>CM065122.1:19990000-29232500 GCA_033026305.1 Cirrhinus molitorella | reverse complement strand
TAATTAGATACAAATGAATAAATAAGTAATGATAAAATATATATTTGCATTTATTTGCAACTAGTAAATAAAAATACTGTAATAATAATAATAGTAATAAAATAAACATTCCTGTCATATAATAATATATTCAAACGGTAAAAAGATTCTATCGTATGGTTTTATCATTTACAGATCTGTTAGAATCGTCTAACTTGGCTTGCAGAACAATCGTCACTCTATTAGTTTTATAAATCATTGATCATTTAATGTCTAAGAGTGTTAAATTACAGTCCTTTGAGGTTGATCATTTCATTCTTAGCTGCAGTGATCATCACTTTATCCTTTAACGACTACACACTATCTGCGCCCGATATTTATGCTGAAAGATTTGCCTGCATGCCGGTCTAGATAATTTTTATATGGTATGTCACGAACAAAAGACTTCAGTAGTGTGCAGAAGTTCGTTTGCATGTATTTGGCCCGAGGCGGTAGCGCTTAGACACTGTATGTGTGTACGAGTGGGTAGCCATGGTAATGGTACGCTGGGAAAAATCTCCGACATTTGGAGGGATTAGAACGTCTGTGTGCTTCATCTGGAGTAATTAAACACTCCATAGTAGCACAAATCAGCCCTCTTCAGGGGTTGCGCGATTGCGTGCGCGTAGAAGATAACCCGCGTAAGATGAGAGCCCCGTTTCGTCACTTTCTTCCTTTCTCTTTGTTGGCTTAAGATGGGGATTGTTCTTTTAAACTGATTACAGTGAGGCCTCCTTAAAATCTCACTTAATGCTAATTAAATAGGTTAATCAAGATTAATTAACAGCCATTCTTGCTTCTCAGCAGTGCTGCTGTCTGCTCTCTATAGAAGCCGAGACGTGAAAAGCTGTGTGATTTGATTACCGCACTCCCCCTCATCCAATCGCCATTAACCCCCAGCAGGCTCACTGCCCCATTGGTCGGGCCGCTCGCACGAGCTGATGAATATTCAGCAGGAGCTGATGGATGAAAATAATGGTCTTGGAGCTGGCAGGAGCGATGGCATCTGAAACCCAGGCCCAGCAGGAGCTAACACCGCACAGCCGGCCTGGACCGGAGAGGCCATCTCGTCTCATCCAGTCAATTTAGCCGTGATCTTCCTCCCACCGGCCTCTGAGCGGCCACCCGTCATACCACGGGGTTTGCCTCGACCGTAAATTCAAAGATTCCTAAAAAGCAATCGGCTGTGAAGCGCAGAGGGTGAAAAACGCTGTTGAAGAGATCCTGACCCCCTGTGTGGTCCGTAGGTTTTAATTTATGGTCGTTTAGGGCGCTTGCGGATGGGTATTGACTCTGCTCCCTGCACGCTTTTCCCCGATGTTGTTGTTATTGTTCTGAGGCTTTAATTTATCATCAGCTCAAGCGAAACAGACGTGAGCGATTTGGGAGAGACTCGTAAGCGTGACTTTACTCTGGGCTTGAACTCTGATAATGGAGCCGGTATGATATGGTCACGGTCTAGCGGTGAGGGGAATGAATGGAGGAGACCCCCCTCCCGTTCCTACTCTCTCTTTTTCTGGGGTTGAGACTTCAGGAAATGGAGCCATCTTAAATGAAGTGTTGTGTCAATAATAGTGTTATGAAATCTTTCTGTGATCGCTGACAGGAGTCGGGTTGTTATGATGTGCGCAAATGTGTAGAGTGATGCATCAATGAAAACCAGATGAACACTGTAACTGGATCGTTTGAGTCGTGGCCTAGCAGTTATCACATGTTCCTCTGTGGCAAAATAATCATTTGAAGTTCAAGTTTCCATCTGTGCATTAGAATACATTTGGTCAAATTCACGTCTTTTAGAGGTATTTTAGGACCCTGTTTGATTTTAGTTTATTTTTTCAAAGTCTGTTTACATTTTTCTGGATTCCATTTTTTTTTTTTTCATAAAAAATTTCTAGACTCTGTTTTAATGGTTAAATAAAAAAAGATTCAACAAAAAGCATGTCTAATTGATTGAAATCATGAAACTTACACACAGACGTACACAATTTAACATTAATACAATATATATATATAAATATAAATTATTTATTTATTTATTTATTAGGGCTGCAACACACGATTATTTTGATAATTGATTGATCTAACGATTATTTCACTGATTAATCTGTAGACTTTGCTTGATTATTTATCTTTTGCAATTATTGCAATTAAAAATATTATGTTATACATATTCTAACATAAATAAAGGTCACTTCAGCTTTAGAAAAGCATATTATGTAATTACATTTATTATACAATTAATTGGAAATGCTTTACAATATGGCTCATTACTTAACATTAGTCAGTATGAACTAAGAATTAACTTTTACAGCATTTATTCATCTTAATGTTAATTTCAACATTTAACACAAGTTGTGCTTTTTTTTAACATTTGGTAAATGCACTGTGAACTTATATGAACAGTGAACAGCTGTATTTTTATTAACCAACCTTAACAAAGACTAATGCATAAATGTAATAAATGTATTGTTCATTCATTTTCATTAGTACATTAGCTAATGTTAACAAATGATACCTTATTGTAAAGTGTTACCAGTTCATTATTATATTCAAAACATAATGTCTTAAAATGCCTTTTAGGGTTATAATAACCAAACCAGCCCTGAGCTAGATCAAGTTTTGATCTCTGTAAACCAAACTATCCTAACAGAATTCTAATTATAACAAAATTCTAACTGAAAGCGACAGGTTTTTCATGTTAAATACCGCAAAGCTGTTTGGCTATCTATTGCATAACGGACTATATAAATAAACATGATGTGACCGGAACGTTACAGAACTGCAGAGCTCGTGCAAACATCCACATCGTTGTAATCAGATGCATTTTTAACTGCTGCTTTCACACTGCTGTCAGTTTTTGTTGTTTATTTCATTACTGAGAGGAAAGCATGTTATATATTTACATATTCATCCAAACGGCGCTCAGATTCTGCTGCGCTTGCGCTGAAGCGCTGTGTCATCTTCTCTTATATTGCATCCAGGAGGGCTGAATTACAGTCTTGTACACACGCAGTGTATGTATTGAATATATATATATATATATATATATATACACTACCGCTCAAAAGTTTGGGATCAGTAATATTTTTTTTTAAAGAGGCCTATTATGCTCATCAAGACTGCATTTATTTGATTAAAAAAAACAACAACAACAAAAAAAAAATAATACTGATAAATGTTATTACAATATTAAAATAATGGTTTTTAATTTTATTATACTTTAAAATATAATTTATTCTTGTGATGCAAAGCTGAATTTTCTTCAGCTGTTACTCCAGTCTTAAGTGTCACATAATTTTTCAGAAATCATTCTAATATGCTGATTTATAATATAATTTTTTTATTTATTTATTTATTATCAGTGTTGGAAAGTTTTTTTTTTTTTTTTTTTTTTTTTGGAACCTGTGATTTTCAGGATTTTTTTTTTTTTTTGATGAATAAGTTTAAAAAACAGCATTTATTCAAAAATATAAACCTTTTCTAACAATGTAAATCTATGCTATTCCCTTTTATTTTTAACACATCCTTGGTGAATAAAAGTATTATTTTCTTTCGAAATAAAGTTCAAGGCCCAGAAAGGTAGCTTTTGATTGTTTTAGCTGGAAGGTGTGACACTTTTTTTTCTATAGCCATTATATTAAGCATTAATTAAGCATATTACAATTATTCCTGTTTACAAGTGGTGTGTCTCCTCTTTGAAGCAGTCGAAGTGTGGCTTTTGTGTTTGACTTTCTTCCAGTTATTTTACTGCTTTGTCTCTATGTCAAATTGGCAAAGAGTCACAAAGTTTCATTTAAATCTAAAATGAAAAAACCTCAACATGTGATGTTAGGCAGTTGTATGTGGCTGAGATACAACTATTTGAATATCTGGAATCTGAGGGTGCAAAAAATTCAAAATATTAAGAAAATCGCCTTTAAAATGTCCAAATGAAGTCTTAGCAATACATATTACTAATCAAAAATTAAGTTTTGTCATTAAGTCATCTTCACGGAACATGATCTTTACTTAATATCCCATGATTTTTGGCATAAAAGAATCAATCATTTTGATCCATACAATATATTTTTGGCTATTGCTACAAATATACCCGTGCTACTTATGACTGGGTTCGTGGTCCAGGGTCACATATACATTTACAATGCAGCATTTTATGAATTCGGTCCAGCAGTGTTGACATGCTTGTCAACAGCACTTCTGCTCGTCTGAACATTGGAAAGTAATTCTCAGAGTTTAGGCCGTAGATAAGTGTCTCGCGTCTGGCGGATGAGTGTGTGGGACATTTGGTGTAGTGGATCTGGACTGGACTCAGCACTCCAGGGCTCCGCTGTAAGCAGAAGTATGAGCTGGCATGAGTTGGAGGGCTCAGGGGGTGTATGTGTGTCTGAGGTCCGCCAGACGTCCAGACAGAGAGGAGGGCTTTATTCTCACAGGCTTTTGTCTCGGTCCAAATCCTCTCTACATTGCAAACGCTCCTTCCGTCTCTCTTTGTCCACTTCAGAAGATCAGAGAAGTTTTGAAGAGCAGGGGAGAAACACTACACTGTGACGACTGAAACCCAAGGCAGGTGTAGTGCTCCTTTAGATGGAGAATATTTCTTTGAAAATGCACTTCAGTCTAAATTTACAATAAAAAAAAAATCCTTAGATTTCCCTCAGTAGCAGAGGAGAAAATGCCAAAGCATTTAGAAGACTTGTCTGGGCCTAGTGTTGTGTCATTACTAAAATATATTTTTTAAAAGATGTTTTTCTAGTACATTATTGATGAAAGGGCTACAACTGGCACATTTGAACCATTTGTGCTCTTCTTTATTATTTTGACTGAAATTAGTAAGATTCTGACAAGTGGCAAAAAGCTTTGAAAGAATAAAACCTGGGTTTTTGAAATGCGCAGGTGACACGGAAAATGGCTTCCGTTCCGCTCGGCTTTGAGCGAAATAAAGGCATAAAATTAACTGTTCATCCGTGTGCATGTGTGAGAAGGAAAATAACTGTAATTAAGAAATTAGAAATGTAATTTCACAGAAATGCTTTTGGAACTGTGGCCCTATCTGAGTGCTCCACCTCTCCGTATGCGCCAGTTAATTAGCGAGCGCCGCAGCCGTCGAGGAAAAATGATGCTGATAATTTGTAAATAATAGTGTGCCGTTTTGTAGCTGTGCATCAAAGGTTTCCATCTTTTTCTACACTAAGAGGCCTCCATATATCTTTGTCCTGCTTGTATAGTATACCTCATAAATAATGCAGCGCTCGTGTTAATTAGTGTTAATATAAATTAGCCCATTAAGCTTTGGGAAAATGTTCGTTTAGTGAGGGTGGAGGAGAGAAAGGTTCATAGCTTTGGGCAAATTGATTAGAAATCTGGGAGACATTTGGTTTAAAAAGTAGTAGGGATAGTTTGGGGCTGTATCTGTACAGTTTTGTTTATAGAAGTGAACTTTTCCTTTAATTTCATGATTGTACTACTACTACTACTACTACTACTAATACTACTAACTAAAATTATTATTAAAACATGTTTTTTGTTTAGTTTTTTACACAGTGTTTCTGGTGTTATTCAGAATGACAGTATTCCAATAAATAGGAATCTAGAAAATTAATAGAAAACTAAATAAATGTTTAATAAATTGCAGTTGAATTGTATAATTTTTGTGATTTTAATTAATTGGACATGCTTTTTGATTAATATGTGACCCTAGACCTCAAAACCAGTCGTAAGTAGCATGGGTATATTTGTAGCAATAGCCAAAAATACATTGTATGGGACAAAATGATTGATTTTTATTTTATGCCAAAAATCATTAGGATATTAAGCAAAGATCATGTTCCATGAAGATATTTAGTAAATTTCCTTCCATAAATATATCAAAAATTAATTTTTGATTAGTAATATACATTGCTAAGAATTTAATTTGGACAAATTTAAAGGCAATTTTCTCTATTTTGATTTATTTATTTAGTTTTTTTTTTTTTTTTTGCACCCCCAGATTTCAGAAACTATACATTGATGGAAAGCTTATTTATTCAGCTTTCAGATGATGTATAAATCTCAATTTAAAAAAAAGACCTTTTCTCTTTTAATTTAACCGTTAAAACACAGTCTAGAAAAATAAAAACGGGAAAGAAAACAGAATCCATAAAAATAAAAAAACGGGGAAAAACTGAATTTGGGAAAAAAAATAATGGATTTCATAGGGCCCTATATTTAATAAACCAGTATTGCTGTCAGCAGGAGTAGGTATAATGTTGTCTGCATTTTGCTTTATGATTTCACTGGAATGGATAGCGAGCCATCTCAGCCACGGTAGAGCAATAGCTTGGAGCCTGCATCCATGTTCACAAGTAAGCATTTGCCAAAGTCGTTTTCTGAAACTGATGGTAACCACAACGACTGCTCGGCAAAACATTTCAGCCCTGATAGTCCCATTTGAAAATGAAACAATTTGTTACTTTGACTTCTGTAGACCATTTGGATTTTTCTGTGTGGGTTGGGTTGTTTTATTTCTTTTTATTGGATAGTTACAGCGAGAAGGGACCATGACTATAATGTATCTTTTTTGTGTGTTTTTCTTTCTCAAGCGAACATGCTTGTTAAACAAGCAATGCCAGAGTTGTATGCTGTGATAAAACCTTTTGGTCACTGAATAAGGGGTTTGTTTATTAAGATCAAGCATGTAAATGTAGGCTGATTATTGTCTTAAGAAATGATGCATGATGAGATATCAGTGGCATTTTTCCTTAAAACAAAAGCTTATTTAGCACCCAAATTAACATCTTGGTTGAAGGGTTTGAGTGGTATTTTTTATTTTTTTTTGCCCAGGCACTTTTAAGAAAAACACCGCCTTTTATTTTGTGCTTTGAACCTGAAAACTACCAAACTACCAAAATGCCACCTTTTGATTCAGGAGCACAAAGACTCAGTACTGGGTTTGATGTTGGGTTGTTAAGATAATTCGGGTAATTGTCGCTCATTTAGGAAATGAGTCCTATGACTAACTCCTCATTTCTCCCTTTCTCCGTCGCTCTGAATAGGCTGTATGGATTTTTATCCTCCTCTCCTTCCCCCCTTCATCTCCCGGCGGGGGTGCTTGGAGGACCAGGGAACTTGTGGACACACCAGGATGCTGAGAGGCTGTTCTGTCAGGCTGACAGCCAGCCCGCTCCTCCCGCTGAGAATGATGATGGGGAGGCAGGGAGAAGGGAGCGCTGGGTAATTGGCCTCTTCATGAGTCTCCCCTGAAAATAGACATAATTCAGAGCAGAGAAAGAGAGTGTGTGTGGAAGCCTTCATGTAGGGGACCGTGTGGTGTTGGTCTCATTTATGTTGGGCCCCACATGTTCATTTTCTGGAACAAAAAACAGCATGGATGAGGCTGAGAGCTATAATGAGAAGTATTATGGCAATTATCGAGAATGCCACATAATTTCCTTCATTTCATCAGGCTTACTCTAGTGGTTTTGGTTATACGGGCAGTTTTTTGTCTTGTGTTCTTTCATAAGTAAGTTTTTGTCACCTTCTCTTATATAAATTACAGTTTTTCTTTTTTGAAGTGTAAATATTTATGGCATACACTAACATTCAAAAGTTTGGGGTTGGTTTGTGTGATTTATTATTTTTTTTTTTAGTTTTTGAAAGCAATTTCTTATGGTCACCAAAACTTTGTTTATTGGATTCGAAATTCGGTAAAAGGAGTAATATTGTGGAATATTATAACAAATTGCAATAACTGTTTTCTATGGAAGCCGGTTTCAGTAACTGAATAAAAAAAACACACCTTTTAAAAAAAAATTCTGACTTTTTTTTCTCACAGTTGTGAGTTTACATCTTGCAATTCTGAATTGTTTCTTAGAATTGCATGATATGAACTCGCAATTGTGAGTTATAAAGTCAAAATGACAAGATATGAACTCAATTCTGACTGTTTTTGCATTCTTTTTTTTTTTTATGATTTATTACATTTTCATAACAGCAAAAAACAAAACAAAAAAACTTGCAGCAAATATTGTTCCTTTATAGTGCCTACTTGGTATATAAAGACTGAAAATGTGGTGCAGAATGGGCATCTTGCAATTCTGACTTGTGAGATAAACTTACAATTGCGTGTTATAAAGTCAGAATTGCGAGATAAAAGCATCACAGTTCTGACTTTTTTTCTCAGAAAGGCATAATATAAACTCTCAATTGCAAGTTTCTCAGAATGTTCTCAGAATTGCAAGTTTATATCTCAATTTTGACTTAATAACTTGCAATTGCGTGTTATAAAGTCAGAATTGTGTGATATAAACTCGCAATTGTGAGTTATAAAGTGAGATATAAACTCACATTCTGAATTTTTTGCTCAGAAAGGCATGATATAAACTCAATTGCAAGATTCTCAGAATTGTTCTCAGAATTGCAAGTTTATATCTCTCAATTTTGGACTTAATTTGGATGCAATTGTGTTGTATGAAGTCAGAACTGCATGATATAAACTCGCAATTGTGAGTTATAAAGTCAGAATTGCGAGATATAAACTTACAATCCTGACTTTTTTCCTCAGAAAGGCATGATATAAACTCGTTATTGCAAGTTTCTCAGAATTGTTCTTAGAATGCTCTCAGAATTGTGAGTTTATTTCTCTCAATTCAGACTTACTAACTCGCAATTGTGAGTTATAAAGTCATAATTACATAATTACAGCACTGGAAATAGAAATCTTTTGTAACATTATATATTTATTTACTGTCACTTTTAACCAACTTCATTTGTCCTAGCTGGATAAAGCTATTATTTCTTTCAGAAAAGCCAGTGTTGTTTTCAGTTCTTTATTGACTTCAAAACAAATCTCTGTGTCTGTTGGTTGATCATCTTATTTATTTTAAGCCTTATAAAACTTAGATTTAACCTTTTGTTCAGCCACAGTGACATTTCAATTCAGAGACTTTTTATTGCTTTCATAAATGTCTCAAACCTGAAGCATTATGGGTATTCTGGGCATAATGTGTTGTCCCTCATTGTAAATGGTCTGCGGTCTGGCTGTACTGAACCATTGCCAATGAAAACTAGCTAGTCGCCACGGGCAATGCAGTGTAATGGCTTAGTGTTAGTCTATTGTGCTGGCTGAACCTTTCTTAACCCTGCCGTTGATTCACTGAATTGGACACACATGCTGCAGAAGCAAGATAATGCTGACATATCTTCTATTTTTCCTAAAGACACAAATGTTGGAGATTGCGATTACCAATTTTCTTGTGGAGAGGCTCCTTATAAAACAGCACGTTCCTTGTTAGTACCTCCTCAGTAGGATGTTGTTCTGGATGAGTATTGGTCTTATTAATCAACACAATGGAGCGCGTGGCTCCGCCTCTTTTGACCTGGCGTCGTCGGTGGGATGCGAGAGTGGGGGGAATACGTTCTTCTGTCTAATGGCTGCGCTTTCCAACCACGCTGTTCATTACACACTAATGGAGGGAGATGTTAGAGGTGAGCGGAGCATTATCTCTCGCTGAGAGTTCATCACATTGGAGTTCAGCGGCGTGATTTTTAAATGGGCGGAGAAATATGTGTCACGCCACCTTCACCAAAACGTCTATCTAAATCTTTTGGATTGCATTTTATGACCGTAACTTCACACGCTGAAGACAGGGACCGTACTTGACTTTTAGATTCAATTGTAATGTTCCATTACTTTGATTGCTTGCGTTCCTGCATCTGGGGTAATGGCAATAAAAATAAGAGGAAATTATATTAAATGGAGGTTTTAATTCATTGTGCTAATTCATGGCCCCATTTTGTGTTGGGTTTGCCACAGGCAAGGTGTTTTTAATTGTGTTATGCACAATCCCGGAGCGGTGAAGTGGAATAATTCTTAAAGCTAATTTAATTTTCTGTGAATTTTAATGTCATGCAGTTACTTTCACTACCCTGAAAGTGACTGAACCATCTGGTTAATGCATAGAGCTGCATTTACACTACAGACGTTTGAATCTGTTCCAGTAATTAATGATAAACATGTTAAAAACAGGTGGAAAGCCAGGGCTCAGTTGGGAGTTAAAACAGACCTGTTAAGTAGGAAAAGTACAACCAAAAAGGAGCAAATCTGCCCTTTTTCATTTTATTTCCACTTAACTTAATTCCATTGTAAATTATTATAGGAATGCTTGTCAAAAATCTTTAGTACTTGTTAAATTTTCCCCCAGTAGCTTTATAAGGTAGATTTAATTTTTTTTAAAAAGCTCACTTTGCTTGTGAGACTTAATATTGCATTGTCTGGTTGCTACGGTGTTCCTTGTTGTTTTTTACTGTTTTTTTTCATCATTCTGTCATCATTTACTGATCCTCTTGTCGTTTCAAAACTGTATTCCTTTCTTACTTCTGTGGAGACAGAAAAGCAGGTAATTTGAGAAGTCTTCTTCTCATTTTTTTCATGTCTGCACAATGGAGGTCAATGGGCACCAAAACTGTTTGTGTACCAGCATTCCTCAAAAAATCTTCATTCAAAGTCAAACAGGTTTGAAACGACATGAGAGTGAATAAATAACAACAGAATTTTCATTTTTGGGTGAACTTTTAATGAGTAATATGATTCCACTTACTTTTAAATCATGTGTCTGGTCTCTGTGGGCCTGTGTCAGTGTGTTCTCTGACTGCCCTGCTTGTCCCCTCTCTCCCCTTCGTTAATGACTAAAATAATCTTTAAGTCACACTTCTTGAGAGTAGCAGGCGGGAGGTCTGTACGATGCATGTGACCCTGTACCAGCACACAGGGTTAATTGGATGAGTGAATGAAATGTTAAAGTGAGACTCTTTATGGTCTTTCACCCTCAATTAAAGAGAAAAACAGCACCTGGGACCAGGCCGTCCACATTAGTTTGAAAAGCTGGCTCTGTTGTTATTATATTCATCTCCCGATGGCTCCATCAGAGTAATTAATTACCTTAATGAATGGTTTCACCTGATTAGATGGTTGCCCATCAAAATTGCCAGTTTGAATTAGCATCTCAGGGGTGTGTAAGGCATATTTCTTTCTTTGTCAGATATGTACTGTCCTCAGCTCAAATCAGACTCCTTTAAAGGAATTTCAAATTATTAAATAGATAGTTCAAGCAAAAATGTAAATACTATTATCATTTACTCACCCTCATGTTGTTGCAAACCTGTATGACTTTTTCACTGAATCGATTTCTGTTCACAAACTTGAGGTTTGATTTGATTATCAATTATTTTGGATATATATCAGGTACAGTACATGGGAAATTGTCTGAAGGAAAAAAAAAATCTCTCGACTAATTCTGCAAAATATACATGAGTCAGCTGGTTGTACATTATAATATTGGTGGTTAAAATTGCCTGATTAATCTTAACCATTACATAATTATATTTCTACTACAGTTCGTTTTTTGAAATGTAAATAATTAAATTGTGGCTGTCATAAAAACTTAACAATTTATTCAAACAAATACTGAAAAACAGTACAAATTTTAATAAATGTTATATGGTGCCTGTAAGGGTTCATTTTTCTAGCTGACTATTGAGTTTGTGGTCACCAAATATTTTTTTTTCTGAAGTAATGTGACGTTACGTGACATTTGTTTATAAGCTGATATATTGAGCGATTACATGAGACAGGATTTGAATTTCAAGTTGTGCTCTTTCTTTTAAAGGTGCAGTATCAAAGATTGACAACTAGCAGTTGAAATGGGTACTGCAGTCCAAAATCAAATATTGGAGAGAACCATTTCTACTGCTTTCTCTTACTCAGACTCGACGTTCATGTGGGTTTGACAGATTGAGGACATGCGACTAGCCTTGCACTATAATTTGATGAGTTGATTTACTGTGTTTTAATGTTCCTTTGCTCATAGATCATTCTGCAGTATGTAATATTGCCAGCTAGCGGTTGAAATGGGTACTGCAATTCCGTCCCAGAATCTACCTGAAATGCACATTTCAAAGTATACTTACTGGCTATAGCATTAGTTTTCAGAGAAACAGCTAAGCTTTTGGCTTATGAAGAGTCAAAAACTTACATACAGCACCTATAAATACCTTCAGACGTTCATTCATGTTCATTTCGTACTTAAACTCATTTTATAGCGGGGAAGATGATCAGTTCTTATAGTGCTGCCACTTCTCTTAAACTGAGGCGCTATCTGTAACTCCATATTAAACAGTGCCAAAAGGACATTTATTGTTTGAATGCTGTAATAAAATGGACAAAATTTGAACTCTGAGACATATCAAAAGTATGTTTCATATCAAAAGTAAGAAAACACAAAGCTTATCACAATTTATTGAATGGGAGGCATGTTAAAATGTTCCATTCATGAACTGAAAACAGACTAGACTAATTGATTCTTGTGATTTTAAGAATCAATATCATTTCATAAAAATGAGAATTGATTAAAATAAAAAAAATCTATATTTTTTATGCAGCCCTAGTTTGAACACATCAGGGCATATAGCGGATCTTAAGATTTTCAGTGAATAATGACTTAATGTCTGTAAAGTTTTCTATATGTATCTTTCATATAGACATTAATCACGTTTTATGGTACTTCTTTTGTCATTTTGGAGCCTTTATTGCACTATTCCCCATTCATTTTCATCATATTCTTCTTTTACAGTGTGTTCCATGAAAGAAAAAGTCATATGGTTTTGGATTGACACAAGGGTGATTTAAACTATGAATTTCTATTTTTGAGGGAACTGCAGTTTTTCTTTAAAGCTTACGTGAATTATATATCACGCTCTCTTTTGATTTCCATAGGGTCTTTGTGGAGATTGAAGTGTATTTCCATGTTGAAATTATTTTACCAAATGTATTAAACTGAGGCTTAGACAAACTGAGTATTTCAGGTTTATGGTGCCTAAGATGACAGGCCATTCAGTGGTCTTCTATATGAAAGGGTGAATAAAAAGGCTTGGAAAATGAAGATTTGGGGTGGCTGAATCTGCTTTAAACGTGGCGAAGAAAACCTTAGATTAACATACATTGACATGGTAATTTGACTCAGACAGCCTGATGGTCTGAACCCTTTTAGTTACATGAGCGATGATAACAGGGTTTTCTAATTGCCTGACCTCAGATGGATGGCCCCTGAAGAACCAGCCCATAATTCCTGTCATTCACCTTGAGGAGG
Organism: Cirrhinus molitorella; assembly: GCA_033026305.1. Lineage (NCBI taxonomy): Eukaryota > Metazoa > Chordata > Actinopteri > Cypriniformes > Cyprinidae > Cirrhinus > Cirrhinus molitorella. The sequence goes on along the minus strand of CM065122.1, from coordinate 29,219,361 downwards.
GCGTAATTCTCTCACATGTACTAGGCTGAAACCTCACCCTCTGCTGCTGATCATGTACCAGTTTCAGGGTTTCTTTTTTAGGTTTTAAATGCTAACCCACTATCAGAGTTTTTGCACCTTTTACCTGTAATGATCAACTCACCAGACATTATTCCTCACGATATGCTTTGTGCAGATGGATGGACTTTGTTTCCTAGGTTTGCTAAGTAGCAGTACCTTTAAAAATGTGAAATGGCATTTCCACTTCATTATGTCTGATCAGCGCCCTAATTAAAAGACTGCAGAGTGAAGAGTAACATCTAAAGGATCGCCCTCATTACCTTTCTCTGGCTCCCTTGGGACCTGGCTGCGCTGTTTTTCACCTTTTAAAGGACTGACTTCACCAGCACACAACCCCCTCACAAGTACATTGAATGGTGACATGTTTAGTTGGGTAGCAGTGAGAGAGTAGTACAGGAAGTTAAAGGGATAGTTCACCCAAAGATGAAATTTGCCCCATGATTTACTCACCCTCAAGCCATTCTAGGTGTATATGACTTTTTTTATTTTCAGACGAATACATTTGAAGTTATATTAAGAAATGTCCTGGCTCCTCCAAGCTTTATAATGGCAGTGAATGGCTGTTGAGATTTTGAAGTCCAATAAAGTGCATGCATCCATCCATCCATCCATCAGAAAAAGTGCTCTACACAGCTCCAGGGGGGATAAAGGAGTAGTTCACTTCCAGAACAAAAATTTAGAAAAAATTAGAAGTCCACTATATGGAGAGAAGTTTTCCTCAAAAAACATAATTTCTTAAAAAAAAACATGAACATCCTGGATGACAAGGGGGTGAGTACATTATCTGTAATTTCTTTTTCGCTGTGCCCCCTTTTTTGGGGGCAGCCGTGGCCTAATGGTTAGGGAGTCGGACTTGTGACTGAAAGGTTGCAGGTTCGAGTCCCAGGTCCGGCAGGGATTGTCGGTGGGGTGAGTGATTATTCAGCGCTCTCTCCACCCTCAATACCACGACTGAGGTGAGACCCTTGAGCAAGGCACCGAACCCCCAAACTGCTCCCCGGGCGCCGCAGCGATAGCAATATGGCTGCCCACTGCTCCGGGTGTATGTTCACGGTGTGTGTGTTCACTACTGTGTGTGTGCACTTGGATGGGTTAAATGCAGAGCACAAATTCCGAGTATGGGTCACCATACTTGGCCACATGTCACGTCACTTTCACTTTCACTTTCACTTTCAAATAATGCACACCTTCAGAACGTGTGTGTGTGTGTGTGTCAGTAAGAGAGAGAGAGTGAGAAATAGAGTGTGTGCTTTCGTACATAATAAAACGTTATTTTGCGACAAAAACATGGAAAGAATCTGTCGTTTTTATCCTGTTGTTAATGTACTGTATTTATTTGTGTGTCCACTGTTGTTGTGGGTTTTGATTATTTTGCTTGTTTTAGGCTGTAATGACCTTGAAATAACTGAAATAGTGTGGCGAAGTGATATAGACATGTAATGTGGTCAGGAGATGCCTGGAACTACGTTCGCTGTGCGTTTCCCTGAAAATAATGCACACCTTCAGAACGTTCGTCAGCCAATCAGATTCAAGCATTCAACAGCCCCGTAGTATAAAACTTTATAAACCATAATCTCTAGCTTCTGCTTACTGTTGTACATATATTCACGAGAGTTTATCAAAGTGCCTGCTCTAGTGGATGATGTAGAAAGTAGGTGTAGCATTCTTGGTGAATAAATGTATTAATACATTGTATGAAAAATCGCACTGACCCCAAACTTTTGAACATTAGTGTATCTCACAAGAAAATAACAGTATGTGGGTTTGGGACAGCATGAGAGTGAGTAAATGATGACAGAATTGAAATTTTCATTTCATGTCTTGAAAGTGAGTAATTTGGTTAATTGTGCATATATTAGGCTGTGTGTGTGCAGACAAGTGTTTTTTCCTGCTCTGTTCGTTACAGTTGTAAACAGCTGGGCCATGCTGAGTGGTAAACGGGAGTTTTGTTCACCATGGCAACAGACAACGTGTGGAGGTAATAAGGATGGCAGGGTTAGGAGGCCATCGCTGCAGACGTCTGTGAATAAGATAGATCATAATTACTCCATCTCTCATTGTTTTTTTTTTTTTTTTTTTCTTTTAATCACTACAGGCTGTTAGCAGCATTATATTGAGATTCATTTCAGTGTGTCCCAGGTGGCTTCACATACTCAACAACCCTGGACGAATTACGATGTACACAGGCACACAAATTATACAGTGTTATTCGTGGCCTCAAATACTATTTGGTTTCCCTTGTAGTGGTCAGCCAATATGGGTGTTTAATACATTACATTTACATTTAGACATTTAGCAGACGCTTTTATCCAAAGCGACTTACAAAGGAGTTTAATAACAGTTATTTAGAGAGCAGGCTGGCTGATATACAGTAATGTCTATATTTATACATCTTTGGTTGTTTTGCTGTATCAGTGTATTTTTTTTCTCAACATTGTGCCAGGGCATTTTTAAAATAACGTGTCTAAAAATAGTTTTACCTTTTATACACAACACAGTGGGTCAATGTCAGTTTTAAAACGGTAGACCAATCAGATGAGCTTTGGGTGGGATAACCAACTTTAGTGATTTGATTGGACAGATAATAATTGGAAATTATGGCTGTTTTACATGCAGTGTGGTTACAAGATTGAAATCTTCTTGCGTTTGCCATGTGTCATTGACCTCATAAAAGCTCCATTTCATTTTATTGGTTGTGAATAAAGTCACCTCTGATTGATGGAAGAAAAACATGGAAGAGAAGATAATACTCAGAATCACAAATTTTCCTCTCACTAAATTTCTGTTTAAATCTGGAGGACATTATTTGCAATGCATTTAAACATGGTCAAATATGGTCAACACACATTTGAAATTTGTTTGCATCTGTTTAAACAAACTACATTAAAGGGTTAGTTCACCCAAAAATGAAAATTCTGTCATTTATTACTCACTCTCATGTCGTTCCAAACTCGTAAGACCTTCACTCATCTTTAAAACACAAATTAAGGTATCTTTGCTAGATTTCAAAAGCTTTCTGACCCTGCATAGACAGCAACACAACTGACACGTTCAAGGCCGAGAAAGTTCAACCGGAAGACACAGAAGAGATGAAATTGTTGAATGTTGTTGTTTTTTTACACTCCTGTTAATTTCCACTCTTTAGTTGTTTTTAACATAAGTATGCGTCCTGTGTGAACGGCCCCTAAATCTAGAGGTTCTTTCCAGTCTCTCCGAATGAAAGCACACACGTTCCTGCAGGCAGACTTTGATAAGGAGCCCCAGAACGAGCTGTGGCCTTGTCTCCCCCCAGGGCAGAAGAGGAAGAGATGGAGAAAACAACAGAATGACTGAATAAGCGAGAGGGGCGAAAACAGAATGAAGGCAGATTCTAATAGTCCTAACTACCCAGAGGGAGTTTAAAAAGATATTAAACGTTTGAATAATACATTTGGAATACATATGAAAGGATATTAAAATGGATTTGCTATTAAGGCAGTTTCCAGGCAACATGGACCACTGGAAGCGGGGAGACGTGAAGCGAAGTGGACTGCACTCGCTGAACGCTCTGCCCTTTTTGAAGCATGAATACTGAATGCCAGCGCTCGCTCTCTGAACAGCTGTTGGCTGTAATTTCCCCGCTCGCCTTGATCCTGATCCATAATTAATGCATCTATATCCTGATTAGTACATTAAAGACTGTTGATATAAATGGATACGGAGAGTTTATTACGAGCTGTTAGTCAGCATATATTTTGAATGAGCTCTTTTAATTGGTTGTTTTAGGGTTCGGCATGTATTCATGAGCATGAGGGCGATTAGAGAGATTGTTCGTAAGATTTATAATGCTGCACTCTGTCAGTTTTGGTTGGATGTTTATAAATATTTCACCTCAGATTGGTCGTCATGCTCTCTGTGTGGCTCTGAAGGGACTCGTTGTGCCATCTGCAAAAACAAAATGACAGCAGTTGTGTGCCACGTAACCTTCACATAACCCAAGTGTTTGCTTTGCTTAAGAGTTAGTGAAGCCAAGAGATTTAGTAAGCATTAATGCAGCATACAGTTTCAACACTGGGATTAAGAAACAGCGGGTTAGACATTTGGTTTGTGACAGTACAAATATTTTGGATGCCTGTCAAACTCAAATTGAGGGTACCCTTATAAAAGTTATTCTCTGTTAAGGATTTGCCAGGGCAGAGCAATATGCCAGTCAACAGAGGTGAGTTATAAACAATTGTGCCTATAATTGGGACATAATTGTTTGTAAAAAACACTGACTATTATAACTCTTAGACTGGAAGTATACTTGGATGCAGTGTTTGGACACAACCACACTACAGTGATGATAAATCCATTCACACCTTTTTTTTTTTTTTTTTTTTTTACATTCCCTTAACTTAAACAAGTCTCAATTATCAAGCCATTTTGATTTTCTGAGCAATATGATGTCATACTGATCAAACCTTGGCCACAGCTGCTGATAGATCGTCTTTTATTAGTATATTTCTGCCCTCAGCCAGTTGTATGCTGTCTGCCATTTTCTCCGCACTCGAGCAGCTGTAGCGACAACAATAGCTATGTTTCCATCCAAAGATGCGAATTTAACTCATACGCAAAACTGGAATATCGCATAAAACATTTGTGAATAAAGCAGCGTTTCCGTCTAACGAGCCAAAAGCGAACAAAACCATGACTTCCTGATAAACTGGCACTAAATATCAATAAGAAAAGTAGGAGAAGCCACTGAATATAATAATTGTCATGTATAATAAATTACTTCCACCTCAGAGCGAGCATATGAAACACAATAAATCCAGTCACTGCTTTCGGAGGTGGATGCTTTTTCGGCCCGCTGGTTAGTGAAATTATCCCGTTCCATTGTGCAGTCACATGACTTTTTTAATGCGCATAGAGGAATTTATTCGGTAAATGTGTTTCCATCGTAGTGTATGCACATCTTTTCTTATCGGATAAAAAGTTTATCCTACTCAGTTGCGTGCATAAGCGCATCTTGGCGTTTCCATCCAGCAATTTTATTGTGCGATATTCCAAAATGCACATAAAAATAGCTGGATGGGAACACAGCTAATGTCTCATCAGGTGTTTTTTAGATCGATGTAAAAGTGAACATGAGTCTTTATTTTCTCCCAACATCAGAGCCGCTGAGGATGCAGTGGATTAGTTTTGTATTTGATGGTAACGTGCCACCAAATGCACAAAAAATGAAAAAAGGGGTGGAGTCAGCAGTAGCTCATTATCATTTAAAGAGAAATGCACCAAAACAGGTTGCTGTGAACAGAGCTGTTTTTAACAAGGTAAAAATTGTGTTGTTATGCACGAATATTGATGAAATTCCTTCTGATGCTTCAAAAGGAAACACAATGAATTGAGAGCTGGAGGGTGAACACTTCTTGAATTTAAAGATCAGGGAAAATGTTACTTATTTTGTCTTTTGTGAAATATGTGAGTATCTTCTATGGCTTCTGAAGGGCAGTACTAAATTAAAAAAAAGATATTTAAGTAAAATAATTTTTTTTACACTTCTTTATTCTGTTCAAAAGTTTACACCCCTGGCTCTTAATGCATCCTTTTTCCAGTGAGCATTTGAACCTTCTGTAATAGTTGCACATGCGTCCCTCAGTTGTCCTCAGCATGAAAAGATGGAACTTAAAACTAGTCATTGTTGAACAGAGTTCAAATACACAAAAATGCTGAAAAACCACAGAATTGGTGGGACTTGGAGAATTTTTTAGAAGAACAGTGGGCAGTTTAGCTGAAACACAAAATTTTATGTTAAATATCTAATTCAGGTCAGTACTAAATAAAAAATAACATGCATTTTGTATGATCTCCCTTATTTTGGTAAAATAATTTACATTTTGCAGATTCTGCTGGGTGTATGTAAACTTTTGACTTCATAGATTATTTTTTTTAATTATTATTTTTTTAATGATATTTTATTTAAAATTACACATTGGACTGTTGTTAGTTTTTTCTTCAAATATATATTTTTTTCTACATTTTGAATATTTGTGGTTTCTTATCATGACTGGCTTTGAACAGGCCTGTTTATTTTTGGCTTCTTAACAGTTCATTCAGATTTCCAAACATTTTTAAGACAATGACGAAAATTGACCATCTGTCTTTTGGCACAACAAACTGTTATTAAAAATGTGTTTTTTATGTCATCAGTTAAATCAGCCCTTATCAGCTTGCCTATATGATAAACGTGTGAAAAGAATCATTGTGTTATTGCATGAGAAGGGTCGGGTCCTTTTGGACGGCTGGATTCATTAAGCAGCAAAGACACAACAATCATCTGACCCCAGAGGAGACACTGCACACATTCAGGGATTAGCACTGCCAAGGTCACTGAAAACAGAGTTCATGTGAACCAGCATGGACAAACAACAGAAGTTTTTATCTCACTTATTAGGTCTTCTGCAGTTTAAACACGAAAATTGTTTTGACCTGTTGACCTGCTGGAGAAGTTAATCTGTCTCAGTGTTATTGGTCAGGGGGCCATCAGGGCGACCCGGTTGATTAGCATCAGGTGATACAGCCTAAGTCTATTGATGGAGAGAATTCTTGGTGTTGACCTTTAGCACTCAATTGTTTAGGCAGCCAAATCCATAACAGTATTCTTATTCATATCCATTTATTGATAGACTAACCACCCAGCGTGCTGATCAAACAGGCGGACTTTCTTTTCACAAACGCGGGACGAGGTTTTGTTTGCCTCACTGTATTTGCACTCAAACCGCTATGAATAAAAGGCAAAGGGAAGGTTAATGGCGCGCTGGTCTGAGAGCAGGGCCGTTAAGCGCTAATACTGCCGTGTTTGTTTATGTCTGCGCAGCCAGACTGCCTAATGCTTCTGACCCCAGCTCACCTCCATCATTCTCAATAAGGGTCCCGCGCTGATGGGCTTTATGGTGCACACTTTGGTGTGAACTTTACAAAGTGTGAACTTCCACAGAGAGGATGCTGTGAAATGGCCTTAGGTGTGTCTGGATTTGATGGGATATTAAGTGCAATCTTTTTTTTCTGAACTGTTGTTTAATTTAAGAAGGTGATATTTAATATGAATTAGCTTATACTAATATTAGTTATTCATATGGTTGGGTTTGATTTCTTTGCTTGCTTATCGAATGACATGACTACACTGCCATTTGAAGGTTTGGGGTCAGTCAGAAATTTGTAAAAAATGTAGCCGCCTTTTTTCAGCAAGGATGGATTCAATTGATCAAAAATGACTGTTTTCATAAAACTTTTTTTAAAGGATTAGTTCACTTTTAAAACTACCCCCTACTCACCCCCTTGACATCCAAGATGTTCATGTCTGTCTTTCTTCAGTCGTAAGGAAATTATATTTTTTGAGAAAAACATTTCAAGATTTCTCTACATATAATGGACTTCTATGGATCCCCCAAGTTTGAACTTCCAAAATGCAGTTTAAATCCAGCTTCAAAGGGCTCTAAATGAACCCATCCGACGAAGAAGGGTCTTATCTAGTGAAATCTGTGAATTTCCAAATAAATTGACAGTTTATTTTTAACGTTAAATGCTCATCTTGTCTCATCTCTGTGATGCGCATGCGTAGACTGTGTGATTCGGGTCAATACAGTTAGTGTATGTCGAAAAACTCCCATCTCATTTTTGTCTTCAGCAATCGCCCTACAGCACTGTCTGACCTTTTTTGTGAAGGGCGGTTGATCTTTTTTGTATGTTCACCTTGTAAACACTAGGTTGGTACTTCTACCATGTAGGACGATTTTGAAGTTGGGGAAGAAAAAGAGATGGGAGTTTTTCGACATACCCTAACTGTATTGACCCAGATCACAGAGACTACGTATGTGCATCGAATCGCATCGCAGAGACGAGACAAGATGAGCATTTGAGGTTTAAAAAGTATATAAAGTGTATTGTAAATTTGTTTCGATAACAAATTGATAATAACCGATCGTTTCACTGTATAAGACCCTTCTTCCTTGGCTGGGATTGTTTAGAGCCCTTTGAAACTGCATTTAAACCACATTATGGAAGCTCAAACTTTGGGGAACCATACATATCCATTATACTGAGAGAAATCTTGAAATGTTTTCCTCAAAAAAACATAATTTCTTTACAACGGAAGAAAGAAAGACATGAACATCTTGGATGACATGGGGTGAGTACAATATCTGTAAATTTTTGTTCTGAAACTGAACTAATAATAGAAATGTTCCTTGAGCAACATAACAGCATATTAGAATGATTTCTGAAGGATTTTGTGAAACTGAAGACTGGAGTAATGGCTGCTGAAAGTATAACTTTGCCATCATTGAAAAAATTGCATTTTAAAATACATTAAAATAGTGGTCTCTACTTATTTTGCTTTTAATTGCATGCAGTCAATAAACTATTTGGACGCAACTCTTTAAATTTCTTATTGGTGGTTGTTTTGATAGACAAATGAGTGGTGATGTGAATCTGATTAGACAGCTTTGCAGTTTCAGCTTTCACTAGGTTGACATTTTCTAAATGCATTAAATGCATTCATCTTCCTCACATCGTAGACGTATTGAGCTTATGACAGTGGGGAAATAGATGAAGTATTGGTTGAGTGTAATGCTGATGGCTGTTGAACTCACTCATTGATTGGCCTTGGAATGATCTCTTTTCCACATTGACTTATGAAATGAAAGATTAAGATGAAATGTTGAATAGAGTTCATGTTTTTGAATTTTCACTTGTGCTGGTTGGATTTATTCTGTGGATGCAGAAATGCATATGCTGCGTTCATGAATGATGCTAAAGAAACTTGCTGTTTCTTTTTCAGTTTTTTTTTTTTTTTTAGCTGATATATACAGTAAGATTGTTTGAATCATAGTTGAGTAGTAAAACATAAGACGTCATCCAATGGATATAAGTGTAGGCTTAAACCCAGTGGCTTACCATTGATTTTTTTTTTTCCCCATAAGGAGTCTAAACGCCCACAGATATTGGGTAAAATCAGCGCTGAGAATCTCTTTCAGTGGCTGCAGTGTCATGACAAACGTCGCCATGTTTACATCCGGCCAGGATGGCATCTAGCGTTTCTTGTCTCTGCTGTTTGTAAGCTCTTTCTGTAGCTGTGGTCAACTAAAAGCCTCAAAGGCATCAGGGCTTAAGTAGAAAGAACAAAGATGCAGGTCTTTAGGAAGTTTTTATTTATCCACAGGCATCTTCCCATTCTTTTCTCCTCTTCTTATTGCTAGGAAAACAGTGAAGACTTACATTGCTAATTTTGTTGTCCTTCAACTGAAAATTACAAACAAAAGCCACACAATGTGGTATCGTATCAGTGTTTTATTTTCGGAGTTGTGGTAAAAAAGAGTGACAGGTAGCACCAGTAGCTTACTTGAGTGCAACAATTTCATGTCATCGAAATAAAATATAAAAATTAAAATATTAAAAATGTGAATAAATGCAGTAATATTATACAAATAATACTAAAAAACACTGAAATTAAGTAGCTAAAACAAATTAAAGTGGTAAAAAAAATGTGACCGGTGACAGAGCAGAGTAGTTTTCCAGATACATGCATGTACATTTTGATCTTTTTTATTATTTATATAGTTATTTTTCAGAGTCCCAAAAGGCCAACAGTCTTTACACGAAGGAAGAAGTGGCAATTAGACCAACATTGAGAAGCACCTGAATTTTGGCAGCCATCAGGCGTTTTTGGATGAATATGTAAGAGCTAACAAGACGAGAGTGAGACATAAATGTTACCTTGACGGAAAAAAGGAATCATTTACTTATTAAGAGTGTGAATGAGAGAACTGGTGAAAAGGAAAAGCGTAAAACCAAAAAATAGAAAACTAGCAAGAGCAATCAGGAAAACAGCCCAAGGACTGCTGGAAAACGACATGTCAATTACTCAAACGCTAATAAGGCTTTTTTCAGCATCATAAAGCAGCCGTGCTGCAATAACAAAGAGCGCTTTCCTCAGGCACTTTGTGCGGGCACCACGTGAAAGGACCTCATTCAGACTGCTGGCGTCCTACAGGTTAGGGATCAGCTCTGGCTACAGGTTAATCACGCATTCCATTTTCTCCTCGCCGCCCCTATAGACACGACCCGGCGGAGTTGTACAGGGGCTGAATGGGTGAACAAAGAAATGAAGGGGCGGAACTGGAGGAGCGGAGATATAGTAGGGTGTGCAATGTGTTCCCTGTGTGGCCGTGATGAATTAGGGTGGGTTGTGTTTGTGTGAGATGCAAGAAATAAGACCTGCCGGAGCTCACTACGCCTCCTGGCTTGTGTGATTTATGAGGGGTTTACCTCTCGCTTTTATGAGTCATTATAAATAATAACAACAGCTGTAATGTACAGCAGTTAACAGTAGTGCTGCATCTAGTGGACATGAATCTAAAAGCCTAACAAGAGAAGAGGACAGAGATAAATATGGTATAGAATAAGGATGTGTAAAATTAGTTTTAGTCTTAACCAAGGCTGGGTATTTGTACAGATTTGCTGAGTTGGTTAAATTTTAATTAATTTTGATATAATCCAGTTATAATGATATTTTCGAGATGAAAGGAATAACCAAAAATCCATTGTCTATTGTCAATAGTGTAGAGATGTGTGAAGCACAGCTCTCACAGAAATCAGTTTCAAATCCAACAGCTTTTTGTTGGTCAATGTGGCAAATTCATGTGACCAGCTTGAAAATGTGATACATTTTTGTGGGGAAATCTTTCTCCCTCATATAAAACTTCAGATTGTGTGAGTTCCTATTGGAAAGACTGGATTTCATATTCAAAATTTTGCAGAGTAATGGTAAATGTCACCGCATTAACAACAGTGCCCAAATTATGTTATTTTGATATGTAAGTAACAGATATCAGTTCATACCATAGAAATTCTTGTCACCAGAGCCAGTATCACAAAAGCCTAATACTAGCCTAAAAAAAAAAAAAAACTTCGTTCACTGAAGAGAAGTAAACAGCCAGCGATTTTAAAAAAAGAGAAGAAACTAATTACAAGCAATAGGACAAAAAAAAAATCTACAGTAGAACAAATAAATAAGAAATGTTACACACATTGTATAATGTAATCAAATGTATAAAAACTGCATATTCTTCACTGTGTATATTTAATATATTTCTTCTTATTAAAGTTACAGAAGTGATTGTCAAGAGCAGTGAGAGATTTTCCCTATTTTGTTTGATTTGTTTGATTAACATGAATGACAGCAAGAATTTTAGACTGCTGTCACTTTAAGAGCTGCCTGGATCCAATATGCTGTTACACGTTTTCTTTCTCAGCTGTTTGCGTTCACTTAAGACCTAAATTACTGTATTGACAAGGATACTTGACGGGCACTTTAACACATAAAAGTGTGTATTTAACTATTCAAGGACTATAGTGGCGACAACAACATATAAAAGCACCCTCTTCACATGCGCAAAAAAAGTCTCTTTCGCTGCTTATTTAATTTTAATGGCTTAAAATTGTTTAAAAATGCATCCAAATGATACATTTGTGTGACCACATAGCGCAGCAACGTCACATGAGCCTGTATCTGCGATAGAGACGATAGTCCAAAATCTCTGCTGGTCGACAGTTTAATTGTCTACTTTCATAATACTGTAATTTTAAACATTATCAGTTTTACACAAGAAATTCAGTTTAGAGTTTCTTTTCATTGACTGTTTACATGTATACTAGAAATGCGATGCAAACAAACCACTTCACTTCCGTTTACATGCAGTTTTCACAGTTTTATTATTCTGATCCATCACAACCAAGCACATGTGCACTTTGTTGTTTACATCTGTTTATTGCAATTAAAATTGGCATACGCCACATAGTTCAATGTGTTTATGGGTTACTGCGATTTATGAGCTTAATCACATTAGTTTGATCTAAGTATTGTGTTTATATGAGGTAAAGTTTTGCCGAAATCCCATTATTATCGCATTATGAGGGTGCATGTAATTGGATATTTAAAGTGGTCGACCGATGTGTTTAACCTGTTTATGTTAAGTGTGGAGTATGTTTGTGTAGGACTTCTGCTCATTAGGAGCTGGTGGACATGGTCAAGAAATGAAAAGGAAAGAGAATCGATGAAGGAAAGGCATTTCTGGAGATAGCAAACGTGAATGTGGCGGAAGCGCTTGACGTTGGCCTTGTGTAGGAGACCATGGCTGACATGGAACCATTGATCTTCTGCTTATGGTACAATCAAATATTTGACCTGTCCATGCTGGTGTTAATGTGTGTATTCCTTCAGGGCACACACGTACAGGACACAGTTTGAAACCAGATTTATGAAAATATATGAACAACTTGTCAGTCAGTCTGCACTAATTATTGGTTGCTTTTTTGTCTTTGGTATTTGTAGGTTGTCTTTCCTCAGGATTCAGCATATACAGTTTGCTTTTAGGGCTGGTTCGAATATCATTTTTTGCGCTTCGAAGCTTCGGTGGTAATCAATATCGAATATTCGAAGCTTTGGTGGGAGGGGCTAAGCATATAATAAAGGCAGAAAACTCTGTGTTGTCTGTTTGCATTTGTATTATGTCGGAAATCGTTCATCCAAACGACTTCTCGTGTCACGAATGTGTTGCTGCAGACCCAAGGGAATTCCGCTCCAATATACTCACACAACGAGTCTAGGGCAGTGGTTTTAAAACCCTGGGTCGCGACCATCGGGTGGGTCGAGGGACTTAAAAAATAGGTCGCCAGGACGATTTCCGGAAGATGTAGCCTATATATGTATGTAACGAAGTTCAAGCCTCTGGGAAGGATGCGGGAAACTGCAAACGTACTTTAATAACAAAATAAACATTAACAAAACGAAAGTAAGCAGCAGCCGCCTCACACCAGACTCCATCTGTGTTTGCGTTGATCAGTCAGAATCCACTCACCGCTCAAAACGCCGGATTTTTTGTTCAGTCCTGAGTTCTGCAAGTTAATTAATCCTCTCATTATAACAAAGTCTGTAGACGCGCTTAGAATGCACGTTCATGCCGCCAAGAGTTTTACGCGATCGTTAAAAAGAAACCGAAATTAAAACGCGCACGCGCATTCAAAAACAATTTTAATACTATAGAGCGATTACCCAATGCGCGCAAATTAGGCTATATAACATATCTAGGCTTTATAACTGTTGCTGTGAGTTCTTTATAGGATATAGTCTACGTGGCGGACACGTCGCGGATTTGCTGCGTGTTGATTTTTCTTTCTGCGCCTATGTTAACAGATTAGAGCAGCCAGGAATACGCGCTTATATCAGGTGCGGTCCAACCACACTGCAACCGCGACCCCGCGACAGAATAGAAATGAAGCGGATTTTTTCCGCAGCAGTCACGTAACAAACCTGCTCTACGTCCGCCACGCAGGCGGTGTGTCTCAGAGGCTTCGGTTGAAAACGGCATGCATCTCCGCTCACATGCTCTGTTAGGCAGGCTAGACAGCTCACATTTCAATGAACAAAAATATTTCTTTATATTTCAAACTTTAAAATAAATCACAACCAGGTTGCAAACTATAGTGACACTAGTACACTCCGTGGCTTGCTGACAGCTCTCCCCCTCCCATTCACTAATGGGCCATTCAAGCACGAATGAGAACTGTTCGCGGGGGAAGTCACGTGTAAAAAAAAAAAAAGAATATTTGAATCTCAGAATTGAAAATCGAATGCCAATCCACTGAATGAATATTTGAATATTCGACTATTCTAGTACAGCCCTGTTTGCTTTAGAGTTAATCTATAAATTACATGTGGAAAAAATGCATGGTCATCAAGTTTGTTGCTTGTATATGGATCTATTCAGTGATGCAGCAAAACATTGCTGACAAAAAAGAACAATAACATGATACTACCACAGCTTTCTGGACATGGTGCTATGGTACTGCCATGTGTTTTTGAACATGGTAAAATAGTGTTTTCTTCAGGAAAGACCTTGTTACTGTTGCCATGTCTTTGCTGTATTGTGACAGATTGCTGTAGTGCCTCAGTTTAAGCTGCACTTTAACCGATCATCTCTTCCTCTTTACTATAGCGTGAAATAAACTTAAATGAACATCACAAGGTATCTTGTCCACCAATTTTAATCTAATGTCTGGTTTGTTTGTTGGACACAAATGTGACCCTGGACCACAAAACCAGTCATAAGAGTCTATTTTAGGAAATTGTGATTTATACATAATCTATTGATGTGTGGTTTGTTATGATAGGACAATATTTGGCTGAGATACAACTATTTGAAAATCTGGAATCTGAGGGTGTTGAAGTTCTAGCAGTGCATATTACTTATCAAAAAATCAGTTTTGATACATTTACAGTATATTCCATCCTCACAATAGGATGCTTCAAAGTTTACTTCACCATTTTACAAATAAATCCTAATCTAATCATGACAAACTAAATATCGTTGGAAAGGTCCAAGACTCCTAAATAGATATTTTACCCTTTTTTGTGTTACAAATTATGTAGGAAAAGTAATAGATTAATTGAACTACTTCATAACATGAGTTCTGAACTTTGTCACAAAAAAACTTTCTTCGTTGCCTTTTTCCCTGTCACGCTTTAGAAATCATAAGAAATTATGTATCAGCTGAAAACTTAACCTCAAAACCATTTTAAAATCAGACATTGCATTACCATGGAAAATGTACATCAAAATCAAATTACAAAATGTTTTCGTTCATGAATTATAACATTTTTAACAGTTTAAAGGGTTAAACTATGTACTTCCATATAACCAATCAGTGAGTAATTAAACTGTTTTAAATTTTTACAATCCTGAAGTACACAAAACTGTTGAGCTGCAGTTTGTCAGCATGTTTGTGTATTTGTTTGTAAGATGCATGGAAAGAACCAGCTTGTGAATTAATTTGGCTGTGAATCAGACTACACTGGTTTGCTTTTAAATAATTAAAAAGAATCGCTTAATAAAAGTGGGGTCACGTAAGCAAAATTTGGCCAAAATCCATTGATTAAATGAAGTACCATTCACACATAAGTCTCTTTTAGATTTCTTTTCAGATTTCTGTTGGTCAGTGGAGAATTTAAATGACCAGATTCAACCCATTGTGAAATGTTGGTGAATATTTTGCGCCCATGTAGAAGTTTGTTTGGTGTCTCGTCGAAAAGCCGGGATTTCGCACATGAAAGTTTAGTCAAAAACAAGGTAAATATAACTGCACCTAAGGAATCACTTCTTGCTAAATTGGACTACATGTTTGTAACCCAAAGATGTGTTTACTTGTCATCATTTTGAGATTCAACAGTCGCTGTGTTCAGTCGATTCAGCTGCTGGAAACACTGGTACCCTGATAATTCTACGTTTTGGACATACCATGGAGTACCATGTAAATAGCATGGTACATGAATATGGTAATCATTTAGCATCATGCATATTAAAGTACAATCTGCATAAAACTGCACAACGTGTGAAGTCTCAAGTAAATAACCTGGAAAACATAGCCAAGAAAACAGTGTGAAAAAAGAAACGGAAGCGTGAACAAAAATTGGCAGAGCAAAAATCACATCTGTGTAACTGAAGAAAATGTTATTTGGTTGACAATTGTTGATTTAGTTTACATGATTCTTTTTTCCCCCCATATGGTTTTCTTCTGTTCCCAATTGTATTATTTTCTTTTATGAATAGAATCACCATAAATATTATCACTGCACCGTTACCACCACCTTTATAAGGCATCCCAGAATCCATCCAAATATAACCAGCCCCAACCAATATTTTCTGTTTGCCTTTTATTTCAAGTAATACATTCAGACTGAGTGAAAAAGATCCCAGCGTACAGTTGAAAGCTCCCCACACAGTGATTTCTGACTGCAGGGTTTATGCGGGCGCTGTAGGATACGCAGGGATTGTTAAATGCTGTGTACAGTCAGACAGCGTGGTAATTACACTGGGAATGATGTGCTTTGTCTGTGTGTGTGCGTAAGCGTGGGTTTACTACAGGCTGTGCCGGTCCTGTCAAGAAGGTTCTGAGGAGAAAAGGAAGCACTTTTGAATTGACAGTTAAACAAAGGCAGAATTGAGGCATAAAGCAGCAGTAGGAGTATGTGTGTGACCTCCCATCAATCAATGACAGAGAGACAGAATCAAAGAGAGGTTTTACTGTTGCGCATTATGATTACTACAGGATCTCTTACAAGGAATACTCTGGCAGTAACAGTGATGTACAGTGCAGTACCGGGACTCTACTTAAAGGTTCTCCCTTAGTTGGAAGAGCGATGCAGGGATTTGAGCATGAATCAGACTAACATTCTGTGTTCAAATGAATCCCAAAACCATCTACTAGAATGGTCACTCTCAAAAAAGAAAATTTTGAAGTCTATACGGTGAACTTCTTTGAATTTCACTGTACGGACAAAAACAAAACACTGGGACATTTCTCATATAGCCATACTGGTTTGAAATTACATGTAAATGCTGACTAAATGTTAATTATTACAATTTTAAACTTTCGCTTTTAGGATAGGCCAGGATAAACACTTTCGTTTGGCTGGTAAGGCTCTACTGTGTGTGTATGTGTGAGAGAGAGTGAGTGTGAATGTGATTTGAGAGTGAGCGGAGTGTTGTGGGTGGGATGCAGTTAACCCTTACAGGAGCTAGGTGGTGCTGTTAATCTATGCTCAGTGTTTGTGTGTGTGTGTTTGTGTGTTTAAGTTTGAACAGTGAGCTGGTTTACCTCTTTCAATGGGATCCAACATATTTATTTTAATGTAAAAACAGGTTAAAGGACTGAAAGAGACATGAATGAGTGACTACAAGCTAATATAAAAAACAAAAAAAAAACAAAGGGATACATCAGTGAACACTTATTATTAGTATTATTGCACACTTATTAGTGTTATGTCACACTGATGATCCTTCGAAGGGTTAAAATGTGACTCTGGACCACAAACGCAGTCTTAAGTAGCATGGGTATATTTGTAGGAATAGCCAAAAATACATTGTATGGGTAAAAATGATCAATTTTTCTTTTATGCCAAAAATCATTAAGATATTAAGTAAAGGTCATGTTCCATGAAGATATTTTGTAAATGTACTACTGTGAATATATCAGAACATTTTTGATTAGTAATATGCATTCTAAGAACTTCATTTGGACAACTTTAAAGGTGATTTTCTCAATATTTAGATTTTTTTTGCACCCTCAGATTCCAGATTTTTAAATAATTGTATTTAGGCCAAATATTGTCCTGTTCTAACAAACATTAGAACATTAGATCAATGGAAAGCATATTTGTCAGGTTTCAGATGATGTACATATCTCAATAAAAAAAATTACCCTTATGACTGATTTTGTGGTCTAGGTTCACAAATGTATTTTTATATCTTACACACAGTTCCAGGCAGCCTGAGCGAGTTATTTCTAAATGTTAACCCTATAAAGCTTACTATATCTTATTGGATACGCTAAGGCCTCTAAATTATCAGTATGATCAAAATTTTGATGGAAAAACTGTTGTACACAATCTGCTCCATGCTTTCTGTCATCTGATTGATAGTTTAAAACTGATTTATCAAATATGATATTCAACAAAAAAAATAATTTTTTTTGGCATAAAGGTTTAATAAATTGAAATAAATAAATATATGACATTTTCAGACAGTTATTTCACATGTCAGGCTTTACAGGGTTCAAATTCTTTCTCTTATTTATGTTTAATTTACTTTAAAGCATTAGTCCACCTAACAATGAAAATTCTGTCATTTATTACTAACCCTCATATATCGCTCCAAACCCGTAAAACCTTCATTCATCTTCGGAACACAAATTAAGATGGTTTTTATGAAATGGAAGAGAAAATTTCGTTGAAAAAAGTCAATATTTTTATTACTTCGCACACAAAAAATATTCTCATGGCTTTATTAAAATTAAAGTTAAAGTAAACTATCCCTTTAAATAAGTAATTTGTATTTGTATGATTTCCCAGAAAGTCAAAGAAGTCTACACTCTAAGCTTGTAACATTTAGATTTGAAGTCTTACTGCTCACATGTGCACTACAAATAAAGTTGCCGCACATATGGTAACTGCTAGGCCGTGGCTTACGCAGCATGATAGAGCTTAGCCTAGACAAGCAAACATATAGCTCACTTTCTGTGGGACAGTGTCTGTACTCAGGTATTCCCAGTACATTCCTGTGGATTTTTTAAGATTGTGTAATTCTCTGATCCGCTAAAATTGATCAAGGTGGGCTGGGCTGGCTTGTGTGGTCTTGATGGATGTGTTTTCTTTGGCAGATGTGGAGCAGACAGTCCAGTGTCAGCAAACACGATAGAGTCTGGTTGTTCTGGTCGACTCTTACAAACTTAAGATAAGAAGATTTCATAATAAACACATTCAAGTGATTTCCTGTCCATCTTGAAATGATAACAAACATGAAGATAAACACGCAGACTTATTTTTCAGTTATGATGACTAGCCTGAGAGTCCGATTTGTGAGAAGTTCAGCAGTTCAGCTGGTCTTTCTAAAAGTTCAGTAATATTTTGTACCACTGCATTGATATTTTTTGTATTTTGTCTGCTGAAACAATGAAAACACATCTTTCCAAAAATGTTGTACTTGTGTACCTGGTTTTCGATAAATTAAAATATGTATTTTGATAATACTGTAATGTTTTGTACCTTACCTTTTGATAATTTTGCAGACAAAAAATTGCTGTGTACCTTTCTGGCAGTAGTTCGGTGAACAAACCAGTTATTTAGCAATTAAGCTGGTATTTTTTTATAAAAAACATTACTAAAAAGTTTACTAGATGAAATAAAAGAAAAGAACAAGACAAGAAGTGTATAGTATTATTGTTGCAAGTGTTTACAATTACAATAATTTTGTCCTAAAGAACTTTACTTGTGATCTTTTCTTTTTAAAATTGATGTGGAAAAAATGAGCCTAAACATGTTATCTGACTGGAAGGCAGGTGCATTTATCTCAGTTAAGTACTTTCCTGTTTTTTTCTTCTCTTGCTGGACTTTTTTGAATCAGATACTGGCTTCTTCAGTAATGAAGTAGTCACTCCCTATGCTGACTCCACAAAAGCCTGGAGTGGCCTGATTCATGACTGCTTTATGCTAACTCTGACTGCCTCCATCCAGCACTAAACAACAGAGCAGCATATTTAAGAGTCTGCACTAACCACCTGCATGACACTACATTTAGTTGATTAACATCCTATTGATTGGGAAGGGGGCATGAATCAGCAATAACCAGTTTTGATTAGTAGGAGGATGAAGCGAACACACGTTTTATTGATGTTTGTGAGCGCAGGCCATAGGCGAACTGCTTTCTTATAAATGGGTCTTTCTATGCCTCGGTCGTGAATGTTCTGAGGGGGTATCTAATTTTTTCTTTCTTGTTTTTAGCAGCATCTCATTTCTTTTGTCTCTCCTTCCAGCTCTTTTTTGTGTTTCTCTTTTATCAAGCACAGAAGCAAAATTCTTTTTTCCCCTGAATCCTTGGCTCATGCCGAGTTGAATGAACACAATTCACAAATTGTAAGGTTAAATTTTTTTTTCTATCTTTGTTTGAAAAAACGACTTTTTCGAACTCGTCCTAGACGGTTTGTCTGATTTTCACTAAAATTGGCTCAGATCATCTACAGAATAAAACGCGAATGAATTCTACAAAAAGCGTGGAAAAGTGGATGAGAGGCTATATCTCTGCAAAGGTTAGCATATAGGGAATATGCGCAACAGACTTCTGTTTTCCATTAAACAGGGGGGTGTTCCATAAAACAAGTTTACCAAATAAGCCAGGCTTATTTCAGTTAGTCTGACTTATTGTCACTTGATTTGGCTCAAAATAAGTCAGACTAACTGAAATAAGCCTGGCTTATTTAGTAAACTTGTTTTATGGAACACCCCCCAGGTCTCGTTGTTTCCGGTTCACGCATTTTGCGTATGCCTCGTTAAATATGAAGGAGATTTTCTCAAGATTCCTTCAGATTAGACACTAAAGATGATCATAAACAATGTCCATCACATATGTGGATTGATATATAACAGCTTTTTATTTTTATTCTTTTCACCAACATTTATATATAAATGTCAAATAAAATGTTCACAGTAACACAGCTAGCTCGTTTAACTGATTACCTTAAAAGTCCATTGATATCGCCATTATTTATTATGGCTGTTAACACGTTCTCCAACAAGCGGAAGCGATGAGACCTGTTTTCCGGGTTTGGTCAGGTGACGTTCGACATACACCCCATTGAGACCAAACTTTGTGTGTGTTATAACAAGCATGACCTGAGGCTACCTGCAATGATTTGGTGCAGTGCCACCTAGTGGTCAGGAGATACAAAAACGGCTATTTTAGCTTATAACTTCTATCTATATATAAAAATGTCTATAACTCCAAAACAAAAATGAGATATTTTCACCAAATTTGACACACATGTATGGGCACAGTCTAAGGACACATAAAGAATTTGGTGGGATTATGCCTCTTATGGCGCTGTATTTGAACAAAACATGAAAATGCCATTGACTACAATAGAGTATTATGATATAAAATGCTACAATGCATTAGTGTACCATTACAAAACTTTGTATGTACCATCGAAACCATGACCTGAAAATACTCAAAACGTTTTGAGACAGTGTCACCTTGTGGTCAAAAGTGATAACCGATTAAGTTGTTTTCATGATTTTTCACCCATTTTATCTAAAATCACCTTAAAATGGCTTTAATTACTTGTTGCAATTGGTCTGATGCTTCCCTTGCCTCGTGCTTGGCCCCGTATTTGCTGCTTGCAGCTATATTTTTTAAATGTTACTCTCTGGCTTTGTTCCAAACCTACCATTTTAAAGTGTGATCCCTACACAAAAGCCTAAAAATGTAGGGAGCATGACTATGCTGTATTCTAAAATGCTTTTTTGGCTAAATTTTAGGGAAGCATTCTTCAGAGTGAATGCAATCCCAGAATGCAATCTGGTAAGTTCAGTGAAAAAGTCCATCTAAGATGGTGGCTGAAGTGAAAGAAATGTTAGTCAACAATAATTTCACTAGTGAAAAATCTCAATTGAAAAGGTCATAGACAGGAATGCAACTACCCTCAAGACCCAAAAAGGCAGTAAGGACATTGTTAAAATAGCCCATGTGACATCAGTGGTTCAGCCTTAATTTTATGAAGTTATGAGAACACTTTTTATGTGCAAAGAAAACAAAAATAATCACTTCATTTAACAATTTCTTCTCTTCCATGTCGGTCTTTCTGTGCCTTGAATGTGTTAGTTGCATTGCTGTGTATGCAGGGTCAGAAAGCTCTCAGATTTCGTCAAAAATATCTTAATTTGTGTTCCGAAGATGAACGAAGGTCTTATGGGTTTGGAACGACATGAGGATGAGTAATTACTGGCAGAATTTTCATTTTTGGGTAATTCTGCTATAGAAGGCAGCTGTCTAGGTCACCATAGCTTATGCCTCTTTCTCTGTCTCAGGTCTGCAGGATGTAGTGTTGTCCAGCATGCTTTGCCAGGCTTCTGTGCTCAGAGCACTTCGCTGCATGTGTTAAACACATTAAGACGGATGTGTTTACGACACTCTGGGGTATGGGGTTCAATGAGAAGGACCTTTGCCACACCGCACAACACAGCAGCTTTAAAGCCCAAGAGAGGGAGCATGGGATGGCAGTTTAGTGGTGGAGAGGCTTCTAAAACTCTGTACAGTATGTGAGCGTCATGTTGTAACACTGCGATTAGAATGCTTGCATTATCAACAAAACGGTCTGAACTGGAAGTGCCCATTGCTGTGGCCTTCTTCCTATTTCTGGCACACAACAGCTATTTTTCCCACATTATTTCATCTGCCAGTCTAAAGAAAAAATATTTTCTTTATAATGTCATATGTCAACCAATATAGTGTTTGATGTCTGGTGCAATACTATATATGAGAGCTGGCTGGCTGATTTAGTATCGACCAAAACAACTTGAATAAAGCACAATATTTACTACAGTATGTGTTATAAAATTCATAAATTAATTTTTTTGTTTAATTGGCAAAAAAGTCGTAGTTAGTACTTAGTAGTTAGTTAATTGTGAGAACTGCCTCCTAAACTAAAGTTGGTTCACTCAGAAATATTAAGCATTTTCAGCCAGTGTTGAGGAAAGCTATTTTTTTTTACACATAGCTTCAGTCTGGATCAGGAACACCTAAGAAGAGATGATGATGCCAACCCCTCGTGATATCAGCCCTGAAACGCCATACATCACTACCGAATTTTACTACAGTGATTTGATTGCAACATATAATCATTACTGTTAACATTGTACAAATTGTACAAACTTTAATTTAACAAACTTTAATTATTGTACAAACTTTAATTTAACAAACTTTATTGTACAAACTTTAATTTAACAAACCTTAAATATTGTACAAACTTTAATTTAACAAACTTTAATTATTGTACAAATTTCAATTCGCTGTAAAGCTGCTTTGAAACAATGTTTTGTGAAAAGCGCTCTACAAATAAACTTGACTTTTAAAGTAATGCATTACAATATTCCATTACTCCCTAGAAAGTAACTAATTATGTTACCAAGTTACTTTTTATGGAAAGTAATGTGTTCCATATCTTTTGTGTTACTTTTTTACATTTCGGCAGGGTTTACTTGTTTGTTTTTAATATAAAAAGTTCTGTTTTTAGCAAATGTAAAAGCCCTTTCACACCAAAAAGTGAAATGAATAAGCCTCAGGTTGAAGGAAAAATACATTTGTCTGTACAGAAGAACGCTGTAGAAGGAAGATCAGCTCTCTTCAGCAATAAAAAAACAAAAAACAAAGCACAAATGCTAACTTACCTAAAGTAATTCTTGCTTATTAGTATGGTTAAATTGGATCGAAGGTCAGCAGCAAAAACATTGGTTAATAAAATGGGATTAAATATATGAAGTATTTGTGTTATTTAACATATTTAATTATTGCAGGTGTCATATTGTGAGTTTGTATTTCACTGTTTGTGAGATGAGATGAGATGAGATGAGATGAGAGGAGATGTTTACATTTAGTCTAGAACTACAGTAACATGTTTACAGAGCACCTCTGCACTTACTCCCAGTTTCTCTCAATGGAGACAGTTACTTATTTGAAGTAACTCTAATATTATCTTGTAAATTAAAAGTAATGCATTACTTTTACTAAGTTAGTAAAGTGAAAAAAAGTAATCCAATTACGTAACTCGCGTTACTCATAATGCATTACCCCCTAAAACTGTTGTCAGCATTGATCATAAGAAATGTTTTTCAAGCAATGCGAAAGTAATGCTTTGCTTAGTTTTGCTATTTTTAAACAGCCTATTCCAGGTCAGCTATTTATGTCAGTGTATTACTTTTAAGGAACCAGTGGCACACCACTTTTTCACCAAATTTTATTCTCCATTACTCCATTACATTTTTTATTTATTTATTATTTTTAACATTCTGAGGTGATGTACAACAGTGCTTCTGATGTAGATTATCTTGACATGACACTGCTCATGTCCTGTGAGGTAAATGAAGGTTGATAGGAGAGATCTCATGCTCTCTGTTAAAAACTTCTTTAATTCTTTCTCAATGCATGCAGGTTGCAAGATTATAATTTTCTTTTACAAGGATATAATGGTTTGTTTTAATAAGACTTTGTGGAGGCATAGGAGAGCAGATGATCTATCTGACATGTCAGCCTAACAGCTTTCATATTCTCACCCAGGCTAATTTAGGTGCTGTCGATCTGATACAGACACAGCCCACATTAAAGCACACAGATAAATCTTTCAATATCAGTCAGTAACCAATACGGTACCCACACCGATAACTACTTTGTGTTTCAGAGCCGTCTCTGATACTCCACACTATATCATCAGCTTGAATCCATTAGATACGTTTGAACTTTCACTGTGGTGTCACAGGCCGTCACAAGCAGACACCTCAGCCTTCATGGAGGGAGGAAGTAGCCCGCCATTTCCCTCCTCTCTCTCATTGTCTCCTTCCACTAATAGAGTCGGTTTTGTTATTGTACTTGACAGGTTCTGATTCCGCTGTCAGATGTAATTTGCCATCGATCTCGCACCTTTTACACACCTGTGTGAGTGTGCTCTCTTGTGTATGTGTGCTTTCTTCAGTCCCCCGTCTTGTGACCGTGTGTCTGTAACCATGTCCGTTTCAGTTTCAGACTGTCATATTTGTAATTAACGCCTCTAGACTGCTACAGAAATAACAGTCATCAGCGTTCAGACAGCGACTGTGCCACTCAAACTCCCACTGAATGAGATATCGATGAACTAGCGGATAATCCATATTCAAACACTCTCGCAATTTGGGCTGAGAGTACGAACAGCTCTGTAAAAATGAATGTTATGTTGTTTAAATTGTAGGATGACAAGTAAAAGTGCCAGTGTCTGGTTTATTGTGAGGACTCAGACTATCTAAGGACGGAGAGTAAGAGGCGGCTATTTACCCTGTCGAGCAGTTCCACTTGATAACAGACTATTGATCCAATTTTGGAGTCTGAACACTTCAGTATTGGTTCCTTGTGAAGCCCGAAGGTTGTTGAGGGTACTGTGCATTTGTGGGAGTGTGTGATTCTTGCGTGGCAAAGTGAACTAGACCGGGTCCAGTGGGTGCATGATTGGGTAATCGAGCTGATGGATTTAACTCATTTGGCTAAAGTAAGTTTGGACACATTTGTTCTCCTTGTATAGTGGTAGTGCTGTGATTAAATAGCCAGGGTTAAAATAAGTGGCAGTATCGAGTTGGCTTCTGCTGCAGGCCTGTTCCTTGGCCCACGTGTCTTAATTTCCTCAGGTTTGCTTAGAGTTTATCCAATTACACCTCAAGAAACAAAATGACTTCAGCTTTTTCATTTCAGGCAAGGTTTATTAGGACTATTAGCTATGTGGAGTTAAAAGTCCACAGCTCAGAAAATTTAAGTTGAGGCTGGTAATCGCTTTTTGTGCTCAGTCTTTTAGAGCTGTGGTGCTCAAGTGAGTGAGTGAAGACAGTTTGCAGTGTCTTTGCTCTTATTTCTTCTCATTCCCCATATGTTCAATATACCATTTTTGTAAATGTCTGTCTGTCATTCTGTCTATGGATCTGTCTGTCTGTGTATCTGTGTATCTATCTGTAAGGGACCAAACAGTCAAAGGCAACGAACACAGGATTCCAAACAACAACAAAAAATTAGTTTATTTGTTCCAACTCCAAGTTACAAATTTAATTGAGAAAACTTAATATAAATAGATCCTTAATACAAATAGGCACCAACAAAAAGAGTCAACTGAACAGAGCTAAACACAACAAAGAAATCATAGCCTAACAAACATCACCCTATTGAGACTTTTATATACAAAATTGCTATTCCATTACACACAAACAGGGGGTAACACAAAAGACATTATTTAACAGTTAAAATTGATCTGTTAACTTTCTTAACCCTTAAATGCCTGAATGTTTAGCCAATTATTATTATTACATATTTGTGTCTTTAGCGACCCTGACCTATATATCCAGCACGGATGGACCTCTAACTTCTACAATAGCAAAAAAACTCTCTTAATATTTTAAGAACAATTACAGAAGAATAAAATAACGCATTTTTCGTTACCTTTTGAAACTTAGGGTGTGTTCACACTTGTCATGTTTGGTTCGATTAAAACGAACCCTGGTGTTCGTTTGAGTAAGTGTGAACACTGCCATCCGAACTCTGGTGCGCACCAAACAAGCGGACCGAGGCCACTAAAAAGATAGGTCTCGGTCCGCTTCCAAACGAACTCTGGTGCGGTTTGAATGAAATATGAACACAATACGTACCAAATATTTATAAACGAACCAAAAACAGGAAGTAATGACAAGATGTGAGACTATGCGACATAATTTCACAAAGAGAACAAGTGGTGTATCCAAAACAAAACGAGCAGAGGGCAAACGCATAGCAACAAGGAGATAAAGTACCTTGTATGAGCTCTTTGTGAGTTCGTAGATAGTGAAAATAAAACATATGCACGCAAAAATGAGCGTGCTTAGTCTAGCAGACGGTATTGTGTAAATCCGACTTAAAGCGGCAATCGTCAGACTGATCAGTGAATGGGTACTTTGATGTCATACATCCGCAGCGCCGCTTTAAGTCAAAATCATTCCTTTTGTTTGGAGTGTTCAGTGAGTTCCGTCCACAGATCTATATATTCTGATTATAAATCAGTTGTTCTATCACAAAATATACGTCATTCAACCTGACCAATCAGTTTGTGAACGTATCACTATGGCTTTAGGTTCGGTATCTTTCGGTTCGTTGTCAAAAATACCAGTGTGAACGCTAAGCGGACCAGGACCGTATGTATCATTTTCCTTTTTGGTCCGGACCAAATTAACCAAACGAGCTGAACTACAAGTGTGAACACAGCATTAGAAGCATTCAATTTTAGCAGATGATTTTACGATCGCCATCATCTTCAGAACACGCTTCCACGGTATATTCAGCATCTGGCTGATATTCGTGATCTCAGCCTTATTCTCAAAGCTTTTGTTTTCAATGTCTTCAAAATCAATATTTTAATCACTGGCAGCTTATTCATCACATCCACCATCAAATAACAGGGACATTCATATTTTATTGTGTACAGTAATTGCCCTGCAGTAAAGTAACTCAAATCAGTAACATTTTTGCTGATGATATTCTTTTGTTTTATGCCTGCGATGGTGAAACTTCACGTCATTATTGTCAATTAAACAGTGCCCCCTTCGAGGAATAAAGGTCATCAGAAATTTATTTGTGCGCACGAAAAATAAACTTGCACTATCACACACCTCGGGTCTCCAGTGACCCTATTTACAAAAAAATAATTATAAAACAGACATTCTTTTATATTTTGTTATTTTTGTCTTGTTGTATTGTTTATAATGAATAGATTAAAGAAAACTAAGAAAGTTGATGTCAAACTTGAAAAAATGAAGGAGGGAGAGGACAGTGAATGACATCCCGGGTCGCTAAATACCCGAGGTATGCATTTAAAGGGATAGTTCACTTTGAAATTAAATTTTGATATGTTTTAGCTTACCCCAAGGTCATCCAAGATGTAGGTGTCTTTGTTTCCGCAGTAGTTTCAATTTTGATATTTTTAGGTCCAACCATTCTTGTCTGTCAGTCATATAATGCATGCCTATGGTCACCTCACAAAAGAAAGTGCACAGATTCAAATGAAACAGTCCAAATTAAACAATTCCCCACAGTAAGTACACATTGATGACCTAAGACACGAAACGAGTGGTTTGTGTGAGAAACGAACAGTATTTATATTGTTTTTACCTCTTGTGAACAATCACGTCCAAGTTGAAGGGGGCGCGCTATCTGGTGTGTGAGCGCGTTCTGGCTTATTGATGCGCCGGCGCTACTCCCGGAAAGCGCCGGACGTGATCCACTGCGCAAACACAAGTAATTATTTTCTTTTTTAAACATCCCTAAACATACCTTTTTTAACCATTTCTTGTTTAAACATCCCGGATAAGCGCAAACGAGTACCATTTCTGTTAGCTGTCTTACCTACAATCTCTGTTCTGTGTAAACAATGAGTGACGTTCACGCGCAAGAGATCACTTCTGGAGCTTTCCGGGAGTAGCGCCGGCGCGCTCACACACCAAGAAGCGCGCGCACTTCAACTTGGACGTGGTTATTTACAAAAGGTAAAAAACGACATAAATACTGTTTGTTTTCTCACACAAACCGCTTGTTTCGTGTCTTAGGTCATCAATGTGTACTTATAATGTGGAATTGTTTAATTTGGACTGTTTAATTTGAATCTGTGCATTTTCTTTTGTGAGGTGACCATAGGCATGCATTACATGACTGACAGACAAGAACGGTTGGACCTAAAAATATAAAAATTTAAATTACTGCGGAAACAAAGACACCTACATCTTGGATGCCCGTGGGGTAAGCTAAAACATATCAAAATTTAATTTCAAAGTGAACTATCCCTTTAAGGGTTAAAGGCAAGAGTCACCACAACACAAAGAAATTCTAATAAAAAAATAAACTAATATCAAATGCACAATTATGACAAACAAAAATAAACTGAAATATTTACTACTACTGAAATATGTAGTAGTAAATCCTTGAAAGATTCACGTCATTAAAAAAAAAATCCACATAATTTTTTTAATACATATTTTGGACTATGGTGACTGCTATTATTGGGATTACATCAAATGGTTGCACTTGGTGAGCTACTGGCACTACTTGTCATTATACTTACCACAGCACAACTCAGAAAATAACACACTGATGCTGCATTGTGAGGCTTTTGGTTCGAAGGGCAACAAGAGAAGCGATGTAAGTTTTCACTGCTTTCCTTGAGAAAAGAAGTGGAGAAAAGAATGTGAAGATGCCTGTGGACGAATAAAACTTCCTAAAGACCAGCGTCTTTGTTCTCTCCGCTTTAGCCCTGATGCCTTTGAGGCTTTTAGTAGACCGCAGTTACTGAAAGAGCTTACAAACGGCAGAGACAAATAACGCTAGATGCCATCCTGGCAAATGTTTGAAGATAAATTGATGGTATGGCTTCTGGTTTAAGCCTGCACTTAAATTTATCATCACCAGTAAGCCCTTTCAGTAGCTGTGGTCATTGTAACAATATTTTATTTCCTGAGATATGTTGTGGTAAAAATAGCAACAGGTAGCGGCAGTAGCTCACTGAGTCCAAGCATTTCATGTCATGCATCATAGTCCAAAATATGTATAAAACAATGTCTATTTTTATCTAACTGTTCATTTCCAGCTGTTTTTACGTGAGATTACCTGTGTTCATCTTCAGAGCACAAATTAAGATATTTTTGATGCAGAAGAGAATAAATTGTTGAATAAAGTTGTTATTTTTGTTTTCTTTGCACACAAAAAGTATTTTCGTAGCTTCATAACATTACAGTTGAACCACTGATGTCATATGGACTATTTTAACAATGCCCTTTCTTTCTCTGTCCTCTTCCTGGGCCTTGAACATGGTAGTTGTGTTGCTGTCTAGATGAACAAAGGTCATATGGGTTTGGAACGACGTGTGTGAGTAATTAATGACAAAATTTTCATTTTTGGGTTAACAACCATTTAAGTTACATGATTTGAGATGATATTGATGTTAGCACAAACCATGTCAGTCTCTGTATCTTTAATACTAATAGTCTGACAGATTTTATACATGGGTGTTTATGTATTATGATGGGCTTTTGTGAATTGCTTGCATGTGTGTTTGGTGGTAGCGAATGGTGGTGTTAAAGATGAAACTGAATTGAATCCTGTCTGCTCTCATATATGGGCAACTCTTACACATGTTTCCCTTCGGACGCTGGCCCAGCCAGTTTTATTGGAGGGCCGACATTCTGCTAGAAATAAATGAGACATCACACAGAGCCAAATAGGAAGGGAGACAGAGGGAGAGAGAGAAAGCAGGAAAGCGAAATATTAGCGTGAAACCCTTTGCTCTCTTTTCTGTTTCCTTCTCTCTCTCTCTTCTCCCAGGGTGAGCAGATTGATGACATTTCTAAAGCTCCATGCTTTCTCCTCCCTCTGGTACAGAGGAAGTGCTCTTCTCCTCTCCTGCCTCTGTGAATAAATCAAAACCCTTCCTCACTGATCATGCCCCAGCCCTTTTGCAGCATGTGTGTGTGTGTGTGTGTGTGTGTGGAGAGAGGTTCTGGCCATGAGGATCTGTCAGGAATAGCAGTGGGCCTAATCAGAAATAAGGGTTTTGGTCTTGGGAAAGGAATGATAGCAATCAGTGATGGATGGATGGATGGATGGAAAGATGAATGAATAGATGAGGAGGTACTGGATGAGGTGAGGTGAGGATTGCATTGAGGGTAATGCTACATGCCATTAAAACTTTGGAGGTGAGAGATTCCTCCTTGATGGCTCTGTTCCAAAACCTAGTGAGCTGCCCACATAGGCAGCATTTTAATTGAATTCAGTTCCAAAAGGAACTAATAGGTGTACGGCGGCAACTCCACAAAGATTAATGCTCAAGTTACAATCGATTCCAGTAGTGTTTTATGTTTGCATGCTGCTTGGCGAACAATGTGATGCTCTATGAAGCAGAAAAATGCATAGCACACATATGTGACCCTGGACTACAAAACCAGACTTATCTGGCATTGGGTATATTTGTACCAATAGCCAAAAATACATTGTATTGGTCAAAATGATAAATATTTTTTATGCCAAAAATCATTAGGATTTTAAGATGATGTTCCATGAAACTTTTGATTATTAATATGCATTACTAAGAATTTAATTTGAACAACTTTAAAGGCAGCTTTCTCTTTTTTTGCACCCTCAAATTCCAGATTTTCAAACAGTTGTATCTCGGCCAAATATTGTCATATTGCTCAGCTTTCAGATAGTGTATATATCTCATTTTGACCGTTATGACTGGTTTGTGCTCCCTAGTCACATATTTGGTAACATTTTGTAAGAGTATTTATAATTTAGTAAAATGAAAGTATATTTAACTTTTCCAGAATGAATTACATTTTCACAAATTTCACACATTTGTGCAGGACATCTCCATTTCAACATTGAGTTGTTTAAAATTCTGATTTTAGTTAAGTTTATCTAGGATTTTTATTATGATGTGACATACTCTACTGTTCAAAGATTACAGTTTTTTTTAAAGATGTCTTATGTTCATGTCTGCATTTATTAGAGTAATATTTTTATATTAATTACCATTAAAATAATAAAAATTATTTCAGTTTAAATAACCGTTTTCTATTGAACTATTTTTTTTATGTAATGTATTTGTATGATGGCTAATACGAATTTTCAGCAGCTCTTTCATTACTTCAGTCTTTAGTGTCACATTCAGAAATCATTCTAATATTCTGATTTGCCACTAAAGAAAATGACAGCTAAATAACCCCACTGTCAAAAGGATGAAGATAAAAAATGAAAATTATGCAAAATATTGTATCATAGTCACGGGTGAAAGTTTGAAAGTTTGTGAATCTGAAAATGTTTTTTTCAAGGCTCTGGAAAGTTTTTGAAAATAAACATGCATAGATACAGGTCCTTCAAAGTGTTTGAATGGATGGACCGAAAAGTCTTCAGTTTTATCAGAAATACGACTAATAGAATATCAGATTTCTGTCATATGGCCAAAAAAAAGTTTTTTTTTTTTTTTGCGTAGTTGTGTTTGACACATGAAAAATGTAACAATGTATCTTACAAGGTAACACAATGCAACCCTGCTCTCACTTGAAATGTGTCCCATAGTTATACTTAAAAATAAAGGTTCCAAAAGGGTGTTTTTGCAGTGATGCCATAAAACCATTTTTGGCTCCCCAAAGAACCTTTCAGTAAACAGTTTCTAAAATAACTATTTTGAATAACTTTTTTAAAATCTAAAGAACCTTTTTTGACTATAAAGATCCTTTTCTGCATTTGAAAGGTTCCATGGATGTGGGAACCCTGTATCCTGGCTATATCACTCTTTTTTACATTTACATCTTTCATATTACACACAACCACAGACACATTTTCCTGAATGTCACTGTGTATTGTTTATTTATGTGTTTACTCTCCTGCTGCCTCTGTCAGGCAGGAAGCCTCTGGTTTTACCAGCACACTCCTCTCTCTGTCCCTGACTGCATTCATTCACTGCATTTACTCTCTACATGCACAGATGCGCATGTGTGGAGGCCCCTAGAACAGCAGTGCAGTGTCAGTGACTCTGTGAATGAGGGTCAGATGCATGTATTTAACTGTGCTCATGTGCTCACACAAAGTGAAGTGAATAGATGTCATCGCATACTGAGATCAACCTAATACACGCTAGCCATGCTGGGCTCTTTAGATGTCCTCTATAGTGTCCTGATCCACAAGGTAATAAAGGCCAGTGTGAATCGTTTGATTTCTTTTTATGTAAAAAATGTTGGGTATGAAGTATTTTAAAGTGTTGCCAGAATTGTAAAATGTTTCATTCCGCATAAAACGCAACGTATACCCGAAATGCACTTGGATTTAAAGTGTAAAACTGACACAACCATTCAAACATTCTGGGTCAGTTAAAATATTTTTGATAGAAGTCACTTACATTTACAAGGCTGTGTTTTTTTTTTTTTTTTTTAATTAAAAATAAAGTAACCATAATATTGTGGAATATGAATACAATTTAAAATAACTGTTTTCTATTTTTATATATTTTAGAATGTAATTTATTTCTGTGATGCCAAAGCTGAATTTTCAGCATCATTAATGCAGTCTAAAGTGTCTCATGATCCTTCAGTGATCATTGCAATATGTTAATTTGATGCGCAAGAAACATTTATTCTGGTCAATGTTGAAAACAGTTGTTTTGATTAATATTTATTGTAAAAACCCTGATACTGTTTTTCAGGATTCTTTGAATATAACATTCAAAATAACAGCATGTATTTGAAATGTGAATCTTTTGTAACAATGTAAAAGTTTTTGTCACTTTGGGTCACTTTGGATTTAATGCTTCCTTGAGTTTGTTTTAAAAAATTCATCAGTCTGTGTTTTGCAGTGTAATGTGAAAATTATGCAGATTGGTAATGTGCAATTTATTTTTAGCCATTAACTTAAACTTAATGGTAAGTGTTTTATCTTTCTTGACTAACTAATTTTCAGAGAACATTAGTGGTGAAGGACTGTACACAGACAAAATTATCATTTGGTAAATGGTTCAAATATTAGCTTATCACCTATATGTAACACAAGTCTAATCAGTTAATGTCATTGACTTTACTGCTACTTTAGGGGTGACTGAACACAAATCACTCCCTCATTTTCATTTACTGTGAACTGCTGTATGTGGTATATTGAGTGAACATGACAAATTTGGATACAGCCATTATGTGATGCTTGTAGAGTTGTCTTGAAACAGCTGTTCTGATTGGGTATCATCCAGATGATATCCTAGAGGTTATTCTGATTGATAGTTTACAACAATCAAATATGATTGTGTTTGCGTGTGTATGGAAGCCTGTTTTCACCACTGAATAAAAAATAAAAAAAGGTTATTGCGACTTTTTATCTCATAATTCAGGCTTTTCAGAATTGTGAGATATAAACTCCCAATTGCAAGTTATAAACTTAGCATTGTGAGATATACATTTTTTTCTCAGAATTGCGTGAAATAAACTCTCAATTGAGAAAAATAAGTCCGAATTGTGGGATGAAAAAGTCAAATTTTGAGGGGGAAAAAAGATGTTCTTAGACCGTACGTTTATATCTCACAATTCTGGCAATTGTGTTATCGCAATTCTGAGAAAAACATTTGAATTGCGAGTTTATATCTTAAAATTCTGACTTCATTTCTCAGAATTGCAAGTTTATATCTCACGATTCTGACTACAACTTGCAAGTTTGAGTTTATATCAGGCAATTTTAACTTAATTCCTCAGAATTGCGAGTTTATATCTCACATTTCCAACTTTATAACTCGAGTGCATATCTCACAGTTCAGAGAAAAACATCAGAATTGAGAGATGTAAACGATTCAAGAACAATTTTTGCGAATTCAGAATGGTTCGATTCGAGGCAATTCACAATAAAATTTGATGCAGTTCGATTAATGATTAGATTCTGCATTCTTTAAGTGCATTCAGAGGATTATTTAAATGCTATCTTTATGTTATTTTAAAGATGCTGTGGCATGACATACAGCATATGTAGAAATTTACCCAAGTGAAAAGTAATATATATAAATTACATTTATTTCAAACGAAATATAGTTAAAATCTATAAATATATATCCATATAAACAGATCATATATAATATAAAAATTAAACTTTAATTGCAGTACTACACATTGCACATTTCTTAATATTAAGCCTAAAGTGTGTTTTAATGTCACTATTGCTGAGGATTGTATTATCTTTGAATGATAAAGGTTTTTAAATGCAAGACCTCAGCACTACACTTCCATTACACTTCTTTATGCCAGTTTATTATAGGCTAGAAAAAGTACAATTGCAAGGTATTTTTTTATTTAATGTACTTGTATTTAATGTAAAAAGTAAGCTTTAGTGTAACAATTATGTAGCATACTGTGAATGTATAAGACGGGGCTTGACATTAAGCTTTGACATGTGCTTGTCCTTCGGACAAGTAAATTATTCGTTCACTGGTCCAAGTAAAAAATGTACTTGTCCGAAAATGTTTTACTTTTTTTTTTCTTTGGCATAAATGTAATCCATTTTGAAGCAATAGTCTCATCATTTCTATGACACTTTTTAACTTTATGAAAGGCAATATTTTTCTAACCTTACTAAATGTACATGTCCATCATTTACATAAAATTCTTACATTTTGTTAATACACTCAGTTAGAATAATTAGACTCTGTATAGTTGTTACCATTCAAATTAAATCAGTATCAACAAACTCCGTCTTTCCATTGCAGAGGAAAAACCGTTACATGCATCGAAAGTGCCATTTAAATGTATTTAATCTGACTGTTTAATGAACATAAGAGGTCCCAAAAATGCATTTAGACAGTAAAATTGCAAATACATAAATAATGTTAGAAGATTAATGTTTTAACTTTTTAACATATAAATCTAAATGTTGGAAAAATGCAATAATTTTTAAAATATGAAATCGAACCACCTGAAGGTGGCAGTAAGTCATTGTCTTAATGAGTGAGTCACAGATTTAACCATAGACGGATTCAACCAGTTCGTTCATACGGCTGACTTATGAATGGCTCACTGAATCATTCAGTACTGAAAAGCCGCTGTGTTGTTCGGAGATTTGCAAATTGCTTAGAACTATTTTCGTTAGCGAAACGGCCAATGATGTGTCTAAAATGTAAGTCAGTTAATATTAACTACTAGTTTATTGAACTGCTGTCGTATAAAATGTCACATTTGCAGTCGTAATGGTGCTTGTTCGTGTGATGTTGCTTACCTATGTCATATGTTATATACAATATTTACATTTTTTTTTTCTACCGCAGTGTGGTTGTTCATGTTGGTTTCTTTGTGTGTGCTGTTCCGCCTAGTAGTCCATTTTCACTCACCGTGTATGCTGTAAGTAATACAATCAAGAATCATTCTCACCAAAGTTTCGGTGCTGTGCTAGTTATTGTTTGTTACTGATGTTT
This sequence comes from Cirrhinus molitorella, assembly GCA_033026305.1. Lineage (NCBI taxonomy): Eukaryota > Metazoa > Chordata > Actinopteri > Cypriniformes > Cyprinidae > Cirrhinus > Cirrhinus molitorella. The sequence goes on along the minus strand of CM065122.1, from coordinate 29,184,219 downwards.
TAATCTGGTTACTTGTCAGGTCGGGCAAGTAAAATTTTCTTTCACTTGCCCTTTCGCAAAATCCACTTGTCTCGGACAAGCGTTAATGTCGAGCCCTGTAAGGTAACATTTTATGTCACACCTTTGCATGATGTAAGCTTCTTTATCTTATTTTCATAAAATAAAATGCTACAACATTTAAACTATTACTTTCTATCAGCGAATGATGAATAACAAACACAACTTTCATTCATCTGATTGACAGATAAATCTTGCGTTTCCTTCGTACTTTCGGTTTAACAACATTAAGTTAAGTCATTTATCATTCAATGAAATAACTTTAAGTGAACTTAAAACTGCACACAAACCTGTGTTCTTCAGCAAGTAGAAAATATACAGAAATGGAATAAAGTTATCAAACACTAAATACTAAAGTGAAAATGGATGAATCCTTAAAGCTACAGAAGTAATTGATTTCCTTTTTTTGTTCTTTGATTAATAGACATCACCGCAGCTGGCTTATTAGCTTATTTGTCTGCTATTACTCTAAAAGCTGCTGCTGCTGAATGTGACGCAGATGCTCGCGCCACTGCATTTGTGTGTTCAATAACAGCTAACAGGACAGGTAAATTCGTTTTAACTGACATGCACTGACAGCATCTCATCTCATGACTGTTGTCTTACTGAAGCTGTTCTACTCTACCATTTCTGCGCTCATTTGACTAGCACCTGTTGCTGAAGTGAAGTTGGAGCGTGCGTCTGAAAAGTCTCCAGTTTGATGTGGTCGTCAAAACATTCAGCAACTAAACAAATGCAATTCTTGTCAAGAAAAAAGACAGAGATGGGGTGGTTAAACTGGAGAAATGTACTGCATTAACAAGCTAATTTTGACAGTTCTTTTAAAAAAAATCTAGAATTGCCAATTTCGATACGACACCTAGAAAAGTATCGATATTCAATACCATTATTGATACCAGGGCGAAAAACTGCCACAACATCAAGGCCTTAATTTTTGCTTTTTATTAAAAGATAAATATAACAAGGCTGGAACATGAAAATGAGCCTGAATGAGGCATATTTGTACATTGTGCAGGTCACAAGCTTCTATTTCAAGGCAAATAAAGTGCAAAAATAAATAAAACGGCACAATCTTTTGTATTTTCCAGAAGAAAAAAAAAATGCCAGCCCTAGTTACATGTTAATAGAAGCTAAAGATGTTATTTGGAACTATCCTTAAAAACCTCAATTAAAAAAAAAACTTTTTAAAAGTTAAAACAAAATTTGAATTTTGTATAAGTCCTCTATCCCAAGGCAAAAATGTGCAAAAATCTCCTGTTAATACATTTTCTAATTAAACGAACCAGAGTTATCATGAACAGCAGTATTTTTATGAACCGATTTCGATTTGGGATTTAATTAACATAATCATTTATCAGGGCATAGATCTCTATCACACGCTCACTGAAATTAGACGAGGGTTAATTATTACATAATTTCATAGTATTCTCTTGTCAGATGCCACTATTGTCTGACATTTCTCACTCTGAGGCGGATTGTATTACAATACAATTACGGGGCAAAACGGGGCGATTTTTCATAGTCTTTTACGATTGTTGCTTGTCAGACTGTACGAACACTGTGGGATCTCAGCTGTCATTAATGTCAGACTGTACGACAATCAAGACACATTAAAGACGGGTGGGCGCAAGAAAACCTCTCCGGAGTTTTACATTATCAACCCATATGTTCAATGACTGCGAGCAACATTACACGCAGGGCTGAAATGTTGGCTATCATTAAGTTATATAGTGTAAGCAGCACTACACACCCAAATGGAAACAGTGCCGCAACCGGTGTTTATCATAGCAAAGGTAGCAAATCATATGATTTCCGTGCGCGGCGGACGGGAGCGCTGGAGTTTATGCAGTTAGAAGAAATCTGTAGCGAAGATGGTCATCTCAAGGCTCTGTTGGCACTTCATTCACGTGCAGTCAGTGTGTCAGCTTCGGAGAGGAGAGATATAATGCGAAAGTACGGATATATCGATACTGTTGGACATGAGTATTGGAATCGTTTCAGATTTATTAGAATCAATACGTATCAAAATATCTATATTTTTGACAACACTACTAATTTGTACTGTTGTGTTGTGTGTCCTGCAGCTGATCGCTGTGTATGAGGAGCAGGAGGCCCAGCAGAGGCGCGCCATGAGTCCTGGGAATGGAACAAGAAGCAGCCTAAATGGACAGTCCAGCCCAGAACCGTACGACTCTGAACTCGCCTGCTTCCAGCCGATCCAAGGAGGAGAGATTGAAGTCAACTCGTCTGCCCTCAAATCCAGTATGTATCCAATAGAAAAGATAAGTACAGTCTGTAAAAGGTAGTAGTAATGTATTTGCATTAGAGAAACAGAGCTGTAATCAAACATAAGCACTTCTGAGTTAATGGCGAGGGAAATAATAGACTGCCACTATGAGAAATGATATTATACAACATAATCAGGCCCTGTTTTAAGCTTGAAATGCTCTCGCTCATGTAGCTGTGAGCAAATGAACACCATTCTTACTGCATTACAACATTCACTTTGAATACACAGCTTACCTTAATCAACCTCTGTTTCATATGTTTGAACTAGCAATATCGGCCTAAAGAGAGCTTTACCATCAGAGAAAAAAATGATTGAAACTTTTATATTGAAATCTCCGGCATTTTTTTCCCATATATTCGGGCAAGGACATACTCTCTTAGTTTGGACAGGTCTGGAATACTTCAGTTGTTTCAGTTCTATACTACTGCACCTCAGGGAACCATGTGTTTTTCATCTGGGCAGGTTTCACCTCTGTCTGATGTCATGCACACTTCCAATACAGAAAATGCACACCTATTTCTTCTAAATGTCAGAGTGTGTGTGTGATTTAGAACATGTTTACACTCTGAAATTAAACCCCCAGTGAAATAAGCCGGGGAATCGTGCGTATGTATGTTCGCATGTGTGAGTTTCTTTGTGTCTCCTTGTAAATCTGCCCCTTTGTGTTTTAAGTTTCATTGTAAAAGTAGACACGGGGCTCACAAAGTTCAGCGTGCTGGAAAAGTGGCTTTTTCTTTCGTGGGCCAGGCATTCCTGGGACGAGCTTGAGTTTCCCCGACTCTACTTCAAGGTGGAGGTGTCAGTTGACTGAGTGATCTTTTCCTCTTTCATTCTCCACGGCTGTAAATATGCCGTTTGTCACGTCGACAGAGTCTGACATACATCTGTATCTGGATCATTTGTTAAGAGGAGAGATTACACGTGCCTCTGCATATACAGACGTGATATTTGAGTGGGGAAAGAAAGTGGTAGGAAAGGGTTTGAAATTTTAACTCAAAGGTGTTCACGCATGGTGTATGAACAAACCAGTTCCTGCCCTCTGTCTGGCAGAATTCAGAGGTCTCTAGGTGTTTTAACACCTGATGTTAACATGTGTTTTCAATAGAGTCCTGGAGTAATGACGTATTTTTGTAGGCCAGCCTGAATGTTAGCATCACCCTTGTTCACTCCATGAATTTTTTCACTGGTTTTATTCCAGGAAAAAAGTTCTGTGAATAACAAAGGTTTATGATTCTTATGTTTTGCTCACCATGATCTTCACAAACACAACTTTTTTGAATTTGAAGAACTAATAAAGTTGCCAGAGATATATATAAAAAAAATAAAAAATAATAATCTAAATATGCTATAAACTGGGTTGGGAATCATTTGAATTTTAGTGATTATGATTCTGCTTATCATTTCTGATTAGATATAAAAAAAAGTCATACATTTAGATATACATATACATATTTGTGACCTAGGACCACAAAACCAGTTATAAGGGTCAATTTGTTGAAATTGAAATTTAGACATCATCTAAGCATCCCATTCATGTATGGGATCATGTATCATCTAAGCATCCCATTTAGATTTCTCTGAGGGTGCAGAGAAATCTAAATACTGTAAAGCTGTACAAATAAAGTTCTGAGCAATCCATATGACTAATCAAAAATTAAGTTTTGATATATTTACGGTAGGAAATGTACAAAATATCTTCATTGAACATGATTTTTACTTAATATCCTAATAATTTTTGGTGTAAAATAAAAATAATTTTGACCCATACAACGTATTTTTGGCTATTGCTAAAAATATACCCCTGCTACTTAAGGTTTGGTGGTCCAGGGTCACATTTATTCTGTCTTTTTGCAAAACATTCTGTTGCAGGTGAATGCCATGAACAAAAATATGCAGCTCAAAGAACACTTACATAAGAAACATTTGCCTATGGATTTAACAAAAATAACTAGACTGACTAATATAGGCTTCAGACATTATTAAAGAAAAGTATTCAGTCTGTAATAAAATAAGAACAAACATAAGAGCACAGTAGCACAAGTAAATACAACTGAACAAAGTTCAGATGTAAAATAACAGTATAGTTTTCTTTTTATGAATAAAATATAGATTAATCTGTTTTAAAGTTATAAGTTATTCAGTCTAGATCAGAGAGTGGTTTTTGTTTTCTTATTAACATTAATGCAGTGGTTTTCAAACCTGTCCTGGAGGCACCCCTGCCCATTTTGTATGTCTCCTTTATCAGACACACAATTCAGTATCTACTAATGAGCTGATGAGTTGAATCAGGTGTGTTAGATGAGGGAGACATACAAAATGTGCAGAGCAGTGGTGCCTCCAGGACAGGTTTGAAAACCATTGCATTAATGGTGCAGACTGCAGTAGGAATATTAGGCTGCTGTCACTTTAAGACCTCATGCACTGCTATACATGCATTTTTTATACATGCATCTTTTCAGGCACAAGAAGACTCAAAAGAGGTTGCTTTTTATGTACATGCTTTGGATATATGTGCAGTAAAAAGTGTGCACAGGTACCAAATTCTCTTTCGAGTCTTCTTGTGCTTTAATGGTTTAAAATCACATTAAAATGTCTATTAATTCCATGGTTTTTGGAAATTTTAACAATTTCTAAAATGGATACCCAACCCTAACTATAAATGTACTATACTTTTGCATGATTGCAACATCAACACCATGAAGCTTTCAAGTCCTCCTTCATTCTTTATTTAAAATCATTGTCTTGAGCTAGAGTAATATCCAAGATTATAAATATTTAAAGACAATGAGGCTATAAAAGCTGTATAGTAAAGTAGATGAGTTCTCCTGTTCAACATGATGATGTTTAATGTCTCCAAGAACCTGCTGAAGAACCTGCAAGAAGAAAGGGTACATATAATGCTCCTTTTTACAAGATAAGTCTCAGGTGTCCCCAGAATGTGTCTGTGAAGTTTCAGTTCCAACACCCATGGATCATTTATTATATAATTTTGAAAATGCCTATTTTGAGTAAAGCAGAAACACGCTGTTTTCAAGCATGTCTCTTTAAATGCAACTGAGCTGCTGCTCCCCATCCCCTTTTCCAGAATAGGGCTGTGCCTTTACAGCTCGTAACTCAGATATTCTGCCAAAAAACATCTGTTTGGTTGTGATTATCATGTCTCTCATGCTAAAATCATGCGTTTTAAAATCATATTAGTGTATACGTCTGATGTAGGGTTTTCTGAGCGCACACATCTGTGTGCAGACTGTAACAAAAGTCTGTACATTTGTGAACTGGTTGGACGATTGTACACCTCTTTAAAAATGTGTTTTTGTTGAAACATAATCCCTGCAAAGATTTATCATTAAGAAACAACCTTTCAAATCAATAAGACGCACACCCTGGTATTTCCCCAAATACTCAGCGTATGGCCCGACCCGCCTCTGTAAGTGGATTATTCTTCCTGTCCAAATGAATGCTCAGCACTCAGCCATCCATGAACACAGGAAGAGCGCACGTCTTCACAATCCAATCAGCCACCTTTCATTTAGTTATATGATGACCTGGGAAATCCCTGTTAGCAGAGCAGCTCTCTAATACTATTTTATGCTCTATAGGTTTGTTTTATTACCCCAATTAATTCACAAAGCGGAAAGGCAAAAAAAAAAAAAATCAATTTCAGCGTTTTGAATGGATTGTTCACTGGCTGGGCAGAGCAGAGGAGGGGGGCTAAATTTGATGTAGAGGTTTGCCTTCATGCAAATCTGTGAATGCAGTTGCTTTTAGCTATGAAACACTATTAGGCGTTTGTGTGAAATGTTATGGCCAGTTGTGCGTTCAATGTTTTATTCTCTTCAAAACTGTGATGGGTGAGCAATGAATAGTGTGGAGAGAATTTTGTGAAAGTCTTTTCTATCACATTTTTTTCGAGTTAAGGCCCGTTCACACCAATAATAATAACGATAACTATAACTATACAGATAGTGTTCTAAAAATCGTTTTAAAAATTATCATGATAATTGTTTGGCTATAATGCTCAGCCCAATATACAGTTGTGCTCAAAAGTTTACACGCCCCTTGCAGAATCTGCAAAATGTTAATTCTTTTAGCAAAATAAAAGGGATCATACAAAATGCATGTTATTTTTTATTTAGTACTGACCTGAATAAGATATTTCACATAAAAGACATTTCCATATAGTCCACGAGAGAAAACAATAGTTGAATTTATTAAAATGACCCTGTTCAAGTGTTTACATACACTTGATTCTTAATACTGTGTTGTTACCTGAATGACCCACAGCTGTGTTTTTTTGTTTAGTGATAGTTGTTCATGAGTCCCTTGTTTGTCCTGAACAGTTAAACTGTCTGCTGTTCATCAGAAAAATCCTTCAGCTCCCACAAATTCTTTGGTTTTCCAGCATTTTTATGTATTTAAACCCTTTCCATCAGTGACTGTATGATTTTGAGATCCTTCTTTTCACAAAGGACAACTGAGGGACTCGTATGCAACTATTACAGGAGGTTTAAACACTCACTGATGCTCCAGAAGGAAAAAAACATGCATTAAGAGCCAGGGGGTGAAAACTTTCGAAATTTGAAGATCATGGTAAATTTAACTAATTTTGTCGTCTTGGAAATATGCAAGTAGCTTCTGAAGGGCAGTGTTAAATGAAAAAATTATGATATTTAGGCAAAATGAGCAAAATGTACACATTTCCATTCTGTTCAAAAGTTTTCACCCCCCAGCTCTTAATGCATGTTTTTTTCTTTCTGGAGCATCAGTGTGTGTTTGAACCTTCTGTAATAGTTGCATATGAGTCCCTCAGTTGTCCTCAGTGTGAAAAGATGGATCTCAAAATCATACAGTCATTGTTGGAAAGGGTTCAAATGCACAAAAATGCTGGAAAACCAAAGAATTTGTGGGAGCTGAAAGATTTTTCTGAGGAACAGCAGACAGTTTAACTGTTCAGGACAAACAAGGGACTCATGAACAACTATCACCAAACAAAAAAACACAGCTGTGGGTCATTCAGGTAACAACACAGTATTAAGAATCAACTTTTGAACAGGGTCATTTTTATAAATTCAACTATTGTTTTCTCTTGTGGACTATATGTAAATGTCTTTTATGTAAACTATCTTATTCAGGTCAGTACTAAATAAAAAATAACATGTATTTTGTATGATCCCTCTCATTTTGCTAAAAGAATCAACATTTTGCAGATTCTGCAAGGGGTGTGTAAACCTTTGAGCACAACTGTACAAAAACCATAAAATTATCTCAGAGCTAGTTTGGACAGCATTGTCTTGCCTCTTTTGAAGGTGCAGTATTGTTTTTATTTTTTTTTTACTACATTGATTACGTTAGAGATCAGACAGTTTACACTAGATTCACTGTTTAGATTGCCTTGAAACGTGCATGCTGAGGACATGTACTGGTTGAAGTCGTGTAAATGCAACAAAAACAGACAGTTATTGTTCACCGGTGTGGACACAAATATAGTTAACGTTGCAAATATAGTTATCGTTCTTGGTGTGAATGGGCCTTTAATGTATCCTTGCTTTTTTATTGCAAAATATAAGCAGGCTTTTGTACAAAGTGACTGTATTCACATGGAAAATGAGTCATAATTTTGCCAGCTTTTGAAGTTGTTTTTTGGGTATTGGCGTGCCAGAAGTGACTGTTTACATGTTCAGTCAGTGAGTATGCGAACTCGTAGATCATTTTAATTTGATTTGAAAGGATGTTGTTTTGGCACTGTGGGCTATTTAGCACACATATGTTTGCACTAGTGATGTCTGCTTTGATAAGTATGCCCAGAGGTCTGTTGAGACCAGCAGTGTCATCTGGAGTCTGTCAGTGAGTGTACACACACACACACACACACACACACACACACACACACACACACTCTCACTCGCTAGTAGAGAGATTCCCCACATACTCGCATCCTGCACACTTCATGTATGTGATTTAGATGTTTTCATCATCTGTAGGTCTGTAGAAGGTTCAGTCGGCACCTCTGTACTCGTGCCAGGATGTTAGACCCATTAACTAAGCGTTTGTTCGTTTTGTCTGTTAATTGCTGGAATGCAGCATTTCATTCATTGCTCATCTTCTGTTTGTTTTATTACAGCAGATATGCGTATGGTTGTTCCACATCAATTTAAGTGATATCTAATGAGACGTGAGCTGTTGGGAGGGAGAGGTTGTGGATTTGTTCTGACACATATTTAAACATTCAGCATGCTAGATGTTTGGCATTAGAAAGCTAGAGTTTAAACATGAGAAAGACTTTAGTTGAAAGACTTTAATTAGTTTGTCACACTGGAGCAGCCGTTAGACAGTTCTCATCACTCACGGGGCTCACTTTTAATATTAAGTTGGAGAAACGCTGAAGTTGCTCTGCATTCTTCAGTTGGAAATAGTTGGCATGTGAAAATTGGAAATACTCATTTTGAGACAAAGTGACATTGCTGGGCTGCTGAATAATTACTAGCGCAGCTCAGAGCTTATGGGTGTTTCTTCAACTATGGGTACATTTGGCCCTGTGGACTTTTAGAAAAGAAACTCTCTAAACACTTTTCAAACTCGCACTAGCTTGTTTAATTAGATTAACAATGTCCAACAGGAGATTAATCACAGTGTTGGTTTTGTTAAAAGTTATGAATATGTCCACAAGTGTCATTTTCATCACATCTTGAATCATGTCATTTGTTTAATAGCATTCTGTGGTGGAAATTGCATTTTAAATGTGTTTACAGGAAAATTGCCTACTTACTAAAGCTAAATTTACGTACATTTTATGTATTTTAAATCACATTATTTTTACACTTTTTTTTTTACATAATTTGACAAAATTAGAACTTGCTATGTGAAACAATATTTTTTTGTTGTTGTAGTTATAGTTTATTTAAGATATGGGACAAAAATCTACACACAAAAGGCATTAAAAAATAATAATAATAAAGTAAAGGCGAGACCAAAAAAGTTTGAATCAAACCAAAAAATGACTAAAATCAAGAATTTTTAGACATAAACTAACAGCCAAAGTTTGGAATAATTCAGATTTTTAATTGTTTTTAAAAGAAGCCTTTGTTCATCAAGGCTGTGTTTATTTGATTAAAAATACAGCAAAAATGTAAATATTATTGCAGTGTAATCAACTGTTTTCTGTTTGAAAGTATTTTCAAATGTAATTTATTTCTGTGATGCAAAGCTGAATTATCAGCATTATTACTTTAGTTTTCAGTGTCATATGATCCTTCAGAAATCATTTTAATATTTCTACAGTTTTGTCAAGTTTTTGTCAAATGTTTGTATTTGATAGCACAAGTGTTAATAAAAATAAAAAGTAGTATTATTATCATTTTATTATTATTGTATTGTAATTATTAGTAAAATGTAAGTTTGGTTGAAAAAAGGTAGTTTAATAAAATACACTAAGTTTCATAGTTGTAATGTCTTGATTATTATAAAATGAGGAAATGCTCATAAAGAATGAATTAGACCAAACTTTTTGATTGGTATTTTATCTAGCTTAATTTAAAAGTTATAAATACCAGTATTTAAAGGGATAGTTCACCCAAAATACTCACTCTCATGTTGTTCCAAGCCTATTTTTATTTTTTTTTTACTTTTTGTCATCTACAGAACATAAAAGAAAAAAACTAACAAACAAACAAAAAAATGACATATGGGAACACTTAACAATTAAATTAATCAGTAAATTTATATTTATTTTAGGGGTCAACCGATACTGATTATTACAGATCAAGTAGACCGATAACAGATTTTGAACTGATATACATGTCTGGTGTAAATGAAAATTAATGTCAGAATTAAGAATAACAAGGGCTCTGACAAAAACTTCAAATTATTTCATCAGCAAATTGGCTTTAAAAAAGACCGATACCTATAACCATAAAAATGCTTAATATCGGCGCTGATAATCGGCCAGGCTGATAATCGTTTAACCCCTAATTTATTTCCTTTTTAATTGATTTATTGAAACAAACTAAGAATAAACCTATCAGACTTCCTAATGCCTCTTATCAGCATTGATTTTTTTTTTTTTTTTTTTTTTTTTTTAAATGGTTACAAAAATGTTGAGATGCATAACTCAGTCCTTTCGAGCTTCTCCATGTTGTTCTCGTTGACGCTATCTCTAACCTTTGGGTCTCTTTGTTGGTCTTGTGGGTAATGTGTCCCTCAGGAGCCGCTGTTTTAAATTACCTCTGGCACTCTCAACCTCTCCCCATTGACCGCGTGCACAGGTCTCTCTCTTCCATCCTGACCTTGCAGTCTGCTGAAGTACCGGCACTGATGGGCAGTGTAAACATCTCCGCCGCGATCTCCCGCCTAATCCGAAACAGGCCACATGGCAGCAGAGTGTCTAACGCAGCATTTGTCATGCTGTCAGGCGTGAGATGGGCCAGGGGGAGAGAACGGAGGATGAAAAAGCAGGGATGCGAAGGAAAGAAATAGGACGGCATGAAAGACAGACGGCAGGAGAGAGAAGGGAGACTGATTGTGATTTAGGACGAGTCAGATGAAGGAGAGAGGAAGTACGTGTTTTAGCTCAGAGGTCTCTTTCCACTGTAGGGCGTCTGGCAAGTGTCACCTGAGGCCTTGTGGTTAAGATCTGTGTCTGCTCTGCGTGTGGAAGTCTGGCAGAAGGGTTATCTTCTACACAGAAGAACCTGTACGCTTTTATCACCTCTGACATGTTTAGGAATCGTTCCATGACATCACTGTAAACTCGCATAGTTCATGGCGCTCTGTGACGATGTGCAGAAATCTTGTAAAATGTTAAACTAAACCAACAGTACGCACACTCTTTATTGACGATATTGGAGACAGGTTGTAAATGTAAATTAAGACATCTGTACATCATCTGAGCTCTGTTGGAAATCAGGATGTCTCCTCAGTCTTTATTCACACAGAAAGCTGAGAGGTGCAGCAGAGGGACTTTTCCATGAATAATAGCCTACATTTTGTTTTTATGATTTTTGCAGTTGCATTATCACTGCCATTCAGAAGTTTGGGGGTCAGTACAGCTTTTTAAATGTTAAAAAGCCACCCAGGCTACATTTACAGTGGATATAAAAAGTCTACACACCCCTGTTAAAATGCCAGGCTTATGTGATTTTAAAAAATGTAAATATCACAAATAATTGTGACCTATAACTTGTACAACTCGATTGAAAAACAAAAGGGAAATCTTTTTTTCTGTGGAAAGTAAAAATAAAAAGCTAAAATAATGTGGTTGCATTAGTGTACACACCCTTAAACTAATACTTTGTCAAAGCACCTTTTGATTTTATTACAGCACTCAGTCTTTGGGTATGAGTTTATCAGCATGGCACATCTTGAGTTGGCAATATTTGCCTGCCCTTCTTTGCAAAAACACTCCAAATCTGCCAGATTGCGAGGGCATCTCTTATGCACAGCCCTCTTCAGATCACCCCACAGATTTTCAATTGGATTCAGGTCTGGGCTCTGGCTGGGCCATTCTAAAACTTTAATCTTTTTCTTGTGAAGCCATTCTTTTGTTGATTTGGATGTATGCTTAGGGTCATTGTCGTTGTTTTTCAATTGAGTTGTACAGGTTATAAGTCACATAAAAGGTGAAAACATTTCTGAAATTATTTATCATGGTCTAATTTTTTTAAATCACATAAACCTGGTATTTTAACAGGGGTGTGTAGACTTTTTATACCCACTGTAATCGATCAAAAATGCAGTAAAAATTGTGAAATATTGTTTCAGCAACCATTACTCCAGTCTTCAGTGTGATCCTTCAGAAATAATTTTGGTTTTATCACATGTTGAAATTGCTGCTTAATATTTTTGTGGAAATCCTGTTTTTTTGAGCAATAGAAAGTTCATAAGCTTTCATTTGAAATATAAATGTTTTTAACATTATAAACCTCTTCAAATTCTGACTATTTGAAGCATCCTTGCTGAATAAAGTTAATAATATAAATAAATGGATAAATAGACCCCAAATAGTGTTGTACATTTACATTTTCGTTACAATGCTTTAATTATTTTGGGGAGGCTTACTTCCATATTACTCTTACTATTTCTGTTTTTTATTGTATGTATACTGTACACAGTATGCAAGTTATTTTTGTGCAGTCAAAATTCACGATTACGTGTGATATTTGACTCTTTAAAGTGACTTCTAACTTTATGAAAACTTCATGAATCTTTTATGTCAAAGCTTTTTCAAAGTTTCTAATTAAAACAATAGAATACTTTACTTTTTTTGCACAAAGGTTGAATTAACCCTCTGGGGTCGACGGTCGTGCCGGCGCGACCAGCTCACTTTTTTTAAGATCAGTGCGAAAGATACTAAAATTGCTCTGTCGATATTAGTCTCACAAATACGAGTTATACATCATTCAAAATGGTTAAGTGTATACTTTTTTTTGTGTACACTCAGAATAACAGCTGAACTTTGTTCTTTTTTAAAATAAAGAAAAAAGACGGGGTGTTTTTTCTGTCTTCAGCGTCTCCGCGCACTGCGATTAGAAACGCCTCAATAAATGTATCTTTAACTCGGTGGAGGCTCAGCACACAGACAGTTAATATACATGGATAGAAAGCTTAATATCTCTACTTTTAAATAAAGCAAGTCTTGTCGAAAACAAATGTTCTGTTATAAAGTAATCCGTATGAAACCAACAACATGTTGAGTTTTGCGCTCAGTGTTCATTAACGATAATGAAGTTGACGCCTCCGCTTTTGATATGATAATTAGCCATGTGCGCCGCGCGGGAATGTTAACGCCCACATCACCGCGAACTAACTTTGAGAATTCATCGCGTTCATATCAGCTACTGTTCGCTTATGGAAGAAGACACACTGAGAGGAATACACACTGAATTCACCTCAGATGAAGAACAGAATGCGATGCGCGGCTGATCCACGTGACGCGATCGTTCTGATGAGCAAGTAATGTTTCTTATTTGCATTAGTTAACGTGCTATTCTTACATATACTTGAACACATAGCTGTGTTTTTCTAAAACTATAACTCCTGGCTAAAAGGTTTGAAATCGAGTGAAAAGGATAGGTACAATTCATATAATAGGCTACTACACAATTCATTGTATCTAAATTCTTACGACGCAATGAAGGTTTCATGCTCTATAGGCTGTAATATAAAACAAAATATATAAGTAATAGGACTGTACTGTTTTTAGTGATCGCATACCTGCATCACATATGACTCTTCACTTGAATCTGAGGTAGTTGTATTAACATTATTTGTACGGAATACCAGGGGTAGTTCAGTTTTTGCGGTCGAGTAAATGCACAGATATAATAATTCACTGATGTAATTATATGTGCATCGCCATAATATTGAAGTATATGTACTTGTTTGACGTTACTAAATAATAATATAGATTCTCTAATTGTTATCTGAGTGCTGCTCACACTGCAAAAAAATCTCTATCTTAGATTTTTGTCTTGTTTCCATTCAAAATATTTAAAAATTCTTAAATCAAGAAGGATTTTCTAGACAAGTAAACAATGTCTTGTTTTCAGACCCTAGAAAATTAAGTGAGTTTTTGCTTGAAACAAGCAAAATAATCTGCCAATGGGGTAAGCAAAATAATCTAGCCTTCTGTTTGAAATAAGATTATTTTGCTTACCCTATTGGCAGGTTATTTTGCTTGGTTTAAGCCAAACCTCACTTAATTTTGACTTATTTTTTCTGAAAACAAGACAATAATTTTTACTTGTCTAGAAAATCCTTCTTGATTTAAGAATTTTTAGATATTCTGGCTGGAAACAAGACAAAAAAATCTAAGATAGAAAAGCAAAAGTGTTAATATATCTTCACATTTTTAGCACAGCAAGCAAGGCACAACACTTTTCCACATAGAGGAATTACAATAAAATAGATGAAAATCTTTGAGCATTCTCACATTCTTTCTTCACAGTGCTCCAACTTGATGGGTGAACATTACCTTTGATGGGGGGAACATTAGCCATTGTGGGAGTGTCTTTTGTCTCTCCTTGTGTGAATTACATGAATATTCAGAGCTATTAACACTCCCATGAATATGGCAATGCTGGCCAAAAAACTTACTTTCAAAATTCAAATTATTATATCTTTGTTTGTGATGAAGTGGTTGGAATGATTCTCACATCATTGTGAAGTAAATATTCTATCTTACAAGACTGATTACTCAAATGATTTCGTCAGAACTATTCAGTAGGTTTTTTTAGGCCATCTTTTAGATTAATGTTTTTTCCTAAAATGTGCTAACCACGCATAATATTTTTCTTCTACAAAATGCAAACATGTACATCTATCTTTCTCACATATTATTGTAGCACAGTGTGTGCTGAATACAAGAAAAATACATATGGGCAAATAGTATGTTATAAGTAGCTGAAATAAGCACAAATGTCAGGGCATGTCAGCACACCTCAAGGGCCCCAAAATCACCTCAGACCCCAGAGGGTTAAGGGTTAAATAGACATTTGTGATGCAATCTGGGAAAACCAACACATGGTGAAATTTTACCTGTTTTAGGTTTTGATGTCATATGGGTTCAAGCCCTTTTCAAAACTTTTTTTTTTGTCCATAGCTTGAACATAACAAAAGTTATAGCTATCTGAAGTTGACCGATAGCTATAATTTTTAGGATCGGCATTTTGAGAAAAATGGGTTTAAGATGGGTCAGATATGTTTTACTTTCACTTTACGGGTTAAAGGAAGCTGTCATGAGCGCTATATTGCATTATTACACAAACAGACTAACGTCTGTTTTCCGTTGTTTATCATGGATATAGTCTCCGATTTTTTTTTTTTTTTATTTTTTTTTTTTTATCACCCCTTGTGTGTTTAAATAGCATGAATAACGTACCTTGTAGTTAAAGTTTACATGTAGAAACACGAGCGTGTAAGATATGTAACAATGTAAGACAGTTTAGAACATTTAGAATAAGTTTGTATCTTGTATTTCGGACTTTATAACTCGTTTTAACGCAACAATAGTGAGTTTGTCAATTCTGAGGGTAAAAAAGCCAGAAGTATGGGATATAAACTCATAATTTTGAGCCAAGGAGAAAAGAGAGAATGACAAGTTAATCATAATTGTGAGAGAGAATCTTGGAATTGCGAGATTAAAGTCAGAATTTTGAAATATAAACTCCAATGTACCTTTGTTTATTCTTTTATTCCATTATTATTAATTTATTCTGAATTGGTCTATTGTAAAATAGCCTGTAAGTAATGCGCACTGCACAGTAGTCAGTATGCTAGAATCCAATTCTGAACACAGTTCTTAAGTGCTAGGAAGAGTGATAAACTGTAATCAATTTCATTGAGGTTTTGATCATTTTCTTTTGAAGTGAATATTGGACAAAAATTCTGTTTTGTTCATTTTTCATCACTGTTAAAATTAATCATGGAACTTCAGTAAGTTAGTGACTAGTCTAATGCAAATACCAGTGATTTATTATTTAACTTTTTTTTTTTTTTTATCAGTGTAATACATGATTTTACTTTTAAGAATTCTCTCCCACCACCAAACACACATCCATGAAACTCATTTCATGAATGTTGAGATTGAAAAGAAAATTGATTTTTTTTTTCATCAATAGCTCCAGATTTAAGTGCGTCCAGGGTGTTCTTTCAATCATGATCAATACTTGACCTTACAAATATTTTTGACATATGTCTATACATTTTCTGGTGCTTGGTGAGACCCCAGGGGTTTGATATCCAAACGTTGAGTCTGTAGTATCACTCTGTAGCATTTAATTACATCCTCAAAGACCCATCAGTTCCTTTTGTTCTGAGCTGGTAGCTGTGTTTAAATGCGCAAAAATGCACATGTGATTGACTTTCTACACTTCTCTTGTGTTTCTACACACATCCAGCAGAAGATAAGTAAAAGTAACTAAATCAACATTGAAGAGACAGACAGATAAAGCCAAAGAGAGACAGTGATGAGTAAAGACCCTCAGGTCTACAGTTTTAGACCACTGAGCAGAACGTCCCGCTCGTCTCCATCTGCCTTGATCCCGTGAGTCTAAATCTACACTCATCATGTTGCTGACACACCATCCGTTACCCTCTCCTTTAATGGCCTTCGGCTCTCATCCGACCAGTAGGAAACGAAACGGCGTGATCTGAGACTGAGGAATAAGCTGCTGCCAAATCAGTCAAAGACGGAGTCTTACGAACATCTACTGAAAGCACATCACGCAAGGGTAATCGCTCATGACTAGGAGTGATGGATGCTGAGGAACTATGGGGAGGAAGGCCAGTCTTTCTAATTGTGCTTAAGGTGTTCACTCTTGTTCCTTGTCATTGCAGGACATAGCTGCTTAACTCTGATGTTTAATGGAGCTCTGCTGAATTTAGATGCCACTATTCATATGATGAAGGAAAGGTGATTAGCTTGAACGTCTTTTAGATCTAGAACACGGAGAAACACTAAGAGACAGAAATAGATTGGAAGTAGACTAGATAAAGTTTGCAAAAACAAAATCTGTATCAATCTTGTTTCCCAGTACAAATATCTAAACATTCTTATATCAAGATACATTTACTTGAAAGCTAATTACGTAAGATATTAAGTTTTTTCCAGAAAGATTTGTCAAAAGTTTTTGGTTAAATAAGACAATAAGGAAAAATAACCTTGTTTTCCACTTATTTTTTCTTTGTCTTGTTTTAAGCAAAAACTGAATTTTGCTAAGATATTGAGTCTTGTTTTATGAAGAATTTAAGTCATTTTGCGTGTGAATTAAATGTGTAGTTCTTGATTTAGGATTTGTTTAGATATTTGTACTGAGAAAACAAGACAAAAATATAGCTGCAAGCAGCGATTTCCGGGGTTCAATCACTTTAAAGCACATATGAAAAAGACATTACGTAGCAAGCCTGTAAACACCTAAATCATTTTTTTTTTAATGTTTATGACTGTTATAGCACCAGCTTTGGTCCCATCTCCTTAAAACTTTGTTTGCTTGTTTGGAATCACCTGTCACATGCGCTCACCAGGTTTTGTGAAGTTTGGAGTTTTCCTTTAGGCTTTATAGGATTTTGGGTAAATTTGGAGTTCAGAGAATTGTACTACAGTGTTTTTTTCCCGGATTGAGCAAAAACCTGAGACTAGTTAGCAAAATTATTTTTATTATTATTTTTTTTTTACTACTTCTCAATCATTTAACAAACGATTTGATTGACAGCAATGGTTCTAGAGGCAAAGCTGTCCGCAATGAGGAGTGTTATCATATGATATGAATATTGTGTGTATGTGCAAAAAAAACGTGTACTGTACAAACGTTTATGCCCTTGGAAAAAATGCAATATTGCCCCCCAGTAGCCAAATTCTTTCAGATGTGGCCTAGCTCTATGATTTTTGTCTTGTGACCTTAGATTGAGCCCTTACATAGGTGTTCTGAGTTTGAAGATATCTAGTTCCGTTCAGGAGTTATAGACATTTTGCTAAAAGTGGCCCTGCTCCTTTTGAATGTTTTGGTGCCCTTTGCAATGTTGAGTCGTAAGTTCAGCTTTTTTAAAAAATAATTATTGATATGTGATGCGATCTGGGAAAACCCATTGGATGTCGCACTGGGACATTTTCAGGAAATTCGAAAAAATAGGTTGAATGTCATTTTTGTTTTAATCATTTGATTATTATTCTAGAACATCTTGTCTATTATATTTGAAAAGATCTTGGCAAAATTCACAGTGCAGAAAAATAGCGATTTATTGCAGCAAGCAGAAATGACTGTGTCTTTCTCTTATGTTAAGAACGCGCTGTGGAGGTGCTTTCTCTAACACCACAAAAACAGTTAATGTATTAAAATAAACCACATAACATATTTAATAAAGGTGTATCAATG
Organism: Cirrhinus molitorella; assembly: GCA_033026305.1. NCBI lineage: Eukaryota > Metazoa > Chordata > Actinopteri > Cypriniformes > Cyprinidae > Cirrhinus > Cirrhinus molitorella. Next base: position 29,166,006 of record CM065122.1, on the reverse strand, counting down.
CACATTCCCCACCAGTCCTGTGTAAACTGCGGCGCGCAAAGTTGTATTTATTTATTTATTTATTAATATCATCAGATGTCGGAGCGCAAGAGAACAACGCAGTCTGAAGTACTGTAGCTGCTCACTTACAATCGTACTTTTTTCAATTTGCTCAATCTTGGTGATGTCAGTGCCCTAAATGATGTTATAATGGACGATTTCACATCCAGAGATGAAGGATCGGATGATGATGTTACTAAAGGAGTCCGATGACAGTCTGTTATATGAAAAAGTGTGCGAACCATTGCACTGCGCTCGTTTTTCTAAATGTAAATACAAGATACACAATTTGTGCAAATCTAAACATACAAGGGGTGATCAAAAGTTCAGAGACTATGCCCATGATAAACAACGTTAGTCTGTTTGTGTAATGAAGTATAGCACTCCTGACTTGACAGAAAGCTCTTGTTAAACCCATGAAGTGAAAGTAAAACATGTCTCACTTTAACCCTCTGGGGTCGAAGAACGCGCCGGCACCCGTTTTTCTCCAAATTCCATTCCTAAAAATTATAGCTAACAGCCATCTTAAGATGGTCATAATTTTCAAGTTATGGACAAAATAAAAACAGTTTTGGAAAGGGCTTGAACCCAGCTTTCATATGATATCAAAACCTAAAAAAGGTAAAATTTCACCATGTGTTGGGTTTTCCTAGATCACATCACATATTCACTCTCCAGAGAATCTTTTTGCACCCCCAAAGCCAAAAAAAATTTTTAGGAATTGTGAATGATTTCGTACTTTTGATCGCTGTCATGTCAGGCCGATTGGGGCGACCAATGGTGATGTTGTCAATGGTGTAAGTACTACCATCCCTCCAAGTTTCAAGTCTCTACGACTTAAGGTTTGGTCTGCTCAATTAGTTTTACATGGAGATTGTCTGGTCCTTGGCCATTCTAACAATTACAATAGAGTTTCAGCGCTACACTCTTGAACCCCTAAATAGACCTTTTTTTGCAGTGAATTTAAAAGACGACATTTCTAGCAAATCAAAACAGGCCATTTACATCTAGACATCTTAAAGGATTAGTTCACTCCTGAATTAAAATTTCCTGATAATTTACCATGTCATCCAAGATGTTCATGTCTTTCTTTCTTCAGTCGAAAAGAAAAGAAAGTTTTTGATCAAAACATTCCAGGATTTTTCTCCATATAGTGGACTTCAATGGGCGTCAATGGGTTGAAGGTCCAAACTGCAGTTTCAATGCAGCTTCAAAGGGCTCAACACAATCCCAGCTGAGGAATAAGGCTCCTATCTTGCAAAATGATTGATCTCTTTCTAAAAAAAAATAAAAATGTACGTTCTTTTTAAGCACAAATGCTCATTTTACAATGCTCATCTTGCACTAGCTCAGCTTGGTAAGGTCACACACGGTTAGTATATTTACATTTTTTCCCCCCTCAGAATCAGTCTAGTTCCTTATATTTGTATCTGCATGTTGTTGAGTTGGGCTAGGACAAAGTATTTTTACATGTAAAAGTAAATAAATAATTCAACGCCACACTTCACCTTTAATGTTGACCTAAGCTTCTTAATAAAGGTGTTTTATAGGTGCTAGTCAGACTTTGAATGTGATTTTATTTATAGTGGTTACTGTAAATAGTTGTTCTCATTCTGTTGTATTGTCAGTCTTATTGTGACTCATTTGTTCGGTGTGTCAGTGCTCTGTATTGAAGAGCTTTGATTAGACTGGGCTTACAGCAGAGATCCACACACTGTCTGACAGAGACGAGCCCCACAGGAAGGCCCTTTCGACCGCCGGTGGAGATCCTTACAGTTCTTTCTCTGTCTGCATAGTTTTTTTCTCTCCTCTCTTACTCTCACTGTCTGCTTTTTTCTGTGTGATGATGAGAAAAACTCAGGATGACTGCTTCATAAATCCATAGCTATGGTTCAGTTCCTGTTCACTGTCTTTTTGGGTGATTGCCATCTGAATTTAATTCCTGTTGGAGGAAGAACTTTATTCTTATTACAGGAGAATGAAAAGAAAGGAAATAATCTCATAATGCAGGAAGTCATATAGGAACAAAAGAGTATAGAGCAGGAGTTCATACCAAGAGTCTGCTGGTGGATGTTGTAATTACTCAATCCAGATCTTCAAGCAATATATTTCTGCTTTGACAGTCTGTCTGTCTATACATATATTTATTTATATATATTTTGTAACAGAAATATATTCACTGCCACTTTTGATCGGTTTAATCCATCCTTGCTAAATGAAAACAGCAAATTAAAATAAATAAATAAACCAACAAATAAAATAAAATACCCTAGACTGCAGTGTTATATTATATTGTATTCTATTAGTATAAAATCTAAGATTTTATTTAAAAGAGGCAGAAGAGTATATAAATATTGGCTCCTGTATCAGTCAATGTTTTTTATATCGGTTTGTCCTTAATATAGATAATTGCATAGATCATGTATCAGAGCACAGTCCAGCGGTTAACACAATGTCCTCTCTTTCAGTTTATGCGGTCCTTTATTAAACTTGTTTATCTGTATTCATGCCCATGAGCCATTCTATTAGGATCCTTCTACTGGATTATGAAGTCATGCTCCTCTGTTGGGCTGGTTGTTAGATGTAATTGACTGAATGGAGAGGAGCAGCACACGGGCTGTCTCTCTGAACAGCTGGAGGTCTTCAAGAGAACTGTGTCTCCTTATAGTCGCATTGAAAGCAAGGCCGAGGGGCAGCCTTGGGGGCTTTCATCCCACTAGATCCTGTGCTTTGGTAGGCAGTAGTGAGTGAATGAGAGCTTGTGTGAATGTTCAGGTTTGAATAGAGACCCAGAGATGAGTTAGGCTGGACACACTGCTGACCCCCTGCTGTAGTAAGGAAAGTGCTTTTTTCCTTAGTAGTGGTGCCTGCTAAGCGTGTAACACTTTTTTATAATACACAATTAAAATTTGGTGCATAACCTGTGCTGTTTGTGCTACAGATTAAAGTGAATCACAACATGTATGTGTATAGATGGGCAAATCCAGCGTTATGGATGTGACATTTTTCATTATGGATGTAGCGTATAAATACTTCTCAGTCTAATATCAGAGCACAAATTTTCTATGTTAACAAAAGGAAATAATCATGCGTTATGGATGTTTAATTCTACGGTTCAGACAGATGGTTGAAATGGTCATATGATCATCTGTATTAAGTTTTCGTTTTAAGAAGCTTTGACGAACAGTAAATGAATATGTTTAACCATAACACCAAACAACAAAACACTATCATTAATTAGAAAATGACACCACAAAATATATAAACAAAATATGCTACAAAATATACTGATCAGTGTATCGAATTAAATATAAACCAAAAAATATATATACTCAAGAAATTCTCAAGAACACCCAAGAAACAGTAACATCTTCAACGATAACATGTACAGACTAGTGCTGTCAAACAATTAATCGCGATTAATCACATCCAAAATAAAACTTTGTTTACATAATATATATTTGTGTACTGTGTATATTTATTATGTATATATAAATACACACACATGCATGTATACATTAAGGAAAAATATTTTAGATTTATATCTAAAATATTTATATTTATTTATAATCTAAATTGTATATAGGTGTAAATATATATACATATAAATATATTTTTAAATATATACATGCATGTGTGTGTATTTATATGTACATAATAAATATACAGAGTAAACACACATATAGTATGCAAACATAAACTTTTATTTTGGATGCGATTAATCATGATTAATCGTTTGACAGCCCTAGTACAGACAAGATACAAAATATGATAAGTTTGCTTAAAATACTTTATGCAAAGAAATAACAAAAAATACAAAAAATTAAAAATTGGATACATATATGACTGTGTCATCAGCAATAAAGTTCAACATTACAATTATTAAAAATTAACAGTAAATGATTAACATTAATGGAAAAAAAAAATGGCCCCAATGTTGAACTTTGGGGCACACCTCTTTGTTAAACCAAGAATTCCCATTTAATACTGCACATTGTTTTCTGTTAAGCAAATATGAATTAAACCACATAATTGCACTCTTAAAAAATTTATCTAAAAGTGATTTTAGCCATAATTTATCACCCTTTAATTATGTTATATTATATTATATTATATTATATTATATTATATTATATTATATTATATTATATTATATTATATTATATTCAATGGTGCTTAAAATGTAACAATTTGGGATAAAAATGCTGCCTTTTTCTAAAACACAATAAAACGCAATAAGTTAATATTGGCAATCATATTGGTTATTACTTATAACATATACTGTAAATACTAGCTATTGTATTAGTCATTAATGGAATATAAAATTTGTAATCCTTTACAATCCCAAATATGTATGTGTGTGTGTGTATATATATATATATATATATATTTATATTTATATTTATATTTTTATATATATATATATATATATATATATATATATATATTTTTTTTTTTATTTGGGCTGGTAAACGATTAAACATTTTTATTTAATTAATTACATGATATGGCTAATAATTAATCTAATTAATCGCACATCAAATTTGCCTGAGAAATGACTCCCAAAAGATAATTTAAAGTTGTTTTTGTATAAAGCTTCAAACAGACATTACAAAAAGTAGCTTCAGCAAGAAATATTTTGTTTGATCAGATTTATTACATAAACAGTTTTCGACAATAAGGGTGAGTAAATGATACAGTTGTCATTTTTGAGTGGGTGAGCTATACCTTTAATAATTTATTTCATTCATTTTATTATTACTACTATGGAAATATGAAATGATGTCTTTAATGAAATGATAGAATAATAAACTAAAACTGCCAGTAAGTGGTGGTAAATGTCTTAATGATTAAGTCATCTCTGATTCATTCAGTAGAAGTAAATGGTTCCTAATGAATGGTCCATTGAATCATTTGGCTTGTTCAACTTGAAGCGGATCATCATCATCAGAACGATCGGTGTGTGACATCAAAGTACCACATAAGCTATAGACAGCAGACGGCTCCTTATGCTTTTGAATTGCTCTCGCGGTTCCTTGATGTCATATACGGATAGGTCTGTGCAGCGCTGCTGCAAAACCTATGCGCCTATGCCCAGTGGTTCAACATGCCAAATGCTTCTCCCAGTTCATTTAAAACGTGTATTAAAAAATTAATGCCACTGTGTGTTTCTCAGAGACAAGCAGTTCTACTTTGCTTTGATATTTTCGTTGGCAAAATTGAGCAAAATAGACAACATTGTGTCTAAAATAACACAACATTAACTTCTTACGGAACTGTTGTATAAGATCGGCATCACATTTGCACTCGGGTGATATTGCACTTAACCTATTGCTATTGCTATTTTATATATATATATATATATATATATATATTCAATGTATATATTTCACCAGCCTTTACAACTAATTCAGAAATCCTGTCAAATCAAAAATTTCAGGAAATATGCTAATGGTGTAATTATTAAAAGATCAGTTATAAGTAAAATATTAATGTATTACATTTTGCGCAGTATAAAGTTATATTAAAAATATATAGCTTCCTTTATAGTTTAGGAAAAAAAAGTTTTATCACATTTATGTTTAAAAACACATTAACTGGCAACCACTCGCAGCACCTTAGCAACCACACAGCAACAAAAACTGAATATATAATGCAAATGTTGGGTATTTTTATCTCAAATATGCAGTTGCAATATCACCGGTGAGTCATCTGGGGTCTTGTGTGCTGAGAGCTGTTGCCCACATGCACGGTTAAAGGCATTTTAAACTATTGATGGGAGGCAACAGGTCTGAAAATGTATGCAGCTCGCTTGAGGGAGGCAGCAGACTGGAATTTACAAAGCGTCATGTCAGAGCCTCTGACACCCAGACAGCCGCTGTTTGCTGTGCAGAAAAAGAACAAAATATTCCCTTAAACCTTCTTGAAACGCTGTCAGGTTTTTTTTTTTTTTTCCTCCCTCACTCTCGCAGGGTGCTTGACGTGCCCCTACTCCACTGAAGTGTGAATAAGTGAGATGTAAACTGTGTTTAACTCAGGGTTCAGAGTCAGCTTCAGCTTCTGAGCCGGAGGAATGTAACTGATAAGACAACAAACACTCATGTCCAGTCATGAAACGCAGAACACAGGGCTTAAGAGGAGACAATTATCAACAACGTCACAACACATTTGACGTACATAATGTGATGTATTGCAGGGAGACAGAATATATTAAGTGAGGAATATTTCATTTCAACTAAACAGCCATTGTAGCATATTAGACTCCAAATGTACAAGAACTAATTAATTATGCTAAATAATAAGTGTTTTCCACACTGTTTACTCTTAATGGTTATCTGTGTGAACACAAGGAAGAATATTTATATATGGCAATTTAATTTATATACACTGCCATTCAAAACTTTAGATGTTTTAAAAGGCTGTGTTGATTTCATCAATAATACAATAAAATAAGATGGTGTGATTAATTTTACAAGTTATAAAAAACTGTCTATTTTTATTATTTAAATCCAAAAAGTATATGTAAGGGATAATCAGCAGTTTGCCATGCATTAAAGGATTAGTTCACTTTCAGGACAAAAATTTACAGATAATGTGCTCACACCCCTTGTCATCCAAGATGTTCATGTCTTTCTTTCTTAGGTTGTAATGAAATTGTTTTTTGAGGAAAACATTTCAGGATTTCTCTCCATATAATAGACTAACTGTATTGACCCGGATCACACAGACTACCTTCGCAGAGATGAGCATTTGAGGTTAAAAAGTATATAAATTGTCAATTTGTCAATAACCGATCGTTTCGCTAGATAAGACCTTCTTCGTCGGCTGGGATCGTTTTTTTTTTTTATTTTTTTTTTAAAGATTTATACTACTGATATATATAAACTGTGATATTTATTTATTTCAGGATTCTTTGTATTTATTTGAAAGATATATTTTAGAATTTAATAGATGGCATTAATTGCAATTCAATTAAATTAATCTTTTCTGTATAAAAATATTAATTACAAAAAAAAAATCTTACCCAAAACATTTGAATGGCAGTCTATACCTATATAACAATACGTAATAATTATAACAGTAACAGTAATTATGAACAATATATACAAAAACCAGTCAAGTTTTTGAACAGTATGATTTTTAATGTTTTTTTTTAAAGAAGTCTCTTTTGCTCACCAAGTGTGCATATATTTGATCGAAAACACAGCAAAAACTGTAAAACTTTTAAATATTTTTACTATTTAAAATAACTGTTTTTTGTTTTAATGTTTTAAAATTTATCCCTGTATTTTTAACATCATTACTCCAGTCACATGATCCTTCAGAAATCATTCTAATATTCTGATTTGCTGTTAAAAAACAATTATTATTGTGTTGAAAACAGCTGAGTACATTTTTTTAAGTTTCTGTGAAGAATAGAAAGTCCATAAGAACAGCATTTATCTAAAATAGTAATCTTTTGTAACATTATAAATGTGTGTATCATCACTTTTGATCAATTTAAAGCATCTTTGCTAGATAGGTATTCATTTCTATAGCTCCACAAAACAAAAATAAATTACAAAAATTATACTGACTCCAAGCTTTTGAATGGAACAGTGTATTATGTTACAAAAACTTTTCATTTCAGATAAATGCTGATCTTTGGATCTTTCTATTCGTCAAAGAATCCTGAAAAAAATGTACTCAACTGTTTTTATATATTGATAAAATAAAAAAAAAATAAAAAATGTTTCTTGAACAGCAAATTGGCATATTAGCGTATACATTTTACAGATATTTTAAGTAGTAAAAATATTTCAAAGATGTGCTGTTTTTGCTGTACTTTTGATCACATAAATGTAGGTTTAAAAACCTTTGACAGGTAGTGTGTATGTATGTGTATATATATATATATATATATATATATATATATCGTCGCTGTCGGGCGGAATCCTTGTATCTCCAAAACCGTCATTTTTCAGGAAATGAAAAAAACTGCATATTTTTTGAGTTATTAAATATTTTATCGTTAAAGTTGGTATTATACCATATATTGCTATCATACACTGTTGTGTACCAACATTAAGACAACATTTCCCCAAAATCATGTTTTATCAGAGATACGAGGTTTTATGACTTGGGAGCAGGGAGATACGAGATTACGCCGTCATTGATAAGAATGGTACAGACACAGACTTCGCTGCTGCCAGCAGTGTTCATCAAAGTCTGCGGTCGCGTTGAGCCTTTTGACAAGAGAAAAGGCTTCAATAGTTAACCAAAGCTAACGACTGTGGTTACATACATTTTCCTAAACTCTATTTTAAATGTTAGAGCTATGAGTGATGCAATACCAAAATAAAGCGATAAACTGACTGGGCTGTCTAATAGGCGGAAATTAATCTGCAGGCAAACAAAGTCTGCGGTCGCATTGAGCCTTTTGACAAGAGAAAAGGCTTCAGTAGTTAACCAAAGCTAACGACTGTGGTTTCATACATCTTCCTAAACTCTATTTTAAAGGTTTAAGAGCTATGATGCAATACAAAAAAACTGAGTCCGTCTTTTTTCCCCTTAATTCTTCCAGAACAGCTTATACTACTGTTTCAGCTATTAACATAGTTACGTTTTGTATGTAATGCCAAAGTGGTTATATTTCGTTTCGTTTTCTTAAGTTAATTTAGAAAAACTTTTGGAGCATTTTTTTGTTCGTTAAATATCAGTTTGTTTGTTTGTTTTTTTTTACGAACAGCGGCCAGCGGAAGACTTTTGCCTTTTAGCCTAAATCATTACGACTTGCATAAAATAAAATCTATAGATCTAAAACGGTTAAAGTAGCTATAGAACAATTTTAGTTTAAACATTAAACCTAGATAAATGTGCGCTATTATGTGAATATTGTTTTTGAAGAGGAGAACCTGAAATCGCTTTGCAGGACATGAGGAGTCAGCGCGATCACATTTTTCAGCGAATAGGCTACATGCCTCACAAACATGACAAATAAATAAATAAATAAATAAATAGAAAGCTTTAAATTATTACTTAACGAAATAAAACAAATCAGAAAAAAACGCTTTCATTATGTAATCCGGAAAGATGCTTTCCTTCAAAAGTTGCGTCCAAAGAAGAGATTGCGAGTCAGGGTCTTACACTAGTTTATTAATGGATCATTCAAATATCTCCTTACTGTTTCCACCGACACATTCAATGCTAATTATTTTTGCCGGTGCTTTGTGACAAGAAGATGGAAGGGGACATATGCCCCGACGCTCCAGCAGAAGAAAAGGTGGAGATACGAGCTCTTCTCAGACAGTTGTAGTGTTCAAATGAGTTAAGAGATTTGCTCTCAAGCTATTTTCAACACTTTAGATTTGTTAATAATTTGTAAAAATTACAGATCCACGTGGGCACTGACCAATAGCATCGATTTGTGAAAAAATATGAAATTTACAAAATGTGGACATACGAGGTTTCCGCCCGACAGCGACGATATATATATATATAAAGTATGCATATATAATGTGGTAAAAATATACTATACACTTTCATAGTAGTGTATATAAAGGTTAGTATTTTATATTATATTTTATTTTGTGCATTTGTGTTTCAGGTACGCCTCTGCTGGTGCGGAGCAGTAGCGATTCTGCTCTTGGAACTCCTCAGATGGAAGATGTGAATGGCAGAGCCATGGTAAGACCACACTGACACACTGATGGTCTCATATCTCAAAGCTCTTTCAGAGTCCTCATATCAACACATAAGAATATAGCAGCCAAAAACTATTAATATACATCACCATTATGTCTAATGTTCAATCGATGGTACAGTATGCTGCTATAAATACTTACAACCTTACAGACCTTGCTGAAAGCGTCTAGCACAGCTAAACATGACGTACAGGTGGTGTCCAGCTCATATAGCAGTTAAAAGCACCACATTGCATCCTATTGATCTTTAAAGATATGTTTTCATTAATCAAACTGATCTACATGCAACAACCAGCTGGAATCAAACTCTTCAGCTGTTTTTTTTTTTTTTTAGCATGGTATTGATTATTAACTTTGACAAATGTCTTTATCAGTGAGATTTTTCCAAATATATTAAACATTGCTACACATGAAACCTAGATAATGTTGTTACGGTGTGATTTGAATGTATTTATGTACATGCAGTGTGTGTTTTTCCTTGCCGCAACTGGTGTTTGGTGCTGTTTTCAAACACGTTTCCAACATTCAGACAAACATCACCTTTAAAATAATATTCAGCTGAAAACACACTTAAACCAAAAGGGTTCTCAGTACATTGCAGTGTATACTTTATGAGACAGGTTTTCTTTTTTGCGGTTGTTTTGCAGAAGGTCTTTGTCTCAAGGTTTCCATTAAGGCTTCCAGACTGAAACCAGCAGCGAGACATTGATTCACTATTTTGTGTTCTTTCATGAGCGCCCCTTCTCTTTTGTTGCATTTTCATTCATTTGCTCATTTTTTCCTCCCTTCTCCTTCAATAAAATGCTCATCAAGAATAGCCCCAATGTTCTGATGAAATGGCATATGAGCAGAGCTGTATCGCTACAGTGTGTTGAATGCATTTGCAGAGCTTTGTGGAGTTAGTGAAGTATAGCCATTTGTTTCTCTCTTCCGTGCTCTCTCTCCCCCCTGGTCTGCTTAATGGACTGTCTCGCTCTCCCCCCGCCTGCTTAATGGACTGGCTCAGAATAGATGGAGTTTTTTATGATTACCACTCTGCTCATTCAGAGCCTTTTATTGGAGCGTCGTGGATGGCTTTAATGCACTTCACCTCTCTTTCTTTCGCTCCTCTCTGTCTGTCCTCATTCTCGCTCTGAATTTCATTTTTTGTGTCGTTTTATTTTGTATCTTTTTGCTTTACTCTTTTCCCTCTTCTTTTGCTCTGTACCTCACCACAGGTTTACAGCCCGTTGTATGTGGACCTTTTTGTGTGTGTTTGTGAAAAGAAAGTCCTGCTGTTTGGCTTTGCTATGTGTTTGCTTTGTCTTCTGGTGCACTTTTGTTAGATTTAAGGCATACTCGCACCAAGTAATGGAACAAAGTGACACAAAACACAGACCATTTTTGGAAAAGCTGTCTATGAGGCAGCCTATGAGCAGTCTATGTGATTAAAAACCTGGCTAGCATTATTTCTATACTATAATATACAGTTTCTTACCTTACCTTTTTAATTTTACTTTTTAGTCAGTTTATGTCTTTTAGTTTTTTAAATATTACTATTTAAATTGAATAGTTTGTTTATATTTGGATATAGCAATTTGAGTGCTTTAACATAAACATATTGTATGTGTATGTGTGTATATATATATATTACAGTTTGTATTTAAAAGTATTATTAATCTATGTATTTAATGTATTTATTTATTTGTTACTGCTTTTGTATTGAATATTATTAATCGTAATTAGAATTGTTTAATTCTAATTTAGTGAATAACCATTTTCTTTTTTTTTTTTTACTTTTTTTTAAAGATTGTACCAGATGGGATGGGAATAAAGTAAAGTAAAATGAGAAATAAATACATTAATTAGTTAATAAAAAAAAAAAAAAAAAAATATATATATATATATATATAATAAATTTTTTTTTGAAGGAGTCAAATGTGACAGAAGTGAAGGCTACTAAAATTATGCTTTTCTATGACGGTAGTAAATAAATAAATAAAATGGAAAATAGTTCTTCTAAATTGTAGTAATATTGAACAATATTACAGTATTTTTGATCAAATAAATACTGCCTTCGTGGGCATAAATAAAATAAAATAAAATTGTAATAAAATAAATAAGATTTTAAGTAAAATAAAATATTTTTTTGATGGAAAATCAAATGTGACCGTAAAGACATTTTTAATGTCATAAAAAAATTCCTGTCATGTGACAAAGACTGGACTAATGACTACTAAAAATTCAGCTTTGCCATGACCATAATAAATTACATTTGAATAAATATTTAAATTGAAAACTGTTATTTTAAATTGTAGTAATATTTAACAATATTACAGTATTTTTATTAAATTAATACTGCCTTGGCATAAATGAAATAAAATAAAAGCATTTTAAATAAAATAAATAATGTTTTAAATAAAATATATATATTGCTTGACAGAATCAAATGTGACCATAAAGACTTTTATATGTTTATAAAATAAATTTTGGACAGTCATGTGACAAAGACTGGACTAATGACTACTAAAAATTCAGCGTTGCCATGACAGTAATAAATTGCATTTTAATAAAATATTAAAATAGAAAACTGTTATTTTAAATTGTAGTAATATTTAACAATAGCAGAGTATTTTTTATCAAATAAATACTGCCTTGGTGGGCATAAATAAAATAAAATAACTTTTTAAATAAAATAAAATAAATGAGATTTTAAATAAAATAAAATATTTTTTGACAATCAAATATTACCATAAAGAAATTTTTAATGTTAGAAAGAGAAATTCTGGACAGTCATGTGACAAAGATTGGAGTAATAACTACTAAAAATTCAGCTTTGCCAGGACAGTAATAAATTACATTTTAATAAAATATTCAAATAGAAAACATTTATTTTAAATTGTAGTTATATTTAACAATAAAACAATAAAATATATTTGATCAAATAAATACTACCTTGGTGGGCATAAATAAAATAAAATAAAGTTAAATTTGAAATAAAATAAATATGATTTTAAATAAAATAAAAGATTTTTGACGGAATCAAATGTATATACAGGTTTTGTATTGAATATTATTAATTTTAATTAGAATTGTTTAATGTTTTAATTAATAATTGTGTATTTTTTAATTCGCATTTTTATATCATCATCTGTTTGATCTGATAGATATTTTTCTGTGTGAACTTGTGTAACTTGCCCAAAAGCCAACTTGGTACTGTTCTGATAGGGTTATACTGGAGATATTTCTACACTAATAAGTGTAGTTAAATCTCTTAAGGAGTTAGTTCACCAAAAAATGAAAATTCGGTCATTAATTTCTCACCCTCATGTCGTTCCAAAGAAATAAGACCTTTGTTCATCTTCAGAACACAAATTAAAATATTTTTGATAAAATCTGAGAGCTCTCTGACCTTCATAGACAGCAAGTGTCCTACCACGATCAAGGTCCAGAAAGGTAGTAAGGACATTGTTAAAATAGTCCATCGGTGGTTCAACTGTAATTTTTAAAAGCTACAAGACCATTACTGTCTGTGGAGGGTCAGAAAACTCTTGGATTTCATCAGAAATATCTTAATTTGTGTTTTCCGAAGATGAACAAAGGTCTTACCGGGATTGGAACAACATGAGGGTGAATAATTAATGACAGAATTTTCATTCTTGGGTGAACCTTTGAGTTTTTGAGCGAAGAAAGAGAAAAATCAGTGTAGAAAAAGGTTACTTCATAATAAAAAAAGCATAACTGCTTTAACATCTTGCCATACTAAACTTTCACACTCTTCAAATAAGCCTTTACATGTCGTAGTGTCTGAGTGACTGATACAAGTGTCCGACAGCACGCTGAAAATTAATTAGTGTTTTCTCTGTTACTCTGAGTGGTTTTAGATCCTGCGTTTGATTTATTGAGAGGTTGTGTGTTCTCCATGCCTGTTATAAGCTGAGATCAGAGCAGAGGCATTCCTTCGGTATCAGGTGGCATGGAACGGCTTTTGGATAATTTATGTCTCTGATGAGAAACGTTCCTTTTGTCTGCACACCCTCAGACGGACAGGAAACCTGCGGCACGACACCAAACTTCAACACAACCTGACAGATAAAGCCTCAGTACCAAGATGGATGAGGTTATCCCTTTCCTCCGGGGGTTATACACCCCCAGCCGTCCCTGAGGGGTTAAGGGAACTCCCTCTCTTTCCGGGTGACAGGAATGTGAAGCGGACAGCGGAACCTCAAGAGTATAATGTGCTCACGCTCACACACCTTTATCAGTGTTCCGGAACGCTCCACAAACATTTACAAACAGAGACTCTTCCTCCTTGTGCAACCCGACTCCTGCGCTTCGGCCTCGCTCTCTGTCCACAAGACCTTTGCCGTCTTCCCTTTGTTGGTTTGGCCTTCTTCCTTAGATATTCATTACACATTAAAGCATTTTTCTTGGGTGCCCTCACACCTGCGGCCGTCCCCGTTTCCTCTTCTCTCATGCTGCTCCATGCTTCCTTCATCGCCTGTATATCATTTAGCAGCCGGCTGGCTGACTCCTGTGTTTTCATTGTATTTAAGGAGCTTTATTTCCTGCAGGGTTTACAGCACCTGTGGCACATCAGAGATGGAGGTTCTCTGCTCTCTTTCTGTCAAACAAACACACAAACTCGCAGACGTATCTCTTTCTCATATACACACACACAGATAATAGGTTGTGCAGTGGAATATGGAAGAAGTATTTGGGCCAGATGGTGGGTTGCTGCCTTTACAGTTTTGCCTTGTTTGCACTTGTTCTGATGTGGGGAGAGGGATGTGTTGCTAGACTTTTGACTAATAACATAAAGGTCCACATTGCTGCCAAAATCTGCCTACTTAAACAGGAAGAGATCATCTGACATGACACATGATCAACTAGTTTTTTTTTTTTTTTTATGGCAGATGGATGGGAATGTAATGTAATAAAATGTAAAATAAAATATAATGATAATAAAAAAAAAAAAAAAATATATATATATATATATATATATATATATATATATATATATATATATATATATATATATAATATTAAATTATTTATGGGCAATAATAGGACTAGATTGGATGAGAATAAAATAAGATAAAAATAAGTAAAGTAAAAAAGATTTCTGGACCAACCAGTTTTTTTTTGTTTTGTGAGATTGTGGCAGCCTGGATGGAAATAAAATGTCTAAAAGAAAATAAGTAAAGCAAAGTAAAGTAAGGTAAAGTAAAGTAAAAAGAAGAAAAAAAAAAGATTTCTGGAGTATCATGAGACAAGATTATCTGTCATGACCAACCATTTTTTTTTTTTTGTAAGATTATGGCAGCCTGGATGGGCATACAATTAAATAAGTTAAATAAAGTAAAAAAAAATAAAAAAAATAAAATAAAATAAAAAGGATTTCCGAGATTATCTGTCATGACCAACCAGAGTTTTTTATTTTATTTAATTTTGTAAGATTGTGGCAGCCTGGATGGAAAATAAGTAAAGTAAAGCAAAGTAAATTAAAGTAAAAAGTTGGATGCCTGGATGAGGATAAAATAAACTAAAGTTAAATAAAGTAAAAAAAAAATAAAAAAAAATACAAAATAATAATAATAATTACAAAAAAAAAATTCTGAATACTTATGGGACAAGATTATCTGTATTACCTGGATGGAAAAAAAAAATCTAAAAGAAAATAAGTAAAGTGAGGTAAAGTAAAAAAGAAGAAGAAAAAAAAAGATTTCTGTAGAATCATGGGACAAGATTATCTGTCATGACCATCCATTTTTTTTTTGTAAGGTTATGGCAGCCTGGATGAGGATAAAATAAAATAAAGTTAAATAAATTAATAAAGTAAAATAAAATAAAATAAAAAAAATTAATGATTTCTGGATAATTATGGGACAAGATTATCTATCATGACCAATGACCAACCACTGTGTTTTTTTTTTTTTTTTAATTAAGATAATGGCTGTCTGGATAGGGATAAAATAATATATCAAGCAAATCAAATAAATGTAAAAAATAAATAAATAAATAAATAAATAAATAAATAATGTTAAGTGATTTCGAATAGAGAAAATTCAGCTTTGCCATGACAGGAATAAATTACATTTAAAAAAAATATTCAAATAGAAAAGAATTGTTTTAAACAACTGTATCAACTACTGTATTTTTGATCAAATAAATACAGCCTTGGTAGGCATAAGAGATTTAAAACACACACACACACACACACACACACACACACACACACAATTCTTACCAAACCCCAAGCTTTGGAATAGTTGTGTGCCTATGTCAGAATTGAAAAAGTAAGTGTATAGACTTTGTACACTTTATTTTCTGTTCACGTTCTGATTACTTCACAGATGTCAATAACCTGCCAAACTACAGGTGACTAGTTATTCCTCAATACTGTATATTGGGTCTTATTCATGAAACACAACACATTTTTTGTGTAAATGGTTCGTAAATGCATTCTTATGTAAATTGTTTGTGAAAATTAGCTTAGCAGGTGCTCTGCACCACTGAGAGCTCATGTCTCTCATTGTTGTTTCAAACTGTGGTTTGGTCTCTGTGGTTCAGGCTAGTATAGCACTTTTCAACCAGTTTAATAACTTGAAAGTATAATCCTTGAATCCAAGATTGAGGATAGTCTTGCCGTGTTGACTTGCTCTTAAGTGACAAAACATTGAATATCTCTCAAAGATTTGATACTGTGGAAACTTTGGCAAATAAGTTTAACAAACAAATCAGTCACTTTAGAACTGTCAGTTTCAGTCTGCTCTTACGGTTTCTTGTATATTGAAGAGTATTCATTCCAGAATATTGCTGTGCACCTTCCTACATATGTAGCACATGAAACACAAACCATCTAGATTCATTTCGCACATTATTATCTAAATCCACTTTGCAAATCATTCTTTTCAATTTGAATCAGAACTCTAGAGGATGGAGACAGCAGTTAATGTTTGTAACCTTGGAAACTGTCACTTGTGAATGCATTTCTGCAGGTATTAGTCATGAGAGACTCGAGAGATTCTTCAGGGATGTATTTGTCCTGTGCGTCCTAGTCTATATTTATGCCCTCTGAACATCCCAGAAGGACCAATTTGTTATGTGGATTTGTTTTTATCTTTGCTGGTTGTTATGTTGGTGGTCCGAGTGTGAACCCAGAGACCTTACCCTGCAGTCCCACTGGCCAGCTCAGTGTTTCCAAGAGGGTCAGCTGGCAGCACACTCCTCTCATCTGGGATCAGAGTGTTCACTTGTTGGTGTTCATACAGTGTCAGTCCAGTGGTCAGTGGCAAAGACCACACTTTTTATTTTACTTAAGTAAAAGAAACATTTATAACCTTACAAACAAACAAAAAAAAGATTTTAGTCTTGTTTAGTGTTTTGGTTGTTGTGGTGTTTTTTGTGTTTTGTTTAGTTTAGTGTATTGTGTTTTTTGTTGTTTAAGTGTTTTGTTCTTTAGTTGCGTTTTGGTTGTTTTGTTTTATTTTGTTTTTTGTTTTATATTTTTGTTGTATTTTGTTTTGTAATTTTGTTGTTTTGTGTAGTTTTGCGTTGTTTTGTTTAGTGTATTTTTTGTTTTGTTTAGTTTTTTGTTGCATTTTGTTGGTTTTTTATTTAGTATTTTTGTTTTATTTAGTTTTGCACTTTGTTTTTGTTTAGTTTTTTGTATTGTTTTTTGTTTTCTGTTGTGTTTTTTTTTTTGTTTTTATGTTGCGTTTTGGTTTTGTTTAGTTTATTTGGGTTTTGGTTTGTGTTTTGGTTTAGTTTTGTGTTTTGTTTTTTGTGTTATGTTTAGTGTTTTGTTTTGTCTTTTTGTTGTGTTTTTGTGTTGTTTTGATTTATTATTTTTTTATTTTTTACTTGTGTATTTTTTGTTTTGTTTCTTGTGTTGGTTTGTTTTTAGTTTTTTTTTGCTGTGGTGTTTTTTTTTTTTTTTTTTTTTGTTATGTCTGGTTTATGTTTGTTTTTTTTGTTGTGTTTGTTTAATGTTTTGTATTTTTGTTGGATTTTGTGTTTTGGTTTTGTTATTTTGTATTTTTGTTGTGCTTTGTTTAGTTTTGTTTTTTATTGTGTTTAGTTTTGTGTATTGTTTTTTGTTTTCTGTTGTGTTTTTTTTTTTTTGTTTTTATGTTGCGTTTTGGTTTAGTTTAGTTTATTTGGGTTTTGGTTTGTGTTTTGGTTTAGTTTTGTGTTTTGTTTTTTGTGTTATGTTTAGTGTTTTGTTTTGTCTTTTTGTTGTGTTTTTGTGTTGTTTTGATTTATTTATTTTTTACTTGTGTATTTTTTGTTTTGTTTCTTGTGTTGGTTTGTTTTTAGTTTTTTTTTGCTGTGGTGTTTTGTGGTGTTTTTTTTTGTTTTATTTTTTGTTATGTCTGGTTTATGTTTGTTTTTTTTGTTGTGTTTGTTTAATGTTTTGTATTTTTGTTGGATTTTGTGTTTTGGTTTTGTTATTTTGTATTTTTGTTGTGCTTTGTTTAGTTTTGTTTTTTATTGTGTTTATTTTTGTGTATTGTTTTTTGTTTTCTGTTGTGTTTTTTTTTGTTTTTATGTTGCGTTTTGGTTTTGTTTAGTTTATTTGGGTTTTGGTTTGTGTTTTGGTTTAGTTTTGTGTTTTGTTTTTTGTGTTATGTTTAGTGTTTTGTTTTGTCTTTTTGTTGTGTTTTTGTGTTGTTTTGATTTTTTTTTTTTTTTTACTTGTGTATTTTTTATTTTGTTTCTTGTGTTTGTTTGTTTTTAGTTTTTTTTGCTGTGGTTTTTTTGTGGTGTTTTTTTTTTGTTTTATTTTTGTTATGTCTGGTTTATGTTTGTTTTTTTTGTTGTGTTTGTTTAATGTTTTGTATTTTTGTTGGATTTTGTGTTTTGGTTTTGTTTTGTTATTTTGTATTTTTGTTGTGCTTTGTTTAGTTTTGTGTTTTATTGTGTTTAGTTTTGTGTATTGTTTTTTGTTGTGTTTTGTTGTTGTTTTTTGTTTTGTTTTGTCTAGTGTTATTTCGTTTTTTGTTTTTGTGTTTTGTTTTTTGTCTTTCCAGTTCCTTTTTGGTTTGGTATTTTGTTAAAACATTACATATTCTTACTAACACAAAACTTTTGAATAGAAGTGTGTCATATGCATATGGCAGTTGTCCATGCAAAAGTGATATCTGTTTATTACTTCACAGATGCCACTAACCTGTGAAACTACACATGACTAGTTGTTCCTTGTGTATTTTATATATGGGGGAGAAGTAAAGCTCAACTCATTAGCTCACAATTCAAAAGTTTTTTTAATTGCAAATCACCATACAGTCTCACTTTAGTGGATAATGGCTGTTTTTCCACACCTGTATCCAGCAGGTTTTGTAACACAGGTTCAGCTCTTACAGCACACTCTAGAATATCAGTAATGCTCTAGAATATCACTAATGCTGAGTGACCGGCATAGTCGAACCCCTCACATCTCGACTCTGTTTTCACCGTGTTAAACTTAAATGAAGATATATGGCAGTATTACTTTCACGTTAATCTCAGCCCTGAAATTTAATGTGTGATGTCACTGCACCTCAGGTGACATTGTCACCTCAGCTCACGCAGAAGGACAGAATGTATAATGCTTAACACATAAATGTGCATAAATTGCATATAGATCAGTGTAGGGATATAATGTATGACTAAAACCCATGTTATGAATACTTTGATATTACAGTAACATGCATAGTGAGTTTTGCTGACTGTTCAATGAAAGTGTTTTATGTATTTGAATTAGTGGTGTCAAAATTAGCGCGTTAACGCAGGAGATTAATTTTTTCATTTTAACGCGTTAAAAATATTTAACGCAATTAACGCATGGGCGGGGCCACCCCACTCACAACTGCTTATGAAATGCTTTTATTTAAATGCGCAGAGCGTCTTTACGAACACATCAAACAGGAGACTTTTCAGATGCGCGCTCCAACTTTACTTCAGCACCAGACGCGAGTCAAACGACCGCGGAAGCGGTACCGGTGACGGGGAGCTTAAGTAAAACGTTAGTGAACTGCGGTCAGATGAGATGCTGTCAGGCCATATGTCGGTAAAAACGAATTTAATTGTCCTGTCAGCCTATATACTCTGCTTGTAGCGTGCGCTCTTGAAGTTCACGCGCAAATGTGCAGACGCGCGCTGTATTAGGCTATATTAAACCCAAATGAAACTGCGAGCATGCAAAGTCGTAGTTATATCGTCAGGTAAAACATGAATTCACAAAAAAAAAAAAATTATTTATAGGTCAAAGCAGTGTCAGATCAAGTTCAGCAGTGACAACCTTTAACAGCAGCCAAAATATCCTTATAACCAGTTGCTGTGATGTCTGTTAATTAAGGAACAAAATTAAAAAGAGGAAATTAATAACTAAATAAGTTTTATCTTTATATAATTTAGAATTTGATATAATTTAGGCTATATTTTCTTGCTGAAGGGCACAGGTAGCTACTATATATATATGACATTTATTATAATGGGTTTGTGTGAAGATTGTTTCAAGTTCACTTAAATTATTATTATTAGTTATTTTTTTAAAGTCTAATAAATGTTAAAGTGATAGCTCTTAATGATACTGTAATGTTGAATGATTATATATATATATATATATATATATATATATATATATATATATATATATATATATATATATATATATATATATATATATATATATATAATTTTTTTCAATGGTTAAGTATTAGGGGGGGAAAATCAATCAGTGATATTTGCCTTCAGTCCTAAAACAAGATTGCGTTAAACAAATATTAAAAATATATGTTCTTTATGTTGTTTCTACATTAATTTGAAGCATTAAAGTGAAATTATTGCAATATAAAAGTATAATTAAAAACTTTAATGTCAGGTAGAATTAATCGCGATTAATTTCAGGTAAAATGTGCGATTAATTAGTTAATTTTTTTGAATCGATTGACACCACTAATTTGAATATTTTGCAGTAATGCATATTATGGATAATCCAGCAAAGTAAAATTGTTTACCAGTGAAAGATACTGTTTTTCTTTTTCTATGAAGTTTGATGTTAAAAATGAATGCAAATGAATGCATCATAAATTCCAAGCCACATTTGAAGTAAAAAAAGCACTTAAAATATCAAATAGCTCACCTGTGATTTCTATATTAATGTGTCAAGTTGTGACCTGACATTCTTTACTTCTCCGGTTTGTGATTTCTGTTGACACATTACTGCTCTCATGGGGTACAAACCCATCATACCTCTCAGTCCTACATCAGTGGTTTTGTGCTTGAGTGTGTGTTTTTGCATCCTAGCATTCATCTGCATAAAGACGAGTATGTTTCCATGTGTTTGTGAGGCACCTTGTGACGTCACAGCCTGACTTGTGCCTGATTAGCGCCGCCTCACGCTGTCTCTGACTCCTGTCTGCAGTGTGAACTCTCGCACACTCACTGCGCTCTCGCAAGCTTCTTTAAAATGACACTCAAAAGGGATACATGATCTCAAATTAAAACGGCTCTGCTTTTAATCCAACAGCCTCTCATTCACAAACCCCCAATTAACATCAATTTCTCTGTCTCGCTTTCTCCCTCTCTCACTCTCCCTCTCTCTCTTTCAGGCCATTGGGTGTAATTAAACTGGCACTTTTCATTGATGAAGGCTTATGTACAGCTGGAGGAGATATGTGTTTGTGTGTGACAGAAAGAGAGAAAACCTGAACAAAGGAAAGCCAGGCAAAGAAACCTAAGAAATGTGGCAGGAGACCATTACTGGGATTTTCACTGTTAACAAACTGTGCCCACGTGTTAAACATACAGTAGCTCCTGAATTTAACGCAATCTCCACCCCTTCCTATGAATTTGACAGGAGACTAACGTTCACTAATGTTCACAGAATGTTGGATTAAGGTACAATATTAAGCCTAATTTAAATGGGAAGAACTTCCCCTTTGTCAGTTTGGCTGCATATCTGTCTATGTAACAGCTGATAATGTAAAAGGTATTCTTATAGCTTCATAAAATTAAAGTTGAACCACTGATGTCACATGGACTGTTGTAACAATGTACTTACTATCTTTCTGGGCTTTAAAGGTGTCAGTTGCCTTGCTGTCTATACAGGTTCAGAAAGCTTTTTGATTTCATCAAAGATATCTTAATTTGTGTTCTGATGGTGAACAAAGGTCTTACAGGTTTGGAACGACATGAGCGTGAATAATTATTGACAGAATTTTCTTTTGTGGGTGAACTGTCCCTTTAATGTATGGCTGTTTAAATCAGCTATTGTCCATCCTAATCGGTATAATCTCAATAAGAAGCTTTTATGGCGGGTATTGTCATGTTAGTTCATTTTTCTATTCATTTGATAGGAATGTGCATTAATTTAATTGAGCAATAAGCTTTTGAGGCATTATTCACAGATCTCTTAATAGCAGAAAGTGAATGAAAATATATTCAGTCGCATTAGGCAAAACCTATGAATACATTTGACTGTTGCTATGTTAATAAAAGCTAGAGAAGAAGAAATCTTGTAATGATAAAAGCAATTTAATAGTATTTAATTCCATATATAGTATATGATAAGAATAATATGAACAATAATCTTTTTTAATGATTTTTTATTTATTTTCATGCTAAAAATGACAAATGAAGTATTATAAAAGCAACATTCATAGCAGTTATGTGTTTAATTCTGTTTTCTTTTGCATTCGCAACCTCAGTGCTATTTTACAGTAGTATTTTAGTATTATGGAGAAACTATTCCTAAGTAAGAGAAGAAGAAAATGTGTAATGTACGTTTATCAATGAAATATATCTTGTATTATTTTAGTTAATTCTAATGATTTGGAATTGAATTGTTATTTTAAAGGCATTTTTAATTATTTTCTGAATGGCACTCAATCCTAAAGGGCTGTTGACTAGGTTTTTGAACAGCCCTTTCTTTCTCTATGACCTACCATTCTTCTTCATGGTCTTTCACACATCTCCACCTCTCTCTTTCTTCTCTACTGAACCTGTCTGCTCTGCGTGTTCCTCCTCCTGGCTGCAGGAACATGCGGCGTGTCCGTAATAAGTGAGTGTGCCTGAGAAATGACAGGGTTAGAGCTCACTAATGCACTCAGAGTTGCACCCTTCTATACTGAAAACCACCAGAGAGGGAGGGAGATGGACAGAGAAAGAGAGGGTCCACACTACTCTATACCTGATTGAGGTAATAGGCCTTTGTAATTGTTCAGATTGTCACTTGCCCTTTTCGGCACAAGTAAGTGGTTGGAAAAAGGAGAGAAACGGCCCTTGGGTTTGCCCTCACCTCCCACTGAGGAGCGCTGGCAGATATTTTAAACTTTTCAGAAAAATACTCTTCCCTCTCCAAAGACAAAAGAAGTGCTGAACTAACCTATTTGAAAGGATCTTAAAAGCCAAATTGGTGGGTGTCAGTGATCCAGAATTTCCCGCAGGCTCTCTTTGAGCTTTCACAGGCCATTATTTTAAGTGATTTCGAGATGTAATTAGTTTGGACGCAACAATTCTTTCGGATAATTATTGCCGTTTTATTCCAGCGTTTAGGTGGTCATCTTTAACTAATGGAAGTTTAATCACCACTAAATATCCAGTACATTACCCAGCCTGAATCCCACTGTTTTTTCATTCAAACTAACCAGTATCTTAAAAAATAAGAAAAATACAGAGAGATTGCTAATCACTTCCAGCCAGATTTTTTTCCATATTGTTTACCGATAACATGGTGTCTGATATTATACATCTGCACACTGTTGTTTTGTTAAAGTAAAACACTAATGTATAGATATTTATGTAGTAAAATAATAAAAGAGATATTTACAGTCACAGCATGCCATATTGCAAAAGACTCTAAACTCTGATAGTTTTCAGGAGAGGTCTTGTATCACCCTAAAGGGTTTTATTTTGGGCTAATGTTTGACTGATTGTACATCATCCTCCTTTTTACAACAACAACATCACTGTTACATATATTAAAGAAATAGTTCACTCAGAAATATTAACTCTTTTATTTTTGAATCACCCTCATATAATTGTAAATCTGTATGACCTACTTTCTTCTTCGGAATGTAAGGTAGATATTTTGAAAGATATTGGCAACCAAACCATTTAGTTGACCTTTGACTTCTATTGTGGGTGTATGTATATGTGTGTGTATATATGTGTATATATATATTCTGAATAAAGCTGAATAAATAGGCTTTTCATTGATGTATGGTATATATAGGACAATATTTGGCCGAGATACAACTATTTCAAAATCTGGAATCTGAGGGTGCTTTTATATTATATGCGTAAATGTATATACGTTTTTATACATTTACGCTAGGAAATTTACAAAACAAAGGAATATTATTATTATGGTCCTTTTTAGATGTAATACAAGTCTCAGGTGTCCCTAGAATGTGTCTGTGAAGTGTCAGCTCAAATTACCCCACAGATCATTTATTGTGTCATTTTGAAAATGCCTATTTTGAGTGGAAGCATAAACACACTGTTTCTGTGCATGTCTCTTTAAATGCAAATGGGCTACTCCCTGCCCTTTTTCCAGAATAGAGGTGCCTTTACAGCTCGTACCATAGATGTGCTGCCAAAAAACATCTTTTTGGTTTTGGTTATCATGTCTATCGCGCTGAAATCTTGCATTTTAAAGCCATATCAGTTTAACCTTCTGATATACGGTCCGAGCGCACAGAAAGTGACTGTCAAATGGCATGCGAGTACTACGTTCTTTTTCACACACAAGTTTATGTTAAAAACATGCGTAATTTGTTTATAACTGTGAAGTTAAACAGCTGGGAAGGAAGTCACGTTTATATTAGATCTTTGTATTAAGTGACAGCAGCGTCTATGACCCAAACAATAAAATAAAATCAGAAAATCACTCACTGCTCTTGACTGAATAACTTCTATAGCTTTAATAGGAAGACATTTCTTACGTAAATGCTGCATTTAAAGTTTATCTAGCGTTTATCTAGCGTGATGTTAAACATGACGGATTGTGTCCGTCAACAGTCATGGGTGGGGCTTGTAAAATTTGTCATATTTTACAGATTCTCGTTTGCTCTGAGACACCGCCTGTGATTTATGGAGATAAAAAAAAAAGAAGCGAGTGGATTTTTCAACATGTAAAAGCAGAAAAAAAAAAAAAAGAGTAAGAGGTTTGGAACGACATGAGGGTGAGTGAAATAATGATCGAATTTTGCGATAGTGCCTTTATTGGACAGTGCCAAAAGGCTCTTTAATGTGTTGTACATCCCTCATTATCAATTATTTTCAAAACCAAGTCTATTTTTGCACATCTTCTGTAAGCTGTTCTGGTCTTATGATCTGTCACGTCCATGTTTATTTGTCTGTCTCTGCCATCATTAGAACAGTCGTCCTCTGGGAGGATCTCAGCGACTGCTAATTGCTCTGGGAGTATTTTTTCGTATCTTGAACCCTGTGGGTTTAATAGTCACCAAGAAGTGATACTTTAAATGTATCACTTGTTGGAGCTGTGATGCCTCTCTTCCTGTGGGGTGTGTGTGAAGGTTGTGTGTATGTTTGATGGTAAATAACACCACGCTTCCTGTGAGGAATTGGTGGTATATTGTTGACAGAGGTTCTTACCATCTTTGCTCGTCGGTCACCTACTGTGTCAATGGGAATAGACAAATAACCGGACAAATCTTGTAAACTTTAATCTTGGACTCTTCTTTGTTCAACTGAATAAGGTTTAAATTATCTGTACTCTTTAAAAGGATTTGTTGTTATTGTTTACCTTGTTATCATTAACCTTTTATTGTACACATTCGTTTTCTTCAGTGAGAAACAGTGCACATATAATGAAAAAGTGGTCCATACAACTTATGCACTATATTCCAAATATGTTAAAGTCAAATGATTATTAAATTAAGTTTTTTTTTTTTTTTTTTTTTTTTTTTTTTTTAGTAAATCATTCCAGGATATTTCTCTATATAGTGGACTTCAATGGGGATCAGCAGGTTAAAGGTCCAAATTGCAGTATTAGTGGAGCTTCAAAGGTCTCTACATGATCCCAGCCAAGGAATAAGAGTCTTATCTAGTGAAACGATCTGTCATTTTCTGAAATAACCATGTTGAAAAGGTCACGGGAGACCTAGGTGGAAATATCAACCCAGTGTTTACAAAGCGAACGTGCAAAGAAAGTCAAAGAAAGTACACCCTTCACAAAAAAAAGGTAAAACAACGATGCTGGACGATTTTTAAATTGGAGGAGAAACTGAGATGTTCTTCACCCTACTCTGCCTTTTTAACCCAAAGTACATAGGCGAAGAACTAACCACATGTGAATTGTTCAACATAATTACGTAATTTGTGAAATAGTAGACATGCATCACAGAGCTAGTGCAAGATGAGCATTTGTGGTTAATTTGTATACATTTTTACTTTTTTTTAAGAAATTACTGATCGTTTCACTAGACAAGACCCTGATGATAAACATCATCAGCTTGAATGAGTAATAGGAGCAGATGTCTCATTTAGAAAACAGGTGTTTGTGATGTTTGCCTTGGTTAAAACGATGATACACACCTATATATAGACAAGCAAACTCTCATAACCCTCTCAGCATGTGGTCCATATCATACCCTCCAGTGTGTTTGCTTCCCCTCTCGGCTCTGTCAAGGCTGTCGCCTTCTCTTTGTTCGGCACTGTTCCATTACTGCCAGCTCCATCCGTGTCATTCATTAGATGAGGGTCAGCGCGAGGAGATCAGGCACTACGAGCAAATAAAACCGGTGACATGCTCATCAGATCATCAGTCAGCCGCTAGATTAATGCTTTTGTTCTTTAATTAGCAACAGCATCAAACCGTGACTCAAACGACACAAACTAATCATTAAAAATGAGAGGAGAATGAATCACAGGCACACTCTTGTTTTAATTTTTAATTTATTTATTTATTTATTTTTGGTGGGCGTTTATGTAGCTTGTGCGTGCCCATTAAAAAGATGTTTTGTGTGTATTAACAAGGGAACAAGCCATCAGTTGTCACTGTTCGGTTAATTGTTTGCGGTGAAGGTAGGCGTTCTGGCATAACTGCACATGCTGGTAATGTCAGCTTTCAGGAGGATGATAGGATGAAGAGTTAACACTTGTAGACTTTTCTAGGTTGGCACTTGAAGATGCTTTTACCATGCAGTTGTTTATTTAGTGCCTTTACGTCTGTTTTCAAACCTAGTGTTTGTCACAAAGCCACATTGTTGTTGGTAAATACTAAGCTGTCTTCATATTTGTGACCCTGGACCACAAAACCAGTCATAAGTAGCAGGGGTATATTTGTAGCAATAGCCAAAAATACATTGTATGGGTCAAAATTATTGATTTTTCTTTTGCTAAAAATCTTTAGGATTAGGTAAATATCCTTTTTTCATACCGTAAATATATCAAAACTTGGCTAAGAACTTAATTTGGACAACTTTAAAGGTGATTTTTTTTTTTCAAAGGGTCAGATTCCTATTTTCAAATAGTTGTATCTCAGCCAAATATTGTCCTATCCTAACAAACCATATATTAATGGAAAGCCTATTTATTCAAATGATGTATAAATCTCAATTTCCAAAAGTGGAGCCTTATGACTGGTTTTGTGGTTCAGGGTCACATTTACGGCTGGTGCCTCAACACCTTTATGTTTTGGATGTCTTAAACCTTAATGTGAATGATCTCTTATAATTTGGCTAAACATTTTTGCATACATATTTATGCTACAAAAATAATAAAACGATGTGCCTGAGGTATCTGTAACACTGATTCCAGGTATCCTGAGAGGATTGGCAATGGAATTTGGAATTTAATTTATTATTTAACGTTTATTTTCTGGTTGTCATACTCTCATTAAGTGGCCTTTTTCATCTGCTTAAGCAGTTAATGTCTGTTAATATCATTAATATCTCTGGCTAAAACTAACTAACGCTAAAGTTAGTGAGTCCATGCTAACATACACACCTCAGCTAACTATTCTCACGTCATGTGTAGTGTAAGTCAAAAACACATAAACGAAGGTCTACATTTCAGTGACTCTCCATAATAAACTGGTTAAATGTAAAATAATTAATCTTACACTGCGGTACATGAACAGTGTTGATTCTGGATGTTATCATCTACGATCGTGACGACCATAACGAGATTTCTTTCGTTTGCATTGCGATCTGTAAACCCTTGATTTCAAATTAATCACGTTACACACCATATTCATTTTTAAATCATTTATATATCTCTCCATGGCATATTAAAGCCCTACTTGAACGGTCCTCGATGAAAAGGTGGTCCTTCTGTGTTCAAAATTGATCAAAAACATCTTCGGACAAGGTTTTCACACTGACAGCTGTCATTGTAAGACAGTGGGAAACTCTGTTTGTCCGAGGCAGCAACAGTAACTAAGGAGTGCGGGGCTTACCGATATGTCAGTTGAGTTGGTTTGTGTTGTGAACATAAGATCAAAATCGTGATTATTTACGTTCTTAGTCCTCGAAACTATGCTAAAATATCACAACAAAACACTTATTTCAAGAATGGAACAAAATACTCTTTTAGGTTATGACTCTTATACCTATATATTGAGATTCTCGTCTGTGTGCAAGAAAATTGAGCATTACTGGGTTGGCCATATGGTATATTAAACATCCTGATCCTTTCTTCTCAAAGCTCCTGACCTCGTTCTTTAAATCACACTTTTGGCTTTCTAAAGGCCGGCTTTGAGAGGCAGGGGTTTTGATTGACAGGTGCTAATGGGGTCAGGGGTTACAGGCAAGTACATTAGGGCTTTCTGCTCATGCCGACCCCTGCCACACTTTCTGTCAGAGCTGAAGGGCAGCATGATGCATTTCTGCTGCTCGATACGTTTGAGTGACCGGCCCTCCCCACGGACGTCACCCCCCACCTCCCAAGCCCAAAACTACATACTATACATTACAACTGTGGTCACTAGACACCTCTCGGTTGATTAAAGCAGCGTTTTCGCACAGTTCGTTACAGTTGTTCTCATTAATGACCATGTCGGTGTGCACAAAAATCAGCTAAGCTTGGCACAACATCCGCTAAATGATGTCTTCGGTACAAACATAGCCATCCAAGGGAAGCCTGACATGCCACATACAATTAATTATTGCATTTCATTGGACACACACACGTTGATATGCCTTGTGCAAGTCATTATCCTGTTACAAACCACATTTACACACATACGTGGTACATATTTGTAATTACTGTCAAGCATAAGGCGACACGCACACACTTGTACGCTAGTAAAAGCAGCTACATGACTAATGATCATTCTCAAATCCTGACATGAGATAAATTTGGTGTTTTTCTTGAGAGAAATTCATCAGTTCTGGCACATCCGCTCTAATGGTCTTTTAATGCTCAAATCAGCAGCCATTTCTGTCAGAGGAAATTCCTCCCTTGAGCCTTTGCAACTGGTTGGCAAGTAAAATAACATCCTATTATGGCTCTTTTTCATAGAGAGACATAAAGGAGACTCGTTTTACTAGTCATTAGCTAGCATTTGCATTTATTGCCTGTTTATTTTACCATTAAATGTATTTTCTTTCTTTATGTTCTTTCTAAGTGTTTTTTAGGGGTGTACATAAAGTATGAATTCTTGCATCCCATCTGTGCTATATAAATGTTGGTTTGTGAACATTATTTGTGAGAGATTTGGTTGTCTAGTCTCTTATCCTACCATAAGCATTGTATTTTATATAGATATTTTTTTAAAAGAAGTTCACTTCCAGAAAGAAAATTTCCTGATAATTTACTCACCCCCATGTCATCCAAGATGTTCATATCTGTCTTTCCTCAGTTGAGGTTTAAGAAATTAAGGTTTTTAAGGAAAACACTCAAGGATTTTTCTCCATAGTGGACTTCAATGGGGAACACCAAGATGAAGGTCCAAATTGCTGTTTCAGTGCGGCTTCAAGGCGGTCTACACAATCCCAATCAAGGATCCTGAGCCAGTAAAGGTCTTATCTAGTGAAATGACCGTTTATTTGCTTTGAAAAAAAGACATTTTTTATACTTTTTAACCACAAATGCTCATCTTGCACTAGTTCGACCTCATTCATTATGTAATAATGCACATGTGACATAGGTGGAAGTACCAACCCAACAATGAGGTCAGACATTTTTGAGGTTGCAGAAGAAAATGAGATAGAGTTGGATGCCCTAACCTACCTTTTTTAAAACAAAGTACACAGATGAAGAACTACACAATGTGATGTTGCGCATCGCAGAGCTAGTGCAAGACGAGCATTTGTAGTTAAAATGTATATAATTTTTCATTTTTTTAAGAAAATGACAGATCGTTTCACTACGTAAGATGCTTAATCCTCGGCTGGGATTGTGTAGAGCCTTTTAAAGCTGCATTGAAACTACTGTTTGAACCTTCAACCTATTGGCCACCAATGAAGTCCACTATATGGAGAAAATTCCTAGAATGTTTTCCTTTAAAAACCTTGTCTTTGTGACTAAAGAAAGACATTCACATTTTGGATGACATGGGGGTTGGTAAATTATCAGAAAATGTTCATTCTGGAAGTGAACTTCCCCTTTAAGATCGCATGTAAAGTGAAAATAAAATATTAGAGGTGTAACGGTTCACAAAATTCAAGGTTCGCTTCGAAATGACACTGGGCTGTCACGGTTCAGTATGTTTTCGATAGAGCAAAAAGAAAGAAATGGCAGAGAAATTTCCTTGATTTTTATTTTTTTTTAATTTATTAAAACAAATTATTTTTTAAAGCCTCGTACCGAATGGTTTAATATGAATATGTGTATTGTTATACCCCAAATAAATAAATAAATAAATAAAACAAACAAAAACATACTGAAATCACAATTTTTGCCTATTATTTGTACATTTAAATAATCAGTTATTCTGTTTTTTTTAATCAGTTTGCACATTGTTTGGCCTGTGTTCATTTTATCCCCATTTTTCTTCCAGTTTCTCACTGTTTCTGTGCATTTGTCTTGTTTTTGTAGGGAATACACGTACAGACTGACATGGACTTTACAGCCGAGGTGACCGCCAACAACAAATCTGGGCCTTTTGGTGTCAAGTAAGAAGAGAGAGCGAGTGTGTGCATCTGTGTGTGTGTCACATTTACACTACTGTTCAAAAGTTTGTGGTCAGGAAGTTTTTTTCTTCTTTTTCAAAATATATAATACTTTTGTTCAGCAAGGCTGCATTAAATTTATTAAAAGTGACAGTAAGGGCATTTATAATGTTAAAAAATTGATTTGGAGCAGCTTTTTTAAATTGTGATAATATTCCACAATATTACTGTTTTTATCAAATTAATGTAGCCTTTGTGAGCACAATAGAAACATCTTAGACCCCAAACTGTTTAACAGTCTTGTGTTTACAGTCAAATCCAAAAGTCCCCTATTCAAAATGCTTCTATTTTTACAATTTAATTATTAGCAGAAGAGTTTTAAAGGGTTAGTTCACCCAAGAATGGAAATGAACCCATAGTTTATTCATCCTCCAGGCATCCTAGGTGTATATGACTTTCTTCTATCAGACGAATCCAAATGGAGTTATATATATAATTCTACTGGCATTTCCAAGCTTTAGAATTGCATGAGTGGGTATTTCTCTTCATCAGTCCACACGGTTTTACAAATGTGTGTGGCACTTTATGATCATGTTCTTCAGCATGATTGAAAATTGATCCAAGAGCGTCTTGTGCTTGAGTGGAAACCAGAACATCTGACCATCTGTATCTATGCAAACATTTGCTTCTTTCACTTTTTATCTAGAAATAGTTCAGAATCTAAAATATTCTTTCTTTATTTTACACAATGGTATTCTTTGGTTTCAAGAATACTAGACTTTCAATGAGGTCTTACACTTTTAGACCTCACTATACTGTATATGTTGTTGTTTTTGTTGTTTAATATGTGCTATTTTTTTTTTATTTTTCTCTCCTTTTCTCTCCCTCATATCATATCATTAGCTAACATCCCAATTTTCCTGCTCCTCATTGAGAAGATCAAGGCTTTGTGGCACTTGCATATAAAATGATTATTCATTAAGCAGCTTCAGAAAGCAGAGGGGAAGGGCTCACACAACACAAACAAACACATGCATTAATCAAGGAGAGAGATGACTAATGAGCCAGTCTGGGATTAGAGACTCTCTCGCCAACCTCCTCTGAATCCCAGAGCGCATCTGAACATTAGAGTCTGGGCTCACTCACGGCCTTCAATACCTCTGATCGACACTTCTGATGCACTCTCTGTTTCCATTTACCAGCAACACACACACACCAGACAAGACCACACTGGTGTGAATGGCAAGCTTTAATCTATCCATTTACAAAACAAAAAATGTTATTGACTTTACTTTTGTTCCCCTTTGTGGCCATATTGTCCAGGTTTCATAAAAATAAAATTTAAATTCATTTGTGTTCCGAAGATAAACGAAAGTCTTGGGTTTGGAAAGACATGAGGGTGAGTAATTAATGACAGAATTTTCATTTTTGGCTTTTAAGGTTTTATCTTTGTTCTCAATCTCCTGTTTGCATAGAATAGATATTGTGAGGGAGTCAAATATTCTCCTAAATACATTCAGAGCACAGACGGACAGTAAGGAGGGTTGATAGGGTCACATCCTCACAGCATGACTCCTCTACCAGCCTCTCACCATAGCAACCGGCTGTGCCATCACTGTGAGGAATGCTGTATGCTCTCTGCTCTCTGCAAATGATCCTTGAAATTGAGAGGGAAAAAATGAATTATCACTTGCACTTTGAATATAGAAATTGAAAGCCATAACTACGGACAGCTCTTTGCTAATAACATTTATAGGTTGTATGAATGTGTAATTCCAAGAAAGTGTTTAGTGACTTTATGGTTGGTCACCTTAAAGGAAGTAGTTCACTCGCCCTAATGTCGTTTCAAACCCATATGAGCTTCTTTCTTCCGTGAAACACGAAATGAGAATTTTAGAAAAATCAGAAACTTGTATGGAAAAGAATTTGAAGTTGACCATGCCTGTCAAGATCAAGAAAGGTAAAGAAAAAAACAAAAAAACAAAAACAGTACCATAATAATAGTTCTAAAATAAAAAAAGTTAAAAAATATTAGTCTATAATGATAGTTAATATAATATAATAATAACATCCTTGACCCAAAAACTTTCATCTTTTAATTTTTTCACTGAATAAAATGTCCCTGGGTGAATTTTTACTCTTTGAATTGAGTCTATAGGGATGCATTGTTTGTTGTGAGAAAACAACAAAACACAAGAATAAAGAACTTCTATGTAAATCGTTGGTCAAACTATTCTCACATAAATTGTTGCTTTGAATTCAATGCGACTATTTACGTGAGAATTGTTTTATGAATGATTTACCATGACATTTACTGCTTGTGCGTCATGATTGATGCCCTGTGTGAATAGGCTTGTATTGTTAACTGGAAAACAGGAGCAATTTCCGAGTACAGGTGATTTCTGATGAACCATGTGGTTTAATGCACTTGGACTGCAGGTAGAAATGAGGCCAATTAATTAATACTTTGTGTATTATTAGCGGTGTGTTTAAACTATTCATAGACTCAGCGTGTGTGCTGTGGGGCACAGTTTCATAAATTTTTTCATAAAACAGTTTTATGATAGTGAACAGTGTCAAATAAATTTGTCCTGTTGAAGTTTGTTGAGATTAGGGTAAAAAATTTTACAAAAATAGATCAGCTTTTTTCTCTGTATTTGTCTTTTCATTTAGATCAATCATACATGCAGTACATTTGAATATTATTTGTAGGTGCTAGAATGGTAAAACTATTCATAGTTAAATGTTTTGAAGGTCTGTTTTGAAGTCTCTGATGCTCACCACTACATGGCACAAGCTGATTGGTTCATGTTGCATATGCAGCCAATGAGCTTCCTGCTTTACGTTTAATTGGCTGGTTGGCATTAACTGGAGCAGAACGCAGAACGCTTTCAGAGCTCCTCTGAAAACTTCCACCTCCCCAGCTCCACCTGTATAGTTCTACTATGGGTTATTGTATATGCTATTTATGCAGCAGCAGTATGTCTTATACAGGTCCTTTTCAAAAAATTAGCATATTGTGATAAAGTTCATTATTTTCTGTAATGTACTGATAAACATTAGACTTTCATATATTTTAGATTCATTACACACAACTCGAAGTAGTTCAAGCCTTTTATTGTTTTAATATTGATGATTTTGGCATACAGCTCATGAAAACCCAAAATTCCTATCTCAAAAAATTAGCATATTTCATCCGACCAATAAAAGAAAAGTGTTTTTAATACAAAAAAAGTCAACCTTCAAATAATTATGTTCAGTTATGCACTCAATACTTGGTCGGGAATCCTTTTGCAGAAATGACTGCTTCAATGCGGCGTGGCATGGAGGCAATCAGCCTGTGGCACTGCTGAGGTGTTATGGAGGCCCAGGATGCTTCGATAGCGGCCTTAAGCTCATCCAGAGTGTTGGGTCTTGCGTCTCTCAACTTTCTCTTCACAATATCCCACAGATTCTCTATGGGGTTCAGGTCAGGAGAGTTGGCAGGCCAATTGAGCACAGTAATACCATGGTCAGTAAACCATTTACCAGTGGTTTTGGCACTGTGAGCAGGTGCCAGGTCGTGCTGAAAAATGAAATCTTCATCTCCATAAAGCTTTTCAGCAGATGGAAGCATGAAGTGCTCCAAAATCTCCTGATAGCTAGCTGCATTGACCCTGCCCTTGATAAAACACAGTGGACCAACACCAGCAGCTGACATGGCACCCCAGACCATCACTGACTGTGGGTACTTGACACTGGACTTCAGGCATTTTGGCATTTCCCTCTCCCCAGTCTTCCTCCAGACTCTGGCACCTTGATTTCCGAATAACGTGCAAAATTTGCTTTCATCCGAAAAAAGTACTTTGGACCACTGAGCAACAGTCCAGTGCTGCTTCTCTGTAGCCCAGGTCAGGCGCTTCTGCCGCCGTTTCTGGTTCAAAAGTGGCTTGACCTGGGGAATGCGGCACCTGTAGCCCATTTCCTGCACACGCCTGTACACGGTGGCTCTGGATGTTTCTACTCCAGACTCAGTCCACTGCTTCCGCAGGTCCCCCAAGGTCTGAAATCGGTCCTTCTCCACAATCTTCCTCAGGGTCCGGTCACCTCTTCTCGTTGTGCAGCGTTTTCTGCCACACTTTTTCCTTCCCACAGACCTCTTGCTTGAGGGTGTCAATGATGGCCTTCTGGACAGCAGTCAGGTCGGCAGTCTTACCCATGATTGCGGTTTTGAGTAATGAACCAGGCTGGGAGTTTTTAAAAGCCTCAGGAATCTTTTGCAGGTGTTTAGAGTTAATTAGTTGATTCAGATGATTAGGTTAATAGCTCGTTTAGAGAAACTTTTCATGATATGCTAATTTTTTGAGATAGGAATTTTGGGTTTTCATGAGCTGTATGCCAAAATCATCAATATTAAAACAATAAAAGGCTTGAACTACTTTGAGTTGTGTGTAATGAATCTAAAATATATGAAAGTCTAATGTTTATCAGTACATTACAGAAAATAATGAACTTTATCACAATATGCTAATTTTTTGAAAAGGACCTGTATATTCACAGCACTGTATTGGCACATTTATTGGCAGTAGTAAGTTACTGTACTTGTTTTGCAGAAGCCACAACAGCACTAATCTACAACAACAGCAATAACTAACAACAGCAGCAATTCAGCAACTAGCAGATCTATTCCGCCAAGACTAAATACATTAACATTGTCATATTCGTTACCATGCTAAAAGCTTTAGAGCGTTGTTACGATAGAAATGTCTTTACTATCACTTTTTTTTAATGATTCAAATACAGCAATTAATGGAATCATGGTTTTGAATCAGTTTTCAATGAACCCATTGAAACAGAGCGCTTGGTAGGAAACTTAATGGACTTTTTTTGCTTACTCTATCATCTGCAAAATCTGTCAGTATTCAATATATTTCGCCTAGCTCCAGTGTTCTGAAACGCTCTCCAACGTTTTATTATTCCTGTCTGAACCTACCATCTCAGTCTTTATCTTTTTTCTTCCTCACTCACACATTTCCTTTGTTTGTGTCTTATTTGGCCTTTCTGCACCTCTGTCTGTTGTGTTTCCATCTCCCATTACTTCATCATCTTATTGTGTCATTGGCATCTGTCACAGCAGCCCCTTCTCCATAAGCACTTCACTTCTCCACCTTTGTTCCTTTTTCCCTTTTCTTCATCTGTTTTCCCTTCTCTTCCTTCCTCTGTCTGTCTCTCGCTATGTAGTCGTTCTGAGGGGCCGCAGACTCATCGGTGTGCTCTTATCTGCTGTGCCATTGTGCCGTTGACTCCCTGCTGTCAACCCCTCGGGCCTCTTTCACACTGACACCCGTTTATCATCATCCTCTCATCACCCTCTCTGCCAATCACACACACACCCACTGATAACCATCCGCTTTATCAGAGAGACAGTGTGAAAATCTTAAACCCTAACCCCATCAGCGTTGAGCCCGACTCCTGCGTCTAACTCCGCATTTCTTCTTAACTGATCTCGATTCAGTCTGCGGGATAACATTTCAGACACGCAGCCTCTAGGGCTTTAATTTCAGCTAAGATAAACAGAAGTATCAAAGATTTGCCTTGTATTAGTTTCTGCCAAAAGATTATACCTGGGTGCTTAAGATTTTCTAATAGAAAGCATGCAATCTCTCTTGAATCAATTAACCGAGAGCTGTTCTCAAGTGAAAGGTAATTGAAGTAATGAAAAGAGGTGGTGCTGGTAATCTGGGGCTCAGCGGTCAGTATCGTAGTGGATTAGAGGTGCATTGTGATGGTGTCAGCGCCGCATCAGATCGATAAGGTGGTATGATGATGATGCGAGTTGCGCTAAGAGCCCCATTCTGAGCTTAAGCATCTGACTGACAGCATGGCAGTGAGCAGCTTAGATACATCTGGAGACTTAAACTTCAGAATGTGAATCTCAGACTATCTCAGATTGGGGGCTTTGTAAAGTTTGTTGGCCTAAAGGTTTGAAGAGTATTCGTAAAGGTTTGTGGAAGTTATATTGAAGGTTTATGCAGAAAATCTTATAAGAATGCGTAACAGTTTTGTGAAATAGTGATATCGTAAACATGTAAACATGAATTTCCACTTCTTAACATAACTGTCAGTGGCGGAATCTAATGCACCATAAAAACAATTTGTTGAGTCAACTTAAAATAATTTGTAACCTGGCTGCCTTAAAATTTTAAGTTCAGTCACAACAGCTAGATAGTGACAACTTAGATATTTGAGTTGATTCAACTTAAAATTGTAAGGCAGTCGAGTAACAAACACAGCTGTTAAGTTTAACAAACAAATATCTTAGTTGTCACTTAACATTTGAACTTGAATAAACTTATTTGAGTTGACTGAACTTTAAGGCAGCAGGGTAACAAATTATTTAAGTTGACTCAACAAATTGTGTTTTTTTGCACTATGGCGGAATAAAATCATCATCACGCACACACTGTTTCTCAATACTAAATCTAATAATTAATTACTACTATTATGTATATGAAATATTATTTATTGGGTAATAACATTTAGTAAACAACAACAACCATCTTAAAAGTTGCCAGGCATTTCAGTCAGAATTGCAGAAGCTCCTCTCTAATATGCAGCATTAAAGTTATATTAAATGTAACGCAATGAGATTTTGCCCTCAGCCAAAACTATTTGCTCTGGAACAAATAATAGATTAATGAAACCAAAGACTGTTTGTTAGATTTACCCAAAACTAATTATATCTTATGTTTAACCACTATAGAGACATCAGAGCCACCAGCAAATTCCAGAATATCTGGTAAAATGGTTGGAGTGCTGTTATCACTAGAGAAGGCTCTCAGCCAATCAGATTCGAGAACTAGAAAGAACTGTTGTATAAATAAGCAGTATCACATGAGATATGGCTGCACGGCCATAGGTAATACAGCATGCCGATATATAGACACATCTCACGTCTACGAGTGTAATATCGTGTTTATACAACAGTTCGATGGCACGAGTGTGTAAATAGATTAACAATATAACAACGGAATGTCTTTAAAAGTCCTCTTTTGTGCAGAACTAATTCCTTCCACCACAGATTCAAATCTTAAATCACTTTAGAGCTAATAACAAAGGAATGAGTTGCTTCATTGAAAACTTATTGTATTAATGTTGTAAAAGCAGTGTATTATTTATGGTAGATATTATGACAAAGAGATGGACTCGGCGAGTGTGATTACCTGCATCTACAGCATTCATTCTTCAGCTCAGTCTTGTATTCACAATAAACATTAGTTTGAATATCTGCTGAGGAAAGCGCTATTTTTGTTGTAACGTTAATATAATCTGTTAAGGGTGATATTGCTGCCCAGTGCATTTGTTCACTGCATCAAGCTGTTGTTGAAACTAAACATAACTTCCATTTATAGCATTTATTTTTCACTGTAAATTCACTGTAAACACTATTGTTAAATACTGTTAGTTATATAAAATATTATTTATTAAATAAGAATTTTAAAACAATGACAGCCATCATAAAAGTTGCTAGGCAATTCAGTCAAAAGTGCACAGGCAGCGCTCTGATATACAGCACTGAATTTACATAAACGTGATGAGATTTTGCCAAAACTGTTTGCTCTGGAACAAATAATAGATTAATGAGACCAAATAATGCTCCCTATATTTACCCAAAACGAATTATGTCTCATGTTTAACCAATATAGAGACATCAGAGCCAGTGGCGAATTCCAGAAGATGTGGCCAACATGAGGCTGCTCTCAGCGGGTTTATGAGCGCAGAACGGCCGCTGACGCCATGGAGCTCACATCTCTGAAAACATAGATGCAAATTTTCAAATACACATTATTTTTGTTAATAAACTGCATATTTGAACTATGAAGTACATTCCCACCTGAAAACCTCTTAAAACTACATTTCGTGACATAAAAACAGTAATATTTTTCAAATTATAGTGGATTTGGGTGGCCACCATGACATTTGCTGTGAGAAATACTGCAAGCAGAGTGATATAAATAGTGAAATGGCTGGAGTGCTGTTGTTATGCTGTTCTTTTCACTTCAGTGGAAGTTGATAGTAGCTGTGACTTGTGCTTTATGCTTCAACTTATCTGGAGCCCATGTAATAGTTATGGTTATCTTCCTCTCTGCCGTAGCTCTCAAATTGTGTGAAGTTCGTTACCAATGACTTGCATGTCAGTTAATAGTTGCCGTTGACATCAAAACTTGCATCTTTAAAGCTGTGTGTTGGAGTGCACAAAAGAATAATTAGAGAGCTATTGAAGAAATACTTCAAATCTATGATATGATTGGGAAAAACTGAAAATTCAGTCAGATGGACCACATTTATGGTGCTCATTTTGACCTGTTTCAGAGTCAGACAGGTCTTCCTTCAGTCATATTGTATGGAAATGGTGCCAGAAAGGATCATTTCTTCAGTTTTGTGTGAAATATCACTTTAATGTCTTTCGACAACATCTTTGGTATCCTATTCTTATCCTGGTGGAAGGAATGTCATGCAAGTACTAATCTGTACTGACTTGGAAACTCAAAACTCCACCTATAACTAGAAATTCCTCCACCTAGGTAAAAAATCCCACTTCAGAAAGAGGATTTAGACAACTTTACAGCTTAAAGAATACATTCAAAACATTTGTTCAGTGGATCTCCATTGTTAGTGTAATACCGTCAGTGCATTTACCATCAAAATTACTGCGTTTATCGGACACATGGGATAGATGCAGTACTTGCTGTAGTTGAAAATAATTTTGAACATTTCTGAGTAGCAGTTAAGACAGTGTTGCTCTGAAGTAACCTGCCAATTACCTTTGTATTTGCAAAGTGCTGTTTAAGTAAGTTTTTACCAGCCCCTCTATTTATTCCGAAGGTAAACGGGTTTAACATTAGTCATCCTTTAATGCTGTGAGTCTGGCGTATTAGCCGCTGGAGACTGAGAGCGTGATTGTACATGCGGTGCTTTTTGCATCCCCGTTGAGTGACTGGATCCCTGATTGTGCGGCCGAATTAAAGTCCTTCTGAATAGGAGGATTATTTCAACCCTGTAGGGGAGCTTTACTCTGGGTTAAACACTCACAGGTAAACACACAGCCTTGTTCACACCTCTTCACATACATTTTCCATTACTCAATCCTCTCCAACCTACATCAGACATCTCCGAATCCGCAACACAATAGCCGACGCATAAAGAAATGGCAACTGTATTCAAATAGTCCTTCATTGAGAGCAGAAGTATTGCATGTTTCTCCAGGAACTCTTGCGAAGCGGGCCCACACTCGGCCCGTACACAATCACAAGAGAGACCGTTAATCTGAACCACAGCTCTTATTTGTGCAAAGCTGCTGAAGCTCAGCACTTTGAAGATGGAGAGTTGAAAAGACGAGAGAGCTTTGGTAATTTGCTCTCTTTTATTCCTATCTGCCTTTTATTTCCCTTTTTTGTACCTTCTGTCTGGATGGAAGAGAGAGCAGGTAAATAAAGAGGACACCTGCTCAAGTGCCCCTTTCCTGTTTCAGAGCCATGCTTTCATCCGCTGTCCTCATCTTTAGACGATGTGGCAGGCTTTCTTCACCGTTCATTTGTTTGCCTATTGATGCTGGATGTTTAACCAAAGAGGAAAAGTAGGAGTGAGGTAATGAACGAAAGAAATGAGGGTTCTGAGCTCTGTTCCAAATCCTTGTAAGCGGCCCCTACAGGCATTATTATAAAGCTGATCCAATAGGTAGGCAACTTCATTATGCTGCCTCGTAAGATACCTTACTTGGGCCAGATTGTGTCAAATTGTAAGCTTTTGTAGAGAATGCAATCCCAGGATGCAATGTATCAATCATTGTACTAAGCTAAGTAAAAAATAAAATGGTTTAAAGTAACTTTTCTATTTTAATATACAGTGGAGGTCAAAATTAGAGAACAACCTATAATTGCCTAAATTTCAAGGTCACTGCTTAGTTCTATTTTAATGTATCCTAACAGGAGTAATAGGATCATTTTAAGCACATTTCAAAAAAG
The DNA here is from genome assembly GCA_033026305.1 of Cirrhinus molitorella. NCBI lineage: Eukaryota > Metazoa > Chordata > Actinopteri > Cypriniformes > Cyprinidae > Cirrhinus > Cirrhinus molitorella. Next base: position 29,125,233 of record CM065122.1, on the reverse strand, counting down.
TATTTGTATTCTGAAGCACAGTATAAAAAAACTAAATGAGATATTAGGAAAAAAAAAAGATCAAAATTAAGAAAACACTTACAGATACCTCCAAGTTATTGGTGTTAATCTGGCACCTGGTGCTAATTTTCTTAATTATATGATAAGCCCTGTTTAACTGACAGCATTCCTCCAATTTTCACTGAGATTGTAAGATGGCGGGCCGCTCAAAGGTGACCGAAACCCTGTGACAGGAGGTTGTCCAGATGAAGGCCAAATAAATGGCTCTTTCAGCCATTGCAAGAGTAGTTTGTCATTCCAAATCTGTGATTTCCTGAATATCGCAGGTTTACAATGACACTAATTCATTCAGGTCCCCCCAAAAGGCTGGGCATCCATGTAAGACAAATGCACAAGAAGACAGGATAATCCAGAGACTCTCAATGGGGAATCGGTTCAACACTGCAGCTGGAATTGCTTGCCAGTTCAGCGCTGAACATGGTATGGATCTGTCTCAGCTAGGAATGCTCTGATCAAGATTTTTGCATCTGATGCAGAGTACCAATTTTGTGTCATGGTGATCGGCCGATACCAATGCAGATACTGATGCTTTGAGCTTTATATAACTGATATGTAATATATCTGATCACCATGAACGTTTTTTTCAGATAAAGTATTAGTATAGATGTTGCTTTTGTTCTATTTTTATATTTTTGTTACATTTTACAATAACTATGTTAAAACAATAGTACACTACACGTACTACAGAGTAATAAATAATCACAAAAATTATTTATTATTCAGAGAACATTTGAATATGCCTTTAAAATGGGGTTTATGTATAACACTATGCATAGCTATCTGGATACTTAATACAAGACAAAAATAAATGCTAACAAAATGGTATGATGAATTGTCCAGTGTTCGATATAGGGCAAAATAAATAGAAACATTTATACTACAGGGCTGTTGAATGCTTTAATCTGAGGTGTGCAGTTATTTTCAGGGAAACGCACAGCGAACGTAGTTCCAGACAGCTCTTGATCACATTAGGTGTCTATATCACTTCACCACACGATTTCAGTTGTTTCAAAGGTCCTTTCAGCCTAAAACAGCAAAATAACCAAAACCCACAATGACACTGGCCAAACAAATAAATAGTACAGTAAACAATAGGATAAAGACGACAGATTATTTCCATGTTTTGCCACAAAATTACGTTTTATGTATGGAAAGCACATACTCTATTTCTCCCACTCTCTCTGTCACAGACACACGTTAGCATACGCGCTAATGTTGTTAGCACTGCTTCGATGTTTTACAACTTAAAAACTACATACATTTTTCACAAGCAAGGTAACAACACTAAAATGAAAATAAACTTTAAAGTTTTACTATTAGTAGAGACTGCCGATCTCTTTTGAGAGATGCACAAACTCAGAGGTAATTCACATGCTTAAAAATTTAATTCAAATTAGCTTTATTGGCACGACTTGCACAGTATTGCCAAAGCATTGTCCATTACATTAATACAGAACAAACAATTATATAATACATAAACAAAACAAGAATAGATCTGTAAAATTATTTAGTAAATAAGTACATAAGACATAAGTCTTATGAAACAAGACATAAGTACAAAAACAAGAAACAAGAAAAAAATAAAAATAAAATAAATAAATAAATACATTGTACATGTAACAAATTATTTTCCTTCAGATTTGTCCACTGCCTGACAGTCTTAGTTTGTGACAGGCTGATACATATCTTGCTGCTGTTGTTATCATTTTGGAATTTCCCCTAAAATGTGACTTAACTTTTCTGCATTTGTTAATGTCATAAAATTTGGTTTTATTTGTTGGAATTTTTGGAAATATGCAGCTCTAATGTTGTGGTAGTAATCACAGTGCAGTAAGAAATGTTCCTCTGTTTCCACCTCTTTCTGTGAGCACAGTGAACACGGTCTCTGTTCTCATGGCTGCCATCTTTGTCTGTGCCATCCTCTCTCTAGAACCAGACAGTGATCACTCAGTCTGTATTTTGTGAGTGTCTTTCTTAATTTGTGATCTTTTACACAGCTCAGGTATTCTGCTGGTTTGTAGTCTATTTTCAGCTGTAAATACAGCTCCATCTTCTTTTGTGTTTTAGTGGCATCTTTCCAATAGTCAATGTAATTTTGTTTTTGTAACTGTGTGATTTGGTTGGGCCGGATTGTGCTGTGCTGGTTTGTGAGATTTCTTTGACATAGTATTTCTTTGCCTCAGCATGAGAAAACAAGACAGACTCTGAAGTGACCAAGCCTCTCATAAAGCTTGTTTAACAACAAATTATCCCACATGAGTCACTTTTTCATTAAGAATATTTGATGACTAAGCAGCTAGTGACCTAGGTGTCCCACTAAAATGTATAAAATAAATGGCACGTAGTGGATGTAGTGAGTGCATATAAATGTAATTTAGGCCACAACATTTTGAAATGGGGAGCGAAAGAGCGAGTGCAAGATGGAAGGGTGCTGCGAGTTTTTTTTTTTTTTTTTTTTTTTCCCTCATTTAAGCCTGACTAATTATTTCGGGACTCCCTGGCCCCTCCTCAAGGAGCTGAGTCTCTTTGAAATTTCTTATTTGAGCCGGCCTTGATTAACGAAAGTTCTGGTGAGTTGATGAAACTGCACTTCACAGGATTTACTCATGCTTACCACAGTTTTTTCTGCCTCGTCTTTGTTGTTGTTGTTTGCGGTTTCCATCTCATGGTGATTGTGTTTAAACCTCATCTCTCTCTCTCTTGCTCTCTGACAGAGTTATCTGTGCTGGGTTAGCTTATCAGTGTTGAGTCCTCTGAGCTCTGGGCAGACAGTTCTCTCCTGCATTAGCATCTCAACAGTCTCAGCTCTTTCTCCAAATAGACTCTCACACGCAGTCAGACACAATCTGCACAACATACCTCAGGAAAAGCGAAAGAATTAAAGTCAAACAGGAGTCTGGAGAAGAGTGTATTTATGTTTGTTTGTGTGTGTGTGTGTGTGTGTGTGGTCATCCTGCTGAAGTCATTAAGGCCTCACATTAAGGCCTGTTTTATTTTGCCGACTCATGCTCACTCACACCTGACTGGAAATTACTGCAGAGGCTGTGCATCTTTCTGAACTTTTATATAACATGAGCACTGGCATTTTAGCAATACAGCTGATCATTTTTTGGTTATTGCAGAAGATTATAATGTGCTGAGAGGAAGTAATCTTTGGCTTTCATACTTTTGATGTTATTTGATATACATCTTGCTATATATTTTGCCTGAATTGCCTTGAAATTGTTTTTTATTTCTTCAAACAGAGGACCAATAATTTCATCCAAACAGCATGGGCTAGGGCTGGGCAAAATAATGTTCAATTAATCGTTTTTTTTTTTTTAATGATGTCGATTCAATATCGATTCTCAAAAGCCGTGAATCTATCTTTTCCTGTAGTTATTTCAGCAAACATTTAAAACAAGATCTGATTAATGTGAATCTTATCATTGGTCTTCTCCACTGTCACCCTCTTATTTGCCTATATGCATGATTTGCAATGCTCAGATGAAATGCTATAGTAACGCTACAAATTTGCAGAAGCATTTGACATCACACATAAAGACGCCATGATTTCTGCAATGAATGAATGAATGTCAGATGTAATGTAATGTTTTGTTTACTGCACATAAAGCGCACATGACGTTTGCAGTGTTTTCAGCTTCTGCCGTCTTGCTATATGATGATATAAACACACAGTATCATCTCCAGCTGCTCTGAGAGTCTGAGAGTGCTGTTTAATTTGAGAAAACTACTGTCATATCACATTCACAGCAGCTGCAATCTTCACAGCAAATAGTCAAAATAAAAGTTTAGTTTAACTTGAAACTGTCAGAAATATATTACTATTTAGCAGTCTTAAGACTTAATGTAACAACAATTCTGCTGCTGCTACTACTACTACTAATAAATATGAATAAATCCTAATTTTTAAATCACATTTGTTTTCTTTTTCATTTTTACAGTAAACCTCTATTGTGCAGCACTTTGTTTGCCAAAAAGTAAAAGGGTTTAATTTTCATTTGATCTGGATAAATTAAATTAATGTTTTATGCCTTCATCTGATTACCAGAAAAATTAAGATGTAAATTTTATAGGGCCCTATTATTGTTTTAAAAAACCCTATACAAAAAAGAATAGGTTTAAAATATAAGCCTGCGGCTCTTAATGTCTTATGTTAACTGTTCATTTTTTAGAAATATCAATAGCAGTTTTATTACAGCTATAATATTCTCTGAATGTAATTTAAAAAAATTGAGAATCGAAACGAATTGAGGGCTATCGAATCGAATCAGGACATCTGAATTGATACCCAGCCCTAATGGTTACATTAAATTGCAATGAATATGTTTAAATAATGGTTAAACTCAGTGCCACAGTTTTGATTAGATTCATGGACATTTAAAGCAGTAGTATGTTTCACAGACACACAAATGTATATCGTTGTGTATTTACCATGCATTATTTCTTAAAATTCGTAAAATACAATACATTATTAATTTTTAAATATTACTAATATTTTTATTTAACAAAGAAAAAGTCAGTTTCTGCCACGGAATAAAAAATAAAGGTAATAGTGACTATTTATCTCACAATTCCAACTTTTTCTCTCAGAATTGTAATATAAACTCGAATTTTAAGAAAATGTTTTTGATATAAACTCACAGTTGTGAGAAAATATTATTTTTTTCCCCTCAAATTGAAATTTCAGTCAGAATTGCGGGGTAAAACTTGCAATTGTGAGGAAAAAGTCAGAATTGAGAGTTTATATCACACAATTCTAAGAAAAAAGTCAGAATTGCAAGTTTATATCTTCAGACTTCTTCTATATTCTGACTTAAAGTCAGAATTGTGAGATGAAAAAGTTGCAATACCTTTATTTAATTTTTTTACTTAGTGGTGGTAAGTGGGCTTCCATACAGACAGAATATATAAATTGCATACAGAGAGAATCCAATAAATGCTGTTCTTTTAAACTTTCTATTCATTAAAAATGGTCTCTACAACAATATAAGAGTAATACAACTGTTTTTAACAGTTTTTGATGATAATAAATGTTTCTTGAGCACTAATTCAGCATATTAGGATGATTTCATCTTGTGATCATGTGACACTGAGGACTGGAGCAATGATGGATGATAGTAATGAAGATAGAAAACAGCTATTTTAAATTGAAATAATAATCCACAATACATGCAACCTTGATAAGCATAAGAGACTTTTTAAGAACACATTGAAAATCGTACCGACCCCAAACTATTGAATAGTTGTGTTTGGCAACAGTATTGTATATTAAGACATTAGGGTTATTGTAGCAGTGTTGTTCTGTGTGATTGCAGGGGTATGTTGTATTTGTACCTCATGATCTTGTATTTTAACTGTGACAGTGTTTTTATTTACTGCCCCTTAGGCATAAGAATAGATCTGTGGCCCCAGCACTTCTCATACTCAGTTTGTTTTTTCCTTTCTCAGTGTTCTAGTTTTCTTGACTATTCAAAGTGAAATTAATCCCCTCTGAGAGTTTGAGCTTTTGTTAAATTCGAATAGTGAACCTATATTCAGAAAGGCACAGGAAAAGGAATAATGTGATCTACGGAGGCACTAAAGGGACATGGTTAGACGCTTTATAGCGGTAGCCTGTTACATTACAGTACATAAAATTTCACTTACCACATAAACACATTAAAGAGAGATAACTGACAAGACGATGGCAAATGATTTGCAGATCCTGAGCACAACTGACAATCATCTAATCTTGTAAAATGTGAGTAAGCACTGCCGCTCCATATATAAACAGAGTATGCGTGATCACAAATCTCGAAAGTGAAAGTAAAAAGCGAGCATGCATTCAAAAGCGAGTTAAGTGCCCCATATATTAATAGCAGCTCCCTGATGCCCTCAGTTCATGTGACACTTGTCAGTGTCAAAATAATTGAGATGGCCAATCAAATTTAAGTAGGCATTGTGTTTACTGTTCAAAAAAGCAGAGCGCAAATTCCAACGCAGAGAGCGAGGTAAAATGGGAGCTGCAAATCATTTAATATTAGTCAACTGTTTGTGATAGAAATGTTTAATGACCAACAGCTATATCCAGTTATGCAAACTACTTGACCTTTTTTCTTAAATATGGCCATTTTGAGAGAGAGAGAGTGAGAAATTGGGAATTGAACTGCATCTGCTTCTCTCTCTACAAACAGTGAAGCTGAGGTTGGTTACTTCTGAAACAGCGATTGGCATAGTGGTTAACCAAAAAATTGTTTAAACGGCACTCTATGCCCAAAAGGTTGCCGACCTCTGTTTTAAACCATTGTTCTTGTTGATTCAGTGTAGACTAGCTCTCACTTGTTCTCTGTTAAGTGATACTAGTTGTATCATCAGTGTCTGAACAAAAAAAAAATAACTGTAAAATAAGCAAAGATAAATAAATAACAGCAGTAGAGACAGTTTTGGTTACACTTTCATTTCCAGACGACATGTGAGTCTAAACTAGTGGGACGCACATAAGCTAAGTGCTCTGAAACATTCACTTCGTTCCAGATTTTAGTTGGTTTGTTTTTGACAGTCTCAACTGTAGCCTTGTGTCTGTCTTATGCATTCACTTGGGGACATTTTAAATTGTTTTTTGATAGTTTATTAATAAATGCTTGTAGGGATAATAATTCACCCAAAACATTTTAGTTCTGTCATTATTTACTCACCCTCATGTCGTTTTAAACCCATAAGACCTTTGTTCATCCTCAGAACCCAAATTACATGGATGTCACATGGACTATTTTATCAGTGTTCTTACTACATTTCTGGGCCTTGAATATGTCAGTTGCGTTGCTGTCTATGCAGGGTTTAAAATAATTTAATCAAAAATATCTTTTTGTGTCTATTTTTGTCTTGCGTGTTTGGAACTACATGAGGGTGAGTGTACACTTTTTTGGGGGGGTGAAAACTTTTTGAATTTAAGGATGAGGGTATATTTAACTTATTTTGTCTTCTGGGAAACACATAAGTATCTTCTGTAGCCTCTGAAGAGCAGTGCAAAAAAAAAAGATATTTAGGCAAAATAAGAATCTCCATTATGTTTAAAAGTTTTCAACCCCCTTCTCTTAATTCATTGTGTTTCCTTCTGGAGCATCAGTGAGTGTTTGAACCTTCTGTAATAGTTGCGTCCCTCAGTTGTCCTCAGTGTAAAAAGATGGATCTCTAAATCATACAGTCATTGGAAAGGGTTAAAATACACAAAAATGCTGGAAAACAAATGAATTTGTGCGACCTGAAGGATTTTTCTGAAGAACAGTAGACAGTTTAACTGTTCAGGACAAACGAGGAACTCATGAACAACTATCACTAAAAACAAACAAACAAAAAAACACAGCTGTGGATCATTTAGATAAGAACACTTGTGTATTAAGAATCGAGTGAATGTAGACTTTTGAACAGGGTAATTTTTCATATATTATAAATAATTATTTTCACATGTGGACTATATGTAAACATCTCATATGTGAAATATCTTATTCAGGTCAGTACTAAATAAGCAGTAACATGCATTTTGTATGATCCCTCTTATTTTGGTAAAATAACTAACGTTTTGCAGATTCTGAAAGGGGGATGTAAACTTTGATCTCAACTGTATGTGTATATGTATATATATATATATATATATATATATATTTATATATATATATTTATACATAATACATATTCATGTTATTTATTTAAATTGTAGTAATATTTATCAAAAAAAATTTTAAATCTTCCCAACCCCATTTTTGTTTTGTCAGTATTATGATTTATTAATTTACTATTAATAAATTAATTTACTAATTTATTAATTTACTTTTTTTCTCATAGAATTCAAAATAGTTTTTCAACACATCAACAGTTCATTGTGGGGAAAAAGAGACCATAATATTTCTATTTGGTTTATTTGTTGCTTGCAAAGATCAATGGATGAAGCTGCTTTTTGGGAACAGATGGTATAGTTAACAGCATTTACCAGCAGGGGCTGGAAATGAAATACTGCACTGACCAATCAGCTTCCAGAATTACTGTTTCATAAAATGCTTCATGACAATTTGGTGTGTCATGTTTACTTCAAATCCATTGTCGTTCGCTCTCTGCCTGTCTTCTTCCTCTCTCACACTTTCCTTCAGCTCCTGCAGTGGCTCACTGTACTCACTCATGTATGACTCTGCAAATATTCCACCATGAAGAGCTATTAGTTGTGGATTAAAGGCGGATGATCGCCGCAGCAGTGCAACGGACCGTTCTGTCCACAGTTATCCACTTACGCTCCTGCTATATCATCACACAAGACGCCAAGAACATTAACTGCTGAAAAAGGGGAAAACAGGGAGGAAAAAAAGAGGAACATTTGAAAATTAGTCAGAAAGCCAGACATCATGGAAACTATTTCAGCAGGGAATGTAGGAAAACAGGATCATGTGCTAGAAAGCTGACTAACACAGACATGTACAGCGACGCGGCACCCGCGCGTGTGGGAGATCTGAGGGCCAGACGACAGTGAGTTTACACGGGTTTATGTTGTGTCGTCTGACTTCTTAATATTATGACTGATGGGTTTTGTTCTTGTGTGTGTGCAGCAGCAGCCTCACGAAGACGGTGGAGATTTCAGGAGAACAAGGGCCTCTAGGAATACACGTGGTGCCGTACAGTTCCTCTCTCAGCGGAAGGTTAGTGCAGCACTCCACATTTCTCACTCTCTCTCCTCCTCACACGCAAACGCACACTTTCCCGTGATGCATGTCTTACCTAAAGCGCGGTGACGTGCGCCAGAGAAATCTGAAGCTCCACCGCACACATTCAGAGCTTTGTTTGTGTCTGCATGATTTTTTGTTGTGGGGGATTATGGGAATGTTCTGTGCTGCTCTCTTGCTTTTGAAGTCATGAATCAGAAGTGGGTGTTTGTAGCTTTTAGTTTATGTCTTTTAGCTTTTGGGCTATTTATATGCGAGTGTACTACTTAGGGTTGACAATATAAAGCAGAATTTAATAAGAACTTAATATGAATTTAAAAATATTCATGACTCATTCTGCACTAAATGTGCAGGTTTTTTTATTTGGTACAATCAAATTCTGTTTTTGTTCCAACAATGTTATTGTTACAAACTTATGTATGTATGTATGTATGTATGTATGTATTTATTTATTTAGAAATTTAAAAGTTATTTTTCGCCTTATGACTTTTCTAGAAATTTTTCTAGATTGGTCTTTTTAAATAAAAAAAAAATACGTTATGAATTTTATATGTTATTCATGGAGTTTTAAGTTATTCCAGAACAGATATATTTATTCCTTCCAAGCAAATGAGGGGGGTCACATTTTAATTTTAAATGATGATTTTCCTTTCCCAATCAGAACAGCTCAATTAAAAAATATATATAAAAATAATAATAATATAGATTTTCAGTATACAGAAAAGTAAGGTCTATTGATAAATTATTATAATTAATGCATTTATTTGTATTTATTCTAATGGTGTTCATTGCATATTTTTCCAGAAATTAATTCTACCTGACATTTAAAGTTTTTAATTTGACTTTAATTGACATTAAAGTTTTTAATTTAATTTTAATTAATACTTTTATATTGAAATAATTTCACATTCATGCTTCAAATAAATGTAGAAACAACATAAAGAACATGTATTTTTAATATTTGTTTAATGCCATCTTTTTTTTATGACTGAAGGCAAGTATTACTGATTCCAACTGATCTGAACTGAATATAACCATTCAACATTACACTGTAATCAAGAGCTATCACTTTAATATTTATTAGACTTTAAAAAACACTTCTAATTTAGGTGAACTTGAAACAATCTTCACATAAACCCCATTATAATAAATGTCATATAGGCTAGCTACCTTTAGCCTATATGACATTTAGCCTATTTTTTTACAATTTGTTTTTTTACAATTACAATTTGTTTCCGTTAGTTGATGTTTTAACTAACATGAACATGAACAAACAATGAACAATACATTAATTATAGCATTTATTAATCTTTGTTAATGTTAGTTGAAAATACAGTCGTATATTGTTAGTTCATTGTTAGTTCACAGTGCATTAACTAATATTAAGAAGCACAGCTTTTTAAATCAAGCATTTAGGGCTGCAACTAACTGCAGCTATTGATCATTATCGATAATAATTGATTTTATCAATTAGTTGTTGCAGCCCTAAATGCATTAGTAAATGTAGTTCATTCATATTTCATATTAACTAAAATAGTTAAGTAATGTTAACTAATAAACCATATGTGCACAGTAATAGCAGAAATGTGCGTTTAGATTTTAAATGCTTACTTAAAGACTTTGAATGCAAATGACCTGTTTTTTTGCTTGGCTAGCTTTTGTATGCCTGCATAGTTTTCACTGTTGTACATCAGGGCCGAGTTGCTGAACACTGAATAGATGACAGTCATATGTTCACATGCTGATGGTTGTGTGTAGGACTTTTTTTTTTTTTGTTCCCCTAATGCTTCAGTGGTTATAAACAGGTAGAACAAGTGAAGAGTGTGTGCTCCTGTGGGAGAGAGCTGGGCATCCTGTGGTGGTCAGACTGATTCAGCTGCTGATTCTAGCGCTTCAGCAGTATACAAACCCACAGCTTTGTTTGATGGCAGGAGAGGGGCTGTGGGGTCAGCATTGAGTACTGCTGGCTCAGGGAAACTCATCACGACATTTTGTAGGGTAAATGAGAGGGGTTAAATGTTAAGTACTTTAGCTATAAAGAGGATACCGTCTGTTTGTAAAACTAAGTTAGATTTTCGTTTTTATGTGTTACATGGGTGCCCACAATACTTCCTTTGTTCATTCTGCTGTAGATTTAGATGTATTGCTGTAAATAAGTATTAATCAATATTAGTTATTTATTTCTAGTTATTTGCTGGCGAGGTCTATTAAGCTCAAGGCTGCATTTATTTGATCATATAAACAAAATAAAACGGTGACATGTTATTACAATTTAAAATTTTCTATTTTAATACATTTTAAACACCCAAGTTATTTCTGTGACGCAAAGCTGAATTTTCAGCATCATTACTTTCAGTCTTCAGTGTCACACGATCCTTCAGAAATCATTCTAATATGCTGATTTGGTCCTTGAGACATGTTTAAGATATTATTGTTGATAAAAGTTGCCTTTCTTAATTTTTTATTGTTTATTATTAACATTTCTTAAAAATTTAAATGTATCATTCTGAAAGTATTTACTGTGATTTTTGATTAATTTAATGCATCCTTGCATCCATTTCTTAAAAACAAACGAACAAATAAACAAACAAAAAAACATTTTACTGACCCCAATTTTTTTAACGGTATGTTTTTTTAAATTCTGGTAATTAAATAATTTAGTTTGGAAAAAGTGATTTTCATTTTTTTTTTTTTTTTCAGGATTTTCAAAGGAAGCTCAAAGGAACAACATTTATTTGAAACAGAAATATTTTGTGACATTATGAAAATATTTACTGTGATTTTTGATCAATTTAATGCATCCCTGATTAACAAAATTCTTAATTTCTTTAAACAAATTAATAAAATAAATAATTGTACGGACCCCAAATATTTGAACAATTTGTTTTTTGTTTTTTTTTGTTTTTGGTCGAATTCTGCCATTTAAAAGTAAATTAAATATGATTTTTGATCAATTTAATGCATCCTTGTTGAATACAATTAGTCATTTCTTAATTTTTTATTTTTTTTTTTTAGGATTTGAATAAATGGTTCAAAGGAACAACATTTATTTGAAATATATTGTGTTACATTATGAAAATATTTACTGTGGTATTTGATCAATTTATTGCATCCTTGCTGAATGAAATTATTCGTTTATTTATTTATTTATTTATTTATTTTTTTAAATGACCAAAAATAAATAAAATTGTACCAACCCAAAAGTTTTGAATGGAATGTTATTATTATTATTATTTTTATTTTTTTTAAAAGTAAGTTAAATAATTTTGTTTGTATTTATTTATTTATGTATGTATTTATTTATTTAGTTAGTTATTTAGCAGACAAAATAGTATAGATTGATTATATTGGCTATTATATTACTTATTATATAAGGCCCACCCACATTTGTAGTGGTCTAATATGGATTTTTCAATTACTGATGGTAAAAAAATGAGCGAAGCGGCTGAATTAATGCAAATATAATAAAGCAAATGCAGGTTAGTAATAACAAATGAAAGTCAATGATTTGTGTAGTACAATATTTATTAAGTGGGAATTTGTTTTCACAGAATTGAGCTGTTATGAAGTTCTACATACTTCTCTTCCCCTTTGTGTTCGGAAATTTGGCTAAAATGAAAATAATGCTAATCGGCCTTGACGAGCATATAGTTTACTAGGGTTACTAGTATGCTGCTTTTGGAGTTTGGAGTTTTTAATGCATGAGCAAAATAAAGTTGTCTTGATTATGGCCTGCAGAAGATTCTCCTACTGAAGGTCACGTAATCTTCAAAGTGCAGTTTCTAAAGTTGGCTAACTTTCACCTGGAATGAACTTCTGTGGAATGGCTCAGTTAATGACCAGATGTTTTTCCAGTCGAGCGCTCTTACTGTCTGACATGCACTAAGTAATTCTTTCTCTTTCTGACTGAAACTGAGTCATCAGAGAGAGTCACAGGGGACTGAGACAGCACAGGAGTCTTAATAAAGACGGATACCTCCCTGTAGGATTGAGTCTTTTTCTCTCATTTCTCTCACTCCTCCTGTATCTCTCCATCATCCCCCTCACTCATGTTTCCCACAGGCCGTAACCTCCATCTGTTTCCTTTAGACATGCCGTGCCCCTCTCTCTTTCTGCGTGTCAAAGGTCACCCCATCTTAAGACTGCGGTAAGATTCTCCAATGGCGAGGCCAGCGATAACATAAACAGGCCTGTTAGCTAATGCAGAGTGACTTCATGTGGACGGGAAGCCTTTAGCACATCTAATGGAGGGGTGAAGAGATCCTTCCTGAGCATTAGCAGGTCACACTCTCACGTCTTACACCAACACAAGGCTAATTCACTCCAGATCCTGGGCCGTTCTCTTCATACAGATACCATGCCGCTAATCTGACCTCTGGTGTTTACAGATTACAGATAAAACAAAACCTCCACATTTGTTTTGTGATCATTTTGTTTAGTCTGAAGGTGATAATAGGAGATGTTATTAGTTTATATTAGGGCTTCTCAATTTTACAAGTCAACTAGTTGAGAATGCAGAATAGTAATAGTGGTGTGGCAACACATTCTTGGAGAAAGACTGTAACTTTACAACATTGATGTACATGAAGAAATATTTTTTAAGCAGCTGGTCAGCATATTAGAATATGATTTCTGAAGGACACTGAAGACGGCTTTGCATCACAGGAATAAACTACATTTTAAAATATAATCAAACAGTTATTTTAAATGATAAAACTATTTCACAATATTAATTCTGTATTTGATAATGTATCCTTGGTGAGCATAAAAGACTTATTTCAAAGCATTACAAAAATTCTACCATCGTCATATCATACAAAATGCGTGTTATTTTTTTATTTAGTACTGACCTGAATAAGATATTTCACATAAATAACATTTACATATAGTCCACAAGAGAAAATAATAGTTGAATTTATAAAAATGACCCCATTGATTCTTAATACTGTGTTGTTACCTGAATGATCCACAGCTGTTTTGTTTTTTTTGTTTAGTGATAGTTGTTTATGAGTCCCTTGTTTGTCCTGAACAGTTAAGCTGCCCGAAAAATCCTTCAGGTCCCACAAATTTAGTTTTTTCAGCATTTTTGTGTATTTGCACCCTTTCCAACAATGACTGTATGGTTTTGAGATCCATCTTTTCACACTGAGGACAACTGAGAGACTCATATGCAACTATTCCAGAAGGTTCAAAAGCTCACTGACGCTTCACTTTTTTAATTTGAAGATAAGGGTAAATGTAACATATTTTGTCTTCTGGGTAACATGCAAGTATCTTCTGTAGCTTCTGAAGGGCAGTACAAAAAAAAACCTACAACAAAAAACAAGATATTAAGGCCAAAAAAAAAAAAAAAGTGTTTATTCTGTTCAAAAGTTTACACCCCTGGCTCTTAATGTGTATTTTTTCCTTCTGGAGCATCAGTGACATTTTAACCATCTGTAATAGCTGCATATGAGTCCCTCAGTTGTCCTCAGTGTGAAAAGATGGATTTCAAAATCATACAGTCATTGTTGAAAAGGGTTCAAATACACAAAAATGTTGAAAAACCAAAAAATCTGTGAGACCTGAAGGACGTTTCTGAAAAAGTTTAACTGTTCAGGTCAAACAAGGGACTCATGAACAACTATCACTAAACAAAAACAACAACAAGAAAATAAAACCGCTCTTTTATGTGAAATATCTTATTCAGGTCAGTACTAAATACAAAAATAACATGCATTTTATATGATTCCTCTTATTTTATTAAAATTGCGGATTCTGCATGGTGTATGTAAACTTTTGACCTCAACTGTATATGTGAGTTTAAAGTAAGGCCACATAGTATAGATGTTGACGTTGATCTGCGCTGCAGCTGTGGACATGTGAATGTTTTAGTGATGTGTAGAATCATAAACAGGCCGGTTATTGTGGCTCCTGCTGTGAGCTGGCTGTCAGCAGCCGAAGATGAATATACTTAGTCTCTTTCATACACTTACTGAAAATTCAACCTTTATCCCTCCAGTCAAATATCACCTCTCTGAGGAAACCATTTCAGTCCTGTGTGTCTCCCCAAACGTCCATCTGAATTTCTGCAAAGGTATCTTCCATAATTTGTCCATGCCTCTACACCACAGCAGACACTTCTGCGGCCCACTGTAATGTATGAATGTGTTATTCAGGGGGAATGAGCTCGTATGCAGTGCCTGCGGGTGAAGACTGAGGGATTAATACTCTTCTACCGTTCACGCTCCTGCTTTATGAGTTTCTTCAGCCTGATAGCTTTTATCACTGCCAGCCATAGCGCTGCTGTCTTGTGTTTTGCCAAGCGGTCTGTGTATGTGGGGTTTTCACAGTGTTTGGGAAGACAGTAAAGCGAAAAAGAGGGATAGTTCAACCAAAATTGAACATTTTTTTCATTAATTACTTACCCTCCGTAAGAACTTCATTCATCTTTAGAACACAAATTAAGATAGTTTTGATGAAATCCAAGAGCTTTCTAACCATGAATAGACAAGTTCAAGGCCCGGAAAGGTAGTAAGAATATCATTAAACCATAATTTTATGAAGAAATGGATCTGGAATGTAAATTTATTCTGCACTAAAACAAAGTCAAATGCATAGAAGAGACTTTTCCTCATTCCACAAGCTCTCTACAATACACTGGTGTGGGCAGTGTTGATGTTATTGAATAAGTAGTTTTTTGTAATTATTATGTAATTACTGTGTAATTACAGTGTAATTATTGTGTTTTTCATGTGCTGTTGTTCTATTATAATACAATAGAGCAGCCTGTCATGGCCAGTTGCTGGCTGGTGCTGTGCTCCATTTTGTTGGTAATTTATGGTTTGCTCTCTCTCAGGGCTCTGGGTCTGCACATTCGAGGCGTGGAAGAGAACAGTCGCTCCAAAAGGGAAGGCATCTTTCAGGACGACGAGTGTATCGTTAAAATTAATGATACTGAATTAATGGACAAATCCTTTTCGCAGTGAGTCTCTTTCTGCTTAACCTTCTGGTCTGCTGTTTCTGTCTCCACCTCCTGATTGCCTTTCCTTCCTGTCGTGATGCTAAGTTTTTAGCCCTGTCTTTTCATGTCATGGTTGTAAAAACAGGCATGGTGTCCATTGTTGTACTCTATTTATGGCTGTCAGCTCTGGACTAGTCTCAAAAGCAGAAAAACACTCAACCCACGGCGACAGAGCCCATCCAGCAGTCATGGTCATTTACTGTGCACTATTTGGTGTGTGTAGCAAGATCTCCTCTTACAACCCTTTATACTGCACACTGTCATGCTGATTAGAGATCTGCTACCTGACCTGTCAGGATCTGACAAATCATCAGGTTTTGGGCCAGTTTTTAACATACAAATATTTTAATGGTACAATCATAGTATGAGGGAAAACCCAAATTAAACGAGATATTCTTCATGCATTCTTCATGTGATGGCTATGGAAGCCCGTTTCTGCCACTGAATAATAATAATAAAAAAATATTTTTTAAGGTTATTGCAACTTCTATCTCACAAAACTTTTTTTCTCAAAATTGTGAGAATTGATAGACTCACGATTGTGAGTTATACTGTCTAATTTTAAGGGGGAAAGCTGATATTTTCTCAGAATTGCGAGTGTAAAGAATTTTTCAGATTTTTTTTTCCCCTCAAATGCGAGTTTTTATCACATAATTCTAACTTTTTTTCTAAACTGCTCGCAATTCTGATTTAAAATAGTTAGAATTGTGGGTTTATTTCTCACAATTCTGAGATTAAAAGTGATTTGCAAGTTTATATTTCACAACTGACTTTTTTTGTTTGACTTTGTTTGTATCTCACAATTCTGACTTTAATTCGCAATTGCTAGTTTATATCTCGCAATTTTGAGAAAAAAGTCTGATTTTATATTTCGGAATTCTGACTTTATAACTTGCAATTGTGAGTTTATATCTCGCAATTTTGACTTTGTCTTTCAAATGTTTGTTTCTCACAATTCTGAGGAAAAATATCTGATTTGCGAGTTTATATTTTGCAATTCTGAGGAAAAATATCTGATTTGCGAGTTTCGCAATTCTGACTTTTCTCTCGCAATTGCTAGTTTATATCTTTCAGTTGTGAGTTTATATCTTGCAATTCTGACTTTTTTTATGAGATAAAAGTCACAATTTCCTTTTTTTATTCAATGTTGGAAATGGGCTTTGCATAGATGGCTGCTAAAAAAACTGAAATTGTTGGATGCTAAAGTTAATTGGAAAAGCAAATTTGTTTTCACACTAAATGAGCTGCAAAGTAGTGGCAGAAATTGAACAGTTTGCACTGTTACACAATTATTATAACAATGTACAATTGCTCCTCATAGGCTTACTTTAGACTATGGTTAATACAAGTTGGTCTGAAGACCTTGCCATACCTGTTGAAACATTGTTCAGTTTTTTCATGGTCAATCATGTACATTATGCATACATTATATATACATATCTCCACTATGGAGAATTACTTCAATTCTGTAGAAGGTCACATTAATCTTATTATGCTCACGATGGATGGACGGTTTTTAAATTAAATCAGTCAAGCAAAAATGAAGGAGGTGGATTGCTTTGTCATTTGTAATGCGTAGAACTCATTAGTCATAACCCCAATTATGCTGTCAGAATAAATGTCAGAGTGAGTTTTATCTAAACCAAGACCATTCAATATATTACAATTTCCACCTTTTTTAGTTTCCAGGTTCATTTGTTTCATCAAACAACTTGCAAATAATTATAAAAAATTGATTGTCTCCTTAATTGCTTTTTTTATTTCCTGTGCTCCTTATCTCTTCCTCCCTGTCTTTTTACCAGAGCACAGGAAATTTTCCGACAAGCCATGCGGTCGTCCATCGTTCGTTTAGAAGTTGTTCCAGTTTTTAATAAAGAACGCTTTGAGAAGACTGTCATCGGCCACCTCTTCAACTCTGAAAACCCTGATGCGTCCACACAGACCAAAGACCCTCCACCTCTTAAGGTGAAGCCCATTGTGAGGCCTGTGGAGTCTTCAGGATGGCAAGCTGAGTTTCAGGAGTCCAACAGCAGTCTAGAGGGCCGCTCACTGGGTTCCCCATTACCCATCAGTCTCTCTCCCACCCCTAGAAGCAAAAATGCTGACAGCCCCCTCCTGAAAAACAGCCTGGGACCATCACCTCTACAAAACCACAATAGAAAGGGTGGAAAGAGGCTCCGAATCGACCTTAAGAAAGGTAAACAACTGGGAAGATACCCGGTGAAAAGGAATTGAGAAAAATTCAACACAACCTGATGTGTTCATATTTTTGTTTCTGAAGGCCCAGACACCTACAAAACGAAGATGTCTAGGATGTAGTTTTAGAAAGTTGTACGTAGACTTGACAGAAACCTCAACAGCTAACAATAATGACAAAACAACATAAGTTTGAAATAAAGTCAACAAACAGTGAAACATTAATCCTGTAACAGTAACCTCATACTTTATTCATGCTGCAGTGCATGCTGTGAACTAAAAAAACATCAGAATTTTAGCAGTATTGTTTAATTTGACATTGTTTGTTCGAACAATAGTTTGACAAGTTGGGACAACATTGAGAGGAATTCTGTTGGTCTGAAGTAATTCATATTTCTTAGTATTTGTGACTCAAAAGGTCCTAAGAACTACCATATATATATATATATATATATATATATATATATATATTAGAGATGCTCCGATTGATCGGCTGCCGATCACTATCGGCCGATAATCGCTTTGGGATGTTTGATCGGCGGTCTCTAAAAAGGTCGATCAAATAAACCGATCTAACGCTGATGACGCGCCTGCTGTTAGAGGTTTGGCACGACATTCAGCGGGACCGTCTCAGTCTCTGTGCGGCGCGGGTAAAACAATTATAATGCTGACGGTGAGGTTCATATTTCTTCATTAAATAACTTAAATGAAAACCTTATATGAGCCGTAATTTCACAAACAGCGCGAGTGAATGAACGCGTGCTCTTTCTCTTGCTTTCTCTTTCTCTCTCAAAGTGCGCAAATGGCTTCCAATCACCACATCGTGTCTGACTACGCTGCACAGCTGACACAGGAATTGTTGCTTGCACAATAGAGGCAGTGTAGCATCATCGCTAAAGTTTATAAACTGCATTTCTTTTTAATTATTTCCAGTGTTTAACCTTTAACCGCACGCTCTCCTGAACACCGGCCGCTCATGCGCACTCAAAGCGCACACACATGACGCCAGCTTCACATCTCCGTTTGCTGTGCGTATTTTTTCCCACGTTCATGTTCATTGATTAAAGCGGTCAAGCTGCGCACGGCTGCGGTCTGGCAGTGTGTTTAAGGAGCGACGCGTCAGAGATCTTTTTCGCAGAGTCTGAATTAAAGCGACAGCGCATTGTTTGCGGTAAATATGAACAAGAGTTGACACGAAAACGTCATATTTACACCATAAATGCATATAAATAAAGTCAGCTGTGTTTCACAGTTAACACATGTTGGTTTTTGGCTAGGTTTAAAGGAAAGGAGCACTTTTAGATAAGCAAGGCAATCATAGATAGCACTAGGTAGGAAAACAAAGAAAAGAACAAAAAAAAGTAGTTTAAATGTTTTGCCACTTGCTTGAACAACTTAATATATAAATCTAGAAGTAAATTCAAAAGTAAAAAGCACTGTTACATGTGTTGCTTATATTTATTGCATTTAAACATGAAATATTACTGTATTGTATTACTGTACTGTAATAAAAGAATCACAATGCTGAAAAAGCCTTTTCAGTAACAATGTTTTTTAAATGTTTGTGGAAATCAGGATTGTGCTGTGTGTAAGCTCTAGTGCAGTAGTTGCATAATTCTAAAAACAAATGCACTGTATGATCAAACATTTAAGCGAGATTAATAAATATTTGTGAAAAATATATTTAAAAAAAAGCTCCCCTTCATCCCTCAAATTAATAACTCTGCTCTCACAAAAGCCAACTTAGAGGCGAATTCCCCTATTTTCAGAGAAGACAAAAACAAACAAAACAAAAAACAAACAAACAATTGAGGCCCTGAATAAATGTCTAAAAATCCTGATTGGAGAGTATCACTATAAATAATTCTACATGATAAAAAGAAGGCTTTAAAAAGATCGGTATCGGTGATCGGATCGGCAGATACTGCTTCCTGTAATCGGTGATCGGCCTCAAAAATCCTGATCGGAGCATCCCTAATATATATATATATATATATATATAAAACTGTATAAAAAAATTTATATATACAGTGGGGCAAAAAAAGTATTTAGTCAGCCACCAATTGTGCAAGTTCTCCCACTTACAAAGATGAGAGAGGCCTGTAATTTTCATCATAGGCATACCTCAACTATGAGAGACAAAATGAGAAAAAAAACCCCAGAAAATCACATTGTAGGATTTTTAAAGAATTTATTTGCAAATAATGGTGGAAAATAAGTATTTGGTCCGTAACAAAATTTCATCTCAATACTTTGTTATATACCATTTGTTGGCAATGACAGAGGTCAAACATTTTCTGTAAGTCTTCACAGGGTTTCACACACTGTTGCTGGTATTTTGGCCCATTCCTCCATGCAGATCTCCTCTAGAGATGGGCAACACGGACTTTCAACTCCCTCCAAAGATTTTCGATGGGAATGAGATCTGGAGACTGGCTAGGCCACTCCAGGACCTTGAAATGCTTCTTACGAAGCCACTCCTTCATTGTCATGCTGAAAGACCCAGCCACGTTTCATCTTCAATGCCCTTGCTGATGGAAGGAGGTTTCACTCAAAAACTCACGATACATAGCCCCATTCATTCTTTCGTTTACATGGATCAGTCGTCCAGGGGGGTGTTCCATAAAACAAGTTTACCAAATAAGCCAGGCTTATTTCAGTTAGTCTGACTTATTTTGGGCTAAAATAAATGACAATAAGTCAGACTAACTGAAATAAGCCTGGCTTATTCGGTAAACTTGTTTTATGGAACACCCCCCTGGTCCCTTTGCAGAAAAACAGCCCCAAAGCTTGATGTTTCCACCCCCATGCTTCACAGTAGGTATGGTGTTCTTTGGATGCAGCTCAGCATTCTTTCTCCTCCAAACACGACAAGTTGATTTGGTTTCATCTGACCATATGACATTCTCACAACCCTCTTCTGGATCATCCAAATGCTCTCTAGCAAACTTCAGACGGGCCCGGACATGTACTGGCTTAAGCAGGGGGAAAAGTCTGGCACTGCAGGATTTGAGTCCCTGGCGGCGCAGTGTGTTACTGATGGTAGCCTTTGTTACTTTGGTCCCAGCTCTCTGTAGGTCATTCACTAGGTCCCCCCGTGTGGTTCTGGGATTTTTGCTCACAGTTCTTGTGATCATTTTGACCCCACGGGGTGAGATCTTGCGTGGAGCCCCAGATCGAGGGAGATTATCATTGGTCTTGTATGTCTTCCATTTTCTAATAATTGCTCCCACAGTTGATTTCTTCACACCAAGCTGCTTACCTATTACAGATTCAGTCTTCCCAGCCTGGTGCAGGTCTACAATTTTGTTTCTGTTGTCCTTTGACAGCTCTTTAGTCTTGGCCATAGTGGAGTTTGGAGTGTGACTGTTTGAGGTTGTGGACAGGTGTCTTTTATACTGATAACAAGTTCAAACAGATGCCATTAATACAGGTAACGGGTGGAGGACAGGCGAGCCTCTTAAAGAAGTAGTTACAGGTCTGTGAGAGCCAGAAATCTTGCTTGTTTGTAGGTGACCAAGGAATTTACCAATTAATTCTTAAAAAATCCTACAATGTGATTTTCTGATTATGTTTTACCCAACATTAACACAAATGTGGTTATTTTGTTTTATTTTTATTTTATCCAAAATATTAACACAAGTGTGTGTGTGTGTGTGTGTGTGTGTGTGTGTTTTTTTTTTTTTTTTTTTATATACATTTTATTTTATCCAACATGAACACAGATGTGGGTCTTCACGTTTATGGGTATTTGTCTTCACACATATGGGTATTTGTTTTGTTTTGTCGAACATTAACACATATTTGGGTATTTTATTTTATTTTTTTTTTTCCCTTGAGTGTTCTTGGACCTGAGTTTGAAAATCCCTGCATATAAGTATACATACATAGCACTTTCAAACTCTCATTTTAAAAGAGCCAAAAAAATTCCAGCACAATCTCTCAAATGAATGCACTTCTTTTTAAAATGATTCACTCTAACATTGGTCAACTTTGTAGTGGGTGGTTTTGGCAGTCTAACCGAATGAATGAAGCTATAATTTCAGGCTGCAAAGTCTATTAAGTTCTTATTGATTCGGCCATTAATGATGATATAAATTCATCGCTGGAACAAAAAAGTGCTGACCGTAAAACGATTGTGCTAAATGACGAGCATAAAATGCCGTCTGAACGCTCCAGCTGTGCTCATTTTTTCCACAGACTGCCTTCAATTTGTATTGTCCTCAGTAGTCTGATGCAGGGCTCGTTAAAGATCAGCCACTGGCCCTCAGGCGGTCTAGTCTTTAGTTTCTTCTCCCCCACGCTCTGTCCATCATTTTATCCTCGAGCTCAGGGACAGGACTGGAAATATCCACCCTAAAGACGTGCCTCGTGTCACACAGGGGGCTATAGCCTGTTCTCTAATCTACCTATCAGTCACCGTGACAGCATCAAGACTGCCGTAAGAAGCAATATGCACAGGTCAAGGCGGCAGCAAGGTTTAAATGGACCACCACCTGTGCTAGACAGCAGTCTCCTCCTTTAATATCTTCCTTTTATCTGGGCTGAAAGAAAAAAAAAGATTTCTACTCGGATGCTTATTTTTTTACCATTAAGATTTTTTTTTTGTTCATCTGAAAAGTTTAAATGTCAGCATCCGGAGGTCATCCTGTTATGGCTAATGATGTTTCTGTTGTGGGTCAGGCTTGTGTTGACATAAAGTTGTATAAGAAAGAAAGAACATTTTGATTTTTTTTTTTTTTTTTTTTTTTAGTATTATCTCTCCCTCTCGCTTTCTGTTTACCTAAACAAACTGTCTCTGATTCTGTCTTTCATATTCATGCACACTGTATCTCTTTTTGTCTGTCCCTTTCACTCAGACTCTTTGAAATGTGCTCATATGTGAAATTAAACTTCAGTTTCTGAAGCCATGCAGCTCTAATCTCAGTCTCGCACAAGGATGGCCTTTATCAGTCTGACTGTCCCTGACAGGTCTCAGCCAGACCCACCCCATTGTACAGTATAGAGTATATGAGGAATTTTATAAAGATAGCCTAACACCTCCTTTCAGTTGTTTCCTGTGAATTTTGAGGTGTTTATAATACAGACTTGGGATCTTTGCTAAGAAATAATTATGTACACTAGAAGTCAAAAGTTTTGTATATATATTTTTTTAAGTAGTCTCTTTTGCTGTTTTGTGTTTTTTTGATCCAAAGTACAGCAAAAACAGTAAAATTCTGTTTTTTTTTCTTATTTAAATCAACTGCTGATTTCCAAGCATCATTACTCCAGTCACATGATCTTTCAGAAATCATTCTAGTATTTTGATGTGCTGCTCAAAAAACAATTATTATTATGTAGAATTTTGATTAGTAGAATTTTTTTCAGGTTTCTTAGATGAATAGAAAGTTCAGAAGAACAGCATTTATCTGAAATAGAAATCGTATACATTATAGAAAACATTATAAATGTCTTTATTATCACTTTTGATCAGTTTAAAGCATTCTTGCTAAATAAAGGTACTAATTTATATAATTTATTTCCGAAATAAAAAATAATTAAAATAAAATACTAACTATAAAGCTTTTGAATAGTTATTTCAGATAAATCTTTGGATCTTTCTACTCATCAAAGAATCCTGAAAAAAAATACTCAACTGTTTTAAATATTGATAATAATAATATTATTTTATTTATTTTATTTTTTTTTTTAACAGCAAATCAGCATATTAGAATGATTTCTGAAGGATCATATGACACTGAAGACTTGAGTAATGATGTTGAAAATTTAGATTTGATCACAGGAATAAATTACATTTTTAAAATATATTCAAATTGAAAACAGTTATCTTAAATAGTAAAAATATTAGTAAAAAAAATACTGGTTTTGCTTTACTTTGGATCAAATTAAATGCAGGCTTAGTGAGCAGAAGAGACTTCTGTAAAAAACGTTGAAAATCTTGCTGTTCAAAACCTTTGGTAGTGATGAAATGAGATCAATCTTTTCACACTGAGGACAACTGAGGGACTCATATTCTATTACAGAAGGTCCAAACACTCACTAATGCTCCAGAAGGAAACACAATGCATTAATTTGAAGATTAGGGTAAATTTAACTGATTTCATCTTCTGGGAAACATTTAAATATCTTCTGTCGCCTCTGAAGGGGAGTACTAAATGAAATAATTTGATATTTAGGGCAAAATAAGGAAAATGTACACATCTCCATTCTGTTCAAATGTTTTCACCCACATTTATTTGTTTTGAAAACTTAATTCATGATGTAAATGATGATACATCCTTTCGGAATATTAACAGAAAATTAAAACAGAAACCTAATAACACAAATACGTCACCAAAATATGTTTGATGTGTATGCAGATTACTAATATCCAATTATTTTAGTATGTTTTAAGTAAATACTATAAAATTGTTGTTCATTTAAATTCAACAATTTTAATATATCTTATTTGCTATTAAATACATGTAGCAAGAGTTTGAGCTTTTTTTGTTTTAAAAAAAAAAACATTAAATGTTGCATTTATTAGATTAAAGTGCAGTAAAAACAGTAATATTGTGAAATATGATTACAATTTAAAATAAGTGTTTTCTATTTTAATATATTTTAAAATGTAATTTATTCGTGTGGAGCACAGCTGAATTTTTAAAGCAGGATTTTTCATTACCAGTCTTCAATGTGACATGACCTTTCATTAATCTTTAAATTTGACTTTCTTTATGATGGGCTCCTTTACAGACAAATAGAGAATAGACTTCAGACTTGAACACAATTACACATTCACTCACTTTAATCCTGATCTCTTTCAATCTCTGCATAGGTCCTGAAGGTCTGGGCTTCACTGTTGTGACCAGAGATTCTTCTGTGCATGGGCCTGGTCCCATCCTCGTCAAAAACATCCTACCCAGAGGAGCTGCTGTTAAAGATGGCCGCCTGCAGTCAGGTGACAGGATCCTAGAAGTGAGTCTCTTTCTGGAGTACTTCTCGAATAGTCAAATCTCTTTTATTTCATGTTAGTGTGAAGATACATATAAAATATATTGAAACTGAGTGCATGTGTGTGTTCAGGTGAACGGTGTGGACATCACAGGACGTTCTCAGGAGGAACTGGTGGCCATGTTACGCAGTACTAAGCAGGGGGACAGTGTTTGTCTGGTTGTGGCCAGACAGGAAGACATGTTCCTTCCCCGTGAGCTGGTAAGAGTCTTCTCTGTCTAACTACAGTGCATCTAATTCAGTCATAAAACACCATGTCTTGTACATACCTACTCCTATCTGCTACTAATAAACCTTTCTTAAAGTCTCTTCCTCTCTTGGTCTTTTCTTCCTTTCCAGTGTGTGAATTTTCTGCATGATTGCGTATGTACAGTTGAGGTCAAAAGTTTACATCCCCCTTTCAGAATCGGCAAAATGTTAAGTATTTAAGTAAATAAGAGGGATCATACAAAATGCATGTTATTGTTTGATTATTGCTGACCTGAATAAGATATTTCACATAAAAGATGTTTACATATTGTCCACAAGAGAAAATATTAGTTGAATGAAAAAAAAAAATGACCCTGTTCAAAAGTTTACACCCCCTTGATTCTTAATACTGTGTTGTTACCTGAATGATCCACAGCTGTGTGTTTTTTGTTTAGTGATAGTTGTTCATGAGTCCCTTGTTTGTCCTGAAAAGTTCTTCAGAAAAATCCTTCAGGTCCCACAAATTCCTTGGTTTTTGTGTATTTGAACCCTTTCCAACACTGACTGTATGATTTTGAGATCCATCTTTTCACACTTAGGATAACTGAAGGACAGAGCCGGTGGTTTGAAAACTTCAAAACTGTTCAAAGGTTTTCACCACCTTGATTAAGAATCAAGGGAATGTAAACTTTTGAACGGGGGCATTTTTCTAAATTCAACTACTATTTTTTCTTGTAGACTATATGTACAAATCTTTGATGTCAAATATTTTATTCCGGACAGTACTAAATAAGCAATAACATGCATTTTGTATGATCCCTCTTATTATATCTATTATATCCCTAAATTATATCTAATTTTGGTAAAATAATGAACATTTTTCAGATTCTGAAAGGGGAGTGTTAACTTTTTACCTCAACTGTATATAAAAAAACATACACCCTATTCACTGAGAAGTGGGTATGATTTCTTTATATATATATATATATATATATATATATATATGTATATATATGTATGTATATATGTATATGTATTATTATAATTTTTTTTTTTTTTTTTTTTTTATGAAATTCTTTTAGGAAAGAAAGGTGCTTTGAATTAATCAAAAGTGACCGTAAAGACAGACAAGTGTCTGGCTCAAGAGCACAATGGTAATATGTGCATCATGCTTGCGACACACTGAATCAAACCACTCTCATAGATAATGAAATTTCAAATGAAGTTTGAAGTAAAACAATGAGCTGCATAGAATGTCTGCATAGAAGACTGTAAGGTCTGTATATGGCAGTGTTCTTCAGCAGGGCACTTCCTGTGCTTCAGACCAACAGGAAATGTAGTGGCATGTTATTTGGGTCATCTGCGGTGATATCATGTGTCCCAGTGGAATGCCTCTGCACTGTCATGTCTCTCTCCAAAGCCCAACGGGCCTCTGTTTGCTGTCTTAGCCCTGGAAGGTTATAGTCACGCTGTAGTTCCTCAAACCTTGAGGACGGGAAGTCCTGAGCTTCCTGCCTTTGTCTCAACCCCTGTGGGACGTGTAAGTATGCTAGCTTTTGTCTGTTCGGATGTTCAGACGTCTTCACCTGTCACTCTCTCTCCCCCTCAACTTTCCCTCCCTTTGTTTTTGTCTGTTTGATATCTTTCCTGATGAACCTGGCGACCCACACACCCAGCCGCCGGAGTGCTGGCCTCTGTGCTCACACCCTTCTGCCCACCTTGTAGTCTGACTTCCTGCTCTTATCCCTGCTTGTTGATTCAGTGCTTGGCAGGAAGTAGCGCAGGAGGTCGGGGCGCTCCTTCAGGAAGTGCTGGAGCATGCAGGGTTGTGTGAAGTCAGGGACTACGACTGTGCAGCTGTGGTGTTGGCTCTTCCTGTATCTCCCTCAGAGTAGTGCCCGTCGCTCTGCAGTCATCCAAAATCTGACCCACTCAGCGCTTTCTGTAAATAACCAACTGCTGAGAACCGTGTGCACTTGACTATTACTAAAGCAATGGCACTCAAACTTTGGCCCCACGCAGGAAATGAGCTACAGCCTCCATTGTCAACATCTTTCATGCATTTATTTAGATAAATTCACTGCAGCGTGAGAGAAATTTATGACACAGTAGTTGGCGTCCAGCACACTATTACCTTTTTGCTCCATAACTGGCAAATCTTTGCACGCAATTAATGCATAATACATATCATCCTAATGCAATGTTTCAATCAGTCAAAATTTGGGGTGTAAAAAAATAAAATAAAAATTGGGCACAGCAAGGCTGCATTTATTTGATAAAACAAAGTTTACACAAATATTGTTCAATTTTATTATTAATTTGAAATATCTGTTTTCTATGGAAGTGAGTTTGCGCCACTGAAAAAGAAAAAAGGCAATTGCGACTTATCTTACTTTTTATTTATTTTTTTCTCAAAATTGAGTGATTTAAGCTCTCAATTACAAGTTATGAACTTGATGAGAAATACACTCAGAATTGCATGAAATAAACTCACAATTGCAAGTTATAAAGTCAGAATAGTGAGAAATGAAGTCAGAATTGCGTGATATAAACTTGCAATTGCGAGAAATGAAGTCAGAATTCTAACTTTTTTCTCAGAATTGCATGAAATAAACTCACATTTGCGAGTTATGAAGTCAGAATAGTGAGAAATGAAGTCAGAATTGTCAGGATAAACTCGCAATTGCGAGAAATGAAGTCAGAATTCTGACTTTTTTTCTCAGAATAGCATGAAATAAACTCACAATTGCAGAGAGAAATAAAGTCAGAATTGTGGAATATAAGTTTGCAATTGTGAGAAATAAAGTCAAGAAATTTAATAAATTAAAAATGTCAAGATCTAAACTTGCAATTTGCAGGAGATAAACTCTAAGCTATAATTAAGATAGAATTTGCGAATTCTGATGTTTTTTTTCTCAGAATTGCAGGAAAAAAACAATTGCTAGTTATGAAGTCAGAATAGTGAGAAATAGAAGAATTATGGGATATAAACAATTGCGAGAAATGAAGTTAGAATTGCGAGATATTTGCAATGCTGACTTTTCTTAGAATTGCATGAAATAAACTTAAGGTTGTGAATTATAAACTCACAATTTGCGAGAAATTAAGTCAGAATTGCGGAGTATGAACAGTTGCGTGAAATGAACAATTGAAAATGAGCAATTTGACTTAATTTCTTGCATTTGTTATATCCCGCAATTCTCAGAATTTCTCAGAATTGCATAAAATGAACTCATAGTTGTGAGTTATGAAGTCAAAATGAGAAAGTGAGAAAGTCAGAATTGGGGATATAAACTCACTCATTACAAGAAATAAAGTCAGTATTGCGAGATATAAACTGTGAGAAATAAAGTCAAAATTGTGAGATACAATTCACAGTTCTTTTTTTCTGAGTTGCGAAATATAAACAAATAAAAATAAATAAAGTCCAATTCTAAGAAAAAAGCACTGAGTTGTGAGTTTATATCATGCAATATAAATAAAGTTTAGAATTCTGAGAGAAGTTGCAGTTACCCGTTTTAAATATGCTTCCACAGTTTTCAATTTTAATATTTTAATTTGAAGCGTCTTTATTTTTTCAGTATGTATGCTGTTGGAGTTAAAATAAGTTTATCACAATTAATGTAAAAGGTAATGGAAAAATTTACATATAAACAGTTCAGATCTTTTTAGCGATTACATTTACTCAGTGTAGTTGCACTGTCACGATTTCCTATCCATGTTTGCTAATAAGTATTGTATCACCCACATTTTCCAAAGATCACAAAGTATCTTCTTATTGTCTCTAAGCTATTCTTTGTGTTGTGGTAAATGATGAGAATGTCTATGTCTATTTTCACTATATTAAATGCAATTCACACTTGTTCAAACATTGTTCTGGTAAATTCTCTGGTGGTTCAGGCCTCTCACTGTTCAATTACGGCTCTTGTGCATGCTGTGTTGAACGCGCCCTTCACTGCATCGTTGCCACTGATTAGTTAGTACGCAGTGGTCTGAAGCATGACTGCGACTCATTACCCACAAACCACTAGTTCTGCTTGTGCGCCGGAGATTAAAACCCTTCAGTGGATTGAAATAAATGTCTGAAATCTTCAAATGCGCAAAACTGTGCACAATATGTGCGGTGACAGTAATGATTTTATTTGGTTAGTGAGCAGTTGCTGCATTTTTTTTTTTTTTTTTTTTGCAGACGACACGCTTTGAGCTTTGAATTTCTAAACTGTTTGCTTGACTCAGTGACTGATGGATTGACGTCTGTGTGTGTGACTGGACTGTCTGGATTGAGATACGGTAGTCAGGGAGATTAATGTATGGGAAGAATAGCTCACAGACAGTGAAAGATGACTGTAGATACATTTTAAGAGCAGAAGCTGAAAGAGCGAGTGATTGAAATGTAAAAAAACAGGCCAAGGAGATAGAAACGCTGATAGAGGAGTGACGGATGATGAGACAAAGAGAAAAAAAAGGTAGATGGAGAAAAGGAAAGGGCTGAGACTAGAAAAAGATGGTGACAGACAATAGAAAAAGATGTCATTGCCAAGCTTAGAAACAAAGAGAGGAATAACAGACCAATATGAGCAGAAGCAATGCATGGAAAAAATGCATTTTTTTTTTTTTTTAAAGTCAATGTTTACAAGCAAATGCTAATAAATTGGCTAGACTGAAATAAAGGTATTTTCAAAATATACAGTTAAAGTGAAAAGTTTACATACACCTTGCAGAATCTGCAAAATGTTAATTATTTTACTAAAGTAAGAGGGATCATATAAAATGCATGTTATTTTTTTTTAGTACTGACCTGAATAAGACATTTCACATAAAAGATAAAGATAAAGATTTACATATAGTCCGCAAGACAAAATAATAATTGAATTTTTAAAAATGACCCCTTTCTAAAGTTTTCATACCCTTGATTCTTAATACTGTGTTGTGACCACAATGATCCACAGCTGTTTTTTTTTGTTTAGTGATATTTGTTCATGAGTCCCTTGTTTGTCCTGAACAGTTAAACTGCTCGTTCTTCAGGAAAATTCTTTAGTTCCCACATGCAACTATTATAGAAGATTCAAACGCTCACTGATGCTCCAGAAGGAAAACAATGCATTAGAAGCTAGGGGTGTAAACTTTTGAACAGAATGAGGATGTGTAGACTTTTCTTATTTTGCCTAAATATCTTTTTTTTTTTTCATTTAGTACTGCCCTTCAGAAGATACTTACATGTTTCCCAGAAACAACGTTAATGCATTGTGTTTCTTTCTGAAGCAACAGAGCGTACTTTCTGTAATCGTTGCATAATGAGTCCCTCTGTTGTTCTCAGTGTGAAAAGATGGATCTCAAAATCATAGTCATTTTTGGAAAGGGTTCAAATACACAAACATGCTGAAAAGCCAAATATTTGTGTGTATTAACTTTTGGGGGGTCATTTTTATAAATTTGACTATTATTTTCTCTTTTGTACTATATGTAAATGTATTGTATGTGAAATATCTTATTCAGATCAGTACTAAATAAAAAAAAAAAACATGCATTTTGTATGATCCCTCTTATTTTGGTAAAATAATTAGCATTTTGCAGATTCTGCAAGGTGTATGTAAACTTTTTGCTCATGTCTTTCTTCAGTCGAAAAGAAATGAAGGTGTTTGAGGAAAATGTTCCAGGATTTTTCTTCATATAGTGGACTTCAATGCGGATCAACGGGTTGAAGGTCCAAATTGCAGTTTCAGTGCATCTCCAAAAGGCTCTACGCGATCCCAACCCAGGAATAGGTGTCTTATCTAGCGAAATGATCATAATTTTCTAAGTAAATATAAATTTATAGACTTTTTAACCACAAATGCTAATCTTGCACTAGCTACGTAATCATGTTGTATTTTCTCATTTAACTTCAAAATTGTCCGACATCATGTTTTACCTTTTTTTGTAAAAGGCGTTTGACTTTCTTGGCCAATGAAAAACCCATTGCGCAAAGTCATATCAGTCTACAGTGGACAGGCTTCAGACACTCAGGTAGACAAGTTTGATAGGGATGATGCCATGTGAATGAATGGACAGGAGGAGGTTGTCTGAGCGAGATGAAGACTTACTTTGCGGCACAATGTGCAGTGATGTCTCTCTGAAGACACATGCGGTGGTAGTTTGGCCCATGTGAAGAGGGGAAAGAGAATCAGCAGGTGGGTCTGACGCTCTATATCCATCTGAGTACCTGACGTATTTCTACCTGCCAGGTGAGCTGTTGCTCAAAGACTCTAACAACCTTCCGTCGCTCTTCAAAAGCCACACACCGAGGACCTCACGCACCCCTCATACAGCCAGCCCTAATCTCGCTCCAATAGCACGGCCGCCCGGTGGGGGATATAGAGCTCTGTCTGCCGCTCCAGCAGGATGAAATAGTAATAGTGATATTAGATATGACTTCATGAACAAAGGAGAAAGAATGAGGACTCATTTCCTGTTCGGTTTGTAGTGTTTTTGCGCGACCGAGGCAGATTAAAAATGGAGTGTGGAGCTTGTAACAAAAGACCCTCGCACCCCTTCAAGCAGGCGGCTTTGTGTACTTCAAAACAGCCCACTAACAATGGCACCAGGCTGGGTAATAAGGGCCCTGACAAAGCCTTATCTCTCCCAGAACTCCAGCTGTGAAGACGAGCGGTTAGCACATGCGATAATGTTGTTGTGACAGCGTTCCCCTTTCTGGCTCGTCCTACACAAACCGAGGAAGTCAAACCTAGTTGGGACGCTGGCCTCTGTGCTACTTAGTCTCATATCCAGACCTCCTTGTTACTACCTGCATTACTTCCTCAATAAACCTTTGATGTTGGTATCACCAGCCCTCTTGCAAGCCTGGTTTCCAGTCTCGACCTCTTTACGAGTAAATAAAGCCGTTTCCTGAGCGACAAGGTTACGGACGTCAATCCAGACCCCTTAGTCTTTTACAGCGTCCTCGTCTCGATGGTTTGCTTTCATCTCCACTTAAACAGAATCCATTTACTCATGGACAAACTTTACTCTTAGCCTTTCTGCCTTCCATCGTAGCGATCGTAGAGCATTCTCTTTGTTTAAGAGGTTACGTGAGTGTCTGTGCTTTTACCCCTGTGTTGCCTTTAATGATGCTGTGGTCTGCAAGGTGAATGGGCCTTTCCATATGCATGTGTGGGGTAAAAAGTGCACTTTAGTGTGTGTGCTGTAAGTCGAGAGGTTTATCGTACGCCGCATGAGTCTCTCGTAACCGCACGCGTGGCTCTTGGAGACATCATATTAAAAGGGGAAATGTATTCGGCTCCTAGTGAAGAGGTAATTGGGCCTGATGAAAGGCATTGGGTATTTGTTGATGCACAAACCTGATTATGATCAGGGTATGTGCTCCATTTGGTGAAATGAAGTCTGTACTGATGGCTTTGTTTAGTAAAAGCCAGAGAGTGATTGGGAAATGGTGCATATGGACTGCTACTACTACTACGTTGAATGTTTAATATATAATCACAATGATTTTTGCTGGCGACAAATTTAAGCAACATCATAAATATTGTGTAGTGTTTTAATTCCATGTTTAATTCATTAAAGTATGAAAGTACGATGGCGTTTTAGTGCCACGTTAAAAAATCAAATGTTTAGAAATTCGAAAGTCGAAATTGAGCGTAGTCTAAATGTTTTGAGAATAAAGTCTAAATGTTTTGAGCATAAAGTTGAAATGTTTCGAGCATAAAGTCGAAATTTTGAGAATAGTCTAAATGCTTTGTGCATAAATTTGAAATGTTTTGAGCATAAATTCTAAATGTTTTGAGCATAAAGTCGAAATGTTTTGAGCATAAAGTCGAAATGTTTTGAGCATAAAGTCGAAATGTTTTGAGCATAAAGTCGAAATGTTTTGAGCATAAAGTCGTTAATGTTTTGAGCATAAATTGTTAATGTTTTGAGCATAAATTGTTAATGTTTTGAGCATAAATTCGAAATGTTTTGAGCATAAAGTCGAAATGTTTTGAGCATAAAGTCGAAATGTTTTGAGCATAAAGTCTAAATGTTTAGAGCATAGAGTCGAAATTGAGAATAGTCTAAATGTTTTGAGCATAAAGTCTAAATGTTTAGAGCATAGAGTCGAAATTGAGAATAGTCTAAATGTTTTGAGCATAAAGTCGAAATGTTTTGAGCATAAATTGTTAATGTTTTGAGCATAAATTGTTAATGTTTTGAGCATAAATTCGAAATGTTTTGAGCATAAAGTCGAAATGTTTTGAGCATAAATTCGAAATGTTTTGAGCATAAAGTCTAAATGTTTAGAGCATAGAGTCGAAATTGAGAATAGTCTAAATGTTTTGAGCATAAAGTCGAAATGTTTTGAGCATAAAGTTGAAATTACGAGAATTAAATTGTAGCAATTAAAGTGATAATATTTTGAGAGTACAGCCAGTGCATGCAAATAGTCCAGATTGGAAGCACGGGAGAAGTTGCCAGGCCCCCGGTATTTATTTGAATATACAGTTGAAGACAAAATTATTAGCCCCCCTGTGAAATTTTACCTTTTTTTTTTTTTTTAGAATATTTCCCAAGTGATGTTTAACAGAGCAAGAGAATTTTTCACATTATTTCCTATTATTTTTTTCTTCTAAAGAAAGATTTCTTATAGTTGCTTGAATAAAAGAATAAAAAAAAAAATAATGAATGAAAAACTGTTAAGGTTACCAGTGTTGTCCAATGACTTGCCAAATTAGCCTAATTTGCATGATTAACCTAATTAACCTAGCTAAGCCTTTAAATTGCTCTTTAAGATGAGGATTAGTATCTTGCGAAACAACTAGTAAAATAATATGGAGTAAAATAAATATGGAGAAGGATACACATGTTTATCAAAGCATTTTCAAGTGTCAAGAACTGCAGTGAGATGCATTATCGAGAAGTTTAAAGAGACCAACACAGTGGAGAACAAGATTTCAAAAACATTGGAAAGAAAACTAGTGAGAGAGGTTTCTAAAGACCCAAGAACATCTGCCAAGACACTAGTGAATGACCTAGCCAAGTCTGGAATTGATGTCTCAACGAAGACACAGTCACTAGAGCCCTGCACAGGAATGAACTGCGAGGTTGCCGACCAAGAAAGACTCCACTTCTGAAGAAGAGACACCTCCAAGCTAGAATGAAGTTTGCTAAGGACAACCTGGGGGAATGTGATGCATACTGGAAACGTGTCCTTTGGTCAGATGAGACAAAACTAGAGCTTTTTGTTTGGAGAAAGAAGGGAGAGGCATTCAACCCCAAGAACACCGTTCCCACAGTGAAACATGGTGGTGGGAGTATAATGCTGTGGGGATGTTTCAGTGCGTTTGGAACTGGGAATCTTGTCAGGGTTGAAGGAAACATGAAAAGGGAAGACTATTTGAAGATTTTAAAGGATAACCTCAGACAGTCTGCAAGAAAACTTGGTTTGGGCCAACATTTTGTCTTCCAGCATGATAACGACCCAAAGCATACCTCACTTCTGGTGAAGAAATACCTCCAAATGAGCAAAGTGAGTGTACTTGACTGGCCTGCACAAAGCCCAGACTTGAATCCAACAGAAAATCTGTGGGGCACACTAAACCCTTCTCCAGTCAAGTTTACAAGGCCCCCTTTGCCTGACATTTACTCTTATACTGTACTTCCGCAGCAAAGAGAAAAGTGTAAAATATTATTAAAAAACATGTCAAGATAGCTGCATTAGCCAGTCCACTACTGACAGATACATCAATCAGAAGGATGTTGAAAAAGAGAAAATAAGTAAAATATGACAGTGGAGCAGAATTAGGCATAAACAAGAGAGAAGGCTTGGGATGTGCTCTGGGTGATGGTGGGTATGAGTGTAATGGTGGTATGACTCTACCCCACACCTTCCTCTGCCATCTGCTGCTCTCTCTTAATGCATGTACAGGATGTACTACAAAGACATCTCACCATCACCCCCCCACACACACACACGCACACACTTTACTGTTCAATTCACCACCTGCTCACTGCTGAAAGGTGGTAGAGTGCCTTCCAAATGAAAGAATCATTTTAAAAACATGCTGGAGATATAGAGCACAATGGCATGAGCTCTCTCTTGCAAGATTATTTTCTCCCCCATCAGAACCAGGCCTTTGATCCACACCCAATAAAAGCACCCATGGGCCTGAGTCATGTGCTTTTGAGTGTATTCATAGGATTTGATTATCAGCGCTAGCAAATCGGCATTACAGAGGATCTTAGCTTAGCTGTATACGAAAGCTCACCCAAGCTTTTACCATGCTTTCACAGCAGTTTGTGGATCGAACATGAGTTTGTTTGGTTGATTTGAAAGAGGTTTTTCAAACTCGGGAGCGATCCGGCGATCCAGAGTTTATCCAGTTCATCCTAAATCATGGAAGTGAACCCATCTGATGACAGAATTTGAATCCTTGCATGCTCCACCCTTATTGGTGTCTCTGAATAAATTGCCTGCAGAGCAACTTGCATTTTTCATTTTTTTTTTGTGAAAAAATCCAGTGGGACAAAAACATGAATAGATCAGTGCAGCTGGCATCACAAGTTTTTTTTCTATATATATATCATAGTTTGTGTCTATTTAAGTATTTTATATTTTGTCTGTTTAATATCCTTTAAAAGTAATGTTTTTCGTGTGTCATTTCTTTATTTTGGTCAGTTTTATGCTGACTGATACTAAAATAGAATTGAATTTTAGTCAACAAAAATAAAATGTTTAGTTGATGATGATGTTTGGCAAGGTAAACCAAATATTGAAAGAATATATATTAAATATTAATTTAAACTTTTGAAAACTATCCTTGCCGAAAATCTGATCTCATGAAATGGCACCATAAGTTCACTATTGTAACACAATACTTTTTATTGATTCATTGTATTTTCCTTTGGGTATTCACAATGTATTCACACATTATGACAAATAAAGTCGCAATTCTGTGAAATCATGTTAATGAGTTTATATCTCGCAATTGCGACTTCTTTTCTCAGAATTGCAAGTTTATATCTCGCCATTCTAATTTTGTAACATGCAATTGCAAATTAAGTCAGAATTGTGATATAAACTTGCAATTCTGAGAAATAAACTTTCAGGTCTGAAAGAAATTGTCATAATTCTGAGAAATAAAGTCGTAATTCTGAGAAATCATGTTAATGAGTTAGTATCTCGCAATTGTGACTTTTTCTCAAAATTGCAAGTTTATGTCTCACAATTGTAACTTTTTTTCAGAATTGTGAGTTTATATCTCGCAATTTTAACTTTTTTTTTTTTCAGAACTGCGAGTTTACATTTGTGCTCAAAAGTTTACACACCCCTTGCAGAATCTACAAAATGTTAATTCTTTTAGCAAAATAAGAGGGATCATACAAAATGCATGTTATTTTTTATTTAGTACTGACCTGAATAAGATATTTTACATAAAAGACATTTCCATATAGTCCACAAGAGAAAACAATAGTTGAATTTAGAAAAATGACCCTGTTCAAAAGTTTACACACCCTTGATTCTTAATACTGTGTTGTTACCTGAATGACCCACAGCTCCATCTTTTCACACTGAGGACAATTGAGGGAGTCAAGGTTTACTCACTGATGCTTCAGAAAGAAGAGAAGAGAAGAGCTGGGGGGTGAAAACTTTTGAAATTTGAAGATCATGATAAATTTAACTAATTTTGTCTTCTTGGAAACATGCAAATATCTTCTGTAGCTTCTGAAGCGCAGTGCTAAATGAAAAAATGTATAATATTTAGGCAAAATGAGCAAAATGTACACATTTTCATTCTGTTCAAAAGTTTTCATTCTTAATGCATGTTTTTTTTCCATCTGGAGCATCAGTGTGTGTTTGAACCTTCTGTAATAGTTGCATATGAGTCCCTCAGTTGTTCTCAGTGTGAAAAGATGGATCTCAAAATCATACAGTCATTGTTGGAAAGGGTTCAAATACACAAAAATGCTGGAAAACCAAAGAATTTGTGGGAGCTGAAGGATTTTTCTGATGAACAGCAGACAGTTTAACTGTTCAGGACAAACAAGGGACTCATGAACAAATATCACTAAACAAAAAAAAAAAAAAACAGCTTAGGGTCATTCAGGTAACAACACAGTATTAAGAATCAAGGTTAAACTTTTGAACAGGGTCATTTTTATAAATTCAAATATTGTTTTCTCTTGTGGACTATATGTAAATGTCTTTTATGTAAAATATCTTATTCAGGTCAGTACTAAATTAAAATTACATGCATTTTGTATGATCCCTCTTATTTTGCTAAAAGAATTAACATTTTGCAGATTCTGCAAGGGGTATGTAAACTTTTGAGCACAACTGTATATTCTGCAGTTCTAAGTTTGTGACATGCAATTGCAAGTTAAGTCAGAATTGCGATATAAACTGGCAATTCATCAAAAAAAAGGCTTTTTTCCCCTCATAATTGGACTTTATAACTCGCAATTGCAAGTTTATATCTCACAACTTTGAGGAAAAAAGTCAGAATGGCGAGATACAGTACAGACTCGCATTTGCGAGAAAAAACTTCCGAATTGCGTGTTTTTATCTCATTTATCTCAATTCTGACTTTATTTCTCATAATTGTGAGTTTATACTGTATCATGCAATTCTGAGAAAAAAAAAAGAATTGTGACTTTATCTCACAACTCTGACTCTATAACTCAACTTTATAACTGAGTTTATATCTCGCTATTCTGAGAAAAAATGCAATTCTGAGGGAAAATAGGTCTGAATTGTTAGATAAAAAGTTGCTGTAATTTTATTTATTTTTGAATTCAGTGGCGGAAACGTGTTTCCATAGGTTAGGGATGTTTTGTATATCGGATTACTCTCACATAGGATCCACTTAGGTGAGGTAATTAACTTGAATTCCCAAACACTATTAACTATTATTAGATTATTTGCAACTGTGATATTCTTTCTAGATTCGCCTTTATGAAATAACTTTGTTAGTGCTTTGTTTATATCCTGCTGTACCTTTTTTTTTTTTTTTTTGTCACATTGCACATTGGCTCGCTTCTGGCATCGCTATGACCTCACCGGCTCAGGACGAGCAGATACCCATCTGGCCGTGTGTCTCAGTGAGTTCATGTCTGACCAGTGCAGCTTGCCGACACTCCCTCACATTAAATCCTCCTTTTCCCTGAAGATCCCCAGCATGCCGGCCGGCCGGTCGGCTCTCGGCTCTGTTTATCCAGGCTTTTGCAGTGCTTACAGACCTGCTGAAGCTAATACCAGCCCAGCTGCACTCACTTATGTAGTTGGATTGTGTTTTGCATAATATCTAATACTGTGTCAATTATGGAGAGACAGTAATAAGACTCAGGGTAATACAATATTTCCCATTTTTCTAGTTTGTGTGTGAATGACAGCACTATACTTCTTGCTGGTGGTTAATACAATTAGAGTCAGTTGAATGTACATCTTTGTCGGATAGGAACGGAAATGCCCTCAGGCAAAGAAGACCACTGGAATTTTTTTTACACAGCGATACAGATGAATTTGTTGTTTGTGTGGGGGGAAAGTACACAATTTTCTCATTTTTTATGTTTAATAAACCAATGTATAATTCCCTATGTGCCATAATGCATTACGGAGATGAGATCATCCGGTATAAATTTTACAGTAGCTGTAGGAAATGTTATTTTGAGAGTACCACAGAAAATATTTTTAATTTGATAGACAGAAAAAAAAATACATTTGTAGATGGAAGATGTACATGTAAAATATGATGACTTTTTTGTCCCCATGCTCTTTATTGTCCTCATTTCCTGTATTGTTCACCTGTGGGTGTCTATACACTAAGTGTGTGTAAATGTGTCTGTGTGCTGTTAAAATTGACCATAAATTGTACAGTTGATTGATATGGCTCCTTTGTGACGGGTTTGTTACACAGATGTCCAGGCACCAGACGTGTCCCTGATGCAGGGTCCATTAGGGTTCATTAGGGGCCAAGCACCGAAGGTGTAAAGACACCTATTGTATCCATTAGTCGGCTTCATTTCCACCTTCTTCTTCTGCTTCTTCTATTGATTCTGTGGCAGCCCATAGACCCACTTGCAGGAAGGTTATGAAATTTGGCACACAGATAGTGGATAGTCTCAACATTACCATAGCAAATTTAGAGTCTCAAAGTTGCACTCATGTTTATGCTAATAACTTTTGAACCATACATTATTTATCCTCTAATTCCTTGGCTAATGCAGAGCCAAATACATACTTTAATTTAATGGGTACACTTTTTTTTCCCACAATTTTGAATTATAACCTACTTTTCCGAGACAGTTTGTCTTATTTTCACCAATATCATCTTCAGACCTCATCTCACGTAGCCAGACCTAAAAAAGCAGCCAATCACGTTTCATTTTGTGCCGCGTCATGTTTAGGGGTGTGGAAATGCCCCCACAATAACAGGCCAGTGTTCAAAACGCTTGTACATATTTTAAAGAGTATATGCTGCAGACTTCACATATGTCACATACTTTTGAAAATCCAGCTTTTAGTTGATCCTGATAAGCACTCATTCTCACACACTCTTAAAAATAAAGGCTGTTTATTGGTGTCAATGGTTCTGTGAAGAACCTTGAACCTTTGAACCTTTCAAATGCGGGAAAGATTCTTTACAGTCGAAAACGTTTTTTTAAATGTTCTTCAAATAGGTTCTTTTGAGAACTGAAAGGAACTGAAATGGTTGTTCTATGGCATCACTGCAAAAATACCCTTTTGGAACCTTTATTTTTAGTAGTGCAGTTGTAAACACGATGGCTTTCTTCTTCCATGAGGGGTTTGGTGTCACAGCATTTTTGTTTTCAGGTGGAGTATTAAAGAACGTGACACGTCTACTGGACATCCTGTAGAATTCAACCAATCAAATGACGACTTTGAAACTCCTGAAATGTTCATTTTGCATGCCATATGCATCAGATGTGCAGCCAATGGTCTGTGTATGTGACATCTGAGGCTGAGACTACTTCAGACCATGTTGGCAAAAAGTTATTGAGTTTAAGCTGATCAGTCAAACGGTTCTCAAATAACACAAAGACAAATTTGATCAAAGAGCATGCCAAAAAGGACGTGAGGCTATATCTCTTCAATGTTCTAGCATATTTAAACTAAATTTGGTGGGTGTTATAACAACCATGACCTGAAGATCAAAGTAATAATAGTAATAATTTGTTGTAGTATACAGTTGAAGTCAAAAATTTACATACACCTTGCAGAAACTTACCAAAAATTCATGTTATTTTTTATTGAGTACTAACCTGAATAAGATATTTCACATGAAAGATGTTTACATATAATCCACAAGAGACAATATTTAGAAAAATTACCTTGTTCAAAAGTTTTCATACACTGGATTCTTAATACTATGTTGTTACCTGAAAGATCCACAGCTTTTGTTGTTGTTGTTTTTTGTTGCTAATGAGTTCCTGAACATTTAAACTGCCTGCTGTTCTTCAGAAAAATCCTTCAGGTCCCACAAATTCTTTGGTATTTCAGCATTTTTGTGTATGTGAACCCTTTCCAACAGTGACTGTATAATTTTGAGGTCCATCTTTTTACATTGAGGACAACTGAGGAACTCATATGCAGCTATTACAGAAAGTTCAAATGCTCACTGATGCTCCAGAAGGAAACATGATGTATTAAGAGCCATAGGTGTTAAAAAAAAAAAAGCTGTGAATCCATTCAGGTAACAAGACAGTATTAGGAATCAGGTCAGTATTAAATAAAAAAAAAAAATAAAATGCATTTTGTATTATCACTTTTATTTTGGTAAAAAAAAAAAAAAATTCAGGTATATGTAAACTTTTGACTTCAACTGTATATCTCCAGATTCATTATATCAGCTGATATTTGCCATT
Source organism: Cirrhinus molitorella (assembly GCA_033026305.1). Lineage (NCBI taxonomy): Eukaryota > Metazoa > Chordata > Actinopteri > Cypriniformes > Cyprinidae > Cirrhinus > Cirrhinus molitorella. The sequence continues at coordinate 29,084,247 of CM065122.1, read as the reverse complement.
TTTTGATTATCAGCATTGACTAATGTGTCAGACTTTTATTTTAACTCTTTCCCTGCCAAACACAGAACTTTCTAAGTTTCCAACATTTTCACTTTGATACACCTGGGGCAATATTACGCAACTCCTGAACGCTTCTAGAAATGAGTGATCTGATATGTAAGCAGATGCATTATGAAAAATAATGCGATCATCCGCAGTAAACAGCATATAAATGAAAACTACCTAATATTATGAGTGAAATGTCAATCCAGAAATTTTTTAAGGACTGTGTAAACTTCGGGGGTGCTGATGGAAACGATGTACTGCATCTTTCTTTGCTTTGATCATCTTATAGAATATTATATATATATCACATCTGAATTTGAGGGAAAGAATTGACCAAGTCAGCGACTGAGCATCTGACCTTCTGTTCCCCTTCATTAGTTTACTGTCTGTTTAGCAGTTATGTCTAATAAATAATACAAATTAAGTTCAAGTTCATTTTAAATTATTTAAGTGCAACTTAAATCATATCTTACTGTGACAACGAGTTATACGTCACAGCGACCCCCAGCACTGTTTGAACAAAATGTTTACTTTGTGTTTTTTTTTACATGGCAAGAACATCAAGAGAATCAATTCAGCTCTTGTTTAACATCGCATCATTGATTGTCCAGAAGTGTCTCTCTCACTCCCTCTTTAACAGTCTCTCTTTGTTCCTTCCTCTTACTAGACTCTGATAAAACACCTGTTTTTTTTGGTCTTTTCAGTCTGTTCAACACTAAAAAAGCTAAAGTGACCATTAAAGCTCAGTGTGTGTTTGCTGCATTAACCGTCTGTCACAGAATCTCTCTCTGGCCTTGAGTCTTGATTTCCTGAGACCCTATGGGCAAACCAAAGGGGGGAGTTTGAGCAGATCAATGACAGATAGACTAAGAGTGAAGGACGATGGCTTTGCTACCACATTTCCTCTTCCTCATCCTTCCTTCCCCCTTCCATGGGTTAAATCAAGAGGAAATGGATGGAACAAGCACCGTGACCCTGAGGTTTCCTTTTGCTGGATTTTCCTCATTTCAAGGAGTTACAAATTATTTATTTGCCACTGTTACCACTGTTATGCCTTGCATAGATACATAAGTGTTTCAGTCTGTTCCAAACTCTAGATTGCTAGACAGCATTTTAGGCATCACCTGTACACTCAAGATGAGAATGCTTTAGTAGGAAACTTTATGTAGTAATGGAACTTATTAAAAAAAAAAACTGACATATTGGGTTACACTTATTAGAGCAGTGTTTTTAAAGTGTTCCCTGTTATTAACAGCAAAGAAATGTTCCTAGTAGTTCATATTATAATGGGTAACATTTAGCATTATCATCAATATTGCTTGAGGGGTCATTATTCCTGCAATTAATTTTTAAACTAAACTCATTTGGCACTGTGGGTGTGAAACTGGCTCTCAGGCTTTAATGAGACACCTGAGCTTGTTTGTCTTTCACAAGTTTTGACAGTTGTGGGGGCAGTCATGCAGAAACTTTCTACAAGACCTAACAGCAAATTTATGTGGAAAAGGAAATCCAGAAGGGACATGTAACAAAAGTGAGATTGAAATATCACCCAAGCTCGACAAATGTGTACTATCACCCATAAGCAGAACACGCCGTCATTTGTACAATACCTATAAAAAGGCTGATGGAACAGCCAATGGCAAAACACGATTTTAATCCATAAAGTGTTTGGCAAACTTTTTGCGCTGTTTTATTACTGCAGAGTTCTAGAATTTGTATGCAGTTTGTAAATGTAAATAGTTATTGTGATAGTTATGCCATAACTGCATGTATTCTGTTGTTAGTTCTGAGTTGTATTGGCAAGCGTGATGTGACTGAATGAGAATGAGACCAAGTTTGGTGTTGTTTTGCAGAAGAGAGAAATACAAGTGACAAAAAAAAGTAAGCGCAGTTTAAGAAATCAACATCTTTTCTGTGTCTTCATATGATTTTGATAGAGTCTTGAGATTTAAAACACTTACACATGCAAATTATGTTTCCGTTTTGTCTGTGTATAAACAATTTCAAAGGGAAAATCCATTACATTTCAATATGAATCAAAAGATTTCCCAGCTCAGATTTTGCAACAAGTTCAAGTTGGTCATATGGTGACCAACAGAAAACAAATTGGTTTGAAAATGACTTCTGTCTGTGTTTTGAACTGTGCTTTGTTACATTATTAACAGTAGAAATTGGACCTTTTGCCTGTGAATTTTCAAGGCATAGTTCACCCAAAAATGAAAATTACCCCAAGATTCACTCACCCTCAAGCCATCCTAGTTTTGTATGACTTTCTTCTTTTAGACGAAAACAGTTGGAGTTGCATTAAAAAATGTCCTGGCTCTTACAAACTTTATAATGGCAATGAATGGCTGTTGAGATTTTGAAGTCCAATAAAGTGCATCCATCCATCATAAAAAGTACTCCACATAGTTCCAGGGATTAATAAAGGCCCTCTGAAGTGAATCAAGTACTTTTTATGATGAATGGATGCACTTTATTGGACTTCAAAGTCTTAACAGCCATTGACTGCAATTATAAAGCTTGGAAGAGGCAGGACATTTTTAGTATAACTCTAATATAATATAACTTCATCTGAAAGAATAAAGTCATACACTAGAATGGCTTAAGGGTGAGTAAATCATGTGGAAATCTACATTTTTGGGAGAACTGTCCCTATCAGCAAAATGTAAAACGTTTAGCTTAGCAACATGCTAATGCCTGATCCTTGATTCCTTGGTATCAACTGTAAAGGTTAGCTGAGCCTCTCCACTGAGGAATAGTATTTGTGTGTATTGTGTAGTGTTCAAATCTGTCCGTTCAGATCAAGGTTTCGGAACAAATCTAATATGTGTATGTGCATTTATTTTCCTTGATCTTGAAGCTTAGATAAACCGGTGGGACGGTGTGTTGCTTTTACTCAGTCATTAGCAGCAGCAGTCGGCTCAGACTGATGAATCTGGGCATGCCAGCATTCCTGTGGCTGGCTGAGAACGACGACTGCTGAGTCTTGTAGCCCATTAAGGGGATTGATACATGGACATTCTCAGTAGGAAGTGATGAGGTTGGCTAACCCTACATGTTCTCTGGTGTGAAGTGGGTGTAGCATGAGCAAGTGTTTCCAATTCATTCTGTATGGGAACGACAGGTTTGCTCAGGGAATTGTGGGATAGACAGTGGAGCATTAAAATCTGGGAAATGCTGAACTTGCGTATAGTGAAAAACAACTGGTGGCAGCCAAAATCAGTCTAAGATGAGGGGAAGTTAAGGTTGTGATGATTTCAGTTTGTTGCAGATAGTGCTAGATTTTCTGGATTACATATATTTGGGTCACTGACATATAAAGTGTGTGTCCACCAAAGGTGTTCTAGCTGTGAGTGTTTGAGAGCAGCGCTTTTTTCAGATCAGATGCTTTGGCTGCTATGATACAGAAGTGCCAACAAGTGTTACTAGTACTATTGAGGTTAAAAGTGTGTATACACCTTGCAGAATCTGCAAAATGTTTGATATTTCACATTAAAGACATCTACATATAATCCACAAGAGACAATAATAGTTGAATTTATAAAAATGACCCCGTTCAAACGTTTACATACTTGATTCATAATACTGTGTTGTTATCTGAATGATCCACAGCTGTTTTTTTGTTTTTTTTGTTTAGTGATAATTGTTCATGAGTCCCTTGTTTGTCCTGAACAGTTAAACTGCTCGCTGTTCTTCAGAAAAATCCTTCAGGTCCCACAAATTCTTTGGTTTTTCAGCATTTTTGTGTATTTGAACCCTTTCCATCAGTGTATGTATGATTTTGAGATCCCTCTTCTCACATTGAGGACAAATTAGGGACTCCTATATGGAACTATTACAGAAGTTCCAAATGCTCACTGACGTTTCAGAAGGAAACGTGATGCATGAAGACTTTAAGAAAACTTTTTGAATTTGAAGATCAGGGTAAATTTGACTCATTTTGTCTTCTGGACAACGTTTAAATATCTTCTGTAGCTTCTGAAGGGCAGTACTAAAAGAAACAATATGATGTTTAGGCAAAATAAGAAAAATCTACACATCTTATTTATTTTGTTCAAAAGTTTACACCCCCAGCTCTTAATGCATCGTTTTGTCCTTCTAGAGCATTGGCGGGTGTTTGAACCTTCTGTCATAGTTGCATATGAGTCCCTCAGTTGTCCTTAGTGTAAAAATGATGGATCTCAAAATCATACATTCATTGTTGGAAAGGGTTCAAATACACAAAAAATGCTGAAAAAACAATGATTTGTATGAAGAACGGCTATAGACATTTTTTGTGTATATAGTTTTTCATTAATTTTTATTTCAATTTTAGTTCTATTAATTACTAAGAAAAACAAAATAAAAATGGGTGCTATTTGTACCAAATTCTTATAAACATTCACTGTTTTATGATGGTTTTATATAGTTTTGAGGAGAAAAAAAAAAGCAAAAATGAATGAATGATGATTGGCGAGGCATTTCCTTTAGATTTTGCAACACATTCCCACAGTCCTCCCATGTATGCATTTTTCAGAACTATTGTGGTCAAAAACAACCAATTCCTTGGCTGTAGCTTTATAATTCCTTAATGTGGATATCTGTTCCAAACCATCGCTTTGGTTTGGCAAGAGTTTATTTTGAAAGACACGTGCATCTGTTTTTAAACCCATGCATGCTTCCTGCAAAAACCCCAAATGAGTCAGAAAATCAGAAAAATATTACTCCCCAGGTGGGAAAGTTATACATCACATGCAATTGACAGTTTTCCACAAAAGGCCTTTATGCGGTGTGTTTGTGGCCTTACAAAGCTTTTGTTTACTGTAGCCATTGTAAAGGGCTCACTCACAGAGACCGTAGAGGTCCGATGGCACCCCGAATCCCTGGAGAACCGCCCTGTTTCCTCTTCCTGTCCCCACCAAACACACATACGGTGTCTCTGTCTCCCTGGAGCGCAATAATTCTGAGGGACCTGTCTGTTCGCTCTCAAACAATAGAGACAGAAGCCTAAATGTGTTTGCAAGTGAGTGACGCAGAGAGAGCGAGAGGTTATGAGAGCCGGCGTGATTTCCTGAACGAACAGCTGCGGATCTGCTCATCTTTAAGCCCTCCGAATGTCATTCGCTGCTGTACCTATAGATGACGGAGACCCATCTGCTTCGCCTGATGACATCATATGTCTTGTTCATCATTAAGACGCTTTCCACAGCGGAGGAGCAGATGTTGAGTATGCAGATTAGACAACGCAAGCCTAAGACATATAGATGGTGCTTATTCAAACACTTATGCCCTTTGTCAGAATTGCAGTTTGAATGACTTTGCTTGTCATTATGATTAAAACAATAAAGCTTATTGGAGAAAGGCTTGTGCTGGAGACATATGTCTCACACAGGGGTACACGCTGACTGATAAACCCTTTCTAGCCGGGGAAAATGGCTGAAGGAAATGCGATGTGGCATTTTGATTCAGAGTGGGGTCCTGGCAGGGGGCTTGGTTGTGAAATATCACGACCGTTAGCATACAGGAGCGCTGCTAGCTGTACACACAACGGGCTTTAGCCCTGTGATTTCCCCAGCTGATAGACTAGCTTTGTCTTCATTCAGATCCTCGCACTCCTGGTCTTACGGTCTTTCATTTAGATTTGGTTACTCAAACACATCCGTGGATGAACAAATGGGAGGTTGGTTAGCCAGATAAAGCTCATGTGTGTGTTCAGGTCATTTGAAAATGGCTTTGGTGCATTTTGTTTTGCGTGTTTGAACAGTTCTGACACGTAGAAGTTGGTCACTCTGGCATTTGGAAGTTAGTTTGAGGACATTGTAGGCCATCTACTCAGGGTTAAATTCCTTAAACCCCTCTCTTTTTCCTCTCGTCCTGATGACACACGGTCAGCGGTATTTTGCAGTCTTCACAGAAATTCGCAGAGTTGCTGAGTCGAGCGTGTGCTTGTGAGTGCGTGACACTAATACTTTCAAAACCCACAGTAAACAGAGATAAACCAGGCCTTGCTGACCCACACATACTCCGTCTTAGCTGGCCTTCTCAACCCTGTTCATTCCTGTAATAACATTTCGTAATATTTACAGTTCTCACGGCTCCTGTCAGGTCTAGGGATTCTGTACACTGCTGGTGGTGCATCATCACATGGCTCTCATGTGGAGTCTGGTGGGACACTATTTCATCTTTTTTTTTTTTTTGCATTTATAGCATTTTACCTGAAGTACATTTATAATGTTTACCAAAATGTATTACACATTTAGTTTACCAGACCATTTTCCATCATCTCTCTGAATTAAAACAGGTTGCTACTGTATCATTAAGACAACATTCTGTTTTTTTATATTACATGTATTTGTCAATTCACACAGTGTCTACACCGGATGGCTTTCAAAGCAGCTTTACAGAATTCACAATGTTTATGTGTTTTTATAATCTTTATTCCTTATCTACCTTTTTCCTCAACACAGAAGTAAGCCTATGGGTGAGAGTTCTGGTTCATTGCCAGAAGAATAACAACTTGCAGTAAACAGTAAAACTGCTTGCACTTCAAACCAGTGTGCTCATAATTAAGATAATACCCTAAAATAACATGGTAAGACACACCACTTTAAAGATTTTTCTGGTTCATTTAAGCATTATTCGACTATTAGTTGCACGTTTATTAATAAACCATAAAATCATAATAATGAACCTTTAATTGTCCACATAGCCTAATAAGCACTTAAGAAGCTTGCCACAGCACACCGGCAGATATAGCCATGACCAAAAATATCGGCACCCTTGCAATTCTGTCAGAAAATGCAACCCTTCTCTCTGAAAATTGTTGCAGTAACAAATGTTTTGGATTTTTTATTTTTTGCATTGGAACAACACACACACACACACACACACACACACACACACACAAAAATAAGTATCTCATACAATTCCACACAGAACCTAAAAAATGCACTGGACAAAATTATTCGCACCTTTAATTTAATATTTATTAGCACCACCGTTGGAAAAAATGCAATCAGCTTTCTGACACTTGCCACTATATTGCACCTCAAATTTCTTTGGTAATCATCAGATTTCATGATACCGTTCACACAGTCAAAGCATCCAGTGCCAGAAGCAGCAAAGCAACCCCAAAACATCTTTGAACCTCCATTATATTTGACTAGATACTGTGTTCTTTTCTTTGAAGGCCTCATTTCTTTTTTTGTAAACAATGCCATCATGTCCTTTACCAAAAAGCTCTACTTTTGTCTCGTCTGTCCACAATACATTCTCTCCGAAGGATTGTGGTTTTGTCTTATAAGTTTTGGCAAGCTCCAGTCTTGTTTTTTTTTTTATTTTTTTTATGCCTTTGTGTCCTCCTGGGTCTTCTACCATAACGTCCTTTTCATTCAGATGGCGACGGATAGTGCGAGCTGACACTGTTGTACCCTGTGTCTGCAGATCAGCTTGAATTTGGAAGTTAATCTGGGTTCTTTATCCACCATTCGAACAATCCTTCGGTGTAATTTTTCATTAATTTTGCTCTTCCGTCCACATCCAGGGAGGTTAGCTACAGTACCATGGGCTGTAAACCTCTTGATAATATTGCGCACAGTGGACACAGGAACATTAAGATTTCTGGAGATGGACTTGTAGCTTTAAGATTGTCCATGTTTTTCCACAATTTGTTCTCTCAAAGTAACAGACAACTATTTACACTTCTCCATGCTCAGTGTAACGCACAACACAAAGGTTTAACTTTTCTCCATTTTAATTGGTTGCAAGTTATTAATATATTGCCCACACCCGTTACTTGCAACAGGTGACTAAATACATATTACAGGAGCATCACATGCTTAAAAAGCAATTATTTCTTACAAATTTGACAAGGTGACCATCGTTTTGTCCAGTCCTTTTTTGGAAAAGTTTGCCTTTTTTCAGTTCCAGTGCAAAAAAAAAGCAATAAGAACGTGAATACCAAAACATTTGCAATTGGAACAATTAAAAAAAAAATAATAATAATAATAATTAAAAAAATAATAATAATAATAATTAAAAAAAAGTAAACAAACTCACATGCTTAGATATAACCACTTTGTTAAGAATTAAAATGGCCTGAAAACATGACCTGTGGGAGTTTTAGTTAGTAAACAGCTTGGTGTAATTTAATATAAACCTCTGTGTCTGTGACCAATATTTACCAAGCTTTAATGACTGATGATCCTAAAATTGCAAAAATAATGTAAAGACCATATATGTAACTTTAAATTTATCGCTGGGCAAAAATCTAGCTTGCATTTTGTGACAGTAAATACAGTCAAGCAGTTTGTCTTTGCTATACAGTATATATTGCATAATGTGAGTGTACTGTATGTACACAAATAAAGTTGGATGTTCTATATATACTATTTTAAATTATATTGCTTGGTGATAATATAGTTTGTTTTGTGACAGGCAGTTTTTCAATTTAATATTTTTCTGTATACTATATATCTATCTATCTATCTATCTATCTATCTATCTATCTATCTATCTATCTATATATATCTCAATCACATGTGAAGTTGTATGTACTGTATATCCAACTATTACTATATATTGCTGGCTGATAATATAGTTCACCACTGAGTGATAATATAATTTATACTTTGTGACAATAGTCTGGTAAATGCTATAGTATGACTGCCCATTATACAGAGCTAGCAATCTATTAGCTTTGAACACATGGTACAACCAAGTTAAGTAGATCTAGTATTTACTTACTCTACAGGGGAGACAGGAAGGCTGTGATCTTTGCAGCCTATAGATGCTATAAATGGCTCTTTGGACTGGGAAGGGAGCATTATTATTATATGACATATCAAACCATTATATATATAAAAAGAGCAAGGAAAAACCTGTTTGTGAAGATACACTATCAGTCAAAAGTTTGGACACGCCCTCTCATTTAATGTTTTTTAAAGAAATTTCTTATGCTTATCAAGGCTGTTTTCACTTGATCAAAAATACTGAAAAAAAAGTAATATTGTGAAATATTATTACAGTGTAAATCAATTCATACCAATTGTATTTATATCTGTAATTAAAGTTGAATTTCCAGAATCATTACTCCAGTCTCTAGTGTCACATGATCCTTCACAGATCATTCTAATATGCTGATTTATTATCAGTGCTGGAAACAGTTGCACGGTTTAATATATATATTTTTTTACAATTATATTGTAAAGTATATTAAAATAAAAACCATTATTTTATATTGTAATAGCATTTTTCAATATTACTGTTTTTTTTCTGTATTTTTGATCAAATAAATGCAGCCTTGATGAGCCTAACAGACTTCTTTAAAAAACATTTAATGAGAGGGTTTGCCCCACTGAATGTGCATTAGGTTGCTCAGACAAAGTGTATGATGTTTAACTTGTACCATTAAAACAGTGTTAGACACTTTGGCGTCAACATCACTTTCTCTCATTATGTCTCTCTAGCAGACACTATGCCATTATATAGATCAAATACATACTTCTTTTAGACCTTTTTAAACCCATTTTCTCCTTCATTTGCTCCCCTTCATTCTTCTCTGCAAAGAAAGCCTGTTCCCGTGGCGACATAAAAATAATTTTTACCACGCAGATATAATAAACTCATTTTTTCCCCTCCCTTTTTATTAACATTCATTTTAAAACAAACTTTTGCCGAAGAGATGTACAGGTAATTTTAGCATCATTATGGCAAGAGAACAGACAAAGAGAAAAGAAAGGAAATGGGGAAAAGCGGGAGGGAGAATGCAGCGGGGAGCTGAGTGTGTGGACTCCATAATGGAGAATGGATTATGTTTCTAAATGACCCCATTGCCATCACAGGCAGAAAAGAGGCATGAAAAGGTTGAGCTATTCTCTGCTAAAATAGTGGGCTTTTTATGTTCGAATGGAATGACCTGTCTTCCTCATCTCATTCTCTTCCGTCATTGTTGTTTTCCCTTCAGAAAGAGGAGCAGGCCCGCTTGCTGCTGTCTGAGGAAGGGAAGGAGCAGCTGATGTTTGAGGTCCCTCTCAATGATTCGGGCTCAGCTGGGTTAGGGGTCAGCCTGAAGGGTAATAAGTCCCGTGAGACGGGCGAGGACCTGGGTATCTTCATCAAGTCCATCATCCACGGAGGAGCAGCTTTTAAGGTAACACATTTCACAACCTTTTTTTTTTCTTGAGTCCAATAAAATGATGTCTGTGAAATGGTAACCCTGCAGTAATCAATAAATCCAGCCCAATTGTCATTTCAATAGGCATGAAACAGGCATGAAACTTGTCATTTCATGTGGTATCACTTGTGGTTCATGAATTGTCCATTCAGAATTTTCAATTCACCAACTTTCAGTTAACAGCACAAATGTTTATCCACAAACCACACACACAAAAAAAAATTCATACATAAAATCATACATAATAACCATCTGGTTCTACCGGAAGCATGTGTTATTTATTTATATTTGTTTATTTATTTGCACTACCAAAAGATTTTTTTTTAAGCATTCTCTTCTCAACAAGTCTGCATTTATTTGATACAAAATACAGCAAAAGCGATAATGTGAAAAAAAATTATATTTTAAAATAACTGCTTTCTATTTATATATATTTTAATATATAATTTATTCCTGTGATCAAAGCTAAATTTTCAGCAGCATCATTACTCCAGTCTTCAGTGTCACATGATCATTCAGAAATCATACTAATATGCTGATTGCTGTTCAAGAAATGATGATGATGATGATTCTTATTATTATTTAAAACAGTGGAGTATATTTTTCAGGATTTTTTTGATGAATAGAAAGATCCAAAGATCAGCATTTCTCTGAAATAAAACTTTTGTAACATTATACACTGTACCATTCAAAAGCTTAGAGTCAGTATAATTTGTAATTTTTTTTTATTATTTTTGGGGGTTGTAGTAATTGATACTTTTATTTATCAAGGATGCTTTAAATTCACCAAAAGTGAAGATAAAGACATGTATAATGTTACAAAAGATTTCAATTTCAGATAAATGCCATTTCCTGAACTTTCTATTCATCAAAGAAACCTGAAAAAAAAATGACTCTGCTGTTTTCAACATAATAATAATACAATAAAATTTCTATTTCTATTTCTATATCTAACACTGATTTGAACTTCCTTCCATTTCCTAAGAAAAAATTCCAGCAAGAAAAGTCATCTTTGCCATCACAGGATAAATTACATTTTAAAATAAAAACAAAAAGCATTCTTTTTTTCTTTCTTTCTTTCTTTCTTTCTTTCTTTCTTTCTTTCTTTCTTTCTAGTTCTTGTTATTATTATTTCTTGTTTCATTGCTTTCTTTTTCTTTCCTTCTTTTTTCTTTTTATTAGTTATTTATTGTTATATTTTTTCTTTTTCTCTCTTTTTTTATTTTCTTTCTACCATTTTTAATTTATTAATTATTTACTGTTATTTTTACTTCTTTTTCTCTCTTGGTATTATTTTTCTATATTTATTGTTATTACTTTCTTTTGTTGTTGTTATTGTTATTTATTATTTGTAAAGTATTAATTATGAGAAAATGTTTGAATAAAATATTAAACGATTAATAGCAGAAGTTACGGTTATTTTTTATTGATAGTTTAACTAAAGAATTTATCAACTGATAAGAAAATAATAAATAGATTAATTGCAAAATAATTGATAGATTAGTCAACTAAAAAAAATAATAATAATAGTTAGCTGCAGCTCTAAACTTGTTTTCTTTCTTTGCAGTTTTTAACTGTGACTGAAGTGTTCAAATACTTTTTTGGGAGCCATCGTAGCTTAAAAGGTCAAAGTCAGAAGAATGGCATCACTTGTGAAATAAGAGCGGTAATAACATAATTTTTAATAAGTAAAATATGCTTTTGAATTTTTTTTTTCATGACCAAGACACTCATGAAGATCTGTTAGATGTCCTCACAGTGTTAAACATTGCTTGAGGCTTGTGAGTTGAGACTGTAAATAGGGTCACGCTCCCTGTTAGCTACTCTTGGCATGTGTTTTGGTTCCCTTGACCTCTGACCTCTGTCCCCTCCACTGAATAGGGTTTCATTTGACCTTAACAGACGGGATCAGGACTGTCAGCAGGGGTGCTGAGTGGACCCTATTTGAGTATTTCTATAGGCTCATCTTTCTGTCAGTACTAACATGTTTTTTTTCAGCTGCACCTGTTCATTTTCCAGTTTCACATTTGGTCACGTTGTACTGACGACAAATTGGGTGTTTGTGCCCATTTGGTTAAATAACATTAGAACATCTCGATGATATGTATTTTTGCAGGTGTTCAAATGATTGGAAATCTGCACTGCGTTTTTTTCTTTAGGACAGGCTAAGTGACACGATGTCTATACATGAATGACTCAATGGGCTGCACAGATTTCATGCGAACCAGTCTCAATAAAATTCTTCCAGCTACTGCTTTGCTCAGCCAAGTGAAAATGTGCTTGTCAGACATGTGGATTTGTCTGTGTGTGTGCGCGTCTGCCCAGAGCATTCACATTCATGTGCGCGGGTGTGTGAAGTTTACTTGTGAAGATAAGGGTTTGATTTGCACCTGACTGAAGCATCTCCTCGCTCTGCTTTGTCAAGCCTTTTGGTTGGAAAAGCTGCTTTTGGGTTTCCGAGGTTGTGTGGCAAAAAAAAGAACTTCTTAAATCTCTATCATTCTGATACTTCAGAGTCAGATCATCCTGTTGAGAGGGGGGTAGAGGGAGCCACGGCAAGGTGATGCATGTGAGTTCTCATAGCACAGTGGAACTCTGGGTAACACGTTTCTAATTCCCCATCCAGTCCCCAGTGAGAGAGTTCAGAAACGGTAGAGCGCTGCCTGTGTTAGCTTCAGCACATTAATGCTAATTAAAAACTCTCCAAGCCCATGTTAATGAGTTGGAAGCGTCCCGAGTCTGTGGGTGGGATGCGTCTTCTCCCCAGAGCCGAAGTGGGAAGGCAAGAAGAGGCTGGGGTGAACGGCAGCGTCTACTTGCAAAGTTACTGTTAGTTTGCACTTACAAAACTGAGGGAAATGCCATGTGGCAGCAGTTATATTATGTACTGAACATGTCCTAGAGCGTTTTGTACTCTTGTCCTTCTGTTTTTCAACACCTTTGATTTGGCCTTGGGCTCATTTCAGCAGATAAATTGTTTCAAATCTGGTCAGTTTTTTTTTTTTTTTGTGTTAGAAATCAAAATATAGTTTTTTGAGATTTTAAAGGGTTCACAGAAGTGAAAAGTTCCTCACTTGTATTTGTATTTATTTATATTATATTTTAAGGTTTTTGAGGATAAGATTCCAGTATTTTTCTCCATATAGTGGACTTCATTAGGGATCAGTGGGTTGAAGGTCCAAATTGGAGTTTCAGCGCAGCTTTAAAAAACTTCACACGATCCCAGCCGAGGAATAAGGGTCTTATCTAGTGAAACAATCAGCCATTTTCTAAAAAAGAATAAAGATGTATATACATTTTAACCACAAATGCACATCTTGCACTAGCTCTGCGATGCACGTCTACAACTTCACGCATTACATAAACACTTTGGAAAGGTGTGGTTAGTCCATTTTCTGTGTTAAAAAAGGTAGGGTAGGGCGAAAACTCCATCTCATTTTCTCTGCCTCAAAATCATCAAATCATAAACACTGGGTTGGTACTTCAGTTTACTTCATCCGTGACCATTCCAATAAGATTACATAATGAGTGAAGTCGAGCTGGTGCAAGATGAGCATTTGTGGGGGTTTTTTACCAATCATTTCATTAGATAAGAGCCATATTTGAACCTGCATTGAAACTGCAATTTGCACCTTCCATATATGGAGAAAAAAACTGGAATGTTTTCCTCAAAAACCTTAATTTCTTTTTGACTGAATAAAGAAATACACAAACATCTTGGATGACATGGGGGTAAGTAAATTATCAGGATTTTTTTTTTTTTATTTTGGAAGTGAACTAATCCTTTAACAAAAGCCTTAAGAAGTCTTAGGCTAAGTCCACATGAAGCTAGAGCTTTCCTTATCCAATCCTTTTTCCCCCCTCATCTCAAGAAATATCTGCGTCCACACGAAACCTTGAAACCGACACAAAACGATGTAGTATACATGCCAGACCAGTATGTGGCACTGTGTCTGCCACAGAGATGCATTTAAAAATGAGAAGACTTGGGCTGTATCCGAAATCGCCCCCTATAACCTCATTCACTATTCCCTACATTAGGCCACTCATTCAGTTCACTTGAAGGAGTGAATGAAAACGAGTGAATTCGGACACTGAATGCACCGGAAACACTGCCTCTTGCATAGTTTGCGCTTGCTGTTTATAATAATCATTTGAAACGATTAAAAGATTAAAAGATTTATCTTGAACTCTTCCATGGAAATTATGTATAAAACCTAGTTAAACAATTAAATAATCAATTTACAATTAATTAGGCTATACCTGTGTTGTATTGCGCTTGTGTGCCGTGGAGCGCATTGTAAAATTAATGAATGGATGATTTGGCTGCGAGCGCCCTCTTTCGGCGAGAAGCGGGAATTTATTCAACGCGACATTCACAGTGAATTTATTCTCTAGCTGGTGAGGGTACATCGGTTTGACACTCGTTTTTGCAGTGCATTGTGGGTTTGAATAAGTGCACTCGAAAATGTCCTGGTTTTGGACACCACTAAAATGGCTGTCCCCTCATATAGTGCCCTATTTGAGGGTATAGGGGGCGATTTCGGATACAACCGTGGACTATTCGCATAAACCCTACGCGCGGTATACAAACTGTGTAGATGGGGCCTTAGAAAGTTAAACAGTTCTTGCATATGTAGTGAACAGTTGTTGCACATAATGATGTGTATATTTTCTTAAGTAAATATTTTGTCAAATAATTTTTTATATAATTTCAGCACCTGTATTCTCAAATTGGTAATTTCTGTATTTTTAAGCTGACATTCCCTAAATACTTTTTCCCTGCATGAGTTGGCTCTGGTATGGCATGAAGACCAGTGTGATCTGAATCAATACCTCATTTCCTGCTCTTTATTCACCACCATTAGTCTCATCTCCACTGTTTCTCAAAATAGCCATCAACTATTCTCTTAGAACATGAGCAAGGATTTTACACAGGACTGCTTTATGCACCCACCCCAGTGTTGTAATCCCCATAGACATCAAGACATAAACGTTTCCCCATTATTCTGAATAATGGACATCTTAAATGGCTGCTTTTTGGTCTCTTCTATACTAAATTGGTGTTTATAGTTTTCTCCCAACTTCTAAAATGCCCATTTCTACCATTGATGTGCATTAAAGACATACACTATGAGTAATGAGCAGAATACATTTGTAGTAAGACTTAACATTGGCATGGACTCTGTATGTTAAGTAATTCAGTCTGAATAAATTGTAGAAGTTTAATACTTAATGTCAGAGTTTTAGAACAAACCCCACACAGAATGATTGAGGAATCAATCAATACAGTACTGCCTCTATTAAATGATTCAACATTTGAGTGGTGAAAGAATGTGAGACAAATGTACTCATTTTAAAACAGCACTGCAAACTGCAGACAGATTGTGTGATTTCACAGAATCAAGTTTGAAAATTAGATCATGCCTCTAATAAGGTTCCCTAATTCTCTGTGACTCATGGTGTCACGAGGACAGGACATCTTTCCACCCAAAGGCTTTGGTAATGAAAGCACATCTCCTTCATTTATAGAGAGCAAGGGCACAAAGTGCATGCTGCCAGGACTCAGCGAGTCTGTGGGTGTGTGTTATTTCAGTAAACTGCGATTAACCGTGTGATACTCTGTTACCTCTATAGGTCAGTAAGTAAAAATCACATTCATTTTCTCCATAGAGAAATTACGATGACACATACTGTAAAGATTTCAAGGCACTTATCTCCAGCGCCACAGTTTTTAATCAATAATATATCCTGTATATAAAATGTGTTGTATTGTATAATCAGTGAGTCATTGTTTTTTATGGTACTGTCATTTTAAATGGGAAACCAAAACAAAACTAAAAACTTCCTTAACCAGGACCTCTACATTTTTACGTTTTGCTCTATAGGAAGTAATATTAAGTCTCCAATGTGGACAGAGTCACAGCAAAACAGTGTTTTCAGTGTACTTCATCATCTTTAGTTTGTGCAATTGGTTAATGATCAGCATTTTTGTCTATATGTCTGAGGCGTTTTGCAAGTGCTTGCGTTAACCCTCATGTGACTCTGAGCTTTCTCTCTCTCTCTCTATCTCTCGCCTGAAGACAGAGGAAGCAGATCAGAGGCCTCTGCAGTGAAAACACTAATTAATATTAATTGTAATGAACTTTAGGGCTTTTTATATGCCATGTAATATGCATGTCTTATAATGTGCTTATACAGTACCATAGAGACAGAGCTGCTGGATTGTGGGAAATTTCCTCCTTGACAAAATGCCCCTGCAGACTCAGCTGAGGCTAATACGCCTTTGGAAAGCAGAGTTCTCGCAGAATATGAGGAAATACATTAGAGATTAGAGAAACTAGGACATTATCAAGGTCTTCTGATAGAGAAAAAGACTCCAGATGTACAGTAGAGAGCTGGTCATAGTTAAAGAGGTAGCTCATCCAAAAATGAAGCTGTGTCATCATTTACTCACCCTCATGACTTACGTTAATGTTGAAAAACTACATTTGACCTCATTGACTTTCATTTTATGGTCAAAACATTGCAACATTTCTCAAAATATCATATTTTGTGTTCCACAGAAGAAAGTCTTACAGGTTTAGAAAGACATGAGGGTGAGATGATTTATAGTTGAAGTATCCTTTGGAGTAGCTAAAAGCTGATTTGATTCACCAACATGGAAGTCACTGAAAGAAATCACGCTCAAACCATTGGAAATGTTCTTGTGATGCTAAATAGAGATTCTGACTTCTGATTCTGTTTTTCGTTTAGGATGGGCGTCTTCGTGTTAATGACCAGCTGATTGCCGTTAATGGTGAGACCCTTTTGGGGAAGTCTAACCATGAGGCTATGGAGACCCTGCGGAGATCCATGTCCATGGAGGGCAACCTGAGAGGGATGATCCAGTTGGTTGTACTCCGTGCTCTGACACCATCTACCCAAGTATGTACTTATCTCTAAAATACTTTTCTAGCACTCTTCTTTTCCTGCTGAAAAAGAATCCATAGCTATTCTAATGGTTTCCGCTATAGATACCATTACAAACCATCAAATTTTACCCATTAAAACCATTAAAAATGGTGTTTTGGCACACATTCCATTAGGATTTAGTGTTTTTTTACAAAACACCAATAGAAAGCGACTAATTACCAGTAGAGATTACCAGGCACCATTACAGTTTCCATTAAAACCAGTACAATTCCCATTTTAACCAGTAAAAACATTACAAATTCTGTGATGGTTTCTATTTTTTTCACAGCAGTTTTTTTTTTCTTCTTGCCTAAAACCAGCTTTGATGTTTACTGGTTTTGTATGTTCCTATCTGGTCTATGCTACTTCAGGTGGTTAATCAGGTGGACTCCAATTTGTTGGGGCCAAGACTGACCTTGCAGAGCAGGAGTGTCAAACTAAGCTTCTGGAGGGCCACTCAGTCCTGCAGAGTTTAGCTCCAACCCTAATTAAAATCACCTGATCCAGCTAATCAAAGTTTTTAGAAGTGATAGAAACTTCCAGGGAGGTGTGTTGGAGCTAAACTCTGCGCACAGTGGCTGAGTTCAACACATATGTTATAGAGTTTTAGCCAAGCTGCCGGGGATCTGGTTGAACCGGTTAACCAAAACAGTGTGAACTTTTAGTCATTTTTAGCTCACAGGTGTTCGGCATATGCACAGTCATATTTTTTTTCCACTAGGATGACTGATATTCTTCTTGACTGTTTACACGGCAGTAGCATACATCTTTCAGTCTTGTTTTAGAGCGCTAAACACAAAGTTTGACAGCTGCATTCTTTAACTAAACAACCAGGAATTATAACCACATTTTGAGAGCAAATTTGAATCTGTAATGTGTACTTGCAATAGCAGTGAATGGATAGTGTCACATGTTTGTGTTATGATTTTATCAAGTATTTAAAGGCGTTGTCGGTTAATTTTGCCAATTGTGCTCGAATTCAGGCATCTCATAACAAAAACTCTCGCCATATTTTGATACTCTCTTTTGATACTGTTGGATTTGTGTGTGGATTTAATGTCTTTATGTGCAGTACAGTGTGTGATCTTCGTTCACAAGCTACATACACTATAAAGAGCTGCATTATCACTTACAAATTATAAAAAACATCTGTTTTTGTTTCATAGAGTGGATTGTATAATATATATGTAAAATATCCACCTCATCCAGTGCTCATTTTGTTTTCTCTCAAGTGCCATTTAGTTATGAGACATCACTATTTTACTATTTACGTTACTGTTTCGTTGTGAGAAACCGCCAATGTCAAAATTGGAGAAAATTTGGCTTTTATTGTGGTTGTTCATTCATACAAACAGTATTCAAGCTTCTACTGTAAGCTTTTGTGTGGACAGGACAATTTGAGAGTCAGACCTGTTAGTAAATATGAATGTCAAACTTAATCACAGATTTCTTGAGAGTCAGACTTGTTAGTAAATATGAATGTCAAACCTAATCACAGACTTTTTGGCTGAGTGCTTTGCCTCTTTGTTCGATGAGTTTCTGTGAGTTTTCATGGCCATGTGGTGTTGAAAGTTAAGAGATGGATGTGGTTGTGCTTATTCATTTTGGACTGATTCCTGTTCTTGTTCCAGCTCTTGTACATACCTACTAGCATCAGAAGATCTTAACATATTCACAATTTAATTGAAATCTCCATTGATATTGATACTCCTATGCTAATATTGACATAAAATAGTTCCAGTAATTCAAACAAATTGTGGTACGCCAGTCTAGACCAAATCATACATGATTCTGTTTTTATGACTTCTACTTGACAAGCGTTTGTCGGTTTAAGACCGTGTGCAAACAGATGCTTGCAATGCCATAAAAGCTGGTCGGAATAGCTGGTAATTGCCATTAGTCCTCTACATCCTTTAACTTTCTCCGTCATTTCCTCTGTGCTGGCGGAATTCGCCTCCAGCGGGATGTTTTAGCCTTTTCTCCTCCCCTGCACCTGGGTTCGAGAGTGGCCATATGCTCACCCCAGGATTCCCTCTATATCTCACACATGCACACACACGTGCTGACACACTCCACCCCAAGGCCTCCAACTGCTCTAAAGTGGTGTGTAATTAGGCTACACAATGGAGCAGCCCCTCTGGCCGCATGGATTGATGGATACTGGGGGCTCTTTGTGAGGACTGACAGGCTGGGAGGGGCGGCCACGGCCAGGCCAGGGTGTTATTGTTCTCATAAAATAAAGATTCATGTTCATTATGTTTTATGGGCTGTGGACGCCCCCGTCATGGCTGCCAATGGGGCGCAAAATGGAGTCAGGGCCGATGGGATGCCATTGACCCTCGTGTGCAGAGGTGGGATGAGATGCTAGTTGGTGGACGGCTAAAAGGAGAAAAACATGAATGGATGGGGGACAGATTGCGACTTTGTATGGGACCAGAGAGCTTGTCGCTGGGTTCAGATCAATAGATCACGCAAGCCAGATGCAGGAGAATGAAAGTTTGGTCCTGAGGTGAAACTAACGGTCAAATATTGCACAGCATGCTTTTAGTACCACAAGTAAAGAGCTTTATCCTCTAATAAATGGGAGATTAGTTTCTGCACCCACAAGGCACTAAGAGAACGTATTGTTGAAGCTTTCATTTCTTTATATTATGTGGTTCGTACTTAATGAATGTCAGCCTATTGTAGCCTTCCGATTCTTTGTAGCTATGATAAATAAAGTCTAAAAAGTTATCTTCAGGCCTGGAGCCAGTTTAAATTTTTTACAGACTTTCTTTTTTGTGAGTCTGCTCTCCAGAGTCTCTGTGAGCTTCTGGGAATACACATGCTGATGTGTTCTTGCTTAAATCTGCTGTGTGTCCATGTCTCCTGACCTAACTTTGCTAATTATGGGCACTTTCTTAGACATCAAAGACCGGCTTCGCACACATACTCTCAATCCCAGTCCAGTTTTGGCTAATTCTCTAAAAATCCATGAAAAAGAAGACAAACTGTTGAAGAGGAAGAGAGGAGGAGCACAGCAAAGGAGATAAAAAACAGATTTTGCTTTGTTTGAAAGCTCTTGGAACAGTTTTTGAGCCTGACTTCTTAAAGAAAAGTACCTGAAAGCTTTTTTGGACATGGTACTGGGTGGTGTTGGGCGATGTATTGCATATAAACCCAGTATTCAAGACGATTATGCTGACATGGTGAAAATAGACATGTTTTTAATGGTCTTTTTATTTGGCAGTATTTAGAATGTTGACATTTTAATAGCATCTTTCATTTAAACGTACCTTTTGTTGAGTTAACAAGTGCATTTGCATGTCTGGGAATCAGTTTAGTCTTTCTGTTTCAACAAAATTATGTATTTTTTCAACACAATTATGTTTTTTTAACTATATATTCTTATGTTGGTGCGTGTATTGGATCTAAATGAGTACATACATTTATTGTAATATTTATTTAATCATTAATATTTAATTAATTAATTTATATACAAAATTATTAGCCCCCTGTGAAATGTAAATTTCTTTTAGAATATTTCCCAAGTGATGTTTAATAGAGCTAGAGAATGTTTTCACGTTATTTTCAATTTTTTTTTTCTTCTAGAGAAAGTCTGATTTCTTAAAAAAATAAACAAATAAAAAACTGCTAAGGTCAATATTATTAGCCCCCTTAAGAAATTATTAGTTTGATTAGCTATAGAACAAACCACTGTTGTCCAGTGACTTGCCAAATTAACCTAAAAGAAAAAAGAAATTAGTTTGGACTTGAGAGAAAGAATTGTTAATGCTCATAAATATCAAAGCGTTTTCAAGTGTCAAGAACGGCAGTGAGATGCATTATCAAGAAGTTTAAAGAGACCAACACAGTGGAGAACAAGACGGGCAGAGGCAGGAAGCGAAAGATTTCAAAAACTTTAGAAAGAAAACTAGTGAGAGAGGTTTCTAAAGACCCAAGAACAACTGCCAAGACACTAGTGAATGACCTAGCCGAGTCTGGAATTGATGTCTTAACAAAGACACTCACTAGAGCCCTGCACAGGAATGAACTGCGAGGTTGCCGACCAAGAAAGACTCCACTTCTGAAGAAGAGACACCTCCAAGCTAGAATGAAGTTTGCTAAGGACAACCTGGGGGAATGTGATGCATACTGGAAACGTGTCCTTTGGTCAGATGAGACAAAACTAGAGCTTTTTGGCCATAGAGATGTTGCCTATGTTTGGAGAAAGAAGGGAGAGGCATTCAACCCCAAGAACACGGTTCCCACAGTGAAAAATGGTGGTGGGAGTATAATGCTGTGGGGATGTTTCAGTGCGTTTGGAACTGGGAATCTCATCAGGGTTGAAGGAAACATGAAAAAGGAAGACTATAAGAAGATTTTGAAAGACAATCTCAGACAGCCTGCAAGAAAACTTGGTTTGGGTCGACATTTTGTCTTCCAGCATGATAACGACCCAAAGCATACCTCACTTCTGGTGAAGAAATACCTCCAAATGAGCAAAGTGAGTGTACTTGACTGGCCTGCACAAAGCCCAGACTTGAATCCAACAGAAAATCTGTGGGGCACACTAAAGTCCAGAGTTTGTGCCAGAAGACCAACAAATCTGGAGGAGCTTGAGAGATTTGCTAAGGAAGAATGGGCTGTCATTCCTCAGGAGACATGCTTGAAACTTGTTGAGAACTACAGCAAACAACTGAAGGCTGTTATCAAGCAAAAGGGATACACTGCTGGCAATTAACATCAGAGGGCTAATAATTTTGACCAGTAGACTTTTTCAAATTCTTGGTTATACATTTATTTGTATTTGTATTACAAACCCTAAAAGCTTCCTGAAAAAAGTATTATGTTTAAAAATGCTGTGTTGATAAAATCGTCTTTCTGTTAAACAACACTTGGGAGGGGCTAATAATTTTGTCTTCGACTGTGTATGTGTGTGTGTATATATATATATATATATATATATATATACACACACACACACACACATACACACAGTCGAATTATTTATTTATATATATATATATATATATATAGTATAGTATAGTATATAAGTAATATCACATATATATATATATATATATATATATATATATATATATATATATATATATATAAAGAAACCACAACGACGGCGTGTCTTTAAAAGCCCTCATTTGTCTGATCTACTTCGTTCCACCACAGATTTAAATCTGTTTGACAGTTAAACAGCTTAGCCCATGCCTCAGTTACAAATTTGAAAACGTCACTTTAGAACTAGTAACAAACGAACGTTGAGGTCCTTCATTAAAATCTTATTGTATTACTGTATTAAAAGCTCACTGTATTATGTAGAGTACTCCTTTTTATTAAAATAAGTCTAAACAAGTAGATTCTAGCCTAAAATAATCTTAAAACTAAATTCGAGACACAAAAACTCAGCCACAACACTCGCTGTGAGAAATACTGCAAGCGGAGTGATACAAACAGTGAAATGGTTGGAATTCTGATATCACTAGAATATTGCACTCCTCTCAGCTTATCAGATTTGAGGACCAGAAAGAACTCTATAAAGAGAGAGAGAGAGAGATACCATGGTATATACTGGTAATGATGTTTTTATAGAGATGTACCGTGGGAGTGCCATCTCTCTTCACTCTGCAGCCTAAACACTATTATACCACAGTCTGATCTAATCAATCCTTCTCACCGTTTCTCTCAGACAGCCATCTAAACAGCGCTGTCATAATCTCATTACAGCATGGGCATTAATATTGAAAAGTAGCCCGTGGAGAGCCCACATGATCTGTGCCCTAGAGACTGTTTCCTTCTCCTCTTGTGCCAGAGGAGCGCCAGGGGGTTTGCTCTAGTGCTGCATGCAGGCGTACAGACCTGCCAGGCCGCTTTTGTCTTGAACAGCAGGTTGAACTGTACGCTTTGAGATGCTGATTAAGACGTAAGTGGAGTCTGAGGAGATTTTGTGGATGGGACCTCGAGCAGAGAGGTGTAGATGAGGCTAACAGACAGAGAGAGCAGTGTCTGAGGATGGAGCACTCATGAAGAGAAAGGCTGTGGGAAACGGCATACCTTTTATCCTCTGACCGGTGTCTTTTTGTGTCATTCTCAGTCTTTCTGTAAATGAAATGCTGAAAACCTTGTTGACCTCAGGCTTACAGCAGGATCGCAAACACAGACAAAATGTTGTCCGAATTGGGCTGGTTTATTCAGTTTAACACTATCACAGCTATAATGGTAACAGTGGTATTGTTGGAATCACTTTCAGCACTGACAGCCAATCAGAAAATACCTGACTTTAAAGAATTTGAATCTTTACAGAGGCAGATGACAAAACTGTGGCGCACATTTACAATAAACAATTTTTATGGTCCACATGTGTGGACACTAATATAGTTATTACTATTATTATTAAATAATCGTTCTACTTATTGTTTTTGATGTGAACAAGCCTTAATGGGTTAGTTCACCCAAAAAAATGAAAATTAGCCCTTTATTTGATCACCCCCATCTGAATATACAGTATGACTTCCTTCTTTCAGATGAATACAGTTATATTTAAAAAATATCCTGGCTATTTCAAGCTTTTTCATGTCAGTAGGCGGGTGTTTTTTCCCTTCAACAGGTCATAACAGTTCCATAAAAAAGTGCATCCATCTATAATAAAAAGTGCCTTCCATTGCAGGCCTTTTGTAATGAATCAGTGTGTTTTTGTGAGAAAAATATCCATATGCTTTATAATGGCAGTGGTCGATATGTTTAAGCAAAATAAAGTGTATAAATCTATCATTGCTTTAAAGTTCCACTCCTTAAATATGTTTTTCACACCACACATTGACAGTTGTCCCAACTAGGTGCATTCTGGCCTTCACTGGAGGACTGTCTCATTTAAATGAGGGAGGAATAGCCTAGCTACCAAAACCTCTGAGCTTTTGGTTAAACTGCAGTGCAGCTACATTTCCCTCCCAGCATCCTTCCATCCACTGCATGAGCCTCCTAAAACACTCTGCACTACACTTTTTACACTCCCTTTTCCCACCGCCAACATTTCCTGTTAATTTTTATTGATTCAGCTGCGTTTTCAGAATCTCATCCTCTCAAAATTGCAAGCTCTGTGTCCTCCTTTTTTATTCTGATAAATATTATAAGGGAAATGGAAAAGTTGGCTGGGGAATCCTCATTGATCCCCTCCTGTAATCTCATTTAGTCCCAGTCACTGTTTTCTCTCCTGGCAGCCTGCGTTTTGTTCCCCACAGAACACCCCCTCCATAGACCTGCTCTCACTGCCGTTAACATTAAAAGGGCCACATTATACACTTCTGTAGCGTTTTGTTTTTCCCCAATGTCCCCTTAAGATGTTAGTCAAGCTTTCTTGCACCAGAAACACTCACAATTTGGTTGCAACCATTTTCCACTATCTCTTTGAGCCTTTGAATTAAACAGACTGTTTCTGCTGCAGTATGTTTCAAGTCTTAAAAACACTCCAGGACACAGATATTTGCCTTGATTTACTCTAGACGAGTCTGTGCTAATTGTTGAAGTTGACAGATTTCACACAAAATCACAGCGTATGATGGGCACAGACACGGATATTTTTAGACCCATTTTTTTAACAAATTTTCTCCCAAAAATTGAAGACTGTCTAGTGCATACTACCTTTGGTTAAAAGGGGTCATGAACTGTCTTTTTTTATTATTTTGTACTGCTTGCTGATGTTTACTTATAGTGGTATTGAAATGTTTACATCAAAAAACATCATAATGTAGAAGTAGTAGGCTATTTTCCATCCTGTTTTTAACCCCCCTCATCAGAACACTCTGTTTGAATAGGTGTGGCAGATTATATTTTGAAGTAAATGCCCACTGCTATGATTGGCTAACTGTTGTATATGTTTGACAGCCTACATCCTTCATAGATAGGCGCTGCTGTGATTTAGGTTAAAAACGCATAAATTCTCAGTACATATCAAATGATCTGTAATAACAGACAAAGCAATAGTGAGGAGGAGTTTAGCCATACTATTACATCAAAGAATTTTTAGACTAACAAAAAAGAAAGAGTTCTGAAACTCACAGAATGTTTTTGTAGTACAATGATGTCTTATGTCAGGATTTATACAAGATGCTTAAAGTGCTTGAAGTACTTAAATTTGACACTTTGAAATTTAAGCCATGAAAAACCCTTGAAAACATTCCTGAAGAGGTTCTTGAAAAGTACTTGTGTTATTGAAAGATGTTGTTCAGAAAACATCACACTTTTTTTTAGCTTATTTCAGTTAATGTCATAAAACTAGTGAGCTTAGCCAGTAGTAGTATTGACAGTGTTGTGTAAACATGGCTGAAGATGCGAAAAGAGAAACGGATAACCGCTCTGATTCAATTTGAAACTTTGATTAATTTTCAAAAGCCATTCATTTTCAAATTTCAATATACAAGCCATATTGATATAATAATTTTAAAAAGCATGTAGTGAAGGGTGAACCAGAGCTTTTCGAAACTCAGAATCAGTTAAACATTGGGTTGCAAAATGATTCGCTGTTTCGAAACACTCCAATCAGATCGCAAATCATTTGATTTAGAGCGGGACTTTAAATCGCGTATCTTTTACTACAAATACCATGGTTTAACTTTGGTTAGTGTGTGAAAGCCATGGTTAATTTGTGGTTACCATGTTTTAACTATAGTAACCATGTTTTTTTTTTTTTATGTACGGGATGTTTCCAGGTTAACAAAACCAAAAAAATCAACACATTTACACCTTGGATGACCAAAAAAGTAGTGCTTGAGATGTCCTTGAAGTCCTGGAATTTCATTTGACAGTATCTGTACAAACCCTGTTATATGTCAAAAGATCAAGGGGATTTGTATTTCTCCGTTCATGACCCCTTTAAAACTTATTTCACTACTGTTAAAAAAGTAACCCAAAAACTTAAATGTAGTATGATTATGGGTAGTATGAATGAAATTCAGACATCCGTCATCCACCATGTTGCCACTGTCACATGACCTACCTGTGTCAGTTGTGTTGCTTTACTGCTATTCATAAATCCTCTCCTGTGGCATGCCGCTTGAGAATCTCTAGGCTTAAGTAGATGTTTTTTTTCTTGTAAATACATCTGAAAAAATGTGTTCATGTTATATTAAGGGTCTAGAATTTGACATACCAATAATACACCGACAAGTATCGGTGGCACCAAATCTGCATAATGTTTGTCGGTAATGTTAGAACAAGGCGATTGAAAACAAGAAAAGGAAAAGCTTACAGCAGCATGAGTCTTGACTGTCACGTTAGCCTGATGGAACCAAACTTTTTCTGTAAGTGATTTTAAAACATAAGACAGTACCCAGATTTCACTTCTACTGTTAATGAAATGTTGGTAGGCTACTATGAGATGGATAGCCTAATTGTTAAAGAATTTAGATGGGTTACCTGTTATTTTTATGGTATATCAAAAAGTGTATATATATATATATATATATATATATATATATATATATATATATAATTTTTTTTTTATTATTATTATTTTTTTTATAAAACACAAAAAGCCTTTGCATGAGTTTGTGTTTGGCGCTATTTGAAAATCTGGGAGTATTTGAATTAAGTGTATGATGCCTGTTTTTCTCTAACCATTTATGTCAGCAAGTGTGTGATGCATAGTGTTTTAAAATTTGTTCTGATTAAAAAAAAAAAACATAAGTGTATTCCAGCCTTTAGTCTTCTACATATTGCCCGGTCACCTCAGCCAAATCTTAATATTAAAACATGAATGTTTAAACATAACAACACTGAACAGGTGCCCTCTATTCCAGTGGAGACATGACTTCTCGGCCTTTTCCGTAATTGCTGTTTTCAGACCTTCAGACGCTCAGGGCCTCAAAAAAATTACACGCACACATACACATACACATACACATACACATACACCTTGATTTGCAATATTTTATGTGAGCGGTTTGCTTTCCTAATGATCCACAGTTAACCAAATGCCGGCAGCATGTGCAGTATCCGAGCAGGCCATTAGAAGACCCATCTGATGCGCTGCACCCTGCCTCTCTCCAGCATTTGAAATCTGCCAATCGAATTAACATATTTCATAGTGGCGCTTCAGGCCTGGGGGCAAGATAATGAAATGAATTACCATTCTGTCTTTTTCTCTGGGGAAAAGAGACAGAAAATCTGTAACATCTGTGTGAGTGGCTTAAATCCTTCATACCACTGACATCTAGACTAATCAGATGAATTAAGAGCACTTCCAGGAGCAGATTCTTGTGCTGTTTTCATCTCTCGTTCTCTTCCTTCCTCCAAAACCCTGTTCTCAATGTGGTATTTGTTTTGTGATGAATGCCGAAGCCGGCGTAACGATCCGCCTGCTATTTGAAAGTCTTTACCTATCCCAGCGCTCAGATTTGCCTCTTCTGTTTCCATAATTCACAAACAGAATCGATACGGTGACACGGCTTCTCTCATTTTCTCTCGCAGGAGTTCCAGGAAGCACGGCGAATTCTCAATCGATCCTTTGATAGCTGCGTGGGGCAGGCAGGCCACCTCGGCCAATCAGATGGCAGCGCTCAGCCCCCCATGGTGATGAACAGCATCTATGAGCGATGTGCGGGTGAGTGATGGGCTCGCTGTGTCTTTATCTCACAGTCGCTCCGTGCCGCAATGAGACGTTCAAGGAGAAGGCCACACTGATATCTAGTGCTAATATATTTCTGTCGTCTGCAGCGCATTTGCTTGCAGATTGCCTTTTCATCAGCCAGACTGATAAAGTTTGACTCTTCATTTTGACTTAAAGGCGCTAGAAACGAAATAAATGGTACATTTGAAGCCTAAACACAAAATTGCTTTTGTAGAATGAAAAACTAACCATGATCTTTGTAATGTAGGAGTAGACGAAGGTATTAAATTTATCAAAAGGAGCAGTAAAGATATTTAGAATGCTGCAAAAGATTTCTGTTTAACATAAATGCAGCTTTATAACTTTTTCTTCATCAAAGATTTCAGAAAAAACGGTTCTGAGTTATCCAATTCCAGCATTGTTTTCACAGAAATCAGCATATTCAAACATTGAACATTGAAGACTGCCTGCTGAAAATTCAGCATTGCCACCAAAGGAATACATTTAATTTTAAAATAAGTTTTAAATTTTAAATTCTTGCTGAGCATAAGATAATTCTCTTAACATTGAATGTTTACTTGAACATGTTCATTTTCACTATTTTACATTTGTATTAAATGCTCACTTAAAGTTAATAATTAAAGCTCTAATAATTTAATAGGACTGATTAACGTAAACTCTAGCAAATGTCTATTTTTCATACTGTACATTATGATGTTATGATGCTCAATCTGTTCAGACAAAATAACCTAGAATTGTAATATTATTGTTCATTTTATCGCTTATCAAACAGCATAAAAATCATTATCAGCTGACTTATGTCTTATTAGTCCATCTCTAATATTAATGGTAGTATTTAAAGGGTCAGTTCACTTAAGAATAAAAAAAAAATCTTGATAATTTGATGTTCATGTCTTACTTTCCTCAGTCGAAAAGAAATAAACGTTTATGAGGAGAACATCCCAGAATTTTTCTGTGTATGGTGGACTTCAATGACAGATCGTTTTGGTAGATAAGACTCTTATTCCTCGGCTGGGATCGTGTAGCGCCCTTTGAAGTGGCACTGAAACTGCATTTTGAACCTTCAACCTGCCGATCCCCATTGAAGTCCACTATATGGAGAAACATCCTGGAATGATTTCCTCAAAAACCTTCATTTCTTATAATAATAATAATGAGTGAATAAAAATTTTTAATCTGAAAGTAAACTAATATTGTAATACCATGTAAATCGGTCTGCCTCAGTATCCTATATTGAGACCTTTTAAATGCTTCTGACTAGGTTTTGTAACAGAGTTTTCTGTCCATGTGCCATGCTGGAAATATTCTTGTACATGAATGTCTGCCACTATCGATACAGTGTGCTTGTCATACATGTGCTATCTTTCTTTGTCTCTCTTTTCCTCTCTTTTATGCCTAGAAAGCCTCTTTTATCACAGCTGTATTAGAAACTGGAAGTTTAACTCGTCTGAGAATTGGAGCACATTTGCAATTCTTTTTATGTGAAATGCCTGTGTGCCTAGCCTGTCGTGTGGACCATCCCTTTAACCGAACATGAAAGAGTAACACTCCTCCTCCAGGATTTCAACACAACTAGAGACAGACAGATAGAGAGAGGGGCTTAAAATGGAGCTGCCTGCTTCACGCGTGTGCAGCTTTTCCTGAGGAGTGCGTTTCGCACACACTGTACTCATTGGGATTCCCAGAGTGCGCAATGCTAAGAAATAATACAAATAGTCCAATATCAGCCGCATCAGCTTCATATCCACATCAGCTCCCCTCCCTGACATCTCACACTTCTCCCCGTTGTTTATTTCCTTGATAGGCCGATGCTCTCACGCTCATAAATATATGCAGTTCAAAAATATTCCTTCTTTTTTCTCTCTGACTGGAAGTGGTTCTAGGTACGGTTGTCTCATAAGCAAAGAAAGTATGACAGCAAAGAAAAAGGAAACCGAGCCCTCTGCTCGTGCTGTGATTGTGTGTTTGTGTTGGTTTCTCTCACCCTGACCTTGAAATCATTAAGTTGATGTGCGCTTTATCTAGGCCATGTTTCCACAGGCGCAACAGTAATGCGGTCCGCTCGTAACGTAGTGTAGCAAACAATTTAAAATGCATAATGCCCTCATCAAGAGAGTGCTGAATTTTTTAGCGTGCCGTAGCCATTTGGGCTAAGGGAAGTAATTTACTGGTAGTTGTTTGAGCTGTAAATGAAAGCTAATGATTTCGTACATATGTATGTGTATTGTGTTTGCTTTTGAAGTGGTGCTCCTCTGGAGAATCGCTCTAATTATAACCCTGGATAACAGTGGGCCGGGAGCTGAGGAGAGGGCGGAAGTGTGGGATGGTATGAATATTTACTGTTTCTGAACTCTGTCCGTTTATGGTGTGGGATGAGTTTTTCCCTGCCCTCTAACGCCTTCATGAGAAGATGAACTTTGAGTTCTGTGGAGTTTAAATTAAGTGTTGATTGTTTGCTTCATTTCAGAGCTTTTTTGCTGTCATTTACCAAAAAGCACTGTGGTACAGTGTAGAATCCGGTGATGTATCAGATGATAATACTATAATACTTTATGTATACCATGGTACCAAATCCTTTCCATATTGATATATCATAGCATTTTCCTTAATATTCCAAGGTATTAAAAAAAAATACCATTGTATTCAAAAGTGCATTTACAAAAACATGGTGTTTTTGTGGTACATGTCCAAGTTTTTATATTAAGTTATTTTTATTGAGAGGAAAGCAGAAAGTAAATAAGAGATATGAAGATATGTTGCATGTTGAATTGGAACACATAGGCAGCTAAATTTGTTAGCGTATATGCTCTAAACGCAAGGCCACAGCTCCAAAACACTCAAAGAAAAGCTGAAAAGGTTCACTTATCTCTAGTTCCTAGCATGCTTTCTGTTGAAACTAGCTATTTGTGGTGACATCTGTCAAAGTCTTGAAGAGCATCTCACTCAGTGGCCATCTTGACTACGTTCCTCAGCAGTTATTTCTAGTCATTCTACAGTAGTCCAGCTCTTATCTACATAAAAAGGCTGTAGCTTGAATGGGAAAAGATGGAAATATGTAAAACTGTCAGCATTATTCGCTAACATCCTTGATGTTTGTTTGATGTGTGTTTTCATCAAGAAGTGTTTTCAGAGTTTGCTCGTGTGCAATACATCTCTAAGATGTTTCCTGTAGTAACAATACACTATATATATACACATGTATATACATATATATATATATATATATATATATATATATATATATATATATATATATATATATATATATATATATATATATATGTATATATATATATATATATATATATATATATATGTATATATATATGTGACCCTGGACCACAAAACCAGTCTTAAGTCGCTGGGAAATATTTCTAGCAATAGCCAAAAATACATGGTATGGGTCAAAATTATCAAAAAAATTTTTTTGCCAAAAATCATTAGGATATTAAGTAAAGATCATGTTCCATTAAGATATTTTGTAAATTTCGTACTGTAAATGTATAAAAACTTAATTTTTGATACGTAATATGCATTGCTAAGAACTTCATTTGGACAACTTTAAAGGCAATTTTCTCAGTATTTTTATTTTTTTGCATCCTCAGATTGCAGATTTCAAATAGTTGTATCTCAGCCAAATATTGTCCGATCTCAACAAACCATACATCTATTGAAAGCTTATTTATTCAACTTTCAGAATATATATAAACCTCATTTTTGAAAAATTTACACTTAAGACTGGTTTCGTCGTCCAGGGTCACATATCATAAAGACCTAGCAAAACTATATTAGTAAATGTAGTTAGTTTTGCTAGGTCTTTGATATCAAACTTTTTGATAAAAATTTGTAATAATTGTCAACAGTGTCAATATCACAAAAACAAAAAAACCAAATACTAGCCTAAATAACAAAAAAAAAAAAAAAAAAAACTGCTGTCACTCTAAGAGCTGCCCAGATCCAATATACTGTTGAACATGTGTTTTTTCTCAGCTGTTTGCTTTCACCTAAGACCTGAATTACTGTGTTTATGAGGATATTTGCAAAGACGGGCATCTTGATGCAAACACAAGTGTGTGTATTTAACTGTTCAAGGCATATAAAGCGGCAAAAATATCTCACAATCTTCACGTGCACGCGCCTCTCTGACGTGTATAGCCAAATTAGTTCTCTTTCGCTACTGATTGCATTTCAGTGGCTTAAAATCATTTGCTTTTGAACTGCAATGCTTAAAACACATGCAAGCGATACGTTTTCTTGACCACGTAGAACGATATTTTAAAATAGTCTACCAGCTGACAAATGTCTACTGGTTAATCATGTCTACCAGTAGATCGGTCTACTGTCAGATGTTAAAATATACATTTAGAAAATGTTTTAAAGCTGGAGTCAAAAATTTTTTATTTCTTTGCTCGGAGTTTACAGTTTATATGCATCATGAATCGATTTTCCAAACACCTATAATAATTTTTGATATTCTGACTAATTTTTTGTCATAGACGTAATTAGTTATAGACATAAATGGAGAGAAGTAGCTCTGGCTACAGTGTTCTTCCACAAGACACATGCAATTCTGTTTCTTAAACGCTTAGAGCGCCAAAAGTTATGGACTGCAGCTTTAAGATGTTTTTGATTTAGAATCTAAAAAAGCTTTTTTGTGCCTTCATCAAATTATGTTTTTCAGGGGTATTTGTGACATGTTTAGCACATCTGTAACACAAATCATGCTAAAAACTGTATTTTTCATGTATTGCATGTGTGTTGTAGAGTAATTTAAACTAGAGTAATTTGAGTAATTTGATGACTTTGCCAAGACAATTGGTCTTTTAACTCATAGATGGTACTTTATTTCCCACAGCTGCCATACTGAGCATTACAATTTCTCCCCTTCATTTTTCTACAACATATAGTTTTTTGTATGTGTGTGTGTAATACAATATTTTCATTACAGGAAATGCCTGATGTTCTCATAGCGATACTCATGCAGCCAAGCCTCCCCTGTTCCGCTGACTGTCATTATGAATATTGTGCACAGATGTGAAATATTATATCTGTCCAGTGTCTGTGGTAATAGATTCATACCCAGCCCTCTTGGAGAGAAACATGGCTTTTATTTCAGTTAATGTTTTACATAAAGAGGTGTTTTGCTGGTGCAGGCGAGAGGTCTGGTAGCACACACCGTTTAGGATTAATAACCCTGTTTTAGCTGGAAGAGCCATTGATCCATCATCTTCTGAAGGAACAACTTATTTCATTTCGACTACGCCACACTTTAGCAGATAAATAATCGTGAGTGTGTGCAGCTGCGAGTGTGTGTATGTGCATTTGTGTGCAACACGCATACATTTTTTCACTCACTTCAGCATCAGTTCATCTCTCAAGTGTGCGTATGTTCATGCGTGTGCGTAAGCGTGCATGTATGCGTCTGTGCACTTGATGTATTATGGCAGTTGTGCAGCACACAAACAGATGAGATATATAATACTAATAAGCAGTCATCCCAGTGCAGTCTGATGAGTAATGATGAAGTTCTGTTGGGTGGGGCGCACTGATCTATGTGATTGTCAGGCCCGATATCCAGCTCCACTCCGCCAAAACACAGACACTCCATCAAGAAGACAGAGAACAACGTGCTATCCATATTCCAGCAACCCACAGGAAGAACTTAAAAATCTTACGTTTTTGTAGGTTTTTTTTTCTAAAGCTCACCTAAATCAAGCTATGCTATCTCAAGCTAAGTTCACGTGATGATATCCAGAGCACACAAGTGTGTCTATGTATTAAAGAGATAGTTCACCCAAAAATGAAAATTCTGTCATTAATTACTCACCCTCATGCCGTTCCAGACCCTTAAAACTTTGCTTTCATCTTTGGAACACAAATACGGACATTTTTTAATGAAATCCAAAAGCTTTCTGACCCTGCATATACAGCAACACAACTGACACGTTCAAGGCACAGAAAGGTGGCAAAGACATTGTGAAAATAGTCTGTGACATTAATTACAAATCCTGTGTTAGCAGCACCGCACGCATGCGTTGTGGTACTCTCGTGAACTTGTTGAAAACTGATATGGAAGAGAAGAAATTGTTGAATAAAGTCATTATTTTTGTTGTCTTTGCGCACAAAAAGTATTCTCGTTGCTTCATAAATTTACGGTTGAACCGCTGATGTCACATGGACTATGGAGTGAGATGAGGGTGAGTAATTAAGGACAGAATTTTCATTTTTGGGTGAACGATCCATTTAAACTGTATATAGACTACATATTAATATGGTTGCTGATAAACATAATGCAAGATAAGGGCTGGCTGCATGACATAGGCTATTAAAATGCAGTTATATGCTCCTAAAATTGAAGATATGAGGGCAAAAATGCCACTTTATGGGGTTTTTGTCTTATATTTCTATCTATCTTATCTCTTTAATAATTTCACAGAAGCAAGAGTTCAGTT
Source organism: Cirrhinus molitorella (assembly GCA_033026305.1). Classification (NCBI taxonomy): domain Eukaryota; kingdom Metazoa; phylum Chordata; class Actinopteri; order Cypriniformes; family Cyprinidae; genus Cirrhinus; species Cirrhinus molitorella. The sequence continues at coordinate 29,050,022 of CM065122.1, read as the reverse complement.
TTCCCGAATATGTGACCCTTGATCACAAAACCAGTCTTAAGTAGCATGGGTATGTTTGTAGCAAAATGGGTCCAAAATATTTTTTTAATGGCAAAAATCATTGGCATATTAAGTAAAGATCATTTTGTAAACTTCCTACCGTAAATGTATCAAAACATAATTTTTGATTAGTAATATGCATTGCTAAGAACTTAATTTGTTTAAAGGTAGGTGTTTTTCTCAATATTTTGAGATTTTTGCACCCTCAGATTCCAGATTTTTAAATGGTTGTATCTCAGCCAAATATCGTTCTATCCTTATTCAGTTTTCAGATTATGTATGAATCTCAATTTCAATTTCAATTTTGACTGGTTTTGTGGTCCAGGGTCACATTTGTATATGACTGCAAATGTGATTTTATACAGTATTTTAATAAACAAGAAATTAATCAGTTGTGTTACATTTTAGGCAGAATATACACTGTTGTTTAAAAGTTTGGGATCAGTAAGATTTTTAATGTTTTTTAAAGAAGTTTCTTATTCTCATCAAGGCTGTGTTTATTTGATCAAAAATACATAAAAAAAAATCATATTGTTGTGATGTAAAGCATTAAAATAGAATAGATTCCTGTGACCAAAGCTGAATTTTTCAGCATCATTACTTCGGTCTTCAGTGTCACATGATCCTTCAGAAAGCATTCTTATATGCTGATTTATTAAAGTTGGAAACAGTTGTTGCTGCTTGTTTTTTTTTTTTTTGGAACCTGTGATGCGCTTTTTCAGGATTCTTTGAATAAAAAGTTTAAAAGACCAGCATTTGTTTAAAATAGAAACCGTTTTTAACAATATACAATACCGTTCAAAAGTTTAAGGTCAGTACATTTTCATTCTTTCTTTTTCTCAAAGAAATTAATACTTTTATTCAGCAAAGGTGTGTTAAATTAAAGTGATAAAAAGACTTATATTGTTAGAAAATATTTATATTTAGAATAAATGCTGTTCTTTTTCACTTTTTATTCATCAAAGAATCCTAAATAACAAATCACAGGTTCCAAAAAATTTCTGATTTCTGAAAGATCATGTGTCACTTAAGACTGGAGTAATGGCTGATGAAAATTCAACTTGGCATCACAGGAATAAATTATATTTTAAAGTTATTAAAACAGTAACCATTATTTTATATTGCAATAACATTTTACAGTTTTTCTGTATTTTTTTTATCTAATAAATGCAGCTTTGATAAGCATTGGAGACTTCTTTAAAAAAAAAAAACATTACAAGTCTTACTGATCCCAAACTTTTTAACAACGTTATATATTGTCCTTTTTTTAATCGATTTTACAGCTGAAAATATTTCCAAAAAAAGCCACAGCAGAACTGTTGTGTATTTCGTTACTGAATTAATACTGTTTTCAACAAACAGAATATGGCCATTCATAAAGAAAATCACGTTTGGACTAATTCATTGAATAAATAACTGAATGGCTGAATAAATAACTGAATGGCAACTAAGACAGTGACTTGGTGTCATCATCTTGCTGTTTTAGTTTCATTTTTAGAGTGACATTTCATTATTTTTCAATCAAATTATATATCAATATTCAATTGAAAAACATTAGTACCCATGTATTATCATTATTTATGTAATGTTGAATGTTATAAATGAAATTATATATAATTATATAAATGAATATTTTTAATGTATTTGAATAACATCATTACATTATATTTTGTTTCTCTTTTTTCCCCAAAAGCCAACAAATACTGTAGCATCTGTCATATGCACTTGATTCTGCTAAAGGAAATGGTTTAGGAAATGATTACAAGGGTTCAGTCTATATCTGGAACTACTGAGCGTCTGTCCATACTGTAGATTGTTTGTCAAACCCGTTCACTAAGTGTCTGGGAATCCGAGGCATTTGTTTTAAATTGTGCATTGTTGGCTTTCAGACAAAGACCTCCAGCCTTTGTTTTGGCTCTGCACTATTTGGCCTAACAGACATTAATGAGGTCTTTGTCATGTGGGCCTCCAGATACAGTAGTTGAAAACATCAACTAAATAATGAAAAAAGAATTCTGGGTAAATGCTCATAAACTGCCCTTGAATTATATACACACGCACTCAGAAACAGGTCATTGTGTCTTTTTTTCTGCAGCAGGTGGTTTAAGGCTACTGTGTTGCCTAGTGAGAGCCAGGCAACAGTAGTGTATAGTGTCTTCAGGCAAATGAGACATGAACCAAGTACAGTCACTGCATCATTCTGCTAACTGCACTTCCTGTTTCATTCATCTCGCTATACATTCTGTTGTGCTGTTGGGTTTCATCTGTTTTAATCTGCTAACACAGTATACTGTATATATCACACAAACAAATATATACATTCATTAACAATCACTCTATAACTCAAGTTTTCTATTAGTCAATTACATTTTCAGTTTAATATGCTTATATATATATTCAATATATACAAAAAATTATATATATATATATAAATGTATGTATGTATGTATTTATTTATTTATTTTTTTTTTTGTGGTCTACATTGTTGTTCTATACTGGTGTATGCCAGAGAAATAAAAAAATAATAAATAATAATGAATTGAGTTACAATAAGCATTGCTAATTAAGGATCTAGCAGAAAAATTGGTCTAATTATGTCAATTAATATGCATATGTTTAGTTATAGAGACAATATCTACGTCTCTCTGTCAGATGCGCAAACATATACACTCTTACAAGCTTAACCACGCTTAGAGGGGGGAAATCAAGTCAATCCAAGGCCCCAGTCCCATTATCATAGGAGTGAAAGATCATTAAAGGTGAGTGGAGATTGCAGTGTGTTGCAGCGGATAATGGTCTTCGCCTCTGTCTGTCTGTCTTAGCGCTCGAGCCAGACTGTCACCTCTCTCTATCGCTGGCCTGACCCCAGCAGACCCCTCTTAAATGAGCCCGCATAATATTTCCACAGAGCTCTAATGATTGCTTTTCTCTCTCTGCGGTTTGCCCGTTCTCTCACAGTTTCAAATGGGGGATACGGTCACATGGAAGAGGGGGATGATGAAGGCTTCGCTGCTAATCCTCACAGACAGGACAGCCTGAAACTCCAGCAGAGGTAACATGGATTTGCCTTGGACTGAAATCGACAAACATGTCTCTTTTTCAATGTAGGGGTTGCACCGACTAGTTGATTAATTTTGACACCAGTTGGTCACATGACTTGAGTGTTGTCTGTACTGTGGACAATTCCTCAAACTGTATCCCAGTGTAGCTACATTATGTGATATTAGCTTAGTTTTGAAAATGCCAAATATATGGCTTGAGATGTCTGAGTTTGTAGGCTTCACAAGCCGGGAAACTTTTAAAGGAATAGTTCACCCAAAAATGAAAATTAGCCCATGATTTACTCACCCTCAAGGCATCCTAGGTGTATATGATTTTCTTCTTTCAGTCGAATCCAATCTGAGTTATGTACAATTGTCCTGGCTCCTCTGAGCTATAGAATGGCAGTGGGCATGTGTTTCTGTTCAACAGTCCACAAGAAGTCTAATAAAGTGCACCCATCCATAATAAAAAGTGCTCCACATTGCTCTGGGGGGATGAATAAAGGCCTCCTGTAGCGAATCGATGCATTTTTGTAAGAAAAACATTCATATTTAAAACATCACAAGTACTTTTGTCTAGTACACGCAAGCCGTTCCAGGTGGATGACGTAGGATGTCTGCGTTGTGCATGCGCTGCTGAGAAGTGACGAACGCGGAAACAGGGACAGCAAAAACAAAACACTGGTCACAAATTAGAAGTACAAAAGAAGGATTTGTAAAAAAAAAAATATTGGAGGATTTCGATAGAAGCCAAGAGGAGACTTGTTTTCCTTTGCTAAAATAAGAAAACTTTGCTTCCTTTGCTTCTGTAAACAAAAGTTGGTTTTCGCAAGAACAGCAGCGCATGCATTACGCATACATCCTACTTCATCAGCCTAAAACTGCTTGCACGTATGACAATTGGTGCAAGCTAGAGAAAAGTGATTATGACCTTTTAAATATGGATGTTTTTCTTACAAAAATGCATCGATTCACTACAGTAGGCCTTTGTTCACCCCTTGGAGCCATGTGGAGCACTTTTTATGATGGATTGATGCGCTATTGGACTTGTTTTGGATAGTTGAACAAAAACACCTGCCTATGCCATTATAAAGCTGGGAAGAGCCATAACTATTTTCAGATTGGATTCGACTAAAAGAAGAAAGTCATGTACAGCTAGCGTGCCTTGAGGGTGAGTACATCATGGGCTAATTTTAATTTTTTGGGAACTAACCCTTTAATCCATCCTAAACATAATACAGTGTCAATGAATGTGCAAGTGGGCATTGATTAGTTTATGGTGATTCTTTTTTTTTTTCGTCAGATAATCACTGACCAATTGAGTTAGCTACTCAAGACTAGTAAAAAACGAGTAGTAGTGCAATCCCTATATGTTGTTTTGAAGTTGAATGACTTAAACTTGTTTAATAAAGATATTAAAGAAACATATGTGTGCCCTGTTTGTGTGTGTCCAGTCTGAGTTTAGGTCTTCGTTCAGCTGACACTTCTTTGACTGACGGAGGTCAGCAGGGTCATACGGAGCAGAATCATGTAAAGTCATCTAAGAGCATGGATCTGGGTAAGACATCCACATTATTGTGCGATTTCGCTGTCTGACATCTCTCTGTGTTGTCCTATCAATAGAAATTTAAAAGTATTACATTTTTCTGAGCGAACAGCTTGATGGGGAATAAAGACACCCAGAGTGTCCTGGGTTTGTTAACAAAAGAAGTTGCTAGAACCAAGTGAGGAGATTTGCTAATATACACAATACTATTCAAAAGTTTGGGTTCTGTACATACTTTTATTTGCTTGGTTTAGAAACTAATACTTCTGTTCAGCATCGATTGCATTAAAAGGATAGTTCACCCAAAAATGAAAATTACCCCATGATTTACTCACTCTCAAGCCATCCTACTGTAGGTGTACAGTAGGGATGTGACGATATCAAAATCTCACAATACGATAATATTTTGATATGAAGTCCAGATGCATAAAGAATTGGGAAAAAAATGAAAATGTAATGCACTTTGAGACTTCAAAATTAAGAGCTCCAACCCATAATCTTTAATTTATACTGCACCTTTAAGCTTTTATTTTGACCGAAATTGCAGTAGAGCTTTTATTTTGACAGAAAACACCAGCTTCAGTAAAAACAGGCTTACAAAAACGTCTCACTACAAATGTAGTCTAAACTCTGTAATCATCTGCCAAGAAAATATATAGCATAACTAGTGGCACATCCAATAAACATATTTAGTGCATTCACTGTGAACTGAGCTGTTCGGAGGCACGGAAAACACCGGATCACGAGCTGATCGCCTGAACGAAGTGTGCACTTCCCTTTGAAATGTGCAGCGAAAACTCGATGCACGGGATTAAGCTTTTGATTTTAGTTCATTTGACAAATACTGTGCCAATTATAATGGCCAAAAACACAATTTTAAAGATCTTTTAGGTTAGAATAAAAAGTTTAACTATATTTGCAAAACTACACTTTTGGCCGAATTACCTATTGTTTCATATTGTCATGTGACCATGATAATATCAAGACAGTTTTGCTATGATATCACGATATTGATAATATCACTACATTCCTAGTTTACAGTATATGACTATAGACTAATACAATTATAAGTACTCCACATGGCTCCGGGGGGTTAATAAAGGCCTTCTGAAGCGAATCGATACATTTGTGTAAGAAAAATATCCATATTTAAAACTTTATAAACCATAATCTCTATCTTCCGTTAACTGTCATGCGCATGTTAATGAGAGAGAGGTGTTCCAGCGGATAAGCTTGGAAGAGCCAGGACGTTTTTTAATATATGTATTCATCTGAAAGAAGAAAGTCATATACACCTAGGATGGCTTGAGGGTGAGTAAATCATTGGGTCTTTTTATTTTATTGATCAAAAGTAAATGATTTTATAATGCTACTGAAAATGTATCTTTTAAATGACTAGCTGTTATTTTGAAAGTATTGTATTCTATTTCTAATAACGACTCGAATCTTACTAAGCTTAAACTTTTGAACAGTGGTGTGTATATATTACTTTCTAAAACAAATCCAATTCCATAATGCACCTGTGAGTGGATCTCATATATATACAAACAGTATAAATTCAGAATATATGAAATTAAGAGGAGTGGAAACCATCCATGTTCAAGCAATCTTGTCAATGTTAAATGTGGGCTGACTGGTCTAAGTGCACGCTGGAGGATGAATCAATGCTCCTCCTCACTGTAACGCAATTAATCTCTCGTGTTCCAACATTACCTTGAAAATCTAATCAGCGGAGCTCTATATCTGATACATCAGCCACAGCTACGGACCAAATCTGTGTCACATGATGGCTTTTTAAAAAAAACCAATAGTGTAAGTATTGAAGAGCTCAATATGATGAGGGCAGACGGGGGCTGCTCTTTGGTGACCGTGGCGACTGTAGCTATGGTGGGCCGCACAATGGCCAGCGTGAGCGAGCCCCGCGGTCCAATTCAACCATGAATAAAAACCCACTGTAATTTGGTTCCAAGTGCGGGATATGAAATTGGATCGTCTTTGATACGAGCGCTAGGATATTAATAATACATAACCAATAAAGAGAGCCCCCTTTAGTTCATGAATAATAGAAAGTTTGAATAGTTTTTTAATTGAAATTTTTTGGTGTACGCTCATATTCACCTGGGCGTAGGCGCATTAAAAAGGGAAAAAATCGAGTGAATTATGGCACCGGCCTTCTCTCTCTGGATCCCCTCAGAGGCTTGAATAGCTGTGAGGATATAAAACTGTACGGTAGATTTAGGTTTACAGCTGCAGTAATGGCTTTGTTTTGATTACTATGTATGCGCTGATATGACTGCTTTAGTGGCCATTTGTTTTCCTGACCGGTTGGCAGGCCAGTAACTTTGTTAATGAAGAGCGCTGGAAGTACAACAGTGTTGTTTTGTTACCGTTGATGAGGTTATAAAGTAAATTGTACCGATTCACATCATCCATTGAGAATTCAGTAACTCTGTTGGAATAGCGGAGTGGTTGGATCAAAACCTATCAAGAACAAATTAATTGGAAAAAAAAAAATCATATGTATATAAGTGACCCTGGACCACAAAACCAATTTTTTAAATTGAGATTTATACATAGAAAAGAATAAATAAGAATACATGAGCTTTTCAACTGATGTATGGTTTATTGAATGTGATGTATGGACTATTTGAAAATCTGGAATATGAGGGTGCAAAAACCTTCAAAATACTGAGAAAATCACCTTTAAAGTAGTCCAAATTAAGTTTTTGCATATTACTAATCAAAGAATAGGTTTTGATGTATTTACGGTAGGAAGTTTACAAAATGTATTCATGGAACATGATCTTTACTTAATATTCTTATGAATTTTTGGCATAAAAGAAAAATCTATCATTTTTACCCATACGTATGTATTGTTGGCTATTGCTACAAATATACCTGTGCTACTTAAGACTGGTTTGAAATATATGTTGGTTTATATATAGAGAGAGATACATAGATATTTACATAGATATACATAGATTATACACACATATAAAAAGAAAGCAACATTTTTATATATATATATATATATATATATATATATATATATATATATATATATATATATATATAATTTAATTAATAATTGTATTTTATCACTATTTATTTGATTACATTTCTATTTATTTTATTTTTTTTTTCTTTGTTTTATTTGATTTCTATTCATTTATTTTTATTTTATTATTACATTACATAAAATTAATTTATTTTATTCTGTTTATTTTATTCTATTGTACTTTGTTTTATTTATTTGTTATTGTCTTTTTCTTTTTATTCTATTTTTTTGTTTTATTTCATTACTATATATTTTATTCTATTTCTATTTTGTTTTTCTTTTGTTTTATTTTGAAACTGGTCTATTTATTTTTTTGTTTATATTTCTTTTTCTTATTAATATTTTATTTCATTACAGTGTATTGTATTCTATTTCCATTTATTTTATTATATTATTTTATTTTACTTTATTTCTATTTCTTTAATTTAATTTTATTCTGTTCATTTTTCTTGATTTTATTTTATTTCTCTTGATTTTATTTTATCACTATTTTTGTTTCTTTTAAACTACTTATTGTTTCTATTTATTTTCTTTTTTGTTTTATTTTTTCTATTCATTATTTTATTACTGTTTATTTTATTCTTTTTAAATTCATTTTATTTTATTACTGTTTATTTTATTCTGTTTATTTTATTACATCGTACTTTGTTTCTATTTATTTTAATTGATTTTTATTCTATTCTATTTTTATTTCATTACTATATATTTTGTTCTATTTCTATTTATTCTATTTTTTCTTTTGTTTTATTTTGAAACTGTTCTGTTTATTTTTTTGTTTATATTTCTTTTTATTTTATTTTTTATTTCATTACTATGTATTGTATTCTATTTCTATTTATTTTATTATATTATTTTATTTTACTTTATTTCTATTTCTTTAATTTAATTTTATTCTGTTTATTTTTCTTGATTTTATTTTATTTCTCTTTATTTTTTATCATTATTTTTTTCTTTTAAACTACTTATTGTTAAACTATTTATTTATTTTTGTTTTATTTTTTTCTATTCATTATTTTATTATGACTGTTTATTTTATTCTTTTTAAATTAATTTTTTTTATTACTGTTTATTTTGTTCTGTTTCTATTCATTTTATTTTACTTATTTTATTTAATTTTATAATGAAATAAGACTCAGGCATGCATGTTCTTGTGGGTGACAATAACTTTTTAAACATCTTATATAATTATCTGATCATGTCCTACCCTTTATTCCTGATGAGAGACTAGCTTTATGATACCCATAACTGGAGCAAATATTCATACGGGGGCCTCTGCAGCGCTCCACAGAGCAGTTTAAGGGAGTCCATCGGTTTGTGTCTTAGCAAGGAGATTTTTTCTGCAGAGAGCCTCAGGGGAGAACGATGACAGACTTCTCCCACCTTTTCCTCCCTCCGGACGGGGACAGGAAAGAAAAGGAGTAATGAGAGTGAGCGAGGAGATTATAGAGGTGCTGGAGGTGCAGATGAGAAGAGAGAGACGTTGTGAGCGAGGAAGAGGGTCCACTGGATGACTGCCTCTGAGGAATGGAGGGATCACTAAAACAGAAATGAGATGGCCGCTTTTGCAAGTCATTTTCTATACAGGCTTGATGGGTGCGACGCCTCAAAATTGAACGCTCACCATGAGAATTGAACAGTGCAGCACATTTCCACACATTAGCTAAGGATGACCCTATTAGCTCGGCTTTTTTCCATAACACACTGAATGAGAAATATTTTACTCCGTTAAAACGCTGGATGCTGCAGAATTTCAATTACACTTCATTAGTTTTCTATATTTGGTTCTCGCAAAGTAATGTTTCGGTGGCAACAGTGGACTATGCCAACAATTGATTGGCTTTCATTATCGTGATAGTATAAAAGTGTGTGTGTTTCTACTTCTCTCCATATAGACACATGGCAAAAGACTTTCCTCATTCAAAACAACCCTTGTAGCTAGTTTCTATGACTTAAAGGAGGAACATAATGGACGTAATTTTTTTTTTCTTCTTTCTGATCTCATCTTTCATCTGGAATAAATTAATATATGGGTCATTGACGTATAAAGATTTTCGACAGGCTCATTTGTAAATACAAAAAATAATGATATCAGTTGTAATTGTTCAAATATTAAAAATGTGTGCGCGCACATTCATATTCAGATTTTTAATTTAGTGATTTTAGTGTTTTTTCTAGATTAATTGGCCGTAGCCTCAAAAAAATGTCATGTGGTGCGACCATGATTTGTAATAAAAGTAATCAAATCTGACCAATCATTTAGCCAATTTTTGTCCGACAAACAAACCACACAGGAGAGTGGATTAACGCCGGTGGACATGAACTTGAAAAATTGTGTGCATTGACGCCTTTTCACGGTTGAAACAAGATGCCTTCTGGTGTTCATTCATGTTTATTTACATGTATTGTAACCAGTAAAGATGAAAGGTGATCAGTTAATGTGCCGCTTGAACTTAGGCACTAGAGCGATCTGTCAGGACGTAAGAGCCACAAAACAGTATTTGTTGTTTAAATTTCTTTAAAAAATGACAAAAGTTGAACTCTGAGACTCTTTCATACCCTAAAGTAACCTGCTCTGTCTTGTCTGTCAGTGCATTGTCAGTGTCCTCTTTGCTCCGTAATGCATTTTACAGTGCATGAGAACATTCAGTGGTATTTGTGAAGGGTCAATTAAGAGTAGCGGGAGGTTGCTGGCTCAGGTTCTGAGATGACATCATGAACATCTCTCTTACAGTAGAAAATTACATCTAGAGTTTGTGCTTGACTGCAGGGTCAGATTTAACATGATGCCTATGGCAAGCTTTTTTATATATACTTAGCTTGGCAGTGGAATCTGGTAAAATAGAATAAAATAGTTATTAATAAATAAATAATAAAATACTAATAAATGCATAATTACCAAACCAAAATTACATTACTTTATTATTATTATTATTATTATTATTATTATTATTATTATTATTATTATTATTATCTTTCTTTTTTTTCTTTCTTTTTTTCTTTTGCATTTTTTCTCCTATTGTACAAAGATTAAACAAACTATTTGAAATTATCAAATTGCATAAAAATCTATTTCAAACGATAATAAAATAAGGATATATTAAAATAAAATATTTATGGATATAAACCATCAACTGAATATCAAAGGCAATCTGGGACATATATCTATAATGGAAAACTCTCTGTGGTCGCACCACATGATGTTTCAAATTCAGTTGAAATTTACAAGCACAGAATTGGCCACCTAAACAAAACAACCTAGCTTCTCACAAAAAGTCACTATGATTTTTTTTTTATATATATAAAAATAAATACTTGTTGAAATAACTTAATATTTAATGTTTTTTTGAGGTCATACCACATGATATCCTACATACTAACCATTAAAAAGGTTATTTGTTTCCAAAATTTAAAAAAGAGGTATAAACCTGCTTGATGCTTTAATGGTTCCTTGGAAAATTGGTATATGATGCAACGTCCTATCTTTGAATGGATTTCATCATAAAAGTCCCAAAATAGTAGTTACTTAATGGTCGTACCACATGACATTTCATTAAAACAGACATCATCGGACAAAGTTTGTTTGTATATTATGATTAAAAAATAAATACAAGTGCTTTGCAATTTATACAGGATTACAAAACACTTTGGAAATCATGCCAAATAGTGGACAAAATGAATCTGAATAAATTTAGGGTAATTTCAATGTTTGCAAACAGCAGTTATGGCCAAACAGTCACACCACGTGATTTTTTGACACTTCGAATAACAGAAAAATTTCAAATAACGTTTTTTTTTTTCTTTTTTTAAACTAGTTTTTAACTGAAAAAAAAAAAATGCAGTCGGACAGAAAATGTAAGCATCATGTCATTGCAGTCACACCACACATATTGCTGACATCGTAACTCTTGAACTGTTAAATAAATTTGAATCAAGGGCTTATGAATCTGAATCGTATCAGCGAAACATTGCTGATTCCTAATGCCATTACTTAAATGCTAATATATTTGATCATTGAAGACAAAAACATAAAGAAACAGCTCAGTCTGAATAAGCGCCGCTGTGAGAGAACTGTGTAAAATAGATACTAGCATAATTGCGTTTCTCGCATAAACCTAATACCAGGCTCTCCAGAGAAAATGCTTCATCCCCATGTGCTCGTACGATTGCACTTCAAGATGAATACTTGCACTCAGAGTCCTTTATTCCTGGCTGCTTTTGATCAGAAACTGTCCTAAATGCCCGTCTTTCATCTTCGTGTGGAGGTCCAAGGCCAAAGTGTGTTATTCTCCTGAGCTTTTGTTCTCACCGGCAGAGTAGGAATACATTTGTTCGATGAACGTGTGTCTTTCTCGAGGAGCATTATTCATTGACCTATTTTGTATTGTTTTACCCATCTTTGTGGAATCAGAATTAGCTTGTAATGCGGGAAAACACCATTATCCACATTCTGTTTTAGGAATGAGCCGAATAGAAAAACAGGAAATAATTGTTTAGAGGAGATGGACATTGTACAATTGGCTTGTTGTGTGTGTGTGTGTGTGTGTCATTAGCAGAACATGAATGTTATTCACATCTCAGTCATAATACTTGTGTTTTGCTTGTTTGATACACTTTGCCTATACAACAGACCATCTTTAACTTAAATGTGTTGTCCGTGGTATTTGCTAAGGCAGGACATTTTGTCAGTGGCTTGATTTCTGTTTCTGCTGTTATGCTTGTTAGCTCCATCCACTAAAATTGTATTTGGTTATACTTTATAGTGTAACCAGTGTTACAGTGTAATTATATATTTAAGTACTGAGTAATATTAATTACTAATTATTAATTTCTATATGGTTAAGGTTAGGTTTAGGGTTTGGCTTAGTGCATGTAACTAGTTGTTTTTATAATAGTAAGTACATATAATGTGTAACAAGGACACCTTACATAATTTAATTTACATGTTTTTTTTTTTTAGAAATAAGACCTTACTAAATGTATGCTTGTTAACTCCATTCACTAAAATTACATTTTTATTATTACTTTATTTTATTTTATTTTTATTTATTTAGAAATAAGACCTAACCAAATGTGTACTTGTTAAACTCAATCCACTGTTATTACTTATGAATAGGACCTAACTAAATGTATGCTTCTTCCATCCACTAAAAATTTTTTATTTTATTTTGATTGTATTATTATTATAATTTTACGTATTTTGTTTTATTTTGAAATAAGACCTAACCAAATGTTTGCTTGTTAACTCCATCCACTAAAATTCATTTTTGTTGATACTTTATTTTATTTTATTTTATTTTATTTTGTTTTTTATTTTATTTAGAAATAAGACCTAACTAAATGTGTGCATGTAACTCAATCCACTATTATTATTTTTTTATTTTATTTAGAAATAAGACCTAAGTAGAAGTTAGCTACTTCTACTAAAATGTATTTTTTATTTTTTTATTTCATTTTATTTAGAAATAAGACCTAACTAAATATGTGCTTGTAACTCCATCCACTAACATTTAATTTAATTTAATATAATTTGATTTTGAAATAAGACCTAACTAAATATGTGCTTGTAACTCCATCCACTAACATTTAATTTAATTTAATATATTTTGATTTTTAAATAAGACCTAACTAAATGTATGCTTCTTCCATCCACTAAAAATTATTTTTGATTTATTTTATTTTATTTTTATTTTATTATTATTATAATTATAATTTTTACGTATTTTATTTTATTTTGAAATAAGACCTAACCAAACTTGTGCTTGTTAACTCCATCCACTAAAATTTAATTTAATTTTGTTTTATTTTGTTTTAGTTTAGTTTTATTTTATTTAGAAATAAGACCTAACCAAATGAGCTTGTTAACGCCATCCACTAAAATTTTATTTTATTTTATTATTTTATTTATTTTTTGAATGTTTTTTTTTTTTTTTTTTTTTTGAAATAAGACCTAACCAAATGTGTGTTCTTAAGTCCATCCACTAATTTTTATTTTATTTTATTATTTGTTTATTTTATTTTATTTTATTTTATTTTATTTTATTTTATTTTGTTTTAATTTATTTTAAATAAGACCTAACTAAATGTATGCTTGTTAACTTTATTTTACTTTATTTATGTATTGTATTTTATTTTATTTTATTTAGAAATAAGACTTTGCTAAATGTGTGCTTGTTAACTCCATCCACTATCCACTAATTTATTTTATTTATTTATTTTATTATTTTTATTTTTATTATTATTATTTTTTGAAAAAGACCTAACCAAATATGTGCCCATGTGTACGTCATCAAGTGTACATATGCAAATCAAACCTGGTATAACTCGTCCCACACCATTTGTGGTATGGACATGACTGATACTTAAAATTTGCATTCTGTCATGTACTCACCCTCATGATTTTTTAAAAATGTCCCTTTATGTTTCACAGAAGAAATAAAGTAATGCAGGTTTGGAACGATGACAGAATTTACATTTTTATGTGAACTATCCCTTAAATTTTACTTACAGTTGTGACCTGGTTGATGATAAATTGACCCAACTAGTCTTTTTGACCTTAAAGACTTATGCCATCATTTAGATATTTAGATGTGGGCCAGTTAGTAACTACCTTTCAGCTTTTTCATCATTGGTACTGTTATTGAACTAAATTGAATCAACACTGAAGTGACTTGAGCTGAAAAAAATTGACAACATTGACGGTTGAACAGAATTGAAACGACTCTGAACTAAACTGTGATGAATAATGACACTGTCTTCTGTAGAGCTGATTTCGTTTCATTATAGTTTAATTCTCCAACAGCAACACTGATACTTTCCTGTTTATTAATGTGAAGCTGCTTTGAAACCATCTGTATACATAAATACGACTTGACATATTTTATTCATTTTTATTCATCTATTTATTGGAAATGTATCTTAATGCTTCTGCAGCAATGTCATTTTTCATGCCAATTAAGCTTATTTGTCTCTGAGAGACAGAAACATTTCACTCATAAATTGAGTTTGGTTGAAAACTCAAGTTATGTGGGACGTGACATCGGTTTCTGTAAGCTGATTGGCTAAAACTCATTGCACATCATTGTAGTCAGGACAAAGGATAAGCCAGTTTTTCCACACAATAGCACATTGTTTCAAATCCAGAATCGCTGGTGCCAGCCAACACACACACACACACACACACACAAAACATCTTCAAGTTATATTTGCTGCTGAGTCAATAAGCTTTCACACATTTGAAACAGACAATTATGAAATAATTATCCCTCCACCCCTTTCTGATTGATTTGCCACAATTTGCTTTTGTTCTTCTCGTGTACGTCTAAATCCTTTCCTTTCGCTCGACGCGTCCAAATCTCTGAGCGCATCTAGTACGTGACGTTTGTTTGTGCATCTCCATAAGCAGTTTTTAAGCAAGCTTGTGCAATCTATCATCACATGACGGATCATAGCCCGCTGAGAGCTGTATTTGGCCTTCTATCTCTCGTCTGCTGGGAAAAATTGACCTCATGAAAAATGAATAGGATTATTTAAAAGAGATTGCAGTGTAATGAAAACCTATTACTGTGTGCTAGGCTGTTGCTAGCTCGCTCTCTCCCTTCAAATCCTTTTTCTGTGGATTACCCGTTCCTCTGCCACTATCGCTCGCCTCAATTTAACATCATATCATATTTGTCACAGGGCCCAAACCCCTATAGCCCAGCTCTCAATAATTACTGTAAATCTCTGCCAATTTCCTGCCCCTGTATTTGTATTTGGACGCGTACACAAGCGGGGTTGGAACAAAAAACTAGTCGGCTAATGTAAACCATACAGGCTCTCCAAAGCAAAGTCTCTTTCTCTCACTCTTTTAGTGGATTTTTCGAGTGTTGGAGTTTCATTTATGATTTATTTTCAGTTAATGTTGGTTCTGAATGTGTGGAGTTTTATGTTAGCGCCATAGCTGGCCACATGCAGCGGCAATGCGAACAGCGCTGATGCTAGATTTACTGTACTGCTTTAAATGGGGATTGCGGTTAGAACTTGAGAGCAAAAGTTATTAGCAACAGGACAGAACATACTCTCTCCCTCTCTCTCTGCCTCTCTGCCCTGTGGTAATACTTGAAATGAATAGCATGCCCTGTGGTTGTGTGGTTTTACTTTGTTTACAAGTGTGTGGAAAAAAAAGAGAGCACAGTGCTTTTTTCTCCTGATGCAAGCAATCTTCGTTCCCTCCAGGTGTGCAGAAAAAAAACATATACTGCCCATATGCATGTACACGTATGCATAAACCCCCCATACACTTACAGAGATTACACTCTGCATCTTTGGTGGACCCCAGCAGTAGCTTTAGAAGTATGGATCAGCAGACTTATTTTATTTAATTTTGTTTCTTTTTTGTTTAATAATTGTTTGTTTTATTTTATCTTTTTTGTTTGTTTGTTTTATACTGTTTTTTTTTATGTTTGTTTATTTTAAGTAGTTTTTGTTTTTTATTTTGCTTTTTGTTTTGCTTGCTTTAATATTGTTTTTAGTTACTTTGCTTTTTGTTTGATTTAGTTTTGTTGTTATTGTATTTTATTAGTATTTTTTGTTAGTTTGTTTAATGTTCATTGTTATATTTTGTTTTGCTTTGCTGTTTTGTTTTATATTTAATTTTAATTTATTTTGTTTTATTTAGTTTTGCGGCATATTGTTTTTGTTTAATGTTTATTTGTTTTTGTTTTTATATAGCCTTTTGTTTTATTTTGTTGTTGTTGTTTTATTTTATTATTTTATTTAGTTTTATTTATTTATTTATTATTTATTTTATGTAGCTTTGCTTTACTTGTTTTATATATGTTTTTGTTTAATGTTTGTTTTTGTTTTTATTTTGCTTTTTTATTTTACTTTATATTTAGGGTTTTATTTAATTTAATTTAATTTTGCTTTTTATATCGTTTTTTGTTTAATGTTTTTTATTTTGTTTTGTTGTTTTATTTGATTTATTTTATTTTACTTAATTTTGTTTTGCTTGTTATATCGTTTTTTTGCTTAATATTTGTTTGTTTTATGTAGTTTTTGTTCTTTTATTTTATTTTGCTTTGTTTTATTTTGTTGTGTTTTGTATTATGTTATATTTTTTTAGTTTTGCTTTGCTTATATTTTTTGTGTACTGTTTGTTTTATTTTGTTTTGTTTTTGGTTTGCTTTTTGTTTTATTTTGTTGTTGGTTTATAAGTTTAGTTTTATTTTATCTGCCTTTGTTTTGCTTATTTTTTATTGTTTTTTATTTTGTTGTTGTTTTATTTTTAATTTTAATTTACTTTTTTGTTTTGCTTGTTTTATATAGTTTTTTAAAATGTTTGTTTATTGTTTGTTTGTTATATTGTTTTTATTTTTTTTGTTTTATTATTTTTTATTTTAGTTTAATTTTAAACTTAGTTTAGTTTTGTTTTACTTGTTTTATATTGTTTTTTGTTTTATTTTTTTATTTTAGTTTAATTTTAAACTTAGTTTAGTTTTGTTTTACGTGTTTTATATTGTTTTTGTTTCAAGTTTATTGTTTTATTTTTGTTTTGCTTTGTTTTGTTTTTTAATTGTTTTTTTAATTTACTGTTTTGTTTTCTTGTTTTATATAGTGTTTTTTATCTTTGTTTATAAATTAATTAGTTTTTTTATTATGTTTTGTTTTGTTTTGTTGTATTATTTTATTATTACATTTTGTATTCTATTTCTTATTGTTTTATTTTTTGTTTTTTTCATTTTGGCCTTTTACTTTAGTGTATTCAAACAGACAGCAGACAATCTCATATTGTCATAAAAGTCGTAAATCATTTTGTTCCCAAAAGTAAAAGGAACTGTTCAGAATACGATCTCAGTTCCCAACCCTAATTAGCACTAGCGATTAAAATGTAACCCGAGTGAGAAGGCCTTACTTAATCCCAGAGTGCATCTGTCTCCCTCCATGGTAGATGAAAGCAGCACGTATGCTTTGTCAGAAGTCAGGTAATGAATGCACTCTCGCTTGCTTTGGATCAGTGCGGACTCACACACTCATGCCCACAGCTGTGTCCGCTCTGCCTCCAGTGCCCTGCTGATAGACTTGTTCCGTTGTGCTTGCGTCGGATGGATTGGCCCCTGAGGGCCCTGTGTAGACCCCTGTAGAGAGCATGCAGGCCATGTGGGTCTGGAGAGCAGAGAGTAATGTACATAGGAGGAGACCAAAGGGTTTCATACGTAACATCTTGATTCTTTCATTCCACTGCCTGAAGCTTGGTTTGGATGATGGTAAAACACCACAAACACTGCTTCTGCTTTAAAGAAAATACATTACAGTCTTTGTCCAGGAGGTCTCACTGACATAGGGAAACTTAATGCAAACTAGTGAAAGATGTGGTTTAACATGTCGTTTATTCTAGTGTACTGTTTAATGGGTGTCAGATTCTGGCCTACACTGGAAAAAACCCAAGTACAACTTTCTTTGCAGCTTTATTTGGCCTCGTAGTTTTATCTAGGAGTGAGTCTTATGCCCAAAAATGCCTTCTAGGTAAGCAGCTCACTAGATTTTGAGGTGTGTGTGTGGCCCATGAGACGATGGAACATGTTTCCACCAGATGCTCACTGTGTCCCAATGCCTACTCCCTTCATCCCTCAGTGCTCTTCTCCACACCCTCCCACTCTTCCTCCATAGTGTGACCCTCAGTTCAGTTACAGTGAAATGAGTGAGATGATATTGGGCCTGGGGTCTTTCCGCTCTCATCTTTCTTTCTCACTCTATCTTCATTCAGTCTATATTTTGGGAGAGTATCGCTCTCATATGGGACTCCCACAGAGAACACATGCGACCTCTGACCTGTTGTGGAGATATAAGCTGTGTTCCATTCCGAGTCGGATGTGGGACATTCCTGCTTGATATTTGCAGCTTCCGACTATTAAACGTTCTGAAGTGTGCAAGATGAGACAAAACAGAGCAATGCTAGCATTTGCTTTACAGATGTGCAATTATCCTCAGTCATTTACTGAATTTTCGCACCCATTTCATTGTTTACAGAATTAATTAATGCCTTTTGAAATCTGCTGGAGAAATCGTGTTCTGTTTGAACGATCAATTCTGAATTAAAGAAAATAACTCATTAAAATAGAGGGATGTTTACAGTGCTGGTTAGTTTTTAGAAAAACTTTTAGAAGAGAGCTACAGCAGATGTTACTGTCAAATTTCGTACAGCAGTTATAAACAAGCATTTGGAGAATTTGGAGATTAAATAAGTTTCGCATTTCAAAGTAATGTTAGTAAAAATGTTTCTCTTAAAAAAAAAAAAAAAAACTAGTTAACTAAAAGGGATAGTTCACCCGAAAATGAAAATTCGATCATTACTCACCCTCATGTTGTTCCAAACCCATAGGACCTTCGTTCCTCTTTTTTAACACAAATTAAGATATTTTTGATGAAATCAAAGCTATCTGACCCTGCATAGACAGCGACAGAACTGACACGTTCAAGGCCCTGAAACGTAGTCCATGTGACATCAGTGGGTCAACTGTAATATTATGAAGCTACAAGAATACTTTTTGTGCGCACTTTTTGTTAATACAAAAATAACAACTTTTTTCAACTATTTCTTCTGCTTGAATGCACTTATATGCTATCAGTATATCCATGGAGTGTTGTGGGAATGGCGTCTTGTCTTGGTCTTGTAGGCCAACCTGGAAGTGAGCATTACCCTGGTTCTTTTGCCAAAAACGCAATAGGATGTTTTAATTGCCAATGAACACAACTTTAATGAATTCTGAAGTGTAAATACAATTGCTAGAAATAAAATAAGATGAAGTTAGGCTATAAACAAACAACACAGTTGCACAACTTCAACATCACCACCATTAAAGGGTTAGTTCACCCAAAATTGAAAGTTCTGTCATTAATTTCTCATCCTCATGTTGTTCCAAACCCGTAAGAACTTCGAAAGACGAAAGAACCGGTTTGAAACTAGGCTCTGGCTCCAAACCAGCACTCAAACTGCTTTGGGGGAAAGGGGTATAAGAGAGATGGACATTCAATATTAGAAAGCCGGTTCCACACACATCCATTGTGGGACTCTTGTGAACGTGTGTCAAAGACTGACACGGAAGAGAAGATATTGTTGAAAAGTCTTTTTTTTTTTTCTTTGCACACACAAAAATTACAGTTGAACCACTGATGTCACATGGACTATTTTAACAATATCCTTACTACCTTTCTGGGCCTTGAACATGTCAGTTGCGTTGCTGTCTATGCAGGGTCTGAAAGCTCTTGTCTTAATTTGTGTTCCGAATAAAGTACATGTACAATACAGCACATGCTTAAAAAAGGCAGTTTTTATCGTCAGGTCAGATTTCAGTCTGAATTTCCAAATTGGAAGTCTGACAACAAGTTATATTCTATTACACTTTTTCAAGTAGTAGGTTGCAAATTACAACTTTCCAAGTTGAATTGAACACAGCAACGACTGCCTGATGAATATGTCACCACAGTGGCCTTTTCAGATTTTATAGATTTTGGAGTTCTTCAGATTCTTCGCCATATGTGTGTCTGTGCTTTTGTCTTGTGGTGTGAGTTTTCCCTGTAGCGTAAAATCCAGGCATTAAAGTATTTACTCTCTTTTGGCATGTGCATTTTTTTCTTCTTTTTTTCTGTAGAGAGACTGTAGTAAAAAAGGAATTGGTAATACGTTTAATAAACCAATCCATTTTGTGGATGTTTTACTGATGCCCAGACTAATGTTTATTGACAAGATGTGAAGGCTTTGCTGACTAGGTGGGTTTGGTAAAGCTTGGCTCTGGGAAAAGGCCCCAATGTGTCTTTATGAGCTTTGACATATTTAATTAGCAGGATGGTCTTAAGAGCCCCTCGCTCTGGGCTTTTAATCTCCCTAAAACCTTCTCGGCGCTTGGTTCCCGTTCTCCTTCCTGCTTTCTCTCACGTTGTGTGCTCTCTCTCTCTCTCCATCACTCCTCATATTCCTCCCTCTTTCTGTGCCCCAGCCTCTCTTGGCAGCCATGGTCCCACCCACACGTGATTCCTAGCCTCGGAATCCAATTCCCATCAAAATTGTGTTACACCTCCGGCTCCGAGAGCTCCCATAACTCTCTCTGGCCAAGCAGCTCAAGGCAATAATCTGCATCCAGCCACCAGATGCGGGACACAGTCCAACACAATAAGGAGAACGTTTTCTCTTCACAAGTTTTGATTCCCTGCACTTATTCAGTGCCAAAATTCTATAATAACATATAGGATGGTAGCCAATGTGATCCTGTATCCATTACGGTGGTCCTGATTCGTCACACCCAGCAATAACTAAACCTGAACCTGGTATGTTCCAGTGAATCTTAAGTGAATTGCTGCAGAATGTCATTCTGCTGTATTTGTCTGTCTGTTTGGTGTGTATTTGGTCTATGGATTCAAATACACTACCAGTCGAAAGTTGTGTGTGTTTTTTTTAAGAATTATCTTCTGCTCACCAAGCCTGCATTTATTTGATCCAAAAAGCAGCAAAAGCAGTAATATTGTGAAATATTTTTACAAAAAAAAAAAAAAAAACTACTTTCTATTGGATTATATTTTAAAATGTTATTTATTCCTTGTGATAAAAGCTAAATTTTCAGCATCATTACTCCAGTCTTCAGTGTCACATGACCCTTCAGAAATCATTCTAATATGATGATTTGCTGTTCAAGAGAAATGTTTTGTATTATTATTTTTATTATTATTATTACTATCAGTACGGTATTTAAAGCAGTTGAGTACATGTTTTTCAGGATTCTTTGATGAATAGAAAAGATCCAAAGATGAGCATTTATCTGAAATAAAAAGATTTTGTAACATTATACACTATTCAATTAAAAAGTTTTTTTTGGGGAAAGAAATTATAGTAATTAATACTTTTATTTAACAAGAATGTTTTTAATTGATCAAAAATGATGATAAAGACATTTATAATGTTACAAAAGATTTCCATTTCAGATAAATGCTATTCTTGCTAATTATACTCAGCTGTTTTTGATCTAATATTAATAACACATGTTTTTGAGCAGCAAATCAGAATAGTAGAACGATTTCTGAAGAATCATGTGACTGGAGTAATGATGCTAAAAGTTGAGCTTTGAAATCAAAGAAATAAATTACATTTTAAAATATATTCAAATTTGGATCAAATAAATGCAGGCTTGGTGAGCAGATGAGACTTCTTTAAAAAACATTAAAAATCTTACTGTTCAAAAACTTTTGACTGGTAGTGTATTTACTATCAGTTTCCTAAAACCTAGTATGCTGCTTACATAGACAGTAATATAAAGTGTTTAAAAACAAATGATACCTTCTAAGAGACCTCATTTTAGCTAAATTTTAAAGGTGTGGTCACAATTACCAATATTCAGTGAATTTTCACAGGCGAAATCCAGTCATTTCAATAGGTGATTTTAGTATTTTGTTGGGGGGAAAGATTTCCCCATGCCGATTCTGCATTGAGTTCAAGTTGGTCACACAAATTTGCCGCAGTGACCAATGACCAATAGAAAGCAACTTCTGTGTAACTGTGGAATTTGGACCTTTTTGACTGATAAACTGTATGTATGCTGTGCGTCTATTGATGTTTATTAGTAAATCTGGCTGTTAGCTTAGCAACTTACTAATGTTTCATTTTATTGGACTCAACTGAGAGTGGCATCTCAGATTTTGTGAGTAGCACTACTTTTGTATGCCATTTGGAGTTTATGCCTATGAGAGAGTCCCGAACCAGTCCGCTTTTGATGTAAATTTTCACATATTCAAAGCCATATCGTCAGAGATAAGCCCAGACAGGCAGGTTTTTGGCCAGTTCCCCAGACACCAGCTCTTTTTTTCCCCCTCAAATGCTGTTTCTCTCCCCATCTCTCTCTGTCTGCATCTGAGCGTATGAGGGTAGTCGAATCCACTTCCTCTGAGTGGCCACTTCGTTCCTCCTTCTCCTTCCTCCTTAATTGCAGTGAAGTGCAGATGAAAGAGTGGAGAGAAGGAGCATGAGATTTCTTTCTCTTTAAAGCCTCAGCTCTTGAGCGCCGTAGCCGAGTCTTGCTTTCTATTATCAGACTCTGCATGCGTGTGTGTGTGTGTGTGTGTGTGTGTGTGTGTGTGTCAGGCAGATGAGGTCTTTTGCCAGCAGTACAGGGAGAGCATAACGTAAGAGCAAAGCACCCTGGGAAACCTATTCTCCTTCTGCTTTGGCCTGAATACAGAGACCACAGGTCCCTCCACACCCCAATACCACAGCAGCCTTTGGTCCAGAACAAACATACTCCAACTTTCCTTCTCAAGTCATGGAAAAACCCTCCATTGCCAAAGCCAGGGAACACTTTGTTTGGAAAATCTGAATGTGAGATATTGTGTTCTCTTTCTTATGATTTTTAATATGCCGGGAAAATGAAGCCAAGTCACGAAGCGTCTCATGAAGAGTTTGTGAGAGATATGCCATCTGAAGCAGTTGTGATAAAAGACAAGTTTATGTTTTTGCAGATTAAGGAAATTGTTGTTATTCAGTGTGAAATAAATCACAAGACAAGGATTACTAGAGCAGGCCTGTAAAGTGCATGTTTTATCTTAAAGAAGTAGTTCATCCAAAAAAATCAGTCAGTGGTCAAACAGTTTTTTTTTTTTTTTTTTCCCATATTTAAATCCGCAGAGTAAGCATAGGTGTTATAACAGCACCATTTGATTATAACAGACAAGTCACTTGGACTAGGCTGAGACTAAGAAGCAATATGATTGATCTGTGCAGGGCTCAGCATTAAATATGGCCAGTTGTGAAAAAGTGAAAGTGTTTCAGGCCAGTTGACAGAACTTTTATTTGTCCTTTCACTCAGGTGCTATGATGCCATAAATTGTATGTTTATAGATCTTGTGCATCCATTCTTATGCTTTGCAAATGTGATGTACTGTACTACTCTTTAAACGTTTTTTGAAAGAAATTAATGCTTTTATTTAGCAGGGATGCATGAAATTGATCAAACATGCCAGACACAAATGCTGTTCTGTTGAACTTTCTATTCATCATTGAGTCCTAAAAAAAAAAAAGTACCTCAGTTTCCACAAAAATGCTTGGCAGCCCGACTGTTTTCAAATTTGATAATGAAAATAAATCCTTCTTGAGCAGGAAATTAGCAAATTAGTATGATTTCTGAAGGATCATGTGACACCGAAGACTGGAGTTATAACTGCAGGAGTAGTTGTTTTGCCACCACAGGAATAAATTACATTTAGAAATAATTTTGAAATAGAGAACAGTTAATGTAAGTTAATAATATTTAATAAATAATGAATAATCAATGGTTTGCTGTGCATTAAAGGATTTTTTTAAATGAATTGTAGCATTCAATTCAATTCAGTCGATTGATGAAGAGAGACACAGAGAGAAAGAGGGCAAAAGAGAGAGATGGGGGGGAGAAGGGAGGCTTTTCTGATGTCAAGACGGCAAGTGATGAATGGTCGAGTAGCAATGTGTAGTCTCACATGTTTCTTGCTTACAACACAAAGGTTTTAGGAGTCAAAATAGCATAATCTAACACAGTGACTGTCATAAAGCGACAACAACATCGTCTGAACCACCCATAAGTCATCATTCATTGTTGATCTTCCTTTCTTGTGAATGTTCGAAACTTGTGTTCAATTAACCGTTCAACAAACAGCTTGATTGACAGGCGATCTGACCAATCACAATGCAAAATCCACCATTATGTCTGACAAACAAATCAGACTGGAGAGTTGATTAACGACACATTAAAGGGGGCATAACAAACACAGTTTCACCCAATCTCATGTTAATCATGAGCAGGGCTCGAAATTGCAACCATTTTGGTCGCATATGCTCCCGAAATTTTATCTATGCGACCTCAAAATATATTTGGGAGCATTTGTGCGAGTACATGTAACTGTTGTCGTGCGACCTCTTTTCATTTCTCTAAAAACGTTCACAGGCTTCTGTGTACTGAATGCTGATACGGTGAGCGGTCTGCCGTGCAGATTTTAGATTGGTTAATATTAGCTGTCAATCACTCTGCTAACTACTACGGGAAATGTAAAGGGCTGAAGAAGAGGGAAAATGAAAAGAACACTGACAGATTTCTTTTGCAAACTGCCTAACGTTACAAATAATGGCACGGGTGAAAGAGAATTTTACTTGCCCTACCGGACAGTAACCCGATCAAAAAATCAATAACAAACGATAACTAGCTCAGCACCGAAATTTGAGATGATTCTGACTGTATTAAACGGTGACTGAAAACGGACAAGATCAAGGTTGCGTCAGTTGAGGCTCAAAACTAATAGGCGCAACAGCAAACAGAAAGAAACAAACATACTGTGGTAGAAAAAAAACTGCATATAACATATATAGGTAAGAAACATTACACTAACAAGCACCATTACGATATGACATTGATGTTATGCAACAGCAGTTCAATAAACTAGTAGTTAATATTAACTGACTTACATTTTAGTTACATCATTGACCATTTTGCTAACGAAAATAGTTCTAAGCAAAGGCGCAGCAGAACAGTCGCGAATCTTCGAGCCATTCTGAATAATCGTTTGAACAAACTGGTTGAATCCGTGACTTATTCATTAAGACAGTCTCTTACCGCCACCTATTGGTGGTTCGGTTTCATATTTTAAAAATTGTTGCATTTTACCAACATTTTACATGTATATGTTTAAAAAACTAAAACTTTTATATTATAACATTATGCATTTGCAATTTTATTGCACAAATGCATTTTTTTTTGGAACCTCTTATCTTCATTAAACAGTAAAGACATTTAAATGCACTTAGGATTTGTTTTCCTCTGTATTGGAAAAATGGAGTTGGTTGATACTGATTTAATATGTCTAATTATTCTAACTAAATCTATTGATAAGTACAAATCTGATGTAAATAATGACTACATTTAGTAAGGTTAGGAAAATATTGGCCTTCATGAAGTTAAAAAGTTTAAGGCAAATATCACATAGAATAGTGATACTGGAATGGATTACAGAATTTTTTTTATTTTTTTTTTTTTTTGCCTGGACAAGTAATTATTTAGTAATTATTTAGTAATTTTTTACTAATTGTTGGTGGGTGCTCCTAAATTTTTACTGGTGCTCCTAACTTTTGAAGTTGGGAGCACCAGTGCTACCAAGTAAAAAAGTTAATTTCGAGCCCTGATGAGTACCTATAGAGTAGTACTGCATTCTTTATATCTCCAAAAAGTATTTCGTTTTATCATAGTTATAAAAGAAAGATACAGCTTTACGATTCTCTCCGAAAAAAGCTGAGCATCTGGAGGCGCGCTGTGGGTGGAGCTAAGTTTGACGAGCACTCGCGCTCGGATTGCAGCTGATGCCGTTTCATTTACCATCTGCAGTTCTGAATCTTGAGCGGGATCTTTTATAGCTGGGACCACTCCATCTTTCAGTATCAAACAATGTGAAAATCCAGCGTCGAACTGGGCCTTGTATATGAAACGTTCGTCAACAAACACACTTGCAAAACTCCATTGCTGCCCTGGAAAACGAACTGCATCCACTGTTCATGTAACGCTGGGTTCTTCAGGAAGCTGAGCAAAGTTATCTTTGCCTTACAACCAAAACCACGCTTCTTTAGGGACATTCTTCCAGAGTAAATCCCTTACAACAGTGCAGCCAATGAAACGCGTTGGTGGGTGTGCTCTCGATCTAGACGACGTGTGCGCGGGCACACTTTTCTGGGAGAAATGCTCATATAAAGAGTTCCACCATCGTCTACGTCATTAAAACCACGATCGGAAAAAAAAACCAGCCGAAACCTGTACCAACCCAGAAGTAAGATTTTCAGCACAGAAATTCTCTGTCATCCATCCTAATTATTTTCTTAAACTTTGGCCATGTTTAGCATGAGAATCCAACTCTTAAACACTGTAAACAACTCTGAATACACCAAACACCATTGTACCCCCCCCCCCCTTTAAAGAGCCACAGAACAGTTTGAATTTCTTTAAAAATAACAAAATTTTAAAGCAGAGACCTTGTTTTATACCAAGTCTCTGTCTCGTCTGTCATCATGTTGTCAGTTTCCTCTTTGCTCCGCAATGCATTTTCACTGTGTGAGAACATGGTGTTGTGTGAGAGCAGCATTGTTAGTTGGACAACAGTTACTAAGGAGGGTGGGTTTTTGCGAAGGGTCAGTTGTGAAATATACCTGTTGTTTGGTGTCAACTTCAAACCTGGCATGATGGTATAGGTACTATACCATCTATACTATACTAGATACTGTAAATAAATATGGATGAACTGTTCCTTTAAAGAAAAAATGAGGTTCATTAAAAAGTAAAATATAATTCTCTCTCTCTCTCTCTCTCTCTCTCTCTCTCTCTCTCTGAGAAATGAAAGTGTAAATGTTCTTCTCCGCTCAAGATCAGGCCTGAGACCAGGAGTTTTTATTGCACAGCGGTGTGTATCAAAGTAATATCCAGCACCTGCTCAAGGCAACACTAAACAGAATATTTGCGCCTGTGAGTTTGACTCCTCATCCATCTCTGTCTAAAGAGCTTAGGGCTAAACCACTCAAACTCCCCACTCATCCAGACCCTCGCTGAGACATGGAAGGTCACACACCGCACCAGTCAGAAACCAGTGAAAATATGATTCTCCTCTTTCCAAACTAAAGCTATCGATTTTCTTGTCTAATATCAGTTTTAACTCTAGTCTTTATGTCCCTGTGCTGTAGATACTTTAACAAACTGTTGCCCTTGTAATCTGATCATCTTCAGATGTGTAAAATGCCACTAGTGTCAAACAGGCATGAGTGAGCGTGTCAGACAGACAAAAGAAATTGAAACAAGATGTCGGAGATGAAGCGATCTTGCTGACTGAATGTGCTTTCCCTTTTTGCTAATGAGCCACATACTGTACACAGAAACTGATGTCATACTCAAATCACACACAGGACTTTGTGCCAGACCCCCTGCTTTCAGGAGGAAATGTTGATTCAGATTTGATAAATCTCAAATGAAGTAAATATTAGTTGCAGCTTGATCAGTTTGTCTGTAGCTTTGAGAGAAAACTACACAGAGAAGAGTGATATGATTGGACAAATGGTTTCTTTTAACCATGATTGGTTAGTATTTATGCAGCTATCAGTGTCTAGCTGCGTTTGAAGGGTTTGTCGTTAATCTTTTACCGTTAAAACGCTTGTTTTATTCAGTCATTCATCTCTCAGTAAAGTCAAAATCGCTGACAAGACCCGAACAGGGAGCTCGCAGATGTGTTTCCTTGCTTTTGTTTTCACTGCAGATCCAGACAGAGGAAAAACACTGGATATCTGTCTGAGGTTTTAACCGTTATGCCAAGAACATAAACAGAAACAGACCAGGAAATTTAGTGGAATTAAATTGGCAAGAATGAAAGCTTGATGCAGGCTGTGTGCACAAGTGTGTCATCATTTGTACTGCAGATGGAGGAGATGTCAACATTTCAGATGTTGTCTGTGCTCCGATGTGATGGATCTCAGTGTTTTCTTTGGTTCTCAAGTTGGCTACGACCAAAACATATTTTGCCAATATGGTTTGTAGACAGCAAGGAGAAAAAAATATGCTAAATATAAATAATAAAATGCAATTATTTAAATGGCCATACCAGGGTTATTATACAATAACAGTTATACCAATAATACACAGCACAAATCACATTATGGTCAGGCTAAATTAGGAGTGGGTGCTGTGTATATCACAATATGAGTCATTTTACTTCACGGTAGTGATTTCTATCACAATATACATATTTTTGCTTTAAATGAGGTCTTTATGATATAAAAGCAAATTGATTCCAGACTTTTTTTGGCCAGATCTTCTGGAATTTGCCGCTAGCTCTGATGTCTCTATAGTGGTTAAACATGAGATATAATTCATTTTGGGTAAATCTAACGGGCAGTCTTTGGTCGCATTAATCTATTATTTGTTCCAGAGCAAATATTTTTGGCGAAATCTCATCATGCTTATGGAAATTTAATGCTCTATATCAGAGCACTGCCTGTGTACATGTGACTGAATTGCCTACTTTTATGATGGCTGTTGTTTTTGTTTCTTACATATTATTATTCAATAAATAATATTTAATATAAATAATAGTAGTATTTATTAATAGTGTTGAGTATTGAGAAACAGTGTGTACATTCATGATGGTGATTTTAGTTACAGTGTTGCTTAATTAGATTGCAACAAGAGAGCGGTAAAAACTTAATACTGAAAAATAAACGCTATTTTTATGAAGTTATTTTACTTTCAAGAACAGCTTGATGCAGCTAACAAATGCACTGAGCAGCACTGTCATTAGAAATCACCCTTAACAGATAAAAGGATACTAATGTTACGACAAAGATAACACTTTTCAAAGATGGCAGACATTCAAACTAATGTTTTATTGATATGAGATTGAGCTGAAGAATGAATGCTGTGTCAGATGCAATCTCTCTCTCATAATACTCTACCACACATAATACACTACTTTTACTACAGTAATGCAACAAGATGTTAATGAAGCACCTCAATGTGAAACTCATTCGTTACTAGTTCTTAAGTCATGTTTTTGAATTTGTAGCGGAGGTTTGGGCTCAGCTGTTAAACTGTCAATTTTAGATTTGAATCTGTGGTGGAAAGAAGTAGTTCTGCACAAAAGAGGGCTTTTAAAGACACTCTGTCATTATTTTATGTATGTATTTACACACTCATGCCATCAAAGTGCTGTGTAAATGCAATGTCACACTTGTATACAGATATGGCTGTATATATGCACATCTGTCTTTTACTAAATGCGTAGTATGAAGATGTAAACCTTGAATATTAAATTGATAATGAGTTTCAGTTTGATTGTTAATGATTGATTTTAAAGACTTAAATAAGACTTAAAAATAAGTACCACTGATTTGGTTAGATTCTTGAAGAAAACAGCTGAGAAGCACTCTATTATACAGTAATGTAAATGTTTTTAGGGCATGTGTGCTGAACAGGCGCTTTCAAACTGTGTTTGTGTCTCCTCACCTCCAGTACCTCTAAATGTTCAAAGACTGAGTCAGGAGATTTCTCTCACTCACTCACACACACACACACACACACATAGAGAGAAACAGACAGGCAGGTGTGTTGATTGAGAGACAGATAAATGCTTACTGTCTAAAACAAAGATCTCTCTCTCTCTTTGGCTCTCATTGAGTGGTTTCCCTCTCTCCATATATCACTCAGTCAGGAGCTGGGATGCTTTCCAGAACCTCCTCTTTAACAAACATCAGGCTTTTACATCTCTGTGTTTCTCTCCAGCAGTCATATCCTTCCAGAGCAAATCTTCTGTGTGTGTGTGTGTGTGTGTGTGTGTGTGTGTCTTCTGTCCCTCATTACATTTAACCCTGAATGACCATGAAATCAAAACTGACAATTCTTATTTTTCATGAAATTTTGCACTGCATGGGCTATAAAGTTGTTCAGTGGCCAGATGAGTTTCAGTCCCTTCGTTCCAGCACCCTGTCAGTCATGTGAAATCATTGCAACAATTAGCATCCAACAATCCACTCAATTCCCAATGGGCGAAATCAAGTTCCACCCAGCATTTGTGTGGTTCAATAAGCTGTCTCACTTGGATGTATGTCCCAATAGAGAATAAAAGTTGGTCACAATTTTATGAAACAAAAACACTCATCGGCCTTGAGCAGATGTGGCAAAAAGTGAATTTTGTACGCTGTTTGTGCAAAACTCCTCTGAAGTTTGGCTGTGGTGAGTGCGACTGTGCAGCTCATTGTCTGATGCGTCTCTTGTGTAATTTTGACTTTGAAAACATACAAGTCTCTGCCAAGCGCTGGCCTGTTGAGAGCCCCGATGCCACACTGTTCTCTCTCTCGCTGTCTCATTTGCGTGTTCCTGCACACTAATCTCTGTACACGATTGAGAGGGAGTTTGTTGTTGATTTAAGTTGAAAGCTGCCATATTTCGCTGATTGGAATTGATGGATTAATTTGCGCTGTAGAAAGCCATCTGTTTGTTTCTCTGTGTGTGCTAGTGCATTTCCCTAGGTGTACTTGGATGAGTTTAGACACATTCAAATAAATGATGAAGTCACCTCTTCTAGTGTGTAACTTTTATTCGCCCATCTTTGTTAGTCTCAGTTGATTGCAAAGGTGCTGCAGTGTTTTGTGTTCATGTGATTGTTCAGTTATGTTTGCTGCAGACTGGGACTGAAAAGATCAGTAATAGACCAAACGCTTGCGACAACAATTCGTTAGTCACTGTTAGTCAGACACCAAAATTTCATTTGGTATCCGAATGTGTGGTGAATCATTAATTAATCATCTTTATAGTTCAGTATAAGCTAAGACTTTGTATTCAGTGCACTGAAGTGTTCATCTAATTTTAATGAATATTTTATTCTCAAACAGTGGTTGGCAACTTTTGTGACTAAAATGCCCCCTATTGTCCACAATATTCAAAGACCCCATTACTTCTTTTAAAGGAATTCTCCACTTTTTTTTGAAAATAGGCTAATTTTCCAACTCCCCTAGAGTTAAACAGATGAGTTTTACCGTTTTCGAATCCATTCAGACGATCTCCTGGTCTGGCGTTAGCACTTTTAGCATTGCTTAGCATAAATCATTGAATCTTATTAGACTGTTAGCATCTCGCTCAAAAATGACCAAAGAGTTTAGATATTTTTCCTATGTGGGTACTATTTTCAGGTGCTGTGTAATATCATTGTACCCATGGTACGGATTATTATGCCGGAATGAGAGTTCCTATCCATATCAGCCTAGAAAATCGCAGCTTTTCATTTTCTGTTGGTCTTAGTACACAGTGTACCTACAGAAGAGTCAAGTTTTAAATAGGAAAAATAACGAAACTCTTTGGTTATGTTTGAGCGAGATGCTAATGGTCTAATCAGATTCAATGATCTATGCTAAGCTATGCTAAAATTGCTACTGCCAGACCTGGAGATTGGCTGAATGGATTCGAACACAATAAAACTTGTCTGTTTAAGTCTAGGGGAGTTGGAAAATGAGCCTTTTTGAAAAAAGTGAGTGTTCCTTTAAGGTTTGTGATAGGATATGTATATATATACTATTTTAATATATTCCTGTAATTTCAAATTTTAGCATCATTACTCCAGTTACATGGTCCTTCAGAAATCATTCTAATGTTCTGATTTGCTGCTCAAAAACATTTATTATGATATGAAAACAGCTGAATAGAATTTTTTCAGGGTTCTTTGATGAACAGAAAGTTCAGAAGAACAACATTTATCTGAAATAGAAATCTTTTGTAACATTAGAAATATCTTTATCATCACATTTGATCAATTTAAAGCATCCTTGCTAAATAAAATAATTATTTTTAAAATTTATTTTCCAAGGGGGAAAAAATATCTCCAGGCTTTTGAATGGTATAGTGTATAATGCTACAAAAGCTTTTTATTTCAGATAATATTGATATTTGATATTTGAATCGTTCTATTCATCAAATGCTGAAAAGAATCAACAGTTTGATAAATGTTTCTTAAACAGCAAATCAGCATATTAAAATTATTTCTGAAGAATCATGTGACACTGGAGTAATGAGGCTGAAAATGTAGCTTTGATGACAGGAATAAATCACTTTTTAAAATATATTCAAATAGAAAACACTTTTTTAAGTAGTACAAATATTTTAAAATGTTACTGTTTTTGCTGTACTTTGGATCAAATAAATGCAGGCTTGTTGAGCAGAAGAGACTTCTTTAAACACCATTACCGTTCAAAAACTTTTGACTGATAGTGTAGGTAGTGTAGCATATTTTAATGCTTGTTTTGTCAGATTTTAAATCATTTTAAGTCACCTTGGAAGCTTTCTAAGACCTCCTATCAGCCCCCGGCCTCCTGTTTGAAAAGTCCTGTCATGTGTTCCTCCACTTGTCCTTCTGTTCGTGACACATTCAGTCAGCTCAGCTCAGCTCACACTCACAGATCCGTGGGGTCCGACACTCACACATTCAAAACCAGCCCTGCCTACAGTGATCGGGCTCATAATGAGTTTCTGATTGATCGATACGATCTTTATTACATCAAAATAAGATGAAAGCTCTGGCTGGGAGGCTTTCTCTGTCTCGTGCTGGTATGAGGGCGAGCTTTAATGGTGTGTGCTGGTTACCAGTGCAAGTGACCATCCATCACCCTGCACTCAAAAAGTGACAGACCCCTCCGCCCACCGCCATCAGTCTCCGAAAGCCAGCGACCCCTGCTACACCCCCTTACCCACGCTAACCCAATAAAGGTGAACCGTAATTATGAGATGCCTTTTAAAAGTCTGCCGTAGGCAATTATCAAAGCCATACATCTCCCGCTGCGAAAATATCATAACAGCCCAGGATTACAGGTTTTTAATACCTGCGCTGTGGTGATGGATGCCAGACGGGCCGGCGGAGAACAGGTTTACTGTGTGTAGGATGTCAGAGAGCGTCTGAACTGTAACTGGCGTTATGTGTCTCTATTCTATCTTCCTGCCTGAATACACCATTGAGTTTGATTGACAGACTCTGTACATGAGGTATGTAGGAGTATAACTCGCAGAAAGCTGCTTCCTGAACCCTGCACTTATGAACCAAGAGTAAGTGTTTCTGAGTGTGACAGGAGAACACGAGTGACACTAAGACAGCTGACCTTTCCGATTATACGCTCCACATTTCTCTTCTCCTAACTTCCACCACAGGAGATTCATCTTTGGCGTGACAGACTCCAAATGGCCCTCTCTTTACAGTGTCTGTTAAATGTGTTTTGAAACTAAGTTAGTTCACTCGTGGGCCCTTTTCGCAGTGCTTTAGGGCAGATATTATCTATATAGGCTGAAGAGTATGGTTGGAATGAGTCTTAAAACTTGAAAATAAGTTGTGGTTCTATCTTCCTGAAGTCTGTTTTTTGTTAAATGTGACCCTGGACCACAAAACCAGTCTTAAGTAACATGGGTATATTTTTAGCAATAGCCAAAAATACACTGTATGGGTCAAAATTGACGATTTTTCTTTTATTCCAAAAATCATTAGGATATTAAGTAAAGATCGTGTTCCATGAAGATATAAGATTATCGTAATTATATCAAAACTAAATTTTTGATTGGTTATATGCATTGCTATGGACTTGCAAAGGAGGTGATTTTCTCAATATTTGGATTTTTTGCACCCTCAGATTCCAGATTTTCAAATAGTTGTATCTCGGCCAAACCATACATCAGTGGAAAGCTTATTTTTTTCATATGATGTATACATCTCAATTTTAAAAAAAAATTGACCCTTATGACTGGTTTTGTGGTCCAAGGTCAAGAGAAGAGTTTGTTGAATATAGTCTTTTATTTTTATTTTCTTTGTGCACAAAAAGTATTCTTCCAGCTTCATAATATTTAGTTTGAACCATTGATGTCACACAGACTATTTTAGGTCCTTACTACCTTTCTGTTCCTTGAATGTATCAGTTTCATCACTGTCTATGCAGGGTCAAGAAAGCTTTAGAATTTCATAGATGAACGAAGGTCTTACAGGTTTGGGTGAGTAATTAATGACAGAATTTTCATTGTTAGGTGAACTATCCCTTTAAATCAGGTGACGACTACAGTGGTTTTTTAGCATGTACATAGGTCTGATTAAAGCTCACTAGTATCCAGAGACACACATTTAGACTCTCATCTCCAAGCCCAAAGTGTTTTGGAGACCTCCAGAGAACAGCCCTCTCAAAAGCTGCTTAATTTCATCAGCAGGCCGTGGGACAGAAGTAATTACGTTTGTGACACGAACTGTGCTCTTACAGAGAACATTTCAGTCACGCTGGCTGGTACATCAGCGGCCTGCTATTTATAAAGCTCCTCTCACATAAATCCAGCCCTGCGATGAGAGTCTAGAGCTCAGCTGTAGCAGACTTCTCCTACTCACTGACGCTCCATACTGCTGTTAATGAACATTTTTCTATGATCCTCCACCACCATGTGCTTGAAAGTCCAATTTAAGAGCAGTTTGCTTTGGTCGTTTCTGGTGAAATTTTAGGATTAGCTCTTGATGAATTAAACTTGCTTTTTCACATAATTCTTAAACCGCAAATGTCAGAAATTTTCAGGGCTGTGGCCTGGTACTTAATGCTCATTTTCAAACTTAAAGGGCTACCCCACCCAAAAATGAAAATTATCTCATAGAGTACTCGCTCTCATGCCATTCCAGATTTGTATCACTTCTTTTCTTTTTTTTAAACTAATCCATCTCTGTGAGTCTGTATTGTGCAAGAGTACGGAAACCAAGTAAAGTGAACATGGTGGTAATCCATAGGACCCCATGTGATGAATCAATGTTTTCTGAAACAAAACGATAGGTGTGTGTGTAAGAAAATTCTAATATTCGAAGTTCACATGAGAAGTGACTCTGAAACACGGCGGACTGTCATTTCTCGTATGAGTTTCACAACATGCTCATATCAGGATTTACAACATGCTAACATTAATGTCAATCGTGGATTCGTATGACAGTTGGCTGGAAGCGATAGTTTATAGTCATTTCTAAAGTGCCATTCTTCAGCTAGAAGATCTAGTCCCTGGCATGTTAACTAATTCCCTGTCCTGACAAGGCACATTGTGACAATGTAATACACCAAATCAGCACATTGGAGTGATTTCTGAAGGATCATCTGACACTGAAGACTGGAGTAATGGCTGCATAAAATTCAGCTTTGCCATCACAGGAATAATTACATTTTGAGATATATTAAAATTGAAAACATTTATATGAAAGCCTGTTTCCGTGACTGAATAAAAAAGGAAAAAAAGGGTAATTGCGACTTTTTATCTTACAGGTCTGACTTTTTTTCTCGTATATCTCGTCAGAATTGTGAGATATAAACTCAATTTTGAGAACATATTGGTCTTTTTTTCCACTCAAAATTGTACTTTAACTGAAAATTCTGAAAAAAAAGTAAGAATTGCAAAATATAAACTCACAATTTCTAGAAAAATGTCACAATTGTGAGATACAAACTCCCAATTGTGAGAAAAAAAAAGTGAACTGCAAGGTAAAAACTCTTTTTTCTTGCAATTGTGAGTTTATATCAAGCAATTCTGAGGAAAGAAATGTCAGAATTGTAAGTTTATATAATGCAATTCTGACTTTATAACTTGTAATTGAAAGTTAATATCTTGCAATTCTGACTTCATTCCTTAGAAATGGGAGTTTATATCTCACAATTCTCAGAAAAAATGTCAGAATTGCAAGATGTGAACTCGCAATTGTGAGAAAAAAGTCAGAATTGTGAGAATATTTGTATTTGAGTTTACATCATGCAATTCTAAGAAATTAAGTCACAATTACATGATATAAACTCACAATTGCGAGTTATAAAGTCAGAATTGCAAGATATAAACTCAGTTCTAAGAACACATTTCTTTTTTTTCCCTCAAAATTGTACTTTATAACTCGGGGAAAAAAGTCAGAATTGTGAGATACAAACTCGCATTTGCAGGAAATAATGTCACAGTTCTAACTTTTTCTCACAGTTGTGTTTAGATCACATGATTCTGAGGAAAAAAAATGTCATTGATTTTATATCTTGTAAGTTTATATCTTGTAATTCTGACTTTATAACTCACAATTGCGAGTTTACATCTCACAATTATGATAAAAATGTCAGACTTGTTAGATATGAACTCGCAATTGAGGGAGTCTGAATTATGAAGAAAAGTTGCACTAAACTTTTTTTTTAATTATTACTATTTTTCAGTGGCAGAAACAGGCTTCCATACAGTTATTTCAAATCATAAAGAAAAAAATATAATTTTAAATTTTAAAATATAAAAATATAACATTTACAGACTGCAAACTTTTAAATGTAGTGTGTAAATGATTAAGACATCTATACCGTTTTTGAATACGTGTATTTATTTATTTAGCATTGCTCTGGGATACTCAAAATCAGCATGTCACATACATATGCACATATAATCTTTTGTCGTCCTTTGAACTTTCATGAACTTTCATTTCTTGTCAAACTTCAAGGTGTGGCGTCTGTTGTGATGTTATATGGAGACTCTCATCCAGCTGTGTCCTCATCTCTCTGACTCTCAGCACCCCATTCCTCATCTCTCTCTTTCCCTCTCTGTACCACATCCCAAATTATATGTGCATAAATTTCTCTGGTGTCATAATCCTGAGAGCAGAAAGTGTGCAGCTGGGCCGGGCCGGGCTCATCTCGTCTGGCCTTCTCCGGCAGTTTGGAGGCCACACAGATTAAACGACTGATCCCACTTCCACTTTCATTTAAACAACCATTAGCCAAACAAAAAAAGGGGCCGGTGCCGGCAGCAGGCCAGGCTGATTGGAATTCCAGTGAGGCGCACCACCTGTCGATACGATGATTTCCTGATTCATGAATGCATTCTTGGAGCTGCAGCGCTTTAGCTAATGATTGTGGGTGTAGGAGATGTTTGGAGAAGGGTGGGGTCAACCAAAGAAAGGATGGAGGTATGTAGAGATGGAAAGGAGGGAGATAAAGAGAGAGAGAGATGGTGCTTCTGATTGATGGAGAAACGAGTCCCGGGATTGAGCTCTCATCCATCATTCCCTGTGGAGGCGCATGTTTAAAAAGTCATTTTCATTAGAGGAGAGAGAGTGTTTACAATTTCAACACACACTCGCAAACACACATACATACACTCACATACATGCTCAGTCTTATAAAGATCCACCTTTGGCACTTCAAACATTATTAACGTTTTGCTTTGTCTTCTTCCCAGAATGCCTTCGGGAAATGCTCCAGTGGTCTCTATTGACCCACTGTCTTTGATTAGCACAGAAACAAATGAGCGAGTCTTTCATAAAGCGCTGATGCTAGAGTATTCGTTTCCTGCTACCAGTGATTGCTAGGCAGCAAATGATAGTTTCAAAGTTCGAGTTTAGGTTAATGTCTTTGGTTTTGCACAAACGACAAATAAATGCAAGTGAGAAATGGAGCTGTATGACGACAGTTATATTTTGAATGGCAAACATTCTTTCAGTAAACGCTGAAGAAATATTCCAGGTTCAGTAGAAGTTAAAGTGAAATAAAAATCCTGTCATTAATTACTCACTTTGACCTTTGTTCATCTATTATATATTTTAGATGAAATCAGAAAGGTAGTAAGGACATCGATTAAATAGTACATGTGATATCAGTGGTTCAACCGTAATTTTACGAAGCTATGAGAATACTTGTTGTGTTGAAAGAAAAGAAAATAACGACTTTATTGCTTCATGCTACACTCAATAATGGCGGAGGATGGTGACCTGGAAGAGAAGAGTTGTTGAATAAATGTATTATTTAATGTTTTCTTTCCACACAAGAACTATTCTCATAGCTTCGTAAAATTATAGACTCATAGACTATTTTAACCTACTACATTTTTGGATAAAAGGAACATTTCAGTTAAATTCCTCTCTATGGAGGGTCAGAAAACTCTTAATATTTTAATTTGTGTTTTAAAGATTAACAAAGGTCTTATGGATTTGGACCGACATCAAAATATTGATTAACATTACAATTTTCAGTGCTTTAGCCACAAAACATAAAATACATGTGTTAACATGAGGAAATATCACATATCTTTTCTGTGTAATATTATATTAAAATTATTTGTCCTGCTTTACAGCTCAAACAATACACATTTTTTAAGTGTTTAGAAAAATCAACCATTTATTTAAGTCTGTTTTTGTTGTAATAACATTATGCCACAAATGCTGCCAGTTTTGATTAACTTATTATTGTAAGTATATTGTCTCAATAGATTTTCAAACTTAACCTTAATTCTTAATATCAAATTTACAAAAACCCAAAATCACATTGGATCGAAAAACAAAGTTTAATGGAGTTTGCACATTTATTTTTTTTAAAGGGATAGTTCACCCAAAAATGAAAATTTGATGTTTATTTGCTTACCTTCAGGTGACTTTGTTTCTTCAGTAGAACACAAACAAAGATTTTTAACTCAAACTGTTGCAGTCTGTCAGTCATATAATGGCAGTCAATGGCTACCAAATCTTTGAGAATATAAAAAAAAAGTACACAAGCAAAACCAAATTAAATCCTGTGACTCGTGACGATGCACTGATGTCCTAAGACACGAAACGATCGGTTTGTGTGAGAAACTGTAGTGTGAGTATATATATAATATATATAATTTTTTACCTCTGATTCACCACAATGTCCTGAGTGCATACACATTCATCCAAGAATTACAAAAATTTGTGGCAAGCACTGTAAATATTATTTGTTTAATGTATTTTTCTATATTTCTATATTTATTTATTTCTATTCTTTGTCCTGTCTCAGTGAGTGGTGGTGTGGAGTTGGGACCCACGCTAGGCCTGAAGAAGTCCAGTTCTCTAGAGAGTCTTCAGACTGCAATGACAGAGGCCAAGAAAAACGAGCTCCTGCCCTTCCACAGGCCCCGCCCACACATGGTGAGAGGGCGTGGCTGCAACGAGAGCTTCCGGGCAGCTATCGACAAATCATACGATGGCCCACCAGAGGATGATGATGGTGAGCACCCACAATGCAGCAGCAACACACTCACAGAATTTGCAGGTGCAATGTGTAATTTCTGCCTTAGTGGCAGCACTGATTTGTCTGCTGCTTTTCAGTTCTGATTATTTTAATAATTTGACATAAAAAAGAAAATGTATGATACCACCATTCCAAAATTTGTGGCCAGTAAGATTTTTGTTTTTATTTATTTATTTATTTATTTTTCCTCCTGTGATCACCAAGGCTGCATTTATTTGTCCAAAATGACACATTTCTCACATAATCACAATTGTTTTGCTATAGTTTAGAAAATGGTAATAAAATATGACAAAAACTCGAGTTAAATTGTATCAGAACAAATTCATCTTGATAATGTCAGACAACTAGAGGGGTATGTAACAAAACATTTTCAGGTCAAAGTGTCAAATCAAATTTTTGGTCCCAAATTTTTTTATCAGTTTTACTAATTTTTGGGTATAATGTCACGGTTTTATTTTGTTATCCTTACTTGCATAAATTAACTATAGTGTCCTGCAGCCACTAGTAAAAAAATATTGAATCATTTTTGGTTTGACTGTATATGCCCATTCAACGCTCCAAAAAAATGTTTTTTTTTATTATTAGTGTTGTGCTGCTTAATGTTTTTGTGGAAACCATGAAACAGGATTCTTTTTTTTATAGAATTGTGAGATATAATCTAGTTATAAAGTTATAAAATCAGAATTGCAATATATAAACTCTTTTTCACCCTCCAAATTGTACGTTATAATTGACAATTTTAAGTTGAAAAGACAGAATTCTGAAAAAAAAGGGTCAGAATTGTACATTTTTATCTCACAATTCTGATTTTATACCACGGATCCTGAGAAAAATCACAATATTCATTCCTACTTTATTTTTAATCGAATAAATTCAGCCTTGTTGAGCATTGGATACTTCTTTCAAAAGCATAAAAAAACATTTACAGACTGCAGATTTTTAAATGCGTGCATAAGCGATTAAGATATCTACACGGTTTTTGAATACATGTATTTATTGATTTATTTAACGTTGCTCTTGCCTACTGAAAATCAGGATGTCATATACATATGCACATATAATCCTTTGTCGTCCTTTGAATTTCAATTTCCTGGATTCTTTGATGAATATAAAGTTCAATGAACAGCATTTATTTGAAGTAGAAATTCTGGCATTATAAATGTCTGACACTTTTGATCAACATAATGCATTCTTGCTGAATAGAAGTATTACTTTATTTCACGAAGAAACTTCCTGACTAAACTTTTGAGTGGTAGTATAAATTAAAAATTTTAATTAAAAATGAAATTTAAAAAAGAATAAAGCAAGTTGTGGACCCTTTTAAGGAATTGGTAGTTGCTATATTCCAGATTTCACTTTGATCCCCATATACTCCCATAAGTCTACATCAGTATTTGTAATGATTGTGGTTGTGTGTGAGTAAAGTCAGTGACTGCTGAGGGAGAGTAATTGAGAGTAAAGTGTTTGGCTTTGTCCCTGTCATGTGCTTCCTCTTCCCACACACCAGCCTAATTGGCCCTTCCGTGAGACGACAGACTACAGACATGTGGCGAAAGAAGGAGAGAGTGTGAGAGAGGAGAGGGTTTGTTCATTATGGTCAGTGCGAACAGATACGGCACAGCTGAAGACTTAAGATCACGTCTCATGCACACTCACACACATCCCAAAGCAGTATTTAACTTCCTTATTCATGGAGATCAAGATAAAACCAGAACTCCTCGCTCTAAGATTTTATCTGAAAATTTAAACTAAGTTGTGGTTCAATAGTGCAACTCGGATGACCTAGTTATGAGTTCGTAGCTTCAAAACAAATTCATTAACACAAATTATCAGGTTATTTACTCATTTGCTCATCGACGTGTGATTACATCTGCTGTTTACCTCGATGTGGAGATGCCACACACACACTCTTACGTGTGCACACCGTGATCTTCTGGTCAAGAAAACAGCAGCAGCTTATTACTAATTATTGAGGACAGTAATTAGGCACACAGCGTTCCTCTCACTTCTCATTACCGTCCGTGTTGAGGGATAATAATCTGCCTGTGTTCAAAGAAAAGAGTTTAAACATCACATTCTAACCAACCACCTTGTGTGTGTGTGTGTGTGTGTGTGTGTGTAAGAGAGAGAGATTATATAATACGTTTATCAATCTATTCATGCATACCCTTGTGAAAGAGTAGCATACTTTTAAACAAAGTACCTAAATGGATAATTCAACCAAAAAATAAAAATTCTGTCATTAAATATTCACCCTAATCTGATCTTTGTTCATCTTCAGAGCACAAATTAAGATCATTTTGATGAAATCCGAGAGCTTTCTGACTCTACATAGACAGCAACACAACTGACACGTTTAAGGCCCAGAAAGGTAGTAAGGAAATTTATAGGGGTATGTCACACTTCAATATTTCCATGCTTTTTAGTTTTCAGTCCTTTGTTTTTGTCCTTGTGCCCTTATATGATCATTTTGGAGCTGGATTTAACAGCTTAGATAAGAATCTTTATTTATGGTGGAGTTTGTTGATATGACATTCACACAGTGTCACTATTGAATGGTATGAACCATTGGCTTATTACAGTAACCAAATCCCCCTAGAGCAACCTGGGGTTAAGTGCCCTGCTCAAGGGCACAGTGATGATATTCTCAGACAGCACATCCACTGACAGCCCACAGTACGTTGTGATTTATATTGCATACAAATAGCTGTAAATTGCCAGTTACAGTCTGATTAGCTGCTACACAACTTCAGGAGCCAAAGTGATTTGTTTGCCAGAGAATG
Organism: Cirrhinus molitorella; assembly: GCA_033026305.1. Taxonomy (NCBI): domain Eukaryota; kingdom Metazoa; phylum Chordata; class Actinopteri; order Cypriniformes; family Cyprinidae; genus Cirrhinus; species Cirrhinus molitorella. The sequence continues at coordinate 29,008,003 of CM065122.1, read as the reverse complement.
TCGTGCTGTTTATATTTTCAGTTTTGAGGACATGGGCAGAATCAAACACTCTGCTTTTATTTTACATGTCAGTGAAATGGCTGGTACTCATTATTAGGCCTAGATTAGGTCTGACTGACATTTGGTATTTTTGCTGATTTTTGGAGTTGGATGGATGGATTAAGCATAGTAAATTGTATTAAACAGAGCTGAGTACTACAGTCTTAAAAAATGAAACCATGATCTGATTAGTCCAAAATATATAGACGATGTAGTGGTCGAGCATGTAACTGCCAGTTGCAAGCCTTGAACCACGACCTAAGGAGAAAATTAAGAGGATGCCGTCTTCACACATGAAGAAGAAACCATATAAATATCAAAGGCCATACATCAGTGAGGATGATAAACAGAGAGGCATTTAAGGAAGGGATTTATTTCCCTTTGAAATGGTTTCCATTATTTCACTTTGAGCTCACAGCAGTGTCATTATAGCTTTATTATGTAAGGCTTTCAGAGCATAGGTACTGCTCTCTAAGTCCTCGAGCCCTGCTCTTTTAAAGCGTTTTCATATTGAGACGTGAGCATGATGAGAAATATCTCTCCTTTTTTCTTTATCCTTTCTCACCGTTTTTTTTCCCCGGCATTGTGTTCAGCGGATTGATATTTACAATAAGCCTTTGCGCTGGTCCGAACAAAAGAGTTTTCTGATGCATATTAGAGAAGTGGGAGCTGGAGCGGGCCTTTGAGGTTCCTCTGTGTCTCTGAATAATAGGGCGGCTGTACAGTCATTACCGAGCCACCCGCTTCAATGCTAGTTTAAACAGCGGATCGGCATTTGTTTGTGTAGAAATCAGGCCATGGGGAAACGGATGCTGCTGTTGGCCTTGGACTAAGCCTCGGAAGAACCGACTTGTCCTCGAACCCGATAGCTGAAGTTCGTGTAGGCGAGGCTCAGGGAGAGTTTTGCGTGCTTTTCTTTTTGTTTGATTTTGTTTATCTGTGTCATTCAAGATGAAAGCGGTTCAGAGTCGTATTGAATGTAATGTATTGTGTATCACCGTGAAACCAAAGCAAGTGGAGTTTATTTTTCATGATTTGAGGTCAATTCCACGTGATGTTGCAGGCACAATTATAACCCACAGCAAAAATGGGTTAGTGCTTTACTCAAGTGCATAGTGAAGGAAGAGAATTGATTTATCAGTTCTGGTTCCCTACAGTCACATGATACAAAAATGACAATTGTAATTTTTTACACAGTGTTGAAGTATTTATTTTAAATAATTTATCTGTGCACATCATTATGTCCCCTTTGCTCTACAATGTGTTTTTCATTGAGTGTTAGTGTGTGGCGTGAGAACACAATCGCCTGAGTTCAAGCAGCTTGTGAACTGATTAACTCTTCCTCTTTACTACTAGTTATAGCATGAAATAAACATGAATGAACATCAGAGTTATGTTAACTCAGCCGTAGACACCATAGTCCACTGACATTGTTTGTCGGACAAAATAGTGGATTCGGCATTATGGTTGGTCATATCGCTTGTCAATCAAAAGGTGAAATCCTGCCCTACATTACAGAAGTCGTTTTACTCTGATATATGTCACAATGGGTTTCGTTTCATGTTGACTTTAACAGTTCCATTCAACGTTTTCTTTTTTTGAGGAAGTAATATTTTAAAGTACGTTTCAGAAGTGAATTAAATTCAGTCTAATATTTGGCCTTAACTACATATTAATTTAACTCTTTGACCCCAAAACCACCATTTGGCCAAGACAATATTGAAAGGCCTCATCTATTACACAAGGTTCAAACACTCACATGTGCTCCAGAAGGAAAACCCATGCATTAAAGCAAAACTTCTTGAATTTGAAGAGCAGGGTAAATTTAACTTATTTTGTCTTTTGGGAAACATGTAACTATCTTCTAAATGATATTTAGGCAAAATAAGAAAAATGTACACATCTCCCTTCTGTTCAAAAGTTTTCACCCCCAGGCTCTTAATGCGTGGTTTTACCTTCTGGAGCATCAGTGAGCGTTTGAATATTCTGTAATAGTTGCATATGAGTCCCTCAGTTGTTCTCAGTATGAAAAGATGGATCTAAAAATCATAGTCATTGTTGGAAAGGGTATATGCTGAAAAATGCTGAAAAAAATGTTGAGACCTAAAAGATTTTTCTGAAGAACAACAGGCAGTTAAACCGTTTTAGGACAAACAAGGTACTCATGATCCCTCTTATTTTGGTAAAATAATTTTGCTGATTCTGAAAGGGGGATGTAAACTTTTGACCTCAACTGTATCGATATCGGCCATTGAAAAACATAATGGTTGAACACTACTTGCAAGCATTCGGTTACAAACCAAGCTCTTTTGTCTCTTCCCTCTCTAATTTCTTTGTCTTTTCCCTTGTCATATTTTGGCCTGTAAGGCGCAACTAGCCATCAATAAATCGCTGTGTACAGGGCTGTCGGGACCTTCCCCTGAGCTACAAGTGGAGGGTTAGTAAGATGGCCGCTGTGAGGCTTATGAAAGAGTGATGCTTTTTCGCACGTCTCCTCATCTCTCTTTTAACACGCTCTCTGAGGCGGCCTGGTAAACGTACATCTGCTCCCAGCACCGCCGCTACCATCTGACAAACCTCAGAGCACAGACACATAATGCAGCCGCGATTGATCGCCACACACACACACACACAGTGCCCCACAGTGGATAGCCAGTAACAGATGGTTATGTCAGCAGGTTCCTCAGTTACCCAAGCCTCTTTTTCACTTCTTCTATCCTTATCTGTCCTCTTCCTCCCCCTCTCGCTATCCAGTTTTCCACATCCCTTCTTTTTGATTATGATAATGTGAGCAACTTTTTGATGCTCCAGGGCAGATTAGCTGAAAAAAATATCTCTGAGGAGATCTTTGTATTTCCACGACTCCAACTGAGATGTAGGCCATACTAGGACTAGGTGGTTTGAAGGTAAATACTGTGTGAATGTAGAAATCTGAAACCAGTTAAGGTTTTGCTATGCTGTTTATGCTATGGTAGATATATTTGTGCAGTTTGCTATATGAACACAAGAAGAAATGTGTAATGTGTATAATTTTGGTTATGATTGTATTGAAACAGATGAGGGGTCGGACCAGAGCTCTGGACGAGATACTCCGGCCAGCGGCTCCTCTAGACAAGGTGCGGGAGATAATGAGGAGAACAAGAAAGACAAGAAGAAGAAGGCCAAAGGCAAGAAGAAAGACAAGTTGAAAAGCAAAGGAAAGGAGAAAGAGAAGAAGAAATCAGATGAGGTCGGTGATGAGCTGGATAAGAAGACCAAGAAGAAAGGATTCGGGTTGCTGAGGCAAGACCCCAGTTCTTTGTGTTTGTATTTCCTTTTGTCCGTCTCTCTCCTCTTCTGTCTTTGTTGTTTTGTGTCTCTTAAAGGGACAGGGCACTGGAAAATGAATTTCCTCAAAAAAAATAGTTTTCTCAACCTTATGCTTTTCAAATCCCTTGCGACTTTCTTTCTTCTGTGGAACTCAAAAGATGTTTTTTTGAAATATGTTCTGTTTACTTTTTTCATGCAAATACAATGAATGGAAACTAAAGCTTTCAAACTTCAAAAAGACACAAAGGAACCATAAAAACATCTTGAAAGATTAATTTAAATCATACACTATATTCTAAAGTCATTTGATAATTTCTTGTGATAAATAGACCAAGATGTTAAGTTATTCGCTGATAATCTGTCCAGTGAGCTGTTAATTGTTGCAACTGGATTAAGAATCTGTTGAGTCAGTTTGGTAAGCCAACACTTCAGTTTCATAAATCAGATCAACTGATTCTTTCAAGAGATTAGACTCAAAAGTAGGGCTGTTAAACGATTAATCATGATTAATCGCATTTAAAATAACACTTTTTATTAACATAATATATTTGTGTGTGTTTATATATACAGTTGAAGTCAAAAGTTTACATGCACCTTGCAGAATCTGCAAAATGTTAATTCTTTTAGCAAAATAAGAGCGATCATACAAAATGCCTGTTATTTTTTATTTAGTACTGACCTGAATAAGATATTTCACATAAAAGACATTTACATATAGTCCACAAGAGAAAATAATAGTTGAATTTATAAAAAATAACCCTGTTCAAAAGTTTACATACACTTGATTCTTAATACTGTGTTACCTGAATGATCCACAGCTCTCTTTTTTGTTTAATGGTAATTTTTCATGAGTCCCTTGTTTGTCCTGAACAGTTAAACTGTCTGCTGTTCATCAGAATCCTTCAGGTCCCACTTCTTTGGCTTTTCAGAATTTTTGTGTATTTGAACCCTTTCCAACAATGACTGTATAATTTTGAGATCCATCTTTTCACACTGAGGACAACTGAGGGACTCATATGCAACTATTACAGAAGGTTCAAATGCTTACTGATGCTCCAGAAGGAAAAATTATGCATTATGACCTGGGGGTGTAAACTTTTGAACAGAATGAAGTTGTGTGCATTTTTCTTATTTTGCCTAAATATCGTATTTTTTTTCATTTAGTACTGCCCTTCAGAAGCAACAGAAGATACTGGCATTTACCATGATCTTCAAATTCAAAAAGTTTTTGGCTCTTAATGCATGGTTTTTCCTTCTGGTGCAGCAGTGAGCGTTTGAACCTTCTCTAATAGTTGCATATGAGTTTCTCAGTTGTCCTCAGTGTGAAAAGATGGATCTCAAAATCATACAGTCATTGTTGGAAAGGGTTCAAATACACAAAAATGCTGGAAAACCAAAGAATTTGTGGGATCTGAAGGATTTTTTTCTGATGGACAGCAGGCAGTTTAACTGTTCAGGACAAACAAAGGACTCATGAACAACTATCACTAAATAGAAAAAAAAAACACCTGTGGATCATTCCGGTAACAACACAGTATTAAGAATCAAACGTATGTAAACTTTTGAACATGGTAATTTTTAGATATTTAACTATTATATTTTCTTGTGGACTATATGTGAATGTCTTTTATTTGAAATATCTTATTCAGGACAGTACTAAATAAAAAATAACATGCATTTTGCATGATCCCTTTTGATCCCATTTTGCTAAAATATTTAACATTTGGCAGATTCTGCAAAGTGTATATAATTTTTTTTTTATTTTTACTGTACATAATAAATATATAAAGTACTCACACATATATCATGTAAACGCAAACTTTTATTTTGAATGTGATTAATCATGATTAATCGTTTGACAGTCCTACTCAAAAGAGCTGATTATTCAAGGATCTGATAAGGCTACTTCTGTTATGGGCTCTAAGATAAATATCAATAAATAATGACTTTTTGGGTCTTGCTTGAAACTTGAAAGCTCCAGTCCCTATTCGTTGTAATTTAATTCAAAGAGTGATTATTGTGCATTCCACTGAAGAAAGAAAGCCAGGTTTAGAATGAGGTGATGTTGAGTAAATGATTTTCATTTTCATATGAAGGCTGGTTTGATTAACAGATTCTCCCACACATGTAAAGGCCAGGATGGGTGACTGTTGATTTGACGCACATGTTAAACTGCGGCGACGGGTCGCTTCTCGGTCACATGTCGTGTGTCAGAATTTTGGCCCGAGCCTCTTTTGGGACGCTCTATTGGCTTACGCTCACGGTTGAAAGTGTTTCGGCCCGCTTGCGTGTGTGTAACTGACTTCGACCACTGGTAAACAGAGCAGTCAGCCTCAGCTCCATATGGCATGCCGTCTCTGCGTCACAGCGCTCAATCTCCCCTGTCTTCACACCGTGCCAGTGCCAGGCCTAATTTGCATCACGGTGGGCACCTGTGCCAACCCCTGCCCATCTGCCCATCGATCGACCGGCCGGCACTGGCTCCGACACCAGCAAGACCAGGCGGCTCCATCACAGTGGAGGACGACCCGCATGAGTGATTCTACAAATCAGAGCATGGACGCCCCGGCAGGCTCCACCTAACGGGCAATTAGCTCTATAATTGTTTTAATTTGGATGACTGCCGGGAAAACTGAAAAGCACACCATGCTGTTACAGCAACATGCAGAATACTCCAGCAGAGAGAGAGAAATAGAAACAGCAGAGAGAAGAAAACAGCCGGAGAACTTGATTCAGCTGGTGTCTTTCTCAAGGTGAACCGTTTTGACTCGTCAGGAAGTGCGGGCTACGATACGGCTCTTGCTTCTGTTAATCCGACTCGGTCTGACTCGGCCTGATCCCGCTGTTTTTGGTCTTCCGTGTGTCTTCCGAGAGTCTGCCAGTGCGCCCACTGCGGCCAGCTCTCCTCCCGCGCCCATGCAATCATTCTAATGTGCACCGTTGTTCTGAGGAGATAAGCGTTTATGTGTTGGCTTGTCAGCGGTTGATGGGGTGAGGGATGTAAAGGTTATTGAAAACCGCAGTAGTTTTATTTATTTATATCCGGCAGGCCACAGGGATTAGAGAAGTGGGTTTGAGAGTTGTGCGGCAACGCCGCTTGCCATGGAATGTGACATAGCCTTCGCTCAAAGCTGATGTAACCTAGATTCTTTTGCCTTGAGATTGCCCTGTCACCCTGAGCAGGCCAAATATCCACGGATTATATAGACTGAAAATGTGTTGATAAAAGAGTCAAATTCTCCATAAGTCAACTTTTTGAAGGTCCAGCGAGTGTGAACACACTTAATGCAACAAGGATGCATTAAATTTGTCAAAACAGGAAAGATTAAAAGGATAGTTCACCCCAAAATTAAAATTCTGTCATTACTTACTCACCTTCATGTTCCAAACATCTAAGAATTGTGTTCATCTTCGCAACTCAAATTAAGATTTTCTTGATGAAATCTTGATGAGACAGCTACACAACTACCATGTTCAAGACCCAGAAAGGTAGTACAGACATTGATAAAATAGTCCATGTGACAAAAAATATTTTAAAGAAAACAAAAATGACGACTTCATTCAACAATTTCTTCTCTTCCGTGACTGTCTTCACCACAACGCATTCTCGTAGCTTCCTAAAATTAAGGTTTTTACCACCTTTCTGGGCCTTAAATGTGTCTATTGCATTGCTGTCTTTGTTGGGTCAGAGAGCTCTCGGATTTCTTAAAAAATGCCTTTATTTGTGTTCTGGAGATGAACGAAGATCTTACGAATTTGGAACAACAGGATGTTGTGACAGGATGACAGAAAATTCATTTTTGGGTGAACTATCTAATTTAGAATGGGATTTCTATTTCTTTTAAACTTTATAATCATCAAAGAATCCTGGAAAGGAAAAAAAAAAAAATTATAGTCTCCACTGGAGTAGACTGGAGTAATGGCTTCTGAAAATGCAGCTTGCTAACATCCCTGGGAGGCTTGAATTTTTTGAAGATGAACTGGAAAGCACCTTGAGACAGTTGTCTTATTTAAGCGTCAGCTAATCCAGGATGAATAAGTTATGAATGAATTACTACTGTCATAAGAGAATAATCTATACCAAGTGGGCATTTGTTTTGAGGCCTCCTTTTTTTGTTCTATTTTAGCTGTTTTTTCTAGACTACATATAGTGACTTTGTTGTTGTATCAAGTTGTTTCACGCGTTTTGCCTATTATTATAGGTAGGTTATGGTTATGAAACATAAAAACCATAAATTAATTTCTGTAGAAATAGTACAGAAAACTACTAAAAATGTCTGTGAACAAGTAAATAAAGCTTGCAAATAGATGGATCTGTTCATTATAGGTCGTGGAAATTCATCTTTTTAGTCAGTGAAAGTCAGGGAATTTGACATTTGGCTTAGAGTGGGGAACCCTGCTTAAGTGACCTGCACTTGATGAATGTCAAGGGTTTCTCATCTACTGATCCAAAAAATGTATATTTTTTTCTTTTTATCTCCTCTTATATTCCTCGCATATGTGTCCTCGTATTTTCTACCTGCAACCAGGGACTAAAACATCTCAAGCATTCTGTAGATCGATAGAAAAATATTGACTGCCCTTTTCAATTAGCATTATTTGTGATGTCTGACCTCAAGGGTTAAGAGCAGGTGAAGTACAGACTAGCTGAGACGCCCCTTGAGGAACATGACCTCTAGCCCTGCCGACTGTAAATCAGTGTTTCCAAGTGCTTGAAATGTCTCTCACGGAAGAAACAGTCTTCATTTAGAGCTTTTAAAGGGATAGCTCATCTACAAATAGTAGATATATATACCTCATCATTTATACACCTATGTATGCTTTTAATTTAAAACGTTTTAAAAGAACCGAAGACAGTTTAGAATAAATTATGCATTTGTCATTTTTGGCTGAACTACTCCTTTAATTCACGAGAATCTGAGGGAGGTATTTCAGTCTTTGTTTATTATCAATTGAAGATTTGTTCAATTGAATGTCTGCCATCTTGTTGATCCAGTGTGGATATAGACACCGTTCGGTCAGAAACCCTACAGACATTGTCAATATCTAGATGAAATGTTTATTTTCTTCTTCTGTTTTTCATCTCAGTGTTATATGTGCCTGTTAAATCTTTAGCTGACCAGTGCGGATGGTATTTTGTTCTTTGCCTGGCTCAGATTCAGTGTTATTGGCCACTATTTAGTGCCCAGTGGGAGTCACTGGCTAGTGTCCATTCTGCTGATAGTAGCCATGTTGATTTGGTGGTAGCTGTGTCTGTGGGTCACAGCAGTGCTGCAAATCTGGGATATTAAGCCAGGATACGGCCCTGCAGCTCAGTGATAAACATATGACAAAAGGGGAAAATCAACCTTTTATGTCACGCTGTTTCTCAGTCCTTAGCGTTCAAAGGCCAGATGTTTACATCTAGACCTTCCTTTCAAAATCTCCTAACAGGTTACTGAGTAATACAATAACAGTTATTTCCCTCATTCTGTTGTTTTAGCACACCCTGTGCTAACCTAACTTAATGGTACTATTATTTGACGAATTCTTCCATTAGGTTTGTACTTTTTATTCCCTTTGATTGTACCCAGTCCTTGTGTCTACTATAGTATTACGCGTTAGCTTAGCAACATGCTAACATCAGACTTCACTGGAATCAGTTGTGAGTTGAGTTCCTTTTGTGTTTCTTGCATGTTTTATGCGTTGTAGAGCACATTGTTTAGTGTTGTTAGTGTATAAGTGCATGTGTTTGTGAAGTTTAATGGTAAATTACTAGAGTAGTGTGTTTGTGTGACAAACTGATGATTTAACACCACAGAAGAACCATATAGCTTGTGTGTGTGTGTGTGTGTGTGTGTATGTGACCGAGAGATGGAGTAGCTCTATGGGAGGGTAAGGTATAGCCTCAGGTGGAGGATGGGACCCATTAGGATGTTTTACATCTTGCAGACAGATGGAGGCCTGTGTGGACTGCCAAATGCCCCTCATTCTGCTGCTGTGATACACACAAACACACACCCTTAACAACAGATATTACACTAGCTAACACACACGATCCTGTGAAAACCTACAGCTGCAAATGTAACCGCACAAAGTAATAAGTCACAAGGCTGTGCATTCCAGTGATTTTACTATGCTTTGCATCTCATAGAAACAAGCATCTACATTTTACAGGCTCATCCATTCCAGATTTAGAGTTGAAAGAGTTGAAATGTTATTTTATTTTATTTTTACTCATAATATGCAGTATTCATTCTTCTCAGACACTTCAAATGACTCTCAGTGAAACTACGGAGTGTTAAACACTTCCAGACTTCACTTTTATCTCATCAGCCCTGCTACTTTTTATCAGAAATGAAATATTACATAATTAACCTTAATGTGAAGCAATTCAGCAAAATTGCAGTTCCTCAAAGCCTCTTGGCTTGATGTAAAACTGTGACCGAGCATATGACTGTCTCCCATTAGAGGCGAGTGAGGAATGTGACTTGCAGCTTTACCTTGTAAGGCAAGAGATTAACAGGATCTTTTAGGCCAGCCATGTTTGATAAACAGTTTCGAAGGCAACGTTGTTGAAAAAAAAAAAAACAGCAGTTTAAACCAGACTGAGATGGTCGGCTGGTCTCCCAGCCTGGCTAGACCACATAAAACCACCTTTAAGAATTTTTAAGAATTTTTTTTTTCTTTTCTTTTATAGCAGGGTACATGAATACTGTTGAGTGACTGGAGGGGTGGAATGAGAGAGGAAGAAAGAAAAAGTTCCTGTGTGTGTAATGATAGTGCTGCTCTCTCAGCGGATGTTTATGTAGAAAAGAGAGAGTGAGAACAAATGTTCACTACTCCTGCTACTGCCATTAACAGAGACTGCAGCAGGCTCCGCTCCCTCCGTTCTGTCACCAGCTGTCCTCTTTTCTTTCTCGCTCTTCTGCCTCTCTCTTCTCATTTATCCTCACATCTCTTGGCCATTTTGCCTTCCAGCGAATTCCACCACAGCTGCCGTGATAAAGGACCTTTTCTTTATGATTATTATTATTTTTTTGGTAACACTAGAAATAAGACTTCAAACAAAGCAAAGAAATATGATTTAAGCAAAAAAAAGTGTGTTGGGACTGATTTGTGAAGCTGTTCAATTCATTAATTAAAACCCAATGGTTGATAAGAGTTACTCGTTTGTAAAAAGAACTTTAGAGACTGATTTGTGAATCTGTTCAACTGATTCGTTACAACACTGGTTCACAAGAACTATTTATTTGCAGAAAGAACTTTAGAGACTGATTTGATTCATTAAAATGAACTGGTTTATAGAAGTTATTCATCTGTGAAAAAAACTTTAGAGACTGCTTTGTGAATCTGTTCAACTGATTCATTAAAATGAACTGGTTTATAGAAGCTGTTCATCTGTGAAAAGAACTTTAGAGACTGATTTGTGTATCTGTTCAACTGATTCATTGCAACAAACTGGTTCTAGGGAGTTGTTTAAACCCACCAGTTCATATGATTATGTATTCGCAAATTTGACATCACCAATTATGCCATTTAGTGTTGCCTGCAGCAAGGATGACTCAACTTAAAGATGCCAAATAGTAAAGGAAATACTACAATGTACTTTAAGGCCATGTTCACATGTCTTCTTGTTCTTGTTTGACAACAGATAACTATTGAGTTAAACTTTTCTTTTTTTTTTTACCTTGATTCAGTGTCTTGAAAAAACATCCATCTAGCACATATTTATGTTGACCAATAGAAACTCTACATATATGCTGTAAAAGACTCGTTACGTCTGACAAATTGACAAAACCGTTAGTGATGTTGGTGCTGAATTTTATGCACGGAAAGATGCTTCGCAAAGCTCGCTGCAGCCATGTTGACATGTACACTTATAATCGCAATTGGGCTTGTTGTCTGTGCTTGGCTCATAAAGTGAGCCGCTTTATGGAGTTAATAAAGTGTACCTTTGTGGATATTTTTCCAATATAAACCTTAAATATTTGAACTTTTTTAAGGTTTTTTTGGGCTGCTTCTTTGCTGTTTTTCTAACAAGATCTGGCAAACACATCTCTGGTGCATATTTGAGTGTACAATTAACTAGTAGTTCACTTTGATTTTGTACACACTGCATAATTTTGGTGAATTCAGTTGTAGTTAGTGCAGGAAAAAACTTTGTGTGAATATCCCTGATTACAATCCCTTGCCAGATAAAGGCTGATAAATAATAATTAATTTCCCTCCCTTTATTTTAAATAGTCACCTTTTTTATTTATTTATTTATTGTCAAATTTTTTAGCATTTAAGTCTGCAGCACTGTTGAGTCACATTGATGCTCAGTGAGGTTGACAGGTACTTGCTGGCAGCATCCTTAACTCTTCTCTTGTCAAATTCATATTTATCCCAACTGAGGTTGATTTATTGTGCATGTGCATGTTTGTAAATCAGTGTTTATTCATATACAGAAATGTTTGTTTGCATGTGATTAATCATGTATGTGCATGTGTGTGTGTGAGCACTGGTGTGTGTGACCTGTAGTGAGTGTGCTAATGGCCTCTAAAAGCTTCTGAAACAAGTGTCAGAGTCACAGATGGTGCAACTACCTCATTCCTCCCTCACAGACCTGCTGACGGAGCGACAGCCCCCCTTGTTCCTCGTCTCTCTCTCTCAATTAACACATTTCCTAATGTCTTTCCTGCTGTGTGTTTGTATGTTTGATCAAGTCAACAACCAAGTCTGACACTCATCAGCAAAAACCTGGACAGCCTTTGGGTATGAAGTAACATCACTGTACCTCGCACAGATACATAGACATGTTGCAGCCTATGCAGAAGCCCCAGAAACTGTTTGGACACTTTAGTCAAACTTAAAGATGTATGAATGTCAGTTCATTAAAAAACAAAATATCAGAACCAACAGGCATTTATTTAAAAGAGAGAGAGAGACAGAGAAAAGACAAGAAATAAAGGTTTTCAAGCATAACATTTCACAAAATGATATTTGTTAGGTTTTAAATAAAGATGAAAAGAAGTGTGACATTTTATTTGTCAAAAGTTGGTAGATTAAACTACAGTGGTTATGCCTGAATTCAGATGCCACTTGCTTTGATATTTTTAATCAAAGAAATGACATTTTATGTGTCACTTAAGTGTCCCAAAACCTTTGAATGTGAGAAACTTTGCCAGTCTTTCTTTATCAGATGAAGGGCTGGCTTCCCTCTCTTAAACCCCTATTTGAATCCCTACTAGGAGTATAAAATTGCTCATGTCAGTCATCAGTGGCAACAGCTGCCCACGTCGGCGCCCACCTCACCTTTACGAGCGCTGTGATCTGGAGATAGGTTTATTTCTGTGAAAGGGTACGGTCGTCTCAGTCTTCAGTTCACCATGGTAACGGTATCACGGGGAGGTTCATGCGTGCGGTTCGAGTGGAGGTATACAGTAGCTAACCGGCGGCCGCTGTTCTCCCCTCCATCTACATATGAATCACTAAAAGGCCTCTTTAATGGAAGTTCAATCATCTCCCCTTTGATTCCCAAGATGCAATGTCCTGATTAAGATGATTGGATGAATGGAAAATGGCATGAATATGTGATTGGGTCTATGTGTCCCACCGCTGAATGAGTCTTTTCTTTTTCATTCTCTTTTTTTTTTTTTTCTTCTTCGTCTGTAGCACCTCTGTGCTAAGACTCTTGTTCCGACTTATCCTTTTTTTCAATACAGGCCTGTTCCTGCTTTTGATTACATTACAGAGTGAAGATGTGGCAGGCTTGCTTAGACCAGGCTCTGAAAAGGTAACAATCAGCACGAGAATATGGTAGATTTGAGCGGAAATGAATGGAAACTGCTAAATAGAAGCTGCAGGAGCAGTGCTTTTCTTTTCTTTCTGGAAATCGTTTAATAATCATATGCAGCATGTGCAGAGGGTTGTATAGAATATACTGTTTGTCTAATGCTTTCTGACCCATTTTGCCTGTGTTTGCAGGATGCAGACTGTACCGATTTTGTGTGCGTGTGTGTGTGTGTGTGTGTGTGTGTAGGGGACATTTTATGGAAAACAGGATTTTCCTCTCTTTCCCATCTTTTGGAATAAGACTTGATCTACTCTCTATGTACATTTATCACGCGTTTAGTTCATTAATGACTGATCCATTGATCAGTATTTCATTCAGATCTGTTGAATTCACAGTAAATACTCTAGTGTAGTTATAAAAAAGTTTGGGGTCAGTAAGATTTTATTAATGAATTAATATTATTTTAATATTTAATTATTATGAATGATTTCTGAAGGAACATGTGACACTGAAGACTGGAGTAATAAATGCTGAGAATTCAGCTTTGCCATAACAGGAATAAATTGCATTTTAAAATATATTAAAATAGAAAACAGGTGCTTTAACCCCTTAACTGTCATCCCCTCAGTGGGAAGTGCACCTCAAAAATCTACTTTATAACAGGAGTTTTGACCTTTGTCACAAAAAGACATTCTTCGTTGCCTTTTGCCCTATCACGCTTTAGAAATCAGAAGTAATTATATATCAGTTGAAAACTTAAAATCTCAAAATTCATCCTTTAAAACCATTTTAAAATCAGACATTGCATTACCATGGAAAATGTACAAAATCATATTACAAAATGTTTTTGTTCATGAATTATAAAAAATTAAGTTTGAATACTGCATTTTCATATCTGTTCAAAAATGGGAGTGACTGTTCAGTTGTACTTATTTTTCACAGTATTTTGTGAAACCGTGCAGCTTTCAAAAACAATAAACACTGAACATTCTTTCTAACCCCAAAGATTCGAATGGTGCACTACAGATGTTAAGATATTTGGTCTAAGAGAGAAAAGCCAGGCCATATGAATGATCCTCAGGTCTTAGCTTTCCATGGCTTTGTCTACATTAATCCGGATACATTTGAAAACAGTATTTTTTTTATTTTAAAAAGCTCTTCGTCCATACTAGCATTTCCAAGTGTTTTCCAAAAGCTTCTCATCCACACTGAAATGTCAGAAAACGTTTTTTAATGCAATACTTATGGCAGGATCATTTTATTTAGGAAAATATCTCACCATTCACTGACGTGTCCAGGTCCATTCACTCACGATTGTATGTCTGATCTAAAACTAAACTGCCCTCATGTTTTACCGCAAACAACAATCGGCAAGCACATTTTATCACAATAAATATTGTGTCGTGGCCTTCATAGCATGATATTATCATATCGTGAGATTTTGATATTGTTACATCCCTACTAAACATGCGTCATAGTTTTTCAAAAGCCTCCGTTTTTACAGTCCACACCTACAATGCGAAAACAGCGTTTTCAAATGTATCTACTTTTTGAGTGTTAAAAAGGACATAAATAAAATAAAAATAAAAAATAAAAAAAAAAGGACAAAAATGCCATCTCAGTGTGGACAGAAGGCCGAAACAGAGCGTAAAAGATGTCTTTTTAAACGAAAACTTATTAGTATGCCTATTGTACAAACCTATCCTCTAAAGATATAAACTGGTGCCGAGTCCAATTTTTTACTAAATTTCTAGTGTATTTCAACACGAATTAGCTTTTTTTGTTTGATACAGGATCAGTATTGACTCCATGGACATCATGAACAGAATAGTTCTGAAAATTTCCTTACCAATGTTTTTTTTTTCCTCTGTCATTTCTTACTGTAGTCACAGGCTAATTTGCACCTTTCCAAGTGAGACATTCTCTGAAGTCCATCTTCTCAACTCATTTTCAGCAGAAGGCTGAAAGCTCTTTGAGGTTGAATATTCCCATAATGCTCCTCAAGTAATCAGAAACATGTGAGCACCTGTCATTTCCTGTTATGTTCTGAGTATATGAGGTCAGTTGTCTATGCTAGCTCAGAGAGTCTGTACTTCAAGCCTGGACAGTGCCGGTCAAACCGGGTTTAGCTGTCTTTAGTTGACTAAATGAAAGACTCGTCTGAAGTATGTCCATTATTCTACTGTATAAACAAAGAGAAATGTACTGCACGTGACCTCATAGTGTCTTAATGGCCAAGATGTATGATTCTCAGTCTGTATCTGAACTCAAAATTAAACACTTTTTGGTTATTAAACTGGTTTATCACTGAAAATGATGTGGATTTGAATTCAGAACAAGCATTAATGTGTTTTTTATTAAACAAATCCAACATTTTTCATGTTCAAAGGACAGGCAGACGGAAAGTTTATGGCCGCAGATGGTTTCGCATCTGCAGGGGTCAATAGTTTCATATGGGCCGATGATTAGTTGGTCTGTAAATTTGTTGGGTTTAGCTGTGACACAGTGTAACTATTCAACAAGACATAATGGAAGAACCATTAGATCTATGGAGGTCAGGTACCTCATATGGTTCTGGCTAATAGTGTTCTTAAATCAAAAAGTTCGAGAGCAACAAGGTCTTGCGAAACGATCAGAATCTATTATCCTAATTTAATATGATCATGTTGTCGTGCTTTCTTTCTGTAATGCACTTTTGGAGATTTATGAAGCAGATCGCTATTAAGACAACATAGAGAATGCTGTAGATATTTCACAAATGTAACAAACCCACTTTTAGTATGTATTGTTGCCTTTTTTGGGTTATTTCCAGTCTCTGCGGACTCGCAGGCTTTCTTTGCTCAGTTTAATGGCTGTGGAAAGTGGGGTGATTATAGCTGAGGATGACGGTGTAATTTGAGCCATTAGGGTGCTCTGTGGATACTACTAACGATGTACACCGCAAGTGCTAATGAACATGACAGATTACGGTTGCGCCATGTGTGTGATTAGACCTCACGGGTTTTACCTCCACCTACGGTCCGGATTCAGGCTATAGCATTTACCATATGCTCAAATTCTGAGTTCATGGAGGGGTTCTGGAACATTTATGGAGCCTTATGACCTAAAAGCATTTTTCAACATCACTGAGTTGTTGTTGGTTGCTGTGCTGCGTGGTAACGTTTTTCTCAATGCTATGTTTTTCTTAAGCCATAGTGAGATAAATTGAAGATGCCAACCTTAATATGGACAGCTTCAGGAAATAATTTCTTATTTATTACTGTTGATTTGCTATGTCAGTCAGATGATGGGAGTAAAATACAATCCACAGGAAATGGAAGTTCTCATATGAATATTTAGAGATGGAGATGGGCTGATATTAAAATTCTAGCCAGTACAGATAAGCCAATAATGAATTCCATGTTATTTCTGATAACTGTTAAAGGGATAGTTCACCTAAAAATGAAAACTCTGTCTTTCATTACTCACCTTCGTGTCGTTCCAAACCCATAAGACCTTCATTCATCTTCGGAACACAGATTAAGATATTTTTGATGAAATCCGAGAGCTTTCTGACCCTGCATAGACAGCAACTCAACTGACAAGTTTAAGGTCCAGAAAGTTAGTAAGGACATCAAATAAAATGCAGTGTTTGCCATACATTGATTTATTTGTGGCGGCCCACCCCAATATCAAAACTGACTGCTTGGGAAATAGAATTTCCAAAGGCTCTGAGCTGTACACATTTCAAAATCAAAATGTGTTGCATCTCAGATCAGAAAATAATTACTTAAATTCTAAACCATAATGAGCCTTAATATTTAGGTTAGCCTATTCTGCGTTTAAGTGGAATGTGTTGGGGGGGGAAATAGTAAGGATATATTTGAATTGTTATTAATAAACTAGTGTTTTCTGAGTCAGTTTCGATTTGGCATCACATTTTCAAGTAATAATTTAATACTTTCTGTAGTTATATTTATCATGTCTGTGAGGCAAGTATTCACTGAGTTTTGCTTCATTTTTGTGAAGTGCTCCTATTCAAGACGGAAACGACAGAAAGCGCATCCTGTTTGTTTTCTTTATTTTACGAAAGCACGTTTTGTTGAGAGCACACAAATAAATTTAAACTAACATTGTAATATGCTTGAAGTGTTTTGTAATATGTAATCTAATTTTTTGTAAATTTATTTTTGGCCAGTCATGATGAATTGAGAAGGCTATTGATCAAACTGATCAATTCACTATCTGTCACTGGTCGCTTGGTCATTACTTTAATAAAACAAAAAAATTATTTAACAAACAAAAAAAAAAAAATCCGCTGCTGGCAGAGAATGAATTTGCATGAGTTAGCTTTTTTTCTGACCGTATAACTAATCTTTTTATGCTATAAACATCCATATCTATCTATCTATCTATCTATCTATATATATTTATATATATATATATATATATTATACCCTGGGGAAGTGCCACCACACAAAGAGTGTAAGTTTGTGGGAAAATAGTTCACGTGACAACAGCTGTTAAACCATAATTTTTTTGAAGCTACATTAATAATGAATTTTCAGCAGTACCGCATACATGCGTAATACTGTTGTGAATTTGCATCAAAGGGCGACGGGGAAAAGTAGTAGCTGTTGAATAAATTTTTTATTTTTTTTTTGCACAAAAAGTATTCTCGTAGCTTCATAAAAAAAAAAAAAATGTTGAACCACCGATGTCACATGGACTATTTTAACAATGTCCTTACTACCTTTCTACTGTTGCTGTCTGTGCAGGGTCAGAAAGCTCTCAGAAACATGCAATCACAATTAAATATCAAATATCGATGATACTGTTAAATTAAAGTGTTTCTAATATGAACCAAGATATAATGTTACTGATATGTCATGCATCTCCATTTATAGACTACCAAAAATCCACATATCTATCTTTACAACTCTATGTCCCGGTTTTTAAGTAATGACCCTGAAGGTCTGCATAACAAACTCAATATTTTGAGGGATGTGATGGTCTGAGGAAAATGTCTCCAGGTAAAGCCCTCATAGCCTTATAAGTAGTAATGCCAAACTTCTCCAACTTGGTTTTGTCTGTACACTGAAAGACAAGAGTGACGCTAGTCACTAGAGAAAATATTCTTAGTCACAATTGAAGAACACTGGGAGAAGTTCTTCTGAAGTTCTGAGGACTTGTGGTGACCAAGCGCCAGAGATCTGAGCAGGGGGGAGACGTTCTGTATGGCAGTCTGTCCCATTGTTCATCCAGCTCTGCTTCCTTCTGCTTCCTGCCACCCCCTGTACGGATCCAGGCAAGTGTTTCCATCACCTCCCTTCTGTCCTCCCTCTGTCTCTCTTCCATACCATGAGCAGATTGTCTCCGATCAACTCTACAGTTCAAGTCTGATGGCCAGAGCCGAACAGCAGTGCCTTTTTAATGTGCGCTAACACTGCCAGCCTCTGACATCCATTTTAATGTGCAGTTGTCCTTCACGACGTTCAGGAGAGACACCATAGAGTCTCTGTACATAATTAGCAGGATTCTTGGTTGACGAGGTGCGATGAAGCATCGTTGACGTGATGAAAGCCGATAATGTATTCGTGCGACATGGATGGTGCTATTGCGGTGGGAGGTTTGGCGTCAAAAGGACAGGCAGTCGTGCCGAAGACAGCTGGTGCAGATGTATCGAAGATGTCGCCACATGGCCGTGTTCACGCCTCAGGAAAACAAACCGGCCTTTGGGGTTTCGGCCAACGATCCTTGACTCCCACGACTGCTGTAATTCAACCCGTCAGACCGCAGGTCGTCTGTAAGCTCACATCGGAGCTAGAAGGTCATATATGCATGTCCTTAGTTTAATACGTTCATCATCTGTAGCCCTCAAGCACCTGTCAGAAGACAAAACGGGTCTGAGAGCCATTAGAGGTTAGACAAAGCCAAAAATGGTTGAGTCTACTAAAAGGTGAATAGATGAAAGGGGCAGTTATGTTCCATTGGAGGAAAAGGCACCCGACGCAATTACACCCTGAATGGCCATCATCAGGCAAAGAGGTATTGATTGGCTTCCTCCACCATTACTCACCCCAGATGCTCAAAGCAAATCTCACCCTCGATCTCTCTCGCAAAAAAGGTTAAGCACTTCTTTTGCAAAGGAAGATGGAAAAAAGAACGACTTGGAATGGAAAAAAAAAGGGAAAGAGAAAGGTGGTCAGTATATAGACCCTCAACTTCCATGTGTTTCCAATCACGTCAAAAGCTGTGCTCCCTGCGATCAATCTTCAGGATGAGTGATCTCTCACACTTCCTCTTCTTGTAGTGGAGAGTTTGAAAAGCCATGGATCAGATCTGGCTTTGAGGGTTCTCTGCGCCATGTCCGTGTGGTTTAAGACTGACGGGCCCTGCTTTTGATCTGTCCAGATGAGGGTGCACTTACTTGTCCCGCCTCAGATCAACACAGGAAATTAACATCAATAATTCTGTTTCATCCCCTGAAAGGATATAGGACAATAAAGCAGCACATACCTTTGTGCCAGACCAACGGAAAGAACACTGAGTAGAAGAATGCTCTTAAAAATAGATGTTATAGTCATGGCTTTGAGGTTCTCCAGACATATTGGACCTTGTTTATGAAACAAGCAAAACTGTTTTTATTTAAACAGTTAAAGCAATTCTTGTGTAAAGTGTTGGGTTGAATTTAAATGTATGATTTATCTAATAATTGTTTACATATATATTCAGTATGCTTGAATTGAATTGAGGCCAATTGAACTGTGGTGCTTAAATGGGAAAAGCGGGTTCGAATCTGGCTTGTGTTATGTCTGCTTCCCATTGCCTGCCTTCTTCGCTATTATTTTTTGTCATCTCTCGTTTAACTACAAGAACATCATATCAATTTTTTTTCCATTTTGTGACATACACTGCCGTTCAAAAGTTTAGGATCAGTAAAAATGTTTGTTTTTGAAAAAAGTCTCTTATTCTCATTGAGAGTTCCATTATTTGATTAAAAATACAGAAAAAAAGTAATATTATGAAATATTATTGTAATTTAGGTTAACAATTTTTTATTTCAATATAGTTTAAAATCTAATTTATTTCTGTGATGCAGTGTCACACAATCCCTCAGAAATCGTTGTAATATGCTGATTTATTATCAATGTTGGAAACAGTTGTGCTGCTTAGTATTTTTTTGGAACCTTTGACACTTTTTTTTTCAGGATTCTTTGAATAAAAAAGTTTGAAAAGAACAGCATTTATTCAAAATAGTTTTTTACTATCACTTTTTATCAGCTTAACACAGGGGTCTCCAACCTTTTTTCATTCGAGAGCTACTTTTTAAAAAAGAAAGTGTCTGAGAGCTACCCATGTTATACTTACATGGGTACTTAAATCTTTGAAATAGGTCTAATGTATATATATCCAAACTGTTATGCATGGTATAACATGGTATATTATGTTAAAATGGTCTGGAAGTTTTTAAAAGTATACACAATAAATAGTAATTTCACCAAATTTTACAACAAAAGTAGCAGCATTATGCACTTTTGGTTTGCATTAAAATGAAAAACCATCGCTGGATTTTAAACTAGCAAAAAAAATGTACACGATATACTGACATGTTCAAATAAAGTTAGAATAAACCTCACATTTAAGTCTTTAAATCATTTTTTTGATGTAAGAACAAGTCAAAACGATCAATTATATTTTATATGCTCCAAACAGTTCTACATAAGATAGTATGCTTTCTAAAAACAGATATGAAATTGTAAAATACACTGTTTGACAGAAGGTGGTGCGTTTCCCTGGTAACCGCTGTAAACAAAGCAGCGCTGCATTTATTAGCACTGCTTCATTGCGCAGTACAGAGTGGGAAGATAAAAAGAAATGGCAATGAAACTTTACTGAAGACAGGTGGTTCCTTCTTATTCATACAATTAATTAAATAATATTTCATATAATTTCTCACAGCAGTCTGCCTTTTGTCATAATTTCACACAAAATGAAACCTAAGCTCTATATTTGATGGGTTGCCGTGAATCCCTTTACATTCCTGTGTGTGTATGATATGAGGCTAGTTTTACTCAAATTAAATGGTAAAATGCTCATGAAGTTCTGGAGATCATGTATTTGTGTCCTCATTTAGTGAAATGACAGACGCTGAAATCACTGCACGCTTATGTTTGTAGTAAACTGTGTGTTCATTCATTCATTCAGACCAGGAGACGTGCAGAACATGTAGGATTTCTATTTAAATAGTCACGATATAATTTCCGTGACATGCGTTAAACTGTAAATGCTGATTTTATGACTGGATTCCGCGATTCCGTGTTTTCAGCATCTCGTAAATTATAGGGCCCTAGTCATGGCGAGCTAGCTCAAACCAGGCGTAGCTCGTGAGCGACGTGTTGGAGACCCCTGGCTTAACGCAGCCTTGCTGAATAAAAGTATTAATTTCTTTCAAAGAAGGTAAAAAAATGTACTGACCACAAACTTTGAACGGCAGTGTATATTGTTACAAAAGATTTCTGTTTTAAATAAATGCTGTTCTTTTAACAGTTTATTCATCAAAGATTCCTGAAAAAAGTAACAAGGGTTCCAAAAAATATTAAGCAGCACAGCTGTTTCCAACGCTGACAATAAATCAGCATATTAGAACGATTTCTAAAGGGTCATGTGACACTGAAGACTAGTAATGGTGCTGAAAATTCAGCTTTGCATCACAGGAATAAATTCTATTTTTAAGTATATTAAAATAGAAAACCAAATCAAATAATCAAATAAATGCAGCCTTGATGAGCAGAAAAAGCTTCTTTAAAAAACATAAAAAATCTTACTGATCCCAAACTTTTGAACGGCAGTGTACATCTGAGAAAAATGTGGAACTTTGGACCTTGGTTCTATTTGTCGTTTTTTGATTGAATGAAAGCAGATTTGAACATTAGCTTGAAACTTAAGTTTCATTGAGTGATGTTTTGATTAAAAATAAGATCAATAATAGAAAATAGATGAATTTTCATTTCATGCCTCTGTTAAATTAAAACAGACGTTACAAAGCAAACAAGTGGCGTTTCATGGTCGTGCATCAGAGATACGCACTTTGAATAAGCGGTATGTGGTTTGTGTATTGTTGCTGCCAAAAAGCCCTTTGGTCTGATTGGCGTGTTAATATTCAGATGACTGGAATGGTGACTGATTAAGACACCATGCTGTACTAACAATCAAAAAAACTACAGGAATTAATGAATGGTGGCACGCTGTGTGTGAGTGTATGTAATCCAGGTCAAGTCCCAGACTCTCCAGTCTCTTTGTTGTTGTTGTTTTTTTTCCCTTTGCTCAAGGCCCTGGGGGTCTTTCTGGCTGTGTGAACACAAGTGGCCCACATTATTGTGTTCGCTGTCAAAAACAGGCATAGAATCTGCTATTGAAGTGTAAAATTACTGGAAATTACAGAATCTGCCATACTGTCTTTGCCGTGGACATTTCAAAAGCATAATAAAACCTTAACAGACATCATAATTTGTATATTTTTTCCAGGGTTATTGGGTTTTTTTTTTCTTTAGTGTTGCACTGATTGTTACAGTGTTGTCAGAGCCCTGGCTTTAATGAAGGCTTCACATATAGAGTAATTGATTGTGATTTAATTATAGAGCCATTGATGGAGATGATTGGAGAAGTATGATAGAGCAGAATGAGGTCTTTTGTAGTCTAACCGGAGCACACACATCAGTCAAAAGTGGCCCCTGGCATCTGTAACCTCCCCTCCAGGGCCCCAGTGCCACTCAAATGCACAGATACCCCATGGCTATGTTTGTGAGGATGTGAGAACAACAGATTTTCTCCCCCTTTTCTATTGACGAGCACATGTGTGGAACTTCCTATAGAATCAGAGGTGTCCACCTGTCCCTCATCTAATCCTCATCCTGTCTTCCTCTTTCATGCACTCATTATCTGATCTCTTTCATTTTTTGTCCTTTTCTTCGTCTTTTAGGTTTTGTAGGTTTTGTTTTAGACCTTCGCCTTTATTGGAAGATGTCATTGTGGGAAGAAATAGGGAGAGGTTGTAGTTGAGATTCAAACCTGTATTACCCGCATGTGCACCAGGGCTCAGCTTGGCCCCTTGGAAAGAACATTTTGGCATTAGTGATCACATTTACATGTGAGAGGAATCACCTTTAATGTTTAAATGGAGTAATCGGCCTTTAAAATATTATGATGGACATAGTCTTAACCAGTGTTTTGCTGTCTTTCGACTAAACAAAACAAAGAAAGTGCAATATTTGGGCCTGTTTTCTATTTATGACAAGTCATTTCCACACTTCAAGACATATTATTATATATAGTTCACTTCCAGAATAAAAATTTGCTAAAAATGTACTCACCCCCATGTCATCATCCAAGATGTTCATAACTTACTTTCTTCAGTCAAAAAGAAATTAAGTTTTTTTACACAATCCCAGCCGAGGAATAGGGGTCTTATCTAGTGAAACGATCAGTCATTTTCTAAAACAAAAATACAAGTTTATATACTTTAAAGCCACAAATGCTCATCTTGCAATAGCTCGACTTCACGTTGGAAAGGTCACGTTTGATGTAGATGGAAGTGCAGACCCAGTGTTTGCAAAGCAAATATGCAAAGAAAACGAAACGCCCTTTACAAAAAAGGACGATTTTGAAGTTGTAGGAGAAAATGAGATGGAGTTTTTCGCCCTATAATGCCATTTTGAATCAAAGTACACAGAAGAATAAACTAACCACGCGTGGCCTTTCCAACATGATTACGTAATGTGTGAAAATGCGAACGTGCATCGCTAGTGTAAAACAAGTTGTTGTGGTTAAAAAGCAGTGTTGGGGAAAGTTACTTTTAAAAGTAATGCGTTACAATATTGCGTTACTCCCTAAAAAAGTAACTGATTACGTTACTTAGTTACTTTTTATGGAAAGTAATGCATTACATTACTTCTGCATTACTTTTTAAAGTTGGGCAGGGCTTGCTTGTTTGTTTTTAATATGAAAAAAGTTTGATTCTTAGGAAATGTAAAAGCCCTTTCACACCAAAATGAAATTAAGTGAATACGGCTAAGGCTAAAGGAAAATTAAATTCACGTCTGTACAGTTCACATCTGTAAAGTTCAACACTCTTCAGCAATGAGAAAAAAAGCACAAATGTTAGTTAATCTAGTAAGTATGTTTTGCTTATTAGTACACTGCAAAAAAATGCTTAGATTTGTTGTCTTGTTTCTAGCCAAAATATCTTAAAATCCTTAAATCAAGAAGAATTTTCTAGACAAGTAAAAATGATTGTCTTGTTTTTTTTTCTGAAAACAAGTCAAAATTAATGGGGTAAGCTAAATAATCTTGTTTTCTGTTTGAAGTAAGATTTTATTTTTTGCTTACCCCACTGGCAGATTATTTAGCTTGTTCTAAGCAAAAACTCACTTAATTTTGACTTGTTTTTTTTTCTGAAAACAAGAAAATAATTATTTACTTGTCTAGAGAATCCTTCTTGAATTAAGATTTTTTTATATATATATTTTGGCTGGCAACAAAGAAAAACAACAAAAATCTAAGTAAGAAAAGTATTTTTGCAGTGTACGGTTAAATTGGATCAACAAAGGTCCACAGCAAAGTCATTGGTTAATAAAATGGAATTAAATGCATAAAGGAAACAAAAAGTAACTGGTGTTGCTTTTTTGGGAAAGTAACTCAGATATTTTCTTGTAAATGAAAAAGTAATGCGTTACTTTACTAGTTACTTGAAAAAAGTAATATTACGTAACTTGTGTTACTTGTTATGTGTTACCCCCAACACTGTTAAAAAGTATATACATTTTTATATATTTTTTTTTAGAAAATGACGATGGTTTAGCTAGATAAGACCCTTATTCCTCTGCTGGGTTTGTATAGATCTTTGAAGCTGCATTGAAAATGCAATTTGGACCTTCAATCCGTTGATTCCCCCATAGAAGTCCACTATATGGAGAAAAGTCCTGGAACGTTTTCCTAAAAAGCCTTAATTTCTTTTCTATTAGGATCAATTATCAGGAAATGTTTATTCTGGAAGTGAACTAATCATTTAGGGTTAATTTATTTTTTATTTTATTTTAACGCCAAGGATTGGTGCACCAAAGCTGGATTCCCTCAAAGCAAGAGTGACATCCATATTTTGCTTCAATATGTGACACTAACCACTGCATCACAGCTCCAACTTAGTTTCATTCGGTACTTACTTACTATTTTCTATTCATCCACTTCCTTCACCCTTT
Organism: Cirrhinus molitorella; assembly: GCA_033026305.1. Taxonomy (NCBI): domain Eukaryota; kingdom Metazoa; phylum Chordata; class Actinopteri; order Cypriniformes; family Cyprinidae; genus Cirrhinus; species Cirrhinus molitorella. The sequence continues at coordinate 28,982,659 of CM065122.1, read as the reverse complement.
CATGCTGCATTTGTTTTTCCATCACTCCATGTTGTCTCATGCCTCACAGTGTCTCTGCTCTTTGATGAAGATCCTGGCATGGTGGCAGTAGTGATAGCAGAAATTTCACGCTGTTTTCCTTGCTTCTCCGCCTGTGTGTTGACTGAACAGATGGGCTGGCAGTCTTGGATCCCACCTCTCCTCCCTCTGCCCTTTCAACCCCCGCCATCCGCGCTCTCGTACCCTGTACCAAGGGTGCCATTAACCCAGAACCTGCCCTGCTCCCCTTACTTTTAAATACTGTTATCCTGCTGGCCTGGAGAGCATAGGCACCAGGAGGCTTTTTCTTGGCCTTTTTCATGTTGGGTACTGAAAGAGAGAAGTTACTTAGATCTATATATATTCTCTCCTACACTGACTGTCAGACAGACTTGGCTTCTTCTAAAATCTGACTCTAGGGCTCAACAGACTGTTGAGATTTTTATTAAACATTATGTTCTTCACCAGCCACCTCTGGCTCTCATGTAGGACCTGTATAAATGTACCATTAGAATTTTTTTTATAACCTAGTTTCATAGTTTCCCATTTTTTCATGAAAGTTTTACCAACCGTAGTATCATTAACATCATATCTCCTATAATATATTGTATTCAACAGCATTCTTTAAAATGTTTGGACAAGATTGACCTATTCCTTTGTCTTGCTAAGGCTAATTTCGCAGCTAGCATTTTATGTATCCTACACTGTTGTCTAATTAACAAGTGCAGTCTTTGAGTCTTTGAAGAGAACTTTTGTTGATGGTAAAATTGTTTGATGTGGTGGAAATCGAAGGTTGTGCAAATGAAAATTACCCCATGATTTACTCACACTCAAGCCATCCTATATGACTTTTTTTCTTTCAGACAAATACAGTCTGAGTTATATTAAAAATGTCCTGGCTCTTCCAAGCTTTATAATGCCAGTGAATGGCTGTTGAGACTTTGAAGGCCAATAAAGTGCATCCTTTGATCATAAAAAGTATTCCACACAGCTTCATGGGGTTAATAAATGCCTCATTCATAATCTTTAGCTTCCGCTAACTGTCCTATGTGCGTTCACAAGAGAGTGGCATTCTATCAGATGACGTAGGACACAGGCGTAGCATAAGCTCTGGTGAGAATATGCTAGTGTCGCAAGAACCCAGTTTTGTTTACAGAAGCAAAGGAAGCTAATTTTCCTTTGTTTGACAAAGGAAAACTAGTCTCCTCTTGGCTTATATCAAAATCCTCTGCAATTTTATTACAAATCCTCGCTTTGTACTTCTAATTCATGACTGGTGTTTTGTTTTGCTCTCTCCTTTACGTTTCCATATTCGTCACTTCTCACTGGAGCCTTAAAAAAAACATTAAACATTAAAAATACACATAAAGAGCTTTAAAAAATTAGCAAATATACATGGATGAAGCCATGATAAACCATTTTCCAAGCCAGTTTAATTTGACCGCCACATAAAAAGAAAAATACAAGTTTTTAAACTTTTTTTTTTTCAATTATGTCTAGAATAAGAATGTCCCTTCCACTAATTTAGAAATGCCACCGACTCAGACTAGCAATGGCAGTTTGCAAGTTATTAATATTATTATTATACATTTTATTTATTTATAGGCGCCTTTCCTGGCACTCAAGGACACCTTACAAAGTCCATAAAACAAAAGTTATGGTTTATCTGTGTGTCTTTTCGCTTGTACTTTATTTCCTGTCACAAAATGATTCAGTTTGAAAGTATATTTAGTGCTTTTGTTCATAAAACATGCAGTTATATAGAAAAAAGAAAAGCTAAAAAACTGTTTTCATCAAATTGGTTCATTAGTGTCTTTAAAAATGTTATTCATCAATGAGGAATGCATTTCTTACTGAGAATATGTTATGCGTGCTAATAGAAGACTTTTTGTTTACCTACCTCTTAGTTACTTCCTGTAATGGAAAGGCTATTTTAGAGGTGTGAATTTTTGTATCTGTGTATGAAACAGTCTCTCAGTAGTGCAGATGGGCGCTTGAGAGAGAGCGTGTGTGTGTGTGTGTGTGTGTGTGTGTGTGTGTTTATGCTAATGAGAGTCTACAGAGGAACACGGCGAGCTGTGTGGCACTGTGTCTGTTCTCCTGTTGAATATTTAGTATTCACTCAGCCGCTTCCTCTAATTACCTGAGAACATGCTAATGAATTCATCAGAATCAGCTGCTAATTGGCCATTTGAACAACCCAGTCTCCTTCAGAAACATGCTTCGCTGCCAATCAGAACGTTCGGCCTCATTCAACGGCTCCTTATCATTTATCCATTGTATTGATATGTATGAAGTGTTTTTTGTCTTTTTTTTTTTTTTTTTCCCAGTCGGCTTTTGTTAAAGGCCAGTTTCTTAATAGCCTAACACCCATTTGCACTTTTCGGGCATTAACAGCTTGACGTGTCAGGAATGTTCGTTGGCTAAAGTGGATATTTTTCAGGCCAGCTAGAAGGTACTTAGCATTGCTCAGTCCTGATTGGCTCATTCAGTTTCTACAACTGGCACCTATTAAGCTGCTATGGTAACGAAGTCTCATTATTTCAGCGGTGCCCTGTAGGGAACGGCAGACAGTCGGAAAGGTCAAAGTGGTGACATCACTTCAGCCAGAGCTAATCTTATTTGGGTTCTGAATCCCGCTGTAATATGACTCCACTGCCAAAGAAACGGACAAAAGAAGAAGAGAAATGAATAGAAATGTGTGTTGTCCTTCTTAAAAATGTGCCTGCTCTCACATCAGTTTCATAGTTTCCTTTTGCTTATGCGTGTGCGTTTGTTTCCTGTGTGTGTGTGTGCAAGAGTTCCTGAAAGTGAATGTGTGTCGTTTGTGTGTGTCTCGGTGGAATAGAGCATAATGAATATGGAAAGGCAGTAGGGAGAGATAATTAAAGTGGAGACTGCTTTGCTCTGGTCTGCAGGTGTCCTGAAAAACAGCTCCTGCTCACCATCACTCACAAGAAATCAAAACAATCGAATGCTTAAAGGGACAGTTCAGCCAAAAGTGAACAGTGCCATTATTTACCTTGTCATTTCAAACCTTTGACCTTATGTCAAACTATTAAATAAAACCATATTGTGACCACAAATGGTCTCCAGAAAGTCAGAGAAGCACCTTAAAAGAGTCTTTGGTATGTCCCGCATCATTATGAGAAAACCAGTAGCGTTCAGCTTTACTGACACTAGGCCTTTTGCTGCGTTGTTTTTGTAATCTAAAACAATTAAAACCTTTTACAATTGAAATCAAATTACAATGAACTGAAATTTAAATATAAGATGAGAAAATAACTTAATGTAGAAATGTTATGTTGAATTTCTAAAACTTAAAAACGAAACAAAATAGAATATATATATATATATATATATAAACAAAAATTACTAATACGTAAACTATTAAAATGTTTAATAAAAATGTACAAATAAAAGTCTATTACAAATATTAATAAATACTATCATACTTTATTATTAATACTTAAAGGATAGTGAAAATTCTGTCATTAATTGGAATATCAGTGGTTCAACCATAATGTTATGACGCTACGTGAATACTTCTTGCTCTCAAATTTAATCAAAAATACCTTCATTTGTGATATTTGTAGCAATAGCCAAAAATACATTGTGTGGGTCAAAATGATTGATTTTTCTTTTATGCCAAAAATTATTAGGATCATGTTCCGTGAAGATATTTTGTAAATGTACTACTGTAAATATATCAAAACTTAATTTTTGATTAGTAATATGCATTGCTAAGAACTTCATTTGGACAACTTTAAAGGCAATTTTCTCAATATTTATTTATTTATTTATTATTATTATTATTTGCACTCTCAGATTCCATATTTTTTAAATAGTTGTGTCTCAGGCAAATATTGTCCTATCCTAAGAAACCATACATCAATGGAAAGCTTATTTACTCAGCATTCAGATATTATATAGTTGCAAAATTGACCCTTATGACTGATTTTGTGGACCAGGTTCACATTTGTGTTTTGAAGATGAACGAAAGTCTTATGGCTTTTGAGCGACATTAGTAATTAATGACTGATTTTTCATTTTTTGGTAAACTATCCCTTTAAGTAACACTGGCCTGATATTCTAATGCAGCACTTTCAAAAATATGTATACGCAAATGAGATTTAAGATGGTGAAAGGCAAGATTTTTGTTTGTCTGTTCTTCAAACAAATACATGTTCTTCTAAACATCTCCCTAAATACCACATACTGTATAAAGAAAATCTTGCAGGTTTGGAACAAGGTGAAAGTGAGTAAATATTGACTTTGAATTGTGAATTTTGGGTGAACTATTCAATAACTGTTAGTCCTCTCTAAAATCCTATATTCTTATGCTTTACCCCGTTAGCTGTGCTTTCTTGGCCATAGATCACGTTGAAACATTTCCAACAGTGATTATCCCTTTCACTGTAGTACTGGGTTTAATCAGTGTCTGGGAAAGTGGCCTTTAGAGTTTTACCCTGCAGCATTTTGAGCTTTTTCATGTTTCTCTTGCTGTCTTTGTCTTTCCTTTTCGGATTGATGTGAACTGCTGCTCACCCCACATACCATCATATTCAGATCACACACAGACGGACCCTGTGGGTCCCCTTTTATCAGCACATTGAAGCTCTGCGAGTGTGTGTGTGAGGTCATTGTGTTTATCTGCGCTGTTTGGATGTGTAAGATTTTCAGTTTTGTGCACTGCAGATGTTTGAATCTTAACCCCTTCCTCTTCACGCTTTGTTTGAAGCGCTTTTCCATTCATCTGGGTTTCCTTTAAATAAACCTTGCTGTATATTTGTGGTGTCAGAGAATGTGTGTGTGGTGGTTCGTAAGTGTGTGTTAAAGACGGTCAGAGTGAGAAACTGTTAAAGCACCTTTTTCACTCATCCCATCTCTTCAGAAGAAAAGATTAAATCCCAGTCTTTTCTTTTCCCGCAGCCCTCAGGGAAACGTTATCCGGAGAGGATACAGATTTGCCTACAGCTCTCTGAGAGAGAGAGAGAGAGAGAGTCTTAGCAAAGCAGAAAACCAGAAGGGGAGTGAATTAACGGCCAAACGTGAGAGAAAGACACTATATTTTTACTTTACAAGCAGGTAGTTTAATTAGACATGGAGGAAATGAATGTTTGGCACAGGGAGAGAGAGAGAGAGAGAGAGAGAGCCGTGATGTATTTCTTGGTAATGATCAGCACAGTTTGGCTTCTCCGCAGGCCTTCACCCCCTGTAGAGTTTACTGCCGCGTGATGAATTTAACACTGTGGAACAATCAGTAGCTCTTGACTTCACTGTTAGGCAATTTTACACTCAATTTTGATAAACTATCAGTGTACTAAATCACTTTAACAATGCTGCAATTGTTGCACATTGTTAGCATAATATTTAACGTCACGCTTTAATAAAAACAAAGGATATGTCTCTGCCATTTTCAGGGTTTTACAGCTAAAACTTTCACTGTCTAGATGTTAAAAACAGTGAAAATGTGCACTAGATACAATGAACATATGTCATAATCAAATCGTAAATCTCAAAAAGTCATGTGAAGTGTAATTGTAGAAGACTACGTCTATTATCTGTTTTTAGCAGCACTCATGCAGCCCCAGACCATCATGCTACCACCACCACCATGCTTGACTGTAGGCAAGACAATTTTCTTGGTACTCCTCACCAGGGCATTGCCACACATGCTGGACACCATCTAAGTCAAACAAGTTTATTTTAGTCCCATCAGACCATGGGACATGGTTCTAGTGCGACGTATGGTCTGAGAAATGACAAGCTGAACTTCTACTTCTGCAACCTCTAAAGCAATGCTGGCAGCACTGCATCTGTTTTTTGAAGCCAGGTTCTGCACCTGACGCACGGAAAGAGTACTCAACTTCGTTGTTCGACCCTTGTGAGGCCTATTCCAAATGGAACCCATCTTGGAAAAACCACTGTAGTGTAACTGTTTCAGGGTGTTACTTATAGCCTAGGCCATCTTTGTGGAGACCAACAATTTTAATTCTCAAATCCTCAGAGAGTTCTTTGCCGTGAGGTGCCATGTTGAACATCCAGTGGTCAGTATGAGAGAATTGTACTCAAAGCACCAAATTTTAACTGCTCTAATACAAGATACACAACTTTGTATGGTCCTGTCAAACAGACAAAACCATGAACATAATGAATGTTGTTACTTAGGGTGTACTCACTTTTGTTGCCAGCTATTTTGAAAATAATGGCTGTATGTTTTTTTAGAGGACACTAAATCTATACTGCTATACAAGCTGCATATTGACTACTCTAAAATATATCCAAGTTTCATTTCTGTAGTATTGTCCCTTGAGAAGATATACTAAAATGGTTGCTGAAAGAGGAGAACTGACCCCCCGACTGAGCCTGGTTTCTCCCAAGGATTTTTTTTCCTCCATCTGAGTCACAGATGGAGTTTTGGTTCCTTGCCACTGTCGCCTATGGTTTGCTCAGTTGGGGACAACTAAATTGGGGACAATTAATTTGGGACAATCAATTTATTAATTTGGAACTATTGATTAATTTCCTCTAATTAAAATTGTTTATTTGTTTCTTTTTGCATTATTGATGTATTACTTTCCTATTTGATACTGTAAAGTTGCTTTGACACAATTTTATTGTAAAAAGCGCTATATAAATAAAGATGACTTGACTTTATGTAGTAAGCGAAACCACATGTATGCATCATTCATTCACACAGAGCAAACAGGATTCATATTTTTGCGGCTTCATTTTCACAGACACTAGTCCATACCCCGTTTTGATTTAAGTAACTTACTTTTGATTTATTAATTCCAAATTTGGCAAATTCCATGACATTCCGCGTTATACTGTATATTTTGTTTTTATGACTGGATTCTGCCAGATCCAGGCAGAATCATAGGGCCCTACATCAGAGGAATATTACACTTTTACAAACTACATGAATTAAATGTGAAGATTAGAATTAGGGGAAAAAATCCATATTTTCCAGTGTGACTTCATAATTATTGGTAGTAATTTGGCATGCCACATCTGTCTTTCTCTTGTCCTGTAACCACTCCCCCTCTAAGTACTGTGCCTGGTTAACTGACAGGCTGTGTTTGAAGCATCTCTGAACAGCTGAAGCAAGTGGCAGGGTCTCTTATGACAGCCTAATTATTGCCTTTATTTATCCATGTGCTGGTTTGGGCTCAGCTGGGCTCTTCCTTTGATAGCGGCCGCTGTGCCCTTTAGCTTAGAGTCAGAGATCCTGTTAAAAGACACGTTAGTCTCCGGTGCATCCACTTGCACTTGGGGTAAAATCTGGTGTCACCCTAAGACGGTGCACGTCAACATATATATGTCTGGATATCAAACAATAATCTTTTTATGGTATTTATCTTTGATTTGTGCTAAAATCTCATGGACAATTAACCATTTTTCGTGGTCATTTTGCTCAATCTTTTTTTTTCATTGTATTGATAAATGCTGTGTCAGAATGCATTAGCAGCATGTTACGTGTTAATGTGAGTGTGAGTTTTAGCGTTTAGGTCTCATAGGGCCTGATCTTAATGAGGCAGCAGAATGGATGTGCAGGAAGCGCATGCCAAAGCACTAACATTAAATAGCTGCAGTCTAATAAGATAAATACAGTAATTAAGTTATGAGAGTGCTGCATCCACACACAAATACACAGCCAGAGGACATACAGGAAGGGTGCGTGATCGAGAGAGAGAAACAGTGGGATGGCTTGTCCTTTCTCATCTGTTCATTCACATTTAGCATAATGCATGCTTGTGTTTACAAGGCTTCTTTACTGGTATACACTCACATACCTCAGGCTTTGAATACAGTTGCTTTCTTCCTGTTTTGACTGAATAAACTGCAGTATAAACTACACTTTAAGGCATGGGTTGGATATCAAAGTGGAGGTGTTGTTTTGAAACTATAGCTTTCCAAACTAAATGAAAATAGTTAAATTACAGTCTAGCTACTCTTTTGAAAATGTAGTTACACCACACACTAACTGTATTTTTCTTAAATATATATGTATTGGATGGCAATAATAATGGCAATTCAATCAGAGCCAAGGGGACTTTAGACATTGAGAGTTTTTGAATGAATATCCAATTTCAGTCTCAATTAGGATGACATTATTTAACTTGAACAGATTTTTAACCTTTATGTTAAAACTAACAAAGATTTTCTTTTAAAAAAATAATAAAAATGGCAAATAAATAAAAACAAAGCCTGAAACTGTTCTGTACAATGAATGCTGAACTAGAATAAATTGGCAATTTTGAATCAGTTTAGTAGAATGAATCTGACCACAAAATAAACCTCTCATTTGAAATAAGTTTTGAGTGAATCTGACTCACTAGAACTTGGTTCACTAAAATGAATCTGCCTATTTGATTTTGTTCACTGAAATAAACCTGTCATTTAAATACATCGCTAGAATATATCTGCCGTTTGAATAATTCATTAGAATGAATCTGACTTTGGAATCAATTCAGGAGAATTAATCTGTTTAAATTTGTTCACTAAAACCAGTTTGAATAGTTAACTAGAATGAATCAGACTTTTGAATGTTCACTAGAAATACTTACTATTTGAATTTGTTCACTAAAATATAATTCAAATGATTAGCTAGAATGAATATGACTATTGAACCAGTTCACTAGAATGAATCCACTTGAATTTGTTTGCTAAAATTAATCTGTTGCTTGAGTAGTTAACTTGAATGAATCTATCTATTCTATCTATTGAATGAATCTAAATTTGTTCACTAAAATATATCTCATTAAAATTATTTACTATAATGAATCTGACTTTTGAATCTGTTCACTAGAATAAATCTATTTGATTAGTGTTTACTAAAATCTGTCATTTAAATAGTTCAGTAAAATGCCATTGTAAATCAGTTCAATAGAATGAAATTTTTATTTTAAATCAATTCACTAGAATGACTTTGACTTTCTAAATCAGTTCACTGGAATGAATCTCTCAAACACTATGTGAAGAGAGAAATTCAGTTAGATGATTTCTAGCTCTGCTAAACATAAAGTGTGTTTTATGAAATGTGACTTGTGGTATGTTTTTGTTTTTATTTTCGTTTCAGACATGTTGTGTGCGTGTGTATCTGTAGGAAAGTGAGGGGGGTGCTGTAAGAACCGGTATTAAGCGATGAGTGTGTTATTGTATGTTTGAATGGAGAATGGAAAATCTGGTCTGCACTTAAGCTGCGTTAGTCAACACCGATTATACTGAAGAACTAAATGTGTCTGTGTGAGGATGTCTCCTGCTCTCTCACATGTCTGGGGTCGCTAAGAGTCATGTGACTTACTGTACAGGAGTCCCTCAAGAGGGGGGTGTGTGTGTGTGTGTGTGTGTGTGTGTGTGTGTGTGTGTGTGTGTTTTTTATATTTTGGTCTCAAAACATCTCATCTGAAGGAGGTGATGTAAGCGTATCAAATTAAAGCAATATGAATGGCCAACTAAATTATCATTGGGCCTCATTCATGAAACATGAGCAGAGCGAATTTCTGTTCATAAATAATTCTCAGTATCTTAATATTTTCATAGTGCAGAATACAGTTTCTTGGCCAGTAAGAAATAATCATGTCTAGTAAATGTTCTCAATTCCCACGTTTTTTGTTAGGGTGGCAGAAAGTTCATTTGGCCCGTATTTAACCGCAAGCTCGCCGATCATTCTGACACCTTATTCCTCATACAGATATCGTAACACTTTCCCAGTTTGTCTGGGAAAACCGTCTTCTCCTCCTGGCAATGTCAATCAGCAACTTGGCAACACAGCGTTTGTTCATTGGACTTTGTTTGGAAACAAGAGGAAAGATGGAGCGCTGACGGGCAGTGAATCATCCGCCCTGCTCGAGCGCTGAGTAACGGGTGGAGACGGAGTGAAAGAAGGAAATGTTCTGGACAAATCTGTTAACTTAGATGAAGCCTTGATGACTGAGCTGCAGGCAAGTGTGAATCACTTCTGAATTTTGCTACTCCTTTCGTTTTATTCACTCTGTGCCCTCTGGAGTTTCCCACAACATCTGAACACAGTCCTGCTGTGTTCGTGTTAAACTCTAGTTTTTTAAGACATTGCATTAGATGTCTCATAGGTACTGCAGAGAAAGATTTATAAACGCACGTGACAAATAAAAGAAGTTTTATGCATTGTAGTCTCTAGTTGTCCATTTAGCATCAGTGCGTTGATTCTTTTACTTATTATTTGTCGATTCATTGTTTCCCTAAATTATCTGTTCATTTAATGGTTTTGAAAATTAGTGAGGTCTGGGGTGGGGTTAAGAATTGAGCTATAATAACCCATACAAATACAATTCCTTATATACCCTTGTTTTACAGATCTGTGTACTAGTGTTAAATGCTGCCATTTTTGATAACGTCGATAGCGTTTCTGACAGGTAATATCATGGTGTTTTTTGCGTTTTTCCGTGGCTTTTTTGATTACTGTTAGTTTAAGTGCCGGCAATGCTGTGTTGCCAGCCATTGCTAGAAAAACAAATAAAAACTTGAAAAATAAATCTAAATTAGTTTTGTAAGTCAGATAAGATAGATATATAACCCTAAACTGCAACTACCCACTTTATTATCTTTCTAAAGTGTTGAATTAAGTGGAAAAGACAAGTCCAAAGGCACTTATAATAGCTTGATCTGGCAACACGGTGGAGGCTGTGCCCACACCATCACTTGCAACTCTTTTAAGAATCATTCACTCCGCCTCCTTTACATGAAGAGTTCAGATGCAAAACGGTCAAAAATGGGATGATACTGAATGAATGCTCTGGACGCATCAAATACTATTACTTCAAACTTGCTAAAATCCCACCCTCTGCCCAATCAGAAGTACCAGTACTTACATAGAAACCTATACATCAGAAAGAAAGGTGTCAGATGGATTTAGAGGCTTTTGCATCTGAACTCTTCATATTGATTTTGTTTGTTCATTTGTTTATTGGTTCATTTTATTCATTAATTAATACCTTTGTTTGTTCATTGTTTTCTTTCAGTCATTCAGTAAGTCTTACATTCATTAGTTTTTGTCATTTATTCGTTTGATGGTTTCTTTGGTTTCTTGATTCATTTGTTGTTTCCTTAGTTTGTTAGTTAAGTAGTCTATTCCTTTTATCTCAAAGTCAGAATTGCAAAAAATAAATAAATAAAAAAAGTCAGAATTGTAAAATATAAAGTCATTTGTGAGAGAAAAAAGTCAGAATTGCATGTTTCTTACAATTCTGACTTTATTGCAATTGTGAGTTTATATCACAGTTCAGACAAAAAAGTCAGAATTGCACATTTATATCTTGCAATTGTGACTTTTCTCAGAATCTCAGAAGGTTTGTGTCTTGCAGTTCTGACTTTATAGTATGTAATTGTGAGTTAAATCAGAATTGTGAGATATAAACTCGCAATCTTTTTTTCTCCCTCAAAATTTTACTTTGACTCGCAATTCTGAATTTATTTCTCGCAATTGTGAGTTTATATCACACAGTTAGGTGAAAAAAGTCAGTTGCGCATTTATACCTCACAATTGTGACTTTTGCAAGTTTGTATCTTGCAGTTCTGACTTTATAGCATGCAGTTGTGAGTTAAGTCAGAATTGTGAGATATAAATTAGCAATTCTGACAACAGTCTTTTTCCCCCTTAAAACTGGACTTTATAACTCACAGTAGTAAGAAAAAAGTCAGAATTGCTAGATACAAGCTCTCAATTGTGAGAAAAAATTCAGAACTGCACATTTTTTATCTTACAATTCTGACTTTATAACTTGCATTTGCGAGTTTATAACCTTTTTATATTTTTTATTTAGTGGCGGAAACAGGCTTCTGTTCTATTTTGTCTTTGTCAATTTGTTTATTGGTTCCTTTTAATCATTCACTGATGCTTCATTCATTCATTCATTGGATATTTCTGTTTGTTTATTTGTTTTCTTCTCGATTCATTTTGTAATTAGAAAGATACTTAGGTAGCTCCTTCATTTGGTTGTTTATTCGTTCTGTAATTTAAGTGTTTAGTTCATTTGTTTGGTGATTCCTTTGTATTTGTCTGTTTTATTTCATTCATTTGTTCTTTTGCGAGTACTTTTTGTTGGTTCATACATTCATCATTCATTTATGCCTTCCTGTCTTCACTTATTCCTGTCTTTTTTCAGATAACAACAATATAGCCAACAATATATGAAACGTCTTACATGCTTAATCTTTTTTGTAATTATGTGTTTTTATCTTTATTTTTCCTCAGTAGCTCAGAGCCTGTGATTATGTTGAAGTGATATCATGGTGTGTATAAGTGCCACCTGCAGTGCTGTGTTGTACAGCTCATGTTCTCTCTTGCTGTAACTGAGTATATGAGAGACGTGTTCACATCATGATTATTGTGTACAGATGTGTGAGATTCATGTGAAGATAATCTAGTTCAGAGTGTGAGCCGGATGTGAGTCGCTAAAGGACACTGGTGTGATTTCCTCTGACTGTGTGTGTGTGTGTGTGTGTGTGTGTGCTTAGAGGAGTCCCGGTGTGTGTTTGTGCGCATGTAGCTGGAGGCCATGGCCTCTGCTCGCTCTGACATTGATACACTGCGCTGAGGCCGCGCGCTGTGCTGCTCGGCTGGGCGGCAGTGGGTTTGAGACACAGGCACACAAGAGAAATGACCTTCTATGAGCGGAGAAAATGGAGACGGGTGCAGGACTCAATCACTGGTGCAGAAATGATGCATGTTAACAGAACATCTCAACTGACACGCTCTGGCCCCTACAGCGATTTAGGAACTCCCCAGAGTGTACACACACACACACACTAGAAAGTCACTCGGTCTGTTTTCCTAGATAAACGTCATTTGCAAACAGTGATCACTCACTGATGTCTTTCTATGCCCCCCCTCTCTCTCTCTCTTGCAGATTTGGAAAGAAAAAAGAAGAGAAGAGCAAGACGGAGACAAAAATGAATGCGCAGAAGCAGACGTCAGAAATTTTGAGTGAGGAAGAGTTGGAGAGGATGAAGGAAGAGAGAGAAAGGTGGGATTGATGTCATTACGCCGTCACACCACAATGAATCACTATCAAAACCTAGTGAGCTGTCTTGTTTTCGACTGCCTACATAAACAGCACTCTGAGATGGAATTTCATTAGTGACTCATTTGGACCCCAAACTTTTGAACGGTAGAGTGCATAGTATATATGTATTGGGTAAAATAGTGCAAATGAAAATTCTGTCAGTAATTACTCACCCTCATGTTCATGTCCTTCGTACATCTTCAGAACACAAATTAAGATACTTTTGTTGAAATCCAAGAGCTTTCTGACCCTGCATAGACAGCAATGCAACTTGTTCAAGGCTCAGAAAGATAATAAGGACATCATTAAAATAGTTCATGTGACATCAGTGGTTCAACTGTAATGTTATGAAGCTATGAGAATACCTTTTGTGCGCAAAGAAAACAAAAATAATGACTTTATTCAACAATTTCTTCTCTTCCATGCAGTGTTAATTTCACAGACGAATAACCAGATTCACCCAACTATCACAATTCTTTTTGAAACGATTCAAAAATCATTTGGTTTACCTCAGAATCTATTTATATTTAATTATTTTACTTTTCGGTGGCGGTGGGGAGAATTTACCACTTTTATTCCAACAGAGGGCGAAATATAAATGTGTTGGACTTTATGCAGCACCACGCTGACGATCGGCGTATGACATCAAAGTACTGCGAGAGCGATTTGAAAGCATCTCTTCTTTTTTTTGAGCCATCTGCTCTTTCAGGGCTCTAGACTGTGACCATTTTTTTCTGCCGGTGGGACTAATTTTTGTGAGCGCTCGCACTAGTTCGACCACTATGTTGTTCAACTCATAAGCGCTTCTATTTCTGTTGCATATATGAAACTTCTAACGGCAAATGGAACGAAAGCGAAACTGAACCTTTCAGCTGCTCAACACGGACCGCTTATCAGCTCGGACCGCAAAGCAAACAAACTTGTCCGAGCTCAAAACTTGTTGATTTTGCGGCACTGTTATGTGACAGTGCTGCAAGATCCAGTAAGAAGTGTTTGAATTCGCCGCACAATGAAAACGGTTGCTGTAAGATCTACTGAGAATCATTCGAATTCTGCCCAAAATTCTCTGACTGGCTAAACATGGCTAAAACGGTTTGCAAAGTAACATAGCACTTTATTTTATTTCAGACAGTATTTTTTTCTACTCATCACTGTATGTATGTGCATGCTCCTGAAATGAAAGTTCAGAAAGATGTGATGCATTGTTTTTGTTAATATGACTCATCTCTTTAAGCCTATGATCAAGTATCTTGCATTGCCAGGTCTTTAATGAACAAAGAAAAATCGCAATAAATTGTAATATTGAATTCCAACAGTTATATAATCATAATACTTGATTATCCCAATATATAATGAATCAGCACACAAGTATCGGGATAGTCGAATCGGCAGATTAGCGTATCACCCCAGCCCTAATAGCAATATTGAATCACAATACTTTTAGAATCTAAATTCATTAAAAATCGCAATATATATTGTATCGGCACACATGTGTTGTGATAGTATCGAATCAGGAGTTAGGTGTATTGTGGACATCTTGCTTTCGCCCCATCCCTAATAATTAGCCTGTATAATCATTGGTATTTAATTGAAAAGAAGACCATGTTCTTGTTCTTTATGAGAAGTGGAAATGTCTATCATGGAAAAACCTTAATATCAAACCTGTATAATGAGTTTAGAAATTTTAGAGAAATGCTTAATAAATGCATTACATACTAAACCCATTTGACTTTAGCCAACTGAATTTACTGCATTTTGATGACTAAAATATGACTAAATGGCATTTTAGTCAAAGACTCTATGGCTAAGACTAAATCAAAATCTGCTGTCATTCACGAGAGTACCACAACAAATGCGTATGGTGCAGCTGACACAGGAGCTGGCGTAGATAACTACTTTTCTGCGCCTTGCACTTGTCAGTTGCGTTGCTGTCTATGCAGGGTCAGAAAGCTCTCAGATTTTATCAAAAATATCTTGACTTGTGTTCCAAAGATGAACAAAGGTCTTACGAGTTTGAGACGACATGAATGAACTATCCCTTTAAATTGCTGCTTATGTAGATGACTGTAACTGAAGATTTTTCTAATGCAGTTTATAGGGAGTCAGGCCTAGATCCCTTGAGCCAGAACAAAGCAACAGTGGCAGGTAATACCTTTCGGGAGTAAAATAAATTTAGGAGTCAAAGCTCAGAGGAGGACAACTGCTCCCCAGTAGCCATACCTACGTCAATGAAACACCTGTAGAAGGGCAAATCACCTGAAACACTGCATAAAATCGAGTGTCATATTTGTGAACTGCGTTTTTCAAAAATTAACTAACCCACTCGAGAAATAGTACATTTGTTTATTATAATCATCACAGGTAACAATTCTTTGAGTAATATACTGTAGCTCATTAGCCTGGGTGTTTACAGCTTTGAAAAAATTTGATACATTAATGTACAAACTGATCAAATGTATGGCTTAAAGGGAAAGTTCACCCAAAAATGAAAATTCTGTCATTAGTTACTCACATTCATGTCGTTCCAAACCCGTAAGACCTTCGTTCATCTTCGGAATACAAAATAAGATATTTTTGATACAGTCATTATCACAAAACAGGATGAACTTCAGGATGGTACAAGACTCTTATGATGTCCATATGCTTCTGTCAGAGTTTATTCTGTGATAATGATCAGATGTCTGTACATTATTTTTATATGTTTCACTGATGTAAAGATAGCATTCATTAGTGTTGAAGTTAGCAGAATAAAGTTAAGAGATCTTTTTGCCTGTTGTTTATGCTGTCATTTCCAAACTACATGAGTTGATCAGTTAGTTACTGGTTGAAGTAGGTTTCATTAGAAAAAGTTGTAATTTGGGAAAAACATCACCTACCATAGGAAACAAAGGCACAGCTCATTACTGTCATGTATGACATAGGATTTTAGATGATTCGTCGTATTACACAGGATTAGATCTCTTTATTTTTCGTACCTTTCCATCTCATTCACTCAGTAGGACTGACAGCTTTTTGTGGTCCATTACTGAGATGACACACAGCACTAGATTCCTCTTTCTCTCTCTATCTCTGTCTCTCTGCGTGTCATGTATATTCTGCCAGAAGACAGGAGAAAAGGATATATTTAGCTGAGATGCAGGGATGTTTTTGCAGTCATTATTTTGTGTGGTGTTTGCCGAGGCTTATTTGGACTTGGAAGCGTGTGAAGTGTGAGCTGGAGCCATGCTGTTCTCCTCCATATGCTCCAGAGTGGCATTTGTTCAGAGAGAGACTTTATTGACTGAGCCTGTTGTAGCTCCTGAGAGAGACAGAAAAGGAAAGAGGGAGAGTGAAAATCAGCTGGATCTGTCCGAAAAGGTCTTTCTTGACCTTTCCAGTTTATTGTATTTTCCGAGTTGTCCTTGAAAGTGTAAATGCGATTCGAGTTCAAGTTCTTGCAGTTGCGTTCTCATTGCTTATGTCTTCAGACAAACAGCCTAAATTATAATAATCAGGTTAACATCAGCTTTTCTGTGTTACAGAATTGAAGCCAAGCACCAGGAATTGAGGGAACGCCAGGTTCGGGACCGCTTCTCCCCACCTGATGTGGAAGATGATGACTTGGACCCAAATTACGCCCGCATTAACAACTTCAGGGAGCGTGGATCTCCTTCCCAGCCACGCTACGGGAACCGCAGCCCCTCCCCGCAAAGACCCCCACCCCCAGTGTCCCACAGCAGAGAGCCGTCCACAGAAGACCCTTTGGACGGCCTATACGCCAAAGTCAACAAACAGCGAAGCCCTCCTCCTCCTGCTGCAGACAGGTAACGATGCATGTATACATAAATCCCTGCTGAAAAACTTGCTTAAACCAGGCTAAGATGTTCTACTGTTTTCCCAAAATCTTGGGCATGACCAGGTTTGGAGTGGCTAGCCAGCATAGTATTGTTTATAATATATATTTTTTTCAACTGGGATAGCCTTTAGGGAAATATCTGCCACAGGTGAGTTTTTGCGGCATAATGATCATATTGTTGGTCAGGTAGAATGACAACCAGCCCCATGAGCCTACCTGTGTTGCATTCTGTAAGTAGATTTCCTTGGAATTTGAATTGATTTCTGACTTTTCCGTCATTAATGAATAACTACACAAATAAATGACTAACGCACTATTAGCACTGTAGTAACTACTATTAAGTAAAAGTGCTGAGTCGAATGTGGTAGTGCACTCTTAGCTAATCAGTAACTACTATTTTTTCATAGCTCCCAGAAAACTACTAAGAACTTCTCTATACAGCCATAATTATTGTGAATAATGCATAATGTATAATTTATTCTAAAATAAAGGTCATGGTAACCTACTAGTAATGACTCAAGCATTACCGAATCCTTTAGAAGGAATTACTAATTATTTGGATCAGTAATCTAAAGTAAACAAGCTTTTAAGGGTTTTGTAAAGTATTGGATAGTGATGACTCACTTTACTACATCATTGTAAGGAATTACTAATTGTTTGGATAAGTACTAAAGTCATTGTAAGGATGTGGTTTTTGTAAGGATCTGGATCATAATTCCTTCCAATGGATTTGGTAACACTAGAGTCATCACTATCCAAAACCTTACATATACCTCAAAAGCGGGAGTCATCACGCAATTCACTTTAGAATACTTATCCAAATTCAGTGGCATGTGAAAATTTGGGAACCCCTTGCAGAATCTGTGAAAATGTGAATAATTTTAATGAAATAAGAGAGATTATACAAAAATGCATGTTATTTTTTTTTTTATTTAATGCTATCCTGAGTAAGATATTTTACATAAAAGATGTTTACATATAGTCCACAAGACAAAAAGAAATGGCTAAAATGAATAAAATAACCCCCTTCATAAGTTTGGGAACCCTTGGTTCTTAATATTGTGTGTGATTACCTGGATTTTTGTCCTGAACAGTTAAACTGAGCACTGTTCCTCAGAAAAATCCTCCAGGCCGTGCAGATTCTTCAGTTTTTCAGCATCTTTTGCATATTTGAACCCTTTCTAGCAGTGACTGTATGATTTTGATATCCATCTTTTTCACAGAG
This sequence comes from Cirrhinus molitorella, assembly GCA_033026305.1. Lineage (NCBI taxonomy): Eukaryota > Metazoa > Chordata > Actinopteri > Cypriniformes > Cyprinidae > Cirrhinus > Cirrhinus molitorella. Next base: position 28,964,532 of record CM065122.1, on the reverse strand, counting down.
GACAACTGAGGAACTCAAACACAACTATTAAAAAAGGTTCAAACATTCACTGATGCTTCAAAAGGAAACAATACCTTAAGAGCTGGGGGTGAAAACTTTTGAACAAGATGAAAATTTTTCTTATTTTGTTAAAATATCTTTTTTTTCCCATTTAGTACTGTCCTTCAAAAGCAACAGATGATACTTACATGTTTCCCAGAAGACAAATTAAGCTCATAATTAAGCTATTTCGCTTGTGGACTATATGTAAATATCTTTTATGTAAAATATCTTACTCAGGACAGTAAAAAACAAATAAAAAACAATAATATAAAAAAAAAACATGCATTTTGTATGATCTCTCTTATTTTGTTAAAATATATATATTTTATTTTTTTTTTTTTTTCTTCACATTTTCACAGAATCTGCAAGGGGTTCCCAAACTTTTGCATGCCACTGTAATTAGTAATCCCTTCTGAAGGATTTGGCAACACTTGAGTCATTACTAGTGGGTTACCATTATCTTCAATCTAGAATTAATTATACATTTTGCACTATTCACATTAATTATGAACCTGTATACAGTAGATCTTAGAAGTTCTCCAGAAGATATGGAAAAGATAACTAGTAATATTACTTACTAATTCATAATTTAATAATAGTTACTAGAATGTTATTAACCCCTGGAGCCATGTTGAGCACTTTTTATGACAGCCATTCACCGCCGTTATAAAGCTTGGAAAAGCCAGAACACTTTTTAATATAATTCTGTTTGTATTTGTCTGAAAGAATATAATTTAAAAATCATTTAAAACATCTGAATGAAATGCCTGGCATAAGTGCAAAAACAGCCTGTTCTAAAATACTACATTTTGAAATTTAAGACTCCGAGAGGCAAAACCAATCAATTCTGTTTGAATGTGTCATGTTTGAAGCTGTTGTATAACACCTGATAGACACACACCTGTGATGCATGTCAACTGAATGCTATATTAATATAGCACGTTGCCCAGCAACCGTAAAGAAGCCAAAAACGCCTAATAACACACTGTAATAACAAGTTCTTCTTTGCCATGACTTGTAATTCTCATAACCTTAAGACACAGAGTCACAGCTGTAAACCCAGAGGAGCTGCTCAAATATTGATTCTCTCATTTCTGCTGGACACATCAGCTCAGTCTGCAGCTCTGACACAGCTATGCTGTAATTCTGTTCTTTTGATTGAGCTTCAGAAATATATCAATATATATATATTACACTGGCCTCCAACTTTGGCAAAGTAATGCATTAGCCTTGGAATTTAAATCAAGAACTCTATTTTAAGGCAAGACGCCCAAGAGTAAAAAATAAATAATAGATATCACTATAGTTATTTCTCCAGCTTAGTGATTACATTAAATGGGCAAATACATACATATATATATATATATATATATATATATATATATATATATATATATATATATATATATAATTAAATAGATATAATCTATTTGAATGTGCACTGATTTTCATTCATTTCCAAAACATCAACTTAAACACTGGATAAAGCCAAAATCTCAAAATTGACCACTGCATGACAAAAACAAGAGTTTTTAGTCTGTAGTGTCTTGTCTTACATAAATAACACAAGTGAAAACTTCTCTCTTATATAAAAAGTAATGCAAAAGTAACCAGCATGTTCCTGTACAATGTAGATACCTGAATGTCTTGTTCCCATCATCTCTGTAGCCATTTCTGAGTGGATATTTGGGTCACAGGGAGTTTCATTCGGAACAGGAAGGTCTCGGCATGAGAGGTCAGTAGTTTGGCTGAAGGAAACTCATTTATTTTGTATGAAGGGAAAGATGTCTGCCACATGGAGACAAAGGTATATCAGCTATAGCTCAGCTCAGCTCATTAAGGACATATCTTTGTCATATGCGACACCGTATGACACTTTGTCTGACTCTGTGGCCAGGCGTCTCCTACAGACTCAGTTTTTTGATAAATAATCTGGTTCATTTCCCCACCTTTGGCTTTTCACGCTCTGCCAGGGGCTTTTGGTTTGAATACCGCTGCATATTCATTTTTGCCTTGCATATGGGGAGTATTTTAAGTAAATTCATGCTGATAGGCTGCTGATGGTTAAATTGAGGATGTGAATGAGAATAGCATCAGTGACTCTGGTGTCAGCGTGAGCGTGCTCTCGTGTCATTTGAAGAGTTTGTTAAACGGGAGAGTTGCTCTGTTGTATGGCCAGTGTCTGATTTAAAAGCGTCCTCTGAGAGTCATTAAATCGGCTCGGTTATTTAGACAGACGGGCAGTTTAACACACACCCTGCTGCCCACCGCTGTCATAAAAAGTGTCTCTCAATGCGTGCAGTGGCTTAGATGATCAGTGGTGAAGTGCAACATGATTCTCTGCATCTACTTTATGTAAAAAAAAAAATAGCATGTCCACAAATATGAGACAAAGTGCTTCGTGTGAACATTTCTAGTTCACCCAGAACTGTAACTCACTTTCATGTAGTTCAGAAAATCTTTTTGCACAGTGTTTTTATCCAGACAGTGAGATGAATAACAGTAGAAATAAAGTCAGATTTTTGACAGGTTTGGTATGGTTGAGTGAATGATGGGAAATTTTAAACTTGTTGATGTAACCTTTGACCTTTGCATGGAGAGACTGTACAAAATATGGCATTGCTATGCAAATATGGGAAGTGTTAATGACCTGTTTTTGCAACTTTGTTTCCATACATGGCCTAGACACTGTGGAGGGAGTAGTTTCATCACTTCTCTCAGTATTAAAGCACACATTTCACCAGTGATTTGATTTGGTCTGTCAGAAGGCAAGACTAGAGCACAGTACTACCTACTCGTAGCAATCTTTCAGACACAATTACATTCGATGTAGACATTTTGAGCTTTAAATCAGGAAAACTACACTCTGTTGGATCCTCTACTGGGTGTTTTTTGGGTCCAAAATGAATAATCAATGAGTGCCAAAAGCAATTAAAATTGGCTTTAGTGAGTAAATAAAACTGAGCTATTCTCCAGTAGTGGTTACTTAATAAAAAACTGTGCAGTGCATGGTTTAGGGGTCAGTGACAAAGAGTGTGCATGATTTAAAAAATAAAAAAAGGAAAATTTTTAAAGTTTTATTGTTTTGAAAAGTTTAATAAAGGTTTATTTTATAAATTGGCATGTGTTTTATCTATAAAACATATATTTACATATACCACATGATTTAGATTTTGTGGACACAAACATTTTTTTAATTTATTTTTAAAATAACAATATAATAAAAGATCAAAAGAGGGGTTTTTTTTCATTATGAAATCAGAACAGTTCTGACTTTATGCTCTAAAATTATCATAAATAAATTTATTTTAATGAAAAAACTCAAAGCTCTTCAAAATGTTTTTTTTTTTTTTTTTTGTCCAATCTTTTCATTATTTAAAGTGTCCTGAAAAAATCAGCACATAACATAGCAAACAACACAGCTTTTTTATAATAATAAAAAGTGTTTCTTGAGCAGCAAATCAGCATATTTGAATGACTGGCACTTAGGCTGCTGAAAATTCAGATTTGCCATTATAGAGAAAAAAAAAAAAAAATATATATATATATATATATAGACATTTTGAAACTGAGCTTTAAATCAAGCTTAAAGCTTTAAATATATATATATATATATAAATTAAACAAAAAATGTAATTGAAATAATATTTCACAATATTACTGTTGTTTTTTATTTATTTTGATCAAATAAATGCAGATTTTGCTCACAACAAACTTTTGAACAGCAGTATATAAATAAATTCATGCATAAATAATACCAATTTAAAAAAAAAAAAAAAAAAATTCAAATATGAAAGATAGTCTGACATAGGGGTGGGCGAAATGACCAAAATCATGATATGAGTAATTTAATTTCACGGTAACAATATATATCACAGTACAGTTATTTTTGCTTTAAATAAGGTTTTTATGATATCAAAATTTTTGATGCCATTAACTAAAGTGACTATTTTTTTAATTAAAATATCCAAAAACCACTAAAACAGTGTTATATATTTTGCTGACTTGTGTACTAAGACTTGTGTATGAAGAATGTTTAAGTCCAGAGAAATAAGCAATTTTAACTAGTGTAATGAACTGTGTCACCTCTGGTGTCACTGTGCCGCATGCCTATGACGCCGTAACCCTTGATTTTATGTTTTACATGGAAACCCCAAAGACACTTTAATATGTTATGCGTTTTATTAGACAGGTGACAAACGCACAGAGTAGCATTATAACAGAACTTTCTCACACTCTAATGTCTAGTATGATAAAAACAGTGCTGCTTTTTTACTACATACTCATGACCGGAAAAGCGGAAGCAGTCAGCTGTGGCATAATAAAAGCTCTGTTGCTTTCGAGCTGTGTATCACGCTCGTCCTTCATTAGCAATCGCATCCTCGTTTTGCTTGCGTGACTTTCAGCTCCACCCTGCTCTATACTACAGTGACCTTAATAAATCTTTAATACCTTAGCTCATCCATGAACATGATTTCTGCCAGAGTCCCAACAGACTTCACCAGCTGTGGGAATGAAGACTACAACTCAATCTACGTTGTTGTTTCCTGTTTTGAATATGTGGCCCTCTAGCTGTGAAAACGTACATATTGTGCCTTTAAGAGCGTTGAGAGATTTTCTCTCTTTTGTGGTTTGATTTACATAAATGACAGACAGCAGGAATATCAGACTGCTGTCACTTTAAGAGCCAACCAGATTTAATAAACTCTTCTTTCTCAGCTGTTTGCTTTCACTGAAGACCTAAATTACTGTTTACACGAAGATACTTGCAAAGACGAGCATTTTCGCAGATACAAGTGTGTGTATTTAATCAATCTAGGCCATTAAAAGGCACAAATAACTCGATACTCTCTGACGATGCTCAAAAGCATTCTCTCAGACAGTGTGCACATATAGCCAAATTAGTTCTCTTTCACTGCTTATTGCGTTTCAACGGCTTAAAATCACTTGTTTTTAAACTGCAATGCTTATAAACACATTAAGTAAACATTGGGGGCAGCCGTGGCCTAATGGTTAGGGAGTCTGACCTGTAACCAAGAGGTTGCGAGTTCGAGTCCCAGGTCTGGCAGGGATTGATGGTGGAGGGAGTGAATATCCAGCGCTCTCTCCATCGTCAATACCACGACTGAGGTGAGACCCTTGAGCAAGGCACCGAACCCCCAACTGCTCCCCGGGCGCCGCAGCAATGCAATGGCTGCCCACTGCTCCGGGTGTATGTTCACGGTGTGTGTGTGTGTGTGTGTGTTCACTACTGTGTGTGTGCACTTGGATGGGTTAAATGCAGAGCACAAATTCCTAGTATGGGTCACCATACTTGGCCTCACGTCTCGTCACTTTCACTTTCACTTTTAAGTTTTCGTGTCCACTTAGCACATGTCCACTCACGTCCACTCACGTCAGCATGTAACCGTGATAGTGACGATAGTCCAAAATCTTCACCGGCTGACAAATTTCTACCGCTATATCAGCCACTTCTAGTGTGACTCATGCCGATGCAAGCATTTTGAGCAATTGAAATCTGAGACATAAAACTCAAATCATCCAAACAACCAATGCCAGAGACCTTCCTTTCCCCCTCTCCATTCCTCCTTTCATCTGAGCACTCTGGAGAGGTGGAGAGGCAGGCAGGTGAAGGACATGGGGAATGTGGTGAGAGAAAAGAGTGAGGGGCTCTTGAGGTTCTCCTCATGAGAGCGAAGCGAGAGAGGAGCTATTTGGCATTGGTTGTGAGAAGAAGCGTCCGCAGCGAGCTGCTCCTTCAGCCCTGAAGAGGCCCACCGCACTCAGCGTGGAAAGTTACTATAACAACCAGACTCTCCAGAGCTCTGCTCCGCTCCAATTAAAAAATAATCATTGTTCCCTCCAGAGATGGAGAGGGATGGGGGAGACAGGTGGCTCGCTTATCTGCACAGGGGCAACCGAGTTCTTCAGAGACCAATGGAGAGCTGCAGATTGCCGACCTTTGCTTCCACATCTCCAAAAACACTTTTAGAGACAAACATATGAGGAAAAAGTGGGGAATCGGTTTGATAAGAGGAGGAAGGGGTCCACAAGGTTGCCCGCTCTCCACTCGGCGTATGAATGCCGTGTCCTGGATGTGCTCGAGAACAATAGCCCCCACACCGCACTAAGCAAACAGTCCTCCAATCCTGAATGTATCCCCACCAGGGTCAGTCCAAAACACAGCAATAACCCATCAAGAACTGCTCCATGGGTTACCAATGTCCACTCAAGTCCCCCATCAGCAGCCATTGTGCCCAGATACCTCAGTGAAAGATTTGGCCCATATAAAAAAAAAAAAAACACAGTTAGGACTCTTTCTCCTCCTCGTCTCCACATGTACCCTCCACCTCCTCCTCCCTCCCCGCTTTCTTGAGGCCTGGAGCGCAGCCTCGCCATCAAAATAATTATAGAAATCACTAGATGGAGAAAGAAAAGCTTTTAGTGTTGGTTGTGTGAGTGCTGGAGTGCTTTTTTGCCCGTTAATTAATCAGCCATTCTGCTGAGCTGAATGAGAGCTGCAGGCGCGTTCGGCTGCTTTTAAAGAGTGCCAGCCCGCTCCCTTAAGTGTCTCCCTGTATCTGCGAACCCTTCCCTGGCCTGACACCGCTTCTATGTCTCTTATTCACCATTCCTCCTGCAATGAGGCTTTAATGTGTTTTCAATGTGTCTGAAAGAAATGTAGGTAACCGTGTTAGAAATGGGCAAGGTGGTTGAGCAGTCGCCCAACAACTGTAATAACCTTTGTTTTTTTCTTTCTTTCTTTTTCTTTTTTTATTTTTTTTGGATTAAAAAAATATATAATATTTGTAAATATACATAGTATGATAATTAATAGATGTTATATATATATATATATATATATATATATATATATATATGTATGTATATGTATATGTATATATGTATGTGTGTGTGTGTGTGTGTGTGTGTGTATGTTCTAATATATATATATATATATAATATTAATATAAATAAATATAAACACTTCTTTAAATTTAATGTATACATTTTTATATATTTTTTTATTGCCGCTTGTATAAATAAATTTAAATTAAATTTAAATATATATTTTTTTACTATCTATAAATGTTACTACTACTACTATAAACATTTCTTAAGAATAATAATAAAAAACTTGTAAAGTTTCTAAAGTTCTTATATATATATATATATAATATTGATATTACTATATAATATATATTAATATAAAAAATACATAAATATTTGCCTACTACAGTTTTTTTATAATGTATTTATTTTTATATTGTTTTATTTAAAATGATATATTTTTAATATAAATAAATATTATAAATGATAAATGTTATATAATATCAATAATAATAATAATATAAAATGTTTGTCTACTGTTTATGTGATGTATATATTTTTTGTTTTATTTCAGTTTTTTTAAATATTTTTTTATATAAATAAAAATTATAATGAATAAATGTTATATAATAACTGATATTTTTTTTACATTTGCCCATTTGTCAGTAAGATCAAATAAAATTTGATATGCTCCCTTATTCTTTTATGCATTTTCATATGTGCAAGTCAGAATAAGCATGTTGTTTGAATTTTTTACATAAATAGTGTTGCATTGAATGACAGTGTAACATTATTTCAACCAATTTCTGAACTTTTATTCTCCAAAAACCTTAAAAGTAGACACTTTACTTACATTTAATGTGCTTTCTATATACATAAAATAATTTTTGAAAAATTTCTTTTGACATGGACATCTTAACGTCTTTGACCCATACATAGATAGATAGATAGATAGATAGATATTTAATGTATGTATATTTTAAATATTTTGATTTGCTTATTTATTCATTGTTCAATATCTGAATAAAACAATTAGAGTGTCAGTTTAGTCTTAAAAGAAGTTTAGTGTGACTAAACAAAACTTGAAGCTGATATATATATTTATATGGAAATTATTTGCAGCATAGGTACTTACATCCAATAAAGGTGTATTTTTTTGTACATTTAATTGTATGTTTTATGTATTTATTTATTTATTTATTTATTTTTAATCTGAAAAATGTAGCTGTCAAAAAAGACATTCACAAGAAGTTTGGTACATATAACATTGCGATTTATTCCCTACCTGTTCTTGAGCTTTGTCTCTAATGACAACATTCTGTTTTGCTGAAAAAGTTGGAAGCCTGAACGAACTGATCAGCATTCAAAGTAGTAAAACTGGCTCAGCCTCCAAATAAAAATACACTATATAACAAGCTCATAGAGGTTCATTGTTTGGAAATCTTTTTGTGCATTTTTTTGTGCCCAAACGTTCAGACATGATGTGAATAGGCTTTGAAAGCCAGAGAATAAAAGCGTATAGAGGAAGCTTCTTCTGGTTTGTGAGTTCTCTGAGTCCTTATGATTCATCTGGCCTAATCTGGAGAACCGGACAAGTGCTACTCGTGCGTTCCGCCCCTGAGCTTTTCTCTTCCTCTCAATGCACTTCCCTCATTCTATTTTCCCCTTTTTCATTCCGCATTTCCTCCTCTCATATTTGTTCAAGAACTTCCTGCCTGTCACTCATTGAAGAAAAGCAATTCCACATCACTCTCCCATTGAAGCACATATGAGAAAAAAAAAAAAGCATGCGCACTCAAACGCACACGTGTGTGCGCGCTCGCACAAAGCATTCACTTAGCGGTTTCTTCTAGATGCATCTTGTAGCTTAGCAACAAGTCATGCTGCCGCATACTGTGCCGTTCTGTTTTTGGAAACAGGAGGATGTGAAAGCTTATTTCTAAAAAGCAGAAATCGCAGATTGGTTTAAATTATATTCACCTCATTATTCCATCTCAGCTTGATTGAACTGAAAGGGAAATGCTCTATTTTCTTTCTTTTTTAGACCTTTTTGGAGGTGCACAATTTTAGAATTGAGGGTTGAAGATAGAAGACTTGATTACCGCCTTACTCTTAGACGCAGATTTGCCTACCCAGAATGCAGTCTGCCTGCCGTAAAAGGCAGAGTCTGTGTGACTGGTGTTTTAATGAAACGGTCCAACCGCAAATTGAGCTTCACCTGCAAACGAGGACGCGGGAGGGGTCGGCGAACATTGATAGCCTGTCTAAATAATGTTACACCAGCCAAAATACTTCTAATTATTTCTTCAATTGCAGATGGCGTATAAAAAGTGCCGTCACTTCTGGTTAGGGAGCCTGGGAGCTGGCCTGTCATTGCGGGCTATCTTTTGTTGTCAAATTTCATTTCTGAAAATGTCCACCAATTAGAGCACCGAAGCTCGCCGCAAAATTACTCGAGGGGAGAGTTGTGGGAAATTGATAGGTCTGCTTCTTTCCTCTTCTCGTCCAAATACGGACGTGTCCATTATGACATCCGCGGCCTTGCGGTCTTCTTCACAATTGCTCGCCTGTCTTGCCTTCTTAAAGCGGGTCATGTTTCATCAGCAGGTTAGGAGAACAAGGGTGGACTTTGTCTCATCTGATGTGAATGATTGAATTATTCCGTGTGACACTTACATATTTAATGCTGCTTTATTAGATGGATATTTTAGATCCTGGATGCTAATTGGTTGGATGCTAAAATACATGCTTAGCAGCAAAAAGCCTGTTAATCTAGCTGCTGTGAAAATTGCAGCACAATATCCTATGAAATCAATGTGAAACACAACCCATTTTACTTTGTAATTTGATGTATTTCTCAGTATTTAACAACAATAGGGTTACAGAGAAGGTGACGAGGGAGTCATTGACTCTTAAATTAGGAGGCAAATTAACTTTCTTTGTTTGACAAATTATAGAAGCACTCAGTAAACATGGTTGTTCTGAAGTGCTTTAGTTAATCAAGTTCAAAACTTCTTATTCTGCGTGCTATGATGAATGGACGTTTTAGTATATATACGATGATTTTAGTTACATAAACAAGGACAGTTTTATAGTCGTTTTAAGTACAGATCTGTTTTAGTTTGATTCTGTCACTCATGTGGGTAACCAAACACTTTGGGTTAGAGTTAGGTCTCAGGTGACTTCAGTAGTATGGAAATGTAGTTATTTATTTATGCTACTATTAATTTCAGCACAATTTTGTTGTACATATATATTTTAAGGGTTAAAAAATAAATAATTAGCCCATGATTTACTCACCCTCAAGGCATCCTAGGTTTATATGACTTTCTACTTTGTCAAATTCAGTAGGAGTTTTATTAAAAATTGTCCTGGCTCTTCCAAGCTTTATAAAGGCAGCTGGTGGGTGTTTCTGTTCAACAGTCCAAAAAAAGTCCAATAATATGCTATCCATAGTAAAAAGTGCCTTACACGGCTCCGGGGGTTGAATAAAGGCCTCCTTTAGTGAATCGATGCATTTGTCTATCTATGTATCTATCATATAAGCAGAGAGGAGACTGGCTTTTCTTTGCTAAAGTAAGGAGACTTGCTTCCTTTGCTCCTGTAAACAAACGTTGGTTTTTGCAAGATCAACGGCGCATGCACAACGCATACGTCCTACATCCTCCGCCCAGAATGGCTTGCACGCCTAAGCCAACTGTGGGGAAAAGGTGATTATTATAAAATGGAAATTTTTCTTACAAAAACACATCAGTTCGGTACAGGAGGCCTTTATTCACCCACTGAAGCCATGTGGAGCACTATTTATTATAAAAGGATGCACTTCATTGGACTTTTTGTGGACTGTTGAACAGAAACACCTGCCCACTGCCATTATAAAACTTGGAAGAGCTAGGACAATTTTTAATATAATTCCGATTGGATTCAACTGAAAGAAGAAAGTCATATACATCTAGGATGCCTTGAGGGAGAGAAAATGATTGGCTGATTTTCATTTTTGGGTGAACTAACCCGTTAATTACACATTAGGTGCGTTTACATGGAGCGTTGTATTCCGATTACAGTAGGTATCCATTCTGAAAGAAAAGCCCCAAAAAAAAGTCTAATCTGAATTTCAGAAGTCTGAATGGAAATGCTCCATGTAAACACCTAAATCAGAATGAAAGTGTCAAATGATCAAAATTTCAGTCGTGTTAAGAGGGGTGGGATTCGATAGGACACTTCATTTTAAACACTTAAAGCCATCCATGATGTTCATGTCTTTCTTTCTTCAGTCGAAAAGAAATTAAGGTTTTTGAAAAAAAGATTCCAGGATTTGTCTTCATATAGTGGACTTCAATGGGGATCAATGGGTTGAAGGTCCAAATTGCAGTCTACATGATCCCAGCAGATAAAAAAGGATCTTATCTAGCAAAAACAGTCATTTGCTAAAATAAAAAAAGACAAATTTATATACTTTATATTACTATATACTTGCACTAGCTCTGTGATGCTCATCTATTCACATTACTGAGCAAGGCACCGAACCCCCAACTGCTCCCCGGGCGCCGCAGCGATGCAATGGCTGCCCACTGCTCCGGGTGTATGTTCACGGTGTGTGTGTGTGTGTGTTCACTACTGTGTGTGTGCACTTGGATGGGTTAGGGATGGCTTGGATGCAGAGCACAAATTCCTAGTATGGGTCACCATACTTGGCCTCACGTCTCGTCACTTACGTAATCACATTAGAAAGGTCACGCACAGCAGACCGAAAAAGCTACTTCTCATTTTCTCCTCCAACTTCAAAATCATCCAACATTATTGTTGTACAGTACCTTTTTTAGTAAAGGCCATTTGACTTTCTTTACACGTTCACTTTGTAAACACTGGGTCAGTACTTCTGCCTACGTCACACGTGACCTTTCTAATGTGACTACTGCAATTTGGACCTTCGACCCATTAATCCCCATCTGCTATATATAGAAAAATCCTGGAATTTTTCCCTTTAAAACCTTGATTTCTTTTTGATTGAAGAAAGAAAGACATAAACATCTTGGATGACATGGGGGTGAGTAAATTATCAGGAATTTTTTTAACTAATTTGTTAGTTAGGAACCAAAATAGATAAATATTAAGTCTACTTAAGGGGGATGGGGGATGGTTAGTATGCAAAAACAGAAAGAAACTGTGTTTGTGTGGTGTGCGCATGTCAATAGATTAAATATGATCAACCGATCACTTTATTTTGTGTTTATCTAAACACTATTTTTCAACAATCAAAATGATTTAGTTCCAATTAAAACAAAAAAAAAATCATGTGAATTCAGTATTGGGTCTGAACAATATGAGTGAGTTTGAATCAAACCACATGAATCATTTTGATAACTCAACAATTTTTTTTTTTTTTTTTTGATGATTTGTTAATGAATTATTTGTTCATTGCAAAAACTGAAGCGCACTCTGAAGAGCTGTTCTGTGTATGAAAAAGTGTGTAAGGACATATTTTTACTAGAGGTCGACCGATGTATCGGTTTTGCCTTCCGGCACCAATAGTTGATTGGTGGACATATCGGTTATCCATGCTGATAATTTTTCCAGGTTGCGTCCGTTGCTGAAGCAGCTGAGAAGGCTCCACTGTCATTTTACAGTACGAAAGCCATAGATATGTATGATGAGAGCGGCCTCTATAGGCAGAAATCACTGACAACATGTGCTGTTTGTTTACACACCTGATACTGCGCGCTGAACAGAGCGGGACACCTCAAATGCAAATTTAAAACATCAACAACACTATAGTGCATGTTTTTATAACATTACTTAGTAAGCATTTTGTTGAGGTTAAAACAGTGTGACCAAAACAGTAAGTCTAACCCAAATGTTTATTGTCACCATTGTTACAATCTATTTGCATTAGTTTATATCCAGCTGATCACATTAATGCATTTGTTAGCCAGCAAGTTGCATATTTAAAGCCATCCTCCCGCTTCACATAGTTTTACAATAAATGCATCATATCTGTCCCAAATGGGCTGGAAGATTGTGTGTATGTTACATTTTTAGCAAAACGTTTTCCTTTCTGTGGCTCTAATAAAGTCTGTATGTTTCATATGAAGAGCTGTAATATAGACTGTGCTTTATCTTTCCGTTTTAAACACTAAACTTCAGGCTCACCTGTGCTTTTTGATAATTCTTGAAGTAAACTTATGTCCATTTGGTAATGTAATAATCTGTTATAGACCGCTGTTTGAACTGAACATGACGTGTCCTATGTGTGATAACTGACACGAGATCTCCAGACGTGGCGCTGGGCTTTTGCTTGGTTTGTGACTAAAATATTGTGTTATTTTGATTAGATATTAATCAAGTGTTCTAGAATAGAAGTAGATAAACTATGAGAGTATGCATACAATATCCATATGATGAATACTATGATATTTCAATACTATGGCCTTTGTGTAGATGTTTAAAGACTGTTTATATGAAATGGTAACACTTCACAATAAGAGTCCATTTGTAGCATTAACTAAGATTAATAAAAGCTGTAGAATGTAAGTATTGTTCCTTGTTAATGTGTTAATTTCAACATTTACAGATATTTTTAAATATATAATTAATATTAATAAATGTATTATTTCACAAAGTATGGTTCAGTCCCTTTCAGTCGATTAATCAGTATCAGTCAGTGTGGTCCAACCTAGCTGTCAGTAAAATCCAATATCGGTCTAATTTTTACTGACTGTCACTAATGAGAGCAAGATTTTAAGTATGCCACTGTTGTATTATGTTTTATTTATAAGTTATATGTGCAATAATTAGTAAAAACAATTCTAGAATTACTATATGTAATAAGGCACTCAAGGCTGTGCATTATATTCAATTTAATCATGGCTCATTGTGTCGCATGACCTTTCATGCTTTATTCCTCGAATCCTCAAAGCTTCTTTGTGTCCTCAGGGTTTTGTTGCTTAGTAAATTCAGATGACAATGTCTTTTCTTCAGCTGCTTTCTCAGGTGTACTTACCCACTCAAGCTCTTGTCATTGGCCTGGGGTAATATGGTAATAATGTGTGTTAAACAGGCATGATAAAGAGTGCTTGAATGGAATTGATTTTTGATTTGGGAGCGTGTGATTGACAGAAGCATGCCGATTATCAACCAGATGAGCTTCTCAGAATCAAATTGGTGGATTACATCAAGATTCCCCCCGGCGGCCCTCGGTGTGTTTCACATGCACACTTGTTAGTGCGTATGTATGTCAATTCCAGCATCTCGGTCCTGTTCTGCTGCTCTACGGGTCAGAAACTGATGTCTCTCATTCTACAGTGTGTAAATCTTGCTCTGTAGGACTGACAGTGTTTCTTGGTCCATTTCGAAGATGAAGGAATAGATTGCTCCGTGCCATACGGCTCCGTTCGGCGTTTCTCTTGATGTCTGTGTCTCCATTGTCCAAAGCAGACATGTCTGTTGGATTTATGCATGCCCCTCCAGCTTTAAACCATCATTTATCCAACTCTTAAGATCTGCTGACCTGAAGTTTCTCTCCAGCATAAAATCTTTAATAGACAGAGAGAGAGGCCGCCCTCAGACCTAGCAGGGGGTTGTGTCGAGACAAAGAGGGAAAACTGTTCACTGCGGGGTGACGAGATGAACAGAGAGAAGCGAACGCGGTGAAACGGAGGATAAAAGAGCTGAGATCTTCTACACATATCACATGGTATGTGTGTGAATGTGTGTAATTCTGTCATCATTTACTCTCATGATGTTCCAGACCTGTATAACTTCTTGTGTATTTTGTAGAACAGCAGTCGTGTGAGGTTAGAACAACATGAGGGGTGAGTAAATAATGACAGAGTTTATTTTTTGGGTGAACTATCCCTTTAAGGCAAGATTTCTCTGTACGTTATTAACGACTCCATTCATTTAGTATCTCCCATCTCTCAGCTTCCGTGGGATGCCGGCCAACTACCCAGCCACTTGAGTATGAAATTAATAGATAAAATCGCAACTCTTGTTGTTTCACAGCCGTATACTCGTCGCAGTCACACAGACACGTCGCTGACCCAGGGGAATCGATACCATTGGCTGTAGTTAATGCTGTGCTCCCCTGCCACTGGGAGAGAGAGAAAATAAATATCTTTACCCTTTATTGAACTTTCTCTTGTAACACTCCTGTAGAATGAGCTTCTGTGAGGGAAAGAGCAGAGTGCAAATTAAGCCTTTCGTAGTCACCAGGTGCTGTGGCTCAGCTTATCG
Source organism: Cirrhinus molitorella (assembly GCA_033026305.1). NCBI lineage: Eukaryota > Metazoa > Chordata > Actinopteri > Cypriniformes > Cyprinidae > Cirrhinus > Cirrhinus molitorella. The sequence continues at coordinate 28,949,427 of CM065122.1, read as the reverse complement.
GAGGAAACGCTATCCGGAGAGCCAGTGCCCTTATTTGATTCCCGCTGCCGCCCACCACCACTCTCCCATTCTGCTGAACCGCTCTTACTGCGTACTGCTCAGTATGTGTACACTTTATACTATCTATTTTTTTTCATCATAATTTTTAAATCGGCAATAAAAAATGTAAACGATAGTATGCTACATCAGTGGTTTTCTTTTGATTCCAAGGACCCCAAATTATGATGATCACCTTAAAAGTTGCCTGCTAAAATATATAAATACCTCCATAAATCTTCATTGTTTCAGACCCATTAACCCTTTAACTGTCACCGTTACTTCACCATATTACAAATAAATCCTAATCTAATCATGACATATATCGTTGGAAAGGTCTAAGTCTCCTAAATAGATATTTGACCACTGTTTTGTATTACTAATTATGTAGGAAAACTAATAGATTAATTTATGAGAAGAGTGCACCTCTAAAAATCCACATCATAACAGGAGTTCTTTATCACAATAAGACTTTCTTTGTTGCTGTTTTCCCTATCATGCTTTAGAAATCATAAGAAATGATATATCAGTTGAAAACCTCAAAATTTAAAATCCATTTCAAAATCAGACATTGCATTACCATGGAAAATGTGCATCAGAATCTTATTACAAAATGTTTTCATTCATGAATGATAAAAAATGTAAGTTTCACGTCTGTTAAAAAACAGGAATGACAGTTAAAGGGTTAATACTCTAATATGTATGATGCATTATAAAGTTATTCATAATGTATGTTAGAATGTATTACATCTTTTTATAAATAATTATAACCAAAGTTAAAATGCATTATAATATTTGCAGATTTTATTATTATTATTTGTCACGCGTTTTCATGCATCATACTTTCTAAAAGTGTTCAGTGAATACATATTATAATGTATTATACCTGTGCTTACAATTATTTATCTCTCTTATGTTCATCAAATTTCAATTTATTTGATCAAAAATACAGAAAAAATAAGTATTTTGAAATAGTATTGTAATTTAAACTACATTTTCTATTTTAAGATACTTTAAAATATTATTTATTTATGTGATACAAAGCTGAATTTTCAGCATTATTACTCCAGTCTTCAGTGTCACATGATCTTTTAGAAATCATTCTAATATGATATATTATCGTCAACTGTTATGCTGCTTTATATTTTTTTTGGAGACTGTGATTCTTTTTTCGGGATTCTTTGATGAATAATAAAAAAAAAAGACATTTATCCAAAAAGTCACTTTTTATCAGTTTAACACATCTTTGCTGAATAAAATGATTGATTTCTTTCAAAGAAAGAAAGAAAGAAAGAAGGAAAGAAAAAAAAAATGTACTCACCCCAAACTGAACAGTAAAGTAAAATGTTACAAAAGATTTCAATTTTAAATAAATATTGTTCTTTTTAATGTTTTATTCATCAAATAATTCAGAAAATAAGTATCACAGGTATTTATATTATATATATATATATATATATATATATATTCCAACACTAATGATAAATCAGCATATTACAAATATTTCTGAAGGATTATTGACACTGAAGACTGGAGAATTGATTCTGAAAATTCAGCTTTGATCACAGAAATAAATTACATTTTGCAGTATATTAAAATAGAAAACCACTATTTAAAATTGCAATAATATTTCACAATATTACTGTTTTTTCTGTATTTGTAATCAAACAAAAATACAGCCTTGATGAGCAGAAAAGTCCATTTTAAAAAACATTAAAAATCTTACTGATCTTACTTACTGAAGCTTTTGAGTGTATATATTCTACTATATGTGACCCTGGACCACAAAACCAGTCATAAGTGTCAAATTTTTGAAATTGAGATTTATACATATTTATACATTTGGCCAAGATACAACTATTTGAAAATCTGGAATCTGAGGGTGCAAAAAAATTAATAAATATTGAGAAAATTGTCTTTAAAGTTGTCCAAATTAAGTTCTTAGCAATGCATATTACTTAGCAAAAGTTAAGTTTTGATATATTTACGGTAGGAAATTTACAAACTATCTTAATGGAACATGATCTTTATTTAATATCCTGATGATTTTTGACAAAAAAGAAAAATTAATTATTTTGACCCATACAATGTATTTTTGGCTATTGCTACAACATATTTCAAGTAAACAAAAACTTTGGTAGGTTTATTTGGCACTCTTGCTGTATTCCATCCATGCAGAACTTTTGTATATGATCCACAGCATACACACTGCAAAAATAGTGGAAAATGGGTAGTATTATAGTATGTCATTCTGAACGTATTCTCTCGCTCTCGTTCTCTCTCCGTTCCTCCATCAGCCATGTTTCATAGCCTGTGGCCATATTAATGTCGGGTTCCCTCTGTGCGTGACCAGCTGAGTTTATGATTATGTTTGGAACTGCAGGCTATGTGTATATTCGGGGGTGAGCGTATGTGCACTCATGTGTATTTGAGTGAGAGGTGTGTGCCTGTGTCTTTGATTAGAGCAGGACCCTTATTAAACATTGATGGTGTTATTCATTTGGAGGGCGAGGAGGGTGCTCAGTCAAAATGGCAGCAGTAATTAAGGCGTTCTGGATATGATGGCTGCATGATGGAGTGTTGAAAGCATAACTACGGAACCCAGACGCTGCAGGGGAAATGGCTTGCTTGGGAACCACAGGCCGAGAATAAATGCACGCGTTTGGTGCTTTATGGTGTGTGCGTGTTTGTGGTTTGTGCAGCTGCCAAATACCTTTAGAGCAAAGCTGATTTATTCTGTTGTGTGTTCTCAGATGCTTATATTTTGAATGTTTTCGCTTGAAGCTGATTCCAGTCTTGATGTCATTCATGTGGTTAATGCAACAAATGGATTAATGAACTTTATATTTAAAGGGAATAACAGATCAAATCACAATGTTCTACTGTGTTAGGGTGCATAAATCTGTAAATATTAATCATTGGTCAGACTGAGAATATAAAAATCTATGTAAATTAAAATTAAATTAAATTAAATAATGAATAAATATATATATATATATATATATATATATATATAAGAAATAATATTATTTAACATAATATAATTTAAGGATAAAATGTCCAGATATACAATTGAAGTCAAAAGTTTACATACCCTTTGCAGAATCTGCAAGATGGTAATTATTTTTCCAAAATAAGAAGGAATATACAAAATGCATGTCCTTTTTTTAGTACTGACCTGAATAATAGTTGAATTTCAAAAGTTGACATGATTCTTAATACTGTGTTGTTACTTAAATGATCCACAACTGTGTATTTTTTGTTTAGTGTTAGTTGTTCATGAGTTCCTTGTTTGTCCTTAACAGTTAAACTGCCTGCTGTTCTTCAGAAGTCCCACAATTTTTTTGGGTTTTCAGCATTTTTGTGTATTTGAACCCTTTCCAACATTGACTGTATGGTTTTGAGTCCATGATTTTACAGTAAGGACAACTGAAGTACTCATATAACTATTAAAGAAGGCTCAAACACTCACTGATGCTTCAGAAAAAAGACAATGTATTAAAAGACAGGGGTATAAACTTTTGAACGGAATGAGGTCATTTGTGTTCATTTTTCTTATTTTACCTAAATTTAAATTTAAAAAACTTTTTTTTGTTTGTTTGTTTTTGTTTGTTTGTTTGTTTGTTTTTGTTTTGTGTTTTGTTAAGATGGATCTCAGTATCTTATAGTCATTGTTGGAAAGGGTTCAAATACACAAAAATGCTGAAAAACCAAAGAATTTGTGTAACCTGAAAGATTTTTCTGGAGAACAGTGAGCAGTTTAACTGTGCAGGACAAACAAGGGACTCACTGAACAAAACTGACAAAAAAAAAACAAACAAACAAAAAAAAAAAAACTGCTGTGAACCATTCAGATAACAACGCAGTATTAAGAATCAAGTGTATGTAACTTTTGAATGGGGTTATTTTTTTTATCAATTCAGCTATTATTTTCTTCTTGCAGACTATATGTATACGTCTATTATGTGAAATATCTTATTCAGGTCAGTACTAAATAAAAAATGCCATGTATTTTCTATGATCCCTCGTATTTTTGCTCATATTTATGTTTTAAATAAAGATTCTGTAAGATGTATGTAAACTTTTTACTTCAACTGTATTTAATAACTATAGAGCAATTAATATTTTTAGTTACATTACTTTTATACAGTATTGTAACAGCATGTGGTAAAGCCAATGGTCTCCAGTGCATTTCATAGCAATGCTGTAACTCATTTGCGGTCTCTTTGTCTCCATATCCAAAGATATGATTAAACCCAGATTTAAGTTTCTTATATCTAATAATGCATTTGCTCACTTTATTATTGAATTACTCTTTCTCTCAGAAAGTCTTGGAGGGTGGTGATGTTTTGTTGCTTGTCTAGTTGCGTTTGTTGTCTTGACCCCACTAATCTTGTGACATGAATTAATGCACTAGTCTAGACCTGCAGTTTTGCACGTCGTCCCACAAAGAGTCGCAGACTCAAGAAATCAACAACGTCGGCCCATTTCAGACACCATTACTGTGAAGTACAACTGCCGCAGCAGGTTTTTATGCATAATACCATCGCTCTCCATTGTAGTCAATTTCAATTTAGCTGTAAAAGGTCATAATATTTTATGTATTAGTATTTTATGGCCCTATTCACTGTTCCAATCAATACCAGATTTGGATCAAGACTTGCATGTGATTTCATCTCCTGTTCTCTCTTTCTTTCTCTCTCTCTTTTGTGAGTGTGTGTGTGTGTGTGTGTGTGTTATGTGCCTCATAAATTGTGTAAAGTAGCCGTGAGGGAGTGTGGTGGAGAGAAGATGGATGCTGCCACACTTTTCCGCTCTATTCTCTCAGCTCTCCAATCACTGAGATTGAGAAGTGAAAAATGGAAGGGTTGTAACAGGGGCATAACTCTGCATCTACCCCCTTAGATGAGCTGCTGTCTGTCTGACCTGCTGCTGTCCACCCTGATCTGTGCCGCACTGCAATTCTTGCCCTGGTGCCTCAGAGCATTTCTCCCCTGTGGGGGGCATTTCTGTGGTTTGATAGTGTGTGTGTCTGGCTATTTTTAATGGCTGATGCTGTAGTGAATATAACATATGGCATTCATAACTCATTGAACTTCTGTAATGTGTAGTTTTTCCTGAAAATGTGATGTTTTCCCCCCCATCATGGCCTTAGTTACATCGTAAGAAAATAAAATAAAAAAGAAAATGCCACAATTCATTCACTGCCAAAAAGATCAATAATATTTAGTAATTTTGTGTTGTCTTTAGGGTGTGTAACTGGTAGAGCATGGCGGCAGCCACTCCAAGGTCAGGGGTTTGATTTCCAGAAAAAACATGCACTGTTTAAATGTACGTAGTACGTTCAATTCTGTGTGAAAAAACTTCTGACACTGCCAGAATTTCGTCTGAGGTAAAATTAGATCGCAACAGCCATTCATCGGCTGTCAGTGAACATGTCAAACCAACGATCAAAGACTACAGATTTTAGCCTAGGATTATAGGAATCTTTTAGGATTTTCCGTATTTCTCTCAGACGGCTAAATCGTGGCCAAAATCGCACAGTGTGAGCCCAGCACAGTAAGCAAAAAAAGGCAAAAAAGATATGTAAAGACATGTACAAGCAGTATTAATTAAGATAATGTAATATTTCACCTACCTGACTGAAAATAATAAGAACAAACTTGAATGTTGTCAAGATCCTTGTCCTAGAAATCCTGGTTCAGTTTGGCCAACCCCAGATGCCTTCTTTCCTCAGACAGTCTTTTGCACTCTTCTCCTTGATTTGTTAGAACTTTTAGCAGTCTAAACTATTCTAAATGTTTTTCCCGGTTTGAGCAATTAGTACAGCCCAAAACATGGCAATAAGTGACCATTTTCAGTAGCAATATTCAGCAAAGTTTCTGAGTTTCGTTTGGTTCAGTGATAGGGTGACCACCTGGCAATAGATCTGTTGCGAGAAATAGATGTGATTTTCTGCTATTATGCTGTGTAAATAATGATTACATCCATTGTCATATGCGCTGATTTATGTTTCCGAGTGCGAGAAGAGATTTGTGCGTGTGCATTTTGATGCGCCCCCGCGTTACAATAATGTGCTCATTTGTCATTAAAAAAGCGGCATAGAAACCACCTCAAACTATTAAAGAAGAAAGTCACGTCTGAAAGCTCGTTTTTTTTTTTTTTTGTTTTTTTTTTACTTGTTCAAAAATAAATGCAGAATCGTGTTTTTCTGTGTGCCCTCGACCGTTTCCGTCGGTGACTAGATCACTTGATGAGGTCCACAAACCCTTTGCGGAAACTACTCCACAAAAAGAATAAATAAAAGCTTTCTTAAAAAGGCAAAAGAACGCATGGATGTTTTCTTAATATGATAATTAAAAATAATTAAATGCGATGTGCGGGACAAGGGGCGAAAATGCTGTGCGGTACAATGCAAAGCGGGATGGGTGGTCGCCCTATTCAGTGGCATTGCTTACGTTCAGTGCCACCAATATGGCTGACTCATGACGTGTCATAAAAAACACTCTTTGGAATACTATTAACAAAAATTAAACAGTTCGAACACTCAATTGATGCTTATAGCGCGATTTTAGGGTGAAAATATGCGTTTATTGACAACTTTGTTATAACAAAATACTAGTCTTAATTTGACACTGCAAAACTAAAAACAATCAGCATTTTTTATTTCTTCTGTTTAGTGTAATTGTTTTATGCAGTTCATTGGTTAAAAAAGATTAAGCATGATTTATACTTTTTTATATATATTATGATATATAGTTATCGTGAATTTTTTGAGGCCACCATAATTGTGTAGTGAAAAATCTGATATCGTGACATAACAGAGATCGAAAACAACATGAGTTGACTTTGATCACATGCTACGTTGTGTGGCTAAGAAAAGCTGAAGGACATACAGAGCAGAAATGTGTGTTTGTGTTTTTTTGTGTGCGTCTGAATGCGTACTTCACAGTAACACCTCCGGGACTGCAGTAGCAGCGGCAACATTAGGCCTACTTGAGTCACACAAATCTTTATTTTTCCTGAAAGAACAACAGATGAAAAAGGCTGTTTTTGACAGCGCATGATGGAGAGAGAGGTCGACCAGTTTTTTTGTGCATGGGGATGTGTTATTAATCCACAGTGGGACCGTTTCTTGTTGTGTGTTTTTTTTCTGCGTAGACAGTTTGTTTTGAGACCTCACTGTCCGGGTTCAGCGTCCTCTGTACAGGAGCTGGAGTGTGCGTGTGGCCGTCGGGTCGTCTCGCTCTGGCCTGTTCCCACAGCATCATCCCTCTGGAATGTCTGGCACTCGCGCTGTCTGCCTAACGAGCTTTTAAAAAAGACATGTTAATTTGTTTTGTCTTAATCTAATCCCTCTACTGTCTCATTCATCCTCTGTTCTCCAAGTTTCTCTCTCACATACACTCCTTGCTCTCTCCCTCTCAGTTAATCTGATTGGTCAGGAACATAAAAAAAAAGTAAATTGAATTTTGGTGTTCTGCGTCTAAAGGGAGAATGAGGGAATTTTGTAGAGTGGTCAGCCTACACTTGTTTTTGATGAAAGTACTACTTGTTCTCTAGTTGTAGAGTTGTAGTTTTATTGTGAAAACAAGTCTGTTTTCTTCAGGGAGAGATTTCACTCTATCTTTTACTACGTCAATCACTGTAAGCACATATTTACACTTCAACTTAACTAGATGTGGCACTTTTTAACATTTTTTTCTCTCTCTCAAAGTGAATGTTTAAAATGTATGTGTTGTGAGATATTTTGGACCAATCAGTGTTATTTTAGTATTATTTATATACTGTTATAGTATTTCACTTTTATTTTTATATGTCCAGTTTTCATTTTAATTAATGTTTCGTTATGTGCTTTTAAAAAATATTTTTCTATTTCTACTCTAAATACTTCTGCTTTTCTTTTTAATCTTAGTTTTAGTTATTTTAGTATTTCATTTTATTTATTTCAGGGTAACACTTTGCAATGAGGTTTTGTTTGTTAATATTATATTAATATTTATTCTTGTGATGAAAGCATTATTACTCCAGTTACTGTTCAAGATACATTTTTTTTTTAGTATCAATATTTAAAACGGTTGAGTAGATTTAGTTTCAGGATTCTTTGATGAATAGAAAGAGCCGAAGATCAGCATTTATCTAAAAAAAAAAAAAAAACTTATGTAAAATGATATACTGTACCATTTAAAAGCCTACATTTTTTGGAAATAAATGATACAAATTAAAAAAAAAAAAAAATTAGCAAGGATGCTTTAAATTTACCAAAAGTGATGATAAAGACATTTATAATGTTACTAATTTTTTATTTGTTCTTCTGAACTTTTTATTTATCAAAGAAACCTGAAAAATTCTACTTAGATGTTTATAATAATAAATATTTTTGAGCAGCAAATCAGAATATTAGAATGATTTCTGAAAGATCATGTGACTGGAGTAATGCTAAAATTCAGTTTTGAAATCAGGAATAAATTATATTTTAAAATATATTCTAAGTTATTAGTATAGGACAAAACAACTTGTCAGTTGTCAGGGCAGAGATGTAATTTATTGCGTTTTATTATGGCGTGCCTATAGTCAAGACAGTGTTTGCTTTTATATGCTAGTTTTACAATGTGCTTCCTCTATTTTACAGTGCCATTGTAATTGTTGGCTCCATCCCATTTAGGTTATCAAAACAGTGTCTTTATTAAGCATACGGTCTTTTAACTTATTGTGTTGCCCTTTTCCCTCCTCACATTTTCATCTTCTTCCTTTTATTTTCAGTCGCACATTCATAGTGCATAGACAGCTGGCTTTATGCCCCAGGGGTTGATGCCCTGAAAAATGACTGTCTGATGTGTGAAGTTTACGATGGGATCCTCACCCACAGCGTCTGATCGCTGCATTTACCCCTCGCTGAGATGGTGGACATGGCTGTTCGGCTCTGTGTGTTGACAAAGGGAAGCAACAGTTGTGGAAAGGTTGTGTTTGTGTTAGCCGAGCGTTGAGAGATTGATTTTGGTGTTTGTGTGTTAGACGCTGTGAGATGACTGACAGGACTTTATCTCCCAAGTCACACTTCCACAGTTCTGTGCCACAACACAATATTTGAGCAGGAGAAATATCACACATTCCCCTCTTGAACGTTTGATAAGCGCGTCATTTCGCTGTGTCTGGAAAAGCAGAGATGTTTATTGAGCTTTGGACAGGTAGAAGGGTATTGAAGGGATAGTTCAGCCAAAAAATGAACATTTAGGAATTAGATGCAGATAGCCCTGGTGCAGAAAAAACACCACACACAAGACAGAATATAAGCTAAAGCTTACTAATATTAACTTATTTTCTTCTGTAGAATGCAAAAGGAGATATCCAAGTTGCTCTTTCACAATGCAATGAAGGTAAATGGTGACCACAACTGTCACATAATTTTTTTTTTCACAAATAACAGCTTAAATTTCTACCCGTTCCTTATACAATACTAGCATAGGGCTTCAGAAAACTAAGCATAGCACACCCTCTTTTTTTAACATTTATTGTGCTTTTCAGAGCATTCATTTTACATTTTATCTTCATTTATTTTCATGATATTGATGGCTTGAATATTATGCAAAATATATTGTTTTATGTAAAAAAAAAATTTAATCTTGTTTTATAAAAAATTGTTTTATTTTTTCCATTTTAATTTTTCTGGATTCTACTTGTTTTTATTTTCCTAGACATTGTTTAGTGGTTAAATAATATATATTATTTAACCACTAAACAATGCCAAATTTGAACAATATATATATATATATATATATATATATATATATATATTATTTAACCACTAAACAATGTCTAGGAAAATAAAAACAAGTAGAATCCAGAAAAAAATAATAATAATTATATATATATATATATATAAAGCATGTCTAATTAATTGAAAACATTTTATTAAAAGTTAAACAAAAAATACATTTTAAAGACCTATGAAATATGTTGTTGTTTTTTCTCTTCAATTTAGTTTTATTTTTAACAAATTCTGTTTTCCATTATTTTTCTTGATTCCATTTTAATTTCATAACATTTTAATAATCAAAAGCATCTCTAATTGATTGATTGGTTTTCTGGCAAATAAATTCTGGTAAATATTCCTTTAAAAATAATGTTTAACAATCTTTTTTTGTAGTCGTAGGAATAGTAGTACTATCATTACATTAAGAATTTTTTTTTTCTGTCACCGTTGAACAGTTTTTCAAGGATTCATATTTAAATAGTCTTTTTGGGGGTTAATATGCACAAACCGTTATTTTGATTTTAAGGTACTGACCTACTTTTGATTTATTCATCGCAAATTTGGCAAGTTCCATGTCATTCTGTGTTGAATTCCATTTTTACAACTGGATTCTGGATCACGGAAATCATAGGGCCAAGACAAACAGACCTGAAATTACATGGGAAAATGTAAAAATTTTGTTTAAATGATAAAGTATTTGTTAGGTTTATCTCACATTTTGTGTTTTGTTGCATCAGAGTCTATTTTTCTTAAATGACGATATCACTCTGAATCTTGTCTGTATGTGTGTGATTATGTGATTCTGGCTAGATTTGAAGTGGCCTGTAACAAAGGGCTGTTGATTATCTCTGACAGTATTGAGTCTTTCTGTCTGCTTTAGCTCAGTTGTCATCACCTTGTTGTTTCTGATAAGTGCAGATGATAGAGATGTAGCCTGGGATACCAGAACGAAGTCTGCCTTGTTCTTAAGTGTCTGCAATCCGGACATATCAGCAGCCTGATATACTGGGCTTCTGGATTTTTTTTTATCCATCACATGATGTAGAAGTCAGATCGATAACGACTCTTTGTTCTGGATGGGTGTGAGTGGGCCGGGGTCGGTGATTTTGCAGCTGTAGGTCTATAAATGTGTATGTTGGGAAATAGTATTCGTGCGTAGGAGACTGTGTGAGGATGTAGGCTGGGGCCTAGTCTTTGAAGATCTGGGTTGCAAGCAAAAGATTGCAGGTTCAGATGTCACAAGGGATAGATGGAGCTTGACTAATTGGAGCTGAACACAAGGATCTTTTGACTTGTTTTAAAAGTTAAAGTTAAAAGCTGAAACGAAGTAGACCATCCCTGACCCTAGTAAAAGACTTGATGAAAATAAATCAATTATATTCTGTGCTAAGTAAACATTATTAATTATTGTTATTGTTTATTGTTAATTTAACTGAAGTTGCATTTGGAATCTTTTATCTAAAGCAACAAGGGACATTTAATTTTAAACCTACAACCTTTTGGTTACCAGCCCAGATTTTTAGCCACTTCCACAGCACCACATTTCTTCATTAATTTAATATTTGAGCTAAGTGGATTGTGTGTTTTTGCAGCAGTATGGATCGTATCCAGCAGCTGAGGAGGGAGTATCTTCAGGCTCGTAGAGAGGGAGCAGCTCCAGCCTATGAGGAACTGGAGGCCCGACGAAGAGGACAAGAGTATGACCCGCACAGAGTAAGATATCAAACCCACTCGACACCCAATAAAATGCGCACTTATTATGATGTAGAGTCCAAAATTAGCAATCGGCAAGCATCAATACAAGTCAAATTTTACTTTAGAGTACATTAACAGTGGCTGGTAACTGGTCAAATTTGGAGTCTGGTTTAAGAAATGTCTTATGCTTATCAAGGCTGTCTTTATTTGATCAAAAATAACTGTAATATTGTAAAAAATGATTACAATTTAAAATAACTGTATTATTTTTATTTTATAAATGTAATTTCTTTGATGCAAACCTGAATTTTCATCAGCATCATTACTCCAGTCTTCAGTGTCACATGATCCTTCGGAAATCAGTCTAATATGCTGATTTGCTGCTTAAGAAACATTTCTTCTTATCAGTGTTAAAAACAGTTGTGCTGCTTAATATATAGTGCCTTGCAAAAGTATTCATACCTCTTCATTTATGTTGCAGCCTTATGTTAAACTGTTTTAAATTATTTTTTTCCACATCAATCTACACTTTATACACCATAGTGACAAAGAAAAAAACAGATTTGTGCCAACTTTGCAAATTTATTAAAAATAAAACACTGAAATAAGTACATTGCATAAGTATTCATCCCCTTCTCTGGGAGACTTGAAATTCAGCTCAGGAGCGTTTATATCACTTGTAGATGTTACTACACTTCGAGTGAAGTTAACCTGTGGAAAATGTATTGGAATGAGTATGATTTGGAAAGGTACACACATATCAGAGCAAAAAACAAATTAAGGTCAAATTAACTGCCTGTGTAGAGACGTGGTTGCGTCAAGACACTGTTTTTGTAGAAAACCATGATACGTTTGTTTTCAGGATTCTTTCAAATGAAATCCTACTACCTCGCACTTTAATGGTAGTGTATTTATGAAAATAATACAAATGTAGTGTCATGGCTAGTAAGAAATAGGTATAACTGATACGTTTTCTCAATTCACCAGCCATTGGCAGAAAGTGTGGTAGAAAGTTAATTTTGGACTCGTTTTCACCTTTCCCTTAATCAGACTAGATAATTACCTCAGTATCTCTCTATACTGCCTCAGCATTTTTAATCAGGAGTCATAGAAACTTCCACCAAATACATCGGCACCTTTCTTTATTAGGATTGGGACAAACCAGCGTAATTTGTTTTCTCTCAGAACACATAGTAATTCCCTTTGTGTGAGATCAATAGTTATACCTCTCAAATTCAAATGAGCTAACGTCTGTTTTTGTAAGAGCCTCGGTGAACAATGAAGCATCGCAGGCCGTGGGATTAGAGAGGCAGATCGAATTAAACTAACTCCAAACAGCAATCACCCAATCTAACGAGCCTGCTCATTAAGGTCGACACTGCATTTATTCGTTTGCTCGTCGGTGCTTATTTATCTATTTATTCAGCGCTAATTATTCAGCTACTGAAGGAAACAAACACTCACTGCGTCAAAGCAAAACAAAGTTATCAGCCACCCTTTTTACATAAGAGGAAATGTGTGAGCAGCTTTCACATGGTGAAATGGTTCAGATCTACCTACAGGCCTGATGATGATGCTGTGGAAACGATGACGATTCACCATATCCTGTGACTTGACACACACACACACAATCTTGGAAAGACATTTAGAGAAGTTTCCACACCCTTTTCTCTGACTGTGATGTAGTCTACACCATGGATATAAATAATACTCCTCATGACAGACGCATTATGACTGCCTATTGTTACAGCTGCCTCTCGTCTGCTTGCAGATTTAGCCCTTTTATGGACATATCTGCACATATCTCACTCGATCAACCCGCAAGGGTAGTCCTGGTAAACACAGAGAAATGGAAAAAGAGATTTGGATTGGGATTTGTTTTGTTGGGCTGTTCCAGAACCAGAACCGTTCAGCTATTGCCACACAAGCAAATCGGTTTACACACAATCCTGCTTTCCAGTAAATGTTTTAGCTTTTCTCTGCCAGAGGATCTTACCACTGATGTCACAACTGTTTCTTTTTTACTTTTGTATTTATGCGAAGCGCCGCAGTGTTTACTGGTTCATCGCTGTTCTGTGTAAGTGTGTTATAGGACTACAGTAGGGTCGATATAGAGTGTGTATAGACATTGATTGATGACCGCTCGACCACTCCATGAATTTCTGTGCTGACTCAGTGACTGCATTGCTCAGGCATGACTGTGGTGTAGTCTCAATGACCACAAGTTCACTTGCGATGACTTCTGACGTCCAAATGAAATTAAGACTTGACATTTGTCAATATTTGTGTCAAAAAATGGGTCTATTCCAAAACCCTGTGAGCTGCCTCGCTATCTACTGCCTACATAAAAACCTGCCTTCTGAGGAAGCATCCTTAACAGATATACAGTCAAACCAAAATGTATTCAGACACCCTTAACATTTCCCACGTTATCAGTTTATTCACTATAGTTTAGAAAAAGGTAATAAAATATGACAAGATTTGTTAATATGACAATATTTGCACAGCTATCAATACTTTGTTGACCAATTATAAGCAAAACGTAATCAGGTCAAATTGTCTGAATAATTTTTGGTCCCAAATTTTATACATTTTACTGGTAGTCCACTGTTTTAAGAATTGTTCAGTGTGGCATGGCACAGTTTATTTGAACTAAATGAACTGTAGTGTGTCCTGCACCCACTAGTAAAAAAAAGATCAAAAATTAAATCTGGTGCCTGAATCATTTTTGGTTTGACTGTAGCGGAGTTTGATGTTATCATGTTGATAATACTCCGGTAAGCATAGAAATACACAGCACATTAAAATTTCGGGTAAAATAGTTCATTTTAATTAGACTAAAACTTTGTATACGTGCTTTTCATTTAATTCAATATAATACTTCTTAAATCTAAATAACTCTTATTTTGGCCACCACTGAGCTTGGCACAGTGCATTCTGAAATTGCCGCCTTCACAACTTTTATTTATTTATTTATATTTACTTTTATTTAATCCAAAAATTAAACTGAACAGTAAGGAGATTCCAAATAATTAAATAAAATAAATGTAATATATTAAATTGGAAAGTAATTTTAAACAGACAATGAAATTTGAAGAGTTTAGGAGTTTGATACTTTTAATCAGCAAGGCCACATTAAAACTCACTCACTAAAGAGTGACAGAAAAGACATTTTGTCCAGAGCATTACAGCTTTCCTTAAATAAAAGCAACTCAACAATTTTCAACATTAATAATAATTAAAAAATATGTATTGAGCATCAAATCATGATGTTAGAATGATCATGTGATACTGAATAATGTAGTAATGGCTGCTGAAAATGACATTTAAAGTATATTAAAATAACAAAGAGTTATTTTATACTGTAATAAGATTTCACAACATTACTCTTTTATTTAGTTTTTTTTTTTGTCAAATAAATCCAACCTTGAGCATTAGAAACTTATTTCAAAAACATTACAAAACCAACACAAATATAAAGTAAATAATACAGAGAATTAATGAAATGAAAGGCTAGCTAAGATAAAATAACAAGAAAGATGTAAATATAATGCTGCCTTGAATCTAGCTAGATGAAGGTACCTTAGTAGGCGGTATAATAATGCTGCCTCTTCATGTTGGGAGTGTGATTTTAATGCCTTAAAATGAAGCCCTAAAATACTGCTTACGTAGGCAGCGCACTAGGCTTTGGAACAGAACAAACGTGTGTCCTCCAGAAAGTACCTGTACCCACGATTCTGTGCCATCTTGGAACCATTCCTGTACCCCAGCTGCTAGCAACACCAAGGTCATGGGTTTGATTCCCAGGGAACACGCATACTGAGAAAATATATACCTTGAATGCACTGCGAGAGTCACTTTGGATGAAAGCGCCTCTCAAATGCATAAATGCATAATAAATGCAGAAGTGTATTATACATTTATATGGAATTCTGAAGATGGCAAACAGGAAGTTCAAAGGCTTAAAGGCAAATACTGTTGCTGTCTTGCGGGTTCTGTGCTATTCATTCCTCAGATGTTGAGATAAGATGCATGCCACAATGTCTATGTAAGACGCAATTATATTATGTGTTGCCTGCAGTGTCTAACGTCTCCATAAACTATTTTTACCCAGTGAAAAATTCAAGCAAATGGGTTTCAAGATTTAAAAGGAAGGCTGTTCACGGTTTCAAAGGCCTCTCTTTATGAAATCAGTCGTGAGAAGGCAACCGATGAACCGTGGAAAGGCGTCTAAATAGCATCCAAAAATATATATGGTAGTCCTGTGACTGTTTATAGGACCTGTAAGGCAGTTAAAGTTTGTATGATAATGCTCCAACTGCCGCCTAACTGCGAGGGTCCTAATGAGGGATAGGAGTCAACGCTGGCGGTATTTACCAGCACTGTCCTCTCTCACTCACTCTCGTTTCCCCTGAGAGGAATGATGCAGTCCATGAGAAACTAACCTCACAAATCTGTCAGAGTGTCTCTCTCTTGCTCTGAGGACCAGCCGTTGTTTCCTTTCCTAAGCTGGAATACAATCCAGATCCGTCTCCAGCACACATCAACAGCTGCATCTCCAGTTCACACAAAGAGAAAATATCCCCAAAATACAGTTTCCCGTAAATCCGTTTTATTATTTCAAGTCACACTTTCATTAAACCCGTCACCAGCAGTGAAATATTTTTCCTTGAAATATTTGTTTAATATTCTCCAGTTGGGTGCTGGATTTCACTCGGTTTCTTCAGTTGTGGTTTAAGCGAGATGTGGTCCATCCCTTGTGTGTTTTCCCCATTTTCCTCAGCAGGTTTTTGACCTCAGATCTTACCGCTGCGCGTATCTTGGTAGCAGCTCTTACAAAGTCAAAGTTGATTTGGGCTTAAGAGGGACAGGATGTGATGTGATCCTTTGATGTTGGCTCTAAATCCCAATTCGAATGTAAAAGCAGGTATCGAAATTAGCAACATGGCATCATGAGACCCAGCTGAGGCCTTAACAATGAGCAGCTTAAGCGTTTAGGTTCCTGTCCGTTGGAATGACTGCTCTGCCGCGGCCCCCAGCCAACCATTGTCATCTTTTCCTCTCTGGGATCCGTACAAACCACAGAGCTGAAGCTGAGAGAGACATTAGACTTGGGGAAACCCTAATAAGTCAGCAAACTCTTCCATTGCGTCCTTCCTGCTGCCCAAACTCAGTAACATTAGGGAGTTAGAAGCCAGGCGTGCAGATCTTGGAGGGCTGTCAGTAGGATCTGGTGTACTTTACCCTTTAAATGTCCAAACGCATTGGGTTTTAGAGCAAACCTCATAAGTGCCTTTGCCAGGTGGAAATTGATGCTGATTCAACATGGTGGCTGTGTAACGTTCGCCTGATTGTAGAAGTCAGACAGAGTGTAGACTGGGAGAAGAACCACAAGGGCTGAGGGTGCCATTTGGGTAGTAGTTCGGAGTGAAGTCATGACCACAAAATGGCAAATAGGGCATTGTGTGCTCTTCTGTACATCTGAATTTGAAGAATTATTCCCATTTTTTTATTCATCTATCTATCTACATTGCCTTGCGAAAGTATTCATACCGCTTTATTTTGTTTAGTTATGTTGCTGCCGTATGTTAAACTGCTTTAAATATTTTTTTCCCTCACATCAATCTACACTCCATACACCATAATGACAAGCAAAAATAGAATTGTCACAACTTTGTAAATGTATTAAAAATAAAACACTGTAATAAGTACAATGCATAAGTATTCATACCCTTAAGTCAGTACTGAGCTGAAGCACCTTTACAGCCTCAAGTCTTTTTGAGCATGATGTGACAAGCTTAGCACATCAGGATTTGCCAATTATCTGCTATTCTTCTCCTCACATCTTTACCTAACAAGCTCTCTCAGGGCATTTTTCGGGTCTCCAGAAATATTTGGATATAAACCACTCTTGCTGTGTGCTTAGGTTCATTGCCCTGTTGGGAGGTGAACCTTCAGCCCAGTCTGAGGTTCTGAATGCTCTGGACTGGGTTTTCATTAATGTTTGTAGGAAACCATCCTAACAGTAAAGTGTTAGGATGGTACTCTGCAGATGATGAGTAGTACCTGGTTTCCTTCAAACATGATGCTTAGAATTGATGTTCATCAGGCCAGTGAATCTTGTTTCTCACAATCTTTAGGTTCTTTTAGATGCTTTGTTGCAAATTCAAACTGTTTTCATGCGTCTTCACTGAGAAGAGGATTGTGTTTGGCCACACCACTATAAAGCCCAGATCAGTGGAATGTTGCAGTTATGTTTGTATTTCTGTAGGTTTCTCCAATCTCCACATATGATCATGGAGCTCAACTTGAGTCACCAGCAGGATCTTGGTCACCACTGTAAAGAAGGCCATTTTCCATCAATTGCTCAGTTTGGCCAGGAGGCCAGCTCTAGGAAGAGTCCTGGTTGTTTTCAAACTTCTTCCATTAAGGTTAACAAAGACTACACTTCTGTGAACCTTCAATGCAGCATTTTTTTTCAGAACTTTTTCCCAGATGTCTGGCTTTCTGAGCTCTAAAGGCAGTTTTTTGTCTTCAGGGCTTGGTTTTGCTCTGATATGAATTTTCAGCTGTTAGACCTTTTATTAATATGTGTGTGCCTTTCCAAATCTTACCAATTCAATTGAATTTGCCACAGGTTAACTTCACTTGAAGTGTAGCAACATCTACAAGCAAAATGAATGCTCCTGAGCTAAATTTCAAATGTCTCAGATGAATACATATGCAGTGGAATAATTTGTTTTTTATTTGTAATACATTTGCAAAGTTGTTTAAAAATGTTTAAAACCTGTTTTTTGCTTTGCCATTATGGCGTATGGAGTATGGATTGATGTGAAAAAAAGTCTGTCTGTCTGAAAGCTGATATAAATTCAAACTTAAAGGGGACGTTGGATGCAAAATTCACTTTTACTTGGTATTTGCATATAAATGTGTCTTAGCAGTGTGTGGACACAACCACCCTACAATGATAAAAATCCATTCACTCCTTTTTTTAATCCCTAAAAAACCTAAACAGTCTCAATTATCAAGCTTTTTTGATTTTTTGAGCAGTATGCTTTCATATTCCTCAGGCCCTGCCTACAACCGCTGACAGATTGTCCTGTATTAGCATTTTTCTGCCCTCAGCCAGTTGTACGTTTTCTCTCCACTCAAGCAGCTGCAACAATGATGTCTCACAATGCAGGTGTTTTGCAGATGGATTAATTTTAACCAGTTTTAACTAATTTTAAACAAAAAAAATGTTGCAGACATTTCATGAAAACCCTAGAGAATCATACCAACTTGTGGAAAATGAGCATCTGATGTCTCCTTTAAAGATTTTTTTCAAAAGTGTTTCTCAAACCTTAAAAATAAACCATCTATTCTAGTTAATGTTTCAGTTTGTGAATTCATTGCCCTCAGACCACCCAATGCAAACAAACACAGTTTGAATGTTTGATCAGATCAAGTTTCCACTTTGGCAAAGCCAAAGAGTTTCTAACTCCAAACATTATGTTTCGGGTAAACTTTCCAGTAAAACAATCTGAGAAAGGCCCGTGGCTGTCATCCGTTCAGTGTTTATGAGTGGTCAGTGCCGCTCAGATTTTCTTGAGGGGGAAATCTATATCTTTGTTCTAAGTTGTGCTTAAACAATGGAGAGAGGAAACTGCTACTGTCTACCATGTAACATCTGGGGCTGGTTATTTAGTGAGCCAGAGAACTTGTTGCATAAGTTTTTCAATATGGTTACACGCAATAGTCTGGGGCCAATAAACGTTTTCTCTGTTTGTTTTTGATGCAAAAATGAAAGAGCGTATTTGTCTTTGGTTAATTATATACATATTGCATTCAGGAGTTTGTTTTGTTCTTTCATTCATCAGTAGAAAGACCATATGCATACAGGCAGTAACAACTCTTTATCAGGTGAAATTTGCTTTGTAGGACCTAGATGAAGTGTGTACCTTCTTAATATAGAAGCAATCTTAATAAGAGGAAACCTGTTTAAAAACATAATTTTTGCAAATTTGAATTGGTAATGCTAGTGAAACTAATTCCAAACTTTAACAAAAACAAACATTTGTGTTTTTAAGATTTATTGTTCTTTCAGTCAATTTGAAACTTTCGTTTTCACCTTGACCTCAAACAAAATGGCCACCTGTGGGAGAGCTGTTGAACCCTGCAGTAATTTGCGAGTGATAATCTGCCCTCTTGATCACCACATGGCTATGATGAGATTAGAGGGCTGGATAATTCATTTCCAGCCTGATTTTCCTCTTAATTGACTTTAATGGCTTTTTTTTTTTTTGCATTCTGGCAACTGAGGCAGTTGAACAACCTGCTGTTGTTTCTCAGAGGTTTCTCGCTCGTATAGAGCAGGCTTTGTCCTTTGTTTCCAACTTGCTCCGCACTAACACTAATACATTCAGGATGTCATCCTGACCACATTGTTATAAATGTTTTGCGATACACTCCAAAACCCTTATTGAAGAGGGAAGAAATGTTCCATGTTTGTTAACCGCAGCTTGCATCATACACTATACTAAAAATAGTAAAGTCTTATAAGTGACCCTGTGTGATAGTCCAGACAGAATTAGATAACTCTGTAAACAACTGGACACTGGACTGTTATCATAAAGTTAAGAGAGCATTAGCACACACTTTCTGTTCCCTGTGCGTGAGAATCATCAAGCGGCAGAAAATATTAACCTGATTCAATGTTTCCTGTGTTTATGATTCCTGTGCAAATGCATGTTTTCAAGACACATATTCTGCTTCAGATGCTCAGTTTCTAAGTTCAGTGTTTATAATTATATACAGTTATGATAAGGGATTCACTGTTCTGATGGAAACAATCTTGGCTCTGGATCTGGACCGCAGTCCATTAGTTAGTGACCTTTGAACTAGATTATTGCAGCAGATCATGGGAGACTTACTTGCTCAGCTTCAGCTCTTCAACCAAGTCCAAAAGACATCCTGTTTGTGTAGGAAGTCTGTTAGGTCACCTCCAATCTTAAGAGACATTTAGTAAGTTAGTGAATTGCAAAATTCACTTTTGCATGCAGTTTGAACATAAATGTGTGTTGGCAGTGTGTGCACCCAACCACCCTATAATGTTAAAAATCCACCCGCTGGATATTTGTAATTATTTAGATCTCATAAGTAGTGTCTCAGAACTAGCCGTTCGCAGAATCTGTAAAAAGTGAAGTCACATTTTACAGGCCCCACTCACTACTATTGATGCACATTGACGTATTAGCAGAGACCCCGCCCTGATTGAGACACACACAGTTTGCCACATTTATTTTCACGCTGGAGCATTTAAGAGCAGCATTAAAGTAAGAAATGTCTTCTTATCAAAACATTATTCAATTATGAGCAGTGAGTGATTTTTCTGCCTTTATTTTATTGTTTGCGTCACATTAACAGCAGTATAGGTACTGTATATTTCGCTGCTGTCATTTGATATACAGATCCATATACACTGCCCTCCAAAAGTTTGGAAACATCCTTGTGAAAAAAGACAGGCAAAGTGTGGTTTTGGACGATATCAGCATAAATCCTTATCATTTTTTGGTGCAAATACATTCAAGTAACTTGACATTATCATTGAACACCATCATCACTGTCATGGAATGGCCTCCCCAATTACCCGACCTCAACCCAATTGAGCTACTATGGGAGGAACTGGACCGTGATGTCCGTTTGATCTTTGGGCAATCCTTCAGGAGGCTTGGAGTAATATATCAAGTCAGTGTTTGAATAAACTGACAGCTCAGAGTTTTTCAGTGAATAAACTGTTTATGTAATAAGATGTTTTCATAGTGTTGTCCCTTATCAGTGCAAAATTATCACAAATTAAAAAGGATTCATACCAATATTGTCCAAAACTCCACTTTTCTTGGGCAGTGTACATGCGATTTCTTTCCCAGCTGTTTACCTTCACAGACATAACCGCCTATGTTTTTGTAACGTATGTGTTTTTAACATAAACTTTATTTGACAGTTTAAGCGCAATATAACGTAAAAGAGAGCTTAGTTTAGTACTCACATGCCATGTGATAGCCACTTTCTGTGCACGTACTTCAGATGTGTGTGCTCAGAAAACCCTATATCAGACGTTTAAACTAATGTGGCTTTAAAATGCATGATTTCAACACGCTAGAAATGATAATCGAAACCAAACTGATGTTTTTTTGGCAGAGTATCTGAGTTATGAGCTGTAAAGGCACAGCCCTATTCTGAAAAGGGGGGTGGGGAGCAGCAGCTCATTTGCATTGCAAAGATGCATGTATGAAAACAACATGTTTCTGCTTCCACTCAAAATAAGCCTTTTCAAAATAATGTTATAAATGATTTGAGTTAAAACCTTAAAGACACATTATGGGGACACCTGAGGCTTATATTACATCTTGTAAAACCTATCTGTAACAATAAAATGGCAAAAAGGCCAGCAAATAGTTAATCAAAATATAGGACATGGTGGTTGACAAATTTAACCTAAATTATAGCAAGGGTTCCACTAATGTTTCAGCAGACTTGATTTATCTTGAAGAGGATCAGAGCGGCACGGTTTAATCCCCACACTCCTGTTTATAGTCTCAGACAGCATGTTTGTTTTACCACAGCAATCGGTCTTAGCTTCAAAACGCCTTACATCACAGAGCGTCAGAGAGAAAGTGATAAAGACAGATGAGGGTTGTTATCCTCTCCTTCTCTCCCTCTCATGTGCAGCTTCAGGGGCAGATGTGGAGCCTCCGTAACCTCTCTGATGATGATGTAACTATGTCTGAACAGAGGTCACGACCTCGCGGGTATTCATTACCTTCCCAGACAGGCCTAATGGGACCTTTTCTCTGCCTAACAGGACTGGAATGCACATCTAGTGCAGAGGAGACACTCAGCCGGGTGGCGTGATGCCGTCTCTTCCTCTGACCGACCCGGCCCGTTTGTCCATATCTGTAGAGTCTGAGTCCCAGACGTGCGTGAAGTAATCGCTCACGCTCTATTATCGGCATCAACACGCATGACTGAACCACTGAGTTTAAGCGCTCAACGTGAGTTCATTATCACAGGGAGAACGGAGGGGCATCAAAGGAAGACTGTAACTTCCTCCAAACCCTCCTCTTCCTGTCTCACCTTGTCAGCCTGAGGGTAAATGAGCCCTCTGTGGGTTTTCAGGTGCAGAATGAGCTGGCGTGAATTATCGGTGAAGGTGAGCTTGATGCTGACTCAGGCGCGATGTCATAGTGCTTCCACCTTATCTGGTGAAACAGTCACGGCCACTTACGATCAAAGCGGGGCGTCTGGCTCACGATAGCTACCGATGAGGTTTCGTCTGCCTTTCGGACATAATTCACCTGGGTTAACGCAATATGCTTTCCCATTTCTTTCTGCCTTCTAGTTATTCAATTATATTGTACGATGTAGTCAATTGATTTATAATACTGACTTAAACTTTGCAATTTTACCCTTTTAGAAAGCACAGAAGGTAATGTCCAATACTCTGTTTTGACATTTGATATTTTCCAGCTGTATTATTCTTTCATATGTCATGAATAAGTCTAACCTTAGATGGTGTTTTGGTTGGTCAGCCTGTTGTTTCTCGTCTTTGCTTCCTGTCCTGACATATTTGGGGGAAAAATGCTGACGTCTCCGGTGTTGGGGAGACTCAGAGGAGGTTAATTCAAAGGCTTTTGTGACTGTGTATTGTTTTAAGTTTAAAATACAACATAGGGACCATGGTGTGCCAAGCAATATAACCTTAATTTAACTTGGCCAGGGAACAGTGGAAGTAAACTTCAATGAATTTTGCTTCAGTTTGTTGAGCACACATCCTCAAGTTACAAAAATACCCGGAATGGTAATGAAGGCGAATGAATGCTTTTAGGTTTCTGAGATGGTGAACAGTTTTTTTTTTTCCCTCCCTGACATTAGCACAACTGTGGAAGTACAGCTAATATTTGGACAATGCCCTGTCTAGGGAAGTCTTTCAGATGCTATGTTGATGGTAGGCTTTTTTTTCTTTTTGTCTGAACA
Organism: Cirrhinus molitorella; assembly: GCA_033026305.1. NCBI lineage: Eukaryota > Metazoa > Chordata > Actinopteri > Cypriniformes > Cyprinidae > Cirrhinus > Cirrhinus molitorella. The sequence continues at coordinate 28,925,927 of CM065122.1, read as the reverse complement.
AAATGAGAATTTCAGAGAAGCCAGGGATGTGTCTAGGAATGCACGGAAGCTCCATTTATTACATCAATAGAGACACTAACCCATTGTTTTTCACATTTTTCTGATAGCAGAAGCGGAGAATGAACAATGTGGCGTTGTTTTGTTGCTAGACGAGATGTAGTGCTGAATAAACATTATTGTTGGGCAAAGATTTGTCCAACATAAAGAAATTAGAAGCAAAATATGCTGTCAGCAAGACAAGAAAAAGCTTCAGTTTCTCAGACAAAAATTACAGGGATATTGTGCCTAAAAATGTATTTTGTTACTGTCATGTCTTTCCAAACCTGTATGATCTTCTTTATACTGCGGAACCAAACTTGTTCATACAGGCCCATAGTTCATAGATTAGAAATGAAAAAAGTAGTCCATAAAACGTATGTGCTATTTTCCAGGGTCATTTTGTGATTTTGTCATTTTGATTTGAGTCAAAAATTTACATACAACTTACAGAATGACCAAAAAAGTTTACATACATTTGATTCTTAATACTGTGTTGATTCCACAGCTGTTTTTTTTTTTTTTTTTTTTTTTTTTGTGATAGTTGTCCCTTGTTTGTACTGAACAGTTAAACTGCCTGCTTTTCTTCAGAAAAATTCTTCAGGTCCCACAAAATCTACCTGTTTGAGTGAATATTCTTAATTTTTATGCAACTGAACCATTGAGTTTAACCATGATTTGAAATTATTCAGTTTGATTTGAGAATTTAATCAATCAGTTAACTTAAATTAAGTGGAACAAATCAATTCAGTTACATATGAATATATAAAACAGCATATAGGTTTGGAATGACATTAGTAGAGTTAGTAAATAATGACACAATTTTTATTTTGGGGTGAACTATCCCTCAAAAGAGAGCATGAAGGCGAATTATTGTTATTATTAAAATGTAGTTGTCCATATGGCTCAGGATGTTCTCAGGAATTAATCCCATCGATCAATTTCTTTACGGTTTGTGGTAAGAATTTGTCAGCCCAGTTTTAAATCTTTGGTCATTATGAGCTTCACTTCACCATAAAATCATGTTCATTGAGACATACAGCAGAGTTTGGGGATTATTTGTCCTTCTCTGTCCAAAAAAAAAGCTTATTTCAGCTTTTCTGGTGGTTCTAGAAAGGTGCAGTTCCCACGGTCATTAAAACTAGACTAAAACCATCAGGCTTTTCACAGACCCACCCAATTCATCGCGAGCACCACAGTGGCGTAGCCGTCAGGATCTTAGCACTTTCTCTTGCCCGTGAGAACATGTTGCACTTAAATCTTCTGGCTGATTATAGAGCGACTCTGAGTTTTGATTCGGGCGTAGGCCTTGTCACAATTACAGGCCGTGGGATTATAATTTATGATGTGTGTTTAGATAATGCTGATAAGACATATGGCTGTTGTTGGTGTGTCATGTATTCTTGGTCTGGTTCCACTGGGAGGAGGACCATTGCCATTTCAAGGATGTGTTTTTGCATTATGCAGTTCCTCTGCAGATGTCTGTGTTTGCTGCTGGGGAGGAGAGTTTTCTCTGTGGCCGTTTTCTACCCTCTAGGAGATGCGGTCTGGAAGTGAATTACAGATGCAGATATGAAAACATAGAAACAAAAGGACATACCAATGAAGATGGATAGAATTAGAGAGAAGACAGAAGCCAAACCAAAGACAGCGAGCTATTGGAAACAACAACCAAAATAAGACAAGCCAAACCAAGTTGGACCTAATTTAGCGGGTACCGAAGGCCTCCCTTCTCCAGATTTTTGCCTTGTAAGGTCAAAGAGGGGATAAATCGATCAGATGACTGTCTAAGCTGGGAGGAAGACCAAAAAATAGACAGGGGCATGTGCTCTGTAATAATTGTGGAATTTTAATTGGATTATAGTCTTGGTTGACCTTGCTGAGCCGCTTGAGTCTGTTCATTGACTACGTGGCAGTTGAATCAGCATGAAGGGTTCAGACAAAAACAGGTATAATGTCTGCCTCACTTCCTTGGAGAAACGGCTTCCTTGCAAAGTCTAGGTTTGTCCAAAGTCCCTTTAAGGTTGGAATACACAGATTTTGAAATATTAGTCATTGCACAAACTCACACAGAAACGTGTCTTATTACTAGGAGACGTGACAAATCAAAACAATAAAATCGTCCCAAAATATCAAACGTGCTTAATATCCTCCAACTGGATGGATTCGTAGTCTGAAGCTGAAAAATCTGTAAAATCAGTCAACTTCAGCTGCCCAAATTCTGCAGACTGGCTCCAACTTTTGGCAACTACCATTAATGTCTCTAGACTGCAAATTGGGGCAAAAATCTGCACAAAAAAAAGTTGTGTGCCATCTTGACACTGTGCAGGCATCTTGACATCATCACCTAGCAGCTATTTCTAGTCATACAAGTTCAGATCTGCTTAAATGGAGAAAGACCAAAATCTGTTGTTCAGATTGTTCAAAAGCACTTTTCAATGCAGCAGTAAAATGAAAACAGTCATATTATACAACATTTTGACAACTAAGTTAAATTCTGTCATTAATTACTCGCCCTCATGTCAGTTCAAACCCCTAAGACGTTCATCTTCAGAACACAAATGGATAAGATATTTTTGATGAAATCTGAGAGCTGACACGTTCAAGTTAAAATAGTCCATGTGACATCAGTGGTTCAACTGTAATTTTATGAAACTATGAGAATACTTTCAATTTCTTTTCTTTTGTGTCAGTCTTTGATGCACGTTCATGAGAGTACCATAATGTGTGTGTGTTGCCCTATCCTTAACCATTTCACAATTGCTTAATAAATTAATAAATAGCTTTATTCATTTAGTGAGTTTAATCTAACCAGTCTCGCGATTCCTGGGTTTGCCCTCTTAATACGGGTCAAAAGCTGGTGAAAGGCTTTAGTATGTCTGGTTGGCTTTCATCAGCGGTGAAGTTAGATTTCTGTCTGATTATAAGAGGGACTTTGGTGAATCTGCTGCAGGGGAGAGAAAATCACTTATGAAAACAGAAGGCTCTATGTGCAGGCTGCTGTGCGCTTCTAATCTAACCTCCCCATGGCCCAGAGCGGCCCGCTGGCCGATTCCAATCAACACGTCTGGGGAGCTTGTGATAACCCTCGAGCCCAGCGCATGGCGCTTAGTACCAGGGCTCAGAGTACTGACCCGCACCTCATCAGCCACGTTTAATCTGATTAAAAAGTTCTGGCTCTGCCTGTGGCCCATGTGGCCTGATCAACTACTGTAGATCAGCTCAGAGTCCAGAAGTTCCCACATTGAATCGCCACCGATCTGTACAATAATAGTTCATACTGACATTTACCAAATACCAAGTTCTGTCATGAAACTCTAGATGGTGCAGACTGATGGGTCCTTAAAGGATTATTTCACTTCCAGAAGAAAAATGTAAAGATAATTTACTCACCCCCTTGTATTCCAAAACTTTCCAGGATTTTTCAGCATATACTGGACCCAGCAATGGTGCCCGCAAGTTTGAACTTCCAAAATGCAGTTTAAATGCCGCTTCAAAGGGCTCTAAACAAATTTTTCAATACAGTTAGGGTATGTTGGAAAAACTCCCATCTCATTTTCCCCTCCAACTTCAAAATCGTCCTACATCGCTGCAGAAGTACCAGCCTAGTGTTTACAAAGTGAACGTGCAAAAGAAGGTCAAACGCCCTTTACAAAAAAGGTAAAACAGCGATGTAGGACAATTTTGAAGTTGGAAGAGAAAATAAGATGGGAGTATGCATGCCATCTTTTCCACTAACCGTAAACAAATTGATCGATGGGATTATGCATGCGTATCGCAGAGCTAGACAAGACAAGCATTTGAGGTTAAAAAGCGTATAAATATTAATTTGTCTTTGAAAATGACTATCTTATCTATCTTATCTAGTGTTTGGCTAGATAAGACCCTTCTTTCTTGGCTGGGATCGTTTAGAGCCCTTTGAAGCTGCATTTAAACTGAATTTTGGAAGTTCATACTCACAGGCACCATAGAAAATCCTGTAATGCTTCCCTCAAAAAAACATAAATTCTGTACAACTGAAGAAAGAAAGAGTAAATTATCTGTACATTTTTGTTCTGGAAGTGAACTAATCCTTTAAATGCAAACTGATGATATTCACAGCTTTAAACTACTTGCCAAAAGCTGATTGGTTCATGTTGCATATGCAGCCATTGAGCTTGCAGCTTTACATATAAATGGCTGGTTAGCATTCAGTAGAGCATTTCGCAGCATGCTTTCAGATTTTGTCTGAAACCCTTCACCTCCCCAGCTCCACCTGTATAGTTCTGCTAGGGGCTATTAAATATGCTATTTGTGCAGAAGGTGTGTGTCTGGTTATAGAGAGATAGAGAGAGAGAGAGTATTGGTGGTAACAAGTTCCTGTACTTGCTTTGTAGCAGCAGTAATCTACAACAACAGCTATAACCAACAGCAGCAGCAATTCAGCAGCGTAGCAGATCTATTCCGCCAAGGCCAAATACGTTAACAGTCATATCCATTACCATGCTAAAGTCTTCAGAGAGTTGTCATGGTACAAATATTATTAATTAATGTATTATAAAATTAATTATTGAATTAACTAAATTGTTGGGGAAAGTTACTTTTAAAAGTAACGCATTACAATATTATGTTACTCCACTTTTACTACTTTATGACAAGTAAAGCATTATGTGTTTGTCACTTTGGCTGTTCTTGTCTTTTTTGAACTAATAAACCCCAAACTATTATTCTTGGCAACTTTCACACCAAAAGTGAAATTAATAAGCCTCAGACTGAAGGAAGTCCCTCTGCACCTCACCCCCTTTTTTACTCAATAAGTGAATAAACTGGAACACCAAGTAACTTACATTACTTATTGTTACTTATTGTTAAACACAGAACTCAGATGTTTGATTGTAAATATAAAAGTAATCCATTACTTCACTCGTTACGTGGGGAAAAGTAATCTGATTACATAACTTACATTACTTGTAATGCGTTACGCCCAACACTGGTTATGGATTGATTGAGTTTGCGGTTCTATAGACGTTTAAAGTAATAATCAGTTCTGTTTTATATGCTGTTTGACTCATGCTTCCCATAAAGGAAATTGTAAACTTGGTAAGATTTTAGTTTTCGAAAACCATTCGAATTTCTTTCCAATGAATATCTGAGTCAGACTTGGCTTTAGCTCCCTTAACTTGGCACTTCCAGTGTGGCTTGTCCAGCTCAAGGGTGGTAATGGCTGCTGCAGGCCAGTCTAGCAGAATCTGGAGGTGAGTACCCTGACACGCTGGAGGAAGGAGTGTGTAATATCCACAGCGCATTTCACTCGGAGCCCTCTGCTGCTCTGTGTAATGAGAGGCCTGAAGCTCCTGCCTTTCCTCTCATTTACTGAGCTGAATAATGATGGTGCTCTCAGCCTGAGCCCCGCTGTAACACCGTCACACCCACAGCGTGCTCGCTCTCATTCTCTCCCTGCGTCTGAAGTCGAGAAATGAGAATTCAGGACACGGGACTCCTCTGCCTTTGTTCTTTTCATTATGAAAAAAATCTCAAAGCTCCACTTCTTTCTCTCTCTCTCTTGCAGAAGGTCACTCTGTTTCCAGGAGCCCGATTGGACTTTCATGTTTTTTTAAAGAGTCAAACATTAATCTATTTCTTCAACCAGTCACACCTTCAAATATGTGATCTCTTTTGCAATTCATCATCTTTTGCTTTATCAGGTGGCTGTGTCTCAAAGCTGAAAAATTGTGTTTTTCAGGCAGTAGGGAGGGAGGCAGAAAGATGTGTCCGACTCCAATGTTTGCATCACATTGTGTCTGCTAAGATGCTTACGTAATCACCTGGTTTAGAACAACAATAATGCTAAAAGTGGCAAAAATACCCCCCAAAATAGATTTTGATAAAATTCTATTAATAATCTATATTTCTTTCTATTATCTGCACTTCTTTCTATTTTGTGCTAGGTATGCGTATTAACACATTAAATGTTTTATTTAACAAACTATACGGCTCAGAGTTTGGGGTATGCTCACCAAAGCTGCATTTATTTGACCAAAAATACAGTATAAACAGGAATGTAGAAATATTTGTACAATTTTAAAGAAATGCTATCTATTGGAATGCATTTTAAAATGTAATTTGTTCCTGTGTTGCAAAGCTGAATTTGCAGCATTGTAACTCCAGTCTTCAGTGTCACATGAGCCTTCAGAAATCATTCTGATAAGCTGATTTGAAGCTCAAGAAACATTTTTTGTTGACAACAAACTGATTAAATGTCTTTCCCATAAAAGAATGAGCCACAGTATGTTTACATATCCTGGTAAAGGTAGAAATTGCCTTTGAAAAACAACTCTGTGGGACAAATTGTTCCCCTACATGGAAAAGTTAATCTCACTGGAATGCAGTTTAGTCTCATTGGGAAAAAATCTAAATGGCATCTGGAAGAGCAAGTAAATGGTTAACTCATGAATGTCCATTTTTGTTTAACAAATGGCTTGCATGATTGGCTCTGTAGTCACCTCTCAACTCAGTTTGTTTTAGATCATTATATACGACATTATGGTGGCTTGTGAGCCCAGCTGAAACCAGTTTCTTTTGGATGCACCTTCATACCCAAACACTGCCAGTCAATGACTGACTGGCCAGCAAGGCAGCAGCAGCATCCAGCATACTGTATTGTAGGTTTCAGACACAGGCTGTCTGTGGCACACATCTAATGATAGTGTGGGAATTTTTCTATACTGTTCTTCTGTTGACAGTCAGGGCTTTGCTGTAACAGTTGCTTAGTAAATCTGTAAACTGACCCAATGCTAAAAGCACATGAATTTTGCCAAGGCGTCTCATCTTCTGCCAAGGAGTTCATCTGGAAAACGCCATTTTTAGAAAGCTTGCTCATCAGCTTTACATCTCTAAATCATTCACTGACAAATGTTAGAATGTCATTCAGCAGATGTTTTTTGTGACGGTGAGTTGTTTATATACAAATATGATGCTTTAAGTCAAACACAATGCTTTCCAGATGATGCAGTTGTTGACAGATGTCTTGGTGATTTGTTTATTGTTTGTCTTGATGAAAAAACCTGATTGTTTCGAAACCAGAATATTGCAAAAAGTGAAGCTGTGTTGAAACATTCTATCAATTGAATAATGTGTTTAATTGTTGATCAGTTGTATTTTGCCAGCTAAATTAGGAGTTGACCGCTATGTGTTTTTCAGCACCGATACCGATTATTACAAATCAAGTAGACAGATAATCGATATTTTGTGTAAAAATGCCAAATCAGTGCCAAAAAAGTGTTCTTTAAGTTGTAATAGAAAGTTAACAGGGTTTACACAAGGTTGTGATACAGTATGCTAGGTGCTTCTTAGAAATAAAATTCAATGGGCATTATTACATTTTTTTCCAGTAAGCACACAAATTGGACTGCGTCATCTGGAAAATGTTGTTTCACTTGAAGCATCACATTTGTAGATAAACAAATCTGTCATAAATATCACAGAAGTGGCACTCGTTTTAGAATGACCTAAGGAGACACACACATTGGAGCTGCTGGCATTGTCCGGTTTCGTGTTTGCTCAGTAGGAAGCTTTCATTCCTAGCTAATAATTTGTGTTATCAGGTCAAAGCTCTGTGACTGGCCCCGGATGGATAGTGTAACAGATCGGAAGGCTGTTCTGAAAGCCCTGCTGCTAGGAGCAACGTACTGGGCTTCTATGGTGACTAGAGTTACCATAGCAGCAGCTGAAGTGCCAACTCTCAGAGCCAAAGTAACAAGAGAGCCAGTAACAATGTTCGAAATGCTTTCGTGTCAGCAATAATTGCTGCGTTATTCAAAACCTTTGAAATCAATTCTTTCTCTTCAAATCCCAAATTGAAATACAATCTGAGGATGCAAAGCCACATTACGCCGGCTAAGTGCATATCTGACCTTTTGTGTGGACTATTTTGCCTTGTATTGACCGAGTAGATTTGACTGTTAGTTGCTCCATTGTGCATGCAGTATTTGAATAAGCTTATTGCGCTGATTCAGATGTTACATCTCAGGTCAGCGTTCCCTCAGAAACAACTATGCGCAAGCTGTTTACTGGCCTAATTCCCTAATTAATCCATAATTTGTACTGAAATTGGCAGTCTTTTATTTAGATATTTGTTTTTCTTTCATCAAGTGACGTAAGGGTATACTACCATTTAAAAGTGTTTGATTTGATTTGATTAGTATTATTAAGGTATATGTATTATTATAATATAATGACTGTATGATTTTGATATCCATCTTTTCACACCGAGGACAACTGAGGGACTCATATGCAACTATTACAGAAGTTTCAAACGCTCACTGATGCTCCAGAAGGAGAAACGATGCATTCCCTGATAGCACACGTACATCTCGGAGATGTCTATTTGACATCTGCAAGATGTAGATGCTCATCTGGAATATATCTGTTGGATGTTTCCTATCAGATGTCAAATAGATGTCTATTAGATGTCTTTAAGACTTTTATGATTTAGAATGTATGTAAAACTGACATCTTACAGACGTCTGCCAGAGGTTTGTACATAGCAGATGCTTTCCAGATCAAGAGATCTTTAACAGACATCTTGCATACGTACGTGTGCTATCTGGGTTAAGCGCCAGGGGTGTAAACTTTTGAACAGAACGAAGATGTGTAAATAATTTTTTATTTTGCCTAAATATCATATTTTTTCATTCCGAAAGTTTTCACCCCTCGGCTCTTAATGCATCGTGTTTCCTTTTGTAGCATCAGTGAGCATTTGAACCTTCTATAATAGTTGCAAATGAGTCCCTCAGTGTAAAAAGATGGATCTCAAAATCATGCAGTCATTGTTGGAAAAGATTCAAATACACAAATATGCTGAAAAACCAAGTCATTTGTGGGACCTGAAGGATTTTTTCTGATGAACAGCGGGCAATTTAACTGTTCAGGACATCAAAAAAAAAAAAAAAAAAAAAAACACAGCTGTGGATCATTTAAGTAGTAACACAGTATTACGTAACAAGTGTATGTAAACTTTTGAACAGGTCATTTTTATAAATTTAACTATTATTTTCTCTTGTGGACTACATGTAAAAGCCTTTTGTGTGAAATCATTAAAATAGCTGTTCAGCACAGTTGAAATGAACAGATGTTGTCAATCTTCAAAAATGATATAAGAATGAATGTGTTATGACATTTTTGGTTGATTGAAGTGGGACCTTTCCTACAGCTGCCAGGATGAACATTGATTCATTTGTCAATGAGTTGTCTGTGTCATCCATGTGCAGTCTTACTGTAGCCGTTGTGCATTATATGAGGCCTTACAGTGCTCCATCTGTTCCACTGCTTTTATTCACCCTAAAAAGGAGCTTTATCTCAGACAGCTTCATGAGCCCAGGTCATGCGGTGGACAGCTGTGGTCAGCTGCATTCCTCAACAGCCTCTCTGCTAATTGGCCTGCTGTGGATTCCCGGTGTGAGTGTGACGGTTCACCGGTCAGGTCTGCCCCCTGCCTCTTAACAAATTTACCATCTACACCTCTCTGACCCCCCGACCCTAGAACAGTGAGAGTAAAGACCTTACAGCCCTCCTCTGTACTCACGGCCAGTGGTGTCGCGCCTGGGGTTGACCGGTATCATTTCTGGGGGGGGGGGTTCGCTTGGTGGATTGTACCACTCCATTGAGCCTCAGGGAAAGGAAGAGAGAGAAAAAGAGGGGAGCTGTGCTTTGTTGAGCCTTAATGAGCGTTAGGGAGATCCGAGATTGTTTGGGAGAAATGAGGGGTGCAGGTTACATCCATGGATTACTGCTTAAGATCTTCAAAGAGTCTAATGCTTCTCAGAGTTCAGGAATTCATGAAAGTCAGTCCATGAGGAATTTATCCCCACCCATCATGCTATGTGCTATGGGTACCATTCCACTTCACTATCGGACAGAACAGTTCTTCATTTACTCAATTTTTTAAAGCAATCAGTCACCTAAAAATTTAAATTAATATTAATTACTGACCCTCGTGTCATTCCAAACCTGTAAGATCTTCGTTCATCTTCAGAACACAAATTAAGATGTTTTTGATGAAATCTAAAAGCTTTCCAACCCTGCATAGACAGCAACACAACTACTACGTTCAAGGCCCAGAAAGATAGTAAGGACATCTTTAAAACAGTACATGTGACATCAGTGGTTCAACCATAATATTATGAAGCTATGAGAATACTTTTATGTGCAAAGAAAACTAAAATAACAACTTTATTCAGCCATTTCCAACATATGCTTCAAACATTACAATGCTCATGATAACTGTCAATTACACTGCAATAATTAAGTCCACTGCAATATCTAATTATTCTTTAACAGTGATGCTATAGAAATATACAGATCCACACAAAAACAGAAGTGTAAAGTCAAATTTCTAAAGACAGCTGCACACTTGTTAAAACTTACTACTGACTTCACCCAGTTCACCCAAAAATGTAAATTCTGTCATTAATTACTCTCACTCATGTCGTTACAAACCTGTAAGACTTTAATTTATCTTCAGAACAGATATTTTTGATTAAATCTGAGAGCTTTCTGATCCTGCATAGACAGCAACGTCACTACCGCGTTCATAAAATAATCTATGTGACATCTGTTCAACCTAAATGTTATGGAGCTACAAGAATACTTTTGTGCGCAAAGAAAAAAAAAAAATTTATTTTATTTTTTTTTTTTTTATGTCAGCACACCATCAAAAACATTTTATATGGAAAAAAGTAGTGTGTAGACCTTATGTAGCCCTGCCTCTTTTTAGCACTGCGCTAGTTATGTTCTATCTTTCGGTTTGTATTTCCACAGCATGAAGGTATTTATGAATGAACAGCTTGTTTTAAAATCTTCCCACTGTCTGCTGACATTTGTGATGACATCTGCTTCAAAAATGCTCATGATAACTTTCAATAACTATACAATAATTAAATCCACTACACCATCTAATTACTCTTCAAAAGTGATGATATAGAAATATAGAGTTACTGCAAAAAACAGAAATTCAAAGACAAATTTCTAAAGATGGCTGCTCACTTGGTACTTAATACTAACTTAAAAGGAATGGTTCACCCAAAAAATAAATGTAAATTCTGTCATTAATTACTCACCCTCATGTCGTTCCAAGCCCCTAAGAGCTTCGTTCCTCTTACAAATTAAGATACTTTTGATAAAATCCAAGAGCTCTCTGACCCTGCATAGACAACAACACAACTACCATATTCAAGGCCCAGAAAGATAGTAAGGACATTTTAAAAATAGTTCATGTGACATCAGTGGTTCAACCTTAATGTTATGAAGCAACGAAAATACTTTTTGTGCACAAAAAAAAACTAACATTTTCTTCTCTTCCGTGTCAGTCTTCGACAGGCGTTCATGAGTACCACTCATGCTTTCTGGGCCTTGAACATGTCAGTTGCTTTGCTGTCTATACAAAGCTCTTGGATTTCATCAAAAATATCTTAATTTGTGTTCTAAAGATGAACGAAGGACTTATAGGTTTGGAACGACGTGAGGGTGAGTACTAATGACAGAACGATTCCTTTAAACAGTACAATTTTTGGCATATTTTTCGTCTGACAGTGTGTTTAAGACACCAGTCAGCTTGCTATAGTCCTAAAACATCTTCAGTCGTCTTCAGCATCCACATAGAAAGTGTGAAAACATTGACTGGGTTATTTCAAAAGTTGTTACAGTCTATTTTCTTTCATTTTCAGATAAGAGTTTTGTTCAGAATGTCAAAAGAGCCTTTCTAATTTAGATGTCATTGCGTCCCTCTTCCTCTAAAATGGGCATCTCGGTGGGAGCAGTTATGAAGCTGCTCTTCTCTAGCGTTCAGCACGACAGTAACCCTCCTCCAGCTCCCTCTCTGCCTGCGTTCAACACTAAATGGCTCTCGGTAATGGACAGTAATGCACCTTAACGTCATGCTGCTGATTACAGCACAGCTGAATGTCAGCGCCTAACCACGCTTAGTGTCAGAACTGCACAAATTCGCACTGCGAGAGAACACGCAGCAATTATCCTTAAAGACCCCAGTGTTTCCCCTGACACATTAAAAACGTGGACTTTTAGCTTTACGGTGCTGCAGCTGTACTGTATGTGTCAAAAAAAGAAAACTAAACAGCTTTTTATTAACTGAACATGTTTGTTTTTGCTTCTTTAGTCTATTAGTAATATATCACACGTGACTGATATTTATATCTACCTGGATGTGTTAATTCTAATTGAATGAGCTGTATGAAGCCACAATAGTGCAGATAGAGTATTAAGACAACAATATTATCTTATAATATATTATAAATTAAAAATGTGGCCTCTGATTTGTAGGAGCAGGCTGTTCTCCATGCAGTGATTGTATGGCATACAGGTGATTTTCAGAGGTGCACAAACTGACAGACAGGGCTCTGTGGTTGATGGCTGCAGCGGTGGGTAGCTGTGGGAATTGGTGTTGCACGGGGTGCTGGTTCGAAACCAAGTGTTCTCTAGCAATCATCTCCATGAAGGAGAGAGCGAGGCAGAGCCTCCATCCCATTATACCCTCATCTGAAGTTGCCTGCCAAGCCAGCTGCTCCCCTATCAGACACACACACGTCTGGACACATGACCGACACGCACACACTCACCCATCCAAATGTATGTTTACACACAAGATGACATACAGCACTCACAGTGTCACTCACAGGCTGAAGTTCAAAAAATATTCACAAACATTTGTGTCAAAACATATACAATGGAAAACATAATTAATGTTGAGACTCCACCTGGAGAGCAACACACTCATGAAAATTGCAGGCGGCATTGAATAGGAAAAAAAAGAGAGAACGAGTTACAGTTCACCTAAAAATGAAAATCCTGTATCATTTTCTCATTCTTTTTTTCTGTGGAATGCAAAACAATGAATTTTGAATACTGTGCTGGATGCACTTTTCTATACTGTTATAATCAATGGGGTTTGGAGGTTTTAAGTACCAACAATGATGCAAAAGCAACAGAAATGTATCCGAATAGTCCATGCAAGCCCTCTCAATTCATACACTGCAAAAAAAGATTTTTATACTCAGTAGTTTTGTCTTGTTTTCCAGTAAAAAACACCTAAACATTTTTAAATCAAGTTATATATATATATATTTTTAAATACTAAATGACATGAGATATTAAAGCCTGTTTTCTGGGAAATTAATACAAATTTAGTGAGTTTTTGCTGAAAGCAAGAAAAAAATCTGCCAATGGGGTAACAAAAATAAACTTGTTTTCACTTTTAACTGTCACCCGTTGCCTCAGTTTCCTTCACCATTTTACAAATAAATCCTTATCTTATGACAAACTATATAACGTTGGAAAGGTCTAAGACTCCCAAATAGATATTTTACCTTTTTTTTTATTCAAATTATGTAGGAAAAGAAATTTATTAATTTATGACCAAGTGCACCTCAAAAATCTACTTCATAACAGGAATTCTGACCTTTGTCACAAAAAGACTTTCTTCGTTGCCTTTTTCCCTATCACGCTTTAGAAATTATAAGAAATTATATTTCAGTTGAAAACTTAAAATTTCAAAATTCATTCTTTAAAAAACATTGTAAAATCAGACATTGCATTACCATGGAAAATGTACATCAAAACCATATTACAAAATGTGTTTGTTTATGAATTACTAAAATATAAGTTTGAATACTGCACTTGGGAGTGACAGTTAAAGGGTGAAGTTTTCATTTTTCTTACCCCAATAGAATTTTTCTTGTTTTAATATTTGACTTAATATTTTATGTACTTTTGCTTTCATTGTATCTTGATTTAAGAATGTTTAGATATTTGTAATGGGAAAACATGCAAAAATATCAAGTAAAAAAAAAAATTCCCAAATGTAAATAAACTTAAAGTGAACTGATGTTTCTGCCACTGAATAAAGTTTTTTTTTTTTTTTTTTTTTTTCTAATTGCAATTCTAAATTGTTCTTTTATCTCATAATTAACTTTTTTTTTCTTCACAATTGCGAATTTACATCTTGCAATTCTGACTTTTTTCTTGGAATTGTAAGATGTAGACTTGCAATTGCAAGTTATAAAGTCAGAATTGCATGATATAAACTCACAATTGTGAGTTAGAAAGTCAGAATTGCGAGTTTGTATTATTATTATTATTATTATTATTCAGTAGCTAAAATGAGGTTCCATACTTATGTGAGGAACAGACTGAAATTATTATTGGACATCTTGGCATCTGTTTTGGATTTCCTTGAAGCATTGATGAGAGTTCAGTAGAAAAGTAGCTATATTGTGTTTTGAATAACCTAAATATGAATGAATGAACTATTCAGAACTGGTCTAAATGATTGGTTCATGAATCAGTTCTCTAGTTCAACACATTCACCTTAATTTCAGTCTGAAGAGCTTCAGAAGGCTTCAGCTGAGTTCAAGTGAACTGCATTTGTGATGCATGTATAATGCTTCTGCATGTCCCCATCTGTGAAACAGCATGGAAAAGAGCGGCCACCACATTTTTCGCTATTTCTCATTGTTATTACTCATACAAGTTCTGTATGAATAAATAATGACAGTATTTTCATTCCCCTTAGAAAAAAGTCACTAGCACATTCAAAAGCAGACCAGCTGTTTTCTCCTTTAAGTTCTGTAATCTATTTCTGACTACCCATGAGTTAAGACATTTCTGTACAGAACCGTTTACACAGTGATCTGTGTGCAAACATGATAGCGCTATCACGCTCTACCAAATCCACATGTGTATAAATAGCTGTTTCTATTTGTAAAAAAAAAAAAAAGTACACACTGGAGAAACTCTGTGATTTAAGGGAGATGTATTTCACTGGGCCAATCAGATTTCAAAGGGTCTGGCTTTTAGAAGTTTTTTCCCCTCAAATTGTGGGTCGTCCTTGAAAATACTCAAGGTGGACGAGCGATAAGGGAGAAACGAGGAGGAAAGTGGAACAGAAAAGGGGGTTTAAGAACTGGAGATAATTTCTTTAAGCCATTGCCACCCAGATAGGACCCCCATTTTCCAGACTCCCCATCTTAAAAGTTCTTGGCAGGGATTAAGAGAACAAAGGAAGGTAAATTCCCAGGAAGAGCAGAAAATTGGTCCAACTTTTAGAGAATGTCAGCACGTCCGCTTTTTATTTTTTGGCTTCATAATTTATCTTAAAGGAACCTTGAGTTAAGAACATAAGAATAGCAAAGACAGAGAGAAGAAGGTCATTTAGTTTGTTCCAGGTATCCAGTGGCACGAGCTTTGCTCGCACCGACATAACATTTCAAATCAAGACCTTGAGTTGCCATTTTAAAAAGAAAAGCTAGATAAAAATAGACATGGGAGGCCATTTAAAGACATGATGTGTGAAGAGGCCGTAGTCATTAAAAGCAGCATGCATTTGGTTATTGACCTTTAATGTGGTTAATTGCCTGAGTGTCGGAGACTTGAGTATGTGACATTTCTTATTTTCCTGTTTATCCGGCTTTATCCTGAAAGGATTTGACATTTCAAATTAAGCATTAACTCAAGAGTGTGGATTGCGATTGAAGATCAGTGCTGCAGTGGAAACGCAAACAAACAGCCCCCATTCGGTCCATGCACAGTCTTTTGTTATCACACTATAATACGGATGTGAGATTTAAAGTAATTATAATTTGCGGATTCATCTTCTTGCGCGCGGTTAAGAGAGAGAACGTTTCCACAACTGACAGTGTGGAGAAGCTCTCCCAGGTTTTACGTAACAAACCCCGGCTGCTAAAATTAAGTGGATGTGGAAGAAAGTAAAGTAGGAGGAAAACTGTTCTAATTACATGTGGGAGCTTCAGCACACTTCACAGAGAGGCCTCAAAGATACACCCATTTCCCTACTGCTACACACACACACACACACACACACACACATTTTCACGCTCAATCGTACTCACATCCACTTTTTGACACCGTGTAGACACTCATATTCCATTACATCCTCTCACAAACCCACACACTCGCTCATACTCATACGGACATCCCTGAGGTACGCCTGACATTTCAGTTCAGGAGGAGGAGGAACTTCATATACAAGACTAGTTCTGCCACTCATTCAGATATAGATTTGGACTTTTTGAAAAATTTTGTTGACACTGCTTCTCTTGTTTTTTATGTGTACAGGCTACTGTAAAGGAAAAGTGGTTACACTTTACAAGGTTCAGTTTGTTAATACATGGGTATCATGAACTAACAGCGAACCTTTTTTTACATTTTTAAATATAGATTGCTAATTTCTAGGATTACACTACCAGTCAAAAGATTTTTGCTGTTTTTTTTAAAGAAGTCTCTTCTGCTCACCAAGCCTGCATGTACTAATCCAAAGTACAGCAAAAACAGTAACATTTTGAAGTATTTGTACTATTTAAAATAACTGTTTTCTATTTGAATATATTTTAAAATGTAATTTATTCCTGTGATCAAAGCTACATTTTCAGCATCATTGCTTCAGTCTTCAGTGGCACATTATCTTTTAGAAATCATTCTAATGTGCTGATTTGCTTTTCAAGACTCCTATATTATTATTATTATTATTATCATCATCATCATCAATATTTAAATCAGTTGAGTAAGTTTTTTCAGGATTCTTTGATGAATAGAAATATCCAAGGATCAGCATTTATTTAAAAAAAAAAAAAGGTTTTGTAACATTATAGAAATTAATAACTTAGCAGGGATGCTTTAAATTAATCAAAAGTGATGTATATTGTTACAAAATATTTCTATTTCAGATAAATGCTGTTCTTCTGAACTTTCTATTCATCAAAGAAACCTGGAAAAAATGTACTCGGCTGTTTTTAACATAATAATAAATGTTTTTGAACAAATCAAAACATTAGGTTTCTGAAGGGTCATGTGACTGCAGTAATGATGCTAAAAATTCAGCTTTGAAATCACAGGAATAAACTATATTAAAAATATATATTAAAATAAAAAACAGTTATTTTAAATAGTAAAAATAGTCCTCACATAAGTATGGAACCCCCGTTGCAGCTACTAAATAATAATAATAATAATAATAATAATAAAATAAAATACTGCAACTTTTTTCACAATTGCAAGTCAAAATTTTGAGAAATTAACTTTTTAATTAAGTCAGAATTGTGTGATATAAACTCGCAATTGCGAGTTATAAAGTCAAAATTGCAAGAAATAAACTCACAATTTGGGCTTTTTTTTCTCCGAATTGTGAGATAAGAGACTTTTTTTTCTCGCAAATGCAAATTTCTATCTCACAATTTGGACTTTTTGTAAAAAGTATAATTTTGAGGGAAAGAAGACTGATATGTTGAGTTTATATCACAACTCTGATTTCTGAAGGATCATGTGTCTGCAGTAATGATGCAAAAAAATTATTGATTCATTAATTCATGATGCTATAAATTCAGCTTTGAAATCACAGGAATAAATTACATAAAAAAAATACAGATAAAAAAGTTATTTTAAATAGTAAAACATATTTAAAATTTGTACAGTTTTTGCTGTACTCTGGATCAAATAAATGCAGGTTTGGTGAGCAAAAAACAAAAAATCTTACTGTTCAAAAACATTTGACTGGTAATGTATGTTCATAAATATATTTTTGTTCATTTTTAAGTCGTGTTTGTTCATGATGCATTCATGTTAAATTATACAGCTAATTTATACATCTATAAGGTGTACAACTGTACAAGATAAATGTCCATTATATTAGCTGTTGCATTTGCTAATACCTACATACAATACAGTTTAAAAGTTTATTAGGGTTTATTTGTTGAAAAAAATATTTTTTTTATTAAACAAGGATCCATTAAATGAATCAAAAGAAGACAAACGATTGTCTTCAGATACAACTAGAAAAAAAAGAAGGATCTGAAGGATCATGTGACACTGAAGACTGGAGTAATGATTATGAAAATTCAGCCTTTGCACAGAAATACTATGTAATTCTTATTATTTATAATATTTTTGATCAAATAAATATAACTTTGGTGAGCATAAGACCAACTAACTTTTGAAAGGTATTATACAACCATATTATACAGTGTTACCAAATTAGTTCATCCAAAATCATGTACTCTCCTTCTTGTTTTTCCAAACCTATTTTTCTTGTCATTTTTGTCCTCTGTAAAGCACAAAATGAGATGTTTAGCCAAATATACAGGCAACTTTTTCGACAATGGTTACTGGGGCTTCTGAGCTCCAAAAAAAACACAACAACAACAACAACAAAAAAAATTCAAACAAAATTAGCTGAGCCACTGTTATGTGTTTTCTAGTTACCAATCACTATAAAATTTAATTTGTTGTGAATTAAATAGATTTTAACTATTTACATGTATTATATTGAAAAGAGCTGCATAAACATTATACTAAATATCTACTGCGAAAATCATATTGAGTTTGGAGCAACATTAAGGTGAGAAAATGACAGGTTTTTCATCTTTGTGTGAATGATTACTTTCAACACAAACACACTTAGTCTGTAGTACCCAGGATGCATTATCTAGGGCACCCTGACAAGATCATATGCATTAGCTTCGGTCGGTCCTAGCAAACAAACACGCAACAACTTTACGTTAACAAGCAGACGTTTGCAGAAGTTTGTTCTCCCCAATCGAAAAGATGCATATGCAACAAAATGCTTCTCAGAGGAGCGAGCGCGAGAATTCACTGCGTTTGCTCCCGCTCTCCCCTCGCAGCGTTCATGTCCTAGTTAAAATCAATGCACCCTCATTAGACAAAATTATGAAAAATTAAAGCTATCAAATAGATCTTTTTGTTGCCGGGTAAGAGTCTATTGGCCGTCACAGTGGCTGCCAGCGGGAACGGCATTCAGGGACGGCTGGAGAGACTTTGTTAAGAGCCTTTACTAATTAGGGTTGGAAACTGATGGCTTTTCACAAGCCACAGCAATTACTGCGGTAAAGGAGAGCGGCAGATAGAAGTGGACTTGAATGAATGAGTTTGTTTTTCTTCTTTCGCTTCGTGACATTTCGAGCGAGTTTGAGTGTTGCTCATGGCGATCGAATGAGAGCGAGAGAGAGTTAAAAAAGATCAAAGGTCAAACGCAAAAATTATCTTTCTTCTTACTGAGGACAGACAGGAATGCCACACCATTTAGTACCTTACTTGAATTAGTCTTGAATTAGCATTGTACGTGTTTCACATTGTCTGTTTTTAAGGGCCAGGTGCTCTTTACAGAGAGGATGACCCGGGCTGACACAGCCACAGGAAGGCTACTTTTGTTCCAAAAGCTGGTTGGCGCTTGAGTCACCAGCACCGCTTTATCAGCCCAATCTAAAATGCTCCGTGACCTCTAAATGCTGGATTTTGTATAACAAGAGCCGCATTCACGATCCAGATTCAGCTGCTGATACACAAAACACATTCATCTGCCCTACATGAGCTTTGTTTTTCCAAAGCTGAGAGAGTTGCATGTGGGAAAAGCTTGTCTTTTTTTTTGTCTAGTTGGGTGCATAGACAGGGCAATCTATGAATATTCTCTCCCCACATTCTGATATATGTATTGCGTAATATCATTAAATGCAAAACAACTAAAAAGTGCTGTGAACTTCTGTAGAACTTGTGTGCTTTGTTCCACCTCTTCTGAAGTCATGCGATAGCTTTGTGGAATGAACAGACCGAAATATAGGTTATTATTCACCTTCAAATGTGATCATTATGCATCTCTTAAATAAAATATGCCACCTATAAATGTGACAAATATGACAGCTTTTGGGGCCATGACCTAGCAGTTACTGCACAGAATCCAGACGCTACGTGACTCCAACGTTGCATTAATGAGTTCCAGATCTGTTCAGATAGGTGAAAGTGAGTTTTCCAGTGAAGTATCACAGGTCGTCTTGAGTACTATAGACAGCCTGTCACCGTTTCTCCCAAGTTCTTCCACACGAATGCACATAGTAAGTAATTGTTCAGTTATAGACAAAGAGCTTACTTGAGGTATGTCGAATTTCACATCGAAATTGAGAACAATGTTATTTTTTGGTTACCACATTGTGTTAGCGAATAAAAAATAGCAAAGCCTGGAATACGCTACTTGCCTTTTGTACAGATATTTGCCCTAGTTTTCAGTCTGGATGAGTTGATACTAGTTGTTAAAAGTCAGAGCCATTCTGCATATTTTAAGTAGTGGGATTTGACCGATTTCACAGAAAACCGTGTACTGTATGATGAGTTTTTAGCTTCACTGTGTATTTAGCTTCAGACTGATTCCGTCCAGTTAGAGGATATTAAACATTTGATATTTTAAGCCGATTTCAGTAAGGACATTGATAAAATAGTCCAGATGACATCAGTGGTTCAACTATAATGTTATGAAGCTACAATAATTTTTTTTTTGTGCAAAGAAAACAAAAATAGTGACTTTATTCAATTTCTTCTCTTCTATGTCAATCTCTGCCACCATTCTTGAGAATACACAAAATTGCAAGGCATCCTCTCTGTCGAAATCTTCAGACATGTTTACGAAGGCTGTTTTATGTAAAGCATGCGTCATCCTCCGTTTGTAAACGAGGGCAGTGCATACGGGTTCTACGCCAGAATGCCAGCTCCTTCCTCAACAGCGCCACACGTGTTGTGGTACTCTCATGGATGCACGTCGAAGACTGACACAAAGAGAAGAAATTGTTTAATTATTTTTATTTTCTTTGCGGACAAAAATTATTCTCATAGCTTCATAAAATTAAGGTTGAACCACTGATGTCACATGGTTTATTTTAGCAATGTCCTACCTTTCCAGCCTTGAATGTGGCAGTTGCATTGCCATTTCATCAAAAATAAAAAAATTCATGTGTGTGCTGAAGATGAACAAAGGTCTTACAGGTTTGTAACAACATGAGGGTGAGTAATAATTACTCATGTAATTAAATTAATGACAGAATTTTCATTTTTGGGTCCACCCATATTCTCCACTGATTTGCTAAAACTGAGTAAAATTGTTGTCTTCAGCACAGCTTAGCTCAATGTACCCTTTCTTCATTCTTTTTTAATTCATAAACAGGTCTTAAACATATTCTTCTCACTGCATTAGTGCCGTTGCTGCACAGCTGCCCCTTGACCTTCTCCTCCTCTTAATTAAATGGCAGAGATCCTCAAAGCAGCGTTCAGCTCACATCAGCTCTCTCTGGCCCTGCACTGGGCCGTTTCTGTGTGGAATCGATGGCCGTGTGAGAGGTTCTTATAATCTATAACTCACATCACTTGTGCAATGGCAGCACTTTGGCTAAACTCAATTAACAGTCAGAAGAGGGCCTGTGGTTTTGGCTGATTGGATGTGGGTGGTTGCGTTGGAGTGTGTGCGTATGTATAGGAGGACTGTGTTCACACGTACTGGTGTAGATGTGTGTGGAAGGAGATTACACTTTTTTTTCAAGCCAAGCGGTTCTGGAGTTTGAAGGAGTTTTCAACTTTCACAGACCCAGTGACCCTGTATTTACTGATTTGTCATTATTCTTCTTTTAGAATTTACATTTACATTTTTAATACTATTCAACCGTTTGAACGATTTGAATATATTTTAAAATGTCATTTATTCCTGTGATGCAAAGCTGAATTTTTAGCAACCTTTACGAAAGTCTTCAGTGTCACATGATCCTTCAGAAATCATTTTAATATTCTGTTTTGCTGCTCAAGGAACATTTCTAATTATTATCAGTGTTGACAAAAGGGTTATTGGGTAAATTTAAAAAGATCAACATTTATTTGAAATAGAAATTTTTACCTAATCATATAAATTAAGTGTGTTCTAAAAGCATTTCTTTTAAAAAAAAATGTGAACTTTCATTACCCAAATAGCTGCCAAGCAAGCCTTTAGAATATATAGCAATATTATTTCTCTCTTGTTTTGGTAATATGATTTAAAGGGTTAGTTCACTGGAAAATGAAAATCATTTTTCATTTCGTTTCAACAATGAGGGTGAGTAAATGATGACAGAATTTTCATTTTAAGCTAAATGAAAAATATCAAGCGATTTAAGATAGTTTTCCATTGATTTCCTATTTTATGTTGACTAATTTCTGTTATGCACCTAACCCAGGCTTTCTCACTTGCTATCACATACTGAAGGCAAGCTCTGCCACTGTGGCCCAAGGGAAGCAGCTTGTTCCAATGAGGGCTTTGGTTATGCATGCATCATTATGCCAGATCTGACTCTGTTCTCATGTACAATCACAGATTGAGACATATCCTTCCCTGCTCATCTCCCTCCCGTACTCCCAGAAGGAAGCGGTGCGTGTTTGGAGCGCTGTCAGTATTCATATGACCAGCTCAGAGGAATAAATGATCGCCCTTCGGTTAGAATTGACATGTCTGGTTATTCATGTTCTTTGGAGGAAGCGATCAGATGACTGAGCTAAGTAATGACCAGCGGAGACGCGCGCTCGTGCGCAGGGCGCTGATGGATGACGAAACTCTTGAGTCAGCTGGAAGAGTAGCCGAAACTCTTGGCTTTTCATTTTTCACTGCAGCCTGTCGTTTTGCAAAGTGAAAGCCAGATCTTAACAAATTGCAAAAGAGCTGGATGTTATTAGCTGTCTGCAGTGGAGTTTTTTTCCTGCCCAGACTTTTTATGTTACCCGTCGCTGACTGTGTTTTATGAGTGCTGAACATGATTGAGTAATGGAGCCTATTTATCAATGCAGATATTAATATCGCTCCAGTCCTTCACATGACAGAACAGCATGTCTTGGATTAAATATGTCCTGTCACAAAACATCAGCATATTCTCCACCCTCACTCTTAGGGCTTTTCAAACAGTCTCTACCCATAGAGCCCAGAACACTTGCTGTTTTCTAAAGTCATCTACACTGTACTGTCATAGGCCACATATTGACATTTACATTTGTTCATTTAGCAGATGCTTTCATCCAAAGTGACTTACAGTTGAGGTATACAAAAAGCAGTTTATCATAAAAAGGCAAATAAACACAGGAATTGCTCATAATACAAAGTTTCAGACATTGTTCAGATTAGTACAAGTTAGACAGGGAAGGATTAAGGAAAGAAAAGATGTAGTCAGATTGAGAAGAGTTTTCAGATGTTGGGGTTGGGATGATCATTCCACCAGCCAGGAATAGTAAACAATGTTCTGGAAAGTGATTTTGTGCCTCTATATGATGGTACCACGAGGCATCACTCACTTGTAGATCTCGGGCTTCTGGGAGGGTCTGTAGAATCATAAGAGTAAGTGAAAGTAGAAGTGTGCTGAGTTTGTGACTGTTCTATATGCAAGCATCAATGTCTTGAAATTGATGCGAGCCACAACCAGTAGCCAGTGCAGGGAGATAAAGAGAGGTGTGGTTTTCTCGTTGAAGACCAGTTTTGCTGCTGCATTCTGAATCATTTGTAGAAGTTTTATTGCGATTGATGGAAGTCCAGCCAGAAGGACATTGCAGTACTCCAGCCTAATAAATGTCTTGGATGAGAAGTTGTGCAGAATGCTCTGTTAGGAATGGCCTGCTCTTTCTGATGTTGTGTTATGCAAACTTGTATGGATGAGTGGTTTTTGCAGTGTGGTCTTTAAATGTCAGCTGGTCATCAAAGATTACCCCGAGATTTCTGACTGAACTTGATGGGGTGATTGTTGATGGGCCTAACTGGATGGTGAAATCATGATGTAGAATTAGAGTGCCAGGTAAGATGAGAAGCTCATTGTTTCACAGATTGAGCTGTAGGTGATGTTTTTTTATCTATGCCGAGATGTCCATCTGGCAGCCTGAGAACCATGCAGCTACTGTTGGATCATCTGGTTGAAATGAAAGATAGAGCTGTGTGTCATAAGCATAGCAATGGTAGGAGATGTACAGTTGTGTGTATAATATGTAAAGTTTACATACACCTTGCAGAATCTGCAAAATGTTAATTATTTTACCAAAATCAAAAGGATCATACAAAATGCATGTTATTTTTTTATTTAGTCCTTTTTTTCACATAAAATATGTTTACATATAGTCAACAAGAGAAAATAATAGTTGAATTTAAAAAAAAAGACGCCGTTCAAAAGTTCACATACACTTGATTCTTAGGCTGCGTGTCCACCAAAGCATTTTTCCCTGCAGCTAGCGCATTTTTTCAATTGTTCTAAATGGAAGCGCTGCGTTTTTTAAAACGCCAGGAGCGTGCCGTGCGCTGAGCGTCTTTTTCGCGCTGAGCGTTCGGGTGTTTTTTCCTCTGCGTCGAGAGTTGAAGAATGTTCAGCTTTGAGTAAAACGCTGCGCTCATCACTGTCACGTTCTAGTCAGCTGACCAATCAGAGTGGAGAAAGGGCGGGACTACCGACCATCTCAATTGCAGAATTTAATATTGCTTGTCTTCGAGCATTTATTTTTTTTATAAGATGGAATTGCCGGACTAATATAATATTGTTATAAAAAATAATGCTATAATGAAAAACATTTCATTAGCGATGCGTTTGCCATTACTTCAGCGGATATTTTGTATCATAGCAACCACAGCGTCTCAAAAAACGCTTTGGTGGATACGCGGCCTTAAAACTGTTTTTACGTGAATGAAACACAGCTGTGGTGTTGCTGTTTTTTTGTTTGTTTTTTTTAGTGATAGTTGTTTGTGAGTTTCTTGTTTGTCCTGAACATTTAAACTGCCTGCTGTTCTTGAGTAAAAAATCCTTCAGGTCCCACAAATTCTTTGGTTTTTCAGCATTTTGTGTATTTGAACCCTTTCCAACAATGACTGTATGATTTTGAGATCCATCTTTTCACACTGAAGAAAACTGAGGGACTCATGTGCAACTATTAAAGAAGGTATAAACGCTCACTGATGCTCCAAGAAGGAAACACAGTGCATTAAGAGCTGGGGGTGTAAACTTTTGAACAGAATGAAGATGTGTACATTTTTCTTATTTTGCCTAAATATCTTTTTTTTTTATTATTATTCAGTATTGCCCTTTAGAAGTTACAGAAGATACTTGCATGTTTCCTAGAAGACAAAATAAGTTAAATTTACCCTGATATTCATGCTCATAATGTGTTATGTTTCCTTCTGAAGCATTAGTGAGCATTTTAACCTTCTGTAATAGTTGCATATGAGTCCCTCAGTTGTCCTCAGTGTTAAAAGATGGATCTCAAAATCATAAAGTCATTGTTGGAAATGGTTCAAATACACAAAAATGCTGAAAAAACAAATAATTTGTGGGACCTAAAGGATCAAGTGTATGTAAACTTTTGAACAGGGTCATTTTTATAAATTATTATTTTCTCTTGTGGACTATATGTAGACATCTTTTATGTGAAATATCCTATTCAGGTCAGTGCTAAATCAAAAATAACATGCATTTTGTATGATTCCTCTTATTTTGGTAAAATAATTAACATTTTGTAGATTCTGCAAGGTGTATGTAAACTTTTGACCTCAACTCTATTAGGGATCCATTGATAGATGCAGCTTTCAAACACTTCCGTATGTGAGTATAAGCGATCAGTGAAGAGTGTGAAGCGTTGATCATTGTAGCCAATAACATACATAGGCTATCTCTTGAGCGTATCAAGACAGTGGCCAATCTGAGATGTTTAAGAATCCACTCAGCAGCACTCAAAATGCTCAAAGGAAATGCTGATAGCATCACATTTTTTGAATTTCTGTACCGACTGGTACCCAAAGTCAGTACTTTTGACAACACTACATGAAGGTGAGCAAATGAAGACATAACCTTCAGTTTCAATGTCAAATTAATCCAATCAATTCCTGATTAATAATTCCTGATTTTTTTTTTCTTGTTGAATATTCTGCTATACTCTGAAATATATGTGACATTATGGAAGAAAATGGGTTTCAGATGTCATTTCATTTTGACTTTACACTCGATGGCCTGCCATTTTTGGGCTTGCGTCAGGGATGAATACATCAAAATAAGTTTCAGCACGGGTGGGTCGGGCCAAACGGTGGTCCAGGTAATGGTGCTGATGGCTCATGGATTGTGCACGGCATGAAGGGATGGGGAGGACGCTTTACGACTGGCTGTGTCAGTCTCTTCCGCCTGAATTACCCTCTCATCTCTCCTCTCCTCTGCTCGGCACGCCGTGAAATGGCTTTCTGTAGGCCATTAGCTCTGAAGGAGCAGGGACGAGTGGGATGGAGGATACAGCAGCGGCCTGCTCTCCCACCATGCCGTCCCAATGGCCTTCATTACGAAGCTTAACTCTGACACACATCACCCAGCGTGTCTGTCAGTCAGACGCCACCGTGTTTATTGCTGCCCGTCGTCACACCAGGTGGAGTACAGCAAGAGCCCGATTCTTGAACAGTTTGCTGGGCTCTATTTTTTACTGTCATGGCACATTTTCCACACTTTTGATGTCTTGTTAAGGTGAGATTTATAAATATGTTAAACTATGAAATAGGGATATAATGGTATTATCAATATTGTGGTATTGCGATAGCAAAACTGTCTAGAGATCCTCGTGGTCACATGACAATATGAAACGATAGATCTTCAGGGCAAAAAGTGTCATTTTTAAAATATATTTAAACTTCTAATTCTAACATAATAGATTAAAGTTGTGTTTTGGGCCATTATGCTTTGGCACAGTATCTGTCAAATGAACTAAAACCGAAAGCACAATATGGCTTTATCCCTTCATCAAGTCTGTTTTCCAGTGCATTTCAAAGCAAAGTGCGCCCTTCAGGCGATCAGCTTGTGATCCAGCGTTTTCTGTGCTTCAGAACGGCTCAGTTCACAGTGAATGCACTGAACTTGTTTATTGCATGTGCTGTGAGTTTAGCGTGTGTTGGGGAACGCAACAGACACCAGTTATGTATTATTTTTGCAGCAGATGATTACAGCATTTCACTAGATTTGTAGTGAGACACATTTTTTAAGCCAGAGTTTTGTGTCAGAATAAAAGCTCTACTGCCGTTTCCATCAAAATAAAAGCTTAAAAGTGAAGTATGAATTGCTGACAGCTAGTGGTTTAAATGGGTAACGTTACTGAAGTCCATCGTATTGTGAAATATAATCATGTGTGATCTTCCAGAATGAAAGATAGAAATGCATGTCTTTAAATATGAACCTTACAATTTAACATAAAAATGCTGTATTTTGAAATTTAGCATTCATTATCAATCATTATGTGCCGCCAGACATGTATGACTTGTGTTAGCACAAGCTGAATGTATTGATGCTATGTACTTAGCATCAAAGGAGGTGAATCAAACAGCATATTGTTCAACATCACTTAGAGCGAGTGAAAAGGACAGATTAATCTGCGGCGCTAAAGGTTTCTTCATGAATAAACTCATTTATGGGTTATTAACATTTAACAAGTGCCATTTTCAGCCCTGCGAGTTTGGCCGGCTTGAGTAAACTCTGGATAATGTCGCGGGTGAGAGTTTGCACGGTCAGATCAAGAGATTTCTTTACTGGCGCCTGCAGGTGAGGAGACTCTAATGAGGCCAGGGGTGCTGCCTGTTTGAGGGTGTGAGTCAGCACACCCCGCCCTGCCCTTCCAGCACACCATCCTCCATCTCTCCCCTACTCGCATTCATTTGTTTACCTAGCCCGCAGTGAACTGTAAAATCAGACTGATTTCATCTCTGCGTTTTACATATGCATGAGCCCTGTGCAGCTCAGAGCGGAGGGATGAATACACACTCTCCAGAGAGAGACCTGCAGTGCCCCCTGAGCAAACACACACACACCCCCCACACAAACACTGGCCTCTGTGCCTACACACACACACACGATCACAATTAACTTAGTCATACTCACCTACTCGTATATTCAGATGTCAGAAAGAGTTTTCACAGATGCATGAAAATGTATTTAACCAGTTGTTGTGGTGGTGTTTTGCTGTGGTGTTGTATATCGACGAGTGTTTACTAGCTCCATAAAAAATCAAAATGGCAGACAAAGTCAAGAGAAGATGTAGATATCAGTAAAATAGATATTATCTCATCTAAAATGGACTATTTCACCTAATATTTTTGTATACTGTGCAACTGTAGTAGGTTAGCAACATGCTAACACTAAATCATATGTTAGTTGGGTCTTTTGTGTTCATTTCTTGTGAGAAATCTGTCACTTTTAAGCTTTCGTGACAGTTAGGATGCTGCCTTAGAACCCTTATGAAAAATAACTTTTATTGAAGTAAAAGTATAGTGACCATGTTTTTTTGGTGTAATGGTTACCATTTGTATAACCACAGTTGTACTACAAGTACCACGGTTAAACTATGGTTAATTTGTAGTTAATTCTTGTAAGGGAAGGTAGCTGCCTATATATGTAGATACTGAGGCTACTGGGTCTTGATACAGAGCAGAACATCATGTGTATCACATACATGATACAAAATACATTTAGGCCCTTATGAATTAAAAAAAAAAAAAAACATTACGTTTCAACACCACCACAGTGCAAATCCGATGTAATTTCGCCCTAGGTTTTCGTAATTAAGTTATTACAGGGACATTTGCCCTGGAGCATACTGGAGTTGTCTGGTTTACTCAAGGGTGCAATCAAGTGGTCATTGTTTGGCTTGTTAGTATACTCTCATTAACCTTTTTTTTCCATTGTTAGCATCTTAGAATTTTAGAGTGCAACAGTGCCTGCCCACTTTTTAGTAGCCTTGGTTAAAGTAGTATGTTTCACATAGAGAAGAGTTCTAAGCCACAAACCAAACCAACCAAATTTTGATGTAAAAATCAGACAAAAACAAGGTACAAGATTGTGTATTTAACTGCTTTAATGTGGGAAAGATCTACAAACCTCAGTACCGTGATTTTCTGATTGGTGGTGATTTCTTTTCAGAATCATGTGTAGTGTAGTTTTCACCAGAAATTCAACTATTAAATGCAACCATTTGAAAATAAGTTGAAATAATCTGCACTTATGGCTTTAACAAAAGCATATACCATCGATTACCAACCTTGCAGCTCACAGCAGGTCTTTCTTTAAAGTTTTATAAGTTACTGTTAAAAGTCAGTACCCCTGTGGAGAAAATGAAAGGTATTTTTACTTCTGGAACCCAACTGTTGCATTCTATTCTATAGCAAATGTGTTGCCAATGTGTACTACTTTTCTTTCAAGGGCTCTTAAAAGTATGAAATGGACTTAAAGGGATAGTTCACTCAGAAATGAAAATTCTGTCATTAATTACTCACCCTCATGTTGTTCCAAACCCGCAAGACCTTTCATTCATCTTCACAACACAAATTAACATATTATTGATGAAATCCAGAATCCAAGTTGAAGAAATTGAATCAAATATAGAAATTGTCAAATAAAGTCTTTGTTTTTTTTCTTTGCACATAAAACGTATTCTCATAGCTTCATAAATTTATGGTTGAACTACTGATGTTACATGGACTATTTTAAAGGAGAAGTCCACTTCCAGAACAAAAAATTACAGATACTTTACTCACCCCCTTGACATCCAAGATGTTCATGTCTGTCTTTCTTCAGTCATAAAGAAATTGTTTTTTGAGGAAAAAATGTTCTCCATATAGTGGACTTCTATGGTGCCCATGAGTTTGAACTTCCAAAATGCAGTTTAAATGCAGCTTCAAGGGGCTCTAAAGGATCCCAGTCGAGGATGAAGGGTCTTATCTAGAGAAATGATTGGGTAATTTCTAAAAAAAATAAATAAATAAAAATCAAACAAAATGAAAAATACAATTTATATACTTTGACCTCTAATCCAGAGTTCCTCAACCCTGGTCCTGGGCGCCCCCCAGCACTGCTCATTTTGTATGTCTCCTTTATCTGACAGACCCATTTTAGATCCTGGAGTTTCTTTTAATGAGCTGATAAGTTGAATCAGGTGTGTTTGATTAGGGAGACACACAAAATGTGCAGTGTTGGGGGGCACCCAGGACCAGGGTTGAGAAACACTGCTCTGATCTAATCAAGTTCTGCGTGAACTGTATTCCAGTTCATGACAATTAAGGTATGTCAAAAATCTCCCATCTCATTTTCTTCTCCAATCGTCCCACTTCGCTATTTTAACTTTTGTTGTAAAGGGTGTTCGATGATCTTGTATGTTCACTTTGTAAACACTGGGTCTGTACACCTGCGGTGATGTAGGACGATTTTGAAGTTGGAAGAGAAAATGAGATGGGAGTTTTTCAAAATACCCTAACTGTATTGACCCGGAATGCACACAAAAAAAGACAAGACGAGCATTTGAGTTTAAAAAGTAAATATATTGAAAATTGAAAATAACCGCTTGTTTTTCTAGATAAGACCCTTCTTCCTTGGCTGGGATCCTTTAGAGTCCTTTGAAGCTGCATTTAAACTGCATTTTGGAAGTTCAAAAACTCAGACACCATTGAAGTTCGCTATATGGACAAAAATTCTGAAAAGTTTTCCTCAAAAAACATAATTTCTATGACTGAAGAAAGAAAGACATGAACATCTTGAATGACAAGGGGGTGAGTAAATTATCTGTAAATTTTTGCTCTGGAAGTGAACTCCGTTAATGATGTCCTTACTACCTTTCTGGGCCTGCAGGGTCAGAAAGCTCTCGGATTTCATCAAAAAATATCTTAATTTGTGTTCCAAAGATAAAAGAAGGTCTTACAGGTTTGGAACGACATAAGGGTGAGTAATTATTGCCTAATTTTTTTATTTTTGGGTGTACTATCCATAGAAGCAGCTTCCTTTGATATCACACTTCAGAATAGTCACTTGAAAAAAGGGTTTGAGACTCTACATTGTACCTTCAGTCAATCAGTGTTGTAATGATGTAAATTAGTCACATGACATTTGCAGCGCAGGTGATTGGCTCAAATACTTCTGTGGCCATGAGGATTTAAAATCACGTGCTTCCATTTAGATGAATGGGAATGCTAACAGAGATCTCACTCCAGCTATTATAGATCTCCTCGGGCATAGTGTTGATGACTCACTTCTTGCTCCGATTGAATCAGCAACCTTCTGGTTACCAGCCTTAACTGCCTTGCCACACCACTTCTATATCTGATCAGCCCTTAAATGAGGGAAGTCATCATTGATCTCTTCGTCTCCTTTTTAGCCACAGGCTAGGTCTCTGGAAAGGTGGTTTTATCGTCGTATGCGCTGTTATCAGTTGCAGGGTTACGGGGTGTTCGTTTCATGCTCCTCAGTTTGTCTGTTTCCTCCTGATTGGCTGGTTTTCGGTCAGCGTGGATTGGCAGCTTCTGTCAGAGTTGAAAGCACAGATGGTGAGAGGGCAGAGTGTGGACACAGTTAGCAACATGGTGTGAATGCGAGGGCACAGCCAAATAATGAAGCAAATCACTGCTGCCATTACAGTGGGACAGATCCAGCCCGACATCGATCCCTGTTGGGGAAGGATCCTTTAAATTTTTCTATACCAAATATTGAGTTTTGAACGCCAAGGTCTTACTGTGTCAGATAGTGATATCTGCTCCATTTGAAGATAAGTTTAACCCTCCAGGCATATGATGGTTATCTTCACCGTTCTGAATTTCACCGTCATCAACATTCAAAGACGCCCACTTCTGTTACTCGCAGAGTTCATTGCTTCTCGTGAAGGAGAGGCAAAGATAGAGCGAGGATTGAAACTGAGGTCTTTCCTCTTTCGTTCACAAGCACTTCCTCTCTGACCCCGCGCTCAACTAGCCTTTTTTTCCAGGTAATGTGCGCTTGTCCTTTCATCATATATATTGAAGCCCTAAAGACATTTCAGTTTTTTTGAGACTGAGAGGAAAAATGTGGCTAATATGCAGGCAGGAGGGCAGCCGTTATGAGGACGGTGGAGAGAGAGGTGGTGGCACGGCGAGCTGTGTATTTAAAATCAGCTCATTGAGACAGATGACACAATTTCACACATATTGCCCTCGGAAAAGCAGCCAGTTTTCCATAATGGCTCCAACCTTCATCTGTCAGGCCCTGCTAAATCTACTGGAATAATTTCCTCATGGATTATATGTCAGTATTTATAATTTATTAAGTTGCCTATATGTGTCAGGGTACAATTCTCACAGTCCCAATCCTCTGTTTTTTCGGGTGAAGAGGGATGAAAAGGCTGTGAGACAAATGGGGAAGTCTCACCAAAATGAAGTCCCTGCTTCTGAATGTTTTATGCAGACTCTAAACACCATGATTGCACATGGTGTGACCAAATCCTGTTGAAAGCGCCGGTCTTTAGAGGAAAGGAAGCAGGAGATGCTCCCAAATCTGCATGCTGAATGAGAGGAGGTTTAGCCCGTCTTTTAAGAGATTGCTCATCTTGCTAATGTAATGCGCACGGGTTAATCTGGCTCTTCCTTGGGCTTGAGTCAGGCTTAGTCCTGGAGGGTTGGAGGACTGCTAGACTCCATCCTGTTTTAGGAAACATAATCTGGGATCTGGCTTTTTACCCCCTCCCCAAGACTCCCAGTACTAAATCCCCCAATAAGCAGCCTTTGTGAGCAACTCACACTGCCTTTCATGGCTTGATTACAGGGCACAGCAGATATTTCAGGGGGAAGGTGACTCCGTGATGAATGTGGAGAGAGAGTGACAGGGCCAGTGCTGGTCTAGAATGTGGCATTGAATGAATCGCTCATAATAATTCATGTTTCACAATGAACTGCGCAGTAATGTGACAAGACCGATAGGGGTGTCTGCCTAGGTGGAGTAGATTGTGTCCTTGTGCCAAGCTGAGAAATTAACTAGGGGTCACGGCAAAAATGGTATTTTATATCTGGGCACAGCTGAAATTAGAATATAATGTTTAATTATATTCTAATGCATCTATCTAATTATGGGTTTAGTACCTCAGATACTGTATCTGTAGGGCCCTATGATTTTCGCGATGCTGAAGACACGGATGGAATTGCGGAATCCAGTCATATAAATAAAAATGGAATTTACTGTGTAACACACAATGGCCACGTACACACTGCAAGTTTCTGGAGTGACAACCACATTTGAATGCAAGAGTGAGTCCCGTAAATTATCGTTCCATGTGTGTACGGAACAGCCACTCCTGCATTTGTAACCATAGCAACAGTTTTCCATCTTGCAGGAGTGAATAAGAATTTAGCCGTTTAGTATCTGCCATTTTTTGGGCTAAAGACACTTTTTGTTCCGCGATTTTAACTAAACTACCACTGATAAACATGCTGTGTTTTGTTTATGCTCGAGGCTGCTTTAGAGAGAGCGCGGTTGCCATGTCCTTGTTTTTAGGCATGTTATTTGGTCTTAGCTAATAAAGCTAGGCACTTTATGGAGTTGATAAAGTTGTCTGTGGCAGATGAGAGATATATGAATTTTTTTTTTTTTTTTGGTGTTATAAAATATAGAGCATTTGGGTGTTTTACAGTTTTTTTGCGCTTGTCCTTGTTTCTTGTTTTTATTTTCTGTGAAGATCTGGCAACACTGACACTTCACTGCAAGGCTCGTGAATGCAATTAGCCTAGCCCTGTGTCCAAGCTAAGGATAAGACTTCTTTCACCGTTATTATCTTGCATCTCACGTACAGATGCGCGTTTAGATACGTCATTAACAACTAGTTGTTAAGTTCGGTTCCAACACGATTAAGGAGTAAAAGGTCAACTGACAACCAAAATTAGCTGCTGTTTGTACGTGGCCGATGTCACAGAAATGGCCAGGTCAGTAAACTTAAATTAAAAGGTGATATGGACTAGTGTCTGTGAATTCTAAGCCACAAAAATACTATTTAAATATGAGTCCTGAATGTTCTGTGTGTCTTTGTGTAAATTAATGAAATGAACGGTTTCATTTACTACACATACTGAAGCGCACATGACACTACCGGCATTTTCATCCTCTGCCAACTCAATATAAGAGTACAATGAACAAATAAACATAATCTCTAGAACTGCTTTGAGAGTCACTTCAAGAGCATTTTACCATTTCTTATGAGAAAAAACAAAACTACCATCAAATCATAAAAGTAAAAGTGCAGTTTCACTTGAAGAAACTGTGATAGAAATACATTGCTCATTGTAATAAAAGTGCTACTACTAGCAATAAGTTATCAAAACAGTATTTTTAAGGAATATAATTTTTTTATCATTATTTACCAGAAAAATGTAAATACACAACACAGTATTTCTGAAAAAAAGAAAAATAAATAAAATAATAATAAACTATGTTTTTATAAAAACACATTATTTAGAGATGTTTTTGATTATTAAAATGTAATGAAATCAATAAAATGGAATTAAGAAATTAATGGAAAACAGAATTTGAAAAGTATTTCATAGGGCCTTAAAATATCATTTTTGTTAAACTTTTAATAAATTGCTGTGTTAAGTTGCTAAGTTTCATGGTTTAAATTAATTAGACGTGATTTTTGATGAATAACGTTTTATTTAACCATTAAAACAGTCTAGAAAAAATAAAACAGATTTCATGTGCTCACCTTCATAAAGGTAAATTATGTTGAATGTGTTATATAAAACGAATACTATGTAAAGTATTAAAGAACAATTTTAAACAATTACAATTAAAAGAACGAACATATATAAATCTTTTTTTTTTTTTTTACAAAAATGCATTAAATTCAGTGTCTATAAAAAGTGACAGTAAAGATATTTGTTACAAAATGTTACTTTTGTATTTCACTTAATATGCATTAAAAAATGAAAATGAAAATATGAAGGAGCACAGCTGTTTATAACATTGGTGATAATATAATATGATATATGATAATATTTTTAAACACATAAATGCAGCCTTGGTGAGCAAAAAGCCACATAAGAAAACATGTACAATGTTTAAAAATGGAAATTAAATGTTTAAATATAAATAAAAGATTTTTTAAATGATTGTCCATTATTTCAAATACATTGTTGTGTTGTGATATCTTGAGCATTATTTACAGCTATTTTTGTGTTTGATATTGATTTAATTTTGTAGGTAATTGCCTTAAATGCTTACATTTACTTCTTTTTTACACAGTTGTTTAAGCTTTGTGTGTATACTGCCCTGTTGACACTGTGACACACTCACTGGTATACCGCAGTAGCTGTATTGCAGTCCAGTATTATATGATGTGTCATGTAAACCTCCTCGGCTCTTTTTTACTCTGCTCTCTTCTTGCCCTTTACCAGATGCCAATGAGAAACCCTGACCCCAGACTGACACCCCGCTACGAGGACGTCGAGCGACAGTACGCCTCTCTGCCCAGGTAAGAACGTCCACTCATTAATCCTGCATCCTTCGTGACAAAACGTGAAGAGCCGGAGAGAGAAAAAGAGAAGACGGTAAAAAAAAAAGAGGGGAAGAGCAGGTAGTCATCTGTCTCTCTCATGCGGAGCTGAATAATCCTCTTTAAAGCGTATAATTAAATCTGGAGTGTCTGCCTTCTGAGGCCCTCCTATCCTGGGAATTCACCTGATCCTCTCCGGGGAGACGGCCATGCGGTCGCAGCTCTGTAACCCGATCACAGAGCGCATTTCTGGAGCCGCCTAAAGTTACGGCTGCCTCTTTCTGTCTGTCTTTTTCGCCTTCGTCGTTTCTATCGCTCTCAATCACGTCTTTCCGTGTTTGCCGAGCCTGCCCGACCACGCCGGCCAGCGCAAACAAACAGGCAAGCGCACAGGCGCGAATGTTGGCTCGTAAAGTCCACAGCCTGTTTGCCCTCTCCGGTCTGTGTAAACAGCGCTGGTGTTGGTGCGAGGGTCACGGTTTATGAGTTTGGCACATGCAAGTGTGGATCTGTCATCACATGATTGCAAACTATAAACGGATAACTGATAACAAATGAGACGCATTAAGAAATCCAAAACTTGCAAGTGATGAACTTTTAAAAAGTGTTGGCGAGGCGTTTTAATAGCACTCATTGAATTGAAATAAAGCGCTAAAACACTTATAAAGTATTTATCACGTTCCCCGCAGCATCATTACAGGGGTGAACTAAGATTCCACTCCTTCAAAATGGCTTATCGCAACAGATTTTAGTATCAACCACCCCCGGGTCTACTTTCAAAGCCATTTCCTTTCTAAATAACGCTCCTCACCTCTGTTAGTCTCTAGATTCATTAGGGTACAACGTGCTTTTTGTGCTGACGCAAAAAGGGGGCCAAACATGGGCCAAAAGCGCCCGTGGCAGACTCCCGCGTTCATTATTACGCCATTCCGAACTGGAAGAGTTTCAAATCTGTGTCCGGCCCACGCTGAGGTCACTGGTTATGCAGTCGACTGAAGGTTGGCCTGGTCTCGAAAGCGTGCAGCTCTTCCATGTGTGTCTAATTATAACCATTAGTGCATTGATACACCCACTTATTACCCAGTGTGCTCAGCTTGGGGTCAGCCAATCAGAAGGGCCGTTCGCCACCTGCCTCCAGATTATTGGATTAACTGGGCAAGTCAAAGTTGTGATTCATTGTGTTAGGGCTTTCATTGGACCGTTTTAGTGATAATTGGGTGATGAATGCACAGATGGTGGCCCGTTTCGATGAACTCTGGTCAAGAGGTACATTTTTGGAGCTGTGCACAAATCAATCACTCATTCTTCCTCATCCTATTCTTCACTTTAAGACCAATTCCTTTCTTAAGAAACCACGAAACACCCTTAGTCTCACACTCTTTGGCTTTTCCTCTTAAAACCGGTCACAATGGTCTCTTTGTTTATTCCGCCTCATCAAGAACGTTCGTGTTAGAAGACCTCTTAATGTGTCTTTGCAGTCTAAATGAGTGTAAAATCGGCTGTTGTGGAACCTCAGGAGAGCTTAAAAGACTCTGTTGAAGCAGTTTGTACAAATGTCAGTAAATTGTTCCCGTATCTTTTAGATTAGCCAGCGAGCTGTCAGTTTCAACACCGCAAATGCCAGAAAAGAGCTTGTGATGAGGGAAGAAGGTTACATTTGATGAGAGCTCTGAAAATAATGCCATATTTTCATTGTTCTGCCTGTTCAATGTTGCCCTGGCAACCAACACCCACCATCTGCGCTAGGCTGGACCTCCTCACCCTGTCCTCCGATTTCTCACTTTTTTTTCCTCCTTTTTCTTTCCTTCTCTGGTTTCCACTCCTTCTGAAATTCGTGAAATCTGCGCCCTCCTGTGAGGCGCGTCAGGTTTGTAAATTGTCGCTGGCGTCAAAAAGACATGACGGCTGATTGCTGTTCGGAGTCTCCCGCAGGTGAGCTCATAGGTGTCCGACAAGCTGCGAAGTGTGAGCTTCTGCCCAGTCCAATAGCAGGACAGGCACGCAAGCGTGACTTCTACAGAGCAAACCTCATTTAGCACCGTTCAGCCCCGGCGTCCATTACCACACCGGGCAGGTAGCAGATGGAGAATATTAGGCTAATGATTAAATGAAGCAGGCGGAAATTTTTTGATGGTTTCACTTGCTGTGGCAAATGCGGTCAATCATTACTCATTCAACGCTTTCAGAATTCGCTTCGAGGTTTTGGAATAGCTGGCCATTTG
Source organism: Cirrhinus molitorella (assembly GCA_033026305.1). Lineage (NCBI taxonomy): Eukaryota > Metazoa > Chordata > Actinopteri > Cypriniformes > Cyprinidae > Cirrhinus > Cirrhinus molitorella. The sequence goes on along the minus strand of CM065122.1, from coordinate 28,888,548 downwards.
GCACAGTTTCAAGAAGGCATTATTCGTACTTGGGCATTCTCAGCATGAGATGCAGGATCTGCAAAAAAAGAAAAAATCCACGGATCTATTTCAGACTTCACGAGAATGAGACCACTTAACCGGCCTGACTCATCTTTGAAGACATGTAGCACCCATCACATACCTTTCATACAGTTCTCACACATACAAGCGGACGCCTATTCATTTCACACTCTCAAGGCTGAGTGTTGTGAAAGAGTAAGTTCAGTTGCTCATTTTCACTTCCCTTTTGTCAAAGCCATCTGCGATGCGAAGCTTCAGTTACCGCCGATATTAAAGCAGCCGATTTAAGGACGAAATTCAATTAGATGTGGCAAAATAGTCACAGTTTCAAGTCTAATATCGCTCCTAATTTGTGTAATTACATTTTAGGGCATACAATAACATTTCTGAGGGATAGACACCATCAAGTTTGTTATGAGAGTTGAATGTTTGCTCAGTTTCTCCACTCCCAATATGAGGCTGGAATGCTAACCAAATAATCCAACCTGGAATTGTCGTCTCTGTGGGCTCCTACCCGGTGTTATATGACGGCCAGGGGTCAGCAGGCCGTGTTTTTGTGTACGTGTCCGTGTGTGTGAGGGTAAGGTGCACGGTTCCCGAGGGCAGCTGAATAAACAGCCTAGCCTTCAGATGCTCCACGGTGTTACTTCTCCAGCCAGGTGCACTATGGGAGCTCTGATGTAATGTGGTGCTTATTTCAGGGTAGCTCCTGTCTAGGATAGCTAAGATACTTCTGGCTTGAATGTCAAAAAGTGATTGTCAGCTACGAACTCCTCAAGCGAAAAGCTTTGCTGACAGCAGAACATGACGGGCCTCAGTGACAACACCAAGAACGAGATAACAGACGTTTACCAGACAACATTCACTGGAGTTGATGTTCCAGGATGAAGGTTTGAGGAGCGAACAGCTGGCACCTTCTGTTTTTTTTTCCCCTCTTCTCTCGTTGGTGATGGACGACCGAAGCCTTTCATTATTTCTCACTTTACCTATATTGCTCTTTTGTTTTGGTTCCTCTGTCATTAAAGAGTCATTGAGTTGGTAATGAAATCTCATTTTAGAAGTGAAACTTTGTTACCCTGAGTTTCATAAGTGCTTAACCGGGTTAGGAAGCCCAAATGAAGACAGCAGTCTCTTACTCGCTTTGGAATTTGGCTGATATGAAGAGCCTGAGAAAGTGAAGTTGTCTCTGTGTATAACACGCTGGCTTATGGCTGTCATCACTGTTTGAAAGTAATGGTAAAACAGCCCAGAATATGATTTTGTCTGCATCTGCTCACTGCATGATCGAGAACTAGAGGCAGATTTTAATATACCTTTCATTGTTACTTTGGTGGAAGAGGATCATTTAGTTTTTTTTAGCTATTTGCGTTGCTGGAGTTTCTCAGGGGACTAATTTAGGTTGCACTGTTTATCCATGTGGCTATCAAAAGGGAATCATGCCGCCATAATTTATACTGTGTATACTTTGTGAAGCTCAAAATGTTTGTAGGTACTGTATGCGGTAGCTAGTCTAATGGCTTATGTTTTTTCTGTGGAGTTTAGTCAGAGTAGGTGGCATATTTTTGATATACAGTGGATATAAAAAGTCTACACCCCCCGTTAAAATACCAGGTTTATGTGATTTAAAGAAATTAGACAATGATAAAAAAAAAATCAGAATTGTTTCCATTATGTGACCTATAACCTGTACAACTCAATTGAAAAACAATCTGAAATCTTTATTCAGTGGGAAATAAAAAGAAAAAGCTAAAATAATGTGGTTGCATTAGTGTGCACACCCTTTTACAACTGGGGATGTGGCTGTGTTCAGGATTAACTAATCACATTCAAACTCATGTTAAATAGGATGTTAAATCAGTACACCTGCTATCATTTAAAGTGCCTCTGATTAACCCCAAATAAAGTTCAGCTGTTCTAGTAGGCTTTTCCTGACATTTCCCTACTCGCATCTCACAGCAAAAGTCATAGACCGCAAAGTAGGGCTGGGCGATATGGCAAAAATGTGATCTCGATCATTTTTTCCCATATTGATCGATAACGATATGTATTTCGATATATAAACTGTTAATGCTGCCAGCTTTAAAAGAGTATCCTAACTATGACTGAAGCCGCAAAAATTCGAGGGTTCATTAATTAAATTTTAAAGTATAGTTTATAAATTAAATAAATTAAAAATTAAAAGTTGTGACAAAAGAAGGTAAATGAGAGTAAATGTGCAAAATGTAAACATAGCCTACGTGTTTCGCGCTGCCCGGATTCCAACTAGAGCACCTATAAAATAGTTAAGTTTTGTATGCAATGGCAAAGTGATTATATTGCGTTTTTTAAAGTTCTTCTAGAAAAACATTTGAAGCATTTTTCTTTGTTAAATATACGTTTTTGTTTTTTAAAGTAACAAATAGTGGCCAGAGGAAGACAGTTGATAGGCTGTTTGGTTAATATGCCTTCCCAAATCATCATGACTTTACTAAAGTAAAACTTACAGAGACAGAACAATTTAAGTAGCCTATAAAACAATTTAAATGTTAAACCTAGATTAATGTGCGCTGTTGAGTGTTTATCCTATCGTTTGTGCGGAGAGTGGAAGCTAAATCCACTTTGCAGTACATGGACGCGCCAGCACGATCACTTGCATTTTTTCAGCGAAAACAATTTAAAATGATCTGTCATTTTTGCTCACAAAAAGGTGGGTAAGGGAAGAGTAAAATATCATTAGGAAGCAGGGGCGTAGCAGCCATTTTAGAAGTCGGGGGACAGCTGTATGGTGATGTTACGTTCATAATAATAAATTCTAAATGGTATACCAATTGGCATTTTAGGGAACATGCCATGATAGCTTACATGAATCTGTGAAATCATACTCAAAATTCAAATTATAAAAATTCAAAAATACCACAGGACTTTGAGACCACTCTGTGGACATCTGTTTTATTATTAGGGGGTAGTAGTGTAGAGCGCGCTCTGAACCTTTTACAGTTCCGAATAATGTCTTATATCTGTGTCCAAAAATGACATAGTATTTTAAGGTGTTTCCGTTGTTTTCCTATATATAAAAAAATCTAAGCGATCGTGCCGGTGCCTCTTTTGGAAAATATTTGTTTTCCTGGCGAATGAGAGATGTCGGTGCGCTTCAGTTTCTCTTGTTCATTTTGGTAAGACTTTTGTATGTTGTTTATAACGATTTCCATTATAATGAAAATCGTTTTTTTTTTTTTTTTTTAGTTTTTTTTGCCATTCTAATTTGTTTTATTTTATAATTTGTCTGTTTCTTCAATTAGCCTAATTCGTTTTGGTTAAGTTTATAATTATAACGAATTATAATTTGCGTTTTATTTTACAAGTTTCTTAAATAAATTTGTTTTGGGTCGTATATGTTTATAACGAATGGCATTATAAATTGTGTTTTATTTTATAATGTGTCTGTTTCTTAAATTCGTTTTGGTTAGACTATATGTTTATAACGAACGCCATTATAAATTTTGATTTATTGCATAATTTGTATAGCCTATAGCCTATAAATTTACTATAATTTTTGTAGCTTCTCATCATTGTTCCCCCCTATGAAAATGAAATGCACCCCCCACTGAAGATTTTCTGCGATGGCCCTGAATAAGATATTCGGCACAAAACAAATTGAATTTATTGTGAAAGGATCATTCCGGTCGCGAGCAGCACGTAATAAGCAACAAGACAGCAGAACCCGATAATCTGTTATGTCTCATAACAGATTATCGACGGCCAAATAGCAAAGTGAATGAACGCATGAAAATTCGCAAGAGCAACAAGAGATTTGAAGCTTTAATTTGTTACTTTAATGAAATAAAAATAATTGAAAACAAAAACTCCTTCATTGTGTAATTATCCGTAAAAATGCATTTCTCTCTAAAGGCGCATTGTGAGATTTTGCCGGTGCTTTGTAAAAAGTTTTAGCCCATTGTGTGCAATACCTTTTACGATCAGAAATTAAGCGTATACCGCTTCTCCTAGCACCATGCATACACTAGTGCCTGGCTGTATGCGACGCCAAATTTCAGTTTCATTTTGGGCAGTTTGCGCGTCTGCTTGAGAGGTTCGTCCACGGTGGGTCATATCAGTGGAGATGCGTGTTGCATAGCGCTGTGGTAACATCAATATCTTGTTCAACAACCAGATGCATTTACACTTGTCCAGTTGATTATGAAATGCATGCATTCGCCATGTGATGCGACTTATTCAGGCCCACCCACCCTTTCAGAGGACCACCCACCAACCATTTTCTGCCTCCGCCACTGATGTAAACATGAAACTATACAACTAGAAATTGCACACATTTTTATTTTACAATTAATTATTAACTCGAGGTTAGTTTCACTTTTGTCGCTGCTTCCACTCATTTTTGCCGTCCTTTGCCGTCGAGTGTGATTGGCTCTTATATTAATATAATCATATTCATAACATATTGAGTTAAAATGCCTAGAGCATCTCATCATTATTGACATATATTTTATCGCGATTCGATATGATATCATTTATCGGCACAGCCCTACCCCAAAGAGCTTCCAAAGCATCAGAGGGATCTCATTGTTAAAAGGTATCAGTCAGGAGAAGGGTACAAAACAATTTCTAAGGCATTAGATATACCATGGAACACCGTAAAGTCAGTCATCATCAAGTGGAGAAAATATGGTGCAACACTGACATTACCAAGAACAGGACGTCCCTCCAAAACTGATGAAAAGACAAGAAGAAAACTGGTCAGGGAGGCTACCAAGAGGATAACATTAAAGGAGCTGCAACTCTTTGGCCACAATTCCAAAAGGTATGTTTGGTGCAAAAACACCACTGCACATCACCAAAAGAACACCATAGCCACAGTGAAGCATGGTGGTGGCAGCATCATGCTTTGGGGATGTTTTTCTTCAGCTGAAACTGGAGCCTTAGTCAAGGTGGAGGGAATTATGAACAGCGCAAAATACCAGTCAATATTGGCACAAAACCTTCAGGCTTCTTCAAGAAAGCTGAAGGTGAAGAGGAACTTCATTTTTCAGCACAACAATGACCCTAAGCATACATCCAAATCAACAAAAGAATGGCTTCATAAGAAATAGATTAAAGTTTTAGAATGGCCCAGCCAGAGCCCAGACCTGAATCCAATTGAAATCTGAAGAGGGCTGTGCATAAGAGATGCCCTTGCAATCTGGCAGATTTGGAGTGTTTTTGCAAAGAAGGGCGGGCAAATATTGCCAACTGAGTGCTGTAATAAAATCAAAAGGTGCTTTGACAAAGTATTAGTTTAAGGGTGTGTACACTAATGCAACCACATTATTTTAGTTTTTTATTTTTACTTTCCACAGAAAAACAGATTTCAGTTTGTTTTTCAATTGAGTTGTACAAGATCACAATAAAGGTCAAAAAAAAGTTCTGAAATTATTTGTGGTATTTTAATTTTTCACATAATTCACATAAACCTGGCATTTTAACAGGGGTGTGTAGACTTTTTATATCCACTGTATGTGAAGATGGACCACAAAACCAGTCGGAAGGTATTTTTTATTTTTTTTAATTGAGATTTAAATCTTGAAACTTGAATAAATAAGCTTTCCATCAGTGTATGGTTTGTTAGGATAGAACAATATTTGGCTGAGATACAACTATTTGAAAATCTGGAATCTGGGGATGCAAAAAAATGTAAATACTGAGAAAATCGCCTTTAAAGTTGTCCAAATAAAGGTCTTAACAATGTATATTACTAATCAAAAAATACGTTTTGATATGTTTACGGTAGGAAACTTACAAAATATCTTCATGGAACATGATGTACTTAATATCCTAATGGTTTTTCTTAATAAAAACAAATCAATCATTTTGACCCACACAATGTATTGTTGGTTATTGCTTCAAATATATCCATGCTACTTAAGACTGGTATCAATTTGGAATCGCTGATTATTATTGATTTAATTATGCTTCTATCTATCAGCTGATCAATCAACACAATACATCCCATTGAACAGTCTGTACTTATATCCCTCACAGCCTCATTTTCATTCAAGTGATTAAATATGCCATCTACCCTGACTAAGGGCCATAGTGCTCAAAACAGCTGCTCCCAGCTGTTGAGCCCGCAAAACCATTTAAATAACTGCACATCAGGAATGTCTTGTAATTCCCAACCAAGCGCCAAAGGCAGTTGCACAGAGTCTTTAAACCAGGAGGGAAATGTGTCCCAGTGGGCCACATACCACTATAGCACATTTAGTTTGAAAAATCAGGATTTCACGGACTGAATACTAAATTCTCTGCCATGAGATACTTAGTCAAGAATGAGCCTAATGTTTCTAAAGTTCTTATCTTGATCAATGATCCTCTAACTGCATGCCTGTTCTAAATTACATGCTGCCACTTCCTGGTTTCCCAGATTTTCTCTACTTTTAGGGAGGGCACGAAGGGGTCAAAAGTGATAAGAAGGGGACAGCACAATAATGTAGACACATTACAGGAATGCAGTACACTTTGGTGTCCTAGTTTCAATTAATAAAATGTTTTTTTTTAAATGAAGTGTCTATTTACAATAAGTGCAAATAGCCCACCTTGTTTGCAAAGGCTGTTTCCACTAGCTCCATATGTAGTAAAGCGTGTAGCAATTATTTTTTGATGCAATCAACCCAAGTTTGAATCCGCCTTTTAAAAAAACTTCTCACATATCACATTGGAAAGGCCATTTAAAAAAAAAAAAAAGGAAAAACATGCCTCATGGGTGTTTATTCAACACTACCTCACAACCAATTCATACATATTTTACAATGATCTGTCTAATTTATTAGTTTTGTACAATTTAACTAAGGTTAGGAGTAGGTCATTTGTACAAATTCATACAAATTGGGGAACTCATAAAATAAGTACGATTTCTAAAAACGCATGAATTAGCCACCTCATAATAAAAAAAGAAATACAAATTGCCATGAGATCGAGTTGGTTTATCGGTTAGGGTGAGGTGTAGGGAGGACTTTGTTGTCCCGAAGTGGCATCTATTTAATCATTTTAAATAAAATGGTAATTTACACTCAGTTTACACTTAATGCATACAGTTTTTTAATGTACTACAATACTGAGGTGGAGATATCTGTGGAAGGGTTAGACAACATTGCAAAAGACGCCAGTAGTTCCAGTCGTATATGTAGTAGAGCACATATGTAGTAAAGAGCATAGCAACTATTTTTTGATGCGATCGACCTGAGTTTGAATCCGCCTTTTGTCAAACTTGTTCTTCTCACATCAGAAAGGCCTTTTTTTCAATAATATAATGGGTATTTATTATATAAATAAAAATATATATTAACATTATCTCACATATACATATTTTACAAGGTCGCTAATTTGTACAAATTTGTCAGACCTCACTCGTACAATTTTGTACGATTTGTTTAGACCAGGGGTCTGGAACCTTTTTTCTCAAAAGAGCCATTTTTTATTTTTTTGGCGAGTGCATTTTTTTAAATGAGCCATTGGGAAAACCCGGTCACTTTATGCGTTTTCTCTTGTTGGATATCTATCCGCTCTTAAAAAGAGACCAGGAGTAAATGCTCTCTGAAATGCTTTCGAGACGGATTTAAATCTGATCTCTCAAACCGCATTCCAGACAAAACTGCATGTGGTTGTTGAAACCACATATGCAAATTTTACTCCTCCCAAAATGTTAAAATAACAAACGTGTGAGAGCGTTTTATTGGCTATATGACAGCGCTAATGCAACAAACATCGCCACGGATGAATAGCCGAGTATCTCTTCAGCGAGCTGACACGCAAACTGCTACAAATGAGTCGCAGATGCTCAACGCACAATCATCTTCATTAAAAGTAGTGAGACAAACTTATCTTTGCAGTGCGGATGCCGTGGACTTTCATCTTGAATTAGCTGATAATTAATAAGAGGCACCACTTTTCTGTTGCTTTCCTTGATGTGATCTCCTTTAAATTTAAATATAATGCAGGGATTTGCGACGACAACTGATCTGAGAAAAACCAGACAGAGCAGAGTATATAGCTTTCAATAGAAGCAAATGTTTCTGTTCACTCATTTTGAAACTTGCTGGCCGATGCTTCTCTATTTTTTTTCTTTTTGCCAACACCACTTACGGTTGCTGCATTTGTTGCTTGAATCTGCGTGCTCAAGGTGTTGTGACGCTTGAACAAACTGATTTCTAGTGATGGTTATATTTTTTACTATAATGTTAGTGAAGGGAGACAGCTCATTTTTGTCAAAAAGCCACAGGTTCCCCGACCACTGGTCTATACCCTAGTGAATGGTAGGTTTAGGGGCAGGGTTAGGGGTAGGTCATTCGTATAATTTAATATAAATTGGGGAAAATACATATGATTTAACAAAAAATGAGTGAGGTCATACAAATTTGTACGAATTAGCCACTTTGTGAAATAGGAGTTGCCATGAGATTGGGTTGGTTAGGGTTAGGTGTGGAGAGGACTTTATTATGCCAAAGTGGCATTCATTTAATAATTTTAATAACAATTATAATTTCAGCTCAATTTTTTCAATAGTTTACATGGAACTCAATAATGCATATGGTTTTATAATGTACTACATTATGTACTAGCATGTAGCTTCTATTATTGCAAAGAAAATAGAATCTATTGCAATTTGCACTTAGTGTAAATAGCATATTACTAAAAATACTGCTATGGTCACTTAGCATCTATCGCAAAGAAAATATGCTGTTTTCACTTGGTGTAAATAACATCTAATTACTATTTACATTTAGTATAAATGGCATCTATCGCTAAGTGCAAATAGCCGCTGCAATTTGTGAAAAAATAAATTTCCTACTGTAGAGGTCTTGACATTCTTGATTGTTAAACTAGTCAATTAAAATCTTTTTTTTCTATAGAATATTAATTCATTTTAATATTACCAGAAATGCCACACACTTAAAACACAATCCTGTTTAATTTTGTGTACGTTAAATTTTATATAAATTCTACCAAACTAATTTTACCAGAAATGTCCTACATTTTGAAAACAAACCTTATTTAGATTTTAGTTATTTAATGTTAATTTCTATTTAAAAATATTAATAAATTAATAAAAAAAAAAAAAAAAACTGGTTTTACATTATTTATGTTTAAAATTTTGAGGAAGAAAATGGATTGCAACATAAACGTATAGAAAAGTAATAGAAAATAAAACACCTCATATAAAATTTAGGTTTTGGCTGTCTTAATTTAAGTCAATATTTTCTGAAGGTTAAGTACCTCCTTTCATTGACCTTTTTTGTAGTTGTTGTTCAGTTGTTTCAGGCCTTATTTTGTAACGTTCATGGAAAGTTCCAGTAATGATTTCCAGTCTTGTTGCTTCCTCTGGTTTCCCCAGCTGTTGATCATATTCACAGAGGAACATTCTTCACCCCCTAGGCCTCTTGTGTCCTACCATCCCTGTAGACATCCCTCAAAACTGTAGGACTCAACAACAAGAACAGATTAAATTAGAACAGAAGTATAAGTGCTTTGTGTTTTGCATTAGCCTGTTGGAGGACTATAGGTTTAAGAACAGGAAAGATTAATTGTTAATGTTCTGGGCTTGAGGTGAGGTCTTGAATAAGCTAGCACAACCAAGTGCAGGCAGCCACCGCAAAGCTGATAATCTCCAAAAGTAATGATGATTTTGGCCTTCACTTTGCAAACACACACACTGTACACAAACTGCTTATCTGGGCTGTTGTGGCTATGACGTCACAGCCAATGATATAGCGAATGACTGACTGAGAGGGTCAGGAGGGAGTGCGTGCGTCCAGACGCCCGGTTGCCCCACTGGATGGGTGGTCACAGCTTTGGAGAGATTAAGAGGATGCTGATGATTTTTGGAATGCCTGTTTTCTTGCCCTCCAGGTCTTCAGGAAACCCTCCCTAAAGGGGAACGAGACCACAGCGAAAAGAGCGCTTTCCGTCGAAGGCCTTCAGGCTGATGTTTTCCACTTTCAGCTGGAGTAACGCGATATGTGTGAAACACATCTTGCACTAAAGCAGCTAATTGATACTGCCATCAGACGGGGAGCTTGTTCACAGACACGTCGTACACATAAATAAGTTAATGGAGATGGTCTGGAAAGTCAAACACAACGATCCAGGCTCCTTAAGACATGTGGCATGCCAAGGCTGTCATTGATACTGGCCTGAGCTATGACCGGAATGGGAAGGAGGGGAAGGAAGACAGCTGATTCGGCAGTCTGGCAAATGCGAATGATCGTACTGCGCTGTCTGGTTTTGTCTTCGCTCTCGTTCTCATTGGCCTCTTTCAGCCGAGGTGTAATATAACTGCCAGCTAAAGCCTCAGGAACTGTACATTCAGAGCACAGCAGCGCAAGAGCCGGAAAAATGCTAATTGTGCTATGAAAGGTGATCCATGGCGAATTAGCGTGCGGTGTCTCACCTTACAGTGGAGATTATACCCTAATCAGCCTGCGTGAGGAAACCAGAGATGGCAAACTGTCTACCGTCTCTAGGGACCCTGACCGCATGTCGGTCCCTGTCCCAGACTTCGTATGCGCTTGAGACGTGTTAAAATGTTTATGTTGCAGGTCCTTGGTATGTCACGCTTGCCTCAGCACATGTAACACAGGATCGTGATACCAGGATTCGCTCTCACACTCCCTCCCTTCCTCTCACTCTCCACAAAATGCCACTGGTCGGATTAGGGGTTACTGTATTCCGTTATCTGTTGGCCCTCAGGCTCCTGATCCCTACAGCATTTTAGTGTACAACCGCAGACTCAACTACTTAAGCTTCTCTAGTGAACTGACTTGTCTACATACAGTGGAGGTCATTAGAGAACAGTCTATAAATACTTTTTTAATAAAATATTGTTCATTTTCATTGCTCAACATTTGAAGGTATATTAGCTGTAGGTATGCCACTGTTCTACTAACATGTTTGACAAAATAACCAAGGCATTTCAACAAAAGTGGAAAACAGTGCTCAAAATTAGAGAACAGTTAGGAAGTGTAGAGGCCCTTGCTTTGAATGATTGAGCACATCTTCGGCCGCAGGACATTACTAGTTTCTCTCACTGCGCTGGTGTGATCTTGGTCCACTCTCTTCCACAGTTTGGTAACTATAGTGGGTTTCTTAGCTGTAAGTTTGTCGTCAAGGATTTTCCAGAGATTTTTTTTGGGTTTAGATCTGGACTCTGACAGGGAGCATTGTCTTGCATAAAAATTGCAAAAAAATTGGCTGATTGGGAGATGCTTGCAGGGAAGAAACTGCATGTTGCTGGAGGAGGTTCTGATAAACATTGCATTTACCTGTCATTCACCTGTATAAGAGGCCCAACTCCTGCTGCAGAAGACATCCCCCAAACCATGACCCTTCCTCCTCCACCTTTCACCTGACTTCTTTACGCTCTTGGACTGCAGTCTTTCCTCAGGTTGACGCCGAACAAAATGTTTTCCATCAGACCAAAATTAAACTTGCTTTCATCACTAAAGTGAGCTTTAGACCAGTTCTCTCTCTTAACAGCATGCTCCTCAGCAAAGGTGAGCTTAGCTCAATTTTTTATTCATTCTGTTGACAAGCTTGGTCACTGCAGAGTGTGCTTTCAGTCTGACTTCTCTTAAACATGGCTAGATCCTTAATCTGTCCAGCGCTGAACTTGCAAGCAATTCCAGCTGCAGTGTTGAATCCATTCCCCATTGGGAGTCTCTGCATTATCCTGTCTTCTTGTGCATTTGTCTTACGTGGATGACTTGATGAATTATTATCACTGTAAACCTGCAATATTGAAGTAATCACACATTTGGAATGACCAACTTCTTTTGCAGTGACTGAAAGGGTCATCGCTTTGGCCTTCATCTAGACAACCTCCTTTCACAGGGTTTCAGTCACCTTAGAGTGGGCCGCCATCTTACAATCTAAGTGAAAATTGGAGGAATGCTTCCAGTTAAATACGGTTTGTCAGATAATTAAGGAAATTAGCACCAGGTGCCAGATTAACACCAATAATTTGGAGGTATCCGTAAGTGTTTTCTAATTTTGAGTTCTTTTTCAAATATCTCAAGTTAGGGGTAGCTTCAAATAGGACTAAGCAGTGACCTTGAAATGTAGGAAATTATCGGTTGTTCTCTTTTGTTGATCTCCACTGTATACAGTATATCAGTTTGGTTTACTCTTTTACCATCTCCTTTCATATCCTAACTGTATTTTCTTTATCTTTCCTGTCTTGCAGAAGAGCACCAGTCGAACCCAATGAGTATCCCGTACAGCCGTGGGCTGGACACAGGGACCCCACGCACTACCCAAACCCACAGTCCAGCTACCACCCCAGCTACCCGCCCAGAGATAACTACCCTCGCCCTGTGGATCCTCGGCAGAACGACTCAGGGTTCTATCACCCTCCTCCACAGCAGAGAGGCCCGCTTCGGCAGGACGTGCCCCCTTCTCCCACCATACCCCTCCGAGGCCCTCGCTTCGACACCATGAACCGCGGTGGCTACCGAAACAGTAGCCCAGAGCGCTATGCGTACGGAGAGGCACGACACTCAGACCCAAGACAGAAGAGTCCGATGACAGCAGCTGTTTAAGCTCAACATGTGTATGACGTTTCTGGAGCAAGCACCACTGTGCCTACAGTTATGGACAGGTGTTTACATGTTTGTTTGTTTGTTTGTTTTTTTACTAACAGTTTGCTCTATACTATCCCATCTTGACAGCCAAAGCTACATCTTGGAGTCGTGACTCAGCATTTGCAGGGACAATGATCCATATGTAACTCAGTCCCACTCTCCATATGTTTGTGTCTGCAAGATTAATGTTGGCCCTCAGATTCAGATATAAATACATTCCAGCACCACTTTTATTAGCACATTATTGTACAATCTTTAAAATGATTGTTTGAAACTGTGGTATGTGTGTACTAATGTGTGTCTGCTTGTGCTTACGTGAAATATTTTAGAGCACTCCATATACTCTTTGAATTTAACTTTTCTATAATGGAACAGCAAAGTACAACAAAGCGCTCGTGATAACTGTCCTGCATGTGAAGTCATATAAACAGGGGAAGATGAAGAAAAAGGGGTTGTTTTTCAGGAAGAGGAAAGGAGAGTCCGAAGCACCTCTGACACAGAGGAAGGATGAAAACCGTTTGTCTTCCTGGGCTTATAGTGTTCCCACCTGAATCCACACCTATGAATGAGCTGCCTCTAATTTGTTTTAAGATTCTGTCCTTTTTTATATCATTTCATTTATGTTTAACGATTTCACATGTATTTTGGTACAAAAGACTCTCTCTGCATTCAGAGTTCAGGTAACATGATAAATAAAAGTATTATTGATTGTAGTATGTGATAATCATGTGAAACACGTATGTAACTTTTTACAAAACAGAATGATCTGTGCACCTAGTATCGCTGCATACATTAATACTATGTACAAAATGTCTTTTATATAACACATTTTCAATAAATATGCATTTTAAATGGTCACTATTTGTCATTTTGAAACTTTGAAACTTCCCTTTTGCTGCATATCCATTGAGGAGAATCACTGCACTAGACGAGTGGTCCTTCAGTACAATTCAATTTCATCTCCCAGCTCCCTGATAAAAACTCTACCTGCGTGTGTGATAATAGATGGCTGCAAATTAACACCGCAGTAATTATCAATTAAGATGAAGAGGTGATATGCATCTGTGATTATGGTCCAATTTTTAAATTTGAGATGAAATTCGGGCTATTGGAGAATGAAGAGTTTCATGTGATAATTACAAAGGCCGCACACCACATTATCTGTTCAGGATTAATTAGAGCTCTGTGCAGAAGAGGAATGCTGGGGGAGAAAGAGGACATTAGTGTTTGTAAAGGCATTTGTCGAAAGGTGTGTCATTTCAGGCCGCTAGTGGCGCCAAATGACTGTATAAAATTTTGACTGTTTTAAGTATGTTTTTACAAACTACACACCCACTTTCTGCCATTGTTTAGCAAATAAAATGTTTTGCCTCAAACTTAAGCCACAGAGTGTTTTCACGACAGTCGGCCATATTGGCAACACTGAATGCAAACAATACCACTGAACAGAATGAAACTCGCAAATTTTGCTGATTATTGTTGCTGACAATGGTCGATTATTGTTATGTTTTGAGCTGTACTAATTGGACGGACTGGAAAAACATTTGGAGTACTAAAGAATGCCAAAAGTTATATCAAGGAGAAGAGTGCAAAAAATCTCTGAGGAACAAAAAGTGTTTGTGGTTGATTTCCACGACAAGAATCTTGACAACATTACTGTTTGTTCATTTACAGTCAGATATGTGAAATATTAGGCTAATATCTTAATGAATACTGCTTGTGCGTATCTTTACCACCTATTAACTTCAGTTTGTCTAAATATTGCACCCTTTCCTGCTTACTAAGTCCTTCTCTATATGATTTAGCAGCTTCCACGTGTTTTTTCTGTGGTTTAAACAGCATAAATAATCAGAACAACATATTCAGTTAGTACGTTAACCATGCGATATGTTGTTGTTTACATCCAATCCAAATCGTGATGCATGTAAAGCAATAAATTGACATTCCAGACCACTACAACAAAAGCACTATAGTATTTTCACTTTTCAGGGAAATTAATAGATTATTTATATGTAATCACATAGTAAAATAATAGATTTATATAATCTCACCTATTAAAATTGATAAGCAAAAGTATTCCAATAAAAATTGGTCAACTTCACTTAAAAAAACAAAACAAAAAAAAACTATCTATCTATAAATATATATCTATATATATGTGTGTGTGTGTGTGTGTGTGTGTGTGTGTGTGTGTGTGTATATATATATATATATATATATATATAATGGTGTGGTACAAATCTGAAATAAAATGAAATAAACATTGGCTGTCTATTCATCCTCATGTCATTAAGATTCAAGACTCCTGTGGAACACAAAAAGTGTTATCACAATGTCTAAGCTACTTGTTTTCAGCAAAGGTAATACAATATTCTGCAATAAAATACAATATTCCGTTTTAATGATTTTAAAAAGAGGGAGAAAAAAAAACAGAAAGACGTACCTCTGCTGTAGCTGTATATTAGAATCCCCGTTGCAGCAGTGTTGACTAGTTTGTTTCCCCCCTCAGGGTGATAGAAGTATAGTGTTATAACTTGATTAAATAATAAAAATTAAAATATAAAAAAAGAAGCAAAAAATGTCAGACAAACTCCATATCCAAGTTTGTTTGTATTGAAAGTGTTCTCTAAAACCATTCTGTAGGCTAGTCCTTAATTTCCTGGAGGAAATTAATGAAAATGTTTTGTTTATTTATTTATTACGTTATTTATTTACAAAGTAATAAAAAATTTTGAGGGTTGTTGTTTTTACGACGCTTATTAAAGTGGAAAGCGGAATCAAATGGTCTATTTCGCCTCTTAAACCTGCATATCACATCAAACACAGGAGAATAAAACAAATTTTTGAACTGGATATTTAATAAACCCAAGTTCTCCACAATGGAAACTTATAAAAACATACTCTTCTTAAAAATCCGAGGTATGTTTGATTCATCGCGGTTTCCCTTCGGGATTCCGTTGACAAGTGTTGCCAAGTCTTGGGAATTGGGCTACTTTTATACGATTGCCGCGGGTTGAAACGACCCCGATAACTTAATATTTAGACCCTGGAAAGCTAACTTTACCAGAAGAACCCCCACTACAAAACGTGTATTTAACCGACTGGAACGTGATTTTTACCGGTTTCGGAAAGCACAGAAACGCTGAACTATGTTGGTAATGACGGAACTTGCGACCATAGTTGGCTAACAATGCTTTTGGAAAACGCACCCCTGGTTGTGCGTTGTGATTGACTGTGTAACTTCACGCTGTATTTTCGCTTGTGGCTTATTGTGTGCTTTCAACTAGCCTTAATATTGTTTTCCTTGATTCATCTGTTTTTAGGAAGATCCCTTTCGCTTCGAGGTTTGTATGTGGTTTGCTAGGCGTTTTCTTGTGTATGGATGGCTCATTTCTCTCAGAGGCGTAAAGTACGCCGCCATAATTGCCTAGACGTTCGTCTCTCCCAGAATTCATTTGGGATGTGTAATTATTGAAAATTATTATTAGGCAAAGTTTTAATTAGCATTTGAGGCCGTAGTAATTATACATTTCCATTTTGTGTGGATGTACGCGCTGTCACGGCTGACAGAGGGAGAGAGGGTCCGAGACTGCGAGGTGCTTGTTTTGGTGTTGAAGAAGCGTCTCCCATAAATATGCTGAATGACTCAGGCACACTGCGATCAAATTATTGTGCTGTCATTCGTGCCACACGTTCAGAGACTTACGGATCATTTCTTTTTAACACGAGTCATTAATTTGATATTAATTCAATTTGATAAAGCAAAAAGGACAGGTGATTAGGCGTATGCTTAATGTTAGAGACGTTATTAGACTCGAGCTTTGTTTTTATTACATTCCGTTCGTCTCTTTTCCTCCCTCTCACAATCGGTCTCCCTCTCTCTCCTCATAATTCAATATCAGAAAGTCTCTGGTTGAAGTATTTGCAACCCAAGCAGTTCTTTGGTTTGAAGATTTTATCTTCTCAAACAGTGCAAAAAGGAACATTTTGTGGAGGACTGTTAAAATGTTCCTGTGGAAATGTCGTTTAAATTGGAAGCAAGCATATGAACGTTTTCTTCCTTTTGTCTATGTGTGAATGCATGCTGGGAATCTGATTTATGACAGTTGTGACAGACAGACAGACTGGAGTTGTTTCCTCTCGTCCCTCTGTTCGAGCTTTACAGCTTAACAGCAGCATAAAAACACTCATTTTAACTTTTCCACGGCTCCGAGCTCAATATTCAGTGTCGCCAGCGGTGCTTTTGTACTATACTTACTGGTGCTTAAAACCTTACATTTGTCTTTTGTGAGATTTCAGTAAATACAAACGCTTTCAAAAGCCCAAGTCACATTGACTAGACACTGATTCTTGAGCACAGTGACAAAACAGCCTGCAAAACTGACAAAATAACAGATTATGTGTATAAGGAATTATTTTGAATCGGTTTGACTTGTACTAAGTTATTCACTTATCTTTAGGTGCAACCTCCCGCTTCTTCCATTTTCTCACAAAATAGGTGTTTTTTTTTTGTGTGTGTTCCTGTTCCCATGTCAAAATAATGTGTCATATGTAGTATTTACTTCAGTGAGCGAATGAATTGAGACAACAACATGCTCTCAGACTGATTTTGAGCCCCATCTTTTGAATTGTACCCATAGTAAGATAGAAAAGTTTTTGGTGTCAGCAGCATATGGTGTTGACAAAATAATCATATTTTGAATATCACACATATATGCAGGAGCTATTTTGGATTTTGGTGTTGCTAGCCGATAACCAGACTTTTTAAAATGAGGGATGCTTTGTCTGATAGGGATACCATATCATGGTTATGACAGAAATTTTTATTTGCACAAACAATATTTACGGATATCTCAATTGTGTCATCTGTGAAACCTTAATACATATTTAAAAATTATAATTAAAATGATAAATGTATTTTTCTTACTATCAGGCTATATATTCCCTTTTTTCCTATTTTTTTCTGAATATGCACTACCAGTCAGAAGTTTTTGAACAGTAAGATTTGTAATGTTATTTTTAAAGAATTCTCTTCTGCTCACCAAACCTGCATTTTTTGATACAAGTACAGCAAAAGCAGTCATATTGTGAAAAAATTTTACTATTTAAAATTACTGATTTCTATTTGAATATATTTTAAAATGTAATTTATTCCTGTGATTTTAAAGCTGAATTTTAGCATCATTATTCCAGTCACATGATCTTTCAGAAATCATTTTAATATCCTGAATTGCTGTTCAAAAAACATTTACTATTATTAATGTTAAAAATAATAGAGTATATTTTTTTCAGGTTTCTTTGATGAATAGAAAACAGCATTTACCTGTAACATTTACCATTTATTGTAACATTATAAATATCTTTATCATCTCTTTTGATCAATTTAAAGCATCCTTGATAAAAAAAAAATAATAATTTCTTTTCCAAAAAAAAAAAAAAAAAAAAAAAAAATATATATATATATATATATATATATATATATTAGTGCTGTCAAACGATTAATCGTGATTAATCGCATCCAAAATAAAAGTTTATGTTTACATAGTATTTATTTCTGTACTGTGTATATTTGATATGTATATATAAATACACACACATACATGTATATATTAAGGGAAAATATATTAGATTTATATGTAAAATATTTATATTTATTTATAATCTAAATTGTATACAGGTATAAATATATATACATATAAATATTTTGTTTTAATATATACATGTATGTGTGTGTATTTATGTGTACATAATAAATATACAAAGTAAACACACATATAGTATCTAACATAAACTATTATTTTGGATGCGATTAATCGTGATTAATCGTTTGACAGCCCTAATATATATATATATATATACATGTATATATATAGAAATTATGCTGAAAAGTTTGTTCTGATCATAGGAATAAATTACATTTTAAAATATATTCTAATAGAAAAGTTATTTTAAATAGTAAAAGTATTTCACAATATTATTGGTTTTGCTGTATTTTGGATCAAATACATACAGGCTTGGTGAGCAAAAGAGAATTCTTAAAAAAAAAAAAAACATTAAAAACTTTTGACTGGTAGCGTATATGGGTTTATCATACTTTTGATTAAATTAAGAGCAAAAACAAATATGTGTTAAGAATATTCATCTCTCATGAAAGTTAATGTTTAATTATTGCCATTTTTCTAAACTAATGGAAGATCAAGTTATGTAGCAGTTTCTCTATAATTTCCCCTTCTTTTCCGCTGGATTTAGAGCCGAAAAGTCCTGGAGATATGGAGGACACGCGGTCACGCCGTTGGCCCGATAGCGAGCCGATGTCTGCGCTGTTAGGCTCACAGGAGTGTAAACCGGTGCTGACGACAGTATCACTGATACCACAGCCCTGAAAATTTATTCCCCATGAAGGTCACAGGCAGAGTATTAAGATGCCTGGCTCAGCCCTGTTAAAGCGCAGTTGCATCTGGCCAGTATAAATTCCATTTCCTGTCCTCGTATCAGTCTAATGGTGCTTGCAAACACCGGAGCAGCTGTTTCCCTTCTGGCTGAGGTTCCTTGCCATACCCACTCTTGACCCAAACATATTGTGCAGAGAGCAGAGGAATGGCCAGAAAGCAAGAACGAATTAGAGCTTGGGAAAGAGAGAGATTTCTGGCATAGTTTCATTTCCCTCTCTATTAGGCCCTTCAGGAAAACAATATTCCCTTTGTCTCTTGAGGTTGGCCCACATTCCTAGAGTGGCTGAAGGCTGTTGTGCTTTTCACTTCCTGTGGTCAGGCTAACTGCCAGCCGTCTTATGATACAGGTTCACCCAAAGTGTCCCGAGGGTCATGGCCGGGCCTGTGAAAACCTAAGACACAGCAAACAACTTTGCTGATTTAGATGATGAGCCAGTAGTCAGTGATTGGAAATGTTCTTTAACTTTTAGAAGAAATAGAGGTATGAATGTGATGTCTTGTTTCGGAGTGCACGACTTTCTGCATCTAAACCACACAAGCTTTCATCACGTCTCGCACTTTCATCAAGGCTGATGTTATTTGTAAGGGAATTTGTGAGTTGATTGCAAAAGAGTCACAGAGGCAAGTTTCTTCATTCACTCAAAATGCAATGCAAAGAAACAGGAGCAAATTGACCTGTATTCAGAAATCAAGCCTGATCTCATCTAGTTTGTTCTCGCCTGATTCATTCACTCAATCATTTAGATCACGCTTTTCTTCACCTCTCTCTCTTCCTGATTGTCGGACCGGTAATCCAGCCATTTTCCTGTTTTTGTGTTCTGAGAGGTGTTTGTGTTCTTTGCTCTTCACAAAATGACTAAGACAAGCCCACTATCTTCCTCATACATTTTAAACATTGAAGTGGTGCCTTCCTCAATTAATTAAGGACAGGATGTGCTGGAAACAGTTGGTGTAACCTCAGCCAATTAATTTAAAAAAGACCCTGTTAAATGGTTTGATTACCAGTTTGATGTGTTTTCCAACTGAAACTCTTTGCTTTGTGGGCTCAAGATTGCTTGTCAGTGGAGAAACTGCTGTTTTGGCCTCATAATGGTGTCGTTACCATATAAATATAGAGTTTTAATAATCATTTTAATTCTTTGAGAATAGGGAAGTTGTAATAATGACAGAGGAACAGTATTGCTAGAATCTTTTTGGTCAAATCCGAGAGGTTAAATGCACAAAAAGGTAGTATGGACAACATTAAAATAGTCCATGTGAAATCAGTAGTCCACCCTTAATTTTATAAAGCTACGAGAATGCTTTTTGTGCACAAAAATAACAACTTTATGTAACAATTTCTTCTCTTCTGTGTCAGTCTTTGCTGCATATTGACGAAAGTACCACAACACAACGAAATAACAAAGGTCTAACGGGTTTGGAGTAACATGAGGGTGAGTAATCAATGACATAATTTACATTTTTGGGTGGACTCACCCTTTAACTGCTAGAGCCAACCACCCAAACTCTATGGTCTGATTGAACAGGACATACTGAAGGGAATCCAGTTTGTGATACCTTATTTAAAGATTAAAGCAGGATATTGCTATAGCGCAATATCCTGCTCTAGATAATCAGAATACCTTATATAGTTGAAGTCAGAAGTTTAAAAAATGTTATTTATTTTAACAAAAATAATTTTAAAATTAGTTGATTTTTTTTTTTACCAAAATAATAGGGAACCTGCAGAATGCATGTTGTTTTTTATTTAACATATGTCACATATAAGACATTTACATACAGTCCACAAGAGAAAACAATAGTTGAATTTATATATATATATTTGTTTAGTGATAGTTGTTGTTCATGAGTTCCTTAGTTTGTCCTGAACATTTAAACTGCCCCTCGTTGTTTAGAAAAATCCTTGAGGTCCCACACATTCTTTGGTTTTTCAGCATTTTTGTGTATTTGAACCCTTTCCAACAATCACTGTATGATTTTGAGATCCATCTTTTCAAACTAAGGACAATTGAGGGACTATGCAACTTTTACAAAAGGTTCAACTGCTCACTGATGCTCCAGAAGAAAACACAATGCATTAAGAGCCAGGGGTGTAAACTTTTGAAAAGAATGAATATGTGTAAATTTGTCTTATTTTGCTGAATATCTTTTTTGTTTGTTTGTTTGTTTGTTTTTTCATTTAGTACTGCTCTTCAGAATCTAGAAGACAAAAAAAAATAATAATTTAACCTAATTTTCAAATTCAAAAAGTTTTTACTCCCCAGCTCTGTGTTTCCTTCTGAAGCATCAGTGAGCGTTTGAACCTTATGTAATAGTTGCATATGAGTATCTTAGTTGTCCTTAGTCTGAAAAAATCATACAGTCATTGTAGGAAAGTGTTCAAATACACAAAAATGCTGAAAAAACACAGAATTTGTGAGACCTGAAGGATTTTTCTGAAGAACAGAATCAATTGTATGTACATTTTTGAACAGGGTCATTTTTATAAATTCAACTATTATTTTCTCTTGTGGAACATATGTAATTGTCTTTTATGTGAAATATCTTATTCAGGTCAGTACTAAATAAAAAAATAACATGCATTTTGTATGATCCCTCTTATTTTGCTCAAATAATTAACATTTTGCAGATTCTTCAAGGTACATGTAAACTTTTGACTTTAATTGTATATTAACACTCATATAGCAAGTCATGCTTTTTATGTTAGATGAACATTAAATACATATCCACCTTATTTTTCCCGTAAGAGCGGGCGCGGCCATTTGTGAATTTAATGTCTAGCTTTCATTCTCAACTGCTTCCAGCTGTTTTTAACTGTACAAAACCACTTACTTCCGCATTGAAAAATAAGGTGAATAGGAACTTATGTAAGGTATGATTCACATGATCTGTGAAATTGCAGACTAACCAGTTACTGCTATGCTAACTGGGTACATCATGAGTCATTTATGTCTGATCTGGCAAGTTTTTTTTCATCTAATGGAATCAACAGTGGACTGAATTTTGCATTATACAGGCAGGTGGTAGTTTGAGGAGGAGTCTTTCCTCAGCTAATTGGACAAATTTGTGTTTTGTGTTTTTGGCCCGCTTTTCTATAAAGGAAAGATGAATTTTTAAATGCATATATCATAAGATCATTGGTAATTTGAGCTAGATAAGCATATGGTTGGCCTATGGAATCTTTTTAGTGTAGAAATATCTGCCTCTTAAAACTAGGACATCCTGAACAGGACAAAGATTCGTATCTATGTTTTTGGGCTGAGTGGACAATACTGCCACATTCACAGCACTCTTCTCTGCTCCATTCACACAAGTCACGCTGCAACTAGAGCAATGCAGCGCCAACTGGAGTCTACAGCTAATTGCTTTGTTTTTGCACCCTGTTACTGCTGTCTAGGGAGCATTCTGTCTGTGTACTCCTGTACTTGGATCTCACAATTACTGTCAAAAAGGCATTCATTTCCAGAGAGGAAATTTTCTTTAAAAAAAAAAAAACGCTTGGAATTTCTTCAGCTGCCAGTGATGGTGTAAATAGTCGGCGTCGACATGTGCTAGTATTTAAATGGTTTTGCATTAGGGAAGTTGAAGTCTAATCCAAAACCACTGAAGTGTCCAAGCGGAGTGATTTGAAAAGGCAAAGCCATTTAGATCTGCTCCTCACAGATACAGAGCTCTTGAGCAACCCTCAGAGAACTCGCAATTTACGCCACTGGAAGATCGCTTACGTTCTTCACACAGCCATTTGGGTGAGAAAATGCAGAAAAGGGATTTTCCACCACACATAATTTACAGCCTAGATTACCAACATGTGTTGTTTTGTGGTGCCTCGTGATAACGGAATAAATAAATATTTAAATATATAAATACGCGAAATAAAGGGGGAAATGCCTTCCACCGGTTTGGCGCAGTTCAAACCGCACCGAGAGCAGGAGAAGGAGTCGCTGTGGAAACCGATGCCGTTGACATGTTGTCATGCGGGAGCCAGACGGCGCGAGTCTCTGCCATTCGTCGCTCTCACGCACTCGCCGCATTAATCCGCTCTGTTGGAGAGTCTTATCCTGCTTGTTAACAGGGTGTAAATTCAAATCCTCTCTGGTTAAAATGCATCCAGATAAACTTCCTGAGCTGGGTTTGGGGGGGCTTCTAGAGGGGTGTCCTCAGGAATATCATTGACGCCAATTGCCAACTTGATACAAACAGTTGCCATGGCAACCTCCCACACAGTAACGTGGGTCAGATCTCTCTTGCCCGATTGGCGGCTGAGAGGGCCAGGAATATTGGCCTTCTCCAAATAGTGCGGTGAGCTCATGTTGGAACATGCCGTGGAAAACGGGAATACAATATAATTGGTGTCTGAATGCAGTTTCAGTGTGTCTGATGAACAGAACACCAGTGTGAACTATTCCACTGTATTTGTTCGTATTATAACACATACATCTCCGAAAAGTTTTATGGTGTTTGTGCAGCAAAGCGCAATTTGTTCCTGCTTAACTAAACACTCAACTGGCTCAAACTGAAAGTCTAAAATGTTTATAACCTGGCATATTGAGGCGCATTCCTTTTAGCAAAACCAAATAGACAGATCGTTATTGTATTCTGATAACCGTTTGCTGTCAGTGCCAGTGAAATAAAGCTAAAAATAGGTTGTGGACACAAATATTTGAGAAGCTAGCGTCAGTCGGTTTCATAACCTCACTGGTGGAATTTGGCTGTAATGGGCATTCAAGAGGAATAGTCCATTTAGCTGAGTGTGTTTCTTTCAAAAACCTGTTCAGAGAGATTAATATACATATTCAGAACAGTAAAAGGGCCTTTTTAAACAATTGGATAGTTGATGTGAAACACTGCAGGACGTGGGACCGCTCCATCTTGTTGTTGACTCAGGAAGATAAGTGGTGAGAACATGCAGAACCGTGTCCGAGCGAATGTAAACAACATGACACCTAGCACTGCTGCGCTTAGACTCGCCGGCGTTCCTTTCCCTCTGGCTCGCTCTCTTTCATACTTACGCCGCCCGTCTCCCCTGCTGTTAACGTGTATGTTTCAGTTAGCAGGTCTGAGTAGGATGCATTGCAGCACAGTTTATCCTGGATCCCCGGAGAGGGCCCATATGTCGCTGTACTGTAACTCACAGGGAAGTTTGCTGAACTTGGGGGTGCATGTTTATGGTTTACATGATCCTGTTTTGGTCTAAAAACTCTGGCAAATCATTCAGATATAAATCTGTCACAGAATGGATTGAAAATAAATGAGATCTCTTTCATATCTCAATTGTTTCTCCTAGACAGTAATGAGATTAGTGGAGATTTAGTCGTAATTCTCCTGCTTTTCAGATTTTTCTCCTGAGAAAAGGACTATACTAATCTCACGTCCTCACAAGTTCCACAACAGATGTCAACAAGACTTTACCAATTAGTTTTTTTAAAGGGGACATCAGATCGTAATTCACTTTTACATGGTGTTTGCATATAAATGTGTCTTAGCAGTGTGTGGACACAACCACCCTACAATGATAAAAAAAAATCATTGAAGAGTGTCAATTATCAAGCTGTTTTGATTTTTTGAGGAGTATGACATCATACTGCTCAGGCCCCGCCTATGACCACTGATGTATTTGGATGTAAATGTGAACATAAGAGTCTTCGTTTTCTCCCGACATCACAGTTTTGTTTTTGATTGGGAATGCACCACCAGTAGTCAAAAAACAGAAGAGAGGGGTGAAGTGAGCAGTAGCTCATTAACATTTAAATAGACATGCACGGAAACGGTTCGTAGTGAACAGAGATGTTTTTGACAAAGTAAAAAGAATGTTGTTTTACATGACCACAGAGAAATTTTAACCAAAGTATGTTGCACAAAGACAATCACAAAGACCCTAAAGAATCATACCAACTTGTTGAAAATGTTGAAAACGATGTCCCCTTTAATATGAACGCTAAAGATTTCTCATTAAGACCAAATTAAATTAGTGTTAACAAATGATTACATTTCTAACTGTGTATCAGTAATACAACATGGAATTTGTTTCTATTTTTGTGTCTTTGCTAAGGTTTAACAAATAACTATTCTGAGATTTCATGCAGGTCTTTGTGATGGCATTAGTCTTTGTAAATAGTAAGATTGATTTGATACAGTAAAATAAGTGATTACAATTCTTTGTTCAGTCAATTATAAGAACTTTTAAAGAACTTTCTTCCTGTCAGGCTGTAATCTGAGAGTGTGATATCTCAACAAAGATGTTTATATAGGTATTGTGCAGGCATTTTCCTAAATTAAATTATCCTGGCCGAAGAGTTGCATGAAAATGTATGTCTGTATCGTCTCAGTGACTTTTTATGAGGTTTTACGCAAGGTTCATTTAGCGTTTTCCTACATTCAGTTGAAATTGAATTGAAATGAAAACGCCATTTTGCATCCAGATTAATGTAGATGTAACCCTGTTGGGCTTGTGGACCTTCCTTTTAGGCCCTCAAAACACTTGCACATGCACTGTTGCGCACAAGTCTGCAACGACACAAAAAACTGGATGTGAGCAAGAACGTGTGCACAGACATTAGACATCAGACATCATTGTGTAAATAAGGTTGTGAAGACTGTTCACAAGCCAGAGAGGAACTTGGACGAGAGAAAAATACTTTTGGTTACTTACCACTCCAGTGCTTTGCATACTGTGCTTTGTATGAATGTTCCTGTACACAGCCAAATGTCCTAAAAGGAAAATAATGCGACCTAACAAGCAGAAAGACAAGAGTGAACATACGTACAGCTGTTTATCACTGGAGCGAGCCGAGAGCTTCAGTGTGCTCGCAAACAGATGCCGAACTTGCTTTGCTTGCACTTGACAGGTACAAAAACTTTGGTTATACAACAGCGTTGTAGATGCGTCTAATTTGGTGGCTAAGCCTGGTACAGAACACTGTAGAGAAAGAAATGCGTCTCAGTAATGCGTTTTCCTCTGGGCTGTTCGTCTGTGTATATAGAAACTAAGAGTGTTATTTGTCTGATTATCGCTGTCAGAACTTCACTCACTCACACAGAGCTGTCTGTCCTCTCTCCAGTTATGAATTAAATGTGTAATGTCTCACTGTTCAGTATGTCTCCCTAGCAGCTCATAGCTGTGGTTTGGGTTTCTTATGTTTCAGCATAAAGCCCATGTGGCGTTCCTCAGAGGACCGGATCGTATGGCCCTTCTGTGATGTGAGTAATTACGCCTGAGCTGTGAGAAATGATTATCACCTGGACGCAGATTGCATTTCAGCATCTCAGGTTCCTCATTTATGAGCAGTTTAACTCCTAATGCTGGATCTTTCACAAGTTTCACAGTCTAAAGAATGTCTGTCTTTTTATCAATGCATAGACAGTCTGCTGATCTGTATTGCTGGGTGTTTGGTTACTCTACAAGCCATCCCTAATGCCCTTGAAGCATTCCTGGTTTGGAATTTTAAACAAACATTGGGTGAGAGAGAGCTAAAGAGAGGCACAATCCTTTTAGAAAGCGGAGATATATGAGGTTTCCAACAGCAAACACACTGAGAGTTCCTCAGGCGCTGGGCCGTCACCTCTCCGAGTCTCATTAGGGCTGAAAAATGTCACCCTCATTAAAAATGCAATTAGACTTAATTGAGGTCTAAAGTAAAAATAAACGACAGGGTCATGTTTATTATTTTACTCTCACCTCAGACATTTTTTCAGTCCTCACCAATTTTCTCAATTGGATTTCCTTCTTGAGTGTGTTTTCTTTGCCTGAGTGGCCCACTCACTTTTATCACTTTGCTGAGAGACTGAATTATTCTTTACCAGCCAAATGACTGAAAGCTTCATCATCTGCCATGTTTGAACACACACACCCTGCAGTTACATTCATTCACAATATCTTGCTCCAGTTCGAAGTGTGAAGGGATTTTCCCGGCAGGTTAACATTTGGTACTATCTCTTTAGGTATTTTTCAGATTTTCTGAATTAAAATCATAAAAAATGCGTAACAATCAATTCACATATAAGTAGTTTTTTCCCAAATAGAAAACCTTTTTTTAAAGGAATAGTTCACCCAAAAATTAACATTTTATGACTTTCTTCTTTCAGACAAATACAATCAGGGTAATAAAAAAGTCTTGGCTCTTCCAAGCTTTATAATGACAGTGAATGACTGTTGAGACTAGTTTTCCTTTGCTGTAAACAAACTTGGTTTTTGCAAGGCTAGCTTATTCTCACCAAAGCTTACCTATGCCTACATCTATGTCATCCGCTGGAATGCCACATGCGCATACGACAGTTAGTGGAAGCTAGAGATTGTAGTTTATAAAGTGCTAAATGTGGATGTTATTCTTACTCAAATGCATCAATTTGCATCAGATGGCCTTTATTAATCCCCTGGGAGCCGTGTGGAGGACTTCTATGATGGATGGACATACTTTTTTGGCCTTCAAAATCTTAAACCCCATTCATTGCCTTTATAATGCTTGAAAAAGCCAGAATACTTTTTAAATGTAACTCCGATTGTATTTGTCTGAAAGAAAAAAGTTGTATACACCTTAGGATGGATTGAGGGTGAGTAACCTCCTGAATCTACATTTGAAACTTCCTAAAGAACAGTATATCCATCAACTTAAAATTCATTACATTGCCGCACCAGCATTCTAGTCTCTAGAAATATTGCCAAGTCATTTACTGTAGAGAGTAGAGAGCAGAGTAAACTAGTTATGTGTGATTATCACTTTTGTTTTCTGTTGGTTTTGCCAGTTCTGTTGGTTTATCCATGTTGAAGATAAGATGCCTTGTTGAATTTCCACCATTGATAAAATAAGTTTTGATTTAGACTTTCGCATTTGAATCACAACCTGTCTCTGCTTTCATGCCAGAGAAAAATGTCTGAGGCTTACTTACCCTCTAACCCAAATCCCCTCATAGGTTGAGTTTTCTGGCTCAGACCCATCTTCCCTGCATACCTAGCCATCCAAGGCCCAGCAGACTGTCAGGGAAGTGCTTTTATTCTGTGGCACTATCAGCGCTACGAAGACAGCAGTGAAATTTGCCGTGAATCAGCACTGTGCGTGCTAATGTCTCAGATCCCTTCCCGTCCTCATTTCCTGTCCTGAGAGAACCAGGCTGTACTGTGACACTTCACTCCTCTGTAGTCAGCAGACGAGTAGGTCTCTTTCTCTCGCTGTCTCTCTTATCTCTCAGCCCAGTCACAGCCTCACACACACAAATCACTTTGCCCCATTTGAGTTTCCAAGGAAAAGCTAGAAAAAGACACACTTGACTGAAAGTTGGCTTTTCTAATGGAGACTATCTGTGCCACCCCACAGAGGGAAATGGTACGTTTTATCTAAGTTCATAGGAAAATAAAACTGTAAAAATGATGACTGCTTTCAGTCTGTTTTAGTCTAGAACATATTTAACAATTTGTTGACAATATTAACATTGATTGAAAGACAGTGATGTTGCATGGGAAATTTCAGAACACTTTTGAATGGCCAAATAGAGCACATGGACATCAACTCTTGCAGCCATATGTGGTGGTCAGTTCCCATACAACCGGGCTGTTTTCCTCATCTCACATAATGACCCTTGTTGGCTTTCATAGTTGTTACCCACATGGTCTGCTGTAGCTCATTTTCAAAGCTTTCTGTGTAAACCCTCCACAGGTGATGAGTTGTAGAGGCAGTAAAATGCACTGGGCTGTGACCAGTTTGGACTAGTTCAAGTCTGACTGGGCCCATTATCAGAGCCGCTTCACTGAATCGCCAGCAATAACAGAGGAACACTGGTTCAAACTCTGTGCTGGGAAAGGTCAAAAGTCACAATGATGACTCAAGCACTGTGTTGACACCAGGGAAGTGTGGTAAGGCAATCATCCTTCATACCAGCTATCTCTACCAACTGATACTGTAAAAACTAATTTTCCAAATCAGTATTTCTATGACATAATCAAGTCAAAACATCCCTAAAACAAGATCAATTTAATTCAGTAGCAAAATTGTATAATACAAACTTGTTTACAAATAGGATTTTTCTTGTTTTAATTATAAACCTCACAAACTGTAGATTTATGCTTACGCAAAAACATTTTGCTAGTGTACTAATATAAATACGCAATATATTACCCAGTTTTGCTTCACAAATCAATGTAACAAGACAAAAAATACTTTTCAAGTTTTGATTTTTGCCCAAGCATTTGTTAAAGTGGTAATTCACCAAACAATTTAATTAC
Source organism: Cirrhinus molitorella (assembly GCA_033026305.1). Classification (NCBI taxonomy): domain Eukaryota; kingdom Metazoa; phylum Chordata; class Actinopteri; order Cypriniformes; family Cyprinidae; genus Cirrhinus; species Cirrhinus molitorella. The sequence goes on along the minus strand of CM065122.1, from coordinate 28,859,233 downwards.
CCTATGATTTACTCATCCTCAAGCCATCCGGTATATAAGAGGAGATTTATAATGGCAGTGAATGGGTGTTGAGATTCAGTAGACCAATAAAGTGCATCCATCCATCATAACTCCAGGGGTTATTAAAGGCCTTCTACAGCGACTTGATGTGTTTGTGTGAGTAAAATATCCATATTTAAAACTTTTTATTACACAGCTTCGTGGAATACTCGATTCTGATTGATTAGTCACCACATTCCACGGTTTGATATTCCCAGATAACAACCGGTAAAAACTAACAACACAGGTTCATCTGGGTAACTGCCTGCAGTCAGCACTGTTCACTTGCTGGGAACATTTTTTTCTTGTTTTAATAAAATATTAAAACTCAATTCAATATTACGAGTACAATTATTTAATTCATTATGTCATCCTGGTATCGCAGACTCCCTCTCTCATTTCATACAAACACAGCTGTTGTTATTATTGAACAATTGTTTTGTACACTGTAATGGATTATAATATAACTAACAAACTGGTAAGATTTTAAACCCTTCTCATCTTAAATCAATATCTTTTATTGACTGCACCATTTCCCTTAAATGTCCGTCTAGTTTAAACTTGATGCTTCATTGTAACGGTTCTCTTCACTGAAGCTTTGCGTTCAAATATTTCAACTCAGATCAAGGTTTTATGTCTGATTATTTACTTTTGTGGCAAGAAGCTGTGTAATAAGCGGGATAATGTACATCCAGCAGGTTGTTATCGCAGAACATATAAACTGTAATCTCTAGCTGTCGTATGCACATTCACGAGAGAGTGGTGTTCCAGTGGATGACGTAGGACATAGGTCAACGCAGTAGCGCAGTGGAGAGAGCAAAACAAAATACCAGTCATGAATTAAAGTACAAAAAGACGATTTGTACAAAAAAAATGTTGGAGGATTTCGATATAAGCCAATAGGAGACTAGTTTTCCTTTGCTGTAAGCAAAACTTGGTTCTCATGAGACTAGCGGATTCTTACCGGAGCTTACACTGTGCCTACATTAGCGGAACCTAGAGATTACAGTTTGCAAGTTTTAAATATGGATATTTGTCTTACAAAAATGCATTGATGGATGGATGGATGCACTTTATAGGACTTCAAAATCTCAACAGCCATTCACTGCCTGTTAAAAGCTATAAACCTTTTAAGAGCCAGGGCATTTTTTAATATAACTCCGATTGTATTTGTCTGAAAAAAGAGTCATATACACCTGGCTTGAAGGTGAGTAAATCATGGGGTAATTTTAATTTTTTGGAGAACTATGCCTTTAAATTGATATTTATAGTATAAAATAACTGTGAAAGTACAATGTCATGAACTATCAGAAGCCTGTTTGGCATAGCAGTTATTTCTTAACAACCAGTCATCCACCATTTAGGAAGGTTTTTGTCTTTAAAGAGTTAAATCAGTTCAGAATGGAGCCTTTGGCACCTTAGTTGCTTTTTCCGTTGTTTTCAGATCCAGCCCACAACATGGGGTTAATCGCCTGATTTAGGGCCCTGATGTTAAGTCTTGTTGGAGTAAGAATATGACCCAGATGGGTCATTCTATTATCTAATAACACAGCACCTCACTCTCAGCTGCCCCCAAACTCATCCAAACATCTGCATGCAACTGCACACCAATCTGCATAAGCTAATTACAGCTAATCACATTCAGTAGGAGATGGAACTGCTGAAAAGACCTTTAAAAATATTGGCACTGTTCTTCCTTGATGACGTTCATTAAAGAGAAAGGGAAGGTTAGCCCATGGTGTTTTTGTTGCTCAACGTGAGACTGTTTCACTTGGTCTGTGTGTGTGTGTGTGTGTGTGTGTGTGTGTGTGTTTGAATATGTTTAGTTTTAATTGCTGAAAGCAAATTTAGGTTTGAAGATTGCTCCCAGGATGTCCAGAGTTCTCCATGGCAACACCAATCAAATTATAAAAGTGTATTAAGAATCAGCCTCAGATTCATTGCCATTTTAATAAGCCTCACATTTACTGCTGAGGAAATAGAGGGACCACAGATCGTTGGCTAATCTCACAGTTATGTAGCGCCCGTGACATTTCTCCAAGACATCTCATATAACCTAAGCCTTCCCTGTGCATTGTTGTGTTGACTTTTTTAATATAACCTCTACCTAGAGACCTGAGCCTTCAAAATAAATGTGTTGTTCAAAACAAACACAGGTCAAACTGTATTACTAAACCCATAAAGAGTTACACAGTACTCCCACCTGAAAGCTAAAGCCGCTTTTACAGGACATGGAGGCGCCAGCGCGATCACTTCCATTGGAAACATTTTTACATCATCATTTTTGCTCATAAAAGTAACATACATCATTCAGAACTGTATATATTTATAATATACATGTATATTTGTGTGATCAGTAGCCTACAAAATCAAATATTGCTCTTGCTGCCCGTGTGATATCCTGTGATATGTGATAGCCTATATATAAATATGAGGGAAAAAACACATACAGGGGCAACAATATCTCAAATTTTAGGTCATAACTGCATTATAGACATCATATGTGTCAACATTCAGGTCTAGGTCTGTGGCGTAATTTCCTATGGTGTGACACACATAAAAGAACCACATATTTGTTTTTATCTCAAAATATCTTTAAAAAAAAGCAATTGAGTATTGCAATAGAGAAGATATACATATCACTCATCTTAAAATAGTATAACTTTCAGGAGTTTTGAATGGATGATAGCAAAGTTTGTTTTGCTGTCAAAGTTTGTTTTGAAATTGTCCAAAGAGTCATAGGGAAAAAATTATGTTATTGTAATTTCATACTACTTTCATACAACACTATATGAACATAAGTGTCTAACAACTAAGGTAAATCTCACTCATGCTTTGTATATTATTAAGATTTTTTTTTTCTTAATTTTTGCTATAGACTTACAAATAAGGACAATGGAAGCAATCAAATTCAACAACAGAGCAATAAGTGCTATGACAAGTCTCAGTTAGCTTAATGCAGTATATGTAGCAAGGTTTTTTTTAATTAAATAATAAATAAAAAGAAAACAGATAGAATAGAAAAAGAATAGAGCAATTTTTGCTTTTTGTTAATTGTAATTTTTGTTAACTGCCTTATCAATTACACATATAAATACACAACACAATATTGGCCCCTCTGTGTTTATTGTGGCCCCTCTTGTGCCCCTCAGTTGAAAAAAATCCTAGAATCGCCCCTGCACAGTATTATTGAACAGGGTCATTTTTATAAATTCAACTATTATTTTCTCTTGTGGACAATATGTAAATGTCCTTTATTTGAAATATCTTATTCAGGTTAGTACTACAAAAATAACATGCATTTTGTATTATCCCTCTTATTTTGGTAAAATAATTAACATTTTGCAAATTCTCCAAGGTGTATGTAAAATTTTGACCTCAACTGTAACTTATTACTTTGTGTTATCATTACTTGAAGTACACTACCTCTATCTAAAGTAACCTTTAATGTTGAAAATATAATACAAAAGATATTTAACTATCTTCAGAAACATTAAAGCATTGAAACCTAAAGGTTGAAATTGGTTTAAATTTAATTTGGCACTTGCCTCCATGCGCTGGTTACAAATAGTTAGTGACAAGGTGTAAATACAGGAAGTTCCACTTCTCTGCAGCGCCTCAGTGGTAATGAATGCATAATAGATGCTTTTCCAATTGCTGACCGGTTTTAAATTCAGTAAACAGAGTGCTAATGCAAATTACCAGAGAGAGGGGAAGATTAAAACAGCTTTTTTTCTGTTAAAACGACTGCAGGAAAACCCAAAGACCCTGACATATTGATTGATCATCGCTTATATTGCTGACACCGAAGAGAAGCAAAAGTTTGCCAAATGTGACCATTCGTTTGTTCTGGCCTGGGCGCCTATTAGCAATCGAGTTTTAGGATTGCGGATTTCAAAGACTCTATTTCAGAAACTCTGCAGCATCTGAGAGGTGAGAATAGATTTCATGTGCTTTCTATTACAAGGTGGTCATCCAGTTGGGACCACTTGGGCTTGGACAAATTGCGAAACCAAGAAAGATAAGAGATCTTTCACAAACACTCGAGGACACTGGCCAGCTCTGTTTCGCGTTGCTGTGTCCACACTGCAACAGACGAGTGACCTCTCCCTCAAACAAACAGCATCCTTGACCTGCCTGGCAAACATGGCTGAAAATTGGCCTTTTTATGCTTCTCTTATCTGAATCCCCATCCTAGCCCGCCCTCTCCGGAGCAGCCAAACACTACGTCACGCACACCAGTAGTAGCCGGTTACACTGAGCCCTGTAGTCAGCATGAATACAGCCATTGATAACAAAACACAAGCTGATGTTGTTCAAAGCTGCCCGCCGCACAGAAAAAGACTCAAGGCACACATGTCTGGCAGCGGGTCTTTCGAGTGGTGCATGAAAAACATCTTTCATTGCTAGTGTTGGCGTTTGTCACAAATAACGTGCAATATTTCCCCCTCCGTGCCTTGGATCAAGATAAGTGCGGTGTGAGTGTATGTTTGGCATCGCACAAGGACAACAGCCCCATTCTAACGCAGTGAGAGATTTGGCTTTCGCCCTCTGTGTTGTCTCAGTGGGCCAGGATGTATGTGCCACATAAAATAACACATCAGGGCTGCTATAAAAGACCTCATATCTCTCCATAGACACTAAAACGCAGTCTTGCGAGATGTTTGAGCGTGTGTGTGTTGGCGTTCGGCAGCTGCTAAGCTTCTTAAAGGTGTGTGTTGGTTCCCTGGAAGCTCCAGTCTGAGAGACTGTGTCAACGCTTTAATATTCCAGGGTAATTCTCCTCAAATATCTCCTCTCATTCCCAACCACCGAAATCCTCTTAACGGTGGAGTCGGCAGCATCTATTCACCACGTTTCCTGTCCTCCTCTCTTTCGCTCTCTCTCCAGAGAAGAAAGAGCTTGAGCAGTGAGGCTTCTCTTTCTAAATTATTTGTTTGCATTTTGTTTACCGAGACCCACTTCTTCAATGGCAGATGTGTTTGAGGCAAAGCCATTTCTCTGTCACTCTCTGCCCGGTATCTGGCTGAATGTCAAGTGCATATTGATGCGCCACAGTTACGTTCGGGTCCGGAACGAGCGCCACTGTGACATTTTCTCACACGGGACTATAATTGACTTGTTAGAGTTGCTGTCAGTTGCTCACCTGGTGGGGTCAAATCTGCAGGTCTCCAGTATTCAAACCCCTTGTCTGAGAGCCTGGCACGTGTTTCCGCACCATTTCAGCATCTCTTGGTTATAGATAATACACACCTCTCCGATAGATACCAAACGTGAACGGCACATCTGTTGCGAATCAGTGCTCCCCAACGCAGCAGGAAAATGTTCTGTCCAATGAACGCTGGAATCAGGTTAGAGCTGCTGTGAATTAATCTCTAATCCCCAACACTTAAAGTCAGACTGATTCCCACGTACATTTGTTTAAAGTTCATGAATTATTCATAATGAACGCTTTGTAAATATGTACATCAATACTCAATGCACGCGCGTACGCGCACAGCTTGTCAGCATGATAAAATGAGGCTATTCAAGGTGCCCATTTTGCTTGTTTATGGCGGGGTGGATGCACTCTGTGCTCAGAATGGCACAATAATGACAGAGGCTCTTACATTATGAAACAAAGGACGGTGTGCATCAATTAACAGCCATTTGCACAGACACGCAAACGGTCTTGTCAAAGAGTAGGGGTTCGTCTGTTTGTTTATGCCTTGATGTGAGTGTGTGTCTGTGTGTCTCCAGGACTACAGGTGATCTTGAGACAAAAAGGGACGCTTGATCAATTAGCCATGTTAAAGACATCATCACAGGCTGCTTGATATTGAAATGATCTGCTAGTTTTACAGTAAAGGGGTGTGCCTAACAGCCCCCCTCAGTGTTGATGTAGTGGGAGGTGTGTGGGTGTTGCTTTATCTGCTCACTGTGAGTGTGTGTTTGGAGGTGGTTCTGATCACTGATAAGAGAAGGTGCTGTTTATTTTTTTGACCCTGCACCCTGGGTGCTCAGATTAGTGAGATTAGAGATGGTAAAGTCCCATCTTGCTTAAATCTGGAAACACAATGCCAAGGACTTATCTCAACTTATGTGGAAAACCATAGGAAAACAAACTACAGATTTCTTTAATATAGCTGTTGTTTCACCTAGACAGCAATGAGGTAATAAAGAGAACAAGAAGAGGTTTTGAATCTCTTTAATGAGAGGAAACTTTTTCGCAAGACGTGAAATTTGAATCATAAGTACATATCACTGCAGTTTCCAACAGAAATGAACACTAAAAAAATTAATTGTTATCGTACACACTTACGATTACAGCTTCATATTTTTTACTTTTTGGACATAACAAGCTTGCTCTGTAGCTCAGCCGGCAGGGAATTGGAATCTGGACGTAGAATCCTTGGGTACAAATCCAACTCGCAATGAAAGCTGAAAGATGAGAGATCGAAAAGCAAGCTTAAATGGCATGATTGCAATTGTGTTTTTATGTCCCATTTGCATTTGTTCATACTATCAGGTAGCTTTAGGTGTAGTGCAGATGGTATGTTATTTTAAAACGTCACAGAGCATTAGTGTTCTAGCGCCACTCAACGGACATTGCAAGTTAGAACTGTGGTGACACGTGCAAAACCAACGACACATAAAGCCCTGGTCAGACTACACGATTTTAGCCCAATTTTGCCACAATCTGCTTGTCGTAGGGTGTCGTGGGGAATCGTATAAGACAATGTGCGTCGAGACGCAAAATTCGAATTCGAATGTCAACATATCTGCGACGCTTCATGACATCAAAACAGAAAGACTAGCATGTTTAATATTTTTTACATCGTATACGACATGTTCCGTCATGTCGAAACGCATTCGTACAAGCTTTCAAACATGCCGAAACGAAAGAGAGACAATGGTATCAGTCCTGCTAGGAAGAATTTTACAACGGAGGAAATGTCTGTGGAGCTACGGCAACAATACTCCAGCATTTATGATGAGGGACTACCGCGACAGAGTGAAAAAAGGTAAAATAAAAACTATTTTACCTCAGTTCTCTTTGACAGTCCATGCTGTCCTGTCATGCAATCCAGATTTGTGTCTAATGTCAGGTCGTCTTTCTTTTTTGAGCTTTTCTTATGACAAGACAATGCAAAACACGCTGTTTGCTAGCATTTTTTGTTTACACTCAGAGCACCTTGGTCCCGCTTGTATCGATGACAGCATGCACATTGTTATGACGGCATACGATACTGGTAGCATCGTGTAGTCTGACATGTTTCTGGTTCACGACACAACAAGATTCTATGAGTGAAAATCACATAATCTAACACAGTGCCTGTCGTAACCGACAAAAAAATCGTGTAGTCTGACCGGGGCTTAAAACGCACCATATGTACGTTCATCTGTTCTGGGGGAAAAACTGAGCACTCTTTTAGTACCTCTCAATGGACATTTTACATCAAATATGTCACGAAACATACATGGTGGCACGGTTTTCACGTCTTGCGAAGAAGTTCTCACGGGTACGTTTTCGTCATGAGATCAGGTTGGACTTGATTTGATTGTAAAATTTCTTGCTTTAACTTTTTTCTCCTGCTGTGTTTGCGCAATTTGAACCTTTTACAGAAACTTTCTTATTTATTTATTTATTTTAATTATTATTTTATTTAGTTTAAAATAATTTTATCTTGTGATGGCGACTCTAGTCAAAGTCAGTCTAGTCATCTTTGCAATATTTTATTTTATTTTATTTTGCCCGCAGGCCCTTGTTTGGGCATTTCTGATCTTAATGCTGATTCCTACATCTATATTTTAACATTTTAAATGGTTTCATTTGCGTTATTTAATGTATTATGTATAAAAATCTAATTACAGTTTACACTTGTATACTTATAAATGAACATTAATGTATTTACTTAAGTTTGTTAGTTCATGGCACGCAATGAAATTCTAATGTTACCAAATGAACCTTAGTGTAAAGAGGAATATCTAACATAAAGTTGGTATTAAACACAACTGAGAAGACCATTAAGTCTCTATAGCAATCTCTGAGCAATAACATCTTCTGGCAGTCCATTTTAAATTCCAGTTAATGCCCAAAACATCACTTTCCAAGTGGGCAGGACTGTCAAAACACTGTATTTGGGCATCTCTGCCGTTATTTCACACTCTGATAACTCTTTTTAGAAAAGATGCCTGGAGATGCAGTTCCACTGAATTCGGTCTTGATGAAAGTAATGAAGCTCAGAGAGAGTGAGAGAGATGGAAGGATAGACTGATGTTTGACTGAAAAGCTTTGGCATGCCATCCAATCAGGACACATTAAAGCTGATGGAGTTGGAAAGCCATGTGTGTACATGTTTTGGGGGGTGAGGAGGGGGACACACTTGGATTGGGCTGCTGTCATCTTGTTTTTGGGGTTTGCCAGACAAAATAAGCCACCCCTCCCTCTTATGCTCTGTTCATATCCCCCCCCCCCCTTACAGTGCCCAGTCTCAGCCCACAGGGCCGCAGTAATTTACCGACGGCCATTTGTCTTTTGTCTGCCTTTTACAGCGCTGTTATAAAACTTGTGGTGTTGCTTATGCCATAAAAGAATAGAGTTAGAGTGTGCTGAGGCGCTTCATTAAATCTATTGTGCCATTTCGAGAAGCTTGTTCGGACGCTGCGGTAAAAGACAAAGACGGGATGGAATTACTGTCTGCTGTTGGTTTCCTGAGCTCATCAAGCTCTCATTCCCTCCTTCAAATAAATCAGACCTCTTTCAGTCGGTGTATCAGCTACCTGTCAAGTACTTCCCTCTCTGCTGCCACCTTTTCTTATGGAAAACGAGCTTTACTTTTACTTTCCTGACTGGAGTTCTGGCATCTGTGTCTTTGTGTTTAATACTTCTCAATTTTTTGCTTTTTATTTGAATTCGTAGCAAACACAGAGCCTGTTTTCATGTGTAGCTATGGCTGCAAAACTAGGGATTACTATTTATTTGTGGTTTGCATATTGAAGGGTTGGTGGGTTTGATCTTATTAAAGGATTAATTCACCCCATTTTTTTTTTTCTTTTACTCAACCTCATGTCGCTTCAGACCTGAATGACTGACTTTCATCCGTGGAACACAAAAGGAGAGGTAATAATGTAGTTGGCTGTGTTTTTTCTTACAAGGAATGTGAGCTGAAACTTTAAAGCTTCAAAAAGAGCACAAAACACAACAAAAGTATATCATAAGTAAGACCATATAACATGTGCACTGTGTTCCATGTATTCCAAAGTCACGTGACAGCTTTATGTGAGAAGTAATTTGTTATTCACTGATTATCTTCCCCTCCAATGAGCTGTTAACTGTTGGAACTGGTTCATTTAATTTGTCTGATTTCTGAACAAATCATTTAGACTTGTTTTTGTTAATTGGATTTATTGAGTTATGATCCAAATCAGAATATTTATTTTATTTTATTATTTGTATATTTTAGTTTTTATTTATTTATTTTTTATTTATGTTTTTATTTAGTTTTATTCTATCTTATTTCATTTTATTTAGTTTTTATTTGTATTTTATTTTGTTTTTTATGATCTTTTTTATTTATTTATTTTTTACTTTATTTTATTTACTAATTATTTTGTTTTGTTTTGTTTTATTGTTTCTTATTTTACTTTTATATTTTATTTTGTTTTATTTTATGTTTAATTTTATTTCAAAATATATTAATTTAATTTTATTTATTATTTGTTTTAAATATATTTTATTTTGTTTTATTTTGTTTAGTTTTATTGTATCTCATTTTATTTATTTTATTTATTATTTATTTTGTTATTTTTTATTTTATTTTTTTATTATTTTGTTTTATTTTATTTTGTTGTGTTTTATTGTATCTTATTTTATATCTTTTTATTTGAATTATCTATTTTATGTATTTTTTAAATTATTTTTTTATTAATTTTATTTATTATTTATTTTGTTGTATTTCATTTTGTTTAGTTGTATTGTATCCTATTTTATTTAGTTTCTTTTTAATTTTGTTATTTTTTAATTTTATTCTTAATTTTTTTTTTTTATTTAATTGTATTTATTATTGATTTTGTTGTATTTTGTTTTGTTTTATTGGATCTTATTTTATTTCTTTTTTTTATTATTTTTAGTCAATTTATATATTTCTATAATTTTTATTTTATTATTTTTTGCTTTTAATATGTTTTATTTTTTATTTTAGATTATTCTATTTTAATATCAAGACTGTCAGTGAAAAACAACTTCAAGTGTACTTTCTCACACAAAGCATGGCTTCAGGAGACTATTGAATATAGTGCACAAGTTGTATGGACCACTTTTTTTGACAGCCTTAGTCATTTTCATTATACTGAAAAGAGGGGCACAATATATATATATATATATATATATATATATATATATGTATGTATATATGAAAAAAAGAGGAAATGATACAGGTTTGGGTTTTGCTTCCAAATAAATTATTCCTGTAGGCATGTTCTTATTTTTGACAATTCAAATTTTGTTTGTTTTTGACAATTCAAATATACATTTCCCATTCCCAGCATTACTATGGAAACCACTATCACCCTCCACCCAACTAAACACTAAACTAATAGAGGGACATCAAAGCGTGCATTCAGAACCTCCCCAGGTTCCCTGCTTACCACACTGATTGTTCCTGAATCCATTCACTGAGCCCTCCGTCCACACATCAAAGATCCTTTAGCCAATAATGTGACTATTATACTTCCTTGCAAAAGAGCACAAAAGCAATGAGGATTTAAATGGAATTATATTGGGATCTGTGTGTGTGTGTGTGTGTGTGTGTGTGTGTGTGTGTGTGTGTGTGTGATGGTGAAACTGTGTCTGTGTGTATGTGAAATGCAGAGGCTATATTCTTCCCTAATACTCAAATCCTCCCAGATCGGTTTGAAGAATGACTGGTTGTGGGTAATGATGGTGTGGGGTGAGTTTGAGGATGTGTTTGTGTGAATGGGTTAGTGAGTGATTACATGGGTCTGTGTGCAATAGTGCGGATATCAGTGAATAGGTTGAACAAAAGGTCCAATGTAGGCTCATTCATATACAATATACAGTGACATTGGAGCCAGTGTGCAGTTCTCAGACGTGCAGAATTGCTGCACTCTCAGTTTGTGTTCTTGCTTGTTCGTATCATTCCAATCATGTCCATTTGCTATTCCATTCCTAACTGCACAATGCAATTGTGCTTTTTTCTGATAAAAATTGTGATTTGCGACTAAAAAATCGATGTTGGCTAAAGTTTTGTGATGTATATACATCTGATTTCTTATAGTTGCTTGAATAAAAGAATTCAAAAATAAATAATTAAAAAAACTGCTAAGGTCAATATTATTAGCCCCCTTAAGAAATTATTAGTTTGATTAGCTATAGAACAAACCACTGTTGTCCAATGACTTGTCAAATTCACCTAATTTGCCTGATTAACCTAATTAACCTACTTAAGCCTTTAAATTGCTCTTTAAGCTGAGGATAAGTATCTTGCGAAACAACTAGTAAAATAATATGCATATATAATAATATGTCATCATGGCAAAGACAAAAGAAATTAGTTTGTACTTGAGAGAAAGAATTGCTAATGCTCATAAAGATGGAGAAGGATACACACGTTTATCAAAGCATTTTCAAGTGTCAAGAACTGCAGTGAGATGCATTATCAAGAAGTTTAAAGAGACCAACACAGTGGAGAACAAGGCGGGCAGAGTCAGGAAGCGAAGGATTTCAAAAACTTTAGAAAGAAAACTAGTGAGAGAGGTTTCTAAAGACCCAAGAACAACTGCCAAGACACTAGTGAATGACCTAGCCAAGTCTGGAATTGATGTCTTAACGAAGACACTCACTAGAGCCCTGCACAGGAATGAACTGCGAGGTTGCCGACCAAGAAAGACTTCACTTCTGAAGAAGAGACACCTCCAGGCTAGAATGAAGTTTGCTTAGGACAACCTGGGGGAATGTGATGCATACTGGAAACATGTCCTTTGGTCAGATGAGACAAAACTAGAGCTTTTTGGCCATAGAGATGTTGCCTATGTTTGGAGAAAGAAGGGAGAGGCATTCAACCCCAAGAACACGGTTCCCACAGTGAAACATGGTGGTGGGAGTATAATGCTGTGGGGATGTTTCAGTGTGTTTGGAACTGGGAATCACGTTAGGGTTGAAGGAAACATGAAAAAGGAAGACTATAAGAAGATTTTGAAAGACAACCTCAGACAGTCTGCAAGAAAACTTGGTTTGGGTCGACATTTTGTCTTCCAGCATGATAACGACCCAAAGCATACCTAACTTCTGGTGAAGAAATATCTCCATGAGCAAAGTGAGTGTACTTGACTGGCCTGCACAAAGCCCAGACTTGAATCCAACAGAAAATCTGTGGGGCACACTAAAGTCCAGAGTTTGTGCCAGAAGACCAACAAATCTGGAGGAGCTTGAGAGATTTGCTAAGGAAGAATGGGCTGTCATTCCTCAGGAGACATGCTTGAAACTTGTTGAGAACTACAGCAAACGACTAAAGGCTGTTATCAAGCAAAGGGATTCACTATTGACTATTAACACCAGAGAGCTAATAATTTTGACCAGTAGACTTTTTAAAATTCTTGGTTATACATTTATTTCTATTTGTACTACAAACCCTAAAAGCTTCCTGAATAAAGAATTATGTTTAAAAATGCTGTGTTGATAAAATCATCTATCTTAATGAAATATTTTATAGGGGGCTAATAATTTTGTCTTCAACTGTATATATATATATATATATATATATATATATAAAGAAATACTACTATTTACAGTATGACTATAAATATATATATATATATATGACTATATATATGGCTATTTTAAAGGGATAGTTCACCAAAATATGAAAATTCTGTCATTAATTCCTCACTCTCATGTTGTTTCAAACCTGTAAAACCTTACCAAATTAAGATATTTTTAATGAAAACCGAGTAATTATTTTTAGGTCAACTATCCCTTTAACTTCCTAGTTTTCAAACATTAACCCATCACATTGTTATTATTATTATTATTCATTATAATGGTAGGGGGGTCATAAGGCTTCTCTTTTCTGATAAGTGCTTTTAATTTAAAGTATAAGCTAGTAAGTAACCCAATCTAACAGTAAACTTCGTAACTGCTCATGTAAGAACACAGTGCTTCACTTCACATGGCGCATATGTTTATTTAAATCACTGTCTTTTTAATCATTTAATTTTGGTTTTGATTAATCATGTAATCTTAATAGATACATTGTGCAAAATTAGGATGGAGCATATCTGTCCTGAGGAGAAATTACTTACTGAGGAGAAATGACATACATCCACTGAAAAGCACCTTGAGACCAGTAATATTCATTGCAAGAAAATGCTCAGAAAAGTGAATTCTGAGAGAGGTTCTAACATCATGAAATTCATGTTTTTAAATATACAGTCAAACCAAAATTTATTCAGACACCTTTAACATTTCTCACATTATCAGTTTATACACTATAGAAAATGGTAATAAAATATGACAAGAACTCAGAGTTAAACTGTGTCTGAACAAATTCATCTTGATAATGTCAGATAACTTTGGTAGAAAAGTATGTAATGGATCACAATCAAACAAAAATTCAGACTGTTAGTATGACAATATTTACACAACTATCAATACTTTGTTGACCAATTACCAAGCAATGCCTAATTTTGTTCAGTCGATGGTGTAAAAAGGTCGCATTAAGCAATTAAAGAACAAAGACTTCAGCGTGTGTCTGAATAATTTTTGGTCCTAATTATTTATCAATTTTACTGGTAGTCCACTGTATGAAGAATTTATGTGTATAATAATTGACAGTTTACTTTATTTTGCTATCTTCACTTCAATAAATGAACTATACTGTAGTGTCCTGCACCCACTAGTAAAGAAAATATAAAAAATTATATCTGGTGTCCAGATAATTCTTGGTTTGACTGTGGCTTTTTCAGGTGTACACTGTATGTCACATTGTCACTTATTTGTGCTTCAAACAAAGCCTCTGAACTCTTTGCTATCAGCCTGCATGACTCTAATAATCACTGCGGAGTAATCCAGCAATCTCTGCATGAGTGTGACACTGAATGAAGGTCATTTTATTAAATTTTGTTAGTTTAGCTGAAGTCAATAATCAATAGCTCTTCATTTCAGTGAGGCTGTGATTTTCTCACTGGGTCACATTAATCACAGTCTGTTTGAATGGATCAAAACCAGAAGAAGAAACAACAATTAATCATGTCTAATTAAAAATTAATGCTAGCATTCAATTTTCATCATTCGTTCAGTTTTTCCACATCACTTCTTGTGACTGCTGGATTCCCAGTGTTTTTGTTCATGTTTGTGTGTTTGTGGGTATTAGGGCAGAGTGTTTTGAGGGGTAATGGGATAAGGTAAAGCGGGGGGGGTTCTGGGAAAGCAGCAGATGTTGACCCCCTTGTTTCCATCTAAGTTCGCCGGTGTGACGCTTCTCAATCAATTAGCTTGAGTTAATCAGTCACTCATATCAGATGCTCAGTGAACCATCTCTCTGACACTCCACTGCCAAATTGAATCTGAGGGCCACACACTCACACACACAGACAATCACCCTCATCATCTTCTGTTTTGTCAGCCTCAAGCCTACACTAATATCTCGCCATAAATCACTCGTTGAAGTCTAAAATCTGAAAGCTGATGAATGTTTAGATTCTCAAAGTTACTTCACTAGCTTAGTTTTCATATTTAAAAAATCTATTTATCTTAAACACAGCCTTTCCTAAATCATTTCCTTTTCCTGTCTTTATCCATTCTGTATGTGTGCTCAGAGAGCCATTGCACCCTGCTCAGTTTAAACAATACTGTTTAGTGATTCATTGCTTTAAAGTGCCCTTTTATCATGCACTATCTTCTGTAGTCTTATTGTCATTGGCAGTCTTTCTAACCCTCAATAGAGAGTTTAAGATCCATTTTCCACAGAATGTAAGGCCTGTGGAGTACTAAAGATTGCTTTAATTTAATTTTAGCTCTGAAGCAAAAAAAAAAAACATACTTTTGATGCTTTAGTGAGAAGCTTTTATATATTTTATATACATACACTACCGTTCAAAAGTTTGAGAGCGATAAGATTTTTAATGTTTTTTAATAGAATCTCTTATGCTTATCAAGGCTGTATTTATTTGATTAAAAAATACAGAAAAACAGTAATATTGTGAAATATAATTGCAATTTCAAATACTGGTTGCCTATTTTAATATACTTTAAAATATAATTTATTCCTGTGATGGAAAGCTGAATTTTTAGCATCATTACTCCAGTCTTCAGTGTCACATGATCCTTCAGAAATCGTTCTAATATGATGATTTATTATCAATGTTGAAACGTACTGTTGTGCTGCTTGTGTATATATATATATATATTTTTTTTTTTTTTTTGATGTGATACTTTAGTTCTTTGATGAATAAAATGAAAAAGTTAAATAGAACAGCATTTATTCAAAATAAAAATATTTTATAGCAATATAATTACTTTTTGTCCATTTAACACATCTTTGCTGAATAAAAGTATAAATTTCTTTCTTTTTTGAAGTTAAAAAAAGAACAGCATTTATTGAAAGTAAAAATATTTTCTAACAGTATAAATCTTTACTATAAATTTCTATCCTTATGTTTCACATCCTTGCTGAATAAAAATACTAATTTCTTTAAAAAAAAAAATTACTGACCCTAAACGTTTGAATAGTAATGTTTAATGTAACACAAAATTTCTATTTTAAATAAACACTATTGTTTTTTGTTTATTTTTCAAAGCATCCTAAAAAAAAGTATCACAGGTCCCAAAATATATTAAGCAGCACAACTGTTTCCAACACTGATAATAAACCAGCATATTAAAACGATTTCTGAAGAGTCATGTGATGCTGAAGACTGGAGTAATGGCTGAAGAAAATTTAGTGCTAAATCACAGAAATAAATTAGATTTTAAAGTATATTAAACTTGGAAACCAATAGTAGAAATTGCAATAATATTTCACAATATTACATTTTTTTTCTGTATTTTTGATCAAATAAATACAGCCTTGATAAGCATAAGAGATTCCATTAAAAATCTTACTGATCGCAAACTTTTGAACAGCAGTGTACATCTAGTAAAGCTTTATTCAAAAACTGTTTATTCAAAACCACTTTTTTTAATCCAAAATTCTACATCATTTGCGTTTATAAATATTTGCCAACATTCACAGCCAGACTTCCTCTTCACAAGTTGATTTCAAAGCATCTGTGAGTGAAATATGGTGTTTTTAATTTCCAAAAGAGTTACAGCAACATTTGGCAGAACCAAAACAATCATATTAGAAATATCATACTTACTCCATTCATTTTAATTTCGATGTGACTATTAGAACTGACAAACTGTTTTCTGTAATCTATCAGATATGCAGTGATGTAAAGCCTGCTGCAGAGAACGGGGTAAAACTCCATGTGTTTCAATTACATTTCATTTTACTGCATCTCATAAGACCAGAGAAAAATTACCCAACAAGAGAAAATTGCAGATGTGTGAATTTTTGTGTTCATTACTCAAATTAATTACCCAAATGGTGACTCGCTTCGATTGAATGCAATGAACACACAGCAGAAATGTCCTCGCTCTGACATTCACATGACATGCCATTTATTACACAATCGCATGATTACTGTCTCGGTTTATACTGCATTGTTTTACATGTTTACTTTTGATTAATCAAGTGTTTACGATCGCAAGGCTTCTCACTGGGAAAGCACAGATTTGCAAGCTTGCCGTGCCTGAGGTACGGCTGCAAATATTAATCTCAAACAGTAACGCACAATCATCAGCTCCCCTCATTTATACTCATAACTCAAAGAATATATTACAAAAGTGCTGATATCAAAGCACTCTGTGGCTCCTGCACTGACGTATGTTATGAAATAAGACTTTGCTGTCAAGGCTTTTTCTCCCCAAATAGCTTCCTCCAGCCAATGAAGTCTTTAGAGTCTGATAAGCTCGCCTTCCTCCTGCACAGGAACCCTGAAGTTTACCAATCAAACTCCAGATTGTGCTCCTTCTGATAAGACAAAGAGGAGATGAATGAGGGAAAAGCCTGAAGACGTTCTTCACTGCGGACAATCACCTATTTGTCCATCCTGCTGGTTCTACTGGACCATCATATTTACTGTAAACAACTGAAAGACCTCGACACTAGTTCCAAGCATGTAATTAGAAAGAAACTCAATAGGAAAAAAATGTTTGAGGGTCAAACGTCTCATTCATGCTGGGTTGTAGATAAGCAGTGCTATAGGAGAGTGAGAGGGAGGAGACCTCCGTATTTGATCAGTGTTCCCTCACATTCCCTGGCCTCCATGCTTGCTTAGATCCCAATCAGCTCCATGGGATTCCACAGACGGCCTTATCAGTGTTAGAAACCCTGACCTTTGACCCTCAGGCTTATCAGTGACCAGTGTTTGAGGTGAGGGGAGAAACCCATCAGCGACTGCACTTACCTCAGGCGTTTCAATTACAGCGTTTGTGTGAATATGGGCTTCATGGCTCTGAGATAACTGAAGTTGTGTAATTAAAGCCAAGATTAAGAATTACCTAGAGAGGTACTTTACCTGTTATTCCTGGTTATTTGACAGCTCATTCATATATACGTGAGAGATGCGTGTATTCGGGTTATTATAAAATCAAATCCCAAATCAAAGACGAGGAAATTGTGTTTACAGATATACAGCGGGCCGCAGTTATTAGCGTATCCTAGAGGAGGGCGTCAGCGTGCTGAGGAATGAGCTATTGTGAAGATAATTAGAGATGGCTGAATATCATTTGTCATCGTGATTCATCAGGTTTAGATATTATATTGTTATTTAATAAGGACGTCTCGTGTTCCTCTGGTCCGTAGCGATTTGACTGAAATTCAGCAGGCTGTTAGTTGAGGCTGCTGAAATGAAGCCTTCCCATCGGTTGTATGCTTTTGATTCAGCATAAACGTACACTTTATTGTTTAATTTGATGTGAGGGTTTTATCAATAGACTTTAATTCTCCTGTTTGTTCCCTGATCCTGCCTTGCTTTCATCCGTCTCCCTTGGCAGACACCTGCCCCCTCATGGTTTAAAGGTGAACTGCACCAGATACCTCTGAAGACACCAAAGCTGGACGTTTGTTCAGGTGATTTCTACTGAATTAAATAACATTATTTGCTGTGTAGAGAATATGTAAACATTACGGCAATTAAATTCTGCCTTGTTTACAGGTTACAGTATTTGCGAGGGCCAACACACACCGCTCCTGCTCGTAAGTAGGTATTTCTTCAGGCTGGTTTAAATGAATGTGAGCGCATGGAGACGAAAAGGCCTTGTGGGAGTTGGATGGCTTTGTGGATAATGAGAACTACAGTTTCCTCCACCACTATTCTTCTGTATGAACCCCAGGATACCGCTTCAACCTGCAGTGATAATCACGCCGGAGGCGGCCGCAGCTGACACACAGCAGTAAATAGGGGAATAAAAGTCCGCTCCTGCAGACACCCAGACTTAAGATCTACAGCGTTCAGATTTAGGTTTACTGCACCCAGTGCAACTTCTGTACACAAACAGGCAGATCAGAGAGGATAGTTGTGTGATTACTGGATGTGGATGTTTGTGTGGGGGCACTGGGTGAAACGGAGAAGCAGATATAACTCAAAGAGTCGTCTGAACATGGGGACATGATGATGGGCTGTGTGTTTGTCCCCAGTAAATAGGCAAAGCTATGTTCCAGCCGAGCCACATTAGAGAGTCGCCAGTGTATATGTACTGCTGATATAATAATTTACTGTTCTACTGCAGAGTTGAGTTTATTGAGGATACCGGGGAGCGAGAATATCAATGTGCGTGTTTGTGTATGTGTACGGCTGTATTACTCACTTAGAAAGAATGAGTAATGCAAGGTTGTGATTTAGCTTGTTTACTTTGGAACAATATGAATATGAAAGTCTTTATTATATACTTGGCATGAGTGAATGTTAGTGATGAAACTGAAATTATATTTTAAACAAAACACTGAAACTGAAATTAAAGTTTTAATTTTTAGCCAAATTACATTTAGATAACCCAGTCATAGTAAAGTTCAGCTAAAATGCATATATTGCTATTCTGGCATTGTTTTTGGCCACAGTAAAATGCGTCCATCGAAATATTTGCTATTCATCTTGACAGAGAACATATTTTGATTCTGGTTCCACTCTGGTTCTGCTTTAGGCCTGTGTATTAGCTCCTCGCCCCACTTTGGGTTTTTCTCCTCTGGGTTTGATGTGGGCAGAGCTCTTGTGCCCGTTCCAGCTGTGGTACACTATTTAGCCCCAGGGCTTGCTTAGCAAGGGTAATTGGATCTGGGTGTTAATCTGTGCAATACGTCTAAAGCAGTCCACTGTCCAATGACAGTGAGCATTTCATTCAGGCATTTGACTGCTGAAGGAGTGTTTTGGCTGGCTTACCAAAAAGCTTCATCAAGCTTACAGGGAGTTCAGAACGAATCTGCAGAAATGCTGACTGAGATGTACCAGACTGAGAAATCACACAACTCTGTCACTTAATTTCCTTTTCTGGCTACTTTTTTAGATTGATTTCAGGATTGTTGACTTCATTTTTAAATGTCTTTTTGGTGTTACCCCTGATGATTTATGTTAAGTCAGTTAGCACTTTTTTTAAGTATCTGAAAGCATGCTTTCAGATATATTGTACAGGTCAAGGTTTAGTTTTACTTGATGGTTGCACCACTTGACAGTTTTGTCATTTTGAGGATTTTCTTAACTTAATTCAGTTCTTTTATATCACACTTTTTGGTGAGTTATTTTTATTTTTTATTAAAGTCATTTGGATTATCCTTAAGAAACCTTGTTTATTTATAACTTGATATTCTTGTGATTTTTATTATGACTTAAGTTGCGTAAACATGCATGATTTAAGGTGCAAGATTTATTTTTTTATTATTTATTTATTTTTGCTTTTTACTTGGTTACCCTAGTTGACAGTTTTATGCTTTGAAGTATATATTTAATTTAAATCTGTTATGTTCTTATATATTTTTAGAAATATCACAAATATCACAAGGTGTTTTTGTTCAGGTCAAGAGAAGTAACCTTAAACTTTTTTATATTCATGATGTCTTTTATATGACTAACACATAATAATGTATATTAGTACTCTTTACTTTATGCTTGCACCACTTGACCGTTTTGTAGTTTTTGAGGATTTCCTTAAATCCTTAAATCAATTTATTTTTTAAAATGTCCCACATTTTGGTGAATTATTTTTATGAATAGACACTTTTTTTTAAAGTGTGGATTAACTGTAAGAAAATTTGTTTATTCATGACTTGATATTCTTGTGATTTTTTTAAGTTGTGTGAAAATGCTCAAGATGCAAGAAAAATATTTTTGTGCTTTTTACTTGGTTACCCCAGTTGACAGTTTTACATTTTAAAGCATTTCCTTAGTTTAAATTTGATTATTATTTCTTTTTAGAAAAGGCATGTTTTGTTTAGGTCAAGTGAACTAACTTCATATTGATGACTTCTTATATATAATATTCTTGGTTTATTATTATTATTATTACGTAAATAAATACATAATAAAGTATTTAGTACCCTTTCATTTATGGTTGCATCAGTTTGCTGTCAACTTTATTCTCCTCTGTCACTATTTTTTAAAATATCACATATTTTTTTAAAGTCAAGTGGACCAACCTTAAGAAAACTTCTTGACATTCATCACTTGATATTCCTGTCAACTTTAGTTGTGTAAACTTGCATTTTCACTTGCATTTCAACATTTTCACACTTTTTTCGGTTACACCAACTGACAGTTTAGTACTTTATTTTTTGTTGCTGTTGATTATTCCTTAATTCTTTGTTTGCGAACATAAATGTACATGTCTTCAGGAACTTCTGCTTGTACTTTCTTTGTTCCAGACATAAACTGTAATAGCTGTAAACAAGTAGATGTGTCAGCATTGGCTGCTTCTCTTAAGCAGGACTTAAGCTTAAATGGCATAAGAAGATGAAGTACAGCCTCTGCTAGGACCGCAGCAGGGACTTTCCTCCCTGTTTGGCCGTCAGGACCCTCAGAGCTCACATACACACACACACACACACTCAACACTTCCCCCGTGAGGCTGATAGTGTGGATAGCCCCGCCACCATGCACAGAGGCTCCACTGTTCTTCAGAGATCTCCTCATGCTCAGCCTGGCATTAGCCAATAAGATGGATGATCACAGGTCTGCTGTGGGTCGAGATGTGTGTGGACAGCACAGGCCAGGCCTGTCAACACTTCAAAGGGAAGCTGTTATTTCACCCTGATCCAAGACCAGCCCTCACTATACCCAAACTCTGACCTCATCCGTGATAGGTGACACCACACGACTGGTCTGAAGACAGTGTAAAAGAGCAACCTTTATCAAGTATTACTGTTGACAGGCCCAAGACCCCAGGTCAGATAGTGCAGTGGTCTGAAGAGCTGAGAGATGGAGTCAGTACTCACGGAGAGATAAGAGCTTGAGGTCTTGTCAAGTGATCTATGAAACTTCTCATTGAGTGGTTGGTGATGGTAAAAGAAGTCCAGTGTTACAAAAACAATCATGTTTTCTTCACTTCCCATTTCCTCCATGAGTGAATACGATTCTCAGAATTAACAACTCACACATGCCACCGCACATGACTAATCATATGACTTTAATAAGACATGACCTGAAACTGACAAGGCATCAAACGCTAAGAAAAGCTTCCCTGTGCTTCCCCAGCTGCCTGTTGTCACAGTGTTGAGCGTGTGCAGGGTGGTTGAAGAAAGAGAAGTTTATTTCGGGATCTGCAGGGTAATGCTGTGTCATTAAAGGCGCCATAGTTAGTGGCGGATTGGGGCCCTCGTTGGCCCTGTATTGGGTGGATCTGAAGAGATCTGTGCACAAGAACATATCTGAGAGTTTGGGTTCCTCAAGCTTTGATGTGCACAGTGTGGTCGGTGAGGTCTACTCTAGCCCTTCTTTCTAAACCCAAAACTCTTGCAGTACCTTAGTATAATTTCTGCCTTCATATGTTTTTGAGTGCAGGGGGCCTAAATTAAAGGACTCTGGATGGGCAGAGCCAGAGGGACATTATTGTTCCTCCCAAGTTCTGCTTTCTCTTCTCATTTTCTCAGTGTCCCACACATCCTACCACAAACTTCTGCTTGTTGTTATTATTTAAACTGTGAGTGTGTATGTGTGTGTGTATTTTCAACAGTGCATCAGTCACAAGGAAAGAAAAACAGATGTTTTTAGTTTCTGTCAAACATCTGTCGTCATGGAACGTTCACCATTGGATTGTTCAGTTTCTTGTATTTTTGCTCAAAGTTTGACCTCTATACCCTTGTTGATCTTGCCTTGGCTCGCTGTCAAAAACATTTGCATTAATTCAATCTCAGCCATGCATTACCATGCACATTTCCTTACCTAATGCATGGCTCAACTCAGCATTTTCACTTTTCTGCCTAAAGTCAACTGGAGGGCATCAAAACTGTTACGTTTCTGACATCAATCATATAACAAGCTGTCAAACGTAATGGCAGCTTATACATAATTATCATAATTACAACAGTTTCCTTCTGTTGTTCCCTTATGTTATTGCTAAATCTTGGTCCATGATGTGACGCTTTTTTGTCCGGATCTATTTCAGACCTCTTCTATGATTAACATGCTTTAAGTTTCTGAATGACATCATTTTGGGGGATTTTGTGAGATAATTTTAAAAAGTGTGGTGTAACTGCAGAGAAAAAAAAATCTAAATAATATTTCATTATTTCATTATTTATTTGTTTTTTAATATTATGAATATGTGAAAAACGTCTGTTCACAAAAATCAGTGTGGTGTAATCATAAAACAATGATAATATCATTTACCATTACTTTTTTAATGAAAAGGTGTGTTTTGTTAATGTCAAATAGAGTCAAATAGAGTATTTTTATACATCAAAAATGTTTTACCTAAAATAATTTTCTAAAATGTAAAAAAAGGTAATTTAGTGTTATTTTTTTACATAATGGTTACGCCACTTGACATTTCTTCAGGATTTCCAAAATACATAAAACCAAAAACGAGTACAAAGATTTTGTTCCTAAAAACTTATCACATATGTTCTTTTATGATTAACATGATTTCATTTTCTGAATTACAGATTTTTTTAGGGATTTTGTGAGATAATTTAAAAGTTTATAGGTGGTGTAACTGCAGAGAGAGAAAAAAAGTGAAAATAATATTTCATTATTTGTTCCTCAATTATTTATTTGTTTTTTGAATATTTGACAAACTTTTGTTCACCGAAATCAGTGTGGCTTAACCAAGGTGCAGGAAGTCATTTTGTTATGTAAACAAACAATGGCAATATGGCTTACTAGAATACTAGGCATATTTTGTTAATGTCAAATGGAGCAACCACTCTAAAAATTTATTTTTTATACATCAAAAAATGTGATTCTTACTATTGCAGGTTTTGTTTTCACTAACATCATTTTCTAAAATCTAAAATAAACTTGTACAAAAAATGAGAAATAGGCCTACTTCCGTACTATTTTTACATGATGGTTAAGCCACTTGACATTTTTTGAGTAATTTATTTATTTTTTGAAATCATATATAAATATGTCTTCCAAAATTCGTAAAACCAAAACGAATACCAAGACAGTTTTTCTAAGAAACTACCGCATATGTTTTAAACTGGACACTTAAGGGCTTTTATAATTTTGGACATCATTATTTGTCAGTGACCCACTGTTTGCAGTATATATCGTGTACCACCTTGAAGAAACTCTCCAAACCAGGCTGCGGTTTCGCACAGCCACGAGCGTTTGACGAGCCCGTGTGGCTGTGGGCGCTTGTGTTTCTCTCGCTCGCCTTTTTATAGCGTAACTGCGGGACTAGTGGCTGGTCTTTAATCAGAGACTGGAGAGGCGGGCCGAGGTGCTGACTGTAATGCGATAGCTGCGCCCGTCCTTAATGCTATTACATCCACATGCTGCTGCCGCGCAAGACTCAGCGCTCAAACGCAGAGACGCGCAGTGCCAAAGAGACAGCGCACGGAGTATCTCTATCACAAGACTTCAGTTACGGACCCTCTGCACAGAAGACCTTATCCGAATTGCCCTTTTCTGACAGTTTTCCGCCGTGGCCAGTGTTTCTCATTCGAGATAGAACGTTTGGTGCTGGATTCTGTGGGGACGAGACCGGGAAAACGCTTCATGTCAGTTGGATTTGAAGGCGAGAGAAGGCGCCGCTCACCTCACTCACACCCGCTGCTATTAGCTCGAGGAAATCAAGCCAAAATATGTTTTCGCGCTGAACTCTGGCTTTTAAAGAGAAAGTTGTTTAGTTTTAAGCAGCCGTTTTATTTTGTTGTCGTTTATTTTGTTTAGGATATAACTGGAGATGTTAAACAGCCAAGTCTGATTTGAATTTACGCATCCAGCATTTTAAAGCACACCGAGAACGCAGGAGGAAGAAATTGTTATCAGACACAAGACACAAGTGGATACATCTTCAGTGGACAGGAACATTTTCAAAGAACATCACAAGAACTTCAACATTTCCTATACACGCACTGGGTGAACATCACCCAGAAAAGATGGATTTATTCACAAAGCTCTGTGGATCTTTACTTGTCTTGTGTGCGGCATTAGTTTATGGAGATGAGGGTAAGTTTTTCTTGTTTTGCCATTTGTTTTTCTTTTTTTTATCTCAATCAGTATAGGTTTCCATCTAACGTATGCTATAATTAGATATTGCAAACACATTATTGATGTGTTTCAGTTTCTATCATTTTGGTTATTTGTACTGAATTCTGCTTAGGTTTGTTATCGTACCTTACAACTGACAAATATTCCATATTCACTTATTATCTTAAAAAAATCTCAAAAAGAAAGAAAAAGATGAGGAAAACAAAACCAAAACGACAACACTAAGCCGATGAGCCTCTCAGAAGCTTTTTATAAGATTTTAGTGTGATTGGTGAAATCTCAGCGCGTGTGCTGGCAGTCTCCTGCCCGCTGGAGGTGACGCGCGTTCGGTATGAGCTCCGACGAACGCCGCGCTTCACACTGGACTCCAACTGCACGTTTTCACACACTATTTTGTTTGTTTATTGATTAACTGTGTAATACAACTCGTTGTTTTTTAGGATTCAGGGTATTTTGCTCACAGATAAACTCTAGAGTAAATTACGCAGCAGATTCTCCTCATTCCACGAACGGGATCCTAAATTAAGCCGCATACCACTTAACCCTTAAACATGTAATATGTATTTTTGACCGTTGAGTCGTAACTCATCATTTACGGTGTTTTTCCAGTCGTAGTGTTCTCGTGTCATGGTTACTTAGTCTTGACGACTGTATTTGTGCAGCCGCAGGCACATGAAGCACCTCCAGCGACTCTCATGGAGAACATCAACGGGAATACAGAATATAATGTATATATTTGCCTATAAGCGTTATATAATGTAGGTATGTTTGCACATATTTGTGTATTTTGTGTTTTCATTTTTAATAGCCTTTATTTGACATTTTCACACTCCTCGCTGGTGATTCGAAAGACAGGTTTTGCATTCAAACTGTCTGTAGCGAGTTTTATTAACCTGACTGACTGGTAAAACTCACTTCAGGCACTGACACATTGAGATATTTTAAGGTAAACCTTTAAAAAGTCTTGTAACGGTAACGTATTGTCTCAAATCACGGGGAAAAATCAAAAATGACATTATTAACCTCGAAATTTGTATAGGTAACTTTGCTTTCACAGATTAGACGTTTATGGTATCTTGCTTGTGTCTGTCTAGGGTGAAAACTAATGACAAACGGTTTGAAGGGGATTTTTAAACGGGGATTTTTACTGTTGTAGGCTAGTCTAAACGTTTTACGTGTAATATTACGTATCACGCGATCAGTCTGAAATATTTATATATTTCAAACTATTTCCTTTTTTTTTTTGTAACTTTGGATCCTTAATAGATACGTTTTCATTATACATCAGCTGTGTATGCAAATACGTAGTAGCCTAACAGAACACGTTAATAGGCTATAAATTTAGTCATTTTTCTGTTGGACCACACAAGATAACCTACTTACTAGAGGATTAGTTCACTCCAAAATAAATATTGTGTCATCATTTACTCACCCTCATGTTGTTTTAAACTACCCTCTGTGGAACACAAAAGAAGATAGAACAGTTAGGACTGACAGTCTCAGTCACCATTCACTTCTATTGCATGTTTATTCCACACAGTGAAAGTGAATGGAGACTGCTAAAGTGTCCTTTTGTGTTTCATGGAAGAAAGTCATTAGGGTGAATAAATGAAGACAGAAGTGTTTGAGTTAAGTTTTTGTTAGGTCTCTTTTTACACTTTCAACATTTTTCCTCCAGTAAAGTTCTTTTGGACTAGCATTAGCTGTATTTTTCAACCAAATGTCGACTGCAGTGCTGCCAGACCCAACAGATCTGTGTTGGGATCTGCACCTGATCCAAGAGAGAGCTCTCCACAGGGGTCCTTCTAAAAGCCCAGCTATCTTTCCAACACAACAACAGTGCCTTAATTAGTCTTGTTAAGCTTCAGACAGTCTGAATCAGATGGATGAATGGTTTTGAGAAAGGGAGAATGGCTTAACCATTTACTGCTGGGACAGGAAGCCCTGCTGAAGTGAGCTGGACTCAGCAGCTGATGAAGCACACGCTAAACGACAGGGGGGCTGAAACCTCTTGTTCTAGTGCGGACAGAATGTAATAAGACAGAACGCCGGAGCTCTAAGTGTCTCATCACTGCGATTAAATATCAGCTATTCATCAGCAGACGCTCGCTCAGTGAAAATGAGAAACCGTATTGACTTCCGCCAGTCAGCTGCTGATATTTTCCAGCTGCTCTCCCGTGGCGGCGCTTATGGCTGCTGAGCAGATGAGCCGTGTGTGGTGATAGCATGCGGATGCGTGTGCATCTACATGTTTGAGCCTGAAAGACAGCACGTCCGGATGCTCGTCCATATTTTTCCTGGTGTACCTACTGGTACGAGCGCAAAGAGCATGTTGTTGGCAAAGCCTCGGCCACCTGCGCCTGGAGGCAATGCTGCGATTGATTACATGCTTATGCAGCTGTGCAGACACACCTGACCACCTGCAGATCCTCAACACACTCCAGAGAAACTGCAGCTACCGGAGCAAACCCAACGGGTAGCTGCTTTCAAACCGCAGTTTAGCACACATCAGTATCCTGATAGAGACCGCCGTGTGTCGTGCCGAATTTCCGAGGGAATATGAGAGCAATTCTCTCCTGGCGCTGGTTGTTTTCCATGGCGTACCGAGTGAATGGGATCTCTTTAAAGTTTCATCGGATCCCTGCTAAGCCCATTTGTCATGTTCGTTTTCTGCTGTTCAGTGGCCCTGAGCTTATTTCATTTTCCATGCGCACATCTTTGGTTTTTTATAGGCGATTGGTTCTGAGTTTCACTTTTGAGTTGTTCATCCAGCTCTTAATGTGAGTCACCTGCTTTTAGTCTGTTAGAGCTTCACTTTCTATGTGTGTGTGTGTAGCGTTAGGTTTCATCCAGCAGCACCTCCTCTGAGCCCTTTATACTGTTGATGCTGATGAAAGGCAGATGTGGACTTCTGGCAACCTCTATGTGTGTTTAAGGTACTCTGTGTTCTAACAATGAGTTTGATACCAGTTCCACATATGAGACCAGGGCGATGCATTCCATGTCTAATCACTTCAGAATACATATATCCAAGTGACTTTTGCAGAATTAGGAGCCTTCTGAATAGCACGTGCTAAAAAGGTCCATTGGCTGTGAGCGATACATGAAGCACAGCTCACACAGATGTCACTTTCTGTTGGTTGTTGCAGCGAATTCCCATGACCGAAGTGAATATGAGCAAAGCTGCCCTCATGTGAAACTCCCAAATGGGAATGCACAGATTCCTATCGGGTTGACCTGATTCGCCCTCAGAATTCCGCAGACCAAAAGTAAATGTGACCTCACCTGTAAAGCTTCTAGATCAGCAACCCATGAACCGCAGAGTTTAAGCAGAAACAAATGTTTTAGTTTGAGTGATGGACCAATTAGGTTCACATACATTTCTGCAATCTATAATCAGTTTATACTGATAAACGCACTGAATCTCCACCAACAACGGCCATTATGTAAATTACTGCAGTTTGTTGTCATGTCTGCTCCCTGCACTGTTTTCTTTTCTTTTCCGTCTCGTGTAATGGGTAATATTAGCACTCCCTCAGCAGAAAATGGGCCTGTAAATCAGCTAAAAGAAGGTCAGATATTTGTATTCGCGCCAGCGAATGCGCCAGCACTCGTTCACTCACTCTCATGTGGCAGGCGCTGGAAAAGTGCTGAAACAGTGCTATTGGGATGAAATTCAAAACAAGCAAGAAACCCATAAATAATGCAGCTCCATTCTCGTTCCCCCACCCACCTGCTCAGCACCGTTTACAGTTACTTATGGCCCTAAAGCGAGGGGGCCGGCGGCAGGCCTACCCACCGGCAGCATCCTCAATCCTGCAGGAAGTGAGGCGGGGAGAGACGTCGCGTATCTGAAGAGAGGAGAGGAGCGGGGTTGTGCGAATTGACAAAGTGCCGACACCGGAAGCTCTGGCAGGATGAGATGTGTGGCAGTTGTTGTGTGTACTCAGCAGAACACAGTTGTGCCGAATAGTGAGCGTTGTGTGCTGAGTCTTATGCTAAGTGAGGATGGAAGATACTATTGATTTCCCCAACAATCAAAGCTATTGATTGGTTCAGGCCACGATTTGATTTTGTGAATCGAAGGAGCTCTATTAGTAGATTCAGTTTTTATTGAACAGTGTGACATTTTGGTGTAGTGTGGGAAGACTGATGCTACGAGCCCGACATTGAACAGTTTATCATTTATTGACCCAAATAATACAGATTTTGCCGGGTGCTGACACCTAGTGGTGTGGAGATAGAATTTGCGTAAAGGTTTAAGTTTGTGACTTGAAGGAGATCTATATGTAGTTTCTGTTGAATAGTGTGACATTTTGGTGTAGTGTGGGAAGGCTGATGCTATGAGCCCAACAGTTTATCGTTTATTGACCCAGCTAATAAAGGTAAATTTTCAGGTGCTAACACTTGTTGTGGATGTAGAATTTGCGCGAACATTTTTAAAAACTGGTTCGGCTAAGATTCAATTTTGTGACTTGAAGGAGATCTATTTGCTGTAGTGTGGGACATGATATCACATGATATTTTTAGCGTACCGACACTGTGAGCACAACTTTAGACAGTTTATCATTTATTGCTCCAATTAATATAGGTAATTTTACACTTGCGCACAGTAATTTTTGTTGCGCTGGCTGCGAAAGCAGTTGTATTGGACTTATACTGACACCTAGTGGTGTGGATGTAGGATTTGCACATTGTTAATGTCATTTGTGACCCTGGACCACAAAATCAGTCTTAAGTAGCACGGGGGTATATTGTAGCAATAGTCAAAAATACGTTGTATAGGGCAAAATTATAAATTTTTCTTTTATGCCAAAAATCATTAGAATATTAAGTAAAGATCATATTCCATTAAGATATTTTTTTCAGAACTATATAATATTTACAGAACTGTTAATTTCTGTATGCTTTCTTAAAGCTTTTTAGCAGTGCACCTTTAAAGTTCTGTGAAACAAAATTGTGTTTTATTTTTTCAGTGAAAATAACGTTTCCGTTCCCCAACTCATAACTTTCATCTGTACTTGGAGCACAGCAAATCATTCACAAACACACACATGCGCACACACACACTGTGTGTTGACTCTGGCCCATTCGCGTACTGCTGTGATAGCATGTGGCACAGACTGTAGATGGATAGACTCCTTTAGCAGTACAGACACAATAATTCATGAGGCCACCACACACAGCAACACAACACTACTGCAGTATCTGTCGCTCTCTCTGCTCGGAGCGGAAATGAATCTCTGCACTGTCAGACTGGTTCTGTTGAGGCCCAGAGCTTAGGGAGGAAGAACACCTCCTAATGAGACCCGTCAGCCTGTCGACCCTCCTTTCTGTGAGCACACGCATACACAAACGAATCGACCCGGAACATATGAGAAAGTGATGATTCTGAGATTTGTTCAGATGCAGCCTACAGGAGAGTGTGTTTAGCGCAAAACTACATATTTCCTAATTCAACGAGTCAGTGGGTTGCCTGAAACGACTAGTCAGGATGTTTCAGGTTGATGAGATGCATTTACGTAAAGACACGCTGTTTTGTTGGAAAACAGCTGGACGGAGAGCAACAGACTGGAACAGAGCACAGGGGTCTCAAGATGCGTTTCTAAAACTTAGGCTATTTTTAACTTGACATGCTGTCTTAAAAATGCAGTGCTAGTGATGGCTTAGAAACATAGTGACACTCAGAAACAGCATGAGATCCGACGCAACCGACAAAGACGGCCATCTGCATGTGTGTGTCTGTAGCGGTGGTGTTTTAAAAAGCGGTTTAACAGCTAAAGCACAGCACCATTAAAAATATACAACTATAAAATATCAAGCACTGTTAAAAAAAAATCTAAGTTGTTAAAAACATATAAAACTTTTTTGTTTAAACTGAATATTTATCTCTAATAAAAAAACACTGCACATGCAAGGAAATTATTCAAATTCAGCTTTTGTTTGGTTGTTTGAGGCAAAATGCGTTGTTTTTTCATTTGGTGGTAAATGAAAACTTTATTAGCTGGATTTTAAATCCGGTACAATGTATTATGGCTATCGCAATTAAAATGTAATGTGAAAATAAATTAAAAGTGTCAATTCGCGGAATTACATTTCGATCAGATTGCTTTTACACGCTGTTTTATGCAGCGTTGAGCTTTACAACCAATCAAACTCGTTTCTGTTGAACTTAGGAATGCATTGGCCAATTAGAGGTGCTAAGATTAGTCAGCGCTGAAAACACGGGAGCTGTGTTGAATGCTATTCAGTGTTTGACAAGGCACTGTGATGGGGCAAAGGTGATTGGTCTGCTGGTTTCAGAATTAGGCTGCATTTTGCCCGGTTTAGTTGCAGTATTCTTTGAATGCAGTGTAATCTGGAAGGTATGAAGAGGTCGCATCCTACCACATCAATCTTGTTTTCCGACGGTGAGAAAGTCGGTGACTGTGTGTGAGAGATCAAGTGTGCAATACAGATGAGTTGTAATTGTTCGCAGAAAGCACTGTGGAAACCAGCCACAGACCTCAAACTGTCAATCAAAGCCCTCACTTCCTCTGAACTCCTTCCCAGCGTCCCCACTGGGCCACTATATGTGACGCTACAACATCGGCTCAGTGCATGTTGGTTGCGGCGTATTTGTTGTGCATTTCAAGTAACGGCAGCAAAGTATGTGCCGTGTGTCCGTCCTTCCTGGGCCACTGCTGGTGTATGATGAACAGGACCACACGGAATCCAGCACCACAGAATTCCAGAAATTCCCACAGAATTGGAACGCCTGTGATCTGCTGAGTACTAAACATTTGGATGACACTGCTTTCAACTGCAGTTTGATTGTAGCGCTCTCTGTTTAAAGGAAGTTTTATTTCTAAAGGAACGGCTTATTGTTTCCTCACCCTCAGATCGTTTTAAACCTGTGTGACTTTCTGTAGAACCCAAAAAAGATATTCTGAAGAATGTTTCAAATGCTAGTGTCAATAAAACTACTAACTTTCTTTGCATTAACAAGAACAACCCAAGAAACATTCTTCAAAATATCTTCTTCAGGCAAGTTCCCGAAGCCATCTTGAATCATTCAGTGTCTCCGGGCCTTAAAACATTTATATGCCGCCTCTCCTCGAACATGCGCGCTGACATCGTAGCGCTCTAGCAGAGGTTAAACAGCTGTGCCTCAATACTATGATCAGAGCAATAATGAATGAGAGCCATATCAATTATTTGAGCTGTGGGAGCCGAGGGCTTGTTCGGGAAGAGAATGGTAAACACAGGCAGGGGAGAGAGAGAATGAGTGCACTATCTCTGTGCTTTCCTCACAGAAAGGCATCTTTGTCACTGATCACAGCATTGGGTTGACCTTTGACCTCATGCAGACACACTTCCTGTCACTGAGTAGCTTGTCATGTGTGATAGTGTTTTTTATTCTGAAGAGACTGTTGAAGAATGTGTCTCAATGTTTGCAGATTGCTTGTTGTCAGTGATACAGTTGTTTACCAGATGACAGCTGGGACAAGCATGTTTGACACTGGACACAGCAGATTCTTTGATTTCCCAAGTTTGTGTTGATTCGTATTAAGCATCGGGACACAGAACAAAAGCCTTTAGTTGCCAAGTCATGACTGCTTTACTTATTGACTAGCAGAGGTCAGCTATTTCCTTTCACTCAATTAGAGGCATTTGTGTCATATTGATTCATGTGTAGCGAATCACTTCAGACTGCTGGAAAAAATGGCTTGAGTAGCCTCTAAATTAACTGGTTTTAAGTCCTAAACATATGATTCAATTATTAAAAATAAAGTAGGTGATCAGAGCAGCTGAATCATTTCACCTCTCGTCTTCACAGAGCCATGTGGTGGGCATTTGGATGCCAGTGACGCAGGATACATCACCACACCCGGTTACCCGTTGGAGTACCCGCCCCACCAGAACTGTCGATGGGTGATCACAGCGCCCGAACCATCTCAGCGCATCGTCCTAAACTTCAACCCGCACTTTGAGCTGGAGAAACTGGACTGCAGGTAAGGAGAAGATGTTCTGAGGCTATTTGCAGCTGATGATTGATTAAGAAACAATATATGTGACCCTGGACCACAATACCATAGGGTAAATTTTTTGAAACGGAGATTTGTACATCATCTGAAAGCTGAATAAATAAACTTTCCACTGATGTATGGTTTGTTAGGACAATATTTGGCTGAGACACAACTATTTGAAAATCTGGAATCTAAGGGTGCAAAAAAATCTAAATATTGAGAAAATCGCCTTTAAAGTCCAAATTAAGTTCTTAGCAATGCATATTACTGATAAAAAATTAAGTTTTAATATATTTACGGTAAGAAATTTACAAAATATCTTCATGGAACATGATCTTTACTAATATCCTAATGATTTTTGGCTTGATTTTATACTTGTGCTACTTATGACTAGTTTTGTGGTCCAGGGTCACTAGCTTGGCTAACATCATGGACCGACATGTTTGTCTGTGAAGCCAGAATGTGACGTGCCCAAAATGAAACAAAAATGTTTTAGTTTTCTGTATTAATGTTAATAATCATTATTACAATACAAAATAGCAATAATCTACAATAATGTTTTTTGTCATAATATTGCAGCCCTATGAACTCCTGTTTTTTATGTATAATTTACATACAAATTTAAACAGTCTAATGTTCTATATCTATAGGAAGAAACAATATTCTTTTATATGATTAGGTAAAAACAGAAACAAAGGGGAGTATTTCAAAACTACCAAGTCTGTATTTCAGACACCCAAGAGGCAACAAGGCAATCTTGTTTACTTTCTTTTCTATAATGAATGGTATTTTATTAATTCTGCTGCTTTAAAAAAATGAGTTGATTCGGAAAAGACTGCTGATGTTTCTTGCCTAGTGATTATTGGAGCCTTCCTTTGATGCCCCGCTGAGTCTGGCTCTAGTCGACATTACGCACACTCTCCTCACTTTAATTAAATATCCAATAAACAAAGCTTTGACACACATTTCTGGGAATCATGAAAACGTGCAGGCTTGAGCTCTCTGCATGTGTTTCACCGGCAGCTGTGTCGACTCCTCCCTCTATTGGACAGCAGCAGAAATGCATGGATTATAAGGGTACATAGAGTTTCACTGTGTTTTCAGTTTGAGTGGATTCGTTTTAAAGCGTGATTCGTAAAATGGGGCGAATTCGGCGGGAATTAGCAATCGCTAGTGAAGACTTTGACGTTCGTGAGTCATGTTTTACAAACCCTTCTCTGCAGAGCGACAAAGCCTGTCACAACCTGCCACTTCCAGCTTTCTCACTCTTCTGACTGAATATTGCCCTTTGTCCTTTTGGCATTTATTAACATTTTGGATCTATTAATTATACATAGAAGTGTTTTTAAAGAGAGATTTATGGGATGGCTTTTGACATTCCTTTGTTGAAATTGGAGCATTAATTTTTCAGCAGCTTTTGTTGAAAGTGTCTTCACTGAGCACTTCCAGTGAGCACAGCGATAGAGAGGGAGAGAGATCAAAAGACAGAGACAGGAAAGTCTGATATGTTCTTCGTTCCAGCACTTTGCTTACCCCTTAGTGGATTGTGCACAGGATAGTACTGTTGTTATTTTCGTCTCTCGTTCTCCCTCCACCCTTGGCTTGATTGACAGAAGATGCGGCCCGTTCCATTACATCACACTTCCCTTTCCGTGCTTTCCTCCCGCAGGGGATTTCTTTGCGCGTCCATTAGTAAACAGAACTCAATATTGAATCAGACACATTGCTACATTTGGAAAAGAGGAAAGTGGACAGTTTCCCAGTAGTTCTCAGGTTTACACAGTTCTAAGACTTAAAACAGATGTCTCTTCTTTCAATCTTCACTCCCACTTGCTGCTCCGCTACAAATGTTCAGAATAGATTTTCACATCTTTGAAGACAATGTGAACACTAGCCACCATGATACTACTACCAGGGCATCACTATGTGGTTGCTAAGGTATTCTGAGTGGTTTATTGCGTGTTGCTATGTTATTGTTGTGTTGGTTATGCGTAGAACTAATATTTTAATATCTATGTTAATGTTTAAATTATTTTAAACAATATTAAATTATATTATTTGCAGTGTTTATAGAGCTTTAAATATTTTGTAATATTGCATGCAATTAAATGTATTTTTAATGTATTATATATTATAATAAACCGTTATATTTTTATTTAAATATATTTAACATTTGACATTTTTAATTGTTTTTAAAAGTTAATGTTTAATAATCTATGTTAATGTTTAGTTTATTTTTAAACATTGTTGAACAATATAAATTAATATATACATATATATATATATATATATATATATATATATGTATATATTACATACACACACACACACACACGGCCCTGGAACACAAAATCAGTCTTAAGTAGCATGGGTATATTTGTAGTAATAGCCAAAAATACATTGTATGAGTCATAATTATTGATTTTTCTTTTATGCCAAAAATCATTGGGATATTAAGTAAAGATCATGTTCCATGAATATATTTAGCAAATTTCCTACCATAAATATATCAAAACTTAATTTTTGATTAGTAATATGCATTGCTAAGAGCTTCATTTGGACAACTTTAAAGGTGATTTTCTCAATATGTTTTTTTTTTTTCACCCTCAGATTCCAGATTTTCAAATAGTTCTCGGCCAAATATTGTAATATAAAAAAATAAATAAATAAATTGTGTGTGTGTGTGTGTGTATGTACATTTATTAAATACAAATAGATTTTTTTAAATATATAGTGTTAATAAACTGTTATATTGAATTATATTTAAATTAAAAAAAGTTTACTTGTTATTATAAAGTGTTATTTTAAGCTGATCGTCATCCTGACCCTGTTCTCTACCTTTCTATCTCTCTGAAGTGACCATTTTAACCACATAAAGGTTAAGTACAGTTATTTACGGCCTATGATTTCAGTGTAGTACACGAAGATAGAAGCTACTGTTAAGTCTGATCTGTAGGCCTCATAAATGCACAAATTATATATCAGTCTCCTCTGTTTAACACAAAGCCAGACTCTTCTCGTCTAAAATCATCACCCTGGCTCTGTCTTGTTTCTTTAAACTCCCTGACTTGTTCCCTGCTGCTTTTCTAGCGATTATTGTTTTTGTCTCTTGGCCAGACAGATGAATTAAGGACAAAGTTGGGACTATTGAGTTCTGCTGGGGATCCAACACAATCGCAGTTGTAAATGCCTAGTAAACACCAGCACAAGTCGTAAAATGATCTATCCATTAGCATGCCTAAACACAGCCACCTCTGATCCTCACATTAGCTTCGCAAGACGAAATTGTCACGCAACGCCATACAGTGAGGCGTTACAACAAACTCTTTGTGAAGTGGACAGATGGTTTAATTGTGTTGTTGAGACTTACAGACGCAGGGTAGGGTGGAGTAAAACAGACTTTCAGCATTTTTAACATTTAATAACAGCTCTTATCATGGGTGCCTGCAGTGCTATAGTGCTTGTAAGCATATTGTGGTATAGACACTGTGGGAAGGCTATTTATTTGATCTATGTTGATCCCGAGGTAGTAACAGCTCAGTATCTTTCCGCCGGACGCCAAACTGGCTCCATCAGCAGCTAAGCGCTATACTTAATTTATTTAACCTCCCTGTCAGATATGATTATGCAGCTTAGGGATCATATCTTGGCATCTCAGTCCTAACTGACAGATGTTTATATGCACACATGCTGAAAACTGGCTGCGTTACAGGGTTTCCCCTTTAACCTCATGAAGTTTAGTCTGCTTGTCTGCCACCACACCCCTGTGTTTCATCTTTCCACTTATTTCTCCTTCAACTCCATCATAACCTTCCTTTTTTCGTCCATTCTTTCCGCCTTGGTCTGTAATTCTCTCTTGTCCTCCACCCATTTGAAAAGAGCAGCTCATGTGAATTTCCATACTGGTCTAGGCTGGTTTGGTTTTGGTTGGTTAGTATAAAAGCTAGTTGACTAAGGACTGGTTAGGCTAGTTAAATACCCACTTGATATCCACTGATAGTGGCTCCCTCCTTTCATTTCCCGCTCAATTTTTCCCTCTTTCTTTCCCCCCATACATTGTGTCTGATTAAAATGACTCATCTCCCAAGGCACGGCCCATTCTCAGCATTGCTTTATTCCACATTCCCTGTTCAGCTCTCTCTCTCATCACGCATATAGATGAAGTTGAAAGTCCAGCCACACTGTCACTTCCACCACAGATTTTCCAGTGCTCTGAGGGGACTGAAGATGGGGTCTCAAACAGTTGTTACTAAAGCAATGGATGCCACTTTGGAGGCGGTACCTTTTTCCAAAACCTTGACAGGCGTCCAGTGTTTAGAACAGCATGGGAATATGAAGTTAGCATGTTGCTAAGCTAACAATGTGATACTCTAATACGCATTGCAGTACAGAGCACACATTATTCATTTATAGTATTAGTTCACTTCCAGAATAAAAAAAATCCTGATAATTTACTCACCCCCATGTCATCCAAGATGTTCATGTCTTTCTTTATTCAGTCAAAAAGAAATTGAGGTTTCTGAAGAAAACATTCCAGGATTTTTCTCCATATAGTGGACTTCAATGGGGATCAGCGGGTTGAAGGTCCAAATTGCAGTTTCAATACAGCTTCAAAGGGCTCTACACGACCCCAGCTGAGGAATAAGGGTCTTATTTAGTGAATTGATCGTCCGTTTTCTTAAAAAAAAGAGAAAATGTATATACTTTTTAGCCACAAATGCTAGTCTTGCACTAGTTTGACACGCATTACAGTCATGTTGGAAAGGTCACGCAAGACTTAGCCAGAAGTACTGACCCAGTGTTTACAAAGCGAATGTGCAAAGAAAGTCAAACGCCCTTTACAAAAAAAGGTAAAACAACGGATGATGAAGAACCTGAATGTTTTCCTCACAAACCTTATATTCTACATAGTCAGCATCATGGGTGCAGTAATTATTCTGCCTACCTTTGGAACAGACTTTGTGTTTGTAGCTCATCTTTGAATGGGTTTGGAACACGGCCATTAGGTCATGAAAAGGATGAGTAGAAAAAGTTGCCTGAGAGAGTGATGAAATCCAGAGCACTCTGGCATATCAGTTGGATGACAAGGACCAGATGCAATGCAAAAAAAAAGCAAATCTATCAGAGTTTACAGGTACAGCTCAGCGCTTACACGAAAGACAGCGTTTCACTTGTCGTACCGGCTTCATTCGAATTCACCGGATTGTTCCACGGCTTCTTGGCACGGCACCAGATGTGTCCCGCTCCTAAAAGTTATAAATAGATGATTGTGGAATAAATATAATAAGCATGGGTTGATTTATCATGATATATCTGTAATGCAATCAGCAAAGCTGCTCGACTGAATGACATGGGTATAGAAACAGGTTCTCTCTCTCTCTCTCTCTCTCTCTCTCTCTCTCCTTTACCACTCTCTTACTCTATCCCTCTCTTTCATCTTTATCTGTTTTCTCCTTCCATACTCTTTACACTTTTTTTCCTCCCTCTGGTACAGTATTCCAGTTTTTGATATTATCTAATCACCATATTAATACACAAGGAATGGATATTCCATTCTCCTGCATCCCAGGTTTTTTTTAATTCAGTGATAACATCCCTGAGGCGACATTTTACACACACACACACACACACACACACACACACACACACACACACACGTATATACTGTATATAACATTTTATATTAAACATATATTTAGTAGTCAATTTAGTGCATTCCTATATTTAGCATTGCTTGATTTCATTTTATTTTATTTATTTTTTATATTAATATACACTACCAGTTGAAAGTTTTTGAACAGTAAGATTTAATGTTTTTAAACTGCTTTTCTGCACTTCAGTTCACCAAGCCTGCATTTATTGGATCCAAAATACAGCAAAACTTGTGAAAAAATTGTAAAATATTTTTACCATTTAAAATAACTGCATTGTCTTCGAATATATTTTAAAATGTAATTTATTCCTATGATCAAATCTAAATTTTCAGCATTGTTACTCCAGTCTTCAGTGACATTCTAATATGCTGATTTGCTGGTCATTTTTAATTATTATTATTATTGTTATTATTGTTGTTGTTATTATTATCAATATTTAAAACAGTTGAGTCATTTTTTTTCAGGATTCTTTGATTAATAGAAAGATCAGTATAATTTAGATATTTATTTATTTATTTATTTTTAGCAAGGATGCTTTTAATTGATCAAATGTGATGATCAAGACATTTATAATGTTACAAAAGATTTTTTTATTTCAGGAAAATGCTGTTCGTCTGAACGTTATATTCATCAAAGAAACCTGAAAAAAATCTGCTCAGCTGTTTTTAACATTAAAAATAACAAATGACAAATTTTTGAGCAGCAAATCAGAAGATTAGAATGATTTCTGAAGGATCATGTCAGTGGAGTAATGATGCTAGAAATTCAGCTGAAATCGCAGGGAAAAAAATTACATTTTAAAATATATTCAAATAGAAAGCAGTTATTTTAAATAATAATAATAAAAATATCTACATCTTACTGTTTTTGCTGAACTTTGGATCAGATAAATGCGAGCTTGGTGAGCAGAAGAGACTTCTTTAGAAAACATAAAAAGACACACTTTTCAAAAACTTTTAGTGTGTGTATATATATATATTTCTTTTACAAACACTGTATAACAGTACAAAAGTACATTTACTTTGGCACAATTCACACTGTTACTACAACAAGGGGATCAGAGCCCTCAGCGTTCGGTGACGTCTCTATATTGTCTTCTGTGATGAGGGATATCCGAATCAACGATTGCCCGAGAGCATTT
Source organism: Cirrhinus molitorella (assembly GCA_033026305.1). Taxonomy (NCBI): domain Eukaryota; kingdom Metazoa; phylum Chordata; class Actinopteri; order Cypriniformes; family Cyprinidae; genus Cirrhinus; species Cirrhinus molitorella. The sequence goes on along the minus strand of CM065122.1, from coordinate 28,819,640 downwards.
TTAGACCTCTCAACTCTGGCCACATGCAGAGCCGTGATCACAGACCCCGGGACACCCCACCGTCTCCAGCTGGGGAGCGGAGACAGCTGCCTTTGTTTCTGTAGTAACCTCACAAGGGACGGTAGTGATACTACAGTACGCTAGCTCTGCGTATACAGACTTGCCTCTTAGTTGCTCGTGACTGACGTTGAGCGTCTATGAAAGGAACAATTTTACACAGCAGTTTCCCCCTCTGTCTCTCGGCGTGGGGCTTTATCCGTGATAGATTTGACAAATGAACACGTCTAACCTCACAGCTAGATTTCCTCTCGAGTGAGGCCAACAGTAGCGCATGATATCATCACTCGGTGCGGCTCCCCAGGGGTCCTTCTGATCAATGCGAGTTTTCCGCTTGTAATGAAGAATCGATAGATGGTGTGAAGCCGGACAGGACTCAGGGGGGTCACGCAGGTCTCCCACACAAATCACATCATTCTGTTATGACAATTACAGGCTTTCTATATGCTTACAGAGCATGTTTTATATATAACAGATGATTTTAATCCTTTATTAGAGATTACGGATTGCTCTCTGACATTTCATATGTCATGCAGTAACAACTCTACCTCGGTTTCTTTCTTCATACCTTTCCTGGTTTTATGACCAAATAAATGGTCGATCTGAGAGCGGTCTGGGAATGCTCTCAAACAAGCAGTTAATATTTTAGAGGTACTTTCAGTATTTTAATTCTTCCACTGGGTAAAATTGAGGTTTTTAGACAAAGCCTGTGATTATTTACTTTCAATCAAAGTGCAGTAAATCTGAATCTATTAATCTAGAAATGAAAGTATAAAAAAAAGTCTAAGATATTTAAAAATGTGGGGGTCAAAGTGTACAAACATGATATCTTCTGAATATATTTTATTCTAGGTGTAGTTGAGGGTTTAGAAAAGTGCATGAAGTTGGTTTTGATGAAAAGTGATTACATGAAAATCCAAATAAAATCCAGTGGAGCATTTAATCTAACAAGCCAATTATTTAAAACATGCCCTAGCAAAGATTTTATGGTTTTCTAATTTATTTTGTCCAACAAGTCACAGATTTTGCTTTGGATATTGAATGTGGCAAATGTTACTAGTTTGGGTTGTATTTTAATTTTGCTTAGTCTTTTGCATCACGCAACCTAGCCATTTTTGGGATCTGTCTAGTTTGATAAGCTTCCAAATCACAAATGAACTTGTGACAAAATATAAAGTTTTATTGGAAGCACATTTTATGATGTCAATATGTGACCACAAGTCATAAGCGTCCAATTTTTTTTAATTGAGTTTTATACATCATCTGAAAGCTGAATAAACAGGATAGGATAGGACATTTGACCGAGATACAGCTATTTGAAAATCTAAAATCTGAGGGTGCAAAAAAATCTAAATATTGAGAAATATCGCCTTTAAAATCCGGGCTATGTGATCAACTAAAAATAACAAAAAATGACCTTCACTTTTAATAACGTAATATCTGACTCTCATTTGCAGTCTGTTGCTCTCAAAATTCTCAAAAGTCAATTGTGTCAGCAAAAATGTGTGCATTTGCCTTGTTAGATGCCAGGGATCTGCAGGGGACATCTGATGCTTGATACGTTTGTGCAGGTGTGAAAAAGTGTCCTGGCTCATTGATACAACGCGTGAAAGGCAATTTACATGCGGACTGTGATGGTACATCTGCAGATACTCACTCTGCTGTGGTCAAGTCAAACATTCACACACACACACACATACACAAGCTCAGGGTGCCAAAGCCTGTGTTTACCCTAATTTGCTGGTGTAAAATAAGAGTGAAAACAAGGAAGAAGAAAAACAAGTGGAAACATGGCCAACAGAGTAAACAGAATCAGTCTTTGACACACAAAAACTGTGGAGTTTATGTAACATGAACACATTTTTTGGGGTCGGTCAACAATGCCAGCATTCTTACCCCAAACAGATTCACCATAGTAAAAACATTCAGTAATAAGATCCATGAAAATGAAATTACCCTCACATCCAAAGCAAAAACAAGCCAGTGTTTGTGTTGTTGTTTGCTGCCCATGTGACTGTAATGGTCTCACACAGCATGTGTCCTTAGTGTTAGGTGAATGCTGTTTTTGTAGGAGGGTTTGTGTCTTAGTTAATTGGCGACTGTTGTGAATCAGAAAAAGTGAGAGTCACTTTTAACTCTGTGCTGATTTGAAATGAAAGCATCTAATGGTTCAAAAGAGAACAGAATGCTGTGTGTGGTTGTGTTTTATGTGTCCAGAAGTTTATTTGAGAGTGTGTGTGTGTGTGTGTGTGTGTGTTTAAGGTTGGTTAAAGACAGCTGCTGGCGTCTGTCAGATGGTTTCTCTGTACTTTCATCTTTCTGGCTGTCATGTTTTCATCCTTTATCACAGAGTGGCCTGTCATTTTGAGGAAAGAGACAGAAGTGTGGGTTGAGGTGGGACGTGTTATCAAAGGCACCGAGGAGGGCTGTACAAATGTTTGATTGGAGGGTTTTTGGTAGCTTCGGCTCCTGAGACATCCTCCTTTACTCTTACAGAATCTGTGAACCCCACAACCTGACAAATACAAGACAAACAGACAGATTTGAAGGAATTAAGATGTTAAAATGCTGAAAGTTTAAGTCTTTAAAGGATTAGTTCACTCCTGAATGAAAATGTCCTGATAATTGAATCATCAAGATGTTCATGTCTGTTTTTCTTCAGTCAAAAAAAAAAAGGTTTTTGAGGAAAACATTCCAGGATTTTCCATACAGTGGACTTCAATGGGGATCAGCGCGTTGAAGGTCTAAATTGCGGTTTCAGTGGAGCTTCAAAGAGCTCTACACGATCCCAGCCAAGGAATAAGAGTGTTAACTAACGAAACGATCTGTCATTTTCTAAAAAAAAAGTTAAAAGTTATATACTTTTTAACCACAAATGCTCATCTTGCACTAGCTCGACTTGACGCATTACGTAGTCACATTGAAAAGATCACACCTGACAAAAGCAGAAGTACCGACCCAGTGCTTACAAAGTGAATGTACAAAGACAGTCAAATGCCCTTTACAAAATAAGGTAAAACAACAATATTGGTAGTGGATATTAACTCATAATAAAAACTTTTTATCACCCTAAAATGTTCGACAAGCATTCAGCAAGCAAACAAAAATCTCAACATACTTTTTGATCACACTGTTGTATGTCTCATTTGTGTCTGTTTTTATGTTTTTTAATACATTTTAGGACAAACCTGTGAGACTTGAGTTGGCACGTCAATGAATCATAACTGAAAACTCTATTAAGTCTCCCAAACTATGACAGAGCAATGCATTTGTCCTCTAGGAATACACCGAATAAATATGTCGGAGGAGAGAAAGCATAGTTTCCTCAACTCGAGGCTCATTGATTTCTCTGTCTGTGCAGTTGTCTCTTGAGTTGGAGCAGTGTTTTAGACAATGACTCTCTAGCGCTGAAGGGTACAGATGTTCGGAGAGTCCACGGGCTTGCTGAATTGCTGGTTAAATGAGGCACAGCTTGCTGTGTGGAGTCACGTTCTTTTGCTAGTACAGCTACATAAACCTCAGCCTTATTAACACGACAGCACTGTGCTAAGTAGCGCTTTTTACCCTCGCTGCCTGCCAGCTGGACCCAGAATCACTTTTGTCTGATGTTTTATTTTTTAAAAAGGAACTCTTTGATTCACATTTTCAAAAGAGAGATAATACACCTTTTTATTTTCATTCTCTAACTGTTTTTCATTTACCGCCATCAGGTCCATTTTTAAAAGCTTTTCAGAGGAAGAATCTGTTTAGTAACCAGGCAAAATGTTAGGTGTGTATAATTGACATAGTTTCATAGTTAATTGAGATCAAACACCTTTTAACCACAATCCCACTGTAATTTCTTCTAGCAAGGCTGGTTGTATCTTGAGAAAAAAAAAAAAGAAAACAAGAAAAGATCAAACTCATTAACCTTTAACCTTTGACCTTTAACACACTGTTGTGTGTCTGATCTATCTGTTGTGTTTACAGTCATGCAAAACTCTTTTAATTCCTTTCTGTGAGGAACTGTTATTAACTGAGTTTTTTTTTTTATCACATAAGTTAATACTGGATATACAGTCACACCAAAATTTATTCAGACACCTTCAACATTTCTCACATTATCACAGTTTTTTCACTATAGTTTATAAAATGGTAATCAAATATGACAGGAACTTAAGAGTTAAACTGTGTCAGAACAAATTTATCTTGATAATGTCAGATAATTTTAATACCCTCTAAAAACAACCCAACTTGGGTTTTTTGGCACCCGGTGCTTGGTAAATATTGGACAGAACACATGCTGGGTTATTTTAATCCAGCTGGTTGTGTTCAGTGCCAAAAAAAAATCTGAATTATAGAGGCAACAGCAATAATCAAAAGATGAACAATAATTATTAAGCAAGAATACACGCATGGACAAAAATAAAAGATACATTTATTTGGGTGAATACATCATAGTTTACAATATCACATACATTTAAAATAGTTTAACAGGCATTTTAGTTAAATAATTGTAACATTATTATTATTATATTACGCAGTGCCTGAATATAGTCCCCAGCTATTTTACAATTACCTTAGTGGCTTAGTGCTGGTCAGTAACCAGTTACCTAGCTAGGGACTATTTTCAGGCGCTGCGTAATATCAGTGTACCTTTTGCACTCATGGTACGGCAGCAAAGTTCCCTGATTATTACGGCAGAATGAGAATATAGTTCCTATCCATATCAGCTTGGAAAATCACAACTTTTGATTTTCTGTCGGTCTTAGTACACTGAATGGATTTCATACACGGCTGAATGGATTCAAAAACGGTAAAACTCATCTTGTTTAACTCTAGGGGAGTTGGAAAATGAGCCTATTTTCAAAAAAAGTGGAGTGTTTCTTTCAGTGTATTCAACCGTTCTCTGTAATCACTTGTGTCGCCGAAATCTGGCCTGGTGATGGGCTGCTCTTCGCAGGGGGAAATACGAACCTTACCACTGCCTCGCTTTTCACCCCTAGCTGAAAGATGCCACTACTGACTTCGTAACCTGCCCATAAACAAACAGTACTACAATAAGAGAACATATTTTAACATTAAAATTAAGTTCAGTATTATAACGAATAAAATCAGTTTGTTATATTCAAGGCAATCTATGTAGCATAAAATAATGTAATTTACAGCACAGTAAAGACATTATAAACTAAATAAAATGTATACAAACCTTTATTTCACTGAACAAGTGCACCAAATTGGTAACACTGAGAACCGTTCTCTCTTCTAGAGGATGCAAAAAGCCAGTGCTCTGACTGTAACTGGGTTGTTTCATCAGAGACAGGCTCAACCCAGCGGCTGGGTAGAAAAAAAATAACTCACTATTTAATAACTCATTAAAAATGACCCAGTAGCTTGGTTACAGAAAACTTTTTTTACCGGTAGTCCACTGTATGAAGAATTTTTGGGTATAATTAGTCACAGTACTTTATTTTGCTATCCTTGCTTACATAAATGAACTATAGTGTCTTGCACCCACTAGTAAAAAAATATCAAAAATTATATCCGGTGTCTGAATAATTTTTTGGTTTGACCGTATATCGGATATGTAATACGCATGCCCACTTGACCTATTGTGTAAACGGCTCTATGTTTGTTCTTCTCCATAGGTATGACTTTATTGAGATCCGGGATGGGAACTCGGAGAGTGCTGATCTGTTGGGGAGACACTGCAGTAACATCGCACCCCCTGCCATCATCTCCTCAGGCCCCGTTCTGCACATCAAATTCGTCTCTGACTACGCCCACCAGGGGGCAGGGTTTTCGCTGCGCTATGAAATCTATAAGACAGGTAAGCGTGTGCTACCCAGCAGGATGTAGTTTATCATAAACGATGCGGTGTCAAAGCCTCACCTGCTGTTTACGCATCTCTCCTGTGAGCTTTAAGCAGGAGTCTTCTGTACTAACAAAGCATTTACAGTGTAGAGAGAGTTCATGTGGGTCCATTGAGCCTGTAAAGAAAGCAGGATTTCTGTGTCTCTCTTAACACGTATCACAAATTCTTCCTTTCACACAGGAAACACGCACCGCACCTCTTGCTTTATCTACCCTCCACTCCTTGCAGCATAGGCCGCTATGTGTCAAATCCCACCTGCATGAGAAGTGTTGATTGGCTTTTGTCAGTCGGAGGGAAGAGTCCCCATTGGTCAGCGTGGTGTCATTGACAGCCCACCATTTTTTATTACTTGTGGTGTAGAGGTGTAGATTCGCTTTTGTAAACTGGAGGGAAAGGCTCTGATTGGGGAATTCAAAAACAGGAAGGCAGGATTACCATTTATGACAAGTTCCAAATGGCTTTTATGGATTGGAGGGAAAAGCTGTGATTGGCTATTGGATTGAATGTAGTGGTCACTGGTCACTATAAGCTCCTTTCCTCTGGAGTGATTTTATCGCTGGAGGTCATAGCAAGGTTATGCACTATTCAGAACTGAATTCAGAAAGCCTTTTAAACTGCAGTTCAGTTCTTAAATTTGAATTTAGGTAGCAAACAGGTTGCATAATTGCAATTTGAATGTGAATGTACAGAAATTAAATTGAAATAAATAAAATTCATAACTGTAGTTTTTAACTACTATAGGAAAGTTCATCCAGACAACTCTTATTTTTTGAGTCTCATTTGAAAGTTTTGAGAGAAAAGTAAGAAAGTAAACTTTGGATGGATGGATGGATGGTTGGATGGATGGATAGATAAGTGGGTAGATAAATAAATAGAAAATTGTAAGATAGATCGGTAGATGGATGGTAGATAGATATTGTGCAGTAGAAATTTGTATATTTCTTCATATTAGGGCCCTATGAAATCTGTTTTATTTTTCATTCATTTTTTTCCGTTGTAATTTTTCTGGATTCCCTTTTTTCTGTTTTAATTTTTCTAGACTCTGTTTTAATGGTTAAATAAAAAATATGAATCATAAAAGTAAATTCTCAAATTCAGTTTTATTTTTACCAAATTCCATTTAATTTTTTTCCAAATTATTATCATTTTTTTTCCATTTTAATTTTTCTGTATTCATTTTTTTTCCCATTTTAAGTTTTAATGGTTAAATAAAAAATATTAATCATGAAATCATGAAACCTACACAATTTAACAAGAATTTATTAAAAAGTTATATTGTTTATTTTTTCTCAAATTCAGTTTAATTTTTAACAAATTCCATTTTATTTAAATTTTTTCTAAATTCTTCTTTTTTCTGTTTAAATTTTTTTTCCATTTGAATTTTTTTAATGGTTTTAATGGTTGCATTGAAAATACTTAATCATCAAATCATGAAACATAAATTTATTAAAGGTTCTTTTTGTGTGTGTGTGTGTGTGTGTGTGTGTGTTTTCCATTAATTGTCTGCATTCAAAAATTTATTTTGGCAGGTTACTGTGAAGACTTAAAATTCTGTTTGTATATGATATGACAATAGTTTTTCTGCAAAGAAACAGTAAAGTACTCATGAAGTGACTCAGTCAGTTCTAGAGTTTGTTTATGTTCGTATTCATATAGGCAGCAGAGGCTGAAAACACAGCAAGTGTCATGCGCGCTTCAGTTTGTGTAGTAAAGAAAACTGTGCATCTGCGCCATTCATTCACGCAGAGACACCCATAACATGCAGGCTTCTTATTTAAATTGTATTTTTGTGGCTTAATAATCACAGAGACTAGTCCATATCATGTTTTGATGTAAGTATACTGACCTCCTTTTGGTTTATTAATTCAAAGTTTTCAATTTCCGTGACATTCCGCATTGTACAGTAAACTCCATTTTTATGACTGGATTGTTTGAATTGATTTGTCGCCACTGTATGTGTGAACGGCCTTTGAGCAGCCACATTCACTGTAGCTGACCTCTGGTGCCTGCTCACACTGTACAATTTCTCTCTCCTTCACGGCGCCTGGTCGACACGCACCGGCACAAATTCAGATCAAGGCGGCTGCTGGCAGGCAAAATAAACAGCGTGGAGACATCCCTTGTTCCTTTTCTGAAAGCATTCCGGGAATGCCTCTTTAATTGACTCCTGATCTACCCTCCCCTGAGGCCGGCCGGGGGGGGGGGTAGGGCAGCTGGGGTTACTAAAACAACATGTGTGATGGTCTTTCCTCTTAGCTCCCCACAGTAGTAGCCATGCAGAGCAGCTGTCACAAAGCTGGAGGAAGACATTGGTCGGAAATGACCGGTTAGTAGCGTGCAGTTGGTGGGTTCAGGCCTACAGAGGAGTGGCAGTTGCTTCTGAGGGACTGAAACACAAAAGCAAGTCCTTAATGAGATCCGCCAGACGGATGACAAGCTAAACTCACTCATTAGTGTGGACACCCGACGCTGAGAGATATGAGTGAACTCTTTATCGCGAACAGAGGCCCCACACCTCCCGCTTTACGGAGGAAGTGATGACACAATTCGTTGAGTGTGATCTGATAGTGTGAGAGCTCCATAGCAACCTGGCTGACGCGGAGCAGAGGTACGAAGAGAGACAGTGATGAGCGCTGTAACAACGGCAGGTCGCAGGTTTTTTTAATCATAAACAAGCAATAATGATGAGACCCGTTGGCGTGTGGAAGCTCGCAGTTGCCATGGCATTAACAAGATCTCATTATACTCAGAGGATGCGTGTGAAAATGTGTGGGAGTGTGTGTGTGGATGTGTGTGGGTTCAAACACAAAGACAAAGAGATTTTTTTTTTTGGACTGAATTTTGTGTGACTCAATGAGCTGGTGTTTTATGAAGATTCTTTCTGTCATAAATACCTATATGTGACCCTGAACCAAAAAACTAATCTTAAGTAGTTCTTTTATTCCAAAAATCATTAGGATATTAAGTTAAGATCATGTTCCAGGAAGATATTTTGTAAATACATAAAAACTTAATTTTTGATTGGTAATATGCATTACTAAGAACTTCATTTGGACAACTTTAAAGACTATTTTTCTTAATATTTAGATTTTTTTGCACAGATTTTCAAATAGTTGTGTCTCGGACCAAATATTTTCCTAACAAACCATACATCGATGGACAGCTTATTTATTCAGCTTTCAGATGATGTATAAATCTCAATTTTAAAACATTGACCTTTATGACTAGTTTCGTGGTCCAGAGTCACATATTTAAAAAGTTTTTTTTTTTCTTTTATAAATTTTATTTAAAAAGAATGCATTAAATTAGAATATCAAATTAAAATAAGATATTTATAATGTTACATATTTATGCTGTTTTTTTTTTTAGCTCTCTGTTCGTCAAAGACAGATGTTCTACAAGAAATGAAGCAGCTCAACTGTTGTCAAAATTGATAATAATAAGAAATATTTATTTAGCATCATACCATCATACTAGAATAATTTCAGATTAATCGTGATACTGAAAACTGGAGTAATTGTGCAGAAAATTCAGCTTTGTCATCACAGAATTAGTTATATTTTAAAACAATTTTAATAATATTTTAAAATATTTGTTTTTACAATACACTGCAGTTCAGTAAGATTTGTAATATTTTTAAAGTATTTTTTGCTCGTCAAGGCTGCATTTATTTGATTGAAAATACAGAAATAAAAAACTGTAATACTGTAAAATATTATTGCAATTTAAAATAGCATTCTTCTGTTTTAATACACTAATAAAACTGAATTTATTCCTGTGATGACAAAGCCAAATTTTGAGTATCATTACTCCAGTCTTCAGTGTCACATGATCCTTCAGAAATCATTCTAATATGCTGATTTATTATCAATGTTGGAAACAGCTGTGCTGCTTAATACTTTTTTTTTGGAACTTGTGATGCTTTTTTCTGGATTCTTTGATGAATAAAATGTTTCTAAATGAATAAAATTCCTAATTCCTAAAATAGGAATCTTTTGTAACAATATGCACTACCGTTCAAAGTTTGGGGTCAGTTTATTGTTTTCTTTCTTTCTTTGTTAAAAAAAAAACAAAACTTTTATTCAGCAAGAATGTGTTAAACTGATAAAAAGTGACAGCAAAGACAGTATATTGTTAGAAAAAAAATCTATTTTGAATAAATGCTGTTCTTTTTAGCTTTTTATTCATCAAAAAAAATGTTAAGCAGAATCATGTGACACTGAGGACTGGAAAATTCAGCTTTGCATCACAGGAATAAATTCTATTTTAAACTTTAATATATAAATATAAATGCTACATTTTAAAATATAAAACTGTTATTTTACATTTTACATTTTTTCTCCATTTTTGATCAAATAAATGGATCTTACTGGGAAAAAAATAAAAATACAATTCTACAAAACAGCAGCTGCACTTGAAACGGTCCCAGAATCTCTGAGTGCAAGTGTTGTTTATTTATATTGGTGAGTGTACTGGACATGTCCTGGCGTGGCCAGAGCAGTTTTCTCTAGCAGCGATAGGGATCTTGGGTAAATACACAGCCTGGAGGTGTATCCGCCTTGTGCCTCACAGCCTGCTGGTTAGAAACACTGCATCAATTCCCCACCTCCTGCTGCACACAGAAAATCAGTATCTTGTCGCCCTTGAGCCGCCCAACAGCTACCTGTGCCACCACGCTTGGGGATTTCATCCCCTGCCCTTGAGAGCGAAATAATGTGTTATTTCTTCAGCTGTCCGTCCAGCTCCTATCTTGCTGAATTAATGTGCGCAGTAGGAAGAGCTCATGGGAAAACACCCCAAACCAGACCATTTGTTTTCAAATGGTCAGTATCAGGCGTCCTTATTATGCTGTTTAGTTGCTGCATTCAGCGTTAGAAATCCCAGTGACCTTACATACTGACTTACATCTGAACCTCATTCATAATAAGCACTTAGTTTACTCAACCATACACTTAACCACATGATTCTGTTGCCACAGTTACAATATAAAAACTCTCAGCCAATCAGATCTTCATCGGTGGAGTTCTAGAATAGCCAATTACAGCTCACAACACAACTGCTCTACAGTCATAGTGATGCTCGTCTAGTAGTGACTGCATCCATTCTGCAATCAGAATTGTCACAGGCTAATGGATAGAGATACTGCCCTACAGATGTTTCAGTGCCCTGGTACATTCACCAATCAGATCAGAGCAATGAAATGTTGATTTTTTATTTTATTTATTTTATTTTTGTTTTATTTTAATTTATTATTTTCATTCATTTATTTATTTATTTCTTTATTTATTATTATTATTATTTGATTAAGAAAAGATTTGGGGTCAGTAAGACTTAAAAAAAAAAAAATTTATTAATTAAAATACATTTATACTTTTATGCACCAAGGATGAATTAAATTGTGAAGACTTTTTATAATGTTGCAAAAGATTGCAAAAGATATTTATTTATTTATTTATTTTTGATGTAATAAAAGGTTTGAAGTTAGTAAGACAAATATAAATAAAAAAAATAATTTTTAAATTAAAAATAAAATATTTCAATTTATTTGTTTGTATGTTTGTTTGTTTATATGTTTTACTAACCCTAACTTTGAATTAATAATAATAATAAATAAAATAAAATAAATACATTTATACTTTTATTCACATAGGATGAATTAAATTGTCAATATTTTTTATTTATTTATTTTGATAAAGAAAAGGTTTGAGGTCATTAAGTTTTTAAAACAATAATAATGAATTAATTAATACATTATACTTTTTATTTATACTTTTTAATTCATTTAAGGATGAATTAAATTGTGATTTAAGATTTTTTATAGTGTTACAAAAGTTTACAAAAGATGTTCATTTTTTTATTTACATATATGAATAAAAATATGAATAAATTTTTATTTATTTATTTGCAACAAAAGATTTGGGGTTAGTAAGACAAATAAATAAATAAAATGTATACTTTTATTCAGCAAGAATTAATTAAATTGTGAATCTCAGTAAACCTTTCATCATGTTTTATTTTATATTTTTTTTATTAGTTTACATTTTTTTATTATTATTATTTTTATTGAGTACTTTTTATAATGTTACGAAAGATTTATTTTTATTTATTGGTTAATTGTTATTATTATCTTGTCAACATTGATAATATTAAGAAATATTTCTTAAGCAAATCAGAATGATAGAATGATTTCTGAAGCATCATGTGACACTGAAGACTGGAGTATTGATGCTGAAGATTGAGCTTTGACACCACAGGAATAAATCATGTTTTAAAATGAATTAATATCTTTAAACAAATATTGAGATGATGACAAACTTTTTTAAACTGCAAGCGACATTTTGAAAGCCAGAAATCCCCATACACATATTCATAACAAACGTGCCCCACATCTGCATTATTACTCGTGTGTTATATGGCTTAGATGAAAATCATGCCAGCACACCTCACACATATACTGTAATCTCTCTTACACACACACCATTCACTCATCCATGACAAACATTCGTATTCTACCCAGCAACGCTCCTTAATAACAGCCCCCCCATTTCCCTCTGGCCACAGACAGACCCATCTACGCACGCCAATCCCGCCACTGAGCCTCCAACGCACGGCCCAGACGCGGCTTTCCCTTGCTGGAAGAGAGGTGGGGGGAGAGAGAGTTTCCCCATCTTTCTGCAGGCTGGCTGTTTTTACCATGCTCACAAACATGAATTAATGAGAGCCAACAAAAAGGCTGATGGCGTCGGGGTCACTCATGCATACTGCAGCCCAGTACAGTAGCGGCTCAGCAGGGGTCTGGCATACTGTCTGCCCGTCTGAGGTGGCGTGAGTATGAGGGGTCAGCGCGTGACTGGCAGGGTCTCATACGCGCAGATATACGCCCTGATATACTCACATACAGACGGCCTGTCTGAGAAACAAGCATAATGTCACCACTGCAGGGTAAAAGGGAGTCTGACAGCACATCTGACCTAGTAATGGGGGGAACGTGCCAGTCTGGATGTTTTCACGCAAATGCGTTTATGGGGTATTAAAGTGTCAGGGAATGGGGGAAAATAAAATGCAATGATAAACAGAAAAAGAGTTGTTTTAGAGCTGTGTTTCACCCATGTAAACATACTATATGTAATGAGTTATTTATATCACTGATTACTGCAGATGGGAGAAACAATAAGGAAGGATAGTGCATGTGTGTTAGAGAGAAACAACATTTAATCATATGACGTCTGCAAGCAGGTGCTAGTGGAAATGCATGACCATTTGCTGAGGATGTGAGTCCGACACATTTACACACACACACACACACACACACACACACACACACACACACGTACACACCGGGACTTGAACAGATGTAGTGTGCTGTATTAGTGCAGGAGGGTGTAACATTAACCCTGGCCTGCTGTCTCTCTGGGACCTGTCTCTCTCTCAGCTGCTCGGGTGCCAGACAGGCCCTGGTTTCCTGTGTGCTGCCCGCACTGAGCGGGTGCATGAGCAGAGGTGATTCTACACCCTATTTAAGGGGGCTTCAGACCCCCTTGTCGATCATATTAGCCTACCTAAAATATGTGATTAATGCAGCTGTCACCACCGAAATCTATGAAAGCCAGTTACTGCCTTAGAAATTGTGAGATGAAGTTTAAAACAAATAAACATTTATGCATTTGGCAGTTGCTTTCATCCAAAGTGACTTTAAACACTGCATTCAAGGTACACTGCCGTTCAAAAGATTTTTAATGTTTTTTAAAGAAACTTTTTTGCATCAAGACTGTGTTTATTTGTTTAAAAATACAGAAAAAAATTTAAATATTATTGCAATTTAAAATAACAGTTTTCTGTTTTAATGTACTTTAAAATCTAGTTTATTTCTGTGGTGACAAGCTGAGTTTTCATCAGTTATTACTCCAGTCTTCAGTGTCACATGATCCTTCAGAAATCATTCTAATATGCTGATTTATTATCAGTGTTGGAAACGGTTTGGAACCTGTGATTTTTTTTTTCAGGATTCTTTGATGAATAAAAAGTTTGAAAGAACAGCATTTATTCAAAAATAAAAATCTTTTCTAACAATATAAGTATTTATTACCACTTTTATCAATTGAACACGTGCTTGCTGAATAAAAGGATTCATTTCTTTTACAGAAAGAATGAAAGAAAGAAAAAAATCTCTGACCCCAACCTTTGAATGGTAGTGTATATTACTACAAAAGATTTCTATTTTAAATAAATGCTGTTCTTGTTTTTTATTCATCAAAGAATCTTAAAAAAGTTATGGGTTGTTAGGATAGGACAATATTAGGCCAATATACAACAATTTGAAAATCTGGAATCTGAGGGTTCAAAAAATGCTGAGAAAATCGCCTTTAATGTTGTCCAAATAACGTTCTTAGCAATGCATATTACTAATCAAAAAGTTTTGATATATTTACGATAGGAAATGTAAAAAATATCTTTACTTAATATCCTAATGATTTTTAGTATAAAGGAAAAAACTACAATTTTGTCCCATACAATGTGTTTTTGGCTGTTGCTACAAATATTTTTGCACGCCACATTTGCTTTTTGTTTTGTTTTTTTATTTTACTAGGGCAAATATTAAAATCAAAACCTTTGGACCTCAAAAAATCACCTTTAAACTGCCACATCCTACAATCTCTGAAGACTCTTGTGCATGAGAGCATCTGTGTGAGTGGGCATGTTTGTGAGTCTCAAGGGCAGGTCTGAACCCGTCCACATGGGGTCACTGACCTGTTATTAAGGCCTCAGACATATACTGCAGTCTCCAGCTCCAGTACTTTAAATAGTGCTCTGTTAATTTTGAAACTGGACTATTTGTGTAACAATATGACAGTCTTAAAGGAAGAAATCAGTCCCAGTATGGGTATAGGTGATTTGAGGTTATGTCAAGCACAGTTGTCATTCCCAGTTCCCACACAGCTGCTCGGTGAGCACAGAAATAGTTAAAGCGTTTCAGTTACTGAAGAGTTAAGAGTCACAGATCACTGAACGTTTGTTCTCTGATCCGTTGATGTTTTACCCCCACAGCCCCTGTCAACAGCTCCTCAAACTATCTCTCTTACTTTCTCTCTCGTATATGCTTTTATTTTTTAAGTAATGTGAGCGGGACTACCTGTGCCTCAAAACAGAGATCCTTTGAGATTACGGGAAGAATATCATGGGATTTTATGTCTGTGACTACATGTGTGTGTCGAGGTGTGTGCATGTGTTTGCCCTCCTGTGCATTAGTATGAGCAGTGTGACTCTGCATCCCTCTGAAAAGGTGGCGTTACACATGAACGTGCTGTGCATCGTGTCAAAGGCTGGTGTGTAGGACGTGTGTCACGGCTGAAGGTGAAGCATGACTGTGCATGTGTTAGCATACAAGGAACACTAACTCTGTTAGACAGAGCCAAACACTATGCAGGTTTACTACATAGCCTTAAAGGGACGGTTCACCCAAAAATGAAAATTATCATTAATTACTCACCCTCGTGTCATTTCAAACACGTAAGACCTTCGTTCATCTTCAGAACACAAATTAAGATATTTCTGATGAAATCCGAGAGCCTTCTGACCCTGCATAGACAGCAACGCAACTGACCTGTTCAAGGCCCAGAAAGGTAGCAAGGAGATTGTTAAAATAGTCCATGTATAACATCAGTGGTTCGACCGCAATGTTATGAAGCTATGAGAATATTTTTTGTGTGCGAAGAAAACAAAAATAACAACTTCATTCAACAATTTCTTCTCTTACGTGTCAGTCTTGGACACACGTTCATGAGAGTACCACAATGTGTCCTTATTGTTGTCCTTACTACCTTTTTTGGCCTTGAACATGTCAGTTGTGTTGCAGTCTATGCAGGTCAGAAAGCTCTCAGAGTTCATTCAAAATAATTACTTACGGGTTTGAAACGACATGAGGGTGAGTAATTAATGGGTAATCAGTTTAAGTATCTGAAAAATAAAAAAAATTTAACCTACCTTCAAACAACATATGTGACCTTAATTGCTTAGGTATATTTGTAGCAATAGCCAAAGATACATTGAATGGGTCAAAATTATCTATTTTTCTTTTATGCCAAAAATCATTAGGATGTTAAGTAAAGATCATGTTCCATGAAGATATTTTGTACATTTCCTACCATAAATAGATCAAAATAGATTTTTTTATCAGCAATATGCAGTGCTAGGAACTTCATTTGGACAACTCTGAAGACGATTTTGTCAATATTTAGATTTTTTGCACCCTCAGATTCCAGATTTTCAAATAGTTGTATTTCGGACAGCTTATTAATTCAGCTTTCAGATAATATATATATCTCAATAAAAAAAAGGTAAAAATTACCCATATGACTGGTTTTGTGGTCCAGGGTCACATATGATCACAATACGTTAATATATGCAAATTATAAGAACGTCTAAATATTCTGTCATAAAGAATGCTATCTATCTTAAATCAGAGAAACTTTTTATGAATATGTTCATTACATGAACCATCCGAATGAACTGATTCGCAGACTTTTCAATGCTAAAATTGAAGAGAGTGAGAAAGTGTGTCTTTTTACAGTTAAACCGAGATGCGTATCATACAACATCATGTCCTAAAATGACACCTTAACAGACAGTACGTCTGTCTATGTCACAGGAATCCCTCGTTCATTAGACACAAACCTGCAGCATGAGAATCGCAGAGCGCCGTCTCAGACTGTAGCAGTAACTGAATATTGACAGCAGCTGCAGGGATGGGAAATCACTCTAATTCAGCGCTTTTGCAGTTGAAGGATTTTTCTGTACAGATTCAAAGCTCGGCTTTGATGAATGTTTTCGTTTCCATCAATATGTTTTAGTGAGAAAGCTAACCGAGTGTGTTTGTTTCTCTGTGTGCAATAAGTAATGTGTCCCTTCAGAACGTGTCCCTCCAGAACAAGTACACTCTCTGACACTCTTGGTCAATACAAAAGCGTCATGTCTCACACACGTCTTTTCTGATTTCTCTCCTTCCAGGCTCCGACTGTTCCAGAAACTTTACCAGTCCGTCAGGTGTGATCGAGTCGCCTGGATTCCCTGATAAGTACCCCCACAATCTGGAGTGCACCTTCATCATCATCGTCCCTCCTCACATGGACGTCACCCTCACCTTCCTGACTTTCGACCTGGAGAACGACCCCTTGCAGGGCTCGGAGGGCGAGTGCAAGTACGACTGGCTGGAGGTGTGGGACGGCCTCCCGCAGGGTGAGTCTAGATGTTGTAATCCTGAAGAATTCTGTTTGGATTTACAGTCGGGGTTCGGATTAGACCGCGGTTTTCCAAAGTCCAGACCACCCGTGACTTTAAGAGGATTGCGTTTCCCATTTCCCTCTGACCTCATTGTCTGCTTTGAGATCAGTATGTTGCATGTCTGCCGTACGTAATTTGGTCACTTAATGATTTCTAATCCGCATACCGTTCGCTATCGCACTATGGGCCATCTGGTTGGTTTATCCACCCGTCTATACAGCTGTTCACTCTTGCCCTGTGACACGCACCGCCCGTCCGTTGGAGCCAGCTCCGCCGGTATGAAACTCAGGCGCATTGCTGTCGTGCTGTTACTGCGGCTGCCGCTGGAGCTATTTTAGTAGCGAGCGTTGGCAGATGAAAGTGGAGCCCAGGGCCTCGCTTTGCCTTATCTGCGCCAGGCGGGGCCAAAAAGCCACAGAGCCCATATTCTTCTGCACGTAGGGGTGGAGGAGATGGAGGACGGGGGGTAACAGCAGCCATGGTAACCTTTATCAGGAAAGTGAAAATGGGGCGTGAATAACACTGCAATAGGATTTAATCCTTGTCTGGAACAGAGCGCTGTGGAATATACTCTTTTTCCCCCAGCTGTCTTATTAATGCTTCAGCCCTGAGACCCCCATACTGCCCCCACCCTTGCCCTTCTGCCTCTGGGTTGGACTGCGTATTGTAGCACTGTACACGCACATATAATCAGACACAATAACTGTTGACACTGTAACACAATAGTACATTTAAGGAGGTTTACTTAATCTAACCAGCTTGACCAAGATCATCAGGTTCACCTAGTAATACAGTTCTCATTATATACAATAAAAAAAAATCCATACATATTACTGTAATGTGTTTGTATGTTTGTATAGTGGTTTGTTTTGTACTGTCTAATCCATATTCAGCATTATTGTAATGAAAATACAAATAAAATAATAGATAAAAAAATAGATACTACTTAACATTAATGCTATATTTTTTTATCAGATTTAATATTTTTTCTGATATGTTTTTCACTATATTTTCATTATTCACAAATACAATCATAAAATTATTGTAGTAATTTGTATAATATGTAGTTCTTATAAAGATTTCCAGTATATTTAATATATTTTTGCCATGACAAAGGAAGCCTATTTATGTTTCAATGATTTATGGAATGTAAAGTTTTTACGAAATATGGAAATATGAAAGAATTCGTAATTGTGCAAAAACATCTTCATTTTTCATGTAATGAAAAAGTTAAATTATGCTACTTAATATTATATTATTTTCATTAGATTTAATATTTTTTTCCATTTCACTGACATATTTTGAACTATATTTTCATTTTTTGTAAATAAAATTAGTGAAAAAATTAAATTTAAATTTAATTTCCATTTAAAAAAAATATAATAGTTATTTATTTATTTGTAAGATTTCTAGTATATTTAATAATATAAGACTTTTTAGGTTTCAATTATTTATGAAATGATGATATATTTTCATATGATGAAAAAAAAATTATACTACTTAATATTATATTATTTTAATTAGATTTAATATTTTCTCCATTTTACTGACACATTGTCACTATATTAAAATTTCATGAATAAAATCAGTGAAAAGCATCTTAATTTTCCTTTTAAAAATATTTGTTTATTATACATGTGCTTGTAAATTTTCCAGTATATTTAATTATATATTTTTTTGCCATGACAGAGGAAGTCTATTTATGTTTTAATTATTTATGAAATGTAAAGATTTTCTGAAATATGAAAATATGATAAAAGAATGCTTCATTTTGCAAAACATCTTCATTTTCCATATGACAAAAACAGAATAACATTTATTTTTATAATATGCTCTACTTCATATTACATTTTTGAATATTGAAATAGAAGACCTATTTTTACATTTCACTTTATGAAATATGAAAATACAATTTAAAATATGCTTAATTGTACAAAAACATCTCAAGTTTCTTTATGAAAATTGTTGTTGTTTTCAATATGCTTATATGCTTTCAGATTAAATATGCAATATGCATTCCTTGCTGTGGAAAAGCAAGCCTACTTTTATATTTGCCCGATTGTATTTACATTTACTTTATGAAATGTGATTTTTGAGAGGGATTGTAAGCAACTTTCAAAAAAAAAGATTCACACACGCGCACACACAGATAGCGTCCTGATCAAAGTACTATACAATAGCCACCTGATTTGATCATCAGCACCATCGAAGGCGAGAGAAAGAGTTATTTCAAGCTACCGTTCGAGAGCACTTGCGGTATTAAAGCCCTTTCCTCTCCAAAAGAGAAGAAAATCAATGTACTTGATTGATACGAGGCTATTTCACCCATCCGGGACTCTGTGTGTGTGTGTATGTGTCAGGATGGAGGGTGGATTCATTACTGTGAGACAGCAGCCTCTCTACAGCATTACAGCCTGACCAAACTAAATCACGTACATTTGTTGACAGATAAACGTCCCAGAACTCAGAGAAGGTGGTGTTGTATAGATTGTAGGCACATAAACAGAATAACCAGCCTTATCTTATGAATGGCCGGCTGGAGCAAAATGAAACCTGTTCAAATCCCACATTTGTGTGTTTTGCAGTGGGACCTCTGATTGGCCGGCATTGTGGAACCAAAATCCCCTCGGAAATACAGTCGTCCACTGGTATCCTCTCTCTGTCCTTTCATACGGATATGGCCGTAGCTAAAGATGGCTTCTCTGCCCGCTACAACATGACTCTCAAGGAGGTCAATGACAGTAAGTGATGTTTTTTCCTTGTTGGTCCAGCTACCAAAACAAAAACTACATTGAAGCTACTTATTCAGATTTAATATATGAAAACCCTGTTTTTCTCAGATTTCCACTGCAGTAATGCTCTTGGCATGGAGTCAAACAAGATCAGCGATGACCAGATCTCTGCGTCATCCTCCTTCTATGATGGCCGATGGTCTCCAAGACAGGCTCGACTTAACTTTGATGACAACGCCTGGACGCCCAATGAGGACAGCAACAAAGAATACATCCAGGTGAGGTTTCTTCTCTCTTGCTCTTTTGGGAAAAGGGAACAAGTTCCCATCCCTCTTAGCTTACTTACAATGCATTGTGGAATCTCAAAAGGCTTGTGAACGGACATGTGGATTTGAGATTTCTCATTCTGGCAGGAAGTCTACAGGGTTAGGTGCTTCACCAGGCCTTTAGAATGAGACTCATTACTATTGGTGTTCCTTTAAGTGGTGTGTCGTATTTGTGTCAGGATGCTGCTGAGTTGTGGGCTTCTGGTAGAGCTCACAGCTGTTGTGTTGTGTTAACACCTGACATCACTCCCTCGCTCTCAGGGTCCACAGCCCAGACATCCATCTTGACAAACAGCTGTCGTAAATGCCAACATGCCCGAGGACCATACTTCACCCAGACGCCTCGGCTCTGTTGTGTGTGTGTTCAGAATAAGAGAAGTTGTTCTGTTTTAAGTTTGTTCATGCAGCTGAGATCCGCGTATCATTGATTTTCATCATTTCATTCGGGTTTTTGGGGTAAATTACTGATGAAGTTACCTTACCTCTGTGGGCACAGTAGAAGTGAAGATCCGTTGTTGAAAGCATAAGTGGCTTAATGTTGTGTACAATGGAAAATAATTGTAAAATTTATTAAGATTTACCTTTATTTGTGTGTTTATTAAATAAAAAATAATGGTTTCAGTTAGTAACCACGTTGGAAGCAAGTTGGGGCCCATTGTTAAAAACATACTGTTTTAAAATAATAGGTATTTTTTGTTTAGTTTAGTTTAGTTTAGCTTAGCTTAGTTTATTATATATATATAGGCAAAACAATGATTACAGTTAGGCTCTTGTAAGTTGGAACTAATAGTTAAAAACATACTGTTTCAAAATAATATTTTATTTTATTTTATTTTATTTTATTTTATTCAAGCAAAATAATGGCTCCAGTTAGGCTCTTGTAAGTTGGAGCTAATAGTTAAAAACATACTATTTCAAAATAATAGTTATTTTATTTTATTTTATTTTATTAAAGCCAAAATAATGGCTCCAGTTAGGCTCTTGTAAGTTTGAGCTAATTGTTAAAAACATACTATTTCAAAATAATAGTTATTTTATTTTATTTCATTAAAGCCAAAATAATGGTTCCAGTTAGGCTCTTGTAAGTTGGAACTAATAGTTAAAAACATACTGTTTCAAAATAATATTTTGTTTTATTAAAGCAAAATAATGATTACAGTTAGGCTCTTGTAAGTTGGAAGTAATAGTTAAAAACATACTATTTCGAAATAATAGTTATTTTATTTTATTTTATTAAAGCCAAAATAATGGTTCCAGTTAGGCTCTTGTAAGTTGGAACTAATAGTTAAAAACATACTGTTTCAAAATAATGTTTTATTTTATTAAAGCAAAATAATGATTACAGTTAGGCTCTTGTAAGTTGGAAGTAATAGTTAAAAACATACTATTTCAAAATAATAGTTATTTTATTTTATTTTATTAAAGCCAAAATAATGGTTCCAGTTAGGCTCTTGTAAGTTGGAACTAATAGTTAAAAACATACTGTTTCAAATAATATTTAATTATATTAATTAAAATAATGATTACAGTTAGGCTCTTGTAAGTTGGAAGTAATAGTTAAAAACATACTGTTTCAAAATAATATTTTATTTTATTAAAGCAAAATATTTTATTTTATTTTATTTTATTAAAGCAAAATAATGGCTCCAGTTAGGCTCTTGTAAGTTTGAGCTAATTGTTAAAAACATACTATTTCAAAATAATAGTTATTTTATTTTATTTCATTAAAGCCAAAATAATGGTTCCAGTTAGGCTCTTGTAAGTTGGAACTAATTGTTAAAAACATACTGTTTCAAAATAATATGCTGTTTATTTATTTATTTTATTAAAGCAAAATAATGGTTACAGTTAGACACTTGCAAGTTGGAACCCATTGGTAAAAACATAATTATAGTAAGGTACTTTATATTATATTATATTATATTTAGATCAATTACTGATCTTCCCTGTCCAGATTTATATATAGCAAAAAATTATCTGTATTATGTTTCATTTTATTAATTTTTTTTACTAAAAAATAAACTAAATTATCTTCTGTGGTAATCAACATTATTC
The DNA here is from genome assembly GCA_033026305.1 of Cirrhinus molitorella. NCBI lineage: Eukaryota > Metazoa > Chordata > Actinopteri > Cypriniformes > Cyprinidae > Cirrhinus > Cirrhinus molitorella. Next base: position 28,797,339 of record CM065122.1, on the reverse strand, counting down.
CACAGATGCTGATGATGGAGTTTAACATGTATTGAACCCAGAACGTCTTTTTTAACATCTCATCAGGTCTTCTCTCCTGCTCTTCTCCCTTTGTTTCTCTCCCTCTCTCTTTATTACAATTCATCAGGGACTCGCTTCTCAGACGTTGTAGGCTACATCTTTCTCCCTCTCTCTCTTTTCCTGGTCTCTGGGCGCATGCAGAGGTTGATGATGCACAGCCCGCTCTGATGGTAACAGCCACTTGATTGATGAGGGTCCTTTCCTAGGAATAAATAGTTAGCAGCAGTCCTGGGTTCTATTGATTTTTTTGTCTAGGTGTGTTTCTTTGTGGCCCTAAGCAGCTTTACAGAAGGTTCTAGGAGTGTGTGTGTGTGTGTGTGTGTGTGTCTGCGTGCGCTCGTATCGGTGTGTGAAAGCCACACCTGTCTCTCTGACAGATAACAAACGCTGCAGTTTTCCCGCTCATGTTCGGATGACATCCCGCTGAGCAGGGAGAGTCGAGGATCATGGGTAACAGCCCTCCTCTAGGACGGGAGCTGAATGCCTGATTAAAGACCTCACTGCAGTAGAGGCGGAGGGGCAGAGAGGCGGCTCTCGCACCGCAATCATCATCATCATCATCGTTGCAGGGGGGGTCCAGAGAGCGAGGGCGAGTGATAATCTGTGTGGGGAGAGGGAGAGTTGAATGAAGGTGGTTAGTATCGATCAAAGCTCAGGTGATTGATCTTAAGGCTCTGATAACACCTTCGCTGCCGTTCGTGATCTGCAGGGAGGGGATGCCTCATATTCCCACAGCTCTATCCATCTTTCAGCGCTTCCCTCTATCTCATTCCTCTCTCGTCTCTACTTCTGCTTCCTTACTTATCTCACTCTCTCATCATCCTGATTTTAGTGGGGATTGCTAAGGAAACTAAAACTATATAAAAACGTCTTCCTTAAAGGTATAGTTCACCCAAAATGTTTTCCCCCTTAAGCCACTTAAGCCATCCTAGGTGAATATGACTTTCTTCTTTCAGAATTTTTTTCCTTGCAAATGTTTTGCGTCTTACAATTCTGACTTAATAACTTAGCTTTATTTAGCAGAATTGTTCTTCTCAATTCTGACTTTGTATCTCACAATTGCGAGTTTATATCACACAATTCTGAGAGAAAGAAGTCAGAATTTTGAGATCTAGTTTATATATCACAATTCTGACTTTAATAGAATTGCGAGATATTGCGAGATAACTTGAAATTCTGAGAAAAAAAAGTAAAAATTCTGAGTTTATTACTCGCAATTGTGAGTTTATATCAAGCAATTCTGACTTCGTTTCTCAGAATTTTGAGTTTATTTCTTACAATTCTGACTTTATAACTCGCAATTCTATCTTACATTTCAAAGAATAATACAAACTCACAATTTTGATTTATTTTCTCAGAAATGTGATATATAATTGCGAGTCAGAATTGTGAGAAATAAACTTGAAATTCGGAAAAATTACATAACCTGGGCTTTATTTTGTTGTAACTGTTGTTTGTCAATTATTATTGGTTGATTTAAGCTGTGGTTCTTTGTAACTGAGACTCACCAGACAGAATATTGTTGTACCATGTACAGTGACACTAAAGTAAATTGAATTGTAAAGTTTATATCTCACAATTCGGACTTACTAACTCACAATTGCGAGATATGAACACAAAATTCTAAGGAATTTTTTTTTTTTTTTTTTTTAAACTGCAACTTTATTTAGCAGAATTGCAAGTTTGTCTCAATTCAGACTTTCATAATTCACATTTGTGAGTTTATATCTCGCAGTTCTGAGAAAAAAAACTTTGATGTGACACAATCAATCAACGATCAACGATTTTGACCAACAAAATGTTACAGTTAATTACAACAAAACTCTTATCACAACACAGATTTAATTCAGTTTTTAATTTTTTTTTTCTCCTTAGGTTGATCTGCACTTCCTGAAGGTCCTGACAGGCATCGCCACTCAGGGTGCAGTTTCCAAAGAAACACACAAGTCCTACTATGTCACCTCTTTTAAGCTGGAGGTCAGCACTAACGGAGAAGACTGGATGATCTACCGCTACGGGAAAAACCACAAGGTATGAGCATGTAGGAATGGAACGTTTAAGAAAGTGTGAGAGATAAAGCAGTCAGTTGTTCTCTGTTTTCCTGTAGTGGTTTTAAGGAAATGTGAAGTAATGTAACGCTCTGTGCGTGTGAGAAAAAGGTACTTGTATCTGTAGTTTATGTTTAAGGTTAGTTGAAATGCTGGTTCTCTTAGCATAAACCAGTTTGGACAGACATCGAAATTTAAGCTGATCGAAGATGTTCTTTTTGGAAGCATCTTTAGGTCTAGGCTTATGAGAGTTAGGACTCCATTATTAGGAACTAAGTGAACAGGCTTGAGTGAAAGCAAAATGGAGGGAGGTCAGAGAAAGGAGAAAGTTGAAAGGCCTGTGTAAAACTAATCGTCCCGTGTGGTACATGCCTCTAATCTTCATTTATTAACAAATCCCTTGAAAATCCTGTATGGAGTTGATTGCTTGACAGGGGAACATGTGAAAGCTCTGATGTTTGCATGATGATTTTGGAAGAAGCTGTAAAATAACTGAGAATAACCTGCCGGATACAACCTCGGCCACCACCAACTGGCGTTTGGGTCTTTAGCCCCAGACCCCCTGCTGGAATAGCCTCTGGCTTTAATCTTCCAGAAAATCTCAGAGCTCAGTCCTCCCTTAATGTGCTTGGTGTTTTTACGGCTTTGGTTTCAGTTCAGCTAAGCTTTGTTAAGAAGTCTGGCTGCGTCGGAATGGGAGATTCACGCCTTATGGGAGGCGTGACCGGTCAGTGTCCATTTAGAAATGGTACTATTAAGTAATGTACTGTTCATATGCCTGAAGGAATATGTTTCAATGTTGGGATCTAGCAAGATGCCTCAGTCCTGCAGACAAAATGCATTCAGTCATGGCTTTTTTAATATCACCCATATAGATTAACAGGAAATAGGGTGTTGGCATTGAAATGAAATTTAAATTTGCAATACTGTAAACGGTTTTGTATGTGAGCATCATGTAAACGGACTCTGAGTCAGGCAGGTTATTATTTTTCTGGGCTGTGTGGTGATGGTTTGGGTTGATAGCACCACATCAGGCTCTCATCGGTCTCAAATGACGATGGTGGAGGTGTGTGTGTCCCTGGTCCAGAGGACACTGACAGATTGTGTGTGTTTACGGACAAACAGGAAGAGCTGCTGAGGAGATCACTGTAGGCTGGTGGCTGATAGTCTCGTTGTAAATGTGTGCGGTGTAAGTGTGATATCAGCAGAGCTGGGCTTAATTTCTTCTCAAACTGCCTCAGCTGCTGTGGCGGGTTTTCAGTTCACTACTAGATTACCTGCAGCACACTCATTCAGTCACTGCTAAATCAGATCTGATAAGATCACACACACACAGCTGTGCTCCAAAACCTTCCTGTGTGCTGCATATATAGGAAACTACAGTATAAGGCAGCATCCTGACTGAAAATTTAACCTTATAACTGATTTGGAACACTCTACACAGCAAAAATATTTAAAATTAATTTAAATAAAAAAATTTAAGATTCAAACTGACTTTGATATGATCATATTGCTTTGCTAAATACTAATACATTAATGAGCATAAACATATGCCATTTTTGTCAGCTTGAACCATTTTTGAGACGTTTCAGAATAAGACAATAAGAGTTTTTAAGAAATTATTATTAAATTCAACAAGGGTGCATTAAATTGATAAAATTACTAATGCATTAATGCATTTATTTTGTTACAAAAGAGTTCTATATCAAATAAATACTGTAAATAACTTTCTATTTATCACAGAATCCTGAAAAGAAGTGTATAATAATTTCTGCAAAAAAATATTAAAGAGAGTTCACCCAAAAATGAAAATTCTGTGAGTAATTACTCACCTTCATGTTGTTCTAAACCCATAAGATCTTCAGAGCACAAATTAAGATATTTTTAATGAAATCTGAGAGCTTTCTGACCCTGCATAGACAGCAATGCAACTGAAATGTTCAAGACCCCAAAAGGTATCATAAAATAGTCCATATATCATCAGTGGTTCAACTGTCATTTTATGAAGCTACAAGAATACTTTTTGTGCACAAAAATAAATAAATAAATAATGGCTTTATTCAACAATTTCTTCTCTTCCGTGTCTTCCGTGTCTTCGTCGCACATTCACAAGAGTATTATCTTTCTTAATGTATTTAAGATTTTAATTTGTGTTCTAGTTTTGGGTGAACTAACTCTTTAGACACAGACAATGAAGACTGCTCAAATTTATTTTGGCATCACAAGAATAATTTTACTGCATTTTGGACCAAATAAATGCAGCCTAAGAAACGTGAAGGATACATAGGACCAGATTTACTAATAGCTTGCACTAGTGCAAACCATTTTTTAGCGTTAAAATAGCAGTGTCAGGATTTACTACCTTACTGAATATGCATTTGTAGGAGTTTCCCTTTTAGACACAAAATTTATGGGAGGAGGATAATAAAATGAATCACTCAACCCAATTTTCTAACGTTTGTTCTTGTCAAATTACTGGCAATTGTGCTATTATTTAAAGCCCCCCCAAAAAAAGTCTTAAAGCAGGCGATAATTTGCACTGCTCTTAGTAGATTACACTGGTCATTATGGAAATGATCCGGCTGAGTCTGTGTTCTTTAATTTGCGCATTGTTAGTAAATCACACGCATTTTCCCCTCCCATTGGTGTTTTTATGGAATTGCGCTCTAAAGCTAAATTGCCCTGTTCAGTAAATCTGGCCAAAAAAAGTCAGCATGTTTATGCCAATTTATACCTACTGAAATAGCCTTTTTTTGTTTAGTTTTGTTTAGTTGTTTTGGAGCAGAACTACAAACTCCCTTCCTTTTTACTGGAAACCCAGCACACAGAAACACATGCATACACAGCCAGTCCCACAACTGTGTCGTTTCCACACTCCCTACTGAGACTGTATCTGATAAAGCCGTCAAAGTAATGACAGAACAATTTATGCTATTTTCACAAACATACTGTTTCAAATTGCAAGGAGGTCAAAAGGTCTCAGTTGCATTTCCACTGGTGGGGAAAATGAGTGGGTCCCCTATGTAAGGTCCCACACCTGCTCTTAAGGTCAATGTGAGCATTTAAAGTGGCCTTGTCATTGACAGAGATCATTATAAAGGTCTGGTAAATTCCTTGCTTGTTCAACAATACCATCAAGGGGGTTTATATAGAGAAAGCATATGGTATGTGTGTTAACGTGTAAAATCCTGAGGCGAAGCAACGAAGAGCACTGTCATGGGAGATGACATCAGCTCGGACTTCAAAACAGCAGCCTGACGGATCCGTCCATCTCTGTGCATTCCTCCGCTTCACATGGAGCGCGTGGATAATGGAAGACTTCTGCCAGATCCCAGGAGGACTCCTCTGTTCTTTGGGAGTATACCGCTGAGGGTTTAACCTTTAGTGATGTCATAGACTGGAGAATAGATGCTCTTTGAGTCGAGCTGTCTGCATAAAGCACAGCCAGAGTGTGTGACGGTGGAATGTGTTCAGCGAAGCAAGGAAACCGCTTCACACATACTCAAAAATACACAGTTACCTGTCTTTAGTGGGGTCGTGCAAATGTGGTTTTCATTCACTTTGACAAATGGTGGTTTTAGAGGAAACATTTGCACCTCTGAGGGTCATAAAACATATCGTCTGGTCTTCCAATTACTGTGTACGGATTCCAAGTTGACTTACAGCAGCACTGTGTCATTTTTATACTGCTAGTTTTACCAAAATAGAAGCAGAATTACAAAAATTATGTATGTTTGAGAAACTTGTTTGGAAACACTCCCACATCTGCTGGTTTCCTTAAAACGACAATAGGATTTTTCCATTGGCTTATTGGAGAAAACAAGCTCTGTGAGCAACAAAGGTTTATAATTCTTTTTTATATTTAGTTTATACTGAAATCACAGAAGTAAAAAGCGAACGTTAGGGTATAAACAATGCTAAAGCTGCCCGATTAATCGTTAAAAGATTGCAGTCTTGATTCAAACACCCAGCAATCTTATTTTTAAATGACAGCAATTTGTCTTTTTGATAGCCATACAGGAACATTCAAACATGAGAGCAGTTACGAAAATTAACCATGTTTTATTATAGTAAAAGTGTGGTGACCATGTTTTTTGGCACATTGATTACCATTTGTATAACCATAGTTTTACTACAAATACCATGGTTAAACCATGGTTAGTGTAGCAAGGTTTAACTATAATCTTTTTTTTTTTTTTTTTTTTTTTTTTAGTAAAACCATGGTTAATTTTCATAAGGGTCATGTTTAGGTGTGAAACAACTTCACAAACAGTCTTTTCAACCATTTGTAGTTTGGATATAAACACTGACGTCTATAATGGTAGAAATCAAAATACAGCAAATCTCAAACGTTCAAATAACATTTGTTGACTACATTGTTTCATCACTAGATGTCGACAAATGTCTGTTAAAAAATTTATTTGACATTAAATGATTCATTCAAAAGATTCGTTCAAAAACGCTGATTCATTTAGTAATGAAACAAGTAAAACATATTTAGCTAAAGTTATGATCTCTATTTGAAACAAAAAAATCTCTAATAGTTGCCCAACTTTCTCACCACCACTAAGCTTCTGAGAACCAATTCATTTTTATTTAAAACCTACAATTTGGAATGTTTAAGTTTGAATTAGTTGCAAAAGGGCAAGTATAAACAATGAGGCTGTTAATATGAACTTATACATATATGAGTTTTCCTATTCGTTGTGATGACATTTAATGTCCTCTACAACCTCCGTAGCTGTATTTAGCTACTTGTTAACAACCACCTTTTTCAAGACAAAAGGTTAAAGTCAGAGGTTAAAAAATTATGAGTGAGGTGTTACTTACGTATTTTATGTCTTAACTATGAGCATGTCAACCTTGTTTCAGCCCATAAAAAAGAACAACGACGATGAAACCTGAAGTGCAAAAATATGTATTTGCAGATTTTTTTCACTCTATTGATCGAACAAAAATGGAATCCTTCTACAAGTTGCTTACTTATTTGTGTGGATTAAACCGGGATAAGAGAAACATTGTAAGAGAAATTTCCAGTATTTTTTTTAAACACACTAGGAAGGTAAAGCAAGGAGGGAGGGCTTCCACATTCCAATCGCTCCAACCCAATCTCACATGCAGACATGGAATTAAGAGAAAAGCAGGAGCCAAATCAACTTTTTAATTTTTTTTTCCTCCTCTGAACAGGATTTTGTCTGTCAGCCATTGTAATCCAAAAGATGAGCTTCCACACTAAATGAGCTTTTTATATATATATATATATATATATATATATATTTGCAACATGTAGAATCACACTTTTGAAGTTTACGTTTTGCTTATCTGTGAAAGTATAGTAGTATTTAAAATTCATGACACATCACAAGTACAGTGGCAATCAGCGAATGGCAGCAGCACACCAAATTTGGCCACAGTGTTCAGGTATCTGAGCCCCTCATTGCTGTGCCACTAGTAGACTATCAGTCAAAACCATCCTTGACAGCAGAGCATACAGCCAAGGGCCACCAGGGGCCCAAAGCCAACATAAATCCTCCAAACTAACGAAGGGAAAACTGCTATGTAAAGTTATTCTTCATCTAAAGCTCTTCTGAACTTTCTAATTCTTGTATAATTATTCCACATGCAGTTTTTATGACCTCATATTAATCGAGAGACTACACAGAATATTTGTACTTATAAAATAATTTGTCACAGAACTATTTCTGTCTGTCTCTCTCCGTGTTTCTCCTCCTCTGAGGCTGAGCCTGCACTGGACTGCAGCCAACTGGAGCCCGACTGCTCTGTCAACATCTTCATCTGGGCCGTGGAGGTGTGGGAGAGAGCAGGAGAAGGGCAGAGAGAGAGAGAGAGAGAGAGTAATGACTCGAGCAGAGCTGTGAACGCTGACCACATTTCCCAGCGGCCCCATCAGTCTGAGGGAAAAAAAACGGGTGGCGGCGAGCCAATGCAAAGCAGCGAGAGATGGAGGGAACGAATGACAAAAAGACAGACCTTTTTCATCTCCCATGACCCTATTGTGGTCATGTGTTTCCCTGTTTCCGTAACCCGGCCTGAGCAGTCAGGCATTGTGGGAGAGAGTGTCCACTTTTACACGACCACAGATTCTCTCTTCTCTCTGTTTATTATATTAACAGTGACAACGTCTCACAGGAGGCAAGTGTGTGTGTGTGTGTGTGTGTGTGTGTGTGTGTGTGTGTCCTCACACTTTAACCTCACAGAGAGTTTGCTTTGGGGGGGTTATTATTATTTAAGTAGCCCGCCGTAGTGGCAGACATTTGAATAATTCAGACTCATTTTTGGGGGACTCCTCACTAGGAACCTGCCCTGTTGGCCATCACCAAGGAGCCATTTCTTCTCATGAATATTCCCTCACACATACACATTTTCCCGTGCTGATGAATTTCCAAGGAGTTCGTTCAATATAACTACTCCTGGACTGTCAGACGTGCATTTTCAATAATTCATATAACAGTTAATCTACATCCGCCCTCATTGATCTGTCTGTGTGTGTGTCTAGACAGACCAGCAGCACTGCAGCCTTTGTGCTGTCAACAAATTCATGTTGTTTCCACAGATATCTGGCACAGATCTTTTTCCATATATATAAACAAAAACACAAATGAGATTTTGCGTGACTTGCATCTAAACAGTTTTTAACGTCTTTATCGTTTGTATGACTTTGTTGTTAATGTTTGGTGTCAGATGCTCAAAAAGAAAAATCATGGCCACCAGTTGCATGTGAGCTGTAAGAGTATTCCTCAGTCTCACAGCCTGTTTTATTTATTGTCATATTGTGTTGATGTATACAAAGCTAAATGCTCTTAAAGCTTGGTTAAATATCCGTGCGACTCACTGGACTTGAGTGAACATGATTTATTAAGCGCAGGGAAGACCAGTTTTCACTGTAAATGTTTGAATGTAAACAGTCGTTATCTCTTAAAGGAATAGTTCACCCAAAAATGAAAATTCTGTCATTAATTAGTCACTCTCATGTTATTCCAAACCCGTAAGACCTTTGTTCATCTTCAGAACATAAATTAAGATATTTTTGATGAAATCCGGAAGCTTTCTATCCCTGCATAAACAGCAACGCAACTGAAACAATCAAGGCCCAGAAAGGTAGCAAGGACATCGTTAAAATAGTTCATGTGACATCAGTGGTTAAACCTTAATTTTATGCAGCTACGAGAATACTTTTCGCACACAAAGAAAGCAAGACAGTTTCTTCTCTTCCGTGGCAGTCTTTAACGTTTTGCCATGTTTAAATAGCCCCTGCATTAAAGCATAGCAGATTTTTCCACAAGAATCTGAAAAAGTATGCTTGAATCTAACACCAGATACACTCACTCACATACAAAACATCATCACCTGAGACAGACAACACATACCTGATCCCCCCACAGACAGCGTGCTGGGAAACACTAGCAGCCAAGCCTGAGGGAACGTGATATAAGTAACGTACGCAAATGCATGATTCATGATCGTAATTTAGCATAAACCTTCCGATGACGGCTGTGTCCATTTGTTATGTCTCTAGCTACAGGCACACATGCACACGCAGAGAGTGCATCAATCAAAGATTACGCCTAGACTGCATACTGAGAGAGAAACAACGAAAAATCGACAGTGTGAGGGCAAAAAAAAGGCGGTAACGGGTGCGAGGGTGGCCTTGTATCACTAGACAGCAGGGTTGACAGCAGTTCTCCTGTTTCGCTGTGTGGGAGTCTGTCATTTCCAGCACCTGTATGTCTGTCAACACAACACCAGTCAGGGGCCATTGTAGCTCAGGGATGCAAAGAAAACATTAGCAGGTGCTCCTGTCTGTGGGAAAGAGGGAAGGAAACAATAAAGGTATGGTTTCATATGGCTAATATATGTTTGGCTAGAAGCAGTGTTTGACTCCGCCTCCTCTATAGATTGACTGCTGCTGTCAGAGTCTGGGACTTTTGTCATTTCTGTCATTCCTCTCGCTTCCCCTTTCCTTCTGTCTTAGAGGGCCAGTGGGAAATCACCGTTCTTCAGCTTCATCTCAGCCGGCTCCCTAACGTCCTCACAGTAATTGGACTTCACAATCCTGTTATGCCTTTTAGTTTTTTTCCATGCTTTTTGATCATTTTGGCATCTTCATGGTTAACACGATCCGCTTTGTGCTTGGAACTTCATCCGTAATGACCAGTGGGCCTTCTGTCCCAAATCCCGTGTGATATACATCTGTTCATCTGTTATGAGGGTCTCATGCCTTCTAGTTTCCTGCTGGGTTGGATTAAACATGTTGGCCAATCAGAAGCCAGAAAAGGGAGACGCCCAGTCCATGGGCAACAGTGAATAAAAACATTTGTAACTATTTTTTATTATTAATATTTTGCTATTTCTCTTGATAAACTGAGAGGCAATGTCATAATGGTCATAATGGTCATAATGTGGTAAGACAAAAGATATAACCACATATCGATTGATTTTATTATAGCTATATATCAACCACTTTTTCTTCCCTCAGTGCAAGTCTAAGGGTTTTATTTGCCCATCAAAATCTGTGAAATTCAAAAGTAATAGCACACCTCTAAAAATAAATAGAAATGTTGCCTTGCCAACTAAATGAATGTATTAAAAAAGTAGCAAAGTTATTAAAACTAACATTAAATTAAATAGTAAATAAAGCTAAAGAGAAAAAACTAAATCTAATAAATCTATAAAAAACATCTAAAAAATAATAAAATATTAGTACATAAATAATACAAAAATAACGCTGCTAGGAGTACAGTTTTGAAATATTTCACAAGCTTCTTGATGAAGCTTTTTTTTTTTTTTCAGAAGTGCTGGGTGTGTGTTAGGTTATATCAGTGAATCGTGAGAAATAGGACTCTCCCACACACTAAAGAAGTGATATATTACACACTTCTTGCCCCCAGTCGTCACACACACATACACCACTTGGCTTTCACATACTGTGCTGTGTTGAAAAACTTCACAGGCAGTGAAGGGGCAAGGTCACACACTCCATCATGAGGTCATTAAACAAAAGCAGATTTCTGTGATGCATGTCTGAATCTTCCTACTGACAACAGCTTTACACACTCCCACTTTTTCCCAAGGTTTCACTTGTCTTCTGTTTCAGGCACACCCCAAATGCTCTTTTCAGTTTCAAATTCAATAAGATTTTTATTGGCATCATTGTTATACGTATAAATACTAATGATAATAATGTAAAAATGGCATTAAAATCAAGCATAATTTGTTTTGAGTGAGTATTTGAATGAGTATTTTCACAATTTGCCATCTGTGCTTCATTTAGGAGATCTGCAATACTTTTACTTGCTGTATTAAATTCAGTATTGTTCTCAGTGTATATATTTTAGATTTTAGTAGTATTATAAATATTGGCACATATTAATGTTTCACACACCAAAAAATGACAGGTAGATTTGTAGTAATCTGAGAGTTATGATGAAATGTGTGAAAAATTGAGCAATTGCCCCAGGTCTCCTCTGCTTTTAACTAACCATATGCACAATGATTAATGACCACCGCTCCTCAGTTCATTGTTTTCTTCTTTTATTTTATGATATATTGGTGCGATTTACTAAATGTCAGAAGGTTTTTTCTTCTCATTTTTCGAACCCGTCTTTAATCTCTCCATACAAGCCGGCCTAGCACAGCCCTGACCCGGGCCAGCTGGCCCGGATGTCGTTGCATCCTGACATGGGTCAGGTCCTTAGGGTCCAGGCTTTGTTTCTGTGTGTGCAACGAAGCAGAACTCGCCCTCTTCTAGTCTTTCTCCTCTTTCCTACTTCCTCTCTCTGGAGACAAAGACCCTGACAGAGGCTTGCGTCTCTGAGGAAGGAGGAGAGATGGAGATTTGCTATCAAAGCTTGTCATCTTGTCCATCCTCGCCATGCTGAGATGCAGTGGCTGAAGCACATGGCATATTTCTGTGATACCCTGGGAGCTGCCTGCTGAAATACTAATGATCCATATGACATACTGATGTAAACAATGACAACACCCAAAAACATGTGGTTGCATCTGATATAATGACATTCGATCCCATAGTGTGACAACTGATTCTTCAAACACTCTCGCACTGTCTCACCAGTGTCTGTCGTCTTTAACTCATTCCGGAGGAAACAGCGTTTCATGTTTGAATTTACGATGCGAACATTGTCGTCCATGTGTGTATTCAACGGTGTGTGTATTTTGACAGCGATTAAGGGTGCAGTCTCACTTGACCCTAGTAAAGATGCTCTTACTTTGCAAGAGTTGTGCTTGTTTGTGAGGTTAGTTTGTTTTTGAATGAGTGGCCTCAGCCAAACCGCCTTCAGAATAGTTGTAAATCTCTCTTTTTTCTCTCCTTAGGTTTTCCATGCGAACGCAGACCCCTCAGAGGTGGTCCTGAACCGGATCCCCCAGCCTGTCTTAGCTCGGTTTGTCCGCATCCGACCTCAGACATGGAAGAATGGAATCGCGTTGCGCTTCGAACTTTATGGCTGTCAAATCACGGGTCAGTAAATCTCACACCACACATCTTTCTCCAAGTCTGCACAAAATCCAGCCCTTAAGGGAACTGATTTGTGTTTTTTTTTATTTTTAAATATAAAATATTAAAATAGTGAGGAAAAAGACTAACATTGAATGTTGGATTGTCTAATTCTATGTTTTATTTTTACAGTAGTGATGCTTTAATATTTATTAAAACCATGTATGAATCATGTTAGTGTTTTTAAGCTTATTTTGACATAACAAAGTGGTTATATCTAAGTTTACTTACTTTTTAAAATTAGTCTTCCTATTAACATCGTTATATTGTTCATTCAGATTGATTTGTGAACGCACGTGAACACGAGGTGGGATTTATTGCATGAACCAGTCACAGCCGAACATAACCAGTCATATTACAATGGAGGCATTGCCTCCTCTCACGTGATTTTTTCCATTCATTCTCAAATACCCTCCACCAAACTCACCGAATGCTTTAGGGGGTCTGTTAAAACTCAATGGGCTTAGGGGATTTTTTCTAAAATATTTTGAGGAGGCACTGCCTCTCTCGCCTCCTTATAAGAAAGTGCCCCTGATTTTTATTCATCTACATCTATAATATCTAAACAGGTAGATCTATAAGGTAATTTTCACTGTCTCAAGTGAACTTTATACGCAGCAGGTTCTCAGATACTACATGTGACAAATATTGTTCCAGACGCCCACTGTGTCCCTGTCAAGTGAGCTCAGATGTGTATTTATCAGAGCTCTTCAGGGTCCTGATTGAGTTTGGCTATTTATGGAGATGCAGAGATAGCAGTCACCTAATTCTGTTAGCATGTCCTGCAGCAGATGAAGGAGGTGAGCTGCTTTTGCACTGATGTTATCAGAGACATCACACTCCATCATTACGCTATTAAACAGTGATTCACTCCTATTTTCGTCGACACTGAGCAGGACAAATGCGCTTTTAGAGACGGGGTCTTTTTCAACACTGACACAAACGACGCATGGACACGCCACTGGCCTCCATATTAGACCTGCTCCATTCCCGCGGGGGCTGTTGTCCCTTTGGGCATCCAGCCCAGAACGAGCTGCTTTCAGTGAGGCGTGTCGCTGCCCTTCCTGTCTTTCCCATGAAAGAGTGATGCTCGGCCCGTGGGATATCCGGCAGTGCAGAGCCCATAAAGATGCCCGCGAAGCCATCGATCACGTTTGCGCCGTTAGCCTCGTTCTGTGTTTTACTGCTCTTTCTGTCGGAGTGTGGGTGTACCTCTGGGTGTAATTCAACTGAGATTGTTAGGATGGGCTTGATCCAGATGCCCCAGCCTGTTTTCCTGTTCTTTTGTTCTGTGTTTAAGCCATAGGCCAAAATCAATCATTTATTTCTGGTACCTTTTGTATTTGCGCCAGTCGAGCCAGAGAATGGCTGTTTTGGGCTGAGTGGGTTTGCTTTTAACTCTGTAGAGGTGAACCTCGAAAAGCTGGAACAAGAAATTCTTCCTGTAATAAATCCTACACACAAACACCCACTCCAGGGGGGATGTACACATAAAAAAACGCACCCACACATGTTCTGTTTATTTATTATTTACTCCTAAGGGCTCTCTCATGACATAACAACATGAAACATTGATCTCTCCAGCCTTAAAATGTCAATTCCTCTTTGCCTCACCATAACTCATATGCTTGTCCATCCTCCACTCAGACGCTCCATGCTCTGAGATGCAGGGAATGCTCTCTGGCCTCCTGCCGGACTCCCAGATCTCAGCTTCCTCCATGAGGGACATCCACGGGGCCACAGGTGCCGCCCGGCTGGTGGCCAGCCGCTCGGGATGGTTTCCCAGTCCAACGCAGCCCGTGGCTGGTGAAGAATGGCTGCAGGTGGACCTGGGAGTCCCCAAAACCGTACGGGGTATCATTACGCAAGGGGCCCGCGGGGTGGACGGAAGTACCAGCGCAGAGAATCGAGCCTTTGTGCGGAAGTATAAACTTTCCCATAGTTTAAATGGAAAAGACTGGAACTACATCATCGATTCCAAAACCAATCTCCCGAAGGTGAGAGCAACTCAGGATTTTTTTAATGCTACTAAAAAATCACAACAAACAAACATTTTTTAAAAATATAAATACAAAATTATTTTATTTTTAGACTGCTTTCAAACTAAGGTATTTTAATGAGTTGAGAAAATGGTTAATGTGGTAATTGGCTAAACTGGCTATTGGTCTAGTTGAACCTGGTTTTGACCCAGTCTTGATCTAGGTCAAAAACGATTTAAGCCAATTAGACCACCTTGAACCAGAAAAAACCCAGCCTGACCACTTTAAGCACAATTTATAATGAGTTTCCAGCAGAGAAGTACTGAAGTAAAGAATATAACTGGAGTTGTATTAGGTTAATTAGTTAATCGTGCAAATTTAAATATCGTGGGTCGTTGAAAAGGCTACAATAATGAACAGTTCACCAGAATCAGATTATTAACAGACTCATTTCATTCTTTCCTGCCCATCTCAGCGACTCAGCATTTCACTTCTAGATTCCCAATCTCCCACTCTGAGAGCAGAATTCAATTATGCTGCAAGCTTTGATAACATTCCAGTGAAATCATCCACACTTGTGTTAATTAAAACCTAAGCTGCAGCGCTGCATCAGAGACTCGGAAATATGGAGAATATGCAGTAGCTTTCTTCTCTCAATCACACAGCTGGGTTAAAGTGCTTTTGTGATTCTGCTCCTCTAGATTTTTGAGGGTAACACTCACTACGACACCCCTGAGATCCGACGTTTTGACGAGATTGTGGCCCAGTTTATCCGAGTGTATCCAGAAAGGTGGTCACCCGCCGGCATCGGAATGAGAGTGGAGATACTGGGTTGTGACTTGCCAGGTAAGACATGTGTATGCTTTATTTATTTATAATAATCACGATAAACAATTAATCCGCTGAGTAATAAAAGTTCATTAGCCTAGCCGTAGGCTGTTTACATTGCCTGTGGCAACTTCATATTAATATATAATGCAAATGATGTGCGGTCACAGATGTGTGTATTCATTGGCTATTGCCAGCAAGTTCATAGTGGCTCATATCATCCAGATTTTACAGTCAGAATGATCTATTTTAATTAAAAATAAACATGAGACCCCCAGCTACAGCAGCAGAAAGAAGCAGAGCAGTTCTACAGCCTCTCTGTCACTTCCATCTTTGCTCTCTGTCCCCGATGTCCTTCAAATCGCCTCCTCTTGAATCTTTTACCTGTCACAGCTTGACGATCAGCCAAAAGGACACGCGGCTGCTCCCTCCGGACCTGGCCTGGGCTCTATAAAGCGGCAGGCCGAGGGGCAGTAATCGACGGGCTGTCTTCATGGCTCTGTGTCTGCAGGAGCGCCGGGGGCGAAGGAGCATTAGAGGAGCTGCTAGAAAGGACGATGTGGGTGGAGGCCAGGGGAAGCCTCAGGGCTCAGTGCCCAGGTTTATTAGCATGGCAAGAATGCAGGAGGAGGAAAGCATGATGATGAAAAGTCAGACAGAGAGCCGGTGCTGGCTCAGGGTTAGTTGGTGGCACTTTGCAGGCAAAAGACGAGATCCGGGATGAAAGCTTCATGTGTCATCGGCGGTGCTTGGTGCGATACTGGCACAGGTTTATGGAGCCTGTGGGCCATAAATGAATGAGAGTGAAAGATCAAGAGAGAGAAAGAGAGTGATAATCAAAGCGGATGAAAGAAATAAGGGAGGGATCAAAGCCAGTGAGATAATGAGTGACGAAAAATGGACTGACGGTCGATTGTGTTTGTGTACACACGGTTATGTTTGCGTGAGGGAATGCGATGATGGTGCGGTGAGGCTCCGCGGCGCACAACTGCGCACCAGATGTTCGACACACAGGGGGCTCAATCTACCCCACTCACTGTTGAAACTACAGCCCCAGTTTCTAATCTCCACAGTAAATCTAATCACATACAGATCCTGAGATACACAAACACACTTGTGTGTTATAAATACTTGCATGCGACTTTGAATTGTGTGTATTTTTCTTTCGTACTTTCTTTGTTTCTGCCTGTACCCACAACATTATGGCTGTTTCGCTTCCTACCATCTGTTACGCACATCCACTGTGATTACTAACGGTACCGTCCTCAAAGGAGCCATTTGACAACAAAAAACATACAGGCCTACGGTTTGAGTGAGATGCTCCTAATTCGGCTCTCTAAAGTAAACTGTACATTTGTAAATTGTGGTTGGTTGCAGCTGTTGTGTGAGGGTGAATGAATCAGGGTTTGAGTGTTTTGTTTTTACTTTAGTTTTTTTTTACCTTTTTACTTTAGCAACTTTAGTGTGAGGGTGAATGACAGAGTTTGAGTGCTTTGTTTTGTTTTGTTTTTACTTTTGTAAATTGTAGTTGTTTGCAGTTATGGTGTGAAGGTGAGTGAAGAAAGGTTTTGTTTTGTTTTTTCTTTTGTAAATTGGTTGTTTACGGTTATTTTGCAGGGGTGAGTAAAGAAGGGTTTTTTTATGGTGCAAGGGTGAGTGACGAAGTGTTTTGTTTTGTTTTTCATTTCGTTTCCACTTTTGTGAATTGTGGTTGCTTGAAGTTAACGTGTGAGGGTGAGTGAAGAAGATTTTTGTTTTGTTTTTACTTTTGTAAATTAGTTGTTTGCCGTTAAGGTGCAAGGGTTAGTAAAGACGGGTTTTGTTTTGTTTCGTTTCGTTTCATTTCTTTGTTTTTACTTTCGTAAATTGTTTGCAGTTGTGGTGCAAGGGTGAGTGAAGAATTGTTTTGTTTCATTGTTTTGTTTTTAGTTTTTGTTTTTGTTTTTACTTTTGTAAAACAGTTATTTTCAGTTATGAAGAGTTTTGTTTTGTTTTTACTTTCATAACTTGGTTGTTTGCAGTTATGTTCTGAGGGTGGGTGAAGAAGGTTTTTGTTTCGTTTCATTTCGTTGTTTTGTTTGTGATTTTTTTATTTTGTACTGTTGTAAATTGTGTTTTGTTTTGTTTTTGGTTTTGTTTTTACTTTTGTAAATTTGTTGTTTGTAGTTGTGGTGCAAGGGTAAGTGAAGATGGATTTTGTTTTGTTTCGTTTCATTGTTTTGTTTTTAGTTTTTGATTTTGTTTTTACTTTTGTAAATCCAAAAAAATATTTATAGTTATTAAGGGTTTTGTTTTTGGTTTTATGTTTTGTTTTTACTTTTGTAAATTGTCGTTGTTTGCAGTTATGGTGCAAGGGTGAGTGAAGAAGAGTTTTGTTTGTTTTGGTTTTATGTTTTGTTTTTATTTGGTTGTTTGCCGTTATGGTGTGATGGTGAGTGAAGAAGAGTTTTGTTTTGTTTTTACTTTTGTAAATTGTGGTTATTTGCAGTTATTGTGCAAGGGTGAGTGAAGAAGGGTTTTGTTTTGTTTTTATACTATGCCTTTATTTACACTAGTGTGTTTTCGTTTTAATACAGTGTTTTAAAATGAAAACTATCCTTGTCTACACAGCCGATTTCACTGCGTTTCAGAAACGACCTCTGTCCACACTACACAACCGAAAACTCATGTCACATGACCATTCATGCACACTGGGTATGTGTAAAAGTGTAAACAGAAAAAGTGTTGCTAGTCACTGGCAGATACAACAATGAGCAAGATGTTAGATTGTTTACACGGTCATCAAGGATGCGTCGAGCGAATGTGGGCAGCCACGCCATTGTTTTCAAAAGTCTCAGTTTTGGTCAGTTTACACTGAAATGCAACTCAGAGTTTTCAAAATAAAACAGGGTATGCAGTGTTTCAGAGGGTTGAAAACACCCAGGTAGTGAAACAGCAGGCATCACCGTAGTAAAAGTTAGTTTAAATGTAGCCTATGGCTTTAGGCATGACACAAAGTGGATAGAAGATAACTCATGAAGCCTAAAGCATGTAGCCACTTCATATTAATATATGATGTATATGTCCAATCACAAGTGTGTGTATTCATTGGCTATTGGCAGCAACTTCAATGTCGCTCATCAAGGCAGATTTTACAGTCAAAATTATACGTTTTATAAATAAACACAACACCCCCAGCTACAGCAGTGTTATATATACTTACATGTGACTTTGAACTGTGTGTATTTTTCTTTCATACTTTCTTTGTTTCCACCCGTACGCATAACATTATGGCTCTTTCGTTTCCTACCATCTGTTATGCACATCCACGGCGATCACTAACGGTACCCGTCCTCAAAGGAGCCATTTGACAACAAAAAACATACAGACCTACGTTGCAGACCTCGTTTGAGTGTGATGGTCCTAATTTGGCTCTCTAAAGCAAACCGTACTTTGGTAAATTGTGGTTGTTTGCAGCTGTGGTGCGAGGATGAGTGACGCAGGGGCCAGGGCTGCTGTTGTTCTGATTTTGAGGGGCCATGGGGATTCGTAGAGAGAGAGAGACGTTAAATATTCACAGGGCTACATCAGTCTCACATCACTGCACAGAGATGTTTACGCCAATCACACACATCTGCCGCCGCGTTCATAGTTGTCTACTGACCGAACGCACACAAACACATTTAATTTCATATAAAGAGACGTTAATACAAGTCATTATTACATGCTGCTTGATTCTGAGAGGTATAATGACCGCATAATTCTACATTTGACCATTGTCCACAAGCAACACCACAGTCTCAAAAATAATTGAGACTCAAATCAATATTTAATGCACAGGTTTTATTTGATAATAATTACCATTTAAATGTACATTACATATGTCAAACTGAAGTTATATATTATTACATAAACCATACTGCTCCTATATACTGTACAAACACACAAACTAAGGTCATGTAGTTATTCTGAGCTGTGGCTAAGCTATGCCCAAATCCCATCACTCCCCTGGAGGAAGGAAATTTGGAGTGAGGGACATGAGGAGAGAAATAATGAATTGATGAATAAATAAACAGAGGCGTGGTAGACAGACCTTGTGAGAGCAAGACCGTGAAAGACACACAGAGGGACTTTAGATATTTCAATCAGGCACCCTTGTCTATTATTCATTACTGGACTCACGTCAAGCCAGAGGTTCCTGTCTCTGGGAGAACAGAGGGTGAGAGAGAGAGAGAGGGGTAGAAAGAGTGAAGACAGTGACCTCTGCTGGGTGCAACGTGTCTCAAAATTGCAGGAGGTGCAGGGAGACACCTATAACACAGCGGGCTCACCTAGACTTCTTCCTTCTCAGGCTGAGTGGAGGTTCTGAGATTCAAGAGAACAGGGTTACTGCAGTTTAAAATGCTGTTTCAGTATGAATCAAGCTAATAAATCCAAATGTATGATGCCGTTGTTGTGATTTTATTGAAGATTTAAAATATGGTCTGTAATTTTTAGACTTATATCATCAGGAGCCATATTTAATGGCATATTTTTATTACTTAGACATTTAAATATCTAGCAAAGGCCAAGATGGTCAGTGAGTGAGCTGACTTGCCTTAAAAGCAAAGCTCTAACTTATTGGTACAACATAAACACACCACACAAGGCTGAACAAGAATGACACACACCTAAAAGAGAGAGCAAGAGAACTCATCATGTGATCACTGATCGTTCTCAGATGTGTGGGTGGGGCCTGTGGCTATCTGTCAAGGAATTGTGGGTGTGGTTTAAGACACAGCATTCCTTGCCTGGGCAGCTGGTGATGTGATGGAAAATTGTTTCCACTTCTTCTCATCTTTGATGAGGAGAGTGTAATCACTTCTCTCTGCTCTCTGGCTCCACCTCATTCTCTCACCAGAACCGAGGCTCTTGCTATCCATCTTTCACTGCTATCGGGATGGATGCATGTGAGCTGAAGGACAGCGGCTCTCCTCATCTAGTTGAATTGGCCCTTTGAAGTTATCAACCACATGTTTCTATTTAGTGTATTCCCCCTACACAACCCATGTTTGCACACAGGCATTTACCCACAAAGCCCACATGTCATTCTTCATATCCTCCCAGTGTAAATATTTAGGTTGATCTCCATTCCTCCCCTCCTCTTTTTCCATACAGCACGTCTTTCTAGCTCTTCTTTATATAATGTGTGTCTACTATGGTCTTTAAAGTGTACAGTACATTCATCCAAATCTTAGTACTTAATATTACTTAATATTAATAACTGAACAATTCTGTCAACAAAACTTACTTTTTGCTGTGGAACACAAAAGAATATATTTTGAAGAGTATTTCAACTGTTTCAAGTGTTCTCACCTAAACAAAGAGTCATTGGAGTCCAAAACAACACTTTTGACTTTTAAAAAGACATTCAAAACACAGACATTTTCCAGAATCTTTTTGTGTTTGTGTCATACAAGGGAACAACATGTGGGTGAGTAAGCGATGACAGAATTTTACACTTTCATGGTCATGATTTTATACCGTCATGGTTGTAATTATTGTAAATTTTGGCAAATTTGTGGTAAATTCTTATGAATTCCAGTCAGTTTATTTGTTTTCATACTGCTTTGTGCTACCTGATCCGATGACAAAAACATACCTGCGGAAACTTTTTTGCATTGACGCGAAATGCGCACCAATAAGTAAATATCACTGCAGCTTCCAACAGAAATGAACTTATAATCATTTTCGTACAGAAAATGTTCGTACAGAATTGGACTTAGGATGCAGAATCCTTGGGTACAAATCCTGTTGAAAAACATGACTTGTGATGAAAGACCTAAAAGATGAGAAATTGAAAATCAAGCTAAAACGGCATGCTTGGGATTGCGTTTTTACATCACATTCACTTTTGTTCATACTGTTGGGTAGGTTTAGGTGTAGTGCAGATTATTTTAAAATTCCACAGAGCATTAGAGTTATAGCGCCACTCAACGGACATTTCAAGTCAGAACTGTGGTGACACATAAAAAAACCAACGTCACATAAACATGCTATATGAACGTTCATCTGTTCCAGAAAAAAATTACTCTTTTAGTGCCACTCAGTGGACATTTTACATGGAATATGTCACGAAACGTACATGCCGCTACGTATTTCAGTGTCTTGCAAAAAAGTTCCCACAGGTACGTCATGAGATTAGGTTGACTTCATACGAATCAGTTTCGTCTGATGGTTATGTTTAGGGGTGGACCATTATGCTTAGTTTTGTTTTTTATGACATCATATTAAAACACTTTCTCATGAGATTGGTTTGAATTTTCATTTTTGGGTAAAATCTATTATGTTTAACATATGCAAAACATCTGCATATAAATATTTAATGAGACCAGCATTAAGAAGGTTTATGATTGGATCTAAAGTGCAGTGTATAACCTTAAAAGCTGTTTTGAAGATGATCCTTCTTTATTTCGTAACTGTATATTCTCACATTTGTTTGTACTCGCTCTCCATCAAGCCAGTCGAAAATTGATTTTATAAATCGCCACTGTTGTTTTGAAGGAGGGTTCTCTGAGGACATGCGTTGTGAATAAGAACATTCTGCGCCTGAATATATTTCTAGGCATGTGAAGCATATTTGATATCCATCACCTGAAGATGATTTGTTGGTTTAACTGAGCTCGCGAGGAAAGTCCTTATCGGAGGCCAAGTAAACAGGCCTGTCTGAACTCTCTGTCTCTGTGCTTTGCATTTGGGAAATTTACTGGCTCAGAGATAACACGATAAACCTTCTGTTACTTTCTGTGTTCAAAAGACACAAAGACAAAAGCTTTAATTAGTTCAGTGCTGCTGGAAAACGCCTTTGTTATTGAATTCTGGAGGCCAAAAGCCTCGTCTTTCAAGTTGGAAATGTTTAATTAGGTTGCCTATGAATAAGCGTCAGTGTTTAAGTATGTGCTTGTGTTTAATGTGGTTGTGACTCGAACGCATTGTTTAAAATACACTCGCGTCAGCTTTTGATGATCACTTTCACTGTTGCTGATCCGATCCGACTCCTGTTTTTGTTTGTTACACCACACAATCTCCAAACGCACATCAGTCTTTGTTTTCGCATGTAATGCAGTGTCTGCTCAAGATCTCAGTCAGGCGCTGAAGTACGGCCCGTCCGCCTGCCAGGGGCATAGATTTACTCCAAGGCTTTCTACATAATTGAACATTTTTTCCGTCTTGCTGTGAAAACGCTGAGTCAGGGATTGTCGAGGCTCAGCAGGGCCTGTGAGAGAGGAACCAGGGCTAACTCTACAATGTGCCCTGAATTCAGAGGTTAAAAACAAGGTAATCCTTCAGGGCAAGGAGGAGTGACCCCAAAACTAGCCGTTGCTTGTAAATATCTGGTCTGTCTTTGAGATTTGGAAACATTTCATGGCCTTAATGTGTTATCAGGCTGTGGAAGAAATCTCAGGCGACGCCCAGAGAGTTCTGGGATCCAGATCAATTGGCTGCATCAGTAGAGCTTTGGAGCATATTGGAAATCTATTGCAGTGTCTTGCACTGATCCATGAGCTTCAGGTATCAGGAGAAATCAGCAGCATATTTCACATAAGGTGAATAGAAATGAGTGTCATTTGAAGAGAAATATCAGGTGCCTTGAAATGTTCTTGAATATTGTTAAAGATGATCCTAAATGACAAGCAAATGATACCTGTTTGATCAGCCAACAATGATACTTGTGCTTATATTGACTCATCTTGTTAACTCGCTCTTAAGGGAAACATTCACTACTTTAAGGAAAATAGTACTTTCATTTAGCAAGAATGCAATAAATGATAAAAAGTGACAGTAAAGACATGATTTCAGCAAAATACTAACTGTTTTCTACATTAATAATACAAATGTATTTTTGAGCAGTACATCAGCATATTAGTATGATTTCTAAAGGATCAAGTGACACTAAAGACAAAAGAAAAATTTGGCTGCCTTGGTAAGTAGGAGACTTCTTTCAAAAACATTTAAAAAGTCTTACCGACCTCAAACATTTGAATGGTATTGTATATTAGTCGGGACAGGAGTGTGTCACACTTAATGCATGTGAGACTAAAGACTGAAAGGTGTGTTAGGTAAGAGAGAGAGCTCTCGGTTTCCAGATATCCAAGACTTGCTGGGAGGTTAATTGCATTTGTAAAGGGCAGAAAATTAATAGAGTTTAATGTCAGAAGCAGCCAGCTGGTGCATCCCTTTCATGTACGCACCCGCTTATAGAAATTAATAACATATTAATATTACAGTAGGCCTCTCCTTTTCATGTTGTGCTAAAGTGTCTACATGATTAGTGTTACGCCACTCACGTATTTGCCAATTAAGCGGGGAATTGTTAAGAGTAATGACATTAATGACTTTAAGAGCTGACAATCATTACTCATTTACGCCTCGTTGTCTCTAAATCTTCATTCGCTCGATCCCCCGCGGGGAACGAAGAGAGATGCAACGGCTGATTTAACATTTTCTGTCATAACAAATTATCACCGCAGAAGCCACGCAAGAGCACTGTTGCAACTGCAAACACTGAAGTTTTTGTTGCTCTCTGGCTTGTGTTGTTTTGGCCAAAACTCAACAATAGTTCATAAACAAGAGATGTGAAGAGAAAGAAGATAAATAAGGCTAAAGGAGTGAAATGCAAGTCAGCAAGACACTGTGTCAGAGAAGGTAACCTCTTTAAAAGTTTTATGACTCATGGAAAATAGCTGTGGCAGCAGTGGTTTCACATTTAAAGGCATTGTGGGCAACTGGTACAGTGGTCTGAGGTGTAATGGCAGTGGTGATGAGCCGTTTATTTGACCCAGTCTACAGAAGATACTTTCTCTCTCTCTCAATTAGAGTGCTTTACAGTAAATAGTTCTCAGATGCTCTTTTTTTTTTCTAGTTGTGGTTTTGTAATATTTCTCTTATTGTAAACGCACAATGTGTGCATGCGGTGCATGTGCACATTTTTAATTGTCTCAGTCTGGTTCGCGTGTGCCTGGTGGTTGTGGCCGCTTTTTGCAGAACAGATGCCTGTGTGCGATCGTGTGTGATTATTCTGTCATTTCGTATTTGAGGAGTGTTACCTATGTGTGTAAGCTAGGAAAACTTATAAATCAGGATCTTCTTTAGAGTGCGTCACAAGTGTACAGTAAATGTCTTATTTCTAATATGGGCTGTTTTTTTTTACTTTCTTTTAGAATCTACCACCATTCCTGACACTGCAACACCTACCCTCTTTCCTCATGAGGAGACAAGTACTGCCCACAGGGCACCAGGTAATTAAACAGAGCACCTTACCAGAATAAATTACTGTAGTAAATGAGTTTAAATGAATATATTTATTCTTACAGTTGAGGTAAAAAGTTTACATACATCTTTCAGAATCTGCAAAATGTTAACTGTTTTTCCAAAATAAGAGGGATCATACAAAATGCATGTTATTTTTTATTTAGTACTAACCTGAATAAGATATTTCACATACAAGACGTTTACATACAGTCCACAAGTTTTAAACAAATATTTACATACGCTTGATTTATAATACTGTGTTGTTACTGGAATGATCCACAGCTGTTTTTTTTTTTTTTTTTAGTTTATTGTGTTCCTTGTTTATCTTGAACAGTTAAACAGCTTGCTGTTCTTTAAAAAAAAATCCCTCTGGTCACACAAATTCTTTGTTTTTTCTGCATTTTTGTGTATTTTAACCTATTCCAACAATGTCCGTATGACTTTGACATCCGTCTTTTCACAATGAGGACAAATGAGGGACTCATATGCAACTATTACAGAATATTACAGAATGTTCAAACACTCACTGATGAGGGTAAATGTAACTTATTTTGTCTTCTGGGAAACATGCAAGTATCTTCTGTAGCTTCTGAAGGGCAGTCTTAAATGAAAAAAATATGATATTTAGGCAAAAAAAAAAAAAAAAAACTTCATTCTGTGCAAAACTTTTCACCCCGGCTCTTAATGCATCGTTTTTCCTTCTGGAGCATCAGTCATGTGACAATATGTAAATGTCTTTTATGTGAAATATCTTATTTAGGTCAGTAGTAAATAAAAAATAACATGCATTTTGTGTGATCTCTCTTATTTTGGTATAATAATTCCAATTCTGCAAGGTGTATGTAAACTTTTGACCTCAAGTGTATGTGTATCACAAAGACTCAAAACTTTACTGACATGTAATGGGAATATCAAGTAGAGAATGTCTTTCTATTCTGTCACGAGTGTTTAGATAAGCAAGCATTTCAGTATATCACACATGCACACTTTTTTTTTTACAGTACTCTGCGGTGTAATTGCAGCCTTGCTTTTCCCAGAGCTCTAATAACAGATTGCCGCCCCTCCATTTGTACACACTCATGTGTTGATGAGTAGAAGCTCGCAGCATGAACGCTAACATTATGCTAACTAGCATAGCAGCATGCCTTTGGATGGATGGCTGACGGAGGCCCGCCTAAATGCTGAGGCACAGCGCTCCATGTAGATGAGGCTGTGCTGGAGTCTTGCAGTGTCTGCATGTTAATACAGCACCAGCAGCAGCATAGCTAGTCAGTGCATATAACAGTGAGGCTGGAATTGTTCACATACAGTCAGACAGTAAACTGTCTGGTACAGTGAGACAGGATTCTATCATGTACAGTAAGACGCAAACAGAATAGCGGAATCCAGTCATAAAAATGAAATTTACTGTATAACGCGGAATGTCACGGAATTTGCCAATTTTTGGATGAATAAATCAAAAGTAGATCATCACACTTAAATCAAAATGCGATATGGACTAGTGTCTGTGGATATTAAGCCAAAAATATGTCATATCATATACAAACAGAAACTTCATGTTCTTAAGAGCAACTCGTCAAAATAAAAGTTTGGTTTAACTTGAAGAAATCGTGACAGAAAAATTACGTAATGTAATGATAGTACTACTATGAATAATACAATTATTATTAAAACCTTATTTTTAACCAATATTTACCAGAAAAGTGTAAAAACCCATTATTTCTGAAAAAAAAAATCAATCAATTAGAGATACTTTTAATTTATAAAATTTTATGAAACCATTACAGTTTGAATCTAGAAAATGAATGAAAAACACAGAATTTGCAATTTTTATGTCCCCTAAAGTTTCATGATTTCAATTAATTAGACATGCTTTTTGTTTAATTTTTTTAATTTAATTTAATTTATTTTGAAACAAAGTCTAGAAATTTTTAAATGGATTAAATGGAATCCAGAAAAAAATTAAATGGAAAAAAAAATTATTTGGGACAAAATAAAATGGATTTCATGGGCCCTAAATATCAAACACAGTGAATCAGAAATCTATCACATATAGTCAAAATGCAATCTGTCAAATACAGTGGGAAATAAATCTGTATAGATACAGTGAGACAGGAATCTGTGTATGACACAAAAATGAGACATGTCTGTCCATATATAATATTTAATTGAACTAAATCAGCTGTGCAGTTAGACAGATATGTCTGTAGATTTCACAAGGCACATACAGTATGTGTGTGTTATGGGAGAGCCTACAGCAGGGTCTGAGGTCATGGAAAATGAATATAATCTGGTTTGCTCTCGCTCTCTTTCTCTCTCCCCAGCTCCCACCACTCTCTCATCTCTGGGTGGTCTTTGTGACTTTGAGCAGAGTATGTGTGGATGGACCCACGACCCCATGTCCGATCTGAAGTGGTCTCTGTATAGTTCCTCTAGTCCGAGTCTGGACCTGACACTGGGATCTGACAGTAAGTCCATCTTTAAAAAAAAAGCACAAAACAAACTAACAAATGTTTACACTAAATCTCTTGAAACACAAGCATAAACATTGGGAATTTTGGGATAGCATTGGGAAATTTGAGAGAACAAGTGTGCTTGTCTAGTAAGTAGCTGTTGAGAAAATAAACAAGGACAGTGGCAGAAGGTCCGAAAAAAAGTTTACTGTGACCACATTGCCTGAAAGACATTTTCAGACCTTCCTTTGCCCTTGTCCTTCTTACTAGCACATATACACACACGCATAAGCGCACCTCTCATATTCCATCCATCCGTCTCATTACTGCTGTGTAATTAATGTGATAGTTGAAATCTGGGAATAGTACCTGTCACTCTCTCAGTCCAACCTCGCTCCTCCTCTGAGAGTTTGTTCATCTCCACATATCCCTGAGCTTACCTGACCTTTATCAACCCTGCTTAAAAAAAAAAAAGGATGAGTACTTCACTAATTCTAAACACGCGCACACACACACACACACACACACACACACACACACACACACACAAGTATACAGTTCTCCATGTTTTCCATCCTCTCTTGGAGCACTCTGCCTTGTGAGGCTGTTAAAACAATCTTGTGCTGTTTTCCACGTCAGTTTTTAAAGAGAGACCCAGGAGTAAAAAGGAAAGAATCTTCTTCTGTTTTAACCATTCCAAAACTAAGTGCACCCCCAAGCCCAAGCGTTTCTCTTCTGTTTCTTCACTTTCTTTTACACCAGAGGTGTCACTTCACATTCCTCACCTTCTTCAAATAAACTCTGTAGATCCCCTAACGCAAAAAAAACTGAAGGTACTTAAGCTCAATTTCACACGTTGTTGGGGGCTGAAATGTGTCTGAATCCAATTCATAACACAAGTACACAATGCATTCCTAACACTGCTGCGAGTAAATCAAAGTAGATGTTTTGTATGGAAGCCCGTAAAAACTGTGAGATATAAAATGATCTAAAAGAGTTTCATACTTGTGGAGTATTTTTCTGGCTTCACTTCCCAGCATCCCTGGACAAAAACTGCTCAACTCATTCACTTTATAGCACAGCTCAGTCCAATAAAACATCACAGTAAGCTGTGCAGACCCTGTGGCTCCTGGAACAGCACTCCAGAGTATTCATACCCCAGTGTTTTAACCAGGAAACGGAGAACCAGAGGTGCAGAAAGGGTTAATACGCAGTCAGCCTAATTAACTCTAGGTGTGGAATGAGGTTCCACTTAAAAACAATAATCCCAGAAGTACCTTTCCCTGCCCTCTGGTTACTTCACAGGCACATCAACCTAAGCTAAACAGTCTCTGAGCTATGATGAACTTTCCCTGTGAAAGGGTAATTAATTTTCTTATATGTATACCCAAGATCAAACAGAGGAATTTTTGAATGAATTAAATGCATAATCTATTTAGGCATCTCGTACAGGAGAACCAGTGACGGACTGATCTGGTCTTTGATTTCAGTGCTGTATTTTAAGTATAAGTTTGGGATGAGAAATGTGTCAAAGTAGGGCAAACAGAAAGAATTCTCTGTACATCAGTGGAAGGTGGGAGCTTCCGTATTATAGCTGAGACAGCGTGGGTAATGATGATAATTTTTGGTGCCATGCTGTCCAGTCCGATCACTCACAAAGTGTTTTCCAGCCTCCTCTCTGATCATCGTTTTCCGCTCTTCCTCTCTTCTCCCATTCATTTTTCTTCCGCTTTACTAAGATGTCCACATTGGGATATGACAGAGGTTGTGTTGTAAGGACTCTTTCCACTGAACACAGAGGAGATGTGTCAGAGCTGATTTTATACTTCCCTCCCTCCAAAAAAAAAACCCATCAATTATTTATCACTTTGCAAACATAAAAACATACTAGAATGCTTAATGCAATGTAACAGTGAGAAAGAAATGGAAAAGGGAGAATAAAAATTACCTTACAGTGATTCAATAAGTAGGACATTCTTGTTGGTTTAGGGTTGGAGAGTTAGGACCATGTTTCTTTGACAGCAGTGTTGATCCAGGACTAACAAAAGATGTTTAACATCATCACTTGTCTCATTCTCCCTACAGATTTTGGAAATTTCCTGTACGTGGAGGCGAGTCCCAAGTCAGAGCCGCAGCGTGCGCGGTTAATGAGCCCGTCTGTGGGACCCGAGCGCCGTCCCGTCTGTCTGCTCTTCTACTACCAGCTGCAGGGTGAAGGTCAGGACAGCCTCCGCGTGCTGCTCCGGGACGATGACCAGGAGGAGACGCTGCTCTGGGCGCTGAAAGGAGACCAGGGGCCCATGTGGAGAGAAGGTCGCACCATCCTGCCTCAGTCCCCTAAAGAATATCAGGTATGACAGTTTGATAGAAGTATACGATGATAGAAATTGACTTGCGAGTAATGCAGGATGAACTGAATGTAGTCTTTAATTCTCTTTCTTCTCTTTTTCATTTGTAAGGTTGTCATCGAGGGCTTCTTTGAGCATGGCAGTCGAGGGCACATCTGGGTCGACAACATCCATATGAGCTCCAGCATCGAGCTGGAGCAGTGTACTCGTAAGTATTAACATCTGGGTCTTTGTCTCGCTGTCTTTCTCTCTTTCAACCGTCAACTACCATATTTGTCACTAGGAATCAAAATCAACACCTGCCAAGCACCAAATAATAAAAAAACAAGCCTTTACATCAAGCCACTAAAACTAAAATTAAATTGAAGGATTAGGTCACTTCCAGAATTTATAAATTCCTCTATAATTTACCCCATGTCACCCAATTTTACCCCCCATGTCACCCAAGATTTTCATGTCTTTTAAGGTTTTTAAGGAAACAATTTCAGGATTTTTCTCCATATAGTGGACTTCAAACAAGTTGAATGTCTGAATTGCAGTTTATATGCAGCTTCAAAGGGCTCTACACAATCCCATCCGAGGAATAAGGGTCTTATTCTAAGAAAAATAAAAATTAGTTTATTTTTTAGCTACAAATGCTCGTCTTGCATTAGCTCGACTTCACACATTACGTAGTCACGTTGGAAAGGTCACGCCTGTATGTGGAAGTACTGATGGAAGATGGAAGAAGTAAGTTTTTTTAAAGCGAACATGCAAAGAAAGTCAAACGCACTTTACCAAAAAAGGGTTAAACATCAATGTCGGAGGATTTTTAAAAGTTTTTTTACCCAACCCTGCTTTTTTAAGATGAGATCTAACCATGTGTGACCTTTCCAACGTGATTACATAAAGCGCAAAGCATGTGTGGTTAAAAAGTTAATTCATTTTCAGTTATTTTAGAAAATGACTGATCGTTTTGCTAGATATGACCCTTATTTCTCAGTTGGGATTGTGTAGAGCCCTTTGAAGCTGCAAATTGGACATTCAACCCGTTGGTTCCCACTGAAGTCCACTATGTAGAGAACAATTCTGGAATGTTTTCCTCAAAAACTTAATTCCTTTTCGACTGATGAAAGAAAGACATCTTGAATGACATAGAGGTAAGTAAATTACCATATTTTTTTATTCTGGAACTGAACTAATTGTTTAAATAATTTTATCTGGGGGAAATAGAAGATATAATATAATATAAAAATCTTGAAAAATATATATATTTGGCCAGTTAAAAATATAATACTTTCTCTAATTTACATAAATGTAACTTAAATTTGTAGCCTGTATATCACCAGACGATCCATTCTGTTTTCCACGCCCACCCTACCCTTGCCATTCAGGCCCAAGAAAAAATTAATCACACAGAAAGTGTTTTTCAAGTGCTCGCCTCGCACAAAAAACTGAAAACTAGGCCACACTCACCCTGTGGGCTCTGATCCCAATCTATGTTTCATTAGTTTCTTTTCCTTCTTCTCTCTTATTTGTAAACAGAGCTTTCCAGAGCCATGCCAGGGAATACAGGCAGGCCTGCTCTCGACGGTGTAGCTTTTCACAAACACAGAACAGACATTAATGTTGAACAAAGCTCTCCACTACACGGCCAGTCACTAACAATGCTGTGAAGGTTATTTACTGAGCGAAACATTGCTGTTCCCGTTGAGGATGTATGGCTTATTATATTTAAACTGTGATCAGCAAAATGGCATTAGTTATGAATCAAAATTGATGTGAGCTGTCATACGCACTTTCATTCAGCTGCTCACGTACACGCTTCCGCCACAGGCCCCCAGCTTTGGGACTGCTCTTATTAATTAAAGCTGTTCGATGTGCATACGCCAGCTCTGCGTCGCTGCCAAATCTGTCCCCTGTCTCTCCGCAGAGTTCCTTTTTAAAGCGACGGCATTCCAAACATTCTGAACTGGCATTCTGTTTCCCTGGCATTCTGAGTGTGTGCGCTGCACATTTGCCAAATGACGCACAGCCCAATCCCATTCCCACTCTTTCTGTTTCTTCTTAACCTGTGTTTGTCATTTCAGACCCCTCTTTAAGACAAAAGTCTTTATGATGGGTTTCTGGGGAGTTCTGTTAATAGTTGTACATAGGGGCTGTAAGCTATTTGTAATGAATATCACACAGGAAATGTTCCTACATGACAAATATCACTTAAATAGGTGTCTTGAGGTATCAGGTAATAGATTTAGCCAGTTGTCAGGAAGGTAGGGTTTTGAAGAGTCAAAGAGAGTGAAATGGTTAACATTGCTTACAGCACCTCAGAATTCATTTTGTCAATAAATCTGAGCTCCAGAGTAATTTATTCATACGATATTAATCATACTCAGTCACATGTGTCAGAATTCCATCTGCACTGTTGTTATTTATGTGAACATATTTCATTTGTGCCAGTTTCTTTAACTAATCTTTTGTTTCTTCTCATTTCAGAACCCTTTGCTGCATTCCCCCCTGAAATGACTGGTGAGTTTTCTGGCATATTGTCATTTCCTGTGCCAATGTTTGTGCTTCCTGCTTGTTGCCTAGCAGCTTGCATCACCTGAAGGGCTTTTGAGAATCATTATAGTTTTGGCTGGGCTTCACACCAGCAGTATATAGGGATTCTAAGGAGTCCATTTCCGATCCCACAACAAAGTTTAAATGAAGTCAGATTCAGCACCGTTGCAGTTTATGTGTTTATTTGTGCGTTCAGTGATGTTGGTGCCTTTATGTCAAATCATTGCTGTCATGATTGTTGTCCTCACCATCATTGTTGTCATATGGATATTTGGAGCATGGGCTGTATCCTAGCATGCATCTGTAGCCCCACATCACATGCTGTTTTTTATGGTGTCGGTGTCATGCCTAAACATCATCAAATGTGTAGATTCAGTTGGCATATTACCCTTTGTATGTCACCCCTTTGAGAATTCAATGATTTCTCACTAAATTCTATAATGATAATAATAATAATATGTGACCTGGACCACAAAACCAGTCATCAAAACCAGTGTTAGAATATTTGTTTGAGATACAACTGTTTGATGGAATCTGAGGGTGCAAAAAAAATCTAAATATTGAGAAAATCGCCTTTACAATTGTCCAAATAAAGTAAAAAAAAAAAATAACCATAGGAAATTTACACAATTTCTTCATGGAACATGATCTTTACTTAATATCCTATAGATTTTTGGCATAAAAGAAAAATCAATAATTTTGACCCATATATGTTTTTTTTTTTTTTGGCTATTGCTACAAATATACCATGACTGGTTTTGTTGTCACATATTTATTTATAAAAATAATAATATTTTTTTGTGTTGCATCCTAAATATATAAATTCTTATTCAAGGTGCGTCACAGGTCTGAGTATAAAATGAAAAAAATAAACACATCATCTGTCTATTTTTTCCCTATGGAATTTTAAAAGGGATAGTTCACCCAAAAATGAAAATTCTGCCATTAATTACTCTCAAAATTCCCTCATGTCCTGTAAGCGCTTCATTCATCTTGGTAACACAAATTAAGATAATTTTGAGGAAAAGCTTTCTAACCCTGCATAGACAGTGACAAAATGACCATGCCTAATGCCCAGAAAGGTAGTAAGAACATTGTTAAAATTCAACAAAGTCATTATTTTTGTTTTCTTTGCACACGGAAAGTATTCTCAAAGTTTCATAAAATTACAGTTAAACGACTGATGGACAATGGACAATTTTATCAATGTCATTACTACATTTCTGGGTCTTGAACGTGTCAGTTGCGTTGCTGTCTATGCAAGGTCAGAAAGCTCTCGGATTTCATCAAAAATATCTTAATTAGCGTTCTGAAAATGAACAAAGGTCTTTCAGGTTTGGAACAACATGAGGCTGAGTAATTAATGACAGAATTTTCATTTTTGGGTGAACTATCTCTCTAAAAAACTTCTGAGACAAAGTTGATATAATTGATACATTACCAAGAGCTCTTTTTAAAACTACTGAAATATGATATCTTTCCTCTGGGGTGACATTGCACTGTTGTGCTTCAGAAAATAAATAAATTGAACAAAGTTACTATGCTAACGATTTGAAAACACTGTAATGCGAACAGCAAAACTCTAATCTCGACGGTACACATTAAGTGTGTGAGCATTGCATTGGTGGTGTGTTTGAGCTGCTGTGCTGCTATGGATGTCATACGTTTATTCCCCAACAGCTGTATGATTGTGGTCAGTCAGATTCAGCTGCAGTGGAATAATCCTCATACACTCCATTTGAAATGATTGTGGAGCACACAAGCCCACTAATAACGTATTCCTTTAGTAACTGCCTCCCTTTCTTTTAATTGAAGTGGAAATGATTCCCAGAGTAAGTAGATTCATTTTCCCATAGCAGTCAGAATTCCTAGATTACATGCGTGTTTATGCATAGACGAGAGAAAGATGAAATGGAGGGAATAGAAAGAGTGATTGGTGGAGGTTTGTGTGTGTGTGTGTGTGTGTGTGTGTGTATGTGTACACAAGTGTGATGGGTGAAAAGTTTTCATGCACTGCTGGGTTGGGTTCATGGAAGACTTTGGCTTGAGGCAGATGAAGCTGGCACAGATCCATGCATGCAAGAAAACAGAACTTTCCCCCAGAAAGAAAAACTACCGAGCACTGACACACAAACACACACTCGACAACATACTGGATAACAAAAGAACCTGCTGACATCAGCCGGTGTTTTATGACACTATATGCTTTAATGACTGCATATGAAATTAGCACTGATTCCACAACCCATAAAACACTTTAATGTGGACAAAAATCAGTCGGTGCAGTTATAGAGTACCCACGAAGGGGCCGCGGACAGGCGACGTGCATGTGCATTTGCGTGTCTGTGTTTGTTTTGTTTGTATGCAGCACCAAATCAGAGCAAAATCATTCACGTACAATCCAAGATGGCTTGAAGCTATGCAGTCTGCATGCCTCTCTACCCCAAGCCAACTCTTCTGTGTCTCTCCACCAGGGGGAGCCTCACCTGGCTGGAGCGACCCCACTGTTGACACCACAGTGTCCCTGCAGCCCATGCCCACCTACTGGTATTACGTAATAGCTGGAGGTGGCGCCATTTTCCTCCTGGGCTGCGTCACGTTGGTCATGGTGCTGTGTTGCCATCGCTACCACCTGGCGGCCAAGAAGAGCCAGCACTCGGTGTCCTACCAGAGCACGTACACGGGACAGTACGCAGGCGGCGGCCCCGGGGGTCTCTCCGGACCTGGGGTGGAGCCCATGCTAACGATTAGGTTAGAGAAGCAAGAGCCCTGCTCCCAGTGTTGAGTCGACACCAGTGACACCTAGGTGGTGTCCGTTAAAGTCAAGGATGAAGATGTGGACACGTATAAGCACCAGAGTTTTCTCTGACTCTTTTGTGGAGCTCCAGTGCTGGGAAGGAGGAGATCTGCTGTGCCGAAGGGACATCCAGCCAAAATCCTGACTGGCAGGGACCCCCTTTCCCCTTCTGTCTCTCTCTCTCTCTCTTGTGTGTGTGGATGGGAACCTTACTGTGAAAAGCTCTAATCTCCTGTTCATGACCAATCCTATTGTACAGTCAAGAGAACTCGGCAGCACTGCCAAACTCTGAGGAGAGCCTGCGAACAGCGACGGGAGGGAGGCGTCGGTGCAAAAAGAAAAACCAGGAAACTATTCCTTGCATGTGTGCCGCATCTCATGTGCACATTGAGGCTTGAGGAGTTTGACGAGAGGTTTCAAAGAGACAAAAGCATGAACGTCGAACACTCTGGGACACATGTTCTTGCTGGATGTGTGTGTGGAAGGGGTACCACCTAATGTACTGAATTTGTAACTCCGGGTACCTCTACAAAGTGCTTAAGTTATGAGGACTGGTCCTTTTATCTTTCTTGAGTAGAGCAATGGATTTGGTCCGTTCCAGTGATCCGTTTGGTCTCCTTTGACTATTGAATGAAGCTTCTTAAAAGCATTTTGAAAGCTGTTGAGTTCATTTTGAGTATCTGTCAATATGTGTCTATATATAAACTCTTCTTTTCTGAAAGTCACTGGGGCTTTGGCACTTACAGTAAGTACGTCTGAAGAGATACGGTATGTTTTTCGCCTATATGCAAAGGTCACACGACCCCGCCTTAGCCAGCCTACTCCTCTGATTGGCCGACTGACTGACACAACGTTGGCCTTAAGACGCTTCAGTGGCATTGGGCTAGTTCGAGCCGATCACTGTTCTCATTTATTATTTAATCCTTTCGCATTCACGCTCAACCGAGATGAACCGAAGTGCATATGCAGCTAACTGATGCACTGACTTTATTTTTATAGCTAACGCTAACGCAGTGTGTATTTCTGTGTCGTTTCCCCAGAGATTTTGATTACACATAGTCTTGTAAAAGAGCAGAAGCGGAGAGCTTTGTAAATCTGCCAAATGTCAGACAGTGCAAGAGCGCTTCGCTAGCTGATTTTGCTTCAGGGTGCGAGTTGGCACGTTAGCATGTTAGTTGGAGCCCATTTCCAAGTCCACTTTCTATAGTGTCACTCAGTACACCTGCTGATGTCTTACTGAAATACTAACCTCGTATCTGTATTTTTGGGGGGCTTTTTGCCAACTTATCAGACAGGGAAAAAAACGTTTTGTTTTATTAGAATTATTTGCATATGACAATCTTGTTGCAGATCATCTTTTAAGTATCAAAACACACTATATATGCAGGAGAAAGTTCTAAAATGCACTTCGAGTTAATTTTCCCTGTGTCCTGGTCTGAGTATTTGCTTTATCTCATTCATGTGCCACTTGAAACGTAGCGGTATACCTCTGAAAAGAAAACCATGTTCTGTCCAAGTACATAGTGTTCAGTGTTCTCTTCTGTACCAAACAAACACAAAAAAATAGGCGCCATCAGAGCTCAGGGTGGAAATTCCCCCAACAAAACATTTTCCTCTTTACACATAAAGAGTCTGAGGCTTCATCCATTACTGAAAGCATCTGTCAGGCGGGCACGTCAGATTTTGGCTTCATCTAAAGCAACTGGGATGAAAGGAGAAAGTAAATCCTGATATCTTGTTATGTCCTCCATCTGGCAATAGGTGAAAATAATCCCCCATCATGGACGGGCTGGCCCTTTTTTTTGCCCGTTTATCTGCTCTTCGCGAAAGAATGTGTGGGGAGATGGAAGGCGAGATCAAAGAAAAGCCTGCTCTAAATATAGACCTCCTCTGCAAAATCCAGGGTCTGAAGGGGTTTGTTTAAAACACAAAAGCACATGAAAGATCCTCGCAGACAGCTAGAGAGACCACCTGACCCGGCAGGCCCATTGTAGAGCATTGTCTCCTTTTTTCCCACCTAATCCTCTATACAGTAGAGTGTGTTCTGGCGAGATGGGACACATGACAGCTTTTCATGCGAGACATCAATTCTGTTCAGTTTTAAGTCATGTGGTCTCAATTGCACCGCCATATTGTGCAATCTTGCGCTTGTTTAAGGAAGAATTTGCGATATGCAACACATTTGAGTTTCTGTGCCCCCCAGTTGAACACGTGTCAGCGCCAGTGTCTGTCTTGTCTGAAAAGTCTGGGTTCATGATACATGATTAATGTATGAATTTATATCTCTAAACAGTTGTGATTCTGTATTTTGTTTTTAAGTCTGAATGTACTCATTTAATTTCATTCTGAGTTTTTCTCTTTACTATTTAATATGAGTTGCTTAAAATGACATGTCAGCTGTTCATAATATGTTTTTAAATCTACTGTGGCTGAGACTTCCTTTGAACCTTTTCATATTTCTAATTTGGTAATGGACCAGATTACATTTATTAAAGGCCGTTGTAAGCATTCTTTTCCTTTTGCTGTCTCTCAAAAGATATTAATGAGCAAAAGCACTCAGAGGGGCCCCATATGATGCCAAGTCTGTCTCTGATTGTACCTGCACAAAACAGCATATGCTCTCACCCCTCCTCAGAGACAGAGACAGGAAAAGGCGGTAGACGTCTAAAGAAAGTCTGAAGAAACTGAATTTTAATGTGCAAAAAAATACTCCATGTATGTTTTGCTTTAAAAAAGTACAATATTCCATCTACAGAATTTGATTCAAATAGTTTATTTATTAATGTTTACTGAACATGACATTTATGTCGACATTATGCCTCATTTGCATACTGATGGGTTTGTGATTGTGTGCACTTTTTTGTCCCTTGTGAATGTGGGGCTTCGACCCTGCCATCTATATAAGCTTTTTCTTTTCTCTCCACAACAGCATTTCAGCCTGTTTAAAAACATACAGTATGAGGTATATTTTAGCCTGTTGAATTTCGTGGTCTTGGAAATGTTGTATGGAATGTTACAATAAAGTGATATTTTTCTACAAACTGCAGCTTAAAGTGGTTTGTGCTCTTTTTTATGGGTATTCGATGATGTATAACAGACGCTGCACCTCCATAGCTTGTGTGATCATCAGTGTGCAGTTTTTGCTGTTTATGTTGGCCATTTTGTGCTTGCACATTGTACTCTTGTTACTGACTCATGGAACAATAATGTTTTTTAGTTGGAGTATACCAAAAGAGTCTTTTTGTATATTTATTTTAACACTGAGTGTTTCATTTGGGTTGTGTTTGTCTTCCAAACAGAGCGAAGACCTGAAGACCTTGGAAATAATCGTCTATTCAATGGCAGAGAGCGAGTTGGTCAAGGTAAATCTATTCATCAACCTTCAAGTGTAGACTGGTGTATTTTAATAATAAACACAAATGGGGTCTAAAACAGAAAGTAGACAAGCACACAAATGCGGATGTGAATGCCTAGCCGATGCATTATAAGCGCACAGTTCATTATTCAGCCAGTAACAAATTTCATTACTCAGGCGAGTTACCTTCAGATGTCTGTGGCATAACAGAGTGTTATATTATTCAGGTAGCTTGACAAATAAAAGAATACAACACACTCAGGCAGATTCACTTTAAACTCTTTAAAAAGAGAAAACACAGCAGTGGTTCTAGAGGAAAAGTTGTCCGGAATGAGAAGTTCCATCATATGATACAAATATTGCATGTATGTGTGATAAAACATGCAGTGGCTGATTTCTTTCAAATTTCTCACAGACCTTTGGGACCATGAGTCAAACAGGCCCACCGAGTTTCATTCCAAGTCAACCTTGTCTAATAGGTGCTCAAAATTTGTAGTCCAGTGGCGGCCATGTTTTTTTGAGATACGTAAATATCCTTATAGACACTTGTAGTGCGTTAAACCAAGATCATGTACAGCAATTTTCATGATGGTAGGACAAACTGTTGCTTAGTTATAGCCATTTTTATGGGTTTTCCCTTTTATAGTGCCACCAAGTGGCCAAGCTCTGCAACTTTGTTCCTGTGACCTGAGATTGAGATATTTCATTCTGTTCAGGTGTTATAGGCATTTTACTAAATGTGGCCCTGTCCTTTTTGAACATTTCAGTGTTCCTTATCGATTGTGAGTCTAAAGTTTTATATACAGAGTTCTGGAAAGAAACTCGAGAATGCAGTCCGATGGTCTAACTCAATCTGACAGCATGACATGAATCACATGGCACAGACGATTGGTTCTCTCCTGTATCAGTAGCCAATGAGCTCACTGCTCAACTTTCAAATACATGACTAGTGTTAGGCGTAGCAGATTGCAGCATGCTTCAGAAACCCTCCACCTTCCCCAGCTCCACCTATAAAGATCTGCTACAAGGTGATTCATATA
Organism: Cirrhinus molitorella; assembly: GCA_033026305.1. Classification (NCBI taxonomy): domain Eukaryota; kingdom Metazoa; phylum Chordata; class Actinopteri; order Cypriniformes; family Cyprinidae; genus Cirrhinus; species Cirrhinus molitorella. The sequence goes on along the minus strand of CM065122.1, from coordinate 28,758,089 downwards.
TGCTATATGGGGGTAAATTATATGTTATATGTGCAGCAGCAGTGTTTCTTAGATGCTTACAGCAGCATGCTGTGGATGTATTGGCAGTAGCAAGTCTCGGTACTTGCTCTGTCACAGCAGCAGCGTAGCAGCATTGTCATGTACATTACCATGCCAATCCCTCCGAGAGTTGTCATGACAGAAATATAATTATTGATATTTACTCTTCAGAGAATCTTCCTGCACTGGTTTGGTTCCAATCGATTGAAAAACCTAAGACTAGTTCACAAAAGTAGGTTTTTCAAAAAATTCAAAATTTCGGGGTCATGATCGAATCTGTGGCAAGTGATCACTGTAGTGTCCCTGTCAGGCCGACTGGGGCAAGCCTTGTCAAGTCTCTACGATTTATGGTTTTGTACTATATACAACAATTTCCTTTCTTCCGTGTCAGTCTTCAACTTGTGTTGTTTTTAGGGCAACCTGTATTCATGAACTATTCAATAATTAATGTAAATTAAATTGTTTTGTCTCTCCTGTTTCCAGGGTTTCCGTTCCCTGCCTGGACCACACCAAACCCCTCACGAGAACCTCCAGTGACGCGGATCTCAGAGAAAGACAACGCCTGGCTGTACACCCTCGATCCCATCCTGGTCACCATCATCGTCATGAGTTCCCTGGGCGTTCTGTTGGGAGCAGTTTGCGCCGGACTTCTGCTTTACTGCACCTGCTCCTACAACGGCCTGTCGTCCCGCAGCACCACCACGCTGGAGAACTACAACTTCGAGTTGTACGACGGCATCAAGCACAAGGTGAAGATCAACCAGCAGCGCTGCTGCTCCGAGGCCTGATGGCAGCCGATCAGGAGAGGTGCTCTGTCCGCTCGTGAACTGGTGCCGGCCTGATCCAAAACTGTGAATGGACCTCACGCCGCTAATATAGGGCTGATCTCTGACCGGGATTGTTGAAGGATCACTGGGAGCATAGAAGCTTCCTGTGGACAGCTCAATGGGAGTGAATCGTGAATCAACACATATCAACCTAATGACTTTCCCCCTTTCAAAAAAGAAAAAGAACTTTAAAGAAATGTATATTGCTATAGATTTGTAAAGAAAAATACAATCTAATAATGCTTAACGGAAGGTAGAAGAGAGAAAGAGGCACTAGGACTAGAAGACAGACTGCTTGTGAAATCTCGGCCTCCATTGTGTGAACGCTGTGGCCTAGAATATTGTGGACATTTGCTTTAGTTTAGACTCTTAAGTGTCTTTTCAGTGACTCGCTTAAGTTCCCATCCCATCCCGTCTTTTGCCACTTTCCACAATCGTTTTGAAGTGTCGACGCCTCTTATGAATGTTTTATACTTCAGTTCAGTCTGTTTGTAGCATAATGTTTTTGTTGTGGCCATTAGACAGTGAGAAAGAAAACGCACTGTATTACATTCAGAAAAATCCTTTTAGATTGAAGTATTAGGATTGTCTTTTGTCTCTTTTTTTCTCTTTTCCTTTTTTTATTTTGACTGTTTGATTTCTAAGCATAGACTGATGTGCTGACGATTCAGACTTATTTATCGCAACCTATGGATTGCTAAGGATTCAGAGCCACTGAGCTAAAGAGTGTTAAGAGAGTGAAAAGAGAGAGAGCATCTTCAGCTCTCTCCTCCTCTCTTTACCCTATTCTTGAAGTAACAAAGACTCAAGCTGGCAAAGCGACTCTGGTGAAGGAGCTGGAAAATCCCCAAGCCACTTTCATGTACAAACAATCGAGCCTTAAGCAAACTGTTTTGGAGGAGAGCCATTTCGAAACACCAGTCCTTGGGTTTGAAGCCACTGGGGCCTCGGAGGAGTCAGGCCTTACACTTGCTTTCTTTTATTTCACCTGTCTGTTTACTCCATGGTTTATTTTGGGCTGCTGAAAATGAAGGCTAACAAGACCAGGTTTGCTGCAAGCCTGAGAAGAAGGGTGAGAATTTCACAGAACGTTTCACCTCGAGGTGAAGAGAGCGATAGAACGAGTACACACATGGGGGAAGTGTGTGTAAATTTCTTTATTGTACCTCAGACTGGCCTCTCGCTCCCCAGAGCCACGCTGGGAGTTCTGTTGACTTGTGGGTGGAGTGAGGGGGGTGGAGGGGCTTGTCTTATTAGGGAGTGCGGAAAGCAGCCGGAGACACGGATTGTTCAGTCGTTGGAGGAGAGCACGATGAAAAGGGAGAGTTTGTGTGTATTCAGCTCAGTTTTCATTGGACTCTGTTGACTCTTTTCCAAGTGCCTTGGAGCTCTGGCCTGTTTTGGCTTTGCTGCAGAGCTGTGATAGTATTACCTCGTCTGTCTGGGACAGGAGGCCAACACCAAAAGACATGGAGATCCCGGCACTGGTCAGAACATTCAAAAATTGTTGTTTGTAGACTTTGTACAGAAAAAAGGTTCTTTTTTATTGTTATTATTATTATTTAATAAAGTATGATTAACGATACTTGTGACTGGTGTGAAAATGTATCTATCAGTGTGTATCTATCTATCTTTCTCAGGGCTCGCAAAACTTCAGAACTCTTCAGACTTTGATAGCCCAAAAATAATTTAACTAGCCCAAATAACAAAAGACCCTTTTTTTAAATATAAATATAAAAAATCAGATTGCAGACTAAATGTCATTCAAAAATATTTTCAATACACAAATATCAACAAATATCAAAGAAGGAATTTTATTTCACTATTTATATGGGTATCTGCAGAATTTTTAAATATCAATTTAAGGGGTTGGACAATGTATGGTAACATATTAAGCCATAAAATTATGATTTACAGTTCAGATACAGGTTTTCACAAAAACCAAATATCTTAACAGCATTTCAGCCTTTATACCACTGAAAGGGATACATCAAATATATAGTTTATTATATTCATTTAAAACATACATATTACTGTCTTAATTGTTTAGATTTTTAGACGGCACATTAACTTCTTTCACATTTACAACTCTATGTGTTTGCTGCATAAAAACATGGGTCGATATTTGCAATAATCTGACCATAAACGGCAAAAAAATTATTGGAAATGCAAATTCATTCTCTGCCACAAGGTGACGCTTTAGCAGTGCTGAAATATTACGGTTTCCTTAGAAACGGCTGTACACAAAGCAGCACTGCGCTCATTAACGCTGTTTTATCAGGCATTATAGGTAAGATGAAATCTCAATGCCAACGACATCTTTCTGGGGACTGTCGGTTCCTTTCAGATACATTCATAAAGACATCCGTGCCACGTTTTGTCTTTGAAACGGGCAGCGCACATATTTATTCAGTGACATCATTGCCTTTTGAAGTTCAGTCCAGCCCTTTCGTGATTTTTGTATTCCGTCCCAAAACTGTTCAAATGATAATTAAGACTTTTCTTATACTATTTAATGTATTGAAAACTTTTTATGGCCTTAAATTTTATACAACGAAATTGAGGAGTATTTAAGGACCTGCAGGAGCCCTGTACTTTAAGATAGCCCGACTGAAAAAAACAATAGCCCCGGGACATCGGGCTAGCGATTTTGCGAGCCCTGTGTCTATCTCTTTCTGTTTGTCTGTCTATTTACTCATCTATCTGTCTGTCCATTTATCTATTTGTGTACAAGAGTTCCACTGCACATCGATCCTGTAGGAAAATCTCAAACATTGCTGGGGTAAATTTCACATCAAGTCTATTTCGGTTCCATTTAAGTTCAGCTCATCTCAGACAATCCATTGAAATCTGTTTGCAGTCCTTATTCAGCGCCCGACCTCGCTGTGCAGCTGTGTTGAAAGGAGACAGACGAGATGCGAGTGCCACCATCTCCAAAACACAGTCAGTTTATAGACAGCCCTTTAGACTAGACCACACACAATCCAATCGAATGCATAACCTCCATATATGGACAGACATCCAAAAGTAACATCCCTCCACGACTCATTAAATACATCACCGTGATCTTGTCTTTCTCTTCAAACATAAACATAGCAAGTAATGAACACAGTAAACAGCATCACACCACGTGAATAAGATATTCAGCTATGCGTACATTCAAAACTCTCATTTTAGAGTGGCTCGCTGTGCACCATGGCGCAGCAGTGGTCTCCGTCTCCGTCTAAACCCAGATCCCTGCAGATACAAGGGCACGTTTGTTTGTTTCCTGTTTGATGTTGACTTGACTAATGATCCATGTGCACAATTATTTTGTTCTGGATCCTGACAGCCCCCGACCAAATAATATCATGTAGCGTCAGTTAGGTGGCTCATTCAGGAATGTGCTGTCATGTGGATGCCTGCTATCTTTCCTCATTAACAGCGACGCCACGTTTGAGAAATGCAATTCACCATCCATCAAGGAGTAACGAGGGGCACGGAACGAAGCAAGGGAATTTGTCAGTGATCAGGGCTGAAGTCTTTGCTGACTCAGTCTTGTGGTTTCTCTGATAATATAACTTGAATTGGACTCCCAAGTTCTACTGGGTGGGATTGTTTCTCTCTGCTGTTTTTTGTGATGGTCTTCCTAGAAACCTAGAATGTCTTGGGCCAATACTCTCATTAGAGCTCACACTGGGCTGTTTAAGATCAATGAAATACATTTAAAATTGAATTGTTCAATAAAACAGCAAAGGATAGAATAAATGATCTATAATTGATCAGATTTGTAGCTGCTCTGAGCACTGCAGGCAACATTTCACATTTATTGAAGACTCTTCTGGTTTTATTGTGTATGTCTGATTGTGATTTTTCTAATGATTCAGCTTTTCTGCTTTTTATACCATATTAGCAACTCTTGTTAATTTCTTGTTCCTTGCCTCTAGATTGCATGATCAATATACTCTTTGCTTTCATAAAAGCTGTTTATCCGCCATAATAGGTACAATCATTTGGGTTGTTTTCTTGCCAAAAGTCAAAAGTAAAATTCCAGAGTGAAGCTCTTATGAGTTTGATGCACAGAATCTGCTGATGGGAATAAATGTTTTACTACAGTAAGACCAGGGATGTGTAGAAAGCTGTCAGGGGTGTTTGAATCAGTTTCAAACACCCTCCCGGTGGCAGATGGCTGGAGATGGCCTGAGTCTCAAGTGATAAGACACCTGCAAAGGGACACATTTGCATTGTGTGTACTGCATGTGAAAATGATGTCTTTCATATTACTTCATGGTCTCTTTTGTCCCATATAATTGTTTGGTCAAATCAGTATTTTAATGCCAATTTCGAATTTATTTGGTAAGTGACATGATTGATAAACTACACTGAACTACATCAAAATGGGACAGCAAAAAATAGCAAGGCTTGCATCAGCTAGCATTCTGTCCATTCAACTACACATAAAATGTTGTAATACTGTGACTCATCTCTCAGCACAACCATAGATGTCACTATCTCCTGATTTCTTCAGGTTTGCTTGAAAGACATCACTTCAAAACTAGTATAGCAGCTTCAACTGACCAAGCACCAACCACTTGGGTAGGAAGAGGTCGTCTGACTGACAGTTGACTAATAACAGTTTGATTTGGTTCAGCGTCATGTTTAAGGGCTATATTATACATCATTAATTCAGGATCAGAATATTTCTTAAAGCAAATAATGAAGCAACAATCAATATTAAAGTATTAGTTCACTTACATAATACAAAATTCCTGATAATTTATCACCCCCATGTCATCCAAGATGTTCATGTCTTTCTTTCTTCAGTCAAAAAGAGAAAAGATTTTTGAGAAAACTTTTTTTTTTCTCCATATAGCAAACTTTATTGAGCATCAACAGAAAAAAAAAGAAAGAAAGAAAATGTATATAACATATAATAAATAATTTTTAACCACAAATGCTCATCTAGCGCTAGCTCAACCTCACATAAAATGAGATGGGGTTTTTCGTATACAGTATACAAGTATATAGATGAGTAACTAACCACATGTGACCTTTCCAACGTGAATACATTATGCGTCAAGACGTGGATGTGCATCACAAAACTAGTGCAAGACGAGCATTTGTGGTTAAAAAGTATGTGTGTACATATATTAGGGTGACCACCTGGTAATAGTTCTGTTGCGGGACATATTTGTGATTTTGCGGGACAATGTGGGACACATGCAAGACAGATACATTTTCCATTGTTATGCTATATAAATACTGATATACATCCGTTGTCATTTGCGCTTATTTCTGTTTCTGAGCGTGCACATGTAACCGAGAGAAAACACGTCCGTTTTATGTGAGAGTGAAAGAATCCACCTGCGAGAGAATTGTGCCCTGGCATTACAATAATGCGCTCTTGACATTTGTCATTACAATAACTCCACAGAACCGCCTCAAATGAACTATTAAAATAAGAAGAAAGTAACATCTGACAGTTGCATCGATTTTTTTTATTTGTTAAAATTGACAAAGAATATCGTGTTTTTCCGTCTGCGCTTGACCATTTCTGTCGGTGGTGCTAGATCACATGAGGTCTGTACATCTTTTGCGTGGAAACTACGCTGCAAAAAAAAAAAAAAATTAAATAAAAACCTTTCTTAAAAAAAGCATGCATACATGTTTTCTTAATATGATAATTAAAAAAATCAACAGACTCATGAAAAAGCGGGACATTTCTTCAGATTGTGACGTGCGGGACAAGGGGTGAAAATGCTGTGCGGAACAACGCGAAAATAACCAATTGTGTTGTTAGATAAGACCCTTATTCCTCGGCTGGGATTGTGTAGAGCCCTTTGAAGCTGCATTGGAACTGCAGTTTGGACCTTCAGCCTGTTGATCCCCATTGAAGTTCACTGTTTGGAAAAGAAAATGCATGTTTTTCTCTAAAATCTTTTTTTTTTCTCGACTAAAGAAAGAAAGACATGAACATCTTGGATGACATTGGGATGAGTAAATGATCAGGAAATTTGTATTGTAACATTGTGGATATTAGCAGGAGATGCCTATACAGCCATCAGAATTTTCTTAAAATAAACTAACATCTAAAACAAATAAGAATTGTTTATTTGAATGGTTTGCATTTCGTCAACAGCCAATCCAATAAAAATGCTCTTTTGAGTACAGTTTGTAAATGTAAAACCAATTCTGGAGATCCAGATACATTACTAAATCTGCCGGCTGTGGTGTCAGCATCGTACTTTCGTGTTTACCAGCATATGCCGCATATATATTCCCTTTTTAGTGAGGTACTTCACCTGATTTTCCATCATAGATGTAAAAGGATATACAGCTAATGAAATAGGATCACTCTAGAATCCAATCATATGTTGGCAAACAACAGCCAAGCTAGGAAAATGACTTTTTCCCATATCTTAGGTAAACGTCTTTTTCACATTCATCTCTTTTACATTCAACTGAGTGCCTCAAACAAACCCTCTAATCTGCTTCATATAAGCAACTAAATGCTGAATGAATAGTGAACTTTGAGTGAACGGAGTGCAAATCTAAGACTACTTCAAAACAGCAGTTTTGAGCCTGACTGTGATACACAACACAGTTACACTGAGAAACATTTTCTCTATCTAAACTGTCTGTCTGGGAAACAAAATTAGTCCAAAAAAAAAAAAAAAAACTTTCTCTTCAAGTCTAATTTAATATACTGCCTTTGGTGGCATTAAAAGGAAATAAGTCTGACTCTAATTGTCTTTTTCCACACTGAATTCATTTGGCCTGAAATATGTGATGGCAAAGATCACCGTCTGTCTACTATTTCTGTGAAGACATTCCACACCTGCTTTCAGATCTTCTATTTTATCATGTTCCAAAACCAAAAAGTTCCAGAATCTTTTTGAGAGAGGGTGTCTTTGAGTTCGTTTGGTGAGCATGTGCTTGTTTATCACCGCCTGTTTATCACTGTTTAGTTTCAGCTCTTGTAAATATCTCCCTAACAACAGATTTACCATCATGTTGAACAAAGCGAAGCAACAACTTGTCATTTATTTTTCTTTCTACAGCACCCCTCTTGCCTTTTAGGGAGATTGTCAATACCAAGTGCCCACCAACCGTCCTCTTCAAATGGGCGTGTGGAGAAGGACCGGTGCTATTTTCCATTAAGGTTGTTTAAACACCATAAGTGGCATGTTTGGGCTGATGAAAGCTGGTGTTAGCCTTGTCTCGATGCGCTGTCTGCTGCCGTTGAGGTATTTGGCAGCAGCATGCAAACTGCTGCTGAGATCAGACGGGCCTTCGTACATCTCACGTTTCCCTTCATGCCGCAATTACGTTTCATAGCCAAGGTGAAATCAACACCACCCGTCATATTGTTGCTGTAGCCTCACATCTCTGGGTTATTATTCCCCTGTATGTAAATGTGGAGATGTGGGAGGGGGGTGAAGGCAGGTTAAAAATGGGCAGTCATATGACTGTCAGAAAATTAGAGATGTCTTTTGCAGGCTGCTCGCAGTCAGTCGTTCTTCTGCCGTGCTGCGAAAGCCTCTGACTCATCTGCCTCCAGCAAAATCAAATTACATTTCTGTAAAAAGGCTTTCTCTCTCACTTTCTACACAGTGATTGTTTTGAAAATAATTATTCGGGATGTTTTGATCGTTTTATATTGTTGGTGAAAGTTGGACGTTCGGTTGTTGTGGGGGAATGGACTTTATGAAATATGATTATATTGATGCTGTAAAAATGCCTTCATCGATAATGACGTTATAAATCATCTTTGGTGCTTATTATCTATTCAGAAGATAATCAAATTCACGTCTCACTGGGAGAAAATGATAAGGTTGTGTGAGTGTAAATACGTGAGTGTGTGAATAAAAGACAGAGGAAAGGGTTGCTAGATCAGTTTTGTAGTTGCCGCATCAATAATGTGATGTTTTATTTTGTTAGTGTTACCTTGAGATAGTTGGATTGGACATCAAAGTCTGGGTAGGCACTTTTTCCAGCGGAGGAAGAAAAGAATATAGCAGAGTGAATGCAGAATGGCTGGAAGGAAGGAGACAGATATTTGACTCTGTACAGGGAGATTGTCAATTATTTCCTAAACAGAAGCAACACAGAAATAATCATTTGAAATGCAAACTTCTGACAGATGGCAAACAGAGAGGGAAAAAATTCTCTAAAGCAATGAAACCAGTGTGTTTTTGTGTGAAGTGTACTGTAACCAAGCGAGAGACAAACTTTGCTATTTCATACATAGGAATAGAAACAATGGAAGTCATAATATCCTCACAAATACCAACAAATGTTGTAAAATTTGAATATTGTGAAAAAGTTTGTATATTCTAGATTCATTACATGTAAAGTAAAACATTCACAAACTTTTTTTTAGTTTCATTAAATGACATCCCTACAGTATAAATTCCGGGTATCTCTTGTTCTTTGAAACCACACTAATGGGGAAGACTACTGATTTGGCAATGGTCCAGGAGACAATCACTGACACCCTCCACAAAGAGAAGGTCACAGAAGGTCATTACTGAATGGGGTGGTTGTTTACAGTGTGATGTATCAAAGCATATTAAATACAAAGTTGACTGGAAGGAAAAAATTGTCCAGGCAAATATGAACAAACAAAAGGGATGACTGCAAGCTTGAGAAAACAGTCAAGTAAAGACGATTCAAACACTTGGGAGAGCTTCACAAGGAGTAGAATGAAGTATCTTACTCAGGTATCTTACTGTATAAATTCATAATGCCGATCTCATCATCTAAATTAGGTTATTGTTACTGTAGCAAAAAATGGCAGACTTTCTAGGACACATGCACGCATTTAGAGCGAGTATATGCGTGGTTAGCATTTCACATGGTCAGTGGCAGAATTTATTAAGTGTCAGGGCAACAAATCAATAAAAAAAAGTTGTTATTTAAATCGTAGAGAAAATAGTCTTTTTACTCTAGTTTTCAGTTCTTACCTAAGGAGAAAAGGCTCAGTGGTCCAAAGTTCTCTTTTCAGATAAAAGTAAATTTTGCATTTCATGTTGGAATCATGGTCATTGTCATGAAGGAAGACTGGAGAGGCACAGAATCCAAGCTGCTTGAAGTCCAGTGTGAAGTTTCTGAAGTCAGTAATGACTTGGGGTGCCGTGACATCTGCTGGTGTTGGTCTATTGTGTTTTATCAAGTGCAAAGTCAATGCAGCTATCTACCAGGAGATTTTGGAGCACTTTATGCTTCCATCTGCTGACAAACTTTATGGAGATGCTGATTTCCTTTTCCAGCAGGACTTTAGCACCTGCCCACAGTGCAACAACCACTTGCAAATGGTTTGCTGACCATGATATTACTGTCTTTATTGGCCAGCCAACATGCCTGACCTGAACCACGTTGAGAATCTATGGGATATTTTCAAGAGAAAGATGGAGCAAGTCATTTGCTGCCGACCAAGTATTGAGTGCATAAATGAACATACTTTAAAGAACTTGAACTTTTCTGTTGTGCAAATCCATTTTTTGATTAATCTTAGGAAATATTCTAATATTTGAGATACTGGATTTTTTACTTTCATGAGCTATAAGCTCTAATCATCAAAATTAAACCAAACAAACTTTTAAAATACTTAAATTTACATGTAATGAATCCAGTGAAGGCTCGTGGGTTTTATAATAGAGGAGGCACACTAATTGTATTGGTCTGGTAGAGAAACGTAAAGAAAACACATACACATACAGCAGGATAATATAATTTAACTTACCTGGCCTATCACTTGATGCAAACACAATTAAAAGAAGTCTGTGTTAAAAGAGAGCCTCTTGTGCCATTTAATTAAACTGCTGTAGCCTGTATCCAGCTTATGTGTGTTCTCCCTTTTTTAATTTGTATATATAAGTTACTGTTTGAATGACAGCTTAGTAAATCTTTTGGCGATCAAATATTATCGCTATTCATCATACTGTAGGTACTTGATACATTATCAGCGCAGAGGCAGATGTTTAACACAGATTTGACACATTTGAGATAGAAAAGTGGCACCTTCCAACTTCAGTAACATGTTATAGTAGGGTAGAGTGGGGGAAAACGCCCCCCTTAAGGAAAATGTGACATTACAGTGAAACAAAACATAAATGTGACTAGAATTGCCATCCCGGTTTTGAGTGACTATGGCAGGAGTTATTCACCAAATATTAAAATTGCTCAGCCTTCATAATTAATTAGTATTTTGACTGAACATATTTTTGTACAAAGGGGGCGTTTTGCCCCAGCAGTGGGGTAAAATGCCTCCTTTCTTACCAACCAGTTTGCTTCATAGATCAACAGCAAAATGAACAGGCTATAGTTTTTAATCTCTAAAAGTAAAAGGCAAGTAATGTATCAACATGTATATATATTAATATTTATTTGAGGAATGTCCAAAATATCCAGTTTTTTAACATTTATATTTATACAACTAAGCCATGCAAACAAATATGTTGTAATAAATAAATAAATATACAAATAAACATTAATTCATTATTACAACAAATATGTTGTAATAAATAAAATAAAAAAATAAATAAACATTAATTCATTAATTAAGTGTAAAACAGGATTTGATAGACAGAAATATGTTATTATAGTAATTATGATAGAGAGAAACTATGCCCTCTGGGGGGCGTTTTACCCCTCAGCGTAGGGGGCGTTTTACCCCACAAGCTATGTCTTTTTAAAAAAAAAAAAAATTTTTTAAATACAATTATATTCCTTATAAATAACATATCCTCTCAAACTACAGACTTCACTATTCATCTATCATACATCACTGTGATATCCTACACAACAATATTCTCTTAAACACTTGTTTACTAATATCTGAAAATTATAGCACTTAGCATGTAATCCTCTTCTCTTCAAACACGTCGCTGGTGTCAGCTTCTCCAAGGAGATTTGTTTATCCCCGTTGTCAACGTAGTGCATAGCAACAGTTGAAAATGTATCTTGACCCCCTCGAGTGGTTATTTTGGGAAAAACTGGTGGGGGGCGTTTTCCCCCACTCTACCCTATTACAAAAATACACATTCTGATACAGAAACTTAATAAATTGTGAATTTTATTAATATGAAATCGCCCTCCCATTTTCACCTCAAAATTTTGGGGAAGCTGTGCCTCCCCTCCCTCCCTCCATGAGCCGCCACTGAATGAATCTATAATATCTGAAAGTTCCAGTTTTTGAAATAAGTTACAATAAAAAAAAGAACTTTTTCACGATATTCTAATTTATTGAGCTGCACCTGGATTTATTTATTATTATTCATTATGGAATACTAGGTTAAGTTGTCACAGGTCTTTAACTTTATTAAGGATTAAAATCAGGGAGATATCATAAAATCTGTATGGGATCTCTGCCAGAACGATTATGTTTCTGAGCATATTCTGAGCATAAACACAACCTAAAAGTCACACTTAGTATGGAAATTAAGTGGCTTGTCTCGCATTTGGCGCCATTCGGTTTTATGTATGGGAAACGCCTTGTCGATCACAAGCTGTATCTTACTATGACCTTCATCACTGGCATCACTGGCATCACTGACACGCATTTCAGGATAGTATTTAATGGATTATAGGTAAATATAATACTTTTTTACACGTTGTAGTTTTACCACCTCATCGGAGCCTCCAATAATTTTGTACACTGGCTGAATCGCGAACCGTCTCATAAGAGTGAATCATTCACCAGGCAGACAGTTCAGGACATTTAAACATCCGACAAAAAATGCGGAGCACAATACATCATAGCTGAAATATTAACAGAAACATTGAGTGTTCACAGACATGTTTTTGACTATTACAAGGGGATATTTGATTAATCTTTAACGTTGCTTATTTCTTAGAGAAACAACAGAAGGTCCATCCACTTGTCTTTATTTTCTGCCCTTATAAAAATTTATTTGGTTTTACTAAATAAAACCAAAAAACATGGTTATTGTCATTATGTGCCATGGTAACCACAAGTTAACTGGTTTTGCACATTATTATTAACCAGTTGTTGTTGTTGTTGCACTTACGCGACTTCAACCAGTAGATGTCCTCAGCACGCACGTTTGAAGCGCATCTAAACAGTGAATATAGCATAAACTATCTGATCTCTAAAGTAGTCAATGTAGTGGAATAAAAACAATACAGACTTTTTTCTATTGCAACTACAAAGGAGGCAAGACAATGTTGTACAAACTAGCGCTGAATTCCTGAGGTAATTTTGTTTTATGTTACTCTGTCTGCTGCGCAAAGTCTGTTTGTTTCGCTACAATGTAGCCTGCTATTTCAAATGCGAGAGCATATTCTGAGCAAACACAACCTAAAAGTCCCACTTTGGAAATTAGGTGGCTTGTCTCGCATTTGGCACCGTTTGTTTTCATTTTTTTGTATGAGAAACGCCTTTACCTGTCGTTCACAAGCTGTTAGCCCTGCTGAAAAAAACTGCTAAAACCAGGCTGGTTTTGGAGGGGTTTTGGCCACTTTCCTGGTCAGGCTGGTCTTAGCTGGTCAGGCTGGGAGACCACCAGCTAAAGCCATATCGTTGCCCTGTATCATTACCGTTATAGTTGTGGTGTGAACTCTGCTATTGTCTTAAATTTGAAACGATTTTTAGAACTTCATAGTTATAGTTATCGTTCTTAGTGTGAACGGCCCTAAAGCCTGTGCATTAGTTGTGGGTATTTTACTCATTCTATTTTACATGTTACGCCATTAGATGGTGACAGACAACTGTCAACTTCTCAATGAGTGATTGAGTCAGTCACATACACTGTAAAACAAATATGGATGTAGTGTCCGTGACATCACCTGTAGGTTTCTGAAGAGCATTTTTGAGGTTCATAGTGGGAGTCAGACGTCGCCATCTTGGAATCGTGTCACCATGCGTCACTCCCCGATAATCTAAAATGGGCAAAGAGGCGGGATGCGGGTGGAGCTGGTTGCTGAAACCACAACCGCCTAGCGCGACAGTAGTGGCAGCAGCAGCAGTGGTGTCATTTAAATCAAAAACATCACTATGCTGGAACTTCGTTTGGAAATGTTTTCGTTTGCTGGAGAAAAACAGACAATTCCAGCTTTCTAACAAAGCTGCTTACCTATAGTATGCAAAAAACAGTACATAAAGTGAGTAAGCGTTTGTCCAAATTTGCTGTACTCAATTGGGGAAACCACCTAGGTGTCCAGCTAGGCCACCTGGGCTCTTTCAAGATTCTGAAATGCATCTGTGGCAACGGATTGTTTTAGATTTACATCTGAAATGTAAGTTCATTCAATCTTTGCACAGTAACAACTGTTTCAATTGATGCACATCTGCATAGACTAATAGAGGGTTTGCACTTGCGATTTGATCAGTTGTGCGCGGCCATACTGGTGATAATCAGATGTAAACACTGTTCTGCTGATTTATGCTGTCTAAATCACATAGAGAAGTATTAATTATGATATCAGCCTAATATTTCACCTACCTGATCGGAAATTCTAAGAACAAACAGGATGTTGTCAAGATTTTTGGCCCATGGAAATAAATCCTGGGTTAGTTTGGCCAACTGCAAATGTCTTTTTTTCCTCAGACAGTTTTTTGCACTCTTCTCCTTGATTTGTTATAACTTTTGGCAGTCTGTAGTACTCCAAATGTTTTTCCCAGTCCGATCAATTACAGCCCAAAACATGACAATAATTTATCATTTTCAACAGCAATAATCAGCAAAATATGTTTCATTCGGTTCAGTGGCATTGTTTATGTTTAGTGCTGCCAATATGGCCGATTGATGATGCGTTGTGAAAACACTTTACTGGGGTTCTCAACTCCAGCCTTCAAGGTCTACTTTCCTACAGAGTTTAGTTCACTCCAACCCTAAACAAACACACCTGAACAAGGTCTTCAAGATCGCTAGAAAGTTACAAGCAGGTGATTTTGATAAAAGTGCACCTCAAGGGCAAGAGTTGAGAACCTCTGGACTAATAAATCATACATAACTAGTAGAACACACATTTTAATCTGAACCTATAGCGTACATTGCATAAATGCTTTTACATCTATTGTTGTTGTTGTGCAGTGCTGTCAGTCCTTGAAATGTGAGTCCTGATGACATACATCTCTTTCCAGTCTTGTTTACAGAATTTTAAAAGGCCCAATGGCAGGTTTTTGGCTGTGTTCATGTATATAACTAGAGAAAACAGCTGCAGAGGTTCAGTAGAGTTGCATACCTGCTTATTGTCCCTCACAGTACACATACACACACACACATACCCATCCCTCACCCAGCACTTTCCCCACCTTTTAATGGGCTTATTTTTAACATTCCACTGCTTGAGCAAGGCCATGGGAACACAAGAGGAAAACATTACCGTTACCCAGAGGGCGGCTTAGCCAGCTCCAGTGGGTATCAAGGGGTATCATTACCTTCTCTCTCAGGTTCATTCAGTGAGTAAGTGCTGCGAGACATGTTTTATCAATCACATCCTGAAACCTTTCGTTTAGCCTGAGAGAATGTGTGTGTATGCTGGTAGTGTGTTGCATGACTTCCTGTATGCAAAGTAAAGATGCTGTGTGTGTGATTGCTCTGGAATGGCATATGAGCTCTGTGGTTGGGTCCCCCCGTCTTTCCATCTCTGCCTCCGTCTCTGTGGTGGTGTCTCAGCCAGGGAATGGAGCGCTGTATGGTCCTATAAACTGCAGAATAACAACCCCCTCAGGAGCAGGAATTACTGACGGCCCCAGCTGCTCAGACTACAGCCCACACACACATACACAGAGGTATGCACATAAACACTCATGAACCTGTGATAATGTTTACCATCATACATTTACAGCATGCAGTGACCCTCCAAAAACTATTTAGACACTTACACTGCAATCAAAATATATTTTTTTTGTTTGTTTTTTGTTTTGTTTTTTTACTTTAGTGGTTGTAGAACTGTAAAGAAATCATAGTAATAATACATATGTACCTTTTAATTTTATAATTAATCTTAATAATTAAATGATAAATTAGCTGTATATTAAATAAATGGCTGTATATTAAATAATATTTTAATGTCACTATTTACTAAAGCAAATTATTAAAGTCATGAAAAAAGATCTGGATATTGGTGAATATTTACTTCATATAAAAGTTATAAACCTCCTACGCTTTAAAGCTATAGCTGTAAATTGAATAAAATAACTTTCATGATTCAGTAAATAATAAATCATATTTAGTAAATGTGTTTAAAATACTGTATTAATATGTTAAGTAAGCACAAAATGGAAATTAACCATAATTCTAAATCTTTAAAAAAAAAAGTCCTACTTGACATTGTTTTTCATTTTTAAATAATGTTTCACTTGAATGTTCACCACAATATGGAAGAAATTATCTCTCGCAACATTCAGTCACAATAAAAAATTAAGGTTTTTAAAGGAAACATTCGAGAAATTTTCTCAATATAATGAACTTCAATGGTAGCCAATGGGTTGAAGGTCCAAATTGCAGTTTCAATGCAGCTTCAAAGGGCTCTACACAATCCCAGATGGTGAATAAGTGTCTCATCTAACAAAACATTTGATCATTTTCTTTAAATAGTAAAAATTGGTATAGTTTTTAACCACAAATGCTCCTCCAACTTCAAAATCAGCAGACAATGTTGTTTTACCTTTTTTTGTAAAGGACCTTTGACTTTTTTTTGCATGTTCGTTTTGTAAACAAATGGGATGTGAGTGGAGTTGGTTGCTGAAACCACGCCCACCTAATGCGACAGTGGTGACAGCAGCGCAATCCACTTGTCAATCAAGTGACCACGCCCTTAATTATGCAGAACTTTAATGGATGAGTTATAAAAACATTCACCCTCCTCACAGTTGAAATGAAGGGCAAAATTAGCTATATAAACCAAAACCCCTTTTTATACCAGGCTTAAAACAAGGTTTTTTTCTGCTGTAAAGTTTTAACATGGAGAGTCTATGGGATTGACTCCCTTTTGGAGCCAGTTTCTAGCAGTCAGTCAATGAATTACAGTTCAAGTCACTCTGTGTTGGCTTTTTTCATAGAGAGAGTGGGAGGTTGCCACTTGGTTAAGTCTGCAAGCTACCTTGAAACCTCTTGCGATCTTCTTAAGGGTCCCAGGATACCAGTTAAAACCCCCCTGAACTAAAGCCATGACATTTTGTAGAATACGTTTTTGAAAGGGTAGCATACTTTTTGTGGCCACTGCATATTCTCCAGTGGTTTCATTACCTACACAGTTAAATTTGACACATCTTGCACTCAACAAGTGTACTTTCCTGTTGATTCTGCCTTTACCTTACCACAGGTGAATTCACACACCAAACACTTATCAGCAAAGGGAGAGACAGACAGAGAAAGGTGTTTTCACACACATGTGCAATAACACCTATCCAATTTGTGAGAGAGAAAACGATCAGTGTGGCATAAAAATGGCTTCAGCTTCTTAACTACAGGCTATGAACCTTCTCATTTCTCCTCTCCTGTTATTTCACTAACTGTCAGTCTATTCGTTGTGTGTGTTTTAGAGTTTTTTTTTTTCTGTAGTGGGAAGAATGGACTCTCTCAGCCCCTGGTAACCTGGCTGTGAAGTCTGGCCAATCGTTTCAAGGCATAATTCATTTCCTCCTCCATTAATTTCCTCTGTGTTGTTTTTAAGAGTGTATGCTGACAGTACACACAGCCTCGGGGTGAACACACACATTGACACTCCTCTTTCCTGCTCTGACCCCATACACACGCACACACACAAACATCTCCACCTATATAGACCCGCTGTTACTGTAACCATTAATTTACATGCTGTGTAGGAGGAAGAAGTGTGTGCATGTATCTGTGTATGTTTGATGAAATAGACCTGTAAAACAAAGGTATTATTAAACTCCAGCAGATGTGCATCTCGATCTCCCTCCTTCCCTCTCGTGTTTTCCGGCGTGATAAAGCAGCAGGCAGTAACAGGTTGTTTTTCTACCTGAATTTGTTTTTGTTTCAGATGTTCACTCCATAGAGAGATCCAGGTGGCTCCAATGCTAATTAAACTCCTGGGCATTCAGTAAGGTAAGAGCAGATGCCAGCAACCGGTCTGTGAAAGCCATCTTCAGTGGCTCCAATAGAGAGGAAGGTGATTTATCGTACACGTTGCACACAGATGTGGTTTTCCATTAAAAAAGTAGTACAGTATGAACATGTGGAAATGTGGAGATCTTGGTCATGCTGGACGTCGTTCAATGTTTCCTGTAGCACCAGGACTGATACATGTTTGCTAGAGTTTCTAGCTGATGTCTTGCTGGTAACAGGCCATTACCAAGTGATTTGCTTTCCGTTAGCATGGTCATTCATCTCAATGGCAGTTGCTCGGCTAGCACATGCTACACCAAAAGTACACAAACTGGATGCTGCAATCTGTGCTTCATGACCAGTCATTTTTTGACCCTGAACTGTAAATGCCATGTGACTGATCACTTTGGAACCACTGGAAAATAACATGTCATAATGCTGCTGACAGCACAAAGTCAAATTTTTTTAGTAATAACTATTGTGCTAGAGCTGTTATGCTATGCTAGTGCTTTGACTGTGATGTCAATGGTAGAAGATGAGAAAAAAAGGTCTATTTCAAATTGATTTCTTGCTGTTTCTTTCAGACATCCTGAGCTATTTTTGAATGATCTTCAATGGAGAAATGTAATGGTGTTATTATGTGCAGGGATTAGACTTGTGGTTTTTACATGGTAGACAGTTAAATGTTTGAAATGTTCTATACAGTGAAGTTGGGACAGAGACAATGTTCTGCTGTTGTATGAGAGTGTTTATATATAAACTACAGCAGTGCAAGTGCATTAAATCATTATCCAGATGACCTAACTGTCAATATACAGTTTAAACTTGCTCATACTGCCAGCAGCTTCCAAAATGTCATTCAAAATGAACTGCATCAGTGCTGAACTGCTCATTGAATCATGTAATCAACAAATTACCAATTCTATTTTATTCATGTATACAGTTGAGGTCAAAAGTTTGCAGAATCATCAAAATATTGATTATTTTACCAAAATAAGAGGAAAATGTATGTTATTTGTTATTTTGTAATCACCTGAATATTTCACATAAAAGACGTTTACATATAGTCCACAAGAGAAAATAATGGTTGAATTTATAAAAATGACCCTGTTCAAAAGTTTACAAATGCTTGATCTTTATACTGTGTTGTTACCTGAATGATCCACAGCTGTTTTTTTATTTTGTTTTGTTTTGTTTTGTTTTGTTTAGTGATAGTTGTTCATGAGTCCCAACAGTTAAACTGCCTGCTGTCAAAGTCTTTACTTCTATAAGTTGTTCCTCATTTGCATGATTTCTCAACTTTGCCGCACCAATGGACAAACGCAGAACCCTAGAAATGCATGGCCATGCACAAAAACTCAATATGATGAGTTTTGCAAGAGCATTTTCATCTGACAGTATACATATGTGATTATGAACACTATGTGTAACACAGAGTTACTAGTCACTATCTGTTGATCAGAGAGCTAGTCCTCCTAATCCCTGAGATATAATCAGTGTTGGGGTAACGCATTACAAGTAATGCAAGTTACGTAATAATATTACTTTTTTCAAGTAACTAGTAATGTAACGCATTACTTTTTCATTTCCAAGAAAATATCAGAGTTACTTTTTAAAAAAAGTACACTTTTTGTTTTCTTTATGTATTTAATCCCATTTTATTAACCAATGACTTTGCTGCTGACCTTTGTTGATCCAGTTCAACCATACACTGCAAAAATACTTTTCTTACTTTTTGTCTTGTTTCCAGCCAAAATATCTAACCATTCTTAAATCAAGAAGGATTTTCTAGACAAGTAAACATTATTCAGAAAAAACAAGTCAAAATGAAGTGAGTTCTTGCTTAGAACAAACAAAATAATCTGCCAATGGGATAAAACAAAATATTTTAAGTATTTTTCTTACCCCATTGTCAGATTATTTTACTTGTTTCAAGCAAAAACAGACATAATTTTGACTTGTTTTCAGAAACAAGGTAATATTTACTTGTCTAGAAAATCCTTCTTAATTTAAGAATTTTTAGATATTTTGGTTGGAAAAAAGACAAAAAATCTAACTAAGAAATTAGTATTAGAAAAGAAAGTGTATTAATAAACAAAACTTACTTTAGATTAACTAACATTTGTGCTTAATTTTTCTGAATTGCTGAAGAGTGTTGAACTTCCTTTTCCTACAGTTCAACTGTACAGATGTGAATTTACTTTTCCTTCAGCCTTAGGCTTATTCACTTAATTTCATTTTACATTTGTTTTTTTATATTAAAAACAAACAAGCAAGCCTTGCCCAGATTTAAAAAGTATTGTTAGTAACGCAATATTGTAATTCATTACTTTTAAAAGTAACTTTCCCCAACACTGGATATAATCCAGAAAAATGCATCAGGTATGGTTTATGTGGGTGAGAGGCCGCACTTTATCAGATGACTTCATCCTCCTCAAAACCCTTCAGTTGGCTCCACAGTGATGAAAGCTGCTTTTGATATATGTTTGATCCCAACCAAGCATGTGAGGTAACTTACGGCCTTTTGACTGTGAAGTCTCGCTTGCTTGAGTAACTTCAGAATGGCTCCATCCTGCCTGGCAACAGTGACAGACAGTCCATAGAAATGGATTTTATCTTCTAAATCAAAGCACTCTGTTGACCCAGACAGCCAGACAAGAGGATCATACCACACAATCTGGCTGGTCATTATGAGTAACAAGAGATTAAAATCAAAACAGCAGCAGCTGTCAAACAGCAAATCATCACCACAGACAGAGGTCAATTTCTGTTACAACATTAAATTAATAAGTAAATTGACAAAGCATGTTTTTGCTAATAAGTACAGAAGAACAGAATATAGTAAACAAATAAAATAATTCACAATGAGAAAAAAACTGAGTGGAAAGGATAGTGATTCTAACCAGTCTGCCCGGCTCCATTAGATTGAATTATGAGTATTAACATTTGTTTTACAATTTAGAGTTAATTTAATCGTGATGGGGTAAAACTAAAATGGTTGAAGTATAGAACACTTTTGCAATGAATCCACCCAAATGTGCATAAATGGTTGTTTTTTCAGATTTTTCCATTTTAATATATTTATATAATAATAGCACTTGTCTAAATATCCACTATGCCAGTAAAGGATTTGCTCTGATATGCCATGCAGGACAATATAGCATTAGAAAAATAACATGGCTAATAGTCGCTTGTTAGCTCTCCACTGAGATGAGTCAGGGCTGCCCACAGGTGGCTCCATTAAACTGTCTCAACAATAATGACAACACATCTAATAAACAGTGGCACCTCAGTGAACATCTACACACTCTCTCGCTGTGTGCCCATAGCAGGATACCCTAAATCAGTTCAATTAAACGAATAGAAAGCTATATTGATATGATAACAGTATGCATGCATGCAGCTGTGCATGATTGTGCATATGCATCTGATTTGTCCCAGTTGTAGGCACTCCATTAAACACTCTGTGGGGTGGACTTTTTCATGTGATATTTCAAAGGTCTATGACTTGGAAAGCAGGTGGTAAACAGAATTTTATTTAAAAGAGGTGTTTGGGAACATTTTCCAGCAGACATTTCAGTGTTAGTTCATTAGATAATGGAGAAAAGCATTATACTCCATATATCCACCTTCACTCTTATGAATTGCACCAAGCAAACAGTGTTTTTTGGGTATGTTTGTGGCACTCTGATTACATTTGCATAATTCCTTTAGTGCATTAAGTGTTGAAACAACAGGAGCAAGTAAATTTCCTCAAGTGCTGTACCTTTAAGGAACATTTAAAAATTCCTCATTGCAATCTTAGACCTCTGTCATCATAGATCAGAGAGGTCAGATCTAAGAGGATTTTAGCCACACTAAAATAACCCAAAACATTGTCTCATTAACACACTGGCTGCGGAGTGAGAACCCTGAAAATGCTGGATTAGAGAAAGGGGTGGCTAATTGTGATTTTAGGCCTGCCTGTTGCCGCCGGCAACTGCCCCCTCAGAGATTTCAGCTGGAGGTGAGAGGAACATCTTTGACAATAGGTGGGGAAAATGAAAGAAAAACAGAAGTGTTTTACCAAAAAAAAAAAATCAATGCAGTGACCTCCCTGTTGCCCAGATGATGCCCATGTGAAATCTCATTCACATTCTGCAGCACAAGGCATGGTTGGGAATGTGGAGTGTGTCCCTGTTAAAAAACACAACCTTTCCAATTGATTTTTTCGTTTGGTGGTCCTCTTTGCGCCATAACCAACACTTTGAGTCAAAATGTCATTCAAGACTGTGTTTATTGTGTGAAACATATATCAAGCAAAGTAGGGAGGTTTTAGTGCAATATCATCCCTGTGAGGATTTTTTGCAGGTGGAAATGTAGCTTTGCAGGTGGACAGGTCTTAAGAACTAACACTCTCTACTACTCCCACACACGTAGACACGAAAATACCAGCAGAGGATAAAAAGGATAGGGTAACAGCTGGGTATGAACGATAAAGTGCTCTCTCACCTTCTTTCGTACATCCTTAATCCAGTCTGAATTGACTGACAGATGAGGGCGCTGTGGATGTGCTCTATCTGACCAAAACAATAACTGGGTGAAATACAGGTATAAAGTGTGCATCATTATTTAACTGTACTCACTGCTTTGTTGGTAGTGCTGACGCTATTGAAGATTGTAATGATAATAATGATTGTAGTGCTGATGATTACATGATAGTCATCACGAATGATAGTGGTGATGGTGAGATGACAATGATATTTAATGTAATGATGACAGTAAAGATAACAATGTGAAACTGCGTTGTTATGGTGAGATGACAATAATAATGCTGCTACAGTAATTTTGAGCAGGATGGTAATGACAGTGCTGATGATGATGTAATGATGATGGTAAATGATCATGGTACAATGGATATGAAAATGTACACACCCCTGTTAAAATGCCAGGTTTATGTGATTTAAAAAAAATTAGACCATGATAAATAATTTCAGAAATGTTTCTACCTTTTATGTGACCTATAACCTGTACAACTCAATTGAAAAACAATCTGAAATCTTTATTCAGTGGGAAATAAAAATAAAAAGCTAAATAATGTGGTTGCATTAGTGTGCACATACATATAATATAATAATAACTGCTCCCTGATGCTCACAATTTATATACAGTACAGTTACCCAATGCTATAATTGCAAGAGAAAGCATTGAAATATATATATTTCTTCCCACCTCGTATTTATTCCCTTTAGGGGTTCCTTAGTAAATGTCATTTCCTTCCTGATAATGGTATTCAGAGTCGGACACATCCATAATGGGAAGTGTAAAATATTTTAGATTTATTAAAAAGTTAATAGTTTTTAGGAAACACTGATTTCTTGAGTCAAGACTACCCATACTACTGGTGCATTTGACATCCAGTGTGCACAATAAATTTGATGAAAAATCATGAATCGTGATTAAATTTTTAAAAATTGGGAATCATGACCCCCAAGAATCAATATGAATCGAATCAGGAGGTACCAAAAGATTCCCACCTCTAATAGTGATGGTAATGAGAATAATGATGATGAGATGATGCTAGTAATAACAGGTCTCATTCACTAAGCATGCGTGTGCACAAATTCGTGAATGAAACTTGTGTACAAACAAAACATGATTCACTAAAACTTTCATACTACAATTTATCCTAAATTTAAGAAAAAATTTAGGAACAACTGCAAGCACACATACGCAAAAAAAATCACACTCTGTCCAGTCTTAGTAATCTATATAATTTATATCATCTTAGGATAATGGTTATATATTATATATGATTATATATAATTACAATAAAATGTTTATACAGTGAGGGGAAAAAAATGATTTGATCCCCTGCTGATTTTGTACGTTTACGTATAATTTTAATGGCAGGTTTATTTGAACAGTGGGAGACAGAATAGCAACAACAACAACAAAGAGTTCAAAAAAGTTCTAAATTGATTTGCATTTTAATAAATTAAATTAAATTAAATTAAGTATTTGACCCCTTTGCAAAACATGGCTTAGTACATGGTGGCAAAACTTTTGTTGGCAATCACAGAGGTCAGACATTTCTTGTAGTTGGCCACCAGGTTTGCACACATCTCAGGAGGGATTTTGTCCTACTCTTCTTTGCTAATCCTCTCTATGTCATTAAGGTTTCGAAGCTGACATTTGGCAGATCGAACCTTCAGCTTCCTCCACAGATTTTCTATGGGATTAAGGTCTGGAGACTGGCTAGGCCACTGCAGGACCTCTAGGAGTTAATGCCAAAGAGCTCGATTTTGGTCTCATCTGACCACAACACTTTCATCCAGTTCTCCTCTGAATCATTCAGATGTTCATTGGCCCTTTATATGTGCTTTCTTGAGCAGGAAGACATTGCGGGCGCTCCATGATTTCAGTCCTTCACGGCATAGTGTGTTACCAATTGTTTTCTGACTATCGTCCCAGCTGCCTTCAGATCATTGACAAGATCCTCCGGTGTAGTTCTGGGCTGATTCCTCATTGTTCTCATGATCATTGAAACTCCACAAAGTGGGATCTTGCATGGAGCCCCAGACCGAGAGAGATTGACAGTTATTTTGTGTTTCTTCCATTTGCGAATAATCACACCAACCGTTGTCACCTTCACACCAAGCTGCTTGGCAATGGTCTTGTAGTCTATTCCAGCCTTGTGTAGGTGTACAATCTTGTCCCTGACATTCGTGGACAGCTCTTTGGTCTTGTTGGCCATGTTGGAATCTGACTGATTGATTGCTTCTGTGGACAGGTGTCTTTTATACAGGTAACAAAATGAGATTAGGAGCACTCCCTTTAATCTCAGCACTCCCTTTAAGGCTCTGATCAGACAGAACACGTTTTTTTTTTTTTTTTGCAGTTAGAGGCACCTCATTTGAATTGTTTTCTATTGTCAGTTAGTGTTCTGTTTACGTGCCCCGAGCGCCTCGTGTTTATCTGCTTGCTGCGCCTCACGTTTTTGCAGGAACAAAAAAAGGCAGTGTGGTGCACCTCGCGTTTTCAGACCTAAAAAGTGTGTTAGGTCTGATCAGGGCCTAAGAGAGTGCTTCTAATCTCTGTGTATCTCTGTAAATCTTGCTCATTGATAGGGAATTAAATACTTATTTCATTCATTAAAATACAAATCAATTTATTACTTTTTTTTTCTGTCTCTATTCTGTCTCTCACTGTTCAAATGAACCATTAAAATATAGACTGGTCATTTCTTTGTCAGTGGGTAAATGTACAAAATCAGCAGGGGATCAAATAATTTTGATGGTAATTATGATGATGATGATGCTAATAATGATGACGATGGTAAAGATAAGGGAATTGGTGCTGATGCTGGAAATAACGGTGATATAATGATAACTATTATAATAGGGATGAAGACAATGTACAACTCCTCTGTTGATGGCACTGGTGCCTGTAGGTGGTCTTGTGACAGTGAGAGCATATATTTCTAGTTGTCCTGTCAGTCCTGTGTCATGAGACTCAATATGGACATAAAGATTAGTTCCCTTCAGCCTTTCCGCCAAGCGCAGCAGGCACAAATCTATGGCTGTGCTTCTCATTGATCTTCAAGTCGTGTGCGGGCTTCTTCTGTCCTCACGATTCATTCTTTCACTCTCTCCGTAATACTATTAACAGCCACCTCTTTCACAGCAAATCTCATCCAAACCATCATAATTCAATGATGTGATATCAATCTGTGTGACTCCATTTTAAATTTAGACTGGGAACATAATGACTTTCTGTATGTGCATATAGGCATGTGATATTTTATTTTTATTACTTCAAATAAAATTAGGATTCTCATTCCCAATTTATTGTTTCTTCCACCATTCCCACAGACTTCCTCTCGCTTCCTCTGATGGATTCCAACAATTTCTTTGGCATTTCTAATATGTGGCTGCTCTATCCCATCGCGCTGTGTGCTGTACACTAAATCCACGTGGCGTCTGACTTATTAGCCTCTTTGGTTTCTTATGAGCTCTACATTTCACTGCAGCTCACCGTTGGCGCATTTATTAAGGTCTACGTAGCGCGCTGGCACCGTATGCCACTGAGGGGGAGGAAGGATTAACAGCGATGGAGCTACAGGTCTTAATTTGAGGACAGACTGTCTTTATGTTCCCCCAGCGTGCACGTCTGCACACACACAAACACGAACGTGCCACTGTATGTGCGGAAAGCAGAGAACGAGACCCTGAAGCGCCATGCCTGTTTAGGTGTCCATTAGCGAGGACAAATCCGCATGTAGCCCGCCGTAATGGCAACTGACTTGTAGATTGATGAGACGGTGCAGTTGCTTTTTAAATATTTATATCTGCAAGCCAAAGAGGGCTGGTACATGTCTGTGAAAAATAAAAGGGCAGAGAGAGAGAAGACAGCAGACTTTTCTCAGGCCGGTCAGGATGGCGGGAATAATTCACCGTTCCGGCATGTCAGTTCTTCAGCTCTGTCGCTTCCAGCGTCTCCGCCCCCCTTTCTCCTCACTCCTTACATGGTGTGCTCTCTCAAAGGGATTTTCATGTTCATGGAAGCGCTGCTATGGATGCCTGGAACAAAAGATAAAGGATCACCTCCTCTTCATAAAACACATTTTCAGGACTTTTGAGGAAGCCAACAGAGGGACTTTTTCATGTGTGTTTTGTTTAGTGCGGCCTAGCTCGCAGTTCCCAAAGACACGCCCTGCACATAAGGACAGACAGAAAGCCCCAGCTGCTCTCTCTCCCTCTCCTTTCCTCTCCTCCTTGCCCGTCCCAGCCTGCCAACGCACCTGCCCTTTTCATACTATCCGCTAACCACCATTCTTTGCAGCTGGCCTGATCAAAAAAGGATCCTGTCTTACATTAAAAGCACAGTTCTGCCTGAATGCTTTGTGGTCTTTCCATGTGTCTGTCTTTGAACAGTAATTTGACCAACTGACTCGACAGGACTCGTGCTGCCAGAAGACATGTTTGTGATTTTGAACTAATTTGTTTCCCATGGAAAATTGTTCAGGCCAGTGGACGTACTTTTTCAAAAGAATGATGTTCCAAAATATGGCTGCAGCAGTTCAGCCCTTTGTTTGGTGGATTGCGTCCACTAGGATGTGCCAGACTGGACATAATATGTGAGATTAGGCCCTTCACAGGGGGGTCTGAATGGTCTCATGGTCAAACTGGATCTAATGGAGGTGTTTCATGCTCTTGCAGATGGTCAGGGTGAGATTAGGGACATACCCCAGAGGTGAATGGAAGGATTGGAGCTTCCACACTCCTGGAAAATGAGGAGGGATTTGGCTCATGGGTTGTGGTCATATTGAATTTTCTAACACTGCATAGAGGGATTTAACAGAAATGTTTCTCGCTGGAGTATAAAACTGTTGTCAAGGAATGTGTGATTTATCCTAAAGACAGTTTTTTGTGATCACTACAAACACCCCCAAGATAGTTCTGACCACATGACATCCTGTTTGTCATACAATATGCAGCACAAACATGTCACCCTCACGGGACTTGACTAATTGTTTGGATGGTGTTCATGTGTGAAACTCAACTTCTTGCCACGTCTGGCAGATCTGCAAAACACTCAACTGGGACTCTGCAGTCAAGCTCCAAAGAAACCGCCAATGAAAATAAGCACACTCCCATACTTTCTCCAACAACTGCATTTAGCATAACACCGTGACACCAGGACACAAAAGCAACAAAATCTGCTAGTCATTTTCTACATTTAAAAAATTTGCTCATGCATCAGAATTATACATAAATATATATATTTTTTTTTCATTATTAGAAACTTTTTGCATTTTTAATAAAGCCCATTTAATAAAGCAGAAACACTTTTTTAAAAAGTATTCAAATCTTAGACGTTTTTAAGATCATTTTATTATTTATTTACAATAAGATTTAAAATATCAGTAAGTCATGTATAACATCATCATTTAGTGTTAACCCATAAATTTCAACTTACAAAAATTATATTAAAATGATTTTTGCATTTTATTCCATTGTCATCTTTTTGATTTTTTTTTAAAAAGTGAAGTACAACATTTATTTTAGTTTTTTTGGTTTGTTTGTTTGTTTGTTTTTAATTAAAAAAGTTTGTTTTTTAGGTTCAAAAGTATCTAAAATTGTCACTACCAAAATATAGTTGAAGTTTCAGTACAAAAACAGTGTGTTAAAATGTTTCTAAAATGTAAAATAATTTTTAAATGTTTTAAAAATCTAAAAAAAATAATAATATTCTTTGTTTTTTTGGGTGTTATCCCATAAAATTGTCGGTAGTGACAAAAGAGAACACATAATCCTTATTTGGGGGTAACTAAATTTTAGTAAGTTATGCCCATTTTTAGTATGTTTTAGTATGTGGGTTAAAATTCTGTAATGTGATGTGGTCGCAACCAAAACATTACTGTCACTACCAAAAATATGGTGTCACGACCGAAGCATGGGATGTTTTGTCAAAAAATGTACTGAATTATCACATAAATGTGATGGTGTTTGGTTCGATGTGTATTCAAACAAATGAATCCTTAAGTTTCAAATCAGTAGGATCAACTTTTTTGCCTTTTACAAAGAAAATTTTGATTTAAAATACATAATCTCTTATAAATCACACTTGGAATATTGTTAAAATTGTAACTGTTATTGATTTACCTTTAAAAACTTTTTAATAAAATAGAAAAAATATATATTTACAGAGAAGATGTAAACAAAATCTTAAAATCTTAGGTCAATATAACCCATATTTTTAAATGATAGATTATTGTGTTTTGGTAGTGAAAAATTTGTGGAGAGGACAAATATTCCAAAACTTTCTGAAAATACAATATGAGAATTATTGGCACAATTACTAGAAACGTGTACCTTAAATATTATACTATTTGCATAAACACAAAAATTGTGAGGACGTTCCAACTTTGACTTTGAACCAGTTCTGTAGTGTTTTTTAACTGTATGAAACCTACTTAAAAAGTAATACTTTCTAAAAACCTTTATCTAGACATTTCTTTTTCATTATCTTGAAAAGTAATTTTTCATCTTTATATTTTTTTGTATCACACATATTCAGTGTTGCCAAGTGCACAGTTTTCCCGTGAAATTGGGCTACTTTCATACTGTTGCCTTGTTGTTTTTCATGTTCAACGTAATATTTAGCTCCTGGAATGCTAATTTTACCAGAGGACCCCCACCACAAAACACGTATTTTACCCCCCGAAACGCGGGGGACACCCCTCGGAACACGTTTGGGCTACTTTTGGGCTAGTACTTTTGAGTAGCAATTGGGCAAGTTTTGTTGTGAAAGCCTGGCAACCCAGCTCATATTTGTCATTTACCCACTAAAAATTAAACAAATAGACTTATTTTTCCTAATTTCCTGCACATTCTGTAGGAGAAGCATATAATCATGCTATTGAACTGTGAAGAATTGTGTCATGGGTAACTGCGCTCTTTATTTGTATGTTCCCCATGACGTTTTCAACTAAAAATGTCTCTCTTAGCTTTTTATTTCACAATCAATTCAGAGAAAGTTCACCGAAAGTGTATGTACACGTGAGACAGGTCAATAAGCGTGTCCATGGGGGGCTTATCTAATTTAAAATTAATCATAGTTTTTGACTACATGCTGTGCACCTCAGGAAAAATGACATTAGAGAGAACGAGAAGAGGTTAGAGATCTGCCTTCCTCACTGCAGTCAGGTGGCTTTATTATAGAATATGGATATTGTTAAAGCCGGTTAATCCTTGCCTGAGGAAAGGCAAGCTGACAGGAGGGATTGTACTCAGTCTGTCATATTCCTCTCAGCCTTCTTTCATTTTTACTGCACTTAAATCTCATTTGCAGCCAAGCATGGTCTCAGCTTTTTTATAAGTAACCCTGGCCGCGGGTGACACAGACCATAATATCACCCACAACTCATTTTGACCGTCTCAAGACGAAAAGTTCTCTCTTTTATACAGTTATATTACAGTAATATCTTTGTGCGAGCCACCAAAAAGCACTGTGAATATGGCTTCTGTAAAATTCCAGAAGAGATTCACAGTTATGGGACAAAGTTTGTGTTACCTCCTCATAGATGCACGAGGAAGTCCATCAGCTCTCTTGAGGTGTTATTATCTGTGTCACCTACACTAAACTGTTGAATTGTCACATCAAATGACCTGCAAAAAGGCTGCAGCTCCTCTCATCTCTGTGTCTTTTAGGTAATCGACACTCAGTAACGGTTGTTATGGAAACAGAAGCTGGTAACCACTTTGTCACAGTTGAAGAGTAGACCAGGAAAACGCATGGTGTGGGTAGAAGCTGTCCTTTTGTTGTACATTGATCTGAGAGCACTTTTTGATGTTTTCCCTCATACGGATAGGATTTAGATGTATGTGTGGGGAGCTCATTCTGGATCTGTGTAATGCAAGAACCCTCAGCTTGGAGCCAAAACACTTTGGTTCTTTTCAGCTGTTTTTATGGCAAATTGAAGAATCGTAGAAATCATGTCACATCAAATTTGTTAGCACTATGCTCATAGAGGATGCGAGCGAGCCAAACACAAATAAGAGAAGAATGGCGGACGCTTGTCTACAAAGCAGCAGCATGCTGGGAACTATCTTTAACACAATAGAAACATCAGCATCTAGTCATCACAGCCACTGTCCTGCTGTTAGCACTTCATGGGCGGTTAGAACAGCAGTTAAGTCTGAATGAAATCCTGTCTGTCTCATACAAAGTTTGTCTGTTTTTGTGGCTCAGACACAGCTGTAGGCTTACAGTAGGTGCTGAGAGACACGGCCATCATGCAAGCGCTGTAGGAATATCCTCTGTGATCTAAAGATAGGCCTACTTGTTCTAATTGAGCAAAAAAGCTGTAGGTGTATGCCTTCCTTTTGTTTTGTGTATTACCTGCTGGGAATGAATGAGTCAGAACAGGAAGACACGGACACAGGACTCTTTCCTGCGAGATTGTTGAACGACATGAATTTTGATGCCGTTTCTCATTCCGCTTCCTAGTTACCTATGTTGTGAATCAATGTACACTACTATTTAAAAGTTTCAGACTGGTAAGATTTTTTTTTTTCATGTTTTTGAAAGAAGTCTCAAGAAGTAATTTATTTGATCAGAAATCCAGTAAAAATAGTACAGTTTAATTGTTTGCTATTTTAATATAGTTGAAAAAGTTGAATATGAATATGATATTTGACATAAAAGATACATATAGTCCGCAAGAGAAAATAATAGTTGAATTTATAAAAATGACCACGTTCAGAACTTTACATACACTTGATTCCTAATACTGTGTTGTTACCTGAATGATCCACAGCTGTGTTACAAGTCCTTGAGGTCGCACAAATTCTTTGGTTTGTCAGCATTTTTGTGTATTTTGTATATTTCCAACAAAGACTGTATGATTTTGAGATGCATCTTTTCACACTGAGGACAACTGAGGGACTCATATGCAACTATTACAGGAAGTTTAAATGCTCACTAATGCTGATGAAAACATTTTGAATTTGAAGATCAGGATAAATGTGTCAATACATAGAAAGGATGGTACCTCACCAATACGAGCCGGAGTCTGATAATGAAACAGCTGAAGAGGCTCACCTTCAGCCCATTTAGGATGTCTCAAGATGTCATTCATGTGCTCAGAAATGCAGTAAAAAATGGTAATATTGTGAAATATTTTACAGTTGCTATTTTAATACAGTATAAAAAAAATCATATTATATTAAAAAAGTTATATTAAAATTGTATGAAGAGTTACTGTATATAAAAAATCCCCTGGCTCTTCCAAGCTTTATAATGGTAGTGAATGGGTGTTACTAGTCCAACAGAAGGCTTATAATAAAGGACTTGTGATGTGAATCAATGTGTTTTTGTAAGAAATATCCATATTTAGTACCTAATAAACCAACTGTCATATGCACATTCATGAGATAGAAGCATCTGTTAAGTACAATCTGTAAAAAGGATTTGTAAAGGCTTTATTAACCCCCTGGAGCCATTTGAAACAACTATTTTTGATGAATCGATGCACTTTATTGGACTTCAAAATCTCAACACCCATTCACATGATAAAGCTTGGAAGAGCCAGGACATTTTTTATATAACTCTGATTGTATTTTTCTGAAAGACAAGTTATATAGATTTAGGATGGCTTGAGGTTGATTAAATCATGGGATAATTTTAATTTTTGGGTGAACTATCCCGTTAACTTTTCTCTGGAAATTGTGACACATTTGTATCAGGATTCTTTAATAAATAAAAAGTTAAAAGGAACAGCATTTATTTGAAAAAAATATTTGATAACATTATAAACCAATTTACTGTCACTTTTGATCAGTTTAATGTGCACTTGCTGAATAAAAATACTTATTTCTTTAAATAAAATCTTATTGACCTCAAACTTTTAAATAATAGTGTAGCTTGAACACATTTTTGGGTACAATAGGAGTGTAGTACTTGACTTCTAACACATTTCACTATGCTTAATCCCATCTTGCTGGTTTTTCACCAAAATTATGCCCAGACATCTGCTGCACATAACAAAGCACTGTCCCTGTGTGAGAAAATTCAGTACAGAGACAGTAATGAAGACTGACACGAAGCTCAAAGGGCCAATCTGTCTCAGGATTGTCATAGCAAAGTTATGGATATTGACATATTAAAATGTACACCTCAAATGTCACCTTGGACTTTCAAAATCGCAGTCATTTCAAAGATGTCCATGAATAAATAAACAAATCAACTAGATGGGGAAATACGGATGAGCTGGCCCACTGTGTATTGCATTGTTGTTATTAACGGGCGGGATTCAATAGCGTCGTCATCTTGGCGAGCGAAGTGACAGCACTGAAGAGCGGGAAGGGCGCACGCACCGGCAGCAAACAGCAGCACGCCAGTTTTATCACCATCAGCCACGCGGGTACTGCCAATCAGAGTCGCGCAGGGGGATCGACTGTCACTCACGCAGACTGACAGGGAGCTGCACGGGGTTGCCGTGGTAGCAGCTGGAGCCTCGCGATGGTGTTTGAAAGGTACAGTGTCTGCTCCTCAGAGTCCAGCGTGCTGGTGGCCGAACCTGACGTACCGGTGACACACATGAATGAAGCGGCTTCTAGAGTCTGTCCTGTGGGAAAGCGCAGGCGGTTCATGTGGAAATGAAGCACTGAGCTTCTTTTCAGCGTGGCGTGTTACCTCTACTGTAAATAATGTGACCGGTTAATCTGTGAGCGTAAAAAAACAACTCTCAAAGAGCTCAATTACAAGAGGGATGGATTTCTGCCTGATTTCAAACCGGTAAATAGTACGCTCATTTACTGACAGGAGTGTCTGACCCCAAACGCATTATTTCCACTCCAATGCGCTTTCATCTTGACAGTAATGCCATACTAAATGATTACCATATTCATGCACCATGGTGTACTCTGCTTACACAAGTTACATATAAGAATTCCCATCCCTTGGTTTGAAAATAACCGGTCTGAACTGGAGATTGACTGGTCTAAATTGGTAGACTATCTTGAACTAGGAACAAACCAACTAAAAGTCTCTCATACCAGCTTGAAACACAGTGGTTCGTCAAAGAGATTATAACTAGCTAGAACATGTACAACCATGACATGTACAAAAATTGTGGTATGTTCAAAACACATGGGCAGTACTATAGCCCTTTTTGTGTAACTTAAAGCCACACAAAGATACACCAAGACAACGGCTGGTTTTTGAGCATCGGTCAGCTTTAGTTTTTTTCGGTGTGTTCCGCACCATTGACTCTAGTCGGACACTAGTTTTTGAAAGTCAGAGCCAGCCTGGAGATTTGAGTTTACAGTATTTATAGAAAACTGCGTAGTGTAGAAGTAGTCTAGAACTATTGGTGCAAGTTCCCGCTTTTTGGTGTGTTCACCGCAGGAACTAGAAATGTATTGAGTTCCTAATGCCACAGCCGACTTTCCTCAGCACTAGTTCTTTGGTTACGGTTTGGTGTGTCCCTTCCCTTAGAGGATTTACACAAATTTTCATATGCGTTTTTCGTATTCGTCATTCTAAAAATTTGGCACACACAGAAACCTCGCACACTGAGTCTAATGCGTACTACTTAATACACTGTTAAAAAAAAAAAAAAAAAAGCAAAACAATACAAAATGGAGTCTTCAAGCAGTGAGGATGATATGTTGTCCTCTCTCTTCTTAAAAAGGAAAAAAAGAGAGGAAATATTAGGTCCCCCATCCAATCTTGAGTCTGAATACAGAGGAAGGAGAGTTCCACCTCCTTATCAAGGAGCTGCAGGATTATCCTGAGCGATTCAAAGTTTACTTCTGGATGTCAGAGCCTCAGTTTGATGCTTGCTAGCCATGTCTTTATATTCCATTGCTTTGTATTCCACACTTGGTTTGTCATACAGTATGTTGAAGAAGTGGATTAACTTGCCAGATACTTTTCTGGATTTTGGTGTTCGCTTGTACGGTGGCTCTGAATTGTCAAAACACCGCTCAAAATGCTTGTTACGGATGCGAAAAACAGAAAATGTAACGATTTTTTGTCGGATTAAAGTTTAGAAGGCAGTGTGTAAATGTGATTGACACAACATGAGGTCGTTTTTTTTTTAACATGTGAAAATTTCGGACGAGAATTACGGACTCAGTGGTCCGAAGTTTTTGCATGCATTTTTTAGTATTCATCAAAATTCGTCATGAACAGATTGTTACGGTGGCTCAGAATTGTCAAAACACCTCTTAAAATGCTTGCTATAGATGTGAAAACTGCAGAAAATTTAGTCTCGTGTAGCCAGACCTTCAGACTGACGGCTGAAGGTCTGGAATCTTTGGTTGCTTTGAATGGCCAAGGCCCGCCCATTGGGCCATGTGACTGACAGGTAAAACAACCTCGTTCGTTTTGTTCCGCGTCATGTATACGGGCATGGAAATGTCGCCATAATAACAGACCGACGTGTGAAACGCTCTGACATATTTTAAAGATTCTATGCCGTGAACTTGACTTTTTTCGCATTCTTTTCGAAGTCTAGCCTTTAGTTGATCCTAATAGGCACTCGTCGTCACAGTTGTAAACACGACGACTTTCTCATTTGTGAAGGAGCTGGGCGCCACGGCATTTTTGTTTCCAGGCGGAACGTTAAAGAACGCAACACACGTGTCTTCCGGAAATCCCGTATAATTTAACCAATCCTGTGACGACTTCGAAACTCCTAAAGTGTTTCCAGATAAGTGTGCCATATGCATCAGACGTTTAGCCAACGTTCCGTGGGCGTGACGTCTGAGGCTGAGACTACAGAAAATTGAACCTCATCCACATTTTTCTATGATGGACAAAAGTTTAGGAGGCAGTGTGTAAACGTGATTGACACAATGTGACAGGGGCGTAGAATTAGGGGGGGACGGACGGGACTTGTCCCTCCCAATATCCAGCTACTGCCAAACTGTCCCTAGCAATAATTTTGCTAAAAAAAATAAATATATGTAGGCCTATATGTTTTTGTAATTTCGGAAACATCTGAAACCAATGAGATTACCTAAGAAGTTAAATAGGCTACATCAGAAAACTGCGCGCTTTCAAGAACGCGCATTTAATACATGGGCAGAATGTAGTCATGCACCAGACGAGAAGCAGCGCCGCGTTTAACTCACAGGTATTTCACCCAATTTAAGACAAATGCACCCCCAAAAAAAAAACATTTAACATAAAGATAGTTTTAATTTGTGATGTTCACTTGGGTTTATGTCCCCACCAATGTCAAAAACAAACCTAAGCCCTTGCAATGTGAGGTCGTATTTTTTTAATGTGCGAAAATTTCGGATGAGAATTTCAGAGATTTCTGAGATTTTCGCATGCGCTTTTTCATATTTGTCAAATTTGCCACGCACAAAACGTTACGGTGACTCAGAATTGTCAAAACACCTCTCAAAATGCTTGCTATGGATGCATAAACTTCAGAACATTGAACCCGATTCGACTTTTCTGACGGACAAAAGTGTCGGAGGCAGTGTGTACACGTAGTTGACACAATGTGAGGTTGTATTTACTTTTTAATGTGTGAAAATTTTGGCCGAGAATTTCAGACTCAGTCTGCAAGGACCTTTAGACAACTTTTAGTAAACTCTGACCTGTGAATTAGTATCACATGAAGTGTGACCAATAGAAAATGAAATGACCTCTTAGCTAAATTTCAAAAAGCTGCTAGTTTCCAACATTGCAGGAAAATGGAGCTACTTTTTGTTTGTTATATGTTGAATTTATGTTAAGAAATGCGATTCAGAGCGTGGTGTCATATCAAGACCATTGCAGTGTTTGAATAAATTCTCAAAGTCTATTCAAGTGTGAATGATTTTAACTGCTGTATCTCTAACGTGCGGTCACATTAGCAAAAAAAAGGTCAACTGTCAATAATGTGGTGATATGAAGCAAAGCTCACACTGAAGTCACTGTCAACCCAAGCAGCTTTCTGTTGGTCAATACAGCATGTCCATGTCACCAATTTAAACCAGTTGCTAAATTTTGCGGGATTTATTTTTCTGTCCTCACATAAAACTAGATTTCATTGGATTTCACCCATGAAAATTTGCTGACCAACAATAAATGTGACTGCACTTTTATTGTTTTCCTTCTCTCTTCTTAATCTCGCATGAAAATTATCTGCTCAACCAGAAGAACAGATGTGCGATGAGAAAAGAGCCAATATAATGTATGAGTTTCTTTGGGAGAAGTGCTCAGCCCATAGCTGATTGAAAAGGCCCCCAATCTAAGCTACTGTCTGCTAGCCAGAATAAATCATTAATTGGATTGAAAGTCCCCTTACAAATAAACAAACACATAGCAGTTCTCCTCGACCGTCTCCTCTGTTCTTCTGGCACCCAGACTGTTGTTCTCTGCCTTTGTTACAAAAGTTTCAGGTCTTAACTTAGGCCGAGGTCTGAAGGGAGTCAGATGGCTCACTTGGGATCAAACACACACTCATGATGAATAAGTATGGAGCTAATTTGGATGCTTTCTTTCCATTAATTACCCCCAAGCATTCCTCTGTCTCCAGCTCCTCAGAGAAGCATTTGATTCACAAACAGTCATTATGGCTGTAATCAGCTATTTTCTCTCTAAAAACACTCATTGTTTTAAGATGCTACGGTTAATATCAGCAGACTGAGTTTTTTTCTTTGTCATTAAAGTAATCCTGAATCAAGTATAATTTCATGAATGAATATGTGTTCCAAGAGAATGCTTGACATTTTCCTCAGCTTACTCTAAGCTCTTTGTACAGCTTTCTGCTGAACTTCAAACACATACAGTTCTGTTAACAGTGTCATCCATAGACTTAGACTGCCCCCTAGTGAATCATACCCTAATGAATGAACATCTGCTCTTGGCAGAATCAGGGAAAACTTTGTAAACAGCCTCCTGATTACTTTTTTGTTACTGAATCTCTGTGTGCACTACTGTTCAAAACTTTGGGATCAGTTTTTGAACTTTCTGTTCATCAAAGAACCCAAAAACTGTAGCATGGTTTCCACAAAACTAGTAAGCAGCACAACTGTTTTCAACATTGATAATAACGTTTCTTGAGTGCCAAGTCAGTATATTATAAAATGCTGAATATATTTTAAATTATATTTAATATTGCTGTTTATTACTGTATTTTCATCTAATAAATGCAGCTTTGGCGAGCATAAGAAACTTTCAAAAACATTTAAACATTTTTTCTGACCCCCAACTAAAATAAAAATTGGTATAGAAACAAATTCCACTCATATTTTTTCCCAACTGATCGCATAATTACAAAGAAACGCAAGTAACTCATTAAAGGATAGTTCACCCAAAAATGAAAATTCTTTCAATAATTACTCAACCCTCATGTTGTTCCAAACCTTTGTTTGAAGACCTTTGTTCATCTTTGGGACACAAATTAAGATATTTTTGATGAAATCTGAGAGCTTTCTGACCCTGCATAGACAGCAACACAACTACCACGTTCAAGGCACAGAAAGGTAGTAAGGACATCAATAAAATAATCCATATGACATCAGTGGTTCAACCGTTAATTTTATGAAGCTATGAAAATACTTTTTTTTGTGCACAAAAAGAATTGCATTGTGGGACTGTCATGAACACACTTTCGAAGTCTGACACTGAAGAGAAGAAATTGTTGAATAAAGTAGTTATTTTTGTTTTCTTTGAGCACAAAAAGTATTCTTGTAGCTTCATAACATCACAGTTAAACCACTAATTTCACATGGACTATTTTAATGATGTTCTTACTACCTTTATGGGCCTTAAACTTGCTGTCTATGCAGAGTCAGAAAACATCCATTTCATCAAAAATTTATATGTGTTCCGAAGATGAACAAAGGTCTTTTGGGTTGGAATGACATGGGGGTAAGTAATTAATGGCAAAAATTTCATTTTGGGGTGAACTATCCCTTTAAATTAAATATAAAATTTTGAAGTAGAAAGACTTCAAACACTCCAATAACCTTTGTTGTACTTGGAAAAATGTTTTTTTTTTTTTTTTACAGTTTACTTCTCAGAGGTTTTGGCGTGTTAGTCTACAAAACTAAAGCATGACAGTAATAGAGACCTTTTTCAGCATGGCCAACATCCAACCCCCTCCAGAGAAAATGATCATGGTCCAGTGAACGACCTTTTTAATGACTCTTGTGAAGGTGGTTTACTTTTTATCACCTAATGTGATCTGAGATTGGACATCCATGCTGCCATTTCCGTCTATGCAATGACATTCGCACTGCAGATGTACGATTGCAATCAGGACCGAATGGCCATTTGACTGAGATAGATGTATTTCCTTTCTCCATTCTGAGGCAGTGTAAATTGAATGTGTTAATAAGAAGAGATCGTATCTGGTTGTATCTGGCTTGGGGACGTATACGACGGTTCACAGACTCCTGACAGGAAGGACCATTGTGTTTCGGCCACACCACAAGATGTGATGAGATTGTATCCAGTCCTGTGTACAGCACTGGTGAACTCTGACTGAGTGTCAGGAGTGTGTTCTGTGTTATCTGTGACAGACTACTGTTTCTACAGGGTGAGGATGTGAGGTTAGGTGTATGTGTAGCAGCCGAAAGGGAGAACAAACATCTGAACCGACTGTTTTCTTCATGTGAGGAAATATGGATTTGACAGACTTCATGTTCATGTCTGTTTCGGTTAGACCACAAAGGCAGATAAAAGACAAGGCACCAGGGCAGACAGGGATGCTTTCACTTTTTCTGACTGGGTTTATTGATCATTGGACATCATGCAGAGCTCAACATCTTAGGCTGTTTAGAGATTGGCCTTTCTGAGAGGTGGGGGCAGAGTCTGGCTTTTTTCTTTTAGAAACCAC
Source organism: Cirrhinus molitorella (assembly GCA_033026305.1). NCBI lineage: Eukaryota > Metazoa > Chordata > Actinopteri > Cypriniformes > Cyprinidae > Cirrhinus > Cirrhinus molitorella. The sequence goes on along the minus strand of CM065122.1, from coordinate 28,718,868 downwards.
AAATGCTCCAGCAGGACTCCCCAATGCGAAGCTCTGTCTGGATCAAGGCTGTACACACACATTCTTCCATCCTGCTGTTATAAGACCACAAACACTTCTAGCGCGTGTCCATCTTCTCAAAGGAGCATAGGTGCGTTCACGCCGTGTGGGAATATTGTGAATATGCTGATCTGACATGCAGTACGTCCTCGCAGAACACATAATTACAACTTGTAATTAAATTTTTTTGAGACCTCCATCTTATACCACTTGACCGCTGAAACATCATGCAGAATCACTCAAAATGGTGGTGGTGGTTTAAAATGGAGTTAAGTAGTTTTCTCATAATATTTCTTAATATTAAAAATATAATACAGTTTAGTGTTGTTTAATGTAGTCTAATCTGATTTACCGCTAAATAAACAATTCCTTTATTTATAAGGCATTTGTATACTGTTATGCATTTTATTGTGCTTTTGTCTATTTATTATATAGATTACACTGATTCATTTTAGGATTAACAGTGTTGCAAAAGAAACCCATAAAAAAAACTCACATCATTCTGAGAACATCACCAGCCCTGAGTAGAACGTAGTTGTCATTTAGTAATTATAGTAATTATGACATGCCATGAACATAGAACACCTCGTGTGGTGAGTTTTTTGTGTGGGTCAGAGCTGGGTAGTAACTGATTACATGTAATTGATTACATAATCAGATTTAAAAAAAAAAAATAAAGTACTTGTAATTAGATTAAATTACACTTTACATTTGACAAAATTGAAGAGATTTACAAAATTTCAGGTTTAAGAAGTGTTTCAGCATTAAAACAGGTTACCAGATCTCAAAAGTGAATATACATTTTTCATAATATATTCTGTACATTATAAATGTCATAAAACCTAAATTCATAATGTAAGAATGTAGTCTATGCATTAGAGACTAAATTTTAAATGATAGGAAATTAGAAAATAAAACCAAAAAAACATGAACCTAAAACACTAAATTGTATTGTTAGATCCATGATACATTCCACTTCATGTACTCATTTAATAGGCAATTCTACAGAATTGGTTCAAAGTCAGAGTTGGAAACAACTTGGAAAAAAAGTATTTTTCCACAAATTTTATATGTATGAAAGTTGTATAATATCCAATGTACACATTTCTAGTAACTGTTCAGTTAATTCTCATGTTGTATTTTCAGAATGCTTTGGAATATTTGTCCTCTCCCCAAATTTGTCACTGCCAAAACAGAGTAATAATAATTTATTCCATGCAATGTCTGGATACTGGATTCTGATTGGCTGGCAGGTATGCAGTAAAACCGTTAGCACAGGTTGTTCCAAGTCAGTTTAATCACCATTCTATATTAATGTGCTGCTTTAATTGATGCACAGAGAGAGAGAAAGAGAGAGGTCGGAGATCGCATTGCACTGCGCACATACACAAACTTGTTGTCAGCGCTTCCCTGTGATTCTAACTAATAAAATAGCCTAGATCATTGGTTCTCAAAGTGTGAAATCCATCCCAAAAGGAAAATTTTGTAATTACTTACTTACCCCAATGTCGTTCCAAACCCGTAAAAAACTTTGTTTGTATTCAGAACACAAATTAAGATCTTTTTTAGAAACCACATTTAATCTCTTTGCTTTTAAAGTAAGATTTGAATACTTAAATGCTTTCAGATGTGTTTTTTGGTTGTGGGACAGCAGTTTGCATGACCCTGCATTAATCAAATCACCATATATGAAACCACTGGTTTCTCTTTTCTGTTTAGGGAAGCAGGCCAACAGGTGCCTGAATAATTTAAAAACAGTCCATGAAAGACTCTGTTGTACCGATGACTACGCTTGAGGTGAGAATTTGAGATAATATATACAGTGCAGATGTGAAGGCGAAAGAGAAGAAATTATTTCGGAATAGATGGAGTGATTGAGATCGAATAAACCTGATCCCCTTTTGTGTCCTGCACAGAATCCAAAATACCAATCATTTCTCTGGGTGGCTCAAGTCATTCTCCCTACCGGACTCCCCAGGATTAAATTGATTTTTACCTCCTTTTTTTCACCCTCCCTTCTCCCTAAAATTGCAATTTGCTGGTTCAGATGGATTACAAAGAGGAAAATCACCACTGGAGAGAGTCAGGATCCATGCTTTCCCACTAGGCACAGCAATAAGAACTGGAGCGCACAACAAAGAGTGGAGCGAAATGAGCTGCGTGATGGACAGCACACGCTCGCTCAACGGGACAAAAGCCTTCATAATGACCAGTTGACAGGCAGACGGCCATTACCACACACACAAAGCCGTGATAAGATAAAACAGATCTGTAACTGTCCTGTCATAGAAACCAGCCCATTGTGAGCTGGAAATGATAAGATTTCTTCTCCTTCTACTCTCCACTCATCCTCACCCTCGACACCCACACACGAATGCAGTTTTTCTTTTTTCCCCTCTGTTTTCCCCCCCTTCTTTTGTGTGGCTTGGGAAAGGCAGCTGCTTTTCTTTTCTCCTTCCTCCCATGTGGGAACAGAATTGAAATAGCGCACAGAAATATAAACTGCTTTTATGAAAAGAAACAAATCTGAAAGAACGTCTTTTGTTTCCTTATCCATTATGATTACAGTATAATTCAAGATTTACTGACCATCTCCCACCTTTTCATGCTCCCTCTTGTTTCATCCTCTTTTGTGCCAAGCTAACACTAAAACACACTAACAGAGTCATTTCTCCACATTCATGCGGGTATCTGAATGCTGTTGGCATCTTTGAGTATTTCGTTGAGTATTCCAAAAAGACAGTTTTATAAAGAGAATAAAAAGCCCATCTGGACACAAATGAAAGAGATTCCAAGAAAGACAGGCGGTCATTGTCTGCCATCTTGGAAAGGTTCAGCTGTATATGCCGTCAGACTGCTACTGTCAAATGCTTGGCCTGACCTATTGCTTGATGAGTCACCTACTGGCTTTTTAACTGGGTTGCGCTCTTCAGTGGCTCACCTAATTGGTCTGGAGAGCCTGTGCTTTATGTGCTGATTTTGTTTTTAGAGTTCTCTCTGAGATATGACTCATTTATGATTTATGATCAATATTGTTTTGAAATAATTGTCTATGGGCTGGAAATATTTGTTTATTTGAACAACTTTAATTTGAAATAATTATTGAGGATTGCATCGTAAAGTAAAGTGCATGAAAAATGTGAACCCACTGAACTTTTAATTTGTATGTTTCACAATACTCAATTAATGGTTGTAAACTGTTTTTGGTGTTTTTAGAAGACCTATCTGTGCTGAAATTTATATAAATAAATCAAAACTATCTCATGCCATGGGCACAGCCATTGATAAAGGCTGCAGCGGAAGTTTTTTTACGCTACTTTTTGAAACTTCCACTTTTTTGAATGCGGAAGTGTGATAAAGGCCCATTGACCATATTTGCGCCACTGAAAATAAACAATGCCACTGAACAGATCAAAATTCGCAAATTTTGCTTATTATTGCTGCTGAAAATGGTCAGTTATTGTCAAGTTTTGGTCTGTACTAATCGGTTGGGTAGGGAAAAACATTTGGAGTACTATTAGACAGTCAAAAGTTACAACAAATCAAGAAGAAAAGTGCAATAAACTGAGGATCAAAAAGCATTTTTGGTTAGCCGAACTAAACCAGGATCTTATTATCCTTTACAATCAGGTATACAGGTGAAATATTAGGCTAATATCTTAATTAATGCTTGTACATATCTTTACCACCTATTAACTTTAGTTTGTCAAAATATTGCACCCTTTCCTTCTTACTAAGTCCTTTTCTATATGACTTAGCAGCTTCCGTGTGTTTTTCCCATGGTTTAGACATCATAAATTAGCCAGGGTTCGTACAGAAACTGCAAAATGAAATTCCAGGACTTTGAGGGACTTTCAAGTAGTAGTTTTTTTGTTTTCAAGGACTAAAATCAGAGATCTTACTTTTCAAATAATACCATTATTATCTTTCAAAATCTAATAAATAAACTAATAAACCAAAATGATATTAATAAAGTGCAGCACATGTAAAGCATGCAATGACCGTGGCAACTTTAATATTTTAGTGGATACTAAGGAGAAGTTACCACTTTCCTTATTCAAAGCTATTCTTTTTCATTTATATATGATTGAGCTGAAGAATAAAAGCTATATCATACACTTGGAAAATTATATATATATCACTCTTATAGACACTGATATTTAAAAAAAAAAAATAAGTAAGTAAAAAACAGGCTTTAGTAGGATTATATTAATATATAAACTAATGATGAGTCAATAAAAATAGGTGTAAATAAAGTATTTAAACCAAGTAATTACATGGTTCTATTGAACAACACTGTTTAAATATGTAATGTAATACAGTGGTTCTCAATCCTGGTCCTGGGGGACCCCTGCTCTGCACATTTTGCATGTCTCCCTTATTTAACACACCTGATTGAGATCATCAGCTCATTAGGAGAGAGAGGTCCATAAACTGAACTACCGAGATGATGATTTACATCGAGATTCGACGTTAATTGTAATATTTGGCAACGTGCAACTTCAGAGACAGGGTTTAAACTTTTATTTAGAAATTGTGATCTACAACAATTCGCCTATTTTAAAATATGTTGACATATTCTTCTGTGTTGGAATATATTAAACATGATTTACATTACAAATCTAGTGAGATAACACACCCTGTTTTTCTCAAATGAACGTTAAGCAAACTAAACTCACAGCACATGCAGAAGAGTTTGTCTAGTCATCTGCTGAGAAGGAGACGTGCTATACGCTTGCAAATACGCTTGCATATCAGTGCAACACCAGGTACTTTTCAGGTACCTGGCTATTTTCAAGGGGTTTCCAGGACTTAAATTTCAAAAAGTCAAAATTAAGTACTTGAAGTACCTTGTATGGACCCTGATTAGCAGAACAACATATTCAGTAGTACTGCAATCTATATGAGTTTTCACAACAAAACCCGCCCAATTGCTACTCAAAACTAGCCCAATTGCGTTCATTCTGGGGGATAAAATACACGCTTTTTGTAAGGATTCCCCTTACTCGCATTTTAGGGGCTAAAAATGACGTTATTGGGGTCAATTCAACCCGCAGACATCAAAAACAACCCGCAGAAACAGCGTTAAAGTAGCCCAATTCCACAGGAAAACCGCGGACTTGGCAACACTGGTCCAGGGAAACTGACCGAACCATGATATAAGTGCAAACCCTCAACTGGAAAAAGCATATCACCCAACTTAAATAACATGTTTCTTGATCACATCATAACATTGACGACATTGAAATTGGTCAGCTGTGCAATAGTTAATAACTGAAACAAATGAGCAGTACTGTGAAACCCAAAATTTACTTCACTTACAAAACAATGTTTTTAAAAAATAGACCAATTCAAAGACAAACATGCTGAAAACAAGAAATATGCTGTTGATGTATTAAAGGATAGGCTTCAGCTGTTTTCCCACAAAAGCAGTTTATTCAACATAGTGAAACCTCTCCTTTATTGACATCCTTTCAAAAAAAAAAAAAAAACAACAAGGCCTTTTGTCTCCTTCCCTGTGTAACATGATGTTTTTGTTTGTTTGTTTGTTTTTGTGGCTAACAGCTTCTCAGCTGTTTATAACCAAACTATTACTTTCTATCATTTTCAAGTTACAGATAATATCATTGTCAGATGGTACCATGTCATTCTATGTTATTCAGTTAAATAAATTAAAGCATATGTTTAAATAAAAAAAAAAAAGCATTTATAATATGTATCCACAAGAGGGCGATACACACTATGAAACAAGCGTGGATCTGAGGGTATCATTGTGCTATACTACTGACCACATGGGCTGATGTTTTCAGAATCTTTTCTAGGTGTAAAAGACACTACTGATGAGAGTGTGGTTGAAATCAATTATAGACCAAGACAGTGATATAGAAATTCTCATTGTTGGTTATTTTGAATGTTATGGGCAATAACTGACCAGTGTTATGAATTGATACTGTTTTTTTTTTTTAGTCTAAAACTCCAGTCTAATAGTGTTTAAAGTCAGGTAAGTACACTGGTAAGTGATGCTCTACACTCTGCTGTTAGATGTTTTCTTCACTCAACAGAGACTGATTATTTCTACACACATAGACAAGTTTCCTCTTCTAAACTCTTTGACAACCTATTCATTAGTGCTGAATACAGTTTGCAAGTCAAAAGCAGATCTGTCTTTAAACTGGCCTTCAGGAAATCAAGCTCACTGAGATTAAAGGGACAGTTCAGTCAAAAAATGAAAGGCGGCATAACACACACAGTTTTACCAAATCTCTTGTTAATCTGGAGTACCTATAGAGTAGTACTGCATCCTTCATATATCCAAAAAGTCTTTAGTTTTGTCATATTTACAAAAGAAAGATACAGCTTTACGATTCTCTCCAAAAAACAGCGGAGCTCCTGGAGGCACGCCATGGGCGGAGCTAAAGACTGACAAGCACTCGCATGGCCATTGCCAATAAAAACTTACATTTGATGCCGGTTTACTTACCATCTGCAGTTCTGAATCATGACCGGGATCTTTTATAGCTGGGTTCGCTCCATCTTTTAGTATCAAACGATGTGTAAATCCAGCGTCGAAATAGAGACAGAGCCCATTTAAGCCACGCCCACACCGGGGGGAAAAACAATGCTCTCCATTGACTTTGTATTGCGGAAGCTGCTTATCATTTCTGACTTATAACAAAAAACAGAACAATGTCTAAAAGCTGCAATGTGACAAGGTGTATATTAAACAATCTAAAAAACACAGAACTACATTAAATATAAGCTGTCGACTCCAAAAAATGAGCGTTTAAGAATACATATAGTTGTAGATGTCAGGGTATTTCACGTTGGGCCGTTCAGTTGGATAATTTCTCCAGCAAAAGGAAGGTAAGGAAAAAAGCACAGACATAGACTAATAAAATGTAGTTTCTTAATGTATCTCCTCATCTCAGGGTGGTGAAATAATCCTTTGACATGGTAACATTTTTTTTTTATATTTACTGTCGCCGATTAAGTTTCCTGCCAGTGGAATTCTCTAGTAATATGACACGTTGCACTTTACTTTTGTCCTTAAGCGCTCTTTTTTTAGGTCACAAGTACTGAATTTCCAATAAAATAAAAGAAGTTCATTTCAAGATCCTTCATAAAATATATCCTGTAAACGATATTTTGGCAAAATAGATGGATGTTGACAGTTCATGCTCATTTTGTGGGACTGAGGATGAAGCACTGATTCATTTATTTTTTCAGTGTGTGAAAGTGCCATGACATAATATATATATATATATATATATATATATATAATTTGTTACTCTAAAGGTAAAACTAGTATGTCAGTGAATTATATAGTTATTTTTATTTATTTTTTATTTATTTTATATATTTTTTTCATAAACAACAATTCTTTAAATCGCAGCCCTCTTTTTCACATTTCTTAATTTAAACCACTTTCCTTAAATCTCTTAGGTTGATTAAAAACAACAAAAGTGTTTTTTGAAACACTATGAGAATTGTTTTGGTAATACCTGCATTTCAAGTTGAAGAGCGTGAGTCTATTTACTTGTGTATGGCTCATAATAAATACAGTGCACTAAAAAAATAATAATAAAATAAAACTTTTAGAGAATTGTAAACCCCCCTTTTAATTTCTTTTGCAAAGATGTTTGGAAGATTTTTTTTGTTTTGTTTTTTTATGTGTTGGTCCAAGACAAATTAAACCACAATGTGTTTATATTATGGACAGAAGAAGAAAACTCACATTTTTCAGAACAATTGTGAACAATCCCTTTTGGGGCCAAAACAATATATATATCTTGCCTTTTGTCTTGATGCATAATGATAGATTAAAGCATAATCAGACATTATGGAATAAAATACAAATCTGAAAAATTAAAACTTGAATGTATCTTTTTATTTTCTCACATACGCTACACACATATAACAGCACTCGGGCAAACAACACAGGGCTATAATTTTGAGCTTCTGATGAATTGATTGTTCTTATGTGATTGTTCATTTTAGTGTAATATTTCAGTGTTTTATACTTTCTCAGTACATTTAGTTTTTATTCAACTTTTAGCAAGGCTTTAAAAAAAACATTGTTTCATATTTAGTTTTCTTTCCTTGAGAAGGAGCTAAATGGATTTTGATAAGGAAAGAAGTACAAAAACTAACTTTCTGGGATTGATATTGATTCAATCTAAAAAAAAAAAAACATCCAATTAATTGTTATTAAATATTTAAGCAATCAATCAATCATTCAATTTATTGATTTCATATAATTTTCAAATTCCAATAAATTACTAACTTGAACTGACAACTATTATATACTGTATTTCTTACCTGACTTACCCGACTTACCTGTAAACACAAGACAGGTAATGATTTTTCTGGCAGGAACATCAGGTCAATCTGCTGCTGTCCAAAATCAGGTGGTTTGTCTTCGTCTGGCATCTCAGCTGAGACCTGTCCACTATGGGTGACCCTACCAGTAGTTGTGAAGTACCAGCGGCGTAGCTCTCAGCATCACTGATGCACACAAGCCCTCACAGCACGTCAAGCTGCAAACCGTGTGAGGGACCCTAACCTAACCGAACCTAACCCACCTGTTAAAAACAACCGCATGTCAACCAGCCACTCAAAACGTCCTAACGACCACATAACGACGCATGAAAAACTGAACAGAGGAGTCCAACAACCGCAACGCAACATGCTAACAATGCAAGACAATACACAAGAAACAACCAAAAACGTCACAACAACCACGTAGCACCCACGTAGAACTGCATAGCACCGCACGGACAATCCCCAAAAACATCCTAACAATCAAACAGCAATGTGATGAAAACTTGGGTTAGAAAATAAAACTTACTGAACAAACTATAAACTTACTCTATAACTATTTACAATATATACAGTATTTTCATACGAAGGTCCCGCTGTCCAAAGCTTCATGTGACACTCTGATGACTCAGTGTCTGGGCTTCTTTCTTCGTGGTTCCTCAGGCAGGGGCTCTTCACTGACGTCCACATGGATTCGTGGAGCAAAGCTTCTGCTGGTTGTGAAGCTCTCAGTGATGAGGATGCGTCCATCTGGCTGCTCTGTCTCCAGCAGTGAAGGGCAGTTGAGCTTCTCCCACAGACGCTGCTTGATCTTCAATCCCAGCTCAAGGCTGTAGGGATGTTTTCGACCGCAGCGTGTCTTCATCATGGGCTCCACAGAGCGGTAAATCTTCTGGTAGCCCTGAACGCTGCAGCCGTGGATGGAGACGGCCTCTTCTTGCTGATACAGAGCATCCAGACACATGTCTACTGAAGAGACTGAGGCTGCTGGATGGATGGCAGGAAGGACAGCAGCGTTCTTCAGGTAGCGCTCTTCCAACCTGTTAGGACTGCAGACTTTGGCAGAGATGCAGCTGTAGGTGTGATCTAACCTGATTACAGCTGCCAGCTGTGAAAGCTCACAGGCCTCTTGAATGGAAGAGACACCCTCTACCAGGAATCCCCTCAGGTGTGTGGGGAGAGCCCTGCTTCTTCTGGGGCGACGCTGCTCCATGAAGATACCTGGAGAAACACTTTACAAGTTGGACAAATTGATAAAACTCACCAAATTGTAGAGTTAAAGAGCTTGCAGCACGTGTGATCAGGCTTCAGGAATAGTCTGTTAATTTTAAATATCAACTGAAGCTGCTGTTACTAACATAGAATGTTGAGGTTCATTTAAATGTAAACAACACCTGATATAAGCAGTAAGTCAGTTAGAGCAGCTTGAGCTCTATATGTTACATGTACTACATGCTTCTCTACTACCATTATCATCTTCATTTACAGTTTTACATATATATTCCTCATCTCTCTCTCTCTCTGTGTGTGTGTGTGTGTGTGTGTGTGTGTGTGTGTGTGTGTGTGTGTGTGTGTGTGTGTGTGTGTGTGTGCATGCAGTGTTGTCTGTTAAGGCCATCATCACTGTAAGGAACTGCTCTATGCTAGTGGTTCATGAGTGAATCTGTGTGTTGAATAGTGAATCATTCTTGCACTGAATCATATTCACTGAAGTCCACTAAAATCTCTTCCTTTTTAAGTGGCTCTTCCTTTATTGTTTTTTCCTGCCTTCACAGACGGACTGTAGGACAATCTGTTAGATTCGACTGTGGCCTGTGAAGAATACTGAACAGGCTGACTTAATATCTGCATCCACTAATCTTACTTTTTGACTAGTGCTGGCTAATTGACCCTTCCTTGCATTAATATTTGTTGATATTATTTTGAGGTTTTGACTAGGGTGGAGCAAATGAATTTAAAATATAATAAAATATGATACTTATTTAAAAGAAGAAGAAGAAGAAGAAGAAGAAGAAGAAGCGAAGTAAAAAAAAAAAAAAAAAAAAAAAAAACTTCGCTATCATGTGATAAGTGTTACTTTTCTCAGCGCTGGTCAGACTGAACCAATCACAGTATTTTCTACAAACATTTACTAGGTGTAATTTAACAAATTGCTTCTTTTGTGTTTCAGTTGCCATTCCTTGAAACTAGAATTGATTTAAAATATTATGTATTGTACAGTTCACAATTTTAGTAAGAGAGAGAGAGAGAGAGAGGAATTTTTTTTTTTGTTTTGAATGACGCCAAGCGCCCCCTGGAGGAATCTTGTTTTAGAAATCGCTAGCGAGCTACATTTGCCGCTCGAAAACTATTCTTTCACAACACCTAAGAGAGAAAAGCAGCCTTTTCAGTGTTTAAAAGCGTCAGCGTTTTCATTTAACATCCGAGCCACATGACCACAAGTCTATCAGTCATGTGAAATCTGCCCATATGACACGCAGACAGGGTTTCCCGTTCAGCTGAATACAAACGGTCGGTATAATCATTGGAGAATCGCATTAGCGCACATATGCACTTTAAACCCCTTGCAAACCTATAGACCACAGTACACTTCGATGGAATAATGCATTCGGACTGCATTTTTGATAGCTTGTTGGTTCATACGAAGTTAAACAATGGCAAACAAGTACTCTAAAAGAAACACGAAACAAACCGCACTGGGAAATGAAACTGAGCAAGCATCATTTGCACTGACTGTAGAGGTAGGAAAAACAGTCACTGGAAATCACTTTAGTTCTCATTAGTCAATGTACGTTTATTTAGAAGTTGTATTACATCTAAATGTCTAAGTTGTGTTTTTCTCTCTACTCATCAGAAGCATCAAAGGCAAGCCCATGTGGAGGTGATTTCTGGGTCAGCATGGCAGGACTTCAGGAGGAAAGTGTGTCTGCTGGTGCCATACATGTGGCCCAGGGGAAGTGTGAAGCTGCAGGCTCTGGTCATTCTGTGTGTTGGGCTGCTGGGACTTGAACGGGTCATCAATGTGTTTGTACCCATTTACAGCAGGAATATAGGTGAGACTAGACTCTTGTCTATATGTGTTTAAAACTCCTTCAATGTCTGAAGCAATTTTGTACATGCAGAACAAAAATGTCCCACCTAAAAATGGACTTTGACATATTTTATAATACTTGCTTCTATGCCTATATAAGTTATGGTTTTAGTGCTTCTTCAGACAGTATAGTAGCTGTATTCTATACACTGTCTCAAAGGTGGAATGTTATTCCTGTGTAGCTTTATAGATCCTTCTATTATCTATTGAAACCCACAATTATATTTAATATATCAGTACGCATAATATATATAAAATCATTTATTTGGTGCTTTCAATTGGGAGTTATCTGTTCTGAACCCTAAATTTTAACTTTGCATTTTATTGCATTGTTGTTTTTAAAAATGTCTAATTTTTTTAAGCAAAGTAAAATAATATATATATATTTTATTTGTAAACAAAACTTGTCATGTCACTAACCAAACTGTATGTTTTAGTCCATTGGCTGAGACTGATTTTAACTACACCCATACATTTATGATCAAGAAATATTTCTGTCTCACTCTTTCTTATAGCTACACGTTGAGTAGATAGGCCCCATCATTTTGAATAAATGTGTTCAACTTTTTTTCTTTGATAAAACACTTTTTTGGGGAGTTATTCCATAACATTTGTTTTTTATGTGTGTACCACTGTGCTGGGTAACCATGTGGTGATTAGCGTCTTTGAGCTAGGTTTAAAAGTAACTAAAATTGTCACCATCGAAACAGTGACAATACAAGGCAAACACATACTCTTTGTTTGGGGGAAATAAACAAAATGTTAGTACAGTTATGCAAATCTTTAGTATTTTAGTTTGTTTTAGTAGCGTTTTAGTACGAGTTAAAATTGTGTAATGTGATGTGGTCGCTACCAAAACATTACTGTCACTACCAAAACATAAAGTATATTGAATTGTCAACTAAGATGTTATGATAGTGCTTGGTTCAATGTATATTCAAACAAATTAATTTAAAATCTGTATGATTAACTTTATGCCTTTTACAAAGAAAGATTGGATTCAAAATACAACAAATCTCATAAATCACATTTGAAATATTTTTCTAATTGTTATTGATTTACCCCTGAAAACTTTTTAATAAAATAGCAAAAATATATATATTTTTTTTGATGTGTACTAAATCTTAATAGGTCAGTATAACCCTGCTTATTAAATTATATATTACTGTGTTTCAGTGATGACAAATTTGGCAAAAATATTCCAAAAATTTCTGAAAATACTATATGAGAATTAACTGCAAACTTACTAGAAATATTATACTTGGATATTGTGCATACAACATTTGTGGAAAATCTCTCTCTCTTTCTCTCTCTCTCTCTCTCTCTCTCTCTGTCTCTCTCTCTTTGAACCGTTTCTATAGAATGACCCATATTAAATAATAAAAATCACAAACTCTCCCAAGCTCAGTGAGAAAAATTCAGGATTCTTTGAAAAATAGAAAGCTCGTAAGAAATGGAAATGTTTTGTAACATTTAATTATTACCTTTCTTTACTGTCACTTCTGATCACTTTAATGCATCATCTGCTGAATAAAAATATTAATAATTAAAAAAATAATAATTTGAATGGTAGTGTAACGCAAAAGCCAATTATCAAAATATATTGAAAAAGTAAATTCTCCACAGCAAGTAATAGCTAAAAGATTTGTATTACCATACATGACCAGTAGAGGACAGTAGCTTTCAACATTTGCCCTGTTACCTGGGAAGGTGGGACCTGCTCAACATGCAGCATAGTTATGTAATGTTCAATAGTTTTTTTTTTGTTGTTGTTGTTGTTGTTGTTTTTTGTTTTTTGTTTTTTGGATGGAATAAATGATTGATTTTGTTTACAGTGATTAAAAATGCTTGCAGCTGTGCAGAGGCCCTGTAATTGTTTTAAAACATATGCCTAAATATCTAAAAACATGTTGATGAAGAATACAGGTCCTTCTCAAAAAATTAGCATATTGTGATAAAGTTCATTATTTTCTGTAATGTACTGATAAACATTAGACTTTCATATATTTTAGATTCATTACACACAACTCGAAGTAGTTCAAGCCTTTTATTGTTTTAATATTGATGATTTTGGCATACAGCTCATGAAAACCCAAAATTCCTATCTCAAAAAATTAGCATATCATGAAAAGGTTCTCTAAACGAGCTATTAACCTAATCATCTGAATCAACTAATTAACTCTAAACACCTGCAAAAGATTCCTGAGGCTTTTAAAAACTCCCAGCCTGGTTCATTACTCAAAACCGCAATCATGGGTAAGACTGCCAACCTGACTGCTGTCCAGAAGGCCATCATTGACACCCTCAAGCAAGAGGTCTGTGGGAAGGAAAAAGTGTGGCAGAAAACGCTGCACAACGAGAAGAGGTGACCGGACCCTGAGGAAGATTGTGGAGAAGGACCGATTCCAGACCTTGGGGGACCTGCGGAAGCAGTGGACTGAGTCTGGAGTAGAAACATCCAGAGCCACCGTGTACAGGCGTGTGCAGGAAATGGGCTACAGGTGCCGCATTCCCCAGGTCAAGCCACTTTTGAACCAGAAACAGCGGCAGAAGCGCCTGACCTGGGCTACAGAGAAGCAGCACTGGACTGTTGCTCAGTGGTCCAAAGTACTTTTTTCGGATGAAAGCAAATTTTGCATGTCATTCGGAAATCAAGGTGCCAGAGTCTGGAGGAAGACTGGGGAGAGGGAAATGCCAAAATGCCTGAAGTCCAGTGTCAAGTACCCACAGTCAGTGATGGTCTGGGGTGCCATGTCAGCTGCTGGTGTTGGTCCACTGTGTTTTATCAAGGGCAGGGTCAATGCAGCTAGCTATCAGGAGATTTTGGAGCACTTCATGCTTCCATCTGCTGAAAAGCTTTATGGAGATGAAGATTTCATTTTTCAGCACGACCTGGCACCTGCTCACAGTGCCAAAACCACTGGTAAATGGTTTACTGACCATGGTATTACTGTGCTCAATTGGCCTGCCAACTCTCCTGACCTGAACCCCATAGAGAATCTGTGGGATATTGTGAAGAGAAAGTTGAGAGACGCAAGACCCAACACTCTGGATGAGCTTAAGGCCGCTATCGAAGCATCCTGGGCCTCCATAACACCTCAGCAGTGCCACAGGCTGATTGCCTCCATGCCACGCCGCATTGAAGCAGTCATTTCTGCAAAAGGATTCCCGACCAAGTATTGAGTGCATAACTGAACATAATTATTTGAAGGTTGACTTTTTTTGTATTAAAAACACTTTTCTTTTATTGGTCGGATGAAATATGCTAATTTTTTGAGATAGGAATTTTGGGTTTTCATGAGCTGTATGCCAAAATCATCAATATTAAAACAATAAAAGGCTTGAACTACTTCGAGTTGTGTGTAATGAATCTAAAATATATAAAAGTCTAATGTTTATCAGTACATTACAGAAAATAATGAACTTTATCACAATATGCTAATTTTTTGAGAAGGACCTGTATATGTTAATCAAGAACTATATACATAAAGGCAGTTTTGAAACAAATCAAGCATGTCTATGCGGCAGTGTTCTTATGCTTGTGAAGTCGGATTGCCCCTCCCTTGCCAGTTTTCTCAGCCCCTTGTTGTTGTGGGCCAGCTGGATGGGTGAGCAGCCCCCAGAACCTCTCAGAGAAGTCAAAGCCTTTGGTTCACTTAAGCCAAGAAGTATCGAACATTTACAAAAGAAACGTGGGACAAAACCCAACTATGCTAAACTCTTCTGTGGCTCAAGACTCTGTTTCCACACTTTATTCTCTGCCTCTCTTTTTTTTTTCCCCTCTTATTTTCACCCCCATTTTTGAAATTCCCTGTCTTGATTCATTCACTCTCTTATCATCCTCGTTTTTTAAGTGTACGTTGTTCATTTGATCTCTTCCTGAAGTTGGTGGTGTGTATGTGCTTTATTATCAGAGACAAGTAACCGCTTTGCATTTGGAGGCACATGAAAGCCACGCTGGGAGAAAAGTGAGCTTTTGTGTGGCAGAGAGAGATTGAGAGGGGTAATAGGGGAGGTCACCAACCCTGCCAGTCACGATTAGGGGGCATTAGGGGCTTTTAACCGAGTTAACACGCTGGTACAAGGGCCTTTTTGTCCACAGCTCTCTCTGCCCCCATGCCAAGGATAAAAATCAGCTCTCTCACCATCCATTTCTACGCCCCCAGCTCAACAGAGAGGAAGAGAGTTTTTGCTTCTGCCCTGGGCATTTTCTTGTATTGTTTTGATTTTTTTTTTTTTTTTTGCTTCAACCCGCTTATACCAGCTTTTCTTTCCTCATTTGATGCAGAGTGCACAATCAAAATGGCCATGAATGTAAATGAATTGGTTTGAGGATTTTTCTCAGCTCCCAAGGCAGACCAAACTTTTTTTTTTCCCCTTTGTTGTTGTGGATTCAGTGAGATGGCAGTTTTGGGCAGCTGTTAAATTTTGTCATGTAGTTACGCATGACTCAGGATGTTAAAGTTTTATTGTCTATGTGTGATTAAAGGGAAGATGATCTGCACACACTCATTAATAGGAAAACACAGCAGTGAAATGTGTTTTCAGGATGTGCTTCCTACACAGAGCCTTGGGGATGTACATACAATCAAAGCGATAGTAAAGCAAAAATCTTACTGTTCAAAAGTTTGGGGTCAGTAAGGTTGTTGTTGTTGTTGTTGTTGTTTTTAATGGCTATTGAAGACTTTTATAATGAACATTTTATTCATTAAAGTTGTTCAATTCCAGAATGAAAATTTCCTGATAATTTACTCACCATGTCATCCAAGATGTTCAAGTCTTTCTTTCTTCAGTCGCAAAGAAATTAAGGTTTTTGAGAAAAAAACATTCCTGGAATTTTCTCCATATAGTGGACTTGTTCAATCAGGATCAGCAGGTTGAAGGTCCAAATTGCAGCTTCAAAGGGCTCTACATGATCCCAGCCAAGGAATAAGGGTCTTATCTAGCAAAACTATCTGCCATTTTCTAAAATATATATACTTTAACCACAAATGCTCATCTTACACTAGCTGTGCGAAGCACATGGATGTTTTCGCACATTGCAATTTCATGTTGGAAAAGTCACGCAGGGTTAGTTTTATTAGTTTTGTTACTTCAATTCAAAGAGGTAGGTCATATTCTCCTCTTCAACTTCGTTTTTTGTGTAAAGAAGGGGAACTTGACTTTCTTTGCACCTTTGCTTTGTAAACACAGTGTCGGTACTTCCACCTATGCCGTGCGTGCATTTGTGGTTAAAAAATATTTAAAAATTATTTTTCTTAGAAAATGGCAGATCTTTAGAAACGGCAATTTGGACCTTCAAGCTAATGATATGGAGGTAAGTAAATGATCAGGATATTTTCATTCTGAAATGTGAAAAAAATCATGATTTTTCATGGTTTCCTTAAAATATTAAGCAGCATGGATGCTGTCAACATTGACATTAACAGAAATGTTTTTGAGCACCAAATCAGCATATTGGAATGATTTCTGAAAGATTGTGTGCCGATTTCCTTTTTCTTTTTGAATGAATCCTGACACAAAATGATACTTGTTTGCCCGTTGAGCCAGTGCAAGTAGATGCATTCACATGTTCTCTGTTTTTTCCAATTATAATATTCTAGTGAACCAGCTGTCAGCAATGGAGAGCTGGAGAATCCTGGCCATCACGGTCTGTGTTTACGTCTTTCTTAAGTTCTTGCAGGGCGGAGGGGTAGGTGAGGGTTGAATTTCAAAGTGATAATGTAAGGATGCTTTTAAACACTACAGCTTGTTTTATTCTGTACCAACTGTTTTTCTCCTCTCAGGAACATCAGGGTTTGTCAGTAACTTGCGCAACTTCCTGTGGACATATGTCCAGCAGTACACCAGCCGTGTGGTGCAGGTCCGTCTTTTCGCTCACCTGCATGACCTCTCTCTGCGCTGGCACCTGGGTCGACGTACTGGAGATGTCCTGCGCAGCATTGACCGTGGAACCTCCTCCGTCAACAACTTGTTAAGGTCTGATGGTTTCCATTGATTTAGTATCACCATACTTGCTGTTTTAAAGAACATGGTTAGTTGGATATGGTGTGCAGTAAATGGTTGACGACAATGATGTTCATTGATTTGTTTTACAGCTATATTGTGTTCAGCATTGTACCCACTATTGCTGACATTGTCATTGCCATTATCTATTTTGTGACATACTTCAGTGCCTGGTTCGGCCTCATTGTCTTCATTTGCATGTTTCTCTACCTCAGTAAGTAGCACAGACACTAACAATTAAAATCTGATTCACAATCACAAATTTCTGAAAGTTATTGTTAGTACACTACAATTCAAGTTTGAAAGTTTACCAAGGCTGCATTTATTTGATCAAAAATCCGGACAAATAGTAATATTGTGAAATATTCTTACATTTTAAAATAAGTTATTTATTTTAGTATACTTGGTAACACTTTACAGTAAGGTTCATTAGTTAACTACATTAGTAACATGAACTAATAATGAACTATTAATGTTGTTAATGAAATGCACTGTGAACTAACATAATAAGCAATGAACAACTGTATTTTCATTAACTAATGTTAATGAAGATTAGCAAATACAGTAACAAATGTATTGCTTATGGTTATCTTAATTAGTTAACTAATGTTTAACTAATGAACCTTATTGTAAAGTGTTACCATATACTTTAAAATATAATATATTTCTGTGATGCAAAGCTGAGTTTTCAGCTTCATTACTCCAGTCTTCGTTGTCACATAATCCTTCAGAAGTTATTCTTATATGCAGATTTGGGGCTCAGGCAACATTTATTATTATTATTAGCAGTGTTAAAAACAGTTGTGCATTGATTTGAAATTCTTCTTCTAAATGTCTTTACTTTAACTTTTGATCAATTGAATGTGTGCTTTGAAAATAAACGTATACTTTTTAAAAAAAAATAAATATTACTGATCCCAAGCTTTTGAATGGTTTCAGTACACAGCAGTGTTCTCAATGTTGCCAAGTTATAAATTTGAAAATGTTACTGGATATTTTTATAGAATATGACAGTCCACATGGACATATAGATGTCTAGTTCAATTTGACATTTGTTTTCAGCTCTCACCATCATCATCACTGAATGGAGGACCAAGTACAGACGGGAAATGAACACCCAGGACAACATTGCCAAGTCAAAAGCAGTAGATTCACTTCTCAACTTTGAAACCGTAAGTGAACAAATCAAGTTGTCCTTGGTTGGCCATAGAGTGTACTGTATTAACATTAAAATATAACAAAATTTGTCTTTGCATTCAGGTAAAGTACTATAATTCGGAGGGCTTTGAAGTCAGGCGCTTTGAGGATGCTATCCTGAAATATCAGGTAATGGCGATCACTTAAAGAGGGAGTTCACCCAAAAATGAAAATTCTGTCATTAATCATTCACACTCTTGACATTCCAAACCCATAAGACCTTCATTCATCTTCTGAACACAAATTAAGATATTTTTGTTGAAATCGGAGAGCTTTCTGACTCTGCATAGACAGAAACACAACTACCACATTCAAGGCCCAGAAAGGTAGTATGGAATTTTCATTTTTGGGTGAACTACCACAATAACATACTAAGACCTTATAAGCTTTTGAGTGGAGAGATGCTGAGTTAAATTCTCTTTCTTTTCAGGCATGTGAATGGAAGACAAATGCTTCCCTCACCCTCTTGAACCAAACTCAAAACCTGATTATTGGATTGGGGCTGTTGGCTGGATCCCTGCTTTGTGCATACTATGTTACAGTGGACAAGTTTCAAGTACACCATTAACTGCTCATAACACTTGGAAATCCAGTATTTATTGGTCTTGAGGATAATTTTTGTTGTTCATAATCTGTAATAGGTTGGTGACTATGTTCTCTTTGGAACCTACATTATCCAACTCTACACTCCACTCAACTGGTTTGGTACATATTATAGGTGAGATTAGAGAAGGAGTATCTGGGACCGAATTATTATTATTATTATTATTATTATTATTATTTTTTATTTTTATTTTTATTTTTATTTTTTTTAAATATTAAACGTCTTACTTTTGGGCAATTAAGATTTCTCTTTTCAGGAATTTCAACTCTTGTCATATTAAGTCTCTAGAAAGTCTTGAAATGTTTTGATGATGCAAAATATTCATAACTTTAATGAATGAGAACATAGCAGTTCATCAGAATTTTACTTTTAAGCATGCTTTGTGAATCCACACTGCTTGAAATAAGCAAAATAATCTGCCAATGGGGTAAAAATTAAAATCTAGTTTTCTGCTTGAAAGATGATTATTTTGCTTGTTTTAATCAAAAAACAACTTAATTTTGACTTATTTTTTTCTGAAAACAAGACAGATTTTACTTGTCTAGCAAATCCTTCTTGATTTAAGGATTTTTAGATATTTTGGTTGGAAACAAGACAAAAAAATCTAAGTAAAGCAAAGCATTTTTTGTAGTGCAGCATCTGCATCTTAGTTTTCTAATTTATTGTCTTGCATATATATTTACAATATTCGGCAATTACTAAACTTTTGTTTGTTTTTCCCTTGACTTATTTCATTTCACTGTTGTGTTTTCATAGAATGATCCAAAGTGCATTTGTTGACATGGAGAGCATGTTTGATCTGCTAACAGAAGAAAAAGAGGTGAGTGGCCACTATGGACGTTTTGAGTCATTTTGTTGTCAAGTCAAAGGTAAATCACTCTCAGATAGTACTTTTACTAGTCGACTTGTTTGTACAGAACAAGTACTCGTCTAGTCAATTCCTAGAAGCCACATTACAGCCCCTCTAAACTTGCCAGCATTAGACTTGTTCACCAGTGAGTGCTGATTTATTGTTATGACCTCCTGCACTGACTGAAGTTACCCCCGTCCTTTGGGAACCCTCTTCGCAAAATCACACAACCAACAGCCGTCCATTCCTCGACACTCCCAGTCCCTTTAGATTCTATTCATATGCAAATAATCGTACTAAAACCCTTATTTGATCTTCACATTTCTTTTTATATATTTGCAAAAGCTGTCGGAGCTAATTTGCAAACTGATTCTTGAATTTGACCAGAAAGAGGCCTCAGTATTTTTGCCATGGTTTCAGTTTTAATGCATTCTTCAGGTTTGCTTAATTCACTGTTAGCCCAGTACCATGCGTTTCTATGTGTCTTCCGTGTCCTGCGATATATGTCAAAATTGCATCCCTTTATCCCTTTCTAATTTCCAGATTCCCCTCTGCTGTAGGTAAAGGATGCTGTGAATGCGGGAGACCTGTTGTTCACAGAAGGAAGGGTTGATTTCCAGAACGTCTGCTTTAGTTACACTGCTGGGTGAGTAATACTATAGTAACAGTGCTTTTGACATCTATATATTTTTGTGTTAGCATCTTTTTTTTTCCCTGTTTTTTGTCTACAGGAAAGAAATTCTCAGTGAAGTCTCATTCACAGTGATGCCTGGTCAGACAGTTGCACTGGTAAAATGACATTTGAATTGTTTATATGAGAGTATAGTGTACTAATACGTTTATAGAATAAGAATATAGAATAAGTGTGTAAAGATGCAAGACTTTCAATCTTTCTAATGTCTTATTTAACAGGTTGGTTCGTCTGGATCAGGAAAAAGCACCATCATCCGTTTGCTTTTCCGTTTTTATGACGTGCAGAGTGGCTGCATTCTCATCGACGGTCAGGACATCTCTAAGGTCAGAAACATGACTAGACACTTTTATGGGCAGATAGTAAAGCTTTTACAGAAAATGTTATAAAATTACCAAAGCAGAATCTGTAAGATTCTTAAAGGGTAAAAATAAATTTTTAACTCAAACTGTTGCAGTCTGTCAGTCATATAATGGCAGTCAATGGCTACCAAATCTTTTGAGAGTAATAAAAACATACTCAATTCGCCACAACGTCTGTCTGTCTTGAGCGCATGCACAGCAGACATGTACACACTCTGACGTAGTAACCACATTGTCTGATGATATATAAAAATCGTCTTCCATTACTATGACCTGTACTTCTAAATATCGTTATGGGCCGTTCACATGTCGTGCTTAAAAACGCATGGAAAATGCTATGCGCGCCACTTTCTCCTTCTTTCCAAAGCACTCTGTAGCTTCTGCTCCCGTGCCGTCTTGGTCTCTGTGAACTTCGAAACTCCATGTATACTTGCCTTACAGACATGAAAAATATATCTATAGAGAGTGAAATGTCTACTTTTAAATAAACCAATTCAAGTTTTCAACAAATATTCTCAGATTATGTTATCTTTATTAAAATTATATTATCTGTATGAAATTTGCATACAGGCACCACTGTGGAGATGATGAGTCAGTGTTGACTTCATCTTTTAAGCCAAAAACAAAGAAAGCATAAGTTTATTAACAAATTATTAAAATGTTAATGCAGTCTCCTTGCTGTTTTTTTTATTTATTTTTATTTGATTTATTATTTTGCGTGTGCTTGAGCGCTTATTAGGCTATGTAGGCAAATGAAGGCTCATTATTATGATTTATATGGTTTATTAATAAACGTGCGACTAATCGACTAATGCTTAAAATGAACGACTAATAGTCAACCAGAAAAATCTTTAGTTGAGGTAAGCCCTAGTGATAAGTAGGTACAATAAAAGTAATTTCCATATTCTAGTGTTTCAAGCAGAGCTATTCAAGCTCCAAGGTTTTTAATAAAGTAATGGAGATCTATTGGAAGTACAAAACCATACTGACATTTTGTGTTCCCTTCAATTTAGTCCTCTTTTTTTTTTACCTTCATAAAACTTTTAGAAACCCTGAGAAAGACATTGTAAAATTAATCTATATGAATTTGACCAAGTTATATAAATACAAAACCAAAATTCTTTCTATGGCCCTGTCCCAAATGGAACAGACTTACAATGGCCGCCGTGTGCGTGTGTCCATTAAGTTCACGAGACCGTAGGTTGTCCCATTCGTCATTTTAGCACTCAGAAGGGTGCAGTCGGTTTGCACCCTCGATACGCACTTCTGCCAAGCCCACACTGGTGCGAGCTCCACAGCAGACTTCTACCCGAAAGTCAAAGCGGCATTACGTCACGAAAGTGTGGACTCAGGGGAAAACTGTGAGGGTTTAGGGTGCCATTTGGGACAGGGCCCATGATTCGTGTGCGAAAGCTGAGTTCACCTTTACGTCACAGGTCACATTGTCATTTTCTCTTTCGGTTTTTAAAGAGAATGTAATTTCTATCATGACAACTCTCTGAAGGTTTAACATAATGTGATGAATCTGACAATGTTAACGTGTTAGGTCTTGGAATAGATCTGCAATGCTGTTGAATTGCTGCTGTTGGTTATTGCTGTTGTTGTAGATTATTGCTGGTACTGCTGCTGCAGAGCAAGTACAGAAGCTATCCTAATGATTTTTGGCATAAAAGAAAAATAAATTATTTTGACCCATGCAATGAATTTTGACCCATGTTTTGCTACAAATATAACCATGCTGCTTAATACTGGTTTTGTGGTCCATACAGGTGGAGCTGGGGAGGTGGAGGGTTTCAGAGAAATTCTGAAAGTGTGCTGCAAGCTGCTCTAGTGAATGCTAAACAGTCATTTAAATGTAAAGATTATATGCAACATGAACCAATTAGCTTGTGCCAAGTAGTTTAATGCTGTGAATATCATCAGTCTGGGCCATCTAGTTGCATAACAGAGCTTGCCATTTTATGCATAAGAGAAGCTGCATATTTTATAGGTCTAGACTGGAGCTATAAAAAACATTTTAAGATTATACCAGATATCTCTCTCAACCCCACCTGCATGTCTGCTGACCCCAAGTCAGCAGACTGACAGGGCTGATGTTAGAAGGCAAGAGTGTCTGACTGACTGAAGAAGACGAAGAGCTTGCATTAAAATTTGAAAAATTCATTTCCTACCAAGCTTGCGTCATACTGCTTGAGAAAAAAAACCGTCCATGAGTTTGTGTCAATTTTATCTTTGAGTGCTCTCCGTAGTGGAGTAGTAGTATTGATAATGAATGACGTTGTTATTGGTTTCTCGCATATAAACGTCTTTTTCTTAAGCACACAGTGTAACTTTTAATACTCTGTTATCACACAAACCTGTTCAGTTTACCTCTCTGATTAGCTGAGGAATACAAATGCTGAGTTATTGTACAACATAGATTAGTGTGTAACAATAGCCTGTTTGTGGTGATGTTATACCACACCGTACAAGCTGACCCACTGTTAACTACAATGCAGTGACACCAGTAATGTAAGATGCAACCATAGATCATATAACCTCCACTACATATGACAAGCTTCTAGGAATATGATTTAGTATTCCCTCTTATTTCCAAGTAAACCTGCCCCCTGTGAATTAATCATAGTGAGAGAGATGTAAATAATGAATATGGAGCTGTAAGCTGCTTTTACTCCAGTGTCCTGAGGGAGATGGTGGCCTCTTGCACAGCACTGGTCTCTGCTCAGAGCTGCTAGATTCACTTTTGGACTGCTGGTCTGATCCAGGACAGAAGGTTGTTTCCTTTGCTCACAGGCCTATGTAGCGTGGCTTAAATTTATTTTGTTTTGGTGCTTTTATAGCGACACAACCTCAATTGTAGTTCAGGAAACATGGTTTATGCAACCTCCTGTGTTTTTCTCCTCTTGAGAAGGTTGAGATAATCGATTGGCTGAGAGTGTTTAGAGGTGGAAGCTGTGGTTTGTCATTTCAATGGAGGAAGCACTGCTGACAAGCTGTGCTGGCAGAAAGAAGAGGAGACTGAAAGGGGGGGACAAGTAAATTGTTGTATCTCTCTCTTCCTCTCCTACAACTTCCATTCACAGCCTCTCCAGTATCATGTCAAATCTATGAGAACCACAACCCAGCATTCAAACATCCACTTTCACACTTGCACACGATGGCCACACATTCCTGCTGCGTTAATGTGTTTGGAGCGCAGCAGGAAGCATGAGGTAGGTCAGCGTGCCAGTACACTCATAGGGAGTGAGCGCTTTCTCACAGTACAGGCATGAGGGGAGATTTACTTTTATAGAGCAGCTGTCATCGGTTCAGCATCTCATCCCTCTCACTACTGGCCAGATAGAACTCATTAAACTCACTGGAACATTAGCGTTTGGACTCCTAAAGCATGAGCTGGCAAATGAATGGATCTTTCGCCCAGTTTTGCACTGTATGAAGTATGGTGTGTGAAATTACATAACTTTCCATGAATGCCAAATATTTATTAGACTGAGATGCACTCTTTGACTCTTGGGACTTGTTCAGACAGGCATCAAAAATCAGTGGTGCTTTGAAATCTGATTAAGATCAGATTTTTCTTAATGCTTCTCAGTCGATCATATCGGATTTGATGTGGGGGTTTTGTCGTTTGTTGCGCAATGGGTTGTTAGGTCAGATGTTGCAACAAGAGCACTTGACAAAACATTTACTCCTGGAGTCTCATGCATAGTGAACTAAGTTTGCATTGTTTCTGTGACAGTGTATACAAAGGCAAATACAGTCTGAACAGAAAAATAGTTTGATGTTAAAGAGAGAGTTTGCTCAAAAACGAAAATTCTGTCATTAATTACTCACCCTCATGTCGTGCAAGGCTCAAAAATGTAGTAAGGACATTGGTAAAACGGTAACAAATGTGGTTGAACCATATTATGAGAATACTTTTTTGTGCACATAGAAAAAAATAACGACTTTATTCAACAGTTCTCCTCGAAGGCGAATTCCTTGTTCACCTTGTTTACATGCAAAGGAATGCAGGTACTCCCGATAATGGCGGAAGATGGTGACTTGGAGAAGAAAACTTGTCGAATAAAGTCATTATTTTTGTTTTCTTTGTGCACAGAAAGTATTCTCGTAGCTTTGTAAAATTAGGATTGAACCACTGAAGTCACATGGACTGTTTTACCGATGTCCTTACTATGTTTCTGGGTCTGGTAACATTTTAGTTACGTTGCTACCTATGGAGGGACAGAAAGCTCTTGGGTTTCATCAAAAGTATTTGTGTTCCGAAGATGAACCAAGATCTCATGGGTTTGGAAAGACATTAAGGTGAGTAATTATTGAGAGAAATGTAATTTTTGGGTGAACTATGCCTTTAAGGTGCTTTTTTCCAAACCCAAAACTGTTTCAATAAGGATGTGGAAGTCAGGGAAAGACTAAATAATAAATGAAAATAAAATTCACTAACCAAAAGTCTGTACTTCTATACCATTACCGACAGATCTTTGGGACCTGACCTAACGCGTTATGTGTGGGACAAGTTTTTATTGCTGAGTGCAATAAATTCGGGATGGAAAATACTGATATGTGTGCCAGAGAAATAACTGACTTGTGGTATTTCAGCAAAATATAATTATCCAGAAATGCACATTTAAGTGCATTTAAGCACATTTATTTTAGATTTGTAAGGTTATTTGTTTATTGCACAACGAAAAATAAATGGTTCACAAGTGCAGGGTTGGAGATTCTCATCAAAAACACATTTGTGGGAGAGGATGGGAATGGGATGTCAGTAATAATATTATCATGCATGACTTACCTACTTTAAAATGGAGGGCAAAACCCTTAAAGGTATAGTTCATCCAAAAATGAAAAATGTCATTAATTACTCACCCTCATATCATTCAAACCTGTAAGACCTTCATTCATCTTCAGAAATTAAAATATTTTTGATGAAATCCAAGAGCTTTCTGATCCTGTATAGATATCAATGTAACTGAGATGTTCCCAGGCCCAGAAACATAGGGTGCTTTCACACCTGCCTTATTTAGTTTAGTAGAATCGCACTAGAGTTTGTTGTCCCTCTTGGTGCGTTTCATTTGTGCAGGTGAGAATGCAGCGATCGAACTCGGATGCGCAATAAAAGTGGACCAAACAAGGGTCTCTGCGCGCTTTCAGACGACCCCTAGGGCGCAAAAAGAACTGCACATTTTTAGACTAAACCAGCTGCTGTAGTCAGCTGTGCTGTGCATTATGGGATGAGGAAGTGTTTGTTTGACAGTTTGCACTTTAGCATGGCAGGTTGCCAACAATTTCTTCTCTTCAGTGTCAGTCTCCGCCATGCGTTCACGAGAGTGCCACAATGCACGCATGCAGTGCTGCTGACGCAGAAGCACGTTGTTTACAAGCAGAAGATGCCTGTTGAACATAAAACTCTTCTTAAACATGTCTGAAGACTTTGACGGAGAGGATGACTTGCAGTTTTTTGCCCAGCTTTGCTTATTTGAACCAAAATATACAGACGATGAAGTACGTCAGAACACCGGCTCCTGCGTCAGCTGCATCACATGCATTTGTCGTGGTGCTCTCGTGAACGCATGTCAAAAATTGACACTGAGGAGAAGAAATAGTTGAATAAGGGCAACTATTTTACCAATGTCTTTACTACCTTTCTGGGTCTTGAACATGTCAGTTGCATCTGAAAGCTCTGAGATGTCATAAAAAAAATCTTAATTTGTGTTCTGAAGATGAACAAGGGTCTTACGGGTTTAGAATGACATGAGGGTGAGTAATTAATGACAGTATTTTCATTTTTGGGTGAACTATCCCTTTAAATGTATGCATGTTTTATATCAGCTAATATTTCATAGATTTCGAGTAACTTTAGAAGTAGTTGTCATCATGACCCAGCAGTTGTGCAACAAATCTTGTAATATTCCAGATATCAGTCACAGGACACAGACAGCGAGAAACATCTGTAGGTCATTCTTCATGCTCAGTTTCTCAGGTAAGCGCTTTGTCTCAAATAATAGATGAACATTTGAATCCCATGGCCTTTGCATGCGTAGATTCCTGGAGGCTGTTTTCATTCTGGTGTTTGTCCATGATTCCACATTCTCCATGCAGCGTTTGATGCCCTCGTGGTGTGAGAGCAGAATGTGAGGCGGGAATCCATCCTGTCAGATGACAAGGGGAAAGTATGACTCAGAAATATCAGAGCTATTTCTCATCGACTTCACAGCTGAATGAGTGTTGCTTTATGAATGTTGTCACTGAAATAAATGCACAAGTGCATTCCGTCTCTCTGAATTTCCTGACTCGTAAAACAAACAAACGGATCAAACGCAAACAGGATAGAGAGAACAAATAATGTCATAGGGGCAAGGCAGGGAGGATGGAAAAGATTGTAGTATGCTAATAATGACTAACATGAAAGCTTTGTTGAAAGCGTTTTCGTATAAGAAACTTTGAGGGTCGTAAATGTATCTTTTCAAAGGAATTACAAGTGGCTTTTGATGGTAGAAAATGAAAGTTGTTTGCCGGCGTGTTTTAGGGAGGGGTGCAGTGGGGTGCCCGCTGGGGCTCATTGATCTCGTAAGTGATGGGAGCAGAGCAACACAGACAACATACTGACAGCTGACGGGCCACATGTTCCATTGCGCTCGCACATGCACACATGTACGTCATTCATCTTGACAGACGGCGCTGCTCGCGCTTAAAAGCTGTTTCTGTCATGCCAGCAATGTGCTTGAAGAGGAAGGTTAATTTCCGTAAGTTACGATCAAGCATGTGTGCTCATGAGAACACCAAGGAGAAGACGTCCTTCAGTTCTTGAGACTTTAGCCTGTTGCATGGTTTGCATGGGTTATGAGATTTATGCTACTGTTCAGAAGTTTGACGTCAGTAAACATTTTTTTTTCTGCCAAAAATTAAAGTTCTGTTCTTATTTAATCGCGCTGATGTTGTACCAAACCCGTAAGGCCTTTGTTCATCTTCAGAACACAAATTAAGATATTTTTGATGAAATCTCAAAGCTTTCTGACCCTGCATAGACCGTATGCAACTACCATGTTCAGGGGGCCGGAAAGGTAGTTAAGGACATTGTTAAAATAGTCCATGTAACATCAGTGGTTCAACCGTAATATTATGAAGCTGCGAGAATACTTTTTGTGCACAAAGCAAGCAAAAATAACAACTTTATTTAACAATGTATCAATTTAATGTATCAATTTAAAGCTTCATTTTGTCAAATGTATTTTTGGTTGCTATTTTTTATTGAGCGTTCAGAAAAGGGCTGCACGATATTAGTAAAAACTAACATTGCGATTTATTTTTATTTTTTTTCTGTGAATATACACTGCCATTTTGTAACTTCAGGATCAGTAAGTTGCTAAATAAAAGTAAAAAAAAGTAAAAAAAAAAAAAAAAAAAAGTAATTTCTTTAAAAAAAAAAAGGGGGGGGGAAAAATGTACCGACTCCAAACTTTTGAATAGTAATGTATATTGTAACACAAAATTTCTGTTTGAATAAACTTTTTTTAAAGTTATTAAATAAATAATTAATAATTCTTCAATAATTGGGGTGCTTTTTCTAGGCATATTCATAGAAAATAAATATAATGAAGTATATTAATAAAACCCTGAAGATGACTTTTTACTTTTTGCCTTATTTGGAGTTGTTTAATACACTAGGCTGTTTGACTTGCCTTGTTCACTATCAATTTAAGGAAATCAAGGACCTAATATGTTATGATATTAATAATGAATGTTGCTTTTTACCCTAAAATAAGGGACCTCGTTTGTAAATGAAGAAGTGCAGTAGGCTTGCTGCGATAGTCGTAGTATGTCACTTGCCGATCACGGCACCGCCCACAACCATTGATTGATTTATATTTTTTTTATAAAAATGTGTCGCTGTACTGTTTTGTTATTCTCCATTCAAGCAATTGACACCAAATTGCCGCTAATTCGAAAGTGAAAGTAAAATGCAAGCTGGCATTTACAAGTTATACAAATTATAGCAAGGGAAAAAAAGGAAAACTCAAAGGAACGTCAACATCATCCTTTCTGTAGCCAAAATATTTCCATGTAACTGACCATGCGCAAACCAAATCTTCCATTTCGGTGCTTTACCCATTCCTTACTAATTTCATCAGGCACACACAGAGACTGCGTGTCAAAATTTGTGAGGCAACAAATTTGTGCTTTGTAAATAGTTTTCTTTTCTTTTTTTTTTTTTAAGAAATCTTAAATCAGAATTAACTGTTTTTTTTATCAGACAAATACTATAGAACCATACAATTATGTTTTTCTATTGAATGAAACACAAAGATATGTACTGTATGTTTTTCCCTGCATCGTACCTCCTTCCATGTGACTATTGCACATGCACACATTGCAGTGTCGATGCTGAAATGATGTATCGTGCAGCCCTAGTTCAGAATATGGAATTATGACAATGGTTGTATCATTTCTGACACGCGCTGTACGTTGTGGACCAATCACAACAAACTGCCTCACAGAAAGGAGGGGTTTATAGAGGCTGAATCTTTGAACTGCTTTGAACGAACTGTTTAAGAATCGCTTAAAATGAGGAGGTATTAAATGCGTATTTTGAAAAACAAACGCATTGTTTGACCTTGCATGCATGTAAACCTATTATAGGAGACTCTCAAAATGACTTTAGGAACTTTAAAAATGGCATAATAGTTTTTTTTTTAAGCTTTGCACATTGGTGCTCACTGGATGATGTAAATTTGAGTACAGTTTGCAACATGACCATTACCATTTTCTTTTCTGTTGCCAGTGTTGTTGTTGTTTTTTGTTTACATTTCACTAGCATTTCTGCATCTTAGAATACTTTTGCTGGCATGTTTGGCATAAATGCATTAAAGGAATCGTATTTGCTTAAAAAACATTTCCAAGATGTATTTGGAAGTTTGTTTCTTCATTGGAACAAATTTTGAGCAATTTAGCAATATATCACTTGCTCATGGATCCTCTGCAGTGAATGAGCGCCATCAGAGCAAGAGTCAAAACAGCTGATAAAATAAACACCACAATAATACAGCTAAAAACTATTCCTAATGCTGCTTTCTCCAGGAAAAAGTTGTCTTAAATGAATCAGGAGAGATGTTTGCATATACCAAGCACCACTTTACAATCTATAACCATTGTAAATGAAGATGTCTGTGGATTTTGATGTGAGAGGACAACAAAGTATACATTTTCAGCAAATTTTACATTTTTGGGAAACTTGTTTTGTTTACTAACTGCTGTCTATTTTTTTTTGTATGTGTGTGCTTCATACCAGTTTACATCTGGCTGCTTTTCTCCATCTGTGGCATGGGAGCTGCAAGTCCTTGTGGTTTGTATTATCACTTGTGTAGGTTTATGGTTTCTAAAGCACCTGGAGCTGTGATTTAAAGCTTTAGAAGGTAAATATATTTTAGTTATTATTTGTAGTGTTAGTAAGTTTCAACTGAATAACACAGCTGGTCATTTGATTTCAATATGGTGGCTTCCATGTGGAAAGTTGAGGGTTTTTTTTTAGGGCAAGTCTTTATCTCAAGCAAATGTACATAATTTTAAACACTTCTCCGTAGTAAGTTTTAATTAGCAGAAACAACCTTTAAAGTACGTTTAACAACACGCTTCTCCAAGTTGCTTGTTTTCGAGTACTAAAATCCAACCTTATTGATGGCAACCATTCATCCATTTTTACTGCTGGAGTTGATGACCCTGCCTGCTGGGATCCAGCAGTGCTTCTGTCATACTCCACTATATGGAACACTTCATAAAAGGAGGTTATTGATTCAGTTGTGGTTGATTACAGAAGGCAAGTGGTCGCCAGAGACGTCGTCCGGTTTCGGCAGTCCATCTCTATTGATTCATTTTTCTGACTGTGGCATTGTCTTCTCTTTACGTAACATAATAACTTGTAAATGTAGGAAGAAACTGAAGACGGAAACAAAGGCTGGAAAAGAGAATGAAAGGGAACGACCCTTTGCCCTCGCTGAACCTCTCTGTTTCTAAGGCACTGTACTTCATTGATGTTACGTCTGACTTAGTGGAGTGGCGAGGAAAAGAGACTGGAGTCTATAACAATCCTGTGAAGTGTTAAACAGAGCAGCATGTGGAGGTTCGTGTAAACAAGATGTTTTGCGTACATTTGGTCCAGGTTAGACGCACATGGCTAGTTCCCTCCCAGCCTTTCTTGTGCCTTTCAAGTAAACGGTTGCAGCCCTGATTTGTGCACACATCTGGTCGGATATGCAGAACAATACTTGTGCCTGCTCCTCGCCAAGTGGATTCAATTTTAGCATGTTTTATGTTTTGCATATCACAGTTTTGCTTATATTTTCCTCGTTTTCAAACATCTGATATGGCCTGTTTTTCCCGTCTGAGGGTCTAGACGTGTTGTGCCTTGGGCACATGTGACAGTGCTCAGGTAGTAATAACACATGCCCAACTGATGTAGTGTGTCATGTGTAATGGAAGCTTGTGTATCTGCATTGATTTCATTATATGCATGCGTGCAGTTATGTTGCCTGCTGCTTTCTCTCTTTAAACTCAGGCAGATTCTGATTGGCTGTCGTTATAGTACTAGTTGGGGCATCCCTACTTCTGTCTTTGAATTAAAACGATTAACTTTAAATTACATTTACTCACCCTCAAGCCACCCTAGGTGTAGCCTACATGACTGACTTCTTTCAGACAAATACAGTCAGAGTTGTATAAAAAAAATGTCATAACTCTTCCAAGCTTTATAATGGTAGTGAATGGCTGTTGAGACTTTTAAAGCTATTAAAGTGTATCCATCCATCATTAAAGAGTGCTCTACACAAATCCTTGTTTTGTAATTCATGTAATTCATGACCGGTGTCTCTCTCCACTGCACTTTCACATTAGTCACCACATTCGCCTTCGTCCTACGTCATCCGCTTGAACTTTTTCATGAACGTGCAAACAGCAGTTAGTGGAAGCTAGAGATTATGGTTTACAAAATTTTAAATATGGATATTTTTCTTACACAAATGCATCGATTCATTTCAGAAGGCCTTTATTGTCATGCACTGCCATTATAAATCTTGGAAGAGCCTGGACATTTATCCAATTGTATTCATCTGAAAGAAGAAAGTCATACACTTAGAATGGCTTGAGGGTGAGTTAATCATGTCATTTTAAAATTTCAACTATCCCTTTTCCCTACTCACTTTAATTTTTTGATTCTGTGCAACGTTTAGTTAGTCAGAGTCTTGGAGCAGTTTGCTTGCATGCATTCTTAGAAATGTAAGAGCTGCAATTTCACTTCTTGTGAGTTTAAATGTATTGGAAAATTAGAAACGGGTCACACACACACATACGGCATACCTTTTAATATTGTTTTTGTCAACATATAAAACAAGTGCAACTAAATATGCTGAATATGTTGACACAGGATATTGGTAGAACTATTGTATGTGAATCTGGACAGAGAATACAGTGTTACTTACTGATGGAAAACTTAACCTGCTCAATCCATCTCAGATAGTAGTGTTTATAATTGAAAGGAGGAGAAGATTCTAAAATATATCTAAATATATAATGAAAAAAAATAATCTAAGAGAATGTACATCAGTGGTAAACTAAAAGTGCAGTCTATCTTAAATATTGTAATGTATAGTTATGCCAGTTTTCTCTGATTTCTTACGGCTTACACTGCCAGCCAAAAGTTTTTGAACAGTAATATTTTTAATGTTTTTAAAGAAGCCTCTTCTGCTCACCAAACCTGTA
This sequence comes from Cirrhinus molitorella, assembly GCA_033026305.1. NCBI lineage: Eukaryota > Metazoa > Chordata > Actinopteri > Cypriniformes > Cyprinidae > Cirrhinus > Cirrhinus molitorella. Next base: position 28,685,958 of record CM065122.1, on the reverse strand, counting down.
TTTATGTGATCCAAAGCAAAAACAATAACATTTTGAAATGGTTTTAATATTTAATTTCAAATAGCAGTTTTCTATTTGAATATTTTTTAAAATGTAATTTATTCCTGTGATTTCAAAGCTGAATTTTAGCATTATTATCTTAATCACATGATCCTTCAGAAATCATTCTAATACTCTGATTTGCTGCTCAAAAAAATGTTATTATTATTATGTTGAAAACAGTGGAGTAAAATTTTTCCAGTTTCTTTGATGACTAGAAAGTTCAGAAGAACAGCATTTATCTGAAACAGAAATACATAAATGTCTTTATCATCACTTTTGATCAATTTAAAGCATCCTTGCTAAATAAAAGTATTCATTTCTATAATTTCTTTCCCCAAAAAACATATACTGGCTCCAAGCTTTTGAATGTTAGTGTATAATGTTACAAAAGCATTTTATTTCAGATAAATGCTGATCTTTGGATCTTTCTATTCATCAAAGAATCCTGAAAAAAATCTACTCAACCATTTAAAATATTGATAATAACAATAAAAAATGTTTCTTGAACAGCAAATCAGCATATTAGAATGATTTCTGAAAGACCATGCGACACCAAAGACTGAAGGAACGATGCTGAAAATTCAGCTTTGAAATCACAGGAATAAATTACGTTTTCAAATATATTCAAATAAAAAATGTATTTTAAATATAAAAAATATTTCACATTTGTACTGTTTTTGTTGTACTTTGGATCAAATAAATGCAGGCTTGGTGAGCAGAAGAGACTTTAAAAAAAAAAAAAAAAAACATTAAAAATCTTACTCTAAAACTTTTGTATATTTGTGTATTTTCAATTTAACATTTGTTCAAAACTTAAACGAAATAAATGAGCTAACGTCTTTTTACTTTTTTTTTTTTTTTTTTTTTTCCCTCTCAAATGATTGAGAATACTGTTGCAAATAGGACCGGAAACCAGAGCGAAAGTGCCGTCTCTCAGGATAAAAGTTGTATTGTAAAGGGACAGATGCTACACTCTCATAAAGACCTGGGAAGCCATTTGTGTTTCACATGGCTGCAGTAAGCCCTCTCTCACCCGGCCCAGTCTGATGTTAATTAGTTCATAAATTAAGGACATTGACTTTTTTTAAGAGCCAAATGAATGGGAAGAAAGAATGGAAAGACGGCGAATTAAGCACACTAAAAAACAGGCGAAAAATAAACAAAAGAAAAAACAAAAAAGCAAACTTCAAAGGGGGATCTAATTCGTCAGGCGTTTGAAGTGAAAACACTGAGGCTGGTTCCACTCGCCACATGGATTAATGGTCGAGTGAACAGCCAGAGCACCACACGCTCTGCTCTCTCTCACTCTGTCATTATCAGTTCTTCGAGACAGAGCCTTTTCTTTAATGTGATCTTAGAATAAATTTAAAGTTTCTCTTGCTGTGGGTAAGATTATAGTCAGTTTTTCTTACAGCGGTTAGTTAGGTTCTGTTTGTACATCATTGAGGTTTGTTTGGTCAGTTTTCCTGCGCTGAGTGCAAAAGAAAAAAAAACCTTTTCTCTAAGCACCAAAGACACTAATACTCTTATTCAAATCTGAAATTTGTAGACTATAAATATGCCATTTGAGAGAGAGCTTTAAAGTTGGATTCGATTGGATTAAAGTTGTCTAAAAGAGCCTCTAATTGAGGGCATTTACACTGTTATGAAGTTTTGAATCACAGTGCATTTGTAAAATGTTTTCATAATCCATTGAAACATCTGTGGTTCATATTCAAGCACTCAAATTCAGACAGTAGTTTTGTTTATTTCCAGTAAAACAGCCAAGACTCTTGTGGGACATTAGGACACAGAGTGCATATTAGATGTTATCACAAGTTCTTGTCTTTCATACCAATCATTGGGCTGGTAATACCTGCTATGACCTCGTTGACACAAGCTCTAATCGGTATGGATAATCTCCCTTAATTGAATATTGATTTGTAGAGACTGTTTGCACATTTCCGTGCTTTCGACAGATAAGACGCCTTGACATTCTCTAGTTATGGCAATAAAGCCACATTTTCAGGCTCTTACATTCTTCCTGTGATGTTAATGATTTCTACTCCACTTTCCACTTATCTTGCCATTTTGTTTAAAATTCTGCGATAAAATTGACTGTATATTCAAATAACTTTGAATATATTTTAAAATGTAAATGTTAACGCTGAATTTTTAGCACCCGTTACTCTAGATTTCATGTATTATAAATGGTCTATTATAAATGTTGAAAAGAGTTGTTTAATATTTTTGTGGAAATCATATTTTCAGGATTCTTTGATGAATACAAAGTTCAAAGGAATAGTATTTATTAAAAATGGAAATCTTTGGAGTCATTATTATGTCTTTTAATGTCACTTCTGATCAATTAAAGGCATCCTTGCTTAATGAAAGAATTAATTTCTATAGAGAAAATCTTACAGACAAATGTTTGAATGGTAGTGTGTGTGTTTTATGGTAGTGATTTTAAGACTGTGATATCTGAGCCAAACTTCATCCAGGTGGGACATGACTCTGGAAATGTACAATGCAAGTTTAGCTTATATTGATATTTTTATTCTTCCATGTTTTATTTTTGATTTCTGATCTTTATACAATATATATAGTTGAGGTCATTCATTTACAAACACCTTGAAGAATCTTCAAAATGTTAATTTTTACCAAAATAAGAGGCATCATGCAAACTGCATGTTGTTGTTGTTTTATTCACTACTGACCTGAATAAGATATATTTCACATAAAAGGTATTTACATATAATCCACAAGACTAATAATCCACAATACTAATAATAAAATGACCCCATTCAAAAGTTTACATATGCTTGATTCCTAATGTGAATGATCCACAGCTGTGGTTTTGTTGTTGTTGATGTTGTTGGTTTTTTTGTGCAGTTCATGAGTCCCTTGTTTGTCCTTAACAGCTAAACTGCTCGCTGTTCTTCAGAAAAATCCTTCAGGTCCCACAAATTCTTTGTTTTTTCGTCATTTCTGTGTGATTAAACCCTTTCCAACAATGACTGTATGATTTTGAGATCCATCTTTTTACACTGAGAACAACTGAGGGACTCATATGCAACTATTACAGATGGTTAAAATGCTCACTGATGTGCCAGAAGGAAAAACAATGCATTTTTCATTTAGTACTGCCCTTAAGAAGCTACAGAAGATACTTACAGTACATGTTTCCCAGAAGACAAATTAAGTTCAATTTACCTTGATCTTCAAATTCAAAAAGTTTTCAACCCGGCTCTTAATGCAATTTGATTCCTTCTGGAGCATCAGTGAGCATTTGAACCTTCTGCCAATAAGCTTAAAGAAATGACACATTATTTAAATGATCTTAATGTTAAAATGAACAGAAGTCTAGATATCTTTTCTAACCTGGTTTTGTTTTGGCAAAAAAAAAAAAAAGAAAAAAAAAAGTCCTTATTTTTAGATCATTTTAGCGCCCGTGTTCCACATTATGGTTGTAAATTTGTTAGGATATAAAATGTCAACTGCATTCTAGTAGTCAATAATTGGCTTGTTTTGAATCTCTGCCTGGAAAAACTTAACTTATCCAAATATAAATTTTTACGCTAAAGCTAATCCGTACCAGAATAGTATTCGAATAGCTCCAGATGGAAACGGCGTAGATCATCTCTGCAGCGGGACTCTTGATATATGGCTAAAAGGGGGCCAGCTTAGCGCTTCCTAAAATTTGTGCCCATTCCAGACCTACTTTGTCTTGTCTCTGCTCCTCTTTATGCTGTTCGAAACCCTTGATGTCAGCTGGCACTGCCTCACAGAGTTTGCCAGGCTTTGGATCTCGGCAGGGGTCTATCGCCGCACCCCTCCCAACAACAGGCAGCATGTGAAGATTGTCACCCAGCTTTATAATTGGGGTTTTAGATCTTCAGAGCTTGGGACCCCTTCATAGCCCATCAGCACCTGGCTCCTTAGCTTTCAAAGGCAGTGGAGACCTCCAAAACCTCAGGTGGTGAAATACTTTAAAGTTCGAGGCCCACCTGTCCGTGATTCACCTGTTGTTATAATGTAAGGCTGTGTAGAGCTAGAAATTCTTTGTGTGAAGCTGCAGAGAAAATCATTTGCTAATACAGTAACACCTATAAGAATGACTTTATGCTTTTCTTTGTTTATCTTCATGCATACAGGTGAAACAGAACTCCCTCCGATCCTTCATTGGTGTAGTTCCTCAGGACACTGTTCTTTTCAATGATAACATCCGTGAGAACATTCGCTATGGACGCATCTCTGCAAGTGACCAAGAAGTTGAAGAGGCTGCAGTGGCTGCTGATATCCATCATAAGATATTATCCCTTCCAGATGGTAGAGTACTCATAGCTAGAGTTCATAGCTAGATGTAGTCTTTTTTTTGTTGTTGTTGTTTCCCTGTTCACAGAGTAGCTACACTACAGAGAATGCTTCTCAAGCTTTAAGATGACTATATCCTTGAAATACATACACTACCATTCAACGTCTCTAAAGCTCATCAAGGCTTAATTTATTTAAGGAAAAATAGAGTAAAAACAGAAATATTATTACAATTAAAAATAGCCGTTCACTTTTCTCTGAACAATCCCTATGTGATTATTGACAGGATATGATACTGAGGTGGGTGAAAGGGGTCTTAAGTTGAGTGGGGGTGAGAAACAGAGAGTGGCCATCGCTCGCACAATCCTAAAATCCCCTCGCATCATTTTGCTCGATGAAGTGAGTAAAGACTCTCTTGAAGGTAGACAATTAACAGTGTTTATGAACTCAATCCTGTTTCTTAAAATGTACTTTCAGGCTACATCTGCTTTGGACAGTCAAACGGAACGTAACATTCAGGCTTCTCTCGCTAAGGTGTGTGCCAACCACACCACTCTCGTTGTGGCACACAGGTAAGTCTGTTTCATATGCTAACAGAAGTGCAAATGCAGCTCAAACTGGTGGACAGTATTGGAAACAACACTTTAGCTTCATGATGTGTCGTAACTTAGGTATAGTGCACCTAAAAATGAAAATTATTAGTTATTAATTACACACCCTCATGTCATTCCAAATCCATTCCAAAGACCTTAATTCATCTTCAGAACATAAATTAAGATATTTTTGATGAATTATGAGAGATTTCTGACCCTGCATAGCCAGCAATGCAACTGCTGGACTATTTTACCAGTGTCTTTTCTACCTTTCTGGGCCTTGAATGTGGTTTTTGTCTATGCAGGATCAGAAAGCTCTTGGATTTCATCAAAAATATCTTAATTTGTGTTCAGAAGATGAACAGAGGTCTTGGAATGAGATGAGGTTAAGTAATTAATGTCAAAATGTTCATTTTTGGGTGAACCATAAAGCTACTTCAGGAATCTTCACATTTGTATAATAATAACACTTATATAATCATTTTACAAAGAAGATGGGGCAGCTTCTAGAAACTTGTTACCTTCTTTTTGGGAGGGTTAAGTAAGTTTGTTACGCCATAATTTCACTAATGTGACCGCACCTTTTTCACCTGTGCTAATGCTCCACTATGACTAGGCCCTAAAATATACACGTCATCAGTGCTTTTGTCTACTTCTCTGAATTGTAGGCTTTATCCCTCAGATAACATCATGTATTGATGAAAGCTTTTGTTGGGCCATCTGGGCCACATCTCTAGCATTAATTAAATTAATCTATTTGTCCTTAAACCCAATGTCTTCAGAATAACGCCCTTGTTCAAAGAAATGAAAGGTGTATGAAGGCTAATGCAAACAAGCAATCAGCTGTCACACCAATGAGATAAAGCTGTACATGACATACCAGCTGAGCTCATAGTTCACATCAAAGGGTTTGTGGCTTAGTCCATTAAACGTGTTTTTAATATCTTCAAGCTTATAAAAGAGAGTATATTGCTTTTTCTTTGATTTTATGAAAAAGTTAACAGTACATTTAGTCTACAGCAGTTCTTAATTTTTTTTCATGATCACCCTTGAACCTAGAAAAGCTTTAGTACATTAACAGCATTTATAAATTTCAGATTTGCTCTTTTTGCATTGAATAATAAAAACAGTTACTTTTTTTTTTTTTTTTAGAAATTGTAATGGATTATCTGTATTAGATACACAATCAGTGTAACTGCATGTCAATTTCAAGCATAATTTCAAGATTTGCATGTGCCTATGCCTATAATTTGTTAGTCAGCTGGCAACATTTATAACATCTGTATAATGCAGTAGATGATTGACAGGTGAGTGGGCCTTCACTGGCCACTAATAGATTAGTGCTTACACTACAGATGTGATGTGGTCACATGGGTGTCTGACCACCTCAGGATGTGGTTTCAGTGATCTGACTACAAAATCTGTCAACACCTTGTCAGTGCCAATAGCCTCATGGGACATGGGCATTCCGACATGGTAGCACCTTTGTGCTTTGGGCATCCCGAATTTGAGTCTTAAGATATTAGTCTTAGCATACCAGGTGTTACCAAACGAGAAAAATTAATCATTTTATATGAAGATTCAGCAGTTGTACTATTAAGGGTCACTGCTTCATAAAAGACCAGTTATTAACTATTATTTTAACACTTACTTGATTGTGTTTTTTTATATAAAGCCCCTTTTATAGTATTTTACAAGCATTAAAGGGAACCCTGGGTATTAAGTCTTGTATGGCTTAAAATAATGTAAATAATGTTTCTACCTGAAATATGTAGTAGGAAACCCATTAAAAAAATTACGTTATTTAAAAAATCCACGTCGTTTTATACAAATTTTGGACTATGCGGGTGCGCCATTATTTCGATGATGTGAAATGATTGCACTTGGTGAGCAACTGGTGCTACATGTTGCTATTTTTACCACAACACAACTCAAAAATGTAAATACTGATATGATGACAACAGCTACTGAAAGAGCTTACAGGTGGCAATGGATTTAAACGAAGGCTTAATACCGCACCATCGTTTTTGTTTTTTGTTTTTTTGTTTTTTTTTTGGCTTTTCCCCCTCCCACAAGGAGTCTAAATGCCCCAGATATCGAGTAAAAATCCACGCTGAGAAACTCCTTTGGTGGCTGCGTCATGACAAGCATCAACAGGTTTACATCCTGCCAGGGTGGCATCTCGCATGTCTTGTCCCTGTCATTTGTAAACTCTTTCAGTAGCTGTGGTCTACTAAAAGCCTCAAAGGAATCAGGGCTGAAGTGGAAGTTAATTTTTTTTAATTTTAACGCGTTAAAAATATTTAATGCATGGGAGGGGCTAGGTTTGGCGACCCCACTTACAACTGCTAAAGTACTGCGTTTATTTAGACGTGGAATGCTTTATAAGCGTATATAAACAGGAGACTTTTCAAACGTGCACTCCAACTTCACTTCAGCACGTTTAAAACAGTGCCAGATCCACATCAAGTTCAGCAGCGGCAGCTTTTAAAGTAACAGCAGCCAAAATATTCTAATAACCAGCTGCTGTGATGTTTGTTAATCAAAGAACAACATTAAAAAGGGGAAATCAGTAACTTCTGTAGTTTTAAGCTTTATTTTTATATAATCTAGAATTGTATATAATTTAATGTTTAACAATCATTTAATATAACGTTTATTATAATGGTTTTATGAAAAAAATTTTAAGTTCACATATATTAGATGTTATTTATTAAAAGTCTATTAAACGTTAAAGTGATGGCTCTCAATTGTACTGTAATGTTGAATGGTTATATTCAATGGTTAAATATTAGGATTCATAGAGACGTCAGTTGGTATCAGTGATACATGCCTTCAGTCAAAAAAGATTAAATTAAAAAATTAAAAAAAGGTTCTTTATGTTGGTTCTACATTAATTTGAAGCATGTGAAATTATTGCAATATAAAAGTATAATTAAAAACTTGTCAGGTAGGAAAAATGTGTGATTTAATTAGTTGTTTTTTTTTATATATAGATTGACACCACTAATATATATACCAGATCACTGACGCTGATGACACAATGGCTAGTTGTTAAGTAACAATCACTATTAATTAATTTGGAAGAATACGTCTCTTTTTGACGTCATTGCTGCATAAAGTGTAGCTAAATTCCAATTGACAAGGTCCTTGTTTAGCGTTCACTGCTTCCTACTCCCTGAACACAGGAAATCTGTTGAAATTGACATCACTTGACATGAATGCGTTCATTCGGAACATCCTGCAATGTCAAACATAGGCAACACTTGAGTCATGCATATTAGAGAAGTTTAACGTTTGATGACCTAATGAACATTGAGGTCACTTTTAATCAGCAAGGATGCGTTAAATTGATCAAAAATGTATTTAAATACATTAAGTTGTAATTTAGTCATTTTGATTAATGGCAATGTTACAGTTTTAATCAAATGCTTTTATTTTATAAAAAACTGTTTCCAGATATTAAGCTGGACAAGTGTTTTCAGCATTAATAATAAGAAGAAATGTTTCTTGCTCATCGAATCTGCATATTAGAATGATTTCTGAGGATCTGATTCAGTGCTAATTACTCAGACTACAAATGGACATCTTAATAAATTATCCAGGTTTAATGTTTTCAGAGGTGTTGTTAGTCATTAGATGAGACGCGATACAAATGTACCAAACTTTTTATTTTTCCTCCAAGAATCGTTTCACCTCTAGTCCACATGAAAGGGTTTGATAACAGTCTGCTGTGTCCTCAACAGAAAACACGTGTGCGCCTGCTAGTTATTAGTGTGGAATTATTTTGTATTGGTGTTTTATGAGACGAGCAAACACGTTTGACATTGATTCAAACGCCTCGCTCACTTCCTCTCCTCTGGTCACCTTTTTTTCTCGTCTTTCTGTGTCAGATTCCACCACTCTGGTACTCCTGGAAAGCGATTCTGGCTGTCCTGCGTCTCCGTTTCCTTCTCCCTAATGTTTTTCCCTCTGTCTCTCATTGCTCTACTCTTAAGAAAATTGTAAACACATCAGGATCAGAGTCTGCGAGCTTTGATCCTGTCCAGCCTCTGAGACAGTGGTGTCACTTTGATCTGTTTTGGGGTGGTGGTTCTGGGGCTTGCGATCAATAAAGAAGTCTCCGCTCCTTTGTTTGAAGATGAAGGGCAGCTGAGAGGATGACCTGCAGAAGGGTCTGGGTGTGAATTAAAGAAGTAGTGTGTGTGTGGATTAGATTAAGAGGGATCTAGTGCTTAAAGTCTCTGCTGCTGCTTTAAATTAGGGAATGCGTTTACAGTACGTCGGCAGCTGAATCGTTCTGCTTTGTGAACGGGATACAAACAGGGATTAAGTTTTTTTTGATGTGATGCAGGTATAAAAACAAGCTTTAAGGGCAGACCAAGTGACCTGTTTCCTGTCTGTGCCCTTTAAAAGTGAAGTCTCTTATGTCTTCCTAAAATACTGTAAATATTTTCTTCTACCTAAATGATTACGCAGACTAGTAGTAAGTTGTTTGTAGGTTGTAAACATTGCAGGCTCCATGGAGCCATCAAAGCTTTTGCCCGGTATTTGAGCATCCTGACCTGCCCAACGCAACAACCAACCAATGATGTGAGTTTAAAGGCATAGTTCACCCAAAAATGAAAATTACCCCATGATTTACTTACCACCAAGCCATCCTAGGTGTATATGACTTTCTTTTTTCCAATGAATACAGTCTGAGTTATATTAAAAAAAAAAACAGTCCTGGCCCTTCCAAGCTTTATAATGGCAGTCAATGGGTGTTAAGATTTTGAAGTCCAATGAAGTGCGTCTATCCATCATAAAAAGTACTCCACACAGCTCCAGGAGGGTAAATAAAGGCCTTCTAAAATAAATTGATGCATTTGTATAAGAAAAATATCTATATTTAAAACTATATTTAAACTTATATTTATAAACCATAATCTCGCTTTACAAGAGAGTGGCGGTTCACAGTTGACATAGGCAGTTTGCTTCAGGAGGCCATCATTAACCCCCTCAAGCATGTGGCTCACTTTTTTATGATCGATAGACACACTTTATTGGACTCATTCCACTCATTCACTGCTATTATAATGATTGGAAGGGCCAGGGCGTTTTTTTACTTCGATTGTGTTCGTGTGAAAAAAGGAAGACATATAGACCCAAGATAGCTTAAGGTTGAGTAAAACATGGGGTAAATTTTAATTTTAGACTATTCTGTCTTAAAGGGATTAGCACAGAAACATCAAATCGACATCAAAGATCTAGCAGTCGCCTCCATGTCGGCCAAAAAGTTGCACTTGAAGATGCACATTCTGCATCTGAATGAGATTAAATGACTCTCTATATCAGCAGGTGGCATTCATCTGTATTCATCATTTGAAAAGGAAAGTCGATGAGCTTGACCATTAGCAAAGCAGTGTGTGTTTACAAGTGGGCTTGTCCCATTATCCACACTTAGGAAAACACGTGTGACGAAGTCCATGTGTATGATTATCCCAGGTCTGATAACTGCCAAAGCAGAGTGGCCTTAACGCACTCTTCATCCATGCTTCCAGGGATATTTGAGGATCTCATCGACACATGAGCCCTGAAATTGTGAGATATTGAGGAAAACTTTCCAGGTATTGCATATACTTTGGTAGTAACACGTAAAGTGTGGATCATAGTCAAGTCAAGTGCAGCAACCGAAAGTGTAGGTATTGGGACAGGCCCATTTTTACAACAATCTCTCTCACCACTTGCTTTCATCACTTCAGTTTTTCTTTTTGTGTACTGGTTCATTAAGTCACCAGTTCAACGTGCTCCGTTGTCTGAAAAAACAAACATAGAGGTCTGATTAGTGTCAACAGTGTGAAACAAACCATAAAAAATGCCTGTCATTGGCAGGTGGCCGACCCTCGGCTTGGTTAGTCATGTCCTGAAGATGGTTTTCAGGAAACCTCTATTAGAATAATCAACTTTTGTTATTCCTTATGGTGATGCTAGTTCACTAATTAGTGACATTTAATTTCTGTTCACTGAGGTTCATTGTCAACTGCAATATCAGCTCAATATTTTGGTCGCACACATGACGTATGAATAAAATTAAGTATCCACTAGTAGTAAAATTCTGTTCAGTGCTAAAAATGGTGAGACCAATAAATTACCAATAATAAAATAAATAAATTGCATCCTAGCATAATGTATGATAAGTGATCTGATTATGAGGTTTGCTGAATATTATATTTAACATTTGTTATTAAATTGTTTGTTTATTAGAGACCATTTTTATCTAATGGAATTAGGGCTGGCTATCGTTCAAAAAATTTTCGATGCCAATGCTGATACCTTGACTTCGATACCGGTTCCTGAACAATGCTTTTTTTCAATACAAATTTTATGTAATTAATTTTAACAAAATTGTTACACATTACCTCAAAAATCAAATATAACCAAAACAATAAATTAGTGCAAATAGTTTTAATGAAGTTTAAATAGTTTTCATGGTTTCCACATTTATGCTACGTTTACACTAGTGCGCTTTTGCTTTAAAATGCATAGCTCATACAGAATCATAATTTCTGTTAATTTCCACTGATTTACTGATGAACATTAGTCGCTTCCAATGCTGTCTATCTGTGTTTTCTCTTTGTATGGCCAAAACACACATTAGACAACAATCAGAAATGATTACAAATATTAATGGTGGTTTAAAGTTAGTTTTGAGTAAAAACACACACATAAATTATAGCACAATGCTACAGTGTGCATGAATGGTCACATAATGGTCATGAGGTATGGACGTAGATCTTTTTCTCCATTTCTATAGCTTTACATCTATGGGGTTTGGACGCTTCCACACTACAGCTTCACCATGTGAGACACATCTCTGGGCGTTACTGGCACAAACTAGTGTTTTTCCTTGATGCCTCACCAGAGACAAACGCCAACACTTGATTTAGGCACATCAAGAATGCTGCATGGTTCGATGACGCTGATAGCCCTTATGTATCGAAAATTTGGTACCAAATGACAAGACATATATCGTGACAGTGTATCGAAGCAATTTGGTCAGTGCCTAAAAAGTATCAAACTCAATACTTAGCCCTAAATGCAATAACATTAATTTATATTTTCAGATTATCCACCATCATCAACTCTGATCAGATCCTGGTTCTTCATGAAGGGTGTATTGCAGAACAAGGAAGGTCAGTAGTGTGTGTGTGTGTGTGTGTGTGTGTAGTGCGCATTTGTCCTCCAGCATCTGCGTTTCTGAGAGAAAACATACTGTAAAGATTCAAACGACACGCCCTGCGTGGCCTTTTCCACCCCTAGAACGGCCAGATCCCAAGCGGTAAAAAAGAGGAAATGTGAGACCCTCTCTGTCCTGATTGAGTGAAATTCCTTTGGTTCGGTGGAGAGTGAACCACAGAAGACGTGTTGGGACAGACGGGGTCTTCTTCATCCTTGGGAAACCTATGATCTGTGTGTGAGTGTGTGTCCCAGAGGCGGTGTTCTTGTTATCAGTCGATCTGTAGTCTTAACCTGAGGGCCGTCTAAGTGCGTCCTCATCTTCCCAGAGACAGGATATAGTCTCTCAGTGTCCGAGCAGTCCACACCCTGCCTGATCGGTGTGTCCTGTCTCGCTGCAGGCCCTCGGGTGGTACACACACACAGAGAGATCCTCCCTTAAACCTGACGGACACACACACAGAGCGTCCCGCTAATGGACTTTTCCATTCATCCTGGGCGTTCAGCCCCGGTTTTAACCCTGTGCTCACTGTCCTGCACTTCGGCCCTTTGATATATGAGCTCCAGCCAACAGACCATCCGCAAGACACACACAGCCGTCAGGGATGTAACTCCACACCTCGCACATTCAGCCCTGACTGACACTGCGATGTAAACACAACCCACACAGGCTTTTAACCCACAGGAACGGCGTATCGGAATACACACGTTCACAGGAAGAGAGCGAGGTGGGAACGTCCATTTGGGGAGGTGAAGGGTTAATGCTTTCAGAATAGAGGAATTAATAGATACACCTTGTGCTGCCCCTTAACAGGCTACTTCCTGAAAAGAGACGTCTATGGTCTGGGAAATCTCTGGGAAAAGGTTTGACAAGGTTGGAGGATGCGAGGTTCACATGGTCATGGGAAAAACTGGAATTATCACAAAATTTTAAAATATGGATTTTCAGGCCTAGAAAATAATATAATATAACGGTTTTAGTATGATATAAAATGTTTTTACGTGGAATATATTAAAACTTAAAATCCATATCCAGTAAGCAAAAAATCTTCAGTGACTATAAATAATTGTCATTATTTTCATCTAAAATTTTCTTAGTGACTGTATTTTTTTCTAGTTCAGTTTAGCACAGCTAAATATACACTATTGGACAAATTTTTGAACAGTAAATAAGTCTTCTGTTCACCGAGCCTGCATTTTTCTGATCCAAAATACAGCAAAAACAGCAAATATTTTTTAAGTATGTTTACTATATAAAATAACTATTTTCTATTTTAATATATTTTAAAATGTAATTTGTTGTAATTTTTTTCAGCATCATTACTCCAGTCTTCAGTGTCACATGATCCTTCAGAAATCATTCTAATATGCTGATTTGCTGTAAGAAACGTAGTAGTAGCAAAACCGTTGTGCTCATCATAAAATATTCAGACTTCAAATAATATAGTACTTTTTAAGGACAAACTGGAAAACTCATGAAGATTTATTACCCAAAAGATGTATCGATCCTGTAGGATAAACACTGGCCATGTTTTAATTTATACAGGTAATAATGCACTTTTGCAGCTGCTCCAGAATGCTTGCTCAGGGTCCGTTTGAAACTTCTAGTGTGATCTTGCATTACGATGAGAACGTTTTCCACACTCTCATTCCCAGAGCTCAGTGCCCCATACTGGTCTGCTTCACTTTTGATGTCATACTTCCAAGTAATTGATGCTTCAACAAACTTGACCCTAGACCGACCCTCCCAACTCTGTTTTAGCAATCTGAGAAAAGGAATGGAGATGGTCCTGAGAGTTTCTTTTGCCCTTAAATGATTTCTAGAGCCAGAACGAAGTCTTCATTTGGTTTCTCCAACCCCTGTGAAGCTGAACTGCTCTAAAGTCCGTTTAAACGGATAGTTCACCAAAAATGAAAATTCTGTTAAATAATTACTCACCCTCATGTGGTTCCAAACCCGTAAGACCTTCGTTTATCTGCTGAACACAAATTAAGATATTTTTGATAAAATCCAAGAGCTTACTGACCCTGCATAGACAGCAACGCAACTGCCACGTTCAAGACCCAGAAAGGTAGTAAGGACATTTTTAAAGTAGTCCATGTGGCATCAGTGGTTCAATCATAATGTTATGAAGCTACGAGTTTATTTTTTTGTGTGCTAGAAAACAAAAATAACAACTTGATTTAACAGTTTTTTACCTTTCATGTCAGTCTTCGACGTGTTCATGTGAATGGCGTTGGAAACTGACATGGCAGAGAAGAAATTGTTGAATAAAATTGTTGTTATTATCTAAAATTAAGGTTGAACCACCATTTTATCGATGTCCTTACTATCTTTCTGGGCCTGGGAACATTTCAGTTGTGTTGCTGTCTATACAGGGTCAGAAGGCTATCGGATTTCATCAAAAATATCTTAATTTGTGCTTTGAAGGTGAACGAAGGTCTTACAGGATTGGAACTACATGAGGTTGAGTAATTAATGACAGAATTTTCATTTTTGGGTGAACTATTCCTTTAACTATCATTTTTCAAATACAAAGAAAGATAGAACTTCCTTGTGTTGCAATTTCTCTTGTGCGCTTTTCTACAAGTGGTCTGTCTGCTTATGTTGTGTCTGACTGCTCTCTGTCTGTAGGCACGAGGAGCTGCTGGCCATGGGGGGACTGTACGCAGCCATGTGGTTAAAACAGCAGCAAACCCCAGAGTCAGAGGTCTCCACAGAAGAACAACCGCAGGAGCCACAGCAGAGTGGCTGAAGCTGATGGAGCAGCGATGATGAATGCTGATGGGTGAAATCAATCAGGAAAATGGTAAAAGAGCCCACTGAGCTCCAAAGTTCATCTCAGACACAGGGGCACCAGACTGTAGAAAAGTAATTAACTATGATGAGTGTTTCTCAGGGAAAGGTGTCATTAAAAATCAACCATTCATTGAGTACCTCTAAAAATGTACTTGTTCCAAAAATCATTTTTTTCTTCTATGGAACATAAAAGATGGTGTGATTTGATTTTGAGTGTTTTCCCTTTAATGCTTAGGAAACAGAATTAGTATAAAAATACCGTAATGGGATGACTATATTCAGTAATTTCTGTTACAGTGATTTTTTTTTTTTTTGTTTGTTTGTTTTTTTTTTTAAACACTCGCTTTGTTTACACTCCAATCTATCACTGTAGACTAAGGAGATGTGGAAGTATCTTGATCTACAGATGGGAATTGTAAGTAACATGCTCAGGGTCATGCTTCTTTTATTACAACACATTTTAGTCATACTTTATACAGTTGAGGTCAAAAGTTTACATACACCTTGCAGGATCTGCAAAATGTTAATTAAGATGGATCATACAAAATGCATGTTGTTGTTTTTTATTTAGTACTGACCTAAATAAAATATTTCACATAAAAGACATTTACATATAGTCCACACATAGTGTTTTTTTTCCAAGTCCCTTGTTTGTCCTGAACAGTTAAACTGCCTTGTGTTTTTCAGAATCCTTCAGGTCCCACAAACTCTTTGGTTTTTCAGCATTTTTGTGTATTTGAACCCTTTCCAACAATGATTTTGAGATCCATCTTTTCACATTGAGGACAACTGAGGGTCTCATATGCAACTATTACAGAAGGTTCAAACACTCACTGATGCTCCAGAAAGAACATTGATGCATTAAGAGCTGGGGGTTAAAAACTTTTGAACAGAATGAAAATGTGTACATATAAGAATGTGCCTAAATATCTTTTTTTATTTCTTTTTTTTTTTTTTCATTTAGTACTGCCCTTCAGAAGGTACCCATTTGAACCTTCTGTAATAGTTGCGTATGAGTCCCTCAGTTGTCTTTAGTATGAAAATATGGATCTTTGAAAGGGTTAAAATACACACAAAAAAAAACAAAGAATTTGTGGGACCTGAAGGAGTTTTAACTGTTCGGGACAAATAAGGGACTCTTGAATAACTATCACTAAACAAAAAAGCTGTGGATCACACAGGTAACAACACAGTATTAAGAATCAAATGTATGTAAACTTTTAAACCGGTTCGTTTCAATAAATTAATTTATTCATTTCTCTTGTGGACTATTTGTAAATGTCTTATTTTTGTTACAATATTTATTCACTTATTTCAGTACTAAATAAAAAAATAACATGCATTTTATATGGTCCCTCTTATTTTGGTAAAATAATTAACATTTTGCATATTCTGCAAGGTATATGTAAACTCTTGACCTCAATTGTATTTCGGTGTTCATGTTACTCTGCATTTAAAGTACATAGTAAATTTAATTAACTACTTGTACTTTCCTTATACAGTAAGTTTGCTTTGATGCTGTCTATAGTATTTAAATTCTGTAACATGTAGACTGTAAAATATAGTGTTCTTAATTTCTTCCTTCAAAAACACAATTTTAAGAAACCATCAGACCTCTTTAGCCTGAGCCAAAATATTTCACCAAAGTGTGGATGCTTTACCAAAGCCAAACCACATAAACTGTCCCCCTTCACATAAATCTGTCAAATGTATTTTATCCACATTTATTAACTTGAGATTCAACTGAACATTGAAAATATTCATCATTTGCATTAAGCCAGTATTTTGATATTAGTTACATGCTGAACATAGTGTTTTTTCACCCAAAAATGCAAATTCTGTCATTAATTACTCACCCTCATGTCGTTATAAACCCGTACGAACTTTGTTCATCTTCAGAACACAAATTAAGATATTTTTAATGAAATCCCTCCATATACAGCAAGGGTCCTACCACATACAAAGTCCATGTGACAACAAAGTGTTCTCGTAGCATCATAAAATTATTGTTAAACCACTGATGTCACTATTTTATCGATGTTCTTAGTACTTTTCTGGACCTAGACACCTCTCGAATTTCATCAAAAAAATCTTAATTTGTGTTCCGAACGAAGGTCTTACAGGTTTGGAACGACTTGAGGGTGAGTAACTAATGACAGAATTTTCATTTTTGGGTGAACTGTCTCTTTAAAAGGTGTTCGATATAACAGTTCTCTTTTTCTTACATTTTTATTGCTTTCCAGTTTGCTTTTTTAGAATTGAAACTATTTGTACTTTTGAATGTACTGAATTGAATAAGGTATTGAATTAATTTTAAAAGAAACTGCTTTTCAAACTGTGATTTAAGGGACTTTAATGAACCACAGAAATATTCAGGAATATTGAGAGAAAAAACATCTGTAGCATTTTGGATACTTTCAAAATGACGTGCTTTATGACGAGTGGCTGCTGCCTTTCATGGAAACATTAGCTAAGTGTTTTGTACAAGACCTTTGTTTTTTTGTTGTTGGTTTTTTTTTTTTCACTTTTTTGTGAAATGTGCACAAGTTGTTCAAGTACTTTGTTTTAAAACATAAAAAATAAACTCAACCCTGACTATGTACAAAAGTTAATTTATTTAGAGTATTTACATCTTTTCACTCCAGCTATGGTTTAACACGAACAACGGCATGTATAATCCTTTAAGACAATTGACATTAAATTCATTCATTAAGTAGAACATGAAATATTTACAGGATAACACATTTCTGAACTATACAAAAACAGATATTTATCTTTAATGATTTAGGCTTAGAGTTAATGATTGGCTACAATGCACTCCAATGAGGTTGGATGGGGCTTTGGCCTACTCGCATCAACATTATGAGAAAAGCATGAACAAGTGGGAGTCCTTGTGAATGTTTAAAAGTTTGGGGTCAGTATTATATATATATATATATATATATATATATATGTTTTCAGCTTTGATAATAAATGTTTCTAGAGCACCAAATCAGCATATTAGAATGATTTGGATAAAAATTAATTTGGAGAGAAAAAACATTTAAAAAATCGTACTAACCCCAGACTTTTGAATGAGCAAGTAGATGCACTGCGGAAAAATATCGCCGTACTGTCTGTAATTTCTGAAGAATGTGTATGAATTCCCACAGGAGCTGGCATGGGGCCTGAAATACCTTCTCGTCACTGCCGACATTATCAGTGGCTGGCGTTTAAATGTTTGCGGAGATAAGGGAATACTGCGGACAGCGTGGTTAGTACAGCGTGGAATAAGAGGTCTGACTTAAATACATGCTTGCAGAGCCCAGTGTCTGCTAGGGTCCAGACGTGGTGAGGGAACATTTAATCATTACTAAATCATGCTGGACCGCCCTGTCCCTTACTGAGCTGAAGGAGGGACAGGGAGATTTGTCC
The DNA here is from genome assembly GCA_033026305.1 of Cirrhinus molitorella. NCBI lineage: Eukaryota > Metazoa > Chordata > Actinopteri > Cypriniformes > Cyprinidae > Cirrhinus > Cirrhinus molitorella. The sequence goes on along the minus strand of CM065122.1, from coordinate 28,667,598 downwards.
TGAAATGTTCAAGTGAGTGTGAGGTGTGTTTCAGAGTGGCCTTGTCACCATTGTTCAGTTCCAGGCGCGCCCTGTGCGATGACCCACAGAAGAGCACTCTGGTAAAGGAGCGCGGATGCCCCTGCGCTGAACCCCCGCGGCAGGCAGAGAGAGGAGAAGTTCGCATGGGACGCTCCCCACGGGACGTCTTCTGCGGAGCGGCGAGCAAGGGAACTAAGGTTCAAAGTGAGGACATGTCAGACGCTTTCTCTCTCTTTCGGTCCTGCATTACCGCCTCTTCTTTCGATCTCTTAAGCGCACATTATGTAGTCTCCGTTCCTCAACAGCTTGTCAGGGTCTATGTGCATCACCAGGTGAATTAAGTGCGCACACACAGGTAGATTGTTTTGTGTGTGTGTGTGTGTGTGTGTGTGTGTGTGTGTGTGTGTGTGCATTTGTGAGAGAAAAGCACTCGTCATGGATTTGAAGTTTGTGCATTATACAAAGTCATACTTCTAGGACTACTCGTTGGTACTCGTTGGTTTTGTTGGTTTTTCATGGAAGTACTCCACTGGAGTGTCCGAATTACGTATTGGGAACAGTAGAGTTGGCTCTAGTCCTTCTGGAATGTCTTGGAAGTGGTCAATTCGCTCAATTCCTGCTATTGTTGGTCTTGGGTCGTTTTTGGTACCACAGAGCTGTGGGGAGGTTCTGGCAGCCCATGTACTCCTTCCTCATTTCGGCTTCGGTGAGAGGAGGGGTGGAGTTACATGGAGCACCGGCCAGAGTCACGTTCAGCAATCCCAGAGCGGCATCAGACAGTCGGGGCGTCGTAGAACTCTGGTGTTGGATTAAGCAGAGACAGAAAAAGTTGAGTCTTCAAGTCATATGATAGCTTTATGTGGAAAACAGACAGAAGTTTAAGTTATTCCACAGAAGATCTGCAGTATAAAGATTGTATTTTCTACAAAAATGACACATCGACACGTTTTGTGACCATTTTCAGTCAAACCTGACTTTTTGGACAGACCAAGTGCCAAGTTGAGAAGACTTGACAGAATAAAAATAAAAGAAATAAAAATTAACCTAATTTACTCACCCAATCATAGATGTATATGACTTACTCCTTTAGGACGAATGCATACAGTGTTATATAAAAAAAAAAAGCTTCCAAGCTTTATAGTGGCAGTGAATGGCTGTTGCGATTTTGAAGTCCAATGAAGTGCATCCATTCATCATAAAAAGTACTCCACATGGCTCCAGAAGCTTAATAAAGGCCTTTGAAGTGAATCAATGCATTTTTGCAAGAAAAAATCCATATTTAAAACTTTTTATAAACCATAGCTTTCGCTAACTGTCGTATGCATTGTCACGAGAGAGTGGCTTTCCAGCGGACATAGGATGTAGACATAGTGTAAGCTTGGGTGAGAATATGCTAGTCTTGTAATAACCAGGTTTTGTTTACAGCAAAGGGAAACCAGTATTCTCTTTGCATATATCGAAATCCTACATCTACAAGTCTTTTTTTACATCATTTGCTGGAACACCAATCTCTTGTGAACGCCTGTCCGAGTGATTATGATTTATTAAGTTTTATATATGGATATTTGTCCTACACAAACGCATCAATTAGCTTCAAAAGGCCTTTATTAACCCCCCAAAGCCGTGTGGAGTACTTATGATGGATGGATGTACTTTTTGGGCTTTAAAATCTCAACTGCTATTCACTGCCATTATAAAGCTTGGAAGAGCCAATATAACTCTGATTGTATTTGTCTAAAAGAAGAAAGTCATGTATATCTAGGAGTCATGGGGTTATGGCTGGGTGATATGACCAAAAAATTATCACAATTTCTTTTCATATCAGTCGATATCGATAATTAACTTGATAAATGTCATTTTTATTTATTTCAAGTTTAAAGGCAGATTTTTGCTACAATGTAAAAGTTGTAAAAGCCAGACAGTTAAATGTGCCTTGAAAATATTCTTTATGTTCAGAACATGACAAACACTACTTTTTCCAGAAATTTTTCCTTGACAAAATAAGTATCTTAATAAAAAAAAAAATTATTTCTTAGTTATGTTTTAATGAGTAATATTGTTTTAAATAGAGAAACAGGTTTGTGTTACCTGATAATATTAATAATAATAAATAAATACACATTTGGTGGTAGCTTGATTTAGAATGCAAATGTAGATTTATGTTCATTATCAAAATTGGTAATATCTGTAAAAAAAAAAAAATTGTAGCAATCGCATTTTTATACGGTATAATGTAATTATACTGACTGTTTGAGGGTTTTTTTTTTTAATTAACCATTGCTTTTAAATAGTATCATGATAACTGAAATATAGCACCTCAACACCATGATAAAAATGTAATATGGTTTCTAGGTATTTAAATGAAAAAGACTAAATAAATTATGTAGTAATATAAATGCTAAAGCTAATATTTATTAATATTTAATAAAATTCGAAACAAATATACCCACATTTCTGACACAATACCAGTGTGCAGTTAGTGCTACTGCAGTAAATGATGGCGATTTGTAGATTTAAAAAGCCTTCTGACTGTATCGTTGAGCACAGTGTTTCTCTTGTTTGTCAGCACTGTTTCATCTTGCTATAAACGGAGTCATTTGTGTTCTTTACTGAATTCAAGTGCTTCACACTGGCACTGTTTAGTGACTGAGTCTCATCAGCAAGTGAAAGCATCTGCTGTAGTAAGTTCGCTTGTGCCGCCGGTCCGAGTAGCACGCTTTGACTAGCGCTCTTTTGTTCCGCCTTTGCCACAACTCTTGTTATCGTTTATCGAGGAAATTCATATTGCGTGATAATTATTGTTATCGATTTATGGCCCAGCCCTACATGGGGTAATTTTCATTTTCGAGTGAGCGATACCTTTTAACATTAATACAGCTGTTCATTGTTTGTTCAAATTGGCTCAGGTACATTAAATAATGTTATTGTACAATTTTAAAGAAGAGTGATTCCAACAAACTTATAAAGGTTTGTTAAAGTCTCACCTTACTGAGATGGTCTATGAGGCACTCAGATGATTGCAGTGAGGCCCAGAACTCAGCTGTGTGCGCCACGGGCAGGCCGTTCAGCAGCACGACATTGGCGTGTTTGAGAGATCCCATCAGCCTCTTGCTGAGGACTCCACTGTAGCTCTGCTCCACAAAAAGCAGCACCCGACTGGCCCTGCACCCGGCCAGATCTGCCAACAGTTCACCCACAGAGTAACGCTCCTTCAGATCTGCCTGGAGGAAATAATACACAGCATGAAACCATTGTATAGAGCTTTCCTTTCATACAAAATGACATGTTTCATAGATTTTGCTCTAAAATTCAAAGTAGTAATCAACAAAAATGATTTTCGGGTTGTTCTTGAGTTTATATTGTAATTTTATCCAGTGCACCTACAATTGACTGTGTGCAGACTGGTCTGTTTTAAGGCACTTCAAGAAGAGAGCTGACATTCATTTGTCCTGGCATTCACTCATGGCAGTTGTTGAAATGAACAGTTAGTCGTGCTCTTTCAACTTGAAGAAGAAATGAGCAGCTTTCCTGTGGGAAGCCGAGCGTCTGGTGGCCCTGATCCTGTGTGGTCCTTGTCTCTCAAGCCCCCCTTTGTCACTACATCCCTGTCTGGGGATCAGGTTGTTGCCTTTGTCCCTCGAGAGTCTGTCCCTATTGTCATGAAAGGGTGGGCTTTACTGTGCAGTCTGCTCCCTTCTGTTTGCCCTACTCTAAACATATGGCCGGGATTACTGACCACCTTTTGCAAAGGATTGTGGGATTTTGGTGGACCATCAGGAGTGCACTTATTAAAACCAATATCATTTAAATGCGTGCACAGTTTCTGGAATGATTGTATTAGTGATAGATGAAAGAAGCATGAGGTGAATGGCTGGTCTGTTGTGAGTTGATAAAAGGATCTGTCTGTGTTGCTTAATAAGATTGAGGGATTAAGACTGTGCTATTTCTCTATGAAATTTGATCTAATATCTCTCATGTTTCTTATTAAGTGGATAGTCTGCTCTGGGTTGTCCATGTGCGTTAAGGGAATATGCTTTGACAAAGCATGGCGTCTTGGATGTTTGCTGCACAGGTGGCGCTCTCATTAGCAGCTCTAAAAATACTCCATGCACTCATAAGACAAGAACCACCAAAGTGCAAAGTGTCTACAGATTCATCCTTTCCAAGAAGTGAAACCAAATGAACAGATGAAAGTCAGCTTCCACTGTGTAATACTTTTATCCTTTGGTTAGTGGGCACTTTGAAGTGGTGGGCTTGGGGAAACACATTGGATTCATTTACGGGAAGATAAGGAATTCCTAAACTCTTCTTGTTCATCTGTCCTCTCTGCGATTCCTGGAACCCCCACATTTATAACAAATCCAGCTCAGCACTTTCACAATAACACCATAGGCCTGACTGTGAAAATATAATCCTATTACAAAATCCACTAAACTAAAATATTTCCAAAAAACCAAGTGGTTTTTAAAACAGTTGGGTTTCAGAAGTCATTTTTTTCCCCTCCCTAGAGAGATCTATTTTTAACAATAATGCATATGCCTTTCAAACCCGATATACCGTGATGCCTGAGATTAACGTTTGTGTTCAATAGCTGAATTCTGAGTGATTCACTCAGAATTCAGCTATTGAACACAAACAATTCACTGAAGAACTACAGGAATCATTGTCTAGAAAAGAAAGATCCACAATTCAAAGAAGCTGGTATTACCACGTGCCAAAATATCTCTAGCTTCCAAGCACATCAAATGATGTAATCAACCTAAAAAACTGCTCTCATATACTTCAAATTTTGAGGAAAATAAGATATAAAATACAGTAAAAAGAGAAAACACTATTACTAATTCTGACCATATAAAACAACTGTTTTCTATTGTAACATTTTAAAATGTAATTTATTTCTGTGATTTTAATATCATGATTTGGTTTTAAAGAAACATTTTTCATTATTATCAATCTTGAAAATGTTTCTGCTGCTTAATTTTTTTTTTTTAGCATTCTTTGATGTACACTACCAGTCAAAGGAACAGAAAATTTTTAACGTTTTTTCCCTGCTTACCAAGCCTGCATTTGTTTGAAAGTCTTGAATTATTTTTACTATTTAATATCTGTTTTCTATTTGAATACATTTAAAAATGTAACTTATTTCCTGTGATTTCAAAGCTGAATTCTTAGCATCATTACTCCAGACACATGATCCTTTCAGAAATCATTCTAATATCCTGATTTGCTGCTCAAAACACATTTATTATTATAATTATGTTGACTTAGTAGAATTTTATTCAGTTTCTTTGAATACAAAGTTCAGAAGAGCAGCAATTATCTGAAATAGGAATCTTTTGTAACATTCATAAATGTCTTTATCATCACTTTTCAATTTAAAGCATCCTTGCTAAAAGTAATAATTTCTATAATTTCTTTCCCCAAAAAATATCCTGACTCTAAGCTTTTGAGTGGTATAGTGTATAATATTACAAAAGCTTTTTCATCTTAGATAAATGCTGATCTTTCTATTCATCAAAGAAAAAAATGTACTCGGCTGTTTTAAATATTGATGATGATAATAATAATAATATTTCTTGAATGGCAAATTAGCATATTAGAATGATTTGTGACTGGAGCAATGATGAGCTTTGATCACAGGAATTTTAAAAAATATTAAAAAGAAAAAGTCATTTTAAATAGTAAAACTTTTTCAAAATGTTACTTTTTTGCTGTACTTTGGATCAAATAAATACCTTTAAAAAAACATTAAAAATCTTGTCTACAAACGTTTGATTTTTGAACGTTTATTTAAAACTTAAATATTTTGTAACAAAAATCTTTTGATCAGTTTAATGGATCTTATATATCTTATACATTTTAAAATATACAGATTAAAAATCAATTGTTTTAAAGTTTTAAATCGGTGGCTTTATTAATTTTTATTTCAATGTATTTCATTGTGGTTAAACTTTGTAATAAATGTAATAGTTTTATATTATTGCTTTTGACTCAATGTCATTTGCAGTCTTTTTTCCCTAATTTTTATATATTGTAATTTTTGTATTTGTCATTTGTAATGCTTTAATTAATTATTTAAAGGTGATGTATGTAATATTGACAGCTAGCGGTTATACTTTAAGTTTATGAGTTGATTTATCCACGTTTTAATATGCCTCTGGTCTTTGAGCTTTTTAGATGGATGCTGAGGCTTTTTAGGTTGGGTAGAATCCTTGCTCTCTGAGCCAGTTTGTTTGCTGCCTTACATGGTTTCAAGACGCTGTTTTTTCCACCATTTGGCAACCCAGGCTTTCAAAATACTATTGGTTAAACTGGCAGTAGGCAGAATCACACAGACCAAAACAAAAACAGACATTCTGGCCCAGAATGCATATTTTCAAAGTAGAATATCAAACTTTAGCGTTGTTTTTCAGGGAAACAAGTATGTGAAATTAGCATTTCTGCAATTTTTATTATGTTTGTATGCTTTGGTAAGAAAAATTACGTACAGCACCATTAATTTTTTTAAATAAATGGGAAAAATACTCTGGGTACCAAGTCTGCTGAAAAATGGCCGAACATTGTTGCACTATATATTTCTTGGTTTCCGTAACAATAAAAGTTTAGCTTTAACTTTAGTGTATCCAGTCCTAGTGCAGCACTAGTTAAACAATTTGACCATCAAAACATCTGAAAAGACGCACACACTCACAATGCCGTTGTTATTACGGTCCCAGAGCAGCATGGTGCCATCGTTGCGTGTGGGGCTGTTCAGGTACAGAACCAAAGAATCCACACAGTGCTGCTTTCGGCAGATGTAGGAAATGTGATTCCTGATCACCTCTTTTTCTGTGGCTGGATACATCCCCTCTGTCTCTTTAACTGTGAAAACAAATACAGTTTTTGAGTCTGAATGTAAAACACTAGGGTGCATTTACTTGAAATAACTTGAAAATGACTAAAAATGTCCTCTGACCTGCTACCTGTCCATTCCCAGCAAAAAATGTCTTTACGTGGTCCTTATGGAAGCCGTTGTTCCTTAGCATCTGGTAGAAGAGCTGTAGGTTCTTCACATGTTGTTGGTATGTTATCTGCTCCTGCCAGCCACCTGCGTGTGCACAGGTTAAAGGTTATGTAGGAGCAGCATACCTGAGATGGCTGATAAGTATTCGTCCAGCATTTCAAACATCAGTCGGTCAGCTCATACAAATGACTTTTGTCTGTGAGTGAATGTTTTTGTACCTGAGAGAAGAACAGCATGATCACAGGTCTGGTAGAGGCGGCAGGACAGGTGTGTGGCCAGGCGTTGCTGATGGCACCGGCGGGTGTTTTTATTGAGCTCACAGCTGGAGATGGGTGCGCTGGGGCTGGTCAATGGCAAAGGCTGTGGGCATCTGGCAAAGTCTGGATGATCTACAGCAACAACCGCATTATTTAGTGTTAGGTTTGAGGTGAGCAGCATTTAGGAGGAGGAGAGAAGAATATCAACATGTTCATCTTTAAGCCTTCATTTCAGTCATTTTCAGACCCAAACATCACATGGTTATCTAAATATGTACTGTAGTGGTGTGCAGTTGTGTTCTGATATGAGGAGGCAAAGTCCTCAAAGGTTTTTTTTTTCTTTTTAGATCAAATCAAATATAAATTAATTTCCCAGTCACATTTTCTTGGTTAAATAAACATTACCTACACTATCGATTTTTTAAGAATTTTATTTATTAAAGCCAAGTATGAATCTCATAAAGTTAGTGTTTCAAGCATTTTACATTTATTCCAAAACAAAGGCAGTAACAATTTAAGCAATATATTTATTTTAACTTATGTTCAGCTATTCTTCTTATAGTTAACTTTTAACTATTTTTTACATTTTTGGAATCATTAGTCATCAAAGCTCAGTAAATATTGGTCACAGACACAGAGATTTACTTTAAATTTCACCAAGCTGATTTCTCACTAAAAACTGCCATTTTAAGTCTTATTTTGATATAACAAAGTGGTTATGTCAAAGTTTGAGTTGTTTAATTATTTTTTTTAATTAGTCTTCATGTTAACACCATTATATTGTTTATTCAGACTGAGTCGTGGAACATGCACAAACACAAGTTGTGGAATTTTTCGCATTACCCACACACAGTCGAACATAACCAGTCATATCCAAACATATCGCGATGGAAGCTTTGCTTCCTCTCACGTGTCTTTCCCCCATTCATTCCTATTTACCTGCCATCAAACTCACCACATGCTTTAGGGTGTCTGTTAAAACTCAGTGGGCTTAGGGAAGCAAAGAGATGCGGACTCCCGCTGTAACTTTAACTGTGTCGCTGTTGGACAATGTTTCTTTAGAAAAACGAGTGATTAATGCACAGTTTAATGTTATATTTTGTAATATTGGTTGTGTTAAATTTTTGTACTATTTACAAATTTTTTTTTTTTTTGAAGAGGCACTCGGAGGTAACAACCTTGATGTACTGCCACTTTACCAATTTTTTGTGGTTGAAATTTACATTTTCAGTAGGGATCGCAATTGTGAATTTCTAACAGAATTTGAGTAACAGAAAGCTGCTTGGATTGGAAGTGAATTCTGTGCAAGTTTTGCTTCATACATCACTACACTATTGACTATAGGCAATTAACATTTTTGCCCACCAAAAAAAAAAGTGAAAATCTCTCTGTGACCACATTTCTATGCTGAGTTTATGCCATATTGTAAGTACTAGATAACGCAGACTTTCTTATCAGCACTGTTTACATTCTCAGACTCAGGATTCTGCATTTCTGTGGTAACACTATTAATGGCATAATAAATCTGTGTAATTTGAGCAATCAGTAGACAAAACCCATAATACATAAAGTAACAGTCGTTATGCAAATACTTTAGTAAAAGTATAGTTTATTCACCAGAATATTAGATAGCTAATCAACTCTTTGCTATATGCTTGTTTTGTTATTTTCTGAATATTTTTTGTATTAAAATGTTAACATTAGCTACTTATTAGGGTTATTAAACATATAACTGAAAAGCTGCTTAACTGTATTTTGCTGCCATTTCAGTGTTTTTCAGTGTCACGTTGCGGTGATCAGGTGGTACAGCTCTCAGAAAATTACAATGTTGTAATTCTGAGGATGTGAACTTTTCTCATAATTATGGTAATTCCAAAACGGCTTGAACACACCTTTAAAAGTACTGTAAATTATTTGTTCACTGTAAATGATGAGTGCACACTTGACTAGAATACATGTTCTAAGAAATAACACCTGTCTCTGTGGCAGTACCAACAAAAAAATGAAGCAGAAATGCTTGACTGAAATGTCTTTGAAGCTGTGGCGTGCAGTGGTGTTCTGAAATGAGGAGGCAAAGTCATTTAAAAAAAAATTTAAATTCAATGTAAATTCATGTCCAAATAACTTTTTTTTTTTTTTGATTAAATAAACATTACTTACACTACCAGAATAAAAATCTATATTGTATTTTTACATTATCAATGTAATTAATAGGCTATTCTATTTAAAACCAAGTATAAATCTAATCAGTTTAGTGTTTTTAATCATTTTACATTTATTCCAAAATAATTACTCAAGGCAGTAAGAAAAATATATTGTATTTAAACAACTACATATTTTATTCATGAACTGATGTTCAGCTGTTCTTTATCATAATAAACTTATTTTCGGATCATCAGTCACCAAAGCTCAGAAAATATTTGTCACACACACACAGATGTACCTTTAAATTCAACAAGCTGATTTCGGGCCATTTGAAGTCTTCCCATTAACGTCATTATATTGTTCATTCAGACTAATTTGCGAACACAAGAGGTGGGATTTATTGCATGAACCAGTCACAGCCGATCATAACCAGTCATATCCAATCATATCGTGATGGAGGCATTGCCTCCTCTCACGTGACTTCCCCCATTCATTCTCAATTACCCCCCACCAAACTCACCACATGCTTTAGGGGTCTGTTAAAAATTAATGGGCTCAGGGGAGGCTAGAGAGATGCAGACTCCCACTGTAACTTTACCTGCTGGTGTCACTGTTAGACAATGTTTCTTTAGGAAAACGAGTGATTTATATTTTTTGCCACTTCTTATTATATTTGTGCTTTTAGTGTTGTATTATGAATTTCTTTCTCATCCAATTCTGTGAGGAGACAATGCATCCCTTGCACCCCTGTTTTGAAGGATGCGTTTTTGGAGAAGAGGCATGTGGTTGAAGTTAAAATCACGTACAGCACCTTTAAAAATGCTAGATTCCTGATTTCCTTCTATTCAAGATTCACACAACTTGTTTAACCTGGCCTAATTGTGAATTGCACTTCTATTGCTTTCTCTTCCTGAGCATTTGTAATTGACCTTCCAGAGATAATTAAACCTGTTGAACTATACAATTCACAGACTCACCTACGCAGTGCAGGCGTTGGGTTCGGTTGCTGTCTTTCACTCCCACAACCAGGGGGAGAAAGTGAATCTCACAGAGGCCGCTGCTGTGCTCCACTCGAGCGGGTCTGCCCACCGTAGTCCTGCGGGCCCTCGCCCGGCTCGCCATGCGATCGCTACGACTCCTCCTCCGCTTTAGCTGGTTCTGGCAACGTGTCTTCACAGCCATCGTCAAGCACTCCTCCCCTGTATACATGTTGCATGAAACGGTTAATCCACAATCTGCTAATAGTCGCTTGGACTCTTAAATTAGGTTCCAAAAGTGGTTTTCATAGTGATAAAGTTCTTACAAGAACCACTTTTTATTAGTGTAAAGAATATTTGAATAATCTGAACAATCCGTGATAAAGAGGGATGTTTTTGGTTTATTGCTTGGTGATCATTCAAGAACATACCAGTGTCAATATTTGTCCAGTGTTTATGTGAAAATCCCATGACCTGGATTGTCATGTGATCATCCACCTGGCTTTAATAAGAAAGAGCTGCATGCAATGCTAATTTCTACCCTGAGAATGTGACAAAGAGAAACTATCCGTTCAGAAAAAAAGCAATAATAATGACTTTTAAACAAGCATAGCATCAGACTGGGCAGAACAGCGTGCATTCCTTCAGTAATCTGCCATAACTGCAAACTATCCATTCAGGCACATGCTGCACTTTAGACAAGACTGCAGCAGGGCTATTGACGCCAAGCAATTTTTATCAGTTTCACGCTGAGGAAGCCTGAATTAGACAGCAGCGCAGGAGGTGTAATCACAAGCCATTATAAATCCATTTCACTTAACAACTAAAATTGCTTCTTACAATGAAAGGTTTCCTTGGCTGGCCGTGATTTGGGAATGTGGTGTAAGACAGCATCAGTAGCCCTAATGAGTCTCTCTCTGTGGTCAGTTGTATCCGGAGGCCCATTCACAGAGACTTGGGATGATTTTAAATGTGGCCAGAGTTAAACGCAGCTTTCATTCTGGTCTCTGATTCTCACCACATCTTCAGATGAGATGGTCAGGTTTGGACACAGCGAGACTTGAAAACGCTTCCAGATTTGAACTGAGTCACACCAGCCCTTCTGCTTTGAGCTCATGTGTAAACCAGAGCATCTTTGTTTATCATTTCTAATGTGTCTGCTCATTATTGCCCTTCCTGAGCTTCATTTTGTCTCCAGTTACTGAAAATATTTCTTGAAACAATTTGATTTGAGGCCCGACGTGTGCTTAGCCTCGAGAATTGTCTTGCAATGAGAGTTTATTTAAATACAATACCAGTCAAAACTTTTTGAACAGTAAGTTTTGTAATGTTTTTTAAAGAATTCTCTTCAGATTATCAAGCCTGCATTTATTTGATCCAAATTACAGCAAAAAGTAGTAATATTGTAAAATATTTTTACTATTTAAAATAGCTGTTTTCTATTTGAGTGCATTTTAAAATGCAATTGAAAACAAAGCTAAATTTTCAGCATCATTACTCCAGTCAAAAACCTGAAGTCTGCTGTTTTAAAACATAATGATAATAATAATAAATGTTTTTGAGCAGCAAATCAGAATATTAGAATGATTTCTGAAGGATCATGTGACTGGAGTAATGATGCTGAGAATTCAGCTTTGAAATCACATTTTAAGATGTATTCAAATAGAAAACAGTTGCTTCTTTAAAAAACATTAAACATCTTATGGTTCAAAAACTTTTGCCTTGTGTGTATAACAAAATCATCAAAGGATCCTAAAAATACAAAGAATCATGGTTAAGCATCACGGCTGTTTTCCACATTCATAATAAGAAATGTGTTTCTTGAACAACAAATCATCAAATTAGAGTGATTTCTGAAGGATCATGTGACTGAAGACTTTAAGTAATGATGCTAAAAATGCAGCTTTGCATCACAGGAATAAATTACGTTTTAAAATATATTCAAACAGAAAAGTGTTATTTCAAATTGTAATATTATTTCACAATATTACTGTTCCCACACACAGGATTATGGGATATCATAGCTAATAAAGGACATCAAACTTGTTTTTAGAAATCCACCAGATGAAGACATTTTAGTAGACGGAATTTCACAAATAATTGGATACGGATATCTCTTGATTCCTTACCAGCATAAATTTTCAGCCTCAGCTGCAGACCATATGAAATCACATTCAAATAGTATAGTCAAGATATTAAATGACTTTGTTCTGGATGTTATTAGTACATCAGCTGTCACTGTGATACTCTAAGACAGCCTGATGCTTACTTCAATAACAGTCATTTGGAAAACCCTGTGCCCTAGTGACAAAAATGTACTTTATCATTACAACTTTTCTGTTCTCTTTCAGCAGTGATGGTGCAAATGTTTAGTTCGAAGGTGATGGGTTGACTATAGTGGACTGGATGCTGAACCCAGTGTTAAGGACTGAACTCTCAGTCAGGAATGAATTATTGACTGCTCTTATTGTGAATGCATGACTTTCGGCTCAGTCGTGCGTCTGCCCTCCACTTTCCCTGCAGGGGGTCCGTGGCCCGACTGCTCCTAAGAGCAGATCCTCGTGCAGACCTCTCAGACTAATTTACACACCTCACGCAGCTTCATGTCACGGCAGACCCTTGTTTATATCCTGAAGCATTGAAAAATCTTCTAAACTGGATTTTTATAAGGCTAAATTGTTTTATTGATGTTCGTTATTGATATTTTACCCTTTCAATCAAAATATGAGACATGTTTTTATGACACTGCTAGGACATTTTTCCTATTCTCTGTAAAAGTTTTAAAATATATTTTAATAAGTATTATGCATCACAGAATCCATGTTACAGTGCAATTTCTGTTACTTAAATATAATTATTTTGTTCTGTTTTTAGTTGCTGTAAATGCACATTATTATGGTAATTAGTATAGTAATTACTTATAATGACATATAATGTCATTATAATTAGTAGATGTCCTGATAGAAGCTAATGTGAGTAACACCCTTTTAACCATGATAATTTACACCAAATATCAGTAAAACTGATCATTTAGAAAGGTCAAAAGCATTAACACGTTTAATCACACTGGTAACAAATAAATACTTTTTTTTTTTTTTTTTTTTGAAGGGTTTAAAAACACTTTGTTAGTGTATTCAACTAAATGTCAGCAGTTTTACATGGCTTGTGTAAAAAGTCGAGGAGAGTTGTCTAATTCCAGTTTGATTTCAGATTTGATGTTCGTGACTGAACTGAATGAAATGTTTGGGTCTATTATCAATGGCTCATAAATCACGACGTGAACTGTCAGTGGTCACATTGATGGATAGTCAATTCACATTCTATCACATTTCAATTCTAGTTTTTAAAGTACATTAAAGCTAAAAAAGGGAATACACATTCATTCCTTAATCATTTTTAACTGACAACTGCCTGGTAGATACAAATATCGATACATTTTAAAACCTTTACGACTTTCTTTGGGGTCTTGTTGAGCAACTGAATATTTTTTCCACTTTAAGCTGTTTTGAAACTTTTTCATTGACTATACCACAGTAAAAGAAGAATAAAGTGGAATAATGTGTTCGTTTACTGTTTTCAGTAACGTAAATAAGCGTTAATTCACTATAAGTAAAATTTGCTCTCTCGTTTAGACTGATGGTTTAAATCTTGACCGATTCAGTCCACTCACCCAGATAAATGCCGTCCATATGAGCACATTTTTTCTTGGTTACGCTGAAATCCACATAGAACAGAACCACTGGGTGTCCGAAGCTCTCGCCGGGGCTCGGGTCCAGCAGCAGAACGGCGTCATGCGCGCTCGCTCCCGGGTACAGCTCGTCATTCGTCCTGCTCTCATCATCCGCGCTCGGTTCCACAGAGAAGCCGCTCTGTTTGGACGGCAGCGAACCGCTCGAGTATGAATCCGGCAGGATCGCCAACACTTTCCCCGAGCCGGACTCGGACACGTATACGACCACCCCGCTCAGGTGCAGGTGGGAGAGCTTCTTGCACTCGCTCTCTGGTAAGGAGACCCTCCGGCACAGGTTCAGCTTCAGGTACTGAAGTCCAGTTCGGACCCAGCGGTCCAGACGAGACCCGCAGCACTCACCAATGAGTAAAGCACAAATAAGAAGAGAGACGCACTGGAGCTTCATGCTTTGGCTGTGTGAAGATCTGTTTTGGATGTCCTGGCTTGTGTGTTTTTTTTGGAAAAGTTACTTTTCAAACAGCTTTGTTCCGCTGGAGCTGTCTGTTGGACAGTCAGGGGTCTTGTGAAGTTTGGAGAGATGCGGCTGTTTTCATTAAAGGTGCTCAGAGCAGCATCCAGATGGAAAGTAACGTGCTGTAACTCCATCCCACAGGCTCTGACATGCTGTTGAACACAAAAAGGAGGGAGGAGGGAGAGAGAGAGAGGGAGGATGGAGCTGCCTGTCAGGTAATTCCCATTAACAAAATGATTCTTTTACTTATAACTGTATGATAAATGATTACATCAAATATATTCTTAAGGAAAAATGAGTAGCTGTAAACTGCTGCCAGTCTTTTTGCGTATGTCTGGATACATTAAATAGTTTTTTTATTATTATTATTAAATCATTTTCAACATTATTAGACAAATACTGTAACACATTTCATTTAGCCTATTAAAGCGATGAACTGTGCATCTAGAACGTGTTGGCAGTTTACTTGAATTTGATATTATAAGCCCCATGCACAAGGTTATAAAACAAATGTTTCTTAGAAAATATGTTTTCTGGAGAATTTGGCATTTCTATTTCCACTTTTCAGTTATCAGCTGCTTAACATACAAATAATTTAAGACTATTAATGACTAAAGGTAAGATAAAGTTGTTATAAAAACTGACTAAAAAGATGATAGTGGAGTATTTAGCCACTTCGTCATGGACGAATATATGATTGTAACAGAGAACAGAGACAAACTACTTTCCACTTTACAATGCAGTGAAAAAGTCTTGTCCTTTTAATGTATGTTGGCATATTGATATTTTTTCTCTCACTATATTTGGATAGTGTTAACAGATGATAGTGACATACTTAAGCAAATAACAATGAAAATTGGCCTGATGATTTGAAATGAATTTGTTTTACCTGGTAAACCCGCAGTCTGAAATTCGGCACGTAATCCTTGATTGCAAACGCTGTCATTTTTGTCGAATTAAGTTATAGCATTTAACCAGAGAGTGGCGCTGTTTTCTCATTTATTGTAATTTAGGCATCTCCACATGGTCATATTTAACTTAACAACCTGTCCAACCAGTAAGAACCTAATTTCTAAATAACAGACCTATTTATTAATTATGATGTGTAATTTCTTAGTAGTTTATAACAGTATTATTTTACCACAACCTTTTTGATATTTCAGCAGATTAAAGAGATCTTTAATGAGTGTATAATGTTAGACAAGTCTTTCATGACTATGCAGCTTCTCAAATTGTCTGATTTTCTTGACATGAATATACGCCTCTGTGACATTAATGACACTTAATTAGAAACATGATCTGCATGCAATTAAACTTGTAATTGAAGGTCACTCTTTTATCCTCCCATTCTAATTAGGAAACTTACTGTGTATTCAGTATACTGTTAGGATATTGGCACTGTCTTACATTTTTGATCTCGGTTTTGAAAGGATTTCTTTCTTTTGCTTTGATGTAAATGGAATATCACTGGAACATAAGTTTGACACTTTGTGTTTTAGTACCTGACACAGGTACTAAAACTTATAACAAACCAGATACCTGTTACATATGTTATATACAGTTGAAGTCAAAAGTTTACATACACCTTGCAGAATCTGCTAAATGTTAATTATTTTACCAAAATAAGAGGGGTAATATGAAATGCATGTTATTTTTTATTTAGTACTGACCTGAATAAGATATTTCATGTAAAAGACGTTTACATATAGCCCAAAAGAGAAACCGTTTACATACACTTGATTCTTAAAACTGTGATGTTACCTGAATGATCCACAGCTGTGTTTTTTTTGTTTTTTTGTTTGTTTGTTTGTTTAGTGATAGTTGTTCATGAGTCCTAAACAGTTAAACTGCCTGCTGTTTTTCAGAAAAGTCCTTCAGGTGCCACAAATTCTTTGTTTTTTTTTTTTAGCATTTTTGTGTATTTGAACCCTTTCCAACAATGACTGTATGATCTTGAGATCCATCTTTTCACACTGAGGACAACTAAGGGACTCATACGCAACTCTTAGAGAAGGTTCCAACACTCACTGATGCTACAGATAGGAAAACAATGTTTTAAGAGTCAGGGGTGTAAACTTTTGAACAGAATGAGGATATGTACATTTTCCTTATTTTGCCTCAGTATCTTTTTTATTATTTAGTAGTACTCTTCAAAAGCTACCGAAGATACTTGCATGTTCCCCAGAAGATAAAATAAGTTAAATGTACCCTGATCTTCTAATTCAAAAAGTTTTCACCCCCGGCTTAATGTAGTTTTTCCTTCTAAAGCATTAGTGTTTGAACCTTCTGTAATAGTTGCATATGAGTCCCTCAGTTGTCCTTAGTGTGAAAAGATGGATCTCAAAATCATAGAGTCATTGTTGGAAAGGGTTCACATACACAAAAATGCTTAAAAACCAAAGAATCTGTGGCACCTGAAGGATTTATCTGAAGCATGGTGGGCAATTTAACTATTCAGGACAAACAAGGGACTTCCACAGCTGTGGATCATTCAGGTATCAACACAGTATTAAGAATCGAGTGTATGTAAACTTTCGAACAGGGTAATTTTTTTTGTTTGTTTGTTTCTTTACATATATCCATATGTTAACATCAGGTCAGTACTAAATAAGAGATAAATAAGATATTCCTCTTATTTTAGTACAATAATTAACGTTTTGCAAATTCTGCAAGGTGTAAACTTTTGACTTCAACTGTACACTGTACAACTTGTCATTTATTCTCAGACATTCTTTCCCTCCATACAGTACTTCAACCATGGCCTAGTTAGTAGGTGTGAATTCTCTTTCCATGGTAATGTAACCACAACTTCAGTTCTGCACATGTAACCCTATCTAGTGTCATGTCAGTCCAGGGCTCATTAAAGAAAAGATCTGATCGAGCCCTCTCTCACCTGAGAATCTTACACTACAGCACAGCATTGTGATTTCATGAGGGTCGCTGAAATGGTACAGCCTCATCCTTGAGTCAACCTCAAAGGTATTGTAAAGCTTAATGTATACACCATTATATATATTATGTTTAACAGAGTGTGTGTTCTCTAGCAACTGTGTTTGCTTAGTTCACTAAGTGTGTGTGTGTGTCTAAGGGCAGAGCATCATGGTGACCTGCTGAGAGTTTGAATTGCAGGTAGTTTGTCACAATGCATATTTAATTTTAAGTGCATGTGAGATGGTGATACTGGGTTACTTCATTCTGTAAACGAGTTTTCAATAACGCAAGAGGATACTGGATAAGTTCAATCAGTCGGCTCAAGCTTTACCGCCGAAAACTTACCTTGGATCTATTGTTTTCTGTTTTACTGTTGAGATTATTTCGTTTAGTATATTCTTAAAAACTTAGCCATAAAAGATGTGAATTTGTACAAGGTAAGTTTAATAGCTTTTTTTTATATCTATAAAGTGTCAAATTGTTCTTGTTTTTTTTAATTAAGTTTTATAATTGGTCAGAGCTTCAAAACATTTACAGAAATGATACAGAAAATGTTCTGTCTAATTTAATCTCTATCTACATATATTTTGCATGTATGTAATGTAGGGGAAACAAGACCTGGTTGTCACACAGGAAATTTGTGATAGGAGTTACATAACTGTAAGGATTTGAGAATTGTATCATATATTTGTGCTTGTGGTAACACGTAATAAAAACACAGTCTCACAAGTGTTATAAGCCTATGGTTTATATAACTACATTATTTGATAACCAAAATGACAAGACTTAATTTCATGTGCCTACATAAAATTATGTCCAAAAATAAACCTCTGAGACCTATGTATGTGACCCTAGACCCGAAACGAACCTTAGGCATGGGTATATTGTAGCAATAGCCAAAAATACATTATATGGGTCAAAATTATAATTTTTTCATTTTAAGACGAAAATAATTAGGATATTAAGTAAAGATCATATTCCATGAATTTCCCACTGTAAATATATCAAGATGTATTTTTTATTTAGTAATATGCATTTCTAAGAACTTTAAAGGCGATTTTCTTAATATTTAGATTTGTTTTTGTTTTTGTTTTTTGTTTTTTTTTGCACCCTTAGATTCCAGATTTTCAAATAGTTATATCTCGGCCAAATATTGCACATCCTAACAAAATATACATATATACAATATACAATATCAGTGGAATATTATTTATTCTTATTCTCCTTATGACTGGTTTTGTGGTCCAGGGTCACTTATTGTGTATAGTCTATCAGTCAGTATGCATTCACAAAATAAGTAGTACGTCGTTATACGTTCACCTCATCTAACTTTTATTAGAAACATTTATTTTGGTTCAGGACTATGTTATTTTAGTATTATTTATACACTTATAGTATTTCTTGAATTTTTTTTTCAGTTTCTTGTCATTTTATTATGAGCTTTATGTGAAATGTATATTCTTTTTTATGTTATTTTAATAAAATATTTTATCCTTCAATTTTATTTTTAGTTTAGTATGTACGGTATTATTTTAGCTGGTTGCCAAGGCAACATTTATCATTTTATTTTTTTTCGTAATTTTTTCAAGTTATTTCAGTTACAGAAAGCGATTTTGAATAGTTAAATATAGCATCAGTAATTCAGACAGCCTGTTCAGTATATGTTATATGTGTGTGTGGGTGTCAGACAGACAGGCAGCAGTGCAGGCAGCACGAGGAAAAACAGCACGAGGCGGGTTTCTCGAGCGCCAGACTCTCTCTGAGGCAACACCACAAACTACCCTGTCATCCCGAGCCGGTAAGCTGCGTTTTATCGCCTGCTGAAACAGACAGACATCTTTGTGTAGTAATAATCGTTAGTGTTACACGAAACGTGTTTGTCCCGTACAGGAGGACGCCGGTGATGTATGGCATGATAAAGTGTTGTGTGGAAAGCTAACGAGCTAACGGTTAGCCTCGTTTTGGCCGCGTCTCAAAATCTAGTGCGCGAACTACGTAGGCAGTGTTTAACGCGGCTACGATTACGGGAAATATAGTCCAGCTAGGCAGCTGACTGGTTTTTGTGTCACAGCCTGTATGTCTGCTTTGAATCTATTCATAACAATAACCCCCCATTCATGTGTGTAGGCTCAAACGCCAGACTGCTGAACGGCTAAAATACTGATTAATAATTATAGAAACCTGGTGTTAGTGCCTACAGAGAGATGGTGTAGGTTTTAGCTCATGGAACTCAGACTGAGGAATCTGAAAAGATCAAGGCTTTGATCAAACACTGCGTTGCAGTGTCTCAAATCTTGTGAGGTGTCTTTAGAGAATATTTTGGGATTGATAGGTCCCAATGTCTTAAGTTTCCTTTAGTTCATTATCACTAACGTTACAACAGCACCAAATATGTGAATATACTTTTATCTTATATATAATAAGTCGCAATTGTGTTTTTGTCATTTCTAGATTATTTTTGTAAGCTATTAACTTGCAATTTCGAGTCTCAAAGTCTTTTTTTTCTCTCTCTCTTTCTCAACTGGATTTTGTAACAATTTTAGAGGTTGTGTCTCACAATGCTGAGAAAAAAAAAGTCAAAATTGCAATGCTGAATTGCGAGATGAGAGCAGAAAGAAAAACAGAATTGTGAGATAAAAAGGACATGTTTTATTTTTTGTTTCTGTGGCAGAAACTGGCTTCCATTAACAGGCAAATATTAGTGTCTAGAAATCTCTTTTGGCTGCAAATTTTGTAGTAGTTGTGGTTGTTTTATTTGAAGAATTTGGATAAAGTAATGAACAAAACATTTGAAACGCATCTGATTTCAAATTTTCAATTTTATTTTAAAATATGCACACTTTCCCTAATGGGTGATATGCTGAAAACGGTTCTTTTAATGCATCATGTGTCATCACATTCAGTTATTACATGAATTGCATAAATGATAGCTTATATTTTCAATTACAGTGAAATAAATTTTTCAAATGGCAAAATTTCACAAAAAGTCAAATTGAATATTATTGTTAGCCATTTGTCAGTTGTCAAATTTTAACGTTAGTTACTTAAATATTGCACTCTTTCACCATTAAAACTGAAATGTTGTAATTCATGATCAGCCTCTGTATACAGTAAAGCACACTTCATTGGATTTCAGTGGACATCTTCAGTTTGACATTGGCGAGTACTGTACAGCCCAAATGTAACTTTACAAACTTTTTTTCTTATACTAACAACAAAACAGAACAATGCGTTAAGGAGCCCAGCAGAGCAGCATCAAGAATGTCAAATGTTTAGCGTTAAATGGATTACGAATTAGTGTTAAAATGCCACAGTGAGCATTTCATTAATAACTGGTGCTATTTCTCTTTGTTTTACAGTCGTAGCCCCCTCTACCCCTTCAGTTCCTTACTTATGTGTTTGCCTGAGCCCATGCCAGGGGGGTGTGAGATGGCAATTAATGGCCTCCAGTGGAGCTGAAGACATAAGGAATGGGGCATCACAGCCAGCCCTCATCATCCAAGCCAAGTCTGCAGTAGTCCATTCACCCAATGCACGAAGCTCCTTCAACGCTGAAAGAAAGAGATTGCAGGGCGGCGCGGGAGATTCGGTGCCTCATCCGAATGTGAAAGTGCTGTATGATCAGCCCTTCTGTGTCTCAGGGATCCCCACACAACGTGCCTATCCACACGTGCCTACGGTAAGAGTCAGTCGCATACAGAGCACAAGTGCGAGTTCTTTGAATGGTGCTAGTAATGGTTTAAGGACACAGAGTGTTTTATCTAAGAGCTTGCCACATATTAACACTGCTCCCACTGCATGCCATAGCCACCGTCAATCCCACTGGAACATCAATTCGTTTCGGTTCAAGTCAGGGCTATTAGGAAAGAGGTCCTTTTCGCCTCAGCTGTCTGTTTGTCCTGCCTGTCCCTCCCCACCCAAGTCGTCTTCTCAAAGGGTCGTGATTGATAAAATCATGCCTACTAATCAGTCTTTGCCTTGGACGAGCAACAAGCTCAGGGATAACAGCAATGGAGTTGTGCGGCCCCCAAACGCCAAAATTCCCTTGTACTCCAAACAAGAGAATGGTGACCTGCACAGTCCTGCCAATATCATATCCGGCTGCAATGGATTACATTCACGAGGCTTCAGAATCGATGCAACAAAACCTTCCCAACCGAGCGTGCCTTTGAAAGACGTGTGCACGGATGTGCTTTTGAACCACAACAAGGCGCCCAAGGATGTAAGGCAGTTTGACAAGATTGTAGCGGAAAATACTAGAGCAATTGAGCTGGATTGCTGTGTGGGACACAGTGTCGGTGAAGCTCCTCAGAGAGTGACAAAAATCAGCTCTGAGGCAGAGTTCGCTGCTGCCGTTGTGCAAAAGCTCAGCAAAAACAATGTACATGCAAGACACCAGACACTCAACGGTCTGAGCAATGTAAAACATCTCACAGGTAGAACTCTACCCATCTGCCTTATTAATGAAGATAAGGAGTCTAGTTTTGCGCCTATGGAAACCAACAGTGCCCTCAGTTTTGATATAACAGATGAGAAGTGCCCCTCTGCTGTTGTATGTGATGCAAGGACACAGGGAGGTGATTGTGCCATTCCAGAGGCGACTGGCCACGATATGGCCTCTCCTCAGTCGCCATCTGTTTACACCGTGACAAACCAGATATCTGCCATTCAACTCACAAAAGAGGAATGCTGTCAGACCTCTCAGGTGGACACAAGCCCCATGATGCTTAAAGAGGAGGAGGATAATCCTGAAATTCAGAGGTGAATGCATTTACTTAAATAACCGTTTTGTGTATATATACTACTGTTCAAAAGTTTGGGGTTGATGAGCTTTATTTTTTGTATGTATATAAAAGAAGTCTCATGCTCATCAAGGCTGTATTTATTTGATTACAAAAAAAACTTTCTGATCCTTTTCTGTACTTTTAAACAGTACTGTATGTCTGTAAAGAGCTTTTTCGTTTTAGTGAATCAGATCATTCAAAATGGTTTGAATTATTAGGTAATCCCAAGAAAAATGCTTGCAATTTAGACATAATTTTAAAGCTCTTAAATACTGTTTATTTTATACACTGTAGAGGTTCACACATCTAAGGTCAGTTCTTAAGTGTTTTTTTTTTCTTGTAATTGACTTTTCAGACATGGAATGCTGCTAGATGGTGACGAGGAGGAGCTTCCAGATAAGCTGGAGAATGACTTCAGTGATGATGGTAACAGAGCTGTTTCTTTCTGTTGATTTAACCTCAGCATGCATGAACTGGTGTAGCCAGAACTATTTTATCGATATGTATTTGTATAAAGTTAACTTTTTTCATTGTCTGACTGTGTTTTCGTAAAATCTAATGTTACTTTTTTGCTCTTCAGATGACTCTGATGATTGTGATGTCTCCTCAACAATGTCAATGGCAGCCATGTCCAAGTAATTAGACTTTTATCTTTAAGTTATTCAGTACTCCAGGATGAATCTCACTGTTTTACATTGTGTTTATTAACTATCTTTCTAGAAGTACACTAAAATGAAGTCGGGGCTCTCGATAGTTAAAATTAAGCAAGGTTTTATTAGCAAGCCTTGGTAGCGCCTTCTGTGGTGAGCTATGAGGGTTGTTTCTAAAATACATGTATTTAAGATAAACAAAGTCCTCATTTCTTTTTACTGGATATGGAAACTTCCATGTCATCTTCCTCTCTATGGCTGCATTTACACTGCAGGTCTTGATGACCAATTCCGTTTTTGTGACTGTATCCAAATATTTTTATTTTTTTTCAGACAAAGCGCTTACATTTCTTTTTAAAAGTACATTTTACACTGCACTTTGTGAAACCAAGACAGTGAAAGTCAGAATAACAAAAAAAAAAACGCATTTCAAAAAAGATTTGCATTTTAATGAGTGAAATAAGTATTTGATCCCCTATCAATCAGCAAGATTTCTTGCTCCCAGTTGTCTTTTATACAGTTAAAGAGCTGAGATTAGGAGCACTCTCTTAAAGGGAGTGCTCCTAAGCTCAGCTTGTTACCTGTATAAAGAACACCTGTCCACAGAAGTCCCAATAAAAGTCATTCTCTCTCACCATAAATATTACATTCTTTATCCCATTAGTGTCTTCCAAAACATGCTGACCTAGACTGCAGAAAGAAACTTCCTTTTTTTGTGACATTTGTTGCAGAAAGCAAGTTTGAAACAACATTAAGGAAAAAAATGTCCATAATTCATTCACACATCCATATATGTATATACATTACCGCTGAATAAAGGTTTGGGGTCTATAGCTTTTTTTTTTTTTGCTTTTGTTTTTGAAAGAAGACACTTATGCTTACCAAGGCTGCATTTATTTGATCAAAAGTACAATAATATAATAATGTTAAATATTATTACAGTTTAAAAAAGGATTTTGTTTTTATTATTATTATTTAAATTTTTTTTTTTTTTTTTTTTTTAATTAGTGATGGCATTTCTCCAGTCTTCAGTGTAAAGGATCCTACAGGAAAAACTAACAAAGTTCTTATCAATGCTGAAAACATTTTATTTTTCTTAATATATGTATTAAATATCTTTACTGTCCCTTTTGGTCAGTTGCTACCCTATAAAAGTATGTGGTCAGTATGTCAACAGTGTAGTCTATGTAAAATCATTTTCCAAAAAAACTTTTCCTATCCACAGTTTCCCTCAGAATTTAAGTTCAGCTACAGTATTTAGCAAATCCCTTTTTTTATCTTTTTGCTGATTCAAAGATCTCTTTCTGTTAGCTAATCCTTGCTTTGTGCTGGTTGCTGGTGATCTGCCAAAGGCTTGCTTTTGACACACAGATTTAGAGTGCAAAGTAAGGCTGACTATGTAAGCTAAATTACAGTAGAAGAGGGTCTTATAACTTTACATGTTTCTCCTCTAGTCACCTGACATTACCATGGTGATGACCAACACACAGAGGAGGACCCGTCAGTTTTTGTTTTTTCTAGTTGTTACTGTCAGAGAAAAGCTTTAAAGCCAGAGTCCTGTAGAAAGGTCCCGCAATTGTTCTTGTGTGATAGAAGTAGAACTATCCCTCTATAACAGGAAAATGAGTCTCTAGTGAATTGTCAGGCCTGTGGAGGCATTGTCATGAACTGACGTCCAGCTGACAGGTTTGTTTGTTTGTTTGTAGTGGGTGTTTTCTAGTTTAGGCCTATGTTGAGTGTAACTTCAAACTCTGTGCAGTTTAGTTTGATTTACCTCTCTGAATCAACCTCAGGTTCTACATGACTGTCACGTGAGTTACTTTGTTTTCTGTATGAGTCTTCCTCTGATTAAGTTGACAGTTGTATTGTATGTGTGTCTGGGTGTCAGATTTAAGTATAATTTGACAATTTTCTTATTGGTTTCTATGTCTGATGGGGTTTATTTTTATATGAGGGAGCTGGCTGTTGACATCCTTAAAACACTTTACAAAAACATTTATGAGAGTATTTTGTATAAAGAATTCACAAATGGTTTGTGATTCTTCTTGCCAACTTTGTGACCATATTTCACTTAAGGTATTTTGTCAGATGCAATATTTTGTGCTGATTTTGTGAATCCTGTGTGTTTAACAGAGCTGAGAGTGCTACACTATTACTGGCAGCTGAAAGCATCTTCAAATTAGTTACAATAAATGAATTATAGTACTTAATAACTAGTGGTTCTGAGATCATGTGTGGGCCTGCTAATATTCTTGTGTGTTTTTATTTTGAAGTGTTGAGGAACCCATTAGTCCTGATGTGGAGGGGAATCTGGTGGAGAAACCTGCACTTGTTCTCAGTCTCTTTCCCCACATGCCCTCCACGCTGTACTTCAGCACTGCCAATGAAAGAGGTTGGCATACACTCTCTCAAAACCGCAGACTTTCTAGGATACCTTATTACCAATATCAGACACAATATGAACAGATTGTTAAATGCACATTTTTTTGATTTTAAATATCAGCTCGTTTTCAAGACTGTATGTTGTAACGATTTCTCCTCTATTTACAGTGGAGCCGTTGCCTGCTGAACAGAGGAAGCTGCTCAAATGGAAGATAACCACAGTCACCCCCAATGTTGTGAAAAACACCATCTCCAGATCACACTTCAAAGCCACCAAAAGTGAGTCGACAGCTTCCTTTTTGTCCCGTTGTGTTTTTAGTAATGTTCAATATGAAAACGGTTTGTAACATAGTTTTTTGATTGCATTAAGGCTGGAATGCACCACACAACTAAACAGAAACAGGAAAAACTGGGCATTATGTACAAAATGACTGAAGATTGCACACTACCAAATCAAATGTAAACTCGCACAGAAATAGGCGGCTCATTGCTAGGAGGCATATGACAAATGAAAACCAATATATGCTGTAAATCGTTGTGAAATACCAAGTGTTTAATGTCTTCCTATTGCATGGAATCATAGTCTAAAATATATTTTTTTGTATGTTTTGTTTTAAAAGAGTGTGCAGCTTTTGAATGGGAAAATCTCTCAACTCTCGACTGCCCAAAGTTTGCAGACTGGCTTTGACTTTCAGTGCTTACTCATGTAGACTGCTATTTGGCACAAAAATATGTGCTTAAATCATGTATTCCAGCTTTTAGTCTGCAGTTTGTCATGTGTTGTGTTGTGTTTTTTTTTTTTTCATTATAGAGAGTCATGATTGGCTTGGCTGTTGGGGTCACCATATGAAGTCACCAGGGTTCAAGGCCATCAGAGAGTTTCAGAAAGTAAGATTGGGAACTTGAGGTGTTTTGCCACCTGTGCAATAAATATCCATCAAAGGTGTTTCTCATATGTGACCCTAGACCACAAAACCAGTCATAAGGGTAATTTTTTTTTTTTTAAGTTGAGATTTATACATTATTCGAAAACTGAATAAATAAACTTTCCATTTGTTAGGATAGGACAAAAAAAATCTAGATTAGGGAAAAAGTAAAAGTTTTTACTTTACTTTAAAGTTGTGCAATGCATATTACTAATCAAAAATTAAGTTTTGATGTATTTACAGTAGGAAATGTATTAAATGTCTTTATGGCACATGATCTTTACTTAATATCCTAATGATTTTTGGAATAAAAGAAAAATTGGTCATTTTGACCCATTGTTGGCTATTGCTACTTATGACTAGTTTTGTGAACCAGGGTCACATATTTAAAGCAGAAGTTCACTACCAGAATGAAAATGTCCTGATAATTTGCTCACCCCCATGTCATCCAAGATGTTCATGTCTGTCTTTCGAAAAAGAAATTAAGTCAAACAAATGAGTCAGCCAGATGAAACAACACTGACAAACAGGAGAAACACTGCAACGATACAGTCAGGAGGCTTTTTAATATACAAATCGCCATTATTTAACCTATCATAGATTTACTGCGGTAGCACTAACTGCACCATGGTATTATGTCAGAAATGTGGGTATAAATGTGTCGAATTGTATTATATTATTAGTGTAGATGTATTAAATGTATTGAAGGAGGTGTAATGGAATATAATTACACCATATTACATTTTTACCATGGTTTTGAGGTGCTATATTTGTTTTAACGGTTACTATCATGAGCTATGGATGATACTATGGAAGAGCAATTTGTAATTAAAAAAAATCTATTTCACCATATAAAAAATGAGGTTGCTACAATTTTTACAGATATTACTTGCTGATTTTGATCAGGAACATAAATCTATAAAAATCGATAATTATCAATATTGGCTGATATAAAAAAAATTATCGTGATAATTTTCTGCCCATATCGCCCAGCCGTAGTTTTTGAGGAAAACATTCCATATAGTGGACTTCAGTGGTGGCCAATGGGTTGAGGGTCCAAATTGCAGTTTCAATGCTCTACATCAGCCTTCACTAACAGGTGGACCGCGGTCCGGGTCCGGACCGAGAAGCCATCCCATACGGACCCGGACCTACAGCCAAAACGTCAACGTTAAGGTTATGATTTAAAAAACTGTCGGGACGCTTCTATTTCGACCAGCGCAGCTGTATGATTGTATGGTAGTGGAAACGCACCACGTGAAACCACTCAGCCTATCAAGTCTGATAAACATTGCGAGTCTGCGGCGCAGACAGATGAGAGTGTTAAGCGGCAAGTTTCACATTAAAAGAGATGGTAAAAAAGAAAAGAAAGAGAGTCATACATGAAACAGAGACACAGGCGACTGCGAAACAGGCGAGAAAGACGGAGAAAGAGAGAGAAACCGACGAGTGAGACGGAGAAAGAGAAACAGACGAGTGAAATGCAGCCCTACTTTTATTTAATTAATGAGAGACCATTATACATATCTACAGTCATACATGACAGTTATGTTACATGACAATAAATCACTCAAAAAGTTTTTTAATTGTACTGAATTAATTTGATTTGGCAGTCAGGGTTTTATTACTTGCAGATGTCTAAGATTAAATTATATTATAAAAACTTAAATATATAAGCTATTACACTAACTTGTTACACATTATGATCTTCCGGACCTTTGCTTCAAGAAATTTTCTCTGACTGGACCTCTTTAAACTTTAGTTGAATACCCCTGCTCTACATGATCCCAGCCGAGGAATAAGGGTCTTATCTAGCGAAATGATCAGTCATTTTGTAAGAAAAATACAAATTGATATACTTTTTAACCACAAATTCTTGTCTTGCACTAGCTCGACCTCACGCATTACATAGCAACACCCTACCTTTTTTAACTGAACTACATAGACGAAGAATTAACTGCATGACTTTTCCAATATGATTATGCAGTGCGTGAAGATGCGCATCGCAGAGCTAGTGCAAGATGAGCATTTGCGGTTAAAAGGTATATACATTTTTCTTTCTTTTTTATTTTTTTTAAGAAAATGACTTGATGAGATTGTTTCGCTAGATAAGACATTAATTCTGGGATTATGTAGCCGTTGATCCCCATTGAAGTCCACTATAAGGAGAACATTCCTCCAATGTTTTTCTTCAGAAAACATAATTTCTTCACCACTGAAGAAGGAAAGGCATGAACATCTTGGATGACATGGGAGTGAGTAAATTATCAAGAAAATTTCATTCTGGAAGTAAACCCCCCCTTTTTTTTTTATGGCCTGGTGTTTGACATTTAATGGCCTGTCAAGTTGTTGGTATTCCGATACCTTTCGTAATTGCCTAATACTTCCTGTCAGCTGAGTATTAACAAGCATGCATTTCTGTTTGGCAGCTGAACCACTTTCCAGGGTCCTTTCAGATTGGCCGGAAGGACCGACTTTGGAGGAACCTGTCCAAGATGCAGGCACGCTTTGGCAAACGAGAGTTTGGCTTCTTCCCACGCTCCTTCATTCTCCCACAGGATATAAAACTGCTGAGGAAGGCCTGGGAGGATGGAGGCAGCAAGCAGAAATGGATCGTCAAACCGGTACCGTTACATTACTGAAGTTGTTGTGAAATGACACTGATGTTCTTGTCATTGACGTACTGCCATTTCTCGCTTTTAGCCTGCATCTGCTCGTGGAATTGGCATTCAGGTCATTCACAAATGGAGCCAAATGCCACGCAAGAGACCGCTCCTCGTGCAGAAGTTAGTTGGAAGACCATGATACATGATTTTTTTTCTTTTTCCGGTTTTCTTTTCTATTAAACAATGTGGTATGTATTTATGCAGGTATCTTCACAAGCCCTACCTCATCAGTGGGAATAAGTTTGATCTACGCATCTATGTGTATGTGACCTCTTATGACCCACTCCGTGTTTACATCTTTAATGATGGACTAGTCCGTTTTGCAAGCTGCAAGTGAGTATATGTCATTTATATGTCATTGCAAATCTGATAACTTTTCTCATTTAAATGGTTGTTTTATGATTGTTATTCGAAACAGATACTCTCCTTCTATGAAGACCCTCAACAACAAATTTATGCACCTTACAAACTACAGTGTAAATAAGAAGAACTCTGAGTATCAGAGTAACAGCGACGATAAGGCTTGTCAAGGCCATAAATGGTAAGAATAAGAGATAATACTTAGGAATTCAGAGTCTGCCCTGCACTGGTAAGATATGAGGTTTTGTGATTTAATCAGCAGGCAATTCATGGCTTCAAAATACTCAGACTGGCCTCAGAATTGTAATATTTTCGAATGATTGAGGTTTTGGTTAATGCAGGGCTTTGAAGGCACTGTGGCAGTACTTGGCCTCTCAAGGTATCAACACCACTCTCATCTGGGAGAAGATTAAAGATATGGTCATCAAAACCATCATTGCGTAAGTGTTCTGTATTTGTAGGCTGTTCTTGTGTATGTGCACACATTCATGTTCCTCTAAACTGAACCTGGGAGTATTGACTCTCTTTCCATGGCAGGTCTGACCCATATGTGAACTCGCTGGTGAAGATGCATGTACGCTCTCCCTACAGCTGTCATGAGCTGTTTGGCTTTGACATCATGCTGGATGAGAATCTGAAGCCATGGGTGCTGGAGGTAAACATCTCACCCAGGTACGGCACACAGGAACTCATGCAGCTTAAGCTTGCTCAGAATTGACAGTAGCCAGACAACTGTAAATTAAACTACACTTTTTAAAATGATCGTCTCTATGCTACTAATTGCTGAGTGAGTAAAGACACTTGTAGCAGTATAATTGTCTTGCGTCATTTATTGAAATAATCAGAATAGTGTTTATTTGGCACAAAAAGGAGGGTGACTCTAATATATAAATGTACACTAAGTAAGAAGATGTGGCTCAAGATATGGCCTCTTAAATACACTAAACCTGAGGATTTTACTGTGAAAGATGTTTATTTACTTTTCATAATTGTGTTTTTCCAAGCTGTTGCATTTCACAGAATCTTGCCCTGCCCTGTACCAAATATCATTCTCATATTGTTTCCTCTTGCTCTCTCTGTCCATCTCTAGCCTCCATTCTAACACACCGCTGGATGTCAGCATCAAGGGTCAGATGATACGGGACCTGCTGAACCTTGCTGGCTTTGTGTTGCCATTGACAGATGACATTGCTGCATCCAGTGCCAGCAGCTCCACCAACAGGTCAGTTCTGATATTACATTGTATTCAATTTTTTTTTTATGTTCCTATATTGCAGTTTATTTGTACATTTGCCATTTAGAAGTGCATGGTGAGTAAGATTAGTTTTTTGTAAAACAAACTGTTACTTTTATTAGGCAAGGACGCATTAAATGAGTAAAGACTTTAATAATGTTTAAAATATATTTGTCAAATAAATGTTGTTCTTCTAAACTTGAATTCATCAGAAATCCTGCAGAAAACATTTCACGGTTTTCACAAAAAGCACTATCCTTTGTAACATTCATAATAAAAAAGATCATGTGGTAATGAAGACTGGAGTAATGGATGCTAAAAAGGCAGCTTTCAGTTCACAGGAATAAATTGTAATACAGTTGAAGTCAGAAGTTTACATATACCTTGCAGAATCTGCAAAATGTTAATTATTTTACCAAAAAAAGAGGATCATACAAAATGTGTGCTTTTTTTATTTAGTACTGACCTGAATAAGATATTTCACAAAAAAAAAAAAAACTTTAAATATAGTCCACAAGAGAAAATAAGCTGGTCCACAGCTGCTTTTTTTTTGTTTAGTGATAGTTGTTCATGAGTCCCTTGTTTGTCCTGAACAGTTAAACTGCCTGCTGTTCTTCAGAAATATCCTTCAGCTTCTACAAATTCTTTGGTTTGGTTAGCATTGTGTATTTGAACCCTTTCCAACAATGATGGTATGATTACTGATATTTCACAACTACGGGACTCATATGCAACTATTACAGAAGGTTCAAATGCTCACCAGTGCTCCAGAATGAAAAACTGTATTTTGAGCCAGGGGTGAAAACTTCTGAACTGAAGTTCAGGGTAAATTTAACTTATTTTGTCTTCTGGGAAACATGTAAGAATCTTCTGAAGTGCAGTACTTCAAAAAAAAAAAACAAAAAAAAAAAAAGATATTTAGGCAAAATAAGAAATATGTACACCTCATTCCGTTCAAAAGTTTACACCCCTGGCTCTTAATGCATTCCAGTGGGCTATGTGTAAACATCTTTTATGTGAAATGTCTTATTCAGGTCATGATCCCTGTTATTTTGTTAAAATAATTAATGTTTGTGTGTGAGAACATTTGACTTCAAATGTATATTCAACAATACATTTTAAAATAGAAAAAGGTTATAATAAATTGATATTTCATGATATTACTATTTTGCTGTATTTTTTTTAAACAAATAAACGGTCAGTATAAGAGACTTCTTTCAAAAACATTAAAAAGAAAATCTTACCTGAGCCCAAACCTTCGAACGAAACCTTTTTGTTTGTTTTGTTTTGTTTAGTTTTTGTTTTTTCCCTGTTATTCTTAAATGGTTTCTGTATGCCTCTAATTGAAATTTTACTCTGTTTTGTTCAGTTTATGTGGAGCGGTGCGAGAGAAATGGCGGTCAGACATTTCAATTGATGAGAAAGTAAAGAGAGCCTTTTATCTGAGTCAGCGTTTTGGAGACCAGGTAATCAAACACCCTATCTTCATCATATACTGAGATATTGATCACTGATGCTCATAAAGAAAGCAAAGTTTGTAGTTACTGATAATACCAATGACTGCGTTACCCCAGTTCCACTCACATTTAATGAAATGTTTTTGTGTGTGCAGGACTTCTGTGCCACAATCCTGGATGTGCTGACACCTGATGACGTGCATGTCCTGGCAGAGAGCGAGGATGAGTTGAGTCGTAAAGGAGATTTTGAGCGAGTTTTTCCCTCTCATGCTTCCTCCCGGTACCTCCGTTTCTTTGAGCAACCACGCTACCTCAACATCCTCCTCAACCAATGGGAACAAAAATACTGGCTCAACAGGAGCAAAGGTATGTGTTTGCAGTGGACTGTGCTATGACCTGTAACTCTGACCTGGTTTGTGCAGCTCTCCATTTTGACTCTTTGCATACTTTCATTTAGGTATCAATCAATTGAGGGATTTGTGTGAGAAGAGGGTGCACTTAGGGAACCTGGCAGACTCTGTTCATCACGTAAGTACTGATGTGTGTGCAACCATTCCGCAGTAGCTGTTTTGTAACCGACTACATGGCTACACAGTTAGAAGTAGAATGTAATGTGATGATTTTATTGTTAGTATGTTTTCTTTATGCTTGTTTTTCTGTTCATAGTGGTCTTCCAAGTCGTATCATGGTCACAGACCACAGATGACTAGATCTGGGTATGTACACACATCTATACCCATCCCACATTCACTTATGATGTTCTTACATCTGACTCACTTCATGTCGCTCTGTTTTTCTCAGTGTGCTGGTCAGTCAGAGTTCTGATGCTGAAGATGAGGACTCATCTGACCGTGAGGTTCAGTCAGTCACTATGAGTCTTCCAGACATGAGTTTGCTGAGCACCATGAGCCTGAGTCCCAGTCCCACCTCCAGTTCCAGCCTGGCCAGTGACAGCCTACCTTCTCACGATGACCTTTGAGCTTGACCCCCACAACCCTGGACATTCAGAGCTTCCGAACTGTGTGTATACATGTCACATCTCAGCTGAAGCTCCTAGCAGAGCTCCTAGAGTTGTGCTTTTCTGCTTTTGGAGGGAGATGAGACTGAAAAGCAGACTAAATGAAATAACTGGCCAAATGGATGAGTGTTAACAGCTGTATTTTGAACAAGTATTTTGTTGCTGGGCCACACATACAGGTGTAAATACACAGTGCATGTGGGTGGCAAGAGGAATAAGCTTTTCCTGTTTGGGGTTTTGGTTGTGTTTCCATATGAGCCTATAGATACTTCTGCATTGTTTACATCACAGGTCTGTGTACAGTACAGACATCTGTTGGGCTGATTATTTTAAACGTGTGGGATGAAATGTGAAGTTTGGAAAAGAGATATTATTGTAAAAATAAAAATCACTGTCATATGTCTTTTAATGACATGCGCATGCCCTGCTGAAGGGAGACAACATGCTGAGGTTAAAGTTTTTAAATTAAAATTGCTATTTGAAATATGACTGTTTCAAAAAAATGTGTTGGCTTGAATATTAACTGTTGATCTCTGGATCTTGATAACACTTGCGCATGTGGTTATTTCGAGGATATCAACTGTTTTATGCAACAACTACTTGGCTGACTGGTATTTCAACTGCATGGATAGTTTACAGAAATAGCGTCTCATAGGGGCAGGTTCACTTTAGTGTGTGTTTAGTTACTATTGAGCACTGACAGCGTGTTTACTTGTGCAATCAGTGATATTTTTGCTATTGCTCATAGCAAACAAACAGTTGTTCTCAACAGTCTGAGGGCCTCAGCAAACTTCCTAAGGAGCTTCAAGATGACTTAAAATGACTAAAAATATGACAAAACAAGCTTTAAAATATGTCAGAACAACAAAAAATCAAGATACTAATTTTAATTCACCCACTCAACAACTCTTTTTCCCCTCCCATTCTATTAGGAACAAGGTTTCCCACAGTCCTGGATAAATGAGGAAGGCTAAATTTAAAACGTGCTAGACTTCAGGTTCATTAGCCACTGAAGGAAAATAACAAGAATAATAACAAAATGCAATAAACGGTAAAACTGTTTGCACTACAATTAAGTGTGTTCATAATTAAGATAATACATAATATGGTAAGGTACACCAGTTTGCAATATAAAGCAGCAAAATGAGTTTTGTACTTTGTACAGCTAAAATTAGAGGCGGATGATACCGGAAGCCAGACACATTCAATTAATTCCAATGTAGATTTATACCTGAAAGCTAAATAAATAAGCTTTCCATTGATGTATGGTTTGTTAGGACAGGACAATATTTGGCCGAGATACAACTATTTGAAAATCTGTAATCTGAAGGTGCAAAAAAAAAAATCAAAATATTGAGGAAATCGCCTTTAAAGTTGTCCAAATGAAGTTCTTTGCAATGCATATTCCTATTAAAAAAATAAGTTTCATAGATTTACAGTAGGAAATGTATAAAATATTTCCATTTAACATGATTTAACTGTCAACACATGTATCCAGTAAAAATTCAACCCACTTTGTGGCCTAATCCTGTCTCAGTGAAGGTCCCAACTGTAATCATCAGGTAACAGAAGACAAAAATAGAAAAGTCTTGACATTTTTGTCATCATCTTGCAGGTCATGGTGTTGCAGAGGTTTTTAATGTCGGCAGTATGCTTTTCAGCTGATTTGTCTTACATTGAACAAATTAATAACTGAAATGCATGTCTTGAATTCCTGTATAATTTTGTTAAACCTCAAGATTGAGTCATCTATGCATAACTTGACTGAGGTCCTAATTATTCTGTGACATACCATGTTCATACCATCCAGGTCTCTTACAGGGGTGTTGTGTACACAGCCAGTCACAGCTACAACATTTGTGATTCTCCTCCCCCCGTCCCACGTCCAGCCCTCTGCGTGCCTGGGCCGGCTTTCTCTCCTGATTTAGATCGTGCTCTGCACACAGGGACAGGAGCACAGCTGAAATATGCTCCGGTCAGGCCAGCTCAGGCACTGAATGCGTTTGTCTCACAGCAGGACCCCTGAACATGGACCCTCTGACAGAGGTAAGACATGCAGAACAACCTGTACAAGTTTTCACATATGCTTAAGGTGAGGTGAATCATATTCCAGGAACAGTTGTGACAGTTTAGTGTCTATTGCATATAAAAATGTTATCATATCAACTTGATATGTTTGCAGACGTTTAAAAAAAAAACTGTCAATAAGCAAATGGCACCAGGAGGCTTGTTTCAGTGTTGATAATCCACAATTAGTGGATTCAACAGATAACATATGAATAACTAGTTATTCTGGTTGCTTTGTACATTGTGTTTATGTTTGAGGTTATTTTTGGAGATCTGAACGGTGCATGGAGACAAAAGCCTCTGTGGAAATCAAGTTCAATCTGAGGTAGAGATATGTAGCCACAAAACTTCATTATTTCTAATAATAATTAACTATATGTCCATTTCCTGAAATACCAGTGATCGCAAGGTTGCAACTGACTATAGTTAAAGTTTAGGTTTTAGGCTTTGGTTCAGTGTGAATAATATACAGAATTGGAGATGCAGTCTGCATGATAATTGACTGGGGTTAAATTATATCTATCTAGTCATACTGTTAAGATAAAATACTCGTCTCTGTAGGGTTCTCTGGCAGCTCTAGCGCTGCAATTAAGCAATATCACAGTAACAATCAATCTCTGAGTAGTAATTCTGACTAACAGCATAATTGCTGTTTGTGAAATCGATTTATACAACAGTTCAATAAACAAGAGGTTTTTATTGACTAACTTAAATTGTATACATAATAAGTTACCTTTTCTTTTTTGCTCCGCCATTAAACAAGGGTTTCAAGTGAAGCCACACCAGTGTGGCACACCTGAATGAATCAGTTTTGGAACTAATAGGTTAAATTAGGTGAGTGATTCAGTGACTCACTTTTAAAGACTTGTCGCCATCTACTGGCACAATGTTGTAACCTTCAGAAAGAGTCACTGAAAAATTAGCGTAACCACTGCTTGAACAAACGCAGACAAGCGGAGTGATACCGTGAAACTGCTGTACTGTCTTAATCAGTTAATCAGATTTAATGACTGGAACTTGTATAATCAGTAACTGTTCAGTTTGTTAGGTTTTGAGGCAGTTGCTAAAACAAAAATAGCTGGTTGAAAAAATACTCGGCAACATGTTGCTTAAATTTTCTCTTGATATTTTTGAACAGGTAAGTTACATAAGGTGATGCTACTACTTTTAACTGCTTTTTTGAGTGTATTACCTTTTAGTGAAAGACCATTTATTCTCTGCTCTGTTTCTAGTTCCCCTTTATGGAGGAGGAGGGGCTCACCATGAAGAGGACAGGTATCTATCAGTATCTTTTGTACACTCTGTGCTTTTCTTAATGTAAACACAAACATTTCTTTACTATAGACTCTAAAATAAAAAGTAGGCACACCACAGCTTCAAAGATAGACAATTATTTACTTATGTTCTCCCCACAGGTGCCGTTTTGAGCTTAGAAGCTCTTTATCATTACTATAGTCTCTGAAATTCTGCTTTCAAGTCCAGTGGCTTACTAAATTATGTAATGGTTTATTTAATTAGTTTTTTTTAAAGGGAACCCCAGGTATTAAGAGTTGTATGGCTTAATATAATGTAAATGATGTCTCTTACTGAAATATGTAGTAGAAAACCCATGAAAGATTTACAATATTTAAAAAATCCACGTTGTTCTATACATATTTTGGACTATGAGGGGCGCATTATCTTGATGATGTAAAAAAGTTGCTCTCAGTATGCTACTGCCATTACCTGTTGCTATTTTTACCACAACACAACCGGAAATAAAGTAATGATACGACGCCACATTGTGCTGCTTTTTGTTAGTAATTTTCAGTCGAAGGTTAACAAGAAAAGCGAAGTCTTAGCTGCTTTCTTAGCGACAAGAAGAGAAAAAAAAAAAGATGCCTGTGGACAAATAAAACTTCCTAAAGACGTTCGTCTTTGTTCTCTCCACTTTAGCCCTGATGTGTTTGAGGTTCTTAGCCTGGATTTCACCTAAAATCTGGGGGCATTTAGATTCTTGTGAGGAAAAATTTATGGTACAGCATTTGGTTTAAGTCTGCGCTTATATCTTTCGCCAACTGTAAGCTTTTTCAGAAGATGTGGTCATTGTATCAGTATTTTATTTTCCAAGTTGTGTTGCAGTAAAAATAGCAACAGTTAGTGCAACCATTTACATCATTGAAATAATGGCACCTCCTATAGTCCAAAATATGTATAAAGTGATATGGATTATTTTACATAACGCAAATCTTTCATGGGTTTTCCTACTACGTATTTCCGTAAGAGACATCATTTATATTAGTTATATTGAGCCATACAAGTCTTAATACCCATTTTTTCTTTTGCTACTGGAGCAAATGCATGAAAAAAAAACTATTTGTTGAGTCTTAAAACAAACCAAATTATTTTAAGTTTAAGTTTTTAAGTTTAAGTTTAAAATTAAATTTCAAGTTTAGTCAACTCAAATAGCTAAGTTGTCACTTAATACAACTTAAGATTTCAAGCTGATTAAGCTTAAATTTTTTTTTAAGGCAGCAGGGTAACAAATTATTTTAAAGGAACACTCCACTTTTTTTGCAAATAGGCTCGTTTTCAAACTCCCAGTAGCCCTTTTAGCATAGCTTAGCAGAAATCATTGAATCTAATTAGACCATTAGCATCGCGTTCAAAAATAAAACCAAAGACTTTCGATATTTTTCCTATTTAAAACTTGACTCTTCTGTAGTTACATTGTGTACTAAGATCGACAGAAAATGAACATTTTCTGGGCTGAAATGACTAGGAACTATACTCTCGTTCTAGCATAATAATCAAGAAAATTTGCTGCTGTATTATGGGTGCACAGGCGCAATGATATTACGCAGCACCTGAATATAGTCCCCAGCTATTTTATTATTACCTTAGTGGCTTAGTGCAGTGAATGGATTCGAAAAAACTGTAAAACTCATCTGTTTAACTCTGGGGGAGTTGGAAAATGAGCCTATTTGCAAAAAAAAGTGGAGTGTTCCTTTAAGTTGACTCAACAAATTGTTTTTTACAGTGTGGAAACAAAAAAATTATATTTGTTGTAGTCCTGTTCACTGCTATAGTAGTTCGCCCAACTATGATGAACTTCTGATAACTTCACCTTAGCTCAGTGTTGCCAAATCAAGCGGTTTTCCAGCAGAATTGGGCTACTTTAACACTGTTGCTGCGGGTTGTTTTTCATGTCAGCGGGTTGAAACGACCTCAATAACATAATATTTAGCCCTTGGAATGCTAATTTTACCTTGGAAACCCCGCCAAAAAATGTGTATTCAAAACGTATGATACAACGGTTTTGTTGTGAAAACTGGCAACCCTGCCTTAGCTGCTGTTTGTCCAAGGCTGTTGGTTGTTTTGTCCAAAGTATGAAGAGTAATTGTATTCACGTGAATTTTAACCAAAACATTTTTTTTATTACAAAAAAGTTGCTCCATTATTGTTCAGTAGAGAAAAACACTTACTTGGGTGACCTTTAGTCTTGTTTTACTATTTTTATGGCATTATAACTATGATTAATTAATTACGTTTCTTGAAAAGATGAGTTGGACTGCAGTTGTAATGTTTGGCCAGTAGGTTACATACAGTTATATAAGTGTGGCACAGCTGCAGACTGACCGACCTGCAGCAGGGGTTTCCCTCTCTGTGTCCCTCTCAAGGGCCTCTCCAAGACCCTGACTCAGATGTGTATGCCAAGTTCTTCATGAGTCACTGCTGTTACGATGCCATTCCAACAAGCTCCAAACTGGTCATCTTTGACACAACATTGCAGGTGTGTATTGTGCTTGCTTACTTACTTATATAAAAAATATCCATATTTAAGATTGAAATGTTTAGCACATAAACACTTAAACATGTGAGTGATGTGTACAGGTGAAGAAAGCATTCTTTGCACTGGTTGCAAATGGGGTCAGAGCGGCACCTTTGTGGGATAACAAGCTGCAGTGTTTTGTAGGTAAGCAAACGCTGGGGTTCTGCTGAGTCTGACGAAGTGTGGTTGCTCAGCTGTGAGCCTGCATCAGATTACTGAAATCTTATAATGTCACTACATCTTCACCCATAAACCCATATTAGGAAAAGCAAGCATGATTCACATATGCCAAAACACTTAGCACATGCAGACTATAATCAAGTGTATCATCCATTTGATTTTGAGGTTTGGACATTTGACATTAAGTTTCTGCTCCCAGAGGAATTTTCTTGAATTTAAAACATTTTTTTATAAATACCACATAAACCTCTTTTTAACAGATGTTTTGCTGCTATTCACACAAACTGCTGTTTAAAAGTTGGATGCTTTAAATTAGTCTCTTCTGCTCACCAAGCCTGCATTTATTTGATCCAAAATACAGCAATATCAGTAATATTGTTAAATATGTTTACTATTTAAAATAACAGCTTTCTATTTGAATATATTTTAAAATGTAATTTATTCCTGTGATCAAAGCTAAATTTTCAGCATCATTCCTCCAGTCTTCAGTGTCACATGATGCTTCAGAAATCATTCTAATATGATGATTTGCTGTTCAAGAATTTTTTTATTATTATTATCAATATTTAAAACAGTTGAATACATTTTTTCATGATTCTTTGATGAATAGAAAGATCCAAAATCAGCATTTATCGGAAATAAAAAGGTTTTGTAACATTATACTCTACACCATTCAAAAGCTTGGAGTCATTAATACTTTTACTTAACAAGGATGCTTTAAATTGATCAAAAGTGATGATAAAGACATTTATGTTACAAAAGATTTCTATTTATCAAAGAAACCTGAAAAAAATTCTACTTAGCTGTTTTCGACATGTTTCAAAAATGTTTCTTAAACAGCAAATCAGAATATTAGAATTGATTTCTGATGAATCATGGGACTGGAGTAATGACGCTAAATCTTCACCTTTGAAATCCCAGGAATAAATTACAGTTTAAAATATATTCAAACAGAAAGCAATTATTTTATATAGTAAAAAAAAAAAAAAAAAAGAGTAAACATGTTACTGGTTTTGCTGTAAACAGTAAATATATATATATTAAGCAGCACAATTGTTCAGCATGGATAATAAGAATTGTTTGTTCAACAGCAAATCAGCATATTAGGATGATTTCTGAAGGATCATGTGACACTGAAGACTGCAATAAAAATGCTGAAAATTTCTGCTATTCCTGCCATCACATAAATAAATTAAATAATAAAATATATATTAAAAAGGCATTAGAGACTTCTTTCAAAAACATTTGAAGTTGTTACTGATCCCAAACTTTTAAATGGTAGTGTAGAAGTGAGAACACATCAGGTATACATACTGTACGTGTGTGCGCTGACACAGCTTTGATTTGTAGCAGTCGGTCTCAGTGTCCGTGTCCGGGACAGTTACGGAGTGATCATTCTCAGCACCCGTCCCCTTCATCAGTGCCAGCTTCTAAGTTTAGTGTGGCTCCTGGGCCATGGTGTCTGGTGGGAAATGGCAGAGTAGAGCTCTAATCCCCTGAACCTTCTCTGGGAGTAATAATAGCCATGCTAATGGGAAAGCATATCCTCCTACTGAAAGGAAGCTCGGGCAAAATAGTGTGTTCCTGTTTCAGTGCATAGTGAGAGTTGGTATGTTTATGCTAATGTTAGCCACTTGATATTTTAATTTCAAACTATAATGCGGTACTGTCCAGTCAGTTTTAGATCAGCTTGTAAGAATTAATTGCTGAATTTAAATTAAAAGCTGAGTGCTCATGTTCTCCATGTGCTGTTTTTGTCTTTGCAGGGATGCTCACCATTACAGACTTTATCAACATTCTCCATCGTTACTACAGATCTCCCATGGTAATCCTAAAAAATGTCATGGTTTCTACAAAAATATTAGGCAGCACAACTGTTTTATAACATTGATAATAATAATGTTTCTTAAGTAGCACATTCACATATTAGAATGATTTCTGCAGAATCATGTGAACCGTGAAGACTGGTGTAATAATGCTTTAACATCACAGAAATAAATTAAATGTTAAAGTATTTTGGAATAGAATACAGTTATTTCAAATTGTAATTCTCACAGTATTAATGTTTTGCTGTATAAAGTTGAGGTCAAGTTTGCATACACCTTGCAGAATCTGCAAAATGTTAATTATTTTACCAAAATAAGAGGGATGATACAATATAAAGATGTTTATTAAAAAATAATAGTTACATTTATAAAAATGACCTTGCTAAAAAGTTCACATACACTTGATTCTTACTGTGTTGTTACCTGAATAATCTACATCTGTGGTTTTTTGTTGTTGTTTGTTTTGCTTTCTGATAGTTGTTCATGAGTCCCTTGTTTGTCCTGATCAGTTAAACTGTTCTTTAGAAAAGGAAACATAGTGGTTAAGAATTTGAAGACTCGGGTAAATTTGACTTTTGGAAAACATGTAAGGGCAGTACAAAATGAAAAAAATATATTTAGGCAAAATAAGAAAAATGTATACATCTTTCTGTTAAAAAGTTTACACCCCCGGCTCTTAATGCATCAGGTTTTTTTTTTTTCTTCTGGAGCATCAGTGAGTGTTTGAACCTTCTGTAACCTTGCATATGAGTCAGTTGTCCTCAGTGTGAAAAGATGGATCTCAAAATCATACAGTCATTGCTGGAAAGGGTTCAGATGCGGGCAGTTTAAATGTTCAGGACAAACAAGAGACTCATAAACAGTATTAAGAATCAAGTGTATGTAAACTTTTGAACAGGGCTAAAAGACCTAAACTGTATTTGATTGAATAAATACAGTCTCGGGTGAGCATAAGAGACATTTCAGTAGGGTTGGGTATCGTTTGGGTTTTTTTCGATACTGGTGCCAAATCGATACTTTTAAAACAGTGCCTGAAATGATACTTTAAAAAAAGAAAAAAAAAGCCACAAAATGGTGGATGACACATGAATATCTTGAATATCACAGGGTTCTCTGAGACTGTAGTGGGTGCACATTGGGTTCAGGGGAACGCCCCCATAAGAAAATTTTGACAGAGGAATCAATTGACTAGATCAAATGAAGAATTATTTGCTCTTGTAAACAATTTTGTGCTCTAGTAGTAATTTATTTATTGGTTGCATAGATGTGAATGTGATGGTAGGGCACAATTTTCACTACATACATTCTTATAAAAGCTACGAGTGCTATTCTGTCAAGGAATATGGAGTGACTTTCTCCTCGTCTTTTGTTGTTTATCATTAACGCTGACATTTAATTCAAGAGACAAAATGAGACAGGAGTTCACAAGGAGAGGAGGTCCAGATTATTCAACATTCAAAGTGCAAATAGAGATCGGATACAGAACTATAGACAACACAACCTGTTATAGCCTACATACTAATAACAGCCAAGATATATTGTGTAGCATTGGGGAGTCCCTCTCTAAACGCAGGGTATTAAAATTGCTTTTGAATGCGCGTGTTAATTTTACTTTCGGTTTCGTTTTCGCGATCGCGCCAAAACTCTCAGCGGTGCTGAGCGTGCATTCTGGATGGTCTCATTTCCTTACGATTTGTACTTTTAATTCGAAATGTGAAAATGGACAGTAAAGATGTCTTGGATGTGTATCATCAAAGCTTTAGGACGTTCACGTGAGTTTTCTCATTCAGGAAATCATTTTTCCGATCATTCTGACACCCCATAAATGCAGTATTCATGTAACTAGCGATCACGCATGTTGATGAATCAATGCTTCTTACATCCGTGTCATAGCACCAGAAGACAAATATTTAAATCGACAGTTCAGGCATTTAAGTGGCACCGAAATTCGCGTTCTGATTCGGTCCGGTACATACCGGTCATAATTATAGGTTTCGGTACCCAACCCTA
This sequence comes from Cirrhinus molitorella, assembly GCA_033026305.1. Classification (NCBI taxonomy): domain Eukaryota; kingdom Metazoa; phylum Chordata; class Actinopteri; order Cypriniformes; family Cyprinidae; genus Cirrhinus; species Cirrhinus molitorella. Next base: position 28,624,691 of record CM065122.1, on the reverse strand, counting down.
CATTTCAGAAACCTTACCAAACCCAAACGTTTGCATGGTGATGTATGCAGAATTAGATATCGAATATAAACAAAGATCATGTGTTTTTTTTTTCTGTTTTAGGTGCAGATCTATGAGCTGGAGGAACACAAGATTGAAACATGGAGAGGTGATTGTGTAGTTTTGAAGATAAGTATGTAATTCTACACACATCATAATGTTTTAAAGTAGTAGCTTTATGTGTTCCCTCTTTCAGAGGTCTATCTACAGTATTCTCTCAACTCCCTGATCAGCATCACACCTGACTCCAGGTAAAACAGAACCTCTACAGCACTTCGTTTGCCTTTTCTTTTTCTTTTATCTTTCCAGTGACAGAGAGTTGTCTTTCCTGTTGGCAGCCTCTTCGAAGCCATTTATTCCTTACTGAAGAACAAGATTCACCGGCTACCCGTCATAGATCCAGAATCAGGGAACGTCCTCCACATACTCACCCATAAACGTATCCTCAAGTTCTTACACATCTTTGTAAGAGCTTTTATGTTGTACTTTTGATATGACCTTTCATTAACAGTGCACTCAATTATTTTTACCTCAGTAAAAAAATCACATTTGTTCACCTTCGGAATAAGGTATTTTTGATTAAATCAAAAGAGAGATTTCTGAGCTTCCATAGACACATTCAGGGCCCACAAAGGTAGTAAGGACATTGTTAAAATAGTCCATGTTACATCAGTGGTTCAACCGTAATGTTATAAAGCAACAAGCGCACTTTTTTTTTTACACAAATAAAACTAAAATAATTACTTTATTCAAATGTTTCTTCTCTTTTGTATCAGTCTTCGATGCGTGTTCATAAGAGTATTCACAAGGACTATTTTGACGATGTCCTTACTACTTTTCTGGGTCTTAAACGTGTCGGTTGTGTTGCTGTCTATGCAGGGTCATAAAGCTCTCAGATTTCAACAAAAATATCTTTGTGTTCTGAAGATGAACAATAGTCTTACAGGTTTGGAAAGACATGAGGGTGAGTAATTGATGACAGAATTTTCATTTTTGGCTGAACTATCCACTATCTTTAAGTTAATGGCTGACTGCAATTTATGTAACGCGGCATATTCACCACTAGGTGTTGGTGTAAGTTTAAAACGACTGTCATCAGCTAGCAAAACATAACTGAGCTGAACTTTCAACCCAATCTCATAAAAAATCTATTTTACAAAGTGGTAAGTTCTTTATTGTACGACAGCATTCATGCGTGAAGGTTAAGCATGAATGTCAACCTAAACCCCATCCCGGAACCAAACCACCAGTGGGGGCATATGAACATATTACAAATGAGATTGTACGAATTCATGCAAATAGCCATCAATTTGCCAAAATATTTATGATTTGCTATGAAACTGTATTCAGCACATGCTGACTATGCACTGCAAAAATGCTTTTCTTACTTAGATTTTTTTTGTCTTGTTTCCAGCCAAATTATCTAAAAATTCTTAAATCAAGAAGGGTTTTCTGGACGAGTAAAAATTATTGTCATGTTTTCAGAAAAAATATGTTAAAAAGCAAAACTTCTGCTTGAAATAAGATTATTTTGCTTACCCCACTGGCAGATTATTTTGTTGTTTCAAGTAAAAACTCACTTAATTTTGACTTTTGTCTGAAACCAAGACAATTTTTACTTATCTAGGAAATCCTTCTCGATTTAAGAATTTTTAGATATTTTTGCTGGAAACAAGACAAAAAATCGAAGTAAGAAAAGCATTTTTTGCAGTGTGACCATAGCTTTGTATTGAACGATGAATATTTTCTTTATTAATCTCAGGGCTCTATGATCCCGAAGCCACGATTCTTACAGAAGAGGATTGAGGAAGTGAATATTGGAACATTCAAGAGCATCGCAACTATCAAGGAGACAGAAACAGTTTATGACGCTTTATCAGTATTTGTAGAGCGACGGGTCTCAGCCCTGCCCGTCGTCAACGAGCAAGGTACTCTGTAGGGCTGTTTGCTTTTGTTTTTCTGCTTACTTAATACATGTCTTTAACTTCTAAAGGCCTTCTATGTGGTTTCTGACATTTTCCATTCACTGTAGGGAAAGTGATTGCACTTTACTCCAGATTTGATGTCATTGTACGTAGACCCACACAGACACCTTTTTTAATGTTACAGCAAATGACTTCACATGTACTAAACAAAGATCATCATTTACATGTCCTGCAACAGAATTTGGCTGCACAGAAAAGCTACAACAACCTAAACATGACAATGCAGGAGGCCATTCAGGGCCGCTGGTGCTGCATTGAGGGGGTGCTAAAGTGTTACCCTCACGAAACCCTCGAAACCATCATTGATCGGATCGCTGAGGCGGAGGTAGCTGCAATATTACATATGACATCACAAATGCTCACATCTTGTTTCTCTGATGAAAGGGTCATATGCTGTTTCTGTCAGGTTCACCGTCTAGTGCTGGTGGACACAGATGATGTGGTGAGGGGAATCGTCTCGCTTTCTGATTTGCTTCAGGCACTGGTCTTGACTCCTGCAGGCGTTGAAGCACTCTTCTCTTAACACCAGCAGAGGGCTTTCTCTCCACCATTGTCCCCATTTCATATCCTCTCTACCAGGTAGGCAGACTGTCTTTTGTGCTTGTTGCTGACTACTATCAGCAGAAGTGCTGTTTTTCTTTCTTCATCTCTCTAATGAACCATCCCCTTATTTCTGTAAACATCTCAGAAAAAAGGTACACTTTTAAAAATAAAGGTGCTTCACAATGATGCCATAGAAGAACCATTTTTGGTTCCAGGAAAAAAACATTCTTTGTGAAACAGAAAATTTCTTCAGATGTTAAAGGTTCTTTCTGGAACCATTTAGACCAAAAAGGTTCTTCTATGGCATTGTGAAGCACTATAATTTTTAAGAACCTTTTCAAAAGGTACATTTTTGTAATATTTTTACCTTTAAAGGGTGCATATTAATGCCTAAAGATAACAGGTGTACATGTCTGTACCTACATTAGTACCTTTTTAAAGAGTACCACCCCAGCGACAGCTTCTGTACCTTTTTTCTTTGAGAGTGTATCTGTTGTTATCAAATGGGGAAGTACATTATAATGTCATTATAATGTTTGCTCTGGAGTACATGGGCTGTTTAAGTTTTTAGAGACATCTTCCATGCAAATATTTGTTTCAGAAGAGAAAGAAGAAATATTGTTACTGTTATTGTATTATGGCATATCAAGTGATCAATGTGTTATTGAAGGATTAAAGGAATGATGCTTTTTTCATACATAATTTTGTTTTCCAGAATTTTGTCCTAAAGCAAACCATGAGCCTTGAAAATGAATGGTTGAAGACAGAACGTGTAAATATTTTGTATGTTGCTGGCACTTTGGGATTTTATGCATCACTTGTAAACATGTCTAATCTTATACTGCAATTTTACTTGTATATTTGTATAATTTATTAAAGAATTACCACATGATAATTTTAATTGTATTAGGCAGTTGTACTATGTGAGATAAAACTACAGATATTTTGTTATATAGTATGTAAAAACTATGTGGCAAATAATCTTTTTTTAATAACATTTTTGTTATAACTTTTTGACTCCTGATCCTCACATTGTAAATAAACCGATTATCACATCATTTATTTAGTCATATAATTCAATGAAGTTTTCCTACAGATTTTTCATACTTATAGTTGATTTACAATGTAATGTTGCACAAATGTACTTTTTTTCAACCACATACAACATGTTTAATGCAATAACTGTACTGTGTCATTATTTTGGTAAAGAAAGAGTTGTCTGTATGAAATATTTGCTCAAATGGCTCTGACTGCACTGAATCTGCACTTTCTCAGAAATAAAGGTATGAAAGCTTTTCAGAAGGTACACCTTTGTACCTAAGGGTTAACATTGGTACCTTAAAGGTACAGTTGAAGTCAAATGTTCAGCAGAATCTGCAAAATTTTACCTAAATAATAGGGATCATACAAAATGCATGTTATTTTTTATTTAGTACTGACCTGAATAAGATATTTTACATAAAAGATGTTTACATATACTGGACTCTTAATACTGTGTTGTCACCTGAATGATCCACAACTGTGTGGTGTTTTTTTTTTTTTTGCTTTAGTGATAGTTGTTCATGTTCATATTCTTTGGTTTTTCAGCAATTTTTGTGTATTTTAACCTTTTCCAACAATGACTCTAAGATTTTGAGATCCATGTTTTCACACTGAGGACAACTGTGGGACTCATATGCAACTATTATAGAAGGTTCAAATCTCATACATATTAATACCAAAAAAGTACCACCCCAGTGACAGCTTTTGTACCTTTTTATCTGAGAAAATTGCTTTACAGAATACAATTACTATAAAATGATGAGCTTTAAACTAAAACAGTGGTTCTGAATTTCATATATGTGACTCTGGACCACAGAACCAGTCATAAGATAAGATGACATGAAATCTGAGTAAATTGACTTTCCCTTGATGTATATTTTTTAGGATAGGACAATATTTGGCATCTATTTGATACATCTATTTGAAAATCTGGAATCTGAGGCTGCAAATGAAGTTCTTAGCAATGAATATTACTAAACAAAAATTAAGTTTTGATATATTTACAGTAGGAAATTGACCAAATGTCTCCATGGAACATGATCTTTACTTAATATCCTAATGCCAAAATATTGGCATAAAAGCACACATTTTTGTAAATATTTCATTATGTCTTTTCATGTGACAACACTGAAGAAATGACACTTTGCAACAATGTAAAGTAGTGAGTGTACAGCTTGTATAACAGTGTAAATTTGCCATGAGGTGCCATGTTAAACTTCCAGTGACCAGTATGAGAGAGTGAGAGCAGTAACACCAAATTTAACACACCTGCTCTCCATTCACACCTGAGACCTTGTAACACCAGTCACATGACACCGGGGAGAGAAAATGGCTAATTGGGCCCAAATTTGGACATTTTCACTTAGGGGTGTACACACTTTTGTGACCAGCGGTTTAGACATTAATGGCTGTGTGTTGTTATTTTGAGGGGACAGCAAATTTACACTGTTATACAAGCTGTACACTCACTACTTTACATTGTAGCAAAGTGTCATTTCTTCAGTGTTGTCACATGAAAAAATAGAATAAAATGTTTACAAAAATATGAGGGGTGTACTCACTTCTGTGAGATACTGAATAGATAGATAATTTGTAATTAAATCAAATAAATAATTCAGCCTGGCAGTGGCAAATACAGAGTTCAATGTTTGAGTTGTTGGTGCATATATTTACCAGAGGTGTATCCTTGTACATCCTGCTTTTTACTGTTAGCAAACAGTGTCATGCTAAATACTTATGACTTGCTAAGTAGGAGTTTAACGACCTAATTTGCATCATTTGCACTTCAGACTTGAAGGCTTACATTTATTTCAGTATGTAGCTAACACCTCTGATATTAAATATCTCAAACAATGACTAAAGTTTTGATCCACTTAATTCACAGAACTGCCAATGACTAATGTCTTAAGACACTGTGAACAAGTTAATGCTGTTCAAATAAAATTTAACTAAACATTTTATTACAAGCCTTCATAAATTAACATTACCCAAGGCAAAAGTTAACATGAATCAACAGTAATCTATAGGCTATAAAACACCTTTTCAGCGTTAATCTTTGTTCGTTTCTATTTATACGAACACATTTACATTAAGCTACTGTAATATAAGAGCAATAGTATGTTTATAAATTAATATTAACCAGGATTAACAAATGCTGTAATGTTGTCTCATTGTAGCTCATGAACTGTAAATGTATAGAAGCTTACTGTGGTACGGTACCACCTAAGTACAGATGGAGAAGCTCGTATGCCATGTGTCGAATGTTTTTTTATGGCCTCAGTGATACTTGAATTCTGATAAGGGTGCACACATAAAAAACGACTTTGATATAAAATCATAATTTAGGCTACTGCAGGATTTTAGAAATTGCAATATTAAACAATACAGTACGAGATTCCTATCTTTATTTGTGTTTGGTGTGTTGAGAATCGATTAATTCTGCAATGTGAAATGCTGTATATGGCCTCTGTTGAGTTTCCTAAAAACACACTTGACACAGTCTACCACCCTTGTTTGTAATGCGATCGTTCGGCAACAGAAAGTCAAACAGACATTTGGAAAGGAAGTGCACTCACTGTCTCGCTGAATGGAGTGGATTACAGTCCATGCATCTGAACTGGATGTTTTCTCTTAAATGATTTCCTCCTGAAAAAATGGACCGAGATAAAGATGCGCCACATGGGTAAGCTATACTGAGACCGTTTTTTCATCAGAAAGGTGTTTTCTTTGAAATAGCAAAGATTGCAGGTTGATATCTAATAAATAGTGATTTAGCAGATGCTATTATCCAAAACATAATATATATCATACTTTTTATGTTTTTTTTTTCTCCTCAATAGTGACATTACTAAAATTGCCACTTTTGGGGTTTTATAGCCTACATAAACCTAAGAAACTTTTAATCCCAATTTTTAACTACTAGAGCTCATTATTAAAATGGATATTTCAGCCAAAAATGAAAATTCTGTCATTAATTATTCATCCTCTTGTCATTCCAAACCTTTAAGACCTTCGTTCATCTTCGCACATCTTCGCACTTCGTTCATCTTCGTATTTTTTTTTTTGCTTGTTTCTAATCAAAGTATCAAAATATCATAATTTACTAGATAAGCAAAATGACATGAGATATTTAGTCTTGTTTTAAGCAAAATGCATTTCCCCCTGGGAACAAGTAAAATGATCTTAAAACAGTATTTACTTACCCCACTGACAGATCATTTTTACTTATTTTAAGCAAACTGCACTTATTTATTTTTTTCCTCTGGAAAGAAGTCTAAATATCTTATATCATTTTGCTTATTTAATAAATGTATCTTAATTTAATATTTTTTATATATATTTTGACTAAAAACAAGTCCAAAATTATAAGTAAGATAAGCCTTTTTTTGCAGTGCAGAACACAAATTAAGATATTTTTTATGAAATCTGAGAGCTTTCTGACCATGCATAGACAGCAACGTGACTGAAATGTTCCCAGACTCAGAAAGGTATAAAGACATCTATAAAATTGTTCATGTGACATGGTTTAGCCGTTCAACTATGTTCTTACGGGTTTGTTACAACATGAAGGTAAGTAAATAATTTTCATTTTTGGGTGAACTAACCCTATGAAGTAAATTATGTGAAAGACAAAAAAAATAAAAAATAAATAATAGACATTTTTATATTTATATGGTTTTATATTCCAATGTGTTTCTGCAGCAAAAAGTTTGGAATGAAAGTGAAGAAGAAACACAGGAAAGGACAGAAGGGTGTTGTAATTGCAAACAAAAATGCTCTAGGTAAGACCATGAAAGCAAACACAGTGTTACAAGAGTAAAGATGTAGAGCATTTCATGGAGATTAACTGCATGGTTTTGTTGACAGAGATATTCAAACCATGAATTCATACATACAACAGCTGATCCTTACAAAGGTTTAAAATACTTGTAAACCAATTCTGACTGAGCTAGTTTAATCTTTACATTTTAGAGGCTGAACCTCAATCTAATCCTGACAATCCAGACGTGGTAGACGTACCACAGCCTGGACTCGCTGAAGCGTCCACCTTGGCATACACTTCCTTCAGACAGATTGCTAATACTAAGAGGCACATTTTTGTTTTTGTTTTTCTCCAATCTTTACATAGTGTAATGTGTTATTTCTTGTAGTTTATGTACAACATGTTAATGTTTTTACTTTTTTGCAAAAAGGTGTAAACCTGTGGCTAAGATATTGGAAGGTGAAAGCAAACCACAACATTTCCAGGTAGAATTCAATACAGTTTTGTTGTTTAAAGATGAAAAAGCTGTTATTCTTAATATTGAAAGAGATGACAAAATCTGTTCTTCCTAAGATCTCGATCAATATAACAGAGGCTAGACAGCTAGTCGGAGACAATATAGACCCTAGTGTTGTGATTGAAATTGGAGATGACAAAAAGCAGACGTCTGTGAAAGAAGGAACCAACGCTCCCTTCTACAATGAGGTGATCATACTATCTTGATGGACACTTTATGATAATGGCAAGAATTTAATAACCGCGTTCTTTTTCGCCCCAACAGTATTTTGTGTTTGACTTCTTTTGCAATCAAGACATCTTTTTTGACAAAGTCATCAAACTATCAGTAAGTACTTAAGCTACTGTATGTAAACAAAATGGATTTCTTGATGTAATCTGCAGAGATCACTTTAGTGCACTTCTCCCAAAGGTCATGCACTCGAAGATCATGAAGAGCTTCTGTGTGGGAACCTTCAAGATTGACGTTGGGACAGTTTACACTCAACCTGGTAAATGCTTGGTTTGCAGTTGCTCACATCCTTTCTTCAAGTAGAGAGATAAAAATATTTAGAATGTGGTCTGAGATTATTGGATAATTGATTATTCTGCTTGTAAAACAACACTGAATCTTGTCCTTGCTGTACCAGGCCATCAGTTCACCAATAAGTGGGCTACACTCACAGACCCCACTGACATACGCACGGGAGTGAAAGGTCACCTGAAGTGTGATATCAGCGTGTCAGGAAAGGGTGATGTCGTAGCCCCATCTCAGAAGTTCAGTGATGCTGAGGAACAGATAGAAAAGTAAGGTCTTCTCTTTATGATATATTAAAGATTGAATGTAATAAAAAATACAAATGTCATCTCCTACTATTTTAAGATTATTATTCTGGACTGCATAATGGCAGATATCTAAGAATCCATTTAAAATGTAATATATGATTTGTTGCTGTATTATTCAAACCATAAAGATTATTTTAGTGACTTCCTTTCTGATGAACTGCCACTATATCTTCTTGTGTTTCATGAAATTGATGAAACCTCCTCCAGACACCTTCTGCTTCCCGAGGGCTTAAACCCTGAACGGCCGTGGGCTCGGTTTTACGTGATAGTGTACCGTGCAGAAGGTCTTCCCAGAATAAACTCCAGTATTATGGCCAACGTAACCAAAGCCTTTGTTGGAGACACAACAGCCCTCATAGATCCTTATGTGGAGGTGTCATTCTTCGGTCAAGTTGTAAGCTCACAATCTCACAAGCTCACATTGCTTATTACAAAACAAACACACTTTTAAAAGGATAGTTAACCAAAAATGAAAACGTTCTGTCATTATTACTTACCCCCATTAAGTATTGTTGTATTATTATTCATATACTATTGTAGTATTTATTTTTTATTTTTAGTTTTATTATAATAGTAAGTACATGTTTCATGTAACAAGGACAATTTAAAATACAGTATCTCACAAAAGTGAGTACACCGCTCACATTTCAGCAACCATTTTAGTATATCTTCTCAAGGGACAGTACTGTAGAAATAAAACTTGGATATATTTTAGATTAGTCAATGTGCAGCTTGTATAGCAGTATATTTACTGTCCTCTGAAAATAACTCAACACACAGCCATTATTGTCAAAATAGCTGGCAACAAAGTGAGTACACCCTAGGTGAACTTGTCCAAACTGTGTCCAAAGTGTCAGTATTTTGTGTTAGAACCATTGTTATCTAGCACTGCCTTAATCATTCTGGGCTTGGAATTGACCGGAGTTGTTGCTGGGAATCCTCTTCCACTCCTCTATAATGACATCACAGAGCTGCTGGATGTTAGACACATGGTGCTTCTCCACCTTCCACTTGAGGATGCCCCACAGGTGCTTAATAGGTTCAGGTCTGGAGACATACTTGGCCACTCCATCACTTTCAGTTTCAGCTTTCCCAGCAAGGCAGTTGTCATCTTGGTGGTGTGTTTGGGTCTTTATCATGTCTTTAACATGTTTTACACTAATTTAACAATTTTTAGAGTTTACCATGAAAAAATGCTGTTTTATAAAAGAAGTCACTGACTTTTTGTGACAGGTAGGCTTCAGTTTCCGGCACTTGTCATTTATTCCCATGGTATTGGTAAACCAGTGTTGCCCGATTGGAAATGTCCAAGTATCATACCAGAAGTTAAATAAATTATCGTATTTGGAAGAAAATTATCGTACACAACTGTACAAACATACAGAATACAGCTGTAGTAAGACAATCTCTGGTTTTACCATAAATACCATAGTTAAACTATGGTTAATGTATTAAAACCTTGGTTAATTTGTGGTTACCATGGTTTAACTAGAGCAACCATGGTATTTTGTTTTTATTTGTGGTAAAACCATGGCTAATTTTTGTAGTGGGTCAGCAACTGTGGTTGTAAAGCAATGTATAAATGTATATGTAATACTTGTTTTCTTTATTTTCTGCTTGAAAGGGCAGGACATCTACTCAGAAGAGCACAGCAGACCCAGTGTGGAACGAGCAGGTGGTGTTTAAGGAGATGTTTCCTCCACTGTGTCAAAGACTGAAGATTCGGATTCTGGATGAGGGAAGCATGAACGATGTGGCTATTGGGACTCATTACATTGATCTACACACCATCTCAAATGACAATGATGGAGACAATGGTTCGCAATTTCATTACATTATTAAAAATGGATTTGAATTATAGTGTTCACAAAGAGTATTTGGACACCTTAGAAATGTCTGAGAATTAAATAGCAAATCAATTAATTTTAAAAATTAATTGCTCTGGTTAAGGTTTCCTGCCCACATTCGGACCATCATGGATCAACCTGTACGGTTCACCTCGTAATTCCACACTGGTGGATGACAGCCAGGAGCTGAATGAGGGTGTTGGTGAGGGGGTGTCCTACAGAGGCAGGGTTTTCATTGAGCTGAATGTGGAGATTCTGTCTGGAGGTGCTCCTGACTCAAAATCCTTGCTCTCAAGAATCAGTCTGAAAGATGCCAAGGGAGGAAAAGCAGTGGCAAAAGATCCCAAAACTGGGATGGGACCTGGAGGTGAGGAAGAGAAGTCCAAGACTATAGGGCCTGAGGTGATGCCAGTGGAGCCCCCACAGAAGGTGAAGCTTTTTATGCTAATCTTTAATATGTCCATCTCCTTTTTACAAGTTTTTCCCCCTTTTCGTTTCCATTGTACTAACATTTCCATTACATTAACTTTAATTTAGATAAGTGATGAAGACATGGAAACCTTCCTGCTCTTTGGCTGTGTGTTTGAGGCCTCCATGATTGACAGAAGAATCGGTGATAAACCTATCACCCTTGAGTTCACCATTGGTAAACTTAACAGCATTTACATTCAACAACATATATGGCACTGACCACAAATAGATTCAAGATAGGGCCTATAACTCATAAAATGTACATTTTATTCTGGTCATGGTGGAGTTGCTGTTCATAGTCAACCTCTATACATATAGGTATACATATAATATAACCCTTTTAAATGTGTACTTGTTTATTCAGGTAACTTTGGGAACTTAATTGATGGTACTGCGCCACCTCCTTCAAAGAAAAAGCTTGAAGATGTGTCAGTGACAACTCCTCTATTGGAAACTGCAGCAACAATGCCATGCAAATCTACTACAACACCAGAAAGACCTCTTTTCGGAGATGCACAGAGGTGCTTAAATCAAGTTTTTCACTAACAAGCTTAATTAATTAATTAATTAATCTTAGTCCTGAAAAAAACTGGACCCGAATCTTGTTTGTGCAGGCACTACATGCACTTGCCCATCGGAGCGCAAAAGCCCTGTGTGTATATTTATAGCAGCTGGGAGGATCGAGCGTACCGACTCCATCATGCCAACATGCTGGACACAATTGCCCTGATGTTTGTATGTAAACCCTCAACCCAGGAGTGTTTTATTACATTACCATAATCAGCTGGTAGTGCATGTGATTCTTTTCCTTTAATGTTTATCAGGAGGAGGGTGTCGCTAAGGTGGCAGAATTGGATAAAATGTTGTCTCCAGAAGCAGGGACTCTCATGCAGCATGTTCTTCAGGAATTCAGAAAAGATGCCAGGTAGGTCTAAAGAGAATAGGGAATCCCTGTGGAATTAAAGGAATCGTTCACCCATAATGAAAATTCTGTCATTAATTACTCACCTTCATGTTGTTCTAAACCTTCTTTTATCTTCTGAACACATATTAAAATGTTTTTGATGAAATATGAGAGCTTTTGACCCTGCATAGACAACAAATAACTACCATGTTCATGGCCCAGAAAGGTAGTAGGACGTCCTTAAAATAGTCCATTTGATATCAGTGGTTCAAACGGAATTTTATGAAGTTACAAGAATACTTTTTGTGTGCAAAAAAACAAACAAAAATAATGACTTTATTCAAAAATGGCTTCTTTTCTGTGTCAGTATTTGATGTGCATTAATAACAGTACCACAATGCATGCATGTGCATTCCTCTGCTTGCAAACAGGGTACGGCTTAATAAAGCTGTTGGATTTCATCAAAATATCTTAACTTGTGTTCCAAAAATGAACGATGGTCTTACGGGTTTGGAATGACATATGAGTAATTAATGACAAAAGTTTCATATTTGGGTGAATCACTTAATGGCGATTTAGTGCAACCAGAACAAAAGCTCTTTACCATTAACTGGTCATAACACATTTTTTTAAATGTTTCTTAAGTTATGTTTCAATATGTACCTTCCAACATGACAGAGTGAAACTAATTTCTGAACACCCAATAGGTGTCACTGTTGTGTTAGTTTTTACTTTTTTTGTCACACTTCTGCATTCTGCAAGTTAGTTTTTTTATAGTAAAACCAAGTGTTTTATTTCACAAGATTAAAGAAAATGTATTACTAATGAGCCCTATAAAAGGTTTGTTCACCCAAAAATGAAAATTCTGTCTTACTTTACTCACCCTTACTTTTTCCCAACCATTTATGTTTTTTTAGTCCTTACAATAAATGTATGTGGGGTCCAGTGTTGTTTTCATTGTATGGACAAAAACATTTTTGTCTTTTGTGTTTCACAGAAGAAAGATAAAGGTTTGGAAAAACCTGAGTACACAATGACAGAATTTTAATTTTTGGGTGAACTATCTTTTTAATGTATTCTCTTTAATAAAAAACTGTGCCCTAATTATGATTCTGCTGGATGTATTTGTATGTTTACTGCAGTGAATTTATTGCTTTTGCTGAAAAGAAGGTGAAGGGAAGCAACTTGACCTTACTGGATAAAAAGAGACTCACTCTGTGCAAACAGGAGCTGGTGGGTCTTTAATCTGCGTGCTCTCACTTTTTAAAGACCTCTTTCTGTAAAACATCAAACTAACCCTTTGTCTTTTACTATGCATTATTGTTCATTGCTGCTTTACCTTCATAGTCTAGTCCAACTTATTTTAAGTATTTCACAACCAAAATATACAATTTGTAGGTTCAGTTAAAACAGATAGTTTGTGAAGTGTATTTAAAGAGAGAGTTCACCCAAAAATTACAATTATTTCATTAATTACTCACCCTCATGTCATTCCAAACCCATAAGACCTTTGTTCATCTTCAGAACACAAATTAAGATATTTTGATAAAATCTGAGAGCTTTCTGATCCTGTGTAGACAGCAACGCAACTAAAAATGTCCCAGAAAGATAGAAGGCACATCATTAAAATAGTCCATGTGACATCAGCGGTGCAGCCTTAATTTTATGACTCTATTTTAACAATGCCCTTACTACCTTTCTGGGAGAGAAGGCTTGCGGATTTCATCCAAAATGTCTTAATATATGTTCTGATGAACGAAAGTCTTACGAGTTTGCAGGGCCATAGCTGGGGTTTGCAGGGCCACAGTGCAGGTTGGCCCTCTTTGAAATGTTTTAATTTGTATGTTTATTTTCTTTTTCTTTTTTACACAATGATTAATTTTTTCAAGTCAGTCAAAAGCAGTCATTAATTTACTTTCATTCATTTTCTTGGATCATCAAATTCATCAAGGACACCAACAGCAGCTAGTAAATTAGGCGGGTCACTTTAAGAGACAATGCATCCAATATAATAATACACATGCAATTTCTTTCTTAGCTGTTTACTTTCACTTAAAACATAACCGACCATTTTTTCGAGTCATACTCTCCAAGACGGGTATTTCGACATCATTTTGTATGTGTTTGTCAGTTCAAGAGCACGAAGAAGCAAATTCAGTGCCCAAGCGCTTTGAGATGCGTCTCTCTGCGTGCGCCCTGTGCGCCGCGCTTTCACGTCTTTTTATGTTTGCATGTTTAAGCTGGCGATTTGTATGTGTTCGCTTAGGTGCAGGAGGACGCGAAGGAGAGCTCGGTGCGGTGTTTGCGCGCTGTTTGTGAGATGTGGGTCTAATTGCGCATCGAACGCGGCGCGCGAGAACTCGGTTGAGTTTTTCCGCAACTTGTGTTTGAATGCGATAAACTGTTTTGAATGTTAAAACTGGCAAGTCTTAAAACACTGTTGCAAATGATAAGCTTTCGTGACGACACGCGGGAGTGACCAGTCAACTGTCCTGTGCGTGTTTTTTTTAGGCTGACTTCAGCCAGTCATTTGAGATCGTCGGGGGCCGCCCCCCCTCCGCCGTGGGCCCCTATAATCGTCACCACCTTTCACACCACTAGCATCGGCCCTGCGGGTTTGGAACGACATGAGATTGAGTAATTAATGACAATTTTAGGTGAACTAACTCTATAAGCTTTTGAGTGGTAGTGTTTGTATATTTGACTAATCTTTGGTTTTATTTGCTGCTCTTCAGGAGAGTATGGCTGAAATAGCAAGAGGACTCCTTGAGCCCAAGAGGAGATCTTTGACTGTAAAAGAGATGATGCTGGAAGTCCAGAAAATTAAAAAGAAATTGAGATTCCTTGTGGAAGAGGTTTTTATTTTGTGTCATTGTTATGTGCACATCTTTGAACTCTTTTACATACAGTGTAAGTCCTCCGTCATTACTAATATTTCTCTTCATCTCATGCCTTTCTTAGCCTCAGCACACTTTACCTGATGTGTTTGTGTGTCTGGTCAGTAATAACAAGCGTCTAGCATATGCCAGAATCCCTGCTCGTCACTTGCTCTTCTCACAAAGCCCAGAGCAGAGAGGCCGAGACTGTGGGAAGATTAAGACCCTGTTCCTCAAGGTCTGAACTCTCAAATCAAATGCAGATCACATAAAATAGAAAACTGATCAGTGTTGATAAGGAAATGTCTATTTCAGCCTCCAGTGAAACGTGGACCAGGGTGGACAGTCCAGGCTAAACTTGATGTGTATTTATGGCTGGGAACTAGCAGAGATTCATCCCACTTGTTGGAAAATCTCCCATCAGGCTTTGAACCGGAAGGCATCTCATCTGAGGACAGGACTGGCCATCCTCCTGATCATTTACTCTACGCAGGCAAGACTGCTAAGCACTCTGTGTTTTTAGTGTCTATTCTTTTTATCTGTAAGTCTCTGATTTGCATGTTGTAATGCTCCTTGTTGGTTGTTGCTTTGCAGAGCAGCACTTGTTCCAGCTGAGGGCTCATATGTACCAGGCTCGTGGTCTTATTGCAGCAGACAACACTGGGCTCTCAGACCCCTTTGCCTGGGTGTCTTTTCTGTCCAACAGCCAAAGCACTAGTGTAAGCATGCGTTTATGTGATGACATTCTAGACAAAAATCCAATAGAAGATGCTGTTAACTGCACCAGTAAATGCATGTGTGTGTATATAAATAAATATATATATAGATAGATAGATAGATATTGATAGATATATATACATTGGATATAAAAAGTCTACACACCCCTGTTAAAATGCCAGGTTTATGTGATTTAAAAAAATTTAAATACCACAAATAATTTCAGAACTTTTTCCACCGTTATTGCGACCTATGACTTGCACAACTCAATTGAAAAACAAACTGATTTTTGTTTCCTGTGGAAAGTAAAAATAAAAAACTAAAATAATGTGGTTGCATTAGTGTACACACCCTTAAACTAATACTTTGTCGAAGCACCTTTTGATTTTGTTACAGCACTGTCTTTTTGGGTATGAGTTTATCAGCATGGCACATCTTGACTTGGCAATATTTGCCCACTCTTCTTTGCAAAAACACTCCAAATCTGCCAGATTGCGAGGGCATCTCTTATGCACAGCCCTCTTCAGATCACCCCACAGATTTTCAATTGGATTCAGGTCTGGGCTCTGGCTGGGCCATTCTAAAACTTTAATCTTTTTCTTGTGAAGCCATTCTTTTGTTGATTTGGATGTATGCTTAGGGTCATTGTCGTGCTGAAAGATGAAGTTCCTCTTCATCTTCAGCTTTCTTGCAGAAGCCTGAAAGTTTTGTGCCAGTATTGACTGGTATTTGGCACTGTTCATAATTCCCTCCACCTTGACTAAGGCCAGTTTCAGCTGAAGAAAAACAGCCCCAAAGCATGTTGCTGCCACCACCATGCTTCACTGTGGCTATGGTGTTCTTTTGGTGATGTGCAGTGGTGTTTTTGCCCCAAACATACCTTTTGGAATTGTGGCCAAAGAGTTCAACCTTGGTTTCAGACCATAACACATTTTCCCACATGCTTTTGGAAGACTTCAAATGGGTTGCTTTGGGAGCTCTTTGCGGACCGTGGCTTTTGCTGTGAGATGCGACTAGGAAAATGTCAGGAAAAGCCTACTAGAACAGCTGAACTTTATTTGGGGTTAGTCAGAGGCACTGAATGAAAACTGCAATGATAGCAGGTGTACTGACTCCTATTTAACATGAGTTTGAATGTGATTAGTTAATTCTGAACACAGCCACATCCCCAGTTGTAAAGGGGTGTGCACACTAATGCAACCTCATTATTTTAGCTTTTTATTTTTATTTCCCACTGAATACAGACTTCAGATTGTTTTTCAATTGAGTTGTACAGGTTATAGGTCACATAACAGGTGGAAAAAATTCAGAAATTATTTATCATGGTCTAATTTTTAAAAATCACATAAACCTGGCATTTTAATAGGGGTGTGTAGACTTTTTATATCCACTGTATATATATATATATATATATATATATATAATGATGGTTCTGTGAAAAAGTACAAGGATTTGAGGTAGAGATGATTTAACTAGTGACCTTAGAATGTGAGATGGTAATTGATATTTCTTCATATTGTTATTTTTTAGATCATCAAGCAGACATTAACTCCTACATGGAATCAGCTAATCCTGATAAACAATGTGTGTCTGTATGGAGGGCTTTATGAAATATTCCAGGAGCCACCGCTAGTTGTGATTGAAGTGTATGATGATGATGCAGTGGTGAGGAAAACACATTCACTTGCCCTAGTGTGGATTCTCCTGTAGTTTGATTAACCATTATATGCAGCTGAAAAAAAGTTCTACTGTTTCTCTTAAATGTTTTGAGCTAAAGCAATGGTTTGCTCTATCTAGGGTATAGAGTACCTGGGGTCAACAGTGGCTGTTCCTGTGGTCAAACTGTCAGATGAGCGATACTCCCCTCCTCAGCTGCAGTACAGCCCTCTGTTCTGTGGCAGCCTGTCAGGAGGAGACATACTGGGAGCGTTTGAGCTCCTTCAGGTCCAGTCTTGTTCATTTACATATGTGCTACTACAAATAATAATTTGTTATTTGTATGTTATACTAACATGTACAATTAAGAGAGTAATATGCTGTTTGTCTTGGCACATGATCCTGTAGATCTCAAAGTCAGGAGAAAACACACTTCCTGATTTAGATGAGCCGGATGGAGGGGTTATCCCAGTTCCCTCATACATTCGACCTGTGCTCTGCAAGTACAGAATTGAGGTGAACAATCTATGACTTATGATCTTATATGTAAAGTACAAACAAAAAATGGGTAGACACTTTATTACCATTCATATGAAGGTGCATTGCTTTGCTGTCTAGTTTAGCTGGTAATTGTAAAAATGAAAAGCAGTAAATTCATATCTTTGTTTATATAGTGTGAGACAGATTGTGGGATGTGTTTTGCTGTCATTCATTTCATACACTGATAGTAAAGACTTTGTGTTCTTGTGATAGTAAAGATTTATAATCTTTAGTCATTTGAATTAGGGGATTATTTGCCTGGCCAATTATTAGTGCAGATATTAAGCATTTTATGGTTATTGGTATCTGCCATTTTCAAAACCAATTTAAAATAGCATTTAAAAAACGTTTTTGTCAGAGCCCATGTTATTCTTCATTTTGACATAAATTTTCATTTTTGCACCAGACATATATATTGGTTCAGAATATTGGTTATCAGTCTACTTGATTTGTAATAATCGGTATTGGCATATGCCCTGAAAAACACATACTGTTTGACTCCTAATTTGAATCCCAAGACCATCATTGTTGTTGAAAATCATTTGTAACATTGATTTCATGAGTTCATGAACCATTTCTAAGCTCCCATATATGCAAAATTATATATATTTTTTTTCATCAAAACTGTATACTGATTTTTTAAACATACATACACTACCAGTCAAAAGTTGCTTGACAGTAAGATTTTTAATGTTTTTTAAAGCCTTTTCTGCTCACCAAGCCTGCATTTATTTGATTTACAGCAAAACAGTACAAGTTTGAAATATTTTTACTATTTAAAATAACTTTTTCTATTTGAATATATTTTAAAATGTCATTTATTCCTGTAATTTTAAAGCTGAATTTTAGCATCATTACTCCAGTCACACAATCCTTCAGAAATCATTCAAATATTTTGATTTGTGCTCAAAAAACATTTGTTATTATTATTATGTTGAAAACAGCGGAGTAGATAAAGTATCCTGAAAATATATATACTCAGCAAATCAGCATATTGGAATGATTTCTAAATGTGACATTGAAGACCAGAGTAATGATGCTGAAAATTTAGCTTTGATCACAGAAATAAATTACATTTTAAAATATATTCAAATAGAAAAAAGCTGTTTTAAATGGTAAAAAATATATGTTTATGCTGTTCTTTGGATCAAATAAATGCAGGCTTGGTGAGCAGAAGAAACTTCTTTAAAAAACATTGAAAATCCTTTTGACTGGTAGTGTACATACAATGTAGATTTAAATAACCCAAGTTTAACTACATCATTGCATTGAATTCAGGTCAATTCCTATAATTGCAACACATTCTTGCTTTTGAAATTTGACTTTTGAATTTGCGTTTTGCTAGATGTATTTACATCTTTCATGTGTCAGCTTGTGACATCTTGCTTTGAAACCTTTGTTAGTCAGAGCTTTTTCGTTTGCCGACAAACCACTATATCGCAAATCAATAATCTTTTCCCAAAAGTGCTGTGAATTCCTTTTAGTTTTCAAATGCCATTTGATATCTGAACAGTATTTACACATATAGACAAAACTGCATGGTAGTAGTTGGAAAAAGACTTGTGGTCTACAGTGTGTATCAGGTCTCACTATTATTAGGTGTTACTACATTTGTACTCAAAACTGCTTTCAACATTTTAGTGTGATGTGTAATGTGTAATGATGTTTATTACAAAACTGTAATATGGACCTACCATTTTGGCTCTTTGGCAAATAAAGGTAGCTTTTTTTCAGTGTTCACTATTAGTGTTTTGCCTGTACTATAAATACAAGCATAGTTGAGTTTGTGTTTCTGTGCACTGCAGGTTTTGTTCTGGGGCCTCAGAGAACTGAAAAGAGTTCAGCTTTTATCTGTCGATCGGCCCCAAGTTTTTATCAAGTGCGCGGGAGGAGGTGTAAACTCTTCAGTGATACAGAGTTACAAGAAAAACCCAAACTTCACAATACTTGTAGATGCCTTTGATGTGGTAAGTCTGCTGTTGCAATAACAAGGTATACGGTGTCGTCCCCATCGCTCTGCTCATGTGATTCCTCGCCAAGCATTCAGCTGATCTCAGCATGTCCGTGACCACTGCTATCTGTCTGTAGGAGCTGCCTGAAGACGAACACCTCCTCCCTCCTCTCACTGTCACTGTGGTGGACTGGAGGGCTTTTGGGCGGAGTACACTTGTGGGTAGTCACATGATCAACAACCTGGCCTTATTCAAACACATCCCCACAACTGTTCAACAGCCTCTACCGGAACCCAGAAACATAGCAGGTAAGTGTCCTGTACTTTTGTTACAGTCCCAGTAACAAAAAAGAATAAACTGTCACATTTATTATTATTATTTTATTTTTATTTTTTTTACAAAAAAATTGAACACAATCTAACATATACCTCTAGCATAAAAAAATTGATACCAGTCCCCAATTACATATACCCCTAGATGGTCTTATGCAGGGATGCTGAATCCTGCTTCTGCAGAATTTAGTTCATACCCTGTTCCAACGCGTCTGTTTCTTAAAGGGGTCATGAACTAAGAAACCAAAATTCCCTTGATCTTTTAACACAGAAGAGGTCATTGGACTATATAAACATCCTGTAAGTTTCAGAACTCAAAACTTTCTCGTAAGTCTAAAACAGCTTTTACCGAAGCCAGTCACAGGTTCACGCAGAAACCAAATGATAAAGATGGCACTGAAGACATCAAGAAACAGGATGAACTTTATTTTTAATGGAGTTCCAGGCCACGTTCGTAAGAACTTGGTCCATTGTTTACCTCATTTTACTGCAGATTTGTTTACAAACAAGGAACAATTTGATGCAAGAATTTCAGAAAGATGGAAACTAAAAGACAATGCTGTCCTGACTATATCAGCCTTTTTCACATTTCCGTGTTTCTAGGTTCTGGGTTGGTGCTTGTGAGGTAAAAATTTTTCCAGTGACAACAGTGACCGTACTTGACAAGAATAGGTCCGGGAATCAGAAGCTATTTTTACAAATTAGAGGTTATGAAAATGCCCAAACTGCAGATGTTTTACTCTACAAAGATCGTATCATCGATGAAGGTTGTAGGCTGACAAACATATGCAACTGTAAGCCAATCATAGCAGTGGACGTTTATTTTCGAGTCTACAATCCACCACACCTGTTTAAACAGAGCGTTCTGATGAGGCGGGTCAAAACAGGACAGAAAATAGCCTATTCTAAATTCAGGTTTTTTTTTAAATCTAGACTAATCTTGATAATCTTGATTTTAAGTGGACCACAGAGAATAGCACAACATTTTTGATAAATCCATAAACCTACTGAGCAATTAATAACAACAATTGTCTAAATCTAATTAAAAGTATGTTTTGTTTTTGGCCTGTAGTGGCTCAGCTGTCTCTGCAGCAGAGTGTCGTTCCACCGCCCAATGAGGAGATCGCCATTGAAATAGAACAGGAAGAAATAATCACCCCTGCCCCTAAGACTGAGCCAGACCTTCAGGAGAATAAGGTTTGTTTTTTGAAATGGATAAACTAAAATAAACAAGAACATCACAATAACATTAGTATTATTACCAAATATGTATCTATACATCCAACTTTTCCTCCTAATTTAATCTATGTCCCTGATTCCTGAAAGCACATATGTGACCATGGACCACAAAACCAGTCATAAGCATTCATTTTTTGAAAATTTAGTAATAAATAAGCTTTCCATTAATGTATAGTTTGTTAGGATAGAACAACATTTGGCCAAGATACAACTATTTGAAAATCTGGAAACTGAGGGGGCAAAAAAATCTAAATGTTGAGAAAATCGCCTATGAAGTTCTTAGCAATGCATATTACTAGTCAAAAAATAAGTTTTGATATATTTACGCTAGGAAATTTAGTAAATATCTTTGTGGAACATGGATAAAAATAAAAATAAAAATAAAATCAATCATTTTGACCCATACAATGTATTTTTGGCTAATCCTGGTTTTGTGGTCCAGGGTCACATATATGCAAGTAGAAGCAAATAACCACATGCACACATTACTAATCTACTGACTATAAAACTCTTCATCAATGACAGGTGTCGAAGAAGAGCAAAACAAGATCCACGAAAAGGAAGAAACGCACTGCAGCTGATGAGTCTGCCGATAATGTCATTGATTGGTGGTCGAAATACTATGCATCAGTGGATAAGATTCAACTGGTAAGCTTCCAAACCAGTAAAAAACACTTTTTGTTTGTTAGCTGCAGTTGGTCTGTCTTGTTGTTGTTTTTTTTGGCTAACTAATTGTTGTACTTCTTTCTTAGGCAAAGCAAAAAGAAAACAATCCATTTCCACTGCTCTTTGAAAATAGTAAGTGATATCTGACTTTATTCCAGAATCAGTCTTGTCCTATGGATCATGTAGACATATCATGCTCCAGCTTTAGTCAAACATGATCACATTATGATGTATTTCAGTAACTCCTCTGGAGAACATTATATCCGAAGGATTGATCAGTCTGGGTAAGCATGAGTGTGTGAAACTGTCCCTCTTTCTTTGCTGTGGTCAGCAGGATTGCAGAATGTTTTGTTTACTATGCAAACCCTGTGCATTTTAATGGAATTAAATTGTCCATAGATTAATGTCAAAAGTAAATGCTGCTTACACAAGAGATCACACAACATTTTGCAATCCCAGCGAAACCACATCTGCACCTTTAATTTCTGGGATTTGAACACACATGCGACTTTTCAAAAGTTTAGGTTCGGTAAGCTTTTTAATGTTTTTGAAAGAAGTCTCTTATTCTCGCCAAAGCTGCATTTATTTGATTCGGAATTTTCATAAGCAATTACATGATCCTTTAGAAATAATTAGAAACAATCAACATATTAAATAATTTTAATATGCTGAATTGGAACTCAAGACCTTAAATTTATAATTTGCTCCCAGGTCTTATTTTTTTGTTCTAAAAGGGAATGAATTAACACAATGTAACCAAGATTTACAAAAGTGAGGGAATGAATTCTTAATTTGTGACCATGATTAAACTAAAAGGGGAGAATTTTTTGGCATTATATGATGTGTCATGCTGGTCTCTGTACAAAAGAAGAGCATTTATTTGAAGAATAGGTTTTTGTAACATTATAAATGTATTTACTGTTAACTTAATATGTCCTTGCTAAACACAAGTGTTAATTTCTTTCAAAAACAAATCTTACTGACCCCAGATATTTGAACAGTAGTCAA
The DNA here is from genome assembly GCA_033026305.1 of Cirrhinus molitorella. NCBI lineage: Eukaryota > Metazoa > Chordata > Actinopteri > Cypriniformes > Cyprinidae > Cirrhinus > Cirrhinus molitorella. The sequence goes on along the minus strand of CM065122.1, from coordinate 28,601,771 downwards.
CAGCTTATATGTATAAATGCAGTTTGTTGGAAAGTTGTCAGCTGGTTGGTTTGTGCTGGTTGTAAATCACTAAAAACTGCTGATGGAAGTGAAAAAAGCATATTTATTTGATTCTTTAATCTACTTTCATTGGCTTTACCTTTAGCAGTTTACCTTTAAAGTCTTCTAGACTGTGTGCAAGTTATTTTGATATGCTGTTTTTGTATTTTGTTCTTGTCTTTTTTGCTGTGGTATCTTTAGCGTCAATTGTTAAGGACAAGAAAAAGGAGGCGGCTTACAAGAGTGTGCTAGAACAGCCCAGGCTTGCAACATTACAGGTAAAATCGGTCATTACTAGCCTTAGTTTACCTGCAAATATTGTATATACATTAATCGAGACATTAAATGAGAATTCATCTATTAAATGAATGTGCTTTCTCATTTGTCAATCTCTTCAGGTGTATGACAAAGAGCTAGAGGCTGAGTTTGGGCCTTTTGACGACTGGGTGAAAACCTTCGAACTCTATCGAGGAAAGGCCAATGAGGAAGAAGGTTTTGCTGATGAGAGATTTGTTGGGAAGTTTAAGGTAAAGCGGTTTCCCATGAAGTACCATTATATACATGGAAGCTTTTTAAGATCCAGGTCACAGAATTCCCATCATTGATTGTGCCATCAGGGCAGATTCTGTCTGTACAAGCTGCCTGAAACGGATGAGGAGGAGGAGGAAGGATATTTGGATTCTGGGCAGTTTAAAATAAACCAAGGTATTCCTCCAAACACCGCAGTGGACGTCCTTATCCGTGTCTACATAGTTGCAGTAAGTGCCTTTCATAGTTTTGATTAGAGTATTGATGCTATTTAAAGTACTTATTGGTTCACTTGTGATCATTGTTGCTTATTATTGGTTAATACTTTAAAATAAGATACATTTCGTTTCACTGATAACGGTTATTTCTGGTCTGTTACCCGTTTGACTATTGGACCAGACCAGCTGGTAATGCTGGTCGACCAGCCATGGACCATGGACATAATCACGGCCACCCCATTGGCCACCCCGCTCGTAATTGCATTTTTAAGAGACATAAAAGAATTTTTCAAATATTGATCTAGGAGAACCTCGATCATTTCTATACCAACTATATGATAATGTTTTGACCGCGAAACTCTCGCAACACTCACCTGAACTGAGTTTCCAAAAATAGCGCGGTTTTCCAGCTTTAGTAAAAAGTGAGAGACAAGGAATACAGCGCTGCAGCGCAAACCTTGGTGCCTGGATATGAACTCGTTTGAGCACAGCAGGTGATATCAGGTGATTTATATATCTGAAAAAAAAAAAACTATTTTGATTCGTTTAAAAACAAGCAACTATTCAGCGCAGTTTTATCAATATCCTTGTGTAAACAGAAGTTAGGAAGCAGTAAGCTTTACATTAGCTGAGTTAACGTTAGATGTTTAATTAGAACTATTGTCACATTGTCTAGAGCTTTAGGAAATGTTTAGGACGTAGATTGTTGAAGTTTTGTTGTTTGCATTTAAAATAAAATAAAATAAAATAAAATAAAAAGCATTTCAGTACCCTTCATGATTGACATGATTTTCTGGTCTTTAAATAACTTTTTTTCAGCAATGGGAGATATGAAGTTTTGAAACTTTGAAACCAGAATTCAAAAGTTTTATTTGATCATAGTTTTGAAAAACATGAGAGTGAATGACCAAACATTTTATGTGAATTTAAATGAATTGTAATTCAATTTAAAGTATTGTAGCAATTGCACATTATACATCATTGTGATTTAGGTACCTACAATAATTAAAAAAAAAAAATTAAATGTGCCACCCCAGAGTAACTGCTGGCCCCTGCCTGGCCACCCCTATGAAAAATCCCTGGCTCTGCCACTGCGACCAGCATGGGCTTTTTAGCAAGGGTGCATTAAATTGATCAGAAGTGACAGTTAGTTAGTTAGTCAGATTGTTGTGAGCATTATATTCATCATTATTCTTTGACATGCTCAACTGGGGACCACCAGTCATTTGTGACACGGTCACTTTCTTACCCATTTTAGGCCTTCAACCTGCACCCTGCAGACCCAGATGGCAAAGCAGACCCTTACATAGTGCTGAAACTTGGGAAAACTGAGATCAAAGACAGAGACAATTACATCCCCAAGCAGCTCAACCCAGTGTTTGGAAGGTAAACGAGAACAATGATTGAGAAATTCACTTTGAAATTCTACTGACTATATTTCTTTAAGGTTGATTCTCTATTCATCTTCCTCTGCTGTTCAGATCCTTTGAATTTCAAGCCACTTTCCCCAAGGAATCCCTGCTAACTATTCTCATCTATGACTATGACATGGTTGGCGGTGATGATTTGATTGGAGAAACACAGATTGATTTGGAGAACCGATTTTACAGCAGGCATCGAGCTACCTGCGGTCTGCCTTCTGAATATGCCATGTGAGTATTTACATCTTAACATTTTCAAGATTTCATCTTCTCAAGTTAGTTTCATGCCCACCTTTGCTGATCTTTTCTAACCTAGTGAAGGATATAATGCATGGAGGGACAGCATCAAGCCAGCAGAACTGTTGATTAAGCTTTGCAAAGAAAACAGACTGGACAACCCTCACTTTTCTCCAGGACGTATTACCATTGGCAACAAAGTTTTTACAGGGAAAACTGTATTTGCTGATGAAGGTAGGTCATTTTTTGGTGTACATCATGATATTTTTAATTAATAATTAAAGGAGTAATGTACCACAAGTGTTTGCTGCTGTTTTACAGATCAGATGGTGGAGTCGTATGAGCACCTGGCTCTGAAAGTGTTGCACAGGTGGCCTGAGATGCCCAATGGGGGTTGTAAACTTGTGCCAGAGCATATTGAAACTCGTGCACTCTACCTCAAGGACAAACCAGGAATAGACCAGGTAATGCGTGTTTAGAGGTTTATATGTAACCTTAATGCACTATATTAGACAATATATGCATAAATGAGTAATCTGGGTGGTGGAGTGATTTTTTAATTATTGTGCATTTGCATGTTTTTCAGGGTCACCTGCAGATGTGGGTGGACATTTTTCCAATGGATATGCCTCATCCTGGCCCTCCTGTGGACATTTCTCCTCGCAAACCCAAAGGGTAAGAACCACTAGACTGTCTTATGGGCTGTGCTGTAAAGTTAATAGTTGTTTGACCCATCTTGTGTTTTTTTTTTTTTTTTGTAAAGTTATGAGCTGAGGATCATTATCTGGAACACTGAAGATGTAATACTGGAGGACACCAACTTCATAACAGGACAGAAGTCAAGTGACATTTACGTCAAAGGGTGATTGCAATAAATACAGATAATCTTTAATTATTTCTTACACTACCATTGAAAAGTGTGACACTGAAGAATAGAGTAATGCTTGCTGAAAATTCAGACTTACATTTACATTTTAAAACATTATCAGAAAAGAGATATTTTAAATTGTAATAATACTTCGCAATATAATTTTTCCCCAAATAAATGAAATAAATGCAGCCTTAGTGAACTTAAGACATTTTTCAAAAACGTTACAAAGAATTAGTTCACCTCCACAATAAAAAAAATTCTGATAATTTATTCACCCCCCCCATCACCCAAGATTTCATGTCTTTCTTTCTTCAGTAGAAAAGAAATTAAGGTTTTTGAGGAAAACATTGCAGGATTTTTGTCCATATAGTGGACTTCAATGGGGATCAGCGGGTTGATGGTCCAAATTGCAGTTTCATTGCAGCTTAAAAGGGCTCTACACAATCCCAGCCAAGGAATTAGGGCCTTATTTAGAGGAACGATCTATCATTATCTAGCAAAACAAATGTTTATTTTCTAGAAAAAATACAAATGTATATATTATGTATATAACAAATCCTCTACATCCATGACTTCACACATTACATAATCACATTGGAAACGTCATGCACAGTTAGTTCTTCTGTGTACTTCGGTTAAAAAATGTAGGGTAAGGCGAAAAACTTCTCCAACTTCAAAACTGTCCGACATCGCTTTTTTTGGTAAAGGCCGTTTTACTTTTTTTTTTGCATGTTTGCTTTGTAAACTCTGGGTCTGTTCTTTTGCCTGTGTCAGGTGGCAAAATGAATTTTAGAAAATGACCCTAGATAAGACCCTTATTCCTTGGCTGGGATCATGTAGAGCCCTTTGAAACTACATTGAAACTGCAATATGGACCTTCAATCAGTTTATCCCCATTTATGTACACTATATGGAGAAAAATCCTGGAATGTTTTCCTCAAGGTGAACTAATCCTTAAAAAATCTTACTGACCCCAATTTTTGGTGTATGTATTGTTGCACAAGGAGAAGCTTTTAAAAAAAAATTAACATTCCCAATAGAGAACAATGTGTTTTAAGAAAAAAACATTCCAGAGTTAACGTCAGAGTTAACAGCTAATTCTGGTGAATGTCATGGTTTCCTTCAGGTGGTTGAAGGGGCTTGAAGATGACAGCCAGGAAACTGATGTCCATTACAATTCTCTGACTGGAGAGGGCAACTTCAACTGGCGCTTGGTGTTCCCCTTTAACTACCTGCCAGCTGAGAAAGTGGTGGTCGTGCAAAAGCGAGAAAGCATCTACTCTTTGGACAAAACTGAACAGAAGATTCCTGCAGTCCTGGTTATGCAGGTGTGGGACTTTGAGAGGCTTTCTTCTGATGACTTCCTGGGTAAGAAAAATCTTTTGCTTAAATAGACAGTTCACCCAAAAATGAAAGTTGTCATTAATTACTCACCCTCATGTCGTTCCAAAAGCTTAGTAAGCAACACAATGAACACGTTCAAGGCCTAGAAAGGTAGTAAGGACATCATTAAAATAGTGGTTCAACCATAGCTTTTATAAAGCTACAAGAGTTCTTTTTGTGCACAAAGAAAACTAAAATAATTATATGGGAACATTTCAGTTGCATTGCTGTTTATGCAGGGTCAGAAAGCTCTCGGATTCATCAAAACATTATTCCAACAAAGGTCTTATGGCTTTGGAACATGACGAGTAATTAATGACAGAATTTTCTGAACTATCCCTTTAACATGCTTACATTTAAATGTTTTATATGTATTAAGGTCATGAAGGTCATTTATGTGTCCATAGGCTCAGTGGAGTTGGACCTGCATGGGTTTCCTCGTGGAGCTAAATCAGCTAAAGCTTGTAAGATGGAAATGCTGACAGAAACCACAGAGAACATCTCTATCTTCCAGCAGAAACGCTCCAAAGGCTGGTGGCCCTTCATTAAAGCTGGAGAACTCACAGTGTGTAAATTTAATTATTTCACTTAAAGAAAAATTGTGAATTAAACACTCAGTGTGACGCTCAATAGCTCTATGTTTGCAAACATGGAAAATTGAAACCTAACCTTTATTCTAAATGTAATGCATTGTAATACATTGAGGCATGTCAAATGATCCATTTACATTTGTTCTGTACAAAACAATAATAGGTATTGTATTGTACAAGATTGTCTTTACACAAACATGTGACTTTATATTTAAAATATTTGCTTTCCATAGGGGAAGGTAGAAGCAGAGTTTCATCTGGTAACAGCTGAAGAAGCAGAGAAAAATCCAGTGGGACGCGCACGCAAGGAGCCAGAGCCTCTAGAGAAACCAAAGTAATGGGACTAATACAGTTGACGCCTATTTTAAGATGTTTTATTGACGTTATTACTATGGCTGTGTAGGAAATTCACTGTATATGTGAATTATATCTAATATCACACTTTGACTTTTCTCTAGTCGTCCAGACACATCCTTCTCCTGGTTTATGAATCCTTTCAAGTGCTTCTTTCACCTGATCTGGGGGAACTACAAGAAATACATCATTGCTGGACTGGTGCTGTTGATCGTGGCCCTGTTCCTGGTTCTTGTCTTCTACACTCTACCAGGGGCGATCAGTAGTAAGATAGTCAACGGGTAATCAAACACAATCATAAAGTAACTGGACACAAATGAGCAGTTCACATTTAACTTCTTGTTGCTTTAATGAAAAACACATTTAAGAGTAGAACTAACTTTGCTGATTTTAAGAACAGTCTTTTATTTAATATACACCAACAAATGTAACATTTACGCATAACATTAAATGTTTAATAATTGTTAAACAGGTAAAACATTGAACATAGCACATGAAAACTGTAGAAAAATGTTTATTAATCATCACATCCTGCTTACTGTAAACAGTTAGATTTTGTTCTACTGTAGAGTTTTGAAACTAGAAAAAAGTAGACCACAAAACCAGTCATAAGGGTACATTTTTTGAAATTGAGATTTACACATTATCCAAAGGCTGAATAAATAAACTTTTCATTGATGTATGTTTGTTGGGATAGGACAATATCTGGCCGAGATACAACTATTTGGAAATCTGAAATCTGAAATCTCAGGGTGCTAAAAAATTAAAATAATGAGAAAATCATCTTTAAAGTTGTCCAAATTACATTCTTAGCTATGCATATTACTAATCAATATGCATAGCTAAGTTTTTCTATATTTACGGTAGTAAATTTACAAAATATCTTCATGGAACATGATCTCTACTTAATATCCTAAAAAAAATGTCTAATTTTGACCCATACAATGTATTTTTGGCTATTGCTACAAATATACTGTGCTACTTACGACTGGTTTTGTGGTCCAGGGTCACAAATGATTATGAAATGACTTTCAAAATGGCAGCAATAATCAAAAAAATGAACATTTGTGTAAATACAGTGATCTAAAACAAGCAAGCACAACCCCAATGAGGCAATGTAATGTAAATGTGTGATCATATTCTTTGTTAAACATAGTGTATTGCCTTATTTTGTTACCAGGAATTACCTAAAAACTCTGATGTTTTATTCTCAGCTGATTGAAATTTGATGTCATTTTCAGAATACTAATTAAACTGAATTTAACTCCAGCACTGGAAGTACTTTTTAAAGTGAGAAAAGTAGCTTTATGAAATTCAGCTTCATAGACAAAGTCTGAAATGTTAACGTAGTATTTCAGTTACTGTGTTTTTTGATCCTCAAAGCTCCAGGTCGTGAATTACACAAGCAACAGTCATAATACCTTATTTGCACTTTTTGTGTAAGTCACTGTGGTTTTAAAAAAAAAACTAAACTAATAGCTGTATGTGAATCAATAACCAAAACTGATACGCTTTACAGTTTTCCTCCATTACTGAGACAATAACTCTACTTGTGAGCATTTTATCAGAAAAATATTCCCTACCTTTTCATACCAAAACATACCATTACATCAGCCACCAAAACAGACTAATTTCCAGAAACTATAAACAGCATTCACCACTTCTTCTGTTAAACCACATTGCCTGCTGAAAACACATCAGCACACATCAGCTTACACAGCAATTTTTCAATGTGTGCTCATTTAGAAAGAACTGGCATTCACCACTTTTTGGTCAACAATGTCAGCATTGTTATTGCCAACAAGAAAACTTTAGGTATAATTTAATGAATAGACCAAATTAGTATTTCAAACCTCCTTGAACACTGTAGTCAAAAAGATGAAAAGATGAAAAAAACATTTTAGTAAGCAAACCAGGGCAGGCGTGCTAGCACTATTTTCTAGGACAAATGTCAGTTTCCGCTGTGTGCAGAGCGCAATTTCTTCACCGTAGACCACAATATCCTTGGAAATATTTTGTACCTATTTTGCTAAAAGCTTACATGTTTTTCAGTTCAGTCAACTTTATAATGCACTTTCAATTGTTTCTAAATAACCAAAACGTTTAATTCTACACACGTTGGATTCATGAATGTGTGTTTTTGTCATATAACAGGTGTATTAAATTATTAAAGAGGACAACAACCCAGTGCTGCCATTTTAGTGTGAGTTTCCTCCAGTACGTAATCGCTGCATCATTGATAAGTTGGTCTAGGTGCGGTGGTTCTGTGCTGTAAAAGTGGTGAGGGACCAGACGGCATCATACCCTCATTCATGCCGCGTGTCGGTACAGACTGCGTAGGACTTGGCCCCAGCTGCAACAGCAGGTTATATGTGCCAGTCTCTGACAGTCCCCTTCTCAATCCAAGCCCGCCGCGCTGCGCCATCGTTCCGCCTCGCCTGCGGACGGAGATCAGGCCGCCGCGCTGGGCAGGTGAAGTCTGCACGGGAGCGCCGCTAAACTGCGCAGTCTGCGAGGCCATCAGACATGCTTGTAATTTGCGTTTGGCACGCCAGCGGGCCACTCGAAGACGAGTTTTTTCCCTTCGTTCTCTTACCAAGTCTGCAAGTAGAGCCTGCGGTAGAGTCTGCTCCAGCTCACGCCGTCGATTTGTAGTACAGCCTCGATTGGCGTTACGGCCTCTCAGAGTTCGGCTGCGTTTGTATTCTTCGTACAGATTCAGGTCCTTACGTCTCGGACGAACTTGCTTTTGGACCCCCGCCACAGACAGCTGAGAGTCATCATCTAAATATGGCCAGAGAAGAGAGAGATTTCATATATTAATATAATACTTAATATTTTAACCCAAGTGTGTAACTTTGGTTTGAGAAGTGGAAGAGACACAATGGGGATCATGAATTATGTGTGAGGCATTTTATTAAACTCGAGGAAAATATGGCATCTTCTTGTCTCCTGTCTCCCCGTGTTTCCTATCTGGGATGTTGGTACATTTCAACTCTGTGTAAAAATGTATTGTAGTAATGCTGTCGCTGGTCATCTGGGTCTGTGTGTAACGTTCGCTTTTAATGCTATCAGGCTACAGTTACCATTTCCCAAGATCTCATATTGCATCTTTAAAGTTGTCCAAATGAAGTTATTAGCCATGCATATTACTAATCAATAATTAAGTCTTGATATATTTTCGGTAGGAAATTTACGAAATATCTTCATGGAACATGGTCTTTACTTAATATCCTAATGATTTTTGGCATAAAAGAAAAATTGATCATTTTGACTCGTACAATGAATTGTTGGCTATTGCTGCAAATATACCCCTGCTACTTACGTCTGATTTTGTGGTCCAGGGTCACATATGATTTTAATATGATGCATTTGTGAATTTACACCAAAACTATTGTTAACTAAAACGAAAACTATTACTAAAACCATAATAAATACATTTAAATAGACATTAACCAAAATGAAATAAAAGTATATTGATATTGATAAAGCAATGTTTTATTTGTTTTCCAAGTTTAATTTTTTTTTAAATAAAATAACTGAAAAAACAAAAAAGTAATTTTAAAATAAAACTAAAATATAAAAAACTAGTACTGTCAAATCCATTAATTGCAATTAATCACATCCAAACATCCAAACATCCTATATATACATACACACACACACAAATATTTCCTAAATATATGTGTGTGTTTATATATACACACATAATAAATATACACAATACACATATTAATGTAAACATACTTTTATTTTGGATGTCATTAATCACGATTAATCATTTTGACAGCACTAAAAAAAACTAAAATAGTTTATCAATGATAATTAAAATAACATCACATAAGTGCTGAAATATTTGACCCAGGCCAACTGAAGCCCATCTCAAAACTACTATGTGATTTCAAGAAAGAGCTTAAAAGGTCAAATGGACTGAAACACCCCATATGCCAAGTCACAGGGTAGCACAAAACGTGTGTTAATATAACACTTCAAAGCTTTTTGTAAGAAACACACAAACTGGCTGATCAGTTGCGATTCCGAGCATGACACAGCTTCGAGGCGTAGTGAAAACATGGTTTCTAGTGTTACATGTCAGCTTTTTCCTATCCTCAGAACGGTTTTGGCTGCTTACTGCAACATCACATCCTGTCAGTTTCTTGATAACCGGTAACCCCGAGTATTTTCTTATCAATGTTTGCTGAGCAAGTTTCATACACGCTATGGCCAAGATATCTAGATTATTAGAAAGCATTTGGTTTTACATGGTAAACAATTACATGTTGTAATTGTACTTCGTATACCACTGGACAATTTTAAACTAGTTTAAATTTTCTTAAATTCTTGATGCTGATTAAAAAGGTACAACTGTTGCCACTGTGAAATGCATACTAAAATGTACCATGTAGGTACTTTTATGTACACTGCACAAAAACTCTAAGGAATTGATTCCTGTGTGCCTAACATTTTTTATGAAAATGTTATTGATTTTTCCACCTTGCGCCCAAAGTGCCAACAGTTACACAGTTAGTCAAAAGTTTTAACAGTTAGTCAGACATTTGTAATGTTTTTTCAAAGATGTCTGTTTTGCTCACCAAGCCTGCATTTATTTGATCCAGAGTACAGCAAAAAGAGTCAAATTCTGAAATATTTTACTAATATTTAAAATAACTCTTTTCTATTTGAATACATTTTAAAATGCAATTCATTCCTGTGATTTCATAGATGATATTTTAGCATCATTACTCTCAAAAAATGTATTATTATAATACAAATTATGTTGAAAACAGCTCAGTAGAATTTTTTCAGGTTTCTTGGATGAATACAAAGTTCAGAAGAACAGCATTTATCTGAAATAGAAATCTTTTGTAACATTATAAATGTCTATCATCACTTTTGATCAATTTAAAGCATTCTTGCTAAGTAACAGTATTAATTTCTGTAGTATATAATGTTATAAAAGCTTTATTATTTCAGATAATTGCTGATCTTTGGATTTTTCTATTCATCAAAGAATCCTGAAAAAGTACTCAGTTTTAAATAAAATAAATACATTTTCAGAAGGATCATGTGACACCGAAGACTGGAGTAATGATGCTGAAAATTTAGCTTTGATCACAGAAATAAATTACATTTTTAACAGTAAGTTAGTTTAAATTGTAAAAATATTTCACAATATTATTGTGCATTTTGGATAAAATAAATGCAGGCTTGGGGAGCAGAAGACATTTAAAACACATTCAAATCTTACTGTCCAGAAACTTTTGACCTAGTGTTCCTTTTACAGTTTAACACATGATTCTGAATTCTATACAAATATTCAGTAATGCCAATGAGAAATAAATCCTGGATTTTTTTTTGTTGTTGTCCACCCCCCAAAAAATAAAATAACTTTCTTAAAATATTTACTTAAAATCCAATTAATGTTGATTAAAAAAAAAAAAAACACGGACACTGATCATGGACATACATAGGGTGAATACCCTAATCCCAACAACTCTAAATCAACAAGAGATAGTAATTATTTAATGGTTTATTTAACAGTATACAATACAGTTATTTTTTGTACATGCAATGTATTAAACAAAACAGACATTTTTACAACAGATTAGGAGGATGTCCTTCCTGGAGCCAAACGCAGGTAATCTTTGATACACTTCTCTGCCTCTGCTTCTGTGGGAGCCAGGAGGGCATTGTTCCTCATAGCTGCAGCTGTGAGATAAAAGATCAAATTACTAGTTTATTTTATTAATTACTGGACCTAACATTACTAAACTAAAACAGACAGGCCTGACCATGTATATTTATGCAATTGTAAAATTTGCCCGTTTTTCAAAAGTTTTTGAGCAATTCCTTATACATTCATTTTGGACATACCTATAATTAGTGCTCCAAGATTTGTTCTTCTTATGCCTCGTTTGTCTCCTCGTCCACACCAGTTGAGTTGTCTAGCCACACTGGAAGCAAAAACTTTGGTGCAAATTCTCCATATGGTCTTTTTCATAGTTTGACCTCCGCTACAAGACAATCTGTTCACCTAAAACAGAAATTAAACATAGATTATAACTAAAAGTTCACCAAAATTTCAGTCACTTGCATAATTCCAACGACTCTTACATATTTTTGCATCGTCCCTCTATCCACAAGTCTTTGCTCCAATCGGTCAAGATCCTCCATTGACATCAAAGGCAAGAGACAATCCTCGTCCTCATCCTCAATCTGCAGAGGAGGCACAAAGGGCCTGTTCCCCACAAGACACTGAACCAGTGCAGTCAGGTGATTGATTTTCCAGTCCATTTCTCCTTGTGACTCAAGAATAGCTCTCTCTACAGCTGCAAAAGCACAAGTGACTTAGCTCGGAACTGACACTTGTAAAACGGTTTAATTTTACGCAATAAAAGTATAAAACTTACCTGTACATTGATTATTTTCAACACTCCCTGGACTTGCATCTGACATAGCTGTAAAAACAAATGTACAAATATTAAAACTTCAAGATTGTTAACAGTAATACATTTTACAAAACCATAAAACAAACATGTCAAAATATTACTAGCTGTTGTTTTTTTCTATAAAAAAGGGTCCAATACATTTGGCCTCTTTCTATTTAAATAATGACTTTAACAAGGAATACTTTCACTATGCACTGCATGTAAGCAAAGAAAATTGTATTTTTTATTCTGTTAATTTTCCCCCTGCTTAGTGAATATACATGGTAATTTTAATAATAAGTACAAGCTAGAAACATGCCGTTATTCTTAATGTATTATTAGATTTAGGTTCAAGCTTGTCCCCAGGTATTTCAACCCTGTTGCTCTTTATTTTTATTTACACTTCGGGGCTGTTGAATGCTTGAATCTGATTGGCTGACAAACGTTCTGAATGTGTGCGTAGTTCCAGGCAGCTCTTGACCACATTACATGTCTATATCACTTCGCCACACAATTTCAGTTATTTCAAAGGTCCCTACAGCCTAAAACAGCAAAACAACCTAAACCCACAAAGACACTGGCCACACAAATAAATACAGTAAACAACAGGATAAAAACGACAGATTATTTCAATGTTTTTGCCGCAAAATTACGTTTTATTACGTACAGAAAGCACACACCATTTCTCCCTTACAGACGCTGACGCACACACATAACAGTCAGCACGCACTTTAACATACGCGTTAATGTTGTTAGTGCTTTTCTGACGATTAACAACTTAAAATCTACATGACATTTCTCACAAGCGAGGTAACAACGTCACTGTTCCTGAAGAAAATGAGCTTTAAATTTTACTATAAGTAGAGATGCTGCTGCTGAACACTTTTAAGAGACGCACAATTCGGGTGTGCATTATTTTCTAGGAATTCACTGGCCCATCGCCAATTATTCCTTAAATAAATGTTGTATAGATCATATAATTCTGGAAGTAAACTCTGCAAGGACATGTCTTTAATATAACTTTACCTTCTCATGTTTCTCAACAGAGGCCAACGTTAATATTTCAACCCTGTTACCATTTTGTACAGTGCACAACTGATTACTGAAAGCTGAGTATTTGTAGAAGTCTAGGATGTAGTGTCATGATCTCTACCTAACTGAACTGACCTGTCAACCCTGTTACAGTCAACCCTGTTACCTTTCCAAAAATTTTTCCAAACCTTTTGAATTAAAATTGGAAACACTATTCTGTCTGACAATGCTTAAAAATGTAGGAAAAAAATGTACTTTGGAAATGAAACATTGCAAACAAAAGGAATTGTTTTTAAAAAAACATGACTGTCAGTGCAGTAATCAGAAGTCTTTATATGTGACCTTTAAAGTTTAAGTAAAGCAGCTAGACTCACCTGTTCATGTTGATGCATTTCTCTTGTGATCCTCATCATGGAATGACTTGCGATGTGTAAAAAAATCATGAACAGCCACGTAGTGGGAAAAAATGTGTTTGTTTCTTCAAAAAGAATAATTGTTTTTAATTCTGACAAAATGTGTATTTTATGAACATCAATCAGAAAGACTCATTAGTCTTACAGTGTTCAAAAATGTAAAAAAAAAAAAAAATTTAAATGCTCATTTCATGAAAATGTTTTTGCTGATCTAAGGAATAGTTCCCACCTCAGGCTAAAGTTATATTTATTTCATGTTATTTAAAAAAAAATTCATGATTAAGTATTCTACAGAAATATACAGTAAAGCCAGACATAATTGTTGTAATTTACTGATTTCTGATACAAATACACACAATATTACAAAAACACAGTGATGGAAAAAAAAGTAACAGGGTTGAATGCAATTCAACAGGGTTGAAAATGATAACAGGGTTGAAGTGGCTACTGCTGGTGAAATATACATTAACTGATTCGACCATTCATTCATCTATTCATTCATATATTTATTTAAATATTAACAACTCATTTACATAGTAACTAAGCATATAGTAAAAAAAAAAAAATACAAAGAGTAACATCATTACTCATTAAGAATGGCCCACAAATCGTTGTGAATTGAAATAGGTCAAGATGCCACAAAGTTCAGTGAAGTTTAAGGTCCATCATAAACCTAAAGCCATCCATCTTTTTCTTTTCAGTTATAACTGAAACATTGTGCAGCTCACTGACTTCAAGTCATCCGGTGGCGCTTCAATGTTGATGGGCTCAAGTGCTTTGTCAACCATCTCTCTTTTAAGGCTATGCTGGCCTCGATAAGGGCCGTGATGAGTGTCCATGCACCTGGGACGTCCTGACCCTGACTTATCAGTGTCTGTCATCCTCTTCAGGGTTGCAGTAACACCATCAGACTCGGTTCGGGATTGTCTGGTGGGGAGGCAATAAATTTAAAAAACCTCCTCTTCTGTCGTTCTTTGGCCTCTCTCCACTGCTTGCGCCTCCATCTCTGAGCCTTCTCACACAGGTCACCAATTCTCTTCTTTTTCCCTGTCTCAACATCTCTTCTCCACCTCTCTCGCTCATTCCTGAGGTATTTTTCCCTGCGTACCGGATCAGCATCCCTTCTCGCCCTGTACTCTCTCTGTTTTTCAGCAGCTGTTTTTGCCATTACTGTGTCTGAAAAAAGGAATCCAATATGAAGACTTGCTCAGCTTCTTCATATTCCAAATGAATAGATGTTTTTAAAACTCAGCATCAGTTGATCATATGTATGAATTCATCATTTGTACAAGTTGTGAGTTGAATTACATTTCCTGGAGCCATTTTTGTATTCATATGGCACATTTGTAAGTACTGACAGTACCATTTTACAAAATTGTTGATATTATGAGCTTTTCAACCCTGTAATGACCATAATTCTGAATACCAGTCGAAAGTTTTTGAACATTAAGATTTTTAGTCTCTTCTGCTCACCAAGCCTGCATTTAATTCATCCAAAATAGAGCAAAAACAGTATTATTGTGAAATATGTTTACTATTTAAAATAACTGCTTTCTATTTGAATAAAATGGAATTTATTCCTGTGATCAAAGCTAAATGTTCAGAATCATTACGTCCGTCACATGATCCTTCAGAAATCACTCTGATATGCTGACTTGCTGTTCAAGAAACATGTTATTATTATCAATATTTAAAACTGTTGAGTACATTGAGTACATCATTTAAAATACTTGGGAGTCAGTATGTATATATGCATGTATGTATACGGTAGTCAACATTTGAAGTGGATCAAAAAAGTTCATCAAAATTGTCCTAAGAAAAGAATGGGTATTTTGGTTTGGTGACAACTTTCATGAAAGGTTATATATATATATATATATATATATATATATATATATATATATATATATATATATATATATATACACACATACATACACAGGGGTTGGACAATGAAACAAACACTGGCCAATATAGTGTTGGAGGTTTCATGGCTATATTTGCACAGCCTGGTGGCCAATCTTCACTTATTGCACATTTCACCAGTAAGAGCAAAGTGTGAAGGTTGACTATGTGCACCCAATGGTTCAGACATTGTACCCTAAAGGTGGTGCCATGTATAAGGATGATAATGCACTAATACACACAGCAAGGCTGGTGACAGAGAGGTTTGATGAACATGAAGGTAAAGTTGAACATCTCCCATGGCCTGCACAGTCATCAGATCTGAATATTATTAAGGCACTTGGGGATGTTTTGGAGGAGCGAGTCAGGAAACGTTTTCCTACACCAGAAGCATATAGTGACCTGGTCACTGTTCTATAAAAGGAATGGCTCAAAATCCCTCTGGCTACTGTGCATGATATGTATTTGTCAAATCCAAAATGAAATGATGCTGTATTGGCCACAAAAGGAGGCCCAACACCATACTAATTGTGGTCTAAAACCAAGTGTTTCAGTTTCATTGTCCAACCCCTGTATATATATATATATATATATATAAATATTTTTTTTTTAATGGGGTAAATAAATTATAGCAAGGATGCTTTAAATTGATCAAAAGTGATGATAAAGACATTTATAATGTTTCAAAGGATTTCCATTTCCGATAAATGCTGTTTTTCTGAATTTTCTATTCATCAAAGAATCCTGAAAGAATTCTAAAAATAATAATAACTGTTTTTAAGCAGCAAATTAACATATTAGAATGATTTCTGATGGATCATGTGACACTGAAGACTGGGGTAAAATGCTTTCAGCCTTGACATTACAGGAAAAAATACATTTTAAAATATATTCAAAGAAAAATTTTTACTTGAAATAGTCAAAATATTTCAACATTTACTGTTTTTGCTGTATTTTGGGTCACAAAAAAAAACAAAAAAATTTTTTTTTTTCAACTTGACTGGTAGTGTACATCCAGGAATGTTTTACGATGAAATGTTACAGGGTTGAAGTTCAGCGTAAAATGACAAAGTACCAGTGTCACCGCAGTACAAAAAAAATATTTAGACCCTAAACTGAGAATTGATCTTTGACATTGATCTTGAAAAAAATAAACAGGTCATTTCAAGATTCTTACTGCTGCTTGTCTTGTAGAAGCTACATTCAGAAAGTGATTTTCACTCTTTGCATCTCTTTTGTAACATCCATTGGCAAGGTTTGATTGTAAAACCAAGGTGACAAACCATGAGTACAAGTGAAGATAACCATGCTTTCCATTTCTAGTGCCTTCGACAGTGGCAAACAGCTGCTGTTAGCGCTCACAGACCTCAATTCAGAGCCAAATACCATGCGAAAAGAAGTCTGTGGCTGCAGGTTTTGGACCACGTAATCAAAATCTAGTGTCAAAACAGAAATCTACCTCTAGCTTACCTCTTGGTTAAACAGAAATGAATAAATGGGGAAAACATTTATTTTTTCTAAATATTGTGAAATATATCTTTGATATCATTTTATGATATTTGTGTCAAAGAAAATCATACAGGTTGTTTTATGTGAAATATAGCTTTAAAAAAATGAGAACATGTTTTAAATTGTATTTTTGAAACTCAATGAATTTGCACGTTCCTTTTCTGAGGTGGAAATCTTTTTTTCTAGGTGGATGTACTTCTGGTTTTACATTACTGTTGGAATCCCTGTGGGCTTTGTCTATGGTGTCCTAGCATGTTGAAGTGTACATTTTGTGGTTTTGTGCATGTTTACTCATTTAAAAAAGGGGCACAAAATAGGTACGTTTTTATTGGTTAATTCCACAGTTGTACTAGCTTTAAAGTAAAATTGTAAAAGCTTTGTGTTGATTGCCTTTAAGTCAGGGGTCGGGAACCTTTTTTCACCAAAGAGCCTCTCAATCCACTTCAGGGGGCAGTCTGGGCCGCATTCCAGATGAAACTGCATCTTGTTGTTGAAACCACATATGCCTATGCAAATTTTACTCCTCCCAAAATGTTAAAATAACAAACGTGTGAGAGCGTTTTAGGCTATATGGCATGTTACAGTCAGCTATGACAGCGCTAATGCAACAAACATCGCCACGGATGAGTAGCTGATTATCTCTTGCCAACATGCAAACTGCTACTAATGAAACTGAAAGTAAGTCGCAGATGCTCAATGCACAATCATCTTAATTAAAAGTAGTGAGACAAACTTAACTTTGCAGTGCGGATGCTGCGCTCTCTCCTCTTGCAGTTTTTCATCTTGAAATTAGCTGATAATTAATAAAATGCACCACTGTTGCTTTCCTTGACGTGATCTCCTTTAAATTTAAATATAATGCGTGAATTGAAGATTGGAATTAAATCAGTTTTGCAACAACAATTGATCTGAGCAAACCAGACAGAGCAGAGCACATAGCTTTCTGTCCACTCATTTTGAAACTTGCTGGTTGATGCTCCTCTGAACGTTTTTTTTTTGCCATCACCACTCATGGTTGTTGCGGTTTTTGCTTGAATCTGCGCTCAAGGTGTTGTGATGCTTGAACACAGCACCACATACACTTAAATATTGGAACAACGTAATATTACTGGAAACAGACTCTTTGTTAAATTTGATTCGCTGTACAACAAGAAAAAGCACTTTTATTTTCTGCGGTGAACTGATTTCTAGTGACGGATATATTTTTTTACTGTAATGTTAGTGAAGGGAGACAAACAGAGCCACGTCATTTTTGTCAAAGAGCCACAGGTTCCCGACCACTGCCTTTAAGTGAAGCACTCATTCATTTTTTGGGTGGAAGTCCATTCCAACATTTTTTTTGGAAAATCAGATCAAAAATTCACATTTCCTTCAATCTAAGGTTTTTGAAAAGCAAGCTGTTCAACAAAGTCCAAGTATTTAAAAAAAAGATTGTTTACACACCATAGTTATGTTTTGGTGATATACACATTATATCAGAAGCCTGTGAAAAGTTATCTACATGTTCATAACATCCCAAATAAACCAGTGCAGAAATGTTAAATGTTATACTTACAGGTAGATGGGTCCACACTGATGAATGGTGGGATTGCAAGGTCTGCTGAAGTGCCTGGACTCTGTAGAGATTGAAATGATGTGGGTAGATCTAGTGAGACCCCGAGCTCTGCTTCTCCCACTTGTGGGTGAAGTTCAGGGTTGGAGTACTCAAATCTAGGTATGCTGCCAGCTTCTGCAGGTTCATCCTTCACACAGACTATTTCAACCTCTGCTTCCTCTTGTTTGATTTTAAGCAATGGTGCTCCAAAGGTCACCGTGTTTGTAGTCTGGGATGACACGCTTTCATCTGCCATTATGGATGCAGAGAGGACGCTGCTGTCCGGCATGTCTGTGTGCCCAGTCTCTGAGGCGAGAGAGTTCTGACCCCATATTGGATCACTGGTCTCTGACAGAAGCACCTGACTGTCCAACAGATGAGGGCTTGAGTTCTCAACTACGGAAACAACAAAAGTCACTTTGTGTTGAGTTGAGGGAAAACATTAGGAAAGAAAAATACTCACTGCTTTATTAAAAACAACAGTCATATAACAATATAAAAATACTGAAAGACATTTACACTACATGTCAGAAGTTTTTGAAGAGTAAGATTTTTAAAAGTCGTCTTTTCTGCTCAGTAAGGTTGCTTTTATTTGATCCAAAGTAGCAGTAATAAAAATAAATGCTTTCTATTTGAATATATTTTAAAATGTAAATTTATTTCTGTGATCAAATCTACATTTTCAGCATCATTAATCCAATCTACAGTGCCACATGATCCTTCAGGAATATACTGGGGCCAGTTGCATAAACTTAGCCTCCATGTTAAGACAGTGTCTTAAGTACTAGTTTGACTAACTATGTTAACCAAAGGGTAATCAGTCTTATTTTTTGGATTCAACTTAGACTAATCTACATTTTTCTGTAACTGAATTGTAAAAATTATGACCAGTCCTAAAGAAAAAAATAGCTGACTAACTTTTTAAGACTAGTCTAAACCTTTTATGCAACCGGATTTGCTGTTTTAAGAAACATTATTATTATCATTATCAATTTTTAAAACAGCTGAGTACATTTTTTCAGGATTCTTCGATGAATAGAAAGATCCAAAGATCAGCATTTATCTGAAACGATACAATTCAAAAGCTAGGAGTCAGTATAATTTTTTGGGACATTTTGGAAATTATAGAAATGAATACTTTCATGTAACATAAGAGGTGATGACAAAGTCATTTATAATGTTACAAAAGATTTATATTTCAAATACTAATCTTTGGATCTTTCTATTAATCAAAGAATCCTCAAAATATTACTTCATTCTTTTAAATTTTGATTTCTATAACTTCCTATTAATCAAAATTCTACTCAGCTGTTTTCAACATAATGGTAATAAATGTTTAACAGCAAATCAGAATATTAGAATGATTTCTGAAGGATCATGTGACTGGAATAATGATGCTAGAATTCATCTTTAAAAATCACAGGAATAAATTACTTTTTAAAATGTACTCAAATAAAAATCTGTTATTTTAAATAGTAAAAATATAGTTTTTGCTGTACTTTGGATCAAATAAATGCAGGCTTGATGAGCACAAGATGCTTTTTAAAAAATACATTAAAAATCGTATTGATCAAAAACATTTCACTGGTAGTGTAATATAACTTAAAAAACAGTGAAGAGACGTATACACTACAAGTAATTCCAGTAATGAAATACATTTTCATGTCCCAATCTAAACCAATCTAAACCAACTTTAGTATATTTAATAAAATTGGTAAACTTTTACTTACAAAAAAAATTATTTACATCAAAACTATCTGGCATCCTTGTTTGATTTTACAGAAATCATCATGACAAAAGATGGCAAAATTTTTTTTTAAAAAGTAAAGAAAAATTTGAAGAATATGATATGTGCCAATATTAGGCCACTCATTGTGCATGTTTTTTTTTTTTTTTAAGTGTCTGGTGATATTTGCTTGCATCATTACTGTCATAAAAATTGTACTGGTGAGTCCTGTTATGCAGCTCTGGAACTACATTTGAGTATGTGTGTGTTAACATTCAAGCAGGTATTATAACAAATGTACAGTGTGCAAAAGTGTAGTCTATAGATTAAGAAAGTATAAAATAATTATATACATAACAAGAAAATTAACAGAATGAAGAGCTAAAATTAACCACTGATCAGTGAGGCACTGACAGTTAGCTTACATGACATTGTGAGTTAGTTTTTTGCATATTTATACATTTAGACAATCGTACCAATTTCTGTAATTTGTACAAATATAATTCAATGTTTAAAGAGTGAGACCAAGCAACTAATTGTGTTTTCACAAATGTTTTTCTTATAATTTCCGGTCAGGTAGGTGAAATATTTGGCTAATATCTTAATTAACACTGCTCGTATGTATCTTTACAACCTTTTAACTTTAGTTTATCAAAATATTGCACAATGCCTGCTCCATCTCTATATGATTTAGCAGCTTCCCCACACTTTTTTCTGTGGTTTAACGAGCATAAATTAACAGAACAACGTATTCGGGAGTATATCAGCAGTGCAATCAATGCTGTTGTTTACAACAACTGCCAGTATGGCCACGCATCTGGATAACAGACCGTGACGTCAGTGCAAACCCTCTGTAGAGGAATCGAGTGAAATTCTCCTGGTTGTGGTAACGTGGCAAAAGAACATTAAGACATACATTATGGGAACATGGAAAAGTACTGCATAACACGCTATACCCATACATGTTTTTTAAGGGGGCGTTTCATACCTTTATGAACTGATGATCCATGGATCTCTTCAATGTGGACATCAGCAATGTGATTCTCACTTCTTAATGTTTCTTTGGACATGTGCATCTGCTGTCTCACCCATGAGGGTCCTGCTACAGGGGCTGGTTCAGAGACTCTAACGTTAGGTCTGGGAGAGGGGTTTGGGGCTTTGGCACACATTGAGACAGTGCTCGTTGGCCCTCTTCTGCAGTGCACCCCTGTGGATGTTGCCATGTCTCCATCTCCCTGATACAGTCTATGGTTGGGGTCTTTAGCAGCCAGGACGCCGATGTACTTGCGCATAGTTTTCATCTGACAACGGGACGTCTCCAACATCCTCCTGATGTTTTCATTCTCCTTCTCTTTAGCTGTCATTTCACGTTTAATCTCCTCAAATTTGAGCCCGACCACTCGAATCATCTCTCCTAACACAGTCTCCACCGCGACGTTTACGGCTTTCTCGATAACAGCGCCCATCTGGCCCCGCATCAGAGAGATGGTCAAATTCACATCCATGATCTGATCAGGGCCAAAAACACGTGTGCGAGCTAAACGCTTTGACCGACAGGTCGATAATCGAGTATTTTTGTGCAAAACGAACGTTTTTCGGACAAATTCTCAAGCTTCGTCCGCCATTGGACGTGCAACGACTACAGTGAGACGGAGCAGGAATCACATCCGGTTCAGCGGGAGTGTTAACCCTCTGTGGGAAACGTGTGGTGATGTGATGTTGCGTGAACAAAAACATTAGTTTTTTGTTTTGTTGGGTGGTCAGCTTGTGTGCATGTAAATCTCCAGAGAAAAATATGCACAGCTGTATTCAGAAGAATAAAAAAGGCAGAAACACAAAGTTTTCATTTGTCAAAATAATAATAATAATAATAATAATAAAATAATAAAATAATAATACAACCCAAGTTCAAACAGATCCGATGATCAATATCGGATAAAAATATGTTTACATGAATACAGTGGATGTGGTTTGAGGTTGAACGATATTGTTAATCTGTGACAACAAACCTGCTAGGTTCATATGTCACAATTTGCATGATGTGGAAATTATGCACACGAGAGAGATGCGAAAAGCGTAGGCATATATGTTGTTGTCTTTTTTACGGGTAATGCTCAGTTTGTTCCACAGAGTGAAGTTTGATTGTACATCATCAAATGATTCTTAATTTTAAATTATAGGAGTCTTTTTCTAGCTAAGCTATATAAAAGACTGTTTGTAAGTGTAAGCATATTTGTTGATGTTGAACTTGAGCAGTCATGCTCATTTTTTTTTACCTTTTCAGTTCCACAAAAAGAGATATTCTGTTTCTATTAATGTTTGAAACAAATTGTAGTTAGTCATTTTAAGAGCAAACACAAATGGTTTACAGTATGTTACAACTTTGTACTGTGTTGATCACACTGGTAGTCACTGGTTGTTAATAATTTCCTTCCTAAATAGATAATATAACTAAGTCATGCACATCTAGGTATCCAACTTACTCTTCAACGCAGAGGTAAGCCTACAGGTGAGACTTCCGATTCATTAGCCATTATAGTGAAATAACGAGAGGAATAACAATGAGATAATACATACAAAAAATTAGTAAGACACACCAATTTGCAATATTAAGCAGCAAAACAAGATGTTTTGTACAGCTAAAATAGCTGGATGTGGATTAAACCAGAAGCCTGACCCATAAAACTTACAAATGGCCGTACCCGCTCACTAAATAATCAGCAAATTGAATTCAGCATTCACTATAGTCTCTTTATTAAATATGTATAGTTAGAAAAATAATAGAATTGTTGTAGAAAAAAAGCACTGAACAAAACAGACATCATCATTGATTATTGGTCCATGGGACCAAAATATTAATTAGAAAATGCCCAAGCTAGAGACTTTATATACATTTAGCTTGGCATAGCTACAATTCAGCATTAGGTTATACAAGCCACTAGATTAAGCCATCTGACACAGAGAACATCAGGACTGTGTAATGTGAGCAGTTGAACGAAGTACAGCAGCCATATGCAGATTCAGACATTCAGGAAAGTTAGGTAGAAAGGTAATAGTTTTGTCTTGCAATATTCTTTAGTGTAGCTTAAGTGTAATTCATCCAGCAGTACGTCCTAGAGCAGTTAAAGCATGAGCTCACTGATGTCATTAGAAATGGCCTCAGAAAGCATGATGAGAGTTGTGGTTCATATCTCTGTGGTATTCTCCTCGTTTCTGCACTTCACGCATGTCCACATATTCAGTGTTGTCTATATCACGCCGATTTACATTCCTCTGAAACAGTAGAAGAATTTTAGTTTGAAGTACTGGTGCATCACAGAGCCACAGACGTATTGCATTACTTGCAAACATAAAGTGTTAGCAGAACAGAGGAAAGCCCTTACCTGCATTGGCACGTAGGTCAGAGTGTCAGAAGACTCAAATTTTTGGTCCTGGAGAAGAAGATGAAAAACACAATATGTAAATGCATAACAGCTCAGCAGGATATAAATGTAAGCTTAGAATAACAAATATTTGATGGTTGTATTGCACTGTGATTCCATTCGGTTTTATCTAGATATTTAAGTATTAAAGGGATAATTAAAGCGTCCTGCTTCAGCAGCACCATACGCATACACTGTGGTACTCTCGTGGTGAAGACTGACACGGAATAGAAGAAATTGTGGAATAAAGTTGTTATTTTTGTTTTCTTTGTGCAAAAAAGTATTCTTGTAGCTACATAAAATTAAGGTTGAACCACTGATGTCACATGGACTATTTTAACAATTCTGGGCTTTGGACTTTTCAGTTGTGTTGCTGTCTATGCAGGGTCAGAAAGCTCTTGGATTTCATCAAAAAATTAATTTGTTTTCTGAGGAGGAACAAAGGTCTTACGGGTTTGAAACGACATGTGGTGTGAGTAACTGTGGTATGCATAAAATGTACTGATCTTCAAGCCATCCAAGATGTTTTCATCAGAATAGATTTAAAGAAATTTTGCATTTAGCAGTACATCTCTTGCTCACCGATGGATCCTCTACAGTGAATGGGTGCCGTTAGAATGAGAATCCAAACAGCTGATAAAAACATCACAACAATCCACACAAATCCAGCCCAACAAGTAACGTCTCATGAAACTTTGTATTTACAAGAAACAAATTCATCATTAAAGTGTTCTAACTTAAACTGTTTCTAGTGGCCAAAATAATCCATAAACCATAATAACACGGTTAGAGTGCGTGATCTGTGGATATTTCTCTCCTGATTCAGACTAGACAAGTCTTTCACTGGGGAAAGCAATGGATAGCAGATTTGAATTTTAGCCAGAAGTAACTGTTTAATGTTAAAAATGTCTTCATGATGGATTTGTTTCTTACAAATATGCAGCTTTGCACTTCACAAGACGTTAATTGATGAACTGGAGTCGTATGGATTACTTGTGGATTATTGTGATGTTTTTATCAGCTGTTTGGACTCTCAGTCTGATGGCACCCATTCACTGCAGAGGACCCATTGGTGAGCAAGTGATGTAATGCTAAATTTCCCCAAATCTGTTCTGATGAACAAACAAAATCATCTACATCTTGGATGATCTAAGGGTGAACATTTAAATTTTTGGCTTAACTATTTGTTTAAAAATGCTTTCAGAGATACTAAGTAAAATTGTCAGTTTTACTTAGTAGTTAAGCCTATGGGTGAGACTTCCAGTTCATTAGCCTCTATAGGATAATAACGAGAAGAATTACAATGTGCAGTAAATTGTAAAATTGTTTGCACTACAAACCAGGGTGTTCAAAATTAACATTATACATTAAAATAATATGGTGGTTGTTTTATAACAGACGGCAAGGTCTTTGAGGCTGCGCTGTAGTGTGAATATAGTCAATCTGCTTCCATAACAGCACTGAGACTGCAGTATATTCACAATATACCTCAATATAGTCTCTTTTTTTATTATATAAACAGATGCAACAAGACATGTATACAGACCCTGTACTAATAAGATATTCAGTGGTAAAGACAGTATAAAACAACACAAACATAAAATCAAAGTTAGTAAATAAGTTTTACCCTCAATCTGAAGTTGACTACAGTAAGAATAATACTGTAGAGAGTCAGCATTACCACTGCTATGATCAGACCACAGATTAGAAAGATATACTTGTTTTCAAGTATGGGCCTTTCTACAACTGTGTGTTCCTGGCTCTGTGTTAGATTAGGGAATATACAAATGTTCTTCGGTGGAGCCAAAGGGGTATTACAACCTTTAAAAAAAAAAAAAAAAAAAAGATTTATATAAAGGTTATTGATTAAAAAAAAAGGCAAGATATTCCACATGCTTTTTGGGGTATCCAAAACTGATTAGCTGATGTACTCTGTTATTCACATGGGGTGATCTCACCTTGGAAAAGCTTAGTTTTCGGTCCTTTTTTAGTTTCGATTGGATATGGTTTTATGTTGGATATCTCACAGGTAAATGTATTAATGTGCAACGCCCCAGGTTTCATTAAGGTGAAAGTGAATTCGTTGCCCTTATTATGCCATTTGCACTTTTGTTCTTTTTCTTGGCTGTTGGCATAAACCTCACAAACATATTCATCGTTCATTTTCAACTTAGCTTCCGATTTCAAAATTTCTTTTCCATCAATGATGCAGCATGTGACACTGACTGAGCCATCGTCATTGATTGTTTGGTTCAAAGGTTCACTCACACTCCAACTACAAACTGAGGTAACAAAAAAGAAAATCAGTTTAGTTCATTTATAGATCAAATGTTTTATATTTCAGTTCACTTTGAGAAAACAGTTTGACGTTGATCGTGTTTACATGCACACTATTTTACAGTTCACATCAAAATATTTCTGAATATCATATTTCTGAAATATAATCATCTTAATAGGAATAAACTATTAAGTACTAAAACTATTAAAATAGTTTTGGACAGTCATTTAACTTATTCTCATTCAAGTCATTACAATTGTATGTGACAATCTGTTAAATGTCTGTAGCCCAGAATTACTTTCATTTAAACATGCAGGTATACATGAACATTCAGTTGAATATGGTGAATATTCATGACATTAATTACACCTCAAAATAAATACAGGCATATGACAACCATCTCCCGAAACCAGAATATCAGTTTAATATGGTTTTGGCAATCAGAGCATTTATATAATTCAGATTAACGCTATGTTTTATTTTAATACTGCTGATTTAAACATGTCAAGCTAAATTTACAGTAAATGGCCATGTTAAAACTAACTTATTGCTGGTTACAGTATGTTTTTGCTGTTTTTAGTGATCAAATGCTACCCACAACAATAAGCAGTTAAACTAGACTGTGCCAAACCCTCTAGGAGTTTAAGCTCTAAATTGTCCAAGCCGTTTTAATTAGCATGTTTGTCATGAATGTACACAGAACAGTAACTGACAACAGCTTTAAAAAGGTTATCCTCTTACCATTGTGAAGTACGAAAGAAAAGCTGAGCATGAGCAGAGTGAACCTTTCAGGCATGTTACCGTATCCTCGTCAGTTTGACAATGTGATGCTGGCCAAAGACCTTCAGCTTGTTTTTGGTGGAGTGAGAAAACAGGAAGTATGTGGGTTAAGTGATTAATATCACCCAGACATTATATTTGTTGCTCAGCGTGATGTGAGTAGATGATTACTTGATGAGAGAAGACAATAACATTTAACACACTTGTTAAACAATTTGTTATTGTGAAGTGAATCATAGTGTGTGAAGTTATTTGACTTTTTACCACTTTTCTTAAGGTCTCCTAGCTGAGACACGCGTCTGTCGCCGAGGAAGTGAGTAGGCAGCCTTCTTGTAATATGAAGTTGTTGAAAGGAAAATGTTTGATCTACAGCCATGTTTGGAAAAACCCATATCCTACTAAATGAGCAATACAGTAATTCTGATCCACTTGCTTTCATATGCAGTTTAGTTTCATAAGAATAAAAAAAAAAATCATATATTCTCATTTTGTTTACTTAGTTATGTTCAGCTATGTAAAATTGTGTTAAGATGGTTAATATTAGATACATGATTTACACAGGTTTTATTTTCCAATTAGGCATATACATGAAGGGAAGCTTGTTAAAGATGCAATTAACATGTCCTAGTTGTGGCAACAGTTGTTTGTGATTCAGATATATATTGTAAACCAAGCTCTTTTCAGTTCCACATCCTGTTGAAGCATCACAAATATGAAAGCACAGCAAGTTATCAAGTAGTATCATGTCCTGTTTTTGTGATGGATAGCTGAGGTTCACAAACTCGAAAAACATTTGTGATGACTTTGTCTTTGTTGTTTGGTGATAAGAAAGATTGATACTGATGGATGACAGTTTGACTTCTGATAAAAAGTCATTACGATCTGTTGCATTATTAATTAATTAACAATTAATTTACAAACAAATAGAAAAAGGGGGAAAGAAAGACTAACCTAGTTGCATGTTCATATCCGTTAACTAAAATTAGGTTTAAGCATCTTTTTTTATTAATACAGCAGCCAGTGTTTACATGTCATGTCACGTCACGTCATAACGCGACTTCAGAAAATTGACTGTGACTACGTGACTGGTGATTTCAAACAGAGTAACATGCCCCATTATAACAGAGTATGCAATATGCAACCAGGTACTTTTTTTTTTTTTACTTTTAAGTTTTTTTTTATTAAAAGTTTCTGTTACATGAATGTAGCTGGTTTCAATAACAATAAGTCACTGTATATAATGAGATGTACAGTGTCATATCAACAGTTCTGTCCATTAAAGTTATTTATTTTTCCCCATTATTTAAAACAGTTGATCAAACATTTTATTTATAATGTTGTCGACAATTATTTTTCAAAAATGCTACTTATGTTATGTTATCGCATTAGACTAAAACTTACTGACTTCGCTCATTCAGGGAATAACAACCAAAAATAAATAAATGTTGCTGAGAATGATTTTTCCTATCTTCTTAAACGTATTGTTTTCGGTTGAAAATTATTATTTAATATTTTTATATGAACTATATGATATATTATTACCAAATACTGGATTCAGTCTTTTAGGCCTCAATGATCCGAGTTTTTTAACTGAAAAACAAAGCATTGTTTGCTGATAATCCTGGCAATGTTTACTCAAAAAACAGTTCATAGATCAGGCCTATGATCAATCAGCTCCAAAAAGAAATACTTAAACAAAAAGTGCTAACTGAATGAAAACAATATTTGGTCATAAAATAGGATAATTGAGAGATTTACAAGCAATTTTTAAAAGTCGGGTCATTTTTTACCATGAACATGATATTAGGAAAAGGATTTTCAGCACAGCATAAAGGTTAAATGTAAATATGTTTATTTCATTCAAAAATGTTTTAAAGAAAGTCAAATAACAAAGACACAGTGGTCACAATTTTAAGTAAATACATGTGAATACATGCAAGTGAGAATTCATGTGAGTACATGTAATTGGAAAATACAGTTAGTACATGTCAATACATGCAGGTTAAAATTACATGTAAATACATGCAGGAGAAAATAACATGTGAGTACATGCAAGTGAGAATACATGTGAGTACATGCAAACGGAGATATGACCCCCTTAGAATTTCATATAGCTCTCTTTTTGGGAAAGCATAGGTGCCGTCGATGCAGAGGGCCTCCATTTGCAAACGATCATCTGTGTAATAGAGATGAGTGACATCTGAGTGACATTTGTTCAAAAGTCTAAATCTGAGTAAATCTATTCAACTTAACATAACCTGCCATGCTGTTAAAGAAAAGACATGTTTCTCACCTGTAGAACAAGACTGCAGAAAGTGATGATTAGGATGGCATATAGCAGAGGAAGTGGGCCTACATCATTTTTGACAGCTTCCCGCTCTGATGTCTGGCTCTGGCTCTGGCTCTGAATCTGGCTTTGAGTGGATGCAGTGGGGCAGTTTGGGGTTTCTATGAAAGAAGAAGATTAGTTATATTACTAATGTTGCTCTCTGGATGGCACCCTACACCCACCGAGTATTACTTTAACTGAAAACCTGGGCTTTATAGGCCTTTGTGAATCATTTGTGTAATTTAAATTTTTAACAAAGAGCAAATTTAGTGGATGAGGCCTCCTTCTTTTTGACAACAGGAAGCTGTTGGTCTTTAACTGCCACCATTCTCATCTTTGATGATGTTTTTTCAGTTCTTTTAGCTTTTAAAGAGCTTACGTTAGCACACTTGCGTCATAAAGAAATCTACATTTTCAAAGAAAAACATCATTCTCGCGTAAAGTCAAAGTTTCCACTGGTAGTATCAAAATGGAGAGCACGAAATGCTGTAAAGTTGAATCTGCCGGGGAGGCCCCAATTCCACCCACTTCAGGTGACCACATTTCCTTGTTCACTCTTTGATAATATACTCTCTGCCTCCATCTAGAGCTTGAACAATGAACAACGGCTGTCGTGAACGCTATATCAAATTTGCTTTTATAAAAAAAAAACATTTGTAAACATACTAGGATAAAACATATGATAACATACAGTATTTACGTGAAAACCCTATGGCTATCTCCTAAAAACCACTGAGTGTTTGTTATTTCAATAACTGTTCTTAGCTGGACTATTAATAATAATAATACAAACAACTTCGTTATAGATCTATACATTAACAACTGTGTACAAAACGGGTGAAACTCTGAGGAAACCACATGCAAGGGACTGAAAACAAGACTATCGCTCACCTTGTATGTAAACAACAGTGCCGTTCCCAGTCGTTCTGAGATATGGAGGTGGGAAGAGAATCTCAATTTCACAGCGATAGATGTCTGTGTCGTTCCCTCTCAGTCCGGCGATGATCATGTCCACTCTTCCTGAGCTAATACTCCCTCTGCAATTAACGGTGCCATCTGTTGTAAAGTTGGGCTCGGAGCGGTTGACATAAGCGCTGCAGATCCTCTCACGGCCATGCAAACCTTTGTATAGAGATACCTGCATTTCCTCTGGCTTTAACTTTGAACTGAAGGAGCAGCGGAGTGGGACTTCTCCCTCTTTCCCAACCACACGATAAGGCTGAGAAACACGCAGAGCTGGAAACAAAACAAAGGATCATCAGATGTAACACAGATACTCACTACTGTTTTGTTTGGGTGATAATTTAACCAAAGAACATTCATATCTTACGTACAGAAAAGTGTTGACAAAACATTAATGACAAAAGTACTCAAAGGTTCGCATTAAACTATATTTCATGTAGTAATATAATAGAATTCTGTCCGAATTCTGACTGAAAATGAGGATCTGGATCATGTTGGAATTGTGACCCAGTTTTGCTGCATTTTAAAACAAACATCTTAACTGTCATAGAACAAAAGAAAATATATTCTTAATAAATGAAAAGAATAATTATTAAAGTATTTAAGTTGTCTTGCCATACAATGTAAAAGCTGTTACTAGACTATCTGTGTCTGAAAAGCAACAAACATTTGAAGTCCAGCAGGTACTTACCCAATCCCAAAGGGATAAATATAAAGATTCTAATAAGTGTGATAATCATTGTGTCATGTAATAACTGTGGAGGTATCCCCCCGTCTCTTTATACTTGAGTGAGTTCTGGAAAGCTTTGTGACATCAGTAACGAAGCAGGAAACCTCAAGCTGACTGCAAATGCCCGTAAAGTGCTCAAATTTTGCAAGTAATGAAGCCAATTTGCACAATATGTGTAATCAAGGGGAAAAAAATCGAATGAGCAGAATGAGACTCAAGCAAAAACAGTACAATAGCAGTGGAACTGGAAAATTTGGTTAAGGGTGTGGTTTGACTCTGACAGCCTATCATAAAGCCCAGTGGTCAAGAGATTATTTGACTCTCTGAATTTGGGGAAAATATTTAAAATCAGATACACTTGAAAGCAGATTCAGCACTTTCGAAATTACTTCAGTAAATTATTTTCTCTTTTTTTACATTTTCAACTGGTTAACATATCTACTCATCACTTGTTCAGTATTTCATCAAATCAGATTATAGGGAGTGTTAGAAACTGAAAATGTCTCTTGGGAGCAATATTCATCAAGTAAATAAAATGAAAGGATCAATTATTATGTTTAATCACACTTTATATTAGGTGTGTTTATTTACTTAAATTACAATTTAAAGCTTTTGACGTAATGCATTTCTTGTTTTCATAATGTACATGTTGTTCTGTGAAACTAAAATTTGCATTCCTGCATGACATTTTGGAGAACAATGGTTACCAACTTGCCACCCACTACCCTCCTCTTTTTTTCCTGTCTCACTGTTGCTAACAAATTATACTGATACAATAGTATATTTTACTGTTTACAGTGAGCTTCAGATTCACATGTTGCATATATTTCAAAATAACAGCAATACTTTAATTACAGATGTAGTTACAGACACTAAAACTGAGACAGCTCTTCAGTTACATTATATTTTAAGGTGTCTTTTCTACACCTTTTGCATGAATGATATAGACGTACTGAGTAATATTAACTACATGTATTTACTACAGTATATGGTTAGAGTTTGATTTAGGGTGACTTGCATGTAATTTATGCAGAGTTTATTGTTATTATAATAGTAAGTACATGTAACGTGTATCAAGAACACCATAAAAAAAAGTGTTACTGGCTCTTCTGTTATTTATTATTTTGTTGTAGCCTCCAAAAGACCATGCTTTCTTTGCAAATCATGTGCAAAAGGATCTTGATTAGCTTGACTCTTTAATGAAATAGATTGTATTTTTACACATCACACTGAAGAAATGCAAGAATGAAAGATGCTTGCAACAATGAAACACAGCAGATTTCCATTAAAGTCAGAGCGTCATAGTGTTTCAGTGTAAATAAACACCCACCAGGGGTCAAAGTCATTCTTGAATAGCAATCTGCTGCTCAAGAAACATTTCTTATTATCAATGTTGAAAACAGCTGAAGTACCTAGCAGTTAAAAACTCCTTTATGTTTTTGTGGAAACTGATACATTTTCTTCAGGATTCTTTGATTAGTAAAAGGTCCAAAAGAACAGCGTTTATTTCAAATAAACATATTTTCCACTGTTTCAAACATTAAATAAACATCTAACATTAAATGTTTTTACTGTTACTTTTGATACTTACTCCAAATGTTTGAATGAGACAACTGCTTTTAACATTAATAATAATAAAAATTGTTTCTTCAGCACCAAATCAGCATTTCTGAAAAATCATGTGACACTGAAGACTGGAGTAATGATGCTAAAAATTCACAGGAATAATTTACATTTTAAAATATATATTCAAATGGACACTTATTTTGTAATAATATGTCACAACATTACTGTACAAACTACATTTCTGATCAAATGTAGCCTTGGCGAGCATAACAGACTTCTTACGAAAACATTAAAAATTCTAATTATTCCAAACCTTTCACCCCTAGTGTACATATACTGTATATATACTGAATATACAACAGCAATAGATACAAAAACAATTAGTAGATCTGTTTAATACACTCTCTGGGCAGTACTGCTCAGCTGATAGGAGGTACAAATGTAACAGTCAGTGGAAGACTGACATATTGCTACGCTGCTGATATCTGCTGGATGCTGAGCTCGTCAGCGTCGTCTGAATCCTCTCGGTCTTGTGTTTATGTAGGGATTCTCAGGTGGCTCTGTGTTCTTGAATTTATACTGAAATAAAAACACCATATCAGCAATAAATATACTCTTGAATGTTTATAGAGGATGTTGTGTACCTCCTGCAAAGAACTGTATGTGCGAGTAAGCGTTTGGTTGCAGATATAGATACTCACTATGAGGTAGATGGTGTAGACTGTGATAAACACAATATATACAGCAGAGACCCCAATGCCAACCCTATGCGGCAGTGTCTGATCAGTGGGACAAGTGAAAGATGATTCTATACGATGCAGAGAATCTGAAATCAGTATAAACAACAGTAAATAAAACATATGTGTATGCATTGTACACTTTCTACTGTAAAATAGCTGTTTCAAAATAACATTTTAATATATATTTTTTATCATATACTGGTATGGTTTAACTAATCAAGTAGAAAGGTTGCAAGGCTACCCTGCAGACCAGCAGACTATCATTGGCTGGTTTAAACTATTGTTTTAACCAGATGTGACCAATGACTATTAAGTAATCAATCATAAACATATTTAAATGTTAATTAAAATGAAGTTACTGCTTCTTGTTTTACCTTTAACGAGCAATAACTGGAATTTAGATTGCTCGTTTTTCAGTGTGTCCTCAGTGTCGATTTTGCACTCGTAGAGTCCTGTGTCACTGGCTTTAGTCCTTAGGATCTTATATGAAACAGAAAATCTTTGTTTGTGCACCTGAAAACGCTGCCATGACTGATTATTGTGTAAATCACTCAGGTTTGTTGAGTGCAGTTTTTGATCTCCCTTGTATAGGGAAATAGTTATTTTTGTATCCTCTAGTGCTGGACAGGACACAGATGCTGTCGCATTTTCATTCACTCTTATTATTTCCCTGATTTGGCCTGAAAGAGAAAAGCATATACTGTATGTACATTTTGTTTTTGAAAGAGAAAGTTAGAGACTAAGGATGTGGTGCACTGCACATGGAGCAGAGTTGGCTGTTTCCTCCGCTGTTTTTCCCCTCTATTGATTTGTTTATTTAATGCAAGGTTTAATTTGGTAATATTAATACATCTCTCTTTGATAAATACTCCGGAGACAAACAGTTATAGCTATTCACAATGACGCATGGTGCACACAACAAATTAACGGCGTAACTGAAGTAAGAAGCAACGTAAAATCTCAAACCTTTGTCAAGATTGCAGCTTGAGGAGGATTCAGTGAGTTGAGCATGGAAGAGGGTAAGGAGAATAGGCATTGCTATGATCATCTGCTCAAGCATTTCTGCACTGCTGCTCCGAGCACGTGAAAACAGGGGAATATGACTTCAGAGCTTTTACAGACAGAGGCACGGGTCAGACAGGGTGAGGGGTGGGGGCGGTTTCTTACCTGCGTCACAGTTTAACACTATGGAGGACTGAGGAACGCAGCCAAACAATTGACAGGGCCTCACATGTTTGATTTTTGCATGCATTGCGTTCTGTTTTCTGGATAAAAATGAAGTGTGCTCCCTTATAATCGTGATAAAAGTATAGAAGAGGAAAACTGCCAAAAATCATGAACCACAACAATGAAAATAAACCAAGACTAGACATTTCCCGAACGTTAGGTTGTTTAAAAGCTAAAAAGGTAGTGAATAGTCTTCCCTTTTGTGGATTTTTACATAACGAGATCATATTTATCCGTTTTGTTTTTTACTGTATGCACTGAAACTTCTCGGCATTGCCACACCTGTCGCGCACAAATACATTGCCTTGCAGTGCAGCGTTGCAGTGATAAGAGGAAATGAATGATAACAAAAGGAAAGAAGAGGTGTTGACGGCAGTGTTGTGGTTACATTTTACATTCACGGTTACAAAGACAATTTTACCATCAGCATTCTGTAACATTCTGCAACTGCTGACTACATTTACGAGCAAGCCAAGGCTTCGTTGCATTGGATTCTCGTCTATAAGTCAATAATAAATAATGTACATCCTGTTTTTTTTTAATATATATATTATTATCATTTTATGTATTATCCAAAGAAAATGATGTTTAAGTAGGAAATGATTCTTACTAATTCTTCTTGTAAGTAATGGTTTATCAACAATGCAAAGTTTGTTTGTTTGTGTAGTGTTTTATGTATACTGCCTTCAAAATGTCAAATGGAATGATTGGTGCTTTTATTGCTTAATACATTTATTGCTTAGTATTCATTAAATATTCATAATTGCTACACTTAAAACTGAATTAAACTAGCTTTGAAAATCACATGCAGTAACAGATATAACCACTAAATGGCAGAATAGACACGATATCTCCAGTTGGTTCGTTTATTGCTATAACATTTTTTTACTATTGATTTTACTCTGTACTGTGTTCGTTACTATTAACTATTTCAGTTTCAACAACATTTTCAGTTTGTGAATTAATTTCTGATCTTTGGTGTGTTCTTTACCCAGAAATCAGAGCATTTCTAATACAGTGCACATATAGTCTCCTCACTACGAATACAGACAATGATGTAGACCACAGAAATATGGTCATGGTGAGATTGCAGTGGTCTCAGTTTCGCATTGTGTTGATGAGTCACACTTGTTTGATGTGGTTAGCCTTCAGGCTTTCTTGTCTTTATATTTATTTACTCTAATTTCATAGCCCTTTGAACTCCCCAACTATTATCTATATGTCCACATCTGGAATCACATAGACACTTGTGTGTGAAATCATTAAGTTAATTAAATCGAAAAGTGTCCCACAAATGAATTTGATACAAAAGGTTACATCTTCCACAGATACACTTCCATTATCACTACCACTTTTTTTTTTTTTTGAAAGAAGACTCTTCTCACCACATTTCCATGTACACTCTCAGTACAAAATCTGTTACTTGGTTGGTACCTTTGTACACCTTTGTACCTAAAGAGTCCATATTGGTACCTTAAAGGTACATGTAAATACAGTTAAGGTCAAAACTTTACATACACCTTGCAGAATCTGCAAAATGTTAATTATTTTACCAAAATAGAAGTCTGATGAGAGCTTTTAAGCTTACTTTGATATTTCTAACCAAAATAAGCGGGATCATACAAAATGCATGTTATGACCTTAAGATATTTCACATAAAAGACATATAGTCCACAAGAAAAAATAATAGTTGAATTTATAAAAATGACCCCATTCAAAAGTTTGCATACAATTGATTCTTAATACTGTGTTGTTACCTGAATAATCCACAGTTGTTTTGTTTAGTTATAGTTGTTCATGAGTCCCTTATTTGTCCAGTTAAACAGTTAAACAAAAAAAATATTTTAGGTCCCACACATTCTTTGGTTTTTCAGCATTTTTGTGGATTTGAACCCTTTCCAAAATTGACTTTGATTTTGAGATCCATCTTTTCACATTGAGGACAACTGAGGGACTTATATGCAGCTATTACAGAAGGTTCAAACGCTCACTGATGCTCCAGAAGGAAAAATGATGCGTTAAGAGCAAGGAGGTGAAAACTTTTTTTAAATTGAAGGTCAGGTAAATTTAACTTGTTTGTCTTCTGGGAAAGTATCTTCTGTAACTTCTGAAGGGCAGTACAAAATATGATATTTTAAAAAAGTACACAATCTGTTCAAAGTTTACACCTCTGGCTCTTGATGCATCATGTTTCCTTCTGGAGCATCAGTGAGCATTTGAATCTTCTGTAATAGTTGCATATGAGTCCCTCACTTGTCCTCAATGTGAAAAGATGGATCTCAAAATCATTGTTGGAAAGGGTTCAAATACACAAAAATGCTGAAAAAACAAAGAATTTGTGAGACCTAAAGAATTTTTCTAAAGAACAGCGGTAGTTTAACTGTTCAGGACAAACAAAGGACTAAAAAAAACAACAACACACAGCTGTGGATCATTCAAGTAACAACACAGTATTAAGAATCAATGTAGACCTATTTAAACTTTTGAACAGGGTCATTTTTATCAATTCAACTATTATTTTGTCTTTTGGACTGATCTCTCTTATTTTGGCTAACATTCTGGAGATTCTGCAAGGTGTAGGCTATGTAAAATTTTGACCTCAACTGTACTGAAAGTGTACATTAATATACTTAGGTAGATAATATACCTTTTGAAAAGGTACCGCCCCAATGACCACTTTTGTACCTTTAATTCTGTGCATTTGATGAAAAACAGTAATATTTCTAAATAGTTTTACAATTAAAATACATACACTTCTCTTATAATTTAACATGTAATCTATTCATGTGACGGCAAAGCTGAATTTTCAGCATCCAGTCTTTAGTGTCACACAACTTTCAGAAATCATTCAGAAATGAGGCCTATTGTTATCAATTTTGAAAACAGTTGTACTGCTTTATTGTCGTGGAAACAGTGATACAAGGATTATTTGATGAATGATTAACAGTAGCACTTGTGGTAATTTCACTATAGAAGGTTGAAAATAAAATGATTATTTATTACTTCTGAACTATAGATTTAAATACCAGAAACATGGCACAAAAACTTTACGTACGTTGTTTAAAACATGTTTAAGATAGCTAGGGACGCATAAACGTTAATATGCGAGATAAATTTAACTATATTGTGTCCAGAAAATATCTTATACATGCGGCCTAATGTATTTCAATGCACAGCTGACACACTTGGTACATATGTTGACATTTTCAACGGGAGAACCATTGTGTCAAAACGCAAGTGAGTCGTATTTCCATGCCTTACGTGACGTCACAACGGGTAGGGCGCAATCACATGGATTTCGGGGCTGGACAGGAAACGGAGACGCTAGGAACGCGCATCGGTCCGCAGCTCAGAACGGGAATGGAAGCGGGAGAGAAACGGGAGGCTCGCTCGTCTCATCATCATCATCATCATCATCAAATATAAGCGATCGGCACGGGCAGTGAAAACCCGATTTAGGTGGAAGAAGGGCTGGGATTCTGTCGCTGGATTTGCGCAACACATCAGTGGCTTTTTTTCCATTGTTACCATTTCCTTCGGACAAGACAGAAGCCGCAGAAGCGTCGGCTGGTTTGCGACAGTAAGCGCTTACTCTTATTTATGCTCGCTGCTACATGCGACCTCTTTCTGAAATAAAGATATTAATGAGGGGATCACAAGCATGGCCTGAGTATTTCACACTGGCGGCGTATTATTAGCTTATTATCTAGGGATACACAGAGGAAAATCCAGGGAACAGCCCTTAAATTCAGACAGCTGTGCAGTGCCTTCAGTGTCTGAAATGAGGGCTGCTCCCTTGATTCCAATGTGTAAAAAACGTTATATTCGATAATAAAATACAGAAACGATTAATCAATTTTTTTTCAAGATGCTCAATTGTAAGGGTTTGCAGTAGCAATTGCGGTAAGAATAAGCAATCAGGAATAATGAGGTGAGATTAATCAGTCTGTCAAAGAGAGAGGATGAGATGCATCTCCATTTATCTGAATGCATCTGCTGTTATTCCGGCTTTTGAGGGTGGCTGAGATGTTTAACCTTAGATGTTTCAATTGTTAAAAGCATTTTGGGTTTCCAGCATTGCTGTATCTAATGCAAGCCTGATTTCTGCTGTTATTGGTGTTTTTCCTCATTGTACCTGGTGAAGTGTGTTCTGCAGTAACACATACTGCAAACAGATGAGCTGTTGCCAAATTGGACCTCCCCTCCACACATACACACATTGATGTGTTCAGGCTCCACCCTTTGCCATGACAGCTGTGGGTTTAGTGCCAGTCTTGGTGCCCATAGAGTGGAGGCCCATTTTCACATATTTTTGTCCAGCTCGTCTGAGTTTGTGTATCTGCTAGCAGGGGCTTTTTAATATTCATTTCAAAGGATTTATTTGGAAAGTCCGACTCTGTAAAGGCATATTGTCTTATTACATGGAGTATGCTGTCACAATGAAACCTGACATTAAATATTTATAGTTTGTCAGCATGTAAACGCTAAAACATTTAGGAGTTAACATTTCAAATTATTAAGCCTATAGAAATCGTATATTAAACTTTAAAAATACAACATTTACAACTAAAAGATTTTTTTTTTTAAAGCAATAATACATTTATTCAGCAAGAATGCATTACATTGACATCACAAGTGACAGTAAGGGCTTTTACAATGGACATTTTATATTCGTCTGAGAATCCTGATAACATTTTATTGTACCTGGAAAAAAATTACAAAAATATCTAAAAATATAATACAGTTGTTTTCAACACTGATAATAGTGATGTTACATGAGCACCAAATTAGCATATTAAATGATTTCTGAAGTGTCATGTGACACTGAAGACTGGAGTAATGATGATGAAAATTCAGGATGGCATCACAGGAATAAATTACATTATAAAACAGTTTCAAATATAAAACATATCTTTTAAATTTGAATATTCACAATTTTAGATTTTTGTTTTGTTTTTTGATTCAATAAAAGCAGCTTTGGTGATCAAAAAATAAATTGTGCAGACCCCTGAACAATTTTTGTTTGGAGAGTTCATAGCAGTCATTCTAATATATATTATAATCATGCATATACTTGAATTTTCAACTCCAAATTTTGTTGTTGAGAGAAAGCCATTGTGAGAACTAGCACCGTCTCTTGTAAAGACTGTTCTAAATGCCACTTTTTCAACCAGTAGACCATATTCCTCCAAAACAGGGGTCCAGAATCACGTCTTTATGGCTGTTATGCTATTTTAACAGGAGATTGCAGTTGAGTAAGTAGATCACCTTGCATATGTGACCCTGTACCACAAAACCAGTCGTAAGGTTCAGTTTTTTAAAAAAGAGATTTATACATCAACTGAATGCTGAATAAATAAGCTTTCCATTGATGTATGATATAGGATAGGATATGACAATATTTGGCCAAGATACAACTATTTGAAAATCTGGACTCTGATGGTGCAAAAAAATCAAAATATTGAGAAAATAACTTTTTAAGTTGTCTAAATTAAGTTCTTAGCAATGCATATTACTAATCAAAAAATAAGTTTTAATATATTTACGGTAGGAAATGTACAAAATATCCTGAACATGATCTAATGATTTTTTGGCATAAAAGAAAAATCGACAGTTTTGACCCATACAATGTATTGTTGGCTGTCGCTAAAAATATACCTGTGTGGTCCAGGGTCACATATGCATTGATAAAGGCAGCTTTGATGAAGTCAGTATGCATAGAGGCTAGAGGAAGAGCTCAAATGTGAAATGTGTATCGCTGGTATACAGGAAATATTCTCTCAAGCTTTTTGCCTCAGATCTTGGAAGCTTTACTGCGTCTGCTGCTGGTAATGCATTAAACTTGAGATTTATTTTTCTGCACAGAGTGCTGTTGCTTCAGTCTTCTCCAGTGGGAGCAGTAGAATATGTGCTGAGAGGGATGTAAAACCATGAAATTGTTTTATTTTTTTTGGTAGAAGAATTACAATGGGATGTTTATTCTAAGTGTTGCTATCTCAATAAGGCCTTTCCCATAAAATGCACTTTTAGTGTTATTCATCGAATTAGTTTTCGTTACCTCTCACCATATGTGCAGCAGTAAGCCAGTGTTCATCCCCACCAGATCCCTCTTTCTAGAGCTGGCCTCCTATACCAGAATGACGTCAGGTGATTGTGAAACTAGGGTGGATGCTGGCTGTGAGGACCCTGGAGTCCAGATGCAGCCTGGATCTTTTTCTGCTCGACAGATTCTTTGTTCTAAGTGATCATAAGTGAGTCCTGATAAAGATCCAGTAGGTTCTCAGTGGTGCTGACCTATGCAGCATGAGCAGCTATCTGACGGCTCACACTGCGCCCACTCTCCTTCGACTCAGGACTGAAACTGGAGACGACTGCGAGGCTTTTCAGGATGAGAAAAAAGAGCAGACGAAGAGGAAACGGGCAGCTAGGATGAAAGGGAGTGAACTGATTTAAATTAATAGCGCCCCATGAGTCTCGGACGAAAGGACGTCCTCTGTTGGGGCGGCAGCAGGTCAACCGTGTGCATCAATCTTCGAGGCAGCACAGCACAAGTGCAATATTGCTAATGTTTTGTGAGGGAGGGAGCACTTCGTGCCAACTTTAATCAGCTCATTTCGGTGACATCTGCTGTATAGCAGCTCAAATGTATTGTCAGGTGTGTGAGATCTGTCATCGGCTTATAGTTTGGCTCATGAATGGCACTCAGTGCAGATGTTTGCTCCCTTGGATAACAGACCTTAGACCAAAGCCTGATTTGTCATCAGAATGATTTGTCATAAACCCCTCTGTCTCCATCACACTGCAAACATTTAAAGGTGGAACGGGGTGACTCATGTCTGAGTGTTTGTACACATGGTTAGTTGAGCTTTGCATTGTGATCTAATGTTTTATTTAGGCGTGTTTGGTTTTGTATTATGTTCACATCAATGTGAACTATGCTACTACAATAGTAGATTTTGCCCCCTTGCATTGGCTTCCCTTCTGACAGTACTGCTTACATTGTATCCTGCCTATGTTGGGTAAAAGATTAAAAGTGTTTACAGCCCTCATCCAGTGTTGTTTTAGAAACATTGGCAGCTGCCACCAGGCAGTGACATGGTTTTATCTGTGTGTGTGAAAGGCAGACTGTTGGAGAGGAAGATATGTTGCATTCATGCACTTAATTTGCCATCACAATGCATTAATTATTTAGATTGACCAAAACATTAAAAAGATAGTTCACCCAAAGATTAAAATTCTGTCATTAATTACTCACCCTCATGTTCCAAACCCGTAAGACTTTTGCTCAGAACACAAATTAAGACACGTTCAAGGCCCAGAAAGGTAGTAAGGACATCGATTAAAATAGTCCATGTGACATAAGTGTTTCAACTGTAATTTTATGAAGCTACGAGAATACCTTTTGTGTGCAAAGAAAACAAATATAATGACTTTATTCAACAATTTCTTTTTCAACGTGCGTGCACGATGCTGCTGCTGACACAGGAGCTGGTATTTTGACGTAAAATACCCAGATGCTCTACACTATGTTTACAAGCAGAAGAAGACACATGCTCTACATATAACAGTTTTCGTAAACATGCCTGAAGATTTCGACAGAGAGGATGACGTGCAGTTTTTTGCCCAGCCTTACTTATTTGAACTAGAATATACAGATGATGAACTAAGAGAGATGGATGTTCTACGTCAGAACGCTGGCTCCTGCATCAGCAGCACCACATGCATGTCACGCATATGGGTTTGGAACAGCATGAGGGTGAGTAATTAATGACAATATTTTCATTTTTGGGTGAACTATCCCTTTAAGTTGCAGTGAAACATAAATGGTGGGAGATCTTTTTTTCCGTGTGATGTACATCCAAGTGAAATGCATTATTGGGGAAAAAATAGGTATGGAAATGACCAATCCATTGGTTGTTGATTGGCTTTAGTGGATCTCACATTAATGGAGAAGTCCAGCATACTATCAATCCAAAAGTTCATCAAATTATTCAGACACCAGATATAATTTTTTAAGTATTTTTCTTACTAGTGGGTGCAGGATGGTATAGTTCATTTATGTAAGTGAGGATAGCAAATACGCCAAAATTCTTCATACAGTGGACTATCAGTAAAACTGATAAAAATTTGGGACCAAAAATTTGCTTTGACACTTTGACCTGACCATGTTTTGTTACATACCTTTCTATCAAAGTTATCTGACATTATCAAGATGAATTTGTTCTGACACAGTTTATTTCTTGAGTTCTTGTCATATCTTATTACCATTTTCTAAACTATAGCGTGTGAGCTGTGATGATGTGAGAAATGTTAAAGGTGTCTGAATAAATTTTGGTTTGACTATGCATCACCAGTCAAATCAAAAGAGAATTGTGTATGTTTTAGGTTTTATGTATTAGTGCAATATTTTGTCTTTTTTCACACAAAAAAAAAATGCTAAAAATAATTTTTGTTTTTATTTTTCCACTGAAAAGTGTCCATTAAAAACATTGCTCTGTCTGTTTGAGCATCTTGACCAGCACAGCATATTGTAAGTTTGGGTTTAGGACTTTCTGTTTGACCAGTGGTAAATGAGGAGGGGGAAGTGTTCAGAAAAACCAGTTTGAAAACAAACATAATTTTTTGTAATTCCATTTGAACACACTAGTGGCACAGAAATTAAGGTAACACTTTACAATAAGGTTCATTAGTTAACATTAGTTAACTACATTAGCATGAACTAATAATGAACTGCACTTATACAGCATTTATTAATCTTTGTTAATGTTAATTTTAACATTTACTAATACATTATTCAAATCTTGTTAACATTAGTTAATGCACTGTGAACTAACATGAATAAACAATGAACAACTGTATTGTCATTAAGTAATGTTAGTGAAGATTATCAAATACAGTAACAAAAGTATTGCTCATGGTTAGTTCATGTTAGTTAAAACATTCATTAATGTTTAACTAATGAACCTTATTCTAAAGTGTTACCGAAATTACACACTTCACCCTTTTCTCTTTTTGTCATGCTTTTTACCTCACAGTTCAAGTCAGAACTCCATCAAACACTTTAAAGGAGAATCAGAGTTATATTTAATATGTCGGAGTTATATTTAATATGTCCTGGCTCTTCCAAGCTTTATAATGGCAGTGAATGGGTGTTATTTTTCAGTAGTTCAATAATCCAAAAAAGCGTTCTGAAGCAAATCAATGCATTATTGTATGAAAAATATACATATTTAAAACTTTCTAAACCTTAATCTCTAGTTTCTGTGAACTATTCGCTAACTATCTTGCACATTCAAGAGAGAGTGGCGTTCCAGCAAATGACATAGGCGTAGGTAAGCTCCGGTGAGAATATGCTGGTCTCGCGAGAACCAAGGTTTGTTTTTGTTTACAAAATTTCCTTTGTTAACTTTATTAACCACTCTCCTCTTGACTTGAATCAAAATACTCCAACTTATAACAAAATATCGATTCGCTTCAGGAGGACTTTATTCGCTCTTTGGAGCCGTGTGTGTGCTTTATTTGGCTGCTTTTGGACTACTGAAACATAACACCCATTCACTGCCATTATAAAGCTTTAAAGAGCCAGGACATTTTTTTTAAAAAAATATATAATTCCGATTTGATTGGTCTGAAAGAAGAAAGTCATATACACCTAAGATGACTTGAGGGGGAGTAAATCATGGGGTAATTAAAATTTTTGGTTGAACTATCCTTTTAAGGGTTGCACGCTGAAATTCTTTGGTAAACAGTCATATTTATCACCATTTGGCAGATTTTGAAAGATGAAATCCAGGCGTTTTAATAGGAATCTACACGATTTGGAATTTTGTGTGAAGATGAAACATTTCCACACAAAGATTTCACAATGGGCTGAAAACATGAATGTGGCATGTTTTGACAAACAGAAAAATGCTTGTTTTAAAAGTGACATCTGCCTCAGCTGTGCTTCATAACACTATTGACAATACACAATACAAAAATACACTTTTTGCCTGTAAGTGTTTGCTGAAATCCTGCTTATGTTACCACAACTAAAACGATACCTCAACCAAAATATGACCTTTTTTTCATGTAATCACCCTCATGTTGTTGCAAACCCATATGACTTTTCAAGAAAGTCATACAAGTTTGGACAAGATGAGGGTGAGTAAACGATGACAGATTTGTATTTTAAATTTGTTAAGACCACAGATAGTGAAGTGGTTCTTTTGACAGGCTACAGCCTTCATTTGAGC
The DNA here is from genome assembly GCA_033026305.1 of Cirrhinus molitorella. Taxonomy (NCBI): domain Eukaryota; kingdom Metazoa; phylum Chordata; class Actinopteri; order Cypriniformes; family Cyprinidae; genus Cirrhinus; species Cirrhinus molitorella. The sequence goes on along the minus strand of CM065122.1, from coordinate 28,557,253 downwards.
TCCTTTAGCCACTGACCGTCAATGAGATTAAGTGTCACATTTTACTGCTGCCAAGATTTTATGGACACAGTTGACCTTGGCAGCCTTCTTTCCCGCGTCCCTCTGAGAGAACTGGCTGTTTCCCATAGGACACAGGCTAAAGGGAGAGAGAGGAATGAATAACCAGAGCTCTATCAGTTCTGCTCAAGGACTACCATCAGATGAGTGTGAAGTGACACTCATAACATGTGCTGTTTGCCCATTAGTGCAAAACAGACAGAAGTTTTTCTGCCCTTGCATTCCTCAGAAGTGCTTCAAGAAATGCAGTACATGTGATTCTTATTATGAGGCACCGTATTAAGGGATAATGTACAGTCAGCTGCTTATTACAAAATAAACCAGATGGAGTAATCAGAGCCCCAATGTGAAGTCTCTTGTAACACCCTAAAGTGCTTTATTTTGTGATTACGACCTGCTGACTGTACATTATCTTATTTATTACATAGCCACTTACCAAACAAATAGATAATATTGTTTAGAGTTTAACTGTTTTATGGTACAAGAGACAGCTATGTAAGAAAAGCATTCAGTGAAGCGGCCAGTAAATGAATCGATCATTTTAGCATTTGTGGTTAAATAGTATATGAATTACTTTTTTTTTTTTTTTTAAGAAAATGGCAGATCAGTTTGCTAGGTAAGTCCCTTATTCATCGTCTGGGATTGTGTTGAGCTTTTTGAAGCTGTATTGAAACTGTAATTTGGACCTTAAACCTGCTGATCCCATTGAAGTCTACTATATGGAGAAAAATCCTGGATTGTTTTCCTCAAAAACGTTAATTTCTTTTCAACTGAAGAAAGAAAGACATGAACATTTTTTGGATGACATGGGAGTGAGTAAATTATCAGGAAATTTTATTCTGGAAGTGAACCAATCCTTTAATTAGACGTGATGTAGGATCTTAAATCAGTGAAACCCTAATTTCTTTAGCAAAAAATTAAATATGGCCTTGACTCTATACCAAAATACACTTGACAGCAGAGTGATTGACCAGTCAGAAAGATGTGTTCGGATGTAATCAGTCAGTTTGTTCCACATTATTGATATTTACTGCTGATAGAGCAGCACTTTAAACATGTTTGTGGTGAAACAGATTTGCCTGTGGTACTTTCTGATGTTGTTGTGAGTGATGAGAGGGTTGGTTGTTGACTGTAACAGTGCTGAAGATCAAGCTGTCATCAGTTGCAGTTGGTGATAAAAGGTGGTATAATTTGTATTTAGAAATATCTAATTAGTTTGTATGCCATGATATTTTGCTGATTCATTCTATTACTGTGTGAGCTGCTTTTGTTTCGGTGGATAGGCGGAACAATGCCTCACCCTATGTAAATACACAACATGATTCAGCCAATCAGCTCTACTTCTCCTTCGGCAGTGCTGTGCAGATTTGGTTTCAGTAAAAGGTGAAGTACAGTTTAGTGAGATGCAGTGTGTAATTTCTGTGCTGGTGGCATCACATGGGTGTAATGTGTTTGTTTGAAAGACCCAACTTGGCAATGTTGGCACCAGTGATATAAGTTTGGAATGGGACTACCTGTTTTCTGAACCAAGAAGGTATATAACAGCAGAGAATCTGTTAGCGTTCCCATCCAACCTAATGCCATTGCTTGCCTTTTCAGGACCCCCCAGAAGTATAGTTGAGGTCAAAATTTTGCATACACCTTGCAGAATCTGCAAAGTGTTAATTATTTTAACAAAATAAGAGGGATCATACAAAATGGATGTTATTTTTTGTTCAACTACTGACGTGAATAAGATATTTCACATAAAAGATGTTCACATATAGTCTGCAAGAGAAAATAATAGTTGTAGTAATTTATAAAAATGACCCCATTCAAAAGTTTACATACGCTTGATTCTTAATACTGTGTTGTTACCTGAATGATCCACAGCTGTGGTGTTTTTTGTTTAGTGATAGTTGTTCATAAGTCCTTTGTTTGTCCTGAACAGAAAAATCCTTCAGGTCACGCACATTTTTTGGTTTTCCAGGATTGTTGTGTATTTGAACCCTGAACAACTGAGGGACTCATATGCAAGTATTACAGAAGGTTTAATCGCTCACTGATGCTCCAAAAAGGAAAACGATGCATTAAGAGCCAGGGGTGTAAACTTTTAAACAGAATGAAGATGTGTACTTTTTTCTTATTTTTTTCGTTTAGTACTGCCCTCCAGAAGCTACAGAAGATACTTACATGTTCCCCAGAGAAAATAAGTAAATAAAATAACTTATTTAAGAGAAAATAAGTTAAATCTTCAAGTTCAAAAAGTTTTTACCCCCAGCTCTTAATGCATTGCTTTTCCCTCTGAAGCATCAGTGAGCATTTGAACCCTCTGTAATACTTGCATATGAGTCCCTCGGTTGGATCTTAAAATCATACAGTTATTGTTAAGGTTTCGAGTACACAAAAATGCTGAAGAACAGCGTGCAGTTTAACTGTTCAGGACAAACAAGGGACTCATGAACAACTATCACAAAAAAAAAAAAACAGCTGTGGATCACTATTAGGAAACAAGCGTACAAACAGGGTCATTTTTATAAATTCAATTATTATTTTCTCTTGTGGACTATATGTAAATGTATTTTATGTGAAATATCTTATTCAGGGGCCCGTTTCAGAAAGGAGGTTAAATGAAAACACTGAGATGAGGCTAACTCTGGGTTTTCCATTTCAGAATGGGAGGTTTGTCAAACGTGAGAATGCAGGGTAAGTCAAGCCTGTTTCTGAAAGAGAGGTAACTTATATTCAGAGTCAGTTACCTTGGTAACTTACTCTGTGAACCTAACCTGGTCAGGAGCAGGTTTTCTTCATTAAACCCAGAGTTTCTTTTGGTCTTCTCCCCCCATTTTTAAATTGTAAGCGAGGTTTAAATGCCTCATTCAATCATTTACACCACAAAAATGCTTTTCTTAGTGAGTATTTTGGAATGTAAATTTAGTGCATTTTACTTAAAAAAAAAAATCTTAATACAAATGGAAACAAGATTATTTTTCTTACCCCATAGATGGCAGATAATTTGCACATTAAGAATAATATACTTAAACAACTAAAAACCTTATGTCTTATGTAGAAAATGCATCTAGATTTAAGAATCTTTAGATATTTTGATTGGAAACAACAAGACAATAATACTTAAAAGTAAGAAAAGCATTTTTGCAGTGCAGGTGCATTCATTCATAACACATATTTTCATCACACAGACTGTGAAAGTGACAAAAAGGCATGTCCTTTTATACATAGGATTATTTTATTATTTTATACAGGATTATTTGGATTTTTTTGCCATATCCACATGCATGCTGCATGTATTTATTTGAGCTTTAGCATTTTTAAATGGTAGTTTTCTATATAACATCAGGGATGCAGAGCACACATTAGTATGGCCGTTGTTTGCAGTGTGGTAAAGAAAGTGTACCTCGCTCTCATGCTCTTCATGAGAATTTTTGTTTAGTTTCCTGAGCACAAACCCACCGAAAACGAAGCTGATTACTGAGATATACCACCACCACCACAGCTGTTAAATTTACTTGTTCATCTTTATTGCCTACAAATACAAAAGCAACTTTTATTCTTTTTCATGTTGGATTTTTAATAATTCTTCCAGTACTTGGTATTGTGGCCATCTCCTTTTCATCTGTCATTATTTTGCAAGCCTTCCTGCTGTTGGCTGAGTGAAATTGAAATGTTAATTTCATTACTCTAATTAAAAAATGCAGTCGTTTGGATTAGAGAGCATTTCATTATGTGAAAAGAGTATTTGACTACGTGGAAAATGCTGCTGCACATTGAAATAAACACTGAATGATATTTATTTAATATGTCACATGTTTTTAAAGTCATGTAGCCTACACCCATGAACCTTTTATGGTTAAAGCTTTACCTGATTGAATTGTGTTTTTATACTTCATAGCTGTTTTATATTTTTTCTTTTGCCTGTGGAATATCATGACAATTAATATTAGTTTAATAATTTACCATTCTGCCAGTTTTTACCTTTGATATTATAACAGTGATTCAGAATTAAAGTTAAGCATTGACTCGAAGTATGCAGAGGTCTTTTTGGCGGGAGCTGTTGCCATGGTGAATCATAATTTCGGAGCTCCATTGATCAGGGCTTTTTATAGTTGTGATGCACGCGCTAAACTCAGAGTCAGCCTACTCAGAGTAGATTGAACTAACTCAGTTCAGCTGTTCTGAAACCGAAACTCAAGAGTTCAAGTTCAAACTCAGAGTTGGTTGAACCCCCTTATTGAAACAGTCCCCAGGTCAGTACTAAACAAAAAAAAACATGCATTTTATATGACCCCACTTCTTTTGGTAAAACAATTACCATTTTGCAGATTCTGCAAGATGTATATAAACTTTTGACCTCAACTGTACCTGATTTAGAACATGCTGTCTTTGCTAATGGCTATTGGCAACCAGGTTTTGAACCAATGACACTGAGCTATGTCCAAAGCAGTGACCTACCAACAACTCTCTGTTAACACCTCTGTATCAGTCCTGACCTAGAGTACTCTCATAAGACAGCCAAGCGTGTACTTAGTGAGTATTTTGGAATGTAAATTTAGTGCATTTTACTTAAAACAAGAAAAAAATCTTAATACAAATGGAAACAAGATTATTTTTCTTACCCCATAGATGGCAGATAATTTGCACATTAAGAATAATATACTTAAACAGCTAAAAACCTTATGTCTTATGTAGAAAATGCATCTAGATTTAAGAATCTTTAGATATTTTGATTGGAAACAACAAGACAATAATACTTACAAGTAAGAAAAGCATTTTTGCAGTGCAGGTGCATTCATTCATAACACATATTTTCATCACACAGACTGTGAAAGTGACAAAAAAGGCATGTCCTTTTATACATAGGATTATTTTATTATTTTATACAGGATTATTTGGATTTTTTTGCCATATCCACATGCATGCTGCATGTATTTATTTGAGCTTTAGCATTTTTAAATGGTAGTTTTCTATATAACATCAGGGATGCAGAGCACACATTAGTATGGCCGTTGTTTGCAGTGTGGTAAAGAAAGTGTACCTCGCTCTCATGCTCTTCATGAGAATTTTTGTTTAGTTTCCTGAGCACAAACCCACCGAATTACCGATTACTGAGATATACCACCACCACCACAGCTGTTAAATTTACTTGTTCATCTTTATTGCCTACAAATACAAAAGCAACTTTTATTCTTTTTCATGTTGGATTTTTAATAATTCTTCCAATACTTGGTATTGTGGCCATCTCCTTTTCATCTGTCATTATTTTGCAAGCCTTCCTGCTGTTGGCTGAGTGAAATTGAAATGTTTATTTCATTACTCTAATTAAAAAATGCAGTCGTTTGGATTAGAGAGCATTTCATTATGTGAAAAGAGTATTTGACTACGTGGAAAATGCTGCTGCACATTGAAATAAACACTGAATGATATTTATTTAATATGTCACATGTTTTTAAAGTCATGTAGCTTACACCCATGAACCTTTTATGGTTAAAGCTTTACCTGATTGAATTGTGTTTTTATACTTCATAGCTGTTTTATATTTTTTCTTTTGCCTGTGGAATATCATGACAATTAATATTAGTTTAATAATTTACCATTCTGCCAGTTTTTACCTTTGATATTATAACAGTGGTTCAGAATTAAAGTTAAGCATTGACTCGAAGTATGCAGAGGTCTTTTTGGCGGGAGCTGTTGCCATGGTGAATCATAATTTCGGAGCTCCATTGATCAGGGCTTTTTATAGTTGTGATGCACGCGCTAAACTCAGAGTCAACCTACTCAGAGTAGATTGAACTAACTCAGTTCAGCTGTTCTGAAACCGAAACTCAGAGTTTCCCATCTCATGGTAACTCAACTCAGAGTTCAAGTTCAAACTCAGAGTTGGTTGAACCCCCTTATTGAAACAGTCCCCAGGTCAGTACTAAACAAAAAAAAAATTTATATGACCCCACTTCTTTTGGTAAAACAATTACCATTTTGCAGATTCTGCAAGATGGATGTAAACTTTTGACCTCAACTGTACCTGATTTAGAACATGGTGTCTTTGCTAATGGCTTTTGGCAACCAGGTTTTGAACCAATGACACTGAGCTATGTCCAAAGCAGTGACCTACCAACAACTCTCTGTTAACGCCTCTGTATCAGTCCTGACCTAGAGTACTCTCAAGACAGCCAAGCGTGTTCGGGGGAGTGTGTTAGATAGTGACAATGCGGGTAGAGTTCGCATGAAAGAGCATCAGCTATCACGGCCTGAGCTGTCTCTCTGTCAGCTCCAATAGTGGCAGACGTGTCTCTGACTGCACGATTGCTGCGTGGTTATCTGTGTTATCTGTGTTCTGAATCTCATCTCGAATCAAATCTCTGCGTGGCCTTGTCAGTGCAATCTGAGCATGATGAGTTGTTCTGTCTTGACCTGTATGTGGTTGAATCTCTGAGGTCCTACCTGGATGTATCCACGCAACCCACTTTGTTATTGGTTTTATAGATGATTCATAAAAGGTGGTAATCTCTCAGCAGTAAAACTACACTTACCAGAAAGCCAGATCGTAAAAAGAAAGGAGTTTGAATAGAATAGACTATGAATAACTTTCTGCTGAGTTAATAGAATGTCGAAATCTGTGCTTGGAAAATCTAACCTCATTTGCTTTTGGTTCACTCGTCCAATGTTGTTGCTTCCCAGCGTGCCAGGCTTCTGCTCTGTTCTCTGTGTGGTGGACCGGGGGAAGAATGAGAGGATGGAGATCAGGATGCGCGTTTATGGTCTTCCCATCGGCTCTCTGTTTGTTGATTAATTACAATGTTTATTTCACTACCTCAATATATGAGAGAGCACTGTCAGATGGTTAAATGTAGATGAGGAGACAAGAGAGTTTGGTCTGATCCATTTTAGTGAATTTGTTCGTTCAGACAGTCTGTGTGAATGAAGACACTTTTCTAGTTTTATCAGTTGTGTGTCATATGTATGCAGCTGTTAAAGTGTAATTTTAGAATTTACATTCTTACTGGTTTGTCTCTCTAATCCGAAGCAATCTATTCAGCTATTTTATTTATTTTAACAGCTTTTCAAAAGCATAGCTTGACTGTGGTTTGAGACTTGATCTTCTTGAGCTGCAAGCTTCTTTCATAATTCAAAATAAGTTTCACAGCACTGGGTGTAACATTATCCTCTATATATCTAGCTCTACGAGTGAACTCCTTACTGTGCAGTGAGCACAGAAAATCATTTGATCGTGTTATGACATGCCTGGAACAGCTGTCGTAATGCAAGGAGAGACATAATTGCATCCCAGCTGTTTTTCCCTCTGACACGTCCAGCACCGAGGTAAAGGAGAGGCAAATCTTCCTGGATCTCCACTGAAGTTGGTTCGGATTGACACCTTTATATAACGCCTGTTTATTGACAGAAAAATTAGATTTTGCTTGTTCTGTCAGCCAGAAGGGTCATTCTGTGGAAACTCTCTGGAAACTGTCAGAAAGGTTTAACATTAAAGTGAAAGTTCAGAAGAAATTTCCAAATGCTGTAATGGAGAAATTACAGTGCATGTTGGGGCAGAAAGTCGTAATGTGTTTACTAAGAAAAGGTGTATCAGCCCCTAGAGGTGTGCATTGTCATGTTATAGTTGGATCAAGCATACCATTGCCAGGTTTGTTACAAAATATTGGAAAATATTTAAATATAATGACTCTTAATATGTGACCCTGGATGGCAAAAAATACTTTGTATTGGTCAAAATGATTGATTTTTCTTTTATGCCAAAAATCATTAGGATATTAAAGGATTAGTTCGCTTTCAAAACAACAATTTACAGATAATTTACTCACCCCCTTGTTATCCAAGATGTTTGTCTTTTTTTTCCTCAGCCGTCAAGAAATTGTTTTTTGAGGAAAACTTTTCTGGGATTTTCTTCATACAGTGGACTTCAATTATTCCCCTGAATTTGAACCTCAAAAAATGCAGTTCAAATGCAGCTTTAAAGGGCTGTAACCGATCCTAGCTGACAAAGAAGGGTCTTATCTAGCGAAACGATCTGTCATTTTTGTGAAAAAAAAAAAAACACATTTCTATAACTTTTAACCACTGAAACTCGTCTAGCATTAAAGCTGGGGTGCGTTTTTGCAACGCTACGTACTATGTAGTCACGTCGAAATGTCAAGCACTTGAATACGACAAGCTTAACTTCATAAGTGGGAAATATGAAATTTCTGATAGCACGTGAAGGCAGCATAAACATACACCTACACATTGACAAGATAACACAATTAATGCGTCAAATACATTAGAAAACATATCTTTGCTTGCTGTAAAAACGTTATGGGCGCAGACGCTGATTTCAGTAAACGAGGCTTTCCTTGCTTGGAGGGGTGATAATCATCGTCTAAGAAATGATCACTGCACACTTTTTTTTTTTTTTTTGGTTCCAGAGCATGTGTGGGTGTGTTGATATCCAGGTGCAGAGCGAGCAACCACAGCTTCAATCACTCCGGATTTTTTAAAGGAAATTTGTGAGCAGTCACCTTATTTCCTAGCGGACGTAATCTTTTAGGTTTACAAAGATTTCCACATCCAGGGTACACACACGAACTGAAAATTTTAAACAAAGAAATATAAGTTTGTGTCATTCCACACGGAACAACTTTGGAGCTGTTCTCCATCTCCATACATCACGCTTGACCTTTCGACGTGATTACGTTGTATGTAGCATTGTCATATCTTAACAAAACGTATATCAATGGAAAACTTTTTTTATTCACCTTTCAGATGATATATAGATCTCAATTTTTAAAATTATGACTGGTTTTGTTGTCCAGGGTCACAAATTGATATTGAAATATCTAATTATATTTAAATACAGCATTTGTTAGACCAATTGGCTGTCTCTTAAAGCCCATGTTTGCTCGCTGAGTTTGAGTGTGTTTTGAGGATCCACCTCTTTTGTGTCGTCACGCCTAGACCCTCTTACCACCATCCCACAGCCAGACTCACTAGTGGGTGGCTAAAGTGGGTTGTGTTTACTGAGTTTTAATGTCTGATAGAGCAGATCTCTTCTTCATCTTGTGTAAATGCACAAGGTGTCCTCAAAGTCCGGGAAGGGTGCGATGTAATCAGACCAGCGTCAAGATAATGAGCTCCAATCTAACTTTTATTTCACATTTTTCTTAGAAACTTAAATTTCTTGTTGATTTTGAAAAAAACAAAAAACAAACTTTAAATATATAAAATTAAGCTTTTTTTATTATTATTAATATTTTTATTTTAAAGGGGACATGTCATGAAAATTTTACTTTTCCCATGTTTAAGTATATAAATGGGTCCTGGTGCATCTACCATCCCATAAAACATGAAAAAGGACAACCCATTAGCTTTGTTTTGGTACGCTTTTTTTCCACAAGCATGTGAAAAAGAGGCGCTCAGATTTTGTTCCCCTGTGATGTAGGAAGGGGATCTTATTATAATATTACCGCCCCTTAATCTGCACATTTCCACCCACAGCGCCCACCATTCTGTTATCACAAACAACAACGGTGTAGCAGTTCTAACACCATGGCAAAAGTTTGAGCAGAGAATGCTAACTGTTCTGTCTTTGGCTGCACAGATGAGCACAGAACACCATTTAGAATCCTAGCCTCAGAGGAGACAAGAGTGTTTACTGAAACAGTGGATTTATTGATTTATATTATACTGCTGCCACACAGATCTAATATCTAAAGGCTGTTTTTGTAATTTGTGTGTGTTTTAACATAAACTTGTGTGTATTTGACAGTTTAAGTGCAATAAGAAAGAGAACAGTTTAGTACTCGCATGCTGTGTGAAAGCTGCTTTCTGTGTGTGTGCTTCCGATGTGTGCATTTAGAAAACTGTGTATTAGTAGTTTAAACTAATATGGTTTAAAACACATGATTTCAGCGCAATAGACATGATAATCAAAACCAAACAGATGTTTTTTCACGGAGTATCTGAGGTACAAGCTGTAGAGGCACAGCCTGATTTTGGAAAAGATGGCACGGAGCAGCAACTCCTTTGCATTTAAAGAGACATGCACGAAAACGACTTGTTTCTGCTTTCCACTTAAAATGATATAATAAATGACCTGTATGGTATTTTAAGCTGAAACTTCAGAAACACATTCTAGGGACACCTGTGACTTGTATTACATCTTAATCAGAGACATCTAAATCCACTCCACTGGCCCTGTAGGTAAAGCTCCTCTTGGAGGGTCGTCCAAGTCATGTAACAGCATGTTAAGCATTGGTTATCCTGTTGTAGGACCCTTAAATGTAATAATTAGAGTTTGGTTTCAGTCACACAATAGATCAGCAAACCTAGTAATTTACTGTAGTCAAAACTTAACATGAGTTTGATGGTTTCACAATGAAAAGGTTATGCTCCAATCCCATAAGACCTTCATTAATCTTTGTAACACAAATTAAGATGTTTTTGATGAAATCAAAGAACTTTTTTGATGGATTTGTTTTTTAAAAACACACAGCTTTTTGCAAAACGTTAATTTAAGGACTGAAGTTGTGTGGATTACTATTCAACTGTTTGGACTTTCATTTTGATGGCACACACTGTATTCACTGTAGAGGATCGATTGATGAACAAGTGAAGTAAATTTACTCAAAATCTGTTCCGATTAAAAAATAAAACAAAACAAATGGATCTACCTCTTGAATTGTCTGAGGAAGAGTACATTTTCATTTTTGGGTAAATTATTCCTTTAAAGTACACATAACATACTTATTATCTTTAATAGAGTTCCTGATGAGAATTCCTGTTGTCTTATTTGGCTCAGAGATGCAATTGTAGCATTTCTACTATTGCGTGCTTCTTAATACTCATCATGTGTGTGATCTGAAACGGATCACTCTCACCCTCCAGTGGCACCAATTACAGTGAGCAGAAACTAATCAGCTCTTCTGCGATTAAACCCAGACATGCACATACACACACACCATTGTGTGACTAAATGAGATAAAGACTTCTACTGTGGTTTGAAAGTGGAGATGGCTCATGGATTTGTGCTCCCTCCTCCTGAATATGGGATTGAATTTCAAAGCAGGTCTGTTGGAGTTCATATGATGGCTCTTCATCAGACTCATGCCTGAGGTGTTGTCTAATATGGAATAGCTTGTCATTGTGATTTGCTTTCATTTTCATTGCTAAATCATGTTTTTTAATTGTGATACTGGGGATTAAGCAATGTTAAAATTCTGCCCAATACCAGTAAGCTGATAATATATACAGATATATATACATTTACAGTTAAATATCAAATGTCGACTGTTACTCATAAATAAAAAAAATCTCTTTGTACGTTTTTCAGTAGTGGCATATGCAGACGGAATCCTGGAATCCAGTCATAAAAATGGAATTTACTGTATAACGCAGAATGTAGGTCAGTACCCTTAAATTAAAACTGTGAATACTAAGCCGCAAAAATACTATTTAAATATAAACACTACATGTTCTGTGTGTCTCTGTGAATGAATGGCGCAGATGCACGGTTTCATTTAATACACACATGCTGAAGCGCGTGTGATGCTCCCTGTATTTTCAGCCTCTGCCGCCTCAATTTAAGAGTACATAAACACATAAAAAACCTCTAGAACTGCTCTGAGAGTCACTTCATGAGCATTTTATCATTTCTTTTGAGAAAAACTACCGTCATATTATATACAGACATAACATAGAAAACTATGTTTGGTTTAACTTGAAGAAATTGTGACAGAAATATATTACTGATACTACTACTACTAATGCTAATACTAATAAAATAATTATTAAACATTATTTTATAAAAAATATTTACCAGAAAAATGTAAATGCACAACACATATTTCATGAAAAAAAAATATAATTATTTTTTTTGTTACAAATAAAATTAATTACTTAGAAATGCTTTTGATTGATAATATTTAATGAAACCATTAAAATGGAATCCATAAAATTTATGAAAAACAAAATGTAATAAAACTAATAATACATTTGACAAAACAACTTTTCATCGGGTCTTAAAAATGTAATTTTTGCTAAATATTTAATAAATTGCTGTAAAATTGTGTACGTTTCATGATTTGAGTTAATTAGACATGCTTTATGATTAGTGTTTTTTTTTCTATTTAACCATTAAAACAGTTTAGATAAAATTAATCCAGCTAAATAAAAATGGAAAAAAATAATATTTTGGAAAAAAATAAAATTTATTTCATAGGATGCTACATATTTGTAGGGCTGGGTGATATGGCTGAAAACTGTATCACGATATCAGTGTTTCATATCGGTCGATATCGATAATTATTGATATTTTTTATGACCCATTTAAAATCAGGACCAGGAGAAAAATATATTACATTTAAACATTTTTATTTTAAACTTAACTTTCCTCTGACCATAATCCCCTCAGTTATTAAGACACAAATGTCAACAACCATGGAAAACTCAAATAATTAAAATGTAAACATAAGTCTAAAGTCACAATGAACACTTAACAGTTATCTCTTAACATGTAAGGTGCAAAATGAAAGAAAATGTAAGAAATGCTTAATAAAGTGTAATAAAATAGTGCAAAGTGTTAAATATAAACAGAGAAACCTAGGGCTGTGCAATTAATCAAAATTTAATTTTGATTTCGGCTTTAAACGATAGCGAAAATGCAATAATCGAGATAAAATGATAATTGCTCCCTATTCCGTCTCTTTTAGTGCGCTTTTGCTCCTCCATAAAAGCCCAACTGCACGTGCAAATCAGTAAAATCATGTAACATGACTAGCATAAAATGGGACATGCTCGATTTATTATTGTATATTTGATTTGGTGTTTTTAGTATACTAAAATAGTTCAGTTTTGTATGTAATGGCAAAGTGATTAGACTTATATTTCGTTTCGTTTTTTTAAAAGTTAATTTGGAAAATTGTTGGGAGGACTTTTTGTTTGTTTGTTAAATATAAGTTTTCGTTTTAAGTAACGAACAGCAGCCAGCGGAAGACTCTTCATAGTCTGTTTGATCAGTGACTTCTTAAATAATCACGACCTAAAATAAAATCTATAGACTTAAAACAGTTCAAGTATAAAACAGTGTTGATTTAAACATCAAACCTAGATAAATGTGCGCTATTAGGCGCATATCCAATTGTTTGTGCGGAGAGTGAATGTTAAAGCCGCTTTGCAGGACAGAGGCGCCTGCGCCGCCACTTGATTTTTTTTCAGACATGATAAAGACATATATAGAAAGCTTTAGATTATTACTTAACGAAATAAAACAAACCGGAAAAAACTATATATGATAGTTTGAACGATATGGCGCAACCAAAATGATACTGTTACATGATTGGTCACAGCGTGTCACTCCCTACTTTGCTAGGTTACCAGAGAGCAAGTGCCTTTGTTAATGCAACAAAACTTGCTTCGCCTTCCGACGAAGAATACAAAATATCGAACGTTTTATCAAACACATTTTTTATTGATATCGATCACGTGTCTATTGCGATACATATCGTTATCGTTTTATCGCCCAGCCCTACATATTTGTACTATAAAATACAATATGCAATATACTATTGTAGCAGGATAAATCTGAGAAATGAATCCCTCATACCGCCATTCCATGTCTACTGGCAAATCCCAGTGTACAGAGCTGCAGCATTTCCGGGAAAAGCCAACAGCCTGCAAAGAGATCGATATGGATGAGGTTTCTTTTTATGCTTACTCTCCCACCCAGAGGGAAAAGCAGGAAGAGATCCCTGTTGGTTATGAAGTCTTTATATTTGTGACATTTGCATTTGAATTGTTTCTACTCTGAAAAACTGAATGTCCAGTAACAGCTCTTCCCGTCTGTACACGCTGGCTAGTTTCTCTATACCATCACTTCAGCCTCCGGATACGATTCTATTTTTGTATAGGAGGAAATGGCTGCAACCAGTATTGTTCCTGCTTTGTCTCGTTTCTCCACCAGCTCCATTTTAATACCATTCTTTCTTGTTGCTGTGTTTTCCTGCAATGATCTAATGTAGAAGCGATTGTCTCTTGTGTATCCTTATTGACTGATGCTATTTTCATCAGTGGCCGCGCTAACACTAAGCACCACCCAGGTTTGTTAAAGCTCAGGGAAGGTGGGCTGACAGTCTTGCTGTCCATGTGGCCCATTTTAGGATACTCTGGGTAGAAAAGACATGTGGCAATGGGAGTTGGGCCACTCAAAGCATAACTCTCCCATAAAAGACACTGAGAGGCTTTTGTGTGAGATTTGTTGGAGGTCGTAGTGGGTGGTGGTTGAGTCATATTTTTAAGTGTGTATGTTCATCTGTGTCACTGACCAGAGCAATTTTGAACTCTAAATGGACCCGGTTCTTTCCTTGTTAGTTCATGTGGGTCTCATATGTGACCATTTCACACTTTATAAGAATCACATAATGTGCTACGTCAGTGGTTAATACAAGATACTTGCATTCTCTGCAAAAGCAGGAGTAGCCACATCTAAGGTGCAGCCACCATTTATAGTTATTCAGCAAATGTTTTGCCAAATGCATAAATGTTTATGTAGAAGTTTTGTTTTTAGTGTGTTGATGTGGTTGCTTGGGTGGTTACTTAAAGGCCCAAGTTAAAACAGTCCACCCTGGTATCTAGATATGGTGCCTCCTTAAGTGTAAGTTTATGGGATATTTTTGCTTGTTTTATCACCCACCAGACTAAAGCTGCAAGTCTATGGGAAGAAAACTGCTATCAGTAGGCTGTTCCAGTTTATTAAATGACTTGTATTTATGACTTATCTTACATTCATGTTACATCAAACGTAGCTTTACCTTGTGGGATCTTGTCTATTTAAGTTTCAACCCGTCAAATGTGTAGCAGGTCCACAGCTGCAACAATGGCGCGCAAGTTCAACAGCGTTCTTATTGAATAGTGGAGCGCACAGAAACTTTGTTACAAATAACGGCAAAATTGTGTCGAGTTTTAACCCTCGCCGTCCATTCGTTTGGCAGGAGATTAAACTTTCGCTTTGAGTGTAGATCTGGTGGATGCTGCATTTGTAGAAGGCTAGCGTTCCAAGCAGACATTAGCTGCGACATACATTCAAACAAAAAACTAAATGTGAGACTACAGATATTTTCCAATATACACAGTAATAATTTGATAGGAATACAATGTAACGCATACCTTAATTTCACGCCCAAATGTGCGGGCACACGCTGTAGGCCTATATTAAAGCGCTGTATCATATTCAAACAAAAATGAAACTGCAAGTATGAAATGTTTTAGTTATGTCGTCAGTTAAGACGAATTTACAAAGAAAGGTGATTAAAGCTGCCTTAAAACAGTGCATGGAAGTATTATTATTTATGAGTAAAGCGGTGTCAGATCCGCAGCAACTTCAGCAGAGGCAGCTTTTGAAGTATCAGTAGCCAAAATATCCTGATAACCTGGTGCTGTGATGTCTGTTAATCAAGGAACAAAATTAAAAAGAGGAAATTAACAACTTCTGTAGTTTTAAGCTTTATCTTTATATAATTTAATTTATTTTTATGATTTAGTGATTGATAACTTTAGGCTATATTTTAGGCTACATTTATTATAATGGATTTATGTGAAGATTGTTTATTTTTTATAGTTATTTTTTAAAGTCTAATAAATGTTAAAAGTGATAGATCTCAATTATACTGTAATGTTAAATGGTTATATTCAGTGGTGAAATATTAAGAAAAAAATCATAGAGACCATTTGGAATCAGTGATACTTGCCTTCAGTCACAAGAATATGGCATTAAACAAATATTAAAAATATACATTCTTTATGTTGTTTCTACATTAATTTAAAGCATGAATGTGAGACTATTGCAATATAAAAGTATAATTAAAAACTTTAATGTCAGGTAGGATTAATCTTGATTTAATGCAGGGTTATTTTTTTAACCCTAATGCTGGGTTCAGCTTTTTGGGTCATTTTTTACATTTTTTTTTACATTTTTTAAAAAATTTGTGATTTAATTATTATTTCTTTAATCGATTGACACCACTAAAAACAACCCAATAAAATTACCCAACAGGCTGAACCCAGCAATTGGGTTAAGCAAAAATAACCCTGCATTTTTTAAAGTGCAGAAAAACTACCCAGCACCTGGGTAAAAATATTTAAAACGACACAAAAAAATGACCCAACAAGCTGAAACCATCGTTGGGGTTTAAAAAAAAAATAACTCAGCATTTTTTTTTAATTGCAGAAAAACTACCCAGCACCTGTGTAAAAATATTAAAAACAATCCAATAAAATGACCCAACAGGCTGAACCCAGCATTATGGTAAAAAGAATATAACCCAACATTTTTAAGAGCGTAGAAAAACTTCCCAGAACCTGGGTAAAAATATTAAAAACAACCCAATAAAATGACCCAACAGGCTGAACCCAGTGTTTAGGATTAAAAAAAAGTTAGAAAAAAATACAAAACCTTGGCATTTTTTTTAGTGTATGTAGAGTTGGGTGTTTTCAAAAATAAGTATGAGCAATAGTGATGGTTGCCTTAGCAAATATGGCTAATGAGTTATTTTGCCCTTTGGGTTTGTCAAAGAGTGACCCATCTCAAAACGTGCTTCGTTTTTTTTAAATTATTTAATGACAGAATTCCTCAAAGGTGTGTCGCCCAAAGTCTTAAAGCACAGTTTATATTTAGTCTCAGTTTTTTGGATTGTTTAAGATTCTCTATTCTGACACTTGCTTTTTTAAAATGTCATTGTAATAACAGCTTAACAGCAGATTGCCTCAGATTCCCTTTATTCATTCTTTTGAACCTTCTGAGTCACACCAGACCTTGCAGAGAGGTGGTAGAAGTCGTCTGCCTCCAACCATTTGCATGACCCAGTTGTTGCAGTACCCTTTTCTCTCTCTTTTGAGCTGCTTGAGTTCTAATTACCACCACTAGCTATGATGCTAAAGAGCGTTTTCTTGAATGGGTGATGGTAATTCTTCTCCGGGGCTTCAAAGAGAGAGCGTGCAGTGGCTTTCGCTGTTAAACACCCATCACATATCAAAGCCATAGTATGGCCTCTGGTCCATTCCTTCTGCGAGTCCTACTGACCTAATAATGACTCTCAGCCTCCGCTGTGTCCCTCCAAACCACCAGCAGCTTTCTGGCTCTGCCAGGTTAATTATTTCAATTCCAAAGCAGCCCTGGAGGCTGAAGAGACAGGTGACACACTAAAGCCCTTGGCGGTGCAGTCAGAGGCTGTCAGCAGCTCCCACCTTTCCTCTTTTAATCTGTGTCTGTCCGGAGGGTGAGCGGAGCTTCCTCTTTACAGCTCTGACTTTGAAATGAGAGCTGTAGGGGCAGAGAAATGCACACAGATACATACATTAATAAAACAAAAACACATAGATTACTGCCTCATCTGTAAAAAGAAATGGAGCATGGCCTGATGTGTATTTACCAGTTACAACATTTGTTTTAAAGTTAGCATGAAATGAAAACTAATCAACAACTGATGGATAGAACAAAGTCCCCAGCATTTTTTTGATAATCTGTTTCACTTGAATGTTATGTCACAATCTGGAAAACATCTGTCACTATTTCTGTTATGTTGCAGTCTTTCAGTCAGTCTGTACAATGTTTTCATTAGTAAGTTATTACCAACTGAAATCTCATGAGAAAATATAACTATTTTATGTTAAGGTGAATTTGCATTGTACAAGTTTGTGTCATTTGAGTCCTGCAAAAATGTACAAATGAGATGAATTAATGCAAATTTGACATCAGTTTATTCGTTTTGGGTAAAAACAAAATTGCTATGAAAACAATTAGAAACAAACAGCATTGTGTATGTATGCAGCGTTTAATATAAAGGACCAAAAACCAATCACAAAGAGTACTTTTCATTTAAAAATATGAGAAACAGTGGGATGGGGAGAAACTCGCCATGAAATTTTGTGATATGTTTTTAAAAAGTTGAACTCTGAGACACAAGTGCTTTGGTGATAGATGTCCCTATAGAACATGCAATATATGCATTATGTGTGAACGGCTTGGTTTCAGTTTTGCCGTAAACAAGATGTTCTCCTATTTCCGGAATATTTTGAATGAACAACAAGTAGCATCGCTTCTGGTGGTTACAGCTGGATAGTAGGGCTGAAACGATTAGTTGACATTATCGGCAACGTCGACAAAAAAAAAGATTGTCGAGTAGATCTCATATGACCTAATGTAAGAGCCTGCAATAATGCGGTTTGACCAGTGTGGCGCTGTAGTGCAAGACTGTAATTCAGCCCTCCTGGATGTAATTCAAGAGAAAGAGTACACACAGCGCTTCAGAGCAAACGCAGCTGAATCTAAACGGCCTTTGGATGAATATGTAAATATATATTGCACGCTTTCCTCCTAGTAACGAAATAAACACAACAAAAACTGCCAGCAGTGTGAAAGCAGCAGTTAAAAATGCATCTGATTACAGTGATGTGGATGTTTGCACAAGCTCTGCAGTTCAGTAATGTTAACTTACTCCAGTAATGTCCGGTCACATCATGTTTATTTATATAGTAAATTATAGCCTTAAATCAAAGAGTTTTACAGTATTTTACATGAAAAAAACTATTGCTTTCAGTTAGAATTACAATTTGGTTTTCTGTTATAAAGCAGCTCTCAAGTGTGGAGCTAGCTAATGAGAAAATATTTTTATTAGTGAGGAAAAAAAGAATTTCATTACAGTGATCATTTGGTTTAAAGAGATCAAAACTTGATTTAGCTCAGGACTGTTTTGGTTATCATAACCCTGTAAGGTATTTTAAGACATTATGTTTTGAATAAAATAGTTTATCCAAAAAATAGAGCCTTTTATCACACCTTTATTGTGTTTCTTATCCGTATGACATACTAAAGGATGTTAGGCAGAATGTGTATAAGACAGTTTCTCTGTCTGTCGTCTCATTTTGTGTGCCAAATAAAAAATAATATAAAGTATAAAAAAATAAAAAATCAATTTGTACAATGAATTGGTAACGCTTTACAATAAGGTATCATTTGTTAACATTAGCTAATGTATTAATTAACATGAATGAACAATACATTCATTACATTTATGTATTAATCTTTGTTAATGTTGGTTAATAAAAATACAGCTGTTCGTTGTTTGTTCATGTTAGTTCCCAGTGCATTTACCAAATGTTAGCACAACTTGTGATTTTTATAAATGCATTAGTAAATGTTGAAATTAACATTAACTTGGATTAATAAATGCTGTAAAAGTCATTTGTTGGAACGCCGTTCTCTCGTGAATGCACATTCCACAGTTAGCTAGAGATTACAGTTTATTACGTTTTAAATGTGGATATTATTCTTACACAACTTCATTTGATTCATTTCAGATGGCCTTTAGTAACCCCTCGGAGCACTTTTTATGATGGATGGATGCACTTCATTGGACTTCAAAATCTCAACACCTATTCACTGCCATTATAAAGCTTGGAAGAGCCAGAACACACTCTGATTGTATTTAGATTGTGCATAGATTTGATGTAGCAATACACTTCTACTCATTGGAAATAGTATCTTGTAATATGAACAGAATGCATTTGTCATTTTCTTTTTCTGAATGAATCTGGCCTAAATGGCACAAAATTCTTTCACTAGTGCGGATATGTCTAAATTGAGCTGCAGTATTAGGTCACTGTGTGGCGACTGCTTGCTTTGATGCTGTGTGACAGCTCTGTTTCTTCTCTCTGACGTTCTGCGCTAAAACTCTGCAACCGTGTACTGCAAATCTGCATTACATGCATGCTGTATTACTATACTCTCTCTAGCTCACCTGCTCATCATTCGCAAAGGGAAGTGTATCGGTTTTCGTCTGCATGGACAGAAGGATGTCCAGGAGGTCACAGTGATAATCGCTCTTTTGTTTCTCCTTCCATCAGTATGAACGAGATGTAACTAGCTCATAACATTAGGCTTTATGTGGCTTCCTGCCGCAGAGAGCTGATCCTTGAATTTGAATTGCAAATCGTTGTGATTTTCTTCTCTGGATGTGTGGAAAGTGTGTTTGTGAATTGCTGCTCTTCCCCTGCTCGGCAGTGAGTGGTTTAGATTTGCTTAACTTAGGATTTGGTTTGTTCATTTTATTATTTGGAAGTACAAACCTGATGAACTTAAGATGAAGCTAGTCTTTGTAAATACAGCCGTCTAGTGAACAGCTGTAGCAGACATGAAGAAGGCATGTGCAACAGTGTATCAAAGCATTTTAACCCCAATCTTTATGTATAAATAGCCTAACCCACTGACCCACACACACCACTACAGTTGACTGTGTATTTATAGTGGAGTGGTGTTGATTTGACTCGGCTTCATTTCTGGAGTATGTGAGGTACTCAAGCTTATCTAATGGTAACATTTCCCTTTTAGGAAGGTTCCTGCAGCATTTAATATGTTGTTAGTATTTGATAATATTTAGTCCTAGATATAACACATTGGTGTACCTTATAGGGAATACGCAGGGCTACTTTTAAACATATCTGAGGTGTTGTTTACAGTCTGTGCTTAAGCTCTTCAGCCCTGCCTGCAGTAATTGGGTTGTTGGCATGAAATGACAAGCAGTGATAGCAGTGTCCAGCAGTGTGACATGATATACTTCCTAGCTATACTTCCTATAGAACTTATATATTCCTTTATATATTTAAAAGTGTCCATTAATGACGCACGTCAAGAAGCTGTTAAAGGGATGGTTCACCCAAAAATGAAAATTCTGTCGTTAATTCCTCACTCTCATGTCATTCCAAACCTGTAAGACCTCAGTTTATCTTCAGAACACAAATTACAATATTTTAAAGAAATTCAAGAGCTTTCTGGCCCTGCATAGACAGCAACACAACTGACACATTCAAGGCTTGTGCACCCAGGTTGAATGTCAGAATGCCGGCACCTACGTTAGCAACACCACATGCATTGTGGAATAAAGTAGTTTTTTTGTTTATTCTCGTAGCTTCATAATATTGCGGTTGAACCACAAATGTCACACTGACTATTTTATCAATGTCCTTACTACCCTTCTGGGCCTTGAATGTGGTAGTGTCCATGCAGGGTCAAAAAGCTCTTGGATTTCATCAGAAATATCCTAATTTGCGTTTTGAAGATGGTCTTACGGGTTTGGAATGACATGAGGGCGAGTAATTAATCACAGAATTTTTATTTTTGGGTGAACTATCCCTTTAAGGTTTGTCATGTTAATTGAGAGACTACTGTAAATATTTGTTCTTTTAAATGTGTTGCTTCTAATTCATTTGTTACAATCTTAAATATAATCTTTCCCCATATAGCAGCATCAGTCAAAACAACAACACTTTCAACATTTTTTCACATTATCACAGTTTATTCACTGTAGTTTAGAAAATGGTAATACGATATGACAAGAACTCAAGAGTTAAACTGTGTCAAAACAAATTCATCTTGATAATGTCAGATAACTTTGATAGAAAGATATGTAACAAACAAGTGTCAAATAAAGTTTTTGGTCTCAAATTTTGATAAGTTTTACTGATGCAGAATTTGTGGGTATATTGTGGGTATATCACTATTTACATTATTTTGCTGTCCTCACTTACATGAACTATAGTGTCCTGCACCCACTAGTGAAAAATATCAATATCAATATCAGGGCCAGTTTCATAAACTCAGCCTCTATGTTAAGACAGTGTCTTAAGTACTAGTTTGACCAACCATCATTTAATCAAAGGGTAATCAGTCTTATGTTTTGGGTTCAACTTGGACCAATCTACATTTTTCTGTAACTGAATAAAAAAATGACTAGTCTTAAAGAAAAAATTAGCTGACTAACTTTTTAAGACTAGCCTAACCTTTTATGCAACCGACCCCTGGTATCTAAACATTTTTTTTGGTTTGACTGTATATAGGGGACATCAGATGCAAATTTCATATAAATGTCTTAGCAGTGTGAACACAACCACCTAACAATGATAAAAATCCATTCACTCCTTTTTTTTTTAAATCTAAAAAAAACTTAATTTAAATCTTAATTATCAAGTCGTTTTGATTTTGTCATATTGCATAAATGTAAAAGTGTTTGTAAAAGTGAACATAAACATGAACATATTTTCTCCTGACATCAGAGCCACTGAGGAATTGAGGAATTTTAACCAAAGCTTGTTGCAGACCTTCATGAAAACCTTAAGAATCATACCAGTGTCAATCTTTCCCCATATGGCAGCATACATAGATTTTAATTTAAAGTCCTGATGATGAAAATAGTCAATGACATGTTATTTGCTTTAAATCATAAACCAGCCCCTTGCCAACATCTTCTACTTGTGATCTCGTAGATTTGTAAGGAGACTTTAATTTTATGACTTGATCAATCAGTTGCTTTCAATTTAATTGCATTTTTATTCCATCAAAGCTTTTACCTTGTTACAAGAACTCCTGTGCTTGCATTATGTGCATTAAGCATTAATTGAAGCTTGGGGTTATAATATTGAAGCATTTTAAACAGCTCAGGTTCTGTCGTGACCACTAGCGCCATGTTGCATTAAACAACCTTTTTTCCAGTTCTTTGTGGTCAGCTGGCTTATAAACGATTGCCACATTAAGCATTCCTTTTGATTCCCTTTGACTTTACATTGTCACATACAGAAGCTCCATAATGCATTCTTAACCTGCAGATCTGATAGCTAAAGTGGACTGATTTGTAGCTCTTCTTCAGATCTAAATGAATAATGTGCCAGGGCAATTGGAATTAATTAGTCTTTTCTGCTCCACAGATTGATTGAGGAACTTTTCCATTCAGAAATCAGCTTGGCACTGCCACAGAACCAAAGGTAAGCCTTCTTTAGTACTAAAACAGCTGACAGCATGATTTTGTTTACATTACCTTTTTAGTGAATTTTGGCAATGTTTAGATATTGAAACCTCAGGTGGTGGACTGCTCTGTGTGTGTGTGTGTGTATATATATGTATATATATATATATATATATATATATATATATGTATATATGTATGTATTTTTTTTTTTTTACATTTTTATATTAGAGAATAATTACTTGTTTCAGTGTTACATCATAGGTTGAGTTCTCTGAAAATTGTGAACTATTGTAATTTGATTTGATGACATTAATGGTGAGCTTACACACTTAACCTTTTACATTTCCTTTTGAATCACTAGTAGAATATTATAGCAACAAAGTTATGATCTCATCCCACGTGCGTGACTGACTCTCCTCTCTAAACATTTCATAATACTATTTAAAAACATTCTGAATATTTCCATAGACATGTGATGCGTGTTTTGAAAAGAACATAATGTCTGTGGACAGACTCAACCCTTTAAACCTCCCAGAAGTTAGCAAAATCTCAAATAACGCTGCTTTAAGCCTCGGATCCTCCTGTTCGCTCACCGCAGAGTCTGTCTGCATTGGTAATTCCATTTGAAAAGTGAAAGCATGTGGGGATGTATGGAAACAGAAGACCCAGTCTCTCCTCCGGGACTCTGATGTTCCTGAATTACATCCCTGCATGCCGTCTGCCCTGTTATCGGGTCTGAGACCTGCCTCCTGCCGTACATTCCAGCGAACGTGTGTGCACTATCATTAACCCCTCGAACCCCGCCTTGAGGAAACCTCAGTGCTGCTTCCCTCCATCCACCCTCTCAGTTAGAGCCTCTTCATGTCTCGTCTCGGAGGGAGTTGCAGAAGTGTGGTCATCTCCTCAGAGCGCCTGCTTTAGCTCTGTGCTAATGAGAGGGGACAGTGGGAGAGGACGTCAGGCCCCTGGGGCCCCACCACTGCACAAGTAAAGACTGCACAGTCTTAAGTTTCCTTGAACAATAAGTGTCATTTTCCTCATCAGTGAGGTGCAGGGAAAGAGTGTTGGAGTTTTTCCTCTGCATTAAGTGTCTAGACCACTTTGTCTAAGGAACAAGATGTCATGTACCTAGTGGAAATTTTGTAAAATGATCAGACATGGTTAAACTTCTGTGGAGGTTTCCATAATGTAAAGAGAGGTTTTAACCTTTTTTTCAGTTACATGATTCACTGGTAAAGGGCGTCAGGGGAGAACGAAATCAGTGTTAAAGAGAAGCTGAGATGTTTTTAGTTCACCAGATGCGAAAGAAGACTGTGGAAAGGTGTTGTGTTTCTAATTGTTTTGGTTGAGATGGAAATAGAATCTGAAAGTATGTGCTGCTCCCGGGCAGCCGCTCTGTCCCACTGTGTGCTGTTTTTGGAGTCTGTAGCAACTCCTGAGTTCAGCTGCTATCTAAAGCCAGCATGACCCAGTCTCATGGATCACACAGCTTCTATCAGGCACTTTCCATAATACGGGTACAGATTTTTTAAAAGAAGTAAACGCATGAATTCTTTGGAATTATACACTACACTTTTTTTTTTTTTTGGCTTTCCGTATCTCAAGAGGTTTTGCTCTTTCTTATTTTGTTATTTGTTATTAACAGGTGAAATTTGCTGCATTGACGCTCAGTGTTTTATCAATTACTGTTACATAATTCAATATAATTCATTAAAAAAAATCTTTACTTTTGTGTGAAATGTAAGTGTGTAAATTCACCAATAATAAACCAACGTTTGTCCCTACTAGAGCTTGTCTCTAGTGAGTGAATGTAGGCTAAATAAAAAAAAAAGTTTAATGTTCATTGCTATAAATTAAAGCTGACATTTTTTTTTCTATTTTCAAGTGCTATAATTGTGCCCCTGGTGCATCTACCAACCTAGAAAATGAGAAAACAGACAACCCAGTAACTATGTTTTGGACAAGCCTTTTTTTGTAAGCATGTGAAAAAACAAGCCACTCAGATTTCGCTCGCCCCGAGACTTAGTAAAGGGGTCCTATTATAATATTACCCAGTTCTATAATATATTACAGTCTCAACACCATGGCAAAAGTTCAATCAAAGCATTTTGTGCACTGACATGCACAGAACACTATTTAGAATCACAGCCTTAGAGGAGACAAGAGAGCAGTGGATTTATTAATTTATTTACTGTATATTACACTGCTGCCACATAAATCTAATATAAACATGCAGTTTCTTTCCCACCTGATTACCTTTACACACATATCTGACTGTTTGTGTAACTCCTGTGTGTTTTTAAAATAAATCTATTGTGTATTTGACAGTTTAAGCACAATAAGACATGAAAGAGAACTTAGTTCAGTACTTACATGCCGCGTGACAGACACTTTCTGTGCGTGTGCTTCGGATGTGCGCTCTGAAAACCCTATCAGGCGATTATACTAGTATGGTTGAAAATGCATGATTTTAGTGCAATGGGCATGATAATCCAAACCAAACAGATGTTTTTTTGGCAGAGTATCTGAGGCACAGCCCTATTCTAGAGAAGGGGGCGGGAAGCAGCAGCTCATTTGCATTTAAAGAGACCTGCACAAAAACAGTGTGTTTCTGCCTTCTTTTAAAATAGGTATTTCCAAAATGATATAATAAATGATCTGTGGGGTATTTTGCGCTGAAACTTCACAGACACATTCTGGGGACACCTGAGACTTACATTACATGTAAAAACGGAGCATAATAGGTCTTCTTTAACAAAATCTTTCACGTCATTGTTTCATGCCTCAGATTTGCTAACAGGATTGCAAAAAGTGCAAACAACATATAAAATAAATGAAAAGTTTGACCTCCTGAGATGGACGAATGTTTCCTAAAATATAATTACGTCTTTTCAAGAGCCTATTGAAAAAAGGTTCTATTTTGTACCCTTGTCATGGATTGTGGCATTTATGTGGCACTAAGTTCCAACACAATGGAGGATCTCCAGGATCTCTAGGCTAAATTGTGGTCCGTCTATCCAAATGTCTCATTTTCAAGGGCCGGTTTGTGTGTCTGCCTCCTATGCGTCCCTCTAGAAAGGGTGTGATAGTTTTGATTCTATTCATAACATGTACAAACCAGGATCTTTGTTTTTGTTTGGAAGAATGGCCTTTGGCTGACTCATGAGCTCTTTCAAACGTAGATCCTGAAGTGGTGTTGACCTATTCTACTGAATTCTGTTCCGCCTTGACCTTTCAGCGCCATACAAACTGACTGCTCTGATTGTACTGGATTCTTGAAGATAAGAAAAGAGCAAGTGGGTACAGGAAGTGATGGAGTGATGTCAGAGCACCCACAGGAAAGCATGTAATGGAGAATTGCAATGTGCTTTTATCTACCCATTCAATGTGTTACCACAATAATTTGACTTTTTTTTTAGTATATTGCATTATATTATTGTTCAAAAGGTTGGTTGATATTTAAATGTTTTTGAAAGAAGTCTCTTCTGGTCACTAAGCCTGCAGAAATTATAGTTTTATTTAGCAAGGATGCTTTAAATTGATCAAAAGTGATGATAAAGACATTTTATAATGTCACAAAAAATCTTAATTTCAGATAAATGTTGTTTTCTTAATCTATTCATCAAAGAAACCTGAAAAATTATTTTCAACTTAATAATAATGTTTTTTTGAGTGGCAAAATAATATAAAAAATCAGCTTTGAAATCACAGAAATATATTACATTTTAAAATATATTCAAATAGTCATTTTAAAAAATCTTACCTAAAAATGTTACTGATTTTGCTGTACTTTCGATCAAATAAATGTCGACTTGGTGAGCAGAAGTGACTTATTGTTCAAAAACATTGAAATTATCGCGATAATGTAATTTTAGTGTAATTTATTCATCTCATGGCAGAGCTGAATTTTCAGCAGCCATCTGTCAGTCTTCAGTGTCACATGATCCTTCAGAAATCTTTCTATTATGCTGATTTGCTGCTCAAATCTTTATTATCACTGTTGAAAACTGTTTTGAAAACTCTAATGTTTTAGTGATTTCATGATTCTTTTATGAATTTGTTTATGAAATGTCCTTACAGTCACATCTTTTCTCAATAAAAGTATCAATTTTTTTTTTTTTAAGTCTTATTGACCCCAAAATGATTAATGGTATGTTATGTTATACTGTTTTTATCTTCTTAAATCTATTTCTATTGTGCACTCATTGATAATTAATGACTTCTGGCTGCTTTGCTGCAGCAAATCATAGCTCTCTACATCCCTTATCAGTATTAAATGGGTTTAGTGTAGCATGGCAAGTGATCTACATTTGAAAACAGTTCAGACCAGCTCCAGGGCATGTTTGCATGAACTCAAATTAGGCTCAGCTTTGCTATTGATGAACTGCAGGTCATTGTGATGTGTACACAGACACTTCTGCCAGCCTGGCTCATGTTCAAAGCTTGTGGGAAGAGAATGGGCAGCAGTATTGATTCATAGTGTGGTGCATTATGTCTCTGTGGATGAACACAAACCCCCCCTGCTGTGTGTAAATGGTGGCCTCAGCTGGACTGTCCTGTACCAGAATCGTCATCTTTGATTCCATTCACTGTCTACTGCAGAAACCCCTCTTTCTCCTTACTCATTAAATTTAATGGTAGCAGCAAGACTGCCTCTGATCTGTCTCTGTACTGTCACTGAATAAGGGCCCCTCATTTCCCTAAGTGCCCTGAGGCAGACAGTCTTGCCCCCTTTTATCCCAGCTAGAGTTTATGCCTTGGCTATATATTTAACCTCTGAGTTACGGCTGTGACTTTAGAGAGGCTTGGCTGATATGGCTTTGGTACACTATTAAAAAAATAATAGTTCTTTATTGGCATCTGTGAAGAACCTACATTCATGGAACCTTTCAAATGCAGTTATGTATTATTGCAGCAAATATATTATTTAAATGTTCTTCATTCTTTTTAGAACTCTGAAGAACCCAAAATGTATCTTCTATTGCATCAACACAAAAAACACCTTTATTTTTAAGATTGTTTTACTTTTTAGCACCTGCTTTGTATTTCATGTGCGTTATCAGGTGTGACCCTGTTACTGTGCAGCTGGGTTTGGAAAACTGGAGCATCTGTGCTGGTTGCGTTGTCTGGGGAATCGCCAATGTGTGTCGTTGGCAGACGCCACACCCTTCTGGGTCTTGAGATGTATAAAGCGGCATCTAGACATGAGCAAAGCCTTTTATGTCTTGCATAATGCTCAAAAGTTGAATTTGCATTCAATATTATAATTTGCATCCTTGCTGAAAATCTTTGCTTTTGAATGTGATTTTTAGCAACTAATGATTGATCAGGTGAGTTGTACTATATCGGGATTACAGAATAGCTAATCTGCAACCTAATTTGTTAATTTGGAGTTTGCTGTGGAACCTCTGCTCTGCATGTAATTGGCAGAGCCGCGTGTGAAGACTCTCTCCCATTGTGTGTGTTGCCAAGCCTGCGTAGGGAGTCTTCATGCACGTCTCGCGTTTACTGCACTCAGTTGTGCGTGAATGATGACATTAGTGATGCTTTGTCACTCTGTTGCAGGATGTTAGGACCTCTGAATTCGTCTTTTGCTTCCACATCTTTTCTCTTCCTCTTAACCCTGTGCTTTCTCGCAAATGTGAATTGACCACGTGATTGACGAGACAAATGGCTGAAATACTTGGCCTAGCTTTGGTTCCAGTGTTTAATTTGGTCATGGACAGGCAGCTGTTCCAGAGCCAGACACCATCAACTATCCCCAGTCTAGTGGGTTCCCATATTTAGGAACTTCACCATTTGTTTTGACATATCTTTAGTTATTTGAATGAGGTAGGATGGATACCTTTTTCTCTTAGAAGTGTGGATGTAGTGTGAGGTGAGATCATTAGAACAGGACTTACTGGGGTAAAATTTTTATGCATAAAAACAACCATCTACTGTATTTAAGTTAGCACAAGTTTGTGTATGAATTACCTCAGAGGATGCAAGGGAGGCAGTTTCTCTTCAAAATATTGGATGAAAAAAAAATAGTAGAGTACAAATATAAAACAATGGCAATATTACAAAATATAAAATTAAAAAGTGTATACATCACTTGTTTTTTTAAAGAAACATTGTCCAACAGAGACCCCAGCAGGTAAAGTTACAGCAGGACTCGCTTCTCTTTTGCCTCCCCTGAGCCCATTCAATTTTAACAGACCCCCTTAAGTGTGTCGTGACTCTTCTGGGGGGTAATTGAGAATAAATGGGAGAAAATCATGTGAGAGGAGGCAATGCCTTCATCGTGATATGACTGGATATATACAGAGTTCTGGCATGAAACTCTAGAATGCAGTCCGATGGTCTAAATCAGTCTGACAACATGACATCATAATCACATGGCACAGCCAATTGGTTCTCTCCTGTATCAGTAGCCAATGAGCTCACTGCTCAACTTTCAAATACATGACTAATCTAGGTGTAGCAGTTTACAGCATGCTTCAGAAACCCTTCACCTTCCTCAGCTGCACCTGTATAGATCTGCTACGAGGTGATTCATATATGCTGTATGGGGGTTAGTTGCAGCAGCAGTGTTTCTTACATGCTTACAGCAGCATGTTGTGGATGTATTGGCAGTAACAAGTCTCGGTACTTGCTCTGTTGCAGCAGCAGTGTAGCAGATCTATTTCGCCAAGACCAAATACATTAACATTGTCATGTACATTACCATGCCAATCCCTCCGAGAGTTGTCATGACAGAAGTCTGGTTATGTTTGGCTGTGATTGGTTCATGCAATAAATCTCATGTCTTGTGTTTGTGCATGTTTGCAATTTAAGTCTTAATGAACAATATAATGGCTTTAGTAGGAAAACTAATTTAATAAAGTAAGTAAACAACGCACACATAGATATACTTAGATATAATCAATTTGTGTCAAAATAAGACTTAAAATGACATGAAAACATCTGTGAGTGTTCAGCTGTGTTCAGCTTGGTGAAATTTAAGGTAAATGCTTTGACTGATGTTCCGAAAAATTCAAAAATAGTTAAAAGTTGGCTATGAGACATAAGTTCACAAATAATTTGAATTTTTTTTTTAAATGCTTAAAAACACCAACTTGATGAGATTCATATTTGGCTTTAATAAATAGAATATTGATTACATTGCTAATGTAAATATATAAAATGTATTTTTTCCCCTTTTCTAATAGCTTAACTAATGTTTGTTCAGCCAAGAAAATGTGACTGGGACATGAATTTTCATTTGATTAAAAAAAAAAAAAAAACATTGAGGACTTTGCCTCCTCATTTCAGAACACCACCTTAAATATAAATCTCAGCCCAATCTCATGACGAAAACGCACAAGTGTGAATGTTTTTGCAAGACGTGGAATACTGACTTTACCAAGTACATTTTGTGACGTATTTGATGTGAAATGTCCACTGAGTGGCGCTATAAATGTAATGCTTTGTGACGTTTTAAAATAACGTATCATCTGCACTACACCTAAACCTACCCAATAGTATAAACAAAAGCAAATGTGACGTAAAAATGTAATCGCAAGCATGCCGTTTTAGCTTATATTTTGATCTCTCATCTTTCAGCTCTTTCATCGTGAGTCATGTTTTTCACAGGATTCGTACCCAAGGATTCAGCATCCAGCATCCCTGATACCATTTACGAAAACGGTTACAAGTACACACTGTTTGACCACCTCTAGTTTATATTTCTGTTAGAAAATGCAGTGATATGTACTTGTTGGTACATATTTTTTGTAATTTCTTTTGAAGAAAAAGTTACAATTATATTTCTTGTTGCAAAAGTCCCTGTATAGCTATTATTGTATTGGGCTGTTGAGACAATCTACAAATCAACAGTATTGCCTTCCCACACACACACACACACACACACACACACACACACACACACACACACACACACACACACCAGTGATAAATGACCTGCATCCTGCTTATGGGGACACGGGAAACAATCTCTTTTCATCTCTCTGTAGCTTCTGTTTGAGAGGATCATCCTCTTGTCGTTGTTTTTGTCTTTTCCTGGCAAGTGAACCACTTGTATGAGCTCCCACCCCAAAAAAACAACTTGACTTTATACATTTATCATCTGTAAAATGTTGTCTATACGTTTGGTTTCTTTTGGTTGCGTGTGGAGATGTTAAGTAATTTGTGTGTGCGTTTGTGACTTCATGAGGTTGGACCATCGTCTCCATTGAGCCTCACAGAGGCGTTTGACCAGGGAGAGTTTTGGATGGCGCTTTGTTTATCCTGGTTAGGGATGTGGAAATAACAACAGAAGCATGGCAGATCTGACTGAATAAAGACATGTCTCCTGCTATTAACTTATGAGGTTATTTTAGTACAGACTGGAAATCTGCAGTGGCATCAAGTTGGGAAACATTGACAATAGTTTCGCAATAACGAGAAGGGAACTGCAATGAGGATTTAGTGTTCTTCACTCCAGGAAAGGAGCACTGAAATTCTTGCTTTGATGTGTAGCAATAGTGCAAGTCTGCAGCAAATTTAAACCTGCAACTTGTTAAGAGTCAGAGTCCTGGACCAAATTAATTGACACATGGTTTTCTCTATTCCTTCATCGTGAAGGAGGGGACATCACAGATTTCTGCTTTGTACTGCAACTTTTGCACTAAGCGTGAAGACATTTTAACATGCGTTGTATGACAAATTGGCTGATAGATTTGTGCAGATTCTTTCTGGTCAGCTCCACTGTTTTGTCACTACAAGGTTGTCTGTTAAGCGCTAGATGTTGCTTTGTGATTAGATGTCTGAGTTCTGGAGGTAATAAGCAATGGAGACTTTGTGGTGCCGCTGAGATATTATTTGACTCTAATTTTATAAACATTTAATCCAGTGCATTCCTTGGGAAAGAAAACTCTCCACATCATCAAAGAGGAATATGTTTTTATACTTAATCCTGATTAACATACTGAGTTAATGTATGATCAAAGTGTTTGGCTGATTTCATGATTTGGCACTTAATTTTGCTCACAAATATTGAGCTTGTATACGCATTCTTGAGAACCCCATGAAAGTACCTTGTTAAGCAGTTTTCCTTCCTGTTTTTATATACATATAATCTCTTCTTTACAAAAGTCAAATTTGTTAGTTTTTCAACTTTTTGGTGCATTTGAACCCTTTCCAACATTGATTGTGTGATTTTGAGACCTTTTCACACTGAGGGACTCATATGCAACTATTACAAAATGTTCAAATGTTAATCAGGGTAAATTTAACTTATTTTGTCTTCTGGGAATCAAGTCAAGCTTTATTGTCATAGGCGGAGAAAGTGTAGGTGCTGTTGTGCTCTCTTGGAGAGTGACATGGTGTTGGTGGTCCAGGTGAGATCCTCTGAGATGTGCACCCCTAGGAATTTAGTGCTTCTGACTCTTTCCACAGTCGAGCTGTCGATGATCAGTGGAGGAGTTTCTCCTGAAGTCCATCACAACCTTCTTTTCCTTTCCCACATTGAGGGACAGGTTGTTAGTGCCACACCATTCAGCCAGCTGTGCCACTTCCTCTCTCTAGTGCATTTCATTGTTGTTGCAGATGAGATGATGTGGTTGGAGCTGAACTTGGCAGTGCAGTCGTGGGTTAGCAGCGTGAAGAGCAGCGGGCTGTGCACACAGCCCTGTGGGGCACCTGTTCTCAGTGTGGTAGTGCTGGAGGTGTTGTGGCCGACACAGACTAACTGAGGTGTTCCAGTTAAAAAGTCCAGGATCCAGTTGCAGAGGGAGGTGTTAAGGCCCAGCAGTTTAACTTATTAACGAGCTGTTGTGGAATTATTGTGTTGAATGCTGAGCTGAAGTCGTTGAACAGCATTCTAACGTAGGAGTTTTTATTTTCTAGGTGGGTAGGAGCCAGGTGGAGGGTGGAGGAAATTGCATCATCAGTAGAGCGATTAGGACGGTATGCAAATTAGAGCAGATCAAGTGTGTTGGGGAGGTTGGTTTTGATGTTGAAAAATATGGAGCGCTTCACGGTTTTGCGTGTCATAGAACATAGAAACATCTAAGTGTCGTCTTTAACTTCTGAAGGTCAGTACTAAATAAAAAAAAAAAGATATTTAGGCAAAATAAGACAAATGTGCACATCTTTATTATGTTCAGAAGTTTACACCCCTGGCTCTTAATGCATAATCTTTCCTTCTGGAGCATCAGTGAGCTTTTGAACCTCAGTTGTCCTCAGTGTGAAAAGATGGATCTCAAAATCAAGTAGTCATTGCTGGAAAGGTTTCAGATATACAAAAATGCTAAAAAACTAAAGAATTTGTGGGACCTGATAGATTTTTCTGAAGAATAGCAGGCAATTTAACTGTTCAGGACAAACAAGTGAGTCATGAACAACGATCACTAAAACAAAACAAAACAAAAAACACAGCTGTGGATCATTTAGGTAACAACACAGTATTAAGAGTCAAGCGTATGTGAACTTATGAACTGGGCCATTTTTATAATTCAACCATTATTTTCTACTGTGGAATATATGTAAACATATATTTTATGTGAAATATCTTATTCAGGTCAGTACTAAATAAAAAATAACATGCATTTTGTATGATCACTCTTATTTTGGTAAAATAATATACTTTATGCCTTAAGAGTCCTCAGAGTACTTCTGTCCGTTAGATGGAAACATTTAATGGAAATGTGCGGTCCTGTGACAGATGTGTGATGGGTGTAACCCTGTCCGGGTGTGAGACAGTCTTCATGTTCTGACTTTAGCTTGGAAAGGTCATGTAGACGTGCTGCTGTTTTTACACAGGGCTGGTACATTACACAGCAATTGAACAGGCCTGGTAGTACACAGCAATTAGACCGCACTGTTACATAACGGCATGAGTGTGACTTCAGTGCCGCTCAGAGCGGTGGCCAGTTTTATTTACCTCATCTGTCTTCCTACAGTGCTTTTCCAGTGACATTTTCACTCTGGCTGTTATTTTTGTGTTTTGATGAACAAATCCTTTCCATTCCTGAATTCCTTGACTAGTCATAAGGCCTCTAGAAAAAGACAGTCCTGTCTGCTAACACCAGCTGCCTCTGACTAGTAGGTGATTTATTTGTGTATTTTGTCATGAAATATGAATAGCCACAATTGAAGCCAGTTATAAAAGGTTGTATACTTGGTCCATGTCCAGATTTGAGATTTACGCCCTTGATGAGAGCCATTAAAATCACCCTGCTGGACCAGCTTTCTCAGTTCTTTCCTGAACACCTATTTCCTCTTTAAGACTCTTGATAATCACTCAGGTGTTCAGAGATGATTTGATTGGATTTTAGTGATAACTTTCATGGGAATCTGTTTTATATCCGTAATAATCCATTTTAGAATAAAACGGAATATTCAATGTGAAAAAACTGAAGGGCAGAAATTGTTTTATGCATCAGGAATTTATTGGATCATGAAAATTGGATGTTCCAAACCAGAATGGAGCCAAATCTGAATGAAGTCTTTGCAGAAGCTTTTTCAGCAGGCCATGGAGACTGAAAGGCAGATTCATCTTGTGGTTTTCTTCCTTCAAGTCTTTAAATGTAAGTAATTATATTTGGATGACAGGTTGAAACAAGATTAAAGTGCCCCTATTATGCCATTTCGAATATTGCCTTTCATGCAGTATGTAATGTAGCTGTATGTGAATTT
The DNA here is from genome assembly GCA_033026305.1 of Cirrhinus molitorella. Lineage (NCBI taxonomy): Eukaryota > Metazoa > Chordata > Actinopteri > Cypriniformes > Cyprinidae > Cirrhinus > Cirrhinus molitorella. The sequence goes on along the minus strand of CM065122.1, from coordinate 28,522,760 downwards.
GGGCTGTCACCATTCCTCGATTTCAATTTGAGTACTCCATTTTAAAAAATACTCGATTGCATTTTGTGTTGAGTAACTGGCAAAATACTGGAAGTGGCGCATTCCACAGACAATAATCCATGAAATGCATTATTAGACCGTTTTCCAAAGCTGCTGGATGTATTCATCCCATTTAAAGTCATAATAAAACACAATGCTATTGGATTCACAAACTCTACAATTCAATTAAATAGATATATGTGATGCAGCTGTTATCACTTACATGTGTGGAGCATCTCAAATCTATCTCTGCACATTGTTGAGTTTGAGTTTATTATAAAATTCATCTGGGGCCATTTCATCAGATTTGTAAGCTAAATCATTTATAAACAAAGAAACACAGGGGAATAAATCAATATCATTATCAGTATGCTAACTGTTCATTGCAATTTCAAAATAAAAGTTTAAATCCTCACTTTTGATGTCCACATATTCACAAAATTACAGTGGCTGTAGCATTTATTTCATAAGGAGATGGCCAAATATTAAAGATTAAATGGATATTAGAATGTAAATGTTGTTTAGCCAACATTAAACAAGGATTAGATCGTGCTGCAAAGTGTAAATACAATCATCAGGCCGTTGGCGCCCTCTGCAGGCATTTGTTATAATGCGCGATGTACATTAGTTCTGTTGTTTAAAATGCATTATGTATTTTAACAGTTGTTCAATAAAACCATATGATTACTTGCTTTTGATACTTTATTTAAACTAATTACTTTTATATATGTATTTGATGTAGTTTTAAATGCTATTGTGCGCTTAGGTCTATTTTTATTACCACAGAAAAGTAAAATTTTTCAATTACTCGATTAATCATCAGAATAATTGACCGATTACTTGATTTACCAAAATAATTGTTAGTGACAGCTGTAATGTGAATGTAAACCATCTGCAAAGTTGTAAAGCATAAAGTAATTGCCTTCCGAAAAAAAGAATCGTCGAAAGAAAGAATGCCATCTGACCAATCAGAGCACAGTAGGCTCATGGAATCAAGGGGTTTAGAGAGATTGGATCTTTGAACTGCTTCAAATGAATCGATTTGAGAATCACTGGAAAAGGAGGTGATATTAAATGCATATTTTGAGAAAGCGATAAACAAGTGTTGTTTGACTTTGGCATGCATGTAAATCTATTGTAGGGGACATACAATAAAAATGGCATAATAGGGGCACTTTAATAGTTCTAGAAAGATCTATAGGACTGTGTGGGAGAACATCACATGGTATTACTCTCACTGCAGTTAGTTATCTAGCGTGTTATTGGGACTTGGAGGTGATCTCATGGACTGGAATGTAGAGCTCACAAGTACGAGGCATCAAATGTAAACTTTTGCTGAGAGTGAAAAAATGTAGTGGGAATAGCCATCCGGGCCTCGTGCAGTAAATGGAAAGGCAATCATGACTTTGTTTGTCAGACCTGTTCGGTAAGACATATTCCATTAGTCTTTGGCGAAATGCTCCCACTGGAGAAGTCTTAAACATTTCCAGCACACATCCTCAACTAGATTCTTGCTTTTTTTCCCCCCTTTTCTTTTCAGTCTCTTCTTTCACATTTTCAATCTGTTTTTCCCCCGAGCACAACGTGGCACTCAGTCGCACGCATACTTTTGTGTTTTTCAGTCTCTTGGAGATAAACGGCTGCTTTAATAGCGTTTAAGGATCTCAGTGGCATAGCAGTGCTGTGGGATCAGTGGGAAAACGGCCTGTGATCACTCCCATATGTAGGGATCGTGCCAGAAACAGTGGCATTGGCAGAGCACCAGCATCCCTGCACCTCAGTCTGCCTGTTGTATGTGGTCTCCGACAACCTGTGCTGACTCGAATAAGATGATTTATGTTAGACAGTACCATCTGTTGAGCAGGAGACTGATTTGCACACTGCCAGGACGCCATGTGTCATGCACTTTATGCAACTTATCATTTGAAAGCTGTTATGTCTGGTCTAATTTGTTATGCACTGTTATTTTTTTTTTCTAAATCTGTTTATTTATTACAAATTCTGTAAAAATCCAGTTCATACATAGTGTATTGAAAATAGCATTTCTTTGAGCAAGTTTTAATTAAATTGCATTCTTTTTGCGACATAGAGTAAAAATTAGAGATGCACCGATGTATCAGAGAATAATCTGTATTGGCCAATGAAAGCAATTTTCTGCAATTATTTTGTTTAAAAATGGACGATGATCAGGGCCCATTATCTCCAGTCAATCAAACAGTGGGAAGCAATAGTAATGCATTAACGCAACCTCATTAACGTGGTTTCTATTCGACCCTATAGATCACCTGTAGTTCAAGCTAGGGTTGCCAGGTATGTGGTTTTCCCTTCATAAAACATTATTTGTAATGTGCCTCCAATTCAGTTATTTCAACTAGCTTTGATACTTTGATTAGAAAACAAAGTCTCATCTTTCAAATGCAAACAATAAATGCCATTTGGACACTCTTAAATGTGGCATGACAAATTTACTGGAATGTAATTATGTTTTATATAATCGCTCAATCAATGTTTCAAGCAAAAGAAGGACATCAAATAAAACAGCTTGTGAACAAAATGTTACTTAACGTTGCATTTTCCTCAGAATTCCAGTTATCCAGTGTTCACAGTTCATTGGTTAGCTATAGGAAACAAATGAGGAATATAATAATAATCATCTTTTATTATATCTTAGGGAAAAATGGATTTTTAAGAAAGCTTCATCATGACTTTATTTAAATTTAGATTGTTACTCTACAGAGGACCCCTTGCAGACCCTAATGACTGTTTATATTTCTGTAGAATTGTAATAATAACAGTAACAATTGTAATAATATTTTAGTTTTAGTGTTTTACTTTTCACAATTGTAGTACTCCTACTTAAATATATTTCAGTTAGATGCCAAGGATTTATTTCCATTGTTTTTGTGTAATATGTTTCATGATATATATATATATATATATATATATTTTTCATCATTTGTTTTAGTTTCAGCCATATATATTAGATGCTACTTACACTAAGTGAAAATAGTGAGAATAGCAGTATTTTTTTTTTAGCAATATGCTATTTATACTAAGATCAAATAGTGATACTATGTAAAAATAGGAGTATTTTCTTTGCAGTAGTACTAATAAAATGCTATTTATACTACTACAAATAGTGGCAGATATCTGCACCTCTGTATTGTAGTACATTATAAAACACTATAATAACATACTGAGTGTAAATATTTTTACTTAATTAAAATGATTAAATGGATGCTGTTGTTTAGTACAAAAAACTCATTTTAATTGAACATTGAACATTTCTTTATCCTATGCATTCTACAGAATATATATATATATATATATATATATATATATATATATACACACATGCTTTATCCAGATAACTTTTTTTTGTTGTTGTTGTTGCAGTTTCCGCTATTTTGTTGTTGTTTTGTCTCTTTAATTTCATTTTCTACAATGAAACAATGGCCTGGGACAGTGTTGCCACTTTATGGAACCGCTGATTACTGCAAAATAACTTAAATGCATATGTGCGACCTTATGGTTACAAAAATCAGGTGGCCGTGCGTACAGTACGCGCATACAAATCTGATGGTGAAATTCGTGTCACTTGCACTGTACTCATAAAAGTGAAGTATACTTTGGGCTTAAAGAAATGTTTTTTTTTTTTACTTGTTGTTTTCACATTTTCATATTAAATTTAGTCTTTTCCCTTCAAAATCATATGTAACTACGAATTTGGCACATGTGACTAATATCCTTTTCTTTATTTTGGACACTTCAATTTGTCACTGACCCTGTTACAAATGTTCTTTAAAATTTGGGAATGCTATCCAGTGTTTATTTAGTCAACTTAACTTTGATCTCTGGCACTGACCTTTATAGTGCTGTCGCTTGCTTTTATTTATCCGTGAGAACCACAAACTTCTCTCTTAAGATTTGTTTTGCTATTTTGGTCCCTGTCTAGATAGAGATGCGGGTGTGTGTGTGTGTGTGTGTGGTGTCCACTCGCCAAGGGACCTCCCTTTGATACTGAAAAGAGATAAAACTCCCTTCTTTTCCGCTTATTATCTCTCCCCCTTCTTATTCTTTCTTTATTTAGTTTCGAACGCTTATAAAGAGCCTACTCACAGACAGTTTAATCGCAAAGCCACTATGCCCTGAACTTCAGTCTAAACATTGCCCTGGTACTGTTTACGTTGTCTGTGTAGAAGGCTGTCTCCAGCTTTCTGCCTACGACACTGCTCTCTTTCTCTGGGGAGTAATCACAATCAAATAGTGAAGAAGAACGGAGACAACCAGGGAGGAAAAGAGAGGTATGCAGGGAGGAAAATTTTGCTAAAGTTTAATATTTGAATGTGTACCCAGCAATCTCGCTCGTTAACCGTTTTGCCCCCCGTTTTGATGGTTTTTGGTCTATTTTTGCGTGTGGTTTCATACGCGAGCTAGAGAATGTGTTGTGTTTGTGTGTTTCCATGCTCCCTCACTCACATCTGGAATACTAAGCTGAGAGTTGGACTCTCTTGTTGATTCATTTTCATTTTTTCCTACGTTGACTGAGGCCAGCTCGTCCTCACCACGAGTACATTTGTTTTTCTCCTCGAGATGAAGGCAGAGGGAATGAAGAAAAATCTGGATCTGATTTGAAGCCGTTTCTTTCGGCCTTGACGTTCTGCTTGTATCCTCACTTGCGCTCAGCTGGAATCTGCCTCGTGCAAGGAGCTTATTGCGGTCGTGTCCCGAGTCACCCATCCCTAAGGATGACAGCTGTACCGTAGTCGTGGGAAAACGCTCCTCAATGCTCCTCTCTGTTTAACTGAGAGGCATTGGACTTGAGTTGGTGGTGTGGTTGGAGGAACTTTTCCACTCACGCTTAACGAGGAGCGTGGGTGCTTCTTTGTAATTACGCCCAGTCATCATAGGGTTACTGTACTTCAGCCCAACAACAAACCAACCCCCCCTCTGTATATTTATTGCTCCTGAAGTTAGGCTGAATAAACCAGAGATCTGCAAACTGAAGCAGCCCCCAAGGACACAAAGCTCTGAGCTTTTGGACTAAACCACGTCTGTATCAGATGAATGCTGGACTTGCGAATGGAAACTGCTCTCTAAATGTGCTGCTTATAGTTTTTTTTCATAGCACTTCCATAGCATTTCTGACAAGGTTTAGGAACAGAAAGTAAGGGGATTTAAGATAAACCATCAGTTTGGCTCATGAATATTTATCATGTGATGTAAAGTTAGCCTGCAAGTCCTAAATGATGTGCTGAAAGCCAGGTAAGTGGCACAAGCTATTGTAGCATTACCTTTACTGCTTATTTCTGTTCACTCCAGAATCTCTTTCTAGGTGTTTAATGCCTCCCGTTTCTACTATTATAAGAGTTTCTACTCAGTCAATGGTTTAGAATTTTTTTGTTTTGTTTTGTTTTCAAAAGCACAGTCCTAGCTTTTGGCAGTTCCTGTACCTGTCCTTTAGTTGCCTCCTCTTTCTTTTCCATTTGGCTCCTCATGTAAATCTCATCTCTGCTCGCTCTTTGTTTCACTAGTTGGTGTTGGATAAGGTTTGCATGGATGCAAAAGTGCAAGAACTGCTTAGATTGAGCCACGTGTCTATAGTTCCTTCCAACTTCCAAGACTGTAAGTTTTAAGACATCAGACTGTGTTTCTGATTCAAAATCGAGATTTCAGGAAATTAACTTGGATGTCGGTGTATAATTGGATGCTGTAATGCACACTTGCTGTTTGTTGACACAAGATGTCACATAAGGTCATGTGATGATTTCAGAGGAATGCTTTTAATCAAATAATATTATGAGGAAATTCCACTTGAAAGTGAGTTATGCCCCACTCACTGAGAAAGATAGAACACTTGAATTTAGCACTCTGAAGGGTGGTCACTGCCAAATTAATTTGGCCTTTTATTGATTGGTGTATCTGTTTTTGTTCTGTTCATGAAATTGTGGTATTGGCTGCAGCATGATTTAAATAAGGTCTATATACACTACCATTAGAAAGTTTCATATTTTTGAAGGAAGTTTCTTATATCCACAAAGGCTGCATTTAGTTGATTTAAGAAACAGTAAAAACAGCATTATTACAATCTAAAATAACTCTTATAATATAATACGTATCAAAATATGATTTATTCCTGTGATGGCAAATCTGAAGTGTCACATGATCTTTCAGAAATTGTTCTAAAGGCTGATTTTGAAACTTACTTGGAATAGAAATATTTAGTTTGTTATATTCCAAATGTACTGTCATTAATCAAATTAATGTCAAAAAGAAATCTTACTGACCCCAAACGTTTTGAATACTAGCTTATATTGATTCCCATTTAATAATCTGTTACTCCTGTTTGAAGTATATAGGGTCATTTGATGCACTCGCAGGTGATGAATGTGGTGATGCATGGCTTTTTTCTGGTGTCTGTGGTTGGTTTTAGTCTATCTGTTTTCCAGGCTTTACCATGCTTCTATTAATACCAAACACACTTTCATTATATGAGACCCTCCATATGTTGTGTGAAGAATGTACAGGGGTCACAACCCTACTACAAAGCCTCCTTGCATCCATTTTTAACATGCTGCATGAGAGCAGACTAACTCTGAGCTTAATGCCTCTGACAGGCCCACACATCCCATCAATGCACTTTAAAATCACATTATTATGCTCAGACTGTTGGGTTTGATAATGGCATGAATTAATGGTAGCGTCTTTATCGTTCTCAGTTTAAGAGTTTTGTCAGACACCAGGGTTTCATGGGCTGATTTGAGCTTATTCCAACACACACTCCTGACCTCTGACCCAGAGATCAAAGATTATAAGGTCAGGCAGTGGGAAGCACAATTCACACAGTTGCTGTCCATTTGCAAACAGCATGAAGTTGGGATCATGGGAAAGACTGATCATCTGAGAATACAGGAAGTCTGTACGCAGTGTTAAAGGCATAGTTGTCTATGCAGGGTTAGAAAGCTCTCAGATTTCATCAAAAATATTTTAATTTGTGTTCTGAAGATGAACAAAGGTCTTATGGGTTTGTAGAATTTACATTTTTTGGGTGAACTATCCCTTTAAGGCAATCTAACTTAAAGTTAAAATGTAGAAACATATAGTTCTGTAAACATTACATTATTGTGTTGGACAGTTGGCGGCCTTCTGTGAACAACTATGCTAGTCTCATTGGTCTGTCAATAGGTCATGCGATTTCCTGCCATCCATTAGTATCAGACTGCATGACTGAGTAAACACACTGGTATTTCTTGCACGTTGCAGCACATCTTTTGGAGCAGGCCAAAAGTTAAAACCATTAAATTCATTCTTCAGGATTTAGATGCTCATTTATCAGGGTTCTTAGCAAATTCACTTCTCAGATAGATGCCGAATTCCTCCGGCGCTCCCCTGGCAGGTTAGTTGATTGTGAAATGGCATCTTTGGGTGGAGATGTGCCATTTCTTGCTTATGAAGCTGTTTTCTGACCTAGGATCAGTTAAGGATTTGATGGGCCATTTGTTATATAATCTAAAATGTCACTGATGCAATGAGTCACATCTTTTGATGAACTGCTTTCGGGAGTGTGTGTTTGTTGTGACATGGTCGAAGTTTGGTGTGGCTCTTTTCTTGAGGGATGACTTGCACAACAAGCCGCAAGGGGGATGAGGAATCCATTACATCCTGCACACTTCCTGTTCACATTAGACTGTCCTCCTACACACATACACAGCTACATGCCCTCAGATTTAATGTTTCCTTTGCTGCTTATGATTTCTTATCAGTACAAATTTAAATGATGTGTAACTTCTAAACTGACGTACTCTTATAATTGCTTATCATTTTTTTTAACTCACAAAACTTTTTTGTGAAATTGTGAGATATAAACTTACTAGTGTGAGTTATAAAGTAAGAATTGCGAGATAGAAACGTGCAGTTCTGACTTTTTCCCAAAATTGCATAAAAAACCCTGCTATTCTGACTTTTTTCCCAGAATTGTGGGATGTAAACTTTTCCTAACAGTTACAAGTTTACATCTTGCAATACTGACTTTTTTTTCTCAGAATTGTGAGATATAAACCCACAATTCTGACTTTTTTCCTCCTTTTTTTCTTGCAATTCTGACTTTTATCACAGTTGTGAGTTTACATCTTTCAATTATGACTTTTTTTCCCCAAAATTGCATAATAAATCCCACAATTCTGAGTTTTTGTCAAAGTTGCAAGTTTACATCTTGCAATACTGACTTTTTTTCTCAGAATTGAGACATAAACCCACAATTCTGACTTTTTTCCTTCCTTTTTCCATGCAATTCTGACTTTTATCACAGTTGTGAGTTTACATCTTGCAATTATGACTTTTTTCTCCCAAAATTACATAATAAATCCCACAATACTGAGTTTTTGTCAAAGTTGCAAGTTTACATCTTGCAATTCTGACTTTTTTCTCAGAATTGTGAGATATAAACTCACGAGTTATAAAGTCAGAATTGTAGAATTGTGAGATATAACCTAATAGGTTTATTCCCAAAATTGCCTAATAAAGCCAGCAATTCTGACCTTTTTCTGCAAATTGTGAGATATAAACTTGCAATTGCGAGGTATAAAGTAAGATTTGTGAGAGAGAAACCTGCAATTCTGACTTCATCAATTTCGAGTTATAATGTCTAATTCTGATGGGGAAAAAGACTGATATGTTATCAGAATTGCGAGTTTATATCTTACAATTCTGACTTGCGTGTTATAAAGTTAGAATTGCGAGATATAAACTAATTCTAAGCAGTTCTTTGGAAAAAAAAAGAGTCAGAATTGAGAATTGAAGTTTATATCATGCACAGTTCTTGCTTTATAACTTGCAACTAGAAGTTTATATACAATTCTGAGAAAAAAGTCAGAATTGCAAGATGTAAACTCAATTTAGAATTGGGTTTGATTTTGACCCAGTGTAACTTCTTTTTATGAAGAAGGTAATGTGCACATGCGGTAGCTTGTTTTAAAATCTCTTTTGATGATAATTACCTGTATGTCAATAGGGATCTGAAGTCTGATTCAGCTAACTCACAAAATGTGGACACAGCAAGAGCGTGGCAGTGTTGGTAGGACACACGTTGCTGTATTAATTAAGTTTTAGGTATAAAGTATTAACACTGCTGGCTCTCCCATGTAGGAGGCAACAGGAGTGCCTGCTTTACTCCATCAGAGCGAAGAGCTTGCTGTGAGTGGAATGTGTAAGGCAGTGATGTGAAACAGATGCCTCCTCTGCAGGCTTGATGCTGCACGTGGCCGCTGTCTCTCCAGACGGATTCTGCATAAAACGGAGAAAGTGCGAGCCAAGCAAACCGGTCCAGCATCTATTACACTAGACTACCGTGACATGACTTCGCAGCACGTGCGATCGCAGGCCTTCTGATGATGATGATGTTGTTGTCACATGCACACACACACACACATACTCACTCGCTCTTCTACACGGGCCAGTGTGTGTCAGCAGAGACCTTTCCGAGCACAGTTTGAGCGTCTGTAGCGGCCCACGCCCGGGGCCTGCCAGTCCAGGCCCAAATCACAGGGCTGCTAACCACAGGGAGCTAATTGTAGCACAGCTCCCCGAAACGCTTCCCTTTAATTCTCTTCCTGGTTTCACTAACTCTCTCTCCTCGGATCAAACATAAACAATCGCTGATAAAGCTTGGAAGGCCGCAGAGATGAGCCAAGGGAACGTGAGTGAAGTGGAATCTGAATCCGAAAACTTTCCAGAAACTTGAGACTGATGTTTAGAATCTAGCATGAACCAATTACTCTATAGCTGTGGCATTTATGAAAAAGTAAACATTGACAGGTAGGGGTGGGTGATAAATCGGTAGACACAATTAACCAATTTGTCAACCGGTAGATTTCAGATTCACGGTTACACACTCATGTCATGTTGCTCTGCTACATGGTCATGAAAACATCATTTGCATGTGTTTTTAAGCATTGCAGTTTAAAAACAAGTGCTTTTTTTCAGCAGCGAAAGAGAACTCATTTTGCTATATGTGTATCAGAGTATCCTTGTAAACAGTAATTTAGGTTCTAAGTGAAAGCAAACAGCTGAGAAAGAAAACACGTGTAACAGTATGTTGGATCCGGGTGGCTCGTAAAGTGACAGCAGTCTGATATTGCTCCTGTCTGTCTTTCATGTTAATCAAACAACAAAAGAGAGAAAATCTCTCACTGCTTTTGACTGAATCACTTTTCTAACACTTTTGTAAGAAGAAATATATATTTAATTTACACAGTGAAGAATATGCAGTGTTTTTATACATTTGATTACTTTATACAGTGTATGTAGCATTTCTACTTTATTTGTTCTACATTAGTTTTTTTTTTTGTCCTATTGCTTGTAATTCGTTTCTTATTTAATCACCATTTACTTGTCTTCAGTGAACTTGTTTTTGTTTTTTAGGCTAGTGTTTTTTTATATTTATACTAGTGAAGAGAATTGTAGAATTTTGATATCCTAACAACCTTATTTATTTTTATTTTTTTATTTATTTATTTTTTTTTACTGTGACTCATATTGTGATAAAATATTTTGGTTTTATTAAACCCGATCCCTGAGCTGATGAATATGGTAATAATTCAGTACCATAGTATACAGTATCATTAAAAAATGGAGTCAGTAACATATATGTATTTTTATTTAGCAAGGATACAAATGATAGTAAAGAAATTTATAATGTTACAAAAGTTTTCTATTTCAAATAAATGCTATTCTTTTGAGCTTTCAATTCAGCAGATAATCCTAAAAAATGTGAAATGTGTTTCCACTAAAATATTTAGCAGCAAAAACTGTTTTTGACATTGAAAATAATAAGAAATGTTTCTTGAGAAGCAAATTTCTGAAGGCTGATTTCTGAAGGATCTTGTAACTCTGAAGACTGGAGTAATGATGTTGAAAATGGAGCTTTGACATCACTGGAATGAATTACATTTCAAAATATATTCAAATAGAAAACAGTCATTTTAAATTGTAATAATATTTCACAGTATTACTGTTTATTACTGTATTAAATGCAGCCTTTTCTTTCAAAAACTTTTGAATGGTAGTTTATATCAAAGTACCATGGTATTATCATTTGTGATACCATCACTGTACAATAATAGTGGATTTTGTAATAGTGGTCATTGGACATGTACTGTAGTAATGTTGATCATTCTTCAGCTGTGCTGGTGTGTTTAAGATATTTGCGGTGGTCTCTGGTCTCCATCTCTAATGATCCTGCCGGCTGTTCTGATGAAGATCTAAACTCTGGAACATCTGGCTAGCACTTCATCATCCCACTGCCCAGTTTCCTTCTGCATGTTTGAGAAGGACTGACCCACAATTACAGGGTTGCCAGATTGCAAATGATCCCCCCTGCGTATTGTACATAACCTATGGAATGTTGGCTTCAGAATGACTGGCTTGGAAATTGTTCCAACAACTACTGTAAATAGCCCATGTCTAGTTTTTTCTTTTTTTCCCATAACATGGTTACGGTGGAGATTTCTGTGGCCTGGTACAGTCCGTCCACAAGGTTTCCTCACCAGTGACAGGATATTTTCAGACCAAAGTACCTGAGAAGAATTTTAATAATGTAAGAGGATTATTCCCGTTCTGTTATGCACAGTGCTTATTCATTGGCTAGTACATAAACTTCAAACTACTTATTAGAGGGTTGATGTGTGGTACAGAAGCATTAGACACTGGAGAGCGCTAATGGCTCTGTGTTTTAACAGCGATTGAAATGTGTTGCTGCTATGCTTGCCAAAACCGTTTACAACTGGAGAGGAAGAATTCCAAACCATCTGATGATAAGACGCTGAAATATACAGATGTGTGCATCACACACACCAGGTTTCCATCTGTCCTTCATAGTGTTAGATTCTACCGTCTTGTTATCTATAAATCTTTTATGATTTGCGTGCTGAGTACAAAGAAGAATCAGGCCTGCAATGTTACATAAGCACTTCATAATTTACAATAGTGGCAACGCTGGCCGTCAGTAACATTAGTTTGTACACACTCTGTCGTGTATAATCATGACAGAAATGTTATTTGTCCTAGCGGCCAGCAGAGGGCAGTGTGTGATTTAAAATTTCAGGCCAGTGGCTGATCATGAAATCTGAGGCCTTAGTAATGCATGTACATTAGAGCCCAAAGAAAGCAGCATCTAGTGAGGTTCATATGTCAAATTTACGAGTGTCCACTGACATTTTTATTGATTCACAGTGCTTTTAATTCATTTTCTTCTGGAGCATGTACAAATAAAATGCATAGACAGCAACACGTCACGTTCAAGACCCAGAAAGGTAGTAAGGACATTGTTAAAATAGTCAATGTGACATCATTGGTTCAACCATAATGTTATGATACTACGAGAATACTTTTTGTCAGCGTGATGCTGCTGCTATCCCTTGAAACTTAAATGCCTAATTGACTGAATTCTGAGTAGTCCTGCACTTTTTTTTTTTTGTTTGTTTCAGATGGAACAGTTTTCAGATGACGAGCTGGATCACGCTGCAGAAGAGGACAGTGATAAAGAGGACCAGGACCTGGACAAAATGTTTGGAGCATGGCTGGGAGAGCTGGACAAACTGACAAAGGTGAGGCTGAGAGATAAGCAGTAAATTTGTGTAGTAATCTCATGGCTGTCAGTGTAGATTGGTTTGAGATGTTATTACCCATGAGGCTTTAAGCAGTGCGATGAGTCTGTCATTCATTCAATTAGTAATTCGATTCCGTTTTGTATGGTGTCCTAATGGATGCATTTCAATTTACTATTTAAGCTTCTTTTATTAGTTTTTAGTGTTATGCAACAGTGTATTAAGTAAGAATGACATCAATGATAATCTGTATTTTTCTAAATTAATCAGATAGTCCTAAAATCCCTCTACAGTGTTATTCACAATACTGAAACTGCTGTATGTGTAGACTCACCACTCTTTGTTTATCGGTCTTGCTGTTTTTAGAGTCTAGATGACGGGAGACCAGAGAAGGTGCAGAAAGCCCCTCTCAGACAAGAGTCAAACATGGCCAACATGGCCTACCGCTTCTCCATTTATAACATCAACGGTGAGGCCGCATTATACACTCTACATTACAGTACATTCAGTTATTATCCAGAATATTACACAGCTGTTCAAAAGTTTGGGCTCAGTAAGTTCAGTAAGAAGTCTATTATGCTCTTTAAAGTTCCATTTGACCAAAATGTTTACTGCAATAATTTTACAGTAATTTTACTGCAATTTAAAATAACAGTTTTCTATCTTAATATCATTTATCAGCCATTACTGCAGTCTTCAGTCACATGATCCTTCAGAAATCATTCTAATATGCTGATTTATTATCAATGTTGATGAAAAAAGTTAAAAGGAACAGTATTTATTCAAAATAGAAATCTTTTCTAACAATATAAGTCTTTACTATGACTTATTATCAATTTAACACATCCTTGCTGAATAAAAGTATTAATTTCTTTTTAATACTTTAGTACTGACTCCAAACTTAGAAATGCTGGTCTTTTTATTGATTTATTGATTTATTGATTGGTAATAAATCAGCATATTGGAGTGATCATTTGACACTGACCACTGGAATAATGATGCTGAAAATTTAGCTTTGCATCACAGGAATAAATTCTATTTTTAACTATGTTAAAATATAAAACCACTATTTTAAATTGCCTTAATATTTCTCAATATTACAGTTTTTTCCCCCTGTATTTTTAATCAAATAAACACAGCCATGATGAGCAGAAAAGACTTCTTTAAAAAACATTTAAAAATCGTACTGATCTCAGACTTTTAAACAGCAGTGTATATTATTGTATTCATTATGAACTCAGATGGGGGCTATAGATTGCAGAATTATTAATGTAAATGAGGGCTACACATTTTAATGTCTTTTACGGTCACCAAGGCTGCATTTGTGTAACCAAAAATACAGTTAAAATAGCAATATTGTTAATTATTATTACGCTTTCTCTTTTTCTAATTTAATATGTTTAAAAATAATAAAAAAATTGTCCTGAAGCCGAATTTTCACCATTATATTCCAGTCTTCAGTGTTACACAATCATTCAGAAATCATTTTAATATGCTGATTTCATGCTCAAGAAACATTTATTATTATGAATTTTGAAAACAGTTGTGCTGCATAATATTTTTCTGCCAACTTGAATAAATTTCATTTAAACAAACATCTTTCTTACCCCATGCTTTTGAAACAATGTATTCACAAAACATTTTTACATGTACAACCCACAATGAAGTGGTAATAGATTCCCCTACAAATGAGCAGGCCCTCATATTATATATGGTTGGAGAACAGACAGGAATTACTGAGGAGTTTACTTGATTCCCAAAAATACTGTCTAAATGTAAACCTCACTAGCACAGCCTCTGTTAGTTAGGCTGGGCTGTTTGCATATACAAGGAACTCAAGGCCTGTGAGACATAAACATCTTACTTTAGTCGTAATAAATATTTGACATGCTTAAATGAGCTGGTTTGTTTACATCCGTGTGTGTACATTTGTCTCCCCACAGAGGCTCTGAACCAGGGTGACGCAGTGGATCTGGATGCTCTGATGGCAGACCTCTGCTCCATCGAGCAGGAGCTCAGCACTATCGGTAAGCCTAGCAGCGCTTCCTCTCGCCTCGGCCTGACAGGAGACACCAAAGTCCGTCAGAAGCCCCCAGCGGGCCGCAGTCACAGCACCAAGCACACGGGCAGCAGCAGCGGAGGGGCGAGTAGCAGTGGCGGCAGCACCAGCAGTAGTACCCGTGCCTCTCCTGCATCTACGGTCAGGGTGAGCAGCTCCAACAGCAGACCCCCACTGGCATCCAACTTCTCTCTGGATGACATCACAGCCCAGCTGGAAAAAGCCTCCCTAAGTATGGACGAAGCAGCCAGGCAGAGCTCCACATCCTTCAGCTCTACGGTCTCAGCACCATACTCTTCCTCCACCATGCGGCGGCCGGCTTCCCATCATCATCATCGCAGGACGGGGTCGGTGGGTACGGTCACCGAGCATGAGGTGCGGTCCTTTGTCCATTCCTCTCGCTCTAGCATTAACTCGGCCTCTGCGTCCAGCATGGACTCGCTAGACATCGAAAAACCCAAGTCTGATCAGGAAGGGTTACAGGATGGACAGGACCAGCCAAGTTCAGAGGTAAAAATAACGCGTTGTGATGCTCTTATCTCGTATTATCCAACATCTTGGATGGATTTTTTTTCACTAAGCTTGATGCAGTTTGTTAAGGGACCTCTTTGAAGGATACTTGCAACTTGCCTTAGAGTTTGTCCAAAAAAGATACAAGACCATGGGTCTCAACCAGGGTTTGGGGGCCAATAGGGGGGTCTGAGCAAACTTCTAAGGTGGCCTCAAGATGACTTAAAATAATTTAAAATAAGACACAACAAGCATTAAAATAAACAAAAAATTAAGATTTTTTTTAATTCATCCCTTCAACAATATATATATATATATATATATATATATATATATATATATATATATATATATATATATATATATATATATATATATATATATATATTTTTTTTTTTTTTTTTAACCCTTTGAGGAATCACAGTTTTGGAAAGTTTTCTAGACATGTAAGATTCACTTTTTTTTTTTTTTTTTTTTTTTACTCTTTTTTTTACTTTTACTCACCTCCATGTCATCCAAGATGTTCATGTCTTTCTTTCTTCAGTCAAAAAGAAATTAAGGTTTTTGAGGAATCATTCCAGGATTTTCACCATATAGTGGACTTCAATAGGGATCAGTGTTTACAAAGAAAGTCAAACACCCTTTACAAAAAAAAGAAAAACAACAATGTTGGACGATTTTGAAGTTGGAGACCCTAAAAAAAAAAAAGAGAGAAAATGAGACCCTACCCTACCTTTTTGAACCGAAGTACACAGATGAAGAACTAACCGCGTGTGACTTTTCCAACGCGATTATGTAAAGTGAGAAGACGCACATTTGTGGTTACAAAATGTATATACATATTTATTTTTTGTATAAAAAGACAGATTGTTTAGCTATATAAGACCCTTATTCCTTGACGGAGATTGTGTAGAGCCCTGAAATTTGGACCTTCAACCCCCATTGAAGTCCATTATGGAGAAAATTCCTGGAGTGGTTTCCTCAAAAACCTTAATTTCTATTTGGCTGAAGAAAGAAAGACATGAACATCTTGGATGACACAGGGATTAGTAAGTTATCAGGAAATTTTTATTTAATGAACTCTCCTTTAACTTCTCCTTTAATCAATTATTTTTATTAAAACTCCATAGGCATTTTTCTAGTTATGTCATGCTTTTAAAATATTTTAAGGGATAGAAATTGTGCGTAAATAATTTTTAACCTTACATTTAATCCTCATCCAGTAAATGACAAAAAGTTTTTTTATTTACGGGGCCCTTGAATATTATTGTGTTTAATGGGGTGCCTGTTGGAACATCCTTAATGTCTAAGGTGCTTAAAATGCTGCTCATGTCGGCAGCTCACTAGGTTTTGGAACAGAACCTAGTCAATTCGTCAGGCCTCTAGCAGAGCAGATTAAGCATTAAACTGAGCATTGCTTCTGTCCCTGACCAAAAGGCCAAATAAAAGCAGCTTTTACCCTCGCTGCAGACTTAATTACACAGATAAGTGATTTTGCTGCAGTTTGGGTTGTGTTTAGTTGTTGTATTGAGACGTAGTCTAAATATTTAATGGTAGACTAATGTAGACTCCTCAAATGCATCAGTTATAAATGACTTTTTCTTAGTGAAAAGAACACCGTCATGCATCATGTGCGTGACAGTAACTGACCATTTGTTTTACGTAAGGCTTTTCACATGCCACCAAACACCACTTGTTGGGTTTTGTTACAGTATATTAGTATGTTAACTGTGTTAGTAAATGTGAACCAGCCTGCGAACAGAATGAGTTTGTGGTCACAGATGAAATGATTTAGGAAGCACACAGACCACTGATATTTAAAGCTGTGTTCATGCTTCCTTCGTGTGTTCAGAGGAATAGGGTAGATTGATGTGGAGGGATTTCGCTAATCTGTCCTATCCCACGGATCTTTACTGACAAACAGGATTCACCTACAGATGATTGATGGTGGATAAACACCTTTTTGTTTGTTTACGTCTCCCTTCTAATTAAATGATGTGTTCAGTTACAACCAAAACAAGTTCATTACTGACAATCCTTGAAAATCACGCTAGTAAGGTCTTTAAAGTGCCATTTAAATTATTACGTATTATTATTATTACTACATTAATTGATTTCATTATGCGTGGTGTTCCACAAATAAAACAAGCAAAAAAAGCTGAATTTCCAGATTCCATATGGATCGTATACCACACCATTATGCTTTTCATAATTGTCCATGTAGAACGACTCATGATGTTATGTGAAATTGAACAGTGAACAAAACATTTTCTTTTTAGTTTCAGTGGTTATCACTCACGATTTTCCCCTGTGCTTTCACACTATGAAAAATCATTAATGTTTATTAATCAAAGCACTAATGACTCTTGTCTCTCCTCTCTCTCTCTCTCTGCACCAAGCACTCGTATCTGGACAGGGAGACCTCTCTCATTCTGAAAAGCATTGCAGGAAAGCCCTCTCACTTGCTGACCAAGGTGACGCCCTCTTTCCACCTCTGGATGTATTGAGTGTCTCCTAGTGGCTTCCTAACCCCTCTGTGCATGCCAGCATGATTCATTTTCATCATTTTTCATTCATTATATGTCTTGGTGTTAAGACAATAATGAAGCCCTTTCAGTGAAATAAGGCTTTGTATGATCCCTCTAACCTTGTTCCTAATACTGACCCTAACCATCTCCCACCTCCCACGTTATGCTGATTCCTCGTCTGTAGCCAGTCAATTCGGTACATCAGAACAAGGGTATTATAAGAATAAGTAAAAGATTGACATAGAGCGACATGCATGGATACTTCATATCACCTGCGATGTTTTTGTTCCATAATAAAACAGGAATGTTCAAGCCTTTATTAACTCAAGCTCTCAATTTTTGGTTTGTTGATATAGTTATAGTGCACTACATTTTTAGGTCCTGTTCACACCAAGTCTGACAGGTAGCCAAAGATGGAGATGCATTGTTTTAATTTTAAAATCTTGCCTTTTGTGTTCTTCTTGGTGTGAATAGACCAATTTTTTGGTATTTACTTTGCATACACTGAAAATAATTGGTGAAGGAAATTACAGGTGATTGAATTAAAAAACTTATTTTACTCCTTTATTAATTCCTTGGTGAGAATGTTATAGTTTTGTAAGCGAAACACAAATATTCTTGGAGGAATGCAGAAGCATTGCAATATCATTTCTCATCTCATAATGTTTTCATCACCATGTCCCCTCAGGGGCTCTGTAGCATCTGAGATGTCCACTTAAAGACTAATTGTTTTGCACTATGACTATTGACTTAATTAAGATATGTCTGGAGAGCATGTTCATGCATGTTTTGAATCGCATTTTGAGTTGTGTGGAGCTCTTCAGGACTGCATGTCCAAATCAAATCATTTAATATGTATGAAAATATGTAAAGGATTTTGGGGAGCTCATACCATTTAGAGGTTAAACATTTGGACATTTGAGTTCAACATTAGAACATAACGTTGAAAACGGTACATGGATTGTTTGCAGTTGCTGAGATGGGTTTCATTTATTCTTTTATTATGGAAGGAAACATTGTTTCATCACTGCTTATGTAACACAACATCTGTGGTAAAGACTGTAAGTGATGACTGTGCGCTCCCTCTGGGTTTGTATGTACCTGTTCATTAGAGAGGTACAGCCCCAGATCGGTTAGCTGTGGACAGGTGGCAGACGGACCCGCAAGGTACAGAGAGACATAATGATCAGTGCAACAGATGGATTCTAGGAAGCGATCGAGTTTCACCAGAAACCGCAAGCTGCAGTCCCAAACAAAAGTGTTTTGCTTTTTCACAGACAGCTGTACGCCACATTCAACCAGTGTTTGTTTTTCTTTTTGAGGATTTACCTGCACAACAAAAACAAGTTCAAAATCAAACCTCTATTAAACTGTTTAGGAATTAGTCTTAAGCGTTCTTAGCACAGATCAGCTCATCCTGTTAAAAAGTACTGTGACCTATACCACAGCAGCCTGACCAATGCCATGCACTGCTGAGACCAAACTCATAGTGTGTGTTAAATCCAACACAGTCATATGGCAGCTCATAACTTATTTAGATTTGGGGATCTTATTCAATTGTATATGATCTGCTTATGTTTCACTGACAGTTACGTTTAAGCATGGACCTTCATTCTTTCTTCATTTTTTAAAATAGTAAAAATTCATACAAAATTATACAAAATTGTTTAAGCCATTCACTGGAGATCTTAGATTCAAAGCAGTAGCACACTAGTAACCCCTAAAATGTCTGTGAGAAATCGGTTTATGCATGTGCTGACTGCTAAATTGCACTCACTTCTTGTGTTGTTTTTTGCTGTGGACACTAGCTGAAGTGTGAGTCAGTTGTGTTGTGGTGGCATTAGCAAGACTTGCAGTCGGTTGAGGTGATCTGATAGGTTGGAGGAGTTGAGTGAACGTGCCGGTAATCCGCTTTACACTCTAGAGATTACATCACCTAGATTTTCATTCCTTATTCTGGCACTGTCAGTTTATCACTGCCCTTGTGCACTACACTTTAGCATACTGTGTGTGTGTATGTGTGTGTGTATATATACAAGTACATACAGTCATGGTCAAAAATATCGACACCCATGCGGTTCTGTCAGAAAATGCAACACTTCTCTCAGAAAACTGTTCCAATTGCAAATGTTTTGTTATTCACATGCTTATTGTTTTTGTTTGCACTGCAACAACACAAAAAAGAGAAAAGTTGATCAAATTTCACACAGAACTCAAAAATGGACTGGGCAAAATTACTGGCACCTTGTCAAAATTGTAAGAAATAATTGCTTTTCAAGCATGTGATGCTCCTGTAATTTGTATTTAGACACACCTGTGGCAAGTAACAGATGTGAGCAATATAGTAATCACACTTGCAACCAGTTAAAATGGAGAAAAGTTGACACAAGCTACAAGTCTATTTCTAGAGATCTTAATGTTCCTGTGTCCACTGTGCGTAATATCATCAAGAGGTTTACAGCCCATGGCACTGTAGCTAACCTCCCTGGACATGGTTGGAAGAGCAAAATTAATGAAAAATAGCAACAAAGGATTGTTCAAATAGTGGGAATCCAGATTAACTTCCAAACAAATTCAAGATGATCTGCAGACACAGCGTACAACAGCGTCAGCTTGCACTATCTGTCGCCATCTGAATGAAAGGGAGGCTATGGTAGGACACCACTGCTGACATAAAGGCATAAAAAAGCCAAAACTTATGTGACAAAACCACAATCCTTCTGGGAGAATGTAATGTGGACAGATGAGACAAAAGTCGAGCTTTTTGGTAAAGGACCTCATGGCATTGTTTACAGAAAAAGAGATGAGGCCTTCAAAGAAAAGAACACATTATCTACAGTCAAACATGTTGGAGGTTCAAAGATGTTTTGGGGTTGCTTTGCTGCTTCTGGCACTGGATGCCTTGACTGTGTGAACGGTATCATGAAATCTGATGATTACCAAAGAAATTTGAGGTGCAACGTAGTGGCCAGTGTCAGAAAGCTTCGTCTCCACCAGAGGTCATGGGTCTTCTAGCAGGACAATGACCCGAAACACACTTCAAAAAGCACTTAGAGATGTTACAAACAAAGCGCTGGAGAGTTCTGAAATGGCCAGCAATGAGTCCAGATCTGAATCCCATAGAACACCTTTGGAGAGATCTCAAAACAGCAGTTGGGAGAAAGCAACCTTCAAATCTGAATGACCTGGAGCAGTTTTCAAAAAAAGACTGGTCCAAAATTCCAGCAGAAAGGTGTAAGAAAGTGGGTGCTACCAAATATTAAGGGTGCCAATAATTTTGTGTAGTGCATTTTTTGTGTCCTGTGTGGAATTGTATCAGATTTGACTTTTCTTTTCTCTTTTTCTTGTGTTGTGCCAGTGTAAAAAATAAAATTAAAATAAACGTGAGTACCAAAACATTTGCAACTGCAATCATTTTCTCAAGTCAAGTTAATGGAACAGTTTTACCTTATCCTTCGATAAAATAACATCACAGTCTTGTGAAAATGTGTTTTGATTATTTGTGACTCATCACTAGCGCACTTATGCTGACGTTCATAATGTCTGTGAGGTTGTGTCACTCTCCACTTCTATTTGAGTCACTGATAACCGTAACTCTGCCCTGAGGGGAGAGAGCACACCTGCTCATTGAGATGTCTTTCTCTTTTCTCTTCTTACTACACACACTGCACTGACTCTCCTCATTTCCCAAAATCCTTGGATGCTATACAAGCCCTGATAGCTCAGCTTTATATAGATAATTGTAGTTTCTGCAGCCAGGTGGTTTGTGATGTAGAATTATGGGTCAGGAGAACAGCTGTTGGGCAGTTTCTGCTGCTGCTTATCAGCTTATTTCTGGTTTCTCAGTTGTTTTGTGCCAGGTTTTTCTTTCTTACTTTCTTTTAGACAGTGGGTCATTTAGTTTTGACATTGAGGCCTTGCAGTTTAGCAACAATAGCCATTAATAGTATCTGGCTTCTGATCTTCAGATGAGGCTATTCTTATAGAAGACAGGCTTATTTTAATTAAAAATGTGTGTTTCTGTGTCAGCTATGTCCCATTTCCACATGCTGTCAATGAGTCGTGAGCTCATGCCACTTTTTAAGCATTGTGTCAGTCAAAATAGACCATACATCTAATTTGCGTGTTCTAATATCTTTGAGAATTTTGATTATATGCACTTTTTACAAACACTGTAAATGTTAATCCAATTAGTTAGTTCACCCAAAAAAGCAGAGTGAGTGTGCGAGTGAGTGGGAAAGTGAGGGTGCGAGGGAGTGTGAGGGAGTGAGTGTGTTAGTGAGTGTTTGAGTGTTATTAAAGGGTTCATTCACCCAAAAATGAAAATGAAAAATCACTTGTGAGAGTGAGTGTGTGTAAGAGTGTAAGTGGGAGTGTATGAGTGAGTGAGTGTGTGAAGGGAGTGAGTGTGAGAGCGAGTGAATAAGTGTGAGAGGGAGTGTAAGTGAGTGTGAGAGTGAGTGAGTGAGACCATAATGTTGTTCTAAACCCATTAAAGGCCCATGTAACTATAAAGATGACGTTACAAAACTCGTTTCAAATTTGAGAGAATAGCAGAGTTCACAGCACAACTATAACGATAGCTATACAGGGCAACTATATCGTTTGCATCACTTTAAGAACGATTTTTTTTTACAATTAGACTTTATTCAAATTTAAAGGGCTTGCGTATTTGAATTAGCAGGGAACATTGTTGAAAGCAAACAGACATTGCACAGCAAACAAAGTAACATAAAACATAAAATTACCTCACAAATACAGCGCAGGGTTGGACAACATTGTCTTGCCTCCTTTGAAATCAGATCGTTTACGCTAGATTTACTCTTTAGATGTGCGTGCTGAGGACATCTACTGGTTGAAGTCGTGTAAGTGCAACAAAAACAAACATTCACTGGTGTGGCCTCAAATGTAGTTACCGTTGTATCGTTATCGTTCTTGGTGTGAACGGGCTTTAAGACTTGCGTGGTTATCAAATAATATTGATAATGAAACCTGAGAGACTTCTGGTCCTCTATTGAAAGTCCATTTTACCAAACCTTTTATATTCAAAAAGTTCATAAAGTCATTGTAAAAGAATGAGGTTTGTTCTCGTTCATCAAGTGCAGTGTAGCTTTCATATACCATATATTTTATGTATGTGCATAATGTGCTTAAATTAAAGCATATAAAGTAATCATATCAGTAGACTTAAGCCGCATAATTCATATGGGAATAGACTTTCAGTGGAGGAACAGAAATATTTTAATCTGAATATATATAAATATAAACAAGGATAAATGCATGCCTCTGAATATGAATATTGTGCTATTTGCATGCTACTGCTACTATAGCTGATGTGCTCTGCATTAGTCAGTGGAGGTTATGCACTGTTAAGAGGCTTGAGCTGTAATTCTCTCATTTGCCATTTTGTTAGTTAAAGTGAGGAGGCATGTGTGTCCAGATTTTGGGATAATTCTGTAGCTTCGGTCAGTTCTTGTAAGCATTTTCTCATGTTTATTTGTGCGTTATTCTCTGCAGTGTGAGAGGATAATACACTGTGATTCGGCACAATCCCAAACCCAGACTGAAGCAATTGCACTCAAATACACGCATAGAAAAACAGAGATGGGGAGGGCTTGACAGAAGTCTATCTGACAGTAAAAGGGGAGGGATCATCTCTTTGTTTTAGAAAGAGAGAGAGAGAGAGAGATTAGCCAGTAGACGAGAGGTAGTAGAGTGTAGCCAGTTCTGCCCATCCTCCACCTTTCTGCTGCTTGTAGTAGATGCGTTTTATGCATTTGGGAAGAGGAGCTTCTCTCTGGGAATTATTTATGCTGTTGGAGGGGTATTCCAGTCTTTTATTCTTCAGTAATCTCACAGCTTCCTGATCATTACGGATTTGCATGGACATTAAACTGCTCTGAGCATGGATCTGCACACCTCAGCGATGGACAGATCAGTCATGAATAGACATGGACCAGCTTCAGATTTGCTACAATGGGATATTTTTCTATTCGACTGGACCTATAACTCTAAATGTGACTACTGAAAAGCAGCTTTTTGTAATCTGTTGAGGCGAATCTGTATTAAAGGGCTACCAGAATCAAATTGGGCGAATGCCAGGAGAAGAGTGCTCAGATTGTGTTTACACACAGATGTCATAGTACTGCTTGTTTTTAAGCCCTTTACCTTCCTCTTTATTGTTTTGGACCAAAGAATATAGCTTTTATTGTTCTTCAACGTTAAAATAACTCTTTTTACAATGGCATCTTGCTGGAAAAGCCAGGTAAATATGAGGTTCTTATACATCGTCAAATGTCCAAATGTTTAACCATAGGAATTTGGTTACTCCAAGCATCGCGGTGAAATAATTCAGAATGTATTTACATGCAGTGACTGTGTTTATATGTGTATATTTAGGAGGAACAAGCTGCCAAACAAAAAGCTGAGAAGATCCGAGTAGCCCTGGAGAAGATAAAGGAAGCACAGGTTAAAAAGGTGAGATGATCAGCAGTTTTTTTTGTTTACATGTAAACATATCTTAACTGAACATGTGACGCAAACCTGGTCATACATATGTTTACAGCTAATACATCTGTGCTCTACAGTAGTTTTCAGCATGTGCAGTGTGGTGTAGTGTAGAAGTGGGTCATCTCAGTGTAATGCAGTGCACTTACATGGCTGAATCAGACCCTCGTGGGACCTGGGAAATGATTTTATAGCACATTTTTCACAGAATGGTTAGTGTAATTTGGCTTTAGAAGAAATGTCTTGCCTCTAGTAGAGACTGACCAATATTCAGTTGAACAACTTGTATTAGTATCACGATCTGTTATGTTTTATTGTTGTTTTCTACTACAGCAATAAGACCTGTAAAGCCATAGTTAGAGATTTTGATAAAGAGTGTTTAGCTGTTCTAAAACCACTGTAAACCACAGCTTCATGGAGCTTGTGCTTACATATACCTGACAAGGGTTTATAAAATAAACATACAGCAACAACGAAATGATAATACTGATACTACTACTACTAATAATAATTTATGATATATAATGGTGCTTTTCCCAAGTAATGTAATTCAGACTTTGAATGTGACTCAGTCAATTATGATCAGGGGACCATAGCTTCTATTTTATTAATATTATTGGTAACACTTTAGGAAACTATTGTCATTATTAACTAATTACTTATCAGCATGCATATAACTAGCATATTTGCTGTTTATTAATACTTATAAAGCACATATTAATGCTTTATTCTGCATGACCATATTTTAGATCCGTTAAAAGGATAGTTCACCCCAAAATGAAAATCCTGTCATTACTTACTCACACTTATTTTACACAAATTAAGATATTTTTGATAAAATCTTAGAGCTTTTTGACCCTGCATAGACAGCAATCCAACTACCACATTCAAGATCCAGAAAGGTAGTAAGGACATTGTTAAAATAGTTCATGTGACCTCAGTGGTTCAACCGTAATGTTATGAAGCAAAGAGAATACTTTTGTGCTCAAAGAAAACTAAAATAACAACTTTATTCAACAATCTCTTCCGTGTCAGTCGAGACACAAGTACCACAGTTCCACAATGCACAAAAAAGTAACACTTTACTAAATATTAATAAGCAGCAAATTAGGAGTTTGAGGCAAAAGTCATAGTTAGTAGTTAGTTAACAGTGAGAATTGATCCCCAAACTAAAGTGTGACCTAGTTATTTAGTTACCGTCCATTAAAAAAAAATAATAATAAAAAAAAAATAAATAAATAAAAAGTCATATAATTTGTCTGATACTATATTAAATAATCAGTATTGGTGTTGTTGTTGTTGTTGTTTTTTTTTTTTTTTAAATACTGGTCTTTAGACATCAGTCTATGTTGGTAAGTATAGAAGTACACTTCCAGTTAAAAGTTTTTGAACAGTAAGATTTTTAGTGTTTTTTTAAAGAAGTCTCTTCTGCTCACTAAGCCTGCATTTATTTGATCCAAAGTACAGCAAAAACAGTAAAATTTTAATGTTTTTTTATTACTTTTATTACTTATTATTTTTTATTGCTTATTACTGTTTTTTACTTATTACTGTTTTTATTACTTATTACTGTTTTCTGTTTGAATATATTTTCAAATGTAATTTATTCCTGTGATTTCAAAGCTGAATTTTTAGCATCATCCTTCAGAAATCATTCTAATATTCTGATTTGCTGCTCAAAAAACATGTATTATTATGATTATGTGGAAAACAGCTGGGTATAATTTTATTTTTCAGGTTTTTTTTCAATAAATAGAAAGTTTAAAAGAACAGCCTTTATTAGAAATAGAAATATTTGGTACAATTATAATATAATATGTCTTTATAATCACTTTTGAACAAATTAAAGCATCCTTGCATTTCCAACATTGATTATAAATCAGCATATTAGAGCGATTTCTGAAGCATCATGTGACACTGAAGGCTGGAGTATTGCTGCTGAAAATTTAGCTTTGATTACAGGAAAAAATTGCATTTTACAATATATTCAAATGAATGCAGTTATTTGAAATAGTAAAAATATTTCACATTATTACTGGTTTTGCTGTATTTTGGATCAAATAAATGCAGGTTTGGTGAGCAGAAGAGAATTATTAAAAAAACAAAAAACATTAAAACTCTTACTGTTCAAAAACGTTTGACTGGTAGTGTAGATTCAAGTGCAGTAATAAATTAATGTATAAATTGAACTTTCTGAGGTTTCTGTGGTGTTACCTGAGGGGGTAAAATAGGGCTGTGTTGATAAAAACGGCCAAAGAGCGGATGATAAAGACAACTGAAACACATTGAGGGGATTAGCTGTGTGTCTGTGCACGTGCGCCCGTGTGGCCTTACTCTCCCCCAGCGTCTGTTCTCTGAATATGTGTGTGTGGGTCAGCAGCCCTGATGGAATGTTTTCTGGGTCAGGTCACTGTCACAGTACACAAACTGAGCCTGCGTCTTATTAAACGCTTCTCTGAAATCTCTCTTGAAGTGAAATCGCTGTAAATGTGCTCTTTTAAAATCCACTGTTAATCTGGAATGAGAGTTTGTAGACATTAACAAGCTGCAGAATTTTGGCAGTGATCAGGGAGGAAGCCATCCCTTTGTGTTCTGAGATATTGATCTTAATTATGATCTAATAAATGAATACATTTCTGTTAAATAAGCTATATCTGTGGATATGTTTGAGTAATGATGGAAATTCATTGATGAGTTAGAAAGAACTGATTGCTAGAAAGAAATCGAATTTCTCAAAACTATCAGCATTGCGGTAGATTAGAGTAGATGGTAGATTAATGTGTGGATTCTGATGTTAACTGGCTTTCTGTGGCTGGGAGATTTTTTTTTTTTTTTTTACTAAAATGTGGATATGTATGTGGATGGGTGTTTCATTTAATCTTATTTGTGAGTTGATGTTGTTGCTGTTTTACTCAGAGCTGAGGTGAATGTTTGCCTGGAGTGCTTTCAAAAGGCCAAATCCCCCAATAAAATGTCACAGGTCACAATGTAACTCACTGATGAGGGAGAAATTTTTGCAAGGACCAAGTGATGTACAAACTAATTTGTCATGTCCTGTCTCTCCCCTCAGTTGGTAATCCGAGTTCACCTATCAGATGAAAGCTCAAAAACTATGATGGTGGATGAGAGACAGACGGTGCGTCAAGTGCTGGACAGCCTGCTGGACAAATCCCACTGCGGATATAGCCTGGACTGGTCTCTGGTGGAAATCATCTCTGAACTCCAGATGGGTAAGTGCCAGAAGACAGACCTCGGTCTGATCCTCATTGTAGCTTGTTCTGGTCAAGAATTGCCCAGTAATTGACATGAAAATTGACCAACCGCAAAAAGTTTTAGGTAAATCTGGAACTGGTACCACAGTAATAGACCAACATGCAACAAACTGATGCAATTCATGACACAAAACTCGCTGTGAATGGTTTTACAGGCAACACCAAAGTTATTAGCAAAAAAAATATACATATACACTAGTGCTGTCAAATGATTAATCGCAATTAATTGCATCCAAAATAAAAGTTTATGTTTACATACTATATATTTGTGTTCTGTGTATATTTATTATGTATATTTAAATACACACACATGCATGTATATATTAAGGAAAAATATTTTAGATTTATATCTAAAATATTTATATTTATTTATAATCTAAACTGTATATATTTAAATTGATCAAAAGTGGCGGTAAAGGCATTTATAATGTTACAAATTATTTCTATTTTTAAATAAATGCTGTTCTTTTGAATTTCCTATTCATCAATGGATCTTGTGGAGAAAAAAATACTTCCCAGAAATATTTAACACAACTGTTTTCAACATTCATAAATAATTACAAACGTTTATTTAACATCAAATCAACATTTGTGACCCTGGACCACAAAACCAGTCTTAAGCCGAAGAAGTATATTTGTAGCAATAGCCAACAATACATTGTATCAAAATGATCGTTTTTTTTTTTTTTGTTTAATTCAAAAAATAATTTGGATATTAAGTAAAGATGATGTTCCATGACAATATTGTGTAAATTTTCTACTGTAAATATATCACCTTAATTTTTGATTAGTAATATGCACTGCTAAGAACATTGGACAACTTCAAAGGCGATTTTCTCAATATTTAGATTTTTTTGCACCCCCAGATTTTCTCGAATACTGCCCTATCCTAACAAACCATACATCAATGGAAAGCTTATTTATTCAGCTTACAGGTGAAAAGATAAATTACAAAAAATTTGTGAAAATTAATATCAAAACTTTTAATTATAATTTCTTTAAATATCATTGTAAACATACATTTTAAACACAACTGTTTGATAAAAACAGTAGAGTGATAAAAACCTGTGCGTCACTAAAGACGTGGTTTGACAGGAAGTCCACATGCTGGTGGCTCTTGAGTACATATGGTAATAGACTATTACTTCACTGACTAGTCTAAAATATCCAAAGAGAGATTGAATCGATAAAGAGAAATGAAAAAAAGAGATTAAAGTCATGTGGTCAGGCTTGCCCTAGATCGAGCACAACGACAGCTGGATGATAATGCACATCTTTTTCATTTTCTGCTGGTCTTCAAAACATAACAGCAGTCCTGTTTGATTTATTTGATCACTGCAGATTAGCAATGAGTATAGATTAGCAAAGTCTATGTCTGAAATCCCAATAGGATTAACCCACACAATCATGTGCGGTCTGAGCGAGGATAGCCCTAGGTAACCATTATTATAACCGGTCCCACCAATTCCATGATATCAAGACTGTAAGTCTACAGAGAATATATTTTAAAATGTAATTTATTTCTGTGATTTTTAGGTATTTTTAGCATTATTACTCCAGTCTCCAGTGTCACACGATCCTTCAGAAAATATTCTAATATGCTGATTTGGTGCTCAGGTTACACTTATTATTATCAATGTTGAAAACAGTTGTGCTGCTTAGTATTTTTGTGAAAAACCATGATACATTTTTTTTTTTCTGAATTCTTAGTGTGGATACTTTTTGCTTTTGTTTTTGGTTTTTTTTTTCAGTCTGGTGCAATGCTTTGCATAAATTAATAAATGCATTATCTGTGGTTGTATTGAACCAGAACATGGCTTTAAATGAACCTGCACCCTTTTCTTTCTGTGTCTAATATATGAGTGTGTGAGTCAGAGGCCTCATGTGCTGGGCTGCTCTGTATGTAGGTCCTGAGCGGTCATGCGTGTGGCCATAGCCTACATCTCCAGGGCTTCAGCTTTTCCACTTTCTGCTCTTTCATTGGACGGAGAAAAAGGCAGGGAGGGGAAAGATAAGGAGATCTAGTGTTGGGGTATAGAATATCCACCAGATGGACTTTGCTAAAATCCCTTTAATGAAAAGAGCAGCTGATGTCTTTTCTGGAGGTATTTTGTGCAAGTTGATGGATTGTTGCAGTTTATAATGAGGAATGATGTGTTTTTGCCCCTCAGGCTGAACGACTTCAGAAATAGATGTACACACTCATATGGTCATGAGAAGAGAATTGTCTTGAAGTGTATTTTCATGCATTAAACAGCAATTTTAGTTCTTGAATGACTTTTGTCGTGCTGTCAGCACCTAGTCAAGCTCTTCGATATTGCTCTTGTGGTAGGTTTGTTTGTTGGCTCATTGTTTTTGAAGGTTGTGCATGTTGAGGTTAAAGGTCACTGATTTAGTGTTAAGGTGTGACAAAATCAGGCTTAATCCAGATGTTAGGATCAAGAGCTGCATAAGGGATTGTTAATTCCTTAAGCATCTTTAATCATCTAATGGATGGGCAGATTAGCGATTTCACTAGTTTCATTTTTCAGCATCTTTAAAATAAAACTGTGTTAAGCATTTGATAAAGGAAACCCTGGGTATTAAGACTTATATGGCTTAATATAATGTAAATGATGTCTCTTACTGAAATATGTAGCAGAAAACCCATAAAAGACTTCACATTATTTTTAAAAAATCCACATTGTTTTAGGCATATTTTAAACTATGGGGGGCACCATTATTTTAATGACATGAAATGGTTGCACTTGGTGAGCTACTGGGTCTAATTTGCCATTTTCACCACAACACAACTCAGAAAATAAAATACTGATACGATGCCACATGGTGCAGCTTTTGGTTGTAATTTTCAGTCAAAGGGCAACAAAAGAAACGATGTTAAGTCTTTACTGCTTTCCCAGCGATAAGGAGGAGAAAAGAATTGGAAGATGCCTGTGGATGAATAGCTCTGATGCCTTTGAGGCTTTTAGTAGACCACAGCTACTGAAAGAACTTACAAATGGCTGAGACAAGAAACACTAAATGCCATCCAGGGAAGATGTAAACATGCCCATGCTTGTCATGATGCCGCAGCCACTGAAGGAGTTTCACTAGATATCCAAAGGCGTTTAGACTCCTTGTGGGAAAAATCTATGCTACGGCACAGGGCTGGTCGATAAATCAGTAACGATAATTATCACGCGGTATGACTTTTTTTTTTTTTTTTTTTTTGAAAAACGATAACAAGAGTTCGATATATGTGAGATTTATAATGTTTATGCAGCAAAGGCAAAACAAAAGAGCGCTAGTCAAAGTGCGCCACTCGGACCGTTTATCCGCTCATTAAAACATGCAGAACTAAGAAATTATTTAATTATTTTGTTAAGGAAAAATGACTGGAAAAAGTGTGAAGAATTAAAAAAAAAACATGTTTGTCATGTCCTGACCATAAAGAAGATTTAACTTTTACACTGTAGCAAAAAATCTGCCTCTAAACTAGAAAGAAATACAAATGTGACATTTATTGTGATAAGTATCGTATCGACTTATATTTAAAAAAAAATATTGTGAGAGTGTTGTGGTAAAAATAGCAACAGGTAGCGCCAGTAGCTTACCAATTGCAACCATTTCACATCATAATGGTGCCCTCCGTAGTCCAAAATATGCATAAAACGATGTGGATATTTTTAAACAATGTAAATCTTTCATGGGTTTTCTACTACATATTTAAGTACATATTTATATTAAACCATACAAGTCTTAATACCCAGGGGTTCCCTGTAAAGCTTTGCCTTTTATAGACTGTGATTTCCAAACTTAGAAATCTTGTATCCGACAGGATACTGTACAAATCAGTTAAAAACAGAGTTATCTGTTTTTACAAATTAACTCTTTAAATGTAAAGTTTATAAAATATAAAGTTTATCATACATAATAAGTTTTGTTTAAATAATACTTCTGGTGTCACTGAACTTGCAGCCCTCGTGTAGAAATTGTTGGAAATGTATACATGTGATTTTCCTCAGTGGGTTTTAAGGTTTGACCTATTTTAAATTTGTCTAGTGCATGCAATGTACTTTCTCATCCTAAATGTCTTCAGGGGACTTTCCCGCCATGAAATACATGCAGTAAAGAGAGCAGGACTGTGGCAGCAGTGGCTTATAGTAATTTGGATAAATGTCACTTTCCTTACAGACCATCGGATCTCTTCATGATTTAGAAATGCTAAACCTAAATCTAATCTTTAGTTTACAATCACTTTCTTTCACATCAGTCTGTGTCCAAAGTTGTTGTCCTTGTTATTTTTTTATTTTTTGAATAGCAAGTCACATAATCTTCATACTGGTTGCACTTTGTTTCCCAGAGAGAATCTTCGAGGATCATGAGAACCTGGTTGAGAACTTGCTGAACTGGACCAGGGACAGCACCAACAGACTGATGTTCATCGAACGCATTGAGAAATATGCACTTTTCAAGAACCCTCAGGTAATACTACAGCTAATACTAAAAGTAATGCTGCATCTGTCTGTCAGTAGTGACCAGGTCTGCATAGCAGCAGAATGGTTCCATACAACTTCCATACACTACATTTGAAGTTACATTGTTAAATACTATATATATACGATATTGTTAAAAAGCTTGGTAAAAAGGAGTTGGTACGATTTTTTTTTGAAAAATAGTATCTTATACTCACCAAGGCTGCATCTATTTAATAAAAACTACAACAAAAACAGCAATGTGAAATTTTACTATTTAAAAGAAATGTTAGTTGAATACATTGCCGTTCAAAAGTTTGAGAACAGCATGATTTTTAAATGTTTTTTTAAAGAAATTTCTTATGCTCATCAAGGCTGTATCTATTTGATCAAAAATATAGAAAAAAATATGTAATTTTATAAAATATTATTGCAATTTAATATAGCAGTTTTATGTTTTAGTATATCTTATATTGTAATTTATTCCTGTGATGACAAGCTGAATTTTCAGCATCATTACTCCAGTCTTCAGTGTCACATGATCCATTTGAAATCATTCTAATATGCTGTTTTATAATCAATGTTGAAAACAATTGTGCTGCATAATATTTTTTGCAACCTGGGATACTTCTTTTAGGATTTTTTGATGAATAAAAAATTAAAAATAACACTGTTTATTCAAAATAGAAATTTTGTGTTACAATATACACTACTATTCAAAAGTTTGGGATCATTAAATTATTATTTTTATTTAATTAATACTTTTATTTAGCAAGGATGTGTTAAATGGATAAAAAGTAATAGTTAAAACTTATTGTTAGAAAAGATTTCTATTTTGAATAAATGCTGTTCTTTTTATTCATCAAGAATCAAAGAAAAACGTATATTAGTAGAAATTTAAATGTAGATTTTTGAACGATAATGTGACACTAAATACTGGAGTAATGGCTGATAAAAAACAATTCAGTGCTGCGTCACAGAAATAAATTATATTTTAAGGTATGTTAAAATAGGAAACCAATATTAGAAATTGAAATTGAATACTTCACAATATTACAGTTTTTTTTCTGTATTTCTGATTAAATAAATAGCCTTGATGAGCATAAGAGACTCCATTAAAAAACATTAAAAACCTTACTGATCCCAAACTTTTGAACAGCAGTGTATATTTTAAAACATTATTTGTTCCTGTAATGGCAAAGCTGAATTTTTAGTCATCAGTGTCACATGATTCTTCAGAAATCATTAACATATGCTGATTCGCTGCTAAGATATTTTTTGGGCTGCTAAATTTATTTATTTTTAACCCTGATACATTCTTTGATAAATAGAAAATGTTCAAAAGAACAGCATTTATTTGTAATTTAGTTGTAATTTTAATTAAATGCATCCTTGGCTTTGCTCAATAAAATAATGCTACAATGAAAGGCAAGATTTTCAGTGAATAATTCTTCCATTTTTAGTGTTATAACATTTACATTTTTATGTGAACTGTCACTTACTCCCCATGTAATGACTAGATATGATGTGCAGTTTTGTCACCAAAGACTGATAATAGATATGAAAGAGAAGGTGAATGAGTTTCAGAGTGACAGTAATATAGGTTTGTTCAGTATGGATGTTCTGCTAGTGCAGTGCGCTATGGATCAGTAGTTTTATTGGCATGTGACTGATGTAGGTCAATGTCATGTAAATGCTGAGCTGTAATGAATAATTGATCTCAGCAGAGGCTGGTTGAAGTGAGTTCACTGCCCAGACTCTGAGTCTCTGGCTGCTGCTTTGGTCATTTTAAAACCCCCCAGAGAGAAAGTGCAACCCTAAAAACAAAAAGTCATTCCATGTGTTTAAATACACATATTGTATTAAGTCTTTTAAAATAGCACATTCAAATATCTAAAGATTTGTTTTGGCTAATGCTCTAGTAAACATTCAGTATGTAGTAGATAGTCACAGATCATTTTCATACCCATTTTTACATCTTTCTGAATCATCTGTTTCCTCAGAACTATTTGCTGGGGCGTAAGGAGACGTGTGAGATGGCAGACAGAAATAAAGAGGCTCTGTTGGAGGTGAGACAGACTGTGAACCTACTTGCACGCATATTCTCCTGGGTTTTAAAGTCAGCATGACTTATTTAGGTCATGTCAGGCATGTTGTACTCATTCGAGTGACTGATAAAGGTGCTTGTGTGTGTGTTTTGAGCAGGAGTGTTTCTGTGGAAGCTCTATCAGTGTGCCTGAGATGGAAGGAGTGCTCTGGCTCAAAGACGACGGCAAGAAATCCTGGAAGAAGCGCTACTTCCTGTTACGAGCCTCTGGGATATATTACGTGCCAAAGGGTAAAGCCAAGGTCAGTTGTGTGTCTCTTTTTCCTCTGTTGTGTCATGTTTCATCTGTTTGCTGTGTTCATTTCTTTATCACACACTCTGACTGATACACACTTACACTATGGTGATCTGATCACAACTGGTCCAAAATGTCAGAACATCAAAAGGCATCTGTCCACAATACATTTGTAAAAGTTCTTTAGGCACTGTCGAAAGAAGAGGAGGCATCATGCCTGTTTTCTACTTTTTGTTGTTGTGTAATAAATCCATATATATATATATATATATACACTGACCAGTTTACAGTCAAACTGGGCATCACTAATCAGTTGTTTGTGCATAGTGTTAGATTAATATTAAGGATTCACTCCCAGGACAAGATGCCTCATAATCTAATCTACTCACCATCTAAATGATCTCTAAAAGCATGGAAGGAGATTCTGGGATTATGTGGGTTTATGACAGAGGTGATCATGTGCACATATGCCCGTATTATGCATGCACTTGAGTGTTCCCACAAATATGTGCAGATATGTTCACACTCTGAGGCCTGAACAGTGATTATACACAAGCTTTGTGTGAGGGGGAAAAATAAAATCAGTATTCCCAAAATAATTTAAATATATCTAAAAATAAAATAAAAAGTATCTGATGAAAAACAAAAACTAAAAATATTGCCTTGGCTACTGAAAACTGAAAAAATATAAGATCATTCAAAAAACTGGTAAATTCTAAAATAATATGTAAAGAATACCAAAATAACACTTCTGCATTTCCTTTTGTACATGCATATGGGTCAATATCACCATAAAGTGCCTTTCAAGCCTCACAATACTCAAAAATTTTAGTCTTAATTTCCCATTTGCTTTGTCATGTCATAAAGAGTAGACACTCAAGTACTATAAAATCATATTAACTGAGCTCCCACACATTTCTTTAGATAATTATGGGCCATTGTTTGAAGCATAATCCCTAAGATATATCCACCCTGTCATGGAAATATATATTACTGTTAAATACATTTCATTGTAATATTAAGGTGCAAATGCTATTTTCTGAAAGGTATGATGTCCCTTTCAGGGACAGGGTTATTTGTTTGCTTTCAAATTATAAATACAGAAAAGATTTTATGTAAACCATGTTTTTTTTTGCATGTTATTGCTAGCTATTGAATTGATATGATTAAATTATTATTTTAAATATTATTTTAAAATATCAAGTTGACCGAGTGGACCAGCACACTATGGAGTGGACACATAAAGCAAAATGCACAAACCATGACAAAATATGACAATGAACATTTATTCAGCTTTGAAAAAATATAATAATAATAAATAATAATATAATTACATTCTCAATCACATTAATATCCCCCTCCCCCAATCATTTTAGTTGTTAGCAATATTGACTACAAATGAATGCTATGAGTGGCCGACACGACAGGGTGGACATTTTTAGGTTCAATTAGCATATTAGCTTACAACAAGCTATGACTAGCTAAAAAGTCAGTCTGGTTTTTGAAGAGATTTTGGTATTTTTAAACTTACATAGATTAAAAATACTGTATTCTAATAATGTTAAGCTTAGGAAAAGCAAACTCATACGAAGAAAATTTGTCAGTTGAAAAGTCACCAACTTATTCAACTCAGGTGTTGAAATTAAAAAAAATCTGTTGTCCTGATGTCACTAAAGAGGATGGCCTTTTTTTAAAGAGGCGGATTCCCCAATATGACAGGGTGGACAACCATGGACAAACTCTTCTTGTTTTATTAAATAAAAATATTTTTTATTACCAAATGATCAATACATTCTACTCTTAATCAAATTGAATGAGCAGTGCATGGGACATAGCAAAATAACATGCATCCTCCTACACAAAACTTGAAAAAAAAAATCTAGAGAATGTATCTATAGAGCCAAGTAATGCTTTTGTTATGAAAATACAAACTTAGACTAATATAACACACCCTTTCATAGTCATTTTTTTAGTCATTTTAGTTATCTTTGAGTTATGTACAGGACACCAAAAGGCACCCTACAGTGATATTGACCCATATATTCACATTAGGTGCATTAGGCACAAGACGTGATGACCAGTGATGCTTGGCATTGTTGATGTCAAACCTGGCACAAACACATTTTGTGAATGTGCAAATGTGAATGAGATTTGAGAGCTGTAGCATGAACACACTGGCTGTCAGTCACACATCATAATTCTTGTGCTTTTCAAGAGATGAAGGCCCACTGACTCTTTGCTTAACACATCCATGTTTAGAGATCAGCTAATGAGGTCAAGTTCAGAGGAGATATGGGCCAGTGACTGCTCATTATCCACAGACCACAGAGAGGCAGAGGGTGATGGAGAGAGAGATAAAAGAGCAGCTGCTGTACATCCTCAGGTCATCACTCTGGGTTTAACAGCTGCTGCCCATCTGCATCCCTAGCATACTCGCATCCTGTTTCATACTTAAGACATTTGACCCGTCTGATTCTGCATGAGACAAATACAGTAAAAAAAAAGAACATTCAGGATTTTTCATGCTATTCAACGTGTCTTGCCTATTTCTATGCTCTAATTCAATGCACTTTACAAATGTAGTGCTCCCCCTAGTGGATTCAACAGTGAAGTAACATTTAGGTCAATTTAGGTCATAATTAAATTTTTATTTGGTTATTTTTGGTTATTTAATAGCTAATTTCTAACACTAATTTTCATTTTCACAGTATAATCAACGAAATGGAATAAACAGCAGGTCTAATTGTGTGGCATGGTGTTTTTAAAATAATTATAATGTAAATAATCATACTGATAATTGTAGAAGATAAGATACAAAAATATGAATGTACACAATCTATTAATTTATAATTTGTTGTAGTGTTATTCCCTACAGATGCATTTGCAAACAATGATTTTCCTTTATGTACTAACATGCAGTTTTTTTCTTTTTATCCGGTGTCTTCTGTAGGCCTCTAGAGATCTGGTTTGCTTCCTACAGCTGGATCATGTTAACATATATTTGGGACAGGACTACCGCAGCAAGTATAAAGCCCCAACTGACTACTGCATGGTCCTGAAGGTGAGGGTTGACCGTCACCTTACAATACATTGTATTAGACATGTATCATCTGCTTTTATGCAGTTATAAATATTGTCTAAAAAGAATCAAAGTTGTTAAACCTCTTAATCAGATGTCATTCACATTTTAGACACTGATTTGTTCCTGAAGATAAAGATGAGTTAGCCGTGTCCATAGCCATGTGCTCTTAAAATGCATTTAGAATTGAAGTCAAAGGTTTACTTACATCTTGCAGAATCTGGAAAATGTTAATTATTTTATCAAAATAAGAGGGAGCATACAAAATGCATGATATTTTTTATTTAGTACCTGAATAAGATATTTAAAAAAAAATACATTCACATAATAGTCCACAAGAAAAATAATAGTTTTATTTATAAAAATGACCCTGTTCAAGAGTTTACATACATGTTATTCTTAATATTGTGTTGTTACCTGAATGATCCACAGCTGTTTTTTTTTTTTTGTTGTTTGTTTGTTTGTTTGTTTGTTTAGTAACAGTTGTTTGTGAGTCCCTTGTTTGTCCTGAACAGTTAAACTGCTTGCTGTTCTTCCAAAGAAAAAAATCCTTCAGATCCCAAAAATTCTTTGGGTTTTCAGCATTTTTGTATATTTGAACCCTTTGCAACAATGACTGAGCTTTTTTCAAAAAAGAAAACTTTTTGAATTTGAAAATCAGTAACAATAACTTGAACTTATTTTGTCCCTTGGGGAAACATGTATCTATAGCTTCTGAAGGGCAGTACTAAATGGGGGGGAAAAAAGATATTTAGGCAAAATAAGAAAAAATGTACACACACTTTTTTTCACTCCTGGCTCCTTCTGGAGCATCAGTGAGCATTTAAACCTTCTGTAATAGTTGCATATGAGTCCCTCAGTTGTCCTCTGTGTGAAAAGCTGGATCTCAAAATCTTTTAGTCATTGTTAGAAAGGTTTCAAATACACAAAAATGTTGAAAAAATAATTGGTTAGACAAACAAGGAACTCATAAGCAACTATCACTAAAAAATAAACAACACAGCTGTGGATCATTTAGGTAACAACACAGTTTTAAGAACCAAGTGTGTGTAAACTTTTGAACAGGGTCATTTTTTAAATTCAACTGTTTTCTCTTGTGGACTATATGTAAATGTATTTAATGTAAAATCTCTTATTCAGGTCAGTATTAAAAAATAACATGCATTTTGTATGATCCCTCTTATTTTGGCAGACTTAAACTGTACTTAAATGAACAAAAAGTCATTTGTAAGTACAGAACCCAGTAAAACAAGCATTTGCCTGTCCATATCTCTACAGTTGCTTGCAATTTCCAGATTTCCATTTGTCTATATGGTTAAAGCAGACAGAAGTCAGAGGTTTTTGCCAGAGGACATTTTAAGCGCTGGGAATTGTACAAGCCAGATCTCGGTTTGCATTACAATTTATGATTCTGGACCGAACAACTTATTTCTTCAGTTTGTCCAGACACCCTCAGAAGGAAATCAGAGCCACAGAAGGGAGACAAACATAAATTTAGACTGTTTTGGTCAGTGTTTGGCTTTATTTTGACAAAACGTTGATCTGTTGATCTGACTCTTCTGACCTTATTCTTGCATAGCCAAATTTTTGACTACAGTATAAAGGACTGACTGCACTTATTGTGAAGAACTGCTTGCTTAGAAAGAGACCATGTGAAACGTGGCCAAACACAATGTGTTTTTACGCTCCATTTAGAGATCAGTTCATCTGAAACTGTTTATACCACAATATTATACCAGAAATTCGAATTCAACATCAGCCAGGAACTAATATTATAGAAATCAGACAATGATTTTGTACACAGACAATGAAATGCATCAGTATAGGTAACGTCTTTGATTTTGCCACACAGCACCCTCAGATTCAGAAGAAGTCACAGTACATCAAGTACCTCTGCTGTGATGATGTCAGAACGCTGCATCAGTGGGTCAATGGAATACGCATTGCCAAGGTAACATCTCATTATGATGACATCACCCTGATTGGTGTATAATGTGTTAGGTTTTGTGGCTAAATCTATGTGATTTGTAATGCAGTATGGGAAGCAGCTGTATTTGAACTACCAGGAAGCTATGAGACGCACTGAGGCTGCTCATGACTGGTCCTCCCTGTCCAGCTCCAGTATCAAGTCTGGTTCCAGCTCCTCCAGTCTACCAGGTGAGTTCAGCAGTGCAGCAGCAGAAATATTGGAAACTCAAACGAGACGGTTTATGAGACAACATATCGGGTGTCTATGTTCACCTCTTTATTAGACTTTTTGATTCATTATGATTCTTTCATGCCTACAGAATCTCAGTCCAACCACTCGAGCCAATCAGACAGTGGCGTGTCAGAGACTACATCCTCTGGTCATGTGCGCTCTCAGAGTGTGGTCAGCTCCATCTTCTCTGAGGCATGGAAGAGAGGCAATCAGGCAGATGAACCTAAGGTGACCTTTGAAGAACTTTACTAGTCTCTTTACTTGCTCTGCTTTGTTTCACCTATGTTTCTTCTTCATGGTGTCATTATCATCTATTCTGTGTCTTAATCCATTTTGTATAATATACAGTTAAAGTTAATAGTTTACATACACCTTGTCATCTGTATTTTTGGTCAGTTTTCCTGAAATAGAAATTGTTGCTATATTTTAGATGGGTATACAGAGGAGATCAAAAATGTACATACACTTGGCAGAATCTGCTAAATGTTAATTATTTTACCAAAATCAGACAAATCATACAGAATACATGTTATTTTTCATTTAGTACTGACCTGAAAAAGATATTTCACATAAAAGACATTTACATATACAGGTCCTTCTCAAAAAATTAGCATATTGTGATAAAGTTCATTATTTTCTGTAATGTACTGATAAACATTAGACTTTCATATATTTTAGATTCATTACACACAACTGAAGTAGTTCAAGCCTTTTTTTTGTTTTAATATTGATGATTTTGGCATACAGCTCATGAAACCCCAAAATTCCTATCTCAAAAAATTAGCATATTTCATCCGACCAATAAAAGAAAAGTGTTTTTAATACAAAAAAAGTCAACCTTCAAATAATTATGTTCAGTTATGCACTCAATACTTGGTCGGGAATCCTTTTGCAGAAATGACTGCTTCAATGCGGCGTGGCATGGAGGCAATCAGCCTGTGGCACTGCTGAGGTGTTATGGAGGCCCAGGATGCTTCGATAGCGGCCTTAAGCTCATCCAGAGTGTTGGGTCTTGCGTCTCTCAACTTTCTCTTCACAATATCCCACAGATTCTCTATGGGGTTCAGGTCAGGAGAGTTGGCAGGCCAATTGAGCACAGTAATACCATGGTCAGTAAACCATTTACCAGTGGTTTTGGCACCGTGAGCAGGTGCCAGGTCGTGCTGAAAAATGAAATCTTCATCTCCATAAAGCTTTTCAGCAGATGGAAGCATGAAGTGCTCCAAAATCTCCTGATAGCTAGCTGCATTGACCCTGCCCTTGATAAAACACAGTGGACCAACACCAGCAGCTGACATGGCACCCCAGACCATCACTGACTGTGGGTACTTGACCTGGACTTCAGGCATTTTGGCATTTCCCTCTCCCCAGTCTTCCTCCAGACTCTGGCACCTTGATTTCCGAATGACATGCAAAATTTGCTTTCATCCGAAAAAAGTACTTTGGACCACTGAGCAACAGTCCAGTGCTGCTTCTCTGTAGCCCAGGTCAGGCGCTTCTGCCGCTGTTTCTGGTTCAAAAGTGGCTTGACCTGGGGAATGCGGCACCTGTAGCCCATTTCCTGCACACGCCTGTACACGGTGGCTCTGGATGTTTCTACTCCAGACTCAGTCCACTGCTTCCGCAGGTCCCCCTCTCGTTGTGCAGCGTTTTCTGCCACGCTTTTTCCTTCCCACAGACTTCCCACTGAGGTGCCTTGATACAGCACTCTGGGAACAGCCTATTCGTTCAGAAATTTCTTTCTGTGTCTTACCCTCTTGCTTGAGGGTGTCAATGATGGCCTTCTGGACAGCAGTCAGGTCGGCAGTCTTACCCATGATTGCGGTTTTGAGTAATGAACCAGGCTGGGAGTTTTTTAAAGCCTCAGGAATCTTTTGCAGGTGTTTAGAGTTAATTAGTTGATTCAGATGATTAGGTTAATAGCTCGTTTAGAGAACCTTTTCATGATATGCTAATTTTTTGAGATAGGAATTTTGGGTTTTCATGAGCTGTATGCCAAAATCATCAATATTAAAACAAAAAAAAAGGCTTGAACTACTTCAGTTGTGTGTAATGAATCTAAAATATATGAAAGTCTAATGTTTATCAGTACATTACAGAAAATAATGAACTTTATCACAATATGCTAATTTTTTGAGAAGGACCTGTAGTCCACAAAAGAAAATAATAATAATAAATAATAAAAAATTACCTGTTCAAAAGTTTACATTCACTTTTCTTACATCTTTTTACACTGAGGACAACTGAGGGACTCATATTTACATTTAATTTAAAGATCAGGGTAAATTTAATTATTTTGTCTTCTGGGAAACATGTAAGTATCTTCTGTGATTTCTAGGGCAGTGCTAAATGGGGAAAAAAAGATATTTAGGCAAAATAAGAAAAATGTCATTTTTCAAAAGTGCATTTTGTTTCCTTCTGAAACATCAGTGAGCATTTGAACCTTCTGTAATAGTTGCATATGAGTCCCTCACCTCAAAATCAAAATCATACAGGCATTGTTGGAAAGGGTTCAAATAAAAAAAAATGCTGAAAAACCAAAGAATTTGAGGGACCTGAAGGATTTTAATGAACAACTTTTACTAAACAAAAAAACAAAGCTGTGGATCATTTATGTAACAACAGTATCAAGTAAGCTTTTGAATGGGGTCATTTTTATAAATTCAACTTTTTTTTTTTTTTTTTTGAGGACTATATGTGAACATCTTTTATGTGAAATATCTTATTCAGGTCAGTACTAAAATACTAAAATAACATGCATTTTGTATGATCACACTTATTTTGGTAAACTAATAACAATTTGCAGATTCTGCAAGGTGTATGTAAACTTTTAACTTCAACTGTACATGTACAAGTCAGCATTCAGGACTGCAACTGTCCGTTTTACATTAGCTGCAATTAAATTCAATTACTCTGTCAGTGGAATTTGCTGAATCAGGATATGACATTGTCAGCTAATTCCAAGTGTTAAATTTAATTAATTAGAGGACAAGAGCAATTTAAGCCACAGTAAAAACCTTTTGGGTGATTGTGGGACATATGTCGCGCTGTCCCCAGATATTTTACTTGTTAATTGGTCCCCTTTCTGTTTGTCTACCCAGGATGAGAATGTCAAGTCTGGTAAGACTATACACTGGTGGGGATTGAGATTAGAAGTGTGGTAAAACCTCACACTCTAGCCGCTTAAATTTAATATAATCCTCACATGTGAAACTCTAAAGCAACTAACCACTGATATGATGTGACATGATGTGACATGATATGTGTGTAGTGGGAAGTTCATCTTATTTGTTTTTTTGAATGCTGGTAATCGGACACTGGTGTGAGGCATCTCCTGTAATAGTTTGTGTTAACTCTTAACCGACAGTGCACTGGTGTTGTATTTTTAATAACCCGTTAAGTTTGGAGTGTTTTGGTTTGATGTGTGTTATCAGTCGGAGAAGGTAAGCACAACAAAAACAGGTTTTTAGAATGAGCTCAACATCTTAATGATTCTGTGTTGAAAGTCTCTGAGTTGGAAGAGCAGACCTCAATACTAACAGCTCCTAGCTTCTTTCTTAAGATTGCATAACATTTCCGACAATATTTCATGCCATTTCACTCTTTTAATTGCACTGTGTGCTAAATATCTAATAATACATATCCTTCAAAAATAAAATTCTAATTGAATCATTTCTGTCATGTCCACAGATGAGAATGGATGGCCCACCAGCACAGCCTGCTAGAGCCTCTTACCCTCTACAGCTTCCCCCACTGCCCCAGTCTCTTCAGTCTCGTAGCAGCTACAGCGGCGTGTCACCTTTGTCCCCCTCCTCACCCCCATCTCCACCACCGCCTCCTCCACCACCGCCCCCTCTTCCCAACCCCACACACCACTCCACCCCTGTAATGTTCACTAAATACAGCACCCTCGCTAGGTTGCAAAACATCTCCCAGGCTCCAAATCATTACAAACAGACCCCCTTATTGGCAGCACAGCAGCAACCTATGCCCCCTACACCGCCCCCACAGAGTCTCAAACCTGTAATGAATAACATGGCAGATGCTGCCAGCAGTCCCCCTCCGCCTCCACCTCCACCGCCTCCTCCAGAGATGCCAGTACCAGGCTCAGCCATGGCAGTGTTGAAGCATGCCCCTCTTAGCCCTCAATACGCTCATCCTCCACCCCTAGAGGAAGACCAGCTGCCACCTCCACCTCATCTACAAAGTAATGGCTACTTGCCTCCGCCACCACCCCCAGAACAGTTAAAATACCCGCCTCCACTCAGCACCAATGGGCTCCAGCAGTTTTTAGCGCAGAAGTTTCCTAATATGACCTATGACTTCTCACCTGTCCAACAAGATGAAGAGCCTCCACCGCCTCCTCCAGTGTGTTTTTCTCCGCCGCCTCAGCAAACAGGTCCACCTGCCCCGCCTAAAACATTCACCGGTGGGTTTCCACCCCAGACTGCTCCGAAACCTGCCCATGGGATTTCCCCCGTTTCCCCTGTGCCACCTTCTTTGTCTCCAACCCCTCCGGCCACCATGAAGAAACAGCAAAGCCTCTCCACTGGTCACAGCCCCAATCAACCTCCACCTACCCTTCCCAAGCAGTATAGCCTTTCTTCCAAATCTCCATCTGTTTCTGCCCCCATCTCTCCCACCCAGTCACTCGTAAAGCAGATTGTAAACCAGTTCCCTGACACTCCTGATGGATCCAAAGGTCCCATATCTCCCCCTGTGGTAAAAAACAAACCAAAATGGCAGCCAGGAGGACAGGCTCAGCCACAGTCTCCTGAATTTCCTCCACCTCCACCAGAGAGCACCCTTGATTTCCCTCCACCTCCTGCTCCAAGTCCTCCTCCTGCCTCACAACCTTCTGGCAAGATGGGATCACCGATCA
This sequence comes from Cirrhinus molitorella, assembly GCA_033026305.1. NCBI lineage: Eukaryota > Metazoa > Chordata > Actinopteri > Cypriniformes > Cyprinidae > Cirrhinus > Cirrhinus molitorella. Next base: position 28,478,286 of record CM065122.1, on the reverse strand, counting down.
AGAAGTCCCCATCGACGTCGTCCAATTCTTCAACTGGTTCAGGAGGGAAGAAGCCCCCTCCAACCCCACAGCGCAACTCCAGCATGAAGTCCGCCTCTTCCGTGGAGTACCAGGAGTCTAAGAAAGTGGAGGATCTGGTCAGCATGTTTGCCCAAACCAGTCAAGCCCAACCCAGCTCCTTCTCAACGCCATCCTCTACAACAGGATCACCTTCCAAGGACTTTTCCGCGGGACCTCGTGCACCACCAAAACCAGGCAAGATCAACTTGGCTACTCTGCCTCTGGCTCTCCAGGGGAAGCAAGGCCAATATCACCAATCCAGCTCGGACTTCCCCTCCCCTCCTCCAGAGTGTGACTTTCCCCCTCCGCCGCCGGACTCAGAGCTCCTGCCTCCTCCACCTCTTCCATCAGAGCTGCACACCGGAGCACCCAAAGTGGCTGTGGTGAACCCTCAACCCCAACACTCCTCCAGCTCCACATCCTCATGGAAGCAAAGCTCTTTGAAGAAAGCAGCCCCTCTGACTATGCACCGCCGTAGCAGTGGCCCAGCTGAGTCGCTTGCCCTTTCTCCGCCTCCTCAACAGATGCCTCTGTCCTCTTTTAACTCTCAGATCCCACCAACTTCCCCCAAGGCCAGTATGTCGATCCAGCCCAACTTCTTGGAAGACCTCAACAGAACTCTTAAAAGGAAGTCCATGACTCGACATGGCTCCCTCACATCCTCCAGAATCTCGGCCAAGCTGGAGCCAGTAACCACCATGGACGATATGGCCCTTCCACCCCCTCCTCCAGAGCTGCTGCTGGGCCAGCAGAAAAAGGGTGGATACATGAGCGGCAACATCTCAGGCTATGCAACGTTACGGCGGGGTCCTCCGCCAGCTCCACCGAAACGGGACCAAAACACTAAACTGACAAGCGAGTGGTAGTTGGGACATGTGCTGAGATATGCTACTCTCCTTTTCCACTCCGTTTATCTTCTGAAACATCTGCATTAAAATAATACTCATTTTAACCACAGATTATAACCACAGTATGAAAAAGCCAAACCATCTATACATAAGCTTCTCTGCGTGTTTGTGCCGCTTTGCTATTAAGTGTAGCAGATATACAAAAATACTGAGAAAAAAAGAGACTGACGTTGTTATTATAGGTACTGCATGGACACTGCTGTGAGGAAAGGGGATAATGTATATGTATAATAAAATATATATGTGGAACTCTGGGGTGGGAGGGAACTTGTACTTTTTTATATGAAATTATTTAATACCTGAAATATATTCTTATTTTAAAGTTTAGTTTTGAAACCCTTGACTGTAAGCGTTAAACGTGAATAGAAAATCAGGGTTGTTGAACCGATGCTTGTGTGTGTGCGTGCGCGCATTTCGTCTGAGTGATTTGGTTGATCCACTCTCAGAAAAACAGCGGGGCTTGGTAATAGCGCCACCCTAGCTTGTGCAAATCCCAATGTGGGAACTGCACTTGTGTAGCATACATTCGAAATGAAGTATTCTACCAAATTTTCCACATTTAATTTAAATGGTTTAGAAACTTCCACTAAAATGTCAAGAAAGGAAAAAAAAAACAACTACCATTGTTATTGATAAATCTGTTATGTTGTGTCGCTGTGGACCCTTACTTTTCATAAAGATGTTAGACAAAGATGAAAACGAGCCTGTTACCGCTCGAGTGCATCTCGGTGTGTAGCTGGCCCATGTCTGGGATGGGATGTGATGTCTGTTTATGTTGATTACATTGCTATCTATCTGTACATACAGCTGCAGTTCCTGACTTTATCAATGTGCGTTAGCTCTGCATGGGTGAAACACACTAGGAAGTGATGTCGTTCTCCTTATTTTGACCTCTGTCTATACTCAGTGCTGTATTAAAGTGTGTCACATATCTGGAACATCTATCTCTCATGCCATGGCAATGCCACAATGTACTGACATTGATCTAGCATGCATGCTTCCATAGTATGGTTGCCTAAGATTGAACACTTTGTAGGGTTTTAGGACCATAGCCACAAAATAAAAGGTGTCATGTCAAGTTTACTTGACTTACAATGCAAAAAATCACTGTGTGCCTACTATCATTGTCATTCCTCTAGCAAACTTGAATGCGTAGGTTGAGAAAATGTTTGTGTTGGTTTTGCATCTCCAGAACTCCTTCAGTTTTGAAAGACTGAGCGATGAAATGTAGGAATAGATAGAGTACTCTTTATAGGGGGAGGAGTACAGAGCTAATGCTGCTTCTTAAAGTCAGGAACCTTTAGTTAAAAAAAACGGGAAGTAAATGTCTGTTACATTTAAACTGAACAATATAAATGTGTAAATCACAGCATGTTGTCCAAGTTCTTGTTCTTTTGATGGTTCATCATCATCATACAATTAAAAGCTTCTATGGTAAATCCTATGATTTACAATGAATGACAATGTTAGTCCATTACGGACAATACACGCCATATAATACATGCATACTGTTTAAAATCTACAAATATAGACTTAAGTGTTGCACAAGTTTATGTAAGTTTGTCTGATTAAACTGTAAAAGAATGTGCTTAAGGTTAAACATTGCTCAAGACATATACCACAGCAATTTTGATTAATTATTACAGCAATTACTACACATTAAATTTGATTCAAGAGGCTACGTTTACCACAGAAATACAGTATGTACAGAATAAGAACATTTTGATTATGCTTGGAGGAAAATGCATCTTGTTTAAAGCAAAACAATCACGTAAAGTTTTATTTGAAACATCAGTCTGTCTGTCACATTTAAGGAAATCACAGCAGTAATCTGGAGCAGTCAAACTCTCCTTGACACAGAATGACTCCTTGAGAGAAAGAGCCCATGGAAACACGTCTTGTCCCCCGGATAATGACCTCTTCACTGCTGGACTCTGAGCTGGACTCAAATGCAGCTGTGTCTGCAATACAACGGATTCCCAGAGGAGCTACAGACGTGCTGCCAACACGCACACGACTCGAGCACAATTTCTTAGACTTAAGAGAAGAAAAGGTGAGAAGAAGAGAATGTCTTAGTATGATGTTGGTATTAGTGGAGTGTATGTTTGAAGAAAACATACCACAGGGAGACAGTAAAAACTAACTAAAAAATAAAGCTTTGTCTTACCGTAAAACGTCCCTGTTTGAAACGGCATCTATCCATGTATGCTCTCCTGGTATGTTTCTGACAGACTGTCTCCTTTATTCCGAAATCAAGCAGGATATCATACGTGTTATCACGTACCTGTGTGATCTTCGGTGACAAAGAGCAGAGGGAGTTTGTAATGTAATCTAATTTCTTGCAAAATAGTAATAATGTTTGATAACATCAAAAAGCTGTAGCTTTCAAATCAATTATGGCGATTTTCTAAGTTTAAGGCTTATTCATGACTGAATTTACGAATAATCTGCCTGGCAAGCAAAATAAAATCAGTATACTAATTGAAATTGTTTGTCATAAATTACAAACCCAAGCTGTTCTTAACATACATTTATGGTGCTTTTACTTTGGATCTGCAGCGTGGATTTTGAACCGAACGAGGTAGAGTATATACTGACCTAAGGTTTTTTTTTTTTTTTTTTTTTTTTTTGAATTATTAATTTAGTGATGGTTAAGTGTAACACACTACTGTTTTCGCTTTGTTGAAATCATATAACCACTAGAGGACGGTAGAGTACTATGTGAAACTGTTCGACTTCTGCTGAGAGGATTCCCGAGGCTGCAGTCGTCTATTTCTTAATAGCACTGGAGTTGGCAGATCATATATAAATATATTTTTTATCTCTTTAAAAAGAAAGGGACATACCTGTCGGACCACTCTGCTGGTTGGCCTGTGCAGGTTGAAATTGCTGGACTGCTTGTTGACTTCATCGACAGAAACCTTCAATGCCAGGTTAGCCAGAGGACTGAAGTTATATCTTAATAGCTGCCCTGTTTCATTAGAGTAAAATATGCACTCCATCATAATCTATTTGTTAATGTAATCTACTATTCAAAAGTTTGGGGTTGGTAGGCTAATATTTGTATGTTTTTTGACGTCTCTTACATTCACCAAGTTTGCGTCTCTTTGATAAATATACATGAAAATCAGGAATATTGTGAAATGTTATTATAATTACACTGAATTATAAAATTATATTTTAATATACTTTAAATTTTAATTTATTCTGTGATGGCAAAAATGAATTTTCAGCAGCCATTATTCCAGTCTAAAGAAAAAAAAACAAAAACATGGAAACAGTTTTCCCCCCAAGATTCTGAGTAGAAAGTTAGAAAAAATAGCATTTATTCGAAACAACAATAATAATAATATAAATATCCCTAATATATATATATATTTGGATGAATGTGTTCTTGAAAAGTATTAATTTCTACTTCTAATTAAAAAAAATATATTGATATGTACTATTTAGGCACTATATATACTCTTTTGGTAATATGTACATTTAAGGTACTAATACAAGATCTCAAATGAGCAGTTCTGTTTAGTCTGAATCAAAAGTGAGGGAAGAAAAATAGGTTCTGGTTTTCTAGTTTATGTAGATTCTCTGTGAGACTGGAGACACAAGGATTATATCTCAGTAATTTTTTTGTATGTTCGTTACAAATCAGGACAGTGTTATAGAAATTCCATTATAGTCATATTTTTGCTACAACTGTTTGATAAGTATATATATATATATATATAATTAAAAAATATATATAAAGCCACATTAAGACAAGAGTCAAATATACTAGAGCTTTTAGGGGTGTGTAAGGTAGAGGAGTACTTTTTAAAAAGGTACCACCCCAATGACAACTTTTGTACCTTTTTTTGAGTGTTGACAGGTGGTGTACATTACACATTAAAATATTTCTATATTATATTTCCAAGACATTACTGTTTGAATCTGCATGATCTGTTAAGTACTATATAATGGTAATGACTTGAAGCGTTTGTAAAGTGTTACTAAGGAACTGAGGTCATGACCATGTCCATATTATATTTAGTGATTTTGTATTTAGTTACTCATCTTCTGAATGTGATTAAATCATGAATGTTTTCTTACCTGAGACATAGCAGCACGGAAAGAAGAGCAGCAGAATGAAGGCTGGTACCATCCTTTTTTATTTTTTATATTTTTTCTGTAACTCACTTTTGATGTTCTCTATGTGAATGCGTTTTTCTCCACTGCAGTAAAATATTCCAAAGATGCAATGTTACAAGCCCTGCCTTGGCTTCAACCACAAATGAAATGCTTTGCAGTTTTAATTGAGCTCTTCACAGAACCTGAAGACATTGTGGTTTAGCCTGAAAATGCTGGATGAATATTTCACAATGGTTGCATATGATCTGTGTGGCTTTTGACATGTCAACAGAACTTGTGAAAACTGATGTACTGTGCATGAAACATTTTATAAAAAGCCTGTCATGTATTTTCATCACTTGTATACGACTCCTTCATTCTTCTTGTTATGACATTTGTACATGCTTAATCTCCATATTTTTAACACTTTCAGAGAAGTATGATGTGTTTGAGCCAATGAAGGGAGCCACAAGAGACTGGGACGGTTATCACACTTTTTACTTCAGTGAATATTATTTCTCAATATTGTTTCTCAAATACAATATTTATCAGAGTAGGATTGTTCTGGAGTGTCAATTTCTGTGCATGCACATACTTTGTCTCTGATTTTATAAAAAAAAAAAAAAATAAATATTGCCCAGAAATATAGACGTTCAATCACCTCAGTAGCAAGATATCTTACTATGGGGCAATTTGTAACAATGGAACCTGCAATAATTCTAATTAATTACAGTAATTATAATTAATTACTTGTGCAAAATTATAACAAAATGTGACAGCATGCCACAACCTGACATTTGTGACCCTGGACCACAAAACCAGTCTTAAGTAGCACAGGTTTATTTATAGCAATAGCCAAAAATACATTGTATTGGTCAAAATTCAATTTGTGTGTGTGTGTGTGTGTGTGTTTTGTTTTATGCTAAAAATCATTAGGATATTAAATAAAGATCATGTTCCATGAAGATATTTTGTAAATATAACAAAACTCAATTTGTGATTAGTAATTTACATTGCTAGGAACTTGGACAACTTTAAAGGCAATTTTCTCAAATAGGCTAGTTGTATCTCAGCCAAATATTGCCCTATCCTATCAAACTATACATCCAAATTGATGTATGAATTTCTGAATAAACCTAAATAAAAAAAAATAATTTAGTATTTAGTATGACTCTTGTCTTAATGTGGTTTTATATTCACTTATCAACAGTTGAAAAATTACGACTATAACTGAATTTCTATAGCCTACTTTGATTTGAAACCAACGTACAAAAAGTTACTGAAATATAACACTCGGGACGTTACGACATAATCTAAAAGAAAACCGGAATTATCAATATTCTGCAGAATCGAAGACATTTTTGTCCCTTCACTTTTGATCTAGACTAAACAGAACTGCTCATTTGCCATCTTCTTCTCACACCAGACACTTTTCACAGAGCTGAGGTTTGATTTTCACACTTCCACATAAACATTCACTTTGTTTCCTTTTGTGTAGTTGCATTTTTTGCTGTGTGAATACTGTAGCTGTATATATAACTTTAAAAATAAAACAACACTATATAAAGACGTTAAACAAATACAAGACAGATATGTTGAGAACCTCATAGCTTCGTCACAGCGGAATAAATGCTCTTCTTCTCCGTCTCTACAGCTAACAGCCTGTGGGCGTCTGAGTGTGCAAACCTCCAGCAATCTTACGTACGTCTCAAGCCATCTGGACCCCTGTTCGCTGCCAAGTTATGTAAGTCTGAAAAAGAACATGGGCGTGCATCTCAAACACTGAGCTCTGCACTATAACAACACCATCTGAGGAGACGACAGTTCACTATAAAAGCCCCTCACACAGAGCATGGAAACAAGTCAAAAGCAGAAAGCTTATCAACGTAATTTTGTTTCAAACGTGAAACATTTCTCAAGAAAAATGAGCAAGTGCCGTTTTGGAAGAGCTATCAGACAATTTACATGAAAAGTACTAGTAATGGAAGAGATTTTGCACATTAGTTTCATTCTCACACATGGAAATACTGATATCCATACTTTTATTCAGTTAAATATACATATATTTGCACACAAGAATATTGAGTTAATGGGCTTTAATTGTTTACAAAAATTACTATTCATGTTAAAATATTTGATAACTCTGGTGTTTGAACTGATGTGCTTTCAGACAAGGTAAATTAATCCTATAAACGTCACATTTTACCAGGTATTATTGCAGGGTAGAATGAAAGATAAGCTCAGCTGACTCTACCCTGCTTTAAACAACCTCCATCTGTTCTTTACATAAGATTCAAATAAATTTCAAGATGGAGACACACTGAAGTCTTGCTGATTTTAGGACCTGCAAAATGGAAAACTCTTAGTAGCTGGAGAAAAATAGATCAGTGATTGTCCAATAGCTTATACACATTTCAATAATACTATAAAATGGCACAATATGTCTAGAATAAACACTTAAAAAGCACCCGAAATAATACTGTAATGTTTGAACTTACTGTTTGTCACATGAATGTCTAAAACTGGGTGTAAGAGGTCATCAGGAATAAAAACGTGATGAGGAACTCGTTTAATAAATATGGGGTTCAAACACTTGTCGATTTTCATGACTTTTTGTAACCTTTCTAGTTGATCACACTTATTGGATGATTTTTCAATGTTAGGTACTAACAGATGAATTCTGCAATGCTGTGGAACGAGCAAAGGTTATGAAACGCACTATTAAATATTGTTTTACGCAGGCATAGCTACGATGAAATGTTTTACAACTTTAGAAAATGTTTTTCTTTTTCCAAGACTGGACTACATTTCAGATTTTCCATGATTGTGGGAACCCTATAAATAAAATGTGAAAGGAAAAAAAGAAAAATGAAATGTAAATAAGGTTTGTTTTTATTAAGCATGCAGTCTATGAAGCACTACATATACTTATCAAATATTAACCAATTGGTTAGCATCACGACAATATTTAAATGTAAAACAAAAAAGTAAAACAGTTTAAAGTCCATGAGGTTATTAGATATGTCTAGTACTGCATGTGTGTTGGGGCTGACCGATTCTCATGGGAGAAAAAAAAAAAAACGTGTATAAAACCAAAGAAAGACCTTTGTGCAAATTAGTCTGACATCATTAATTACTCATAATATTATAATTGCGTGTTTGTGCAAACATTTCCTATTTCATCAATCCGGCTCAGATTTGAATTAGATGGGAGAGAATAAATCAAACAATAGCTTAAACAATCAAAACACTTTACAGAGACACAAATTAAAAAACCTTGAGCTGTCACAACGTAATAAATAGAAAGCTACTTCTCTATATTCACTCCTTCCATTCAGTTCCACACTTTCTTTATTTCTGAAAATACAATATGAATGTAATGAACTCCCTTTTTGAGCGTGACCTCACTGTAAATCACACCCTGAACCCACCTCAGGCTGTTCAAAAAATAAATCCGTTTCAGAGACATCAGTCAGCCCCTGTGCTGCCTTCCAAAACACTGCAATGCTGTGGAACGAGCAAAGGTTATGAAACACGAAAAAATAAAAACAATGTACCCACTCTAAAACTAGCTTATGCATATCCTGAACTTCAAACTCTGTATCCTTCATTCAACAGTAAACATATTATTGGCTTTTATTAATAGAATTTTATCTCTAATAGCATTTTGTCAGTCCTTGGTGCAAAAGTCCGGTCTGCAACAACTCGATGTTCAGCTTCATTTCGCTTCCTCTTTATAGTCGCACCACTCATCTCTGAAGTCTCACGGCCTGTTATTAGAATGGTTTGTATGCACACATGCACTCTTCTGCAGTGTAAAATTAGCGCTGGTGGGCGTTGAGGGTTGGGGGAGAGACAGAGGACACTCTCACTCTGTGTAGTGCATGATGGACTCCACATAGTTTCCAGGGAAGAGTCCTGTAGTGCCACTCATCACACCTTCAAACCAGCCATCATCATTCTTTTTAATGACATAGATGATGGACCCCTCCTGGAAAGACAATTCATCTTCCTTGTCTTGTGTGTAGTCGTAGATCGCCACCACTGAAAGCAGGAACAACAAAGAGACAGTTGCTGTCTATGTAGGAAGGTCTCACAAGTTTGGGATGACATAAGGGTGAGTAATTAATGACAGAATTTTGTGTAAACTATCCCTTTATATCCCAAGCTGCAAAAACAGGTCATTCACAAACCATCATGGTACTGATGTCACAATGAGCACATTAAAATGGTCTAATGAACATTAATGTGAATTATGTTTGTATGCCGTAGGTAGCCAACCTCTAACAATGTGTGCTGAATCTAACCAGAATCTTCAAAATACAGTTCAGTGTACCTTTTTCCAGGTAAGTTTGTGGAGCCCAGGGTGGGTCTTCTTCAGCGTAAGGGTCACTGTACTCCACCACAGAAGACTCCTCTTCCTCATAGTCTTCTGGAGGTGGAACTGGGGTTTGTGTCTCCTCAAAGACCGGCTCTTCTGAAGGGGGAGGTGGAGGAGGCGCATCTGAAACTAAGAGATGACAAATGAACAGGAGACTCATAGAACAATATTCCTTTAGATGGGAAGGCCATGCAAGCTCATGGATCCATGCAGAAAGCAAGAGTGATGGAAGTTTCACTCCTAATATTTTCAGACAGACGCATACACGCATAGGAATTAGGGCTGTGCCGATAAACTATATCATATCGAATCGCGATAAAATATGTTGATAACGATGTTAAGCTCTAGGTATTTTTACTCGATATGGTTGAATATAAGAGCCAATTACACAGCAGAAATATGCGACAACAGCCAATCAGCGTGCAGCTTTTAACATTCACGTCAAAGAACAAACTCCATTTCCTACTGCACTCTGCAAACCAAACTCGACACAAGGATGACAAAAATGAGTGGAAGCAGCAACGAAAGTGAAACTAACCTCAAGTTATTATCCAAGAATGAAGTTGTTGACAAAAAAGGTAGCACGAATTCAGTTATATGGAAGTGGTTTGGCTATTTGAAAAGCGCTCTCATAATGGAAGCAACATGCTGTTTTTTTCCAGGCGCGTCTGCACCGCATAAACATCCTAACTTTTCAGAATGCCGCAAGTGCACCGCGTTTCACGTGACAAGAACCAACCAATCAATCTGCTTCATCCTTTCCCGTAACAACCATTTTAAATACATCTAGTAGCGGAGCTACTGTAAGAGATTTTTAATGCTAGAAATTTATTTATTCCTTTGCCTAAACTTCCGCGTCTTCATACAGAGCGCAGGATCTGGTTGCTTAGCAATGGCAGACGCCACGGGAACAGAAGCTACATAACGTTTTGGAAAGGAGAAAGCAGCACGCATAGCATTTTCCATGCGTTTTTAGGCACGACATGTGAACGGGCCCTTAATCTACCACTTAAAGCAGGACACTACTGTAGTCTTCCTGACAAAAAAAAAAAACAAAAAAAAAAAGTTTGATAGTTGTATAGTTTTACATTTACATTTTGTACATTTAATCTACCTCTTAAAGCCGGACGATGTAGACAGACGTCTTTTTGGAAAGACAATTGTGTTAGTTTTGTGTTTACATTTTGCACATTTACTATCATTTACCTTCTTTTGTCACAACGTTTAGTTTTTAATTTTAAGTTGTCTTCATTTTTTTAAGGCCAAATGTGTAATGTGTTTTTGTTAATAAACTATACTTTAAAATATAATTATGGAACCCTCAAATTGATGTGGCTTCAGTCATAGTTGGGATACTCTTTTAAAGCCGGTAGCTTTAACAGTTTATGTATATAGCGAAATATATATTGTTATCGATCAATATGGGGAAAAATGATCGAGATTCCATTTTTGCCATATCTCCCAGCCCTAATAGGAATGCTCCAGAGAAAAATGACAAAGCAACCAGGCAACAGGACTGATCTTATTAAAAGGAGGGCTGTCAATTTAACATGTACATTTAGTGGAATTTAAGAACATAATTATGCTTAACCTTAAAAGGAGACCCGTTATGCCCCTCATCAGAATGTGTCTGTGAAGTTTCAGCTCAAACTACCCCACAGATAATTTATAATATAATTTTGAAAATGCCTATTTTGTGAAAGCAGAAACATGCTGTTTTTGTGCATGTCTCTTTAAATGCAAATGAGCTACTGCTCCCTGCCCCCTTTTCCAGAATAGGGCTGTGCCTTTACAGCTCCTACCTCAGATACTCTAGCAAAAAACAATTGTTTATTTTTGATTATGTCTATCGTGCTAAAGTCATGCTTTTTAAAGCATATCAGTTTAAACTTCTGATATAGGGTTTTTTGAGCGCACACATCCAAAGCCACACACAGAAAGCGGCTGTCACACGACATGCGAGTACCAAACTAGGTACTTCTCTTTTATGTCTTATTGCGCTTAAACTGTCAATTACACATACAAGTTTATGTTAAAAACACGAGTTACATAAACAGTCGGTTATGCTTTCAAGAGCATGTCTTGCGATGACAAGCCACGTGTGTATGAGTGTCTCTCTGAATGCAGGAGGGTCTCATCAGAGGAGCTCAAAGCCACTTACTGGTTTCCTGTACGCGAGCCACAAAACCCATCAGTGGAAGCTGGGGTGTGATCTGCAGTATGGAGGGGGGTGGGGGGGCCACTGAAGCTAGTCCACAAGACCACAAAAAGCATAGAGAAACAGAGGAAAGGTGGGAGTGTGTGAGCAGTGTACCAAGATCAAGAAAGTGAATGTGAAAGGAAAAAAACAGAAGACAGTAGGCAGTTAGTTTAGTGTGCAAACACTGTCTGAAACAGGAAGTGGTCACCTGGGAGCAAAAAGGATGAAAGGTGAATCTACACCGGCTAGAAGTTCAAAGACTAACCCATTTATACAACAAAGCACTAATGTAGCTATGTTAAGTGTAGATTCTCATTAGGAACTTGAGAGAAATGTTATTACAGAAAAAAATGAATGTGGTATAGCAAAAATATGATGGCGTGTCAAATACAAATGTTAAAAGAAAGTAAACTGCAGGTTGGGGGGTTCACAATGTACTCTGTCTCAGAGAACAAAATGAACTTTGCCTTTGACGAACAACCAAAAGGTACACAGACGTCAAGGTCTGAATAGTGAGGGAAGTACCTTGGTTTTGATTGTAATAGGGCCCTCCGTTCTGCTGGTTGGGAGGCATGGAAGTCTGACCCGTGATCGAGGGCGGTCGGCGATACGGCAGCGAACCCCCCACCGTGGGTGTGATCTGTCTAGGGACGGGCCTGTTCATGCTGTAGAACTGAGGACCACCTGCATGAACAACACAGCCATGAGAGAGAGAAAAGTTTGACTGCAGAATGATCACATTTATTTCTGAGAAACATACAACCTTTATTCCATATTAACAGTCAAAAAACAAATGAGAAGAAATTTGAGAGGTCTACAGTCAGACCATTCAAAGACAAGCATTGTAACAATAGTAACTGAATGGGATCAATGATACAACAACAACTGTGAATGTCATGAAAATGATGCTTAAAGGTTGAGTTCACTTCCTGAATTAAAATTTTCTGATAATTTTCTCACCCCAAAATCATCCAAGATGTTCATGTCTGTCTTTCTTCAGGCGAAAAGAAATTAAGGTTTTTGAGGAAAACATTCCAGGATTTTTTTCCATATAGTGGACTTCAATAGGGATCAATGGGTTGAAGATTCAAATTGCAGTTTCAATGCAGCTGCAAAGGGCTCTAGGAATAAGGGTCTTATCTAACAAAGTAATCAGCCATTTTCCAAAAAAAAAAAAAAAAGACTTAACCACAAATGCTTGTCACTAACTCTGCGTTGCCAGTCTACGGCGTCAGACTTTATGTAATCACACTGGAAAAGTCATGCAGATAGTTCTTTGTGTTCTCCAGTTAAAAAAGGTAGCGTGGGGTAAAAAAACATCAAATTTTCTCCTTCAACTTCAAAATCATCCGTTTTACCTTCTTTTGTAAAGGTTGTTTTGATTTGCATGTTCACTTTGTAAGCGTTGAGTCGGTACTTCCGCCTACATCACGTATGACCTTTCCAACGTGATAACAGGTCAGCTAATGCAAGATGAGCATTTGTGGTTGAAAGGTATATATAAATGTTTATTTTGTTTGTTTCGCTACATAAAACCCTTATTCCTCAACTGGGATTGTGTAGAGACCTTTGAAGCTGCATTGAAACTGCAATTTGGACCTTCAACCCATTGAAGTCCACTATACGGAGTAAAATCCTGGAATGTTTTCCTCAAAAACCTTACTTTCTTTTCATCTGAAAAAAGAAAGATATGAACATCTTGAATGACACTGAGATTAGTAAATTATCAGGGAATTATTATTCTGGAAGTGAACTAATCATTTAAACTAATCTGGAAGTTTTCTCATTAGATCTTCTTGGTTTAGACCAAAGTGCATTTGATAACAGCAGTGCAATTTCTCAAGGATGGTTCACAATTGCTATGAACAACCTGGCATAATTTGGAATGTGGAATTTGCATATTTTTAACAGAGTGCTACAAGAATGATGAATGGTGATGGCTTTGAAGTCATGTGACTGTAGTGTAGGCTACTTCATTTATAGTCTACATGTGGATTTTTACATCTGGCAATTGTTTGAAGGCTTCAAAATGTATAAAAGTTGTGCTGACTTGTGAAGATTATCATGATGAATAAAATGTGTAAGAAAAAAACTTCTGTTGTCCACACAGCTTATTTTATGCAAACATCCAAAAGTGAGTGGAACCAGGGTGATGTTAACGCCTATTTCTCCAGAGAAATATCAGCAAAGGCGATTAAACAGCCTATATTTAAGTAATATGACACTCAAAACAATGCAACAAGTAATCTTGTATAAAGAAAGTTTGCATCTTTCTTTTCTGCAAGTGAAGTTAAGGTGGTACTTTTATTGATGACTTAAAACTACCATATTTGAGTAAGAACAAACAATGAAACCATGTGTGAAAACAGCCTGAGAGACTCATGAGAAAGCAAAATGAGCATGACACAAAAGACAAAAAAAAATTAACCACAGGTTGGGAAATGAAACAAGGGCAGACTGATGGACTGGAGATGGGCCGGACCAGTGGCGGACTCACCTGTCTCAGGGTTGGTGTTGGATGTAACACTAGCTTCAGCTGAATTGAGGGGTGGTTGAGAGGGAGGAGAGCCATTATCTGGGGTGAGAGAGCTCTCAGTGGAGTCAGGGTGAGCGGGGAGAGATTCAGGGATTGAAGTGGGGTTGGCTGAGGGTTGTGTGGGGGTTAAATTAGAGGGTGTGACAGAAGGCTGAGTGGAGTTAGATGGAGCTGAGGGTGTGCTGTCACCAGCAGCTTGAGGGTTAAAGAAAAATAAAGAAAAAGGAGAGAGGGAGGAAACCAAATGAGAAATGCTTTTGCATTTCACTTAAAGGGAACTAATGTGGGGCATGCCAGGAAGAACTCTTGCTTTAGTCTCAGAGAACTGTCTACATCACAGATGTCAAACTCAGTTCGTGGAGGACCGCAGCTCTGCAAGAGTTTAGTTCCAACCTTGCTCCAACACACATACAGCGTAGTTATGAAATAAGCCTGAAGGATGTAATTAGCTGGATCAGGTGTGTTTAATTAGGGTTGAATCTAAACTCTGCAGGGCTGTGGCCCTTCCAGAAACTAAGTTTGCCACACCTGGCATACATGATCGAAGAAATACTCCGCTTAAAATCCAGTCACAATTCAGCTTTTGTGAAGACCAGGTATACCAGGGGTATCCAATCCTGCTACTAGAGGGCCACCTTTTAGCACAAACATGATCAAGGTCTGCAGAATGAGTGCAATCTTTCAGGCATGTATATGCAAATCTCATTCAAAAAAAATTCCCTGTCTCAGTCATTTGACAGTAAAAACTGTAGATGCTCAGTTTCACTCATTCAGAGTTCACCCAAAAATTGTATTCACATTTACTCAAGCTCATGTGATCCAGTCTGCTTTTTCAATGCACAGAACTAAACAGTAAAGTAAAAAACATACAAAAGTATAGTAACACTTTACAATAAGGTTAATTAGTTAACTACATTAGTTAAAGGAACACTCCACCTTTTATGAAAATAGGCTCATTTTCCAACTCCACTAGAGTTAAAGTTTTACCGTTTTTGAATCCATTCAGCCGATCTCTGGATCTGGCGGTAGCAGTTGTAGGCCGATATGACTAGGAACTATACTCTCATTCCAGCATTATAATCAAGGAACTTTCCTGCCATACCAGCAGCAGGCACAATGATATTACACAGCGCCTGAAAATAGTCCCCAGCTATTTTACCATAAGCTTAGTGGCTTAGTGCCAGTCACATTAGGCGTTACCTATCTGGGGACTATTTTCAGGAGCTGTGTAATATCATTGCGCCTGCTGCAACCATCTACCTAGTCATATCGGCCTAGAATTTTTTTCTGTCTTAGTACACGATGTAACTACAGAAGAGTCAAGTTTTAAATATGAAAATATCTAAAGTCTTTGGTCATTTTTGAGCGAGATTTTAACGGTCTAATCAGATTCAATGATTTATGCTAAGCTATGCTAAAAGTGCTACTGCCAGACCCGGAGATCGGCTGAATGGAATCGAAAACAGTAAAACTCATGTGTTTAAACAGTTGGAAAATGTTTTAAAAAAAGTAGAGTGTTCCTTTAACATGAACTAAAAATGAACAATTCTATAGCATTTATTAATCTTAATGCAATGCTATTGCATTATTAAAATCACAAGTTGTTTGTTAACATTAATGCACTGTGAACTAACATGAACAAACAATGAATGACTGTATTTTTATTATCTAACATTAACAAAGATTTTTAAATAGTGTAATAAATGTCTTGTTCACAGTTTGTTCATGTTAGTACAAATTTTCTGGAGCTGTATTAAAGTTGTGTGAGTTATCAAAACTACTGCATTTACAATACATGTGAAAACATTTTCTAGCAGTCCATACCATAGAAAAACAGAAAAATACATACAAATTTGGTGCAACATGAGAGTGAAAAGATCAAAGAATTGTATCTTTTGGAAGAACTATCCTAATAATGTTTTTAGCATTTGAATCTAGACATAAAACCAGTTATTTTGCAAGTTTAGCAAATATCTTATTATAAATAATAAAAAGAAAAAAAGCCAGACTGCAAGCGATAAATATAAACGTTAAGTGTGCTTTATGTGATGAAAATGTCACCTGGGAAGGCGCTGGGTGGAGAGGGTGTGGGCACAGCGATCGGAACACCTACACTGCCACTCCCGCTGTTTTCACGACTGCTGCTGCGACTGCTGGGATGACTGCCGCCGCTGCTCCCGCTGCTGAACACACGCTACAGATTACACACCTCACGTACATATGCCTCATGTTATACACATACTGACACCCAAAGACTCATACACAGAGACAACAAAACAGATGAATCATAAGTGCCCTCAAATGCACATACATCATACAAACTCATTACGTGGATGAACCAACAGCTCACACACAACAGGAAAACACACAGCAGCGTGGGTTGGTTCAGGGTCTATGACATAAAGAACATGATATGGCAGCATATGTGAGTCACAGAAGGAATGGAGAAGCAACAGCAGAGACGTTGTGGGCAGTAAGAAGCACACTCATAGCCTGCACTCATACTGAATATACAAATGCTAAGCACATGGAACACAGACTGCAAGAGATCATGTGCTTGAGATGCAGTAAAAAGAGCAAGAAGAAATGCACAAAATCAATCAGTAATGAGATGAAAGACTTTGAATGAGACACTTTGAAAAGAGAAAAAAATAATGCCAGACGAATATAGAGCTGAAGCAGCTGAAGAGAAGGTACAAGAAACATTAAATGACTGAAGAGAAGAATGAACTGTCATTTTAATGCATATTACTGATTTGATTTTGAACAACTGAAAAAAAAATCTGACATTGTAAATCACTTGATCGTGACTGTCATCACTGGAAATGACTTCTTTCTGGCGACGTATGCTGGACTTCTCTAACCTGATATAGTCATAGCAAAGTTATTCACTTAGAGGTAAAAAGAAGTTTGAAATGCATAAGGAGCGGTTTACTGTTGGCTTCAAACTTGAATCCCATCATCCATACTTCAAAGTCTGAAACTTTTTCTGAAAAGTTAACACTGGCAAGCTGGTTTGAACTCCTGAAAAATTCTTCATTTTGGGCTAATTTTGTTCAAAATGACGTCACACCAGTTTGTTCTTTGATTTCAAGTATATCAGGGCCTTTATCATCGACTGCAAGCTCTGCCTGCAGATTTGCCTCCATCCAATCAATAATCGATGAACAGAACCAAGTTCCTTCACATCGCAAATTTAAAAAGAGCCAATAAAACTTGTTGGATTGCTCAATATTTCAAAACAATTAAGACATTTGAGAGAATTAATGCTTATAAACTGTCATATCAGATAACAACCAACCATCTTTCCAAGAGTCCATTTTTCAAATTAATTCAATTTCCTGTATGCAAAATACTTTTTACAACCTAAAAATACAACCTGTAGGACCTACGTTCAGAACACAAATTATGATATTTTTTATTAAATCCAAGAGCTTTCTGACCCTGCATAGACAGCAAAACAAGAAAGGTAGTAAGAACAGCGTTAAAATAGTCCATGTGATATCAGTGGTTTAACTTTATGAAGCTATGAAAATATTTTTTTTGTGCACAAAGTAAACAAAAATGCAACTTTATTCAATTTATTTTCTTCTTTGTCAGTCTTTGATGCACGTTAGAAGAAATTGTTTAATAAAGTTGGTAGTTTTGTTTTATTTGTGCAAAAAGTATCATAGATTCATAAAATTAAGTCACATGGACTATTTTAACTATTTATACTATGTCCTTACTACCTTTCTGGGCCTTAAACGTGTCAGTTGCAGTGCTGTCTATGCAGGGTGAGAAAGCTCTTTCGTTTCATCAACAATATCTTAATTTGTGTCCTGAAGAAGAGCGAAAGTCTTGTGGGTTTGAAGCGACATGAGGGTGAGTAATTAATAACAGAAGTTTCATTTTTGGGTGAACTATCCCTTTAAAGTGTTCTCAAATATGAATTTGAATATATTCAGATCATCAGCCCTTCTGAACCTCAGGAGGGCACAACCGTTGTTATTTTTGTCCAAGATGTTCAATAACATCTCCAACTGGCAGACAGATGGGAGAGGGCTGGGGAAAACAGCACCAAATGCTCTTTTTCAGATCCCGCACAGAGTGACAAGAGGCAGACGTAAAGAGCACGTGGGAGGACTTCAGCATACATTCACTGCTCAGGGCGAAAACGTGAGAAACAGTTAAGGAGTGTTTTCAAGACTGCATTGAAGAGTGTTCCTGCTCAACAAGTAAAATACAGGATGCTAAAAACAACAAGGTCAGGGTTCGATTCCCAGGAAACACACATCATAAAATCGCTTTAGCTGAAAGTGTCAGCCAAATGCATAAATGAAGAAGTTACAGGCATCCCTGCAGATGGCACAGAGATCAAAAGAGAACAAGCGAGAGCGGTTACATAATTTCAGACGCATTTGAAAAGGTCTGAGCTTCAAAGGAAAGACCCAGAGAGAACTATCTGCAAGAGTCTTGCGGTTGTTCTGCAATGTAGTGGACTTGATCTTTAAAATCCTTAGGAAATATAATCCAAGGAAAGTTTAAGACGGAATACAGAGAAAATGTCAGAGAAAGAGAGACTCCGCAGTCATTTGAGAGCATCTTCAGGCGTCTTTATCCTCCATGACTGATGATGCGTTTATGTGAGCACTGCTAACGTCACTCGCGACTGGTTGCCAAGGTTTCAGATTACGCAATTGTGCAGACAATCAGCGATGCTTGTTTTAGAAGTGCTGAGAGAAAAGCGATGTCTGTGTGAAAGAGCTTTACAGCAAAAACAGCTAATCAGTGATAGTTAATAAATACATGTGCAAACATCCCTAAATGCTTCAAGTCAGTAAATGCAGAGACATGCATGCACGGTGAGAGCAGTGCGAGAGAGGCATGAGATTTGATCTGACAGAGATGAGAGGATGAGGGTAATGGTACCTGTAAGTGCGGTTCCTCTGATTAACAGATGCTGTGCGCACAGGACTTTGCTGCAGAATAGGCGCCATATTGCGTGTGGGGCTTGGGACATAGTCATTAGGTACCACCGGAGGCCGCACTGGCTCAAGCGTTCTGTATGGCGAGTGTCTCCTGTTGGGAGGGACAGCAGTTCAACAAGCTTAAGTAAACATGACCAGAAAATTACTAGAAAACTAAAAATATGTGCTTGCTTACTTGTTTTACTTAAAGGGATAGTTCACAAAAAAATTAAAACTCAGTCATTAATTACTCTCATGTTGTTCCAAAGCCACAGGACCTTTGTTTATCTTCAGAACACAAATTAATATATTTTTGATGAAATCTGAGAGCTTTCTGACCCTGCATAGACAGCAGTGCAACTTCCCTGTCAGTCTTCGACATGCGTTCTTAATTTGTGTTCTAAAGATGAATGAAGGTCTTAAGAGTTTGAAATTACATCATGGTGAGTAATTAATGACAGAATTTTAATTTATGGCTGATCCCTTTAATGCCTGTTACTCAGAAATTTTAAAATCAGGACTTTTAGAATTCCAAAGCAAAACAGTTATAATTTATCAACAGCATGATTTCACTTTTCTTTGAAAGGATGAGATGCCATACATGATTTTCAAGGTTGTAAAACTAAATAATAAAATACATAAATAAAAATTTGGGGTCAAGAAAGTACATGTGAGAAATAGGAATTCAATTTGGGAAATAAAATGTAAAGTCACATTTTTTTCCCTTTGGTATCGAAAGACAGGAAACTGGCATTGCCATTTTAAGGCAACCAGAATAAACTATTAACATGCATCATTACGTAAAACAATTTATTACCACTTAAATCAACTAAACTGTCTCTTCATTACAGGAAAAACTGCACCTTAAGAACCTTAAAAGTACTTAACCTTGCTTTCTCTTAATGAAGAGATTTTTGCTATTTGTACTATGGCACACATGTATGATGGAAAATAAGCTATTAAAGCAACAGTAGACAAAAAACACACACACAAAAAAAAAAACAATCAGACACAGAATTTCTCAAAAAAGCTCACATCTCCCAAAAAAAGAAATATTAAATAAATAATAAATAAATAAAGAAAGAAAGAAATGCCTACATTTTGGTGAAATAAAATGATATATATGCCATTTTGCATGATCTCATTACTATAATGTGTGCAGGCACAATCATATTCCCACAACTGTAATACATATTTTTTAAGCTGTATTACAGTAATCTAATTACTATAATTTTATAAACCAGCATAAAGCACAACAAATACTTTTTGCCCCACAGTATAATAATGAGAATTCACAGAGAAATGTGCTTAATTCTCATGCAAATAAATATCAATGAAAACCAAAATTCCCTTGATCTTTTAACATAAGTGGGCAATCTACTGAAAGTTTTAGAACTCAATTTTCTTGATAGTCTAAAACCATCTTATGTTAAAGCCAAACTCCCAAAACAAAACCAAAAGATACAGGTTTTTATTTTGTGCTCACTATTGCCTTGTCTGTTATTACAGATCGTTTTATATGTACTGAGTATTCATAAGCTTTTAAACATGCACAACTGACAGCCAATCATAGCAGGGAGCGTTTACTTCCGAGTCTACAACCCGCCAAACTTATTCAAACAGAGCGTCCTACTACTTCAAAATTATGATTTTTTAAATGTAAAAATCTTGATAACAGTATAATTGGACCTCAGAGAACAGTACAAAATAAAAAAAAAAGTCTGTTCATGATCCATCTATTGACTTCTTGACAGGTTTTGTGAGATTCACCCAACAGTTTTAACATACATGAACAGATTTCTCATCACTTGCATTTGCATTTCATGAGAGAGTGAGCTTTAGCTGTATATTGTTACTGACCTGTCCTTTAAGCTGCACACAATCTGGCCTGCAATGCCCAGCCATCATGGGGCGACGCAGGAAACCAAAAGAGCGCCAATCTGCACAGCTAGCGCTCAGAAAACAGGACAGGACACACCCTTTGTCCTCAATGCTCATAAACATCAAGCAAATTATAAACTGTGTTAATAATGAACACAGTTTATAATTTGAGCATATCTGATCTTTCATAATTCAGAGTTTCAGGCTTTTACTATTTTAGATGTCAAAGCACATTTAACACGCCTCTTTTCTGACCCAAATGTAAAATCGGGCTCTACACTGGCACAAAAGGGAAACAAGGGATGTGAAAGATAATGTCATCTGTGGGGCTGAGGCTGAATTCTCCCTGAGGACTAAAGACATGACCCACACATGTGCCCCTGAACTCAACTAGAGACACGTCACATCACTGAAAAACAGGCTTTTGTTAGGAAATGTAAACCTCACTGTTGCTATAGAAACTGTATTATGAAAAACACTGTATTAAATTATCTGATAAGCTGGAAGAGTAATACAGTACCAGTCAAATGTTCAAATGTTTGAACACACTTGATGATCTACGTACTGGAAATGGAATGAATTATTAGGCGTTGAGTCAACACATTTGAATGGTACTGCATAGTAGAATGTCATTCATTTCATGTATCACAAAAACATTACAGAATACATTTATTTCAAAACATTTTATGCTGTTCACTGACAGACCTCAGAGATGTGAGGAACATTTGAAATGAGTCACTGGCACAATCGCAGTGGCCAATTTTCTCATTTGTGACCCCTAGAGCTACAAAGTCCATATATACATACCCTATAGTGCCTTTGCCTGGCATTGGGGGGCTGGGTGGTTTCTGTGTGGGAGGTGTGGTGCGAAGAAGGCTGCCCATCTTCATGTTCTGGGTGTTGACCTATGACAATAACAACAAAATCAACAAAAACAGCCTTTAGCTGTGAACAAAAAATAAAAAAAATCTCAGTTTCACGGAAGAAGAGGGAAAAAGTTGACAAAAGCCTAGAACAGCAGCATAAAATGTAGAGCCGGAGAGAAAGGCTGTGAGAAAGTGTTTTATCTAGAGAAAACAAAGAAAAGCCCAAACAAACGGACAAAGCACACACATACTATTGAGCAACATGCAACAATTATAAAATGCAAATGTGATATGGTAAGGATGAAAGAAGAAACAGGGATGATTGCCAAATGGTTGTTCAATTTCTAAAACATTATTTGCTCCGCCTTTATTCCTCATTAATACATCTATAAAAGACGTTTCTGAGTCTCTAAATAGTTTTTTGTTTTAACTAACAAGCCTTTAAACCTAAAATGAATCCAATACAAAATATCAGTATTCTCAGTCCATATTTAGGTCATATGAACTAAGGAATCAAACCTTATTCCTTCTCCATTCATGTCACCTGATAGTAGACAGCTGTAAAGGCCCTTACCTTGAACCTAAGCAACCACTTAAACCAAGAGCGAAGCAGAGAACAGAGGTGAGAGGAAGCACAGAGAGGTTAGTGACACAAATCTCAGACACAAAAAACCCCACGTCAGATTTTGGCATTTGTTAGTTCAAAACAAACAGGTTAGTCAGGAAAAATCGCTCCTCACAAGGTGAGCCTGTGTCCTACCTTCACACCGTGACCGATATCGTCCAGCATGCTGTAATCAATAGGTTTGCGAATGTACCGCACTGGCCTCTCAGGATTGGCTGGAGCGATGATTTTATGTGTGCGAGAGGTGTTCTTATTGGTTGTGAGGATGCCGATCTCCCGCCTTGCCACTTTTTCTTTGTGGATGTCCACTGTCTGGATTGGAAGAATAGAACAAAAAACAAAAATGACTGGGTCATTCAGAACTATAAACGTATTCATGATAGTTAATCTATCATAATATAGAGACATTCGCACACAGAAGTCTTAAAGCTACAGCAACAAAAATTAAACTACTGAAACAACTTGAGGAAAAATGATGGCCTCTTTAAACTTCATACTTGTGGAAGCAGGTTACAGAACACACAGTATGTGAGGCGGATTATTAAAGCATGTAGTTGTGAGAGGTCTGAAATCCCTGTCGGCGGAGTTCTGTTTCATTTCACACGGCAATTTGGGAGAGGATCGTGTCAAAAGCACTTCACGAGAAGAGCTGCATTAGATGTTGTGCCGCTGCGTTTAATCGCTTTAGAGCTCATGCTGTTGACAGCTGTTAAATAAAAAATAAAAGAGGAAACACAGAGGGGGGATAAGCCGCTGCTGCTGGCATCTCAAACACAGCTAAATGATTTTCAGCATTAACTGACAGTGATACGGTAAATAGGGATCGAGTCCAGAGCAACAGCTGAGACCACAGTCAAGAGAGGACAGATCACAGAAATGGAGACAAAAAAAAGAACGATAAGTAAAAGAAATAGTATATGATGGAGAAATTGGCAGCTTGTTGATCCGTCAGAAGTTGTCAGTAGCCACATAGTTCAGTGTTTCTCAAAAACACAGTTCCAACGAGCATTTGCAAATAGCATTGCAAAGCTGTGTGGTATTAAAGTATTAAATATAAAAGACTGATTTTCAATCCATACTTGAGGTGCATGTGTGTGGTCCATTTTCCAGTTTACTGTGCTATTCTGAATAGCTCAGAGCTGTGTGTAATGTAACAGTCCAGATGTGACGCCACAGGGAGGAATTTCCCACAAGTGGTAGAGGAGAGAGAGAGTGAAAGAGTAAGAGAGAGAAGTGGTGACAGGGGAAAAGAGAGAAAGCAGAGACATGAACACACAAATGAATATGTGTGACTAACATTTGCTCGTATCTTTGGCTGCCACAAAACACTACAGCAGTCGCACCAGACCCCCTGCGGTTACACTGCATCTAAATTGCAGCTCCTTACAGACTCTGACTCTGTGGGAAGATGTTTAATTACAGAATCAATGAGATCGACCGACTCGAAAACTGGCTGGACAAGGATTGTGTCTGATCAGCCAACCAAAGATCTGAACAATTAAAAAACAAAAGCAAGACAATTTTTGGTAACTGTACTTTAAATGAATAGAATGAAAATTCTGTCCTTAATTACTCATCCTCATGTCTTTTCAAACACATAAGACCTACATTCATCTTCAGAACACAAATTAAGATATTTTTGATGAAATCTGAGCGCTTTTTGACCCTGCATAGAGAGCAATGCAACTGAAATGTTCTCAGACCCAGAAATGTAGTAAGACATGATTCAGAGGAGAAGAATTGTTGAATAAAGTCATTTTTGTTTTCTTTGTGCACAAAACGTATTCTCATAGTTTTGTAAAATTACAGTTGATCTTCCAGTTGATGTCACATGGACTATTTTACCGATGTCTTTACTACCTTTCTGGGCCTTGAACGTGTCAGTTGTGTTGCTGTCTATCCAGAGTCAGAAAGATCACGAATTTCAAAAATATCTTAATTTGTGTTCTAAAGATGAACAAAGGTCTTGCGGGTTTGGAACAGCATGAGGGTGAACAATTAACGACAGAATTTAAATTTTTGCTCGAGCTATCCCTAATGAGGGCATAATGCTTGACTAAAGTAATTAAGTTTATTCTAAAGTTTTCTACACTAGTTTTGGTGTCAGTACCACTTATAACTGAGCTTCTTATAAAGTACTTTTAACCTACGTCACAGTCATTTACCTGTCACCTCCTAGCAGCTCTTTGAGGTGTCAGTCGTACTTCAGTAAATATAGCCCAGAGTTTGAGACTGTATGAGGAGGTGTGGTGTGTTGCTAGGTTACCTGAGAGATGTGGTTGATGGAGGACTCCATTCGACGCAGCTGGGACGCCTGGATGTCGAGCATTTGGAGCACATTGTTGGCGAGTGTGTTGATCAGGTAGGCCACGCTGGCCAGGGACTGAGTGGTGTAGTTCTTGGTTTCCTCTAAAGCGACGTGCTTGTCTGGAGACTGACGGAGAAATAAAAGAGTACACCATTAGATCGGTTTATTCATGTTAAAGAGATGGTTCACCCAAAAATGAAAATTCTGTCATTAATTATTCACCCTCATGTTGTTACAACCCTGTAAGACCTTTGTAGGAACACAAATTAAGATATTTTTGATGAAATCCAAGAGTTTTTTGACCCTGAATAGACAATGCAACTGATATGTTCAAGGGCCAGAAAGGTAGTAAAGACATCATTAAAATAGTCCATGTGACATCAGTGGTTCAACTATAAGGATATGGAGCTATGTGAATACTTGATGTGTGCAAAAAAAAAAAAAAAAAAAAAAATAGTGACTTTATTCAACAATTTATTTTTTTCCATGTCATGCATCGTGGTAGTCTTGTGAACATGCGTTGAAAACTGACACAGAAGAAAAGAAATTGTTGAATTAAGTTACGATTTTTGTTTTGTGTCCTCGTGTCAATGTAATTAATACCTTTCTGGGATGTTTGAAGGTTTTAGTAGTGTTCTGTCTATGAAGTGTCAGAAAGCTCTTCGATTTCATCAAAAATATCTTAATTTGTGTTTTGAAGATGAACAAAGGTTATATGGCATGAAGGTACGTAATTAATAACAGGATTTTCATTTTTGGGTGAACTAACCCTTTAAAGACAGTGTTAAGAATCAAACTGTGTACTCTGAGTGACTTTTGATGGTAACTCAATCATCATTTGAACAACCTTTATCTATGTCTTGCTTCAATGGATCTGACTTTCACAAAATATTTGTTGCTTGCCTCTATTCCTGTGGCTCAACTTAGCAATAGCAATAAAAAGCAATAAACTAATATAATTTACAACATTAGTTGTCCAAAAACCTGTCAAAGCAAAATTGACACTGAATCAATTCTCGATGAAACCAAATCAGTATCAAATTGGAACCTTGTGAGTCAGAATCAAGCCAAATCAAATGGATGAAATGAATCATTCACAAGCTATAGTGCAATAGAGAGGGTCCAATAACAAGCAATTTGCAAGTTTCGTTTCTTACAATGTATGTAGATAAATATCCACCTCCTCCAACGCTTTCAATTTTCAGTCTTACAAAGTTTCCGATCACAACGTGAAAAACCACTGGGATTCAATGCGAAATGGATTGAAAGTGTACTGTCCAAATGAATCATCCTTAATAATGAACAATTTCAGACTTTTTTTTCTGCATAACCATTTACTCGATTAAATGTATGAATTTGGAATCACTAGTTCTGATTCCAAACAGCAGTAAAAAACCATGAGATGATTGCTGAGGTATAATCAGGGAAACCGATTCTCAGGTCGTTTTATGTAAATCTCTGTCAGGCAAGGATTAATTTCACTGGGTTCATGCCTTAGTAAAATGGGTCTAGCGAAGCCCCTGGTGTGGAATGTCAGGATCTAAGCAGTTCTTCTGTGACATCAAGCTGCACAGTCACATGACCCGGGCTTTGATCCCTAGGCTGACAGAGAGAAAGTGTACGCGTGTGTGTGTACACAATTCCTGTCTTTGTCCCAGGACGGTACCAGGAGGGAACAGTCACCTCTCACATACTTCTGACTGTGCTATTATAGATTGCAAAGCGCTGTAACGCACATTCAACTGTAACTATGGATCGCAAACTACATTAAACCAACACCCAAAAAAAAAAAAAAAACTGAAATCAATCGCTTCCTCTAACCATGAATGAGTTCTGAGATCTCTATGCTTGAATTCTGGACCACTCTTCTTTAGCAAACTTCTCAAACTTCAGATTTGAAGGATGCCTTCTCCCAACTGCTGTTTTGAGATCTCTCCACAGGTGTATTATGTGATTCAGATCTGGCCTCATTGCTGGCCATTTCAGAACTCTCCAGTGCTTTGTTTGTAACTATTACTGAGTGCTTTCTAAAGTGTTTCAGGTCATTTCCCTGCTGGAAGACCCATGACATCAGGTGGAGACGCAGCTTTCTGACTCTGGCCACTATGTTGTGCCCCAAAATTCTTTGGTAATCCTCAGATTTCATGATACTGTTCACAGAGTCAAGGCATCCAGTGCCAGAAGCTGGCAACAGATAGTGCGAGCTGACGCTGTTGTACCCTGTCTTGAATTAGTTTAAAAGTTAATCGTTCTTTATCCATCATTCGAATAGTTCTTTGTTGTAATTTTTCATTAATTTTGCCCTTCCGTCCACATCCAGGGAGGGTAGCTAAAGTGCCATGGGCAGTAAACCCCTTGATGATATTGCACATATTGGACACAGGAACATTAAGATCTTTGGAGATGGACTTGCAGCCTTGAGATTGCCATGTTTTTTCACATTTTTTTTTCTCTCAAATCTACAGACTCTTTACACTTCTTCCTTTTCTCCATGCTCAGTGTGACAACTTTTGTCCTTTTTAACTGGTTGCAAGTGTAAATACTATACTGCCCACACTTGTTACTTTTCCACAGGTGTATCTAAATACAAATTACAGGAGCATCACATGCTTGAAAAGCAATTATTTCTTACAAATTTGACAAGGTGCCAATACTTTTGTCCAGTCCATTGTTGAGTTCTGTGTGAAATTTTATCAAGTTTACTTTTTGTCTGTTTTTTTGTGTTGTTCAAGTGTAAACAAAAACAATAAGTACGTGAATACCAAAACATTTGCAATTGGAACAATTTTCTGAGAGAAGTGTTGCATTCTCTGACAGAATTGCAAGGGCACCGATATTTTTGGCAATGACTGTACAATGTAATTTAACGTCATGACAGACACCATGGCTAAATTTCAAGCTGTGAAAATGAATTACATGTCATAAAACAATTGCAAAAGCAATAAATTTACTAACCTTTGTTAATTTCTTTAAGAATTTCTTCCACAATTATCAGCTGATGATAATTCTTATTCAAAATAAGAAAATATTAACCATGTAATTATTCTAGCTAATAAATAATTTTATAAGTAAATAACACTTATCCGCTCATCTAAACTTGAACATGAATCTTGTGCTGCAGTAACACAGAGCATTTAACAAGCACATGTGACAAAAAAAAGAAATTATTCATTCGCATGGATGAACTTATTTTCACATAAATGATTTGCACCACTGAATGCGTTTACTGCACTGAAATGCTGCAGGCCCAGAAGAAGCTTGCGGTGGGCGGGCATGTAGGCCGGCATGTAGGCCAGGAAGGCCAGTCCTCCCCCAGGACACACAACGACACACTGACACTAATATGCAGACACAGCGCACTGACCCACGCTGATGACATCACAGCTGCATCTGAACAGAGAGAGCGGAGGAGGAGAGACCGTCCCACACAGAGCTGACCCTTCAACACCATGAGCAGCAGCGTCTGGAGAGGAAACATGTCACTCACAACCACTGTGCTGCACGCTCATGTACAGATGTAACGGATGAGTAACAGAGATACTGAGAAAAACTACTGAATATATTATTATCACATCTATACATTACAGAAGAGAACTGAGAAACTCATTAAAACACACAAAGAGAAAATCAAAACAGCTCAGAACATGTTCCATCCAAAATTACTGTCTGGTTGGAAATCAAAATACCTAGCAAAGGAAACAATGTATTCCAAACCATTCCCAAATGTATTTGCTACTTGTATGTACTTTTTTTTTTCCACAATACAAATTGTTATTGAAAATAAAGTACTTTTTATTTTTGCCATGCAAACAGCATTAGATGTCAATAACTAGGGCAATTTTTCATGAGAGGGATAATCACTCTGACTGGCTGTTACATTGTATATGAATCTGGATTACTGGACATACTCATAAATATGCTACTGAGGCTTCTGGAGTTGTTTCTGTGAGGAAATTAATCTAAAAAAAAAACGGCAAAAACGGAAGGGACGTAACGAGAGGGACTGCAGTCAATTTAAACAATAGGAAAACAATGGCTCACAATGACAGTTTGAAATTGTAAATGTTTATTCATATTTGTATGACAGACCATAACCATACAATTTTGAGCCTGCTATGCGGCCAAGAGAACAGAGACAGGCCAGGAATAATTTAATAATAATTAAAGTTTATCCATGCCATTGATCCTCCTAGTGACTATGAACTTGACTAGGAATTAGCTATACTAAGAGGTCTTTGTGTCCGTGTCGCCATTTATCCTGTTCACTTCATAATAATTAAAAAACTCAGAAAATAAATTACTGATACAACTCCACATTGTGTGGCTTTTGGTTGTAATTTTTAGTTGAAGGGCAACAAAAGTAGTTTTTTTTTTTATTATTATTTTTTTTAATACTGTGTTGTTACCTGAATGATCCACAGCTGTTTTTTTTTAGTGGTAGTTGTTCACGAGTCCCTTGTTTGTCCTGAACAGTTAAACTATCTGCTGTTCTTCAGAAAAATCCTTCAGGTCCCACAAATTCTTAGATTTTTCAGCATTTTTGTGTATTTGTACCCTTTCCAACAATGACTGTATGCAACTATTACAGAAGGTTCAAACGCTCACTGATGATCCAGAAGGAAACATGATGAATTAAGAGACTGAAGGTGAAAACTCTGAATTTGAAGATTAGGGTAAATTGAATTATTTTGTCTTCTGGGAAATATATCTTTTATAGCTTCTAAAGGGCAGTACTAAATAAAAAAAATCTATAATATTTAGGCAAAATAGGAAAAATGTACACATCTTCATTCAGTTTAAAAGTTTACACCCCTGGCTCTTAAAGCATATTCTTTTCTTCTGGAGCATCAGTGAGCGTTTGAACCTTCTGTAATAGTTACATCTGAGTCCGTCAGTTTTCAGTCAACAGTCATTGTTGGAAATTATATTATATTAATAATAATAATAATGGATTTTTCTGCAGTCTAACTGTTCAGTACAAATAAAAGACTCACAAACGATCACAAAAAAAAAACAACAACTGTGGATCATTCAGGTATCAATACAGTTAAGAATCAAGTGAATGTAAACTTTTCAACAGGATCTTTTTTATAAATTCAACTATATTATTTTTTGGTGGACTATGTAAACATTTTATGTAAAATGTCTCATTCAGGTCAGTACTACATAAAAAAAATAACATGCATTTTGTATGATCCCTCTTATTTTGATAATATAATTAACATTTTGCAAACATTACTGCAAAGTCTATGTACAATTTTGACCACAACTGTATATATACACTTGTCATGTACAATCAATCAGCGATAATACATGGTTAAGTATCATGCTTTGTGAACCTTAAACACTTAATTTTTTTGTATTTTTAGTCAGCATCACTAAAAGTAAAGATTAGTGATTCAGTGAGTGAGGCAAATTTGAGTCAACTGCTTATGAATCAGACTATGCTGGTCACGCTGTATACTTGATTTTTTGTGTAGCGCAATAAAAAGTTCTCTGTGAGGAGGGAGGGAATTATTTAGACGTTATTTAAACAGGTGTAGGTTAAAAATAATAGTGTCCATGACCCCCACATTGACGTGGGTCTGAAGGGTAGGTCTTGTCTGGGAGAGCTGAACGTCTGCTCATTGTTTCAACTTCTTTTGTTTGAAACAAACAGTTCTGTAAAAGAGAGCAGGTACAGGAGTCATTTACCGGCCTGCCCACTGAACCACACAGTACATCTCTCTATTTCAATGGCACGCAAATGGAGGCAGGGCTCATGGTAATTACACGGTAACATGCCCATTAATGACTGCTCAGCTGTGCGCTCACAGCACTGACCACAGCAGAAGGACACACTGATTTTTCAGTGATGACTCAAATAATTACACTCTGAAAATGAACAGGTGGGCAGAACAAGAGATGCTGATGACACTTTTGTTCCTCATGTTAACGCACAGAGCTCACAGCTCTTTTCATCAGACACCTCACCAGAGACCTCTTTCAACAGCAAGAGCTTTTCAAACAGGGTGTCAGACCGCTGGTGATGCTACTAGCATGACTGTACTTTTCAGAAGTGTGACTGGCTCAACTAAAAGCAATGAACCTTACAGATGAGGTAAAGCAATAATCACCGTCAAAGGATGTCTTAAATAGAATTCAATTGAGTAAATCTGCACATTCAGATGGTTCTATTCATTAAAGCTTTCAAAAAGAGTAATAGGTATCTTTGTCATTTCAGCAAGATTTTTGCCTTTTATTGGCCATCCATCCATCTCATATATACTACCAGCTAGGAGTGGGCGATATACTGGAACCGGTAGAAATCGGTAGAGATTTCGGACTGTCATCTCTATCGCGGGTACACACTCATGTGACATTGCTGAGCTATATGGTCATGAAAACATATTGTTTGCACACATTAAGCATTGGGGTTTAAAAACAAGTGCTACAACCAAACTCAATCAGCTACAAAAGACTAATTTCTCTATTTGTGAACACTGTTTGGGAGATCGTTTCTGAATGATGTCAGAGAGGCATGCGTACGTGAAGACGGTGTTCAGAGTACAGGAGTATTAGAGTTATTTTTGCAGCATTATCGGCCTTCAAAGGTTAAATACTTGCCTGTCTTTGCAAGTGTCCTCGTAAACACAATAATTTAGGTATTAAGTGAAAGCAAACAGCTGAGAAAGAAAACACATATGAAACAGTATATTGGATCCAGGGAGAGAAAATCTTTCACTGCTCGACTAAATCACTTTTGTAACTTTAATAAGAAGAAATTTATATTTTATTTACACATTGAAGAATATGCAGTGTTTTCATACATTTGATTACTTTAAACAATGCATGTAGCATTTTTTAGTTATTTGTATACTGTTTTATTGCTTGTAATTATGCTTGTCTTTTAGAAATCAAATGAAACTAAAGATGAAACTTATTCCTGAAAGAAAGTGCTTAAAAACCATTGGTCTCTTAACTGCATAATTAGAAAAATAAGTTTCAAGATAACAACTCTTAAATAAACAGC
Organism: Cirrhinus molitorella; assembly: GCA_033026305.1. Lineage (NCBI taxonomy): Eukaryota > Metazoa > Chordata > Actinopteri > Cypriniformes > Cyprinidae > Cirrhinus > Cirrhinus molitorella. The sequence goes on along the minus strand of CM065122.1, from coordinate 28,446,453 downwards.
TTGACTAAGTAATTGAGTTTAAAGCAAAACCAACAGTGACTGATGTGTTGTTATGTGAATGTACAGTTGAGGCTATATCACAGATGTGGAAGTCTAAACAGAGAATCAAAGCAGCCCACACGTCTCTCCTCCTACACACACAGCCTCATCTCCCTTTCATCTTCACCAGCATATCAATACAGAACCGGCCAAGACGAGAAATATCAGCATCTGTCTCCCAGTACGATTTTCTCTCTGTACAGCAGAAGAATTATAGCTCATGTCACCATAACTGCTGCCTGTCAGTACGTCAGAGCCGGTCTGATGACAAAGACTCACACAGAGAGAGAAAAAGGCAGCAACTAAATGTGGAAAGCAAATGTGAGGTTTCAGTGGCTAGAGTTTATAGGTGATCTGTGTCATTTTTTAATGACGCGAAAACCAAGAGAGAGTTCAGAGACAGAAAGAATACATGAACTGCACTGGGATTTAAATGTAAGTACAGTTCATGTTTGGTATGTGGCTTTATTGCTGCAAAGTGTTTGAGGTGCTAGTGGCCACCTGAGTATAATTATTGCATCTGTTGTCGGGGAAACAAGGATTTAATGAAACCATCATTAAACAGATAATTACCCTGGATCACAGCGATATGTGCTACACATGAGCAGACTGGCTGGCTGATAGTGGTGAATATAGAGTGGAGATCAAAATAATATGTAATGTAATCTTCATCGTTTAAAATTTGAAGGAATTTTAGTTGTGGCTATACCATGCTAGTAGAACAGTGTTTTACAAAATAACCAAGGCACTTCAACAAAAACCCTGTATTTTGTGGAAAACACAGTGGTCAAAATTAGAGAACAGCAATGATTGAAATTTTAGAGGGTTACAGCTGTCAAAAATAAATAGAAAGTGTAAAGGCCCTGGGTTTGAATAAAGTCAAGCACATCTGCGGCCACAGGACATCACTAGTTTCTCACACTGCTCTGGTGTGATCTTGGTCCACTTTTCTTGAACTCTATTCCGCAGTTTGGTAACTGTAGTGGGTTTCTTAGCCATAACTTTGTCACCAAGGATTTTTCAGAGATTTTCAATTGGGTTAAAACCTGGACTCTGGCCCAGCCATTTCATTTTTTCAATGTTCTTAGCTTCAGGGAACTGCTTTATCTGTTTTGCAGTGTGACGGAGGCATTGTCTTGCATGAAAATTGCAGGCTGATTGGGAGATGAATGCAGGGAGGAACTTCATGTTGCTGAAGGAGGTTGTGATAAACATTTGCATACACCCCTGCCATGTAACTGTATAAGAGGCCTAACTCCGGCTGGAGAAAACATCTCACAAACCATGACAGTTCGTCCTCCACCTTTCACTGACTTCTTTAAGCACTTGGGCTTCAGTCTTTCCTCAGTTTGATGCAGAACATAATGTTAGCCATCAGACCCAAATAAATAGCAGATTCTTACCATGTTCTACCCTGCACTAAACTGGTGAGCAATTCCAGCTGCAGTGTTGAACCAAATTCCCCATTCAAATTCTCAGCATTATCTTGTTTTCTCGTGCATTTGTTCTTCGCGGACAACCAGGCTTTTTGGGGGACTTTAAATGAGTGTCATTGTAAACATGCAATATTTGAGAAATCATTGAAATATATATCGAAATACGAAATATATATCGTTATCGATCAATATGGGAAAAAATTATCGAGATTACATTTTTGCCATATCACCCAGCCCTAGTTTCAGTCATTTAGAACAGCTCACTATCTTGCAAAGACAGTGAAAACTGAAAAGTTAGGCTGCCAGTTAACTTAGGGTTTGTTAGATAATTAAGGAAATTAGCACCAAGTGTCAGATTAACACCTTACTTGGAGGTATCTGTAATTGTTTTCCAATTTTGATCAGTTCTTTTTCAAATTTATGTTCATGTGTTCATTATGTTATGTTCATATTTTCAGATTTATGTTCATTATGTTTATGTTCAATTTATTTGTTTTTATACTGTGTTTTAGAATACAAATAACTTATAATAATATGCCTAAACTGCCCTTTGACTCCTGTTAGGATAACTCAAATTCAAATATGACTAAGCAGTGACCTCAAAATTTTGGAAATTGTAGGTTGTTCTCCAATTTTCATCTCCACAAAGAACACATACACAGCACTCTTATGTGAATTGAAAAAAAAAAAAAAAAAAAAAAACAGAACCAGAAACAACTTAATTGGAGCAGAAAAAGTAAATGCCATACATGGCCTTTAGATACTAATTAAAACATAAACACTAAAGATGCACAACATTAGACCTTTTAACAAACAAATATTTTATTATATTTAACACTGACTAGTAAAAACAAGTCATATCATAACATTATTACAATTTAAAAAATAGCATTGTTTTCTATATTGAAAATATGTTCAAATGTAATTCCTATGATGGCAAAGCTAAAATTTCAGCCATTTCTCCAGTGTTCAGTGTCACATGATCCTTCAGAAATCCTTCTAGTCAATTTGCAGCTCAGGAAACATTTCTTATTATCAATGGTGAACAGTTATGCAACGTAATATTTTTGTGGAAACTTGTCAATGAATAGAAATGAAACATTATGAATGTCTTTCCCATACCTTTTGAAAAATTGAATGCATCCTTGCTCAGAGTATTAGTTTCTTAAAACAAAAATCTTACTTCACAAGGATGTCTGAGCCTCTAAGATAGCACTGCTCCAGACCAGTCTGTAAAATGTAAGACACGTTCACCAAGCTCAGATCTGCTGCTACGAATGCAGTCATTTCAAACAAGTCAATATCACAGGCATCAGTTACAGCAGACGAGCATATACTATATAACAGGTCACGTATCAACAGCTGTGTTCTCTTACAAATACTGACAACAGACAAGTTTCACGTCAGCACTCCCTCCATCACACTCTCTTTCTCTCCTTCTTACCATCTCTGTCAGTTTCTTTCTATGTGCGTGCGCGTGTTTGTGTCTCTCGCTCTCTCTCTTTAGCCTGTGTTTTGCCTGCCTGTCCCTGACACGCTGTCTATTAATCTGACCTAGTTGGTCGTCTGGTTTCTCTGGCCCGAGGAGAGGACAGCACTGCACCATGAAACTGCAGGACAATTCACAAAAGAAATGCCTGCTTGCCTCTTTTACATCTCACTAAATTCACGAGAGGGGTGAAGAACAGAATGTGGAGGAGGAGAAGGAGGAGGACAAGACAGAAAGGCCTGACTGCTGAGTCTGGACGCAGCTCCTCCACCTTTCATGCTGTAATCGCTCTCAGATGGTGAATTACTGCACACTAAAACATAAAATATAGGCCTCGCTGTTCTTTTCCCAAATGGCAACAAACATCAGATTCACACTCTTAATGCCTCATTGCCATTAACGATGCAATCAAGATGACTAACAACTAAAATGCATCCCTTAAAAGCTGTTTGATAAAAAAATATGATAAACAAATTACTCCAGTATGTGATCACAGCTAAAACAATCCAGTGTGAATCACAGTTTGCTCAGAGTAACCAGTACTGCTTAAATAACCAGTGATGCAGCATTACTGAAAAAATAAAATAAAGATTAAAATAATTAAGATATTTTGGATGAAATTCGAGAGCTTTTTGACCCTGCAGACAGTAACACAACTGACATGTTCAAGGTCCAACAAGGTACTAAGGACATCAATAAAACTCTTTATTTTGGGGTGAACTACAACTTTAAAATCACATATTCAGTGTTTCACATTGTATAATACATTAAGTAACACTCTGAATTTTACAGTGAATTGTTAATTTACTCTGATTTTATAACCTGAGAACAAACAATACACAGAAAAAAAACAATGAATAAAGCATAGGTTTTCTCCAGTAACTAGTCACAGAGTTTGCCCTCACAGAAAAGTCCTAGTGCCAGGAGATGAAAGAAAGCAACTGCCATTCAGTCCATAAAAGGAGAGGCAAAGACTCCTCAAAGACTCAGTCTGGCATCGACTTGACAAACTATCCACTGTGATAAAGTCCTGGTCGTAGTACATCTAGTGCAGTTTAACACATACAATCCCTTCCTGTGAATAGCAACAGTTTAATCACACACTCTGAGAAGATTAATTTCGAGGGTTCATTACAGATAGTTTCAACTTGTTCACCTCCACTAGAGCGAGCATGAGCAGAAAACCACTTTTAGCACAATTCATTTTGACAAGTCTTTCATTCATGGTCAATAGTCAGGCGGCACAGACACCATCATTCCTGCATCCATCATGTTTACTGTCTAATTATGGCTCCTTTTGCAAGGACTGTCCTGCTGCTTGCAAACTCAGCATGATACATTGCACAAATGCTCTTAGAAGAAGAGCACTGACAATTATCAGCTATAGCTTATTACTGATACATCAATGGCCAGTTTTTCATCCACTGAAAATAGCAGGCTACTAAAGCTGAATAATTAGGACTGTCATCATTATTGGGATGAAGCGACAATGGTGTACCAGTTCTAATGCCATGGCAAAAGTTTGAACAAAGCATACTAACTGTTCTGTTTTTGGCTGCACAGAAAACTATTTAGAGTCCCAGCCTTAGAGAAGACAAAAGAGCAGTGAATTTATTGATTTATTACGCTGCTGCCATACAGATCTAATCTAAACGTGATTTCTTTCCTGACTGTATATATAACAGACTGTTTTTATAACTCCTGTGTGTTTTTAACATAAACGTGTGTGTATTTGACAGTTTAAAAGACATGAAAGAACTTAGTTTAGCACTCACATGCCACGTGACAGCCGCTTTCTATGCGTTTGCTTCGGATGTATGCACGCAAAAAACCCAGTATCAAAAGTTTTAACTAATATGCATGATATAAAATGCATGATTTCAGAAAGATAAGACATGATAATCAGAGTTTCTAAGGTACGAATTGTAAAGGCACAGCCCTATTCTACAAAAGGGGGCGGGGAGCTGCAGCTCATTTGCATTTAAAGTGATATGCACAAAAACAGCATGTTTCTGCTTCGCATTTTTAAAATTATATACTAAATTATCTCTAGGGTATTTTGAGCTGAAACTTCACAGACACATTCTGTGGACACCAAACACTTACATCTTGTAAAATTAAGTCTCCTTTAAAATTTTAAGGCCTTTTAAACACATAGAACAAATCCATATAATCTCAAAATAAATTGTGCATCTCAGATACTTTATTAAACAGACTGGGGAAGACATTCAACAAAGAATAACTAGGATTTCCCTGTTGCCTGAGGCTCTGGATTACAAGTAATAATGTTGTAAATAATGTCCAGTTTCTTGCACAGACCGATTTGATTTTAAGATACTTTAAGACTTTGTAAGGACTCCTGACAACCCTGAAGAATGGAGTGCAATGCACTAAATAGTGAGTTACTTCAAAAGTAAGCTTCAGAACTTCTTACAGTTTTGGAAGCAACAGTATTTTTGAGTCACTGTGCTCTTTAGGCCTAATGAATCAAGATGTAAAGCTAATGAGTTTCTCCGAAAAAATACAGTCTTTTGCCAACCCGTCTCCTCAGGGGAATATGAAAAACTCTGATTCAACTCAGTGTTTTCTCAACTTGGAATCGAAGCCAGAAGAAAAGTGTGTGACACATTATCTCCATGGCTGCCATTAAAACAAACATTCTGAAGGGCGTCCCCACCTTTCAAAAATTCCATTAGGATTCAGAGCAGACCATCATCCAAACATGGATCCATTTACAACTGGGGCTCTCCTCAGCAAGAGATAATCAAAACAAGCTGGAACGACCTGGAACATATAGCCCACCACAAATACACACCTTAAATATGTTTAAAAAAAAAAAACTGCCCACAGGCTTGTCATCTCCATCTTGCAATAATCCACACTTTAGGACTACAGCCAATTGCTGATGTTCACAGACTCAAATCTGACATGAAGGCCCAGAAAGCTTGCTTGAGGGAATGAAAGCAAGCATATGATTTGTCTGATAAAGATAAGCAACTGATGTGATGAATCCAAACAGTCTGACATCTCTTTAATTAACAGAGCTAATAATCTGTACAAGCATGTAACCCTGACTCCTTTCCTCTTATCCTTCCTTTCTTACAACAGCATTTTTAGGCATGACGTTCCTGATGCAAACTGTTTAAAGCCTACAAAGAAGGCAGTCTTTAATGGGAAAATGTCACTTTCTTCACTCTAACCTCTACAAATCATGGATGTAATTTTCACAATATGACTTAAAGGATAGTTCATCCAAAAAAAATCAAAAATTAAAATTCAGTTTTCATTTACTCTCCCTCACGTTGTTTAAAACCTGTACAGTTTTGAAGACGGTTATAAACAAAAAAAAAAAAAACAGCTTTGTTTCCCAATGACTTCCATTGTATTTTTTTGTTCATACAATAGCTAAGTTAATGCAACTAAGTTAATGGTTGGTTTAGTCTTGAACAATGACTACAACTGACTTGCTGCCTATCAGGTTTTGGCTGTACAAATAGGTAGGCAGCACATAAGCTGATTTCTAAAATTGTTCATTCAAATTCAAGCCACCGCTGCATGCATTGTTTACAAAGACAATCCCATAATGCAATGCAACAAGTTAAGTTCTTCTTTTGAACTTCCTATTTGTGAAAATCACGGTTTTCAGTGAAAATCAGATTCATGTGACACAGAAGACTAGAGTAACGATGCTGAACATTTAGCTTTGCCAACACAGAAATGACTTTAAACAATATTACTGTTTTTACTGTATTTATGATCAAATAAATACAGCCTTGGTGAGCACAAAAGATTTCTTTCAAATATATAAACGCGGCTGCATGAATGAACACATGAATGAGATTTACGACTAATCACAGAACCGGCATTACTGACGAGATACGCATGATAATTTGCGTCCAAATATCGCACAGCCCTACGTTTTAAGAGTAGCACATCATTAGCTTTGCAACGTGCCAACAGCGAACACTACTGAAGTCAATAGCGAGTAGTCCTTCAAGTGTGCTTATTTGTATCACGTACAAAATTGCCTGCAAACTCCAAATGCTCACTAATGAGGTGCTGTTTGAGTTGGGCTTATCAGTTCAGTTACCAATGTAGACAGCTGATCGATCATTAATAACCATTTCAAGCCTATGAACCCAAAACTGTGTATCCAAAAACACAATTTACAAGAGAGCAGACAGTAAAATGGAAAATAAAACAACAGGTTCACTCAAACAGGCCTCTAGAAACATTACCCTGATTTCATTCACGTCTCTGTTCTAAAAGCCAATAACCTGAATATTTAAAACCCGGCCTTGGTGCTAAAAAAAACATTGCCATCAACTGCTATTTGATACATTTCTAGGTGATTCCAGTCAGAATGACTGGAAAGTAAACATGTACTACACAATATGTATAGTTTTGCTGAGGAAACAGTGTTTGCATAGTAGTGCTGTCAAAATTATGGCGTTAATTTTTCCAGTTTAACGTTTTAAAAAGGGGCAGGGCTAGGGTTAGCCACCCCACTCACAATTGCTGCTTCTGTCTCTTTTTTTTCTTGACAAGAAGTGCATTTATTTTGTTGCACAATGTCTTTACGACCACATCAAATGGGAGACTTTTCAGACGCGTGGGAAAGGTAGAGGTGACAAGTAGGGATGCATCGATCCAATACTCAGCATCGGTATCAGCTCTGATACTCGCATGTCTGCCGGATCGAGGATCAGTCATAGGAGACCGATCCAAATTCGATATTGTGCATACCACTGTGTTATTGTTGAGCCCCACGAAAGCACAAAAACATTACAAAGCGCCATAAAGTTTTTGTGCACTACATTTCAAGTGTTCTGAAGCTGTTCCATAGTTCAGTGTGAGGTACAGATGAATATTTAAGTCGTTATATTCAAGTTCACATAAACTCTTCTTTCTGCTGCGACTGTCTGTCATACTCCATTCAAACTTCATGTTGCGTTCGGTTACTACAGTCAAATTAATGAAACTCTCTTCAAGAGCGCACAGTAACTAAGGTTAAAAACTGTTAAATTAAAAGCTCAATAAACTAATGCACAGATTTAATAAACTATGCAGCAATATCTCTCTCCTTTGTAACGTTTCTATGCAGACTCGGAGGCAGTGTTGCCAGATCGGGTTGACGATTTCCAGCCCAAAAGCTTCAACAAAAACCAGCCCAAAATTTTAACTGCCAAAATAATGTGATAGAATTTTATTGCCATGTCAGTCAAGGTTGATAAAGACCATTTTTATCTTTTATTATTTTTATTAAAAATTTGGATGACAAAATAAAATAAAGATAATCAATTTCACAGGAATATGGATCAAAACAGGCCAAATGCATTAAAGAGACTCCGAAAATATGCTGAAAATGTCCAGGAATCTTTTCAAAGTGGCTATCAAGAATTGAACCGATGACTTTAGCCAACATAAATGTCCACAGTAAAAATAAGCACATTCTTGTGCAACACGCACAAAAAAAGTGATCAGAAAGCAATGTAATTTAGCTTGCATTTACTCTCGTTCATGTATACATCAAGACAGCCAGAAATGTGTTATTCATTGATACATATGATAATCGAACAGCAAAAATAAAATAATAATAATAATAACAATTATCAATAATACGCTTACCTTTGTCTTTTGCGTTATCGGACAGAAATAACAACACGTATTTCACGAAGTGCACAATGTAGAACTTTGCGCAGCCAAAACTGTTAAAGCCCAACCCGCCCAATCTGGCAACACTGTTCGGAGGGCTGCGCAGCCTGTGCGCTGTGACTCCGTATTGGTGATTCCGTGTTGCTTCAAGCGTATCATTCTGCGCATGGGATGCGCGTAAGCGCTTTGTCCCGCTCTGTATTTGAGCCTTTTGTGTTATAATACTTTTCTGCGCAATGAAAGATTAATAGTCTTTCTTGTTCTGTACTATCTATTATATGTTGCTGCCTTCATTATTGTGCTACACATTTAAAATAAATGGCTTTTAATTTTATAGCATATATTTATGTTTAAATGTATTTACTTGTTTTTTAATTAATGTATTTTGCAACAATACAAAGAGCAATGTGTAACATTTTACCAGATTTAGTCGTACACTTATTCACTTTTATTTGTAAATAAAAATGTTTCACTACATTTTATAAAATGATTGTGCACGTGATTTTTCAGAGTATCTTTTGCTGCTGAATTATCCACTAACCTAGTTTATAATAGTGTTTTTGTTATTATGAATATATATTTTTAATTGGTTCTTTTTCATTAACATGACATTGTCTATATGTAGTAGATGGTGTTTAACACACAAAAGAGTGACAATTAGGTTAACACTGAAAAGTATAGAAATTCTACACTGATATAAATAAAACTGTGCTGGTATCGGATTGGATCGGTATCGGCAGATACTCAGAATTTTCAGTATCGGATCGGTTCTGAAAAAATGGTATCGTTGCATCCCTAGTGACAAGGAGCTGTTGCTGTGAGAAAATACGATGCATGTCAGATTAACATCACGTTCAGCAGCGGCAGCTCTTAAAGTAATAGCAGCCAAATAACCCGATAACCCAGCTGCTGTGATGTCTATTAATCAAAGAACAAAAGAAAAATAAAGGAGATCAATAACTTTGTATCTTTAAGGATTTATCTATATTTAATTTAGTATTTGACAACTGTGTTCAATTTCTGTATATTTCCTACTTGCCGAAGGGCACAGGTAAATAATGGGTTTATGCAAAGATTTTTTTAAGTTCACTTAAATTAGAAGTTGCAATTTTTAATTCAAAAAGTCTAACAAATGTTTAAATTGATAGCTCTCAATTATACTGTAATGTTGAATGGCTATATTCAATGGTTAAATATTACAGGGAAAAAAGAACAATTTCCTAGAGACATCAGTGATACTCATCTTCAGTCATAAAAATGTAACAAATATTAAAAATATACTGTCTTTGCATTGTTTCTGCAATCATTTTAAGACTGAACGTGAATTATTGCAGTATGAAAGTATATTTAAAAACTTTAATGTTAGGCAGGATTATCGTGATTACATTCAGAAAAATTTAGGGAATTTCTTTAAAGGCGGCAAACTGACCAGTTGTCAACCAAATTATCACCAATGCAAATATATCGGCTGATATTTGCCATTTTTTATTTTTAGCATCAGCTGACAAGTGTTGCAAGTAGCATTTTCACATCATATTCACTAAATACTGTATGCAAAAATGTTACCTGATCTCTACTTAAAGCATGATTTACAGTGCACATACTAAATTATAAATAAAATGTTAAACATAATTGCAGTATGTTGTGCATACCATCTTTAAATTAACTATATCTACTTTATATAACCATTGCCACCCTGCTATGACACCATCCATGAAAAAAAAAAAAAAAACATCTATAATGGTAGACTACTAAAATGGACCCTAGTGTGTTTAACTGCATTAAAACATTATCACACAAACATTTAATTCACCAATACAGATATGACTACTCTGTTCCAATAAATATTAAATTTAGCTTTAAAACTGAATTTTGAAGAACTAATCAAGACTGACATGGGTGTTCGAGCACAATCGAAACCCCTCAAGGGATTACATATTGAGGGTTATGCAGTGACTTTTAAATAATTTTTTTATTTTTATTTTTTTTTTTTAATCAGTGTTAAAATATACCTCTAATGACATATGACATCAGTATGGAAGACTTCCAATAAGCCTCAGCAGCCTGTCAGATTCCTCCTGCACTTGTTTGTCCTATCGCTATGATCACGAGTACCAGAAAGTGTCACCTGTCTATAAATGTGTAAAAAACACAAAAGCTGAGTTGATTGGAAGTGTATTATCAGCTGTTTTACTCGCGTAGTGAAGCAGAACAAAGTTTCCCAGAGCCCGAGATTATCATGTAATCACTATTATCATCGCGCTACAATGACTGCAAATCTGAGCGCATCTCTTGTAAAGTAGCCTTCGCTTAGTTTACAGCCTCACCTACGGGTGCTATAAACTTTTATGGTATATCACAACAAGGAGAAGCCGCAGTTGCGTGCATGCATTTCGTAGTTGGTGCTCAGCTTCAACAGATGATCAACAGCCACCACACAGACACTTCCAGCTCGTTCTCCACGCATCAACTCCAACAAAACACCGCGTATGTGCATTGTTTCGAAACGCTTCGCCCGCTCACCTGTACGTAGTTACTTTCGCAGTATTCGGCGACTCTTTCGAGGTTTGTGAAACTGTCCAGTAACGCTCTGCGACCCGCTGGAATTTCCTCCTCCAGCAGCATCTGCAGCTCCGCCATCTTTACATCCCTCCACGCGCCCGCCTCGCGCAACTAGCGACAGGAAGTACAGCGGCTTCACCTCCCGCTGAGTTTTGGAAAAGCCAGGGAAGAGCATTTACGTTACGAATCCTACTATGGTGAAGAGTTTGCGCATTAAAGTTAGTCGATGTTGCGTATAATATAATATAATATAATATAATGTAATAAAATATAATATAATATAATATAATATACTTTAGAAATATTTTTGATATTTAAAAGAACTGTTTTCTATTTGAATATATTTTAAAATGCAATTTATTCCTGTGATTTCAAAGCTGAATGATCCTTCAGAAGTCATTCTAATATTCTGATTTGCTGCATCTTTTTATTATTATTATGCTGAAAACAGTAGATTTTTTTTCAGGCTTATTTGATGAATAGAAAGTTGAGAAGAACAGCATTTATCTGAAATATAAATATTTTGTAACATTATAAATGTTATAAATTTAAAGGACCATTGCTAAATAAAACATTAATAACTAACTAAATATTTTTTTTTATAATAAATAAATAAATAAATAAATACATACATACATACATACATATTTAGTTCCAAAACCATACACGCCATTTAAAAATAAAAAAAAAATTAAGTTCCTGTCCACATCATTATTGTATCTGGTCGGTATCGAAAAGTCAATTTTTAATTGTACACAAAAATGCGATATCCGCCGCGTTATTCTGTCATGTTTCCTCCCTTTTTTCCAAACCGCGACAAACGCTGGGGGATGTTCCATAAAACAAGTTTACCAAATAAGCCAGGCTTATTTCAGTTAGTCTGGCTTATTTTGAGTCAAATCAAGTGACAATAAGTCAGACTAACTAAAATAAGTCTGGCTTATTTAGTAAACTTGTTTTATGGAACACCCCCCAATACTACTTTGTACTTTGGAATCAACAAACAAACAAACAAACAAACAAACAAAAAAGAAAAATTTTGACTGCATTGATGAACCTATAGTGGTTTCTGCGATGGGGAAGAAAATAAGCCATAACTTTGTGAGATCGTAATGAACTAAGATGAGTGACAGCTGTGACATAAAAGATAACATACTTTTAATAAATTAATAAATAAAAATGCATTACAAAGGTAAAAACTAAATTCCCATTTAATTCACTTTAAGGAGTCAAATGTCACCTCGTAATGGGAAGGCTAATAAAATTTTGACTGTACTAAATTGTTTATTTTTTAAAAGTTATTAACGAAAAGTAAGCATAGAGCCCTGCTGGATTTATTGCATTTTTGGGGGAAAAATTGTTTTTATAATAAATCTATGAAAATCAAATTATGGATTTTAATTTTTATGTAATTATAACCTAAAGATGCTATGTGAAATTTTGAAGCAGAAAATTGTGTTTTTTAAAAAACAGATTTTTACTCAAATTAATCAAAATGTATTTATAGCGTTTTGGAACCAAACTCTTCATTATATATCATCATATATATAATTTTTTTCTTGTTACTTTTATAACAACATGTCTTTATTGTCACTTCCAAAACAAATATTTATTTTTCCAGAATTGATAATAATAAGCAATGTTTCTTGAGTTTCTAAATGTTTTTAAACATATATCACAATATGTGACATTAGATGTTAATATTGATCATATAAATACAGTCTTGATGATATGAATATGAAATAGCATATGAAACATGTTTTAAAAACATCAAAACTTTTGATGAGGGGTGTAGCTACACTATTTATAATAATTTTCTTTCTTTCCTTTTGCTGATTGAACCATTGATCTAAGCATTACAGTCTATGATATGATAAAAATGTTTGTTATTATTATTAATGGAGGTTAACAAAGTGCTACCTTATTAAGTTGGACATAAAGCAGCAGATAAACAAACCTTTATCACTCTGTGTTTCTTCCTCTTATTTCTCACTTTTTTCCTGCCCACCAAAATGTTTCTTTAATCAAAATTAATTATCATACAAAATATATGCTGAAAGAATTCATTACTCATTACTTAGAATTCATAAGTCTTCTAGATGGATTTTTCTGTCTCACATTCCTTTGGAAATTGCGCCCCCTGTGTTGTCATAACGTCACAATTACCATCAAGAATTATTTCACTTCTTTCATCTCTAGTTAGAAATTACAGTATTAAAAGGCCAGTTTGTACTGTTTATGACTTGTGTTTGTGTATATGTGCTCTTTAGTGATGCGTTTAGTTGTAAAGGGTTATTTGACATGAAACGTCAAGTGATCAACAGGAGTGTCCTACATTTATTTGCATTTAGCACAGACTTATTAGCTTCTATCCAAAGCTAATTTCAAATTGCATGTGAAACCTGCAGTACAAAATACAATACTTTTGACAAAAGTACTTTAAACAAGATATTTCTAACTGTTGAGTAATTAGATTATAAATACAGTTCTTATGAATCCACAGACATTAAATATTTGTGTTGTAAATGTACGAATTCAACACAACACAGGAGTATTTTATTAAACTGCAAAAAAGTGAAACAGGAAACAACAAAAAAGTTTATTTATATATGTTTTCCACAGTTATCTATACAACAAGCTCAATAATAAAGGAATAAACAAAATGTTTACTTCAAAATATTTAGCACAAATAATGTTAATTTCTGATCCTTGATAGAAGTACATCATGTATCAGTGTCTCAGGCTGCCAGTTCATTTTTTTCATCATGACGCGGATACTCCTCCACTTCCATCGCCATTAAAAACTCTGAGAGTAAAGACAAACATTAGGACTTATGTTAGGATCTAGACTATAGGCGAATATGATCCTTGATAATGGTCTACCTACCTTCGGTGTAGTCCATGTCTGGTCGTGTAGCAACAAACACCCAGGCCAGACCAACCAGAAGAGCTACGACCAGGTTTACCACAATCCAAGGCTGTAGGATCTGATGTTCTGAACCTGGGGGCCTAAACAATAATCACTACATGTGATTTAGTGAAGTATTCAGCCTTGTGCTGCACATCAGCTACAATTACAGAATGATACGGTTGTTGTTTTAATAATGTTTTAAGGATATTATGATGGATTAACATTACACCTAGATTGACACTTGAACTCACCAAAGCGTTTCATTGGCTGTGGGGTAGAGATGTATACGATCACTGGTCATCTGCTGACTCAGAGACAGGATAAGAGCAGCAAAATATACTAGGACAAAAAAAGTGAGGAGGTTTACTAAGAAAAGCAATTTAGATTTTTGTGTTGTCCGAGGTAACTGTAGATTTGTTTTATATTTTTAACTAGTTTTGTATATTTTGTTTTTGTTTTAATTTTACTTTATGTTTAAGTAGTTTTGTTGTTTTATAGCTAAAATGTCTACAGTCAAATCAAAAATTATTCAGACACCAGATATCATTTTTGATATTTTTTTACTAGTGGGTGCAAGACACTATAGTTCATTTATGTAAGTGAGGATAGCAAAATAAACTGTGACATATTATACCCAAAAATTCTTCATACAGTGGACCAGTTAAATCGCTAACAATGTGGGACCAAAAATTTTATTTGACACTTTTTTTGTTACATATCATTCTATCAAAGTTAGCTGACATTATAAGATGAATTTGTTCTGATACATTTTAACTCTCGAGTTTGTGTCATATTTTATTACCATTTTCTAAACTATAGCGAATAAACTGTGATAATGTAAGAAATTGTGAAGGTGTCTGATTAAATGTTTTTAAGTTTTAGTTTTATTTTAGCACATCAGGATAAACTAAAATGAAAAGAGAAACACTGCCTTGAAAAGTAGCTGAAATTTAAAGAATTCTTTTTTAGTATATTTTATTTGTATTTAAAATGTGTTTTTTTATTTTTTATGTGCTGTGTTGATAAGGTTTATTGATTTTTACTCACAGAAGGAAGCAAGAGCCGCTGGATCAAGAGTGAGAAATCCTCGAAGAGCCATAGAGGCTTTGGCCAGATTCACCCTGAAAATGGTACAGATAACTTACTCTGAACATGTATTTTGTCAAATACCATGAGCCACATTTTCAAACACTTAAATCAAAATCAGTATCAGTTGTCTTGTAAATCAGGGATTCGATCTTAGTGCAGGTTTTCCCAAACTGGGGTTTACAAACACATGGGGGTTTGTGACTTGATGAAAAGTTAATAAATGAAAATTACTTTGTTAAACTGCATATCATGTGACCATTAACCAACATCAGAAAACCATGATCATGCAGAAATGACATTTTACAATAAGGTTCATTAGTAGGTTCATGAACAATACTTCCACAGCATTTATTAATCTTAGTTAATGTTAATTTTAGCATTTACTAATGCATTATTAAAAATCACAAGTTGTGTTTGTTAGCATTAGTTAATGCACTGTGAACTAACATGAACAATGAACAACTGTTTTATTAACCAACATTAACAAAGATTAATAAATACTGTAATAAATGCATTGTTTGTTCATGTTAGTTGATGCATTAACTAATGTTAACAGATGACGCCTTATTGTAAAGTGTTACCAAGTAATGAAATATTCACTTAAAATCTCAGGGTCAAAGGGTACGGCTGACAAAAATGTATGGGAATCTCTGGTGGAAGGACCAATTTATTCAAATGGAATCAGTGAATTTTAAATTGCTTAATGTATTGTTTGTACTGTTGTTGCTTTTATTGACACTTGTGTTCTTGGGCCCTGTCCCAAATGGCACACTTCATGTGCACCTTCAGTCTTGCGGACTTACAATGGCCGTTGTATGCGCATGTCTGTTAAGTCCACGAGACCGTAGGGTGTCCCATTCATCATTTTGGCATTCGAAAGGTTGCTTGTGAGTGCTCCTTGATACACACTATTGCCAGGCCCGCACCAGGGCGAGCACTGCAGCAAACATCTACCCGACAGTCAAAGCAGCATTACGTCATGAAAGTGCAGGCTCAGAGGAAGACCTTGAGGGTGCCATTTGGGACAGGGCCTTACTATGCATCCACACACCTGTCAAAGGCAGACACAGTGCTGATGGCCAGCAGGAGGTAGAGCAGAGACTGTGCTGGGTAAGCCAGACTATGGTACTGCTGGAGAAGGTTAGGTAGAGTGGTCATCTGCTCTCCAGCTAACACATACACAACAATGATATTCCACACCGCATATCCTGCCAGAAACCCATGAGAGAACAGTCCAATGATCCTACACAGAAAATAACCACAATTTTAGCAGCTGAGTTTAACACGTAAGTTATCAAGTTCCAAAGAGAAAACCACAGGAAAAGGATATGGCAATGATGAGTACTGGACCAACTCATGAAACCCCATTTGGAACTGAAACACATTTGGTTCAATTAGAGATGATAAGAGCAAATAAACAATTTGAGACCATCATCCAACCAAACCCACCTGAACCCACTATGGACCCTCATGGCGACATCTCGTGTATTCCACATGGGTCTGACCTCCATGTACTCCTCCATATGATCACGGGATAAGTTCAAACGATCAGTCGCCTGGAAGCGGCCTGAGTCAGAGATCATATTTTATCCTATTTTAGTGGCTACATTTACAGTATCTCACAGAAGTGAGTACACCCATTTTTGTAAATATTTCATTATATCTTTTCATGTGACAACACTGAAGAAATGACACTTTGCTACAATGTAAAGTAGTGAGTGTACAGCTTGAATAACAATGTAAATTTGCCGTCCCCTTAAAATAACTCAACTCACAGCCATTAGTGAAAATGTCCAAGTTTGGCCAAAAGTGTCAGTATTTTGTGTGGCCACAATTATTTTCCAGCACTGCCTTAACCCTCTTAGGCATGGAGTTCATCAGAGGTTCACAGGTTGCCACTGGAGTCCTCTTCGAAGCTGGTGGATGTTAGAGACCTTGCACTCCTCCACCTTCTGTTTGAGGATGCCCCACAGATGCTCAATAGGGTTTAGGTCTGAAGACATGCTTGGCCAGTCCATCACCTTTACCCTCAGCTTCTTTAGCAAGGCAGTGGTCATCTTGGAGGTGTGTTTGGTTGCCACCACACACGCTTGACAGCATCTGAACCAAATAAGTTTATCTTGGTCTCATCAGACCACAGGACATGGTTCCAGTAATCTATGTCCTTAGTCTGCTTGTCTTCAGCAAACTGTTTACAGGCTTTCTTGTGCATCATCTTTCCTCCTGCAGACCAATTTCATGCAGTGTGCGGTGTATGGTCTGAGCACTGACAGGCTGACCCCACACCCCTTCAACCTTTGCAGCAATGCTGGCAGCACTCATACATCTATTTCCCAAACACAACCTCTGGATATGATGCTGAGCATGTGCACTCAACTTCTTTGGTCGACCATAGCGTGGCCTGTTCTGAGTGAAACCTGTCCTGTTAAAACGCTGTATGGTCTTGGCCATGTGCTGCAGCTCATTTTCAGGGTCTTGGCAATCTTCTTATAGCCTACGCCATCTCTACGTAGAGCAACAATTCTTTTTTTCGGATCCTCAGAAAGTTCTTTGCCATGAGGTGCCACGTTAAACTTCCAGTGACCAGTATGAGAGAGTTCCCCATTCCCCAGCTCCCCATTCACACCTGAGACCTTGTAACCCTAATGAGTCACATGACACCAGGGAGAGAAAATGGCTAACTGGGCTCAATTTGGACATTTTCACTTAGGGCCGTACTCACTTTTGAGGCCAGCGGTTTAGACATTAATGGCTGTGTGTTGAGTTATTTTGAGGGGGCAGCAAATTTATACTGTTATACAAGCTGTACACTTACTACTTTACATTGTAGCAAAGTGTAATTTCTTTAGTGTTGTCACATGAAAAGACATAATAAAATATTTTTAAAAATGCGAGGGGTATACTCACTTCTGTGAGATACTGTATATATACTTGTCATAATACTGCATATATATATGAGATATGTCATTGTTAGCAGCACACAGTATATTCATGTAATAATGATAACATCATTACATGTATATATCTGAATATGAAACTCACGGTTCTTTTCTACAAATACTTTTCCGATGGGATGACTGTGACCCAGAGGGGCTGAGAATAGAGAGCGCTGAGATATGGGTGCATGCACATCAGTGATAATGTCATCCTCCTCCACGCCAAGCTCATTATGAGACTGGTTTTCCATCATCTTAGCCTTCCTTCAAAAAGAAGTGGACATTAGTTCCACCAGATAAGTAAACTGCTATGAAACCCATGCTTTTAGGTGTATTCACTTTTTTTTCCTATTCATATTTTGTGCCTCTCACCTTTTTCTCTTGCTTTTTTTGGTGACTTCCTCATCATCTGTATGGGGCTCTTGAACATCTCCATTTGGAAGGTCTTGTTGTTCACTCTCATCTTTTAACACAACAAAATCAAGAACAATTATTCTTAAAATAAGAAATGTAAATAACATTCATAAATGAAGTGTGAATATGATTGTCAAGAATTATTTACCAAAAGTATGTGCCTTCTTTTTCTTCTTCTTCTTCTGTGGTGGATTGTCCTGAGGCTCAGGGGTCAGTGGCTCTCTGCGGCTCTCCAGACCTTCCATTTCTATAGCTGGCTCAGGCCCTGCTGTTGTTCATTGTGTATTATACAAATATAAAGGAGTCAAATACTGCTAGATTACACATTTTTATACTTAAAAGAAAAAGACTAACTAGAAAATATGTGCTGTCAGCAGTAAGCCAGGATGTTTTGTTTGGGTTTTTAAACCATTCCACTTGCTACCTGCAGAGGTCGCTGTTAAACCAATTGACTAGCAGCAAACACATACAAATTTACAGTATATGATTCAATATCATTGTATTTAATACATAATCTAAATAATACATGTGATTTTGTTAAAGGATTAGTTCACTTTCAGAATAAAAAAAATTGTATAATTTACTCACCCCATGTGATCCAAGTTGTTCATGTATTTCTTTCTTCAGTCAAAAAGTAATTACGTTTTTTGAAGAAAAAATACATCCAGGATTTTTTACCATATAGTGGACTTCAATGGTTCCCAACGGGTTGAAGGTCCAAATTTCAATGCAGCTTCAAAGGCTCTATGTGATCCCAGCTGAGGAATAAAGGTCTTCTCTATCAAAACAATCTGTTATTTTCTAAAATAAATACAAATTGACATACTTTTTAGTCACAGATGCTCATCTTGCACTAGCTTGACCTCGCATATTGCATAAGATATAGGCGGAAGTAATGAACCAGTGTTTACAAAGTGAACGTGCAAAGAAAGTGAAATGCAGTTTACTACAATAAGGTAAAACAACAATGACGGACGATCGTTTCACTAGATAAGCCCCTTGTTTCTTGGCTGGATTGTGTACAGCACTTTGAATCTGCACTGAAACTGCAATTTGGACCTCTCAGCCTCTTGATCCCCAGTCCACTATATGGAGAAAAATCCTGGAACATTTTCCTCAAAAACACATTTTCTTTTGTGACTGAAGAAAGAAAGACATGAACATCTTGGATGACATGGAGGTGAGTAAATCATCAGGATTTTTATTTTTTCTGGAAGTAAACTAATCCTTAAAGATCAAAAAGTTTTTATAATTACCTTACCTTATTACCTTATAATTTGTAATTACCTTGTGGTTCCTCGACTTCATTGATTTCCTTCTTGATTTTCTTTTTCTTGGGTTTGACACTTGGCATTTTGTCAGAGATAGGACAGTCGGCTTTGTCTACAGTTTACACTAGTCCTGTAGTAATTAGATTATTAGTCCAAGTACAATAGAAACTATTACAGGCTTTGAGTTTACTAAAGCTAAGCCAAATAACATAATTAATTTTATTAAAACTTCCTGTTCAGATATTCAAAAAGGATAACTGACCGCTGATGTCTTGACGTCACACACCCGAAAATCAGGACTGAACGGAAACAAAACAAAGAAAATTAGATGTAGTATGTAGAGTGTTTGTGTGAGCATACAATGAGCATGTAGCTTTAAATTAGCCTCATGCTGGATATAGTACTTTACTGAGAGAAGATTATGAGGCCAGTTAGGTAAACTACACTGATTTAACTGCTTCTTTCTGCTTGACTTGCACGCTCACTTTTACCCACTTAGCAAGTCAATGAGTAAGCAAAATCACAAACAAAAATCATTTCTGACTGAAATTAATAATTAAGAAATTAAGAAAATCAAGAGATCTGTCTCTCAAATATCTCTATCTATCTATCTATCTATCTATCTATCTATCTATTTTAGATTATAGATAGATTTTTAGAGATAGATTATAAACAGGTCACATGGTCACACATTATGTATGTAAATACATATGACACTATACACAAAACAAGAAAACAAAACAAGAACAAGAGTTAAATAGATAAATAACTAAGATGTGTTAAGGAAATAAAAGCCAAGTGTGAAAAACGAGACTAGTCTATTATGTGTAAAACTCAACAGATCAGTCAAATAACTCGTGACAGTTTTAATTGACCATTTAGATGATAGATTTTTATAAATTTACAGCAAAATCCACAGCTCGCTCTTATAATCAAAAATACATACATTTTACACATTAGCTTTAGTATAGGCTACGACTCAGTACAGAGCACACAAAATCCAGTTCTGTGTCTTTATCTTAACCACATATCAATCAAAGCTCACGTTGTTTATCTTTAATGACTGATGCTAAGGATCTGCTATAATCCTGAGTGGCATAATTTACCGTTTGTTTTCTTCCCATTCTTGTCTGGCTGGAGTCGTGGCGCAGGAGCTGTTGGTGTGAGATGAGGAGAGTCTTGGCTGTGCCGTCAGGCTGTCTAATCCTGGGCTTAATCCTCACAGACGTGCATCTGCCAAGGAGGGAATTAGTGTGGCATAGATCGGTGAGTGAGGACAGCCTCAGAGAACCACACATACACACACAAACCCCTTATACATACACCATTAACTACAGCTGTTCCATCATTGACATTTATTCTGTAATTTATTTAACAGTAAAAAGCACATACACAAACAAAGTGAAACAAATAAGTACACTCATTGTTACATTATAAAACATACAGTGGTGGGCAAAATTATTAGAACACTAGTATTTTCAGTTATTGCTGTCAGAAGTAAATATTAGATTAAATTTCCAAACATTAAATCTGTCATTAATTGTAATAATCCAGTGAGATGTTTGTTTGCACAAGGAGTCTGACAACAGCCAGTGCTCCACACAGAGATCTGATCTCATCATCATCCAAAAACATAACAAACTGAGACAGACTAAATCCAGAAGAACTGTGGCAACATCTCAAGATACTTCAAGAGACCTACCTGAAAAGCTACAGTACTGTTAAAAGTTTTAGGCACTTGTGTAAAAAGGCTTTAAAAAAGAGGATCTTGTCTCACATTTTAGTTGAATAATGAATAATGTCATTAATAGATTTTCTATGTCAATTAACTTCTATTAACTAAATTAAATCAACATTTGGTGTGACTATTCTTTTGTGTTTAAAACAGCTTTTTCCCTAGGTGCACTTGTGCATAGTTTTCCAGGTAGCTTTGCAGGTATGTCTCTTGAAGCATCTTGGAGACGTTGCCACAGACATGGAGCACTGGTTGTTGTCAGACTTCTTGTGCAAACAAAAATCTCACAGAATTATTACAATTAATGGCAAAATGATTGTTTGGAAATGTAAATGGATATTTCCTGCTGACACACTACAGCAAAAGATAGAAATAACTGACGTAAAGTCCACCTGTAGTGAAAATCAAGTTTTTTATGTTGTTTATTTGTCTATGTGGTGTTTTTTTTTAATATGCTGAAGACAAACCATGTGCCAGTCCATTAATCAACAGCATTGGTGAGTATTTTCCGCTTAAAACTGTAGTCTCCCAAAGACTGCCCAGAATTGCGCTTTTAAAAAAAAAGCCCTTTTTTGCTACGTCACAAAATAGAATAACCAATCACATCAAGGGACCCTATTATTTGCATTTCAGTAACGGTGCTGCAAGCAGTGTGTCTGGTGAAAAAGCAGCCAAGTTAATCTGGTATATTTTTCTGTAGATGTTTCGCTAGCTGTTTTTTTTCACCCCGGCATGTACTGTAACCGCTTATTTATCGGCATTAAGAACCGCTAACTTTAACAATAACCCGCGGCAACAGTGTAAAATTAGCCCAGAGTGATGACGCACCTCTCCCGCATTGGCCTCTGCACTATGTAACGGTCTGCTCGCGGGCGCGATTTGGAATCGCAAACGCAAACTAGGCTGCATTCGAGTATTCAAGGCATTTTGACGACACAACATCGTCAAGTAAGTAACTTTAACGGATGTTGCAGTATCCACTGTAACTGTCCGCTAGTAAAAACGTAAATTTATCAGTCATTATCCGTGTATGAACCAGAGCAAACAGATGATACTACCTCACGAAGTCAGCCATCAGTCTCCTTGCTTACGGTGAGCATACCAGCTTTCTGGTTCAAACATATAACGTTGTATCTAATTAAACCACTTTTTCCACTTGCCATTGTGTCGCGTTTACTACAGTTTAGTTAACGTTGTTGGTTTAGCAGGCGCTGGCTGTGGGGTTGAGGGTTGCCAGGTTTTCACACCAAAACCCGCCGAACTGCTACTTGAAACTAGCCCAATGGCGTTTTGAAGGGGGTCCCCGTTAAAAATTGCGTTCTGGGGGATAAAATACATGTTTTTCTATCGGGGTTCCCCTGGTAAATTCGTATTTTAGGGGCTAAATATGACGTTATTGGGGTCGCTTCAACCCGCGGACATCAAAAACTATCTGCAGCAACAGTGTAAAAGTAGCCCAATTCCGCGGGAAAACCGCTGATTGATCTACATGCTGCTTAAAGAAAGTGATCTCACACCACATTAAAAAGCAAAAACATGTATTGCTTGTATTTCGTGACAAAATTATGTTTAAGGATGCGATTTGTGTAATATTAAAAGTAACAGAAGCTTATTGCGATTATTAGGTGGCTTGTGAACTACAAACAGTGAATAGACTTGAAAATGTTAAATATTACTTTAGCATTTATATTGTCAATAAAACAGCTTGTGAAAAGTCATGTAATATGATTTTACCTCTGAAAAGACAACAAGGAATGTTGGAGCCCACATTAACTTAAAATGTTTATAGGGCCCTACAAATGTTTTTACATATGGGCCCTAGGCTGGCTTGCTATGACACTGATTTTCATATCATTGAACATAGACTTATATCACTGGCCTGCAGTCCAGTCTGCGGAAGATTTATTTGTTTTTGTATTCTTCTGACTATATTTTCAAGTATATGTAAACATGCACAGAAGTCTTTGGATGCTGAACAACATCTTGCTGGATTTGAATCATGAAGTGTTTAAATCAAGACAACACAAGAATCATTCACTGTCAGCTCTGAGTTTATTGCATTTCATTCAATATCATTTCATGCATTTTGAAGTCTTTGGTCAATCATTTTCCCCATTACGTTGAATATGTATTTGATCTACACATAAATATGGTTTATAGTAGGCGTTAACAGCGATTAACAACCATTACTAATGAATAAACCATTAAAGCTCATTTGGTTAGAGAAAATAACTAGCCTGATCTCCTGTTGTCAATCACCATGTCGATTTTTATTATTTTACCCTTTACTCTTCAGACTTTCAGTTAAAACAAAAATAGAAACAAAGGATAACAAACAATTTCTGAATGTATTATTTGAAGGTCAGCTGTAAAACAGCTTGTGAATAGTCATGCAATATGATTTATGAGCTTTCTGCCTGGGACTGACTTCGCCACTATGTCTAATAATCAAAATGATATATTTTTAATGCAATAAATAAATAAATAAGAAAAAAAATCTCTATCCTATAATTATAAAAAATACATTACAAATCAAGGCTTTTGATTATAAATAAATCTATCTAAAATACCACACACACACACACAAGTTAATTGGAAAAAGTTTAGCAAATTATCTACATAAAAAAAAAGTTAACCAAATACACCTGATATCAAACAATTCATTCAAGCCTTCAGTAAACTGTTATAGAAAGTTTATTAATACACATTTGGGTGATTCTGAGAATGTAAAGTTATTTTTAAAAAATGAAGAAAAATGTAAATGTCTCTTAATATTCATGTCCAAATTGTGCTTCAAATGCAAAAGCTTCCCGATCACTAATAATCGTTGTTTTCATGTTACTACTGCTTTCATCAAATTCCACCAAATATTTACAATGAGACTTAAATCTGAACAGTTACTGTTTAACAAATTTAACAACTGAGCCAAACTTCAGTATGCTTCAGGTTGTATGTTTGGGATGGCTCTGTTGGAAAGTCCAATGATCATCAGCTTTAGTCTCTGTACTGAAGGTATCTTTGCCAAAACAGCCTGATTCTTCAAAGCATCCATGATGTACCAACAGACTTTGTAATAAAACAACAACTTCTCTACAACTTTGCTTATATGAGAGCTCTTTTGACAAGGCAATATTTGCAACTCAACTTAAGCACATGCATGGGCTAAATTTACATGTAACTCAAAAATATCACATATTATATTGACATCATAATATGCCTCTAAACTGTTATAGATGCAGTTGACAGTTCTTATTAGACAAAAGTCGTTTTGTTCTTATGCAAGTCTGTGTGTCACAGATGATCATGAGCAAACCAGCTGGCAGGAATCCACTGTGGTTCTTCTTGAGCATGTTGAATAGCCGTGAACAGATCCATACATGAATCTTGCAGATCATCATTTACAATCACACAGTCAAAATACTGTCGATATTTGGCCTCCATAGTCCTGCTTGCTTCCTCAATTTCCTCAAAGTCTTTATCCTGAGAAAACCAGTATGACAATTTTACCCAGACGAAGTATCAAAGTAGTACCACAAGAAATATTAAATGCATATCTTACATAAAAGTATTTCTTAATGTATCGATTGGCAAGAAAATGTGGGTCTTTTCTTGTTTGCCTCATGCGAGCAGGGGACGGGGGCCGCACAAATATGATGTAGGGCTTTAGCTTCTTGGTTCTGACTGAATGAATGCACTGGAATAACAGATAACATCACTGTTTGCAACAATCTAATGATAAAAACTTAAGATGACTTGAAAAACATAATGATACTTACATGTGGTTCAAGGTCAATAACACATATTTTTCCATTGTCCAAAACATCTTGGACCGAGTCTAAGCTGGTGCCGTACATGTGTCCATTATGCTCTCCATACTCAAGAAATCTGGACATTGTTGAAAACACAAAAACACCTCAGAGTAAGCTGAATCACAAGAACCACTTGTCAACTATATATATTGTTTGAAGTACATAATAAGCTTACTTGTGATTAACCACCATGTACGCAAACACTTCCTTGGTCACAAAGTGATATTCACGTCCATTCTTCTCACCCATTTTCTGGGACCGTGTTGTGTCTAGAGTAATACAAGAGACAAGATGAAACATCAGACTGTTTCATTAAATAATGTAAGATGCTGTAAGCGATTTCAGACTTTTTGTTAACTTCAAACACACAGCCTCTCTTTTAAACCCAGCCCCCCAGACACAATTTCAGTGTGTTGTTTAAAATACTTATTACTCTTTGTACTTCTACAGATTGTAGAAGTTTTAGTGATATCTGAGTATAGTCAGGACAATTTTTTCATGATATTTTAAAAAATGAGCTTACAACACCTTTGAAACAGAGGATAAAGGGATCGAATGAACCACATACGAGATATTGGTCCTTGGTACGTATTTGGGTTGATTTTGATTAGCCTCCGACGTAGCTCATTTACACCAACTCCTGATGGACCTGTGGAAAACAGGGAAAAGGCTTTTAAGGATTAGTTCCAGGGTTGCCAGGTTTTCACAACAAAACCTGCCCTACGTTTTTTGAGGAAAACATTCCAGGCTTTTTCTCCAAATAGTGGACTTCTGTGGTGGCCAACAGGATGAAGGTCCAAATTGCAGTTTCAATGCAGCTTTAAAGGGCTCTACACAATCCCTGCTGAGGAATAAGGGTCTTATCTAACAAAATGATTTGTCATTTTCTAAAAAGAATACAAATGTATATCATTTTTTAATCACAAATGCTTGTCTTACACTACCTCAACCTCACGCATTTCATAAGCCGGGTTTCCATCCAAAGTTGCAAATTTAACTAATGTGCAAAATTGGAATATCGCATAAAACATTTGCGAGTAAGCTCCGTTTCCATCCAACAGTCAAAGAGAACAAAATCATCATTTCCCGATAAACTGGCACGCAAAGTCGCGTGATTTTTTTGATGCCTATGCAGGAATTTATTTGGCAAATGCATTTCCATCTCCCATTATTCACGTTAACCCTTTTTCGCACAATTTAAAAACCACCTCAAGTGAGCATAAAAACTCTTGCGAATTAAGGGATTTTTATTCTAAATCTGGCGTTTTTCCATCACTTGTTTCTGATGCGATACTTTAAAATGCACATTAAAAAGGGTGATGGAAACAGCTATAGTCACGTTGGAAAAAAAATGTGTGACATAGACAGAAATACCGACCCAGTGTTTACAAAGCAAACATGCAAATAAAGTCAAATGCTTTTCCCTTTACAAAAAAAAGGTAAAACAACGTTGTTGGATGATTTTGAAGTTGGAGGAGAAAATTCCTTGGCTGGGATCGTGTAGAGCCCTTTGAAGCTGCACTGAAGGAATAGAATAGAATAGAAGAGAGAAAAATCCTGGATTTTCTTTCCTCAAAAAACTTAATTTCTTTTCGATTGAAGAAAGAAAGACATGACATCTTCAATGAGTGAGTAAATTATCAGGAATTTTTTGTTCTGGAAGTGAACTAATCCTTAAATTTATGAACTGTAGGGATAAGATAACCATGCAAATGGGACCATACCAATGAGCACAATGAGGCGGGGGGGATCGTCTATGTGGCGCTGGTAGTGGAGCACCTCTTCATAAAGGTTGGCTGAAGTGTTATGGCAGCTGCTGATCCCACAGGAATAACATGACCGCTTTCGTTTACTGTATGATTTCCTCCTCCACAAACGCAGACTGTGACGGAACCCCGCTGATTCAAACAATTAAACAATTTACTTTTCATATTCGTGTGCTTGTTTATATGAACCAAAATTGAGATTTATCATTTATATTTATCATTCAGATTTCATACCTATATATAAGCCTTGCATGTGTTCACCATTCTCACCCTCCTCTGACACTACACAAAACAAACAGTTGATTAATGTAAAGACCACTGCCAAACAATTTAGTAACAAATCTTTAAATCAGCAAATCTACATAAAATGTAAGTGATTCTCTCATTCAACAAAATGCTCTTTCCTCAGAAAAGACTTACCTACCGAACTCAAAATCTTCTTCATCTGTAAAAACAAATGAATTGAACACTGTGTTAAAATGTTCATACAACCCATACTATAACTATGGAACCCTGATTCCACAGTGGAATAAAACAACAGAAAAGCAATTGTGACTCTTTGCAACATTTCTTGCAATTTACAGTTACAGTTTTGAATTGACATCTCACAATTCTTACTGTTTATATTTTGCAATTAAAAGTTTCTTTCTCAAAATTGAGATGGAACTGCAAAATTGTGAGACGAAAACACATTTCTGAGAAAAAAGTCAATTTCACCTAAGAATTGCTAAATTTAAAGAGATATGAGAAGTTGTTTTCTTTATGTGCAGAAACATTTAAACAAATGAAGACGGGGTAATCAATGGGATAATCACCTGTGTCAATGCATTTGTTCTCATCCGTTATCTCCTCTTCTCCTTCAGAACAGAGTTATACTCATAACTCACCCAGCAATACACAACTAATACAATTTTTTTATCACAATTCAACTTAATTCAATTCCTGTTTTCTCAATAAATTCCGTTTAACAGAAACAAATCACAGTATGAAATAGCCAACAGTACTTAATAGGGAATATTTTACGAAAGCAATACACGTGACACATGCACCACATTTCAAAGCATAACATATTAAAATATAAAAAATGTACACTTTAAGTACATCCAAAACCCTTTAATTATAAAACATACTATAAACATAAGCTAACACAAAAAACATGGGGAAAGACAAAAAAAAAAAGATACATACCAACATCTGCTGCACTCACTTGAGATATGAAAGCATATGAAAGAAAATGACAGAATTAGACTAGTAATAAATATAGATTATATACATTACCAGTCAAAAGTTTTTGAACAGGACGATTTAGGTTTTTTAAAGAAGTCTCTTATCTGAATTTATCTGAAAAAGAAATCTTTTCAAGATTTAAACTATATATATATATATATATATAATGCCTCCAAGGTTTTGAATGGTATAGTGTACAATGTTACAAAAGTTTTTATAAATTTAAGTTTCAGATAAATGCTGATCTTTGAATCCTTCTGAAAAAAATGTACTCAACTGTTTTATATATTGATAATAATAAATAAAAAATAAAAATGTTTCTTGAACAGCAAATCAGAATATTAGAATTATTTCTGAAGGATCATATGACACTGGAGTAAAAACTGCTGAAAATGTAGCTTTGATCACAGGAATAAATCACATTTTAAAATATATTCAAATAGAAAGCAGTTACTTTAAATAGCAAAAATATTTCACAATAAGACTGCTTTTGCTGTATTTTGGATCAGATAAATGCAGGCTTGGTGAGCAAAAGATCAAAAATGAATGAATGAAAAAATCATTCTTTAAAAAAACTTTTGACTCGTAGTGTATATTAATAATATTAATGCAACATTGTGGGTAATCAAATGAACAGAGTGCAATTAGTGCCTCATAAGCAGCATTCTTTCATAGTATTTCTTACTTCTGGGATAAACCTATTACATATTTAAAGATTAATTTTTCAATAATGATGACACTCTCTGACCATGAGATAATATAAATGAGCTGTTTCTGTTACTGTGATTAAAAAAATAAAACATAATTTGTTATGAGCTGCAGGATTGCATCAAGTATTAATGCAAAGCCTGCAGGACACTAAGCAATCCCTGCTGAAATGAGCCTCTAAAAGTTCACAGACCTTGTAAACCTCAAATGCTTGTTTCCAATTCCTCAGTAGGATATGCAAAAGAACCTGGGTGTTTAGAAATAACAGTATCTATCCTTTCACCTCAACGGTCGAGTGCAAGGTGGACAAAAGATCATGACAAAAATCAGTCATGAGGGAAGGATCATGCCAAGAACAGCTCATTTTCAAGCTTCTTTAAAGTAATTAGATCAGGGTAGCGAGAGGGCAGGGTTAAGATGCTTATGCTGCCAACCAACATCTTAAAGAGTGCATAGAAGTTCATACATCTGTGTGTGTGTGTGTGTGTGTGTGTGTGTGTTTGTGTTATTAACGTACAGGGTGTGATGCAGGTGTGAGCCTGATAAGGTTGGGACCACCACAGCTCCCTTTGCTTACTGCAACACAAGGAAATTAACATCAGTCTTGCTCAAAAATGGATCAATTATGTAATTTTGAAAGAATGTCAACTTAGCATAGTTTAAAACTGACTATCTGAACTGGTTAGTGGAGGGGATGAGGCCACAACACAATGAGGCACTGTGGAGTTTTCTGGCCTGCCACCATTGGATGTCCCTCTGGTCGACAATCTTAAGTATGTCTCCTTTACTGAAGGCCATGCCTGCATCTGAGCAGGGGATCGCAGGGTCTTGCAGAGGACTGTAATCCACCATGGCTCTCACATACAGCTAATGGAAGTCAGAGACAATCAGTTAAAGGGATAGTTCACCCAGAAATGAAAATAACCCCATGATTTACCCTCTCCGGTGAGAATATGCTATTTTTTTGAGAACAAACAAAGGAAAACCTCTTCACATTTAAATTGAAATTTTCCAATATTTTCCTTTATGAGTCCTCATTTTGTACTTCTAATTTCTGACCGGTTTTTAGTTTTGCTAACACATTCGCCTGAAAGAAACTAGAGATTACGGTTTCTAAACTTTTGAATATGGATATTTTTACACAAACACAACAATTCACTTCAGAAGGACTTTATTGACCCCTGGAGCTGTGTGGAGTACTTTTTATGCTGGATGGATGTACTTTATTTTGCTTCAAAATCTGGATCACTACCCACTGAAATTATAAAGCTTTGAAGAGCCAGGACATTAAATATATTTGTAGAAAAATATAAATATACTACTTGCATAATGGAGAGTTAATACTTTTGCAGATATTAATAATGCACTTACAGCTGGTTGGCTGTAGGTGGGTTGTGGTGTATTAGGGATCACTTTAAAAAGAATGTTTCCATGAGATTGCACCTGTAAAATGTGGGACAATGCATGAATGGATACAGTCATTAGTTGGAAATGGCTTAGATATTATGTGATGGGAAGAGAGTAGGGAACATTATAAGAATCACAAAAAGAGGTTTTTATCTGGACTTTACCAGCATCTGAATGACACGCTCAGGCTGTAGTCCCCGCACTTTCTGTCCATTTACTTCCACCAGCTTGTCGCCAGGATGAAGAAGTCCTAAAAGACATACACACATAGAGATTACTATTAGAGATTAGAGATTGATATTGTTAGTCTATTACTTAAAAAAAAAAACACCAAAATGATCATTTTCTTTAATATTAAAGGAGTAGTTCCCTTCCAGAACAAAAATGTAAAAAATTTACAGATAATTTACTCACCCCCTTGTCATCCAAGATGTTCATGATTTTCTTTCTTCAGTCACAAAGAAATTATGTTTTTTAAGGTAAACACTTAAGGATTTCTCTCCATGTAATGGACTTCTATGGTGCCCACGAGTTTGAACTTCCACAATTTTGAAGTTGGAGGAGAAAATTAGATGGGAGTTTTTTTGACCTACCCTAACTGTCATGAGACAAGACAAGAGCTTGAGGTTAAAAAAATAAACTGTAGTTTTTTTTTTTAAAATAAGTGATCGTTTCACTACATAAGACCATTCTTCCTCAGCTGGGATCCTTTAAGGCCCTTTGAAGCTGCATTTAAACTGCACTTTGGAAGTTCAATTTTGTGGGCACCATAGAAGTTCATTATATTGAGAGAAATCCTGAAAAAATGTTTTCCTCCAAAAAACTATTTCTTTACGACTGAAGAAAGACAGACATGAACATCTTGGATGACAAAGGGGTTATTACATTATCAACTATGAACTACTTCTTTAACGGCTCAGAAATCCACACTTCGCCTACATTAAATTATTTTTTTAAAAACTATTTTCTAAATGCATGTTATTATTCTTATTGTGAACGAACCAGCATGTTTTGACCTTATCATTTTTAATCAATATGTGTCTCTAGTGATCATTTAGTCTCCAGATAGAACCAAGGGCCCACTGTAATTTTTTTGTTTTTTAATAACCTGTTTCATTGGTATGTACATCACAATTCAGGAGGAAATAATCTGATGCTAATATTTTTGCTACTTCTGTTTCAACTTTAACTTTTTGATTAGCTTGATAAGTATGTGAATAAGTATATATATACACATACAGTGGTGACTTAAATTATTAGAACACTAGTATTTTTACTTTTATCTTTTCTGTAGTGTGTCAGTAGGAAATACCAGTTTACATTTCCAAACATTCATTTTGCCATTAATTATAATAATCCAGTGAGATTTTTGTTTGCACAATGAATCTGACAACACCCAGTGCTCCACACAGATAGGTAGGTCTCTTGAAGCATCTTGGAGACATTGCCACAGATCTGGATTTAGTCTGTCTCAATTTGTTCTGTTTCTTCATGTCATTCCAGACAGACTGGATGATGATGAGATCAGATCTCTGTGTGGAGCACTGGCTGTTGTCAGACTCATTGTGCAAACAAGAATCTCCCTGGATTATTATAATTAAATGGCAAAATCAATGTTTTGAAAATGTAAAACGATATTTCCTAATATCACAGCAAAATATATACAATAATAACTGACCTAAAACCATTGTTTAGCTGCTGAAAATACTAGTGTTCTAATAACTTTGGCCACCACAGTATATATCAACAGGCTACTCACCACTGCGATCTGCTAGTCCTCCATGTATCACCCTTGCAATAAAGATGTTTCCTGTTTTTTCATTCTTCCTAATAGTTGCCCCCTAAAAATAGGAAAACAGACAAGAATGGTTAACTAGATGGCTGTCCATTACAATAGGTGTCACATGATGAGTCCCACAGAAGATCTTACTGCTGCACATGAGTGGAGGGAGGCTGTGGGTGCAATGGATATCACATTATGATGAAATATTAGGAGGACAGACACTGTGGTAATGAGATTACGGAATCCGGTCAACTCAGAACAGAGATGAACAGAAACATGCCTGACTTGACCTAAACTAAAAGTGTGACAAAGGTCAAAGAGAAACTTAAGGGAAAGACACAATATGATGAAAAATGAGCTTCAGATGAAGAACCCAGATGTAGAAGTGTTTTAGTTGAAGGCAAAGGTTAACAAGCAGCAATCAATGAATTATTCCCTGAATCTTGAGTATGGATGGGATGAACAAGAGATACAAATAAGAAAAAGGTCAAGTAATTGCCTGTTTGTTGTGTAGTTCCTTTGTAGCGAACAACTTCATTGCAGCATTCGGTAAAATCAAAACCAGCAATTTCAGCAAAGAGTAAAGTGAGGAGAGAGAAGTGGGAACACAGTCACTCCTATTTCCTCATCTTCAACTTTTTCTTCTTGCTAGAGAGGCACAGTATTGTATTACAGTCATCGCTAGGAGTGGAGGCCATTAAACCATTTGATAGGGAAGTCTGTTTAGTTTTACTTCCTGGTGTTACAGACCTGTTTCCTGGCAGGCATGATGAAGACTTGCAGGAGTTGCATTGTGGTGCTACATAAGACACATCCATGTTACAGTTTAGAGAAGAGGAGGAGGCTAAAACACAAGGAGCATTGCTGAAAGACTTCTTGGCTGGGGCAATCGGCTGTGCGGGCAAGTTGGGCCCACTTGCCATTTTTGTGACACATTGGGGTCTGAAAGTCACTTCTGGAGACTTGCTGGCAATAATAAGACCCTGCAGTTTGTCCACCACTTCCACCAAGAGACTCAAAGCCTGGGCATTTTCCTCGACATTGTCTGTCATTTTCTCCGTTACCTCTACCATCTTCTGCCTGAGATCCTGAGCGTCGCTGGTGCTCTGATCCATACTGCTGGCAACGGTATGGATGGTTGACCTCAATTCATCCAGGCTGTGCTGCTTCGTGAACACCAGATCTGGATGAGAAGAGCGGGTGGCATCTATGGAGTGGTGCCGTTGAAGCAGAGGGCTAGAGGGGGCTGTCTGTGAATGGAGACCACATCCATGTGGGCAGCATGAGCATGGGTAGGCTAGAGATGAGGTGGTGCAAGCTGTGCATGTATGGTGTTGATCTTCCACTAGGGTTTCTACACCATCTGTACAGTTCTCTTCAAATTATGAAGGACAAAACAGGATAGATTAGTTTGGTTTCACAATTAAACACAGCAAGGCAGTAGATGTCTCGATGACATGATGAGCCTTACCCATAACCACAGAGTCATAAACAGCCGGAGCAGAGAGGTTTAAACTTCTTCCTGAGAGATGGGCAGTTTGGCAGCACAGGTTGCAGCTCACGGTGGACTGATACATGGGCAGTGAGTGCGGCTGTCCTGAGGGTATGGAGGACAGCAGAGCGGTAGAGGACGACGACAGACCGCCTGCAGACCCTAGGAGACTTTGTTCCCCTGAGCCAAAACGCCTGGCTAAAGCCAGTTTCTCCACTGTGAGTCGCCTAAGGCTGTTCCAGTAACTGGGCTTTCCTTCTTTGACACACTTATAAGTAAGAAAACAGGATGAACATACTAACCAACAAACATTAGACCAAGAAAAACTTTGAGATCTTACAATATGGCAAAATAAGAGTAGAGTAAAAGCACATTCTGTTGCAATGACAAAATAAGCTGTGTCTTTATTGGGATGGAACAGGGTGTAGGCTAGAACTGAACATTATCTTCTACCTGAAGTGGATTATTTTGCAACAACAACCTACTGGATGTACATTGTCCCGCTTATTATACTTCTCTGACACAAAGGTAAATAATTGGACCAAAATATTGATTTAAGGCTTCAGCAAAGAAAAACTGGCTTTGAGCCAAGACAAACAAACAAGATGCTACTCTTGTGAAGTTCCTCAATGCAACCATCAGTTTCAAGTGTGAAATTAATCATTTTCATTCATAATGTTCACACTTTAGTCATACTGGTTTCATAGACTTGCCATACATTGCAATTTTATATACATCCATTAAAAACATCAGTCAAAATTTGTTTCTATTACTTGGTAAAATTCGTGCCCTTATGAACACGGTATTTGATTTCAGCCACATCATGCCTGTCGGCATGCTTTTTCCAGTTATCTTTTTAATTTAAGGTGTCCTTGTTACAGTATAATTATACATTTAATTACTGAGTAAAATTAATTGACAACAAAGGGCATGTTCACACTTGATGTCTTTTTGGT
This sequence comes from Cirrhinus molitorella, assembly GCA_033026305.1. Classification (NCBI taxonomy): domain Eukaryota; kingdom Metazoa; phylum Chordata; class Actinopteri; order Cypriniformes; family Cyprinidae; genus Cirrhinus; species Cirrhinus molitorella. The sequence goes on along the minus strand of CM065122.1, from coordinate 28,411,768 downwards.
CAAGTGAGCGTTCTGCGTGCTGTTTATGCACTCCCGGCGCCTCGCGTTTTAACCACCTGCTGCGCCGGAGCGCTCCAAGCGCCTGAAGTTGAAAAAAAAGCAACTCTGTGCAGAAAAGCGCTCAACGTCATTGCATTTTTCCCATTGTCCAATCGAATGCCTTGATGGTTTGATGGATTCCTTGCAACATAAAAAAAATGCTTTTTTAAAAGTCACCAAAAAAAGGCAGTGCTTTGCGCCTCATGTTTTCAGGCATAAAAAGCGTGTTCAGTGTGATTGGGGCCTAGTTACGCCATTGTGCTTCGGGCGTCCCTTTTTCAAGCCTCGGCTTGCAGACCTTTCCCGAACCCTTCCCCCTTTCTCTCTCCCACTTCACTTCCTTTCGGTTTTGGAAGTTAACGAGGAGGAGAATGTCGGTTCACAACAATTAAATCTATCTATGACACCTTCTCCATTTTGTCTTGTTGTTATGGAAATTACAGGTCTCGCTACTCGCTTGTCATTGGTCAGCTGTCAAAAAAGCACTTGACGTAGGACATTCTTTTCAGAAAAGTTGAACTTTTTTTTAACTTGAAAAGACGCTCTGAGCTGCAGAAAAAGATGTCGGCGGTGGCGTTTAAAACAGCGCTTAGGACTTTTTTGAAAACACGGTCTACTCCAAAGGGTTATAATGTAAAACAGACGCTTGCAGTTAAAAAAAAAGACAACAAGTGTGAACACGGCCAAATACATACTGGTTTTACTGGTTTGGTTTAGGGCTAGATGCATGTGATTCTTTATAATTTATCTGACAACATGGAGACTAAAATAAAGTGTTACTATTTTTCATTTCACTGCTATATCCATCTAGGAATAAGCAGGATTGTAGATCATAACATAAGAAGAACACACTGCAGTTTAAAATCAGTGGTAGGATCGGTGGGATTTGTATTTCTGTACTAAAATAAGACTCAAACATCTGATTTCAATAGGTTTTAAAACCTATTACATAACCATACAGCTCTTACCATAGATGAGAAAAAAAAAATACTTAATGCCATATACCCTTTACATCATATTGCACTGTAGAGCGACGAGGGACATTTGAGTGGGATTACAGCTAAGCTGTTCACTAACATATCTAATACTGCAGTGCTATTTATGATGTGATGCTCACCAGAGGCTGTTTATTCTTCACAAGGCAAACAATTCTCATGGCCTCCTCATTGTTAGGCAGTTTGTCAGGAAGGGACGGCAACACTGGACCATAATCCCTCTGGGCCACAGAATCATGAGCAGAGAGCAAAGCCTACGGAGAAATACATACTAAATAGTCAACAAGACTGACCTAACTTTAATTAATAAATACACCATAATAACATTATTATAATATCAATAAATGCAACATGAATTAAACTCTAACCTGCATATGAGGGCATTTCAACAAAATATAAAGTTCTTGTGCCTCAGAGGAGGGAGCAGCCAGTCCTCGCACACTGGCCATAACCTGTGGGACAGTAGAAGACAGTTAATGAAAAGAAAATAGAGGCTGACAGAATCACCTCACCCGGAAATTCAAATATCTGTATTATGTATAATTTCTGAAAACTTATGCTGTGGCACTTAAATCATTTACTCATGTATGGCTTTAGAAGACCTGGAATATACTCAGTGGTTTCACAATGAATTATACACTGAGTTAAAGTAAGTCAAACCATTTGAGGAAACGGACTGCATTAAATGAAGTTTACTTTTTAAACGGTTTAAATGGTTTTGGGAGTCCACAAAAAGAAGACTGCCTTAAAGGGACAGTTCACCCAAAATAAAAATTCTGCCATTAATTACTCACCCGTCATGTTTTAAACCTATAAGACCTTCATTTATCTTCTGAACAAAAATTAAGATGATGAAATCTGAGAACTTTCTGACCCTGCATAGACAGCAATGCAGCTGCCACATACAAGGCCCAGAAAGGTAGTAAGAACACCACTAAAACAGTCCATGTGACAAAAGTGGTTCAACCGTAATTTCACAACGCTACAAGAATACTTTTTGTGTGCAAAGAAAACAAAAAATAAAGACTTTATTCAACAATTTCTTCTGTTCCATGTCAGTCTTCCACAAGTGTTCATTACAGGTTTGGAACAACATGAAGATGAGTAATTAATGACAGAATATAAATTTTTGGGTGAACTATCCCTTTAATATTGTATTAATCTATAAATCTATTAAAATACTTTGTGGGGCTGAAATGCAACTAAACTCTACAAAACAAAATCAGTCAGTGAACCCATAGCTAGGTGGTTTGCAATAGCACAAACACACATCCATGTGCTAATGTAAATATAGCGACCATCGCTGTAATATAGTGTGTAGTCATTGTTTTTTTAAACAAAGCAACATACTGTATAATATTATTGTACAAAAACACAAAATAACACTTAATTTTAACATTTAGCATGCTGGGAAAATGAAATCTGCCAAAGCGCTGTCATTTACAGTTCTGCTTAAAATTACCAGTAAGTTCATGTATTTTTTTAATTAAACACAACAAATGTTCAATAGTATTTGAGTAACATGAGCATGTTTTAATGTTGACATCTGACTGTTACATGGCATTATTTATATATATATATATGGCGTGTTTCATATGACAGATGACTGAAGGAAGGATCATAGATTTTGACTTCTCTGTGAAATAGTCCTTTAAAGGGGTCATGAACTGAGAAATCAAAATTCCCCTGATCGTTTGACATATAAAAGGTCACTGTAATGAAACATCCTGTTTTCCTGTTTTTCCACAAGTTTCAGAACTCAAAACTTTCTTCATCTAAAAATATATTGAAGCCAGTCTACCAAAACGACAGGTTGTGTAATGTGACACTTTATGACATAATAGTGTGGTTAAACACCACCTCCACAGAAGAAAATCAACACCTGCTTTTACATCACCGCCTGTTTACCTTGCTGCCGATTCATGCGTGTAGGTAAATACAGAGAGAGGCAAACATCTAACGATAGATCAAACAATAGATCAAAAGATGGATAATATAATAAAGATAACGAAAACAACAAGGTCCTTCGTTTACTTCATTTTACCAACGATTAATTTACAAACAAGGCACATTTCGACAGAGGATTTTCAGAAAGATCTGTCTGTTATTACAGATCGTTTAATATGTACTGAGTATTTATGTGCTTTTGACCTAAATCACAGCAGTGTCCATTAAACATACACAACTGTTAGCCAAACATAGCAGTGGCCGTTTACTTCAGAGTCTACAATCCACCATGCCTATTCAAGTAGAGCGTTCTGATGAGGGGGGTTAAAAACAAGAAAGAAAATAGCCTATTACTTCTAAATTGATGTTTTTGATGTAAAAATCTTGATACCATTAAAATTGGACATCAGTGAACAGTCAGTAATAAAATGCATTGACTGACCTCCTGAGATAGTCTCCAGGAATAAGGCAGATATGGGTTTGGGGCATCTTGACTGTGCTGCACCAGACACTCATACACCTATAGGAAATAACAAATGCGTTCCAATGACCTGCCCTGGGATAATGTCAAAACTGGATTTAAAAGAAATCTAGTGTAAAAGTGAACTAATGATTGTAAGTATCGAATGAGCATTACCCTGAGAAGAGAGTACAGCCAAGGAGCACTGAGGAGACTGTACAGAAGATCAGCACCGTTAATATCTCTGTCTATAGACAGTCTCACTTCCTCTACCACTTCTGCCAAAATCTGAGCCAGACCTACATCTGAGAAAGAGAACAGATGACTCTAAATTCAGTAGCTGCTATAGCTTTGTGCATGTCAATGCAAATACACACAACTCATTTGATCTAGTTAACAGTGATGATGTGTGCAAAAAAGACACACCATTGTCATCATGTCCAGGCTGCATCACTAGTTCCTCCTCCATCGACTGTCGCATGACAAACTCCTCTGTTCATGAGATCACTGCAGTCCTTTAAAACAAATCAGTGTCAAAATCTATATTTCTGCTGCAGAATTATAAATCATGATTTATGAGTGCAAAACTGGCAGGAACATTACACATTTAGCTGTCACAATGTTTTAAAGAATAAATTAAAATAGCTTTAACTTGTCATTTTATTTAAAAATAAAACTGAAAAATAAATAAATTACAATGAAAACAGTTTAAATGAAAAATACACCTGCTTAAGAAGAAACCTATTTCTTTTTTAACCTTTATTCTGGAGATATGTTAGATATAACAATATAATGGTCAGTCAGTGTCATTTGTTACAAAGATCACCTACAACCGCGCAATTAACGGAAATCATCCATTTTAAGAATGAAATTACACATCGATTGTGATCTCTGAACTCTGTTACAACAGCAGGTCAAGAGGCCGTCATGTGAAGATTAGATTACGATGCCGCACTTACCTCCAAACGCTGTCTTCCTCCAAACCACACTGACACATCTTCATCTTACATTTGGACCAGGTAGCTGTGGAGCATCTTGTCAGTTGAGCTTTATATTAAGGTGATCTTCTATTTCTGGTCTGTCAACATGCATGTGATTTTACTATAAAATGTCTCTGGAAAGTCAGATTGTAATCCTTTTCTATCCCATTTAATCCTGCGAGGGGCCGGCCTCTCGGTGAGCACTTCCATAGGTCCGCCTGCCACTCAAAGCTTCTTACCTCCTCCTGCTTTTAGAGCTCCATAGACACACTCACACAATACGGTCCTACCAAGTTTATAGTTAAAAAGGAAAACAAGACTCATAGAAAAACATCACATACAGTTGTGCTCAAAAGTTTACATACACCTTGCAGAATCTGCTAAATGTTCATTCTTTTAACAAAACAAGAGGGATCATACAAAATGCATGTTATTTTTTTATTTAGTACTGACCTGAATAAAATATGTTACATAAAAGACATTTACATATAGTCCACAAGAGAAAACAATATTTGAATTTATAAAAATGACCCTGTTCAAAAGTTTACACACCCTTGATTCTTAATACTGTGTTGTTACCTGAATGACCCACAGCTGTTTTTTTGTTTAGTGATAGTTGTTCATGAGTCCCTTGTTTGTCCTGAACAGTTAAACTGTCTGCTGTTCATCAGAAAAATCCTTCAGCTCCCACAAATTCTTTGGTTTTCCAACATTTTTGTGTATTTGAACCCTTTTCAACAATGACTGTATGATTTTGAGATCCATCTTTTCACACTGAGGACAACTGAGGGACTCATATGCAACTATTACAGAAGGTTCACTCACTGATGCTTCAGAAGGAAAAAAAACATGCATTAAGAGCCGAGGGGTGAAAACTTTTGAACAGAATGGAAATGTGTACATTTTGCCTAAATATCATATTTTTTCATTTAGCACTACCCTTCAGAAGCTACAGAAGATACCTGCATGTTTCCAAGAAGACAAAATTAGTTAAAATTTACCATGATCTGCAAATTTCAAAAGTTTTCATTTTTAAGTGATCTATTCCTTTACCTGGAATAATCAGGATTGCCAGGTTTTCACAACAAAACCTGCACAATTGCTACTCAAAACTAGCCCGATTGCGTTCCAGGGGTAAAGTACAAGCTTTTTTGGTGAGGTTCCCCTGTTAAAATTTGCATTCCAGGGGCTCAATTTCACGTTATTGGGGTCGCTTCAACCCACAGACATGAACAACAACCTGGAGCAACAGTGTTAAAATAGCCCAACTTGGCAACCCTGGCAGTAATGTCAGGGCTAAAATCAAGGGCATCACATTGGTGATGGTCACAGATGTTACTTTTCCAGTGTTAATTGAACCTCATCAACTCTTTCTAGAGATGAACAGAGAAGACAACCACAACATAAGGTTTATCTGAGTTATGCAAATGTTTATTTAAGTAGTGAAAGTAGTCTGCCAGAAAATTGTTTATAAAACAGTTCATTGCTTTTTTCAAATTACTTCAATTGTACAAATTGCGTTGTTTTGTACAACTCTTTTGTACAAATTAATTTTCAATGTGACAGTAACATTCAGATCAACAATGACAGTAATTTATCAAAACAAAATATAATAAAATAAAATCAGCTTGTTTTTAACAGTAAAGGTGCTGTTGTCTTTATGATTTTCTTAAGCAGTTCTTTAGTAACCAGTCTATCCAGTGACAATGATCTAACTGTGACAAACCAAAATACTGTAAGACAAATTAATCAGACAATATTTAGCCAATTTGTAAATTTTGAATTTCATTTCTTAATAGCAGGTCATATACTGTATATTCTGTTCTCTAGATTTTGAAAGTCATTAAAAACTCATTTAATCCCACAAGATCTCACAGTAAGGCCGTGTGACATATCAGCAAAACTTTCAGTGCATGTTCAAATGTACAAAAGATGCATTTAGAGGAAAACACACACACACACACACACACACACACACACACACACACACACACACACACACACACACACACACAAACTACTTCTTGATCAGTTTGATATAATTGAAATGAGTTCATTCATGAATAAAGGCATTCAAGAAACAAGCAAAAGGTGAAAGTTATTGCTACTTTTGTCAGTGCAAAATAATACACACTGAGGTCCTTTAGGGGACCTGCCATTCCCTTATTGCATAGTGTTGAATGCCACATTTTCAGTCAATGGCAAAAATGCATAAAAAAATATGTTTAAATATTTAGTCTTCAGTGTATTAGTTTAAAAATATCTTAAATTCCTTTTGATAAGACTAGATAATATAATTACAACTAAATCAAATTTCATACAATGAAAAGCTTTATGTCAACGCTGCATCATGCTGAAATGGAAACCGCTTCGCTCAGAATATCTATGGTGTTTCAAAGATACACAGATACAGGTACATTTTAAAATACATCATAATATATTATCTGATTTCAATTAGGAACCACATTTTTTTTTTTTTTACATCTAGGGGCTTCAATAACACCATTACATCACAAATCTCTACTTGTAGTTTATAAAACCTACACTGCAAAACTTCAAATGTATTTAAAAACACTGCAGCTCCATGTAATGTGCAAAATGATAACAAAAACAGTAACCCAATATAAATTTACGCATTACTAGGGATGCAGCTATAGGATTTGAGTGCTGCTGACAAGTTAATAGTTTATAGTGATACTATAAACATTTTTCAGTAGGGTGACTGATGCCACTGTATAATCATATAATACCACATGCTCTCCTTAAGTAAGTTCCTCTCAAGTAACACTGGAAAGCCTAGTTCATTTGTGAATTTCCTAAAGCCAGTGATAATGAAAAAAGTTCCTTCAGAAGGATTGTTTAGTTACTGTACACTACCATTCAAAAGTTTGGAATCAGTAAGATGTTTTGAAAGAGATTCAAACTTTTACTTAGCAAGGACAACTTTGTATTCATCAAACATCCTGAAAAAATTATCGTTCAAATAGTCAAAATAGTACAAAAAATAGTACAAAATTAATAAAGCATTAGGCAGCACAGAAAATAAGAATTTATGATTTATGAAGGATCATGTGACACTGAAGTAAAAGTGCTGAAAATTCAGCATTGCATAAGAAATAAATTACATAACAGAAAACTGTTTTTTACTGTATTTTGATTAAATACATGCTGCCTTGGTAAGCACAAAGGACACAAAATCTTATTGACCCCAAATGTTTCAAGAGTAGTTTATGTATGTATAGGTTTTCTATAGATAAATATGGGTGATTTTTAGTTTATTAGTTCTATTTAGGATAAATGTACTTGTTCAAGTTGAGATCATTCATTCAAAGACCCTCATTGTTTTTCTGTGCCATATAAGCACTGCTCTAATACAATTACATAGTTTCATCTGATAACATTAAAATTTGAACATCATCATCATTAGTTTGAGTATCAGTACATAAGCCAGAGACAGACTGATACAGAAAATTATATATAGTAACAAGTGTCAGTTATTACAGAAACTGCATGTAATAACCTTAGTGACACATGTTGAGTGCTCTGGTATCTTTTGTAAAACAAAAAAAGTTTTTTTCTGCCCTGGGAATGTGTCTTGAAACACGTTTCTTCAAGGGGGAATTTTACTGTCAGTCAAATGGTCAATTAAGAGTCTTCCCAAGATGAGTGGGAAGTGAGCTTATTTTTGAGAGCTGAAATAAAAGATCACATTGATTTGACCTGTAATCCGTGTCTATTTCAATGGCACCTACTCCGTAAGACTGTGCGCAAGTTGGCAAAGCTGTGGCTGCGCCGCTCACAAACCAACCCCTCCTATGTCGTCTTCTCAAGCTGAATCTGGTTGTAGCAGGCCTAAGGGCAGAGATAAACAGACAGAAAGAGATTAAAGTAAAACATGGAAGAGAATGAAAGGGGACCAGTGATTGAGCATGATGAGATTATCCTTAAAATTCATTCAAATCCTTAAAGACTTTAGCTTTCCAAATAAAACTTTTGCTTCATAAAACCAGTCCTCAATATAAGAGGTCATATCATACATTTATTATTCAGTTTCAAGCTGAAAACTAAGAATTTGTCAAACCTGAAACCTAACTGTTATTCTAATGACATAATTATGTTTTTAAAATTAATAATGTTACTTATCCCAGAATTTGTGGGATAGAATACGACTTCATTCTCACTTTGAGAGTTGTCAACATGAATCCAAGCTGTCCCAGCTGTAGACTGTTGTCTGTAAGGTCCTCTATCAGACTCACTTCAGAACCCAGGTTTCTGATCCTATACATTCACAAACAACAGGTCCTTTACGTTGACAGACAAACTACACATACATTCATGTTTCAGCTGATAACTTCATTGTAATGATGTCTATATGCAGTGAAAGGTTTCTAAACGTACCGTGCCCGGAGCACCACATAGAGGAAGATTGGAAAGAGGTCATCCATGCACCACAGAAAATCTTGGCCAAGCAGAGCCTGCACGTCCTGGGTGACATCCTCGAAGGTCAGCTGTATCACCTGCAGCTTGTCTGAGGGAGTAAATGCTGTGCTGTAGAAGCAAAGAGAAAATAAAAAGATTGCTACTAAAGTGGTCCTGTTGTTGTTTTCCGCCTTTGTTATACACAAGAATGTCTTTACCTGATTTGTTGCAGGGTTTCAACAGCAGTGGCAAAGCAGGCGTCTTTAGTACTTGGCAAGACCTGTCCATTAAATTCAACAGAACCAATTAAGTTATATATTTTACCCACGGTGTCATTACTGATTATTTTTTTAGAAACGACAGAAAGCTTCACCTGTTTTTTCTCTCCCAGTACAGAGATAGAAACTGGCCAGAACTTTCTGGAAAACAAAAAAAGACATAAATCTAAACTCTAAAAGCCATCATCCTTCTTGGCCTGAGCTTTGATTGGTTATTACTGTATATACACGTAAAACAAAAACACCAAAAGTAATTGCAATGTTGAAATGTTTGCATGTAGCAAAAAATTCAAATGTCTTTCTTTCCTCAGTCGCAAAGACATTAAGGTTTTGGAGGAAAACATTGCAGGATTTTTCTCCATATAGTGGATTTTAATGGGGATCAATGGGTTGAAAGTCCAAATTGTAATTTCAGTGCAGCTTCAAAGGGCTCTACATGATCCCAGCCGAGGAATAAAAATGTAATGTAAATAATAAAAATGCATATACTTTTTAACTACAAATGCTTGTCCTGCACTAGCTCTGCTTTCAGAACTTCATGCATTACATAATCATGTTGGAATGATCACGCATGATGTTGGTGGAAGTACCGACCAAGTGTTTACAAAGTGAAGGTATGTACCCATTACTTACTTAATTGCAAAGAAATTCAAAAAAATCTAAATAATAAAAAAAAAAAAAGGTAAAACAAATGATGATTTTGAAGTTGGAGGAGAGTTTTTTCACCCTACACAGACAAAGAACTAACCACACCTGACCTTTCCAACGTGATTATATGAAGTCATAGACATGCATCACAGCTAGTGCAAGATGAGCATTTGTGGTTAAAAAGTATATAATTTTTTTTTTTTTTTTAGAAAATGGCTGAATCATTGCGCTAGATGAGACCCTTATTTCCTGGCTGGGATTGTGTAGAACCTTTGTGAAACTCACTGATCCCCACTGAAGTCCACTATATGGAAAAAAATCCTGGAATGTTTTCCTCAGAAACCTTAATTTCATTTTAACTGAAGAAAGAAAGACATGAACATCTTGGATGAGTAAATTATCAGGAAATGTTTATTCTGGAAGTGAACTAATCCTTTAATTACCAAGGACATGATATTTTGGTGTCTAAATATAATTTGTCTTCATTTTAAATAATATATCTATTGTTTCATGATATTTTCATGAGATTCCATTTGAATAGTGTTTGTGCTATATGTTTAAAATGAATGCCAGTTGGATTGATATTTTGCATTTAATACAATGACTTAGCATCCAAATATTTTTTAGGGCCATTATAATTGTATCATAAATACTGTAATAGAATAATATTTCATTTGGTACTGTTATTTTTGTCACTTACTCTTGTACTCCAAGAAAGCCTAGAAGAGCAAGATCAGGCTGTTTGTTGAGTCTTAACACACAGCTCCAGTACACCTCTTCCTCTCTCTCTTTCTCTAGTGTGTAGAGAGTGAAGAGAGGAGGGTAAAGCCTTGGCAGCAACACCGGCAGGAGAAGACTTGAGCTGCTCACTATCCAACTGCAGCACACACAACACAAGACTGTTAAACATTCACAAAGTAACTATCTATCTATTAGTATATCTATTTTTCTGTGGTAAGAACAATTTTGTAAAGAATTTAAAACATTCAGCAAGGCTGCATTAAATTGATTAAAAGTGACAGTAAAGTGTACACACATACAAACAGATGAGCTTAAAACTCAGAAATCAGAAATACAAAAATAGTAGTTCAGTCACTGTGATGTTGTCTTACCCCTGCTGTGGAGTTTCTGAGTGTGTACTGCTGTTAAGAGAGTCTGTGCCCTCATCTAAGGAACTGGAGGAATCCAGAATAAAACCTCCATCCTCAGGGAGACCAGGAAACAGAAATCTGTGCCAAATATTTATAACACAAATATTTGAAAAACAACAACCTAATAAGGAAAATCAAGTAATGTGCAGTGCTGTCTGAGACAAATGAAATGAACAATATGCCTCAATATTTCACAACAAGTAAAAAGCTTCCTATAAGCTTTGCTCTGCTGGCTTTTAAAGCTCTAGGGTTTCTGGTAACTCTTTGAGGCAATCACACAAAAGCCTGAACGTGTTACCTGACTATTTGAAATATCCGTGTTAGGTACGACTGGATCTCCTCCACTGCCTGCTGTAAGAGGCGTCTATTGGAGCCCACACCAACATAGGTCATCCTGTACACAGTCACAAGGGTCTCCAGCAGCCAGCCCAGTGGGTGCAGAGGGGTATCACAGGCCTAAAGGGAGTTATTGCACCATCCCAAAAAGGTATTAAGACATTTAAAAAGTATGGATGTACAATACTGTTCAAAAGTTGAGTGTCAGTTTTGGGTGTTTTTTATTATTATTTTTTTCAAATTAACATTTTTGTTAAAAGTGACAAAAGAGACATTTATAATTATACAAAAGATTTCAAATAAGTTAATAAAAAAATCTTTTGAACTTTCTATTCATCAAATTTTCATAAAAAACAAACAAACAAACAAACAAACAAACAAAAAAAAAAAACATTGCAGTTTCCACAAAAATATTAAGCAGCACAACTGTTTTTGATATTGATAATAATAGGAGATGCTACTCGAGCAGCAAATCAGCATATTAGAATGATTTCTGAAGGATCATGTGACATTGAAGACTGGAGTAATGATGCTGAAAATTCAGCTTTGCCATCACAGGAATAAATTACATTTTAAAATGTAATAATAGTTAAAAAATATTTTACTTGCAACATTACACAAGTACTTTTTTTTATTTGGTGAGTATAAGAGACCTATGGAAGCCCGTTTCTGTCACTGAATAAAAAAAAAATCTCAGAATTGTGAGATACAAACTCACAATTGTGAGTCAGAAGTGCATGATATAAACTCAATTCTGACTTTTTCTCAGAATTGAAAAAAGACTGATATGTTCTCAGAAGTTTATATCTCACATTTCTGACTTAATAACTCGCAATTGTGTATGTTAGTGGACCATATCCACCTGTGGTTACTGCGCTAAAACACCTGTGATCTTGATATATAGATATATTAGTGCTGTCAAACGATTAATCACAATTTATTGCATCCAAAATAAAAGTTTGTTTACATACTATATGTCTGTGTACTGTGTATATTTATTATATATATATATATATATATATATATATATATATATCTCAATACACACACATGCATGTATATATTAAGGAAAAATATTTTAGATTTATATCTAAAATATTTATATTTATTTATAATGTAAATTGTATGCAGGTGTAACTATATATACATTTTTTTGAATATACACATGTATGTGTGTGTATTTATATGTACATAATAAATATGCAGCATAAACACACTTATAGTATGTAAACATAAACTTTTATTTAACGATTAATCATATGACAGCCCTAATATATATATATAGTCAGTTTAGCCTTTGGAAGTCTCACCTTCATGAGATACCGACGAATGCTGTTGTAGGAGTCTGCAGTAGCAGGGCCCACATGTTGAGGTATCACCTCAAGACTCTCCAGCATCTTAGTCTGAGATCGGCTCAGCTCCTCTGAACTATAGACAAACATACGTCATTAATGATTTCTTCACTCTCTGTTCATATATTTTACATGCATATAAACAAAGAAGTTCTGTCTTTTGTGTACCAAAGTTCCAGTTTAGTGAATTTTTATTTGTTATTTCATATTTTTAAATTTAAAAAAAGAAACAAGTGTGACATTAAACCTTTAACTACATGTTGCAGAGTATAAAGCATTTTGTATGTTACAAGCCTAGTGGGGTCACATCTGACTGTGTGTGTGTGTGTATACATACCGATATTTCTGTTGTCTGTGTCTGGCAGTGAGGGCGATTGCAATGTTCTCCCAGGCTTTCTCATGCACTCCTTCACCAGGAGTTTCACAGCCTAATCGACTCCAACACTCATCAAACACTGCCTTCCACTTTTCTTCCGCAGCCACCGCATGTTGACCAGCCACACTACACACACACACACACACACACACACAAAAAAATACCATAAAAATAAATATACACTAAGGTAAAGCATTATTCATAACATACTTACGGAATCTGCCTTTCTATCCTCAAAGCTTCAAAGGGTTTTGTAAAAGTTCCAGCCACCCTCAGACCGGCTCCCCAGTGACCGTCAAAGACGCCATCCAAAGAGTCACCATTAGGCATGAACAGAACACCCTTCACATTCATAAAACCACAGGAGAATCAAATACACAGAAGCATTCACATAAATCACAAATATAGCTTCTATATATTCACTGTGACAGGAAAGTCACATTATTTCAAAGACACCTTTCCACAAAGAGTCCAGTCTTCTGAAAACTCGCCCTCAAAAACTGTGTCATCATCACAGAGAAGAGCCCCATTGCCCTACATCAGATAAAAGACATAGTAAGCTGCTCAAATAATAGTACACACTGTATCTAGTGCCCAAACAGCTAAAGCAGTGAGTATTTTAATATAAGCAAATTACAGGCACTTCAATGCATCTCACCATCATCTTGTTATTACAAAAGTTTCCTTCATAATACAATCCAAACTGAGTGATAACGACTCCGTCTCCATGGCGCTGGTCATCGAGCCACATTCCCATGTATTTTTCTCCTCTGGGAGAAATAAATGAAATTAGTAGCAGGAGGATATTTAAAATCTCAAATTCGGTGACTACAATGTACATACCTGCTGAAGTCATCGCACACCCCATAGCCTGTTCTCTTCCCTTGAAACCACTGGCCCACAAACACACTACTGGTGGAAGGAGAGGCCATCTTTCCACTACGTAACATGCCGTGACCATGGCGCATGTTGTCCCTGAATGAGCCCTCATATACCTCACCTGAAGCATACCTGCAAAGACAGACCATAAGCAAGGTATGGAATAAAAATTAAAATTTAAAAAAAGGTAATTGCCATTTTTTAAAATTTTTTAGTTGATAAAAAGGTTTATATCTCACAATTCTGAATTTATTTCCCAGAATTGTGAGATATAAACCTTTTTATCAACTATAGAAAAGTTTATTTCTATATGCGATATGCAATTCGCAACTCGCAATTCTGACTTAATTACTCGCGATTGTGAGTTCATATCACGCAATTCTGACATCATTTCCTAGAATTGAGTTTATATCCCACAATTCTGACTTTATAAGTTTATTTCTCATAATTATGAGTTTATAAAATGCAATTTTGAGAAAAAAAAGTCAGAATTGTGAGTTTATAAAACACAATTCTGAGAAAAAAAGATAAATAAAAGAAGTTGCAATAACTTTTTTAAATATTTCATTTAGTGGCGGAAATGGGCTTCCATAAAAAGGCTCTAGGTGGCAATTATAGCAATTTAAGATGTACAGGGTCCCTCATTAACTTATTCAACTGGTTCAAAAAGCTTTGCAATACACACATCTACATAAATATTACCAAAATGTGCCAAAGCCATGTATTTTCCCCTCCTTCCAGTGACCTTGGTAACGCTCAAACTTGTTGAAGGTCGTGTTGGGCATCATAAAATCTCCAAACCTACAAAGAAAGATGCATGTACAGTACATTTGGGGTTGGTAAGATTTGTAATGCTTTTGAACGAAGTCTCTTATGCTCACCAAGGCTGCATTTACTTTATCAAAATACAGAGAACACAGTCATTGTGTGAAATATTGGTTCAATAAAAAAAAAAAAATCTTTTCTATAATTAGAATTTGAAAAAAGTCATTTATTCCTGTGATGTCAAGGCTAAATTTTCAACTGTCATTTCATTGTCACATTATCATTCTAATGTGCTGATTAGGAGACATTTTTTCTATTATTATCAATGTTGAAATTATCATTTTATTATTATCAAACTTGTGCTGCTCAATATTTTTCTAAAAACTGTAATGTATTTTTTAGGATACTCTGATAAATAGAAAGATCAAAAGAATAGCATTTATTCAAGACAGAATTGATAAAAAAAATATTTTTTTATTTCTTTCAAAAATGGTAGTGTATATAACACAAGTATGTTCATCAGCTGTGCATACTGACCCATCCTCAAATCCATTCTTGAATGTGCCACAGTAAACCGTCCCATCTGGCCACTTCAGAGTCCCTCTTTTTAAAGAAAAGGACAACAGAAGGTACAGGTACATGTGAACCAGTGAATTCAACAAGCTCTACAGTAGATTCAACTATTTTTTTGAAAAATATTTTTGCACATTAGGCAGGACTACTACTGGTGTTCCCTCAAAAAAACATTAATACATGTTACATCCCTGCTTAAGTGATTGAGTAAAATTTTTTGAAAGAATGTTTTTATTGTATAGAGTGCGATTACAAACTGTAATTATGGGCATGTACTCACTTGCCGTGAGGTTTGCCTGACAGCCAGCGGCCCTCATACATTGCATCTTTGAGTCGGCCCTCTTTGCTGAAAGTGTAGCTGGAAGTACGTGACACTGGAGGTTCACCTTTCTGGCTGCTTCTGGACACACGTGTCCTCCCATTAAGGCCTACAGCAAGCACATCCTCAATGGCCTGGTTAATGGCTCTCAGCCACTTCCCCTACCAGAAAGCCAGTGGGTGGCAGAATTAACACCAAACAGAAAAACTTCTCAACCAATCTCTGACTACATCAGTGCATTACCTTTTCCAAAGGGGATATTGCCAGAACAACAAAGCTATCTTCAGGTGTGGTCAGCTTAAGTCCATGTCTAGTAATGACAGCCATAGGTTAAACTGGGGTTGATGAGTCCATACAGCAAATGCAAGACCATTCCATTCCTTTTAATATTTCATGGAATGTCATGTGCTAAACTAAATTACAAATGCACTAAAACTGCAGAGATGTGCAAATGAAAGATACAAGATGCTAAGATGAGTAACTTACTGGCCCACACTTTCATCTGAGATGGGCTCCACCCAGAGTGTAGCAAGTGGATAGACATAATGTGAGGAGAACTGTAGAAACAGGGAGAATGGAATCAGTTACATATAAGTAAACCACTCCCTCATCTATAGCACATTAGGAAAGGATTAAAGCTAAAGCCTTCCTCTGCTGCTGTAGATTAATGAAAACAACATTTAAACAGGAAATACATCTAATCTGTGAATAAAACAGGTTTGCCTGAAAGAAAAAAAACACATTAGCTATATTAAACACTGACAGTTCCTCAAGGAGCTTCACCCACCAATTCACACAAACACACACCCATACCTACATTAGAAATATGACATGCTCTCTTGCACAAAGGAAACCACACCCAACACCCAAACACATTACTGCAACTGAGGCAGAAATCAACTGTTAAAAGGATCCATTCCATTTCATGGAAATACATAGTATGCAATGAAACAATACAATACGACGTGCTATGGCATGATACGATAGTATGCGGGTGAAGCAAGGCCCCTCTGAGGTGTGTGACTGGTTAGACATTGTGAAAACTGTTTTTAAGGCGAGACACTACAGGTGAATAGGGTAAAAAAAAGAACTTTTAGTTGATAATTGCAAACATTTTTTGTATTACAAGTTTTCTAAAATGTTTAAATATGCAAATGAGGCATTCTTTATGGGGCAGCCGTGGCCTAATGGTTAGGGAGTCTGACTTGTAACCAAGAGGTTGCGAGTTCGAGTCCCAGGTCTGGCAGGGATTGATGGTGGGGGGAGTGAATATCCAGCGCTCTCTCCATCGTCAATACCACGACTGAGGTGAGACCCTTGAGCAAGGCACCGAACCCCCAACTGCTCCCCGGGCGCCGCAGCAATGCAATGGCTGCCCACTGCTCCGGGTGTATGTTCACGGTGTGTGTGTGTGTGTGTGTTCACTACTGTGTGTGTGCACTTGGATGGGTTAAATGCAGAGCACAAATTCCTAGTATGGGTCACCATACTTGGCCTCACGTCTCGTCACTTTCACTTTTTTCACTTTCACTTTAATGAAATATACACTAATGTGCATACATTTATACTACAAAAATCTAAACACTGGACGAAGTCTGTTTCAGAATTCTTGTTTAATATTTTTCACATATTAGAATCAAATGTTTTCACAGAAGGAATTTGGGGTATGTCATTTTGTCACTCCATAATTTAGAAAATACTTAGAACAGACAGAAAACAATGTATT
Source organism: Cirrhinus molitorella (assembly GCA_033026305.1). Lineage (NCBI taxonomy): Eukaryota > Metazoa > Chordata > Actinopteri > Cypriniformes > Cyprinidae > Cirrhinus > Cirrhinus molitorella. The sequence continues at coordinate 28,394,525 of CM065122.1, read as the reverse complement.
TTCGCAATTTTGGGGGGAATAAAATGTTGTATATTATCAAGCAAATTATATATGAACTAATCTTTCTGTAAAAACCTTCAGGATATACACAGGAATAAAAAATTAAAGTCTGGTTTGTGTAAGTGCTCCTGAAGTGGAGATTTATGGCTCAGTGTGGGAGAAAACAAATTCAGGTAGAGGAAACGCCCTTTAAAAATAAGTATTGTAATTCAAATCTATTTACACAAATAGATAAAGTGCTATAAAAGAAACACTTAAAAGTATATTTTGGAAGTTTTCTTTCCACTAGTCTGAAAAAACACTTTATGAAAAACCAAAAAGCCTAAAATCTCAAACTTGACAGGTGCATTAAAAAAAAGAGTGTTTTTGCCTGTAGTGTCCCCCCTTAAAAGCTTGTGCAGACAAAGGAGGAATTGAAACATATAAATGTTTTTGTCATTTTTAAACCACTTGGCAAAATAGGCCAAGAAGAACACAGGCAAACCAAGCATGCAGAGAAAACACCAAAGCAGAACATGCGCAGTTCAAGTTACAAAAACTACAAAGCAATATGAGGCAACGTGCCAACATTCCTGACAAACAAATACACACACACATTGGGTTTTTGTGTTATGATGAATCTCCACAGACATTTTTACACTGTGCAAATGCTATATTTTCTATGGACTAACTCTACCCCTAAACCTAACAGTTACATGTCCTCATGGCCACCTACATTTTGTAACCACAACATTAAAAATAGCAGGTTCTACTGTGGAAACATTTGGTATACCTGGACCACACACACACACACACACACACACACACACACACACACACACACACACACACACACACACAGGGTCAGTAATTAACTTTTCCATTAAGAGCAATACTTGCTCCCTGGAATTGGTATCCAGGGGCATTTTTTACATTTGTGAGGGCAATTCTTACAATTGCCTTGCTATTATAAAAACCATATGCTGTCTTTAATGTCAAATACTTAAATTTACCCACAGCTTTTGCTTCACAGACAAAATGAATTTTTTTTTAAATGATTTTTATGAAATGATTTTTTTATGCACATCATATCTGCACTGTGTTTTTTTTATGATGAGGGAATTTGAGAGTGTGCACACTCATCAACATCTCAGACTAATCTAAGTGCCTCTGATCAGCTGATGAATTCATAAGTTCAACAGAAACGCGTTTTATTAGTTATAAGGCACAATGCTGCAATCTGATGCAGTGTAAGCAAATCTGAATGTAATCCTGCAAATTGACACTTTTCATTCATTTTCACATTTCATTTTAATTGCAACAGCCGTAATATTTTGTTTAATTGTGCGGGGGCATTTTTTGTCCCTTGGTCTTCAATTTATGGGGCATTATTGTTCATTTTGCTGGCATTTTTGCCACAAGCCCTAATTAATTTCACCCTGACACACACACACACAACAAAATGATATAATGTTAAAGTTTAAATTATTGGAGCTACAGTGTTAAAAGTTATAAACCAGTTGTCTTAATATTGCCCTGACTATTATTTTTAAATCCATTTTTGGTTTTGTGACATTTTACAAATGTAGTACTAGTATTATTTATGTACTATTATAGCATTTCTTAACAATTTGAACTAGCTTTTCTCTTTATATTTTTAGTTTTCATTTTAACTTTTAATAATTGTATGTGCATTTGTCATTTTTTAAACAATATTTTATATAGCTTTATTTTTATATTAGTTTTAGTAATTGTATTATTTCAGTTATTTGCCAAAGCAACATTTTAAATTCTTTCATCTAACATTTGCATTTTATTTAAGCTTTAGTTCAATTAACTGTATAGCAGTTTTAGTTTCAGTTAACAATAGCAATGCTGGATAATAATGACAGGGAGAATGTGTTGCAACTGACTAGATTTCAGCTAGACTTGAATTCACGTTGGAACATGCACACTATCTGCCAGGCCATGTGTTTTACATGCGAATCGGTTTTAAACAAGTCTAACATTGGGCACAAAATATTTAGTACATGGGTTCCACATTAAAGCAAGGTTTTGCCCACCCTTTCTGTAAATCTGATTACAACACAGCATGACTTTACATGCATCTGTCCTCAGGATAACAAACTTCAATTAGAAGCCAAAAAATAAAGAAATAAAAACAACAACAACTGCAAAAGAAGCCAACTGATGATTAAGATGAAACCTATAGGGAAAATTTCCTCATGGACATTAATGGCTTTTTTTCAAAAACAAATTTCAGTGTCTCAAGTCATCCTTAAAACACACTGATTCTGAAACTTAAACACACAATACTCACAAGCTTCTTTGATGGAATAGTGCCCTGAATGAATGAAGACAATAAAGACAGAACATGAATAAAATGAAAAATGAGTGCAATGAAAATCACAGTAAAATTTTGTGTTGAAATGCATTAACCTGTGCATGAACCAGCACATCACTGAAGAGGATGAACCAGCTGGCAGAGAATCTTCCAGCGTTCTGTAACGTCAGAGATTTGTTACTGCTTTCGCAAACCAGACGACGAGACGGCTTACGCAGGGATTCCTGAGAAAGAGAAGCTCACGTAAAGAGACCGCACACATGCATGTGTTCAGCCACACACAGGTTTCCACATAAACTAAACAGAAACAAATCTGAAACTCATGTGGTCTTATCTGACTCGATTAACTTCATTAAAGGAAATAGTAACTAGGTCAGCTTAACCACATTATAGAGTGGAAGTAATATACTGTACAGTTACAAGTACTGCTGCCAGAGTGGGAAAACAACACCAGCTAAATGCTGGTATATCTTATGCGTCAACCACTACAGCAGGCCAAAATTTATTCTTATTATCGGTTTATGAAAACAATTCTCAGATTGACCCAGAAATTGTTGCTTAGTAATGACATTATGTGTTAAGAATAAAAAGTTGATCTCAATTGCTACTTGTTTGGATTTTTGTAGATCATTACCGCTTAAATACACAACGCAAGTACACTTCACACACACTCACGAGGGTGTTTTCACACTTGCTATATTTCTCAGACAAAAGAATGTTGTTATATATGTGAGTCTTTGAAGCATCCGCTGTCAAAACTTCATATGCTGTGTGTGTTTGCTCAGTTTCATTAAAAAATGAGTTCTTTTAAGCATCTGAATTGAAATGTTTAAGATGGCTGCCGGCATCAAAAGAGTCACTTCATGAGCATTTACCATTTCTTTTGAGAAAAACTACCATCATATCATATACAAACAGAAACTTAAAGGTCTTCACAGCAACCCGTCAAAAAGTTTGGTTTAACTTGAAGAAACTGTGACAGAAATACATTACTTAATGTAATGAAAGTACTACTACTACTACTACTACTAACAAAATTATTATTAAAACCATAACAATGATTTACTAGAATTTATGTAAAAATAAAACTAAATTTGTGAAAAAAACAAAACATTTCATAAGGCCTTAAAAATGTGATTTTTTTTTTTAAACTTTTAATAAATTTAATGAAAAAATGAAAACAGGGAAAAAAACAAAATTTGGAAAAAAATAATACAGATTTCACAGGCCCAGTGCACCCAATTATTGTGAATCTAACTAAAGCGCAATATGTGCACCCAGACAGAAGCAAATTGATGTTATTGTGAAACGAATAGACTTCATTTAGAAGATATACACTACCATTCAAAAGTTTGGGATCAGTAAGTTTCTTAATTTTAAAAGATTTAATACTTTTATTTAGCAAGGATGCATTGTTTAATGAAAACAAAATTCTTTTTATTCATCAAAAAATGTTGAAAAACTGTCTAACAGTTTCCACAAAAATATTAGGCAGCACAACTGCTTTTAAAATTGAGAATTAATAAGAAATGTTTCTTGAGCATCAAATGATCATGTGACACTCAAGACCGATGTCAAGTCTGCTGAAAATTCAGCTTTGCCAATAAAGGAATAAAATACATTTTTAAATATATTTTCAAATAAAACATTCTAATCATATTTCAAAATACTTCTATTATTGAAATTTAAATTTCAATAATATTTCACAATATTACAGTTGTATTATATTTTGATTCAATAAATGCAGCCTTGAGGAGCAAAAGAGACATACAATTTTATAAAACATAAAAAAAATATTACCCCAAACTTCTGAACTGTAATGCACATACAGTGCCATTCAAAAGTTTTTTTTTTTAATTATTACGCTTATCAAGGCTCAATTTACTTGATCAAAATAATATTGAAAATATTATCACAGTTTAAAAAAGTTTTTTCTATTTTAATACATTTTAAAACATCATTATATTAAAATGATTTCTGAAGGATTGTGTGACACTGAATACTGGAGTAATAATGCTGAAAATTCAGCTTTGCATCACAGGAATAAATTACATTTTAAAATATATTCACATAGAAAACTTTTTTTTTCATTGAAATAATATTTCACAATATTACAGTTGTTTTATATAAAAAAATGCAGCCTCAATATGCATAAGAAACTTACATTACACATTTTACTGATCCCAAGCTTTTGAACGGCAGTGTAGTCGTTGATATAACAACGCTGCTATACAACAACAAAAAAACAGCTATGGGATCCATGCAGTGACATGCGCATTTCCAATCAGAAGCAGGACTGCAACTATTTACCTTAGAATTATACAATTAAGTGACTGCAACCATACCGAATTCTTTCCTTTGAAGTTCTTCCAGAAATTGAAAGTGGCCTCAGCATCTCTTCTCTGCTTGCTGACAAGGCGAGCTAAATCTTCATATTTGGAGCAGCCATTCTGAATCCATTCATATTCCTCAGAGTTCTAAACAATAAAAGATAATGTCATACATTTTTATGCCACTTTCATTCCATTAAAGAGCTTAATGAAAATCACAATTTTCTTACCACTTCAAAGCAGTGGGCTAGTTTCAGGAGTAATCTGTTATACCCATGCAGGTGCTGCAAGGGCATATAAAACAAGCTGACTAACAGATCATAGGGTGATGCATTCTTCTCCTTGGACTCTAGCAGAGTCTGTAGCAACTCCAGTTTCTTTCCAAAGCACTCTCTGAAGAAACAGATCATGCATGACTAAATATATTATTAACATACATTATTATGATGCCCATTGATGATATATTAATAAGTATGAAACACACTGTGAGGGCTTCTGCAATGACTGGAATCCTCCCATAACAAGAAAGTTTCCTACTGGATCGCTGTACCTGGGGGATAAACATCATCACTGACGTTATTATCGAGACTGAAAAGTATAAACGATTATATTCTATTTGAGTTTGAATACTTACTCTTTATATGTGTCCATGAAAATGGCTGTGTTCTTGATCAAGACCAGTGTTTTGATCACTTTGCCTCGCTGCAGGAAGTTGGTGAGGGATGCTGAGTGCTGTCCTGTCAGATGGCAAAGCTTGCTGAAACTACCAGCCATCTCTTGAAACAGCAACATGGAGGATGGACCCAGAGACAAGGCCAAACTCGCTACATTACAACAGAGCAGATACAATCGGTATTTGATACAATCCACAAATTTGAAACAAAATTTGCAAACAATCTGTTACATACCACGGGCTAGCAGGGGGCTCAGGATTTCGCTTTTCACCTGACTGAGGGTGCAGTAGAATTTCCTCTCTGCAGAAGCGAGTTCATGGATTGTAGCTATGAAACCCATCGCGTTCTGATCAGCCAAGGCCAAACAGTTCAGTCCTCCCCCCAAAATTTTGCTTACATAGCCAAACTAAAAAAGGACACAGCAAAATTAGAGTAAATTGCTGCTTTACATAAAACAGTAAATCACAAATACTAAAATTTATGTCATTACCTTTCAATATATTATATATTAATTAATCACTGATCATTTGTAAATCATCATTTGCAAAGTGTTTTTGTATTTTCATTACACTTGACACTGCAACATTTCTAATTTTCTGTTTCATCTAATATTTTTATTTTCATTATTTTTAGATTTTTTTTTAAATAAAAATACAACAAATAGTTTACATGTTTTTTTGGATGGTCTATTTTATTTTGTCTATTTTGTTATTATTTTGATTATTTTTTTAATCATTAATAATTGTCACTGGTTTTGTGATAGGTACTGTAATGATGTACTCTATGTACCACAATCTTCAGTGAAGGATGGCATCTAAGGCCCTATGAAATAACTTTTATTTTTCCCAATTTTTAATTTTTCCCTTAATATCATGAAATGTACACAGTTTACTTTTTTAATCAAATTCTGAATTTCCATTAATTTTCTGGATTGATGGATACATACAATTTTAATAATAAAAAGCCTATCTAAAAATAATGTTTTAATGTTTTAATTTTGTAGCTTAATATTCAGACACTAGTCCATATCTGTGTTTTGACTTAAATGTACTGACCTACTTTTAATGTATTTATCCCAAATTTGACAAATACCATGATATTTCACGTCATACAGTAAATTAAATTTTTACGATTGCATCGCATCGCAGAAATCAGAAATAGGGCCCTAGATGGCATCAGGTCATTTATACGTTAAATTAACTGCATTAAATGAATAAATATGGATGTTATTTTGCTGACAACCTACCCACAGTAAAAAATAAATAACTGTATCAACACAATACACTGTCATAATGATGTATACAAACATTCATGCAGAAGGGCAGAAGGGTGGGTGTCTGGGTGTAGGTCCCGGAGAGGGGATGAGTGCTGTCAGTGTTCTCCACCACCTGCTCTCCACTGTAGTAGAGTATGGGCTGATAACGGTCTCCATCAGCCAGCAACAATGTGTGTGTCTGCCCTGCTGCCACATCCCACACACGGATACCCTCAGAGATCTATTGTCACACGCACAAAAACACATTCATTTTTACACATGGAATTTTATGCCATAAAAGCAAAGGTCTGCAGAAAAGGTGATTTCATAGCAAAAATTAAAAGAGGTATACCATGATAAGATTAGGAACTGTGCTGGGGGCATTTATACGACCCAGCTGTCCAAACTTGTCACTTCCCCAGGAATAAACCTGTGAAAAAGAAGAAATACACACTGGTTGTTATGAGGAAAAGGTGACAGAAGAGAACGGGCCATTTAGGAAAGAAATAAAAATTAACCAAACGTCGAACTATTAAAGACATTCTAATATAATATAAACATTACAAAAACTTAATTGACAATTAAGAAATGATGCTTTGGCATGCAACAAAAATAAATAAGTTCAAGTTGCAGTAAAATTTCTAAAATTAAAAATAAAAATGTATTAAACCTGTAAAGAAAAAAAAAACTAAACTAAAGCAAAACAAAACAAAAGAACAACAAAATGTAAAGTAAAATGATTTTATGTTTTTAACAGGGTTCCCACACCTTGGCTGACTTCAAATTCAAGGACTTTCCCTCAAATTCAAGGACATGTGGGGACACATTTAAGTGAGAGCATGTTACCTTAAGATACAATGTTACAGTTTTTATGTGTCAACCACAGCCATGCAAAAATGCTTTTTTTGCATTTATTTTTGGCCATATGACAGGGATCTAATATTCTATTTGTCATAAATGCACGTACCTAACGTAAATCAAGCAAGGTAATATGCATAGACCACAAAGCGTTAGCAAAATAACACATTAGCGGACCAGAGGGAATAATATGATTTTTTTTCCAGAAAAAAGGATTTCAAGAACCTGTAACAACCAAGTTGCTGGTAAGATAACGTTAGTCGTGTACTTTGTGTCTTTTTTTCAAATGGAGAAATATTTTGAAGTCTCTCCCTACCTGACATTGAGCTGTCAGTGCCAAGGAGTGATTTGCTCCAGCAGTGATCTTGACAACTTCCTTTTTACTTATGCTCTTGATGCAGAGAGGCTGTAACCTGTAAGGGTAAAACCAAAATATTTTTCCAGTCATGCACTGTAGCCAAGGACATGAACAGTTAAACATAAACAGAACACTTATGTGTTTATAAGGGCTCTATTGTACCTGGGCAAATAGTCTCCATGACCTAGCTGACCTTCCTGGCCCCTCCCCCAACTCCACACTTCAGTGTAGAGGGAAGGAAGGAGATTTCTGGATTCTGAGGTAGTCACAGCACCCGCTACACCTCTTAAATGGTTAGTTCGATGACTGCCAGAAGGCGACACTGAAATTCAACAGCATATTAAAAATGTTCCTCATGCATATAACCAACTAAACAAGCCAAATTTCTACAAATTTAAGTTGGCAAGTTTCAATTCTGAACCTAAAAAAAAAAAAAGACATTTCAAACCTAAACAGATTTTGAAGAACCAAACAATTTTGGTGACCTTTAACTTTCCATTGTATGAACAAAAAACACTTCTCATAATATCTTATTTTGTGTTCCACAGAGTAAAGTAAGTCAAACAGGTTTGAAACAACATGAGAGTGAGTAAATGATGACAGAATATTCATTTTTGGATAAACTATCAATTAAAAGTTTTATCTCGCTGACCAGTGGTCTTGGAACTATGATCAATGTGGACGCAGCATCACGCACAACTTAAGCTTTCAGTAACTGATGCCATTGTAGAAATACCCTGTGTGCAGTCATCCATGACTCATTTCTTCTGCAAGTGAAAGTGTTTTGCATAAAAAGGGGGTTACCAAGATAAATAAGCTTTACTGTGTTTTACTATGTTCTTACCAAAGCTAAACAATATAGATGGCCAGCTAAAGCCAAAAAGTTTGCATTGCTATTGAAAAATGTATATTAATTTTTACATTTTACTGCAAATTCAAAAAATAAAAATAAATAAATCTGTGATGCATTTCTACACAGTTTTTGCAAATTCTGCTTATTTCTCAGCAAAAAAGTGATATCCAGCTAACATAAATAGGGTTTTTTCTGAAATTGCAAAAATGACTTATGTGAATGTTCTGAAAACTACAACAATTTAGGAATGTTTTAAATGGTGTGCCATTGTTTATAGACTTAGGGAACTGCATTATAGCTGTACAATGTAAAATCGAATGAAAAATAACAAATTTTGTTCCAAAAAAAATGTTAACTACTTTAAAGGAGAAGTTCACTTCCAGAAGTTCACAAGTTCACAAAGAGCTAAAAAAGATGAGCATTTGAGGTTAAAAAGTACAAATTGTTGTCGGCGCTGATAGCCTTGTGGGCAGTGCGCCGACATACAGCGCCATTGTGCTACGGGCGTCCCGAGTTTAAATCCCGGCTTGAGGACCTTTCCCGACCCTGCCCCCTTCACTCTCTCCCACCTCACTTCCTGTCAACTTTGATCTGTCCTATCTAATAAAGCCAAAAAGGCCAAAAATAAATCTTTAAAAAAAAAAAAAAAAAAAGTACAAATTGTCAACTTTTTTAGAAAATAACCAATCGTTTCGCTAGATAAGACCCTTCTTCCTCAGCTGGGATTGTTTAGAGCCCTTTGAAGCTGCACTGAAACTGCATTTTGGAAGTTAAATTTCACAGGCACCATAGAAGTCCACTATATGGAGAGAAATCCTCAGAAATTTCTTAAAAAAAAACATAATTTCTTTATGACTGAAGAAAGAAAGACATGAACATCTTGGATGACAAGGGGGTGGGTAAATTATCTGTAAATTTTTGTTTTGGATGTGAACGTCTCCTTTAAGAGTTAGTTCAACTAAAAATGGAAATTCTGTCATTAATTGTTTACCCTCATGTTGTTCCAAACCTGTAAGACCTTTGTTCATCTCCTAAACACAAATTATGGTATTTTTAATGAAATCCGGGAGCTTTCTGTCCCTGCATAGACAGCAACACAACTGACATGTTCAAGGCCCAGAAAGGTAGTAAGAACATTGTTAAATTAATTCAAATGTGTTGCTGTCTATGCAGGGTCAAAGCTCTCAGATTTCATCAAAAATATCTTAATTTGTGTTCTGAAGATGAATAAAGGTCTTACAAGAACAACATGATGTGGAGTAATTCATGACAGAATTCTCATTTTGAGGTGAACTATCCTTTTCACTAAAAACAAATTCTTCATCTTCTGTGATGATTAGCAAGTAAAAATAGTGGCTAGACAACTAAAAATCTCAACTACAGAAGAAATACCTGGAGAGAAGCCAGGTAAAGACCCTCTGCGATTATGTGCTTCAGCTTCCTCTATCGTGATGTCTGTCAGACTGGTGCTCTTGTTGCCTTGAAGAGGATCCGCTGAACAGAAGTCCATTCCAGTAGGCTCACATCCCTCCTCACTGGACTCAAATAAACATCCATTGCTAATCACAAGGTCGCTGATGCAAACGCCGCCATCTACACTTGAGTGCTGTGAAGAATCGTCGGAAGTGGAATCCAGTGTTGGTATTAGATGGAGAGGGTGTTTCTGGTCTGTGACAGTATCTGATGCACAGCGCTGTCTGCCAGAAACTGTGATACTCTCAGTTCTACTCAGTGCTGGTGAAGAGGGACGTAGTGTAAGCTCATCACTTTTTTCTGATCGGAAAGGACATGTAAGTGACGACTGACGACTCGGAGGATGGGAACCTCCCAAAGAGCTGGCCTCGGCCTGCTCAGCCAGGGTCTGGTCCGAAATCCTTTTGAGGTAGTCTATTAGAGCTTGCTCATCAGGGTAGGGAGTGCTTTTTGTTCGTCGTAGACGTGAATGTCCAGTCTCAGATACAGCGGGGTCTAGTTGAGCTTCCTGGCTTGTTGTATTTTGCTGAGATCCGACTGGGTCTTCGCAGATGCTTTTTGAGGTCAACGAGGGCGAGGAGTTTTTGCTTTGGGGTGTCTGAGCTGGAGAACTCTGTGCTGACCTTCGACCTTCTTTAGAATCACTCAGTTCCACTCCAAGTGGGCAGTAATGCTCATCAGAGATAATAACATGGTCATCCTTGTCAGTCACAGTGTAACGGCTTTGCTTACACTGCCCACATTTATCCTGAGCTTGCTGACTGGCCTCTGGGGAAGATAGAATCTGAACCAGAGCCAGGCTGTGAAACCCACCACAAGCGATCTGAACCACATATCTTCCCACGAGGTGCTCCACCTTCTGGGGTTTCCATACCGGGAATACACTAGTGACCAGTCCCAGCTGGCAGCCACTACCCCAGGCCCAAACCTCATGCTTTCTTGACAGGGCCAGAGTGTGCTGCGCGCCGCAGGCCACAGTCAGGACTCGAACCAGTTGAGGAGGATGGGTCTCTCCATCCACCACACTAATGGGAGTTGGACTGGGTACCTGGTCCATTCCAGAGACGCCACACTGGCCGTGAGAGTTCTCCCCCCACATGTAGATGAGGCCATCCTCTGTTAAAGCAGAACAGTGATAGCTGCCCGCCGACACAGAGATCACATGCTGACCTTTCAGGGCGCTCTCTATAACTGGGCCAGTAGGCTGAGATTCGACTCGTTTCCACGACTGTTCTCCAAAACTATACACTGACCCATCTGAGAGAGAAACATGTTTGACGATTAGACAATTTTGTCCAAGAGATCAGTCTTTTTAATTGCTTTCAAAATAAATGCTGTCTAATAAATGCTGAATGGCTATAGTTAATGATTAAATGTTCGTGGGGAAAAAAATATTTTATAGAGATATCAGTAGTATTTGTATCAGTTGTTAGTGGCCTTCAAATTGCTTTAAATTGATCCAAAGTGATAATAAAGACATTTATAATGTTACAAAAGATTTCTATTTCAGATAAATACTGTTCTTCTGAATTTTCTTTTTATCACAGAAACCTGAAAAATATTCTACTCAGCTGTTTTCAACATAATAATAATAATAATAATAATAATAATAAATGTTTTCTGAGCAGCAAATATTACAATGATTTCTGAAGGATCATGTGACTGGAGTAATGATGCTAGAAATTCAGCTTTGAAATCAAAGAAAAAATTACATTTTAAAATATACTCAAATAGAAAACAGTAACTTTAAATTGTAAAAATATTTCAAAATTGCACTGTTTTTCAAATCAAATAAATTCAGGATTGGTGAACAGAAGAGACATCTATAAAAAAAACATTAAAAATCTTTTGACTGGTAGTGAACACACATTTTTCTCATTTTGTTTAAAGATCATATTTTTTATACTTTCCTTCAGAAGCTAAACAAAGTTGTTATGTTTCCCAAAAGAGAAAATCAGAATAAATTACCCTGATCATGAACTTCAAAAAGTTTTCTCTTGCCTCGTGTAACTTTTTTTGAGAATCAATGAATCTCTGAATCTTTTGTGATTGTTGTGTATGAGTGCCTCAATTGTCGTCAATGTGAAATAGGGATCTCAAAAATCACACAGTACTAATAAAAACAACATGCGATTTTTATGATCCGTCTTATTTTGTTAAAACTGCAGATTCTGCAAGGTGCATGTAAACTCTTGACTGCAACTGTATGCAACTAAATTATGAGGTTGTATCATCTTCATTTACAGTTTGCTTTAGTTGTCAAAAGATATGACCTTCTGTCAGCAGGAGTCCATGTACAGTCCCCAGCGCAGCATGAAGCACTGGCCTAGCCAGAAGCAGTCTCTCTGGGGTCGCTCTGCAGAAATAACCCTGCCATCTGTAGAGCACACCTTTCTCTCTGGAGCCCTCCTCTTCTCCAGAGCTGTAACAAATACATTCAATTTTTGAATGTGCATGAACAATTAAGCAAAGAGCTAGGTCTTCAAAATTAATTCTAACAGCTTGCTTTTTTTGCACCCTCAGATTCCAGATTTTCAAATAGTTGCATTTTGGCCAAATATGGTCCTATACTAACAAACCATACACCAATGGAAAGCTTATTTATTTAGCTTTCATATGATACATCTTTAAAAAAATTACTAACCCTTATGGCTGGTTCTGTGGTCCAGGATCACAAATAGTTACACATTATAACAGAAATAAGTACCCACCTGCTCTGTATCTCCATCAACATGATTTAATCCATTTTAGACAGTTTGACAGCCACTCCAGCATCTAAATGACATCAAATAGTGATTAAACGGACTTCACAAGCGAAAGTAACCGACACACACACGCCCTTTACTCACACTTACAAGCACGAAATGTTTATCGAAATTCAGCTTGTCACAAATTAAAACCGCCCAAGAGACTAAACAGTAAGTAGTTAAGCTCGATTAAGTTCAATAAGCGTATTTACACAACTATACACACTGTTTTTAGTGAAATGTGACATCCTGCAGTAGCTTACGGGAGACTGGCTGTCCGTTTTAGATGTCTAACCTCGCGACTCAACTTGACAGAAACCACTTTGAAGTTTGTTGTGGGACCGACGGAAAGCGCGGAGGGTCAAAATAGTCTCACTGTACAGATTTACGTAACGCGGATGTTGAAAACCACCTAAAACTTCTGTTATTTAAATTTCTGTAACTTTAGTGATGCACGTATAATCATGAAAATGTGAAAATAGTTTGATTCAATGTAAATAGGGATCTCTTACTGGATATCTGTTGCAGCAACGCTCATTTGAGCTGAGCTGCACACTTAAATGTGTGCGTGTTGGTATTTTGGCAATATAATGTTAAGCAATCCAGCCAATAAATTTGCTTTCAAATTGTTATTTGTACAAATACGTAGTCACATAATGCGTATGTTCGGGTCATTCTTTAATTGGGATTGGCAAATGAGAGGCAGAATTTGAAAAATAAATAAATAAATAAAAAATAAATGTAACAAAATGTATTGCTATGCATTTAAAATTAGTTTACTATGCTATATCCATTAAAATAGAAGCGTAATTTAGATTTTTAAAAAATTATGACTTGTATGTGTATGGTGTCAACAGGAAAGACCACCATGGACAGTAACACCACAGACAAATTAGCCTAAATCCAGACTTTTCTAAAATGGAGGCTGCCATCATGATGATTTCAAGATCAGGGGACAGTTTGGAAATATTAATAAGCATGTATTTATCAAAATTTTGATTAAAATATGTCAGCTCTGCAACATAACACCACAGACACTAATGAAAAGCGACACGTGAAACTGTTAGAAGTTTAGCTAACTTTAGGAAAATTAATAGGAAAGAATGTACTCACCATGCACCCCTCAGATCAACCAGCACCTACAATGACCTTTACACACAGAAAGTAGTCCAAATAGAAGGGGTGACAACCATTGTTGTAACACCACAGACATGAATTTGGGGGACACAACTTTTATTTTAGATATAACAAAATATGTATTTTTTAAAACAATTTAATCAAACTGTACATGTTAAATAAAATCAATATTCACAGTATAACCACTTTATTTGTGTAAAAAATTTTATATTGTGGCAATTACATTCCATGAAAACTCTCTGAGGTAGGGCGGGAACATGCATATTTTGTTACAAATGCAATCTCTCAAACTCAATTAAATATGTATTTTAAAAGAAAAATGTTACTATTAACAGTGCACAAATTGTGTTTAACCTACAGAATACAAACATGCAAACATTTTATGATTTATTAGTATTTAAAGCTTATTTAAATGATTGTAAAGTAGAGGGACACCACTTGCCACCATTTGGTCAGTTACCCAGATGCACGGCCATATTGGAGATCGCTACTTGGATGTAAACAACAGCATGGACTGCGCTGTTAATGTACTACAGAATTTATGCTAAACCACAAAAAAAAAATTGTGTGGAACCTTCTAAATCATATAGAGCATACTTAGTAAGCAGGAATGGGTGCAATATTTTGACAAACTGAAGTTAATACATGGTAAAGATACGAGCAGTTTCATTAAGATATTAGCCTAATATTTCACCTAACTGACCAAAAAAGACAAGAACAAACAAATGTTGTCCAGATTCTTGCCCTGGAAATCCTGGTTCAGTTTGGCCAACCACAAACACCTTTTGTTCCTCAGACAGTTTTTTTGCACTCTTTCTTGATTTGAAAACTTTGGAAGTCTATTATACTCCAAATGTTTTTCCTGGTCTGACTGATTAGTACAGCCCAAAACATGACAATAATTGACCATTTTCAGCTACAATAATCAGGAAAATATGTGAGTTCAGTGCCACCAATATGGCGGATTGATCTAAGTTGTTTGAGTCCAGTAAGTGTTCATCTTAAAATATTACTGACAATATAAAATGATTAAATTTACGTGATAAAAACTGTAATGTACAATGACCTGAAAGGTGCCAATCAGACGACAAAAGGGACATGCTTGTGTGCAACAGGTTTTTCAGCAACGTTTTTATCCTGTTGATAATTTGGAGGCCTTAGAAATTTGCATTTCATATATGCTAATGCTACAGTAGGCATTCTCTTCATCCTCCTGCATCAACATGCATAACATTCTCCACATTTTAACAGTTTCTGAGGCCCTATGTGGTTTAACATCACTGTCCATCAAAAAGACCATAGTGCAGACTCATATCATGTGTCACTCTGAATCATACACATTCCAAGAGGATCAAAAGCATGATATAATGAAATGAGAAAAGTGTGAAGCTTTTTGTCTTCATTGTGACTCTTAAAGGGGGGGTACAATGGTGTTTCATATATTCAGAGTTGTTTACAGTGTTAAAGAGTTGGATTCTCATGCTAAAAATGGCCAAAGTTTAAAAAAATAATTTAGACGAATGACAGAGAATTTCTTTGCCGAAAATCTTACTTCTGGGTTGGTACAGGTTTTGGCTGTTTTTTTTTTTTTCGATCATGGCTTTAATGACGTAGACAGTGGTGGAACTCCTTATATGAGCGTTTCTCCCGGAAAAGCGTCGAACTTAGCTCCGCCCACGGCGCGCCTCCAGAAGCTCAAGTTTTTCTGGAGAAAATCGGAAAGCTGTATTTTTCTTTTATAAGTATGATAAAACTAAAGACTTTTTGGAGATAATAAGGATACAGTACCTCTCTATAGGTACTCAGGAATAACATGAGATTAGGTGAAACTGTGTATGTTATGTACCCTTTAAGGATTTTTTGTTTTTCAGGAAAATGCAGTGGGCTTCACTAACCAGAAGAGGGCACAACACTACCAGTACATTCATATTAGTTAGAAGTTTACCAAGAACTGTCCTATAATGGTTTCATGGCTAATAAAGTTGCTCCTTTGTGATTTGGTGTCAAATGTGCAGCACCTCACTTGAAATGGTGAGATGGTACTTTTCACATAACGCTAAAACCTACCTTATGTCATGACTTCCAAATGACCTGAGTTTTTGCTCAACAAACCAAAACAACGACTAAAACGTAACGATCTGTCTGACAGAACAAGACTCAGACGACCGCACTCTAAAAAACCATAATGTCACATAAAAGTTGGCTTGGAGGAGGAAAAAAAGGTCAAGAGCAAGTAACATAAAATAGAAAACAGTAAAACGACTTGGGTTTGGGGAGGAGAAACCACGAGCAGTAAAAAAAGCCAGCAAAGGATTGGCAGGTATAAGATATCTCTGCAGGACACCCGCAGGAGCCCAGACTCTCACACGCACACCCTCCACATCTCCTCCCCGAAGCTCTCGTTCGTGATCTCAGCTTGTTTTCGCTTTTAGTGTTTTCTATATAAAACACACAACTTTGCCCTGTGGAACTTGGCCCTACATTTTAGTATGTGTGGTCATAAACACTAACACGAAATGGTGGGAGAAGAAAGGGGTGTGCGCGAGAGAGAGAGAGGGCATGTAGGTTGAACTTCACAACACATCTGTCCTGCTTCTGTAAGTGGACCCATAAGGCCAAGCGGACTCAAGCATGTGTAATGGTCACCTTGTCTGCTTAGACTAATTAGTTAAGTCCGTCTGTCACTCTCAGCATGTGTCAGGCCTCGGTTGACCTCTGCATCTGTTCTCTTTCAGGCTGTGGAGATATGGGGGGAATTAGTTAATTCAGCACTGATTTAACTAGACAAGCATTGGATGGGAATTTTAGGAATGCTTCACACTCATTGCCAAGCATTTCTACTACACAAGTCATTTATAAAAAAAACCCTTTACATATAATTAGAACCTTCCTGAGTAAGTTCACTGCTGTAATTTTACATTTATTAAAATAATAGCTCAAGGCAGTCACAGTTTAAACATATTTGTGAACTTATTTTGAGCTATTCTTTTCAATAGTTGACTTTGAACTATTTTTGGGATCATCAGTCATCAAAGCTCGATAAATATTGGTCACAGATTTTTCAACAAGCTGATTACTCACTAAAAACTCCCACTGATCATGTGTTCAGAACAATTTATGTCTTATTTTGAAGTAACGATGTGTTTACTTTTATAAAATTATTCATTTACAAACGCGAAACACGCATGAGCACAAGATGTGGGATTTATCGCATAAACCAATCATAGCTGATCATAAACAGTCAGATCCAATCATACGGCGATGGAGTTGGACAGTGAATATTTCTTTAGAAAATACTGTAATATTGTAATATTGGTGTTGTTTTATGTTTGTATTACAATTTTTTTTTCTCATCCAATATTTTAAGGATGGACACTGGACACTGCCTCCCTTCAAAATAACTATTAGAAGATATTAGACTGATTTCTAAAGGATCAACTGACACTAAAGTTTGGAGTAATGGCTGCTAAGAAAAAAAAAAAACAGTTTTGCCATCACTGGAATAAATAAAATACATTTTAAATATATTCAAATAGAAAACAGTTATTTTACATTAATAATAATAATAGTTCAATATATTACTGTTTCTTCGAAAAACATTTAAAAATCTCAAATTATTTCAAACCTTTCACTCGATCTTTAAATGTATCTGTACAAAAGTTTTTTTTTGTTGAGAATACAAACAAGAATTAATATAAGGTTTATACTTATGTCACACCTTGGTCAGTTACCCAGATACACGGCCATATTGGAGATACTCGGATGTAAACTACAGCAAGGATTGCACAGTTAATGTACTATCAGCCACATTCGTTTTTGTGACACTCTTAATGCACTTTATTTGTTTTCTTTATATCTTTACTTTATTAAATGTAACTGATCACACAGGCGCCTCATGCGCACATAGGCTACACAATATTTCAGTGCTGCTAACCTGACATTTTAGCCAAAAATCAAACTAAAATGCAGTCAACCAAACTTAAAATTACTTAAAAAGGTAAAATCAGCATGCAGCCGCAAAACAAACATTTTTGCGCATCTTAAGTATGTTTTACGTGGATATTGGAACACAAGTGAAGTACAAAGACGTACGTTTATTTATAAGTTTAGCAACCAAATGTTACATGGCAAAAAATGGAAACATTTGGATGTGATGAGAGAGGCTTAGAGGCCATTGTCGTTTAGTTTGAATTGCTCATTTATTCATTTTACAACTAAATAGGTTATAATATTTATAAATGTTTCGTTATATTTATTGGCATTTAATATACATAGGCTACTGTATGCCATAATGAATGCCATTGTTTGAAAAAATAAAAGAATTTTTTTCTTTCATGAGTTTACTTCCTCTTTTTGGCCGGGTTTCGTAGAAACTCTAGAGGCAAGGCTTCTAAACCTAGGGGCGTGATATTCAAATGAAGATTGTTTTCAACTGCCAAATTTATCAACATGCGATTATTTATTTGGGATTGGCAGCATTTGAATGTTTCATGAATTACACGTTAATTGTCGATTTGTGTGCTCGTTTCCACGTTAGATTGATAAATGAGGCCCACTACGTGGTAAGGATACATCTGAGCAGTATTAATTAACATATTAGCCAACTACCGGACCGAAAATTATAAGAGCAAACACAAATGTTGGAAATCCTGGTTAAGTTTGGGCAACCACAAATGCCTGTTGTTCCTCAGACAGTTTTTTGCAGTCTTCTCCTTGATTTGTTATAACTTTTGGCAGCCTATAGTACTTCAATTGTTTTTTTCTGATCCGACCGATTACAGCCCAACACATGACAATATTTGACTATTTTCAGCAACAATAATGAGCAAAATATGCAAATTTCATTTGGTTCAGCGGCATTATTTACATTTAGAGGCACCAACATAGCCAATTGATGATGCGTTGTGAAAACATTTTTAATTAGTGTATTTCTATTATTGTAATTCTAGTGTATTTTTGTTTTTAAGTAGCCTAACTTAAAATAAAAAAAATTAAAAAATAAATACATAATACAATAAAATAAAAAAATGTTCTCCTTAAGTAATGGATGTTTGTACTGGAAATCTCTACAAACATGCTGATTAAGAAAATCTTTTACATAGTAAAAGTGGCTGTTGATTTGTCTTACAAATTGAGGGATAGTAGATCCCTCCTGTAATTTTACGTTTTACTGTTGTTTCACGCTGTGGGTGCGGCGACTCTTCTGCCACCATTCATCAGTCATAATGTCACTTAGTGTCTGCCGTCATGCTCTCCTACAGCTCTCGGCTGTCCTTTATTCCATCAGCATGTGGTTCTAACATAGCCCCTGTATCAAGGCTTATCTGCAGCTGGTTTCCTGCGCTGTGTGTTCATCTGTGTGGGAACAGACTGTGTTCAATGTGTTTCAGCATTAATGGGTGAGTGTGAACTGCAGTAAACCCATGCACTGACTGTGGTCCAACCTAACAAAGACCTGAGCCAATGACCTCGCATGAGCCAAAATAAAGCACTTCACCAGCACTGCGGCCCACCTGCACTGTTTCGCGTGTATTTACTTGTAAGCCTTTTAACTATCTAAAATGAGATTTTCGCTGCATTCCCAGTTTCAGACAGCTCGATGAAATGATCCACTGAGGAGTAGAGTGATCTGAGAGGAACTCACATTGGAGAAACTTCACATTGTCTCTAACAGGAAGCATCTGTGGTTTATCAAGGAGGTTTCTGACAGCGGAGTCCAGACATGACAGCAGTGACCAAAAGAATTGCTCTCAGAAAACCTGGACTTTTATTTAACTTCTGACCCGTCCGGTTGAAAAGATCATTTCAAACGATATGATTCTCCATGCTGGCTGTTGCTGGTGGTAAACATGAAAAACCCTGCTGGTGAAAAAATAAAAATAATGCAATCTGGTTAATGTATGTTAAATAAACTGATAAACAGAACTGGTATTATATGAAATGACTGATTTTGTTTTGTTTTTTTTTGTTGTTTTTTTTGGATGTGTGTTTCATTGCTTGAAACTTTTTGAGCAGATGGGGAGAGCTGTAGTAATACTCTCAGCATTTACTTAATTTTTTGATATAACAGGTCAATGTTTAAATGCACACTGCAAACAGTAACTTAAAACTGTTACATTAAAGAGCTATTTCTGCCTGATTTAACCTATATAAATAGCTTTGGTGGTATAAATGAATGTATTTGGGTTTATTCAGTGACATTTTTTACTTGAAAACAATTACCACCAAAAGGAGGATCACAAAACAAACAAACCAAAAAAACAAAAAAGACCAACAAAGTGGTTGCAAAACAAAGCAAAACTAGACCAACAGGTTGATCACAAACCAAAACCAACAGGGCGATCAAAAAACAAAACTAACAGGGCGATCAAAAAAAAACAACAAGCAAAAAAAGATCAACAGGGTGATCGCAAAACAAAAAAACAAGACCAACAGGGTCATCACAAAACAAACAAACAAAAAAGACCAACAGGGTGATTGCAAAACAAAACGAGACCAACAGGTTGGTCACAAAACAAAACAACAAAACAAAACCAAAAGGGTGATCACAAAACAAAACCAACAGAGTGATCACAAAACAAAACAAAACCAACAGAGTGATTGCAAAAACAAAACAACAAAACAAAACCAACAGAGTGATCACAAAACATAACAAAACAAAACCAAAAGGGTGATCGCAAGACAAACAAAAAGACTGATAGGGTGATGACAAAACAAGACCAACTGGTAAACGCAAAACATACAAACAAAAAAACAAGAACAACTGGGTGATCGTAAAACAAAACAAACAGGGTGATCACAAAACAAACAAAAAAAGTCGAACAGGGTGATTGCAAGACAAAACCAACAGGGTAATCGCAAATTAAAACCAATCAGGTGATCACAAAACAAACAAAAAAAGACCAACAGTGTTTTGCAAAACAAAACAAAACCAACACGTAATCGCAAAAAACAAACAAAAAAAACAAAACAATCAATGATCACAAAACAAACAAACAAACAAACAAACAAAAAAATACCAACAGGGTGATCGGAAAACAAAGCAAAAAAAAAACAAACAAAAAAAACCCCACAGGGTTATTACAAAACAAACAAAAAAAAACAAAACAAGAGCAACTGGGTTATCGCAAAACAAAACAAAACTAACAGGCTAATTGCAAAGCAAAACCAATCAGGTGATCACAAAACAAACAAACAAAGAAACAACAACAATGTGGATGCAAAACAACAAAATAAACAAATAAACAAAAACCAATAGGCACAAAACATTAAAAGACCAACAGGGTGATCACAAAACAAAACAAAACAAACAAAACCAAACCAAAAGGGTGATCACAAAACAAATCAAAACAAACAAAACAAAACAAACCGTTTGATTGCAAAACAAACAAAAAAGACCAACAGGGCGATCTCCAGTGTGTCCATGTATTCATGTTGATTGTTTTCTACTTGTTAGAGCAAATTTGTACCAGGACAAAAGACAACAGTCTCATGCTTTTTTTTTTTTTTAAGAAATTACACAGACTGTGCATTTGGCCTTTACATGATGGCTACATAGAAACAATTTCACTTTACACAACGGACCAAAATCTTTAGAAAAATGACTAAACAATCAAAAACAATCAAAGCACGTTTATCATTTTGCTTGATTCCAGTACACATTCTCTGGTGTGCAGAGCATTTAGCGGCTACATGATGCAATAACCACGGGAGACATCATTTCAACAAATGCTGCTCTAAGCAAATCGGTGAGTGATGCGCTGAACACTCTGATCCTGCTCGTTTCCATCATTCTGCAGGCAGAGGAAGCAGCTGGGCTCACAAGAGCGCTGAGGTCTCTTTGGGGAACCAGGGGGAGAGAGATCCAGGCCTCTACACCCATTACAGTCCCACAGCGGCAGATCACTGATCAAAGCCAGACATGTGGAGCGGGTGTGATGGGCAGAGGGAAATGAGGTGGATTGTGCGGTGTGGATGGGGGTGGATGATGAGCGCATCAGGCCCTGGATGGAGAGGGGGTTTGTGGGGGTGTAGAACAACCGGTAGAGGAATGAGAGCATAGCAGTGGAGGGTGAAACCGATGTCTCAGAGCAAGACTAAGGGGACAAATGTGAGGAGACGGCTGCAGTATTAATTGCTTTAACGTGTGTTAGAAGTGTGTGTGTGTGTATGAAAGAGAGACACTTAAGTCACTAAGGTTAAGGGTGTTTATGAGATGAACTTTTTCAACTTAAAGGTGCTGTACAATTTTTTGACTGTACAAAGCATAAAAACATCAAAATGCTACAGCCCGTTATTCTACTTTTAAAATGTGCATTCCATGTTGGAACGTCTGTTTTTGTTTTGGTCTGTGTGATTCTGTCCACTCACAGTTTACCAAATAATATTTTGACAGTCTGGGTTGCCAGTTTGCAGAAAACTCAGCATACTGCAGCCATGGAAGCAAGCAAATGAACTGGGTCAAAGATTGCATTGCATTGATTCTACCTGGCCTAAAAAGCATTGTGCTTGTTTGTGTCGTGTGTCCCCTATCTGGCAAGCCCTGTGGACACTGAGTCTGAGGATGTCAATACATACTGCACCTCTTAAAAAAATATTATGCCCTATGATTTCAGTACACTTAAATCAAAGTGTGATATGGACCAGTGTCTGGAAATATTAAGCCACAAAATACTATTTAAATATGAATCCTGCATGTATTGTGTGTCTCTTTATGAATTAATTGCGCAGGCATGCAGTTTTGTTTATTACACATACTTAAGTGCAAGACGCACACTGTATTTTTATTCTCTGCCGCCTCAATATGAACAGTACATGAACAGTCACTTCATTAGCATTTTACCATTTCTTTTAAGAAAATCCAAAACTAATGTAATTATTTTATAAACAGAAACTTTAAGGTCTTCACAGCAACCAGTCAAAATAAAAGTTCGGTTTAACTTGAAGAAATTGTAAAATATATCACTTTATGTAATGATAGTACTACTAATAAGAAAATTATTAATTCATTATTAATATTATTAAAATTTAATGAAACCATTAAAATGTAATCTGAATGGAAAACAAAAAAAAATATTTTTTTTTTTTGTCAAACTTTTAATAAAATGCAAATATTTATTTGAAACAAAGAAAAATATTTCTAAAGATTTTATAAGTCTTAGATAACGCAATCTTGACTAATGTAATACATTATTAAACTCAAAAGCTGTATCTGTCATTCCCCGTCTGTCGTTCACGTTCGACGTTGTGTCGAAGTGACGACTAGGGGTCGCTCTTGAGAGCCCGAATACCTCTGACAGCTTTGAGAAAAGGCCAATGAGAATTGGTATGCAGTATTTGCATAGCCCGCTCCGCCCCGGAGATCCGGGCATAAGAGGGGGGGGCTAGGCAACACTCATTGTTCTGTTTCTTCGGAGCCGAATGCAGCGTCTCTTCATTGAGAAGCAGCGTTACTCACCTCTCTCGTCGTTGGATCTACGGCACAGGCAGCGGTCTCTTCCTTCTCGAACGCAGTAGCAGTGAGAGTCCCCTGGGTGCTTCGACGGCGAATCTTGAAGAGCAGATTTCCTCTTAATAAAATCTAAAGAGCAAATTTCTCTAAAAGAGTGCAGACACGGTGGGTTTGTGTGTTTACTATGCCTTTCCTTCCGTGTCCTTCTGGTTGCGGCTTCTTTCTCTCCCAAAACGATCGGCACGAGCTCTGTCTTCAATGTTTGGGTCGTGACCATGCTGAAGCAGCGTTCGGCGAGGGCGGATGTCCTGCTTGCGAGGACATGCCCCTCAGCACACTTCGTTCGCGAGTCGCGTTCTTTACTAAAAGACCGCGGCTCGCATCAACCGCTACCGCGGCTCGTCCTTCTACTTCCGGGTACGAGGCTGCCGCGGCGCGTGTTGATGAAGAGCGAGAGAGCGCGAGCGTTTCGCCGGGTAATTCCCCGCGTCCCTCGCGCTCTGTGTGTCTGCCGGTCGAGCTTTCGGATGACTTTGAAAACTCGTCTCAGTACGGGTTGGATTGGTTATTCGGGGCTCCTGCGGGGGAGGAAGAAGTGTCTGCAGCATCGGAGAGTGGGCAGCCATCTGAAGCAGACGCGCTATCTGAGGCACCCGCTGCGGGGGCGGGTTCTCAGTCAGTAGCAGACGCGGAAATGGCGGCCATGCTCGAACGGGCGGCCAAAGCAATCGGGATTGAGTGGAAGTCTCCGCCCCATCCTGAGCGCTCACGGCTGGATGATTGGTATCTGGGTAACGACCGTGGTTCTCGGCCACGTTCTACCCCAGTTCCTTTCTTCCCGGAAGTGCATGAGGAACTGACTAAGTCGTGGAAGGCTCCTTTTTCAGCCAGAACGCGTCTTAGCGGTTCTTCCTCTCTCACCACCCTCGATGGAGGTCCAGCGAAGGGGTATACGGAGGTTCCCGCCGTGGAGCGTGCGATCGCGGTGCATCTTTGCCCGCAGACCGCCGCCACCTGGCGGGACCGCCCAAAACTCCCGTCCAGGGCATGTAAGGCTTCTTCCGCTCTCGTGGGGAAGGCTTATGCTGCTTCTGGACAAGCTGCGTCCGCCCTTCACGCTATGGCCGTCCTGCAGGTCTATCAGGCCAAGGTTCTTAGCGAGTTGCACGAGGGTGTTCCCAAACCAGAGCTTTTGCAGGATCTGCGCTCGGCGACTGACTATGCTCTACGAGCTACGAAGGTCACGACGCAGGCTCTGGGGAGGGCGATGTCCACTATGGTGGTCCAGGAGCGCCACCTTTGGCTGAATCTGGCGGAAATGAAGGACGCTGAGAAGGTTCGCTTTCTTGACGCCCCCATTTCTCAGGCTGGTCTCTTTGGCGACACTGTCGAGGAATTTGCACAGCAGTTCTCCGCAGTGAAGAAACAGACGGAGGCTATCAAACACATCTTGCCTCGTCGGGCGCCGCCCCCCGGGCCCGCACCCCCGAGGCAGCAGCCTCCGCCTGTTTCACGCCGAGGACGACCGCCTTCCAGACCGGCTCAGGGCCCGCCACAGGCTGGTCCTGCACCTAAACCAGCCTTGCGGTCGAGCTCTCGCAAGAAGGTGGCGCCGTTAGCTCAGTCTCAGGCCGCTAAGAACCCTCGTCAGGCTTCGAAGCGTTCCTGAAACGAGCAGCCCGGAGGAGAGAGATCTGCTGACCTGTCTGGATCCACACTCGGCGAGGGGACGAGTGTGGGTTTCGGCTCCACCCCGGCTGTCTGCCTCTCGGCAGACGGCCACCACATGGTCAATAAAAGAGCAATTTTCTTCTCTGGGCGAAAAAATCTATGTGACTGCGTCCCTCCGGGGTACCCAGCCACTAAAACATGTCAAAGCATGCTCAACCGCAGGGCCTGCGCTTCGGCATGCTTTGACGAATCAAGTGCATCCATCAGTCGATCCCCTGAGCTCAGGCGATCTTCTGATGGATCCTTGTCTGTCGGTTCCGATGGTCGATCCTCCCATGGCTGGGTCCCTCCGGGGTACCCAGCCACCAAAACACACCAAAGCATGCTCAACCGCAAAACTTGCGCTTCTGCATACTTTGACAGAGAAACAAGCGCATCCGTCAGTCGATCCCCTGAGCTCAGGCGATCTTCTCACGGATCCTTGTATGTCGGTTATGGCGATCAAAGCACCTTGTGTCCTCCGGGACAGCACGCCCCCGAACAAAGGGCTTTCACCACAACTCAGTCACACCGTACCCACCCGAGGTACGTCGGTGGTCCCCCTGAGACCGTTGGCAGAGAGTTTTACAGCTTGGCTCGAGATACCCAACCTCTCTCGCTGGCTTCTCAGAACCATCCGACTCGGCTATGCTATCCAATTCGCACGCAACCCGCCCAAGTTCAGCGGCATCTTCTCTACCGCGGTTCGGGACGAGAATGCTGCGGTTCTTCGGGCGGAGATCGCGACCCTTCTGGTGAAGGACGCGATAGAGCCGGTCCCCTCGGCCGACATGAAGAAAGGGTTCTACAGCCCCTACTTCATTGTACCCAAGAAAGGTGGCGGTTTAAGACCAATCCTGGATCTGAGGATTCTGAATCGGGCCCTTCACAAGCTCCCCTTCAGAATGCTAACGCTCAAACGCATTCTCGCGTGCATCAGATTCCAGGATTGGTTTGTGGCGATAGACCTGAAAGACGCGTACTTTCATGTCTCGATTCTTCCAAGACACAGGCCCTTCCTGCGGTTTGCCTTCGAAGGTCGAGCATTTCAGTACAAAGTCCTTCCATTTGGGCTCTCCCTGTCTCCCCGCGTCTTTACGAAAGTCGCAGAGGCAGCCCTTGCCCCTCTCCGGGAGAGGGGCATCCGCATTCTCAATTACCTCGACGACTGGCTGGTCATAGCACACTCTCAGGAGTTGGTATGCAAACACAGGGATGTGGTTCTCAACCATCTGGCCCATCTGGGGTTTCGGGTCAACTGGGAAAAGAGCAAGCTCGCCCCGGTACGGAGCATCTCTTTTCTCGGTATACAACTAGACTCGGTTGCCATGAGTGCACGGCTCTCCCCGGAGCGTGCACAGTCAGTGCTGAGCTGCGTCCAGAAGCTCTCACGCAGCCCGACGGTCCCCCTCAAACAATTTCAGAGGCTCCTGGGTCACATGGCATCCGCAGCCGCCGTCACGCCGCTGGGCCTGATGCACATGAGACCGTTACAACACTGGCTGCGTTCCCGAGTCCCGAGATGGCCATGGCGCCAGGGTTCATACCGGGTGCACGTCACACCCGTATGTCTAAAAACCCTCGGTCCTTGGAAAGACATTTCGTTCCTACGGGCCGGGGTGCCCTTAGGACAAGTGTCCAGGCGCATTTTGGTTACGACAGATGCATCCAACACAGGCTGGGGCGCCGTATGCAATGGGCAAGCAGCTGCAGGGCTCTGGTCGGGCCCTCGGCTGCATTGGCATATCAATTGCCTCGAGCTGCTGACAGTGTTTTTGGCCCTGAAGAGGTTCCGACCTTTGGTTCAGGGCAAACACGTGCTGGTCCGCACAGACAGCACTGCGACTGTAGCCTACATCAATCACCAGGGCGGTGTACGCTCCTTTCGCATGTCACAGCTAGCCCGCCATCTCCTCCTTTGGTGTCGAAACAATGTCAAGTCTCTACGAGCCACCCACATACCGGGCGAACTCAATTGGGTAGCGGACGCGCTCTCCCGACAGACTTCGCTTCGGGGCGAGTGGAGACTTCACCCTCAGACGGTTCAGCTGATCTGGAGTCTTTTCGGTCAGGCCCAGGTCGACCTGTTTGCCTCGATAGAGAACACTCACTGCCAGTTGTGGTACGGTCTGTCCGAGGCGCCCCTCGGCACAGATGCACTGGCACACAGCTGGCCTCAGGGCCTCCTCAAGTATGCGTTTCCACCAGTGAGCCTAATTGCACAGACCCTGTGCAAAGTCAGGGAGGACAGAGAACAGATCCTGCTGGTGGCCCCCTACTGGCCCAACAGGGTTTGGTTCTCAGAGCTGGTGCTCCTCTCCCCCGTTCCTCCCTGGCGCATTCCCCTGAGGAAGGACCTCCTTTCACAGGGGAAGGGCACGATATGGCACCCGCGCCCAGATCTCTGGAACCTCCACGTATGGTCCCTGGACGCGACCAGGAGGATTTCAGAGATCTCCCACTGGCAGTGGTAAACACTCTGTTGCAGTCGAGAGCTCCTTCCACGAGGCGGCTGTACGACCTCAGATGGCGCAAATTCACAAACTGGTGTTCCTCCCGGGGGGAGAACCCACGGAGATGTGGCATCCGAACGGTGCTTTCCTTCCTCCAAGGAGGACTGGATAGACACCTTTCTGCTTCAACACTTAAGGTCCAGGTAGCCGCTATTGCCGCTAACCACGACCTGGTGGAAGGTAGATCGGTTGGGAAGCACAATTTGGTTATACGATTCCTTAAAGGTGCACGCAGGCTGAACCCCGTCAGACCGCGCCTTGTCCCCTCTTGGGATCTGTCTGTGGTCCTCCGGGGCCTACAGTCAGATCCCTTTGAGCCGCTCCAGTCAGTCGAACTCAGTGCTCTCTCCCAAAAGACGGCTCTCCTGACTGCGCTCACATCGATCAAAAGAGTGGGAGACCTCCAAGCCCTCTCCGTCAGTGACTCGTGCCTCGAATTCGGGCCGGCTAACTCTCACGTTATCCTGAGACCCCGGCCCGGTTATGTGCCCAAAGTGCCCACCACTCCCTTCAGGGACCAGGTGGTCACTCTGCAAGCTATCCCTTCTCAGGAAGGCGACCCCAACCTCTCCTTGTTATGCCCAGTCCGTGCCCTGAGCATTTACTTGGAACGTACTGAAAGCTTCAGACGGTCGAGTCAGCTCTTTGTCTGTTTTGGAGGACAGCAGAAGGGGAAAGCTGTCTCCAAACAAAGAATTTCCCACTGGATTGTGGATGCGATTCGTTTGGCCTACCAGGCCACAGGGGTGCCCTGCCCGCTGGGGGTGCACGCCCACTCCACCAGGGGCGTCGCAGCGTCGGTTGCGCTGGCGAACGGGATCTCTTTAACAGACATTTGCAGAGCTGCAGGTTGGGCTACACCTAACACGTTTGCCAGGTTCTACAATCTGCGTGTAGAACCAGTCTCTTCGGGAGTCCTGAACGCAAGCCCAGTAACTCCTGAAGCTGACACGGTGTAGAAGCTTGCTGAAGCGTCGTTCCCCACGGGTGATGACGCTTCCCCAGTTCAGTAAGTTTCCTGGCGTGAACCCTGAACGACAATTTCCATCATGTTGCACCCGCAACGTAGCTATGTTCAGCGGAGGAACTAGCTATCAGAATCTAATATGAGGTTAGGTTGCCTCTTGTGAACTCTCATATTAGGTTGGTGCCCCACATGTAGTGGCTCCTAATGCGGCCCCATGTGTGTATCTCCACCTATACTCCCAGAGATGCGGTGTTTCCCTTAAGACAAAACTTGTCTCCGACCCTGAGCTCAGCAGTCTCTCCTCATGCGGAGCCTGCCTCAGGATCGTCCCCTTGTTGTGCTCCCCTAGTGCGAGCCCTCAAGTGTATTCTCCACACAAATACCTCCCTCCGGGCAGGGTGTGGTCTCCGTAGTGCCCATCCCCCCCCGGGGAGGACGGACACTGGCCCAATGTTCTCCAAGATGTTCAACCAAAGGTGAGGAAAGGCTGGCTGAAGCTCTTGGGCATTGGAAGGTCACGTAGAGGTGAGTGACATTTATCTAACACGCAAGACCTGTTAATATTTGCACTCCATGCACTCGTGACGCGGTCCGCTGGTTGTGGCGTTTTCAACTGGGACCCCTAGTCGTCACTTCGACACAACGTCGAACGTGAACGACAGACGGGGAACGTCTTGGTTACGTATGGTAACCCTCGTTCCCTGATGGAGGGAACGGAGACGTTGTGTCCCCCTTGCCACAACCTCGGACCGCCTCTGAGTGTAGCCGGGTGCTTCGGCTCCTCAGATCAGAACAATGAGTGTTGCCTAGCCCCCCCCTCTTATGCCCGGATCTCCGGGGCGGAGCGGGCTATGCAAATACTGCATACCAATTCTCATTGGCCTTTTCTCAAAGCTGTCAGAGGTATTCGGGCTCTCAAGAGCGACCCCTAGTCGTCACTTCGACACAACGTCTCCGTTCCCTCCATCAGGGAACGAGGGTTACCATACGTAACCAAGACGATATTATTCAAAGGACCTGATATATAATAACTTATATCAAAGACTAATAAAAATTACTATAACAAATGTATTACTCATTGTTAGTTAATGCATTAATTAATTAAAGTTTTACTAAAGTGTTACTGTTAAGAAAAATGACATTAACAAAAATATATAAATGGTCTAAAAGTATTATTCATTATTATTATTATTACTATCACTATAAGTTAACAAACTGCATTAACTAATGTTCACAAACAAAATATTATTGTAAAGTGTCATATCAGAATATGCCTACTTCCCTACTATACAGCATGATAACATGGCAGATGGAGCATGTCTGGATTGTATTTGTACTACACAAGTACAAGAATGTACTTTATTAACAGTTCTTCATCAAATGCTGTACTTACTCTGACAGTATAAACAAAATCAGACACATTTACAGTGTTTACACATTTCAGGGTTTCTTACTGTATGCAGAAGTTGTTGCTGCATAATAGTTTTACTATAAAACACTGCACATTTCAAGTTTAAGCAACACTGCTGGCATCGAATGTAATTACATCTGTTTGTTTGAGCAACCAAAATAACATTGACTGGGTGTCCAAATGATGAAAGACTGATTGCTTGAAAACACTTTGTTGCTATACTTTCCGGTGTTGTTAGTGGCGTGGAAATGACACACTTTACCTTTAAGGGTACATCGGAGAACGCTTTTGGAAGAAGGTAGAGGAATCGTCTCCTGACGAATTCTGACAGCCGTGCTGGATGACTCTGTGCGGCAGACTGCGCAGCTCTCACATGCCTGACCAGGAAATGAGAAACAGGTGCACAGATGAAAGAAGAGAATCTACAGAGGGGCCCCGAAAAGTGAAGGCCTCAACCCTGCTTCTCCTTTGCTCTTTCCCCCACATCACCTGTCATACATACTATGTCTCTCTCGCTGAGCTGACATGTAACCCGAGGACACCGAAAGAAGCTCCATATATTGGTCTTTTTTTATTGGTAGTTACTGAACTTCTCACCAAGGGGAACTTCCTGTCTCCTGTTGCCATCTTCTCTATCTGCTTTGGGTATATTACTTTCTGTATGATTCATGCTGTATGTTCTCTGATTTTGACTGCTTGAGGCACAGAGTTTCAGAGTTTAAATGATCTGTACTAAATCATCACTTCCTGTGAAGCCAGAGTGTCCTACCGTACAGCGGTTATGAGTACAGTCAGGTTTTAGTCTTATCTCATTGGCCAGCTGTCGTAAATCACTGTCGGGAGCTGAGTATGTCACTTTTTTTAGTTCTGGTTGTGATAATATAAGCATAAGCTGCATGTTGATATGACTCTATTAACAGTCGGTGAACCTCACAAACCTGTCGATAAATTTTTTTTTGTAAAAATGAACATTTTGTCATTAATTACTCACCCTCATGTTGTTCCAAACCTTCGTTCATCTTCAGAACACAAATTAAAATATTTTTGATGAAATCCAAGATAAATATATAGTAAGTAAATATATATACTATTGAATAAAGTTTTTTCTTTCTTTGCGCACAAAAAGCATTCTCGTAGCTTCATAAAATTATGGTTGAACCGCTGATGTCACATGTACTATTTTAACGAAGACATTACTACCTTTCTGGACCTTGAACATGTCAGTTGCGTTGCTGTCTATGCAGAGTTAGAAAGCTCCCGGACTTCATCAAAAATATCTTCATTTATGTTCCGAAGATGGTCTTACGGGTTTAAAACGACATGAGGGTCAGTAATTAATGACAGAATTTTCATTTTTGGGTGAACTATCTCTTTAAGCCTATTACTTTTTTTTTTTTTTTTTTTTTTGTATTGTGATAATATTTTCATAATAATGGTAGTAGGCTATTTATTGTACTTGTGCCTTATTTATTTAACAAATTTAATTAATCATTATCATTATATAATTAATTATATATAATTATATTTATTAATCATACAAATAAAATTCATAATAATTAAAATTATTTACAAATTAAAATCAATAAACAAAAACTTTAAATACTGTATTACAGTTATGAGAATCTAATAGGAAATACTTAAAACGGTCTAGTATTTACTGTAATCTTGTAATTTTAGTATAATCTTTTTCTTTTGGTTTTGTGGTAAAAACGCCTGATTTTGGACATGTTTTCTTGAGATTCCACCCTCAAATTAAGTCCTTTTGAATGCGCTGTAAAAAATTGTTATGAGATGTAAAGGATTTTGAGCAGTGTAAGGTCGGCATGGTCTTAGTGCAAACCAGTAAAACATACCAAGATTCCCTCTGAGAGTTAAAAAAAAAGTTTTTCTGTTCTGTCCACCTCATTATTTTCACATTTGGAATGCACATCTGTGGCTGATGTGACATTTAGACCTGATTAAAGCTGAGGTGGTATGAGCACTATGAACTTCCCTCATGCTCCAGTGACCCGCAATGCTTGAGAATTCCATCCAAACTTGTAAACCTCCAGTCCAAACCCTCTTTTGCCTGAGTGCGGGGGCTTTACGAGGTTGTCAGGTGGTGTGTGCGCTGTGTGAGAGCAGTAACGCGCCAGCAGGGATTGAACCCAGCCCAACGAAGAACGGTCTTCCCAAGGCCGGGCGCAGGGCAGAGGGGACCAAACTTCAGCAAGGCTGACAATGCCCTGTGAATGAAGAAAGACTGAACCTTGAGAAAAAAGAATATCCCAATTTCTTGTAATGATTCTTAAAGGGGTAGTTCACTCAAAAATGGAAATTCTGTCAATGTAGTAGTTGCGTTGCTGACTGTGCAGGTCCAAAACCTCTCAAAAGTTCATCAAAAATATCTTATGTATTCTGAAGATGAACAAAGGTCTTGAACTGACACGAGGGTGAGTAATTAATGACAGAATTACAATTTTTGGCTAAACTATCACTTTAAATGGCAAGCATTCAGTCATTAGTGTAGTTTTTCTGTTTGTGTGAATATTGTGGAATATTGAACTTTCACAGCAAAATACAAATTCTAATCATTTTCTGAGAACTAAAAATAGAAGTAAATCATTAGTTACTCAAAGTATGCTTAAAAATGGCATAGAGCCAGTGATTCAAATAATACTGTTCACAAGATCAAAAACCAAATCAATCAATTTATCAGTTTAACAAAGGCCTTTCCTTGTCTGAGGATACATGAACTAAAGGTAAAAGTAGCTCTTTTGTTACAGACACTTTTGCTGCTCAAATAAAGAGGCGGCTTTTGGAACGAGTACACTTGTACTCTCTGCTTTCAAGTACATTGAAAACACATGTCTGGAAGCTGATAAAAGGCACACTTTTCCTCCATAAATTGGCAGAGACTGTACATTCACACACATATATAAATTAATGGACTAAGCATTGCGGTAATGTCATCAAGCACATTACTCTTATTTGGATAGCTGCATCTTGACCTCTCCAGCAACTGCGTATTTATGAGCCCTTCAAAATCCCTGGCCGCTGTGAGAACAAATGATGAAGATAAGCAATGCATGGCCTGCGTTCAATTCATTCCTCCGGTGCTCCTATACTGTTTACGAGTGTCCAGCCTAATGACAGCTACGCTGTTAACCAAGTGCATCTCAGTTACACACCATAAATCATCAAGACTTTTGGTGCTTGGGAAAAATACCTCCAGTCATATTCCAAAAGGCAAAGTATATTGCTTTCATAACCTACATTAAGGACTGTATACTTTTACTGTTGGATTTGCAGCAGAGTTGAATTTTGTTCCTCTCATTCATTTCCATATTAGTACAATATCACCAGTGTAGAATAAATGCAGCCTCTTTTTACCTCAGTGTGTTTGTTGGGCCTGAAATGGTAACTTTAGGGCATTCATGTGAAGTTTAAAAATGTCTTGAACAACCTTTACGTTTAAGTTTTATAGCCCAATTTATATAACAGCTGTCTTAACAATGCAAATGCATCACAGAAGTTGCATCTGAACATGCAGACCCTTCTGATTAATAGGTTTGGCTTTTCCAACACTTCCACTGAAAACTGATACAAAAAAGTGCAATACAGAATACAGTTTAATACTTTGAAGAAGCGGAATA
Organism: Cirrhinus molitorella; assembly: GCA_033026305.1. Lineage (NCBI taxonomy): Eukaryota > Metazoa > Chordata > Actinopteri > Cypriniformes > Cyprinidae > Cirrhinus > Cirrhinus molitorella. Next base: position 28,360,830 of record CM065122.1, on the reverse strand, counting down.
AATGTATTTACACCGTGCCCAAACCAGATGCATATCATGTGTCCAGAGCGTTTATGATAAGGTTCTCATCCAAAACATGCAACTATCTCTGCAGCACGACTGAAGGGTGCTTTATAACATAAATTGGAAAGCTTTTTAACTTCTAATACATTTCAACAAATAATCAACAGATAATCTAATAGAGATTTTCTACTATTTGATTTGTGGCATGTTATAATTTCTAGGCTGCTATTTTTCATACTAAACTGTCATAGTAAATTAATTATTACAGCTAACAAATATCACAGTTTCATATGGGCCAGTGGGAAGTAGTATAAACATCTTTAAAGTCTGAATTTTCATAAATTATGGACCAAGCTACCAGTTTTTAGGAAAAACCTGGCGTTCAGATATTCCAAGAGATTACGTAAATCATTAAGAGTCAAGGAAATGAGCATTTTAGTGGAAATGTTAGGTGAAGTTAGACTTGTCATGGAAGATTCTGTCAAACTGGAAAGGTTCCAGATGCTTATATAATAGAAGATAGTCTACCTCACATTTCCTATGCAAGCAATTAATGTCAGGATTATGCCCTTGTAGGGTAGCCCTGTCTGTGCCAGAGGTGCTAGTCTAGTTCTTCTAGTCCATGGCTGGGCAACGTTGGACACATTTCTGCAGAATTTAGCTCTAATCCAGAACAAATTTACCTGCCTGTTGTAGCTTCTAGTAATCCTGAAGATCAGTGCTTCTGGTTCACCCCGAGACTTTGTGGTCTTTTCTTTCCCACATAATACAGTGATTCCAAAGTTCCTGAAAAACAACGTGAAACAACATGTTATGAAACTGAACTGCAGTAGCAGCTGATTGTGACTAAACTGACCTATGCGATGAACCATTAAGAGTAGAAAAAGAACAAATAAATAAAAAGTGGAATTGACATGAATACAAACAAAAAAAGACTGAAACATCTGCGAGCACAGATTCTGCTGAATAAGCTGAATAAATAAACTTGTAAAAACAATCTTAATGTGGAGCTGCTTTATGTTGGTGACTTTAGTTCATGGGAAGAATTTGCTGTTTTGTTTGCAATAAAGCTCAAGTTTTTTGAAAGATATGATATTCATTTTTATTACATTCTAACTTTTTATTGTTCTCTACATCACCTGTGGGAGAATCCAGGTTGGGTAATACATAAATTGAGCATCTTTTAACACTCAGCTGCTATTCTGTCTCCAATGTTGGAGAAAAGCTTGTAGCAGTAGTGGAGTTAACCACCACACAAATGTGTGGGGCCTTGGAGGAGGGGCCCCTACTGGATGAAGGCCCCTAAAGGAATTAATTAAAAAATGCAAAAAAAGCAATTTCTTAATTTATAGATCTTTTTCCCCATGACGTGCAGAAATAGTTATCTGTCATGTAAAAAAAAGGCAGATAATGAATAACAAAGAAAGTGGGTGACATTGCTGAAGTATTACATTGAAATTTTAAAGCATTTGTATGTGTGACAAATGTTAAGTAATGTGACAATATTGACATTTAGCATATAAATCCATGTATTGTCCAGGCTTTCACTAAAAACAGTGTAGTACTGTCTAAACATACAGTAAAACTTTAGCACAGCTAACAGTCTATGCTTCTGGAAATTGTTCTAAATGCAAAGGCATGAGTTAAATTCCATTCATTCCAATGAGGTTAAAACTGGTAATTCTCAGATTATATGTTCTTATAAATTCCATGCAATACGTTTTAAATTACATTTTTGAATGCATTATGAAGGTTAAAGCTTTAGTTCACCCAAATAATGCAAATTCAGTCATTAATTACTTGATTCAACAATTTCTTCTCCTCCGGGTTGTACGTCAGAACACGAAAGAGAAGAAACGACCTTACCATAACTACCTTACTAAGTTCATCAGAAATTTTTTTGATATATTACAATGGTGGTAGCATACGTGTTAGTGTTAATTTCACCCAGATAATTTCACCTTTTCAGCAAAAGTCCACTGGATGATGCAAAATGCACTATTTGGCAGACTTTTGTGAAAACTGTACATCCAGGATTTTTGTATGCCGCTGACAGTCAGATTGAGCCCAGTCCATTATGAGTACATCTATCTATATGAATAAACAAATCAGTTTTCTACTGTGTAGACAGCCTATTTTTATTAAAGGCCAATGTTTAACACACACACTGCAAACTGGCAGTATTTCCTTTCCTGTGTACTAGGGAATACTTTGTAGGGAATAGTGTCTATTTTTCATCATAAAATCTGCCTTGTGCACTCTATCCAAAACCTCTGAATTGTGACATTTATTAATCCTGCTAAAGTGAAAGCCTTCACAAACAGCATGTGTAATTGTGCAGTTCAACAGCAGAGGGCAGAATACATGTGCACTTGTTGACTGAGCAGCTGTAGGCGTCTGTTTCAGGAAAGAGCTGTGATTGAGCCCCCTGCTGTGCACTGGTGGAAACAGAGCCTTCACAGCACCAGCACACCATACTTTTGAGGATACAGTGTAACGTAACAGACAATTCCACATTATACCACAATTGGCCCAGCTGCTTTTGAAGGTGACGCTTCTGAGGTTTTCAGCAGTTTTTATTTATGAGCACTCAGCAGCAGCATGAACAGCTGTATTTCCATGATGACAGAAGACATACACATCCCTAAGCTCGCTCTAGTTCTGCATTTATTTTGCTGTGATCATGCCCTCAGAGACTGTTAACACAAGAACCGCGGCCAAGCGCAGTTACTTACATGTGTCTGGATTGTTAGTTACTCGATGGCCAGTTTTTTGCATGACGGGCAAAACAAAAGTGAGATTAAATTACGGTTCAACTTAGCAGTCAGCTCAGTATGCTAATACAAATGTCCATTTAACCTTTGTTTTCTTTATGGTTTCAAGTTAGAGAACTAGTGTAAGCTTGTTCGCTTTCTCTATGCCTTTTTGACGTTCTTTCTCCCTCTCGGTGAGAATCTGTCATTTACGTTGCTGTGTGTGAGCACAACACATTAATCATACAGAATGCACTTCTGCTGTTTATAATTCTGGGTGATGACAAGGAGAAACTCCAACAATACAGGGACAGCTCAAAGGATGTTTCTGTCTTATGCCTTCTCTTACCATGCATACAAAGATTGATTTCACTGTATTCCCTCACCAGATCTCCATCACGTGTTCCGCTGTTTGCTGCAACAGAGGATTGGTGTAAACTGACTGTACGTCCATATATAATGAAACACCTACAGAAGTACAAAAAGAAAAAAACACTGTGAGAGCACAGAGAGAAATACAGCTTTCTCAATAATTGATGACAAGAATCAAATGTTAAGTCATGAATATGACATAGATCTTGCGTTGTTCAAAATATACACCATGGAAATGATGAAAACAAGCATGTTTTATGAATGTAGGTAGTACACTTTTGGTAACAGACTGTGAGTGTGTGTTTGCAGGGGATGGGACAGAAATCTGTATTTATATTGCTTTTATTAGATAATATAATAGTAGCCATGCTAAAATGCAGACAAACAGTATGAATGTAAGTGCATTGCTTCTATTCAAGTGTTCAAAAATGTTGCCATTAACAGTGGAGATCAACCTATAATTTCCAAATATCAAGGTCACTGCTTAGTCATATTTGAAGTTATCCTAACTGGAGTAGAAGGGCAGATTTTAAGCATATTTCATAAATGAATTGTATTCTGAAGCACAGTATAAAAAACTTTAATGAGATATTTGAAAAAGATCTGATCAAAATTATAGAACACTTTCAGATACCTCCAAGTTATTGGTTTTAATCTGGTACCTGGAGCTAATTTCCTTAATTATATGACAAACTCTATTAAACTGGCAGCATTCCTCCAATTTTCACTAAGATTGCAAAATGGCAGGCTGCTCTAAGGTGACGTAAACTCTGCGACAGGAGGTTGTCCAGATGAAGGTCAAAAGGAGGACCTTTTCCACCCATTGCAAGAGAAGTTGGTCATTACAAATCTGTGATTTCTCAATTATCACAGGTTTAAAGTGACACTAATGTATTCAAGTCCCCCAAATGAGATCCAAATCTCATCCAAATGAGAGGACAGAATAATGCAGAGACTCACAAATTGCAGAATCGGTTCAACACTGCAGCTGGAATTGCTTGTCAGTTCAGCACTAATCAGGGTAAAGCTGCCTTTCCACTGCACAGGACATTCAGACACAATTGTCGCATTTCTCCCAGTCGCACAGAACTTTCAAACTGGTCATGCAGCAATCATTATCTCATCTTGGTAAAATTAATGAATAAAAAAATATAATTAAGGTATGAATGTATCGTCAAAGAAAAATGGCCCACAAAATAAAAACATTGTAGGTTTTATGGGGCTAATCAATGTAAATAATGATTTAATAATTCTAAAATAATTATTTCTTCTATAATTATTCTAAAGCAACATTTTACAGAAATAGTGTTTAAAGAATAATGTTAAAGTTAACAAAATATTGGTAATTCTAACCATACGCTCATATTTTTAAATAGAATACATCACATCTGGTCGGGCAGTTGCATACCGTCTAGCCACAGAAGTTCAAATATTTTAAAGGGTACATAACATACACAGTTTCACCTAATCTCATGTTAATCTTGAGTACTTGTAGAGTAGTACTGCATCCTTAATATCTCCAAAAAGTCTTTAGTTTTATCATATTTATAAAAGAAAATACAGCTTTCCAATTTTCTCACTTACCATCTGAAGTTCTGAATCATGACCGGGATCTTTTATAGCTCCAACTTTCAGTATCAAACAATGTGCAAATCCAGCAGCCTTGTATATGAAATGTTCGTCAACAAACACACTTGCAAAACTCCATTGCTGCCCTGGAAAATGAACTGCATCCACTGTTTACGTAACGCTGGGAAACTGAGCAAAGTTATCTTTGCCTTACAACCAAAACCACACTTCTTTAGAGACATTCTTCCCAAGTGAATCCCTTGTAGCAGTGCAGCCGAATGAAGCGCGTTGTTGGGCGCGCTCTTTCTCTCCTCTAGTCGACGTGTGCGCGGGCGTGCTTTCCAGGAGAAAGGCTCATATAAGGAGTCTACGTCATTAAAGCCACGATCAAAAAAAAACCTGCTGAAACTTGTACCAACCCGGAAGTACGATTTTCGGCACAGAAATTCTCTGTCATTCATCCAAATTATTTTTTTCAACTTTGGCCATGTTTAGCATGACAATCCAACTCTTTAACACTGTAAACAACTCTGAATACACCAAACACCATTGTACAACCCTTTAACGCAACTGCAGCTCAAATCGGATCTGAAGTTTCCGAATACCCATATGATCAGAACTACACTCGGAAATTGGAAATGAATGACTTCCAGTCTGTCGCTTGTCGTTCGTTGGAACGGCGGCTTAAGGATCTGTCTCTGCATGTTTAAGAGAAGTCAGACTAAAAGTGCACTCTGCAGTGACCAAGCCTCTCATTAGCAGAAAGAATCAAAAGCCTAAGATCACCTTAGCTGAGGAGCATCTTGTGTGGAGAGAGGAGAACTGGTCCAAAGCTCACTTTAGTGATGAGAGCAAGTTTAATTTATTTGGGCCTGATGCGAAACATTACGTTCAAACTGAGGAAAGACTGAAGCCCAAGTGCGTAAAGAAGTAATACACTTGGTCTTCATCTCCCAATTAGCCTGCAATTTTCATGCAAGACAATGCCACACTGCAAAACCGGCAAAGCAGTTCCTTGAAGCTAAGAACACTGAAATAATGAAATGGCCGGCCCAGGGTCCTGATCTAAACCTGATTGAAAATCTCTGGAAAATCCTTGGGGACAAAATTATGGCTAAGAAACCCACTACAGTTACCAGCCTATGGAAGAGAGTGGAAGAAGAGTGGACCAAGATCATACCAGCCCAGTGTGAAAAACTACACTGCAAAAAATGCTTTGCTTACTTAGATTTTTGGTCTTATTTCCAGCCAAAATATCTCAAAATTCTTAAATCAAGAAGAAGTTTCTAGACAAGTAAACATTATTGTCTTGTTTTCAGAAAAAAAGCTAAAATTAAGTGAGTTGTTCATTGAAACACGCAAAAATTATCTAGTTTTCTGCTTGAAATAAGATTATTTTGCTTACCCCATTGGCAGATTATTGCTTGTTTTAAGCAAAAACACTGAATTATGACTTATTTTTTTCTGAAAACAAGACAATTTTTACTTGTCTAGAAAATATTTCTTGATTTAAGAAATTTTAGATATTTTGGCTGGAAATAAGACAAAAAATCTAAGTAAGAAAAGCATTTTTTGCAGTGGAGTGATGTCCCTGCGGCCGCAGATGTGCTGAAGCCATTCAAAGGAAGGGCCTCTACACTTCCTACTAATTTCTGACAGCTGTAACCCTCCAAAATTTTAGTTGTAATCTTCTTTCATGCTACATTGGTTACTGTTATCTACTGTTATGTTTTAATAAAAATAAAGTTTTTTTGTTTAAATGCCTTGGATATTTTGTCAAACATGGCAGTAGAACAGTGGCATACCTACAGCTAATATTCCCTCACATTTTGAGTGATACAGATTAACAATCAAGATTAAAATAATTTTTAGACTCTTCTCTGATTTTGATCTCCACTGTACATCTACCTACAGTAATCTACGCCATAATCTTATAGTCAATCATCATCAATACAATATAAGATATCACAGAAACCTTTATGCATTAGGAGTTTGATTTAAAACAGTGTTTGATTTCACGTTTTACTGTACATGTAAAGACATTTGGTCCTCACTTTATAGGTAAAACCTGACCTGCACACACACACACACACACACACACACACACACACACTAGCCTCCCTGTGCCCCCTCTCTTTCAGGGCGCCTGGCAGGGTTGCGGAGGCGCTTGGCACAGCCACAAGCATGTGTGTAATTTTATACAGGCGTTCCGTTCTCATTGCATGCCAGTTCACACATCCGCCATTTCAAACTGCTTGCCCTGTAAAAATGCATACAGACTCCACATACCACAAAACACGGAGCGTGCACTTGGCACGCAACGCTCCGAAATGGTGCGCACATACATACATACATACATACATACATACGCCTGTCCATTTCTTGCCCCTGTGTTGTCTCACTTACTGTTGGCATGATCTGGGCCACACATGCTTTCCATTTTATTCGGCATGACATCACAATTGCCAAATGAGCAGATGATGTTTGGGGAGGAGAGGTGAATGAAGAGCAACTGGGTTTGACATATAATGATATCCTGTTGAAATGAAATTCATCAAATGGTAATTACACTCCTTCAAAAACAAACCAAACATTGAACAGTTCAAAGTTCTTCACTGGAAATTGGAGGACTGAAATTAAAACTGATTGAAAATACAGAAGCTTAGGAAAGAAAACAGTACACGTTCATTCAGTCATGCAGATGTGGCCACAAACTGTATAGCTAGCAGCATGCTGAAAGTTTGTCTGCTCTATTTAGTTAGATATCAAAACTACATTCCCTCAAGAAGCTCTTCAGTCTTGAGGGAGAAGATATCAGAGGAGTCTATTTTTATAGCTCAGGTATGAGTGAACGAATATGCTCCTTTCAGCCGCTCACAAAAGAGCTCTGACTTTCTCAAAGGTTTCTTAAACACAAACTAACAGCATTTGTGTTTGGGGTTGTGAGGAGTGTGTCTGTAATCGTACAGCATGAGTGTTAACAGCAGGTCACAGATATGCGCATGGCGAGGAGCCAGAAAGGACAGGAACTGCTCAACACACAAGACAGGAAGTTGTTTTACTCACAGCTGGTCCTGGGAATGTGAAGAGCGTGAGATGACAGGAAGAGAAAATACATGGCATGCTGTACAGAAATAAATGTGAACCAACATATAATGTACAAATATATCTTCACTGAGATTGGTAAAACTAACTAAACTTTACAAAAAGTCCTATTAGTTAATTTTGGTTAATGTATTAACAATAAGCAACACGTTTGTTATCTTTGTTAATGTTCTGTTCATTGCTACTATACATACATATAATACACCTGAAATCAACTTTGCCCCTTTTTACTGTCTTAATGTTTCTGTTCATGGTTAATCATCCTGTGTGTGATTCATTAGTGCACAATATTCTAAAGATCTTACATTTGATCTTCTATTAAAATGTAACTAATGTAAAGTAAATACTTTCTATACCTCCAAAATAATTTTTCATTTTTGCTAATGTAATTAAAGCAGCTTGAAAAGAGAAAACTAATATTAAAGCTGCGCTACAAAAGATTTTTTTACTGTAAAAATGAACAAAATTCCATTATTGAGTGAGTATGAGACCAATTTATATTTTGGGTGGTCAGGATCACATTTGCATTTGGCAGGAAATTTCAGGTTTACGTCATTCATTCTTGTGTGTTTGCGTCTGTAGTATGGCGTTAGATATGCTACTTACTTGCTCAGACAAAAGCATGTTGTAGGACTTTCATTTTTCTCTTACTGTCAGTGGGTCTCATTCTGTTGAATGACAGATCTGCTCCGATATAGAGATCACAGGCATCAGATTAATAAGATTTGAACCATCGGATGCTGAACCATGCTGAAGAGCAGTGCCGAAAAAGAAAAGAAAAGAAAGAACTTCATTAGTAACTCACAGTTTTATGTTTTAACCACAGATGGTGATAGAGAGGTCAAAGTTCTTCAACGATTAGTGCAGCTTTGAGGAATAACATCATAGCCTATAATGTTTCAGCCGCTCCCATTTGATTAAATCTTAAAATCCCACCCAACAGCATTTCTCACTAAATGTTTGGATTCACATTGTTTATTTTACAATTATTATGACTTATATAGGGCTTTCGGTCCTTTTTGCAGTTTGGCTATGTAAATCATCTTCCATTTTCACTGTATAGCAAACACAAGTTCATATAGAAGTCCGTTTCCACCACTGAATAAAAAATAAAAAGGTAATTGTGGCCTTTTATCTCACAATTCTGACTTTTTTGCAGTTTTGAGTTTTCATCTCAGAATTGCCTGATACAAACTCACAATTCTTTTTTCTCAGAATTGTGATATAAACTCGCAACTGCAAGTTATAAAGTCAGAACTGTGAGACATAAGCATAAAACTAGGAATTCTGAGAAATAAAGGTGCAATTCTGAGAAATGAAGCCAGAATTGCAAGATATAAATGTATAATTCTGACTTTTTTTAGAATTACATCCCGCAAATGTGACTTTTTTTCTCAGAAAACTTGCAATTCTGACTTTATAATATGCAATTGCGCATTATTAAGTCAGAATTGTGAGATATAAAGTCAATTCTGACTTTATTTCACGCAATGCTGACTTTATAACTCGTAATTGCAAGTTTATATCATGCAATTCTGAGAAAGTCAGAATTGTGAGTTTACACCTTTGATTTCTCAGAGTTGCGAGTTCATGTCTCACAATTGGGACTTTAGAACTCACAGTTGTGAATTTATATCTCCCAATTCTGAGAAAAGAGTCCGAATTGCAAACTCGCAATTGCAAAGAAAAAAGTCAGAATTGTGAGGTAAAAAGACGCAATTACCTTTGTATTTTTTATTCAGTGGTGGAAACAGGCTTCCATACATTCAGGTTTGTTTTTGGATAAACTAATCATTTGAATGTGTTATGAAAGCTGTTCCTTGTTTCTTTGAGCTACAGAGTTTTTGCCATGTGTGAAGTGTTGCCTACAGATTTACATCAGAAAAATCAATGGAGACAAAGGCCCAAACATTCTCTGATGCTCAGACATTCACAAACAAAACAACGCTCATGGCTTTTGTCCAGAGGGTTAGTAATCAAACATTTAACAATAAAGATTCAGTAAACAGCATCTGGCCTGTGTTTATTATTCACATAAGACACCCTGTATATATTCTATACAGAACGATAAAATGGAGTGTGTGTGTGTGTGATGCGAGGGCATTTGGGCCAAACAGCTGGAGTCCTGGTGTAGACGCCTTAGAGTTCCTGTCCAGCTGAGCAGAGGGTGGAGAAGACTTTACACCTCTCTGACACACACAAACAAACCAGCTCTCTAACACTCTCAGACAAACAAACACAGAGGGCTCAGGATATCATCCAAGAAAGTGCAACTGAAGACTGATCTGATACTTTTCAAGGGTTAGACTTGAGCCCTTCTTTTTCTCACGGTCTTTTATGTCTTTCACTACATGTCTCTGTATATATCACTCACTCCATCTGCCCACACGATTTGAATTAAATTCAGACTGACTACCTCTCATCAAGTAAGGGCGGCTGGCCGTTCGATGGAAAAGCTGACACATTGAGTGACTGTGTAAATAAGAGACTGTTTAAGTATTTAGATGTGTGTGTTTGTGAGTGCGGCTGGACGGAATGTGTGAACAAGTGTGTGAATATTAATAAGAGAATATTTAGGTTTTGGACACAGTGGAAAATGTGCAGAAAAAATAGTTAGGGGACTTAAAACGAGATGGTCTGCTAGAAAATAAAATAAGAAATATTACTATTGCAAAGAATGCAATATTTATATTTAAAATATTTTTTTTGTTCCAATTCACACTGTAATAAATTACATGACTCAAGTTCAACCATGAATGATACACAAATTCTTCCTCTGTGTCAAGTGGTTTCATATCGTGATCTACAGTAATAGAAGAACTGTGTGAACTTTTCTCTGGTGTATATAAGTGACTCCACAACACTGGCCTGTGTACAAATATCAGAGCGCTTGGTACACAGACAAATACTGAGAAAGTGAAGCTGAACCACAGAGACATTACAGAAAACCAACTTCTTGTGCCTCCCGCTGTCTCACTGATAGGGCAGCATAGCAAAGACATTAACTATCAAACAAAAGGGGGTTTTTGCTCTCTTGTTTGGTGTCTAGTGGTTGACCACAGTTTGGTTGGATTAACTTGATTAATGGCACAAATATTTTCTGCATAGCTCTGCAAAGCAGCATTTTTCACCATTACCTTGACCTAATTATTTTGAAATGATTTAAAAGCGTCCATTCCTGCCAAACAAATATGAATCTGTCTTCTCAAAAATATTCTGGTTTTACTCAAGGGCTACATTATGTTTTATACTGGATCTAAATGTACAGGACCGAAAAATCAGGACTAACAAAAGAAAGAGAAAACAAACAAAAGCTATAAAAAGTTAAAGTCCTCTTTTAAAAAAGTTTTTAAAAAGATTTTCAACAATGACTCAAATTGTATTTTATTTTGTCAAGATACCAATGCTGCGATTAAAGGTTATCATAAATTCAAACATCCAAGACCATCCAACAGTCACTTTATATATCAAATATTCATAGCACATGCTATTAATTTTCATGTGTGCCCATTTTTAGTGTTTAAAGTTCTGTTATTAACTAACCCTTATGTTATTCCTAAGCTTTAAGACCTTTGTTTATCTTCAGAACACAAATAATAGATATTTTTGATGAAATCCGAGAGCTTTCTGATCGTAACTGAAATGTTCTTAGGTCCAGAAATGTAGTAAGGACATCTGTAAAATAGTCCATGTGACATCAGTGGTTCAACCGTAATTTTACGAAGCTATGAGAATACTTTTCATGCACAAAGAAAACAAAAATAATGACTTCATTTAATAATTATTCTCTTCGTCATTATTTTTTTTTCTTTGCACACAAAAAGTTTATTAAGACCATTTTAATGATGTCCTTGGAATGTCCTCAGAAAGCTCTCGGATTTCATTAGAAATATCTTCATTTGTGTTTGAAGATAAATGAAGGTCTTACGAGTTTGGAACGACATGAGTGGGTGTAATTAATGACAAAAAGAGTGCTGAAATTAAAGAGTTTTCATGCCTACTGATATCTATTAGGAGTACACCGATATTGATGATAACCGTGATTTTTAAATAATGCAATATCATTATTGTGTTAATTAGGGGTGTCACAATATACTAATATTTGAAAATGAATAGTACATGCTCAAAAGTTTACACACCCCTTGCAGAATCTGCAAAATGTTAATTCTTTTAGCAAAATAAGAGGGATCATACAAAATGCATGTTATTTTTTATTTAGTACTGACCTGAATAAGATATTTTACATAAAAGACATTTACATATAGTCCACAAGAGAAAACAATAGTGGAATTTATAAAAATGACCCTGTTCAAAAGTTTACAGTCCCTTGTTTGTCCTGAACAGTTAAACTGTCTGCTGTTCATCAGAAAAATCCTTCAGCTCCCACAAATTCTTTGGTTTTCCAGCATTTTTGTGTATTTGAACCCTTTCCAACAATGGGGGGGGGGGGGGGGGATTTCTTATTGTCCTCAATAAGAAAAGATGGATCTGAAAATCATACAGTCATTGTTGGAAAGGGTTCAAATACACAAAAATTCTGGAAAACCAAAAAATTTGTGGGAGCTGAAGGATTTTTCTGATGAACAGCAGACAGTTTAACTGTTTAGGACAAACAAGGGACTCATGAACAACTATCACTAAACAAATGATGGATCAATGTGGATCATTCAGGTAACAACACAGCATTAAGAATCAAGGGGATGTAAACTTTTGAACAGGGTCATTTTTATAAATTCCACTATTGTTTTCTCTTGTGGACTATATGTAAATGTCTTTTATGTGAAATATCTTATTCAGGTCAGTACTAAATAAAAAATAACATGCATTTTGTATGATCCCTCTTATTTTGCTAAAAGAATTAACATTTTGCAGATTCTGCAAGGGGTGTGTAAACTTTTGAGCACTGTAATGATAATAAGACATAATAATCCAGTGCCAGCATCATAATGGAGCGTTAAACTCTCACGTGTGATTTGTTTCAATCATACACAACACTGGAGTGCGCTCTAGTTCAGAAAGTCCACAAGCGAGACTCACAGAAGTAATAAAGCAAATGACTTTCCAGTAAATCCCTGATATGGAGAAAGGCATCCAGCTGTCGCTGTAGCTGTGAAATGTTTTGTATGATTATAACAGTGTATAGTTTATCTGTGTTCTTCAAGCCATCTTAAGTATTTAGTTTTCATAAGGATAATGTAATTTTTTTATTGCAATGCCAATCGACAAAGTCTTAATCAATGCTAAACTAAAAAAGGTTACCATTTTAGTCTCTTCTGTTTAGTAGTGTAAAAGACTTTTCACAAAGCATCATCAACCGGCCATATTGGCGGCACTGAACTTAAACAATGCCACTGAACTGAATGAAACTCCCATATGTTGCTGATCATTGCTGCTGAAAATGATCAATTATTGTCATGTTTTGGGCTGTACTAATCGGTTGGACTGGGAAAAGCATTTGAAGTACTATAGACAGCCAAAAAGTTATAACAAATCAAGGAGAAGAGTGCAAAAAACTGTCTGAGGAACAAAAGGCGTTTGTGGTTGGCCAAACTGAACCAAGATTCCCAGGACAAAAAAATAAAAAAATATAATTTCTGGTCAGGTTGGTAAAATATTAGGCTAATATCTTAATTAACACTAACATTATCTTTACCACCGATCAACTTTAGCTTGTCAAAATATTGCACCCTTTCCTGCTCACTAAGTCCTTCTGGTTTAGACAGCATAAATCTGGGTAACTGACCAGATTGTGACGTAAGAAAGAAAGTAATAGAGGTTGGGAACGACATCAGTAAACATGATTTTAAGTCAACTGTCCCTTTAAGCACTTTAAGCAAACTTTTCTAAATTGATATCTACATGAAACACAGTGATGAACTCCATTAAGCCTCCACTAAATTATGTAAGATCAAACTTTGAGTGACAAAAATGTCCTTTGGGCATGCATATGGTCTCGGTGCATGTGTGGACGTATAAGAACTTCCTCTTTCCCAAGTTCTCTTTGTCTTTGGGAATGTGCCGTACTGCTGGAATCAGAGGGGATGGAGTGTGCTGTGGATCATGTAACAGAGCACATCTATCACTTAGCCTGTATTTGTGCAGGCCTCGGCTCCGAGCACATGGAGAGGGAAGGGGAGAGCGAGGGAAGGTGGGAGAGAGGAAAAGAGGGGGGTCGGCATGAACAGGAGCGTCTTTGTAAAGCACCCGGGCATTCCGTGCTCCGAGTGCTGTGACATCCAACCCCTCACAATGGGGCTCCTTTAAGACTCCAGGAGCGGAGCTTGGGGAACACGGAGGGGAAATGAGTTAGTACAACTCTACAATCCCACATCAAATTCACTGTCATGGCCTCCACAGGGAGCCGCGCAGCCTGGGCTTGGGCCCGAACGTCACCCCAAATTCACCCAAATCCTCTATTTTCACATACCATTAAAGGCAGTGGCCTGTGACTCTATAAACTCATCTGATGTAAACCCACGTCCAGATCTCAGATGGTGGTAATGGAAACTTTATTAGAAAGTTCAAGACATGAAATTTCCGACCATTTACTTCATCTTGACCCGCCTGAAACTATGAATTACCACATGTATTTTTTGGCAGATGTAGATTTTAAAAGTGTCTGATTTTGACCTTGCAGAACGACCTCATATTCAGAGCTCATGTCAACCCACTGAATGATCCAAGAACAATAAATGCAATACCCATCTTGTAAAGAAACATTAGTTGAACTCTGTCCTGACCACCAGATTGTGTAAGATTGAGTTGGTCTCTGTGTCCTAAGCTCAACCAAATCTTGTTATTCCTAGCTCATCTTTCTGTGAAAATGACTTAAAGGGATGGATCGCCCCAAAATTAATATTTATATATGAATATTCTCTCATCATTTACTCCTCTTCATGTCATTTCAAACCTCTGTGTTTTTTGTCCATATCATGAAAATCAATGGGGGTTGATTTTTGGAACCCCATTGAATTTCATAGTATGAACAGTTTTGTGTTCAGAATGTAAAAGCAAAATATAATATAATACAAAATGCATCTGCTACTATTTTTGTGAAAATATCATATTTTGTGTTCAGAATATAGAAGCATAATATAATGTAATATAATATAATAATAAATTTAAAATACATCTGCTAATATTTTTGTGAAAATATTTTATTTTATTTTAAGTTCGGAATATATAAGCAAAATATAATATAATATATTTAAAATACATCTACTAATATTTTATGTTCAGAATATAAAAGCAAAGTGTAATATAATATAATAAATATAATAAAATTAAAATGCATACTATTTATAAAAATAACTATTTTTGTGAAAATATCTTATTTTGTGTTCAGAATTAGAAGCATAATATAATATAATATAATATAATACATTTTAATTTTGTATTCAAAATATGGAAGCATAATATAATATAATATAATATAATAATACACAAAATAATATGAAAAAGAAAAAAGAAAGAAAGAAAAATAAGGTGAATTTCATCAGTCCCGTTCTTGCATTTTTATCATTGGTTAATGGTTTGAAAAATTGGTTAATGAATTTGAAAACACCACATTCATAACGTAACCACACAAAGTTGACTGACAAGAAAACTGACATTCTTACAATCATTAAATCATTATAAACTTATAATTTTTCATCATTTTAAATACTGATTAAATAACTGATTTTTATTTATTTTTTCCACCACCAACAAAAAACTTGTGCACCAACACAATCTCAATTCGGGCAATTTTAGTTGGCTGGTTGAATGAGTTGAGTCCAGAGGGCAGAGACACTCACAAACATGCCACTGGTGTTTGAAATGCTGTGTTAACATTCAAAACTCCATCATGACTGTCCTTTGGGGCAGAGAAATTCAAATCACTTTCATTTTAGTTTCTTCAGTGGCAGCTGGAGCCCAGAGTCAAATCCCAACACAACCAGATGGCACAGTGCTTGACAGTACGTGGATGTGTGTTCGCATTTGTATATGTGTGCAGCATAATGTGTGGCCTTCAAAGCTCTTCTGACTGCTCAGAGGCAGAAAGAGATGGAGGGCAAAAAAAGAAAGACTGAAGAAGAAAATGAAGGAATAAACAGGATGGAGGACGAGAGGAGGGAGAGGGATAGTTTTGGATTTTGAACACAGGTCTGTTTGAGTTTGATTAATAAGACTCTTTCTCGCTGTTTTTGTATCCACAGTTTTAATTAAAGGGACCCCCTGGAGAGAGGGAACACTGCATACCCTGACAGATATGACTGCTGAAGAAAGAAAGACAGTCAGTTACAGAAATGTAAATATAACAGAGTTTACAAAGGAATATGCAAGGAGACTTAGCCTGCCCATTTAATGAGCTCTAACTATGATTTCGAGCTTATCTGTTTCCATTTCTCTATCCTTGGGTCACTTCTGTGTAAACAACAGCAACTGACATAACTACTAAGTACAAAAATAAAACAATGCCAATATTACAAAATATAACATTAAAAAGTATATAAATCACTTGTTTTTCTAAAAAAAACATTGTCTAACAGCGACACCAACAGGTAAAGTTACAGCGGGAGTCCGCGTCTCTCTCACCTCCCTTGAGCCCATTGAGTTTTAACACACCCCTAAAGCATGCAGTGAGTTTGTTGGGGGGTAACTGAGAATAAATGAGGAAAAGTCGTGTGACAGGAGGCAATGCCTCCATCAAAATATTATTGGTTGGTTATTGGACTGGTTATGTTTGGCTGTAATTGGTTCATGTGACAAATCTTGCCTCTTGGGTTCGTGTTTTCCGCGTTCGCGAATCAGTCTGAATTAACAACTTAATGGCGTTAATTTTAAAGATGCATTTAAAAAAAAACTAAAGTTTTTTACACTTTTTTTTCATAGTCTGTTTGATCAATTTACCTTCTCAAATCATCACGACTTGTCTAAAATAAAATCTATAAATATAAAACAGTTCAAGTAGCTATAAAACAATGTTAGTGTAAACGTTAACCCTAGATAAATGTGTGCTATTAGGCGCATATCCAATCGTTTTTACGGAGAGGGGAAGCTGAAGCCGCTTTGCAGGCCATGGAGGTGCCAGCGCTATCATTTGCATTTATTCAGTGGAAACATATTTAAAATGATCTGTCATTTTGGCTTAAAAAGGTAAGAGTAACACATCATTCGGAAATGTATAGGGTCTACTTTTATTTGTGTGCACTCACAATATCAACAAAACGTTACAAACAGTGATTTAATATAAAATAAGGAAAACAAACATGATGCGCATTTGCCATCTTGTACTTGCACAGGAGCGCTTCAAGTAAGGGATAATCAACGGCTTGCCTTGCATTAAAGGATTTTAAATGCACGACGTGGAGGCTAATAACCACCTGACGCGAAGTGCATTTAAAATCCTTTAACGCACAGCAAGCCGTTGATTATCCCGCTTATTCCATGGTTATTTGCAAATGTATATCAAATGTATATTACCACCTCGTTGCTGAGGAATATAATGTAGATCTAGTATCTAGGTTATTTTATTAATAAGAATCCCGGAGAAGCGATGACAACAAGTTTATGTATGTGTGGCCCCTTGCTCATATGCTGTTCTTATCATTATGTTCTGCTTATAATGACATACAGGCTTATGCTCTGATTAAACAGTGTTGTGTATTCAAGCAGGTAATTAAGAATAAGAAGTTTAAATATAATTTAGAAACTACAATTTTTGCCCGGAAGACATTATCGCTTCATGTCATTGTGTGACCATGATGATATCAAGACAGTTTTGCTATTGCGATACCACAATATTGATAATACCGTTACATTCCTAAATTAATATTTGTGTTTAATGTAAATAATGATTATGAACAGCAATTAGGCAACAAAAGGATACTGAAAAAACAAAGCATTAAACAAAAGTTTAGGGGAAAAACAACAACATTTACAACACTTACAGTAATATATATTAATATATATATATATAGTATACATTTTTATTACATTACATTACCTGTCAAGACCATTAGTGCTGTGGAGAAGAATCAGTATCTGGGTTTTGGTCATGTGACCATGTTAACATCAGAAGCACCTTGTAGAGTTCTCTGATCTCCAACCAACGTAAAACCCCTCCTCATGCTAATTAAGGCACATTTAGATGCAGGTCTGTCCTGCCTTCCTCCTGGTTTTCTTTCCTGGATGCCTTATTTTTCTATTTAGCACCTTATTATTATCTTTCTCCTGCTCTAACGAGATGAGAAAATACTTGCTCAGTGCGTGCTCCTTTGGGAGAGCACAGCAGAATGTAAGGAGTGATGGATAAGCGTAGGTGAAACGAGATAAAAACAGAAGAGGTGAAAGCTCAGATTCAAGGTGAGTACGGGAGATGTGAACTGTGCTCTATAAAATATATTTTTTATTTTGGAGACGAGATGTAAGAAAGCGAGGAACAGACTGCACTGCTCACACATTAGTCATATCTCACAGGACTGATTATTTGATTAGGACTCTGTTTGTGGCTTTATTTTTTATAGAATATTTCTCAAGCAGCTGAAACACTTTTTCAAAAACTCGCAAAGATGTAAATTCCATCTTAAGCGGTTCACGTTTCAGAGGATCTTTCCTTTTAAGACCGCAACATTAATCATCAGTGGCCTGGCCGAGGGTCAGGACCACAAAATTGTAAGAACAAGCAAGCAGACAAGGAAATTCTGATTCAGATTTTCATAATCCAGATTTCTGAACAGTACTAAGCTTATATAGAAGCCCGTTTCCACCACAGAAATAAAATAGCAAATTAAAAAGGTAAATTTGAAATAAGAAGTCACACTGTGAGTCAAAGTTACACTGCCAGTCAAAAGCTTTTGAACAGTAAGATTTTTAATGTTTTTTTTAAAGACGTCTCTTCTGCTCATCAAACCTGCATTTATTTGATCCAAAGTACAGCCAAAACAATAACATTTTAAAATAATTGTATTAATTAAAATAGCTGTTTTCTGTTTGAATATATTTATTCCTGTGATTTTAAAGCTACATTTTGAGCATCATTACTTCAGTCACATGATCCTTCAGAAATCATCTAATTCTAATCGAGATTTACTACTCAAAAAACATTTATTATTACTATTATTATTATTATTATGTTGAAAACAGCTGAGTAGATTTTTTTTGATGAATAAAAGTTCAGAAGAACAGCATTTATCTGAAATAGAAACCTTTTGTAACATTATAAATATCTTTATCATCACTTTTGATCAATTTAAATCATCCATTCTAAATAAAATTATTATTTCTATCATTTCATTCTCAAAAAAAAAAAAAAACAATAAACAATGAATTATACTGGCTTTAAGCTTTTGAATGGTATAGTATATAATGTTCCAAAAGCTTTTTATTTCAGATAAATGCTGATCTTGGGATCTTTCATCAAAGAATCCTGAAAAAAATCTACTTGGCTGTTTTCAACATAATAATAATAATAATAATAATAATAATAATAATACTACATGTGATCAAAGGAATAAATTACATTTTAAAATATATTCAAATAGAAAGCAGTTATTTTAAATAGTAAAACTATTTCACAATATTGCTGTATTTTGGATTAAATAAATGTAGGCTTGGTGAGCAGAAGAGACGTCTCTAAAAAAATATTACTGTTCAGAAGCTTTTGACTGGTGTACAGGAAATAAAGTCACAAGCACAAGATACAGTCACATTTCCTTGAAAATAAAAATTAACAAAAAACAGTTACACCATAGTAATACCATGGTAATCACAAATTATCCATGGTTTTGCTACAATAACCATAGTTTAACCATAGTATTTGTTGTAAATATTTGGCTATACAAAAGGTAATCAATACGGCAAAAAACATGGTTACTACATTTTTACTATAATAAAACCATGGTTAATTTTCATAAGGATTGTGAGAAATAAAGTCACATGTATGAAAACAAAGCAGTTGCGAAATATCATTAGGAAAGAATTTTACAAAATGCCAAATTGTGATTCAAGGGTTTGCACAACGCTAACAGTAATTAGCTTCTTGCCTCACATTTTTAATTGATTATGTGTGAAGTGATCAGGAAAGCTATGTACTGTTTTGTTTTATTACTTAGGAAGTCATGGAAACCACAATTATCCCTATGCTTGCAAGACCATTAGTGCTGAGGATCAGTAGCTGGGGTTTTGGTCATGTGAGCATGTTAACATCACAAGCGCCTTGTACAGTTCTGTGATCCCAAACCACTGTAAAACCCCTCTTCGTGCCAATTAAAGCACATTTATATACAGCTTTGTCCTCTTTCCTCCTGGTTTTCTATCCTGGATGCCTTATTTTTCTATTTAGCACCTTATTATTATCTTCCTCCCGCTGTAATGAGATGAGAAAATACTTGCTCGGTTTGTGCTCCTTTGGGAGAGCAGAGCAGACAAGAAAGGGCAAGGTGTAATGGATAACTGTTTGAAAACATTATTGAAGTCATTATTATTTCAATTCCATTTTGAGGAATACAATTATGTCCTCCTGCCCCAGGATCTCAGGTCTTCAGCGTCAGGTGGTGTCCGTAACCGTGACCAGCTGATGAAGTTAACATTAACCCAATGATGACAGTGCAACTTGCTGCAAACCTGGCACCCTGCTGCAAAGTGCATCTGTCTGACACACATACCCACACTTGCTACAGCTGGGTATACACGCTTACTCTGCTTTGATGTTCAGGGCCTCTGCATCAGCGCTCCAAAAATAAATGCAAGAGCAGTTTGCCACTCTAGAGACACATATTCCAATGAGTTACCCTGTCAATTCCCAAAGAACACGGCACAGAAGAGAGACAAGGCAAAGACGAAGAAAACCTGAGCGACAACTGACAGTGGCAAATGTATATATTTTTATATGCAAAATCTTTAGTTTATGGCCATGGTTTGATCCCATAAATGTAACTTGATGACTTAAAAATATATTCAGACTATATTTCTTGCAAATGCGAGTTTGTCTCTTGCAATTCTGACTTTTTGCTTGCAATTCTGACTTTTTTTTCTCACAAATGTGAATTTGTATCTTGCAATTCTTACTTTTTTCTCGCAAATATTAGTTTGTATCTTGCAATTTTGACTTTTTTTCTCATAAATGCGAGTTTGTGTATTACAATTCTGACCTTTTTTCTTGCAATTCTCACTTTTTCTCACAATTTTCACTTTATCACAGAAGTGAGCTTTTATCTTGCAATTCTCACTTTTTTCTCGCAGATGTGTTTGTATTACAAGTCTGACTTTTTTTCTCACAAATATGAGTTTGTATCTCATAATTCAGATTTTTTTCTCACAATTCTCACTTTTTTCTCACAAATTCTGACTTTTTTTTCTCGTAAATATGAGTTTGTATCTTACAATTCTCACTTTTTCCTCACAATTCTCACTTTTTTATTGCTGAAGTGAGTTTGTATCTTGCAATTCTGACTTTTTTTCTCATAAATGCGAATTTGTATCTTACAAATCTGCCTTTTTTCTTGCAATTCTCACTTTTTCTCACAGTTCTGCCTTTTTTCTTGCATATGTGAGTTTGTATCTTGCAATTCTGACTTTTTTTCTGGAACATGCAAGTTTGTTTCTCGCAATTCTGCCTTTCTTCTTGCAATTCTGAATAAGAAAAAAGTCAATTAAATATTGCAGCTTTTTTTACTCGCAAATGTGAGTTTGATTCACACACTACTGACTTTATAACTCGCATTTCTTATCAATTGCGAGTTTGTATAATGCAATTCTGAGAAAAAAACTCAGAATCGCGAGATATAGTCGCAATTATCCTTTTTATTCAGTGGCTAAAATGGGCTTCCATAAATAACTGCAGTCTTTAGTGTCACATGATCTTTCAGAAATCATTCTGATATGCTGATTTGGTGCTCAAGAAACATTTCTTAGCAATGTTGAAAACAGTTGTGCTAATTAATACAGCTCATTTTTTAAAATAGAAATCTTTTGTACCAAATATCTTTACTGTTACTTATGTTTAAATAAAATCATTAATTTCTTTCAAAAAACAAACAAATAAACGACCCCAAATTATAAACAGCACTGTGTGTGTGTGTGTGTGTGTGTGTGTGTGTGTGTGTATATATATACACACACACACACACACACACACACACACACACACATAGAACAGTTGTTTCCACATTTCTTTTAAATAATCCAGAAAGGCATTCTATTGTAAGTTTATTTTATTTATTTTTTACAAACACAGAGCATCAGCATTCAGTAATTAGTTTGAACCTGGAGCATCATGGGTGGTTACTGTTTCTTTATAGCATTAACAGTATTTCTGACCTTTAAAGAAGTGTAGCCGGACTGTGTTCTGAATCCAGAGAGGGGATTTAAATTTTTCAGGCTTTCTGCACACATGGACATCCTTTCTCTGCAAAAACATGGTGAACTGAATTACAAATACATTACATGGCAAAATATAAAATTGGCTGTTCCAACATATTCACTCCTCTGTAAGAAATAGGATATTTAAATAACATGGAACACACTCTGTTCAAACACAGACTAAGAATGACTGCAATGAAAGCTAAGGATAATATTGATGGTGAAATAGCTGGCTAGATGCCTTTCTTGAATATGTATCACTTATTATCTGAGTGTCTGCAAGCATTTCAAGAGTCTGACTCTTCTATAATTCCAAGTAATTTTACTTTTATTCACTGGAATTTTCAAATGGAACAGCAAAATCAGAATTTTTACTGAATTGGGAATAAAACTCTTTCCACTGCAATCAGCACCGCAGTCATTTTGTCATCTGCTCTGTTCTCATGTGGTTTCTAGCAGCGTGCTGGTGTCCTTGTTGTTGTGCTATCCTTGTGATAACACTCCCAGCGGTTACAGTTGCCCCAAAATGTTCGAGTGTGTGTGGTTAGTGTTAGTGCACACACACACTTAGATGTGGATAAATGACAGCAGCTTGTTTCAGATGCTGGGCCTCATCAGGCACTACAGACTCACAGGAAAATTAACCATCATTACAGAGATGGAAAAAAGAAAAATCTCATTGGTACTGGGATGTCGGTAGATGGGAGAAATAAGTACAAGCATAATTATGATAATGAGAGGAGGACAGCAGGGAGAAGGTAGATATTAATGACAGCTCATTATCACAGTCAGAGATATCAAGCACATCCCTCTCTCTCCTTGTCTGCATGCCAGAATCAGACCTGTTTCTTTGCAATGTATCCAAAAGCAGTCACATTCCTTTATTTCTGATTTTGTCATTCTCTTCATTCTTATTTTCTCTCCATCCATTTCTTAAACAGGCTTAAAGCGACAGTTCACCCAAAAGAAGATATTTTAAATAATGTGTTGACAGTACCAACACTGATGGAGAGTACTGATGGGAGTAAATTATAGTTGTGCATGAGTCCCTTGTTTGTCCTGAACAGTTAAACTGCCTACTGTTCATTAGAAAAATCCTTCAGGTCCCACAAATTCTGAGATTTTTCAGCATTTTTGTAATTCAACCCTTTCCAACAGTGACTGCATGATTTTCAGATCCATCTTTTCACACTGAGAACAAATTAAGGACTCATATGCAACTATTACAGAAAGTTCAAATGCTCACTGATGCTCCAGAAGGAAAAAACTTTTTGAATTAGAAGATCAGCGTAAATTTAACTTCTTTTTCCTTTGGCAAACATGTACGTATATTCGGTAGCCTTTGAATGGCAGTACTAAATGAAGAAATATGATATTTAGGCAAAATAAGGAAAAATGCACACACCTCCATTCTGTTCAAAAAAAAAAAAAAGTTTTCACCCCCTGCTCTTAATGCATCGTTTAAAAAAAAAAAAAACAAACAAAAAAAAAACGATGAGGCTTTTCCATCTGGATCATCAGTGATCGTTTGAACCTTCTGTAACAGTTGCATATGAGTCCCTCAGTTGTCCTCAGTGTGAAAAGATGGATCTGAAAATCATACAGTCACTGAAGGAAAGGGTTCAAATACACAAAAATGCTGAAAAATTTAAAAAATTGTGGGACCTGACAGATTGTTCTGAATAACAACAGGCAGTTTAACTGTTCAGGACAAACAATGGACTCATGAACAACTATCACTAAACACACACACACACACACACACACACACACACACACACACAAACCAAACAAACAGCTGACACTTGGTCATTAACAACACAGTATTAAGAAGCAAGTTTATGTAAACTTTTAAACAGGGTAATTTTTTATAAATGTAACTATTATTTTCTCTTGTGGACTATATGCAAACATCTTTTATGTTAAATACTTTATTCAGGTCAGTACTAAATAAACAATAACATGCATTTTGCATGATCCCTCTTATTTTAATAAAATAATTAACACTTTGCAGATTCTAAAAGCAGGGTGTAAACATTTAAACTCAACTGTATATACCAAAAACAGTATTCCCACATTTCTGCTACATTTATGTTGTATATTATATTATATATACAGTGTGACTCAAATTGGTTAACATGCTCTAAGGAATAGTTCACCCAAAATTTACACTATGATTTACTCACCCTCAAGGCATTATAGTATATGACTATATAGCATATAGCATTATATTGTATATGACTTTCTTCTTTCAGATGAATAAAGTCTGAGTTATATTAAAAAATGTCCTGGCTCTTTCAAGCTTTATAATGACAGTGAATGGGTGTTGAGATTCAATAGATTCAATAGTGCATCGATCCATCATAAAAAATGCTCCACACATCTCCGGAGAGTTAAGAAAAACCTTTTAATATAACTCTGATTGTATTCATCTGAAAGAAGAAAGTCATATACACCTAGGATGTCTTAAGTGTGAGTAAATCATGGGATTTTAGCATGTAATATCCCTTTAAATTACATTTCTCATTTCAGAATTCTCAAATTATACTGTTAGCATAATATTTCACTAAAAATGAATTAAAAAATTAATTTCAGCATGTCACTATTTGTTACAAATTACATATTTTGTTGTCATGGTTTTATAAAATCCTAAAATTGTGTTTATTTACAACTTAAAATTAGATTTTAAATGTGGTCTTAGAGGTTTGGACCTCACTGTATATATTAACGAACTGTGATTGCAGCACAGAGGGGAAGGATGTGGAGGTGGATGTTTTTTTTCCTCTTAACAAGCATTTCATTCATTAGAACATGGGAACAGGAGGGATGCAATTTATCCCATGTGCCTTTGTTCTGTGAAAATGAAACACTCTGTGAAACATAACTGGGAACAGCCTCAGAGGTAAACACACACACACATAGAGAAAATACTCTGCTGGACAGCTAAAACAGAAATAGCAGTTCAGGTTGGGGGCAGAACTGGTCTAGTATTGCTTTTTTACATGTATTATGTGTGGCTATATCTGTGTAATGTCAAAACAGAGACCTAAAACATTTCTGAGGATGAGAGAGAGAGGAAGAGGAGATCCGGCTCATAAGCACCTCAGTAGTTCTGGAGAACATCCAGGGGCAGAGAGACTCAGAGGGTACATGCTCTCCTCACCGTCTTGGAATGTTTGAAGCCCAAAAGGGGAGGAGGGTCATGCCTGTGTTAAATTCAGACCCAAGGCCTCATTTTGGAAAGAAGCCACCCGAGCATATGCAATCATCCAACCTGCACACACCCCAGTGGTCTGCACGGGCTCTTACTTTAGCTAATTAGCAAGCCCGCTGCTTTCTATCATGCCTGCTTTTCCAGCACTCTCCTGATCCTGTGACTTTTTCCAGCCTACAGGGCTTTCAGGGAGGACACTAACAGACAGAACCTTGGCTAATGAGGAAAAGAGCAAGGCCTTGAAGATCATGGGGGGCCCATGAATTATATTATAACCGGTAAATCCTTTGTTTCAGCTCATTTTGTTTGGCTTTGTTGCTATCCTGTGATAGTCACTGATGTTTTCCCTGAGCCTGGAATTTAGTAACTGAGCCTTTGTGGACATGATGAATCATAGTCTTAGGGAAAGGACTAAAGCAGATACCACTTAGTTACAGCAAGAGCTCACTGTAAAAAGCATTCAGAGGAGAATACTAACATACTCTTAACTATTTAAGGTGCAATATAATAGCATGTGGATACAATTCACATGCTAAACATTTTTTGGTCAAGATCTTGTTTACATTGCATGGAGATTAAGGGGGTGTTTACACTTGAGTTTGGTTGGTCCTGGTCCGCCAAGCGTTCACACTGGCATTTTTGACAGCGAATCTAAAGATACCGAATCTAAAGGCATAGTGATACATTCACAACTTGATTGATCAGGCTGAATGATGTATATTTTGTGACAGAACTCACCAAACCCTCCAAACAAAGGGAAAAGGTGCATTCAACTTAATGCGACTGGTCTGTTCAGTGCCACTTTAAGTCAAATACACCTAATGCCATCTGCTGGACTTAGCACACTCATTGTGTCAGGGTTGTCGTGTGGAGGAGGAGCACAAAATGAAGGTTGGGTGAAAAACACGTTTTTTTAATAAATCCAACAGCATAATCCAAATAATATCAGGCAAGGAGACACGCACACGTCGACGAGAACAGACAACCAAACACTGAACAGAATTCAACTTAAGAACGGTGGATAACGAGACACAGACAGGTGATAGTGATTAACTAATAATGACTTAATGAGGGGAGGAACAGGAACAAAACCAAATAAGGGCAGACAGGAAGGACTAAACCAAATTAAAGCACAACCAAAGAGTATAAATACACACATCCTCCCGTAAACAAAAATATAAGGAGGGTTGTGTGGAGAATGGACATTCGGGAGGGGGGGGCGACAAAAGGAGTCCAAGGAGGAGATGATGAAGGGAGGAGCCAGGGAGAAGACAGGAGGGATTTGGCGCAGGAGGAGCCAGGAGAGACCCAGGCCACAGCCGAGATGGCGGCCCACGGTGGAGCCGACGGAGGGAGGAGCCATGGTGGAGGAAGGGCTGACGACTCCGGTGGCCGACCGATGGCGGCGGAGCAGGTGGTGATGGAGCCCGAGGCGAAAACAGAGAGCCGAAGATCCGGGGCGTCACCGAGGATCCGGAGGGCCAAGGCGGAACAGGTGGCACCGGCGACCGAGGCAGAGCTCCGGAGGACCGCAGCGGAGCCGGAGCGACCAAGGACAAAAGGTGGAGCTGGAGGGAGGAAGGAACCCAACGGAGTAGGTGAGACAGAGCGACAAGGCGCAGCCAAAGGAGTGGAGTCCTGAGACGATGGCGGCACGACGCCCGACCAAGGCAGAGCCAGAGGAATGAGGGAGCCCGGTGGAGATAGTGGGCCGACAGGCAATGGTGGAGATGAGAGAGCTAGGTGGCACAGTGCAGCCGCAAGGTCGGAGGGCCGAGGCGGAGTCCAAGGATCGGAGGCGGAGAAGAGGGATCCTCCGGACTCAACGCCAATGGAGCTGGAGATGTGCAGACCCACGGCGAGCCCATGCCACAGATGGTGAGCTGAGGGTGAGCGGCGGGGCTGACGAGACCCAGTGGAGTGGACGTTGAGGAAGGGAAAAATTCAATGAGAGGAGGTGGGAGAGGGAGGCTGGGTGGGATTTTTTGCCAGTTCGATAGTTCAGAGGATGACGGAAATAATTCACGATCAAAGTCAATCAATTCCCTTGAGTCCAGCGGTAGCTCACCCCCAGTAGTGGGGGTGTGAGCGGGGCTTTCCATAGCCCCCGCTATCTCCACAGCTGCCGGCTCTCGCACCTGGTCAGACGTCTTGGGTTCAGGCTCTCCGTCTGTGGTCAGCTTGGTCAGCTCCGCACAGCAGGGTGGTGGTTGGCTGGGCTCTGGGTCTGGAGTGGGGCTGGGTTCGTCCACGACGTCCACAGTCACTGACGAGTTACAGGACACCAGCACCCACTCAATAAAGGCGGCGAGGTTCTCTCGAGGACCCTCTCCGGACAACTGCGCTCTGGTGGTGGTGTTCAGTCCAGCGTGATAAAATACGCAGAAGCAGTCATCTGCATAGTGTGTGAGGTTAGCAAGGGCTACAAAGTCTTTCGTGTGGTCCTCAAGAGACCGATCCCCCTGCGCCAACAGGTTGACGAGGACAGCAGGGTTATTCATCACGTGGGAAAAAAAAAAGAATACACTGAAAAAAAAAACCGAGGACAAAAACATGCCGTCAAACTTTTAGTGGTCCGTTCTTCTGTCAGGGTTGTCGTGTGGAGGAGGATGAAGGAGGAGCAGAAGATGAAGGTTGGGTGAAAAAAAAAAAGTTTTTTTTAATAAATCCACAACAGCATAATCCAAATAATGACAGGCAAGGAGACACGCACACATCGACGAGAACAGACAACCAAACACTAAACAGAATTCAACTTAAGAACGGTGGATAACGAGACACAGACAGGTGATAGTGATTAACTAATAATGACTTAATGAGGGGAGGAACAGGAACAAAACCAAATAAGGGCAGACAGGAAGTGGAAGAAACCAAACTCAAAAAGGACTAAACCAAATAAAAACACAACCAAAGAGTATAAATCCTGACACATTGTGGCATGTATATGATTTTATTTTCACCACCCACAAACTCACAAAGAGGTACTTTACCTCCTCGTTGCTCCACATTTGCCCTCTACTCATTTTGTTTTGGATACACTGTTTGTTCCCTTCGTGAAATCATGTCGCATAGCATCGGATCTTGTCATTACTTCCTGTTTTTGGTTTGTTTAGAAGTATTCATTTGGAAGTGGACCGAGACCCATCTATTTAGCGATCTCAGTCCGCTTGTTTGGTGCGCACCAGGGTTTGGATGGCAGTGTTCACACTTACTCAAATGTACCGCACTGACATAAATATAAAACATATAAAAAATAATAACTTTTTTAGCAGTCAGATCAAAAACAATTTAAACAAGATGTTAGGATTGTGGTAATTTTTTTTCTTCCAGCGCAATCTTTTGTAGGGCTGGGTAAACTAATATTGACTTCTCGATTTTAATCGATTATCATTGTTACAAAATGATATAGATTCTTAAATCCCAAGAATCAATTAGTCTGGCCTGTTTTCAGTTAATAAACGAAACATTGTAGCATGCAATAAGTCGCAATAAGCTTTGTGCTTTCTTACTTTTGACATGAAACAAAGTCTCTTTCCATTTTATTACAGTATTTAACAATAAAAGCCATTCTGGCACTGTTTAATGTGGACTGAGAGAACGCTGTATTACGAAGCACAGGTGAACTGATCATCTCACGAAGAAACATGAATGAACATCCGAAGGTATGTTAAAAGAAAAATCCTCACCGAAATCCTTTTTTGTCATTGTTTCAACTGAAAAAAAGTCAATATAACACCTTATAAACAGTGTCACATCAGAAAAACATATTTGGTAAAAAAAAAATTAAAATCAACTCTAGAGAGGAGCATTTTGCTAAATATATGCACCATAGAACATATTTATTAGAATTTTGAATGATCTTCAGTGTTTCAATTATGTTAATAATTAAATCCATCAAGTATAGTAGAAATACAGGCCAATTATATACTACATTATTAAAAACTTAACTCCGTATAAAAAGTGTTTGTATACAAATCAGTTAATTTTAACCTTCAATATTATAGTATTGTAGTACCAAGTGACTCTCATGTGTATTTTACAGCATTAGTTGAGAGATTTTATTTTTCCCTGAGAAAATTTGTCATGTACTGCACCTGATATATATCCAAAATAATCAATACTGAATCAAATCATAAGCTTGTGAATCAGAATTTAATCGAATTGTGAAATTTGTGTCAAAACCCAGCCCTAATCTTTTAGAGGGAAGGTCAAGTCAAATGTGCGGTACACTAGTAATGTTTCGTTCCTTATTGAATCTGTGATTGAACAAATCGATTTGGTTGAGTTAGTGATTCAATGACTTTCTCATAAAGACAGTCAAATGTTTTGTTATGATGGAATAAGCAATAGATGTAACAATGTAATCTGCACAAAGAGTTGAAAAACAAAATCCACTAATGCAGAGACTGAGAGTATATCTGGAGTAAAATCTTATCGACCACCAATTGTTTGCATCTGTTTTAACATGACATTTACGGAGAGGAAAAATCTGAAATCAGTAAAAACTCAATAATGCGGCAAAATGGTAGCTCAGATAATGGCACAGCAGTTGAACAGTTGTACAAATAATACCACTGAAATTATTGCAAAATGTGTATTGGCTCTGAGAATTTCCTTTTGTATTAAAGTAATAACGACTGATTATTTTAATAAGTAACAATTATTTTTGTGAACCCAGCCAATCAGATTGGAGCTTAAAACTAGTTTGATCCACATTCAAGTTTCACTTTAGATTTACATAAATGTCCTCAGCTTAATTTGAGTTTACTCAACATCAAGATATCTTGGCAGCACTTCACAGTAACAGTTTATATCAAGCCATATCACTCTGTCATTCTTACATTCTCTTTCTCTCTCTCTCCACTAGTTTGAGCATAGAGGGGTATCATAATGTAGCATGGGGGAGAAGTGCCATGTTAAAACCACAAGCGCTATTTTCATTTGCTGTGGAAACTGTAAATAGGACTACGAAAGTCAGCATCAGGGAGAAACAACTCATGTTATTCACACTGATCTAAGAAACTGTGCTGTAATACTTAAGCTGCACCATCTATATTTTGGCTGCAATGACAGATAAATACACACATCCACACATATATTTCAGAAAACATAAGTTGACAGACTTACTGCAACACCATCCCCGGTGTCATAAGCTCTGTGCCATGATTAGCTATTTTTCTACTGCATTTTTACCTTGTTTGTATGAAATAGTTGATGTCCCATGACTTCAAACGACGTGGCATTTTTGGAAAATTGTGCTTTGCGCTTTGAGGATAGATAGCATCTTGCCAATCGACATCCGCCGCCTGCCTTCATTTACCACCCGTGACTACAGGCCTGCCTGTATTTCCCTGCTTTCCGACTATTCTTCTTCATTAGATCAGTGTGTGGGTGGCCTAGTGGTCAAAAAGCTGAGTCTGATCTGTTGTCTGAGAATTCGCAAGAGCAATTCCTTTCACACATACAATTTTTAGCCCAAGGGAACGCTGCTGGTCCTTTAGAGCAGACTGTGCCCTACAGACACTCCCAGATGGTTCCCAGTACAGCTATTTTTGAAAAAAAAAAATATTTGACTATAGTGGCTGTAAAGTATATAAGGTATAGTTCACCCAAACATGAAAATTCTGTCCAAAAATTGACTCTTCCCTCAAGGCATCAAGTATATTAATGATTTAGTTACACTTTCTAAATGATCTTATGAACCTCTGACAACTCCTAAATAACTGGCCTGTTAATAATAATACTTAATTTAGAAATTATTAATTGATCACTTGTACATTATGAAAATACAATTATTAAAAACATTATAGATATGTCTATAAATCAGAAACAAAACATTTATAGGTGCATTTATAAGCTGCTTACCACTGTTTATTAATGTGGGGACAATGATTTATAAATGATGAATTGACTATTTACTAATGCTTAACTAATGGTTCATAGTGTGTAGTTATTACTAAGTATTACCGATATTTTTGATGAAAGCTTTCTGACCCTGAATAGACAGCAATGCAGTGTC
This sequence comes from Cirrhinus molitorella, assembly GCA_033026305.1. Classification (NCBI taxonomy): domain Eukaryota; kingdom Metazoa; phylum Chordata; class Actinopteri; order Cypriniformes; family Cyprinidae; genus Cirrhinus; species Cirrhinus molitorella. Next base: position 28,329,452 of record CM065122.1, on the reverse strand, counting down.
CAATAGACACTAATAGGCATTAAAAATAAATATTCAACCCAGGCTCATTGGAAACGTGCCTCTACATACATTTCTACAACACCCTAATTATGTACCTTACTTCACACTTCACAGCAGTTTCAAAGTGAAATGTCCAGAGAGTGGCACTAAAACACGTTCAATACGTGACCGTGGCACGCTTTTAATTACGTTGGTACAGGCACGTATTTCTGTGTTTTTATTATGCTGCTTGAGATACGAATTTCAGCTATTCAGAATTCAAATATCTGGGGTGTGTCGCTAAAGGTTAATGCTCTATCATATTGGAAATATCCCCTACACCAACCCTAAACCTAACCGATAGTGTTAACAAAAGCAAAAGTGATTTAAAGAACGTATTTGGTGATTGATCCATGCTGTTTAACTTCCTTATGCAGATTTGATCTGTTTTGTCGAACCATCTTTTAATGAAGCTGTTCATCTCCCAAATGCAGGAAAGTTAGGAAATGCACAAAACATACTTTCGGTTCTTCATTCCCTTCTAACTCTTCCCATGGGAATCACCTGCAGCATTAACAGTTTTAAGGATTTCTCATTTTCATTTTCACCAACAAAATTTAATGAAACCCAGCAGCAGACTGAGCATCTGGAGCACTGGGAGAATTCCACCTGTGGAGGAGATAGAAATATATATGTACTGCATACATTTATTAAACTCTGGACCAGGTTGTTTGAGTTTGCTGGCCAAATGATTCACTTCATGAGGGGAGGGAGTGGGAGGAAACATCTATAAATCTGACTGATGTGGGCCAGATAACCGAACCAACTTTGATCCAAGAATCCAGTGTTATCCATTGCTCATTTCAGCTCGTGCGGCTGTCTCCCACTGACTGTGACACCCACGTTTAATTGTCCAATGTTTGAAAAACACCCCTGGTTGGACAAACAGTCTGTGACCACAGTGAAGCAGGCACTTATTACTTACATTCCTAGTAGAGCTTCCATACATTGTCTTCTTAATCAAGACCTTATATGAAGACCTCACCATGCACCCCTGCAGGGGGGGCTGAGGTCCCAGGCATGAGTAAGTGTGTGTATGTGTGTGTTTGCCTGCTCCTCTAACAGGATTATTAGCCAAATTGGTTCCAGTTGAAAGAGATTAGGAACGCAATTATTTAGGAGCAGGGGACGTGTCTGTCTCTCTCTATCTGGCTCTCTTTTTATCTCCTTCACCGTTATCTTCACCACAACCACTGGGAACCATATGGATGTTTGTGTATGTATCTAATACTTCAACCTTTCGGTGATGTCAGGGAGAAAATAATGAGAATTTAAGGCTGAGGCAAATCCAATCAGATTTTTCAGTGTATATCTTTCCTTCAGAGAGATGCGCTTGCTGCTTTTGATGCCGTAATTAGTGTATATACTGTCACTGATGTGGGACTTGTTCATTAATCAAAAATGAAAAATTAATATTTGAACAGTGCTTTAATTATTCTTAAATTAAATAAGCCTTTAAAAATATACTGTTAATTATGGTGTTGTGGCAAAAACAGTAAGACTTTAACAGTTTATAAAAAACAGATGAGTCTCAGACATGAGATTCAAAAGAAAAACATTTTGTACATGCAGGAACAGGCACACATAGACACATAGACACACACACACACACACACACACACACACACACACACACCATAACCATTTGTCTCTGTCTCTGTTTAAACACGATTCCTTATAAGGACCAGTGTTGGGGAAGTTAGTTTCAAACTATCTTAAACCACATGATAATTTATGGTAGATAAAGCAGTGTGCTTGTGGTGTTTTCAAAAAGCATATAAAAACCAGTACTTGCAGATAATATAATATAAAAACAAACAAACAAACAAACAAACAAAAAAAAGGCCACTTAAGTGTACTTAAAATACACTTTATGTTTCACACTTAAGTACACTTTTAAAAATCACACTTTTTCTAAAGCGCATTTTGTAATAATATCAAATCAAAGGCCTATTTCTGCCACTGCATAAAAATAAAGGTCACTGACTTTTTTTTTCTCAGAACAGCATGATTTAAACTTGCAATTTTGAGAAAAAAGTAAGAAGTGTGAGTTAAAAACACGCAATTGTGAGCTGAAAAGTCATAAAAGTCAGAATTCTGACTTTATTTCTTGAAATTGCGAATTCATATCCCACTAATCTGACTTTATAACTTGCAATAGTTTATATCTCACAATTCTGAGAAAGAAAGGCAGAATTTGGTTTTTATCTCAGAATTCTGACTTTATTTCTCTTTATATCACAATTCTGAGGAATAAAATTTATAATTGCGAGAAAAATCTGAATTCTGAGTTTATATCTCATAATTTTTAAAACAAAAGTTAAAATTGTGAGAAAAAAAGTCAAAATTTGAGAGTTTGAGAGAATTCTGGCTTTATTTCTTGTAATTGTGAATTTATGGCCCACTATTCTGACTTCATAACTTACAATTGTGAGTTAATATCTCACAATTCTGAGGAAAAAGTCAGAATTGTGAGAAAAAAGTCAGAATTCTGAGTTTATATATCTTTATATCACACTTCTGAGAAAAAAAGTTAAAATTGAGAGAAAAATCTGAATTCTGAGTTTATATCTCACAATTTTGAAAAAAAAAAAAAAAGTTAGAATTGCGAGAAAAAAGAGTCAAAATTTGAGTTCGAAAGAAAAAAAATCTGAATTCTGAGTTTATATCTCACAATTCTGAGAAAAAAAAGGGTCAGAATTGTGAAAAAAAAGTCAAAATTAGATTTTTTTATCTTGAAATTCTGACTTTTGCAATTGTGAATTTATATCCCACTATTTACTTTATAACTTACAATTGTGAGTTTATATCTCATAATTCTATGAAAAAAAGACAGAATTGTGAGAAAAAATATGAGAATTCTAAGTTTATATCTCACAATTCTAAGGAAAAAAGGCAGAACTGAGTTTTTATCTCACAATTCTGACTTTATTTCTTGCAATTGTGAATTTATATCCCACTATTCATTACTCTTCACTATCCCACTAGTTATGATCTGACTTCATAACTTGTGAGTTTATATCATGCAATTCTGAGAAAGATGAATTGCAAGTTTTTATTACGCAATTCAGAGAACAAAAGTCAGAATTGTGAGATGTAAACTCTCAATTGTAAGAAAAAAACAGAATTGTGAGATAAAAAGAAAGCAATTTTTTATTCATAAAATACAATTAATAAAACTAGAAAATAGTTGATTTTAATTAAATTCAATTTACATGGATACATATTTTTTGTGTAGAAAAAATAATTAACAATATATTTAAAAGGCATAACATGCTATACACAAGAAACAAACGAAACAAACAATTTGTTTCCTTTGAATATATTCATTAACAACCAAGCCATTCACTCGAATGGATTCACTAAAACGAAGTGGAGATCCCGAATATGAGAGCTAGGACTTTCTGGAAAAGCTGATGATTTGGTTTGATTGCATTATTTTGCTTGGCTCAACATCTGCTTGTGCATAACAATGTGACTGAACACAGTTCCGTCAGGCCACTGTCAGGAAAAATGCTGGTGACTGCAAAACCTACACTATTAAGAAATGCAAGTTAGAAGTTAGAAGCAACACTACTTTCAGAATATTTTTAATATTTATTTTGCTATTTTTTGCTTTTATTAGTACAGTAGCGAGTGCCGTGATTCAAACTCGGGCCAGAGTGTCAGAACGCTGCCCATGAGTCTATCGGCTCCAACCAGCAGTGCATTTCTGCTTAAAATGAAATCTGAAATGAATGATGGCTCATAGCAAACGGCGGTTGAGAAGGAGGCTGAGGAGAGATATGAGCGAGTGTGAGAGGAAGGCAGAGATCCAGAGACCCAGACATTCATAAGTCAGTTATAACTCACAGTGTGTCCAGAGCCCTCTTAACATGTCTTCACCCCTTCACTCATTATCACGTGGAGCTGAGCTCTGTAATCCTGGAGCTGTGCTGTGTTCCTGTCCAACTCTGGCACATTCATCACCTTTCATCACTTTAAGCTTTACATCCCTCTCTGGACCACATCTCCCAAGCATGTGTGTATGTGTGTGTGCATGCTCTGCTGGTGGATTTGGGGTGTTAAGAAATAAAGGCAGCTGCTCTGGCACAAGTAGGGCGAAGAGATTAACCAGGAACAAAGATAGAAGCAGAAATAAAGTGTAAGAATACACAGCGATAAGACTGTCTCTATATGGCTTAGAAGGAAATAGAGGAGATAGAGATCCAACCTTTTAACTTTGGAGAACCATTATTGGGTCATTTTTTTATGGTTTTGATTAATAATTTGTAAATGTAAATTTAAAGAAATAAAAATGCTACACTTCTGAGCACATGTTGAAGACTGACACGGAACAGAATAAATTGTTGAATAAATCAATCAATTTTGTGTGCTTTTTTTGCACACAAAAAATATTCTCATAGCTTCATAACATTACAGCTGAACCACTGATGTCACACGGACAATTTAATGATGTCCTTACTGCCTTTCTGGGCCTTGAACCTGTCAGTTTTGTTGCATTCTATGGAGGGTCAGAAAGCTCTCACATTTTATCAAAAATATCTTAATTTGTGTTATGAAGATGAAAAAATGTCTTATGGATTTGGAACGACATGAGGGTGAGTAATTAATGACAGAATTTGAAGACAGTCTGACAAAAGAAAGTCAAATGTAAACCTCCATAAGTGTCTTTGAATAAAATTGTGTGCTACATATAAAAATATACACTGGTTTGCATTTTATGCTGTGATATGACTGTAACAGAGTGTGGATAGAGAAAATATTGTATGGGAAAGAACATTGCTGCTCTATAACAGGATCCTCCACTGGTGACAACCACAGCAAACACACAGCAAACATTAAACACTTCACATTCCAGCACTGACATCATGCACGCTCATCAGACTAACACACACTAACCAAATGAAACTCCTGCTACTATTCCACTGTATTAGATGCATCCCTGCCGTGAGCTGGTTTTAGTTTGCAACAGAAAAAAAGATGGAAAAAGTGTTAGGGACAAAAATCGGTCATGGCAAAGAGAGACGAGGACGTGCCCCTGCTGTTCCCACCATAAACAACGCCTACGGCAATAATAATATCCAGATGTGCTTTTTGTTTGAGGCCGTACCTTTTTACAAGATCTTGTCTTAAAATAATGACTCACTTTACTTTTGTACAGTATACTCTACCAGTCAAAAGTTTTTGAACAGTAAGATTTTTCATGTTTTTTGAAGATGTCTCTTCTGCTCTCCAAGCCTGCATTTATTTGATCCAAAGTACAGCATAAACAGTAAAAATTTCATATTTTTACTATTTAAAATAACTGTTTTCTATTTGAATATATTAAATGTATTTTATTAATGGTAATGTGAAGCTGATTTTTTAGCATCATTACTCCAGTCACATAATCCTGCAGAAATCATTGTAATATTCTGATTTGCGTCTCAAAAACATTTATTATTATTATGTTGAATAGTAAAAAAGTAAAAGCTAAGTAGAATTTTTTTCAGGTTTCTTTGATGAATAAAAAGTTCATAAGAACAGGATTTAATCTAAAATAGAAACCTTTCGTAACATTATAAACATTTAAAGCACTTTTAAAGCATTTTAAAGCATCCCTGCCTAAAAAGTATTAATTTCTATAATTTATATTAATTTCTATAAATGTAAAATACAAATTATACTTACTCCAAGCTTTTGAATGGTATAGTGTATAATGTTACAAAAGCTTTTTATTTCAGATAAATTCTGATCTTTGAATCTGTCTATTCATCAAAGAATCCTGAGAAAAAAAAATACTCAACTGTTTTAAATATTGATAATAATAATTATAAAAATGTTTCTTGAACAGCAAATCAGCACATTAAAATGATTTGTGAAGGATCATGTGACACTGAAGAGTGGAGTAATGATGCTGAAAATGTAGTTTTGATCACAGAAATAAATTACATTTTAAAATATATTCAAATAGAAAACAGTTATTATAAATAGTAAAAAATATTTAACATTTTTACTGTACTTTGGATCAAATAAATGCAGGCTTGGTGAGCAGAGGAGAACTTTTTAAAAAAAAAAAAAAAATCTTTTTTGACTGTGCTGAATAATACATGCATGTGCGACATGTGGTTTTATGCATTAGGTTTTATCCAATGCAACTGATAGTACGAAATGTTTACATTTTAGCATTTCATGCATTCCCTGGGAATGGAATCAAACCCATGAGCTTGGTGCTGCTAGAGTCACACTCATTTGATTCCCATAGCTCAAAGTATAGCATTAGAGAACTGGCAAGTCGAGAACGTGTTTGATTCCCAGAGAATGCATGAAACGATAAAATACTGTCCATCGCTCCATTACCAACCATTATTTATGTAAATGAATATATTCTATTGTTCAAAAGTTTGAGTATACGATGTAGTGAAAGTGAGAAAAACTGAGCGACCAAATAATGAAGAAAAGAAACAAGAGAGGCATGATGTCATTGATATTTTGCAAAGTCTGGATTTTTTGGCCCTTAGGAGAATCAGCTGCTGTTGTGCACTTTTTAGTACAATAACCAAATGTACTATAATAATTAAATGGTTTTCAATCAGTTTTATTGTCTTTGAGATCATTTGTCCCACAGCTCAGTCTGAATCTACTAATGAGGAGAAATCTGATTTCTTTCTGATTTTGTGAGATTATATGTTTGGGTCTGTTTGGCAGTCTGACAGAAAGAGAGAAAGATGAAGAGGGAAGTGTATGGGATATTCGTTCAGTCTGACATGTCTTTGAACTGGGTGTCGTGACTCAGGCAGGGCCTGTCACCTCTACATTACACTCTGGCAAAAATGCCAGCCTAATTAATTTTCAGAAAAGCACTCATATACAGTCATTCTCAAAGCACTCACATGCATTCGAGTCTCTCACTGGCACATGCTCAATTCCTCTCTTGTGCTCATCTTCCACATCTGCTATCTACCAGTAGTAAGCAAGATAAGCACTCTTTCAATTAACAGTGAAACATCAATGACAAAAAAGTTTAGTTTAGCGAGTTTTCTGTCTTTAAAGCTGTTAATATGTTTAGCACCTTCACAAGTTTGTATTAACTGTCTAAACAGCTTCTTCTCACTTGCTTAGTGATCAGAGAGTAGAGATCTTTATGATTTCATGAACCTCTAAAGCGCAGAGTTAATTATTAACAAGTACATCAAGCTTAGAGGATTGTATTAGCTTTCAATAGCCATCTGAGAATGTTACTAGAGAAGAATGTCTAGGTTACGTATGTAACCCTGGTTCCCCGCGGGAACAAGACACTGCATCTGAAATGCTATGGGGAACCACACTCTAAATCCACGTGTAGACAAACAAAGTCAAACAAAGGGCGTGACGCCACGGGGCGGGTGACGTAAGCAACCAGGAAGCTATAAAAGCACGTGCACCATCAACGGCGTCAGCTTCGGAACCTTGACGCAGGCAGGGATGCCGGAAGTATGGTCCCAGACGCAGCGTCTCGTTCCCTCGGGGGAACCATGGTTACATATGTAACCTAGACATTGGGAGACTCGAGCTGCGTCTGAAACACTTTGGGGAACGAGATACCCACGCCCCCATACTTTCAAATCCCTGCCCCTGGCAGCTAGGGCAGGAGAATGGAGGAGCCAGGAGTGGCTTGAAAATCTAGGTCGTAGAACCTGGCGAAGGTGAGGGGCGTGGACCATCTCGCCATGTTGCAGATGTCTTGTATCGGGACACCCGAAAGAAGTGCTTTGGAGGCAGCAACGCCTCGAGTGGAGTGTGCCTTGACCCCCAAAGGTAAGGGGAGACCAGAGGACTCATAGGTGGAGCAGATGGCATCTACGATCCATCTGCTCATAGTTTATTTCGATGCAGGTAACCCCCTCTGGGGTTTTCCGAAAAACGCAAATAGTTGATCAGACCTACGCCACAGAGCAGCTCTAGCTCGGTACCCTGTAACGTCAGACCAACAAGGGAGCTAACTGCTCTAGGAACCCCCGTAGTGGGTCGCTACGCAAGAAACCCGAGGTATTGGCTCGCAGGAGACCGATGCGCCCTGTAGCCCTGGCAGGGGTAGCAGACTGATCTCCTGAGGGCCCCGATGGCCTTGTTCACGTCAACTTTCTCGCCGTCATCTAGCTCTTTCAGCAGGTCAGCCTGGTATGCCTGCAACACCGACATGGTGTGCAGACAGGCACCAGCCTGACCCGCTGCCGTGTACCCCTTGCCAGACCACCAGCCCTGATGTTGTGCGAAGGGCTTTGGAGGGCAAGGTCGAAGCCTTCAAAGACGATGCTACGTTGGGAGAGAGATAGCTGGCTAACGTCTCCTCTACCCGGGGGAACATCGTCTTATAGCCCTTCTGATTCAACACCGCCACATTCTCATAATAGTCAGAGGCAGGGATGAACAGACGAGAAATAAAAAGGCCTTTTCCATGACTTCGACACCTCGGTGTGGAGGTTGGGAAAGAAGGGAAGACTCCGACGTGGAGGTGGTGCCTTAATCCGCAGAAAGCGTTCATCTAGTCTACTTTTTTTTACATGGGGGTGAGTAAATTATCAGGAAAGATTTATTCTAGAAGTGAACTAATCCTTTAACTGAAAGACTGTCATGGACAAAAGAATTCACAAAAACAACATTATTCCAATATCTAAAGATATTTGTTTGAAAAATGCTACCAGCCAAAATCAACTTTAACTTTCTGTATTTTCTGTGTTTTTGTGGGAGTGGTAGCTCCATACCACATCTTCTTTTTTCTTTTTTATTGATAGGTGACAACCACCTACTACTTTGCTGCTGGATTTTTTATTATTGTATAATATTATTGTATGAGTAGTACTAACGTGATATCAATATTTAATTTTTTACCGGTCAAGGAAAATATAATTTGTATAATCTTAAAAATAAAGGTTTCAAAAGGATGTTTTTGCAGTGATCCCATAGATCACATAAATGATTTTGATGTACATTTTCCATGGTAATGCAATGTCTGATTTTAAAATGGTTTTCAAAGGATGAATTTTGAGATTTTAAGTTTTCAACTGATATATAATTTCTTATGATTTCTAAAGCGTGATAAGGAAAAAGGCAATGAAGAAAGTCTTTTTGTGACAAAGGTCAGTAGCTTTTTGATAAATTGTTTGTTATGATTAGATTAGGATTAAAATGGTGAAGTAAACTTCCAGTGAGGGGGATGGGTTACAGTTAAGGGGTTAATAGAACCAATTTGAAGAACATTTTAAAAATCTAAAGAACCTTTTCTGCATTTGAAACTTTCCATGGATGTTCAAGATTCTTTATGGAACCATCAATGGCAATAAAAAAAAAATATTTTTAAGAATGGCAATTAGGCATAGGGAATGATAAATTAAAGGGATAGTTCACCCAAAAATCAACATTCTGTCATCAATTATTGATCCTTGGGTCGTTCCAAATCTGTAGGACCGTCATTCATATTCGGAACACAAATTAAGATATTTTTAATGAAATCCGAGAGCTTTCTAACCCTGCATAGACAGCAGTGCAACTAACATGTTTAAAGCCCAGAAAGGTAGTAAGGACATCGTTAAAATAGTCCATGTGACATCAGTGGTTGAAACAAAATGTTATGAAGCTACAAAAATAGGTCTTACAGGTTTGGAGCAACATGAGGGTGAATATTTAATGAATTAAGAATTGTCATTTTTGGGTAAACTATCCCTTTGAATGAGTGAATTCAGGTAAATTGGAACACATTTTGCCATTGAGATGACTAGGAAAACAAATGTCCCAATAAACTTGTATTCACCCTATTCAATTATTTAATTTAGTAAAAAATGGTTATTTTATTGCTTCATAAAATATAAAAATACAAAAGAAAAACAGATAAAAGCACAGTATAAATAATATTATTGTAGTCGACACTAAATAATTAAACTGCTATGCTGTTTGTTAGCTGCTTCATATATAAGATTTGTTGTACATAAATTAAATGTAGCTATTTTGAGACAGTAGTGGGTGGCTCCAAAAGCTTCAATTAGATAAAACTCAAGTCGCTGGATTCCCCATGGTGCTGAGATTCCCACTAATTTGGAGGGCCACATTGTATGCTAACATTCTCTATTAGCAATTAAAAAGCCTGAAAACGCATCAAACGGCTGCGAGTCCGTCGGTGATGTCCAATTAGTTTGCAGCTCTGTTGTTTGCTTTAGGTAGTTACCATGCAGAAAAGTGTGCTATCAGTCATAAAACATTGTACGGCTATTTATTTACAAATGACTTTTGAATGCAGCTTCAAGCAAATCTCAGTTATCTCAATGGCTGATCTTTGTGTGGCTAATTTAATTGAACAGGTTCATTTGCATATTAATTTGATGAGGAGCTTCACAGGTGCCCTCCCAGTAAAGCCGTTTGAGAGGGGGTGTGAAACGGCTTTGCTCGGCATGTTTTGCCTTCGCAATCACCGCGGGTGTGACGGAACCAATCAAAAGCTGAATATGACGAGATGGTGTGAGGGTGGGAGTGTGTTTGTGTGTGTTGGGGGTTTATAATGGGCACTGCTGGGGATGAAAGTGGCCCACCAGTTGGTCACATGATAACAGCGCTTGATGATTCTCTCCCCAGGGGTTCTGTCTATTCCTGGTTTCTAGTCCAGGGTAACTCCCTTGATGGGTAAATAACAATACATTTGCATTTTTGTTCTTAATTTAGGCTAGCCGTAATTTTCATCTGTATGCAAATGCGAGTGTGAAAATAGCTTTACAGGTTTCAGATGGGTGTGCGTTCGGCGTGTGTGTGCGAGTACGAGATAGCGAGAAGAGAGAGCAAACGAGGAGATCTTCTCCCTCCATAAGTATTCTGCGCCGCGCTCAGATGCAGATTGCTGTGGGATTCTGGTTTGACAGGCTGGCTCACATCAAATACTGCCAGATAATGTTGTTTAAAGAGAGAATCAGCCGACACTCATCGCCAGCAGCCTCAGAGGAGAGAAGCACCTCATTAAACTGAGCTGCACGTCTGCGTGTCCTCACACAGCTAGAGAAGCGCGTTACGTGAGAGCACCGATCTCGCTCTGTGATTAAAAGCAAGGGAGCAGAGATCTGCGCTCCCGCTTGGCAGGGCCGTAATACACAACGAGTGCGAGCGCTGTGGAAATGTGCTCACTAGACTGCAGCGTAACACATGATGAGTCCTATTGTCTTGCCAACACAATTACAAATCACTGTTTCATCTGTGAGTAATAGAGTGATGACACATTTAATCACGCATGTTTCTACAAGGCTTGTGTTTGGCCCTATAGCTGCTGATTCTGTTTTAGCTTCATTTAGAATTAGGGGTGTTGCTATTATTTTTTATATTGTCATATTTCAAATGAAAAAATTAAATTATGTTACTACAATACAATATTATATTGTAAAATATCCAGAGCCAGACATATGGTTGACACTCCAACATAGTAAGTGATGGTAGTGCACATTAAAGAGCTAGTTCAGACATTAATTTCTCATCCTCATGTCATTTCAAACCTGTAAGACCCAGAAAGGTAGTAAGGACATCGATAAAATAATCCATTTGACATAAGTGGTTCAACCATAATGTTACGAAGCTATGAGAATACTTTTTTGTGCCAAGAAAATGAAAATAACGACTTTATTTAACAATTTCTTCTCTCAGAAAGCGCAAAAAGCTCTCAGGTTTCAAAAATATCTTAATTTGTGTTCTGATTATGAAGGTTTTATGGGTTTGGAACGACATGAGGGTGATTAATTATTGAGAGAATTTTAATTTTTGGGCAAACTATCCCTTTAACACGGTCTACCATCTGTCAATAAAATAGAAAATAGATGAAGACATAGCTGTGTAGGTATACTGCCACTCTACAAAAATTTTTCTTGGATTGCTAAAGCACTGATAAATAGTAATGTATTTTTTTAATGTAATCTTTTGTTTGGTTCTGGTTACAAATTCTCTTTCTCCTTGTAAAATTCATTGGCCAAAAGAGAGAAAACACAAAATATTTAAAGGATTCGACTAATACCATTATTTATTTTTTTTACTTATTTATTCATTTTACGTAATAATTGTGTACAGAAAATCTGATATCTACCTATTTAGTAGTATTTTCAAAGGCAGGAGAAAAAATAAATAGACAATATTGCAACTAAAATGTAAGTTACCTAAACAGCATCACCCACAAAAAAAATAGTAAATCATTAATTCAACTGATTTGTCATTTATCAATAAAAAGAAAATAATTAATACTAAATAATTAATATTATTACAAACATACATTAGTTTTACACTCCAAGCACAGCTATGCAATTTACTTACAAAATCCCTAAAAATAAAATGTTTGAAAAAAGGTTGAACGTGTCTACTTTCCTAGGACATCACTTTTGGCCACTACTGTACTGTATGTGTGTGTGTGTGTGTGTGTGTGTGTGTGTGTGTGTGTGTGTGTGTGTGTATAATGATATGGTAGGAACAGTAAGAGTAGTATGCTATTCCAAATTCAGCCAATTACTTCCTGAATGAATTAGTAGCTGTTTCCATCACTGTGTTTTTATGCACACTGTTTTTATGAAAACGAAAATTGCAAAAAAAACTTTTATGCTCACTTGAGGTGGTTTTTGTCTTGTGCCAAAAAGGGTTAATGTGAATAATTGAAGATGGAAACACATTTACCGAATAAATTCATCCATGCGCATCAAAAAATGTGTGTAATGTGCGATGGGACAGCATAACCTGGCTAACCAGCTGATTGATCTCTTTGTACAGCATCTAAAATCTTGTTATGGTCACTCTGAAAGTCTGTCATCAAAGTATTTCTGTACAATTGCCTCCCAGAGCTGTCTTGCACGACTGCATTCCCAAAACAGCCTCCGATAGACTGTATTTACTGTGTTTTGTCTGCTCACTCTAAAGAAGTAATTTATTATATATGAAAATTATTATATTCAGTGGCTTCTCCTACTTTTCTTACTAATATTTAGTGCCAGTTTATCAGGAAGTGACAGTTTTGTTTTCTTTGACTTGTTGGATGGAAATGGTGCTTATTTGCAAATGTTTTATATTTTATATTTTGTGCATAAGTTAAATTTGCAATTTTGGATGAAAACCCAGGATGAAAACCTAGTATCATCAGTGAGTGATGACCAGCCCATAAAGACATTCCCTTGTATTGTATCCTGAATTAATTTTTAAAGAGATTGGTTAAACAAATCAGTCAGTGACTCGTTTATAGTCACTTTTCGTCACCTACAATTTACCTAACCCGCAGAAAGAGTCCCATCAGTAATACACAAACACAGACAAACAGAGTGATACAAACATTGATGTTAGCCGCTCAACCAATCGAATTCAAGCACCACTAACTAAACTAACTACTATATAAACTGCTTAACATTAGATGTAAAACTATAGGAAGAGAAAACAAAGCAGATTATACAACACAGTTTTCTGTCTGGGCAAATAGTGCCATGAATTTGCATCTCTGTCACAGGGTTGCTCTATGCAGCCGTCTGCCTGGTAAATGAATCAAAACTGTTTACCCCCAATTAAATCAGTTAGTTTATCATGTGTATTGTGAGTGTAATTGGTGGGCCGCAGCAGTCAGCACTTCCTGCTTTCATCAGCCCAAATTAAAAGACAAACACATATCAGTGTAGTGCTAACTCCATCTGTTGGACTGCGTAAATCTAACGGTCCTGGCCACCTGATTCATGTTCTCACCTCTTCTGTGGCCCATTTGGAGATGTACCCATGCAGGTGCCAACACACACACCTTTATCTCAGCCAAGTCTCATTCACATTTAAGGGAGTTTGGTGTCAAGCCTGAGGTCATACATTACAAAACGTGACTGCATTTCTTCTTTTGGCCTACAGAGGGCTCTCCGTTTCCTACTACTGACTTGCATCTCACAATCTCTGTAAGTCACTGTGTCATTTTAGCTTTTAATTATTTACAGCTCAGGCCAGTAATGGGGTAACACTAATTAGGTTTGCATTCCTGTGCACTGTGTGGAGATCCACTGTAGCTGTTTTGAGTGAGTCACAAAGCCACAGAGGAGAAATCTAATCACGGGAGTGATTATCTGCTGTCTCTTGCACTGTGCTGTCGTGAGAGATGTGTATTGAGCTTGCTTTGATGAGAGAGCAAAGTTTTAACAGCGGTGCAGGCCTGGGCCTCTCTAGTATTAATTTACGTGCCAAAGGTGCTAATAGCATTTGGAGGTGAAATGAGTGATCAGATTTCACACAGATAGAGAGAACGAAGAGAGATCCCATCAAAAGGTGGCAAGTCAGAGCATTGTTAGTGCATTTTGAAGAAGTTAAAACATTAACATCAAGATCCGTAGCTATGATTGAACGTTCCCTTGGGGAGGGAGATGCTTTTGACATATAAAAACCACAGATCTCTTACTGTCATGAAACTGGGTAACTTCTGAAGCCGAGATATGTAATTTTTTATAAAAGGTATTCAGAATGCCTTATACTTCAGACATATGATCATCTAACAATCTAAACAAATGTGAAATGTGCATAAACTATTTCAAAATGATAAAAACAGACCTTGTGGAATCATTTCCAAACCAAACAACAAAGTTTTATCAAAAGTAAGAGTACTTGTTTTATAAGACAACATCAGCAAGTAGCTTGAAATGAAATGACATGAGCTATCATAAACAGAATATTTTTGTTGTTCTTTACTTCCAGTTAAGTTGCAGTTTTGTTAAATCTTTGTCAAAGTAATTTGAAAATATTTTTTTTTCTAAGTATGTAACGCTTGATTATCCTTAGCAAGACAGAATTCTCAGCAATATCCTGATATATTATAGCAATTTAAAATGATTGTTTTCTATTTTCATATATTTTAAAACATATTTTTTCCTGTGGTGGCAAATCTCATTTTTTTAGCAGCCATTACTCCAGTCTTCATTGTAACATGATCCTTCATAAATCATTCTGATATTCTGAACTGATGCTCAAGAAACATTTCTTAACATTAACAATGTTAAAGGATTAGTTCATCCAAGATATTCACATACTTTCTTCATTCAAAAAGAAAAAAAATCAGGATTTTTCTCCATAAATTTCTCACTTCTTTGGGGATCAACAGGTTAAAAGTCCAAATTGCAGTTTCAATGCAGCTTCAAAGGGCTTTACATGATCCCAGACAAAGAATAATGGTCTTATCTAGCTAAACGATCTGTCATTTTCTAATAAAAATACAAATTTCTATACTTTTAAACCACAAATGCTCATCTTGTACTCTTGTAATGCTCTCTACGACTTCACGCATTATGTAATCATGTTGGAAAAGTCACGCATGGTTAGTTCTTCATCTGTGTACCCTGGTTCAAAAAGGTAGGGTAGGGCGAAAAACTCCTCCATCTTCAAAATCGTTGTTTTACCTTTTTGTAAAGGGTGTCTGACTTTCTTTCCATGTTCACTTGGTAAACACTGGGTCGGTACTTCTGCCATGTCATGCATTTCCTTACCATGACTACATAATGCATGAACTCTAGCTATGCAAGATGAGCATTTGTGGGTTTTTTAGAAAATGACTGATCGTTTCGCAAGATAAATCTCTTAAAAAACCTTTATTTGTCGGCTGAGATCGTATAGAGCTCTTTAAAGCTGCACTGAAATGGAAATCCTCCCACTGGCTCCCATTAAAGTCCACTATATGGAGAAAAATCCTGAAATGTTTTCCTCAAAAACTAAATTATTAGAAAATTTGTATTCTGGAAATAAACTAATCCTTTAGAAACAGTTGCGTTACTTAATTTTTTTGTGGAAACTAAGTTCAAATGAAGAGAATTTATTTGAAATAGAAATATTTTATAACTTTACTAATGTGCCCTTGCTGAATAAAAGTATCAATATCTTTAAAAAAGAAAAAAAAAAAAAGATTGACCACAAACTTTTGAATGGCAGTGTAAATTATAATGTGATGTATAGCTTTACAATGCATCATATACACATGCCAGTGAAACGGCAGCAGGTTTATTTCTAGCTTGGGTTCATGCGTCATGTTTTAAGCCTGACTGAGACTGAGACTGGAGCCCCGTGTGAACTTGACCCACTGGAGCGGATCCCTGAGATGCTGGTTGAGTGTAACCGGATGATAAATCATAAAGGGATACTCTGATGGCCATATGGCCCAAGGCTGCTCTCTGCCCTCTCTCCCCGCAGGACCCACCACCACACAGCATGGAGACGCTGACCCTCACTCCAGAGGCCTGGTCCCTGTCTCAGCCACCATTAACTCACACAGACAAATGGCCACATTCCCTCCCCCCCCCCGACATGCACAGTCCCTGTTTGTCTCTTGCTTTTTGTCAGCGCTCTGCCTCTTCTTATTATCTCATTGATACGATGTATTTTGCTCAAATGCGGCACAGCAAGCGCCATCAGTTGATGACAGGTTTTGAAGTTCCTCAGCTCATTTTGTGTAGATGCTGTGTTTTTTTATTCTGTCGTGCTGCTGAAAAACGGTGTGACAAATAAAACTTCTGAGAGGTTAAAGGAAAAAGCATGTCTTACTTTTTACCGGTTTTTATTTTGTCAGTACATTCAGCTTTTAGAGTCAAGGCTGCTTAAAATGGAAAAGTTACTCACAAAAAAAATATTAACAATAAAATAAGTTTGAACCATTACATAATAAATTACATTTGTGTCAGGCCCATTGTAAACATTATCTTGGGGGATACATGAGTGAAGAAGTCTCTCATTGTGATGCATTCCTTCAAATTACTTTTTTCTGCAATTAGCATGTCAACTACAAGGCCTCTTTCTGATGGAGATGGCAAAGCTCAGTGAACTAAAGTGAGTAAAAAACCCTTTTGTTGTCAGAATAGCTCAGATTGGAGTTGGTGGGGGAAGAAAGACCACCAAAAGCACCTGTTTCCCCTTTAGAAAACACACTCCAAACACATGACACGTTTTTTTTCCCCGTCAGCTTTCGGTTGCAGGTGAGAAGAAAATACAGGAATGAGCAGCGAGGTGGAGAGAGAACAGAAGAGTGGAAACAGAGGAAGCAGGTTTGAGTCGTGTTGCGTTTGGTGGTGTGTTTGTCTTTCACACTGAGTGCTGGCTCACAGCAGATGGGCTCCTCAGTGGGTGGAGCAGAGTCAAAGAGACTGAAGGATTCCCCCCTCCTGAGACCCTCCACCCTCCCTCGCGCATTACCATACTCATCCCGAGGAGGGGTCGAATTCAGTCCTGCGAGCCTTCAGGGCCTGAGCGGTTTCCCACCCCCCAAACACTAATCTGTGAGGAGAAAAAGATGCCAACCGCATCTGTTTACAGGACTGTAAGTAAACATAGCTAGATAAACAGGGATGTGGAGGAATAACGCTTGATTAGGGAAGACTCCCGAGGACTGTTAAGTAATTTCTTTACTTTCAAAAGCAGATTTAGGTGTTTTTCTAAAGTGCCACTGATGCAGATGTTACTCATCTGGCCCGAAAGGAATCTGCGCTACACATTTGGGAATGTGCTACACTCTTTGTGTTTGGTTATTAAATCATGTGGTTAATTTGACAGTGCCTGCAGCTATAAATAAAAGTGGAGTACTCTCAGCTCAGTAAAACATATTTTAAATCAATTTCACAACATTCTGCAGATTTTTCATCAAAACCTATGCAAAACCAGTCATATTCTGCCAGAACATACACATGAACAAATCCAAAGGACTGGATTGCTTACACATGACAAATTGAAGAGATAATTCAAAACTACTTCCAAACAGAGCAATAGGTTAGATAATGTTCATGCAGGGGAAAGTTCACGCAAAAATGAAAATTACCCCATTTACTTACCCTCAAGTCATCCTAGGTGTATATGACTTTCTTCTTTCAGGCGAATACAATCTGAGTTATATTTAAAAAAGTCCTGGCTCTTCCAAGCTTTATAATGGTAGTGAATGGTTGAGATTTTGAAGGCCAAAAAAAAGTGCATCCATCCATCATAAAAAGTACTCCACATGACTCCATATTTAAAACTTTATAAACCGTAAGCATAGCTTCCATTAACTATTGTATGCGTAGAGATGGATCAGTCTCAAAATTTTCTGACATTTTGTAAATCCACATTTTGTACTTTTAATTCACAACGGTGTTTTGTTTTGCTTTCTCCTTTGTGTTTACCTGTTCCGCACTTTTCACCGAATCGTACGCTAAGCATACACCCTAAGTCATCTGCTGAATGCCACACTCTCGTGATCACATGTACGACAGATTACGGTTTATAAAGTTTTAAATATGAGTATTTTTCTTACACAAACGCATCAATTCCCTTCAGAAGGCCTTTATTAACTCACCAAAGCCATATGGAGTACTGTTTATGATGCATGGACGGGGAAAGAGCCAGGACATTTTTTAATATACCTCTGATTGTATTCGTCTGAAAGAAGAAAGTCATATACTAAGTCTATAAGTCATATGGCTTGAGGCTGAGTAAATCATGAGGTTATTTTCATTTTTGGGTGAACTATCCCTTTAAAGGGACAGTTTACTTAAAAATAACAATTCTGTCATCATTTACTCACCTTTATCATAAAAATAAAGGTTTTCCAGCAGTTTGTCGAACTATTTTGTGTTTCCCAAAATTTTCAGTGAACAGTTCTAAAAAGAACCATTTTCTTAGTGTGAAAAACCTGTATGACTTGTGTGGAAAACAAAATTTTATATTCTAAAGAATTCCACAAAAGAAAGAAAGACAGGTTTGTAATGACATGAGAAGTTTTTTTTTTTTTTTTGGCTGAACTGTCCTTTTAAGATTCTATCACAATATACTGATCTAAATATAAGTTAGTTTAGTCTCTCCTGTTAAAGAGACTTCGGAGAAAATAATCTTCATCATAGTTGTTCTTTTGGGTATATTTGCTGAAATTAAGATAAAAACTACAGGAAGCTGTTTTTTATACAGACAATTGTCCGTCATATTAAGGACTTCCACATCCTTTATCAGAAGCTTGGAGCATGTCCAATATGCAGCACAAACAACAAATTAGACTGATTGAGCTGCCAATTCAAGATAGGTGGCCCAAGTTCCGGCAGTTGAGGGAAAACTAGGAAGACAGTAATATAGATTAGATTCCGATCTGTGGTGGAATCTCAAACTAGACACGTAGCAATTCATCCCTTAGTTATGGTTAAAAATGAACACATTTACAGCTGCAAAGAGTCTGAGCATAAATAGCAAATATAGATGAGCTGAGTGTGTGTGTGTGTGTGTGTGTGTGTGTGTGTGCACTGCAGGGTCAGCAGCTTTACATGGAAGAACATTGTCCACACACACACACACACACACACACTGCCCATATAGACATCTAGGGTAGGTATTTACGGCCAGGTTGTAAAGCACTTTGTCACATTTCAGCAGGAGGCTTTCAGAGCAGGAAGCTCTCATTCACCTGAGAGAGAGAACAATACAGGACATACATATTTTTGGGAGTAAAATTACAAAAGTACAGTAGCACATGCATAATGTAATACATATGTTTCACAAAGCAAAACCATAATACTCTCAAACACATGCGCTGTGGTACTTCTGTGAACGCACGCCGAAGACTGATACAGAAGAGAAGAAATGGTAATTTTGTTTTCTTTGCATACAAAAAGTATCCTTGTAGCTTCATAACATTACGGTTGAACCACAGATGTCACATGGAGTAGTTTATCAATGTCTTTACTATCTTTCTAGGCCTTGAATGTGGTAGTTGTCTGGTAGTCACTGTCTATACAAGGTCAGAAAGCTCTTGGATTTTATTTTTATTATTATTTTTATTTTGTGTTTTGAAGATGAACAAAGGTCTTACGGGTTTGGAACAACATGAGATGAGGGTGAGCAATTAATGACAGATTTTTTATTTTTTGGTCAACTATCCTTTTAAGTATTTAAAATGAGTGGCATCAAATGGAATTGCAAATTGTCTTCAAATTGTGTTTTTTTCCCAAACACTCCCCTGTCAGACAGATTTCCAAACATTTTTCCTAAAAATCAGCTAAGGCAATGTAATAAAAAAAAGTTGGCAGACCTATGAGAATAGTCTGAATATACTGCAAACAGGACTTTCTAGCATCAAATAGGTTTTATACTTCTGTATCTTTTTAGAAAAATACAAGAGCAGATTGAGAAACACTGAAATAGAGAGTGAAGGCAAATGGGAACAGGAAAATGAGATGCAAGAAAGAAATTGGCCCATTCTAGGTCTCTAATTCCAATCAATATTCACAAACCAACACACCCACCATTAACAACCCATGGATAATACTTTATTGATTACATAACCTTATTCACAGCCTATAATCTCTGCTGTGTGCTTGTAGGAGCAGCTCTAACTGTTTGATTAAGATGGCTTTATCACACTCAGGTTGGAATCATCCACACATCTGACCCCTGACCTTTGGTCCCACACCCCTGATTCTGCAGGGAAAAGATCTGCTTTGGCTTTCGTCCTGCTACTGGAACTGTGCTGTGATCAATAATCTGATTATTCAGAAGCAGAGGCTAATCTGGAGGGTTTTTATGAATTATTTGCAGAAGAGATTAAACAACTCTGAAAGTAATGAAAACTTGATATTGTTCTTTTATTGTTGACCACAAAGGCATGTGTGCTAAGAAAATCTGGCTAAATACTTCAGTACCATTGTGTGAGAAGTGCGAACACCTCCTTTTCAACTATATGTTGACAGGATTGGCTCTTTTAATCTGAAAGGTACACAGTAGTAAAGCCAATTTAAAAGGCTGTTGTTGTTGCAGATACTGTGATGGAGAGATGACACAGAAAGTCAAGATTTCTGGTTATTTGATGTCAGAATTAAAAGCAGCTTCTGTTTTGCTCCTATCAAAACACAGATATATGCCAAATGCTAGCCACATGACTGTTATGTGGCTAGTTGGGTTGATGGATTTTTTCCACACACTTTATAGAGTGAAATCTAGGATCAGGTACAGTAAGTTTGAGATACTCTGACCAAACAGGTTGAGCGTAACCTGCTCAGAGATAAAGTGGTAGGCAGGATTACTGGAGCACAAGGCACTGCCCCAATGGCTATGGAGTGGCATTCCTCCAGCCTCACACACAATGCTCTGGCTTTACACAAACCTCCGAGGAATGTCTTTTAAGTGCCCTGCTCCAGTCCTGAGCTCTGTATGTGAAGAGCTCTTCTACTCAGTCTTATAGCTCACCTCATATGGACCTGTGAGGTCTCATCTATCATATCAGGTCTGATCTGAATAACAGAGCTCATCTGCTGCAGTGTGTGTAGTTACATCTTTAGTCTAGTAAAGTGTAGTTAAAAACTTACCTAAATGTGACCCCGGACCATGAAACCAGTCATAATTTGAGATTTTGAGTTTGTTAGAATAGGACAATATTTAGCTGAGATACAACTATTTGAAAATCTGGAATATGAGGGTGCCAAACAAAATATCTTCATGGAACATAAATATCCTAATGATTTTTGGCATAAAAGAAAAATTGAACCAAAAATTTTGAACCATACAATGTATTTTCGGTTATTGCTACAAATATACCTGTGCTACTTAAGTCCGGTTTGTGGTCCAGGGTCACAAATTGGAGCTAAGCCATTTGGAATTTTAACCATGACAAGTTATCAGACAGTATCTCACTTTAACTGTATTCACCCTATTTGTTCGTCAATAGTGGTGCACATCCTGTCAGTGATTTATCTGTACCTATATATCCGAATGCATGTCAAGCATATAAATTGCTTTGACCTATAAATAGTGCGGCTGTGAGGTTTACAAAAGCAAAAACCACGCAACAATTTGAATAGAACCCAGAAAAACACCTTTAGAAACAAGCACCATTGCAAAACAAAATTATTTTATGATGTTTAAATGCACTGATGTCAGAGAGCAGAGTTAAATCAGGTTCGTGAAATTCTACGTTCGGTAAACAGCAGGACTGGAATAATGAAAAGCATAAGGTGAAGTTATTGCAGCTTTTATTGTGACTGGTGTGAAAATTGCCGTGCTCAGATAAAGGTCTTGTTTATTCTCGTTCTCAGCTCATGCGAGGACAGATTTCAAGGGTGCTCTTCACACAAACACGATTTAACACCATCCCCCTTGTTTCCTACACTTTCCTGATCCCTCTTTTTGCCTCTTTCATTCTCGCTCACCATTTACCTCCACTCTCTCATATAAATATCAGACTAAGAAAATAAAAAAGAAATCTTCTGATATGGGTTTTCTTTGTAAACTCTGCTAAAGGTTGAAACTCTGTGTGGGATATATACTGTATCTGGAAACACAAAGAAAAAGCACTGAATCACCCAAAAATGAAAATTCTGTCATTAATTACTCACCCTTATGTTGTTCCAAATCCATAAGACATTTGTTCATCTTCTCAACACAAATAAAGATATTTTTGATTAAATCTGAGAGCTTTCTGGAATTTAATGCAGTATTTTAATGATGTCCTTACTACCTTTCTGGGTTCTGAAGATTTGTGTTCTGAAGATGAGCGAAGGTCTTATGGGTTTGGAACGACATGAGGGTGAGAAATTAATGACAGAATTTTCATTTTGGGTGAACTATCCTTTTAAGGGTCAGGAAGATTGAGTATATGAGATCATTATAAAGTGTATATTCTCTATTCACAAGAATATCCACTGGAATGGAGCATGAGACATAGGACTAGGTGGATTATTTGGATGCATTAAACAAAAACATGTAAGAATTGTGTACCATTTAATAATATTTACTAGCCATATATATTCAGAACACTGTATTTGCATTATTTTTGTTAAAGTGATAGTTCACCCAAAAATGAAAATTCTGTCATTAATTACTCATCCTCATGTTGTTCCGTAAGACCTTTGTTCAACTTCGGAACACAAATTAAGATATTTTTGATGAAATCCAAGAGCTTTCTGACCCTGCATAGACAGCAACACAACTACCATGTTCAGAAAGGTAGTAAGGACATTGCTAAAACAGTCCATGTTAAATTTTCTTAGTTTGGCATCCTAGATTAACTTCTGATGGTAAATTTTACGCTGAAGTAGAGGATGGTAGAGACAGTAATTTGTCTTGTTTCTTTACGAGCAGCAGACGCTCTGCCTCTGGAAAGATCAGAAGGAGAAAAATGTGTATATGGAAAAAACTCCCTGCATTATTACAGAGTCACTTTATGTAACTGATTTCATTCACTCACATTATTTACGTCAGATAAGAACAGAGAGGGTTAGACTATTATTCTTTCCATGCGTTATGTTGCGTTTCCTAATGACGTTAGCAGACAAATGGCCAATAACGTTAAAACAGCGACTATTTTGGACTCTAACAGCATTTCAGGAGTAGTCAAAACATACTGAGGCCTCTCTCTTCTCCTCATGGCTAGTGGAGTGTAAGGGATTTTTTCAGCAGAAAGCAAGGCATGATGGGCCGGGGAGGGTGTGGGGCCAGCATTTCTTCAGAGGCCCGGCAGCAGGGAGAGCAGGCTCTCTTTGAGATGCAGAGGGGGTTAATTCGAAGCACAATGGAATGAGCTGACAGGGCCGGGGACTTGTTCCAAACAGCGGAGCCCGATGCCCACTGAGGCACTGAAGGGCCAGCGAGGTCGTGTTCAGCCTGTTGTGCCATTGAGCCAGGCGGGAGGGGGTTGCTGGGGGAGCGGGGAGGGGTCGGTGGAGGCCCACGCTGTGAGGCTGTGGGGGGCATTTTAATCCCCTATTACTTGGACAAGAGATTAAAAGATTCCTGCTTTATTTCTCCACATGTCCCGCTGCTTCTAGCAGTGCCTGGATGACGGCAGTTTGAGCACAGGTTTTATTTTTAGCTTAAACACACGGAATGAAGCGAGAGCCTAAGGCACTTTTGATTTGGGCCACTTAGCTGAAAAATTGATGTCATTGTTCTGAGAGCTTTTTGAGGATTGTTCACAAAGGCTTGGCTAAAGTCAAGCTTAGGACTGAGGTGTTGATTTGACAAGCCACTAAAACTGGGAGAACAGGGACAAAAGGTGCATGGCGACAGAGAGAGGACTCTACGTGTGACTGTGAAGAGGGCTGTGTGTTGTGAGGGAATCAGAGAAAATATACAAGCATGGGGGGATGGGGCAAATTTGCGAGGAATTTGGCCATGATGAATGAACCCTGCTCAGTCCCCACAAAAATCACTCAACAGCAAATAAACATTCCCATCGTTGCTGCTGTGTCCCCTGGTGGCGGCCCGCATGACCTGAATGTCTCAGTCCCATTTTGAGCCCTATTTCAAATAACAGGCTGTCAGATAGTATCTTCCTGTCAGCTCAGCCTACACACAGCCGCCCCGCTCTCAGCCACACAGGAGCCAGCGTGGGGTCAAGAGCTGCTAGTCAGGGTCTTGTTTCTTTGTTGATCCAGGAGGGCACCTCGATGAGAGCTCTAGAGCAGTGCAAACAGTCTTGTGTTCCTTGTCTTGTAGATACCAACGGCCTGCGTGCATTGTCATAGGGCTGAGCTTCACAATTTACCTGCTGACCCTGAATCTGTCAGCGAGGTGAGTGATGAGGGACATGGACTTGCTAACTGCAAACACTAGAGGCTACAATTAGAGCCAAGAGGTGAGCTTGTTCAAGACTTTCGTGAACAGGCCAGGCGTTGCTTCTTTCAACTCATCATTGCATGATGTAAGTATTGCAGCATTTTAGAGAAATGTTATGTTAATCTATGTTACAACATTACTCCTATAGAATGCATGATAAAAAAATCTAGCATGAAAGCATGGAAAAGTCATGGTTTCAGTAAAAAACAAAACAGAAAACAAATCAAAACAGAACAAACAAAAACAACACCAAAAAAAACAAAACAAAACAAATCAAAACAGACAAAACAAAACAAAAAAACTAAATCAAAACAAAACATAAAACAAAACATAAAACACAAATCAAAACAGAATAAAACAAAACAAACAACACAAAAAAAATCACAAAAAACAAGTCAAATCACAGAACAAAATCCAAACAAAACAAAACAGAATAAAACAAGAACAATTCAAAACAGAACAAAGAACAAAAACATAAAAACAGAACAAAAAAAACTGAACAAAAACATTTGGCAGCACAACAAAAATGCATCTTGTTTTATCTGTATAAAAGTAATATCATAAAGTAATATCATTTTAAAACACACTGTTTTATTTACAAAAAAAAAAGTGTGTTACGAAATGAAATATTATTGACAAAATATAAAAAAAACAAACAAACAAAAAAACAGTAAAAATTCCACAAGGCCATTTTGACTCCTGAAAAAACAATCTGAACTTTAAAAAAAAATACATTATTTTTGTAATGACTTCTAAACTGTATAATTACACCATACTAGTCAAACGTCTTTCACATTTCATAGTGATTTCAATTCAAATTAATAGTTCAGTTAATATGTGGAATGTACACCAAATGTACACCAACTACTACTACAAAATAAACCTCTTCAGGTTGCAAAATACACCACTTCACAAGGTCTGAACTATTGATTCTGTGACTGTTGCTTGAAGTTCTTGAAGCTACATTACAGGCTCTTCTGATCAGTCGTTTGGCATTGATGCTTTTTAAAGAACTTGACAATCAAAGGTTTCTGAAGCCTTCTTTGTTTTATACTGACTGGACCCTTCATTTTTATGAGTGTTGGAACCTGTTTTACCTCCCCACATTCCAACAGCAGCAACTGCTTGAAAAACTGATGTCGGATCAGCTCTTCAAGGTTGCTCTTCGCCCTCATGCCGTCTGTCTGAACGTCGGCTGATACAGCATAAGTGCACGGGGGGGTTCCCCTGGTCTGTCTCGCTCACATGATATGGTCAGGCATCTCTGCATTCCTGCAATAACACTCATTCCCCCCTCACCATGTGCTGCCGTCAGGGCCTGCAACTCCCCCCACACCAGCCCCAGACCGCCACTCAAACCCGCTCTCAGGACTGGATCAAAATAACCCCAGCGGGAGCAGATATCACTCATCTTAGTCAGCACAGAGTCATGATCCAAATGAAGACTTCACTGACCAGACAGCTTGAAATCTTATACAACCATGAAGATTTACCCAAAAACTATAGTGACTTACAGCAAGGCTAATAACAAACATGAAAATTCTATCATTAATGACTAATTTAATTCCAAACCTGTAAGATCTTCACACATCTTTAAAACACAAATTAAGATATTTTTTGATGAAATACGAGAGCTTTCTGACCCTGAACATCGAAGACTGGCATGGAAGAGAATTCATTATTTTTGTTTTCTATTGTGCACAAAAAGTATTCTCATAGATTCATAAAATTACGGTTGAACCACTGATGTCACATGGACTATTTTATTGATGTTATTACTACCTTTCTGGGCCTTGAATGTGTCCATTGCATTGCTGTCTATGTAGCATCAGAAAGCTCTCAGATTTGATCAAAAATATCTTCATTTGTGTTCTAAAGATGAACAAAGGTTTTATGGGTTTGGAACAACATGAGGTTGAGTAAGTAATGACAGAATATTCATTTTTGGGTGAACTATCCCTTTAAGTCACCATTCTTGATCTAAAAAGTTGTACATGGGAAGCATGTACATGTGTTGCAACTTGTTGCTGCTTTCAACAGAGTTTGACCAAAGTCAGTTCACTCTGCAGCCATGTTGGTAACAACTCTTGGCAGCTGTTTCAGGCAGGCAAGACAAATACCTATTTACTTGAATGGATACCTCAAAATGGATATGGAATGGATATCCCAAAAAAATGCTTGACAAACTCTATATAACAGTATTTAAATAACAATCTGACATGAACTGACCCATCTTGTTATAACCTGTTGAAACAAACCCTGCATATGCTGGTTAGGTATGTTTTGAAGCATGGCAGCTGGTTTGAGCTTGTTCAAGATGGTCCTGAGCTGGTTTAAGCTGGTCCCAAGATGGTTATAGAGGGTATGCACGTGATGTCATCGTCAGCTAGAGTGAGTGCGGCTCCACCCACTGAGTGGCAAAATAACTGAATGGCAGCATTGGTTTCAGTGTGAATGATGTGACAGAACACATCTAAAATGAGAAAGAGCTCTGCAACTGACTGTACAAAGAGATCTGACTGGAAATCTGAGGCATATTTCTACAGACTTCTGAAAGCTACAGAAAAGAGAAGCAAATGAACTGTTGTAATTCACAGAAACAAATGGACTCCAGGCAGTGAAACACAGTTGCCGTTTTCATTTACTGTTAATATGTTGAATTTTGCGCTAAAATCATACCCTATATACTGTATAATAATATTATATATCATATAATAATATATTGTATTGACCATTCATAAATTAAATATTTAAATTCTGCATAACTGGAGGTATTTAAATAAACACTATATAAAACTATACAAGTTTTTGGGCTGGACGATATATATATATATATATATATATATATATAAAACATTGATATAAGTGATCACCCGGGTTTAGACCAACCTATTTTGTATTTACAATATGCAAATTAGCTTCATTTATTTCCCCGGTGTCAAAATCAGACACATATAAATAGAATAAATGTCAGGAAACATGATTCCTGGCTACATATTAATCTCCATGGACCACTAGATCTTTGGTAAGTTGTACACTGCATCGAATCCAGCAACCTTTAGTTTAAACTGATTGTCCTTCCTTATTAAATCCATTTACGCAGCTTCGTCTTTTGCCACTCAGTCCGACTGAGGGGCCATGTTTTGTCGGGAAAGTAACATTGATGCATACCCTCTATAAACTGGTTATAAGCTAGTTGCTTAGAACCAGCACATGACCAGCTTAAACCAGCTCAGGACCAACTTAAAAAAGCTCATGCCCAACTAAAGAACAGCTCAAACCAGCTTCAATGCTTCAAAACATACCTAACCAGCATTTGCATTTTTTTTTCAATAAAGTATATACAGTCTTTGGTTTGATGTTAGCATATTGCTAAGCTAACGGCTTTAGCTATGCTAATACAAAAAAAATGAATTTAAAAAAGCATACTGCACTGTTTTATATATTAGTATTGCTCCAATTTATCTGTATTTCTTAGTACTGCAGAACATAGACATGTAATTAGCACTAAAATGCTACATGTCCAGTAGATTTCAAAACAGAGTGATTGTCTGATACCATTTCTGTGAGTGGATGTCTCCTCCATTAAATAAATTCTTTGCCTCATCTGGAATTTAGTATAGCTGCTTGTAAAAAGTAAGGAACAGGAAGTGTTTCCAAGTACGGTTTATTGTTCTTAGTATGTGAATGATAACACACTCATAGATCTGTTCTCTATGAGAGCTTTAGAAATGCCAGAATTAGATCATTTCCAAATCTGACACGCAAAGTGTGTGCGTGTATGTATGGGTATGTGTAAGATACAACCAGAGAGAGAGAGAGGAAGAGACAAGGAAAAAGACAGAAGAGTGGAGGAAGGGAAAGGAAGAGACAAACCTTGCCGTGACCCCCAGCTGAGCAGAGAGGCTGTCCAGGATTTAGTGTTGTTTATACAGCTGCCGAAAGCACCCAGGAGATCACGGCAGTGGAACAGACGTATACACCCAAATTCCACACCTTCACAAGTCACAAAAACACACCTAAAAAGTGCTCAATGATGAA
This sequence comes from Cirrhinus molitorella, assembly GCA_033026305.1. NCBI lineage: Eukaryota > Metazoa > Chordata > Actinopteri > Cypriniformes > Cyprinidae > Cirrhinus > Cirrhinus molitorella. The sequence continues at coordinate 28,300,844 of CM065122.1, read as the reverse complement.
ACAACCTTTTTCATTTGGAAAGATTCCTTTACTTTGTTCGCCTCCCACTGCAGGACTGAGGAGATGAATTCAGTTCCTCACCATATCTCGCATTTCAAAACCTCCACCGCTGCCACTCAAACTCACAGGCCGTTACCTTTCACTGACATCTGAATTTCTCAATCACAATCTTGGTCTGCCTGAATAGTGATACACAGAATTCGCATGCTTTGTATTACACTTGAAATCAGCTGTAAGATGAAACAGCAAGTCTGCAGTGGAGCTGAGGAAACCAAGGGTCTAAAACAAACACCATTTGTCTAAGTATTATAAATCTAAGGAAACGTGTCCCACATACTGAGCAGCCTCCTCCCTCCCTGCTTACTCCAGAAACAACAGGTTACAGGTAATCAATAAGATATTAGTGATCGGCACTGCACTGTTTTTGTAATGTATATCATCACAAACAGAAACAAAATAGTGACAATTTTCGGTCCCACTTTATATTAAGTGGCCTTAACTACAACATACATCAAAAAATAAGTACAATGTACGTACTGTGTTCATATTGTATTGCAAAACATTTTCTACTATTCTTAACTTCATTATAATTCTTTAATATAATTCCTTTTCCTTTTCTTTGTCAAGTACACTTTTGTTATATTGCACGACCATTAAAAAGGCTGCATTTATTTGATCAAAAATACAGTATAAGAAGATATACTCTGAAATATTATTCTAGTTTAAAAACTCTTTTCTATTTGAATGCAGTTTAAAGTTTAGCGCCCATTTATTTTTTTCCCAAATTCTGGTTTATTTTTTCCCCCAAATTCAGTGTTTTTCTCTGTTTTAATGGCTAAATTAAAAACATAGTAAACAAAAAGCATTTCTAATTAATTGAAATGATGAAACGTACACAATTTATCAGCAATCTTTTACAAAAATAAAATTTAAGGCCCTATGAAATATCTTTTATTTTTTTCTCAAATTCAGTTTTATTTTTGAACAGATTCCGTATTTTCCATTAATGTTCTAGATTCCATTTTAATGGTTTTATTAAATTGTAATAATCAAATGCATCTCTAATTATTTGATTTTGTAAAAAAAATTATTTATTATTTTATTTCTTTCCTTTTTTTTTTAGAAATACTGTGTTGTGTATTTACATTTTTATGGTAAATGAATTCTGGTAAAAAAAAAAAATCTCTGCGAAATTTTTAATTAAAATTAGTAATATATTATAATACAAAAGCATGTATAAAAAATATAATATATGTATAATATAAAAGTAATACTTCTGTCACAGTTTCTTCACGTTAAACCAAACTTTCATATAATATGATGCTCGTGTGTAGTAAACAAAACCGCGTTTCTGCGCCATTCATTCACACAGAAACACAGACTATGCAGGATTTATATTTAAAGAGTATTTTTGCAGCTTAACCCTTTAATTGTCACTCCCTATTGTGAACATAGACATGAAAATGCACTATCCAAATGTAATTTTTTATAATTCAGAACAAAAACATTTTGTGATATGATTTTCATGTACAATTTCCATGATAATGCAATGTCTGAATTTAAAATGGTTTTCAAAGGATGAATTTTGAGATTTTAAGTCTTCAAGTGATCTATAATTTCTTATGATTTCTAAAGCGAGATAGAAAAAAAGGCAACAAAGAAAGTATTTTTGTGAAAAAGGTCTGAACCCCTTTTATAATGTAAATTTTTTGAGGTGCACTCTTGTCATAAATTAATCTATTACTTTTCCTACATAATTTGTAACACAAAAAAGTGGTAAAATATCAATTTAGGAGTCTTAGACCTTTCCAACGATATATAGTTTGTCATGATTAGATTCGGATTTATTTGAAATATGGTGAAGTAAACTTAGGCGTCCCGGTGACGGGACGGTGACAGTTAAAGGGTTAATATTCACAGACATTACTAGTCCATATCGCATTTTGATTTAAGTGTATTGATTTATTCATCCGAAATTCCATGGCATTCTGCGTTATACAGTAAATTACCTTTTTTTGACTGAATTCTGTGATTCCATTTGCGTTTTCCACGTCATGGAAATCATAGGGTCTTAAAAATGTAATTTATTCCTGTGATGCAAAGCTGAATCTTCAGCAGCCATTACTCCAGTCTTCAGTATTATATGATCCTTATTAATATGCTGATTTGCTGCTTAAGTAACATTTCTTATTATCCACACTGAAAACAGCTGTGCTGCTCAATGTTTTTGTAACATTATACAAGTCACTTTTGATCAATTTAATGCATTATTTAATGCTGTTTAGCATAGCATATTTTGGTTTTATACTGGTTTATTTGAATGTGTGCATATCTGTATGCAATTTTTTTTTAGAAAATACCAACGTAAAACATTTGCCATATAACAAAGTTTGCTAAAACGACAACTGAAATTGAACATGGTAGTTGCTGCCAGTTGCACAGTTGTTGAAAATGCAATCTGCTGCTAATTTGTGCTGCTACTGTCTGTTACATCCAGCCTCACTGCCAATGCACACACATTCCTGCAGGCGAGACCTTGTAAACCACATAAAAAAAATCATGATGAAGATGGAAACAGAATCCCTACTGGAGGTTGATGTAAATGATGCTGCTAGGCATTCTTGACATTCTAATGCGTCCTAATTATCTAGTGTAAAGTGTCTCTCAGTATTTTGGAAAGTGCTGGATGGACTCAGAGCCAATCCAGAAGTCAACAGCTTTAAATAGAAGATACTCACTGCAGCTTTACGGACGCTGAAAATGCTTGGCATAGTGTCAAGCAAATGACGTCAGCGGCAAATGTTTAACTAAGTTATCCGAGGTATTTATTTTTAGTCTACTGAATATAATATAGGCTGGCTGTCAATCCTGTTAAAGATGTGCATATGTATATGATCTCCATAACAATGATAAAGGTTCTCAGCAAATAGCAGAAATGTTCAATTCAGGGGCATTTTTAACCAGATCTGACATTGGTAAAGAACTGTGCTGGGATTTGCAGCGGGTCTGATTTATTTGAGGGTAAATATAGTCATATTTCTGGTGCTGCAGGAGGGTTACGAGTGGGGGTGTGGAGATGAGACATCCCCGTTAGCTGAGCACTATTTTCAGGATCAGGCTGTCATGTGCCCAGGGGCTCAGAGTATCTCCATACAGTTTAGCTGTTTGAAGAGTCTGAGAGAGAGAGGGAGGCATGTCAGACATGGGCCCTGTCAGTTAACCTCAAAAAGACGAAAATAATGATATTCCAAAAAAGTCCCGGCCGCCAAGACCACAAATATAGCTTTAAATTAGACAACATTCCCTTAGAGCGTACTCAAAACTACCTCAGCCTAGACAACAGCAGCAGGAAGCTTCAGCAAACCTGTGAACAACCTCAGAAACAACACACAAGAAGCTTTTTTTTGTATTCGTACCAAAAAAGTAGCATTAAAACTGGCATCCTCATGAGTTTGAGATGGGAACGAAGGCAAATGGGGGAGTGTTTGGAAAACCTGCTTAAAATATATATATATTGCCATTTGAAATGACTTATTTCATGTTTAAAGGGATAGTTCAATGAAAAATCTGTCATTAATTACTCCCCTTCATGTGGTTCCAAACCCATTAGACATTTTGTTTTTGATTTTTGATGAATTCTGAGAGAACTTGTGTTGTTAAAGTAATTACATTTTTATTTTTTGGTGAACTATCCCTAAATTTAACCTACCTAACAAAAATGACACACAAAACAACAAATGAACCTTCTCGTCCAGTGTAGTGGCTGCGTTCACAAACCAAAACACGTTCCTTAGAGCCTCAGGATAGATACACTAGAAAGACAGACAGGCAAACATGACAGACCTACCGAAAGAAGACAGGCTTGTGATTTATTGCACATACACCGCGGTAGTAAAATACGCTTCTTAACCCCATGCAGCAACTTGAAGAAAATTCTGAACCCTTTCGTTCCCCGTTTTACAAACCACAAACATTGTTAATTGACGGCTAACAGATACAAACTGTTAGATGAAACCACAACTGAGCTAGTGCTTCCAGAACAGGATGAACCTCATGAAACCTCAAGAACATGTCTGGGTCATATTTCACCCTCAAGAAAGAAATAATAAATTATATTTTGCTTAAACAAAATTAAGTTGTTTTCTTTTTCTCTTTTTCAGGCTCGGTTCACACAGAATGCATTTTTGTTTAAAAATGCAGGACAGTAGAATTACAAAAACAATACAAGGTCTTTGGCAGAGCTGGGTAGATTACTTACAAATTGCAGTCCATAACTGAATAAAGATTACTTGATAAAAACTGTAGTTAATGTAATCTAGGTTACTCATTTAAGGGTAATTTTACGTTCTTTTACTTTCACTTATTTTAAATATTAGAATGGAAAATTATTATTATTATTTTTTTATTTTTTGTTTTTTTATCAATAAATTATGAATAATTTACTGCCATTGAGTGAAAAATATGTCCTCCAAAAAATGGATTTTGGGAATTTGATTACATAATCCAGATTACATGTGATCAGCTCTGGTCTTTGGACAAGTTTTTAAAACTCAAGCAAGTTTTTCAAACTTTTCCACTGAATAGAAAACAATGGAAAAGCAGTGCAGTGGAATGCAAAAATTTGTTCTGTGTAAACGGCCCCTTACACTCCTTAACATAACACAAAAAAATGCCTTTTGCCATAACTTTAATAAAAGATACAAATGAAAGACACAAGAAAATAATAGCTGAATTTATAAAAAAAATGACCCTGTTCAAAAGTTTACATACACTTGATTCCTAATACTGTGTTGTTACCTGAATGATCCACAGCTTTTTTGTTTTTTTGTTTGGTGATAGTTGTTTATGAGTCCCTTGTTAAACTACCCGCTGTTCTTCAGAAAATTCCTTCAGGTTCCACAGATTCTTTGGTTTTTCAGCATTTTTGCGTACAGTATTTTAACCCTTTCCAACAATATGATTTAGAGATCCATCTTCCTTCAGACACGATGCATTAAGAGCCAATAGGGTGAAAACGTTTTCAATTTGAAGATCAGTTATTTATTTACCTTATTTTGTCTTTTAGGAAACATGTAAGTATCTTCTGTAGCTTCTGAAGGGCAGTACTAAATGAAAAAAATAAGAAAAATGTACACATCTTCATTCTGTTCAAAAGTTTACACCCCTGGCTTTTAATACATCGTTTCTCCTTCTGGAGCATCAGTGAGTGTTTGAACCTTCTGTAATAGTTGCATATGAGTCTCTCAGTTGTCCTCAGATGGATCTCAAAATCATACAGTCATTGTCGGAAAGGGTTCAAATACACAAAAAAGCTGAAAAAACAAACAATTTGTGTAACCTGACAAATTTTTCTGAAGAACGGCAGCAACTTTTGAACAAGGTCATAGGAGGACTATGTAAACGTTTTATATTAAATATCTTATTCAGGTCAGTACCAAATTAAAAATAACAAGCATTTTGTATGATCCCTCTTATTTTGGTAAAATAATTACAATTTTGCAAGTTCTGCAATGTGTATGTAAACTTTTGACTTCAACAGTACCTTTAGAGTTTCAGCCTGAAAATACCACTGTCTGTAAATGCCTTCAAATGCAACAAACCAATAAGTCATCCTCGTTTGAATTCTGAATCATTAGAGGAGAGACATTTAAAAGTGTCCATAAAGGATTCATTAAACCAAGAGTCAGTTGCGACAGTGTGCGAGATGAGAGGACAGTGAGGAGCAGAGGGAGCCGAGTTGAAAACACATAATGTTGAAAAGATGAAAAGTACTGAGGGAATGTGAGGAATGAGCTGGGTTTTGTCAGTCACTCCAAACTCAAGCAAAAGCTCTTTAACCAGCAGCGGCACCCCTCCTCTTTTCTCTCGGTCCAACAGTCCCTCGGCCATTGACTCTCTTCTTTCACTCCTTCCTCAGCTCCTCTTCTAAAGAGCTAAAGCTCTCTCTTTTCTGCTTTTGGGATCTTGCTCACAAACACACACACACTGATTCATTTGACTTCAAAGCAGCACCACATCGACCTCTCTCTCCCCACAAATCACTTTCCTTTCTATCCGTACTCTCCACCCTTTTATTCTCTCTCCCCTCATTCTCTCGAGTCCCACAGCCCAGCAGCTGTAGTGTTACAAAGTGAGACAGTGAAGGAGGGAGCGATTTAAAGAGATTGCTGAAAGACAGCGGCGCTTCGAAATAAAAGACTTCACGGGTAAACAAATCTCCATACCGTCGACTGTTTTCAGCCTCTAAGCTTAATTAGTCTTTTCTCTCCATCTCATCACCCGTCTATCTTTCAGTCACCCTCACCTACAGACATTCCTGCGCTGTTAGTCGCTCTCTTTCTCTCAAAGAGAGCAAAAAGCCCAACACGGCTCTGCTTTAGTGTCCTGCTGGGAAAGATCAGGTGGGGATGATGGGAAGACTTCCCCTGCTTAGCGTCTCATGCATGGAGTGTTTAACCTCCTCATGCTGGCACAGTTGAGGATAAAAAAGACATTTGTGCACCAGCAGAGAGCCGCCTGGTCGGCAGCACACCACAGATAAGCGCTATCTGAAAGATAGACATACTAAGGCAAGTTTCCTAGTGAGATTGACGGTTTTTAAATCAAATACGCCTGATAACGATATCATCAAAAATTAGCCGTATCAGTGTTGTCTGGCCAAACACCTAAATAATTTCACAGATTCCAGTTTGAGGTGCCTCACTTTTCCCTTGCTTGTGCTAAAGAACAATGATTTTATTAGATTAAAATATAAAAATGTAACGCTAAATGTCACAGAATTTGCAACATTTTGAATGCATAAATCAAATGTAGGTCAGTACACTTAAATTAAAATGCAATATGGACTAGTTTCTGTGAATATTAAGCCAAAAATACAATTTAAATATGAATCCTGCATGTTCAGTAAAACAGTACCTTTAGAGTTTCAGCCTGAAAATACCACTGTCTGTAAATGCCTTCAAATGCAACAAACCAATAAGTCATCCTCGTTTGAATTATCAATCATTAGAGGAGAGACATTTAAAAGTGTCCATAAAGGTTTCATTAAACCAAGAGTCAGTTGCGACAGTGTGCGAGATGAGAGGACAGTGAGGAGCTCTGTGTGAATGAATGGCACAGTCACACGGTTTCCTTTACTACTCACATACTGAAGCATGCGTGATGCTCGCAGTGTTTTCAGCACATAAGTACAGAAATGTCGCTTCATGAGCATTTTACAGTTTCTTTTAAGAAAAACTTCCGTCATAGCATCTACAAACAGAAACTTTAAGGTCTTTACAGCAAACTGTCAAAAAAAAGGTTTGGTTTAACTTTACTTAATATATTACCTTATGTAATGATAGTACTACTAATAATAATGCATTATTTTACAATAAAGCATTATTTTTTAATGAATATTTAGCAGAAAATATATTTATCAGAATTGATTTACCAACAAAAAATTTCAGAAAAAAAAAATATATATATATATATATTATTCTTTAAAAATAAAATCAATTAATTAGAGATGCTTTTGATTATTAAATGTAATGAACCATTAAAATGAAAACACAGAATTTGGTAAAAATAAAATTAGAGAAAAACATAAAACGGATTTTACAGGCCCTTAAATTTTTGTGAAACTTTCATTAAATTGCTGTTAAATTGTGTAAGTTTCATTATTTCAATTACTTACATGGTTTTTTGATTAGTACAATGTCATTAAAACAGAGTGTAGAACATTTCTTAAGCCCAAACCTGTATTCTACATTGTAAAAAAAGATAAGACAATAGCATTAGCCTACCCATTAAAACATCAACAATTACCTTTGTTAAAAGAGCGGGGTAATTAAGTATGATGATAGAAGCAGTTCTATGTGGAGCCATGAGAAAAGCACAGCTTTCATCAGGTATATAACTGACACCACTTTCCTAGCACTGATCCAGCAGGCTCCTCCATATCGGTGTTCACACACACACACACACACACACAGTTTCTCAGGCTCAGACTGCATGAATGTGCCTGCGCCGGACGCATTGAAGCGTGCACGGCCACATTGAGCACAGCAATGGAATTTCTGTCTCCTAGACGGACGGTCACCACAGCAGGGTGGGCTTCAGATAAGGGCTGTATAGAGAAAACAGGTATCCACTGCCACAGGGGCCTCTGTGATAACCTGATGGGGCCTCAGATGAAGAAGAGGTCCTGAAAGAAAAGAGTTTGGCTTTCAGCAATGGCTAAAGTTTCATCTTTGTCAATAGCTGATCTCACAATGGATAAAAAAGTGGGCCAATACTGCTGATAAGATATGTATCTTAAAATTACGGTACCGAAAGAAACACAAGAAATACAGTTCTTCCAAAAAAGCCTCATACTTCAGCCACACCTAACAATATAATTTTCAATTCTATAATAAAATATCAAAGCAATCATTCATTTTTTAGGTTGGAAAATATGGTCCCACTTTAAAGTCCCCATGAAGTAAAAATGGAAGTTTTTTGGCTTTTAGTATGAATTGAAATGAAAGTCGTAAGCAAGCGTGTTTCAAAACAGTGACAAAATTCGCATTTACAAAATAGACACATTCATAAATTACAGTCTTGAACTTCTGCCAATATGGATTAATGATTTTGAATGGTTTAGAAATGTGAAGCTAGCTTTGATCATGCCACATATTTTGATATTTTGTATCTATTACAATATTTTTCATATTAAGTATGACTTGAAGGGACATTTCAATCAAAATTTTTAATTTAGTTAATTTTGCCAAAGTCTTATGGGTCTCATATTGTTCCAAATCTATAAGACAGTTAATATTTGAAATGCAAATTGAGATATTTTTAATAAAACCAAAGAGGCATCTTTTTCTCCACTGAAAGCCCAGGCTTAACCACAGCTTAAAAGAGCAAAAAGTTTATAGGCGTTGTAAATATGAATTGAGTGTTTTAAACCAAATCTTGTGAAGCAATATGATCACTATATATGACAATTTATTTGAGCTTTTATTCACATCTAAACAAAGGTTTATAACCTGAGGGAGAGTAAATGAAGATAGAATTTGCATTTTTGGGTAAAATGCCAAGTTCTGTCATGAAACTCTAGATGGCACACTGATGAATCGTGAATGCAAACTGATGATATTTACAGTGTTAAACTACTTGGCACAAGCTGATTGGTTCATGTTGCATACACAGCCAATGAGCTTGCTGCTTTACATTTAAATGGCTGGATAGCATTCACTAGAGCATTTCACAGCGCGTTTTCAGAGTTTCTCTGAAACCCTCCACCTCCCCAGCTCCACCTGTATAGATCCGCTACTGGGTAATTATATGTTATACCTAGACATCTGAAAGCTGCATGAATAAACTTTCCTTTGTTGCATGGTTTGTTAGGATAGGACAATATTTGGCCGAGATACAACTATTTGAAAATCTGAAATTTGAGGGTGAAAAAAGCATAAATATATTGAGAAAACTGCATTTAGTCCAAATGAAGTTCTTAGGAACATGATCTTTACTTAATATCCTAATGATTTTTGGCATTAAAGAAAAATCTATAATTCTGATCCATACAATGTATTTTTGGCTTTTGCTACAAATATACCTGTGCTAGTTGTGACTGGTTTTGTGATCCAGGGTCACATATATGCTATTGTGCAGCAGCAGTATGTCTTAAATACTCACAACACTGTATCGGCATATGTATTGGCAGTAGCACGTTCCTGTACTTGCAGCAATATCTACAACAGCAGCAGCAATTTAGCAGCGTAACAGATTTGTTCCACCAAGACCAAATCCATTAACATTGGCATATCCATTACCACGGACAATCATCAGAGTTGTTATGATAAAACTAGCCCTTTAACTGTCCAACAGCATCCAAATACTTTTTAGTATACACTTGACAGAAGAATGTCATTGATAGAGAAGCAGCGTCTAAACACTTTCCAAAATAAGGTATTAAAAAAGAGAGAAAAGGGTAGAGAGAAACTGTTCTCTTCAAAGAAACATTACACAATTGAGTCAAAGTCTCTGCACTGTAACCTATGACCTTACAACCCCCCAGGGTCACGACACAGAGAGGAGACGGCAACCACTCACTAGCCTGTTCCCAGAGAGAGAGAGAGAGAGAGAGAGAGAGGAAGGAAAAACAGGGGCGAAAGAGGGAGGGGTGGCTGCCAGTTACCAGTTTAGTAGCAGTCTCTGAGTTTAATAGAAAGGGGTGTTGACTGATTAATATTTATGAATTTGGGAACAGTTGTGTTTTTGTGTGGGACTCTGCTTTTCTCACGCAAGGTGGGACGGCCAGGGGGAGGAATGCATTACCGCTCTGAAGACCAGGGGAAGAAAGAGGAAGACAGAGCGCTGAAAGAGAGATGCTGGACAAAAGAGGAAAAGAGGGAGAGAGGGTCTCCTCTGCCTTTCCGTCAAACGAAATAAAGAAGGGGGCGACAAAAGAAAAGAAGTTGGTCCCTGAAAGGGGGTGATATCAGATTTCTCAGACGTTTGAGTGTTGAGAGGGCTGAACATGATCCAAACTCTCGCCTTAGTGACAATTAAAGTCAGCACTGGCTGCAATCGTTCAAACCATTAGTCACCTCCTATAAGTGGTGACGGATATTAAATATAGGCAAACATACCATACCGGAGAGCTCATCTTGATTTGCTGGTCATTAATTATAAGAAAACAAAGGCTGACAATAGGATGAGTGTGGAAACTAATTTCTTTGACAACTCACTCCTGTCCAGATAGATGGCTTTTGTGAGGCACACACACATAATCATGGGATGACTTCTTTCAAGCGTGCATTAATAAATCATTTGCAGCACATTATATAATGACTAAGAAATGATTAGTTCATGTTCATATAAATATACATATTCCATGAAAATAAAAGCTTAAATAGTCAGTTTAAATGCACTAAGGATGCAAAATATTATGTAATAATGGTTATGATTAATGAACGTTAGTATAAAGACTGCTTTAATCCACATAAACATTGGTATTACAAGTTATAGCCATTGTTTTTTTTTAATATTTATATTTATATCTTTTTTATTATCTTTATATTTATACCATTTATACTTTTAATAATTAAATATAGTATTTTATATATTTATTTTTACTATTAAGTTTACATTTTAGTAGTTTTACGTACTCCAAGTTGATTTTTTTTAGTAACTGTAGTAGGTTAAGGCAATATTTTTTCATATATGAGTAAGTTTTTTCATCTTATAGCTTTAGTTAACAACAACACTGGTCAAAGTTTATCTAAAAACAAAAATTCTGTCATGATTTATAATTTGTATGCCGTTCATACAGTATCATGGCTAAAAACCTAACATGAATGAATCAGTCAGACTGGCTTTGTGAACAGAAACTCATTAAAACACTTGAACAAAAATAACACTTTGTTTACATCATTGCTAAGACACAAAGATTTTGTGTGAATAATGATTAAATTTCAGTCTGTTTCTCACACAAATGTACTACATGGCTTCAGAAGACGTGGAATATAGCACATTAGGCATATTGACTACTTTGATGATCCATTCATGGTGTGGCTAGGACATTCTTCAGTTAACTAATCGTGTTCACCAACTCAGAGAGTCTTATGTTCTGGAACACGAGTAAATGATGACAAAATTTTAATTTTTGGGTCCTAAGTAAAAAAAAAAAACTGAAGAGGGCTAATTCTTCTTCCTTTGTTGTTTCCCTCTCTCTGTGCAGCCTGGGGCCTTGTGGCCTGGCTTGTCTTGTTAATGGCCCTGAATGACGCAGTAATGGGATGTAAATACCATTGTACTTTTTAACATACCACCAAAGCACACCCATTCAAAAGTAGCCTCTCCCTATCTATTCAGTATCTCTCTCCCCTCCCCATAGGCAACTCAAGGAGAAGAGTGAATGAGTGAAACTTTTCCACAGGAGATGGTGGCACAGCTGAAGAATGACTTGGAGGTCTGAGGAGGGTCACTGGTTTCTGTGACGTAAGAGGGCTAAGATGAGGATCTCTTGTTCAGGAATGCTGGGTAATGAGGGCTGAAAGGTTTTAGGCCATTCGGTGACACCACAGACAGCAGCTATTTCAGACGCTGTTATATGCCCGTAAAGCCATTACCCACAACTCCACTGTCATTAGGAGATTAGAGACTCTGCTATAACCCTGACAGGCATTTAACATGAAATTACACACATTAGAAGGAAACAGAGAAAACGCTAAGAATACAGTGACACAATTAAGATGCAGTTAAATGGGTCATGTTTAGACCAAAATAAGCAGTCATACCAGTCTTGCATGTTCTCTGAGCAGCATCTTTAGCACACATGAGTACACCAGTCTATCTTCCAGCCAATTAGTGCAGTTTCTGCTCATCTAATCCTCTGGAAAGCCGCCCATTGACATGCTTTTCAAATCCCCTAAAATTCTAGAAAGTAACAGAGCCAAGACAGCATCAAAACAGAAAAGCTTCAAGTAAAATTCATGTACAGACAAGATGTACAGTGGAGACCGAAAGTCTGAGGCAATACAAAAAATGGGTAACATTTAACAATAAGGTCCCATTAGTTAATTATAGTTAATGCATAAATTAACATGAGCAAACGATGAACAACGCATTAATTACAGTATGCATTTATCTTTATTAATGTTAGTTAATAAAAATACAGACGTTCATTGTTAATTCACAGAGCATTAACTAATGCTAACACACACAACTTGTGATTTTAATAATGCATAAATAAATGAAATTAACATTAACTAAGATTAATAAATGTTGTAACCTTATCGAGAAGTGTCACCAAAAAATGTTTTTGGTCATTTTAAAACAAACACATTTTCAATCAGTGAGGGTCAATATGATTTTTGAAATGTTGAATGTTTTAAAAGAAGTCTCCTATGCTCAGCAAACTAAACTTTCTCCAGGCTTCAGTGTCACATGATCCTTCACAAATAATTCTAATAATATCCTTATTTGGTGCTGATGTCTTATTATTATGTTAAAAACAGTTAATATTTTCATGAAAACTATGGTACATCTTTTCAGCTACACTCTCTGTTTCATTCAGAACATCATTTTTATTTTTTCATTTTTTTTTCAACAAACGGAAAAAGGTTTTATTGCCATTTTTTTTGTATTAATATACATTACATAACGTTATATTAAACTTTCAAAGAGCTGTTTCTATTAAAACTCAGACAGCCAATATTAAGAAAAAAAATTTATTTTTTGACTTTTCACATTTATTGCCATGTTGATAATAACATTTCTAATGAATAACAATATAAACATTTAGAAAAGAATGTCAAATAGATGCTTTTTCACTAGTGGCCTCTCTGATGTATGTCCTATTTAAAATATATATGTGCATATTTATCATCAGCAAATCCAAATGTGACTTAAGGCTAGAATATACAACTTCTATAATTTGAACAGATTTTAAAACATCAGATCCGATTTTTTTTTTTTGTATAGCGGTTCACATTGTTGTTTTAAACAGTACATAACATACACAGTTTCACCATGTTAATCTTGAGTTTTTAGTTTTATCATATTTATAACAGAAAAATACAGCTTTCCGATTTTCTCTGGAAAAAGCTGAGCTTCTTGAGGCGCGCCGTGGGCGGAGCTAAGTTCGACGAGCACTAGCGCTAGGAATGCCAATAAAACAGACATTTGATGCCGTTTCACTTACCATCTGCAGTTCTGAATCATGACCAGGATCTTTTATAGCTGGGACCGCTCCATCTTTCAGTATCAAACAATGTGCAAATCCAGCGTTGAACTGGGCCTTGCATATGAAACGTTCCTCAACAAACACACCTGCAAAACTGCATCCACTGTTCACATAACGCTGGGTTCTTCGGGAAGCTGAGCAAAGTTATCCTTGCCTTACAACCAAAACCACTATAGGAGACATTCTTCCCGAGTGAAGCCCTTGCAGCAGTGCAGCCAAATGAAGCGCGCTCTCTTTCTCGCGCTCTAGTCGACGTGTGTGCAGGTGCCCTTTTCCGGGAGAAATGCTCATATAAGGAGTTCCACCACCGATTACGTCATTCAACCCATGATCGAAAAAAAACAGCCGAAACTTGTACCAACCCGGAAGCAAGATTTTCAGCACAGAAATTCTCCGTCATTCATCCAAATTATTTTTTTAAACTTTGGCCATGTTTAACATGAGAATCCAACTCTTTAACACTGTAAACAACTCTGAATACACCAAACACCATTGTACCCCCCCTTTAAATGTGGCCGACAACTGACCTGCACACAAACAGAGTTGTCAGGTTTTCACAACAAAATCCACCCAATTGCTTCTCAAAACTAGTCCAAAACTAGCCCAGTCGTGTTCCGGGGAGTAAATATCCTGTTATTGGGTTCACTTCAACCCACGGAGTTGAAAACCAACCTGTGACAACATTGGAAAATATAGCCCAATTCCGTGGGAAAACTGTGGACTTGGCAACACTTGCACAGCATGCCGTCATGCAGAAGTAACACAGAGGATGCAAAGTAAGCAATTATTGATAGTGTGATTTGCTGCAGAAGCCGGCAAAATTATTGTGAAATTATGCGCAAGCAATATGAGAAATACAGATAAGGATGTGACAGAAGAGTTTTGAAACTTTTATGATACAAGCCTTCATGTTTTGCTTGTGCATAGAGTTGTCACTGTAATACTTATGAGTTCTGACACATTACACTGACTAACTTTCTAAACTGTCTTGATAACTTTGGGTATGTAAAGTCATTGTGACTCCCATGTGCACAGAATCGTGACAAATGTTGATCTGGTGTGACGTGAAAGTCGCATTAATTCCGATATGACTGTTTAGACTGCCGTCGCATTACAAGATATCTGACCTGTATCAGATTTAGTACCACATTTGGAAACGGCACAAATCGGAATTGAAAACATCAGATTCCATGTGGTTTGTGCTGTTCACACTGTCATGAGAAAAACAGATCTGAGTCACATGTGAGCAACTAAATCAGATTTGGGCCAGATTTGCCTGCAGTGTGAACATAGCCTTACAGACTTTGTAATAGTCACAGAGGAAAAAACTGGACATCACACACTAAATGAGTGAGGATCATTCAACAGACTTTAAACTTATAAAAATAAAACAATATGTGTTCTAAAATCAGCTGAAAATATCTTATAAATAACTTGTTTGATATCCTCCGACTGGATGGAATCATAGTCTGAAACAAAGTCTATGACCATCATACACTATGAAGTTTTCTATTAAATGCTTAGTGGCAACTTCTCCAGGCAGTAAATCGGTGGAAAATTGAGGCAAAAATCAAGCAGTGTATTCCGGTCTTTATCTTCATCTTACTTTCTACAATCATTAAGGACATTAAGGTTTATGATGGGTGTAGTTTACTAGTCTTGAGGACAGGAAGTGTCTGGCCATGCACACGAGACGGATGCCACACAGACAGTTCTCAGGGTATGAAGGAAGGATGCCATCAACATGGAGCAAAAATAGAGAATTTGAGGATGGAGTGACATGACGGAAGAAGGACATCCAAGATGGAGTGATAGGGAGGAGTAATAGAGATATGGATGGATACGGGCAATGAAAGGAAGAAAGGAAGGGGGTCAGTCTCCTGCTGGGGGCATCCTAGCTGATGGTCCCCACTATGGTTTTATCTGTCCTTTCTTCCTTTGTTTCAGCCTCTTCCTCCCTTAATTCCCTTTATCTCTGCGTCTTTCTTTCTCTCTGATGACTCTTTCTCCCTCCCCCTTTCTCCTCAAGCCGAGAGCCCTGTTCTATCCAGGAGAGAGAGAGATAAACTCCTGGAGACTTCATCAGATGCTCTTTGAGGTGTTTGCTAAGGCATACACATGTGGTTTTAGCAACGTGAATAATTCTTTTCCATTGATTGAGATGTGATTATATCTTGAAAGGACACAGAAACAGAGCTGTGTTTCACGCGGTTGCATCAGGCAGCTAGGTTGGCTAATGCACCTACCTAGCGCTGTCACAAAACCATGACAGTAAAAATGATGAACAAAAAGAGTAGTAAAAACAAGGGGGAAAAAACACATACAAACTTAGAATTATGTACGGTCTCAAATCAGTTATATACAGACACACAGTAGCTGTGACAGTTTTGATATGCATGATGAATGATTTCATAGCTGCAAGTTGGGAAAAGAGTAAGTAAAGAAAAAACGTCAATAAAGAACTTTAAAATTAACCAAATATATATAATGTAAATTATATTTACAATTTATAAACAATTTAAAAATATTTAATATGACTCTCAACCTCACTATAGCACAATTTACATTTATTTACAATTTATTTTAAAAATTAAATAAAATCTGGGTGGTTTTTATTGCATTGCTATGCAGGTGACTGCAAGTCAAGAGCACATCCACAATTCTATATGATATTCAGGTCATGTACCCATCCTTCAATAAAAGTCGAAAGGGATTTTTTCAACCGATTTATCATTTAGTATTTCATCTCTACTGCTTCCAGATGCACCTACTCCGCTGGACACTGTGGAAATCTTTCAAGTGAATTGGAAAGTGAAGACAATGTGAACTGATGTGCTCATTCAACCAGCTGCTAAAAGCATACGGTCAGCTAATCCTGATAGATTCACCTGAACTGAGGCAGTGGGCCAAAAACAAAAAGAGGACTACAAATTATTGTTCAGGTTAAAGGTTTCAAAAGTGCATTTAGCAACATAGATCGGAAGAGTTGTGTCTGATCATGTGACCTAAACTTTTCTATACATCTGAGTGATTTTTTAAAGCAGTCTCTGCTGTTTCCCTTCCCCTCTCTTTCTCTGTCTTCAGCCCAAAATCATCTCTCATGCAGCAGAGTATTCGGCCTCAGAGCCTGAGATGATAATATATTCCAGCCACAAAGCCATCGGAACAATGCTGCCTAAAGAAAAGGCTCTTGCTGCCTTCCTGAGCAGTGCCCAGCCTCAACCCCGTGTTTTGAGTTTTCCCCCTTCTTTAAATGACAAAGTAAATCCTCCTGGCAACCCCCTCCGAGGGGCCCCCACCCCCCATTCTTACCCCCCGAGCTCCTAAGCAGACCAACAAAAGGGCCCATTTGCACGGTGTGAAGGTATAATGCAGTTATTAGTGTGGAGAACTCCAGAGGGTCAGAGGAGGGGAACCACCCTTCTGCCCCGGGACAATGCAGAGTAGTGGACAGAGCCAGGGGGCTTGGGTGCTGGTCATCTCGACTTTCTTCTGACTTTCATAGAAGCGCTGTCTGAATTACGGCTTTATAATTGTATCAACATAAAATTAAAACTCTTTGGATTTTAAAAACTTCTTTCACAACTGAAAATTGTAACAAACATGAAATGAATGAATGAATAAATAAATAAATATTAACTTTCTTTTGCATCAAACCAATAAATAAATTGACAGTAAAGACATGTATGTATAATGTTGCAAAATATTTTAAATTTCAAATAAATGCTCTTCTTTGATCTTTCTATTAATCAAAGAACCCTGAAAAATGTTTAATTTAAGCAGCAAAACTGTTTTCGCAAGTGCTAACAAATTTGCTGAGCAGCAAATCAGCATATTAGAATAATTTCTTAAAGATCATGTGACACTGAAGTAATGGCTGCTGAAAATTCAATTTTACCATCACAGGAAAAAATTACATATTTATTTTAATAGTTAAAACTGCATTAATATTTAATGATATTACTGTGTTTACTGTATTTTTGGTCAGCCTTAATGAGCATAAGAGACTAATAATTGGAGAGCATAAGAGACAAATAAAACATTGAAATGGTTTTATTTATTTCACTATTTATGTATGCTCAAGATACACTTCAAATTTAAAGTTGTTACATGTATTTTAGACTGTTTCCACCTCTGAATAAAAAATAAAAAGGTAACTTATTTTTTTCACAAAAATTGTGAGATACAAACTCGAAATTCTGACTTTTTTTCTCAGAATTGTGAGATATAAACTCGCAATTCTTAGAAAATATCAGAATTGAGTTTATATCTCACAATTCTGAGAGAAAAAGTCAGAATTGTAAGAAAAGTTTTTTTTTACTCTCAATTGCAAGTTTAATTATGCAATTCTAATGGAAAAAAAATCAGAATTTCAAGATATAAACTCGCAATTGCAAGAAGAAAAAGCATTTTTTGTGAGACAAGTTATCATCTCAATTGCGAGTTTATATCTCGTAATTCTGACTTTATAACTAAAATCGCGAGTATATTTCATGCTATTCTGAGAAAAAAAGTCTGAATTGTAAGATATAAACTCATAATTGAGAGAAAAACATCAGAATTGCAAGATATAACCTCGTAATTAAAAACAAAAAGTCAGTTCTGAGTTTATCTCAATTGAGTTTATATCCCGCAATTCTGACTTTATAACTCGCAATTGCGAGTTTATATCATGCAATTGTAAACTCACAATCTTGAAGAAAAAAAAACTCTGAATTGTAAGGTATATTCACGCATTTGCGAGGAAAATAGTCAGAATTGTCAAAAAAGTTGAGACTAAGAAAAAAGTCAGAATTGAGAGTTTATATAACTTAGTTCTGACAAAAAAATTTATTCAGTGGTGGAAACGGGCTTCCATAACTACGTCTGTTTCCGTTTTGAGTAATCTGATCTTGAACATTCTGGACTCCTTTTACACCCGTATTAGTGTTTTCCTCTTGTGACTGATTCATCCAAGGCAGATGTTAATACCAGTTGTAAACTGGGCCAACATGACAGCAACTAGCTCCTTTGGTTATAGTCAATTTCCCATGGCTCTGGTCAAATTGAAGATACTGTGCATGTCTTGAGACATCATCAGTCTTCATAACTATGGGCTAAAAGACAGGTCAAACCTCCATTCTCTGCCCTGAAGCCCATCCTGTCATTAACCCCCTCTTTATCCTTCTTTCTGAGGGCCTAGACATCACTTGTGCTTTGATCCACGTCTCTGATCTATTTCTATTTCACATTCGGTTTAGGTTCTTGTGACCTGAGAGGAGGCGCCATGCGATAAAGACTAAAGGCTGATCACGCAGCACCTCATCAGTCTGACGCAGGGTCAGGTAACGTAAAAGAAACCTCAGATGCACATGGGGAACTCATCACCCGCTGCTCTCTGCTCACAACACAGCAAACAAATGTGCGACTCAAGATCCACCAACTTTTCAATACAACAGTTATTCTGAAAGACGGTCTCGGCACAAAAAAGGGTGTGGGACTTTTTTTGGCAGTAGTCTGCAGAATATTGTGAATTCCAGAGAAAAATACAGCTTATATATCATCCATAAGGTATGCAAATAACAAAGCGAGCGCCCATAAAACATTTAGTGTGTGGAATAAATCCGGTGCACTCATCTGAACTGAGTAATGCTTTTCAGCACAGCAGAAAAAAAAAAAACATTTCTGTGGTGGTATTGCCTCTTCAATATGGATTTACAGAAAAAGCAATTATAACTCAAAGTATTTTCAAGTATGTTCCACTATTCAAAGTCATTGAAGAAACAACCTATTTTTTAACATTGTGACAAAGAATCTGAACATAAATTTAGTTCTTCTAACTGTTTTGCATTAGGAATTGAACTGCTAGGCTCAAACATGGTGATAGAAAGGCCTTGTGAGCCCTTGACGAGATTCACACATGCCAGACGGAGCGTCTACAGGTCTGAGGCGTTTGACTTGGACCAGGTCATATGAAGAGAGGCCTGGCCAGTATCTGTTTACTGCAACAGAGCAGATTTACAATATCCAGTCTCCTATCTTTCCCGGAATCCTTGGAATGCACTTTGGCCATCTCTACAGGCATAGCACTATCAGGACAGGGGTTAAAACTCCATCGTTTATTGATAAAACAGACTATCTCTCTCTATCTCTTTCCTCCTCCACCATTCTTTTCTCTTTCTGCTTTCATCTAAGACACACTCAAGAATGGACTGGCCATTGGGACTTCTCCTAGTGGGTCTGTCGAGCTGTGGGCCAGCTCTCAATTGAAAGGGATAGTTGATTGCAAAAATGAAAACATTTACTCACCCTCATGTTGCTCCAAATCCGTATGAAATGCTTGCTTCTGTGGAAAACAACAAAAGGTATTTTGAGAAATGTCCAATCACATGAGACAACATAACTATTTTGCATGGATGGAGATTTTATATGAAAGTGTGTGGTATGATTCTATGATTTTTAGAAAAAACACATATGCATGAATAGGGCCCTATGAAATACCTTTATTTCTCCCAAATACCATTTAATTTTTTTTTTAAATTCCGTGTTTCTGTTTTGATTCTTTTTTTCCTCCTGTTTTTAATTATTCTAGACTCTGTACTAATAGTTAAATTAAAAAAAAAAAATGCATGTCTAATAATTGAAAATCATGAAACTTACACAATTTAACAGCAATTTATTAAAAGTTTGACAAAAAAAAAATA
The DNA here is from genome assembly GCA_033026305.1 of Cirrhinus molitorella. Lineage (NCBI taxonomy): Eukaryota > Metazoa > Chordata > Actinopteri > Cypriniformes > Cyprinidae > Cirrhinus > Cirrhinus molitorella. The sequence goes on along the minus strand of CM065122.1, from coordinate 28,280,444 downwards.
CATTTTAAGGTCCATGAAATCCATTTAACTTTTTTTTCTCTTAAATTCAGTTTTATTTGTATGTTTTCCATTAATTTTCTGGATTCCATTTGAATAATTTCGTTAAATTGTATTTAACAAAACCATTTCTAATTAACTGATTTACTTAAACAAAAATAGTTTTGTATTTTTTTTTTTTGTTTGTTTTTGGTTATGTGTATTCATATTTTTCTGGTAAAAAAAAAAAAAATATATATATATATATATAATATCTTTATTAGTAGTAGTACTACCATCATTACATTAAGTAATACAGTATATTTCTGTCACAGTTTCTTCAAGTTAAACCAAACATTTGTTTAGACAAATTGCTGTTAAGTTTTTTTTTTTCAAAAGAAACAGTAAAATGCTCATATATCGACCCTCAGAGCTGTTCTAAAGATTGTTACAGCAAGCATCACAGGCCCTTCAGTATAGTAAACGAAACTACAGTTTGCGTTATTTATTCATGCAGAGACACGAGGAACCTGCATGGTTCATATTAGTATTTTTACAGCTTAATATTTGACGACACTACCCCATGTCACGTGTTGATTTAAGTGTACTGACCAACTGTGAATTGTGAATTGGAAAATAATTGAATGGAATTAAATGGCAACCAAAACGGTTTGGTTTATTTATACTAGATAAAACTGCAAGCAATATTTTGTATTACATGTATTTGTGCTACATACAGTGGAGAATAATCTGCTTTGGGTTGTGATGGGTTGGCATTGGTCCTTGGCTGTTTTTTACTCATCCGTGGGGTATAGAAGCTGTCAGAAGTGTGGAACAGAAACGGGGCAAGAGACTGAAGTGCTGAGAGTAAGAATGGATTTTAAAACTTCTAGTCACGGCAACCTTAAACTTTCTTTCCCAAACAGGCCATATGTGAGTCAAACACCTCCTGCAGCAACACTAGAGCAGTAATCTTCTAATCTGGTTTGCAGAGTTCATCTCAATTTTGAGTGTCATACGAACACAAAAAGGATGACAAAAATGTAAAAATAAGCCCTGATTGCTGTTGGTATTTAGGGGTAGATTAGTCGTCATGGAAATTTAGTTAGCTGCTCTGCGCTATAATCTGGGAGCAGCAGCAAAGGAGAGGGGTTAAAACTAGAGCATCAGCAAACTGAAAGAGACAGTGGCAGGCGAGAATCATTCCATTAGAGAACAACAACAAATCTTCGATGGTCGTCATGGAAACTGGAGACCTGTCGTACGTGTTTTGGAGTTGAGAACATGGGAAAATTATAAGGAAACCACATGTGATCACAAACACACACACGTGCACACGGCACAAACAAAAGTTGCACAAGCCACAAGAACCAAACATAGCAGTGGCACACTTCTTGACTGCACACTTTTTATAACTTCTAAAAATAGGTTCTTTATTAAAAAAAAAAAAAAAAGTTAAGCAAAAGAAATGGCTTATTGGCTGTGTAGGCTTTTTTGAAATGACTTTACCCTGATAGCACACATACATCTCGGAGACGTCTATTTGCAATTTACATCTTCAAGACGTACTTTTTTAGATAGTTTGCTCATCTGCAATACGTCTATAGGACGTTTCCTATCAGATGTCAAATAGACATCTATAAGATGTCTTTAAGATGTTTATGATTTAGAATGTATGTAAAACTGACATCTTAAAGACGTCTATCAGATGTTTGTACACAGCAGATGCTTAGATCAAGTGACCTTTAACAGACATCTTGTATACGTACATGTGCTATCTGGGTATGGATATCTCGAGATGGAAGAAGCTGATGTTACATCAGCTACATCAAATGCATGCACATTTCTAACGGACTCTGCCACTTAGCTGGGTTTAGAGGGGTTTTGGCCCCTTTTTTTCCTTAGCTGGTCAGACTGGTCTTAGTTGGTCAGGCTGGGAGACTTTCAGCTTAAACCAGCTAAGACCAGCCAACCACCTTGGTTGTAGCTGGGGGGGTTTTCAGCAGTGGTGGGCTAGAATTCAGAAAACATGGTTGAATATTTTAAAAGGAATTTGTAATTGTTGTTATCCGTTCTAAAACTTCGAGACTTTAGCCAAAGAACTAGACACGTCCCCCTTTTTTATCTGTGGGAAGCGGAAGCAAATCAATTTCTGTAACGTTACCTGTTTTGAGCACATGAACCTCTCAGCTCCTAGAAGCGATGAAAACCGTCTAGTCTTGCTTCTGTTTTGGTCACTTTACTTCCCTCTTTCTTCCTATTCCGGCGTTGTAGACATAAAATATCGCGAACTATTCGCACAGACCAAATTCATGGAAACTGCTCCAAGTTCATCTAACGCGCGCCAATCTTCCAGTTTACCATATGTGGAGTGATTCTTGTGAACGCACAAAATGATTGACACAATAACAGCGCCTCAAAATCCTTCCGATTGGCTAACAAATAATTCAACAGCAGCCACTTTTGTTTTACCTTATAGAGTAAAAATAAAAGTATTTTACTTTAGTGATATATTTAAGGGAGTAGAATACGTTTCTGCATACGTTTTGATAAAAACATATTAAAAATGGCATCAGACTGTAAAACATTAAACACTTACTGGAACATTTCTATTTTATTTTTAGGTAGGCATGACATTAAAATTCACCCTATTATCACCCTATATCACCCTACATACAAGAATTGCATTTTGAATTGAGAATTGAAACACACATCAAAGACTGACAGAGAAAAGAAGAAAATGTTGAATAAAGTAATTATTTTTGTTTTCATTGCACACAAAAAGTATTCTCGTAGATTCATAAAATTACATTTGAACCTCTGAACTCACATGGACTATTTTATCGGTGTCCTTACATATCTGGGCCTTGAACGTGGTAGTTGCATTGCTGTCTGCAGGGTCAGAAATCTCACAGATTTCATCACAAATATCTTAATTTGTGTTCAGAAGAAGAACAAAGGTCTAGCGGGTTTGGAATGACATGAGGGTGAGTATTCAATGAGAGAATTTTCAATTAACCCTTAAAAGTATAAGACCTCTGAGCATTATCTGTGATACATTATAGTTACAGTTTATCCTACTTCACGTGTAAGAGACAGTCCGTTGGAAGCGTAGAGCAAAACAAACCCCCATGACAGCGATAGAGGAAAGTGTGGAGTGCTCAGAGATTACGAGTTAGAACAGAAGAAAGAGTAAAACAGAGAGAATCCGAAGTTAAATAAAACATGAACATGAACAGAGAGGGTACCTGTCCAGAATATAGATGTCTTTCCCTTGCCTTTTACCTGTCAGAAGGACTAAAAACCTTATTGAGGTTATAAGCCCCCTCATCCTCTGGGGTCCGGCCCTCCCTGATCCACTATCCTGTGATACAAAACCATTCGCTCATCCATCCACATCACTCAGCCTATCTTCTACCGTTCCTGTGACATCGCCTCTTGCACGTTCATTCGAAAGGTCAGGTGTCTGACCAGTGAACAAAGTGGATGTGGATGTTTGGAATGAAAGGAATAACAAGGTCAAAATGGGGTCAAATTAAAATGAGATAGATTGAATTTGAAAGTTTAAAAGTTTGAAAGTATGGTTGTATTTGACCCCATTTCCGTGCAGCTGGTTGTGCACTGTTACTGGGATCCGTCACAATCAGCATAAAGAGGACACACACACACACACACACACACACTATGTTTGTCATAGCAGAACACAGCCAGAGGGGTCGTAGCAGCACTCCAGCTCTCCTGGGGCTAATTACTATATGCATGACTTCAGCCTCAGGGGAATATTTAGCTGAAAGAATGCTCTATATAAACACAAGAAGCTATCTTATTGCTCTCACACACATTTACATGTTTTATTCAAACTCTGTAGTCCTTTCAAATCCACATACATGCACAACTCAGCAGCCATCACAACAGCATCGTCCAAGCTGCTTAAGCTGTATGAAACGGCTTCCATGTGGATTGTAATGAATGCAGCAGAGAATGAATCAGCCCCATGCTCAGCAGCTCACCCCACAGGCCTCATCCCTTTATCCTGCTTGTAGCGGCTGTCTTTTGTCTGGAAGTGTTAATATCCCCGACTGTGTAGCGCTAACCTCAGTAGTCCAGCTGTGAGGGGATCAATACCGTACCCCAGTTCTGCTCTAGGTTACGTAAACGCCTCTTGAACTTTACAGTAAAAACACCAGGCTCCATCCCTGAGCTCCACTAAATGTTTTTCTTTTTTCTTAAAAGCCAGCTATCTGACAAGGTGAGGCGGCATCCAAAAGTCTGGGTCGACTCTGCTGTGATCAGCCGGGAGCATTGATTTTATGTCAAGCTAAGAGCCAAACCTGCCAGGCACAGTTGGACTGGCTGCCTCCTTCAAGTTGAACTCTTCTAGCTGCCCGCTTGGCTGTTTGTGTAAAGAACCTGATCAATACAGACACCCTTTAGCATCACCGCAACACAAACAGCGTCAGATCGACCACATAACTCTTTCACAAGAGCTCCACATCTCCTCAGACTGAGTTACAGGGTGATCTTGTTAGGATTCACATGCTGTAGATGTGTATGTAATGTTTACACATTCATTTTTGTATGTTTGGATAGAGAAACTTTCCAGATCAGATAACTTTAAAAGTTTCGAAAATATATTAAAACAACCAGTGCTGGGAAGGTTACTTTGGAAATGTAATAGGTTACAGATTACAAGTTACCCTATTTAAAATGTAACAAGCAGTTACATTAGCAGTTACTATTTCAATCACTTTATTAGGGTAATATAACTGATTACATTTTCTAAATGTCTAATTAATATTTTCAGCTGTTATCATTTCCAAACATTCAAAGCAGGCAGGGTTAACCTTACAGTAAGCACTCAACACTGATTATTGTCAGACTTTCCAAATCCTTCATTACATGAATTTAGATTATTAATAATTGAATAATAATTTTAAAGCACAATCACAACAAATCAGACTTTAGCACCTCTTTGTATTTTGAGATCATTCTAAGGTTAAAAAAAAATTTAAGTCATAAAAAGATATAGTTTCATTTACTTTTAAAGAATAAAAGTAAAATAACTAAAAAACAAAAATAGAAATCAGAACAGAAATTATTTGCATGAGGCACAATCCAACTTCAATCAAATATGGGACAAATGTAGTCTGTAAAAGATTTGTATCTATCTTTTCTTTTTAAGTGAAATGCAATTTTTTTATTTTTAGGTAAATATCTTATATAATATTCTATATTATTAAATATATTTATTTTTACCTTGTATATGACAGAATTTAGTCTTTATAATTATAATATAATCTATTATAATATATAGAGCACTGTGCACCAAAACAGCCAGACACAAGAACATATGTGATATGCAGAGATCTGATTTCAAAAATAGTATATTAGTTATTAAACTATATATTGTTATGCTTTTAAGTCTGTATTTAACCTCAGAATGATCTCTAAGTAAAATGAGGTGATAAAGTCTGATTTTATGGAGGCTGTGCTTTAAAATGTAATTTTTTAAACCTTAATACAAGTTATGAAATATGCTTAATGGCACGTGTGCCAACAGTGGCACGCAGAGGGATAATCACTGGCACGCAAGCAATATAGAAAAAATTACACAATTACATACATTTTGAGCAAACCATTCCTCACAGTCAAACAGCCTGTCAGGAATCATAAATACTCTTAAAGTGCGAGAATTAACTTGCGCTAGTCTACAGATATGCTTTTAGAAGACTGGGCCGCAGGGCAGTATTCCAACATGATTATGACCCCAAACACATTTCAAGATGTGTAAGGAACCTGAGGGTAAAGGTGATGGACTGGCTCTGGATGGAATGTCTCCAGACCTAAACCCTATTGAGCATCTGTGGGGCATCCTCAATCCACCAGCTCCATGATATCGTCATGGAGAAGTGGAAGAGGACTCCAGTGGCACCCTGTGAAGCTCTGGTGAACTCCATGCCCAAGAGGGTTAAGGCAGTGCTGGAAAATAATGCTGGCCACACAAAATATTGACACTTTGGGTCTAATTTAGACATCTTTACTTAGGGGTGTACTCACTTTTGTGACCAGCGGTTTAAACATTAATGGCTGTGTGTTGAGTTATTTTGAGGAGAAATTTACACTGTTATACACGCTGTACAGTCGTGGCCAAAAGTTTTGAGAATTACATAAATATTGGAAATTGGAAAAGTTGCATATACTCCAGAATGTTATGAAGAGTGATCAGATGAATTGCATAGTCCTTCTTTGCCATGAAAATTAACTTAATCCCGAAAAAAACTTTCTACTGTATTTCATTGCTGTCATTAAAGGACCTGCTGAGATCATTTCAGTAATCATCTTGTTAACTCAGGTGAGAATGTTGACGAGCACAAGGCTGGAGATCATTATGTCAGGCTGATTGGGTTAGAATGGCAGACTTGACATGTTAAAAGGAGAGTGATGCTTGAAATCATTGTTCTTCCATTGTTAACCATGGTGACCTGCAAAGAAACACGTGCAGCCATCATTGCGTTGCATAAAAATGGCTTCACAGGCAAGGATATTGTGGCTACTAAGATTGCACCTAAATCAACAATTTATAGGATCATCAAGAACTTCAAGGAAAGTGGTTCAATTCTTGTTAAGAAGGCTTCAGGGCGTCCGAGAAAGTCCAGCAAGCGCCAGGATCGTCTCCTAAAGAGGATTCAGCTGCGGGATCGGAGTGCCACCAGTGCAGAGCTTGCTCAGGAATGGCAGCAGGCAGGTGTGAGCGCATCTGCACGCACAGTGAGGCCAAGACTTTTGGAAGATGGCCTGGTGTCAAGAAGGGCAGCAAAGAAGCCACTTCTCTCCAAAAAAAACATCAGGGACAGATTGATCTTCTGCAAAAAGTATGGCGAATGGATTGCTGAGGACTGGGGCAAAGTCATATTCTCCGATGAAGCCTCTTTCCGATTGTTTGGGGCATCTGGAAAAAGGCTTGTCCAGAGAAGAAAAGGTGAGCGCTACCATCAGTCCTGTGTCATGCCAAGAGTAAAGCATCCTGAGACCATTCATGTGTGGGGTTGCTTCTCATCCAAGGGAGTGGGCTCACTCACAATTTTGCCCAAAAACACAGCCATGAATAAAGAATGGTACCAAAACACCCTCCAACAGCAACTTCTTCCAACAATCCAACAACAGTTTGGTGAAGAACAATGCATTTTCCAGCATGATGGAGCACCGTGCCATAAGGCAAAAGTGATAACTAAATGGCTCGGGGACCAAAACGTTGAAATTTTGGGTCCATGGCCTGGAAACTCCCCAGATCTTAATCCCATTGAGAACTTGTGGTCAATCCTCAAGAGGCGGGTGGACAAACAAAAACCCACTAATTCTGACAAACTCCAAGAAGTGATTATGAAAGAATGGGTTGCTATCAGTCAGGATTTGGCCCAGAAGTTGATTGAGAGCATGCCCAGTCGAATTGCAGAGGTCCTGAAAAAGAAGGGCCAACACTGCAAATACTGACTCTTTGCATAAATGTCATGTAATTGTCGATAAAAGCCTTTGAAACATATGAAGTGCTTGTAATTATATTTCAGTACATCACAGAAACAACTGAAACAAAGATCTAAAAGCAGTTTAGCAGCAAACTTTGTGAAAACTAATATTTGCGTCATTCTCAAAACTTTTGGCCACGACTGTACACTCACTACTTTACATTGTAGCAAAATGCCATTTCTTCAGTGTTGTCACATGAAAAGATATAATAAAATATTTACAAAAATGTGAGGGGTGTACTCACTTCTGTGAGATACTGTGTATATATATATATATATATTACATTTAGAAAAGTAATAAAATATAATCTGTTACATTAATAAAGTAATTATATTACTTACACTACTTAAATTGTATTCATTATATTCATAATATTGTATTCATTTAAGTTTATACAAACAATATATGCTTCAGAATATGTTTGTACTGTAAAAAAATATGTTTCTAGCTTCTGTAAGCTAAAACCACAAAATAAACTGTACACATTTCAGGAAACTGTAAAAATGTGACATGATAACCTCACGTTTATGCAAACAAAAAACTGAATGAGTTGGTATAACAATTACAACTTTATACAGAGGATGTTGGAATCTATTCAACACATTTGCCTTCTGTGTAAAAGCTTGGAGAAAGACAGCAGCACACATAATGTGGTTTGAGATATAATTGAGATATGTTCTTCTCTACAACCCCCCTCTCCACAGTTGAAAAATGTTCAGAGCAGCTGTTTCCCTCAGACCTTTGATTCAACTTGGCTTTTGCAGCTGTCAGGGTTCAAGGGATGATATTTACCCTTATAGAAATATAGTACAGGCACTTCATTGTTTCATCACATGTTCTTCTGCACTCAAAGAGTCTCGGCAGAAACCCGATCGAGTGAAATGAATTTAAAAATCCAGGTGCTTCAATAAGACAACATCAAGCAGCACATATAGGCTACACTCTTTTTCCTAAAGAACTCATAAACAGAGGAAGGTCCCCTCCTGCTAAAGCGCAGCACATATTGCGAGCCTGTACTCCCAGCCGTCCAATGGGTCGCTCTGTTTATTAATCCTGTGTTCGAATGCCACTTTCAAACAGCACAGAGCTCCCAGAGGTGCCCCGGCCTTGCTTTTTTTCTGACATGTGATAAACACAAGATGGCCGCCCCCACCCCAGTTGGTTTACATAAGACTGTTAAAACATCCCTCCGCCTCTTGCCCTCTACACCAGCAGCACGTACCCTTCCCAGCACAGCTCCGCCAGCTAGAAACAGGCTGCCCGCTCATTTGCCAGCAGACCGTACGCATGGCGTATTTGTGCTGCATAAATCATCCTTTCATCGCACAGTTTCTCCTGGCGGCCATGTTTTTTTCCAGGTTTGTGGAGGTAGCATACCTCTGCCCTGTACTGTAGCGGCTCTGTAAACCATTGACGGATCCAGTCCAGCTGGCTGGGTGAGCAGCCCTCTCCCTGACATTCTCGCCCTCTTCTAGTCCACTCCAGGCAGGCTGACGGGCCCTACAGCCCTCCCTTACCACCACCGCTGACCAAAAACAGCCTCTTTTTTATTCATCTCCTTGTTCACTCAGCGAGTCGGTAAAATTAAAACCTCTGTGGAAGAAAAAATCAGGACATGCAGTAAATGAAAGTAGCAAAACACATGGCTCATGATGAAGACTACCCTTGTAGTGCACTTGTAGTGTACTTCAAAGTGTTTTTGTTTTTTTTTAACTCTCCTTGCAGATAATACTGTAAATGAAATAAAAGACTACTTAAGTACTTAAACTGAATGTACATTATACTTATTTATTACGTTACATTAAAGTATATTTTGGTTTACCATAAATTCTTGGCAGTACGTTTGGCAGTACACAGTAGAAGAATTATGTAAAATAAGCATTTTTAAGTTCAGTTATTTGCATTAAATATGAATTTACTGCTGTTCAAAAGTTTGGGATCAGTAAGATTTGGAATGTTTTTTAAAGAAGTCTTTTTTGCATATCAAAGTTCCATTTATTTGAAAAATTAATATTTATTTGATAAATAAATAATATTTATTTTTAAATATTATTGCAATTTAATAACAGTTTTCTATTTTAATATACTTTAAAATATAATTTATTTAAAAATTTTTGGCATTATTACTCCAGTCTTCAGTGTCACATGATCCTTCAAAAATCATTGAGCATTTATTTACACAAACTTACACTGAACAGTAGTGTAAACCATAAACAATTTTTACTTTAACTGTTAGTAACATGTAAAAAGAATTCAAAATAACCAAAAGCATTACATTAATTTCACACTTAAGTATATATTTTTTAACATATATTATTTCTGTAATAAGTACTTTATTCACAAGGGTAACATATACATATCATGATAATTAGTGTTGGGGTAACACATTACAAGTAACACAAGTTACGTAATCAGATCACTTTTTTCAAGTAACTAGTAAAGTAACGCATTACTTTCCAAAAAAAGTTAAGTAAAAGTAAGTAAAATAATTAGTTACTTTTTTTAGAGAGTAACGCAATATTGAAATGCAGTACTTTTAAAAGTAATTTTTCCCAACACAGCTAACACCTAAAATGTAATTTTTTCAAACTGTGCATCTGTCTAGATTTAGTACTATTTTTCAGTGTTTGTATGTATATAAGTATGTGTTTGTATGTATGTGTTTGTAAAATATGGTTCTACGGTACCTTTTTTACATACATGTTTTTACAGACACTAAAACATACAATACTTTTCCCAACACTGCTGACGACACCTAAAACGTAAATTATTTACATATGAACAACTTTACTGACTTAAAAAAATAAACCTTATGAATACTGAAATCGCGGCATTAATATTATTATTATTGTATTCAGTTGTCAAAACAGTGCCATTATGTTTTCAACTGCATTAATAAATTATTTACTTATTTTCGTAATATGAAATGATAACATTTTGTTCTGTTCTGTGCGATTTCAGCTGCCAGCTCGTTTCGAAGTTTAACAGCTACAAAAATATCTTTTACTGCAGTATTGATACTAAATGGTCGTTTCCCTGCATGTTTTGTTCAATAACGTTTTATGTATTTTTATATTCGCTATTAAATGAGTAGGTTTAGATTTGTGGCTTAAGAGGTCTACAAATCTAAATCACTTAGCGATAAAATAATAAAAATCCATTGATAAATACCTTAATGATATAAAAGATTCATAAAATACATAGCCATTTTTACATTTTAAACATTAAAATACGTCCAAATTGTATGTTTCAGCATAAATCATGTATAAACAATGAGACCGGGCTGGATTTTTCTGGTTTATCCAGTTATTTATCAGTATACATGTAAATAATGTACTTTAAATGTAAAAACTAGTGCAAAGTGAGTTTTTTTTTTCCAACACGTAATTTAATGTTATGCACAATTAATTTAAAAAGTATTAGATTTTAAATTCATATTAAAAGCAATCATGCTAAATGTGCTGTGAACATTTTGCCTGGATTGGTCAAGAAAAAAGTTCACTAGTTCACACAACAAAAGGCTGAAAGGAATCAATAAACAGCCCAATGTCCATATACTATCTCTCTGTTGTCAGAAATATTATGTGTAAAGGCATAACTGGGACACAAAGTGAAAAAAGGCAGCTTGTAATATTTGTAATTCCTTTTCAAATGTGTCACATACACACTAAGAGCTTTTGAGTGTCTGTTTCTGTGTGTGTTTGAGAAAGAAGCTTGTGTAGTTTCATGTGAGAGAATTTTTAGGGTTTTTGCATGTGAGTGTGTGTGAGCTGGACCTGCAATTAATTAGCAGTTAAAACTCCCTCATTTAATCTTTGTGCCAAGAGCTCAGTCCCTCTCCAGCTTTCCGTGTACTGCTGTCACAGGGGACGGGAAAAGGGAGGAAAGCTTTGGTTTAGCCCTCTGATCATCCAGCTTACTGAACATCACACTGTGTTACGGAAACAGAGCTCCAGGCTGTCTCCACAGGACTTCATGACAGATATCCACACCCTAACTGCAGCAGAATGTGATGCTTAAGATGTTTTATTGCCACACAGTTTAGCGGTATAAACACAATTTACTCGTAAACTCCCTTTTTGACATGTTTATGTATGTTTGTTGAGTTGACAAGTTAGTTTCGTCTTATCTTTCACTCTTTCCTTCTGCTTTTTCCTAGTCTGTTCCTTCTGACCCCATGCAAGCTCCCCCCCGGTTCTGGTCGACATACTTCTGAAAGTTTCCACTGATGGAGTTTGTCTGTCATTTGTAAAACTCAAGTGGCCAGCTGTCAGAGTGCAGGCGTCTGTCTTATAATTCCTTGATTCAGAGCAAGATTTTCCCTTTTTTCTACAGTGGAAGATGTACTCGGCCTATAAACATACTATACCGTTAATCTAAACACAGCCGTCTGGCAATATACATTCGAGGGGAAACAATTTAGAGAATCATAGGCTCATCAAAGGCGAGATTGAAAGGACCGCTTTGCAGGCTGAAAACACACACAAATGTTACTTAGTGATCTGAACATGAGGTACTATAGACTGCTATAGACGTGTTATTATGTGAAGCTAATGATAATTACACTATAGGCTAACCCAAACCCTACACCTGAAAAAAAGTTTTTTTTTTTTTATAAAATGTGATTTTATTTATTTATAAATATTTTGTTTTTATTAATAAAAAAATAATAATTTAAAAGTTCTTAATAAAATATAGTTGTTGTTTTTTTAATGTAGAAGCTTTTTTGGAACAGGTATGCCCATTCATATGCCCATTTTGTTTTTGGTACTAATTTTCTAAATTAATATATTTACTTTTAAAAGTATTGCATTTCAATATTGCGTTACTCCCTAAAACAAGTAACTAATTAGGTATTTTTATGGAAAGTAATGCTTCACGTTACTTTTGCATTCATTTTAAATCTGGGCAGGGCTTGCTTGTTTGTTTTTAATATAAAAAGTTTTATTTTTGGCAAATGTAAAAGTCCTTTCACACCAAAAGCCTCAGGCTGAAGGAAAAGTAAATACACGTTTGTACAGTAGAAGCAGAAGAAGAAAGTTCAACACTCTTCAGCCATGAAAAAAAGAATAAAAAATGTTAGTTTATCTTGAGTAATTTTTGCTTATTACTATGGTTAAACTGGATCATTGAAGGTCAGCAGCAAAGAAACTGGTTAATAAAATAGCAATAAATACATATTTAATTACATACATATTTAATTATTGCAGGTTTGTGTCATATTCTGAGTTTGCATTTCACTGTTTCCATTAATTCTGATGAATACTGAATCAGTTTTTTTTTTTGTTGTTATTGTTTTTTTGTTTTTTGTTTTTTGTGAGTGAGACATTTAGTCTAAAACTAAAGTAACATCTTACGATTTCTCTAAATATTTACTACTTAATAATAATCTGATACTTCTAATGTGATACCCCAACGCTGGTCATCAGTATGTCAGTATTGTACATTAAAATGTGTGTCAGTATTGTGCGCTTAGACACTGTAAATACATCAGTATTGTATGTTTTAGTGTCTGTAAAAACTTAAGTAAATGTAAGTTTTGTAAAACCACATTTTACATCAAATACATATGAATTATCATGAGATCACGTTGTAAAATCTAGTGCTAAATCTACTAACAGATGCATTGTTTGAAATAAATTGGGGGTAGTTTGCATAAACATGTTTGCGTATGTATTTAACTGTAATTTGTAGAAAAACCTGTGCCTAGAAGTTGTGCCCATTTTGTCACATTTCTCTGGAGAGGCCGCATTAACCCCTTCCACATTACACTGGGCCCTATTAGCCGAACTGAATAAGGCTCCTGTCATTTATGATTCAGTGCCTGCAGCCTATCCTCAGGCAATGCTCAAGAGTCCAGCGTAACCTGCATTTCCTGTGGCTCTCACTCTCTTTCTGCCTTTCTCTGTCTCGCTCTCTCTCTCTCTTATGACTATCTTCATTCATTCCTTCGGCAGACACCATCCCTTCATCTGCTGCCTGCACCTCTCCCAGTGCATGAGAACCACTGTCATAGGCAGACATGCCTGGGGCTTTTTAAATATGTATGTGAATCATGATACTCTCTCTTGCCATTAGCTATGGAAATATAACGCAGACAAAGGACATTTATATGGAGCTGAATGCTGATGAATGCAGGTCCAGACCCACATAATCAGGGTATAAAGCAGGGTTGTATTTCCTTTCTTACATGCACACTATTAATTTAGACAGATTTCTTCAAACACGGAAGTGTTGAGTAGTGGGTTAATATGCAGGCACCACCCAGGCAGATATCTGGCTATATCCAGGTTTTCCTGCAGGAAAATCTCCACTGAAGACTTCCAGAGCTTTACAAACTGACACGGTAGCTAAATGACCACAGTGATATACACTTGGCCCAGGACGATGCAGCTCAAAGCGCTCACTGACCATCCTTAAGCGTTTTATTTGGCTTGAATGTGTATGCAGTGTTGAGTTATGTGCCACAGTCCTCTGTAAGTTAACGTTGGTGCCAGACTACGGGAAACCAAGGGCTTGACCAAATCAAAACAGACTCACCCGCAAATTTACGGACGTGCTACTGAAGAGCTGAATGGCCGGGGAAGGATTTTCTGCTTGTGCCATTTAGTTTTCCCAAAAGCTTTTTCTTTCATTACTTTTGGTTTGGGTTTATTGCTGTAATTAATATTATTTAAAAACAAAAGCGAAGAATACGAAAGACTTAAACCAGAGCATACACTACCAGTCAAAATTTTTTGACGGTAAGATTTTTATGTTTTATTAAAGAAGTTTTTTCTGCTCACTAAGCCTGCATTTATTTGATCCAAAATACAGCAAAAGCAGTAATATTGTGAAATATTTTTACTATTTAAAATAACTGCTTTCTATTTGAATATATTTTAAAATGTAACTTATAATGTAATTTATTAATTAATATTATTATTATCAACATTTAAAACAGTTGAGTATTTTTTTTTTTTTCAGATTAATTTATTTCAGATAAATGCTGTTCTTCTGAACTTTCTATTCAAAGAAAACTGAAAAATTCCACTCAGTTTAATAATAATTAATTATAATAATAATAATAAAATCATAGCAAATCAGAATATTAAAATGATTTCTGAAGGATCATGTGACTGGAGTAATGATGCTAGAAATTCAGCTTTGAAATCACAGGAATAAATAACATTTCAAAATAAAACTTTTTTTTAATATTTTTCAGATTTCACTGTTTTTGCTGCACTTTGGATCAAATAAAAGCAGGCTTGGTGAGCAGAAAAGACTTCTTTAAACATTACAAATCTTCCTGTCCAAAAACTTTTGACTGGCAGTGTAAGTTCAGAAAAATGATATCGTTTAGTAGTAATATTTAGCGGAGGAAAATGCACAAAGAATGTGTATGATAAAAACATCTTTGGGACAGCAAATCCAACATGGTGTAATGAGATTTCCTCATGTAGAGAACGTCCTAAATCACGAGGCTTTGATGGGGCGAGCATCAATAGATAAATGGAACAAACCGTACAAGAAACTGCACATAATCTGGAAAACATGTTCTCCAAAATATAAGTGATTAAAACATAGCACCAATGGGAGGAAATGTTCTTGGAAAACTAACAATGGATTTGCAGAATTTCCTGGAAACTTACAGTTCGTTCTCAGCAGGGTCGTGTCAGAGATGTTTTACTTTCAATCTTATAGTTTGTAGCTTGTGTCTCCAGGGTCGGGTGAATGCTGGCGGGGTGTGTCCATCTGAGTGACTCCCTTGGGAAATCAGTCTCTCTGAAACCATCACTGATTATTAGCAAAAACATATAATTTAGGTTGTTTCACTGACCTAGTTGAAAGAAACAAGATGATGTGATTTCGCAAGATTTTTGCTTTAAATGTCAAGCAACCATTATTTTTATAGTGCTTCATACAATAGAGATTGTTTCAAAGTAGAATAAATACAGAATAAATTACGCAAACTTCAAAACTGAGGCAAATCCAAATTATACTGTAAAGCAGCTGTATTGGTTCAGTTTGGGGGATAGGGATAGATCACACAAAAATGAAAATTCTGTCATCAATTACTCACCCTCATGTCGTTCCAAACCTGTAAGACCGTTGTTCATCTTCAGAACACAAATTAAAATATTTTTGATGAAATCCCAGAGCTTTTGCTTAAACTAATGCTAATGCTTTTCTGAAGTGATTAATTCAACCTGATCTCATGACGAACACATACCTGTGAGAACTTTTTCGCAAGACACTAAATACGTACCGCCATGTACGTTTCATGACATATTTGATGTGAAATGTCCACTGAGTTGTGCTAAAAGAGTGTTCGTTTTTTCCCTGGACCAGATAAATGTACATTTGGTGCGTTTTATGGGATGTTGGTTTGGCACGTCACCGCAGTTCTGACTTGAAATGTCCGTTGAGTGGCGCTATAACTCTAATGCTCTGTGACGTTTTAAAATAACATAAAATCTGCACTACGCCTAAACCTACCCGATAGTATGAACAAAAGTGAATGTGACATAAAAACACAATCGCAAACATACTGTTTACAAGTAATGCATTACAATATTGCGTTACTCCCTAAAAAAGTAACTATGTACTTAGTTATTATTTTATGGAAAGTAGTGCGTTACATTACTTTTGCGTTACTTTTTAAATCTGGGCAGGGTTTGCTTGTTTGTTTTTCATTTAAAAAGTTTTTTTTACATTTTTAGCAAATGCACTGCAAAAAAGATTTTTTTACTTAGTATTTTTGTCTTTTTTTCTAGTATAAATATCGAAACATTCTTGAATCAAGATGCATTTACTTGACAAGTAAAATCATTTAAGATATTAAGTCTTGCTTTATAAAAAAAATCACAATTTTGTGATTAACCCTAACCCTAACCCTAACCCTAAACTAGCAAAAATATCTGCCAGTGGGGTAAGAAAATAATCTTACTTTAAAGTCTTGCCACATTGGCAGATATTTTTGCTTGTTTTAAGCAAAAACGAACAAAATTTTGATAGCTTTTTAAGTAAACAAGACGCAATATCTTAAGTCGCTTTACTTGCAAAGTGAATTCATCTTGATTCAAGAATTTATGACAAAAATACTAAGTAAGAAAATTATTTTTTGCAATGTGTAAAAGCCCTTTTACACTAAAAAGTGAAATAAATAAGCCTAAGCCTGAAGGAAAAGTAAATTCACATCTGTACAGTAGAACTGTAGGAAAAAGAAGTTCAACACTCTTCAGTAATGAGAAAAATGAAGCACAAATGTTACTTACAGTAAGTTTTGCTTATTAGTATGGTTGAATTGGATCAACAAAGGTCAGCAGCAAAGACACTGGTTAATAAAATTGAATTAAATAATAAAGGAAACAAAAAGTAGCTCAGATATTTTCTTGTAAATGAAAAAGTAATGTGTTGCTTTACTAGTTACTTGAAAAAAGTAATCTGATTACGTAACTCACGTTACTTGTAATGCGTTACCCCCAACACTGCTTATTATTATGATTTCGCTTCTTGCGATAAAGTTCCCGCAGGTACATTTTCGTCATGAGATCAGGTAGGATTTGTTAACACACTAAAAAACACATACTCATTAAGCTTTATTATACACACTGTCACTTTTATGCTCACCTCAGATGTCACTCATTGAAATAATGTAGAGACACACAGAGCTCTAGCTGGGCCTATAAAACACAGAAAGAACAATAAATATTGACACACTAAAAGCAGTGGATTGATTTTTTGTCAGGATGACCAAAGGTCAAATGCAGTTAGCCCCTAAAATAAGTATGAGCCACAGGTTAATAAAGACACTAATCAAAGCACAGAATAGGGTTGTAGAGGTGAGAGCTGAGAGCTTCAATGAAGTTCACAGGTCAAAGAATTTTTAGCAAAATACAACAGATTGTGTAATTCCACTGCAAGCCACCCATATTCCCTTCATTACCACCCTCTACTTTCCCTCCTCAGTAGCTGAAGTGTAAAATGTGGAGCTGAGCAGTGCGAGAGCTAATAAGGTCCAGTGGGAAACCACAACATTAATGAAGCCTACTAAAAACTCATATGAACTTCTCGAACTGGTCTAATCATCTGTACTAAATCATCTCCTTTTGACTTCTCTTAATCCGCCCATAACAACATACCATCGTACCATAGTCTGCTTTAATGTTGCTCCTACTTTTGTTAGTCCTACAAAAGTACAATAGAAGACAAAATTATGTACATAATAAAACACTCTTGCAGAGTAGTACATTTTCTGTTCTCAAATTCAAACAGGAACAAGAATCATGAATTTTAAAGTCATGCTGTATTTTATCACTAAAACAACATCAGAACAACTTACTGGATGTATTTTTCAACCGTAGCAACTATGATCTAATAAGCCAGAGAAATATGCTCTTACGAAAGCGTCAGTCAAAGTTTTAAGTTGCATGTCTCTCGAAAGATGAAGTGAGTGTATATGCTCAGTGATCAAACATGGGCTGCTGTAGAGCTACGGTGAGCAGCAGAATAAGCATACCATAGCGCTCATTTCTGAGGCAGCAGCTTTGGGCTCTGTGTGATTGATGTTGAGGTCCATAGAGCAGATCATCTCCCTCAGCCCTCGCATTTACATACCGAGTAACCAGGCATACAGCTATAAGGCTCAGATCTATTTTTAAAACACACTCCAGCAGAGAGAAGACGATTTTTTATTTATGATTAAGAATAAGTTATTTAATAAGCCGATAGCTCTGTCTATCGCTGGTCTCTGACAGTTATTAATTAATTGGTGTATAATTGTAACAAGTTGTGAATTTTTTCCCATTTTTGGCACCGCTGAAACTGTGTTTGCTTTATCAATTATTTATTTTCCTCTTTAAATCTGGACCTTAATAAATTTCACAAAACTTTCCAGACAGATTTCTTGTAGTTGTTTCCCCCTTAATCGCTTCCTTACATGGACATACTCTTTATTTCTCTGCATTCTTTGCCCTTAAGTAGCCCAGATTGTTTAGCTGATGGTCCACACCTGCAATGCGTGAGAATAATTCAAATGAAAATGATCAAAATATTTACCCGCTTTCAAGCAGGTTAACTAAAATAGTAAGTGTGAGGTCTGTCATTAGTTGTGTGTATTTTTCAGTAGATTAACATTTAAATGTTACCAATTTAAAACATTAACACAATTATGCAGCAATCAAAATATGTACACCACCAGTCAAAAGTTTTTGAACAGTAAGTCTCTTCTGCTCACTCAGCCTGCATTTATTTGATCCAAAACCCAGCAAAAGCAGTAATATTGTGAAATATGTTTACTTTTTAAAATAACTGCTTTCTATTTGATTATATTTTAAATTGTAATTTATTTCTGTGATCAAAGCTACATTTTCAGCATCATTACTCTAGTGTTTAGTGTCACATGATCCTACAGAAATCATTGTAATACACTGATTTGCTGTTCAAGAAACATTTTCATTATTATCATCAATATTTAAAGCAGTTGAGCTTTAAATTGATCAAAAGATTATTTCTTTCAGATTAATGCTGTTCTTCTGAACTTTCCATTCATCAAAGAAACCTGAAAAAAATCCACTCAGCTGTTTTCAACATAATGATAATAATAATAACAAATGTTTATTGAGCAGAAAAGCAGAATATTACAATGATTTCTGAAGGATCATGTGACTGGAGTAATGATGCTAAAAAAACATTCAGCTTTGAAATCACAGAAACAAATTACATTTTAAAATATATTCAAATAGAAAACAGTTTTAAAATAGTAAATAATAAACATATTTAAATAAACATAAATAATGAACATATTTCAAAAGTTATCAAATAAATGCAGGCTTGCTGAGCAGAAGAGACTTCTTTAAAAAAAAACAAAAAAAACATTCAAACATTTTTTGACTGTAGATCTGTAAAGTTTTATGTAGGCCTACTCAAAGAAAAAAGTTTAGCTCAGCTTTTTCCACATGGATTTAGCACTCATTTAGGTACATGATTGACAAACTTCGATACGTAAATCAATATACACATATTCTAATATATAATTTTAAACAAAAGCTGAATTTGAATCGATAAACCCAAGCATTACTCATGTGCAGGGTTTTGCTTGCCCAGTGAATTACTACACTTTCACAAACCAGCCTATGGATTTTTTTTCCTCCGCCCTATATAGAAGGAAAGTTTCTGATAGCTGAAACCCTCCGCAATTACATTCAATGACCAATCAAAACCAAGACGCAAAGGAAAACAAACCCTGTGATTGGTCTAAACCGCGACTGGTTTCAAGGCGCCCCGCATAGAGGGGCAGTGAATCTGAATGAGGGGTGTGTAGAAACCGACGGCACATTATTGTATGTGCGCCTCACTTGCGCTCAAACCTTCCAGTCAGTGAGAAGCGCGTCTGCCGAGCGCACACGAAAAAAAGCGAGGAAAGCGCACTCTGCTCTGCTCAAGATATCTGAGTGAAGTTTTCCAGCAGCGAAATGCAGCTCTAAAGTCATTGGATACACAGACTTACAAGCAGGATTTGGAGAGCCGGGCGGAAAACTTTAAATAACACTCGGAAGATTTTCTCAGAAAGAAAAAAAAACGATGCGCTCATTGTGGATTTAGTTTGGATGCATTTTTGGACTTGGTGACTTTTTATCAGGGTTTTCTTCACTAATCCACTCATTTGCTTAACATGATTGCTTTTAGACCAAGAGTGTCGTGACAGGAGTTTTGGTCGTGTAAACGCATAGTACTGATCAAACAAAAACTTTTTCTCGGAGCAACCGCAGCCTGATTTCTTCTGGACCGATTGAAAAAAAGGCTCTCCTCAAAATGCAACACTGTTGTGGGATTACTCGATATTTTCTTCTATTTCTCACCCTGGCCCTTCAGCCGTCCATTGGCCAGTATCATGGAGAGAAGGGCATCTCCATTCCCGAGCACGGTTTCTGCCAGCCCATATCGATACCTCTCTGTACGGACATCGCCTACAATCAGACCATTATGCCGAACCTTTTGGGTCACACCAACCAGGAGGACGCCGGACTAGAGGTGCACCAGTTCTACCCCCTAGTGAAAGTGCAGTGCTCCGTGGACCTCAAGTTCTTCCTGTGCTCCATGTACGCGCCGGTTTGCACGGTGCTGGAGCAAGCCATCCCGCCGTGTCGGTCCCTGTGCGAGCGGGCGAGACAAGGCTGCGAGGCCCTCATGAACAAGTTCGGCTTCCAGTGGCCCGAGCGACTGCGCTGCGAGAATTTCCCGGTGCACGGCGCGGGGGAGATCTGCGTGGGTCAGAACACCTCTGACGCGGGGAGCCCGACCTCAAACCCGACGCCCTACGTTCCAGAACTGATCACATTACAACCGAACGTGGTCAGACCCAGCCAGCAATTCACATGTCCGCTGCAGCTCAAAGTGCCCACTTATCTCAAGTACCACTTCATGGGGGAAAAAGACTGCGGGGCGCCATGTGAGCCCACTAGACCCAACGGACTGATGTATTTTAGAGAGGAAGAGGTCAAATTTGGCCGGCTCTGGGTGGGCATTTGGTCCATTTTGTGCTGTGTTAGTACACTGTTCACCGTTCTCACGTACTTGGTGGACATGAGGCGGTTTCGTTACCCGGAGAGGCCAATTATCTTCCTCTCGGGGTGCTACTTCATGGTGGCTGTTGCTTACGCGGCTGGCTTTTTCCTAGAAGACAAAGTCGTTTGCATTGACAAATTCAACGATGATGGTTACAAGACCGTCGCGCAAGGCACGAAAAAAGAGGGATGCACTATTCTCTTTATGATTCTCTACTTCTTCGGCATGGCAAGTTCAATCTGGTGGGTCATTCTCTCCCTCACATGGTTCCTCTCAGCGGGAATGAAGTGGGGTCATGAAGCCATTGAGGCCAACTCTCAGTATTTCCACCTTGCCGCCTGGGCTGTTCCAGCAGTTAAGACCATCACCATCCTCGCCATGGGCCAAGTGGACGGTGACATTCTCACCGGGGTGTGCTACGTTGGCATCTATAACGTGGACTCGCTGCGTGGCTTCGTCCTGGCGCCCCTCTTCGTCTACCTGTTCATCGGCACCTCCTTCCTCCTGGCCGGGTTCGTGTCGCTTTTCCGCATCAGAACCATCATGAAGCACGACGGCACCAAGACGGAGAAGCTGGAGAAGCTGATGGTGCGCATCGGCGTGTTCAGCGTGCTCTACACGGTGCCTGCGACCATCGTGATCGCGTGCTACTTCTACGAGCAGGCTTTCCGAGAGCAGTGGGAGAAGACTTGGCACATGCAGACGTGTAAGCGATTCGCTGTCCCTTGCCCAGTCAATAACTTCGCCCCCATGTCTCCAGACTTCACCGTTTTCATGATAAAGTACCTGATGACCATGATCGTGGGAATCACCTCTGGATTTTGGATATGGTCTGGAAAGACTCTGCAGTCGTGGCGCAGGTTTTATAAAAGGCTCAGCAATAGCAACCAAGGCGAGACGACGGTATGAAAAAGGAGTCAAGCTTTGACCATGCAACTTTTCCCTGAGATAAACGTCTCTGAACAGCGAACTGTTACGCGAACAGAGACTTGTTGAGTGAGATTCGTGGACACTACTGTGTGCCTAGACGGACCATCGAGAACAGTGTCTGTTTAACCATTGGTTTTTCTCATATATCTGTATGTGAAAAAGACTGTATTTCTGTGTAACACGATATCAGATGTGCAGATGTGATCTCTGTAGACAGTACTGAATGGTTCACGGTTCTGAACATTTTGGACGTAATTTGCCTTATACACAATGTACCATCCCTTGTTTCAACTAGGGACTTGTATGACTTTCGCAGCCATCCGTCGACAATCATGCATACGTTGGCACACATGGACCGTCAAGTACGCATTCGGATTGGGGTACTTATATGCATGTGTACAGCTGTGAATTTATGCAAGCTCCCTTTAAACGATGTAACGTGTAAATAATCACCTTTTCTGAAAGAATATATGTATTTATGAAAATAATCTTGCTGTTTTTTACTTGATTTTTAAAATTTGGTAAGAGACCTTTGTATCTGTACAGTTTCGCTGAATAAAATGATTAGATTTTTAACGAACGGACTACTTTACACAGTTCTTGTTTGCTACCAAAAAAGTTTTCATTTTTAATATTTTGATGTGTTAATCACACACTCATCTGTTAAACAACTGTTTAACATTTGATTCGGAAGAAAACCATAGCAGAAAGTGTTCAGTGAGTGACTACAAATAAAGGGATGTTTTTGCAGTGATACCATAGAAGAACTATTCCCAAAAGAACCTTTCAATAACGTTTCTTAAAAGAACCATTTTAAAGAACATTTTAAAAATATTTAAATTCCACCTTAAAGAACATTTTCTGCATTTGCAAGGTTCTTCATAGAACCATCAATGGCAGTAAAGAACCTTTATTTTTAGGAGTGTATTTGAATCCTGTTGCGCCAAAACACGGTATTACGCTAAGTAGGGCTACTTGTAAAACGAAAAACATGAGGCAAAATGATTTAAATGTAATTATAAATAAGAAAAAGTCAGCCTCAGTAAATGAGCCCAAATGCAGCTGTGGGGTCAGGTTTGTACTGCGGTGATAGCATATTTATTGTATTAGTAAAAGAATAAAACATATTTGTTATGCTATTAGACAAACTCCTGCAGATTTACTGCGTTGAAGCGTAAGGTCGGTGCTTTGGCGCCACCCACAGGTGACTCTTATGAGAACACTTGATTTCAAGTTGAGTTGACTTTACAGTATTATGAATGAACTATACAACCAAGTTTCAAGATACGTAACCAAAGACACGTTATATTTTATTTTTAGGCATAAGTTTAGTTCATAATTACGTAGGTAATTCATCTTCTGTACTGCTGTAGTTTTAATATACAGTGGTGGCCAAAATGATTAGAACACTAGTATTTTCACCAGCTAAAAATGGCTTTAAGTCAGTTATTTTTATATTTCGCTGTAGTGTGTCAGTAGGAAATATCAGTGTACATTTCCAAACATTCATTTTGCCATTAATTGTAATAATCCAGTGAGATTTTTGTTTGCACAAGGAGTCTGACAACAGCCACACAGAGATTTGATCTCATCATCATCCAGAAAAAGAACCACCCAGAACTACCCAGAAGGTTGGGTTAAACATTTAAAACAACCCTGGGTTTGTCCATATTTCACCCAGAGCTAAACTGTATTTAACCCAGCGTTTTTAGTGTACAGTATAAGCAAAAATGTATCTTTCAGATGTTTAAGAAGTAACAGCAGATTAATACAAAAGTTGATACAAAATACATGGCATATTATATTACGCCAAAAGTATCTGAAATAAACATTCAATTTTAAATTAAATTAAATTAACATTTAATTTATTTTGTTACTGCGTCTAAAACATAAATCATGAATTTCGAATTATTTTAATTTGGGCCAAAAATGATTTAAAGTTCACAGGCGGGTGCCATTTCTTATGACAAAAGGTTTAATCATTATTACCACACGCAACACAGACTAAAAGGTTTAGAAAAGCAAGAGTTCTGCTCACATGGTGTAGGCAGGTTAACGTTAAGTATCTTAACATTTTGTCCTCATCAGCCTATTAAACCCCACAGGTGGGCAGAGCAGGGTTCTGTTCACCGTCAAAAACTATGATCTCACAGAGCAATAAAATGATTCACCACGTAACACATAGCACATGGAGATGTGGTTGATGAGGCTAGTGTTGTGGTTCAGGCTGTGTAAGTCTTCCCTCTACAGTAAACTGTACTGTGAAGCTCAGTTTAAACCGCCAAACTCTTGGAGATCAGAGTATAGTAAAGCACAGGAGCTGGTCAAAAAATCACAACCAATGTGCTGTTCCTAAAACATGTTTAGTAGCAATGCCAGACACAATAACACCTGCTGTCATACATCACTCCTCGTTTCTTTCTTTGTTTTTTTTTGTGTCACGGTATCCTCTCACATTATTTTAGGACATCCTGCAGGTCTTTAGTCGTAAGCTTGAACAATTTCTCCTGTCTGTTTGATTGATGGAGGGTTTTTATGTGAAGGAAGGAAAAGTCTGTTTCTTGTGGTACAGTCAATAACACTAATTAGGGATGTGCTATCCTGGGCATATGACAGGACGTGTCGTGCAGGAGACGCAGTTCAGGTTCTTTTTGTTTGTATTTTAGGATGGGTTTAGCTAAGGTAGTCAGAGTTGCTGGCCTGACCAGGAGGGGTAATTGCTTGGTTGCAACCAAGGCAACAAGAAAACAGTTCTTAGCCGAGGAGCTGTGGAGAGCCTGGCAACTGCAAAGCTTAGTAAACACAGACATTCGTAACATGGGCTGAAATGATTCAGTAGTATGTAAAAGCAGCAGGCGGGGATGCTGAATGAACACTCCAATCCATTCTGAATGAAAGAGAAATGGTCGCTGAGGAGAAGGGAGCTGGGCCACGAACTGAGGTACGCGAACAAAAGTGAGAACAAAAATTGCTGACTCTGAATAAGTTGTTGTTTTTTGAAATCTGACTGACCTAAATGGTCAAAAAAGGTTTTTACAACAGAAAAAAAAACATTTTGGGTTCCCAAAAAAAACTTTCAGTGAACATTTCTTTGGTTTAATAATCTGACGTACTTCCATGAGCTACTTTCCATTACAAAGAACGTTTTGTATAATGAGAAGGTTCCATGGATGTTAAAAGTTGTTTGTGGAACCACAGATGCTAAAAAAAAAAAAAAAAAAAAAAAAAAAAATATATATATATATATATATATATATATAAGAGTTTTACAGTTTCTGTATACACTATCTACGATGACATTTTAGTTCCACATTAAAAAAAGATCTAAACTTTAGATCTAAGAATACGAGAAAAAAGTCTAATTATTTCGAGAATAAAGTCAAAATGTTTTGAGAATAAAGTAGAAATTTTTCAAGAATAACATCAAAATACTTTGAGAATAAAGTTGAAATGTTTAAATTTAAACTATTCTCTAAACATTTTTACATCATTCTCGAAACATTTCAACCTTATTTTTCAAACATTTCAACTTTATTTTCGAAACATTTCGACTTTATTCTCATAATTTCAATTTTATTTTTTAAACATTTTGACTTTATTCTCAAAATATTTCGACTTTATTCTCGAAACATTTTTACTTTATTCTCGAAACATTTTGACTTTATTCTCAAAATATTTTGACTTTATTCTTAAAATATAAATTTTTTTTTCTCAAAACATTTTGACTTTATTCTCAGTATTAAAACTATTCTCTAAACATTTCGACTTCATTTTCAAAACACTTCGACGTTTTTCTCGTAATTTCAACTTATTCTCAAAATATTTCTACTTTTTTCTCAAAACATTTACATTTTTCTCAAAATTGAAACTATTGTCTAAACATTTCGACTTCAATTTCAAAACAACAAATACTTTAAAGACTTTATTCTCAAAACATTTAGACTTCTCATAATTCTCATCATTTCGACTTTATTTCAAAAATATTTCAACTTTATTCTTGAAATTTCAATTTTATTCTTGAAATATTTTGACTTTATTCTCAAAACATTTAGACTTTATTCTTGTATTTTCGACTTTATTCTTAAAACATTAGAATAAAACAATCTAAGATTACTAGATTAAAGTCGTAATGTTTCGAGAATAGCATCAAAATATTTTGAGAATAAAGTTGAAATGTTTCAAGAATAACATCAAAATATTTTAAGAATAAAGTCTCAAAATATTATAACTTTAATTGCTGTGATTTAATTCTCGTAAATTTCGACTTTATTCTCGAAACATTTTGACTTTATTCTCAAATTTAAACTATTCTAAACATTTTGACATCATTCTCGAAACATTTCAACTTTATTCTCAAAACATTTTGAGTTCATTCTCAAAATATTTTGACTTTATTCTCAAAATATTTAGACTTTATTCTTGAAACATTTAGACTTTATTCTCGAAACATTTAGACTTCATTCTAAAAATATTTCGACTTTTTTCTCGAAACATTTAAACTTTTCTCATAATTTCGATTTCATTCTCAAAATATTTTGGCTTCTTTTTCGAAATATTTAGGCTTTATTCTCATAATTTCGACTTTATTCTTGAAACATTTCGACTCTCGTAATTTTAGATTCTTTTTTTTTTACATGGCACTAAAACGCTGTCATTACTATCAATATGACAAATTAAAAAGACTTTTGATATGATTTTTAAAGGAGACCAATTATGACCCTTTTTACAATATGCAATATAAATCTCAGATGTCCCTTAGAATGTGTGAAGTTTCAGCTCAAGATACCCCACAGATTTATACCCCACATTTATATCATTTTGAAAATGCCTATTTTGAGTGGAAGCCACAGACTGTAAAAAAAGATGACGGGGTTTATGACCTATACTGCATCTAGTTACATGGGGGCGATCAAGACATTTTGCCTTCACTTTTCACTTTGTGCAGCACGCTTAGTGGAAAAAGAAACACGCTGTTTCGTGCATGTCTCTTTGAATGCAAATGAGCTGCTCCCACGCCTTTTCCAGAATTGAGCTGCCTCGGATATTATGCCAAAAAACAGCTGTTTGGTTTGGATTATCATGTCTGTCGCACTGAAATCATGCGTTTTAAAGCCAAATCAGTTTACACTTCTGATATACAGTTAAACTGATATATAGTTTTTTGAGCACACATCTGTAGCACGTGCACAGAAAGTGGCTGTCACATGGCATGTGGGTACTAAAATAAGTTCTCTTTCAAGTCCTATTGCACTTAAACTGTCAAATACACACAAGTTTATGTTAAAAATACAAATGAGTTTATGTTTCTGAAGGTAAACAGCTGGGAAAGAATCACGTTTATATTAGATCTGTGTGGCAGCAGCATAATATACAGTAAATATATCAGTAAATCCACTGCTCTCTTGTCTCCTCTGAGGCTTGGACTCCAAATAGTGTTCTGTGTTCGTCTATGCAGCCAACTACAGAACAGTTAGCAAGCTTTGCTCGAACTTTCACTATGGCATTAGTACAATGGTACAATGTTGTTGCTTGTGAAAACAAAATGGTAATATTAATATTATAATAAGATCCCCTTCCTATGTTTTTTCACAAGCTTGCTAAAAAATTTACTGGGTTATTCTTTTTTATGTTTTCTGGGTTGGTAGATGCACCGGGCACTCAATTATAGCACTTAAATAACTGAAAAGGTCAGATTTTAATGATATATCACCTTTAAAACTTGATGTTCTGACCACAATCATGACAGGATTATCTTTTTTCCAGGATTCATTTAAAGAAACACAAACAATTCCACAATGAAAGATTTTGTCCTGTCACTGCTGAGTCGTGGGTATGGCCAGATTGTGCCAAATGGAGATGGCTATGATGGAAGACTGGAGGTCTGTTTTGAACCAGAGGTAAATGTTTCTTTTACATGTCTATATAAGGCCAGTTTCAATGAGTTGAAGATAAAGTTTGATTTATTTGAACGCAGTTCTACACAGTCAAAACATGACCTTTTATTAACTAGGACTACTTCAACTGGAAATCCCAGCCTCCACTGCTGCGTCTTACCAGCAGTGGTCGTTTTTTCGGAGGCCTGGAGCCGGTGCCTCCCAAGACCTACAGTACAAGAAGAGGGCCTCTTATTCTGTATTCAGAGGATCTAGCACTAGCATACCAGTCTGGCCAGGTTAACAGGAAGAGAAAGGCTCTGAGCTGCCCAAAACAGGAAGCTAAGAAGCAGCTGCACACACTACAAGACCTGACTGGAGCTATTTTGGCTTTTGGAAGAAATAAGGTAAATTTGAGAAGTAGAAGAATGAATAAAAATGTTCAGTCACACGCTGTTAACAAACTATTAACTACAACTTTTGCCTCAATAAACTCCTAATTTGCTTATAATAGTAGTAAGGTAGTTGTTACGTTTAGGTATAGGTTAGGGTTAGGAATATAGAATATGGTCATGCAAAATATGTGCTTTATAAGTACTAATAAATTGCCAATATAATAATAGGCATGTTAATAAGCAAGTCAAAAGTGAGAAATGGTCCCTATACTAAAATGTTATATCAGTTCTATACAAAGTACACTTATAAGCATGCTTACAAAAGAGTACAGATATAATATATTTATGTGCAAACCAAATTTAATGTTTGCATTTTATTTGCAAGTAAGTTAAAATGTATTATAATTTTTTATAAAGTTTAAATTTATATTAAAGGCAAATAGCCAAACTTTAAAGTGCTTTTTATGACCAACTTAAGTAGGATTCCAATATTTATCTTTATATTATATATTTATATTTATATTGCCTTTTAAATATCGGTAATCGGAATTTACAGTAAACTAAAATACAGTTTAAAGTAATTTTCTATTGAAATTGTATGTCATGTATTTAAATCTGTTTCTAATTACACATTTGTGACTCAGTTGCAATTCAGTACATTTAAAATTATTTAAATGTAACACTGTATTATAAAGTTGTAGCACACTAGAGTTAAAATATAATCAAGTACTTTACATTTGCACATTTTAGTCAATGCTAAATAAGTGTATTTCTTTAAATATGACTAAACATTGACAAAAGGTAATATTTTAGATTAGGAAACATTACTAGCATATTGACTGTTAATTAGAACGTATAAAGCACATATTAATGCACAGAGCTGGGTAGTTTACTTTTAAATTGAGGACTGTTACTGATTTCAAATTACATGACAAAAATTATAGTTGGTAACGTATTCCATTACATTACACATTTTAGTTAACATAATCAGATTACTTTTTCATTACTTTTAGATTACTTTTGACCAAACTCCTTTATCATATTGATAATCTTGTACCATATTGACATAAAAAGAGTATGAAAATATATTCCATTCGTTGTAATTAACAACATGTTAAACAAGTGCATTAAACATTAAATTACGTCAAGGTTTCTCAATTTGGGGTTTGTAAAGGAACTGCAGCGGGTTTGTGAGTTTAATGAAAAGCTAAGAATACCTGCATGTCATGTGACCATTAACCAATGTCAGAGAACATGCAAAAATGTTACTTAATTATCAAAATATTTATTTTAAAATATCAGGGGTACTTTAAGTAAATATAAAAAGTTTGGGAAAAAGGAATTATCACTAATTTATTGCTATTGTATAAATAACATGTAATCTTGTAATCAATAAAAAGTGTAAACAAACTGTAAACAAACTGTAGTCTGATTACAAGTATTTTAAAATGTAATTTAATTTTAAATGTAATAAGTACTTTTTTAATTAGTAATTTTTGTAATCTAGATGATGTAATCCAGAACACATCAGTGATTCAGTATCAGTTACTACCCAGCTCTGGTAATGCATGACCATATTCTAGAGCTCTTGACCCTACCCTATACCTAAACACAAATACTACCGTACTTACTATTAATAAGTAACAAATGAGGAATTTATTGAGGGAAAACTCTAATCTAAAGTGTTACCAAACTTCATTACAAAATTTGCAAAGTATACTTTTTACAAGTGTACTTAAGAGTGTTAAAGTACACTTTCATGACTATGTTTCTTATGTACAATTAAGTGGACTTCAATTTCAAAAACATTTTATCTGCAAGTACAGTTTTTAAGTATTTAGTGGTTCCACAAAATAATGTTGTTACTGTTGTAATGCAGAGGTCATGCAATTCTGGAAACATCACTCATATTTTAATTGCTTGACTTAATGGTCAAGTTTAAATAACATTAGATACTGAGCAGAACAGTCATCTGATTAATGTATCAGTTAACGTACACGTACATGACCGAGTACTGCATGAAACGGTTCCTTATCTGTCAAATTTCTTCAGTTAGGAGGCCCAGATCTGCTACAAATGAACCATTGTGCAGATCTGCCTGAAGCTGCCTCCTGATTGCCTTAGAGCAAAAGAGGTGGGACGTAAACTTGAGGGACAGACCAGTTCACAGTAAATCTTCCAGAATTTTACTGCCCAGAAAAGTTGAAACTCAGGTTCAGGTCAGGGTGACAGACTCGGCGGCGGTATTAGCTTACCGGCCCTGATTGCCGTACCTCTACTCTACTTGGCCGGAGAAGTAACCCCATCCTGAAGGCAAGCAGGTGAAATGTGGTATGTTCATTTTACATTTCACTCCATAATCTTTCACTGAGCGTTTTAGCTGCACCTGGGCCTGGAAGATAACGCTGCCGTCAGTACGCAACACACACACACACACACACACACACACACACATATGCGGTCAGTCCTCAAGGTGTCTTCAATTTCCACACATTCCAGGTCAATCAAACTGGTGATTTACCCATAATGTGCCATTTGACCTCCGTGAGATGTGAGCTGCAAATCTTAATAAAGGTGTCCTGAGGGATTTTACATAAGCACACGGTCCATAATCTATCCAATTCCCGTCCACCACAATCTGCTAATGCTCCACAGCCCTTGACTGTTTCCTCATTATTTGCACATTAATCCATCCTCTCGCTGCGCCCCCGAAAATCATCTGTTGATGCGGAAAAAGATCAAAAGAATCAGCAAATCAGGTGTGCATCTCGAACGAGAAAAGTAAAAATTGTTTTCACAATGTCCAAACAGAAACCCGCATGAACCATCAGAAGAGAAACCGACTGAATACTCTGTGATCAGCAGGAAAAGAGCAACTTCAATGACACCGAAAAATTGCTGCAGTGTGTGACCGAAATGGCACCCTCTCGGGGCAAAAGGGGAATGATCCAGGTGATGAGAGCTGAATGCAGTAATCAGTGTGTTTACCTCATACACATGAGGGTTTGGACAGGGATTTGGAGGGGTTCCAGGGAGAAGGGCCTTGGGTTGTGGGTGGCCCGTGTGAAGTCTCGATCCGTCACGTTCAACTACAGCAGAATGTAAACAGCACAGGTGTGCTCCAGGGACTCGAAAACGTCTGCCATCTTTAGCAAGGCCAACTGAATTCAGACAAATAATACGTATTATTATTAAAACTAAATCTAAATGCATTTTTGTTGAATAAGAATAACTTGGAAAATCCCAAACTAAAATAAAAAATAATAATACTTAGTATTTTATAACACTTAAAACCTTTATGACCCACCTGCATTCAACATTTTTAAGGAGAAGTTCACTTACAGAATAAAAATTTCTTGATAATTTACTCACCCCCATGTCATCCAACATGTTCATGTCTTTTTTCCTTCAGTCGAAAACAAATTAAGGTTTTTGAGGAAAATTTTTCTCCATATAATGGACTTCAGTGGGGATTACAGGGCTGAAGGTCCAAAATGCAGTTTCAATGCAGCTTCAAAGGACATGATCTGAGCCGAGGAATAAGGGTCTTATCTAGTGAAACAATCTGTGATTTTCTAAGAAAAATTAAAATTGATATAATTTTTAACCACAAATACTGGTGGTGGAAGTACCAACCCAGTGTTTACAAAGCAAACATGCAAAGAAATTCAAATGCCCTTTACAAAAAAAAGGTAAAACAACTTTGTCGGACGATTTTGAAGTTGTTACTGAGATGGAGTTTTTCTCCCTACCCTGTTTTTTACCCTACACAGATGAAGAACTTAACACACACATGACATTTTCAACGTGATTATGTAATGCGTGAAGGTGCAAATGCACACAGCCAAGTTAGTGCAAGACAAGCATTTGTGGTATATAAATATAAGTGTATAAATAAGTATATCAATTTTATTTTTTTAAGAAAATGACTGATCATTTCACTAGATAAGACCCTTATTACTCAACTGGGATCATGTAGAGCCCTTTGAAGTCCACTAAAAATCCTGGAAAGTTTTTCTCAAAAACCTTAATTGCGACTGAAGAAAGAAAGATGAACATCTTGGATGACATGGGGGTGAGTAAATTATTAGGAAATTTTAATGCAGGAAGTGGAAGAACTACTTCTTTAAACACCACTACTTTGGAAGCCCTAAAATACAAACAGAGAAATAAAACAAAATTAGCAGAAAACTAAATTTAAATGTAAAAAATATAGTAACCTTTCACAACATACACAAACAAAATAATATTTTAAATTATAATATTTCATCATTTAAACATTTAATCATTTAGAAAAAATGCTGATCAAACAGAGGCAAATACTGTTTTTAAGTCAATAACAGATTTGTGAACTGAGAACACCTACATTGTAAGAAAAATATCTGTAGGGTTTTTTTTCCTTAGTTTTTTCTTTTAGGAACTGATTTCAAAGCATTGATGCCTGGCACCTGGTTTCTCTTTATTATTGTTAAATGCTCAACCCAGGAGATCAAAACATCTCAGTTCTCTTATATTCTTTTGAATCTATTGCAAGGTATTGCATCCAAAAGAATTCCAGTGTGACTTCCAGCTCCGCATTCACGTTTTCGTTTGGCACAAAGAGGAGGCCACGTGCAGAGAAATCCATCATGCTAATACAGACAAATGACCTTGAAAATAAGTGAACATTGCGTTTGACTGGTTTCAAAAGAGACAGTTTGAGATAATGTGGAACATGTTTGGAGAAGCCTAAAAAATCATGAAGATGTGAAAATCAAACACATGTGTTCTTTATATACGATTCTTTGTTTCTTTTAGTCAAAGGTTGGATCTCTTGCCGCTGTAACACACCCCTTATTGCCAGACACTAAACATGCTATACACAACATCGACATGCATCACAGACCTGGGGAGAACAACTATAATTCAAGCCAGGCTAAAGGTGAGACTCTCTAAACAATCCAGTGAATGTTTCATATATTTTAAAGGTATATAGAATAAAAGGCAAAAATGCTTTAACATTGTCTTTCATGTTACATTTAAAGTCATTCATAACGACTTTAAAAGGGAAATTTAAACTCACTTTTCTGTTTTAGTAGTAGTTCTGTGGAACAAAACAGATTAAGTCAAGAATGTCCTGGCTGCTCGATTCAATATAATAAAAGTTAAAGAGGATTGTTAAGTTCCAAAAATGAGAAATACAACATTGAAGTATCATAAAAATATGACTTATGAATATGACTCAAGTCTACTGAAACAACTGTTTTTTGTGAGGAACAAACAAAAAGTTTTTGGAAAGTTTTTTTTTTTATTATTGTTATTATATTTTATATTATAAGGACACACTAAATTGATTAAAAGTGATAGTACAGACATTTATAATTTATCAAAAGAATTCTATTTTAAGTAAATACTTTTCTTTTTTGATTCCTATTCACCAAGTAATTCTGAAAAATGCTTAATGGATTTCACAAAAATATTAATCAGCGCAAACATTTTAAAAAACATTAATAATAGTGAAAAATGTTTATTGAGCACCAAATCAGCATATTAAAATGATTTCTGACACGGAAGACTGGAGTAATGATGCTGAAAATTTGAAAAGCTTTGCCATCATAGGAATAAGTTACATTTTCAAATACTATATATCTAAAGAGAAAATTGTTATTATAAATTGTAATGATATTTCACAATATTACAGTTTTCCTGTATTTTTGATCAAATAAGTGTAGCTTTAATAGCCTTTCTTTTAAAAAAAATCTTACGGTAATGCACATTATTTATCATAAACTTATACATCTCATTGTGTTTTAGGAGAGAAAGCTGGACAGGTCATATACCAGCCACGTTTCCTTTGTTCCCCTCGGCCCAACAGGGCAGACTTGGGCCCTTTACCTCCCATAACAGATGTACAAATCCAGGAGAAAACACAAGCGGTACCAGGTAGAGTTCATGAAACACAAATGACACTAACGATCAGATAAACGCTGACTATTCAAAAGCAGTTCTTGATTAGATCAACAACATCCTGTGCAGCGCAGCAAACACAAGCCAGCGAACACAATGAACAAACTCAAAATATGTTACTGTGCTTGTTCCAGTGTTTAGTTAAAATCCATTCAAAGGGCGAATGTTTACATCTTTAAGAAACGCGTATCAGATACCTGTCTCTGAATGCACTCTATTCATGTCAGGATTGAAAGCAGTAAGTTTGGAAAATCCCTCCCATTGCCAAGAGGAAGTGAAAAGTAATTCCTAAAGTGTAAACCATTACAACCACAAACAGCTTCTTCAGCTTCTGGACACACAAAATAATTGCTGTCCTTTAACTTAATGTCTATAATGATGTTGTTTTCAGATGAACAAATGGCCTTTAAGACTAAACAACAGAAAGACCAACTGAAGGAGAAGCTAAAAGAGAGAAAAAGAGCAGAAAAGAGTCTCGGGATAGCAGTTGACACATGCAGAGCTCACATGAGTCCGATTCCCGAGACAGAACCGGCTCAGACAGAACCTGCACATCAGACTCCAGCTACCAAAATAATCAACCCCACAGTATGTTCATCTGGCTCTTTACATCTCTTTTCCAACACTGTCCTGAAATTCCCTCTAACTATTTAATTGACACTGTGCTTTTGGCATCATAAGACCAGACACTTGGAAAGGTCTACTCATAAGTAAACATCTGACCTTTAACAGCATCTGATTTCATTTTCTTGGTTAATCTCTGTCACTGATGTAATATACTGCTGTTTATGTGAAGAATTTGGCTTTTGAACCTTTACAATGAAAAGCGTGGAGCAGAAATGCTAAGGCGAAGTACGCTTTTTAGTCCATGTGTTTTTCCAAACTATGTGACCATAACTTCAAAACTCTGCTGAAGAGCTTTTCATTATTTTGCTCTGAAATATACCAGATACTCCCACATCAGATCGACCATCCTAAAGATCTAACCGGCCGTGGGAAGCGCAGCCGGATGGAGAGTGGAGGTGGCGTTGGAGAGATGTGCACTCTGAGGTCAGTGTATGTGGATTCGTCTTTGGAATACAGCCCACTCTCACGGGTCAACTACTACGGTGGACACATGGAGGGATCCCGCCAAAGTAAGATAAGAACTAAATCAGTATTTAGGGGCCATTTAGACACTATAAAATCCAAATATGTGACCCTGGACCACAAAGCCAGTCTTAAGTAGCACGGGTATATTTGTAGCAATAACCAAAAATACATTGTATAGGTCAAAATTATCGATAATTTCTTTTATGCCATAAATTATTAGGATGTTAAGTAAAGATCATTTTCCATGAAGATATTTTGTAAATTTCCTACCGTAAATATATCAAAACTTAATTTTAGATTAGTAATATGCATAGCTAAAAAATTTTTGCACCCTCAAAAAGCCAAATATACATACATCAATGGAAAGCTTATTCATTCAGCTTTCAGATGATGTATAAATTAAAATAAAAAAATTGACCCTTATGATTGGTTTTGTGATCCAGAGTCACCTACGACATCTTAATACAAACGTGAAGTCATAAATGTGATGTTCTGCAAACTGTGTTTGCTTTAGTGAGACATTGTGGAGGTGAAACTCACATGAGGAGAGTGAATACAGAAACAGATCCCAGCTTCACAGTCTTCCACTTACCGCCTATTAACCAGAGCCCACTGGTCAACTCAGGCTCCGACAATACTTTAATAATGGTAAGAATTCAGTATTTGGTCATTGGCCAAAAATGAAAATTCTGTCATTAATTACTCACCTTCATGTCGCTCCAAACCCGTAAGACCTTTGTTCATCTTCGGAACACGAGAGTATCACATTGCATTTGGTATGTGGTACTGTCCTGAATTTGTGTTGAAGAAGAGAGAAGAAATTGTTGAATAAAATCATTATTTTAGTTTTTTTGGCACACAAAAAGTATTCTCGTGGCTTTATGCATTTAAGGTTGAACCACTATTTTAACAATGTCCTTACTACCTTTCTGGGCCTTGAACGTTTCAGTTGTGTATGCAGGGTCAGAAAGCTCTCAGATTTCATCAGAAATATCTTAATTTGAGTTCCGATGATAAATGAAGGTCTTATGGGTTTGGAATGACATGAGGTTGAGTAATTAATGACAGAATTTTAATTTTTGAAACTATCCCTTGAAGACACATTTATCTCATCCACAACTCTAAACCAATGTACTTCTTATAAACAAACTTAAAAAATCCTCATCTTGTTTTTCACTTTTTTTTACATGTTAACTTCTGTAATGATAACATCTTGACAAAACTTGTCAAACATTTTCAAAATATTACTGAAATATGTATTGTAAGAACACCTGGGGTTCTTATTCAAGCACACACCTCAAAATGACACTTTACCATAAATAAACCTACAAAAATGTCTTTTTGTTCTCTCTGTTCTCTACTTTTTTGCATTTTAACATCTGCTCTAGCTTCTATACTACTCTTCCACAATGTAATACTGCAAATACTGTTGACTACTGCGTGATAATTGCTTGTCATGTTCCTCATTTGTAAATCAGTAAAGGATTAAATGTATAACAATTTATTAGAACTGTTTTCTATTTTAATATAATTTATTCCTGTGATGTAAATCATTACTCCAGTCTTCATTGTCAAATGATCCTTCAGAAATTATTCTAATATGTTGATTTGGTGATCAAAAAAACATTTCTATTGTTATCAATGTTGAAAACAGATGTGCTTGATATTTCTGTGGAAATTGTGATACATTTTTTCAGGATTTTATGATGAATCGGAAGTTCAAAAGAACAACATTTATTTGAAGTAGAAATATTTTGCAACATTAAAAAGGTTACTTTTAAACAATTTCATGCATCTTTGTTGAATAAAACTATTAATAGTTTTAACCCTTTAACTGTCACCCATCCCCTCAGTGGGGGTTAGTTAGTGAAGTTTACTTCACCATATTACAAAAAATCATAATCTAATCATGACAAACTATATATCGTTGGAAAGGTCTAAGACTCCTAAATAGATATTTAATCGCTGTTTCATATTACAAATGATGTAGGCAAAGTAATAAAATAATTTATGACAAGAGTGCACCTCAAAAATCTACATCATAACAGTTCTGACCTTTGTCACAAAAAGACTTTCTTTATTGCCTTTTTAGAAACAATAAGAAATTATATATCAACTGAAAACTTAAAATCTCAAAAATCATCCTTTGAAAACCATTTCAAAATCAGACATTGCATTACCATGGAAAATGTACATCAAAATCATATTACAAAGTGTTTTTGTTCATGAATTATAAAAAATTAAGTTTGGATAGTGCATTTTCATGTCTATATTCAAAAATGTGAGTGACCGTTAAAGGGTTAAGTAATTATTAAGTATTTACATTTTGAAAGATACAGTGTAAATGTTCTGAAACAACAAATCAACCTTGTCTCTTGTAAATTAACCATTTCTTTGAAAAATGACTTGCTTTTGAACTGTTTTTAAGAACAAAACAGAAATAAAAGAGAAAAAAGGCAGGAGTGTGAATTTACCAAAACGGGAACTACATGTACATCTCCCTGACATCAAAGTGGAAACTGCACATGAAAACCCTTCAGAGAGACGTATGCACAGCAAAGTGTTGCTGCTTTTCCCAGCACAAACAAAACATACAGACACCCATCAGCCAGATGGTAGGCAACATAACATTACACACTATTATCAATACAGCAATACAGCATAATATGTTTATCATGTTGCATTTTACTAACCATTCTGTCTTTATTGTGCCTCAGATGACCTCCATAGGACCCCTGTTAAGGAGCCTGAGCCACGTGGTGATTTAGAGCATGCAGTGGGGCTAGACCAAAGAAAACAGGACCCTCTCTCTGACAGCAAGAGCAGGATTATAGAGATGGACCTCGGGCATGTCATGTGGTCTGATGAACTAGAAAAAAGAGGTAATGAAAGATTTATTTATTATTTAGGTTTAACACAGTACAGCTGATGATCCACATGACTCACAACATATTTGCTGAAAGAAATATGATGACTCATGATGCATGAGCTTTACAAATGCAATCCATCATAGCAAGATTATTTTTGCGATATGCTGTTTTTGAATATCATCCTTTATGCCCAGTGCTGTACAACTGAAGCATTAACCAACAAATTCAAAAACTGGTCCTGGAATTCAATGCAAGCTTGTCAAACATTTTCAGAAGACAAAACAGATATAATATTGCTGAAATACATATTGTAAGAACACCTGGGGCTCTTATTGAAATGCAAAACTCAAAATGACTCACCCTGAAAGTCACTGGCAGTCCAGTATTGAAAACGGTATTGAAGTGATGAAAAAATATAAGAACACTGCCAAGACTGACTTGTACATGTAAACGCATTACCAATGAGTCTGGAATCAAGTGATCCCGCTAGAAGTTTATAATAAAATTCAACAATACAATAATTAAAAACAATACAGTTTACATATACTTTCACAGTAAGTTGAATTTGAACGTTAAACAGAGGTGTACTGGCCTGTCTCACTTTATGATGGTTAAAGTTACATGGTATATTCTTGAGTGACATTACTAAATTAATTAAAGCTGAAGTCCATAAGTTTTGCCTCTTTATCGCCATCTCTGTTTGGAACCTGAAATTGCAGTTATTTGTTGAATTCCGTTCTAAACGTGGGTTGTGCATCGGCATGGCTCCTCAGCGCTGATGAATCTTTTGAGGTGTACAGTATGTGTGGCTGTCAGTCACCACACCGATGATGTACTTAGGAAATAGAGATTCTACGTCCTGGAAGTAATACACAATTAAGAATTTTCAACGGAAAATGTCATCTGAAAGAGTAAAGCCCCTTTCACACTGCCCGTTGATTCCAGAAAAAAAATGCCGTAGTATCTTCTGTGTGAACGCAAACACGTCCCGGGATTGACTCCGGTTTGGGGACATATAGTAACATTGCAGGGATCAGTCCTGGTGTTGTGCCCATTTTGATCCCCTGCCAGATTATTACCCCCTCTCGTTGAAATCGCTAATCTGGCAGGGGCCAGAATTCGGCATAACACTGAGCACTGTGTGTGAACAAAAGGCAGAACCAATGCCGTAAAGGCTGTGTAGAAGTGACGACGCATGTTATTGTGCGACTCTTTTACTGGATGTTTCGAAGGCTGGTCTTCTTACTATTCGCGCTGAAGCGGACATCGTTCGCCAGTTTAGGGTAAACTCTCATTAAAGCCTAATGTCCTAATGTTACGTGTCTTGTGAACACACACACATATTCCGGAAAATCACTGGCAGTGTGAACAAACCAAAATCAATTGATCCCAGGACAGTTCCCGAAACGCATTACCCATGTATTTTCCGGAATCTCTGTGTGAAAGAGGCTTAAATAACATGTCTGCCGCTTTTATTTTGACCAACTGAGGAAAAAAAAACATTACACTAAATCCTGCTACCAATGGTGATTAAGTCTAATGATCGCTTAACTCATATTTCACATCAAACCATGCAAATTATTATTGTTATACTTTGTTCACAAATTGTTAATGCTAACAACATCAGTATTGTGTAGTGTGTTTTAGCATTAGATTTCTGTACAGTCTAATCTCTGGCCATACCATTTGAATTTCATATAAAGAAATTGTTCTTTTAACCCAAAAAGCAAATTAATGGTCCAAAGAACTGGTTCTCTTTGAAATACAAATCTAGTGTAATCCCACGTATCTGTAATCAGATGCACATTTAAAACTGGAATATAACTTAATTTCACTCACTTATGTGTTTCACTAACACAATCCTTTCTAAATTGCAATCCGCCATCAAATGATACATTTCATTTTTCCAGCTGCTGTGAGAAAAGGCTATTAATGATCCGCCACCTGCAGCATCCTCACATGCGATGCACGTCTTGATTTTGCTGAGTTTGATGTTTGATTAACATTTTAATCCAAAACTTTAGTCTTGACCACATCCCTACACCTAAACCTAACCTTACCCATGAGTAACCCCTAAAATCAGAGGAAATGATAGAT
Source organism: Cirrhinus molitorella (assembly GCA_033026305.1). Lineage (NCBI taxonomy): Eukaryota > Metazoa > Chordata > Actinopteri > Cypriniformes > Cyprinidae > Cirrhinus > Cirrhinus molitorella. Next base: position 28,240,193 of record CM065122.1, on the reverse strand, counting down.
GAATGACACTGATGTACAAAGACCAAACACTGATTATAAGACTAAATTTCACCAAAACTATAAACTGTTTTTTCAAATCTGATTGGTTAATCACAATGTTGTTCCAGGGTCAACAAAGATGTTGATCCAGCAACAAGTCACACTTGGTAAAATCAGGTTCTGCCACACGTGATACTACTAGCCAGGATGCCTTCTTTATGTTTACAGATGTGATGTAATGATGCAAAGACGAACAATGGCATCTTCGTATTTCCTGCGAAAAACTCAAATCAGAAAACATTATTACAAGCTTCACCGTTGTGAAACGAGTTAACGTAAGGAGAAGTTTTGAACATTGGCTGGTTATGTACTTTCTCAAAAATATATTTCGGATCATTTTTAACTTAAAAAATGGACGCAAGCTAATATTGTGAAATATTATTACAATTAAAATAAGTTTTCTTTTTGAATATATTTTAACATGATTCTTCAGAAATCATTCTAATATGCTGATTTGCTTAAATGTCATTGTGACAGACTAATTATTTTTTGTCCCTTCACAGGACATTGCACAATCCAAAATATTCTGATTATTTATTTAGGTCAAATTTAACAATAAGGTTCAACTGATTAACAATAGTTAATGCATTAGATATCATAAACCGGTAATGAACAATACTTTTACGTTTATTTTATAGAAATACTATTGTTAATTTATGTTCATTTGTAATTACTATTTTTAATTTATACAACTTAAAATGTTAAAGTGTATTATAATTATTTGAAATTAATGCCGCAAATGTAAAATTAATAAAAAACAATGCTGTAAAGAATTGTGATACTTGGAACTTGGATGATGTGTGCCTTGATAACAAATCACATTACAGCCTTGACGTCATTGAATTTCAAGTTGTATCAAAGTCAATAGAAGGCAAGCCTGCAACCTTTAGCCAACACAGCTTAACGGCTAAAGCTAATGCTTCTGGTTTGGAAGAGGAGACAAGAGGTCATTTTCTTTAAATGGATGTGAATGGGGGAGTGGCTTCACTACGCTGAATAAACAGCTTTTTATAGTAAACGGCTTATCATTTTGATGAACCAACAGACTCTTGGCTAATCATCAACATGTTTTACACTAAACAATACTTTTGGATTTAACTACTTTTAGAGTTTACCACGCTGTTTTATAAGAGAAGTCACTGACTTTTTGCGACAGGTGGGTTTCAGTTTACGACACTTCTCATTCATTCCTATTGTATCCGTAAATGGCCAATGAGTGTCGCACAACTCTCTGACTGAAATTCAATGATGTCAAGGCTGTAATGTGATTGGTTATCAAGGCACATGTGATCCATGCTGACCATTCTGCTTACTCCAATAGTAAGTAATACAGACCCTCTCATCTGCCAGTAGTGAGATAATCTCTGGTTGTGTGACACTCAATCACCATTTACAGATACCATAGGAATTAATTGGAAGTGCCGTAAGCTGAATCACACCTGTTGCAAAAAAAGATTTTTTTCTGTGTTAAAAAGTTAAATCCAAAACTTTTGTTTGGTATAAAACATGTTGAAGATTAGCAGATAGGCTGTCGATTCATTAAATGATGTTTCCTCTAAAACGCAGTTTATTCAGGGTAAAGAAAAACCCCTCCATTTACCCAAGCCTCTCCTCCAATGACATCAGAAATAAAAGAAGGGCCTCTGTTCTCCTTCCCTGCACCACAGCGTTAGCATTAGCATTTACGCTTTTTTGGCTAATTTTTTTGGCTTGCCTTCTAGTGGCTTTGTCATTATCTCATCCTTGTGTGTTTATAGCCTTAAAAGATTTGTTCACTTTCAGAATAAAAATTTCCTGATAATTTACTCAACCCCATGTCATCCAAGATTCTTTCTTCAGTCAAAAAGTAATTAAGGTTTTTGAAACATCCAGGATTTTTCTCCATATAGTGGAATTAAACGGGAGCCAACGGGTTAAAGGTCCAAATTTAAGCATTTGTGATTAAAAAGTATATAATTTTTGCTTTTTTAGAAGACACTTATTCCTCGGCTGGGATCATGTAAGAGCCCACTGAAGCTGCATTTAAACTGCAGTTTGGACCTTCAACCCATTGGCTTCCACTGAAATCAACTATACTGAAAAAAATCCTGGAATGTTTTCCTCAAAAACCTTAATTTCGTTTTGACTGAAAAAAGAAAGACATGAACATCTTGGATGTTCTGGAAGTAAACTAATCCTTTAATTCTTTGTCCAATCTTGCCATATACAACTGTTGATTTCCGTTGTTCCTGTGTTTCTCCTTTACTCCCGTTAAATAGTGTGCTTTCTGTTTTTCTTAATTAAAAAATTCTTGCAAATAGATCCTCGCCTTAACTCCCCTAGTAAAAAATTTATAAATATACTAAAATTAAAATACATTTATTTCATGCTAAGTATATTACAAATGCATTCACATATTATGTACTTAATAAAAATACCCTCCAATTGTACTTTCGGTATACTAAACTGGTATATTTGAAGTCTGCTAAATTGGAACAACTAATTTTGTACTTAATGGACTTTAATTGTGCAGAAGTAGTGCTGAACTCCAACTAAAGATATACTGAAGTATATTTGATTGTGCCAAAGTAGAACTAAAGTATTTCTGCATTTAAAGGCCGATATTATTTAAAGATCATACAATCCTATAGTAACATTAAAATTAATTTTAGGCTTAATATTAATAGTACTCTAAATAAAGTTTCATTTTTATATCAGTAAGTCTTGAGCAATATGTCAGTACAATACTTTTTTACTTTTATACTAGGGTCTTTTTTTTCCCTAAACCATCCCGTGTCAAATTAAAGTCATACCAATTTCTCATTTTCTCTCTTTTTTCTTATTTTTAACCGTCTCATTTTTCATGCTGCTGACCGCCTTTCCTCTTCTCATTAGTTCACACATACTATCCTTAAACGGTGCTTTAAATAAGCTGTAAGCTCCAGGGCTGCAGCGGCTCATACAGTGAGGCAGTGCTAGCGGAGGTGGGAGAGCGCAGCCCCCCTCTGAGGGCCGAGCACCTCTTCATGTGTGGCTCAGTTTGAGCTTGGCTGCAGCTAAATGAAGTCTTTAGACAGGCAGAGCAGTGGGGAGTGAGGAGATCTCAGGGGCTGATATGGTAAATAACAACACAGAGGCTAGGGTTCAGTTGTCCACTAGTGCTGAGGGACCCAGGCAAAACAAGCCTCTATGAGAACGCTGCACTACTGTAGATTCGACCTGAGCATTTCTGCATTCATTACTTGTTCAGTTTGAGATTGTTTAACTATTGCTATTGAAGAACTGAGGTGAATTCTTTACCTTTAAATCCCTCAGATCAGCATCCCCCACTTGGTCCACTGCCCCCCCTGGTGGGCCGGAGGGGTCCAGGTAAACAGAGCTCCATGGCTGTGTACAGACAGAACCTACACGACCCTGCAGACGAAACAGAAGCACAAACAGGAAACACTAGAGGTTGTCTTCCTCTGGAGCTCAGAGGTAACAGCATGCTTCTTGAAGACTTTCCATTTGTTAAGTCTGTCACCATTTCTGAGTCCAAACGTTGAATCAATACTAAAAACAAACAATAAACAGTGCTAATATACACTCACAGTGTGCTGTGATACTAACAAAAACATACTTTTAAACTTTATTTCCATACTAAAATCTCAGATGGTTAGACAATGATTCAGCTTTCATGAATCATTACATTTTTGATGTCTGGGATGCCATGACCCTGGAGACTTGTGATACTGTATGAATAAACAGAGCTCACAAACAGCTGCTGAGATATTCTCAGTTGAAACAAGCAGAGGTCTGGATCCAGAATCAGTGTTCCTTTACATCACAACTTAACAAGCAGACTGAACACATTCCAAAACAAACAAACAAAAAAGGGGGAATAAATAAATAAATAAATACAAATTCTATATTTATATTTAATATAATAGTATTTAATAAATACATACAAACATGTTTGTATAAATATATTTTACTATAATATAGATGTTTTGAGAATAAACATTTATTGTATATTGAATGGTAAAATGTTATCACAAAACAAGCAAACAAATAAGTATTTTTATATGTATGTCTATATAATTAGTATAAAGGCACATTCATATTTTTTATGTATTATATTTAGTAAATCATATTATATTATATATTTGTGTAGTTACATTTTACCATTTTAGATTTTTAAATCTGTACAATTAGTGGAAAGACACAATAATAATTTTCATTGATTAAATATATAAATGAAAAACATGTTTATTACATTTTATTAGTTACTTTCTACCATAATATTGATATTTTAAATCTGTACAATTGTCATATATTGTTAAAATCTAACTATGCAAAATAAATTATATTTATATAATTATTTACATAATTATATAATGTTAAAATGTATAAATGTAATACATTATGTTTATATTATAGATATATTTGTGTAGTTACATTTTACTATTATATATTTCCAAGTCTGTACAATTAGCGTAAAAACACAATAATATTTGTGTATTTTTACAGCTGTTTCAGACATTGATAATAATAATAATAATAATAAATCAACATATTAGAATGATTTCTGAAGGATCATGTGACACTAAAGACTGAAATAATGACGCTGATAAAAATTCAGTGCTGCGTCACAGAAATAAATTATATTTCAAAGTATATTAAAATAGGAAACCAATATTAGAAATTGCAATATTTTTTCACAATATATTAATGTTGATCAAATAAATACACCATTGATGAGCAAAACTTTTAAACGGCAGTGTATATGTAATATAAATATAAAGATGACTGTAAACTCTTTTCTGATGTTTAATTACATCTTGGAGCCTCTGTATGTAGAGCACTGTCTTCGCTTTCCTTTTTTAGGTTTGTTAATTCTCACTGTTTGAATCTCTTTGTTTGTCAGAATGGCAGGGAGGCAAAGCGGTGGGCACCTTAATAATGGGTCCTGATGGTGAAATCATACGCTTGTCTCTCTGGGATCCCGCAGTTGACACTGAGGACCACCCAATAATGGCTGATGTCACACAAGGTCATGGTAATCGAGGCTTTACTTGGTTTTATATTGTGCTCAACCAAATAAACACAGAACACACAAACGTCTATACTGGCTTTTGCTCTCAGGGCTCTTAAGGAAAAGAAAAAAAACACATTAAAATGTTCACAAGACGTTATTCTCAACGACGTGTGCTATTAGAGTTATTATGTTGTAAATGTAAGTTATTGTCAGGGGAGTCTGTGTTAGTGTATTACAAGGACAGAGTAGGTGATGGGTGAGAGTTCAGGTCAAATAAAGGGAAACACAGCAGACAAAACAAAAATAGAGAGCACAGGAGGTCTGTAACAGACAGGGATGATGTTAACGTGGAGAATGTACCTCTTTGTTTCCAGTTCTTAAGGTTGTGACTTCTGAGGGAGAATTGAAACAGCCTTGGACGATCCTCATACAGGACAACGACACTGATGAAGGTTAGAGTTTCCTATTCAAAGTACAAGCAGAGTTTAATCTGTAGTGTGCAGATTTATCACTAAACATGGTTAATATGGAACAATATGCATTTACATATCACATAATAGTAGTAATAATAGAGTTGCCTTTTATATTTGTTTATTGTACACAAATAAAATCTGGGGTCTGTACATTTTTGAAATGTACAGACGTTCAATGTCAATTTATTTGATTCAAAATAAAAATACAGTTAAACACTGTAATATAGTGAGATATTATTATGATTTAATATAGCTGTTTTTCATTAGAATATTTTTTAAAAATGCATTTTATTCCTGTGATGGCAAAGATTACTTTTCAGTATCCATCATGTCTTTCTTTATTGTCACATGATCCTTCAGAAATAATTTCATAATGCTAATTTGGTGCTGAAAGAAAATAAATAAATAAATAAATAAAATATTTTTATATGAACACAATTAAATAGTATAAACAGTTGAAATGTTTAAATGTTCCCATTTAAAAGTTCAAAAGATTGTTGCTGGTGTATTATAATATTTATAATAATAACAATCATAATATAATAATAAAATAAATTATTAATAATATAATATAATATAATATAATATGATTCATATTTTTGTGGAAACCATAGTTTTTTTTTCTCTAGCATTTAAAAGTTTGATAAATAAAATAAAAAAACTAAAAATTCTTGAGCATTTAAAAGATAATTTAATTTAATTTAATTTAATTTAATTTAAGCTGCTTAATATTTTGTGGAAACATTAAATTTTCTTTACCATTTAGGGTTAGGGTAAGTTGGGGAAATTAAATTAAATTATTAATAAAATAAAATAAAACTAAATTAAATAGAAGTTGAACTGCTTAATATTTTTGTGGAAACATTAAAGTTTTTTCTTTACCATTTATAATATAATATAATATAATATAATATAATATAATATAATATAATAACTGTAGAATTCTCTTATTTGGCTACTCTTTTATGTGAGTTTCCATCTCCTTGGCTCATTGTCTGATTGTCTGCTGTAGATGTTGCAGCCTTCATATGGGTTCACTTAGGAACCTTTCATCAAATTTGCATTTTTACATAAGCAACCTTTTTTAGAAATTCATCCCATCCTCAAACTCATCTCATATGTGCTCTAACGAGTAAAATACAAGTAAAAATAGTACAGTACAATGAAACAAAAACACACAAACATTCATACAAAGCACACGCCGCCCCCTCCCTCTTGCTGTCATGCTGGCTGCTCCACATCTGGTAGTGGTTTGCAGCAGTGAGGTATCCCGGACAGAGAAACCCGATCCCCCCCCAGGCTGAGGCCTAATCCTGGCCCAGGAGTCTGTGTGACTGACAGAGGCTGTGTTTTCTCAAGCCGACCTCTAGAGCTGCTCTGTTTCCTTTATCCTGTCACTGGTCAGAAACTCAACCCCCACCGACCCGCCTTAACCCACCGAACCCCCTCCTCCATCGGCTCGCCGTGCAAGCGCTCTCTCCGTTCGCCCCTTTCCGTCTATCCAGGCCCCTTCTGAAACAGACACTTTCTAAATAAAGACTCTTTGAGCAAATGGCTACATCCCCATACCATGATATATATCAAAGCATAACCATCTGATACTATCACTGTACTACAGTACCGTGAGAGTACTATTTTGTTTTTTATATTTATAACAAACTCCCAAAATCCCATGTTGATTTATTCGAGTCAAAGCTAAGTTTTCAAAACAAAATATCCGGACGTGTGTTCTGTCATCCATTAACAGACGTTAGCGCTGCAGACAGGTCTTTACGTTAACCTAAAACCAAATGCCAATACGTGTGTCCTTGAGCTTATTCTGGGATGTTTTATGCGTGTCTGTCTGGACACTGACAACGTGCTAACAAGTTGGTCGCTGAAAATAGTGTTCAGAGGTGCCACATAGCATTCTGGGGTGTCTGGAATGCTGGAGACGGGTGGCGTTCATTAAAGATAGACCCTCCACCAGCAAAAGAGACGTAAGAAATGGAGCAGTGAAAATAAGAGGCGGAAATATTTCCCCTTCTTTATGAAGCTAAATATTAAGTATATATATTTTTTCATTCCCATTTGCCGTAATACTGATTTATTTTGAATTAGGATTGAAATTGATATCAAAGCCAAAACATTCTGTTCTTTCAAGAAGAAGCTTCTTTAGAATCATAACTGTAGTAACAACAGTTTGAAAATACTGGTTACTATATATACGTGTCATGTACTATACTTTAAATGTACTATATATCACTGCCCTCTAATGGACATTCACATTGCATGACTTCCTAAAACATCTAAATCAACTTGGATCATATGGATCACCTGCACAGTTTATTTCCTATTACAATTAGGTTTAGTTTTATGGTTAGTATGTTAATTATGGTTAGTACAAATTATGGCCTATAAAATCAGGTTAAAAACAACAGAGGCCTGCTGTATAAAAGTGGAAATTTACGCATGCAAGTTTCCATTCACTTATCTGGATTTTATTAAAAAAAAAAAAAAAAAGTTTTCAAATTAAATAAAAAACATTATCCAGAGGATAAAATACATAGGCTATGTAAGTTAGTAGCGCACTGATATCAGACAATTACATTTACATTGCAATAACAATTATCTGTTTGATTGTGAGTAAAAATATCTAAACAGCAGGGTCAGAAATGATTAATATTTGCCCACTGTAATTGATTTCCAGTTCTATTTGTGAGCACAATCACTGTATTGTAATAAAAACCATACTATGTTGTCTTTAATGTAAAATACTTACATGTACCCAAATACTAAACTGTTGTCAATAACAATAGACTGTTAAAAATGTTATCATAATTATACATGTAAATGCAATATTATGACAAAAATCATTCTTCTTCATAGATTATTGATCTTTATATTGTAATAATGATTATAGATATCGTTATAGAAAACAACCAAGTTTTTGTTTTGGTCACATTCTGGCTTCTGGCACAAGTTATGCAAAAACTCCCGTTATAATCACTGAAGCTATTAAATGAACCTTTTATTTACATTGTATCTCCACTGTGTTGTATATGGTGATGGAATTTGTGAGCGTGTTCACTCAACAACAGCTCCAGCGTTTTCAGCGCTGACTAAGCACTCCTAAGTTCAACAGAAACATGTTTGATTGGTTATAACGCTGCAAAGAACAATGTGTAAAAGCAACCTGATGCAGTGTGAGCGAATCTAAATGGACACTTTTCATTCATTTTAATATTTCATTTTAATTGTGATATAATACGTAATAAGCCCCTTTGTCTTGAATTTATGGGCCATTTTTGTTCAATTTGATGGCATTTTTGCCACAAGCCCTTGTTATTTTTCTGACCCTGCTAAACATCCTATATTTATATATTTACTTTATCGCCAAAATTGCATACATTTGGTTTGTTTAAAACATTTAAAAATATTTTGCCAAATAGAACAAATGAGAATAATTCTTCTTTAAAAACTTTATCTGAAAAGTCTGAATTTGCCTATTTGGAAAGTCTATATGATTTGTTTTTATTCTAAATACTGAATGATTAAATAGGAATTAAAGAGGCAAAAATGCCACCAAAATGAACAAAAATGCCCCAAAAATTCAAGACAAATTAAACAATGTGGTATGGCTGTCATGATTGAAATGAAATGTGAAAATGAATGAAAAGTGTCAGTTTACAGAATAACATTTAGATTCACTTACAGTGCATCAGATTGCTTTTACGCACTGTTCTGTGCCTTATAACCAATCAAACACGTTTCTGTTGAATTTAGAAGTGCATTGGCCAATCAGAGGGGGTTAGATTAGTCAGCGCTGGAAATGCTGGAGCTGTGTTGATTGTGCATGCTCACAAATTCCCTCATCATAAACAACACAGTGCAGATACGATGGAATTAAAGATTAATTTCGTAGCTTTAGTGATTGTAATGGGAGTTTTTGCATAACTTGTGCTGGACTAGACTAACGTCTTGGACTGACATGTTTGTTTGTGAAGCCAGAATGTGATGTGCCCCGAACGAAACAAAAACACTTTATATTGTTTTCTATATCAATATTAATAATCATTATTACAGTAAAAAAAGAATCTGCAATAATGATATTTGTCATAATATTGCAGCCCTATGAGCTTCCTGTTTTTTTTACATTATATTATATACATTATCTTTTAATAATAAGGTGATTATAAAAACTGCCCTCACAAATGTAAAAAATGATTTCCAGGGGGCAAATATTGCCCCTTAATGGCAAAGTTTGTTTACGTACAAATACATACAATTTTAGGATGAAATTTACACAAAGAATACATAAAGCCCCTGATCTTTTGCAAAGTAGTGAGAGATCAAAATAATGAGATACTCAGTAGACAATCTCTAAACTCTTATTTAACAAATAACGAGGTGTGATCTGTCTAAGTATGTCTAATAATAGTAAGATGAGAAATACATTTTATAGATGAAATATAGGCGCAAGTCCAGTTAAAAATCTAGTGACCTACATTCCATTTGCATTGCCTGTTCAGACAGAAATTCAGCAGGGGCTCTGACAGAAACAGATAAGGAAGTGAGACAGAGACAAAAATCAAGGAAAAGACAGAAGGAGAAAGCAAGCGGAAGAGCAGTCCTGTTGCTTTTCGGCAGAATTTGTGTCACGCAGGATGAATAATTGCAGTGGATGGGTGTGTAAGATCAGAGGGCGTGGAAGGTGAGCGGGGTGTGGAGAGACGGAGCAGAGGTCTCACTCACAGCGCACAGCAAGAATGTGGAACAAAATGCAGCCCTTCTCTCCAGAGGATGGGGTCGCCGCTGCGTTCACACAGCCTTACAGGCAAACGTGTGAGGCTCTTTCCATCCCCCCTCGGTTACACTCGCTCCCTCATACTGTCTATCTCCTCCACACACCCGTTTCTTTGCCTCATTGACATCAAAGCAGCGCTGGAACCCATTAAAGCAGACAGACTTGCTGAAAAATAAACCATCACTGGCTGGTGCAGGGGTGCAAAATAACTGGCCGCTCTGTGTCCAGACTACAGGCTGTGATCCAGCGAGAGGGACAAAGAAAAACACTGCAGATCCTACAGCGGGACACTAAACATGCTCGCTGTCTCGTGGCTTAATGCAGAAGACAGAAATCTGGCATGCGAACGTGTGTGCGAGAAAATCTGTGTCAGTAAAATACATTGTACAAGGGGCAAACTGAGAAGCTGCGGTTGCTATTCTACAACCTAAATCAAACCGCACTGTACTATTTTCTCAGACAAAAAGATATACCGGATTTAACTGAGAAATGACTAGACATATAAACATACTATTATAAATAAATTTAGCGTGACAAGTTCAACTGCCGTCATGTGCTGTTGAGGTTTTTGTGAGCGATCATGCTTGAGACAGGTCTACGTTTCTTGTGCCCCCTGGTGGAATGCACCACTTTTCCATAATGTTCGTCCACCTGATTAGAGGTGACGCAAGCATACTAAACTTCAGCCTTATGACAACCCAGTGTGTTCAAGTCACGTCAGAATGATTGTATTTACAAGCTGAGCGCCACCATGAAGTCGTAATCACCAGTGGGAGATTTACCAGCCCTGACTTGGCAAATTGTCTGTCAAAATAAAGATTTATGGCAGTAGCAAATTGGTATTGATCATAATAAGCTGTGATTGTGAATGTTGATGGTACAATTTAGTAGTCTCTGCTCACCACTTTCTCACCAAGGCTGCATTTATTTAATCAAAAATACAGTAAAACAATAACAATTTAGAAGTATTATTTTAGATTAAATTAAGTTTTCTATTTGAATATATTTTAAAATGTAATTCATTCCTGTAATAGCAAAGCTGAATTTTTAGTATCATTAAGTCTCCAGTGTCACATGATCCTTTAGACATCATTCTAATATGCTGATTTAGTGATCAAGAATATTATGAATGTTTGAATGTTGAAAAACATTTGTTTTTTGTTTTTTACTTTTAATAAATTCAAAAGTTGCATGTATTTGAAACAGAAATCTTTTGTAACATTATAAATCTTTACTGTTACTTTTCATTAACCCTTAACTGTCATTCCCATTTTTGAACATAGATGTTAAAATGCAGTATTTAAACTTAATTTTTTATAATTCATGAACGACAACAGTCTGTGATATGATTTTGATGTACATTTTCCATCATAGTGCAATGTCTGATTTTAAAATGGGTTTCAAAAGATGAATTTTGAGATTTTACGTTTTCAAGTGATATATAATTTCTTATGATTTCTAAAGCATGATTTTGTGACAAAGGTCAGAACTCCTGTTATGAAGTAGATTTTTGAGGTGCACTCTTATCATAAATTAATCTATTACTTTTCCTACATAATTTCTAACACAAAAAAATGGTAAAATATCTATTTAAGAGTTTTAGACCTTTCCAACGATATATAGTTTGTCATGATTAAATTAGGATTTATTTGTAAAATGGTGAAGTAAACTTAGGCGTCCCACAGGTGGGACGGATGACAATTAGGGGGTTAATTTAAAGGGGAAGTTCACTTCCAGAATGATAATTTACTCACCCCCATGTCATCCAAGATGTCCATGTCTTTCTTTCTTCTGTCGCAAAGATATTCAACAGGTTGAAGGTCCAAATTGCAGTTTCAATGCAGCTGCAAAGGGCTCCACACAATCCCAGCTGAGGAATAAGAGTCTTATCTTGCAAAATGATCAGTCATTTTCCTAAAAAAAAAAAAAACCTTTTTTTTTTTAACCACAAATGCTCGTTTTGCACTAACTCTACGATGTGTATCTTCACGCATTACATAATCATGCTGGAAAAGTCACGCAAGGTTAGTTCTTCATCTATGTATTTTGGTTCAAAAAGGTAGGGAAGGGCAAAAAACCTTGGCTGGGATCATGTAGAGCCATTTGAAGCTGCATTGAAACTGCAATTTCAACTTTTAACCTGTTCATCCCCATTGAAGTCCACTATATGGAAAAGAAACCCTGGAATGTTTTCCTCAAAAACCTTCATTTCTTTTCAACTAAAGAAAAAAGACATGAACATCCTGGATGACATTGGGGTGAGTAAATTTTCAGAAAATTTTCATTCTGGAAGTGAATTTCTCCTTTAATGCGCCTTTGCTGAGTAAGAGTATTAATTAATTTTTAATAAAAAATCATACTGAACCCAAACATATTTAAATGCAGAAACATGTTATGTCTATTCACAGAGGAAGACACCTCAAGTAATACTGAAGAAACTACTTCTAACACAGAACAGCTTGACTCTAGTCATGAGGTATGGCCTCACATAAACCTTTCCATCCACTATAGGTTCTGAGTGTGTGAGACACTTTTATAATCTAGTATGAAATATTTCCCAGTGAGAGTTCAGTTCACCCCACTTCAATATAGCAAAGTCAGATAAATCCCCTTGAAATAAAGCCAGTTCTGTTCCCAAATTAATAATATTTCCATTATGTTGACAAAGCCAGCTATAATTATACTATCTATAATTCTGTGTGGTGCACAGCATGTGTTGATCAGTAGTTGTTATTAATCAAGCAACATGCGAGGTGCAATCCGTTGTTACATAGATTTTGTCTTCAGGGACACCGTTAAGTGCTTTTTGGCACCAGAGAGGTTTTCCGTCCCTGTGATCCTTAACACTGTGCAGAGCAATGGCACAAACACAAGAACTTTGCTTAGTAGACATAGTTTTGATCTTAATTTTAGCTTCCTTTGCCAGAAAGCCTTGATGATCTATGAGTCTAAAAATGTTTAGGATTTATACAGGATTACTGGCTTTGTGAAAATCACAAAACATTTTTGTTTTGCTATTTTTTAGGGGTGTAAGGTCTATAAAACTGCAGAGAAAATGAATGCCAAGGAGAGTCCGCATCCATTAGGTTCCCACAATAAAACAGTGAAACAGGTGAGATTTCTTCCAGCTTTATACGGCTGAACATGATAATATTAGATTAGACGTTGATGTTATTTTGGGTAAAGAATCACATGCTGCTTTCTGTAGGCGTTTAAGGTCAACTCTCACAAAGAAACTAATGGAGAGGAGGAGGAGGAACAGGAGGAGGATGAGGAAGAGGAAGAAGAAGAGGAGGAGGAAGAAAAGGAGGAGGTGGACGAGGAAAAGGATGAGGAAAATGATTTAGGCTCTTACAATAAACCTGTTAATAATGCAAAGGTGAGTTTAATTTCATGTCCAAACCTATATTCTGCATTACACATTCCACTACAGTAAGTTCAGTATCGTGAATCTTATGCTCACCAAGGCTGCATTTGTTTTATCAAAAATACATTAAAAACAGTAAAATTGTTACATATTATTACAAATTTTCCTGTATTTTTGATCAAATAACTGGAACTTTGATAAACATAAAAGACTTGTTTAAAAAACATTGTTTACATAGCAATATATGAATCTTTTTTTTTTAGGTGTTTAGGGTGAAAGCTCACACACAACAGTATAATGCAGAGGATGAAGAGGACGATTTAAGCTCTGGCTGTCAGATAAGTCGGGAAGAAAGGGTGAGTCGTTCTCTTTTAGCACACTATTATGAGATTTGTTATAACCAATTAACAGTTCATCTAGGGTTCCAGTGTAACCATTTTGTGGAAATGAATGTTTTTTGTAGGTGATAAAGGTCAGATCACATGCAAAGCAGACTAAAGCCAAGTGGAAGGAAAATCGTTTAAGTGTCGATAATGAAACAATCCAGGAGGAACAGGTGAGTTCCCCTTTTTTTATTTTATAAGACTGGTCATTTTAATCTGTGAGGCCTAAACCATCTTCAGACCAGCTGAACAACAAGCTACAAATTTAGGTGGAGATAACAGACTTGAAATATGCGAGGTGCTGTTTTCTGTAGGCATATAAGGTCAGATCACATGCAAAGCAGAGTAATACCAAGAAGGATGACTGTGTAGGTGCTGACAGTAAGATCATCCAGGAAGAACAGGTGAGTCAGCCTATTTTAACTGTATGCAGTTTAGAACGCTATTATGAGATCAGTTGCCTTCAACCTTAAAGGAATAGTTCACCCAAACTAAAAAAAAAAAATCAGGCATTAATTACTCACCCTTGTGTCGTTACAAACTAGTAAGACCTTCGTTCATCTTCAGAACACAAATGAAGATATTTTGATGAAATCCAAGAGCTGTATGACCCTCAATAGATAGCAATGCAACTACCATGTTTAAGACCCAGAAAGGTAGTAAGAACATTATTAAAATAGTCCATTTGACATCAGTGGTTCAACAGTAATGTTATAGAAGCTACAAGAATACTTTTTGTGTGCAAAAAAACTAAAATAACTACTTCAACAAATGTCTGTCTTGGCTGTGTGTTTACAAGAGTATCACAACATTTGTGTTGTGCATTCTGACTTAGAACCCAGTTGCACTGCTCCTTGAAATTATTGAATAAAGACGTGAGGTACGTTCCGATTGACAGGGTCCCTACGCAGTGTTCACTGCTCCCTACTCCCTAAGCATGGTATATCCGTTGAAGTGGACTTCGCTGACAATAATCGCTCATTTGGAATGCCCTGCAACGTCATCAAACAAAATCAACGGCAGGCTCATGCAGGTTATGATATAAATAAATGTTGTAATTTATTTAGAATTTAAAAGACATTAAATACATATACAACAATTTATCCAATAAATATAATCAAATTGTATATGTTTAGACGGTTAACAGATTGTAGTGGTAGTCATCTCGTGCACTTTCTTTCCCACGCAGCCTTTCCCATATTTGACTATCCTGTGGTAAATAAAGTAAAATAAAAAAAAAAGACAGAGCCTCAGCTGTTTCTTGCTGGTTTTACATAGTTCCACCTATTCATAAAATATGTAAACGTAACATTCGTCGCCCTACCATTCAAAAATGCTCTGATTTGTATAATAACAACATTTATTGCAACTGCTCCTTAGCAGAGCCTTTAAAAAAACTTTAACGGCTCTGCTCCATCATTAGTTCTAGCTAGTGACGTGATGCGCAATGACAGTTGGGTGATTTTCCCTCTCCACTTCCTGTGAAGTGATGTATCGATGTTCCCTTATTCCCTATGCCGTTCGCAGTGCCCTTCGAACTGAACATGTTCGCTCCCTTGGAATTGGAATCTCACTTAAGATGGAATACCCTGTGAAGTCCACTTCGCAGTCCACTTGCGGTCGAATGGAACACACCTATTATTTGTTTTTGTTTTTTTGTGGGGCACGAAAAGTATTCTAATAGCATCATAAAATAATGGTTGAACCACTGATGTCACATGGATTTTTAACAATGTCCTTATTACCTTTCTGGGTCTTGAACGTCTCAGTTGCATTGTTGTTTATGCAGGGGCAGAAAGCGCTCTGATTTTAATTTGTGTTTTAAAGATGAACAAAGGTCTTATGGGTTTGGAACAACATGAGGGTGAGTAATTAATGACAGAATTTTCATTTTTGGGCAAACTATCCCTTTATCAATCTATGAAGCCAAAACCATCTTTAGACCAGCTGACTTAAGAACTACAGATTCAAGTAAAAAAATCACAATAAAATATGAGATGCTGTTTACTTTAGGAGTTTAAGGTCAGATCGCGAGTCAAGCAGACTAATGCCAAGAGGAAGGATGATTGTTTAGATGCTGACAGTGAAATCATCCATGAGGCACAGGTGAATGTTCCCCTTTTACACTGTAAAAATAGAGTAAAAACAATAAAATAGTAAAATATTTTTATAATTTAAAATAATTGTTTTCTATTTTTATATATTTTAAAATGTAATTTATCCCTGTGATCAAAGCTGAATTTTCAGCATCATTACTCCAGTCTTCAGTGTCACATGATCCTTCAGAAAACATTCTAATGATAATATGGTCCTCAAGAAACATTTTTATTATTGTCAAATTTGAAAACATTTGTGCTGCTTAATATATTTGTGTAAACTGTGAAATGTTTTTACTGTCACTTTACCAACTTAAGGCATTCTTGTCGAATAAAAGTTTTTTTTTCTTTAAAAAACATACCTCAAACCTTTGAACAGCAGTGTATAAGTGAGGGTGTTTTCTGTAGACATTTAAGGTGAGATCCCATGCAAAGCACACTAAAGCTAAGAGGAAGGAGGATTGTTTCGGCTCTGACAGTGAAATAATTCAGGAAGAACAGGTAATTCCTTCACTAGTATAACATGTATCAAGCCATTATGAGTTATCCATTAACACCTGGCTTAATCTGACCGAGTCTTATCCCCTCTCTCTCAAGGTCTATTTACCTGAGAAGAGATTAGAGGAAATGAGCAGCTCCACGACTCACCAGCTCAACAAAAGTGGTAACCTGAGTTACAGCTCAGCACAGCAACATAAAGAGTAAAGCTGCTGATATGATATCTAAGCTCTGCCTGAGACTTTTCCATTTAAGTCAAAGAAGATGGTGTCAAATGTCTTTGATAACTGAACATTCAGAGCAGACCCTAAAACATAAAGCAAGAAGAATTTCTGTGTTTCTTTGCTCAACTATAAATAGTTGTGATTCTGTTCGCAGGAGAGGAGGCCACTGGGGTGCAAAGAAACCGAGAAGTAAAGACAACAACTTTACAGCCGGAAACAAAGGTGACACAGGGGTCAAGGAAATCCAAAGGTGCTGTGCCTGATAGGGCTATCAGCCCTAAATCAACGCATTTCACTCCCAGAGCACATTCACTGGAGTCTTTGTCTCCTGAAGGACAGGCAGAAATCCAGACAGGATTACCAACAGAGGCAGAGTGAGTCTCAGTCACATTAAATACTGTGGTCTTGTGTTTGTGTTTATAAAATCTGTACTGATGCGCAGGACTGGTAAGTATGATTGGCACGCTTGTGTTTTTGAATTCAAAAAGCCAAATGATAATAAATTTCCTGAATGTTCCCAGTGTGCACATGTAACCCCTCTATTCAAATAAATGATGCATAAGGGATTGCGTTATGCTGCAAATGTTTATATTATTGTGTTAAATTGTGACCCGGTCAGAGTCAAACAGTAACAAAATACTGCTTTAGCTAACTTGCAGTTATAGTTTATAATTATAGTTTATCAGCGAGGACTAGAGGGTTTTTAATAATAAATATGTCCCAGCGCTCTTTGTAATTTCTGGCCGGTAAATCCGTCCTTTTAATTTCCCCAACTCCTCCCTCTCGCTTTCAGCCACTTCATCAGTTCTTACCTCTTCAATCATCGTCCGTGTAGCGTTCCTGTTGTGTTTTGGTGTACACAAAACAGGTTGTGACTTCAGGTCAGAGGTCAGACAGAGGTCATACAGCCTGGCTCCAAGGTTTTTGGGACTCATTAATATCCTGTCTAATCACTGTTTGCATTCCTCTCTCGTCACTCCATCCGTCCCAGTCTCCGGCGCTCTTTGATTGTAGCTCAGATTTCAGCCCGAACCCTTCTCAGGCCCTGTGAGCGGTGAGAAAGCCGAGAGGAGATTAGGGTATCGCTTCACATCTGAGCTCTTATCAGTAAATCTCTCTCACTCCCTGCTTCACTACGTCTGGGCTATATCTTAACTTCTGAACTTCCGACACTCTCCTCTAAATGATTCCCATTAATGTATATGATATCCATTGTTGTTAGTTTTGACAGAAAAGGTCATTGGAATAATGCAAGTGGAAGAGAAGACAGAGAACACACTCTGGTGGAGAAAGTGAAGAAAAATAAAAAGTCCAATAAGCAAACAGGCAAATCAAAAGGGAAGAGTGTTCAAATTCATGAAGACATTGAGACCCAAAATACCAGCGTCCCTGATGATCCCACTTCTACTTCAAAGAAAGTGAGTGACTTAGTAGTCCATAAGCTCTTAATGATTTTATATGCCTTATATTAATTATAATTATGCTTTTAATCAGCAGAAGAAAAAGAAAGCAGGAAAACAGAAAAAAGAAGAGCCTGAAGACGAAAAGGAAGAGCCTATGAAAGTCCAGAATACAACAGTTAAAGTTAAAAAGAAAAAGGGTCAACCAGCATTTGTTGTAGGTGAGTTTAAGATAAGCTAGTGAGCTGCCTCCATCCAATATCATTGATATTTTAAATGTATATCATAAAACTTAATTACGAATCAACGCTTAAAGGAGAAGTTCACTTCCAGAACAAAAATGTACAGATAATTTACTCACCCCCTTGTCATCCAAGCTGTTCATGTCTTTCTCTCATCAGTTGTAAACAAATTCTGTTTTTTGAGAAAAACATTTCAGGATTTCTCTCCATATATGAACTTCCAAAATGCAGTTTAAATCCAGCTTCATAGGGCTCTAAACAATCCCAGCTGAGGAAGAAGGGTCTTATCTAGCAAAACGATTGGTTACTTTCTAAAAGAAATTACAATTTATACTTTTTAACCTCAAATGTTCACTTTGTCTAGCTCTGCGTGAACACTGTGTATTCCGGTTCAATAAAAAGTTAGAGTATGTCGAAAAACTCCTCATCTCATTTTCTTCTCCAACTTCAAAATCCTACATTGCTGTTTTACCTTTTCTTTTGTAAAGGGTGTTTGATCTTCTATGCACGTTTAATTTGTAAACACTGGATCGGTACTTCTGCAGCAATGTACAGTGATGTGAATGATTTTGAAGTTGGAGGAGAACATGAGATGGGGGTTTTTGACATACCCTAACTGTCTTGAACCGAAGTTGACGCAGAGCTAGACAAGATGAGTATTTGAGGTTAAAAAATATATAAATAGTCATTTTTTTATTTTTAATAAATTGTCTTTTTTTTCTTTTAGTCAATAACAGATTGTTTCGCTAGATAAGACACTTATTTCTCGGCTGAGATCGTTTAGAGCCCTTTGAAACTGCATTTAAACTGCATTTTGGAAGTTCAAACTCAGGGGCACCATAGAAGTCCACTATATGGACAGAAATCCTGAAATGTTGTTCTCAAAAAAAACAAAATAAAAAAAACAAAAAACAATTTCATTACGACTGAAGAAAGAAAGACATGAACATCTTGGATGACAAGAGGGTGTCCTTTAAAATTGTCCAGGCAATTGTTTGGAATTATTTATTTTTAAGAAAAGAATATTCTATGTAAACTACTGTTCAAAAGTGAGTGAGTGAGTTTGATGTTTTTGTTTTTTTTAAACAAAACAGCAAAGAAATGTATAATGTCATAAAAATAATTATATTTCCAATTTTTTATATAAAAAATATTAATAAGCACAACTGTTTTCAACACTGATAATAATAATAAATGTTTCTTTAGCACCAAATCAGTATTAGAATGATTTCTAAAGGATCGTGTGACACTGAAGACTGGAGTAAAATGGATGCGGAAAATGCTGCTTTGCATCAAAAAAAAAAAAAAAAAAAAATTATATTAAGTTTTAAATATATTACAATAGAAAACTGTAATTTTAAATTGTAATAATATTTCACAATATTACTGTTTTTGCTCTACTTTTGATCAACAAAATGTAGCCTTGTTGGGAAATTATTTTAAAAATCTTACCGACCACATTTTTAAACAGTAGTGTTTATTTTTCTTTATTAGAGTATTGCACTGTACTTCTTCCTTATGATACTTGCTTAGAAGACAGCTGCCTATGTAGGCAGTAGGCAGCACAAAAGCACAAAAGCACTCATTAGGTTTTAAAACAGATTTTTTTTTTAAACCACTTTTAGAGCACTTCACAATAAGGTATCATTTGTTAATCTATTAACTAGCATGAACAGAGAATGAGCAATTCATTTATTACACTATTAATATTTGTTCATGTTAGTTAATAAAAAAAACAGTCGTTCATTGTTAATGCATTAGTAAATTCTGAAATTAATATTAACTAAGATTAATAAATGCTGTAGACGTATTGTTCATTCTTAATTTATGTTACCCAATGTAGATAATGTTAACTATGAAATTTACTGTAAAGTGTTACCCAAATTTCAATACATCTGTTTTTAGGAAAACCTCGGCCACAGAACACTGAATGGATGGCAAATCCAGTGAATGAGCCTGAGAGACAGATGTCCCATGAGAGAGAGGTGACAACTCACAACTTAGAGGATGATAACGACCAACTAGAAAAGACAGAGAACACACAAGAACACACTTATATTGACTCTGAGGATGACATTGATGCTAATACAGACTCAGAGAGTACAAACACACATGAAGCACACGAATGCTCTCCCAGATCAGTTCACAGCACTTACAGGTCGCAGCACTCACTCATTACAGCACGTTCAGATGGCAGCATGCACAGACTCTCACAGAGCTCCATCAGAACCACCTCAATGGGGATGGCATCCCACTGCAGTCCGTGTAGCCCAGCACCCCTGTCTCTTATCCACCTGCCTCCTCAGTCAGCAGTCCTTTCGGCCTCAGAGCCCACGAAGTCTGAGTCACAACCCACCAAATCTGAGCCAGGCAATGACGTGAGTATTTCACATTTAACGCTAGCTATCAGGGATAGCTGTGATATTTGCTTCGCACATATGTATTAGCACCCTCTTCGATTCTGGGAAATTTGATAATACGCATATGCAAAGCAAATATTACAGATCAGACTTGTTTCACACAGAAGTTTAAGGTGTCTCAACTGTACCCTGTACCAACTGTACCTGGTCTACCCAACTTAATTTTGAAAAATCCTCGACTGCAATTTGCCCGTTGAGTAACTGCCAAAATACCAGAAGTGGCGCCTTTTCACCAACAAGAATCCATTAAACGCATTATTAGACCATTTTCCAAGGCTGCATGATAGATTAAACCCATTTAAAAATCACTTATGTCATGATTTGGTCAGTTACCCGGATTACGGCCATATTGGCCATACTCTGATGTAAACAACAGCATATTGCATTGTTAATGTACTCCTGAATACATTGTTCTGCTAATTTAGGCTAATAGGTGTTGAAGCTGCTAAATCATATAGAGAAAGACTTAGTAAGCAGGAAAGGGCGCAATATTTTGACAAACTAAAGTTAATAGGTGGTAAAGATATGTACGAGCAATATTAATTAAGATATTAGCCTATTATTTCACCTACCTGATTGAAAATGATAAGAACAAACACGAATGTTGTCAAGATTCTTGCCCTGGAAATCCTGGTTCAGTTTGGTCAACCACAAACGCCTTTTGTTGCTCAGACAGTTTTTGCACGCTTCTTCTTGATTTGTTATAACTTTTGACAGTCTATAGACAGTACTCCAAATATTTTTCCCGGTCCGACCAATTAGTACAGCCCAAAACATGACAATAATCAACCATTTTCAGCAGCAATAATCAGCAATATATGCTAGTTTCGTTCATTTCAGTGGCATTGGATACGTTCAGTGCTGCCAATATAGCCAATTGATGACGCGTGTGAAAACACTACTGATTCACAAGCGCTACAATTCACTAACGATTCAATTAAATAAATAAATATATGCAACGGAGGTTTAATATATGGGGTTTAATTATTTACAGGCTCAAACTCCATCTCTGCATATTGTTGTAAGTTTGGTTTTATTATAACGTTCATTTGGGAACGCAAAATGCTCCAATTCATCATATTTGTAAGGTAAATAATTTATGAACAACAAGGATTAGATCACCAATCGTCACGCCGTTGGCGCCCTCTGCAGTGATTTGTTATAATATGTAATCTACATGAGTTCTATTGTTTATATATATATTATGCATTTTAACAGTTTTGTTCAATAAAACCATATGATTACTAGCTTTCGATACTTTATTTAAACTAATTGTTATTGCCTCATTGCTGCTTTTATATGTTAAACTGATTTTACTATTAGGATAAAAGCACCAAGGTTCCAACTAACCAAACAGACAAAAAAGCTACAGCACTAGCTGAAAGGGCTGAGCGCCGTCGTCTGGAGGTGGAGAAGAAACGTAAGGAGAGAGAGGAGGAAAAGAAGAGACAGCAAGAAAAGGAAGCAACAGAAGAGAGAATGAGGCTGGAACTGGAAGAAGAACAGAGGAAGAGAGCAGAGGAAGCTAGGTACAACATGTCACTGCTTTTTGGAAACAAATACTGTAACAAAACACTATATCCTGCAGATATTGGCATAAAACTCTCACATATGCAGGTTACAGAAGATTAGAGAAGATGATGAGAGACAAAGAAGACAGGAGGAGGAGATTGAGAGACAGAGGAGAGAGCGGGCAGAGAAGGACAGAGAAAGAAGACGACAGGAGGAGAAGAGGAGGCTGCTGGAAAGGCTCCAAAGAGAAAGACAGGAAGAGGAGAAACGACAAGCTGGTAAATACCTGTGGAGACATGGTTTCTGATAGGTCGAGGTGCTTATCATGTGACCGTCTTGATATCTGGTTGTGTATGACTACTGTGAGAACATACTACAGGATCTGCATGAGTTAACCCACTAATGCTTATTTAATACATACAACTGTTTCAAACATTTGTGCTGTAATGTGGCCATGGTCTGGATTTCAGCCTTAATATAATAGCAATCTACAGTCCCAATGGCACATTTGGCACTTGACAAACTTGTGGTCTTCTGTCCTTCACTTGCACATGACCATGAAGGCAATAAGACCGTAGGGAGTCCCATTGGTCATTTTATGATTAAAGAGGGCGCTTACAAAGACTTTATGGCCACTGTGAGGCGTTTATGCCAAGCCCATAGACACTTGTTTGTCTGCTAGACATTAAAACATTAAAATGTAAATATTCTACAAACGTAATGCTTTATGAATAAGTGAACTGATGAATGAATGACTGTCCTCATTTTCAGCCCAACTGGAACGTCAGCGTTTGGAAGAGGAAGCTCGGAAGGAGGAGGAGCTCAGGAAGCTGTCAGAGATGGAGGAGGCTGAGAGACTGGAGTACCTGCGCAGACGGCAGGAGGAGGAGGAGGAGAGAAAGAAAGCTGCTGAGGAGAGGAGGAGGAAGGAAGAGGAAGCAGCGATGCATGCTGAAGTAGAGGCCAGACTGCAGGCTGAACTGTTTGCCAGGTATGTCACAAAAGCAACACACATCTCAGCTCTTGTGCATTCAGTTTGGAAGAAGAATTTACTTACAGTTTTAACACTAAAACATAATATTAGTATTTTTAAAGGATTAGTTCACTTCCAGAATAAAAATTTCCTGATAGTTTACTCACCCCCATGTCATCCAAGATGTTCATGACTTTCTTTCCTCAGTCGAAAAGAAATTTAAGGTTTTTGAGGAAAACATTCCAGGATTTTTCTCCATATAGTGGACTTAAGTGGTGGCCAACGTGTTGAAGGTCCGAATTGCAGTTTCAATGCAGCTTCTAACGATCCCAGCTGAGGAATAAGGGTCTTATATAGTATAGTAATACAAAAAGTATACCAATTTTGATTTTATTTTAGAAAATGACTGATCGTTAAGACACTTGAAGCTGAATTGTAACTGAAATGTGGACCTTCAACTCGTTGGCCACTGAAGTCCACTATATGGAGAAAAATCCTGGAATGTTTTCCACAAAAACCTTAATTTCTTTACAACTGAAGAAAGACATGAACAGCTTGGATGAGTAAATTATCAGAAAATGTTTATTCTGGAAGTGAGCTAATCCTTTAACTGTGCAGGAGCGCTTTTGTGAAGTCTAGTGTATTTCTTTCTATGACAGGCAGAGGGCAGCACTGGAGGAGCACTTAAAGTTTCACAGGGGTCTTTTTGTGGAGGCTGAAGGGATGGAGCAGACACAGGATATCTCTCGGCCCTGGATTTTCTCCTATTTCACCCTTTTGAAGCTGCTTGGCTTGGCTGAGCCCACATCTGAGGACACTCTCAATGACGTGCTGTAATTCCTTTATTTGGGTTCATGCAGTAAAGTCACACAGCCAGCACTAACAACTAGTGTTTCAGTAATGTGTCATTTTCTACAGTAGGTAAACAGTTTGTCACATGTGAATTAAACATGTGATTGCTCATATGTTCCCAGATGTCTAACTCTGTCTCAACATATCTGCACTTTTGAACTATAGATATGAAAAAGTAATGTAAATTAATAAAATATTAAAAGACCATGG
Organism: Cirrhinus molitorella; assembly: GCA_033026305.1. NCBI lineage: Eukaryota > Metazoa > Chordata > Actinopteri > Cypriniformes > Cyprinidae > Cirrhinus > Cirrhinus molitorella. Next base: position 28,215,722 of record CM065122.1, on the reverse strand, counting down.
TCATTTTCATAAATATGAAGAGTTCAGATGCAAAACCCCATAAAAGCCATATCGGTCAAAAGAGATACTGAGTAAATGCTCTTGACACATATTGTACATCCATCAAACAATTTTACTTCAAACTCGCTAAAATCCCAGCCTCAGCCCAATCAGAAATACCGGTACTTAGATAGAAACCTATACATCGGAGCCTGATTAAAAATGCTAAAATGCTTTAAAAGAAAGACGTCAGATGGATTTCGAGGCTTTTGCATTCTTCTACACATGCCAAGCTGTAAAATTCATTCAAATATTGTTGTGGCTAATGTGTGGGAGTCAAATGTCTCAATGAGGTTGATAATCACTGACATAGAGTAAGCAGCGCCCTCTGCTGTCCACAGCAGCAATTTTTCTGTCACATAAACAAGATGACGGATTTGTTCAGGTATATGCTCAAATTTTATGTTTTGCTCTATAGTAGAAATAAAGTACGTGAAAGATCACAGCATCACCCAAAAATTCTGTCTATAATTACTCACCCTCATGTCCTTCAAAACCCGTAAGACCTTTGTTCATCTTCAGAAGACAAATTAATTTTTGATGAAATCCGAGAGCTTCATAGACAGCAACGGTACTACCAAGGTCAAGGCCTAGAAACGTAGTAAGGACGTTAAAATAGTCCATGTGGCAACTATATGGTTCAACCATAATTTTATGAAGCTACGAGAAAACTTTTGTGCTCAAAGAAAAAAATAAAATAAAATAACGACTGTATTACACGATTTCTTCTCTCCCGGGACAGTCCGCTGCCAGACTCTTGGACTTGATCAAAAATATCAACAAAAAGTATTTTCGTTTCTTATGATGGCTTGACGTAACATTAATCTCCTCAAACGTTGCAAGTGTCTTCATGCTATTTTGAATTATATTGAATTATATTTAATTATTGAATTAAGTTATAGAGGTGCATTTCAAAATACTGCACAAAATTTACCCGTGTAAAGTAGCTCTTTCTAAATTCATGGACATTGACAACACTTGCAGTTTCTGTAACACACATGAAGAAGACTTGTGTCATTTGTTTTATAATTGTGATTTGTCTCGTAATTTTTGGTCTGATGTTAGTGCCTTTCTATTTTTGCAAAGGCATGTTAATTATATGCTATTTTTAAAAGATGTTATCTGTATGTATTCACACAAAAGTAATGGTTGAGTATGTTGTTAACTTTTACATTTTGCAAATATTACATTCATAAACAGAAATTTGCTAAATCCATACCAAAATGTAATCTATTTTTATCAGAGGTGGATACTTTGAAAAAGTATCTAGTGTTAATTAATAACAAAAAGAATAACATATTGTTAGATTTCATGGAGGAATTTATTTCTGGTATAGCCCCCGCGTTGCATTCTTTGTCTATGTCCTAAGGGAAAAGGAAGACATTTTAATCCTTATGTTTAATAGTTTTTATGATTTATTTTATTTCATTGTTTTTTTTTTTTTTGCCTTTTTCTCTTGTGTTTTTGCTTGTTGGTGTCTTTGTGATGTTTGATTGTCATTCTTTAATAAAGGAGGGGAAAAAAGTGTCTTCATGAAGTTCATGCTGGTTTGGAAAGAGTTTTAGTTGCGTTTACACAATTTTGACCAGCAGGTGTCGCCAGCGTATGCGTTTCGAGTTTATTTTGAAAAGGCCTCGTTTAATCCTATCACTGCCCCATTGAACGAAAACGTGTTGGGGAAAATTGCAAATCTTCGTCAAAATCCATTTTTACGTGAGAAAGTGCTTGAATTTGCCTTAGATTCTAGTAGAAACTCATGGAGAAAGGACTGCTGTCATGATGATAGTTATTCAATACATTTAAGTGCATATGGTTAATACTTTCTCAGTCTATTTATTTTAATCTACAGTCTATCCTAATAACTTTTTTCCCACAAGAACGGGTGTGGCCATTTGTAAATTTAATGGGCCTGGGTCTAACAGCTTGTTTTGCTGCTTGATATTGCAAACTGGTGAGTCTTAGCATGTTATTTTAATGTAGTATCTTAATTATGAACACACTGGTTTGTAGTGCAAACAATGTTGCATTTACTGCACGTTGTTAATCTTCTCCTTATTTCCCTATCACTGCTAATGTACCGGAAGTCTCGTCCATAGGGTTACTTCTTTATTTGTAGTAAAACCATGGTTAATTTTCGTAAGGTTTGCTCCAGTGTAGTCAGGGACTGAAATGCTAAATTACTTAAAGGTGTGCTCCCTCCTTTAGTTTTTGCCTTTACCCTGACAAATAACATATTTCTATCCCCTAATCTGTCACTGACAGAAATAAATGTAGGGAAGGGCTAGCTGCAGAATAAAAGACAACATAATAAACATAAGCTTTCAAATGTTTTGCTTCTTCGTTTGCGTGGCAAGTGGTGGGAGCTGCATTTTCAACCTTGACCAAAGTGACCTATGTTAGCCAAAATAAGCATTATTGCATTTAAGTAACACTACAAATTAACTGTTTCTCTTAAAATGTTCACCACAAGGATGTATTAGGCTTCTATTCAAAGAGGAGAAATGCCTCTAGGAACAAAAATGTTGTGAAGAAGTGCCTTAGTTTGTGTGGATAAACAAATGGCTTCTGAAACTAAAAGCATTAAGCTTTAAATAAGCTTTTAATTCTGATATTCATTCAGTTCAAAGTCTAGTTGTCAACATAATAAATTAGAATAACAATAATTGGAAACTGAAAAAATAATAATACTACGTATTAATATTGCATACAAGTCCATGTTACCATAATACTGTAAATGATACAACGAATGAATCCTCCAGTGATCAAAGTGCTCAGAGTGAACTGCTGTTTGGTTACAGACATGAAGGTTTGTTTTCTTTCCCCATTGTTGTATTTCCAGGCTCAGTCTGAATCTGCTGACACATCCATAGATCCCACCGTCCTATTTGACTGGAGTTTCGTCCGCTGATGCTAAACAATAAGAAACAACAATAGGTTTACCGGTTGTCTTTATGATTAGAATTGGATAAATATGGAAACCAATAAAAATTAAAAGGAGATTATCATTATTTCTACGCTCCCATGAACTCACTTATGCTTGCAGGGTCCACAATCTGGAAAGGAATGGCCTGTCCGTCCTCCAACAGGATTTGTGTGATGCCACCTTCAGCGGCTGAGGCCACACTCACCAGCTGACTCATGCCCAGCAGGGCTGGGGCATTACACACAGATATGCTTTCACCACCACTGGGACTCGATTGGAGGAAGTGGGACGGACTCAGCAGGACAGGCTGTGGGGGCGCAGGGCTGGACAGCTCTTGGGCTTCTGGTGGGGCTGTTACAGGTTGAGCAGTTTCTTCCAAAGGACACAAAGCAGGCTGTAGCTGGATTGCCTGTCAGACAAGAGAGAAGAACTCTTAACTCCTAACATATACAACATTTATCTACAGTGCCTTGCAAAAATATTCATACCCCTTAATTTTTTCCCCTGCATTTTATGTTGCTGCTTTATGTTAAACTATTTCACATTACTTTTTTCACATCAATCTACACTCATGCACCATAATGACAAAACAAAAGCAGAATTGTCACAACTTCATGATATTAAAAAAAAACTGAAGTACATTGCAAAAGTATTCATACCTTTAACTCGGTGTTTAGCTGAAGCACCACACAGCCTCAAGTCTTTTGGGGTATGATGTGACAAGTTTTGCACATCTGCATTTGGCAATTATCTTTGCCTCACCTCTTCACATCTCAAGCTCTGTCAGCTTGCACAGGTCTGGCAGACATTTTCAGGTTTCTCCAGAAATGTCTAATTGGGTTTAATCCCAGGTTGTGGCCTGGCCAATCAGAGACATTCACAGAGTTGTCTATAAGCCACTCTTGCTGTGTGCTTAGGGTCATTGTCCTGTTGGAAGGTGAACCTTTTGCCCAGTTTGAGGTTCTGAATGCTATGGACTAGGTTTTCATTAAGGCTATCTCAATATTTTGGTGCAATGAGCTTTTCTTCTTCTCTGACAAGTCCCTCGGTCCCTGCCACTGAAAGACACAGCATAAGGCTGCTGCCAGCACACTTTTTCGATGGTACTCTGCAGGTGATGAGCAGTGCCTGGTTTCCTTCAAACATGATGCTAGGAATTGAGGTTAATCAGACCACAGAATCTTGTTTCTCACAGAGAAACTGTAAAACCAATCTGAGGGTCCTTTAGATGCTTTTTTGCTCATTCCAAAATGTGTTTTCATGTATCTTCACTGAGAAGAGGATTGAGTCTTGCCATACGACCATAAAGCCCAGATGAGTGGAACGTTTCAGTGATGTTTGTTTCTCCCATCTGCATATATGATCATGGAGCTCAACTAGTGTGACCATCAGGTTCTTGGTCACCATTCTAGCCAAGGAGGCCAGCTTTATGAAGAGTCCTGGTTGATTCAGACTTTTCCCATTAAGGGTAATGGAGATTACATGCTTCTGTGAACCTTCAATGCAACAGATTTTTTTTCTGAACTCGTCCCCAAATGTGTGGCTTAATGCAGTCCTGTCTCTGAGCTCTACAGGCAGTTTTTTTTTTTAACTCAGAACTTGGTCAGATATGCATTTTCAGCTGTTGGAGAAGACGTGTGTGCCTTTCCAAATCATACCCATTCAATTCACTTTGCCACAGGTTAACTTCACTCGAAGTGTAGTAACATCTACAAGCAATATGAATACTCCTGAGCTCAATTTCAACTGTCCCAGACAATGAAATCATTTAAGTTTTTTATTTTTAATGAATTTGCAAAGATGTTAAAAATGTTTTTTGCTTTGCCGTTATGGTGTATGGAGTGTAAATTGATGTGAGGAAAAAAGTAATTTAAAGCAGTTTAACATACGCTTTTAACATAAGCTTTTGCAAGGCACTCTTGCAGACAATCTGATTTTGTGTATCTACTGATCTAATCTGATCTCGCCACATGAAAAAAATGAAAAATTCTTATGAGTTCAGGACATGGTCACCTGGAGATGTGCAAAGATCTTGGGCTGCAGTGAGGTGAGAGAACTGAAGAGATGCACAGCCTCTGGAGAAAGAGTGTCACTTCCTTCCAGGAGTCCTTCCTTCTGAGAGGATACTGTCAATATAACAGCGGCACATTAGATACGGTGGCAGGGTAAACAATGGTCATACTTTGACTAGAGTTTGGTGCTTTCTTTTTGAAACAGGACTTTCATACACTATGGGATTTTTTTGTGAAATATGTCAACTCTGACTGCCCAAATCTGCAGGCTGGCTCTGAATTTCAGCAACTAGCGCTGAATCCTCCAGACTGCAAACCGGGGCAAAAATCTGTTCAGAAGTTGTGTAATGTATTCCAGCCATAATGGGATGGTTCACCCAAAAATACAAATTCTGTCATTAATTACTTACCCTCATGTCGTTCCAAACCTGTAAGACCTTTGTTCATCTTTAGAACACAAATTAAGATATTTTTGATGAAATCCGAATCCAAAAACTTTCTGACCCTGCATAGACAGCAAAACGATTTTTTTTACAATGTCCTTACTACCTTTCTGGGCCTTGAATCTAGTAGTTGTGTTGCTGTCTATGCAGGGTCAGAAAGCTCTAGGATTTCATCAAAAATATCTTAATTTGTGTTCCGAAGATGAACCAAGGCCTTATGGGTTTGGAACGACATGAGGATGACTAATTATTGGCAGAATTTTTGTTTTTAGGTGAACTTACCCTTTAATACATTAAACACTTATTGTTAAAATGCAGGTAAAATTTCAAACAATATTTCAACAGTATTTTACCATCCACAGGAGTCAGGGTCAATGTCAAAGTCTCTGGAAGCAGGTTATTAGCATCAGCTTTCCACTGCACGAAAAATATAAAAATAAAGGCTTACTACAGAAAACAGCTTGCATATTTGTATTTTTTTTAAATATATTGTCTGTCCACACTTCTGTGTCTGAGGTAGCCAGTGGTCCCGTCGTTAGCTGAAGAGCTTTCTGAGCTTCGTGGATGTGGTTCTTGATGTCATTGACAGTGGGAAAGTAACACAGATTGTGTCTCTCAGGCACTTCCTCGGATTTGAACATCTCACGTTCCACAAACCTCCTGCCAGAGTGTTCATAAAACAATGGTAAATAGTTTTTCAGCAAATGAAACCAAGGAGATTTGAAACTATCTGAGTCATACCTGAGCTGTTTGCGGACGGTGTAAACCTCATTATGACCTTGTGCTACCAACTCACAGATCTTCTCTGCCACGAGCGGGTGCAGTCGAGAGGGTAGGGGTGTCCCATCTTCAATCAGGACATCCTGCATGGCTTCACTGCCCAGCTCCTCTGTCTCTTCCTCTTCGTTTTGTTGTTCCTCTGCAAAGCAGATCTGCTCTGGAAGTGGAGGCAGGTTTGCAGTGTCCACGTCGTGGTACAAGTGGGCTTTCTCTGTGGGGAGCTGGATGTAATACCTGTCACAAATGTAAACGTGTGAAGTATGTCACGTCAAGGACTTCTTTAACCGTGCTGGCAAGATGTTAATACCTTACAACGCCTCCAACGTCCCATAAAGTCTTCTTGAGGTTGAAGAAGGCTTTCTCCTGCTCTTGCCGCACTACCTTCTTGTCCACTTTGGGATCTGTTGGAACCTTGTACTCCAGGAATTTTCGTACTTTTTTGATATATATTCTGAAAATGGTCAAATATTACTGTGTTTCATAATGTGAACAGAAAAGGATGTGTTGTGCTTGGCTCAACTGTAGGTTGTGTACCTGGCAGGGCAGGTTGCTTTGTAGAGGATGTTTTGACTTGTTTCTTGCTCAGATCCTTTTTTAGGTTGGACGCCCTTCCTCCGTGGACCAAATTGGCATTCCATCACAATGGCTCTGCTTCCTTAAAACCATGTTAAAAATCAAGATAGATTGACTTTTCAAGCATATGTGACCCTAGACCACAAAACCTTAAGTAGCACAAGTTTATTTGCAGCAATACACAGTATGGGTCGAAATTATTGACTTTTCTTTTATGCCAAAATCATTAGGATATTAAGTAAAGATCATATTCCATGCAGATATTTTGTACATTTCCTACTGTGAATATATCTAAACTTAATTTTTAACTTCATTTGGACAACTTTTTTGTACCCTCAGATTGTAGATTTTCAAACAGCTATAACATCAGTGGAAAATAATTAGTAAAAAATGAACATAAATTATAAATCTTTTTCCAAAAGACATTTTAAATTCATATACACTACTGTACAAAATTTTGGGGTCGGTAAGAATTTTTAAATGTTTTTATGCTCACCAAGGCTGAATTTGTTTAATCAAAAAACAGCAAAAAATAGTAAAAGTGTGAAATATTATTACAATTTAAAACAAATGTTTTATATTTAAATACATCTTAAAATATATTTTTTCCTGTGATGGAAAAGCTTGAATTTTCAGCATTATTATAAGTCTTCAGTGTCACACAGTCCTTCAGAAATCATTCTAATATGCTGATTTTCTGCTCACAGTTATGCTATAGTTTGAAATTTTTGGATTCTTTGGTGAATAAAATGTTTAATTGGAAATATTAATCTTTTTAAATGTCTTTACTGTCCCTTCTTGTGTTAAATACGTCCTTGCCTAATAAAAGCTTTTTTTTAATATCTTTTCACACTAAACAGCAGTTAAATTAGTTAAAGCTAAGGCTAAAGCTGTTACATTAGTCAACCAATACCAGTAGCATACAGATGATCCCAAAAGCTAACAAACATTGACTAAAAGCTAAAAAAAAAAAGGTCAAATTTTGAATTCATGAACCTTCTGGCATTATAACAACATTTATACTACATGGACTAAACATCTTTCAGAGTCATATCATTGATCCCACAAGCATAAAACGGGCAGATTACCTGCATTTACAAAGGGAATGCCATCGTAGGGCACATACTGTGATTTCCACATGAGTCTGGTGGCAGGTTTAGCCGGTGAGGGTGACTGACGGGTGCCAAACACGGTGTGAGTCTGCTGCTTGTGTAAAAGCAGAATGGCCTCCAGCTCTGCCTCCGTGTTACAGTAACCACGATACGAGTCGCCAATCTTCTGCTCTTCGTGAAACGACCACAAAAAAAAGATTTAACAAACTGTATTAGCTTGACATCATTAGATTGTGTTGCTAAAAATGAGTCTGTTTGACAGAGGGCTGTTTTTGACCCAACACAAACCAAAAGTTATATTGCATTTTGTCTGTGTTTATTGTTTTGCCAAAATAAGAGGGAACATACAAAATGCAGGTTATTTTTATTTAGTACTGACCTGAATAACATATTTCACATAAAAGATGTTTACATATAGTCCACAAGAGAAATGAATTGTTGAATTTATAAAAGTTTACATACACTTAATTCTTAATACTGTGTTGTTACCTGAATGTTCAACAGCTGTTTTTTTAGTGTTAGTTGTTTATGAGTCCCTTGTTTGTCCTGAACAGTCAAACTGCCCACTGTTCTTCAGAAAAAAACTTCAGGTCCCACAAATTATTTGGTATTTCCAACAATGACTGTATGATTTTGAGATCCATCTTTTCACACTGAAGACAACTGAGGGACACATATGCAACGATTACAGAAGGTTTAAGTGCTCACTGATGCTCCAGAAGGAAACATGATGCATTAAGAGCCAGTAAACTTTTGAACTGAATGAGGATGTGTACATTTTTCTTATTTTTCCTAAAAAAAATGTTTTTCCATTTAGTACTGCCCATTAGAAGCTATAGAAGATACTTACATGTTCCCCAGAAGACAAAATAAGTTAAATTTAACCTGATCTTCAAATTCAAAAAGCATATTTTTCCTTCTGAAGCTACAGTAAGCATTTGAACCTTCTGTAATAGTTGCATATCAAAATTATAGTCATTGTTGGAAAGGGTTCAAATACACAAAAATGCTAAAAAACATGAATTTGTGGGACCTGAAGGACTTTTCTGAAGAACAGTGTGCAGTTTAACTAATCTCCATACTCTCCCGAGTCCTAAACAACTTTTGAACGGGGTAATTTTTATAAATTCAACTATTTTTTTTTCTTGTGGACTATATGTAAACATATTTTAGGTTAAATATCTCATTCAGGTCAGTACTAAATAAAAAAATAACCTGCATTTTGTATGATCCCTCTTATTTTGGCTAAATAATAATTAAGAATTATTTTATATAGTTTCTGCAAGGTGTATGTAAACTTTTGACTTTGCCTGTATTACAATTTACTTTTAATGTTTTAAAAACAAGTTTTGTCAAAAAAATAATAATAATTTAGCCATTTTCTACTGGACAAACCTCACACCGGCGCAATCTCAGAGTCCAGTTTGGTGCCCCAGGTGGAAGTGGCTTCACTGGAGGCTCAAATACATCAGGAGGACTGAAATACATGAGAAGACCAAGAAACAATCAGTAATATAAAGTATGCTTGAACTCCACTGTCTAAAGCAGTTTTCTTTTTGTACACCCAAAGGTTAAACTGGGCCAGAACATGGTTTAAAATGTGGCAGAAATCATGTGCAAACAAGGTGTACTGACCTTTTCGTCTGAATTTTAATACCAGTGACATTCTGAGCTGCCACTGGAGTGCCATCACTGTCTTTTATGGATGTGATGATTGGCTGCTGTTTTTTCTCCACAAAGACACCTGTTTAACAAAAGAGAAAGAAATAACAGAACAGGAAAGCAACCTATACAGTAAATTTATATGTAAAATTACAGCATCAATATTACATTCATTTAAAGGCAATATATTTATTGACCTGATGACTTTGTGATATTCAACAGCTGACCATGAGGTAGTAACATCTGAGGGGCCCCCACTGACACAGAAGGGACACCAAATAATTGTCCATTCTCACCTGTCACAATCACCTGGAGAACAGAAAAAAATGTCATTGGTGGAACACAAGATCAAACCCAAATTTTTACATTTGGACACTTCCGGTGACTGATTCAAGATCATGTGTCCTATGCATGTCATCTAATGTGAGTAATATAGGTTGTGGTAATGGGTCATGGTGCATGTCCTTACCATCCGCTCATACTGAATAGGACGCCCATTTTGGTCAAGTATAACTAAGTTGTTCATCTGCTCCGGGACTGTGGAAGGCTTCTGATTGGCTGCTACAGTTTCTGAGGCTGGAATGACTGGTGGAAGCTTTTGTACATCTGCATTTTCTTCAGCTTTTGAGTTTTGGTCAGGGTGCTAAAACATCACAATATAACAATTATAAATACCCTAAACACAAAAATTTTGACACCTGAAAATGTACAATTATTAAATTTAATATTTATTTACTAATATTTAATATTTAATGAGATATATCTTGGGAAGACTGTCAAAAATGCCCCAGTTATAAAAATCATAAGAAATTATACTTTGTATACACTACTTGTCAAAAGTTTTTGAACAGTAAGATTTTTTTTTTTTTTAAAGAAGTCTCTTCTGCTTACCAAGCCTACATTTATTTGATATAGAATACAGCAAAAGCAGCAATATTGTGACTATTCAAAAATGTTTGACTAGTAGTGTAATAAAAGTGTATTTTAATGAGAATCATCACTGAAAAAAGTGAAAATAGTAAAAGTAAAATGTCAGAACTCTGAAAAACAATATATGAAAACAATATATGTGGGTAAAAAAGTGCTTCTACATCCTTACCTCTCCATCCCTCATTTGTTCAGACTGTGCATCCTCTCTTTCATGAGACTGAGGAACATCTTCCACATCTCTCTCTTCCTCCTCCATTTACTCTCAATCTAATAGAAATATACAGCACTATAAATCAAGAGCCCAAGCCAGGGATAACCTAGTTCATTTAATATGGAGTAATTGTTTTTTGGTAAATTTAGTTAATTAATGAGAAAAATGATATTGACTGGTGTAAAACGGAACGCTTTAGATATCCACAATGCTAACCATATTTAGTTCAAGCATATGTTCAGCTATATTTATGTATAGATGTGGCCATCTCTTTCGATTTAGTGGAGTGAAGATTAAGTGCACTGTTTTTGATCACATGAATAGCAGCAATAAATATCTGAATCTGCCATTGGTTATTTTTAAACCACTCATTAATCTCCATCGTGCTAGCATTTCGTTTTAAGTAGCACCTTGCAGTTTTTTATGCTTTGCGAGTTTTGCTTCATGGAGTGAAGACTGTTATTAAAAATGGGACAAATTAACATCATTTAAAACATAAGCGCCATATTGGATCAGTGCTCGCTAGCTCAGCAGTTTCATGAAAACACAGCGTACAAAACAAAAGAAACAAACAGCTCTATAGCGTTAGACTGAATATAAATCATTTTTTCGCGTCAGCGCTCTCCCACAGCGCTTCTGGGTGTGCGGGATACAGCCGAGCCCAGGCTTTATATACAGGAAGGACGCAAATTTGAAAACGAGTCTACTCAACCTCGTCTTCGTCCAGGATTCCTCACGTCGAAAAACGCATCATCTGCTTGAGGTTTGAATTCTCACGGCTTCCGTAGGACACACGCTCTCTTTCACTTTGAGCTCTAAAAGGTGCTTTGAAAATAATAATTTGTGGGTAAAATATGCTTAACTGTCCTGAAAAGAATTACAGTTAATAAAAAAAAAACCTTTGTCTTCGGCTTTGTAACAGGAAATAATTTTAAGAAAATTATTTAAGTTAAATGTGACAAGTACAAGTTTATACATATGGAAATAGCTCGTTTGCCATTTTGCTTAACAAAGCCAAGACCTTTAGGTTATTTAAATGTATTATTTGTTTGCCTTCTCCTTATGTAAATGTTTTTTTCTGTACGTTTTGCACAGTATTAATAAATGTAAAATGGATATTATATATAATCTATCTATCTATCTATCTATCTATCTATCTATCTATCTATCTATCTATATATGTGTAAATAAATTGCACATACAGTGCTGCAAATTATGTAAATATGTTAAAGGACTTACAGATCGAGTCGTAATTGCTTTCTAATTATGTGAATGAAATAAATTTCATTAATAAAAAAAAAAAAGAATGAAAAAAAATATATATATTTTTCAAGAACCAGAAACAAAGTTTGGGATTTACTGTAATTACACCTATAAATCTAAATTTAGCAAAATATTTAATTTAATGTATAATATGTGACCCTGTGCCACAAAACCAGTCTTAAGTATGGGTATAATTGTAGCAATAGGCAAAAATACATTGTATGGATCAAAATTATCAATTTTTCTTTTATGCCAAAAATTATTACGATATTAAGTAAAGATTATGTTCCATGAAGATATTTTGTAAATTTCCTACTGTAAATATATTGAAACGTAATTTTTAATTAGTCATATGCATTGCGTTTTTTTTGCCCCCTCAGATTACAGATGTTAGTTGTATCTCGGCCAAATAATGTCCTATCCTAAAAAATCATACATCAGTGGAAAGCTTATTTATTCAGATTTTTAAAATGACTCTAATGACTGGTTTTGTGGTCCAGGATCACATAGTACTCTTCCTTTTATATTCAAATGATGACTCGGCGAAACAATAAGATTGAGCATATTTTTTGCTATACATACGTCTCACCGGTAAGGGGCGCTACGCCTTAATAAAACCAAATGAATTCCATTCATTTCTTAACACCTATCAAAAGTTCACAAATCCTGTATTTTATTTAATAGGTGTAAATAACAGTTCTCAAATGTTAAGCACAGCAACGTCGTCTCAGCATTCCTTCAGAAAAACCAAACAGGAAAAGATCTACGGGTGCCACAGACCTGGAGGATTCTGTATTGTGTTTTAGCAGCTGATCCTTTGTCAGGTCTAAACTAACAGGACAGTGTTGAGCTGAGCCTGTAACAATGAGTCTTGCATGCTCAGAGCGAAGAGAAAACGTGAGGAATCTGGGCCTGTGATCCCAGGCTGGGAGTGAGATTAGAGGCCGAGCTGCTGGAGGGCCTCAGAGGGGAGTCCAGCTCGGTCACAGGCGCGCTCACAGCCAGTCTCAAGAGTCTCACACTGAGATTTTGATGGAACATGTCAGAAGAACCATTTTGGGCTCAAAAATGGAGAAACATATACTCACCAGGAGAACAATTTGTTTGTTAAGAAAGACTTGGCGATAAGATGCATTCACAAACTTAAACTATGCACAAGTAAAATATGTCAATCAGAAACCCCCTGCAAGGCTTTAACACACGCCATGTCCAATTATGCAGGCTCCCCTCGGAGCTTCTTTCAGCTCTTCTCTCTCCTAGATTCAAATATAGTTTGAAATTATGAAAGAGTGCCACGCGTGTGCCTATAGCCATCAACAGTCTGTTAAAATGATTGTAATTTACGTTAAAGAATAAAAATGCTACGGTAAAACCCAATTAGAAGAAAGTTTCAGTTTAATGGAAAATTTCATGAATTTTACAGTAAAATACCGTTTTGGAAGTGAAAATATATAGTGAATATAATTTATGTTACATTAACATTAAAATTATAATAATAATTTAAAATAGGAATGCTTATCAAAACTTAAAGAACAAAAAAAAAAAAATGTAAAGGTAGGTTTTTTTTAAGTATATGAGTGCCTGTATGAGTATTCTCTGATTTTGTGTACTACAGTTGACCGAAAAGTTGATTATATTTATTATAGGAATTACAAAACCACAGATTCAATCAGGGACATGTGATCAATAAGAAAATGCTTTAAGAAAAATCATTAGGAAACCATTCTAACAAATTTGTCTGTGATGGGGCCTGACATTTTAGGGGTGAAATACATATAAAAATGTATTTTACTCAATCATAAAAAAATGTTGAGATAGCATATTAGATAATTTTATTACCAAGATTTTTTTAAGTGGAAATGTAAGTTTCTGGTAGAATGTCCCACAAACCGAACTGTGAGTAAGTTGAACCGTTGCACCCCTAGAAACAACCTGCTTGTGATGGGCTTTGATTCAACAGCTTTTTCATTACCATGTTTTCTGGTGCTTCCCAGTGTATTATAAAGGTACCAAACAGATTTTAGTACTTCACTAGGTTAGTATTTTAACGTTGTATCAGTTAATAAAATATGTGACCCTGGACCACAAAACCAGTCATAAGGGTCATTTTTTAAAAACAAAAAATTAGGACAGGACAATTTTGGCAGAGATACAACTACTTCAAAATCTGGAATCTGAGGGTGCAAAATAAATACATAAATAAATAAAAAATTGAGAAAATCACCTTTAAAGTTGTCCAAATGAAGTTGTTAGCAATGCATATTACTAATCAAAAATTAAGTTTTGATACATTTACGGTAGGAAATGTACAAAATATTTTCATGGAACATGATCTTTACTTAATATCCTAATGATAAAAGAAAATACAATGTATTTTTGGCTACAAATATTTTTGCTCTAATAAAGAACTGGTTTTGTGGTCCAGGGTCACATATAGCCTAAGTTAAATCAATTTCACAGATTTTTATAAGTGTTTTACATAACTTCTCATGGTTTGTTTTGTGACTGTGGGGTTTAAATGCTAACACGAGGCAATGAGGTGCTGATGCACTGTGGGATTGATGTCTGTGCCTGACCCGAAATAGTGCTGTGTAATGGCCCTGTCTCTGGCAGGGGGATGAGGTGGGTAGGGAGTCACTGGGGAAAAAGCCCCTGTTTGGACTGCCCTCCGTGTGAACATTTTTGCCCCTACATTCACAAAAGGCCTTCCAAAAAAAAAAAAGAGAGGGAGGGAGCGGGGTGTCAGTGGACGACGGCTGAAGAGTTTGCATGACTGAACCATTTCAAACACCTTTACAGCTAGTGCACACACAAGAGCACGCCTGAATCACAGGACCCACAGCTCCATATCACTCTCACACTGATGGGTTCACTCATGAACTCCATAACAGGAGATTCATTCATCAGCCCGTGTTGTTATAGACAGTATCCACCTTTTCCTTGCCGTAAGGGTGCGGCCATTTGTAAATCTTATGGGTGTGGCTTAGGGTGACCACCTGGCAATAGATCAGTTGTGGGATATAGATGTGATTTTGCGGGACAATGGCGTTGCTAGACCTAAAGCTCTACTGGGGCACAGGCCCCCCATTACTCATATCACTTTTCTTTCTTGAAAGACAGTTGCATACAACACAATTAACTATACAAACTTGAGTAACCCACTATTTCTACACTGCAGCAAGCACTAGGACAAGTAAATGTATACATTAATGCTTTATGAACATATTTATTTAAGCGTCTTCATCATACTTCACATGAGCATTTTCAGCATTTTAAGGCAATGTATTTAAAATTAGCTGTGCTATATCTAACTTTATAAATGCAGAAGTGCTGCTTCTATAAATTAACCATCTAGCTAACATAATTGGTGTAAATGTAACTGCATGTTTGAAACTCACTCAAAACAAGCTAATCTAGGTCCTGAGTCCTGACTCTGGTGAGTCAAGTCTTAACTCCCTCAGACTCGCTCCTTTCTAGTTCTTTGTGACCAGTTGGTACAGAAAAATCTAATGTCCATCTACAGGAGCCAGTGATGTTTTAGTCAAAATAAGATCATCATATTATTTAGAAACACTACTTTAGTTTCGTCCAGTGCTTGAAGTGGAAATACAAAACTGCCGGTGCTCCCGATGCGTGAGAAAATCGCGTTTAGGGGCTGCGGGGAAATTAGGAGGGCAAAGGGCAGGAACCATCCCGGAAAGTCAGAAAAATTCATGGTACGATAAAGTTTAAAGTATAAAAGTGCTGCTACGGCGTACAGGTGCATACCAGTCCGTGTGGTTTCGTCATTTTTTCATAGCCCACCTCAACTGCATGCTGACACTTCTGCGTGAGAGGCTACGCGACGTGCGCGTGGTAGTTAAATACACAGACGCGCGCGGGCATGGATTTCTGCGCGCATGGGCCAGTTGGTCTTCGGTTAAACTTCTTTGCTTTTACAAGCGTTGATTCGGTTGTTGCATATAGATGAATTTCTTTGTTTCGGGATTGTCGTCATTAAATCGACAAATAAAGTAAATTATAACAAAAACTTTAGATTTACTGGGGCACGTGCCCCAGTAAATGGGGTCCTGCGACGCCCATGTGTGAGACATACATTTTCGATGTAAAAACTTATATGTAAAAACTGATTTACATCCGTTGACATATGTGTTTATTTATGTTTCTTTTATTGGTTAAAATTACTGGAGAATATCGTGTTTTTCCGTGTGCGCTCGACCATTTTCCTTGATGAGGCACATCCAACAGACTAATTAGTTTCCAGCGAAAAGCGAAATGAGCTGGCTGATAACATCACTAAATTCAATGATTAATTCCCTTTAACTGAAAATTACTTTGCGGTTTCTTTTTGCATTGATACATTACCTTCCTGTTTGATACTGTAAAGTTGCTTTGACACAATCTGTATTATAAAAAGCACTATATAAATAAAGGTGACTTGACCTTTTCTCAATATGCAACGTGCGGGACAAGCGGTGAAAATGCTGTGGGGTACAACGCAAAGTGTCTTACCGTATTATTTCAATGTATTGAACACACTGGTTTGTAGTGCAAACAGTTTTACAGTTTACTGCAAGTTGATATGCTTCTCGTTATTTCCATATAGCGGCAAGTGAACCGGAAGTCTCACCCATAGGCTTATTTCTGCATTAAAGAAAAAGGTGGATAGTCAGTCATTTTTTAAGGCCTAGGGCCTACTAATTGCAGTGTACACATGAAAGTGGCCCAGACTGAGCTTAGAAATGTCAGTCTGTTTGTGATTTTTGATTTAAATGTTATTCAAATGTGAAAATTCAAATTTAAACATGATCATTGAATGAATGTAAATGATTATGGTCAACAATCATCCATTGGCATTAACTTTAAAAAAAAAAAAAAATTCCCTAGCAGTTTGGGTGAAATACTGGAGTGTTTACCAATTCCATATATCTCTACTACCTTTCAGAAGTTTGGGGTGAGTACAATTTTTTTGTTTTCTGCGAAGTGTCACTCTTGATTTGTGTCCATCATGTGAGGACATGCATTCTTCCAGCACTAGGTGGTGTGTGTGTGACAACCTCTGAAACACATGTTAGAGGTCTAGTGCCAAAATACAAATATTTTCATTACTCCACATTTTTGTTCTCAGCAAGAGATGAAACACATTTCTAATGACCCTTGGAAAGCTTTGTTTAATATTCTTGGGCTCTCTTTTGATATCAGCACCAACTAATGATCATACTTCACATCATCCAACAAAGACATCTCATCATAGGAAAAACAGTTAACCCCAAACTCAACTCACACGTCAAATAACACCCTCAGACTTTTGGAGCGAGTGCAACTTTATTCTGTTGAGTTCCAAACACATGTAACAACACAAGAGACTACATGGTGTATGTGGAAAAACATCATCCACTGTGACAGACAGCATACAACACAGTATCCCATCATACATCACCGTCCCGCATTTAGAAGTTGTACATATGGATAATTAATATCTGACTGATATTCCGCTCTAATTAGAAAGAGTAGGCCTCTACCCATATAAAAAGGATATTAATATTGGCCCTACAGCGAGAGAGTTCTCTACTTCAATACATATCCTAAGGAGATACACAAAGCGCTTGATAAATTTATCAATTTGTTTTTGAGCAAGAAGTGTTTGGATTCTTGTGCCGTTGCCAGAAGAGATTGCTGCTTTTACATTCCTGAGTACTGATCTACGATAGTAATCACAGGCTGTGAGATTATTATTTCAGTTCAAACACAGAGGCCCCGATTCACAATGCTGGTATAAAAGTGCTAAAATATTCCAGGTTCATGTTGCATGTTGTTTAAAGCTCAAAACAATACCTCAACTACAACAGTGAACAAGAAAAAACAGGAACTCTGCTAAAATGCCTCCCAACAAAACAACTGTGAGGAACCCCACCCTGCACACAAAGCACAAACGCACCGAACACCAGCGAGAAACGGTCACGAGCCAAACCGCAAGCGGACCCTCCGTGACCTGTGCGTTACGCTGACAACCTTCCCACAGCACTTCTGAGCTTTGAGTTGAAAATCCTAAATCACTCTTGGAAGTGAAAGACTAGTACTATTATTATGCATTAAAGGGATAGTTCAGTCAAAAATGAACATTCTGTCATGTCGTTTCAAACACAAAATAACATGTTTCGAAGAACTGACTTTCACTGTACAGACAAAAAACGAGACATTTCTCAAAATATCTTCTTTTATGTTCTACAGAAGATGGGGAATCATACAATTTTAGAAAAACTAAGGGTGTGTTCACACTTGTCATGTTTGGTTTGATTAAAAGAAACTGGCTCTGTTAATACAGTTCAGTCGAGTAAGTGTGAACGCTGCCATCCGAACTCTGGTGCGAACCAAAAAAAGCAGGCCGAGGCTGCTAAAAAGATCTCAGTCTGCTTCCAAACGAACTCTGGTGCGGTTTAAATGAAGTATGAACGCAACGCAGACCAAACACTTCTGAACAAACCAAAAACAGCAATAATGAAAAGACAAGCAATGGAAATTACAAGTGCTCACAGTGATATGTACTTATTGGTACATATTTCGCATCTTGCAAAAGTTCCCACAGGTACTTTTCTGCCATGAGATCAGGTATGTCCTCTGCATTTATTTCCGTATGATAGCGCACTGGGCAAATGTTGCCAAGTCCAGAGCTTTCCAGTGGAATCGGGTTACTTTTTCACTGTTGCAGCAGTTTGTTTTTTAACTCTGTGTGTTTAAGCGACCCCACTAACGTGATAGTTCCCCATGATTTAAAATTTGATATTGGCCACATTAAAAACAACAATGTGAACAGCTATGCAAAAAAAAAAAAAAAAATCTGAGAAAAAGTGGAATTGAGCACAAATGTAGCCTAAGAATAAATTAACTCAATTTCATTTTTGAGTGAACTGTTCCTTTAAGTCGCCTTTAAGTTCATCTTTCTCCATCTACAATGACTGTCACTGAGCCACAGGAAATGTTCTCTTTGGCCAAGTCTACAGAAGCACTTGCGTGAGCTGCATAAAACATCAATCTTTCAACAGAAACTACTTGATTTCTTACAAAATAATTCCTACAGCCTAAGAAGATGTGGAAAAGTCTGCACCATGATGAAAATGCCATTTAGACACTGAAACGGAGAGAAAATCTGTCGTTTTTTAATTGCTTAAATCTAGTGACACACACACACACACATACACACACACACACAGACTGAAAGTTCCCAGAATGCATGCATTAAATCAACCTAATGACAATATTGTGCTCTGACTTTGTAAACTATTTCATTGGTTATCACAGGAAACATTATGTGAATGTTTTGATAAGACATCTGAATTGTTAACTACCTGGACACTTACGCATTTGCAGTTCAATTTTGTACTTTTCGTGTCCTTCTTTCAAACATTCCTCGAGCTAAATCGGCTTAATCATTGCGGGAGGTGAGAAAACATCCACCCAGATCCTGTGGTGCCCTCCTCTAGCTCCTTCACTTTGTTCCCTGCTGGGTTTGAAGTTCAGAGTTTGGACCCATATGCATCTGAAACGCATTTTACAACTATGCAAACAAAAGAATCGGGTTTACAGGCCACTCGTCCTGTAGCCGTTAAGCGGTGATCTCTCTCGCACTCGCTAGTCTTAACTTTAGCACCTTTCTGTCTCCTCGCCACCAGTGAGAAAGGAAGAGGAGAAAACGCAGAGAGCCAGACCCTCCTTGTCCAGATTGAACAGAGAAGGCCTGCTACTGTGAAAACAATTCAGTCCCAGAGACCTTCATCAACCCAGAAATCATTCTACCAGGTCTCTCGGTCTCATCCGAAACGGCATCATTTGTATTCAATGATGTGCTGGTCCTAGAAACGATTCTCGCAGACGCGATCCACTGCAAACTATTATAAAATATACACTGTGTCTCACAAAAACAGATCTATGTAGCCAACTCAGCCTGCTCATTTAGATTCATAGAGACACATTCTCAGATTCACTCATATCTAAGAAAGGTAGAGGAATAATAAAAAGCTAAATATGTTTATCACAAACCCAACTCCCCCCAAAATGGCCTCTTTGTTCTTTGAGAACAAGCACAAAGCTAAAAATGTGCATAGCAAAAGGCAACCGTTTCATCTTCTCAGCCGTCGATTATTAATAACCGCTTTGTTCTCTAAGAGTCGATCATTTTTTTATCATCACGTTTGATAGGACACTCATTGAGGGGCGTGTCTAACTCTCTGACAGACAGGAGGAGGGGGAGGAGCCTGAGGGCTGCTGGGAAAGCATGCAGGTTCTTCGCGAGACTCTGGGCTCGGGTTCGGGCGTGAGACGGGCGGCGCTCTGGTTCTTGAGGTTGTTGAGCTCCTGTGTAGGCATCAGCGGTTTGGGAATGCTGACGAGGCAGAACGCGGAGCCGCTCTTGGGGATGAAATTGACCTTGTTCCTATCTGGGCACAAGAACTGTGGGATCTCTCGCGGAGGCCTGGCCCTGAGGAGATGAAAAAGGAGGAGGAGGAAAGTGATAAGACAGTGAGAAACTCTGACTCAGCTTTGAAGTCGGTGTAAATGTTATGCTATCATGGTTTCAAGGCTTAGGGCGCAACACAATAGCGAGCGTGGAGAGAGCAGATAAAGCAGCGGATCAGGACACACTGCGGCACTCACTGTGTTTCCTCTGTAAAGACCTTGACTCGCTCGCAGCCCTCGGGTGGCTCGCGTTTAAACATGTAACTGTTGTTCGGCTTTGGGGATGAGGCGTATTTGGGTAGGGGTGAGCTGGGGGCCAGATCTGTGAACATGGTGCAAAAAAATTAGTAGAACGACAATACAGCTCTGACAGGATTATTAGTGGATCTAAACAATTAGTTGACTAATCAATCTTAAAGAGAGGAAAATTCTAGTACTCAACCTCATGTCGTTCCAAACCCATAAGACCTTTGTTCATCTTCGGGAACCCAAATTAAGATATTTTTGATGAAATCCAAGAGCTTTCTGACCCTGCTTAGACAGCAATGAACCTGTCCATGTGACATCAGTGGTTCAACCACATGGACTATTTAAACAATGTCCTTACTACCTTTCTGGGCCTATGGAGGCTCAAAAAGCTCTCAAATTTCATCAAAAAGATCTTAGTTTGTAGGGTTTGTAACAACATGAGGGTGAGTAATTTATGACAGAATTTTCATTTTTGGAAAAAATGAAAAAAATAAAATTAGAAATGTTGCATTGGCAACTACCTGATGATACAGTACTTATGATACTAAAACTTAATTAAATAAAACTAAATAGAAAAGAAAAATGAAAATAGCACATACATTGACCAAAACTTAAACTAAAATTAAAATATAAAAGTAAAAGAAAATTAATTATTATTAATCACTAAAATATCAATAAATACTATAACAGTATCTAAATAACACAAAAATAACAGCACCAGATCCTCCATTTGTAGGTCTAGAAAAAACAGCTTCATAAAGTTCATGTTGCGACTGCACAGTCCTTCAATAGGGTATTTCACATATATTCAACAAATCTGTAGAATTAATATGTATGTTTTATTGCACAAAGCTATCATAATCTTCACTAAAAATGGAGACGTATGGATGACAGTCAAAAAGCATGTACTATCAGCATGTCACATGTTGTCTTTAAATTAATATCTTATAAAAATATGCAAATTGCCCAAATATTATTATTATTAAATCTAAACCAAAAATTGTAAACTTTAACTAAAATAAAATAAAAATATATTCTTTTTATTATT
The DNA here is from genome assembly GCA_033026305.1 of Cirrhinus molitorella. Classification (NCBI taxonomy): domain Eukaryota; kingdom Metazoa; phylum Chordata; class Actinopteri; order Cypriniformes; family Cyprinidae; genus Cirrhinus; species Cirrhinus molitorella. The sequence goes on along the minus strand of CM065122.1, from coordinate 28,194,023 downwards.
AATATCAAATCTAAACCAAACATGGGAAATTCTAAATTAAAATAAAATACAATAAACTAATAACAATGTACATTACTTGTCAAAAGTTTTTGAACAGTAAGACAGTTTGATTTGATCCAAAGTATAGCAAAAAACAGTCAAGTTTTGAAATATTTTTACTATTTAAAATAAGTGTTTTCTATTTGAATATATTTTAAAATGTAATTTATTCCTGTGATCAAAACTAGTCTTCAGTGTCACATGATCCTTTAGAAATCATTCTAATATGATAACTTGCTGTTCAGGAAACATTTTTTATTACTATTAATATTTAAAAAGAGATGAATAAATTTTTTCATGATTCTTTGATGGATAGAAAGATCCAAAGATCAGCATTTATCTGAAAAAAAAGCTTCTGTAACATTATACACTATACCATTTAAAAGCTTCACTAAAGTGTCACTCTAATTTATTTATTTTTTGGGGTAAGAATTTATAGAAATTGATACATTCATTTAGCAAGAATGATTTAAATTGATCAAAAGTGATGATAAAGACATTTATAATGTTACAAAAGATTTCAATGTCAGATAAATGCTGTTCTTCTGAAACAGGAACCTGAAAAAAAAATTGTTTTCAGCATAAAAAAAAGTTTTTTTTTTTTTTTTGAGCAGAATATTCATATATTAAAATGATTTCTGAAGGATCATGTGACTAGAGTAATAATGCTAAAAATTCAGCTTTGAAATCACAGGAATAAATTACATTTTAAAATATTTAAATATAAACTGTTATTTTAAATAGTAAAAATATTTCAGAATTTGACTGTTTTTGCTGTACTTTGGATCAAATAAAGGCAGGCTTGTTCAAAAACTTTTTACTGGTGATCTATTCTTTAAATAACTTAAAAATCTTAATAAAATTGGCTAGTTAGTTGGTGATGATTAATCAGTTATTTAATATTTTGATTCATATTATATGATTGATATTTTGATTTGATCAGCTACTAATAAAAGTGTAGCACCATTAGCACCACATAACAAATCTGACCATGTTGTAATCCATGCCGCACATTTTCACCCACAATCAAAGCTGAAAAAGCATGTGCAGTTTCTGTGTGAGTCTAAGGACATGTGAACAGCCCTGAGTGTGTCTGTGGGTGTGAAAATATGTGCGCTGTACCTTTCTCACGGCCATCAGCCAGAGTCTCGTCCTCGTGTGGAGATGGACTATCGCTGCAGGGCTCGCTTGGCACGTTTAGGAACGTGGGTGAGATGGACTGAGAGCGGCTGCTGCTGTTGCTGTGGTTACTGCCCGCTGCTGTGCCCAGGGGCGTCTGTGTGTCAATGCTGCGGGAGCTGGCGCTGCGTTGGCAGAGAGGAGGAGGAGCCCGATGCCCATCTGGAGCCTCCTGAGGCTGGCCAGAGGAAAAAGTGCAACGATCATACTTGAGTTATATACACACACATACACATACACATACACATACACACACACACACACACACACACACACACACACACACACACACACACACACACACACAGGAGGACCCAAAAGAGATTATGTAACACAGAGCATTTTTGCAGCATCATGTCAGGCACACTCACAATAAGCTGCTCCTCTCTGTCTCCTGTGTCTCGAATAATGATGTGCTCGATCTCCTGATTCAGCCCCTCCACGCTGTTCCGGAAACGAGAGACGGAGGACTTGGAGATGGGAATCGAGATCAGGACACTCTTTGGAATAGGAGCCTGGAAGAGGACAGAATGAGGACTGTGATTATTTGCTGTATGTGATGTTATAGGCTTGACCTAGTGGTTTTTGTCCCATTCTTATTTTTACATCACTTATTAATATATATATATATATATATATATATATATATATATTAATATCTAATTTATTTTCTATGTTTTGTTTTTTTTTACTATAATTTATATACAATACAATTTATCAATACAATTTAGTCACTTCTATTTACCTGTTTTTTTTTATTTTATATGATTTACCTCATATATTTCAAGTTACTACTAACTAATTTAACTTATATAGTTTGTTACTAATACTAATAAAAATCTATATTATATTTCATATTTTAATATAACAATAATATCATATCAATATTTGTTATCCGTTACAAATAACAATAAAAATCAATTTATTATATAATTGCATTTATAATTGATTTATTATTATATTTATAATACATATTTTTTATGTTACTAATAACAATAACAACCTATATATTAAATAATTTTATTTATAATACAATACTGACTTAAAATTTTTAATACAGATTTTATAGAACAATAATATATCATATTATATATATTATGACTTAACTCATTTATTTTGTTACTAATAATAAACATCTATATATTTTGTTTATAATACATATTTTTAAATAATAATAATAATAATAATAATAATATACAACATATTATACATATAATTTACCTCATATATTTTGTAACAAATAACACTAAAAATCTATTTATTATATAATTTAATTTAGAATACAATATATTATATATTTAATAACATCAATATATATTCTAAAATATTTAGGATTAACAATGTAATATATTTATAACATTTTTCTATAACAATAATATATCATATAATATGATATATTATGATTTACCTCATGTATTTGTTACTAATAACAATATATATATATATACACACACACAGAATTATATTCATAATACATACTTTTATATAACAATATATATCACATATGATCATATATGATTTACCTCATATATCTGTGTATATATATATTTTTTTTCATTACATTTGTAATACAGATTTTTGTATAACGATAGTATATCATATATATTATGGTATTATGTAATGTTAATATAAATAGTTTTTTTTTTTTTACATTTTTATGCTTAAAATTGATATATTATGACATTATTTTGATTAATATAATATATATGATAAAGAAATAAAAACATACAGGAGGAAGTCAGTTTGTCAGTTTTACATTTTTATACTTAAAAATTATATATTATTACAAATGTATTTATATTTAATCTATCTATCTATCTATCTATCTAACTTTATCTATCTCTATATCTATATACACACACACACACAAGAGAAAGTCAGTTTTTTTTTCTCCCGTTAATCTCTGTTTATATTTATCCCAGGTTATGTTTAGCACTAACAGGCACATGTGCTTTTTCCCCAAGTTTGTAACAGTGAGTGGTCAACTATAATCATCAGGACAGCAATGAAGATAAATATGTGTACATGGTTGATGTGTGTGAGTGCAGGGTGTGCATAACAGAGACACGACCTCAAAATGAGAACAGATATGCCACTGAAAGGAAACACAACCTGTGTGAAAACTTACAGCGACAGAATCACACAGCAGCTGAATCAAGCCTTGCATATTCACACACTTCACTTTCCATATAACACCAAACACTACCAGAGGTCCGTCTTATCACAGCACAGCACACAGACACATTGCAAGGCAGCGTGTTGCAGATCACTGAGTTATGTAACTCGGTCTGCCTGGCCGACTTCTGATCCGTCTTCTTCGCAAACCTCACAATACATATAGCAAGATATCATGACACATGCAAACCAAACCAGTTCAATGAGCATGCACATCTACAACATGTGCCCTCTATGCTAACAGCTGCCGTTTATGACGTCAAAAACTTCACCTTTCCCGAAAGTCCACTTCCTGTCATGCTGTCAGAGAGGGGTCCGGTCTTCCTCCTGGTCCACCGGTCTCTCTCTCTCTCTCTGTCTCAGCTCTTGCTCTGGATTTTAGTCTTCTCTGCCCCCCTCCTTCCTGTGTCTCTTCATCGTGTCTGCCCTCTCTCTCTCTCCCTTGTTCTGATCTTTCTTCTCCAAGTGTATTTCTCCATCCCACCCCCTTTCTTAAAACGGAGAACGCCGCTCTCGCCGTCGGCCCTCCCCCCCTTCTTTCTCAGGGTATGAGGGAACAATGTGAGGGCATTAGCAGGACGTTGCTGAGAGTTGTGTGGCCCTGCGGTGGCCCTCGCTTAAAGCATGCCAGATCTGCTTCATTAACATCTCAATAGAGCGAGCCAGGCTTTAAACTCACATGCGGCATCACTGCTTGCTCCAGCGTGCATGTGTGCGTTTAATCGGACATTATATTGTTTCAACGTGAAAGTGCTCTGGACCCTTTTCTTCTGGGTGGTTTGGTTGTTTATCTGCTCATCAGGATAGAAAACAGCTGAGAGAAACCCTGACCCTCGAGGTCACCTCCAGACAATACGCCGGTTAAGTGATTTTGGCTATTTCCTAGCAACTTTCTGGCGAGCGGTCGCTAGGAGGCAAATATTTGTTTACGTATCAGATTTCCAGTGGCGTGCTGTGACATTAACAGAAATAATGTCTGACCTGATCGAAATAAAGGACGGCACGGTGTTCTTGAACCCCTGGGTCATTCTCACACTGATCTGATCGGAGTCAGACAGAAGAAACCTGGCTCAGCAGTTTGGTGACGTCTGTAGAGGCTGCATAGGACTGCTAACAAACCCATGCTAACTTTTTGACCACAGACACTAGCCTCTTACATAAGAAGTCTCAATTAAGGTGCAGCAACTGCGAGAGTAGAAATTGCCAGCCAGAGGTATGATGAGTGCGAAAAATGTGTTTAGCAGTGTCTAATTTTCTCTAACGTACTGATGCACATGTGAATAAAATGAGTCCTGATGTAAAAATGAAATTTGCTGTGTAACGTGGAATGGAGTCATGGAGTTTTGAACTGGGTCAGTACACTTAACACATGCCTGTGAATATTAAGCTGCAAAAACATTATTTAAATATGAATCCTGCATGTTCTACATGTCTCTGTGTGAATGTATTGAGCAGACGCGCATTTTGTTTACCGACACACATACTGAAGCATGTGTGATGCTCACTGAGTTTTCAATCTCTTCAGTCTCTTGAGAAAACAATACTTTTACAGGGCTTTAAAAACTATTTCGTTTTATGATTTCAGTTAATTAGATATGTTTTTTTTGCTCAATATTGTAATATTTTTGATAATTTAAGAGTGTAATTATTGTTAAACTTTTAAAAAATGTTGTTAAATTGTGTACATTTCATGATTTTAATCATCACATGCTTTTTTAACCATTAAAACAGAAAAAAATCCAGAAATAAAACCTATTTCATAGGGCCTTAAAAATGTAATTATTGTTGAACTTTTAAGCTTGTTAAATTGTGTGTGTTTCATGATTTCAATTAATTAGACATGCTTTTTGAGTCATAAAAAAAAGCATGATTTAGCCATTAAAAAAATTTAAATGAGGAGAAAAAAACGAATTTCAGAAATATTTAAATGAAAAAATGGATTTTGTGAAAAAAAAAAACTAGGGCCTTCAAATTTATTTTTTTGTTAAGCTTTTTAAAATTGCTGTTAAATTGTGTACATATTATTTCAAATAATTAGACATGCTTTTTGATTAACATTTCTTAATTTAACCATTCAAACAGAGAGAGAAAATGGAATGTGGAAAAAAAAAATGTAAAAGAATTAAGGAAAAAAATTAAACTGATTTTTTAGGGTCTCAGGTAAATGATTGGAGAAGTCAGACAAAGTAAAGTATGTCTTAATTAGTGGCACTTCTTCAAAATGTGAAGGCTGTTTCAAACGTTTATAGAGTGTAGAAGTTGCAGACTACTTTTTTTAGCCTTGGTTTTTTCAAAATATTTTTCCCATAGGGATTTTGTAAAGGAGCTGTAAGCCATGAACCAAAGCAAAAAACTATGATGTAAAACACAACAATATAAACTTTGATTTAAAGCAAGAATGTATTAAAAAACTGGATGAAGAGTCAAGGCCTCAAGAATATTTACTTAACAGCCTTGATATGGGAAAAACTACAATCCCATGAAGCACTTATGAATGACATGAATCAGAAATGGAAAATGATGCATTTTAAGATAATGTTTATGTACATAGAAAAAAATATATTTCATGTTTATTCCGAAATTTAGTTACAGGAAGATCAAGTCTTTTGCAGTGCTTCAAGAGAGTGTGGGGGCGCTAAAGAGTCGTTTTGGCATGATTTCTTTGCAGAATCATGGGTAATGTAGTTTCTGACTAGAAATTCCACTGTCAAACATAACTACTTAAAAAAGAAGTTGAAATAATGTGGGCTGATGGATTCAACAAAAGCATATAGCACTGATCAACAACTATAGAGCTCACATGGAGAAAATGAGTGGAAGTTTTACTCACAGAACCTGACTGTTGCACTCAATTCAAGTACTGCAAAGTTAGCTTAGCAACATGTGCTTATGACAAACTCTACTGGAATCACTGTTCATGAACTTCATGTAAGAAGCGACATAGCTTCAGTTTTTACATAGCACGCTCTAAATGAGTCAACTTATGAGGCTTCATTTCAGTCTGGGGGCCGCCTTAGAATTGAACTACAATTGAGGGGTGAATGTGGACTAAAATAAAACTGAATATATATATATATATATATATATATATATATATAAACAACTTAATTTGCTCTGTTGCTTTTAGTTGCACCAAAATAACTCAGTGAAGCCTCAGTAAAACAGCAAAAGTCTTCCCGACAACATGTAAAGGGCCTTTCTTCACTGGTATGGAGGTCTGTATTGGTTACCACAGTCTGCCTTTAAAACAAGAGGTTAGACAGAAGAATCCCTTTGAAAGGTCTCCAGGCCTTGATAGCTATACTGGGCACTTTCACGTCAGCCTTTCTTTGACCACTGTGGTCTTTAAAAATACAAGAGATTCATGGGGTTGAAGTTGTTGACCGGTGCTTAACTAAAGGTTTGTGGAGAGACTTTAAAAGCACGACCCCTTTAAAGCCCCACGCAAGTTCAAATGACTCACGGCGCATCTCTTCTGTCTCCCTGGATTCACAAAACAAAAAAAAATTTTAGTTCAGAACCACTCAGATCAAACAAAACCTGAGAGGCTTCTATTGTTGTGGTCACTGTTTGAATAGAAGGTTAGAAAAATACAAGTCACAAGTGATCAAAAAACTACATCCATCAGAAGTACTGCCAACGAATTCATCAACCCCCACAAAAAACAACAAATTAAAAATCACAGTGAGACCAGAAAAGGAGGCGTTTGAAGAAAAAGTATTTTAGCGAACTGAGGTACAATTATTTTCTGTCACTTGACAGCATGCTTCAGATTGACTTGTATTTAACCTGAAATATTGCTTATATGGCATCCACTTAGAAATGTGATCAAACTAAAGCTAAACAGACGATCACGCTTCATCATTTCCTCTGAATGCTCCAGGGAGGCACACACAGACTGCCTCTGCACTCCTCATTTCTGACACTAGCAGGTGCTGTGGACTCCACACAGAGAATGGCAAGAATGCAGGAAAAGATGTGCTCGATCCTTCAGGCACAAAAACAACAGTCAAGCCCAGAAAAAGCAGCCAAAAACTGTTAATTATTGATCATTGAGCACAGCACATGACAGACAGGAAGAGCAGATGAGATAGAGAACAAAGCCAGGAGGTGTGTGTGTGTGTGTGTGTGTGTGTTAGGATCCTTTATCATTGGCCTTTACCCCGCAATCCATCACACATGAACGCTCAAACTCTGAATGTCATGGAGATCTGGGTCTGCCAATATCTCTGACAGGACTAACAACTTGACCACACAGTGTTTTGCATACAGTACAGCTGCACTACTAGGTCACTTTGGACCATGCTAATGCACCTAGCATGACTAGGGAATATAAGCAGAGGACTAACTTATTGATGTAAACCAAAACATGCTGTGCTAATTTAAAGGGGTCATGAAATGCATAGCCAAAAATTTTAATATTTGTAAAAACTACTTGCCACTGAATAAAAAGGGGAATTGTGACCTTTTATCTCAATTCAGACTTTTTTCCTCGCAGTTGCGAGTTTTACATCTCACGGCTGTGACTTCATTTCTCAGAGAAAAAGTCAGAATTGCGAGTTTGTATCATGTAATATAATCATGTGATATAAACTCGCAATTCTGGGAACATATGTCTTTTTTTTTCTCAAAATTGGACTTTATAACTTTTATTTATCACATACAATTGTGAGGAAAAAAGTCAGAATTGCGAGAAAAAAAATGTATAAATTGTGAGAAAAAGTTTTTATTTTACAATTCTGACTTTATTTCTGACATTTGTGAGTTTATTTCATGTGATTTTGAGAAAAATGTCAGGATTATGACTATATCTCACACAACACACAATTACAAGGTTATCTCACAATTCTGAGAAAGTCAGAATTGAGAGATGTAAACTCACAATTGCGAGAAAAGTTAGAATTGTGAGATAAAAAGTCACAATTTCCTTTATTTTTATTATATTAGTGGGTGAAACGGGCTTCCATATTCTTTTTTCAGATGTGCAAGTAAACGCCCAGATATTCAACACCTACATATTCAACCTGACTATGCTTTCTTTACATTAAATATGAAATATATTAAGAAAATATTTCTGATTTGTGTATGTAGTGACATTGATACACTTGATCTCTTAATATCATTAAACACTGGCTTGAGATTTATTCCAAACACACTTAAAGATTAGAAATAAATGTACTTACTGGCATCTGAGAACAAAATACTTGGCAATAACATGCTTCTCAATACAAGACATTAAAAAAAACAGCAGCATGTTGAAAATAGTTTAAAAAGGGGGTCGTGTAGAGGAAAACTGCGTCATAATGACTGGGCTGATTTCAAATGTGTTTTGGAAAGGTGGAAAACAAAAACTCAGGAAGTTAGCTTTGAGCTATGAAACTTGCATCAAATGTTTTTATTGTTGAGCAATCACTTATGTGTAAATTTCAAGGACATTTTGATTTTCCATTTCATGACCCCTTTCCACATGCACAGCACATGCAGAGTTGTTTGTCCGCTGGACATTTGTGTGAAAAGACACATTTTCTCAGTTACTGCCATACTGCTTATACACCTTCCATGGCTAAGGAGTATAAACTGCAGATCAACTTCATAGTAACCGTTGTGAATTTTAGTCAGAATGCCAAAGCGAGGCTGTGAGGGAAGGAAGTAGACTGCTCAATATTTCATAACTCCAGGTCCAAGGTCATGCTTAATTTTCACAACACTTGTTGTTTTTGTCCACTGGAGATTTGCAGAAAGATTAAGTTCAGTGCGACAATTTACACAAGAACGGATTTATGAATGATTTACACAGCAATTTGTTTTGCTGATGTTTCCTGAATGAGGCCCTTTGAATGGATATGCTAGAACTAACCCTAATGCTAACACATCTAGAGAGTAACACAAAACTAATATGATGGATGATATTGTTATGGTCACAGTGGACACTATTTTTTTAAAAGGGATAGTTCACCCAAAAACAAAAATTCTGTCATTAATTACTCACCCTCATGTTGTTCCAAACCCTTAAGGACTTCGTTCATCATATTTTTCTTTTCTTAGCACACAAAAAGTATTCTTGTAGCTTGATAACATTAAGGACTATTTTACATTAAGACCTTAAATGCATCAGTTGCGTTACTGTCTATGCAGAGTCAGAAAGCGCTCAGATTTCATAAAAAAAAAAAAAAAAAAAAACTTCATTTGTGTTCCGAAGATGAACAAAGCTCTTATGGGTTTAGAACGACATGAGGGTGAGTAATTAATGACAGAATTAATATTTTTAGGTGAACTATCCCTTAAATTTGACATGAATGAAATGAGGGCCATTGGGACAGAAATATTTGAACATTCAAATACTAGACGCTAGAGTAAAAAGTCCAGTACGAGTCATTTGGGACATAACTCATGATTTTTGTTCAGTGGAATTTTGTGGAAAGCAATGTTTCCATGATTTGTTAGCTGAACTACTGACACCCTGGTACACAAAAGTACAACATATTGAACAGATTGTGCTTCCACCTCATTTTTATAACAAATATGGTGTCTACTTTGAAGTCTATGATCAGGTTTGCTGAATCTGCAGTTGGTTAAAAAGCAGATCCCAAGCCTGAAGAAGAGACGCGCATCTCCACGGCTGTTCACCCGTGTTTCTGTGTCTCCTCTGATGTTCTTCTTTTCTTCTCATGGAGCTGCTGACCTTATGGCCGGATCTCTCATAAAGTTCTTCAAATGCAACTTTCATTCGTCCTCTTTTCTTATTCCCCCTCTTCAGGGCTTTTATTTCTGAAAAGAATGCCATTTTCATGACTGCCACTTCATCTTTAGCTGCTTTCCACGCACATAATGGGAAGAACACCCCCACGTATACCCGACTCAGCCCTTGAGACGACGCACACACACACACACACACACACACAAACACACACCTCCCCCTCGACACTGAGGTCACGCTGTGTGTGTTCTTTAGGAAAGTGCTTTTACATCAGAGTGCCAAGACAAAAAGGAAGCACAAGACAGAGAAAAATGGAAGTTTACGATAAAATTTGAGGGTTGAACTTGGTCAGACTAAGTGCCTACGGTCATCAAGCAATTACAGACAGTTCATGTGATGGAAGGGAGACAGTTTATAGTCTACATCACCCGCTGGGCAGCACCCGACCCCGATGGCCTAGCCGAGAAACAACACGACCACTCAAGCCCGAGGCGCAGAAACATGCCCTCTCACCTCACATCCAAATAAATGCATGCTTGTTATAATTACCAGGCCTGGGCATCTCTCCGGCTCTAAACTCAACCTCAGCTGCTTCAAATTACGGCTAATGCACAGCAGAGAAACTCCATGAGTAAATAAACGTTCAAAAGGCGAATCCAGCTCCGATTGCTATGAAGAGAACTACAGGAATCTGGAGGCAGAACGAAATGGCATTGACTAATGATACACTGTTCAATCAACCCCACGTACATCTGCTGGAGGGGATGGCGCTTACAGATGCGAGTGTGTGAGTGTTTGTGTATAGCTAAATGATCACATGGTAGTCTGGCTTCCTGGAATAGCAGGTTAGCACTTCCATATGTTTTCTCACACTGAGGCTATGCTGCGAATCGCTCACTGAAGAAAACAAGCGAGGTGGAGCGAGGGGAGAGAAAAGGTTTGGTCTTGAGGGGCTGAAACCATGAACCGCCTCACAGCAAACCAAAAATCTTTCCTTCTTCTGCAAAAGTTGCAGGATGAGAGAGTATGGTTGTGCCTAACAATGAACAAAGTACTACTTTTACTAGTTTGGCTGGGGATTACGGATGTGTGACTGCTCAACAGTGTTCATTTTGACAGAAATTTTGAATTAGTCTTAGTCACTTTAGTCTCTTGACTAAAATGTCATTTAGTTTTAGTCATTTTAGTCATCTGAATTGTTTTCGTTTTAGTCTAGTTATAGTCGATATCATAAGATTGTAGATTTAGTTGGCTAAAAACTAATTGGTTTAGTTACAGTGTAATGCATTTATTAAGCATTTCTCTGAAATTACAAACTTGTTTAATAGGTTTGCTATTAATATTTTATCATGATAGACACAGATTCAACTGCTGTGCCATGCAGCATGCCTTTATGTTAAAATTAAATTAAACTACTTCTCATAAAGAAACAAAAACATGGTCTTTTTTTCAATGAAATGCCAATGGTTATATAGACTAATTATGCATTCTTTCTAACAACTTGTTTACCTTTTTTCATTCTTTCAAGCAGAAATATTTATTTATATTAAAAAAATGTACATTAATCTTTATTAGGGCTACTAAAGTGATTCAGTCAAGAGCAGTGAGTGATTTTCTCTTTCTTTTGTCGCTTGATTAACATCAATGACACAGACGACAGCAACTGAATTAGGCCACGATCAGACAGAATGCGTTTTGTGCAGTGCGACGCACCTTTTTTGAATTGTTTTCGGTTGGCAGTGAGCGTTCTGCGCGCTATTTATGCGCCCCTGGTGCCTCTCGTTTCAACCGCCTGCTGCGCCTCGCGTTTTAGCCGGAGCGATCCGAGCGTCTGAAAAAAAAGCAACTCTGTGCAGAAAAGCGCTCGACGTCATCGTGTTTTCTATTGTCCAATCGAATGTTTTGATGGTTTGATGGTTTCCTAGCAACATAAAAAAACGCTGGGCACTGCTCTTTTTTTAAAAGTCACCAAAAAAAGGCAGTGCTGTGCGCCTCACGTTTTCAGACATAAAAAGTGTGTTCGATGTGATCGGGGCTTTAGACTGCTGTCCCTTCAAAATCGAATGCACGAACGCAATGTACTGATACATGTTGGATATTCTCCCTACTGTTTACATTCACATAAGACGTAACCAAGTGTATGTGTTTACGTGAATACTTGTCAAAACTGACAATTCAACATAATTTTGACACGAGAGAGCACTCGTGTGCTGTGTAAGAGGCTTCAGTGTCTGCGCTCAGAAAACCAGACCGATTTGAGTTCTCTTTTGCATAGTCAAATTTATCCATGTCTGCTTTTCTCTTACTCCCAGATACTGACATTTTGTTACATTTTATGAGACCCTTATTCATTGGCTTGGATCATGTAGAGCAGTTTGAAGCTGCACTGAAACTGCAGTTTGGACCTTCAACCCGCTGATCCCCATTGAAGTCCACCATATAGAGAAAAATCCTGAAACGTTTTCCTTAAAAACCTTAATTTCTTTTTGAAAGAACAAAGAAAGACATGAAAATCTTGGATGCCATGGGGGTGAGTAAATTATCAGGAAATTTTTAACTGGAAGTGAACTAATCCTGAACACAGACTTTGAGTGGGGAATCTGTGAGGTGTCCGACCACACCGATCAAATCAGTATTCGTGTCCAATTCGGGCCGAGCTGTGAATAGTCTGGTGTTTTGTGCAACAGAGGGGCAGAGTCTGAGTACAGTTCAGAGGATTAAATACAAAAGATGAATACAGTGAGACGACAGATGGTGCTTGAGCCCGCCACATGCACTTCAACAAAAAAAAAGCCCCAGCCGCACAACGGGCCCCAAAAACACACATCCAGCGGGCCGGACAGAGTGTGGCCTTTAATTGACTGGCTGGCAGCTATAGTACAGTAAAGACCAGGCGTGAGGCACATTCACCACATGCTGGACTAATTCATGGACAAACACAAAACAGAATAAGAGCGAGAAAAGGACGGAGGCAGGGAGGGAGGGAGGGAGACACGGCTAAGCGACAGGCCGCAGTAATTTATTCACTGTTTCTGTCTTCGTGAAGAGAGGTCTTTCACTCTGAAACAGCCTGCATGCCTGCACCTGGCCTTGCCAATTAAGACCAGAGTGCAAGCACACACACACACACACACACACCGTGACACGCTTTTACACAGTGGTATGCACACTTATCCACTCATGTGCTTTCAGAATGAATGAGAGAGAGAGAACGTGGCAGAAACTATAGAGAAATTTAGTAGTGTGGGGAGGTATTATAAAGGGAACACAGGAGACGACTTCTAGTTCCCAAATCATTTTGTCACATTCAGAACTGCTGTGTTGATGATACACGACATTTGTGTTTGGTTTCTTCTTCTGCTTATATGGCGTTAAGTCCACTCACTGCACTGTGCTATGCTTATGTCAATAAACAGACTTTCTCTCTCTCATGTATCATTAATATGGCAGATACGAGTGGCTAAAGGTTTTTAGTCAGTAAATACGTTTAGTCTGTTCATCACACACAGCTACAGTATGACTTCAGAAGACTTAGAAAGTTAAAAGGGGTACTTTTAGGAAACACATGCACTTTTTAATAGGCTAATGGGTGAGCGATATATGGGTAGACATGATTAACTGGTAGAAATGTGTCAGCTGGTATAGATTTTGGATTGTGGTTACACATTCACGTGACATTGCTGTGCTACGTGGTCACAAAAACGTATTGTATACACGCGATTTTAAGTATTCCAGTTTAAAAACTAGGGATCTTCAGCCACTGAAATGAAGTGAAAGAGTTAAGCATATTAAGCATAATATGTAAGATTTTTTGATTAAAAATCCATATCAGCTTGGAAAATCACAACTTTTCATTTTCTGTCGGCCTTAGTACACAGTGTAACTACAGAAGAGTCAAGTTTTAAATAGGAAAAATACTGAAAATATTTTAAAAAACATTCAATTGTTTATTTTGACGAATCCCAGGGGTGACCCAGAGTGCGGGAGTATTCAAGTAGCCACTTTATAAGCCTTGAATGCTTAAATACACACACTTGTATATGTCAAAATGCCTGTCTTTGATTTAGGTCTTAAGTAAAAGCAAACAGCTGAGAAAAAAAAACACATGTAACAGTATATTGGATCCGGGCAGCTTCTAATGTGACAGCAGTCTGATATTCCTGATGTCTGTCATTCATCATAATCAAACAACAAATGATACTAAATCACTAAATCACTTTTGTAACTTTTTAATTTACACAGTGAAGAATATGCAGTGTATTTATACATTTTATTACTTTATACAATGTATGTAACTTTTCTTATTTATTTGTTTGACTGTATTTTTTTGCTTGTTTTTTGCTACTTTTTAAATTGCTGACTGCTGACTGTCTTCAGTGAGCTTAATTTTTTATTTTTTTTTATTTTTAGGCTAGTATTAGTTTTTTTGTTATATTGACACTGGTGACAAGAATGATAAAATGTCTATGGTATCCAACATTTTGATATTATAAAGACCTTATTTAAAGCAAAAATAACCGTATTCTGATATATATTGTTATCGCGAAATAAAATTACTCATATCATGATATAAGGTTGGTGGGTCACTGCTATAGAGGTAAAAACCTTGTAAGAGAGAGACTCAAAAACAACTGTGTTCCTGTTGGTAACTATCACACCACCCCAGGTCACCCTCTCCACAAGGTCTGCTGGGTTTAAAGCAGATGAGAAAAAGCTCACCTGTGATTGGCTGAAAGCAGCATGGTTGCCATTGAAAGGAGATTTGCGTTCCTTGTCGCGATGGTGACGGCTGCTGTGTTTACTGCGCTGGAGCTGCTGCCTCAGCTTCACAATCTAAAGCATGGAGAAAGAAAGAGACTGTCAGGACTGACATTATTCCTTACTTCAAGTAAAATGAGAGAGAGAATAAAATTCAACTACATTGATGGTGATATCGTCAGGGTTTATTGTCTTGTTTATTGTTTATGTCTTATTAAATTCTAGCACTCGATGAGTCAGAGCCCAGGGTCAGATGGGATTGTTGATGTCTCATGGCACTGCATTCCTCACTGTATTCAAGTCATTTGTTACATACACAAATGAACACCCAAACCCTCTCTCCACCCCAAACACATGCTTTCAAAAACACTTATGATCAATTACATTACTCTTTCCTTTATAAACATCCGTCTGTTAAACAAAAAACAGATACACCCGCTTACTCTCTCTTTACACCAGCCTAGGGAAGAGAAAGGCAATATATGTACAGATAGGATCGGATGTTGGGTTTAAGCCCAGCCTCAAGTCAGAAAATACTGGCTATGAGCGAAGCCCTTAATGAGGTGTTAGAATAATCTCACCTGTAGCCTGTAGCTGCCAGGATGTGACAACATTAATTCCCACAGCAGCATTTCTGACCAGGGCTTAATAGGACCGTGTGGAGTTTATCTGTGTGTGTTTTAAAGAGGTTTTTGTTTTTGTGTTATTTGATGTTATTTGAGAAGGTACATCATGTGGTGTTTGTTCCAAAACTACAAGAAGTCCCTCAATGCCTACTGAGGCCGGTACCTAAGGGAGAATCCTAACTGAAACTGAACCTCACATGAGTGATTTGAAATGTTCTGCATAGGCAAGAAACAGCACTACTCAAGTAAACTACAATAATACTGCATTCAAGTGTCAGAATTACTGTAATTACAAGGTCCTGACTTCTTTACACCACTCACATCTTTTTAAGACTTATAATTACTAGTTAGAACTTTAACAAGCTTCAATTTCTCTCAGTTTCTCTTACTCAAATTTTTTTCATCTATCCACCTATCCATCCATCCACCCATATATCAATCCATCCATCAGTTTTTCTACCTACCAATTCATCCACCCATCTATGTCTACCCCTACCTATATATCCACCCACTTACCTATCATCTACCTATCCATTCTACTCACTTATCTTATCATCCATCCATCCACCTACCCATCTATCCCCTAGCCACCCACCCATCATCTATCCATCATCCCACCTACTCACTCATATATCCTTCCACATACCTATCCATCTATCCACCCATCTAGCTATCCATCCATGTGTCAGTTTATCTCTGAAGGACCTATCCATCCATCCATTCACTCATCCAACCACCCACCTATCCATCCACCTACCTATCCATCCATCCAGCTATCTACTTATCCATCCATCCATCTCTGAATGACCTATCATCCATCCATTCATCCACCCACCCACCTATACTTCCTTTTACATATTTATCTATCCATCCATCCATCCACCCACCCACCCACCTATACTTCCTTTCAAATATCTATCTATCCATCCACCCACCCACCCACCTATACTTCCTTTCACATATCTATCTATCCATCCATCCATCCATCCACCCACCTATACTTCCTTTCACATATCTATCTACCCATCCATCCATCCATCCATCCACCCACCTATACTTCCTTTCACATATCTATCTATCCATCCATTCATCCACCCATCTAGCTATCATCCATGTCCACCCACTCATATATCCATCCACCTACCTATCCATCCATCCATCCATCCATCCATCCAGCTATCTACTTATCCATCCATCCATCCATCTCTGAATGACCTATCATCAATCCATTCATCCACCCACCTATACATCCTTTCACATATCTATCTATCCATCCATCCATCCATCCATCCATCCACCCACCTATCTAGCTATCCATCCACACATCCATCTCTGAATGACCCATTCATCCATCCACCATCTAGCTATCCATCCATGTATCCACCCACTCATATATCCATCCACCTACCTATCCATCCATCCATCCATCCACCTATCTACTTATCCATCCATCCATCTCTGGATGACCTATCATCCATCCATTTATCCACCCACCTATACATCCTTTCACATATCTATCCATCCACCCACCCATCTAGCTATCCATCTATGTATCCATCCACTCATATATCCATCCATCCACCTACCTATCTATCCATCCACCTACATACCCATCTATCCATCCATCTCTGAATGACCCATCCATCCATCCATCCATGAATGATTGTTAGTGGTAGTTTTTGAAATTCATACAAGACATTTAATTTACAGATCTATTTTCCTGGAATATCATTCAGTAATGAATAAACAAATAAAAATTTTCTTTATTCAGTCCTCTGTCTTACATGACTCCCCCAATGTACAGCAATGCAGAATGCAATGCAGTGCATTCTAGTGTACCATTCTGTCTACTGCCTCAGAATTGACATGATATGTCATGCCAGCTCTCACTTAACATCTATAAACATTGTCTAGGTAGGCTGCTCACTAGGTCTCCATCAGATTTGCCTACAGCATGTGTGAGTGCACATAAGACCTGCTGACTGTTTAGAGAATGATTAACTATGAAGTAGAACACCAGTACACACTCAAGTTTAGAGTCGACTGAGCAGTGAGAGATGACAGTTGAGATAACGAGTGGCAGAAGATAATGCAAAAACATATGAAGGGAGGAGACCCTTGAAGTGGTGGAAGAGAGGAAGAAGACAGGCTGAATAGAGAGAACAGTGTATGAAGCCACTGGAGGATGTGACAGGGGAAGGAAGGGTGCATGCACAAACAGGAGGAAGGGAGGGTGTAATGCGAGGTGACACCAGACTGCTTCTGGTTCACTAGAGCCTGCCAATAATATGATAATGACACAGCCTCCACCTTCCCCTCCCCACCATCCACAACAGCCTGTTGCTGCCCCGTCTCCTCGTCCACAATCTCACACGGGGGAGAGAAAGACAACGAGGGGGTCCAGCCCCGGCCCTGCTTCTGCTGAATGGAACAAAGCGCGGGGGAGGAGAGGAGATCAGGCCCTAAACGCGTCCTGACCTCTTTTAGCTGGTCAGTGCTGCCGCAGGAGGCTGAGCGCTTGTGACAGCCCCTCTTCTTCTCTTCGCATTCATCTGCCCAGGCGCTGGGGGTCTGTGGGAGACACACATGAGACTGTCAGACATGAAACAACAATACGTTTTGATCATCATATTGTTATATGATACGGTCTTTTGACTCTTGTCCAAAATAAACACTTTGGGAACTGCAACATTAACAGGTTTTATATGGAATTGTGTGAATCTTAACAATGAAATTGATGTGCATGTCTTTTACACCAGTGAAAAAGTTATCAAGAATGTTTTAAGCTTTTGTTGTTTTGTTGTTTTAGAACTCCACGTGATGGATTTTTTTTTGCTTATTTTTTCTCATTATGAATAAAATCATGATATGATATTAAAAACTGAAATATTTGGACTTCAAAAGGGACATATGAATATATACATATACAGTACATGCAAAACTTTACCAGGTGTGGCATAAAGTTACTTTTGGGCTCTTTATACTATTATAAAAAGTTGTTTTACTTTTAGAAAGTGAAGATCTCCATGCTCCTCATGTTTTATGACCATATCAATGGGCTGTCTAGCCTGCCCTTTAAATTCACTCATGCACAATGTCACAAAAAGACCCCTGACAGGAGAGATCACCCTCACCCACACACACACACACACACACACACACACACACACACACAGTGAAGGCACGAAGCCGGGGGATGGTGAATCTAATTCAGGACTTCATCCTGTATAAAATCCGTTTAATGCTCATATTTACACAGAACATGGCTGGTGTAATTTCTTTTCAAACTTCCTTCCTAAATGTAAAAATACAGCTGCTGTTGCCAAAGACGAGCATCGAGAGGCACACAGGGTGTAGGGCGGCTGGCTCTGAGCTTCCTCTGAGTGAAGTCTCTGTCGCTCAAGTGTGATATAGCTCTCTAAAAAGATAACCGCAAACACTGCAGCCAGAGCAGAGATGGATGTGGTCTTCACGACTGTATAATCTATTTATACATATCTTTGAATGTACCTGCACGAATGGTCATGTGACATGCATTTTCAGTTGTGTAGTGTGGATGGAGATCGTTTCTGAATCGCCAGTTTAGACAAGGATCGTTTTCATTTTAAAACACTAAGCCTTAATGTTATGAAGTTACGAGAATACTTTTGTGCGCAAAGAAATCAAAAATAGCAACTTTATTCAACAATTTCTTTTCTTCAGTGTCAGTCTTTGGTGTGAGAACGCCGTGGTAGTTGTGTTGCTGTCTATGGAGAGGCAGAAAGCTCTCTAGCTCTCTAAATATCTTAATTTGTGTTCTGAAGATGAAAAAGGGTTTTACGTGTTTGGACCGGGTGAGTAATTAATGATAGAATTTTCATTTTTGGGTGAACTATCCCTATAAGCCATTATGTTCTCTGATATATCAATGTCCCAATGTCTGACAACAACTACTACATATACACTTTATAACCATTTTAAAAAATGTATGTGAACTGGACATTTTATGCATGTTTTAAACAGTAGTATGCTAAATTGTCTATATTAAAAGTGGCATCCAGTTATCATCTTGTGAAAATAAATTAATACCCTGCTGAAAAAAAAGGCTAAAACCAGTCTGGGCTGGTTGGCTGGTCTTAGCTGGTGGTCTCCCAGCCTGACCAGTTAAGACCAGCCTGGCCAGGCTGGGAAAGTGGGGAAAATCCCTCTAAAACCAGCCTGCTGACCAGCTATGACCAGCTAAAACCAGCCCAACCAGGGTATACACTACTAAAAATTCAGCTTTGAAAATCACAGGAATAAATTAAATTGTAAAATATATTCAGATAGAAAATTGTTATTTTAATTAGCAAAAATATTTCAAAATTGTACAGTTTTTGCTGTACTTTGGATCAACTAAATGCAGGCTTGGTGAGGAGGAGAGACTTAAAAAAAACATTAAAAATCTTACTGGTCAAAAACTTTTGACTGGTAAGTCTAAATTTAACATAATCCTTAAAATAACATAATTAATTCTGGCCGATCCTATCAAATAATGTGTCAAGAACAAGATGTTAACAACCATGAGTAATATTACTTTTGGCAATTCGTCACACTAAAATATAAGTTGTCTGCACTGCAAACTGTATGGAAAATTCTTTGCAGTGTGCCTTGTTTTATACTACTCTTTCTGGCAACTGCAGTAAATCTTTCAGACATTCCATGGGTACAGAAAATTTGCAATGCCAATCCACCCACAGAGCGCTGTCACCTCAGAAACCCTAATGAGAGCAGAAAACATGAACAACATTCCTCAAACATGTGACAATCTGTGATGAAAAAGTAGTTTTTGGTAGTTCAGAGTTGCTCAAACACACAACCGGGCAACACTTCAGTCGCCTACAGCTCAGTAGTCCACGTCAGCCTAGAGAGTTATGGGAATCTCTCAGCTGTGAGTATGTACACACCATGACCTTACTTATGCACTCAAATCACTTATTGGCACACAATAACACTACAAGAACAAACACTAATGGGTAGCAGGCATCATATCACACACAAACACACACTCACACAAAGATTTGTTTGGAAACCTCTTGATCAGGGCTTGTCTTTGTTCCTCCCCGCCGGGTAAGTGCAGCCTCCCGCTGCCGTTAACGGCACGACACCAGAGATTCAGCCTGTGAGTTTACACAATAAACAACTCCAGATCATTCTACACCCAATACACTCAACATGTCTGTACTAGCAAGTTCCCAAACTTTCACTCAGAACGGCGTGTGGTAATTTATTACCGGACAGCTATGGCCTTATTTAGGTATCTGGCACAGATGAAGAGTGATCTTACGTTGAGGAGGTATGGAAAAGTAATCATGTTGCCTCAGCCTCTCTCAATCATTTAAAGGTGTGAGCCAAAAGTGTAAAACGCAGGACAGAAAAAATAAAATCTATGGTACTGGAAACTGCCCAAGGCATTAGCTGTCAAAACTCAACCAATCAAAGCACTTTAACAAGCAAACGTGGTCTTTTTTTTCTCTCCGTTATTAAATCAAACTCAAAAACCACACTCCTGTTTTGTACCTTACTGGTGTCAAAATTCACCCGTGTTTGGCAGATTGTTTTCACGCAAGCATCCTCGCACATTAATTAGCAGGTCCATTCATCAGAGAGACACACACTGACACACTTTCATTTGGCCTCGGACACAAATGGTGATAAACACGTGTGGGGAAACCAGTCGACTCTCCTCTGTGTACAGCCTGAGTCTCTTGACGCATAAGAGACATTCGTTCCAATTCACACTCCCTTCAAACAAACACTTAACGTCAGCTGACATCATACACACAAGTGTACATACATTGTCAAAAGTGTATGATCAAAGCTAGACTTTCGCTGTCATGGCTTAAAGAAAACATTACAGTAAGATTACTTTCTTAATAAATGTTCACTGGTGCAAGAGCTAAACCCACTATTCACAATCCAGTCAAAAAGTTTACATACACCTTGTAGAATGCATGTTATTTTTTAGTACTGACCTAAATAAGATATTTTCACATAAAAGATGTTTACATAATAGTAAATAGTAATTCCCTGCTGAAAAAAAACAGCATATGCTGGTTAGGTAGGTTTTAATGCTGGTATGCTGGTTTAAGCTGGTCCTTAGCTGGTCATGTGTTAGTCCTGCACCAGCATAAACCAGCAAAGGACCAGCTTAAACAAGCAAAAACCAGCATAAATAGTTGAATTCATAAAAATGACCCCGTTCAAAAGTGTACATACACTTAATTCTTAATACTGTGTTGTTACTGTGCTGAATGATCCACAGCTGTTAAGAGCCAGGGAAGTAAACTTTTGAACAGAATGAAGATATACCCTTCTTATTTGGCCTAATTATTTTTTTCATTTAGTACTGCCCTACAGAAGATAATTACATGTTTCAAAATACGACAAAATAAGGTACATTTACCCTGATCTTTAAATTCCAAAAGTTTTCACCAACCGGCTCATAATGCACTGCGTGTCCTTCTGAAGCATCAGTGAGCCTTTGACCCTTTTGTAATAGTTGTATATCAGTCCCTCATTTGTCCACAATGAGAAAAGATGGATCTCAAAATCATTCAGTCATTGTTGGATAAGGTTCAAGTACACAAAAATGCTGAAAACCAAATAATGTGTGGGACCTGAATGACTTTTCTGAAGAACAGCGGGTTGTTTAACTGTTCAGGACAAACATGAACAACAACAATTATTTTCTCTTTTGGACTATATGTAAACATTTTATGTGAAATATCTTATTCAGGTCAGTACTAAATAAAAAATAACATGCATTTTGTACGATGCCTGGTAAAATAATTAACATTTAGCAGATTCTGCAAGGTGTATGTAAACTTTTGACTTCAACTGTATTTACTGTTCAGTAAAACATTCAGTGTGACTCAGAAATGCATCAGAATGAGAAAGTAATTTTGTTTTTAAAATAAAACAACATACATCAGATGAAAGATTTTATGAGTTGTTAAGAGTAAAACTGGATTTTCAAGAGCGGGGAAAAAAGTAGGGCAGGATTTAATTTTATACAAGTAGAACGAAATGTGAAAAGTTGACATAATATCCCAGGGTTTATAGGGAGATTGGGAAAAACAACTCTTCTCAAACTCTCCTGGCACCTGTTGTTAACAGCATTAGCAGCCTTGATGACGTCAGACAAAAAAGGAAATGTGTTTCAGCGGGAAAGCAAGTTATTATAGCACAATAAAATCAGGAAAGAATACCCGTCAATTTGATTTCATGCTGACTTTATACATGAATAGGGAGCATTCATGGAAACATGTCAAACATGTTTCAATTCTGACAAGTTAAAAGAAAATATTTAAAGGGATAGTTCACCCAAAAATAAAAATTCACACCCTCATGTTGTTCCAAACCTGTAAGAGCTTTGTTCATCTTTGGATCAAAAATTAAGATAAGCTTTCTGACTACTCTGTGCGTAAAGAAAACAAAAATAACATGCGTTGTGGTACTCTCATGAACGTGCATTGAAGACTGACAACTTTTTTTGTTTTCTTTATGCACAAAAAGTGTTCTCGTAGCTTCATTCCTTTATGTTTGAACCAGTGATGTCCCATGGCTTATTTTAACAATGTCCTTACTACCTTTCTGGGCCTTGAAGTCAGTTGTTGCGTTCCTGTCTATGCAGGGTCAGAAATTGCAACAAAAATATCTTCATTTGTGTTCCGAAGATGAATGAAAGTTTTACGAGTTCAGAACAACATGAGGGTGAGTTATGAATGACAGAATTTTTTGGTAAACTATCCCTTTAACTATCCCTTGTCAAGACAAGAACTAAAGGCACAACAAGAGAGAAAGCAAGATGTGGCTGAACAAAGCAGTAGGATAAAGTTTCTCTTCTTAATTAAATTCATGCCCTGTGAACCTCCACAAGTCGAGCTGGAGAAGCAGTGGCTCCTGTGCCCGCTCGTACCTCTCCTACCCCTCCCCAGCATTTATTCCTCTAAATTCCTTTCTTTCTTTGTTTAATTAATCCGTTCATGTGCTTCTTTGTTCCATCGCTCTTTTCCGCTTCTCTCGCTATTGTTCTGCTGGTTTCCTCACACTCATCTCCGTCTGATCCTTCTTTTCTTCATCTCTTTTTTTCCCCCTCTTCATCGCCGCCTACTCCCTTTATAAACTTCTGCTTTTTCTACCTCCTCCTCTCTTTCATGCTCTCTGCAGGCTTCCTCTTTTCCTATGTGTGTTAAAGTGGATGGTGACCCTGCGTCACATGGGCCTGTTTACACTTGGCACGAACATCATCGCAGATGATGCGATAATTAAAATAAATAATAAAACAGAAATGAAAATAAATACATAAAAGATCATCTCATATGCAACTATTACAGAAGGTTCGAATGCTCACTGATGCTCCAGAAGAAAAAAAAAATGCATTAAGGGTGTAAACTTTTGAACAGAATGAAGATGTGTACATTTATCTAATTTTGCCTTTTTTCATGTAGTACTGCCCTTCAGAAGCTACAGAAGATACTTAGATGTTTCCCAGAAGACAAAATAAGTTCAATTTACGCTGATCTTCAAATTTAAAGTTTTCACCCCCCGGCTCTTAATGCATTGTTTTTCCTTCTGAAGCATCAGTAAGCGTTTGAACCTTTGAATGTGGTGTGAGTAATTTGAGGGCTATCCATTTGTAATCAGCCAAAACAGTAGTGTAAACTGGGTTATGGACACACACATGCACCTCTCTCATCTGCTTAGATGCCACACAAAAGCAGATTCCAGTCTAGCTTTATTCCCACTTCTGCAGTCCAGAATATTTTACGACTGCGACTTTAGTCGGGCCTGTGATGGCTCAACCTGACTGCTTAGTTCATTGCTTAAAGACAACAAACAGTCCATCACTTTCTGAATGCTGCTGCAAGTGTGTGTGTGAGTGTGTGTCGTCTTTCAGCTGTGCTGCTCTACAGCAGTTCAGCTCCATGACTGATTCTGTTGTGTTGAGCACAGGACTGGGCCGCCCAGCTCCTGACTCGCTCTCAGAGCTGCAGCCAACTGCCAGGATCACTTCCTCCTTCCCAGCAGTTTAAGATTTCCAGCAGAGCAGGCCGGCTACACACAAACACGGCTCTGTTCAGCAGCTGTGGACGCTGCACAGAGGGATCCTCTGCTGAGGAGGGGGAGCATCTGTCTGCTTAGGCCTGCCAGGACATACACAGTCGTGTGATACTCGCTTTCACACGCGTTTACAGATACACAAGCAGTTTGTCAGTCCAATTTAGAAGTTTGAGCTACGAATTTGGCATGCGAAGACTGTGTGGTTTGACTCGTCTTTTCTACAAATCTCACCCGGAGATCAATTTTCTCTGTTTCTGCACCCAGATGGGCGACACATCAGCATAGCCCTTTCAAAAATGTACCATAGTAAGCACTGGCATTGAAATTCTGGACAATAAGCTGCTAAGTATTTATGTTAAAGAGATTTCTGATCCTGCACAGAGAGCAACAGTACTACTACATTCAAGGCCCAGAAAGGTAGTAAGAACATTGTTAAAATAGTCCATGTGACATCAGTGGTTCAACCTTAATTTTATGAAGCAACGAGAATTTTGCAGTGCACAAAAATAATGACTTAATCCAACAATTTTTGTCAGAAATCTCCCAGATTTCACCAAAATATCTTAATTTCTGTTCAGAAGGTGAATGAAGGTCTTACGAGTTTGGAACGACATGAGGGTGAGTAATTAGTGACAGAATTTTCAGAATTTTGTTACATTAAGTAAATAAGTGTTTTTTATGATAAAAGCATTACAATGGTTCTTGTATCATGGTGATTGAATTTTTTTAAATACCATGCACTGAAGTGTGGTATTTTGATAGAAAACAAAAATGGTGGCAAAGGTGAAAAAAAAATTTAAGGGAAGCATGTGTGTGGTTGCATTTGGAATAGGTGTGTGTGTGTGTGTGTGTGTGTGTGTGTGCGTGAGAGAGAGAAATAGAGGGTTGAAGTTACAGTAGGGCCCACGCTCAGAGTAGATTAACACAGAAACAAAGGGCTCTTTATAAACAGAGGGGTGCTGTGTTTGGACTCGCTTTGAAGCACAGGTCATGAGTGGAGGCCCTAGGTGTGTGATGTAACCCCAGTCAGCCAGTGAAAACTCATGAGCAAAGTCACTGGAGTTTAGCAGACCATGACAAAAACTAAGCAAAAAATATGCAAAACGATGGTGGGAATCAAAAGGACACAAAGTCACAAAAACACACACCACCTTCACAGTAGATCAACTCTCCTGTGAACTCCTGTCACAAGTAGAAAAAAAAAAAAGAGAGAAGGGAAATCCCCAAATTCCGCTATTTAAATCATAGTATTTGCATGTCCTGTCCGAAACTGGAGATTGAGGCCCAGCATAAGTGCCTGCTGTCACATATACACTACCAGTCAAAAGTTTTTGAACAGATAGTAATGTTTTTTAAATTTTCTTCTGCTCACTAAGCCTGCATTTATTTGATCCAAAATACAGCAAAAAGTGTCAAATTTTGAAATATTTTTACTATTTAAAATAAATGTTTTCTATTTGAATACATTTTTAAATGTCATTTATTCCTGTGATTTCAAAGCAGATTTTTTTGCATCATTACTCAGTCACATGACCCTTCAGAAATCATTCTAATATTCTGATTTGCTGCTCAAAAAACATTTATTATTGTTATGTTGAAAACAGCTGAGCAGACCTTTTCCTGGTTTCTTCTGATGAATAGAAAGTTCAGAAGAACAGCATTTATCTGAAATAGAAATCTTTTGTAACATTCTAAACATCTTTATCATGACTTATTTAGCACCTAAGTATCAATTTCTATAATATTCTACAATTCTATTTCTATGACTCCAAGGTTTTAAGTGGTATAGATTGTAATGTTACAAAAGCTTTTTATTTCAAATAAATGCTGATCATTGGATCTTTCTATTCGTCAAAGAATCCTAAAAAATATATAATAATAAATGTTTCTTGCACAGCAAATCAGCATATTAGAATTTTTGAAGGATCATGTGACACTGAAGACTCTAGTAATGATGCTGAAAATTTTGCTTTGATCACAGGAATAAATTACATTTTAAAATATATGCAAATAGAAAATTTTAAATAGTAAAAATATTTTTATAATATTTTTAATAATTATATTTTACTGTTTCTGCTGTACTTTGGAACAAATAAATGCAGACTTGGTGAGCAGAAGAGAGAAATCTTGCTGTTCAAAAACTTTCGACTGGTAGTGTATGTGGTATTTGTAATTGGACACTTAAGTCGCACTTACATGAGACATAATAGCAAACCAAATTGCATTAAGAAAGAAAGACACCACGACCAAAAGCATAGCAATGTTCATCGGTGGTAAAGACATTTATAATGTTACAAAAGTTTAATATTTCAAATAAATGTTTGTTTGAACTGTTTTGAAAGTTATATTCAAATATTTTTTTTTACCTCATGTGCTGACATTTTTATGTCTCAAGTCTCCACACACTATCTGGGGCCTCTGTACATTAAAACCCTGATAGAAGGCAGTTTCAGGTCCTCACTGAGCCAAGCACTGTCTGGATAATCTGCCAGCTAAGCTTTTCTGTAACCCTATGAGCTTTCATACTGAGGGGAATACAAGTTGCGAATTCCCCTTGAACTGGCTGTTATACGGTATTCACCTGTCTCTCTTTCGGCTGGACTGGAACACAAGGCCTGTTACTGAGACAGTGCCAAATCTACCACAGGCTTTCTGAACACTGAACACCAGTGTTGGAAAATAGTTCAGATTTTTAGCCTGTCAGTGCAGAAGGGGATTATCATGACAAAAAGAACTTTCTTGTTAAAAAGTAACAAAGCTGGCAGGGCCACTGAGGTTTGTGGGCCAAGTGTGTGCACGGCTACGAATAGACTGCAGTAGCATAGACACTTGTTAAAGGTTAATGCTTTTCTTCCGCAGGTACATGGTGTTGTAAACCTTACAAATGGAAATCCCCCCTGGCAACAGCACAAATGTATCCCACTCCATATTTTTTGGCCTAAAAACATTTCTTACGTCAAAAAATCCCTGTGATTGCTTAATGTAGGTGAACACTGGGGGAAGGAATTCACATGCGCATATTTGTCTTCATAAACGTATGGCTCTCTGATAGTTCCACACAATCCACACATATCGAAACAAAGCCCAGTAACAGGTGGTCCTTATTACACATGGCATTACGTTTTTGCAGGAAATGCAAGTGGCGTTTGCCTATGCAAACATGACTACAATTGGTAATATTGTTGGCATGTTGCTAGGGTTTTTTGGATGGTTGCTTAGTCAAAGGAGCCCACCCACAAGTCGCTGTGGCATTTTGAACTCTGTAAATGAGTAAAATCCCTTCTTCAAAGAAAGTATGTGGGATTTACTGGCTGTTTTATCTTCCTGCAAGACAAACTTAACATCTTATCAATTAGGCCACATTTAGACCGAAGGCAAAAGTGGGCCAAAGTTTTTGCTCATATGACACAGAACTGTTTATTTTTTTCTTTCATAACAGTGTGAACAGCACACACCACATGGAATCCAAGGGGATTTTTAGTTTCTGACTTGGGCCACTTCCAAATGTGGTAGTAATCCAATACAGGTCTGATGTTTTCCAATGCAACTTCAGTCTGAACAGACAAATCTGAATCAGTGAGACTGTGGGATCTGTGTTCTCCTTATAGGCTGCACACAAATTCACTTGATTCCTCAGCACATCAGCTTATAAATGAATGTGTAAATATACATTTCAGTGAAAATTTTCACTGAGTGGTGTGTGGTGTCATAAAATTTCAATTCCTTATGACAGGGTGGCGTGTGGTGTCTTTTTTGTTGTTCCTTTGCACATGTGGGTTGGTTCGAGACCATAGCTACTTCACACTCAAATCTGATTTCAAACACATTTGAAAAAATA
The DNA here is from genome assembly GCA_033026305.1 of Cirrhinus molitorella. NCBI lineage: Eukaryota > Metazoa > Chordata > Actinopteri > Cypriniformes > Cyprinidae > Cirrhinus > Cirrhinus molitorella. Next base: position 28,165,627 of record CM065122.1, on the reverse strand, counting down.
ATAATAATAATAATCTGAACAATAAATCATGTGCATTTTAAAGTACTGCATTAGAAACAACTGAAGAAAATGCCAAATTTTGAAGAAAACCCCTTAATTCACAAAATAATGGGACGTGAAAATGCATTTGTCGACTAAATTCTTTCATGCGCATTACAAAAAGTCATGTGACAGCATAACCTGACTAACCAAATGGACCGATCTTGTTGCACAGCATCTGAAATCTTCTGGTCATTCTTAAAATGCATGAGCAAAGTCTGTCGTCAAAGAATTTCAAAGAATTATAATTGTCTTCCAGAACTGTCTTACACAACTGCGTTCCCGAACAGCAGGTATTTATCTCCGAAAGCAATGATCACATTTACTGCTTCATCTGCTCATTTTGTGGTACAAGTAATTTATTATATATGACAATTATTATATTCAGTGGTTTCTCCTACTTATCTTAGTGATATTTAGTGCTAGTTTATCAGGAAGTGACTTTTTTTGTTCTCTTTGACTCTGTATGACTCGTATGGAAACGGTGCTTATTCGCAAATATTTTATGTAATATTTCAATTTTGTTCATAAATTAAATTCACAATTTTGGATGAAAACCAAGCTAATGTGTTCCTGAGTTTAAAAATGTCAGGCACAGTGCAGTAGAATGAAAAAGAGTGCAGGGTTTTGAGGCACTGTTCAAAACCTGAACTTTTTTTAACTTGACATGGCATCTTAAAAGAAATCTTGAGCATTTTTACATAGAAAAACTATTAAAAAGCAGCATAGATGAGTGCAAAAGCAGAGACAAGCAGAAAAGATACTAGTAAAGTATGCAAAAATCACTTTTATAAGGTGTTTGAACACAGTTGTGTGGACGCAGAGTGTGAAGACAACCAGCCTACAGTGGTAAAAATGCACCCACTCATTTTTTTTTTTTTATAATCCCAAACTCAAACTCTTTGAACATGTGATTCCAGATTTCTCCCTATGTTGATGTAGGCAGAAATCCCGCCTATTTGTGGCAATCACAGCCTTTTTAGCACTATAGGCTGGTTGTTTTGATTTTAATCTGATTCTGATAAACACAGCCCTGAGAAGCAGCAGTCCGCCATTACTGTTCTTTTGCTGTATCTGCTGGAGATATACAATGTATATCTCTGTTGTGATATGTAATGTTGCTAAAGCTAGCATTGTCTCTGCCTGTTTTTTACTGATGTTGCCTTTATGTGCTACCAGAATGACTGTAAATAGAAATGTGGTAGTTTAAAATTGCATTTAAAAGCAACGTGAAATTGGCCGCTTATATTTGATAAGCGCATAATCACAAGTGGGACTTATTGTGCTATCGCGTGCTATCACAAACTTTATGAGACCAGCTATGTCATTATTTTTATTGCACCGTGCTCCCTGTTTGTGTAATTCGTAAAGACTAATAAATAATTACGCACAATACAATTAGATGACTATTTAAAACGATACCGGTTCGAACATATACCGCTGAACACCGCTACTGAGAGTTTCCAACATTTTCAGGGCATGATATTGATATTTTGTTTTTGCCGACTCTTGAGACTCTGCCCTCTTCTGAAAAGGGCATTTAAAGGGACAAACACAAAAACTGAGTTTTAGCTCATACCCTAAAAGTAGCAATTTTAACAAGCTATAAAAAAAATATCTGTCAGGTATTTTGAGCTAAAAATTCACATACTCTGGGGACATCAGAGACTTATTTTAAATCTTGTAAAATAGGGCATAATTATGGAAGCCTGTTTCCGCCACTGAATAAAAAGTAAAAAAAAAAAAAAAACGGAATTGAGAATCTCACAATTCTTTTTTCCCTCAATTGCGAGTTTAGAGTTTATAAAATTTTGCCTTTTTTCTTTGTGAGATACAAAGTCAGAACTGTAAGACATCAACTCACAATTCAGACTTTTTTTCTCAGAACTGCGAGTTTATGTCTTGCAATTGTAACTTTTTTTCTCAGAATTTCACATCTCGCATTTCTGACTTTATAACACGCAATTGTGAGTTTAGTCAAAATTGTGAGATATAAACTCGCAATTCTGAGAAGGTATAAAGTGATAAGGACTTTATAACTTGCAACTGTAAGTTTATATCTCACAATTCTGAGAAAAAAACATTAGAATTGCAAAGAAAAAAGTTAGACTTGGGGGATACAAAAAGAGAAAAAGTCACAATAACCTTTTTCTATTTTTTATTCATTGACGGAAACAGGCTTCCATACATAACAGGTCACCTTTAAGGCTAAATATTGCACTGAATTGATGAAGCCTCTAGAAAGACAAAAAAAAAAAAATCACTACTTGGAAAAGTTAGGTTTCGGCACTAATACATCCTTCATGATTCCTATCCCTAAGTCACACTATTTAAAGTATCAATCTTGTGACGTACCAAAGCGTTTGTTTGACTCTACCTATAAGCAGTGATTCTAAAGCTTGCCCTAACAAGCACTACTAAAGTAGTATGACAGTGTATTTCCTCACAAATGCCTCTGTAAGCTTCAAAAATGAGCAGTAACATTTCACCATCAGACACCCGTAGGGCCAGTCCATAACCATGAGAACTGCTGCTACGTGGTAAAAAAACATTCCCAATAAAACGTTTCAGAGATTTCATTCCAAAGATCCCGCCTCTTCCCCAAGGGTGTGAGCTGATGTAATTTCAGCACCCATTTATCTTAAATAAGGAAGTTTTCATGTCTGGTATCTTGAGAACGTTCTTGAGAACAGCTTAGCGTGCGTGTCTGATCAGGTTTCTTTATTATTGTAATTACGATGTGCCGTGGCAGAAGGCTCATGTAGAACTTGTCTCCATTTCCCCTCCCATGACTTTCTCAGGGCGTCTGACAAAGCATGAAACATAACCTACAGCACTGGATCTGGCAGCTTCAACACGTGTGCAGACCATAGAAGTACAAAACCGCTAGGTTACAGAACACACACTTTGCTGATCCTGTATCGGCTATAAATCTGTTACAGCTGGTGTATACACATTCACACAGAGTGCATTCATGTGTGTGTGTGGCTGCATATTTCTCAGGGAGAGCTGCAAAGGCCTTCATCAAATGTTGTTGTTTGGTCACTAGGTGTGAGCTCAGCTCCCTGGCAACTGACACCACCGTACGGATCCAAGATCTGGTTATTTTGGCGTGATGGTCCAGGGAGAAAGAGCGAGCTCTGCAAATGTCGGCCAAATTCCACACTCGCCTCCAACTCGCCAAGTTCCCTTTGCACTCATTGTGAGACAGGCACACTGCTGACAAAAAGAGCTGGGTGGAGGTCTAGGATCTCCAGAGGAAAAACACACACTCTCACTCACACATAAGCTCAGGCTTTGATGAGAGAGAGCAAGTGAAGACCCAAGAGAAGCAGGGCGTTTAATCTGTGATGCTCTTTCTTGTGTTGCTGGGTTCCTAATGAACACCATGCCTCTGACATCACTTTTTTTTAATATATGGTTCTTCACTCTTTATATGAGACTCACATCAATAACTCATTTGTCAAAGTGACAGCAGTAAATAATAAAGAAAAGCATTTTTTGCTGTGCAAAACTTTTTCTTTGTTAATGTTCAGATCTGTACTGGCCCTGTAATGCTTCTGGAAGAAAAAATAAGCTGGAAAAAACAGGCAGCTCCAGGAAAGAATGCAGCTTGATGGTGGACGGTCTGCCTTCACCAGAAATATGCCGCAGTTTCCTCTCATCTCTCAACAAACCAGGGAGAGGCTTCCTCCTTTTCACTCTCTCTCTCTCTGCAGACTATCTTTCTCATGCATAGTAACTTTCACATTATACAGCGCTAAATTAACGTCTGTGTTTGGACCTGTGGAAAAAACAACATTAAAATCCCAGAGTAATAGATGTTAATAACTACTCACAAATGAAGGCGAGAGAGTGCATGTGAGAACACATCTGTGTGGCCAAGAGGTAAAAGAGTGATGGTTTGTTTTGAGAGGTGTTTATTTTGCATTTATCCATTAATAAAGTTTGTATTTATTTTGGTGCAATTACAGCATTATTCTACTGGCAAACTATGACTCCAGCTAAATACAAGCTGATTGACTGTAATATTAGTTTATTTGACCAGAACTGTGCTAAATTTATCTTGCCTTAAAGAGATAGTTCACCCCAAAATGTAAATCCCTCATGTTGTTCCAAACCTGGATGACTTTATTTATTCCGTAGAACATAAAGGAAGGTCATTTGATGAACCATTTTTGTCTATACAATGAAAGTCCACTGTGGCCAAAAACATCAAACCTCTAAAGATTTTCATTGTAGGGACCAAAAATATCACAGGTTTAGAATGACATGAGTCTTTGATGAATAAGTGTACAGATGAAAACAAGACAATAAAATAAAAACTCTTTTTGAATCACAAAAACAATCACATGAAAAAAACTGAATAAAATGAATAAAAATGAGACGAAAATGATCCAGTCAGAATGAACTTCCTGCATGCAACGGAGGACAGATGTGCACATTTCAACTGCAACGCTTTGATCATACGTTTGCACAGACTTGCTGCACAGCTCATAAAATGTTAAAAAATGTCAGCGTCATGGAGTAAGAGAAGCGTGACAGAGCACTTAGGGCCAGTATTATTTAAAAGGGCGCAATCTACCATGAGCAGCGCAAATGACCGCCTGCTTTAAGACATGATTTTTTGGGGGTGTTAAATAATGGTGCAAATACCAGTAATTTGACAAGCACAAACATTTGTAAAATGTGTTGCGTGATTCATTTTAATACTCTCCTCCCATAATTTTTGCATCTGAAAGGGAAACTCCTACAAATGCATATTCAACAAGGTCAAATGCAAAAAAAAAAAAAAACTTTGTCCAATACCAAAAAACTTTTGCGCTTGCACAAGCTGTTAGTAAATATGGCCCTAAATTCGGTCCAGTTTTCTGAGCTGCACACAGAATTCCACACACAGAAATGTGCCTCTCAAACAGCACAAGACTACAGAATTCAGTTCTCTTTCGCGCCTCAACAGAGAAATAAACACAAAACGATCTCAAATTGTCAATTTTGATGAGTATTCACCTAAACACACGCAGTTACATCTTAAGTGAATGTGAACTGTTAAGAGAATATCGGCAGTATATTGAATCCGTGCAGTCCGTTTTAAAGGGGCAGCAGCCTAATTTAGTTATTGTTGTCTATGTCCTTATTATTAATAAATCAACAGAAGAAAAAGAGGAAATCAATCACTGTTCTTGACTGAATCACTTTAGTAGCACTAATGAAGATTAATCTAAATGTATTTTACACAAATAAACATGTCTGCTTGAAAGAATTATGTTGTTTGCGAGTTGTTATAAAGACTGCATATTATACACTACCAGTCAAAAAATAATAATTTTTGGACAGTAAGATTTTTTACGTTGATTTACATAAGTCTCTTTTGCTCAGCAAGCCTGCATTTATTTGATCCAAAATACAGCAAAAGCAGTAATATTGTGAAATTGTTTTAAAATAACTACAAAAACAAAGCTACATTTTATCATTACTCCAGTCTTCAGTGTCATTCCTTCAGAAATCATTCTAATATGATGATTTGCTGTTCAAGAAACATTTGTTATTACTGTTATTATTAATATTTAAAACAGTCGAGTACATTTATTTCAGGATGCTTCAGAAAGCTTAGAGTCAGTATATATATAATTATATTTTTGGGGAGAGAAATTATAAATGATGCTAAAAATTCAGCTTCGAAATCACAGGAATAAATTACATTTTAAAGTATATTCAAATAGAAAACAGCTATTTTTAAAAGAATATTTAAATAGAATAAAAATACTGTTTTTGCTGTACGTTGGATCAAATAAATGTGGGCTTGGTGGGCTTTTTAAAAAACATAAAAATCTTACTGTTCAAAAACTTTTGACTGGTAGTGTAGGCCTATATAGGTATTTAATTGAAAAGAAGACTATGTTCTTGCGTCTTTATGAGAACCTGGTTTTATATAATTAGAAAAATCTGTGTTTATATTGCATATTCAAACCTTAATATCATCCATATTACCAGTTAATAGAGGTTTTCTTCATTTAAAGAAATGCTCAATAAAGACATTACGTAAACCCATTAGATTTTAAAGTCTTACGATATTTCATTGACTAAAACTAGACTAAGGCTACAACAATTCAGATGACTAAAATATGACTAAAACTAAATGGTATTTTAACCCAAAGACTATGACTAAAACTAAATCAAAATTTGCTGTCAAGATGAACACTGATGAATACAAAGTTCATTTTAATGCACACTTGCTGAATAAAAAAAAATTAAAAATAAATAAGTAATCTCTTAAAAAAAAACATATTACTGAACCCAAAGCTTTGAACAGTAGTGCATAATTGAGATGGCCTATCCTATTTAATCCAAGTGAAGCTGCAAAGTGAATACACTGACATTCAAAAGGTCTGGCTACACGAGACTCAGGTCGACTGTGCCTCACGGGTACAGAGAGCACACAAAAGACATGTCTGTGGTGGTTTCATGGGTTTGTGTTTGCACAAAGCAAGTGTTTCTCAGGTGATTCATGCTGGTGGTTTGCAAAACACGCGTCTATGCAAGTAGGCAATGTCAGAGAGGCTGGAGTGGAAAGTTTTCGGAGAGAAGTGAATGGCTGATTGACGGGAGGTGTGCTTGTGTAAGATGTTGGCTAATTTACAACTGGGTTATATCATCTTGGTTCCACTTACCTGGGTGGATTTGTCCCTCATGCACGGGGCACAAGGGGCATGGTTGGCATCCCGTGGCCAGTGTCCAGACAGGTAAGGGGCTGTGAGCGCGTCCAAAGAAGAGGTGCGTCGAATGCTACCGTTATTGCTGGTGGTATACCAAGACCCTGCCACAGGAAGCCTAGGCTTGTCTGCAAGACAGCCAGAAAACACAGAGGAGATAAAGAGGGGAAGGAAGGATGGGGAGGGGAAGACAGGGGTCGAATGAAAAATGGATTGAACAGAGAATAAAACAGATGGGAGGGAAACAGAAGAAGAACATACGTTAGAACCCGCATGTTATGAACACAATACGTCATCACAGTAAGTGCTCAGAGACGCTCATCGAGCGTGTGGCCGTGTGTGTGAGATTACACCAGCTTGAGTGTAAATGTCTGCTGGGCTGGTGGTGATGAATACTAAAACCCAGCAGATTGAGACAGAATTAGTCTGGTGTCCAGTAGCTCTTTTAATAAAACTAAAGCTGATTAACTGCTCGACTGGCGTGGAGGAAGCGGCCCACGTGTCTTGACCTACATTTAGTGTGTCTCCACAAGTAATTGCCCCCTTCGCTATTCTCTCGGCTCTCTTTTTCTCTCGTTTGTTCGTTCTAGCACATAATCAATAGCTTTCTCTCTCTCTCTTGTCAGTCGTAGTCTTTTAAAGACTGCTCTTTTGTGTAAATCCACGGCGCAGACATACAGTAAAAAAGTGCGGCCTGCTGTTTTGTACCGCTCTGATGAGATGACGTCTGCAAGGGATTTTACACAGGAAGTTGAGTATATGTGCCTTTCAGAACAGTTTTTTAAGAAAGTCCCATTCTCTTTTGCCACAAAGGTGACATCAGTTTTTCTGTGTGTATGTGTGTGTCGTATCCAGGGAAGTAAATCAGAAGGGAACAATTAAATTTGTTTGCCTCTAACAGTCCAATGGGAACGTGAACGCTCACCTCAGCAATAAAACAACTACTACTCCTCGATGCTGGGTGGATCTGCTATTTTAAGACAAAACTATAGAAAACTCCAGTCTTACAAAAAGCAGAACTGGGATCTTGCATTACATTTTCTAATTTAGTGCTGGCTTAAACGTGAGAGGATCTGAAGAGGAGGAACCTGTAAGGAATTTTGGGGGAAGTCATGCGAGAAAGACTACATAGCTCAAGTTGCAATCTCCACATGGTATGCTTATACTCACTAGGAACATAAGCACATGTGCAAAGCCTTAAAACAACCCTCAATGCAGTGTGAATGGAAAGGCGTCTAGCTAACTCAAGCTCAAATGAACAGATGAATGAATTTTGAAATGCAAATCTGAGTCAGAACAACTCATAAAGCAACATGACGAGTATTACCACAGGGGGCACTCTAGTGAGCATTAGCATACACAGATGTCTTTAACAGTTTTCTTAACATGTCTATATCTAACTTCCTGGATAATAATTAACAATAGATATTGATATAGATCTTTTACAACTAATGATGTTCATTTCTTTTCTTCAGAAAACATTCCAGGATTTTTCTCCATATAGTGGACTTCAATGGGGATTAGTGGGTTGAAGGTCCAAATTTTAACACGGCTTCAAAGGGCTCTATACGATTCCAGCCGAGGAATAAGGGTCTTATCTAGTGAAAAAAACTGATCATTTTCTAAAAAAAAAAAAAAACACAAATACTCATCTTCACACTATCACACTAGCTCGACTTCACACATTACGTAGTCATGTTGGAAAGATCACACGTGACAGACACTGTAAAAAAAATAAATAAAAATAAAATATAATAAATAAAAATTACTGTGATTTTAACAGTAAAAGACTGTAAAAATGCTACAGTAAAAACCTATTAATTGGTTAATGGTATGTTTCCTCTATGATGTACAGTGAAAAACTGTATGAACATTACATGTAACTTTACAGTAGTATACAGTTTTTGGAAGTGAAAAAGAATGTAGAATTTACAGCGAATAACCATAAATTGACATACCCAGGATTCCCTGCTTTACATTTCACATTTTAGTTTTTTTACGTTGAAATAACCGTTTCTTCTTAGTGTTTTTATTATAATTTGTGTACATTAGGGTTGTATGTTACATTTTATGTTATAAATGTATTTTTTTTTTTAAGATTTTATTTTTGGCCTTTTTTTTTGGCTTTATTATGACAGGACAGATCATTACTGACAGGAAGTGAAGTGGGAGAGAGAGAAGGGGGTAGGGTTGGGAAAGGTCCTCGAGCCGGGATTTGAACTCGGGACGCCCGTAGTGCAACAGCACTATATGTTGGCGCACTGCCCACAAGGCTATCGGCGCCGACCCATTTTATGTTATAAAAATTATGTTAAAAGGTATTTAAAAAGTTTTTTAAATGTAAGTTAAATCTGTAAAACCTAAAATGTTGCTACCGCATTTTTTACGGTAAAATTCTGCCAACCATAGTTGCCAGTTTTTTACTGTAAATTTTACTGTTTTTTTTTATAGTGTGGGCAGAAGTAGTGGCCCAGTGTTTATGAAGCAAACATGCAAAAAAAGTCAAATGCCATTTAAAAAAAAAAAAAGGTAAAACAACGATGTAGAAAATAAGATAATCTTTTTGAACCAAAGTAAACAAACAAAGAACTAACTGCATGTGACCTTTCCAATGTGATTATGTCATGAAAAAAAAAAAGTAAAAAGTATCCACAGTAAAAAGTTTCCACATTTTTTTTCCTTTTTAATCGTATTTTTAATTACCACTCGTTTCATTCGGTAAGACTCTTATTCCTCAGCTGGGATCGTCTTGAGCTCTTGAAGCTGCATTGAAACTGCAATTTGGACCCCCATTGAAGTCCACTATATGGAGAAAAATCCTGGAATGTTTTCTTCAAAACCTTCATTTTCTTTTGACTGAAGACATGAACACCTTGGATGACATGGGGTGAGTAAATTATCAGGAAATTTTCATTCAGAAGTGAACTAATCTTTTTTATTTATTGTTTTTTATATATATACATATATATTTTTTTTTTGTGGAAACAGTGATACATTTTAAGGATTCTTTGAATTTAAAAGCTCAAAAGAACAGCTATTATTTCAAATTGAAATCTTCTGAAACTCTACAATTGACCTCAAAAATATAAACAGAATATAACGAAAATTGTAAACACTAGGCAAAAATATCAATAAACTTATATACATAAAGTCAGTCTGTGACTGTGTTAATAATATTTTAGGTTAACTTGCATAGACATTAAACCCCTTCGAGTACCAAGGTTTCACAGTAACGTAGGAATGCATGGCAAGTATGTACAATAGGACCACACGCTTGTAATGCATTGCCAAACATTCACATCTGTGTTTGCGTTCTTGCGTAGTGTTTGTTTCTGGACGAACTGTGCACTGATCTACACCTAAATGATTGACAAAGCTTTATGGATGTGTGTACATACACTACATAATTGCATACACATACATGCATGCACATAAACAAGCACTGTGCACAAAGAACTATCACACGGGATGTTATCTCTTATAGGCTCATCTGAGAGATGCTATGATGCACTACAGAGCAATGAATTCTCTTATCGCCCCTGTCTATGCACAGTAGGTTCTTGTGTTGTGTCTAAACTGCATCTCACTCAGCAGATCCGGCACACATGCTGATAATGCAAACAGTGGCCCATGAGCCACGTCCTTGGGAAGTCTGTGTGCTTGACTTTTGTCTCCTAAAACGAGTGAATTTGACTAGACCAAAACAATAATAACGTCACAGCAATTTATCAACAGTACCATGAATACACCTACAGTTCAGTTAGCACAGAAAAAGATAACATCTTCTCAGAAACATTTCAACCCACAAGTGATCCAAAGCACCCTCAACCTCAAACAGTTTCTAATAAATGAACGAACAAAGCATCTAAATCATACAAAAAGTGCTGATAAGACTTGCATTTGATTTCAGCTTGTAACACAATGGCTAACTAAAACTCAAATATAACTACTATATATTATTATAATATTTTCATGCTAGTACTACTTTTTAAGTAGTACAAATGGACAAAACCAAGCAGAAGGAGAGGCCTGCAGCTGAAGTAAGAGGGTGTATTAGTGACCTGACTCCTAATGGTGTTCTTTGTGAGGACAGAGAGAGATCAGCCTGGTCTCGTCCTGGCCTGCCTGTACCATCCCTCTCTGTAAAGACTGGGGGTGTGACCCGTTAAACCCCCATCCAAGAGCAAAAGAACAACGTCCTCATGGGGATCTTCAAAAGTGAGCGCAAAGCTTTTGAGAAACACATCAGCTTAGTTTCAACGCTGCACTGCTTATGATCAATCTTGTTGTTTGATCCTGAGAACAATGAAGTGAAACGTTGAGGAACACGCTCAAAGAAAAACACCTGGACAATGTAAAAAAGACATGGACTAGTTTATCAGTAAAGACAAACCTCTTTCTGAGAAGTTCCTCTAATACTGTCATACACATGCAGAAGGATGTTTTTGGCTATTGCATCATGGCTCACATTGTATTTTTGAAACATCCTGCGCTATACATGAGCATTATGTTTTTGAGATGGCATGTCAGGTTTGCGCCATAATTCCTCTTAATAATCATAAGATGTTGTAATTCCACTTATAAAACACTGCATTTAAATGTGCAGTTTCATTACTCTTATATTTGCCTTTCGATTATCTTTTCCATCTTTGTACTATCATTAAAGGATTAGTCCACCCAAAAATGAAAATTCTGTCATTAATTACTCACCCTCATGTTGTTCATTCATCTTTGGAACACAAATTTAGATTTTTTTTTGATGAAAAGGCCCAAAAAGTTAGTAAGGACATTGTTAAAATAGTCCATGTGACACTACATAAATACTTTTTGTGTGTAAAGAATTTCTTCTCTTTCATATTGTTCTTTAACGCACACTCACAAGACTATCACAACACAAGCGTGTGTTGCTTCTGAATCAAGAGCCGGCATTCTGACGTTGAACGTCCATCTCTCTTAGTTCATCGTCTGTATATTCCGGTTTGAATAAGTAATGATGAGCAAAAGTTTGCAAGTCATCCCTTTCTGTCGAAATCTTCCAACATATTTTTGAAGACATCATTTTTCAGAATTTTTTATGTACAGTGTGGGTCTTCTCATGCTTGTAAAAAAGGCATAGCGCATACAGTTTTACGCCAGAACCCATCGAAGATTAACATGGAAAAGTATAAACTGTAAAATAAAGTTGTGTTTTTTTTTTTTTTACTGTGGGTCTTGAAAGTGTCAGTTGCGTTGCTGCCTATGCAGGGTCAGAAAGCTCTCAGATTTCATCAAAAATATATTAATTTGTGTTCTGAAGATGAACAAAGGTTCTAAGGGGTTGGAACGACAAGAGGGTGAGTAATCAATGACAGAATTTTCATTTTTGGGTAAACTATCCCTTTAAGAGCCATGCCCAGTGTGTCAAGGTCTGTATACATTTTTTGGAGCCTCCATGTTTTGGTAGAATGGACTTTTAATGGAGGGACAGAAATCTCTCAGGTTTAATTAGAAATAACTTCATTTATTTTTCAAAGATGAACAAAAAGTCTTGTGATTAAAACAACATGAGGGTAAGTAAATGATGACAGAATTTTCCTTGTCTGGGTAAAGTTACCTTTAAAAACATTATTTAAGAATAAGAATTTATTAACACTGTTAAATGTAAATTCCATACAAATTCCACGAATGCTGACAAAATTATATAGAATTTTAATATCAGCCATTTATCTGTTTTTGCTATTGCATGAAAATCACTATCATATTACTGGTTTCAGACAGAATTTGAATATCCCTTGTCCTAAGTGACCACTCCCTAAAATGTGTCTGATCAGGATCAGGTGCACCTGTAATCTTATCTAAATCTGATTAATTTGACAAACTGTTCAATCAGCTACTAGTGACTAGAAAATATATGCCAAGTTCTATCATGAAACTCTAGATCACGTTAATGCAAACTGAAGATATGCACTATGTTAAACTACTTGGCACAAGCTGATTGGTTCATGTTGCATACGTGGCCAATGAGCTTGCTGCTCTATATTGCTGCTCTAAATGGCTGGTTAGAATTCAGTGAAACCCTCCACCTCCCCAGCTCCACCTGTTTAGATCTACTACGGCCCAGAAAAGCACCAAGATGATTGATAAAGTATTCCATGTGACATCAGTGGTTCAACTGTAATTTTACAAAGCTACGGGAATACTTTTTGTGCAAAGAAAACAAAAATAACGACTTCATTCCACATTTTCTACTGCATCACTTGTGAACACCCATTCACAAGAGTATGCGGTCGCATCTTTCTCCATGTGTAAACAAGGCACGACATCAATGACATAACGCAGGATTTGGGTCAGCCCTGGTGCAACCACATGCATGTCTCATGGTACTCTTGTGAACCCATCCACAAGTGACACAGTAGATACGAAAATGAGGAATAAAGTCGTTGTTTTTGTTATCTTTGCACCAAAAAGTTTTCTCATAGCTTCGGAAAATTACAGTTGAACCACTGATGTCACATGGATAACTTTGTTGATCATCTTGATACTTTTCTGGCCCTTGGTGATAGGACCCTTACTGTCTACGGGAAAGTCAGAGAGCTTTCAGTTTTCATCCAAAATATCTTAAATTGTGTTCCGAAGATGAAAGAAGGTCTTAAGGGTTTAGAACGACATGAGGGTGAGTAATTAATGACAGAATTTGCATTTTTGGGTGAACTAACCCTTTAAATACTCACAGCAACGTAACAGCTTATGTACTGGCAGTAAGTTCCTGTACTTCCTACAACAACAACACAATAACAGCAATAACCAACAGTAAAAGCAATTCAGCAGTGTAAAAGAATCTGTTTTGCAGAACATTGTCATATCTATTACCATGCTAAAATCTTCAGAGAGTTGTCATGATAGAAATAGTTTTTCACATGGCTAGAAAAAATATCTCAGATTATTTTTTTCCAATTTCCTCCATCTCTGTTCAGTCCCTTCTGTGTGCTTCGGCTTCCATGGGATCTTAGGCAAGTCTGGTGATCTGGAAAATTACTGGACATACCAGAGCGGAGTGTTTTCAGTAGGATATGGTGAAAAGGGGAGGCATGGCTCAGGAGACTAAAAACAGTAATCACAAGGGCATTCCAACAGGCGTATGAATTTCTGACCCAGAGTGAAATGTGGACCCGAGATCAATTTTCCTCTTGTTCAGACAGATCATGTCATTATTGGACTAACACAGAAACATATCTGAGACACACACATGACCTCAGAGACTGTCTGAAGAGAATCATGGGTAATTTACTAAAACAATGAGGGCTGGTTACCGGCCAAGACACAAAGGACGACACTCCCAACCCAACAACCACTACCTTTCCCCTATTGGTGTCTTTTTTGGGGGCAGATAACCTCATTTCAACCAGCAATTACTTTACAATATATAGAGCTGGTGTCAAAAAAAAATCCTTGTGTGTCTGACACGATGGGATTCTGGGCCTGACTGACTGAATCTACGCAAGTAAAAAATGGAAAAAGTGTGTAAATGTGTTCCCTTAAACCTTCTTTTTGGGAAATTGCGTTTTCTGAATATATGTGGTGCCGGTCACAATGCCAGTTTAAACAGCAACAGTAACCGAAACACAGTGCAGCACTTGCTGGCAAACTGATCACAAAATGAACCTTTGAGACTCAAATGGCCAAACCAGCGACTGGCCAACAAAAATTTACATTCTTACCAGTCAGCAACAGAGAAAAGCCTCTGATGCGGCCACCTCAAACCACAGCGGCCAGACTGGCCCTCTCTCAGCACGACTCCCCACAAGCTATTTTATGAATGAGACATTTTTTTCAAATACTCTGCAGCAAACACCAAAGAGTCCTGTTACCTGATATAAAGCGTAACATATTACTAATTAGTTATACAATGCATTAATACAAATTCAAGTCTGATACATTATGATACTTCATGTATAGGTATAGGCTACATATAGTCAAACATTTGGAGACACTCATCCATTATTACTTCTTCCACAGCTTCTACCAGCTTCATGAGGTGCATCCTGGGAGGCTTTGTTAAGTTTCTATGTGTGCTTTACACGTACTGGCTTCTTCACCTTCATTATCCAGTCTTACTCATCCATTTAATGGTGTGTCGCTGACACCACTTATATTTGTCAACAAATTAACCTTTAGCTCATAAAAAAACATATTTAGTTGACTGGGCTATACATGTGGACATAATGTTTGTTAATGGCCTCTTAAAGTTAATATAAAGTGTTATGTTCACCATTTATCATGCGACACCAGCAACCAATATGTGTGTTTCATATGAGTGGTCCTCAAACAGGGGCCTGGGCCAACTAGAGGGCCTTTCAAAATTTCAAAGGGTGCCATAGGATGTATTAAATGATTTTGGATTTAATATTGATTGTATTAAAATGTATTATTATTATTTTTTTTTTTACATCTTTATTTATTTATTTGTCAATGTATGAAATATTTATTCACATTAATGTTACGTATTATGTCATCAATAACAACTAAATGAAATGTGACAGATTACTAAAATATTTTTTTATGGGTCAAATATTAAATATAAAATAAATATGGGTTAAATTATTTAATTATAAATAGTAAAATAAAATAAAATAAAATAGTTTCAAATAGGCAGGTTTATCGTATATTTACAATTTATATGGGTTCAATAAAATTATTTTAATGTCTAAAAATAAAATAAATGATGAAGGATGAATTAAAATGATTGATTTCTAAAAATGTTATGTATAAAAATAATGTAACTTTTGTTTTCAAAAAATTCCTTGTGGTTGATTAATTAAAAATATATCTGAGTTGTGTTAAATTTAAAAACAAGCAGGTTTGTCATAATTAATCATTTGTATGGGTTATATATATATATATATATATATTTAATCTTAAAAACAATGTAACTGAATTAAAAAAACTTTTGTTTTTAGAAAATTAACTGTGGTTGCTTAATTAAAAATGTCTCCCAGTTTGTGTTAAAATAATTTGAAAATAAGAAGAGTTTGTCAGTAATTACAGCATAATTACATTTCATAATTACTTGTAATGCACTCACTAGCTTTTTAAATGACACAGTATGACAGTAACATTATTATTAACATTATATAGTATATATTATTAGGCTCATAACCCTGTCAGCCCTTCTATGAAACTTCAACAACGTCTCTTAAAAAAGGATGTAACAACCACAAACCACATGGACTATGTGTGTTTACAAGTTACCACAGTGATGTCAAATAAACATCAGGCCCATATACAGTTCAGGCCTCATATACAATCAGCTGCTTTAGACTGTAGATTTTACCTGTGCAGACAGGTGAGCTGGGACTGAGCCTCTCTGGAGACAGTCTGTCATGTTCAGGGGTCTGGAGGGGTTTGGCCCTGTGACCGCAAGACCACAGCGACGAGGGCGAAGACGGAGAGGCTGATAAATTAGAGGTAAGGGCTGAAGTGTCCGAGCTGGAGGGAGAGCAGCACTGGGGGTTTAAGTGCACACCTGTGTAAGGTGATGACGAGGATGACACAGGTACCTTTGACGCGTGCACTGCGATAATGGGGCTAGTTCTTGATGAGGAAGAAGATGATGATGAAGAAGAAGAAGAAGATGAGGAGGAGGAGGGAGCGGAGGAAACAACTGTGGCTGTGATGAACTGCGAGCACGTCGCAGAGGACGTGGACGTGGCTGCAGAAACGTTTGAGGCACTGGAGGAGAGGGATCGCGTGGGGCTCCGGCTGTGGGTTCCGCTGCTGTGGCATTTACCGTTACCGGTGGAGAGGACTGTCCGTGACTGTAGAGGGTGCTGTGTCTGCGTTTTCAGCTGGAAGGGAACCGTAGCTTTCATGGGCAGCAGGCGACCCAGTAAACTCACTCCAGCGGCGCTGATCCCCGAGGATCCGCTCGGGCTTCCCGCGGCCACCCCGCTGCAGTTAGACGTCGGAGATCCGTTTTTGCGAACTCTCTGAGACATTTCGTTCGCCGGGAAATGACACAAAAGTCAACATAAACACTTCAAACGTACGTTTAAGGCTGTCTGAGGTGGTTAAGGCTTTTTGGTGCCCTTGTCACTCCATGTAAAGTCTGTTTTCTGCTCTCTAACTGGCGCAGCCGAGCCGTTTTGCGAGCTCAAGTAAACTGAGAGAGATTCAGAGCCACGCACCGTGAACCCGATCCAGAGCTCTGCCTCCTCCACTCTGATTGGCTGCTCGCTCAGTCCTCTTAACTTCTGATTGGCCAGGAAGTGGATTCTTTGATTCCGTAAAGTTTATTATAATACACGCAGTTTTATGAAGAGCCGTTTCGCAAAGAGGATGATAATTATAATTTATTCAGGAATTTGACAGGATTTCCTCATCTTTGTCTGACCACATTTTACTTATAAGTTTTTAGGGTCTAAAAAGAGTTGATGCATTTTACACAATGTAAAATGTAATTAACTATAAATGACTGGGCACATTTTACGTGTACTTTTTTACTTGGATGATGTGACCAGAGCCATTCCAGTTTGCTTTTTAAAGATGTCTGTTGTAAAACACGTGGTTAAAATACGTAGAACTTGTCATTATGTGACCCTGGACCACAAAACCATTTTTTTTGAAATTGTGATTTATACATCATCTGAAATCTGAATAAATAAGCTTTTCATTGATGTATGGTTTGTTAGAATAGGACAATATTTGGTACAACCGAGATACAACTATTTGAAAATCTGTAATCTGAGGGTGCAAAAAAATCTAAATACTGAGAAAATCGCCTTTAAAGTTGTCCAGATCAACTTCTTAGCAATGCAAACCAAAAATGTTTTATATATTTACAGTAGGAAATATAAAATATCTTAATGGAACATGATCTTTAAGTAATATCCTACAGATTTTTGGCATAAAAAATAGATAATTTTGACCCATACAATGACCTATTTTTGCCCTTGCTACAAATATACATGTGCTATTTAAGACTGGCTTTGTGGTCCAGGGTTATATTTTACTTATAAGTTTTCAGGGTCTAAAACGAGGTGGATTTTACACAATGTAAAATGTAATTAAATAATTCGTGTTCACATTTTATGTCCAGTTTGCTTTTGAAAGATGTCTGACTTACCTTTATGTAAGGAAATAAGTAAAACATGTCATAATAAATTACTATATTTTATACATTCAGTGTTTAATGTTACACTAAACTCTAATCTATTTATATCTTATTAATCATGGTCAGTGGTCACATTTGTGTACAAAGTATGATAAATATGAATTTATTCTTAAATTATCATTCCCTATTCCACACAATTCCTTCATAGTAAAAATAAGCTTTTCACAAACTTCGTTTGCATGATTTTATTCAGTTTTAGTTATCAATAAGAATGAAACTATAGCGTTTACTTACTGTTCTGACCCGTTTTTTAAGGCTACAGTTTGTTTCTTTAAGAGAAATAAATCACATTTGCTCACTAATACCATATTATGCATTTGTGCGTGTACATGCTAACTTTCATCTGAATGATTTACACTGTTTCTTGAATGGAAACGGTTGTGCGAGGACACATGCTTTTTGGTCAAGATGTTGTGGTTGCCTTTACCACCCTCATGTGGCCACCTAATAAAATTAAACTTCTTAAACGTCTAAGTAGTATTAAACGTTTCCAGAAACGTGACATTTCCTACCAGAGGAAACAAACGACAAGTAAACATCATATATAGGTTTTCATTAATATAATCTTTAATCAACTGAGTAATGCAGGGTTGTACAGCAAGCTTCATTTTCTAAATGGCATTTTAAAACATTTTCTGAATAGACTAAAGCATGAGTTATCATTTGTTCTTTTTCTCAAAGTGCTTACTTTACAAGCTGTAATAGAAAACATGTCAGTGGCTTTTTTGGAACATCCATCTACGCAGGGGCCAAATAAAGTCTCCAGCTTCGAAACGAACTCAAAAGTAAAGAGAAAAACAGCAGCTTGTCAACACAGACCCTTCATTCATTCACTCACACGCACCCCAAAATACAGCTGATACTTAAAGTTTGTGTTTTAGGAAACACATTGTTAGCCATTTGTCATTTTCATGTTTGGATTCTTGGAAATTCGAAAGTACGACATGGTTTAATTAAAACATTCCTGCAACTTGACTGAATTAAAAAAGTCTGACTTCTCAAGGCCTGCTTCAGGAATAAACAAGGCATGTATTATCTGTAAATGATTCGGTATTCAACAGTGTGCTGTAAAAGTGGACAAAGGCTCTGGTGTAAACATCTTGCATTATTAACATGTAGCAGATGGACAGTCCTCCTGAACCACACTTCCAATGACATCAACGTTTTGGTCTAAATCATAAACGTTTGATCATTTCATGTTCATTGTCTTTCATAAGGCTATTATTTCTCATTTCAGTTCGCATTGACGTTACTGTGTTTATCTCCAGATAAATCTCACAGTGATTTTGCGTTGTTCTTGGTCCCAAAGCAGATGACGAGTCTGTATATGTGCATACAAATGAGCCGCATATTTACACCACAGAGGTTAGCCTATATTACAAACATATACAAAAGTCAGACTGAAGCGCTGATTGGTTCAGAAAAGAGGGCGTGAGAAACTTAACTGCACTGTATCGTCCTGTTTTCCGACAGAAAAAGCCAGTGGAAGGGAAAAATCAGATGACTTTTTGAAAGTTCCCCGCTCTGGAATGGACAAAGTCCAAAGATAATGCTAGCTCGTGCCAAATCATAGTTAATCCCACACTACTTATGGAAAATGCATACTAACACAATAAGCGCTCTCTGATCAAACGTGTGCTATCTTCATTCTTCCTGGTATTTCTAGCATATGAGGGAAATTTCCTCAAAGCTATGTAATTATTTGAATGGCTCGTGTCCACAGTTTTCCACAAAAGGCAGCAGGATAAAAAACGAAGCCCGTGTTATGGCTGGTAAAAACATCAACTGCTCTCAAAGTGTATGAGGATGCGGCACTTAAACATGACTGTGTTTCTAGTGGCACCAAAAAAAAGTGTCAATCCCTCTTTGATTGTACATGATTAAGGGTAAAACTACATGCGTTTGACTGAAATACGACAATTTTACATGAATATAAACAACTTACCGATTCGATTTCATGAGAATAAACCCAGAGAATGAAGACGGCCCTGGGTACTACATAAATTAAACATAAAAAAGAGCAAAAATAACTTCAGAAACAGCTAAAATGAATAAAATCATGATTACTTATTGTACATTATCATGTCAGCTTATTTTTAACAGAGGCTAAGAGCAAGCTAAAGTAGCTGTGAGCTTCAGTCTGTACATACTGTATATATTTTGTTCATGGTGTATGTAGGTATGTGTGTGTGTTTTTGCTTTCTGAAGCATATGGAGCAACGTCCACTGTCTCGTTTTGCCTTTTTGAGGAGATCCGCAAAGCAGAAATAGACCCATACATACACATTTACATACACTCTCACAGAGGTAAAACTGCACTGAGCATGTGCAGAGAGGGACTTGATTATTCAGTGTCTTCAGAGAGCATGATTTCCAGCAAACAGTCCAGGATGATGCCTGACTTGTAGTGTAACAGAAAAAAAACAAAACGAATGTCCTCGTTGAAGCTCGTGAGAAGCCAAGCCATCCATAATGAACTTCCAGTAATTAAAGCAAACACCCCAAGGTTTTCCATGTCTTCCCTTTTCAATAGTGATTGGATTTGTGAAAAGGTGTAGGATTGTCTTGATGTTACTCAGATGCAGTCGGGGTGGCCGAGCGGACACAGGATTGCCACTGCTAAGCGCAGCGCTTCAAGCTAATAAACTAAAGACGAGAAACACAAAAGCGGCATAAAACACATAGCAAAATGAAATTGTCTTACGGAGCACCTCAAAGCTAAAGTCTATTGCACATGATACAAAAACTGAGTACACAGATACGTACAACAAATATAAAACATATGAATGTACTGTGGGTTAAACTGTATTAGAGATGCTGTCTTAAAGACCACGCCTTCTTACATAAACATGATTTCAATTTGGGCCAATTCACTACAGTATGATTGTTAAATCAACACATTGTCATTTATGTTTTAAGACCAGTCTTTAACGTGGTCGAAGGATCCGTGATTAAGATTGCTTACAAAAAAAAGTGCAACAGAAGAAAGAACAACCATACTTGATTGAAAAAGAAACGACAAAAACAAATGGAAGCATTTTATGCCAATGTTGCTGCATAGCTGGGTTCGGTTTAAAGCGATTTCTTCAAAACAAGTTGGATAAGTTCGACAAAGTTAAGTGCTTGCCAAATGACGTCCCTTCAAGAGTCTGCTTTTCGTATATTTCTTTTCGGTCATCAGCTGGAACAGTTCTTGGAGCACGAGAGCGTAGACGAACCCCTCCTGTGTTTAAAGTCTCAGAGGAAAAGCGGAGATGGGAGTTCACAGGCAGGTCATATCTGGCGGGTCGGAGGTTAGAGTGGCGGTCGCAGTTCCGCCGCTGACCAGGAACACAGCGATGCTGGATTTTGATTGGCCAGAGCTTGGGTGAGCACCTCCAGTCGCCACCGTCCCATTCTGGTGGCTGTGCCCGTTGTTATTCACCTCTCCGTCCAGCGTTTCTGTAGAGACGACCCACGTAGAAGGACGCCATCTTTTCAAAGAGTACGGTGTCTTCACACGCTTCTTAATCTTCTCGGCCGATCCGGCTTTTCCCTCTTGTGACACGACCTCATCTAAAACAGAAAAAGGAGGTCACGTTTTAACAAACATCCTTCATACGACAATGAAAAACAGTTGTGTGTGTGTTGCAATGCGCCTATTGGGAATACCAGCAGAGCTGCTCCAAACATCCCGCCCCAGTGAAGCACCAGAGAGTAGTATTTCAGCACACTCAAATTTGTGGTTGACCTTTCCCACACTAACTCTCTCAGTGTGCGCTCGAGTCTGAATCATCGGGTTCGAGCAGTTCATGTCTCCGCATGCGGAATGTAAACACGTGGGCTGCGCAAGTCTTCCTGTTTAGCGTCTAATCCAGAGGTTTTGGTTAGCGACGAGGGACGCGTCATCTGTCTGTTAGCATCACTCTTTATCGCCGCTGCCAACTGAGGCCGAACGTTTTCTGGATTCTTATCAATCCAGTGGAATTTCCTTCCTTCTCAACATCTAAACACTCCACCACAAAGAGTAGGAGAGAGGGAGAGAAAGTACGACTAGCCACTCATCCTTTTTTCTACGAAACGTTTAGCCTTTAAGGAGGTGTGCTCTTGGTTATCTGGGCAAAGCAGGATATAGTGAGCTCAGATGGGAAAACAGCCTGGCGTCCTCTTTTGGGTGGTTATTGTTTGCAGCCAGGCTGACACGCACACCGGCTCCTCCACCCTGCTCCTGGGGACGCTGTTCATCAGGGATGGTCTGAGTCTGTCTCCAAACTCATAACACAGGTTGGCTGGTACAAGCACACCAGTGGCAATTTATAACATTTCATCTTTCTCAACTTGCACAATATCACTAATTGTTCAAATGATCTGCTTTAATCTACAAGGATAACAGGATTGCATGAACACCACGTTCAAAAATTTGGGGTCAGTGAGGTTTTTAAAAAAATGGATGTCAAAATTAGTGCATTATCTAGGGCTGCCCTCTAATAGTCAACGAGAAGAGGCTTGGTCGATAGGGCTGCAAAAAACAATTATTTTGATAATTAAAATTTTGATTAATCTAACGATTATTAGAAATATTCATTGACTAATCGTCAATTATTTTACAGGCTAATCAGTATACTTTGATTTTCAGTTTTTGTAATTAGTAAAAAATTATGTTATACATTTTCTAACATAAATTAAGGTCACTTTAGCTTTAGAAAAGCATATTATGTAATTACAATTATTATATTCATTATACAATGAATTGGTAATACTTTACAATAAGGTTAAGTAATTCATTGAACAAAGTATGAACAACATTTGCAGCATTTATTAGTCTTAGTTAATGGTAACATTTACTATAGCATTTATAAAAATCACAAGTTGTTTTTAACATTTGGTAAATGCACTGTGAACAAACATGAATTAAACAATGAACATTAAAAAATGAATAATACATAATAAATAAATAAATAAATAAATAGATAAATGTATTGTTCAATCATGTTCATTTATACATCAGCTAATGTTAACAAATGACATCTTATTGTAAAGTGTTACCAAATCATTATACAAATGGATGTATTTGGCACACAAAATGAGATGACAGACAGAGAAACTGTCTTATACACATCATTCTGCCTAACATCTCCTTTTGTAAGTCATACGGATAAGAAACTAAATAAAGGTAAGCGATAAGAGGCTCTATTTTTTGGATAAACTATTTTATTCAAAATATAATGTCTTAAAATACCTTATAGGGTTATAATAACCAAAACAGTCCTGAGCTAGATCAAGCTTTGATCTCTGTAAACCAAACTATCACTGTAATGAAATATTTTTTTTTCCACTAATAAAAATATTTTCCCATTAGCCAGCTCCACACTGGAGAGAGCTGCTTTATAACAAGATGTCAAGTTGTAATTCTAACTGAAAGCGACAGGTTTTTCATGTTAAATACCATAAAGCTGAGAGGAAAGCGTGCAACTTATTTACATATTCATCAAAACGACGCTTAGATTCGGCTGCGTTTGCTCTGAAGCGCTGTCTCTTGAATCGCATTCTACAGTCTTGCGCTACAGTGCCACACTGGTCAAACCGCATAATTGCAGGCTCTTACATTACATCATATGAGATCAAACGACTACTCGACATCAAAAATATTTGTCGACAATTTTTTATTGTCGACGTTTTATTGTGGCTTATGTAGTCATATGAATAACAGCGTTACAAATATTTGACACAGTTAACGCAGGGGCGGGGCTAGGGTTGGCCACCCCACTCAATTGTACTTCTGTCTCTTTTTTCTTGACAGGAAGTGTGTTTATTTAGTCGCAGAACGTCTTTATAACTACATCAAACGGAAGACTATTCAGTTGCGCACTCTAACTTCACTTCAGCGCTGGGCGCTAGTCAAATGAGTAAGGGAAAGGTACAGGTGACGAGGAGCTTCAGTTGAACATGTCAGTAAAAATTAATTTACTCATCCTGTCAGATGTTAAACTGTGTTTGTAGCATGCACGCTTCAATTGCATGCACATTTGCGGTAGTGTGCACTGTAGTCTGTATCATTTTATATTAAAGCACGAATGAAGCTACAAGCATGCGTGTCAGATCCGTGCCACGTTCTGTAGCGACAGTTCTTAAAGTAATAGCAGCCAAATTACCTAATAACCCAGCTGCTGTGATGTCTGTTAATCAAAGAACAAAAGACCAAAAAAGGCGGAAATCATTTACTTTTTATCTATATTTAATTTAGTATTTAGTGTTTGATAACTTTATTCAATTTCTCTATATTTCCTACTTGCTGAAGGGCACAGGTAATGGGTTTATGTGAAGGTTGTTTTAAGTTGACGTAAATTATAAGTTGTTATTTTTTTAATAATAAATGTTACAATTAATAGCCCTAAATTATTTTTAGAATGAGAGACTTAAAACGTTTTTGTTTGGACTGTTTATTCACACTGTAATATTGAATGGCTATTGTTAATGGTAAATATTACGGGGGAAAAACACTTTCTAGAAACATAAGTAATATGTAAAATAAAATATTTTACAAAAAAAATAAAAATATACTGTCTTGAGAAATTATTGCAATATAAATGCATAGGTATTTAAAATGTAAGGTGTTTTTTTTTATCAATTGAAAGCACTAGTAATAATATTTCATGATATTGCCATTTTTTTATGTATGTATGCTCACTAAGGCTGCACTGCCTGTTTTCTGTTTAAATATTCATTAAAATGTAATTTATTCCTGTGAAGGCAAAGCTGACTTTTCAGCATCATTATTCCACTCTTCAGTGTCACATGATCCTTCAGAAATCATTCTAATATGCTAATTTGGTGCTAAAAAACATTTATTATTATTATCATCAATGTTAAAAATAGTTGTGCTGCATAATATTTTTGTGAAAACTTGATTTTTTTTCCAGAATATTTTTAAAAGCATTTATTTGAAACAAAAATCTTTTGTGAAATTATAAATGTCTTTACTGTACTTTTCATCAAATGCGTTGCGGCACTCTCACGAACTCGCATCGAAGACTGACACGGAAGAGAAGAAATTGTTGAATAAAGTCGTTATTTTTGTTTTCTTTGTGCACAAAAATTATTCTTATAGCTACATAAAATTACAGTCCTTACTACGTTTCTGGATCTTGAACGTGTCAGTTGCGTTGCTGTCTATGCAGGGTCAGAAAGCTCTCGGATTTCATCAAAAATATCTTAATTTGTGTTCCGAAGAAGTATGATGGACTCACATGGCGGTGAGTAATTAATGACTGAATTTTCATTTTTGAGTGAACTATCTCTTCATAATGCTTTCTTGTTAGTAGACATTTCAAAACCTAGCAACTCCAGGTCCAAACTAAAACAGGTCTTACCCAAAAGTGAAGAATCCTGGGAAGTTGCTGACAGGTCCAGTGAGTTTGGCCGCTCAGGTCTCCTGGGCTTATGCTGTCTCATTGGAACCCCATCATCCCTTCCGTCTGGTGCCCCTGAAGGGCAGGTTAACGTCTCCATCTGGGCCTCTACAGGAGCTAAGGTAGGAATCGTGGCAGTTGTGTGGATGTTGCTGTTGTTGTTATTGGAGTTGGTACGGCCGGAGTGATCGCGCGCCGCTGGCTGCTCTCTCCTCAATAGGGGCTCGTGTTCGTCGGGACTGGAGTTGATGTTAATGTTGAGACGGCTGTCTTCTCCGCTCAGCTGGCTCTGGAGCAGAGGGGCTCCGCCGTCACCCTGTGGCCCGGCTGGGTTCGTATTCCCATACGCATCTGAGGAGCCGGCGCCACTGCCCCCACCATATCCATTAACAACGACCACTCCAACGCCGCTACGCACACTGGGTCCATTGTTGGTGACGGTGACCAAGTGTGGCTCGACTGTCACTACAGTGTTCATCTTGGCTACGCCTGTCTCCACCTGCTTCAGGTTGGACTTGTGCTTGCCGAACTTCAACCGTGACGACGAAGACTCCCTACCAGAATTTTTGGTGTTGAGAGGCAAGCTGGTAGGCCGCTTGGGGAGATTCTGCTGTTTGGGAAGAGGGAACATGGCTGTAGGAGTGTCCCCCATTCCACTGCCGCCTACTCCGAAATCAGCCTGGCTGCCAGTTCCTGATCCTCCAGTCACTTCTGCAGCGAGTTTGATCAGCGGGTACAAGAGGCTGGAGCTCCCCGAGCTGAGCGGGTCAGGAGCGCTAAACTGCTTCTGCGAATGCTCCATCAGGTTCTCATCAGAGCTTTCTTTCAGGTTCTTGTCCACCTCTTTAGGGTCCAGTTTGGTGGTCTCCAGGTCCTCTTCTGTGAGCTGAAGGCACACTGGTACACTTCCCCCGGCTCCGACCTCTTCTGAGTGGCCTGATTCAGAGATGGTGGTCATGATGGTGCTGGGCGTGAGGCCCGTCGTAGTGGTTGTGGCGGACAGGCTCGTGCCGCTGGTCTCTGGACTTGGCAGCCGAGCTTGAGCCTGAGCCTGCTGTCTCTCGTAGTTGATAGAGTTTCTGTTCTTCTCTCCCGTCACTGCCACGCTGCCGCTGATGCCGCTCACACCCAAGCCACCCACAGAGGACGTGCCAGACGTGGAGACGTCGCCTGGGAGGTTCTTCACCATGCCCTCATGATCCTCGATGTAAGAGGATGAAGAGTAATCTGGATAAGAGCCCATCTTGGGAGCCCTGCGACTGTGGGTGAGATTCCTACAAGAACAGACAGAGAGAACAGGGGTCAAAATGGAGAACAGATGGTCTGTTTAATTAAAGGTGCTGAAAATACAGAATAATGTACAGATCATTATCACAAAATAAATTCTGACAGGGTGATCAGGAGAACATCATATATGATTCTGAGGGGGATTATTATGTTATATTTGCTGACTGACAGAACATTATACCACTTGTGACATTGCTTTTAACTAAATAAATAAATATATTCATTATTTTATAAAATAACATTATTGTAAAATTTAGGGTTTTAATTTTTCTAGACTCTGTAATGGTTAAATAAAAATATTAACCAAAAAGCATGTCTAATTAATTAAAATCATGATTTTTTTTTTTTACATTTTTGAGTCAATATTTTCTTCTGGTAAATACACCTTAAAAAATAATGTTTCAAGAACAATTTTATCAGTAGTAGTACTATATTTCTGTCACAGTTATTTCAAGTTGACCCAAACTTTTATTTTGGCAGGATGCTCAGAAGACCTTTAAGTTTCTATTTGAATATGACGATAGTTTTTCTCAAAAGAAACTGTAAAATGCTCATGAAGTGACTCTCAGAGCAGTTCTAGAGATTATGTTTATCACATTCTGATTTAAGTGTTCTGGCCTACTTTTGATTTTCATGACTAGATTCCAAAATCCCATCTGCATTTTCCGCATCATGTAAATCATTATTATATTATATTATATTTTTAAGAATTACTTTTTATACCTTACATATAACCTAAAAGATTAATGACTGGCTATCATAAATTTTACCTAGCTACATTATTAGGAATTATAACGTACATTTATTAAAAATGAATAAAATCTACACAATTTTATAATTGTAAAGTATATTATGTTTCACTACACCTAATTCAATAAAATATAAGACATCAGGCAAATTCTCAATGATAAATTGCTTACAGTTCCTTTACATTATTTAGCAAATGCTGAGAGCATAGCAAAAAAAAAAAATCAAATCACTGCCTTGTCATTTATTCATGAGCCAGTCAGGAGTATCTGTGAGACTGTATGAGGTGTGGTCAGACCTCTCGTTCTGCAGCGCTGTGCTCATGGGATTGATGGTGGGGCTGACGGGTTTGTTTCTTTCCCAGATCAGCAGCAGTTCTGCCATACGCTCTTCTGCACACTGCGCCGTCAGACGAGCCTCTGCATCCTGATCCCAGCAATCCTCCATAGTCTCCTTGAGAGAGCGCACGGCCTTGGAGAGAGGAGAGTGAATGTGTCAAAAACAGATAAAGAATAGAGTTGCCATTAGTTGTGTTAGTGTGCTTCTGTGCTGCTGCTATGCTGTTGGCCCAAGTGTTGGCCAACAACTGGCTGTTTAAGTCTACAGGAATGATGTCTATGGCAAAACAGTTCTGGATCTGGATCATGTTTAATTTAAAATCACACTGTACAGAAATGTGGTTATGTGGTTAACTAGCCTAACCAGTAAACTTACCTGGTTGACCAGCTTCACCAAGCGAGACTAATTCAGCCTGCCAACCAGCTAAACTGTAATTATTAACAGGTTAGGTGACCAACATCAACCTGCTCTGACGTCATGGTGTTTTTCAGCAGAAAATAAGAGAACAACAACTATCAACTAAAGTGAGTACACTTCCAGTCAAAAGTTTTTTAACAGTAAGATTTTTAATGTTTTTAATGAAGTCTCATCTGCTCAGCAAGCCTGCATTTATTTGATTCAAAATACAGCAAAAACAGTAACATTCTGAAATATTTTTACTATTCAAAATAGCCATTTTATATTTGAATATATTTTAAAATGTAATTCCTGTGATCAAAGCTGAATTTTCAGCATCATTACTCCAGTCTCCAGTGTCACATATATATATATATATATATAGAAACAGCCATGCATTTCCCATGCATTTACACACACCACCTGAACCTAAAACAATAATTCATATAATTCAATAATTCAAGTTTGGAAAAGTTAAAGTGAATTGCAAGGGTATTCACAGTGGGCCGTGTTTACATTCATCTTGAGTCATTAAAGCTGGATTTAAACATTTATATTATTATTATTATCAATATTTAAAACAGTTTAGTACATTTTTCAGGATTCTTTGATGAATAGAAAGATCTGAAGATCAGCATTTACCTGAAATAAAAATCTTTTGCAACTTTATACACTATACAGTTCAAAAGCTTGGAGTCTGTATATTTTTTTGGTGGGGGGGGAGAAATTAGAAATGAATGCCTTTATTGAGCAAGGATGATTAAAATTGATCAAAAGTGTTCATAAAGACATTTATAATATTACAAAAGATAAATGCTGTTCTTCTGAACGTTCTATTTAGAAAGAAACCTGAAAAAAATTACTTACTGTTTTCAACATAATAATAATAATAATAATAAATGTTTTTTAACAGCAAATCAGAATATTAGAGTGATGCAGTAATGATGCTTTGAAATTACAGCAATAAAATTCCATTTTAAATAGTGCTGTCAAACGATTAATCGCGATTAATCGCATCCAAAATAAAAGTTTATGTTTACATACTATATATTTGTGTACTGTGTATATTTATTATGTATATATAAATACAAACACATGCATGTATATATTAAGGAAAAATATTTTAGATTTATATATAAAATATTTATATTTATTTATAATCTAAATTGTATACAGATATAAATATATATACATATAAATATTTAGTTTTAATATATACATGTATATGTGTGTATTTATATGTACATAATAAATATACAAAGTAAACACACATATAGTATGTAAACATAAACTTTTATTTTGGATGCGATTAATCGCGATTAATCGTTTGACAGCCCTAATTTTAAAACATTAAAATAAAAAACAGTTATTTTAAATAGTAAAAATATTTCATATATAATATTTAATATTTATTTAATAATATAATATTTATTGCTGTACTTTGGGTAAAAAAAAAATTCAGGTTTGGTCAGCAGAAGAGAGTTCTTTTAAAAACATCTAAAATCTTACTGTTCAAAAACTTTTGACTTGTAGTGTATACATAGAGCTGAGAAAGCGCTTCAGCTGAACTTGCAGCAATAATCTGACCACTTCCTGTGACAAAAACAGAATGAGATTTTCTCAGTGACTCACCAGGCTGTTCTCCTTCCAGGCTTCTGGAAACTTGGGTCTCTGTTTCTCTCTGGACACTAGCACCTGCATGTCCTCGAAGGAGGGGTGGTTCCCTGCCTCGGCCTGGAAGGCCATCTGGTATTCTGGCACTGCCTCCCCTACAAAAAAAACAAAACAAAGGAAAGTCAGTCAGTAGAGACATCCATACGCCTGCACTCACTAGAATTAACTGAAAAATATTCAATGAGATTGAGGCACACTCATATTTCATGAACATAATGAGCAGGATACAACAGAGGCTTTGTTGCAACCCAGTGGTGTAGCCTAGTGGTTAAAGATGTAAGGGGTGGTGTGGTGTCTAATTGTTGAGGCTAGGGACAGGTCAATATGCTCAGCAAGACATCCACTAATCATTTGATTACTATGCCCAATATTTTTTTG
Organism: Cirrhinus molitorella; assembly: GCA_033026305.1. Classification (NCBI taxonomy): domain Eukaryota; kingdom Metazoa; phylum Chordata; class Actinopteri; order Cypriniformes; family Cyprinidae; genus Cirrhinus; species Cirrhinus molitorella. The sequence continues at coordinate 28,135,517 of CM065122.1, read as the reverse complement.
ACAGGGATGAACTATAAAACAACTTCTCTGAGAGGATTTTAGCATGCTGTTACACTCTTGCAAAAGTTTAATATCTAAATTCATCCCAAACTCCAAAGTATCACTGCTACCATCATCAAAGCACTGCTTTTGTAGATCCTCTTTCAATGAAAGACAATTACAGTCAGACTACAAATGTTGGACTTCCTGCTGTGAGCAATGTTCCCATTAGTATGTATAATCCAAAAGTCTGTGTGAGGAGTGCAATCATGTTTTATATTACATCTTTTATGTAATAATAGAATGGACTTGTTAGCATTGACAACTTGAAGCTGACATTAATAAAAACAGATAAAAATGTACTTTCTCTACCTAAAAATACAGGATTATGTAAATTTAAGCCATTAAAGGAATACATTAAATAATAAATAATAATTAAATATATTAACAGAAAAATAGTGTGTGTGTGTGTGTGTGTGTGTGTATTCTTGAAACAAGACAAAACACTATCTAGATATTGTATTTTTTAACATATTACTAACATTTTTAAATATTAAAAATAAATAAATTAAAAAGTAATTATTTTACTTTTTTTTTTTAAATAAAAACGGTGAAAAAGTAATTAAAAATGCCTTTTTATCTTTTTTAGACATTATTATTTACAAAAAATGTGATTAAGACAATGAGATTTTGAGTACATCAAGCCAATTTTAACACCACTGAAACTAGCTGACGTCACTTGTTACAGCCAGTTCTGCTTAGCCAACAGTATATACACTTTGCTGCAGTTTATGCAGAGCTGTGGTCCTCACCTGGAAAAAGGTCAGTGCACCTCATGAAGGTCTCCCAGTAGATAAGGCCGATGGCGTACATGTCCACCTGTTTCAAAGCCGACTCACAGTCCCTGAGGTTCACTGCTCCCTCCAGAACTTCAGGTGCCATGTAGCGGATTGTGCCCACCTAGACAGCAGAGCAGTACAAGCGTGAGGGGAAATGTTCTCTTATGCTGAGTCTGGATCAGCAATTCTGGACTCATTAACTACCAACACGTTATTATAATATTCCCAGTTGAGAGAATAGTTATGGGCTGACCTCACTGATGGCGGCGTTTTCCTCTTCACCAGGCCGTACGAGGCGATTTCCGGTCAGTTTCATGGATAGGCCAAAGTCACTGATCACACACGTGCCATCGTTCTTCACCAGAACATTACGGCTGTTTAGATCCCGGTGTGAAATGGCAGGTTTGTACAAATCTGTAAAGGAAAGATCATGTTAAAAGTGTTTTCAGTAACTGTGGAGTTGCATACAGTGTTAAAAATTCAGCTTTGCCATCATAGGAATAAATTAAATGCCAAAATACAGTTGAGGTCAAAAGTTCACATACATCTTGCAGAATGTGCAAAATATTAATTATTTTACCAAAATAAGAGGGATCATACAAAATGCATGTTTGTCCTGAACAGTTAAACTGCCCACTGTTTTGCATAAAATCCTTTAGGTCCCACAAATACTTTGGTTGTTTCAGCATTTTTTTGTATTTGAACCCTTTCCACAATGACTGTATAATTTTGAGATCCATCTTTTCACACTGAGGACAACTGAGGGACTCATATGCACCTATAACAGAAGGTTCTAGTGCTCGCTGATCCTCCAGAAAGAAAAACAATGGATATAGAGCCGGGGAATTTGAAAATCAGGGTAAATGTAACTTATTTTGTTATCTGGGAAACATGTAAATTAAAAAAAAAAAAATTGTATGTAGGCAAAATAAGAAAATAAGAATACACATCTTCTTTCCGTTCAAAAGTTTTCACCCCCTGCCTCTTAATGCATAATTTTTCCTTCTGGTATCAGTGAGCATTTGAACCTTCTGTAATAGTTGCATATGAGTCCCTCAGTCGACCTCAGTGTGAAAAGATGGATTTCAAAATCATACAAGTCATTGTTGGAAAGGGTTCAATTACACTAAAAAGCTGAAAAACCAAAGAATTTATGGGACTGTTCAGGACAAACAAGGGACTCATGAACAACTATCACTAAAAAAAACCTGTAGATTATAAAGGTAACAACACAGTGTTAAGAATCTAGTGTATGTAAACTTTTGAACTGGGTCATTTTTATAAATTCAACATTTTTTTTTCTTGTGAACTATAAATATATGACTTTTATGTAAAATATCTTATTTAGGTCAGTACTAAATAAAAAATAACATGCATTTTGTATGATCTCTTTTATCTTGATAAAATAATTAACATTTTGCAGATTCTGCATAGCTGTTATTATGAATTATAATAACATTTCACTGTTTTCACTAGAGTTTTGATCAAATGCAGCCTTAGATCAGAGTCAGAAAGCTTTTTTAATATTTTGGAAATTAGTCACTTATGGTCACTTATTTTAAAAACAAACTAAAAAAATGGCCAAGAAAGCTAGTAAGGAGTCAGGACAAAATAACCCATGTGACATCAGTGATACAACCTTAATATTATGAAGCTAACAATACTTTTTGTGTGCAAAAATAACAACTTTATTCAACAATTTGATCTCTTCTGTGTCAGTCTTCAATGCGCATTATTTTGCGCAGTATTCTCAAAAGTATTGCTGTAGCTTCATAAAATTAAGGCTGAACCACTGATGTCACAGATTATTGTATAGATGTCCCTACTACCTTTCTGGGCCTTGAATGTGGTAGTTGCATTGCTGTCTATGCAGGGTCAGAAAGCTCTCAGATTTGATCAAAAATACCTTAATCTGTGTTCTGCAGATGAACGAAGGTCTTACAGATTTGGAACAACACAAGGGTGAGTAATTATTGACAGATTTTTCATTTTTAGTGAACCAACACAGGCGTTCCACATGGTCCAAAGATACCCTCTTACATTGTTTGAAAACAGTCTTTACAAACCACAAGCACAACACATCCAGCAGAGGGCGCTCAGAGAAGCACATGAAGTAAGTAATAGTTTCAGGATGAATGCCCTCTCTCCCAGTCCTTCCCCCATCCTCTGCATGCTGCCTGTCTGGCTCTAAAGTTCAGCCAGTAATGAGGGCAGCGGCAGAGCAATCTGAACCACGACTGTACAGAGATCAGCTCGTAATGACGACATACGCCGGAAGGTGGTGAACGGCTGCTCTGAGATCAGTTCATAATGAGGGTAGGGCCAGAGACAGCTGAGTGGGAAATGAACTTGAGGTCTGATGAGCTGCAGACTGTCTGCAGATCTTTGGCGACGTTCCAGCAGCACCCAGAGAAACATGAGGAGCGCGACGCACAAATTAGCCAAGTGTTATCTCTTTTGCACCGCATGCTGGCCCTTTAAGGGCCAACGGAAGAGCTAAAGACTCAATTAGAGCAAAAATACTAATCATTTTGCTTGTTCTTTTTATCCTGAATTAAAACCGCCTTTGCAAGGAAAACGCCTCGGGTAACTGGCATATTTCAAACTGTCCGTCTTAATGTAATTTTTCAAGTAAGAAGCTTTTACGCGATTTCCAGCTATATATGTCTTTGCACATTCTTAACAGCAAGCCGCCGTTCTGTTAAACACAAAGACACATCATAAAAAATGAAAAGATTCTGTCTGACCCAGATGTGCAGATTAGAGAAGGCAGCTTCGATGTGACGCAGCAGAGCAGTCAACTGGCTCCGCCGATGGTCTTTGGGTGGATTCACACAGCTTTTTTTAACCCGTGTGGTTAGACACACATTCCTGCTGAGCTATGGAGGCACAAGGCAGCTAAAAGAGTGTCGTGTCTACCGCACTTAAGAACCATTCACTGAAGAAACAAGTCAAAGAAACTCAGCAGCAGATAGAGAAAACCAGGAGCATTCACCTGGCTTATGACTGTACTCAGCCTCTATTTTTCTTCTACATGACTTTATTAAAATGCTTGTCATATATCTTATGAACACATCTGCGCCTGCAGGGTACGTTATGATTTATATCTCCCACCAGACTTCGGCTAAATTATATGCCAGTCAAACTCACAGCAAAGTCTGTTGACTCAGAAATGGAAAGATAAGTACTTGCTTCTTATTTGAAGAGTTGAAGTCAGACATCAAACGGCTTTTAACCGAATTTTGAATAGTGATGAATCAATGGTAATCTTTAAAGTCTCCTAGTGGTCAGATGACTCATGTTCATATGTTCATACTGCAAGCTGGTATGAAATTTAAAGGGTTGTGTTGGGATTTATTTCTCCCATGAGACTTTCATTTATATTCACACCTGTGGTGAATCAGCCAACACTAGCAAAAAAATGGTTTATTTGATCAAAAATACAATAAAATTGTAATATTGTTAAATATTATTACAATTTAAAATAACTGTTTTCTATTTTAATATACTTCAAAATGTAATTTATTCCTTTGATGACAAAGGAGATCAAAGGAATCAATCATTCTAATATAGTGATTTGCTGCTTAATAAATATTTCTTATTATTATTTAAAACAGCTGTGCTGACTAATATTTGTGGAAACCATTTTATCCAGGATTCTTGATGAATAGAAAGTTAAAAACATTAACATTTATTTGTTTAGTGGACGCTTTCATCTAATACAGCTTACAACATTTATTTAAAATATATATTTGTTCATTTGTAAACATTATGATTATCTTTAATGTTTGATCAATTTAATGCATCCCTGCTGAATAAAAGCATTGACATCTTTCAAAATAAAATAACTTACTGAATCTAAACTCTTGAACGGTAGTAAGTTTTGTTTTAATCAATAAATTCCCAATAGATAAAATCCAGTTCCACACTACATTTTGTTTTATTAAAGGCATAGTTCACCCAAAAATGAAAATTACCACATGATTTACTCACTCTCAAACCATCTTAGGTGTATATGACTTCCTTCTTTCAGATGAATACAATCTGAGTTATATTAAAAATGTTCTGACTCTTCCAAGCTTTATAATTGCAGTGAATGGGTGTTGAGATTTTGAAGCCCAAAAAAGTGCATCCATCCATCATAAAAAGCACTCCACAAGCCTCCGGAGGGTTAATAAAGGCCTTCTGAAGTGAATCAATACGTTTTTGTAAGTAAAATATCCATATTTAAAACTTTATAAACTGTAATATCTAGCTTTCGCTAACTCTTGTACGCACATTCCCCATTTTAAGACTAATAAAATGTGGAGTATAGCTTGAACAAATCACTTTCCTTTTACTGTAAACAGTTCTCATCTGTAGGTTCTCATGAGACTAATATATTCTCATCGAAGGTTACGCTAGGCCTACGTCCTACGTCATTTACTGGAACGACACTTTATCACAAACATGTTTTCTACAGTTTGCAGAAGATACAGATTACGGTTTATAAAAATTTAAATATGGATATTTTTATTACATGCATCAGTTTGCTTCAGAAGGTCTTTATTAACCCCCTGAAGCCGTGTGGAGTACTTTTTATGATGGATGGATGCACTTTTTGGGGTTTTAAAATCTTGACATCCATTCACTACCATTATAAAAGGACATTTTTTAACATAAACCTGATTGTATTCGTCTGAAAGAAGAAAGGCATATACACCTAGAATGGTTTGAGGGGAAGTAAAATCACGGGGTAAAGTTAATTTTTGGGTGAACTATCCCTTTAAATATAGTAGAGAAAAACACTATTCGCTATATCTTTAAACACAAATAGCAATTGGTTTACAGCAACAAGGCTTCGTTCCTTCGAACAGGCAGCCAAATATACCTCACGATTGTGAAAAATGAAGAAAGAGCTAGAGTAAAGGATGTGTGTGCGCAGATGTAGAGGTGACCCTCACCTCCTCTCAGCAGCTCGGTGTGCAGGTAGGCCAGTCCTCTTGTGAGCGAATGTGCCAGACGACAACAACTCACCCAGTCCAACGTGTGCAGACTCAGGTAACGACACAGAGAGCCCTACAAACAGACACAACACAGTTAAACCAGCACACAAAGCCTGTAACTGCTCAAACACGCCACTAAAAGGGTCATGAAAGAACGTGATAGTTATCGAAGTAGCAGTAACATCTCAGTTGCAGCAAATAAGTGTAAAAACTGTGCTTTTAACACTGCTCTACAATGACAACCTCTCCACATCAACGCTGTTATTTCTCCCCCACAACTCAGTATTGCTTTTACATCAGCATTTCAAATCTCTGCAGAGCAGATATGAAGCTTACGAAGCTCTTGAATAATGAATTGGAGCTTCAACAAAGTTGTAATGTAAAGCCGCCTGCAACTAATTACAGCCTCTGGGGTATTTAGGCAACGCAATTAAAACTACCAGCACCAACAAACAGCGTCGAACATAACAGAGAATTTTTTTCCCAAACTAAACCACAGAAATAATACTGTAGATTAGATTTAATTAGTTCAACAGGAAGCTTTTGCACGTACAGTACAAGAGCTGCTGTAGAGAGGCAGATGTAATTATGTATGTTGTAGAAATATCAATAACTGTCATACTGAAAGCCAATTCAAAAGGTGGGGCTTATAGCAAATAGTTGCTTACTAGTTAACTGTCACTGTGGCATGGTGTGTTTAACATCGAATTGTAATCTCACTAAGGCCACTGTCCTGATGACATTGTGGTAGACATAGATCATAGATCAACAGATTTTTGACCTGTCACCTGGGACGGAAGGGTGCAAGAGAAAACGAACAGACTGCAGGGCGCTCTGGGTAGAGGAAGGATTATCTACCTGCAAGTGTACATCAGAACCATAAAAGCCAATCGCTTTCCCTTAAGCCCTGCCTGAGTCTCCGTGTTACCATAGCGACAGGGAAAATGATGTTTTCCCCGGACACCGGTCCAGGCATTCCGTCTTTCTAACGATGTGTGACAGACAGAACACTGACTGATACAGACACAGACTTTGCTTCAAAACCAGTGTGCTGCTTTGCTGTCTATTGCATACATAGGCAGCTGTCTTCTAAGACAGCATTTTAACTGACATGGAAAGGTATAAGTGATGTTACAGAGCTCTTTTTATGCACAAACGGCACAGCAAAAAAATACTTTTCTATTAATGCCGTCAAAAGTAGCATTTAACGCAGGTGATACATTTTTTTCAGTTAAAGGGTAGTAAAAATAATTGGCACAATTAACACGGGGGCGGGGCTAGTGTTGGCCACCCCGCTCGCATCTGCTTTTCTCTTTTTTCTTAACAAGAAGTGCACTTATTTTGTCGCAGAACGTCTTTAGGACTACAGGAAATGGGAGACTTTTCAAAACACACTTCAAGAAATTAAGAAGTTACCTTTTTGGAGGAAAACATTACATTACATTACATTACATTACACACAAACATAACATTTTTCTCCATATAGTGGACTTCAATGGTGCTCAATGGATTGAAGGTTCAAAATGCAATTTCAGTGGAGCTTCAAAGGGCTCTACATGATCCCAGCCAAGGAATAAGGGTCTTACCTAGCCTTTTTTTACATTTTTTTTTAAATGTGTATACATTTCAACCACAACCTCACGCATTATGTAGTCACATTGGAAAGGTCAGGTTATAATTTACAATTTATATACCTTTTAACCTCAAAAGGTTGTCTTGTCTAGCTCTGCAATGTGCATGCATACTCTGTGCACTCCGGTTCAATACAGTTAGCATAGGTTGAAAAACTCATTTTCTCTTCCAACTCCAAAATCTTCCTACATCGCTGTAGAAGTACCGACCCAGTGTTTACAAAGTGAATGTGCAGAGAAGGTCAAATGCCCTTTACAAAAAAAGGAAAAACAGCGATGTAGGACAATTTTGAAGTTGGAGAAGAGAAATGAGATGGGAGTTTTTTGACATATCTTTGAACCGAAGTGCACAGAGTACGCATGCGCATTGCAGAGCTAGGCAAGATGAGCATTTGTGGTTCCAAATGTGTATATCAATTCATTAAAGAAAATAACCAATTATTTTGCTAGATAAGACCCTTATTCCTCAGCTGGGATCGTGTAGAGCAATTTGGACCTTTAACCCACTGATCCCCATTGAAGTCCACTATATGGAGAAAAATCCTGGAATGTTTTACCTAAAAACCTTAATTTCTTTTCGACTGAAGAAAGACATACATTAACATCTTGGATGACATGGGGGTGAGTAAATTATCAGGAATTTTTTATTTGAGTAATCCTTTAATTTGAAGACTGAGTGTGAAATTATTCACATGTTTTGTGAAGTTGCAAAGTTAAAAAGTACAAAATATAAGGAATAATTCAGAGAGTTCTTTGATTCAGCCCAAAGCGAGCCATCAATTCATGTCTAAATAGGAAGTGAACATTCACCTACAACAGTTTTTCCTGTACTTTGGCTTTAGGCTACGAGTTCATTATATAATTCATACATGAGAAGTCAAACAGGGCAAGAGCAAACACAGCGATGTCTCAACAGAGTGCTGTCTGTCTGCAGCCAGACACAATAAAGGTGTGTCTCATTCCTCACTGCCATTCAAAAGGCCCAGGCAGGTAGAACAGGCAGACAAACGTACGAGTTATAACATGTCAAACAGGAATGTACAGGAAAACATGTCGCAAAGAATGCTGGGCTATTGTTATTGTACATGTTTTGAAAACTGAGGGGGGAATGGCTAAGAATGATTTACGAGTGCAAGGCTGTCAAGGATACAACAGACTACAGCAATCTGAAGTACTTTACTGGGAATGTAAACCATCGTTTTACCAAAGCAACCTAGACACCCATATTGACTCTTTAAAAAGCTGAAAGTGCACTCAACTTTGCACATATACGCAGTTATAACACTCACTCGAGTAAGTGTTATGATCAATAAAAATGTATGTTCAGTTTAGCACCTTTTCCAAGGTAATTTTAATGCAGTGTTAATTATACCAGGAAGTTTTCTAAAGAAGAATAAATCCATAAAAAGCCTATCTACTAAGAAAAGAGGCATGTTTGTGTGACAAAGAATTTATTTAAATCCAGTGCAATAAAGTGATGCAGAAATTAGTTCTAAAATCCAAAACCAAGTTTGAACTTTCAGTTTCATCATCCTGAAGTTAATGTTTTTTTTGTTTCTTTGTTTTTTAATGCTTTCAGGTCTGTGGTTAAAGGATTGGTTCACTTCCAGAATAAAAAATTCCTGATAATTTACTCACCTCCATGTCATTCAAGACGTTTATGTCTTTCTTTCTTCAGTCAAGAAATTAAGGTTTTTGAGGAAAACATTCCAGGATTTTTCTCCATATAGTGGACTTCAATGGGGATCAAGGTCCAAATTGCATTTTCAATGTAGCTTCAAATAATGGTCTTATCTAGCAAAACAATTGGTCATTTTCTAAAAAAAAAAATTTGTTGTTAAGCTTGTCTTTTTACAATGATTCTGAAGCTGGAGGAGAAAATGAGATGGAGTTTTTCCTTCCTTATGTAATGCATAAATTATATACAATTATTATTATTTTTTTTTAGAAAACAGCAGATTGAATTCAAATTGCTGCAATGACACTGCAATTTGGACCTTCAACCCACTGATCAACCCACTGAGTTTTCCTCAAAAACCTTGAAAAACTGCAGAGAGAAAGACATCTTGGATGACATAGAGGTTAGTAAATGATCAGGAAATTTTAATTCAGGAAGTGAACTAATCCTTTAACACAAGCTCAATACATAGCTCACTTGTGACTTTTTCCATTAGTTTCAAAAACGGCAGTTGCTAACAATTGGCTAAATGGGATAACAGAGGCTTTCACAGCCTCATTGTGTTTGTACGCTTATTCCCACAAACTATTCTAATTCACTTTCCTATGCATAGATTTTAATTAAGATTGAAAGAATTAAGCTTAGTGGTGTTGACGCTGAAGTCATGTGATCACGTAGCCAAACTTTTTGCTTTGATTTGTATTTTGCAATTCTATTTAAGCTTTAAAATAGTTGGGTTCATTTGTGAAGATCATCACAAAGAACAAAATGTGACCCTGTTTGTAAAATTCATGCTAAATTCTCAAAATCTAATTATAAGGTAATAAGCATCAAAGTTTAATTTCAATCATTGTTTTCACTATGATTTCAGTCTCTGACATGGTCTTGCTCAGTCAATATTAAAGATATCAAAGTTATATTTTCACAGATTTCCAAAACTACGTCATTCCTGCAGCACATTATTTTTACACTGGATTGCAAGCGGTTAGTGAACACAACAGAAAAATTTGTGCTAAAAACCGTCTCACAAATGTGGCACAGCTGTGTAGTGAATTCATCTCTGTATTTAAAACATACAGAAAAACACTTTATCTGACTGCAATGGCAGATGGATACAGAATAAGTGAATGAAAACAAAAGAAGCCAGTCAGACAGAGAGAGAGAGAGATGAACAGGCACAGCTAAAGCACAAAGCTGACATCCAAATCACCCTTCTCCTGCTGCTGCTGGAAATCCATCTGAATCATGGATAAAAATATCTGTCCAGATAGCGGCAGGACATTCGATTCCACTCCCGACTTTGACAGAAATAGTTAGGAGAAACCAATAAAACAAAGAGAAAGGAATAAAGGACATATGAAGGTAAAATGTGAAAAACTACACCATGCAGGGCAGGCAGGCACCAGAGCCGTGTCACATACAACTTTAAAGACAAGAGAAAGAAAGTCTTGCACTAGATCAATACTTACATGAGGGTAGTACTCCATAACCAGCAGGTACTCCATCCGTCCATCTGTCGTGAGACGCTCATCGCCAACGATAAAACGAGCTATGTTGTCATGCTCCAGAAGAGGGACTCGGTAGATGGAGCGCTCATTCACAAAGTTCTGCCGGTTGGCATAGGTAAAAACTTTTACGGCGACTGGGCGTTCATCCAGCGATCCTTTGTAGACAGAGCCGTAGCGTCCTCGGCCAATCAACTTCAAGGAAAATTATTCAGGTGTGAGTTCATTACAATACAATTCAAAAGGAAAATACACTTATTTGGTGGCAGCTACAAGAGTTGAACTCACTTCCAGGAGTTTTAAACTGTCTAAATCCAGAGATGGTTCTGACGGAGCAGCCTCTATCATGTCCATATTGTGCAGACCCTGTTTACACTCGCCTGTAATAAACACAGTGCATCACATAACCGTAACAACACAATGTGACCTTCATTCAAAAATAGCTAATCAGTACATAGAGTACTGCATCTCACCCATCATCATGCGATAGCCGAAGAACAGCGCCACAATCAAGACTGCTACTATAGAGACAGACGCGAGGGCGATGAAGATGGCCTCATCCCTGTGTATAGGCGGTTCCTCTTCTGGAGAAAAAGGAAAGAGAGAAGGAGAAAGAGAGGCACGTTAGACCTTCAATTGGTGTTTACATTTGAACATATAGTTCACACAAAAACAAAAATTCTGTCATTAATTATTCACTCTCATGTCTTTCCAAACCAATGAGACCTTCGTTCATCTTTGCAACAGAAATGAAGATATTTTTGATCAAATCTTTGATCAAGTCCAGAAAAGTAGTAAGGACATTCATAAAATAGTTCATATTGCATCCATGGTTCAACAATAACAGAAGAAGAAAATAAATTGTTGAAAACAGTCTTTACTTTTGTTTTCTTTGCGTACAAAAAGTATTCTCATAAGCTTAAGGTTAAGGTTGAACCACTGATGTCACATGGACTATTTTAACGATGTCCTTACTACCTTTCTGAGCCTCGAATGTGTCAGTTGCATCTATGCAGGGACAAAAAGCTCTCAGATTTCATCAAAAATATCTTAATTTGTGTTGCAAAGATGAACGAAGGTCTCACGGGTTTCGAAAGACATGAGGGTGAGCAATTACAGGATGAACTATCCCTTTAAGCTAATTTTAGCCTTTGTGTCTGAAACACGTCATTTTGAATTTGCATGTCGAATAAAGAATCAACATGCTGTGAATTAACACAAAAAAATGAACTTAACTTTTTTTTATTTTAATATATTTTAAAGTGTAATTCATTTCTTTGATATCAAAGCTGAATTTTCAACAACAAATACTCCAGTCTTCAGCATCTGGTGCTCAAGAAATTTTTCTTATTATTATCAATGTTGAAAATATTGTGAATATTATTATTTTTTTTTTTTTCTGGATTCAAAAGAACAGTATTTGTTTGAAATATAAATATTTTGTAACATTATAAATGTCTTTACTGTCAAGTTTGATACATTTAGTATGCAGTTTTAATTCAATTACTTTCGTACATGAACGCTCATCAGCTGGACAAGAACAATAACAGCTGTTTTTGTGTGATTTGAGCTAAATAATCAGCATTTTTTCATATCACTGCTTTCAGATTTTATTGCTGATGTGAGTTATGTCATTAAAATGTCATCTTGATAAACAGTATGTCTATTGTTGCCATGAGGACCTGAGAAAGGATCAAGTAGTAAATATTTTTATATGACATTCCATTAATGGGTCAGTCCACAGAAATGTCCACTTTTGATATGGGAAAAAATCTTAAAATGTATTTCTTTTTATAACATTTAAACATGATTAGACCATCTTTTGACTTTATGAATACACATAAATGACAGCTTAATGATTTTTTTAGACTTATACTCACTAAATTAAGTAGTTGAATCCATTTGTATTCAATTTTTTTTACAATTCCCTAACAATAAAGCAGGTCAGTGAGCTCAACTAAAAGCTTCATATGAAATCATGAGATAAATGAAAACATTTCTGCTAACTGAAAAGAGCCGGTGGACTTATCATAGGCCTTAAGAGTGATGTCATCAGTGTGATTTTTTATTTTAAAATAAAAACTGATAAACGGTAACACCAGTGTCACAGCTCAGGGGACCACTGCTTTCATAATATATTTTATAATATTTATTCAACATTTTGTTTTGTTTTTTACGCCATTTACATCATATATTTAATAGTTATGAATACATTATTGTATTTTAAAATAAAAAAAAAACAGCTTCTGACATCAAAATAAAGCACTTTCCCTCTGTACATGGCTGTGGGGACGAGCAGTTTTGTAGTATTTGGAATTCAATATAATTAATTAAAAAACAAAAAACAAATATTGCCACAATGATTTCTTGTTCAAATTTGTCCCCTTTTAAAATATAAAGAAATTGCAATCCTAAAGTGTTTTTCAAGTGTAATATTCCTGTAAAGGCTAGGGACAGAAAAATGTACATTTCCATAGAATGACCCTAATTCACTGTGATTTGTTAAATCCTAAAACACATATAAATGTGTCCAACAGTTCCTGTTTAAATCTAACAGTCCACCAACCAAAAGAAATCCTACTAACTTCCTTACAGGGAAACCGAATAAACAAAGTCACAGCTGGAAAAGTAAAGTCAGCACCATCTATCAAAATGATTGAAAATGTTCTGGGCTGTCAATGTATGTGAGCTATACAGTCTCCCTTCTCCAAAATCCAATTAAACCCAGTGCTAGCTTTCTTCAGCTTTTGATTCTTTTTTTTTCTTCACATTCTTCCACTTTCTCACTCTGCTTCAGACACAGACATGTCCTTGCATACAAGAGCGAGAGCTTTGAGGCAAGAAAGCCGCTCTCACACAAAAAGAGCTAAAGAGAGAGAAAGATGAGTGGGAATGATAAAACCACAGCTATGGACTTCAGTTTCAAGCCAGGAGAAAGAGAACAAACACTTAAAATGACTGCTATGAGATGATGATTAAACCTAACTTGATATGTTTATTTAAATTCATTTGTGAATTGATACATGCAGAATACAGCAGGAAATGTATAAACTAAAATCTGTTTACCTTCAAGGCAATGAATGCAGATGCCCATATTTTTGAGCTGGACCCTCCCAGGTCCACTGCAGAACTAGACCGGCACAAGACCTGCAGTGCAACGCTATCACACAGCTCAAAAAGGTTAAAGTTTCTCAAGACAGATCAATAAATATGAGATTTAAACCACAGCAGTGCGCCAGACTGCATGCTGCTGTTCGCTTCTGGAAAATGATCTCACACACACACTCGTATATAGCCACGCTCATTTAATGCTCACAGGATAAAACATAGGCATTTATAAATATCGATAGAAAAAAACTCTCTCATTCTCACATATACATAGACACTGTTTACATGTCTTGGAGCCGGCGGCATTTAGCTCGGAGGCAGAATGTCTGAGTGTCCCTCCCTTGTCCAGACTATATGAACAATCCTGTTCTACTTCCTGTATGTCTCCCTCCATCTCCCTGTCCATTATGAGAGCTCTCACATCTCCATGTTTCATATTCTGTATAAAACATTACAGAAACATGGAAACATGCTTTTTTAAACACACTGAATAACTAGTCACGTATTTCCATCAGACACTTGGAGTAATGCGTTAAATGACTGCATTTCTCTCTGTAGCCTCATGTTTGTCATCACATCACGCATGGAGCTGATCTTCTGTCCTTCACATTCTTTGAGCATCAGGACAGATGCAGTTTCCCTGGGTAACCAGAACTCTTCTGTGAAAGCACCAACTCCCACTCATAATGCCTGGCAACCGTGTGCAGTCACAACCTTCCTGCAAAAAAGTCTGACTTCCCTAAATTTTTACCTTTTCTCACTTTCTCTTTTTTGTTTGTGTCAGTGCTGTTTGAGAGCAAAGACACTGCGCTAAGAGATGTTCTTAAAGGGATAGTTCACCCAAAAATACAAATTCTGTCATAATTACTCATCTTCATGTCATTCTAAACCTGTAAGACCTTTGTTCATCTTTGGAACACAAATTAAGATATTTTTGATGAAATCTGAGAGCTTTCTGACCCTGCATAGACATTGCAACTGACATGTTCAAGACCCAGAAAGGTAGTAAGGACACTGTTAAAGGGTACATAACATACACAGTTTCAAGTAATCTCATGTTAATCTTGAGTACCTATAGAGTAGTACTGTATCCTTAATATCCCCAAAAAGTCTTTAGTTTTATCATATTTATAAAAGAAAAATACAGCTTTCCAATTGTCTCTGGAAAAAGCCGAGCTTCTGGAGGCGCGCCGCGGGCGGAGCTAAGTTCGACGAGCACTCGCGCTCTGATTGCCAATAAAACACAGACATTTGTTGTGCCAATAAACTATATCATATCAAATCGTGATAAAATATATGTCAATAACGATAAGCTCTAGGCATTTTTACTCGATATGGATTAATATAAAAGCCAGTCACACAGCAGAAATATGCAACAACAGCCAATCAGCGTGCAGCTTTTAACGTTCACGTCAAAGAACAAAGTCAATTTCCTACGCCACTTTGCAAAGCAAACTCGACACGAGGAAGACAAAAATGAGTGGAAGCAACGACGAAAGTGAAATTAACCTCAAGTTATTATCCAAAAATGATGAAATTGTCAACAAAAAAGGTAGAACAAATTCAGTTATACTAGTTATATTCTAGTTGTATAGTTTTAATGTTTACATTTTGCACATTTAATCTACCTTATAAAGCCAGACGATGTAGACAGACTTGTCTTTCTGGAAAAGAAAAAACTGTAATTGTGTTACTTACAAATTATGTTTACAACTGTTTTATGTTTACATTTTGCACATTTACTCTCATTTACCTTCTTTTGTCACAACTTTTAGATGAATTTTAGTAAGTTGTCTTCATTTTTAAGGCCAAATGTGTCATCTGTTTTTGTTAATAAACTATAAAAATGTAATTAATGCACCCTCAAATTTTTGTGGCTTCCGTCATAGTTGGGATACTCTTTTAAAGCTGGCAGTATTAACAGTTTATATATCGAAATATATATCGTTATCGATAAATATGGGAAAAAATTATTGAGATTACATTTTTTACATATCGCCCAGCCCTACTGGGACCGCTCCATCTTTCAGTATCAAACAATGTGCAAATCCAGCGTCGAACTGAGCCTTGTATATGAAACGTTCGTCAACAAACACACTTGCAAAACTCCACTGCTGCCCTGGAAAACGGAACTGCATCCACTGTTAACATAACGCTGGGTTCTTCGGGAAGCTGAGCAAAGTTATCTTTGCCTTACAACCAAAACCACACTTCTTTAGAGACATCCTGAGTGAATCCCTTGCAGCAGTTCAGCCGAAGGAAGCAAGATTTTCGGCACAGAAATTCTCTGTCATTCCTCCAAATTATTTTTTTAAACTTGGCCATGTTTAGCATGAGAATCCAACTTTTTAACACCGTAAACAACTCTGAATACACCAAACACCATTGTATCCCCCTTTAAAATAGTCCATGTTTCAACCATAATTTTATGAAGCTACAAGAACACTTTTTGTGTGCAAAGAAAACAAAAATAATGACTTTTTCATTACAATTTCTTCTCTTCTGTTGCACGTTCATGTGTGTGGTGCTGCTGACACAGGGGAGCCGGTGTTCTGATGTAGAACTACTTTTCTGATACATCAAGATCAGTTTGTGCTATGCGCAAAAAAACCCTCTCATATTAAAATTTAAAAGGGAGAGGGATGTATATTTTAAATCAAGACTGATGTGTGTGAGACACCTGCAAAACTGATTTTAAAAGCAATGAAATGATGAATGATTGTTCCCCTGAGGAACATGCGTCTCATGTTATGATTATTGGTACCACAGAAGGTCTTTCCACCAGACAGGCAGTCACATCTTAGATATGCATCCCATTCATAATACAAAGCCCGTGTGGGAGAATTTTAAAAACTGCCGGCTCAGAGACACCAGGGAGACTCTAATGGGAGTCATTCATGAGTGGGCAGACTTTCATGCTGCCATTACCACAACAGGACTTAACATCACTACCTGAATGCCCCCACCAGCGAGGACAACAAAAGCCACTCAATGGGAATTCTCTGGCCTACATTCAGCTTTCAGAGTTGGATGCTGGTGAAGAGAGTGAGGGAGCCTGACAAAATACATCTTCATGTGCCAGACTGCAATTTGCCTTTAAACAGTATTTAACTTCAGATTCAAGGCATATCTACAGGCTAGAATATAATGGCAACTGTGGGCCAACACCTCAACACCACCTAGTAATTACAGGTCTTTAACGACTAGAAGTTGTTGTTGAATAAAGTCGTTATTTTTGTTTTCTTTGCACACAAGAAGTATTCTTGTAGCTTCATTAAAATTAAGGTTGGACCACTGATGTCAGTTACACTGCTGTCTATGCAGGTTCAGAAAGCTTTTGGATTTCATCAAAAATGTCTTAATTTGTGTCCCGAAGATAAATGAAGGTCTTATAGGTTTGGAATGACATGAGGGTGAGTAATTAATGACAGAATTTTCAGTTTTGGGTGAACTATCCCTTTAATTTATTTTTAAAAGTTGAATTATAGCAATGTCATTATTATGGAAGTCCATTTCCACTACTAAATACAAATTTTATTACTAAAAAAATAAATAAATAAAACTTTTTATTTCACAATTCAGATTTTTCCCCTCAGAATTGTGAGATATAAATTCACAATTGTAAGTTATAAAGTCCAATTTTGAGAGGGAAAATGTTTCCAGAATTGCAAGTTCATATCTCACATCTCTGACTTTACTCATAATTGCGTGTTATAAAGTCAGAATTTCAAGATAATTCTTTTTTTTTTTATCAGAATTGTGAGATATAAACTCGCAATTGCAAGTTATAAAGTCCAATTTTGAGGGAATGTTCTCAGAATTGCGAGTTTTTAAGTTAGAATAGAGAGAAATAGATATATAATAGAGATATAAACTCACAATTCTGAGAAAAAAAGTTGCAACAAACTCGCAAATGTGACTTTTTTTTCCTCAGATTTACGTGATATACCCACTATTGCAAGAAATAGTGAGATAAAAACAATTCTGACTTTGTTCTCACAATTACAAGTTTGTATCTCACAAAACTGACCTTTTTTCTCGCAAATGCAATTTATATCTCGCAATTCTGACTTAACTCGTGTTCTAAAGTCAGAATTGCCAGGTATAAACCTATTGCGAGATATAAACTTGCAGTTCTGAGAAAAAAAGTCAGATTTGTGAATTTATATATATACACAATTATGGGGAAACAGTCAGAATTGTGAGATGTAAACTCGTAATTGTGAGAAAGGAAGTCAGAATAAATAAGTGAGATAAAAAGTTGCAATTACCTTTCTTATTTTTTATTTAATGACAGAAACAGGCTTTCCTATATTATCATTTTGGTCACGTTAATCATGTATGAAAATCTTATATTGTTAAAAGTCATAATTTTACAATGTATTATTAGTCTTTATCAGACTATATTACCTGCACTGATTTGCCTAGAGTTTCATCAAGAAAACTAATTTTCCACCTCCCAAAACTCTTGCCATTCACTGTGTAAAGGTTAAGGTTAAAAGAGGCAAAGCTAATGAATAAATTAATTAAGGGAAATGAGCAGATGCTTGTTCGCTCACAGCTCCGCTGGCAGACAGCTCATCAGCACAATAAAATGATGGACTCAATCTGGCGTGCGCAAGAACAACTACCGCGTTTTTGGCACATGCTGTTGTGGAATTTAATTCTTACAGACACACACGTATCATCTCCATGGCACTCAGAGCACAGCTTCAAGAGACAGACTTTCTTCATTTGCTCTGTGTGCAGCGGTGCTGCAACTGCTCTGAAGCACATCAATGACCGTCCACTTTTCCAGCCGTCCGGAAGAATTTTCCTCTATTCATTTTCTCCATAGGGACTTCAACTCAATAAAGCGTTCTAAGCTATGAATCCATGCCCACAGACTTCCGCAGATTTGGAACGCCATTCACCAAAGTTGTACACATCCTCTGTCTCTCGAGTCATTATTTATTAAACATTATGGCTAATTTAATTGTGCTTTCACATATCAGCATTCTCATACATAGTGTGTACAATGGGCCGTGTTGCTCATGTGTTGGTTCAGTTTAACACATTACACCTAATCCATTCCACATTTTTCCTCCAAATCAATGCAGAAAATTTGAAAAAATGGATTTCATTTGGGCCTGGTGATTTGTCATAGCAATAAAGCATGAAAATTGAGCAAGGGAGAGGAAAGACAGAGAGAGAGAGTGCGAGATGACAAAAGAGACAGACAAAATATCAGCAGGAGCTCTTGTACAGCAAAAAATGAAACGGATTTCAGAGAGAAATATGAAGACAGCAGATGACAGATACACTGCCGAGACTCTGCATGTCTGCTTCGCAGAGATTTCCACCTGAAAGAGTAAAGGCACTGACCACAGTACACAAAAGATGATCTATAGACAAAGCCAAGCGATGGATTGTTTGTAAGAAAAAAAACAAAATACAAACGAACACACCAGGAAATAGGAAAGTGCTCAATCTGCAGTCAGTATGGGGGTTTTACAAACAAGATCATCATTAAAACATGCTCGTTTCCTATTAGACAGCAACAAATAAACGTCAATTCCAATCAAGTTCATTACTGAACAACACTGCAACACAGTAGCTCTCAACCAAAAATCAAGAATCTTATTTAACAAATTTACCTTACTTAACTTATATTAAAAAAAAAACTATTTAATTCAGTCCCTCCACAACTTAGTATTTAGTAATAAATGTTTAAATAGATAATTATTTAATTGTTTAATTATTTTATTATATTTTGGTATTTTTATTTTAACAGGGTCTTGGAAAACCTATGTTTTCTTATTTTAAAAGTGTGAATCATAAAAAGTGGGCACTTTTAATATTAGTATAATATGTTTAATATATTAAGATTTGTAAGATTTGTCTCTATATAGCTCTAAAACACTTATAAGGTAGAATTTTTTTTTTAAATCCTTATCAAGTGCATACAATTAAATAAAAAACTAACTTAAAATTAAATTAAATAAAAGATGGACATTTTCTAGCCAACATAATAGTGAATTACCCCTTTAAATATGAATTGTCACTAAAATTCATCACATTTCACAAATTTCCATTACTTTTTATGATTTGTCAGTGATTTTCAATCATAATTACTGGACAAGTAAGGAATGAATGATTTTTTTTTTTTTTTAAATAAACAGTAAATAGATTTATTTCTTTTTATTTCTTTTTTTGTTTTAGACTCATTTTAAAAGTGATTTCTAGAGCTGTCTAGAGAGTCCTAACATATATATTTAATATTTTTCCAAGCTTTCCAATGTAGAAATTGTCTATGAAATCTTTATCCAGTGTAAAAAAACTAGATTTCAACATTTATAGTACTAATATTTACAAATATTTGTGGACAATGGGGAGATTTCAAATTAAAAAGAGATAATTTATATAGTATAACATTTCTTGATTTGTCTGAACTTTCAGTCTGATGCCAAATTTACATCACTATCAAAACAACAGTTTTAATATCCAAATGAATGGGGTTCAGTATTTAAACAATACTTCTTTTCTTTTTCTTTACTTTAACAAGACTGAGAAGTCTAGAGCAACCATGACCCGCCAAA
Source organism: Cirrhinus molitorella (assembly GCA_033026305.1). NCBI lineage: Eukaryota > Metazoa > Chordata > Actinopteri > Cypriniformes > Cyprinidae > Cirrhinus > Cirrhinus molitorella. Next base: position 28,115,214 of record CM065122.1, on the reverse strand, counting down.
AGTGTGGGCTGGGAACATTACGGTATATGGCGGTACAATTATATTTTGACTGGCAAACAACCAGTGGGAATGTGTGGCGATCATGAAAATGAATAGGATGAACGATTCCAAACATAACAAGGATATCTATTTCCACTGTGACACAGAGTTTTTCCAGTTTGACTTTTGGCTTTTCTTGTCTTTGTAACAGTAGCTGTATAGAGGGTCTTTGATGCTCTTTTCTGCCTATCAGGAAGGCGCTTTCCGGCAGCTAGCAGTTTGGCAGCGACTGAGTCAAAAAGGCATTTCCTCTGTGGATAACCTACTCCTTTCTCCCACTTTCACTTCCTGTCCTTCTTTTTTCCTTCCTTTTCTCATTCCATAAGGATGGCTTTAATCCTCTCACGGCTGATTCAGTGTTCCGCTTTATTCATTTTTTATTCATGCCGACTGCTGTATAATTCCTGGCCGTCTGAGCCCACTGCAATTCACACCACACTGACAAACAAGCTCATGGAGAACGACTGGATTTTCAATAAAGAAGAGAAATGGTGACAAAAACAGACTCGTTTGCATAAGTGAGTTACAGCGCAGGCCATAGATTTCACATCTATGGGGGCGGAGACATTTCAAGCTGATCCGAGACCGGTCCTTTTGTTGGTCATTATGATTTACATTATGTTAGCATAACGCAGCAACCACAATCGAGGGTTTAAGAAAGAGAGACAGGAAACCAATTTATTTGACTATGCTGCAGGAGGATGTGCTTTCGCTACAGCAGCCATACCTGGACTCAACAAAGACACATGAGACACAGAGGATGAATGGAGAAGAGTTCACACACCTTTTGACCACTACATTTAAATGGCCATTGCGGTCATTCATCAATCAGGATTTTTAAAATAAAATAAAATAGAAAGTTTCTAGCCAATATAATAGAGAATTATCCCTTTTAACATACCTAAAAGTATGTATTTTCACTGTGTTTCACAATTACCTTTGCAGCCATTCATCATTTAGGATTTACAATAACAAAAAAAAAAAAAAAAATGTTTTTAAATAAAATAACAAAACAAAACAAAATACACCTAGAAACATACATTTTCACTGTATTTTCAGAATTACCTCTGAAGTCATTTATCATTCAGGAAATAAAATTAAACAAAATAAAATAAAACGGTAAGTTTCTAGTCAATATAATTCTCTAGAAATATACCTAGAAACATGTATTTTCATTTCACAATAACCTTTGCAGTCATTCATCATTCATAATCTAAAATAAACTAAACTAAAATAAAAATAGGCCTAGCAATGTATTTTCACTGTATTTTCATAATGACCTTTGTGGTTCATTTATCATTCAGGATTTTAAATAAAATAAAATGACAGACAGAAATTTTCTAGCCAATATAATAGTGAATTACCTCTTTAAACATACCTAGAAACATGTATTTCACTGTAGAAATTTCCATTAATTTTTATGATTTTGAAAGATTTTTCAGTGATTTTCAAATATAATTACTGAATAACTGATATTAAATAAATAAATAACAATAAAAGATACATTTCCAGCCAATTAAATATTTCAGAGTTAAGCATAACTAAAAAAAAATGTTGCATTCACTATAGAAATGTACATGTCTTTTAAAGATCTGATTAATTTCCATGACTTATCCAGGCCTAAATTTTACAGCTAAAGTAAAATCTTCTCTGACATTGCTAGGTTTTCCATGAAATCTTAATAAAGCTGTTAGTGAAGAAAATGTTTTATTTTGACAGAGAGCTCTTTTGACAGAAGATGTCAAATGTGAAGAAATATCAAGAATTCCCAACTCTTTAACTGTCATTAGTATCAGAATGTCAAAATGTCATTTTAAAAAGGTTTGACTGAACCAATAAATTAATAAGGACAACAATGCTCCTAAAGGCCCCTCAAGCCCTATTTTCCAGCCCAAACTTCATGCGTAAACAGAAAAAACGTCAACACGGGACAAAAACAATCTGCACTTGTGAGGTCATTTCATGCCATCTTTGAAAAAACGGTTTCTGTCTCAAATTGTAAAAAAAAGCTCCTGTTTTCGATCAGAAGACTGGTCTGTTGAGTGTCTAGACATCTGTAGACTGATGTGCAGGGCGAGCCCCGGGCTCAGGTTTCTCATAGCAGATTGCATGTCTGTGACCGTGAACTCTGTGACCCCAGATCTGTTGACCTCTGTGACCCCTGTCAGGACGAAGCACATCTGGGGTCCCCAGTGGAGAGAGTGCTGACATGGCCATGAATCAGGCACAGTCGGCCTGTCTCAACCCAGCGCCACAGCAACGGACTCCGTAACAGTCCCATCAATTACACCACCCGCCACGTTCCTCCAGCCGAATCAGTGTGACATAAAGAGAACACCTCTTTCTGTTCAGCCGCAGTACCACGTCTCCTCTTTACGTGTGATTTCCACAGTCTCTTAGGACACTGCTAGCTACACAAACTCAACTTACACATCACTATGCTCTGAAATGTTTCTGTATGCAAATCAAAAACTCAAAACAAGTTTGTGCTGCTTTCACAGGCACTGCTGTAGTCAATTTTCTCTGTCAGGTCAATTACTGTCATAGTAGAGTACCAACAGAATCTTGCTGAGCAAAGGCTAAACTGTCAACATGTTTATAATGTAGCTACATTATCTACCTGAATAACAACCAGAGACATTCCATAATAGGAAGGAAACAGAAATGGCAGCACTCAATATGGCGACTGCAATGAAAAAGAGCCAAATGCAATTTTAATTGAGACTTTAAATAGACTTTAACATTGCTTTATTTGCTGATTTGAAGTATGTAATGCTTTTTGATTAGTAATATGCATTACTAAGATTGCATACCTCAGATTGCAATCTTATTTATCTCTTATTTATTTAGCTTTCAGATTATGTATAAATGACCTTTATGAATTTCGATTGACCCTTATGACTAGATTTGTGGTCCAGGATCACGTATGTTATTAAACCACAGAATGTACAAAACAATTTTAACACAAAAAAATGTGTTTACTTTTTAGAAATACATACTTATTTATTTCTTCATTTACTTCAATACTTATTTACAGACTTTTATAGTGTTACAAAAGATTTTTATTATATTTCTATAACACATTTTACCAAATTCAGTACATTTTGGGGTGAGATTTTTTTAGAATTTAAATACTTTTACAAATAAATAATTTTATTTTTGGCGTTTAAAGTGTTAGAATTTTCTATTCCATTTCTATAAATGCAGATATTATATATATATATATATATATATATATATATATATATATATACATATATATATATTAGTATTATTTATTCATATTTTTAAATAGCTTTTATTTGTTTTAATTATTTTTTGTGCTTTTGTCAATTTTTGGTTTAATTATTTTAATTTAAGCTTAATACAATTTTTGTGTTTTTGTCAATTTGAAGAAAAAATACATAAGATAATAGTAAATATTTTTTCAATATTTTTTCCAGATAGTTATAGTGTTACAAAAGATTTATATTCTATTTCTATAAAAGCTTAAAGCTATTATAGAAGTTTTTTGTTTTGTTTTTGATATTTTTTAACTTAAATTTTCTATTCATCAAAGAATCCTGAAATGTTTTCAACATTGATATTAATAATAAATGTTTCTTGACGAGCAAATCAGCATATTAGAATGATTTCTGAGGAATCACGTGAAACTGAAGACTGGAGTAATGATGCTGAAAATTCAGATTTGCATCACAGGAATACATTATAATTGAAAATATATTAAAATACAAAACAGTTTATAACTGTAATAATATTTCACAATATTTTTGTTGATCCAATTAATGTTGGCTGGTTATTTGAATCAACTGAAAAGATTAGGTAGAAAAAAGATAAATAGCCTAACATGTCCTGTCTGACTTTCAAATAAAAAATAACAAAGTAGTGATAACATGACTTTATCATCACAGAAATGCTAGATTGCATGTTAAGTATGTAGGACTGCACACTTGGCCAAGCATTTACGTTACGTTACGTTACGTTTCATTTGCGTACTTGCACAGAGTTTGTTTCTGATCTTAACGAGCATCTTAGTAATCGAAATCCAGAACACTTTATCTCCTTAATTTTCCATAATGCAGAGAAGTTCAATACTAATTCCCTTCATTTGTTAGTCCCAGGGGCAGATATTCAATACAAGATCTTCTACACAAAAAACAACTGCTCAAAGTCACAGGGCACGAATCTGATGATGAAGAGACAGTCTAGCAGCAGCAGAAACAACCTAAGCAGTTCTTCTGCCCTGTCACTAGGCACTAGGCCATCTAGTCTCACCTCCGCACAGTCTGTGTGCCGCCCACATGTCCGCACACGCTCACACTTAAACAAACAATGATGGAGATATCTGCTTCAGCATACACTCATATGCACCTCTAATGAACACAAACATGCGCTAATGACCCATAGGAAGCAGAAAAGCTCAGAAAATTGGATTTCTAATTGGATGAGCCATGAAAGGCTGTGATTTTATCACACTTAAAGTGATTGTTCACACAAAATTGAGAATTGTGTCATCATTTACTCACCCTCATGGGTGAGTAAATGATGACACTGTTTTTATTTTTGTGTGAGCAACAAATAATCTGTCTGTTCACACCAGTGTTAGTAGTAGTATTAGTTGTATTATGACAACTTTCTGAAGATTTTAGCATGGTAATGGATATGACAACGTTTATGTATTTGGCCTTAGCAGAGATCTGCTACAGATTGCTGCTGCTGTTGTTGTAGATTATTGTTGCTGCAAAGCAAGAACAAGAACTGCCAATACATATGCCAATGCGCTGCTGTCAGTATTTAAGATAGCATATATATTAACCCATAACAGATCTATACAGGTGGAGCTGGGGAGGTGGAGGGTTTCATAGTAACTCTGAAAGCTTGCTGCAAACTGCTCTAGTGAATGCTAACCAGCTATTTAAATGCATATGCAGCATAAACCAATCAGCTCATGCCAAGCAGTTTAACGCTGTGACTATCATCAGTTTGCGGTAAGGACTAGAGTTTTATGAAAGAACTTGGCATTTACACTACCAGTCAAAAGTTTTTAAACAGTAAGCTTTTCATTGTTTTTTAAGCCCTTAACTGTCACCGTCCCACTTGTGAAGTTTACTTCACCATTTTACAAATAAATCCTAATTTAATAATGAAAAACTATATATCGTTGGAAATGGTCTAAGACTTCTAAATAGATATTTTACCACTTTTTTGTGTTACAAATTATGTAGGAAAAGTAATTGATTAATTTATGACAAGAGTGCACCTTGTAAATCTACTCCATAACAGGAGTTTTGACCTTTGTCACAAAAGATACTTTGTTGCCTTTTTCCATATCATGCTTTAGAGATCATAAGAAATTATATATCACTTGAAAACTTAAAATCTCAAAATTCATCCTTTGAAAACCATTTTAAAATGCAGCTTTAAAATCACAGGAATAAATTACATTTTTTTAAAAATATATACAAATAGAAAACTTTTTTTAAATAAATATTTCAAAATTTTGCAGTTTTTGCTGTACTTTGGATCAAATAAATATAGGCTTTGTGAGGCTTCTTTAAAAAAGCTTTCAAAAGCTTTTGACTGGTAGCGTATATACTATTATATCATTTTTATGTGCCTTTGTCAAATTTATTAATTTTTATTTTAAATTGCAGTTTAAGCCTAATTTTTAATAGAATTTTGTCAATTTGATTAGTTTACTTTTAGTTTCAATTTCACTTTTGTCTAATTTTTTAGCTGTAGTTTTATAATTATCCTTTATTTTATTTATCTAGTTTTAGTAATTTTAGTATTTTTAGCCATTTAATATTAGCTGAAAACATTTCTTTAAGTTTTTTATTCAAATATTTATCTAATATTTATATTTGAATTTCTTCTGCTTGTTTGTTTGGTTTGTTTTTTATAATTTAAAAAAAAAATGTTTTATACTAATATTTACACTACCAGTCTAAACAGTAGGATTTTTACTGTTTTTTTAAAGAAGTCTCTTCTGCTCACAAGCCTGCATTTATTTGTGCTAAAGTACAACACAGACAGTAAAATTTTGAAACATTTTTCCTGTTTAAAATAACTGTTTTCTATTTGAATATATTTGAAAAAATGTCATTTATTTATGTGATTTTAAAGCTGAATTTTTAGCATCATTACTCCAGTCACATAATCATTCAGAAATCATTCTAATATTCTGATTTGCTGCTCAAAAAACATTATTATTATTATTATTATTATTATTATTATTATTATTATTATTATGTTGAAATTTTGTCAGGTTTCTGAATAGAAAGTTCAGAAGAACAGCATTTATCTGAAAATCGTTTGTAACATTATAAACGTCTTTATCATAATTTTTGATCATTTTAAAGCATCCTTGCTAAATATGTCTGTAAGCTTTTGAATGGCATAGTGTATGTTACAAAAGCTATTTATTTCAGATAAATGCTGATCTTTGGATCTTTCTAATTATCAAAGAATCCTGAAAAAATGCACTCAACTGTTTTCAATATTTAAATAAATGTCTTACTGTCCAAAACGTCTGACAAGTAGTGTATATTTTAATTCAACCTTTTTATTACAAATAATGAAAAAAGTTTTAGTTAACAGCAACACCACTGGGTCACATTATAGAAAAGGACTATTCAATCACAGCTGATCAAAACAGCTTGTCACTTGTGATTGTGGCTGGTTAGGACAAAAATATTTTAAAATTGCATTCTCATTTGTTTTCTCACTGAGGGCAAAGTGTAACAGCCTGACATTTTGTTGACAGCTAAATTCTCATTACTGCGGCGTCACGCCGGCATCGCCCCACCCACCATGAAATCCTATTCTGCATGACTGTATTCAAATAAATCATGGTCTGATGTCCTGCCTGTTTTTGTGCCTTTTGTATATTGCAGCATTTTTGCATTTAGAGTGGGCAAACTAATTACGTGTTGCTGGAAACTTACCACATCATTTCTGGTAAGGACCCGGCAAGGCTAACAACATTCTTTAAACTGTGGCAAAATAATTTCAGAACACAGTCTCTTGTGGTGTAGTGCTACAAATAATATATACCAGAGGGCGACAGCTTTTTATCAGTAAGAACAATGAGAGGGGAAGAGGAATATCATAAACTAGAGCAGCCTAGAAAGCTTGTGTGAAAGGACGGGATTTAAGCAGCCATTATACATGTCACTATGAAGAAGAGCAGAGAGGAGGATAAAGTGTAAACTCACTAAGTTATGGCTGGGGGGGGAGGGGGGGAGGTGTGAAAGGAGAGAGAGGAGAGGTAGAGGAGGTGTGTGTGTGTGTGTGTGTGTGTGTGTGTGTGTGTGGGAGATCATTCCCCCTCTGCAATTAAAACAGCTGCCAAGGTTAATCTATGCCTGATCGATCAGAGGCTTCTCACACTCTGTTCACAGTCTTCAGCTGGGAGATCACACCGTCCATCTAAATGAAGCTCGCAGTGAATGCGTGTGTGACTCTGAAAGCAGAAGAGCGTTTCACATTTTCTGAGCAGGTGTACGGCTTACAAAATCAGCGAAGTACAATGGCAGAGACTAGCAGATGTGTGCTCCTCCTTCATCTGCAGATAACAACGGCCCTGATCCACTCCAAGCCAAAAGTGTGAATAAATGCAATTTAAGTTTGCAAACCTTTCTCTGCTTTGAATCTATTCATACCAAGCCAAACCTAACGCAAACGCAATTTTCCAGATAGAATCCCAAAGAAAATATCTAACATCTAAAAAAAAACCCCTGAAAAATAAAAAACTAAAGGTCCTTTTAGATTTGCATTTGAAGTAATGCATTTGAAGTAATGCATTCTAGTATTGTGAGAGGGAGGATAGCTAGATAGATAGCTAGATAGCTAGATAGAGATAGGTAGACCGATAGACAGATAGCATGATGATCGATAGATAAAATAATAGAATGATAGAACAATAGACAGACAGATAAAACCATAGACGGAATGACAGAACCACAGAACGACAGAACAATAGAATGCTATATAGAATGATAGATAGATAGATAGCACAATAGATATAATGAAAGACTGAACGATAGATAGAACGATACAATGCTAGATAGAATTAGGGCTGCACGATTTGGAGAAAAAATCTAATTGCGATTTTTCTAATCAAAATTGCAATTTGCGATTTAAAATGTGATTTTACTACTTCTTAAAAGTGCTACAGGTTTGATGTGGTTTGCTACATCACGTGGCAATACAACAAATTTATATCAAAACAAAACAAAGCATAATTACAGATGTGTTCGTGAGCCTCACGCCATAAGTCTTCGTTTAGACATAAGGAAATCAAATTGTAGAATGCACACTCAGCAGCGCCAAGCGCTTCCCGCGACAGTTAAAACGAAACCGAAAGTAAGACTCGCACGCGCATTGAAAAGCAATTTTAAGAGAGCGACTCCCCAATGCGCGCAAATTAGGTATTTAGGTGCCAAGTCGTCTGCAGGACTTTGCTCTTCTGCAGACACAATTTGTTGGGAAGTTGAGTCGCTGCTCCCGCTCATCTTTTCCAAATGGCATTAACGTTATTTGCTATTAACGTTCAGTCAGTACATGCAGTTTTAAAATGCCCCCTATTGGTTAAACTTGCATCAAACATAATATACGCAAGAAGACGTAATATGCACATGAAACAAACTGTCAAAAACGACGTATATGCTTGTTACCATATAGTCAATCGAAATAATCGCACCCTTTCAAATCGCAATTCCGGTTTACAAACGATTAATCGTGCAGGCCTAGATAGAATGACAGACAGCACAATAGAACGACAGAAAGAACTACAGATAGAATGACAGAATGATAGAACACTAATAGATAGGTAAAACGATACATAGAACAATAGAATGATACAACGATCGATAGAATGATGGAATGACAGAACAACAGACAAATAGATAAACGATAGACAGAATGATGGAATGATAGAACGATAGAACAACAGACACATAGATAAATGATAGACAGAACAATAAAACCACAGAACGATAGCATGATAGACAGGCCGATAGATTGAATGATAGATATGACAATAGAACGATGAAACCACAATGTGATAAAATGCTAGATAGAATGATAGATAGATAGCTCAATAGATAGGCTGATAGATAGATAGAATGATAGATAAAATGATAGAACGACAGATAGAATGTCAGATAGATAGCATGAAAAATAGAAAAAATGATTAGTTTGCCTATTTTCCGTGCTGCGAACAAAACAAAACAAAAGATGAAATAAATAAATAAAAAGATCTGACAGTCTCTCAGTACAGGCAATGCACCTGTGGCGTGCAAGCGTGCACGTTCACTTGTGTGCTCAGCGCTGAGAGACCAGAACGCAGATGGGTGCCGAGGAAACTGATCTGGTAGCCCCAAAAAAACTCTACCTCTGTTATATGACGATATTTTGGATTTGAGATTACTGACACTGAGCAGAGAGATGTATTGTGCAAGATTTGCAAAATTAAAGTTGCTACATCACGTGGCAATACAGCAAATTTATATCAAAACAAAACATAATTACAGATGTGTTCGCGAGCCTCAAGCCATATTATAAGTGTTCGTTTAGACATAACGAAATCACACACTCCATAACGCACTGCATGGCACAAGACATGATGGACTTTTAACAGAATATAACCACAAGACATGATGCACAGGAGCGTAATTTCCATTGGGGATGGGGAGTGACATGTCCGCTCCACTTTTACATTAATGTCTTGTATTGTAGAATGTACGCTGTATTGTAGTTAAAGTGAAACCGAAAGAAAAACGCGTACGCGCATTGAAAAGCAATTATAATACCCAGCGTATAAAGAGTGACGCGCCAATGCGCGCAAATTAGTCTACGTGACATATCTAGGCTGTTATTGGTATGTAAGCTATAATAGGTTGTGTAGTTGTCTATAGCTCTGTATCATGCTTGAAAAAGTTGGTCTGTATTGGCACTTTGAATATTAGGAGAGTAGCCTACTTTGATTATGGCTGCATTTATTGTTTGCACTGTGTTTTACATTTATTTTTTATTTTTTGGTTATTTATACTGTTTTAATTTATGCCCAATTTGTGAAAAGAACTTCAGTTAATAGGTCAAATGTTCTAGAAGATCATAATTCATGAACCCCCATATTGTGCCCCCAATATCGCAATCACAATCGCATATCGCAATATTGACCCCAATAATCGCAATATGGAAAATTTCCCAAATCGTGCAGCCCTAATAGATAGATAGATAAAATGATAGAATGATAGAATGATAGATAGAACGATAGATAGATAGATAGAACGATAGATAGAGCAATAGATAGAACGATAGATAGAACAATGATAGATAGATAGACAGACATTTTACTGATTCAAATTATGAGGGTTATAATGTGTACATGCAGCTCAAAACATTTTTTACTTTATTTATTTTATTTTTCAAGGTGTAATGTGACTGTAGAACGCTAGAACGAATGATAGAATGACAAAAAGACAGACAGATAGACAGACAAAAAACTTGTCCCAACAAACAGAAAAAAAAGCTACATGCAAATCTTAAAAACCCTGACATGCAAAAACTGACCTAATCAAAAGATAAAACACTGGACAATCCCAGTATAAGCTTTTAAACTAATGGGAATGCATTTCATCTTTGTAAAATCTAGCTTGCAAGCCTGTGCTGTAAATCACATACCGCATGTCAAACATAAAAGCTAAAACAGTTCATCCATGTGACCCACAGAGATAGTTAGAGTGTATTGTGTTGATGTCAGAACAGCTGGTCACGGCCACGGCCTCGCTGCTCATCACAGTCAGCAGGTGTGCGCACACGCTCACAAACACACGCACACAAACAAACACTAACAATGTGCATCTGTGATGCAGCACAGCATGTTTGATACTGTAAACTGTGAGCATCATCCAAATCGATGTGTTTGCAGAACAAGTGTGTTTTTCCACCTTCTGCTCTCGTTAGTGAAGAAAAAGAAACCGTGCCACTCTAATCTTCCTAAACTGTCACTCTCTCCATAGATTTCACAGGTTGGAAAGCATGTGGCACTCAAAAGAGATTCCCCTCTCGGAACGCGACACTTACGCGCACAATTACCATCATTCCCTGGAATACGTCTGCACAGAGGACTTCTTCACGTCTGCTACTCTACAGGATTAAAAAGTGAAATAATTCACTGTCACAGCCTTTGGTTCTGGTATGACATCCTCCTTCTGTTGAAATCCTGCTTTAAAAGCATGTTTTTGTTGCGCTGCCCATTTTCTGAAAGCTGAAAAGCTGCCATAAATTACAAAAAACAAAACAAATGAGTCACCACAGCAGCTCTCCAATGTAGAGAGTGGGGTGAGGGAGCATTTCCAAATCTGCACTTCACTTAGCTATAAAAAACCCCATGCGTTTACAGAATAACACATCCGGTGCCGGGAACTGTGTGGTGGAGGGGTGAAAATATTGGTAAATGGATTGTATAACAAGTGAGGATGCCTCACACTCACCGAGGAACACATCAGCAGGCTTATACATTTGTGTGGCGGCATTTCGCACAAGACTGCAGATTTTATTTGCATGTGCTACGGACTCCTGATAATGTCAGTCTGGAGTCTCTCGCTCTGACAGCGGCAAGAGACAGCTGCGGTTGGGCGGGGTTTGGATGCGGTGCACGGCCTCGCTTTGCACCCTGCTGCTATACAGTGTAACACTAAAAAAGAGAGGGTTTGACCAGCTCTGTGGTGGCGGTGAGGGGACAAACGGTCCGGTGCCGTCTGAGGATACAGAAGACACATGTGCGCGGGCATTCTGCCCCGTAACACTCGAAAGCCGATTGGTCGACAGAGTCTTTAGTTTTCAAACTCTGTGGCCTCTTCACGCAGGCATAGCGCCAAACGTGGGGCTCCATCCCCTGCAGTAATACATTCAACCTCTCATCTTGTCTTTAGAGACCGATTAATTTGAATGTTGTTGTTCAAAGTTGATTTCCAGGGTCAAGCTTCAAAGTTTAAACATGCATTCATTAGCAAAGGCTTTATTTTTAAATTATTCCCCGAATCAAAACGTGCTTCTCAAGGCTCTTCGCTTGAGAAGTCGTGCTAGGGGAGAAAGAGAAAAAGAGACCAGCAGCAAAAAACTGCACTGAAAAGAGGTGTGAGAGCCGAAGCAGCATGCAAATAACTCACTCTTACAAAGTCTGACAGCCATTGATTTTTTTTTTCCGCATTTCACTCTATTTTTCGCTGTATTGTTTGATTGCGTTTGTGGTGACTCATTTCTATCCTTTTAGCAGGGCCATCCGGCACTTTCTTTAGATACACTCTCAAAGGCGACACAAAGGGAGAAAAAGAACCGAGAGGGTGAGCAAGAGAATGAGAGGGCACAAAGAAAGAGGTAAAGCCGTGGTTTTGTCCTGAGGTAAGGCATTAGACAGCTTTAGGAGAGCGAGGAGGGGAAATGAAAGGTTGTATGGGTTAGTTGAAAGTAGGAGTACATCAGAGCAGGAATCAAGCTAGTCACACAGTATTTAGACAGACTACTCATAGTTTAAACAAATTGGTGCAATTGCAATGTTCAGTGTGGTGGATACAGCAGATAAAGTCTGGCTTTGTAATTTAAAATAGCCAAGTGGCTTTTTGGTAGATTCACCTGATTTTTCAGTTCAGAAGGTAAGTTTGCTGGTTTAGGCCTTCTAGTTCGCACAAACATAAAAATTCTGTCATTAACTGCTCACCCACATTTCGTTCCAAACCTGTAAGACCTTCATTCATCTTTGGAACACATATTAAGATATTTTTGATGAAATTTGAGAGCTTTCTGACCCTGCATACACAGCAATGCAACTGAAACGTTTTATGGCTTAGAAAGGTAGTAAGGACATTGTTAAAATAGTCCATGTGACATCAGTGGTTCATCCGTAATGTTATGAAGCTATGAGAATACTTTTTGTGCACAAAGAAAACAAAAATAACAAATTTATTCAACAATTTATTCTCCTCCGTGTCAGTCTTCATGAGAATATCACATGGACCACTTTAACGGTGTCTTTACTACCTTTCCGGGCCTTGAACGTGTCAGCTGTTGCCGTCTACGCAGCAAAAATATCATAATTTGTGTTTCTGAAAATGAAGGGAAGGTCTTATGGGTTTGGAACAACATGAGGGTGAGTAATCAATGACAGAATTTTCATTTTTGGGAGAACTATCCCTTTAAGTTTTTACAACAAGGGAAGCTAAATCATTACTACAGGATCATTAATGTTTTACAAATTATTAAAAGCAAACCATTTTCAAATTTTCTATTGTTTATGGGTTGCTAAGTTAGCTGATGAGCAAACCAACTCACTCCACTAGCATACTAACACTCAAACCAGTTACTACATTTCTTAACATCTCTCATGTGAGCTGAGCACCCAAAATTTGTCAAATAAAAATTATATTTGGCAACCTACAGAGTTCACTTATGACTTAAAGGATTAGTTCACTTCTAGAATAAAAACTTATATATGATAATTTACTCACCGCTGTGTCATCCAAAATGTTCATGTCTTTCTCAGTCGAAATGAAATGAAGGTTTTTGAGGAAAACATTTCAGATTTTTTCTCCATATAGTGGACTATAGGGTAGAAGGTCCAAATTGCAGTTTCAATGCAGCTTCAAAGGGCTCTACACGATCCCAGACAAGGAATAAGGGTCTTATCTAGTGAAACCATCTGTCATGTTCTATAAAAAAAATTATAATTTCTATACTTTTTAACCACAAATGCTCATCTTGCACTAGCTCAACCATTACACACTTACATAATTACGCATGTGTGATGTAGGTGGAAGTAAGTGTTTACAAAGAAAACATGCAAAGAAAGTCAAAAACCCATTGCAAAAAAAGCTAAAACAACAATGTTGTATGACTTTGAAGTTGGAGAACAGTTTTTTGCCCTACCCTACATTTTTGAACCAAAGTACACAGACGAACAACTAACCATGCGTGACTTTTCCAATGTGATTACGCAATGCACAAAGTCGAGCTAGTGCAAGACGACCATTCGTGGTTAAAAAAAATACAGAAATGTTATTTTATTTTACAAAATGGCCAATTGTTTCTCTAGATAAGATCCTTTTCCCTTAGCTGGGATCATGTAAAGCCCCACTGAAGCTGCACTGAAACCTCAATTTGGACCTTCAACCCGTTGATCCCCATTGAAGTCCACTTTATGCAGAAAAATCTTGGAAGGTTTTCCTCAAAAAATGTAATTTCTTTGCAACTGAGTATAGGGGTGAGTATATTATCAAGAAATTTCTATTCTGGAAGTGAACTAATCCTTTAAGGGTTATGTTGAAAAAGAGCAACAGCAAGATCTTACTGTGAATCTCTGTGATGTTGAAAATAGACCAGGTGTTAGTTCTAAAAACTACAAAAATCCTTACAGACATACTTATATTTCAAAAATGCTTGGAAATACAAGAGAAAGCAACTTTACAACGTGTGGGCATTCATTTTGAAAAGCCGTAACCTCGTGGACGAGAGGATGCTGACCTTCCATCGACTACATAGAAGTCAATACAACTATTAGACTATTGAGTTTTCTTATCCAACATTCCAGAGCACAGTCAATACAGTAGTTAGTAGAAGAGAACAAACCACAGTGTGATTTATACAATCAACTAGACCAGGATAGTGCTCAAGCCCATAATCCACCATGTTCTTTATCCGCAGACACAAATGAACGCATTATAGTTAGCGTTAATGTGTTTCTCAACAGCAAATAGTCACCCACACATAGGTACTTTAATGTTAGTAATTGAGTATGTTATTGTCAGGCGTTCCAGTGCAAGTTCATTTTAGCAAGCTTTTTCCTTTTTAGTGTTAATACTAATGAAATGAGCTGTAGAAATGAGCTGATATGACAATTCTCATCTAAAAGAGTCTTTTATTATATTATGGATGTGGACTTAAACACTGATGATTTGACATACAACATTCTCAACGAAAATGTTACAGAGATCAGCAAGTTTTGTAGTAAGATTGATGACAATGGACCCTGCAAGACCAGTTTTACGCCGTCATAGAAATTTAATACGGGCGTTGACTCAGACGGAGACATGGAGGTTTCAGATGAGACCTAGAGATGTGCTCTGTTTAGTGACACTAAGACTTACGGGTGGTGCTGGTAGGGCTGGGCACCCAGTTTTCTGTGAAGTTGACGTTGCACATGTTGGTGCTGCAGCAGCAGAATCTGTAGGTGCCATTCTGGATCTGTGATGGCGTGGTTGTAACCACGCAACGGTCGTCATGGCAGTCCTGCTGGTCGCCAATGTAAGTCCAACAGCCTGCAAAAGAAAGGATGCAGATGGTTGAGTGAATGAGAGTGAAACACTGAAATGGAAAGTGTGTAAGAATGTGCAAGGATGAAAAACATTTTTGTGTGTGTGGGCATTTTAAGGTACATATTTGTTGTGAAAAAGTGCCTGTAAGGGGCAGACAGGTTGCAGCAAGAATTACCAACATTTTAACAAGTTAACCCTATGAATTACTTGAAAAAATCTAATCTAATCTAATCTATAATATAATATAATATAATATAATATATAAATTAGTGAAATAATAAATATCAGTTTAGCTTCTTATAATATAATGTAATGTAACTACAATGTAAAATAATACATTAATGTTAATGTGCCAGTCAATGAATGAATGAATAGTAATTCGGCTACATTATATTATATTATATTATATTATATTATAACTAAAATAATATTTCAAGTTTTTCCATTGTCATTAAAATTGATATAAAATATGATTTATTTATATGTTTACATTTTATGTTTTACTTTTTATTATATAAAAATAATACAAAGTACAAACTTTAATGTAACAAACTTTATTGTGCAAACTTTAATTATTGTACAAACTTTAATTTAACAAACTTTAATTATTGTACAAACTTTAATTTGCTGCTTTGAAACGATATGTTTCGTGAAAAGCGCTATACAAATATACTATTAATTAATTACTATTATATTAATTAATATTAATTAATATTCATTATTCCATTAGTACATATAAGCAAATCATAATGTTTGCACACTATTTATAAGCACATTATAGCAATGAAATATTAATTCATCGTCATTTTAAAATTATAAAACTAAAATAATATATAATAAGTTTTTAAATTGCCATTGTAATTCATACCAAAAAATCTAAAATTTTATTAATTTATATATGTGTGTATGAATTTTATTATGACAACAAAAAACTACTAATATATGCATATTATATTATATTTTATATTTAACATGACAATGAATAAAATAATGAATATAAATTTACATTTTATTCATTAAGATTTCATAATTATATTTAGAATTATATATTATTTTTTCATTTTCTAAATTATATTTTTGCATTTTTATTTTATTTACTGAATGTTCTTAAAAAAATCATATTAATCTTGGTTAGAGTGCAGTTATTAAGTTAATTTAAAAAAGCTGATCCAAATTGTTTTCTTTATTTACTTATCCTCATGTTCTTACAAACCATTATTTAAAATAACATGGGGGTAATAATGAACAAACCTTTGAACACATTTTTTGGTTGAACTGTCTCTTTAAGAAAAACAGTCAATGGACAGTCCACATAAGTGTATATGCAAAGTTTGTGTGTGTTTGAGTTCATACTGACCTTGTTTGACCAGGCGGATCTCTCCGTCATGTGTTTTCTCCCACAATCCATAGCAGCGGCTGCTCTTGCTGCACAGGATGGTGTTATTTTCTCTGGTGATGTGCCAGTCACCAGTCACACTCTGCTCATCCACCTGCTGGTGCTGGTCATTAAATGCACACTCCCGCTCTCTCTCCTCACTCTGAGCAGCTGCCGAGACACAAAATGAGAAAAGAAAGAAAAAAAGAGATGAGATTATTAACAGAACACCACAACATCCATCAGGAAGACTTCCTGTAGGTCTACATACACACTATGGAAAAGCAAAGCGATCATTACTTATAGCAGTCCCTTCAAGGCAAGTCAGTCCACATGGCAGCCATCTTGGAAACCCCAGGTGGCTATTATCTATATAGACAGCTTTTTAACGTCAGCATGAAATCTATATTCTAAATGCATACGATTCATCCATGTAGGTTTTTATTTTCTTAGCATTTTTTTGCCTCTGTCTCAAAAAACAATCAACGAACTATGGACAGATCCAGGTCGATGCCCAACATTTTTCTTTTTTGATAATAAGTAATGTAGAAAGATCAAAATCTCCAAACCTGTTGGCTAAGATTTTAACATCACCATTAAAGAGACAGTTGACCCAAAAATGAAAATTACCTCATGATTTACTCACCCTCAAGCCATCCTATGCGTATATGACTTCCTTCTTTCAGATGAATACAATCAGAGTTAACAAAAAATGTCCTGGCTTTTCCAAGCTTTATAATGGCAATGAATGGCTGTTGAGATTTTTAAGTCCAACTCCACATGGGCTTCTGAAGCGAATTGATGTATTTTTGTAAGAAAAATACCATATTTAAAACATTCTAAAACGCAATCTCTAGCTTCTGCTAACTTTCGTACGCACGTTCACAAAAGAGTGTCATTCCAGCACATGACGTAGGACGTAGACGAACACAGTGAAAAACGTGTAAACGCAGTGGAGAGCGCAAAACAAAACAGCGATCACAGATTGTTGGAGGATTTTGATATAAGCCAAGAAGAGACTGGTTTTCCTTTTGCTGTAAACAAAACTTGTTCTCGCGAGACTAGCATATTCTCACCAGAGCTTACGCTTATGTCCGACGTCATCTGCTGGAATGACACTCTATCATGTACACTGCCCTCCAAAAGTTTGGAAACGCCTTAGAAAAGTGGGGTTTTGGACAATATTGGTATGAATCCTTTTTAATTTGTGATAATTTTGCATTGACAAGGGACAACACAAACTATGAAAACATATTTTATTACATAAACAGTTCATACATAGAAAAAAACTAAAAATTTTGATTAATCAAAATATCCACCATTAGCAGCTATTACAGCTCTGCATAATCTGGGCATCCGAGCTGTCAGTTTATTCAAACATTGACTTGATATATTACTCTAAGCCTCCTGAAGCATTGCCCAAAGATGATTCACACTGGTTGGACACTTCTTACGGACATCACGGTCCAGATCCTCCCATAGTAGCTTAATTGGGTTGAGGTCAGGTGATTGGGGAGGCCAGACATGATTGTCTTCAATGATAATGGCAAGTTACTTTAATGTATTTGCACCAAAAATGTATGCTGATATCGTCCAAAAATCACTCTTTGCCTGTCTTTTTTCACACGGGTGTTTCCAAACTTTTGGAGGGCAGTGTATGTGCGTAAGACAGTTAGAGTAAAACAGAGATTCCAGTTTTTAAAGTTTTATATATTTAGAAAGCCTTTATTAACCCATCTGGAGCCGTGTGGAATATGTTTTATGCTCTATTTGGATTTTAATTTTAACAGCCATTCACTGGCATTATAAAGCTTCAAAGAGTCATGTTTTTTTTTGTTTTGTTTTTTTAATATAACTCCATATAGACCTAAGATGGCTTGAGGGTGAGTAAATCATGAGGTAATTGAAATTTTATTGTAATCTATCCCCTTAAAAAAAAATAAAAATAATAATGACTTCTTCAGTTCAAATATAATAAAAAATTCCGTTTTTTTTTTTTCTAATTTGGGATAATAATTGAAAGTTATTTGTTTGTTTGTTTTTTAATTTTGTTGATTCATTCTACCTCCAACAACTCATCTGAAATTATTTAATTAATAATATGCATTATATTATTCTTATAACAGCCATACTTTTTACTGTAAGCAAAAAAAAAAACTGTTATATGCGACCACAGTCCACAAAATCTGTCAAAAAAAAAAAAAAAAACTTAAAAAAAACTTTACTTTTTTTATCCATTGCTGTATGGTTTGTTAGCATATGACAATATTTGGCTGAGATACAACTATTTGAAGATCTGGAATCTGAGGATGGAAAAATAATCGAAATACTAAGAAAATGGTTATTATATAAAAAAATAAGTTATTATATTGATATATTTACGAAAGGGATTTTAACAAAATATCTTCATGGAACATGATCTTTACTTAATACCCTAATACCCTTAATACCTTAATACCCTAAAAGAAAAATGAATCATTTTGACCGATACAATGTACTGTTCGCTATTGCTACAAATATGACACCCATGAGGCTGGATTTGTGGTCCAAGGTCACATATTCACTGTCAGTCATAAACTGACCATTATCATTTCTACAATTCAATTGATCTACAAGTGGATCATCTCTTCACACATTCCCTAAATAAAGAATTTCAAAGAAAACTCACATATTTTAAATACCTCATTCAACAAAGTTGAACACATCCTCTACTTACTGCAAGTTCACCTAATAAACATTCTGGCAAATTTAATAAAGCTTTCAGTTCAGTACATTGACATTTTAACACATATTTCCCCTCCCCCCCACATAATCAGTGGCAGATCCCATGTGCGCCTACTTGACTTTTTTCAATCCTACAAAATGATTTCCTGCCTGGAGGAAGTTGAAGAGTTCATTCTGTGCTGAGGATAATCAGGTTGAATGTGGGCGCGTACTTCTGATCGATAGCTAAACCTTGATTAATCGGACGCAATCGAAGGGGCGGGGAGATCCGAAACGGTCCGATGGCTTTATGCTGGGAGCGAAACAACAGAACACCTGGGGCCTCCACGGCACCTGCTGCTGCTCCTCCATCCAACCACGTACACATTTGCAATGCGCACCACCCAAAAAACACCATTACAAAGCTTCCCGTAAGTCACTGTCATGACAACAAGGCGAAGGGAGGGGGGAAACAACAGCACGCCGAGCGTACGTGCAGAAAACGAACCTTTTGAGCGCTGCCGTGTATTTAGAGAACACAAAACCGTGATGACAGATAAGGGCCCTAGCCAACGGGACTGCCCTCATTTCCATGAGCAGAGCCAGTGGGGCTGAATTCTGCTGTCGGCTGATCGCAATCTCCGCCGCAGCTGGCCCGCGCTCACCCCAACTGTATCCAATGAATTAATCCTCTCTCTCTTACCCACACTGTCATGCAAATCGTCAGGCTAGCGTCTGAGTTACCGAGAGGGAAAAATCATAATGCCACTCGTTTAACAGGCTTGGCGAAGTCATTGATCTGGACTATTGTGTTCACAGCGTTCAGACAAGTGAGCAGGGAGGGGGAAGAAAAATCCCTCTGGTAGCATCATCGCCGGTATCCACGTCCCCTCAGAGTCCGGAGAGAGAGAGAATTGCCGCTGTATGTCCCTGGGGGAGGCCTTTGTCTCCTCCTCTACAGGAGCGAAGCCTAAAACGGCCGCACCGGTTTGTATCCCGCCTCACACACACAAGCAAGCGGTAGCCCGAGCACGGATGAATGTGTCCTCAGCGGATGCCTGACTCTGCAGGACTCCTCATTATACCGACCAATCCTTAATCTAAAACAGGGCTGCGCGACCCGAGACCAAGGCGCAAAACGCTCCCTCAGCGGCTTGGAGGGAAACAAATAGTTTCAGCTTGGCGAGCCCCTCTTCGAGACAAAACACAGAGCTCCGCTGGGGGCCGTAAAGGGCCGCTGATGGCTCGGAGACGCTTCCCAATTATGGGGTAAAGATGGAGGATAACGTCTCGACTGACAGTAATGAGCACATGAGGCCTGAGCCAGATGGATCACACTCACATCCTCTTCCTCTTTGCGTTTGCGCAGTTATGAGAGAGTAAGATCACATTCGTGTTGATTGTGTATTTTAGGCCCCGTCTTTGTTTTGGAGTCAGATCATTAGGCGCGACAGTTTCCTGTAATTTGGCTGCAAAGCTGTGTGCCCACCCCACAACACAGGGGTGCAGAGGAACAAGAGCGGCCTACGGCAGGACCTTCAGATCCAATCACACAGCAACACACGGTGAAGGAAAACACTGCAGCGTTTTGGCTGGCTCCAAAGCAGCGCCTCAGACCCTAAGTGGCTTAGAGTTTGAGTGCTGGAGAAAAACAGCAGGACGCTCAACTTTAGAGGAGGTTACTCAGACTAAATCTCTGTTTGTTAGCATAGAGTTGGTGAAGGAGTTTTCTCAACTCTCTTCTTAGAAATCAATAAATGCTTCCAAGTTTCAAGTCACTTAAAGGCTGAATGGTGATATAGCTGACCTGACACTACAGAACAGTGGCACAAACATTTTGTCTTTGTTTACAGCTCTTTTGCCTAGTTATAGGGCTGTCAAGTGATCAAGTGATCGGTTGATTATTCTGACGATTAATCGAGTAAACTAATAGTTAATGTTTTTTTTAGTGTTCAAAATTACTATACATATATAATTGCAAAGAGGACATAATTAGTTTAAGTATCAAGCGCAAGTAATCATAAGGTTTTATTTAACAACACTGTTAAAATGCATAATGTATTAGAAACAACAGAACTAATGTACATGACGCATTAAAACAAATGACTTCAGATGACGCAATCGAATCCTTATTATTAACATTTTATTCAAATTTTCAAATTTGGTGCACGTTGCATTCTCAGATGAACTTTATAATGAACCCAAACTTACAACAATATTTAGAGATGGTGTTTGAGACTGTTCACACATGCAAGTTTGTGTGGAGAAGCATTTACTGCAGCATTTAAACTGCATATATTAAACCTGTAACATATATATTTATTTAACTGAATCATAGCGTTTGTGAATTCACAATAGCATTATGCTCTATTATGATTTTAAAATGGGTTTAATATATTATGCAGCATTGGAAAATGGTCTGATAATGCATTTCATGGATTCTCATTTGGTATTTTTCAGGTTGTAATCAAGCAATCAATGATTTTTTTTTAAATCGGGTACTCGAATTGAATTGAGGAATCGTGACAGCCCTAGTTCTGAAATACATTTTAAAAAAGCTAGTTACTTAAAAATATATATATATTTTTTTTTACATTGGTTGTGTTTTGGCACTTTTCTTCTACAGGGATAAATCTGGTGGAGGAAGAGGTTTGTTCAAGATGTTTTTAATCCTACTCCCAAAAGATTCTATTCCGCTTCTGCCTGCAAGAGGTCTATGTCGATTTTTTAGTCTCTGGCTGGTTAGATTCTGTCTTGTTCCTGTGTTAGGCTATTTTTTCCAATTCCCAAAATGAATAGGTTTTCTGTTGCAGTGACATAAAATTGAAAAACATTGAGAATACCCAACCATGTACCCATGTAAAATGATGTGCAATGGATAATACTGTACAATGTGCATGTAAATGACATCTCTCAAAAATTAGAAATGCAAGAAACTTAAACACTGCCATTCAAAAGTTTGGGATTAGTAAGATTTGTAATAAGCATAGTATAGTAATATAAGACATATTTCTGATTATCAAAGCTGCGTTTATTTGATTAAAATTACAGAAAAAAAACTGTAATATTCTAAAATATTATTGCAATTTAAAATAGTAGTTTTCTATTTTAATATACTTTAAAATATAATTTGTCTTTGTGATGCAAAGCTAAATTTTCATCAGACATTGCTCCAGTCTTTAGTGTCACATGATCCTTCAGAAATGTTGAAAACAGTTGTGCTGCTTAATACTTTTTTGGAACCTGTGAAACTTGCATTTACTCAAAATGAAAGTCTTTTCTATCACTTTTTATCAATTTAACACATCCTTGTCCAATAGAAGTATTAATTTCTTTCAAAGAAAGAAAGAAAAAAAAAAAAAAAAAAATCACTGACCCCAAACTTTGAAGGGTAGTGTATATTGTTAGAAAAGATTACTATTTTAAATAAATGCTGTTCTTCATAACGATTTATTCATCAAAGAATCCTGAAAAAAGTATATTTTTGTACATTTACTGTATCAGTGTATCTAGGCTCAGACTCGTTTCCACGGACCGCACACACACTCCCTAAACATCTCAAGCATGTGACAAACATCATGCCACACTGGCTACGTCTAGTACAACACTGTTGATTATAATGGGAGTTGCATCAGTGTAGAAACATGTCCGTGATCAGCTCTGAAACTGTCTGATGGAAATGGCATAATGTGACCAATACTCATCCAGACACATTAGGGGGGTTGAAAAACTTAAAAGGTGCTGCTGCTGGAGCAATATATTCTTCCGAAAATCTCAAGTGACGTTTTTCCTCATAAATAGGACTGACGGCATTATTTGAATTCCTTTCATTCCTGTACAATACAGCTGGGATGAGGGCATTCTGGTTAAATGTTTTCCTTATAACATGATTAATTCAGCTTTCACCAACTGGCTCCGTTCCATCCGGACATGCAAGACGGGCATTGTCGAATCTTCCAAATGACTCGGCTCTTTATTTTTGTCTGGCCAGTGACGAAAGAAAATTCCTCCACCTCTAGGTGGCAGGGTGCTCTGCTCTACGTCGGGAGAAAGAGACTAGGGTGGAGGCAGGGGAGGGGAGAGGGGGATTGTGGGATTGTTTTTGGGGGCAGTGGAGGCAGTCTGTACCAGTCTGACTCTGCCCTGCTACTGTTTGTGCACCAGCTCAAGGTTAGAGCTGCCGCTCAGAGGCCTGTCAGCATTTTCCCCAGATAACACTCAACTCTGCCTTACTGGGGACCTTCGGTCTGTGTTAGTCCCACCTCCCACTCTTTATTTTAAAGGAAAAGTGCAGTGAAAAAGAGGCTACAATGGTGGTAACTTGCTTGTCAGCTGGCGCCAGGAAAAACGAAACTGCGCTTTTCTATAAAGAATGCATCAGAGTAAAGGACTACACGAACCTAAGCGGAGTACAAATCGTGATTAATTTATCACGTCTCCGCTGAGGCCAAAAGCTGAGGCTGTGTCTGCCAAAGAGCTGGAGGGCCTGTGGCCGTTTCCTTTCGAGTAGATTATCTGAGAGGTTGGCACAGGCCCCATCTCCTGCCAATGTCTCTATAGACAGGGAAGCTGTCAGGCTGGCTCTCTGATACAGGAAGGCAGAGGGGGAGCGCTGGCCCTGGAGGGGGCACCAGCAGAAACCTCACTCCAGCTTGGCCTAGGAGAACTCGGGGGCCAAATGAAAGGAAGGAAGATGGTTCAGCAATTCCAGGGCCATCTGGCAGGCCAGAATCATGCAAGACCATCAGGCAGTTAGATTAAATGGCATATTGCTGTAATATAAAATTTCCAACTACTACAGTAAGAAAAGGAAGGCTTCATGATTTTTCCATTATAAGCATTTACAGTAGATCTTGCAGAGAAGTTGATTGTTGGAAGTTGATACTTGCTTGATTCTTAATACTGTGCTGTTACCTGAATGATCCACAGCTATTTTTTTGTGGATAGTTTATTTTTAAAGTCATCCCAAATCGTGTCATAGGATTGTTCAGAGTATCTTGTTTTGTAAATGAGGCACAATATCATGGAGAGTTACCAAAGAAAAATGAAGCGGTACTAGATCAGACTGCAGCTGCATCACAAATGGTAAGTAAATGATTTCATAATAATTCGTCTTGAAATGACTGTTTTATTTTGATCATGTTGTCAAAACACTCACATGCAAAAGCTAGGGGGTGGGGCATTGATACTGTTTCCGCAATGACGTTAGCCAAACATAATAGTGGCTGATTACTGTAAAGGACCCACCCCTTAAAACAGGTCGTTTCAGACAGAGGGTTAGAATAAGGTTTGAAAATAATAATTTTTCCATATATTTATTTGCTTTTTGGGCAAAAAAGCTTCATTAACATTATAAGTAAACCTCAAGGAACATATTAAAATAATAATAAAAAAAACAGCTTGTTATCATTGGCTATATCAATCCAATATTAATATTTGAATATAGTTGTCTCAGCACATTAAGCAAAGACAGGAGAAACCATTTTTTACAGACAAAAACGACAACACACATTAACAAACTATAATTGCAGCTGTCATAGATGCAATAAAAATGGAGATTCCCTCACTCCCATAATTTTCATAAGCCTTAGTATACATTAAAGTTGGAGTACTTGATCCTAGTTTGATCCCTGAACCGAGCAGTTGCTCACACAAGCAATCAAAAAAGTCATTTGGCTGCAACAGCAATTACACAGCCATGTATTCCTGAGGATGAGCTCAAGGCAGCGAAAGAACACAGGAGAGAAAAACGACAAATCCACCTTTTTAACAGCCAGGTAACATCAACTGAGCCTCAGGGACAAAGCTATCGACCCAGCGAAGAAACGGCAAATCGAAATAATACAATTAGTGCTTTACAGCTTCTGTCCCTTTAGCTCAGGACAATTTGTGTTCATTGTATCTCTGTACTCGTTTAATAAAAATTGAAGTGGAAAAACACATCTGCACACCAAACACATGTGAGATTCAGCTGCAGGGTCATAACATGTAAAATACATGGAAATGCATTTTAAAAAGCTTTTAATGTCAGCCCTATCTGGCTTTATATGCTTTCCAAAACAAAAACAGGCCGCTAGATAATTAGCGAAAACCAGACAGAGAGCATTTTATTGAGCTGAGCAGAGACTGTGGAGCTTGCAGTGCTGCTGGGTTTATTAATTATAATCAGAGTCTTGTCCACCCCGTCCAGGACATTTACCTTATCTATCTACCTCTGCAGGACACCAGCTCTCCATCCCTGGGCGCTGCCCCTAATGTCTGCTTTATATCATGGTCATCGCAATAAGATTAACTGAATGGATATGAAAGCAGAACGGATGTAGATGGATGCAAGACAACGATGTGGTTGCGGTGTTGGTTTCAAAACAGGGCTTATTAGTATCTGATTATTTCGTCAATACAAATCTGACATCTTATCCAATACTTTCTTTTCAGGATATGTGCAAATTAAAGCCTATGTCAAGCATGCTATACATTGTGAGCAAAAAAAAAAAAAAAAAAATCAAAGCCTTGTTGCAGCAACCTAGCCCATCTAAAACTTATGCTAATGACATTCTTTGAAGTGTTTAATATAAAGCACTTTGGACAACTTGTGCTGTACACGTTTTTTCCCCCACTGCAGCTTACTCAGAACCCTGTGGCATTTTTTCCAAATGTGTTTTTTTTTTGAAGGTTTTTACTGCAACATGACATTTTGCAGTAATTCACAGCTAATCAGTAATGATATTAGTTGTTGGTCATTTTCATTATCGATTTTAATCATGGGGTTGTTGCAGTTGCTGCTTCAAACCAGGTTTTTTATTGTTAACTATTAAAACAATCAAAATAGAGCTAAATAAAATAAGCTAAAATAAGCTAAAATAAAATAAAATAAAATAAAAATGCTTGAACTAAACAAAATTTAAAAATAAAAATTGTTGCATTGGCAATTAACGTTTTAAAACTGGACATAAATACACTTTCAAATAATACTAAATTACACCTTACAATATGTAGCTAAAATCGCAAAATAATTGAAAAATTTAACACTCAAATTAAATTAAAAACTGACAATATTAAAATAAAAGCTAATTCTTTTATTATATTATATAACAATAGTATATAAATAATACTCTATAATAACTATAAAAACTATAATAACACTCTAAAAACTCCAGAAAAATAGGACATAATGTACTGTATTCATTTGAAGAAATTTTTCATATTTTTATTACAGGTGTTTTACCTGCATTTTAAATTTTACACTGTATCGCACTGTTTTAGAGTTAACAGAAATGTCGTAAAAATTTAATAGAATTAATTAAATTCTTTTATTACAATTTAAATTAAATCGAAAACTGAAAATATAATTCAAAATAATAATTATAACAGTATATAAATAATATTCTAAACTATAATAACACACAACAAAAAAAAACAGGACATAATGTATTGTATTAATTTTATTTTTTACAGGTGTTTTACCTGTATTCTGAATTTCTGAGTTTTAGAAACAGAACAGAAACGTTGTACAAAATTAAACTGAATTAATAAATGAAAAATTACACTCAAATCAAAAACTGAAAATAGTACTGTATTAATTTGAAGAACTTTTTTATATTTATTTTTTACAGGTTTTTTACATGTATTTTGTATTTTACACTACATTGCATCGTTTTAGATTTGTAAAAAAAAAAAAAAAATTACACTAAAAATAACATCATTTAAAATAATAATTATAATAGTATATAAATCTAAAATATATTAATTCTCTAAAATATAGGACAGTGTACTGTATTCATTTGAAGGAATTTTTCATATTTATTTTTTTTTTACAGGTGTTTTACAGATTTATTTTCACAGTGTAAAACACCTAAAAAACAACTGCTTCAAATCACAGAACAGACTCAGACAGCCAAGCACCAAAATGCAATTTGTGTCTAGCTTCTGCAGGCATTTGTTGGTGCTTTCATAAGTGCAATATTAGTGTGCAGTGGCTGTTTGGGGCCCTTTGGGAGTCTTGTTGCCATTCCTCAGGAGTTTGCAGAGACAGTCTCCTTCTAAAGACCATGACTTCCAGGAACGAGAGCACTAGTGCTGTGCATTACAGTACAACTCATCTGCCTGTGGCTCTACGAATGCAGACAGACAGAAAGAGAGAAAAAGAGAGAGAGGTTTCCCTGCAAGCCCAATTCCTCAGGACAAATCTGACCCGCATAAGTGAAGTTGCTGCAGTCTCCTGTTTGAGAGTTTTGTTGCCATTTGCCCCGCAGAGAGTCGCTTGCAGAGAAACACAGGGATGTTTACACAAGAGCGGCCTGCAAGTCAGTCATTAATCATCCCAACAACACAAAATTCTTCCTTCCAAATGGCCCCTGCAATACAGCAGAGCAATCCCAAGAATACAAAAGCAACCCCGGAGGAACCGTAACAATGCAAATGACTTTTTCTCTGCAACCCAAAAAGTTAGTTTCGAGCTGTAAAGTGTTTCGTAAATGGACAGATGTCACTTTAAGGGAGACGTTCAGCTTGTTGGCATGGTCTAATGGGAGCCATTAGTGTATTTTATGTGTGAGAAGGGATTACACGCCACACAACAGGGCACTCCGACCTGAAACTCACAAAAAACAACACTCAACCTAATAAACAATCATAACCTCTGACCAGATCCTACTGCCTTGTGTCCTGACAGCTGGTGGGAGACGTGTGTGTGTGTGTGTGTGTGTGTGTGTGTGTGTGTATCTATGTCCAGACATTGGGGGGGTTAAGGGGGGAAACAGCTAAGTCTGTCTGGACCCCTCCCCCTTCCTTTTTCTGACGAACCCGGCTCTCCCTTAACGCCAGGGGGTCCTAAAGCTGCTTTGGCCAATGTAACCCCAGTGTCTCTTTCTGTGCCTGTCTGTCTGAGTAAATCTAGAAAAAAATAAATAAATCAGGCTGCTCTGAGGGTCTGATTGGGTGAGAGGTGAGGTCAGTGCAGCAGGTGGCTACAGAGGAACAGAAAAAAGTTCAAAAATACAAATCTAAGATGATGGAAAAGCAGACATTATATAACAGATAGTTTGGGTCGAAGCTGAAGTCTGATTATCTGACCTGCAAATCAAAGCGGTTGTAAATGCAAACCCATTAATGCACCAAGATACTATGTTGCCTGGCAACGACGTTACTTAGTGGAAGAATGCGTGCTGTCTCCAAACATAATTACAGAAATAAATAAATTATTTTTAACAAATTTCACAAATAGCCCTAAAACAATAAATAAATTAAAATGAAAAATAAATAAATAAATCTGCTTCCACTCACATATTCTGGTCTGGAATAACCACAAAACAGACAAGCAGGGTGATACAAACTGTAAAATGTCCCAGTGTTGTTTTATTAGATATCATACAATTCTCCAAATTAAAATGATGTTGTTTTCGTTAATGCTAAAATATTTACGACATTAAATTGAATGGAATAATTAAACATTCAACTAAATGCAGTTGGATTAAAAGAATAAATGAAATGTAAATTAAAACATTTAACATAATTAAAACATGAAATAAATGCAACTGAATTAAAGCATTAATTTAAATTCAGTTCAATTAAAACATTAAATGTAACTGAATGAAAACATTAAGTAAATGCAACTGCATTAAAACATTAAATGTAACTGAATTGAAATAAATGTAAATAAAAAATTACTTTAAGTAATTATTAAAATAAATTACATAAAAAAAATTAAATACAATGAAATGAAAACATTAAATGTAATTGAACTGAAATAAATGTAAATAAAGTAGTAATTTAAATAATTAAAATAAATGTAATTAAATCTTATAACATTACATTAAGTACAATTCAATTTTAAAAATGGAAGTCAATTAAAACATTAAATAAATGCAAGAGAATAAAAACATTAAATGTAATTAAATTGAAATAAATGTAAATAGAAAATGCATTTAAATTATTAATAAAATAAATTACATAACATTAATAAAAACAATTACATTTAAACATTTAATGTAATTGTATTAAAACATTAAATAAATGCAACTGAATTAAAAAATAAATGTAATTGCACTGAAATAAATGTAAATAATATTTTAATAATAATAATAATATTTTAATAATTTTATTATTTTAATAATCATCATCATCATCATATTTAAATAATATTTTAAATTTCATTCAATTTCACTTTAAAACATTAAATTAAATACAATTACATTTAAATATTTAATATTTAAACATTAAATAAATGCAACTGAATTAAAAAAAATAAATGTAATTGCAATGAGATAAATCTAAATTAAAAAATACTTAATATAAATAAGTATACATCAATATACTTTATAAATAAATATATATCTTAAAATAGTTAAGATAAATTCAATTATATTTTATAATGTTATTTAGTTAAAACGTTAAATAAATGCAAATGTAATAAAAACATTAATACATTAAATGTAACTGAATTAAAATATTAAATTAAATCCTGTTAAATGTACCTGAATTAAAACATTAAATGTAACTGAATTAAAATAAATGTAAATTAAAATTAAAATACTTAATAAAATTAAATTATTAAATTAAATTTAAAAAAGAAGGCAAAGATATGCTGAAACGATGTTTTTGCTACATTAACATATTATGCCTGTTTGTCACTGACAAATAACATCATTTTCTGTTTCCTGCCATAGCAGGGGGTGAAGAATAACTGCACTTGTCTAGAGCACGTCGTCCCATCATCCAGCATGTCACCCAGGCAACAGACATCACATAGCTGAGTCTGGCTCCCGCGTCTAGGAAGCAGCAGACAAAACACGTACACCATAAACATACGCAATCTCACGTATGTAAAACCTGCGAACGAGGCGAGTGAAGGTCGCAGCAGGAAGTCAGACGCTATCTTACGGCAAAGCAGACAGAGAACTGCAAAACAAAGTAAACTGTGGTGTAGAGCCGCCGACGCACACGCCTTTTTCTCTCGGTTTGCGTAGAAGCTAGACATGTTCCTGCTTTCCTGTTAAACGGTGCCGCTCTAAAACTCGCCTATGAGTCAACCCATCAAACAAGACGCCTTTAATTAGTGCGACACCTGTAAAACATTCACATGAACCGTCTCTCGTGGCTGTTTTTCTCAGTCGGGTGACTGGATGGAGCTGGCAGCGATCCAAGAAAGAGCGTTTGGCGATAATGAATCAACAGAAGCAGCAAGATTAAAATCGATGACATCACTCAGAAAACGAGGGAACACTTCCTCCTCCGTCGGCTCACCTGTCGGCCCACCTGCGGGAAGACACCAGAGGCACGGACACACCCTGCTATGTTGCAGTCTCGCTTTTAGCTCTACAAACAAATCCTCTACAGTCAGACTCTTACTGGGACAAGTTCTCACACGCTCCACCTGCAGCAAGTCAGTTTACAATACGCGCTTGTTTTCATTGGCCGGATGGCAGTAGTAGTCAAGCATACAAGAGATTTCGGCACGGGGCAAGTAACGACAGTCATTCCACTGACGTGTTCACAGTAAACAACATGGGAAACAAAACAAAATCTAGTTCAAACATATTTGCCAAGTTCTTAAGAACCTACACTGTTCAAACGTTTGATTTTTGTTCATTTTTTTCAAATGTTTTTAAGTCTCTAAGCAGTAATATAATATGATTTAAATGTAATGTACTCCTGATAAACTTTCAGAAGTCATTACTGCAATCTTCAGTGTCACATGATCTTTCAGAAATCATTCTAATATGTTGGTTTGTTGTTTAAAAACATTCTTATTATTATCAATGTTAAAACCAGTTGTTGTACCATGGTTTCCATAAAAAAAAATATGTAAGAATATTTGTGGAAACTGAGGCATACTCTTTTTTTCAAGATACTTTGATGAACAGAAAGCTCAAAATAACAGCATTTATTTGAGACTATAAATATATATTTTTATTTTTTATAACTTCTGATCACTTTTATTCTTTAAAAAATAAAAATAAAAATGCATATACTGTTCAAATTTGTTTTAGTCTCTTCTGCTCACTAAACCTGCATTTAATTTCAAAGTACAGCAAAACCAGTACAATTTTGAAATATTTTACTATTTAAAATAACTTTTTCTATTTAAATATTTTAAAGTGCATAATTTTGCATTTTTTAGCATCATTACTCCAGTCACACGATCCTTCAGAAATCATTCTAATATTCTGACTTGCTGCTTAAAAATGTATTATTATATAGATAACAGCTGAGTTTATCACTTTTGATCAATTTAAAGCATCCTTGCTAAATAAAATAATTTTATAAATATTAATTTATATAATTTTCCCCTTTTGATCTTTCTGCTGTATTCATCAAAGAGTCCTGAAGAAATGTACTCAACTTTTTTGATATTAATAAAATGTTTCTTGAACAGCAAAGAATATTAGAATGATTTAAGGATCATGTGACGTTAATGCTAAAAAATAGTTTTAAAATGTATTCAAATAGAAAACAGATATTTTAAATAGTAAAAATATTTCAAAATAGAAATGATTTTGCTGTACTTTGGATCAAATAAATGCAGGCTTGGTGAGCAGAAGAAAATTCTTTAAAAAAAAAAAACATTAACACCTTACTGTTTAA
Organism: Cirrhinus molitorella; assembly: GCA_033026305.1. Taxonomy (NCBI): domain Eukaryota; kingdom Metazoa; phylum Chordata; class Actinopteri; order Cypriniformes; family Cyprinidae; genus Cirrhinus; species Cirrhinus molitorella. The sequence continues at coordinate 28,083,198 of CM065122.1, read as the reverse complement.
AAACTTTTGACTGGTAGTGTATACATAGAAAAATACATAAATACATAAAAAGATTTAAGGTACAATAAGGTTCACAAATTAACATTAGTTAACTACTTTAACTTGAACTGAGATGAACAATACTTCCACAGCATTTATTAATCTTAGTTAATTTCCGCATTTAACAATGCATTATTAAAATCACAAGTTGTGGTTGTTAACATTAGTTAATCCACTGTGAACTAACATGAACAAACAATGAACGACTGTATTTTTATTAACTAACATTAACAAAGATTAATAAATTCTGTAATAAATGTTTTGTTGATTGACAGTTTATGTTAATTAATACATTAACTAATGTTAATCATCATAGAAGAGCTGTACTCAAGTCACTGTATGCATTTGTTGTATTTTCAATGTTGTTGTTTTTTTTTTTTTTTTTACAAATTAATAGATAGAACAAAAAATAGATTGTCACGTCACTGACCCAGTAAATAGCTTTTACAATCTACATCTACAGGCTTGTTTTTCACAATGTGGAAAGAGATTCATAAACATATATAATCTTACAGGAGGCAGCGATGAGCTTCATTAAGGAAGGAAGGTCTTAATAAGGAAGCTTCATCAGTGGGGAGGAAGCAAATTAATGATTATTATAAAGCATACTGACGGTGATGAGCAGAAAGAGCAGCCTGAAACTTAATTTAGTTTCACCCTGCCTCGTACAGGCGATGTTCTAATTAAAAATGATGATCTGAGAATAAAAGGCATGCTCGGACATGAGCCTTCATGTACTTGCTAAACTGCCTCCGTGTGAGCCACGGTCAGTTAGGCTGGATATCGACAGGGTTCCAGACTGATGGTAAGAGTAGACACCTGCTCTCCTAGCCGGTCACACTCCAGCGCCTGGACACAGCTCACTCTCCCTCCATTCTTCCATACGTTCATCCATCTGCTCAACAGAACATGGACCTCACAGCTGATTGCATTATTGGAAGGAGCACATCAAAACTGGAGCAACCAGAAGTCAAAGCAATGAATCCTGATTGTTGTATGCATTATTGAAGAATCAGGATTATATGGGCCATTTCTACAGAACTGCTGTCCCACAACCAAAAAACACATTTAAAAAGCATTTAAGTATTCAAATCTTAGATGTTTACTAAGATCTTTGAGCTAGCTTCAAAATTATCTAAAATTGTCATGATCGAAACATTTGGTGGCATTTTGGTAGTGACATCTTTGTTTTTTGGGTGTTATTTCATAAAACTGTCACAACTATAACAGTCACGACCAAAACATTTGGTGGCATTTCGGTAGTGACATTTTTGTTTTTTGTATTTCAGTAGTGACATCTTTGTTTTTTGTATTTTCTATCGAAGCAGACATGACCGAAACATTTGATGGTGTTTTGGTATTTTTGGTTTTTTGGGTTTCAGTAGTGACCTCTTTGTTTTTTTGGGTGCTATTCCAAAAAATTGTTAGAACCGAAGCAGTTATGACCGAAACATTTGGTGAAGTTTCGTTAGTGACATCTTTGCTTTTTGGGTTTCGTTAGTGACATCTTTGTTTTTTGGGTTTCGGTAGTGCCCTCTTTGTTTTTTTGGGTGCTGTCCCATAAAATTGTTAATACTGAAGCAGTCATGACTGAAACATTTGGTGAAGTTTCGGTAGTGACATCTTTGCTTTTTGGGTTTCATTAGTGACATCTTTGCTTCTTGGGTTTCAGTAGTGACATCTTTGCTTTTTGGGTTTTCGGTAGTGACATCTTTGTTTTTTGGGTTTCGGTAGTGACTTTTTTTTTTGGGGGGGGGGGGGGGGGGGGTGTTATCCCATAAAATTTTCACTATCGAAGCATTTGGTGAAGTTTCGGTAGTGACATCTTTGCTTTTTCGGGTGCTATCCCATAAAATCATTAATACTGAAGCAGTCATGACGAAACATTTGGTGGAGTTTCAGTAGTGACATCTTTGTTTTTTGGGTTTCGGTAGTGACATTTTTGTTTTTTGGGTTTCAGTAATGACCTCTATGTTTTTTCGGGTGCTATCCCATAAAATCATTAGTACCGAAGCAGTCATGTCCGAAACATTTGGTGAAGTTTCGGTAGTGACACCTTTGTTTTCTGGGTTTCGGTAATGACATCTGTGTTTTTTTGGGTGCTATCCCATAAAATTGTTACTACCGAAGCAGTCATGACCAAAACATCTGGTGAAGTTTCGGTAGTGACATCTTTGTTTGTTAGGTTTCGGTAATGACATCTTTGTTTTTTTGGGTGCTATCCCATAAAATTGTTACTACCGAAGCAGTCATGACCGAAACATTTGGTGAAGTGTCGGTAGTGACATCTTTGTTTTTCCCATAAAACTGTCACTATCAAAGCAGTCACGACCGAAACATTTGGTGGCGTTTTGGTATTTTTGTTTTTTGGGTTTCAGCAGTGACATCTTTGTTTTTGTGTGTTATCGCATAAAATTGTCACCACTGTAACAGTCATGACCAAAACATGTCATTATTGTTTTGGTACTGACAAAAGGAAACAAATAATCTTTTATTTGGAGAAAATAATACAAATTTCAGTACCATTATGCAAGTTTTTGTATTTTAACATGTTTTAGTATGCAAGTTAAAATTCTGTTATGTGCTGTGGTCGCTACCAAAACATTACTGTCACTACTAAAATATTAGTCATGAGCATAGTAGTTTTCAAGTCCAAACATTAACATCAACAACATACCAAGACTTAGACCAGTTTCCAATATCTTAGACATCAGGGTTGAATACTAAACAATCCTACCAACCCCAGACTTTTATCATTAACAATAAATAATCACAACTGTGTTATCATGGAAACTTTTACCACAGTCAAATCTGAGCTTATAAAGTTTTCGTCTAAAGTTAACGTCTTGCGCTTTCATGACAGCAAATCGTTGTCTCAAGGCCACTAGCTTGGCTCAATAAAACAATGCTCGGTTGGAAAGTAGAAGGTCAGCTAAGCTCTTGTGGGACGGCCACTATTTATAGTCCAATCCTACATCTGAATGACGCCAAGCCAAAACCCGAGTAGAGCCTCCAAAATCACGTCCGCTAGAATAAAGCTACTCTCTCAGCCTGCTATTTACACATCTGAGGCCGAGGTGCACATTCACATGCAAAGCATCACCTTTTCCCTTCCTTTGAGGGGCTTGGAGAGGGAATGAAAGGGTCCCAGCAGGGGCAACAGCCCTAGATTCGGACCCATCCCAAAGCTCTTAGCTCCTCAATAAATGCTGAATGAGCTCACAGCGGCATTTTGTGTTCAAGACGATGAAAGCTGGGAGAACTGCTGATCATGCACAGAGAAGCGGCGGACTGGCAAGACGTCTGTGTCCCAATCTGTCGGGCACAGTTTAACTTTGCGTATTTACAAGACAGAATCATGATGACACATGACATCAGGTTACAATGAAATCAGAGGAGCTTCACTAGAAAATAAAACAATGGCGTTGTGATTTATTGGCAGGCAGTAATGTAAAAAGGAGCATACGCTTATCGCATATTATAGTGGAGACGATGAGCCTCTGCGCTTTCTATTCCTTGAATAGAAAGCATGTATGATAACAGTACAGGGAATGCAATGCATTAAGGCAGTAAAAGTAAAGATATAGACGCCAGTCCCTTAATGACTCACGCTCAAACTGGTTTACTGAGAACTAACCCGAATCCACACAGTGAATGGGTGACTAGTCGATTAGTGAGGAAAGACACGGCATCTTTAGTGAGACAGCTTCTAAAGTGTGTTGATCATCTGTAGCTTCTGTAATTGCTACAAGCATGGAAATAAAATGTAATGATTTCTAGTTAACAAGATCATTTTTTTCTATAATAATAGTCATTAATGAAAAGTGGTTCTTGGAAGTTTTCCACAGAGAACTATAAACATGATAGCTATTGAGTTTTTGTATACATACATATATACACACATATATATACACACACACATACATACATACATACATACATATATATATATATATATATATACACACACATACATACATACATATACATACATACACACACACACACACACACACACACACACACATATATATAGCCTATATACACACACACACACACACACACACACACAACCAGTCAAAAGCTTTTGAACAGTAAGATTTTTGATCTTACTGTTTTTTGAAGAAGTCTCTTCTGCTCACCAAGCCTGCATTTATTTGATCCAAAGTACAGAAACAAAAACATAAAATGTTTAAATATTTAATTATGACTGTTTAATTTTAAAATGTAATTTATTAATGTGAAAAGCTGATTTTTTAGCATCATTACTCCAGTCACATGACCCTTCATAAATCATGTTGAAAATGTTGAAAACATGTTGAGAATTTAGTAGAATTTTTTCAGGTTTCTTTAATGAACAGAGAGTTCAGAAGAACAACATTTATCTGAAATAGAAATCTTTTGTAACATTATAAACGTCTTTATTATCACTTTTGATCAATTTAAAGCATCCTTGCTAAATAAAAAGAATTAATTTCTATATACATTGAAATAAATAAATAAACACGTAAAAAAATATACTGACTCCAAGCTTTTGACTGGTATAGTGCATTACAACTGTTTATAATACTGATAATGATAAAAAAAAATGTTTCTTGAACAGCAAATCAGCATGGTTTTTGTAGGATCATGTGACTCGAGTAATAATGCTAAAAATTCAGCATTGATATCACAGGATATAGTAAAAATATTTTAAAATTTGAGTGTTTTTGCTGTACTTTGGATGCCATAAATGCAGGCTTAGTGAGCAGAAGAGACTTCTTTAAAAAACATTACAGATCTTACTGTTCAAAATCTTTTGATTGGTAGTGTATATTTGTGTTCTCCCTTTACCTTTGACTGAATATTTCACATATCAGTGCACCAATATCATTACACAGCATCTCTAATATTGCCAGAGTCAAAGCCTGTTATCAAAATGATTGGCTACCATTATCTCCCATAATTGTCTGCCAAGCAGTCGCTCCCAGACATAAGGCATCTGTTGCCAATCACTGACAAACAAGAAGTTTGTAATACACTGTTTTTGCACATCCCCAGTCTTGATAGTCTGCAGGTCACAGATCTTTTGATTCACAAGTACACACTTCAACTGGCTTAAATACAAAGATCCTATGCCAAAAATGTACACCAAAAATAAAAGAAAGACAAGACTCTTTTTAGAGAGAGCAGGTTTATTACACAGCTGCGTCAGGCCCAGTAGCACCAGCCCACCTTTTGCAGTGTGAAATGTGAGCTCACGCCAAGCGGCTGCTCCTCCTGACTGATGACGCTGAATCTGATTACGTGCCAGCACCTTAACCACAAACACACCGGGCTCCTTTTTACACCCGGCCCACCTTCAATATCCACATAAACACAATCTCAGACACCTGTCGTTTGTCTGCCTTTCAATAGGCAAGACGCAGGCTTAATCCTGCTGATTCATATTTGGTGCGCCAAAGAGATGAGGAAGTAGAAAATGTCAAAGGGAAAAAGTCGAAACCAAAACAAGCTTAGCTGTGTCCTTTAAAAGCACAACAGCACCATACAGCACCTCGTCCTGAGGAGGATTAGAGCCAATAGCGCCCACGGATATATGAAGCTCAAAAATAAAACAAGAAAAAAAAAAACGTTATTTTTCTCTCCCAGCCCTCCTTTGCGCTAATTCCCCACCTCTTTCCCTCCCTCCCAAGAAATACTGCACAGACTCACGTCTGAGTGGCTGGCAGACTTCCAGACTTCAGTAATGCACTAATGAGTATTTGGAGACTCCCCTCAGCATTGCCGACGCCATTTGGGACATGAAAAAGGACAAAAAGAAGAGGGGGAGAGGAGGAAAAAGGGAGAGAAGAAAACATTGGCTGGCCTGCTGGCCCGACAGACAGAAACTACAGTGACTTACTGTCAGGCAGTCTACTGACGCTTATTTACAACACTGACAGACACGTACATTCAACGCTTGCGACATTACATTAGCAGCTCGACATATGCCACAGCTAAAACACACTAAACAAACACACAACACAAAAGAACAAAGAAGTGGTGATCGGCGCCAGTGAAGCAAACCTAAACCGCAAACAGGGACGATGTACGTAGACCATGACACACTCCCCCGAGAACTGAAATAAACAAAAACCTCATAAACACACTTGAATAGCACAAAAGCAGTGAAGCGGCCCAATGCGATGAGGGCCTGGCTTATCAACAGAGCTGAAGAAGAGGATCAAAACACAGGGAATAAACAAGAAGTGAAGGAAAACAGAATGAATCACACAGCGCATGAGTCACGAGTTATATTTCTTCCTCACTTCAACACCTTGTCTCTTTTCAAGCCCAGTTTTCTCTTTCCTCCAACTTTTATTATGTCCAGCTTGAGGTGGAGTTTTGACCATTTTTATATTTGTTATGTTGTGCTAAAACGCCACAAAAGCACAGACCAACCAGGGTCAGAAATTATCAAGGGCTGTCATGATTAAATGAGTGAAATATGAAAATTACATTTTACATACTGAATACACATATGTGACCCTGGACCACAAAAGAGAAAATTGCCTTTAAACTGGTCCAAATTAAGTTCTTAGCAATGCATATTACTTATTAAAAATTAAGTTTTGATACATTTATGGTATGAAAATTACAAAATATCTTAATGGCATATGATCTTTACTTAATATCCTAATGTTTTTTGGCAAAAAAATTTTTTTGGATAATTTTGACCCATACAATGTATTTTTGGCTATTGCTACAAATATACCCCAGCGACTTAAGACTGGCTTTGTGGTCCAGGGTCACATATGCTGTTTTGTGCAGCGTTGAGCCTTATAACCAATCAAACACTTTTCTGTTGAACTTAGGAATGCATTGGCATTCCTAAGTTCAATGCAAAAAAAATGCAAAATGCAAAATGCAAAATGCAAAAAAAAAAAAAAAAAAAAAAAAAAAAGGAATGCATTGGCCAATCAGAGGCGCTTAGATTAAACGCCAGAGCTGTCGAGTGTGCATGCTCGCAAATTCCCTCACCATAAACAACACAGTGCAGATACGTTGTAAATAAAAGATTCATTTTGTAGTTTCAGTGATTATAAAGGGAATTTTTTCATAACTTGTGCTAGACTAGACTAACATCGTGGACCAATATGTTTGTCTGTGAAGCCAAAACGTGAAGTGGACAGAACAAAACAAAAACGTTTTATATTGTTTTCTATATCAATATTAATAATTATTATTACAATATATGAGCTCCTTTTTTTTACATGTATAACATTTTGATACAATTTTAAACAGTCTATTGTTATTGACAAGTTTTAAATATTAATTAAAGTAATTGGGTAAATTTACATATTTGACATTAATAACAACATAGTATGGTTTATAAAAAATTGCCCTCACAAATGTAAAAAAAAAATGCCCCTTAAGATTGATTCCAAAAAGGTTGACCCTGAGACCAACCTACATTTTTTGTGACTTTCATTGACAGTGATAGTTGATACAAAGAAAGTAACAATAAATCTGACTCGCAATAACTTCTGTTATTTGCACAAGAGGAACAAGCTGATGTGTTTGGGTGCACGTGCTAACCGCTAGACTACAGCTGTTACAAAATAGCTTGTTTTTATTTCTCTGAGCAAAATCTTCTGGTATTAGGTACAAAACCTAATGCCAAAACAAACTACAAGATTATAATAAACAATAGCCTAGTTTATAGAGTAAATCATATTATGCCCTAAAAGGCCTTTCAGTAGTTGCTAAGCTAGCGTTAGCATCACTGCTGTTCACATATTTTCACCACAATAGTGTTAGAAATCGCACTCCAAACTGCAGTCTGGTTTAGAATGATCATCTCGAAGTTTATGTAAATGACACTGATACTAGCGAGTTTCAGAGAGCATCTACAACAATTAATGACCAGATCTGACCAACAAAATAAAGTAACTTGATCATCACTGCTCAGGATTTTCTCCACCGATGTTTACGCTCATTTTTTTGTCTTTCTGTCTACAGATCTATTCTGCTTCTTCGGCTATACAGGTGCGAATCCTGCCATTGTTTCTGCTTGTAAACCATGATAATAAGTGTGATTAATTGTTTAATTTTCACTCTTTACATCCGCAAACAACGCTCTTAGCGTTTCTACAGAAGTTGCAGTGAATGACAGTGAGGTTTAGTGAAATACTGTGGGTCATATCATTTAAACACGACGAAATACACTGATGACTTCACAAAAACACTATTAAAATGGGTAAATCTTTTCACAGTGGTGCCAAACTTATGAACGCACCTTTAAAAATGCAATAGGCGATACAGGAACCACTAAAGAGCAAAATTTACATCTGAATATTTTTTAACGAACTACAAAAAACTTTTCTAACCAACATTTATCCGAGGCGCTGATCCCTAAATCTCTTCCAATGTCTGAAATTCCCAACCCTTCAGAGAAGATTTGCTTATGACTGCTGAATACAGAAACTACAAAACTACAATGATGGAATGAGCCAGTGGCTGAGGAAGGTGGTCTGAAGAGGGGGAGGGGTGAGACGCACAGTCTTAAGCCCCTCAGACGCCGCTCTGTTCTGGATGAGGTGTTTGGGCAGTGAAGCTGTCGGCTCAGCAGGAACCGCTGACACATCAGCAGCCTCACTGTTACTGCAGTCTTCAACACACTTCACCATTACAATGACCTAAAACAGCACTGGATCCCTCCCTTTGTGGATGAGACATGAGGAAAGAGTCTGTCCCAGCTCTCTGTATGGACAATAGTAATAATTATGTCAAAATTAAGACAGATTTAAGACTTGAGAGTGAGGCTCTGTTCACACTGGGCAAGCACCAAGCACAAGTACATATTGGCTTTGGTAAATGGGGGAGTTCCTCACTCATTGGGATGATATTTAGGAATGTCAAAAAACACATGGTTGAAACTGAATTGTGCGAATGACCCTCAGTGATGTCAGCAATTGTTTTTGTTTTATATCTTCTAGCGTCATGGAATTTGCCAGATTTGGGATGAATACATCAGAAGTGGGTCAGTACACTTACATCAAAATGTGATAAGGACTAGTGTCTGTGAATATTAAGCAGCAAAAATACTATTTAAATATGTATCCTGCATGTTCTGCGTGTCACTGTGTAAATGATTGGCGCAGATGCTACACACATACTAAAACATGTGAACGCTCACTGCGTTTTCAGCCTCTGCTGTCTCAATATACGAGTACATAAAAACAAACGTAATCTCTAAAACTGCTCTGGGAGTCACTTCATGAGCATTTTACCATTTCATTGGAGTAAAACTGTCATAACATGTACAAACAAAAACTTAAGTCCTCACAGCAACCAGTCAAAAATAAAAGTTTGGTTTAACTTGAATGTATTAAATATATTACTTACTGTAACTACTACTAATAAAATTATTATTAAAACATTATTTTTTTATAAAAAATATTTACCAGAAAAATTATTTACCAGAATTTATTTACCAGAAAAATGTAAATGCACAGTATTTCTGAAAAAATAAATAAAATAAATTAATTCTTTATAAAATCAAATAATTAGACATGCTTTTGATTATTACAATTTAAATGAAACCATTAACATGGAATCCAGGAAATTAATGCAAAACAGAGAATTTGCTAAAAATGTATTGGTTTAAAATGTTTTAAACCATTGCTTTCCGTGTGACATATTTAACTAATCAATAATGAAACTCATTGTTGAATACTTCATTATGCACCTTTACTGATTTCATGGATTCGTTCCTACCTGCTTCATTTGCATTGTCCTGTATGTGTGGTCGAGAAGAGAAGCTTGTGACCACTGAATCTTCATGAAACTAACGGAAACACTTTACATTAAGGTTCCATTAGTTAATGTATTAACTAACATGAACAAACAAACAATGAACAATACATTTAATACAGTATTCAATTCATTGATCTTTGTTAATGTTAGGTAATGAAAATACAGTTGTTAATTGTTAGTTCATGTTAGTTCATTAAATTTTTTTTTTACTTTAACGCATTAGTAAATCTTCAAATTAACTACTAAGATTAATAAATGCTGTAGCATTGTTCATTCTTAGTTTGTGTTAACTAATTAACCTTATTGTAAAGTGTTACCAAATTAACTTATCCAGTTTGTGGCTTTTTGCCAGTATCACCCAAATCTTTATCATGAGACAAATGCTGAAACAGGCCTCAGATCAGCTGTGTGCAGTAACGTAAATCTCAAAGAGATTCTGCACTTTCTAATCCTACTGCCTCAATAGTAGATGGACTAAGACCATGCAGATCAGAACACTACTCGGCCAGATGGCGTCTCTGTCTCAGTCTCCATCCATCACGTCCCATTACAAGGCCCAGATTAGCAATCTCCAAACTTGTTTACCTATCACCAGTAAGGAGGAAGTCCAAGATTATCCGTACAAAGGATCAAGAGGTTTGTGAATGCGGTAGGGGGAATTAAAACTCGCTGAACATGCAGTAACCACAGGCCTTTGCTGTCACTATGGGAACCTGCTGTGAGAAGATCCTACTTCATAAAAAAAGAAAGCCATGGCTAGTAGAGACGACCGCAATGACTGTCACTAAGCGACTGGCTCTTTCCTCGACAATTACAGAGAGAGACAGTAATTAAAGACACTCCTGCATGCCCTCAAGCTAATTAACAAGGTGAAGGACCTTGATACATGAGTGCCGCCACATTCCTCACAAGCCACATGGCTGCTCGTGGAGATACGAGGAGAAGACACCTACACGACCGGACAGAAGACAAAGCAGGCAAGGCCCTGTAAAATAATACTCTTTAAAGACAATGACAACAAAAGAGACCACAATTGTGCTGCAAGTAATACGATGCACAAGACAATGACGTGACATTCATTTTCGACCATTCAAAATGACACAAAACAATGACTTTACCACACCTCTTCAATGATGAGCATTTTTAATGTCTGAATTTTTGTTGGGTTGGAAATTTCGGCCATATGGTACTTTAGCGGTAAATACAAAAATGTACCGTTTACACAGGCAAAAACATTCCTTCTTTTTACCGGTAAAGCACCATTCACACATCAGTTTCAAAATACCAGTAAATTCTCATCATTAACTGTAACTGAAGGGTAAGCGCGGTCAGTGTTTTTGTTGATGTTTTCATTTTTGCTTCAAACGTTGACAGTCACAGCTGCTTTTGGCCCAGAGACATCATATTAGATTACATTTTCTTTGACTTCTATAAACACAATCCACATTGTTTTGGAATATGGGGGCACCATTATTTTATTTTTTATTACTCAGTGAGCTACTGGCGCTACCTGTTGCTATTTTTACCGCAACACAACTTGGAAAATAAAATACTGATACAACACCACATTGTGCGAATCAAGTACACACTGCTTTCTTAGTGATAAGAAGAGGAAAACAAGAATGGGAAGATGCCTGCGGATGAATAAAACATCCTAAAGACCTGCGTTTCAGTTCTCTCCACTTTAGCCTTGATGCCTAAGAGGCTTTTAGTAGACCACAGCTACTGAAAAAGCTTACAAATGGCAGAGACAAGAAACGCTAGATGCCATCCTGACAGGATGTAAACATGCCGGCGCTTGTCATGGCACCGCAGCCACTGAAGGAGTTTCTCAATGTGGATTTCACTCAATATCAGCGTTTATACTCCTTGTGAGGGGAGAAACTGTGGTATGGCATTTGGTTTAAGCCGTTTAAGCTCTTTCAGTAAATGCATCTTTCAATAAATGCATCATATCAGCATTTATTTTCCGAGTTGTGCTGCGCCAGCAGCTCAACGAGTACAACCATTTCACATCATCGAAATAATGGCACCCCCCATAGTCCAAAATATGCATAAAACGATCTGGATTTTTAAAATAATATAAACCTTTTATTGGTTTTCTACTACACATTTCAGTAAGAGACATTATTTCTGTTATATTTAGCCAAACAAGTCTTCATACCCAGGGTTCCCTTTAAATCACAGACACACTTCTATGTCGTTGACCTGCCTGCCATTTTAGTTTCGCTTTTGCTTTTTGGCCATCGTTCTAGACGAAGACATGACTTGTGGAAAGAGGAGACGTACCATCAGGGCTACTCATGTGTACAAACTCCTAGTTTCTAAAGCAGTTGCACGTCCGTATCCAGACGGCATTAATCACAGGAAGGGCTCGACAACGGCAACCTATTTTTGTCACCGGCTGAACTTGTATCTCATTAAAACTTAAATACTACACAAATTATCTTGAATCCAGCTTGCTGGGATTCATAAATCGTTGATGGCTTTGGCTCGAGGTCAAGCCGCTGACGGCAGAGCTAATGTTGATGTTGAATGTGTCAACAGTCATCTTCCACGGGGAAGACACATGTTTGCTCACAAACCTCACACGAACGTGAGAGAACTCACACGACAGGATTATTAACAATCTTTAAAAACAGTTGTACGAACCTCAAAACGAAGCCACATTAACATGCAGCACACCTTTCAATACAGTCCTTTCATGCATCGACAACTACAGATCAGTGGTGTTTAACGGCCGACAGGTTTGTCCGCTCCTCACTTTTTCCACTGGCTTTGCTCGTCAGGTTTGGCGTGTGACTGTGGCGGAGGGCAGCCCGAAAAGCTTCGGAATTGAGCCTCTGACCACAGAGAGAGCCGTGCCAGGGTTTTGAAATACCCCTCCACAAATACACCTCCCATCCAGAGAGCTCTGGTTTGCACTTGCCTCTCACCACCCAGACATGTAGGCGCTGCTGGCAAGAGAATGGATCCCCCTCCCTGCGCTGGAGTGGCCATGACACTCGCCAAGCTTTCCTAATGCAATGCGGCTCAACTTTGTGGGGTAAAGTCTGCTTAATGCCCATCTTCATCCAACTTAAAGTTATTTACACATCAACTTTACCACAGTATCTCTGTGCAGGAGAGGAACTGCGTTGAATGTAAGTCCACAGATTTTATTTTGATTTGTGCAAAACAAATGGCGAAGCTTGACATAATTAAAGCTGTTACTTAGAAATATCATGCCATTATGTACAACACACACAATTTGAATGCAATTCTGCACTGGTCACATATCATTCTTCGACGTAACAAATCAATTCATCAAAGCTGCATCTGTTATTTCACGACAGAGTAAACTGCTGCATGGTTCTGAAAGCAGGCGCAGCGGTGCTCAAAGACAGCTGGGGTAAAGAGGAACAGAGCGATGGACTGAATGTGGCAGACAGCCAGAGGAGAGCCAATGCATTTTAATGTGAGCTAGCTTGAGTGTTTGCATCTCAAAGTGGAAAGAAAATAGGTGCCGGTACTTGCTTTGATATTAATCGCTGCCAAATTTAGCTTATTAGATTAACTAAATGTTTACTGGTGTTAAATAGTTTTACTCTATCCTGTGTGTGTGAATTCTAAAGTCGATTAAAATAAGAGCAGCAGCAGCACAGTGAACATCACAGTGAATACTAGATGTACAACTTTCTGAACTTTAAGAACTGGCCATTAATTTTTATTTCTAATCATATTCAGATCAAAATAAAATCATCTGCACTATCAATTATCAATTATTTAAGTTCAGTAAGTAATGACCTATGACATGAGAAACATTAGCCCTTTCACCAGTAAATTGACGATTTTAATGCACTGTTCACACAGGTGATGACATTCAATCTTTTTACCGGTAAAGCACCATTCACACATCACTTTCAAAATACCAGTAAATTCTGTGATATCTTTAACTGGAAGTGAGGGGTAAACGCGGTCAGTGTTTTTGTTGTTTTAATGTTAATGCCAAACCTTCACATTCAAACGGCTGCTTTTGGCCCACAGACATCATATTAGAAAACTTTAGAGATTTATTTGACTTCCATAAACAGCGCAGATTAAATGCGTCATTGCATCAGAATTTTGTGAGTGGCCCAGAGTCAGAGCCAATATTATCGTGGTCACATTACGAAATAAAACGATAGGTCTTCTGGGCAAAAAGTGTAGTTTTTAAAACATTTACATTACATTTACATTTAGGCATTTGGCAGACGCTTTTGTCCAAAGCGACATACAGTTGGGAGAACATAGAGCGATTCTTCTTAAGGAGACAAACAGACACAGGCAGTGCTATAATACCAGATTTCAAGTGGTGCTTCAGACAAGTACAAGCTAGAAAGGGAAGGAATAAAGAGATTAATTTTTTTTTTTTTTTTTTTTTATGGTAACAGCAAATAGAGTTGAAAGAGATGAGTTTTAAGCTGTCGCTTGAAGCTTGTCAGGGAATCAGCATTCCGGATAGGGGTAGGAAGATCGTTCCACCAGCCAGGAACAGTAAAAGAGAATGTTCTGGATAGTGATTTAGCACCTCTCTGTGATGGTACCACAAGGCGTCGCTCACTAGCAGATCTCAGAGTTCTGGAGGGGGTGTAGATTTGCAATAGCGAGTGCAGATAAGCAGGTGCAGTAGCTGTGGTTGTCCTATATGCAAGCATCAGAGTCTTGAACTTGATACGAGCTGCAATTGGGAGCCAGTGCAAGGAGAAAAACATATTTAAACTTCTTATTCTAACATAAAAGGTCTTTAAAGTTGAGTTTTGGGCCATTATGCTTTGGAACAGTATCTGTCAAACAAACTAAAAGCTTGTGATCCAGTGTTTTCTGTGCCTAAAAACAGCTCAGTTCACAGTAAAGAAAAAATACAGCATTTTACAATATATGGCTATTACTGTCATAGCAATAACAACACTATAAAATAGTTGTTATTTCTATTATTATATTCTAATGTGTTTGGCTTCCTAAAACAACAGTGTGAATGTAATTGAGACTGAGACAGAATACCACAAATAAAAAGAGGGTTGAGTCCCCTTTAAAATTTTGACTTGAAAGTTTTCTTACTTAAGAACATGGGTTGAAACTCTTAATTCTGAACCCTCAAAGTGCATTAGAAAGAAGAATTTAACTTTAAAATGTTGAAAATGTTTTATCATTTGTCAGTTTTTTTTTTGTTGTAAATATCACAATAATATTATTTTGTGGACCAGTAAAGACTATATGTGTGAAAGGGGCTATTGTTGATTGCACAAAAGTTACTGTTTACAAACACCTTTGCATCCATCCTTTCTCCAAATCACATATTCTCTGCAGGGTCATGGGAATGTTGAAGCCTATCCCAGGTTCTTAGGCCACAGAGAGGGAACACCCTAGACACCCTGGCCAGTCCATCTCAGGGCTCACTCACACTCACACACACCTACCTACAGGCAATTTATTTTATCCAATGTGTGTCTTTAGATTGTGGGAAAAAAAACTGCATGCAGAGGAAACCCACACTAACACAAACGGAGAACATGCAAACTCCACACAGCTGGGACTCGAACTAAGGATCTTCTTGCTATCCAAAACTATTTAAAATAAAGTTTCCAAAAGGATGTTTTTGCAGTGAAGCCATAGAAGAACCATTTTCAGTTCCCCAAAGAACCTTTCAGTAAACTGTTCTTAAAAGAACAATTTTAAATACAATTTTTTCGACTATAAAGAATATTTTTTACATTTAAAAGGTTCAACGGATGTTCAAGGTTCTTCCTGGAACCACCGATGCCAATTAAGAACCTTTATTGTTAAGTGTGAAAAAAAAGCTAAATGCATTAAAAAAAAATAAACACACTAAAGGTTTGGGCACTGTAGTCTGGTTTGTAGACTGTTCGATTTTTTATGTTTTCGAAAAAAAAAGTCTCTTATGCGTACCACTGCTGCAAATAAAGTAAAAATAGTGTTACTGAGAAATGGTAATCAAAATATTTCTATTTGAATAGATTTTAAAATGTAATTTAATCATGTGATGGCGAAGTCTTCTGTGTTAGAATGGAAATCATTCTAATAATCATTCTAATATACCAAACACCTTCATGAAATGTTGGATGAAAGGTAATGGGCAACTGTATTAGCACTTAAATAGAATCTTTGAGAAATTATTTTAAGGAGGTTAGCCACAAACAGACAATCTCAGGCATCATTTGCATCGAAAATATTCATCTACCCTGACTAAGGTTCATAATAAACTACAACATGTACCAGTTTTAATGACCACAGTCAACACTTTGCAAGACTAAACAGTCTGCCCTGTTGCTCTCGTTACACAAAGACTATCTTGTCGAACAGGGATAGATGCAAAAACAATTACAGTTACTGTGAAAAGCATGGTGCAAAATTGCCAGAACCATGTAGTGAACATCAAGCACTGGTGTGTTTAATCCACCACAGTGTGTGCTATCCAACTTTGAAGGACTGTAAACACCACAATGAGTCCATAAACCGGAGTTGTAGGTTTATGACGGGAGTAAGCGAGGAAAATAATAACACCGAAATAAGCGGCCCCCAAAACTGGTGGGACGTGAGCGATTAGAAGCGCATAAATAGAGCAAGATCGAAATGAGAGCCGGAATAGGGTGTTTTGCCCCCTGAAGCAACTTGGAGAACTGCAAAGGGGCCACATTACATTCCTCAAGTGAAATGATTTTTCAATTAGTGTGTGAACTGCGTTCGGAAGAGGGGGAGTCTATCAGAGGAGGGGTCTCAGATTCAATCAGTTTAGCTGCAGACGGAGGGCACGGTGTGAATGTGTGAGGGGGGTTTGGCGTCACCGCAAGGGAATGTCTCTCTCTCTCTTTCCCTCTCTCTCTTTCCTCCCCCTACCCAGCCGCCTGGCCCTGGAGCCAATGAGAGACACATTGTTTAGTCTAAATCCTGCTATTGCAGGGCTACACACTCCAGACGGCCATCTCACACACACACGTCAAAACACAAACAAGCGGAAATGCATTTCAAAAAACAACAGAGAACTGAACAGAAAATCTGTATGTTTGCTGCTTTATTTTCAAGTGTCACGCTACAGACAGCTGTATATATGTGATACTTGTAGCATGAAACGCAGACGCCGCGCTGGCATGACATGCAATACCTTGCAGAGCAGTGCCACACACACGCGATGCATGCCCGCATGCACTGAGTACGCCCATGCCGAAGCACTATCAGAGTACAAATCAAAAACGTGGAAATGCTTGACAGAGTGATACAGCCAACTCCCACTTCCTGCCCTCCCCCACAGACAGACGGGCAAATTCCTTAAGGCCGACAGAGCTCGCAGACGCAGACGGGGAGGGGGGGGGTAACACGTAAGACACAGGGTAACAAACACGCCGCTGCGGTGGGACCACGGTGTGTTTCAAAGAAAATAAGAGGAAATATCAAAGAGCGTCACGTCTGTGCTAATTTGCGCTCGATTTATTATTCCGCGGAGATAATTATCTTTGCTCATCAAACGCTCAAATTAGAGTGACGGAAAACCTCAAAGGAAATGATATTAAGACCAGACGTTTGAAATCATATATTTGGGTAATTACAGAATGAGATCCAACGTCACACTTCTCTTTGCGTAATTTTATGTTAACCCCTTCAACGTGATGAAAAGAAAGACAGAGCAACACCTTTAAGTAGCAACAGCAGCACATTCTTACAAAAAATGCTAATGATTTCTGACATGGTAGGGAGGTACGACTTTTTTTTTAAAGACAGAGAAGGAGCAAGCAACTTTTATATTTTGTATAAAAATTATTATTGTTAAGCTTGATGTATAATAATATGTGTATAGTACTAATAGTTTAAGGGATAGTTCACCCAAAGTTGACATTTTTGCAATCATTTATTTATCCTCATGTTGTTTCAAACCTGTATGAACTTCATTCTTCTGAGGAACAAAAAGATATTTTGAAAAATGTAGGTACCAGTTTCTGGTCTTCATTGACTTCCATTGTATTTTATTTACTATACTATTTTTTAATGACACTCTTTTTTTTTTTTTTACAATATACACATTTTCATTTTTCACAAAAATTAGGTTAAGAACAAACATTAATTAGCCACTGAACACCCCCTGTTGAAAACCTATGATATGATTATTACCATATTCTTGTGTCCAAAAACATGGTATTGTCATTATGTGTGTTCAAAAAACACGGTATTGTCATGGTAAATGTACAGAAAACAGGGTATTGTCATGATACATCTCCAAAAACATGGTACTGTTATGGTATATGTTCAAAAACATGGCATTGTCAGAGTACATGTCTAAAAAACATGGTACTGTCATGATGTAAAAAAAAAAAAAAACATGGTATTGTCATGGTATATGTACAGAAAACAAGGTACTGTTATGGTATATGTTCAAAAAACATGGTATTATCATGATACATGTGAAGAAAACAAGGTGCTGTCATGATTTATGTTTTAAAACATGGTATTGTCATTGTACATGTCCAAAAAAACATGGTATTTTAATGCTATATGTTCAAAAACACTGTGTTTTCATGGTACATGTACAGAAAACAAGGGACTGCCATGATACATATCCAAAAAAACATGGTATTGTCATGGTATGTTTTCAAAAAAAACATGATATTATCATGGAACATGTTCAAAAAATATGGTACCGTCATAATGTTAAAAAAAGCATAGTGTTTGCATTTACCAAGTTACATTAGCCAAATTGCTAATATTGTTGGTTCGTGCATTATAAATGTAAATTTGTATTATAATCCTGCATTATAACTTCAAAGTCACGTTGGATAAAAGCATGCAAAATGCAATGAAAGTGATGCCAAATACATTATTAAAGTTACTACTTTGTATAGAAATAAACTTTTTTGATAATAAATATGGCAAAGCCTGAAGAACACTGCACATGAAATAAGCTGCTAGTTTAGCAGCAAGGTCTGACACTGTGTCCAAGATAAGACTTAAGGGCCAAGATAAGATGCAGGTTTACTTGTGTCTCTAACATGGTGCACAGCCCATTATCCAGTAATTGATGCACAGTACTGGATGCTCCACCAAACGTCCTTGATCAAGAACACAGTATCTCTCTTCATGGCCCAGCTAGAATCTCATACCACGGCCCGTCGTCTCTAAAAAGTGCAAATACTGCGTATGAACTATCGCCAGAGCCTTAATGGTCATGTGACACATATGTGTGTGTGTGTGTGTGTGTGTGAGTGAGTAATGAGTGCTGATGGGCTTAGCAGAGTGGCAAAAGATCCATAGCTTCATGCTCTCGCGGCGGTCACAGACGGGGTAATGACTCTCACACACAGCACAGCCTCCCCTTCATCTTAATCGCTTCCATGCTCGACAAACCGTCCTCTGGCTGGTTTCTGCAGGGCCCAAGCCTAAATGTGGCACATTACAGTACTAAACTCCCTCAAGTGAAACTAACTACCCGTCCAGGGTCTAACTCAGATCTAAATCACTGTGCCAGCTCCTAACAGCTTTAAAATGAGCTTGAACCGGTTCACCAGCATGGTTGGACAAGACCACATTTTTAATTACCGTGTCCACTTCCATTGTAACCTCATTGTGTGGTCTTACCTCTATAGTCACAACCACAACGCTAAAAATCGCATTCCTTGCAGGACATGTGGGTTTGCTGGACAGAAGATGGTGGAATATGTGACTCCAGTACGATTACTTTAACTAAGCAGAATCAGTATGGCGATAAAACAGTGCTGAAAGGAATTTGTTAAAAAGCTTTAGTTTTAGAGATGGACTATATGGGAGATATGAATGTGTGTGCCCTAGGGGTTTATTAAACCATAGATGAAATTGAAAATCACAGCTGAAGTTATGACTCATAATAACTGTTAAACAGCCTTTGAATTTAGCTTTTCCATTTTTCAAAAAAAAAAGAAGAAGAAAAATACTAGGGGTATTTATATGACCTGAAACTGTATGGATTAACACAATGGGTGATATTTTGTGGACAAAACAGAAACCATTTAAAATACTGACAAAACAATAAGCACAATATTAACGTTTTAAACACGTTCCATTATAGAACCGTCATTCCTTAAAATACCATAGTATTTGAATATGGTAAACATTCAAACATTTACTCTACCTGATCAATGTACCTCAGAAACATTACAGTACTGTAAGGTTAAATTGACACAATCGAATAAAAAAATGATGTTTTGTGCCATCACAACTCTTGCTATCACAAATCCTGAGTTTTGAAATGCATATGCTGTATATAAATCCTGCCTATTCCCAGTGGGAATATTCTCTAACTCACAATCATGCTCTCCATTCAACATAAAGATGCACTCAGTATTGTTTGGGTTATATTTTGCTGGCTCTTATTCGTCCCAGTGGTCTTGGACTTCATACTGACAAATCAACATTGACAAGCTTTTCTGTTTCTCATCAGAGCTGCCTTCTGTTGTATTCCTTTATTCATACACTACTGTTAAAAAGTTTGCAAAAGAAGTCACTTTTGATAGCCAAGGCTGCATTTATTTAATTAAAAATGCAGTAAAATCAGTAATATTATAAAATAGTATTATAATTTAAAATATCATTATTTTATTTAAAAACACACCACTACCGGTCAAAAGTTTTTGAACAGTGCGATTTGTAATGTTTTTTTAAGACGTCTACATTTATTTGATCCAAAGTACAGGAAAAACAGTAACATTTTGAAATATCTTTACCATTTAAAATATTTTAAATTTTAATTTATTCCTGTGGTTTCAAAGCTGAATTTTTAGCATCATTACTTTAGTTACATGATCCTTCAGAAATCATTATAATATTCTGGTTTGCAAAAAACATTTTTTATTATTATTGATGAAAACAAGTAGTAGAATTTTATCAGAAATTGAATCTTTTGTAACATTATAAATGTCTTTACCATCAATTTAAAGAATCCTTGCTAAATAATAGTATTAATTTCTATCATTTCTTTCCCCCAAAAAATGTACTAACTCCAAGCTTTTGAATGAATAGAAATGACAAAATACTTACAAATTGTTGTTATATATTTTTTTTTTACTGAATTCTTTAAAATTGTGACACATTTGGTCATGTGATCTCAACATGGCAGCCTTCATGATGTAGCGACCCACTCCATGTAGAATAAAAAAAAAATTCTAACACAAGTGTATAACATTTTTAACATTTTTGTCTAATTTCATTAATTGGGTACTGGGTGCACCTTTAAGGGATAGAGCACAACTGACATTTTTATCCTTCTCCTCCCAATCCTCTCCCTAATCTACTGTACCAGTGGAGACAGAGACCATTATCTCATCGAGGTCAAGGCTGAACCCAAAATACATTCCCAACTATCAACAGTGCAGTTAGCTCACATTAAATGCCAACTAACTCACAAAACTATGTATGTCTTGTGATTGATGCTTAATTAGGGAAAAGGCCTGAATGAATTCTTGCACACGTGAACATGAAATACTATCCATCTACTACATTCCTGCAAAGTTTCAGAGACTTTTAAAAGGTTTTAAAAACAATCAATGGTACAATATCACATGATTCTAATCTGATGACTAACTGCATAACTATAACAATGCAGTAAACAGGTTCTAATGGCCGACACACAGCATGGTCGATCTGATCCATATGAAAGCAAGAGGGAAGAAACAGACATCAAAACACTCTCAGATAATGATCCTCAGTCTGTGTGATTTATACATACACACAGATTTAATTTCAGCTTGATTTTACAATACAGCAAGCATTTTCATTAAAAAAATAAATAAATAAAAATAAATAAAATCGTCTAGTCAGTGTAATTTTGTATTCTGAGTGCTAATAAAACAGACGTCCAACAGCCTAAAAAACATCTGATTATGAAACCAGCCATCAAGAACATTTCAAGTAAACTTCTTTCTAATTATCCCCAAGAGCACCTGCTTGTGTAACTACTGACCAATGCAGTCAAACCACTTCAGTTTAAACACACTAAAATAGACGAAAACACCATTGAAGTCATTACACTGATATCAAACTATCAAAAACAGGAATCAACATAAGACATAAATGGCTAAAGGTAATTTTAACTTCAACTAAACCTAAAAGTCTAGAGTAATATACCAATAGACATGCATTATAGAGTGTTTTGTGTCACCAATCGGCCATTTGGCAGCACTGAACATAAACAGTCACTGAGCTAAACAAAACTTGCATATTTTGCTGATTATTGCTGCTGAAAATGATCAATTATTGTCATATTTAGGGGCTGTACTAATCAGTTGAACCGGGAAAAACATCTGGAGTACTATAGACCGCCAAAAGTTATAACAAATCAAGTAGAAGAGTGCAAAAAAAACTGTCTTGAGGAACAAAAGGCATTTGTGGTTGGCCAAACTGAACCAGGATTTCCAGGGCAAGAATCTTGACAACATTCATATTTGTTCTTATCATTTCCGTCAGGTAGGTGAAATATTAGGCTAATATCTTAATTAATACTGCTTGTACGCATTTACTTTAGTTTTCCTGATAACTAAGTCCTTCTCTGTATGATATTGCAGCTTCCACACATTTTTTCCGTGGTTTAGACAGCATAAATTAGCAGAACAACGTATTCAGTCGTACATTAACCATGCAATCTATGCTGTTGTTTACATCTGAGTATCGCCAACATGGCAGTGCATCCAGGTAACTGACCAAACCGTGACATAAGTGCAAACCCTCTATACAAAATATTACATACAAATAATACAAAAAATTAAAAATAAATACTTAAAATACAGACAAAACAACAGCAATAAAGAAAGTCTACGGATTTTAGGATATATGCCAAGATAGTACTATGACACACTAGTGAGTAAATACCATAAAACCAGTAATAATTCAGAAACACGGACTATAATAATTACCATGTGACACCATTGAGCTACTTAATCTTACAATGTTTTGGGGAAGTGCAGCTCACCACAGTACTGAGGTAAAGACCGGACAACTAAATAACCCATCGCAAAACCTGCTCTAAAACAAATATGTTAATATAAATACTGTATATAACCATGCATATATGCAGAAATGTGCTCTGGATTATTAGCTTTAATCTTTTTTTCTAAGTAGCATTGAAAGCACCAGCTTGTTAACTTTTGACCAATTCAAACTAAATCCACTTTGGTTTAACTAAACTAAAATAACTTACAGAAGACGCCTCTCAAGCCATGATACTGACATTGAAACTGGATCCAAAATAACACAAATCTTGGTAATAATGAACCCGGGAAGCAATATGAAGCACGACACTTCTGACAGTTCACATTTGTACAGTGCACCGATTCAGTTCACTCCATATTACAGCGTCTAACACGCACAAATAATGTAACATGGACTCTGTAATATGGAGACTTATCACAGTTAAATGGTTAAAATGTAGCTCTGAAGCATATTTACCAGCCACAGCACTGAGCAGAAGCAATGAGCACAGCCCCAGTGACAGCACTGATGTTCGGTTCAGAATCCGCACTCTCATCCTGGTGATGGTCCTGTTGCTTTAGGATGGGTTCAGCTCCAAAAAAATAAAAAATAAAATAAAAAAGGTTTAAGTAAATTTCCTTTTTCCCCCTCTTCTCTACTGACCGAAGTTTAAACTCATGTGCTCGAAAGCAATAGTCCGAAATGCGACGTGAAGATGAACGTTTGGACGCAGTGCATGATTTTAGACGCCTTTGGGTTTGTCTGTTTTGATAAATCGATCATAAACGCATTTTCTCCATGCTGGTTTGGAGTTTGAGCGATTATACTTCACGCAATGTGTGTGAGCCACTTCCTCGCATGTCTTCAGTCCCTTTTAAGAGAGGTCTCAAAACCTGCTGCGATCGCGTCTCGGTTGTTATCGGTGTTTATAAACAAGATTTAGTTTCGATGTATTTGGTTCTGGTCCAGATGCTCAAGCAGTATCTTAATATGGGTCAGGTTTCTTCGTGTCAGTCCGCTTCAGTCGATGTTTAGCTTCACGAGCTGACGACATGTCCGACATTTCCCGGCTTTATCTGGTTTTATTCCTGCGTTGACGCCGAAATAGTGTTTCTGAAATGAAGCAAATCTACGGCAGAAGGCGTCGAGCCCATCGGTCGGTTGAAGCGGCCGAACAGGAGCGACATATAGTCCGATCCAAAGCGACAGAGGCCTTTAATAAACAGCGCAGTGAATCTCAGTCGATGATGGTCGGTAAACTGATCGCCGGTCAGCGTCTGCTCGGGTAAATTAGCGCATTTCCCCCGGTGTGGATGATTATCGCCCTGCGGATCGCGTCGAGCTCCCGCGGCCGCTCTCGGTAACTTCAGCTCCGCCTAGAGCAGACAGATGAAGGGCAGTCAGTCCTCCTCCTCCACCCCCACCTCTCTCTCTTTCTCTCTCTCGCTGCCAAACCAATTCAATTATAAGTTGTCTCGCTTTCTTTCTCCCCTCTCACCCATACAAATTTTCCCTGGTTACAGTAGTTTCCGCCAAAACACCACACTTGCTACAGGTATGATTACTACAACTGAGGTAATTTGGTTTTACACATTTTACACACCTGGAATGAACATTGTTCATACCAGGTAAACAACTGAGGAAAAGGCAAGGCATGGTAATATCATGTTTTCATATGTACCATGGCATATTCAGAAGTTTTTGAACAGTAAGATTTTTAATGTTTTTTTTAAGAAGTCTCTTCTGCTCATTAAGCCTGCATTTATTTGATCTAAAATACATCGTTAAATAGGCAAATTTTTACTATTTAAAAGAACTGCTTTCTAAATTAATTAAAAAAATGTATTCCTGTGATCAAAGCTAAATTTTCAGCATCATTACTCCAGTCTTCAGTGTCACATGAACCTTCAGAAATAATATGCTAATTTGCTGTTCAAGAAACATTTTTATTATTATATCAAATATATCAAAATTTAAAACAGCGGAGTAAATTTTTTCAGGATTCTTTGATGAATAGCAAGATCCAAAGATCAGCATCTGAAATTAAAAGCTTTAGTAACATTATACCGCTCAAAAGCTTGAAGTGTAATTTTTTTCTATTATAGAAATTAATACTTTTATTTAGCAAGGATGCTTTAAATTGATCAAAAGTGGTGATAAAGACATATGCAGTGTTAAAAATTGCACTCAGCTGCTGTCAGCATAATAATGATAATTTTTTTGAGCAGCAAATCAGAATATTAGATTGATTTCTGAAGGATCATGTGACTGGAGTAGTGATGCTAAAAATTAAGTTTTGAAATCACAAGAATAAATTACATTTTAAAATATATTCAAAAATATATTCAAATATATTCAACAATTCAATAAATTTTAAATAGTAAAAATTGTATAAATTAAATCACAGTATCATTGTATTATCACAGTCCTTTTCTTTTATTTTTACTTAGTAAAAAAATAAGATGATTTTTTTTCCCCTCTCAATGACTACTGTTTTTTTTTTTTTTGTTTGTTTGCAGACTGAGAATTTTGGCTCTTCGGGAATTACTAAAAGAATTGTGGTTAATTCATTATCAACCCTCCCAGTTTCTGTTAACAAAAGCTTGAAAACAAACAACGTTATCATAATTACAGTAGAAACATTTCAATATTTGATTAGTTGTCCACGAGTGTTGAGAACCCCTGTTTTACACTGAAAGAAATCCCATAATTATCTGATTATTATATAGTAGTAACACATAATTAACTATATTAACTACGCTATTTTGACAAAGGCTGCTTCTTATAAGAGTTATACATTATGCAATGATTACTATGCAATGAGAGTTATGTATGTGTGTATGTAACAGACAGGTAGGAGTTCAGTTAATCTGTTTTTCTTTCCTAATATTTTTACATAAATACATATCTGACTACAATGTAAATAATGCATATAATATTACATGGTATATTTATTTATTTTGGATTTAAATATGATCTACTAATGTTATCATAAGTTTCACCCACATCTTGGCCATCAGAGTCAGATGATGTGCCAGTACATTTTATAAGCAAAGGTTACTTGTATTTGGCATTTTGAAGATGTGTATTTTGATTGCGGTTAATATTGTCAAAGTTGAGCAAGATTAGTCTACGATAAGGATGTAGACTGGTTGGCTATGTGGGTGACTTGAAGCCACACAATGTTTCCATACAGACAGCGCCCCCTGGTGACTAACACTCTGTAACAGTTCACACGAGGTAAAGCAACCAGGCCTCAGGAGCAGACTGCCTTTAAATTACATAACCCTGTCATTAAATTCAAGTGCTCTGTAATTGATTTTAAGACGCTGACTTTCATGAGAGGCTGTTACACATATCACACAGATCTGATGGTATGCGTGCTGTAAAAACTCTTGTAAAAGTGCTTATATGCATGCATTTTCTTTTTAGCCAAAGCAACTTAAGTGAGATGGGGAGACACCGTGATTCTGAATAGTTTATTTAAAAAATGAAGATAAAAAATAACATTAAACATATTGCTTATATTGCACATGTAACACTGACAGAATAGCTTTGAAAAGTATAGTAAACATGACCGCAAAGCTTTCAGCTGTAAAGTTATCTATAAATTATCTGACAGACGTAAACCTGAACTTTGCCATCTAAAATAGTTGCCTTAAGCTGATATTTTGTAGCTTCCGGACTGAAAATTTCACCTCCATGTCACACAAGATGTTCTTGTCTTTCTTTCTTCAGTCAAAAGGAATTAAGGCTTTTGAGGAAAACATTCCAGGTTTTTTCTCCATATAGTGGACTTCAAAAGTGGCCAACAGGTTGAAGGTCCAAATTGCAGTTTCAATGGAGCTTCAAAGGGCTCTACACAATCCCAACCGAGGAATAAGGATCTTATCTAGCAATCAGTAATTTTCTAAGCAAAAACAAATTGATATACTTTGTAAACACAAATGCTTGTGTTGCACTAGCTCAACCTCACACATTAAGTAATCATGTACATGTGACGTAAGCTGAAGTACTGAGTGAACGTACAAAAAGTCAAACGCCCTTTACAAAAAAAAAAAAGGTAAAACAACAAAGTGGTTTGATTCTGAAGTTGGAGGAGAAAATCAGAGTTTTTTTTATTTAACCAAAGTACACAGACAAAAACTAATGCAAGATGAGCATTTGGGGTTAAAAAGTATATAAATGTTTATTTTTTTAAGAAAATGACAGATTGTTTTGCTAGATAAGACCCTTATTCCTTGGTTGGGACTGTGTAGAGCCCATTGAAGCTGCACTGAATCTCCAGTTTGGACCTTCAACCTGCTGGCTCCCATTAAAGTGGAGAAAAATCCTGGAATGTTTTCCTCAAAAAAACTTGGATGACATGGGGGTGAGTAAATTCTCAGAAAACGTTCATTCTGGAAGTGAACATCTCCTTTAATAATGAGTCACAACATTGAAATGCTTTTAAAAAATACATAAATATATGTAAAGTAACAGTAAATCAATTTCATACCCTGAGTGTGAAACAAATCTTAGGCTCACAGCCAGAATTACTTAATGGTAAGTGCAACAATATGGTGTTAAACAAACTATATAATAGTCATTAGATACAAATGAGTGTTTTATAACTTTAGCTTTGGCTGAGAGACAGTCGGAGCTCTTCCTCTCTGATGCTTCTGTCCAGCCTCTGTGTCTCTGACTCCAGCACTGAGGGGACAGGCCGCTGGGAGACCACAGCTAGAGATTGGTTCAGATCCTGTCTCAGGGACATCAGACTCTGGCTGTTCTTCAGAGAACGATCTACGAACTCTGCCCTCTGCTGATGGTCCACAGCCAACATGAGACGAAGATGATGAACCTAGAATATTGGTTTTAAAGGTGACATATCATGAAGTTCTGATGTTTAAGTGCCATGTAGGGTCTCTAGTGCATCTACCAACTCAGAAAACATTTTTCTACAAGCATGTGAAAAAATGAGCGCTTCAGATTTCGCTCCCCCCATGATGTAGCCAGGGGATCTTATTATAATATTACTGCCCCTTAATCTGTACGTTTCCACCCACGGCCCAGTCATTTTGTTTTCGCAAGCGACAACTGTGCAAAAAAGTTCAAGCTAAGCATGCTAACTGTTCAGTCTTTGACTGCACAGATGACCACAGAAGACTATTTAGAGTCCCAGCCTCAGAGGAGACATAAGAGCAGTGGATTTATTGGTTTATTTACTGTATATTATGCTGCTGCCCCAGATCTAATATAAACATGTGATTTCTTTCCCAGCCGTTTACCTTCAACCGACTGTTTTTGTAGCTCATGTATGTTTTTAACATAAACTTGTGTGTATTAAACAGTTTAAGCGCAATAAGACATGAAAGAGAACTAGTTTAATACTCATATGTGCATGTCTCAAATGTGTGCTCTCAGAAAAGTGTGTATCAGAGGTTTAAACTGATATGGCTTTGAAACGCATGATGTCAGTGCTATAGACATGATAAAAAAAAACCAAACAGATGTTTTTTGGCATCTGAGGTACGTATTGTAAAGACACAGCTCTATTCTGGGACATAATAGGTCTAAGTTTTAAAGCAATTTTTTATGCCAAAATACAAATAAACAGTTGTGTTAAGAGTTAAGGACAAACCTGTTCTTCCAGTTCATTGGCTCGGATTCTGAGGCGCTTAAGCTCTTTCTTTTCGGTACCATCTGACAGGGCCTATACAGCACAATATTTAACCATTTTTGCTTTTTCACTAGCAATAAACACATAAAAGACTTAAAAACACAACTGATTGCAATAGTAAATCAAAATATTATTAAATACTAAAATTACACTGGTTGTTAAAGCTAACAAATTCTAAAATATACTCTAATAAAAAAATACATATTCCATTACATAGAAAAGCAACCAGAATAAAACACAAATGTATTGCAAATGTATTCTCTCCATCATACCTCCACTCCAGCTTCTGTCTGTGACAGCTGATGCCTCAGTTTCCCCCTCTCCAGCTCAACCTGGTGATGGCCAAATATATACAGAAATCATGCGTATGAATCATACTGACATTATAATATATGGTCCCTTTGTGAGTTGTGCACACACCTGCGTCAGTGTCTCTCTTAGGTGCTGTCGCTCAGTTCGTAGTCTCTCAATCTTCTTCTCAAGATGATTGTTTTTCTTCTGCAGGAGGTTTTGTTCCACCTCCAGTTGTGCCACGGCCCGTTGCATCGTCGACAGGCGTCCCTGCACTGCAGAATCTGTATCCACTTCATTTATGGACTGGGCCTTTGGTCCAAGCTCTTTCTCCTAATAATATTGGCCAAAACAATTCATCATAAACTACCAATTCAGTGGAAATGGTGTTCAAAGGGGATATTTTGTGCAAAACAGATTTGAAAACCAAGCCTAAAATTAAAAAACAAAGCATAAAAGAGTTTCATTTCATATCAACAGCTTATTTAAAATTCAGTCACATGGTAAGGGCATTTTTGCTTGTTTCACATGCAAAATGGCCAGTAAATCAAGTAAATAAAAAGTCTTAAAGACATAGTAGCAACAAAAGCTACAGTCTTGTTTAAAAAGTTTGACACAGCAACAGTAATATTGTGAAATATTTATACAATTTAAAATAACTTTTTTAATTTATTCCTATGACAGCAAAGTTGCATTTTTGGCAGCCATTATTGCAGTCCTTTAGTGATGCTTCAGAAATCATTCTAATATGCTGATTTGGTGCTCAAGAAACATGGTGAAACCATGGCACATTGGCACAAAAGAGCAGCATTTATTTGAAACAGAAATCTTTTGTAACATTATAAATGTCTTTACTGTCTTTTTTGATCAAAATAATGTATCCTTGTTAATTAATGTCTTAATTAAAAAAAAACAACACAAACTTTTGAGCGGAAAGGAAAACAGTCCATTTATTTTTTAGGATCACAATTCCTGCTAAATTGAGAGTTCCAAAGAATAGTCTTAATTATATACAAGATAATCAAACCCATTTACAATACAAGTCAAAAGTTTTTGAACAGTAATTTTTTAAATGTTTTTTAAAGAAGACTCTTCTTGCCACCAAGCCTGCATTTATTTGATACAAAGTACAGCAAAAACAGTACATTTTGAAATGTTGAAAACAGATGAGTAGAATTTTTTGGGTTTCTTTGATGAATAGAAAGTTCAGAAGAACAGCATTTTTCTGAAACAGAAATCTTTTGTAACATTATAAATGTCTTTATCATCACTTCCGTATATATACTAACTTGAATGGTATAGTGTTTAAAGTTACAAAAGCTTTTTATTTCAGATAAATGCTGATCTTTGAACTCTTGAGCAGCAAATCTGAGTATTAGAATGATTTTTGAAGGATCATGCGACACTAAAGACTGGAATAATGATGCTGAAAATTTAGCTTTGCTCACAGGAATGCATCACATTTTAAAATGCATTCAAATAGAAGTTTTAAATAATAAAATGATTTCACAATATTACTGCTTTTACTGTATTTTGAATCAAATAAATGCAGATGAGACTTATTTAAAAAACATTAAAAATCTTACTGTCCAAAAACTTGACTGGTAGTGTATATATAAAGCTGCACTTTTTAGTAACCAGTCAAATACTACTCACTTCCTCTGTAACCTAATGAACACTCAAATTATATTTAATTGAAATTGCATTTATACGAGTAGGTGTCTGAATAAAGTCCAAGGCCATATCAGCACAAATACACAAATATGTACTTTTAGATTTATGCTAGGTATTTTAAACTTAGAGGTGTCTCTGCTTTACTGACCTGTGACATATCAGCTTCTGCTCGCTTTTTCTTATGTTCCTGTTGTTCCAGCTTCTCTCTGTAGTAAATAAGTGTGGATTCAGTTTTCTCCAAAGCCGCTCTGACACGGTCCCGGTCTTTACTCAGCTCCTCAACTCGCTCTTTCAGAGAATATACTTCAGCGTCCTTCTCTCTAAGGAGTCTGTCCCTCTTCTCTTTTTCTAAAAGGACAGCGGACATTTGTTCCCTTAGCCTTTCCCAGTCCTTATTCTCAGGTGGCCCAGTTTTTATGTTCTCATTTCTCATTGTGGAGTGCAGTCTGTCTATCTCTGCTTGCAGGGTCTCAGCCTTGGTCCTCAAACTTTCTATTTCCTGTTCCTTTTTTGTAAGGTCATTTCTAAGTGTGACTGTCTCTAACAACTTGTCATGAGACTGATTTTCAGCATTTATCTCTAGGAAGTCTGACAGAGTACCGTGGCCACTATCCATCTTTAGTGCATTGTTTTTCTTTTCAGATTCTCTAAGATTACGGAAATCCTCTTCCATTTTGGTCTCAAGCTCTTGTTTCTCTTTCTCCAAGGTTTCATTTTTTTCCCTCATTATCTTAGTGTTTCTTTTCTCATCTTCAAATTGATCCTGCAATCTAAGTTTTGCTGATTGTTCTTTATACACCATTTCTCGAATACTCTCCAACTCAGTTTCTTTGTCCTTCAGTCTCTCTGACAACAATTCTAGTTGTCTTATATTTTGCTCCTCCGCTTGCTGAAATTTCTCACATCTTCTTTTCTCATTTTCATATCTCTCTCTCATCAATTCTATCTCAATTTCCTTTTCCCTCACTGTTTCTCTGAGGAGCTCCAATCCCTCTAACGCACCTTGTTTCTCTTTATTTTCTTTTTTGAGTTCCTCCCAATCTTTACTCTCTCTTCTTCTGTCCTCTCTCAGTTTGTCCACTTCAAGTCTCAGCTCTCTGAATCTGTTGCTCAGTTCCTCTGCTTCCCTTGTTCTTTCTGCTGCCAACGAGCTGAGTTCAGTCCTCTGATCTTCCAGAATCTCCATTCTAGCCCTCGCTCTGGTCAGCTCAGCCTCTCTCTGCTCGGCTACGCTCTTCATGGTCACCAATTCTTCTTCTAACTTCTCCTGCCTTAGCTGCATTTGTTCCTTCTCTTGCAAACCTTCCTTGTTTTTCTTCCTAAATTGTCCCTCTTGGAGTTGCAGGGTAGTCTTAAGCTCTTGTTTTTGCTTCTCTAACATGTGGACTTTGTGTAAGAGATCTTTGGCCTCAATCTGAGCAGCCCTAATGTCTTCCTCTCTGCTTCGGACCAACTCGTCCTTCTTTTCCTGCATCATGGACCGAAGTCTCTCTCCCTCACGATGACTCTCTTCTAGCAGTTCTTTTAGAGTCGCCATCTCCTGAAGACCTGCAATCAGGCCCTCTCGCATCTTCTGGTTCTGCTCTTCTCGTTCCTGGATTTTTGACTTGGTTTGTTCTTTGGTTCTTGAAAGATTAACCACCTGTTCTTGTAGAGTATCCACTTGGGCAGCCAGTGCTTCTTTCGTTTCTTTTGCGTCATTCAACAAAGAGCTTATCCTGTCCTTCTCTCGCCTCTCTCGAAGCGTTTCATCTCTCAGAGCCTCAATCTCCCTCTCTTTCCTTCGAAGCTCTGCTGAGAGATGGTCTCTCTCTTCCTCCAGCTCTCGTA
Source organism: Cirrhinus molitorella (assembly GCA_033026305.1). NCBI lineage: Eukaryota > Metazoa > Chordata > Actinopteri > Cypriniformes > Cyprinidae > Cirrhinus > Cirrhinus molitorella. The sequence goes on along the minus strand of CM065122.1, from coordinate 28,050,959 downwards.
CGCTAGCCCCAAACTTCTCCATACGTCCCGTCTTTTCCTCCATCAGGATTTGTTGACTTTTTTGCAGATCCTCAAGCCTGGCTCTCAGCCTTTCCACTTCCATTTTTTCATCTCTCAGCTGGGTCTCCAAATGCCTTCTCTCATCTTCAGTCTGACTCAAAGACCTCTTCAGTCTTTGTTTTTCCTCTTCACTGTTCTCTGTCCTGGATTCAAGCACTTTTGCTTCCCCTCGGCACTCTTGTAGCAGTTGTGACAACCTTCCCACCTCTCCTAATCGTTCATCCAGTTTTCCCTTCAGTGTCTTCACCTCTTTGCCCTGTTCTCCTATAAGTTTCTTCAGATCTTCAACAGTCTCCCTCTCATGATCTCGCTCACGCCTGACTAATAGTAGCTCTTGATTACAGTCTGTAAGTCTCTCCTCTTTCTCTCTGTGTTGACGTTTTTCCTTCTCCAGTGCCATTTCAGTCTCTTGTAGACTGTTTGAAACTTCAAGATTCCTTTGCTCGGCTTCATGCAGCTTTTCTCTCAGCCTTCTTATTGCCTCTTCCTCACGGTGGACTCGGTCTCTTTCCTCTTTTTCTTTTTGCTGTAAACTCTTCTTCAGTGTCTGTGCCTCCTCCTCAGTGTCTCTTAGGAGGCCAGTTTGGCGTTCAAGGTCTTCTTGTTGCTCCATTCTCATCTTCCTGCTCTCCTCATTCTCCTGGATAATTTCATCAATCCTTAGTCTCAACTGCCTCAACTCTGTCTCCTTCTGAAGGAGCTCTCCTCTCAGTATCTGCTCCCTATCTCTTTCCTCAATCTCTTGTCTTTTCCTTCTCTCTTCTTGTCTTTCTTCTGAGCTCATCCGGTCTCGTTCCATCTCAGCTAACTTGGCTTTGCACCGGTTCACCTCTTCGTGTTCTGCTTTGAGCTTCTGTTCGAACATCTTCTGTTCTTGCGCAAGTTTTTCTTGTAATTCTTTTAGCTCACCATCTCTCTCTACCACCCGTTCTAGTGTCTCCTCTTTTTCTCGAAAGACTGCCTCCATTTCGTTATTGAGATCTTCTAATTCTCTTTTTAGTTGTTTCTCCTGCTCCTTTAGCTCCAGTTGCTTCCTGTCCACCTCTATTTGACTCTTTGAGTTTTGCTCCTTTAGAAGTTTAAGTTGTTCACCCTTCTGCTCAACATCAGCCTCCAGTTTCTCTATGATTACCTCTAATGACTGAATTCTATTTTTGAGATCACCAATACCCTCATCTCTCTTTTGTACCTCTTCTTCTCTTTCTTTAAGGAGCTCTCTCAGTTCTGTCCTCTCTCTTTCAGCAACCCGGTTTACACTCTCCTTCACTTTTTCGATGTTGTCAGCTCGTCTCTTCCACCACTCTACATTGTCCTTCACCTCTTTCAGTCGCAGCTCAAGAGTTCTCTTTTCTGTCGAAAACATAGTTTGTAACTGTTCCACATCTTTATCTCTTTCTTCTACCAGTAATGAGATATGTTCTTTCTCTCTCATTAACTCTTCAATTTTGCTTTTGAGATTTATCAAGTCTCCATCTTTTTGCTCCAGCTGTCTTCTCCACCTCATTTCTTTCTCTCTCTCTTGCTCATCTCGTTTCTTTTGTTTGCTTTCATTTTCTCTTATTTTCTCCATCTCTCTCTCCTTCAGCTGAGTGTTATGTTTCTCCAGGGTTTCTAATCTACTCTCCAAGGTCTCTTTCTCTTGTAACTCTATTTCCAGATTCTCAACTGTTCTCTCATGTGATTGGACTTTCAGTTTTAACTCTTCAATATCCTCTTCTTTCTTTCGCATTTCATCCTCTTTCTTTTTTATTAAATCAGACATCTTTGCCTTTTCTCTCTCTGTGATCAAGAGGTTCTGACTTTCTCGTCCCACACTTTCTAGAAACTTCTGATTTAACTCTTCTTTCTCTCTTCGAACCTCATTTTCTCTCTCCTTCCATCTCTCAATCTCATCATATGCTTCTCTCAGTGTTAGTTCGGCTGTTTTCTTCTCTGCTGTTGATTTTGTTTGAAGTTTCTCAAGTTCTGTGTTTCTTTTATCTAAGGTGTCTGAAAGGTCTTCTTTTTCTTTTAACAAACCATCAATCTTGTTCCTCAGTATCTCCACTTCTCCATCTTTCTGCTCCAACTGTCTTCTCCACCTCATTTCTTTCTCTCTCTCTTGCTCATCTCGTTTTTTTTGTTTGCTTTCATTCTCTCTTATTTTCTCCATCTCTCTCTCCTTCAGCTGAGTGTTATGTTTCTCTAGGGTTTCTAATCTACTCTCCAAGGTCTCTTTCTCTTGTAACTCTATTTCCAGACTCTCAATTGTTCTCTCATGTGATTGGACTTTCAGTTTTAACTCTTCGATATACTCTCCTCTCTTTCGTATTTCATCCTCTTTCTTTTTCATTAGATCAGACATCTTCGCCTTCTCCCTCTCTGTGATTTTGAGGTTCTGATTTTCTCTTTCCACACTTCCTATAAACTTCAGATTTAACTCTTCTTTCTCTCTTTGAACTTCATTTTCTCTCTCCTTCCATCTCTCAATCTCATCACACAATTCTCTCAGTTTTATTTCGGCTGTTTTCTGCTCTGCTGCTGATTTCGTTAGCAGTTTTTCAAGTTCCATGTTTCTTTTATTTAAGGTGTCTGAAAGCTCTTCTTTTTCTTTTAACAAACGGTCAATCTTGTTCCTTAGTATCTCCACTTCTCCATCTTTCTGTTCCAACTGTCGTCTCCACCTCAGGTCTTTCTCCCTCTCTTGCTCATATTGTTTCTTTTGTTTGGTATCGTTTTCTCTTATTTTTTCCATTTCTCTCTCTTTCAGCTGAGTGTTGTGTTTCTCCAGGGTTTCTAATCTACTCTCCAAGGTCTCTTTCTCTTGTAACTCTATTTCCAGACTCTCAATTGTTCTCTCATGTGATTGGACTTTCAATTTTAACTCTTCAATATCCTCTCCTCTCTTTCGTATTTCATCCTCCTTCTTTTTTATTAGATCAGACATCTTCGCCTTCTCTCTCTCTGTGATCTTGAGGTTCTGACTTTCTCTTTCCACACTTTCTATAAACTTCTGATCTAACTCTTCCTTCTCTCTTTGAACCTTATTTTCTCTCTCCTTCCATTTCTCAATCTCATCACAGGCTTCTCTCAGTCTTAGCTCAGCTGTTTTCTGCTCTGCTGCTGATTTTGTTTGGAGTTTCTCAATTTCTGTGTTTCTTCTATCTAAGATGTCCGAAAGATCTTCTTTTTCTTTTAGCAAACCATCAATCTTGTTCCTCAGTATCTCCACTTCTCCATCTTTCTGGCCGAGTTCTGCATTCAGAGCTTCTCTCTCTTTTTGCCATCTTTCTTTCTCTGTTTTGCTCTCCTCTGCTTGTACTTTGTTTTTCTGTGATTCTTGTTCAACATCTCTCTGAATCCTTGTGAATTCCGACTGCCAGTTTTCTATCTCTCTTTCACTCTTCCTTCTTTCTTCCATTGCTTCTTTTCTTTCCCGTTCTCTTTGTGCTGTCTCTCTCTCCAAGTCTGTCTGTAGACACTGAATCTCTCCTACACAATTAAGAAAGAAAATGTTAATTACATTTTAATTACACACACAAATAAACCAATATATTAAACCAGTAAAGTGAAAAGTCAATGACAAGTTTTTATAATAAAACAGTCTGACCTTGCAAGACATCTTTAGTCTGTGTGAGTGTTTCCACTTGTGTTTGTAGCTGACTGCACTGCACCTCCAAACCTGAGGCCTGTTCCTGAACCTGAGCAGTCTGCTTCTGGAGGCATGCTACCACACCTCTGAAGAAAGACAGCAGCAAGTTAAAAACTAATAGGGGATTGGTACAAAAAGGGTTTAAACAATTGATTCTGATCCAGTTATACAGCTCATAAAGCTTGAAAAGGCTAGTATGAAAGAATACTAAATACTTTTTATTTTTTGAGAAATAGATTTGTAAACAAATAAACAGACTCTACCTGAGTTCCTCTTTGACCTGTGTGAGTTCCTCATTCTCTCTCTCCAGTGAACATACTGTGTCTTCTAGTCTCTGGCTCTCTCTAATTAGGTCGTCTCTCTCTCGTTCGGCTCTTCTCTGCCGCTCTGCTGCTTGGAGCAGTTCTGCCTGGACACTCTGTAACTCCTTCATTATAGTGCTGCACTGCTCCGTTAACTGACAAACAAACACATGTCCATGAGTAGACCACAAAAAGTACTCAAAAACAGGAGAATAATATACACTAAACCACATCATTTTAAAAAACCTAGGGTGACCAGGACTCAATCAGTTGTCTTTCTTACGGAATGCGTCTTTATATGTGTTTGTGAGGGTTGGTCTGTTTTGTGTTTCAGAGCCTAATGGACGAACAACTTGTCATTCTTCATCATGGAAGATAACACCCCGGTTCATGCTGTCAATTACCTTTCACCTCATCTGTTTAAATACCTGTATTTCCTCTGTACCAACAGCTCTTCATCATTTTGTTGCTTAACTGTTGCCATGTTGTAGACTTTTTGTTAATGCAAATCTGTGCTTTTATTAGGCGTGGGCGATATGACCAAAATCACAATCATTTTATTTCACATTAACAAGATATATTACAAGGATACTTGCAAAAAGACACATACAAGTGTGTGTATTTAATAGGGCTGTCCCCTAATAGTCAACTAACCATTAGTGTCAAGGAGAAGAGGCTTGGTCAACCTAAATTTTATTAGTCACAGAAAAAAAAAAAATCACGAAGTCACAAATTCATGCAGTCAGTGACAGACAGATCATTTACGGCTGGTCTATGTGGTAATATAGTACATCGGGCAAGATCTCCAAATGCTCACCTATCATTCATCAACCTTAAATATGCCTTTTCATCTGAAATATGCATGTAGTAGCAACTTTACATGGCAGCTCAATCTAATGTTAACCTAGAAAAATGTGTGCTGTGTCTGTGTGAAGTGTGGAAGCTGAATAGTAGCACCCTTACTGCAGGACAGATGAAGGCACCGGTACGGTCACTTGCTCTTAAAATATACTTGGTCATACGGATAAAAGTAATACATCTTTCAAATCTGCAAAGACTCTACCTTTATTTGTGTGCACTCAGAATAACAATAAAACATTGCACTTTTATAAAATAATTAAAGCAGGTCTCTGTGAACTTGAGCACGAAACTTCGAAATTCATTCAATTGTATACTTGCCTTACAGGCATGAAAAGTAAATCTATAGGGAGTGAAATGTCTACTTTTAATTCAAATAGAAAACAAATATTCTGAGATTATGTAATCCGTATGAAACCTGCAGCACTACTGAGATGACAAATCAGTGTTTCCGACTTCATCTCTTAAGCCGTAAACAAAGAAAACACTTTTTTTAATCAATAAATTATTAAAACGTTAATGGAGTCGCCTTTCTGTTTTTCCCTGACACATACATAATTATTTTATAATCATAAATGATCTTTTGTCCAAAAAATCCTCTGTTGTGTGGTGTCATTACGATTATTTCACTGCTCAATAACAAGACAGAGCGTTCCGAACTCAAATCGTAAATATCAAACGTGATTCTTGATCGGGCTGCCTCTGATTCCCATGATTGCCAATGAGAGTGAGCTTACTGGATGTTTGGTGCTTCTATAGCTGAAACTTGGCAGCCACAAAAAATGCCATGAAAGCAGAATACATCCCCCATTTTCTTTTGTTATACATTGTTTTTCACTGTGAAACTGGGAGAGCCAGCTGACAACACTGATTGTCTTCCTGTTGTTTTTGTTCTCTAGTAACGTTTGATCTCGCGAGTCTCAGTCTTTAAAATCATCTAGTGTGCAGCCAGCTTAAAGCGGCTAAAATAACTTGTTTTATTACTCCCACGCTCTATAAGCACCGTATGACAGCGCTCAGAAACAGTGGACAGTGCAGGCACAAAGTTCTCAAGTTCTCTTTCGCTGCTGATTGCATTTCAACAACTTAAAATCACTTGTTTTTAAACCGCAATGCTTAAAAACACGTGCAAACAATGTTTTCGTGACCACGTAGCCCAGTAACGTCACATAAGTGTGTAACCACAATAAAGCTGATAGTCCAAAAATCTCTACCGTTTGACAAATATATACTGGTTAATTGTGTATCGAATATCGCCCACCCCTAGTTTTTGTAATTACATGCTGTTACTACAGTTACTTATATGGGTCTCCTGTACTTGATACATTCTATGGTATTATTGTGGATGTAAAGTGTACAGTAGTGTTGTTCTGTCTTCTCGTGCCTTCACGTTGTGCGTCTTTTATGACCTCTCACATTAAAATTACAATAACTGAAACATTTCGTTATTTGTGACCCTGGACCACAAAAAGTCATAAGGGTCAATTTTTTTTAATTGAGATTTATACATCATTTGAAAGCTGAATAAATAAGCTAAACTGATGTATGGCTTGTTAAAATAGGACATTTTTGGCCAAATTACAACTATTTGAAAATCTGGAATCTGAGGGTGAAAAAAAAAATTGCATTTTTTAAAAAATTAAAAAATTAAGTTCTTAGCAATGCATATTACTAATATTTTAGTTTTTTTTATTTTGATATATTTACAGTATGAAATTTACAAAATATCTTAATGGAACATGATTAAGAGGAGACAAGGAGACAAGAAAAATCTATAATTTTGACCTATACAATGTATTTTTGTAAATATGTAAATATACCCGTGCTACTTATGACTTGTTTTGTGGTCCAGGGTCCAGGTTTGATTAAAAATAAATTCTTTTATTATTACATTTATTTTATATGAATGTACATTTTTGTTATTTTTTTTGTAAATATTGTGTAAAATATGTTCTTTTAATTGAAAATTTATTTAATACACACACATATAGAGAGAGACAATTACTTGGAAACTTGTCACCTTGCACCTAGTTAGAATAAATAGTTTTTTTGTGTTCAGAATCTAGTTTTTAATTGTCTGAGTTTCTCACCTCTGCAATCCTTTGTTCATTATACTTCTTCTCTTCTGTGAGAGCAGTCACGTCCCCCTGTCTGTCCTCCCTCTCTGTCTCCAGCTCATTCTCCAGTTCTCTCTCTCTGTCTCGGAGCTGCTGCAGAGTTTTCAGATCCGTTTCTCTTCGTTCCCTGGAACGCAGTGGGATCATCAACACAATTGCAGTAAAGAATTACTGGCTGTGAAAACACAGGGCCAGCATACTACAGCCAAATCTAACAGCTGACATTTATATTGTCATCTAAAGCCCCATGTATTCATTAGTATTCATACCAAAATCATACAAGCTCATTAGGGAACTGATTAGCTGTTATTTAGAGTCACAGACACACTTCATCTACAGATTTTGTAAAAACATATTTTACTCTGCTTTGTACATAACAAGAAGGTAAAGGTAAGGGGTAGTCAATATAAACAATATTTATATCAAGATATTCTTAATTTAGTAGTGTTATAATATGCATTTCATTATAAAAATAAAGCAAAAATTCAAAATCACAATGCTGCACCTTAATTCGTTGGTCTCTAGAGACGTGGTCTTCACTTCCCTGCGCAGACCTGCCATCTCTGCGCCACATGCCTGGATCTGGGCCTGGGCTTCTGCCACCTCCGTCTCCAGCTGAGGGGTCAGGAAAACAAAAATCACACCTCTCATCCCTCCATCCCAAACCTGGCCCTACCAGCAACTCAATCTGGCGCTGGATCAAGTAATTAAAGGCAAGAGCCCTGTGACAGCTTGCAGGGATTTGGTCATGTCCCTAGGCAGTGTAAGTGATCTATGCTAAAGATGGGCTAAACCTGCGTGCCAGACCTGCAGAGCACGAACACTGAGTTCTCTCTTGTCCTTGGCCAGAGCTTCATTTAAAGTAGCCATTTTCTCCAAGGCATCTCGACCTTCTGCCAGCTCCCTCTTGAGCTGGGTTTGACTGGAGGACAGGGCCAGTAATGACTCCCGTGCCTGGAAGGGAGGAGAAAGGAAAAAATAGAGGACAATATAAAGGAATGACTGAGAAGATTGGATGGATGACAAAACACAGGATTGGAAATAACACAATTCGGACAAAACTCCATGGGTTCATTTTAACAGGCAGAATTAACTGACACAACTGTTGATTATGTATATATGGGCCATTTTACAGAATTGGTCCAAAGTCACAGATGGAAATGTCTTTTTCCAAAAAAATGGTATGTATGCAAATTGTATAATATCCAAGGTACGCATTTTTACTAATTGTGCAGTTAATTCTCATACTGTATTTTCAGAAAGTTCTGGAATATTTGTCCTCTACCCAAATTTGTCACGCATATATGCACAGCACAGTCGTGCTCAAAAGTTTACATACCCCTTGCAGAATCTGCAAAATGTTAATTCTTTTAGCAAAATAAGAGGGATCATACAAAATGCATGTTATTTTTATTTAGTACTGACCGGAATAAGACATTTTACATAAAAGACATTTACATATAGTCCACAAGAGAAAACAATAGTTGAATTTATAAAAATGACCCTGTTTAAAAATTTACATACCCTTGATTCTTAAGGCTGTGTTGTGACCTGAATGACCCACAGCTGTGTTTTTTTGTTTAGTGATAGTTGCTCATGAGTCCCTTGTTTGTCCTGAACAGTTAAACTGCCTGCTGTTTATCGGAAAAATCCTTCAGCTCCCACAAATTATTTGGTTTTCCAGCATTTTTGTGTATTTGAACCCTTTCCAACAATGACTGTATGTTTTTGAGATCCATCTTTTCACACTGAGGACAACTGAGGGACTCACATGCAACTATTACAGAAGGTTCAAACACTCACTGATGCTCCAGAAGGAAAAAACATGCATTAAGAGCCGGGGGTGAAAACTTTTGAAATTTGAAAAGCATGGTAAATTTAACTAATTTTGTCCTCTTGGAAACATACAAGTATCTTCTGTAGCTTCTGAAGGGCAGTGCTAAATGAAAAAATATGATATTTAGGCAAAATGTGCAAAATGTACACATTTCCATTCTGTTCAAAAGTTTTCACCCCCGGCTCTTAAAGGGTTACTCAATTTTGTCATTAATCACTTACCCTCATGTCGTTCCAAACCCGTAAAAGGTTCGATCATCTTCGGAACACAATTTAAGATATTTTGGATGAAATCCAGTAGCTTTTTGACTGGCCCATTGACTGCCAAGTAAATTAAACTGTCAAGGCCCACAAACATATGAAAGACGTTGTCAAAATAGTCCATCTGCCATCAGTGGTTCAACCATAATTTTACGAAGCTACGAGAATACTTTTTGTATGCAAAGAAAACAAAAATAACGACTTCAGTCAACAATTCGCCTCCTCTATGTCACCGTAGCGGCATTTTGGAAAGTATCTACTGGACGTAAACAACGTATGCTGTTCTGTACCAGCCACAACACACGGACACGTTTTCTACGTGTATTTACACTATGATTCGAACGAAAACAGCGCATCCGTGTGTTGACAAAAATTTCATTTTGGGGTGGAGTATTCCTTTAATGCATGTTTTTTCCTTCTGGAGCATCAGTGAGTGTTTGAACCTTTTTTTTTTTTTTTTTTTTACAAAGAAAATCTAAAATAAAACTTTTTTTGATACTTTTAAAAACAAATGGAAAAAAAAATACTAAACTTATTTTCTTAACTAATTTCAATATAATTTTTATAAGTTTAGGGTTCCAATTGAAAGTATCCAATAAATTATGTTTATGTATATATATATTTATTAAGTTTACTGATATTTTAAATATTATTGTGTGTTTCAATAGATAATAAAAGGATCTTAGTAAACATTTAAAATTTGAATGCTTTTTAAATGTGGGTTGTGGGACAGCTGTTTGCACCTATTCTGTAGAATTGCCCATATACACTCGCAGGCCATGTAGACATGTCAATTTGATGAAGTTCAAACAAAGCAGCAGAACTGGGAAGAAAGGTGATTTATGTTTTCAGGCAGACTGTCCATACTATTAATTGCAAGTGATCAAATCAGATTTGTGTGTCCAGACATAACCAACCTATCTGCATGGCTTGCTTTTGGTAACAATGTAGTCATACCCAAATATGTGATAAGGCTTTCGAAATGACGGTTCGCCCACGGTACACTCCGGTTTAGATGGACAGCTCAGCGCTCTTCAAGTTAATTAATTACATAAATTAAAAAGCTGAGATTCTGTTTTACCTGTGTTATTTTGTGTTAGCTATCCTATTCACTGGAAATTAATTTAAAAAATCATTCAGTCTAAGCAGAGACATATAGACCGGGGACATACAGAACGTTGCTTGGCAGTTTTTACTTGGAAAAGCAGCTATTATGTTTTTCTAGAATGAAAAAACTATGGATAATCCTGAAACGACTGAGGAAGAAGGATTGGAGATATATATATAATACATCTATATTTATCTATCTATCTAACTCTCTCTCTCTCTCTCTCTCTATATATATATATATATATATATATAATAAGGTAGGAAATGTGCATACTTTTAAATGGACACCTGCCACAGTGTTTCCCTCGTTGAGTTTGTCCTAAAAGGTTCTTACCACAGCATACCCAGTAAAAACAAAAAAAGTCACCGCTCGCCACTGCAGTAGTATACAGCAAGCTAGGTTTTGCTAAAATTTGAAAATAATTAGTTTTAGTCACGCGTCTCTCCACTCTACTGGTTTACCTTGAGTAAAGAATCTTTAGTGTCAGCTGCCTCTTGCTCAGCTCGTGCTCTGTCCAGTTTCTCTCTCTCTAGCGCCCCCTGCAGGCTGTGCAGCTCCAGACGGGTGCGGGTCTCTCTCTCACACAGCTGTGCTGTCTCTAGCATCTCTGCTTCCATGCTGATTCACAAATAAACTTCATCAGAGTTATTTACCAGCAGAATCTAGCTTGATGAGCATGACTGAACAAAGCTCTAATGACACGCATATCCTAAATGAATTCTGCATAATGCTAAGTGGTGATTGATGGATAAGCATACCGTTTCTGTTTCTCTCTCTCCCGCTGGATTCTTTCCTCCTCCTCCTTCTCTCTCTGTTGTCTCAAGTGTTCATTCTCCTGTCTCAGATCCTCGGCTAATCTCTCAGCCTCTTCTATCTGACTGTGCAAACTAGTCACCATCTCCTTCTCACTGTAACACACAATACCTCTGTATATTATTCTTCTGTATTCAGCTATGTCAGTTCATACCATTTTCAGCAATTAGCCAATACTTATTTGTAATGGCCAAAAGTCTGGGGTTAGTATGATTTTTTCTTATGTTTTATTTATATTTTATCAAAATATAAAGATCTATTTTAGCATATATTCCATTATTTTTTATTGATATTTTTGTAGTATTATTATTGATCAAATATACAATAAAAACACTAATACTGTGACATATTATTACAATTTAAAATAAAATATTTTATTCCTGTGATGTAAAGCTGAATTTTCAGCATCATTACTCCAGTCTTTAGTGTCACGTGTTCCTTCAGAAATCATTCTGATATGTAGATTTGATGCTCAGGAAACATTTATTATTATTATTATTATCAATATTTTTGTGAAATCACAATCCATTTTTTAGGATTCTTTGATGAACAGTTAGTTGAAAAGAACAGCATATACTTCATTTACTGTCACTTTCGATTAATTTAATGCGACTTTGCAGAATAAAACTAGTAATTACTTTAAAAAAATATCTTACTGACCCCAAACTTTACAAACAGTAGTGTAAAAATAAAACACAACATTCAATAATTTAAATTTTAATACAGTAAATTTAGGTATTAGAATGTTAAAATGTACTATATGTAAAATTACATTTTTTAACAATTTTACATTCAACATTGCTAATAAATAATTTTAAGTGAGTTAGATTAAAATTTACATGTAAAAACAAGGAAACAAGCTTAAATAATTAAATATCCAATTACAACACAATTTTAAATACAGTTAATCACTTAGATTAACCCTTAAAGGTAGCCTTCAAGAATATAAAAAAATAAAAGTGTATTTGTATGAATATATATAATGATATAATGAAGCATTCTTCACCTGTTCAATAGTTCTTGTGTGTGTTTTATCTGCAGTGCTCCCTGATTTGTTTGTTCCTGAAGCTCCACTCTCTCATTCTCCAACTGCATGATTCGCTGCTCCAGTGATTCTTTCTCTGTCCCAAGTCTACGCAAGCTCACCTGAGCATCCTGACAAAAAGATGTGGCTTACTAAGAGGGCTTGGTGACACCAGCCAAAAACAAAAGCAACTTAGATAAAAGATGATACTGCCATTGGTTTTATTTGGAAAAAACATACAATGATTATTGTCCCCCACAAGACCTGAAAAAAGTAAACAGGCTCAATTCTGATTTCACAAAAACCAACCTGTATTTCCTGTTGTCTCAACTGCAGGGCTGTCTCAGCTTGAGCGATGACAGAAAGGACAGAGGAGAGTCCTTCACTGGAAACATCATCTGAAGACAGAGAGCTTGACTGTCCGCTCATCTGCTGAGAGCTGAGAATCCTTGACTGAACAAAAAGACAGTGAATACATGAATTCATTCATGCTTCACAAAATAATGACAATTTATTTCCTGTTCTCAGTCAGACTGACCAGTGTTGTGACAGCATGTCTGACAGACTCAAAGTTTCTCTCCATTTCTATCTGTCTCTCCCACTTCCTCTCTTGATCTTGTTCTCTTTCCATCTCCTGCCTGTGTCTCTTCTCCATCTCTGCCTCTTGCTTCTCCCGTTCAGATTCAAGAGCTTTTACTGTCATATTCAGCTCTGTGATCCTGAAAAAAATCAAAGTACAACATCAATATACTGAAACACTGTAATTAATACAAAACTTCTAATACCATCTTGTAACTTTATATGTAAATATTTTTTGAATAAAGGTGTAAACAAAACAATTAATCAGAATTTTGAATCACTTGAAGTAACACAGTGAAATTAATATTGCATGATTCCTGTAATCACCTCTTCCTGAGTTCCAGAGTTTCTGACTCAAGATCAGCTTTTAATTCAGTCAACTTCCTCTCGCCTCTTTGTTCATGACTCAAATCATCAAGAGACAACGGCCCCTGGGAGGAGGAGAGAGGCTGTGCTGTAGTGGAGTGGCCTACAGAGTCATGGGGCAGCGTGGGAGCTGAGTGAGGTGAAGCCCATACAGAAATGAGAGATGAGGAGAGACGAGAAAACTCTGCTCTTAGCTCCCACAGGTCTCTGTAGCAGAAAAACACATGCACACTGAACAGAAGGTATAGAAAACACATACTCTACCGTTTAAAGGTTTGGGGTCTGTTTTTTATAAAAAAAAAAATATTTTTTATTCAACAAGGATGCATTAGATTGATCAAAAGTTACAGTAAAGACTTTTAAACAGTAAAGACCATTTCAAATAAATGCTGTTCTTTTGAACTTCCTATTCATCAAAAAATCCTGAAAGAAAAATGTATCACAGTTGGTACAAAAACATTAAGCAGTTAAAGGATTAGTTCACTTATAGAATACATTTTCTTGATAATTTACTCTCCCCCATGTCATCCAAGATGTTCATATCTTTCTTTCTTCAGTCAGAAAGAAATTAAGGTTTTAAGTAAAACCAGGGTTCCCACTTTAAGCCAAATGTCAAATTCCCTGAATTTTCCCTGATTCTCACTGACTAAAAAGATGAATTCTCATGACCTATAATGAACGAATCCATTCATTTACAAGCATTTACTTGATCACAGATGATTTATAGTGCAAAACATACATATAAACTACTTTTTTGTTTTGTTTGTCTTTTACCCATTAAATGCACTTTGATATTTTTCTGTACTATTTCTACAGAAATTAATTTATTTAAATTTATTTTTTAGGCTTTCATAACCATAACCTAACCATAACAATTGGCAAAATGCATGAAACAACATAATAAAACAAAATACGATATAGAAAAATTACATTTTGGAAACAACAATTGAAAGCAACAAACAAAAAAAACCATGACAAAATAAATGTAAAATTCCCTGGCTTTCAATGTCTGGAATAGATCTTTTAAAATTCCATGCTATTCCAGAAATTCCATGACCCATAGGAACCCTTTAAAACATTCCAGGATTTTTCTCCATATAGTAGACTTCAATGGCGGCCAACGGACTAAATGTCCAAACTGCAGTTTCAAAGCAGATTCAAAGAACTCTACATGATCCCAGCTGAGGAATAAGGGTCTTACCTTGTGAAACAATGAGTAATTTTCTTAAAAAAATAAATAAATAAAAATTGGATACTTTGTCAACAAATACACGTCTTGCACTAGCTCTGCAACTTCACTCATTACTTAATCATGCTGGAAAGGTCAAACACGGTTAGTTCTACATCTGAGTACTTCAGTTCAAAAAGTTATGGTAGGGCAAAAATCGAATTTTCTTCTTCAACTTTAAAATCATCCGACATTGTTGTTTTACATTTTTTTGTAAAGGGCGTTTAACTTTCATTGCATGTTCGCTTTGTAAACACTGGGTCCTAAGTCATGCGTGACCTTTCCAACATGATTACGTAATGCATGAAGTTGAGCTAGTGCAAGATGAGCATTTGTGGTTAAAAGTATATTACTTGTATTATTTTCAGAAATGACGAGTTGTTTCACTAAATAAGACACTTATTCCTTGACTGGAGCCCTTTGAAGCTTCACTGAAACTGAAATTTGGACCCGTTGGCTCCCACTGAAGTCCACTATATGGAGAAAAATCCTGGAATGTTTTGCTTAATTTCTTTTTGACAGAAGAAGAAAAAGACATAAACATCTTGGATGGCATGGGGGGGTGAGTAAACGATCAGGATTTTATTTATTCTGGAAGTGAACTAATCCTTTTATATTAACACTATTAAGCATTAAATATAAAAAATATTAAGTTTTCAACATGAAATGTTTCTTGAGCAGCAAATCAGTATATTACAATGACTTCTGAAGGACCATGTGACACTGAAGACTAGAGTAATGTTGCTGAAATTCAGCTTTGCATCATTGGAATTTATTACATTTTAAAATGTGTTTGAATAGAAAAGAGCTCCATATGTCCTCACTTGTCAGTAGCAGTCTTCAGAGAGTGGCACTGGCGTTTGAGAGTGACGACACGTCCCCACAGAGTCATCAACCTGGTCTGCTCCTTCCCTATGTAGCCTGTCAAAGCCTACATTCAAAATAATGGCACAACGTAATTATTAAAACACTTAATAAAAAAAACGTATTCAATAAATAAATTATTGCATCAATACAATCACTATATGCTCATTTTGCATTGTGATTCATCTGAAGAGCAGTTTGTCAGAAACATGTGGTAGTACAGTCAGTGTATGCCACAAACACTCATCCATCTGTGTCTGTCAGTGAAAGTACAAGAAAAAAACAAAAGACCAAGTGCAGCAACATCTCCCTGCTATATTTACAGACAGTTCTCCTTAAATTCAGTCTGGAGAAGAGAAATCATTATCCCAATGATAATGTGCTGAATGTATTCAGACATCTCAGTGATGCCATCAATACTGCATGATAACAGCATAGTGAGTCAAATAAAATGCATTTTAAAACATTTGTGGCTCAAAATGTAATGTGAGGTTATTTAAAAAGAGGCATTCATTCTCAAGCAAAATCTCCATCTCTTATGCAAACAATCATCATTTATGTTTAGATTTATATCTTCATATTCTGTGAAACACCCCTGAAATGTCTTTTCGCTCTTATCTACTAATGGAGAAAACACATACTCAACTTTGTGTCACGGCGCAGTTGCTTGGTGACAACATATTACTGCACATTCCCTAATGCACTGATAAAATCCTCAGAAAAACTAAGCCATTGCTAAGCAACTACAGAAAGCTCATAAACCTGCTGGAAGGCCATGCACACACTGCAAATTTCAGGACCAACAACTGAATTTAATGCTGCACATTGAATTTGCTGTAATTATGTTAGGTTAGAATTTGCTACATTTACATCTCAGGACTCTTTAGAAATTATTCCTAAATGATTGCCTGTTTCAATGGCACCACTGATAATGTCAGAAATGGATTTTGCTGTGGCAAATGTCATCACAAAAGTCAGGTGGGAGAAGGCGAAGCTTACATAAACTATACTTTTCTATTTCAGCCCCTATTGAAAAGGAGCAGCTTAAAGGGATAGCTCACATAAAAAAGAAAATTCTCTCATTTATTACTCACCTTCACATTATTCCAAACCTGTTTTAAATTAAGATATTTTTGATGAAATCCGAGAGCTTTCTGACCCTACATAGACAGCATCTTAACTGAAATGTTCCCAGTAAGGACATAGCTAAAACAGTCCATGTGACATCAGTCGTTCAATCATAATTTTATGAAGCTACGAGTATACCCTTTGTGCAAACTTTATTCACAATTTCTCTCCCCCAAGTCACGTCCTCCGCCCTTATCGAGAGTACCACAAGAATTGTTGAATAAAGCTGTTATTTGCTGTCTATGCAGAAAGCTCTTGGATTTCATCAAAAATATCTTAATTTATGTTTCAATGATGAACTAAGGTCTTGCGGGTTTGGAATGACATGAGAGTGAGTAATTAATGACAACATTTTCATTTTTGGGTCAACTATCAGTTTAAAAAAAAATAAAATAAAAAACGACATAAAAACTGTTTACAGATTTACACGTTTCACTGATGCTTCTTCCAATCCAATATGTTTACAGTACATTAAATATTTTATGATTTTATTTTTGAATTAATTTTTTTTATGTATGTGTTGACCTTAATGTCTGAGAATCAATCTCCAAATCTTAACTAACAAACAGACAAGAATATCACAAATATGCATATATTTATTCCTCACCTCTTTCTCTTTTTGCCAATCGATTTCCTTCTGCACCACCTCCTCCACCGCTTTGGACCAATCGGCTGTTAGCTTTCGTAGGTCGTCCCGCAGGGCTTCATTAGCTTCTGTTGATTGGCTGAGCTGACTCCGCAGAAGAGTGCTGACCTCCGAGAGCCCCAGACATCTGCTCCAATGAACAAACACAACTCAGCCACAGCAATTCAAGCTCTAAAGACATAATAATCTTTATTTACATTGCTCCCGCACCTCTGCTGTTCCTCCTCCAGCCTGATGAGGGTGCTCTCTAGAGTGTCACTGCGTTCATCCCGTAGCATCCTCTGTGAAATGCACAGCGTTAATGTGGTGCTCACAGATCTCCAGGAAAATATTGAGGACTGTCGTTTGTCTCACCTCTCTGATCCTCAGCTCTCGCTCCTCGCTGATCGTCTGCTGCTCTAGAGTCTGACAGCGAGCCCTGTACTCCAACACCTGACATGCATGAGCACATTAATTACCAGTGAGAGACTGTTTGTATTAAGTGAAATATGATTGGTCCTCATATCAGCTAGGTTAATGAGGCATTTACATAAACAGCGTTTTTATTGCTGGAGGTTGCTACCTGATTGTAGAAGCTGTTCTAGATGCCCTAATATTACAGTTGGGCACAACTGCCAATTTGTAGTGCAACATGAGCATTTGTGGTTAAAAAGTATGTACATTTGAATTTTATTTTAGAAAATTACCAATTGATATGTGTAGAGCCCTTTGAATCTGCACTGAAACTGCAATTTGGACCTTCAACCTGCTGGTCCATTAATGTCCACTATATGGAGAAAAATCCTGGTATGTTTTCCTTAAAAAACCCACTAGGTGAAATCAGCATCAGGATGACTTAAAATGATTTAAAATTAGAAAAAACAAGTGTTGCAATAGGCTAAAAGAATTAATAATCAAGAGACTTCCTATTTCCAGTTGAAGTCAATAGTTTACATACACCTTGAAGAATCTGCAGACTGTTCATTATTTTACCAAGGTAAGACATTTACATATTAGCTCACGAGAGAAAATAATAGCTGAATTTATAAAAATTACACCGTTCAAAAGTGTACAAACACTGTTTTTTTTTTTTAGTTGTTGTTGTTGTTGAGTGATAGAGTCCCTTGTTTGCCTGAACAGTAAAAATGCCCACTATTCTTCATAAAAATCCTTTAGGTGCAACATATTCTTTAGTTTTCAGCATTTTTGTGTATTTGAACCCTTTTCCAATAATGACTGAATGATTTTGTATGATCCATCTTTTCACACTTAGGACAACTGATGAGGGACTCATATCTAACTATTACAGAAGGTTTAAATGCTCACCGATGCTCCAGAAGGAAAAAACAATGCATTAAGAGCCAGGGGGTAAAAACTTTTTGAATTTGAAGATCAGGACTCATTTAACTTATTTTGTCTTCTGGGAAACATGTGTGTATCTTCTGTACCTTCTGAAGGTCAGTACTAAAAGAAAAAAATATGATATTTAGGCAAAATAAGAAAAAAGGAACACATCTTCATTCTGTTCAAAAGTTTTCACCCCCTGGCTCTTAATGCATTGTGTTTCCTTCTGAAGCATCAGTGAGTGTTTGAATCTTCTGTTATAGTTGCATATGAGTATTTCAGTTGTCCTCAATGTGAAAAGAAGGATCTCAAAATCATACAGTCAAGTGTTGAAAACGGTTCAAATACACAAAAATGCTGAAAAACCACAGACTTTGTGGGACCTGAAGGATTTTTTTCTGAAGGACAGCAGGCAGTTTAACTGTTCAGGACAAACAAGGGACTCATGAACAACTATACCTAAACAAAACAAAAAAAAAACAGCTGTGGATCATTCAGGTAACAACACAGTATTAAGAATCAAGTGTATGTAAACTTTTGAACGGGGTCATTTTTATAAATTCAACTATTATTTTCTCTTGTGGACTATATGTAAACATCTTTTATGTGAAATATCTTAATCAGTCCAGTACTAAATACAAATAAAATGCAATTTGTATGATCCCTCTTATTTTGGTAAAATAATTAACATTTTGTAGATTCTGCAAGGGGTATGTGAACTTACGTAAATTTGACTTCAACTATATATTCACCCCAAACTTCTAGGTATACTAAAATATACTAAAATACTAAAATGTAATTAATTTAACAGTTTACTCTCTACACTAATTTAAATTAGTTTAGTTACTCATTTTAATCTGGTGGCTTCCTATACTGTTGTGGACTCAAAAGTTTGAGAACTAACTTTGCTCAACTTTGTTTCATCACTTAACAAAGTTGCTGTTGTTCATGTCATGCAAAGACTAGGTATAATTAATAAATTCCAGTTGCAATGTTTTAAAGTAAATGGTTTCTTTAGATCCTAGATATCTTTGTTATGAACACAGAAAGATACATTCCTACAGAGTCCTTCGCCATCAGTATCAAAGCAGTTTTATGAAGCACAATTAAAACTGCAATGAAGTTGCTGTGACCTTGTTCTGAAGTTTATGGATGAGCAGAGCCTGTCTGGCTTCTCTCTCTCTGCCCTCTCTGAGCTTCCTCCGCCATTCTCTCTGCTCATCGTCCAGACGCATTGATAATGACAGAGAAGGGTCCAGTGTCTGAGACAGCTAAACAGCATGGGTACAAATAGACAGACAGATCATCAGTTTGGCATGTGTTCACTCTGTTATTGATGGACCCAGACAGGTCACTGGCTCCCTCCTTACCCTAACAGTTAAAGCTTGAGCTCGAGATTCAAGCTCCTCTCTCTCCGCTCTGCTCTCTGCCAACTCATCCTGCAGACGTGATAACTCTGCCCTCAGCTCCACCCTCTCCTGCTGCCAGCCAATCAACATTTCAGATTCCATAGCCAGCCATCAGCTGTGAAAAATAAAAAATACTTATTTGGTTGAAATTATTAAGGGCAACAGCAAACAATGTTTACACAAAACACACATTACACACAAAAAAGACACTGTGCTTGGTTAGACGGTGGAGGCTAAAATTATAATTTTTTATAATTTATAGTCATAATTTTTGTGAGAGATTTACAAGACAAGTATTTTCTGTATATGCACTGATAAATCCCTCACAATTAGATGAGGAACATATTTTAAGAAAGTTAATATGGTACATTTTCATTTCATCAGTGATAAAAAATAAAGAACTAAAGCATAGTGACAACTAAATATCTACTATGAAGATTGCAGATCACCTGTATCTCTTTCCAGTATTAAATAACTGGTATTACATACTAAAATGAAAATTAGTTTGTATTCCATTTAGGTGTATTCCTAAAAGTATGCAAGTATTTCAGTGATTACACAGACTCATTCAGATATCTGAAGCATATTTATAACAGTCAAACCAAAAATATATAAATAATTATATATCTATATATATATATTTGTTTTGACACCTGATGTTTTGTCACATAGCTTTGTATCAAACTTATCTGGCATTATCAAGATGAATTTGTCCTGACGAGTTTAACTCGAGAGTTTGTGTCATATTTTATTATCATTTTCTAAACTATAGCGAATAAACTATGATAATGTGAGAAATGTTGAAGGTGTCTGCATAAAATCTGGTTTGACTGTATGTAAATAAAAGTTCTCAGTCAATGTGTAGCAGAGAGCTTTATTAAGTCTCTGTTAAAGTGCAAATTTAAAGTAGTAGCTTACTTTTGAAAACACGGATTACTTGACTGTGTCCATTCCCATGTTGCGATTTAAAATAACACGCAAAACTTCGGATATGCGTGCGTTTAATGTTGCTTTTTTGCCATCCTGCAGCATCCGGATTTGAAATCGTACAGTCGAGTGTTTTGAATGAGCAGCCCGAGTGCGTCAATGTGCGTGCTGTGAACAGCGCCATCATCCGACTCGGAGACGTGCGTTTACCTGTTTACTGTATCTGTTTACTGCTGTATGTTGAAAATTTGTCGTGATATTATGTTATATAACACATAATAGAGGCTCATTAGGAGCTAAAAGATCTTCTATTAAACAACAAATTTGGTATTTGATATTAGATGTGGATGATATATTCAATCTTCTGTCTAGAGTACACAATAACAATACAGAAACTCATTCGTTCTCAGATAAATAATATTAAATAATTACATTTTAGAGCAAGATACAATTATTATTTTATTGTTATATACCCGTAAGTTTTAGAACAGTAAGAATAAGTATTTTCTGCTCACGAGCCTGCATTTTTTTTATCCAAAATACAGCAAAAGCAGTTATATTGTGAAATATTTTTACTGATTCTTTGATAAATAGAAAGATTCAAATATCTGCAATAAAAAGCTTTTGTAACATTATACACTACAATTTAAAAGCTTGGAGTCAGTATTTTATTTTATTTATTCATTTTTGTGAGAGGAAAGAAATTATAGAAATTAATACTTTTATTTGGCAATGATGCTTTAAATTGATCAAAAGTGATGATAAAGACATTTATAATGTTACAAAAAAAGATTTCTATTTCAGATAAATGCTGTTCTTCTGAACTTTCTACTGATCAACCTGAAACCTGAAAAAATGTTACTCTACTCTATTCTACTGTTTTCAACATAATAATAATAATAATAATAATAATAATAATAATAATAACAATAATAATAATAATAATAAATGTAGTTTGAGCACCAAATCATAATATTAGAATGATTTCTGATGGATGACTGGAGTAATGATGCTAAAAATTCTGCTTTAAAATCACAGGACAAAGTACATTTTATAATATATTCAAAAAGAAAATAGTTGTTTTAAACAGAAAAAATATTTCACAAATTGACTGTTTTTGCTGCACTTTGGATCAAATAAAGGCTCAGGCTTGGTGAGAAGCAGACACTTCTTTAAAAATCATAAAAAAGGCGAGACACTGCAGGTAAATAGGGTAAAAAAAATAACTAATAGTTATCACCTTACTTACCCAGTTGATTGATTACACTAATAATTGCAAACATTTTTTGTATTACAAGTTTTCTAAAATGTTAGGTTTAAATATGTAAATTAGGTATTGTTTATTGAAATATGCACTAATTTAAAATTTGCATACATTTCTAGTACAAGAACACTGGATGAAGTCAGTTTCAAAATCCTTGTTTGTTTATTTATTTATTTATTTATTTTGCCATTTTAGAGTCAAATGTTTTTTACAGAGGAAATTTTGGGTGTTGATGATGTCCTTTTGTCACTCTATAATTCAAAAAATACTTAGAAGAGACAAAAAACTGTATATTTTTTTACAATTTTGTGGAGAATAAAATGTTGTATATAATCAAGCAAAATATATATGAACAAATCCCCCTGTAAAAACCTTCAGAATATAGACAGGAATAAAAATGTAAAGTTTGGTGTGTGTAAATGCTACTGAAGTGGAGATTTATGGCTCAGTGTAGGAGAAAAAACTCATTTTGACAAAACGGCCTTTAAAAATACGTATTGCAATTGAAATCTATTGACACAAATAGATAAAGTGCTATAAAAGAAACACTTACCAGTGTCTTTTGGATGTTTTCTTTCCACTAGTCTAAAAAAATACACTTTATGAAAAACCAAAAAACCCCAAAATCTCAAATTTGACAGGTGACTGAAAAAAACTGTGTATTTGTCTGCAGTGTCTCGCCTTAAGTAAATAATTTCTGTTGTTTGTTTGTTTGTTTGTTGGATAATCTATATAGTACAGTATTGAGTCCTTATATGAGATCAGTGTGTCATGACACTGGTTAGAACAGACTAATCTAGTGTAAGCTGATTAGCACAGACACAGGACTTGAATTAAATAACAAGCTGAGTTGCAGCACATTCTGAGTTGTCAATTTAGTTTTATTCTTATATGTACAGGAGTTTTTCCAAGAGGTTTGAAAACAGAGCTGAGTGAAGTTTTACACTCTCTGCTTTGTCCTTCTGAAGACAATAGATTTTAATATTGTGTCAGTGTGATATTCTGTCCACTACTTTATATTTCTGGTGCTGCATCTCATCTGACTGAATGGTTCCATTTTTTGGAAGACATGTTAATTCTCTGGTCCTGTTATCTCTTCCTCACGTATCTGTCTCTCTACCTCTCCTTCAACTTACTGCAAAGTTTATTCATCCTGGACAGTGAAAAGCAAAAGGTGACTGCGAGAATTCGCAGAAAGAGACGGCGGAGGGGAAGGTCAAGGCTGTCCAGCAGGATGGGTTTCCAACGCAAGACTGCACACTAGAAGCTGAGAGAGACTTGGTCTTGTGTGAATATCATCTGACCACTGGCCCAAGGTAGTTACAGATGTGTGTTTGCATTTATGACCTGCTTTAAATTCTGTATTCTAGTATTACATAATAACAAAAAAGTATGACTTGAGACAAAAGCATGATAACATGACACTTATTTTGAATAGATCTATTCATTTATTCAAAAATATATTAAAATGCAGTTCATATACAATGACCCAAATATACCTCTGTTATGATGAACATGTTTTTCATTTCTGAACTGAATTTCAGGGTTATATATTATGAGAGGATTTCTGCAGTTTATTGAAGTACTGTTGAATTCAAAAGTTTACATACACCTCGCAGAACCTGTAAAATGTTAATTATTCTACCAAAATAGGAGGGATCATAAAAAACTTGAAAACTTTTGAATTTGAAGACCAGGGAAAATTTGCATCATTGAGCATTTGAACCTTCTGTAATAGTTGGATATGAGTCCTCAATGTGAAAAGGTGGATCTCAACATCATCTAGTCATTGTTGAAAAGGGTTAAAATATGCAAAAATGTTAAAAAAACAAAGAATCTGTGGCAGTTTAACTGTCAGGACAAACAAGGGACTCATGAACAACAATCACTAAACAAAAAAACAAAACAAAAAAACAGCCGGACTATATCTAACTGTCTTTTATGTGAAATATCTTATTGAGGTCAGTACTAAATAAAAAATAAGATGCATTTTGTTAAAATAATTAACATTTTGCAGATTCTGCAAAGTGTATGTAAACTTTTGACTCAGCTGTATGTTTTACAAGAAAATACAATTTCAGTCTTTCCACTTAAAACTTTCACATTCAGTTCAGTGTGTTACTTGACATTTCTTGGTAATTATTTGTGAAATTTACTAATGAGTGAAAATTGTTTCAAAATAAATCCTACACCAAATGTCAATGTATATGGCAAGATCAGTTCAGGTTGAAAATGTTATTTGTAGGTATGACTCCCAAAAACCTAATAAAATCTATGAATGAACAACTATTTTGCCATAAAAATATACTTGAAACATTTTGTTTTTAAATAATGATGATTAATGTGTACACACATATTGAATTTTTTACTTTATATGACATTTCATCACATCATTTTTGTTGAAAATGGTAAACCAATTTCACATGAAAACAACATGAATACAAAGACTGCATTTCTAAAACACATAAAGTGGCTTAGATTATTCCTTTGCATTATTTTGAATTCTGTCTTATTTAATTTGCCCAAAAAGCATTTATGATACTGTCCTGTAAAATATTTTGCTGTATTTAACATGATCAGTTACTGTAATATAAACTAAACAAAATACATCACAATGCCAAACGCATCATAAAATGAAAAAGAAAGATAAATACATGTCAGGTGTCTGTTATCCAGTGAACTATGTTGGGTCCATTTCATAAGTTTCACACAAGGCCACCTAGTGGACACACAAAAGAAATTCTTAAACGAACAAACAGGAAGCACAGTTTAGTAAAGCTCAGTGAAATGAATACCTACCACAGTTATACAATATGTTTATTTTGTGAATGTCTGTGAGACTTGGTCCGTCTCGCTGGCCAATGGGAATGTAAGGATCTGGTTTAGGAATGATGGTGGGTCCTCCATCCTCTGAGAAGGCATATCTGTATGGGCATCATACATATTCATTTAACTTATAAGAAACATTTATAGGAAACAATTTCATTACAGATCATGCAGCTCTGTAGAAGTATGCATACTGTACAGTAGATTTCCAATACTCACCTCCCATAGTGCATGACAGAACTATAGTCATATCCAGTATTGAGGTTGTTTGTCTCATACTTCTTAAAGTTGTGCCTTTGATCTAGGAAAAGAACCCTACATTATTGTGGTACTGAATGCATTGGCTCAAAATAAGTGCTGGTTTCAAACACATACTGTCTATGATGTTTTCCCACAGGATGGAGACATGGTGGTCACGATCAGAGCGGGACTGTTCGTGTACAAATCCCAGAGCATGCATTAGCTCATGAGCTGCCACTCCTGACCACATACAGCCTGGGGACTGTAAAGACACGGTCTGACTGCCTCCTATCATTCCTAGATATGACCAACAGCTATGGGATTGACAGTGGACAACAACAATAGTAGTAAACAAACAAACAAACAAACAAACAAACAATATGCTCCAGAAGGAAACATGATGCATTAAAGGGATAGTTCACTCAAAAAATGAAATTTGATGTTTATCTGCTTACCCCCAGGGCATCCAAGATGTAGGTGACTTTGTTCTTCGCTCATGACGATACATTGATGTCCTAATACACAAAACGATCGGTATAAATGTAAATGCTCAGTTTCTCACACAAACCAATCGTTTCGTGTCTCAGGACATCAATGTATCTTCAGGAGCTGCAGGGTTTCATTTGAATTTGTCTGTGCATGTTTTTTACTCTCAAAGGTTTGGTGCCCATTGACTGCCATTATATGACTGACAGACTGCAACGGTTTGAGTTAAAATTCTTTGTTTGTGTTCTGCTGAAAAAACAAAGTCACCTACATCTTGGATGCCCTGCGGGTAAGCAGATAAAACATCACATTTTCATTTTTGGGTGAATTATCCCTTTAAGAGCCAGGGGATGAAAACGTTTTTGAATCTGAAGTTCAGGGTAAATTGAACTTATTTTGTATTCTGGGAAACATATAAGTATCTTCTGTAGCTTCTGAAGGGCAGTACTAAATGAAAAAAAAAAAAGAAATTTAGGCAAAATAAGAAAAATGTACACATCTTCATTCTGTTCAAAAGTTTTCACCCCCAGCTCTTAATGCATCATGTTCTTCTGAGGCATCAGTGAGCATTTGAACCTTCTGTAATAGTTGCATATGAGTCCCTCAGTAGTCCTTAAAGATGTTTGAAGGGGTTCAAATACACAAAAGATGCTGGAAAACCAAATAATTTGTGCGGCCTGAAGGATTTTTCTGAAGAACCGCAGGCAGTTTAACTGTTTAGGACAAACAAGGGACTTATGAACAACTATCACTAAACAAAAAAAAAAAATCAGTGGATTATTTAGGTAACAACTATTATTTTCTCTTGTGAACTATATGTTAACATCTTTTTTTGTGAAATATCTTATTCAGGTCAGTAGTAAATAAAAAATAACATACATTTTGGTTGATCCCTCTTATTTTAGTAAAATAATGAACAATTTAAAGATTCTGCATGGTGAATGTAATCTTTTGACATTAATTGTATATGAATGCAATAGACTTACCCAGTTCTAGACTGGATATTAAGGAAATTTGCTTCATGTGTGCGAGGCACAAACTTCACACATGTTGCAGAGGAAATATCCAACATTCCTGTTTCTATGGTGATTCTGTCCATATCATCTGTTGAGACACAAATTAAATGTGTTATTTAATTATAAAGACCTTGACTTTACTTTCACTTATAATATCTATCATTTAGTTTCATTGAGATCTTACTCACCATATAGTGGGGAGATGATGTACGGTACATACACAAAACCGTCAACGGATCTGGGCCAGTGGCAAGAATCTCCTAAACATGTGATGGCACTGCGGGATCCTGAAGTCAGAATATCACCCTCTCTCAATGGAAAACCTCTGGACACTGGCAGAGGAAGATAACCACATGTTTCATGCCCAAGGGATAATTCCCTATAAATATATGTCTGTATCTGTACTACACTTACGTTGATTTACTCTGAGGATCCTGTCCATGGCATTCATGTCCTCTGGTTTCACATACTGCTCTGTTGAAGAGATGGTACATTTACATCAATTAATTGTAACAACCTACATTGCTCATCATGAAATACCAGCTTACCTGGATAGTCTCTCTTTGACCTCCTTGTCTGATGAACCAGTGAGGAGTTCTAATACAAAATAGGACATCCATTTATGAGACACCCATTGGATATGAATAACATCATCATAAGTGCAGTAGGATTCAGCCGTTCTTACCTGCACAGGTAAAGACCAGGACTCTAACACCAGTCCTACAAAAATACAAACATATAGCATTTTTGCAGTCACGTATTCGTGCCTCCCAGTGCTCTGGATGGTATAAGGTAGGTAAACTGAACTAAAGTTAGGGCCCTGGAGGCTAGACTATATATACTGAGAGAACCACCCATCTTTACTCCAGGTTGCAGATGGAGGGTTAGCATGATGTCCTGTGTTATTAGTTGATATTTGTGTATTTCCCTAATGAAAGGTTTGGAAAGCATTCATTGGAAAGCCAGTTCAGCATTTTTAAGACTGATCACAATAATGGCAATTTGAAGTCTTGCTGATTCTTGTGTTATTCCCCCTGACCGTGCTCATTTTAATCTGTAAACAAAATCTCAATAGTTTTTGCGCTGTGCTCACAATATGCTGTAACAACACGTGATGCAATAAATAACACCTCGCCCTTTCTTAAACTTATCATTTTTGCATTACAGCAAATAACGTGTTGTTTTAAATTCAGCTTGTGTAATTTATAGTGTTGACACTCCGGGACTTATTCATTAGCTCTGAGATCGGCTGATTCTGAACATTTACTTAATATGACTGTCAACCAACGGTCTCGACTCATAATTCACATCATTCTTGCAATGAAATGGAAGCTTAAATGAAATATCAGAGAAAAATATATTTATAGACAAAAGTTTATTGATGTAATGTGTTTATATAAGGCATCAAAACGTCAAAATCAGAGTAAGAAAGTATATCCACCTTATTTTTACCGTAGTAAATTATATGGGTTTGGCTTCCGGTCTCATCCGCGTCTAGCTATATTTAGCTGTACAAAATAGCTCGCTTTACTGCTTGATATTGCAATGTATTCATGTATTATCTTAATTATGTAATGCAAACAGTTTTACCTTGCTGTACAATGTTATTTTTCTTGTTATTTCCCTATAGCGGATAATGAACCAGAAGTCTGAAGAATAAGGTGGATAGAAATAACTGAAACAGCAGGTTACAAAGGAAAGTACTTAATAATTATTATATTTGATTAGCAATTTTTATATCAACAAGCTTTACAATGATATGATGTTAAAAGAACTAAAAGCATTAATGCATTAATAATATCAGGCTTTTAGCAGTGCTATGGATCATTCGTTACTGTAAACTGATTTTATTACATATTACATTTATACATTCTATTAATCTTCATTATATCCATGTCGCTGGGTCCAAATCTCTGTCCAATCTTCACATTCCAGTTCCTTTTTGGTACGATAGTAGGTTCTCCGTCCTCAGAGAAGGCATATCTGAAATGACAAAGAATATAATCATATAACTGCAGTTTATTATGTGCCCGAGTTATCGTTTCAAATGTATGTTGACATACTTTCCAAAGTGCATGATAGAGCCGAAGTCGTAGGGGGTGTCCAGGTTGTTTGTTTTAAACTTTTCAAAATTCCTCAGCCGGTCTGTTTTAACGAACATAAGAATAAGTGAGGGATAAAATGACTTGAATATATATGAGAATAAAAGAATATTACTTTACCTTTCCAAATATTGGACCACATGATGGTGACATACTTGTCCCGGTCAGCTCGGGATTGCTCATGAACAAAGCCCAGGCTGTGCATTAGCTCATGGACGGTGACCCCCGACCCGGTGCAGTCGGGTGTCTGGAGAGAAATGGTTTGTCTACCACCACGTGCTCCCAGATATGACCAGCACCTAAAGTATCAGTCATCAAAAATTATGAGATTCACTCAGAACGCTGAAGTAATAAAGCCATTGATGATTAATACGTCAATACCCTGTTTTGGGCTGTATATCCAAGTAGTCCCTCTGGTGAGTTCTAGGCACAAAGCGCACACAGGTGTCCTGTTCAATAAGCTTCATTCCTTTCTTAATGTTTTTCACGTCTTCCTCACCTATGCAGAAGAACAGTTGAAACCAAGTACCAAAATTTAGCTGGTGATTATATGCAGCACTGTTTATGAAAATCAATGTGTTTGCTGTTCCTGCTTACTGTATGCATGAGAGAGTGAGTATGCAATGTACACTTTTCCATCCACAGATTTGGTCCACAGGCAGCTCCTGGCAAAACAGTTCTTCTGGCTCCTACTGGATACAGCTATATCTCCTTCTCTGAGGTTGGTGCCATCCACAGAAATGACACCTACAGCGAGAAAATGATGGTTCTGAATTGAATCTTTCCACTGCACAAAATGTTCTTTATAGCAAATACATTTTCTTTAAAGTACTGTGCTTAACCCTAAGATTTTTTAAAGAATAGTTCACTAAAAGGTTCTTGAGGAAACCTAAAATCGCTGTGAAAACTCCTTTTTAGAATCTTTGTTTTTAAGAGTGTATGGACATTACAATAAAACAGAAGCAAAGTTTTACATATCTACAGACTTTACCTTGATAGTCATTTACATCTATGATCCTGTCCATTGCAATTGGAGTGTTTTCTTCAATATCATCTGCGGAAATGTATAAAACTGTTAAAATATAATTACATTTCAGTGAATAATGTCAATTAATTCAACACACTTGACTTTACCAGAGAAGCTTCTCCTTTGTTTTCTTGCTCCAACATTTGAGTGAGAAGAAATCTGCAAGAAAAAATGAGCTAAATATGTGGTTTTGATTAATAAAAACAAAATATAGGCTTCACTGACTGATACGTAGTTACCTGACCAGGCTGGGACAAACATGGTCCTGCTAAGAAGTAGAGCAGTATGATAACCAGTGTGTACTCCATGAGTGCACTGAGATTTTGCTGTCTGCGTTCATGTTGCCTGTCTTTTAAGCGCTCTTCCTCAGCTTCCTGTTACATAACGTATACTCTCAGCGGCCAACCAAATGTTGTTTTTTTTCTTTACGCTGTTTTTAATGACCACATGCACTTACACATACTCAACTACTGTTTTCCTTGTGTAACGTCGGTGTTCTTATTTTCATAAAACGTTTTTTCCGCCCGAACAGGGACTTGAACCCTGGACCCTCAGATTAAAAGTCTGATGCTCTACCGACTGAGCTATCCGGGCTCTTACACTGCGCGCTAAAGGCGGAAATGATAAAAGTTCCGTGTGAATTTTTGCGACATTCTTTAAACTTCAGTTAATTCATTGCAAACGTTTCAATAATTTTTCATGTTTATATGTTTATCGCATTGCCATCATTCTCTTAAAAAAACATGTTTATTTTTAATTCAACAGAAAATATGTCGAATCTAATATAAATTAACGTTAAACTATGTGACTTTTAGCTTATATAGTAATTCACAGCCGCTTTGAACGTGGCTCCTTATCCAATCAGGTTATCCCGTGTACGGAAATATCCGTTTTTAATTAATTGCAGTTTGTGTTCGACGTCTTTTGTTCGGGCTGTATGCAAGAACCCGTTTTGCTTTGCTGTAACGTTAATGGAGACCCCACAAAACTCTTCGAACATCTCGTTTCAGGACGATAAAGAAATACAAGTGAGACTCGCGGCAACGTGTGTGTTTATCCACATTAGCAACCCAAATGTACGAATGCTACACTTAATGATTTTGAGTGACTCACGTTTTGTTTTGTTTTTCTGTGTCAGGATTTGTTAAAACAACTCAGGGATGCCAAAAGTGAACTACAGCTTACTAAAGACGAGGTGCAGCAAGTGCAGAAAGAAGTTAACAAATGGTAATTAATACTTGTACCATTATTATCTGTCTGAAATAAAAATTCAGCATGTGCGTTATGACGTAAACGCAGTGGGAAAATCATAGGATGCCATCGTATTACCTCAGAAACAAATCAATGTTTAATACGGTACAAAACAACTTGTTAAAAGAAATCAGGGTTTTTGGAGCCTTTTCTATTACAGACATGAAGCAGCTTCTATTAATATTATTTTAGCAGAGAGGAGATGGACCGGAGGATGATAATGATGGTCCAGATGGATGAAGGCCTGTGGAATGCATTGCTTGAACTGGACACTATCATGCAGGAGAAAAAAAGTCTTGCCAGTCAGCTAGAAGAGTTAGCTTTGTCTAGGTATGATCCACAGCTACCAGCCTCCGTGACTCTGCTATCTCTCCTATCACAATAATGTTATCTTATTGCTTGTTTATCCTAGAATAGTGTTTATGTAAATCAAATTTGTCACATTAAATATTCTACTGAATAAATGAAACCAACAAAATGACAATAAGAGGGTATCCTGAATGGTGAAAATGACCATTTTGGAAATTAGATTTTTGTTTCCTAGAATTTGGATAAAGACTTTGTTCATATTATCCACCTTTTTGTTCAACGCGGAAGCAAGCCTTTGGGTGAGACTTCCGGTTCATTATCTGCTATAGGGAAATAACAAGAAGGATAACAACGTGCAGTAAACGGTAAAACTGTTTGCACTACAAACCAGTGTTTTCATAATTAAGATAATACATTACAATAACATGGTAAGACACCAATTTGCAAAACAAGCTGTTTTGTACAGCTAAAAATAGCTGGATGTGGATGAGAATGGAAGCCAGACCTATTAAATTTTCCAACCCTTTCTTGTGGGGGAAAAAAAGAGGTGGATGTTTTAAAATGGGAGCTTATTTCATGAGTAAAGCATGACATTTTTTACATTCTTCAACACTATTTGGTTTCAGCACCATAGAGTCAAAGCAGGCTGTTCTGAAAACTTTACGGGAGGAAGAAAGCATCCTGCTGGAGCAGGAGTGTAATCTGAAGCTCAAACGTGAGCAGCTGAGTAAAGCACTGGCGGATGCTTCTGCAAACACAGAGGAAGGTACAGCAAGTCACAACCTCTAGCCAGTGTTTTGCAGTCTGTATCTACAGAACAATGCAGCTGATATTCAACTGGTCTCAATTTGCAGTTTCACAGGGTGAGAGTCCAGTTAAATCAGGCTCATCCACCCAGAGTAAGTCTACAGAAAAGCCAGTGAGAAAAAGAGGAACACGGAAGTGAACGCGACATGGAAAAAATTCTACATTTTTTATTTTTTATTATTATTATTTTTATATTTAGTACAACTAAGCTGCAATAAACATGAAAAAATATATTTTGTGTTAATTTTGTGTCATTTTATTTGATTAAACAATTGAAATGTTTATTGGAGGGTCACTACTGAATAAAGACACTCCTTTAGATACTCCTCCAGGGTTACATTTAAATAAAATGGAAAAAAAAAAGTTAAAGGCATCCTTAAGAAAAGATAAATAAATAAATAGCCTACATCCGTCACAATTTTACTTACGTTCATGTTGTTCAAACTGGTGTGCATGAAGAACCATACACTACCAGTAAAAAATTTTTGAACATTTGAAATTTATGTTTTTTTTTTTAGGTATACTCTGTTCACCAAGCCATGTATTAATTAGATCCAAAGTACATCAAAAACAGTAAAAGTTTATAAATATTTTTACTTTTTAAAATGTTTTCTATTTAAATGTAATTTATTCCAGTGATTTCAAAGCTCAGTTTTTATCATTACTCTGGTCTCATCAACCTTCAGAAATCATTCCAATATTCTGATTTGCTTTTCAAAAAACATTTATTATTATTAATTTGTTGAAAACAGCTGAGTATATATTTTTTCAGGTTTCTTTGATGAATAGACAATTCAGAAGAACATCATTTATCTGAAATGGAAATCTTTTGTAACATTAGAAATGTTACAATATATGTCTTTAATGTCTTTGTATAATGTTACAAAAGCTTTGATCAAAGAAATACATTATATGTACGTATGTATTCAAAAAGAAAGCTGTTATTTTAAATGGTAAAAATATTTCAAAATATTACTTTTTTTTGCTGTACTTTGTATTAAATAAATGAAGGCTTGGTGAGCAGAAGAGACTTAAATAAATACGCGTCTACGCATCTAATATGAAACTGAAACATCTAACATGAACATCTAACTTAACTGTAATGGTCGATTGAATATAATCTTAACTGTAATGGCCAATTGAATATAAATAAGTATTTTACAAAATAGATGGTCATTTATTTTGACACTTGTACAATGACAAGAAAGCCAATTAATGGCTTAACGCTCTTTTTCTCACAGCTATTTACATTAAAAGTAACACTTACTCTTTTTCTCACAGTTATTTACATGACAATATATTTTTACTATTTTAAGAAAAAAAATGAAGTTACAAGGATATCATCATATTTAGAATCTCAAACCGCGCTGTAGTGTTTTATGATACTTGTCGGCCACCGTAGACACGCGTGTAGCGCAATATGATTCATTTCAGCATACTCGGACTGAAAATATAAATTCAAACCGAAAGGGACAGATGTTTTTTTGTCAAAAAGGTAAGCAAATACATCAACAATGATTACTGATAGTTAAGTAAGTTGAATTTTAGCGCCAGCTAAGCAGTGCTATTTTTGCAATGCAAGTGCCGAATTAGCCTTTACTCTAGTATGGAAGCAGCTGTCAGATTGAGAAAAATATGGATATTGCTTTGGTTTAATCTACAGTCTAGTTTGAATGTTTAGTCTAATGAGTAAAGTTCACATTTTGTTTCTCCATGTGTAAAACTCTCTCACCCTGTTTAACCGTCATGATGTGCAGCCCTTCTTCCTCTAATGCTCGTGTGTTCAGGTGATAGTGGTGGTTTATTTTGTCGACTGAATCATGGCATCACCGGAGCAGCGGTGTTTGTTTTCGCTGTGTGCGGATGACTCAATGACCGCTGGGCTGAGAGAGGTTTCTGGACTGCTGGGTCATCACGAACCTCCACAGCCCTCTGCTACTGCGTCCAGTGAGGGTAAAAGAGTCAGACTAACTGCTCTAATATGATGGCATAAGGCTGTTGATCAGCTGTTTATAACACACTCTTCATAATACTTACAGATGTTGGCTCAAAGAAGACTGCATCCGCCGGTGAGGTGTCAGACAGGATGTTCTGCTCGGCCTGTCAGTGTCCTTTTGAGAGTCGAGACGAGCAGGTATGATGTGTACATTTTACTTATTTTGCCTAAATATCTAGTTTTTATCATTTATTACTGTCCTACAGAAGGTACATGTTTCTCAGAAGACAAAATAAGTTAAATTTTTGTAATAGTTGCATATGAGTCCCTTAGTAAAAAGATGGATCTAAAAATCGTTGGTTCAAATACACAAAAATACTGAAAAAACAAAGAATTTGTGAGACCCTTTTTTTTGTTGTTGAAGAACAGTTTGCAGCTAAACTATTCAGGACAAACAAGGGACTCATGATCAACTATCACTAAACAAAAATACAACACAGTATTAAGAATTAAGTGCATGTATACTTTCGAACAGGGTCAATTTTATAAATTCAGCTATTATTTTTTTCTTGTGGACTATATGTAAACATTTTATGTGAAATATCTTATTCAGGTCAGCACTAAATAAAAAAATAACGTATCTTGTATGATCCCTCGTATTTTAAAATAATTAACATTTTGCAGATTCTGCAAGGTGTATGTAAACTTTTGATCTCAACTGTAAAGTACCATAAAAGTAGTCCAAACTACTACTATGCTAGTTTTCTGAAGTTATGTCATAGCTTTGTATGATGGATAGAAAAAAATTCATTGTGCATGTTAATGCAGCCCCATTTTTTTATCAGATGGAGCATTACAAACTTGACTGGCACCGTTTCAACCTGAGACAACGTCTGGAAGGAAGATCAGTGGTCACAGTGGATGAGTTTGAGAAGAAGACTGGCACGGGTAGAGTCATGTGTGCTTATAACACCTTAATGAGAAACTGTTTTATGCCATCCAGTTTGCGTAAGTGTAATTTTTGCATAATCTTCCTGTCTGCCTTCCAGGCGATATTTCAAGCATTTCAGGTTCAGACTCAGACAGTGAAGATGGGGATCTTGGAGATGAAGAGGGCCCTGAAGAGACAGACAGTGCTCTAGACACAGATCAGTCCACATGTCGACTGTCTTCCAAAGTAGTCTTTCAAAACACGCAGGGACAGTACCTTTCATTGTATCGCTGTGTTCTGCAAAACAAGAAAGTGAGTAAATCTGTCCATCATTTTACAGATTTGTTAGCCGGTGTCTAAATGACAAAAGCTTTGTTTAAGACTCCCTACTTAACAGATGATTAACTTTATTGTTTAGAACAGTTTCGTAGAATAAACTGGAAAATATCTTGAGCTTGTGTTTAGCACCCAGACCTTATTTAAGGCATTCAACCAAAAACTCTGTTAAAAGAGTCCCATTGACTGTGGGATGATACAACCAGAATCAAGTTCAAAAATGCTTTCCAGCTTTTAGGAGTCATTCCTGCAGCGCTTTCTTCTTTCAGTCTCATCTGATTCTGTTGTCATATTCAAACTCAGGACAATGAAGAAGACTTGGTTTCCTCTTTACTGAAAATGTCAAACAACACTATTTGGGTCATTCTGATGACTGGTGGTGGACACTTTGCTGGAGCAGTTTTTAAGGGGTCAGTGAAAAGTTCAGAAGTTTGTCTATAACCACAAATATTTTAGAGTTAATGTGTAGTTGTATAAATTCTATTGATTTGTGTAACACAGAAAAGAGATTGTGCAGCATAAGACGTTCCATCGGTACACAGTGAGAGCGAAGCGAGGGACAGCACAAGGACTGAGGGACTCTCAGAACCGCAGCCACATGCCTAAATCTGCAGGAGCGGCCCTCCGACGCTACAACGAGGCAGCGCTGCACAAGGTATGTTCCTCCAACTCCATGTTGAATTTCAACCCTTTGTTATATGGGCCATTCTACAGAATTGGTTCAAAGACAGTTGGAAATGTCTTGGGGAAACAAAACACATTTTTTCCACAAATTTTGTATGTAAGGTACATATTTCAAGTAATTGTGCACTTAATTGTCATATTGTATTTGCAGAAAGTTTTGGAATATTTGTCCTCTCCTCAAATTTGTCACTACTGACCTATTAAGATTTTGCTTACGTCTTACTTGTAAATATATATATATATATATATTGTCGCAGGGCGAAGAAACACAGAACAAGGAAGTGCAGTAACGATCCCCGGAGGGTGGATTTATTAATAAATAAACAGTGTATAAAAGGTGGCGGTGCTCCGTGGCTCGTGCTCGCTTCCCCTCTGTGTTCTCGGTGCAGTCCGGTCCGTGCTGTGCTCAGTGGCTGTGCTGATCGGTCAAGGGCTGCTTTCTGAAGAGAAATAGAGAAAAGACAAAGCATGTGAGTCTGGAGTCTTCTGGAGACGTGTCTCCGTGGCTTATAAAGCCCTCGGCTGATGAGCCGCACCCGTGACCGCTCCATCAGCACCCTCCGCAATCTGTCCAGGTGGTCCTCCCACCGCTCGGAGTGGACGACTATGTCGTCCAAGTACACCGCCGCGTAGGCTTGGTGGGGGCGTAGGAGGACGTCCATTAAGCGCTGGAACGTGGCGGGAGCCCCGTGCAGACCAAAGGGGAGGGTCCGGTATTGCCAGTGGCCGGAAGGAGTTGAGAACGCGGTCTTGGCCCTGGCGTCTTTGGTTAACGGGACTTGCCAGTAGCCTTTGGTGAGATCCAAGGTGGAGATGTACCGGGCCCTCCCCAGGCGATCGAGTAGCTCGTCTACACGGGGCATGGGGTAGCCGTCGAACTCCGAGACCTCGTTGAGGCGGCGGAAGTCGTTACAGAAGCGGAGGGTGCCATCCGGCTTAGGGACCATCACGATGGGGCTGGACCACGGGCTGCGTGATGGTTCGATCACCCCCAACTTAAGCATTTCCTGTACTTCCTCCTCAATAGCCTGTCGCCGAGCCTCCGGGACACGGTAGGGCCGCTGCCAGACGATGACTCCTGGTGGTGTCCTGATGTCGTGCTGGAGCACATGGGTCCGCCCGGGCCTAGGGGAGAACACATCAGAGAACTGACCGATCAGGTGTTGGATCTCCGTTTTCTGGGCAGCCGAGAGGTGGGGGTTGACATCGACAGCCACGGGGCTCACGGTGGCAAGGGCCGAGAGCTGGGTTCTGGTCCCATGCCACTTCTTCAACAGGTTAATATGATAAAGCTGATCTTGGCGCCGTCTTCCCGGTTGGCGTACTTGGTAAGTGACGGGCCCCACCTTCTCAGTCACCGTGTACGGACCCTGCCATGAAGCCAGGAACTTACAGGCCGTGTTTGGGACCAGAACCATCACGTGATCTCCCGGCTGGGCTGCCCGATTGTAGTGGCGCTGTTGGGCCTGCTGTGCCTTCACCATGTGTTCCCGGACTAATGGCATGACTCTGTCGATTCGCTCCCGCATCTCCTTCACGTGCTCAACGGTGGTGCGGTAGGGGGCCGGCTGCTGCTCCCAGGCCTCTCGGGCCACATCCAGCAGGCCTCGGGGTTGTCGTCCGAAGAGGAGCTCGAAAGGGGTAAAACCAGTAGAGGCCTGGGGAACCTCTCGGACTCCAAAGAGGACGTAGGGCAGCATCCGGTCCCAGTCCCTTCTGTCC
The DNA here is from genome assembly GCA_033026305.1 of Cirrhinus molitorella. Lineage (NCBI taxonomy): Eukaryota > Metazoa > Chordata > Actinopteri > Cypriniformes > Cyprinidae > Cirrhinus > Cirrhinus molitorella. Next base: position 28,013,539 of record CM065122.1, on the reverse strand, counting down.
TCAGCCGTCACCCGTCTGAGCATCTGCTTGAGCGTTTGGTTGAAGCGTTCGACGAGTCCATCCGTTTGAGGGTGGTAGACTGACGTGCGGAGCTGCTTCACCTGTAACAATCGACAGAGATCAGCCATTAGCCGGGACATAAAGGGTGTACCTTGATCGGTTAGAATCTCCGCTGGGATGCCGACTCGACTGAACAACAGAAACAGTTCCTGGGCGATGGCCTTTGCTGTTGCTTTCCTCAGGGGGACTGCTTCTGGATATCGGGTGGCATAGTCGACAATCACCAGGATGTGTTCGTGGCCTCGGGCGGACTTCGGCAGCGGTCCTACCAGATCCATCCCGATACGCTCGAAGGGCACCTCGATGATTGGCAGCGGAATAAGAGGACTGGGGGGAGGTTTCTGTGGGGTCGTGCGCTGACATGTGGGGCAGGCTTGACAAAACCGTTTTACCTCTGCTTCCAGCCCTGGCCAGTGAAAGCGGTCTCGAATCCGCTGAGCAGTGTTCTGGGGGCCCAGGTGCCCCGCCATTGGATGGGAGTGGGCCAGCTCCATCACCGTCTCGGTCTTAGTCCGGGGCACGACCAGCAGGGTTTTCTCCTCCCCCCTCCGCGATGCAACACAGTACAGCAGGCCATTCCGAATGATGAAGTGGGGGATTGGGTGAGGGGCCGGGTGGAGCTCCCGGTCCTCAATCCGCCGTACTTGCGCCCAAGCATTTTTAAGCCGGTCGTCCTCGCGCTGTGCTTTAGCGAATGAGCCCCCTTCGGTCATCTGCTGAAAGACGTCAAAATACAAGTCAGTATTATGGGAAGGGGACTCACCGCTACGGCCGCTGACGGTGGCCAACAGCGCGGGACGCCGGGACTTCCTCTTCCTCAGGCGGCGTGGTGGGCGGCTCCCGGCGGGGCTGACAGGCTGGGCGTTGGCGGCGAGAAGGCGGTCAAAGCCGGGCCAGTCCCTCCCAAGTAATACGGCTACGGGTAGGTCCTTGACGATCCCGACCTCCACCGGCCATGCTCCAGGCGTGGCCGAGACAGACACTCTGCGTGCAGGGACTAGCTGTGTATCTCCGTGGACGCATGTGATGGGTAGACGGGCTCGGGATTCTGGCCGCGGTGGGAGGACTGTCGGATGTACCAGGGTGACAGCACTTCCGGAGTCGAGTATCGCTTGGAAAGGCCGGCCGTTAATCTTGACCTCTGCTCGTGGCGCCCCTGCCGGCGGGTCGCGGTGGACAATACAGCCTGTCAGCCACGTCCGCTGGGGTGATTGTGGAGGATCCGTTGGCATGGGTTCATCCTGGGGGCCGGGAGCCGCCGGCCTGCTGACTGGTTTGAAGGTGCCCTCCGGCGTGCGTCGCTCCTGGACCACCCTCCGGGGGAAAGGCGGCGCTCGCTCCCCTGCCTCCCGTTGTTGGGTCGCTTCCGCCAGCTCGATGGCCTCCACGAGCTCGCCGATGGTGGTGGGGTTCCGCATGCCGGCTGCCTGGCGAATAGGGCGGGGAAGGGCACGTAACAGCCTATCTATTACCACGCGTTCCGCTACCTGGCTGGCACTAGGACCCCCCGACAACAACCAATGCTGGGCAAGCCTCATCAGATTTCCGGTTTGGGCACGGGCTGGCAACCGCAGCTTATACTCCCAGTCATGGAAGAGCTGGGCGGCGCAGATGGGCGAGAGTCCCACTCTCGCTAGGATTTTTTGCTTTAACTCATCATAATTATCACTCAGTTCGGTTGGGATGGAAAAATAGGTTCGCTGAGCTTCCCCCGTCAACAGCGGTGCCAGCAGCTGTGCCCATTCATCCCGGCTCCATCCTTCCCGTGTAGCCACATTTTCAAACATCTGGAGAAAGCTTTCAACGTCATCATTGGCCGACATTTTTGGCAGCAACTGGGTGGCTTGGATACGGGGGTCCGGCAGCGGAACGCGTTGGGCAGCGGCATCGCGGAGATCGGCGAGCGTTCGTTCCGTCTCTCCCTGACGGGCGGCGATGTGCTCCACGATTTGCTGCTGGCGGATGCTGACCTCGGTGAGGCGTTGTAAGAGCTCCTCCATTCCGTGGGGAGGAGCGGCCGCCTGCATGGAGATGGAGAAAACAGCGGTGAGTAAAACGGCGTGGGAGGTGAGTCTCAGTGAAAAAAAACGGTGTTGCTGGTTCGCTTGTCTGTGTTTCTTCACTGCAATGCCCGCATTCTCCACCAGATGTCGCAGGGCGAAGAAACACAGAACAAGGAAGTGCAGTAACGATCCCCGGAGGGTGGATTTATTAATAAATAAACAGTGTATAAAAGGTGGCGGTGCTCCGTGGCTCGTGCTCGCTTCCCCTCTGTGTTCTCGGTGCAGTCCGGTCCGTGCTATGCTCAGTGGCTGTGCTGATCGGTCAAGGGCTGCTTTCTGAAGAGAAATAGAGAAAAGACAAAGCATGTGAGTCTGGAGTCTTCTGGAGACGTGTCTCCGTGGCTTATAAAGCCCTCGGCTGATGAGCCGCAGCCGTGACCGATCAGCCAGTGATGAGGCGTGGCAGGTGTAGCTCGTCCGTTTCCAGGGCGACGCTGATGAGTGCTCGGGACGCTCGTCACAATATATATATGTGACCCTGGACCACAAAACCAGTCTTAAGTGTCAATTTTTCGAAATTGAGATTTATACATCACCTAAAAGCTGAGTAAATAAGCTTTTCATGGATGTATGGTTTGTTAGGATCGGACAATATTTGGCCGAGATGCAACTATTTGAAAATCTGGAATCTGAGGGTGCAAAAAAATCGAAATGTTGAGAAAATTGCCTTTAAAGTTGTCTAAATGATGTTCTTAGCAATGCATATTACTAATCAAAAATTAAGTTTTGATATATTTCCAGTAGGAAATTTGCAAAATATCTTCATGGAACATGATCTTTACTTAATATCCTAATGATTTTTGGCATAAAAGTAAAATCGATAATTTTGACCCATACAATGTATTTTTGGCTATTGCTACAAATAAACCTGTGCTACTTAAGACTGGTTTTGTCGTCCAGGGTCACATATATATATATATATATATATATATATATATATATATATATATATTTTATTTTTTTTCTATTTTATTAAATATAAAATTAATTAAATAAATATTTGAGGTGTGATTTATGAAATTTAAATTTTTGTAACAACAAAAGTAGTAACAATTTTATGGGATATCACCCAAAAAAACTAAGATGTCAATTTAGGTACTTCTGAAGCTAGCTCAAAGATGCTAATCAGCACCTGGTTAGCTAGCACAATTCTGAACATGTAAAAAAAACCTAAATGTTATGGAATAAGTGTTTAATTATAGAAAAAGGGTGTTCGGTGGTGACGTCTTTAAAGTCACACACAGATTTTCAGACTTTTGAACACATTTACTTCATAATGATGGGGCCTATCCACTCACCATGTAGCTGTGATAGAGTAACGCATAAATATTTTCTGATCATAAAAGTAGGGATGTAGTTAAAATCGGTATCAGCCAATGGACTAAAACATACACTGTTTCAGTAGTGACGTGAAAATGTGGGACACATTTTTTTTTTTTTACATAAAGTTTTATAATTTACAAAGAAATATATTTTTGGGAATTTCACTTATATCAAAAGATATTTTTTAAAAACAACAATGAAACAAAATGCAAAAATTATTATAATATAATTTTAGGTTTTGGGACAGCCACCTCCGAATTGAAAGTACCCACTAAAGTATGATTTTATATCCAGGATTCTGTAGAATGGCCCATATATAAAAAAATCAATTAGACTGTTTTGCATATAATTTATAACTTTGGAATTATTGATGTTTACTCTCCCTCTCTCTCTCTCTCTCTTTTTTAACCAGGATATTCACGATGTTCTAGAAAGCTGGGCTGAGTATTTGAAGGAGGCAAGTGCCATCTTCCTGCGAGCACCGAGTTACAATAAGAGCATATTTTTTGGAGGTCGTGAAGCACCGCTAGACAAAAAAGATCAGAGAGTCCGTGTACTTCCTTTTGCCACCCGCAGAGCAACATTTAGAGAAATACAGCGAGTTTTTGATCTTCTCTCAACACTACATATTTATCGTAAGTTGAGCTTTGCCACCATATAATATATAGATTTTTAAATATTTAAATTTGTTTCCTTTAAAGGATTAGCTCACTTCCAGAATTAAAATTTCCTAATAGTTTAATCACCCCCATGTCATCCAAGATGTTCATGTCTCTCTTTCTTAAATCATAAAGAAATTAAGGTTTTTGAGGAAACATTCCAGGATTTTTCTCCATATAGTGGACGTTAATCACTGGATCAACTGGTTGAAGGTCCAAATTGCAGTTTCAGTGCAACTTTAATCCCAGCTAAGGAGTAAGGGTCTTATCGAATGATCGTCGTTTTCCTAAAAAAAAACAAAAATGTATATACTACTTAACTTCTTAATGCTCGTCTTGCACTAGCTCTGCGATGCACAACTTCACGTATTATGTGATAAGGTTAGTTCTTCGTCTGTGTACTTTGGTTAAAAAATGTAGGGTAGGGCAAAAAAATCCATCTTATTTTCTTCTCCAACTTCAAAATAGTTAGATTATTGTTTTACCTTTTACCTTTTTTTTTTTTTTTTTGTAAGGGGCATTTGGCTTTCTTTGCAGGTTCGGTTTGTAAACACTGGGTCGCTACTTCTGCCTACGTCACGCGTACATGATTACGTAAAGTATGAGTTCCAGCTAGTGCAAGATGAGCATTTGTGGTTAAAAAGTATATACATTTGTATTTCTCTTTTATATATTAAAATATTTCGCTAGGTAAGACCCTTATTCGTCGGCTGGGATCATGTAGAGCCCTTTGAAGCGGCATTGAAACTACAGCTTGGACCTTCAACCCATTGGCCACCATTGAAGTCCTTCATTTCTGTTTGACTGAAGAAAAAAAGACATGAACATCTTGGATGGCATGGGTGCAAGTTAATTATCAGGAAATTTAATGCTGGAAGTAAACCTCTCCTTTAATATGAATGCCTGTTACATTTCAGAAAAGGACACTGAAATCTCCAGCATTTTCAGTCCTTCTAAGAAAGTGTGGAAGAAGAAGATTCCTAAACCTGTTAGCCATCCAGTCCCAAACTCCAATGGTGCGTCTGAACCCTGACTGTGTCTTAAATGCCATGCTTCTGAAAATATACATATTTAAATATACTCATTTAAATTTTGTGGTCAGTGCCTACAGAGGAAAAAGAGGTTAAAGAAGAAAGCTCAGAGGAGGAAGACTCAGGAATGCTAGAGACGGTGGAGGTGACACTAGGAACTCTGGACCTCAGAGAATATGAGGTCCAGCTTAATAAGAAGAAAAGGAGGAAACGGAAAGGGAAGAGAGAAGGTAAAGACCTTTACAGAACAAAAAAATAAAATGGATACATTCGATCAAATACATCTTTTTTACTGGTGTCTTCAGACTCAAGCAACAGAGAAGTAACTGACGAAAAGGCAGATGAAGAACTACCGGAAGAAGATGAACTGGAAGGGGAAGATGACTCTAAAGAGAGACAGAGAATGTCAAAGAGCAGGAGGAAACCAAAAGGCAAAAAACGGCAGCCAGAAGAAGGTATTGAAGATATTAAAGCCAGCAGTCAACATTAATAATATTAAGAGATGTTTCATGAGTACCAAATCAGTGTATTAGAATGATTTTTGAAGGGTCATGTGGTACTTAAGACTGGAGAAAATTCGGCTTTGGCATCACAGGAGTAAGATAGAAATAGAAAATAGAATAGAAAATCTTCATTTGTATTTTTTTTATAATGTATCTTTTCAGGTGAAGTGGATGAGTCTTGGGAATATAGTTTGAGGGACGCACTCTACACCGCCTGTAAAACTGGGGACATCCAATCATTACGCACCCTACTGCAACTACCAGAAGACCAGAAAGAGGATAAGGACACAGGAGAAAGAAATGCCAAAGAGAGTTCTACCTCAAGGGTTTTATGTCTTCTCAACAAGCCCATAGACTCAGCAGGCTTTACTTTACTGCATGTGGCATCAGCAGCTGGACAGAAATCTGTCATCAGACTGTTAATAGATGAAGGGAGTGATCCAGCTAACAAGTACGTACATGCATAATCATTGTAATTAGCAATTAGCAATAAAAATGTACTGTATGAATAAGTTTTCAGGTGGCCAGATGGGTTGTTTGGTTGTAAATAGTGGCCTAAATAATGTCTTTTTCAGGGACAAGAAAGGACAGACTCCATATGGCGTAGCTCCTGAAAAAGATACCCGCAACACATTCAGAAAATACATGGGTGAACATCCTGATAAATATGACTACACTAAAGCACAGGTAGATGAATCTATCTGGTTATGATTACTAGCAACAAATAGTAACAAAACCTTTAAATGCTTAGCAAAAAAAAGGTCAGACCAAAAATAAAAAGTATTTTTTCACAATTAGTTAAAACAAATTAGTTTTGAATACATATTAAAGACATTTATAAAATGTTTTTACTAGGATAGAAAAAATTGAATGTGTCATTACATTATTTTTTTTCATTACATTTTTTTTTTACACTGGTGGTCTCAGACCTGCACTAAATACAAAGGTTTAATAATTATTTTTTCATTACATATTACATTACATTTTAAATACTTATTTTTTTTTATTTAAATAAATTGTTTTTTTAAGACCTTTGTATGTACAGCAGCATTGTCTTTGCAACCCAAAGTAATACATCTGTCACTTATATTTACTTATATTTTCTTTTTTGCTTTATTGTGTCCAAGGTGCCTGGACCACTGACCGAAGAAACTGAATCCAAAAAGGCAGAAAAGAAGAAAGCCCAAAAAGCAGCACGGAAGCAGAGAGAGAAAGATCAAAAAGAAGAGAAACTGAAGAAACAGCAAGAAGAGGAGGAAAAAAGGAGGTTCATAGCTCTTAGTGATAGAGAAAAGGTGACTACTTAATTTCTTGCTTTTGCTGTAGTTCTAATGTGAATGAGCTCTTGTGATTGGCTGATTATGCCATATTTCTGATGTCACACAGCGAGCTCTGGCTGCAGAGAGGAGACTGGCTGAACATATGGCCACAACTGGAGTAACACTCACCACCATCAGGTATTATCTTTTAATGCAATTCATGATTAAAGGGGTTATGAACTGCATTTCTTTATTATTTTGTACTGTTTCTCTGAGGTCCACTTACAATGCTGTCATTTTTACATCAAAAAATAGTTTAGAATAGGCTATTTTCTGTCCTGTTTTGACCCCCTCATCGGAACACTCTGTTTGAATAGGCGGATTGTACGAAAGTAAATGCCCACTACTGTGATTGGCTAACAGACATCCTTCAAAGATGGACACTGCTGTGATTTAGGTTAAAAACCCATTACATACCAAATGATCTATTATAACAGATAAATCAATACTTTCAGTTTTTCTGAAAAAGTGAACAGAGGAGAACAAGTTCTCACTGACGCTTTCTGGAATTTCATTCAAAATAAAGTTCATCCACACTCCTAATCTTTGTGATCAGAAGGTAGGCAATGCAAAGTTTTTCCACAAATTGGCACTGCACAGCGTCGTCTTGTATTCTGAGCCATCTTTATTGTTTGGTTTCATGTTCGCCTCTCGTTACTTACACTACATGCGTGAATCGGTGGGCGGGGCTAAACAGGCAGTAATGTAGAAGCAGGTGTTGATCAACTTTTGTGGAGCCACACTATTTCATCATAAAGTGGCACATTCCACAACCTGTTGTTTTGGCAGATTGACTTCAGTATAAGCTGTTTTTAGAGTAGCAAGGAAGTGTTGTATTCTGAAACTTACCAAAAAAAAAAAAATTATAGTACAATGACCATGAAAAAAAGAAGTGACAATGACAAAAAAAAAAAAAGACAATAAAAATAAATTAATTTTGATTTCTTAGTTCATGACCCCTTTTAAAGGAATAGTTCATTTAAAGGTGTTTTGTAATCATTACCATGTTTTTACCAATGTTTTTAAAGGAGATGCTTTCAATGTGGAGAGTCGTTACTGGGGAAAATTCCTTTTGAATATCTAGACTACTCTTTTTGTACGCCTCGCTGTGTCCAAGCCCACCGCAAAGCCAATGCTGCCGCCCGGCCCTGACCTCTTACATCCTGCCACATATCATTATAGGAGGGAAAGGTGTGGTGCTATATTGTGGACATATTTCATCTTACATTATCTAGGAGTTGGACTAGATTTTACAAGAAACATATCATGGATTTCACAGTTGTCTTTGGAAATAATAAGATATATGATATATATATATATATTATATAATATGATATATTACATAAATTCAGAGAAAAGACTAATTAATAAATCATGACTGATTTACAGAAATCTTGAATTTTGATAATTCAACATAGTTTAACTCTGATATTATTATACTTTTCAACTCTATCAGGACACAGACCAACCACTGTGATTCGAAAAAAGATCAAAATGTTCATTAGATGATAGCTCATTTAAAATCATAGCCAATTCAGAACTGTAAAGTAATACCATTGTGCATTTTGTGTTTGAAAATGTAAGAGGTTTACAAAATATTGAGGTTGATTCTTCAACATTGTTTGGCAGCTGCAGCAGTTTCAGATTGTACAAATACAGTTGAAATCATCATTGATATGATTCTTTTTGTTTATTATTTCTAAACAAGTATGATTTATGATCAAAAACAAAAGGTATAAGGTTGACAGCACAGAATGCAACAGTCACTCAGATTAAGACACAATTAAGATAATTTTTTTTTAATCTATTATTAATTTATTACTCCTTCATTTATTTCCAAGAGCCTAAAATGCTTTTATATTATTACTTCAAATATTTTACATCATGCCTGCCCCCCACAAAAACACTGAATATAGAGTTATGACACTGAGATTAAAATAATCTTCTTCTTTTGAAGCAGATAAACCTCGTCTTTCTTAGATATGTCAGTACTAAAATTAACTTCAGCACCTTGGTGTGGAAAAAAAAAACCTTACCATTTCTTAAAGACAGTTCACCCTAAAAATGAGAATTCTGTCAATAATTACTCACTCTTATGTAGTTCCAAACCCGTAAGACCTTCGTACATCTTCAGAACACAAATTAAGGTCTTTTTTTATGAAATCCGAGAGCTTTCTGACCCTGCAAAGACAGCAGTGGTTATAGACAACGTTGTACTCTCATGAACGCGTGTTGAACAATGGCACAGAAGAGAAGAAATTGTTGAATAAAGTTGTTATTTTTGTTTTCTTTGTGCACAAAAAGTATTCTCAAAGTTTCATAAAATTAAGGTTGAATCACTAATCACATGGACTATTTTAACGATGTCCTTACAACCTTTCTGGGCCTTGAACATGTTAGTTGCATTCTTTTTCCATGCAGGGTCAGAAAGCTCTCGGATTTCATTAAAAATGTGATAATTTGTGTTCTGAAGATTAACAAAGGTCTTACAGGTTTGGAACGACATGAGGGTGAGTAATTAATGACCATTTTAATTTTTAGGTGAACTATCCCTTTAAGAAATAAACTGACCAGTAAATTGGGCAAATGTGGAAAAAAGTGCAATAATCTATAATACTTGATAGATTTGAGCAGAGATGATGGAGCTATGCAGATACTGATTATACGCTGAATAGCGAAAGGCCTTTCACTGCACTGTTCGAGTAAATGATCATGTTTTCTGTCCAGTGTTGTTCAGCTGAGGCCGGTCCATAAACAGGATTCTTCTGTGTGACGGAGCTTTTTCCAGCTCTAGCACTGTGATGTTGTTTGGCTGAGTGGCACTAAGAAAAGGTCCAGGGACATACAGCGTCTGTTGGGGGCCCCTCTGGGGCCAATACCTTCCCAAGTTCTTGCCGTTTACCCACACCTGACCCTAAAATAGACAAAACAGTCATGTAGTCATTCAAGTCTCAACCAATAACAAATACTAGATGTTCTTTGTAATACTAAAAATGTCTCACCTTAGTCCATCCATTAAGTTTGACAAACGTGTCCCATGTGAGACCTGTAGGCTTCAAGATTCCTGAGTAGATCATTGGTCCGTCTCCTGCTTCCGACCCTGAGCGAGCTGCCTGCAGCCAGCCATTGGCTACTGCAGTGTCAATGTCCAATGGGTAGATTGACCAATCAGTGAGCACGTCATTTCCCAAAATGAGGTTACCTAAGAGACCCTGAACAAAAGGGGTTTTTAATTCTTTATTACTGGAATTTTCTTAGATGGCTGAAGGAATATTAGAATATCTTGAAAAGTGTCATGTTTAGTGTAACTTGCCTTATTATCATTGATATAACTGCCAAAATTAATCCTGCCCATGTTCTCCATGAGTATGTCCAACTGATCCCCTTGTTGTCCCGTAACATTTATCACAAGTGCAGTGTCCCTCTCCATAAACCCCTGGTACACCTGCTCAGAGATAAGTTTCAACTAAATTTCTATTGATTACGTACTACATAAGATGAGCATTTGTGGTTAAAAATGATATACATTTTATTTTATTTTTTAGAAAATGGCAGGTTGTTTTGCTAGATAAGATCCTTTTTTTTTCTCAGCTGGGATTGTGTGGAGCCCTTTGAAGCTGCAGTTTGGACCTTCAACCCATTGGCCCCTATTGAAGTCCACTATATGGAGAAAAATCCTGGAATTTTTTTCTCAAAAACCTTAATTTCTTTTTGACTGAAGAAAGAAAAACATTAACATCTTGGATGCCTGGTTATATGATTTCAACATGGCTTCCCCCATGGTACCTGCTGTATGTGGAATAAAGCTGATTAAAGTCTTAAAGCTGAATAAAGTCATCTAATGTAAGTGTTCGTCATTTGAAACATTTTTAAAATGATTATTCCTTTCTTCATATGTATACATGTTTACCCTAGGACAAAAATACCTGAGCAGTGGTAAACAGTGGTTTTACACACTAGTAGTCATACACACTGTTATAGTGTCTGACTAACCATGGTGAGAACAAAACATTGTGTTAGCGTGACCCAAACAAGTGGTCTGCTCACCCCATTCACAGAGACGTATGCACGATCATGGATGCCATTGAGGGGCGAGATGAGAGGGGTCGGCTCGGGAACATTCCGTGGCAGTGTCGTTCGGTAAAGCATGAAGCCATAGTACTGCACACAGTTGACATAATACAAGCTCAGATCAGCTTTTACACTTAACCAAGACCAGCCTCCAAGGCCCAAGCCATATATCCACATCTATAGCCATTTATGAGGTAATACAACATTGGCCTTACTTGGCTGGCTAGACATAACAGAAAACAATGAATTATAATTATGTTCTGAACATAATGTTTATTGCCTGTATCAAAGGCTTAGTTCACTTCCAGGATAAACATTTCCTGATAATATACTCACCCCCATGTCATCCAAGATGTTCATGACTTTCTTTCTTCAGTTGAAAAGAAATTAAGGTTTTTGAGGAAAACATTCCAGGATTTTTCTACATATAGTGGACTGTGGCCAATGGGTTGAAAGTCCAAATTGCAGTTTTAAAGGTCACTAAATGATCTCAGCTGAGGAATAAGGGTCTTGTCTAATAAAACAATCTGTCATTTTCAAAGCACAAAACATTATGTAACTTTTAACCAAAAATGCTTGTCTTGCACTAGCTCAACTTCACACATTATGTAATGACACTAGAAAGGTCTAGCATGACGTGGGTGGAAATACAAAACGAACATGCAAAGAAAGTCAAATGCTCTTTACAAAAAAAGGTAACAACCAAACAACGTTGTCAGACAATTTTGAATTTGGAGGAGAAAATGAGATATTGATGAGTTTTTTTGCCCTACCATACTTTTTTGAACCAAAGAGAGACAAAGAGACAAAGAACTAACATGATGCATGATCTTTCCAATGTGATTACATAATGCATAAAACATAGACATGCATCTCAGAGCTAGTGCAAAATGAGCATTTGTGATTAAAAATGAGATACATTTGTATTTTTTTTAGAAAATGACTGGTGGTTTCGCTAGATAAGACCCTTTTTCTTCGACTGGGATTGTGTAGAGCCCTTTGAAGTTGCCCTGAAACTGCAATTTGGACCTTCAACCTGTTGGCCACTATTGAGGTCTACTATATAAAGAAAAATCCTGGAATGTTTTCCTCAAAAACCTTAATTTTCTTTTTGACTGAAGAAGGAAAGACATCTTGAATGGCATGGGGGGTGAGTAAATTATCAGGAAATGTTTATTCTAGAAAGTGAACTAATCCTTTAAGTTCTTTTAAATATCATACCTGTTTAATCTCCTCAAACGTCAAAGGATAGTGAGATCGCACCGGACCTTGAGGTGACAGCGTATCCAACAAGCTGCTAATGTTGCCAACCTATGAAAGATCATAGGAATAAATTGTTTGTATGGATAAGAAATCTTGCAAATGAATAAGGTTTTGCTATGTAAAATATCCACAACCTTCTGAAGTGTAACAAAGCCATAAGCAAACTTCGGGGTAGCTGGTGGCATGGGACCAACTGGAATATCACGAAACTGAAAACAAATACACATCAATAAATGTATTATTAATACAATAACATGGATGTCTGTTTTGTTATTCAGTAGATGCTGGTTTACAAATACTAGCTGGTATGGGTGAGCATTATGATCAAAATTGTATTTCATATCTTTTTGGTAACTTTTTTAGTGTACTTTAGACATTTTACCAACTATAAGTAACTACAAGTCAGCTATCAGACATAGTATTAGTAGACGTTCTGCTTAATATCTGCTAACACTTAATTTTGATGGTCCCCAACAGACATACTACTGACTATAAGTAACTATGCAATTACATGTCAACTAACCCTAACTTGACAGTCTAATGTGAGTTTACATTTACTGTAGTTGCAATTTAATTAAAGTTAGGTGGACTATCGAAATTGAATTTGTTTTTAATTTATCTTTGTCCTTTGTTACTGCTTCAGCCTTACATTTGAATAACATACAAGAGTCCTTTCTGCTTATACTAATAAATTACCGTTCAAAGTTTAAAGGAGAAGTTCACTTCCAGAATCAACATTTTCTGATCATTTATTCACCCCTATGTCATCCAAGATGTTCATGTCTGTCTTCCTTCAGTCACAAAGAAATTTACTTTTTTGAGGAAAACATTCCAGGGATTTTCTCCATATAGTGGACATCAATGGGGATCAGTGTGTTGAGCATTTGGTTAAAAAGTATAGTCATTTTTATTCCTCGCCTGGGATTGTGTAGAGCTCTTTGAAGCTGCATTAAAACTGCAGTTTGCACCTTCAACCCATTGGCCACCATTGAAGTCCACTATATGGAGAAAAATCTGGAATGTTTTCTTCAAAAACCAAATTTTTTTAATTTTTGACTGAAGAAAGACATTGGGGTTAGTAATTACCAGGAATTTTTTTTTACAAAAAAGTCTTTAAACAAGACTTGTTTTAGAAGAAATTAATGCTTTTAATTATGCTTTTAATGAAAATAACATTTATACTGTTGCAGAAATATTTATATTTAAAAAAGGCTTTTCTTTGAACGTTCTTTTCATCAAAAAATCTGAAAAAAGGTTCCACAACAATATGCAGCAGCATATTGTTTCCTAAACACCAAATCAGCACATTAGAATGATTTCTGAAGGATCATGTGACACTGATGACTGGAGTAATGATGCTAAAAATTCAGCTTTGCATTACAGGAATAAATTACATTTTAAAATAATCTGAAATAGAAAACAGTTGTTTTAAATTGTATTATATCACAACATTATTGTGATATAATGTATTCTTTAAATACATTTTTAATGTATTCTTTCAATACATTTTTGATGTAATAAATGTATTCTTTGACCATAAGAGATTTAACAAACTTCTATCCAGCCCTACCAACAATTTTTTTCCCCTGTAAACTGGATGTTGTCATACATGTGCATTCAGAGTTACTTTATGTATGCTCTTACGTTCTTAATGACATCTCTGATGGCAAGCAATTTGTCAGTAGGGTCTCCTGCCTCTGATAAAGGTGCATCATAATCATAACTGGTCACCACAGACCGAAACCTGGTATCATGATCTGCCCCTATGAGTGATAACATACACACATGGACACATTAAGATGACTACCACATACTGTCAAGGTTATGAGAACAGGTATACTGAAATAGCAGATTTACCATTCCAGTATCCAAAGTTTGTTCCTCCTTCAAACATGTACCTGTGATTAGAGGAAAACCTTTTATCCAAGTTGGATTATCAGAAGTACAGCAAAGTTTTAATAATAACTAGCTATTTCACTTATCATTCTATAGAAAACAGCTTACATGTTCACACTGGCACCCATGGACAACATCTCTCCCAGCATTTTGCTCACTTTGACAGTGTCCACAGAAGCATGTTTGTCACCCCAGTGATCCAACCAGCCTGTATAGAACTCAGAATTCACCTGAAACCATGATACATCAATTACTGCTAAATCCTACAGCTTGAGAAATACACAAATGCTGTCTCAAACATCTTACTTACCAGTGGGCCTTTAGGCTCAAACCTCCTTTGTCGGATAAAGGCTGCAGTAATGTTGGTGTCTGAAGGGGAAAAGAATGAAATTTTGAACACTGGATATGCATACATGAACTAAACATCTAGTTAAAATGTCTTAAGAACACTGCACAGGTCAGTAGACACAACTGACCTCATTTTGATCTTACCTGTGCCAAAGTCTATAGTGGCATACATGCCCTCAAGTGTGCCACAGATCATCTCTTTATCAGTGTTCCCATCTGTAGTAAAGAGAATGACGTCTTCCCCCAGGAACAAACGAAATAGAGTGCGAAGATGCCGCATGTAGTTATAATCGCAGGCGAAGTAGCTGCCATATTCATTCTCCACCTAATCAGAGAAAAAAATGCACTAAATAGTTACACTTTAAGAGCCATACTTGTCTATACACTGTAAAGCACTGTTTACATATCAACACCGATCATAATTACTATGTAGGGCTCTCAGTCCTTCAAAACATGAGCATCAGTCGCTGTAATAAGTTCTTTGTTATTATTGCATACTCAGTAAATATTATTTTACATTTGTCTCTGGGTGGAGCAGCACAGTGGGTAAATATCTCAGCTGGTAACAAAACAATTGCAGGTTCTAATCCAGCTGTCCTTTTAGGGTTAGTCCACCTAAAAATGAGGACCCTTGCTGTCTATGGAGGGTCAGAGAGCTCTCGGATTTCATTGAAAATATCTTAATTTGTGTTCTGAAGATGAATGAAGGTCTTATAGATTTGGAACAGCATGAGGGTGAGTAATTAATGACAGAATTTTCATTTTTGAGTGAACTATCCCTTTAAAAACATCACACCAGGTCATTCATGGGGACTGACCTACTCATCTGAGGACACTAGTTGGACAAATGTGTCTGTGGCTCTACATTGTACCTGCACACTGATAATATTTCCTCCATTCTGATAAAGCCACCGTCTCATCTTAGTGAGAAGCACAGCCAACCAGTCACTTGCCGCCTTCAAATATTCTGAAATAGACAAACACTAGTGTTAAAGACAGATCTGGTCTATGTGAAGTCATGTCTCGCACAGATGCAACATATACCTGTGTCAGCTGAACGAAGGATAATGTTTGGCTTTTGCAACAACCAGGCAGGCAAACCACCCTATTGGACAGATAAGAACCCACAATTTACAACTCACAAAATAGTAATCACAAGGCTGTCTTTTGTGTTGTGACCAGAACTAATTATTAATAGCATTATGAATCAAATTCTCATTCAAAAAACAAAATTTGCTCAAGTAAATGGTTTTTAAAACCAGTATGATTTTCTTTTGAGAAACACAAATGGAAATATTTAACAGAATGTACACTACTAAGATTTTTAATGTTTCTTAATTTTTACTATTTAAAATAACTGCTTTGTTTTTGAATATATATTTAACATGTAATTTATTCCTGTGATACATTTTTAGCATCATTACTCCAGTCTTCAGTGTCACATGATCCTTCAGCAACCATTCTAATATGCTGATTTGCTGTTCAGTACAGTTAAGTACTTTTTCTTCAGGATTCTTTGATGAATAGAAAGATCAGCGTTTATCTGAAATAAAAAGCTTTTGTAACATTATATACTATTCAACAGCTTTTTTTTTTTTAGCAAGGATGCTTTAAATTGATCAAAAGTGATGATAAAGACATTTACAATGCCACAAAAGATTTCCATTTCAGATAAATGCTGTCCCTCTGAACTTTCTATTCATCAAGGAAACCTGAAAAAATTATACTAAGCTGTTTTTAACATAAAATAAGCAGCAAATGATTTCTGAAGGATCATGTGACTGGAGTAATGATGCTAAAAATAACAAAATAAAAATCACAGGAATAAATTACATTTTAAAATATATTCAAATAGAAAAAGGTTTTTTTTTTTAATAAAAAAAGCCAGCATTCAAAAAAAAAATGCTGGCTTGGTGAGCAGAAGAAACCTTTTTAAGAAACTTTTGACTGGTCCATAAAATGAAAATTAAATGGTGACCAGATTCTGTTTAGGTCCAAAAATGATCAAAAACATGGTTTATATGAACTGTAATAGGTTCATATGTATAAGTCAACAAGTATATGGTGTCCAGTGTTTTGAAAACATGTCTAGTGTATTCCAGTATTTAGGCTGGAAATAAAATTTAAATTAAAGTTCTTTTCTAATCACAATTTTATTCACCCAGATTTATTCACCTAATTGCTTTCCTAACACAAACCTGTTGTATGACTTATGGAAACAAGTCATATTAACTATGCTTTTTGGAGTCTCTATTGACTTTCATTGTATGGAAAAGAACAGCATGAACATTCTACTAAAGAACTTATTTTGTGTTCTATGAAGGAAAGTATATCATGCTGGTTTGGAACACCATAAGAGTGAGCGCAAGCTAACAACGGATAATTTTGAGTAAACTATTATTTAAAAACACTCCCTGAAAAGTCATATTCTCATAATCACATGCAGTGATACATGACACCCACTAGTCTATTGTAAAACATCACATTTCAAAATGATTCAGATTTAGCAACATGAGGAAGCAACAGTCACCATTTCCCATTCTGCACAGATGTACGGCCCTGGTCGCAGGATGACTAACAGCCCTGTTTGATTGGCCAGGTTCAAGAAGTACTCAAGATCTCTGTCTCCTGCAAAGTTGTACACCCCCTGCACAGTCTCATGAAAGTTCCATGGCACATACCTGCATGAAAGCAATTAAAAGATTTTTGGGAAGCTGTGTAACAAAGTGTGTACACAGTGTTTGCACCGTTGCTCTGTTTCACGTACACCTGAATAGCATTGAGTCCGGTCATGTACATCTTGAGCAACCTGTCCTTCCAATATTCCCGAGGAATGCGGGAGTAGTGGATGCTTCCTGAGATGTACTGAAATGGTTCTCCATCCTTTTGGAAGCAGTTGTTTTTGTAGTCGATGGAAAATGAGCGGGAATCTGCCTTAAAACAGAAAAGTCATGTAGTTAGTTTTATAGACATATAAAACTATTTTCAGTTTGATAGACAATGCATTCACAATGAGCATAAGTAGAAAAGAAAAAAAATATATAAATTCACTACATAAATTTTAAATACTTTATCAAAGTTTTAAAATTTCCCTGACATTCCGTCAAGGTTTTTATGATCATGGGAAACCCTGTCACATGAATTTGACTACTGAGTCCCATAAATATACGTCAGGTTAGTAAAAACTAATTAATCACAATGTGTAAAGGTGAAAGTTGTGTACTTTAAATCAGGCACTTACCAACACAAATACTGGCAACAAGCACAGACTTAATAAAACGAAAGTAATCTGTGACTTCATCTCTAAATCAAACGGATAAGATGCAGTAACACTCTTCCTTTTGACATGATAACAACGCGTGATTTTAAGGTGTCAGGAAATACTATTGCAACTGCTCAAACTATCCTGTTCTGTCATTTTGCATAAAGCGGTCCACTTTCTATGTTCAATAGATTTGCAGCGTTTCTTCTCTTTGAACACCACGGTCATGTGATTGTTTTCTGTTCAGCCATAATCTGGGTCCTAAAGTCCGCCTGAAAATATCTGAACGTAAATTCTGCGATTGGGGACTTTCAAAATTACTTTCAAAAGTAATGCATTACAATATTACGTTACTCCTTAAAAACGTAACTAATGACGTTACTTTGTTGTTTTTTTATGGAAAGTAATACGTTACATTACATTTGCGTTACTTTTGTGTTACTTTTTAAATCTGGGCTGGGCTTGCTTGTTTATTTGTTTTTAGGATAAAAACATGTGATATTTAGCAAATGTAAAAGCCCTTTCAGACCAAAAAGTGAAATGAATAAGCCTAAGGCTGAAGGAGAAGTAAATGGATGTCTGTACAGTAGAACTGAAGGAGAAGGAAGTCCAGCAATGAGAAAAATTAAGCACAAATGTATCTAAAGTAAGTTTTGCTTATTAGTATGGTTGAATTGGATCAACGAAGGTCAGCAGCAAAGACACTGGTTAACAAAATGGGATTAAATACATGAAAAAAACAAAAACTAACTGGCGTTACGTTTTTTTGGGAAAAAGTAACTCAGATATTTTGTTGTAAATGAAAAAGTAACGTGTTACTTTACTAGTTACTAAAAAAGTAATCTGATTACATAACTCGCATTGCCTGTAATGTGTTACCCCCAACACTGGTTTGTTGATGATTCTTTGATGCCTTTTTGTAAGTGATGAATCAGATTGTTAACTTTTTACTGTTATTGTTTGCTTTTTTACACTGCTAGTGAAGTGTATTTATTTTAAATTAATAATAATAATAAAACACATCAAATTACATGGCTAAACAGATGGACGAACCTATGTAACAGCCACAAATGCACACCTGTAACAAAGCAACCTACAGCAGCTCAGTGGACAACTAGGTGAGTTGTTTTAAGAGTTGTTTATTATAATTCATATCTTAAAGGTGACCCTGGGTATTAAGACTTGTATGGCTTAATATAACTTAAATAATGTCCCTAACTCTAACTGAAACATGTAGTAGAAAACCTGTGAATGCTTTACGTTGTTTAAAAAAAAATCCACATTGTTTTTAACATATTTTGAACTTGTGGGGATGTATTTTGATAACGTGAAATGGTTGCACTCAGTGAGCTACTGAAACTACCTGTTTCTATTTGTACCACAGCACAACTCAGAAAATAAAATACTGATACGATGACAATAAAACTGCATAAAACTGAAATGTTTTTTTCCCCCTCAAAATCTTGAATCTTCTGAAATCACTAAATGAATTGTTATTAATGATTTTATTATATCAACACTGCCCATTTCTGTTCATAAAAAGTTTGGAATCAGGTAGAATTGTCATATTAAAAGCAGATAAATTATGCTGGACTTCAAATCAAAAGGTTCACAACAACTGTTTTAGTTAATGTGTCCCATTCACTATGGTCACTATGCAATTCAATTATTTTCATGCAATAAATGCAATTTAGGACTGACCTTATATAGATAATAAACTACCTTGGATGTGGACTTCTGACTGTATATTGTTAAATGTCTTGTAAACAGAACTTCAATGGTTCGCCTCAGACACTTAGTGGCGCTACAGGACAGAAGACTGACGTTGCATTCGTTTATATTCAATTTTAATTGTATAGCGCTTTTCACAATACAAATCGTTGCAAGCAGCTTTATAGAAAAAATAAATATTTTCTACAAAATACCTAGTAGTAGCTTATCAGTGGTGACCGTCAAGTTGTACATATGGCAGAAATGTAAACTATTACAGCAATGATTATATGTTGCAGTCAAATATAGCATAATTTCGTAGTTCCTTCTGAATGTTGTTTCCCTGTTGGCATCTTCTGAGGTCTCAGCGGTCATTTTAGATATTTGTAAGGGTTGGAATCAGAATTGAAACCTGTGTAATTCCTAGTCACCGAAACAAAGCATCATATGCTCTTTAGCGCCCTCTAATGAGAGCTTGCTGTAAGTGAGGTCTAAACTTCGTGTGTCTAGTCAGCATATCCCACTTTAATGTTCTGTGAAATTTATATTAATGCTAATATGTGTTATGTTGTCTATGTTCTGTTAGCACATTATCAGTGCTACATGTAATTAGCCTATCACTAGAGTGACTTCAGCAGGTTTGCTCAGTTCACTGTAAAGAGGCATTCACAATGTATAACAACATTTGTCAGCAAGTGAATGTGTACGTCCTTCTTCCACTTTAATGGGAGCAGGTGGGCTGCTGAAGTGACTTGTCACCAATTTTCACTTGTGCTGCTTGATTGTGAATGTTTACTGCTGGATCCAGACACCCAAATAAACAGTGGCTGATCCAGTGGCGTTGACACATGCATTGTTTGACACCATCTGCTGTGTACCATAAAGAGATACACTACACAGAATGAGGGAGAATTCAAAGACAATGCATGGAGTTTGTACTTGAGGAGCAAGGCAGATGCTGTCATTTAAAATAGCTTTACGGATTGCTCCCACGTTCCCATAAAGTGTGTGCTGGAGGGGTAAACGACCCCATATGTGAGAAGAGCAAAGTCTCTTTGCCTTTTAAATGCATTCTTTTGAAAACCAAGCCTAATGCTGTTAGGCAGTAATGCGGTCATTATCCCACTGAGCTGAGTAAGCAAACACACATACCTCCTGTGTTACCTTAACATGCACACACACACACGCACACAGTCTAAACAGAAAACATTGTTTTCATGTGTTAAGATGTTCTTCACTTAGTTTAATTAGTAACTGATTGATTTTATACAGAATATGTACATACATTAACTGTGCTCATTTCATACAGTTGAGGTCAAAAGTTTACATACACCTTGCAAAATCTGCTAAATATTAATTATTTCACCAAAATAAAGGATCATACAAAATGCGTGTTCTTTTTTATTTAGTACTGACCTGAATAAGATATTTCACATTAAAGATATTTACATACAGTCCACAAGAGAAAATAATAGCTGAATTTATAAAAATTACTCCATTCATTGTCCATACACTTGATTCTTAATACTGTGTTGTTACCTGAATGATCCACAGCTGTGATTTTTTGTTTAGTGATAGTTGTTTAGGAGTCCGTTGTTTGTCCTGAACAATTAAACTGCTGCTGTTCTTCAGAAAAATCTTCAGGTCAAATACACAAAACTGCTGAAAAACCAAAGAATCTGTGGGGCCTGAAGGATTTTTCTGAAGAACAGCGGGAAAAGAAACAAGTGTATGTAAACTTTTGAAAAAAAATTTAAATTCAACTATTATTTTCTCCTGTGGACTATATGTAAACGTCTTTTATGTGAAATATCTTATTCAGGTCAGTACTAAATAAAAAATAACATGCACTTTGTATGATCCCTCTTATTTTGGTATAATAATTAACCTTTTGCAGATTCTGCAATGTGCATGTAAACTTTTGACCTCAACTGCATATGTGTGTGTACTGTGTGTATTTATATGTATATATAACTACACACACATGCATGTATATACTTAAGAAATATTTATTACAGCTTATATTTTGGATGTGACTAATCTATTTGACAGCACTAAAATCCAATAACAAACAGTGATTGCAGCATAATGATCACTTATCACACACATCTTCTAAATGATCAAAAATCTATGTCTTAACTTTGTTGGCCATAAAGGCCGCCGCATTTACAGCATTTAGTTTGGTAAGGTGATACTCAAGGGACAATTACACTCTCTGTAGGAAAAGCATCCCTCAGGCACTAATTAAACCAACCAGCACTCACCTCCCTTCACTTGCATCTGAATAAACATATTATTTATTAATACTACTAGTGCAAGTGACAGATTGGGACAGACTGAGATCACATTCTCTTTGTGTCATTATGGCTCTGTTTGTCTAAGCAGTGCTGGTTAATGAGTAGAGCATAAATGAGTCAGTCTCTGAGGTCTTGTGAGATGATTTGGCTGTGAGTCAGGTCCTCTCTCTGTCAGGATAAAGAAATACCTATCCTGTAAAGGGTTACACACACAGTAATCCCAGTAATTAGGATGGCTTTGGATTAATACCATTAATGCCAGGCTCATAACTTTATTATTGTGGCCTAAATAACTGAACAGTCTTTTGTATTTTTTAAACCTGGGTCAAAATGTGTGCTACCATTACCAACCATTACTTTTCAGAAGCTGATAATCCACTTATGCTTTGGGAATAAACCAAAATCCTCACTCACAGGGGAGGTCAGTTTTCCAAACACACAGAGAGATTTGCCTTTTCGCCGTTGAAGATTACAGGAAGTGTTTCAGAGAATATCTGTAAACACTGATGAAAAGGCATGTTTTGCCTATTTTTGAGACAAATATATGTGTTATTTAAATGTGTTACTAAAGGGCCATGGTATTTTGATTCATGTTCTTTCTTTGTTGATCCTTATTTCTTTCACTCGGTTTGTGTCTGTACATGCACATAAAGCACTCCTTTAATTACTCACTATTTATAATGTGTCACAGCTGTATTTCCAGGGAAAAGGCCTCCCGATATTTGAGGATTTGCTTGAGTCAGAGTTTAGAAATGTTCAGACAGGCCATCTATGGTGGTATGTATGCTTCAGATGGGAGTCCACCTGTGTTGTTTGTGAAAACAGTAAACTCATCTTATAATAGCTTAACTTACTGTTTGGAAGAGATATATTCCTGGATATTTTGTTTGGCTTGTGAATAATGACTGCTTTTGAAATAAACTGATCATTAACATTTTTTATACTTTACATCTAATTGTACATTTTTTTTTTTTTTTTTTAAATCTAATAATGAATTACAGTTTTGTTGTTTACAGTTTAACACAACAATTTCCTCTTTAAGGAAAAAAAACATTTTAAAACTTTAAATTGTGAAATGCCAAAGCTGGTTAATTATTTTGGTCTGACTATGTTCTTTACAACATAAACCAAATATTTCCATCCTGCCTCCCTGAGAGAACCATGTCAGTGACCACCAGCAGTCTTGGGAATTTCAAAATCATCAATCGCCTGACCAAACAAACTCCTCCAGATTTCTCAACAGCAACATTTTTGCCATTTTAATGACCAAAGTTAATAGTACCTGATGAATCACAGTACATCTCCAGCATGTGGCATCAGTTTTACATATGGCATGTGCCATGGATCATGTTACTCATTGATAAACCTCTGTTCGGTAGACTACTTAAGGTCATCTTTCCTGTGACTACTCTTAAACACAACATTGAAGGGATTCATTTTAAACCCTCATATCTGGGTTCTCAGTAAATTCCCATAATGAGTCATATATGCTTTGCGTCAGTTTGAAATTTTTGAAATGTTTGAAACTGTTTGTTTGGCAGTTTGTTCATAACCATGAATAAAGGATATATTAAGAAGCAAATGTTATTTATATTAGGTTTTGCTAGACTACTATGCTAATAAATTTATCAGCCATTAAAATATTCACCAAAAAATTTTAAGTCCTTTTCTGTTACAATGATGATACAAACATGTTGGAGGACGTTTGTGGGAATGAATAAGTGCACAACCTCCCCAAGCCATGAAGAATGAGGAATGGTATGTTACTATATTGCACAATGAGACCCTCCAGAGGCTTCCGGAAAAGAGTTTTGCATCTCCAAAGTCCATCATTATTTCTGTCAACATATTTCTGTTCATATTTCTGCTATTAAATGTTGATATAAAAGCATGTGGCAAAGTGCAAATAGCAATGTATTGTATTTACACTAAGTGAAAAGCAGTATTTTTTTTAGCAATATACTATTTACACTAAGTGAAAATAGAAGTTTTTTTTTTTTTTGCAATATGCTATTTACTTTACACTATACACTACACTTTACACTACAGACATTTAAGCTTTCTGTTTATCCTGTATCACATCTTAGGTATGTGCATTGATTAGTTGAGAAATAAAAGTTAATTAAATCTGAATGATGAATAATGCACTCACCTGTCGATCAGGATTAGCAAATGACAAATGCTTGGCAAGTGTGGCAACACATGATTTATAGCAATGCTTGCATACAGGTGCAGTATAAGGTCAGCTCGTTCACCTTTATCATCTGTTTTGTATGCAAAATAGTGACATATTTCACTTCTTCCCTTGTATTTATTTACTAGTTTTGAGCGTTTCATCTGTTTGACAATCAATCGAGTTGTGCTATTGGGCTGTTGTTGCTTTACCAGTTTCGCAGCAATTTGGGAAGCATTGCCGCCTACAGCAATAGAGGGTTTGCACTTACCTCACGATTTACGGCAGCATTCTTTGCGGTTAATGTACTACTGAATATGTTGTTCTGCTCATTTATGCTGTCTAAACCACAGAAAAAAAACATGTGGAAGCTGCTAAATCCTATTGAGAAGGACCAAGTATGCAGGAAAGGGTGCAATAGTTTGAAAAACTAAGGTTATTAGGTGGTAAAGATATCTACAAGCAGTATTAATTAAAATATTAGCCTAATATTTCACCTACCTGACCAGAAATAATAAGAAATCTTAGTTTAGTTTGGCCAACCGCCAATGCCTTTTGTTCCTCAGATCTTTTTTGCACACCTTCTCCTTGATTTGTTATAACTTTTGGCAGTCTAAATAGTGCTCTAAATGTTTTACCTGGTTCATCCGATTAGTACAGCTCAAAACATGACAATAGTTGACCAATTAACAGCAAAATTTCAGAGTTCAGAGTCTGACTGATGACGCCTCGTGAAATAACTCTGTATAGCTGAAACAAGCTTCCAGCTAACAGGACATCGGCAACGTTAAATGTTTTAGTTGGATATTCATTCAGTGTTTTTTTAAATGTTACAACTTATTTCAGAATGTTTGGAGAACATTCAAAAGTAACGTTCCCATAATGGAACGCTCCCTTAACATTCAAAGAACGTTTTTAGAACATTTTAAAAACTGTATGTTTTGAATGTTCCTAGAACATCCAGAAATAATGCTTTCATAACATAATGGGAACATTAGTAAAACGCTTTTAGAATGGCACTATCTTAAGCAAACAGTAACAGTATACTCTTCTAAACTGTCAAAAGGTCGATGACTTTTAGTTTTTAAAATATAAAAAATTAGATCAACTTGGTTTGTAATACCATTATGATGGGCTTTAAAATGAAAATAAATTAGATTTATGTCTGTGTACATTTATGGAATATTGAAGTGCTTTGTGCAGTCAGTGCATCTCTTTTTATAGTGCATGTTGATGTGAGATGGCTGCAGTAAGCATCATGTTACAATAAACATTAGTGATGGTCTCCCAAGACTATTGAACCCAAGTTCCCTGACATTCATAAATGAACAGAACTCAAAATATGTTGACCTTTTCAGGCATGTTCTGGAACTGCTTGGTCCACAGCAGGATTCCTCCTTATCTTCCAACACAGTTAACTGTGAAGTCATTTAAAGACCCCCTCTGTTGCCCCCCATGATCTTTTGCATTCCACACCTTTGTATGTTTCTCATGCACTGCAGGATGATGGTTCCACAAACAAACCTGCCCCCTCCTTAACTCCTCTTTGGCCTTCCACCATGATTATATTTTTAAGTATATAGCACAACAGCTCTGTTGCCTTGTTTCCTACCACCTACATACAGTACGCAGGGGTTGTGTGTCCTCTCTTATATGATTTTTTCGTTTGAGGCGACAGTATGCGCTTATTTGATGTTTCAATGGTTGTGACATTAGCTCAATACATGTGCTGTTCATCGTCTGCTGCATCAAGGCATTCGTGCCATTCTGTTTTTACATAATCACCACAAGCCTGATCATGTGATAATGCAGTGCTTGCACTACAACTGAGAGTCATTAGACTTTTTATCTAACATATCTGCATCATATATCCCCCTTTTTCGCCCCATTAACTGAGATCTGATGCTTTTCAGCTAAGGGTTAATTGACCTTGCCTCAGGCCTGATTGAGGGTCAGACTGTTACAAAGACTGCCATTAATCCACTAGAAATCACTGTCAAAAATATGAGCATAATGCACTTCTGTGTTTGCAGATGCTGTGTCTACAATTTTGGCAGCAAGTAAAGTGACTCAGGGTCAGGGGACTGAAACAAACTCTCACACAGACAGACTGTGCCAAACAAGCTCCCAGACAGACAGAATTGACTTCAGAACTGGTATTTATAAGGTATGCCAGTGCAGAACAGCTGATCTAGGATCAGAGCGCGACCTGTGAAAGTGGCAAAAGCACTACAAGAGAACGAGAGCTATGAACTATAAGCGGTTTTTATCTTTAAATGTCTGAAGTATACTCTGCGCTAATTATGTTGACTTTGTATACTGTGTGTGTGTGTTTCAGAGAGATAGAGAAAGAGAAGACACACTGTTGTCTACTGACACACAGAGGAGCTATTCAGGCCCTGTAGTGGATCTTCTGACAGCTCAACTGGTAGTGGCTTTGTTCTGTTTTTCTCACAGAGATGGTATGCTAGATCAGGGTGTCATGCACCTACTTTTTTTGGGTCCTAGGCCAGTGGTTTCCAAATGTTTTAATGCCCAGACCCTTCTCAATAAAATATGTATATATACATATTAAAAATATACATAAACTGGCATAAAGTGTGCTAAATTGGAAGTATAGTGCTGAAGTCCAACTAAAGATGAACTATGAAGTATATTTGGTGCTAAAGTGGAACTATTGCAAGTCGTTCTGAATTTGCAAAAAACTTCCTTGAATCGAATCGAAACCCTATGAATTGTGAGTCGAATCAAATCGCTGTTGAGACAAAGATTCACAGCCCTATACTTCCAATTTAGCACACTTTATGCCAGTTTAGTATAGGCTACTAAAAATACAGTTGCAAGGTATTTTTTATTAAGAACATAAATATGTACATTTATTTGTAGTATAGCATGAAATACATTTATTTCAAATACATTTTAGTATATGTATCTCTTTATTTTTTTATTAGCCAGGATTTAAAAAAGGCATTTTATGTCACACCCTTGCATGATGTCAGCTTCTATCTTATTTTCATAAAATAAAATGCTACAGCATTTAAACTATTCCTTTCTATCGGCGAATGATGATTTTAATGATGTAGTAACGAATGCAACTTTCATGCATGTGACAGATAACGTTAAACCTTGCACTCTTATTTTAAGGTTGCTATTAATGCTGTGGTTATTTTAACCATTTCCTTCGTACTTTCGGTTTAACTACATTAAGTTAAAACATCATTTACATTCAGTGGAATTGTGCTTATGATTTTAGACACTTTCAACTGCTCAGGTAATGTCAATGGTATGACTGAGAGCCACTGAAAAACTACATAAAAGTAAAACTACTTTAAACGTAAAACTACTTCTAGCAGTACTGGCCACGAATACTAAGGAGAGATCACACCATGGCTGCTCAAGTCTCAAACAACGTGTCAGTGAGAGCGCATGCGCCATCCAGTGGCAGGCAGTGAATGAAGTGCGTGAAGAAATGCTGAATCACTATAGAAATTGTGATTCATTCGATTCTTAGTGTTTTAAATCGATTAATAGCCGAAATCAACGATTCACGATTCAAAAATCCATGTTTCTAGATCGATGCATTTGCATCGTCAGGTTTTGTAACCCCTAAATTATAGTGATGAAGTCCAACTAAAGATGAACTATGAAGTATATTTGATTGTGCTAATGTAGAACGATTCCAAGTGTATTTTAGGTACACTTTAAATATCTTGTATTTAAAGACCTTTTTATTCAAAGATAATACAATCCTCAGCAATAGTGACATTAAAATACATTTTAGGCTTGATATTATGAAATTCGAGTTTAATTATAATTTTTATGTCACGAGGGATATATTAGTAAATATGTAGATTTGAACTATACTTAGATTGAAATAGGCCTAAATGTATTTTAAATATATTACTTTTCACTAGAGTCATTTTTTACATATGCTATATGTCATGCCATAGCATCATTAAACTAACATTTAACAGTGGACAAAAGTGTTTTATTTATTATTATTATTATTATTATTATTATTTATTTATTATTTTTTTTGCCTGTACTCTCTGACTCCATAAAGACAGAGGTGTAATTTGCCCCCTGACTAAGCATATAAAGAATTTAGGGGAAGCATTTAAAAAAAATCATGTGAATACACTTAAAGAATGCAGAATCAAATCGTTAATCGAATTTAAAATCGCATCTAATTTTATTGTGAATCGTCTCAAATCGAATTGTCCTGAAATTACAAAAATCGTTCTTGAATCGAATCAAAACCCTATGAATCTTGAATCGAATTGATTCGCTGTTGACCAAAAGATTCACGGCCCTAGTCATCAGCTGTCACTCCAAACTCATTACATTAGATTAAATTTTTTATATTATTACTGTTTCATCCATCATTTATTGTTTTCATTTCAAATAAAAAAAAAATCAGAAGGGGATCCAAGGTATCACTTTCACAACAGCAGCACAACATACATTCAAGTGTTGAAATAACACATTGTATTGACACACTCCCACTTAAATCTGAAATGACTGCATGTCTCACATAAAGGTGGTGCTGGTTAATGAAGATATTCTCCAGAGGGCTATGGGGGCTACAGAAACACTGGCAGGTTGTCTCAGTCTGTTCCCATCCCCCATTTCCTCATGGGCCGCTCTGATTAGTCAGTGGCAGCCACCCCACTGCCTGCCTTTGTTTGAGCTCTTTGTCTGACCTCAGGTATTGCACAAGATCTTTTTGGTGACCTGAATTTTTTATAATTCAACTCAGCAAGCGAGCCACGCAGCTGAACCAGGTTAGATTACTTAAAATGGTGTGAGACTAATTACAATTATACTTTCTTTTGTGTTTGCTGAAATGGATGGGGGTTGGTGCACCACTTTGACACAACACTCACCCATCCAAGCAGACAATGTACAGCATCCTTCAATACTGACTGTGTCATAATAACCCACTTGAGTTGAAACTGATCATTTATTTGTAATCTGAATTATTACATAGAAACAACACTAAACAGAAATAAGTTATTTCCAGGGGTTAATTAGCATAAAGCAATATAACAGAATTGCACTGATCAGCAACTTAGCATGAAATTGTCATTTAGACCTCCTTCTGCTGGGATCTGTCACCGGAACCTGATGCCGTTCTCATACCAGCCACATGCCTCAGTCTTAAGCAAACATATAGAGTCAATGGCTGTTTATAGCATTGTTGCAGATCTGAAATCTGCATAATAAAATCTGATTGTCTGAAAACAGCTAGATATAAATCTAGATAATGAGCTTCATTGTGTTCTCAAGTAATCAGTATGACTGGGCCGTCTATTACAGGATTAAAGCATAAAACCCATTAGGTTAAACCAGGCTCAGAAATACAAGAAAATGCTATGAAAAACAAGTTAGGACAGGTCAAAAACAGTTTACAAGTTCACATGACAATGGCTGATCTCTTTGAAAAGTAATTCAACCAAAAATGAAAACACACATTTGTAAAATATACAAAATATGAGTTTGTTTCTTCATCAGAACAGATTTGGAGAAATTACAATAGTATGTTGTTAACCAATGGATCTTCTGCAGTGAATGGGTACCGTCAGAATTAGAGTCTGATAAAAACATCACAATAATCCACAACATGAATCCAGTCCATCAATTAACATATTTTGAAGTCAAAAGCTGCATGTTTGAAATAAACAAATCAATTATTAAGGCGTTTTAACTTTAAACCAACCAAAATGCTAGTCCATAGTCAATAGAGGATTTGCACTTACGTCACGTTTTGGTCAGTTACCTAGATGAGCGGCTACATTGGAGATACTCGGATGTAAACAGCATGGATTGCACTTTTAATGTATTGCTGAATATGTTGTTCTGCAAATTTATGCTGTCTAAACCACAAAAAAAAGTGTGGAAGCTGCTAAATCATGTATAGAAGGACTTAGTAAACAGGAGAGGGCATGATATTTTGACAAACTAAAGTTAATAGATGGTAAAGATACGTACAAGCAGTATTAATTAAGATATTAGTCTAATATTTCACAGACCTGACTGGATATTATAAGGACAAACACAAATGTTGTCAAGATTCTTGCACTGGATATCCTGGTTCAGTTTGGCCAACCACAAATGTCTTTTGTTCCTCAGACAGTTTTTTGCATTCTTCTCCTGATTTGAACTTTTGGCAGTCTATAGTATTCCAAACGTTTTTCCCGGTCCGACCGATCAGTACAGCCCAAAACATGACAATAATTGACCATTTTCAGCTGCAATAATCAGCAAGTTTCATTCGGTATTGTTTACATTCTGTGACACCATATGGCCAATGGTTGACAGAATCCATTCACTGCAGAGGATCTGTTGGTATAAGTAATGCTAAATTTCTCCAAATCTGTTCCAATACAAAAACTCATCTACATCTTGGATGGTCGTGGAAGTTTTAATTTTGGGAGAACTATTCCTTTAAAGATTGAAAAATACACAATATACTAGACAGGTTTCCATTTTGAAAGTCAGCTCTTATGATCATAAAGCATCTCTGTTTTTGCTTGTGCAGGCAAGTCTGTCATCACAGACGGTGCTAAATATTCTGTATCGACTTTGATTCTGTAACAACTTCCTGTCTTGCAATCTTTGGAATAAGAAACATTTGTTAAATGTCTTAGAATTTTCACTCTTTTTTAACTATATAAAGATGACGCATTTGTCGCATTTGTTTGCAAGAAATCTTTTTAAGCCTGCTATATTAATTGTATTCACTTTAAAACTCCTGATTGAATCTGAGCAAAGCCACTTGAACTGCATCTTTTAGGCTTCGCCATCTTTCGCAGGCCACTCAACCAGAGATTAATGTCCTCCCTAGTCCTACGGAGTGCTTTTATGACAGAGCACTTTGAATATAAAGTTATGGAACAGACAGAATGGAGTTTGGGAGAGGACATTATTTTATCCCCTGAAGAACCGCTTGACTCCATTTCTATTGATTCTTGTCTAACCAAATCTAATTTTATATTTAAAAAAAGTTTATAGGACATACATTTTCAAGGAGAGCTGCAGTTAAATTTGGGCCTTTCAAAGTACTTTTCAGACTTATATGGAGATCCAAGTCATTTTAAAACATTAATGCCACATGTCCCAAACTCCCAGAGTAACGACTAGTTATGCAACATTATTTTTCATACACGTGTTCAGTTTATCATTGTTTAAACCTAGTTTAATATTGCTCTGGTCCTTCTCTGTCCTTGTAGCTCTGGCTGATAGAAAGCTAACCTAAATGAGAGAGGTCACATAGCACAGTGCCTACAGCAAGAGCAGCTGTAACACATTCATACAGACAGACCTCCCTCAGTCTGTGACTTGAGAGGAGCTCCTAATAGAGATTCATAGGAGCTCACTTGAATATAATTAACCCTATTGTAAGGGTCAAACAAGCTGAGATAGTGGCTCTCATTATTGATACTGACAGAATGTCAAGGGGTGGATCCTGATTGTGTTCATTCATATCATTCACAACCATTCCCAAATATTTTCATACACATAAATACCTGTATGCATATTTTAGAGATAGAGTTATTAATTAACATATGTTAATAGTTATATTAATATGTTTTAAAATGATGACCGATATGTTCTTTAAATTTGGGTGACTTTCCTAAGAGGACAGTGGTAATCCAGGCACTAAGTGGGTCAAAGCCATTCCAGATTTTCCCAAAATAGAATTCCCTGGATATGTTTTTTTTTCTCTCACTTTATTGGAATACCCAGAAAACCCAAAATTCATTGTGTCATGAGTAATGGACTACTTAAAACATAGTTTAACTTTTAGTATGATTTCTTGTATTTATGTAATCATAATATATACAAGTCTTAATAATTATAAAATATAAAACACAAATGTATGTATATATATATATATATATATATATATATATATATATATACAAATGTATATATATATATATATACAAATGTATTTATATATATATATATATATATATATATATATATTTATCCAGACTTCACAATGAGGTGAATATATGAAGACAGCAAAGACAGCAACAACATCACATACACACACACACACACACACACACACACACACACACACACACACACACACACACACACACACGCACACATTGACTGCATTAATTTAATTTGAAACTTCAACACTAATCTTGACTAATGCATTTTTTATATTATGAATATATGCATAATAACATGATAACTGGAGAAATGTTCAAAATTCTACAAATAAAATAAGCTATGCTTCATAAAAAACAATTAAGGTGGTAAAAGCCACATAATTTTTCTATCAATATACACTGTTATTCAAAAGTTTGGGATCAGTAAGATTTTTAATGTTTCTTAAATAACACTTTTCTGCTTATCAAGGCTGCATTTATTTGATTAAAATTACAGAAAAAAAAACCCAACAACTGTAAAATGGTGAAATATTATTGCTATTTAAAATAGTGGTTTTCTATTTTAATATACTTTAAATAGAATTTATTCCTGTGATGCAAAGCTGAATTTTCAGCATCACTCCAGTCTTCAGTGTCACATAATCTTTCAGAAATTATTATTTACTTTGATGCATAAAACTAAAAAAAAAAAAAAAAAAAAAAAAAAAAAAACGCATTTATTTAAAATAGAAATCTTTTGTAACAATATATTCTACTGTTCAAAGTTTGGGGGCAATTTTTTCTTTCTTTATTTCTTTGAAAGAAATTAATACTTTTATTCAGCAAGAATGTGTTAAATTGATTAAAAGTGATAGTAAAGACTTATATTGTTATAAAAGATTTCAGTTTTGAATGAATGCTGTTTCTTTTTAACTTTTTATTCATCAAAGAATCCTAAAAAAAAGTATCACAGTTTCCAAAAGAATATTAAGCAGCACAACTGTTTCCAACACTGATAATAAATTAGCATATTAAAATGATTTCTGAAGGATCATGTGACACTGATGACTGGAGTAAGCTAATGATGCTGAAAATTCAGCTTTGCACCACAGATGCTATGTTAAAGAATATTAAAATCGAAGCTGTTCTTTTAAATTGCAATAACTTCGATGAGCATAAGAGACTTAAAAACATTAAAAAATCTTACTGATCCCAAACTTTTGAACAGCAGTGTATATAGGCCTATGTATAATATCAACCCTTATGAAACGGTTTTATTGTAGTAAAACTGTAGTAAGTGCATTATAATGTTTTTTTTTTTTTTTTGGGTGTATTGATAACCATTTGTATAACCACAATTTTACTACAAATACCATGGTGAAACTATGGTTAGTGTAGCAAAACCATGGTTAATTTGTGGTTAACATGGTTTAACTATAGTTTTTTTTTTTTTTTTTTGTAAAACCATGGCTAGATTTCGTAAGGGAAGCTCTAATCGCCTTTTGCTTTTACATTTAGACTATACAAAACATTACAGTATTGATCAAACAATAAAAAAAGATAGCGGTCAGACCACTTTATTTTATATGTACGGAACTTCCTAATACGGTGTCCTATGACCAATATTTGAAGCTCCAGCATGGGACTCTCAGCTCTCACACGGGTGTGTCTAATAGGCGGAGTGTCGTAGCCAAGCCCCGCCTCCAGCAGTCATTCCCAAATGAGCCGGTGGCTTCTGTGTTTTCTCTACACAAAGATACACAAGCGCACGCCGCGCCAGACGAGCCGGACCGCCGCTGGGATAAACGAGCTTCTTCAAATACACACAAGAGACATATACATTTATAGCGGTTTCAGTTTGTTAAGGGTGTTTGAAGAAAACTTTAAGCTTATTCAGAGGAATTACTGTCTGGACGGTGCGATGGGAACTTCAGCTGTATGTTAAGCGTCTGAATGAAGAGCATCAATATAGCGTACGGAGTCAGTGGTACCCTGAGCACCAAACACCGGACAGGACCTTAATACAGATGGATACCTTCTTTGTTGAGGTAGGTGGAAAATTTAAACATTTGACTGGAACCATCTCTCCCTGTTTCCTTTGTGATAGTGCTGCCTTTAAAATGATGTTGCTGAGCTTACTTCAAGTTTGAGGCACTTTTCCATATTATAGCGTCATGAACTAAAACTATGTAACTCCTGCACTTTAAACTACTATATATATATATATATATATATATATATATATATATATATATATATATATATATAGTGTCTATTTGTTGTACAGACCTCGTTCTTTTTTGCTGAGTCAGGTATATTTAACTATAAAAACATAGTCTATAAAATGTAAACAGTGCTTGTCCTGGTTCATTATTAGGTGCTAAATCTCTTAGGACCCTCTGTCACCTCAGGTAAGAAAAAAATGGGGAGTCCCTCTCACATTCATTACCAGTTCAAAGGTTATTTAACACCAGAACACTGCCTTTGAAGATCACTAGTGCTTGCAGAAAAGCGGTGAACAAAATACCATCTTGATCCAGAGTACAATGATCATAAATGCCCCATGAAAGACCCCCAGGATGTGTTTCATGCCTCCCTCTGTCTGCTTTGCTCTTCAGTCTCTATTTGAGCTTGAGAACAAACCTGCTGGCAATGAAAGCTCAGACCTCACACACAATGCACTGACCCACTGCAGCAGTATTAACTCGATACTAATGTATAGCATTTGGATAGCCTTATAAACCCACCTCCTTCCACTATTTCAGACCACCAAAGAGTAGATATAGAGTGTGGTAGACAAAAGAAATAAATGTACAAATCCTGTACCATATGTGCACTGCATGTGTTATTCTCTCTTAAATTGTCTAAAGGTTTTGAAGAGTGTACTTTATAATATAGAGTCACATACTCTGTCTGTTGTATTGTGAGGTATGAAATCACATATAAAGTCGGGCTTTCATAGCAGAGCTTTGGATGACACTGCAGGCCTAAATGGGAAGAGTAATTAAACATCTGTCTGGGGTGGATGGAGGACAGAAAGGGTCTGAGACACATTTAAGATTAAGAGCTTGGATCCACATGCATGGATCCATCCGGAATGATGAGGCTTAGAAGTAGCAACGCAAACATTCCATGATTATTTATAGACATGAGCCGCTGTCAGGAGGAAGTTCCCATTCATTGGCCTGTGCAGCGGCCAGTTTGTCTTTAATTAATCTGAAACATTGAAAGCATTTTAATTCAGATGTAAATCAGAATGATTGAGGCAAGAGTTAAAAGTATGGTTTGAAATTATGAAAACAATGTGTCTGATAATCAGGATGGAGCTTTCTGAGCTTTGACCTTAAGAATTGTAATTCATGGTTAGGCTAACATTCCGGCTGTTATGTTTCACTGATATGTCAAAGCATTGCTTTCCTTCCCACCCGAATCCACATTTGGGACAAGGCGTAATGGTATTGCCAAATCCCTAGCTTCCCCTCCAGGCTGTGTTCTCCCTGAGACAAGCCCTCATCCTTCCTCTGCCAGCTGCTGAGTCACTAAACTATTGAATACTCAGAGTGTGTCATTTAGATCCTCCTGCTGGAGCTTACCTGTCCTATTGATCCTAATGACTAAGTTTGGTGGTTCCCAGATAGACTAGTGGGTTCATCAACCCATGGAGAGATTTATGAAGCTTGGGTTTCCCGTTCCGTCAGCACTCCTACCTGTGATAGACTCATCAAGGCCTTATAGTGAGAGCTAATCTTGTGTTCAACTAGAACATTATATATAGGGTGTATATTGTTCAGATTGTTGTGTTCCTATTTATTAAATCATTTGTAGTAATTAAAACTAGTCATTCTTCGGCAATGAGCTGCATATGGATATTTCATCTGAACAAAATTTACATATTGCTACTCTAGCAAAATTTTCGGCCACAGTGAAGTGTGGTGAACTGCTGATGTTTACCTGCTGTACCTTATCCATGATAAGGTACATAAGAAGGGTCATACAAATTTATTTAGGACTGACCTGAAGAAAATTCACATGAAAGACGTTTAGCTACAGTCCACGAGAGAAAATAATAGTTGAGGGGTGTAAACTTTTGAACAGAATGATGTGTACAGTTTTCTTATTTTGCCTAAATACCATATTTTTTTTTCATTTTTTACATTTTTCATCAGTACTGCCCTTCAGAAGCTACAGAAGATACTTACATGTTTCCCAGAAGACAAAATAAGTTAAACTTACCCTTTTCTTCTGAAGCATCAGTGAGCGTTTGAACCTTCTGTAATAGTTGCATATGAGTCCCTACATTGTTCTTAGTGTAAAAAAGATGGATCTCAAAATCATACAGTCATTGTTGGAAATGATTAAAATACACAAAAGGGCTTGAAAACTAAAGATATTGATAGACATGAAGGATTTTTCTGAAGAACAGTGGGCAGTTTAACTGTTCAGGACAAACAAGGGACCCATGAACAACTGTCACTAAACGAAAAACAAAACAAAACAAAAAAGAAAACACAGCTGTGGATCATTCAGGTGACAACACAGTATTAAGAATCAAGTGTATGTAAACTTTTAAACATGGTCATTTTTTATAAATTCAACTATTATTTTCTCTTGTAAATGATATATAAATGTCTTTTATGTGAAATATCTTATTCAGGTCAGCACTAAATAAGAATTAACGTGAATTTTGTATGTTACATATTATTTTGGGAAAATAATGAACATTTTGCAGATTCAGCAAGGTGTATGCAAACTTTTAGCTTCAACTGTAGACACTGACACAGTAAAAATGTCTAAAAGGAGAAGTTAGACAAAAAAAACTATGGAAAATTATTTAAATTTAAAAATTTTAATTATTATTTTAAAATTAATAATTTTTAAAATTATTTAAAAATTTATTTTTTTGATTTTTGTTGAAATTTCTGTGAAAATCAGCATTCTGCTATGTAACTTTACACATCACACTTGAAGAAAATTTGTTTTTTTTTCTTTTTCAAATTATTTTGTATATCAGTTGAAAGTATAGTGGTTTGTACCTGAATAATTTGTAGGCGTGTCAGATAAAAGTCCAATATATACTCAAAAAACTGTATAAATCCTGCACACTATTTAAACTTGCATTAGACAAAATTTTAGAAGTAGTATTTCGGTCAAACAACCTTACTTCAGGCATACCATAAGCCAAAGTAATGGCAATCGACTAAATGTTGCTAATAAAATTTTGTATTGATGCGAACTTGAATAGTATTTATAGAAGATTTTCAGTAGCACTTTAGTATAAGGTCCAATTCTCACTATTAACTAGTTGCTAATTACAGTAGCATGCCTATTATTATTATATTGGCTGTTTATTTGTACTTATAAAGCACATATTCTGCATGACCATATTCTACATCCCTAATCGTACCTAATACCTAAACTTAACAACAACCTTATTAACTGTTAATAAGCAGCAAATTAGGGGTTTACTGAGGCAAAAGTCATAGTTAATAGTTTGTTAATAGCAAAAACGTAAGATACCCTTGTATTCTCTGACTACTACTTTTTTGCCCTTTTTGCCTTATCATAGCACAGTATAGAGATGAAGGGAAGCAAAGTGGGAGAGAGATCTGGGGGCAGGATCGGGAAATGTATGTCAGCACGCTTCAAGTCAAGTCATCTTTATTTATATAGCG
Organism: Cirrhinus molitorella; assembly: GCA_033026305.1. Lineage (NCBI taxonomy): Eukaryota > Metazoa > Chordata > Actinopteri > Cypriniformes > Cyprinidae > Cirrhinus > Cirrhinus molitorella. The sequence continues at coordinate 27,976,000 of CM065122.1, read as the reverse complement.
CTTTTTACAATACAGATTGAATCAAAGCAGCTTTACAGTATCAAATAGGAAGGTAGTATGTCAATAATGCAAAAAGAAACAGTTACCATTTTTCAGTTAAAGGGAGTTTATCATTGAATTCAGTGATGTTATCATCCAGCTCAGTTCAATTAGTATGCAATATCGCTGGAAATTAAGTGTCCCCAACTGAGCAAGCCAGAGGCGACAGTGGCAAGGAACCAAAACTTAATCGGTGGCAGAAATGGAGAAAAAACCATGGGAGAAACCAGGCCCAGTCGGGGGGTCAGTTCTCCTCTGACCAACAAACAAGCAATTTGTACCTGTAGAGGTCATAGGTGCTGATCCACCATCCAGGAAGCAACCATCTTGTATGTACACTCTCTGCACTGGAGTGAAATAATGTAGATAATGCTGATGGAAACTGGGCAAAATGGATCCTAAGATACAGCCAGAAATTATGCTGTAACTAGTAAACACAAAATAAAAATTGACACGTTTATACATATGGATGTAAGTTATTTTGAAGTTGAGTCACACAGTTGTGCATTGTAATTTACTTGAGCACTCATGCCCATCCATAGCATACAGGAATGTTTATGTTTCTTGCTCACATACTGATCTGAGGAATGCAGTTAATTCCTCAAACAGCACATGCGTCCATTCATTAACAGAACCCCCAAATACATTTCCGGCTCAGTCCAGTGTCAGCTCTGTTAAAAATACCCACAAAGTCCACTTCAGAGGAGCAACCTAAAAAAGGATCGATGAAGTGATCATGTCGCCTGGAACAACAGCTGACCTGCTTTAAAAAAGGAATTCCTACTTTTAAAGTGTCTCTCGAAAGAGTGTCTCACATCCAACACCGGATTCCTTTTCCAGATACATTCCTGTCCTAAGGATCTCAGTCTCTTTAACCCTGACCCGAGATTCCAAGCCATGCCTCTTGGTCACCCCATAGCTCTTAGATTTGAAGTTCCTCTGGTTTGGGTTTCACACTATTCTTCTCACTGTGGCTTTGACTTCCTCAGGCAACCTCTTATGGTGCTGAGATGTTGATGGCAGCTGAAATCGTAGCTTTTCCTCTTTGCTCGGTGGGGTTTACTAGACAGGAAGAACAAAACAATAAAATAGATTTTTGTGTTCCTGTTCTCTACCACACCTGTTTTGTTTGTCAGACCTTAACATGGAATGTTTTTTTGGCATTTGCATGTTTATTCTCAATAATAAGGCTGTTCCAGTTGCCTAGTTGCATTGTTGTAATCTCTTATTATGACTAATCAGTCATAGGATTGACTGTAGGTGCTCAGTAAGTGCTTTCGTCATGCTGCCGGGCAGTGTAAAGAATTATGGATTGTCCTCTCACACGTGCAGGAGTTATATCAGTTCAAACCGGATTGCTAGTTGATCCAGTCTTGAGCAGGAGTGGGGCCACATGAGTACAGCAACAATCCCACAAGGTCATATTAATCCCTTTCACTGTGGCCTTGCTTATTCTCAATACTGACTTATTTATTAAAGCTTGTCTGTTATATATGTTTTTTGTGTGTGGATGTTGACAGGATTTATTCTTTGTGACCAGTTTTTGTTGTATTGTACATGGTTATTAGGTTGTAGTGTGCATCTGGACACAAACCCAGATGGATTCACCCCAATCCAACTCTTTGTTCACTTTGTGGGCTTAATTGATTATGTATGGCCAATCTGTTGTTTGTTTTCTTGCTCATAGAGTTTAAATGGATTGTTCACCCATAAATGAAAGTCACCCCATGATTTACTCAACCTCAAGCCATCCTAGGTGTATATGACTTTCTTTTTTTTCAGATGAATACAGTCAGAGTTATAATAAAAAATGTCCTGGCTCTTCCAAACTTTATAATGGCAGTGAATGGGAGTTGAGATTTTGAAGTCTATAAAATGCATCCATTCATCATAAAAAGTACTCCACATGGCTCCGGGGGGTTATTAAAGGCCTTCTGAAGTGAATCAATACGTTTAGGTATGAAAAATATCCATGCCGCTCTTACAAGCTATTTAAAAGCAAAGGAAAGTGAGGAAAAGAGGGAAAACTCAAATGAACTAAAAACAAACAGTTGCTATAGCTACACTGAATTGCTGCTAATATGAAAGTGAAAGGAAAACTCCCCCCAAACCCCCCACGGTAATACCGGTATTACCGGTGTTGTCACACTTCGATTAATCGGTAGGAAAATTTCCTCACCGTCACAACCCTACAGCAAAGGAAAATTTGTCTCCGCTTATATCGAAATCCTCCAACATTTTTCTTTATAAATCCATGTTTTGTACTTCTAATTTGTGACTGGTGTTTTGACTTGTCACAGCATTTCTCACTATTTACCAGAGCTTATGCTACACCTACGTCCTACGTCATCCGCTGGAACGCCAAGTTTTACCGCAAATGCATCAATTCACTTCAAAAGGACTTTATTAATCTTGCGTGGACTACTTCTTATGATGGATGGATGCACTTTATTTGACTTCAAAGTCTCAACACCCATTCACTGCCATTATAAATCTTGGAAGAACCAGAGCCAGAATTTTTTAATATGACTACGATATTATTTGTCTGAAAGAAGAAAGTCATATACACCTAGGTTGGCTTGAGGGTGAGTAAATCATGGGGTCATTTAATTTTTGGATGAACTCTCCCTTTAAGTAGTTTAGCTGCCCTGGTTTATTAATTCCGTTCTTGTTTTCAGCAGAAAACTAGTAGAAAAAGACTCTCAGATGTTCACATCACAGGATGGTGGTTTCGGTGCCCTTTTGGAAACGTAAGCCACAAAGTACATGACTCAAATAGTCTTAAGCATGACTCAGTAAGAGCACATCCCTTTTGGTTTGCTATTTTAGAGTTTATTTGTTTAAGAAATGGCAGAAATTTTGAGCCACTGAATACAATAAGTTTTCTTTTTTAGTACAATCAGGCACAATACTTAACTGCATTCATGTTAGACCCATAAAAGGTAATTCATTGTTTTGAACATTTTAATCACTATTTTCTATAGCATATTTAAATTATCAATTAATCTCTGCACACCTGATGGCAGTCTGTAGGTGCGTAAGAATCCGAGACCACAAGAGGTCAAAAAGATCTACCTTTGTATTGTGTGGGATTAGTTTTTTTTGTTGTTCTATATCATATTTTAAAAAAATATATATATATTTTTGAGTCAGTTTTGACCCACACTTTGATATTTTAGTTATGCTATTAAAGCTAAGGCTGTATTCTCTTTAGCTGCCCGTTGCTGTGTCTTTTAAAGGGTGCGGTGCATGTAAATAGCGTTTCCTCTGTCGTCTCCTTTGAGGCCCGTGCGTGCACTGCACCCCTTCCCCCTTCATTTCTTAATACTGTACCTCTGCAGTCAGTTGTATCTCCATCTGCCGCCGCTCCTGCCCCCTGCTGTGGTACAGCGGCCATGGATTCTCGCCATCAACACCAAATTGAGCTTATTGAAAAGGCTTTTGTTTTGCCTAAGGGGCAAATTATGTGGAAGGAGTTGCCAGTTTGTGCCAATATACCATTCAGGCAGCTCAAAGACTATTGTAGGTTGTCTGGTTGAGAGAATTTTTGGTGGATAGAGTCCATGTTGGTTGTGTTTTTCCATCTTTTCTGTAGTTACAGTATGAGATCATACAGGGTTCATTTCATTTTAGTCATCTGATTGTAGACTGTCATTTGTTTAGACCTGTGAGTTCATGAAAAAAAAAAAAAAAGATCTGTTAAAATCCTTATAGAGGAAGCTCAGTGAGTTGAAAAACAGTTTCCCAATGAGAAAGATTCATGAGTGTTTGAATGTTTTGGCATAGTAGAGCATTTGTACTATTATCACCCACTCGGGGCTAATAAATTAGTCAGGTAGACCCACCTTTTCATAACAGCTGTACCATCCCATCCTTCCTGTCCTTCTGGTGACGGTGCAGCATTATTTATGTGCCCCTGTCAGCGGCTGTAGCTCGGGGCACTGAGAGCAGACGGGTGTAGCAGACAGGCTTTAGAGGCTCTGATTAACACAATCAGTTCTTGTGCTGTAATCTGTTCACAAGAGACGGTGCCCTGACTAGACCCCAGAAAGATTCACAGGGGGCCGTGAAATTTTCACTGAGGTCTATACACAGGTTACCAAAAAACACAAGCGCTTATTTTACATTTCTATTTATATATAATTGTATCTAATATTTTACAGTGTTTGCTTAGATACTACTCATCTCTTTTAAATATGTATTTTTTAAAATAAATGTTTTCTAAATGTTTTAGAGCTTTATCTGTAAGGAGATTAAGCAGCTGCGCCTGACATGTAATATCATTCTTCCATTTAAGCTTGTTTTATGTCAAACCTTCTATGACCTCACAATGATTTGTTTCGTAATATTTGGAATATTACTTTATGTTAATGCTAGCACACCACCTGTGACTTGCCCAGACTTCTCAGCTTCATGGCTGACACATTTATGCTGGTTATGAAAAATTAATGTTGCTAGCATATATAGGACTCATCTATTTTGTGGTAATTTTGCAGTTAATGCAATGTGTATGCAATGCATAAGCGCTCATTATTGGTTCTCATGCTTTAAGCAAGCACTTTTGAGCTTCTGTTGACCATATTTAATGCGCTCTACAGTCAAACCAAAAATTATTCAGAACACCAGATATCATTTGTAATATTTTTAGTGGGTACAGGACACTGTAGTTCATTTATGTACGTGAGGATAGCAAAATAAAGTAAACTGTGACATATTACACCCAAAAATTCGTCTACCAGTGAAACTTTGGGACCAAAAATTATTTAGACACTTTGACCTTTAAGTGGTTTTACACCACAGACTGAACAAAATAAAGTCATTGGTCAACAAAGTATTGATAGTTGTGTACATTATCAAGCTCAATTTGTTCTGACACAGTTAAACTCTGAGTTATTATCATATTTTATTACTATTTATAAGCTAGAGCGAATAAATTGTGACAATGTGAGAAATATGAAAGGTGTCTGAATAAATTTAGGCTTGACTATGTATGTACATTGATCAGTGTGTTTATATATTACAAATTATATAGCCTAAAATAAATATGTTCATCATATAAAGCAATTGTGTCTCGAGTCATGTGGATTAATTTTATGTTTTATGTAGTTTTAAAGACGTCTGATGACACAAAAATTTCTGAATTTTTGCTGGAAAGATGAACAAAAGTCTTATGACTTGAAGTAATTAATGACAGAATTTCTATTTCTTTAGGTGAATATCAATTTAATAGAAGGATAAATCCATAATCTTTGCTTACCAAGAGTATCTAGAGTGAAAAAACTCAACATGTAATTGTTTATCCAGCCCAGATGGCAAGTTTCCTATTTTAGCACGGGTTTTGCCCTGTGATTAAGACATCATGGAGAGACATCTGTGACATGTTGTGGAATACAGTCATAGGTTAAAAAAACGAGCTCAAGCAGTTCTGCAACTGTATTTAAGAATATTACCCTAATTGAGTCCTGCTGTTATTGTGAAACCTACCATATTAAAATAACTGTAATTAATTTATTTTTATATGACTTTAAGTGTGCCTATAAATGGTGTTTAAAATGGTTATAGTCATCATTAGATGATCAACAAGCTAGCTGTGTGTATTACTGGATGTGGCAAAGCAGATTTAGTTTGAGGCTCTTTTTTTTTTTGGAGGCCCAGCCATCAGAGAAATACACTTCTCATTATGTTCTCAGTGGGTAGCATGACTTGTGTCTTATTTGCTGAAAACCAGTAGCTAAGTGATCCAGGTGGCAAAAATAAATTGTACAGTCATACAGTTTATGAGACTGTTTAATGCTGAATTGACGTCTTTGTACTTTAGTCAACATTTATCGTTTTTATAGCTCTCCACATTAGAAGGAATCAGTGCAAGATGGCAGTAATCTGACTTTGATGAAAGATCAACAACAGCTGTTGTACAGTGTGTGAGATGAAGTTAGATGCAGTTTAGTGGCATCAGGCCCATCAAAGGCTTTTGAGATGTAAATGACTGTGGACAGAACTGTATGTCTCCATCATTTTCTCATGGAGATGTTTTGGCGCTGGAGAAGCTTCTCTTATGTGCTTTGTCGTGTCTGTTAAATTCTAACTGAGATCCATCCCTTCTCATTTTTTACATGATTGAAGCCATGTGCTCCATGTTTGTGTAGGGCCCTATGAAATCCTTTTTATTTTTTCCCAAATTCCGTTTTATTTTTTCCCAAATTCCGTTTTTTTCTGTTTTAATTTTTCTGGATTCCATTTTTTCCATTTTAATTTTTTTCTGGACTCCTTTTTAAAGGTTAAAATAAATGTTATTAATCAAAAAAGCATGTCTAATTAATTAAGATCATGAAACTTATACAATTTAACGTCAATTTATTAAAGGTTTAACAAAAATGACATGTTTAGGATCCTATGAAATACTGTATTTTATTGTTACCAAATTCTGGTTTTAATATGTCTAATTTTTTTATTCTGTGTTGTGTATTTATATTAACACAAGGCATACAAAATAATTTAATGTATCTTTTAATTAATGAAAATTAAACCGATTTTATTTTTGGCAAGTAAAGGGGATTTACTATTAAAATTCAAACATGAAAGAAATATTGTGTAATTATTTCTTTAAAAAATAAAGTTTTATTAATTTTTCAACAACAGTAGTAGTAGTAGTGTTATTACTTACATTCTAAATATTAAAAATATATTTCTGTCATCTTTAAGATAAACAAACTTTTATTTTGACGGGTTGCCGTGAATACTTGTAACTGACGCTGGTTGTGGCTAGATTGAATACAGTTGAGACTGGAAGCTAACAATGAATTTTACTCAAATGGAACGGTCAAATGCGAATTAAGTGACTCTCAGAGCAGTTCTAGAGATGTGGTTCAGGTATTTATGTCCTCATTTGTTGACAGATGCTGAAATCACGCGAGCGTTACGCATGCGTCACTATGTGTAGTAAACAAACTTGCGCATCTGCACCATTCATAAAAACAGAGACAATCGGAACATCCGGGATTCATATTTAAATAGTCTTTTTGCGGCTTAATATTTACACATACTAGTTCAAAACGCGATTTGATTTAACTTGATGACATACTTTTGATGAATTCTTCTAAACTTTGACAAATTCCGTGACATTCCACGTTTTCCGCATTGCGGAAATCATAGGGCCCTATTTGGGGTGTAATTCTGTACCTAGAGCTACAGCTTTTACAGCACTTCATTTTGAAATTGTGGTTCATTTGAATACACTTTGCTTGTTTTTTTAGTGTTCAGCTTGGCCAAACTGCAGTAGTAAAGTCAACTTAGGAATAGTTCACCAAAAAAAGTTAAATTCTCTCATTCATTACTCACCCTTGTGTCGTTTCAAACCCGTAAGATCTTCGTTCCTCTTTGGAACACAAATTAAGATATTTTTTTAATGAAATTTGAGAGCTTTCTGACCCTGCATAGACAGCAACGCAACTGACACGTTCAAGACCCAGAAAGGTTAAAATAGTCCATGTGACATCAGTGGTTCAACCGTAATACTTTTTGAATTTTGTACGACTTTATTCAACAATTTCTTCTCTTCCGCATCAGTCTTCGACGCGTGTTCACGAGAGTTTCACGACACATGCGTGTTGTTCTGCTGACGCATGACAACAACCTTTAATTTAATGTTTCTGCACTGTAAACAAGGCTGTATGCTGTGTAAGAGTATTTATCCACAAGTTTCATTTATTTATAATACAATACAACCTGTCATGACTGTTAATCACTGTCTCCAGGCTATGCTTTATGCAAATCAGTCAAACATCTCAGTTGTAAGGTTAATACCATTAAGTGTTACCATCTCTCAATGCTAATAGCACTCTTTCTGTCTATTGTCTGGTCTGGGGGAAGTCTGGGAAGTGTCCTTCCCCTGGGGCCACAATTTCTCCATTAGCTAATTTCTGATCAGCTGCACCTTCCATCATTTATTCATACTGCTGTCAGCCTGGTGACGGAGCGTCAAGGCTGTTTATCTGATCCTTTACAAAACACTTCTCCTTCTCGGACTCTCTCTCTACTGTCAATTCAACTGTGAATTTACATGTTGTAAATTCTTAATGCTGTAAATGTATCGCTCGAGCATGACGTAAGGGTGCTTCTTGCAAATCATTGCTGAAATACGTCCCAGGGCTCACCGTCAGGAATTTTATTCCACAGGATGCTAAACGTCATTTCGGTGGGGACCCTGATTTGAGGTGAGGCAAAACTCTTATTGGCTTGCATGATGTCATGCAGGTCTGGGGAGGTCGAGGTTGACACGGGGTAGGGAGAGCTGTCTTGGTTTCACTTGGTGGTAGCATGTGACATACAGTAGACATCCTAAGGTACAGTTTCCCCTCTTACACTAGATTGGGCTTTGTTAATCTTTTTTTTTCTGTGGTTCAGTTGCTCTTGTCATGTATTTTAATGGAATCTAGAGTTGGACTATTGAGCAGGTGCTTAGACATGTGCAAAAGTATTTTTGAATATTGCATTAACTGAATAAATAATCACAGCATTTTGGAAGCCAGTTAAGACAGTAGAGGCATTTGTTATTTATGTTTATAAATGTATACACTACCAGTCAAAAGTTTGGACACACCCTCTCATTTAATGTTTTTTTAAAGAAGTTTCTTATGCTTATCAAAGCTGTTTGCACTTGATCAAAAATACAGAAAAAATTTAATATTGTGAAATATTATTACGATGTAAATCAAGGTTTTTCTATATTAATATACATTAAAATTTAGTTTATATCTGTAAATAAAGTTGAATTTCCAAAATCATTACTCCAGTCTTCAGTCTCACATGATCCTTCAAAAATCATTCTAATATTATCAGCGCTGCTTAATATATTTTTTTTTGGAACATGTGATACATTTTTCAGGATTTTTTTTAGGAACTGCATTTATTTAAAATAGAAAGGTTTTCTAACAATATACACCACTGTTCAAAACTTTGGGGTCAGTACATTTTTATTCTTTCTTTTTTTGAAAGAAATTAATACTTTTATTCACCAAGGATGTGTTAAATTAATAAAAAGCGATAGCATAGACTTACATTGTTAGAAAAGATTTATATTTTGAATAAATGCTGTTCTATTTAACTTGTTATTCATCAAAGAATCCTGAAAAAAAGAATGACAGGTTGCAAAAAAAATTTGGCAGCACAACTGTTTCCAACATTGATAATTCTTATAATAAATCAGCATATTGATTTCTGAAGGATCATGTGACACTTAAGACTGGAGTAACAGCTAATGAAAATTCAGCTTTGCATCAAAGGAATAAATTATATTGTAAAGTATATTAAAATAAATATACCAAACCTTTTAATGGTAGTGTATGTGTAATTGTATATTTGACTGTCGTAGCTCTACATTCACCCAATTTTAAGCACTTGCAATTTGAAAGCTAAACCTTAATAAACTCACTAGTTGACCTCAGTAACTGGCTAGTCAGTTGTTGACTGTCCTAACCCAACCCTACAGGCTATATCAACACTGTTCAAATGACATATGTAGATCTGGAAGACTTTAAACTCGAGCCTGTAAGGTCAGCAGTAATTTCAGTCCTTCTAATCAAATACCAACTCGTAATCTCACTCATTTGTTGGCCAATTTCCCTTCATTTTCATCACTCCACAGATCAAATCCCAGATCCTGGACACGTTTCTACAACTTAACTTGAAGGATTAGTTCACTTCCAGAATAAAAAAATTCCTGATGATTTAATCACTCCCATATCATTCAAAATGTTCATGTTCTTTCTTCTGTTAAAAAAGAAATGAAGGTTTTTTAAGGGAAACATTCCATATAGTGGACTTCAATGGGGATCAAGGGGTTGAAGGTCCAAATTGCAGTTTCAGTGTAGCTTCATAAGGCTCTGCATGATCCCAGTTGAGGAATAAGGGTCTTATCTAGCAAAATGATCTGCCATTTTCTAAAAAGAAAATATATATATATATATATATACACTTTTAACCACAAATGCTTGTTTTGCACTAGCTCTGCAATGCGTCTATGACTTAAGGCGAGACTCTGCAGGTAAATAGAGTAAAAAAATTAACTAATAGTTATCACCTTACTTACCCAGTTGTTTTTTTATTACAAGTTTTCTAAAATGTTAGATTTAAATATGCAATTGAGGCATTGTTTATTGAAATATGCTCTCATTTGCATACATTTCTAGTACAAAAATCTAAACACTGGATGAAGTCAGTTTCAAATGGGAGGGAATTTGGGGTATGTCATTTTGTCACTCCATAATTCAGAAAATATTTTGTATTTTGTACAATTTTGGGGGGAATAAAATGTTTGTTATGTGTGTATATAATCAAGCAAATTATATCTGAACAAATTCCTCTGTAAAAACCTTCAGGATATAGACAGGAATACAAATGTAAAGTTTGGTGTGTGTAAGTACTACTGAAGTGGAGATTTATGGCTCAGTGTAGGAGAAAAAGCTCATTTTGAGAAAACGGCATTTAAAAATATGTATTGTAATTGAAATCTATTGACACAAATAGATAAAGTGCTATAAAAGTAACACATAACAGTGTCTTTTGGATGTTTTCCTTTCACTAGTTTGAAAACACAGTTCTGTTTTCTGTTAGCTTTGAATTGTCATTTGAATGACTGTTCAATTGAATGAGTAGTCCTAATGATGGAGAATTTGTTTCAATTACAAGAAATATGGCATAGTGTTATGTACAGATTAAACCAGGACTTGTTGATTTGTCTGTATGTGTGTTTGTTACTGTGCAGTCTAAAGTCAGTCAGTATTAAGTTTCTTCAGACAGTTTACTCTTACCTCAGTAATGTGAAGAGCTCTTCACATCTGCACAGCTGCACTGAAGGAAAGCCAGAGGTCAGCGGAGGTGTCAGTATTGTTATGATAATCTGCATAAGTGTCACTGTTTGAGATCTAAACAGTGTGCAAAAATGTCTTTGAAATGTGGTGTGACCAGCTGCTTTCTGAAAGAGTCTTTATGATATTTGTGAAGTCCACAGGAGTTCTTCTCAAACAAGATGTCTAGTAAGTTCCCTGTCCTTCTGTTTTTGGTATCTCATGCGTAAACGTTCATCCTAGGCTAAATAATAGTGCGAGCGGAAAAAATAAATTAGCTTCCAGCTAATTGCCAAATAACATCTAATTTTGTGGACGTTGATTAGTTTTCTTTTGTTGGGTTGATTGGATCACTCGATACTCTTGGTCTTGGGCTTCCTGCCACAAGGAGAAAGAGACACGCCACCTTGCACTGTGTAGTCTCATTAATGTTTCAGCCTCATTAATTAGCAAATCTCCTCCAAATTTGGCACCGTTAAACACACAGAGGTAATAGTAGCCATTTGTGAGGGTTCAGAGTGACGGAGCGTTTTAAACTGTTTTCTGTTTTAAAGAGCAAGGGACTGTTTTACTCACTTCACATCACTTCCAGAATAAACATAATTTACTCACTCCCAAGTCATCCAAGATGTTCATGTCTTTCTTTCTTCCGTCAAAGAGAAATTAAGTTTTTTGAGGAAAACATTCCAGGATTTTTCTCCATGTAGTGGACTTCAATGGGGATCCAAATTGCAGTTTCAGTGCAGGCCTATGGAGTTTACCCCAAAATGAAAATTCTGTCAATTAATATTTTAATTTGTGTTTTGAAGATGAACAAAGGTCTTATGGGTTTGGAATGACATGAGGGTAATTCATTTTTGTGTGAACTATCCCTTTAGGATATGCTATGTTCAGCAGAGCAGAATGTCCAGCTGAAAGAAGCTGATTCATGTCTCTGACTATAATATGAAATAATATAAGAGAGTTGTTTTGTTTGCACGTGCACTGCAGTTTGACAGACAAAACCCTGCCTCGGAGTTGCCCAGCTGGCCTTTGTTGAGGGATTTCCGCTCGGCTGCCCTCTGGGACCCCGAGCATGACCATTCTGCTTTGAGACGACTGAGGTGATGGAAAGGTGGGGGAAGGAGGGGATGAAATGATGGAAGTTGAGGAGAGAATGGAAGGAGGAGGAGGTTTTTGTGTTTCTGTGACCATCTGTTGCCTATACAATATGCCTCGTGCACAAAGCAGGTTTACACTGCTGTCCTTTCAGAGGCACGCATCATGGAGCTCGCTTCTGGAAAATCTGTTAACCACATAATCGATGACATCATACGGTGGTTTGCAGCGGTGCCAGTGGAAACATGTCTGGTCCTAAACGTTGTCATTATAGTGGGGATATTATAAGACTTCCAGAGTTCTTCTCCTCCTTTGAGTTTTCTCAAAATAAATATGAAATACAGGACCTCGGAGAATAACCCATTGATGCTGTTTCAGCATGATTTAAAAAAAAAAAGATTACATGGTAATACATAAAAAAATGTTTGGCTTCACTTGGCCAGATGCTATAACTGTAATTTATCTCTGTCTGTTCTGCCTTTATATGGGGTCATGGGGGAAAAGTCACATGTGTTGGTTCTACTTGACATTGTGTGTCCTTGAGTAGTGAACATCTGTTATTTGCCTGTATTTCTCTCTGTAGACTTGAAAGATCAATTGCTATGGTGGTTGTTTACTAGTCCAAGTCAAGAGTTCCTATGATAATCTGCTCCCTTGATATGTCTGGGGATATTTCATATTTTTCACCCGTTTATCACCCACCAGGCCAAATCATCAGTCTGACTGCTTTGAAAAGTAGATGCATACCTCTCGACAAGCCACATGATTTGAGGTATTATTTTTGACCATATAGACATTTTTTGACACAGGGTCAAAAATGGTCAGTTTTTTTCATAATGCCTAACATTAATTATTTGAGCATTCCTTAGGGAAACATCAAAATTATACTCAAATCCTTATTCTTTGACCACATAATGATAGATTTCAACTGTCTGAACCACAGTTATCTGCATCATGAAAAAGTTAAGACATTAGTACTCTCCATGCCACAGTAAATTTATTTATGGTACATACCACTGGATTATTATCCTTTATGGAAGATTTTGTCATTTACCTTGATTTGCAAATGAGTTGGTTGTGTGCACTGATGGTTTTACTCGCTTCCATATCTTTTACAGTTGAGGTCAAAGATTTACATTTGCAAAATGAAAAAAATAGTATATTTAGGCAAAATAAGAAAAATGTACACATCTTCATTCTGTTCAAAAGTTTACACCCCTGGCTCTTAATGCATTGTGTTTCCTTCTGGAGTTTCAGTGAGCGTTTGAACCTTCTGTAATAGTTGCTTATGGGTCCCTCAGTTGTCCTCAGTGTAAAAAGGTGGATCTCAAATCATGCAGTCATTGTTGGAAAGGGTTCAAATACACAAAAATGCTGAAAAACTGATGAATGTGTAACCTATAAGATTTTTAAAAAACAGTGGGAAATTTAACTTTTTAGGACGAACAAGTGACTCATGAACAACTATCACACACAAAAAAACACAGCTGTGGATCATTCAGGTAACAACACAGTATTAAGAATCAAGTGTACGTAATCTTTTGAATGAATAGTTATAGATTATTATTAGTTATAGTTATTATTAGTTATAATAACATGCATTTTGTATGATCCCTCTTATTTTGGTAAAATAGTTACCATTTTGCAGATTCTGCAAGGTGTATGTAAACTTTTGACCTCAAATGTATTATTTATATCAATTAATCACAAAGAAGATGAATAATCCCACCACTCGCAGTCAGTCAACTGTTGCAGAGGCTTTTATGTTTACTTTCTTTAATCTATAAGATTAAATGCAAGTAATTCAGTGCCACCATGCGCCATAAAGTGCGAATGCTTAAAATGAGAATTATGTAACAATGGCATCTGATCTTCTTAAATCCATAGACCCTGCTTCAGATGTAATTCACTTTGGTCAGGTCACGTGAAGCAGCTTTTCCGAGCTCTGTGCTTAAGTAATTTTCCTCTCGTGCAAGTCATAGACCTGGCTGATCTCTCTCATCTGATCCATGATTTCAGCTCAATAAAATAATGCTCTTTAGCTGCTTTAATTGTATTCCTGTAAGCAAAGGTATTTTGTTGACTGGAGCTGCTTGTGCTTGGGGAGTCAACGCCTATGGCACGCATTAACTGATCGAGGTAGTTATATTTAGTCTCACGCATGTGTGATGATTGAACATGTCAGAGAATTTCAATGTTAGGTTTCTTTTTCTGCTTGTCAAGCAATGGGAGACACATTAGAATATGGTTTTAACCTCCCCACCTCTTCTTTTCTTCAAGTCCTTTTAACTCAGTCCCATAGCCCCCAAGCATTAGTGCTACATTTAGCAAGGCTTTGAGGCTTTTTTAGAAACCTGAAAAAGATCCTGTTGATACAGGACATGATACTGTGTGGTGCATACGGAAAAGAGATGACTCAATGGTAAACGTCTATAATAGTAAACAGGAGACTACAATAATAGATTTTTTGTGTTCCCGTTTTCTCCAGAAGCAAAACAAACTAAAAATTAGGGTCTCTCTGACCTTTTTTTTATTCAAAAGAAATTAAGGTTTTTGATGAAAACGTTCCAGGATTTTTCTCCATGTGGTGGACTTCGCTGGGGAATTAACAAGTTGAAGGTCCAAATTGTCAAGTGAGGTCACAGTTATATATATAGCGCTTTTACAATACAAATTCAAAGCAGCTTTACAGTATTAGACAGGAAAATGGGGTGTTGAAGAAACCAAAACTCCATCATTCTCCTCTGGCCAGACAAAATCATCAGTTTAATTCCAGGTTGCAACAAAGACAGATTGTGCAATTTTAACTCTAACAGTATTGACATAAAGTAGTTCATAAAGTCATTATTGCTATGTTTTTTGGAAATGTCAACGCTTGTTGATGTTCTATTTTTCATTATTTTTTTAAATAAATACCTGGGTGTTTGTTTTCTTCTAAAAGAGATGAGAAATAATCAGATATATTAGTTTTTAAGGCTTTTCTGTAAGAGAAGGTACTTTCCCTCTATGCAATAGGAAATACCTCTAGTTTTTTTTCTTCCAGCTGTGCTCCATTTCTGGGCTGCTGTCTTTAGGGCGCAAATGTGTAGACATTATATAGAGGCCTTTTGAAGCTGCATTAAAACCCTTGTACCCGCTGATCCCCGTTGAAGTCCACTATTTAGTGAAAAATCCTAGAATGTTTTCAGCATAAACCTTAATTGCTGTTCGGTGAACGTATACATTTTTATATTATTATGTATTATTATTATTATTATTATTGTTGTTGTTGTTATATTATTAATTGTTTATACATTTTTGCATCCAATATTAGGAGGTAAGTCAAATGGGTTTGAATAGCTGTTGAAACATCAGGATTGTGAGTAAATGATGACAGAATTTTCATTTATGGGTGAACCATCCCTTTAATGAATGCCTTCACTTGAAACCTTGAATGTGTCTGGCCTCATTATAATCCACGTCTCCTTTCCAGTGTATCATATGTCTATGATCATCTTCATACCTTGTGTTTTGGAAAGAGTGGATGTATATTGTGCGTGTGCCTGCACATGCTGCCTGCGGGACCCAGTGCTGTTGCACATGTCAGGTCATTATTAATAGTTAATGAGGATTGATATCCCTGAGCTCTGACCTTGAGGCTTGGGTTTCCTGGTGGAAGCCGCTCCCATTGATCCTTTGGTTCTCATGTGCTGTTGGACAAACTACTCTCTCAACACTCCATTGGCCGTCTGAATGGCCGCGATGGGAAGATTTATGCCTGTCAGTGTAAGTGTGAGGGCCATCAGAACCTGGCACACCATAAAAGCCTATTCACACCAATAGTGATAACTATAAAGATAACGCTAACTATATTTGCTTTATTCCATTTATTATAAAAATACACTGCAGTTTTGTCATTGAGAATACTTTTTGTGTGTCATGGTACACTCCTGAACGCATAGCGGAGACTTATTGTTTTGTTTTTGCACAAAAAGTATTCTCATAGCTTTATAAAATTACGATTGAACCACTGATGTCACATGGACTATTTTAACAATGTCCCTACTACCTTTTTGGCCCTTGAACATGGTAGTTGCATTGCTGTGTATGCAGGGTCAGAAAGCTGGCGGATTTCAGCAAAAATATCTTAATTTGTGTTCTGAAGATGAACAAAGGTCTTACGGTTTTGGAACATCATGAGGGTGAGTAAATAATTACATAATTTTCATATTCGGAATGAACTATTCCTTTAATGTCCCTCTAGAATTAAAATGCTTTATAGTTATCGACTTGGTGTGAATGACCCTTAAGACAGTGTTAGGGTTCACAACAGAAGGAAATAACTAGTGGTCTTAGCAGCCAGACATGTGTCTTCCTGTTTTTACGTCTCCATTTCTGCATTCTTGGCCTTCCGATTGAAAACATGGAAGTTGGTGGCTTTGTTTAAAGGATGCCACACAATTAGACAAAAGCATAGCTAGACCACCCTTTCATTGCAGCTGTTGTTATCATCAGAGAAAAAAATTTTTAAACTTTAAAGGCAGGGTTGGCCTGAAAATGTACATTTTGTCATCATTTACTTACCTTCGTGTAATTTAAAACCGATGTTGTTCCAATGTTATTTTGGACCCCTTTGACTATAACTGTATGAACAAACTTTGTTGATTTGGAGCCAGTAAACAACTAGGGGTGGAAAACTTTAGGCACTTCACGATCGATCCGATTCTGATTCCAAATCAATTCTTGATCTACTTGAGCTACATCTACATCCCTATTAGTTTTTCTGCTATGCAAATACATCTTTATAACCTTACATTTTAACCAAAAATACAGTTTCTGTGCTTTTTGTTTATAGTTGGAATCTCTATATGTCAGTACTGCCATCTTAAATGTAGGGGTGTGAATCTGGTTTCATGATTAAATTCAATTATGTTGAACAACAAGTGTTCTTTAAGTTTCAGAAAGTTTACAGACAATATGGATTTTGCTTTTTTCCTCAGCATTATTGTCCTTTGATTATTATGAGATGGTCACAGACAGTGGCAGCTTTAACAGGCTGCATTCACATTAATGCACAGATCTATTTTAATATATCAGATGTTTTGTCCTGTCTGTGTGTAGCTATGTTAATTTCATATAAAAGTTTTTGAAAATGCAAGTGCATTCAACCGCAGCCGCAATCGAGCTTCAGGACAAACAGACACAATGCGCACGTGAAAGTCTGTCAGTACACAAGTTATCTGTCGTGCATCTAATAGTACTGCATTCCAAACGGCATAAATAAAAGCATATCTACAGTAAAACGCAGCGGATGGAAGAACACACTGTCAAGCAATGCTGCGTGTCTCACAGTCCAAATTCTATGCAATGAAGCCCGCCACGTCTCTAGCACACACATGTGCCATATGTGGCTCAGAATCGATTGAAATATTCAGAATTGTTGAAGAGAGAATCGCGATGCATTGAAGAATCGATTTTTTTTCTCCCACCCCTAAAAACAACTACTCAGAATACCCTAGCAACCACTTAGCAACGCCTTGGCATCCTTTCAAAACACTCTATTATGGCAGCGAGCACACAAGCAAAGGTCCCTTCATGCTGACATGAGAAACAACCGCCTCTTTTTATACAGAGACAAGTACAGGGTTTGGTGCTGCCAGAGGGCTTTACTTTGGTTTGCAACATGTGCTGTTGGCATGAATAGTGTTCTGTTCTGCCCATGTGCCCACAATGTGCATTTAAAACCATTGGGAGGGAGTTTTTTCTCAGTCAAATGCACCACTGTATGTCTATGAAATAAAAGCGTAGCGAGACGGAATGGCTGTGGTGCTTTAATGATGATGGGCTGTGGTTGAGATCGCTGATTGCTGTTGGATCAATTGAAATCGCCCGCTGATATTCTCTCTGTATCATCTTGTTCTGTCCTCAGCTCTATTTAGAAGCACATAATGTTGTCTGCTCCATATAGGCCTACATGCATATTTAATTTGCGTACCAGCCGCAACAGGAAGAAAATGTCTGTCTTCTTGAGTCAGATCTTTAATGCTTGTGCATTTCTCAGATTGTCTGTTTGTCTTTTAGGGAGCTCGTGTGTGGGTGCGGGATAAGGAGCAGCTTCTGCCCTCCACCGTCAGTTGCTGTGATGACCGGACCCTCATCCTTACCACAGACTATGGGGAGGTAAGATAAAGACAGTGCGCTGAAAACGCATTTAGGAAACACCCAAAATCTTAATTTTTGGGTGGGCTACCTCTTTAAGATCTTTAACATCCAAATTCCATGTTTATTTGGCTTGTGCCATTGTTTTTGGCATTCTAATCTCAATGAATTAGACTGCCCATCTGTTTGAGAGCGATAATCGTAAAGGTCTTAATTGTGTGAGGTTGTGCAGGTACAGTATGGTTTGACTGATCTGTAGTTTCCCACCACTACAGAAGACCTTTGATATGAATAGCAGGAATGTCCATACAGGAGCCAAGTTTAGCCAGTGTGTTTAATCAGTATGGCCCTCTGTTAAAGCTTTGTGTCTGGAGGAAATCCTGTTTCCATAGCACAATGAGAATGCAGGTCAGAATATATTTATCAGATGTGTGTCAACATGTAGGCTGTGTGCTTTGTTCTGGTACTTAGACTGTTTGAATGTGATTATAGCGTTCAGCTCATATGTTTAAATATCCCTTGCAGGTTTAATATGATATGTTTTTAATCTCCAATTCTGTCTATTATTCTATGACTGATCTGCCTGTCTGTTTGTCTCTCAGTTTGTCACTTAAGTCAGAGGGCCATTAAAAATATGGCCTTCCTTCTCTGTGTTTTATCTATTTTTAGTCTTGTTTATATGCCAAATTTGGAAGAAAATTAGATTCTTTGTAACATCATGACACAACATATGGTTCATCTTATTACAGGATGCCTTCCATTATTTCGCATGCATATTAATGATCTGTGTGTGTCATTCAGAACATAGAGCTACAATACAGATTGATTTTTTTTCTTTCTATTCCAGTTCCACATTTACATCAATTCAGACTGATTTCCATTTGCATAGTTGAGTACTTGAGTATTTACATAATTGTTTAAACTGGCAGTTTTTTAATTCTGGATTCAATGCGTATTCTGCAGTTCTTCTACATGCATTAACATAAATGACTTCCGCTCTGAGCAATTAGTGTGTCTGTTTAGGCCAAATTCAACCAAGCATACATTATGTGAGTGTAGAGAGGAATTCAGCGATCGTAGCAACTACAGCTGATGATGAAAAATGAAATCTCTCATTTCCAAGTGTTAACACCCCAAACTGTATGTTAGACACTTAACGGGGCTCCGAGCATGCAGTGCAGCATCTGGCTAATAAAACTGCATAGTAAACTAAATTGTAAGTGCATTGGGGACCCCATTACATGTTTTATTAACAAGCTTACTACTACGGCATCCATGGTGAAGCAGAGGTCAGCAGAGATCAAGAGGGTGTATGTGAGTAGAGTTCAGTGAGGCGTGGAGAGACTGACACACTGCTCATGACGAGGGTGAAGATTGACCTTCGGCTCCTCCAGAAGAGCGACTTCGTTTGGCCACAGACTAAGCATCGATCCCTCTATTGTCCTATCTACCATATAGGGTTTATTCTGTTATTTATTCATTCTACCGTTCTTTCTATTATTTTGTTTATAACTTGTTCATTCTGTCATTCATTCTGTTTTTCTTTCTTTTATTCTGTCTGTCAGTCATTTGTTCCAGCATTCATTCTAACATTCGTTCATACTGACGTTTGTTTGTTCTACCATTTGATCAATCATTCTATAAAGGTCTTTGGTGTTAAACATTATTACCTGTATTTTTATTAAAGACTGAATAATGGCTGATGTATTAATACTATCTGTTTGTATATCTGTCATTCTGTCTGTCTGTATATCTGTCTTTATGCATGTCTGTCTGTCTGTCTGTATATCTGTCATTCTATCTGTCTATCCATTATTTTGTCTTTCTGTCTGTCTGTTATTTTGTATGTCTGTCTTTCTGTCTGTCTGTCATTCTTTCTGTCATTCTGTCTGTCTGTATATCTGTCTGTC
Source organism: Cirrhinus molitorella (assembly GCA_033026305.1). Classification (NCBI taxonomy): domain Eukaryota; kingdom Metazoa; phylum Chordata; class Actinopteri; order Cypriniformes; family Cyprinidae; genus Cirrhinus; species Cirrhinus molitorella. Next base: position 27,955,971 of record CM065122.1, on the reverse strand, counting down.
ATTCTGTCTGTATATCGTTCTGTTTGTTGTTTAATCCGCTGTTCTATCATTGATTATATCCTTCTATCTATCGTTCTGTCAATTGATATAATCCTATCTATCTATCTGTCTATCTGTCTATCCATCTATCCATCTATCTATCTATCTATCTATCTATCTATCTATCTATCTATCTATCTATCTATCTATCTATCTATCTATCTATCTATCTATCTATCTATCTATCTATCTATCTATCTATCTATCTATCTATCACCTATCATTCTATTGTTTTGTCTATTGTTCATTCTTATAGTACTATTGTCTATTATTTTATCTGTCGTTCATTGTAATGTTCTATGATTTGTTCTGTGGTTCATTCTATCACTCTATCTATCATTCCATCTATCATTCTATTGTTCTATCTATCTATCTGTTATGGTCTTTGATGTAAAAAATCTGAATTAACTCTGTATTTACTTAAAGCTAAATAATGACTGATGCATAAATACTGTACTATAGCTAGTAATAATTTTAGACTTAAAATGGTCAAAAACACACATCATCAGTATTTTATTGACTCTTGGCTTTCACTAAGTCTATAGTTAGTGTTTTGTAAAGCAGACCCTGTGTTTTTCTGGGATTGCTTTGGGCAGGGTGTGACTCAGCGCTGGCACAGCGGATGGGTTGAAAGAAGACTGCTTCCTGTGAAGTGTATAGCCATTTCAGCTGGCCTCTATGTGTCTGCTCACTACTGGGCCGTCCCTGTCTTCCAGACCCCACCCACTTCATGCATATTTATATAGCCCATGCTCAATAATGCAGCAGGGTGTGGTCTTCCAAACACAAAGCCTCATACAGAACACTTGCATGAAAGAGCAGAAAAAATATATAACCAGTAACTCTTTTATTTACGATCCTCAATCGCTTGACACTTAATCATTTTAAAAGCTCAGTTACATTGGAACTTACTTTGGTTTCAGTTGTATTGCTTGAGACATAAAGGCAACAATAGTATATTTTAATTACATGGATTATAGACAGTGACTTGATGTGACCTCATTACAAAATATTACAACACAGTCTTTGCAAAATAGTCTGTAGAGTTTATATTTATTCATTCTCTCAGTATTTTTTTATGTGCTTTGTTTTAGTCACAGTGGTGCATCAGTCAGTGGCGCTGCCCTCGGTGAAAAGGCCACGTTAGGAAAACATTGATTGTGCACTTAATAACTCTAGATCAATGGATTTAGCAGAAGGCTTCACATGCACATGCACGTTTAGGGGAGTGTGTTGGTGCTCATGTCTATTGTATTGATGTTGTATGTGTACTGTAGTGATTGGAAGACCATGAAAGCATTTGCTAAATGCTGGAACTTGAAGTGTACAATACTTACAGGAAGGAATATATATTTTCTCATGCAAGTCATGCAAAGTGAAATGAAGATTCACAATAATTCCTAATGCATAATCACTGAGGAAGCCTTGCTGCTGAGGAAAAGAGATAAACTTGCATGGACAATGGAAGCAGTTCCGCTAAACCACTGGAAATCTACCAGTGAATTCTTACCAGTGATAGCATACTGGAGCACAGATAATAACTCCAGGAAATTCCATTTATTTATCCAGCACAGGGCATCATTTTTCAAACTGACTCCACTGGTTGTTTTTTTTCTCATGTTTTATTGATGACCTCATCATCAGGATTCCCAATACTCCCTGGGCTGGTCCATTGCTTAGCAACCAGAGGTGATGTTCCCGTTTCCTGGCAAACTGTCAACACAGACACCCATTGTCCTGTCTGAATGCCTGTAATGTGCTAATGGCACTATGATAGGCTGACTCCCTGCCATGTGTCAATTTGCTAAACACAGCAGGCCACTATAACCTGGAGTGAATAGATAATCATAAATGTTAAATACACTCTGCTGGTGTCTTGAAATATTCTCACCAATATTTGACAATTTGGTTGTGTTTTATAACATGTGTTCTGTTGTTGATGCTTTACAGTAAGCTCAGTACTAATAACAACATTAGTGTTTTCTTTTATGATAGCTTGCATTATACTTTAAATGTAGGCCATTTTCTTAGTTCTGTGTTTATTTTGTACATGTTTACATGCTGCTCAGTCAGTTGTCATGTTCCTCTAATTGTGTTACATGATCATCAGACATATTGCCTGACATCAGTGAGAAGCAGAGGACAATGAGATGACACATGAGATGTTGCTTTGACTGTAGCTCAAGTTATAAAATGTATTCATTCAGCAGTTAGTGGTTGGTAAGATTTTTTTATTTTTAAATGTCTCTTTTGCTCACCAAGGCTGCATTTTTTAATAACAAACAAACAAAAAGTAAACACAGTAAATAAAAGTATTATTATTATTATTATTATTTGTAAATTAATATGTTAATAATTGTTTTCTATTTCAGTATATTTTAAAATGTAATTTATTGCTAAAATGAATTTTCAACATCATTACTCCAGTCTCCAGGGTCACATGATCCTTCTGAAATAATTCTAATAATTAGTTTGAAAAGATTTGTGCAGCTTAATATGTTTGTGGAAAACCTAATATATACCTAATATATGAACAGTAAGATTTTTGTGTTTTTTTTTTTTTAAAGAAGTCTCTTCTGCTTACCAAGCCTGCATTTATTTGATTCAAAGTACAGCAGAAACAATCAAAATAAATATTTATACTATTTAAAAGAACTGTTTTCTATTCAAATATATATTTTAAAATGTAATTCATTCCTGTGATTTCAAAGCTGAATTTTTAGCATCATTACTCTAGTCATATGATTTTTCAGAAATCAATCTAATATTCTGATTTGCTGCTCAGAGGTTTCTAAAAATTCAGAAGAACAGCATTTATCTGAAATAATAATCTTTTGTAACATTTTTTTTATACATGTCTTTATCATCACTTTTGATCAATTTAAAGCATCCTTGCTAAATAACAGTATTAATTTTTATAGTTTCTTAAAAAAAAAAAAACACTGACTCAAAGCATTGGAATGGTATAGTGTATACTGTTACAAAGTTTTTAATTTTTAGATAAATGCAGATCTTTAAATATTTCTGTTTATCATAATACTGAAAAAAATGTGCTCAGCTGTTTTAAATATTGATGATGATGATGATGATGATAATTAATAACAATAATAATAATAATAACAAATGTTTCTTGAACAGCAAATCAGCATATTAAAATAATTTCTGAAGGGTCATGTAACACTGAAAACTAGAGTAATGATGCTGAAAATGCAGTTTTGATCACAGGAATAAATTACATTTTAAAATGTGTTTAAATAGAGAACAGCATTTTTATTAATAAAAAAACTGCATATATTTGAAATAGAATTAATTTGTAATATTATAAATGCCTTTGCTGTAACTTTTGAGCAGTTTCATGTATCTTTGGTTAATGAAAATATTTATTTCTGTATGTTATTGACCTCAAATTTTTGAATGGTGGTTTATATATTAGAATATACAAAAATAAATACATTTCAATAATAATAAAAAAGTTTTAATAATAGTCGCAGTTATCTAGATTTCTAGTGAAATGTATGACCACATCTAGTGAAATTTTCCATTTAAAAAAAATGTATAGTATATTTATTTTTTCCTTTAAGTTGAGAGTTTTGGGTGATTTCAAATGTCCTTTTTTCTTTTAATGAAAAAGTTTTAATTTAGGACTATTTTTTCATATATTTAAAGAATTAGTTAATTTCCAGAATGAAAATTTCCTGATAATTTACTCACCCCCATGTCATCCAAGATACTCATGTCTTTCTTTCTTCAGTCAAAAAGAAATTAAGGTTTGTGAGGTTCCAGGATTTTGCTCCATATAGTGGACTTCAATGGGAACCAACAGGTTGAAGGTCAAAATTGCAGTTTACTCTACTCTACATGATCCCAACAAGAATGTCGGACGAGTTTTTCGCCCTACCCTACCATTTTGAACCAGAGTACACAGATGAAGAACTAGCCACATGTGATGTGATTACGTAATGCATAAAGACGAGCTAGTGCAAGATTTGTGATTAAAAAGTAAATAAATTGTGTTTTTTAAAAAGGAAATTACCAATCGTTTTGCTAGATGAGATCCTTATTCCTCTGCTGGGATGATGGGTATGGAGCTATTTGAAGCTGCATTGAAACTGCAATTTAGACCTTCAACCCATTGGCCATCATTGAAGTCCACTATTTGGAGAAAAATCCTGGAATGTTTTCTTTAAAAACCTTAATTTCTTTTTGACTGAAGAAAGAAAGACATGAACATCTTGGAAGACAAGGGGGTGAGTACATTTTTAGGAAATTTGAATTCCAAACTACAGTGGACTAATCATTTATGAGACCCTATAATCAGTGCTGTTGATTGAGTCGAGTCAACCACAGGGCCAATTTTGCTTCTCACCCTCCCTCTGCCTCTCGCCTCCTCCTGTGAATGTTTAATTGAGACACACTTCTTGTCATGTTTCAGCCTCCCCTTCTGCATGTACTGAGTGTTGTTCCAACCTCCAGGCTGTTTGTTTGGCCTTAGCTGTGGGAGCGAGCATCTCATGAACAGGAATTTGGGGAATTTGTCTGTAGATCAGCGGGAATGTTTTATTACTTAAACAGCAGTGACCTCATGAATGTTTGAATACGGCTTATACTCTTGTATTTTGTGGGTGAACTTTGACCCGGACAGCGTCTGGCAGCCTGCTGTGTTGAGAAATTACTCATAGAGAGCAGATTCCTGGTCTGGTTTTAGAGCCGAGGCGTCACACAGCGATAACATAAACTTTGAGACACATTCACACAGCTATGAGCTGCTCTGCTTTTGCAACAATGACTTTATTGTACTTGAATGAATCATTATATTCAGGCTTTCTAATATGAAATAGCGATGAGACTTGTTCACAGATTCACACCCATAACTCTTCTTTGGTAAACAGAGGCTCAGGTGTTACGACACATTGATTTTGCGTGTCGTATCTTTGTACAGATCACATTAGCTCAGATGGGGGCGGGTTTTCTGTCAAAGTGCTGTTTCCTTCCTGTCATGTCTGATCAATTAAGCTCATCTGTCTGGAGACAGGCCTGACGAGCCACAATGATAAGATCGTTATTGTATGACATCATTCAATTTTAGTGCCACTTTTTGCTAATGGATTTATCATCCATCTCAGTTACAAGACAAACTGTGACCTAGACACTTTGAAAGACACATCCAACACATTTAACACAAATTTAAGGAATATATTGTTTTAAAAAAAAATTTCTATATTTAAAAAATAATTGGCTTTTATTTGTAGAATTCCAATTATGAATTATTTTTCTGTTTTTCTATTTAGCTTGTATACTGTATTATATATATTATATTTAATATTTTCTTTGGGGTGTTTTTCCATTTGTCTTTGATAGTACAGTGAAGTGAGCGGGAGACAGAGAGAGAGGGGTGGGATCGGGAAATTTAGCTTTTCTATTTAAAAAAATAATAATGAACTTTTATTTACCACTTTTTAATTGTATTTTGTTTTAGTAATTTTATTTTGTGTTTTTTAATATATATCTGTATTTCTATGTAGCCTTTCTATATATATATATATATTTTCTGTTTATATTTAAAATGTACCTTTTTATTTTTAGATAATACATTTTTAGTAATTTTATTTTTTTTATGTGTTTTAATATCTGTATTTCTGTTCTGTTTAGCTTTTCTATTGTTTTATTATATTATCTATTTTGTTATAAAATATTTTCTATATTTAAAAAATAATTGGCTTTTATTTGTAGATTTCCAATTATGAATTATTTTTCTGTTTTTCTATTTAGCTTGTATACTGTATTATATATATTATATTTAATATTTTCTTTGGGGTGTTTTTCCATTTGTCTTTGATAGTACAGTGAAGTGAGCGGGAGACAGAGAGAGAGGAGTGGGATCGGGAAATTTAGCTTTTCTATTTAAAAAAAATAATGAACTTTTATTTACCACTTTTTAATTGTATTTTGTTTTAGTAATTTTATTTTGTGTTTTTTAATATATATCTGTATTTCTATGTAGCCTTTCTATATATATATATATATATATATATTTTTTTTTTTTTTAGAAAAGCTAAACAGAACAGAAATACAGATATTAAAACACATAAAAAAAATAAAATTACTAAAAATGTATTATCTAAAAATAAAAAGGTACATTTTAAATATAAACAGAAAATATATATATATAAAAAAAAAATGTATATATATATATATATATATATATATATATTTTTTTTTTATATATTTTCTGTTTATATTTAAAATGTACCTTTTTATTTTTAGATAATACATTTTTAGTAATTTTATTTTTTTTATGTGTTTTAATATCTGTATTTCTGTTCTGTTTAGCTTTTCTATTGTTTTATTATATTATCTATTTTGTTATAAAATATTTTCTATATTTAAAAAATAATTGGCTTTTAAAAACAATTAGCTTTTATTTTTAGATGTCCACTTTTAACAACTTTTGTTGTAGTAATTTTATTTTGTTTAGTTTTGTTTTTTATATCTATCCACATTTCTAGTTAGCTTGTCTATTGTATTATTATACTAGATATATATTTCAATATATATTTCCACTTTTTATTTTTTTATTGTTTGTGTTTTATATTATATATTTCTATTTTACATTTTGTTTTTAAAAAATTCTATATTGAAAAATAATTAGCTTTTATTTTTGGCTTTTATTTTATTTTGTTTTGGTAATTTTAATTTGTTATATATATATATAAAACTTCAAATTATTTTTATTTCATTTAATTGCTGAGGTAGGTTTTTTTTTATTTATGATTTTTATCTAATATTTTATTAGTATTTTATTAATATTTTATTTCTGTTTTATTTCAATTTGCAAAAATTATTTTTAGTGGTTTTTGTTTTATTTAACAGTAACAACACTGAGCAGCAAGCACCACTAAATACACACTTCCTACCGAAACGTCAGATTTTGGCTCTCTGTTAGCCTGTTCATAAGAAAATGCGTAACATTGTCTTTACATCTGTAGCCTAATTCAACATTCACTTTTACTTGAAGATTTATGTATCCCAAATATTTGTGTATATATATTACCTTAAGGTGTAACCTCAGTGTGTGGGTTGCTTATGAATCAATAAATAATGACAGATGCACATAATAAAGTCTGTATGATTTAGCAAATAAATGAAATCCTTAATGTCAGTTAGATAGATAAAAGTAGATAAAAGATGACCATTTCAAACACAATTTGTAATGGAGACATCAGCCTTGTGATCTAACATAACGTAGCGTGTCCAAGGATTTCTGAGGCCAGGTCGTGAAAGAAGTGCTCAGGACAGTGAAAGTAAGAGGAGCGCTGTGAGGATGTCATGGGGGGTATGGTTTCAGGAATGTGAAACAAGTTGGCAGAAAGATGGAGCAGGTCCGGACACATTAGTAAAACAAGCTACAGGCCCACACATACACTGCTGTAAATGAGCCCTGTCTGAGCGCACTGTTGATTCATAGCAGCATAAATCACAGCTAATTTCTTCACACTTCGGATTCCTGATGTGCCGTTTGGGAATGCATGTTTAATTATGTCAATCATGTGCTCATTGAACTGTATACTTTCTGGTTAATCTGAAAGCACTTAAAAGTAATGTTCCCAGTTGTTCCTCTGATGACAGCGTGTGTTGATAGTCACATTGCATGTGTGATTTTGTGTGTTGAAGGTGATAACTCTGGATCAGGGTGAGGTGAATAGGCTCAAGGTTTTGCCAATGCATCCCACCAGCATCAGTGGAGTGGAGGACATGTCCACTCTGGCCGAGTTACACGAGGCTGCCATCATGCACAACCTCTTCCTGCGATACCAGAAGGACCTTATTTATGTAAGTTTCAGAGACCTACATAGGCTTCTCTTGTTTTTTATGTACAGCTGGTTATAAACACTAGCCTAATATATACCCTAACCCTAACAGAAGACATTCATTAAAAACAGTAATTACTTTTATACAGGTTTTCCAAATAAGTACTTTCCCCAGAAAGAGGGTTTATCAGATTTAGGTCACTTCTAGGTACAATTGTGTCCCTAAACTATGGTTAAGTAGGTCCACAGACACACTCACACTAATTCACTTCATTACATTCAAATAGAAATTTGGAATTTGCAGTGTTTTCATGTAAACAATGGGACAGCCAGTCTTGTGTCTCAAAAGAACTTTGTTGGTGTTTAATCTGCGCTTAAAGCTGTGCTGAGTTTCCCATGTATCAATAACAGTAAGCATAAATGGAGCAAAAACTGATGGATATCTGTTTTGTTTTTTTCTCCTAAGAAATTGCTGGTGTTTTTATAGAATTAGTTTTATCAGATTTTTAAATAAAATTACATGGTGGTTACATGGTCTTGTATTCCATATGTCATCTTATGAGACTTTTATCTGTTTACTAAATAGCATTCATGCTTTATGGAAATAAGTTTTTTTTTTATTCATATGTATTGATAGATTTTATTATAATTTTACTTTACTATTTACCTGAATTGTTAACCTGACATACACTACCACTCAAAAGTTTGGGATCAGCAAGATTTTTAATGTATTTTGAGTTTCTAATGCTCATCAGGGCTGCGTTTATTTGATCAAAAATACAGAAAAAAAGTAATATTGTGAAATATTATTACAATGTAAAATAACATTCTTCTATTTTAATATACATTAAAAATTTGAATTTATTTATGTGATCAAAGCTGCATTTCCAGCATCATTACTCCAGTCTTCAGTGCCACATGATTCTTCCAGAAATCAGTCTAATATGCTGATTTATTATCATTGCTGGAAACAGTTGTGTTGCTTAATATTTTTTTGGAACCTGTGATACTTTGTTTCAGGATTCTTTGATGAATAAAAAGTTAAAAAGAACAGCATTTATTTAAAAATGGAAATCTTTTCTAACAATATACACTGCTGTTCAAAAGTTTGGGGCCAGTGCATTTTTATTCTTTTTTTTTTTTTTATAAAGAAATTATTACTTTTATTGAGCAAGGATGTGTTAAACTGATAAAAAAGTGATAGCAAAGACTTATATTGTTAGAAAAGATTTACATTTTGAATAAATGCTGTTGTTTGTATGCATCAAAGAATCCTGAAAAAAGTAACACAGGTTCCAAAATATTTGGTAGCACAACTGTTGCCAACATAGATAATTCTTATAATAAATCAGCATATTAGAATGATTTCTGAAGGATCATATGACACTAAAGACTCCATTGAAATCTATTGAAAATTTGAATCTGTAGTGTGTAGAATCCATGTTCACTCCTGAATTAAAATTTCCTGATAATTTACTCATCCAATAGTCATCAAACATGTTTGTTTCTTTCTTTCTTCAGTCAAAAAGAGGAAAACATTCCAGGATTTTTCTCCATATAGTGGACTTCAATGGGGATCAATGGGTTGAAGGTCCAAATTGCAGTTTCGTTGGAGCTTCAAAGGGCACTACATGATCCCAGACGAAGAATAAGGTCTTATCTAGCGATTTGTCATTTTCTAAAAAAAAAAAAAAAAAAAAAATCTATACTTTTCAACCATAGTTGTTCATCTTGCACTAGCTCTGAGATGCAAATACACGACTTCACGCATTACGTAATCACGTTTACTGGAGTTACTGGAAAAGGTAGAGTAGGGTCTCATTTTCTCCTCTAAATTCAACATAGTTTTTGGCTTGTGCAAGATGAGCATCTATGGTTAAAAAGTATATATTTTAATTTTTAAAAAATGACCAATCGTTTCGCTAGATTAGACCCTTATTTCTCGGCTGGGATTGTGTAGAGCCCTTTGAAGCTGCAGTTTGGCCCTTCAACCTGCTGATCCCCACTAAATTTCAACATATGGAGAAAAATTCTGGAATGTTTTCCTCAAAAACCTTAATTTCTTTTTCATTGAAGAAAAAAGACATGAACATATTTGATGACATGAGGGTGAATAAATTCAGTTTTTTTTCCAAGGCTGAACATTCCATGCTTTTTCTGTGTTTAGTGTCAAATGTTTAAACAGTGTAAGATCAAACTTGTATGTTCTCATTGTCATTCATTCTACCTTGCAGACTAACATTGGCTCCATCCTGGCGGCTGTGAACCCTTATAAGCAGATACCTGGTCTGTATGACACTGAGGCAGTGGATGTGTACAGCAGGCATCACCTGGGTGAACTACCTCCACACATCTTTGCTGTGGCCAATGAGTGTTACCGTTGTCTGTGGAAGAGGCACGACAGTCAGTGTGTGCTCATCAGGTAACTAGTTTGCTGATAGTTTAAAGTTGCTTCTTTTAAAGGCATCACATCAAATTGAGAATTATCAGATTTGAATGGAATTCACTTGTAATTTTAATGGACAATTAATCATCTTCATGTAAAAAAAAGCTCACTAGACTGCTGCTGGTGATTTGTGTTTTTTAAATGCACACAAGACGACTGATATACATGGGTTTTGGTGATCTGCTGTTCCATAGGACTGTAATCCCATCAGAGTGTGACCAGTGAATCTAGAAATGGATTATGTTTGATTTATACTGCAAGGTTTATTGCATAACTCATCTTGGCATGGAGGTCAGAGGTCAGTTTAATTTGCTCAGCAATCAGAAGACCTTTGAAGTCAGCACTTGGAATGATGGGTTTGCTCCAGTTAGCCCAGCAGTGCTGTGTGAAGGGGTTATTTATCAAAGAATCCTTAAAAAAACACAGTTTGTACAAAAATATTAAGCAGCACAACTGTTTTCAACATGGATAATATTAAATGTTTCTTGAGCTGTAAATCAGCATATCAGACGGATTTCTGAAGGATCATGTGACACTGACTAGAGTAATGATGTTGAAAATTCAGCTTTGCGTCAGAAGTAAATTAAATTACAGCTGCTGTAATTATCTTAATTACTGTTTTTACTGTATTTTTCATCAAACAAATGTAGCCTTGGTGAGCACAATGGACTTCATTCAAAATCAAACCCCAGACAAAATGTGCTTTTGTGTTTTATGTGTGCTTCATATGTGTTTATTATCAGTGGAGAGAGTGGTGCTGGCAAGACTGAGAGCACCAAACTGCTGCTGAAGTTCCTGTCCGTCATGAGTCAAAACTCCACAGGCTCTCCGCTGTCAGAGAGGACCACCAGAGTAGAGCAAGCCATCGTACAGAGCAGGTCATACATGCTTTGTCACACCTACTCCATTCTTACAGACGTTGTTGTATCTCTTCCCATTTTAACACCTGTTCTTTCTCTTCTTTCTTTCTCAGTCCAATTATGGAGGCATTTGGAAATGCAAAAACTGTTTACAACAACAACTCCAGTCGCTTTGGCAAATTCATTCAACTTCATTTCTCTCAGAGTGGAAATATCCAGGGGGGCTGTATTATTGATTATTTACTTGAAAAGGTATCTTTTATTTATTTATTTTTTAAATCTAACTGTTTATATTCATACATTTAAGCAGTTGTATTAAATGTGTGGTGTTTTTAAAAATGTCATTGCATTCTAGAATCGAGTTGTGCGGCAGAATCCGGGAGAGAGGAACTATCATATTTTCTATGCATTGTTGTCAGGTGCTAAGTATGAGCACAGAGGTGAGATTTTAGCATTATTTCCAAAATTTACATGAAGAGTTAACACGCTTCACCTTTACACAACTAAATCTTTTTTCTTTTTGACTAATTTATTGTGGTATAGATTAACCTTGTTTTCTCACCATCAGAAATGTACATGCTGGCTGATTCTCCTGAGGTGTATCATTACCTTAACCAGTCCGGCTGTGTGAAAGACAGAAGCCTGGATGACAAACACCTCTATGATAGTGTGATGGTGAGTCAACACTGTGTGTTTGTAGCGAAGCTAGAAAAATCTCACACAAAAATGAAAATTTTGTCATTAATTACTCACCCTTATGTCGTTCCAAACGTAAGACCTTTGTTCATCTTCAACACAAATTAAGATGATTTTGATGAAATCCAAGAGCTTTCTGACTGTAATGGTACTTTTGTGAATGCTCCTCAGCAAATGGCACAGAAGTGTTTTCTTTGCACACAAAAAGTATTCTCGTAGCTTCATAAAATTAAGGTTTAACCGCTGATGTCACATCGACTATTTGACCAATGTCCTTGCTACCTTTCTGACCTTGAACATTGTAGTTGCATTGCTGTCTATGAAGGGTCAGAAAGCCTTTGGATTTCATCAAAAATATCTTAATTTGTATTCTGAAGATGAACAAAGGTCTTACAGGTTTGGAACGACATGAGGGCGAGTAATTAATGACAGAATTTTCATTTTTGGGTGAGCTTTCGCAAGCTTCACTAGATGTCCACTAGAGGGCATCACAGCATCTCTTTTTTTGTAATTTGTTCTGTTGGAATTAGCTAGACAGATCTTATATCTTCTTCATTTTCCTTAAGAATTCAATATCTGCTATATCTTTTAAATAAAGCATGCTCATGGTTTTTATTCTGTTTCATGACTGTAGGAAGCATTGAAGGTGATGGAATTCACTGAGGAGGAGATCCGCGATGTCTTCAAGCTGCTCTCTGGGGTCTTACAGATCGGCAACATCGAGTTCATGACTGCAGGGGGTGCTCAGATCACCACTAAAGGAGGTTCGAGGCAGATCAGCATTTGTCAGAAGCATAGCTAGCATGTTATACATGCTTTTTTAATAGTTATCTTAGTGAAAGGATCTGTTAAATACCGCCTGTAGCCCTGGCACACAATATCAGCCCTATATTTTATCTGTCAGGAGTTATGAGTAAAGGCCTTAACTCATGAGTAGTGTGTGTAGAGACATGCCACAACATGTCAGAATTCACTCTGATAACTGCACTTTATATGGGGTAATAACTCACTAACGCGTCTTAATCTTGGAGCAGTTCCAGCACTGCCAATTCATAAAAAATAGGTGCTTTATTACTATTTCAGTATATTTTAAAATGTAGTTTATTCCTGTGATGGCAAAGCTGAAATTTACTCCAGTTGTCAATGTCATGTGATCCTTCAGAAATAATTCTAGTATGTGACCCTGGACCACAAATCCAGTCATAAGTAACACGGGTATATTTGTAGCAATAGTCAAAAATACATTGTATGGGTCAAAATTATTGATTTTTCTTATATGCCAAAAACCATTAGGATATTAAGTAGAGATCATGTTCCATGAAGATATGTTGTAAATTTCCTACTGTACATTGCTAAGAACGTCATTTGGACAACTTTCTCAATATTTAGATTTCTTTGCACCCTAAGATTCCTGTTTTTCAAATAGTTGTATCTTGGCCAAATATTGTCCTATTCTAACAACCCACATATCAGTAGAAGTTTATTTATTCAGCTTTAAGATGATGTATAAATCTCAAGTTCATAAAAAGTTAATATAATTTACCCTTATGACTGGTTTTGTGGTCCAGGGTCACATATGTAAATTTGGTGCTCAAGAGACTTTTATTATTATTATTATTATTATTATTATTGATGCTGAAAACAGTTGTGCTGCTTAGTATCTTTATGGAAACTTTGATGCATTTTTTTCCAGGATTACTTGAATAATAGAAAATTCAGAAGAATTATTTTTTTATAGAAATCTTTTATAATCTTAGATGTCTTTGCTGTCACTTCCAGTCAATTTAATGGGTCCTTGCTTAATTAAAGTAATATTTTCTCCTCCCCCCAAAAAATTGTACTGACCCCAAACTTTTGAGTCATAGTAGGTTTGATTACAGTTATTTACCTTATGATTGCAATGCATCCTGAAATGTGAAATTGGGTCAGAATTTGGTCTAATTATTTCCAAAAAAAAAAGAAAAGCTGAAGACATATGTGTAACTGAAAATTTCAATTTACACTACTGTTGAATAGTGGCAAAATAACACATCACTCATTACTTCATTACTCAATATTTGAACTTTGGATAAGAAATTAATGTACATTTATTACTTGATGTACAGTTGTTAAATTGACTGTTGAATATGTGTAACGTTTTTACTTTACTTTAACAAAACAATACATATAGTCAAAAAAATATTTATCAACATTTCTTACATTATCACAGTTTAATTACTATAGTTTTAAAAATTGTAATAAAATATGACAAATTCATCTTGATAATGTCAGATAATTTAATAGAAAGGTATGTGACAAAACATGGTCAGGTCAAAGTGTCAAATCAAATTTTTGGTCCCAAATTTTTATACATATTACTGGTAGTCCACTGTATGAATGAATAAACTATAGTGTCCTGCACCCACTAGTAAAAAATATCTATATCTGGTGTCTGAATAATTTTTGGTTTGACTGTATAATGGACACTGAAGACAGCAACTGTTAACTGTTTATCTGTATGACAGTGGTCAATGTCGTCAGTGATCTGCTGGGACTGGACTCCTTTCAGCTGTCCGAGGTTCTGACTCAGCGGTCCATGATCCTGAGAGGAGAAGAGATCTGCTCACCCCTCACTGTGGAACAGGTAAAGAGCCAGGATGTCTAGAAATAGGATATATCTATGTATTTGTCTATATAAATCTGATCTATTTACATTTTGGCATAAGTTTGGATAGTGGTTTCCAAACTGTTTTTTTTTTGGTTTGTTTGCTTTAGCTGTCATGCTGTATCATGTCGTGGCATGTCTGTGCTGTGCCCTCAGTGTGTCCAGAGACTCTGCATCCCCAGACTCACCCCAGATTTACTGACAGACTGTCATTAAAAAACAAGCTCACACCCATACGCCTGTGTAGAAAGCGTCTTTGCGTGACTTGGTACCATTTCCTGTTTTTTTGTCCCCTCGGATTCCTGCTATAATAACTTAGCGATAAAGATCTCATGAGAAGCAACACAATAGAGGCCGAGTGTGGAGACGGCGGTTAGCAGCCGCCTAATGGGGGCAGTCTATCACACAAATATGCATGGTAAACACAAGAAACAGTCGATGTAGTACTAAAAATGTACTCTTAAGAATTCCTTGTTTCCACAATGAATGTTCAAGTGAACCAAAATCAAAGGCTTGATTTTTGAAATTTAAAATTGGTTTATGAAAAAGAGCAAGATGCGGAGAAAGGGGGGAGAGTGTGTGCATGTGAAGAATAAAAAGACCCCAACCCACATTATCCCATAAATCTCATCTAGCATGTAGAACGGGCCCTGGCCTTTGTGACTGACTCGGTAGAAACACACAAGCAATCTTTTCATGAACAAAGACAATGGCCACTAACTCTAGCCTGTGTCAGCAGTCATAAAGCAGTGCCATGTCTTAATGGAGGCCCTTATTCCTCCTCCTCCTTTCCCCATAATGCATTAACACAGTGGTCAGGACCTCAACAGCTGCCATTGGCCATATCCTGCACAAACAGCCATTCTTTCAGGTCTTTCTGATGGAGCTGTTCAGAATCAGGCAGAAGTGTCTCTGACTGATGAATTATAGTGTTGCTGAAACAATAGACGGGAGTTTGGCGTTCTTAGGAATAGCAGAGTCTAATTTGCGGGTATTAACTTTCTCTCTGTCTGTAATCCAGTAATAACAGCTCAGGGTTATTGCTGGGTTTATGAGTTGAACTGAAACTCCAGAAGCAAAGAGCTTCCCTGCTTTTCATCACTTTTACAAAATGAATTGGTTGGCCAGTTTTAGTGGACATACTGTGTAAAGTCATTTCTTACAGTCTCTATGTATATTCTTGCACTAGTGTAATTTATCACATTTAATTTGAAAATGTTCCACTACTCTCATAATTAAAAACTGAGCGAAATTAAAAAAACAGACAACTTTGTTGGTTTAAATGTGGCTTATGTGTCCAAATACTTATTGGGGCCACTGTACTGTGTTCAATCTCAGCTATAAATCAGGAAAGACATCCATTGTTTTCAAACTCAAGGCACATTTAAAGACACGCACAATTACAGACAGTAACCCTGCAGATTCAGCCCATAATGTGAACTTTACCATTTTTTCATGATGTTGAAACTCATATGGGCATATTGATGTTTTATAATAAACTCTAGAGACATTGCTTGTTGACATTGTGGTTTTAAATTGCACCGTTGGAGGCTAACAAAAGGAAATGTCTCTAGATTAATATTGTCTCTGTCCTGCTTTCCAAAGGCAATTGATTCCCGGGACTCTGTGGCCATGGCATTGTATTCCCAGTGTTTTTCTTGGATCATCACTAGAATTAACCAGAAAATCAAAGGAAAGGACAATTTCAAATCCATTGGCATTTTGGATATCTTTGGCTTTGAAAACTTCGAGGTGAGAGTTTGTTGAATGCAAAATGGTGAAACGTTCCAGCCAGACTGTCTGTCAATGGCATGTTGTCATGTTTTTATGACTTTTTTTCCCCCTCCAGGTGAACCGGTTCGAGCAGTTCAACATTAACTATGCCAACGAGAAGCTCCAGGAGTACTTCAACAAGCACATCTTCTCCCTTGAGCAGCTTGAATATAACAGGTGAGTCCTGTCAGTGACCCTGGTAGTCCTACACTGTCTTCCATACTACATATTGCTATAAGTACGTCATAGACATCAAGACCAAATCATATACATATAAGCAGACTGACCTCATGGGATTCTAAAATGTCCACCAGATGCATATTTTCTTGGCAGTTGTGGTAAGTCATCAGGGTACTTTTTGCCTACTGTTTTCGCATACTATATAGTATGGAAGTCAGGCCCAGTGTGTGTGTGTGTGTGTGTGTGTGTGTGTGTGTGTGTGTGTGTGTGTGTGTCTGTTCCTGCTTTATTGTGTCGATAGCATACTTTTGTACTCGAGGGGAGCAATATTAATGTTACTTTAGAATCAAACTAACATATTCAGCAATATTGTGTTCAAAATATTTGCTTAGTGAACTGAAAGAGAAAATTGACTGTAGAAAATGAGGCCACTCTAAGAATACAGTGCAAAGATTTGAGTAATGAATTGCGTTCTAACAAAGTATGTTGCAAGCCTTGGGAGTCTTAAAGGACTTAAAGGGTACATAACATACACAGTTTCACCTAATCTCATTTTAATCTTGAGTACCTATAGAGTAGTACTGTATCCTTAATATCTCCAAAAAGTCTTTAATTTGATCATATTTATAAACGAAAAATACAGCTTTCCGATTTTCTCCAGAAAAAGCTGAGCTTCTGGAGGCGCTCCGCAGGCGGAGCTAAGTTCGACGATCACTTGCGCTTAGATTGCCAATAAAACACAGACATTTGATGCCATTTCACTTACCATCTGCAGTTCTGAATCATGACCGGGGTCTTTTATAGCTGGGACCGCTCCATCTTTCAGTATCAAACAAAGTGCAAATCCACCGTCGAACTGGGCCTTGTATATGAAACGTTCGTCAGCAAAAACACACTTGCAAAACTCCATTGCTGCCCCGGAAAAAGAAACTGCATCCACTGTTCACGTAACCCTGAGTTCTTCGGGAAGCTGAGCAAAGTTATCTTTGCCTTACAACCAAAACCACACTTCTTTAGAGACATTCATCCCAAGTGAATCCCTTGCAGCAGTGCAGCTGAATGAAGCTCGTTGATGGGCGCGCTCTTTTTCGCGCTGTAGTCTATGTGTCTATTTACTCGCCCTCAAGCCATCCTAGGTGTATATGACTTTCTTCTTTTAGACGAATACAATCAGATTTATATATAAAAAAATGTCCTGGCTCTTCCAAGCTTTATAATGGCAATGAATGGCCGTTGAGATTTTAAATCCAATAAAGTGCATCCATCTATCATAAAAAGTGCTTCACACAGCTCAGAATTGTGAGTTTATTTCTCAGAATTGTGACTTGTCAAGTTTATATCTTGCACTTCTGACTTTATAATGCAATTGCGAGTTTATATCATACAATTCTGACTTTATAACTCACAATTCTGAGAAAAAAGTCAGAATTGTGAGATAAAAAGTCACAATTATCTTTTTTATTTATTATTCAGTGGTTGAAATGGGTTTCTATAAGCATGAGAAATTTCCAAAAAAATAAATACATATTTGAACCGTAGGTCTGGAAAGTTTCACACTATAACTATAAACATCTGCCTTACATCCTAAAAAGTTAATTTATATGTATAAAAAAAATTGCAGAAATATCTGCTGAATGTTCACTACTGAACTTTTCAGAGATTGCAAATTAATTAAGTGGCTAAAAAGGGCAATATGATTATTTTGAATTTATTAAAGTGCATCAATCTATCATAAAAAGTGCTCCACACAGCTCCGGGGGGTTAATAAAGGCTTTCTGAAGTGAATGCATTTGTGTAAGAAAAATATCCATATTTAAAACTTTATAAACAATAATCTCTAGCCTCTGCTAACTGTGCTACACATATCCAAGAGAGAGTGGTGTTCCAGCGGATGATGTAGGACATAGTGTAAGCTCCGGTAAGAATATGCTAATCTCACGAGAACCAAGTTTAGTTTAAGGAAAACCTCCTCTTGGATTATTTCGAAATCCTCCAACATTTTTCTTTACAAATAATCATTTTGTATTTCTAATTTATGTCCTGTGCTTTCTTTTGCTCTCTGTTCTGGCCTTCCATGTTTGTCACTACATTCACCTAAATATGGATATTTTTCTTACAAAAACGCATCGATTTGCTTCAGAAGGCCTTTATTAACCCCTGGAGCTGTGTGGAGCATTTTTTATGATGGATGGATGCACTTTATTGGACTTCAAAATCCCAACACCCATTCACTGTCACTCATTATAGAGCTTGGAAGAGCCAGAACATTTTGAAATATAACTCTCTGCATTAGAAGAAAGTCATATACAGCTAGGATGGCTTGAGGGTGAGTAAATCATGGGGTAATTTTCATTTTGGGGTAAACTACTCCTTTAAAAAATCATACAAAGTGTATTGATAGTTAACTGAATATTAATGTGAGGTCTGTGCACATAAGCTAAATGTGCTGTTATTAAGCTAGCTATAAAGATAATACCATTAACTAGCTATTGATTTCAAACTGTTGCTTTACTATGACAAAAGTTCACCTGAAGTGACTGTAGACCATGACAATGTATGCTAATGTCATGTTATAGCAAGAAAGTTAACTGTAGAAGAGAGAACGTTATGCTAATGTTTATGCTAATCCTCTTCAGATATTTTTATAACACAAACTTGAACTTGCGTAGTTAGGAAAGTTTCTGTCAGATACTGGAGCAGAATGTATTTTAGCTCTTAGAAATATTAGTGAATCCTTATGAACAAGATAGGCCTAGTTAGCATTATAGCTAGTTATAGCTAATAACAACACACCTTCAGTGCTGAGGTCTGTTCCTGACACACAGTAATCCAAGAAAAAGTGTATACAACTGGACTGCACACCTGCAATGTGTCGTCCGAGCATTTGTGTGTGTGCGCATCCCTGCATATGTTATGTCCACACAGTTACAGGACATGAAATCGCTGTGTGAAACCCAAAGCGTCCGATACAGGCTAGTCTGTAGACACGTAGCTTCGCACTCAGGTGTCACAGACAGCTCAGGTCACAACGGGGTGAAAAAGCATAGAAGGGTGGAGGTGCGACGTGTATGTGATCATGTACAGATGTACAGGACATGGACCGTCCTGCGGTCTCTTTTAGAGCTGAGTGATGGAGAGATAGCAGATGAACTAAGGGCGGGGTTTCTCGGCCTGTTCTTGCTGTAGTGGCTATGGAGGCACTCTGCCAGATGTGTGAATGGCTCTCCTCTTTCCCACACAGTTGTGTTCTTGTGTTGAAATGTGATGGCTGAGGGGGGTCAGCAGAGCCCGGTCACAGCTCATTTCATCACATGAACCCTGAGGATAATACCACCTTTGTGTACTTGTAGTGTTGTGATGTTGCTCAAGAGGTTCTCTTGTGTCTCTGCACAGGGAGGGGATACACTGGGAAGCCATCGACTGGATGGACAACGCAGAGTGTTTGGATCTGATCGAAAAGGTGTCCTTTTAACCTTTGACCTTTAATGAGCTCTCACTGCGACCACACAGTGCTGATAACCATTAGCACATGATAAATTTTATATTTTAAACTATCACGTCCTCTGTGCATTTTATCCTTCCTGCTATATCATTTACACTACTTAATAGTTTTATTTTTTAATATTTACTTACTGTGTTAATGCACATAAACTACAGTTCACCACCAATTTTTGGAGTCAGTAAGAAATCCACATATTAGAATGATTTCTGAAAGACCATGTGACACTGAAGACTGGAGTAATGACTGCTGAAAATTCAAAATTTGCCATTACAGAAGTAAAATACATTTTAAAATACGAATAAATATTGATATATGAATAGTTATTTTAAATGTTAATAATTTAATAATAATTTGTGACTGTTGTTTTCGGACTTCTTTTCCTCAAAATTGCTTGACTGACAGTTGTGAGAAATAGTCATAATTGTGACTTTTTTTTGCAAATGCGAGTTTTTATCTTGCAGTTTTTACTTTTTGTCTTGCAATTGAGAGTTTATATCCCACAATTATGACTTTTTTTCTCAGAATTGTGAGTTATAAAGTCCAATTTTGAGGGGAAAAAACTGAGTTTATATCTCACAATTCTGACATAATAACACTGAAAAAAATGTGAAAAATTATTACTATTAAAAATAACTATTCATATTTTAATGTATTTTAAAATGTAATTTAATTCTGTAATGGCAAATCTGAATTTTCAGATTTAGAAATAATTTTCAGCAGATTTGCAAGAAATAAACTCACAATTCTGACTTTTTTCTCAGAATTGCGTGATATAAACACAACTGTGAGAAACACAACTGTTCTGACTTTTTGTCTCACAGTTGAGAGTTTATATCCTGCAATTCTGAGTTTATAACACGCAATTCTCAGAATTGTGAGTTTAATTCTCAGAATTGCAACTTAATTTCTTAGAAACGCAATTCTGACTTAACCCACAATTGTGACTTTATTTCTCAAAATTCTGTGAAAAAAGTCAGAATTGCAAATTTGTGATAAAAAGTTGCAATTACCCATTTTTTATTTTTTTATTCAGTGGTGTAAATGGGCTTCCAAAAGCATAAGAGACCTTTTTCAAAAAAATATAAATAATCTTTGAACTGTAGGTCTGGAAGGTTTCACACTGTAATTTGTATAAACATCTGCCTCACATCCTAAAAAGTGAATTCATATGTACAAAAAAAAAAGGAGAAACATCTGCTGAATGTTCAGTACTGAACTTCTGCAAATTATTGCATTCCATATCAAGTGGCTAAAAAGGGCAATATGAATTACTGTCACTGAGTATAATCAACGACTTGAACCAAATAGCTACATGACATTACAAGTAAATATTTGTGTAATTTGAGAAACAGTATTTGACACTAGTAATAAATCATGGCCCACTGTTAAAGCATTTATAATTACCATCTCTGAACAATTACAAACTAGACCTCTGTGGTTAATGTGAAGAGCCAGAGCGAGGATGTGCTTAGATCAGTTTGCTCTTTCCTCAGAAACTGGGCATGTTGGCTCTTATCAATGAAGAGAGCAGATTCCCTAAAGGCACGGACTACACCCTGCTGGAGAAACTCCACAGCCGGCATGCCGTAAGTCCTCCTTTTCAAAACACTCACAGACATACAGTATGCGCCCCCCCAACTCATTTCAGATCATAGAGAGTTAATTCTTCTTTAAACTCGCTGATAAAGACCAGCGCTGAGCCAATAGGCAACACCCAGTCACACCCCCACAGCCTCTCACACGCACATGCACAATACGGTAACGTGAGCAGGCTTTCCTCAGGCCGCAGGAACAATGAGCGTGTCCTCGGAGAACCCACAAACAGTCTGCCTTCACTGAAGTACCTCTGTGTGTGCAAAATATAATTAACATGAAATGTGTCCTGTGTTTCTATCTCTGCAGACAAACCCTTACTACGTGAAACCAAGAGTGGCAGATCACCAGTTTGGTATTAAACATTATGCAGGAGAGGTAATCACATCAACAAGCGCCGTTATTTTAGTGTTATTTATATTATATTTTAATATTTTGAATCAGCCTTTATTTTTTATTTTCATTTCTGTATTAAGAGAGGCATATATGTATATAAAAGCCTGCGTTATTTTGATCCAAAGTACAGCAAAAACAGTAAAATTAAGTCTTTTATACTATTTAAAATAACTGTTTCTATTTGAATATATTTTAAAATGTAATTTATTCCTGTGATCAAAGCTGAATTTTTTTGCATCATTACTTCTAGTATAAGTCTTTAGTGTCACATGATCCTTCAGAAATTATTTTAATATGCTGATTTGCTGTTCAGTTGCTGTTATTATTATTTAAAACAATATTTAAAACAGTTGAGTAATTTTGTTTTTAGGATTCTTTGATGAAGATCGGCATTTATCTGAAATAAAAAGATTTTGTAACATTATACACTAATTCATTCAAAAGCTTGGAGTGAGTGTGTCTGTGTATATATATATAATATTTGTTTTTTTTTTGGAAAGAAATTATAAAAATTAATACTTTTACTTAGCATGGATGCTTTAAAATGATCAAAAGTGATGATAAAGACATTATAATGTTACAAAAGATTTCTATTTCGGGTCAGTGGTGTTCTTCTGAACTTTCTCTTCATCAAAGAAATCTGAACAAAATATACTCCACTGTTTCGAACATAGAAAAAACTGTTATAGAAAACTGTTATTTTAAATTGCATAACTATCAAAATTTCACTGTTTTGCTGTACTTTGGATCAAATGCAGGCTTGGTGAGAAGAGACAAAAATCTTACTGTTGAAAATCTTTTGACTGGTAGTGTGTGCGTGTGTATTATATATTATTTAAGTATTTAAGTTAATACTTCTTTTTATTTCAGAAGCAATTTTTAATAGTTAACCACACTGTCAACACGTGCCTGTATGACAGAAATAAGCACACTTTTTTTAAGATACATAGTGTGTCTCGCCAGGTATGTAGAGGAAAATTGCAGTGTATAGCAAAAGTGTTTTACAGTATTGGTTTTGTGGTGCAATATTTGTGAGGTTGGAAAGATTTTATAAGGTCTGCCAAAATTTATAGTACAGTTTAAATGCATTTAATTGACATCTGAGACGGCAGACTCCAAACACTCATACATCCATGCACATTTGGAAGTGTGACAGTATTCTGTGTTTTAAAGTAACATTGCAGTGAATGAATGGCTGATATAAGTATAATTTATGCTAATTTATATAATATTTACTGACTATAAACATATGTAATTAATGTCAGATGTTAAAATCTGCTGTTGTTCTGAATATCTGATTCAGCTGTAGGCACAAGGCCTCAGGTAATGCTAATATATCGAGGGCTCACACTAACTGTTTATAATGTATAATTTAAAACATTAAACATGCAATTGGAAGCAACAGCATGAGGAATGACTATTTCTGTTAATACCTATAATCTCAAATATTGGCCGATATCCCTGTCTATCACTACTGCACTATTTGCAGTACTTCCCCAGTCTTCTCCTTCTCTCATCATCTGCAGTATCAGTTTCAGGCTTTAAGAGAGGAATTAGTCTTTTCAGGAGGGTGAGGGAAAGCAGTCAGAGCAGTATGCTGAAAAAAGTACAGAGAGAGAGAGAGAGGAAAAGTGAAGAGTTGGTTTGCCCTTTCACCATGGGCACCACACGAAGCCTCCACAGTTTAATGTGCTGGAAACCACACGCCTAACATGCACTCCCGTGAGAAGCATTTGGCATGCTGTCCAACTCCTTCTCTAGTTGCCATTTCTCTTTTCCTGACAGTTTTTATTCACGCTCCTACTTGGATTTCTCTCTATACTCCAAAAAAGTCATTTTAATCAGCACTTTAGTGTCGCTTCCAGTAAAAACATCTATAATTGCACAGGGTATTAAGACTTACATCTTGCAGTTTTGCTTCTCAAGTAAATGTCTTGTCTTTTAAGGATCTTTACTGAAAAATGACTGAAAAATACCAGATATTTCACCACAGTCTTGTATGTGAAATGTCTGACATGATACATGGTTCCCACAATATCAATCCAGCCTTTCAAATGCTTTCAGATGGAGAATATCTTTAGCATCTTCACTCTAGGCCAACACAAATGAAAGATCGGACTTAAGCTTTGGATGAATTCTCTGCTTAAATGAGAGATTGTAATTATCGAGACGGTGTTATAAATACCCCCAGCATGTGTCATGGATGCTGCGTACTTTACAGCTCAGGACTTTATTTCATGGTGTTAAGATCAGTGGAGGAATCTGTCGCCGCGAAGGTCATGACTGAGTAATACTCAACAGGTGACTGCATTAAACTGCAGCGGCTCGATCAGCCTCACTCTTCGGTCTTTCATTAACAGGCTGAAACTAAAATGCGCAGGAACAGAGACAGGGTATTTTCTTTACTTGTACAATTCAGTTTAGTTCAGTGAGAAATGTTAGGACAGACACATGAAGTAGGTTATATAAAAAACAATGTAATTAAAACATTATGTGACCCTGGACCACAAAACCAGTCTTAAGTAGCACGGATATATTTGTAGCAAATAGCCAACAATACATTGTATGGGTCAAAATTACCGATTTTTCTTTTATGCCAAAAATCATTAGGATATTAAGTAAAGATCATGTTCCATGAAGACATTTAGTAAATTTCCAACCATAAATATTTCAAAACGTAATTTTTAATTAGTAATATGCTTCATTTGGACAACTTTAAAGGCGATTTTTCAATATTTAGATTTTTTTTGCACCCTCAAGATTCCAGATTTTAAAATAGTTGCATTTCAACCAAATATTGTTCTGTCCTAACAAACCATGCATCAATGGTTTATTTACATAAGCTTTCCGATGATATATAAATCTCAATTTAAAAAATGTACCCTTATGACCGGTTTTGTGGTCCAGGGTCACATATTTTCGATCCATAAAATAAATATAAATAAATAAGTAAATTAATAAATTATACATTATTTTTAGGTCTTTTTTTGTAACTTTATTTGTCTTTGTGTGTTTTAGGTATTGTATGATGTGCGTGGCATTCTAGAGAAGAACAGAGACACATTCAGAGATGATATTCTCAACATGCTGAATGACAGCAGGTAACAAATCATTCACTGTTTCTGCTATTCTAAGCAATGCTGTGGATCCTATGACCCTTAGTGTTTCTTAGCTTGTCATGAGATCAGTGATGTATGTACTGTATGTGATACTTCTCATACTACAAAAACTATATATACAGACAGCTGACAAGAAATATTTTTGGGAATTTGACTTGTGATGCTATACTGTATCTAAAACCATTCATTTATGCAGCTTTTATGAGACTACATGGATTATTTTTACATTTTAAAATGAATTTGCTACACTGAAGGACCTAAAATAATATAAAGATGGCAAAAAGCTGTTCCAAAAACTCACAGGGCCTAAGATGTACACTTTATTATATATATTCATCTAAATCTTAAACATCCAGCTACCCTGAAGCAGTTTCTGCTGATGTGAATGATGTTTGTGAGTGATATTGTCTGTTTTGTGTGTCTCTCAGGCTTGACTTCATCTATGACCTGTTTGAGCGTGTTGGTAGCAGGAATGGAGACGAGACTCTGAAGATGGGCACTGCCCGCCGTAAACCTACTGTCAGCTCTCAGTTCAGGGTGAGACACCGAAACAATGTGTGAAACTATATTTTAAAAGCATCAGGACAAGAAGATCATGAGAAAACTGCTCTGTCCCAAACCTAGCCTAGCATTTTAAGGCATTACAGACATGCTAAAATACTGAGTTCAAAAGCAGCATCACATGATTCACATAAACAGCAACTCCTAAAATGCACTGCTCTTTGAAATAATAAATTTAAGATAGCGAATGAAGCAAGACATATTTCATTTAATACTTTGAAGGGAGAGGTCAGCCATAAATGAAAATACTGTCATTATTTACTCGCCCTCATGCCGTTCCAAACCCGTAAGACCCATAATACAAATTAAGATATTTTTGATGAAATCCGAGAGCCTTCTGACTATGCATAGACAGCAGCACAACTACCACATTTAAGGTGCAGAAACATAGTAAGGACATCAGTAAAACAGTCCATGTGACATCAGTGGTTCAACCGTAATTTTACGAAGCTACGAGGTTAATTAATGTTATGTGCTTTTGTTGAAGCCATCAGCTTGCTTAAATCAAAGTTTGCAATGTTGTGATTTTCCTCATAGCTGATTGATTAGGATTATAGCTCTTTACACTTTTAAGTCTAAGGCAGTAAGGCAGGTTTTGAAACAGAGCTAATATACAGTTGAGGTCAAAAGTTTACATACACACTGCAGAATCTGCAGAGAAAATTTTTAGTACTGACCTGAAAAAGATATTTCACATAAAGACGTTTATAGTCCACAAGACAAAATACTAGTTTATTATTTATAAAAATGACCCTGTTAAAAACTTTACATTTGATTGATACATTTGATTCTTAATACTGTGCTGTTACCTGATTCTTTTTTTGTTTGTTTGTTTAGTTATAGTTGTTCATGAGTCCCTGAACAGTTAAACTGCCCACTGTTCTTCTAAAAAAATCTTACAGGTCCCACAAATTCTTAGCTTTTTCAGCATTTTTGTGTATTTAAACCCTTTCCAGCAATGACTGTATGATTTTGAGATTTATCTATGCACACTGAGGATAACTGAGGGACTCGTATGCAACTGTTACAGAAGGTTTAAATGCTCAGTGATGCTTCTGTAGTTCAGTACTAAAAGAAAAAATATGATATTTAGGCAAAATAAGAAAAAATGTACACATCTTCATTCTGTTCAAAAGTTTACACCCCTGCATCATTCAGGTAACAGCATAGTATTAAGAATCAAGTGAATGTGAACTTCTGAATGGGGTCATTTTTATAAATTCAACTATTATTTTCTCTTGTGGACTATATGTAAACCTATTTTATGTAAAATATCTTATTCAGCTCAGTACTAAATAAAAAATAACATGCATTTTGTATGATCCCTCTTATTTTGGTAAAATAAAGAACTGCAAGGTTTATGTAAACTTTTGACTCAATATTTTTAAGGTTATGAATACAAACCTACATTTGTGTGTGTGCCTTGCATCTGTGTGTGTTTTGTCCTCTTGCCTATGTCCCTGTATATCTGCCCATTTACAGGGTTACGGGGCTTTGCATGTCATAACTGCCGTGCAGGGGATTTGGCAGCTGCCCTTGTACTGTGGCTCTTAAAGCCAGGGGATTACCCACAAACCGGGCACAAGGGTTTGACAGGGTCCGTGCATGTTCCCTTGTTCCCCTGTCATTAAAGCCGGCCTGGAGCCTGGCAGTCTGAGGCTGTGGGACAGAGTGCCAGGTTGAAGGGTCCTTGATGTGACTGGGTAAATACTAGCCCTGTCACTGCCTGTGTTTGCCCTCCTCAACAGAAGATGTGGGACAAGCAAATAGCAGCTGCGGTTGCTGAACGGCAGTTTTGGTGCTGTTACCTTCCTGTGCAGGCTGTAATTTAGTGTTATTGTGACTCTGTGTTTCAGGACTCTCTTCATGCACTGATGGCCACTTTAAGTGCCTCCAACCCTTTCTTTGTGCGCTGCATCAAACCTAACATGGAGAAGGTAAGATCGACACTTTTTTTGGACTGTCCATATCACAATCAAACCACATTTACTTTGCTTATTGAGTCAAACAGACAATAAACTCAATCTTCAAAAAAGCTTCAGATGTCATTTTTAAATGAATAGTTCACTTCAGAATAAAAGCCCATCATCATCTATTCACCCTCAGGTCATTTTAAACATATTTCACTTTCTTTCTTCTGTCAAACATGAAAGAAGTAGTTATGGATGAATGTTCATGCTGCTCTTTTCCATATTGCACAACAATCAAAAAGCAACTAAAAGGTATAGTTCACCCCAAAATAAAAATTTGCATTTACTCACCCCCAGGCCATCCAAGATGTATATGAATTTGTTTCTCCATCAGAACATATCTGAAGAAATTTAGCTTTACGTCACTTGCTCATCAATACTCCCTGTAGTGAATGGATGCTGACAGAATGAGAGTCCAAATAACTGATAAAAACATCACAACATCATAATATCATAAAGACAAAAATAGTCCATGCAATTAATGCAAATCAGATGTTTCAAATCTGATGTGCGGTCCCATTTACCTCTGCTCTGTGAAATCTAATATTTTCAGTAGGAATTGATCGGAAGTTTCACATGAGGATGAAAATGTTCCTCACACGTTTCAGTCATGTTCCATTTGGCAATGTGTATTTGCTGCACTGACCAAGAGAAAGCTGCTTTGCTTGAAAGTGACTTGAGCTGTGTTTTACACATCACTACTCTTTTGACAATTGACCAATAGTGACTGGACTTTACGGTAGCTTTATTGGTGGAACAAACCCAGATTTTAGTTATTCACCAGTAACCTTCCCCTTCCCCTGTAGCTTCTGAATCATATTCAAGCACGTGCATAGTAAAACCTGGCACATCAAGATGTGTTCCGCAGTGTTTGACGTCAAGCAGTGCTGGTTCTTGCTAGTCTCGTAACCAAATAT
The DNA here is from genome assembly GCA_033026305.1 of Cirrhinus molitorella. Taxonomy (NCBI): domain Eukaryota; kingdom Metazoa; phylum Chordata; class Actinopteri; order Cypriniformes; family Cyprinidae; genus Cirrhinus; species Cirrhinus molitorella. The sequence goes on along the minus strand of CM065122.1, from coordinate 27,927,467 downwards.
TGATGCATCAAATTTGAATTTGCAGAAATGCAAATGAGATTTGAGATCTATGTGAGAGATTGCCAGTGATGATGACTTTTTATAGCTTGACCTTCTCTGGTCACTATATTCTTTCATTGTATGGAAAATAAGACCTTGAACATAATTTGGAATTCATCCTTTTTTTGTTAAATGAATTTAAAAATTGAAATGGATTTGGAATAGTTTAACGATGAGTAAATGGGAATTTTTAAGTGAACTATTCCTGTATTTATACCTACCCTGCAAAAAAATCCTATTTTTAACAAGTATTTATTAAGTCTTATTTCCAGTAAAAAATTCTAAAATGTTTTGATTAGGCATGTGATCAGCTAGAGATGAAAAAGAAGGAAAATCTGACCACGCCCACACTACTTATATATATATTATCACATTAAATTATATATCTTATATTGTAATAATACATACTATTGTCCGGAAAAAAATAAAAAGCAGAATTTAATAATCATGATAACAATATAATATAATACATTATAATAAAGTACTATAATATATTACAGTAAAGTATATAGAATTGTTATTATTATTAAAGTACCTGCCAAAAGGAAACATTACAATTGATTTTGAAATAAATATCTTCTATATCTATAAATATCTGCTTATCAAGGCTGAATTTATTTGATCAAAATAAAGTAAAAAAAAATATATTGTGAAATATTATTACAAAATAAAAAAATCATTTTACTATATTATAAAATGTAATGTTATTCCAGTGACGGAAAGCAGAATTTTCTTCATCATTACTCCAATTTTCAGTGTCACATGATCTTTTAGATATCATCATTTATTTTTAAAATATCAATTTATTTGACTCTTGAGAAACATTTCTGATTATTATCAATGTTGAAAATTTTGCTACATCATATTTTGTGTGGAAATGGTAATACACTTTATTGTTCAGGATGTTTTGATAAATATAAAGTTAATGAACAACATTTATTAGCATTTATCAAATATATTAATTCAATTTGTTAATGAATTTATTAAATAGAAATGATTTTAAATGTCTCACTTTTCATCACTTTCATGCATGATGAATGCAATTATTAGTTTCGCTCTCTTTTTAAAATGCTATACAAATGTTTGAGTGGCAGATATATTGTTTCCACAAAAATATTAAGCTGCAAAACTGTTTTTAACATTGATAATAATCAGAAATGTTTCTTGAGCAGCAAATCAGCATATTAAAATGATTAATGAAGGATTATGTGACACTAAAACTTCTCTTTGTAAAAAAACAGATTTATAAATGTTTCTAATGACGAATGTTGCGTGGGGCTTTGTGCACAAAAAGTACTCTTGTAGCTTCATAATATTATGGTCGAACCACAGATGTCACATGGACTATTTTAAGGATGTCCTGACTACCTTTCTGGACCTTGAACCTGTTAGTTGCATTGCTGTCTCTTCAATTTCATCAAAAATATCTTAATTAAGGTTTGGAACGACAATTAATGACAGAATTTCCATTTTTGGTGAACTATCTCTTTAAACTCTTTATTAAATTTCTAAATGGTTGAGAAAAATGATTAGACAAGAAATAATAATGGATTATAATTATAGATAAAATTATTAATTACCATCTTTAAAAAGTTTCAAAGAAATCATTAGTAGCAATGGCCTCTGTTTATGTTAAAGTGAAGTTCACAGGACAATCTGGTATGATCACATTTTGAGAGCTGTACAGCCAGCAGTCCGTTGTGTTCTGCAGTCTGTACATAGAGTCTCTTTGTGCTGATCTGCTCAGATTGGAGCGGCCCATCCCCACCGCCGGCACATTCCTGCAGCCCAAACCCGCCTGTGCCGGGGTTAGAGGTCATGACTGTCCGCTTCAGCGGCACTGAGAGGAGTATCACACTCCTGACCTGCGGGAGAGGAATGTAGAGATAACAGCCAGAAAATCACACAAAGCCTCTTCCCTTCATTATGTGATATAATCGAGCTGTAATAACGCTCATTTGAGCTCCCATATTACTGGAATTATTGTGATTGCATTGATTTATAGAAGACTCTTGTTTCGGTGGGCAGAGGATCAGGTTGGCGCTTCTGACGGGGTTGTTGTATTGTGATAACTGTCCTCAGGGAGGGGAATCACGGCTGTGGCCTCGTCTGGCGCTCTGCCTGGCTCCCGCTGTCATTCCACACCTTTTCTTCTATCATTTACGCCACATAACAGTGATCCCTTGCTCATCTCACCGTGAGGCCCCTTTACAGACAATTGTGAGACTACATACTTTATGCCTGACCCAGGTTTACACAGACAGACCAGAAATACACCTCAGTCTCTTGTCACATTAGCCTGACATGATAATTTCAGTTTGGATTGTGCTGATTGAAATGAAGGACATGGCAAAAGGCAATAGTTGAACATGCTGTTAAGATACACCAGATGTCCAGGCCACCAACTATGAGTCCCGCTCCTTAACATAGCGATCAAACAGCCTGATGAGATGGGACAGTGTGGGAGCAGCTGAACACCAGGCACTGACGTTACTGATCCAGCTACAGATCGCCCCTAAACATGACGCAACACCTCACACAATAGACATAATCAATCCAGGCTGAAAGCTCCCATGGCTGACGTTGGTGTTTGACCCCTTTTTCTGCTCACAGACATCTTTTGTTCTTTATGTGACAGATCAAAACAAGTATCTCTGTTATCTCACTCTTGGTTATGCTTTAAGTCACAGTGAAATAAAAATAGGTCCTATAAAAATTCCTGGTCTCATTGAAAATGATTCATCCGGCGTATGTTATTCCAAAGATAAAATGTTTGTCTTTGTAATCTTTCATCAGCAACTTTTTTTTTCAGTTAACATCACCAAGCGGTTTTTCAGAATCTACCCTTTTAAGTCATGCACTTAAAAAAATATTTTTATTTATTATCAGAGAACATATTTTAAGATTATGTATCATACAATTGGGGAAATGAAATGATTTTATATATATTTATATATTTATAATAGAGATCATACAAAATGCATGTTATTTTTTATTCAGTACTGACCTGTGTAAGATATTTCACATAAAAGATGTTTACATATAGTCCACAAAAGAATATAATAGTTGAATTTATAAAACATGACCCTGTTCAAAAGTTTACATACACTTGACTCTTAATACTGTGTTGTTACCTGAATGATTCACAGCTGTGTTTTTTCTGTTTAGTGATAGTTGTATGAGTCCATTTTTTTGTCCTGAACAGTTAAACCTGTCCTGTTCTTCAGAAAAGTCCTTCACAAATCTTTTCACACTGAGGACAACTGAGGGACTCATATGCAACTATTACAGAACGTTCAAACACTCACTGATTCTTCAGAAGCCAGGGGTGTAAACTTTTAAACAAAATGTAGTTTTTGAAGAAATGTACCCTGATCTTTAAATGCAAAAAGGATCTTAATGCGTTGTTTTTTCTTTGAAAGTATCAGTGAGTGTTTGAATCTTCAGTAATAGTTGCATATGAGTCCCACAGTTGTCCTCAATGTGAAAAAATGTGTGGGAGCTAAAGGATTTTTCTGAAGAAGAGCAGGCAGTTTGTTCAGGACAAACAAATGATTCATAAAGAACTATCACTAAACAGAAAAACTAAGCTGTGGATCATTCAGGTAACAACACAGTATTAAGAATCAAGGGTATGTAAACTTTTGAACAGGGTCATTTTTATAAATTGAACTATTTTCTCTTGTGGACTATATGTAAACATCTTTCAATACCTTATTCAGGTCAGTACTAAATAAAAAATAACATGCATTTTATATGATCCCTTTTATTTTGGAGAAATAAATTTCAGATTTTGCAGATTCTGCAAGGTATTCGTAAACCTCAACTGTACCACATGGGAATTTTTTTTCTTTTCTTGTTTATCCTTTTTTTATTATTTAACAATGATATTGAGACACTTGTACATAATAGTGACCAACAATATGGGTAACTATATACAATTAATTTTTTTTTTTACTAAGCATAAATCTCACAAAATGATCATCATCATCGAAAAATTGCTAATAAGGAAAGACCAATAAATTGAGAAAAAACTCATCAGATTACGGAAATCAAATGTGTTATGAATTAGTGTTTGTGTAACAGGACCGGTGTTGAATATTGAATTTTGGTCAATTAAATTTCATGTAATATTGGACATAGCTGATATTAGTGCTCATCTCCTTCTATCTTCTTCCAGAATGCAAATAAATTTGATGCAGATGTGGTTCTGAATCAGCTACGTTACTCTGGAATGCTGGAGACAGTGAAGATCCGTAGAGCAGGCTTTCCTGTACGGAGAACCTTCCAAGATTTTCTTAGCAGGTGAGATACATAGCCAAGAAGCTATCACAAAACCACTGACAGTCCATCAAAAAATCTTCCAGATGTACATATTTAATCCCTGGCAGTTTTTGGAAAAGATATGTAAAGTTAAAGGAATAGTTCACCCAAAAATGAAAATTCTGTGATTAATTATTCACCCTCATGTCATTCCAAACCCACAAGACCTTCGTTCATCTTTGGAACACAAATAAATATATTTTTAATGAAATCCAAGAGCTTTCTGACTCTGCATAGACAGCAACACAACTAAAATGTTCAAAGGCCAGAAAGGTACTAAGGACATCTATAATATAGTCATTATTTCATAACATCACGTTTGATGGACTATTGTAACTATATCCTTACTATTTTTCTGAGCCTTGAAAGTGTCAGTTGCATTGCTGTCTATGCAGGGTCAGAAAGCTCTTGGATTTCATCAAAAATATCTTAATTTGTGTTTTGAAGATGAATGAAGATCTCACGGGTTTGGAACACCATGAGGTCTTGACATGAATTAATGACAGCATTTTCATTTTTGGATGAACTCTCTCTTTAATGTCCTTGAAAATCGTGATGAGCAATGCCTGAGAAGTTTTTCTGAATCTATCAGTATATTGTTCTTTTACAGTAAATTGAGTGAGGTGGAACGTTTGTATGTGTTCAAGCTGTGCCCACTTCCTGTGCAGATACACAATGATCGTGAGGGACAAAAACCACACGGCGGACGAGAGGAAGAAATGTGCAGATCTGCTTACGAAGTATGAAGTCACAAAGAAAGAGTGGCAGCTGGGAAAGACTAAGGTGCGGTTGCGTGACCAACACGTTCTCACACATAGTTTAACGTTCCAGTATAAATAATCTGTGCTAGACCTCACTGCAAGACTTCTTATAAAAGCTCTTTTTCTCTCAGATTGAACTACTTGACCTTTATGTAGTTTGTGGGTTTATGTGTTAGTGTTCAAAGAGTCATTTGAATTTCAATCTGAAATGCAGAAAGAAGAAAAAAGGATACAGACAGGCTTTTAGAAGATTTTCCACACTTAATGTATAATGTAATCCTGTCTTTGGTAGTTACTTGGATATTTACACAGTAAAGTTTGAGTGATTACTGTGTTCATTTATCATGGCATTTTACAGCACGAAAACTTTGTGAACCCTTTGAGCATATCCAGATTTCTGCATTGCTTACTCATAATATGTGGTCTGATCTTAATTAAAGTCACAGTTATATACAACCCAGCCCTAGCAAGAGTAGCAACAGTCCAGAATTTTCTACATTTGTAAAATCTTTCCATGGGTCTTTAGCAATGTTTTCATAGCTTTTTCCAGCTTTGTGCATCTCTGTAATGCATTGTTACGGTCCTCTGAAGCTTTTATGATCAAGCTATGGTTCACGCTAACCAGTCATTCTTGAGAAGAATATATTTATCCAAATCCAGGCTTTGTGTGCCTTTATTTTAAACAGTAGGGCACCTGTGCGACCCGTACTTCCAATCTCATTTCCTTAATTGACTCCTATTAGTCATTCACTTATTTTTTTCCATTCTGCCCTGCCCTGTAAATAATCACCCAGTGTCTTTAATCAGGGGCGTTTCCTCTGTGGAAGCAAAGGAGGCAGTGCCTCCACAACATATTGGAAATTTGTATTGCAAAAATAAAAACAAAAATGTTTTGTAAAGAAACATTGTCCAACGGCAACACCAGCAGGTAAAGTTACAGCGGGAGTCTGCGTCTCTCTCGCCTCCCCTGAGCTCATTGAGTTTTAGCAGACCCCCTAAAGCGTGCAGTGAGTTTGGTGGGGGGAAATTGAAAATGAATAGGGGAAAGTCACGTGAGAAGAGGCAATGCCTCCATTGTGATACGATTGGATAGGACTAGTTATGACTGACCATGATTGGTGTGTTCCAATATAATGGCGTTAATGATAAGAGTAGTTTAAAGAAGTTGTTCACTTCCAGAACAAAAAAACAAAAAAATTTCAGATAATTTATTCACCCCCTTCTCATCCAAGATGTCTTTCTTTCTTCATTCGTAAAGAAATTATGTTTTTTGAGGAAAAAATTTCAGGATTTCTCTCCAAACAGTGGACTTCTATGGTGCCTGTGAGTTTGAACGTCCAAAATGCAGTTTAAATGCAGCTTCAACTGGCTCTAAATGATCCCAGACAAGAAAAAAAGGTCTTATCTAGCAAAACTAAAACAAATTACAATTTGTATACTTTTAACCTAAAAAGTAAAAAAAAAAGGTAAAACAGTGATGTAGGATTATTTTGAAGTTGGAGAAGAAAATGAGATGGGATTTTTTCAACCTATCCTAACTGTCTTGAACCGGAGTACACAGAGTTGACGCAGACCTAGACAAGATGAGCATTTAAGGTTAAAAAGTATATAAATTGTTTTTTTTTGTTTTTTTAAATAACTGATTATTTTGTTAGATAAGACCCTTCTTCCTCAGCTGGGATCATTTAGAGCCCTTTGAAGCTGCATTTAAACTGCATTTTGGAAGTTCAAACTCAGAAGCACCATAGAAGTCCACCATATGGAGAGAAATCCTGAAATGTTTTCCTCGAAAAACATAATTTCTTTACAACTGAAGAAAGAAACACATGAACATCTTGGATGACAAGGGGGTGAGTAAATTATCTGTAAATGTTTGTTCTGGAAGTGAACACCTTTAAAAAAAGTATGTAAACAACTCACAAACTTACATATAACCACTTTGTTATGATAAAATAAGGCTTAAAATGGCATGAAAACTTGATCTCTGGGAGTTTTTAGTGAGTAATCGGCTTGGTAAAATTTAAAGTAAATCTCTATATCTGTAACTAATATTTTCCGAGCTTTGATGATCCGAAAAATTGAAAAATAGTTCAAAGTTAACGATTAAAAAGAATAGCTGAACATAAGTTCATATTGTTTCAATTGTTACTGCCTTAAGTTGTTATTTTGGAATAAAATACTTAAAACACTAACTTAAGGAGGTTCATACTTGGCTTTAATAAATAGAATATTAATTACATTGTTAATGTAAAAATATAAAATGGATTTTTTTTTCTGATAGTGTAAGTAAACCAGGAAAATGTGACTGGGAATTTACATTTGTGTGCTACTACTGTTTGTCTGTAATTTTGACTTGGCTAAAGAACAGAATACATTTAATGAGTAATTAATTCAGAAATCCTTTTTCTTGCCACTATGGTACTCTGAGGGACTTCATGTGGTGAACCCACAATGATACCTCAGTATTAGCACCACGCAATTGACAAAATGTATTGTACCAATTTCATTGTAATGTTTTGCAATACTTTTGGACTTTCATAGGGGATTTTTTCAGTCTTGTGGTGTTTTTTCTGTGTCTCCTCTCTTCATTCTTTCCTTTTTCTTCCTCATACTTGCTCTGCTCTCACCCCCCTCAAAAAAACCCCTCTCCACAATCTTGGTAAGGAGTTTTGCGGTCCCTCACTTTACTGAAATGACTCATCCTGATCTAGCCGGCCTGAAACAAGAGCACAGGCACTTTAAGGGCGTTTGGCAACAGGAGCACAGCAGCTCTGAAAAGAATACTTTCTGTTCTCTGTTCAACAGTGTCTATTCATTCTTATCTTGTAATCAGTCAATTATTCACTCTCCTTGGTCAGTCTCTGCCACACATTAAGTACAGCGGTTCAGTCGGCCTGTTTTTACAGTAAGCGGAGCTCTGAGGTTTCTGAGGAACAGGAAGGCACTGTAAATAAAAGGCATTCTTGTGTCCTTTGATTCAGACCACTTTTCTTTAAATTAATTGAATCCAGCGTGCTCTGTGTTATTTCCTTTGGGGTCTTGTGGTTTCTGGCTTTCCTGAGAGCTAGTTTGGGTATCTCTTTATCAGGGGTCGCATTGTTAGCTTGGTGGTGCCTTAATGCGATGTTGCCGTGATTACTTGTGTTTCGGTTTGGTTTTATTCAGAGCAGAGAAATTATCTCATAAATCAAATAACTTGAGATGGAAACAGTGATGACCTGTCAGTGCTCCTTTCGGTCATGAGATGCGGAATCTGGCCAATTCAAAACAAACAATTAGATGACTTAAGTACACAGTTAGGCTGTACAACGTAAGGATCATTATTGCAAAATAAACTTTTAATTAAATGGCGTACATATATAGTAGTGTAATTGTAATTGATTATATTTAATAGTCAGACATCTTTTGAAATGGTACTGCTAAAACAAATGCACCATATAATTAAAATATAGAAATAGTTATGCCTTTAAAAACAATTTCAGATGGTATGTGCCGTGAAATCCACAATACATCTGAATTCATCATGGCCTCAATAGACGATTGAACGTAATGCAGTACTTTTCCTAGAATGTTGCTGTCTGTCTCCCACACAAATGCATAAAAACACTGAAACAAATGAATTCAGATACACACACTGGACACGCAGTCTCACTCCCTGCTGAATAGAGTCATGCTTTACAAATTGTTTAGCTGTAAAATAGCCTCATTGTTCAGAGTGGTGGGGTCAGGGCTGGACGGCTCTAATTTGTTCTCAGCACGTCAGAGCTCCAATGTACTTAAGGTCAGCTACTCTAACCTACAGCTTTCACTGCTCTACCAGGCTCCATGATCATCCTTGTTAAATAGCCTGTTGCCTGGTGGTGTCCTCATGACAAAAGCTGGGCTAATGGACCATGCACAGATCTTATCCCAAAATGCATATGTAAGACAATTGACCCAGCATAGTCCTTCACTAAAACATTACATGCATTTGTTCCTCACAGTTACCAGTTGATTGTGTTTATCCCTTTCTGTAAAGACCAGTGTAGTTGGCTACCAGCATATGTTGTGTTTTGGATGCTGTATTTCTGGTGTCCACACAGGATATCTCACCTAGTTTAATGTCAACATGAATTATCCTACCTGATCTCATGGCGAAAACGTACCTGTGGGAACTTTTTCGCAAGATGCGAAATACGTACCAGTAAGCACATATATCACTGCAGTTTTCAACAGAAATGAAAACTAAAAGCAGTAAAACAATGAGCACTTGTAATTGTTTTCGTTCCATTGTTGTGCCAAATTCTGACCACTGCTAGATTACTACTCCTTGTATTTGTAGGTTTAGGGTTAGGCAGAGGGGTGGGGTTAGGATTAGGCAATCATATAGCGATTTCAATGAGAGGGGGTAATAATTTGACAGGGGGGGTTGAAAATGGACACAACACCAAACATAGTGAGCTTGCTTGGTAGCTCAGTCAGCACGGAATTGGACATGGATGCAGAGTCTTTGGGTATGAATCCGATGAAAAACATGACTCACAATGAAAGAGCTGAAAGGTGAGAGAACAAGCTATAACGGCATGCTTGCGATTACATTTTTACTTCACATTCGCTTTTGTTCATACTATCAGGTAGGTTTAGGTGTAGTGCAGATGGTACATTACAGTTATAGCCTCACTCAACAGACAATTCAAGTCAGAACTGCAGTGATGCGTTAAAAAAAAAGACATACCATATTTACGTTCATCTGTTACGGGGGAAAAAGCGTTTTTTTAGCGCCACTCAGTGGACATTTCACATATCACGAAAATGTACGTGGTGATACACATTTCGCGTCATGCGATGAAGTTTCCACTGGTACGTTTTCATCATGAGATTAGGTTGGAATTACCATTCCTAACTCATTTTGCTTCAATAGAAAGAAGCTATTCAATGAGAAAAAAATTAAATAAATTTGATAAAGGGTTACTCCACCCAAAAATGAAAATTTTTCATTAATCACTCACCCCCATGTCATTCCAAACCCGTAAAAGCTTTGTTCGTCTTCAGAACACAATTTAAGATATTTTGGATGAAAACCGGGAGCTTTGTGGCTGTTCCATTGAATGGCAAGTAAAAAACACTGTCAAGGCCCAGAAAAGTATGAAAGACGTCATCAAAATAGTTAATCTGCCATCGGTGGTTCAACCATAATTTTACAAAGCTATGAAAAAACGTTTTGTACGCAAAGAAAACAAAAATAACGACTTTATTCAACAATTTGTCTCCTCTGCGTAATGTAGTGCCATTTTGGAGAGTATCCACTGGACGCAAACAGTGTATGCTGTTCTCTATCAGCCGTAGCACACAGACACAGCGTTTCATTTTGGGGTGGAGTAACCCCAACTTCTCAACTTTTTGAACTTTGAAGCCTCCCTTTGTCCAAAACATTTGAAGGCCCTGCAATGTGATATATACTAAACTCAAAAATATGATGTAAGTTTAAAGTCCCCACGTGGGTCTGTTATTTTTACAAATTATTAACCGATCTAAAGCGTTGAAAATCGCTTGAGAGCAAATCTCTTAACTCCATTGAACACTTAAACTGTCTGAGAAGAGCTTGTATCTCCACCTCTTCTTCACTCTGCGGGAGCTTCGCCGCATATGTCCCCTTCCATCATCTTGTCATAAAGCTTTCTATTTATTTATGTATCATGTTTGTGAGGCATGTATTTGCTGAAAAAATGTAAATGATTGTGCTGGCGCCTCAATTTCCTGCAAAGCAGCTTCCCCTCTCCAAAAACGATATTCACCTAATAGCGCACATTTATGTTTAAACTGGGAGAAGGGGGAAAAAGATGGACTCAGGCTTTTTGTATTGCATCACTTATAGCTCTTACATCTTCCTAAACTCTAATTTTAAGGTTTATGTAACCACAGTCGTTAGCTTTGGTTAACTATTAACAACGTGACCAAGACTTTGATGAACACTGCTGGCAGCAGCGACGTCTGTGTCCGTACCATTCTTATCAATGACAGCATAAGCTCATATCTCCCTGCTCCCAAGTCCTAAACCTTGTATCTCCAATAAAAAATGATTTTGGGGAAATGTGTTAATGTTGGTACACAGCAGTATATGATAGCAATATAAGGTATAACACCAAATTTAACAATACAATGTTTAATAACTCAAAAAATATGCAGTTTTTTTTCATTTCCTGAAAAATGACAGTATTGAAGATGCGAGGATTCCATATTTTGCCTAAATATCACATTTTTTTTCATTTAGTACTGCCCTTTAGAACTACGGAAGATACTTACATGTTTCCCAGAAGACAAAATAAGTGCAATTTACCCTGATCTTCAAAAAGTTTTCACGCCCAGCTATAAATGTATTGTGTGTCCTTCTGGAGCATCAGTGAGTGTTTGAACCTGCTGTAATGACTCAGTTGTCCTCAGTGTGAAAAGATAAGTCTTATAATCATACAGTCATTGTTGGAAAGGGTTTAAATACATAAAATGCTGAAAAACCACACAATTAGATTTTTTTTAAATGAAGAACAGTGGGAAGTTTAACTGTTCAGAACAAACCAAACATTTTCCAGACTCTGCAAGGTGTATGTAAACTTTTGTCTTTTACTAAGACCTGCACCAAACCAGCTTAAACCAGCATGGGCCCCCGCTGGTAGACAAAAATCTTGCATTTTGCTTTAAATAAAACAACCATCTTGAAGATCCAACTTGTGTTCTTTTGGGAATAGGTGGTCATGAATCTACAGAAAAAACACAGTCAGAGTCAGGATTCTGGACCAGTGTCGTTGTAGGGCCACATGAAGCGTTATTAGCAGCAGACATGAGGCAGTGCTGTATGAAGGTTGTTTGATCAGTGTTTACACATATGTTCCACACATGCGTTTCATGTTTCTATATAAATACAGTCTCTTGTGTAAAACAGTTTAATGCATTCCAGCAAGGAATCTAGGTTGGGAGTCAAAGCTCCAGACAGTGACCTGTGACTGTGTCCGTCATTGCTGTACGTGTTTGTCGGTCCGTTATAGTTGTTATCATGGCTTGAGGTCTGTTTTCTTTTATGATTTCACTCAGGAGTGTGTGATTGTGATCAGCAGAGAATGTGTGTTCACTACAGCTTTGGCGCTGGCTTTTGTTCGTGGTGTTTTTGTGAGTGTCAGATTTGAGGTTGAGGTGAGGGGAGGGGCGTCAGATTGAGAAAGGGGTCTGGGATTGTGTTCCCTTGCTCGAAACAAAACAACCTGTGTATAATTATATCCATGCTGATTGTGTTGAGGAAGTGTGATCCCTAGATCGGGGCTCATGGTTTTTTGCGTGGGACAAGGGAAGGATGTGGACGAGGAAACTTCCTCCTGTGTGTGTGTCTGCAGCTGTGCGACGTTGATTACAGGAACATCTGGGTCGTCAGTTCCAGGAAATCTCACAATGAGCTTAAAAGATCTGTGGGAGGCCAGACATGACGCTGTGTGTATGGGTAGATATTAATTGGAAGGACCTGATTCGGGTAATGCCACCATATACAGACTGTACAGAATGTACATTTTAGTATATAATGTATATTAGATGCTGCTTTGCTGGTGTTCCCACCAGTTTTCTTTACTAGCTTAACCAGTATGAACCAACTCATGGAGGCCATGCTAGTTGACCAGCAACATCTCAGCTTAAGTTTTAGTGGTTTTGATGATGTCATCGAAATTCATGTTGGTATAATTACAGTTTCCACAAAAATGCTATTACAGTGTTTTTATTTACTCACCCTCATGTCATTCCAAACTCATAAGACCTTCATTCATCTTTGGAACACAAATTAAGATATTTTTGATGAAATCCGATAGCTTTCTGACCCTGACCACTGACACCTTTAACCCTAAAAGGGGCAACATATCCTGGGGGATACAAACATTTGAGAAGCTGTGGGGAAAAGAAGTGAGAGTTTGGGTCTTATTTAAGTTTGAAAAGGTGTTTGTTTGTTGTTGCATCAAAAAAATCCAATAGAGTTTGGGTGTAACCCAGTGGTTATTTTTGGTATAGTGCCCAAACACAGTCTTACTGGAACCACAATTTTTGTGATGTCAACTTCAAATTTGGAACATAACTTGGTTAGACATATGGCTTTGATTTTATAGAAATTTTAGAGTGCAACATATTTAATAAAACTTATAAAATAGTATACTACATTATACTACATTATCTTTACTGTAAACTTCAACTTTATATTTTTTTTTACTTTTTTTGATTAACAAGTATTCTGTTTTCAGTTAATTTACACCTCCGAAGGGGTGACGTATCCTGGGGAATACAAATATTAAAATCAAAATTAAGAGTAAAAAAAAAAATAATAAAAATTGTAAATCCAGATAAGATGGAAAATAGCAATAAATGAATTTTCTAATGTCTTTATAGTTTTGCCCTTTTTAGAGTTTTGGCCTAGAAAAGTAGTAAGTACATTGTTAAAATAGTCCATGTGACATCAGTGGTTTAACCGCAATTTTATGAAGATACAGGAATCCTTTTTGTGCGGAAATAAAACTAAAATAGCGACTTTATTCAACAATTTCTTCTCTTCTGTGTCAGTCCTCAATGAGTACCACGACTTGCATGTGGTGCTGCTGGGTTTGGAACGACATGAGGGTGAGTAATTAATGACAAAATGTTCATTTTTGGGTGAATTATCCCTTTAAGTAACAGCAAAATAGACTGAGAGGGTGAATTAAAGCTATGTTGAGTACACCCTTGCAAAAAAGTAAGTAAAAGTAATACAAATTCTAAAAAAGAATGCATGAAGATACTTAGACTATACTTCAAAGTATATTAAAAATGCATAAAACAGTATTTCATTAGTAAACTATCAGTACTTATAAGTTCACTTTTAGTATACTTGCAGTACAAACTAAAAAATACATGTAAACTAGTTGTGTACTCAAAGTTTACTACTGTTATACTTAAAGTATAGTTAACAGTATACTTTTATATACTAGAAGATGGGCCAATTTAGTCCAAAGGAGTATTGAAATAGCACACTTAAAGTATACTACTAGTACACTGATATATGTACACTTACTACACAAAGTACACTTAAAAATATCATAAGAGACATCTTGAAGGGCTGCTTGCTGATTGAGGACCTTGTGAAGTAATCCCAGAAGGTGCTCTTTGGTTGGGTTACAAGTAACCGATGCAAAAAAAAAAACAAATCCAAGGCTCTTCTGCTGATCTAAAAAGTTTAAAAGCCTTTATTTTAATTCTGGTCATCTCAATAGATTTCAAATTTAAAATTCTGCACACTGATGCATTTCGGCCTTCAGTCTCTTCCTCAGAGTGTGTCAGGTATCAAACAAATGCCATTTGTAGATGTAATTAATCTGTGACATTGGGAGAAACCAAAAAAGTCAGTCTTCATCTCATGTGAATGACACTATTGTAGTAAAAAACAACTGATTTGTTAATGAGACAGTTCACCCAGAAATAAAAATTCTGTCATTGTTTACTCACCCTCATGTTATTCCAAACCGTGTTTATTTTTTCTTCTCTTGAGCATAAAAGAAGATATTTTGAAAATTGTGGGTAAAAGAATTGACTATTTAGTTGCCCACATTATTCAAAATATCTTCTTTTGTGTTTAGCAGAAGAAAGAAGCTCATACATGTTTGGAACAACATGAGGGTGAGTAAATAATGACAGAATTTTTGGGTGAACTATGTCTTTACTGTGTAAAACTTGGTGTCAGACTAGTAAATTCAACTTTACATGTCCAATATAGTTTGGTATAAAAGTTATACTTTTATGTTTATAGATATATTGATACAGTTCCCCTGAGGTTTCTCTTCAGTGAGTCAGCGTCAGTGAGTAAAGGGTTAAGCCTTCATGTCTCTTGTCTCTGAGACAGAGAGAGTGAGGGTGTGGCCTGCTCTTTGGCCGAGAGCCACTCTTTCCCCCTCATCTCTCTCTCTCTCTCTCTCTCTCTCTCTCTCTGTCGGTGCACGTCAGTCTGTCTGGAATAGCCCAAGCAGCAGCAGTAACAGGAAATCAGAGCGCTGTGGTTTCAGCACAATGGCAGAGCTCCACAGCTCAGCTCCCTGTAGCCTGTAGCCCGCAGAGCACACTGGAGACGTGCTCTTCACACCGCCTAGAGAGAGTTACCCATCAGTTTACTTAAACCTACCCTCTCCCCTCTCTCTATCTCTCCTTGTCTTTTTTCTTCGGTTCCTTGCAGGTGTTCCTGAAAGAAGCTTTGGAGCAGAGGCTGGAGAAGGAAAGAGAAGAGGTGCGCACAGCGGCTGGTATGGTGATCCGGGCCCACATACTAAGTTATGTGGCAAGGTTAGTGGAGCTTTGTGTGTGTTTGTGTATAAACACGCTCTGTTGAATGAAGTCGGGTGAGTTACCAAAGACTGCCGTTGTGACTTTAGTTACTTTTTATAGAGTTACCATAATCAAATATGTGAATGAGATGGAAGTTTGCATCGCTGAATGATTTACCAAGGCTGCGCGAATCAGTGAATTGAGAGCAATGCAAAGTGGATTAGATTCATTATGAAAGTGCAGGGAAACAAATGAGGGATAGACCATGAAAAGTCATCGAGAGGCTTTCAAGAGGCACTACACAGACAAGATGAATTCATTTACATGCTGTTTTTTTTATAAATCAGGGGTATAATCAAGGGTTTTATGTTGGTTTAAATGCAACTTTGTGCTTCTGAAGTAATTTTTTTTTTTAAAAAGTAGCTGCCCTGCTATTGGAAAATGTCTTAAACCGTGCTGGTTTAGTTTTAGTTTTAATGTTTTTTGTCAACTGTGAGAACATCTGGCTGACCAACTTAAAACCATCTGCAAAAGGTTTGGAGACCAGCTTAAACTAGCCAAGACCAGCAAACTAGTTTTAGGTTGCTTTGATTTCATGGTAGATCAAAAATGACAAACATCAAAATCTGTTTTGTGTGAAAAGTCTGCTGAGACACTGTTTTGGTTCCTGGGTGTTTAGTATTCATTTGCACCTTTGTACTTATGTTGCATATGGGTTTGTTTTGCCTTGATTTTGTGTAAAAGTCAACATCCGCAAGTACACACACATACAGACTCTCAGTCCAGCATTACAGGTCAGCTGTAAGATTTACTTTAGGTGTCCTGATGTAAATGTATGAGAACTGTGGCACAGCTGCTAACACATCAAATGTCTTTTATTATCACAGACACCAACTAGCCAGAGTGTTTTAAGTGAATGACCCCATTTCAGATTTGCGACCCTGGACCACAAAACCAGTCATAACAATATTTGAAAATCTGGAATCTGAGGTGCAAAAAAACCTAAATCACCTTCAGATTTTGTCCAAATTAAGTTCTTATCATTCTATATTACTAATCAAAAAATAAGTTTTGATATATTTACAATAGGAAATTTACCAAATATCTTTACTGAACATCCTAATGATTTTGGCATAAAAGAAAAATCTAAAATTTTGACCCATACAGTGTATTTTTGGCTACTGCTACAAATATACATGTGCTACTTAAGACTGGTTTTGTGGTCCAGGGTCACATTTGTCACGCTGATTGTTTTTCAAATGAGTTACTGATGCGTTAATGACAAAGTTGTTTATTAAGCTGAGTAATTGCTGTAATGTACTCGTAATTACTGTAATATCCCTGAAAGCCTCAAGGGATCGCTCTCTAATATAGTAACTCTCCTCCTCACAGAAAAACCTATAAAAAAGTCCGGATCAGCACTATCACTATCCAAAAGAACTACCGCGCTCACTTCTGGAGACAAGCTTTTCTTCGTTTCCGCTCTGCTGCTGTGGTCCTGCAGAAACACATCCGTGGACGGATCGCTCGGCAACTATACCAGCAGCTCCTGGAGGAAAAACGGAGGAGAGAAGAGGAGGAGAGAATCAGACGAGAGGAAGAAGAGAGGAGAAGACAAGAGGAGCTGAGGAGACTTGAGGAAGAGAGACTAAGAAGAGAGGAAGAAAGAAAGAGGGAGGAGGAGGAGAGACAGAGGCTTCAAGAAGAGGAACAGAGAAGGAAAAAAGAACAAGAGGCTTTACGGATACAGCAGGAAGAGGAAGAGTTGAACAGGAGGCAGGAAGAGCTGAAGAGCAAACAGATACTGGAGGATAGAGAGGCAGGGCACAGCAGGTAAAACGCAATCCGGCCGAATGTTTGAGTTTTAATTTAGGTCATCCAAAATCTGTTGGCTGCTGGACTGTGCTTAATCCCTGTCTAAAAGGATTCTCTCTCTGTTTTGCCTCATATTAGGAGTCTAGTGGAGAAAAATCATCACAACCACAAGGTATTTTTTCTATTGGACTTTTGGTTTTATAGTCCTATGAGAGAGATTTCAAATCTGGAGAGGATATATCTCTTGTATTGTCCTAATTCTTGGCCTTCGCTTACAAAAGGTCATAGTGTAATAGTCAGAACAGGGGTAATGCCGTGGTACTGAGCTATATGGGTCAAAAAGCCTCTTGAAAAGCTTATGTAGATTGTAAGGGTAGTTTAACAAAAATGCTTCACTGCTTGGTAATACTTATATTATATTATATTATATTATATTATATTATATTATATTATATTATATTATATTATATTATATTATATCTTTTCTTATGATAGGCTAATAATTATATTATTATGAAATTGTTTCCACGTTATATAGTGTGACCAACATGTTGAAACATGTAAACAATAAAATATATTTTAAAAAATCTAAAATTTGATATCATAGAGATATTGACGACTATAACCCGGTCAAAATATCAGATAATGTGATCTTTTTGGGATATGATGTGGTTAAAACTCTTCTTAATGATATTTTTGAATTAATATATTAATTAAATCAAGAATTCATAAAAGGTTTTAGGTTTTAATTATATTTTAAAAATATTTGTATTGTTTACATTGAACACTCGTATATGTCATTAAAGAATTATTTCACTCATTAAAATTTCCTGATAATTTACCCCCATGTCATCCAAGATGTTCATGTCTTTCTTTCTTCAGTTGAAAAGAAACGGACAATATTTTACTTTTTTAATATACTTTTTTAACTACAAATGATAGACTTGCACTAGCTTTGCGATGCGCATGTATGAATTCACGCATTGCGTAATCATGTTGGAAAAGTCGCGCATGGTTTGTTCTTTGTCTGTGTACTCTGGTTCAAAAAGGTTGGGTAAATCTCTTTTTTTTTATCTAGCTATAAATTCATTTATCTTTTTTGTAAAGGGCGTTTGACTTTCTTTGCACATTGGCTTTGTAAACACTGAGTCAGTACTTCTGACTACATCACGAGTGACCTTTCCAATGTGACTACGTAATGTGGGAAGTCAAGTTTTCGCCCTTTGAAGCTGCATTAATACTGCAATTTGGACCTACGACCCATTGGCCACCATTGAAGTCCACTATATGGAGAAAAATCCTTGAATTTTTGTCTTCAAAAGCCTTAATTTCTTTTCAGCTGAAGACAGAAAGACATGAACATCTTGGATAACATGGGGATCATATACCTGAATGATCACCATATTCCTGTACCATGATGTCTACATAATACCAAAAAGAATACCATGGAATATCCATAGTGCATGTTAAAGCATTGTGCTTTTTGATTAGACTGTTGAAAGTTCTAAATTGACAGAATAAACTGTATATTACTGATATTCATCCTCACTATCCCTCCCCTATATTCCAGAAGGACGTGTCCCACGGCCTGTGCCAGTACTCGTCTGAAGAGGAGAGTCGTCAGATGGAGGAGATCCTGCGGCTGGAGCGAGAGATTGAACGGCTGCAGAGACAGAGAGACGAAGGGGTATCCTTGCTGAACGACAGCTCCCGAGACGAGCTGCAGCAGAAGAGGGACGCCGAGATCTACCGCCTGGAGAAAGAGGCTTCACGTGTGGCTACTGAGTTCTTGGAGATGCTGGACTTTGGAGGATTGGAGCAGTCGCTCTCCAGTGAGGAGAACCTTCATGACGCAGCAGAGACCACTGCACCTCTGGCTGAGGAGGAGGTAGACGAAGGCTTCCACGCAGACGACGAGTGTATCCCCCTCCGCGACTTCCCTCTCCCAGCTGCCGTGCCCATGGACAAAGAGATTCTCTCCAGTCTTCCGCCTCCACCGCCCGCCTTTGCTGAAGGTCTGTTGGCCACGTCCTCACCTGCACGGATGGAGCGACCGCAATCCAATGCCTCTATCAAACAAAACAGACTCTCAGACATTCCCCCACCTCCACCTACAGCTCCACCCCCTCCTCCACCTGCACTGCCATCCACCACAGGAGATTATGGAGTGGTATATAAAAACGTCAGGAAGACAATAACAGAGATTTTACTGCCAGTGGAGGAAACCAGCTTCAGTATTCTGCCAGACACTGAGTCAGACTATGACCAAGAGGAGTTTGAGGAGGCGCTGGGGAGTTGTGGGGACGCAGGAAGTACTAATGACGGACACCTTACTGATGAGGAAGTGTTACATAGATCTTCCTGTACCTACAACAGCACAGACTCCTTTAGAGGAAGTTCAGACTCAGTGAGTTCACTCTTTTCACACTATTTTAGTATATTTCATAACTATATTTCATGGCTTTTATGAACGAATGCAAAGTTTAAGGTGAATGCAAGAGAATGCAAAGGTTTGCGTGCAACAATAATTTCCCCTCCCATCTATTTTTTTCATCCATAAAATGGAAACCTACACTGCAAAAATATGCCTATATTTATGGCAAAAAAATAGCAGCCTTGGTTGCCAGAAATGTAAAAAATATTGTGGCAGTGTTCCAGGTAAAATGGGATGGCATTGTATATTTTATATACAATAGAAAACACACACATACACGTGTGTGTATGTGTGTGTGTGTGTGTGTGTGTGTGTGTGTGTGTGTGTATATATATATATATATATATATATATATATAAAACACCACCTAAAACACCACCAAGATAAAACATGACACTAAAATCATGCAACAAACATCAACTAAACAACAGGAATTGTAACAAAATGTAATAATAATGTAATAATATATAATATAATGTAATAATAATTGTTCAAATGTAATAATAGTGACCACTACTCATATCGACTTCTGGGAATGTCATTTTACTGTTTCTCTTCAGAAAGGATATGGTATTTATAGTTTTTACTTGGGGGGGGGGGGGGGGGGGGGGGGGGGGGTATGTTACAGTAAAATTACATGTGTAATGTTAAACCATTTAGTTTTTCACCATATATGGCAAGGTAACTTATAGTTACTAACCTGCTTGATCTCATGACGAAAACATACCTTTGGGAACTTTTCTGCAAGATGTGAAATGCATACCAATAAGTACATATCACTGCAGTTTCCAACAGAAATGAACACTAGAGGTGGTAAAACAGTGAGCTCTTGTAATAATTTTCGTACACATTTATGAGCTTCATATGTTTCTCTTTACAAATGTAAGAAGCTTGCTTGGTAGCTCAGCCAGCACAGAATTGGACTTAGGATGCAGAATCCATGGGTATGAATTTCAAAAAAATGACTCGCGATGAAAGAGCTGAAAGATAAGAGATCAAACGGCATGCTTGCAATTGCGTTTTTACGTCACATTCGCTTTTGTTCATATTAAGGTTGTGCCGATAGACAATAGTATCGTGTATCGATGATAGTCAGAGATTTTGCCTGTTGCTGATGCCTTTGACAATAGCGAGATGATTATTATTATCCGTCAAAAATAGACTAGGCGCTTATATTTAGCTAAGCAGCACAGAGAACCGCTTCTAGGATGCTTCAGAAACTTGCTGCGGGGTGTCGGAGCCATAACGTGCCGCAGGGGTGTACAGTGAAAATAAGGGGTAAGAGATTTATTTATCATATAGTGTAGATAGCTTTACGTGCTTTAAGTGTTTTTTAAAGTGCATGAACTCCCACTAGACTAAGCTAGTGATGTTCTTTGACAAATGTTGTTTGCTCGTTTTCTGTAGCTGCTTTTTTAAATAACTGATATTATCCAGCACTGCACATTCATTAGGATCACCGAGGTGGTAAAATATGGTTTAGGCTCAAACAAACAAATACGATCAGAATCCGTCTGTATATAGTAAACATAAACATTCCTCAGTAACATCTGTATGTGCGTTAATTAGAAATATGAATTTAGTACATGGAAAATTAAATAAAGTAGCACGATAGTATAGTGTATCAGCGATCTCACAGGCTGACCATAGGACGATATGAAAATTGAGCATATCAAGCAACACTGTGTAGTGCAGATGGTACTTTATTTTAAAACGTCACGGAGCATTATAGCGCCACTCAATGAAAATTTCAAGTCAGAACTGCGGTGACACATACAAAACCAACGTCACATAAAACGTACCATATTTACATTCATCTGCACTCTTTTAGCTCCACTCAATGGACATTTAACATCAAGGTAACATTTCCACAAGTAACAACTGAATTGTTGCTCACAGAAGGTGACATTTTCTTGAAATTTGATGTTGAGTCCACTTCGTTGAAAAACTACTGCTTGAATTACCTTTTCAGCAGTGCTTTAAAGGTGTATTTCGCCAAACCCCTTCAAACCCTTAAGACCTTCATTCATCTTTGTAACACAAAGTTGAGTTATTTTTGATGAATCTAAGAGTTTTCTGACCCTGCATAGACAGCAATGCAACAGACACATTCAAGGCACAGAAAGGTAGTAAGAACATTGTTAAAATAGTCCATGCTCTCAGATTTCATCAAAAATGTCTTAATTTGTATTCTGAAGATGAACCAAGGAGTAATTACTGACAGAATTTTTGGGTGAACTGTCTCTTTGATCCACTGTTGCTTGTAGTGTGTTTCTACACAATTGCTGTGTCAGCTGGTAGATTATGTGAGTTTCACTATCTGTATGTCCATTAGTAGTCACTAAAGATTTGCATAAAGTTGAGGTCTGCTAATCTTTGTGGCATCTCCAACGGTCACTGTCACTCACATCACCTTTCATTTAAAATGTGCAAAGTGTGAACACCTCATAAGGCATTTGGCAAGAAAGGAATATGCATTTCATCACAGTTACAGTTCAGTGTCAGGGTAGTGAGATCCGGTATTGCCTAAGGCAAAACAAAAACACTCAGCACTTTGTCCTAATTCTTTTAAGACCTTTCAATTTGGCATAATACAGTAATGAAATGCTTTATTGCTTTGGATTTCTTGTAGCTACTCATGTTTTATTTGCTAAAGCTGCATGAGGGGGGATCAGGTGAATATGATTTGATATATATTGAGTCTTTGTCCCTCAGGGTATTCCCAGAATGTGCGGCGATTAGCCAATGCCTGTCACACCTGCTCCAAACACAGTCCTGCAACAGCTTGATTGTTGACTCTTGGAGAATATTTGAACTCAGAAACCTGATTCGGGTTCTGTTTGGGTGTAATGTGAAACTTGACATGACAGTTAACAATGGGAGGACATTTACTAATGTCATGCTCTTTTTGTTTGTATTAACTAGTAGGATTAGACAGTGAAATGCAGATGTCCTACCGCAGCAAACACAAAGTGCTCCAGGGTGTATGGTTACAGTGTAAAGAAGAGCCATTTTAGTAAAAACAAACACTGACATTCAAAAGTTTGGTGTCAGTATGATTTTTTTGTTTTAAAAGTCTCTTATGCTCACCAAGGCTGCATTTATTATTTAATAATGTTTTAAAGTGTAATTTATTCCTGTGATGGAAAAGCTGAATTTTCAGCATCATTATTTCAGTCTTCAGTGTCACATGATCTTTCAGAAATCATTCTAATATGCTGATTTGGTGATCAAGAAATTCTACAAACAGTTGTGCCGCTTAATGTTTGTAGAACCCATTATACATTTTTTAGGATAAGTTCAAAATAACAGAATTTAACAGTATTTCTTGAAAAAAAAGGACCACAAACTTTTGAACAGTAGTGTAGTACTACATATTTAAACGCTTTTATTGACATTCAAACCTTTTTTTCCCACAGTTCATTGACAGCAATGATGAGAATGATGGATATGTGGATACAGACGAGGAGGTGTCCAATGGTAGAGTGCATTTGCTAAACGGAAGTGGGCCTCCTTATTTCCACAGCTACCTGTATATGAAAAGTGAGTGTTTCCTATCATTTACGACCTTATTGTTTAGCTTAATTCTCTCTTGCTAGATGATATTGCTCAAATTGCTCAATTAATCTATAAACGGAGGTAAAAGATGAATATTTTTCTTCTTTAAGGTGGGCTGATGATCCCGTGGCGCAGGCGCTGGTGTGTTTTGAAAGACGAGACCTTCATGTGGTTTAGGGCAAAGCAGGACTCACTCAAGTCAGGCTGGCTTTACAAGAAAGGTGGAGGGATGTCCACTCTGTCTCGCAGAAACTGGAAGATGCGCTGGTTCGTCCTTCGAGACTCTAAACTTATGTATTTCGAGAACGACAGTGAGGAGAAACTGAAGGGGACCATTGACATCCGAGCTGCCAAGTAAGAACTCCCAGATGGCCAGATGTTTGGTTCACTGTAGATGACAATGAATAGCTGCTGCAACTGGCTGTCTGCCTCATGTTTACAAGCGAGACCAATTGACAGAGTCCAGTCGGAGCTATTTCCAACTTCTAAGTTGTAATGTTCTTTGACTGTAATGTTTTCCATAGGGAGATTGTGGACAACCATGAGAAGGAGAATGCACTGAATATTGTGACCGAGGACAGGACTTACCAGATCTATGCAGAATCTCCTGAGGATGCTAGGTACATTTTAAATCTGTATTTCTTTTATTCCAGAGTTTATTACATTTGTGTAACACTCAGATTCATCTGTTGCGCCCCCTTGTGGTGTACTTATACTCATTTCATATTGTTGACTCTAATATCTGTCTTGTTTGTGTTGCAGTGGCTGGTTCAACGTGCTGAGCCGCGTCCACAGTGCAACTCCAGAACAGCTTCTGCAGATGCAGCATGAACAGGCCAACCCCAAGAACGCAGTCGTGAGTGTTCACACTAATCGAACTCTTGCACAAGTTAGCCAATGTCTGAAATCACTTTCAGCACCTTTATGTGATGTTTTATCCTCAGGGAACACTGGATGTTGGGCTTATTGACTCTGTATGTGCCTCTGACAACCCAGATAGGTAATGCATGATATCAAACTATGAAAATATATCAGAATATAATGGTTGTACAGTGCTGTACTCATAAGATTTCTTTCCCCCAGGCCAAACTCATTTGTTATAATCACTGCTAATCGCGTGATCCATTGCAACACTGACACACCAGAGGAAATGCACCATTGGATCGGCCTTCTGCAGAAGCCTAAAGGAGACTCGAGAATAGACGGCCAAGAGTTCATAGTGAGAGGTGAGTCAGACCAGTCTGTACAGGATACAGAGGTTTACCAGCACTGTTTTTCACTCAATGCTTCCATTCAGCAAGGATGCATTAAATTGATCAAAGGTGACCGTAAAGACATTTATAATGCTATAAAAAATTGCTATTGCAAATAAATGCTGTTCTTTTGAACTTTCTATTCATGAAAGAATTCTAAAAAAATAAAAGATTTCTGAAAAGCTGCTGAAAATTCAGCTTTGCCATCATAGAAATAAATTAAAGTTTTTGAATATATTAAAATAGAAAGCTGTTACTTTAAACTGTATTCATATTTCACAATAGTGTTGTATTTTTGATCAAATAAATGTAATTTCATTTTTATAAACACATTCGTTAATGAATCATTGATGCCAGCTTTTGCTCTCATAACTCCAATCAGTGTCACGTGATCCTTCAGAAATCATTCTAATATGACCAGTTATTACGAATGTTGGAAACAGTTGTGCTGCCAAATATTGTTTTTGGAATCTGTGATCCTTTTTGGGGGATTTTTAGAAAAGGAAAATAAATCTTTTGTAATTATATTCACTACAGTTCAGTTTGGGGTAAGTACATTTTTTTTCTTTCTTTTTTTTTTTTAATTAAATAATTGAAAAAAGTTACATGTACAAAAAGTATAGTAAAGACTAGTAAGGATTTCTATTTTAATGAACACTTTCTTTTTAACTTTTTGGTCATCAAAGAATCCTAAAAAAATGTATCACAGGTTTCAAAAAAATTATGTTTGCAAGATGGATAATAAATTAGCATATTATAATGATTTCTGAAGGATCATGTGACACTGAAGCTGAAAATGATAAAGCTGAAAATTCAGCTTTGCATTATAGAAAAAGTTGTATTTTAAAGTATATTAAAATAGAAAACTTTTTTTACTTTTTTTTTTTTTTTTTTTACAATTTTACAGTTTTTTTCTGTATTTCTGATCAAATAAATGCAGCCTTGATGAGCATAAGAAACTTCCTTTAAAACAGCAATATATTTCATTTGTTATAATACTTAATAATGATATCAATGTAAACCCTCATCAAACTATCCCTTTTATAAGTGATGAACTACACACTTTAAAAACCCACACAGGCAAATGCTTCTTATATTCTCTGAAGTTACTATAATTATTTCCTTCCTCAATGTTTCTCTCAGGTTGGCTCCATAAAGAGATGAAGTCCAGTGGGAAGAGCACATCTCTCAAGCTAAAGAAACGCTGGTTTGTCCTGACCAACAACTCACTCGATTATTATAAATCGTCTGAGCGCAGTGCCTCTAAACTGGGAACACTGGTGCTCAACAGCCTTTGCTCGGTTGTCCAGCCTGATGAAAAAGTTTACAAGGAGACAGGTGAGTTTTTATGGAGAACAAGATTTTTAAGGCTGCATTCACACTTGGTTCAATTGCCTGGTCCGAACCAGAGTTCGATTGCTCCCCCCTCCCCCTGGCCCCATTGGACTGTGTTCATATTAGTAACAACAGCGCAGGAGAAGGCGGCAAAATGCATAACATTGCTCTCTTCA
The DNA here is from genome assembly GCA_033026305.1 of Cirrhinus molitorella. Taxonomy (NCBI): domain Eukaryota; kingdom Metazoa; phylum Chordata; class Actinopteri; order Cypriniformes; family Cyprinidae; genus Cirrhinus; species Cirrhinus molitorella. The sequence goes on along the minus strand of CM065122.1, from coordinate 27,901,480 downwards.
CTTATATATATATATATATATATATATATATATATTTAGTTTAAGTCGTCTAAAGACCACTGACGACGAACAGAAATGAGATATACAGCTCTCTGCTTGCAGCGCCTCACTCACGTTTGTCAGGAAAGTGAGTGAAACATACACACAAACACACATTTTTATCACAAAATACGTCATTAATAGCGGTTCACTTCTGTGATTTAGTATGATTGCGTTCATACCAGCAGCTAACCGTACCAGAGTTCACATGAACCAGCATTCAATATCATCCAAACGTACCAAACTCTGACGTCAGTCGAACCCGGGTGCGCACCAGAAGTGCTAGTGTGAAAGCACCCTAAGTGTGAAAATAAAAGTTAACAAGAATTCTACAATGTTCTCCAATGCCTCTGATTCACCACAGGTTATTGGAACATAATAGTCCATGGGAGAAAGCATTCTTACCGTCTCTACACCAAACTGCTAAACGAAGCCATGAGATGGGCTTCAGCCATTCAGGTGGCCATTGAAAACAAGGTTCCCATTGAAACACCTACCCAGCAACTCATCCGAGATATCAAGGTAAATTCACCCTCAAAATATCCAACTGAATTTAAGATTCCATATAGAGGAAGGTTTTTCATCGGATTAACAATCATGTTTCAGTTGTGGAAGCCGATACCTCTCGAACCCCGACAGTCCCTCAGGGTCAAAAACTGTAGTGTTAAGTGAGGTACACAGATGAGTGCCCTGTGTGCCGTTTACTCTCTTTTCTCTGTATTTGTTTGATTATTTCTGTGTGCTTCTGTTCTACATCTATGCAACAGATTTGAGTCATTTTAAATGGTTTTGGACATTTAGTGGCATGGATTGTTAAAAGACATTTTTAGTTACCAGTGCCATTGTAAGAGTAGCCATATGCTATTCCCCATGAATAATTTATATCTTAAGAAAAAATATACAGTTGACAGGTGGCTCTGTATTAAGTCAGTAGTATTAAATTGGTCATGTGATTTCAACATGGTTGCCTACATGTAAAATAAAACAGCGTTATTTTGTTATATGAATGTAAACCAGTTCAAACCAAGTGGTAAACCCATATTTTAATAAGTGGGCAAAAGCATTGAGTGCACCTTTGTCTTGCAAGAAAATCCAGATAAAACTAGATTCTGATAACTAGTTTCACATGACATCTGGTTAGCTGGACTACTAGCTAGTTGAGGGTCACCTTATGAGCTGAGGTGGTAATTTATGCTCCAAAACTTAAATTAATAGAGCATCTTTGACTGGTATGAGGGCTGAAACAGCAAAGCTCAAAAACCTTTTGTGTGCTGTGTTTCCATCTCTAGCAAACTGTGGATGTACATTGTGTTACATCAGTATGAAAAAACCTAATGTCATTGTATTTTTTATGGTGGTACAGGAGAGCAGTCTTAATGTGGAGGCTGTGGAGCAGATGTATTGGAGGAACCCCATCCTGAGATACACACAGCACCCACTGCACTCGCCCCTGCTGCCTCTACCGTACGGAGAGGTCAATGTCAGCTGTGAGTCTCTCCTTTACACTGACCTATTCCTGTGTTTTCTGGGAAATGAGACCGTCTTTATTTAATAAATGCCCTGGGTTGTAGACAATCAGTTCTGTTACTGTTAAAACTATTACTATTTGAGCTACATTCCTGTAAATTAAACAGTCGAGCATAGGGGTCCACCAATTATCGGCGCCAAAATTAGCGATATTGGTCATTTTTAAAACCGTTTTGCTGATACAATTAATACAATAATCATTCAAAGAGTTTTTGTCAGAGCCTTTGTTATTCTTAATTTTGCCATTAATTTTCATTTTTACACCAGACATGTATATCGGTTCAAAATATCAGTTTTCCGGTCTACTTGATAACGGTATTATCAATATCATGGTATCGCGATAGCAAAACTGTCTCGATATCCTCATGGTCACATGACAATATGAAACGATAGATATTTTGGCCAAAAAGTGTAATTTTTCAAATATGTTTAAACTTCTTATTCTAACATAAAAGATCTTTAAAGTTTGCTTTGTTATGCTTTGGCACAGTATCTGTCAAATGAACTAAAACCAAAAGCACAATATTAATCTCTTCATCAAGTCTATTTTCGCTGCACGTTTCAAAGTGAAGCGCGCACTTAGTTTAGGCAATCAGCTCATGATCCAGTGTTTTCTGCATCTTAGAATGGCTCAGTTTACAGTGAATGAATGCAGTGAACTCGTTTATTGCATGTGCTATGAGTTTAGCACCAGTTATGCTTTATTTTCGAGACTTGATTACAGCATTTCACTAGATTTGTAGTGAGACGTGTTTTTGTAAGCCAAAATAAAAGCTCTACTGTCGTTTCCATCAAAATAAAAGCTTAAAAGTGCAGTATGAATTGCTGACAGCTAAAATAATACACCTATGAAATATTAATTTTCATTTGCAGTTGTTTTACAATATTACTGTCTATTGTTGTTGTTGTTGTTATTATTATTATATTCTAATTAGTTTGGCTTCCTAAAACACCAGTGTAAATGTAATTTAGACTGAGACAGTATACCACAAATAAAAAGAGGGTTGAGTCCCCTTCAAAAGGAAACTTTTCTCTGATTAAAGTTTTCTTAGTTAAGAACATGAGTTGGAGCTCTTAATTTTGAATTCTGAAAGTGCATTAGATAGAATAATTTAACTGTTAAATGTACCAAAAAAGTCTTCATTTGTCTTTTTTTTCTTAAAATATCGCAATAAATATTGTATGGTGGACTATTGAAAATATTGATAATATTGAAATATTATTGTATCGTGAGATTTTGATATTGTTACATCCCTAGTAATAATCGGTATCGACAACGGCCCTGAAAAACACATATCTGTTGACCCCTAGCTGAGCAGTGTGATAGCAAAGCTAAGGTCAAGGGTTTGATTCCCAGACAATGTTACAAAAATATTGTAAATAGCAAAAAAGTATGTCATTGCACGTCAACTACCCTTTTACAAACTTATAGACAAACACATTTTCGGTGGTAACTGATAGCAGGCCACATATGCTATGAATAGAGCTTACTGTTTATTTAACACTGGACATTTCTTTATTAATCGATCCAAAGCACGCTCTACTGCTCACACGGTTCACATATTTTGGCATCATTGTTGGATTGTTCACTGATGATTTATTTGCTTAGTGACACACAGATTTAGCATTTGGATTGGTAGGATGATGGATTTACTTCTTTTGTGTCTGTGTCCCTTTCTCCATCTGTCTCTTCTTCCTGTCCTACTTCTTGCAGTGCAAAAGGAGAAAGGCTACACCAGCCTGCAAGATGAGGCAGTCAAGATCTTTAACTCCTTACAGGAGATGGAAGCCTTGTCAGATCCAATGCCCATCATTCAAGGCATCTTGCAGACATGTCAAGATCTGCGGCCGCTCAGAGATGAAGTGTATTGTCAGCTGATCAAACAAACCAATCACGTGCCTCAGCCCAACAGCCCAGCCAACCGCGCACACTGGCATCTGCTCACCTGCATGAGCTGCACCTTCCTGCCCAGCCGTGGCATCCTCAGATACCTCCGATTCCACCTGAAAAGGTGCAACCATTGATTATCACTTTTGTATACAATATAGTGGTTTCTAACATATTTATGAAGGATTGTGATATAAATAGAGAAATTGCTGGGAAAAAAACATCCTGGCCCAGGCCTTTGTACATCAGCCAAAATAATCAAATTCATTGCATCCTCTGAAAAGTAAAACAATAACAGCCCATCCTGGCTTTGTGTTATGTTGGGGATTTTGACAGATTAATTCTTTGTAAAACATTTGAACTCATCTGATCTGCCTGAATTATTTTAAAATGATAGTTCACCAAAAATGAAAACTCTATGGACTATTTACCAATTTCCTTGCTAACTTTCTGGGCCTTGAATGCTTGTCAGTTGCGTTGCTGTCTGTGCAGGCTTATAGGGTTTGGAATGACATGAAGGTGTAATTAATGACAGAATTTTTCATTTTTGGGTGAACTGTCCCTTTAATAACTTGTTTTGGATACAAAATGGAGAGTTTTTCTAAAGGGCATTGCATTTGATTTATCTGTTTAATAATTGAAGAACTTATTTATTTATTTATTTTTTAAGTCAGTGCTATTTTAGTATTATGAATATACTATTATGGTCCTTATTAATATTTTAATTAGCTTTATATTTTTGTAGTTGTAGTATTTATGTTTTGTTTGCCAATTTTTAAATTCTATTTAGCTAATTTAATTTAATGTAAATTTTAGGTTTAGTAATTTTACAAAAACATACATTTCAATTAGATTTCAAGGAAACATCTAATTTTTAAAAAAAGTTTTTTTGTTTGTTTAAATTTTTTTTGTTAATAATAACAACACTGATTCTGTTTTGCATTGGTGCCATTTATATTTTCTAATATCAATGATTATTTTTAGGATAAAGGAGCTGTTCCCTGGAACAGAAATAGAGATGTACGCTGTGTTCATTGGTGAGTCACTGAAAAAGACAAAAGCGCGGGAGTTTGTGCCTTCGCAAGAGGAGATCATCGCCCTTTTGCACAGACGTGAGATGACGACCACCGTTTACTGCCATGGTGGAGGCTCCTGCAAGATTTCAATCAACTCTCACACTACTGCAGGAGAGGTAAGGGATGCTAACCTCTCCTAAATTCAGAATTGCACTCTTGTACCCACAAATGTGACCCAGGACCACAGAATTGAAAATGAGATTTATACATCATCTGAAAGCTGAATAAATAAGTTTTCACTGATGTATGGTTGTTAGGATAGAACTATATTTGGTTGATATACAACTATTTGAAAATCTGAAATCTGAGAGGCAAAAAAATCTAAATTTTGAGAAAATCATCTTTAAATTTGTCCAAATTAACTTCTTAGCAATGCATATTACTAATAAAAAATTAGGTTTTAATATATTAACGGTAGAAAATGTACAAAATATCTTCATGGAACATGATTTTTACTTAATATCCTAATGATTTTTGGCATAAAAGACAAATCAATAAAATCATACAATGTATTTTTGGCTATTTCTGCAAAAAGTTTTGTGGTTCAGGGTCACAAATGATCAAACAATGATACAACGAATAATGATTTTGCTCTGGCCAAGTGAAGTAAAAGTCTACCTGAGCCTTAGAGAGAACACAAAACTGTGGATGAACAAATATTGCCTAGATACAGATCATGTTCCCCTAATCAGGAATGTGTTGTGCAATATGCTGATGGAGAAGTGTTTTTTTTCTTTTCCGTGTGTAGGTGGTAGAGAAACTGATCCGAGGCTTGGCTATGGAGGACAGCAGGAACATGTTTGCTTTGTTTGAGCATAAGAACTCAATCGATCGGGCCGTGGAGAGCAGGGTTATTGTGGCTGATGTGCTGGCCAAGTTCGAGAGGTAAAATTACAGCAAAAAGCTGCACCTATTCACTCTCAGAAATTAAACTCTGTTCCTACAAAACACTGCCAAATGCATGTGTCATCACTTGGCTATTAAAGCAGTAATGCTCTAATATGATCTCCAAAGCCTCGAAAAAAACAAACTGAAATAACTCAGAAAGATTGTTTGTTGTGGTGTTTTTTTCTCAGGCTGGCAGGAAGTGAAGTGGAGGAAGACGGCCTGTGGAAACTGTACTTCAAACTGTATTGTTTCTTGGATGTGGAGAGCATGCCCAAGGAAGGAGTGGAGTTTGTCTTCATGTTTGAGCAGGTCGGTAATTTACAGTTTCATTCTTGCCTTTATTCTGTTCAAATCACTGTAGTGTTTCTCATGATCAAAATTCAGATGCTGAATGGTCATCATTGGAGAAAAAGACTCAAAACATAAAAAAAGGTAATTTTCACACTTCAAAAGTCAGACGTGAGTTTCTATCTTATTTATCTCTCCAGGCTCATGAAAGTTTAATAAGCGGTCACTTTCCTGCCCATGAGGACACCCTCCAGCACCTGGCTGCTTTACGTCTGCAGTACCTGTATGGAGATGTGTCTCGGGTGAACTGGAGCTTGGACAGCATCTACCCCACTGGCCGTTTGCGCAACCGCATACTTCAGTTCACCAAAGTAGGAGGCGCAGCCGGATCAGGACAAACCCTGGAAAGGAGGAGGACGAGCTTCTTGGACGGCACGCTGAGGCGGGGGCTGAAGACAGGCACCATGAAGAAGCAGCGCAGCATGCAGGAGGAACAAATGCTGGAAATGTGGATCAAAGAAGAGACCTCATCCACCAGGGCCAATATTATGGAGAAATGGAGTCGGCTGCATGGACTGGACCAACACCAAGCCATGCTCAAATACATGAACATTATTAAAGAGTGGCCTGGGTATGGATCAACACTGTTTGATGTAGAGGTAAGAAACCAAGGATGTGGCCCCCCTTTATTTTTGACATGACATTTTGAATCCAGGATAGTATTTTTCGATAGGCTAATCTGACACTTGTTGTGATTCTGTGTGCAGTGTAAAGAAGGTGGTTTCCCTCATGATCTCTGGCTGAGTGTGAGTGCTGAGAACGTGTCTGTGTATAAGCGAGGAGAGGCAAAACCACTGGAGACTTTCCCCTATGAACACATTGTTTTCTTTGGAGCTCCTCACGCCAGCACATACAAGATTACCGTGGATGGGAGGGACATGTTCTTTGAGACACCTCAGGTAATCAAAAGTCATTTTAAATGGATTGTTCACCCAAAAATGAATATTCTGTCATCATTTACTCACCCTGATGTCCTTCCAAACCAATAAGAATGTGAATCTTGGAAACAAATGGAGAAATTTCTGTATTTATATATATAAAGCAAGCATCGTGAAAAGACACAATAGTTTAAAATGAGATTTAATTTAGGGCTTTATTCACATTGAAACATTGATAAACGCATATACATAAAGCACATAAAAAATGGTAAACGTATTACAGTGAGGTTTGTTTTTGTGTCTTTGAGCTTCCACAAGAACCAATGCAGTTGAGCTTCCTGATAATTTACTCACCCCCATGTCATCCAAGATGTTCATGTCTTTCTTTCTTTAGTTGAAAAGAAATTGTTGTTTTTTGCGGAAAAACATTCCAGGATTTTTCTCCATATAGTGGAATTCAGTGGGGATCAGCGGGTTGAAGGTCCAAATTGTCAAGTCAAGTCACTATTTATATAGCGCTTTTACAATACAGATAGTGTCAAAGCAGCTTTACAGTAATAAACAGGAAAATATTGTGTTGAAGGAACCAGAGCGACAATAAAACCAGCAGTTTAATTCCAGGTTGCAACAAAGTCACATTGTGCAATTTTATCTCTAATAGTATTGACGTAAAGTAGTTCATAAAGTCATTATTGCTATGCTGTTGGGAAATGTCAGTGGCTATTGATGTTTTATTTTCTGTTAACTTAGCCACTGTGTTGAATAAATACCTGGGGTTGTGTTTGTTTTCTTCTAAAAGAGGCTAAAAGTAATCAGATCTAGCAGTTTTTAAGGCTTTTCTGTAAGAGAAGGTACTTTCCCTCCATGCAATATGAAATACCTATAGTTTTTTTTTTTCTTCCAGCTGTGCTCCATTTTCCAGGCTGCTCTCTTTAGGGCAAAAGTTTGCTGGTTATACCACAGCGTCAGACTGCTTTACTTAATCTTCTTAATCTAAAGTGCTAGAAAAGAGAGAGTCCATAGTTTCTGTTACATCATCAAGTACTTCTAAACTATTGGGACAAATTGCAGTTTCAACTCAGCTTTAAACCACTCGCAATCCCAGCCGAGAAATAAAGGTCTTATCCAGTGAAACGATCTGCCATTTTCTAAAATAAAATTACTAATTTATATACTTTTTAACCACAAATGCTCATCTTGCACTAGCTCTGCAGTGCGTGTCAGTGACTTCACACATTACGTGAAAGTATTGGAAAAGTCACACATGGTTGGTGTACTTTAAAAAAAAAAATAGGGTAGGGGGAAAACTTAATCTCATTTTGTCCTCCAACTTCAAAATCACCCGACATCGTAGTTTTACCATGTTTTGTAAGGGGCATTTTCTTTGCATGTTCGCTTTGTAAACACTGGGTCAGCGTTTCCGCCTACGTAATACATGAAGTCAAGCTAGTGCAAGGCGAGCATTTGTGGTTCAAAAATATATACATTTTTATTCTTTTTAGAAAGAGAAAGATCGTTTTGCTAGATAAGTCCCTCATCCCTCCGTCTGGGATTGTATAGAGCCCTTTGAAGCTGCATTAAAACTGCAATATAGACCTTTAACCTGCTGATCCCCACTGAAGTCCACTATATAGAGAAAAATCCTGGAATGATTTCCATAAAAACCTTCTGAAAAAGGAAAGCCATGAACATCCTGGATGATATGGGGGTGAGCAAATTAGCAGGAAAGTTCTATTCTCAAAATGAACTAATCCTTTTATGAGAATAAGTTTTGGAACTACATGAAGGTGACAGAATTTTCATTTCTGGGTGAACTATACCTTTAAGAATACATAATCAATGTGTAATTGAATAGAAGTGTTTCTTGGTTTTGCTTTTTTCAGTTTTGTTCACTGTAAATAAACTGTGGCTTGTTTCAGGTTGGAGAGATCACCAAAATAATGAAAGCCTACATCAACATGATAGTTAAGAAACGATGCAGTGTCAGATCAGTGGCCAGCTTTGGGAGCAACTGGATCAGGTGATGAGTGCTGACCAATCACAGTCAAGACGAGACAGACTTCCTTGGCATTGATGGAGAAACGAACTCAACAGCAGATGATGATACAGGAACCAGTGAAAAGACTAAAATCTGCATGTGTGTAGACAACCACCCCTCTAACAATGTATCATAATTGATGTTTAATATACAGTTATGTGGAGTAGAATTTTGGACCAATGAGATTCCACTGTGGGAGGGACTACCCAACAGACTGTCCTGTCAATCATCACAGCTAAATTTAGCACTTGTTCCTTTATCCAATGCTAGTTGACCAGCAAACGTTCATCGCCAGTACCTCAAAGTCCTGAATGCTTCAACATGCTCCTTTCTGCTTTTCTGAGTTTGGCTATTTTCAGTTTCGAACACTCTTTGAAGTGAAAAGATCAAAACACGGTCTTAAATGTTACACACAAAACAAGGTTTTGTTGAGAGCTTTCAAAGACTAATAGCCTGAGGTGATCGCACACATCGAAGGCCTCAACAGCCATGTTAAAACTTGCCTTACTCCGCACAAGGGCTGGTCTGTGCAGATTTGTGTCACTTTGATGGCTTTCTGTTACTGTTTATCTGTTACTGTTTTTCGGGATGAGAGAATGAGGAAAAGTTCTGCCTGTTTTTCTGTTTTCATTCATGCGTTCTCTCATGTATTGTGCATGAGGGGCTATTCCACTGCACTGTTTTTCCACTGATGTATTTCTAAATGTAAACATGGTAGACGTGCCGCATCTTTTGCAGTCTCATACGTGACACAGTGTTACACAAGTTAAAAGTGAGACAAACAGCATTCAAACATCTATCTAGCACATGCTTACATAGAAAAACAATGGATAAACGTGTGAATGGCCTCTTCTGGGTTAAGCTCAGGTACAGTATAAAGAAATAAGCAATATCTCAACATTTCAGTGCAGTGTTTTAGTTATTGCGACAGGATCTGACAGGAAAACAGTGGAATACCACTGTACTGATATTTGCAGAAAAGCTATGACTCTGCTATTTCACACAGTAGGTCAGTTGTAAATTCTTTCTTATTCCATTTCGGTTTATATGTCAAACCTTTTTTGAGACTGATGTTTGGAATATTGAAATGTTTTGTGAGGAGGCCTGCATGCTTGTAACTGAAGGATGATTTTGTGTGCCTAAAAGAGAGTGAATAATTATGGGTGGGCTGGGTATTTATTCAGTGTTAGTGTCATTGTATGGATGGTGATGTTGAGTTGATGGCGTGTCGTGTACAGACTCCCTACATCAGTGATGTAACACACAGTTATAATATGAATGTCACTGTGGTATCAGAGACTCTTTTATGTGGTACCACAACCTCATTCAAAGTTCTGTTCATTGTTGTTCCATTAATAAATCTGGTGAGCTGCTGGTCAGTTCACTGCCAGAGTGCATCTCATTGTCTTTAGTTTAAAAAATAGTCCAAAATATTCCAGTCTGTGTAGAGGATGAAAATCAAAGATTGTTTGTTTTTTTTTCTTTTGTAACTGGATTTACAAAATGCTTAATAAATTATTTAAATTCCAGACTGGTGTGGATTATTTAAAAGTGCTAATACATTACCTTACCCACCTTTTTCTTCCCGTAAGAGTGGGCGCATTTAAACTTTTTATAGGTGTGGCTTCCGGTGCCATCCACCTCCAGCTATATTTAGCTGTACAAAACAGCTTGTTTTGCTGTTTGATATTGCAAATTGGTGTGTCTTACCATATTATTTGAATACATTATTATTTGTAATGCATTCTATCTATGTTTGTTTGCATGTTTCTATTTTACAGTAGGATTCAAGGTCCTGAAGAGCCTTCAATTCTCCAGTGTAAGGCAAGATGATTAGTGCGCATGTTCAGTCAAAAAAATTTTTTATAATATTGTTTAAGAGCAGCAGGACTTGTATCTGTGGGCAATAAATTCTTAAGTCATTTCAGTCAATATAAATTCCTGCTGTTCTGTATAGAGGATTTGCACTTGCGTCACAGTTTGCTCAGTTAACAGAAGCTGTTTTAGAGATCGAACAAGTTAAGTTGTCTTGAGAAAGCTGCTGATCTGCTATTTAAACTTAATATTATTATTCTTCTTCCAAAATCTGTTGACTGCTACTCCTCCTAGAGCTTTAACTCTACAAACTCCAAACTCATCCCAGATCTTCAGACTGATCTGAAGTTAGATCTATTATTTTCTAAAATCTAAATATCATTTCTAATCTATTATTTCTAATCTATCTATCTCTCTATCATTTCTAATCTATCCATCTATATATCTATCAACTGATTCTAACTTCTAACTATCCAAACTAACCTAGCAACCACCCCGAGTACCTTGGCAACTGCATAGCAACACCCTAGCAACCACCCAGAGTACCATAGCAACACCCTAGCAAACCATCCTGGGTACCCTGGCAACCATTCTGGGTACCCTAGCAACTGCATAGCAACACCTTAGCAATGACCCCAGATACCCTAGCTATCTATCTTACTGTATTGTATTCAAATCATTCATGCTTTAAGCTTTAAATCTACATTAAACTTCGAACTATTTCAGACTGAAAATCTTTAAACTTTTTAAACTAAAAAAAAACCTTAAAACACTTATCTATCTATCTATCTATCTATCTGTCTGTCTGTCTGTCTGTCTGTCTAAGCTTTTAAAAATACTTTAAACTTTAAAAATGTAAAATCTTAAAACTTCTCAAACTTTTTTTTTTATCTTTTTAAACTTTTTGGTCCGGCTTTCTCAAGCCAACTTAAAGTTTGTCTTGACGAACTTTTTTATCTAGTTACATATACACTTTAAACGACCATTAAAAAAAGTTTATAGATCGGTATGTGCATTCTTAACTTTTTTCCTTTTAATACAATAATTATATTTTTTAGGCTTTATATAACTAATATTTGTCTAAATACATTTTAACCAGCTAACATGACGTCATGTTTTATTTGAATTTAGCCTACTTTTCCCTGTTAGTTATGTTGAATAAATGCACACTATTGTTTGTCAGAAAAACAACTTTTAAATCACCGCCTCAAATCCTGCTTAACCATAAACCATTATTTCGAAACTGGGAGGATCTTACAAAAGCCGTTCTTCTGTCCTTCAAGAAAACACATGACCGACCAGGCCTGAAATCAACACAGATCCGCTTCGTTTGCCATCATGATCCAAACTCGAGCTTTTTTACTGTCTGTTGTTTTCTTTGCCTTCTGTTTTGTAATAGTTCTTGGTCAGACGACAAATACAGCAACAAGTAAGTTTCAGCCATACAAGCTTTTTAACCGTAGACATGGTAAAACAATGGCTGTGTCTTTATCTTTTGAACTATCTACTTGTAAAGTATTTTGGACATTTACTCATTTCACACAATCGTTATTCAGAATGCGCTTGTGATGCCCAAAATGTTGTCTGTGTAGGCAGCTCGCAAACTTTTTGAAACGCAGCCAATGTTTTTGCAGCAGACTTTCACTGAATTAATCGTCCAGCGTATCGTCTATTTTCTTGGATATTGTAACGTTAATGCTTTAAACAAGTCATGTGTATATATATTACCAAACTGTTTAACGACAATGCAACTTTTTAGCAGTGACCATATGACGCAGGCGCCTCAGTAAAACAAATCGCTTTAAATCTGCACCCCAAGCTGTGAAATACATTTTAAATTACGATTAATGTCTTGCAAAATGTTGGTGTTTTTAGTCGATTGTAAACCGTAACCATGGTAAACTGAGATTTTATTTGCTCATTTGAATGCACTTTCAATCTTCCTGCTTTTATAGGCAGAGAGACTGTTGTTTAAATCACATGATGGACTAGAAAACATAAAGGAATATTGTGTTCGGTGTAAGAGTTGCATAAGAGAGGTCAGGGATAATATTTAACATTTAACTGCTATATGAAAAGATGTTAATGCTCATCCATGCGGATTTCAGAGTATATAGACTGTTCTACAGAAATGGTTCAAAATCAAGAGTTGGAAACATTTTGAAAAAATACATTTTTCCCCCACAAATTTTGTATATATGCAAATTGTATAATATACAAGGTACACATTTCCAGTAATTATGCGGTTAATTCACATTGTACTTTCAGAATGTTTTGGAATATTTGTCCTCTCCCCAAATTTGTCACTAACGAAATGCAGTAATATATAATTTAATAACAAGGGTTATATTGACCTAATAAGAATTTGCTTACATCTTCCTTGTAAATGTTTTTTTCTATTTTATGAAAAAGTCTAATATAATTGCAATTTTAACAATATTGCAAGTGTGATTTATTTGTTGTATTTTGCAACTTTGTAAAAAAGTACCCACTAAATGATGATTTTATATTGAGTTTACTAATATTTTAAATATTATTGAGGGATAAAGATATTGTTTTAATAGATAATAAAATGGTCTGGGTAAACATCTAAGATTTGAATACTTAAATGCTTTTTAAATGTGTTTTTTGGTTGTGGGACAGCAATTTGCACCAATTCTGTAGAATGGCCCATAAATGGAAAATCATAAAATCATTTATCACTCATGTCATACTTTTTGCTAAAACAGTGTTCTTTTCACAGATTGCACTATAAAATCCAACGCAACTTGTGAAGAATGTCTTAAGGTTGTTTCGGTAAGATGCAATTTATTATTCACTGTCAACAGTTGTGGTCATTAGACATCTAAGTGGCAATAATCAGTGAAACATTATAAAATATGTTCTAAAGATTTATTTATCTCCTGTTCAGTGTTTGTGGTGCATCTCAAGCCAGAAATGCATTGACTATCCAGTGAAGAGCATTCTGCCCTCTCACAGTGTTTGTCCGCTTTCAGAAGCACGATGGGGAGTGTGCTGGAGTAAGACAATGACATACAAGACGAAACATCTTGCCATATCTTTTTCTTGTTAATGAATGTATTATATGCATTTGTTATCATGAACATGTACAGTTCCATTTTTCTTAAAACATTAATACATAATGCAAAGGAAAGGGGTATGAAAACTTATGAGATGACCTGTAAAAACTAGTAGAGCTTTATGTCACATTCACAGTTCATAGTTCATGGTAGCTTTAAACGAATTAGTTTTGCAATTGTTACTTTATTACATTTAGACTCTTGCAAAATGTGTCAAAGGCAGATTAACTTGCTACATTTATTGCCTGTGTCTGAGAACAAGTTGACCACATATTTTCTGTGTTGTTTAAATCACAGTGAATTTCCAGACTCTCATCATTACTATATCTGTGATCGTGGGGGTGATCATCATTGCCATATTTGTCTGCTGCTTCTGCTGCTGCAAATGTGAAAACATTGGGTAAGATTAAAACCAACATGTGTAAAGTTTATGATATTGTGATGTATTCTTATCAGTGAAGAAGATTTGTCTGTATATACATGCATACATACATACATACATACATACATGTGCTGATTTACTGCCATTAATTATTAATAGCAATTCACTATAACATTGGAACACATAAAAACTTGCATTTAATTTCTCCTAAAAGGTCTAAAAGAAGTGATGAGCGAGCAGAGAGACAAGCTCACCTGAGAAAGTTCCGCCAAGACGAGAGGTACGATTAGTTTTGAGAATTAATTTCGTACATTTATTCTGACAAGAATTGTGGAGACCAGTCTTGTCTTGATAAAAAATAGCGCTCAGTAAGAAAAAAAGTTCTTTAATTAATTGCAGGAAAGCAGAGATGAGGCAGAGACATGAAGAACTGCGATTGAAATATGGTGAAATTTCTCTTTCATTCTAAATGATATAAAAAATGGTAGTTACACTATGTTTCAGTGTTTTGTCATTGCTCACTCTGTTTTAGGTTTGAGCAAGGATAACCCGTACTCCAGATTTGAGAACAGCTAAGAAACTTCTGATGATGCTCCACTGTTTTTGTTTTACCTCACACTTCTTGCAAAAATGAACACATCCAGCACTCCATTTTTCCTTGAGTTTGATAGATACTAAATACACCAGTTAGCAGCTGACCAAACAAACACCCATTGCCTTTGGCTTGAAATTTAATTAACTCACCCCTGGATTTTCAATGAATCTTCAAGCAAACCACAATTTAGACATTGTATTTATAAAGCCTTGTAAATAAAGTACATTGATGTTTGCAAATCCAAATAAATGTCAGCAAAATTTAGCAAGATGTTGATAATTGAGTCTGCGTTAGAGGTTGCCTGAGTTGGCTGTGTAGCTTTTTACTCCGATTAAACTAGGACTTGTCTTGAATAAATATAGAAACGTGCTATAATCCAGTGTGCCTTATAGACTGCTCTCCTACACATTTCATATACATTTTAAAGTGAAATTGATTTTTCTCTGCCTTTTGGCATTTCAAGATCATTTGTCTATGCTGCATTTTTCCATGTTTTGATCACTAGCTTATTGTATTTACCAAAGTGTTGATTTGTCAGTGCAATTTAAGTCAAATAAACTGTGAGAATCAATGAAAGTGAAAATAGTGTACATTTGTTTTCTGTGTACTATACATACAGTTAAAGTCAAATGTTTACATGCCCCTTGCAGAATCTGCAAAATGTTAATTTTACCAAAATAAGAGGGATCATACAAAATGCTTATTTTTGTTTAGTACTGACTTGAATAAAATCTCTCACATAAAAGATCAGTGATAGTAGTTCATGAGTCCCTTGTTTGTCCTGAGCAGTTAAACTGCCTGCTGTTTTTAGAAAAATCCTTCAGGCCCCACAAATTATTTGGTTTTTCAGCATTTTTGTGTATATGAACCCTTTCCAGCAATGACTATATGATTTTGAAATCCATCTTTTCACACTGTGGACAACTGAGAGACTCATATGTAACTATTACAGAAGGTTCAAACGTTCGCCGAAAAAACAATGCATTAACTTTTTGAATTTGAAAATCAGGATATATATATATATGTAATAAGAAAAATGTGTTTGTTCAAAGGTTTACACCACAGGCTCCTAATGTATGGTTTTTCCTTCTGGAGCATCAGTGAGTGTTTGAACCTTCTGTCCTCAGTGTGAAAAGATGGATCTCAAAATCATACAGTCATTGCTGGAAAGGGTTCAAATTCACAGAAATGCTAAGAAACACAGAATTTTTGGCACTTAAAGGATTTTTTTGAAGAGCAGAAGGCAGATTAACTGTTCAGGGACTCATTTTTTCAACAAAAAAAAAAACTTTTCACTTCAACTGTAATTAATATGTAAAATTGTTTAAATAGAT
This sequence comes from Cirrhinus molitorella, assembly GCA_033026305.1. Taxonomy (NCBI): domain Eukaryota; kingdom Metazoa; phylum Chordata; class Actinopteri; order Cypriniformes; family Cyprinidae; genus Cirrhinus; species Cirrhinus molitorella. Next base: position 27,885,592 of record CM065122.1, on the reverse strand, counting down.
TTTACCTAAATCATGTTGGTTTATTTCTAGTAATTTTGTGCCACATTAACGTTACATGAAACATCGATACATTTTTTCCTATGTGGTGATGGAAGGTAATTTATTATTTATTTGATGTTATATGTAATTTTAATATTTTTGTAATTTTGTAATACACATCATTTAAAAGATATTCATAATCAAAATAAATGTGTAGTAAAAGAGCCTCAGCTCAGAACATGAGGATTGATCACGTGGTTTTGTACTGTCCAATAAAATGGACGCGTTGATTTTGCGCGTTCTCGGGCTAGAGCGCCCCGCTGGGAATCACGTGGTTTTACCCGGGCCAATCAAATATGGGAATCCAGTTTGCGCGTTCTTGCTGAGCGCGGGGAGGACAGAAGCGGGTAGTAGCGCACTCGTGTTACCGTCACATCCACATTACCGGGAGAATCCTACATTTCTACAAAAATGTCAGACGAGAAGCCAAAGGTACATGCATGTCTCTGTGTTCTGAGCTCCAGCAGCACGGAGAGGTATATTTTGATATGATTATAATGCATAAATGTAGATTGTCTGGATCCTGCACTTTATATGTGGGGAAACAAAGAGGTTTTCAACAAAGATTTTGCGCATTTTCCTCATATGGCCATGTATCTATGGCCATGTATCTTAGCCATCCATCAGACTACATGGAGAATCATAACATATTTTGTCAATAACAATTAAACCGGCAGTATTTCGCTTCGTTTCAGCCTCAACGTGATGCTCAGATTGGCTTTCTTTCATGGCGGATAGTTGCTTCAACTTTGCGCCAAACGCAGTTGCACCGAAAGCGTCGCATAACGTTAGTTGTTCACGTCGCAGTTCTTTTCCCCCCAGCAGTGTTTTAACAAATGATGATGATAGAAACTGTTTAACGGTTGCTGTTTATTGCGACGTTTATATTGTGTAACGTGTTGTTCAGCCTCGCATGAAGATCTAATGTTTAATACAGGGACTGGACATTGTGTGAAACACGATGTGGTTTAGCTCATCATGTACCTGATGTGTGTAGACCCTTCAGTATGGTTGTAACATCCCAGTGCATTTTTGATTCATCATCATTCATCTAACACCACACACTCTGCATATTTAATTTTTAGGAGGGCGTGAAGACCGAAAATGACCACATCAACTTGAAAGTAGCGGGCCAGGATGGATCTGTGGTCCAGTTCAAAATTAAGAGGCACACCCCCCTCAGCAAACTGATGAAGGCCTACTGCGAAAGACAGGTGAGACTGCAGCTTGAGCCCTGGTGATCCTGAGATCTACACACATTGTGAAGCTTAGTATGTTTGACCTTATGTTGATGTGCAGATCTGTAACTTGGATGTTTTTCTTTTTTCTTTCAGGGATTATCCATAAGGCAAATTAGATTCAGGTTTGATGGTCAGCCAATCAATGAGACGGACACACCTGCACAGGTTTGTACTTGTATTATTATTATTATTTTTAAGGCCTGGAAAACCCCTAAAGAGGTACTTGAAGTGTGCTTCAATTATGAAAAATTAATGTTTCTATGAAATGGGTGTTTATTATTTTTTTTTTTTAATAAGTGCTTTTTACACAATTCAAAAAACATCATGTTTTGAAGCACTTGTATTGTTTCAATTATCGTGAATTATTTAGATGGGGACAAATCACGCATCTCATCATTTGATTTAGTTCGGGACTTCTGAACGGGTTCGCAGATCTCTTCACTTAGGTCTGAATTTCATGTGTCGCTAATCATTTAATTTAGATCGTAACAGGTATGTGAATCATTTCGGAATTTGAATTATTTAAATCAAATGATTTAAATCTGATCTGAAATGATGGCTCACAAATCATTATGCAGATCGGGCCTTTAGAGCATGGATCGTGAATCATTTGATTCAGATCAGGACTTCGGATGGGGTTTGTAAATAATTTCACTTAGGTCAAAACTTTGATTTAGATCATAACGGGTTTGTAAATCATTTAGCAAACTGAATAATTTTGTAAATTGAATGATTCTAATCAAATGATTTGTGATGTACAATTGGAAGTCCTGATCTAAGGATATGCAAAGTTCCATTCTAAAAGTCTAATTTGTGTTCTGCGTTCCACTGATCAGAAATGGGTTCATGTATCATTCATATCGGGACTTTGGAAGGGGTTCACGAATCATTTCACTTAGGTCGGAACTTAGTATATCGCTAATCATTTGGATCATAACGGTTTGTGAATCATTTCACAAATTAAATTTCTGATACACAGTTTGCAGTCCCGATCTAAGTCAAATGCTCCGAGCCCTGATCTGAAATGATTCAGGGTTCACAAACCATTATTCAGATCGGGACTTCAGCACATGGCTCGCAAATCATTTGATTCAGATCGGGACTTCGGTGTAGGTTTGCGTGTCACTTGATTCAGTTCGCAACTTCGGTGCACATGGTGAGTCATTTGTTTCAGATCAGGATTTTGTAGTGATTTTTGCTAATCCCCCCCCCTTTTTTTTTTTTTTTTTTTTTACTACATTTAGAATTTGAAGAAAGAGAAGACATTGTTTGATAAGCGAGATCTCTGAAGTCTTTGAAAATCAAAAAGTACTTAAAGTCCTTGCAAGTCCTGGAATTTTATTTCACAGAATCTTTACGAACCCTGACTCACCTTCATGCCTTACACAAGATGTAGATAGTTTCTCTATCAGAGCAGATTTGGAGAAATTTAGCATTAAGCTCACCAGTGTATCATCTGCAGTGAATGGGTGCCATTAGAACTAGAGTTCAAATAGCTGGCAAAAACAAGGAAATTACATTTGTCATGGTATAGTTGCAAACCTAAAGTTTAGATTAAGATGTTTCTCAGTATCTTTTTGTTAATTTTCAGCTGGAAATGGAAGATGAAGACACTATCGACGTATTCCAGCAGCAAACGGGAGGAACCTGCTAAAGATGAAGCACATGTGGATGAAGCTTGTTTATTTGTGCTCATCTTCACTTCCACTGCAGTTCAGGGCTGAAATGAAAAAGGTTTTGGAAATCTAATCTGTTTAAGTTAATAGGTTTTTTTTTTTTTTGTTTTGTTTTTTTTTTTTTTTAATCATCCAAAGACCTCATTTCCCTTTTTGCAATGTTCTCCCTGAACAAAATTGGAAATCACAGTTAATGTTTTTTTTTTTGTTGTTGTTTGTTTTTGTTTTGTTTTTTGTTTTTTTCCCCTTTGGAGTTTATTGTATGCCTGTTGTATACATTTTTGTATTATGTACGTATGTTTGCACCTCCCCCATCTATTTTTATATACAAGGAGGGAAGTTTTGTGAAAGGAAGGATGTTTGTGACTTCTTAGTACGGCCTTGAATTTTCTTTAATCGCAGTAAACAACTAAACTTTAAGACGCCCTTTTATGAACCGTTTCAAACATTGCAGCGTTGTTTTTCTGACACCTCAGGTTTGATAAAGCTAGATTGTGGATCGTATACCGGTAGCCATTTTTAATTTTAATTGAAGCTTTGGTGCGTATGTCTTTAAAAGTCTGCTGTTTGCTTAAGTATGAATTTCATGATATACAAATTAAGTGTTCCCCTTGATTTTACTGTCTCATAGTTTGCCCTCTGCAAATGTCATATTGTAACATCACTCATTTAGCCTTCCTGGCATATCAAGAGTATTAAACACTATCCTGGTGTAATTCCATAGTGAACTCATGCCAAATCAACATGTGTGAGTGTTGTACTGGGATATCAGGGGTGTTTGAGAGAAAAGAGAATCCTGTGTTGGCCATTTACTACTGTATATAATAAATATAGTTTGATACTGATTTGTTTAAGTCTTGTTCTTCAGGCTGCATAAAAATCTGTTCAAAAAATTTAAATGGTTTACCACTAGATGGAGTAACTACATTATGGTGCAGGTTTTTAGACCTTGTATGCAGTTCTAGAATGTTTTCTATCCACGGTCAAAAAAAATAAAAAATACACTGTTTAGTGTATTCATTCCTGTATCATAATTTTCTAAATCTTAATTTACAAGTATGGGAATAAATTTAACTTTTATATGTATGTTTTTTTTTTTTTATTTACTACAAACTAAGATATTTCACATAAAAGATGTTTACATATAGTCCACAAGAGAAAATAATAGTTGAATTTATAAAAATGACCCTGTTCAAAAGTTTACATACACTTGATTCTTAATACTGTTGTTACCTGAATGATCCACAGCTGTCTTTTGTTTAGTGATAGTTGTTCATGAGTCCCATGTTTGTTCTGAACAGTTAAACTGGCCGCTTTCCTTCAAAAAGATACTTAAGATCCTATAAATTTTATGGTTTTTCAGCATTTTTGTGTATTTGAACCCTTTTCAACAATGACTGTATGATTTTGGGATCCATCTTTTCACACTGAGGACAACTGAAGGACTCATGCAACTACTACAGAAGGTTCAAACACTCACTGATGATCCAGAAGAAAACATGATGCATTAAGAGCTGGGGGTGAAAACGTTTAGAATTTTAAGATCAGTGTAAATGTAACTTATTTTTTCTTCTGGGAAACATGTAAGTAGCTTCTGAAGGGCCGTACGAAATGAAAGAAATAATATTTATGCAAAATAAGAAAAACGTACACATCTTCATTCTGTTCAAAAGTTTTCACCCCCAGTTCTTAATGCATCGTGTTTCCTTCTGAAGCATCAGTGAGTGTTTGAACCACCTGTTATAGTTGCATGAGTCCCTCAGCTGTCCTCCGTGTGAAAAGATGGATCTCAAAATCATAGTCATTGTTGGAAAGTGTTCAAATACACAAAAATGCTGAAAAACCAAAGAATTTATAGGATTGAGGGATGTTTCTGAAGAACAGCAGGCAGTTTAACTGTTCAGAACAAACATGGGACTCATGAACAAATATCAATAAAAAAAAGACAGCTGTGGATCATTCAACAACACAGTATTAAGAATCGAGTGTATGTAAACTTTTGAACGGTAATTTTTATAAATTCAACTATTATTTTCTCTTGTGGACTATACGTATAAATCTTTTATGTAAAATATCTTATTCAGGTCAGTAGTAAATAAAAAATAACATGCATTTTGTATGATCTCTCTTATTTTGGTAAAATAATTAACATTTTGCAGATTCTGCAAGGTGTATTTAAACTTTTGACTTCAACTGTATACATATATACATGTATCACACTTTGAATCCAGCTGGTAATGTCTTCTAAGAAACTGCTTGAAAAGTTGCTAGCATTTTACTGTTTGACATAATGGTATAGAATAGATAAATCTAAGGGAAATGACTAAAAACAAGTGTGATATATGTTAATACAACAGTTATTTCTGGTCTTTGAATCTGACTTGTAGTGCGATATTTTGGTCATATTGCACCTAACTGTTTGACTGCTTGTATCACTCCACTTGTGGTATTTCTCACATGGAATGTCATGGCAGATGCCCAAATCCACTAATTTTAAAAATAATACTGTTTTTGTGTCACAGAATTTAGTTGTAAGAGTTTTTTAAGTGAGTATTTACTTAAGACTTCAAATATGCGGGTTATTAATAAAGATAAGGTCTATTTGCAAATTAGCTTAAACATTTTTGGAGTTCCAGGGCGTCAGCAGCCATTCAACGCTCATGAACTCTTCAAGAGCAGCCTTACCTTGGCCAGGTCTTCTGGAATTTGCTGCTGATTTTCAAGTCTCCATAGTGGTTAAAACAGATGCAATTAATCTGGGGTAATTCTAATAGGCAGTCTTTGGTCTCATTAAGGTTATTTTTAGTTTCAACAACAGCTTGTAAAACGCAGCCAACAAATGTACTGAGCAGCGCTGTCATCAGAAATCACCCTTAAAGGCTAATGCAACAAAGATAGCACTTTCCTCAGTGGACATTCAAACTAATGTTTTATCGTGAATATGAGATAATCACACTCGCTCAGTCAATCTCATTTATAATACTCTACTCAATACAGTGAGCTTTTAATACAGTAATACAATAAGTTTTCAATGAAGCAGCTCAACATTCCTTAGTCAGACTACTCTAAAGCGACATTTTCGAAATGGTAATGGAGGCTTGGGCTCAGCTGTTAAATTAGATTTGAATCCATGGCGGAAGGGAGTAGTTCTGCAGAAAAGAGGGTTTTTAAAGACACTCTATTGTTGTTTCTTGTGTATTTACACACTTGTTCCATCGAACTGTAGTATAAACGCATTATCTGTGATATTGCTCATTTTAGTTACAGATAGTCATTTTCATAGCTTAGGGTAATAAGTGTTTACATTTCATATATCAGATATGAATTTGTTTAAGCATTGATACCTGGCCGTGAAATAAGGAAAATCGATAACATTATTAAGGAAATGATATTATTTGCATGAGCACGCTTTGTGAAAAACAGAATAGCAGATTTGCATGGCCTGATTTTATAACTCAGCAGTTAAATAACAATGTCATCACCACATAATTTACATTGTTCAACTGTGAACAAAAGAAAAGTGGTATTTACATTTCAATTTGCAAGCTTTGTTTATTGGTCTCAATGTGTTTACATGCGAAATTCAAGCAGAGCAGCCCCACTGTGCTAATGAGTGAGTTCACAGTATGCTGGAAAATACCTCCCTCGTACACTGTAACACATTTTGCAACAGAGAGATCAGAGAGGAGCAGCAGAGAAGTGTGTTTATCTCAAGCGTTTAACTTGAAGCACTCAGTAATCCTCTCTAAAGGCGGATGAATTACCTCCTGACCTGCCTGTACATGTGGAGAGTCAATGAGGGTACAAAGGGACATTTACCATCTCAAAGATTCAGCGGGAATGTCGCGGTTTGGAAACATTATGCATCTCTTTTATTGAACGATTTCATAAACATTGTACAGCAAAGATTTTTTTGTAATACTCCATGCGCGAAAATGTAAAACTATTGTCTTTCCACGATCCAGTGTTGACATATTTTGCCTACATGATTGTTTCTCAATCCCGCTCTTGATCCGCAACATGACGGCTAATACTAATAGTGAAATGTCTCTACACTGTTAAAATTAATGGTTCCAAATTGTGTTTTTGAGGTGATGCCATAGAATCTTTCAGTGAACAGTTCCTAAAAGTACCATTTTGAAGAACATTTTAAAAGTCTAAAGAACCTTTTTCCACTATGAAGAACCTTTTCTGCATTTGAAAGGTTCCATGGATTTCCACGGTTCTTCTTGGAACCATCAATGCCAGTAATAAAATAATTTTTAAGAGTGTACTTGTTTTGGATAAAAGAAAGTACACAAGGTCACTTTCATTTCGGGTCTGTTTTAGTAAAATGACAGTGATATCTCCCTGATATTACCATTTGTTTATGATTTGTAGATGGCTGGAATCAAATTTGTCCCTGGTTCTTTTAAGAACTCTTCACTGGAAGGTTCTTTGTACTACACTACCATTTTTTTTTTCTTTTTTTTTTTAATAAGTCTCTTCTGCTCACCAAGCCTGCATGTATTTGATCGAAAGTACAGCAAAATATATATTTTAAAATGTAATTTATTACTATGATCAAAGCTGAAATTTCAGCATTATTACTCCAGTCCTCACCTGATCTTTCAGAAATCATTCTAATATAAAGTTTGTCTGTTCAAAAAACATTTATTATTATTATTATTATTATTATTATTAATATGATCATTTTCAGGATTCTTTGATGAATAGAAAGATCCAACATTATCTGAAATAAAAAGCTTTGTGACATTACACCATTCAAAACCCAGAATTTTGAAAGATGATAGAAATGATAGAAATTAATACTTTTATTTAGCAAGAATGCTTTAAATTGATCAAAAGTGATGATAAAGACATTTATAATGTTACAAAATATTTTTTATTTCAGATAAATGCTGCTCTTCTTAACTTTCTATTCATCAAAGAAACCTGAAAAATTCTACTCAACTGTTTTTAATATAATAATAATAATAATAATAACAAATGTTTTTTGAGCAAATCAGAATATTAGAATGATTTCTGAAGAATCATGTGACTGGTGTAATGATGCTAAAAATTCAACTTTGAAATCAGGAATAAATGACATTTTGAAATGTATTTAAATATTATGTATGTATATATATATATACACATATATATAATAGTAAATAGTAAAAATATTTCAAAATTGTACTGTTTTTGCTGTACTTTGAATAAAATAAATTCAGGCTTGGTGAGCAGAATAGACTTCTTTAAAAATTTTAAAAACATTTACTGTTCAAAAACTTTTGACTGGTAGTGTATGTACAATGTGGAACCTCTGTACTATGGTTCTTTATGGAACAATAGATGACAAACTTTAATTTTGAGAATGATCCATAGATAAAGTCGCTGCATTTTTCCATCTTTGCACCTCAAAGGTCACAACGTCAGTCACTATTGTCTGTATTTCCTTAGATTTGAAATCAGAGTTCAAATCTATTCACATATTCTCATCCTAGCGCTGTGGTCTTTCAGTTTTCCTGCTGTTTGCAGGCTTCTGACAAAGGCCATGTGATGAACTGCGTTAGATAAAAGTCGTCTTCAATGGCAGCAGGTGAAGGGGCTGCAAACCTCTTACAGCCCACATCAAGGCCTAATAGGATATTGACTCACATTAAAGGGCTGAAAAGCGTGTTGGAAAATGCCACAGCATTCTTTATCCCTTCATCTGAATGATGGTGTTATTTGATATGTGCAGGTGTTTGTTACACTTATATAAAGATTAAAACTTTAATGATAAATGCTGGTTTGTGCAAAGCATCAGTTAGCATAAACAAAAATCTTGCACTAAATTCACACTCGAAAGTCCAAGAGCGGTTTACACATAATTGACTCATAGATGGTTATGATTACAGGGCTGTCACGGTCAATGTGTGTGTGTTTGTGTGTGTTTTGGTCTCTGAAAGGTTTGTCCCCAGAGTCTCTGGTGCTCTGGCAGTAAATTGGAGAGTAAGCTCATGGTCTGATCTCACATGGGGAATGCTGTTCTGTGTGAGCTGATGAGCAGTTCGTTGGTCTGATTAAAGGCTCCCACCGCTCTGATGTTTCTCACGTGTCAGCTAGACAACCATCAGTCTGGACACAGACATAAACACGCTGACCTTATTTCAGCTATTATGTCACGCATTCAGCAAGCCATTTAAGACAAGTGTGAAGAAAAAAAAACAGCAGTGTATGTGGGTGGGAGTGTTTTGTTTGAGACTGAAACTAGACTGAATCTTGAATAACTGCATTTTTATTGCATTTAAAACCAATTCTGTTTTGAATGTTTGTTTTTATTACATTTTCTGGTAAAAACAGCGAGACAGTTATTGATCCCAAAAAAATATATATATTGAGTAGGAATCTCGTATAGACACAAGATCCTTCAAAAATCATTTTAGTATGTGTTTAAGAAACATTTTTCATTATTATAACTTGTGAAACAGTTGTGCTTATTAATTTTGTGGAGATTTCATACTTGTTTTCAGGATTCTTTGATAAATCTAAAGTTTTACCTCCTTGTCATTTCTGACTTATAACAAAAAACAAAACAATGTCTAAAAGCTGCTATGTGACAAGGTTTACAGCAAACAAGCTAAAAAACACAGAACTACGTTTATATAAGCTGTCGACCCCAAAAAATGAGCATTTAAGGACACAAATAGTTGTAGATGTCAGGGTATTATCAGTTGGATAAATTCTCCAGCAAAAGGAAGGTGTTTTTTTTTTTAGCTTGTTTAGTGATGGTAGTTAAACGAATTCAGAATTACAGGATTAGTTTTGAGTTGACAAAAACAAACCAAACTCCAGTCTGGCTTTGTTGGTACTATGATGCTGTTCTCAACTTTCTTTGTCAACCAAGGTTGCCAGGTTTTCACATCAAAACCCGCCCAATTGCTACTCAAAACGATCCCAAAAGTAGCCCAATCGCGTTTCGAGGGGGGTGTCCCGGAAAAAATCGCATTCCAGGGGGTAAAATACACGTTTTGTGGTGGGGTTCTTCTGGTAAAATTAGCATTCCAGGGGCTAAATATTACGTAACTAGGGTCGCTTCAACCCGCGGACATTAAAAACAACCCGTGTCAATAGTATGAAACAAGTCCAATTCCACGGGAAAACACAGACTTGGCAACACTGTTGTCAACTCACGCTTTGAAAATATACAGCAATAGAGACTTGAACATGTAATGTCACATGTAGTCATTTTTAATGATTTAAGCGCTATCTATTGATTCTACAGCTTATTTATATTACATACGATCTGTAACATTCATTTAAAATAAATGATTTATAATAACTCTTAAACTAAAATTGCTTGTGTGTAATGGATTAATATTTATATAAATCATATAAAATAACTATATATAAAGTAATTATTATTAAAACCAGACCATTTTTATTTTATTTATTTACTTTTTTTATTATTTATTTATTTTACTATAGTGATCTTTAATTTGGAGTACGAGAAACTGGGGAGTGACTTTTTTGTGTCAGACGTGTGTCACTTTGCTCACATCTGATTGGTCCAATGTCATTTTAGATCTCTAACCCAGAACATAACCTGCCCTGGAGCAGGTTAGCCGTGAAGTGTAAGTTACTCTGGCAATGAACGCAGCTAAAAGCCAAACCACTTTCATGGTGCTTAAAACCCAGGATTGGTGCAAACTAAACTGAAACTTACCTGGCTAGCCAGCTAATCCTGCTTCATGGTAAAGGATGAAACCTAACATGCATATTAAAGAGAAACTCACCTTCATCTAGTCATGAAGAAGTATATATATTTCAATTTCAGCATGCAACTATTTTTACAGCTAACCTGCATGAGAGTGAACTGGGCCAAAATACAAGAAAACGTTAACCATTGATATATTATTTGAAGATGTAAATGTATCATGTAGGCCTAATGGCAAAATAGTTATTTTAAAATATATACCTACTGTAAATGATGCAAGTTTACAGTGACACTTTATTACTTTTACATTATTTACATACAGTACATTTAATGTAAAATGTATAATTTCTAGAAATAAAAAATCCTGCTAATTAAATTGCTAATTTCAAACTTTCTGAATTTAATTATTCTTTCTTACCAAGTTCTTAAAAATTCCAGCACCAATCAATCACAACAATGTACAGGTGCATCTCAAATTAAAATGTTGTGGAAAAGTTTTTTCAGTAATAATAATAATAATACGTTTTATTTATATAGCGCCTTTCCAGAGCTCAAGGACACTTTACAATGTACATTTAACAAAGAAGAGATAATACAAATATGCACTGATGGAAAACAATGATTAAAGATACAGTAAGGAACATATAATGGACAGGGCAGCATACAGACAAAGAGTCAGGGAAAGCAGGACTTAAGAGACAAACATGGAAAGAACAAGTTCATTCATGCTATGGGTGTCCTGAGTTCGAATCCCGGCTTGAGGACCTTTCCTGACCCTACCCCCTTCTCTCTCTCCCACTTTGCTTCCTGTCAGTTGTGATCTGTCCTATAATAATAAGGCCAAAAATAAACCTTTTAAAAAAGAAAACAAGTGAGAACTGATTTAAATTCTGAGATATTATTAACACAGCAAAGTGCGAGGGGGAGAGAATTCCAGAGTTTGGGTTCGATAATACTGAATGATCTGCCCACCATTGAAGATCTCTCAATAATTCATCTCAAATTGTGAAACTTGTGTATTAAATATATTCAATATACACAGACTGAAGTAGTTTAAGTCTTTGGTTCTTTTAATTGTGATGATTTTGGCTCACATCTGCTGGTGTTGGTCCACTGTGTTTTTTGAAAGTCACTGTACCCGTTTACCAAGGAATTTTATAGCACTTCATGCTTCCTTCTGCTGACCAGCTTTTGAAATATGCTGATTTCATTTTCCAGCAGGATTTGGCACCTGCCCACACTGCCAAAAGCACCAAAAGTTGGTTAAATGACCATGGTGTTGGTGTGCTTGACTTGGCAGCAAACCCACCAAACTTGAACCCCATAGAGAATCTATGGGTTTATTGTCAAGAGGAAAATGAACAAGAGACCAAAAAATGCAGATGAGCTGAAGGCTACTGTCAAAGAAACCTGGGCTTCCATACCACCGCAGCTGTGCCACAGACTGATCACCTCAATGCCACACCGAATTGAGGCAGCAATTAAAGCAAAAGGAGCACTGAGTACATATGTAATAAATTAACATACTTTCCAGAAGGCCAACAATTCAAAATGTTTTTTTTTATTGGTCTTATGAAGTATTCTAATTTGTTGAGATAGTAAATTGGTGGGTCAAACCATAATCCATAACAACAAAAGACAATACCTTATTTAACCTTTTCTGATAAGAAGTGTGCCCTGCAAATGTGAGCATTTTTGACGATCGTATCTGTCCAGTCCTCTCGTTTAATCGCGTTTAACCCACTGATAGATAAGTGGTTTAACCATAGCTGTTGTCTGTTTTTTGTCTGGCAGAGATAAAATTTCAAATTGAAGCCTGTACAACGTCGATTCTGGAATCCAACATCTCAACAAAGTAATATTTGAAGCCGAATATGTGCTAGTTTGAATTGGATGCCTCCACTTTTCCATTTGTTTTGCCTCCAGCTCGCGCTGTGACGTAATCATGACGTCGGCACTAAAAGGGTCTATAGATGCTTTGCACTTACATCACGATTTGGTCTGTTACTCAGATGTGTGGCCATATTGGAGATACTAACAGCATGAATGCACGGTTAATGTACTACTGATAGTGGTGCTAGATTTCTTGAAGAGGTCCGCACATCCTTTGCGTGGAAACTACGCCGCAAAATTGAATAAATAAAAAGCTTTCTTAAAAAGGTAAAAGAACGAGTGCATGTTTTCTTAATATGATAATTAAAAACCAACAGACTGATGAAAATGCGGGACAAGGCGTTTTGCGGTACGGGTGGTCCCTCTAACTACTGAATATGTTGTTCTGCTAATTTATGTCGTCTAAACCACTGAAAAGCAGTATTAATGAAGTTATTAACCTATTATTTCACCTACCTGACTGGAAATAATAAGAACATACACAAATGTTGCCAGGATTCTTGTCCTGGAAATCCTGGTTCAATTCGGCCATCCACAAACGCCTTTTGTTTTTCAGACAGTTATTTTCACTCTTCATGTAATAACTTTTGGCAGTCTAAAGTACTCCAAATGTATTCCAATTGATCATTTTCAAGCAGCAGCAATCAGCAAAATATGCAAGTTTCATTCGCTTCAGTGGCATTGTTTACATTGCTGCCAATATGAGAAAACTCATAGAAAACTCTCTGTTTACATAGTAGTCTAACATTAGGAAGTTGGGTTCATTCTAGTGAGTCGGTTCAATTGGGCGATTGTGTCCACACAGTATCAGGCCTCATTCAGAATTATGCAACACGTCATTGCGCACATTTATCATCCCAGCGATTATATCAGCCAGTCATTTCCCCTATGCCCCTCATATTCTGCCCAAAACACCTCTGGGCTTTGATAGAGCATCACAGAGCTGCCGGTGATTATCTGCTACTGTAACTCTTTGGCTGTCCACCATTTGCTGAGGGGCCCTTGAGATGTGAAGAGCCGTGGGATCAGGGAAACAGTGAGCCTGATAAAGTGTTTCCTGTGTGGAGGAGCGCATTATCTGCCCTGCTGGCTCTGACACAGAGAGTTGGAGGAGTTATCAGATGGTTATCAGTCTGTGTCTCAGCCTCTACTTCAGGCAGGCTGGCAGAGCTTGGGCACTGGGGCGGCAGATATCATCTATGGCATAGCTGCAGACTATGCTATAAGTACATGGAGGCTTTGATTTGTCCTGACGTGGGATAGGGTCTAAATGGACTTTGATCTTTGACTTGTGCTTCAGTAAGTACAGCAGATGGTTTGTGTCGATATGTGTCGAAATTTGGAGTGCCCTTTAAGCTCCAAATGTATAACTATTAGTATTACAAACCAGTGTGTTACGATAACCATAACCAAATAGCAGTTTGCAATACCAAGCAGCATAACATACTGTTTTTATAAAGTGGAACCGGAATACTGAAAGCCTTGCACATTCAAGGTAAAATGACCAGGCCTGTTCTTATGTTAAAACTGAGGTGAATAGGTTCTTCAGGTTAGTGTATTAGTTTCTGGGTTGTTTAAAGCACCAATATATAGCAGCTTTACAAAAGAATGAGAGACATTCTTTGTGAAACTTATAAAGGTTCTGTAAAACCCCATTTGAAACTTTTTAAAGAGTGATTCTTAGTTACCCACCTTTATCTCTCTTATGCTCTGGGCCATAGTGCTGATAGTTTTTGATTGTTCATGGCTCTTTGGATCAGATGACACTTTAAGCTCAGAATACAAAAGCAGTGATCACACAATGAAGCCAATGACAGAGATGTTGCATATTTGATACATTTCCCCTCCACCTGTACATTGGATACTACATGGGAATACATGTGATAGACACAGGACACAACTTGTGCCAAAAGATAAATGTTATTTTACTCTTTGATTAAAAGTAAAGACTATAAAAAGTAAATTATACTAGAAGTGTCCAAACTTTTGTAATGTCTAATGTCCCGCCAGCTCAAAAAATAGTTAAAGGTGACATATCATAAAAACCTGACTTTTTCCGTGCTATAATTGGGTCCCCAACCCAGAAAATGTGAAAAAGGACAACCTAGTAACTTTATTTTGGTAAACTTTTTCTGAAATCATGTGAAAAACTAGCGCATAAGATTTTGCTTCCACTGTGATGTAGTAAGGTTAAAGAAAGATCTTATTATATTGCTGCCCCTTAAGTGGTTATTTCACCCAAAAATAAAAATTAGCCCATTATTTATTTACTCATCCTCCAGGCATCCTAGGTGTATATGACTTCTTTCAGACGGATACAGTCGGAGTAATATAAAAAAATGATCCTGGCACTTTCAAGCTTTATAATGGCGTAGGCGGGAGTTTCTTTTCAACAATCCAAAACAAGTCCAATAAAGTGCATCCATTCATAATAAAAATTGAATGGGGTGAATAAAGGCCTTCTGTAGCAAATCAATGTGTTTATGTAAGTAAAATATCCTTATTTAAAACATAATAATCACTTTAATCTAGCTGGCGCATGCGCCGCTCAGAAGTCACGAATGCAGACACAGTGCAGAGACCAAAACAAAACAATGGTCACGAATTAGAAGTGCAAAACGAGGATTTGTAAAGAAAAGTGTCAGAGGATTTCAATATAAGCCAAGAGGAGACTGGTTTGCCTTTACAGGAGTATGTAAGGCACTTTTTATTATGGATGGATGCACTTTATTGGACTTGTTTTGGACTGTTGAAGAGAAACAAACCATTATAAAGCTTGAAATACAACTCCCATTGCATTCATCTGAAAGGAGGTGGTCATATACACCTACAATGCTTGGAGGGTAAGTAAATAATGAGTTAATTTTCATTTTTGCGTGAACTAACCCTTTAATCTGCACATTTCCACCTATGACGTTGCCATTTTATTTACGCAAGTGACAACGGTGTACAAGATCTAACGCCATGGCAGAAGTTCAAGCAAGTGCGCTAACTGTTCTGTCGTCGGCTGCGCAGACGAGTATAGTCCCAGCCTCAGAGGAGACGAGAGCAGTGGATTTATTGTTTTATTTACTTACGCTGCTGCCACACAGATCTAATATAAACATGCAATTACTTTCCCAGCTGTTTACCTTCACAGACTGATTTTGTAACATAAACTTGTGTGTATTTGATAGTTTAAGCGCAAAAAGACATGAAAGAGGACAGACGCTTTCTGCGCGCGTGCTTCGGATGTGTGCACTCAGAAAACCGCATAAAAGAATTTAAACTGATATGGTTTTATAACTAATTTTTTCAGTGCAATAGCCCTATTCTGGAAAAGGGGCAGGGAGCAGCTTATTTGCATTTAAAGAAACATGCACACACAGCATGTTTCTGTTTCCACATTTAAAATAGGCATTTTTAAAATGATATAACAAAAATCTGTGGTATATTTTGAGCAGAAATGTCATGGACACCGTAGACTTATATTACATCTTGTAAAAAGCAGCATAATAAATCTCCTTTAAATAAGTACTCAAATTACTTGAGTAATGCAATGTGCAAAATCCATCTCTCACTAAAAAAATACAACTTCCATTTTGTCAGAGAAACACCCCACATTACGTATTTAAAGTTACAGCGTGGGACTTCAAAGAAAGACAAGTATGCATATCAATAGAAATAGAATGCAAATGTTTCTCTGATATCATTAGATCCGCTCTGTCTCATACATAGACTGTAAAAACATTCATATTATGTTTCTACCTAATAAAGAGTATGACATCATCTCGCAGTCATGAGGTCAGGCTCGGGTAGTTGCAAGTTTTTTGAGGTCAGGTGGTCAGTTGGAGGGTAATGAGTAGGTGAGATACTGGTTGAGGCAGAGAGCTGTGAGGGAACCTGTCCCTGAGTAATGACTGGGGCTGCTTCCCTTCCTGATTACAGGCTTACTGCGAGTGTCAATGTAGCCGCCCAACTATTAGCTGCCCTTTTACAATGTATTAGAGTGAAATATCACAGCCAGTTGACCTCACACAGCCCTCAGGGTGAACGCTAAATGCACTGTTTGCTTTTGAAAAATGTTGTCACAATGTAAAGAAAATGAATAAAGGAGAACTTGTGAGGAGTATTCTTGAAATATTTGATTCTCCAACCTGTAAAATAATAACACAATGATGACTGTGGATGTCACAGTTGTAGGGTGTTCCACTCCAGAGGGCAGATGATGTTCACATGCAAACGGTAGCTGTCATTTCTCACATGCACTGATCGTTATTCACCTGCCCAAACATGCCAGGATTCTTCCTCACACTGATAATGAAACAAAAACAGAATTGGAGGAGCTGCTACTTTCATAGACAAGAGATGACCTTCAATACTACTGTTTTTTTTTTGATGATCTCGTGTTTTCAGTTTCCTGTCAGGAATTATTTAGGGTTTAACTGCTGTGACTTAACACCATTTGACATATGTTTACATGGCAGAGTTGTATCCATTATGCTGTGTTACAGATAAATGTCGACCCTGAAAGATAATTTTCCCTCATGTTGTGCTATCTGTTTTATTCTCCTTTAAACATTTTCTTACAGGTCAATCTCTAACACAACAACATGGATGACCTGTTTACTGCTTAGCTGTGTCTGCAATATCTAGCTGTAATGTATTTTATGTGTCATTTTTTTGTTATTCCAACCTTTCCTCTTATTTCCTTTAAGTGTAATCTATGTCTTTTTCACACTTTCAGAATCCATGACAGATTTTCAGATAAGCCTGAGCAGCTTTGAGGAAGGAAACTGAAGACAAAATATGACACAGGTGAAAAGGACAGAATGTGTTCTTATTATTGCCTTAGTGCTTTGATGTACAGTTTTTATAAAATGTAGGGAAGCCGAGGCACACAATGAATTGTCAACTAAACGCAAAAGAAGATATTTTAAAGAATGTGTGTAATCAAACTGTTGCTGGTTCCCATTGACAGTGTAGTATAGTATTTTTTCCATACTATCTATACCAAAACTTTTGTGCTTAACAGAAGAAAGAAAGTCATACAGGTTTGAAACACAAGGGTGAGTAAATGATGACAGAAAATGTTTGGGTGAACTATCCCAATTTCGAAAGGGTTTGTAATTTATTTAGTTCTTCAGAAATTTAGACATGTTTTGTGTTTAAGTTGTGATTTTGCTCAGTTTAAGGTGTATATCTATTTTAGCTCTAGGTTGGTGGTTAAAACGGAACATGAATCACAGATAACAGCAACTACCGTACAGGATTAGATCATGTCAGGTAATTGTAATGCTAAGTTATACAAAAACATTTGAATTAATTATGTATGAACAAACTGAAAGCTTACATCCTTAAAATGCATAGTGAACATTATTTGATTAATTTAAGACCTAAATTAAGACTGATTTATCAGCTGATGAGTACAAAAAAACAACAACACTTAGACATTTTTGTTTCTTGACAAGAGAATTAGTACTAAATAAATAAATAATAAAGCGTTTCAATTCAGTTATTGTGGTATTCCAACATCATTTATTAAATTATAATAATTATAATATGTGACCCTGGACCACAAAACTTAACTTAAGTAGCATGGGTATAAATACATTGTATGGATCAAAATGATTGTTAGGATATTAAGTAAATATAATGTTCCATGAACATATTTTGTAAATTTCCTCCCATAAATATATCAAAACTTAATTTTTGATTAGTAATATGCATTGCTAAGAACTTCATTTGGACAACTTTAAAGGTGGTTTTCTCAATATTTGGATTTTTGTGCACCCTCAGATTCAAAATTTTCAAGTAGTTGTATCTCGGCCAAATATTGTCCTTAACAAACCATACATCAATGGAGGTTTTCAGATGATGTATAATTCTCAATTCTCAACACTGGTTTTGTGGTCCAGGTTCACATATAATAAATGATTATATTATCCTATTCTAAATTCTTTGTCAATATCAGTGTTTTTATAATATTTTTAAAATTGTAATGGTACAGTTGTATACAGCATTTATATTTTATTTTACTGTTTTTCCCCCTAACTTTTAAAATATCAGCTTTTTCCAAAACTACACAGCTCAACTTTACCTCACATACTGCAGTCAAATAGAGTAATACAGTGTTGCAGTGCTGTATATTGGGCAGTTTATCAGCATTTTGGTCCACTAATGTGTTTATCATGTGTTTATTAAATTCGAAAAGTGTTACCAGTGTTTCCTTGTAAACATTTGTTTATCCAGTGCTTGTTTCCCCTCCAGCCAGCCACTTGGGGTGTTGCTGAAGACATGGCGTGATGGGCTGAGATGCAGGTGAGGAAACGATTGACTGAAGGGAGATTTCCTTGACAAGGGTCCTCAGGGTATGGTGCTCATCACACCGATCGGAAAGAGCGATGCAGTTAGAACAAGAGCAACCTGACACACACATGTACAACACTGGGGAATTCCTCATAACAACTTTAAGACATGAGATAAGAGTTTGAAAAAGCCTCTTTCTCTCTCTCTCCTGAGCGTTTCACTCGCCCCACCTTTCCCTCTCTTTAACATCGACCCCTCCTTTCTACAGCTGACTTATTCTCATTTAAATGTCTGCGGGGTAAAACACCTCTCCCTGCTCATAACTCACAGGTGAAGTTTACACTCCTCTTCATAGCACACTGACATGTACAGCAAAGCAGAGAGACCTCAGCCAGACACTGTTCAACGAGGAAGTTCTTCACAGTCATGGAGTTTTGACAGACTCTCTTGAGTTTGGATTCGGATAATGCAAAATGCATTGGCATTGTATTTGTATTCTACATTGTTTGATCACACATTAATTCGGCAGCATCTTCAGGAGTGAATAAGATGGCAGTTTAATAGGAGTGCTGTTGGACATCTTCTCATCCTCAGAGTGATTTGTTGTGTTTTGAACTCTGTGAGGCATGTGGATGTGAGGATGGTCTCTGGGCTTTGAGAATCGGTTTGTTTCAGTGGCTGTGTGTGAATGGAGCTGAGAGAGTGGAGACCCTGATGTCGGAGCTGCTGCTGCTGGCCTGTGTGCTCCTCTCCTGGATCATCACCTGCCAGTCTGGACCATGGAGACCTTGCACAGGTCAGACCTGTTGATTTAATTATAAACAACCATATTTAGTAGCATTTATGGAAGAATGATTATCAGATTTTTTACATTTTAAAATGATCTTTTAATAAGATTTTATTTGGAAAAAGTCTAGTCTTAGTCACAACTTGTCCCTGTTGTTAAAGACATTTTGAGTCTTGTTATCCTTTGTAATCATTGCAGATTTTCTACTGAATTGCCTTTTGGATTATGGGCTTTACGTTCAGTAAACCATTTCAGAAAACTAAATAAAGGCAGCTGGTCATGGGAGAGAAAAAAAACAGCTCAGACACAAATGTCAGTCAGTTCTAATTAGTCGGTCACGTTACTCGACTGTCAGAAGTCTGGTTTTTAGTAATTTACTTGGTTAGGATAAGCCACTCTGAATATCTTGGTTCCCAGTGGGATGTAGGTGTAAAAGAAGACACAGATTAGATGTGGTTGCCAGGTGCTAATGTAAAACACTCTGGTGTTGCACAGTGGTTTCATTTGAAAGACGTCATGCACCGTAGAATGACAATTAGGGGCCATTTCTAAACTATGTATACTGTATGTGTTCACTGTTTGTAGCAACTGTTGCTTGACTGACCCAGCTAACATATGTTCTAAGAATGTTTTGCTTGCATTCCCATTAAGTTTTGAAAATGAAGTTCAAAGCAGCCAGTTATTTAATGATTTTAAAAGGAAACATTTTATTTTATTATTTTGAAAACATTTTGGAAATGTACATTTTGATTGTTCTCTGAACATTCTGAAGGAAGTAGTTACATTTAAAAAACATTAGATTAATGTTCAACTTAAACAAAAAAGTGTACAATTGAGGTCAGAAGTTTACATTCACCTTGTAGAATCTGCAAAATGTTAATTATTTTACCAAAATAAGAGGGATCATACAAAATGCATGTTTTTTTTTTATTTAGTACTGACCTGAATAAGATATTCACATGAAAGTTGTTTACATATAGTCTATAAGAGAAAATAATAATTTAATTTATAAAAAGTTTACATACTTGATTCTTAATGCTGTGTTGATACCTGAATGATCCAGAGCTGTGTTTTTAGTTTAGTGATATGAGTCCCTTGTTTGTCCTGAACAGTTAAACTGCCCACTGTTCTTCACAAAAATCCTTCAGGTCACAAAATTCTTTTAGTTTTTCAGGATATTTGTGCATTTTGAACACAACAATGACTATGAGGACACTGAGGACTGAGGGACTCATATGCAACTATTACAGAAGGTTCAAATGCTCACTGATGCTCCAGGAGAAAAAAACGATGCATTAAGATTTGAATTAAATTTACCCTGATCTACAAATTCAAAAAGTATTCACCCCGAATACTAATGCATTGTGTTTCCTTCTGGAGCATCAGTGAGTGTTTGAACCTTCTGTAACAGTTGCATATGAGTGCCTCAGTTGTCCTCAGAGTGAAAAGATGGAACTCAAAATCATACAGTCATTTTTGGAAAGGGTTCAAATACACAAAAATGCTAAAAAAAAAAAAAAAAAAACCCTAAGAATTTATGAGACCTGAAGGATTTTTCTGAAGAACAGCAGGCAGTTTAACTGTTCCGGACAAAAAAGGGACTCATGAACAACTATCACTAAACAAAAAACACAGCTGTGGATTATTATAACAACACAGTATTAAGAATCAAGTGTATGTAAACTTTTGAATGGGGTCATTTTTACAAATTCAGCTATTATTTTCTTTGTGGACTATATGTAAACTTCTTTTATGTGAAACTTATTTTTATATCTTATTCAGGTAAGTACTAAATAAAAAATTACATGCGTTTGGAAGATCCCTCTTATTTTGGTAAAATAATTAACATTTTGCAGATTCTGCAAAACTTTTGACCTCAACTAAATAACGTTATGACAACATTATTAAAGACCAATTTGCACTGAATAAAAGTTCTATTAGCTGAAAGAACATTGCCAAAACATTAGACAAAGTTAAGAGAGCATTCCTTGTTAACTTGATAATTGTCTTCAAACTTCACTTGTTACACTGTGAAAACAGGACATTTTACTGCTATTCATCATAGTATCATTGCTTTTATTTGTAAAAACTCTTTGAAAACATGATATGGTCCCAGGACAGAACAAACACAAAATGACCAGAACACCTGATACATTTTGTTATATTGGAGAGAATCAAAAAAGCTGTGATAAAACATCAAACAAGACGTTCATTGCATTTCTGCCTCTTTCAATTGTCATCTCATCAAAAGATTTAATCATAAATCATAAAAGGGCTTATATTGTAATAGGAACAGATTTAGTATTTCCACTGGGTACCCTAAATCTACTAACAAGTATGCAGATCTATTAACAAATGGCAAAGCTTTTTATATAACAGCTTATGCTGCTAAAATGTTTCTGTGTATTTTAAAAGTTCTTCAAGTTGAGCATATTGCAGACTTTAAATTAATATTCTACCAATAAGAGTTACAGTAAAAAAGGCATATATGTACCAAGTATGTACCAGCACACTCAAAACACTGAGCTGTATATGTGAATGTGAGATATTTTGAAAAGGACTGTTTGCTTTCCAAAATGTGTCTTTTGCTTTGCTGTCTTTGAAATATGATCCTTAAAGTGTTCTTCACTCTACCCATTTCCCTCTTTGATTTACTGAGGTGAATCAAAACAAAACAAGAGCAGTTGCCCTTTGAATCTTTTATTTATATGGCTTAACTGATTTTGTAGAATATTGTAAATGAATTAGAGTGCTCACTAGTGTTCAAAAGTTTGGGTTAAAATTAGAAGTCTCTTACACTCTAAAAAATGCTGGGTTAAATATAACCCAGCACTGGATTAAAAAAGGGACAAACCCAGCTATTGGGTTGTTTTGACCCAAATGCTGGGTCAAAACTACCAAATAGCAGGGTCAAAACAACCCATAGCTGGGTTCGTCCCTTTTTAACCAAATGCTGGGCTGTATTAACCCAGCATTTTTTAGAGTGTATTTTCACCAAGGCTAAATTGATTTTAAATAAAAATACAGTTTATTGTGAAATATTTAGTTGAATTTGAAGTTGAAGAAAGCTGAATTTTCAGCAGTCATTACTCCAGTCTTCAGTGTCACATAATTCCCTTTTTGTTAGTATTCTTTGATAAATAGAAATTTCAAAAGAAAGTTTACAAACACCTTGCAAAATTCATAAAATTTTTTATTTAGTACTGACCTGAATAAGATATTTCACATAAAAGACATTTTCATACAGTCCACATAAGACACAAGTAATAGCTGCATTTATAAAAATGACCCCATTCAAAAGTTTACATACACTTGAATCTTAATACTTAATGAGTTCCTTGTTTGTCCTGAACAGTTAAACTGCTTGCCGTTCTTCAGAAAAGTCCTTCAGGTCCCAGATTCTTTGGCATTTTTGTGCATTTGAACCCTTTCCAACAATGACTATATGATTTTGAGATGCGTCTTTTCACACTGAGGACAACTGACAGGACTCATATGCAACTATTACAGAAGGTTCAAATGCTCACTGATGCATTAATGGAAACACGATGCATTAAGAGTAAGGGTATGAACTTTTGAACGTAAAGAAGTTGTGTACATTTTCTTATTTAGTGCTGCCCTTAAGAAGCTACAGAAGATACATGTTCCCCAGAAGAAAAAACAAGTTTAATTTACCCTGATCTTCAAATTAAAAAAGTTTTAGGCTTCTTTTTATTATTTTAGTCTTTTTCTTCTCACATAATGAAGTATTTTCAGTTGAAATAAATATTTTATGCCTACTTATTTAAGTTGATATTTTATTGCTGTTGAATGTACATAACCTCATAAAGCAAACAGCATACATTAGTTTATGATCAATTAATGTGAGTTTCTTTTACAGATCTGTTACCACTGGACCTTCTGTCCCGGGTGCTGCCTGTGTCCAGCAGGGCACAGGATGGGATACGTATGGTCCAGTCCAGAGGTGCTCGTGGATTTCAGTTTTCTGGATCTCCACAGCTGTTCAGCTTCCCTGCATCTCAGCTCTTCATTAACTGCAACTTCTTTCCTGCCGAGTTCTCTATCGTTTTCACACTGAAAATGCCACAAATGGCTCCTGAGGTGAGAACATAAAAAAACATAAAGGTATTGTTGAGTTTGTTTGAAAACATCAAAGAATCTTTAGAAGCCTTTCCTCAGAATATGCTCTAGATTTCTGAATAGTGATAGTGATCAGTCTTCACTCTTTGATGTGCAGAAGAGTGAATACATCTTCACACTGTTGGAGGGAGATTCAGATGAGCCACTCCTCGGCCTACGTCTGTCTCAAAACAAGTTCCAGTTTCTGCAGAAGGGTCACAGTAGCAGGAAACGCATTACTTTTAAAGCAGTAGGGCTGGATGATAACCGGTGGCACACTGTGGTCTTGGCAGTGACGGGACGCTACACAATTCTCACTGTGGACTGTGGCACACCTCTAGAGCTGTAAGACTCTTTCTGCATTTATGTATTGAACTATATCGTTTTGTTGCATAAATGTATCAAATGTTCTGTTCTGTCTCAGAGTGCTTGAAAAACCTTTCCCCGATGATCTTGATACAACTGATTCCACATTCTTCATTGCTAGCAAAAGAAGATGGAACGGCCTATTTTCTGTATGAAGGCTTTTATCATTACATTAAGATTTACGATGTACTTGAAATCTAAATGTATGAATTCATTCCACTGTCTTTTGCAGGGTCTGTTACGGCAGCTAGTTTTGTTACCTGGTTCAGATGCTACCTCACAAATTTGTCCCTCATCTGAGCCTCGACTCTCTGCTCTCTCAGTTCCCCAGGCCCTCTTACACCTGCCAATCAAACCATCATCCACTGACCTTCCCCTCCATCCATATGGTGAGACTACTAAAACATTAACACTAGAATCACTGTAGTAGAATACTAGTCACTAAAACTATATATTCTGCTGGCACATATTTGGAGTATGTACAAAGAAGAGACAAAGTATCACCTTGATACCACAATATCATGTATGCTTTGTCTAAATGTGAGCTAATCTTGAAAAGGTGCAGGTGTTATACATTGTGTAGCTGATGTTCACTGAGGATATCTTTAAGTTTGCTTGAGTCTTTCCTATAGGAATGCTGTGTGTTTTAGCTGTAAACACAGGTCTGTGATTGTATGGGGATGTAAGTAACTCTATCTCACAGGTCTGTTACTGATCCGCTGACATTGACTGACAGCCTTGTGCTTTGAGTTTCTCTGTGGCTCAGAAGAAGTGCTGGTGTTTGAAAGCAGGGTGCAGTCGTGCAGGACTTTCTGTTATGCTGTATACTGTGGGCATGTTGAGAGACAGACACAGGGCAGAGAGAGGCCATGTTTGCTTTATCTCCCCTTATATAATGTAGACAGATTTTAGGCTGCAATATGCAATATCTGTCTAGGTCTAGTACACTGATATACGATTACATTCATACTGATATATGTAGACTTATAGTTTTTTTTTTTCAATGGCTTGAACACCTTTATTAATATTTGAGTATTTTTTAACTCTTCACACAGATCTCTTTTTAACAACTCTCATCTTGGCACAGTAGTTAAAGGGATAGAAAGATGAAAAATGAAAATTAACCCATGATTTACTCACCCTCAAGCCATTCTAGGTGTATATGACTTTCTTCTTTCAGACAAATACAGTCAGAGTTCAATGCTTTATAATGGCAGTGAACGGCTGTTTTTGAAGTCTAATAAAGTGCATCCATCTTTAATAAAAAGCGCTCCAAGGAGTTAATGAAGGCCTTTTGAAGCAAACTACTGCGTTTGTGCAAGAAAAATGTCCATATATACAACTTTATAAAATGTAATATCTAAAATAACCGTAACGGTAACTGTAAAATGTCAGAGGATTTTGATATAAGCCCAGAGGAGACTGGTTCTTTGCTGTAAACAAAACTTCTCATGAGACTAGCATAATATCACTGGTGCTTACACTACGTCACATCCTTAGGGCTGGGAATCGATTCCAAAAAGATTTGATTCCTCGATTCCAAGGCGTTGGGAATCGATCCCATCAAGGGAAATCAACTTCGCTTTCAGTTCAACAAAGCGTATCTATAGGTGCCTCTCAAACGGAAGGCTGCATCCTTTTGTTTTATTCAAAAAATAAATGAAAATATACAAATACCTTCAAAAAATCAGGAAGGCTGCATCCTACGAAGGCTGTGTATCTCGGCTGTTACATCATTAAACGTTGCTGAATGTCGATTCATGAATATAAACTGAATAAAACCGAGTTGGTACTGAGCTTGTCAGAGTTTGAGAAGCACCCATTATTACGCTTCTAGCTCGCAAATAGTGATAAGTCTGATTTTTTTTTTTGAAGAAAAGGTTCTTTTGGATATTGTTCTAATGAACCAGTTCAAAAAACTATTCAGAGGTTACTTTACAGTGGAACTGGCTTATGTTGTCTTCATGACGTGATAGATCATGACGTGACATTTTTTTTTTTACCTTTTTATCAGATGACAATTCTGAAAAAAAACAACAACAAAAAAACAAACGCTGAGAGCACAGATCAGTGGCTGAGAACGCATCTGATGAATAAACCAGGAGCTCTTACATCAGTGTTGTTGTTAATATTTACATTTTAAATTTGAAATCAATCAGAGCTACAGAAATGTATCGTAATTTTTTATAAACAAAGCTTCATATTATGATAAAGCTACTTTCTACAACCTGTATATCCTGCAGTCATGGCACATTAGGTTCCTCCAATCTAAAAAAACAAGAATTGAAAACAACAGTGAAGAATCGATTCTTGGATTCAAATACCATTGATTCCAGAAACAGGAATTGGAATCTGACTTGATTTTAAAAAATTCAGAATCTAACAGCCCTATACATCCTACATCAGCAGCTGGAACGCCACTCTCTTGTGAACGCGCGTACGAGATTACGGGTTATACTATTTTAAATATTGATATTTTTCTTACACATATGCATTGATTCTATTCAGAAGGCCTTTTTTAACTCCTTGGGGCCATGTGAAGCAATTTTATGATGGATGGATGCACTTTATAGGACTTCAGAATCACAACAGCCATTCACTGCCATTATAAATATTAGAAGAGCTAGGACATTCTTTAATATAACTATGACTCTATTCGTCTGAAAGAAAATAAAGTCATATACAGCTGGGATGGCTTGGGGGTTGCTTGTCACCCATTGAATGTGTTTTGTGGCAAAGCAATGGAAAATAATCCAGTTTAGCCCACACAGACTGCTGCTGTGCCCACCATGTGATGGTGACCAAGTGACCAAAGTTTTGAGAATACCCAGCAAATACTCAACATATTTCTAGATACTATTTACTATATTTACTGAACTATAAAATATTATTACCCTTTCAGATTTTTTATTTTGATTATAAAACTGAAAGCATATTTATTATATATATACTAAATAGTGAAAACGTCATTCATCTATGGAAGCTGGAAATATACGTCAATACCGATAACAGTTTCTAAAACTGAACGTCTTTGTTTATTTGACACAGAGGCAGAGGTTCGGGTGACTGCAGGTGTGAGTCCTCCCTGTAGTCACTCAGAGGAGGGACAGCTGTGGTTTAACACATTGAAGAAAGGACTGTTTCTCTGTGACGGTATTATGTGGCTCACTATGCTGCAAGGTGATTTTGTAACAGTAATTTGCAACTGCAATTTGTAGCTGCTATTTATAGTTTGAAAGTGATATGGTATCTGACTATTACTTTGCATCTCTGCAGTGAAAGAGAAGCTGGACTACGTGGAGGATCACCAGGATTTATTTACCAACTCTGAGACATTTGACATTGAGGTTTTCCACATCCCCTCCGTAGGACTTTTCATGGCGACCGCCAACCGTGATTCTGACCTCGGTTCTGGAATTTACAAATGGACAGATGGGAGGTTTGAACGCTATCAAAACATCAGCACCTACGATGCGCAAGCATGGCAATACTTCACAGTGGGCAAAAAGGTGTGTGTGGACTACCAACAGAATGAGACGTTGCTTTTATACAATAAACAGTCAATACTGAGTAACTTCCATTTTAGTAAACATAGTGTTGGTTAATTTGCTCTGCCAATGAAAATAATTTCAAACGAAGTCACAGCGTAGTATTCAGAATAATTTACAAGTTGGCTGAGTGAATGATTCAATGACGCATCCAGAAATGCAATCACTGTTCAGAAACAATCTAGTAAATTACTTGGTGATTCACTCTTAAAGACGTTTTGCCATTTTTCATGACCTACTGACATATCTGTGCAGCCAGCAGAAAAACTCCACACCACTAACAGAAAAACTGTTACAGAGTATCCAACCCTCTACAATCTAAGTAAATCACTCACATGTGCAGCTATATCTTCACACTGGGTGACTAAATGATGTCTAACATTAGCCACTAGCTAATAAATTCTTGGATTTTACTCGCCAGTCTGCGAGTTGGAGGCTAAGGCCCTTTTTTTCAAGCGATATGTCAAGCCATCTGTGGATTTTTCATGGATGCGCAGAGTACCCGTATTTGACGTACCGTAAACTCTAGTGTGAAGGCGCACCGACTCGCCATAGTGTCGCTAAGAGATCCGCGGTGTTTCTGCGGAATTGGGCTACTTTAACACTGTTGCAGCGGGTTGTTTCTGCGGGTTTTATATTGTTATTTAGTAGTAGAATTCGTAGTATTATTATTATTTTATCAGTATTATTGTTATTTTTTTTCCATTTGTGACCTGGACCATTTGTGACATAAGTACCACGGGTATTGGGTCAAAATTATCTTTCTTTTCTTTTAAGCCAAAAATTATTAGGATATTAAGTAAAGATCATGTTTCATGAAGATATTTTGTAAATGTCCTACTGTAAATACATGAAAACGTATTTTTTGGCCAGTAATATGCATTACTAAGAACTTCATTTGGACAACTTTAAAGGTGATTTTCTCAATATTTAGCGTTGTTTTGCACCCTTAGATTTCAGATTTTCAAATACTTGTATCCCAGCCAAATATTGTCCTAGCCTAACAAACCATACATCAATGGAAAGCTTATTTATTCCATTTTTAGACAATATCAGATTTAAATTACCCTTATGACTGGTTTTGTGGTCCAGGGTCACATTTTATAATGACCAACAATATATTAATCACCAACAGCAGTCCAAAGTTCAGTTAAACTGACAAATAGTTATTAATGCATGGTTACCAAGTTTTAATTCTAAGTACTAAAGTTCTGTCATTAAATAATGCTTACCTGATTACTTTTTACATATATATAAAATATTCTAGCCAATGGCGATTCTTTGCCAAGGTCTGCATAGAGGTTTGATATCTGAAACAAAATAGACAAGCGGAGTGGTACAAACAGTAAAAACTCTTAGTGCTGTTGGACAGATATATCAGCACTCTTGGAATGCTGCTAAGCCTATCAAATTTGAGGACCGGAACTAACTGTTGTATAAATGAAAACCTGTGATACTGATGGATCTGCCAAGCGGAACAGCTGCTAGGCCACTATCAGAAGATGGAGCGGAGTACAGACCGTCTGTTTGCTCATCCCCAGCTGTTCTTTACACATTAGAGTGTTTTTTGATGTGGTCTTCCAGTGGGAGAGGGGGTGGAAACCTGGCTCTCAAGTTTTAATGTTGTAAATCACATGTGCATAATAACAGAAATTAATTTTGTCTGATGCGGCATCCAAAATTTACAGCAGACACCTCCTGCTTCCCTTCACCGTAACTTACTGCATAATTACAGTCAAGAGTTGGAAAGCCGTATGGGACTCTGTTAATACCTGCAGTGCAATTATCCATATGTTTTTTCTTCTTATGATTCATGTTTAATTTAAAGTGAAACAGAGGGGGGAGGCCTTTGTAATTGCATCAGTGACCAGTTATTAAAAGATAAATCAATGCACCATTAAACTGAAGTTTTGAGCAAGTCAATTCATTAAAACATTCCCATCAGCATAGCTTTGAAGTCCGTCTGGGATAATTAAAAGCCTCTGAAGATGCAGAAAGCACCTAAAATTATGAAGTGCAAAACTCATTACAATTTAATTCCGTTTTTCATCACTGTACCCTTTAATTAACTGAAACTACTGACATGATTTCTTGCAACAGAAGTTCCTGGTTGTTGCCAACTGCAGAAGTAAGGATGCAGGGGACCAGGAGCAGTCTGTGATATATAAATGGAGCTCAAGGAAGCTGAAATTTATTCGCTATCAGACTCTGAACACACACAGTGCTCGTGACTGGGAGGCTTTCAACATTCAAGAAGAAACCTTCCTCGCTGTGGCCAACCACAGGCAAGGTACTGTTTATCACAACAGCTCATTGCATGTCTGTCATCTCATGTGTGGTTATTGTTGTCCTTTCAAACTGTATTACTCGACAGGTTTTATCTGCTGAACAATACCAGGAGGAAGTTCATTTAGATGATTTCTAAAAGAAGATTAAACTTGAATTCCATACAAATCTCATACAAATCTATGGTCTTTGAGGCACACAATCTGAACAAAAAGGCCATCAAGGAAATCTTTTTAAGGCTAAAAGGTCTCCTTGTTTATGTGGTTCACTTTGATTCTGCACTTGATGTCTATTCGCTTACGAGCGCCCACTGCGCTCATCCGTTCGTGTGAAGTTCTTACGTGTGCTTTCGGCATTGATCAAAGCGGAAACGCGAGCATAAAAGACAGCTTTCATAACCATACAGGCCCCATCTATACACCTGCATCTGCTGGAACCCATCCAAACTGAGACACGTCAACCCATGCAGATTTCTGTGATAAAATGTGACTGAATAACTGTTTTAAGATTTTTTTCTTTTCTTTTTTTTTGTCCACAGGGGAGAGAAACCATAATATTGACAGTGTAATCTACAAGTGGAATCCAGATACTCAGTTTTTTGAGGTCAATCAGACAATCCCCACCACTGGTGCTTATGATTGGGAGTTTTTCTCCATCGGCCCATATTACTTCCTTGTAGTCGCTAACACTTTTAATGGAAGATCTACAGTCATTGATTCTACTATCTATATCTGGCTGGAAGGGATGTTTCAGCCTTATCAGTCCATTACAGTAAGTGAAATTGTTATTTTATCTTCATCATGATCATCATCACACATACACATGCCCTTGTTCCCTAATCTGCAATTCAATTTATCCTACAGTTAGACAGTTTAAGGTTTTTAGTGTTTTGATATGTTATGCTTACCATTTTTTATCAAAAATACAGTATATACTACCAGACAAATGTTTTTGAACAGGATTTCTGATGTTTCTTAAAGAAGTCTCCTCTGCTCACCAAGCTTGCATTTATTTGATCCAAAGCACAGCAAAAACAGTAAAATTTTGAAATAGTTGTACTATTTAAAATAACTGTTTTCTATTTGAATCTATTTTAAAATGTAATTTATTCCTGTGATTTCAAAGCTGAATTTTTAGCATCACTACTACAGTCACGTGATCCCTCATTATTATTATTATGTTGAAAACAGCTGAGTAGAATTTGTTCAGGTTTCTTTGATGAATAGAAAGTTCAGAAGAACAGCATTAATCTGAAATACAAATCTTTTGTCTTTATCATCACTTTTGACAGATTTGATTTGATTTACAGTCAGTTTAATAAATATAATGTACCCTGTCTGAGCAAAAGTATTATTTAAAAAAAATCTTTCAGACCTTTGGGGCGATAGACTGGGAGATGTTCCAGATTGAAAACAGAGTTTTTCTTGCTGTGGCAAACAGCCAGATGCTTACGGAGGAGGGCAAGATTCTGTACTCCATCAACTCCACCATCTATGAGCTCAGCATGACCTCTCAGACCTTCATCAGGTTTCAGGATATTGAAACGAACAGGTAAATTATGAACTGGTGTTCATTAGAAAAAGCCTTTACATTTCAAATTTCATATTTATATTTATATTTATATTTATATTTATATTTATATTTAAGGAACACTTTTTTGTCTGGGTTTTTCAGTGCTTTGGACTGGGAGTATTTTACTGTGGGCGATGACAAGTTTCTCGTGGTCGCCAACTCATATGATGGAAGCTCATACTCTCTTAATAGTGTTATATACAGGTATGGCTCTCATATTGCACCAGGGTTATTGAAACTAAAAGTATATATTTTTTATTATTTTGGTTTAACTCTTTGTATTAATGTGTTTTTGTCTGTTAATAAGTGATAACAGACAAAAACATAAAATAAACAACTGAAATAGAACATTAAAAATCTGTAACTTATTTTATTTCAGCTAGTTACCAAGGAAATGTTCTAATTTTTGTTTAGTTTAACTTGAAGTGCTAAAATAACTTGATACTAAATAAATGATACACTGTCATTCAAAAGTTTGGGATCAGTACGTTTTTAATGTTTTTAAAGTCTCTTAAGCTCATCCAAGTTTCATTTTATTTTTTCAAAAACACAGAAAAAATTATTGCAGTTTAGAATAACAGTTTACTTTATTTACTTTAAAATATAATTGATATTTGTAATGCAAAGCTGAATTTTCATCAGCCATTACTCCAGATTCTTCAGAAGTCATTCTAATATGCTGATTTATTATTAGAATTATCAATGTTGGAAACAGTTGTGCTGCTTAACATTTTTTGGAACCTGTGATACTTTTTTTTTTTTTTTAATTCTTTAATGAATAAAAAGTTAAAAAGAACAGTGTTTATTCAAAATAGAAATCTTTTTTTAACAATGTAAGTCTTTACTATCACTTATTATCAATTTAACACATGCTTGTATTCACTTCTACAAAAAGTACGAAAAAAATCGACTGACCCCAAACTTTGAATGGTAGTGTATATAGTTACAAAATTTTTATATTTGAAAGTAAATGCTGTTATTTTTAACATTTTAAGAATCCTGAAAAGAGTATCAAAGCTTCCAAAATAAAATATTAAGCAGCACAACTGTTTCCAAGAGTGATAATAAATCAGCATATTAGAATGATATCTGAAGGATCATGTGACACTGAAGACTGGTGTAATGGCAGATGAAAATTCAGCTTTGCATCACAGAAATGAATTATATTTTAAAGTATATTAAAACAGAAAAACACTATTTTAAATTGCAGTAATATTTCACAACATTACAGTTTTTTCTAAATTTTTAATCAAATTCAGTCTCGACTTGTTAAAAAACATTTAAAATCTTGAATGGCAGTGTAATAGTATAGAACTGATACCTTATGTGTGTATCAATGGAACAGTTGATTTAAATAAGAAAACTGTGTCATTATTTCTCAGATTCATGCCATTTTCCCTTTTATTCATCCATGTAGGCTAACACAAAAGGAGAAATTCTATGTTGATCAAAGTTTTTCCAGAAATACTAATTCAGCAAGGGGTCTGTATGGTACTGGCCCATTATGATACTGTCAAGGGTAATATAGATGTTTCTTAAAAGACATTTAAATATTTTACACTTGTTATATAGCTTTATTCAAAATTGATGGTCGAAATAAACAACCTCTTATGTCATCTCTATATGTAAAGACAAAGGTTTCTTTGAAAACAGGCTTCCTAAACACAGACAATCCCGCACCTAACAAGCCAATTGCAATTCTGTTTGAAGCTGCTACTAGTTCTCAAATGACGCGCTGTAACTTTAAGAGTAAATTTGTGACCTGACAATACAATGCATTCTTGCCAGATGTTTTAATAGCATTATTTTGCAGGTGGCAAGGTTATGAGGGTTTTATCCCGGTGCACAGACTGAGCACCAACGGCTGCAGAGATTGGGAATTTTTTAACACAACCGATGGCTCCTACCTCATCTACTCCAGTGCCAGAGCTGCTCTCTCTAAAGTCCTTAAATTAAGGACCGTCTAGTGGCACTGGACATATGGACTGTGTCTCCTGGGAGATAGCTGACCGAAACAGCAACTCAAAGCATGAACACAAACAAACTCCTAAATCAGATGTTCCTCAATGCAAATGTTATCCGAAACTCAATTTATCACATGATGACACTTTAACACATGCACTTAATGACATACCTTGAAACCAGCTGAAGGATGAATCTCACCAGTAACATTCAAAACAGTCCACTGACCTCCTGAACGACAACAATCGCAATGAGATGTTCCCAACACATGTAAAATCAGACATATCAGAAGACTTACACCTGCACTTATTTGCACACAGGTTACCAATATGCTTTGTTGATTAAAATATCATTATGTCCTGTGGTTATTCATCATTACTCTGCACATGAAGACATTTGTGACCCTGGACCACAAAACCAGTCATAAGTGTCCATTTTTCAATATTGAAATTTATACTAAATAAGCTTTCCGTTGATGTATGGTTTGTTAGGATATGGCAATATTTGGCTGAGATACAACTATTTGATAATCTGGAAAATATTGAGAAAATCACCTTTAAAGTTGTCCAAATATAGTTTTGTGGTCCAGTGTCACATTTAACAATTTATGGATGACTGGAAAAATAGTTTTATCAGCCAGCAAAGACACTGTATTTAACTGTACTGTACTGTTTGTAAGCTAATGATTTACATTTTTTATTAGAAGGCTTTTAAATTGAAGTGTTTAATTATATGCAATAAATACATAATTAAAACAATATTTATAATAGATAAATTAAAATGACAGCGAGAATATCAACATTACACAGACTATTTTCTTTTTATATTACAACTATAACTTATTTTAGAACTTGATTGTGTTGTAAATTTTTTGTTTGTTTGTTTCTCTTTGTCATTATTATCAACAGGCTGTGCCATATTATATTGGTATACAAGTCATTCATTACTGATTACATTTGTCAGTTTTATTTTATTAAGTTTATTTACCTTTTGGGTTTGTCAGGAATTGCAGGCCATATTCGTCCTATCTTGGGAAAAAAAGTGACTTATTAAAAATGAAAATTATCATATGGAGTGATTCCTTACACTTTCACTTTAACATGTGCTTATTTGTTTATTGTGTTATTGGATATTTCAGCATAAAAAGTCACTCTTTAGAAGACGTTTAAATGTGCAATATTTATAATGTTAGAAAGATGGCAGAAACCAATCCTGTCTGTCGCTCATTAAAATGAATTACACAAATTGACAATTTTGTATCCTAGGCGCCATCTACTGGAGACTCTGAGGTTTGACTTTTTTAGTTATCTGACATTTAGCAGGACTTAAAAGACAGTAAGCAGCTACTTTAAACGTGTAGCGTCCAACACCGGTCTAGAATAAAAGCTAAATATTGCTGAAAAAAAAGCATCATGCAATATTCTTATTCTCACTTCATAATTTTATTATTAATATATAGGTGCGTGCGTACTTTTCTACTTGTCAAATGTGCATACATGGAATATTCTACAAGAATTTCCACTTTAATTAATTAATAATTTATATAAAAGCATAAAAAGATGACATGACATGACTAAGAATTTTCTGCGCTTATTTAATACATAATACAGCAAAAGAAGTAATATTGTGAAATGTTTGTACTTAAAATATCTGCTTTCTTTTGAATATATTTTAAAATGTAGTTTATTCCTGTGATCAAAACTATATTTTCAGCATCATCATCATTCAGCAGCATTCAACTCCAGTCTTCAGTGTCACATGATCCTTCAGAAATTATTCTAATATGGGGTGCTTTAAATTGATCAAAAGTGATGATAAAGACATTTATAATATTACAAAAGATTTCTGTTTCAGATGCTAAACTTTCTATTGATCAAAGAAACCTGAAAACATTCTACTCAGCTGTTTTCAACATAATAATAATAATAATAATAATAACAACAACAACAAATGTTTTAAGGAATAGGAATAAATTACATTTTAAAATATATTCAAATAGAAAACTTATTTTAAATAGTACAAATATTTAATAAATATATATCGCTGTACTTTGAATCAAATAAATGCAGGCTTGGTGAGACTTCTTTAAAAATCTTACTGTTAAAACGTTTGACTGTGTTTGTGAATATGCACATGTCCAATAATCATAACAACAAACATGAATACTTTATATTTTATGTTAGTAATAAAACTCCAGCTTTTTTCTAAAATAAAAGTTAAGTGTAAAAAATACACGCGCATATTCGCTTTTGTGTTAACAGTATTAAAACAGCAAAATGTTTTTTTTAAGTATAGCACTTAGATATGAGATGTATTTGAGCATAACTCTACTAAAAATAAAGTCAAGTGAAAAAACGCGGGAAATACAATTCAACTCATTATCATGCAGCGGTTTCCCATTCATATATTTTCTAGTGTAGTGAGCGTGGGATAAAATCAATATCAGCGCTGTCCAATCGACGTCTTGTACAGATAACCGCCATTATTCATCGACCAATCCGCTCCTTGCTTACTGGGTAGAAAAGAGTCTTTACATAGGAGGAGCAGCCACTCCGCATTTAATGTCCTTCGCATCGGAACTGATTTGTTCTGAGGTTTTTAAACTTTGCTCTATGTAAAACACATTGAAAAAAGTCTGTATGCGAAACAAGTTTATTATAGACGCAATATATGTCGTACAATAAGCTTTTATTACCTCTGTGTGGTATTTTCGTCGCCCTCTTGCGGCCATTGCTTAACCGCGCAGGTGGGAGTGGAAACGCTGGTTTCTAAATAAAGCCTCTACGACCGAGATAGGCGTTCATTAGCAGACGTTCGATCTGTGTGAGCGTTTGTTCGCTCTATTTGTGTTTTCTTAACTATAATTTCACTCACACTGTTACCTTTGCAGCGTAATACATACTAAACAACAATGAGTGACGCCGAGAAAGAATTCGTGGAGCGGGTATGTAATATATTTTTTTTACTGTTTTCTTTTCTTTGCACGCGCCCTTCCATGTTTCTTCTAGAAATGGCCTCCATATTGTATGCTAGCCAGCAGCAGTGAGTCAGACAAGCTTCATTCATTTTGTGAAATCTGGTTATTAATGTACAAATACAATGATGAGCTCGATGCGTTTGTTTTTTAACATCTCTTAAAACTTCATAAAATGATGTAACTACGTACCAAAATTATTTGTCGTTAGCCGACTTAAGTGCTAGCAGACAGACAACGTGCTTCAGATCAGACAGACGTGTA
Source organism: Cirrhinus molitorella (assembly GCA_033026305.1). Taxonomy (NCBI): domain Eukaryota; kingdom Metazoa; phylum Chordata; class Actinopteri; order Cypriniformes; family Cyprinidae; genus Cirrhinus; species Cirrhinus molitorella. The sequence goes on along the minus strand of CM065122.1, from coordinate 27,848,896 downwards.
TCTGCTTATGTTTCTGCTTTTTTTTCACTAGTAAGCAAACTGTTTTACTGTCTTTGCTAAGTGTTTCCTCCTTGCATGTTTTATTAAAAAGATATAACCTGTATGAGTAATACTTGCTGCTAATACATGAGAGAAGGTCATCCTGAGCCTTAAAGCTAATCGCATATGCAACAAATGCAAACGGCGTTGGTGTTTTGTGAGTATAACAACAAAACAATAGACTTGATATGTGTAGGCATATCAGAAATGTTCTTCAAATTGACATGCAAATAAGCCTTAGTTTGTAATTGGAATAATTGCTTTTGCATGCGTGCATAAGGCTCAGGATGCACCTGAAAGTATGTAATTGTTCTTCATGATGGATATTAAAGCTCACTTTTCATTTCTGTTGGTTCATCTATGATGTTTTTCCCACACTAATAAAACAGTAGGATTATTGGTTGTGATGTCCAGTGTTTACACATTCTTCATACTTTTCTTTTTTGTTAAGGTTAAGGTTGGAAGAAGAGAAATCTGGACGAAGTCAAATGTCAAGTTGTTAATGCGAATAATTTGAAGCTGAATTTTCAGTGCATGCTAATTTTCGGAGCAAAAGAAGTTCCCATATAGCATTTATGGGCAGTGAGAGAAATGGGGGAAGAGGAATGAAGTCAGAAATGAAATTGAAACTGAAGAAAGAAGAAAAGATGTGTTATGAAGTTAAGATCAGAAGTTATCTGGGATAAGATCGCAGCGCTAAGTAACTCTTAGTATGTTTGTCCCATGCGTGCATGCATAAATCTTCTGTTGTCCATTTGTATTGCAATAGTTATTATTGTCCTGTAGCATGACAGATTTACAGCTAGTTATTTTCATAAATATTCTGATGCATTACATGTCAAAAACACTGCAAATTCCTATGTTGTAAGTGCTTCAAAGTAAATGTACACTATTAACACTAGTTCATGTACCTGCAGGGAACAGACCATCATCTTTGCATATTATCCTAGTCTAGAATGGTCTCATTTATATGCACACAATAATTAGTTAAACATTCTCAGTTAGACCATGCTTTCTTACTCTAACGTGATTTGGATGTGGTTGGTTTAGGAGTCCCGTTCCACCTCTAGGAGCCCAAGTCCTAGAGGATCTGCTAAGTCAGCCAGTCGCTCGCCGGAGCGCTCACCTGCTCAGTCGAAAGAGGGGTCCCACCACACTCGCTCGAAGTCCCGTTCTCGCTCCAGGTCTAAGACTAGGTGAGTATTTCTAGTTTTTTTTTTTGTTTTTTTTTTAGGTGAAACAACCTGCATTAGAAAGCAAGGGACTTCAACCTTGTTCTTACTTAAAATTATATTATTTGTATAGCTCCTTTTATACATAAATAATTTACAATAAAGCATAAAGGAAATCAAACAAGAAATCAAATTGTATTTCTGGGATTCTTAAAAGCCTTAAAGGGATAGTTGACCCAAAAATGAAAATTCTTTCATTACTCGCTTTCACGTTGTTCCAAATCTGAAAGACTTTTGTACATCATCTGAACACAAATTAAGATATTTTTGCTGGATGTTTGCTGGTAGCTTTGTAAAATTACAGTTAAACCACTGATGTCACGTGGACTATTTTGTCAATGTTATACCTTTCTGGTATAACTAAACTGGTATAACTGGTACCTTTCTTTTTTTTTCATTTTTGGGTGAACTTGTATGCTTTTATATAGTGATTGCATCTTAAGAAAACGTTATATTTTTGTAAATGATGTATTGATGGGATACTGAACAGTAATATTAGAATGATTTCTGAGAGGTCATGTGACTGGAGTAATGCTAAAAATTCAGCTTTGAAATCACAGGAAAAAATTTTATTTTAATATTTAAATGGAAAAATTATTTTAAATAGAAATATTTCAAAACTTTACTTATTTTTGCTGCAAAAAATCTTATTGTCTAAATTTTTGACTGGTGGTGTACATGTTTGCAAAAGTGTTTTTGTTTGTTTTTTGGACATAGGGAAGCAGTTGTGTTGCTTTTGATTAAGTCCAAAATTGCATGTCATTTGAAACTGTTGAAATGTCCTCGTGGCTCAGCTACTAGTGGAATTCACAGTACATCGAGTCGGCAGAGTGGAAGTCACACCTGCTGCTTTCCGGTTAAAAGTAGAAACGTAGTTTGGGCCAGATTAAAAAAAAACTTTCCCCCACCCAGGACTACGATTTTAAGCACTCTGCAGTTGATCATTTGACATGAGTTGGTAGCAACCTGATATATAATGAAATTGAAGCCAGAGGTTCTTGCCTGTCTAAGAAGTTTAAGACAGGACTTATCAGTTGGTAACCTGATCGACTCCCTTTAACGTAACTTACTTTTTTTTTTTTTTTTTTTTTTTTTTTTTTTTAATTCCATCTTTCTGCAGGTCTCGATCCCATCGGAGCTCTCGCCGGCATTACAGTCGTTCCCGCTCACGCTCTCATTCTCGCCGGAGACGTTCACGCAGCCGATCATACAGCAGCGAATACCGTCGCCGCCGCAGTCATAGCCATTCTCCTATGTCCAACCGCAGACGTCACGTTGGAGACCGGGTGAGACAATGAGTCGGTTGCATGCGTGATGTACAGTGTTTTTGTAGTGCTGTATTGTAATCAGTAAGGTTTTCTTCACCTTTAGGCAAACCCAGACCCAAATAGCTGCCTGGGAGTGTTCGGCCTGAGCCTGTACACCACAGAGAGAGACCTGAGGGAGGTCTTCTCCAAGTTTGGCCCTCTGAGTGATGTCAGCATTGTGTACGACCAGCAGTCTCGACGCTCCAGGGGTTTCGCTTTTGTCTACTTTGAGAACAGAGAAGATTCAAAAGAGGTGAATTTTCCAGCTGCATAATGACATGCAATTTAGCTGCAAAATCTAAACGGTTAATAAACTGCATCTGTCATTTGTATGGATTTCAATAATGAATTGAATGAGTATGTTCTGCCTTTTCTGAGATCTCCAGTTGAGTCCAGTTGCTTGATTCAGAATTTTAAAGGAATATTGCTTTTTCCAGTAAAAAAAAAAAAGTCTGCTGGGTAAACTTTCATTCATTAACTAGAGAGGATTCATTGGTGAACAAGTAATGCTAAACTTATCTAAATGTGACCCTGAACCACAAAACCAGTCATTGTAGCAATGGCCAACAATACATTGTATGGGTCAAAATTATAGATTTTTCGTTTGTGCAAAAAATCTTAAGTAAAGATCATGTTCCATGACGATATTTTGTAAATTTCCTACCATGAATGTATCAACTTAATTTTTGACTAGTGATATGCATTGCTAAGAACTTCATTTGAACTATTTTAAAGGCTGCTTTTTTTGTTTTCCTCAATATTGAGTGTTGTTGTGTTTTTTTTTTTTTTTTTTTTGCACCCTCATACTTCAGATTTTGAAATGGTTGTATCTCAGTCAAATATTGTCCTATCCTAGCAAAGCTTATTTATTCAGTGTGTTTGTCAGCTACAAAGTTGCTGAGGTTTTTTGTTTGTTTTTTTTCTCTTCATTATAAGTACAGTACTTGCAGCTATTTTATGGCCAGCAATAGAGACACACCTGGGGATTAATACTTTAAGCAAAAACAATATTGTTGTGTGCTCAGTATAGTTTATTCTGGTCTGTTTTGGTTTTAGGCTAAGGAGCGTGCAAATGGTATGGAGCTAGACGGCCGCAGAATCAGAGTCGACTACTCCATTACCAAGAGGCCACACACACCTACTCCAGGAATATATATGGGCAGACCAACATAGTAAGTTTGATTTCTTGCAGTCTGTTTAATCACACTCTCAACTCATTTGAATGTTCTAGATAATGAACACTGATAACTGAATATTAGCTGATGGTAAGTGGTCTTGATCAATGTTGAATTCAAAATTTTTATTTTATTTTTTTTTCTCTTGTGCAGTGGCGGAGGCCCGAGTGTAAGCCGTCGACGTGATTACTATGAACGAGGCTATGAGCGTGGATATGATCGCTATGACGACCGTGACTACTACAACAGCAGGTCATACAGGTGATCCTCTACTGTTCAACAGTCTGTATGATTTGTAGTGATGTCCCATCATCCTGCATGGCTCAACATAAGGATTCCTGCTCTCATTGGCCAGTAGATTAGATTTGTGCTTAACCAGCTGATTGTCACCTTATCACTAGAAAACATTTGTTATATGTAATATATTAAACATACACTACCATTTATACAAAAAAAAAGTCTACAGTTAAGGTGTTTATTTTTTTTGAAAAAGTAATATTTTTATTCAGCAAGGATGTTTTAAATTGACCAAAAGTGACTTTAAAGACATGTGTAATGTTACAAAACAATTCTACTTTAAATAAACACTGTTCTGTTGAACTTTCTATTTGTTAAAGAATCCTGAATTAAATATCACTTTAATCACATTTTTAAAAAAAATGCTAATGTTTCTTGAGCACCAAATCATAATTTCATATAATTTTGAAAGGGATTGCTGCACTGAAGACTGGAGTAATGACTTTAAAATGTATTAAAATTGATTACATTTTAGTGTATTAAAAGGTATTGTGTTTTTTTTTTTTTTTTAAATGCTAATAATAATAATAAATGTTTCTTGAGCACCAAATCATTTCTCATATAATTTCTAAAGGATCATGTTACACTGAAGACTGGAGTAATGGCTTTGTTTTAAATGTGTTAAGTTATTTTAATTTTACTTTAAATATTAAAAATTGATAAATGTATCATCATGTATAGTGTTTTCTAAAGGATTATGACACTGAAGACTGAAGTTTTTAAAATGTATTTTTAAATATTTTTTTTTAAATTAAATATTCTAAAAAATTAAATGTTTCTTGAGCTCATCATCATCATCATCATGTATAATGATTTCTAAAGAATATGACACTGAAGGCTGGAATAATGTTTTTTTTTTTTTTTAATTATTCTAAAAACACCAAAACATCATGTATAATGATTTCTAAAGGTTTTAAAATGTATTAAAATATATTTTTTAAATCAAATATTCTAAAAAATGAAATGTTTCTTGAGCACCAAATCCTCCTCATGATGTATAATGATTTCTAAAGGATTATGACACTGAAGACTGGAATAATGGTTTTTAAAATGTATTAATTTTTTTTTTTTTTTTTTTTTTTTTAAATGAATAAATATTCTAAAAAATTAAGATATGTTTCTTGAACACCAGATCATCATATGTATAATGATTTCTATAGGATTGTGACACTGAAGACTGGATTTTTATTTAATTATTTTTTTGTTATCTTTATCTTATAAACATTGTTAATAAGAAATGTTTCTTGAACACAAAATTATCATTTCATATATAATTATTTCTAGGGGATCCTGTGACACTGATGACTGGAGTAATGACATTAAATGTATTAAAAATATTAATTAAAAAAATGTAAAATATTGTTTCTTGAGCACCAAATCATCATATCATTTGTATATGACACTGAAGTAATGGTTTCAAAATTAATTTTAAAAGGATATATATTTAGTTATTTGAAATTGGAATTTTATTTGACAATATTGCTGTTGGGTTTTTTTTTTTTAACTATATTTTGATCATATAAATGCCTTGGTGAGCATCTTTTAATAAACATTTTCTTAAAGAAAAATATAAAAATATATTAAATATATTATTTTTAATTGGCAGTGATATCTGGAAGCTATGCTATAAATTGATAATCTTTTGCTGGTAAATAATAAAATGTGTGTTTTTTTTGTTTTTTTTTAATCTGTTGATAATTGGTGAATGCAATTAGTGAAAGTAATTTTTTATATATATATATATATATATATATATATATATATATATATATATATATATATATATATATATATATATATAAATATAAATAAATAAATAAATAAATAAATAAATAAATAAAAAAAAAAATATATATATATATATATATATATATATATATATATATATATATATATATATATATATATAAAATTATTATTTATTTTTATTTATTTGATCCATGCTAATCTGTTAGAAAGCTAAATAATACTATGATACAGAATATATATTCTGCTCATGTAAAAGTAGATTTTAGAAAAACTAAAGTTTGTATGGCATAGGTGAGGTGTAGAGTTGATTAGCACCACTGGTCAAATAGGGCAAATGACAGTTGATTCAACTGGCCTGAAACACTCTCACTTGCTCCAGGACAGCAGTTCATCCTTATGTTGAGTCCTGCTCCTACAGACTGCATACTGTATAGTTCACATTGCATACAGTAAAGATGTTTTTTCACATGCAGTGTATGCTATGTGCCTTAACTTTTTAAATGTGTTATTCTAGTTTTGAATACCACCTTTTGTGATCTGTAGATGCTGGTGTTTCCATTAAATCTCAGCTTTGTGTTCACAGGAGAAGATCCCCCTCTCCCTACTACGGCCGAGGACCGTACAGATCAAGATCACGCTCTCGCTCCTACTCCCCTCGTAAGTACTGCACAGACACAACCACAATAGACTTCAGTGCCAGTCACTAGTATTGTCTCACTGGCTGTATGCTTTCAAGAGTACTTAATCTCAACAAACTGTAAATTCTTTTGTTGTTTGTGACATCAATGTTTTTTTTTTTTGTTTTTTTTATACAGGTCATTACTGAAGTGAAGTTTGACTCCCCTTTCCCTTCCTGAAGATGATGTTGATGACAATGACATTGTTGATGATGTAGATGTTTATTTCTGGTGGCATGAGTTTGGATGTACTTTAAACTCAATCCCTTTGATTTCTTGCCTAAATGTGTCTTTGACTGGTCTGGATGTTTCAGTAGTTAGAATAGTTTTGCACTGTTCAATTTTTTGTTTTTTTTGTTTTTTTAAGTTTCTGATCTGATGCTGAACTTGCATTTATTTTATATGATAAAGTGTCCTGCTCAAACCCCATTATGTTTTATGCGTTTTAAGCTTAGCAGTGGTCCTGCAATAAACTGCTTTATACCTCCCACATGATTGTGCTTGAATCACTTAAAACATGAAATCTGTATGTTTCATATCAGTAGTGGGGTGACTCCACTGCAGATTTCTGGTTTGCATATTTATGTAATGCATACACATTTTCTCTCAAGACATTTGCTTTGCAGATAAAATTAACAGGTTTATTGAATGGGAATCCTAGAACACCATTGCCTGAGCTCTGTTCCAATTTAAGTCTTGTTACCTAGAATATACTGTTAATAAGATCATCTGAAATACTACTTCAGTATGTGTAGAAAATATAGTTTAAAGTACTCTGGGATTTAGCATTAATTTGTGTGTGTGTGTGTGTGTGTGTGTCTACTTTGTCCAGTCTGGGATTCCCTACTTTTACTGTAACTGGCTTCTGAAGGGATTTTAATTGCCTTTCTGAAGCTCTGGAATTAGCATCACTAACACATTTAAGGTGTTTTTAAGAATCACAAACTGACAGTAATTGGCCCCAATTTAGTTATGGATTATGCTATGAGTAAAGATAAAGATGCTGTAACACACTTGCTCCCCAGCACTGCTGCGTTTGGAGACTTGTAATGTTGTAGTGTCTGATTTGGAGCTCTGAGAAGTAATGCAGAAGTGAAATGCAGGGGAAAACCCTAGTATACTGCAACACAGAGCAATCCTGTACTTTATGTATGATCCTTTAAAAAACAGAAATCAGCAGAAGTAAAGGGGGCAAACAACATTTTGGGTAAACGACCTAATGTGAGAGTCCCACCCAGGTTGACTTTCAGTGTGCTACTGCAATGTATAAAATCATCTAGATATTGATTATCCTTGGAAATATATGTATACAGTCAAACCAAATTATTCGGACACCAAATATATATATATATATATATATATATATATATATTTTTTTTTTACTAGTGGGTGCAGGGCACCATAGTTAATTTGTGACCCTGGACCACAAAACTTTGTCTTAAGTAGCATGGGTAAATTTGTAGCAATAGCCAATGATAAATTCATTGCATGGGCCTAAATTATTGATTTTTCTTTTATGCCAAAAATCAGAAGATATTTTGTAAATTTCCCACCGTAAGTATGTCAAAACTTAATTTTTGATTAGTAATATGCATTGCTAAAAACTTCATTTGAACAACTTTAAAGGCAATATTCTCAATATATTTGCACCCTCAGATTCCAGATTTTCAAATAGTTGTATCTTGCCAAATAATGTCATGTCCTAACAAACCATGCATCAATGGAAAGCTTATTTATTCAGCTTTCAGATTATGTATACATCTCAATTTCATAAAATTGGCCCTTATGACTGACCAAGTGTTTTTTCTTTAATTGCTAATGCAACTTTTTTTTTTTTAATGCCACATATTGTACAAAATTAAGCATTACTTGGTAGTTAGTTGACAAAGTATTGATAGTTGTGTAAATATTGTCATACTGAGTTGTCTGAATTTTTGGTTAAAGAATTATATACCTTTCTATCAAAGTTATCTAACATTATCAAGATTAATTTGTAATGACACAGTTTAACTCTGAGTTCTTGTCATATTTTATTACCATTTTCTAAACTATAGCAATAGTGATAATGTGAGAAATGTGAAGGTGTCTGAATAAATTTGGGTTTGACTGTATATATATATATATATAGCCTACACACACACACACACACACACACACACACACACACACGTATGGCATAAAAACAATGAAATTTTGCTCAAATTTCAAAGTCATCTTTGACAGGCTCTTACCACAGTCTACATAAGTGGAATCAATGCATTATATTCATATATAACGTTCACGCTCCTCCTAAATCATAATTCCATAAGGTTTCTCCACATTCCTGTTTCTTTTCCATTGACATGGGCGTTCCCAAAGAAAGTCCCATTTTCCAGCTGCTATTCTCTTTGGAGTCCGTGCTTACAGTTTTACAGTCGCAATTATTAATCGTGGATTAAATATCGAATCAAACTCGAAGAATGTAAATTAAAAAACAAACAAACAAACAAACAACGAGTTATCCTCACAAGTGACAGAGGAAAACGCCCATTAATCCACAACACCCTAAAGATGCCAATCAAGCTGTCAATCACGATTGTAAATGAAAGCTGCCTCTGAAAATGATTTAAATGCGTAACATGCGTTTATTAACGCAAACTGATGGGCTGCACGACCTGTCATTAGAATATATATATTGACTTGAGCAGGCTCTCTCTGTAAGTGGATTTAAATTAGCTAAACCCTCATTGAGTCTTATCATTAAGCCTTATTCGTTGATTTATGCTGGTAAATTGAACACCAGACAGCAATTGAAGTCCATAAACACCTCAAAAGTGATTTTGTGATATTTAAGAGCGGTTTTATTTAGAGGCGGCGCTTGTTGGCAACAGAGTAACGTCGCAACGACACTTTTTTTTCAATCCCAGTAAAAGAGTTTGAGCAGGAACAGAGTTGTGTATATGTAGCAGGGGGGTCCGGCTGCATCTGGGGGGTGACTGCTGATTTTCAGCACATTTATTTTATTTTTTTCTCTTTTATTTTCTCCTTATTTTCCTTACTTCGCGCAATCCGTTTCACGCCGATCTATCTGGACGTACAGATTTTCATATAGACCATGAACAAACTCTATGTGGGGAATCTGAGTCCTTCGGTGACCGTGGAGGACCTGAAGCAGCTCTTCGGCGAGAGGAAGCTTCCCGTGACCGACCAGGTCCTGCTCAAATCCGGCTATGCCTTCGTGGACTTCCCTGACCAGAACTGGGCGATTAAAGCCATCGAGACTCTATCCGGTAAGTGCGTTTTCCACATCGCGGGAAGTCGCGGTTATGTATGCCCTGGACCGACACCGTGAAAGACTTTCTTGGAAAAGAAAAGAAAAAGTAACGCTCCCGCATCAGCCGCACACGCTGCTCCAGTTCTTGACGCGAGCGGAGCAGTGCGCGAATGAACGCCCGCGACCTCAATCACACTTCGCGCTCGCTTCCAATACGCGATACAAGTTGAATTTAGGCTCGAATTCTTGAAATGCATGCTCGTTTCGCCGAGCCGAGGTGCTGAACGGGGGTGATTTCTCAGCCGTCGGCCCATAGGAATGTATCGGATGGGTCTGATGCTCGGGTGGCAGGCGTAATTATTTTTCAGTTATTTTTTGTCTTGATTTTATTGAAAAGAAGCGAGCGAACTGAGCGAGAAGAAGGCGTCACATGCATGTTCCTATGGTGTCCAGGTATGTTTTTACGAGGTGTCTTAAAGGTGGGTGATGGGGGTCTGGAGGAAAGTGCTAATAAACAGGTAGCTGGGGGGGACGGAGGTGAGATGCCAATTTTTGTGCTGCGCCAGGCCACTCATACACAACAGATGCACAGCACAACACCTCTATATTCTTCTTTGACGCTTGCGACTCGTTGTGCATGCAACAGAAAAGTACACATCCAGACCTACTTGAAGAAACGGGACAAATTTAGGTAGAAGAGTCTTATCCTTTGACCTCCCATTCTTCAAACTCTCCTCATTGCTCGTATGTGGTTAGTGGGAGTGGAAAGCATGGCTGCCCATTCTTCATATCGTATCAGCTCATCAAGCATTTCGCATAATATCATCAGGCATAATAGGAAATGTGGTAAACATATTACACCTTACATGTAGACCTGCTAAAACTCACTACGTCGCCGACGTGCTTTTAGAAGCACCAACTTGCACGTGTGATTGTGTCCCACGTATTTACGTTGCACGCACTGTTGTTTGTTTTATAAATGGGAATAATACAAAAATACATATTTCAGCGGTGTCGGTAACGCACTGGGGGAATGTCATTTTGTGATCATTTGTTTTGTTTCTTGCTCGCAGGGAAAGTTGAATTGCATGGGAAAGTGATCGAGGTCGACTACTCTGTTCCTAAAAAACTAAGGTAATAATTTTGCTTTATTTATATATGCATTTGCATGAACTCTGCTGCATTTGCAAGTTGGTGGTGCAGTGTTTTGTCTTTGTGAAGCTGTGATGTGTAGAGAAAATTTATTGAAATTTCAGGTTATTTTTTTATATATTTATTCCTTAAGTTTTGCTTTTATTTTTAATACTGTGTTCTTCTTGCCTGATCATTTATTTGACCTGTACTTTTATTAATTCATTTCTCATTTTAATCACAATGCGCTCTTTTCCCCAATACGCTGTTTCCCCCAAGTTATAAATTATAACACCGCTTTCTGAACGTATCAGGCGTAGAAAAGAATACTGATATTGGGTGTTTCCTTGCATAATCTACCAGAGATTTTCTTCTTTAAGAACACGTTGTGTTTTAAGTGCAGGTAGTTAATGCAAATATGCAAATACAGTTTTAACCGCCACATATGTGAAATCTGACATTACGCCCTTTTTCTTATGCTTGGTTTGTACAAGAGCAAGATCACTGTGCATGACCTCATGGCGCGTGTTTAGGCCCTTCCGTGGACCACGTGATTTCCCCTATAGGCCCTGCGTTTGTGTTCCACGGGAGGGCGGCATAGAAATGGCTAGAGAACAGCCCACAACCTTGAGATTTAAGGGCTTATGTAAAATTACATGTACAGTTTGTATCAAAAGCATGTCTGTTACGACGCTTCCTTGTCAGGCAAGGCGTCAAACACAACGCATAAATCGAAACATAACCTTGCTGTAAAGGTGTAAAAGCGTTTTTTCGGAAAAACATGTTAATACTGGTCTCTTGCGCCTCAGAAGGTCGCATGCAACTCGGGGAGCGTGTTGCACAAAGTGCGCAGTCAAGATGGCCAGTCTTTGATTTGGAAGAGTCGGCCATGCTGCTGCTAGAGTCAACCTAACATGACTGAAAGCAGCACGCGTGTGTGCAGCTCATTCTAGAACGTTTCACGCACTTCTAGAGTGCTTCTAGAATCACAAGTGTAATCTGAAGCGAATTGGATCGGCTCAGGTTACAAATGTGAGATGTCGTGGACGCATTTATGTCGGAATATAATCCTCACACACAAGGCGCGTATGTGTTTTACGTGTTAGATATGGTACCTCAGTCTCCCATGTTCATAACGTCCGTGATTATAGGTATTTCGGTTATTATTTACCTCAGTGGTCATTTTACAGTGCATTTTAGTTTGTACCTACTGAGCAATGCTAATATACAGTACGCATGTGACGTAGATATTCAGTGGAGCAGAACATACGTTGGCTTTTGCTGTTGTGATTATTGTATTAACCTGGACGCTAGATAGATATTTCACTTAATCCTTGGTGTATTCTGTGTTCATTGTAGTTAAATGGTGTGCTTAGTAACAGCTGTTTTATTTGTCTGCGTAATTTATATGTCCATACTGTGGAAAAATTACCTTAGAGACGCCCTACTCCTTGTTTTCATGTTACTAGCATTTAACACAATTGTTGCCTTAATAATAATATTTTAATAATAATTGTTTTATTGTTTCTAAATTGTTTAACACTGGTTGGTTATGCTTTTTTTTTCTGTAAGACTTTGCAAAAGATATACACACTGGCATTAAATTCTAATGATGAATTTGTTTCTGTTAGAAGAGGCTAAATTAAAAATATAAAATGAAAGACTAAAATAGAAAGTATATGTGAATACTTATGGTTAGTTTTAATGTTTATTATGGTATATTACATTTTCTAAACAGACTTTACAATTTACAGAAATAATGCAAAACAAACATGTTTTTGTGATTTGTTTTAAGTACTGTTTTACTGCATGTTATTGCATTTTAATATAGCATGTGAAATAATTTAAATGATCACATGTAGCTTTTGACATAATAGATAGTCAAGACAGACATATTACGTTTTAAATTAGTACTGTTTTTGCCAATTTGGCATATTGATCTGTAAGTTCTGAACTGTTGTTTGATTGTATGCCAGTGATCCATTATTTTTATATTTTCACAAATCAAGCTGTAGAACAAGTCAGAATTTCCTGAAAAATGCTTTTAAACATTTTATCTAGTACCTGAACATAGTCAGCTGTCTTAAAAGTAATTCAAAATTTTTACATGTAATTTGAACAATTCAATCTATTAAAGTAGCACATAACTATTTTGTAAGAATTATCAGACAGTTTATTTTCACAGGTTTTCATATTTAAAAAAAAATGTATAACTTGAATATTCAGAATGAGAATAAAGAACAATTTATAAGATAATTATTTTAAAATATATTTTTGTGAATTGGTATTCAGTATCTTAGAACAAAAATGTCATAGTATTTTGTGCATTTTGCGAAAGATCTGGTTTTACAAAATCTCTCAAATAGCAGAAGTGCTTTGCCTTGATGTATTTTACTTTTAGATTCTTACATTTTAGATTACATTAAGCAGTGCTTTACTGAGCAGCCTGTGCTCCTTTAAGGATTCCCCCTGTTTTCATATAATATTTTATTATAGAGTCCTGCGTATTTGCAGTAAGGGAGTGGAAGCATGAAAAAATATAGTGGACAGCAAAGCTGTACAGTATGTATGAAACACATGACATTTAATGCTGTGAATAGTTTCAAATATGTCTTCAGTGATCTAAAATATATTTATGTATATTTGTATATAATTTGAATCTGTTTAAAGTGATACATATACAGTGCATTGATAATGTATTAAGCACTGACATAATTCTAATTTACATTTAAATATGCTCACAGTTTGAATATGATTTAATAGCTTGTTTTTAAAGCTGTGCTAGACAGTAATTAACCACACATTTTTAATTCATGTTGTTGTCATTAAAGTGAAGCTATCTTTTGTGAATTTGTTAATCTGGTTTCTTAACTACCAGGAAAAATATACAAATATTTTCCATTTTCATTTCATCTTGTTGCTGTGCTTATATGTAGTGGCAAGCCTAAAATTTTAATTATCTACTTTGTTAGGAATAATTCAGTTGGTTTTTGATCTAATAAAGTGATTGTTAATTTGCTAAATTCAAACAATAAAATATTTATAGATTCTGAAGCTTGCAGACAAACATCCATATTTAAATTGTAGTGTCATGAACAGATACAAAATTGATCATTTGTTTTAATTCTGTACATTATTTGTAATGTATGATTTATTCATTTTGTTTTTAAATTGAGTGAAATTGTTAGTGTGTTATAGTGATGCTCTGTGAGTTTTCTTAATTATAGTTTGTACAATCAAATGCTTTGTTGTGTAGGAATATTCATACTCTGTTGAACCAATTGGATTGTACATTTTACTTCATTTTTGACAGGCAAATTTAAACTAGTTACCCCTTATGCTTTAATTCACAGTAGCTCTGCTTATCTGTTTTCACTTTAAACACTTATCTAAGGGTGCCTGTAAAAGATAGATTGTAGATTTAATGGCTATATCTGGATGGCTAAAAATGATCCACCCAGTTCAAATGATTTTTCTCTATTGGCTCATGGGTTGAATAGATTGAGATGAAGGCTAAGAACAGAACTGTAGCTGGAAAAGTGGGTTATGAAGTTGAACTCTCAATAGAGAACTAGTCACAAAGCCCAGGGGCATTAGGATCTCAGAGATGAGGTTGGTTCAGCAATACCCTTTCCCCCATCACAGCTTTATTCATTGTCACTTATGGCAAACAAATTACCTATAAAACTCTGTGTAAAATCATAAAAGATTATTAGAATGGCTCAAGATTCCTGTTGAATTTTAATGTTGTTTATTTTCTGAAAACAATATGCACCAGATGTGATACTAAAAATTCATATTCTTACAAATTTGTTATGGCTGTAGGTGCTTTTATGTTCAAGGCATCAGTCTTGACATTATTTGTTGTCATAAACACTTCAGTAATGTTTAAACTCAGCACAAATGAAATTCACTGCGTTGTCCTCTTCTCATTTCACATGATCTGTAAAGCCGTGCTCAAATAGAATATCAAGTGATTTGTTCTCTTTGAACTCAGTATTTGTCTAACTCCAATCTCAATTTGCTAAGGTTTACAACAGGCACTTCAAAACCCCATATTGGTTTGACAGTCTAGAACTTTAAAATAAAAAAAAGACATCTCAGAAACTTTATGCACAGGTGTTTCTCCACCAAAAAGAGGTTTTCCTATTGTGGCTATAAATACACTGTCAATCAAATGCTGGTAGTACAGATAAATCTAATCTGCCATATTGTTGATCCTTTTATGGACGTCAGCACATCTATTTTACTGCTCAGAAATGTTACTGTACTTTTACATAGGTTTTCTTCATTGCCCTCTGTAACCTCGCCTCCCTTGAGATTAAAATACTGTAACGTGTAATTCCTCATTTGTTAATCCCTTTATCGCTATAAAGGGGGCAGAGGAAAGAAAGGGATTATATCATAAAGAATGTGAGAATGATTGTCATAGAAGCTTTTATGCTGTAATCTCGTCTGAAGCAGCTTTGGCTGCTCTTTTCACTTGCTCTTATCAAGTGTTTGTTTGTAGACTACCGGGCTAATGATAATGTTACTCATTTAAGTATCAAAGAGAAGGTCTGTTTTGATTTTGTGTCATTGTTGAACCTGTAAATAGGTTTTAGTCATGTTGTGTTTTCATCAGTGGAGGGGATTCTGTCTTTCGGGGGACAGAGGGCTGACAGATAATAGTTTGTAGCTCAGGTGCTAGCTGGGTTGTTTGTTGTCATTTGTGTGTGTATACCTTTAAAAACATTGTGTTTAACTCTTCATATGGTGACAGAAAGCACATGAAAGTTGGTGGACTGTATGCTCAGACTGTACAGTCTCTGTTTCTGTACGTACAGTAAATCTTCAGATTTAATCAGTGTCTGTGTGTGTAGATCGCTGCATTGAGGAAAAGGCTTCAGTCTGGTCGGGTTAGTGTGAAAAGGCTTAACGTGAATAGACGCCGCTTCAAAACAAATCTGTAATCATTTCCTGCCAGTTTGAATTGAGTTTTAAAGTCAGCATGAAATTGAAGGTTTACCTTTTTCATTTTCTATATGCACATTGCTGGTCTTTATTGTGAGTGATTCATCCATGCAAAAAAGATTTCTCCATTTGTTATGCGTTATCAGTGTAATCACAATATCATAATCCGGTGGATCATGGATCATCCGGTGAAATGACAGACTTCTCTCTGGTGACAAATGTTGAAATTCTACATTTAGTCAGCTTAAACCTCACTCCTTTATTACAATCGATGCAAGCTTGCATTTGTACCTTTGTTCATCCAATCAAGAAGTGGTTGATAGAACCAAGGTACCATCCTACTTTTTGCTTTTCCGATAGTCCATTTCACTCCATTAAGGGGCAATATTTGTCCTCTAGAATTAATTTCCAGGAGCATTTTTTTTCATTCGTGAGGGAAATTTAATTACCCAATTTAATTAATTTTTAAAACTGTTGTTATCAATAACAATAGACTGTTTAAAATTGTATCTAAATTATACATGTAAAAAACAGTAGCTCATAGGGCTGCAGTATAATGAAAACAATCATTATTGTAGATTATTGCTCTTTATATTGTAATAATGATTATTAACATTGATATAGAAAACAATAAAGAACATTTTTGTTTTCTTTTGGGCATGTGTTGTTCTATGACATTAGACAAGTCTAGCACTAGTTATGCAAAAACTCCTTTTATAATCACTGAAGCCATGAAATTATTCTTTTATTTCCATCGTATCCGCACTGTGTTGTTTATGATGAGGGAATTCACGTTCAACAGCTGACTAATCTAAGCACCTCTGATTGGACAATACATTCCTAAATTCAACAGAAACTCGTTTGAGTGGTTATAAGGCTTAATGCTGCACAAAACAGTGCATGTGAGCAGTGTGAGCGAATTTGAACGTAATTTTGCAAATTTACATTTTCATTCATTTTCACATTTGGTTTTAAACACGTCAGCTGTAATACATTGTTTAATTGAGCCCTCATTAATTTCTAACCCTGAGCCACTACGTCCGGTTCACACTAATTTCCATTACTTACACTCTTTTACCCTGTATTCACACTTAAAAAAAAAACAAACATAATTTAACAAAATTTGTGGCTAGATTTTCCCTTTTTAAATTAAAATGTATGTATACAATTTCTAGAACAATATATATATATATATATATATATATATATTCTAACAGCTGACTTGATCAGGTTGGCTTCTGTTTACTTACATTGGAACTCCCATTACTTAGTCTTGGATAAAACGCTTCAGTACTAAATTCAAATTACAATGTGCTTCTATATTATCCAAAAATATTCCTCCATTAGATACACATTCGCAGTAGCTTGGCTTGAGGGAAGCCTACCTTTGCAGCAGAGGACTGTGGGATATCTCAGCTGAGCAGGGGTGCTGCTGAGCGGCCACAGCGTGAGCGTTCATACATGGCGCAGTGGCACTGCTTTGGGGTTTGTCTTGCTCTTGGGTGGCATGGCAGGCTGGGGAAACGGGCAGCTGAGAACCCAGCAGGTGCCACGTCTTGCACTTCGGCCCTGACTGGCTCACTCTGTGACTGAGCGCTGTTAGTGTGTGCGTGTGTGTTGGAGCAGTTGTTAGCCCCCAGCGCTGGTGAGATGGTGTCAGGCTTGGTCAGAACCACCTGTCTTGTACAACGTATTCTTCTCCTAACCATTCATGGTTGTGTATGTTACTACGAGGCTTCATTTGTTGGTCCACTGAAGATGTCAGTCAGTTGAACTCGATGGCATTCATCTTGTCCTTCTGCGCAGCTGTCACAAGAAATATGCGTAATATAGAAAAGCTGTAAATATTTCATTGTGGCTGCATCAAGGGCATGCTGCCTCGTCTTACAGCATTCAGAAGAGAGTGTGCCATACCCTTAAAGGGAGCTTTTCCTCACCCAGCGGTGTTTGCAAATATTATCAGTGCTCCAACTGTTCTGGCAGAACAGAGTCTATACCCAACAGTGATTCCAGCAGAATAATCCTATGGTTACCGTGGCAACCAAATAGGAGAGGTTTCTTTTTTCTTTCAGAGGTCAAAGATAGATGAAAAGGAGCCTTGCATTTTGTAAAAGTGCATGTAGTTTGTTTCTTTTTTGGCCCAAAGGAAAATTGTCTTGCTCTAAGGTTGTTCTTTCATATCTGAGGAGACCCGGGGAGTTTGCTGTTGTTTTATTTAAGTATCAGCTTTGTCTCAGAAGTGTATTCTAAAACTCTTTAGTTGGAATCAAAACAGACATAAACTGAGACAGTTGTTGGCAAATTATGTCCAGAATTGTAGTGCAAGTTTATGTTTTTGTTTTTAACTGAATTTTTGAACTGATAAAATGTGTACATTGAATGCAATATATTATATATAAGGTTAAATGACACTCATTTTTTCATTTTTGCCCACATTTATTAATTTTATTCAAACACTTTACAAGGTTTCATTAGTGAACATTAACATTAGTCAGCTACTTTAGTTAACATAAACTAAGATTAATGATTAATACTTCAACAGCGTTTATTAATCAAAGTTCATATTCATTTCAACATTTACTAATGCATTATTAAAATCAAAAGTTGTTTGGGTTAACACTTTACGATAAGGTGTGTCATTTGTTAGCTTTAGTTAATGTATTAACTAAAACAAACAATGAACAATACATTTATTTAATGTTAATAATATATAATAATATAATAATAATAATGTAATAATATGTAATTGTTAGTTCACAGTGCATTAATATTAACAAACTCAAATTGTGATTTTGTTGAAATTAACATAAATAAGATTAATAATTGCTGTAGAAGAATTGTTCCTTATTAATTCATGTCATCTAATGTAGTTAACTAATGAACCTTATTGTAAAGCGTAAATGTTGTTTGTTAACATTAGTTAATGCACTGTAAACTAATAATGAACAACTGTATTTTTATGAACTAATGTTAACAAAGATTAATAAATACAGTTTATTCCTGTGATCAGCATCATTACTCCAGTCTTCAGTGTCACATGATCCTTCAGAAATCATTTTAATATGCTGATTTGCTGTTCAAGAAACATTTTTTTATTATTATTTATATATATATATTTTAACAAATTCATTCATATTTTTTTTCAGGATTATTAGAATAGAAAGATCCAAAGATCAGCATTTATCTGAAATAAAAAGTTTTTGTAACATTATACACTATACCATTAATAAATTACTTTTATAATAACATAATAATAATAAAATATAACATAATAATACAAATATTTCAAAATGTTACTGTTTTTGCTGTACTTTGGATCAAATAAATGCAGGCTTCTTTAAAAAAAAACATTAAAAATTTTACTGTTCAAAAACTTTTGAACTGGTAGTGTAGTTTGGCATAACCTTTTATTATTTCTTACAAAAACAATTAACCAAAACTGCTTTACTGCTTAGTACTGTTTGAAAAATTGCTGTCTGCCAAATCAGAGATGTGTTAAAAAAAAAAATTGTATTCAAGGTATTTTTATTTAGATAAAATTTCTGCCTGATGGTTCCTCTACATGACATTTTACAGTCATTAAATGTAACTTTTATAATGGTATAATTATTTTTTCCAAAATCCGACATGAATACAAAGAGTCCATTTACTTGGCACATTTGCTTAAAACTAGATTTGTCTATTTTTTTCTTTAACATGGGCACTTTTAAATGCCATTGCCCTGAAGTTAATGTAGAAAGCACAGCTCAAATAACTGGCAAATCAGACACAGATTATTGAAATCTTGGTAGGACTTTACAGTAAGGTTCATTAGTTAACTACTTTAGTACCTATAAGAACAATACTTCCACAGAATTTATTAATCTTAATGTTAATTTCAACATTTACTAATGCATTATTAAAATCACAAGTTGTGTTTGTTAACATTAGATAATGCGCTGTGAACTAACATGAACTAACAATGAACAACTGTATTTTAATTTACTAACGTTAACAAAGATTAATGAATAGTGTAATAAATGTATTGTTCTTTGTATATTAACTAATTGAAACTTATTGTAAAGTGTTACCGAAATCTTTTACAAATACTTTCTTGTGGTTTCCAGGATCTTTTTATTAGAAGAAAAGAGAAACTAGCTATCTAGAAGAAACAGTTGGATTGTTACGTGGTAAATGTAATGTTGTAATTACTTAGCACACTGTTATTCAGAAAGTTATTTGTTAAATTTCATAATATGCTGTATGCCTTTAACGGTCACTGATAATTGAATTGTCACTGTCCATCTCTGAATTTGGCATTTGGAGCACAATGTCTCTGGTGTTTGTGGGATCTTCCCCTACGCAACTGTGAAACTTTGTCAGTAAGATTTTTATTCATGAATCCCACTCACGCATCGGCCATTTACATTTTGCCTCTCTATATGTATGATTGAGAGGGCATCAACAACACGTCCTCAGAAAGCCCTGAGCGAATTCGGCACCCACCAGATCCCTGGACACAACTCTAAGTATTGTTTTGCACGGTTTGATTAGTTATGAATGAAGAGGCAGCCCTTTCTGTGTGGACTAGAGAGATGGCACGATCATAGCCATCCACAGGCCTCGAGAACATTACTAATGAGTTATGATGGAATTGTTATGACTAATTCAGTGTTCCTGAGAGGTGTTTGCCTTATTTGATGTACCTTTGATGGTCATGGAAATTTTCTTCAAATAGATAGTCTTCTCAATTTTAGCTGTATTAAAATGTCAATATTTTATATGTAATGTGTATATGAAACATTTTCCCAAAGTATCTACCTGTGGAAACCAAAGAGAAAACTGCCTGTTAGCATTTTCATTCATCTTAATGGTAGTTGAGAATGGGGTTTGTAAAAATGTTTACTTTTTTTAGTCTCTTATACTCACCATCGCATTTGTTTGATAAAAAACACAGTGAAATAGTAATACATTATACAATTTAAAATCTTTTTCTTTTTTGATATTAGAAAATGTATCCCTGCGATGCAAAGCTGAATTTCCAAACGATCCTTTAGCAATCATTCTAATATGCTGATTTGATGCAAAAGAAGCATTTCTTTTTATTATCAATGTTTACTAAGAAATGAAAAGTGTTTTTTGATCAGACCACTAAGAATAAGTCCACAGGGCTCTTGGTTAGCATGTCTGCATTGGCTCTGAGAGTCGCTGGCAGAGGGCAGTGTTTCAGAGGTGACGAACAGTCTACCTGCTACAGTATGTGCTGGTGACATATATGAAGGCATTGGTAAGCCAAGACGCTCAGTCAAGAAGGCCTCTATGCCTTGTGGTGTTCTCATAAGGTGCAGTTTGACAATGGACGAAACCACGTCTTTCAGTTACGCCATTTTTGGACAGTGTGTCTTTGTCACCCTCTTGCTGACTGAAACGCCTCTGCCTCATCCTTCATTGTGGGAATCGCTCAATGAGTACATTGAATGAAACTCTCGCTAATAAATATTTAGCCTGTTCGACACAGACTCTACAGGCCAGGCACAGAGAAAGAACCCCTTGAAATAATCATGCCAGTGAGAGGGAGTTTGCAATTATTGGAAACAAAACAGAACTGAAGAATGGATCCGAATACAATTTCATTCTTTGACTCAAATGTTCTACTGTGTTTCATTTAAACAGGCTCACTGACACTGTAGGGTCCTGTGAAATCTGTTATATTTATTTATTTATTTTTCTGGAATGTTTTAATGGTTTAATTAAATTGTAATAATTAAAAAGAATGTCATCAGTGAATCAATTGAATTCAAAAACATCTTAACAATTTAATAATTTATAAAAAAATTTAGAACAGTAATGAAATGTGTTGTATTTACTTGTATTTATTTATTTATTTTTTATTTTTGTGGATTTTCAGTTTTATGATTTAATAACATTTTATTATCAACAATGATGGCAATAAAATTAATGCATATAACTTAATTTAAAGGGGACCTATTATGCCCCTTTTTACAAGATGTAAAATAAGCCTCTAATGTCCCCAGAGTGTGTATGTGAAGTTTTACCTCAAAATACCCTATAGATAATTTTTTATAGCTTGTTAAAATTGCCACTTTTAGGCTATGAGCCAAAACGCACTGTTTTTGTGTTTGTCCCTTTAAATGCAAATTAGCTTGTGCTCCCACCCCCCTTTTCAGGTGAAGGCGGAGCTTCTAGAACCTAAAACACTTGGGAGCCATTCTCGTCAATGCAGCAAAGGCGGAGTGTGTCAACTCACTCAGGGGGTGGTTCTATATTAAAACGGCAGTGTCTGTCAAAATTTGTGGGCCTATGGCTAACCTGATGTCACATTAGCACCAATGCTGAAAACAGCTCATTGGGAGACATGGTTTATGACATGGGGATTAAAAAAATAAGAAGTTTAAACATGTTTTAAAAACTACAGTTTTTGCCTTGAAGACCTGTCGTTTCATATCGTCATGTGTTTTGCTATCGCGATACCATGATATTGATAATACCGTTACATCCCTAGTGATATTCCTATACAAAATTTTGTTTTAATAAAGTGTTATTATTACATTGATAAGTGCATTCTACTGTGCAATAGTAATTATTTGATTACATGTGCAGTCCTACTTTTGATTTATTATTCCAAATTTTGCTGAATTATGCTGAATGGGTGCTAATTATGTCTTCCAAAATGTACGTGACTGGTTGTCATGATGCTTTTGAACAGAGCAAACCCCACATGTTAAAGGTAAACAGCCTGTGTCTTTTTCAAGCATGCTAAATGTGGGGCTGTGACATATGCTAGTGGTATATACATCGAGCCATGGTAAAGATTGTGTTATATAATGTTTGTAGGTAGCTGTGTTTGTGTGGCTGCCAGTGAGCAGGACTGCTTTATTTACATTTGAAAACATGTATTGCAACAATAACGAAGGATGAGACCCAAACAAGTCAAAATGAGGAATAACTTGTTATTAAGGATTGTTTGGTACAACAGGAAAGAGTTTTATTTTGATGAGCAACATCACAAACTGGTTTTATTAATATTGAATTCTTCTGGTGTGTTGACACAAGTGCGAATATTGGATAATTTCCAACTGTTTCTCATCAAATCAGAATTTTGATTTATAATTATTCCTTTTTAAGTGTTTAGAGTAATGTTTTTAACCCATGTTACATTACATTTTAGAAGTTGGGAGTCAGTAAGTTTTTTTAGTTTGTTTGTTTTTTAAAGAAATTAATTCAGAAGGGATGCATTAAATTGATCTTTTTTAAATCCTGAAAACATAAATAAATAATAATAATCATGGGTTCCACAAAATATTAAGCAGCATATATATATATATATATATATATGTTTTTTTTTAATGCTAAACTAAAAAGATCAAGTACCTCTCAAGCATAATTAAAACTGATAATACAAAAAAGGTATTACCACATATTTTAACCTTTTTTTTATTTCAAGCTACTATATCTAAAAAATAATTAGAACTTTAATAATACTGTCAATGTGTTATTAATTGTAATACATGTTATTATATGTTATTATTGTGAACTACAACAATAATAAACATAAAAAAAAAAAAAAAAAAACAATGGTAAACATGAAAAAAGGTTGTGGTCTGGCTGTGTTATGAAGAATGGAAGTTTATTTCCAATTTATTTTTTCTGCAACAGACATTCAGGTGATCAACAAAAGAATGCCCCTAATAAAAACAAAAATTGCTTACTGAAGCTACTGAAAACTTTTCTATTTGATTGTTTCTTACATTTTTAATATATTTTTACATTTCATCTGGTATGCAGATAGACTTTTATTTATGATCATTGCTGGTCATTCATTAAAATAAATTCATTCACCACACTTGTTGCTGCTTCTTCAAACTCGCATCATCATGCCTTTTTGTTCGATCTGTCACATTACATCACCTTAGCCATTCAGTTTTTTAGATAAACATGATTAGCGACCAGAAATGGTAGCCACAAAC
This sequence comes from Cirrhinus molitorella, assembly GCA_033026305.1. NCBI lineage: Eukaryota > Metazoa > Chordata > Actinopteri > Cypriniformes > Cyprinidae > Cirrhinus > Cirrhinus molitorella. Next base: position 27,825,116 of record CM065122.1, on the reverse strand, counting down.
CTTGACAAAGCATTCCTCTCAAATTCCCCTGTACTGTCTTGACTCGCAGCTGCCAAGTTCATTAAGTGATTCATTCAGAATGTATTGGGTCATGTTGTTGACTCAGTCCCCTGAGGAAAAAATAGCATGTGGACTTGTGCGGTGGCCTTGAGGACAGACTGAAGAAGTGAATTTGTTGAAACTCAAATCTAAAAAGACATTTAGGTTTATTTGACCCATCTGTTCCTTCGTTAAAGTCTGTCTTTCTCTCTTTTGAGGGTGCAAACGGCGTTAACTGTCTCAGCAAGATATTGTTCACTAACAGACATGTTGCTAGGATACAAAATGACTTCAGTTAGCACTGAGTTTCAGGGCTTTGAAAATGACCACGGTGAGTGGTTTGTGTCTTTCAAACTTACTGAAAGCGCATTTAGAAGTAAACGCAATATTTGCCGGCTTTTATCACGTCTTGTTTATCTGACAGTAAGACATTTGTTTGTCGTTTCCTGTAGATGTGACTGTAAGACAGCAAACCACTCAGGTTCAATGTGGCACTCACTTTTATGTGACTCTTCAAGTCTTCCCTCACTTGAATCAACTTAGCCTTTTTCAAAATAACACAATATTACCTCACAATGAGATTTGACACCTGAAAGCTTTCCATAGACATTCACAGATTTTTGTATGAAGTCTGAGTCGAGTTTGAGGACTTCAAACTGGAGTAAGAGTTAAATCTGAAGTCTCTTATGGTCTTTGGCCATGAGTTGAATTTCAAGACTCAACAATGACTCATTTATCTTCTTTATATTGTTTTAAAAAAAATAAATGTCAATATATCCACCTTTTTTCTCAGTGTGGAAGTAAGCCAATGGTTGAGACTACCGGTTTATTATCCGCTATGGGGAAATAATAAGAAGAATAACAATGTGCAGTAAACTGTAACACTGTTTGCACTACAAACCTGTAAGTTTATAATTAAGTTTATAATTAAGTTGATAATACATTAAAATAATATGGCAAGACGCACCAGTTTGCAATATCAAGCAGCAAAGCAAGCTGTTTTGTACAGCTAAGTAGCTGGACGCAGATCAGCCCGGAAGCCACATACAAATATACAAAAGGCGATGCCCACTTTTACAGAAAGAAAAAGGTGGATGTTATTTTAAATGTACCCTTTAAAGGGAACCCTGGGTATGGCTTAATATGACATAAATTGTGTCTTACTGAAATATGTAGTAGAAAACCCATTAAATATTTATGTTATTTAAAAAATCCACATAGTTTTATACATATTTTGGCCATTATTTAGATTACATGAAATGGTTGCGCTCTGTGAGCTTCTGCCGCTACCTGTCGCCATTTTTACCACAACACAACTTGGAAAATGAAATACTGATACAATGATACATTGTGTGGCTTTTGGTTGTACTTTTCCATCGAAGGGCAACAAGAGAAACAATGTAAGGAGAAAAGAATGGGAAGATGCCTGTGGATTAATAAAACTTCCTAAAAGACCCTTTGTTCTTTCCACTTTAGCCCTGATGCCTTTGAGGCTTTTAGTAGACCACAGCTAAAAGAGCTTACAAATGGCAGAGACAAGACATGCTAAATGCCATTCTGGCAGGATGTAAACATGCTGATGTTTGTCATGACGCTACAGCCACTGAAGGAGTTTATCAGCGTAGATTTCACTTTATATTAGGGATGTTTAGACTCCTTGTGGGGAAAATCAATGGTATGGCATTTGGTTTAAGCCTTTGCTAATATCCATTACCACCTGTAAGCTCTTTTAGTAGCTGTGGACATCACATCAGTATTTTATTTTCCAAAGTGTGTTGTGGCAAAAATAGCAACAGGTAGTGCCAGTAGCTCAATGATGCAACTAGGGCTGTTTCGAATACCATTTTTTTGAGCTTCGAAGCTTCGGTGGAAATCAATATCGAATATTCGAAGCTTCGGTGGGAGGGGCTATGCATATAATAAAAGCAGAAATCTCTGTGTGTCTGTTTTATGTTTATGCTAGGATGATTTTCCGGAAGATGTATATATGTATGTAACGAAGTTCAAGACTCTGGGAAGTATGCGGGAAACTGCAAACGTACTTTAATAACAAAATAAATATTAAACGGCAGCCGCTTCACGCCAGACTCCATCTGTGTTTGCGTTAATCAGTCAGAACTCTCACCGCTCAAAACGCCGGATTTTTGTTCAGTCCTGCATTCTGCAAGCTAATTAATCCTCTCATTATAACAAAGCTTGTAGACTTGTAGAATGCACGTTCATGACGCCAAGAGTTTTACGCGATCGTTAAAAAGAAACTGAAATTAAAACGTGCACGCGCATTCAAAAGCAATTTTAATACTATAGAGCGATTCCCCAATGCGCGTAAATTAGGCCATATAACATATCTAGGCTTTATAACTGTTGCTGTGAGTTCTTTATAGGATATAGGCTGCGTGGCGGACACGTCGCGGATTTGCTGCGTGTTGATTTGTCTTTCTGCGCCTGTGTTAACAGATTAGAGCAGCCACACTGTCGAATACGCGCTTATATCAGGTGCGGTCCAACCACACTGCAACCGCGACCCCGCGACAGAATAGAAGTGCAGCGGATTTTTTCAGCAGCAGTCACGTAACAAACCTGCTCCACGTCCGCCACGCAGGCAGTGTGTCTCAGAGGCTTCGGTTGAAAACGGCATGCATCTCCGCTCACATGCTCTGTTAGGCAGGCTAGACAGCTCACATTTCAATGAACAAAAATATTTCTTTATATTTCAAACTTTAAAATAAATCACAACCAGGTTGCATACTATAGTGACACTAGTACACTCTTTTCTCCGTGGCTTGCTGACAGCTCTTCCCCTCCCGTTCACTAATGGGCCATTCAAGTGCGAATGAAAACTGTTCGCGGGGGAAGTCACGTGTTAAAAAAAAAGAATATTCGGATCTCAGAATTGAAAATCGAATGCCAACCCACGGAACGAATATTCGTATATTCGACTATTCTAGCACAGCTTTAGATGCAACCATTTCATGTCATTGAAATAATGGTGCCCCCATAGTCCAAAACATGTATCAAACAATGTGGATTTTTTGAATAACGTAATTTTTAATTGGTTTACTTTTACATATTTCAGAGAGACATAATTTATGTTATATTAAGCCATACAAGTTATAATACCCGGGGTTTATCTCATGTCATTCTAAACCTTTATGACTTTCATTATTCTGTAAAACAACAAAGAAATTTTAAATAATGTTGGTAACCAAAGTACACTGGTGTCCACTGACAAAAAAAAAAAAAAAAAGACACTAAGACGTTTCTTAAAAAAATATTTTATATATGTGAGCCTGGACCACAACACCACTCATAAGGGTAAGTTTTTAAAACTTGATATTTATACATAATCTGAAAGCTGAATAAATAAGCTTTCCGTTGATGTGTAGTGTATGATGTATGGTGCATTGTTAGGATAGGACAATATTTGGCCGAGATACAACTATTTGAAAATCTGGAATCTGAGGGTGCAAAAAAATCCTAAATACTGAGAAAATTACTTTTAAAGTTGTCCAAATGAAGTTTTTAGCAATGCATATTACTAATCTAATATTATGTTTTGATATATTTACGGTAGGAAATTTACAAAAAAAAAAAATCTTCATGGAACATGATCTTTGCTTAATTTACTAATGATAATGATATTTTGGCATAAAAGAAAAATTGATAATTTTGACCCATACAATGTTGTTGTAGCCAAACATTGTTGGTCCAGGGTCACATATGTGTATATATACACAATAAAAAAAAACAAACTAATGCTGTATTTGAACAAAAGCTTTGACCCTAAATAAAAAAAAACTAAAAACATTTATGTTTTATATTGTATGTTATGTATGATTTTTACATTATTTAAAAAAAAATGTAATTATAAACTTAATTTGCACTTAAAATGCACTAAATAACTGAGCAACTGAAATAACTGACAATGATTCTCAGTTTCAAGCTCAAATGAGATGCCAGAACAAGTCAAATTCTAGAATGTTCAAGTGAAAATGAAGGTAAAACACAGAGCAGACTGTTTCAATAGCAGTTGCTGCTGCCATATGGTGCAGTGATAGATTTAGTTATGCATGTGTAATTTGGGTGATTATCTTACTTAAAGGGTAGGTACATCTTCATTAGTTTAGTCAAAAATCTGAGGATTTTTAAAAGTGTCTCTCCTTATAGTGAAAAAAGTTGTCTTACCATAAATGTGAATCATAGCTCCTGCTGTTAAAAGTTGAGACATACATGTCCTTGCATGTTTACTTGAGAAATAAAGTATGATGCTATGATATTCTTATTTGTGATGAGCCAGCTCATAATAAAGTATGGTGAGTGATTTAAATAAGAAGATGGAGTTTGTGACTCAGGATTGCAGTGATGTTCTAGTGCCTGATGTTGGAAAGAGACAGAAATGTTGAACATAAGTGATAAACCTGATATTTTTAATCAGGCTTTTTTGATTTGTTGCTTTATTCTATGAATATTATCCATTTAATGAGCATGTTTTTACTGAACACAACACTTTTCATAGAAACTCAGATTCAGTCCTGTGGGATATTCTTAAGAGCTTCTTATAATTTGAGGGAGTGAAGCGTAGTGAAGGGTCAATTGCTGTTCAATTGCTGGTAGTTCTGGCATCATAACAGTGTTGCAGTCTTAACGACCTGTTTTTACAGCTTAATTTCCATAGGCTGCGTAGAGCATTGCATTGTAAACACTGGAGTATGTGTTGATTGTTTAACTAGGTCTTTTTTTGTAACACCTCATGACACAGGACACACTTGCCTTCCTTTTGCAGATTGTCGAACTGCTGTGGTATTCAGAGAGATTTATTTTTTGATTTCGAAGGCCTGTAACTCTCTGTGCACAGGTGGATTGTGATGGACATCTCTTTATGGAGTGGAGAAACTGGTCTCTGTGTGCCAGAGCAGGCTCAGAAAAACCACAAGCCTGCCAAAGGGCAGTTCATGCTATCATCAACCCGCTGACTGCGCCAACTGGGTTTCAGATGAGCTGCAGTCTCTCTCACACATCCCTGTTTTGTCAACACTAACGTTTTAAAATGTCCTCTGCAACTTCCTTGTTGTTTTTGCATGTCTTATTAAAATACTGTTGATGTTGTCAACTGCTCACTTTGGTTCTGCTCCGCTGCTGTTGGCCTTTTCACTAAATAATCTGCCTAAATAATCATTTCATAATTGGATATTGAGAAAAGCCTTGACTACACATCATTTAGATCTGCATCTAAATTTTTTTTTTTTTGTGTACAGAAACAGAAATATCTGTTATTTGCACATTATTTTTATGTTAACCCTTTAACTGCCATTAACAGCCTTCTTGAATAGCTAATGGCAGTTAAAGGGTTAATTATAGTCATCAAAATTAATAATGACAATTACAGAACCAGGGAAAATATACAGCATTTATAATTTTTGTCAAAATACATTTTGTCAGGTTGTTTGCTCTAGTATTAAATCAGAGGGTTTAGAGTCAGATTTGGTTTTGTACCACAAGACAGATGTAAATAGTATAAATTAATGTGGTATATAATTGTACTTCTGAATTGCATAAGATTATATAGTTCCCATCACAGTGATGCATGTATCTCAGTATTATTTATACTCCCAACAAACTCAGTGAAACAAGGCAATGGATAACTCATTATATGAGGAAACTCAATCTCATTTTACATATTGTTACTCATTACATGAAGTCTTTACATTAATGTAAAATGTGACAAAGTCCTGCTTGATTTAAGGTTGCTTCATTTTGCTGGATGAGTACTGAGGAGAAATAATTGTTCTGCTAATTTATGCCACATAAAAATGTGTAAGCTGCTAAATCATATAGAGAAGGACTTAGTAAGCAGGAAAGTGGGCAATATTTTGATAAAGTTAAAAGGTGGTAAAGATGCGTAAGAGCGGTATTAATTAAGATATTAGCCTAATATTTCACCTACCTGACCGGAAATGATAAGAACAAATAGGAATGTTGTCAAAATTCTTGCTCTGGAAATCCTGGTTCAGTTTGGCCAACCACAAACACCTTTTATTTCTCAGACATTTTTTTGCACACTTCTCCTTGATTTGTTATAACTTTTGGCAGTCTATCGTACACCAAATGTTTTTCCTGGTTTGACGGATTACTACAGCCCAAAGCATGACAATAATTTACCATTTTCAGCTGCAATAATCAACAAAATATGCGTTTCGTTCAGCTTTTGGCACTGTTTACATTCAGTGCCGCCAATATGGCCGACTGATGATGTGTTGCGAAAACGCTCTATACAGTTTTTATAATCAAAGCAATTGAAACTTGAAATAAAGCTGCTTGAATCTAAATAACTTGAGAATCACGATTTTTTAGTTTTAAATAGAGATCGCCATTCTCCCATGATTCTAAACTTTGCAAAGTAATATTTAATTTACTGGAGGCAGTTTATTTAAAAATGTTTAATTAATTTGAATGAATTATTTAAAATAAATTAGTTTAAATGAATGATTCAATGACTCACTCATAAATACCTTACTTAACTTGTTGTCAAATTCATTTTTTAACAGTCATTTGTTGCCAACTAGTGGCAAAACAATGTAATCAACATTGTAATCAATGGTATTTGAAGCGCAGATTACTTTCAAAAGATGATTTGCTGTGTTTTGATCATCATAGACATCCGTGTTTATATCTATAAATGGTTGAAAAGACCATGTGAAGGTGTTTTATGCCTAAATATGATGAACACAGATTTTAGTGTTCCACTATGACTTTATCCAAGGTTTAATGGACGTAGACGAATCATTGTCATAAGAAATAAGGTCGCGTGGGTGTTTGAATCGAGATCTAGCTTGAAGTACCATCTTTTTTGTGAATATGCAAGTTAAATGAATAGCTCACCCAAAAATCAAAACTTCCCCATGATTTACTCACCCTCAAGCCATCCCAGGTATATATACTTTCTTCTTCCAGATGAACACAGTCGGAGTTGTTTTAAAATTTATCCTGGCTCTTCCAAGCTTTATAATGGTGGTTGGTAGTGACTGTTATTTTGAAGCTCCAAAAAGCACATATATCCGTCGTAAAACTAACACATGTCTTCTGAAGTGGGTCCAAGGGGTTTTGTAACAAAAATATTTCTATTTTTAAAATGATATACTCAAATCACTGCGTTCGCGATAGAGTCGAGTTCCTGGTTGTTGTAACGTTACTCTGGTTCAGACAAATAAAGCTGTGCAAAAAACTAAGCTCTCCTTCTCTTATAGTGAAATCTGCTGACATTTTTTTCAGCTTCTCATTTTCTACTTTTAATTCATTACTGGTGTTTAGTATTGCTCTATCCTCGTTCGTTTATTCTCAACTGAGCTTACACTCAAAATGCGGCTTACGTCATGTGTCGAGTCAGAAGTCAGCGAAGAAGCCGGAACTCGATTTTTTTTTTTTAAAAAGGAAATTTTTGGGTACAAAAACCTATCCGCTTTAGAAGACATGTGTTAACCCCCCGGAGGCGTATGGGTTAGTTTTACGACGGATATATGTGCTTTTTGGAGCTTAATATCAGCCACTATCCACCACCTTTATAAAGCTTGGAAAAGCCAGGATAAATTCTAAAACAACTCAAACTGTGTTTGTTTGGAAGAAGAAAGTCATATACACCTAGGATGGCTTGAGGGTGAGTAAATTATGGTGTAATTTTCATTTTTGGGTGAACTATTCCTTTAAAGCTGTCTTTCTTAGCTGGTTAGCCAGCTGGTCTCCCAGCTTGCCCCCCAGCTTGCCCAAAACCACTTTAAAACCAGCCAATAGACAAGCTAAGACCAGCAAATGCTTGTTTAATATGTTTGTCTTTAGCAGGGAAGGAAATAAACAATGTATTTACTTTTAAAGAGACTTTCCATAATGTCTACGTACTGACTTCAACAATGATGTGGTATTACTGTTAGATGTTGTTCATTTGGAGGCTATTCTCAGCAAATATTTTATGTTGTTTGCTGTATTAATTTGAAATGCGTATGAACAGGCACATTGTGTAATTGATTAAACTAAAACATTTTAATTATTTTAGAGCTGTAATATAGACAGACTTTAGAGTTTAGTCATCATGTTATTCAAGCTCTTTGTGGAAAACTCTATTAGCTGTTTTAGAGATGCAGCGAGGATGCCTCATGTAAACACTCCTTCCTGTCTCTTGCTGTCTCAAGCATTAATATCCTGGAGCAAAGTGGACAAGCTCCTTACCAGAAGTACTCTTTGTGTTTTTCTAATGGGGCCGCTATTTAGAGCAGGTATTTCTCAAATAAGAGAACAAACGGATCGCTGTTACCCATAGAAGATGAAAGCACAAATAACTGATAAATACTTGCAGACTCGTGTTGCCAGGGTTTTTTCTGTGTGTGACTGACCCATAAAATGGAGCAGTACTGGAAACAGCTGGCAGACTTTACCTTTATTTACCCAACAACAAATCTGCACCGTGCTTTGAAAGCAAACTCCCAGCACGTTGATTACTTAATGCATCAGTGCACTAACAATGCCCTCCTCCAAATCCTGTGATCTCTTCAGCTAAACATTTAAGCAAACCGTGAACACAGTGTACCTGCAGGGTACAGTGTGCTGTTATGTAGCAGGGTGCTGTAGTCATTTCTGCTGGAGTACATGTACTACACCCACTGTTATTGTAGAGATATCACAATATTTAAAGGGATTGTTCACCCAAAAGTAAAAAATTCTGTCATTAATTACTCGCCCTCATGTCGTTCCAAACCCGTAAGATCTTCGTTCATCTTCAACACACAAATCAAGATATTTTTGGAAATTGAAATTCGACAGCTTTCTGACCCTGCATAGACAGCAACTACTACCACGTTCAAGGCATAGAAAAGGGGTTTAGTAGTGTAGTACACTCTTAAAAATAAAGGTGCTTCACAATGCCATAAAAGAGCCTTTTTTGTCTAAATGGTTCCATAAAGAACCTTTAACATCTGAAACACCTTTCTGTTTCGCAAAAGGTTCTTTGTGGCGTAAGAAAAAAGTAAGAAAGAAATGCTTATTTAAAGAACCTTTCCACTTTTCCTTTCAGTGAACAATGTTTTTTTATGAAATGACAAGTAATTTAGATTAAACATAACTGAAATCTTATATGAGTGATGTTTTTGTATTTTTAAGCTTCAGTGTTGTGTATTTCAGGACTGTGACCACTCACTCTGCCTCCTCTGTCTCTCATTGGATGAGAGCGTAGCGGTCTCTGATAGGCTGTGCCGGGTAGTGGGCGGGGCTGTGACTGGGTGGCGCTTGCTCAGGGTGCTGCTGTGTGATCTGTGCATCTGTGAGAGTGTGTAAGCGAGCTGCAGTGCAGCTGCTCGAGTTGTAGTTGCGCCTGCAGCAGTAAGCACTTGCATTGTAAATTGTAGTTAACAACATAATCTTGTATGTACTCTGTAAAGCAGTAGCAGAAGTGTCTCAGTGCGTTAGACTGAAATGTTTATCTTATATGTCTGCATTTGTATTTTTGTGTTAATGGCAAAGTTAAGATATAGTGATATAAATACCAGTAGTGCCTGTAGCAATCCCAGGACTGGCAGAAATCTTTCTTGCTTGTCTGTGGTTTAGTGTAGATGCATATTACGGGAGATATATTATTGGTATTAATATTAATAACTTCTGGATCTTCCTGCTGAGTAAACAGATATTGTACAGATACACTAATAATTCATTCATTTCAACGTTGACTGTCAGTTTTGCCTGCGGGGAAGACTATCAACATGTGAGATGGGAATAGATAGGGCAGACTTGTTTAACAGAGTACATTTCAAATAGTGTTTTAATTAATCTATAAATATCCAAATAGTAAAACAGAATATTTCCTGTAAGAAGCAGCTTCAAATTACTGAAGAAAAAGAGAAAAAGTCATAATGACCAAACTTAATGTCAGCTATCATGCAGCGTGACTGAAAATATAAAACTTGTTTTCTCACTTCCTGTATTTATTTGTTTTATAATATCACATTTTGGGGATGTGCGAAAAGTACATCTTTTCAAAATCAGTTAGATGAAGACCATCTATGTTTTGTTTTGTTTTTTTTACCTAAAAATGAAATTTCTGTCAACCTCAAGTTGTTCCAAAACTGTGTAACTTTCTTTCGTCTGTGGAACACAAAAGATGATTTTGAACAGGGTTCCGTGAATCAGATTTTTTTTTTTCAAGGCCCTGGAAAGTTTTTGGAAATGAACATGCATAGATACAGGTCCTTGAAAATGCTTGAATTTATTTTGTGCAAGAAGTTTTCTTGAAAACGTGCCATATTATTCCATCCTGTCCAAAAAAGTGTTTTGGTACCCATTGATTTAATCTGTAAAAACCAAAACACAAAGACCTTTCACAAAATATCTTTTGTGTTTCACGGATGAAAGTAAGTCATACAGGTTTGGAATAACATGAATATTATATTACATGAAGTAGGGATGCGTGGTGTACTGGTACTGGAAAAATACCGGTATAGATTTTATTTCAATAATATCATTTTGATCAATTTGGTATTATTCGCTGCTGTTATGAAGTTCGCCTGTAGGCGGCAGTGCTTCCAAAATTGCTGCGAAACGGGTAAATGTGCAGAGCTGGGTAGTAACTGATTACATGTAATCTGGATTACATAATCAGATTCCAAAAATGAAGTACTTGTAATCAGAGTAAATTACATTTTAGAGTACTCTTAATCAGAGTACAGTTACTTTTTCATGGATTACATGATTAGATATTATTCACACAATAGCAATAAATTATTCATAATTCATTAATTCCCCCTAATTTCTCTTTTTTATCTTTTCAATTTTCATTTCTAAAACAGCCTACCAATTATAGGCCTATACATTCAGAAAGTCCAGTTTTGTGGACATTCACACCACAGGTGGTGACACAGCATTTGACCCCTGGATTTACAAAAATCTTTTTAGGTTTAAGAAGGATTTCAACATTGCAGCAATAATGGTGAACACATTCATTTTAACAGGTTTTTAACCATGTATTAGTATGTCTTTGGAAGGCTTCTGTCTTCCCAACACATTAAAAATTAGTTTTTATTTACGTTGCATTTACATTATTTCTTATTTACATGTCATGCAGGCATTCCACAACTGTCTGTCATCTAAACCTTATATGCCAAATATACAGGTTCATTTCAATACATTAGAATGTGGAAAAGTTAATTTATTTTAGTAATTCAACTCAATTTTGATGATTTTGGCTTACATTTAACGAATTACTGAAATAAATGAACTTTTCCATGACACTCTAATTTATTGAGATGGACCTGTATTTATTATAACTACCCCTGATTTTTTTTTACCCCTGAGACCCCTGAAAAATAAGCTTTTTAATTGATATTTGAGCATAAGAAACTACATTCATGGGGCTATTAATTTCTAATTTAATCTAATTAATTTTAATTGCTGATTTGACATGCAATTTAGTTGTGAGTTCAGAAAGCAGGTTTTGAGATTTCAGGATTCAGCCATTTATTAAGACTTGGTTGTGAATGAGCTACCCGGAGGTGTTGCAAATGTAGTATACAGACTATCTTTGTTTTAAAATGATTTATTTTAATTTCATTTTTTTATGATGTAATTAATTGTTAGCTTTCATTAAACTCACAAACCCCCTGCAGTTCCTTTACGAACCCTAGTTTGGGAAACCTTGATGTAATATAGTGTTTAATGCACTTCATGTTGTAAATGACAAAAAATGGAACATATTTTCTTACTCTTTGCATTTTTTACATGATTATGGTACAAGATAATCCTATTTAAATCAATGTGATAAACAAGTTAAGTTAAAAGTAATCTATAAGTAATCCAAAAGTAATCTGTTTAGATTACCTAAAATATGTAATGTAACTGATTACACTACTGACTACCATTTTTGTCATGAAATCTGGAATCTGTACCTGATTACAATTTGTAAGTAATCTACCCAGCTCTGTAAACGTGACAACAGAGCGACGCGTTTGATCATCAAAGAGATGAAACTCCATCGACGCGCTTGAAACTGGTAAATACAGACAACTGCAGAAGTGAAATATGGCACATTTTTTTCCAGACGAAACAGATAATAAAGGCGAACAAGCTGATCTTACTGCTATTGTATGCAAGCATTGCTATAATAAATCATTTGTTGCCACAGGAGGCACACATCAAATCTTGCCAAGCATTTGTGACTTGCTCATCCTGCTCATCTTTGTTTTTTAAAGATTTATTTTTGGCCTTATTAAGATAGGACAGATCATTATTGACAGGAAGTGAAGTGGGAGAGAGAGAAGGGGGTAGGGTTAGGAAAGGTCCTTGAGCCAGGATTCGAACTCAGGACACCCATAGCACAACAACACTATATGTCAGCGCACTGCCCACGAGGCTATCGGCACCGACCTCATCCTGATCTTTAACATGAATTTAGAGATCGACAGGTGAGTTCACCATTCATAAATTCAGGTTTGATTAACTTTTATTCACAACAGATCAAGGCAAATACCTAAGATGTGTGTGCGTGTGTGTGTGTGACACCTAATCATTTTAGCTTTGGTCACATAATATTAGCACTTTCATTTCAAACAATCACATATTAATTGAATTTAAATGAAGCAAGAGTTTTTCTATATTCATTTTAGTATCAATAATATGAGGGAATGTTTCTCCTGTGCCATCAACTGTTAATATGAAGCAACCAAGAGAGTGAGATATATTTAATACCTTTTTCTTTGGGGGAGTCTTAAATCTGAAAACAATCAGAGAGAGAGAGAGAGATAATAACGTGATTTTGAATACCTTGACTATTATAACAACACTTTACGGCAACCTTTCTTAAAATTCATTAGGTAAACGGACCCAACAGTATTGCAGCACTTATCAATCTAGATCAATAATTAGTTATAAATGATAAGTGAACTAATAGATGTTTAGTATGTTAACATTACTTACTGAATTGTTTTCAATTTACTTATCTTTTGAGGCTGGTTATTTGTCACCTATGGTGTCGATTTAGTATCGATACTGAGGCATTACATCCTGGTATCGTACCGAAGCCAAAATTATGGTATCGAGCCATGAAGTACAAAACAAGAATTTGTAAAGAAAAATGTCAGAGGATTTCATAATACAGTAAGCCACAAGGAGACTGGCTTTCCTTTGCTGTAAAAAAATTTTCTCACAAGACTAGCATATTCTCACCAGAGCGTGAACTAACTGTTTAAATACAGCATAAAGCATGAGAACTTAAATACACACTATATACAAGCTTGCATCTTTTGCATTATAAAAATAAGATAAGACAATTTCGACCTATCGAATTTAAGAAAGTGTTAATCTTTTGCTTAAACACAAGGTTTAGGAATGTACAGTGTGAAATGTCAGGAAAACCCAATTTCTAACATAAGCTTATTTTAGTTCCTCAAAAACTTTAAAGCCAGTACTAAACATTCCTAAACAGCTACCTAAAGTTTTCCTCCTTAAACTGCGTTTAGGAGTTCACGAGTAGCTCCTAAGAGCACGACTGTCTGACTGCTGGTTTGAATGAGTGAATATTGACAGCAGCAGAGGGCCTGTCAGGGAACTGTTGCCTCCATTTACCCGCGAGGAGCATCTGCCTCATGCAGCATCTCAGCCAAGCAGGTGAACACAGCGCATTCTCATTAGCCTTCACTCTGAGAGTGAGAGCGACAGCAAATAAGAGAGAGATGGAGAAGGTTATATGGCATTGTTGTCCCCCTACGGTCCTTTTGTAGGTGTGTCTAAGGCACAGGACAGAGGACACTATAGAGCAGAATGGTTAAGAAGGTTTCTGCAGTGACCGATAAATGTGTCACATTCATCACGCTGAATGTTTTCGGGGTCATTTGAGTATGTTGTAAAAATGTTGCCTTTATTTGGCAGGAGTTCTCTTTCCTCTAGTTGCTTCCTTATATATTCTGAAGTAAATGTAAATCTGAGTTTTGGTACATTTTCCATCTGAGAGATTAAGATGTAAATTGTTTTTCATGCTAAAGAGATTGCTGATTGTGTTGCTTCCTTAAATTGTATGCTCATTGAGTTTATACTTGAAATGCAGTGGCATAATCTTGTTTTTTTTTTTTATATATATATAAGTGCCTGTTCTGTTCCCGTTAGACAAGAATACATAGTGTTCCAGCGACACTCGGACAGTTCAGAGTTTTAGTTCCTGTCGTGAGAAGTTCTGTAGTGACTTCAGGAAACACTGAAAGCTCAGTCAGTTGTAACAGTGGGGAGGAAGTAATTTGTGTTGATCTCACGGCAGACAAAACGTGTGCAAACGTACTCACAGCACCATCTTGAGCAACTTATCTGACAAGAAGAGTGACCCTCTGGTTGTTGCCGGTATTGCTGCAGATTTTTTTGTTTCTGTGTATTAGACTGTATTTGAGAGAAAAATAATGTGGGTTACTATCATCTCATATAATATAGAGCAGCAGAGCTCTTTCTTTAAATATAAAAGAATTTAAAAATGTCATAATTTGTGTAAAATACACTACCAGTCAAGATTTCTTGAAGTCTTCTGCTCACCAAGCCTGCACAATACAATTTGAAATTATTTTTTACTATTTAAAAAAAATGTTCTATTTGAATATATTTTAAAATGTAATTTATTCCTGTGATAAAAGCAAAATTTTCAGCATCATTACTTTAGGCTTCAGTGTCACATGATCCTTCAGAAATTATTCTAATATGATGATTTGCTGTTCAAGAAACACTCACATTTTTTCAGGATTTTTTGATGAATATGATCCAAAGATAAAAGCTTTTGTAACATTATACACTATACCATTTTTGAAAGAAATTATAGAAATGAATACTTTTATTTAGCAAGGATGCTTTAAATTGATCAAAAGTGATAAGAAAGACATGTATAATGTTACAAATGATTTCTATTTTAGGTAAATGTTGTTCTTCTTAACTTTCTATTCATCAGAGAAACCTGACATAATTCTACTTAGCTGTTTTTAACATAATAATAACAATAATAATGTTTTTTGAGCAGCAAATCAGAATATTAGAAGTAATGATGCTACAATTTCAGCTTTGAAATCACATGAAAAAATGACATCTTAAAATATATTTAAATAGAAAACTTAAACATTATTTTAAATAGTAACAGTATTTCAAAATTGTATTGTTTTTGCTGTACTTTGGATCAAATGCAGTTATGTCAGTGTCACATGATCCTTCAGAAATCATTGTAATATGATGATTTGCTGTTCAAGAAACATTTAATATTATTATTATCAATATTTAAAACACTCCATTTTTTTCAGGATTTTTGGATGAATATGATCCAAAGATCAACATTTAGCTAAAATAAAATCTTGCGTGACATTATACACTACAGCATTTTTGAAAGAAATTATAGAAATTAATACTTTTATTTAGCAAGGATGCTTTAAATTGATCAAAAGTGATGAGAAAGACGTGTATAATGTTACAAAAGATTTCTATTTCAGATAAATGTTGTTCTTCTTAACTTTCTATTCATCAAAGAAACCTGAAATAATTCTACTTAGCTGTTTTTAACATAATAATAACAACAATAATGTTTTTTGAGCAGCAAATCAGAATATTAGAAGTAATGCTGCTACAATTTCAGCTTTGAAATCACAAGAAAAAATGACATTTTAAAATATATTCAAATAGAAAACTTGTTTAAAAGTTTTTTCTGTTGTAAAAGTTATTTTAAATAGTACAGATATTTCAGAAATTTGTTTTTGCTGTACTTTGGTTAATAATAAATGCAGTCTTGTCAGTGTCACATGATCCTTCAGAAATCATTCTAATATGCTAATTTGATATTCAAGAAACATTATCAGTTATCTGATAAAAAAAACCTATGTTGAAAACAGCTGCACTGCTTCATATTGTTGTGGAAACAAAAAATACGGATTCGAATATAAAGTTTAAAATAGCTGTTAATATGAAATAAAAACCTTTGTAACATTATAAATGTATACACTGTCACTTTTGCTCAATTTATTGCATTCTTGCTTGAATTAAAGTTATTTCTTTAAAAAAAAAAACCTTGGCTCCAAACTTTTCAATGGTGGTGTATAAACCTGGAGAGAAACATAAAGGTATGGCTGTCTATAGAATAAAATAATTGTGAATAGTCTCATGACCAGTCTTTAGAAAACACAGTGAAAGACTAATATTGTCTAGTTTCATACACTTTGGACTTATTTTCCAGTTTGAGAACCTCTGGTTTGTTAATGCCACTTTGATATAATTTAATATGATGTGTCATTTCTTATAAACCAGTAATCAATCGCAATCTTTGATTACTTTACACCATCATTCAGCATTTCAGCCATAGAAATGCCTGAGCAAAGTGAGCTCAGATCCTCCTGTCATGTGACTCTCAAGAACTACATGTCCACATTCTTCCCATCTTTTCCAAAATAGCCTCTATGAATCAGTGCAATTCTCAAGAAAACCAGCACGTTTGAAAGCATAGATGTTTCTTTATCTTCTGAGAGTGAGGGAAACCCATTGTGGCTTTTAAAATGTCTGTGCATCCAAAACTATTAAAGTCAGGAATGTGAATCTTTTTAAAGCATCTGCATAGATCCACAGCCCAAAGTACAAGACATTTGAAGTAGGACTGAGGGAGGGAGCAAACGTTCCTGAAACTGCTAACTTAGCTCTTCTTCTTTGACTCTTTATGAGGCCACACTGTGGGACGTATAGGACAGACATGGAACATTGGCCGTCTGTGGCTTGCGAGCTGCCGCCTGGTGTCAGTTCTGCACACCCTTATGAGTGTGTGAGTGTATGTGTCCTGCCACCCATATGGAGTGGAGCCACTATGTCTCATCTCTGCATGAGTGCGTCTTTTGTTCCTGTGGATGTTACCCATCATAACGCTCGCTACTCCCATGAGACTAATATGTATTTAGATTCAAAGATGCAACAATAAGTGATAGGGCTGGATACTGACAAAGATTCCAGTATTTGAAACCATTTCTAATTTGATTCAAAAGTTCTTGATTTGATTTCAATTCAATTTGATGTGATTAATTTGGATTTTAGGTATAGTTCATCATAGTTTTATAAAGTTTTAAGTATGGATATTTTTCTTACAAAAATGCATCAATTCGCTTAAGAAAGCTCTTATTAACCCCCTGGATCCATGTGGAGAACTTTTTATGATGGATGGATGAACTTTATTGGACTTCAAAATCTCAACACCCATTCACTGCCATTATAAAGCTTGGAAGAGCTAGGACATTTTTTAATATAACTCAGATTGTATTTGTCTGAAGGAAGAAGGTGGCTTGAGGGTGAGTGAATCATGGGGTAATTTTCATTTTTAGGTGAACTATACCTTTAAGTTTTGTTTGCGCATCAATAGCATAGGTAGATTGATTTAAGAGTCAATATTGGTTCTTACAATTAATATTGATAAAATAACTGATATTGGCCCAATAAATGGCCGTTTCGGTGGTTAGTACTACTTTCTTATCGCAGTTTGTGCCCATTGGCTGGTCAGTATGAAGATTAAAGATGATAATTGTGGTGCTAAAGGTCTTTATTATGTTTACGCCAAAGTTCAAATGGGACGTGGTTAATGTGAGCATTAAGAATGTAACGATATTAACAACTCACGATGCAGTCCACGATACAATATTATTTCGATATTTAAAAAAAAAAAGACAAAAGAAGACATTTTAATTAAATTATACTATCTAGTGAGAGTTGGAAATTAAGAGCTCCAACCCATGTTCTTAACTAAGAAAACTTAGGTCAGAAAAAAGTCAGTGAATTGACTTGTACCTGAACTTTAAATTGGAGCCAACTCTCTTTTTATTTGTGGTATACTGTCTCAGTCTAAATTACATTCACACTGGTGTTTTAGGAAGCTAAACCAATTAGTATATAATAATAAAAATAATTTTATATTATTGTTATTCTTATGACAGTAATAGCCATATATTGTAAAACAATTGCACTGTAAAATAAATGAAAATGAATATTTCATAAGTATATTATTTTTGCTTTACACTACAGTAGGGAAATTACAATACTTCTTTCCTAATTTCTACACTTGAAAGAGATATTTTGAATTTGTACTGCAGTAACGTTACCCATTTAAACCGCTAGCTTTTATTTTGATGGAAATGGCAGCAGAGCTTTTATTTTGAAGGAAATCTCCAGCTTCAGTGAAAACAGGCTTACAAAAACACATCTCACTACAAATCTAGTGAAATGCTGTAATCATCTGCCGGGAAAATAAAGCATAACTGGTGGATGTTGTGTTCCCAAACGCGCTAAACTAAGAGCACATGCAATAAACGCATGTATTCGCTGTGAATTGAGCTGTTCTGAGGCGCGGAAAACACCGGATCACAAGCTGATCGCCTGAACGAAGTGCGCACTTCACTTTGAAAACAGATTTGATGATCAGTTTAAGCCATATTGTGCTTTCGGTTTTAGTTCGTTTGAGAGATACTGTGCCAAAGCATAATGGTCAAAAACACATTTTCAAAGACCTTTTATGTTAGAATAAGAAGTTTATGATATTGATGATACCATTACATCCCTAGTGAGCATCCTAAGACAAACCTTGCCCCTTTGTAAGGAACATGTAGAGGTCATGCTGATCGAGAACCTTTTTAATTCATCACAAGACATGCAAACAAAGTGTTAGTCACTTTTTGATTAGCAATACGTTCTTATTTTCTGTGCATGGACCCTGATAAGAATTTACATCCTGTCTTTGTGTTCACAGCCTGAGGAATAGAGAGAAGTGAGGTCCACCTCTTTTTCACTCTCCAGTGAGGAAAGGCTGATGGTTTGTTCTTTGTCGGCACACGTGCGACGCCCCTGCTCACGTGCCGGCGTTGTGGCCGGGTGATTTATGTATGGTGAATAACATTTCGTCTGGCTGACAGGGATGATCAGATGGTGGTCGTTAGCAGGTCTGAGAGGTTCTGGCCCAAGGTGAATGGTCCTATTCTGACCCGTCTGCTGCATGGCGTTCGGCGCTGCGAAGCTTCCACGCGGATGTGAGGATCTGTATGGGAGCGTGTGCACCGACATGGTTTTCTAGCTTGCGCGCTGCAGCTGGCTGCAGTAAATATTAGCTTTTCAAATGAACGTGGCCACCCTCAGATATTCAAAGGCAGAAATTGAGAAGCATGTTTTTTTATTTAGTTGTCTGGCACCCTTTTCTAAACCAGCAGCAGACAGCTTGGTTACGTTCAACAAACATACGGTAAGCAGTGCATTCAGCCTGCATCTTCTAGTGCTGGTGGTTTTGGACTGGGGTGAAGGGGTCTGTGAGACCGGTTTCAAAAGGGCATTGGGTTCAGCTCCATTACACACAAATATAAACAAATACTCACTGAAGAGATTCGAAAATAACAAGCTAATAAACCTGCCCCCTCCTAATGGCACATCATAAATTTTTTCCTCAGAGATCCCGAATCTGCCTCTCGGTGTTTGTGTGTGAGCTCATTTATGACATTATATGTGTAAATGAGTGTGACAGATGCAAGTCTTGCTTCTCTTTTTGTGTGTCTCTGAGTGATTTTGTGTATATACTAAATTTACCTTTTCGAGGTTTATTTTAGGGATATAAAAATTCTGACTGATACCAATAAACTGATAATACTATTTAATGATATGCCCCATAAATGGCTTAATTTTTTCTTTTTAAGATTCACAAGTGAAGTAACCATTTGATGAAATGTAATTTAAAGGCACAACTGTGTAAGTTTTCGCTGATAGAGGGCGCTTATTCAAAACATACAAAGAAACAAAGGCCTAGTTTGATGACACTGTGATTGAGTGTGGAAACATGCAAGTTGTTGTCTTCATCCCCACAGCTGATATAACGCAAATAAGCAAATAACACATATTGTGCCTTTAAATATAAAAATAATAGAAATGATCATGCATTTAAATATATACTTGATGATAGCGAAAATTAAACAACCAAACACCAAATAAGCAGTTTAATACCATTGTTTTTCATTTTTTGTGAGACATTTTTTGGAAATGGTAAGAAAAAAGACCCCAAAAATGGGGAGAATGTGGAAGTGGAAACACAATGTTTATTTTAGGGATGTAAAAATTCTGTCTGATACTGATATTGTATCAGATGTTGTATATAATGTTATTATATATAATATTATTATAATTATTATATTATTAATATTTTATTAGTATGATCATTTGAGAAACAACTCAGTATTTTTTGTTCATATAATGAAAGTCATTGGTAACCAAAACAGATTTGTTACCAACAGTGAGAAAAAAAGACCTAAAAAAATTGAGAGAATTGAAAATTGGAATCAGTGGCATCATTGTGGAAAAAAATATTACTCATCTTTTATTTACATTTAAACAAAAAGTGGCATGTCCAAAATTATTCATACCCTTTTCAATAATCAATAGAAAAGCCTTTTGGCTATTACAGCAATCAAATGCTTCCTATAATTGCTTTTTGCATGTGTCCACTGGTATTTTTGCCCATTCATCTTTAGCGATGAGCTCCAACTCTTTCAGGTTGGAGGGCCTCCTTGCCATCACCCTGATCTTTAGCTCCCTCCACAGATTCCCAACTGGATTTAAGTCAGGACTCTGGCTGGGCCACTGCAAAACGTTAATGTTTTTGTCTGCTAACCATTTCTTCACCACTTTTTCTGTGTGTTTTGGGTCGTTGTCGTGCTAAAATGTCCACTGATGCCCAAGGCCAAGTTTCTTTGCAGACTGCCTGATGTTGTTGTTGAGAATTTGGATGCATTGCTCCTTTTTCATGGTGCCGTTTACTGTGATTAGGTCCCCAGGTCCACTGGCTAAAAAAACACCCCCAAAACATGTTTGACAGTGGGGATGGTGTTCTTAGGGTTAAAGGCTTCTCCTTTTTTATGCCAAATGAAGGCTATGTCATTGTGGCCAAACAATTCCATTTTTGTCTCAACTGACCATAAAACAGAAGACCAGAAGTCTTCTTTGTCCAGATGAGCATTTGCAAAGGCGAAGCGGGTTTTTGTGTGCCTTATCTGGAGAAGTGGTGTCCTCCTTGGTCTGCGTCCATTGAACTCAGCGGTGTGCAGTGTCCGTTGGACTGTCTGCCTTGAGATGTTGCCACCAGCAGAGCCCAGATTCATCAGGATGGCCTTGGTGGTGATCCTTGGATTCTTTTTTACTTCTCTCACTATCCTCCTGGCCAGCACAGGTCACTTTTGGCTTCCGACCACGTCCTCTGAGATTTTTCGCAGTGCAGAACGTCTTGTATTTTTTAATAATACTTTGCACTGTAGCCACTGGAACTTCAAAACATTTAGATATGGTCTTATAGCCCTTTCCTGACTTGTGAGCAGCCACAATGCGCAGCCGCAGGTCCTCAGTGAGCTCCTTTGTCATGACTGTCCACAAACCAACAGCAGAGAGCTTCTCTTTTTCACCTGTTGAGTTGATTAAAACAGCTGGATGCTTTAGAACAGCTTGGACTATTTGGAATGGTATAGAACTTTGGATTTTCCCATAGACTGTGAATAATTTTGGACATGCCAATTTTTGTTCAAATGTAAATAAAAGATGAGCAATATTTTTTTCCACAATGATGCCTCTTGTACATTGTCTTATTATGTTCTGGGAGACGCCTGTGTCATTTCTAATCAAGAAAAAAACTTGCTGGTTGAATAAAAGTAACTTTAAGTCAGAATTTGCCAGGGGTATGAATAATTTCGGGCTTGACTGTATGTGTGTGTATATATATATATATATATACATGTATACACACACACACACGTGTGTGTGTGTGTGTGTGTGTGTGTGACGTAGTCAATGACTGCTCAGGAGACGTTGGATCCAAATGCGACATATTTATTGAAACAATACTCAGAGTAAGACAGGCTAGGGTCGTCAGGATTGGTAGTCAGACTAGCAAAACTTCGCAAGGAAAATGCCAAACAAACGCTCCATAAATGGCCGACAGAGAGGAAGCGACCAGGGCAACCCGGAACCAGAAGTGAGTCCCAGGTACGGGATTCTGGGAAATGAAGTCCGAAAATTAGAAGTCCGGAGAGGGTTCCCGCTGGCGACGGTTAGAGGGAGCCACAGAGACCGCATTTGTGACAGAGCCCCCCTCCCGCGAGCAACTCCTGGTGCGAGGAGGTGCCTGACGCCGGGGCCTGCCTCTTCCACGGGGAGCTGGTCGATCTGGGTGAGAGGAGTGGAAATCGGTGGTGAGAGAGGGGTCGAGGATGTCCTCAGCAGTGACCCAGGATCTCTCCTCGGGGCCGAAACCCTCCCAATCGACCAAATACTGGAGGCGACCTCGCCGGCATCGGGAATCCAGGATGCTGTTGACTCGGTAGGCCTCCTCGCTGTCGACAATTAAGGGGGGAGGTCCCTGGGGTGCGGTCTCGTCTAGGACCTCCACTCCTCCCGGATCACCAGCAGGCTTAAACAGAGAGACATGGAACGTGGGTGAGATACGATACTGAGCTGGTAGATCAAGTCTGAATGATACAGGAGTAATTTGCTTAATGATTTTGAAGGGACCCACGTACCTTGGACTGAGCTTTCTGCATGGTAGACGGAGACGTAGGTTCCGGGTCGAGAGCCAGACCCATTGTCCTGGGGCGTAGGGAGGATGGGGTCTGCGTCTGTGGTTAGCCTGGGTTTGGTTTCGGCGAACGGCCCACTGAAGGTGGACATGGGCCCGGTTCCACGTCTCTTCGCTACGTTGGAACCAGGAGTTGACCGCAGGTAGATCGGAGGGTTCCCCAGACCAAGGAAAGAGTGGTGGTTGATAACCTAGGGTACACTGAAAAGGAGTGAGGTTAGTGGATGGTTTACGTAATGAATTCTGTGCGTCCTCAGCCCAGAGTAGATAGCGACTCCAGTCCTCCTGATGGTTCTGGCAGTATGAGCGTAGGAAGCGGGTCAACTCCTGGTTCAATCTCTCCGTTGGCTTGAGGGTGATAGCCGGATGTGAGGCTAACGTTGATTCCCAGCAGGCGGCAAAAGCTTGACCAAAGTCGAGAGGTGAACTGGGGCCCCCGGTCGGAAACGATGTCCTCTGGTAGGCCGTAGAATCTTACACAGAGTTACACAGAGCTTCGGCGGTCTCCATGGCAGTGGGGAGTTTTGGGAGAGGGATGAGACGGCAGCTCTTGAAGAACCGGTCGATTACGGAGAGAATGGTAGTGTGGCCATTGGAGAGAGGAAGGTCGGTGATGAAATCAACTGAAAGATGGGACCAAGGTCGTTGGGTCACAGGGAGTGGCGGGAGCAGGCCGGCAGGCAGACGACGAGGTACCTTGGCAGTGTTGCAGATGGTGCAGTTCTTGATGAAACGAACAGTGTCTGAGTGCAGGGTAGGCCACCAGAAACGATTGGAGAGTAAGTGGATGGTGGCAGTGATTCCAGGATGTCCTGAACTAGGAGTGGTATGGACCTCAGACAGAACTCTCTGTCGAAGAGCGAGAGGAACATATGTTAGGTTGGCTGGACAATTGGATGGAGCAGAGTCTTGGACCTGAGCTTCAGAGATCTCGGTTATTAGGTCCCAGGTAACTGGAGCAACGATAATGGAGGGAGGTAGAATGGTCTCTGAGGAGAGGGCTGGTGTGTCGGTTTCGTGGATGCTTGAGAGGGAGTCCGCTTTAGTATTCTGTGAGCCTGGACGGTAGGTGACTTGGAACTGGAAACGGGTGAAGAAAAGTGCCCACCTAGCCTGGCGGTGGTTGAGAGTCTTGGCGGAGCGAAGGTATTCCAAGTTCTTGTGATCTGTTAATACTGTGAATGGATGTTTGGCGCCCTCGAGCCAGTGCCACCACTCCTCCAGGGCTAACTTGATAGCCAACAACTCTCGGTTTCCCACATCATAATTTCTTTCGGCTGGATTCAGTTTGTGGGAGTAATAAGTGCAGGGAAACATTTTAGGTGGTTCTCTGTGCCGTTGTGACAAAACTGCTCCTATGCCAGTGCTTGATGCGCTGACTTCTACAATGAAAGGTTTATCAGAATCAGGATGATGAAGAATGGGCGCTGTGGTGAATCGGTGTCGAAGATCGTTGAAAGCGTGGAAGGCTGGCTGAGTCCAGGTGAGTCGGCAGTTACCCTTCTTGACCATGGCAGTGAGTGGCGCAGCGACGGTGCTGAAATGCCGGATAAAACGTCGATAGAAGTTGGAGAATCCGAGAAAGCGTTGAAGTTCCTTGAGTGTTGTGGGACGTGGCCAGTTGAGTACGGCATTGACTTTCTTCTCATCCATAGCAACTCCTTCAGGGCTGATAATATATCCAAGGAAAGCAATCTTACTCTGGTGAAATTCATGTTTCTCCTTCTTAGCATAGAGCTTATGTTGAATCAGATGTCTGAGGACGGCCCTGACGTGTTTGATATGTTCCTCGTAGGAAATGGAGAAAATGAGGATATCATCAATATAGACTATCACCCAGCGGTTCAACATGTCACGGAATACCTCGTTGATGAACGCTTGGAAGTAAGATGGGCAGTTGGCGAGGCTGAAGGGCATGACCCGGTATTCATAGTGGCCAGTGGCCCCCAGCTGCATGGGTTCGGGAGTCGACTCAGCTGCGGGGGTAGATAGATGAGTAAACGTGGTTGGCCTGGTCGGTTTGCGTGCCCGCATCACATTGTCAACACGAATGGACAAATCAATGTACTGGTCGAGTGTAACGCCCTCATCCTGACAAGCCAGCTCCACTTGAAGGTCAGGATGCAGTCCCTTACAATAATGGAACTTGAGGGGCTCATCGTTCCATCCGCTTTGGGCCGCAAGCGTGCGGAAGGAGAGGGCATAATCTGCGGCCGTCCTCCTTCCCTGCCGCAAAGCCATGAGTTGTTCCCCAGCCTCTCCGCTCTTTTGAAGAAAAGCAGAGAATGATGGGAATGTAGGTCTATCTAGGTTCCACACGGCGGTGGCCCAGTCTAACGCCCTTCCGGTAAGTAAAGAGCAAACAAATGCAATCTTGCTATCGTCGTTAGGATATAAATGAGGTTGTTGGTTGACAAACAGAGAGCATTGGAGAAGAAAGCCCTTACATTTTGTTGGTGTTCCATCAAACTTCTCCGGGAAGGCGAGCCGTGGGCTGGTGGTGGCGGGCTGAGTTGGAGGAGGTGGCATGGCTACTGGAGGAGCGGCAGGTGGAGGAACTACTTGAAGCCCTTGTAGGGATCTCACCAGCTGTTCGGTGAGTGCAGTGAGGCGATCCAGTTGTTGCTGGTGGATCGACAACACCGATGCCTGAGCTGATAACTCCGACGTGATCTGCTGTACAGTCGCTGGATCCGTAGATGGCGAAGTTTTCTGTGACGTAGTCAATGACTGCTCAGGAGACGTTGGATCCAAATGCGACACATTTATTGAAACAATACTCAGAGTAAGACAGGCTAGGGTCGTCAACGGCAGACTGATGTGGTGAAGATAATCCAAAAGAGCAAACGAGAGTCCAGGCAGATGATCAAAAGGCGGGTGGCAATCAAAAGGATAATCCAGAGTCAAGCAAGGGTCGTAAAGGCGGGCAGAAATGGTTCATACACAGTTAGACAGTCCAGTTGGCAACAGTAAGGCAAAACAAGGAAAAACGCTCAGGATTGGTAGTCAGACTAGCAAAACTTCGCGAGGAAAATGCCAAACAAACGCTCCATAAATGGCCGCCAGAGAGGAAGCGACCGGGGCGACCCGGAACCAGAGTCCCAGGTACGGGATTGTGGGAAATGAAGTCCGAAAATTAGAAGTCCGGAGAGGGTTCCCGCTGGCGATGGTTAGAGGGAGCCACAGAGACCGCATTTGTGACAGTGTGTGTGTGTGTGTGTGTGTGTATATATATATATATATATAATCTTTAAACAAAACGAATTTAATAACTCTCACTATATATATATATATAGTGAGAGTTATTAAATTCGTTATAATCTTTAAACAAAACGAATTTAATAACTCTCACTATAGTGAGAGTTATTAAATTCGTTTTGTTTAAAGATTCACATTAACTGAACATTTGATGAAATGTAATTTAAATGTAAAAATTGGGGAAATGATGATGTATTTAACAATCTACTAGATATTTACATTTCCAATATATTCCAGATAAGGGGAATTCTGGCTGATACAATAAACTGATAATTTAATATTTTACCAATTTAAATTCTATTTTGTCTAAATAAAAGAACTAAATGTATTAATGAAATAAAACATGTAATTAAAATCAGTTGTTGCTTAAAATGAGTTTCTGAGTTGGTGTGTATTTGAATAATTTTGAAATATATAACAAATTCAAAATATATATAAACATTTTCATTTTGAGTGAGTTATTAAATTGTTTTACTGAATAGTAATTTTAAGTATAAAAATAGGGGAAATTATTTAAATAATTAAAATATCTATACAATGCATTTCTAATATTTGGCAAATAAGCAATTTTATTACCTTTTTGACTTTTTTATGGAAATGTTGTGAAGAAAGACCCCAAGAAATGATGCAAGCCTGACTCAAATTTGCAAGCACCACACTGCAGGTGGCAAAGCTCATGTACCAGCCAGGCCACATCTCAGATGAACTGGACAGCTAATGACCCTTGTATGTGTGTCATTTATGAATATGAAGAAAGCCAGAGAAATGGTCATGCTGAGGTTTACCAGGATCCTCCTGTGATGGGCAGGGCGTATGCGTCTGAGCCTGTGCACGTCCAGGAAGGGCTCAGTAATCTAGTGCTGCCACAGGCATGCTGAAAATTAGGAGCCCCTGAAGAGTTGTGGAGAGCACTGTCACTTTTTCCACCCCAGCAGGGTGGAGGAGAGATGGAGAGATGGAGGAGGAGAAGAGAAGAAAAGAACACGGATGGCCATGGTGGTTAGAAAGAGAGGGAGAGAGAGTGAAAAAAGAAGCGTCCACTTGTTGTGTAGTCGGCACTTGAACCTCAACACAAGGCATAACGGAGAAACAAACTGTTGCTGCTAGTCTTTTCTTTCCTGTGATTTAGTGATCCAGAATGCAAGTTTTGTAGTAAGGTACAATAATAATTGTATTTTTCTTCGTAAGTCACACACCTAAACACATTTAACTTTCATCTTATGGAAATAGTAACAATTAAATGTGTCTTTTGAAAACTTTTGTCTCTCTCTATAGGTGGAGCTTGACCCAACTCCACTTAGACTATAGCCTAATTAACATGTAATCTGTTAACAGCGCACATTATAAACTCGTCTTTTTAGGCAATTAGCCTACCACATAGTAAGTGTCATGTCATAAAATGTTTTTTATACAACAGAAACTGCGTCTAACATGATCACAATTTAATAAAAACATTGTAAGTTGGTCTTAAATTTTATTTCCACTGTTATTTAAACAACGAATAAATTATATAGAGAAAGCGATCGAGCAAAGAGCATCAACAA
The DNA here is from genome assembly GCA_033026305.1 of Cirrhinus molitorella. Taxonomy (NCBI): domain Eukaryota; kingdom Metazoa; phylum Chordata; class Actinopteri; order Cypriniformes; family Cyprinidae; genus Cirrhinus; species Cirrhinus molitorella. Next base: position 27,797,669 of record CM065122.1, on the reverse strand, counting down.
AGCTTTTTGAAACTCTGAATCAGTCACCACTGCGTCGCAAACTGATTCACTGTTTCAAAGCGCTCCAATCGGATCGCGTATTTTGAAAATTCAAAGCGCGTACCGCGAATCATTTGATTCAGAACAGGAACTCAAAGCGTGTATAGCGAATCATTTGATTCCGAACAGGAATTCAAAGTGTGTATCGCGAATCATGTATATATATTTTTTTTATCCCCACCGGGAATAAAAAATAATTTAGCAGAAGCAGGGATGCGTAGACATGCATAGGTGTTTTCCTTGGCAAATCGCACCCTGCCTGTATGACTTTATTTAATCTGTGAAACACAAATGTAAACAAACGGCTTTGGTTACAATTAGGGTTGTGCCGATAGACGATAGTATTGTGTATCGACGATAGTCAGAGATATCGTCTGTTGCTGATGCCTGTGACGATAGCAAGACGATTATTATTATTATTATTATCCGTCAAAAATAGACTAGGCGCTTACAGGTCCTTCTCAAAAAATTAGCATACTGTGATAAAGTTCATTATTTTCTGTAATGTACTGATAAACATTAGACTTTCATATATTTTAGATTCATTACACACAACTGAAGTAGTTCAAGCCTTTTATTGTTTTAATATTGATGATTTTGGCATACAGCTCATGAAAACCCAAAATTCCTATCTCAAAAAATTAGCATATCATGAAAAGGTTCTCTAAACGAGCTATTAACCTAATCATCTGAATCAACTAATTAACTCTAAACACCTGCAAAAGATTCCTGAGGCTTTTAAAAACTCCCAGCCTGGTTCATTACTCAAAACCGCAATCATGGGTAAGACTGCCGACCTGACTGCTGTCCAGAAGGCCATCATTGACACCCTCAACCAAGAGGGTAAGACACAGAAAGAAATTTCTGAACGAATAGGCTGTTCCCAGAGTGCTGTATCAAGGCACCTCAGTGGGAAGTCTGTGGGAAGGAAAAAGTGTGGCAGAAAACGCTGCACAACGAGAGGGGGACCTGCGGAAGCAGTGGACTGAGTCTGGAGTAGAAACATCCAGAGCCACCGTGTACAGGCGTGTGCAGGAAATGGGCTACAGGTGCCGCATTCCCCAGGTCAAGCCACTTTTGAACCAGAAACAGCGGCAGAAGCGCCTGACCTGGGCTACAGAGAAGCAGCACTGGACTGTTGCTCAGTGGTCCAAAGTACTTTTTTCGGATGAAAGCAAATTTTGCATGTCATTCGGAAATCAAGGTGCCAGAGTCTGGAGGAAGACTGGGGAGAGGGAAATGCCAAAATGCCTGAATTGCAGTGTCAAGTACCCACAGTCAGTGATGGTCTGGGGTGCCATGTCAGCTGCTGGTGTTGGTCCACTGTGTTTTATCAAGGGCAGGGTCAATGCAGCTAGCTATCAGGAGATTTTGGAGCACTTCATGCTTCCATCTGCTGAAAAGCTTTATGGAGATGAAGATTTCATTTTTCAGCACGACCTGGCACCTGCTCACAGTGCCAAAACCACTGGTAAATGGTTTACTGACCATGGTATTACTGTGCTCAATTGGCCTGCCAACTCTCCTGACCTGAACCCCATAGAGAATCTGTGGGATATTGTGAAGAGAAAGTTGAGAGACGCAAGACCCAACACTCTGGATGAGCTTAAGGCCGCTATCGAAGCATCCTGGGCCTCCATAACACCTCAGCAGTGCCACAGGCTGATTGCCTCCATGCCACGCCGCATTGAAGCAGTCATTTCTGCAAAAGGATTCCCGACCAAGTATTGAGTGCATAACTGAACATAATTATTTGAAGGTTGACTTTTTTTGTATTAAACACACTTTTCTTTTATTGGTCGGATGAAATATGCTAATTTTTTGAGATAGGAATTTTGGGTTTTCATGAGCTGTATGCCAAAATCATCAATATTAAAACAATAAAAGGCTTGAACTACTTCAGTTGTGTGTAATGAATCTAAAATATATGAAAGTCTAATGTTTATCAGTACATTACAGAAAATAATGAACTTTATCACAATATGCTAATTTTTTGAGAAGGACCTGTATATTTAGCTAAGCAGGGCGGAGAAACGCTTCTAGGATGCTTCAGAAACTTGCCGTGGGGCGTCGGAGCCCTGCTTTTTAAAATAACTAAGGAAAGATAAGCATTATATTATCCAGCACTGCACATTCATTAGGATCACCGAGGTGGTTTAGGCTCAAACAAACAAATACGATCAGAATCCGTCTGTATAGTAAACACAAACATTCACCTCAGTAATATCTGTATGCGCGTTAATTAGAAATATGATAAGATAAAATGGCGCTAAACATATGCGAGGAGGCTGAATCCAGCTTCTTATTTGCAGCTTATTGACGCTCCAGTTCCACCTTAAAAACGCGACGCTTCCGCGGTTGTTAGCTCCTTATTCACGCGCATCGCTTCTCCACATTCTATATAGCGGTAACATTGTCGCAATATGACGGGTAAAGAAAGATAAACTGATTTACATTCATGCACGCACATTTAGCCTACCGCTCACTGAAAATAGCGGATAGCAGAGAATGAAACCAAAAGTAAAGTGGAACTACTGTCAGCGTTCTGTACACGCAAGTCACCTGCCCATAAACAAGACTACCCGTACAAAACGAATAAGGTATTTAGTACATGGATAATTAAATAAAGTAGCACGATAGTATCGTGTATCGGCGATCTCAAAGGCTGACGATAGGACGATATGAAAATTGAGCATATGGCCCAACACTAGTTACAATGGACTGTACCATCAAGTCATGTTTGAAATGACAGTGTGTAAATGTTCACAGAATTTTTATTTTTGAGTGAACTATCCTTTTAAAAGTTCATCCCTAATTATACATCAGGAGTGCACAAGATATCAGTACCATAACTTTTTTTTAAATTCACCAGTTTCTTTATTTACTTGCATTCTCATTTCCCCCAGTGTTATGTTTGCATGAACTTTACTGTCATTTAAATCACATGCTTATTTAATCTTAATCTTGAATAATACTGTACATTTTATATAATGCTGTGGTGCCTAAATTCTAAATTTTAAATAGCCTTTAAAATATTTCATTTTAGTGTTGAATGTCTACTATAATATAAAAATAATTATCAGTGTTGAACTTTTTTGATTAATATGGATGCATCCCTAGTATACACTACCGTTCAAAAGTTTGCAGTGTGGAATAAAAACATCACCAAAGTAGTCCATGTAACATCAGTGGGTCAGTTAGAATTTTCTCTCGTCTCCTCTTCTGTCACCGTAGCGGCATTTTGGAAAGTATCCACTGGACGTTATCAACGTACGCTGTTCTGTATCAGCCACAACACAAGTATGCACTGTTTTCGTTCGAATAATAGCGTAAATACACGTAGAAAATGTATCTGTGTATTGTGGCTGATACAGAACAGCACATGTTGTTTACGTCCAGTGGATACTTTCCAAAATGGCTACGGTGACATAGAGGAGACGAATTGTTGACTAAAGACGTCATTTTTGTCTTCTTTGCGTACAAAAAGTATTCTCGATGCTTCAAAAAATTCTAACTGACCCACCGTACATACATTTTCAATGGAGGGTCTGAAAGCTCTCGGACTAAATCTAAAATATCTTAAACTGTGTTCAGAAGATGAACGGAGGTCTTACGGGTTTGGAACAACATCAGAGTCATTAATGACATAATTTTCATTTTTGGGTGAACTAACCCTTTAATATTTATTATTCATTTATTTATTTCAAAGAGAAATAGTCTTCTGTAACATTTATTTTATTTATTGTCATGTGTGATCAATTTATAGGGATAGTTCACCTAAAAAAGAAAACGTCATTAATTACTCACCTGTTCATGTTCAGCATTTGTCGCACAAAAAGTATTCTCATAGCTTTTTAATATGACTATGGGCTATTTTAGCAATGTCCTTACTACCTTTTTGGGTCTTGAACATGTCAGTTGCATTGCTGTCTATGCAGGGTCAGAAAGCTCTCAGATTTCATCAAAAATATCTTAATTCGTGTTCTGAGGACGAACAAAAATCTTACGGGTTTGGAACATTTACTATATAGCAAAAAAAAAATATATAGTATACCGTGTCAGCAAGTAAAAGCTCTTTTTTTGTAGTCTGGAATGTAGCATGGCTGGAACTACAAATGACATACTTTTCAACTTGGCTGTGATGGACTTCTTCAGTGTGGACAGCATCATTGATTATAATGAGGACAATTTAGTTTATCAAGTGGAGCCGATCATGTCCACTGTAGATGCGGTGTTACAGTTGAACTCCTAATTGGAGGGTCAGGATGAAAAGGTGGAGGTTTGAGCTAGCTGAACTGCCATGCTCAAATGGGATATCCCAAATTGCCCCTTCTCAACAGGAGGCTTAAAAGGATTGACAGTTTGCAGGCCACAGCATTAGCCGAAGCAGAAGGGATGTGTTAAGACCGCGGCAGTTAGAAGGCTTGAGGAAGTGTCACGGTTTACTGTACTGTGTGAGCGGAGCGCTCAGTTCTCACTGGAGTATTGCAAAGTGTACTGGACAGAGGCTGAGGAAATGTGTAAAGGGCAGCTTTACACTCTATTCAGTTCACTCTGAAAGAATGAGTTTAATCTCTTTCTGTCGTCTACCGTGAAAAATGATGCTTTCCGTGTCTTTGTAAGCCTCTAGCGTGCACTGTGATCTGTCTGTGTTTGTCTTATCAAGTCTACCTGCTGAAGAGCCCTAATGAACTGAGAGTGAAAGTGGCTCTCTGGTTCTGCCTCTCTCTCACGCTGCTCTTTTAAATCTTTTTCCTCTGGCCAGCTCGGTTCCACTCATTTTAATGTAGTTGTTAACAGCTTGTGGTGGAGCGGTTTGTGTGGCTTCGGTGTCAGTACGCTCACAAGCTGTTGGGTAGCGTCGGACTCGACGAATGAAGGATCGCAGACACAGTCAAATCCCTCTGGTGCAAAGTAGTGAATGAGGGACCTTCTCTCCCTTTACTACTCCATTTCTCTCTATCTCTCTCTCTCTCTCTCTCTCTCTCTCTCCACTGAGCATGTCATTGGACGGTTGCCCGCAGGAAACACGACAAGCTTGTGATTGGTTTAAAGGATTTCAGCAAATTTTAGAATGATGCGGAAATACTTTGGTAATGACTTATGTAACAAGGCAATATGTTAATCAAAATACTGTGCAATAACTGTATTAAAAATGCACCAGTTGGAATGCACAATACACCTGTTATCATATCAATATATGAGCCAGTTTAAATCATTAAAAAAATATATTTTATATTTGATACATCAGCATGTATATATTTGCTCTGCAATAGCTTATAAGAGCTTTTTTTTGGTTAATCATAGAAATAAAGCATTGTAACCAAATATTTAAAATATTTAAAAGGCATGTTTTCCACACATTTAACACAAACATAAACAATATTTCATCATTTTCACTAATGTAACATTCAAACCAATATCACACTATACAGCAGTATATGTTTACTAAAACATTTTTAAAATAAACTATACAACTTTGGTAATGACTTATTATGCAGCAAGGTAATAGATTTATCAAAATACTGTGCAATAACCATTATTAAAAATAACTGCCATCTGTCTGATTAGGTGGAAATTGGAAGTCGATGATATCTTATTTTCTTCATGTCATACTGTACACACTGTATGTGTCTTCTTGTAAGAAATAGAAATACTTTAACGGTAGGGTTATCAATAATTTCTGTTGAATTATGCATTATGTTTTGATGCCTGATGTTACAAGGTTTTAGTGTGAATAGCTATAATATAATGATTAATAAATCATAAGTAGTTATAATGATATATGACTTGCCATGAAGACAGATACACTACCACTCAAAAGTCTTTTCTGCTCACCAAGCCTGCATTTATTTGATTCAAAGTACAGCAAAAATATTATAATTTTGAAATATTTTTACTATCTAAAATACATGTTTTGTATTTGAATATATTTTAAATATATGTATAAAATGTATTCCTGTGATTTTAAAGCTGAATTTTTAGCATCATTACTCCAGTCATTTTTTCAGGTTTCTTTGATGAATAGAAAGTTCAGAAGAACAGCATTCATTTGAAATAGAAGTCTTGTGTAACGTTATAAGTGTGTTTTTATCATCACTTTTGATCAATTTAAAGCATCCTTGCTAAATAAAAGTATTAAAAAAACTATACTGACTCCAAGCTTTTGAATGGTATAGGGTTTAATGTTGCAAAAACTAAAAATGCTGATCTTTGGATCTTTCTGTTCATCAAAGAATCCTGAAAAAAAAAATGTTTCTTGCACAACAAATCAGCATATAAGAAAAATTTCTGAAGGATCATGTGACACTTAAGACTGGAATAATGCTGCTGAAAATGTAGCTTAGAATAAATTACATTTTTAAATCTATTCAAATAAAAAAGTTATTTTAAATAGTAAATATATTTCAAAATTTTACTGTTTTTGCTGTACTTTGGTTCAAATAAATTAAAATGAAAAATCTTGAGTTCTAGTGTACGTGAAATTATTATATCATAATACTCGATATATCAACGTGTATATTTATTCTGCAATAGCTATAAGAAGTTTTTTTTTAACCAGAGGAACCTAAATTTCAACCTTATATTATGTTTTTCACACATTTAACACAGAAAGTAACAACATTGAATCATTTTCATGTATATACTGTATACCTATATTACAAAACGTAGCACTAAACAGCAGTATATTTTTAAAACATTTGTGACCCTGGATCACAAAATCACTCAACAATGCATTGTATGGGTCAAAATTAGATTTTTCTGTATTTTTCTTTTCAAAAATCATTAGGATATTAAGTAAAGATCATGTTCCATTAAGATATTTTGTAAATTTCCTACTGTAAATATATCAAAAAATTTTGATTAGTAATATGCATTGCTAAGAATTTCATTTGGACAACTTTAAAGGTATTTTTTTCAGTATTTACAATTTTTTTTTTTTTTTGCACCCTCAGATTCTAGATTTTCAAGTAGTTGTATCTTGGCCAAATATTGTCCTATCCTAACAAACCATATATCAATAAAAAGCTTATTTTCTCAGATCATGTATAAATCTCAATAAAAAAAGACCCTTATGAGTGTGCTCAGAATCATTGATTCTGTGTAAAGTAATATTAAATATGTGTTTTGAGTTTGTTATAAACTATTATTTTACTGTTATTAATATGCATTTACATATTGAAGGCATAGCTAGCTAACAAACTGTAGGTTGTATTAACGATTATGACCGTAAGTAGCAATTGAGTGGGAGTGAACCACTGATGCTAATACGCTCTAGTTAATAGTGTTAGAGGAGAGGCCATGCTCAGTGGCTCCAGTGCATCGAGACATGATTTCAGGCCTACCCCAAAAATCCTGTCTCTGTAACTCCATGATTCAGTACTACATAGTTCACAATCTTTGTAACGTGTCTTCAGCAATACGTTTCTAACATTTATAATGCGTTTAGAAAAAACTTCTCTAAATTCCTTTACATGTACTTTATTCAAATATAGCATTTCTCTCTTAGTTGTAAGTTGTGAGGTGACGAGGTGAATCATCTTATTTTAAAGCATTACTATAGTCACAAAATTTCTAGAATATGGTTACAGCTCAAATTATAGTTTGTTGAATGGACAACTGAAGTTTAATAAGTGTTTTGTCTCACTGTTTCTTTAGTTTCTGTTGGTTCTGATCTACAGGCAGCCTGTATGTTTTCATGCTGTAGCATCTATGCTGAAGACTGCTGCGCTTCTCTCTTTCACTTTCTTTTTTGTCTCACCGTCTCTCTCTCTTTCTTTCTTTCTGTGTCCGCAGGAGTCGGAAGATTCAGATCCGGAACATTCCTCCTCATCTCCAGTGGGAGGTGAGTGTGTAACTGCTCAGGCAGAGAGAACAGTGTGTGTGTGTGGTCAAGACTCTGTCTGTCTCCTCTGGGCTGCAGCGCTTCTTTCTCTAACTCACGGTGCATTAGGGACACACAAGTACACTTCCTCTGCAGTCCATTTGAGTCTGTCTGGAGAGAGTTCAGCCCTGGTGACCCGATTGTAAATCCTGATGACATCATCACAGTGAGCGCTGGCCCATTTGCATGCTCTCGCACACTAATTTGGACACTGTGCCTCTGTAATGCTCCTGCAAGTTAAGTGATTCACTGTGTAAAAATGGATGCATTCATTCAATATCATTGCATATAAGCAATTATCACTCACACAAGAGGCTGTTTTGGTGACATTTGCACACCAGATTTGAATCTAAGCATGAACAGGCACTTGATACAAGCTTTGGGAGAACTGAAGAATACCATTGGATTAAAAATGTTCAGTCTCAGACGAAGATATCAAATGATTTGAAATATGATGACTATACAATGCCATTCAAAAGTTAATGTTCAGTAAGATTTTTCATGTTTTTCAAAAAAGTATCAAGGTTCCATTTATTTGATCAAAAATACAGAAAAGAAGTAATAGTATGAAATAATTTTGCAATAATAATAAAAAAGTTTTCTATTTTAATATACTTTAAAATATAATTTATTTTTTGATGCAAAGCTGAATTTTCATCAGCCATTACTCCAGTCTTCAGTATCACACACAAAGTTTGGTGGCAGTACGATTTTTAATGTTTTTGAAAGAAGACTTTTCTGCTCATAAAGGCTGTGTTTATTGATTAAAAATACATAAAACAGTAATATCATGAAATATTATTTTAATTTAAAATAGTGGTTTTCCATGTTAATATACTTTAAAATATAATTTATTTCTGTAATGCAAAGCTGAATTTTCAGCATCATTACTCTAGTCTTCAGTGTCACATGACCCTTCAGAAATCATTCTAATATGCTGATTTATTAATACTGGAAACAGTTGTGCTGCTTTTTTTTTAAACCTGTGAATTTTTTTACAGGATTCTTTGATGAATGAAAAGTTAAAAAGAATAGCATTTATTTAAAATATTAATCTCATCTAGCAATGAAATACTATCACTTTTTATCAACTTAACACATCCTTGCTGCATAAATTTATTAATTTCTTTCAAAGAAAGAAAGAAAAAAATGTACTGATCCCAAACATTTAAAGGTAGAGTATATTGTTACAAAATATTAATAAACAGTCAGCATATTAGAATGATTTCTGAAGGGTCGTGTGACACTGAAGACTGGAGTAATGATGCTGAAAATTCAGCTTTGCATTACAGAAATAAATAATATTTTAAAGTATATTAAAATGGAAAACCACTATTTTAAATTAAAATAATATTTCATGATATTACTGTTTTATGTATTTTTAATCAATAAACACAGCCTTTATGAGCAGAAAAGTCTTCTTTCAAAAACATTAAAAATCTTACTGCCACCAAACTTTGTGTTAGACAGAATAATAATGGCATACAGGGTTTGATATTTTACATAATGGTGAGTATAATGATGGCATTTTCATTTCAGGATGAGCCATTTATTTTATTTTCCGACTCCTATTTTCTGGTATTCAATTTAAGTTAACGAGATGTTTTGCTGTTTGTTTTTGTAACTGATTGTGCTCTTCTCATTGCAGGTTTTGGACAGCCTGTTAGCACAGTATGGTACTGTAGAAAATGTGGAACAAGGTAAAGGCATTTCCATAGTCTAACATGATTATACTTGCATATAATGTTATAGTATAAGTTTTGTTTTGGGTAGTTGACATTTTAAGTACTGCCTTATGGTATGACATTCTAAATTCCATCTAAATGTGTTCATCAAAAATATTTTGTGATCCAACATGTTTGCAGCTTGTATCAGGTGGATGCTAAATCACATTCATGTTCATGTTATTAGTGAATTGCCCATTTATGAAATACAGTCAGACCAAAATTTATTCAGACACTTCTGAGAACATTTCTCACATTATCACAGATATTCACTATTGTTTAGAAAATGGTAATAAAATATGAGAAAAAGTCAGAGTTAAACTGATGAATTACAAATGAATTACAGTCAAACCAAAATTTATTCAGATATTGTCAGGTCAAAGTGTCAAATCAAATTTTTGGTCCCAAATTTTTATCGATTTTACTGGTAGTCCACTTTATGAAGAATTTTGGGTATATCACAGTTGTCACAGTTTACTTTATTTTGCTATTTTCACTTCATCAATGAACTGTAGTGTACTGCACCCAATAGTAAAAAAAACCCAAAAATGATATCTTCTGTCTGAATATGTTTTGACTGTATATTTGTGAATTTTTCTCTTGGGGACTTTGTTGTATAGCACATGTGCTGATGTACCCCTTTGGATGAGTCTAAATTGCAAACAGACTGTGGACTACAGAGACAATGTGTGCATTTAGATCACACGTTATCCAAACTTAAATCACATCAACACATGCTGCCAGTGGAGACATCTCAGTTTTGAGGTTCTGTAATTGTCTTTCCCAAATGAAAGAGAGTGTGAAAGGAAAGGCACACACACAGGCAGGGCGTCTGCGACTGAGTGTGAATGAGAGGAAGTCACAGAGAGACAGTGCATGAGAGAGGGATGAACTCTGCTCTGGGTAAAATGAGCAGCGTGGCGGAGTGACAGTGTGTGGATTGAAGTGGGAGAGAGTGGCGAGACTCCAGCTGTAATGTGTGTTTTCAGGGAGGTGCAGCGTGGTAACGGAGGTAAATGTAGGCGCCTGTGGTCTCTCTCTTTCGCTCACAGCAAAGACAGATTGCGTTTACACCTGATTTTAACATGCGTCTCCTGCAACCACTTGGGATTCTGATTTAGTGACTAAACATTATTTATTTTATCAGTCTGTTAACTGAATGTTGTTACAGTGGTACTTGACATGACCTGTCATTGTATGCTGATATCAGAAGCAAACACCTGTTCATACTTCAGACAAATACAATGGCTGTATCCGAAATCACCCCCTATACCCTCAAATAGGGCACTATTTGAGGTGACAGACTATTTTTGTGGTGTCCGAAACCACAAATCACTCACTCGTTTTCATTTATTTCATTCAAGTGGACTGAGTGGACTAATGTAGGGAATAGTGAATGAGGGTATAGGGGGCTTCAGGATTTCAAATACAGCCCCTGTCATCTTAGTAAACATGTCAGTGATATCTAGAATAAGAGTTCACAGTAAAGAAAAGAGAAGTGTTTCAAAAATGTAGTTCAAAATTCTGAAATGCAGAGTTCTTGTATTTATGTTGGTTTCATAGAATTTCGGAAAACTTTTTTGCGATTTCCTAGAAAAGGAACTTGCTTTCATAAGTGTTTAAATGACTTTAAAGGTATATTTGTTGTTGTGTTGTAGTGATAGGAAATTCAGATCATTTTACTGGATTTTGAATCCCGTTCATCAAAATGAACAAATCATTTTCAAAAAAAGTCATTTCGTTCATTTCAGCAGAATATAATTAAAATGTATGTTAATAGCCAAATTCCACAATTCAACATTGTTGACCTTTCAAACAAGACTGTTGCAATAAAACTGTAATGCAGTGAAATAATGAGAAACAGAAATTAATTCATTGTTTCAGGTTATTCTGTTAGTTTCCCTCACCTCCCGTTCTGTGCATTACATGTATCGTTCTTCTTTTGCAAAGTCACATCCCTAATGCATTCTGTACTGAAAACAGAATTGATTAGTTTACCTCGAGTCTGCTGTTTCGAGTTGTTCATTCATCCATCCCCATATGCTATAACGCTACTATTCCCAGAAACACTGTAAATGTGTTTGTAAGGAAGGATGGTATTTATTAGAAACTAATTTCTGTATCCAATACTGCGTTCACGTCATGTGACAAAGAACAAATGACTCGGACCTGGAGACTTGAGAGGTAAACTAATAATTTCTCTTTCTAGTACAGAATGCATAGCGTCTATAGGCTGTTTCTCAATTCCAAGAATGCAAAGAACGGACTTGTGTTCTCATGGAGACTGGTCTTGCCAGGCTTCCTCGAAAGAACAAACTCGGAAGGATGCACAGAGAACACAGAACGTGTTTTTTTGAGAATTGAGATGTGCTGTGTTCTTGCTGCTCAGGTTATAAATAGCGAGACAGCAGCACACAATGCACAATAACATCACAAACAAATGCCATAATGCTTTAAAAACATTTATTTCATTTTATAGACAATATTTTCATATTTTATAGCTTATACTACGGTTACCACACCTCACGACATCGATCAGATGATATATTTTAAGGCACTCGTCCGGTTTTTGTCCTTAAAACGCTATTGTGAGTAGGCTTAGAGGTCTTCAGGGTCCAAAAATTCGTAACCGAACCCGAAGAAACCCGTAAATGTGCTGCACGGAACCGACCCGGACCGTATTTAATAATGTCGAAATGTTTCAATAATTACAGTAGCTATTTTTAGAGTAGTCTATATCTTATATAGCGCATGCAAACAGCACAGATTGTCTCAGCTTTTATAGCTTTAAATTAGGCTATACTTTTCCCCCATGCCTTCTGATGTTCCTTCACTTTTAAATTGTGCTGTAAACTAATTATAAAACGCATTTATAATTTGTATTTCGTGATGAAATTGACCTAATTTGAAAGCTGAGCATTGCGACTTTATTCTAGAAATATTGCAACTTTAATCTTGTAGATTTACTTTTTTAACGTGGCACTAAAACGCCTCGTATTTATTTTTTTCTTACAACTTCGACTATTGAAACAATAGCAAACAAGTGCGTTACACTTTACTGCGTGCATGTTCAATAACATAAAAAACATAATACATATGCTTAGCGCTCCACCTAGTGGTCATTTTATAAAATGTTACATTTTTTTTCACATCACTCATGAAGGAATCCATGATCTCCGTCCGCCCGCCCTCTTCTTCTGGCGGCTGAGGTCAGGCAGCGACGCAGGTTTTTTTTTCACTTTATTTCCTAACTGACCTAACTGACCATTTAAAATATAGACCCGAACCCGTAAGGGTCCCGGCCGGGTCGGGTCCTCGGTAGGATTAACTACTTCTTCCAGTGTCTTCGTTGCTAATTCCAAAACGTCATTTTAGACCTAGTAGCGACGCTTGAGCCGTTGATAGCAGACTATCCAGTTTATAATGTAGTTTAGACAGACATACAGACAGACGGAAAGAGAGAGATTATAAACTCACGAATTAACGTTACCTCTGTGAGTCTGTGCTTCTATCAAACGTGATCAGCAGCAGCGTCTCTAACTATAGTAAAACTTTAAGTTCATTTTCTTCAGGAACAGCGTCGTTATTACCTCGCTGTATGTCGTGTAGCTTTTAAGTTGTTAATCGTCAGAGCAGGGCTAACAACATTAGCATGTTAACATCTGTGCGACTGTTATGTGTGTGGGTAATTTGCGGTAAAAACATGGAAATAATCTGTGGTTTTTATTTGTTTGGCCAGTGTCGCTGTGGGTTTTGATTATTTTGCTGTTTTAGGCTGTAAGGACCTTTGAAATAACTAAAATAGTGTGGCGAAGTGATGTAATACGGTCAGAAGCTGCCTGAAACTATGTTCGCCGTGCGTTTCCCTGAAAATAATGCACACTTTCAGAATTTTCAGAGCCAATCAGATTCAAGCATTCAACTGCCCCGTAGTATAAACAGAGATTCTCTATAATGGGGAGATAGAAGGCCTGTTATGATATACTATTGGAGAACGCGTAACGGCTAACTTGGACTACTTGCAACACTTCAGCCAATCATATAATGGCAGTGACGTGAGTGGCCGAACGTTCTTAGTTTTACGGCAGTTGGTAACAGTTTGCGTTGCAGTTTCACATTGGTATTGTGAATATAGACTACGATTGTGAACACGTATTGCATGAAAAATGGATTCTGATTTTGATTCTGGTGATATGGTTATTAATTAAAATAGGTCAAATGAACTTTACTCGAAATTACGCGGTAATCCCGTAAATGAGTCCTGTCTGTCGCAACATTCCTAGTCTGCCTTCCCTTATAAAATGACACTTTTATCATATTAAAATTCTGCAAATCGTTCCAAGAAAAGTATTGTTTGGTGTAAAACATGTTGAACATTAACGGACAGACAGTGGATTCCTTAAATGAATAGCTATTTCCTTTCAAAAGCTGTTTATTTAGTGCAGAGAAGCCTTCCCTCCATTGACATCCATTCAAAAAAACAGCCGCTGGTCTCCTTCCCTGCGTTCCATCCTTAGCTTTAGCCGTTATGCTCTATTGGCTAAGCCTTGCAGGCTTGACTTCCAGTGGCTTTGTTATAAATAAGAATAACAACGTGCAGTAAACGGTAAAACTGTTTGCACTATATAATTACGACAATACATTAAAATAATACGGTAAGACACCATTTTGCAATATCGAGCAGCAAAAGGAGCTGTTTTGTACAGTTAAAAATAGCTGGACACCAATGCGACCGGAAGCCAGACCTATAAAAATGAGCTCTCATGGGAAAAATAAGGTGGATAGAAAAGGTGTATTCAAACTATTGTACTATTGTATGTAAGTCATTTTTAAAGTTATTAGGTCCAGACACAAAATGACTGACATATTATTGTCTCAGAAACTACAGAATTCCCAATCCAGTCTAAATCTGTTAATGAAATTAAAGACTATAGTAACTGTAACTCCAGCATTGTTTAGAAAACTAATCCCATCCATGCCGTTGTGTGACATCTGCGTTTATCTGATGAAATAAATATGTTCATGTTGGCATGACGTAAGGGAAGCGCTACTTCTCGTCGTTCTTTCTCATGCGTGATCTGTCTTCATTGGTGACACTCATTGGTTGTGAGATTGATTGATGGCTTGAGCAGTCTTACAGCGAGGCTTTGTGGTTCTCTTCATGTGTGAAGCTCTGGATTTCTGCCCAGCCGTCCCACTCAGCTTCTTCCAGACAGACTGTCTGGTCCTCTAGGCACACGACTCCATCTAATCAATAAAAAGGCAGGCTTTCCTTTTTAAAAATGCCATACACATTGTCTCTGCAGTGGCTTCTGTCTGTAATTATTGAAATGACCCAAGAGGAATTCTTGTAACGTGGCACAACCTTCATTTAGCCCCATTTCACACTCTTTAGAGAATATAATACAGCTTGACCTTTAGAGGTCCGGTTCTGGACGCAGGTGCTATAGTTAGCTGTTGGACGTGTATAGCTGCATGAACTCCTGAAGTGGAGGTCTTTTCCTTATTGTGTGCGTATTTAGATGTTATGCAGGGCTTTGATCTACATACGTCAGGGATGTTTTGTGCTTGTCCTGTGAAGTACACATCTGGCCATGGCACAGTAAACCTTAGTTGATATGCAGACACTGAGACACAAGTGGCTCTTCACTGCACTAGTGTAAAACTGCATTTGTTTGTCTGTATGCAGCTAATATAAAAGCATGCAGTCTCACATTTACGAATATGACCAAGCTCCCTGTTTCTAACTTCTACATTTATTTTCTTTTTGCAGTTAACACTGATACAGAAACAGCAGTGGTGAATGTGACATATTCAACAAAAGAAGAGGCTAAAATGTAAGAATCTAAGTATGAGGGATGAACCAAAGTATAACCAAAATCAATTGTAAACATTTAAGTCTTTACTGTAGTTATTTTTGCTCATTTTGATACTATTAAATATATTTATTATTCTTATATGAAATATAGAAATATTTTATATTAAAGCTGTTGTGTGGTGTATAAGCAAGTAAAAACCTTGTTTTAACAGTTACTTATTTTGAGTAATTGTTTATTTGAATTACTAGATTAAATTAACCTTGTTATAAAAAGTTAAATTATTTAATCATTTGCATTTTATATAACAATCAAATAATTTAATATTTTAAACAAATCTACTGTATATTAAATAAAAAAATTGTGCTAAAGTACTTATAATTAATTTAATTAAGAAAATGAAATTACATGAAAAATATCATAATGAACTTTAATTGAGAAATGAAATTAAAAACATTCTCATTATAGAAAAGGTGTATTCAAGCTATTGTATGTATGAATTGCATTTTTAAGTATTTTTAAATAGGTTTATAGATCCAGACAAAAAGTAAAATCGAGTCTGAATCTGTTATTGCAATTACAGACTGTAATAATAATTTTAACTCCTAATTCTATTAAAATTAACTTTAATATTATTAAACACATGTATTATTATTGTTATTATATGAAATATATAAATAATACAATAACGTATAATTTTTAATACAGGTATAGTATTACTTTTCTTTAATTAATGAATTAATCAAAATTTTAGTTGAATTAAATACACATTAGATAACAAACTTAAAAATAAATTAAAGCTAAATAGAAATATTTAAACTAATAAAAAAAAAAAATAAAAGCATGTAGCAAAAACTTAACAAACTTAAGCTAAAATTAAAATGAAAACTGAATATATATATATATATATATATATATATATATATTAGGGCTGTGAAATGGTTAATCACAATTAATTGCATCCAAAATAAGAGTTTATGTTTACAAATTATATGTGTGTTTACTTTGTATATTTATTATGTACATATAAATACACACACATACATGTATATATTAAAACTGAATATTTATATGTATATATATTTATAACTGTATACAATTTAGATTATAAATAAATATTTCAGATATAAATCTAAAATATTTTTCCTTAATATATACATGCATGTGTGTGTATTTATATAGACATAATAAATATACACATTACACAAATAAACAGTATGTAATCATAAATTTTTATTTTGGATGCAATTAATCGTTTGACAGCACTAATATATATGTAATAAGCAAAGTCAACATATTATAAATATATATTATAGTAATATTAATATAACTCTGGGATAAAATTATATACTATTACTAAAGTTAAATATGTAAAAAGTTGCTCATTAAAGTAATTTAAGTAACTTATTATCAAAAAAAAAAAAAATCACATTAATTATATATATCAAAATGATATTTTTTCCCTGAAAAATGTAACTTCAAAATGTTTAAATAAATCACTCCCATTATAATCAGCAAAGTTTTCTGCATCATACAAGCAGAACTTTAAATGGTTGGCATATTTGTAGCTGTCACTGGTTATACACCATCATACTGCCCTGCCTTATTTTTTAAATTAATAACATAGCAGTACAAAACTCACCATCTGTGCACTGTCATGATATTCCACTGATAATTGTCCCCTTCTGTGTCTTCAGAGCTGTAGAGAAGTTAACAGGACAGACGTTTGAGGATTACTCCTTTAAAGTGTCTTATATTTTGGATATGGATGCTGCTCCGCCTCTGCCTTCAACACGAAATCGTCGCGGTGGAAGGACATCACGGGAACAGGACTCCCAGCCCGGGACCTCGGGAGGTTTCCTTGGCCCCCGACAGAAACAGCCAGACTTCCCCTTGCGCATGCTGGTACCCACGCAGTTTGTGGGAGCCATTATTGGCAAGGAGGGGCTCACAATTAAAAACATCACCAAACAGACACAGTCAAAGTAAGTCAAGAGAGTGAGATTCTTAAGTGTGTGAAAGAGACGTATGGTATAAATAATTTACTCACCCTCTTGTCATCCATGATGTTCATGTCTTTCTTTCTTTCGAAAAAAAAAAATGTTGTAGAGGAAAACATTTTAGGATTTTTCTCTGTATAATGGACTTCAGTGGGGACCAACAGGTGCAAGAAGAGCATTTGTGGTTAAAAAGTATATACATTTTTTTTTTTTTTTTTAGAAAATGACTTATTGCTTTGCTAGATAAGACCCTTATATTTCAGCTGGGATTGTGTAGAGCCCTTTGAAGCTCTGAAACTGCAATTTGGACCTTCAACCTATTGGTCACCATTGAAGTCCACTAAATGGAGAAAAATTCTGGAATGTTTTCCTCAAAAACCTTAATTTCGTTTCAAATGAAAAAAGAAAGACATGAACATCTTGAACATCTTGAATGACAATTATTAGGACTTTTTTGTATTGAAGTAAACTAATCTTTTAATAAAATTCTAAAGAATTATTTTAGTGCAATGGAATTAATATTAATTATAGCAATTATTATTTATATAATTGATTGCATAATACATTTATTAACACTACAATCCAAAAGTTTGGGCTTGGTAAGATTTTGCAATAAAGTTTCTTTTGTGACCCTGGACCACAAAAGGGTACATTTTTTAAAGTTGAAATGTATACATCATATGAAAGCTGAATAAAGAAGATTTCCATTTGTTAGAATAGGAAAAATGTGGCTGAGATACAACTATTCCAATCAGGAATCTAAGGTTGCAAAAAAACTAAGTTTTGATATATTTGTATATTTGATATATTAAAAAATATCTTCATGGAACATAATCTTTACTTAATTATCCTAATGATTTTTGGCATAAAAGAAAAATCAATAATTTTGAGCCATACAATGTATTATTGGCTATTGCTATAAATATACCCATGCTACTTATGACTGGTTTTGTGTTCCAGGCTCACATTTGTTAACGTGTAACAATAAACAATATTTCTGGAGCATCTTATTTGATGCTAATTCCAACTTTTAATAATACATTTTTGAAGATCAAAATTTGTATTTGTTAATACAGAGTGAACATACATGCAACTTTTTTTATTAGCTATCATTAACAAAGGTTAATAAAAGCTTAAAAAATATATATTGCTCATTGAAGGTTCATTCGTTTATTCATTAACTAAAATTAACAAATGAGATCTTATGCTTTACTTTTTTTTTTAAATAAGTCTCTAATGCTTATCAAGGCTGCATTTAATCAAAAATACAGTAGCAACAATAATAATGCCAAATATTATTATTAAAATAATGTTTTCCTATTATAATATATTTTAAAATGTATTCCTATGATGCAAGGCAGCTTTTTTTTAATCAGTCTTCAGTGTCACGTGATCTTTCAGAAATCATCATTTGCCGCTCAAGAAACTACTTAATATTATCAATATTGAAAACAGTTGTGCTACTGCTACATATTTTTGTGGAGACGGTGAAGTTATTTTGTAACATTTAAATTTTAAAAGATTACTGGCTTAAAGTGTTTTAATGGTAGTGTACATAGAATTGCATCAGTTAAATTAAACGAAACCTGTTTTACATATATAATTTTCAAACAAAAAATGTGTACTATTCATCAGTCTGTTTTGCACACTAAATAGATCCTGTCCACATGGAGACTCATTTAGCAAAAAACGTAAAAAGTTTGTATCGTATCGGCGTAATCGTCCAGATGGATTTGGCGTTTTGGTTTATGCGCATGCTCCAAGTTGTCTTCTCCGTTTTTAGTGTATGTCTGGCAGAATTACAGCGCCACATACTGGTCTGGCATGTGTACTACATCATCTTGAGTCGTTTCAGTGGCTTTGTGTGTAAGCAGATATTTCTTGAGATGACGCCGTGTTTACAGAATTTTTTTTAGAATGAGGAAAAAAAAAAGATTGGATAGAGAAAGCACTGGCTTTGCGTGGATGAGCCCAAAATATCCTGGAAAAATTGTAACATTTGTTAATCAAATTTGGCTGTAAGTCTGAATTCATAATGCTTTTCAACACCGCTTGATGACAGTGACAGCTTTTCATGAAGCTTTGTCTGATCTCTACTGAATAGTCCTGTTCCCATCCTGATAGGGTGGACATCCATCGTAAGGAGAATGCAGGAGCGGCAGAGAAGCCGATCACCATCCACTCCACTCCTGAAGGCTGCTCCGCTGCGTGCCGCATGATCATGGAAATCATGCAGAAAGAGGCTGATGACACGAAGGTGTAAGTCTGAATCTTCTGCAGTCACAGGAGCTCTTTAAATACATGTCTGTAGTTACCAACTCGTGGTCTTGCTTCTGTAGAACTGAGGATATTCCTCTGAAGATCCTGGCCCACAACAGTCTGGTCGGAAGACTGATCGGAAAGGAGGGCAGGAACCTAAAGAAGATCGAAGAAGAGACCGAGACCAAGATAACCATCTCCTCGTAAGTTGCGTTTGATGGCTTTTAACAGGTGAAAACAAAGAAATCTCATAACTATTTCACTATTATGTGAAAATCTAGACTGTTTAGTCACAGCTCCACATAGTCCTGTATTTCTCTATAGAGGCATACATGATTGCTTGGTTCATCATGGAAAGTTGTTTTGATAGGAAATGCTAATGTCAAGAAGTAGATCATAACATGACCTGAACACGTGACAGCTAGTAATGGGCTAAGTGCTGGGATCTGGTTCAGAGTATTTGAGTACAGGTGGTCTTATGTATTTCCCAGAAATAAGTGTGTGCTGGGCTTAGGAAGTGAGTCACCCAATTAAGCCCTAACCAGGACTTCCTGACGTCATTGCTTAGCTGTCTCTCTAAAAACAGCCTCATTTACCAATGCTCATCAATACCAATTCAAAAAACTTGCTCTTCACCAAGAGTCCAACTTCCTTCCAGGTTGATTTAGGATGACTGTAATTTGGGGTGGTTCTAGGATGAGTGGATAATCGGAGCTTAGCCCAGATGTCCTTCAAATAAAATTTTTAAAAGTTATATATAGTGTCTTAATTTTTTTAAAGAACAAGTATAAATAAACACACAGGGCTCTATAGCTTACTGCATGCATTTAAACTGCATTTACAAATTGCATAAATAATATTATGAGATTAATGTTTTAAATATAAAATTTAGAACAGAAATATGAAATGATAAAAAAAATTGAATTACACTTTTTTAAATGTGAGACTAAAATTGACAGTAGGTGGCAGTAAGCCACTGTCTTAATGACTGAATCGCTGTCATTTATTTAACTGATTCAAAATGGCTGATTCATTAAAAAAAAACTGTTTTTATGAATGGGTCAGAGAATCATTGATTAAGAAACGCGTGTGTTTAAAAAAAAACACAAATTCATTCAGAACCGAAACACAGCAGTGTGCAGAGTGGCACGACATGGCTTTGCTTAGAACTAGAGCAAAAAGACTATATTTTCTCTACAATTTAAATCACTTAATAATAACTTATTTTTTATTGAATTGTTGCCCTGATGCTTAGTAAATTCTGCCACTGGCCATGCAAAATGCTAACCACGCATATAATCGCTCTAAATGTCTGCGTGTGTCCTAGAAAGTCTGTGATATGTTGCTACAGTAACAATAACCTAATTTAGACAGATGATGAGATCAGTAGTATGAAGTTATACAGTAAGATACCTTGAAGCAGCTGCATTTTGCTGTTTAAGTGCTGGTTTATAAATGATTTTAATGCGCATGAAAACTCTTGATGTATAAGTCTTGGTAATTGGCTCAAGAACAACATGAGAACAATACAATGCAAAGATGACTCAGATCTCTGTTATTCTGTGCTTCAGTTAGATCATGGGTTTATGGTAGGGGTCCCAGCATTTTGGGAATGTGGGTGTTGTGCTTGCGTTGTGCATATGGCAAGATCAGGCATAAAAGCACATATAATAAATGATTGTACATTATCAATTAACAGTATCAATTGTATTAATTGATCATGAATAATTAAAGTAATAATTAATAATTATTTATTAAATGTAATTTTTAAAAAAATGTTATTTTTTATATTAATCAAAACCAATATGATCACATTATATGCACAATATAATAATAATAATAATAATAATAATAATAATAGTGAAGATATTGACCCATTTAGACTGATATAATAATTTAAAAACCTTCTAATTTTAATCAAAACCAATATGATCCAAACATATGCACAATGTAATAATAAGAATAAGAATAATTAGAGCCTGACCTTTTTCTGATGTTTTTTTTTTGGGGGGGGGGGGGGGGGATACCGATATCAGGGTGTAAAACATACCGATATTGTTATATCGGCCGACATTCTTTGTGTGTATATTATAGCACTGTACCAATCAGAAGTACACTTTCCCATTTGTGTGTCCAAACTTTTGACTGGTACTGTATATACAATAGGGTAAACAGTACATAAACATAGATATATAAACATTTTTTCCAATGATCAATCAATTGTGGTGATCAAACGCTTATAATGATGTAACAAAGATATGGAGGGTATTTAACAATAAACTTTATTATCCAAAATGAGCATGACATCAGTGCACTAAACAGTAAACCTTACTTCACTTATTATAATTAACTTTAAAATGCAAATAGAACAATATATTAGGTAGATAGATACACAAATAAGTGAATGTATGGGTAACCCTGGAAACTTATGCGGTCATTGTTTATTAACTTTACATTAACAAACTTGTTAGCAACTTACTGTTAAGACAACGCTTTACTCTGAGTTGTGAAGACAGTTTAAATGCCGCTGCTTGAACAAGAGACCTCCTTATTGAGTGAAATGGTTGTCTGGTCGCCAGTAGAAAACAAAGGAGTGCGCTCTGCTGGACAAACTAAGTAAATACATAATTTTATCTGTGTTATATCTTTTGTAAAAAAAAAAAAAAGTAATATTGGCGCATATCGGCGGCAAATGCACCGATACCGATATGTCAGTGACAGGCTCATATCGGCCGATAAAATCTGCAAAACAAAAAAGTTTAAAACTTGAAAATAAAAAAGTAGGACTTGAAAAGTCCTTGAAAGTCATTACATTTCATTTTACAGTATCTGTATGAACCCTGAATAATAATAAAGCTATTGACCCATTCAGACTGATGTAATAATTTGAACATAATTTAAATACACTATTATTAATAAAAAAAACTGATCACATGTGCACAATATAATAACAATACAAATAATAATAGAAAAGATATTGACCCATTCAGACTGGATGATGACATCACTGAATTCACTGATGAACTGCCTTTAACTGTAAAGTGATTGTTTACAATACTACATTGTTGACACACTATTGTCCTATTTAATACTGTAAAGTTGCTTTGACACAACCTGTATTGTTAAAAGCTCTATATAAATAAAGGTGACTTGACTTGACATGTATTCATTTAATTCTTTTTTTAATATTAATCAAAACTAATATGATCACATCATCATATGCACAATGTAATATTAATAATAATAATAGTGAAAATGTAATAATTTAAACACTTTCGAATAATAGTCAATACCAATATGATCACATCATAGGCACAATATAATAATAGTAATAAGAATAGAATATTAAAAACAATTTGGTCACACATCCACAATATAATCCTTAATAATTAACTTATTTAATTAAAAATAACCTTTAATCGGAACGTTGCTCTGATCTGAAACAAGTAACATGCGTTTCTTTCTCATGTCCCAGTGATTTTATTCTCACCTACTTTTTTGTCTTTCCTTGTCTTGATTGTTTCCACAGCTTACAGGACTTAACTATTTATAACCCGGAGAGAACCATTATAGTGAAGGGGAGTATTGAGGCCTGTTGTAGGGCTGAAGTGGAGATCATGAGAAAGCTGAGGGAAGCCTATGAGAATGACATTGCTGCTATTAACGTAAGTTCGCGGTTTTGATGACAGGAAATGTGATTTCTATCTTTAAGCCACAGTTTTTATGTCATAATCAATATGATATTTTTCAGAGTTAATGCCTTAGCATTCTTCTAATTTGAATTTAACTCAATGCGGGTGGTACGTTGGAACGCTAACAGGTTAACTTATACACGAATGCTGATACGCTCTGTATAAAACTCTGTTTACTGTGTGTCAAGCTTGAGTCAGCGTCTTACAGAAGTCTAGGCAGTTTGATGTCTCGTCTGTTTACTCGTGTTCAGTTATTGACTGTGTTTATAGGAAACAGCCTTGAGTCAGTCCGTCCCCTGCTGTGCATACGGAGAACGCACTGTCATCCTGTCAACAGCCGTTCACACAGACATGCACGCACATGTACACCATTCCCCCTGTTTACACGCATGACGTCACTGCCAGTGTCTGAGGGAGGTGAAGCCATAGTCAGAGAGAAAATACTGCAACAATAGCATCATCGTTCTCGTTTACACCGGCGCATCCAATGCCTCCCTTCATCTTCAGTGAGTCATTTATTTTGCGGAAGAGGCCTCTATCAACGGCACAGATCAAATTTATGCGGTTTCATTTATACTCACGCATTAGTCAGTCCCCAGTCAGGCGTACGGTAAATTATTCATGTCTGGATCAAGTGTTTTTTTGCGACAGTTTCATGTGTAACTGTCTGTTAGTTGATCTGTGTAACCTTCATTCCCTTTTGAATGAGAAGTGCAGCAGATGAATCAGACAGAGCATATGAAGTTCTCTGTCAAGACTAAACAGCATAAAAACTTCTTATCTGAAAGCGCTTGCCACACGAAACCATGCACCGGGTTGATGGAGCCACCTAGCGTGACGCTTGCGATATTACAAGACATTATAACAAATATTCACATGGTTCGTACAGCTCAAATTCATACTGAGAATACTGTGAGTCTTTTTTAAATTTCAAATGAGAGTATCAAAGAAAACATGATAGCTTGAGGTCATGCACTGAGTAATCATTCATAATCTATGATGTCTTGCAGCAACAAACCAACCTTATCCCTGGGTTAAGCCTGAGTGCACTGGGCATCTTTTCAACCGGTTTGTCAGTATTGCCACCAGCTGCTGGGCCCAGAGGCGTCCCACCTGTACCACCAACTGGCTACAATCCTTTTCTTGTAAGTACAAACCACAGTATGGACTTCATTATGGAACTACAACATATTTAGATAGTTCAGCCTCAAGAATGCATTACATTTAGCAGGGAAAAAATCAGATTTTAACAATTAGCCTCATGTTACAGGATGTTGAAGTGGAATTTCAGTAGAAATGACAAGGAAGAATTTACCAGTTTACAAATTTCTGTAAATTGCATTTTAAACATTTATTATTAATACCATGAATTTCTGGAAATACCCTATATGTTGTGTATATAACATTTTTAATATTTAAGTTTTTTTTATTTAATTATTTTTGTTACATTTTTAAATGATAATATATTAGTTATATATTGTGTATATATTATATTGTAATCTAACAGATTAAGATTAAAATGGAAAAATAAATTTGTCTTATATAGAAAATAATGTTATACATAATTTTATAAAAATGTTTTACATAACACAAATTTCTGTAAGTTGTATTTTATTATTAATACCATGCATTTCCTAAAATATCTAATAAAATGTGTATTATTTTTTATTCAAATGTTTTTTTTACATTGTTATCTATTAATTATATATTATAATCTATTGAGAAACAGATTGAGATAAAAATGGAAAAATAAATACATTCATCTTATAAAAAATAATGTTGTTATACATAATTATATAAAATTTTACACAGATTACTAAGTTGTGTTTTAAATATTTATTATTAATGCCATGAATTTATGGAAATACCCTGTATGTTGTGTATAATAACATTTTTTTATATCTAATTATTTTTGTATCTAATTACAGTTTTGTTTTACATAATTATCACAAAAAGTTGCATTTTAAATATTTGAAGGTAGTTTTTAAACATTTTTAGTATTTATTTTTTACATTTAAATATTTTTTACATTTTTAAATTGCAATCTATGAATTATAAGTTATGAGTAATAGATTAACGTTTGACTCCATGTATATGTTATTTATATTATGTAATACACACACACACACACACACACACACGTTGGGTTTTCATGTATTATTTTCCTCACAGGAAACTCTCTGCATTTTTCTGAATCAATTCTGTAACATTTATAAGCTTGTTTCCTAATGGGGACCAAAAAATGTCCCCACAAGGACAAGGATTTTGCCAGCTTTGTGGGGACATTTTGACCCCATAACGTAGGGTTTACCAGGACCACAATACATTTGTGGAAATGCCCAACATATTGTGTTTGATAACATTTTCTATGCATAATCATACAAAAAAATTACATGATTTTAACAAAAATACACAATGAATTTCATTCCATTTACTTAATTAAATTCAAATTTGAAGTACGTCCTGTTCTATTTGCTACCTCAGTTTGATTTCAGAAATTAAAAGGAAATTGAATCAAAATTCTTACTTGAACATACACTTTCCCTTTCTCAGTGAGTGCTCACCTTAGCATGCACCTACTCATTATTGGGTTGTATAAGCCTTCCGATCGGTTAGTGTGCTGCAGGATTCCCCTTCATATTTAGTGGTGAGTCAGACAGGACAGCTTATAGCTCACGGATGAACTAATGAAGGTAGAATGAGTGCGTGGGTGTGTGAAATGGCACTCTGAATTACTGAATGAGTGTTTGCTGGTTTTTATCATCCTCATTAGTACTGTAGAATTTGACTAGTCATTTATTGTAAATTGTTACAAGAAGTTTTTTTTTGTTGCAGTTCTTCATTATCTTAGTGACTTTTAGTGACTTTTATCTTCATTACATTAGAGACTTTTACTGGCATTTACTGCTAGTAACAAATCTTACTTGCAAACTTGACAAAAATCAAATGGCTGTAAGGATGTAAGTAGTTAGCTACACTGAATTACTGACAAATAGTAGCTAAATAGATTGTTTTTTTATTCTCTTATTTTATTATTATTGTTTTTAATGTAGTTTTTTAAACCTTTTTTATCTACCTTATTTTTCCCGTAAGAGCGGTCGTGGCCATTTGTAAATTTAATGGGTCTGGCTTCCGGTGTCATTCACTTCCAGCTATTTTTAGCTGTACAAACCAGCTCATTTTGCTGCTTGAAATTGCAGACAGCTGTTGTCTTACAATATATTTAATGTATTATCTTAATTATGAACACACTGGTTTGTAGTGCAAACAGTTTTACGGTTTACTGCTCTTTGTTATTCTTCTCTTTATTTCCCTACAGTGGCTAATGAACCGGAAGTCTTGCACATTCACAGAAAACGGCTTACTTCTGCCTTGAACAATAAGGTGGATAACCGTATTGTGTCGTTCGCGAATGAGTCGGCTCTAAGAAGGATTCTTTGTAGCAAACAAGAAGAGCCCACTCCCTGTTGGGGAGAGCCGAATTTTCAGCCGCTGACAGGGAGTGGGACTTTATTTGGATGGGCCCAGTCACATGGGAGGACAGATCAGGACTGTGAAAGAAGGAAGGGAGACAGGCACTCCGAAGATATCGAGTGTAGTGCTGCGTTTCCCGAGAGCATCGTAAGTTTAAGTATATCATAGACCCATTGAAACCAATGGAGTTATGATAAACTTTAGCTTTCAGTGCTTTTGGGAAACACAGCCCAAGTACACAGAGCGACAGAGAGAGGCAAGGGAGCTGGATTTAAATGCAAGCACGTTGGGAGAAAGTGAAGAAATGAGCGAAAACCGAAAAAAGCACCATCTCATTTCAGTGATATTGGAGACTGCAAAGCTGAGTGCAGAATTTGTAAAATGATTTTTTTGTTAGAAAGGGTTCAAATACACAAAAATGCTGAAAACCCAAATAATTTGTGCAACCAGAATGAACAGCGGACAGTTAAACTGTTCAGGACAAACAAGGGAATTATGAACAACTATCACAAAAATAAAAACATGGATCATTCAGATAACAACACAGTATTAAGAATCATTGTGTAATATGTCGTATGTAAACTTTTGAACAGGGACTATTATTTTTTACTAAATAAATAATGACATGCATTTTATATGATCTCTCTTATTTAGGTAAAATAAGTAACAATTTGCAGATTCTGCAAGGTGTATGTAAACCTTTCACCTCAACTGTAGCTGTTTCTTTGATATATATTGTTTTTAGTTATGTTTCTCGTCCATGTGTCATCCAGTGGTGGTTGTTTTTTGGTAACTTTAAAGTTTATTTTGCGGATTGATCGATGCAGTAGATCAGCACTTAACCTACACTAACTTGGAGCTGCATGACTAATCATACTGGTCTAAATAGCAGGAATGTTAAACAAAATCAAGTATAAAGGTGAACTTATGAGGACTGACCAATGAACTTTGAGTAATATTTCTCTTCATTTCATTATTCATGTGTGTAATAAATTAGTGAAATGTGGCAGTGAAATGTTCTTGCGATGTGACACTTTTGAATATTGATCCATGTCATTTGTTCCAGGGTCACTCTTCGCAGCTGGGTGGGCTGTACGGTGTCCCACCTGCTAGTGCCATCTCTCACCAGCACACAGTGAGTAACTCCAACTGAAATGGATAACCCTAATAAAATGGATTCTGGTTCTGGATGATAATTACTGGATACATTGTTTCAGCCGGTTTTATGTCATATCATATTTTACATCATATTGATATTTAGATATTTAGAGAGTGGGATGGCCGATATAATGTTATATGGGAGCATTCTGACCCTGCATAGACAGCACTGCAACTGCCACATTTGCATTTGCAGAAGATGTTTTATGTGCAGCATAATTTAATTATGACAAATATGATAACAAATAAACTATCACCTATTTTAAGCAATATTTGTTCTAAAAACTGTTTCCATTCCATTGACAGTGTGTTGGTAGATTTTGTAAGTAACACAAGATGGAGTGACAACATCTGTTAATGAGCCAGTCAGACATAGTTATCAGCTTTATTGTAATCCAGTGTAACAGCAACCTCTGAGGTCATTTTAATACGTAACTTGGTAGTTATTCACCAAATAACAACCTCTGTCTCTGTCAGACAGTGCTGGGCACCACAAGCAAATAGTGTTGATTTGAAATGCTGTTAACTCCTGAATGAAAAAGCTCTCTGGCATCTTCAATCTTTCACTGTCGCCTGTGCTGAGAGTCTGAACAATGAGTCATCAGTTTCCTATGGTTCACACTTTGGTGTCAGGCAGATCAGAAACAGATAAAAGGTTTGTATCCTCAACATCAGTTTGAGTGATGAAAGGATTGTTTTTGCCTCTGTACAAGCCTGTGTGAACCTTACACTGTAGAGCTTGACCTCCAGCCTGTGCTGAAGTGAGCAGTATCTCAATGGGATTGTGGGTGGTTTGGGGAAACTAAATGGAGTAAAAACAGAGAAAGGATTCTACCTGACATGTCTAGATGGATTTTAGAAGAGGAATTACTGATTTACAGCATCACATTGAATTAGAGGCCATAATATTTTGCATGTTTCTTCTGCCCTCTCCACAGCAGGCTCCTGAACAGGAGGTGGTCTACCTCTTTATTCCAACTCAGGCTGTCGGTGCTATTATTGGCAAGAAGGGCC
Organism: Cirrhinus molitorella; assembly: GCA_033026305.1. Taxonomy (NCBI): domain Eukaryota; kingdom Metazoa; phylum Chordata; class Actinopteri; order Cypriniformes; family Cyprinidae; genus Cirrhinus; species Cirrhinus molitorella. Next base: position 27,768,608 of record CM065122.1, on the reverse strand, counting down.
AACATATTAAACAACTGGCACGATTCGCAGGAGCCTCTATTAAGGTAGGAGTTCCTGCCTACGGGATCGCCACTGCTGTCATGTTAAATTTGTAAAATGAAGGTTCCTTGCGTTTTTGTTATGTGAAGCACATTAATCCATCTAATTTTCTGTCCTATTGCTAAAATCCTTGATTATAATCTAACCATATCATGCTCAGATTTGGCCTAGTGCCTCAGTGTGGGTGAGCCAATCATCCGTAACCTCCTCTCTCTCTGTTGATTCAGCCCTGTGGGTTGCTGGGTAATCAGTGCCCATGGTTCAGAATGTGTTTGTACCTCAGTTTCATGTCTAATGACTTCTTTAACAACAAGAAAATATATATATTTCCTATACTCACCAAGAATACATTTATTTGAGCAAAAATACAAGACAAAAACAAGAATGTAATGTGATGGCAAAGTGTAATTTTCAGCAGTTACTACTCCCGTATAGCCATTCATTTTTTTGTTTCTATAACGAATAGACAGTTCAAAAGAACAGCAGTTATTTCAAAGAAATCTTTTGTAACATTAAAATGTCTTTATTGTCACATTTATTCAATTTAATGCATCTGAATAAAAATATTAATTTCTTTAAAAAGTAATCTTGCCCCAAACTTTGGTAGAGTTGTGTAAATGTGTATGAATTTTAGGTGTCTGTTTTAAGCAATTAAAGTAATTCTTAATATTGCTGAACTAATGTACACTTAGAGAGTGTCATAATGCACAATTTTTTATCTTTTCTATACATTTCAATTAATGACAACATTTCACAAAATGTACTCACATCATATGGTTTAATGACATCTGATATTTTACTGAATTAATTGGAAAGAAAGCTTTCCAATTCAGTGGCCACAAAATCAAGATACAAAATAAACATTGAGAATTTAAAGGATTATTTCACTCCAGAATCAAAATTTTTGTCTTTCTTTGTTCAGTCAAAAAGAAATTAAGGTTTTTGAAGTAAACATTCCAGGATTTTTCTCCAATTAATGGACTTCAATGTGGATCATCAAGGTTTAAATTGCAGTTTCAGTGTTGCTTCAAAGGCCTCTATGTGATCCCGGCCAAGGAATAAGGGTCTTATCTAGCAAAACGATCAGTCATTTTCTTAAACAAGAATACAAATGTATATACTTTTTTTTTTTAAAATTATTAGGAAATTTTAATTCAGGAGCGAACTAATCCTTTAAACTGTTAAACCCTCAGGGCTGGTTTCACAGACAGGGCTTATATTAAGCCAGGATTAGGCCATAGTTCAATCAGGACATTAAAGTATTTTTTATAAACATGCCTTAGAAAAAACATTTCTGGTGTGCATTCAGAGATAAAACAAGGGCACTGACATATTTCTAGATTAATCAGTGCAAGTTTCTTTCAGTTGAAACAGCTCAGACTTACATTTTAGTCTGGGACTAGGCTTAAGCCTTGTCCGTGAAACCGGGTGTCATTGTTTGGAGACTGCCATTGGAAGTAATTGAAAACAGAGCCCTCTGGTGGCACTTCAGTTGTAGCTCTAGAACTAAAAGGAATGTTCTTCAAAGCAAATTTGTTTCTGTCAGCAGCATTTGTGGCATGTTGTTGATTATGTTAAAAAAAATGTTGATTAATATCTTGGTATGTAAAAACAATGTGTATACATAATTTTGTGTGTGTGTGTGTTCAGATCGCACCTGCAGAGACTCCTGATGTCACTCAGAGGATGGTCATTATCACTGGCCCGCCAGAAGCTCAGTTTAAGGTAAGGGAATAAAATGCAAACTCTGAATCTAAGTATTATTTAGTGAATGACAATTAAAAAATATTCTGCATTTTAGGCCCAGGGCAGGATATTTGGGAAACTGAAAGAAGAGAATTTCTTTTCTGCAAAAGAAGAAGTAAAGCTGGAAACACATATAAAAGTGCCCTCTTCAGCAGCTGGGAGGGTTATCGGGAAAGGCGGCAAAACGGTGAGAAACATAGAAGTAGTAAGTAGAAAATCGTAAGTTATAGTAGTGTTTTTTCTTATGACAGAGAAGCGAACACAGCGTGGCATTTATTAAAAAACAATGAATAAAAAATTACAAAAATGGGGGAAAATAAAGTGTTCTTTGGTAATTATTTGCATGTTTATTCATTTCGGAGTCTGAAAAACATATTTACCCTGAGCTTGAGTAATGTAAGACTTTCCATTCAGAAGTGGTTCAGTTTTTAATGCCAGACATACTATAGGGTTCTGATTCACAATAAATTATCTCCGTTTACACCTTTTCGAACAACAAGATGTTGTGTAACGCATCCAATCACAGCTATTTTTTTTTTATTGCAGAGTCAATATTCTTGTCATTATGCACCATTATAAATAATTGAGTCGAAAATATGTTTGCAGAAGTTAGTCAGTTATTCTCAGAATCTGTAAAACATTTAAAATAGCTTTCCAAAAAAACATGTTGTTAAAGAATGGGAACATTGTTGATTTATCAAAGTTAATGTGGTGTAAAGAGTTCCTGAGAGAGCAAATACATGCCACCAGAGGATATGATGAAAATGTTGTTAATGTCTTTGCAAGTCGCTTTATTATGTACTCGGCAAATTTTTCTGTGTAATTTGGTCAGCAAATTCGCTAAAAGCACTGAAATGCCAGTGAAACTTTTTAAAGTTGTTTTTCAAAAGAGAAAAAAATTATTATGGTGAAAGTTTGGTTATAGTGTTATATAACTGTTACTTTTAGTCTCTGGCCTTGAAGAGGACAGGCTGATACAAATCAACATGACCTGTTTAAGTCAACATTATTGTTTCATGAACTGTATGTTTTGTTTCAATGAAATATTTGGTTCTGTTCACGGTCACTCAGACCACAGGGGCATCATTTGTAGAGTAGACAGGGGTTGCAGTAGCTTGGTCTTGATGTGGTCATGTACCAGTGAGCAGCTGGATATGTGCTGCTTGTTCTTTACAAGTTTGATTAAACCACAGTGTTGGCACAATTTGACCTATCAATTTGACCTATCAAATTGTAGGTAGTGGTGTTATCACATCAGCTTGTTTTTCTGAACCTCTTTCAGGTTAATGAGTTGCAGAACCTAACCAGTGCAGAGGTCATAGTGCCACGGGACCAAACCCCAGACGAGAACGACGAGGTCTTTGTCAAAATTAGTGGGCATTTCTTTGCCAGCCAGGTGAATTATACATGACACATCACTACAAATGTGGAGAGTGTTTTCACATTAAACTTTTTGCTGTTTCGTTTATAACGGCTGAAATTTCCAGCTCTAGAGAATGAGAAGAGATGTATTCTAAGTAATGTTTGCCTTAACTGTATTTTATATATCACATATTTTTTGATTGGCTTTTATTTAATTTTTTGCTTTCTATATGACACAGTGTTGGGGATTCTTCTAGGTACATGTAACAGTATTACATAATTAAATTACAAAATCAAAGTAATCTGTTACTGTTTCTAAGAAAAAATTTAATTAAATTACTGTTACTCATAAAAATGTTAGCGAAAAACAGAGGGGGGTTACATCTGTATATTTTTACGCACACCCACATATAGATTTGATTGATTTCTTTCCCAAATTGCATTGACTGCTCTAAAATATGAGACACCAGTGTTTCAGGAGTTTAGGATGCAGAATAGGACATATGCTTGATAACTGTTTTATTCCTTATTTGGATTTATGGATATGGTTTATTTTTTAAGAATAAGTGTTTTTTTTCCCCCCCGACACGTTTTTAGATGTCATAACTGTTAAACTAGTTATGATTTTACATCTGTATTTTACCTCAGAACGATCTCAAAGTAAAAAGAGGTGCTAAAGTCTTATTTTGTTGTGGTTGTGCTTAAAATTAAATTATAATCGTAATTTAAGGGATGAAATATTTAGAGTCTGAACATAATCAGTGTTGAGTACAACACTGTGTTCCAAATTATTATGCAAGTAACATATCAATAGAATTTCATTAAAATAAAAATTCAGGTTTTAGTATTTTTCTAAGGAAGTATTTGTTTGTTTTATTTCTCATGTTTTAAGATCAATCTTAGCCAGGTCAGTTAATCAGTTTGCCAGGTCATCTAACTTAAAGGGAAACCTACTTAAAGAGGTTGTTCCACATTATTAAGCAAGTCATAGTTCTCATGTAATATGGGGAGGACGAAAGATCTTTCTGAAGGTGAAAAGCATTAAATAGTGCAGTGTCTTGCAAAAGGCATGAAAACAGTCAACATATCATGAAAAGTGAAAAAGAAATCATGCAACTTTTAAAAGATTTGTGAGTTATTCACAGCACAGAAGAATTAGATCAGATAAAGGCATATAAAGAAACGTTTCTGTCAGACAAATTAATATTATTAAAAATGGCAGCTATAAAAAAGCCACTTTTGAGCAGCAAACAGATATTTGAAGCTGCCGGCGTCTCTGGAGTCCCAAGAACCTCTCGATGTAGGATGGCAGTTGTGCATAAAGCTTCATTTCAACCACCTCTAACCAAAACTCACAAAGAGAAATGTTTTCAGTGGGCTCAGAATTACTAATTTTCACTGACGAATGCTGTGCTACACTTGAGGGTCCAGATAGATAGAGTTCTGGATGGTTGGTGAAAGGTCACCCTTTTCCAAGAAGACTAGGAAGTGGTGGAGTGATGATTTAGGCATCATCAAGTTTGCTGATGACACAACTTTGGTAGGTCTCATCAGCAACAACGATGAAACATCCTACAGAAAGGAAGTGGCACAGCTGGTCGAATGGTGTGGTGCAAACAACCTATCCCTCAATGTCAGTAAGACAAAGGAGGTTATGATGGACTTCAGGAGGAATTCTGTTGACCACCCTCCACTGACCATCGACAGCTCGACTGTGGAGAGAGTCAGCAGCACTAAATTCCTGGGGGTGCACATAACAGAAGACCTCACCTGGACCACAAACATTACATCACTCTCCAAGAAAGCGCAACAGCGACTCCACTTCCTGCGCCGACTTAAAAGAGCAAGTCTCCCTCCACCCATCCTCACCACATTCTATAGGGGCACCATTGAGAGCGTGCTGACCAGCTGCATCACTGTCTGGTATGGGAACTGCAGTGCTGGTCCCTCCAACGGACAGTGAACACAGCTGCAAAGATCATCGGTGCCCCTCTCCCCTCCATTCTGGACATTTTCCTTGAACGATGCTCCGGTAAAACCGCCAGTATCGTGAAGGACCCCACCCATCCCTCTCACAGTCTCTTCCAGCTCCTGCCATCAGGAAGACGGTACAGGAGCATCAGAGCCCGCTCTGTTAGGCTACTCAACAGCTTCTTCCCCCAGGCTGTGAGAGCCCTCAATTCCAACCACCTCACCCCCCTCTTATCCACAAAGTAGACTGTAGAAAAACTCAAAACACTGCAACTCAGAGTGTGCTACACACATGTGAACGGACTGAACAAACCACCTGTAGAAACACTCTTTTCTTTCTACATGCACCAGACACTTCCTTATTAACAATTCATGTTATAAGGACCTGAATGTTTACTTGCACCACAAATAAAATTGCACTATTTGGTTCCTAACCCTAAATACCTCTTTTGCACAATACCATGCACAGTTATTATGTAAAGTACTTATGTAGTCTGTCTTATGTTTTGTGTATATAGTCAATTATTTATAGTATATGTGTAGTTAGATTACCGCTTTCAGTAGGTTAGCTATGTATAGGTTTAAAAATTGTTCCTATGTCTAGTGTTGTATGTTTATATTTGTTTATTTATGTAGCACTGTGGTCCTGCGAGACACGACATTTCGTTCCACTGTATGTCCACACATGTAGCGGAATGACAATAAAGCTCAACTTGAACTTGAACTTGAACTTGAATATTGGAAAGTGCGATAGTAGGTCCCTTTAGGGTCCCTGACAGACCTCTGCAAGATATGTGGAGTTCCTAACAGACCATTTTCTGCTATGTTATAGAAAGAAGAGTCGTGCCTTCCGAAATAAAATGATTTTCATGCAGGATAACGGCCCATCCCATGCTGCAAAAAACACCATTGATTGCTTGATTGGTATGGGCATAAAAAGAGAAACAATCATGGTGTGGCCACCATCATCCCCTGACCTCAATCCTATTGTGAACCTGTGAAGCATCCTTAAAATGAAGGTCTATGAGGGTGGGCGGCAGTGTACCTCCAAACAACTGCTCTGGGAGGCAATGTCAGAATCCTCAAATTAAATACTGCCAGAAACCATAAATGGACTTACAAGTTCAATGGATGAGAGAACTGTAAAAGTCATCTCCAAGAAGGGTGCATATATTAATATGTAACTTGAACTGTAAATAGGTTTTTTTGTTTTAAATTGTGTTTATTTTTGGAAAAAAGATCTGAAAAATTTCTTTGAGTTTATTTTAACCCATTGAATGTTTTCAAATGGCATTCTGCATAATTATTTGGAACAGCATAATGTGTTTATTTTTCAAAATATCAATAAAACTGTTGACATTATCAGTTCTTTCACATGTAATTACATTCTCATTGTAAAATAATAGTTCCTTAATCATACTGACTGATTTGGAAAAACAAACAAAAATGGCATGTGCATAATAATTTGGAACACGGTGTAGTGTATAACTATTTTATAGGCTTGTGGTCATTCATTTTTTAAATAAATTAATAGTTTTATTCAGCAAGGATGCATTACGTTTTTTAAAAAGTGACAATAAATAAATTTCTAACGAAACTTTCTACGTCAAGCAAAATACTGTTCTTTTGAAGTTTTCCTAAATTTCCTTTCCTTTTTAATTTCCTAAAATGTTTCCTTAAATGTATTAAATAGCACAACTGTTTTTTTTAACAGCACAACTGTTTTTTTTTTAGCTATTACATATACTGTAAGTTTTAAATACTCACAGCACCATATCTGCGCATGTATTTGGCAGTAGCAAGTTCCTGTACTTGCTTTGCAGCAGCAATAACCAACAGCAGCAGCAGCAGCACCACAATAGCCTATCTTTTCTGCCAAATACATTAACATTGTCATATGTATTACCTTGCTAAAATCTTCAGAGTTGTCATGATAGAAATTGTAATAATATTTCAAAGTGTTGCAAAATTATCCCAAACTTTTGAATATTAGTGTATTTTTCTTCATTTTATTTCTTGACCATGTACTAGCTAAATACAGTAAATAAATCCCCATCAATCGGCCACCACTCTTTTATCAAATAGAAACTGAAATCAAACATTTACCACAATAAACATACTTTCCTCTGATCCCACAGACTGCACAGAGGAAAATCAGGGAGATCATCCAGCAGGTGAAACAACAGGAGCAGAAGCACCAGCAAGGCGCTGCCCCCGTGACACACCGCTCCAAGTGACCATCAGGGCAGCCCCAGCGGGCACCTGCCAATGAATGTAGCCCTCCCAACTGGAATCAGACCAGACCAGACCGGACGAAGGGGACCGGCCGGGCAGACCAGCAGCCGTGGGATCAAAACCAAAGAACTTCTTTCTGGGGGAGATGAAGGAGCCACAGGCAGAAGGGCTCTGAGTGCACTGCCAGCTTGGGGAGGGAGGGGGGAAGGAAGCGCGTGGAAGACAAGTGTTCCTTTTAACGTTCAGACACACCCTGAGTTTGAGAAGAATAGGTACGGGGCATCTGTTATCAGGACGGGAAACATCACGGTCGCCCCACGTAAAAATTTCTTTTTAAACTTCTTCATTTAGGCTTAATCTAGGGTTAACACAGATAAGACGCTCCATTAACACGTGTACACTGATGCATTTTGACTGAGTTGTGTTGCTGTTTTTTGGGGGGTAGGTAAAGTGTGGGTGTGCACTAGCAGTTGGCGACCGATTATTATTATTTTTTTTGTTTATTTTGTTGATGCGCAGATTGCGATTTCAGTGATCCTCAGCAGTATTCTCACCAGTACACTAGAACAAATATACTGTTATATCTGAAGCAGAAGCACGATTCTTCTTGTTTTGCACAAGCCTTGGAGCGTGTTGTGCACAAATGCGGTCGCATACGCATATAACATGATGTTTTTCAGATTTCTTGATGATGGGGCAAGAAAGTTGACTGAACGTTTATTCATATCTTAGCCTGTTTGCATTTCGGGACACATCATCCAGCTCAACGGATCCTTGTTACATAGCCTGCGCGTGCCAACGGATGCCGTTTCTGTGCATATCTTTCTTTTTTTTTTTAGCTTTTATCATTTGTATCTTGTTCTTATTTCTGTCCAGCTCTTACACTCCCTTTTTATTTTTACGCCAGTGTTTTTGCAGCCTTGTAGTCATTTCATCGCCACCACATTCTTGTGGCGGCAGTCATTACCAGACGGAGTAAGTATGTGGTAGATGTGGTTTAGGAGTCAACACCCCTTTGTTTGCTTTAGGGGGTATGAAAAGAATATAAAGCAAGCACCAGCGTCTGAAAGACAGCGCACCTTTACTGGCTCGGGCAGAAGCGAAATCGAATGTGCACCAAGAACTCTGCCTTAATCTATGCTGAAAGGAAACAAAAAGACGGGCGACTCTAAATGTGATTGGAGGGTCAGGTTGATGTGGGACGAGGAGGCACCTTATGACCTGTGGTACACACACGACCGCGTTTGGCTTTAAATCTCTTTGTCAGGGAGCTTTCTAAACGGCATGACAGCTGTGAATGTACAATAAGCAGCCTTTTAGAAAGAGCACCACCCTGTCATGTTCAGTAAGCTGGTTGGTTGGCAAGATTGTTCTTGGTTTATTTTGTTGTTGTTTTTTTCCAATTCTCTGGCTCTTTTGGGAAACTGATCGACTGTTCCAACAGGACGTGCAGGCTTGGATATCTCTTTGTGCTTTATTTTCATCTTTTTTGACCATGGAAGCTTGTGGCCTTAAACGTCACCGGTCTATGTCATCACAGACAGCTCCCTTGCCCAATGAGAGCTAAGCCTCATCTTCCAGATTCAAGGTTTATGCCAATACGCACAGCTTCCATTTGTGTGTATGCGTGTGTGTATATAGATATATATATAAAGAAAGAGAAATATTTATGAATCTATTTTTTTTTTTCTATTTTGTGACGAGAGCTATTAATAAGAAACAGAAAAAACTAAACTGTTTTTTTGGTGGAACACTGCCATGTTTTTCTGAAGGGAAGTGTTTATTTTCTCGGAAGTAGACTATGAATATCGGTAGTATACTAACAGTAAGAACAGTAATGAATCACCGCAACACTTAGATCAGAATGTGATCGGTGCGTATGTCAGTATTGTGATCTACCTCAGGCGTCAGGGTACCTCAGTCCAATCTTTAATTTCCTTTTTTTTTCTCCCCACATTTTGTATGCCTTGTAAACTGAAAGTTTTGAACATTTTCTTTTTAATAACAATAAAAAAAGGATCAAGATAAAGATCTAGCCTGAAGTCTTCAGGTCCATCTGATAAAGAAAAATGGATCTTAAAGCTTTCAAAACTGTATGCGAATTTACTTTTATCGATCACAACTTTGTGATTTATAGAATGTGTAACTGAGGGGTACTTACCTGCCCGAAAGGGGTTTTGAATGTGGATACTGTGTACTGATGTCTAGATCAGTGATTAAAAGACTATGAATATCAAGTATGGCTTAATTCAGAGCATTCTCAAGGAGCAACTACGCAATCCGAAGCGTAAGCCAGCTTTCTATTTACATTTTATAAAAACAAGTCTAAATTCAGGAATTACAGTCAGACCAAATTTTTTAATTCAGATTTTTTAAATAAGGCCTTTCGCAAAATAAAACCAGGTTGATATGTAAAAAAAAATTCTTGATGTAATTCACAACGTAAATGTTTGGTAAAAGTGTTTATTGTAATTACACAAAAATCACAAATGCAGGTATTTTGTCGACTCGGATCTGTTGCCGGTTGCAGTTCTTGTGTGTTGCCGCTAAAACAAAAAGGCCTATGTCAAATCAAGATGGAAGATGGTAGAAGGTCACTATGTTAGGTCTAGGTGCATGTATTGCAATGGCTGGTTTGCTTTCATACAGTAATTCACATGATTTGTCTGTGGACTGAACTGCTAGCTGTCCCACTCCATAGTTTTAGCTCGAATGTTTAACCGTTTTCGGTAGGAGCGTGTTACTGTAGACCTGTGTAAATCGTTTTTTACCTACTGAAGCAACTCGTCCACACTTGTCCGCAAAGAGTAGCAAAGATATCAGGTGCTGAAGGTGTTTTTATTAGAAAAAGGCTAGAGGCTTCTGCTAGTTTAGCAGTTTTTCACTCAAGAAGCTGAACACAGTTCTTACGGTTCTTGACTCTGTGAAGGCTTGTAGCTAGACGAGGCCATTATTTCCCCTGAAAGATAGACTTTCTGCTTAATCTCAGGTGTTTGCTCATTGATGGAGTTCAGGTTGTGTAGCAGTATGATAACTCAGATCACTTTTAACTGTTATTGTAACTGTAATACGCGCCACACTGTCGATAGACACCTATCTGATGTTCTCCAGTGGTTCTTAACTTTTCTTAAGAGTTTGTATTTCGAAGCTTTTGTCAGGTGTGCATCAGTCGTGCATCGGTATTTAACTTTACGGAAGCATTAGTCGATACATGCATTAACTAACATCACACTGTTATATTGTCTCTGTAGTCTGGTAATTAAGCTGTCCCGCTATCCATTATGATATCCTGTAATGTAACGCTAGGAAGAGTCGAGGTCTTTGCATTATCTCTAGGCTGAAAGTCATAGCTAATATAAGTCGAATGAATCAGGTCAGTTTAGGATAGCTGTTGTTTGTAGTGTTGGCATGAAATCTCATCGTGGTCTTCTTTGGCCCGCCTTATGGAGACTTAAAGTAGGTGCTGTTCTATGTTTATTTTTTGATATTAGAATAGACCACAGGCACAGCTATAGTTGCTCGCGATATGACGGCACCGTTCTAGTCGTGTTTAACTCGGGATGAGAGCAGGAAATCGGAGTGATGCATGAGAAATCAATGCAAATCATAGGCTGTGAAAACTTCTTTGCGCCTTTACCACGGCAGATCCATTCCTACGCAGCTCTCTAGCTTCTCACGTTAGTTCATTTTGAGCAATGTGAAACAGAGACTGGGCTCGCTGCACTGCCTGCCGTGTCCCCTCAGCTGGATTGTGGGTAGTGGGGGGTTGGGGGACTGAGAGCTGAACATTGTTTTTTTTTTTTGCTAACAACCATGTTGTTTTGAAATGTAGGTGAACTGTACTGCTGATCAACATGGATTTGAGCAATAAAAATTCTTTATAAAATTCTCTTGTCTGAAGCTCATCTTGTTGGACTGGGGTTCTCCACAAGGATAACTCTCCTCTAGCTCTCAATTTAACACACAACAACTAATCAAGGTCTTCCGGAGTTGAAAAACAATCTGAAATCTTTATTCAGTGGGAAATAAAAATAAAAAGCTAAAATAATGTGGTTGCATTAGTGTGCACACCCTTTTACAACTGGGGATGTGACTATGTTCAGAATTAACTAATCACATTCAAACTCATGTTAAATAGGAGTCAGTACACCTGCCATCATTTAACGTGCCTCTGATTAACCCCAAATGAAATTCAGCTGTTCTAGTAGACTTTTCCTGACATTTTCCTAGTCGCATCTCACAGCAAAAGCCATGGTCCGCAAAATGCTTCCAAAGCATCAGAGGGATCTCATTGTTAAAAGGTATCAGTCAGGAGAAGGGTACAAAAATTTCTAAAGCATTAGATATAGCATGGAACACCGTGAAGTCAGTCATCATCAAGTGGAGAAAATATGGTGCAACAGGGACATTACCAAGAACAGGACGTTCCTCCAAAATTGATGAAAAGACAAGAAGAAAACTGGTCAGGGAGGCTGCCAAGAGGCCTACAGCAACATTAAAGGAGCTGCAGGAATTTCTGGCAAGTACTGGTTGTGTGGTACATGTGACGACAGTCACCCGTATTCTTCATGTGTCTGGGCAAGACGGAAGCCTTTTCTTACAAAGAAAAACATCTGAGCCCGGCTCAATTTTGCAAAAATTCTGGTCTGATGAAACCAAAGTTGAGCTCTTTGGCCACAATTCCAAAAGGTATGTTTGGCGCAAAAACGACACTGAACATAACCAAAAGAACACCATACCCACAGTGAAGCATGGTGGGGGCAGCATCATGCTTTGGGGCTGTTTTTCTTCAGATGGAACTGGGGCCTTAGTCAAGGTGGAGGGGATTATGAATGGTTCCAAATACCAGTCAATATTGGCACAAAACCTTCGGTCTTCTGCAAGAATGGCTTCACAAGAAACAGATTAAAGTTTTAGAGTGGCCCAGCCAGAGCCCAGACCTGAATCCAATTGAAAATCTGTGGGGTGATCTGAAGAGGGCTGTGCATAAGATATGCCCTCGCAATCTGGCAGATTTTGAATGTTTTTGCAAAGAAGAGTGAGCAAATATTGCCAAGTCAAGATCAAAAGGTGCTTTGACAAAGTATTAGTTTAAGGGTGTGTACATTAATGCAACCACGTTACTTTACTTTTTTACTTTCCTCAGAAAAAAATATTTCAGTTTGTTTTTCAATTGAGTTGTACAAGTTATAGGTCACAAAGGTGGAAAAAGTTCTGAAATTATTTGTGGTATTGTAATTTTTTTTTTAAGTCACATAAACCTGGCATTTTAACAGGGGTGTGTAGACTTTTTATATCAACTGTATCTGCAATAACTCTAGTACCCTCATTTACTATTTCCTACATTACTCAACTTATATTCCACTGTGAATCATGAGCAAATTTCAGTGCCTTGATGTTGAGGCATTGACTGTGTAAGGGTGTTTTTTATCAGCTAGCTGTTGTGTGTACGGTTGTGCACTCATTATGAAGGTGCATTTTGGGATTGAATAAGCACACTCAATGTCTACTATGGTTTCCAACACCACTACAAATGGTTGTCCCCTTAAATAGTGCACAAGAGCTGCTTGATTAATCAAAATAGATTGCTAAATTGTACATTATACTGACAATATCACCATAAATATTAGTGTTGTAATTTTAGTTATAATATAAAAATATAGCTGCAAGCAGCAGTTAAGGGGCCAAGCACAAAGGCGGCAAGATAAGTCATGCCAGCATGGCTGACAGCATTAGACCAACTGCATCAATGTGCAATTGAAGATGTATTTATAATTTCAAAGCAAACCGGCTGAAAAATCAAATACATTCACTATTATTATAATTGAAAGATTTATCACTGTCGACCAGTAGGTGTCACTGTTACCAAACTGATGTGGTTTGGTCAGTGTGAGGTGACAATGGTTCAAATAAAGTTTGGTGTCAGTATATCAAAGCTTTGCAGAGATACAGCCTCAGAGTCATTTTGGCATCATGCTAAAATGAAAATTTGATGACATTTTTGTCTATCAACATGAAATCCATGTTGTCTAAATATGATCTGACTCAAATTAAATTTTTAGTTTTTGGTTAAATCAGACAAACAGTCTAGGAAGAGTTTGAAAAAGCAGGTTTTTAATGAAAATCAAAATGGTGGACAGGAAGTTTGTCTACGATGGCAAAATTGGTATCTATGTTCTTGGCATGACCCAGGGAATATATTGAGTTATTAGCATTTTTAAAAATTTCATTATAAGTTTTGATCACAAGGTTGTGCTCCAAAATCCAAAATGTCTGATGCTCAAAGTGGCTGACATAGAAAATGGGTATGGTTTGATTCGGCATACTGTACCGGATATAAAGCGATCAGTTTTGGGGCAAACCATTCAGAAATTAAGTAAAAAAAAAAACAATTTTACATATCTCCTGACCACTAGGTGGCACTATGCCAAAAACTTTGCAGGTAGCCTCAGGTCATTATAATCAATACGCTGAAACGTTGCTGAGATGTAGTCTTGTGCTCCATTTTTGAATGCCCTTCATCAAATTCATTTGTGTGTTATTCGAGAACAGTTTGACTAATCAACTTGAATTCCATAACTTTTTGTAAGCATGGTCTAAAGATGATTTGAGCCAATTCTGGTGAAAATCAGACAAACTGTCTAGGACGAGTTAAAAAAAGTAGGCTTTTCATACTATTAAAATTTGTGAAAAATCTTGACCTATAGAATTTTACATTTTGGTATTTATTCGACTCGGCATGAGCCGAGGAATCAGAGGGAAGAAAAAATTTATTTCTAAAATATACGGTTCAAATGTTATCAGCATAAACATGAGTAAACTTTGGACAAGTGGTGGTGCTAGAGAGTCTGAGTTAGAGACTACAAACTTGCTATATTTAATTAAACATTATAATGTTGAGACTGTCCTCTATCTTTGTGCCAAATTTCATAACTTTCTCACAAGTGGTTTTATGTGCTGCCAAAGACATGCCGTTTTGATTTTCTGAGAAGTATGACATCATACTGCTTAGGCCCCGCCCCTGACCACTGACAGACTGCGCTGTATTCCGCCTTCAGCCAGTTGTATGCTGTCCGCTCGGGCAGCTGTAGTGCTTTGAAGTTGGACGTAAAAGTGAACAAGAGTCTTCACTTTCTCATTATATCAGAGCTACTAAGGACGCAGTGGATTAGTTGTTTTCAATAGTAATGCACCACCAAATTCAGAAAAGAGGGGCGGGGTGTACAGTAGCTCATTATCATTTAAAGAGACATGCACCAAAAATGGGTCGCTGTGAACAGAGCTGTTTTTGACGGGAAAAAAGGGTGTTTACACAACCATTAAGGAATTTCCACCAAAGTGTGTTGAAATTGTGCATTTCATGAAGACCCTAAAAAATAATACCAACTTGTGCAAAATAGGCATCCGACGTTCTCTTTAAACAAAACTGTGCAGCCATAGTACTATACATAAAGGGAACAATTTTTGACAAACCCCTAGTAATTTCCATGGCAGTTGTAGCTAAACTCCCTGCTAAACATGAGAAACTGATCCTTGTCAGACAAATGCACTTATCATAATGTAATGGCATTTTGTCTTTTAATTAAAAACATCCATAACATTCATCAGCTGTACATATGAATACTGGCTTAAAATGAACAGCATGCAGATGCAATAGAACGTTCTGACAAAAGCTAATGGAATGAGTTTATTGTCATGTTTGATCACACCGTAAACAGCTTTGCTCACATGATGTTTGTATTCGGTGAATAAAAATACTGCATTCCACTCCCAGCACTTTTAATGGCACTGATACATAGAAAATAATTTGTTTTAATTCACCATTTCAACACTGTTAGTGTTAGACACTTCCTGTCAGTGACCAGGAAGGACTTAAAATACTGGATGTGTGCCTCTTTCCTCATAAAGAAACAAAACCCATAGAGAATATTTATAGCTTGATGTTCCATTTTAATTTTTACAAGTAGTCCAAAAAAGTAAAATACTAAATATTTCACTTCAGTGAGGTAGATCACTTTTAAGGCTAATGTGAAACTGAAAAGACAATAACCCACAACCAAAATCCACAATATCCATGTTATTACAGTCTGTAAATACAGAAGAATGGTATTTAATACCTTAAATGTTTATAATTTGCTGCAAAATTTCACAAAAGCATGTTATGGACAGCTGATGTGCAGTGGAATAAATGTACAGTATATATAGTAAGTGAAAACCGATAGATGAATATAATTTCATATTTCTGTGATTTGTTGTAAAGGCAGGATTCAGAATTCAAGACCACAAACATTATATATAAATACAGAACTTCCCAAAAAAGACATCATAAAGTCCCATTTTTAAAAATGTGAGGCCACAAAAAAGATTTTAGAGCTCTTAAAAGCCACTTTTTAAATACAAATAGTAGCCACCCACAAAGCAGCCAAGGGGGATCGAATCACTGACCCCACACTGTCCCTTATCTGTTCTTCTTGTCTTGACTGAGTCCATTTGTTTCAAGTCCATCTAGATGGAGATGCCGAGTGCTGTATTTACGGATCAGAGCTCCAGGCAGCAGAGCAACACAGGCAATAAGCAGTAGTTTTAACACCACACTCCAGGAGAACAAGTCATCCAGAGAGGAGATATGAGACAGCATTGATCCTGTCTGGACACAGATGAAGTTGTATGGCATCAGGCCTGAAAGAAAGTACAGATGTTTCAAAAAAATGCTACGAATATTAAGTGAAATGTTCTTAAATATACTCTACTGTGATTTAACTGGGTTTACCAATGAAGACAGCCATGAAGAAAAGAGTGACAGGAATATTCAGTATTGGGGAGGTCATGTTTAAGAACCAGTTTGGACTCATGGGAAAGAATCTCAGGAACAGCAGGAAAAAGAACAAGCTACTTCTGTTTTCCTCAACCTGGGAAAAAAAGTAAAAAGGGTAAAGTTTGTATGTTGTACTTTCAGACATCTTAAAGGTGACATGAAAATCAGATTTTTTTCTGTGTTTAAGTGCTAGAATTGGGTCCCTAGTGCATCTACCAACTCGTGAAAAAGGACAACCCAGTAACTTTGTTCTGGTAAGTCTTACTGCAAGCATGTGGAAAAATCTGTAGTTTTGTTTTTGTACCAGTTCAATGATACATTTTCAAGCAAAGCATGCTAACTGTTCTGTCGTTGGCTGCACAGATGAGCACAGAACTCTATTTAGAGTCCCAGCCTCAGAGGACACAAGCAGTGGATTTATTGATTTATTTACTGTATATTACACTGCTGCCACACAGATCTAATATAAACATGCTATTCTTTCCCAGCTGTTTACCTTAACGTTTTTGTAACTCATGAATGTTTTTAACATAAACTTGTGTGTATTTGACAGTTTAAGCGAAATAAGACATGAAAGAGAACTTAGTTTAGTACATGGCGTATGACAGCTGCTTTCTGTGCACGTGCTTCAGATATGTGCGCTCAGAAAACCCTATATACGTATGATTTCCCCACAATAGACATGATAACGCATTTCTGCTTCCACTCAAAACGGCATTTTCAAAATTATATAATAAATGATCTGTGGGGTATTTTGAGCTGAAACTGCAGACACATTCTGGGGACATCTGAGACCTTTATTACATATTGTAAAAAGGGGCATAATAGGTCTCCTTTAAAAGATGAGATAACGCAATGTACCTTCTTTTGCAGCGTGGCCACCTTGTCAGGGAAGAGTCTCACAATGTGCTGCTTGCCAAACGCCTGCGACAGGAGGAAACAGAGAGTGGCGCCCACTGTAGTGAGGACACAGGCGAGGAGAAGACCAAACCACGTCCCAAACAAGGCCCCAGCCAAGATATTCTGGAAAAAAAAGTTGTGAGATCAATGTATATAAAGGTGCATGTTGTACAGAGCCCTCCTGCTAATTCTGTCAAAAATCGACACTAGTTGGTTTAGATGTAATTCACCAACACTTTTAAAAACATTACATTGATGAAACTAAAAAAAATATATATAAGGTAAGAAACTAGGAACACCTTGTGCTGGGGGGTCAATTTGATCTGCGTTTTTGTTCAAATGTACCTGCATTGACAAAATGTGACCCTGGACCACACAACCAGTCATAGGGTCAATTGCTAGGATAGGACAATATTTGTCCGAGATACAGCTACTTGAAAATAAATGTAAATACTGAGAAAAACTGCCTTTAAAGTTGTCCAAATGAACTTCTTAGCAATGCATATTACTAATCAAAAATTTTGATATATTTACAGTAAGACATTTACAAAACCTCTTCATGGAACAGGATCTTTACTTAAGACCCTAATGATTTTGGCATATAAGAATAATCAACCATTTTGACCCAGGGCTCGAAATTGCGACCATTTTGATCGCATATGCTCCCGAAATTTTATCTATGCGACCTCAAAATATATTTGGGAGCATTTGTGCGAGTACATGTAACTGTTGTCGTGCGACCTCTTTTCATTTCTCTAAAAACGTTCACAGCATGTGGCTTCTGTGTACTGAATGCTGATACGGTGACCGGTCTGCCGTGCAGATTTTAGATTGGTTAATATTAGCTGTCAATCACTCTACTAACTACTACGGGAAATGTAAAGGGCTGAAGAAAAGGGAAAATGAAAAGAACACTGACAGATTTCTTTTGCAAACTGCCTAACGTTACAAATAATGGCACTGGTGAAAGAGAATTTTACTTGCCCTACCGGACAGTAACCCGATCAAAAAATCAATAACAAACGATAACTAGCGCAGCACCGAAATTTGAGATGATTCCGACTATTAAACGGTGACTGAAAACGGACAGTATCAAGGTTGCGTCAGTTGAGGCTCAAAACTAATAGGCGCAATAGCAAACAGAAAGAAACAAACAAACATGTGGTAGAAAAAAACTGCATATAACATATATAGGTAAGAAACATTACACTAACAAGCACCATTACGATATGACATTGATGTTATGCAACAGCAGTTCAATAAACTAGTAGTTAATATTAACTGACTTACATTTTAGACACATCATTGACCATTTTGCTAACGAAAATAGTTCTAAGCAAAGGCGCAGCAGAACAGTCGCGAATCTTCGAGCCATTCTGAATAACCGTTTGAACGAACTGGTTGAATCCGTGATTTATTCATTAAGACAGTCTCTTACCGCCACCTATTGGTGGTTCGGTTTCATATTTTAAAAATTGTTGCATTTTACCAACATTTTACATGTATATGTTTAAAAAACTAAAACTTTAATTTTATAACATTATGCATTTGCAATTTTATTGCACAAATGCATTTTTTGGAACCTCTTATCTTCATTAAACAGTAAAGACATATAGGGCTGTACTAGAATAGTCGAATATTCGTTCGGTGGGTTGGCATTCGATTTTCAATTCTGAGATTCGAATATTCTTTTTTTTTTTTCTCAACACATGAGTTCCCCCGCTAACAGTTCTCAATAGCGCTTGAATTGCCCATTAATGAACGGGAGGGGGTGAGCTGTCAGCAAGCCACGGAGAAAAGAGTGTACTAGTGTCACTATAGTTTGCAACCTGTTTGTGATTTAAAGTTTGAAATATAAAGAAATATTTTTTTTCATTGAAATGTCAGTTGTCTAGCCTGCCTAACAGAGCATGTGAGCGGAGATGCATGCCGTTTTCAACCGAAGCCTCTGAGACACACTGCCTGCGTGGCGGACGTGGATTAGGTTTGTTACGTGACTGCTGCGGAAAAAATCCGCTTTACTTCTATTCTGTCGCGGTTGCAGTGTGGTTGGACCGCACCTTATATAAGCGCAGACAGTGTGGCTGCTCTAATCTGTTAACATAGGCGCAAAAAGAAAAATCAACAGGCAGCAAATCCGCCACGCAGCCTATATCCTATAAAGAACTCACAGCAACAGTTATAAAGCCTAGATATGTTATAAAGCCTAATTTGCGCGCATTGGGGAATTACTCTATAGAATTAAAATTGCTTTTGAATGCGCGTGCGCGTTTTAATTTCGGTTTCTTTTTAACGATCGCGTAAAACTCTTGGCGGCATGAACGTGCATTCTAAGCGCGTCTACAGGCTTTGTTATAATGAGAGGATTAATTAGCTTGCAGAACTCAGGATTGAACAAAGAATCCGGCGTTTTGAGTGGTGAGTGGATTCTGACTGATTAACGCAAACACAGATGGAGTCTGGCGTGAGGCGGCTGCCGTTTACTTTCGTTTTGTTAATGTAACTTCGTTACATAGCCTACATATATACATATTCCGGAAATCATCCTGGCGACCTATTTTTTAAGTTCCTCGACCCACCCGATGGTCTCGACCCAGGGTTTTTAAAACCACTGCCTAGGCCTAGACTCCTTGTGTGAGCATATTGGAGCGGAATTCCCTTGGGTCTGCAGCAACACATTGGTGACGCCTGAAGTCGTTTGGATGAACGATTCCCGACATAATACAAACGCAAACAGACAACACAGAGATTTCTGCCTTTATTTTATGCTTAGCCCCTCCCACCGAAGCTTCGAATATTCGTTATTGATTACCACCGAAGCTTCGAAGCACAAAAAATGGTATTCGAACCAGCCCTAGACATTTAAATGCACTTAGGATTTGTTTTCCTCTGTATTGGAAAAATGGAGTTGGTTGATACTGATTTAATATGTCTAATTATTCTAACTAAATGTATTGATAAGTACAAATCTGACGTAAATAATGACACGTACATTTAGTAAGGTTAGGAAAATATTGGCCTTCATGAAGTAAAAAAGTTTAAGCAAATATCACATAGAATAGTGATAGCCTACTGGAATGGATTACATTTACGCCAAAAAAAGGGCTTTTTTTTTTTTTTTTTTACCTGGACAAGTACATTTTTTACAAATTGTTGGTGGGCTAAATTTTTACTGGTGCTCCTAACTTTTGAAGTTGGGAGCACCAGTGCTACCAAGTAAAAAAGTTAATTTCGAGCCCTGTGACCCATACAATGTATTGTAGGGATGGGCGATATATATCGGTCGATAAATTCATGCGCATCTCGTCAGTAAAGCCGGTTCTTTGATTAGCGGTAAATCTCCATCACCTGTGTTCAAATAGAGCGCCAGTTTATTCACAGAGCCGTAGATCACTGGAAAGCTACCCCAATGAATCACCCGCAAAACAGAACCAGATATTGCGTAGCTTGTCAGTGATCTACGGCTCTGTGAATAAACTGGCGCTCTATTTGAACGCAGGTGATGGAGATTTACCGCTAATCAAAGAACCGGCTTTACTGACGATATGCGCATAATATCGATCGATATATATCGCCCATCCCTAAGTTGGCTATTGCTACAAATATACCCGTGCTACTAAGACGGGTATATAATCACAAATAAAAACATTTTTGTAGTGACTATTTGCACACTGAGGTGCAAAATGACTAAAGCCAAGTATAAATAGTAATCTATACATTATAGTGCCACAGTTTTGATTCAGTATTTGTACATTTAATCATTTAGCAGAAGCTTTTATCCAAAAGTTACAAATGAGGACAAAAAAAAGCAATTAAACCAACAAAAGAACAACATGTAAGTGCTGTGACAGGTTAGTAGATGGAATAGAGAGTGCTAGTGTTAGAGGGTCAAGTTTTTTTTTTTTTTAATAAAAAGTAGAAAAGTGTTTTTTTATGACACGTCATTAATCAGCCACATTGCCGGCATTATTGCTGATTATTACTACTGAAAATGGATAATTATTGTCATGTTTTGGGCTGTACAAATCGGTCAGACCGGGAAAACTTTTGAAGTACTACAGACTGCCAAAAGTTATAACAAATCATAGAGAAGAGTACAAAAACGGTCTGAGGAACAAAAGGCATTTGTGCTTGGCCAAACTGAACCAGGATTTCCAGGGCAAGAATCTTGACAACATTCAAGTTTGCTCTTGTCATTTCCAGTCAGGTAGGTGAAATCTTACGCTAATACCTTAATTAATACTGCTTGTACGCATCTTTACCACCTATTAACTTTAGTTAATCAAAATATTGTGCCCTTGCCTGCTTACCTTGTCTATATGATTTAACAGCTTCCACATGTTTTTTTCCATGGTTTAGACAGCATAACCCTCTATAGAGAGGGCTAGTGTTAGATGGTATGTATTGAAAAACAGCGTCTGACTTTTTATGTCTGGTTCTCAAACCCTTGTAAGGGGAAATTGGGTGCCTAACAGTTCATCTCAGTTCTGCAACAGCCTATAACTGAACACAATGAGTTTCACATGTGTTGATTTTTGGTAAATCACATGGAAATCATTGGGGGTCAAACTGATCATGGTCACCACAATTTGTACAGCCTTTTCAAAACACATCCACTATATGTGCAACCCTGCAAGTATATTTGTGATCCTAAATGAGGAGAAGGTCACAAAATTTAATTAAGAAATAGTTTAACCACTGTTTCAAGCAGTTTAAAAATCAAATGTAGGTCAAACTGACCTGCATTCAAGTATAGTACTTATATACTGTACTTACTAAGAAAGATGAACCGGGTATGGCAAAAGCTTGCTTGTAGAGGTAAGCACTGCAGAAAAGTAACAGCACATATCCTGTATGCTCTGTCTTGTAAAACTGCAACAGCTCTGCCATCTCTTTCAGCTCATCCAGGTCTGATGGGAACTTCAACCTGGACCAAAATATAGTCACATGGCAGGTTGGTCATTGGTAAACTTGCAGAGACAGTATCTCTGGTAATTATGGATCTGGTTCAACGACACTGCCTTTTTGCAAAGTTTAAACCTGCAATGTCGATATTAAATTTATCAGAGATAAGAGACTAAGCTGCTCTAATATGAGTAGTAGGTAACATTAGGGCATCACAGACAACAGCAGTAGATGGATGTTCAGGAATAAACGTCTGCATTATAAACATAATAGCAACACAACAGATCTAATTTCACTGCCAAAGGACAAATGACAGCTGGAGGCAAGGACAAGATAGAGAGCATCCATTTTGGAAATGCTCCACACTTGTTTTTCACACCGTGCAATATATGCACTCTTAAATGTTTTGTATACGACTGAAAAATCAGCTGTGAGAGCTGCATAGCGAAAGACAAAAGGCAGTCATATGTAGAAAAGCACACCTGGAGGCTGCAGTCTCCATTTCACTTGGGTTGTCTTCATCAACATTAGATTTTCTCGTCTCTCCTTCATGGTCTTTCTTGGGCAGCTGAGGTCCAGGGGGGAGATAGGAGGACAGTAAATAAAGGTAAAAAGTAGCCGTCAATATTACAACGATAAGACCAACAAGCGAACGCATGACGAAGTAAATACAGAGCGCAGATACTGCATGTCCAATTCACTGCGGATCACTTCCGGGAACGAAATTACAAATCCTACGCAAGTAAAACTTATTAATATTAATTAGTCTATATGCTGCCGTTCAGAGCCGCTGATTGGTAGGATTCTTGACGTGCCTGACGTAATGCATTTAATATTCATAAACTATACCTTCGCTTTAGTGGAATTCGTTGAATTTACCAAACAGAAAATTATCAACATTTGGTCAGGATATAATGAAACAGAACAAGGAAAAATTAAATATTTAATTGAACTATATTTTCAATTCTCTAAAGCCTTTATACAAAACACTACAGTATTGTTTAAAATCATTTATGAAACTAAAACGTAAAATATCTCATAAATTACAGTCAGAATTATATTTAGTGTCCTCTTTATAATTTTTTTTATGTCAATCCAAATAAATAAGATTTGTCTTTCACTAAAAAGGGAGGACGTAACGTTACATAATTAATATTCATGAGCCAATCCTTCATCGTAGTAGAAGTTGTAACTGCGCTTCCGGGAGTGGGAGCGCTGTGTCCTGCGGTAACCAGGTGTTATTTGACTTTTAACTCTTTTTTTGGCGAAGCAATGTTATATATTTACAGTTAAAGTGCATTGAAATGGAAGACACATAGGACATAAAAGTTGTCCTGACTTAAAGACACGCTCAAATAATAATAATAAGAGTGGGTGTGTTTGTATTGACGCACTGAAGTTGCTAGTGACAAGTTCCAAAGTCCTGCAGTTCTTTACTCACAACAACACTGTTCAGCAGCTCAACAAAATGGCTCGATATGAACTTGTTAAACGATCAGTTGCTCTAATCACTCTTACCAACCCACCAGTCAATGCCTTAAGGTGAGTGAAAACCTGCTTATTACTAGAATTTACTTCATGCATTATTATCCATCTGTGTTTGTTAAAAAATAAAAACTGTAGTAATATATACAATCTTGCATATATTTGTTTTCTATAATTAATGTACTACTTTGTATAAAACTTTTTATTATGCTAAGTTTTATACACATGATCTTGTCCACATAGACACTTTTCAAGTGCATTCTTAAAAAACGGTAGTGATTTGAACATCCATCTGCTTTTTCTCCTTAGTTCTCCAGTGCGTCATGCCATTGCAAAGAGCATGGAACGTGCCCTGAGTGACCCAAAGGTCACAGCTGTGGTCATCTGTGGAGAGAATGGAAGATTCTGTGGAGGTTAGAATATTAAAGATAAACATTCTCTATCTTTCCATAAAATACTTGTTATGGCATAGTTATGTACAGGGTGAAATACACTAAATGAAACAATTATTCACTTGAAGACATTGGTAAATAGTTATAGAGAGAAACTATGCATTTTTTCCAACAAGCTCATGCAGAAGCATACATCTCATTGTGCATTCATGCCTTAAAGGGGTAGTTCACCCAAAAATGAAAATTAGCCCATGTTTTACTCACCCTCAAGACATCCTAGGTGTATATGATTTTCTTTTTTCAGATGAATTCAATCAGTTATATTAAAAATGTCTTGGCTCTTCCAAGCTTTATAATGGCAGTGGGCAGTTGTTTTTCCAAATAAAGTCCAATAAAGTGCATCCATCCATAATAAAAAAAAGTGCCTCACATGGCTATGGTGGGTAAATAAAGGTCTCCTGAAGTAAATCAGTGCGTTTTTATCCAAAAAAGTATCAATTTGAAAACATTATAAACACTTGTCATTAATTTCCGCTAACTGTTGTGCATGCAAGTCATTCCTGGTGAAAATATGCTAGTCTCATGAGCACCAACATTTGTTTACAGGAGCAAAGGAAGCAAAGTTTTCTTACTTCAGCAAAAGAAAACCAAAAAAAAACATCTCCTCTTGGCTTATGTTGAAATCCTCCGATATTTTTCTTTACAAATCCTCGTTTTGTACTTTCATGATCGTTTTTTGTAATTCATGACCAATGTCAACGGTGTTTGTCACTTCTCAGCACTTTATATTATGGATGAATGCACTTTATTGGACTTAATTTGGACTGTTGCACAAAACACTCACTGCCATTACTAAGCATGGAAGAGCCATGATATTTTTTCATAGAACTCAAATTGTATTTGTCTGAAAGAAGAAAGTCATATACATCTAGGATGCCTTGTGGGTGAGTAAATCATGGGCTAATTTTCATTTTTGGGTGAACTAACTCTTTAAGATGACCATCTAATATCTTATGATGCATTCTTCTGCAGGTGCTGACATTCGTGAGTTTGCTGGGCCTTTAAGAGGACCTCCACTGATACCAGTGTTGGATGCCATAGAGGCAGGACGGAAGCCTGTGGTTGCTGCCATAGAGGGGGTGGCTCTTGGTGGGGGCTTTGAATTAGCCCTAGTCTGTCACTACCGTATTGCACACTCTAAGGTACACCATTTTATACTGTTATTTATACTTTTGAACTTGCACACTGAACTAGATTCAGTGTTGTGCAACACAGTCTAATGCTGATATGTCCCTAGTTAATCGGCTGAACTTTGATATCAATATTTGAAGTTTATCAGAGAAGTGAAAGGTTGTTGATTTGTGGAGTATATAGTGCATAACGTATTATGTGTTCCAGGCACGTCTTGGACTTCCAGAGGTGACTTTGGGCATCCTGCCAGCTGCAGGGGGATCACAGCGTCTTCCCAGGCTCATTGGCATTCCTGCTGCTCTAGAACTGATCACCACTGGTAAATCATACACTTAGCCTATTGGCACACCGACAATTTACCCCAACAGATTTCAGCCACTTTGTGAACTTCAACCACATGCCCGCTCTGCAACCCTTTCAAAAAAATATCAACCAGGTCATGCAGAGAATGTTTCTGAAATTCCAGAGTGGCTGAAAAAAAAAAGTGTCAGTCCCCTAATTCTTTTTTTTTCTGGTTCAGTAGCTGCTGATATTTTGAAAGAGATTTTATAAATAATTAAATAGTAGCATGCACAAAATTTGTGACCCTGGACTACAAAACCGGTCTTAAGTAGCACGGGTATATTTGTAGCAATAGCCAAAAATACATCGTATAGGTCAAAATTATAGATTTTTCTTTTATGCCAAAATCATTAGGATATTAAGTAAAGATCATGTTCCATGAAGATATTTTGTGAATTTTCATACCGTAAATATATTATAACTTAATTTTTGATTAGTAATATTCATTGCTAAGAAATTAATTTGAATAACTTTAAAGGTTATTTTCTCAATATTTACAATTATATTTTCAAATAGTCCTATCTCGGCCAATTTTGAATTTCCAAAAAAATGACCCTTATGACTGATTTTGTGGTCCAGGGTCACATTTAATCTGACAAAGTACATTATGATGAAAAATAAAAATGAAAGCACTGTTTTGAGGTTTCAGTAAGAAAAAAACATTTTTCCACTAGGTGTCAGCATTGTACATTGTTTCTGATTTAGCCTTAGGGCTGACAGCAATAATTCCTCCAAAACTGAAAATTATGTATTATTCACTCTTATGTCATTCCAGATATATGTTCTGATATTTTTTCGGTGGAACACAAATAGAAAGAAGAATTTTCTCAGTGCCTGTTTTCTGTAAAACAGATGTTTTTTTGTGAGCATGTGTGAAGATCCTTTTAAAAAAATCTTAATTGTCGTCTTCTGGTAAAATAACAGCATACAAGATTAAAAAGTCATTTATTTTCATTTCTGAGTGAGCTAATCCTTTAACAAATGAGCAATCAGATTTCAGTTGCTTTATGATTATGATGGGATTTTCCTCACCCGTTGTCATAATATATTAAGCTGGAAAATAATTAAGTAAAGCACCCCACACACTCAGTTACTCTTTTACAAACAGCAGCATTATTGTTTGATATTGCAGGCCGGCATATTTCTGCACAGGAGGCTCTGAAGCTGGGCATCGTTGACCAGGTCACAGATCAGAATGCCTGTGAGATGGCTGTGGAGTTTGCCCTGAAATCTGTAGGTATGTCACAAGCTGGCAAAGCAGAAATACGGATATTAAAGACTGAACGGTACAGGGAAGCAGAGTCTTTGGCAGGCTTTAGAGTCAGGGGACATAGCAGATAAATCCTTTGTCACAGCAAATGGAATTAATGTTTCATATCCTTGTCAACGAGTTTCAGAGTCGTTCTGTGCTTTTGATCTATTTTTCAAGAAGTGAAAAGGAACTAACTTTATTAGAATATTAATTGTGACTCCACTGAGCATTGGAGAATGAGTTGAACAAATAAAACATTTTTAGGAATGTTTTTTTTTCTCAGTTCTATGATAAAATGGTCTTTATATCACCTCAAACTAGTTCAAAAACCTGCAAAGTGTTAATGATTATACTCTTACAGCTGACTCTACAGCTGTCTTTAAAAAACTGTCTATTTACAGGTCAAGTGGAGTCAAAAATGATAGTTTATACTGTTGAGGGAGTTGAATCGTGCTCAGTCTAAAAAAGCGATTAGAGACTCTCTCTGCAGCTTCTGAAAAATGAATGCCAATCCTTCACCTTCTGCTGACCCTCATTTCCTCCAGTAATGAAAAATCATATGAGAGCAATTAAATCATTGAAAAGATTGCTGGACTCACTGAAATATTTCTGTCAAATTATTCAGCTTTTCTAGGGCTATAGTAAGTGCAGCTGTTCGTTTTGCTCGACAGGCCACAAATTCTCGCTCAGACTGAGGGAGCTAGATCCCTTGTAATGTGAATGTTGTGAGTGACACTCTTAGGGAGAGATCAGGGTTCATCTAGAGTCAGGATAAGCTCTGGAGGGAGATTAAAGATTGGCCACAACTAATGCTCTCACTGTAATCACACGCTGAGCGAAGATCAACCCCACCAAATCCTCACGACAGTCAACTAAATGGAATTGCGGAGCAGGTATGGTGGACAACAGCCAAATGTGCCTGATTTACTGACTAATGGTGACTACCTAATGTATATGGTTTAAAATAGTCAAATCTGTCAGAATGTAGACTGATTCCAAAAATAGGACAACAGGGAATGTGTTTAAAGAGAATGGCTAATAATATGCCTGGATGATAAATCTAATTAGTGTTTTTTTTTATTTATTTATTTGATCCAAAGCACAGCAAAAACAGTAAAATTTCAATATATTTTTACTATTTAAAAATATATATTTTTTTATTTTAATATATTTTTTAAAAAAATATAATTTATTCTTTTGATTTCAAAGCTAAATTATAGCATCATTACTCAAGTCTTCAGTGTCACATGATCCTAAAGAAATCATTCTAATATTCTAAATTTGCTGTTCAAAAAATGTATTATTATTATTATTATTATGAATGGTATAGTCTAAAGCTTTTTTAGTTCAGATAAATGGTGATCTTTGAATCTTTCTATTCATCAACTAATCCTGAAAACTGTTTTAAAAATTTATAATAATACAAATTTTGCTTTGAACAGCAAATCTGCATATTAGAATGATTTCTGAAGGATCATGTGACAATAATGAAAATTTATGATCACAGGAATAAATGATATTTTAAAATATATTCAGCTAGAAAACATTTATTTTAAATAGTAAAAATATTTCTGAATGTTACTGTTTTTGCTGTACTTTAGATCAAATAAATGCAGGCTTGGTGAGCAGAAGAGACGTCTTTAAAAAACATTTAAAAAAATTAAAAAAACAACAACTTTTGACTAGTAGTGTAAGTACTTATTTTTGAGCACCAAACACTGAAGACTGGTCTTGAACATTCAGCTTTACCATCACAGGAATAAATTACATTTTAAAATATATTACAGTAGAAACCAGTTGTTTTAATTTGCAATAATATTTCACAGTATTGCTGTTTTTACTGTATTGTTTTTAATCAAATAAATGGAGCATTACTGACAAATATTTTTATATATTGCTATTTCTTATACTTCATAATAAGTCGAGTCAATAGTTTTATTTTGTATCATTGCTTTATTGCTTATGATTCAGTTACATAATTACACTGCTAATGAGATCAGTAGTTAATTTACTAGTAGAAGAATGTGTTATGAGTGTATTTTTACTGATCCCTTATTATTTTTTTATTTATTTGCTACAAATCAAATGTTAAAATGTTGTCATGTATCTTGTAGCTCTTTGCCTGAAGAATTTGTGTAAAACCTTGTTTCTTCTTTCCATGGGAAAAATACTTGCAGAACCAGGATTGTTTTGTGTTTGCTTTATTTTATTAATTTACTTATTTAACTGGGAACCATGCAAAAAGTAATCAAAAGCGGCATATTTATACTCCCCAAACACTTTTTGTAGAATCTCGCTCTCAGCTCTCATCGCTACAGAGATTTATCTTGTTTTCCTGACGCCGAAACATCTGCCAAATGCACCTATCAGGATCTGACCCAGCCCTACACTACTTACTCACAATAAATCACAGCATTAGTGATTGAAGTCCTGCCCACAGCATCACAGATTAACCACGGATACATCTGTATCGTGCAATATAGCACAGCACACTAGGGATCAAACTTATGCTTTTATGTGTTACATGAGATGTATTACTCATAGCCATTGTACAGTACAATGAAAGTGCCACCATGATAATTTACAGGTTTACAAGCTTAGTTAAAAATGTGCAGTATTTGCAGCTCAGAAATTCAGAGAATTAATGCCCTTGGACACTGTTTTAAAATACTCAGTCCTAACAGTATACTTTATATTGATAGCTCAAAACAGGACAGTGCAAAAAGCAGACAGAACTGTTGGTTTCTGGTTTTGCTGGCCCTTTAAAGCTCATCAGTGTGACCCAGATTCCAGAGAGAAAGATGAATCTAATGCAGTTAGAAGCTATATTGAATCAAGTACCTCCCTGCATAATCCTTTTAGTGAGGCCGGAAGTCAAACGTTAGAACCTCTGATAAATTCAGAAAAATGCCGTTTTGATGGGCTGGTGTGTGTGTGTTTGTGTGTGTGTGTGTGTGTGTGTGTGTGTGTGTTGGTTTGTTGTGCGGGTGTGTGGATGAGGAAGTGTGAATGCCAGACAGAATATGACTCAAGTCACATCTAGAGTTTATGTCCACCACACTATGTTTGAGTGCCATGATTATACACTTTCAAACTTTCAGAAATTCAACATGTTTTAGCAAGTGATATGGATTACCATAAGGATTTTTGTTAGACAAACTTGTTGACAGTTTAATTATTGTAGGGTTTTTGTGTAATACTGTATATAGATCACTACTACTTTCCATTGTTAATTACTCACCCTCATGAAGTTCCAAACCCGTAAGGCCTCTGTTCATCGTCAGATCACAAATGAAGATATTTTTGATGAAATCTGAGAGCTTTCTGACCCTGCATAGACAGCAATGCAGCTGACACATTCTAGGCCCAGAATTTTAGTAAGGATGTTAAAATAGTCCATGTGAATTCTCGTAGTGTGTGTTTTCGTAGCTTCATAAAATGAAGGTTGAACAGTTTAATTATGATATCACAGACTATTTTATCTATGTCATGACTACCTTTATGGGACTTGAGTTGTGTTGCTGTCTATGCAGGGTCAGTAAGCTCTCGCATTTCATCAAAAATATATGGATTTGTGTTCTGAAGATGAATGAAGGTCGTACGGGTTTAGAACGACATGAGAATTAATGCAATTAATGACAGAAATTAAAATTTTGGGTGATCTGTAAGTCAAATCAGGATCATGCATTAGTCCACACAGATCGCCTTTTGCAATACATTTATATTTTGACATCATATTTTGTATATCTTTAACAGGCAAACCACTGTCTTCCCGAAGAGTGAGCATGCTGACCACCCCCTGCCCTCCAGATCTGGATGCCCTTTTAGAAGCGGCCACCATGCAGGTTAAAAAGAAGGCTCGGGGAGTGATGGCACCTTTGGCTTGTATTCAGGCGGTGCGGGCAGCTGCTACAATGCCTTTCAGCAAGGGAATGAAGCGGGAGAGTGAACTGATGACCACTCTCTTCAACTCTGGCCAGGCCCAGGCTTTTCAGTACTGCTTTTTTGCTCAGAGGACTGCTGGGAAATGGACTCTACCCAGTGGAGCGCAATGGAACAACAGCAAACCTAGAGAGATCCGGAGTGCAGCCGTCATAGGTATTAAAAACGTCTTTATGTGCATGAACAGGACCAGGGAATGGTACCAGGATTATTATTGTTATATTATAAAAAATATAAATACTAAGTAAGAAACTTGGCCTTGGCAACTGACTGCAACAAATTGAAGCAAACTTACTATTGGAAATTAAAAAATATAAATAAATTAAACCTAAATAATATTTAAATAATAATAATACATAACACATTTACTAAACACATTAACTAAAAAATGAATAAGAATTAAAATGAAAATATAAATACATTAATTAAGTTTATAACCCTCTTTCAGAATCTGCAGAATGAGAGATCATACAAAATGCATGTTATTTTTATTTAGTACTGACCTGAATAAGACATTTCACATAAAAGATGTTTACATATAATCCACAAGAGAAAATAGTTTAATTTATTAAAATGGCCCCATTGAGGACAACTGAAGGACTCGTGTGCAACTAGTACAGAAGGTTCAAATGCTCACTGATGCTTCAGAAGGAAAAAACATTCATTAAGAAAACTTTATTATTATGGTAAAAATTTTATTTATTTTGTCTTCTGGGAAACATGCAACTATTTTCTGTAGCCTTTGAAGGGCAGTACTAAACAAAAAATTCTGCTGAAAAGTTTTCAACTCTGGAACAGCGGTGAGTGTTTGTATGTAATAGTTGCATATGAGTCCCTCAGTTGTCCTCAGTGTGAAAAGATGGATCTCAAAATCATACAGTCATTGCTGGAAAGGGTTAAAATACACAAAAATGCTGGAAAACCAAATAAACCTAAAGGATTTTTTTGAGAACAGCAGGCAGTTTAACTGCTCAGGACAAACAAGGGACTCATCAACAACTATCACTAAAAAAAAAAAAAACATAGCTGTGAATCATTCAGGTAAGAACACAGTGTTAAGAATCAAGTGTATGTATACTTGAACAGGGTCATTTCAACTATTATTTTCTCTTGTGGACTATATATAAACATCTTTTATGTGAAATATTTTATTCAGGTCAGAACTAAATAAACAATCACATACATTTTATATGTAAAATAATTAATTTTGTAGATTCTGAAAGTGAGATGACCTTTTAACCTCAACTGTATATTAGTAAAGACTATAATAGTATATAAAAATACAAAATAACACTGCATTGTAGAGGGACCGTTTACAGAAATATGAAAAATCCTGTCATTTGCTCACCTTCATAATGTTTCAAACATCTTGAACTTCTTGTAGGATCATTAGACCCCAATGACTTTCACTGCATTGACAAAGCCATTCTTCTTATATTAAAATATCTTCTTTTACATTTTTTCATTTATTTATCCCAAAACAGCTTTAAAGCATACATTTGATCATCGTGCCCCTTTAATTAAAACCATTGCTGGCATAATTCTCTCTCTCTGTTAAACAACAGGGATACAAAAATTGATGTTAAAAAATGTTCATTTAAACCTCCCATTGTCATATTTCTGTTCAGCATTCTCATCTTGGACAGCTTGATGCACACTTATTGGTTGTTAGTGTGCTAATGTTGATTTTCAGCAGCGTTGAAAACATCTGTTTGCTTGAAGTTTGAGACAAGCAGAGATGTTCTCTTATCACAGAGGAAGGATGCTGGCACTGTGCAAACCATCATGCATAAAATTCTGGCACAGTTTTGTGCTCTGCTCAGCTTCACCATCTGCCAATTAACAAGTCTAATTGTGGCCCATGCTGTTTTGAATTGTTGGTTTTGTATTGCTCTGTACTGACCGTCAATTTTGTCACCCTTTTAGGTCTGGGCACTATGGGACGGGGCATCGTTGTGTCTCTGGCACGTGTGGGAATTTCTGTCATTGCTGTAGAGTCAGAAAAGAAACTCTTGGAGAATGGCAGACAGATGGTGATTGGCATGCTGGAGAGAGATGCCAAAAGACGGGGAGTGAGTGCCTCTCTCAATCTCCTCAACTTCACTCTCAGCTTACAGGACCTGAAGGACGTGGACCTTGTTATTGAAGCAGTCTTTGAAGACATGGCACTTAAGAAGCGTGTTTTCCAAGAATTGTCCAAGGTGTGTAGACCAACCACTCTACTCTGTACCAACACCTCTGGATTGGATGTGGATGCGCTGGCTGGTGTGACCAATAGACCGCACCTGGTGGCTGGGATGCACTTCTTCTCACCTGCACATGTCATGAAGCTCCTAGAAGTTGTCTGTGGACCTCGTTCCTCAAGTGAAACCATAGCTACAGCAATGAGCCTTGGGAAGAAGATGGGAAAGGTGAGCGTCGCTGTTGGAAACTGCCCTGGCTTTGTTGGAAACCGCATGCTGAAGCCTTACCTGGATCAAGCAACCTTCCTGCTGGAGGAGGGAGCCACACCCGAACAAATCGACAAGGCTCTGGAGGACTTTGGTTTTGCGATGGGAGTCTTTAGGATGTCTGACCTTGCAGGCCTTGACGTTGGTTGGAGAGTCCGGAAGGAATCTGGGTTGACCGGGCCTGACGTTGACTCAAAAAATCCCCCACGTAGGCGCCAAGGGCATAGGTACTGTCCCATTCCAGACATGGTCTGTGAGCAAGGCAGGTTTGGGCAGAAGACAGGTCGAGGTTGGTACATGTATGACAAACCTGGAGATACGAATGCAAAGCCTGACCCACTGATCCAGAACCTTCTTGAGACGTACAGGAGCAGGTACGGGATTCAACCACGCAATATCTCAGATCAGGAAATAATCGAGAGATGCCTTTTCGTCCTGGCCAACGAGGGCTTCCGTATCCTGGAAGATGGCATGGCTGCCCGACCCGAAGATATTGATGTCATATATTTGTTCGGTTATGCCTTTCCAAGGCATCGCGGTGGGCCTATGTTCTATGTGAGCATGGTGGGCCTGGAGAGAGTGCTGGAGAGGTTGGAGTATTACCACCAAGCCCATCCCGATGTGCCTCATTTGGAGCCCAGTGCATTGTTGAAAAAGCTTGTGGCTTGTGGCAGTCCTCCTGTTCAAAAATGGAGAGAGTATATCAAAACAATGCACAGCCATCTATGAAAACACAACATGCCAAATCTGTTCATTTTTTGAACACTGTTATTAATAAAGAATGTACTTTCTCAACTCTTACCCTGTCTCCCTGGCTCTCATTATGTCTCCCTGAAGTGGTTTTCAATAGGTTTCAATGTGTTGTATTTTTAGCATTTCTTAGAAGCAGATGTCTTTTGTTTTGGAAGAAAGCCAAATAAATCCAAACAAATTACCTTGTTTCATTTTTGCACAGCTCCGGTCTCATGCCCCATTGGTGTTTCATTTACCCTGCTGTCAAAATGCATTAGAAAAGTGGCATTTTATCTTTAAAGGATTCATGGATGAGAGAGTTCTCAGATGCTTGCAGCTTCCCATAAGTTCACAACAACTTACATTCTGTGTACACTACTAATCAAAAGTTTGAGGTCAGTGAGATTTAAAGGGATAGTTCACCCAAAAATGAAAATTCTGTCATTCATTACTTGCTGTGTTGTTCAAAACCTGTAAGTCCTTTGTTTATCTTCAGAACACAAATTAAGAAATTTTTGATGAAATCCGAGAACTTTCTGACCCCGTGTAGACAGAAACACAACTGACGCATTCAAGGCCACGAAAGGTAGGAAGGACATCATTAAAATAGTTCATGTGACATCAGTGGTTCAACCATAATGTTATGAAGCTACGAGAATACTTTTTGTACACAAAGAAAAAATTCAACAATGTTTATTCAACAATTCGTACTCTTCCGTGTTAGTCTTCAATGCATGTTCACAACAGTACCATGTCACATGCAAATTGCTCTCTATGCAGGGTCAGAAAGCGCTTCGATTTCATCAAAAATATCTTTTATCTATTTGTGTTCTAAAGATGAACAAAGGTCTTACAGATTTGGAACAACATGAGGGTGAGTAATTAATGACAGAATTTTCATTTGTGGGTGAACCAACCCTTTAACATTTTTGAAAGAAGTCTCTTATGCTCTCCAAGACTCCATTTATTTGATCAATTTAATATTGCTACAATTTAAATTTTAATTCAAGCATGTAGTGCCTATTGCAATTGTTAGAGTGTCCAAGGAACAGCAATCTTCACATAAAACTGATCAGGCAGGCAAACGTAAGTTGTAGAGACTTGAAGATAAGAGAGAGGTTGTACTCTCACCGTCTAGAACAGGGATAGGCAACGACGATCCTGGAATGTCGATGACCTGCGCAGTTTAGTTCCAACTCTAATCAAGCACACTTGAACAAACTAATTAAGGTCTTTAGGATTATTAGAGCTACAGGCAGGTGAGGTTTTTTTTAGCGTTGGAGCTAAACTCTGCCTGATATCGGCGCTTCAGGACCGACATTGCTTATCCCTGGTCTAGAACATCACCAAGGCTCACCCCAATCGGCCTGACGGGGGCGCTACAGCAATCAAAAGTATGAAATCTTAGAATATTTTGCATTTTTTGAAAAATCTACTTTCGAACTAATCCTTTTTTTTTTTTTGCCAAGTGCAGGAAGATTCTCTGGAGAGTGAATATCAATAATTATCAGTGAAAAGTGAACTTTTGAAAAGTGCAGGGCTGCCTTGAACAGAATGAAATATCTTCACCAAACTCACAACGCATATGTAAGAGCTGAATCTGAGGTCACGTGGAAAAAATTGCACTATAAGAGGGAAAAAAACATAAAAACGTCCATAACTCAATTGCCCCTGCGCAATTGGGCTACTTTAACGCTGTTGTTTTTCATGTCAGCAGGTTGAAGCGAAAACGTAATATTTATTCCCTGGAATGCTAATTCTCCATGGGGAACCAAAACATCACGCCAAAAAACATGTATTTTACCCCATGGAATGTGATTTTAACTGGGGTGACCCCCCTCGAAATGCAATTGGGCTACTTTTGGGCTAGTTTTGAGTAGCAATTGGGCTTTTTTTTTTTTGTGAAAACCTGGCAACCCTGCCATAACTACTCAACCATTTGTCCTATCAACATGAAAATTGGTTTTTCAGTCCTCCTGAAGGGTTTGTGGGTGGGTTGGGTGGGAGGTTGGGGGTTACCTAATGTTTGTTTGACTGTGGTCTGATTCACTTAACGTGGGTTAACATGAAAAAGTGCAGACAATGTTCTCTTTCATGTACTGTTTTTTTGTTTCTGTTTGTCTGTGTAATAAAGCATGTGGAAGTAACATGAAAATTGGTACACACTGTCTTGGTCCCAAGTGCCGCAAGTGGCTATAAGGATGTTTGTGTATGTCAAAAAAAAAAGAAACATGGCCGCCATTGGGGATGAAATTTTTTACATTTTTAAACGATTTTATACTGCATGGTTTTTCACGCATGCACACAATATTCAATATTCATAAAAAAAGGTCACATTTCTATGGCAAATTACCTGTATTTGCCAAAAATGCTTTTTAAAATCCTATATAATATGTAATGTCTTTTTTCATGTGCTTAAATGCTGTAAAGCACTTGAACCTATTGTTGCCTGCAGCTATATTTTATATAATATTTTTCTGTTACGGCAAAGGTGAATTTTCAGCAGCCATTATCAGTTACCAGTGTCACACGATTCTTCAGAAATCATTCTAATATGCTGATTTGATGCTCAAGAAACATTTGAAATGAAAATTTCTTACTGTTATCAGTTGTAAATAGTTGTGCTGCTTAATATTTGTTTGTGATACTTAATTTCCACGATTTTCAATGAAGTTCAGAAGAAGAGTCTTTACTGTCAATGTAATACTTCCTTGCTGAATAAAAGTCTTAATTGAAAAAAAGAAGAAATCTTACTGACCCCAAACATTTTTCAACAGTAGTGTATATACATGATGAACCTGTTAATATCCATTTTATTATTTATATGGCTGTGCATTCAGTTTGAGGAAAACTTTTTAATTAATTTGGCTTTGAGGATCTGTGTGGAATAGCCGGTCTGTGAGGTGTAGTGTATGATGTGATTTGTGCTTTGCTGCAAGGGATAAGTTAATTGCTATTGCTTCTTTGCTGCTACTCAAATATGTTTGAGGCTATTTAATTAAACACCACTAAACCCCTGTGTTCACCCCTTTGAACTAAAGATGGTGTTGAAAACTATGAAGACCAAAGTATTTGTACATATACATAAAGAGTGAGCTCAAAAGTCTGCACCAGTATTTAAACTCGCTAATCACCACGATGATGTATATATTACCAAACAACTTTTTATTTTTTTATTTTTTTTTTTCACTTCACTGAATGTTCACAGAGTGCTGAAAACCTTTGGTAATGGCTCTCAGGAGATTATAACGCCGTCTGCTGGTTAAGAGTCGTCACTGCCGCTGTGTGCTGTGTATAATATCTGTCAGCGTCCGAGCAGCTCTCAGTCCCGCAGCAGCATCCACCGCGACAACAGAACGAGGAGCTCACAAGCCACCGGGCTCATGGTTCACATAAGTTTCAGTCTGCGCTGCTTTGCTGGGCTTTTTTCTTCTTTAAATTGCGAACGCTTCAGGACCCTGCACATTCATGACTGTTCCTCAATAGAGGTCCGGCAGCCACCGTTGTTTTAACTCAGTTTAATTCTCTGGAAATATATGAAAACCCAAGGATTATCCGCATCGTGAAGCCATTTGTCAATTTAGAGGGTAAAAATGTCATTTTTCATATTCAGTACGACCACACGGATCTTAATGCAGATGTAGTGGGAAGTTTCATGCAGATTTTTGTGATGGCCGGATATCATCAGCTTTAAGTGCTCAAACCTGAATAAGGTAAGCAAAACAAAACTCCAAATACGTGTGGTTCTTATTATTTGAGACTTATTTGACACTGTTGTTCTTTATTACACTACATGTTTACATAAAAGCAATGATATCACATGGTAAAATATGAAATTAAAAACAGTGTGTTCTAAATACATTTTGTTCTTTATTGTTTTAGACTAAAGCCTTTCTATTTGTTATGCATGTTAAATCAGTATGTAACACTCACAGTGTATTTTCATCGCATGGCTCTTCTATTACAGTAACCATGGCTTACACTGGAGCTCAGAAGGTTTTGAAGAGTGATAAGTTAGATGAAGCTCAAGCTCTGGCCAAAAGCTGTGCAGGCAGGCCGGACTTTCTCCCCTGTGATGGACTGTCCATCTGCGCGACACACAGCCACGGAAAGTGTTTCAAACTTCATTGGTGCTGCCATTTGGGCTGGTGTCACTGTAAGTAGCCAACTTCTGACGTGCAAATACGTTCTATTCCACTCTATTCTATTCTAAATACATCACAAGTGTCCACTACTCTGAAATGAGGAGTAGTATCATTAACATCACACACACAAAAACAACGGGACAATATTGCAGCTGACAGTATGATTAAGGAGCACTGCCCAAACATTCTGTATTCTAAGCCGAAAGAAATATACTACTGTCGCTCATCTTGCAGGACAACTAAGTTAAATGCGACTCTGGACCACAAAACCAGTCATAAGGATCGTTTTTTTGAAATTGAGATTTATACATCATCTGAAAGCTGAATACATACGCTTTCCATTGATGTATGGTTTCGCTGAGATACATCTGTTTGAAAATCTGAAATCTGAGGGTGCAAAAAAATTAAAACGATTGAGAAAGTAGTCTTTTTAAGTTGTCAAAATTAATAAAAAAAAAAATTACTTATATTTACAGTAGGAACTTTACAAAATATCTTCATGGAACATGATCTTTACTTGACATAAAAGAAAAATCTATAATTCTGACCCATACAATGTATTTTTGGCTATTGCTACAAATATACCTATGCTACTTATTACTGGTTTTGTGGTCCAGGGTCACATATAGTGAATACATGCACAATATTTAATTTGTTCCGCTATTTATAACTAGGGTTTCAAATGTGACATTTATTTGATAAATACTATGTGCTGTTTTTCTTATTTATTGCCACGGCTGCTTTAGGAACATCTATGAGCTTGTGTTGTCATCAGAAACTGTTGTCTGATGCTTTTTCAGTATTATGTGACTTCAGATATACGTGGTTGAGAAGTTCTTAGTAAGCAAGATGTGTCAGCCATGAATATCTCCCCAGAAATATCTCGACGACAAATCCAGTGTGAGGGTTAACCTTTCTATTTGACTTTATCAAAGCAGACCTTACCCCACCTGAACCTTGAAGCCTTTTCTATATTCTCCAATTGTTAGCTTGCCATGACCCTGAATCCACCAGTGTGTATCAGCCTATACACAGGAAGCGACAGCTTCGCTCCTTTAGCAGGATGTTCACTTCCTCTAGTTCACGTCCTTCTGACGGAGTTCAGCTCCTGAGTGACTGTAAAAGCTTTCATTGTGTTTAAGGGAGGTAAATGTCAGTGTGAGGCCTTTAGAACTGTGTGAACTGATCAAACCGTATTTAATACCTTCTCATGACACTTCTGTCAAGGGAACTGAACTTTATTGAGTTCAGCCGTCAAGTAATAAAAGAATATTATCCTCTATGGCCCTCAGAGTACTTCCTACCCAGAGATTTTTTTTTATTTCCTCTATATTTTTGATTAACCTGATCATTTTTCAGCTTATTTAGATGTAAAAGCTGATCAGCTGCTGGTCTGTGTTTGTGGTTATTTATACAGCACAGAAAGGGTACTCTATTCATGTATTTACAGTCAAAAGTTTACTAGGGCTGCAACGATTAGTCGACATTATCAATAATGTCGACAATAAAAGATTGTAGACAAATATTTTTTGTTGTCGAGTAGTCCTTTGATCTCATATGACGTAATGTAGGAGCCTGCAATAATGTGGTTTGACCAGTGTGGCGAGACAGCCCTCGTAGATGCAATTCAAGAGAAGAAGACACACAGCGCTTCAGAGCAAACGCAGCAGAATCTGAGCGGCGTTCTGATGAATATGTAAATATATATTGCGCGCTTTCCTCTCAGTAATGAAATAAACACAACAAAAACTGACAGCAGTTAAAAATGCATCTTATTACAACGATGTGAATGTTTGCATGAGCTCTGCAGTTCAGTAACGTTAACTTACTCCAGTAATGTCCGCTCACATCATGTTTATTTATATAGTCCCTTATGCAGTAGATAGCCAAACAGCTTTGCAGTATTTAACATGAAAAACCTGTCGCTTTCAGTTAGAATTACAACTTGATTTCCTGTTATAAAGCAGCTCTTCAGTGTGGAGCTGGCTAATGAGAAAATATTTTTATTAGTGGGATTCACATAATTTAATTAAAGTGATAGTTTGGTTTACAGCGATCAAAACTTGATCTACCTCAGGACTGTTTTTATTATTATAACCCTAATAGGTTTTTTAAGACGTTATGTTTTGAATAAAATAGTTTATCTAAAAAACAGAGCATCTTATCACTTACCTTTATTTTGACTTGCAAAAGAAAGTGTTAGGCAGAATGATGTGTATAAGACAGTTTCTCTGTCTGTCATCTCATTTTAAATGCCAAATACATCTATTTGTATAATGAACTTATAACACTTTACAATAAGATATCATTTGTTAGCATTAGCCAATGTATTAATTAAAATGAATGAACAATACATTTATTACATTTATGTATTATTCTTCATTAAGGTTGGTTAATAAAAATACAACTGTTTGTTGTTTGTTCAAGTTAGTTCACAGTGCTTGTGATTTTTATAAATGCATTAGTAAATGTTGAATTAACATTAACTACGATGAGTAAATGCTGTAAAAGTTGTTCATTCTTAGTTCATATTGACAAATGTTAAGTAATGAGCCTTATTGTAAAGTATTACCAATTAATTGTGTAATAATTGTAATTACATAACATGCTTTTCTAAAGCTGAAGTGACTTTTATTTATGTTAGAATATAACATAATTTGTTTACTAATTGCAAAAGATGAATAATCAATGAAAATCTAATCAGTGTAATAATCAACGATTAGTCGATTAATCGTTCTAATAATCTTTAGATGAATTGATTATCAAAATAATCGTTTGCTGCAGACCTGAACTTTCAGCATCAGTGAGTGTTTGAACTTCTGTAAAAGTTGCATATGAGTCTCTTAGTTGTCCTCATTGTGAAAAGATGGATCTCAAAATCATACAGTCATTTTTGGAAAGGGTATAAATACACAACAATGCTAAAAAAACAAAGAATTTGTGGGTTCTAAAGGATTTTTCTGAAGTTTAACTGTTCAGGACAAACAACTGCATTAACAACTATCATTAAACAAAAACAAAACAAAACAAACAAACAAAAAAAAACATCTGTAGATCATTCAGGTAACAACGTATTAAGAATCGAGTGTATGTCAACTTTTGGACAGGGTCCTTTTTTTGAATTCAACTATTATTTTCGTTTGTGGACTATATGCAAATGTCTTTTATATGAAATATCTTATTTAGTTCAGGGTAAACTTATCACTTCACCTCTATTTGATTGGTAAAAGCAATCATCATAAATGTAATACTGGTCTACAAATGCAGTTATGCAGCCTCTGTTTTATGACCAATTCATCATTGTTAGCATGCATTGTAATAGTGTAATACCTTTCATTAATGTACACATGAGATATGAAGTAGCAAAATAATGAATTTGGACTATAGGATGGTGGGAGACACTTAAATACGTGTATGTTCGACTCTTTTATCAGTCTGTGCACATGATGACAGCTTTAATCTGCCATTATTGCAATGGAGACAAAGCATTATGCTAATGCGTGCTCATGGTTTATCAGCCAGCACACTTGCCCTGTGATATAACTACTGACTGGTGCGCCATTGTGAGAAGCACTAAATGTACCATAAAATTACAAACACAACATTCTCACCCTGATATGTATTGTTTAGTATGCCTGATCTGTTAAATAATTCATGGCCGGAAATCCTGGAGCCCTGATGCATAACTGTGGTGCAGACTTTTGAAATTACAGCACAAATGGTAACTGCTATTCATAACCCCATGTGAGGCTCATTATCAGGTGGAGCACTCATCATTTTACGCCAGATCTACAGATCTTTCGGTTTAGTGAGGCAAGATTTTGTTTTTCTGAAATTATTTTATTCAGCAAGGATGCATTTAACTGATCAAAAGTGACAGTAAGACATTATGTTCAAAAAAGATTTCTTATTTTGAATAAATGCTGTTGTTTTGAACTCTCTATTTATCCAAAATTATGACAAGAATGTATCATGGCTTCCACAAAAATGTTAAGCGGCACAACTGTTTTCAATATTTATAATAGTAAGAAATGCAAATCATTCTTTTAGGATGATTTCTGAAGGACCATGTGACACATGTGGACATGTGGAGTAATGATGCTGAAAATTCAGCTTTGCCATCACAG
Organism: Cirrhinus molitorella; assembly: GCA_033026305.1. NCBI lineage: Eukaryota > Metazoa > Chordata > Actinopteri > Cypriniformes > Cyprinidae > Cirrhinus > Cirrhinus molitorella. The sequence continues at coordinate 27,726,577 of CM065122.1, read as the reverse complement.
GAATAAATTACAAATATATTTAAATAGAATAGAGTTTCAGTTGTAAAAATATTTCACAATATTACTATCTTTACTATATTTTTGATCAAATAAATGCAGCCTTAGTGAGTATATGAGATGTTTTTTTTAACACACACAAAAAAATCTTACCGACCCCACTGAATGAGTGCTGAGCTTGTGCTCATCACCAAAAAAAGTAAAAGTAAATCCCCTAAATCCTTTCGAATGCAATTCTGTTTCTATTGTAGAAAAAGTCTTTATTGTTTCTTACATCTTCAACCCCAACGGGCTGTCACTGTATTATGGTGTACATTGTAATGATTTATTAATATTGTTGTTCCGCAGCACCACGAGTGATACCGTCAGCTTCGCTCAGCTGTGTTTGGGTTTGGCAGTATCTAGTCTTACTCTAAGCAAATCCAGGGCTGTGGTGAGATAGGAGAAGCTGTGAGAGTGCCGTCTACGCTTCAGGCGTGTACGTGCTGCTTAGTGATGTTATGTGGCCATGTGCGAAACGTAGAGAAGGAAGCCTCCTGTTTCTGGCGCTGTGCCTGCAGCTCCAGCTGTCAAACATTGATTTCCTCTGTGAGCTCTGTTCTGGCTTGGAGATCCGGTCCTTTGTCCAACAGATTTCTAAAACAAAGAAGCAAAAGAAGTCTGTAAATGAATGCCAAACCGTACAAGTGGAACCTCTATTGTTGATTGCACACGAGAAAAGTACAGCGAAATAATTGTGTCCTGTTGAGTTGAGATAGCTGCCACCCCTGCAATTTGCTTCATTTGAACTTTTCACAGGACATGTTTGGAATCTCTTTAGAATGTAATGAGTTTGTTTTGTTTTTGTGTTTTTTTGTTGTCTTTGTTTTTCGTGCCAAGATATGTTTATTAAGTTATACTCATGAATTTATTAGAGAAATCATGTCAAATCTCAGGGCTACAATTATTATATGCTTATACACTTGAAAAGGTACAAAATTGTCACTGGGGCGGTACTCTAAAATACAAAAGCTAAAAGGTATATCTTTGTACATTATATAATCCTAAATGGCACATATTAATATCTTAAAAGCATATATTAGCACCTAAATTCAGTTGTAGATATTTAGTTTTGTCAACCTGATCTCATGACGTAAACGTACCTGTGGGACCTTTTCACGAGACGCAAAATATGTATTAATAGGTACATATCACTGCAGTTTGCAACAGAAATTAACACTTGAGGCTGTAAAACAATGAGCACTTGTAATTGTTTTCATACGCAGTTATGATTACAGCTTTATATGTTTCGCTTTCCAGATGTAACAAGCTTGCTCGGCAGATCAGCCAGCACAGAATTGGACTTAGGATGCGGAATCCTTGGGTATGAATCCCATGAAAAAGGCACACACAATGAAGGAGCTGAAAGATGAGAGATCAAAAAACAAGCTAAAACGGCATGCTTGCCATTGCATTTTTATGTCACATTTGCTTTTGTTCATACTATCGGGCAGGTTTAGGTGTAGTGCCGATGGTATGCTACTTTAATGCGTCACAGAGCGTTAGAGTTATAGCACCACTCAACAGACATTTCAAGTCAGAACTAGTCAGAAACATACAAAACCAATACCACATAAAATGTACTATATGTATATTCATCTGTTCCGGGGGGGAAAAATGCAGTGATATGTTCTTATTGGTGTCTCGCGAAAACATTCCCACAGGTACATTTTGGTCATTAGATCAGTTTTGTGCTTCATTCTAAAAGCATAGATCTACAGGCTTTTAGCAATGTTAGACTGCTGTCACTTTAAGAGCTGGATCCAATATACTGTTAGACATGTGTTTTCTTTCTTAACTGTTTGCTTTCTAATTTCACTTAAATTACTGTTTATGAGAATACTTGTGTTGTAGAAAAATTCATAAGGGGGGTGATTTTCATATGCTTGTGTGATGTATGTCTGAATGCCGTGCAAAGCACTATGTAGAACATGTACTCCCATAGAGAGCCTTCCTCTCCGAGTAGGGAGTAACGGGAGGATGTAAGCGCAACTTGAAATGCCTGGGCGCCTTTTCGGTGACCTGGGGGTCAGGAGAGACCTAAAATATAGGTAGAGCATGTCTTGGGAGATGATGCATAGGGATGTTTTTCTTGATATGTGTACTGCAGCTGTTTTTAGTCTGTAACCTTGGGTGTGCAGAGAGATATAAAGAGGAGGTTTTTCTCTCCCTCCTCTGTCACACTCAGCAGGGACCTGTGTGTCTGTATGACTGTGAACCTTTCTTGCAAGAAATAAAACTTAAAAGGCAATTGCTCAGTTTTGTCTTTATTACGGAGAGTCCGGCAGAAATATTGTTTTCTACAACAGTTGGTGTCAGAACGTGGGATTCCTTGGCTGTATCTTCTGGACCTGACAGCGGAACGGTGACCGTACATCCTGAACAATAGACGTTCAGCCCTAACCCCGGCTAGACTTCAGGGAGACAGGGGCCGCTCCGCCGAAGGCCGGAGGAGCACCACTGGAATCAAACGAATCCTATCCTGCACTGAGACTCTCGGTAAGAGACAAACTGTAACTTTTTTTCTTTTGGGGAAAAGAAAAGTGTGTCTTAGGTTAATTTGGGAAAAAAAAGGATAAACCATACTGACAACTGACAATCGCGTGGGCACGCGAATAGAAGCCGTACAGCGACATATTATCCTAAAAAGGAAATTGAAACTAGGCACGAGGCGATAAAAATCGTGTGCAAAACGTTAAGAGTATTTCTAAAAAAAAAAAAGGGGAATCTGCGCTGTGGGGGCATAAAAGAAGTACGATACTTCGACCCTAACCAATCTTGGGTGAAAGATTGGACCTGCAGAGACGTCTGACAGAGTAAAAGGAAAAAGGCGCCTAGAACAGTCAGGAGTGGTCAGTATGGGGAAGTCCCAGAGTAAAATTGGAAAATACGACACACCGGCTTTCAGCCAGATGAGGAAGGTTGCTGGCCAAAAGTGTATGCTCGATATAGAAAAGCTAATCAAACATCATGAGTTTCCCAGGGAGGGAACACTGAGTGTAGCGAGACTAAAGGCTATAAAAAACTCAGTTATAGAGGGCAGTGAGATGCCGAGGAAGTGTTGTAAGAAGCATGTGTGTAAGGACTGTGAGGCAACAGTGAATTGCTGGCTTAGGGAGGCGGAGAGGAGAGAAAGGAAATCTATGCAGAAAGCCCTGGCAGGGAGAAAAGCAAAGATTGGCGAGATGCAAGACACATTAGAAGGGAGCGGGGAGGCTAATGAAATGTTGAAATCACTCGGGGCGAGTGAAGCAAGGATCAAAGAAATAATTGGGGAAAAAGTTATTGCATTGATCACAAATACTAATTCTTCTTTGTCTCTTGTGTCTGAATATGTACCACCGCCGTACAATCACTACCCCATGGCCGAGTTACAAGCCCTGAAAGTAGATCCCGACCTCGACTGCTCTCCTCCGAAAACACCTACAGCACCAGCAGCACCACAAGCAGCGCCGCAAGCAGCGCCGCAAGCAGCACCGCAAGCAGCAGCGCAACAGATGCCGCAGACCGCGCCACCGGACAGCACACAGACACAGCGGACAAGGCCACTGATACTGCGCAGAAGGAGGAACGCAGAATGGGAGGTGGAAGACCAGCAAAGCGGGGCGGAAGAGGACCCCGATGTGGTGCCTGAAACTGCCCTAGAAGGTGGACCAGCAGTGCGCAGAACCCCTCAAGTGAAGAGGAAAAGACCGCAGACAAGACAAACGGTGAAGATGGAGGACGGAAACGTCACAGCACCGATGGTCGAAGTGTCGGGGCCGGAAGGTCCCATGATGGTCTTCAGACCGTGGACCGCGGCAGAAACGAGAGAAGCTATGGTTCATCTGCCCGACGTGAGCGAGGGGGGTGACAAGCTGAGCGAGGAGCTGATCCAGTTTTGTGAGGAGTTCAGCCCCACCGTGGCGGAGCTGAAGAGGCTTTTATTGACAAAACTGGGGCCGACAAACTGGTATAAGGTGAAAGGCAGAATGCCTGCTGATGATTGTAAAAGAAGACACTGTGAGTGGGACAATCAGGAAAACTACGAGTACCACAGAGCCGTGGGCACGGTAGCGCGCGTGATAAGAGAGACATTTCCAACGCGAATTGACATGTCAAAGGTGAGCAGATGCCAGCAGGAGAAGGATGAGAAGGCTGAGGATTACTACAGCCGCCTGCATGAGATCTTCAATAAATTCTCGGGGCTGGCGGAACCAGCTGACAGAGGTCAAGAGCCCGGCGCGTGGGAATGTCATCTGAGAAACGCCTTTCTGGACGGACTAAAACCAGAAGTTGCACGCAAAGTGAAAGCGAGCTGTCTGGGGTGGAGAGAGGGACGGCTGGCTACTGTGCTGACGCATGCTATGCACGTCGATGGATTGCTGAGAGAAAAGCAAGACAAGAGACAGTCTAAGGGCGAGAGAGATTTGCAGCTGACCCTTGCGAAAGTTGCGGCGGGAGTGGTGAAGTATGAACCGCGGCGAGACAGGAGCAAAACTGGGGGAAAAGGCAAGAGTGGAAGAGGCCAAGAGAAAGCTGGCGGATTTCCACGGAGATGGAGCTGCGGGATATGCGAAACTAACGAGCATGAGATTGGAAAGTGTTCCAAATGCCGCTTATGCAGACAGGAGGGGCATTGGGCCAGAAACTGCCCGGAGGTGAAGAAAACGGAGGAGGACTCGGATTGAAGCGAGGAGGAAGGAGAGCAGCCGAGGGAAGGAGAGGAGGGCGAGCGGCCACAAGACAAGGGAAGTGAACATAAATTAATTACACACGCATACACATACACTGATATACTGACTGCTCTCTGCAATGAAGAAAAGGCTTGCTTTTCTGTGTGTTTTTCTGATATGAATGATGATACTGTTGAAAAACAGCTGGCAATGTATGAATGTGAAGCGTTTCAAAAAATGCCTAAATACTCGCTGTTAGTGCAGGGAGTAGAGATTGATTTTTTGGCCGACTCGGGGGCCTCAAGATCAACTGTGCGACCATGTGACTTGCCGTGCCACCCAGCATTAACAGACCGGGTAGCTGAGTCTCTGTCTGCCTCAGGGCATGCTATTACTGGCAGATTCACAGTGCCTTTGGACTGCGAAGCTGAGGGGGGAAGGGTGTTAAAACATGCATTTTTGTTTTCAAAAACATGCCCAGTGCCCATTTTGGGACGAGATCTGATGTGCAAACTGAATTTGAGGCTCATTGCTGACTCCTCAGGCGTCAGAGTGGAGGAGGGGGGAGAGCAGTGGAGCTGTTTGCATGCAGAGCCTCAGTGGGTCTATGAATGGCGCATCATAAATTATGATTGGGCTGTGATGATGTGCGAAATGGCTAAAGAGCGTGTAAAATGCTGGGAAGCAGAAATAATGACACCTGATGATTTGCATTGCACGTCACATGTTGCACTGGAAAGAGATGAACATTACGAAAAAGATTGGTTTGCACAGGAAGAGACAGAAACTTTGAGTTTTGATAAAATGTTTTGGACAGAAAATGTGTGTGCGTTATCAGCCTGTTTAACAGAAGCTCAGTCTAGGCAGTATCAGATGACAGAAGAGACTGTTCCTCACTTATCACTCTCGAAGGCCGAAGGGCACAGATGGTCTGAGGTAGGCTTGTTTGTGAAAAAGTGTGCTGAAGCTACAGACTGGAGGGAGACAGGGCCTGATTTAAAGCACAGTGAGAGCTTGAAAGCTTTTATGATGCAGTTTGAATGCAAAGTTGAGGTCGAAAAAACAGTGAGACCAATTGTGTATGACAAAAGAGAGGATCAATGCATGACAGTTGTTAACCCCTCAGACATTCATCCAGCACTGGCAGAAATACCGTCTTATTTGTGGGCAAAACACAAATATGATGTGGGTTTGATAAAAGAGTGTGAACCGCTTGTAATCACTCCAAAATCTGATTACAGGCCGTGTCAACGCCAATATCCTCTAAAGAAAGAGGCTATTGAAGGAATAAGACCAGTGTTTGAATCTCTGTTGAGGGAGGGGGTTATAGTGGAATGCAATGACTCTCCAGTGAGAACTCCAATCTTCCCTGTAAAAAAGATCAGAGACAAAGGTCAACCCACAGAGTGGAGGTTTGTGCAGGATTTGCAGGCTGTGAATGCAGCCATCAGAGCGAGGGCTCCTTCTGTGCCAAATCCGTATACAATACTGACACAAATACCCCAAGATGCAAAGTTCTTTTCAGTGGTTGATTTGGCTAATGCATTTTTTAGCGTGCCGGTGGCTGAAGAGAGCCAATACTGGCTGGCTTTTGAGTTTGACGGCAGAGGCTACACTTTTCAGAGATTGGCTCAAGGTCTCTGCGATAGCCCAACCAAATACCATGAATCACTGAAAAGAAGTTTGGAATCGTTAAAATTATCACCAGGAACTGCGTTATTACAGTACGTAGATGACCTTGCGGTGTGTGCAAGAGATGAAGCTACCTGTGTAGCGGACACTGTGACCCTCCTGAAGCATTTGGCTGAGGAGGGCCACAAGGTCAGCTTGTCAAAATTGCAGTTTGTAAAACAGCAGGTAACATTTTTGGGACACGTCATAACACCCAACAGCAAATCTCTGTCTGACAAACGGGTTCAGGGCATAAAAGATGTGCCAAAACCAATCACAAAGAAACAAATGTTGTCATTTTTGGGAATGTGTTCATATTGTAGGACATTCATCCCCAATTATGCAATATGTGAGCAGCCCTTGCGAAGCCTAACAATAGGAAAAGGGTTGAAGTCCACTGACAAAATTGAGTGGACAGCAGAGGCAGAAGAGGCCTTTGTGAACATGAAAATACAGCTGTCACAAGCGCCTGCGTTGGGCCTTCCAAATGCTGACAAACCGTTTGTACAGATGGTAGATGAGAAAAATGGGTTTATGACTTCAGTGTTGCTGCAACATCATGGGGATAAACTGCGACCTGTGGCCTATTTTTCTAGTAAATTGGATCCGGTTGCTGCAGGCTTGCCTCTCTGTTTAAGGGCAGTAGCAGCTGCGGAGCAGGCCGTGATGGCCTCAAGGGAATTTGTGGGTTATTCTGACCTGACATTGTTGACACCACACGCAGTTACCATGATTTTACAGGAACAAAAAACATCACACTTATCGACAGCTCGTTGGTTGCGATACCATACAATCTTGCTCGATATGCCTAATATCACAGTTAGACGATGTACAACCCTGAATGCTGCCACTCTTCTCCCGACAGAGGGAGACGGGGAGGAGCATCACTGCTGTTTGACGACATTGGAGCAAGTGTGTACACCGCGTCCTGACCTTTCTGATATGCCGTTCGAAAATTGCGAAAATGTCCTCTTTGTGGATGGATCGGCATCGAAAGATCCACAAACAGGCCTAAACAAAGTAGGTTACGCAATAACAACAGAATTCGAGGTCGTGGCTTCTGGGAAATTGCCATCAAATTATTCTGCTCAGGCGGCTGAGCTTGTGGCATTAACAGAAGCGTGCAAACTGATGGAAGGTAAATGTGTGACGATTTACACTGATTCGCGCTATGCGTTCGGCGTGACACATGATTTTGGCGCACTGTGGAAACACAGAAAGTTTTTGAAGTCGGACGGACGACCGATTTTGAATGCCCGTCTTGTGGCTGAACTGCTCGAAGCTATCTTGCTGCCGAAAAAGATAGCCATTTGCAAATGCGCAGCGCACACTAACAACAAAGACTCTGTTTCCATAGGTAACGCGAGAGCGGATGCAGCAGCAAAGGCCGCTGCCACACAGCAGACAGAGGAGCAGAAATGCGCTCTGCTGTCTGAAACTAATGAAAGCACTTCTTCATCTTTACAGGACATGCAGACCTTCGCTACAGGGGCGGAGAAGGAGCTGTGGAAAAAGGGGGGCTGTAAAGTGATTGAGGGTGTTTGGAGGAGTGAGGATGGCAGACCTTGTTTACCCAAGCATTTCTTTTCGCACTATTCAAAGCTGACACACGGACTAGATCACGTGTCAAAGACAGGAATGATACTGTCAGTAAAGCGATTGTGGTATACAAAGGGTTTCACAATTTATGCGGAAAATTTCTGTAAGAGATGTGTCATCTGTAATACCCATAATGTAGCACGGGGTGTAAAATTGCCTCTGGCGTCCCAACCACCATCAACAGGGCCTTTTGAATATCTGCAAATGGATTTTGTTGAACTGAATCCGTGTGAGGGAAAGAAATACTGCTTGGTGATGGTAGACATGTGGTCCAAGTGGACTGAGGTCTTTCCATCATCAAGACAGGATGCGGCGGCGGTGGCAAAAGCACTGCTGACCGAAATAGTCCCGAGATGGGGAATTCCACGGAAAATCAGTTCAGACAATGGTAGACATTTTGTTAATGAGGCCATAAAACAGGTGGGACAGTTTTTGGGTATTGATATGAGGACACATTGCTCCTACTCGCCAAAAAGCTCAGGGGTTACCGAACGTCAGAATCTGACGCTTAAAAACAAATTGGCAAAATGTTGTGAGGAAACTGGACTCACATGGGTAAAGGCGCTCCCAATAGTTCTCATGTATATGAGAATGAGGAGACGGGTGAGGTCAAATCTAAGTCCGTATGAGATTCTGTTCGGTAGGCCACCATATGTAGGCCTGGAGGGGGGTAAACAACCACTGCCATCCGCAGAACTGTGTGAACATGACATGCTGAGTTACTGCAAAGAAATGTCTTCTCTGTTGTCTAACATTTGTGTGCAGGTGAAAGCAGCACAGCAGAAGGCTGCGGAAGCGCCTTTGCATGACATAAAACCAGGAGATTTCGTGGTGATACGAGACTTCAGGCGAAAGAGCTGGAAGGCAAAAAGGTGGCTGGGACCGTTCCAGGTGCTTCTGACCACGTACACGGCTGTGAAGGTGGCGGAAAGGGCAACGTGGGTGCACGCCAGTCACTGCAGGAGAGTTCCATCAGCATCCCAGGAGGGAGAGCGGGGGCAAGCCAGAGATAACGACCAGCAGTAGCCAGGAGAGAGCGTAAACACCAAACACATATCAGTGTGAGAGCGAGGTCACGGAGCGGAGGAGGAGAGCTGATCTGATTTGGGCAAAGTGTGAAACTTTCATGCAGCAGTAAAACAGCCCAGCCAACACTTTGAGAATGGCCGTAAAAGAGCCTGATCACGCCCACCCCATGTGGGGTGAATGGTTGGCGAGTTTATGGGGTGGTTGGGGATACTGGATATGTAGCACTGTGTTGCCAATATTGGCTGCGGGGATTTTATTGCTGACATGTTTACCATGCATTTTTCAGTTTGTGTCCAGCTCAGTACAGAGACTGGTGACCCCTAGTGTTCCAAAACAAATGGTGAAACTGGATGTGATGATGGGCTTTGATGGGGAGAGAACAATTGATGATGATGACTCAAGTAGTGGTACCTACACTGAAATGCATTAAGAGAAAACACGAGACAAATGACAAGATGATGACGAAACTTTATCAGGTGAAGGGTTTGCCTGTCTATATGTCTAACTGTCTAAGACTATACTGTTTTGCTTGCTAAACAAAGGGAGATCCCAAACAAAAAGCCTAAGCATGACTTCTAACTTTTTTCACAGGCTTAAGAGAATGATCGTTTATACAAAAGTCAGAAATGAAGAGTATAAATGTGATGTGCCAAACTTAAGTTTGCTATATTATGTATCAAGAGTGTTTAGACGTCTGATAAGTGACTGAGGGTCTGACCCATGTCAGGAGCGCAATAACAGTGATTATTCGTTTAGCCCGGCTTACAGACAAAGATGTGTAACCGATAGGGTATATAACCAGTAGTGATGAATTTTATGGTTTGAATTCAGTTAATCAGTAAATGATAAAAAGGGGGGAACTGTTGTAGAAAAATTCATAAGGGGGGTGATTTTCATATGCTTGTGTGATGTATGTCTGAATGCCGTGCAAAGCACTATGTAGAACATGTACTCCCATAGAGAGCCTTCCTCTCCGAGTAGGGAGTAACGGGAGGATGTAAGCGCAACTTGAAATGCCTGGGCGCCTTTTCGGTGACCTGGGGGTCAGGAGAGACCTAAAATATAGGTAGAGCATGTCTTGGGAGATGATGCATAGGGATGTTTTTCTTGATATGTGTACTGCAGCTGTTTTTAGTCTGTAACCTTGGGTGTGCAGAGAGATATAAAGAGGAGGTTTTTCTCTCCCTCCTCTGTCACACTCAGCAGGGACCTGTGTGTCTGTATGACTGTGAACCTTTCTTGCAAGAAATAAAACTTAAAAGGCAATTGCTCAGTTTTGTCTTTATTACGGAGAGTCCGGCAGAAATATTGTTATCTACAACACTTGCAAATACGGGCATTTTAACACATACAAGTATATTTATTTCACCATTCAAGGCTTATAAAGGGGAAAAAATAACTTGGTTCAATAAACGGCGCTCGATGAGTACCATTCACAAATTTCTACCGGTTAATCGTGTCTACCGGTATATCGCCCACCCTTAGTTTTGGCTGTTTATTTACACAACAACAGGATTTTGGGGGCCTGAAAATGAAAACTGGTTTCAAAGTTTTTGAAAGCAATACCATTATTGTCTCAGTGTAAACCATAAAATGTGAATTTGTGAAAACAGTGATGTCATGCGTATTGCATATTCAGTCTATCCTCCCTTTTCTTGCCGTAAGAGAGGTCGAAGCCATTTGTAAATTTTATGGGTCTGGTTTCCGGTCTCATTCGCGTCCAGCTATTTTTAGCTGTACAAAATAGCTCGTTTTGCTGCTTGATATTGCAGATTGGTGTGTCTTACCATATTATTTTAATGTACAATCTTAATTATGAGCACACTGATTTGTAGTGCAAACAGTTTTACCGTTTACTGCATGTTGTTATTCTTCTCGTTATTTCCCTGTAGCGGATAATGACTTGCCCATAGGCTTACTTCCAAATTAAAGAAAAAAAAAAGTGGCTAAGTATGTTCAAGTTTCTTTACAAAGTGGCATCGCCATCTACTGGTCTGGCATGCATAATACAGCCTTTCAGTAATTTTCGCAGATCTGTGTGATAGGGGAGTTATTTGTTACTTTGAATTCTGTGAATTAATAAAATGTTATATTATTGTTGTTATTACATACTGGAATACTTACATACTGGAAAAGCTACTCTCATGCTGCTTTAAAATGTAGTTTGGTTAGTAGCGTTGCTACTTTTAGTTAGTTAAAATGTGGCGCAGCACTAAACACAAGATATCTGAAAGTTGCTTTCTTATACTTTCCTAAGTGTCCTGTATAAATCTGTTCTGGGGAAGTGTATGGGATGGATGGGCCTACTGTCATATGTTATCTCTGTAGAGCTGACTCCTGTATAATTCAGGGGATTCTTTTTGTGAAAGAGAAAGACGGAGATGGAGCATGTGTGAAAGACTCTTAGACAAAGAGACACGAGACAAGAGACTTACTGTCAAAGGCCATGAGCGAGTGAGTGGATGTTGATCTGGGCCTTAGATAACAGGGGATTAGTGTTGTCATAGATGTCCTGATCACACCCCGGCTGAATTCTGCCAGATGTGTGGAACGGAACGGAAATGAGCTGTATGGTGCAGTCTGTCCCATCCTCTCTTTTTATTTTGACAATTTTTCAACAAAGAGAAGGCATGAGCGCCCTCCTGAATCATAAAATGACACATTTTTGATATAGTTCTCTCAAATTCCTATCAAAAATATTCACAGTATGATTCAAAGGTCTTTTATGGAAACCAACATTTTTCTTTTCAGTGTTTAATGTATAAAAAAGCTGCAAAGAGAGGTCATTTAAGATTTACATCAAAACCATGAGCACATATACATATGACCACTGGGATTCAGGGCAAAAATATCCAGTGGGATCAGAAAAAAACACATATTTGTGACCCTGGACCACAAAACCTGTCTTAAGTAGCACAGGTATATTTGTAGCAATAGCCAAAGATACATTGTATGTGTCAAGATTATTGATTTTTCTTTTATGCCAAGTATCATTAGGATGTTAAGTAAAGATCATGTTCCATGAAGATATTTTGCACATCTACCATAAATGTATAAAAACTTAATTTTTAATTAATAATATGCAACTTTAAAGGCGCCCTGAGAGTCCTGATTTTCAAATAGTTGTATCTTGGCCACATATTGTCCTATTCTAACAAACCATAAATCAACGGAAATCTTATTTATTTAGATGATGTTTAAATCTCAATATAATGTAGTATATTTATTTATTTTTCTCTGATTAGTTCTGTATTTTCTGTGAGTGCAGTTGAGTATGTGAATTGAAAAATGTAAATAAAACACTCCCAAGTCTTACTATTAAAATGTACTTTATTGATAAACAGTTCAGAAAGCTGTATAATGTAGGGGCCAGCCAGTTATGTAAAAAAGTATTAAAGCAGATATGTCTACATTATTTCCAGCTATTTATAGAACAATTAAAGCTACAGTAACAAAGTCAAAGCAAGGATAGGAAATTAAAATGTTAAATTAAATCATGATTCTTTTAGGCACAAGAAACATTGCCTAACATTAAAAATAAAATGCTACAACATGTAGTATAAGCCCTGTTAATTAATTCTGTGAAAGTGGATTACAGCATATCCTATTGGATAATTCATTTTGATCTCTCAGTATTCTAAATGTGAACAGGTTTTTTTTTATTATGAAATGAAATATGTTTCAAAGAATTACATTTGACAATTTTAGCTTTTTGATCTCTCGTTTCTGACAGCAAATCCAAAGATGAACTAAACTGGTTTCTGCCGTGTAGATGCACGCCACAGGTTTTTGAATACATTTTTTCTGTGTGAGATACTGATATGTGTGCTTTAATGAAAACAAAACAGATTGATTTGTAAATGATGATGACGTTCAGAGCAGAGGTCTGCCACTAATACTGCAGTGCACTGCAAGAGACTGTACATAATCAAGCATCCTGTGAGTTTTAATGCAATGCATATTTTTACTTTTTTTCTGGATGCCTTAGTTATACTTAAAGGAACAGTTCACCCAAAGGTGAAAATTTGATGAATATTTACTCACCCTCAGGCCATTTACAATGTAGATGAGTTTTTTCTTCATCAGATTTAGAGAAATTCAGCCTTAAATCACTTGCTCACCAATGAATCATCTGCAGTAGATGGGTGCCATCAGAATGAAAGGCAAAACCGCTGATAAAAACATCACAATAATCAACAAGTAATGACTCCAGTCCACCAATTAACATCTTGTAAGGAGAGAAAAGCTGCATTATTACTATTATCAGTGCTTTGGATATTGATTCTGATGACACCCATTCACTGCAGAGGATCCATTAGTTTTTTTCAGTATTTTTCCAAATCTGTTCTGAACTCCTCTGCTTGATGGCCTGAGGGTGAATACATTTTCAGCAAATATTCATTTTTGGTTAAACTATTCACTAAAGCTTTGCTGCCTAAATATCCCCAAAGCCTCAGTTTGATTTTATTGCTTGCTTTAGTCCTGTTGAAGTAATAAAATTTTAATGCCATATTAGTATGTACTTTCTGACACATCCAGGTAATAATCTCCTTTTCTCTGTCTGTACAGGTAAATATGTCTACCAGCCCATGACCAATGTTGCTCAGCTACCCAGCACATCTGTGCCAGCCGCTCCATCTGACTGCACCGACACCATCGATCTGTCCATCTCTCTGACTGAACGCTTCCTCCGCATCTCCCCCTGTTTCCTGCCTCCACCTTGTCCTGATTCTCCCAAATACTGCAACATTGCTGAACTCTTTATCGATGACTACATTGTCAAACGCATCAACGGCAAGATGTGCTACGTTCAGCGGCCCCCAATTCACACGGAGGCCCCTCCCACCCCACCTCAGATAAATCCCACCTCTCTGACACCACAGAAACAGCACATTGAAGACAAGCAGACTGTTGAGGAGACTGTTAAAGGACCAAAAATGGGCCACTGCTCTTCGCCCTCTAGCTCCGAGGACTCAGGGATCAATGCATTGGGAGGACACTATCTGGAGTCCTGTGAGGAAGAGTCTGAGGAGGATGAACTTAGCACGGATGGACACTCTAGTCCAGGAAGTCTATGGGACCAGGATGAATGCACCCTACTGTCCCCATCTAAATCCATTGTGGAGATTATTGAAAATATTGAAACTACTGTGTGATATTTACTCTTACTGTTTATTTCACATCACTCTCTCTTTGTCTGATGAGATGAACTCATTGTGTTAAAAGAAATATTGTATGTTGAGGAAAATGCTACACCCATAAAGACAGTGCTATACTTTACATTTGTGTTTAATCTCTATGTTTGTTGTTGCACCTTACACAAAGGGATAGTATGAAAATTCTGTCATGAATAACTCACCCTCATGTCTTTCAAAACTCGTAAGACCTTTGTTCATTTGCAGAACACAAATTAAGACATTTTTAAGAAATCCAGGAGCTAAATGACCCTGGAAAAACAGCAATGCAACTGACACGTTCAAGGCCTAGAAAGTTAGTAAGGACATTGTTAAAATAGTCCATGTGTCATCAGTGCCTTAACGGTAATAATAGGAAGCTACGAGAATACTTTTTGTCCGCAAAGAAAACAAGAATTACAACTTCATTCAACAATTATTCTTCTCTTCCATGTCAGTCTTGGCCATACATTAAAGAGAGTTCAAGAGAATATTTTAACAGTGTTCTTACTACATTTCTGGGCCTTGAACTTGTCAGTTGCATTGGGTCAGAAAGCTCTCAGATTTTATCAAAAATATCTTAAAGGCAACATAGGTATGATTAAAATATCCACCCTGCTTCATACTACAGTTATGTTAATAAAACATCAGTATATCATGATCAACGTGATTTCTTGCAAAGTCCCATCGGATTACATCGGCTGTGGGGATGAAGACTACAACTGCCATGATTTCACAGTCAATACCAATGTAATCAAACTATGCCTTTGTTTCATTGATTGTTTTGAATATGCACCCTCTAGTGGCGAAAATTACATACTGTGCTTTAAATTTGTGTTCCAAAGATGAATGAAGGTCTTAGGGGTTTGGATCAACATGAGGGTGAATAATTAATGACAGAATTTTCATTTTTTGGTGACCTATCCATTTAACTTGATATTGATTGCAGTTTTTGACTTTAAATCTGCACTATGAAAGACCTTAGATAGAAGTGAACAGAATACCATTATTGAGCAAGAATAATTTTTCAGCTGCTTTCTTGCCTTACCTCAATTCACTATAGTAATAGTAGCCATAGTGAACTGGGGTTAAATCAAATTGGGGAATTAAATTAATCATTTTTAGTCTTGTCAGTAAATAGAAAATATGGTCAGAATACTGCAGTGGAATTTATTCTTCTTTCTCCAATGACATAGCCTATTCAGGATTTTTTTTTATTACCGTATTGACTCAAATATAAGTCAACCCTGGGTATAAGACGACTCCTCTTTTTTCAAGATGTAGCTTTTAAAAAAAGGCTTTTTTTATCTTAAATTATTTTTAATATTGCATATTTTTCCTTTTTAGTTTTTGTTTTGTTAAGATTCAGCCATGCACCCCCAAACTAACAGAATCATCTGACTTACAACTGAGGTAAAACTCTGTAAGCTTGCAATTTTATGTTTCCACCACTGATGGCGATAGAGAGGTTAACATTTAGTAATGCAGGTTTGAGGAGAACAACAAAGAAATGACACTTCTGCGCCTAAACTTGATTTGCCACATTGTAACTAACCAGCTGACCAATATATGAGGTTAAATGTGAAATATTTATACCCTTCTAAGACAACTTTTCATTCCCAATGAAGGAGTTTTCTTTTCGTGTGTTTAGAGAAAGCAGGCGTCCAGTCAACTATAATCAAGGAGGAGGTTAGTGGTTTAGCTATGTTATTTTTAATGTTTTTTTTTATCTTTTAAGTGTAGAGTAACAGACAATGCATACATTTTTTTATTTATTATGTGTGTTTTCTGGAAATCAAAAGGATAACAGTAGTGTTGTTAGCAAGGAGGTATGGAAGCAGGTTCAGTGAAGACATTTTGGTGTTTTTTCAGTCTGTCATGTTGCTTTTACCATATTTAGCTAGGTTCACTATTCCTAGTAGTTTGGGAGAGGAAAAGGCTGTGTTGTTCGTTGATAATTTAATAGTCTCTGACTCTAAGTGCTGAATATGACTGGCTTTTCAGATCACAGACTTATGTAAGACCATTCAAAACCCTCTGCAGTGCCGACATAATGCATTTTCATCAAGGCTAATCTTATTCCGAAACACAGAACATGAATAGGGCACATCATTAACATTGGATGCAAATTATATTCATGCTACTACAAGTGATATTAGTCATAAATGTTCCTGGCAATTATGACCATGATTGCTAAATCCTTTCCTTCAGTTCTCCTGCCAGGTTTAACAAAAAGGAACAGGTGTCTTGAAATAAAGGTTTATTTTAAGTCCACTTTAATTATCATTAACATTATGTTGTTTTCATAGGTCTTGGTATTGTTAGTGCTCTAATTTTCATGTAAACACAGCTAAAATGTTTTTCTTTTGCCTCAGTCATCAAGATGTCATACTTGAAATGTCCTTGAAATAGAAGTTTTTTTATTCACATGCTGTGTTTCAGGATACAGCGTTTATGGTAATTATGAATATTAATTTCAAACGAAAAGTTGCCCAGATGGAAACCATTAAGATTCCAGCCAGATGGCACACTGCATCAAACTTAGTAGATATAGTTTAACGAACAAGACAAGAGATCATTTATGTTGACTCTAAGTTTGATTGAGCATTATTTCCTGATCTGGGATCAAACAACGGACATGTCAGATCTGATGAAATTGGCAAAGGTCATGATATTTTAGTGCATCTAGCAATGTCACAAAATCAGCTTAGCCTGTTTGAAAAAAAAAAAATTGTAGTCTTTGAATCCCATCAGTGGATGATGGGGGGAGGGGGGGACATCTTTTTCAATGTCATGCTTCGAGAACACATGACTGATGCTTACACCTCGATGCATTTAGGCTGTTTTTGGTGATTGCCTGTGCACTGCTTTTAAGCCTGTAAAGGTATTCTGTTTTAAGTTTGTCATTTTGTGGTTCCTGTTGGTTACTAGGGCATTGCTAGGTGGTTATTTAGAAAAAAAATCTATATAAAATTCAATATGTTTGTAAAAAAAATTTAGAAAAAGAGTGTTTTTTTGACGCGTCATCAGCCATATTGGTGGCACTGAATGTAAACAATGCCACTGAACCGAGCAAAAATTGCATATTCGCTGCTGAAAATGGTCACTTATTGTCATGTTTTGGGCTGTACTAATCGGTCGGTCTGGGGAAAAAGATTTTGAGTACTTTAGACCAGTGGTTTTCAAGCCCTGGGTCGCGACCCTCTGATGGGTTACGAGACTTAAAAAATGGGTCGCCAGGATGATCTAAGGAAATTGTATAGCCTATATTTATGTTTGTTTGTATGTATGTATGTATGTGTGTGCAAAGTTCAAGATTCGAGGAGGAAGGGAGCGGGAACCGGCAAAATTAACTTTAATAACTAACTAAATAAACATAAACAACAAAAGGAAAGTAAGCGGCAGCTGCCTCACGCGGAATCCAACGTGTATTTTGCACTCTGTTTTGTAGGCAATCACAGACATATCTGTTGATTTCTGAAATGCATTGGCCAATCAGTTAATGGCGTTTACAACAAGTTAGTCAGTGACGCATATATCCGCATATAAATGGGGGATTCACTTTCTTTCTTTCTTTCTTTCTTTCTTTCTATATATATATATATATGGGATTGCGTCAATTTAAAAAGGAAAAAATAGGGTTGTTTTTAAAAAAGTTTGAAAACCACTGCTTTAGATTATAACAAATCAAGGAGAAGAGTGCAAGAAACTGTCTGAAGAACAAGGCGTTTGTGGCTGACCAAACTTAACCAGGATTTTCTAGAATCTTGACAACATTTTTGTTTGTTTTTATCACTTCCGTTCATGTAGGTGAAATCTAATATCTTAATTAATACTGCTCATATGTATCTTTACCACCTATTAACTTTAGTTTGTCAAAATTAGAAGCCAACCGATGTATCGGGTTTGCCGATAAATCGGCACCGATAGTTGATTGGCTGAACTCGGCACAAATCACATTAATACATTTGTTAGCCAGAAAGCTGCATATTTAAATCTAGTCACGTGAGAAAACAAACTGTTCATACAGCTGACAGAAATCCTGAATCACAGAGCACCAACGTTTTAGCAAAACGTTTATCTTTTTATGGCTCTGTTAATGTTTCATTTAGAGAGCTATAATATACAGTAGATTGCACTTTCTCTTTCCGTTTGCTCTGTTGTTTTAAACACCAAAATTAAAACTCAACTATGCTGCTTTTTGATCATTCTTTAAGTAAACTTATATCCATTTGGTGATTAAATAAACAGTTTTAGACCGCCGTTTGAACTGAATGTGACGCGTCCAGTGTGTGTGATAATTGATCTCCTGGACGCAGCAGTGACCTTTTGTTCAGTTTGTGGCTAAAATATTTTGTTACTTTGATAAGTTATTCATCAAGTGTTCTAGAACAGAAGAATATGACACAAGAATATGACATGTTTATATGAAATGGTAACACTTCACAATAAGAGTCCATTTGTAGCATTAACTAAAATTGCTAAAAGCTGTAGAATAGAAGTATTGTTCCTTGTTATTGTGATAATTTTAACGTTTACTGATATTTTTCATCATGGCGTCGTCAGACTACACCTTTGTTTCATTTGTTTTGAATGTGCACCCTCTAGTGGCAAAAACGTACATACTGTGCCTTAATTGTGCAATCAATGCTGTTGCTTACATCCGAGTATTGCTAATATGTCCGCGCATCTGGGTAACTGATGAAATCGTGACATAAGTGCAAACCCTCTTTAGTAACAGTAGGGGTGGGCGATATATATCGATCGATAAATTCATGCCCATCTCGTCAGTAAAGCTGTTTTTTTTTAGCGGTAAATCTCCATCACCTGTTTTCAAATGGAATGCCAGTTAATACACAGAGCTGTAGATCACTGATAAGCTACGCAATATCGGGCTCAGTTTCGTGGGTGATTCATTGGGGTAGCTTTTCAGTGATCTACGGTGTATTAACTGGCGCTCCATTTGAAAACAGGTGATGGAGATTTACCGCTAATCAAAGAACCGGCTTTACTGATGAGATGCGCATAATATCGATATAAATATATCGCCCAGCCCTAAGTAATAGCTTAGAAAAGTAATATCAGACCTCGCCTTAACATGCTGTACAAAATGAGGTATCATTGCTTTCTGACCCTGTGTAGACAGCAACACAGCTACCACATTCAAAGATGAATGAAAGTCTTATGGGTTTGAAACGACATGAGGGTGAGTAATTAATGACAGAATTTTCATTTTTGAGTGAAGTATCCCTTTTAACATGCAGCACATTTACCACTGTTGGGTGAATTTACACAAATTTTGTGAATTTTACATGAAAGGACACAAAAACTGACTTTTGTGTGAGCTGCTTCATACATCATTTATTAACCTTTTTTGCCTGTGAAACTGTTAATTCAGTCATATCTTTAGTATTAAGAGTTTTCCTCAATCCCAAACCATACGTATTAGTGATAATAGTAATATTTGCCTTATTATTATAATAAAATTGGAATAATACACTACCAAATGACCATCAGAAACAGCAGTGTAGATTTGTGAAGACAGGACATGCAACAATCATACTGCACTGCAGGCTGCTTGATCAAAAACAGAGCGTGTGATGTTCTTCAGTCATTCCTCAGGGGCTGTCAGGATACAGACATCACTTGCAGTAGATACTGATTGATTTCTTCTTGGTGTGCTGTCATGTTTATACAGCACACTTCTTTATTACACCACATTTTTAACACTTTAATGCTGCTATGTCTGCTCTTGTGTGTGACCTTTTGATCTTTATTTTCTAAACAAATTATTTAAGTACAGAATTTTCATGCTTCTCTTTCTTCGGGCGTAAAAAATGATTTTTTTCTGAGGAAAAAATTTAGGATCTTTCTCCATATAATGGACTTCTATGGTGCCTGTGAGTTTGAATGTCCAAAATGCAGTTTCAATGCAGCTTCAAAGGGCTTTAATAAAGAAAAAAAGATTTTCTTTAAAAAATTATATACTTTTTAACCTCAAATGCTCGTCTTGTTGAGCCATGCAAATGCATACTGTGTAATCTGGGTCAATACAGTTAGAGTATGTCGAAAAACTCCCATCTCATTTCCTAAACCGCTGCAGAAGTGAACATGCAAAGAAGGTCAAACAGTGATGTAGGATAATTTTGAAGTTGGAGTAGAAATTGCGATGGGAGTTTTTCAACCTACCCTTACTCTATTGACTCGGATTACACAGAGTCCACATGCGCATCGCAGAGCTAGACAAGACCAGCATTTGAGATATAAACTTGTGTCCTTGGATACAAGGATATAAACTTGGATCCTGCTTCCTCGGCTTGGGATTGTTTGGAGCCCTTTGAAGATGCATTTTGGACGTTCAAACTCGCGGGCACCATTGAAGTCCACAATATGGAGAACATTCCTAAAAATGTTTACCTCAAAAAACAATTTCTTTACATCTAAAGAAAGAAAGGGATGAGAACATTATCTGTACTCTTTTGTTCTGGAAGTGATCCTTTAAAACCACCTTTTCTGTGTGGAACATGAAAGGAGATGCTTTGAAGAATGTTTATACTGCTCCATTAAGCATATGTGACCCCCGACCACAAAGGGTACATTTTTTGATATTGAAATTTGTACATGATCTGAAAGCTGAATAAATAAGCTAGGATAGGACAATATTTGGCCGAGATACAACTATTTGAAAATCTGGAATCTGAGGGTGCAAAAAAATCAAAATATTGAGGAAATTACCTTTAAGGTTGTCCAAATGAAGTTCTTAGCAATGCATATTATTAGTCAAAATGACGTTTTGATATATTTACGGTAGGAAATTGACGAAATATCTTGAACATGATCTTTTCTTAATATCCTAAAAAAAATCAATACAACATATTTTTGCCTATTGCTACAAAAATATCCATGCTACTTAAGACTGGTTTAGTGGTCGAGGGTCATTTATAAGCACACATTCTTTTCATTTCTTTTTTTTGTGTTCTGTGGAGGAAAGAAAGTCATACAGGTATGAAATGACATGAAGGTGAGTAAATACTGACAGAATTTACATGTTGGGGTGAACTATTCCTGTAATTAGACAGAGAAAACACAAAGACGATTTTAATTATGATTTGACATTTATTGCCTTGTTATAAATTTGTGCTGCATAAAGAATGGGAAAAAAGTCAGAACGTCAAACAGCAGGTTCAACCTCTTGGTTTCCCAGCTTTGTTTTGCGTGTGTCCTTTTCTGCATTGACATATCCCTCTGAAAATATGAATATTTTAATACATAAGCTCACACCAGACTGAGCACACACACAGACTGAGTCAGCTCAATGAAACCACACGAGCAAACGCATGCGCCGGATGACGTCTGCAATCTCATGAGCGGAAACCCCGTCGCTGAATGTTCTTATTTTCAGAAGGACAATCTTATTTTTTTCTTCGTTGCAGGAATAATATCCCTCTGATTGAGGTAAATCAAGCCACTACTGGATCGGGAACTCACCAATAGTTCACCCGATAAACAGCTGCCACAGTCTGTGGTCCGTGTGCAGACCTCAGTGGGAGATCTGGGTTTGATAAGCTCCATAAATGTCTCTGAGTCACCCCACCGAGCCCTCCGCTGCGCTCACCCTGTAAAATATTCATTGCTTTTCTCTTCTCCTCAAAGATTGTTTTTTGGAGGTTGTTGTTTTTCTTCAACATGGCCCTGACTCCACAGTCCACAGTCTATTCAGACATTCATTACACTAACCGTGCACAAACAGTGCTTTTTCAAGGAACACCACTGCTGAAGAGACAGGGTCAAATTCACAATGCAAATGAAGAGGAATGCTATTGAAATTGTATGTGTGGATGCTGCTGTGAAAGAAAGGCTGAAATTGATATTCAGATGTGCTTGATATGAATTGTATGAGGCCTGTGTGCGTTTGATGGTCGGCGATCATTTATACCTTGTGATTTGACAGCAGCACAGATGTTTATTGCTCTGTGTGTGTTATTGGCCCTCCTGGGTAGGAATACATTCATAATATTGTGAGTCAGAGGTATCTTCTTGTAAATGACTTCAGCGGTCATATGAGACTATGAATCTGATTAAGGTAATAGTTTTGAAGTGTCGTGTCCTCTCTGACTCTCTGTTCATTCAAGCCTGAAGTGCTCTGACCTTGAAGCATTATGGATAACTGACTATGAAAGAAAATGCGTAAATACTGATGCTTTTGTTTTAATAGGTTTTAATAATCCACTTTAAACTTGTAGAATCCACTTACATTATGCCTTGAAATACATTTAAAAATGAAGTATACATATATATTAAAAAAGGCGTTATTACCATTCAAGCCCAAAGCTTTGTAAATGGGACAAATTATTTTGGTTATCATACTCACTTACAGTGTAACTCATTAATATGAAGTGGTTATTCATTATTCATGAAAATCATATTCATGTTAATGTTTTTTTTTTCCATGACAAAAGTATTTTATTGTCATCTGTAATCATCCATTAATCGTCCATATTCAAATGCGTTTTGCTTTTAGTGAAGCACTTGTGACAAATGAGCCACTCGGTCTGTGAGAGAATAGTTCAATAGTAGCTTTTCAGATTTCTATTGTTTTAAGTACTTAACTGAAGATACCCAAAATAGGGTGATGAAAGTAGGATAAATATTGGGTTAGGCAGGCATAGGCAGTCTGTCCTCACAAATATGGGGCAAAAATTTCCATTCTGCTTTTATGTACATTTTTAGAAACCATCTTGCTACAGTTGTATCACAAAGAGTAATGTGAAGTGTTTACTGTCATTTTGTAGCCCTCCCTTGGTGAAATTGCTAAAACCAACAACAAAATGAACAAAATTAAAATAAAAAAAAGAAAATACAAAAACAAACAAAACTCAAAACAATAAAAATATGCCAGTGGCTGTTTAAACTAAGTGAAAATGGCATATTTTCTTAGCAATATGCTATTTACACTAAGTGGAAATAGCGGTAGATTCTGTTTACACTATGTAATATCAGTATTGTCTGTTATTGATACTACGTATTTCAAATAAATGGCAAATATCTGCACCTCCCCCAAGCAAGCACACAACGTCATAAGATGTTGATATCTGCTTAAATTTTGGCTGTGATGTCGGGTGACCAGAATTCAATATCAATTCAATGTCTGCTATCAGTGTTAATTTGATGTCCAACACCGATGTCAGCTGACATTTTTGTTATTGTTTTTAGGTTTTGTAACCAAAATCCAACTTTAAGTCAACGTCTAACTGACGTCAAATATGTTGTCAACCCAACTTTCACTCTTAACCAAAATGCAATGTCTGTTCGACGTTGTGGTCCAATGTTAACCTGACGTTATATTGCCGTCAGTATTGTAGGGCGCCGTTTTAGTGCCAAGTTAAAAAAAATCAACGATTAAAGTTGTAATATTTTGAGAATAAAGTTGCAACTATGAAAATAAAGTAAAAATATTTAGAGAATAAAGTAGAAATATTTCGACAACAAAAGTCAAAATATTTATTTATTTATATAATTTACTGTATTATATTGTGAATAGTCACTTATATACCTCAAAAAACAATATAATCTTATCGAGTTCAAGCTTTAAAATGTTTTGTTGTTTTTAATTGAATACATTTGAGGAATGGAAGATTGGATGAAACCGATGTTAGGTGGTGAAATTTTCACAAAGAGCACAGTATAATTTCATGAAATGAACATCTCATTGTTATCGAAAATACGATTAATTCACATGAATACAGCGATATGTCCTGCCACATTAAAGAGTCTGAAAACACATTATTGCAAGAAACATAGTTTGTATTTCGCTATACAACTGACTAATTTTGAAAGCTGAGACTTTGTTTTATACTAAAAGTACCAAAAGCACAAAGCTAATTGCTATTATTGGATGGCTGGTGCACTATAAATAGGCCTAATGAATGTAAAAGACGTGAAATAATATTTCTAAGCATACTGTACCTGTGAGTATAACACATGGTACTGTATGATTTCTACTAATAATCCCACATATACTCATAAATTCCAGTGGCCTGGCAACTTCTCCCGGTGCTCCCAATCTCAAAATATTAGAACTTTAATTGTTACAATTTAATTCTCATAATTTTGATTTTATTCTCTCAACATTTCGACATTATTCTCAAAATATTAATCTCATAATTTCAGATTTTTATTTTTATTTTTTATGTGGCACTCAAACGTTGTTGTAGTATTGTAGTACATTATAAAACAGTATGCAAAAATAATGCATTGAGTGTAAATGATCATTTTTCATTATTATTTTAATAACCTACACTGTAAAAAAAAATTCAGTAAAATTTACAGTAAAAAACTGGCAGCTGTGGTTGCCAGAAATTTACCGTAAAAAATACGGTAACAACGTTTTACAGTTTATGTTTTTCAGTTACATTTACAAGTAAATACCGTAATTTCATTAACTGATATAATTGTAATGTACCAATCTGTTGAAGAACTGAAATCTGTTTCATACCTTTGTAATACACTGATAACCACCAAAATCAGGTGGTAATGAGAAAGTCACATGATAAACTAAAGCCCATCACAAGCAGCTTTTTAAATACTAACATAATGCAATAAACATTCATTTAGCAACATTAGATGGCGCATACAACCCTAATGTACAAACCTGCAAAGAAAAAACTAAGAAGAAAGAGTTATTTCAACAAGAAAACATCAAATTTAAAAAAATGTAATGCAGGGAATTCTGGGAATGTCAATTTACGGCTATTCACTGTAAATTTTACAGTGTTTTACCGTTAACCATTTAACAGGTTTTTACTGTAGCATTTTTACAGTTTTTAACTGTTAAATTCACTGTCATTTTTTACAGTGTATCCTAACCCTACCCAATACTTTATTTTCAACTTTTTGGTTATTTCCTTCTTTTTTTATTGAAAATAAATGCTGTTCCCATATGATATGAGATGTGAAAAGGGAGAAGGATGATTTCGGCAATCTCAGGTCGATTGCGTCAACAAGATAGTGTTACAAACAAGGTGGGACACTCTGAAAAACAATATTCTATAATAGATTCTATACAGTGCTATATCTTGGGAATAGTATTTTAACGCTCAAATAATGCAGGTGTAGTCATGCTTAGAAAGTCGTATATTGTTGCTGTGATTGTACATTTTCCAAAAGGCTGAGTGTTATGTTTTAGAAGGCTATTGCCCAGGGAAAAACATTGTTCATTGAACACACGTTGACCTTTTGTGTCCCCTCTATATGAGGTGATTTGTCACAATTAACCCTTCCATTACATTTCCTATTTTTGATTTTTCAGCTAAATTCAAACACAAAAGTTAAAAGAGATTTTAAAAAGCATACAAAAAATATTTTAAATCTACAGTCTTTATATGAATTACTCTTGTCTGAATGTGTGCCAGTTTCACTGTGTTCATCTCACTCCCATGGACCAAAAGGTACAGCAAAATTATTAGAATATTGGATTTCATAAAAATGATTGTACTTTAAGTGGTTTTTGTAGGTGAGAATAGAACAGGTGTAATTGGACCGCCTGTTTTTACAATTTCACTCCCAGGTTTTCTCTATGCTGGGCATGATAAATGTTTTTCGTAGAAACGTTTTGCCTAGAAGCTGCACATTAAACCGTTAAAGGTAGAGCCAGCCATAAAGCATGCAAATGTAGAGTAGGCTATATTTCACAGGTACTTCCTGGCTCTCTCTTTCTCTCTCCCCCTCTCATTTCATCTCCTATCCAAAACTGAGCAATTTTCTCCTCTATTCAATATATGGAAATGAAATGGTAACAAAACCCAGCGGCCGTCGTCAAACTCTCGAGGGAGTTGAATATGGCAGACTCATTTGGGTTTGAATGGCCGAGTGCAGTGGGGAAACCGTGTGGGAAGGGCTGGGCTGGCAAACACAACTCTGCTGATGAAGTGCCATGTAAATGGGGCTGTAGACTGTGCAGATGGGGGCTCAGCAGATGGTTTTCCACATCACAGGGACGTGTGCCACGCTGACCTGGAATACGGCGCGCCGCCGGTTTTCCCTCTCATCACCTCTCCACCCCCAGTCTATTATCATGAGAAAGAGCAGCATGCTCGCTGGCGGCGAATACTGATGGGCTTTGTGCTGATAAGTGGAAGGCCATTGTGGCTGGATTATGTTTTTTGACAGATGTGCTAAGTGCTTGTTTTGGTGATTTGGTTTGTGTGCTTTTATAGATTGTCTGATGTGGGCTCAATCTGCGCTATACAGCGCTGTTGTTCTTAAATGCCAAGCGTTTTATCAATGTACAGCCCAACAAATGCTTTCTTTTCTTTTTTTTCAGAGAAAGCAGTGCAATGGAGAGCAGTGAACAAATTCTCTGTGAGCTTTTATAACGAGCAGTTATTTTAGTTCAATCATTTTTCAGCATCTCAGCAGTTCTCCCCACTCTTGATTTTCACAGTTTCCCTCCAATAAAGCCCACGGCAAAATGTTTCGAATCATATTTGGTGGTGTGTTTTTATCCTTAGTGATAGCAGTAAAAAATAATATCATAAACCTGTGAAACTAAATAATAAAACTTTATTGGATAATTATTAAACTGTAAAAGTAATCATCTTTTAATAATTGCATATGTATTGGATGCAACTATCAAAAAATACATAAAAAATAATTACTTAGTACTGTTTACAAGTTGGTACCAAAATCACATATTATCTGAAAAACTATTGTATCTGGTAATAAAAAATAATAATAATATTAAATATTTATTTAAATCTCATGTAAATAATTATTTAATATATTATAAAAAATGCTATTTGCATATGTATTGCATGGGAAAAAAACAATAATGCAACATAGCTTATTAATGATTTCTAGAAATGACCAAAGTGGCAGTCTGAAAAACAATTTGTTTCTAACTAATTGTCTGGCTATTTTGCATCAGAAAAACTGTTCTGTTCTCTCCAAGCACTGGCAAATCCACTTCTAATCAGTAAACCTTCCCATGGGACGGAGACAAATTGTCTCTCCTGTTTGCTCTCTTGAATCCTGTCGAACATCTGCAAAGCTCCTGAGACAGTTGATGCAAGCCTATTTGAGCCGTCACTGTTAATCCCACAGTTTCAAGAAGAATCCTAATCAACACTGAAGGAGTGAGTGATGAATGATTACTGTCTACCTCTCTATCTCTCCTCTGTTAGTTCTGTCTAAGGTTGTCTCCAAAGTTTACTGACTTTGTAAACAGATGACAGTTCATGCTCTGTTCAGAAACTGTAATTACTCATGGCCACCTTTTGAACAAATGTTCTGTCATGAATTTAGGGACCATTAACTCTGAGGCTCATAGGTTTGTTAGTTCTTTATTCTTCTACGGCAATAAAAAGTTATTAAATTTGAGACATCAAGCTCAATATTTCTGGTGCCAGTTTTGGTCTCTCAAACCTTCTAGCAATATAACATTTGCATTTAGTGCATCAGTGAATTTGATGGCAAGGATGCTATAGAGAAAGGGAGACATTTTTGCATTCATAACGCTTTTACGTATTGAAGGAAATCTTGGTATTTGTCTTGTAACCATACCCTGAGGGCACATGAATGGTTTTGTCTTTCTGCAATTTTTTAACAGATTTGCGTATGGCCCGGTTTTCAACAAAACTGGCTCAGATCATACAGATTGCTGTGGGGATGACGTGTTTTTGTAGGCTGAAACCCAGACATGAGTTAACATTTTAGAACTTGGTTCCATCAGCCCAAAGTAATTTTTAATGGGTTTTTGGGTAAATGCATGAAATAAGGTCACATTTTACTTTACAACATAAAATACATCAGTGATACCCCACTTGATAATGGCGGTTGCTAACAAGTGGCTAAAAGGAACTAAATGGGTGATCACGGACATTAAAGGGGGGGTACAATGGTGTTTTGTGTATTCAGAGTTGTTTACAGTGTTGAAGAGTTGGATTCTCATGCTAAACATGGACAAAGTTTAAAAAATTAATTTGGACAAAATCTTACTTCAGGGTTGGTAAACTTTTCAGCTGTTTTCCGATTGTGGCTGTAATGATGTAGACGAAGGTGGAATTCCTGAGCATTTCTCCCGGGAAAAGCGCGCCTGTGCACACGTTGACTAGAGCGAGAGAAAGAGCGCACACATCAACACACATTCATTCGGCTGCACTGCTGCAAGGGATTCACTCAGGAAGAATGTCTCTAAAGAAGTGTGGTTTTGGTTGTAAGGCAAAGATAACTTTGCTCAGCTTCCCGAAGAACCCAGCGTTATGTTAACAGTGGATGCAGTTCCTTTTTCTGGGGCAGCAATGGAGTTTTGCAAGTGTGTTTGTTGACGAACGTTTCATATACAAGGCCCAGTTCGACGCTGGATTTGCACATTGTTTGATACTGAAAGATGGAGTGGTCCCAGCTGTAAAAGATCCCAGTCATGATTCAGAACTGCAAATGTTAGTGAAACGGCATCAGATGTCTGTGTTTTATTAGCAATCCAAACGCAAGTGATCGTTGAACTTAGCTCCGCCCACAGCGTGCCTCCAGAAGCTCGGCTTTTTCCGGAGAGAATTGGATAGCTATATTTTTCTTTTAGAAACATGATAAAACTAAAGACTTTTTGTAGATATTAAGGATGCAGTACTACTCTACAAGTACTCAAGATTAACATGAGATTAGGTGAAACTGTGTATGTTATGTACCCTTTAAAGTAATAGTTCACCCAAAAATGAAATTTCTGTCATTAATTCCTCATCCTCATGTCGTTCCAAACCCGTAACACGTTCATCTTTGTTCATCTTCGAAACAAAAATAAGATATTTTTTGTGAAATCCGAGAGCTTCATAATGCTTTATCAATTTGCAACATTTGTAAATGGCATTGCAACTATCCTGCCCTGAGGGTATAACTGTTAAGCTGCACCACGTTATAAGCAATAAGTAATATAAATATTTATTTATTTTGTTTATTTGTTGATGTGGATAATTACTAAAAAAAGTGACCCTGGACCAAAAAAAACAGTCATAAGGGTAAATTTGATTATATTATATGAATTGAGATTTATACATCATCTGAAAGCTGAATAAATAAGCTTTCCAATGATGTATGGCTTGTTAGGATAGGAAATATTTGGCCAAGATACAACTATTTGAAAATCTGGAATCTGAGGGTGCAAAAAAAAAAGTTGTCCAAATAATGTTCTTAGGAAAGCATATTACTAATCAAAAATTCTTGTCAAAAAGGTTTTTTTTTTTTTTTTTGGCTGTTGCTACAAA
This sequence comes from Cirrhinus molitorella, assembly GCA_033026305.1. Lineage (NCBI taxonomy): Eukaryota > Metazoa > Chordata > Actinopteri > Cypriniformes > Cyprinidae > Cirrhinus > Cirrhinus molitorella. The sequence continues at coordinate 27,697,156 of CM065122.1, read as the reverse complement.
TATACCTGTGCTACTTAAGACTGGTTTTGTGGTCCAGGGTCACATATCAAAAATAGGCTACAGTCAAGATATTTCATGATGCATTATGAATACTGGATTCTGTATACTGCATGTGTTCCACTCAGCACTCTTGTGTTGTCTGAATATTTGTCATATTTGATGTAAATCTCTCTCTTCTGTAATCAGCAGCATCCACTTTGAAGGTTGAAGCACTTGGGTAAACATTGCTTGCTTATTAAGCCTGGCCGCTTATTGAAATTTCCATATGGTTTCTTGTTTGTCAGCAGTTGTGAGCTTGATGCTGAAGAGAGGAGGTCTGGTTTGAGGAAAGAAGATGTGTGTTTTCAGCCCAGACAGCTGAAGCTGCAGGTCAGTTGAGTGAGTTTAATGAGGTGGATGTGCGATAAAACTCATGACACAGTGCTTGGCACTAAATTTCCTCTCTGCTCCCTTCGCACTCAAATCCCTGACCCCCTGACTAATCATTAAAAAAGTAAACAGGAGAATATATGAGGCATGTATATGAGTGTGGAGGGTTGAATGCAGAGGACAAGATATTAATTATTTTAAACAGTTTTCAAAAGGTTCAAGGTCATGAGAGGTCCACAGAAGTGCTTTGAAACATGCAGCGTTATTCTATGTGTTGACCTAATTTCAACTGAAACAGGAAGAAAGCCGCATTTGACAGCGTATGACAGCCACAATCTCATCCATATAGCTATAAAATGTACTATTCTTCTGTGTAGATTTCAAATAGGTCCAATACGTTTTATGGTCTGCACTGATTCACGCATATGAACCCCTATATAGTGCACTATGTGCCATTCGCCATGAAGAAAATAATAATTCTGTAAACAAGTGACTGATTTCAGCTGCCACTTTAGCATTATAGTGTAGGGGGCGGGATGCCTTATATTCTAGACAGCATTCGTTTGGACAGAAAGTTTAATGAGAAGCTGAAGTGCAGGGTGATTTATATTAGTGGAAGTTAGAGGCTGTAAGTTTTGAATGCTTATATCTTGTAAATGCGAATTTTGGCTTTGTTTTGAAACACACTAGCTTATAGATAACCTTAAGGCTAAAAGCCTTTATAACCTTTATACTACAAGCCAAAAAGCTTCCATTTTGATTTGATGGGCACTTGAAGAATCTTTGGAGAAAAGGAAATGGGTCAAATAAAAGTGAAAGATGATTAATTCTTTTTACAAGATGCTTAGAAATCCTAAATTGCAGAGAGAAGTTGCTTTTATCATTTTATTTTTTTTTTTTTGTCCTGTCAGCTTTTTGCCTGGGTTTCTCTCATCTTTGTTGTTTGTCTGGGTTCTGAAGTATACCACCATTCCCCACAGTCTTTAACCACATTCATTCTCTATTATGTTTTGTTGTCTAAGCACTGTATTTTGCCGTGTGTCAGATCTGTGGAAGCACATCTAATTACGACCAAACTGCTTGCTTGCATTTTCACTGTCTTGTATGTATAAATATGTAAACAACAACAGTCTTACCTTCAAGTTCTCTGCTCCTTCTCCTAAAACTTTAAAAGTTAGTTTATTTAAAATGACATTAAATTTGCATGCAGAGTTCTGCAATGTTAATTAACAACGCTGAACCTTGGGGTATCACATGACAAAGATAAATTTGCCTTATCAACTTGTTGAAATGGTATTTCATTACTGTGTATGTTCATATAATGGGTGATTAGACTGTTTAATATGCAGCTGATAAATTATCCACTGTGTCAAGCAACATTTCTTGTCACATTCTCCCGAAAATGCCCTGAGTGGACTCTAGGGGTCCTGTAACTGAACTAAATATGTGACCCTGGACCACAAAACCAGACTTAAGTAGCATGGGTATATTTGTAGCGGCAGCCAAAAATACATTGTATGGGACAAAATTATTGATTTTTCTTTTATGCCAAAAATCATTAGCATATTAAGTAAAGATCATTTTCCATTAAGATATTTCGTAAATTTCCTACTGTAAATATATCAAAATGTAATTTTGGATTAGTAATATGCATTGCTAAGAACTTTATTTGGACAACTTTAAAGGTGATTTTCTAGATCTATATATATCTATATAATAGTGTTATACTTTAACTAGTCTGTCTTTGGATTAAGTAGAGCTGCTTTACGGTGACCCTTCACCTGTATACTGATTTAACTCCTCATCTCTGGTTTTTCACACCCTGTTAGACAATCTCATTTATCAACAATTCTCTGTCAAAAGCTGGAGATTATCACCTCTCAGAATTTCCACTTGATGTCTGATCCATTTCTGAATACAATCACGGTAATCCCACAGAGATATTCTGATGTTGTGTCGACTGGCCAAAGACTGTTCACGCTTCACAGATTCCAGATGGATGTCGCTGTGTTGGTTAGACTCTGGAGGATCAAGGTTCTGTGATCGTGAAGAGAGTTATTGGGAGAGGGACTAAAGCTTTTAACCGAACAAAACTGCGTATCAAGATGTAATGAGGTTGATTTTCAGAGCATGCTTAAAAAGAAATGGATTTTCAAGTTTTTTTTAATTCTCTCTAATTTTTGCCTTGCTTTGATTGATATATCAGTATAAAAGACTTAATAGAGCAAAATTGCATGTCAACTTGTAATAAGGAAGATTTAAGACACAGAATTTTTGACTGATATACGAGCATGAAAGAGATCATTTTTTAAGTATTAATTTGAGCTCTTAATATTCTTTAGAAATGGAGTGTGCAATTTCTGCACCATTAACAGCACCAGACTGCTTTCAGATCAGTTTCCTGAACACCCATCCTGTCTGCTGTTCATCGGACGGATAATCCTATCTGCAAACTTACACTATAGAGTGCTAACTTATAAAACTTCTAACTTTTAATGGGTTAGTTCATTGTGTCATTAATTACTCACCCTTGTGTTGTTCCAAACCCATAAGACCTTTGTTCATCTTCGGAACACAAATCAGAACGCCCAGAAAGGTAGTATGGACATAATTAAAATAGTTCATGTGTCGCTAAAGCACATGCCACACTGTTGCAATCAGCTAAGGCAAAGTTTTTTAGCTGTGCTGATGCTCAATCAAGCAATGTTTGGGGAAATCAACAGATGGCTTACTTATATCTGTCTGTGCATATTAAGCTAGGATAGTAAAAGAAGTATTTAAACATCTTAAAAATTAATACGTCTTTATAGAAAGAGAGCTGTCTCTCCTCTCTTAATCTGTTCAAAATGCAGCTTAGCTAAAACTTGTTTTTGAACATCCACAGTACGCTTCGTAAGAGAGCTGCAAATTAATGGAATTGGGATTTTTAAAGTAAAACATTTGTAAAACACAAAATCCCTGTTCACAACAGATATGCTATTAAACTTTCCTTATTTTGGCACTTTCTCTGTACTGGCACAATCTTGTGGTTCATAATTCTGTGTTCAGATTTCCACAACTTGACATCTGCATGGACATCTGTTTCAGCACATGCACGTTACTTCAGTCAGTAACTCTGGGAAAACAAAGTGTTTTGACTGCTTTAACCGTATGTGTCCACTGGCACGGAGAGAACATAGTACATATTTTTTTTAGAGAGCTGACAGTGCAGAAAATTGTGCAACTTTATGAAAATCTGATGAAAGAGTATGGACTTTCATAATTTCTGACTTTTTCTTGCAATTGTGTGTTTACATCTCGACTTTTAAGAGATAATTGTGAATTGTGAGATATGAACTCGAAATTCAGAGAAATGAAGTGAGAATTGTGAGATATAAACTATTTTCTCAGAATTGCGAGATATAAACTCAAAATTCAGATTTTTGTGAGAACTGCAAGGTTAAAACTATTTTTCTTGCGATGCAAGTTTATTTCTCACAGTTGTGACTTTTTTCCTCAAAATTGTGAGTTTATATCTCGCAGTTGTGACTTTTTTTTCTCAGAATTGTGTTTATATCTCACAATTGTGACGTTTTTCCTCAGAATTGCAAGTTTATATCTCGCAATTGTGATTTTTTTCATCAGAACTGAGTTTATCTCTCAAGATTGTGACTAATTTTCTCAGAATTATGATATAAACTCGCAATTGCGAGATATAAAGTCAAAATTGCCAGATAAAAACTCAATTCTGACTATTTTTCTCGCAATTGCGAGTTTGTATCACAATTAAGATTTTTTTCTTGCAATTGCGAGTTTATGTCTTACGATTCTGACTTTTTTTCAAACCTCACAATTATGACTTTTTTCTTCAGAATTAAGTGATATAAACTCACAATTGCAAAAAATTAACTGAATAAATTGAAAGATAAAAACTCAATTCTGACTCTTTTTCTCATAATTGCATGATATAAACTCTCAATTGCAAATTATAAAGTCAGAATTGTGTGATATAAGATCACAGTTTGGAGTTATAAAGTCAGAATTGTAAGATATAAAGTCACAATTCTGACTTTTTGGTCTGATGAGACCAAGATAGAACTTTTTGGCCTTAATTCTAAGTGGCATGTGTGGAGAAAATCAGGCTCATCACCTGTCCAATACAGTCCCAACAGTGAAGCATGGTGGTGGCAGCATCATGCTGTGGGGGTGTTTTTCAGCTGCAGGGACAGGACGACTGGTTGCAATCGAGGGAAAGATGAATGCGGCCAAGTACAGGGATATCCTGGATGAAAACCTTCTCCAGAGTGCTCAGAACCTCAGACTGGGCCGAAGGTTCACCTTACAACAAGACAATGACCCTAAGCACACTGCTAAAGTAACAAAGGAGTAGCTTCACAACAACTCTGTGACTGTTCTTGAATGGCCTAGCCAGAGCCCTGACTTAAACCCAATTGAGCATCTCTGGAGAGACCTGAAAATGGCTGTCCACCAACGTTTACCATCCAACCTGACAGAACTGGAGAGGATCTGCAAGGAGGAATGGCAGAGGATCCCCAAATCCAGGTGTGAAAAACTTGTTGCATCTTTCCCAAAAAGACTCATGGCTGTATTAGATCAAAAGGGTGCTTCTGCTAAATACTGAGCAAAGGGTCTGAATACTTAGGACCATGTGATATTTCAGTTTTTCTTTTTTAATAAATCTGCAAAAATGTCAACAATTCTGTGTTTTTCTGTCAATATGGGGTGCTGTGTGTACATTAATGAGGAAAAAAAAATGAACTTAAATGATTTTAGCAAATGACTGCAATATAACAAAGAGTGAAAAATTTAAGGGGGTCTGAATACTTTCCGTACCCACTGTATAAACTTGCAATTATGGGGAAAAAAGTCACAGCTGCAAAATCTAAACTTTCAATTCTGAGAAAAAAGTAAATTTTTAGTTTTTATTCAGTGATGAAAACAGGTGTCCACAAAAAGCTAATCATTATATTACCAAAAAAAATTAAGATTTTAGATGCAGTTATTGTTAATAGGCTGTGACTGCTTAACTAAATTGACGTTGGCACTCATAAACAAAGTTTTAACTAATAAAAACAGTTGTTAATGCTAAGTTCAGTGATCCCCACAATACATTTTTCAGACACATTACAAAAGAAGCAGACATCTGGTGTTTTGGGCTCTACTTTCTTTAAGTCATTAAAAGTCACCAAAGCTCCAAACAGCAGTTTTACATGCAAGTGTAAGAGGAAATAAAGGCTCACGCTGGCTGTTAAAGTATTGTAGGCCGGATGTTATTTGGCAGATTAAAGCCCAGAGGACCACTGGATCCCTGCTAGTTCAGCCCTATCAAACGGTTCTGTTGCGTACATCTTTCCACTTGCAGGCAGCTTCCTCAAATGAGACCCATGGGGAGGAGAACAGACCAATGAAGCAGCATGAAGACATGTAAGCGGCCATTGTGCTGTATATAGGACGTTTTCACAAAAGTGAACAAAGAATAGAACCCAAAGTTCTCAGCTTCCCAGCAGGTGAGCACTAGTGGCTCAAAGAGGCACATCCTGTTTGTTTGTTTTTTTTCTGGGAAATCAATGCTGACATTGGTCTGGTCACAAGTAAACGACACAGAAATGAATGAAGAGCATGTCCATCCATGACTAACCCCATTCAGCACCATTTTAACCATTCATGGAAGCCCTTGTTAGTTTTTTGTGAGCACATCTCAGCTAATCAATAAGAAAAGCTTGTGCACTGGTTTCAAAAATATCTCCAAAGTGCTTCTAATAACAGAATGTTTGTTTGGCTAACATTGATTGTAATACCTCCATATAATTATTAAACACATTTTGTGGTGAAATAAGCTTTTTATAGCTTGACACAATATTTTCATGTTGGTTATGAATTGCCAGTCTGATTTAGCTTCATTCAGGATGGTTGATTCAAAAATTGTTACACCTGCTCCCCTCTGCCCTGGGCACACCGCCACAGGAGCTGCACACTCCATTCAGCAGTGCACACACACACACACACACACACACACACACACACACTTAGAAACAACATTGCGAAGGCTTTTCTTTGGCTATCAGAGTGTTTACCCTCACCTGCACAGCACCTTTGTGAGTTGAGTCTATCAGCATCTTTTCTGGTGATACATTGTTGTATATTGAGCTCATTGAAGAACAGCTGAAGGCTGCAAAGAGAGAAAGAAAGGAAGAGAGAGTGCTGGCAGGAGAGGCTGGTTCTGGAGCTGTGAGACGAAAGCAGATGGGCTCTCATCTCTGCATGTTCTTTTGATGATATTTTCCATCTTGTGAGATTTGTTGAGATTCAACCAAGTCGCCTCCCTTCTAAACGGTCAGGCAGATGGCTTTTTGCTCTATTTATTTCTTGTCTCTTGTAGTGCATGTGAGTGTTTGCTTAGCTATACTTTGGGGACAATTTTGTCACCAGAAGTTGACGCCACAATATGCAAGATTTTTCTTATTAAAATATTGAAAAACCACTAGAACAGTTGGTGTACTTGTATACTTTAGACATTACCCAAAATGTTTCCAAAAATGTTTAAATCGAGAAATAACCAGTTTTAATTAGTGGCCAGTCTCTTATCATTGTATCACATTGATTTCCAGTTTTATTTGGTAGAAAATATAGAAACACCAAAGATGCTTTAAAATGTTATGCAATGATGTTGGCATTAGTGGAAGTACATTGGCATGGTAAATTGTACTTATCTGACTGCTATCGATCACAAGTGCAGTATGGAGTACCTCAAGGCTCAGTACTAGGGCCATTACTTTTTATGCTTTGCATGTTGGGAGATATCATCAGGAAATATGGTTAGTTATGCTGATGAAACTCAGCTCTATATTTTTTTTGCGGCCCGGCGAAACATACCAATTTGAAAAACTAATGGAATGCATAGTTGAGATAAAAAAATTGGATGACAAGTAATTTCTTACTGCTAATTTCTGAAAAAAGAGAGGTGTTAATTATTGGACCTAAAGCCTCTGCATGTAATAACCTAAAACGCTGCCTAATACTTGATGGCTGCTCTGTCAATTCTTCGTCATCAGTTAGGAACCTAGGTATGATAGCAATCTTTCCTTCGAAAGCCACATTTTTAGCATTTGCAAAACCGCATTTTTCAATCTCCAAAATATATTGAAATTGCGACCTATGCTTTCAATGTCAACTGCAGAAACGTTAATTCACACGTTCATGTAATGCTTTATTGGGTGGTTGTTCTGCACGTTTAATAAACAAACTCCAACTGGTCCAAGAACTCTAGAGCCCTAGAGTTCTTACTAGAACCAGAAAGTATGACCATATTAGCCCGGTTCTGTCAACACTGCACTGGCTTTCTATTAAACATTGTATAGATTTTAAAATCTTGCTAATTACTTATAAAGCCCTCAATAGCTTAGCTCATGTCACTCTGTCAGTTTAAATCTAGATTAAAGACCCATCTCTTTAACCTGGCTTATACATAACACATTAACACATTTCTATAATTCAAATCCTTTAAAGGATTGTTAGGCTGCATTAATTAGGTCAACTGGAACTGGGAACACTTCCCATAACACCTGATGCACTCGTTGCATCGTAAGAATGGCATCTTATTTCGAGGTCATCGTAGCCACCAGATCCAGTCCGTATCCAGATCAGATGGTGGATCAGCACCTTGAGATGACCTCTACAGCCCTGAATGTCAGCGGACACCACGTCAACTAGATGAGCCCCAGAGACAGATCCCCAATAAAGACAGCGTCACCTAGACAGCCATCGGTGCAAGACCACAGGAACCTGAGTCCTCTGCATCTGACTTGCTGCAACATGGAACAACTGCTGGTTTGTCTGGCCAGAGGAGAACTGGCTCTCCCGACTGAGCCTGGGTTCTCCCAAGGTTTTTTCTCTATTTCTGTCACAGATGGAGTTTTGGGTCCTTACCACTGTCGCCATTGGTTTGCTTAGTTGGGGACACTTCATTTCCAGGGATATCGTATACTATTTAAACTGAACTGAACTGGATGGTTGAATTGATTGTTTACTGTTGTTTTGCATTATTGACACAATACTGTCCTATTTAATACTGTGAAGTTGCTTTGACACAACATGTATTGTTAAAAGCACTATATAAATAAAGGTGACTTGACAGGTGACGAACGCACAGAGTAACATTATAACAGAACTTTCAACACACTCAAATATATCTAGTATAATAAAACAGCGGTGGTTGACTGTGGCATAATAAAAGCTCAGCTGATTTTGTGCCATGTGTTGGGCTTATCTCACATTTGCAATCGCTCCAGTGGCCGAGTTTCGCTTCAACGTGCCCCACCCTACTTTAAACTACAGTGACGTAAATAAAGTTTGTAACATAGCTATCCTTCAGTGTAAACCATAAACAGTCTGCAAACAAATTTAATCAGAAAAGTGCATTGTATATAAAGATATTGTCTCTCAAAAGAAAGAGTTGTCTCAGAATCACTTTAGACATTGCCTGGGAAAAATAAACTGTCTGATCTGCCCACAAACGCCGCAAGTGTACATCATGTAGAAAAGACGCTGTGCTCTGCACTATGAAAGCAAGTTTGTTTTGCTTTCATTGCCAAAATGTGATGTTGTGAAAAATTGATGGTTAAAATTCATTTTTTCCACGATACCACCGCAATACAATTCAAACCTTTTATTACAGAGGACTGCTTTTCTAATCTTGGCTTTTATCTTCGTTGGCTTCTAATCTGTTGATTTATGTAGACTGTCGTTGTTCTAATTACTTTAATAATAAAGAATGTAACTTAGACATATTTTGGTTTACAACATATGTTGTTTCATCAGTTAGTCATGTTAGAACTTGGCTAACGTATCCCTATTATGTGTTTATAGTTTAGCAGCTAAACTTTAGCTGTGAGCATTATTTATAAATGACTCTATTTATGTTTTCAGACCTTAGGTGCATTTAAACCTGTTGTAGGGGAATCCAACAAAATATTATGACACTTTAAAAATATGACTTTGTTTTTAATACCTTAGCTCATCCATGAACATGAGTCCTGTCAGATTGCTGTGATTTCACACTCAGCAGTGTCATCAAACTACGTTTCTTTGTTTGTTTTGAATATGTGCCCTCTAGCGGCAAAAATTACACACTATGCCTTGAACTAAAGCAGACGTGTGTTATGATATGACCTCAAACTCATTTACCACAGTGCATGATTTGAAAACTAATATATTTTCACATAACTAACTCCATATGTGTGGCTTTTCTGATGTAAACTTGCTCATTAGCTCACCTGGTACAGCATTGCACTTGCAATGCAGAGTGCCTGGGTACGAGAAATGTGAGTCACAATAAAAGAACTCATAGATTGTAGAAGCAAGCTTATTTTTTTAATAAACTAGGTGCACTTTAAGTGTAACTTATTGTAAATTTCACTTTGAATGTTTTGCGTAACATGCAAAAAGCAACTTCATGTCATTTCACAGAAATTTGGCCACAGGCACATATTTACAATAAGCCTGAGTTGTTTGAGGACATCTTCAAGTGGAAAATCAATTCATAAATAAAATACGTATTTTTAAATTATATTTCTTTATGTCCATTTTTATTCTGAAATGCAAAGCTTTTAAGTGACTCTGTAGTGATTCTAATTAGCTTTCAATAAAAACTGTTCAATGGCCTCATTTAGATAGAAGTATGTGTGTGTGTGTGTGTGTGTGTGTGAGAGAAAAAGAGATCAAGAGGGTGAGAATATTTGTGCATTTGTGTTTCTCTCTGTGACAAGAACATAGGATTACACATGACAGTGCAGCTGCTCTCCGGGTCTTTCCAAGCTCAATTAAATTGAGACGGATCCCCATTAAATTGGATTTTGCTCGGTCATTAGCATACAATCACTCATTTGCTTAATGAAGAGACTACACATTCAAGCCTCTTAATGATGCGAAGGTCATACACATATTTCAATTCATGGCTGATATTAGTGCATTTTTATGCTTTATCTTATGTCACATAACCCTCCTGCGACTACAGCACCTGACATTGCCATTCATCACATGCTACATAACAAAACCACTGGTGAGTTTAAAGGTGAGCTGTGTCGCTTCTGCTCTACAAATGGCACCAAAGGGAATTGTAAAATTAATGACTGTTTTCAAACAGGTTTCCCTAACACACCCCAGATTTCTTTTGCACAGACAAACAGGTTGTTTCATGTCACATGTAAAACACTAATTTAGCTAGCCCATTTATCTAATTTGACCTTATAATGGTTTTAGTCAGTGCTGTGTGACTTCTAAAGACAGAAAAGATCAGAACAAATTTGACTCACACACACTTTACAGTTTTACGTTTATTCATTAATTCAATCAGAGAATCAAACCCATGCTCTACATATAAGTAAATGATTGAAACAGGTTAAGATTACACTATACCATCAACATGTCTTTTTGTGTTATGCAGAAGAAAAAAAGTACAGGTTTGAAACAACAGGGTTAGTAAATGACAGAATATTCATTTTCAAACAAACTATCCCTTCCACGTGGAATAAGTGAAGCCATTTTTGCATCATTTTCACATTTGAACTACTGAAGGTGAATTCAGTAACAAAGGTACATGTCACTTCACTCGCTGTTGCTACTTGAACAAACAGTGAATTTTTGTTGGGGCTTGCATCAGAATTTTGACAAAATAACAATAATGAAAAGGTAGCACTAGTTCACTTGTTTCTTTCCAAAATATGGATCCCTGGGATTAAACGATGGGAGGGTTTTTATTTTGTGGTCACATTTGGTCAAGGGCAGGGTATTTGATGACAGGCAATTACTGCTGCCTTTCATCTAATAGGACGGCAAGGGCAGCAGGCGATGTGGCTGGAGGCAGATCTGCTCTGAAAAAGAGGAAGGGAGGAAAAAGACAGACAGCACAGAGAGACCCCTTAAAACCCTGCTGTGACTGAATGCTTTACTCTCATATCAATCAGTCAAGCATGGCACCATGTTGTGTCCCCATAATGACATTTTGGCAGTAACCATGGCAAATGCACAACAGTGACAGCGAACCTCTTAAAGACCTGAAACAGGTGTAATAGTTAAAAGTGCTCATTCATCTTTATTTGTCACCTGGGTCTGCACAGTGCTGCTTCAAGGCGGACACACCTATTTACAAATCCTCTCCTGTGGTCTCATGGGATAGTAAAGTTTCTGATGTAGTAGAAGCAGTAGGTCGTCTTTGACTTTTTGCCTTTTGTTCAAATACTATTAATTTGGACATGCTCTTTTTAGAATTAAAATTCATTTTTTATATTTTTAAGCAGCATAAAGCTCCATGTGTCAGGGTCCTGCCCTGACAGTCATGTCTGTTCTGTCTCTGTTTAACATGTCTTTGTTTGTTTTATGTTTGAGCACATGGCTTTGTCTTTGTTTTTGTTGGCCATGTGCTCCTCTTGTCCTGCCTCCTTGTTTCCCTTTACCACGCCCCCTTGTTTAGTCCAAACCTAGTCCTCGTTTGCCTGATTGTGGTCACCTGATCCTCATGTGTTCTAGTCCCTTTATAATGTGCTCCTAACCCTCATGGCTCTGCTGGTTTGTTGCTTGTGTATCCTTTGTGTGTGAGCATTGCTTGTCTCCTGGGCAGTGTTTGTTAAGGCTAAATAAATAGCTTAACTGTGCTGACCAAGCCTAATTGATAAGTGTTGTTTTTGATAAGTTACATTAGTTTTGTACTTAAACTTTTGTCTTTTTAGTTTCTTTTACTCTAGTCAAGTTTAGTTCTGTCTTTTTCCCCAAACTGGATTTTGCTGTTTTCGGTAACCTATTGCTCCCTGGCCGCTGTTTAAGGAGTGGGCTCTGTCAGAATGGTTCTTCGGTTGCAGCACTATTGTCAAGCCTCTGGTACTTCAAGCTGCTGCCTGAACTCTGGCGTTGTCATTATCTGGTGCTGCTCCATCTCCCTGGCTCTGCAACCCAACCTTGCCTGGGTCCATCTCAGCTGCTGTCTTGTTCCCCTATTGATTGCCCTGTCTTGCTGTCTAGATTATCCTCAAACGGTGTTTTGTCTTGTCAATCCCCTGGTCATTCTGCATTTGGGTCTTTCTCAAGTAGACTGCTGTGACTAAAGCCTGCTACACACTGTGCGATTTAATAAGATCATTGCACATCACTCTGTGTGACGTGGTTCTAATAATCTTGGGTACGACATGTATGGGCTGTCCGATGATGACACCTATTGAGTCGTAGGCTGCGACCCACGTTAGCGCAACGTCATACAGCAAGATGAATCACGATTTAGCGATTGTGGTTTTCATATGTGCTGAAAAAAAGAAAAGGTGCTGGCGGAATAGGGAAATATGGACCCGGTCATGGCTAAGGAAGAAAAGCCACACTTGGGATGCCATTTTTGCACCAGGAGCTTGACGTAAATAACTTCCGTTAACGTACGCTGTATATGCCACATGTCACGTTCATCAATGTGTCATATTACACTGCATTTTCACTCGCTGCTCAGTAGATGTAGGTCATAGCAATGAACAAATTGCAAGACAATCACGCTGAATTTCTGACACTGCCAGAAAATGATCGTAGGCTATCTTTGGTCGCAAGACCATGAGAACGGTCGTCTTTGAACCCCTCTCACTGTATGACACAAGACCACCGTTTAGGAGCCACGATCACCGAAATCGCCACGATTGTTTCACTATGGCAATCTTTCGTCTGGGACGGCCGAAAATCGTGCAGTGTGTCCCCGGCTTAAGTCTTAACACCATGTCAGGGTGGTATAACTCTTCTGATATGATAAAAAAAATTGGTACAGCGCCACTGAAGTCGGACACACCTATTCACAAATCCTCTCCTGTGGTCTCATGGGATAGTAAAGTTTCTGATGTAATAGAAGCAGTAGGTCGTCTTTGACTTTTTGCCTCTTGTTCAAATACTATTAATTTGGACATACTCTTTCTAGAATTAAAATTCATTTTTAATATTTTTAAGCAGCATAAAGGATAAAGTTGGTATTTGCCTGTTGTTCAAATACTAATTTGGTTCCTGTTAATACTCCTTTTAGAATTAAAATTCATTTTTAATATTTTTAGACCGCATAAAGCTCCATGTCAGGGTGGTATAACTGTCCTGACATGCTAATAAAAAATTGGTTGCTTTGATGCCATACATTGATCAGTCTGCACAGCACTGCTGAAGTCGGACACTCCTATTTACAAATCCTCTCCTGTGGTTTCACGGGATAGTAAAGTTTCAGATGTTGTAGAAGTAGTAGGTCATCTGACTTTCTGCCTGTTGTTCAAATACTGTTACTTTGAATATATTCTTTTTACAATTACTGTTTTTCACCTACTATATATGGAAGTTATAATTTTCTATAATGTTAAGATTTTTACATTATAATACATGCCTCTATATACATTTCTGCAAAACTGAAATAAACATACCTGTATGTATAAATCAGGTGGCACATTCCTAACCTGTCGTTTTGGCAGTTCAATATAAGCTGTTTTTAGACTAACAAAGTTTTGAGTTCTGAAACTTACAGGATGTTTTTATAGTACAAAGACCTCTTATATGTCAAAAGATCAATGGAGTTTTGATCTCTCAGTTCGTGACCCCTTTAAAGTGAAAATAAAACTTCTTGAAAATGGTAAACATTTTTTACAAAGCGATTTGAAGCTAACATGAATATGAAGAGAACTTCTAAGAATCATAGACACTCTTCTTTGTCACTGAGTTCCATGAGTTTGTCCAATAGCAGCTGGTTAAGCTAGTGTTCAGCTGGTTTTAGCTGGTTCATCAGCTGGTCTCCCAGCCTGATCAGTTAAAGAAGTGGTCAAAACACCTCTAAAACCAGATTGTAAACCAGTTGTGAGCAGGCAAAACCAGTCAACCAGCTTTTTTTTTTTTTTTTTTTAATCAAAGTATTCAACTACTTTTGTGCTTTCTATGTAGATTTTCAAGAATTCATTTGGGCAAATCCAGCAGTTGCTCTTTGTTAAAAATCAATTTCCAACAAAGTGAAATGTGCATCACATACGAAAAAAAAAAAAAAGAGAGATTTCAGAAGCGTATGCTCATGTTCCCTTCATTCACAGATATTATCATTTCACTTATCTTTTATTCTGCATGAAGGGCCAGGCAGAGTTAAATGCTTTTTGACCAACAGTGCTGATGGCTGCAGAGAGCAGATGGGTCATTTGAGCCACTAAAAGCTTCTCCAGTCCCTGTTGAAAGGCGAAGAAAACTGCAGTTGCCACAGTGGACAGCTGAAGACAGAGAACAAGCAGTTCCTGAACTGTATATTTAGAGTCTTGCGTAATATGCTTTTAACAAAAAAAACAAAAAAAAAAACAGACTGGATGCATTTTTAATGCCGATAGGCAAGGGGAAAAAAATGAATAGAGTTAAGTATTTAATCTTCAGCGGTGCTGCTGGATGCTGTTTTGTGTATCAGCGACACGCACAATTACCGTGGGCTTGAATGTATAACAATCAAAACAGGAGCTAGAAAAATAGAAATTAAATTGCTTGTTTTTAGGGTTATGGTACAATGCTGACAAGATGAAGGAAGCAGAGTTGGGACTTTGTGAAAGAAAGTGAAAGGCAAGTCAATACACATCACCTGTGTTATCAAATTCCACATATTCCATTTTGTTATGAATATTATTGACACTGTAAATGAATCACATCTGTTTGAAATTAATCTGATGGCATGCCATAATTGTGATCCAAACTGGTGTTGACTTCAAAGTCAAATGTCTCTCCAGCTGACAGCAATGCAAGGAGCTTAAAGGCGTCCCTGCTTGGGTACATAACTGAAATATACTTATGCAAAACTGGCTGCGGATTTGCTTAGGCTTATCAGCGAGATACTGTTAAATGTCCTGGGAGATGGGGGCCATGTGGAGAAAATTAAATGATGCTTTTAGAGGCAGTTTTAGTGCTGATGCATATGATTAGCCTTGGCCGTCACCCTGGCAACGTTTTTTCGTGGGAAACACACTAAAGCTACAGACAACAAAAAAAGAGTGTTTTTCCATGTAACTTTGATCCCTTAGGACTTTTCAAATAATAAAAGATTTATTAGTGTGTCTTTGCTCAGGTATGCAGATGCCTTTGAATTCAAAACTTTTTTAAGCACATGAGTCTGAATGAGGCAACCTTCACAGAAGAACATGCTTGTTTGTGTTGCCAAGTTTTGCTAATGTTGTAAGCATAGTGTTAATCAAGTTCTAATAATTAAAGTTAATCAAGTACTAATAATTGAAGTCAAGCATTAGGCATTAGGCTTATTATAGTTAACTAAAACCATAATAAAACACGTTCATTACCTTGAATAAAATAAACATTAACTGAAATAAAATATAAAAAGCTGAACTGAAATGAAAATGAAGTGAAATGAAATAAAAACAATATGGACATATTAAAAAATAATTTATTTTTTAAATTTCACTTCTTAGTCAACTACTAATAATTACATATAATAATAATACAAATATTTAATTATTTGATTTAACATTTTTCTTTCCATTACATAGAACAACCCACTTTAACCAAGGGCACATGTCTCACTCTACAGACACATTTTGATGATTAGCCTCAGGTCTTTTTTGGTCATGATAGGAATCCAGCTGGTATGAATGTACATTTTGTGAATAACATTTACTGTGTGAATGCTCATGATCTTTGGCTGTGGAAGTTCCAATCAAGGCTGTCTGGGTCATGCTGAGTATCTAGTTGGAGCCGTTATGTTAAGTGATTGTGTTGCTGGCTGAGGCATGCTGAACTTGTTAGCTCTCTGCTTGGTTTCCTTCACTTTGAGTACAATCTGTAGTGATTTGTGAATCAAGGCAGGACGTAATCTGTCAGGTTAGAATGGCCCCAGTAGACTGATGGGACAAAGATCCACCAGGGATGTCTATAACTAACTGCCAGTCTTAAAAATATATACTGTACAGTTGTGCTCAAAATTGTATTATTCATACCCATGGTAAATATGATCAAAGAAGGCTGTGAAAATACATCTGTATTGTTAATCCTTTATATGTTTTATTTGAATAAATGTCAAAAAAATCTAAGCTTTCATTGGAAAATTAGTATTTAAGATGGAGGGGAAATGTAATTTATATATATGCTTTATATAAATATATGAATATATGTTTTTCTCTCACACACTTTGGCCATCTGACAAGAGATCAAAGATCATTCCTTCATCCTGAATCATTCCAGACCCTTTAGATTTCCAGGCCCATGTTGGTGCTTCTTTTCTTCAATTCACCCCACTCATTTTCTATATGGGTTGAGGTCAGAGAACTGTATATAGCCATGGCAGAAGCTTGGTTTTGGGCTAAGTGGCACAACTTTTGTACCTTAAATAAGAATCAGTGCAAATTAAATTCACAGAGTGAGGACTAAGCAGTGTTTTACTTTTCATTTCATTATTCAGTTATTAGCCCTCTGATGTTAATAGTCAATAGTGTATCCCTTTTGCTTGATAACAGCCTTTAGTCATTTGCTGTAGTTCTCAACAAGTTTCAAGCATGTCTCCTGAGGAATGACAGCCCATTCTTCCTTAGCAAATCTCTCAAGCTCCTCCAGATTTGTTGGTCTTCTGGCACAAACTCTGGACTTTAGTGTGCCCCCAGATTTTCTGTTGGATTCAAGTCTGGGCTTTGTGCAGGCCAGTACAAGTACACTCACTTTGCTCATTTGGAGGTATTTCTTCACCAAAACTGAGGTATGCTTTGGGTCGTTATTTTGCTGGAAGACAAAATGTCGACCCAAACCAAGTTTTCTTGCAGACTGTCTGAGGTTGTCTTTCAAAATCTTCTTATAGTCTTCCTTTTTCATGTTTCCTTCAGCCCTGATGAGATTCCCAGTTCCAAATGCACTGAAACATCCCCACAGCATTATACTCCCACCACAATGTTTCACTGTGGGAACGCTGTTCTTGGGGTTGAATGACTCTCCCTTCTTTCTCCAAACATAGGCAACATCCCTATGGCCAAAAAGCTCTAGTTGTGTCTCATCTGACCAAAGATCACGTTTCCAGTATGCATCACATTCCCCCAGGTTGTCCTTAGCAAACTTCATTCTAGCTTGGAGGTGTCTCTTCTTCAGAAGTGGAGTCTTTCTTGGTCGGCAACCTCACAGTTCATTCCTGTGCAGGGCTCTAGTGACTGTCTTCCTTGAGACATCAATTCCAGACTTGGCTAGGTCATTCAATAGTGTCTTGGCAGTTGTTCTTGGGTCTTTAGAAACCTCTCTCACTAGTTTTCTTTCTAAAGTTTTTGTAATCTTTCCCTTCCTGCCTCTGCCCGTCTTGTTCTCCACTGTGTTGGTCTCTTTAAACTTCTTGATAATGCATCTCACTGCAGTTCTTGACACTTGAAAACGCTTTGATAAATGTGTGTATCCTTCTCTCTGTGTATCTTTATGAGCATTAACAATTCTTTCTCTCAAGTCCAAACTAATTTCTTTTGTCTTTGCCATGACATATTTTAATATTATTTTACAAGTTGTTTTGCAAGATATTAATCCTCAGCTTCAAGAACAATTTAAAGGCTTAACTAGGTTAATTAGGTTAATCAGGCAAATTAGGTTAATCTGGCAAGTCATTGGACAACAGTGGTTTGTTCTATAGCTAATCAAACTAATAATTTCTTAAGGGGGCTAATAATATTGACCTTAGCAGTTTTTTATTTATTTATTTTTTAATTATTTTATTCAAGCAACTATAAGAAATCAGACTTTCTCTAGAAGAAAAACAATAATAGGAAATAATGTGAAAACATTCTCTTGCTCTGTTAAACATCACTTGGGAAATATAAAAAAAAAAAAAAAAAAATTCACAGGGGGGGCTAATAATTTTGTCTTCAACTGTAAATGACCATATATACTATGAAACAAGATAGTAATGGAAGTCCACAGAATTGACTCAGTAACAGCAGAGTAAAACTGTTTCATCTGAGCATGTGTCACTTTAAGCATTATCGCATTGCATATTGATTATCACATTATTTAACAAGTTATCGCATATCACATTTTTCTTCAATATCGCACAGCCCTAATTAGAATCCATGATGCCATGTATCTGAACAAGATGTTCAGGACCTTGGGCAGAAAAATAGGCCCACAATAATGAAGATACACATGGAGTACTTTTTATGCTACCTGATCTCATAACGAAAATGCACCTGTGGGAACTTTTTCACAAAATACGAAATACGTACCAATAAGTACATATCACTGCAGTTTCCAACAGAAATGAACACTAGAGTAAAACACAGAGCACTTGTACTCATACATAGTTATGATTACAGTTCCCACAGGTACGTTTTCGTCATGAGATCAGGTTGCTTTATACACATATTTTGAAGAAAGAAATGTGTAACTACCATTTAATGCAATGCAAGTAGCCGGTGCTCATTTTACCTCTTTTAAACTGTATAGGATTGTACTGGTGAATAGCCTCAATGGATGTAGAAATTTTTAGAGCCATTCATCATTCAACCCAAAGTGCAGTGACAAGGAAATAACCTTGCACTGGCTAACTTGATCTATTGTTGAGATCAGAGGTTATTAAGAATACTGAAAAAGAACCTTCTCACTTCCCAGTTTTGAATACAAATTTTGCATCAGAACTTTGTCAAAGCACAGCATAAAGTGTGAGTGAAGATTCAGATTGCATCCATATGGCTGTTTTTTTCTTTCCGTTTTTAGACGAAGCTTCCCAGTGTTCTCATTTCATTGCATATTTGCAATTACATCCATTGAGGAGAATGTGAAATCTAAACCTAGGCACCTGCATCTGTACGTTTTCCATCTGCTCTCCACTCTTCATCACACCAGGACCAAACTGCTAATGGCAACTTTGACAGCAGGCGATGTAAAGCGTTTTTGTGAAAGAATCAGGAATGCAGCTGTTTCAAGCACATCAAACAAAACTGAACTGGAATAATGATGATGAATTAATAACCACAGGGCCTGAGCAACATACTGATGTTGTGTTTTGGTTTGTTTTTCAGCTTAGCACTGCGCCATCAGTCTTTTGGACCCATGCAGTGCTGTAAATGTGGTGGGTACTAAGATCAGAGCGGTTGTCATGTCAATGCGCACCATCCCATTGAGAGCCATCATCCCATCCTTCAGGCATTTTTGAAGTGGGTTAGATCACTGGCTCAAAATCCCACATTAACCTGCTCAGACCACTGCTATGTTAACAAACGTCCTCATATTTTACAGACACAGTGGGAAGCATTTCAACATTCCAGCCGTTGAATATAACATTAGCATAACTGTTGGTTACATCATTTTGGTGCTTCTGATTTCCAAACGCAGTTCAAAATCATTGGAAAAAATAACCAGAGGTGCTAAGGTTAGAGCTTGGAAATATGTTTTACTATTTCATATTCTCATCACAGTTGAAGTAATAGCATCAGTTGCAGTCGTTTCTATCAATAATAGATCCATTAGTTTTGATTGTCTTTGTTGTCAGTGAATGACACAATCAAGGACTTTCCCATGATGGAAGACTTTGTTTCCTTGGTGATGGATAATGCCTGGAAGTGAATAAGGGTGTGTGTGTGTGTGTGTGTGTGTGTGTGTAATCACTGATTGCTGTCATTAGCCAACTCACAGCTGCCTGTTGGGATTCCCTGGCAAACATGGAGATGATTCAAACAGTCTTTAGTTCAGATATCATCACATTCAGGGATGTCCTCTAACTGTTGTTTTGTTTTAGGACACAGAATTTACATTGACCCTCGGTTTGGACCCATCAAAAGTAAACAGAAAATTAAAGATCGAAATGCTGAACACAAAATAAGATGTTCTGAAGAATGTTGGTGACCAAAAAAAAAAAAGGAAACTTACCAACACCAACATTCTTTCCAATATCTTTCCAGACAAAAGTGAACAAGGACTGACAGAGAAGAAATTTTTGAATAAAATTGTTATTTTATTTAGTTTGCACACAAAAAGTATTCTCGTAGCTTCAGAAAATCAAGGTGGAATGAGGTAGCTGTGTTGATGTCTGTACAGGGTCAGAAAGCTCTCGTATTTCATCAAAAATATCTTAATTTGTTTTCCGAAGATGAACAATGTTGTGGAACATTTTCTACTGGCCTCATTGTTTCAGTTTGTTGAAAAGTAGCTGTCTTGCACAGTGATCACACTGAACTGGAGAGTTAGCTTAAGTGCAATTACCCGACTGAGAAGTTTTTATCCACTCTTGTATTGAAGAGGATAATGAGCAAAGATGGTAGCAGAGGCTCACTGAGTAATGAGAGCTACTGTTTGGGATGCAGTTGCTGGGTTAGAGAGCACCAATCAGGGTCACAAGGTTTACCTCTTCTATTAGAAAGCTTTATTATCACTACATAGGCACAAGAGCCTAATGATAATGACTGATCTGCAAAGACTCAGAAAACAGAAGTGTTTTCAGAGGTGAGGTGATACAATCAGGCATCTTTTTGCCTTGCACAGTACTTCGGGGTATTTGATTTGGAATGTATTTTTGATTCAGTCAAACTGGAATTGTTGTCTTTTTACATGTGATCAGAAATGCATTATAAGATTAACTGGCTGCTATTTGCCCTTTCATTCTAATTGAGTTCAGTATTCCCTACTGAGAGGGACTACATTGTGTTCTTATCTGTCAAGTGCACCTCCACACCAGCTCTAATCCTCCTTGAAGATTTTGCGCATTAAGAGCAGCTTTTACCCACATCATGCCCCGGGACAAGATTTTGTTTGTTTAATCCCTTTTTAGTGCCTTAGAATTTCAGGTCAGTGAATAATGATGGTTGGTGGACAATGTAAATAACTGTATGCTAAAATGGAAAAAAATAAAATCATTGACTCATTGTAAAAGAACAGTATGCTGATAATAAACTGTCATCACATAGACTGCTGTGTCAGCTCAGGTAAGTGGAACCACTAATTAAACTGACTATGGGGTGGGGATTACACTATATCCATTTGATCATTTTTGCATATTACTAGTAGCATATTTTTTTGCATTTAGTAGTAGTAGTGGTATTTCCTGCAGTCACTAATTGTACCCTTTAAAACTCATGTTTGATAATCAGATTGACATATTTGAACTTTTTTCCTTGTGGAAATTATTTATTCATGCCTTAACCCTTTAACTGTCATCCCCATTTTAGAACAAATTCATGAACAAATACATTTTCTAATATGATTTAGTACAATTTCCACGGTAATACAATGACAGATTTTAAAATGGATTTCAAAGGATGAAGTTTGAGGTTTTAAACTTTCAACTGATATATAATTTATGATAATTTCTAAATCATGATAGGGAAAAAGGCAGCAAAAAAAATACTTTTGGTGACAAAGGTCAGAACTCCTGTTATGATGTAGATTTTTGAGGTGCACTCTTGTCATAAATGAATCTATTACTATTTCTGTTACTGCATAATTTGTAAAAAAAAAAAAAAAAAAAATGGTGGTAAAATATCTATTTAGGAGTCTTAGACAATAGGACAACAATATATAGTTCGTCATGATTACAATCCCATCTGAGGAATAAGTGTCTCATCTAGTAAAACGATCTGTCATTTTCTGACAAAAATAAAATGTATATACTTTTTAACCACAAATGCCTGTCTTGCACTAGCTCTGTGATGCATAGTTTTACACATTACGTAAAGGTCACATGTGGATAGTTCCTCGTTTGTGTACTCCGGTTCAAAAAAGTGGGGTAGGGTAAAAAACTTAAATCTTATTTACTCCTCAAGCTTCAAAATCGTCTGACATTGTTGTTGTACCTTTTTTTTTTTTTTGAGTGTTTGACTTTCTTTGCACATTCATTTTGTAAACACTGGGTTGGTATTTCTACCTATGTCACGCGTGACCTTTTCAACTTGACTTCATAATGTGTGAAGTCAAACTAGCGCAAAATGAGCATTTGTGGTTAAAAAGTTTTATACATTTTTATTTTTTTAAGAAATTGGCAGATCATTTTGCTAGATAAGACCCTTATTCCTCAGCTGGGATCATCTACAGCCCTTTAATACTGCACTGAACTGCAATTTGGACCTTCAACCCCGCTGATCCCCATTGAAGTCCACTATATGGAGAAACATCCTGATTCTTAAATTCTTCTTGACTAAAGAAAGAAAGACATGAACATCTTGGATGACATAGTGGTGAGTACATTTATTATGGAAGTGAAATAATCATTTAAAATGGATTGAATATAACTCAAGTGATCTTTATGAGTGAGTAACTGAATGACTCACTTTTACCTTCCTGTTGTATAAAACCATGTGAAAGTATGGAAGGAAGTGTGTAGATTTGGTCGTTTTAGCGGAGCAGTGATTCTCATGAGGGGGCTGATTAGCTGTCCATTAAATCCTCTGAGAGGATCCGCTGCCACATAAGCACTTCAGTTCCTTTCACCTCTTCCACTAGAGAGTTAGTTCAGTCCGCTTTCCATGTAGCTTTTACAATTTTATGAGTGTTATTAATGTATATTGACCATAAATTATTTTAAAGGAGAGCTTGACACCAGATGTCATGATGAGCTAGCCTTATGGTTCCAGGTAACAATGTGTTTTATGAGTTCTATATCATATATTCTGCCATCTCTTGACCCACAGCTAACATAAGTGTGTGAACTGTAGACATGAGAGTGTGTGGCCTTTTAAACGTATCCCTCTGTAGTCCTCTATGTTGGAGTTGGAACCACAGCGGTTTGATTTCACTGAACTGTGAAATAGGATACGGGAGAGCAGCAAACTGTAGCAAAGAGGGTGATTAGACCTTATTTTGATTTTTAGACCATAGGCATAGCACACCTGGAGCACAGGTTCAGAAGCTGTTTCCTTTTTACTGATATAGCAGCATATTTCGTAGAGTTAGGACAGAGAACCTATGGTGAGAAGAGAACAGCTCTTAGTCAGGCCATTCAGATATGTGGCCTTAATATCTGTATTATAGCCAGTTAACAGACTTGCAGTCCAGAAAACATATACAGTACGTTAGTTGGCTTTTTGAAAACATTTCACTGATGACTGTGAAGTGGAAATAAGGACTGTTTGCTTAAGACTGAAAAAAATATTGCTTGCAGAAATAGGCACATTTGCACCAAGATCAGAGATGGAAAAAATTGTTGTACCATTAGTAGTTTGCAGTGTGCTGAATGTGCTGGTGAAAGGACTTGATTTTAAGCCTACCTGATGGTAAAACCAAAATGTGAATAATGTTGTTTAAAAAAACACATTAAAGGGGACATATCATGAAAATCATGTGCTATAACTGGGTCCCCTGTCATTTCTTTCCCAGCTGTTTACCTTCACAGACATAACCAAATTTGTTTGAAACTCATGTTTGTTTTTAACATAAACTTGTGTGTAACTTGACAGTTAAAGCGCAATAACACATGAAAGACAATTTAGCTTAGCACTCTTTGGATGTGTGCACTCATAAAACCGTATATTAGAAGTTTAAGCGAATATGGTTTAAAACCATATATAATAAATGATTTTTGTGTCTGTGAAATATTTCGAGCTGAAACTTCACAGACACATATTGGGGACATGTGAGACTTATATTAAATCTTGTAAAAAGGGACATAATAGGTCTCCTTAAAGCTAAAATAACTTTTAACTAAACAAACAGCATTAATAATTTTTGTGGATGTTAAATCTTAATATCACATGGACACACATGACTAATCAGCTCTGTTTTTAAAACATTTAGCAAATGCCAGGATTTTCAGTAAGATGCCAGCAAGATACATGAGTCATGACTCACCTTACAGCACATTTTACAACATGACATTTCAAGAATTGAATTCACAGAAAAAAAGAAATGAAAGAGAAAAGGATTTTAGATTGAAACCTTTTTGATCACCTATAAATGAATGAGACACAATGCAAAGAAGTGTTAGATCCTACCAACTAGTTAACAGCAAGTCTCGTCTGATTAGTGGAGCCATATATTATTGTTTTGTGATGTTATTTTGTAGCTAGAACAGCACACATCCCAGATGAGTCTGGTTCTTGTTCTCCAACACTTCATCACCATCAGAGATTTTTTTTTCCTTGACAGTCTTAAAGAGATTAGGGGACATTATATGATTTATTGCAAGATTCCCTGTTCATTTGTGGATCAGCACCTATAGACGACCTCTACAGGTACAAATTGCTTGTTCGTTGGTCAGAGGAGAACTGACCCCCCGACTGAGCCTGGTTTCTCCCAAGGCTTTTTTTTTCTCAATTTCTGTCACTGATGGAGTTTCGTTTCCTTGCCGCTGTAGCTTCTGGCTTGCTCAGTTGGGGACACCTAACTTAATTTAAAGCGATATTGTATACTAATTGAACTGGATGATAACATCACTGAATTCAATGATTAACTCTCTTTAACTGAATTTTTTTTACGGTTTCTTTTTGCATTATTGATACAATAGCTTCCAATTTGATACTGTAAAGCTACTTTGACACAATCTGTATTGTAAAAATGCACTATATATAATTAAAGGTGACTCAATTATGGCCAAACGACTATCTCTCATTGAAATATCAAGCTGCTTTGAAACTGTATTGTGTAAATAAACCAGAATTGAGAATTGAATCGAATATTGTCTGATACATTTTGATCTTTTGAAAATCTGTATGAAGTGGGAGAGCAGCTGGGATCATGATGTTTTGTCAATGTCCAGGAACGAGCATGTAACCTTTGTAAGAAAAAAGGACGTTATGCAAAAGTTGTTGCAAAGAAGTAAGCACTGCAGATGGAGACGTTAGAGAGGATATTTCAGTCTTGAGTTCTAAAATTAATCCGTTCTTGGATGCAGTGATGTCCAGGCTGCCAGCAACTGAGAAAACACTAACATACCGGTACAAAGATAAAAAGCAATTAAATTTACACAGGCAGAATTGTGTTTTTTTTCCCTGAAGATCCTGAAGATTTCAGTTGACAAAACATTTTCAAACTAAAAGGTTTCCCACATACATTCCTGTACTTGTGACCTGAAAAGGTATTTGGTCAACACAAGACTTACAATAAAATATGTAATAATACTGATTTAATTTATGTATTTGGGCGGTATATATTATATTTATTAACATTTGGGTAGAGTGCTACTCATCTGCTGTAGGTCTTTGAATTATTATGAGCAGCAGAATTATTAGCAGAAGGATTTCTAAAAAAAAATGTACTAACCTTTTGTATAGATGGTTGAAGAATGTTCAAAATAATATTGTAATAAACTTTGTAATATTTCTTCAAAAATAGCAGATTAGAAGGGAAAATATACGCTGTTCGGATTCCATCTGAAATACGCCCTTTTGAAATGAATCCAAAAACAATATGGATTTAAGTGCTGATGATAACATATATTGATTATTCCAAATTGTAGATCTTGAAAGTTTAAAAGCTTCTTAGGAAACCTTGTGTGCTTAAAATCATAAGAAAGAAGAAAATGCACATCTCTTAAAAGTCAAATTAGAGCTTCAAAGCCAAATTGAACTGAACATTTTCAATTAAATTCATTACATTTTAATAACAATTAAAAGCACAATAATTAAAAATTGACTAAAATGGACTTGTCTGCTGCCTTTCAAATCACAGCTCAGGATATTCTCTACCAAGGAGATGTTTGAAAATGTTAACAGATATCTTTCTCCCAGATATGATATATATTTTTTAGCACCACTGGGCTTGACAGCTTCCAAAGCTGTACTTTCTTCAGCAAATTTAACTTTACTAGCTATGTGGACAGGGAGGTGACTTTGCCCTGAAGTGTTTAGACAGGGACTGATCACTGGGCAGTCATGTGAGTGAATGCCATCTGCTGTTAATGGGCCATACACATACAAATTTACCTGGGTTTATTCAAGAATAGAGTGTTATTTACACACAGAGAGTGATTCTAGGCAATGGCTTTGAATGTGGAGTTTTTCCAGTATTACCTTAAACTCTGATTTTACAAATATGGAGTGCATTAATTTTACCCTGCCATTGTGCTTGAAATAAATCTGCATGAAAGCTGGAAATGGATGACTCTCTGGATTGAAACCCTACGGCCTGCCATTTACTGCTTAAACTAATATTAGCTTCAATCAGCAGATGAAACAAAGGGTCAGCAGAACCACTGATTGCATAAAATGGCTAAGGATGGACATGAATGAATGATTGTATCTGTACTTTCTCCTCTAATTTTGGTTGACCAGAGGCTAAATAAAAGCAAAATAGGTCTTTAGCATCTGACAGCCTCTAGCACCTAAAGCAAAAAGTTGTCATAAAACTAGATTATAACTAGACTATACGTTGAAGAAAGTGACGGTGGGAATATTGGCCGGCAGCCATATCACCCTGTAGCCCAAGACCGGTTGCCCACTGAAGCTAAGCAGGGTTGAACCTGGTTAGTACCTGGATGGGAGACCTTCTGGGAAAACAAGGTTGCTGCTGGAAGAGGTGTTAGTGAGGCCAGCAGGGGGTGCTCACCCTGTGGTCTGTGTGGGTCCTAGCACCCCAGTATAGCGATGGGGACACTATACTGTCAAATAGCACCGTCCTTCGGATGAGAGGTTAAACCGAGGTCCTGACTCTCTGTGGTCATTAAAAATCCCAGGATGTCTTTCGAAAAGAGTAGAGGTGTGACCTCGGCATCCTGGCCAAATTTGCCCATTGGCCTCTGATCATCATGGCCTCCTAATCATCCCCATACTCCGATTGGCTTCTTCACACTATCTCCTCTCCACCAGTAAGCTGGTGTGTGGTGGGCGTTCTGGCGCAATATGGCTGCCGTCGAATCATCCAGGTGGATGCTGCACACTGGTGGTGGATGACCACCCCTTCACAATGCGCTTTGAGTATCTAGAAAAGTGCTATATAAATGTAACGAATTATAAAATACATTAGTAAAAAAAATTAAAGTTTTTATCTTGAAAGACGTGATTGATAACAAGTAGCACTCTTGCAAATTATTCAAGGAAAATAAATGTTAGAAGCTTAATGATGGTGACACTGAAGTCATGCGATGTGCTGCTGGTTGTTTATAACCTATGTCTAGCTTTTTACTTCTGGTGATTAATTGTACACTATATTGCCAAAAGTATTGGAACACCCCTTTCTAATGAACAGGCTTGACTACTTTAGTAATTTCCATGAGTACTAATATTAATAATACTCCAGCATATAATGATATTCTAGGAAATTGTGTCCTTCTAATTTTATAGAAAAAGTTTGGACAGGACTCATGACAATGCCTCTGTGTATAAGGCAAGGTTCATAGAGAAATGTTTGATTCAGTCAGTGTGGAGGAACTTAACTTGTCTGCATAAAGCCAAGTCCTAATCCCAGCTGAACACCTCTGGTGTGACTTTAAATGCAGAATTTGAGCCAAAAACTCAGACCAAACACCAATGTTGTACATATGGGTACAGTCATTTTAGACACTTCCAAAACTGAAGCAACAGAGATGGAAATACAATTTTTAAATACATGAATTATGCTTCCATCTTTGTTGCTGCAATTTTGGAAGTGCATTTTTCTGTTCTAAAGAAGGGGCTTCTGAATTCTTTTGTCCATATAGTGCATGTACAAGTCATTGGCGTTTGGTGATGAGTTTTGGCTCAAAGTCTGCATTTAAAGTCACACCAGAGGTGTTCAGATGGGATTAGGACTTGGCTTTTGTGCAGACCAGTCAAGTTCTTCCACACTGACTGAATCAAACATTTCTCTATGAACCTTGCCTTATACACAGAAGCATTGTCATGAGTCCTGTCCAAACTTTGCTATAGAATTAGAAGGACACAATTCCCTTGAATATCATTATATGCTTAATCAGTACTATTACTAAAGTAGTCAAACCTGTTCATACTTTTGGTAATATAGTGTATTTAGGCTTCAAGATCCATAAAAGTTATGTTCATTTGTGAAGATCAGCACAATGAACACAATGTGAAAGAATCATAAACTTGTTGGTGACTGATTTTATTAAAAAAACTAAATCCAATGGAAAAGTCTGGGTTTTTGTTGAGGGTAAAAAGGTGATGCTTACTTCTGAACTGCCTTTCAAAAATACATAATCTCTGAAGCACTCTATATTGGCTATTGTACAGCATGGTTCATTCAGTGTGGGTTTAGATGCTGAATTTTATATTATTCTATTCTAGTGCAGGAGCTACTGGCCCTTAACAGCTTCATGGGTGTCAGTTCTGTCTTCCATGTAGAATAAAGCTGGGAGAAATGTAATAGGGTCACATTGTCTGATTTGTTGGAGTCGGTGGTATAATGTGAGCTCAGTGCACATGGGGATTTGGATCTCTGCTTTTTAACTGGAGTTTCTGATGGTGAACATTGAGAAGCCTTTCATGGAGTCTTTTTGGTCTTTGGTATTTGAGTGTTTGAGGGTGATGCTTGTGCAATTCAAAAAAAAAAAAAAAAAAAAAAAAAAACTTCTCTGCTGCAGCTCTCAAATCTTTACGTTTGTTAATATTCAAATACAGTGTGTCAGGTTTGATGTCAAGTATGCCAAATGGCATGTGTTTTATAGTGATTGTGATGTACCAAAATATGTGTGTTTCAAAACATACTAATGGGATTTTTGAACAATAGCTTAAAATTTTTAATGACTCACCCATATGTTGTTCAAAACCCAGATAGACAGCAACACAACTACCACATTCAAGGCCCAGAAAGGTTAAGATACTCCATGTGACATTAGTGGTTCAACCCTAATTTTGTGAAGCTACAAGAATATTTTTTGTGTGCAAAGAAACCAAAAATTATGATTATATTCGACAATTTCTTCTCTTCTGTGTCAGTCTCCACCACACGTTCACAGGAGTAGCACAACATGTGTGGGGTGCTGGTGACACACACTGTAAAAAACAAAAAACACAATTTGTTGAGTCAACTTAAAATAATGTTATACTGCTGCCTTAAAATGTTAAGTTCAGTCAACTTAAATCTATTCAAGTTGAAATGTTAAGTTGTACTAAGTGACAACGTGAACACATGTCGAAGGCTAACCAGAAGGGAAAAAATTGTTGGAAGCTATTTTTGTTTTCTTTGCGCACAAAAAATATTCTCATAGCTTCATAAAATTACGGTTGAACCACTGATGTCACATGGACAATTTTAACAATGTCCTCACTACCTTTCTGGTCCTTAAATGTGGTAGTTATACATTGCTGTCTAGAATCTTCATTTTTGGGTGAACTATCCCTTTAATTTTCCTCTCATAACCATATGTTACTTCAGAATACTAATATAGTCAAATAAAGATTTCTTCATTTTTAGAGAGCTTGACAGTCACTGGTCACCATTCACTTAACAGTGTGGAAAAGAGCTGCATGAACTCCTGAGTGACATGAGGGTCAGCGAATTGTCAAAGGGGGTAAAAACTACAGAAACAGAGCCCTGCCACCCTTCATGCCTTCTATTACAATGAAGTGAGGTGAGGTATTACAAACTTGCCAAATTGATGAATTCATTGCATGCCAACAGGCTGTTAGCCAGAAAGAGATTCAAACAGCTTCGTACATAAATACAGCCATTATGACAGACATCAGACCGCTACTTATCTTGGCAGTGTAACATCGGAGGGTATCTGTATTCCCATCACTGGAGTGTTCGCCACAGGAGCCAGTCCGAAAATCAGCCCACTCACCCAGCATGCCAATTCTACTCTCGTTAACAGAAATATTACAGGAGGAGGTCTCATTATCGCACCTCTGACTGTGCAGCTGAGCTGATCTTTGAAATCTGGGCCTGCAGCCGAAGGAAACCCCTGTGGCATTTCCAGCATCTACACATTACTCATAACTTAATCAGTGTAAGGACACCTGTATGGGGTCTCTAGAGAAATGGCAAAGAAAAACATTCCCTGTCAAAATCACTGACCTCTATAAATAATGAATAGATGCTAAATCCAAGATTAGAAAGGTGTTTACCTCCTAAGGGAAAATAATACTAAAGTCACATCCTGTATTTTGCTCTCGTGACGAGTCAGTAAGTCAGGAAACAGGAAACATTTTGATGTCAAGTAACTTGAGTTATTCTTTTGTAGTCAGCCTAAATCCAGTGTATGTTGTAGTCATATTTCAAAATGAAAGGGAGACCAAAGGTCATTCAGGGCAGTTGAGGCAAATATATTTTTGCAATATTTGTGTCTGTCTAAATCTAGATGGAAGTATTTTCCAGAAGCGTGCTTTTTTTCAACTTTCCCTTTAGGGTTAGATTTTAACATTTCAATTTAATCTACGTAAGATCACATTTTAAAAGTGACCATCAATTATGCAACACCGACTGCGTTTACAGGATTATTTTTAAAAGAATGGAATTTGTGAGAGAGGAAATGCATTATAGATAATGTTGTGCTTCATATCAGAGAAAGCCATCATGGGATGCACAATACATACTGCAAACAAAACCAATTGCATGATGCAACATAATCTACCAGAACAAATAAACAAATCCAGGGACAGTGACCCAGTCTGAGCTATTGGTATTAAATTCATAACTGAGCCAGTGTGTGCAGACAATGTTTATGATGTATGAAATTACCTAACAGAATTCAAAATATGTGCAGAACTGCATATTGATTCTGCTCTGGTGGAATGTTCTGGTATATAGATAAGGATAAGACAATAACACTGGCGTCATCTGTCATCAGGTTAGAGGAAAAACAATAATCTGATATCATTATATTAGATTTAGATTTAGTTTCTAATGAAACACATTAATATTCACTAGACTAATGAAATTTGAGCATATCTGAGCTGAGCTGTAACAGCCCAGGTTTAATTATATTAACAAACTAGGGTCTATCACATATTTTCCACTCACTGAGGCAAGGTAGTCAAGTCCCTCTAGACAGATTCTTCATGCAAGTATTATTTTCATATTGGTTGGGATAGTGTTTGTCACATGGAAACAAGTTTGAAGCTATATCACACCACAAAAATTCAATAAACAAAAAGTGAGAAACCTAAAGTTTTGGACACAGAATTTCCAGTTACTTTGTCTGTTTTTGCTGGGGAAATGAAAACCATTTCAAATGAGATCAAAACAGAATCAACCTTTACGCAACTTTCTGCAACACGTTACAAGTATTTTGTTCCTGGAGGAATTAGTAGGCTCAAGTGACAAGTGACAAACACCTCATCTTGAAAGTAGACAACATTAGGCAGTTAAACAAATTGGGAAATTCTCATTTCTCATATATAGTAAACTGGAGTTTGTGGGGGAAACACACACACACACAATGTTCCACCCTCTTCCTCAAATGCCTGATGTTCCATCAAAAATCAAGAACTGCCATTTCAAAGATTACACTTGTATGAAATGTCATAGCATTGACCTTCTTTGGTGAAGTACACTCATCTCTAGGGCCTGTCTGCCCTTCTTCATAATCTGGAACATTTGAGAAAGAAGCTTCACTGATTCGGTTTCTTTTGAGTGGAGCCTCTTGACTCCTCAAGCTCATCAGTGCATTAAAGTGCAGAATTAAATCTCCACAATTACCATGTAATATTTGACTATTTAGGTTGTTTTTGAGAAACAGTTGCAGGTTGATGAAAGATGATTACTGCACTTCAACCAGATGGGCCCGTCTGTCCGGGTTCCAGGAAGGTGAGGGTCAAGTGTAACCAGGACAGCAGGAGAGAGAGAGCACCTCGAATGTGACAGAATGCTCTTCTGTCCACCTGCACAAACATCAAAAAATGTCTGGTCTGCTGCTGAAAGTGTGTTACTATGTTCTGGTTGTTGCTAAGGAAAGTGGTTGCTTTAAAAGTGCTTGCAGCTCAACTGATATAATTAAGTCTACCACAACAAACAAACGTACATCAGTAAGTACATATACTTGAAGTAAACTTTAGTAAAATGTAAGTATATTTTCCAAGTACAGTTTAACTTTATGTAGTAAGTCAATGAATATAAATGTGTACTGTTTCAATACTTCTTGTAGAAGTACTATTGCTGAAAGTATTATTGCTGTGTAAAGATTAATTGCGATTAATCACATCCAAAATAAAAGTTTTTGTTTACATGTGTACTGTGTATATTTATTATGTATATGTAAATATACACACATGCATGGATCTATTTAAGAAAAATTAATGTTTGTATATTAAATATATTTTTATATAATATTAATTATATCAATAAAAATATATGTACTTGTAAATACATGTAAATATTTTAAAATATATACTGTATGTGTGTGTATTTATATATACATAATAAATATACACAGTACACACACATGTAAACAAAAACTTATTTTGGGTGCAATTAATTACGATTAATCATTTCACAGCACAATTATACTTTTAAGTGTAACAGTAGTTAATTTTAAGTATACAGTTAATCAGGTGTTTCCTTATTACAACTATACTACAAGCAAACTTCATGTATACTTTTATTTTACTAGTTAAATACTTCTAGCTGACATTTTAGTTAATGAAAGTAAGAATACTTTAGATATAGGCTACTTGCTTCATATTTCTATACTGTAAATAGGCTTATAGCTGTAATGGTGTGTACAGCAAAAATGAAGTGAATTTTCATATCGTATTATCACTCTAGATCAGTGGTTTTCAAACTTTTTACGAGCGACCCTATTTTTTCCTATTTTTACCTAAATTGACGCAACCCATATATATAGCAGAAATTGACGCAACCAGCAGAAATTTTTTTGTAACCTTGGCCAGATCTGTGCCTTGCCGCAATTCTGTCTCTGAGCTCTTCAGGCAGTTCCTTTGACCTCATGATTCTCATTTGCTCTGACATGCACTGTGAGCTGTAAGGTCTTATATAGACAGGTGTGTGGCTTTCCTAATCAAGTCCAATTAGTATAATCAAACACAGCTGGACTCAAATAAAGGTGTAGAACCATCTCAAGGATGATCAGAAGAAATGGACAGCAGCTGGGTTAAATATATGAGTGTCACAGCAAAGGGTCTGAATACTTAGGACCATGTGATATTTCAGTTTTTCTTTTTTAATAAATCGGCAAATTCTGTGTTTTTCTGTCAATATGGGGTGCTGTGTGTACATTAATGAGGAAAAAAAATGAACTTAAATGATTTTAGCAAATGGCTGCAATATAACAAAGAGTAAAGAACTGAAGGGGGTCTGAATACTTTCCGTACCCACTGTATATATATGTATATATATATATATATATATATATATATATATATATATATGTATGTGCTGTGCAATACCGTCTTTTGTGATTGGCCATAATACCTGCAGACTGCAGCTAATAGAAATGCTTCTTTATCTGTGCGAGTTCTGCTCATCCTCACACACAGATCATGAAAGCACTGCAGTTTTTGTAATTTATTAGTAGAGACAATGTGAATAATACATTTAGTATGCAGTGTAGAGAGCTTCATTAATTAAAAAGCAAGTTAGTGAGATCACGATGAACTAACACAAGTGACACTTTTTAATGATTAATTGAAATTATACAACAGTTTTATACAGTTTTGATTTTATACAAAAGTTATTATTAAGTGACTTTCATTCTAGGAACACTGTTGTCTGATTGCTATATTTCGTCAACAAAAATAGTTAAAAAAAAAAAAAGTCACAGCTGAGCGAGCCGCCGCTTATCTGTGTTTGACACAGCGCTGTTTCATTTATGAATGAAACTGTGCTTTTGAACGAATCTATTTAAAGACTTTGACTTACTGCCACCTACTGGCAGTTTTAGTTTCATTTTAATATATATATATATATATATCTCAGATATCTCTCAGAAAATTCTGCTATGATCCATGAATCTCGTTACACAGCACAATGAAATCTCTTATTTACATTGTATCTACGCTTGGTTATAATGTGAGTATCCGTGAGTTTCCAGAACTCAGGACCGAACAAAAATTTGTGTGTGGATTCTGACTAACTGAAACGCCACTGACTAACTGATTGGCCATTGCGTTTCAGAAATCAACAGATATGTCTGTGATTGGCTACAATGTTCAACACTGCAAAACAGAGTGCAAAATACACGTTGGATTCCACGCGAGGCAGCTGCCGCTTACTTTTGTTTTGTTGTTTATGTTTATTTAGTTATTAAAGTTTTGCCATTCCCACTTCCTTCCTCCTCGAATCTTGAACTTTACACACACACACACACACACATACAAATAGGCTATACAATTTCCACATATCATCCTGGCGACCCATTTTTTAAGTCTCAGATGGTTTGCAACCCAGGGTTTGAAAACCACTGCTCTAGATGTGTCAGTAAGCTCTTGGCTGACTGGCTTGCATGACAAGGCGTTATGCGAATTTTGCGCTCTAGTTGATCATTTTCATCTAGGTTCCCATAGATGGATTCCCATCAGATAAAATTGCGATCGATTCCTATAGATTGATTCCCATAGGAAGTAATTGTGATCGATTCCCATGGATTGATTCTCATCTGTAGAAATCCTGATCGGTTCCCAAGGATCAATTCCCATTGGAAGAAAAAACGATTGATTCCCATTAGAAGAAGCTGCACTTGATTCCCATTGGAAGAAATTGCGATTGACTGAACAATTGCCATCGATTCCCATAGAAAGATTCTCATCTATACAAATTGTGATCGATTCCCACAGATCGATTCTCATTGGTAAAAACTGAGACCAATTCTCATAGAACGATTCGCATCGGTAGAAATCGTGATCGATTCCCATAGATCGAATTTCATCAATACAAACTGTAATTGATTTCCATAGATCGATTCCCATTGAAAGAAATTGAAATTGATTCCCATAGATTGATTCTCATTGGTAGAAATTGAGATTGATTCCCATAGTTCGATTCCCATCAGAAGAAATTGAGATTGATTCCCATCGGAAGAAATTGCAATTGATTCCTATAGATCGAGCCTCATCAGTGGAAATCATGATTGATTCACATAGATCGATTTCCATCAGAAGAAATTGAGATTAATTTCCATAGATTGATTCTTATTGGTAGAAATTGTGATTGATTCCCATAGGTTGATTCCCATTGGAAAAAATTGAGATAGATTCCCATCGAAAGAAATCGCAATTGATTCCGATAGATGGATTCTCATTGGTAGAAATCGTGTTTGATTCCCATAGATCGATTCCTATCGGAAGATATCGAAATTGTGATCGATTCCAAACGATAGAAATTACGACCGATTCAAATCGGAAGTAATCGCTTTATCAATTCCCCTTGGAAGAAATTGCAATCAATTCCCACAGATGCTTGAATAAACATCTTTTAGCAAGGGGAAATATGGTAAATGTAAGTCTCAGAGATTGCATTGTCCACCAGGTGAATTTATTATTTATTTAGTCTGGCTGCTTTTAAACATTTAAAGCGTTCAGATATAATATTAGAAACTATATATATATATTTTTTTCTAGGAAATTTCAAAACTTTCTACAGTAACTTTGTAGCTAAAATCCCAGTTCCCCCTTGAAGTGCCCTCTTAAATACTTAATTTCAATGAATTGAAAAAGCTTGTCCATGGAAATAATGGTGAAGTATTTTTTTATATCTCCACCACAGTCCAATGCACAGTTTCACACTTCACATAAGAAATGCAAACAGTCATTATATCCTTACTGCATCAGACGCAAGCTATTACTGACCATGCAGAATGTAGAGCAACGTCTGTATATTTATCCTACCATGTATTGAGCAGCAATCAATATTTGTCTCCTCTCAATGTTAAATGCATTTTTTTCCTGCAGTAAATGAGGGGTTTGTCAAAGGTAAAGCTATGCAGCTCAGCTCTGTCAGGGTCCTGGAAATGTTCTGCGCCAGGCTGCTGAATAATACATGTTTAAATGCTTCACGCAGAAGGACGACCCTGGGTGTCCCTTCATCACAAGCCTCCTACAACCACATAATTACAAAGTGCCTATCACAGCAGCTGGGTCCAGCATAATGAAATGTTGTGCGGCACTAAACTGTGAGCAATTGTCTTTCCTGAGAAAAAAGGAGAAGAGTTTGGTTTTGCTTACTGGGTTCAGTACCTACTCTAGGGCTTTTGACAATTAAAGGGATCATTCACCCAAAAATTATAATTCCGTAATCTAGGCAACACACCCTCATGCTGTTTCATATCTGTAAGACTTCCTTCTGGGAAAAACAAAAGAAGATTTTTTATTTTTATTTGTGGGGAACTATCCCTTTAAATGATTAACTCTGGGTCATTTTAAATTTAAACTCTGGGTCAGCATAAACCTGCCTTATCTTTTTTCATCATTTCAGGTTGATTGGATGAACACAGCATGCAACCTGTTTAAATAACTATTTTTTACTGCTATTGCTCATAAGTTGTTATGCTATACAGTACAGTACATTAATAAAATTGTCCTAAATATGCTTGTCAAACATAACTGTAAGAATAAAAAAGTCTCCTCTTCATGCCAACTGACGTTTTCCATCATTGTCTGATTTATTTATTTATTTATTTTTATTTTTTTGCTTAAACTTAAAAGAAAAATGGATTAAATGTTCTGTTACTGTTCAAAGCATATGAATATTTAATGAGCAAAATACTGTTCAGTTTATTTTGGTTGCTAAAAAAAAACTAGCCATTTTAAGTGGCCCTTCACACTGCGCTGCTTTTCCTTTGTTTTTCTATGTAAAAGTGTTTGACCACTGCACTTACATAATTTGCAGAGCCTTGTGCATGACATTATGAATACACAGTTTATTTTTATAAATATTTTTTTCAACCACTTCACACCAGTGAAGCACTACAAATGACACAGTCAAATTAGTCTCCCTGCGCTTTTAAACTACTACTTTTTTGCAATAAAATTTTACTTACACTAAAAACATTAACATTACTTATACTATCAAAAAACAAAACAAAAACATTAACAATTCTCTAAGTATGAATCTCATCAAGTTTTTAAGCATTTTACATTTATTCCTAAATAATAAATCACGGTAGTAAAAATGTAAACAATGTATTATATTAGTGAACTTATGTTTACCTATTCTTTTTAATAGTCAACTTTTAACTATTTTCCGGATCATCAGTCATCAAAGCTCAGTAAACACTGGTCACAGGCACAGAGATTTACTTCAAATTTCACCAAGCTGATTACTCACTAAAAACTTCCACAGATCATGTTTTTTGTGCCATTTTAAGTCTTATTTTGACGTAACAAGGAATGTGTTTACTTACTTTTTTAAAAAGTCTTCCCATATTGTTCATTAAGACTTATTCATGAAGGGGGGACGTTCACAAACACAAGGGGCTGGATTTATCGCATGAACCAATCACAGCCGAACATAACCAGTCACATCCAATCATATTGCGACGGAGGCATTGCGAGAGACGCGGACTCCCGCTGTAACTTTACCTGTTGGTGTCGCTGTTGGACAATGATTCTTTAAAAAACGAGAGATTTATACACTTTATAATGCTATATAATGCTATTGCTGTTGTTTTATTTTTTGTTTTATCAACAGCTGAGATAAGTAAGTATGATGGGGAAATGGCTTGATGAAGAATTTGAAAAAGCTTAAAGCTCATTGGTTTAAGCATCTGTGTTGTACTGTTTTCTTCTAAAATGTTTTATTTTGTAACTCTGGTATCATGTTTTTGTGTATACATTTTTTTTTTCAGAATATTCCGAAATGATCTCTCTATGGATGTGATTGTTGTTATATTATCTATATATTATCTTTAAAAATCGAAAATCATTACATTAAATTACATCCAGTTTATTAGCAACAAAGCATATGAGCATTAATCACATGATATCCACCCTTTGATCTTGTATACTGATCTACTTCGAGATGACAACTGTCCATCTTGACTGCATTAATTTTAATCCTCCCCTCTTTGCAGCCGCCTGCTCATCTAAATTTCAGGCAAGGCATAGATTTTCAAACCAATGTTTGTAATGACCTCGGTTTTAGTACATGGTTTATACCTCCTAAACAAAGACTTCTTTAAAAAAAAATTGTATTGGAAAAATGTTTTCAGAACCAAGTTGTCACTGCTGTACTGCTGTACTGCTGTACCTTGACACTGTAATGCAAGGTTAACCCAGTGCCAAACCCCTTTCAAAGTATGAAACAAGTTGCTCACAAGTATGAAACACTGCTTTACTGAAGTTTAAAAGCTGGGTTTAGCTGACACGTTAATGCCAAGTTAAACTTGGTTTACTGTCATGATACATTTAAAACAAACAAACAAACAAAAGATATGCAGAGAAAAAATAATTTGTTGAGTCAACTTAAAATAATTTGTTACTTGGCTGCCTTAAAATTTTAAGTTCAGTCAGCTCTAAAAAAGTTTAGTCAACTTGAAATGTTACGGTTTACTTAGTGACAGCTTAAATATTTGAGTTGATACAGCAGAGTAAAAAAGCTGTTAAGTTTAACCAAATATTTTTAGTTTAGTCAACTTGCATATCTAAGTTGTCACTTAGTACAACTTAACATTTCAACTTGAATAAACTTATTTGAGTCGACTGAACTTAAATTTTAAGGCAGCAGGGTAACAAATTATTTTAAGTTGACTCAACAAATTGTGTTTTTTGGTTTTTACAGTGTACAGGCTTCTTTTCCACCTTCAACGCGGAAGTAAGCCTATAGGCGAGACTTTCGGTTCATCATCCACTATAGGGAAATAATAACAAGAAGAATAACAACGTGCAGTAAATAGTAAAACTGCACTACAATCCAGAGTGTTCATAATTAAGAGAATACATTAACAATTAGCAATATCAAGCAGCAAAACAAGGTGTTTTGTACAGCTAAAATAGCTAGATGTGGATGAGACCAGAAGCAAAACCCATAAAATTTACAAATGACTGTGCCTGCTTTTACGAGAAAATAAGGTGAATATACACAGCATTGGAAAGCACCCATTTATCACTCAAAAGCACATTCACTTTTTCATTTGTTTGCACAT
Organism: Cirrhinus molitorella; assembly: GCA_033026305.1. Taxonomy (NCBI): domain Eukaryota; kingdom Metazoa; phylum Chordata; class Actinopteri; order Cypriniformes; family Cyprinidae; genus Cirrhinus; species Cirrhinus molitorella. The sequence continues at coordinate 27,657,906 of CM065122.1, read as the reverse complement.
GGAAACAGAGGAGTCTCAAATATCTCCCCATCAGCAGACATTCAGCACATTTTGTGCTATATTTCACTCTGCTGACTTAAGAAGGATCAACCAGCTGACCTTGACATCTGCTCTTTATCAGTTTCATTGTCAGAAGTAAAACGGGGCATTTTCATGCAATCACTGGTCAATATTGCAAAAGTCTCGAATGAGCAGATCACGAAAAGTCTTGTAGTAAAAAGTAATTAATACTGAGGAAGCTGTTTGTCTTGTCTTTAATAATACCAAGAATATTGTCTGTATTTGCTGATATTTTAGTCGTCTAGTCGTGCAGCTCATTTAATATGCATCATATTCCACAAGCATGACCTTCATTTAAATAGTCATTTTGAGTATTGCAATGAACCTCTTCAGTCTTCTTCAGCTCTGTGAAGGTGTAATACACCGTAAGCAGCCAGTTTCACAGTTTACCGAGGTCAAAAAGTGCTCATTATGGTGTGACAGTCCAAGAGCATGACATAAAATATGGCAGAGTAATAAAGGCACGGCTGCCACTGGCTGGTACAAGTCACAGAGAGCAAGCTGTTTGCATTCTTATTATCAGACAGCTTCATCTGCACCTCATCTTTATCTTGCTCATAATAGACTCTTTCCCAAGGAAGAATTCAGTGTGGCATGCCATTCAGAAACGTGTGAAAATGAATATAAGTCACTGAACAGATGTGAAATAAATGATTTGGTCAAAATGAAGCAACATGAATTCTTTATTACATGAGTTAACCTTTAAATGGGTTTCAGAAAATGCATGTGTTTAATTCTGCAAATATAATGCCATTCTAAAACATTTCCCAATATCTTGGGATTTATAAAGGAAGGAGGCCTCTGGGTGTCAATTTGTTTAAATGAATCAAAATAAAGAGACAAATGCATCTTTCAAATATGGCAATTTGCTTAATGGGTTTAGACAGAGCTGGCATTTCTCTCTTTATTTGGATGCAGATGACTGGCATCATATATTCAGTGTTGCTCCAGGGGATATGAGCTCAGTCATTTTTACAGAAACCTCTTGCTCCCTTTGTTCTGAGGAGACATAGTTACTGATGTTGATATAAATCACTGAGCACTAATGAATACTTAGCATTGCTTTTAAAACCTTTTTATTTTGTACCACGCACACTTCCTTGGGCAGGATGTAGTCTAATCAAGTGCACTGATCAGAATCCAGCAGTCTTTAGTGAAAAACAGGATAATGATTATTATTAAAAAGTAATCTACAGCATATTAATCATCTAAAGCATATTCAATTAAATTGATTTTGTGATGCAACTAATAAGCTGCAGGCAAAGTCAGAAATTAACTGACTACCAGAGTTGGTTTTCATTAGTATTTTTTTTATTTATTTACACTTTATGAGGATACACACTGCCATTCAAAAGTTTGGGATCAGTAAAATATTTAATGCTTTTTTTAAAGAGTCTTCTCTGCTCATCAAGGCTGCATTTATTTGATTCAATTACAGAAAAATGTGCTATTGTGAAATATTACTGCGTTAGTGGTTTTCTATTTTAATATACTTTAAAATAAAATGTGTTCTTTTGATGCAAAGCTGAATTTAAATCAGCCACTGGAGCATCATTGCTCCAGTCTTCAGTGTCACACGATTCTTCTGAAATCATTTTAATATGCTGATTTATTATCAATGTTGGAAACTTTTTTTCTTCAGGATTCTTTGATGAATAAAATGTTAAAAGGAAAGCATTTATCTAAATAGAAATCTTTTGTAACAATATACTGTTCAAAGTTTGGGGTGAGTAATATTTTCTTTCTTTCTTTCTTTCTTTGAAAGAAATTAATCATTTTATTCAGCAAGATTTATCAAAAGTGATATTAAAGAGTTATATTGTTCTTTTTAACTTTTTATTTATCAGAGTCCTGAAAAAAGTATCACAGGTTCCAAAAAAAAAAAATATTAAGCAGCACAGCTGTTTCCAACATTGATAATAAATCAGCATATTAGAATGATTTCTGAAGGGTCATGAGACACTGAAGACTAGAGTAGTGATGCTAAAAAATCATCACAGTTTTGCATCACAGGAATAAATTCTGTTTTAAAGTATATTAAATAGAAAAACGTTATTTTAAATTGCAATAATATTTCACAATATTATTATTTTTTCTGTCTTTTTAATCAAATAAACACAGCCTTGATTAAAGTAGCATAACATTAATTCCTTAACATATTCTGTCAAGAATTTATTACCTTTTATGAATATACAAAAAACCTATATATATATATATATATATATTTAACCCTAAAATGCATTTTGAAAATTAATTTAGGATAAATAATAGTATAAAACATTAACTTAACATTTTCTTAATTTTGGAGACGAATGCTAATGTCCCTTTACTCTGGGAGGTCCTGGACATGAATGAAACCACCCTGTGGAACAAGAGTGCCATCTTCAGATGAGTTAATGTTAGAACAGTTAACCTGGAAAATGTGATTACAGCATTTTACAGGTCTGCATATTAAAGACATGCAAGCATAATAAAGAAGAGAATAAACTAAATGAATACAGTTAGTAAATAGAGTTCAAATTAATTAATCAAAACATAACTTTAAAACAAGTCTTCAGGTTGCTTTTAAAATGTGCAGCACCCATTTAGAACGCATTTGGCTGTATTCTTAAATGTATGGCGGTGATTAGTCAATCAGTGGTTGAAAACCACTAAAAAGGACCTTACATTATTTAATTCTGTACTACTGGTTAGATGTTAGTGTGAACATGTCGTCTCCTGAACCTAAAACGACCCAGTTGCAGTATTTCACACCTCTTGTAGTTTATCCATACACTTCTTAAAACCCAGTATAAAGGGCGTTACAATAATCGAGGTGAGAGAAAGTAAATGCCCAGTTTACGTTCAGAAATCAGTTTCATGTCCTCTCCTGCAGGGGCGCGCACCGGTCTCGTGAAAGCGGAAGTGCAGCTCTCTTGTGTCATTTGAGCACGCGCAACTTCCGCCTGGTTCAAAAAAATTTTGAACTCTCTTTTTATTTGCTAAAGTAGGGGTAATCTTCTCTTCGTTGCTGCCGTGTTAGTGACCCAGTATGGACATCCAGAGTAAGTTTTCGTGTTTTGCACCCGTCCTGTGTTTGTATTTTGATATGTTGGATAAGTTTGTAGTGACGTGCGTAATTTTGGCTGTGCTAATGTGAGCGGTACAATACAGCAGGGAGGCATGCGTTTTATCGGCTTTATAACAGCTAATACATTATCAGTTTATGCAGTTATTTTTTTATATTTAAAGTAAAATGACAAACCACCCAAAGCGTTTTTATTTGTATACGCTCCTTAGAGTTGTTAAATACAAGTGTATGTTTTAGATTGTAATTAGCAAGAGGTGCTGCACTGAATATACCTTTTGATGTCTAATAACAGGTATTGAACCAATGACACTCGGCTCTCCTACTTCCCCCAAGCCTGGGGCTCAGTTTTTACCTGGGTTTCTGATGGGAGACCTGCCTGCTCCTGTCACACCCCAGCCCAGGTCTTTTGGGTTGACAGGAGGAGGATTAGAAACAAGGTCTCCACTCCTGGCTGGTAAATACTTGTTATTCATTTACTTGTTACTAGTCAAATACTTGTTATTCATTGCATTTTGCCAGTGCCATATGGAATGATGAATATGTAATTTTTCTTATACATGGCACAGAAGTTTCTTGATAAGACATTCAATGCTCTCCTCTATCAGGTGGGTCTCCTCCACAGCCGGTGGTCCCAACACCTAAAGACAAGAGCGGAGCCCCTCCAGTAAGAAGCATCTATGATGACCTCAACGGCTCTGGTTTGGGAATGTCGCCTCTTGCTGCTCGCAAACAAGTGAGTAAAGGTTCATGCCATATCGGAATTCCCGTAATTACGAGATTCCAATTTGTAAAAAGCATTCATGTACAACTTGTGAACTGGGAGTTTTCTGAGAGCTACTACTTGTACCACCTGACCAACGTAGGCTCTGTTTAGGCATTGATAGTATTGACATGGAAAAGCATAATTCTGAGTCTGAGGACGTGAACAACTCCGAGTAGAACGTCACATGTTGTCATCTCGAAATTAGGTAATTACGATATGGCGTGAATGCAGTTAAAGTTAAAGATTTTAATTTGCATTTGAAACGCATGCCCTGTATTTACAGAGGGACATAGATACATTAAACAGATAAAGTATTTAAAGCTGCAGTCCGTAACTTTTTTTGGTTAAAAATAATACAAAATCAATTTTTGGGCAAGTACATAACCAGCCAGTGTTCAAAACTATCGCCTTATTTTAGCTCAATTCACAACTCGATTAGCTCGAGAACAAAGTATAACAGTAATAATAACTTGCTAGTTTAATGTAATATGAGATAACCGATCATTAGATTTAAACACCTGTAGCGTTATTCCTCAGTTGGTCAGAACAAAAGTTTTAGACTTACTCGTTACTTACTCTTACATGACAATATCCGGTGAAAATTCTTATTTGGGCCATATATTTGAATCTGTTAATCTGTGATTCCTAAGTACTGTGAATATTTACAACTGTGCGGTGACTGACAGCTACCAAAACATTAGATTCATCCGCGCTGGAGCCATGCCAGAGCACAACCCATGCATGGAAGATAATTCCGCACTTAACTGCAATTGCAGGTTATCAGACAGAGATGGCGACAAAGAGGCAAAACTTACGGACTGCAGCTTTAAGGTTTTACTGAATAAGTTGTTCTGCTAAATTATGCTGTATAAAACCATGAAAAAAAACATGTGGAAGCTTAATCATATAGAGAAGGACTTAGTAAGCAGGAAAGGGTGCAATATTTTGACAGACTAACAAAAAAGTTTTTGCTCTCTTTTCCTTTATTTTGTTATTACTTTTGGCAGTCTATAGTACCCCAGATGCTTTTCCCGGTCGCACCGATTAGTACAACCCAACATATGACAATAATTGACCATTTTCATCAGCAATAATCAGCAAGATATGCAAGTTTCGTGCTATTGTTTATATTTATTGCCGCCAATATGGCCAATTGATGACACCTCGTGAACGCATTACAGCATTTTACAACCCCAAGGTTCTTAAATTAAAACTAAATAAACACCTTTTATACAGATTGTTTATTTGCCAGCTGTGCGTATGCTTATCTGTGTTATTGTGGAGAAGCTTGACAGCTTGGGCTATAACAACCTTTAGTTTACTCTATTACTGTAAAAATCTAAGCTGTTCTTAGTTTTTGTTTTTGTTTTTGTTTTTTTAACAAATTTTAGTATGAAAGTTATTGGCAAATCATGAAAAAATGTTTGTCAAAACATTTAATTTGTGTGTAAGGCTGGTTAGCGAAGTACACTTTTGACATTGATTTATATTATTGTTATAATTAATGTAAGAGAAGCTCTTAAAATGTTTTTAATGAGATTTTGTTCTCAGCTCAAAAATTTGTTTTTCACAGCCATTTGCTGGAGCACACACACCATTGTCTGGTCTCCCAGGGACGCCAGGAACAGGTAAATCTCACTTGTTTAATTACTTATTAAATGAGGTGTTCTGTCAAAAAATAGATGCTTACTTTTTATTTTTTGTTTTTAAGTGTCTAATTTGTTTAGCCCCGCGGGGCAGCAGAGGAAAACAACACTTTCCCCAGCTCAGGTAGATCCGTTCTTCACACAAGGAGATGCTCTGTCCTCAGAAGACCAGCTAGATGACACCTGGGTCACAGTTTTTGGGTGTGTTTAGATCATTTATTTATTTGTTCTTTTAGCATGGATATGATGTGTCAGGCTTTGTGGGGTCCACATTTTCATATGGCATATATTTTTTTTTTATTTTTTTTTTGTATACAGATTCCCTCCAGCATCTGCATCATACATTCTTTTACAGTTTGCACAGTATGGAAACATATTAAAACATGTGGTAAGTTTCAGCACTGTTGACTTTTTTTATATATGCGATTTGTATACTACAAGTTTGTTCGTTTCATTTGCAGATGTCTAATACAGGCAACTGGATGCACATTCAGTATCAGTCCAAACTTCAGGCACGAAAAGCTCTCAGTAAAGATGGAAAGATATTTGGAGAAGCCATAATGATTGGCGTAAAACCGTGTATCGATAAGGTAAGAAGCACAAAAGCAATAATTTCATTGGTTGTAATTGTAACAGTGGTAATGTTGCATTAGGAGTACTTAATTATTATATATATAATTTTTTTTGGCAGAGTGTAATGGAGAGTTCAGACAAAAGCAATACTTCCAGTTCTGTGTTCACACCCCCGGTGAAGGCTCCCAGCACCCCCAGTCACCATCTATCAACTCCTCGATCTGTCATGAGACCCCTCAGTGCTGCTTACAAAGCGTCCAGCAGTGACTACCAGGTATAGTTGACTGGTAACCTTCCACCTTTCCATTGCTGTTAAAACCACACGAATAGTGCAAAGGAACAAATAAATAAAAGAAACTGACAAAGGCAGCTATAAAAATGACATGTAATAAAATAAGTAAATAATGCATTTTATAATACTGAGGCTTTCTGGAAAGAGGAGTGTTTTTTTTTCTTCTGCAAATTAAAAATTAGCTTGGTCATAAATACTAATAAAATTAAGAATTTATTATTATTATTATTATTATTATGACAAAAATGTTCAAAAAGTCTGAATAGCTTTCTTTTGACAGCAGAATCAAAGCCATCTCCTACTGGTTTGTAGTTTTCCCAAACCCAACTGAACATGAGCTGATATTAAGTGCTTGCTTTTTGTTTTGTTTTTAATTTATAGGTTGTGTCAGATCAACAGACACCAAAAAAGGATGACAGTTTTGTATCAAAAGCAATGGAGTATATGTTTGGATGGTAATCTTTCACTCACAAGGTCCTGATGAAAAAGCTCTAAGACCATCGACAGCCTCTGACGTGTTGACATTGCTCTAAAAACTGACATTGGGTTTTCTGAGCACAAGCACTGAGTGAATACAAAAGCACTTTATCTCTTTATCTCTTGCGGGCTAATTGCGTGCTGTTTTATGGAAGATGGACTCTTTGAGTGTTTCACATGGACTCTTCTCAGCTGCTGGTTTTGGAGTTGTGTTTTGAAGTTAGTCCCTCCTATCTGTCCTTAAAATCATATAGATTTAACAACTTAATCATAAGCATTAAGTGTTTCAGGTCTTAACAAACATGCCAAAAGAGAGTTCTCTTGGAAATTGAAGGATCCAAATCATGACGCACTCCCTCATGGGACCCTTTTGTACAAAATCAGAAGTTTTGCTTGACATAATTGATGGTTATGGTCAGCTTTCTGGGTTTATGTATAAGATTGGTTAAGATTTCATAAGTATATCATTGATGCCTATACCTTTTTGAGATCAAGGCCTTAATCTAGGATTTGACTGTTTTTTCATTAGGTTGTATACCTCTGTTTTTAGGTTTTTGTGGGTGGGTTTTCACTAACTTTATCAGTTATTTTAATAGGACAGAATCCAATTTTTAGAAATGTCTCAATTTGAAAATGTTTTTTCTCTTTAATAAACACTGTCTGACTAGAAACTGTAGTTTGTTTTCTGTAGTTATGTATCAAGTATTTGTATTAATTTATTAACCAGGCAAAAAGAGGCTGTAACAAAAATGACTCAAAATAGCCCCTTCAGATTCACATTTTTGCCTTTTAGAAGGATGCAATTATTGTGGATATTTTGTTAGATTTACAGTAGCCAATAAATTTACTATTTGTGTAATCTTCATTTTTGTCCATAATGTGGAAGTCGTAATCTGGGAAAAAACACATAATCCTTCATCGTAAAGCAAATGGGCAAATTCCTGGCTGAATATTTTGACTTTTAGTTTTATTTGATGAGTAAGAGGTTGATTGTTGGATGGCATCATAAATTAATGAGCATCTGGTGAATGCTTTTTCCCCCTATTAAATGCATGTTGTTTCCAAAACAGTTATACAAATATTATGAATAAGTGTTTGATTCGGTTTATTCTTATCTGTGAGTCAGAAACTTGACACAATTTTGAGGACTTAAGACTCGACTTGGAAAGTATTAAAGGACTTGACATTGACCTTCTCACAGTCTTTATGTGGGTGGATTCAGTGGGTTTGGAATGAAGCATTTAAAGTGTGAAGAAATATTTTGCAGTCATCTTGTTGCATCTTTCTTTAATGAAGGGTTGCAAAAAGGTGGAACATTTCCAGTAAATTTTGGAAGCATTGCAGAAATCTTGGAAACTTTCCAGAATTTTTTGGAATCTTCCAGGGATTTTTGGGAAGTTTCCAGAAATTTACTGGAAATTTTCCACCCCTTTGCAACCATACTTAAGAAATAGTTTGATTCGATCTAGGTTGTGTTTCCCTCCAACTGTCTCTATGATCAACAAAGCTCATGATGCTGTAGAGAAACGCAGCCATGAGTTGATCACTAGATCAGTTTACTGAATTACAATTTACTGAAATTCAATGTGTGATGCATTCACGTTTTTTTTAATATGTAGAGTTGCAATCAAAATTCCCCCCAGAGACTGCAGTAATTTACAAATACAAGCTTTTCTAAAGATCCAGGACTTTATAAAAATCTGTAACAGATTACTGTCATAATAAAAGTGATCATTTTAATATATAATGTAATATTGAGTTTTAGGATTTTTAATAACAGCTCTGTCATAATTATTCAACCCCTATTCAACATTGCTGTTTTAGTCACATATTTGTATCGTGGGAAAAAAAATGGTCTTAAAACACAATTAAACCTTTAGAAAACGGAATTAGCTTGAGCTGTTACACATACATGTAGTTAGTCCATGCATGTGCTGAAGTTTGATATGACAAAGTCAACAGAGCTCTTACAAAAGCTATAAAGAAATAATTTTATTACTTTCAGGCTATATGAAGATTTCCAGGAAATTAAAACTTCCTAGAGACACAGCTGGTAGCCTTATTCCTTAGCTTAAAATGTGTTGTACCAGAAAACCTTTGAGGGTGTTGGAAGAAAAAGCAAAATATCATGAAATGTTTGGTTAGAGCAACTGAGGAAAAACCTGCAATGTACAGCTAAAGACTTGCAAGATGGCCCAATGAAAGAAGGAAAAGCATTTCAATGTAAAGGCTAAACTTATAAGCATAAGAATACCATCTCCACTGTCAAACATTGAGGTGAACCAGTCCTGTTACGGGGTTGTTTTACTATTGTGGGAAGTTGAAATCATGACTGTATGAAGGACATGATGTACTCTTTGAAGTGTCAGGCCATTTTGGCAAGAATTGTCATGTCTTTGTTGCTGAGACTGAAGATTGAAGCTGCAGGACAAACATCCCAAAGTATACATCCAAATCTACGTAAACTTGGTTCAGGGATCAGTCATAGAATGTTCTTGCATGGCTTGTTCGGCCTCCAGATTTGGTTCTCTTTGAAAATATTTAGTTGAATTTGAAGAAAGCAGTGGCAAAGTGAAAACCAAAGACTATCAGTGCAAGGAATGGGCCAAGATTGCAGTAGAGAGGTGACAAACTTCAAAGCACTTTCAAGCAGCATTTATAGGTGGTTTTAAAGAATAAAAGATTCTGCACCAAATTTGACTTTTGGGGGTTGAATAATTTTAAACATAAACATTTAGCGCCAATTCGATTTTTTTTTTTTTTTCATTATTCATCAACTTACTTGCGTATTAATAAACTCGAATAGTTTATATGGGTAGATTACTTACAAATTGTAATCAGTTACTGATTCCAGATTACAAGACAAAATTGTAGTCAGTAATGTAATCAGTTACATGACATATTTTAGGTAATCTAATCAGATTACTTTTAGATTACTTTTGACTTAATTCATTTATCACATTGATTTAAGTAGGATAATCTTGTAGCATAATGATGTAAAAAAAAATGCAAAGAGTAAGAAAATATGTTCCATTCATTGTAATTTACAACATGAAGTGCATTAAACATTTTATTACATCAAGGTTTCCCAAATAGGGTTCGAACAGGAACTGGAGAGGGTTTGTGGGTTTAATGAAACAATTAATTAAATCATAAAATTAAATCTATCATTTTAAAACAAAGTCCTTTTCAAGAAATGTCTGTTTACTTGGTGGCCATATTTGCAATGCCTCCGGGCAGCTCATACAAGACCAAGTCCTATCTTAATGAATGAGCAAATCCTGAAATCTCAAAAACTGTTAGCTAAACTCACAATTAAATTGCATATATCAAATCAGCAACAAAGATGTTAAATTAATTGCCCCATGAATGTTGTTTCTTATGCTCAAATAGTGTTTAAAAGGCTTATTTTTCAGGCTAGACCAGAAAATGCGCGGTCATAACGTACTTATGACTGCGCATGCGCATTGGCTGGTCTAGCATCAGGTTTGTATAGGAAATTTGTCTCTTTCATTTAGAAGGTGGGACTATTCCTCTATATTGCGCCTTGCAGTTTCTCCCATTCATAAGTATAGGAGTGAACCGTCATTGTATTTCATTAGTCTGTTTTAAAATAAAACACTTACAAAAGATGAAATATTTTTATTTACCTGCATGCCATGTGACCCTTAATCAACATCAAAGTAACCGTGAACATGCAAATGTGAAACTTAATAATTCAAATATTTCTTTTAAAATTGGAGGGGTACTTAAAGTAAATATATTTAGTGAATAATTTTAGATGACAGAGTTTTGGAATGCCTGCATTGCATGTAAATAAGAAATAACGTTGCATTTTAATGAGTATGAAAGGCAAAAGCCTTCCAAAGACACAATAATACATGGTTAAAAAACCTACTGAGTGATAATTCAAATAAAAATGAATCTGTTCATCAGTAGTTGATGCAATGTTGAAACCCTTTTGTAAATCCAGTGGTCAAATGCTGTGTCGCCACCTGACTAATGACTAGTCAATGTGTGGATGTTCACAAAACTGGACTTTCTGAATATATATAATCGGTAGGCTATTTTGGAAAGAAAAAATTCAAAATGAAAAAGAGAAATTAGGGGGAATTTATTGCTATCGTGTAAATAATATGTAATCATGTATTTCAAATGACTTACATTTTTTTAATTTCAGTTCAAATTCAAATTCATTTTAAATGTTGAAAAATGTAAATTAAACCGCAAATGTTTATTAAACAAATTTTGGTTCAGTATACAGCAGTAAAAGAAAAGCATGTTTCTGTTAAGTAGAATTCTGGACAAAAACCCTCTGGCAATGTAAGAGCAAGACGGCAGTCTGAATGCCTTCTAAAAAGATAGTAGCTATAAACTCATTTGTGTGCACATGTAGAAGGCTGGTAAGATTGGTAACCACTTTAGGGAACGATACTCTCACTAGGGGCTTTTGGGGCCTCAGGGCTCGTCCAAAAAAAAACCCCAAAAAAACCTATAAAGCTGCAGCATTTGCTTTAACATAAAATAAATTGAAATTTTTTTCTTATGGGGTGTGCTAATAAGAACAAATTGGTGTGCATTGCCTTCACTCCTTTCTCCATTTCACAGCTCAGCATATTCAATACATGTATTGAGTTATTGATTTAGTGTGTACTTGCCTTATTTGTGCTTGATTCTGTTTTCAAATGCGTCACGTATAATAGAATCCAATATGTCATTTGTAAGTTGTCCCAGACTTTAGATTACTTCTTGCGCCTTGATTCGAAACACAAAGGTTCAAACTTGTAGAGTGTTTTTTTTTTTCTGCACTGGACTCTTTGGTTGACCTTCCAGATGACCCTGAGACTTGTTTCAGGTGTCTGAACCTCGCTCTGATCAGGCAGCGGAGGTCAGGCAGGGTAGCCAGCTGGATCCCAGATCAGACACATGGCTGAGTGCTTGCTGAAGGTGACACCGAGCGGGTCTCTGGAGGTGAGGCTGACCCTTGCTGTCAGAGGCTGCCAGTGCACAGCTCAGGTGATATGCTCAGAGATGCACGCTACCCCCGGGCCTGATTCAGATATAATCCATCCTGATTACCGCTGTTTTTCCACTGGAGGCATGATTTAACTAACCTTGAAACAGGCTTATTTTTGTGGCATGTTGTTTGTGGCTTATTTTTATTTTTCATGCATAAATGAAGGTGTGGTGGTTGGTATACTTTTGAAGCCATCAGGGGTTTTATTGACCTCACAGGACATCAGCGGCCGATCACGACACAATATTAGACTTCAGTTTTTCAGCGTGAATGCTTCCTGAAATAGTAGCACATATAAAGAACTGCAACTGTATTGGTCTCTTTTACAAAATATATGTGTATGTGTGAGTCCCTTCAGATTTGGCTGTTCATATTGTAGCAACAAATGAACACATTGTTTTCCTTAGAAACATTTACTTTTATTTTGGATGTACTGCAATGCAAGAAAGCAGCCACACTTTTGAGCATTTCCCAGTTTAAACCTATAGTGAGCTAAGCTAAGATATGATGCTGACCACTAGATGGCAGCGTGTTCATTTGCTACTAGGCTACCTACTTTGTTTTGTTTTGTTTTTTTTAAGCATGAGCAACTTTCTGCAAGTTGAAGTAGCGCCTTTATTGAGTTTGATCCTTAAGGGGAAGCGTTTATCTTTCTCATAACTTATAAACAAAAGTTGTACTGGGAACTTTCATCAAATCATTTGATGGAGTAATGTGGATAAAGGTAAGCAAACATACCAGTGTTGCTGCAATTAGTTATAACAACATTTGTTGAGATAAATATCCAGTTGAAACAACACATTATAAAGTTGAAACAACACATTACTTATTTTAATGTTGCATTAGTTGTGATAGCTAATCGTAGCAATCACTTTTACAGTGTATAATTAGGCTATTATAATTATAACGATGTCAATTGAGTTATTCATAAAGATAATTAATAGTTATCACCTTACTATTTATGTTGCTATACTTTAGATGTATTTTGTATAATAAATACCTATTAAATTAAAGAGATAGTTCACCTAAAAATGAAAATTCTGTCATTAATTACTCGTTTCAAAGCCGTAAGCCCTTCGTTCATCTTCCAAACACAAATTAAGATTTTTTTTTTTTATGAAGTCCAAGAGCTTTCTGCCCCTGCATAGACGGCATTACAACTGCCACATTCAAGGCCCAGAAAGGTAGTAAGGACATTGTTAAAATAGTCCATGTGACCTCAGTGATTCGACCTTAAGTTTATGAAGCTTTGAGAATACTTTTTGTGCGCAAAGAAAACAAAAATAACAACTTCATTCAACAATTTCTTCTCTTCCGCCCCATCAGTCTGCTGTGTTTTCACGATTATGATGTCATTAATAATGATAATTTATATTATCACCATATATGTACAGTTGAGGTCAAAAGTTTAATACAGATTAATTGCAGATTCTGCAAAATGTTAATAATTTTACAGAAGGTTCAAATGCTTACTGATGCTTCAGAAGGAACACAGTACATAAAGAGCCAGGGGTGAAAACTTTTGGAATTTGGAAAGATCAGGGTAAATTTAACTTATTTTGTCGTCTTGGATACATCTTCTGTAGCTTCTGAAAGGGAAGTACTAAATTAAAAAAATATGATATTTAGGCAAAATAAGAAAAGTGTACACATCTTCATTCTGTTCAAAAGTTTACACCCCTGGCTCTTAATACGTTGTGTTTTCTTCTGAAGCATCAGTGAGACTTTAAACCTTCTGTAATAGTTGATATAGTTCTGTTAATTCATTGTTGAAAAAATGCTGAAAAACCAAAGAATTTGTGGGACCTGAAGGACTTTTATGAAGAACAGCAGGCAGTTTAAATAAAAACATGTTAAAAAAAATCTGTGGATCATTCAGGTATTAAGAATCAAGTGTATGTAAACTTTTGAATGCAAAATTTGTATAAATTCGACTATTATTTTCTCTTGTGGACTATGTGTAAACGTCTTTTATGTGAAATATCTTATTTAGGTAAGTACTAAATAAAAAATAACATGCATTTTGTATGATCCCTCTTATAATCAATATTTTGCAGATTCTGTGAACTTTTGACCTCAGCTGTATATAGTAATTTTAATAAGAATTTGATTACTAGTGGTTCTGAAAACTCATTTTTTAAAACATTTCTCTTTCTCCCTTTCGTATGAGATTGCTTAATGTCCAGGGATTTTGGTGTTGAGTTGAGCAGTTTTTTGTTTGTGTCTAAAAATGTGATGGATCCAAATACGATGATCTTAAAAAGTGCAATTTGCACAGCTGACATTAATTTTTGAATACCCAGTACAGTAGTGTCATTTTAAACCTCATCAGCTGACTGATTTCCTGGCCCTGACGCAGCATGAGACATAAACGTCCCGTTTTGAGAGGTACATGCCGCATAATTCAAAACACATCAGGATGCAGGCCCTCTTAGTCACTGTGTAATCTTATATTAAAGAGATCAGGAAGGAATTAAAGGAGACCTTGGCTGTGCAATAGGATTTATGCAGGTCCTATTAGACTTATTAATTTATAGTTTTAATTAAATTCTGGAAATGCAGCACTGCAGAAGTAACCTGTTATTGGATAATCTAGGTGTGTGGACTCGCAGGGCAGGGTGCATATCAATAGCGCCTCCAGTGAAAAGGCCACAGCCGTATGGACTATTTAATGAGAGGATGTGAATTAACTCGGAGTGGGATAGGGGAAGAGGAGAGCCACCGTGCAATGAAATGCTTCTTTATTTGGCACACAATGGAATAAAGGCCGGAAAAAATCAATGATAATATCTCCCGATTACAATCATCAAGGTTTACTTCTCTTTCAAAATGATTCTTATCAATTCCCTTAAGAGCAACAGCCTGTGTGAAGGATCAATAGCACACTGGTGCTGTGGTTTTACTTAATGCGTTCAGCCCTGGGCGTTTGGTGCGGATGTGTGAGCGAACGCATGCAAAGACTTTCCTGCCACATTAGAATAGTCTCGCTTTCATTTGGCTTTGAGGAGATCAGAATAAAGGACTGAGGGTTCTTCATGTGAAGCGTTCCCATTCCAGATCACATTCAGACATGATCTAATTATTCTTAAGAGGTTCTCCATGATTGTTGATGGCTGTAATGAGGACTCTCTCCTCATGTTCCCAGTGTGGAGAGGGAACGAGGGATAAAAACACTGCTCTAATCAAAATCTTTGTCTTGTTTTTATTTAAACAAGAAGTTCACTTGAGAATCAAACTTCATAAGAATATAAAACTTGTTTTCGAATAGTTTTTCATTCGATGTTTTTGTCTTTAAAGCTTAATATAAAAATAATTAGTCTTTAAAGTATAATAATATTAATAATGATGATGATAATGATTAAATTAGTTCTTACATTATTATTAGATCAAAGGATGTTTTCCATTGTATTATTTATTGTTGTTTAAGCTTAAAAAAAAAAAAATAAAAAAAATAATAATAATAATTAGTTTTATAATAAGTATTAATATAATATTAATTAATATAATAAATATTATTATTAGTAGTAGTACTAGTAGTAGTAGAAGTAGTAATAATATTGATTGTTAATGTTATGATTATTATTATTGTAACAACTATATATACAAATATATAACTATTATTATTAATAATAATAATAATTAGATTATAGTCAACTACATTATATTTAATAATATTAACAACAACAACAATAATAAGTAATAGTATTCCAATAATTTTTTTTTTAAATAATTAACAAAAATTGACAATTGTATTATTTTTAATTGTAGTAATAATAATAATAATAACAATGCAATGGTTTTGTTATGAATAATTGAAAAGTATTTTTATTTTTATTATTAATAGTAATATTAATTAATTGTTAATATTATTATTTTAACAACTTTACAAATATATATAACAATTAATAATACAAATAATAGTAATAAAACTTATAATAATAAGTTTTGTTATTAATAATTAAAAATGATTAATATTATTATTAGTAGTAGTAATACTGATTGTTAATTAATGTTATGATTACACAACAAATATATAACAATAATAATAGTTATTGTGACAAGTTTACAAATATATACCAATTTTGATTAATAATTATATATATAGTCAAACTTTATTATTATTATTATTATTAGATATTTAATAATATTAACAACAACAACAAGCAAGCAGTGGTACCCAATTATTTGTGTTGTTGTTGTTGTTGTTGTTGTTATTATTATAGAATTGTATTATTTTATTTTGTAATAGCAATAATAATATAATGTAATGTATTATTATTATTATTGTAACAACTTTACAAATATATAACAATATCAAGAATTATTATATTATAGACTTTGTTTATTATTATTATTATTAGATATTTTATAATATTAACAGTAAAAATGTAAAAAAAAAAAAATGGTTTGTTATTATTAATAATTGAAAATTATTATTTTTATTAGTAGTAGCAGTATTAGTAGTAA
The DNA here is from genome assembly GCA_033026305.1 of Cirrhinus molitorella. Taxonomy (NCBI): domain Eukaryota; kingdom Metazoa; phylum Chordata; class Actinopteri; order Cypriniformes; family Cyprinidae; genus Cirrhinus; species Cirrhinus molitorella. The sequence goes on along the minus strand of CM065122.1, from coordinate 27,641,541 downwards.
TATTTATTATTATTATTGTTATTGTAACAACTTTACAAACATATACCTATATATATATATATATATATATATATATATATATATATATATAATTTATGGTTTTAGTTTATAATTATTATTATTCAGTGTTTTACTGTTATATTAACAGTAGAAATAATTAAGAATAACTATTATTAATTATTGAGGCTTAAAATTGTATAATAATAAGAAGAATAATGGTTTGTTATCAATATTTCAAAAGTATTATTCTTCCTCTTATTAGTAATAGTAATGTTGATTTTTTTTTGTTATTATGATGATGATGATTATTGTAACAACTTTACAAATATATTATTAATAATAAGTATAGTTATAGTTTTTATTTTATTTAATTATTATTAGATATTTAATAATACCAATAATAATAATTAATAATAAGAATTATTGATATTAAGAATGATATACCTTAAAATATATATACAAAATGCATATTCATTATTATTATTATTATTATTATTAATAGTAGTAGTAGTAGTAGTAGACCAATTAATTTTTTTTATTATTATTATTACAAAATTAATAAATGTATTAATAATAATAATAATGATAAAATTATTAAATAATAGTTTTGTTATTAATAATTAAAAAGTTTTGTTATTCTTATTAGTAGTGTATTCATAGTTTATTATTTAATATTAGATATTTAATAATGTTAACAATAATTAATTTTATTGTTGAGGCTTAAAAGACATTATTATTAAAATACTTTGATATTTATATATAAAAATAGTAGCCCAGTTATTTTGTTATTATTAGTACAAATATGGAAAATTGTATTATTTTTATTATTAAATCTACTGTTAGATTTATGCTTAAAGAAAACAAAAAAACAGTGCGTAAGAAATGCATAAGGAGTTGTGGGGGTTTATGGGCTGACATGAACTGACAGAAGTGAGGTGGGCATCACACAGGAGGAGAGAGGGTTTGAATTACAGCTCACAGAACCTCTGTGGCCCTGTCAGCCCTGCACAGAGTCCACTGAATGATACAGCATGATGCCTTTAAAAAAAAAATGGCCTGACCACCGCATGCAGGTTAAGCCATGCGCAAACATCAGCGGACTTTATCAGCACACACGTTGGCTGCTGTCCGACGCTCCTGAAGCGGGGCCCCGCACAGAGATTCCTCTCAGGTGTTTGCAGGGACCATGATATGATGAGACTGGAATGTGAATGAAGCGTCACGTAGAGTCTATGCTCTTGTCAAGCAGGATTACACTCTGATGTTGACAGCCGTGGGTACAGAGAGCATTGTTATTTTGAGAGGAGATAGTGCCAAACTTGGCTGCAGGTTGTTGACTTGTTCTCGTTTGTTGACGTAGTATTAAGAAAGTAGAGCCTTTGCACTTCAACTAAACTACAGTTAACCTATATTATTGAATGCTTGATTCCGTCATAGCACTTAGTTGATTTGTGAATTATTATTCATAACTGACTGTTATGCAGACAACTGAAAGTTTCTTTGTTTTGACTCACTACAAGTAAACTAAAACTATATCAACAATCATACACTGTTATATTAGTTGTATATGATACTTTTAGTTGTAAATTAAACAAAAATGTAGTACTTTCTTTCTTTCTTTCTTTCTTTCTTTCTTTCTTTCTTTCGGAAATTTATGTACAGTCAGCTGGTAATTTTTTGCTAAATTAGCCCCTTCAGTATGTCAATAATTTGTCAGTTTAGGATTTTATTTCATAATGTTTTTTAATTACATTGTGTTGTTACATGTTATATATGTGTGTTTGTATATTTAATATTACTTGTTTCAAAAGCATTTCTTATTATTATACTTATTACATATTATTATAAAAGTATTAATTATTCGTTTTAGCACAATTATTTTTGTTGTTATTATTATTATTACAAAAATGGATAATAATATAATTTTATCATTAAATGATCCCAGTGTGGAGTAAGATAAGAACTAACAACAACAGCAATAATAATAATAATAATAATGTTTTTTGCAATAATAAAAATGATTAATAATAATAAATTATATATATATATATATTTGCAATATCATAGTCGACAAAATAATAATAATAATAATAATAATAATAATAATAATAAATCTAAAGAAATATATATTTTTTTTGCAATATCATAGTGGACATAATATCAGCAACATTAAACATAAAAGTGACATGCATGGTTGTTTATCCACACCAGAACTAGTTACTGTAGCCAAAGCACAATAAACTCATTTAGCTTTTTCCAAGGCCCATATTTACTAAATATAGATTTCTAAGAATCCATACTCTGGTGGTCTCATGAGACCAAGTCAATCATTTCAGATCTAACAGCATCAAAAATGTTATGGTGTTGCTAGAGGAGGAGTACAGTGAGAAGTGTCTGGTTAACACAGTGATGTTCAGTGGTTGTAAAGCTCTTATATATGGATGTATGAGTGCTGAAGGTGTGAGGGAGTTTTATCAATGCTGTCATCAATTCACACACCACTGAGTGATGTAATACAAAAAACTGAAACAGAAGATGCTACCCTCTCCTCATTCCCTGAGTTTTTGGCTATTTTTTCAATAAGACAATGAAGATATATATTCTCCAAAGGTGAAAATCCTTTAGTGGACATGTATTTCACCCAATACACTCTTGAGCAGCTGTTGGGCATTCTGTAGAGACGAACTGAGCAACACTTCCCATTAAAGACCAGGGCATTTAAGGAGGTCGTCCTCCAGCAGTTAAACAGGACAGATGTGACAATTTGTCATGAACTTGTACACTCAGTGCCAAGAAGGGTCAGAGCAGTGTACTTAGAGTTCTGAAGGACATACTGAGTACTAGAATATTATACAATTGCTGAGAATCTAGGGTGTACTCATTTCTGCAATCCTTCATTTAAGTTTGCCATCTTTCAATGAATTAAATTAGTGATCATTAAGTAAATACATCTTCATCTATATATATATATATATATATATATATATATATATATGCAATATCTTAGTAGACATAATAATAATTATTTTTTTGCAATATCATAGTAGGCAATGATAATAATAACAACAACAACAACAACAACAATCCTAAATAAGCATCTTAAATATTGCAATATCATGTACACATAATAATAATAATATAATAATACCAATATAAAATATGAAACATATTTTGTAATATCAAAGTAGACATAATAACAACAACAACAACAACAACAGCAATAATAATAATAATAATAATAATAATAATAATAAAATTATATAAATAAAAAAAAAATTTTTTTTTGCCATATCATATTAGAAATTTTTACCAATTTAATTGTTTGCTTCTGTTTTTTTTCATTCTTTTTGCACTGACTTTATTCTGTTTTAAAACTTTCGCAGCACAACTGAGTGCCAAATAGTAAAGCTGGTAAACTTGAAATCACACACTGTGCTTTTTAGGGGTCCTGCGCCAGTAGAGCAACTGGCATTGAGATGAATGGAAATGCAAACAGATGGCTCTCTTCAGGTATTACAGACTTTCTTGGTAGTATTTATTTCTTTGGAGTAAAACTTTTCAAGTAGGAAAAGCAATGATTGCACATTAAGTGGAGGCTCTAAACTTAATAAGATTTCCCCTGCTGATAGAAATACTTTTGTTTCCATCTAATTCTACTGAATGATACATCTATTTATTTTATAATTATACTCTAGTTCAATGTTCTGTCTCTCTGTTGTGTTATTAGTTTAAATAGCTTTCAAACATCTGATAATATGAAGATGTGCTGGTGATGATGGAGCTGGAAGTTCTGAGTCATTTACACTCGGCACATTAAAACTCCATATTCTCATCCACATTAATGAGTGAAAGTACCAAACAAGTTGAGTCAGAAAAGCTGATCCCTTCTTAATGTCAGAAGCTTCAAATGTCAACGCTCACCCCTCCTGAGCTTCCCCATTTATCTCCATCTCAGCAGCCTCCCGGTCCTGTCACAGAAGTGGCTGCAAGATACTGCTGAGTCCTGTCTTTATTCTGTGGAAAAAGTCAGCAAGGGTAAAAGAATGAGAGAAAAAGTGAGCGAGAACAGAAATAAACAAGTGGAAAAGAGAGAAGGAAATATAGAGAAGAACAATAAAAAGAGATCATCGAAAGAAAAGGAAAACGAGGAAAAGATGAGCAGTGTCCATCCATTGAAGATTCCTGGGTCCCTCAGGCCTGTAACAATAAGTGGGACACCACTGAGTCCTGCACTTCCTAGGACTCTGTGTGTGAGAGAGAGAGAGAAAGAAAGAGGAGGAAAATGCGATCCTATTTTCTTGGTCACAAGACCTCATGCTGTCAATGTGCACAAATTCAACACGCTGAGAGAAAGAAGTTTACAAAGGAAGAGGAAAGCGATAACCACAGGTTGCCTGAACAAAGAGCAAGAATATCAGTGGATCTGCAAAGGAAAGCAATAGGATGGTTTTCCAATTACGTTCACTCCGGCATTCATCTCTATCTGAGTTTATGTAATTTCCGTTCATTGTTGGACACTGAACTGATAATGTGCATTACGGCCTCCGAGAAAACAGCCTTATTTTGTCAACAGATCCAAACTCTTATACTAGAATTTTGTAACATTTTATGATGCTCACTTACAATGTTATTCAAGGCTTTGGTAACACTTTACTTAAGCCTTTATGTATAATGCATTATAAAGGGTTATTAAAGGATATAATGCATTGTAATTATTCATAATGGGCGTTGTAATACATTATATCTTGTCGTAAATAATTATAACCAAATTTAAAATGCTTAGTGTAACAATAAATTGATAAGTGTTATGTATTAACTGTGGTTGCAATTATTCATGAGATTGTACAATGCTTTATAAGGTGCATTACAAGGCATAGTGCACTAAAACTACTTTTATAATGCAATATGTATATATACAGTTGAAGTCAAAAGTTTACATACACCTTGCGGAATCTGCAAAATGGTAATTCTTTTAGCAAAATAAGAGCGATCATACAAAATGCATGTTATTTTTTTATTTAGTACGACCTGAATAAGATATTTCACATAAAAGACATTTACATATAGTCCACAAGAGAAAATAATAGTTGAATTTATAAAAATCACCCTGTTCAAAACTTGATTTTTATTACTGTGTTGTTACCTGAATGATCCACAGCTGTCTTTTTTTGTTTAGTAATAGTTGTTCATGAGTCCCTTGTTTGTCCTGAACAGTTAAACTGCCTGCTGTTCGTCAGAAAAATCCTTCAAGTCTCACAAATTCTTTGGTTTTTCAGCATTTTTGTGTATTTGAACCCTTTCCAACAATGACTGTATGAGTTTGAGATCCAGTTTTTCACACTGAGGACAACTGAGGGACTCATATGCAGCTATTACAGAAGGTTCAGACGCTCACTGATGCTTCAGCAGGAAAAACTATGCATTATGAGCTGGGGTTGTAAACTTTTGAACAGAATGAAGTTGTGTGCTTTTTTCTTATTTTGCCTAAATATCTTTTTTTTTTTTTTCATTTAGTACTGCCCTTCAGAAGCAACAGAAGATACTGGCATGTTTCCAAGAAGACAAAATTATTTACATTTACCATGATCTTCAAATTCTAAAAGTTTTCACCCCCTGGCTCTTAATGCTCTGGCACATCAGTGAGCATTTGAACCTTTTGTATTATTTGCATATGAGTCTCTCAGTTGTCCTCAGTGTGAAAAGATGGATCTCAAAATCATACAATCATTGTTGGAAAGGGTTCAAATACACAAAAATGCTGAAAAACCAAAGAATTTGTTGGATCTGAAGGATTTTAGCAGTTTAACTGTTCAGGACAAACAAGGGACTCATGAACAACTATCACTAAACAAAACAAACAAACAACAGGATCAAGAATTAAGCATTAACAGCATTAAGAATCAATTATTTTATATGATATTTTCTTGGGGACTATATGTGAATGTCTTTTATGTGAAATATCTTATTCAGGTCAGTACTAAATAAAAAATAACATGCATTTTGCAGATTCTGCAAGGTGTATGTAAACTTTTGACTTCAACTATCTATCTATCTATCTATCTATATGTGTATATATATATATATATATATATATATATATAATATGCACATACATGTTAGTGGGTGGTATGAAATTTATTACAAATTCAAAATAATTGTTTTCTATTTTAATATACTGTAAAAATGAATTAAAGTAAAAGGCATTACTCCAGTCTTCAGTGTCACATGATCCTTCAGAAATCATAATATGCTGATTTGCTGCTCAAGAAACATTGGCCTATTACGAGTGTCTGTTTACACTTGCCTTGTTGGCAGAGGATATTTACATTAACTCCGCCCACCAACGTGTGATTGGGGTTGTCAGCAATATAAAAGACGATTGCCAAATATCTGTACCAATAGTGTAGATGGTAAAGCGCATGCAGTAGTCTTTTTGATGCAATCGACCTGCCTTTTTCCTAACACTTTTTCCTGCTTTTTCAAATCTCATATCGTATTGAAAAGGCATTTGTTTTCAATAAAAATGAAGGAAATTATCAAAAAGTTGAAAATGAAGTATCGGGTAGGGTTAGGGTAGGTGTAGGGAGGGCTTTATTGTCCCAATAAAGTGGCATCCATTTACTAAATTTATTTACTTACTTTGGATTGAAATGATTTTTTACACTCAGTGCGTTATTATTGCATGCTGTTTTATATTGTATTACAATCCTATTTTAGTGTAAACAGAACCTATAGCTATTTGCACAATTGCATATCGCTAACCCCCCCCCCCCCCAACCCCCGCTATTTCCACTTAGTATAAATAGAATCTATTGCTATTTGCTGTAATTTTAGCATTCAAAAGACCAACATTTATTTGAAAAAGCAATCTGTTGTAACATTACACAAATTTTTACTGTCACTTTTGATCAATTTAATGTGTTCTTGCTAAAAAGTATATACTTTACTTACTGACTGAACTTACTGACCACAAAAACTTTTGAATGGAAAAGTTGTTTATAATCACACATTATTAGCCTTATCATTAGACAGACAGATTGATGGGCTAATAAACCTTATTTTTTAAGTTAATTTGTTTTTAAAGGGATAGTTCACCTAAAAGTAAAAAATCTGTCATTAATTACTCACCCTCATCCAAACCCATTCATCGTTGGAACACAAGATATTTTTGATGAAATCCATTGATGAGATTTCTGGCCCTGAATAGACAGCAACGCAACTGACATTCAATGCCCTGAAAGGTAGTAAGGACATCATTTAAACAGTCCATGTGGCATCACTGGTTGCATGCATGCATCTTCCTCCGTCAGTAAATAAGGTGCAGCACATCCGTGCTCTACATGAGAACTCCAGCTCTCGGACGCATGTGAGAGAGTGACATGGAACAGAAGAATTTGTTGAACAAGGTCATTATCTTTGTCTTTGTTTGTCACAGGGACTATTTTTAATGATGTCCTTACTACCTTTCTGGGTCTTGAACATATAAGTTGTGTTGCTGTCTATGCAGGGTCAGAAAGTTCTCGGATTTCATCAAAAATATCATAATTTGTGTTCCACAGATGAGCAAAGATCTTACGGGTTTGGATGACATGAGGGTGAGTGATTAATGACAGAATTTAAATTTTTGGGTGAACTAACATTTTAACATTTTTAAACAAGGCTTTGTCAAGTCATTATTTAAAGTTTCTTTACTTGAATTTTTAATTCAAATTCATATTAGAATTCTACATACTGTTTGTTACCTCAGGGCCAAGTTGCTGATAATTGAATAGCTGTATTATGTAAATATGTTCAGCCATATGTTAATGTATTCATGAGATTGTTTCCATATAGTATATGGTCTTGGTGAACTGATGAGGGAACTTGTGATTGTTATAGTATGTCAATGTAGTACATACAGTTGAAGCCAAAAGTTTACATACACCTTGCAAAATCTGCAAAATGTTAATTATTTTACAGAAATAAAAGGGATCATACAAAATGTGTGTGATTTGTTATTTAGTACCGACCTGAATAAGATATTTCACATAAAAGATGTTTACATATAGTCCACAAGTTGATCCTGTTCAAATGAAAAGTTTAAATACACTTGATTGACATGTGTTGTTATCTGCATGATTTTTTTTTTTAGTTTAGTTGTTCACGAGTCCCTTGTTTGTCCTGAACAGTTAAACTGCACGCTGTTCTTCAGAAAACTCCTTCAGGTCCTACAAGTTAGTTGGCATTTAATTTTTGTGTATTTGAACCCTTTCCAACAATAACTATGATTTTGAGATCCATCTTTTCACACTGACAACTGAGGGACTCATATGCAACTCATATGCAACTATTACAGAAGGTTCACACGCTCACTGATGCTTCAGAAGAAAACACAACGCATTAAGAAAATTTGAAGATCAGGGTAAATTTAACTTATTTTGTCTTCTGGGGAACATTTAAGTATCTTCTGTAGCTTCTGAAGGGCAGTACTAAATGAGGAAAATATGATATTTAGGCAAAATAAGAAAAATGTACACATTCTCATTCCATTCAATAGTTCCTTCTGAAGCATCTGTGAGCATTTGAACCTTCTGCAATATTTGTGTATGAGTCCCTCAGATTCTGCAAGGTGTATGTAAACTGTACAACTGTAGACCATTTTGATTCCAAACCCCCATTTCCCATGATATGGCTTTAATACACGTTTTTCAGTATGATTACTGAAATAGGAAAAAGCACTATGTGGGACCCTGAGACTCTGATTGACACATCTGACTGCACTGGATGCGGGCAGCTGCTGTCTAGTCCCTCCGCTGCTTGCAGAGAAGGTCACAGTCCTCTACATTCCACATCTACAAGCACTTCGAGCCTGAATTTATATCCTTGGAGAAAGACCTCTGTGCTTTTTGAAGCTGTTTTCACTTATAAACCCTAAAAACATTTTCCACATGCTTCTTTCATCTGATAATTGTTTAGGTTACGAGACCATCAGTGCTACAAGAAACTACTGTACTCATACAGCAGATGCTAGTGTTTATCAGATGAGCTGAGAGGAAGTCTAAAAGAGTTTGTGAGCTGATTTATGGGCTGACTTCAGATACGACATTATCTTTTCCCCTGTCTGATCACCTGAATGACAAGTGGCACTGACTCAGGGGAATGTGGACTCGTAGACTTCGCCCCAAAGTGTGTGCACCTGCCAGAACCCTATCTGTAGCCAATCAGTCATATGTTCGTTCAGCCATAGTCGTCCTCACTAAGGGCCCAGGCTCCTTCGCAGACGCACACGAGAGGTGGGGAAGGGTGTTATGAAGAGCTTTAGAAACTGATATATCCAATTGATTTGGAGGAACAGCGATGAGAGGAGGAGAATTCATTCAGAAGCCAAAAACGCTGCCAGCTTTTGCTCTCACAAGTCGATTGGATGTGCAGCAGACGTTAAACTCCAAAATAAAACGTTTCTCTGCATTGAGTATGATTAAATGGTCTTTGTCCTGCAGCGTTATCATTCGAGGATGCGATTTTTATAAACCTAGTTGCGTGCTGGGTAGATGTACGGCTTATATTTTTCGTCTCTGTCTTCTGTGTGGTTCACAAATGCATGTACTTTTGATAGGATCAAAGAAAAATGTGAGTCTGTATGCTGTGAACGCATTAAAAAGTAACTATGGCAATATAAATATGAGAGCTGAACTAAAAGCAAGGGTGTCCTCAGTGACTCACTTCCACAATGGTCCATTGTTCACGCAGTATTTACCGGTCACTCCGCATCATCCATCTTATGTACATTTCCCAGCTCTCAGCATGAGATGGCCTTCAGCCAGTGCTCAGGGCCTCTTGTTATAAATCTAACAGCATTGTTTGCTATGATGCTCAGCCTCCAGCAGTCTGTCATCGCAAGGATGCACGCTTGGCTTGAGGAGAGATTTTCCCCGACCACCTTGTCTCGCCCTGTTTCTTTTTCGCTAATGTTGAGAAGAACAGATGGAAGTGGAAGTTTGCAGGCTCGAGAGCCACGCTGCCGCGTATGTGCTTTTGGAGAGAATGGTCTCGTCGTCTTTGCTCCCAGTGCTTAGAGGTCACCGGTAATCGCCGCTTTGTACAGGCGGGTCATCGAGATAACGGAGGTCACGTGGCTTTTGTAGCGCAAGAACACCCTTGGGGCCTCGCTTGCTTCAGAGCTGGCCTAGAAAGTGGCCAATCAATGTGTATTTGCAGTTTCCTCTCTTTCATAATTGTAATGGAGATACATCTCGGTTGACCTCCAGTCACTTCAGATGCTACACGCCGCTGAAACTCTCCAAGGAGCTTGTTAGCATTTTTAGCCTCTTTTTCTTCTTGCTGTTTCCATGCAACAGATGCAAAGATGAGTGGCTCTGTATGACCTTAGTTAAGGTAGGTACATCCTATGAGACTCTGCGAAGGTGTGTTGACGCTGAGTGATTGCTTTCCCACAGGGAGTGCTGGTAAGTGGGAGGTTTACCCTGAAGGTCCTCGTGGAGGGGGCACTGTGATCGAGAATAGATTTTCACCAATGGTAGATAATGGCAGTCAGCAGAAAATGATGCTGGGGAAACGAAAAAAGAAAAAGCAGCACATTATCAGGAGACCGGAGCAAGGCCGTCTCCACCCCGCCCTGAAAAGGCGTGGGCGAAGAGAGAGAGTAACTGGGGAATTCTAATGGCATTTATTCTTCTCACAGAAACAGGATAACTATAATATGTCAGTAGTGTCTTGCGAATGAATCCATATTGGCTGGTTCCTTGGATATTCAAGGAGTTTTATTTCTCACAGGCCCTGTTAATGCAGCATTTGTTCCCCAGCAATGTGGCACCCTATTTTTCCTCAGTAATTTGCAGTATACTTTGTAAACATACACTCAAGTCGATGTTTAAATTCATTCTCCGTAGCAAACAATGTATCTTATTAGCAGTCTTGGGAATGGCTAGAGAAAATGAGCAAAAGCAGTAAAACACAATCAGTTTGCTCTATGAAATCCTGTTCATTTCCTTTATGTAATTGGTATAGCAGGGTTGTGCAAAATTCAGGATTGAAGAATTTGTTTTTAATTCATGACTTGAAATTTGAAAGCAATTTGTTAACAACACAGGAATTTCAGTATGTATGTCTATCTGTCTGTCTGTCTGTCTGTCTGTTGTTCTATTTATCTGTCTGTCTGTCATTCTGTCTGTATATCTATTGTTCTATCTATCTATCTATCTATCTATCTATCATCTATCTATCTATCTATCTATCTATCCGTCTGTCTGTCTGTCTGTCTGTCTGTCTGTCTGTATATCTATCTATCTTTTTGTATATCTGTCTGTCTGTCTGTCATTCTATCTATCTAACTTTCTGTATATCCATCTGTCTGTCATTCTATCTGTCTGTCTGTATATCTATCTATCTTTCTGTATATCTGTCTGTCTGTCTGTCTGTCATTCTATCTATCTGTCTGTCTGTATATCTAACTTTCTGTATATCCATCTGTCTGTCATTCTGTCTGTCTGTCTGTATATCTATCTTTCTGTATATCTGTCTGTTTGTCTGTCGTTCTATCTGTCTGTCTGTCTGTCTGTTGTTCTATTTATCTGTCTGTCTGTCATTCTGTCTGTATATCTTTTGTTCTATCTATCTATCTATCTATCTATCTATCTATCTATCTATCTATCTATCTATCTATCTATCTATCTATCTATCTATCTATCCGTCTGTCTGTCTGTCTGTCTGTCTATCTGTCTGTCTGTAGATCTATCTATCTTTCTGTATATCTGTCTGTCTGTCTGTCTGTCATTCTATCTATCTGTCTGTCTGTATATCTATCTAACTTTCTGTATATCCGTCTGTCTGTCATTCTATCTATCTGTCTGTCTGTATATCTAACTTTCTGTATATCCATCTGTCTGTCTTTCTATCTGTCTGTCTGTGTATCTATCTTTCTGTATATCTGTCTGTTTGTCTGTCGTTCTATCTGTCTGTCTGTATATCTATTGTGCTAATTTTCTGTATATCTGTCTGTCTGTCTGTCTGTCTGTCTGTCTGCCATTCTATCTGTCTGTCTGTATATCTATCTATCTTTCTGTATATCTGTCTGTCTCTGTGTCGTTCTATCTGTCTGTCTGTATATCTATTGTGCTAATTTTCTGTATATCTTTCTGTATATCTATCTGTCTGTCTGTCTGTCTGTCTGTCATTCTATCTGTCTGTCTGTATATCTATTGTGCTATCTTTCTGTATGTATATCTATCTCTATCTATCTATCTATCTATCTATCTATCTGTCTATCTGTCTGTCTGTCATTCTATCTGTGTGTATATCTGTCTATCTTTCTGTCTGTATATCTATTGTGCTAATTTTCTGTATATCTTTCTGTATATCTGTCTGTCTGCCATTCTGTCGATCTGTCTGTCTGTCTGTCTGTCTGTCTGTCTGTATATCTATTGTGCTAACTTTCTATATATCTGTCTGTCGTTCTGTCTGTCTGTCTGTATATCTATTGTGCTAACTTTCTATATATCTGTCTGTCTGTCTGTCGTTCTGTCTGTCTGTCTGTATATCTATTGTGCTATCTTTCTGTATATCTATCTATCTATCTATCTGTCTATCTGTCTATCTGTCTGTCTGTCTGTCTGTCTGTCATTCTATCTGTCTGTCTGTATATCTGTTTATCTGTCTGTCTATCTGTCTGTCTGTCTATCTATTTACCTGTCTGTCTGACTGCCTGCCTGCCTGTTTGTCTGTCTGTCTGTCTGTCTGTTATTCTATATATCACTATCATTCTATATATCACTCTATAGTTTTCTGTCTGTCATTCAGTCGATCTATTGTTTAAAAAATGTGTTTAAATATTTTTACATTTCAGGGAATTTAATATGTAGAATTTAATTTGAGAACTTTCTTTTTATCAGGGCACTTTTTTTTATAGAAATTTGTCCTGCATGACATCTCAGAAAAAAAAATTAATTACTCCTCAGAAAACTGATTTTATTCCAGGGATGCTGCTGGTTTCCCACGATCTAAGAAACTGCTGTTTCAAACACCTGTGGCCCACAAATACAGAACACTAATAAAAACCTTGTTTATCCCTGTTTCTAGGAAAGCCTTCAGCATCAGAGACCCCACCAGAAAAAAAATTATCACACTGTGCCAATAATACCTGCTTTAGCGAGTACAGGATGCGTCCACAGGAGGGATTAGCCCTATTGATCCCAGCTGGCAGACAGAACTATTTGAAAGTCAGAACAATCACATCGGGAACAGACTCTGTGGGCATGTGGACCAAAGGAAATGGTAGATGTAAGATACAGTCACAGAAGAGTGTATAGAGCAACAAGGGAAAATGCTCAACAGATAACAGGGCACTGACACAACTATTGCCAGCAACAGCTTCTGCCGTTCACCTCACAACTCATTTCTCTCTTTTTCCCTGAAGTGGGTAATTTATGTTATACACTTCTCCTATCCTAGTTATATTCAGAAACACCTGTAAGTCATTTCAGCTTGGCTAATGACTTACACATGCACATGCTCACTTTTAACATTCAATCAAATTGTATTTTAATGTCAACATGAAATAAAAATGTAAGTTTTTTTTGTTTTATTTTTATTCTACTATAAAATATCATTGTACCTTGTGACCAGTTCATAAGCTTGTCCGACAGCTGGACGAGTTTTAGTTCCATGTCATTCATATGATCCAGTGATCCAATCAAATTCCTGATGGACAAAATCTAGTCCTGCCCTACATTTTTTCGCCCTCATTTGAGAAATCCGATATATGTGCATTGCAATAGAGAAGAAAAGACAATCACAATTTTTGCTTCATGCTGGCTTTAAAAAGAGTGTTTTGTTTAGAATAACATGGTTTGATGTTGTTTGGTTGAAGATCTGAAAGGTTTGAACCTTCAACCTCTTTAAATTTGAAAAATTTTACAAACTTAGATTGAGAAAAAAATGCAGCAGTCTGTCTTTTCTTATTCAATTTCAGCTTGTGGTCATCTATATAAGAGAAACAATTTGATTACAGAAAAGAGCAATTATTTTTAGAGGAGATTGTGGTAAGAAGTTATTATCTTTCTGTTGTTTTGTTTCTGGTTTCTGCTAATTAATTTATACTGTATATGCTAATGGAACAATGTAATTTCTGTAAATCATTCATAAAAAAAAAAAATAAAGCTAGTAAGGAGAAAGATGTAATTTAATAATATATCATTCTGCCATTATAGTGCTTGAATCATACATAAATTATATGTTTGCCATTGTGGATGTGCATTCTCTCTTGCATTCTGCAGTGGAGTGTTAATGCACATTCGAAGATATTAATTTGATCAGAAGACAGATTTGAGATCTCATCTAAGATCTGTACCTTTTGATTAAATCAGATAATAACAATGTGAATGAGATCATGCGAGTAAGCACTCTGTAGTGTGGAGGGGTATTTTTTTGTGTATAACCTCTTCCATCAGATTGATGACGTTGGATGATCAAAAAAGCAAGTCAGCAGATTCCCTTAATCTCAGGGCACATCACCAGGAGAGTGCAGCTGTGCATCCAGAATGCAATATTTCATAAAAACACATAGAAATTTAAACACACTCAACATCTATAGTTTCATTGTTCTATCATTGTATTGTTCTATCGTTCCATCATTCTATCCGTCTACACTGTAAAAAACAATTTGTTGAGTTAACTTAAAAAAAAAAAAAAGTTACCTGGTTGCCTTAAAGGGATAGTTCACCCAAAAATGAAAATTTAATGTTTATCCGCTTACCCCCAGGGCATCCAAGATGTAGGTGACTTTGTTTCTTCAGTAGAACACATACAAAGATTTTTAACTCACTGTTGCTGACTGTCAGTCATATAATGGCAGTCAATGGCTACCAAATTTTTGAGAGTAAAAAAAAAAACATACACAAACAAAACCAAATTAAACCCTGCGACTCGTGATGATACACTGATGTCCTAAGACATGAAACGATCAGTTTGTGCAAAAAACAGAACAGTATTTATATCATTTTTTTTTTACCTCTGATTCACCACAACATCTGTCTGTCCTGAGCACATGCACAGCAGACAGGTACGTGCTCTGACATAGTATCTACGTTGTCTGATGATATATAAAAATCGTCTTCCATTACTATGACCTGTACTTCTAAATATCTTTATGTGCCTTTCACATGCGTGCTGCTTTCTCCTTCTTTCCAAAGCGCTCCGTAGCTTCTGCTCCCGTGGCGTCTGCTGTTGCTAAGCAACCATGACCTGTGCTCTCTACGAAGACGCGGAAACTTAAGCAAAGGAATTGTTACAGCCCATTTTAAAAGGGGTGAGACGCGAACGATGTTAACGGGATTCCAACCACAGCCGACAGATCACCAAAAACACCAAACGTAAGTTTTAAGATATTTATTAAAGAAAGAGATGTGTATATATGTAATAACTTCAGGATGGCCCAAGGTCAAAATAACAAACAAACAAAAGATAAATAACCTGATTGAAGAAAAACAAAAATACAAAAAAACTTCCCTAACTCCCTAACTAATAAACAAATCGCAAAATTGGCTCAAAATAAATGGCAGTCCATCCCTACGCTCCAAAAATAATTTTAAGACAACAAAAAGGATGGTCTGTGCCAAAATACTATCAAGCAAATCTCATAAGGAGTTCCTTAAACAGTTTTGAATAAACAACAAAATTAAACAGTCAAAAGGTAATCAGAAACAAAGACATGTTTGGTGATCTGTCGAAGGGGGGTGGAATCCGGAGCTCCTCACGCCACGACAGCAAACACAGGAATGAGCTTGCCATATTGTACCAACTCCGCCAATGAGGTTCCTCGAAGGTCAGCCAATCCCTGCAGACACACATACACAAAGCAATGCAACACACACACGCAGATGCCAAGGATCATAACAGGAATAAATAGATTTCCAGCACTAAAAAATTGCTTGCAGTAGCTCTGCTACTAAATGTATTTAAAATGGTTGTTACAGGAAAGGATGAAGCTGATTGATTGGTTGGTTCTTATGACATGACCCGCGGTGTGCTTACGGCATTCTGAAAAGTTGAGATGTTTTTATCTTGATGTGGTGCGGACGCACCTGAAAAAAACGAGCGCACTGCACCGCATGCACCGCGTCACTTCCATTATAAGCATGCACAAACTTGAGTGTGCAAAAGACGCAACGTGAACGGCCCCTTAGATTTTCACAGTGCCAGTGAACACGTCCGTAGTCTCTGCGCACTGTGTAAACAATGAGTGACGTATAAGCACAAGTCACTTCCGGCGCTTGCGTATACTAAGTCAGAGCGCGTACACGTCACGCCTGGGTGCTGTGCTTGCGCTCAGGACAGATGGACGTTGTGGCGAATCAGAGGTAAAAAATTATATAAATACTGTTCAGTTTCTCACACAAACTGATCTTTTCATGTCTTAGGACATCAGTGTATCGTCACAAGTCACAGGGTTTAATTTGGTTTTGTTTGTGTATGTTTTTTTTTTACTCTCGAAGATTTGGTAGCCATTGACTGCCATTATATGACTGACAGACTGCAACGGTTTGAGTTAAAAATCTTTCTTTGTGTTCTACTGAAGAAACAAAGTCACCTGCATCTTGGATGCCCTGGAGGTAAGCAGATAAACATCAAATTTGAATTTTTGGGTGAACTATCCCTTTAAAATTAAGTTCAGTCAACTCAAAGAAGTTTAGTCAACTTAAAATGTACTAGGTGACTTAGTTGTACTTAAGGCAGCAGAGTTTTTACGATCTATTGTTCTATTGTTCTGTCGTTCTGTCTGTCATTCTATCTATCATTCTGTCATACTACCTATCGATTATTCTCTCTGCTTTTGTTTACTTCTGGGTACCAGTTTGTCCCCAAAATATGGTTACAGTAAGTACATACACACACACACACACACACACACACACAGGTTTTCCTATCATTATTGTGACATTTAATACGAGTAAAGCGTCTGCTGTATCAACCAAGTTGTATAGAAACTATAAATCTGTTGAACATAATATGAATCTAACCCTACTACACAATCCCACTACAACTGCAAGGATTGATTCTTGAACTATCATTGTGTTCCTGAGTAAGGCATTAACCCCAGGTTACTCCAGTGGGATTGTCTCGTAATAAGTGTACAGTAAGTCACTTTGTGTAAGACTGTCAGCTGACTGCTTGCTTAGATGTCCTGGTGTGGTATTCATTAAGCAGTCTTTTGTTCTTCTGTACAGCTTTATTGGGTGTTGCACATTGATTTAAGATTCCCACAATGCATGCAGTGAGTGCTCACACTTTAATTTCTGAACATAGTGATGTTTATGTAAAGGAATTAGAAATGATCTGGCCTTCGCTCTGGGGACCGAGAGAAACCCACAGCTCTCAGGGGTACTTCATTTCATATTCCGAAGGAAGAAATTTCTGCTCTCTTCGACACCCCGCCATTCTGTATTGGTTTTATAAGATTGTAAAAACATAATGTTCCTCTCAAGGGAAGAGAATTAATTAGCCTCACCATCTGGTAATTACGCTAAAAAACAGTAGGTGAGATTGTTGATAATTGTTGACATGCAATGCGTTTCAACTCACTCTCGTTTTATGGAGCTTGCATCAGAATATTGCTTGCTGCTGTGTTTACAGTGAATGGCATTATCTGTGTGAGTGCTCACTGTTACCACAGCAGAGCACTTCTTATCCACAGTCTAATAACTTATTTCTTCACAACCGCAGGTAAGCAATATCTCTGTCAGAGGTAGCATTCTACCTACTTTTCTCCTTCTGCAGTCCCTTTTCAGTGTGGCTAGGGTTGCTGACCCATTCTTACAAAATTATTTTATCTTATGCCCAATGTTAATGCAATCGGTTTAAGACAATGTTAAAATATACAGTTTATGGTGGAAAACAAATTGGATGTGACGCACAATGCAACACAATGTTCATCAGAAGTGTTTTTGTTTTATTGCAATTGTGAGTTTGTATTTCGCAATTCTGAGAAATACAGTCAGAATTGCAAGATAACAAGACTTTTTTCAGAATTGTAAGATATAAACTTGCAATTGCGAGTTATCAAGGCCAATTTTGAGGGGGAAAAAGACTCTGTTCTCAGAATTGCAAGTCTATATCTCACAATTCTGATTTCATAACTCACAATTGCATGTTATGAAGTCAGAAGTGAAAGATACGAGCTCATAATTGCAAGAGAAAAAATAGAAAGTCAGTTTATTTCTCGCAATTCTGACTTTATTTATTAGAATTGCAAGGTTTTGTCTCGAAATTCTGACTTTATAACTCGCAATTGTGAGTTTATATCACAGAATTTTTATATCAAAACCTTTGTTCAGATGTTGTATTTTAAGACATTTGTCAGGTTTTTGTTTTTAAAACTCTCTTATGTGTAGGATTAATTTCATACACATCCCATCCCACACCTCCGTTGTTAATTCCAAAACGTTATTTTAGACCTAGCAAAATGGAGGTTTGAGCCATTGATTGCATTAGTTATGAGCAAGTGTGAAATTGTGAAATACCTTAATCTGTTTGTTTCACAACAGTGATCGCCAGTAGCGTCTCTACTTATAGTGAAACTGTAAGTTTATCTTCTTCAAGAACAGTGCCATTATTACCTCGCTTGTGGTACAAAGAGACAAAGAGAGTATGTGCTTCCCGTAATAATAAAATGCAATTTGGTGGCAAAATCATGGAAATTATTTGTTGTTTTATCCAATTGTTTATTATATTTATTTGCTTGGTCAGTGTCATTGTGTGTTTTAGTTATTTTTCTGTTGTATCTGTTGTATTTTTCAGATTCAAGCATTCAATAGCCCTGTAATATAAATGGAATTAATAAGTGCATTTTATTTAGTCAATCAGTTGAGTATTTGAAATGTTCAGTTTCATATTTATTTAACAAATTATGCATATTTTGACAGTTTCAGATTTAAAAACTTTAGAATAGTAATAACTATACAAATATAAATATAAATAATCTGTAAAAATGTTTGTTTTTAAAGTGAATGTAAATACTTTTTACACTTTAGATCCTGTCACTGTGTCAGTGTTGTTTGTTTGTTGTGAGCATGAAAAAATAGAATATTGAAAATACATGCATACCTAAAAATAACAATGAAATCAGTCTGAATATTTATGTACAGTCATGATTCCAGTGTTATTGCACTAGGAAAGGCAGGAGCCAAGCTGACATGTATGTAATGATGTGTGACAGTTCAGTTTGACATTTGTCAGTGAGCCAAAATCTTGCATCGCAAATGAATTTTAGCACCTAATTCAGTCAAGCATATTTCATAGATGCACATAAACTGTAGACATTTCTTTGCTCACTTCATTCACCAATTGTCAATTGTTTACTTGAATCTCTATGCCATAGGTAAAATAAGAATGTGCCTATTTTCACTAACAGTGAAACAACTAATAGTGTGCCTTATTTTCATCTGCTGAAGTTGGCAACCCTAAATGTGACCTTTCTGAGAGATGGACAGCTCTTATCCCCTCGGCGCTGTGGCAATAGCTTTGCTATATATGGACCAGGTGCGTAACAGAACAAAATATCCCCTAGCGTCACGTCACCACACCCCCCAGTCAGCGGCGTAGTAAGAGTCACATCCCATTCTGTCCTCTCCAGCAGCGATGCTACTAAAAGCATTCCTCCATGCACTTAAAAGATGTCACTCACTGATCCTGAGTCAGCGATTGCTGCACTTTAGCCATATCTGTGTTTGCTGATGTCAGGGGTCTTCAATTCCCCCACTCGCGCTCAAACACACTATCTTGCTCTTCAGGTGAAAGGGAGACGAAAAGAAAGCCATCTTAAGTTCCCTTTCAATCTTTGTCCCATCCATCAATTCATTTTTCTTTCTTCACTCTTACCTCGGCAACTGCAGAGAGGTTGAAGTGAATGGCCTGGTATGTGCTGAAATGGCCAGGACAATAATCTGTGGAGCAAGAGGCTTGTATAGGCCTCTAACAATGGCTGTTTGATTCCACTCAGGATGCATTTCCCACCTTAAATCTCGCTAGAGCCTTTTCTTTTATTGTGAGAGTGATTTATACCCGCTCACTCTGAATAAAAGACCTCTGCCACCAATTAGATGATGGCGGTTGTCTGTCAGCTGTCTGGGTAGTCAGCCTTGTTCAGATTTATTGTTCTTTGATTGAAGAGAGAAACTCATTCAGTGCGAGCGTGAACCTGATGCCAAGCCCTCCGTGGTGCCGCTCACACTCCTTCTCCTGCCAGCCCGACTAATAACGCATTTAACTTTTTTTCTAAGATGCACCTATGGTTCTTAATGAGATGATGAGGGACCTGAGCAATTAGGTTTTTCCAGCTGTCAGACACATTTAAAAAACGAAGAAAGCATCGCTTTGTCGGGGAGTTAGAGATAAGAACAATTTGGCTGGAATTTATTTTGCGTGCCCGCTCCATATTTTAAGCGTATTAACGGCGTGTTGTATTTCACAAACGGCTGAATGATTGAAGAGCTGTCGTCGGGAGCGGAGCAGAGGAAAAGGTGGCGGAGACAATCGCCCCGAATCATAATAAATGCATTAAACATTTGTTTAAGACTTTCATTCCAGATTGAAGCCCGTCAGCTCCACGAGAACCCGCCAAACCTCCAGATGCAGTTTGGGCTCGTTTCCATTTCATTGAGGTCGTCTGCACTCCCACGGCTTCATCTCATAAAAAAATAAACCTCCTCCTCGAACATCACACGCAAATTCAGGGTAAATTCCTTTTGAGGCTTGAGTATTTGTTTAGAGAACTGAAGCTTAAAGAGATTAAGATGACATTTCAATGTTCACAGTGTTTACGGTTCTGCTCTATTTGTGTCTTAATGTCTTGCATTTTAAACACATTGGGCATTTCGTGCTAAAATGTGGATCATCTGCTCTCTCCTGGATACGGATTTAGAAATAATACAGCGCAATCTCCAGCTCCTCAAGTGCTGGTGTATTTTGACAGTTTGAAGTTGAGCCGAGTTTCAAACAGAAGCGTCTACAGCAAGCTAGGGGAATCAAATTCAGGTCAAGCTCTGTGATCCAAAGCAGATTGCTTTTATTTTGAACATCACAAACACAATTGCCTTTTGCAAACCTTGCCACGAAGAGAAAACTTTAGGCGAGATCTGTTTTGCTAGAAGTCAGGCTCCTGGCCTCCATAGAGCGCCCTGCCATTGAAAGTGACAGAATCGATGGCCGCTTGCCTTAAGGCTTAGAATTAGAGTATTGATGCTCGTGTGATTTTCTTAATGGCTTACTGGAAGGCCGACCACTTAATTATCTCCAAATGGTTGAGAAATACTCAACTAGATGATGTTATATTGAAACGCAGTGTGAAATTACAGAGAATGTATGCAGAACGTGTACAGCTGCTCAAGTTGAAGACCGAAAAACATAAGCATCCCTCGTGCGATGACTGTTATAATTGTCGTTGCTCCAGCAACCGAGCCTCCTCGTCGAGTAAGTGCATGCCAAGTCGCACGCTTTGATTTTTAAGCTCATTCCACAGAGGTTAGAAATGAATAGATTATTGAAGAGATCTAATGCATTTGGTGATATGTCTTTTGTTTTTCATTTATGTTTAACTACAGAATTGATTTGTGGATGTTCCACTTCATCTGTGGCAAGTCATGATTTTTAAGAGAATCATGCAACAAGTGCAAATTGATGAATATCTCACTTCTTGCATAAAGTGGAAATGAAAGCATCTAGGAACTTGGATGTCAGTTTCCACTCAAGAGTGTCAAGAATTTTTGACTTTAAAGGATTAGTTCACTTCCAGAATAAAAATGTTGAGATGTTGAAAAGAAACTTTACTTTTTAAAATTATACTTTGTAATTGCAAATGCTCGTGTTGCACTAGCCTGGTTTTTTTATCAGTAAATTATCAGGATTTCTTTACATTTCTCACCTACACGCATCAAGTAATTTATGTTCGAAAGGTCACGCAAGATGTAGGTGGAAGTACCAACCCAGTGTTTACGAAGCGAACGTGTGAAGAAAGTCAAACGACCTTTACAAAAAAGGTATAGCAACAATGTTGGACGATTTTGAAGTGGGAGGAGAAAATTACGTTTTTGCCCTACCCTACCTTTTTGAACCGAAGTACAATTGTTTTGCTAGATAAGACCCCTATTCTTTAGTTGGTATCATATAGAGTCTTCAAAGCAGCAGTGAAACTGCAATTTGATCCCTATAGAAGCCTTCTATTTGGAGAAAAATCCTGGAAATGGTTTCCTCTAAAACCTTAATTTCTTTTCGACTGAAGAAAGAAAGCCAGGAACATCTTGGATGACAATGAGTGAGTAACTTATCAGGATTCTTTAACTGCTGGCATGTTTGACAACCAAATACTGTCCAAATATCTTTTTTTTTTCTCTCTCTAATATGAATGCCCTTTGAGTAGATATTTTACATTTTAAATGTGACCAAGATGTCCAGTTAAATTTTGGGCCTGCTTTATACAGAGAATTAAACCACAGTTAAAAAGTTTGGTAGGTTTTCCCTTTATTTTAATATTGTGTGTGTGTTTATATTTTTAAAAGAAGTCTCAAATGCTCACCAAGGCAGAATTTGTTATCAAAAATACTGTAAAAACTGTAATATTGTAAAATATGATTAATATAATAAACATTTAAATAAATGTTAAAAAATGCAATTTAGTAATGTGATATCAAAGCTGAATGTTTAGCATCAATACTCACATGATGGTATCACAATAGTGTCACATAATTCTTCAGAAATCATTCTAATATGTTGATTTGCTGCTCAAGAAACATTTCTCAATACTGAAAACAGATGTGATTAATGTTTTTGTGGATTTTTTATTTATTTTATTTTATTTTTTTATTTAAAATGAATAGAACTTTCAAACACATTTAATTAAAATGCTCCTTTTTTAATTTAAATGATCCTTTTTGTAACAAATATAAAAGATCTTCATTGAAACTTCCATTCAATGTAATGCATCCTTGTCAAATGAAAGTATTCTTTTTTTTTTTTTCAAACTTTCACTGATCCCAAACTTTTGAACAGTAGTGTACTCTGTCCACATTTCAAATAGCTCTCAATCATTTATATTTACAGCTGTCTTTATTAAATTCTTACTAAATGACTAATGTCACTACACCAAACATGTGACCCTTGACCACAAAACCATTTTTTTTAACTCGATATTTATACATCATCTGAAAGCTGAATAAATAAGGTTTCCATTGATGTATGGCTGAGATACAATTATTTGAAAATCTGGAATCTGAAGGTGCAAAAAAATCTAGATATTGAGAAAATCACCTTTAAAGTTGTCCAAATTAAGTTCTTAGCAATGCATATTACTAATCAAAAATTAAGTTTTGATATATTTTTGGTAGGAAATTTACTAAATGGAATCTTTGCTTAATATTTTAATGATTTTTGGCTTAAAAGTAAAATCAAATATACCAGTGCTACTTACAGGGTCACATATGACTCATCACACCAAAAATGAAAGTTCTTTAATAGGTACTGTAACTGTTTAAGAAGCCATGCTTACCTTTGCCACCTGCATTGTGCTCTTGCCAAATGGAGCCAAACACAGATTTGGAGCTGCAATTCCCTTCTCTGGTTTTCTTTTCTGGGAGAGTGCATTCACCACTAAGCCAGACCTGGAAGCTGTCAGGAGGATTGTGCCATCAGAATATGCAGCTTCAAGTCTGTCATTTGAAAAAGATTTGAAAAGAGACTAATACACTGTATTTCAGTGCATTGTTAACCATCATTTTTTTCCTGCTCCAGAAAAGATGGTTTTCACAAGAACCGTGCAGCCCTGAATTTGACCTGCTCAGTCATTGTCTCTCTTTCTGTACAGCCTTCTCTTTCTTTCTTTACATTTCTCACCTACATGAGCTGCTGGAATGTTTACGTGGATAAGCACCAGTGAACTGCAAAAGCGAAATGGAAACCTATTTGCCGACATGTGAAGTTGGGCTGTTATCAGCAGAGACCGACTCCCTGTACACCTCTGTGTTCTGTCAGGCCTCGGCAGGTTGAGATTGAGAGAAAGAAAGAGACTTCTGCTTTCTCCTTCCTGATAAGTGAATGACATCTCCACAGGCCAGGTCACTGCGTGTGAGGCACGACAAGATACTTCTGATTGGAGCTGTGCATTTAGCTCTTATCTGTCCCTGCTGAGCCTGTGCGAGTACAAAGGTAGAAAATGGTCAAAACAGAGCAAAATACAATCATTCAGAAGACCCAAATGATCTATGGCAAACAAACAGCGTTCTCCCTGAGCTCACAGAGCCATGATAATTCTCGGAAATGGTGGAAGTGCCCTTGTTGTGTAGCTGCGTAATGACTCATGTTTAATGCTTATCGTCGTGAACCGCTCGCTTCTCTACTCCTTCGTACATTGCGCCGTATTTTGTAGGTGTAACTACCGCAAGGTAGGAGCTCAAATCCCATGTGGACACTTTGTATCAAAACGTTTGCTGTTAAATATGTTAGCTCTGAACTTTTTGTGAACATCCTGCCCTTGTGCTAAATCTGCTGAGAGGCATCAGCAAAGCTTTTAAAGAAATAAAAAGTGAACACTGAGAAATAACAATGAAAAGTGTGGTGACTTTATTGGTTTCTCTTTATAGCTCTGTAAGTCGTGAGACTATGAGGTAGATGTTGCCATGGAGAATTAAGTTCTAAATTCAAACCGCATGCTCAGTGTTTGTGGTCTTCAGGTACAGTATAATCAGCATAGATGAGCACTGATAACTTTTCCATTACTGACCTCTGAAATGACCAATTAGCTGTGTAAAAGGACTTTAAGACATACAGTCAGTATTATACCTTAACAGAATTATCAAAAAGTACTAAAACTAAAAGCATGTTGCAGTTGCATGCATAATGAAGGACATTATGTAATTATAGAATGCCATAAAGGAATACAGACATCTACCTTTTTATATTTAAAGTATCATATTTCTAACATTATGCTGTTGTGGAGTGTTATCAACATTGCCACTCATTTCTCATCATGGACCTGTTCAGCTTTGATGTGCCCTCATAAAAAACACAATCAGCCTACACATTACAGTAATAACATACACATTAAATTGGTCTGAGTTTGAAAAAGTATTAAAGTTACACTCTAAAGAATGCTGGGATATTTATTTATTTATTTTTATTTGTTTATTGGTTTATATTTTTACCCAGGTGAGCGTTTTTCTGCACTCTAAAAATGCTGCGTTCAGACAGTTCATTTTTTTAACCTGGTGCTGGGTAGATTTTCTGTAACTCATCTGCTGGGTCAATACAATTGATAAACCCCTCACACACCTACCCTGCGCTGGGTCAGTGTAACCCAATGTTGGGTAGTCTGTGCCAAAGTGGTTAAAACTGTATTTGACAGCGGTCAATCCATACCTGTCAACATTTGAGTTCCAAAATACGTAAATACGGGGGGTATCGGGGGGCGGAGTCAAAAGTAAAAATTATTATATTATTATTTATATTACTTTAAACAATTATTATAAAACAGTTGCATTCGTTTAGTACCATATAAATATATATAGTTTAGTTTATTATCCTCTAGTGGATCCACCAGTTCACATTTACAAGCAGTTGGCGTTTTCGCCATGTTTTCTCGGGAAAACACCGCAGAAAACAAAGCAGAGCACCTGACTTTGGAACTTGGAACTGATATCAATTAAGTAATATTCGACCTTGAAATATGGTGACATGATTATTCATATAATGAGGTTTTGGCCATACAAATTAGCGAAGTAGGAAGCATATAAAATACACTCAGTTGGATTTTTTTTTTTTTATAGAAAGATTAAAAATAGCCTACGGGAAAATATTTAAATAGGATGATAGTCAGATAGGATGATAAAATACGGGTGAATCCCGGGAAAAATGGGAGGGTTGACAGGTAAGGGTCAATCTGTGTTCTGTCCTGAGAGAAAATTTTACTGACGGGAAACTTCCTGAAATTAAGTTTTGTATTACACTGTATTCCTGTCAAATTATTACTGTACAAATAGGGAAATGTTTGTAGTCTCACGTTTCTTTTTCTTTTTTAAATTTACGTCGCGACTAACGTCTGCTTGGAATGCTAGCCTTTTACAAACGCAGCATTCACTGGATCTATATATAAAGCGAACGACGCACCGGCACCACTGTGAAAGTTTCCAACACAAGTTTCACTTCACGCCAAATGAATGCGCGACACGATGCGATACGCTGTCTGTCATGTCACAAAGTTGCAGTGGGCTCCACTGACTACAATATGAGTGCTGTTGATCTAGTGAACTAGCGACGCAGCT
This sequence comes from Cirrhinus molitorella, assembly GCA_033026305.1. Classification (NCBI taxonomy): domain Eukaryota; kingdom Metazoa; phylum Chordata; class Actinopteri; order Cypriniformes; family Cyprinidae; genus Cirrhinus; species Cirrhinus molitorella. The sequence continues at coordinate 27,615,244 of CM065122.1, read as the reverse complement.
TGACGGGTTGAAACTTAAATGACTGACAGACAAGATGGCACGAGGTAAAGCTGTTCTGATGTAACTTTTCAAACATGAATATAAGATAAGTCATGAATATAAGTCATTTACTGAACTGGAACGGCCTACTGCTAGCAGTTTTCTTCCCACAAATACCCACTGGCTGCTCTTACTGCTCCAGTCATGTCCCAAAACATACTGCTTTTGAATATTTTATGATTGTAAAATACTGACTTGACATTTAATGAAAATATTGCATACTGTATACTGTTCTTGTACAGTAAGATCATTCTTTCTTATTTTTTTAAGAAATGACCTTTTCATGTGTCATAATATTAATCAGTAAATAAGCATATTAGAATGATTTCTGAAAGATCAATTTAGCTTTCACATCATGAATAAATTACTCAAATAAAATATTCGAATAGAAAAATAATATTTTATAGTAATATTTGACAATATTATACGTTTTATGGTAAGATCATGTGACACGACTAAAGACTGGAGTAATGATGTTGAAAAATGTAGCTTTCACATCATGAATAAATTACTCAAATAAAATATTCAAATAGAAAAATAATATTTTATAGTAATATTTGACAATATTATAGGTTTTATGGTACTTAAATAAATAGATAAATAAATAAATGCAGCATTGATGAGATTTCGGTAGCAATTTACAATAACCTAAATTAAATATATCTTTAATATGAACGAATGATGAGTTAAGGCATGTACTAATCAAGAACTAACCTTAACTATGACACGAGTCATATGAATTCATGTGATTTCAAAGTTAATATTAAATTAATATTTATTTTAGGTATTAGTGCATGATTAAGTTACTGAGATTTCTTTCAAAAACATAAAATCGTACCAACCCCAAATCTTTAAGCAGAGTAATTTCTGTCACAACTTGCACCTAAGAAGGACATACTATACCAAAAGCAATTAATGTGTCAAAAGCAACTCATCTGAAGCTTTTGTGCTGATTTGTATTGCCACCCATCTAGTCTTCAGCTGAATGCGAGAAGGCAAGGCAGTACTTTCATTTGTAGTTCACTATTGTAGAGGTTAACACCCCCTTTTCTCATTCATTCTCTCTCTCACATTATGTGTGTGAATGTGTGCAAGCATGCATACACAAAGAAGTGCCTAGAAATGTCTATGTTATTTTGGTTGTTTGCTTATTTTTTTCACTCAGTATGCAGTGCGCAGCTCAGAGCCTTGGGGTAAACGTAGGTTAAGGCTTCCTGTGGCATTTCAACTTTGCATAATTTGTTTACTGAGATCCTCCAGCGATGGCTGTTCTACTTTAACTGGCTACACAAACTCAAAAGGTGTTTCAAAATCGCGTGTAGCTAATGGCAACTGGCCGCGTAATTTATTTGCATGTCGATGTGCATGGTGAACTTGTGAGCCAGTACCATAAAGGTTATTTTGCTTGTCCTTTGAGTGGATGTATTATTGTGAGAAGTCCTTATTTCGTCACCTTTAATTAAGATACATTTGGTATGTAGTGTCTGTAAGGTCGTAGCTTCTGGCTGAAGTGCCTGAGTAGCGCTGTTTTTCAAGCATGTCATTTTGTACTCTGGCTCATGGAGAAGTGGGCTTTCATCGCAAGGTCAATGACCACACTTTTAGAGTACAATCGCTTGTATATCGCTCAGAGAACATTGACCACCTCTGGTTTCATTGTCAGGTATAAGGTAAGTTCACAGGGCTTTTCTTCCATAAAGCCACTTCGAAGTGTTTGTCTCTATAGCAACAGGAAAACAGTAGAAAGTTTGCGAGTGTTAAAAATGTCCTTGTAGTTAAGAAACTCAGATATCCACATGGCAAGTCAAGACAGATTAGCATAGAGACGTTCTTGCTCTCTCTCTGCATCAAATAACTCCATGTTCTTTGCATAATATAGTTCTCAGCATTGCGTTTCTCCTCTCTCTGCAGATAATTCCCCACTACTCATCATTAGATTAATTCCAATGACGATTTCACATCTCTGAAAGTTAAGTCATTTAGGGATTTCCCTACCTAACTGGAGTCATCCTTTACAAACACAGAAACGGAGAGAGAGAATTTCACATATACGGAGAGATTAACTAAATATATAAACGCAAAGACATTTCCATATGTGAGTGTTTCTTTAACTTTTGTAACTTTTAACAGAACACACTTTTTCACACTTTCACTTCATTTAATTTGTTTAATGTCATGCTTTCATTTAATTTGTCTTCTTAATATTTTTGCATATACAGGAGAAAATGTGCAAATAAAATCCTAAATCATGGATTGTGTATTATAATGGAATAAAATTGACTATTTTTTAATAAAATGGCCTTTGTTCTCATATTGAAATGTAATATATGACATTGTCCTATATCAAGAGTGATATTGCCATATATGATATGAGGCAATATATAATTATAAAAGTTCTTTTTGGTCCTCGGATGTGATTGGCTGAGAGTTAAACATGAGATATAAATTGTTTTGGGTAAATAAACGCAATATCATATGTACGTTCTCTGGATTGATGAAGATATAAGTTCATAACATATATAAAAGAAAAAAAATAATAGTAAATGAATTATTTTTTTCACTTAAAAACTATGTAGCAACCATATATGTCAATAATATATATTTTATTTAAGTAACTTTATGAAAAAAAAAAAAGATATTTAGGCAAAGTAAGAAAAATGTATATATCTTCATTCTGTTCAAAAGTTTACACGCTGGCTTTTAATGCATTATTTTTCCTTCTGAAACATCAATGAGTGTTTAAACCTTCTGTAATAGTTGCATATGAGTCCCTCAGTTGTCCTCAGTGTAAAAAAGATGGATCTTAAAATCATACAGTCATTGTTGGAAAGGGTTCTTTCCAACAATGCTGAAAACCAAAGAATTTGTGGGACCTGAAGGATTTTTCTGAAGAACAGCGGGCAGTTTAACTGTTCAGGACTCATTTGGGACTCATGAACCGCTATCACTAAACAAACAAACAAACAAACAAACAAACAAACAAACAAACAGCTGTGGATCATTCAGGAAACAACACAGTATTAAGAATCAAGTGTATGTAAACTTTTGAACAGGGTCATTTTTATGAATGCAACTATTATTTTCTTTTGTGGACTATATGTAAACGTATTTTATGTGAAATATATTTACTTCTGTAAGTAAAATCAACATGCATTGACAGGTTTTTGGGTGGATATACATGTATATAACATATTTCCAAAAATGTATTGTTCATACTTAAAGATACATATTTGTATGGGCTATATATATATTAACATTTTAACACATGAAGTGTTTTCATTTTTTAACAGGTTTCCTATTTTTTCTTCATATGACACAATATTTCATATATGGAAATGTAATATATGTACATATATTACATTTGCATTTGGGTCTCGCAAAAGCTATATTTTATGAATCTTAAAAACACACAATTAAATTATTTTACTTTTAATTTTAATTTGGACAACTTACTTGGAAATAATGCACTATAAGATTCACAATAAAATATTTCTTATCTTCACACATCACAAGTGTGCTCTTCACAGTTGTCTCCATGGTAACAAAGTACACTAAGTAAAAAAAATTAAAATTATGTGTTCTGTGTTATATTTGGAAAAGTCATTTTCACACTATAAATATTGAAGCTTTTTTTATTATTATTATTCTCAATTTGTTTAGATTATCATAGTTTTAAACAAGTAATTATTCTTATTTTCATAATTTAAGATTGAATGTGTCTGTCTTGAACTTGAAAAGTAGCACTGTTTTAATGTGATCCTTTTATAAAATTGTAATAAACATCATCCTCAGGGGCACAGAAGCTGAAAAAACACCCATTTTCAATAAACAAAGCGGCATGTGTGTAAGAAATGGATAATGTCAATAATGGATAATGTCATGAATAATGTCACCACAACCTTTTACACACACACACAGTGCTCTGAATAATGTAAAATGCTAATGCATTACAGTTAGCACTTATTGATTAACTTACAGCAGTTCAGTGATTTATATATGAGTTCTTTGTTGGGTCTAAGAGTTGGGTTAAAAATGGGGGTGAATGCGTTAACCCTATAATCATCATTAATCCTCCAAACCCACAGATTAACAGCAGACTCATCCATCAGTAATTGTATCTGAACTGCGCATTTGCTAGAAGGTGAGTGAGTCTTATAGATTCTCAATCCTGTTTACCTACCCACATCTGCTAATTAGTTTTTCTCATAATTGCCACTTCTATTATGGCTTGTGCTTTAGTGCTTCTAATCACTTTGTCCTTAAAATTCAAACTGACAAACGGTGGGGATGTAAATCACACATTTGTATGCCGGTCTGAAGTGTATGCACTCATGCATCTAGATTTATGTGTGTGTGTGTTTGATGAGGAGGTAAGCCTCTTAAACTCTCTAGCAGTTCTTTGGCACTCTGGGTCTTGAGAGGGTGGGAGAACTGACCAAGTTTATGATGAGCTTTCCTCAACAGACCACTGACTTCTCAGTTTTTTCTACTTAAGCTCCTTACGCAGTACTGCTCATCTGTTTCTCAGCGTCCGGTAAATAGACTGTGCTCGGAATCTCTTATTTTGCCCATAAAATGACTTTTCTGCAAGGTGAAAAACTCCCATTTGAGCAGCGTAACTCCCATCAAGCCAACACCGGTGCTTTATGCTTGAAACACAGGAACGCTTTTGTTCCCCACTTATGAGTGATTTATGATGTAATTCAAAGGATGGCAGCTGAAGTGAGAGTGCTGTTTAGCCCATACTGTGAGCTCATCATCTTTGCAGTAGCTGTGAATGAACTACCCAGGAAACAGCTCTGCGTGTTTGGAACCATGGGGACAAAGTCACTTAGCTATTCCCGCTAGATTACAGTACACCTTTACAAGCTCTGTGTCGTTATTCATAAAGAGGAACATTTGTTTAGGTGTTCTTTTGCCCATATACTTACCATAACATTAACATATGTAATATGGACATTTTTAGAATGGAAAAATAATAAATGGTATTGCTCTTGTATTGTTAAACAGCTGCTTGCTGAAATGTCATGCCAAATGTATTTCTTCCTGGGTGGAAAACTTTGGGCCTGTTCAAGGATTAAGATACTCAGATTTTCTAGTTTAGTGCTCCATAAATCATTGACATTACCATGTGAAATAGTTTATGAATAAAAAAAAAGATGGATGGTACATCATACAATGTAGAAAGTTTTTTTAAATAACTTTTTTGAGTAAAACATTTTAAAAATGATTTGGATCAAGCTCAGGCAAATAAATTTAACCGTTTACAAAATAAAATCTAAAAAAACAGAAAACTAAAAATCCACCTTATAGGAACAAGTAAACAACTTAAACAGGTAATGAGAAAGTCACATGATGAATCAAAGCTCATCACAAACAGCTTTTCCTCAAGATGAGAAAGAAAAAATATATGAAGAGTTCAGATGCGAAAGCCTCTAAATCCATTTGACATCTTTCTTTAAAAAAATGCATTTTATCAGGCTCCGAAGTATAGGTTTCTATGTAAGTACTGGTACTTCTGATTGGCCTGAGGGTGGGATTTTAGCGAGTTTGAAGTAAAAGTATTTGATGGGTGTGTAATACATGCCGAGAGCATTCACTCAGTATCATTATCTCATTTTTGACCGAGATGGCTTTTAGCTGGTTTTGCATCTGAACTTTATAGAAGGTGCTCAATGTCATTCTCACAAACACTAAACACCATAATGTTAACACATGATACTGAAATAATGCAATAAACATTAATTTAACATCATTAGGTGTAACATACAACCCTAATGAACATAACTGGTAAGACAAACGAGAAGAAACAGTTATTTCAACACAAAACCAACAAATGTGAAATGGTCACTGTAAATTATATTTACAATTATACAGTTTTTTTTTTTTACTTTCAAAAACTGCATTTTTTCATAAAATTCCATGAAATGCCCATTACAGTATACTTTTATTTTCTCTACAAATGTATTTTACTTTTTTGGATTGTTTGTTTTGTTTTCAGGTACAAATGCATAAAATATATTTTTGTTTACTTTTTATAGTAGTACACTATTTATATTCTAGGCATTTATCATTGACACCAAATTAGTAGTATCGTAAAGTTGAAGTTCAAGTTGAACGAAATACAAATTTACTTCGGTCTGAACTGGGTTTTAATAGGAAATGATATGTAAAATATTACTTAAGAAGTTTCAACTAACATTAAATTTACAGTATTTAATAATACTTAAAAAGAATATGAATGTTCATTGTTAGTTCATGTTACCTTATACTTATTAAATAATTTTAACAGATACATTTTTGATTTAAATATTGTACAACTAATTGTTGAAAGTAACATTAACCAAGACAAATACATGCTTTTGAAGTATTTTCCTGTGTTAATTCATGTTGACTAATGTAGTCAAATAATGTTAACAGATGAAATCCTTATTGTAAAATGTTACTAAAAGGTTTTGGGAATTTTTACTTAAAATAATACCTGTTTCTAATGACAAAAACGTACCTCTGGGAACTTTTTTGCAAGACGCGAAATATGTAATAGTAAGTAGGCTAAATATCACTACAGTTTCCAACAGAAATGAACACTAGAGGTGGAAAACAGCAAGCACTTTTAATCGTTTTTGTACACAGTTACGATGAAAGAGCTGAAAGATGAGAGATCGAAAAACAAGTTAAAACGGCGTGCTTGCGATTGCATTTTTATGTCACATTCGCGTTTGTTCATACGGTCAGGTAGGTTTAGATGTAGTGCAGATGGTACGTAATTTTAAAACGTCACTGAGCATTAGAGTTATAGCGCCACTCAACGGACATTTCAAGTCAGAACTGCGGTGACACGTTCAAAACCAATGTCTCAAAACATACCATATGTACAAACGCTCTTTTAGCGCCACTGAAATGCGAAATGTGGACATTTCACATCGAATATGTATGTTTTCGTCTTGAGACCAGGTTGCTATAACGGAATACCAGCTTTATGATTTATGTTTACTGTAAACATGTTTAAAAGATGGATTTTAATTGGTTGTTAATCTTTTCATCATTGGTCAGCAAGACAAAAAAATTACTCATACCATTGTTCTGTAATTTATTATTATTATTATTATTATTATTTTTTTTTTTTTATTTTATTTTTTTTCCAAATTTGAATCCATGCAATCAGGAGTTTGGTTTACAGATTTACACTGCTTGCTTTGAAAGTGACTTTTATGTAAGCTGGGCTTTATACATCGCTACACTGTTGACAATAGACAATGGAATTTTTTGCCTGCTAAACTTTGCACCTAAAGAATGTTCACCGGAATGGTATTTAAAACCTGGTTGTAGTTATTGTTCTTGGTGTGAATGGGCCTTATTTCATGGCTCCTTCTTTTCCTCCTCAAACTAAAAACGCAAAAGCTGATCGCACAAGCATTCACCCACAGCAATGTCCTCTCTGGGATCATTCATCTGTCTGGCTCTTTTCTCACTGTCAAATAAAAGCATTAAACAGGAGGTTGTACGCTGTTATTCTCTCTTTCAGACCTCTTCTGTTATCTGATGTCCTCCAAACCGGCCAGTTCATCACAGGCTGAGCGTCTGATGCCAGAGACACAGGGACAGGACCCCGGCCCTTCTCTGTCGATGTCACAGGCCGTAATAGAGTCATAAACCTTGGGGATCTGCTTGATTGAGTTGCATCAAACACAAAGAGGATGCTAATCTCATTATGCAGCTTCTATATACGTCACCCCTATCCCAAACCCATCCGTTTTATGGGCTTATATAAGCTTTATGAGACATCATTTAACAATTATGGAGCCTGTCCGTTTGACCTTAAAGGTGCTCTATCAACTTAATTTATGACATTGATTGCAACAGAAAATTATTTTGATGTCCCTTGGTTTTAAAAAGAATCATAGTTACATATAAAGTACTTACATTCTATTTAAACACAACACTTATACAGTACATGAATTAACATGAGTAGTGTGATAGAATTGCTTACTGGCCCTGTCTGTGTAAAGTTATATGCAGTCTTTCTACGCTGTTGTCATGACAACATTGGCCAGTAACATTTTCACACGATGCCAGAAAGGAATGTTTTGCAATTATCTACAAACCACTGTTTACTAGAGGAATTATTGTGAATGTTGGGATATCTTATTACAAATTTGGTTTGAAAATACCAAAATGTGAATACAATTTCCATGATAAGAATTCCAGTATTACTATGTATTTCTTGATGCTCATAAAAAAAAACTTGCACTTCAAATCATGTGATAATTTTTTTTTTGTTTATTATTTACTACAGATTGTTTTTAGTAATTAAAAATAAGGTTGGTATAGAATAAAATATAAATATTAGATGAGAAATGGAAAGAAAAGGGTAAAACTAACTGAAATAAAGTGAAGCTGAAGTATTTAAAAGGTTTAAACTGAAGAAAAAAAAAACTATGGCTATAGAAAATAAAAGAAATAAATGACAAAGCACATACATTACTTTAAAAATTAAATTAAAATGAGAACTATAAATAAAAGCTAATTCAAAATATTAATTAATATTTTGATTGCATATAAATTATACTAAAACAACACTGGTTTGGATAATTAGCTACTATTACCTCCCAGAATAATATGAGATTCTATATTTTGCACCAATTCCTCCACAACACAAATACTTTTTGTGACATTCTGATATACTTCACAACTTAAATAAAACAAACATTTAGTGCATTACTGTAAAAAACTTTTTTTTTTCTTGTTTAACAAAGGGAATGAGTATGTTGTAATCAACATTATACCACAAATGTTGCTGATAAAGCGTAAACAAACCCAGAACATTGCTTTAAGATTCCATTAGAAAATCTTGGCTGTTGGTTTACTGACTGAAGGAGAGTTGTGGGAATGTACCTGGAAGGTATTTTATCTTGCATTTTAGCATGGTCTCATTTCTTATAGCATAATTGTAAACGATGGCCAATTCTTCATATTTGTAGTGGACATTTTATTTGAGTCAACACAAATCAATGAGCTGCCCTCCTTGTGATAACCACAGACCAAGCGGCTTCTTTTGAGATCAATAGTAGTGATTTATTGAGTTGGTTGCCCTAACTGGATATCTCAAGTTGCACTTAACATCCCCTGTGCCATACAAAGAAACACATAGTGGTAAATGTGAAATTTACATTACATGGAAATATTCCACCACTGAAATATTCGCATCTATCTCTCTTAACCGATTCAGTGTTGACCTTTCACTTTGTGTTGTGGCAATCACAAGTTGCCAGCATTCTAGAATTGCATTCACAGAGGAAATGAAAAGATGATAATCTTCCACAGTGATAAAATGAATCCCAGCGCAACGAGGGCGTTTTGGGATGCCGCTAGTCTGGGTTCATGTTGGGTGGGGGGGAGGGGTGATGAGAATTCACCCTTCTCTTACTTGTGGTGTAAAATCCCTTTACCTTTCACTCTATGCGAATGTGAGAAAACACCTCAGCGCAAATGTTTCTCTGCTCAGCGAATATATACTCTCCAGAGACCTGATAAACCAGCTCCCTTTGAAAATGCACTTAACATTTTCAGAAATGCAAATTTTTTTTTCAAAAGATGCAGCATTTTTCATATCCAATAAAGATGAATATAAAGCTTATGCATTTTCATAGAGTTTTCCGTGTCTGTTTCACTTCATTAAAATTTTAAACTGTTAAGTTAGGCCATAATGACCTAGTTCATTCAGCTTTAAATTTCTGAGGCACATTAAAGTCCCTTTAAAGGATTAGTTCACTTTCAGAACAAAAAATTTCAGATAATGTACTCACCCCCTTGCCATCCAAGATATTCATGTCTTTCTTTCTTCAGTCGTAAAGTATTTATGTTTTTTAAGGAAAACATTTCAGGATTTATCTTCGTATAATTGATATCTATGGTGCTCCCAAGTTTGAACTTCCTAAATGCAGTTTAAATCCAGCTTCAAAGGGCTTTGAACAATCCCAGCCAATGAAAAAGGGTCTTATCTAGCAAAACGATCGGTTATTTTTAAACAAATTGACGTGTTATATACTTTTTAACCCCAAATGCTCGTCGCATGCGCATGCATAGGGTCTTCCCCAACTTCAAAATAGCCTTACATCGCTGCAGAAATACCAACCCAGTGTTTACAAAGTGAACATACAAAGAAGATCAAAATTTCAAAGATTCTGAAGTTGAAGACGAAAACAAGATGGGAGTTTTTCGACATAACCTAACTGTATTGACCCGGATCACACAGACTACGTATGCGCATCATAGAGATGAGACAACACGAGCATTTGAGGTTAAAAAGTATAGTAATTGTCAATTTGTTTCGAAAATGACTGATTGTTTCGCTAGATAAGACCCTTCTTACTCAGCTGGGATCATTTAGAGCCCTTTGAAGCCGCATTTAAACTGCATTATGGAAGTTAAAACTTGGGGGCACCATATATATCCACATATGGAGAGAAATCATGAAATTTGTTCCTAAAAAAACAACTGTGAATTTTTGTTCTGAAAGCAAACTAATCCTTTAAGACAAGTAATTTCACTCAGCAGCCATCTCTGAAATGGTCCTTTCTCTTTGAATGGGAAAACATCAAATCCTCCAAAGCGGTTTACCAAGCTTACGATTAAATTTCATATTTAAAATCACCAACGAAATCTGACAACAACTGCCAGATAAATGTTATTCCTTGTGCTCCAGTAGCAATAAAATAAAGTTTGTTTTTGATGCTAGACCATGCAGCCAATGCGCATGCGCAGTCATAAGCGTGAGTTTGCGAACGCTGCCTGTTTCTCTAGGAACTGGAGAATCTAACAGCAGCTGCATTGACGTGATGACTTTACTGATCATGATTGGCTCTGTCATTTAGAAGGCTGGGCTTATTTGCCATATTGGGTGTTTCACTTTCTCCCATTCATTAGTATAAGGAGTACACAGTCTTTCTATATATAAAGTCTTTGATAACACCAAACATGTATATAAATTCATATACATTACAGGCCAAAAGTATTGGGACACCCCCTTGTAATGAACAAGTTTGACTGCTTTAGTAATTTCCATGAGTACTAATCTTTATATTTAAGCATATAATGATATTCTAGGGAATTGTGTCCTTCTAATTTTATAGCAGTACCCTTTTTTATTCTAACATGACAATGCCTCCGTGTATAATGCAAGGTTCATAGAGAAATGTTTGATTCAGTCAGTGTGGAAGAACTTGACTGGTCTGCATAAAGCCAAGTCCTAATCCCAGCTGAACACCTCTGGTGTGACTTTAAATGCAGACCTTGAGCCAAACACCAAATGACTTGTGCATATGGGTTCAGTGATTTTAGACACTTCTAGAAGGAACAGAGATGGAAATTCTCTCTAAAAAAAAAAAAAAAAAATTTAAATTCATGAATTATGCTTCCATTGTTTTTGCTACAGTTTTGGAAGTGCCTTTTTCTGTTCTAAAAAAGGGGGTGTCCTAATTTATTTCTCCATATAGTGTATGTAAAAGTCATTGGTGTTTGTTGATTGGCATTGAGTTTTTGGCTCAAGGTCTGCATTTAAAGTCACACCAGAAGTGTGACTTATGTGACTTATGCAGACCAGTCAAGTTCTTCCACACTGACTGAGTCATTTCTCTATGAGGCATTGTTGTGGTAGAATAAAAAGGGTCCTCTCCAAACACAATTCCCTAGTATATCATTATATGCCTAAACATCAAGATTAGTACTCATGGAAAGTAGTCAAACCTGTTCATTAAAAGTCGTTCCAAACCCGTAAGACCTTCATTCACCTTCAAAACACAAATTAAGATATTTTTATGAAATCTGAGAGCTTTCTGACCCTGCATAGACAGCAATGCAACTGACACGTTTAAGGCCCAGAAAGGTAGTAAGAACATCATTAAAATAGTCCATATGACACAGTGGGTCAACTGTAATGACATGAAGCTACGAGAATTTTTGTGCACAAAGAAAACAAAAACATCAACTTTATTCAATAATTTCTTCTCTTCCGTGTCAGTCATCACCATGCATTCACGAGAGTGCTATGGATGAACCACTGATGTCACTCAGTATTTACAAAGTCAGAAATTTCATCAAAAATATCTTAATTTCTATTCTCCATAAGGATAATGTTACTTATGAATATGTTTCTACTCACAATTTCTACCCAATAAAATATTTTGGAGCTTGCCATAACTATAAAAATGTATATTCATTATAAAAAAAAAAATGCCAGTGAAGTTATAAAATTGTATTAATTTTCATCCTCATAGATTAAGGTTCTACAAGACAGTGGAAACTGTTGTTGAGGTTATGAAATAAAATAAGAAATATCTTGATTTTTAATGCTTGTTTTGTCTTATTTTAAATCATTTTAAGTTATCTTGAATCTCTGAAAATTTGCTGAGAATTGTGTGCTCCAGTTCACTGGTTGAGAACTACTACTGTATAACTACTGTACCTCACAAGGGAAATAGGTTTAACCGTCTTTCCATTACTTTTGCTTCTAAACCTCTCAAGAGAAGTGAAGCAGAGATATGTAAAGACAGTCGAACCTAAAGATCCCTTTCTTGAAATAAGCTCACTTGGCAATGGCAATTGAAAGACAGTGATGAAACCCCAGGAACAGACAGTCCAATAAATCAAGACATTGTCAGACAATACAAGGCCTTGAGACAGCACAATCCTAACAAGGCGTGGAGAGGGAATGAGAGAGTCTGTTGGGATACCTGTGCTGCTGAACCACACACAGAGCTCATCATGTCCAAGCTGAAGGCTCTGCAACCAAAACAAGGTGAAGGGGAAAGGAGCAGCAAGGAAACAAATCAGGGAAACAAGACTTGGCACTGGCATTCCAGAAAAGTGAGTGAGATGTTTGGCAGAGGAGAATCCAATAAGAGTGCTGGTGGCTGAGCATTTCAATTACCCAGTGGGGAAGCAAGCAGACACAGAGAGGTATCAGATGCTAGTTTGACATGCTGTTGGTGGACAGGTCTCAGCAGCTGCCCACTCCTCCAGCCCTCAGGGCAGCTATCACTGTAAACATACTGCCATAACAATGGACACCACAAAAGTTATTTGCAGCCCGATCTGCCTGCACTCCCTACACACCCACACTTGCTAGCTCAAACTGAGTGACGTCGTCTTTTTTAGTATTTCGATAAGAGTTTTTCTAGGACGATATTACTTCTTATCATCCATGTGTGACATATGAGTTCTTTTCAAATGCTAGCATACACTTTCACATTAAGCCGATGTAACACATTATTGTCAGGGGAGTGAAATCAAGTCTGTTCAACATTAATACTTAATGTACCCCACAGCACCTAATGCAAAAAACACACAATCAATTTGATTATGCTGTGTTTACTTTAAAATAACAAGCTGAGAGTTTCCGCGGAGGACTAGCATAAGCCACCTGCACTGCTAAAGGTCACGCATGAGAATTGGCTCCACACCCTGACAATAAGTTGATGAGCAATGGTGATGGCAAGAGCTTTTTTTCTTTGCACTCTTTTCTCCATTTTCGAATAACCAGATTGTGTGCTACAAAATGCAATTTGACCAAGGCCAGACAAAGGGTATGAACCAGATTGTTAAATGCTCACCCCGCATTGATACGATTTTTCATTATTTTGCTTTTTTCTTGCAGTAGGTCAAAGGAACCTTTGTTATGGAGGTCTAGTGACTGGAAATCTTCACAGGCCAGACAAGGGTTCTTTTGTGCCTTAGAAATGGTGCATTAAAAGACTGAAAAACATTTTGTACAAAATGTATTCTGACTCATTCAGGAAAAATAATAGACTTAAAGTTTGTTTGCTGTCATTTTTACTATAAAATCTTTTTATCTTTACGATTTAATGTTTATTTTTAATTATTTATGACCAAAATATTATATGAGATCTTATAATATTGTATAAAATCAGAAAATAAAAAACTTTAATGATTCCATTGCAGAAGTACTCCATTAGGAACATTCATATTGCTTGTAGATGTTACTACACTTGAAGTGAAGTTAACCGGTATGGGTATGATTTGGAAAGGCACACATGTCTTAATAAAAGGTCTAACAGCTGAAAATGCATATCAGAGCAAAAACCAAGCCCTGAGGTCAAAAAACAAAAGCTCAGAGACAGGACTGCGTCAAACGACACATCTGGGGAAGAGTTCAGAGAAAATTCTGCTGCACAGAAGATTCACAGATGCATGTAGTTTCCGGTAACATTAATGGAAGAAGTTTGAAACAACCACGACTCTTCCTGGAGCTGGCCTCCTGGCCAAACAATTGATGGAGAAGGGCCTTAGTTTGACTGGTGACCAAGAACCTGATGGTCACTCTAGAAACTTACAGATGGACAAACATCCAAGACTCAATCCTCTCCTCAGTGAAGACACATGAAAACACGCTGGTAGCAGCCTCATGCTGTGGGGCTGTTTTTCAGTGGACGGGACTGAGGGACTTGTCAGAGTAGAAGAAAAGCTCAATGCACAAAAATATTGAGATAGCCTAATGAAAACCTAGTCCAGAGCATTCAGAACCTCAGACTGGGCAGAAGGTTTACCGTCCAACAGGACAATGAACCTAAGCACACAGTAAGAGTGACTTATAGACAACTCTGTGAATGTCCTTGAGTGGCTTGAACCCAATCAAATATTTCTGAAGAAACCTAAAAATGCCTTGAGCTTGAGAGGTGAAGAAGTAAGGTGAGGAATGGCAGATAGTTGCCAAATGTTGGTGTGCAAATCTTTTTGCATCATACTCGAACAGACTTGAGGCTGTAAAGGTTTTTCAGCTAAGTACTGAGTTAAGGGTATGAATACTTATGCAATATACAATGTTGTTTGTTTTTTCACATGGAGTGTAGACTGATGTGGACAATAAAAGAAATTTAAAACAGTTTAACATAAGACAACAACATAACAAAACATGGGAAAAAAAGAAAAAAGGTACTGTATATACAACATGGTAAATCTTACATTGTATCATGAGTCAGAAACAAAAGACTAACATTACAAATGAGTTCCAACTTCAAATTCTGAATGGATGAGCCACATTTACAGTTGTATCCACACCTACTCGCATTAACTGCATTTTATATTAATGCTGCAAGCTGTGATGTTACTTGGGAACAAAGAACCAAAACAACTAATCCATATGTTGTGCTGTGGATGGAAAAAGCCCACTTCATAACAAAGTTTTTCTCACCTTGACTTGTTTTGGACGTGGTTTAAACTGAAATTCAATTGCTTCTTCACGAGGCAGATTCTCAATATTGGCATCAGATTGCAAGCGCTGCCTGAAAGAGACTGTGTTGCTGCTCACAGTTCAAGGTGACGGGTTTAGCACAGTATAGCTGTAATGTGAAAGTCCCTTTTCAGGAATGTCAGGGGTGATGTTTTATCTCCATATAAATGTGCTCTCTGAGTACTTTTGAGAGGCTTGCCTTGCCTCTACTTCTCAATAATTATGGTCCTGATGATGTATTTCTCTACTGCAAAATAATTGTGACTAAAGGCTGTTACCATCTGAAATCACATCTTCATAATCACAAATTGGACATAATGTACAAACAGTGTATTTGAAAAATAAACCTTTTTTTAATGATTAGCCAAGGGTCTTCTTAACACTGATGGTGTGTTGATGATGATGAAGGGGGAGGAAATGACTGGACAGCAAACAGATGTAGATGATCTGGCTGCTTTTGGGTCAGTGGCGGAATTACATTTTTACTAAGATCATCTGAGGCTAACATTCATTAAGGTTCAGGAGATTTTCTGTGAAGTCATGCATGTATTTACCATCTGCTGTGTAGCAAGGGCATCTTCACAGGAAGTACTGCTTAGAATGTCTTGATTAACTTCATATCACCTCAAAATGCCTCAGATGGTTAGTAAGTAATTATGATGTAATCAGACATGGCTAAATGTTGTCATGTTGATTCGTCTTAGATCAGGTCCATGGATGCTAATGTTTTGATTAAGAACACTTTTTTTCAAGAATGATGTGCACAGATACACTTATAAACAAAATTCATAACCAACTCACTGCAAAATTCCATTAATAGAAATCGTTGATTTGGATTTCATACTGGAAACCTTCCAGGATTTTTCTCCATATAGTGGACTTAAATGGGAGCCAATGGGTTGAAGGTCCAAATTGCAGTTTCAGTGCAGCTTCAAAGGTCTCTACATGATCCCAGCCAAAGAATAAGGGACGTATCAAGCGAAACCAAATCAAATTTCCAAATCAAATGTTTTATTCTGGAAGTGAACTTCTCCTTTAATATTAAACTCTTTTCATAAATTTCACAATTTGTGTCATGAAGTCTAATTTCACAAGTAGCATTTTATATGTTCTTAAAACACACTATTAAATAATATAACATATTTAATATTAATATTTTAATATTATTTTACATTTTGTAATATTAAGTCAATAATATCCAACCTCATTGGTGCTCCTGTCGTCACATGACACGCATAAGCTAATGAGGTTTAAAGTTCCTGAAGTACAACACTGTTCGTTTTATGCTAGATGATAAATTATTTGAATTGATAGTGAATAATCGCTTATTCGAAGACTGGGATTTATGCACTTTTTTGATGTCAACACTGTATGGGCAAAAACAGCTGAAGCATTCTTCAAATGCTTTATTTAATGTTTAATGGAACTAAGATGTCATACGAGCCTGGAACGACCAGGGTGAGTAAATGACGACAGAATTGTCCTTTAGGGCAAAATATTACTTAAAAACAGGTAAACGTGCAACTTTAGTCTATGTAACATCAACAAACAAGCAGTGGCAACACTTGCGGGAGAGCACGATTCGCGCCATTATCAGGTGCATTCATTTGACAGACGCCTAATTGGCATTTTTCTACGCTTTGCTTAGGTACTATAGCCACATTTATTTGCATATGTCGACCTAAATTGTATTATAAAAATTATTTTATTCACTTATAACAAATGTTATGTTATCTTAAATAACATCAGATTTTTTATTTTATCACCAACAAATTCTCATGCTGTTCACTAAACTTTCAAAACAGTTTAAGTGTGAGGAAGAAATGAGTTACTCAGCTCCTAAAAAGTTTGTCCTTGTATCAGTATAAACTGTATAAATGTGCCAGTAAGTGTGTAGATTTAAAATTCATGCTTGTCAAAACATTTGCATTTTCCCCTGATGGAGAAAAACACATTGCTAGTGGTTCCCAGGCCTGTATTTTATGGAAAACCATTTCTTCCAAATCAGAAATAAATAAATCATGCTTGGTAAATAATTCTGACATAAATAATTAAATAACATAACATAAATAATTATGGTAAGTCTTAATGAGATACTAAGTAATAGTTATGAGATAAGAGGTCAAAATTATGAGATACGTTTTTTAATGTGAAAATTCATAGTATGATCATTTTGACCTTTTATGTCAATTATAAATTATCAAAGCATGGTTTTTTTTTGTTTTGTTTTATGTGGTGGAAATGGGCTTTCATAGTACTTCACTGTACTTGTTCTCTTACCTGGTTAAAATGAAATGATTAAATTCAACTGTAATCCTGATGCTTGCATTAGTGATGTCTCTAATTGGGTTTTAAACCCATTACAGTGTAGGATAATGTTAATGACATTCTTTTTTGAGAGCTCTCAAATCAAGATTGCACTCGAATGACTCAATCTTAATGAACTGACCTTTTGGTGACCTTTTGTATTGTGTGATTGCTAATGAATGTCTGAATGCTTCTTGTCACTTTGAGTCAACCTTTTGTCACTTCAACATACTGTAAAATTTAAATCTTTTAAATGAATGTGTATATAGTTAATACCCCTTCTGTAAAAGCTTTAAGATGATTATATTTTGATATATAAGTGTTAACTCATGCTTTTCAATGATATATGACAGATGCAGATTTCGATGTCATGTAAGTTTAATTAATGTAAGCGTCTCTAGAGAACAATTCTGCAGCTTAATTAGTAGCCTCCTCCTCTCTCTGATTTGGTTCATTACCAGGATGAGCTGTGTTAGGTATGCGTCCCCAGATGTGTTTTTGTGTGTTATTTTGCGTGCGAGAAGACATTACTGTGAGCTTGAATCAGAGTTTCATATGTCATTAAGTTTGTCACCTTTTACTTGCTTTGAGAAATGTGCTAGGAGAGATTCTTCATCTACAAACCCCTGGCAAGTTTTAATTTCATTTATGGAACGATTTTATGTGCAAAAACGTCTTGATTCAGCCAGTTGCGGGATATTATTGCTGCCATTTTGGGTGGTTATCTGGAAAAAGCCAGCTGCTGGGGAAATCACAAAGGATATTAATGCCAGGAATGAAATAATAATAATGTCATACATATAAATACTTCATAATGAGTCTCTCCCTGGATTTTTTTTGCTGACACAGCAATAATGGGAAGAGGTTTTATTGCTCTCAGTTAAGAGATGAGGGCTATTGATATTGCATATCTCATGCTGGAAATGTCCCTGAAGGATTTCAGGAATGAGTTTTTACTCAGCCTCAAGAAAGAATAGAGAAAATCTACTTTCTCAATTCAGTTTATGTTTCCTTGTGCTTATCATTTATTGAGAGAACCATCTGACTGGTTTCCACCAACTGTTCATTTATATGGGAAGATGGGTGACAGGACCATTTCCATACATTCCAAAACCTAGTGAACTTTTTATGTATAAAAACTATATAACATAATTTGTCTAGCACCTTCAGTATTGAGTTAAACAAGGTAAATCAAGTGTCTGGTGCATGTAAGAAGCACTGTTTGTGTGGCATATGGAGTTGCTAACTACACTACTATTCAAAACTCGTGAAGATTTTTTAACATGTCTTTGAAGTAAATAGCTCTTATGCTCATCAAGGTTACGTTTATTTGATCAAAAATAATGAAAAAACAGTAATATTGTAAAATATTATTACAGTTCTAATAGTCAACATTTTAAGTGGATCAAGTTCATCAAAGTTGTCCTAAGGCAAGAACAAGTATTGTTTTGGCTTTAGGACAACTTTGATGAAAGGTTTCAAACCACTTCAAATGTTGACTACTGTATTTTACAATTCAATTTTAAATATAATATGTGAATAATTCCTGGCATTTATTGATGTCAAAGCAGAATTTACAACAGCCATTATTAATGATCCTTCAGAAATCATTCTGATATGTTGATTTGGTGCTCAAGAAATATTTCTTAATCAGTGTTTTTTTATTTTATTTCCTCTAGACTCTGTTTTAATGGCTAAATTTATATTTTATTAATAAAAAGCATGTCTAATTATTTGAAATCCTGGCACAAGTTAATAGAAATGTATCTTTTCTCAAATTCAGTTTTATTTTTTAGCAAATTTACCAATTCTGGTAAATATATTTTCTGCTAAATATTCCCTAAAAGATACATTTTAATAATAATCTTTTGTTGTTTTTTGATTGTTCACATACTCATATATTGAGGCAGCAGAGGCTGAAAACACAGTGATTGTCACACACGCTTCAGTATGTATAGTAAACAAAACTGTGCATCTGCAACATTTATTCACACATAGACACGTAGAACACGCATGAATCATATATAAATAGTATGTTTGCGGCTTAACATTCACAGACACTATTCCATATTGTTTTTTTTTTAAGTGTACTGACCTATTTTTGATTTATTCGTCCAAAATTTGTGACATTGCGCATTATATAGTAAATTCCGCATTGCGAAAATCGAAGGGGCCTAGAAAGTTAAAAAAAATAGCATTAATTTAAAATAAAATCTTTTGTCACATAGATATCTTTAATGATTTTAATAAAAACAAGAATATTAACTTCTTAAAGAAATATTTTTGACCACAAATTCTTGACCTAAAAAGGTATCGAAGCAGCTCACTAGGTTTTGGAATAGAACTCCAAACTCACATTTATATCCATCATATGTGACTTACTGTTTATGCAAATGATGTATTGGAAGTTTTATGACAATATATTGTATTCCACTTGGCCAGAATCCCAAAAGTCACTTTCAATATTCTTACTGAAATAGTTTTACTATCCAACATTATTACAGTAAGTGACCAGTTCTGTTGTGTTCTCAAAATCCAAGCCAATCTTTTCATATATTTTTCCTGAACTAAAGGCCCAGTGGTGCATATATTTGAAGTCCTTATAAAGTCCTCAGAGTATTGTTTTGGACCGTTATAAACACTGAATAACCAAGCAAGTTCCATATGCTAATTGAAACTGACCTCAGAACCTTTTTCTGTCCGCCAAATCAATGACCCTACGAGACTCAAAATGCTAATATAAACAAATCAATATCCATCTCATTTATTCAGGTGATTAGACTTCGAAAGGATTTTGTAACAGCCAACGCTGCCAAAAACCAACCTCAGCGTCTTCCTCTAGTAACATTATTTGAACGCTATCCAAGTAAGCCATTTTCGCCTGTTTGTCCCTCCCCCCCACCAGGCAACTTTTAATTTTTTCATTCAAGCTGTACAAGCGGCAGTGACTGATCTGCTACAAATACATATTCATTATTTCAATTGATCTATGAGCTTAAGTCGTCTCTGAGGAGAGGTTGTACGAGCGAGGTCCGCTGCAGCTTTCAGTGATGTCATGGAGAGATTGTTAGCTCAGTTTTCCCTAGACACCAGCAGTGCTCCTCAAATGGAAAACATAGACCGTTTTCTTAAGGATGAGTTAATGGGAGTGTTTTGTCTCTCCACTGCCTTTAATCATAGACAGTATTTCAATGTAAACAGGATTGCCAACTCTTAATAATGATGGAGTAGAATTTGTTTTCAAAAGCTTTTACCCTTTAATTACATTAGAAGCTTTGCTTCAGGGGGGGATCCTGGAACAGTTGAGGAATTCTGCCCGTGGCTTAGTCAGCACATTGAATGGGAATAATACCAAGCCACTTAAAGCTATTAAGTCCGCCAGCGAAACCACATCTGCAGTGTGGATAAACCTTGGCTGCTTGGCAGCGAAATCAAGCGTTGCATTAAGTGTGGGACTTATCAAGCCTTTTAAAATATTACAGTGAATGTATTAGCTTCATCTGCCATTGATAGGGTGCCTATACCCACTGACTGCATGAAAGTGTGGAGTCATCACATTGCTGGGGTTCTCTAAGATGAGGACCTTGCCCTTCACATCTCTCTGACCTAGCTAACCGCTGTGCTTCAGTTAATGACTCTAGCCCTGGATTGTGCTATTCCAGCCCCTGCTGTTTAGAGGACAGCTGCTAGCATACATGCTAGCGCTCTTTAGTTGTGGAAAGGCGAATGTGAGTCCCTCTGTGGGCAATTTGATGGTGCGCTGAAGATATTTTTTTGTCTTAGTGCACTATAAACAAAGGGGAGTTGACATTTAAAAGCACAATTTATTATTCAGACAGTATTACGGTTTGACCTACATCTGTGTGAATCAGCCGTGTTTATGAAATGAGTGCTGCTTTTACTTCTACAGTGATGCATTTTTTTTATTAGACTGATGCAGATCTACATTTTGAATGGTAGTGGGTTGAGACATGTAATGAATGAATTTGAGTTGGATTTAATTCAGATGTATAGTGTGACTGGGAGAATGACATGTTCATTTCTACTGTAGTGACTTGCTTGACTTCAAGTTCATCTACTGACCACTGCTTGTCACCCACCGCTGCTATTTACTTACCACTGTGCTGCAAAGAGCCTCTAAAATGTCTCTTTTACTCCGATTGAGACAAGCAGCCAGATTACAGACTACTGGGGCAGTAAGCGCAGGGCCCTATGGAAAAAAAAACTATTTATACTGTAAAGGGGCTGGGTTTGGACACAAATTTCACGTTTCGATTCTGATTCACAAGCTTGTGATTCAATTACATTTCTGATTTGATTCGATTAGCTATCGATGATTTAGGATATATATCAGGTACAGTATAGAGGTCTATGACGAGTGCGGACTCTAGAGACGGAAATCACTGACAACACGTGCTATTTGTTTACACACGTGATACTGTGCGCTGACCAGAGTGGGACACCTCAGATGCGGCCTTAAAACATTGACAGTGAGCTATAGTGCATATCATTATTTTTCATATCATTACTTAGTAATTACTTTGTTTACTGGATGCTGCATTAGTAGAGAAAGTACAGCAGTATGTTTGCTATCAAGGCTGGGAGGACGTGAACATTAGTTGCACCTCAAGAGGTTAAAACAAATGTTTAATGTCACGATTGTTACCATCTATTTTCATTAGTTTTATCTAGCTGATCACATGAATGCATTTGTTAGCCAGCAAGTTGCATATTTAAATTAGTGACGTGAGAAAACAAACTGTACATTCAGCTGACAGAAATCCTGCCGCATCACAGAGCGTCATCACAGAGTTTTACATTAAATCTGTCCCAAATTGATGTAAATGTACAAAAAGATTTCACCCTGGGCTGGAAGATTGTGTGTATTCTCTTTCTGTGGCTCTGATAAAGTCTGTATGTTTCATTTAGAGAGCTATAGATTGTGCTTTCTATTTCTGTTTGCTCTGTTGTTTTCAAACACTGAACTTCAAACTGAACTATGCCGCTTGAAGTAAACTTATGTCCATTTGGTGATTAAATAAACAGTTTTTGACCGCCATTTAAACTGAATGTGACTCGACTGCAGGTCTCGCAAAATCGCTAGCCCGACGTCCCGGGGCTATTGTGTTTTCTAGTCGGGCCACCAGAATTTCTCCTGCAGGTCCTTAAATACTCCTCAATTTAGTTGTAGAAACTTTAAGGCCATAAAAAGTTTTCAATACATTAAATAGTATAAGAAAAGTCTTAATTATAATTTTAAGAGGTAGTTGGGGACGGAAAGACAAGAATCGCGATAGGGCTGGATTGAACTTCAAAAGGCAATGATGTCACTGAATAAATATGTGCGCTGCCCGTTTCAAAGTCAAAATGCGGCACAGATACATTCATGTCTTTATATGAATGTATCTGAAGGGAACCGACTGTCTTTAGAAACGTGTCCTTTGCATTGTCATTTCATCTTACCTAGCTTTGTGTACAGCCGTTTCTATGGAAACCATAATATTTCAGCATTTCGAAAGCGCCACCACGTGGCAGAAAATGAATTTGCATTTCCAATCATTTTAGCAGCTGTTTATGATCAGATTATTGCAAATATTGACCCATGTTTTTATGCACAAACACATAGAGTTGTAAATGTGAAAGAAGTTAATGTGCCTTCTAAAAATCTAAACAATTAAGACAGTAATATGGTATAAAGGCTAAAAGTTGTATAACTTATTTGGTTTTTGTGAAAACCTGTATCTGAACTGTAAATCATAATTTAATGGCTTAATATGCTACCGTACATTGTCCAACCCCACTCATACTGTGTTCATTTTACTTGTGCAGCTCTTAAAAAGGGTCATAAATTGCCTTAAATTGATATTTTAAAATTCTGCAGATACCCTGTAAATAGTTAAATTATTTTCGGGCTACCAAAATCTAAAGAGTACCTGCCCGAAGGGCTACCAGAGATGTTGAAATTTTGCGAGCTCTGGTCCGGTGTGTGTTATAATTGATATAAGATCTCCAGGACACAGCGCAGGGCTTTTGTTCGGTTTGTGACTAAAATATTTTGTTATTTTGATTAGATAATCATCAGGTGTCTTAGAATAGAAGAATATGATACAAATATGATGTAATTTCGATACTATGGATTTTGTGTATATTTTTAAATATATTTATATATTTTATATTTATATTATTTTTAACTGTTTATATGAAATGGTAACACTTCACAATAAGAGTCCACTTGTAGCATTAACTACATTGAAAAACTATTGATTTTTGTTAGTGTGTTAAATGTTTTTTTTAAATGTTTAAATTGCTTTTGTTAAAAGTTATGAACTGTGGACTAACTTTAATGCTCAATATGTAATTAATCGTATCGTCTATCGTCTAGTGTGGTCCAACCTAGCTGTCGGTATCTGTAAAATACAATATCGGTTGACCTCTAGTACAGTACATGCCAAATTTTCTCAAGGTAAAAAAATCTCTCAACTAGTGCTTTAAAATATACATAAGTCAGTTGGTACTTCATTACTATAATATTGAAGGTTAAAATAAACTGATTTGTATATAAATGCTTAAATTACACTCAATTAAGTTTTTATAATAGTAAAGTTACAATTACATAATGATATTTCTATTCCAGTTGTTTTTTTTAAAGTATATTTAAATGGTGGCTGCTATAAAAAAATGACTGATTTAAGTATTGAAGAACAGAAAAAAATTATAATGAATATGTTATATGGTGCATATATAAAATGCTTCTCTCTAGAGTTCATTTTTCCTAGCTGACTAACTGACTAACAAGTTTATGGTCACTGAATGTTGAGGTAAATGTGACTTTATGTGACATTGTTTACAAGCTGTTATATTGACATCTTTGCACGCTTTATTCATGTTTATTTCATTCTGAAACTAGTGTTAAGGTGGAGGAGACGTTCTGTTCAAGTGCGCACTGACACTTCTCTTGAGCTGAGGCACAGCGATCTGTAACTCCACATTAAACAGCGCTAAAACGCCATTTATTGTTTGAATACTGTAATAAAATGGATGGACTTTATTTCATATCAGACGTAACAAAGCTTATTGCAATTTATTGAATGGGGTGCACTATAATGTTCCATTCCATTAACTGAAAGCAGGCTAGACTAATCAATTCTTTGGATTTAAGAATCAGTATTGTTTTGTAAAAATGAGAAACAATTAACATTGAGAAATCAGTATTTTTTTTTTATCCAGCCCTAATACTGTATAGAAATGAAATATTTGTTATTTGTGGTACACTTTTTTTTTCTCTCTGTCAGTCTAATAATAATAAATGAATTTATTTGACCAGTGAAAAGGCAAATGCTGTAGTTTAGCTGATTATGTGATCCCAACATGACTGCCCAGGTTATTAGACTGCTTTAATTAAAGAGACATTTTCTGACCTACAAGTAAAAAAAGTGACATTTTATATTTGTCATATCTCTTACTGGATATTGATGGTGTACTGGTCGAAACTGATTCTAGGAATCACTTAATTCCACACTCTGCATTTATTCTCTCACCAAACTGTCTGTTCTTCATCTCCACAACACTGCCAGGCTGCATCCTTTGCTTAACTCCACTGATGATGAAATCTTGGTTTATGCATTCATCTCATCAAGTAAATGAGGTAATGATCTTTCTTTGGTCTTCCTAATATTTTACTGAATAAGCTCTAGTACATTCAAAGTTGTGCTGCAAGGGTTCTCACCTTTTCAAAAAAGTTATCTCATATCATCCCCATCCTCTGCAGTCTACACTGGCCGCCTGTTTCCTATCGTATTCAATATAAAATACTCCTTATCACTTTCAAAGCTCTCTGTTGCCTTGCTTCACAATATATCTCTGGTCTTCTTCACCCCTACTCCCCGCTTCGCTCGCTTAGGTCCTCCAGTGAAGTTCACGTATTATACCCTGCTTTAACTGTCAACATTTGGAGGCAGGGCATTCAGTATTGCCACCTTCAAATTATGTAATTCTTCAACAGGCAAATGAAAACGAATCTCATTAATAAATGGTATTCTTGATTTATCAATGATTTTGTGTACATTGCTGTATTATTTTCTTTTCTTTTTGGTTCTAGCCTACTCTATTGTTTTCTTTTTTTTCTAGTGTATTATCATACTATATTCCCGCCTACTTTGTTGTACTTTTCTATCTTTGTATTATAAAGCATCTTAGCAGAAAGGCGGTATATAAAATAAACATTATTTTTTATTATTATAACATGAGAACAGACCTATACAATTGTTAAATGGAGAACATTTTAATATGGGATTTTGTGTTCCCACTGACTTCCATTTTGCTATATTCCGAAGTAAATGTTTAGTGAACTCTGACCTACAAATATGACTAATAGAAGAATAACTGAATTGAAAGAGTACAAACTTTCACAGTGTCTCAGGTTTGTAGTGTTTGCAGGAAAGTAGATTGTATAATATTCATTGTATATTCTCTTACATTTTGTATTTATTGTTATTTTTGTTGAATCTATGTTCTTAAAAAAGTTCCAGAAATTGTTCCAGAAATTTTGCATGCTTAAAGTCTAGTATGAAATGTTTGATTTTTAATTGAAAACTTCATTTTCATCTTCTGCTGGGATTTTATAGGCTAAAACATGACTCTATTAATAATAATTGATAGAAAACAAGGCTAAATCCATCTGGATCACAGTGCTATCCTCATGTTGGGCACTCTGGATGAGTATATTTTCATATGCAAGTATCTGAATGTTAATGTCCTGTATTGCATAAATTCTCACATATGCAATCTGCATCTCTGTTTTACTTGACTGTGTGCTAAAATAACTGTTGCATATGCGGGGGGCTCCACAGGGAAGCTAGCTTGGTTGCATTGAACAGTGCCTTTGGCAAGAGATGACAGAATCTGTAATTATTCTCACTAGAATGAGCATAACTGTATTAGTCTATGTTGATGAGCCCATTAGCTATTTTTTTTGCCGTGATGTATGGCCTTCAAAGCAGATCAATAAATATGGTCAAGGATTTGTGTTTTGGTACGCAAACACAGGGAATTAGATAAAGTCTCACTGGAGGACTACCGCAAGCTGCAAATGCTCCAAAATGGCAGACCATAAAGGCGGAGGGAGAGATTACAACACAAATGTCTTCATTTAACTAATGACAGTCTGTTTGAAATGGCGTAATTGAATTAATTCAGTATCTGCTTTCAAGCGGTCTTCTGTGTGTGTGTCTGGTGGAGAACTATTGGAAATAGACTTTATGCCCACGAAGGTATGGGGGTGGCCCATGGTGACAATATATCAATATTAAATCAACCAAATTAAGCAGAATCCTTGAAAAAGTGGATCGTTTCTCATCATTAAATGAACAGAGAGAGTATATTCAGGGGACTAAATGAAAATTAATGACTGCACTTGCAGTTACATGCCTGTCAGGTCCTAATAGATCTTCTAAATCAGCACTGACTACAGTGTCGGGAGGTCTGAACACCTTCTTTCGTCCTAATGTCTCTTTAAGTTTCCTGTGGATCGGAGGAGCAAAGCTGCACTTTTCTTCTGAGCACATGTTACCATGAAGGTGACATTCTTACTCCCTCTTTTTGTCTTTGCCAAGGGAAATTTCCATATTATCGTCACGCTTAAGATCCTCTTAAGATAAAGATCAGATTTGGCTTATTCCTCTGCACTATTTAATGGCTCTGATGAACTGATACGGTATCTTTCATCTCGCACAGACAGCGCGTGGTAATGCTTGATCCTGAAGTTGTTTTCATATACACACTTGGCTCTTACAATAAATTGACAAAGGGGCCCGTTCTGAACTTCTGAAGACTAATGGCTTGTTTGTAGCAATTTGTCATTATCTACACTGGGGCAATAGGGTGCACCCTTCATGACGATCTTTGTCCTTTTTTAGTGGTTGTTTCATTGCTACCAAACACTGACGTATGGTGCACCCCCTCACGGCGTTATGAGCCAATTATGTTACGGTTAAATTGGCCTGTCTGGAGCGATTTCTACGGTACTCTGCATAGAAGCTGCATCTAAGCAGAAAATATACTGTGTGTTTACACAGACTTTTTATGTCACACAGAGGCGGACTAAATGTATTTACACAGATTTTCAATCATGTCAAACAGTAATCTCATAGTTGAATATTGATTAGCTCCACATTGTAAAGATGCTGTAGGAGTGCTTTTTGCCAGATAAATGGCTTTCCTGTGGTGCAAAAGTATTATAGAAAGGAGTTACATTCTTCTGCTTCTGACTTGTGTACATCACAAACCCACCAGAATTGTACTTTCTACATCACAGTAACCTAAAAAGATGAATAGAAGATATTTCACCACAAAAAGTCAAGTCAAGCTTTATTTGTGTGGACATGTAGCAAAATTAAATGTCGTGTGGGTGCTACATGCTAATTAAACAGAAATATAAACATGCAACAATAGAAGTATAAGAAAAACAATTATAAACCTATGTGACAATTATATATAAAGCCTATATGACATTTATTATAATAATTCGTTACATTTATATAGCGCTTTTCAAGACACTCAAAGCGCTTTACATTTCGAGGGGGGGTCTCCTCATCCACCACCAGTGTGCAGCATCCACCTGGATGATGCGACGGCAGCCATATTGCGCCAGAACGCCCACCACACACCAGCTTACTGGTAGAGAGGAGACAGTGTGATGAAGCCAATCAGAGCATGGGGATGGTTAAGAGGCCATGATGGTCAGGGGCAATGGGCAAATTTGGCCAGGATGCCGAGGTCACACCTCTACTCTTTTCGAAAGACAACCTGGGATTTTTAATGACCACAGAGGGTCAGGACCTCGGTTTAACGTCTCATCCGAAGGATGGTGCTTTTTGACAGTATAGTGTCCCCATCACTATACTGGGGTGTTAGGACCCACACAGACAACAGGGTGAGCACCCCCTGCTGGCCTCACTAACACCTCTTCCAGCAGCAACCTAGTTTTTCCCAGGAGGTCTCCCATCCAGGTACTAACCAGGCTCAGCCCTGCTTAGCTTCAGTGGGCAGCCAGACTTGGGCTACAGGGTGATATGTATGGGTTTATGAAGATTGTTTCAAGTTCACTTAAATTAGAAGTCTAAATGTTAAAGTGATAGCTCTCAATTATACTGTAATGTTAGTCTCAGCCTCAGACGTCACGCCTACGGAATGTTGGCTAAACGTCTGATGCATATGGCACACTTATCTGGAAACACTTTGGGAGTTTCGAAGTCGTCACAGGATTGGTTAGATTATACGGGATTTCCGGGAGACATGTGTTGCGTTCTTTAACGTTCCGTCTGGAAACAAAAATGCCGTGGCGCCCAGCTCCCTCACAAATGAGAAAGTCGTCGTGTTTACAACTGTGATGACGAGCGCCTATTAGGATCAACCTAAAGGCTAGAGTTTGAAAAGAAAGTGAAAAATGTCAAGTTCATGGCATAGAATCTTTAAAATATGTCCAAGAGTTTCACACATCAGTCTGTTATTGTGGCAACATTTCCACGCCCGTAAACATGACGCGGAACAAAACGAAACGCGATTGGTTGTTTTACCTGTCAGTCATATGGCCCAATGGGCGGGCCTTGGCCATTCAAAGCGGCCAAAGATTCCAGACCTTCAGCCGTCAGTCTGAAGGTCTGGCTACGCGAGACTACTGTATTGTTAACTAGTTTTATCGGAATAATTGGAATTAGTGATCCTTGCCTTCAAGTCATAAAGATGGCATTAAACAAATATAAATAATATACGTTCTTCATGTTGTTTCTACATTCATTTGAAGCATAAATGTGAAATTATTGCAATATAAAAGTATAATTAAAACTTTAATGTCAGTTGGATTCATCACAATTAATTTCAGGAAAAATGTGCGATTAATTAGTTAATTTTTTTGAATCTATTGACTCCACTAACTAAAATCCACTAAATACTAACAACACTAAAAACACAATCTTGGTAACATTCATGACATAACATTCATAAAAAACATAAAATATGAAATGTCATACAGGGAATTCTGGGAAGGTCAGTTTATGGTTTTTCACTGTTTCCATGTTTTTATGAAATATTGCTGGAGAAACGAGTGATGGAAAAGCCAAATTTGACTTGTGCGAAAAAGGGTTAATGCGAATAATGGGAGATGAAAAAGCATGTGTCAAATAAATTCCTTGATGTGCGTCAAAAGTCATGTGACTTAGCGCTGTAGGACAGCAAAACCTGACTAACCAGCGGACCATTCTTGTTGCACAGCATCTGAGATGTATGGTCATTCTGAAATGCCCAGACAAAGTCTGCCATCAAAGTATTGTATAATTGTCTGTATAATTAGTATCTGTAAAGTATCTCTATAACTGTCTCCCAGAACTTACAAACCGTCTTACAAACAGCAGGCATTTCCCTCCGAAAGCAATGACCACTTTTATTTTGTTGTGTCTGCTCGCTCTGAGGCGCAAATAATTTATATGAAAATTATTATATCCAGTGGCTTCTCTTACTTTTCTTAAGGTGTACACTGCCAGTTTATCAGGAAGTGATGATTTTATTCTCTTTGACTCGTTGGATGAAAATGGTGCTTATTCGCAAATGTTATATATAGTGATATTCCAAATTCAATTTCTCTTCAGTTTCTAATATAATTCAAATGTACACTCATGAATTGAAAGAGAACTAATTCCTAAATTGTGAATTTTGCCTAACCCTGGTTCACAGGGGGTCCTCCAGATTAGATGGTATACTACTGCTTCCTAACACTCCAGTGACTGAATCAGATGTTCTTTTATACCCGCTGCAAGTCTTAATTAACAAAGGCATAACCTGCTGATTTATATCAGTTATCATACTGATGATCTGTTTAATGATGGGTATTGGGATTTATTCACAGCACTTTTCATTGCTGTGTTTCGATTTTTAATTTAGATTCTTGCCCTTGAAGATTATAACTTTTTTGTCTATAACATAGGTGCGTATCTGATCATCACAAAAGCACTCACTAACGCCAGGTGACTTTGAAGGGCTTTTGAAGTTTGAGAGCCATACAGTGGTAAGAGAGATGCAATATCATCAAAACCACAGGTTTGACAGATGAAAGAAATCCAATAAGACAACTCCTCTTGCATCATTAAACCAAATTACTTTTAATACACAGGAGCTCCTCAGGTCAAGTGGGGCTCAGAGTGGGTCTGATGAGCCATTAAAGTAACTCCCGTCTTATAGCCACCTCTGATATGCATGCAGAACAGCCATGTAAAAACTCCATTAAAAGGCATTACGGAGTGGAACGATGCCTAATCAAGCAGGGCTCGAAGGCTTTTGCTTAGTGACTTTCTCACCACAGCTCACAAGCTATACCTGAAACTGCTTATGGGACATTATTATGGCAGCAGGCTACAATTATGGATTCTTCATTGGGCCTTTTTGTCACGTTAGAAAAGCACATTTTCTTGATGGGAAGCTGAGTGCCTTCGGACACAAACACAATCCCCTCTAAATGTTTCTGTTTGTGTCCTTTGGATCTTTCTGTCCAGGTTTGATGTCTTAAAGAAATATTATTGTACATGCAGCGTTAATAGCCATTTGAGTTGTCTACCGTTTACATACACCATATATAAATGATTTCTCTGTGGTTCCTCTCTTCCTTGAGCCCCATGCATAGTCCATAAGTCATACACATACTGAAGGACTCTTGCAAATGAATCTCTTTTGATCAAGTCTTCATCACTAGCGCTATAACAATTCAAATCAGTCTGTGTCCTTGTTTAGAAGCCTCTGCACTTGATGTTTTCACAGCATGTCATTTTAAAAGTCATCTATGAATTTTTAAAGTTAGTTGCGAGCATGAATCACGCTGTTGACTCTTAACCTGTCTGCCTTAAATATAAGTAAACGATTCTTTAAGATCTTTTTTTTTTTCTCTAGAATCACCTCATTACAACTGTGCAGATCCCCCAAGTTGAACGGCATCTGTGCACGGGGGAGAACAGACGTCAAAAGCATTGATATGCAGCTCTTGACAGGGTCAGGTGAGGGCTGCCGCCTCCTTGTGAAGATATTTTAATTATCTCTCGGTGGATTTGTGTACTATATGATAAGCTTTGTGAGACTTGCGAGGCAGAGCTCAGATTCAGAAAGCAATAAATGTTTTCATCAGTCCCGCATGGTTACGGGGTCACCTCCGAAATAAGCCTCTGGAAAGATTTCATGAGATGGAAGTTTTCGACAGATACGCAACACAGTTTCATTAACTGGATTACATACCAACAACTCCATTCGAAAACTATTTGAATCGTTTACAGTTTATGTACTTTCTGAAACACTTGCTGTGTTTCTTTGTCAGACTCAGTTAATAATAGTTCTTTGTTACTTTTGTCTTTTTGTTTTAGAGGAAAAATACAGTGTGCTGTGTTTGCCAAACTGACTGACATTTCAAAGCAAGCACATTCCAAATAATATCACAGATTTAATTGACATTTTTTAATTGTGACTATATTGAGAGTTGACTCTCATTACTGTTCAAAACAACACTGCATTGTGTGTGACTTTTCAAAAGATATGCTGATTATTTTTGTGCTTGACATTATGCTGCTGTGTTATTTATTAACATTTTTAAGCATTTCTTTCCCTCTCTGTCTTGCAGAATGATGAATAATACATCTGTGACAAAGTTGTCCTTGATGAAATGGGTATTTTTACATTTGTTTATTGTGTTTTAATGAGTATGCCTGAGCCAGGGGATGTACAATTACAGTTTATTTTACAACTCTGTTCAATAAACTACAAGTCTTTATTCGTTCAGCATCAGAAAGAGTATCACTCTCTTTTCTGTCTGTTTTTATCAGGGTCACAGAACTGGGGTTTCAATATTTACATTAACAGCCCTACAAACCTTCAGCTTTTATCTTTGAGAGTTGAGTTTATTGCTCTGGTGAAGTGTAACAATTAATTTTCCATCCCTAATACCAAAATCAAAGACAATGGCCATGCCCCTTTCTTGCCTTTGAGGTATTTCCATTATCTCCTTTCATGTTTTTTCTCTGTGTAAACAAAAGTAGTAAGTAGCTTAGAGTTCTGCACACAGTAAATATGGTCTCAGAAGTGTTCCCTGATGAACTGGTTTGAGCTTGTGTTTGTTCTCAGGTTCACTGCGGTTCTGGACTACACCATTGCTCGTGCTGCCTCCTACAAAGTTCCTACTTATAAGTTTGAAATTCATAATTATAATGTGATGTGCATTTTGATAGGATGTGCAAGTGATTTTAGTTAGAATAAAATGGATTTGGTGGCATTTTTCTATTTCTTGCTCGCTTTGTTAATTCCAGACAAAGACAGCAAGTGTTTTAGTGCTAATGCATTGGAATGAAGAGCAAAGGATGAGCATTAGATTAATCGATGCTTAATGTGTTTATCCTTCCAGTGCTGCCACAGAAAGTGATGGGAAATGCAGTTTGGTCACTAATTCTGTCTCCTCATAAACCAACTAAATGAGTAGCATTTTCTGAGTTTTACTTTGTTTCATCAAGAAAAAAAGTCAGGGGTACCAGGTTCATGCAGCTTATTCTGACATTAAGGTGATGTTTATAAAAAATGTCATGGCGGATGCCCAAATCCACTATCATTTTATAAATAATACTGTTTTTGTGTCACAGAATGTAGTTTTAATAGTTTTTAGGTGAGAATATACTTCAGATATGTGGGTTGTTAATAAAGATGTATATTTGAAAATTAGCTTTAATGTTTTCGCAGATTCTAATCACATTACATTTTATGTAAATGTAATGCTTTATGTCAGAGTGCTGCCTTTGTACTTTTGACTGAATTGCCTAGCAACTTTTATGATGGCTGTTGTTATTAAAAAATATTTAATAACTAGCATATTATATAAATAATAGTAGTACTTAATAATGTTATTTAGTTTTAGGAAACGGCGTGTGTGTGCATAATGGTGATTTTACATTATTACACCATTAGATGGCAGTAAAGACAGTAAACAGTGGAGACTTTTATATTGAAAGAGACTGAAATGGGGTTGTAAACAAGGAAGTAAATTTTACTTTTTAACAACACCTTGTAAGACGCAGCCAACAAATGCACTGAGCAGTGCTGTTTTTGGAAATCACCCTTAACAGATGAAAGTATAGTAGGACAAAGATATCGCTTTCCACAGCAAACATTAAAAACGAATGATGTATTGTGTATATGAGATTGAGCTGAAGAATGAATGCTTTCTCAGATGCAGGTAATCACACTCAATCAGTCCATCTATCTCTCATAATATTCTACATAATACAGTGAATATTTAATACAGTAATAGAATAAGCTTTCAGTGAAGCAACTTAACTTTCATTGTTACTAGATCTAGTGACTGATCATACTGACCCCAAACTTTTGAAGGGTAGTCCAATTGTCTCTGTGCGTTATAAGCAAGCCATTCAGAGGTTATAGGACTTTACTGAAAATTGTAAACATTGTGGAGCGCTTAGAACATGCTTAACCAATGATGTGGATTTGGGGGTGGGCTTGTCTGTTTGTCTGACCAATGGCAGAGAAACCTGTCCTGCTGTTAGTTGCTCTTATAACCAGGAAAAACATTGTCAATCAGTTGATCTATTTGCTGATGTGCCATTCCTTGTTTTTTTTTCTCTTTTTTTCTGCAGGTTTTCTGATTTTAGTGACCTGGATGGGAAGATTTTGCTTAGATCCTAATGATGGAGGATTTCTTAGGTAAGATGGTGCTAACTGCACGACCATGAATCATTGATGGTCCACTTTCCTCATCCAGGTTACATTTACATTTTCATTAATCTCACTTTACCTTTCAGCTTTTTAAAAATGACTGTGTACCATAGTTATTTTTCGCAGTTCCATTTGGTGATTTAAGCAGCATAGAAATGACAGTTTTAAGCAGTAAAATAATGCTGATACCAGTGCGAGCCCTGTATTTTATTGGTGAATATCATTTGATAAATGTCAAGTAATAATTTAACAGGCTATATTTTTTTTTCTCTCATTTGGACTGTGCACATTTTTATTTCATATTTTAAGCAAATATTGCTTAAGCCTGGTAGATATTAGAGAGATGACTGTTTGAAATTCTCATCTCTGGTTTCAAAGCCTGGTCCTAAACTAAAATGCATGTTGGAGCTGCCCTAACTGAAAGCCACTTGCACTGACATATCATAAAATATGTCACTGCCATTGATTTATATTAAGATGTTTAGAGCAGTTCTGCATTTTTTATTTAAATGTACCAGTTAGGCACGTTAAAAAAACCTTTCTGGGAAACCAGGCATAGGTTGAAGTAGACAGTTTTAACACAATTAACGGGCTACGTTTGGCCACCCCACTCACAACTGCTAAATAATTGCATTTATTTAGATGCGGAATGTCTTTACAAGCTCATATTAAACGGGAGACTTTTATATCAAACGCTTCAACTGTACCTCAGCGCCAGACATGAGTCAAATGAGCACAGAAACGGTACCGGTGATGAGGAGCTTCAGTAGAACAGGTGAGATGTTGTCTGGCCATATGTCAGTAAAAATGAATCTTTCTGTCCTGTCAGCTGTTATACTGTGCTCATAGCGCATGCTCTTCTGTGCATGTAAGAATTTATTATTTATGAGTCTCATTTACAGCAGTTTCAGATCTGCATCAAGTTCAGCAGCCGAAATATCCTAATAAGCTGCTGTGATGTCTTAATTAAAGAGCAAAATTAAAAAGAGAAAATCAATAACTTATGTAGTTTTACGCTTTATCTTTATTTCATTTCATTTAAAATTTGGTGTTTGATAACTTTATTAAATTAGGCTATATTTTCTTGGGTTTATGAAGATTGTTTTAAGTTCCCTTAAATTAGAAGTTATTTTTTTAAAGTCTACTAAATGTTAAATTATTAGTTATATTATAATGTTGAATGGCTATAGTCAATGGTTAAATATTAGGGAAAAAAAATTCATAGAGACATCAGTTGGTATCAGTGATACTTGCCTTCAGTCATTAAAAAAAGTATGGCATTAAACAAATATTAAGAATATACTTCTTTATGCTCTTTCTACATTAATTTGAAGATTGAATGTTAAATTATTGCAATATAAAAGTTTTTAGTTATACTTTTAGTTATACATATCCATTACAGTTACGTTTATGCATTCGGCAGACATCAAAGCAACTCACATTGCATCCAAAGTATACATGAGGGTATGCATCAGTTCATAGGTATTGAACCATTGACTTCGGCATTGCTAGCGCCATGCAAGACTTTTTGAGCTACAAGAATATTTTGAGAGTGCTCCTCCTGTGCATATTTCCTGAATATTCCTCCTTATCTCTAGTGTATGTAAACAGTAGAGCATGGTGCTAGCAACACCAAGGTCATGGGTTCGATTGCCAGGGAATGCATGCTGATGAATCATATACCTGTTTACCAGTGCAATGTTTGTCACTTTAGATAAAAGTGTCTGGAAAATGCATAAACGCATAATATATATAAATATTTAAGTAAACTAGTTTTTACTTCTGGCTTTGCCATATTGTCTGAGGTCAGTGTTGCCCTTACGAGTGCTGTTCTTGGCTGTTCTGAAAAGTGCTGTTTACAGCGTTCTCTGAAATACAATGCCATCTCAGCAGTGACTGCAACATCCCTGGCCTTGTGTGTGTGTGTGTGTGTGTGTGTGTGTGTGTTAACTGATACCCTCCTAGATTCAGCCATTACACCCCAAACAACAAGGCTTCAACATAACCAACAAAGGGCTAGACAGAGAATGTAAAAGATCCTTGACTCTGTTTTTTCTGAAGATGCTAAAAGTATATGAGAGCCCCACTGCAGCAGTCTCAGACAGACTGATGCCCTTACACAAGGAGAAAGACGTTTGCAGCTGAGGCATTTAACATCTGCTGATAGCGAGAGGTAGTCTGATATGTCTGACATGCTGATCCATTACCACAGGTCATGACATCCTTTGACCAACCGCTTCCCACCTTTCTGCATTTTCTCAGGTATTTAGCTGTGACATCGTGAGCTCTTGACATTCAGTAAACAAAGGAAATAACAATAATAAAATACCCTTTTTCTTCAAGTTCAAGGAGTGCAACATTTTGATTCTTGGAGCAAAGGTCTGTCTAATATGTGTTGCCATGAGGCAGGCTGATAGATGAACAGATGGGAGCAGTTATTTATAGACCCTATTATCACAGTCCATCAAACACTCATTTATGCCACATGCAATAAGATAACGCAAAAATGCCCCCGTCTCCGACCCTATGCCGTAGCTAAACCTTCAATTCATTTTTGCAGGCTTCTTCACCCTTTAAATTTGAAGGCTATGACTACACAACCGAATCTGTTTACACTGGTTGGCGCCGGTCGCTGGTTGTGCCGTGTTGTTGCTGTGTATTGTATGCTGTATCTCTAGGGACGGTGAGAGATGCTGAAATGCCTCCCTGACATTTACTGAAGGATCATACTCTGGGAGGATATGCTCTGCTTTTGTCAAACGAGGTTAAAACCCATTGACATTTTGCAGGCCGCTGGATACCATCTGTGGCGGTGGTCTCTCGCTGGTCTCTCTCTCTCTTTCCACTCTGGGTTAAAAACACAGTGACATTTGCCCGGCATGTCAAACACTTGCCTTTTGCCCCTTACCTTGTGTCCATTTCAAACATCTCTGGTATATGAAGTAAGAATCAGTCTAATATTTCTTATTTCATGTAGTGTTTGCTTGAGAGCATTGGGTTTTTCACTGCCACAAGCATGAAGATGTAATTGGGAGCAAGTTAGATGGAGATCTCTCCTCCCAGGAGTATCTGGCTCAAACAAAGCTGAGAGAGAGCGCTATATTTCATCTTTTCCTGTCAGGTCAGCGGTTTCTGAACACCTAAATCTATCCATAGACTTGTAAAACAGGCTTTCTGTCTTAGTTTAATCTAAACGCCTCAAACTGTGTGAATCATTCAAGCCAGAATGAAGCATCCTCATGTGAATATAATCAGTAAACATTAGTCTAACACAGTCATTCCCAAACAGTGGTATGTCTTTCCCAGGGGGTACTTGGAAAGATTTTGCTAAACAGAAATTAAGGCTTAATTTTTTTTTTTATATTTTATATTTATGCCCCTTTATATTAATTAATGGAGGATCCAGGACGATCTGGAGGTAGTGGGTGGGGAAAAGGACATACTGTGAAAAAAGGACATGACCACTGCGGCCCAGAACCGGATAAGTGTAGGAGAATGGATGGATGGTAACATAGATTAATGAACCCTCTATCATACACATTATAAAAGCAGTGTTTAAATACAATACAGACTTTTGTTGTGTAATATCCTTTTTAGGCATAATGTCTGGAGAATAGTGTCACTCAATTTCTCTGGAAATAAATAATCATACTAATCTGAATCTGATTGACGTCTTTCTATTATTATTATTCAAAGGCAAATTATTTATTTGAAGTATAATAGATTGACCTTTTCTAGTATTTACTGATGTCAGAATACTATGTGTATGCACATATAGAAAAATTGTAAACTATTTTATTACTTTTTTCATGTTACGATACATAATAATAATACTTAATAGTGTGATTAGTGAAAATTAGAATAGTGTGAAAATTGTGATTATTGTATTGCCATTTTTTATGAATCAGATTTGTTGCCTGGAGACATTGTGCAATAGAGTTAATTGAGATGAATGATTTCTATAGTTTTATTACAGACATAAAGCAAAATAACATGTTTAATTATACATTAAGTATAAGTATACATTTGTGGAGACCCACTTGAGAAAATAGTTATTGTTCAAAAGCTTTGGGGTCAGTACGATTTTTAATGCTTTTCAAAGAAATATATTATGCTCACTAGAGCTGCACGATTAATCGTTAAAAAAATGTTTGCAATCTTGATTCAAACACCCACGTGATCTTATTTCTAAAAAAGACATGGATTCGTTGGTGCCTATTAAACTTTTGACAAGGTCATACCAGAACATTAAAATCTGTTCTCACGCTGCCGCTTCTTTATTGAAAGCCAAACAAAGCAAAGGATTTAGATGCAACGTCAAACAGAAACACTCAGGAGGAGCGGACTCGGAGGATGCTCAGGAAGCGTGGACACTGAAGGTCTCTCAGGAGGAGCGGACTCTAGAGGGCACTCAGGAGAAACGAGCTCTGGAAGGCGTTCAGGAGGAGCAGGTTCTGGAGGCTGCTCTGAAGACGTGGAGCCTGGGTGTACAGGAGGCCAGGTTTGAGACCTGGGTATCGTGGAGGGAATGAACCTTTTGGTGAATCTAGGGAACTAGATTCATTAGAGCAAGGAGCGTCACTCCTGACCGTAACGAGGGCATTGAATTCGCTAGAGCAGGCCGCCTCAGCTGGGGAATCAAACATAACAGCCCTCCCGACCGGAAAATCAGATGTGAGGGTCCTCTCAGCTGGGGAAGTCGGACATGGTGGCCCTCTCGGCCAGGAAATCAGTTCAGATGTGGCCCTCTTTGCTGGGCTTGACTTGGTAGCTCTCTTGGGGCTTGACTCAGAAGCCATCTCTGGGCTTGACTCAGAAGCTCTCTCTGGGCTTGATTTGGGAGCCCTCTCTGGGCTTGGCTGCTCGGAGTCCGGTGTGCTTGGTTGCTTGCAGGCCGGCGTGCTTGGCTGTTCAGAGTCCAACATGCTTGGGTGCTCAAAAGCCAGCGTGTTTGGGTGCCCGGAAGCTGGCGGAATCTATGCCGGTGGCTTGCCATAGGAGAGACAGGCAGGCTTGCCATAGGAAAGGCAGGCTGGCATGCCATAGGAGAGGCAGACAGGCTTGCCTTAGCAGGGACAGGCAGGCTTACCTTGGCAGAGACAGACGGGCTTGCCATAGGAGAGGCTGGCGGGTTTGCTACAGGAGAGGTCAGTGGGCTTAATTCGGTGACAGCCGGTGGGTTTGACTCGGTGGAGGCCGTCGGGTCTGAGTGCAGAGCGGGGCTTGAGTGCAGAGCGGCCTGTAGGCTTGAGTGCAGAGCGGCTGGTAGTCCCATCTGAAAAATGGCATTCAATGCGACGTCGGGCCAGCTCACCTGATGGGATAGCTTGATGAATTCCTCCACATACTTTTCCAGGAGACGACCACCCTGACGCAGCCCTCAGCCCACTGCATCTTGTAGATTGGCTCTCCAGAGAAGTAATCTATGACGTGAAGTTGAATCTTTGTATATTTGTACAGGGCTGGTCTTCTGTCACAACAGACCAAGAGGCAAACGACAGCAGGCGAACTTGGAAGGACGAGCGGATCGGAGCCACGCAGGTGAGCCACACAGGTATGGACAGGAGAATCATCAAAGAGTTTGCGACCTCGAGACCAGTCGATGAGTGACTGAGGTGGGTGTGTTTTTGAATGGTGTAGTAAGTGGATGCAGGTGTCTGTGATTTGTAATCAGGTGACTGTGAATGGGTGTAGGAGGCTGGTCTGGTTGGTGAGGCAGGTGATTCCATGACTTTGGAGGGATTCTGGGAAACAGTTGCAGAGGTGACTGAATCTGAACTTGATGATAGTGGTTGATTGATTGATGACAGAGGTGGATGGATATGTGATAGCCGCTGACGCAGAAAGAGCAGCTATTATGGCTAGCTATAGGGTTTGCAATTCACAATTTGGTTAGTTAAATGTCCAAATTGTGCCCAAAGTGTCAATATTTTGTGTGACCACCATAATTTTCCAGCACTGCCTTAATCCTCTTGGGAATGGAGTTCACCATAGCTTCACGGTTTGACACTGGAGTCCTCTTCCACTCCTCCATGACGACATCACAGAGCTGGTGGATGTTAGAGACTTTGCGCTCCTCCGCCTTCTGTTTGAGGATGCCCCACAGATGCTCACTAGGTCTGGAGACATGCTTGGCCAGTCCATTACCTTTACCCTCAGCTTCTTTAGCAAGGCAGAGGTTGTTTTGGATGTGTTTGGGGTCGATATCATGTTGGAATACTGCCCTGCGACCCAGTCTCCGAAGGGAGGGGATCATGCTCTGCTTCAGTATGTCACAGTACATGTTGGCATTCATGGTTCCCTAAATGAACTGTAGCTCCCCAATGCAGGCAGCCCCAGACCATGACACTCCCACCACCATGTTTGAATGTAGGCAAGACACACTTGTCTTTGTACTCCTCACCTGGTTGCCGCCACACACGCTTGACACCATCTGAACCAAATAAGTTTATCTTGGTCTCTTCAGACCACAGGACATGGTTCCAGTAATCCATGCCTTAGTCTGCTTGTCTTCAGCAAACAGTTTGCGGGCTTTCTTGTGCATCATCTTTAGAAGAGGCTTCCTTCTGGGATGACAGCCATGCAGACTAATTTGATGCAGTGTGTGGCGTATGGTCTGATCACTGACAGGTTGACCCCCCACCCCTTCAACCTCTGCAGCAGTGTTGGCAGCACTCATACATCTATTTCCCAAACACAACCTCTGGATATGACGCTGAGCATGTGCACTCAACTTCTTTGGTCGACCATGTCAAGCCTGTTCTGAGTGGAACCTGTCCTGTTAAACCGCTGTATGGTCTTGGCCACCGTACTGCAGCTCAGTTTTAGGGCCTTGGCAATCTTCTTATAGCCTATGCCATTTTCATGTAGAGCAACGATTCTTTTTTTCAGATCGTCAGAGACTTCTTTGCCATGAGGTGCCATGTTAAACTTCCAGTGACCAGTATGACAGAGTGAAAGCGATAATACCAAATTTAACTCACCTGCTCCCCGTTCACACCTGAGACCTTGTAACACTAACGAGTCACATGACACTGGGAGAGAAAATGACTAATTGGGCCCAATTTGGACATTTTCACTTAGGGGTGTACTCACTTTTGAGGCCAGCGGTTTAGACATTAATGGCTGTGTGTTGAGTTATTCTGTGGGGACAGCAAATGTACACTGTTATACAAGCTGTACACTCACTCATTGTAGCAAAGTGTCATTTCTTCACTGTTGTCACATGAAAAGATATAATAAAATATTTACAAAAATGTGAGGGGTGTACTCACTTCTGTGAGATACTGTATATCTTTGGTTATCTATAGATGCACCAAATTAGGATGAGTTAGATTAAATATTATTAAGCAAATAAAAAAATGTAAAAGTAACATTAAAAATATTAGTTATAATGCTCATTTAAAATTTGACTTTGCTGAAGCCTTACTGATGGGGTTGTAGTAGTTGAGATAAAAAAAGTTGGAAAACACTGATCTCACAAATGCGGTATTAATTAATCCAAAATGTTAAAAAGGCTGTTTAATATTTTCACCAATTAAAAATGAACAGTGCATATGCATCACTGGTTACTTGATATAGTCCTAAACGGTTGCTTGGGGCATATATGGGCATATGTGTGTTTGATTTGATTCAAATGTTTTGCCCTGTGGTGAATCTAGCTGTACACAGGAGGCTTGGCATCCTGCAGATGTGTAAGCAGGATTAAACAGTGTTTGCGGAATTATGGGGCTGTTCCCTGCCCTGAGAATCCTGCCGAGAGAAAGAGAGAGGCCCATAGAAGAGCTTGGTGCTGTCACTCTAGTGTGGTGATGAATGGGAGCAGAGCACTGTTTAATTGATCTACAAGCTGTGCAGGGCAGCGGGGAGGCCAGTGCCTTCAGGCAGAGCGACACTGTAAATGTAACGCTTGCATTCATGAGTCCTCGATGCCGCTACTCTTCCACTCTTGATTCTCTAGTGCCTGATTTTATCATGTTCTCCTCCTCATTTTGAAAGCTTATCAGCCTAATTCTTCCACTTATTTCATTTAAATAAATACTAAACCTAAAATGTCAAGTTAACATGACAGATCTACTTTTATTCGTACAATTGCCAATTTAGATTAAGTACCTCTCTGAAGATTTCTTTAGTTGAATAAGCTTAAAAAATAGTTCTATTCAAATAGTTCTCTTAATTTACATGGTTTTAAATGTTCATTGTACTTTATCTTGCTTAAAATCCCACAAACAATTTATATACTTTGGGGGGTCTGAATTCACAAAATAAGAAGTTACTAAATGTGCTGACAAAATCAGATTTAAAAAAAACAACAGCCACCTTAATTACTCATTCCCCAGTTCATGCTGGGAAGAGGACGAATGGGACTGAACCACAATAACATTTTTTTTTATCATTTTTATTTTTAATACTTGATTTCACCATTGTAGTGCCTACTTGATTGATCATTATAATGAATGTAGTTGCATATTATCTGAAATAAAAAATGCATTAATCCAACCTGCTATGCTTGTTTTAAAGAAGATTATAATATATTGTAATAAAACTGAATTTGATACAAGTTCTAAATAG
Source organism: Cirrhinus molitorella (assembly GCA_033026305.1). Lineage (NCBI taxonomy): Eukaryota > Metazoa > Chordata > Actinopteri > Cypriniformes > Cyprinidae > Cirrhinus > Cirrhinus molitorella. The sequence goes on along the minus strand of CM065122.1, from coordinate 27,572,334 downwards.
TTGATAAATCAAACAAAGCAACAACAGTAATTAATTGAACAGAATTCTTTTTTACATTTTTTTTTTGTCATTTTCTTTGATTTGTATTATTGCAGTGCTCTCTACCTCCTGTCTTTCACCATGCTCTCCTTTTCCCCTGCTCCCCTCTTATTACAGAAGGATTTTAGGAGCCAGCAACAAACCTCTTTTAGAGAAGTAGATCAATACACAGACAGCCCTCACATCTGCTCATTTCTCTGATAAAGCCTCACCACTGCCATCAGCTCTCACACACAATGCACACCTCATATCAGCTTCTAATGCCCACTGGTGCCCTATTTTAATGATCTACATCCACTATACAGAATAGGAAACCACTGAGGAGCCAAAATAGTCCCACAACTTTTTATGCCGGTACATCTTGTTTTCCAGTAAAAATGGAACACACCTAAAACAAGATGAGCTTACTTGAGAAGCAAGATAATAAAACTTATTTTCTGTGAATATCTGAATGCGCAATTTTGTTTTTGCCCATTGTTCATTGTTCATAAAAACAAAACAAAAAAAAAAACAGCCTATGTATTATATAGTGCTGCTGGTATTTATACCAAGATACCAGTGCAAATAAACCTCCTTTTTATTTAAATTAGACTCATTATATATTGCACATGCATATTTACAAATCTACTGCATTTGTTTGTCAAAATTAACTGCCAGTTTCCAATGAACACAAAATTGTATTTAAACGGTATGTTTGTGTATATTTTCTGTTAATCATAACAAAATATCCAGATGTATGGTGTAGTCAAGTGTACTTTCTGCATTAAAAAAACTAATTAAAAATATTACTATAATATTTCTCTTTGTTTTAGAAAAAAAGATTATTTTATTGTACATTTATGACTCCAAAATTATAGCATTAATATTTATAGCTGTTTTAATTTGTTAATTTTTGACTGTTAAGCCATCAACTTACAGTGGTGGCCAAAATTATTAGAACAGTAGTATTTTTACCAGCTAAAATGGTTTTAAGTCAGTTATTTCTATCTTTTGTTGTAGTGTGTCAGTAGGAAATATCATTTTACATTTTCAAACATTCATTTTGCCATTATTTATAATAATCCGGTGATATTTTTATTTGACAATAGCCAGTGTTCCACACAGAGATCTGATCTAATCATCATCCAGTCTGTTTGGAATGACATGAAGAAACAGAACAAACTGAGACAGACTAAATCCAGAAGAACTGTGGAATCTTCTCTAAGATACTTAAATAGACCTAAATAGATTTTATTTATCATTTAACTTCTATAAACTAAATTATTTGGTGTGACCATCCTTTGTGTTTAAAGCAGATTTTGCCCTAGGTGAACATAGTTTTTAAGGTAGTTTTGGAGGTAGGTTTCTTGAAGCATTTTGGAGACGTTGCCACAGTTCTTCTGGATTTAGTCTTGTCTCAGTTTGTTCTGTTTCATCATGTTATTTTAGACGATGATGATGAGATCAGATCTCTGTGTGGAGCGCTGGCTGTTGTCAGACTCATTGTGCAAACAAAAATCTGATATTTATATATATTTATATATATTTCCTACTGACACACTACAGCAAAAGATACAAATAACTGACTTAAAACCATTTTTTAACTGGTGAAAACACTAGTGTTCTAATAATTTTGGCCACTACAATTATTTTGATGGGAAACAGCATGAACTGGGTTCTAAAACAATGCAGATATAGTGAAAGTAATTTAATGTCAGTCAGTGACCATGCCTAAAGGTAGCAGCTCTATAAAGGATATGGTTGAATTTTCAGTTAATAGTAAGGTAAAGATTCCCAGGACATACCTGAGCATCTGGATTTTGATATTAGTCGTGATACTCTTGAGGAAAATGCATGCAATCGAGGGGTTTTCAGAGGCCTGACGAAAGGCTCAGGCTGGGAGCAGATGGCGGGACTGTGCTAAGCTCACGCTGCATTTTGCATTGGGCAGCAGTTTGAGTTCAGTGGTGTGGCAGGAATTCCTTAGAGCCTGGGTCTCATCTGCTCTTATCAGTCGCCTGCAGTTGGGGAACGAGGTTAAAGACAGAGTTACAACATAAGGCATAAGGCGTAAAGCTTCAGGGGCAAGGTTGAGCTGTGTTTGAGAGAGAGAGAGGGGCGGGGGATGGAAGAAAAAATATTCCCCAAGAAAAGTCTGATAAATGCAGTGTGCATTTGAGTAGTCCGTCATGTTGGGGCCATCTGCACACGCCGTGAGTCTTACATTCATCACCCAAGTCATTTTTAAATGGAAATGTTCAGGGCAATAAATGGATTCCCTGCTCCTGACATCCCAATTTAAGCACAGTGCCAAACTGGAAGGTTTACTTTTCTACTCAAAATACCAAATAGTCATTTTTAAATGGACTCTTAATCCTCTAATGCTAAAATTCCAGCCACTGTTGGGGATACATTAAAATTAAAATGGTGTAGATAAGATTATTAAGTGTAATGTGTAGATTCAGCAAGTCACAAATGGAGACATTACATCATTTGCTGTTGGAAAAAGAAGTCACGCCCTCTCAGGACCTCCGGAAGGGAAACACTGGTCCCCTGAGCACCGTTGTCTTTATGGCAGGGGTGACGATATGCTATTAAAGGATTAGTTCACTCCTGAATTAAAATTTCGTGACAATTTACTGACCCCATGTCATCCAAGATGTTCATGTCTCTCTTGCTTCAGTCAAAATGAAATTAAGGTTTTTGAGGAAAACATTCCAGGCTTTTTCTCCATATAGTGGACTTCAATGGGGATCAACGAGTTGAAGGTCCAATGCACCTTCAAAGGGTTCTACACGATCCCAGCTAAGGAATAAGGGCAACCCAGGCTCATGAAAATAGCTTTTATTAATCAAATCTCTGTACCTTTAAATTATACTTGTGTGAAAAGGGCTAAAAGTTGTTATATGTACCTTTTTTTCCCTCAGTTTTGCAGAAACGTAGAGGCACATATTTCCAATGAGCCCATGTTGAATAAGGGTCTTATCTAGCAAAACGATTGGTCATGTTCCAAAAAAAGTATATACTTTTTAACAAATGCTCATCTCCATCTCTTTTTCTCTTCCAGCTTCAAATTCATCTGATCGTACCTTTTTTTGTGAAGGCCGTTTGATTTTGCATGTTCGCTTTGTAAACACAGGGTCAGCTCTTCTGCCTAAATCACACGTCACCTTTCCAACGTGACTACGTGATGTGTGAAGTCGTGGACACAGCTAGTGTAAGATAAGCATTTTTGGTCAAAAAGTATGTACTTGTTTTTTTTATTTATTGTTTGACCCATTATTTTGCTAGATAGAAGACCCTTATTGATCGACTGGGACCATGTAGAGTCCTTTGAAGCTGCATTGTACTTACACTTTAGGCCTTCAGTCTGTTGATTCCCACTGAAGTCCACTATGTGGAAAAAAAATCGTGGAATGTTTTCCTCAAAAACCTTCTTTTTGACTGAAGAAAGAAAAGCATCAGAAAATATTAATTTAGGAGTCAACTAATCCTTCAGCTTCATCAACTACAAAATTTTGTCATTATTTAATCATGTCATCTCAAACCTGTATGTCTTTCGCTGAAATTTTGAAGATGATCCTAGTCACCGTTTTACCTGCAACGGCAGTGACTGTGGACTTTGATTAGTGATATACAGCTGAGATGGATCCTCTGTCACTATAACAGCTCCAAAACAAGGGTTGCAAATCAAAACAGTGTTGTGAAAGTAGTCTTTTGTGTAACAGTACAGAGACAGTTTGGACCCACAGTATTTCACCTGTGCTGTTGTATTTTACCTTTGCTTTTGCCCCCAGGATATATTTTCTTTGACTTCCCTCTGTAGTGTAGACAGTAACTGAGCACCTTTGTTTTTGTGGAAGCATTAAACTTGTTAGTGGGCAGCGAGGCATGGAAAGATATATGCCGTACTAGCTCGCTCTCTCTCTCTCGCGCGCGCACGCTTTTTCTCTCTCACCTCTTTGTTCTATAGTCATTCAGACATGAAGATGTGGCCGACCGGCTTGTCGGTCGATGCTATTGCTGTAAATATTTATAAAGCATGAGTTCTGAGATCAACACAAATCAGGGAGAGACAGAGAGACAGGGAAAGAGTTTTTGGAGCTTTTCTAGATATTAATATTTTAAGTTTGTCCTTCTTCCATTGGCATCACTTTGTTTCAAACCAACTTTTGAACAGCATTGTATTTATATTCCTTTTTTGCGTTACTCAACTCACTAGCTTTGTGACAAGCTAATCCACCCTGTCAATGTTTACACCATTCGCAAACATCTAATTAACAGCATTCTGGAAATATTAATTTGTATCTTGTTTGGGAATAGGCATGTCTGGATGCGCAATACTGTGTTGCATTACCGTTTGATTGGTAACTATGCTGTTTTATATAATTGTTTGCCTTTCTCCAGTGATCTGTCATCAGTGTTGTGGGCTGAGATTGATGACATTCCGCAGGCTCTGTGAAGCCCATTGTGCGATCATTAGGATATTACTTGCCGCATGTCGTCATGCTACATTTGCCAAATTACACTGACGTCTTAATGAGAGAGAGGAGGGCTGAGTCCTTAGTGAGCCTGGCTATAGAAACCCTGCAGTTACAACATGGCATGTGCTGTAATGTATCATTTCACCCTTTGTTCTCCTCACAGTTTTTTGTCTCTTTCTGTTTCTCTCTCTCTCTCTCGCACATATTCTCCATTTCTCTCTCGTTTTTTTTTTCTCCTCGTGCACACACAGACATGCCATTTGACTCCTACATCACATAACAGACAGCTTGTGCGAGGCCCTCCATTCGGCCAGAGAGCCTGAGCAATTACTCTCTCAGAGAGCCAGGCCTTCACTCAGCCCCGCAGCTACACAGCCAGACCAGTTATCACTCGCTTTGTGCTGTTTGTGGAAACTCCTTTGGCTCAATTGTCATGATTTTTCATACGTCTGCTCTAAAAGGCTGTGAACTGAGAGGAACGGAGAAGGGAGAACCAGCAGTACAATAACTCTGAAAAAAACTGCTCATGAACGCGTGGTGTGAAAGAGACAGCTTGAGTGAAGAAAGATGAAGAGAGGGAGTGAGATTGTGGGTAAAAGGGGGGAAAAAACATGAGGGAGCAGAGAAGTAAAGAGATAGAAACGCAGATAGACTGAGATGAGAAAGAAAGAAAGAGCAAAAGCGAGATGAACTGCCCTGGGATGTAAATGCTGACAGATTGGCTGTAAGAGTCTGCAGCGTCCAGCTGGAAGATGGCCACACTGGGAGATCTCACACCGCTCCGAACTGCCCGTCAGTACGGCGCTCATCACAACAGGCCTGTATGAGGAACGTCTGCTCAACACAAAATGACAAAAGTTCAGAAGTCCTCATTAAAGAACCAGTTCACCTAAAAATCACTTACTTCCGTTTATGTTGCTCCAAATCTCTATGACTTAAGTTTTTAAACAGTAAGATTTTAATGTTTTTTAAAGAAGTCTCTTCTGCTCACCAAGCTTTCATTTATTGGGTCCAAAGTACAAAGACAGTAAAATATTTTGAATGAAATATTTTTACAATTTAAAATAACTGTTTTCTGTTTGAAGAGGTTTGATATGTAATTAATTCCTGTGATTTCAATGCTGAATTTTTAGCGTCATTATTATTATTATTATTATTATTATTATTATTATGTTAAAAATAGCTGAGTAGATTTTTTTCAGGTTTCTTTGTCTTTGGTGAATAGAAAGTTCAGAAGAACAGCATTTATCTGAAATGGAAAACTTTTGTAACATTACAACAAATTACAACAAATTATACTGACTCCAAGCTTTATATATTGTGTAATGTTACAAGAGCTTTTTTATTTCAGATAAATGCTGATCTTTGGATCTTTTTAATCATCAAAGAATCCTGAAAATAATGTACTCATGTGTTTTAAATATTGATAATAATAATAATAAAAATGATTCTTGCACAGCAAATCAGCTATTAGAATGATTTCTGAAGGATCATGTGACATTGAAGACTGGAGTAATTATGCTGAAAATTTAGCTTTGATCACAGAAATAAAAGCAGTTATTTTAAATAGTAAATAATATTTCACAATGTTACTGCTTTTGCTGTATTTTAGATCAAATAAATGCAGGCTTGGTGAGCAGAAGTGGATTCTTTAAAAACATTACAAATCTTAATGTTCAAAAACTATTGACTGGTAGTGTCATTATACCTCTTTAGGGTCTTATGAAATCTGTTTTATTTTCTCACATTATATATTTTTTTCAATTAGATTAGATTAGGTTTTTTTCCTATTTTAATTTTTCTAGACTAAAAAATATTTGTCAAAAAGCATTTTTAATAAATTAAAATCGTGAAATTTGCCCAATTTAACATCAATTAATAATTATCAATTTATACTTCAAGCGACAGCTTAAAACTCATCTCTTTCAACTCTATTTGCTGTTACCATAAAAAAAAAAAAAAAAAAAAAAAAAAAAATCTCTTTATTCCTTCCCTTTCTAGCTTGTACTTGTCTGAAGCACCACTTGAAATCTGGTATTATAGCATTGCCTGTGTCTGTTTGTCTCCTTAAGAAGAATCGCTCTATGTTCTCCCAACTGTATGTCGCTTTGGACAAAAGCGTCTGCCAAATGCCTAAATGTAATGTAATGTAATGTACAAGTTGTTTTACTTAAAGTACACTTTAAGGCCCTCAAATTCAATAATTTTTTACCAAATTCAAAAGCAAATGTAAATATATATTTAAATTTGCTTTTGAATTTGGTAAAAATAATTTTTCTATATATATAAAAATGTTCTGTTTCTTCAAATTAAACTTAATTTTTTTTTACTTTTTTGACAGGTTACTGTGAAGACCTTTTACGTTTCTGTTTGAATATGATATGACGATAGTTTTTCTCAAAAAAAATGCTAAAATGTGCATGAAGTGAAGTGACAGCAGTTCTAGAGATTGTTTGCGTTCATATACTCATATATTGAGGCAGCAGAGGCTGAAAACACTGTTTCATGCGAGCTTCAGTATGTTTTAGTAAATTAAACTGTGCGTCTGAAGTCAGAGAATAGCTTCGTATAATGAACAGACCAAAATTTCTATTTGTAATTCACAGAAAAGCTCTCCTTGTCACGTACAAGAAATGTATGAGAAAAGTAGCCGATTTGTAAACAAATCTTTTTTTTTTTTGGAGTTGGATCTTTTCAGTAAATTGGTTGATTATTTTTGTTTTTAATTTTGAGCTAGTAATTTGTAATCAAAATATCAATTTAGTCTTTTGGCGAAATGTCGTCTCATACATCCCTTACGTCTCTCTGGTGATGGACTTTACTAATCATTTATGCTGCTTAAGTTCCGCTTCTTTCATACAATAGCGTGCAAGCTTGCGTGATATGTTTTCATCTCATAAACAACAGATGAATAGAATCCCCACCCTACTTTTTTTCTTTTTTAATAATCCGTTTCATTCGGATGTAGGTCACGATATGGAAGAAAAAATCTGTCGTGCAGGGAAGTAAATGATGACAGAATTTTAATTTTTGGGTCTCTATCCCAGAGTACTACCCATTTTTTGTAATTCTGTAAGCTACACTGTTTTGTTTAACACTGTATTTGTGAAGTGGGTCTGTAATTGAGAAGACCCCCACTGAGCATGCTCAGTGGAAAGTTCTCTGTCATCAAATTCCTCTGTTAATGAAGCCCATTATGCATTACGCACTTGTGGATCTTGATTGGAGTGCAGGATTTCAAAGTGAGGTTCAAAAATAGCTTCAAAGACTCATGAAAAAATCATTAGAGCAGAAAATCAACACAAGCTTACAGTGACCAACATTTGAACGATGCACCTTTTAAAAACATCAGGCGGCTTTAGGTAACATTAACCCATCATCTTGCTTCTTGTTTAAGTCAATGCTATACTCTGGGTAATCCCAAAATTGAGACCTCTCAGAGTCTCAAAGCATCAATTAGAGATGGCTACATGGAAGCAAAGCCAATCGGGGCTTCCTGTTGCTTTCTGATGAAGGTCTACAAGTAAAATATCAAAGAAAGAGAGTTTCATGTGTGCTCTGCTGCATATTTCATAGATTTTCCTTTACAACTGTTTCCTTTATGCTTGTATCAGAGCGTTTGAAAATCAATGTATGCTTTTATGCATGTACTTAAGAGTTTTTTGATCACACCGAAGTCAGATAGATAGCCTCTGGTCTGAGCCTCTGTGCCTCAGTCTGCTTTCATGGGTGCCAGTATAAAGACAGATCCTGGCACAGCACCAGGTTTGATGTTGTTTTGCCGCCTACACTGCGACTCTCTCCTCTTTTGTGTCAGAGGGGGGAGTAAAGATAAAACAGAAAGCAGCAGTTGAGGGAATGTTGTTTTAGAACTTTATTGATTACAAAATTAGAAATAAATCCAGGAATTTATAAAGATCTTTCCTTTCAAACCCAGCTCATCAGTTGCTCTTAGCAGGCAGCGGCTAATAGCACAGAACGAAATGAGGGAATCCAGAAGTTCACATTTGAATGCAATCAAAATGTTTTTCTGAGAATGATGAGTCAAACTCGCTCCACTGCCTCACCCACTTAAGAAATCCATCATATTAAGTTTTATCAGTGACACTTCATTTGCCGAAGCCATAAAATCAAAGATGTGTGTTAACCATTGATCATTACCATCAATCAATGGCTTTTATTAATTAAAACGGGACGTGAACTGGCCCTCTGTGGGTCATAGCAGGAATTGCCGCTCTGAGCTGTTGCCTTTGAGGCACAAAAGCGGCAGGCTCTTTTAGCAGGTGTCACTGAAATAGATGATCTCACTAAATAGGAACTTCATTAGCACTCTACCGAGAAGCAGGGGGAGGCGCTCGGTGTAAACTTAATCTCAAATGGAATGGATGTGTTTTAAGTGTCCACACCTTGCCAATCTGTCTGAATCGCTGGAGGCTGGATAACCTTTGGTCCTGTTAAAACTTAATGATGTGTCTGCTGCAGCGCAGAGTGCCCACCTCCTGATAATTAGCACATGCACAGGAAAATTAACTGCTTCAGTTTTGAACTCAAATGGGTTTGATATCATTGCAGAGTTATTGCTCAATGAGTGCATGGAGAGAGAACAACTGTTCATAGTCATGCAGAACATTCACCTAATCTGAAGCTTGAGCATAGATGTGGGTATAAATAAGTAATGTGTTTCATGTTTTCACACATAAAATTGAAAGTATATAATTTTTCTGTATAAATGTAGTTAGAAGTTAAATAAACATTACTTACACTACCAGAATAAAAATACATACTGTATTTTTACATTAAAGGCAGAATATGTAAGATTTTTTGATGAAAATATCCAAAAACCACTAGAACAGAACAGTGACTTTGCTGACTTACATTATCCCAAATGCTTAGAAGAATGTTTAAATCCAGAGAAATAAGCAATTTTCCAGTTTCATTTTGTAGAAAACATGGAAACCCCAAAGAAACTTTAATATATTATGCATTTTATTAGACAGGCGACGAACGCACAGAGTAGAACAAAACTTTCAACATACTCAAATGTATCTAGTATAATAAAACAGCGCTGCTTTTTTTTACATACGCATGACTGGAAGAAGCGGAAGCACTAGACTGTGGCATAATAAAAGCTCCACTGCTTTAGAGCCATGTTTTGTGCTCGTCCTTCATTAGCGATCGCTTTAGCGTCCTTGTTTGCTTCCAAGACTTTCAGCCCCGCCCTGCTTCATACTACAGTGACCTTAATAAGTTTTTAATACATTAGCTCATCCATGGATATGATTTCTTCCCAAGTCTCGTCAGATTACATCAGCTGTTGGGATGAAGACAGCAACTCCCATGATTCCACGCTCAATAGCAACGTCATCAAACTATGCATTTGGTTATTTGTTTGTTTTGAATATGCGCCCTTTAGCGACGAAAACTTACATATTGTGCCTATAACAATGTAATAATAAGTATAAATAAGTATAAGTATAAATCTCATTAGTTTAGTGCTTTTAAGCATTTTACCAGCTGATTACTCACTAAAAAAAACACTGATCATCTTTTTGTGCCATTTGAAGTTTGATTTTGACTTGACGCCAATATGTTCATTCGGACTGATTCACAAACGCAAAATAACACACGAGGCCGGATATATCATATGAACCAATCACAGCCGATTATAACCAGCCATATCCAATAATATTGTGATAGAAGCATTACCTCCTCTCATGTGACTTTACCCCTTTAATTCTCAATCACTCAATCAAATTAGTTTAACCCCCAACTTTAGGAGGCCTTTTAAATCTCAATGGGCTCAGAGGAGGCGAGAAAGATGCAGGCTCCCACTGTAACTTTACCTGCTGTTACTTTAAGAAACAAGTGATTTTTATGTTTTTTTGGTCTTATTTTGTAAATGCCCCTGATTTAACTGTATAGATTTTCAGAATGTCTGTTTAGAAGGATATGAGGGCTTTAAAAAAAAATAATGTCACTTTTTGAAGTAAGGCATTTGAGGTAGCTTTGGGTACAGGATGAACTTTTAGTTGGTGTATCTCTTCAGATGCTATCGTGCTGTGTTTCATCTCTTAAGCGTTAGCACTGTTGCTAATAGCACTGTAACATCTTGTGGGTATAATTTTAGAATTGGTTACAGTGAGGCACACTATAATTGACATGCCCATATTGCAGAAGAGTGGAAAAGTACTGTACTGACCCTAAAAAATGAAGAGTTAAACTGCGTCTGTTGAATGTGGATAGCGTATTTCACGCTAGCAACATGTTGATTAGCGTAGTTGGGCTCCCTGGTGAGAAGACTGGTGCAGTCTTTCTCGCACCTAAATCTCAAGGTGTTTCTGGTGTTGAAATGTGTGTAGAAATCCCACTGAGTTTTCTCAAGTGCTCTACTGCAACGAGCATAATTAGATTGAATGGTTTGGCTACTCAGAAGAAATTGAGCGCCTCGCCTTCAGCCAGCACTGGCCAGTGGTTCTGCACCTGAAATGGCATTCTTTTGAAGTACAGCATGAATGAGACCCATTAAAATGCATTTAACCTCCCCAGGAATTCTCCGAAGGTCCTTTCCTCCTCTTTCCCGGGCCCCAAAGATCCAGTGAGGTTGATGTACGTCGCCGCAGTTGAAGGTGGGCGGTCTTACGCTCACTTAATCACTCTGTTCGCGAATGACACAAACTCATATTCCGGTGTGCAAATTGCTCATGCTTGGAGTTTACTACAAAATGGCCACTTTGCTAGAAATGAAAAACGGCCTGGTGTCTCAGAGGTGATTTATATGGCACTGATGGCTCCGCGTGCAGCGGCGAGAGTGTGGGGGAGGATCCGCCAGCTGCTGATAGATCACGTGACCGGCCCTCATTTCTGTCTCCAAGAGATGGCACCTGATAAATTGCTGTTATGCAATTTTATACCACACACCGGGAGAGTTATTGCCCTTCACATGAATTTAAAGTGCTTCACCTCCTCTACTGAGTTGAACTGAAGTGAAAAGGAGCACATTGCAGTCAATTTTCATGAACTGCCTTCAGAATTGTAGCGCAGCAGCGCGCCTGTCATGCGGTGGTGTGTGAGAGGCTGAAAATAATACATGTTCTTGTGGATGGATGTTCAAAACCAGAACAGTTCCTCCACAGCTCAGCCATACTCATGCAGCATTTATTTGGAGAGGATTGTCTGCTGCACTGTTGTGATCGCTCTGTCTGCTAGATTAGGACGAAGAGCTTTCCTGTATTACAGCAGATACAAAATTTATCTCACCGCCGGTGACCTTCTGTTTATTTACACAGCCATTGTACAAGAGAACAGCTGCTGTTGTGGCAAGTTCTGTCATTGTTTGTAACTTGGGTGTCACTTGGTTTTAAGAAGTAGTCGAGAACAGTTGTGAGGCGGGACAGATGTGGTGGTTGTGACATCACAACAGTTTTAGCTCATTAATATTCATTAGATTACGCACAATTTGATAGCTAAGGATTATATGTGATGCGATCTGGAAAACCCGTCGGATGTTATTCTGGGACGTTTTCAGGAAATCCGAAAAATAGGTTCAGGGCTCGACAGTAAGGAGTGACCGATGGCCCGGGCCAGCGTGAAAGACGCTCGGGACAGTTGACAAATATGTCACTGGCCTGATCGTCACCACAAAAGTTTGTCATTTGCACTTGTTTTTAAGCCTTGTTCATTTAAAATTTCAAACGATCACAGAGAGACGCAACTCTGATGGATACTCGTTTTGACAATTAACTCAACTGTAGCTTCAACAATGATAACAGCACCTACTTTATTTTTTGTGGCAGGGCCAGTGATAATTTTGAATGGGCTAGTAAAATTTTAACCACTGGCCCGACCGGGCTAGTAGAAAAAATCCTTAGTGTTGAGCCCTGAGGTTGAATGTCATTTTTTTTTTTTTTCTAAAAGTTAAGTTTTTATTCAATTATTATTCTGTAACATCTTGTCTATCATCTCTGTAAATATGTTGGCAAAATGTACTTTTCGTACAGAAACAGTTGAGCTGCGTTCGCTTTTCTAAATATAAACTACAAGGTACACTATTTGTGCTATCTAAACATACAAAGGGTGATGATCACATGAACTAAAACTACAAGTTTAGAAAACAAAACTACAAGTTACAACCCCAAACTGTGTCAGGTTATGTATTAATATCTTAGAACAAGAGAAGAATTAGAGAGTCTGCATACACACTGTAATGTGTGTTTTATGAACAGATATACCCTTAATGTTCAAATATTTGACTTTTACTTGTGATACTTGACTGTTGTGTTTCTATTTTCATTGCCTTTAAACCCGTTTTTCTCACGGGTTTCCTGAAAATGATAGCTATCAGCTAACTTCAGATATAACTTTTGTTACGTTCAAGCTATGGACAAAATAAAAAATCCTGGGAAGGGCTTGAACCCAGCTTTCATATGGTATCAAAACCTAAAAAAGGTCAGATTTCACCATGTGTTTGGTTTTTCTCGATCACATCATATATTTTAGTGTTTTGAATAAATAAAAAGATCCTGAGATCCCGAGATCTAGCAAAGTTGTTGCTTATTTTCAGGTCAAAACTGGACTGTAAAAACTAATATTTTATTAATAATACAATGAACAACAGTATGTATGAACAATATTAGTGTAGGCAAATACAGCGTGTACGATATAAGGCCATATCGCATGGCTGAAAGTGTGATATGGGGTTTATACAACAGTTAGATTTCACAAGTGTTTGAATAAATAAGAAACAACGATGGAGTGTCCAAACTACTTCCTTACGCCATGGATTCAAATCTCAGTTTGACAGTTAAAAAACGCAAACCCAAGTCTCTGTAGAACTAATAACACAAAAATGTTGAGTTGCTTGAGAAGCTTATTGTAGTACTGTATTAAAAGCTCACTGTATTATGTAGAGTATTATGAGAGAGATGGACTGAGCGAGTGTGATTACCTGCATCTGATACAGCATTCATTCTTCAGCTCAACCCTATATTCACAATAAAACAGTTTGAATGTCTGCTGAGAAATCTTACCATCCTATCTGTTAAGGGTGATTTCTGATGACAGCGCCGCTCAGTTTATTAGTTGGCTACCTCTTACAAGTTGTTGCTGAAAGTAAAAAAAACGTGTTTGTTTACAACCCTGTTTCAGTCTTTAATGCTGATATAAAATAGTCTCTTGTCGCCATCTAATGAACAGTGTAACTAAAATCACCATCACGAACATACACACAGTTTCCTACATATTATTAAATACTATTATTTACATAAAGTATTATTTATTGAATAATAATACTTAATAAACAACATCAGCCATTATAAAAGTTGCTAGACAGTTTAGTTAAATGTACAAAGGCTGTGCTCTAATATACAGCATTGAAGTTACATAACATATAACATGATGAGATTTTGCCCTCAGGGAAAATTATTTGCTCTGGAACAAATAATAGATTAATGGGACCAAACGACTGCTGACACTGAAGCTCACATCTCAGCAAATTTCAAATAGATGTTATCTTTATTAACAAACTGCATATTTGAAATACAATATTGCATAAAAAACTCTTAAAACTACATTGCGTGACACAAAAACTGTATTGTTTATAAAACTATAGTGGATTTGGTGTGCTATGACACTCGTTGCGAGAAATATCACAAGCGTATGATACAAACAGTAAAACAGTTGGAGTCCCGATATCACTAGAATATCGCACTCCAGACAATCAGATTAGAGGTACAGAAAGAACTGTCGTATAAAGATAGATAGATAGTTTTTATACATTTCATAATAAAAAATTTTGTTATAAAATTATTGTTAATTCATGTTTGTTTGTTGTTGTTTGTCGTTAATTTACACAACTTGAATGTTAAAAATATATGATTAAATAAAGAATTTAATGTTAAGTAATACTGATAAATGTAAAGTGTTGTTTAATGTTATTTCATGTTCGCAAATACATTTATTAATTTTAACATTATGGGTGTGCGATGTTGACAAAAAATTATCTCAATATTTTCTGGGAATTTATTGATAAATTAGACAATATTAGACAATATTTAGTATGTTATTGTGCTGGTATCTTAAGGACTACCATTGACAGCTGACTCTTGAATTTTTTGATATTCATATTCTCTGTGGCAGTGATAGAAAATAATATTTTCTTTTGAATTGATTTTTACCTTTTATGGGCCTTTTTTACCTATGTAAAGCCGTTTTTCCTAAAAGTGTGCATCATCTTTTGAGTCAAATTCTTACAATTAACCAGTCAATTAGAATAAGATGACACTTGGGCTGATACCAAGCAAATGAAATCAGTATCAACAAAATTCATCTTTGCAAGAGGAAACAGAAGCTGAAGTGGCGTTTAGATGTATTTACAGATTGTTTAATGCTGCTCTGAGGGACATGGAATGATTTAACCTGCAGTTACAAATACATAAATAATGTTTTGATATTTTAAACATAAAACATTGAATAATGATATTTGAAATTATTTATAATTGAAAAGATACTTTAAATGTGAAATTAAAACCGCCAGTAGGTGGCAGCAAGTCACTGTTAAGTGAGTCATTACCATTAAACCAAAATATTTAAACGGTTGATACATTCAGGAATGAAACAGTCATGTTTCTCAGAAACTCAGGCTGTCTTTAGAATGATTTTTATTGGCGAAATGGAGCAAAAACAGGAAATATGGTGTCCAAAATGTCTCTCAATATGAACAGATTTTTTATTGAACTGTTGTATAAAATTAATTTCACATTTGTAATCAAGTTGATTTCTGGAGATAAAAACTGCACTCTTCATGCGATATTGATTAACTATATGAAATTATAGAAATATATACATTTTCTGCCCCATATCTTAAATTTACTGAACCATGCAGTGAAAGAACACACTCTAAATCCGTACCCGTACTAGTTTAATTTGGCTAGCCTTCATCCTGTATTGTATGCATGCACTCTGTAGGTGTTTTTTTTGTTTTTTTTTTTATACTGGATCGTTAAAACAACAATTACGATATTATTACAGACGATATACAGTATATCGCATACCCTTATTAACGTATAGAACATTACTGTAAAATGTAACCACAATTTCAGTAGCACATTTTTTTTTTTTTTTTGTTTTTTTTTTTTTACATTTTTTTCCCCGAAGTTACAGTGATTTATTCATTTTTGATTAATACATATATATATATATATATATATGTATATATACGTGTGTGTGTGTGTATACATAATTTATTATTCCTAAAATATCTTTCTACCACTGTCTCAAGATTTTGTAGGTCGGTGGATACATTTTATATTAAACTTGATAGTAAAAATAAGATTGTGGTCTAGTGGTAATGCTTTTTCCCTGAAGAATGGGGGGATACGAGTTCTAACTGACCCGAGAGTTATCAACACGTATATTTGGAGCAGGGACACATTTGTTTGCATTTTGTTTTGTGGTTTCTTTAGAACAGATTGTGAACTGCAGGATAAATGATTCCAGCAGTGGATAACAGTCATTATAACAAAAAAAAAAATTAATGGACAAACCTCAACAATTGTAGATGTTTCCTCTGCAATAGATGCATCCCTGCTGCAAGCTTTTTCATAAAGCGGTGGGGACAAAATCGGCAGTGGCAAAAAGTATGAGGCCTTCGGTTGCTGCAGGGAGAAAGACGGGCTTGGATCTGCATGAGCCTGGGCAAGATGGGATCAATAAAAGAGCAATGAGCATTCATAGTACACTGGCTTTCTCAACAGTTTTTCAGATTTTACTGAGGGAAATGTCATTGGGGAGACAGTGCATTGATACCAGGTTATTGAATGGCGAAGAAAGTAAAAATAGATCATTTTAATGAAAAAGAAGATGGAGACAATGCAAGGCACAGACATTAAGTATTTCATCAGGCTGTTTTATATCTGGAGCAAGTGTAATGGATCAGGCCGCTTTACAGTCTAGATGACATCTTAACTATGATCAAACAGTAGGGTATCTGGCTCTTTACCCCCTGGGAACAAGCTGGTGGAGCATGTTCTCTGTTGTCTAGTGAAAATGGTGATCTGGCGAACATCACTCTGTCTGAGTCAAGATAGGAGGTTAATGGAGCAAAATAATTCATGCACATTTCAGATTACGACTCAATCTTTTCGTACTTGAGGAAAGGCCTGATGCCAATATGTCTGTGTGCTTTAATATTGGATCTAGCTGGAAAAATGTTTCACATTTTTATGTGTTGTATCGATACCTTAGAATGTGTAAAACACTTCACTTAGCATGGGTGAACAGACTGGTGTTGCAAATCATCTGTGTGTGTGAGAAGCATAGATTGGTGAGATCTATAAGGCCCGGTGCATTTCAAACCAAAGAGCGAGCTGATCTAACCCTGGTGGTCTCTGGGTAAAACGCCCTATTGTTTGGAACTCGGATAACAAGACGGCAAGAAAAGCATTTGAAAATCAATATAAAATAAAAAATGCCTCTTAGAAGCCTGAAAGTATGTCCAGGAGCTACCTCGCTTCCAATTCACCCTGCTGCGGCATAGCCTGTCTGTTCTGACTTGTTCTTTGCTCTGACTATCTTTCTTTTCCCCCTCCCTCAGTCCTGAGGGCCCAGGGGCCCAAGCGGTCCGATCTTGATTCGGAACGCACTCTTATTTGTAAAGATTCCTGACAGCTTCACGCGTCTTGCCAGCAAAGTGCTGGAAATGAAGCGCACTGATGATGTACAGAGACAGTCTTTCACGGGCCCTCAGTCTTTGTTTCTGTCACTCGGTCTCTCTCCCTCTCTCTCCTGACACTTTTGCATGCGCTCAGTCTTACCTGTCAGCTCGCAGCACAAAAGTTGTTCTCATCACTGTAGTCGGCCACACCGAAGATGCAGCATCTGCACTCTTGGCGGAGGAACGCTGATTGATGTTCCACAGTACCACCATCATTTCCTATTTAGCTCCATAGCTGCCTCTGTGTAACCCCTGCATATATTACACACCACACTGGAGCAGCATATCTGACTTTGCACTATATGGGTTGTTCACTGTATATAACCACTCATGATTATATGGATTTTTTAAAAAGTTTCCCTTTTAAATGTCAATGGAATTTCTCCTGGGGCTTCGAGTCCTTCAAACGACACAAAAAACACAATGACATTATGTGGAACTTGATGGTGGTAAAGTCTAAATAGTGCTCTAGGCACACTTTGTTTTGCTTATTATATTTCGATAAATTTTGTACCAGTTATACTCTAGGTTTGTTATTATACCAGAAAATCTGGGGATACGTGTACTACATTCTTTTTTAAAAAAAATAAATTAATAGTTTTAATTTAAAAAAAAAAAAATCTACATTTTATTTTAATTTTTTAAAGACATTTATAATGTTACAAAAAATCTATTTCTAATAAATGCTGTTCTTTTGAACTTTATATTCATCAAAGAATCCTGATAAAATTTTTGTGGTTTCCACAGAAATATGAATGTGCACATCTGTTTTCAGAATTTATAATACAAATATAGCTGCAAACAGTGATAATCAGGGTTCAAGCTCTTTTAAGACATTCAAGCACATATGAAAAATACTCTACATATTATTTAGTAAGCCTGTACATCAATGATTAAAAGCAAAAGACATTTTGGGCAAATACAGGTAATTTATGATGATTTTTAACATTTAAGACTGTTATAGCACCACCTATGGTCCGATCTATGGTCGAAAATATTGCATGCTTGTTTAGAATCACCATGTGCTCACATAGTTTGTGAAGTTTTGAGTTTTGTTTAGGATTTATAGGCTTTTGGGTATATTTGGACGTGCCTCTTTTTCTAAACAACCTCGTTATAGCTACCCAAAGGGTAAAGCATTTTTTTTGATAATTATTGATTAGATAGTCCAAAGAATTGTGCTGTGGTGCTTTAATTGAGGTTGAGCAAAAAACCTAGGACTAGTTAGAAAAAGTATGTTTTTTTTACATAATTAATGTAACCGATCAATAATCAACTGATGGCGGACACTTTTTGAGAGAATGTCCTCATAAACACTTGTGGACCTTTGGACACAGACACAACATACCAATTTTCAAGTCAATCAGACTGGTGTGTAGCTATAACCATTTTCAGGTGTTTTCCCTGTTATAGCCAATTTTCTTCACTGTGACCTTAAATTGAGCTCTTACATACACAGTTTGGCGAAAATATCTCTTTCCATTCAAGAGTTATAGGCATTTTAGTAAAAGCAGCTCCTTACCTTATTAATGTTTTTATGTCCCGTTGTGACTAAAGTTTTTAAACTTTTTTTTTTTTGATAATTACTGATACTCACTTTCCAGAGAATCTTTTTGCAGGGCTCGCAAAATCGCTAGCCTGACGTCCTGGGGCTATGTGTTTTCCAGTCGGGCTACCAAAAGTTTCACTGCGCTAAACTTAAACTAGAGGGCTCCTCCAGGTCCTTAAACACTCCTCAATTTAGTTGTATCAAATTTAAGGCCATAAAAAGTTTTAAATACGATAAATAGTATAAGAAATGTCTTAATTCTAATTTTAAGATAGAGCTGGATTAAACTTCAAAAGGCAATGATGTCACTGAATAAATATGCGCGCTACACGTTGCAAAGTCAAAACGTGGCACCGATGTCTTTATATGAATGTAGGCTATCTGAAGTGAACCAACTGTCCTCAGAAACGTGTCGTTGGCATTTTCTTACCTTTGATAAAACAGCATTACTGAGCGCGGTGCTGCTTTGTGTACAGCTGCTACTAAGGAAAACGCAACATTTCAGCACTCCTAAAGCGCCACCACGTGGCAGAGAATGATTTTGCATTTCCAATAAATTTTTTCTGCAGTTTATGGTCAGATTGCAAATATCGACCCATGGTTTATGCAGCAAAAACATAGAGTTGTAAATGTGAAAGAAGTTAATGTGCCTTCTAAAAGCCCAAACAATTAAAACAGTAATATTTATGATTTAATACATTTTAGTGGTCTAAAGGATAAAATGCCATTGTATAAGATTTTTTGTTTTTGTGAAAACCTGTATGTGAACTGTAAATCATCTCATTTTATAGCTTAATACATTACCGTACATTGTCCAACCGCACTCATACTGTTCATTTTATTTGTGCAGCTGTTAAAAAGGGTCATAAATTGCCTTAAATTGATTTTTAAAAATTCTGCAGATACCCTGTAAATAGTGACATAAAATTCCTTCCTTGATATTTGTGTATTGAAAATATTTTTGATTGACATTTAGACTCGTATCTGATTTTCTATTTTTAAAAAAGTCTTTTTTATTTGGGCTAGTTAAATTAATTTTCGGGCTACCAAAATCTGAAGAGTACTAGCCCGAAGGGCTACCAGAGATTTAGAAATTTTGCGAGCCCTGTTCTGCACTGGTTTGGTTCCAATTGGGTAAAAAAACCTAGGACTAGGTTTTACCAAAAAATCCAAAGGATTCCAACAATATAAGGCACTTGAGTCTGCGGCTAACAGTTTGGGAATTATGAGTAATTTCGTGATTTTGATCACTGTAGTGCCACCGTTACTTGCTTGAACCCCTAATGAATTGTGCTTGAGCAGCAAATCAATATATTGGAATGATTTCTGAAGGAGTCTGGAGTAATGTCTGCTGAAAATTCAGCTTTGCCATGAAAGGACAAAATAAAATATTGAAAAATCTTTAACCAAAAAACAGTTTGAAATTGTACAGTATTGAAATTGTGTTTTTGCTATATTTTTAATCAAATAAGTGCAGCCTTGGTGAACAAAAGAGACTTCTTAAAAACATTTTAAGAATCCTACCGACCCCCAACTTTTAAATAATGGTGTATATTAAAATGCATTTTGTCCACCTCATGTACTGGAAGACTAATGCAGCGCTTGCAGTATGAAAGGGCTTTGTAGTCAGCCTTTGTTGCATTTAAGATTAGTGCTCTTTGCTGGAATTCCTGTACGATGTGGATTAGGAGTTACAAGTATCCTGTTTATGAAAGGATTTGAAGAATTAGGGATGAAACAGAATGGTATACACGCAATGCAAATGTGCCCATTTCCCTCTCTAGCACGAATACATATGTAAATGAATGCAGTTTTGCAGAAACCTCTTGTTATATCTATTTGCATGATAGAAAATGTGCTTGTAAAACTTGCCGCATGCTGAAAGAAGGTTAAAAAGAGGTTTTACAGTACTGCTTTTGAGAAAGCAGCTATTATTCAGTTGTCTTCTCATAAAGGTTTCATTTGCAGTAAGACGTACCACAACAATGCGCAGCCACAAATGGAGATTATTGATTCAGTCAATTGCCATAAAATCACATCCATTTCCTGCCTATTCAGCAGTCAGCTGCATAGAGTGTGGTGAATGAAATATCCACACAAGCCCATTACTGAGCCAAAATCCGAATGGAAAAAAGAGCACATCAGGCCATCAAGAAGAGAATAATCTAATATCTGCCTGCAATTGAAAATTCCTCCATTCAGCGAAATGTCCCTTTTTAAATTTGAGGCCTGACTAGATAGATTAACAGAGCATATTATAGTGGTAATTTGTGTGGAGAGTAAAAGCTTTACCTAGACCTATTACCAAGACAAATAGGATATCTGATGCATTTTGCAGGAGAGGGCGCTGGGGCTGGAGTGGGGGAGGCATCTCGGTGCTTGGAAGAGACGGCGAAATCAAACTGCAAATAGCATTTCTTGAGCAAACAGGACTTAAAAGCCTGTTGAGTCCACCTTTGTTGATGGCCGATGATATTTTCTCTATGCAAATATGTATTATGGAGAGGTATGTACTCTGTGTCATTTCAACACCATGGCGACTGGAGTGTGTAATTACTTTGTTTAAGAAGGGAGCCACATAAGTGTATCAAGCTATTATTTTTCCTCATCCCATACTTTATTCTTCTGTTTTTATGATGGTTAACCACGGGCAAAACATTTTAGTGCTTGGCGGCGAGGGAGACGAGGAATATGTTCACTCTAGCATTATCGCTATAAAGCTCCATTTGCTTTCATGAGATCCAGCGTGACAACGCAGGGCCGGACGCAGGTCGTTATAATTATATGATACATAGATGATTCCACTCAGGCTGAGAATTGCCAGCAACAGCAAAGCTGGAGAGCATGACACCCACTAGAATGAGATCATTAAATGAGATGTATTCTGGGAGGGGAACCATCTGTCTAGTGCACACTGGCTGGCTGTTTCTTCCTCCATTACCACGGATGGGTCGCTGCCACCTCACAAGTCTGCAGCCACTTTACATGCCAATGGCTGTGTGGTCTGGGTGTGCCTTTGGCACAGCTGAATTAGATGTTCAATTTGAACCCATTGTTTCTCTTTCGAATATTTAGAATGTGTTTGACTGTACTTTTGTGGTATCCGTTGCTAATGTAAGGGAATTATTTCTATTTTCTTTTAAAGAGAAGATATTTTATGCTTTTCTCCCCCTTTTTCTGGGGTGAACTTGTATATTGAATAGTCAAGTAACAAACAGTCATATTGTAGTTTTACATAACCATTTCTCCCTTTGATTAAACAGGATTTTTGCTATTTTAAAGCAATAATTCTGTCATCATTTAATGATCCATGTCATTCCAAACCTGACTATGATATTTTTATTAAAACTTGAGAGATTTTTGTCTCTCCATTGAAAGTACATTCCATCAAAACTATGATGCTAATAAAGTAATTGTAAAATAAATCCATATGAATGGTGTTTAATACAAGTGTTGGTTTGCCATCCATGGTTTGGAATGCATGTCAAATAGGGCTGCAGTGATTCCTTGATTCTATTAGAGTATTCGATTTTAACAAATCCTGGATTGCATTTTGCCCGTGTTTGGGTTTATTATAACGTTCATCTGGGAACGCAACGCATGCTATTTCATCATATTTGTAAGCTAAATCATTTACAAACCTTTTTAATTTCTTAAAAATTAAGAAAAAAGAACATACGCGTTACCGTAGCAAGATCGTGCTGCATTGATACAAACAGTTTGTGGAACACAAAAGTCTTCTTGTCCATACAGGGCTCCCCCTTGTTAGAAACAAAGTCCCTCTCAAGGAAAGTCTGTTTACTCAGCGGCTATATTTGCAACACATCCGGGCAGCTATTTCAGGCATCCAAGACCAAGTCCTATCTAAATGAACGGGGGAATCCTGAAATCTCAAAAACTTGCATATTTCAAATCAGCAACAAAATCTGAAATGCCCCTTAAATGCTTATCCTTATGCTCAAATAGAGTTTATGGCTAGACCAGCCAATGGCAGCTGCAGTGACGCAATGACTTTACCAATCAGCGATTGGCTCTTTTATTTAGAAGGCGGGACATATTCTACCATATTGTGCCTTGCAGTTTCTCCCATTAATAAGTAATAGGAGTGCATGGTCTTTGTGCATCTATAGTCTTTGGTAGAAATAGAAATCAAGTTGTTGGGGCACCTTGATAGGATCCAATAGGGCGCTTTAGCACTGGTGACTAGGGTTGGGTATCGAGAACTGGTTCCATTTTAGAACCGGTTCCAAATTTAAAATAACCGGCTATTCGATAAGACACATGCATTTCGATTCTGCTTAACGATTCCCACATTTATTGACCAGTATGCATGAAATGCCTCAGTATATCATTATAAAAACAGATGAAGAAGAAAACGTGCATGTGTAACAGTATTTTAAGAAGTGTTCGGTGTTAAGAGAAATCTAATAAACTTGCTTGTCATTAGTGCTAATCAAAGAACAAAAGAAAATCATTAACTGGCTGAATATCTTTCGTAAATTTAATGAGGATTAATCAATAAATTAATCAATATTTTATTTATGAAACGAAAACTTTTAATTTTAATTTCTGTACCTTACATTTGTTCAGTTTTATTTATTTATGCTATTGCTAATGGATTTGTTTGTGCTTATTTTATTACTTGTCTTTAACAATTTAATGTTTGAAATTTATATTAGTCTAGTTGTTTTTTTCTGTGTTTTTTTTTTTCTAAAACCATATGCAAAAGACAGAATAAATATGTTTGTCTTAAGTAAGGGTAATGGATAATGAACGATTTGCCTTGCATTAAAGAACTTTAAATGCAGGACGTGGAATTACCGCCTGACGACGCTGTTGATTATCCCGCTTATTCCATGGTCATTTGCAAAATTTACAACTAGTATTGCAGCGCAATATTTGACCGAATGGGTAAAAATGACGATTGTTTTCGTCAGTTACAACTCATCAGCTCTATCATTCTGCCCGATTCAAATCAGACATAGAGATTATAGTGCGGTAAGATCACATTTATTTGAATGAATTATAGCATTTATTTAAATTAATTATTGATTGATCGCGAGAAAGACCGAAATAGAGAGATGACAGTTGTATATGCGTACCTGCCTTCTGTGCGTCTCTCTCTCTCTACAAACAACATTAACTCACGTTAACTCTCAACAATTAATGTTAATTCAAAAACAGTTTTACGGTTTTAACACCTTGCTGCTAAAGAATATAATGTAGCGATCTAATAATATTCTACTTTATTAATAAGAATCGCGGGAAAGACACAAGTTTATGTATGTGTGCAGTGCAATCTCGACCTCTCTCTCTTTCTCTCTCTGTGTGTGCGTTTGTGTGCATCAATTAAAGCAGTGCATTAATCTAGAACGGTGATTACTGACTTGACTTCCTTGGAATACAACTTTTTAATGGAATTTTTAAAATCTTATTGGAATTGGAATTAGGAATTAATAAGAATCGGAATTGGATCGAATAAAATAATTAAAAAATTTAATAAAATTGAATAAAATTCAAACGATACCCAACCCTACTGGTGACTAAAGAGGCAGGGGCTCAATGTAAATTTTTTTAAAGCTGTGTACCCCCAACAGCGATGTGCCAAGCATTTAACAAACAGTACCACAACCATGATTACTAAACCGTAAAAAATCGGAACATTTTTCTTGTAGTAAATGGACTGAAAAGAACCGTCAAGACACCATCTGTGGGAAAGTGTTTCTGAGGATGCCCACGTCTAGACTAGAGATGGATTCTCACGGTCAGACATTTTCATTGTTGCGAGATGAATTGTAAGATGAAACTCTTTGACCAAAGAGTATCGTGTTCAGTCTGGCAGAAGAAACCTGGGTCTTGGAGTTAATGCGGGACACCAGGCATTGATCAGTCTGTCTGAGCCTGGGACAGCAGCCCAAGCACTGGCTATCACTTTAGGTATTGGTTGCATCAGGGAGAGATAGTAAGTAGCTTCCTGTTTTCTTCCAGGTTGTCTTGCATTGATTTCTTTTTCTCTCCTCCTCTTGATTTTGTCGCGGGATTGAAGGCTGACGCCTCCTTTCTGTGTTTGAATGTGATATCTCATGCTCGCTGAGCACAAAGGGCACGAGAGGGGGATGCTTTCCAGCAGGATCAGGGTCATCTTCAAACAGTCACCTTCACCGCAGCATTTGGCTGTATTGTTTATATCCGCACATACCCTCCTTACACGACCACAGGCATTGATCTGCTGTCAATACCAAGGAAGGCACTCAGTCCTGCACACTGCCACCTGATTCCTTGTGTCTTTCTCTCTCTGTCTTGCCCATTACTGCACCATCAGTCTCCTGTGACCTCTGCTTATGTCACTGGCTTTTTTTTTAATCATCTACTGAGCCCCAAATCCTAGATGCTGTATTGAAAACCATGAGAAGAGCTGCATGTACACTTAATGAAATGACATTTGAAGTGGATATTCCACAAAATCGTATTCCAGTCGCAGTAACCACTCAAAGGATATTTGTACAATCAATCTTCCTACGTACATGGCTGTACACAGAGCTTACAGTAGGAAAATATTACTTAGTTATATATATATATGTGTGTATTAGGGCTGTCAATCGATTAAAATATTTAATCACAATTAATCGTATGATTGTCATGAGTTGACTTGTGATTAATCACACATTTTTATCTGTTCTAAATGTACTTTACATTTATATTTTTCGAGTTGTTAATACTCTAATTAGCATGGACATTGACAAATATGGATGCTTTATGCAAACATATGTTCATTATTAGTGAAACCATACTCAACACAGAGCATTTAGACTAAACATGTTTCGCAGGTCATAGATGTTTTTCAAAGACCTTGTTCATATCTATAAGACACATGAAAAAAGATAGAAATACCAGGTTCTCATTACTTCTCTTTTTTTGTGTTGAGCAATTAACTTGAGCTACACAAGCCTAAATAGACATATTTCAAAGACAATTTCAAAGATATTTCTGATAAAACCTGGGCTGCCCCCTAAGAGGCTTGGTCGACCAAAATTTTATTAGTCGCTTAGTCGCAGAAAAACAAATTCCACTGGCAGTGGCAAAGTCACGCAGTCCGTGACAGATTGTTATACAGGTAAAGATTGGTAATACAGTGCATCGGGCAGAGCATCCAAATGCTCGATTATCAAATGGCTCATCATCTGAAATATGTAAGTATTAGCAACTTTATATGGCCACTCAATCTAAAGTTAATCTAGAAAAATGCGCACTATTCAAGTGTTTGTGCGGAGTGTGGAAGCTGAACAGTGGCGCGCTCACTACATGATAGATGGAGGCACCGGTGTGGTCACTTGCTGTTAAGATACTCCGTCATTTTTGGTCATAGAGATGAAAGTAATACATCTTTCGAATCTGTAAAAACTACGTTTATTTGTGTGCACTCAGAATAACAACAAAATGTTGCGCTTTTGTAAAACAGGATGCACTTTCTGCCGTCTTGGTCTCTGTGAACGTGAGCTCAAAACTCCGAAAATTTGTGTATAATTGCCTTACATATAGGCCTATTTATAGAGAGTGAAATGTCTTCTTTTAAATGAACTAATTCAAATAGAAAACTAATATTCTCAGATTATGTTATCTATATGAAACATGCAAAAAAGGCGCATCCAATACTGAGAAGATGATGAGTCAGTGGCATGATTATTATATCTGCCAGTGCCCTGTGGCAAGCTTTTTTTGAGTGCGCTTGAGTGCTTATTAGGCTATGTATGCAATTAAAGGCTCATTATTATGATTTAAATGCTTTTTTAATAAACATGCGATTAGTAATGTTTAAAATGAATGACTACTAATTAAAACACATGCAAAAAAGAACAGAAAACTGTCTATTGCAAAAACTATCTGCTGCAAACTATCTAGTGTGGTCTGCCTTTGGCTTTCTGCATCAGTTGTATGCTTCGCCATCAAGTGATATTTTAAACGACATACTGCGGTCATAGTTTAATTCACATCGACAATAGATGCACGGGAGTCCGCGTCCCTCTCGCCTCCCCTAAGACCATTGATTTTTAAGAGTTTAAGAGTTTGAGTGGGGGGTAATTGAGAATGAATCCAAAATTATCCATTGCGTCCATTGTGATATGATTGGATATGACTGGTTATGATCGCCTGCCATTTGTTCATTGCAATAAATCCCGTCTCTTGTATTTGTGTGAGTTCTGCATTTGCAAATCAGTCTGAATTACCAATATAATGGCATTAATAGGAAGACAAAATTTTTTCTCTATATTATCGTGGTCACATGACGACATGAAACGATATAGGTCTTCTGTGCAAAAAGTGTAGATTTTTTAAATATTCTAACATAAAATGTATTTAAAGTTCACAAATCACAATCCTTCAAGTCTATTTTCTCTGCGCGTTTCAAAGCAATGCACACACAATGTCCAGGTGATTTTGATTTCGTTACATCCCTATTAAAAAAAGTAAGCAACAACTCACACATACTTAGATATAACCACTTTGTTACATCAAAAGATGACCTGAAAACATGAGTGTGGGAGTTTTTAGTGAGTAATCAGCTTGGTGAAATTAAATGTCCATGTCTGTGACCAATATTTACAGAGCTTTGATGACTGATGATCCCAAAATGTAAAAATAGTTAAAAAGTTAGCTATTAAAAAGCATATATATTGTTTAAATCGTTACTGCCTTGAGCTATTATTTTTATAATGTATTATTTTGGAATAAATGTAAAATGCTTAAAAACACTAACTTGATGAGATTATTACTTGGCTTTAATGAACAGAAGGATTACATTGTTAATGTAAAAACATAAAAGAGAATTTTTTTTTTTAAGTAATATTTATCTAACCAATAAAATGTGACTAGGACATGAATTTACATTTGATAAAAAAGCAACAACTTATATTTAAGTTTTTATAAACTTGTATAAAATCTTGAAATGTGTATATATTTTAAAAGAAAAATATAGTTTATCTAAAGTATGAATCTTTTTATTTAACTTTTTTTAATCAAGTTTTACTTTTTTCTTTTTTCATATTGATTCATTTTATTATTACCATTTTTTTGCAGCGTGTTATTCTCTATTTTTAAATGATCTGGTGTGATAAAAATATATTGGCCTTCGATCATCTTGCTCTCTAAGGAATCTTCACGGTCATCAAAAACCCCTATCAATCAACCATTATAGTTTAATATATAGACCTCCTAATCATAACCTCCAGTCTGTGAATGGCTAGTTCTTGGCTAGATTAAGCTACAATATGCACTAACTTTAGTGTTGCAAGTTAAATCTCTGGCTTGTGTGACTAACAGGCTTTGTCTAGTGGGAGCAAGAGGGCAGACTGTCTTGTCAAGCAAGAACAGAAGAATGTCGACAGTTTATGAGAGCTGGCGGTATCTAAGAATAATTACTGGTACTGAACGGAGTAGCCCAGAATTGCAGGTATTCTGTTCCTGTGAATACCGTCAGTAGACACATATTGTTGCATAAGCAGGCAAAGTATATCTTTCCTTTCCCCAAGCATGATTTTGTCAGAGAATTTATTGCCATCAGGCATATGTCACAAGTCCCCCATCAGTGTAGCAGTTGTGCCCATTGAGATCATTTAGTGATGATGATTTCATTAACGTGGTGGTAATTGTCGTATGAACAGATACAATGACAATTATGAAATGGATTTGTTGTGCCACGTTCGCAAGTGGGTATTTTTCCAGATCTCTTGGGGATGTCAGGTAATTGCAGCTTTACTTAGCTGCCTGGTGTAATCGGTGCCACGGCTCACAGTATATTCATAAAGGGCTGATTTGCTCTGAGCTTAGCGAGTGCTGCTATTTTTGTTTTGACACAGGTCTCCACAATTACCATTTGGTATGTTAGAACTACTCAACTGGACCAAATGGGGAAAGAAAAAAAAACACTGTGACAAACAATTTCAGTATTTTTGGCTGGTTTTCTAGTACAAATAGCTAAGCATCTTGAAAACAAGACTTGAAGGAAAATTGCATTTGATAATGCTTGTTTTCAGAGAATATAATATGTATAAGAATATGTGTTGAATTAAGAGCCCCACTGGCAAATTGTTGTAGTGATGTTTTCAAAGAAAATGCTAGTAGGATGAAAACAATGTTATACTTCAGTGTTCTCTGAAAACAAGTTATCTTACACAGTTTTTATAATCTTACACAAATTTGCTTCACATAAAAAGGGATAATGTACTGTGTACAGGGAGTGATGTATTTATATATATAAATTATAAACATATAAATTATGTAGGAAAATATTGTACCTCTAAACCATGCTGTGATTAGAGCTGCAATGTAAAAAACAATTTGTTGAGTTAACCTAAAATAATTGTTTAATTATTTGGATCCCTTAATTTTAAGTTTTTAAGTTCAGTCAGCTCAAAATTATGTCAACTTGAAATATTATTACTAGACTCAACAAATTGTTTTTTATTTTTTACAGTGTGGGTCAAAGTCAATAGAGGGCAAGCCTGCAACCTTTAACCAAAGCGGCTGTTGGCTAATGCTAGTGCAATGGCTAATGCTAGCGCTTCTGGTTTGGGAAAGGAAACCAGCTTTTTAGAGGAAACAATTTATCATTTAATGAATCAGCGGCCTATCTGCAAATTTCCAACATGTTTTGCAATGAAAAATACTTTTGGATTTAACTCATTTAAGAGTTTACACAAAAAAAAAAAAAACATTTTATAAGAGCAGTCACTGAGTTTTTGCGTGACCATTCAAGACGATTTATAAGATTTATACAACGCTTTACTTAACTCACTTTAAACCACCATTGTGTGTTTGAAATAACTTCAGATTGTGATCTAATGTTGTTTTGGGCATGTAATATTGTGAAATATGCTATTTGTAGCCTTTTATATCACGCTAATTGCTGCATCTGTTAGCATTTCTCATGTAAACACCTTATATTGTTATAAAAATAGGGAGAATCTCATGAATATCACATTCAAATCGTATATTGTCATAATTGTGTGTTTATTAGCACCATGTTTCATCCCAATAATTGACTTTCTGGATTTGTTGAGGTGGACAGAACAGAATGCGGAATTGTGAAAGCTTGTCATAGGAAGAGATATGGTGGGTTATAAATGCATAATATGATTTAGCGAATGAGTCAGAACAGCGATCACAGTAGAGAAAACACAGACAGCGCTGGAAGCAGCTAATTGTCATTAGTAAATAAGTGGAAAATGAATTGAAATGATAATTCTGTCTGAGCTATGCATTTTTAAAATGAAACTCTAGTGTAAACATTGCCGAAAAAATGTGGAAGTTAAAAACGATTTGGAATTATTTGCACTGTTTTATTGTGTTAACTTTTATTTTAAGTCTTTTTTAATGTGTAAAGTATTGTTCAGGAACCGGTATCGAAGTTATCCATATCGATGTTGAACATTTTTGAGCCCAGCTGGATTGACCAATCAGAGTCAGATATTCCAAAGTTGTGTATTCAGTCTTATTTCAACAATGTTTAGATATGTTTGCTGGCAAACAGAATAAAAGTAGCCTAGAGATAAGAGAAATGTTTTTTGCAGTATGTGGATTCCATAGCTTCACTGTATTTATTTCCTTTTGATTGTATTTATTTTATTCTGATGAAGAGAAGTGAAAGATCATAATATAAGTGCTATTTGAACTGGGTTGTGAAATTATATGTGCCACTGTAGAGCACACAGTTGATCATCTTGCATATTGAATTCTTCTAAGTGCTTTTACTCTCCAGTCAATTCATTTTATTGACTCACACATATGTGTTGTATTCATAGCTTGTGGTGTTTCATTTAAGAGCAGGCACACAGAGCTTGAAGAGACATGCCGTTGCAGCTCTTTCATCTTTAATATAGTTATTTTCTCACTTCCTGTCACTTGATATATTCCTCTCTGTCATATCCTCTTCTGGGACCTGAATACCATGACTGTTCGACTTGGTGTTCTGCTTGGGTTACAACATGACACCTATAGCCTTTATTCACAAAGCTCCTTTATCTGCATATTTACAGAGTTTCTGCACTCCTGGTACTGGACTCTTTGTTAGCCGTCGGCAATATAGAAAGGTTATTATTAGATTATGTGCAAATGCTTTTTATCCAATGCAATTTACAGTACACTTGATAGGAAGCAGACCCCCTGGAGTAACCTGGGGTTAAGTGCATTGCACATGGGCACAATGGTAATACAGAAACTCAACCATTCCACAGATCACGTATCACTTTCTCTTGAGTTTCAATCTGCGGTTCCAGCTCTGGTCTTTACCCGCACTTCATTACCATTCATTGAAGAGATTTCTAGTGGCATTACTCTATAGCACTGACCCAGGATATTGTACACTTAGCAAGCTGTATTCGATTTTTATAGGGTGCACAATATATCTGCACCATATTGGTTATCGATCCTGCTTATACTACATGCGCTTCTATTTTTAATATTTAATTCATTTACCCTGTTTTTACACTTAAATTATCTTTCTTCAGTCGAAAAGTAATACAGAGTTCTGGCATGAAACTCTAGTATGCAGTCTCAGTGTTTCCCACAGGATTTTGTGATACTTGTGGTGGCAGTTATTAAGTTATGGCATATTAATTTGCATATTTATGACGTCATCGCATCAAGTTTGCCTTCAGATGAGTTTGGGCACTTCAGATCATTTCTACTCTATGAACTACTAGTTTACATACTGTAAACTAAATGCCCAATAAAGCTGCCAATCATATACATCCAATGTATCAATATACACCCAACTTACACTAAAAGCGACTATATGCGGTGGTTTTGGCTAGATTCATGTTTTGTCTTATTCGTCTGTCTATGACTTCACGCATTACCTTATTCAGTTGGAAAAGTCACACACGGTTATTTCTTTGTCTGTGTACTTTGGTTCAAATAGGTAGGGTACGATGAAAAACTCTTTTCTTCAACTTCAAAATCGTCTGATTGTTGTGTATGGTGTTTTACATTATGTTTTACATTTTTTGTAAAGGGTTGGGTCTGTTGTGTTCAAGACAGTTAGGGTATGTCGAAAAACTCCCATTTCATTTTCTCCTCCAACTTCAAAATCTTCCTACATTACTGCAGAAGCACCAACCCAATGTTTACAAAGTGAACATGCAAAGAAGATGAAACAGCCTTTACAAAAAAAGGTAAAAGCCTGTCTGTCATGAAATGGAATACATGTTCACGCAGAGTTAGACAAGACGAACATTCTTTTTTTTTAGAAAATAACCAATCGTTTTTCTGGATAAGACCCTTCTTCCTTGGCTGTCTTTGAAGTCTTTGAAGCTGCATTCAAACTGCATTTTGGAAGTTCAAACTTGGGGGTACCATAGAAGTCCACTCTATGGAGAGAAATCCTAAAATATTTTCCTTAAAAAACATATTTTTTTGTACGACTGAACATCTTGGATGACAAGGGGGTGAGTAAATTATCTGTGCATTTTTGTTCTGGAAGGGAACTTCTCTTTTAAAATCAGTAATGTTGTGATGTCTAAATTCACTTGGAGCCTTTAAAACAGTTGGTTTGTCAAATTTTATTGGTTATCAACCATGATTAATTTTTGATTCATAAATCACCAAAGTCCTGAATTGTTTATTTATTGAAACAGCTGCCAATCGTTTGAATGGATACCAGAGCAGTCTTGTTGGCAAGGGATGAAAACTAACCATGATTATATATAGGCTACATGAAGTATTTAGATCTTACATCGATGAGAGGGATTTTAAAGACAGCACAGGGCCTCTGCTCTTACAGCAGACACTCAGGAACCCAGCAATTACTGAAAAGAGCACTTTCACAACAAAAAAGTATATTTAGACACCACTAAACATAAATCTCCCATCAACTGATATTGATCCGTCATAATCTGAGAAGAAAGACATTGCACCTTGAGAGAGACATTAACAATAAAAGGAAGCTAAATCTGTCAGCAGTGTATTTGTCACTGATGGATGCTACCAGATCCTCTTAGTGGTCTGTTTTTTGATGTTTTGCCCAGGGGGTGTTGTTTCAATGTACATGTCTGTGGTCAGTATGTTTGTTTTTGGGAGGTGCAAATATTCCATTACCCACAGCTGTGCATGAACACCTCCGAATGCTCCAGCCGGGAGGATCAGCACTCCCTTCAGTGGTAGATGGATGAGATGAACTAAGATAGGGCAGAGCTCCGGGGGAGATGCTATCATATAGTCCCTGTTGATGCAGAAACGATAAAACTCCCCGCTGCCTCAGAGGAAACGGACGCTTTTAACCCTGGACTTGTGCCAAGAAGCCTGAATAATAGCCAGTAGACTGTTACAGGCTAAATCCCAGCAGAGATGGGTAGGTTTACTTACAAGCACAGATGTTATTAATTGGCAACATGTGAGAGGAGTTTTGAGTAAGTTCGGCTTGCACTGTGCTGGTGTAATTTTTGAGTTTTAATGGTTTGTTAAAAAAGGAACATTTTAGTTATTTCACTGTGCCATGCATAATTTAGATAACTGAGGTGAAACTCTGTGAAACCTGTTACAAAATCCACCAAATAATGTGACAATGTTCAGTAAACAGAACACATACAAATCTTTTAGCTTTGTATTGGGTTACTGCGTCTTACATCACATTTGTCTCATTCGCCTCTAAAAATGCTTTCTGGGAGTCTTCACTGAATCATGCGCATGTAATGAATGATTTGGTGCAATTTGAATTTTAAAGCACTTGAAAGGATTTAGGGTTTTCCAGAGGAACATGGCAGCTGGCATGTTTCCTGCGCTGGCTTTGCTCATGGTATATGGATATTAAACAATGACAAAACTACTGCATGCAGAACAAAACCCATCCCTGGAGGACGATGAGGTGTTGGGGTTTCTCCACACCGGTTTCACCTCTGTAATTGCTGACAAAACCCCCGAGGACTTGGAAATGGGAAGACTTGGAAATGTTGATTAAAATACAAGTGATTTTAAATATACCCTTGGACATCTTCATGGGGGATTTTGCTTGTCCGATTGAGGGAGGAATAAAATAAACTAGGATGGAATAAAACATTTCCTTTAACACGTACTAAATATATAATATTTATTTATTTATTGTAATTGAAATATACTTAAGGCAATAGGTATATATATTTTATATTTAAGTATTATAATTGAAATATAAGACAAAATATTCATTAACCTCTTAACTGTCACCCGTCCCCTCAGTAGGATGCCTAAATTTACTTCACCAATTTAAAAAAAATCCTAATCTTATCCTGACAAACTATATATTGTTTAAAAGGTCTAAGACTCCTGACTAGATTTTTTTTAATCATTTTTTGTGTTACTAATTATCTAGGAAAAGTAATAGATTCGTTTATGACAAAAATCCACTCCATAACAGGAGTTCTGACCTTTGTCTCAAAAAGACTTTCTTTGTAGCCTTTTTCCCTATCATGCTTTAGAGATCATAAGAAATTATATATCAGCTGAAAACTTAAAATCTCAAAATTCATCCTTTGAAACCCATTTTAAAATCAGACATTGGATTATCATGGAAAATATACATCAAAATCATATTACAAAATGTTTTTGTTCACAAATTATAGAAAAATAGGTTTAAAAACTGCATTTTCACATCTTTGTGACAGGTAAAGGGTTAAACATTATTTATTGAAAAAAAATTTTTTTTTAATTGTTTGTTTGTTTAAATTATTAAGGCAAGTCATTCATAAAACATTGAGATGTGAAAGACTATGTGTTGCCGTGAATGTAAAATGGCTTTTAGACAATCAATATTGTTGATTAATTTTTGGTGTCTCCTCCGCTCACTTTATTATGCTTCAGCGTCACAATTGATTTGTTTTTCTTGTTCAAGTAGCAAAACATTAATCCGTTACCCTGACATACCCACTCTGAATATTGATAGAGATTATACATCTGCTTTTTTTCCCCCTCAGATGAACATTCCTGCAGTGATGAATGTGAGATTTTAAAACAAATTATAAATCACTTTTATCCACCTTAGCAAAACTGCATCACCCTTTCACTGTAATTTATGAGAAGAATTGGCCTGTGTTCATTTTTTTCTGAAAGTGTTTCTGAGCTCATCAGTGTCACTGCATGTATGTTAAGAGGATGACTCTACTTCCTCTAGATTCAAGAGTCTCGACATGAGACCATAGACTGATTCAGATTGAGGTGATGTATTTTTAACATACATGTTTGCTTTCCCTAGAGACTCTGAATGGAGGCACAATATGTATGCTAATGCAGCTTGTCTACTATGATAAGGATGATATCACTCGAATATAAGAGATGGCACAAAAAAAGGCATTCCACGGCAGGAATTCTGCATTTTCTAATATTTTCATGTCTTTCAACCAATGCTGTTTTACATTCTTTATGTAATTTATTTTTGTATCGCAGAAATCTAATATTATGTCGTTTGTTATACAGTATGTTTAACACCAATGATGGAAGTAACTTGGTAAAGTGCCAGTGATGCTTACTGCAACCGTATTTTTAGTAACATGCCAGTAGCTCAGCTGTTTTGATAATATTATATTATATTCCCAGTAACAAGCTTCCATCAAGAAAAGTGACAATGGCTACATGGGTATTTTTATCACATTGTTTTGTGTGTACAGCTTCACAGTTGAGTTAACTGAGGTAATAATCAAGCGGACACTTCGACAATGCATGCTTGCTGTCTCATGAGAAAATCTGATTCATTTTAGGGAATTTGTTTATTCAAAAACTACTATAGTTCATAAAATCTTTATTAATTATAATTTTAAACCATCTTTAGTTTCTAGTGATATACAAAATAATGTTAGGCCTAATTATAATGTTGCCATTTATCACTAGTTTTAAACTCATGACAACTTTCTGAAGATTTTAGAATGGTAATGGATTTGGTCTTGGCAGAATAGATCTGCTATGCTGCTGTTGTTATAAATTATTGCTGCTGCTGCTGCTGCTGCTAATGCAAAGCAAGTACAGGAACCTGTCACTGCCAATACATACACTGATACAGTGCTATGAGTATTTAAGACATTCTGCTGCTGCACAACAGCATATAATAACCCGTAGCAGATCTATACAGGTGGAGATAGGGGGTTTCAGAGAAATGCTCTAGTGAATGCTAACCAGCCTTTTAAATGTAAAGCAGCAAGCTCATTAGCTGTGTATGCAACCAAATAGTTTGTGCTAAGTAGTTTAACGCTGTGAATATCATCAGTTTACACTAACGACCCATCAGCCTGTGCCATCTAGAGTTTTATGACAGAACTTGGCATATATATAAATTTGTGTTTTGCTTCAAATTGCTTTTTGATTGTTTTGTTTTGATGTACTTTTCACATTTTGCACAGCACCTTGAGAACAGGAAAAGTGCTATATAAAGTAGGGCTGCCCCCTAATATTCCACAGGATGTCCATGACAGACAGATCATTAACGGCTGGTCTATGTGGTAATCGGACAAGACATCAAATGCTCGCCTGCCATTAATCGACCTCAAATATGGCTTTTCATCTGAAAGATGTATGTGTAAGTGTCTGTGCGGAGTGTGGAAGCTAAATAGTAGTGCACTTTCTCTCTACTCTCTGTCATTTTTGGTTATAGAGATAAAAGTAATACATCTTTCGAATCTGTAAAGACTCTACATTTATTTGTGTGCTTTTGTAAAATAATGAAGAGCATGAGGATGCTATTTCTGCCGTCTCGGCCTTTGAGAGCTTGAGCTTGAAAGTCCGAAACTCTGTGTATACTTGCCTTACAGACATGAAAAATATATCTATATAGAGTGAAATGTCTATTTTAAAAATAATTCAATGCAAATAGAAAATAAATATTCTCTGATTACGTAATCCGTATGAAACATGCATACAGGTGCATCAACCACTTCGGAGATGACAAGTCAGTGTCACCTACTTCATCTCTTAAGCCGAAAAAATAGAAAGCACTAGTTTATCAACAAATTATTAAACCGTCAATGCAGTCTCCTTGCTGTTTTTTCCTGACACATTCATAATTCCTATATCTGTCAGGGCGCTATGGCAAGCTTTTTATGCATGCGCTTGAACGCTTATTAGGCTACGTAGGCAATTAAAGGCTCATTATTATGATTTATATGGTTTATTAAAAAATGTGAGACTAATAGTCGACTAATGCTTAAAATGAACAACTAGTCAACCAGAACATTTTTTAGTTGAGGGCAGCCCTAATATAAAGTTAACCTATTATTATGACTTAGTAGTATTAGTATTGTTAATTGAAATATTTGAGATGAGAGACAAACCCCCGTAGAGCAGTTTATATAAATACATACACCACTGATATGATTGAGGTCTTTATCTTATGCAAGTGGATGTCATTTCAGTTGTATAATGTCAAAAGTACTATTCATTTCTTTATGTATCAAACTTTACTAATGAGGAAAACAACCTTATACTGCATGCATTTCAATCAATTCTCCTGTCAGTTCTGATGTGTGTGGATGTACTGACTCAATCATTAGTCATCTAAGCAACAATCATGCCGAGAATGTAAAGAGGTGCTTGCTCAGATCTAGTGTATAAACAATAAATTCTGTCATAAATGAAGCGAGGACATCACACGTCTTAAATTGAGGCCAAAAAATGGACTGACCACAATCAAACATGAACAGTATTGTGTTCAGAAGGTACACTATGTAATGTTTCGAAAAATAAATTAAAGTGCCCCTATTTTGGCATTTTGAATATTGCCTTTCAAACATTGTGTAATGTAGCTGTGAAATATGTATGTGCAATGTAAGTGTGAAATAAAGTTATTCTCCCCAAAAAGAAAGAATCGACTTTGAATACCCTGAACGAGTCGTGACGGCTACATATTTGCATAAAGCCCGCCTATGTTCTATGTTGGCCGGCCGCATAATTTTATTGACGACTGCTTCTCAAATTTCAGGGAGTTCAACTTGGGATTCACAAAGTGCTTGCTCTTGAAAGGCTCAGTACCCAGTTTATTTGGACCAGCTGGCTCCGCTAAATCACAACCTGTAAGTATGATAAATAATAGAAGTTTATAATTTCTATTGAGTGTGGAACTATCACAATGGGCATATGGTTTCTGACAAGCAGCAGACCAATCATAAAAAACTGGGCCATCTGACCAATCAGAGCAGAGTATGCTTATGGAAAAGGAGGGGTTTAGAAAGACTGAATCTTTGAACTGCTTTAAACAAATCATTTGAGAATCACTGGAAAATAAGATGATATTAAAAGCATATTTTGAGAAAACAAAAGTGTTTTTTTTTTTTTTTTTACCTTGCATGCATATAAACCTATTGTAGAAGACACATGACTTGCTTACTTGACTCATTTGATTCAACTGCCAGAGGTTAAGACATTTATAGAGACATTCCCACACACGTGGTATAAAAAAGTCATGTAACAACCACGCAGCACACATTGAAATATTTCGATTTACTATCAAATATCAGGCAGTATGCTAATAATTTTGAAGGTGGCAGTTGACCCAGGTCAGTAGAGAGCGCCATACAGCTTGCACGTATATTAAGTTGTGCTTGGAAAAATAGAGTTGTAGAATCTGCCACAATATCAGCTACTGTGTGACAAAGACACTTGAAGCCACTAGTTGTCATTCTTTATGCCATCATGCCTGAATCACTCTATCGTCAGAGAAGATCCTCAATGTTGTGAAGTGTCATTTACAGATTTCTTGCATGCAGGAGGGGTGTGCGCTTTGTACAGCCACTGCTGAGTATTTTTAGTATCCACCTTTGTAGTTGCCGTGGAAGCTGTGCTAATAAACTGCTCGTCTCTGAGGCCCGTCAACTTTTCTGCTCAGAAGTGAGGCGAGAGCGGCTTCGGTGATGCTAGATTAGCACCCATAGGAATATCAGACTCTGATATCAAGTCAGGCAGAGACGACTGTGTCCAGATCAATAATTTTCTAAAGGGTAAAGTGATTACTGTGCGGTTATTGAATTTTAGCTGCAACTGCAACACAGAAGTCCATTTACGCACCGACTGTAAAACTGGGTTAGAAATGACAATTTTCCAATATGACTTCACCTCAGATGTGGACCCATCAATTTAACTAATTAGTTTGTCTCGGTGCTTTTCGCTTTAGCTACCGTCGTAGATTTTTTCACGAATCTTAATGTGGCTACAGACGTACGTGGCATCAAAGCCGTTTGCCTTTGAACTCTGTTTCTCAGGGTTTCATCAAAGGTTCAGCTGACCTTCCGTAAGCGGCTCTATTAAGAGTTGTTTCACAGGCTGTCACGACCCATTATGTCAGGCTTGCATGATAGCATTAGGGCGACATCATGACAGACATGTTCAAATAAACTTGAATACGACAGACTGTGACATGAGTTAAACAAGTTTCAAATGTTCCCTTGTGCTACAAATTAACGACTTAATTAATTTGGGAGCAGGCTACGGTTCAGAACGCCACAGCCTGATGTCCATATGGCACACAGAGAGGAAAGCTTCAGTTCTTATCTGCCACACGGTATAAAACAAATTCTGCCATCCAAATGTGCTGGAAAATGAGTTATAGCTTTGCTCTTCAATAAAGCTATTATTGGATAATGCTGTTCAACTAATACAACACCTCGGTATAAAGCGGCTAGCAACTTTTTTTTTTTTTTTTAGTTGCTCTTACACTAAGATCTTTATACCCCAGCACCTTCAGAGACTTTCTGCAAATATGTCTGAGATTAAGCGGGGCAGAATCTTCCAGCTGGTCAGACCTTCTGACATTGTCTGTTCTCCTGTCAGCTGGGTGAAGTTTGAGTAGTTTTCCCCAAGCAGCGGTCGGCTCATTGCTCCATATGTACTCTTGAGCTCAGAGCTTTAAATCTGTCGGAGCTGTGTGGTTGTTGCCAAAAAGTTCCCTTGTTTAACAAAGCTCTCTGTGTGTTATCCTTTTAGATTCACTTCCCTCGCTTTGCCAACATGAGTGACTGTAGCGAAACAACATGGCGTAGCTGCTGTTCAGTTTGTAGGGAGAAAATACCCCACGATTATACATTTTTAGCTCCGAGTCTATATATTTAGATGCTAGCATACTTGCATACGCACTACATTACGCTCTGTACACTGCACACCATAAATATTAAAGCAGTGTATGCATGTTGCTAGGCATGTGCAGTGTTTTGTTGTGAATGAATAAGTCTTTTGATGACTCTTTCTGGAGACTCTCTTGAAATTTATACACACATTTTAATAAAGTATATCAGAGCTAGCATTAAATGGAAATTCACCGTATTTATTTTCTAAATTGCTCTTATTGTGAACGATTCGTGCATGTACAGTTGAAGACAAAATTATTAGCCCCTTAAAAAATATTTCATTATTTTTCAAATAACTCCCAAGTGTTGTTTAACAGAAAGACGATTTTATCAAAACAGCATTTTTAAACATAATACTGTATTCAGGAAGCTTTTAGGGTTTGTAATACAAATAGAAAGAAATGTATAACCAAGAATTTTAAAACGTCTACTAGTCAAAACGAGATTCCCAGTTCCAAACGCACTGAAACATCCCCACAGCATTATACTCCCACCACCATGTTTCACTGTGGGAACGCTGTTCTTGGGGTTGAATGCCTCTCACTTCTTTCTCCAAACATAGGCAACATCTCTATGGCCAAAAAGCTCTAGTTTTGTCTCATCTGACCAAAGGACACATTTCCAGTATGCATCACATTCCCCAGGTTGTCCTTAACAAACTTCGTTCTAGCTTGGAGGTGTCTCTTCTTCAGAAGTGGAGTCTTTCTTAGTTGTCAACCTTGTAGTTCATTCCTGTGCAGGGCTCTAGTGACTGTCTTTGTTGAGACATCAATTCCAGACTCGGCTAGGTCATTCACTAGTGTCTTGGCAGATGTTCCTGGGTCTTTAGAAACCTCTCTCACTAGTTTTCTTTCCAAGTTTTTGAAATCTTTCCCTTCCTGCCTCTGCCCGTCTTGTTCTCCACTGTGTTGGTCTCTTTAAACTTCTTGATAATGCATCTCACTGCAGTTCTTGACACTTGAAAATACTTTGATAAACATGTGTATCCTTCTCCGCAAGATACTAATCCTCAGCTTAAAGAGTAATTTACAGCCTTAACTAGGTTAATTAGGTTAATATTAAAATGAGATAAATTTGGCAAGTCACTGGACAACAGTGGTTTGCTATATAGCTAATCAAACTAATAACTATTGAAGCAACTATAAGAAATCAGACTTTCTCTAGAAGCAAAAAATAATAGGAAATAATGTGAAAACATTCTCTTGCTCTGTTAAACATCACTTGGGAAATATTCTAAAAAAAAATAAAAATTTCACAGGGGGGCTAATCATTTTGTCTTCAACTGTATATGTTTTATTCAACATAAGCTCCTTGGAAATACGTGTGTTTATATACTTTTCTACAAAACTGAAAAAACGAATATGTACGAATCACTGCAGTTTTCAGGTGAAACGAACACTAGAGGCAGTAAAACTTCTCACACAAAGTATGATTTACAGGTACAGCGTTTTGAGTAATAAAGCCTAATTTTCAGAATATTATATTATGACTTCAAAACAACTTTAACATCCTGCACGATTTGAAAACATAC
This sequence comes from Cirrhinus molitorella, assembly GCA_033026305.1. NCBI lineage: Eukaryota > Metazoa > Chordata > Actinopteri > Cypriniformes > Cyprinidae > Cirrhinus > Cirrhinus molitorella. The sequence continues at coordinate 27,530,978 of CM065122.1, read as the reverse complement.
TTTTGAACATCGTCGCCACTTATACAGCTTCATATGCAAGAGTTTTCTAATTCAGTAGGTTTGCTTGGTAGCTCACACAATAGATACACCGTTGCACTTGATGAAGTGATGAAGAGCTCCGGCTCCGAAAGCTTAAATGGAAATTAGCATAGCATATCTGTATCAACAAATGCATTTTTATATCACTTTTGTCACTTTTGCATTTGTTAACACTATCGAGTAGGTTTAGAGTTGGGTTTGGTGTGGGGGATATTTCCAACACGATTGAGCATTAACCTTTAGGGACACTCCCTGGATATTTGAGTTTTGAACAGCTGCAATACGTACCTCAAGAAGTGTAATAAAAACACAGAAATATGTGCCTGTATCAACATAATAGAAATGTGCCACAGTCACGTATTAATTGTATGTTTTAGTGCCGCTCTGCAATAAGGTATTTAATTACGGTGTTGCAGAGGGGCATATTTTCATGAGCCTGGGTTGGTTTTATTCACTTGTAATTTCACTAGTTTTTAATTAAAACTTAAGTTGAAATCATTTAGTCCACATAATCACTGCCCCTTTCTTATGGTGTGTGCACCCCAAAAGCGAAGCGAATATTCACATCGTGTCATCGCTCTAGATTGTCCGCCAGATGTTTTTCATGTCTCCTGCGCAAATAAAAACATCACCTAATACTTTCCTCCATTTTCTGATACAACCAGACATGTCAAAACGAACATGTAAATAAGCTCTTCGGTGATTGGCTTGCATGACAATGGTTTATTTTATAATTTTGCACAGAATTAAGTATATCAAGCATTCATGGCAATCGCACTTTGTGTCATTCACATTGCCCAGTGTAAATTGGATCGTTTTTTCAACTTTGGTTGTGAATGTGACAGTTAATGAATGATTCTGTGTTTATTTGTGCAAAATGGTGGCATCACCTACTGACATGTTTGTTGAACCTGCAGAAAGGATCAGTGAACAAATCAGAACTAATCATTTTGGTGAACTGAATCAAAAGAATTGGTTTGTTGAGAAAATGAAATCACTTATTTTATATGCATTAGCTTTATTTTACATAGAGTTTGTAATAAAAAATCGCTTAGTGACTTCTGAACAGCGTTTTTGCTTGGAGACTATAAATAGAATAGAGTGACACCTCTGGTTTAATCGACATCCACGTATGTCCCTCAGGTCTATTGGAATCCAGAATATGAGCCTCTCAGCAGAAATTGTGTTCTTCTAACATCACTTCTGTTGAAAGTTTTCTGTCATGCTGGCAAAAAGTTTCCTACTACGTCTGAACCACGCCAGGGAAGATGACAGCAGATCTGTTTAATTGCCATGTTCACAATTCCTGGAACTGCTGTGCTAACACATAAGAGAAATGAAAGTTGTTGCATGCATGGTTGCATATTATAGAAGAATAATGGGGTTTTGTAATTTTCTGGTTTATGAAATGTCACGCATGTTGGGTGGGAGGCAGCGCCGAGGCGATCGCACAGGTAGCAATCAGTCAAAGCTAATTTCGTGTTTGTGCACTCGGCTCATTGTTCAGATCTGAATGCCATTATTATAAAGAACAAAGCCTGTCCTTTCCAACAACTGCGCTTTATCATCAGACCATGAAACAGTGCTGTAGTTACAAGATTTGGCAGTGTAGCTGTGTCTTTGTTGGGGAGTAACTGAGAGAAATGACTTTGGGTTGTGTCTGTATGTATAGTGGATGTTCAAAAAGACAGCAGCTTTTACTGCGGGTTGTTGATAATGAACAGGCACGTCCTGCTTTCCAAGATATAGTCATCATAAGTCTGCTGATTGCAGAATATATTAACATTGTTTGCTGAGAAGAATCGAACCACCCACACGTAAGTTATTTCTAAAGCCTTTAGTGGTTGCGCATTGTCTTGAACTGCAGAGGTTGGTGGGCAGCTCAACGAGTATTGACAGAAAGACAGATGGAAACAGAGGCCCAATCTGCCTTATGTGCATGCCCTTAACCGAATACCACTGTATGCTGCATGACCACACCGATAGCACCAGCGAAGTGGAGCTTTTCACTTGGAACAAATCTCCCTGACAGCTGACAGGTCAAACTATAGCAGTTCTGAGGAAAACTTTCTTCCTCCTCTTCCCTACGGATGCAGTTATTATTCAATGATATTCCTCTCCACAGAATCGGCTCTTACTGCAAGGTGAAGCGGTTTGTGCGACGTTGTTTCCATTAGTTTACTAATAATGCTCTTCTTGTGGTCGCAGTTTCGGCTGGTTAAAGGGAAGAGATGCTTCTTTATCGGAAATGCATTTGATGTTTTCTCTCAGCGTAATGGTCCACACCACACTCATTACCAACCTAATGATTTAGTGGTCAATAAATGCATTTAGATAAATAATGAATGATGATTTGTTTAAGCAATTTATAGACCGTCTCAAAAATCATCCATCTTTTGTAAATTTGAAAAGTTTTCTTTTTTGTTTTTACAGATGCTGGCTTTGTTGAATTTAATTAAAACTGAATGCTTTTCTTTTGCTGGAAATGAAACCAATGAGGAGATCTTTCGTAGCATAAGCATGTGTATATATATATATATATATATATATATATATATATATACATATACACTACCGTTCAAAAGTTTGGGGTCAGTAAGACTTGCAATTTTTTTTTAATGAAGTCAAGGCTGCATTTATTTGATCAAAAATACAGAAAATAAACTGTAATATTACAAAATGTTATTACAATAGAAAATAATGTTTTTTATTTTCATATACTTTAAAATATAATTTATTCCCGTGATGCAATGCTGATTTTTCATCAGCTGTTACTCAGTTTCCCAGGCTTAAGTGTCACATGATCTCTCAGAAATCATTCTGATATTCTGAATTATTAGTAGAATTATCAGTTTTGGAAACAGTTGTCCCGCCAATGTTTTTTTTTTTTTTTTTTTTTGAACCTGTATTTTTTTCTTTCAAGAACAACATTTATTCAAACTATAAATCTTTTCTAGCAATGTAAATCTATTAGGTCACTTTTTATTAATGTAACAATTTATTCATTTCTTTCAAAAAAAAAAAAAGAATGAATAAACATTTACTGACCCCAATCTTTTGAACGGTAGTGTATATTTAGTATATAAGTATATATATAATTTGTGGCATATTCCTAAGTAATTAATTCTAGCGCATTTCAATAAAATAGACATTAATACATGGTTATGAATTCTAAAACATTTTGTGGTTGAATTTTCAGCAAACAATACAATATCTGTATCAGTGTTGTGAAGGTTACTTTGGAAATGTTATAGGTTACAGATTACTAGTTACTCTATTTAAAATGTAATTAAGTAGTGTAACAATTTCAATTACTTTAAAATAATGTAACTGATTACATTAGAAAATCATTAGTTAATCATTTTCAAACATTTAAAGCAGGCAGGGTTATTTTTGTAGTAGTACTCAACTGTTTACTCTCAGACTTTCAAAATCCTTCATCACTTGAATTAAGATTGTAATGGAATTTTAGCACAACCACCACAAAATCAGACTGTGGCACCTCTTTTTACTTTGAGATTTTTACTTTGTTCTGGGGTTAAATACAGATTTAAATCGTAAGATAGTTTAATACGATACTGTTTTGAAAGCAAATCTTTGCACAGCTACGACAGGAAACACTGGCATTTAATTTTTTTTTTCTCAAAAACTGTAAAGGATTACAGTTATTTTGCAAATCAATTATGTAACTCTGTTACCTGTAACTAGTTATTCCCCAACACTGATTGGCAACTGATTTCAAAGTTATCTAGGACCAATTTTCAAAATGATAACAAGACTCCCTCTATATGAAAGAATGATGTTCAAGAGCAGGTTCAAACACTTGAAATGAATAACAGCATTTGTTCTCCCATTTGAAATCAGCCCCTGATGGTTCATTTTAATTGGCAGTTGGTCACAGTGCCTTCCAAGATATCTGTCTTCCACTCTGCTCAATTATGCTGCAGTCTCGAACACGCCAAGACGTCTTCCTGTCGCCGTAGTTTTCATTAATATAATCCACGAATGACATATTTCCTATGGTTTTATTTTTTGTGTAATCATCGCAAAGTTACCAGTTACAATGTCTCTTAACATATTGAAAGACACATTTGTACACATTTGTACATGTGCGCACCCACTCGTCTTGCCCCTTACATCTGCCTCTCCTACTGTATGCAATTTAGAATTGATTCAGAAACTGCGTTGCTTAGTTACGAGGCATTATTGCTCTTCTAAAATTGGGGGGTGGGAAGGGAACTCTCTCTCTCTCTGGCATGTTCCATGCAGCCACATGCTCTGTAGAAGCTTGTACAGTTCTTTCCTTCTTTCTGTTTAGTGCTGCAGTCAGTGTAGTCCCTAAATAGGCATGCACTGCATCCAGAGAACTCTGACACAGGATTCCCAGTTCTCAAGCGCGGCTCTGTTTTGAAGCTTGCTTTTTCCAGTCTTCATTAAAATAAAATGAGTTAAAAATTGCTGTTTGATCTTTCCTCAGTTAGCATCTATAATGCAATTTTCTTCATAAAGAAGTCATGAATCTTCCGCTCTGTCATATCAGCATGTGAATTACCATTATAGCACTGGCTTTATGGATTTCCACACTTCTCGTTAGGAATACACCACTTGGGGCTTTTGATTTGCAGGTATCTGTGTCCGTAGAACGTATAAATCTTTTTATAGCAGCTCTCGAACACATTAACCTGATAAAAGATGGATGATAGTGGATGGAACACATGCCGAAGCATCTCTCTCAGCGCCTTAGCCTTGTTTTACCTGCTCCTGACTGCTGCCTCAGCTCCTTCCTGAGAAAGAACGCGCTCACGAGCGAGAGGGAGAGAGAGAGAGGACTAATGAGGGAGAGAGAGGGGGTGTGTGAGAGGAAAAAGATGCTGAATCCTGGTTGGCTAGAGAGAGTAGAGGCTGACTCAGTGGATCTGGAAGAGCAGCATGTGACAGATGCAATTCTCATCCCAGTCCTCACCATCAGACCAGGGGCTTGTTCGCCATTGGCCCCGTTCATTGGACCGGCAACGCGCGGCGCGCTATAACACCATGCTTTCCTTTGCCAGAGCCAGCGGAGCTCTCTCACCAGCGTGTATCACTTGCGCAACGAGCAGGAGACTCAGCCCAGACACTCTTCAGCCCAGCGCAGAGAGCCGAGACTGAGGAAGAGGAAAGAGCAGCTCTGCCTTATTCGCACGGAAGAGGAGACAGCGGGATAACGCGTTGCCGGAGGCTACTATTAGAAGCAGAGGCACGTCAGAAAAAGCCCACAAAGTGACTGTAACAAATCGAGCGATGAGAAATGACTGATGTTTGAGGATCCGAGAGGATGAGGGAACACGCTCGCTCCGTTCCTGACTGAGGGAAAGTGAGCTTGTGCCTTTTATGTGAGACTGAGAAACAAAAGAAAAGGCTTGTTGGGTTGGACTTGTTTCACTCTCTCTCGGCTGGACTCTGTGCATGGAAGCTTCGGGTCCCCCATGGCGTGTTACTACATTGTCATCAGCTCCACACACCTCAGCAATGGACACTTTCGAAACATCAAGGGAGTTTTCCGAGGTCCCCTCTGCAAGAACGGCAACAAAAACTTGGTACGTCTCCCTTGTCAATGTGTTTGATCATGTGAATAGGAAGTGTTTGCATTGGATAATGTTGCTTCTGGAAACTTTTCACTACTGTGGTAACACTTTTACATGTCATACAGATGAGTATAATTAATACTGTGATTACTATAGTAAAACCAATCAATAACCTGCAAAAATGTGTACCTGACAAGAATGAGATTTAAATTTATCAATGTATTTAGGTTGGTTTAGTGATGTAAAATGAAAGGTTTGACTTGAATATGACCAGTTAATTTAGATGTTACCTTTTTTTTTAGTCAAATTTTGATGATTGTAGGGATTCCACGGTAATCGCAGTATAAGAGGAACACTCTTGTGAAGCTGGCCAAGCAGTAATCCTTCTGGAAAAGTGTTGCGAAATGACTTCATGTTCTGTACTTCCTGTTTATGAGGAAAGTTGCAGATGGAGAAAGTGAGTTCGGCTCTCATCCGTGACCATAACTAAATTCCTAACAGATGGATAGGGATCAAATTAATCTGTACTCACAGTCACAGCCTGGGATTTAGTCTAACCGTACTTTTCTGGTCTTGCCCTCGAAATAATCCTCCCACAAAACTGCCTCTGTTTCCGCACAAACTCTGCTGTAAACCCGCCGTATCTGGGGCAGCGCAAAGGGGAATTTTAAAACAAAATCAGCGTTAGTAAAATATTATTTTTCCTAATTACTCTAAGAGCAGTTTGAAGATTGTTTTTCGATTCGTCGGCGAGTTAAGCAGGATTATAAATACAAAGTAATACGATGAATGATGCAGCCGTACAGTGTAATTTAATTAAAGCGCTCGGCTCCTGAAAGGAAGCATCTTTCAAAGCTTTTAAATGTGGAAGTGAGATTTCATACTCTCTTTCACTGCTTCCTTCCCGAGCCTGCCCGTGTCATCTCTGTCAGTTGGGGGAACAGAGATTTCTTGACAGCAGCCTCCTCCTTTCAAAAGAATCAAAAATGATTGGAGATGAAATATTGAAGCTCTTGGCTTGGGATCAAGCGCCAATGCTGCTCATCTGCCTCCCGCCTCCAGCTGAAAGGCTAATACTAGGGAAGGTTTGGGTGGCGTAACTGAGTGCAGCAACAGATTGTTCTTGAGCACGTTTGAAAAGTAGCTTTCGGTGGCCGTCGTCGGCTCGATCTCAATGCAATTATCAGATTTGACATATCTCCAACTCTGTCGTGGGGAGAATCTGGTGTCGGCGAATGTAACATTACGGCGCAGCGTTGTGTGCATCACTGTCCCCACTCTGTATCAGTAAATTTCCTTCATTACTCCCGCCGCTGCGTAGAGCAGCTGTAAATCTCATATACTCTTGCACACACACTCTCAGATGTATGGGTATGAAAGGCAGACTAAGAAAGCTGTGCTTATCCCAGCGCTGGTGCAGTGCCATCTGGCTCCTTTTCCTGGTGCAGTGATATTTTAGTCCAGAAGAAAAGCTTTGTGCTGTAGAACATTTGTTCAGCATGGCTCAGACGCAGAGGAAAGAAGAGGAGGAAGGATAATAACGATATAATTGTGAGAGTGTGAGTATATGATGGACTTTTCTGCTAGAAAATACAGAGCCACTCAGTGAAATCCGTCTTTGTAATTAGAGGAAGTTGATCTCCCGGCTTTCTCTGCACATCAGAGGGCTTGGTTCAAGCGACCTGTTGATAATGTTGAGAGGAAAATGAAAACAAGAAAAGTTTACTGAATGAAACATAATAGCGACTTTGAGAATGAGCATGTTTTACTTGCGACATTTGTGGAGGAGCGATTGGAATAATTAATGAAACATTTAACACTGTTTGGAACCTTTACAAATTAAATGAAACTCACTTTTGTTAGAACTTACATTATTATTTTTATTAGTATATATTAGTGTATCTTTTTACATCATTAAGTATATTATTGTTTTGTAATGTGTTAAATTATGGAAGGGTAGCAAAGAAATGTGACCCTGGACCACAAAACCAAAAGTAGCACATACATAGTATGGGTCAAAATAATAGACTTTTCTTTTATGTCAAACATCATTAGGATATTAAGTAAAGATTATGTTCCATGAAGATATTTATTATCAAAACTTTGATTCCAGATTTTCAAAAAGTTTGATTTCGTCTAAATATTGGCTTATCAAACTATACATCAAAGGAAAACTCATTTATGATGTATAAATCTCCATTTAAAAAATTGGCCCATATGACTGGTTATGTGGTCCAGGGTCACAAATCTTTATATCATATATTGTGTACTCTCTATAGTTCCTTAAATTATTTTTTACGTTTTAATTTAAAGTTTAATTATCACTAAATGACATTATATTATGTAAATATTATGTATATTTTACGTGTTATAAAGACTTAAAATATGAAACCTATACCACAGATAATTTGTTTTTTTGTCATAGTTAGGTTTGTTGCTTTGCTTTGTTTTATTTTATTTTATTTTGTTTGCATTGTTTTACTGTTTTTTTGTTTTGTACAGGTGATTGGAACAGTTTTTTTTTTGGCATTGTTTGGTTTGTTGCCTTTTTAGTTTTGTTTAGTTTTAATTGTTGTTTGTTTTTCGTTACTGTGCTTTTGTTTTGTCCAGGTGCGATAAGACAGTAAAAATCATCATTCTATGTTGTTAAACTGAATGAGCTGAGCTGAGCTGTTTTGTCATGGTTTGGTTTGTGTCTTTGCTTTATTTTGTTTTTAGTTTGAATTGCTTTTTTGTTTTGCTTGACTGTGCTTTTGCCTTGTTTTGTTTTGTCCAGGTGCGATCATACAATAAAATCATCATCCTATGTTGTTAAACTGAATGAGTACCTGATTGGAGCTGTGCCACGTCAGTGGACTCTTATAAAGTCAGGCACTGAGTGAACACCAGCGCCTGAGCGGAATTTTGCCCCTCGCTTTAGCTTTCATGAATATGCATATCAACGGGGTTATTTCAACGCCGGTATTGATTTCCTCACAGTCGCTGCTAAGTCAGCCCATCTCCCCGCTGAGCTGTGATGTGAGCATCCATTTCCACTCAGTGATGCCCCTTTCAGACACCACTGCGCTCTGGGAACGGATCCTTACGCTGAATATCTATACAGTACACATGGCCACAGTGCCCCTATTGGTAGATGCATAGCAGTGTGAACAGGTGTTATAATCAGCTCTTGTGCTGATTGCGCAGGGGTTCTGGGCGATTGTGTAGATTGGATGTTGCTAACGTGATACGCATAGAATTAAATTGCCATTGTCGTTCTGATATTCCTATTTGTCTTCTTTCTTCATGCCACCATACAAAGCATAAAAGCCTGTGAAGCTCTAATCACCATCGTCTGAGTGCAAGAGCTGAGGCAGCAGCAAACAGAGTGAGAGAGAAAGAGACTAAAACAGTGGGAGGAGAGGGATTGAAAAAGGGCAAAGCGTTATTATGTTCCTCTTACCCTTTGTCTTTCCCTGCTGGGAAAACTGGCCCGACAATTTGCATTGTGGGAACACAATGCGTATGTGTGTGCAGACGCGCTCCGAGTTCCTCCCTAATTGAGAATTACAGCAGAAATCCAGCTCTAGCAGTGACCAGGCCCCCGTGCACAAGCTCTGCTGCGGGGTAATTAATGTAGTGGCGCGGACGATTAGCCTCTGCAACCTTTCGCCGCGTTTTACCGCTCGGCCCCATCCAGGTGCGAGGGAAAAACGAGCGTTTAGATATCACACCATGCAGCATGCATTATTTACAGACGGGGAGAACCCAAGGCTTGTCATCACTGCCGAATGCAGACAGATGTAGTTAACTTTACACACACCCGAGACAAATGTGTGGCACGCTCGCACTCGGCTGATTAAAATTCACTCCATTCATGGCCTTCTGTTACTCATAAACGCCAGGTTCATTTAAATACCCTGAACGTGGCGTTTTGCCTGCTAGTGCTGCATCAATTTCATTTCACAGTGCTGTTAACTTTATAACAATGGAATCATTCTCTCTGAACCCCGCAGACACGGTGTTTGTTTCTTTGTGGGTGCGTGTATGTGTGTGTGTGTTTTGGAGGTATTCACTGTGACAAATCAAATCTTTTGCCCTGGTTGTGTTGTTCCCCTCCTCTCTGCACAAAAGAGGCATGGTGCAGATTCCAGGGGCCCTTATAAAAGTGCTAATCCCATGTTTTCTACTGACGGTGAACCCATTTTCACACTGATTCACAGAAAATACCCCATTGAATAAACTGTGTACTTAGAAGGCACAAAGGCACAGCGGGGTTTCACTGTAGGCTTGCTGCTGAGGTATAATAGCACAATTACACAGTAGCATGGCAGCTTTACCCTTTCTCCTTCCTGTATTCGGCTCACCTGATGTTCGGAGATGAAACGTTCACGGCGATTCCATGACCGTCAACCCATTGTTGTTGTCTTACCCTCATAAATATTTAAGTCGCCGACCACAAGGATCTATAATTTACCTGCTGTTTCAATGCAGAATAAGCGCCTAACGCGGCGAGACCGATCTCCTGCTCCGAAGCGCTCGCCTCTATATAATCGCTTGAACTTTGGCAGGCGTTTTTGTACGCGTCGGGAGGGTTTTGCACTCGTAAGCAGTGGAGTAAAAATACCCTGCCAGCCCTGAGCTCTGGCCTTGTACAACTGAAGGGCAGCATATAGAGAGGCTTCCTTACAGCGTTCCTTACAGCGCTCCTGCCTCCTAAGGGACGGATATTGCTATACCATAGCCTGCGACATATCTACTCTGACCCTGAAAGCATACGAGTCCTAAAGGAATAGTTCACCCAGAGGGGTTCATTATTTACTGTACTCACCTCTATGTTGATCTAAACTTGAACAGTACTCTGTTATTTTTTCAGTGGAATGAAAAAGAATAATATTTATGTGGCTGGATTCAATATACAGACATTTTTATACTTTTACATGCTTTATATATAGCATTACTTTCTAAATACTTTTTTATACATAATACTTAAGTGATCAAAAGTGACAGTAAAGACATAAAGCTACAAAAGATTTGGATTTAACTTCATCAGAGAACTCGAAAATCAGTCAGCATATTGAAATGAAGGATTTCTGAAGGATCACCTGACTCTGAAGACTGATATAATGCAAAAAATTCCGCTTTGCATCACAGGAATAAAGTACATTTTAAAAATCTTTAAATAAAAACAGGGTAACGCTTTAATATAGAGAAAAATTCTCACTGTTAACTTATTATTAACGTATTAGCTGTTTATTAGTACTTAAAAGCACATATTCGCACATCTTGATTTTGCTGAGTTTTATGTGTTCCTGGGTCAACATATTTTGTTGACTCTGGAACAACATTTTAATCCAAAAATGTAGTCTTGTACACATCCCTACACCTAAACCTAACCTTACCCATGAGTAATCCCTAAAATCTGAGGAAATGATAGACGAATGACACTGATGTACAAGCACCAAACACTGATTATAAGCCTAAATTTGACAAAAACTATGAACTGTTTTTTGTAATCTGATTGGTTAATCACAATGTTGTCCCAGGGTCAACAAAGATGTTGATCCAGGAACATGTCGCACTTGGTAAAATCAGGTTCTGCGCACATATTCTGTGTGAACATATTCTACATCCCTAATCCGACCTAATACCTAAACATAACAACTACAGCAACTGTTAATTGAGGCAAAAGTCATAGTTAATGGATTATTAATAGTGAGAACTGGACCTTAAAATAAAGTGTGACAAAGTGTTAAATTGTAATAATATTTCACAAAATTGATGTTTTTACTCTGTTTTGAGTAAATAAATGTAGTCTTTGTAAGCATAGTGTAAGCAACTTCTATTAAAAATAAAACAAACAAAAAAAATGTATGGACCAGACTTTCAAATGATAGTGTACATTTTATCAGTTCATGCATCCTTGGGAATTAAATCCATACATTTAAGCTTTATTGCTGAGTGAGTTGCAAAAAAGGCAATAAAAGTCTTCTTGCTATATTGTCTAGTCTGTAAGCACTATGCTTAACTGTAAGTCAGAATTCATTGATTCATTCATCATAGCAGCTTCTCTGCTTTCATGTATATTTGGTCCTGAAATCTCATGCTGCTTGTCTTTAAGGATAGGAAAAAAAACTTCAAAATTCTCCTTTTGTGTTTAATAAAAAATAACACCATACAGGTTTGGAATGACATGAGAGAAAGTAATGACAGTTTAGATATTTATGTAAACTGTCCCTTTAAGACTGTATATTTGTGCTAAATAATAATGCAGCACAACAAATGCAGTAGGTATGGGAAGGTACAGGTGCAGCGCTGGAAAGAAAACCCTGTGGTTGTGCCAGTAATTGAACGAGTCCCCATCGTTGCTCATAGCCACTCACCGCAATATGAGTGCTGAGAGCCTTTTAATGTTCCCCATTCCTTTGAGTGATATTATAATGCAGAGCATCCCAGCTGCCTCGTCTCACTTGATTTGATGCTTGATAGAAGTGAAGCGCTTCTTTTCCTCCTTTTCAAAAAAAATCCGCAGCAGGCCGAGCAAGCTTGTAAACACCGAGTAACACAGCGGCAGACCCTCAGCTCATTGAGCTTCACTGCTGCCCACCTCCCGCCATTGGGCCGTGTTTGCGATTGAGGACAGATGGAGATGCAGGGAAAGAGGCTGTGAGGAGTCCTCCAGGTGACCACGGTATTTCTGATGAGCTCTGAGTTAAGTGTGTAGGTGTTCACTGAGCCTCCTACCTCTCTCCAGCTCTCCCTTTATCCGTCTAGTATTCAGATACTTCAGCAAGCAGTGATATTATTAGAGTGCTGAATACTAGACCTTTTGTCTTTGACTCAAGTCAATTAACTTCTGCTCTGCTCTCGTACTGCTCTTTCACTCTCTCTCTTTTTCTCACTTTCTCTCTACCTTGTAACACTTTTTTTTTTCTCTTCCTTTTCTAAATCCAACCTGATCTCATTACTATTCATTAGTATTCGTACTTAGAGTGCGGTTCTGGCGCACATACAGTATGTTCTTTGTACATTTTGGAGAGACACTAAAATGAATTGTATTCGTGTATTGACAGCATTTAATAGTTTGTGGAAATTATTAGTTAATTTTTTCATATTTATAATAAATGAAATGTCTACATGTGAAAATAAATTACTGAACGAAATACAAAAAATTGAACACCATTTTTTACCTTGCGTAATTTGACATGTAATGTTTCATTCTGGCTGATTTCTAAAGAGAAGTGAACCATTGTACCTGCACTTACAAACAAACCTGATCAGTGTGTAATATAATACTGTAAAGTTCCCTTGGAAAAACTTAGGGCATAATTTTTAATTTTATAATTCTCTGAAAGGGTTTATATTTTGAATGAATCAATACAGTAATACTGTACGTTTCTGTGTCTGCCCAACAAATAAATAAACATACAATATCATTTAGAAATGTGAAGTTGGTAAGATTTGTAATGTTTTTAAAGAAAATCTGTTATGCTTACCAAGGCTGCATTTATGTAATTAAAAATACAGTTTAAAAAAATTGGAATTAGGCCCTGTTTACACTAGTGCGTTTTCGTTTTAAAATGTTGTTTTACAATGAAAATGGTCCTCGTTTACACTGGAGCTTTCACTGCATTTCAGAAACGATCTCTGTCTACCCTACACAACCGAAAACACTGTCACATTACCATTCAGGCTACATGCATCTTCAAGGAGGTTTTCATTTAAGAGAAGTAACCGTAATAAAATTGTTATTCCTTGGGGTGTAAAAATACTATTTTTAAAAAATTGATTTTTTTTTTACTTTGCAGTTTTACTCCTACTTTTCTTAAATGAGCCTCTGAAATGAGACGCAACAAACGAAAACGCACTAGTGTAAATGTAGCCTTAGTGCTGTCAATTGACCAAAATGCAATTAAAAATAAATAAATAAATAAAATTAACCACAATTATTTCAAAGTTTTAACCCCTTAATTGTAAAGTTTACTTCACCATTTTACAAGCTATGTATCGTTGGAAAGGTCTAAGACTTCTAAATAGATATTTTACCATTTTTTTGTGTGTGTGTTACAAATTATGTAGCAAAAGTAATAGATTAATTTATGACAAGAGATGACAATTTTATGTCATAAGAAATTATATATCACTTGAAAACTTAAAAAAAAAAATCATCTTTTGAACAGTTTTAAAGTCATGCATTGCATTACCAAGGAAAATGTACATCAAAATCAAATTACAAAATGTTTTTGTCCATGAATTATAAAAAATTTAATTTGAATGCTGCATTTTCACGTCTGTTCAAAAATGGAAGTGACAGTTAAAGGGTTAAAATATATTTTTATATGGCAATAATTTCACATTCAAACTTTAAATTAATGTTGAAACAACATAAAGACAGTATATTTTCAATATTTGTGAATTTGTAATGACTGAAGGAGAGTATCACTGATAGCAATATTACTGATGTCTCTAGGAAATATTTTTTTCCTATATTTAACCATTGACTATAACCATTCAACATTACAATATAATTGAGAACTATCAATTATAACATTTATTAGACTTTAAAAATAACAATAACTAATTTAAGTGAACTTAAAACAATCTTCACATAAATCCATTATTTACCTGTGCCCTACAACAATAGGAAATATCTAGAAATTGAATAAAGTTATCAAACACTAAATACAAAATTAAATATAGATGAATACTTAAAGCTACAAAAGTTATTGACTTTCTCTTTTCATTTGTTATTTGATTAATAGACATCACATCAGCTGGGTTATTAGGTTATTTGGCTGCTATTACTTTAAGAGCTGCCACTTCTGAACATGACGCACATGCTCATCTGACACACGCTCATAGATTTATTCGCATTTAGATGTGAAATGATACAAGCTACAGCATTTGTGTATACAATTGAAGCGTGTGTTCAAAGAGCACAGCATAATGGCTCACAGGACGGGTAAATTAGTTTTTACTGACAGTATGGCCTGACAACATCTCATCTGACTGCAGTTCACTGTTGTTCTTCTAAAGTTTCCTCGTCAACTGTACCTTTTCCGCACTCATTTGACTAGCGCCTGGCACTGAAGTGAAGTTAAAGTTAACGTCTGAGTTTCATGTGTAAGTCTCATGTGTAAGTCTCCTGTTTGATGTGGTCGTAAAGTCATTCTGTGACTAAATAAACCCACTTCTTGTCAAGAAAAAAAGAGACCGAAGCAGTTGTGAGTGGGGTGGCCAACCATAGCCCCGTCCTTGCGTTAAATAATTTTGACGGCACACTTTTTTTTTGTGATGGCAAGCTGAATTTTCCGCATCATTACTCTAGTCTTTACTGTCACATGATCCTTTAGAAATCATTCTAATATGCTGATATCAGAAACATTTCTAATTCTTATCAATGTGTAAAACTTTGCTTAATTTTTTTTTGGAAACTCTGCTATTTTTTTCCAGGATTCTTTGATAAATAGAAAGCTCAAACCATCGCTAATTTGAAAAATAAATCTTTTGTAAACAATGTCTGGAAAATAGCTCAGATCGCCATTACAGGCAGTGTTATGTGTAAACAGGGAATGGGATCACCCTGCTAAATAAATCCCACATGCTCATTCTGTCAAAAACTGCCCAATTAGAGAGAAAGAAAGCACAAGGGTTGTGATGTTTTGGAGGAGGTATATACTGAAATTGAAGACACCACAATAATAAATAAGCATGTACCAAAGTGTCTGTAGCAGATAATGCTGCAGATGATCCAAACAATCTCAAAACTCAATGATTCAGCAGTATGAACTGCACAAACTGTGGCAAATTCAGCGACTAGATGTTATCCAGTAGATTGACAGAAAATCTTAGCGGGTCCAGTCCATGCTGCTGAATCATAAATGTCCCAGCGATGCCAGAGTGATGGTAGTTACAATCTACTGTAAAATATAGCAGGGACATATTTATAGCACATTTCATTGTCAGCAAGTAGCATGGTGTGCTGTTGTTGTAAATTTGAGTGAATAAAACCTTTACCTTAAGCTTAGAATAGATTGCATTTTTTTTCCAAGTATGGTGCAGTGTCTGATAAAGTGTAGCAGCAAACGGGTGCTAAAACTTGAATACAAGATGGACAATTAAAAAACAAATAAATAAATAAAATTCTAACAATGCTGATCCTCCTGCCTGGAAAGTATGCAGGTATTAAGAGCTGTTATGCTCTCTGCCTCTACTCCAGAGAGAGAGAGAGAACAGCTTAAAGTCTCTATTTGTGGTTGTTAATTATTCAAGTGTCGTCACCTTCGTCTCTGGGCAAAATGGAGTCAGGCTGGGGCGGCAGTGGCTGTGCTGTCTCCTGCCAGCCACCTCTTAATCTGCAATCATTTAGATCTGGGAGGTGGAGTCAGGGTCAGACACTGCCACTTGAGTTTCATATCAGACTGATTTATGTTTAAGTCTACAAAATAACTGTAGGAAATAGATCCATCAGAAATATCTAATCACCATAAACATTCACTATAAAATGCTGATTATATTTTGCAGGCTGCAATTTTGAACACTTTCCTGTTTGATCCATTTATTTAACCATTGGATATTGAACTGCAACATGTGCGTGTGTGTGAACCTGCTTGTGTACATGTGTCTGCTCCTTGTTTTCTCATTTCTCTTGTGTGTATTTGTGCATGTCAATGTGTTTGTGTTCCAAACACATTTAAAGTCACTTACCATGGATTGCTGGGAGACTGAGTTCTTCATGTGAGCAGTTTTTAATGATCAGAATGTGGGCTAATTGACGTGTGTTTAAAGATCATGAGACATCGGAGGAAAAAAAAAAACTTGTGCTACCTAACATTTCTGCTTTGGCCTGTTGGGCAGTGTAATTTCGAAACCTCAGATAGTGTGAATTGTAACAGTATTCAAAAAGGTGTTGAAATGACTGATGAAATGACTAGATGTTATAGTATAATTTGTTTTTAAATTAGTTTAAATGTATTTTTTTTTTCTATACATAAAAAATATATAAAACACCTAGGATTTAAATTTAAAATAAAACTAAATTTAGGTTACTAATCAAATAAGCTAATTTTATAGCTTTGATCTTGTACATAATTATGGATCATGAATAATGGATTTCAAAAACTGAATTATGGGGAGAGAACTTACAATGCAGTTTAAAGGCCCTAAAAATAAAGACCGTTTTCATTGTATCTGTTTGCTTGAATGAATGACAGGTTGTGTGAAATGATTATTTTTGTAGAGCCAGATTTCTTACAATAAAGTCTGGCCTACTTTGCAATTTTGGCAAATTATTCTGGCCAAGAACCACCCACTTAGACAGGAAGCAGCTGTCTGACAGACATGTAAAATGTCCACAGTTACAATTTGCTTTTTAAGGATGATAAATCTGAAATCAGTGAAACCAAAGTAATGATAAAACTGTGTTCAATTTATAACAATTTATTATTTAAAATTTCAAATAATGCACGCTGCATTGTTGTAAACCAAACAGAGCAATTGTCTGTCTAAATCTTTATGCTTTTATAATATAAAAAATGTGTTACAAAATATTTATACACATTTTTTTAATACTTGTATTTTTTGAGTGTGTTCTTTCAGTTGTTAACCTGAGTCAATCTTAAAAAATATGTAGAAGCCAGGCAGTTGGATCAAACCTTGTGGATATTTGCTCTTGTTATTTTGTAGCATATTTCATTGGAAAATGTAATATACTCTCTGAATACTCTTTTTGCACTCACTTTTTTTTGGCTTCTCTTTTTGCACTCCTTACACTACAGTTCGGAGTTGGTAAAAATGTTTTGAATATATTTTTTAAAGACGTCTCTGATGCTCACAAATTAGATTGTTAGAATTTAAAATAACTCTTTTCTATTTGAACATGTTTAAAAATGTATTCTTTTAATGGCAAAGCTGAATTTTCAGCAGCCATTCCTTCAGAAACCCTTCTAATATGCTGGTTAGGTGCTCGTAAAACATTTATTTTAGAATTCTTTAATGAATAGAAAGTTTTTATTTTCAACCTGTGGGAACTTTTTTGCAAGTTGTGAAATACATACCGCCATCATTTTGTGACATATGTGATCTGAAATGTCCACTGAGTGGTGCTAAAACAGTGTTCGTTTTTTTCCCCGGAACAGATGAACTTACGTATTGTAAGTTCCCACATGTGATGTTGGTTTTGTACGTGTCATCAGTTCTGACTTGAAATGTCAGTTGAGTGGCGCTATAAACACTAATGCGTGACATTTTAAAATAACATACCACTTGCACAATACCTAAACCTACCGATAGTAGAAATAAAAGCAAATGTGATGTAAAAATCACAATGGCAAGCATGCCGTTTTAGCTTGTTTTTCAATCTCTCATCTTCAGCTCTGTCATCTTAAGTAATGTTTTTCACAGAATTCGTACCGAGTATTCCACATCCAAAGTCCAATTCCATGCCGGATGAGCTCCGGAAAGTAAAACATATGGAGCTGTAATCATAACTGTGTTTTAAAATGACTGCAAGTGCTCACTGTTTTACTGCCTCTAGTGTTCATTTCTGTTGAAAACTGCAGTGATATGTACTTATTGGTAGGTTTGTAGGTTTTCATCAGGTAGTTTATTTTAAACAGAAAACTTTTGTAAAAATGTAAACATCTTTACTGTCACTTGTTGAACAGAAGTATTAATAAAAAAATACTCCAACCCCAAATCTCTCCAACCCCAAACATTTGAAGAATGGTGTACCTTATTAAATTACGGTATTCAATAATGTTTGAAATCCGTTTGTGGTTGGATCGTTTCATATCTCTTCCTCATATTCAGGTCTCATCATTCTGCAGAAGCTATGATCTGGATTTCAGAAAAGAGAAACCCACCAGTCTTTCATGTGGTAGCCATGGCGATTATTGACATTTAAATCCCTGTTTCAAAGCTTTAATAAACACCTAAGCAGAGAACAAAGCGATCCTTGTTGAGGTTCGGTTCCGAAAACCCGTTCACTCGCGACCCTAGGATACAAACGTCATCGTTACCTGTCAGGCGTTTAAAGCCGGTGGTGTTTCACTTCATATACCGCACATGCACAAGATCACAGCAATTTCACGCCATTCTGCCCCAGCGCTCTGGTGCGAGACCGCTTGTCTTTCGGTGTGCATGGTGAGATGAAAGTTTAACAAACAAATGTACACACGGTGCCAAATAAGAAGCCACTATGACAAGGTTTCAGCCATAAACTCGCATTCGAAATCTGGTTGAGAACAATAGCTGTTGTGTACAGGGCCTTTTTTATCATATCACACAGACTGAGAGACTGTCTGAAAGATAAAGTTTTAATATGTGCATATTTCACACTGCAGAGGCACACGTTGCATCAGGCACAGTTGAAAGGTCTCTCTGATTTGGGACACTGAAGTACTGCAGAATCTCTTTTAGTATCTAAGGCTGACCAAAGGACAGGCTTGTGTGTGTGTGTGCATGCTATCCCATAATCCCTCTCTCCCTCCTGATGGCGTCCCGAAAAAGCAACCTCTAAATGACTCCCGTAATCTCTCCTTTCTAATGACATCACCAATCTCACTCTAAACTTTCTTCTCAAGCATTTTTATTGTAGACAATGCTGTCAACACCAGCCCAATAATCAATATCACGCTGACTCTCTATCCCGATACCCGAGCGGGGCTTTAAATCTGAAGATAGATGTATCTGAGAGCTGAGAAATAAGATTGAGGAGCTGTATTTGTGAGTGAGACGCTCACCGCGCCAGAAGAGACTGATAACAACAACAAACCCTTGCATATTTCAGCTCTGACCATTAATTCAGCATCTCGTGTTGACATACGTTATTCGCCTAATTCAAATAGAGCGTCTGACTTACAAACAGATGCCTTAAAAGTTGCCGTTTGACTTACTAGCGCGAGAGGCTTCTTTTTTTTTTGCGTAACACCCTCAATTAGTTCTTGCTTTAGCTTTACACAAAGGGTTCTGAAGATCACATAGAGCTTCAACTTGTCTAAACCTGCCGGTGATTTGTAAGGCTAGTACCTCCGTACCTTCATTAGAATTCTCCCATAGAAAAAGCATTGATTTTTTTGGTCTGGCAGCCTAGCAGATCCTCAGAATTTATCTTCCTCTGGCCTCTTATTTAATCTCTGCTTGAAACAACAGCAGCGGTAATGGCAGTGGAAGGATCCCGGGGAATGTGCATGGTCAGCGTGAAGAGAGATAGAGTTGGTGCTGGCTGTGTAAATTAAAGCAGCAGAGCTCAAAGAGACAGCTTTATGGAGCAGGTTCGCTCTGTGTGTGCGTGTGTGTCTGTGTTTGTGTGTTTCGATTTCTGCGTGCGGGGTTTCTGTGTGTGTGTGGTGCTGCGGTTGGGAGCGTAAATGTCATTTCAAACACTTATCCTCTTTATTAGAATGTTTCCACCTGTGTGAAAACATTATCTCCCTTATAATTTCCCATTTCCTTTTCTATTCTGGATGAATGGTGAATTTGACCCTGTTTCTCTACCTACAGCCTCTTTCACCTTAATACATATTCAGAACTGATTTAAAATGCATTTTTAGGTCCTGCAACTCTCAATATCCAGCTCATGAATTGACTGCTTCACCGCAGCGCTGGGTTTGCAAGAGCAGACCACCTCGAGTTTGCTTTAATAGGATAATTCGTCATTTACTCACCCTCATGTTATTCACTTTATTCTCTGGAACGCATGACTTTCTTTGCTGTTCTTGTCCATATAACTGTTGTCCATATAACTGTGTATACACTTAATATTATGCTGGGAAAAATTTGCAAAAATTATACTTTTAGGGCTATAACAGGTAGTCTACCCAAATATGATAGTTCACCCAAAATTACCCTATGCTTTACTCACCCTCAAGCCATCCTAGGTGTATATGATTGTGTTCTTTCAGATGTATACAATAGGAGTTATATTTAAAAATGTCCTGGCTCTGCCAAGCTTTATAATCTCAGTGAATGGGGGTCAAGATTTTAAAGAATAAATAAAAGCCTTTTGAAGTGAATCGATACATTAAATATCCATATTTATCCATATGCATCTGAAGGCCTTTATTAACCCCCTGGAGCTGTGTGGAGTACTTTTTATGATAGATGGATGCACTTTTTTGTGCTTCAAAATCTCTACCCCCCATTTCACTGCCATTATAAAGCTTGGAAGAGTCAGGACATTTTTTAATATGACCCCAGCTGTATTTGTCTGAAAGAAGAAAGTCATACCTAGGATGGCTTGAGAGTGAGTAAATCATGGGGTAATTTTCATTTTTGGTAGAAGTGAGAACATTGTATCTACCCTTTAAATCATGCATAATGGTACCTTAGAGTGATAATATAGAACATCAAGGTACTACTATGAGCCTTTTAAGGATCAACAGGATAGTTGGGGTAGGGGTAAATAATGCGTTGTTTTGAGGGTGACACATTTTTTGAGAGCGTATGATAAACATATTAAATTTATGTCTTTATTCAATCTCAAATTAAATCAAAAATTGATCAACGCATGAATACACAGACTACATTAAATATGGCATTGATCAATGTTTTGATTTGATTCGAGAGGATTAAATTTCTGTTCTTGACAAAGTAAGCGTGCAGCTTCAGAAGGATTGGAATATATCAGTCAAGTCATGTAGATTAAATTCACAAAAACAACTGTTAAAATGTTTTCTTTTGTTATTTCCCAGACCAAACTAAGTCGACATGAGTTGACAGAGTTTACATATAGTTGAAGTCAAAAGTTTACATTCACCTTGCAGAATGTGCAAAATAATAATTATTGAACCAAAATAATAGATCATACAAAATGCATGTTATTTTTTATTTATTACTGACCTGACACCTTTTAATACCTTTTTTTGTATGACTTTTTTTTTTTTTTTTGTATGTTGTATGATTATTTTGAAGTTGAAAACGAAAACGGGATGTAAGTTTTTCGACATACCCCAACTGTATTGACCGAGATCACACAGACCATGCATGCACATCACAGAGACAAGACAGGACGAGCGTTTGAGGTTAAAAAGTATGCAAATCGTCAATTTGTTTAGAAAATAACCAATCGTTTCGCTAGATAAGACCCTTCTTCATCGGCTGGGATTGTTTAGAGCCCTTTGAAGCTGGATTTAAACTGCATTTTGGAAGTTTAAACGTGGGAGCGCCATAGAATTCCATTATATGAAGAGAAATCCTGAAATGTTTTCCTCAAACATGTATAATTTCTTATATTTCTTATAAAATACATGAACATCTTGGATGACAAGAGGGTGAGTACATACATTTTTGCTCTGAAAGTAAACTAATCCTTTACGAGTCAGGGGTGAAAACTTTTGAACAGAATGAAGATGAACAGGGTAACTTTTATAAATTCAGTTATAATTTGTTCTTGTGGACTATGTAAACATATTTTATGTTAAATCTAATAATATTATTCAGGTCAGCAGTGAATAAAACAATAACATGCATTTTGTATGATCCCTCTTATTTTGGTCAAATAATTGCAAATTCTGCAAGGTGTGTGTAAACTTTTGACTTCAACTGTAATTGTGTGAACGATCCCTTAAATCTATTCATAACATATTTAAAATGCACTCTTAATTCCAACAATTCTCAATATCCTGCTTGTAAATTGAGTGCTTTACCGCAGTGCTGGGTTCAAAAGTACAGACCACCTTGAGATGTGTTGGGATACATTCAGTACATTGTTTGAGTTTCCTTGCTGCAGTGTTTATCTGTGTAGCAGCTCTGCTCAAAAGCTCCGGTGCACTTGTAGAGTAGTGGACTAAAATTACACGAAGGGGAGGAGGTGGGCTAGGACCCAGGGGAAGGGTCGGGTTCAGCTCAGGGCCTGGGCAGGTGCCAGGAGTTGGCTCATGTTCTCGCAGAATCAGCAGAGAGCTCCGACTCGCAGAAGGTAGAAGCATTTCTGCGACCCCAAAGACTTTCCTCCCGGTTCTTATACTGCGATTCCGAACCGGCTATATTAAAACAATCCAGTTGGGGATGCAGGAGAATGTACGTTCCCAGCAGTATGATGGCTGTCATTGTCTACATAATGAGTAGCTTTGCAGGGCATCTTTGTGTGTTTTATAAAGTCTTTGCTGGAGGCTGTATCTTTGTTGGACTACCCACGCAGCTAGCCTCCCTCTCCACCCACTCCCCTCCTCTCATCTGTCAGAGTAGTGCCCACATATCAGGCCACTTTCTTGTTTAATGAAATTCATTAGCCAGAGCGTCTTAAAAGCTGGAAGACTAATTAAGCCTCTTTTTGAAATGCATGACAGAGGGAACATGTATTGGGATTCTACAACGCTGCCAGAGGCATGATTCCCTGCTCTGTGCTAGTCAACAATGGACCCCGGTGAGACGAAAGGGTCGTTTCTGCAAACAAAAGGAAACAAAACGTTGTTTTATCTTTATTATTAAGCAAACAATTATTGACTTGGAAGCTTTGAAGGGATTTTCACCTCTTCATCGTGGTCCAGAGCCATTGTGTCGACCATTGTGCTTGCACAATGCTTTTTGTAAATATTGGCGCGTTCGCCTGAACACTCTGCTCCCGTGGTCTCGCTTTAAATGGCACAATGACTACAGCTGTCACCGCAAAGCGGCCCGATGTTCGCCCTCACATTGCTCACTATCCAGCCTCGATTGTTTGCCTCAAAATAACCTGAGCACAAGTTGCTGCAGTTTAATGGAGACGTGCAATCTTTCAGTATCTTGCTGTGCGGTGTGTACAAGCTCTTCGATTGCCCAAATTTATCTCAGGTTCAGGGGCACTTAAGGGCCCTATTTGTGAGGTTCAGATAGCATCTCCTCGCCACCGTAGAGGTGTATCTGCAGTGTACATTTATAAGCCTGATATCTCTGTGTTTAATAATTAATGTGTGGTCAGTGTTTCTCTAGCACTTACAGCCGTCCCCTGTAAAAGCTGATTTGATTTGCCGATCTGGATTGCCCCAATCACAGCCACACAGAGCCGATCACGCACTGACTCCGACATATGCGATGCGGAGCTAATGTTAGAACCATTCTGGCATCTGTCCAGGTAGCGCTTGGTTATTGTATCGGGCTGAGTGCGCTCGTCGCTAATGCAATTCATCTTTGAAGAGCAGTAGTAATAAACAGAGGCATTGAGGCTATGAACTGACTTAAAACCCACGCACATAAAAATAGAGCTGGGGTAATAAAGGGGGCTGTTGAACAGGTTGTGGTATTATGAGACTGCATGCTCCCGAATTGCGAACTACGAACTGAAATTTCAGTTTGAATAAGAAAAAAAGTGTGGTGGTGCATTTGATGAATTGTGTACATATATATATATATATATATATATATACAGTGCCTTGTGAAAGTATTCATTTTTTTCATGTTTTGTTATGTTGCAGACTTATATTAAGCTGCTTTTAATAACTTTTTCCCCCACATCAATCTACACTCCATACTTTCATAATGAAAGGTAAAAACATGCTTGTAACAACTTTGCAAATTTATTAGAAATAAAAAACTGAAAAGATTCCATTGCATAAGTATGTGCAAAACTTGTCACATCATACCCCAAAATACTTGAGGCTGTAAAGGTGCTTCAACTAAGTACCAAATTAAAGGTATGATTACTCATGCAATGTACTGATTTCAGCTTGTCCGTCCTTTTCTTTGAATAAAGCTAAAATCTGGGTTATAATGAGGCACTTGAATTGAATGAGTGTAGTATAGCTACACTTACTCTTTTCTTTATGAACTTATATTCCATTTTACAAACTTTACTTGTTGCCATGACAACATAACTTCTAAATCAGCAGTTTTATAGCTCAAATAATACACAAGATTTAACAGAGGAATTAATGTTAGTGCTTTAATAAATTGTAAGCTTCTGTTTTTCTGTTTTTTTTTTTTTTGCATCACCGTAATTTCAGTTTTTGCTTTGTTTACATGAGGCATGAGCTGTTGTTTTATTATTTAAAATTAAATATATTGTCCGCTCTTAAATGTTGCCACAAATGCTGTGTAGCTGAGTTTAGCCATATTTCTTTAATGCTACTTGTTTACATATGTGCCCACGTTTTATCATTTTCCATCTGCATCTATATATGTGATTACTTATAGGCAATGTGTCATGTCCAGATTTAGAAAGAAATTAAATGGCAAGCTGTCATTCAGCAGATGCTTTTATCCCTAGTGATGTACTTTATAATAGCGTCAGCCCTCCTGGAGCAACATGGAGTTAGATACACATATACATATATTATTTTTCTGTCTTGCCGGGGACTTAATATAAATGTTTTTAGATTTTTATTAAGCTATTATTTAGTATGTGTATTAAGCTGTTTTTCTCATGGGCACCATTGGCTGCCCCCATAATCTTAGCGATATCAGGCTTTACTATCCTTGTGGGGACATTTGGTCCCAACAGCGTAGAACAAACCTGACCCCAATCTAAATTATCATTAAAATTTATGTTCATTGACAAAACAAGTTATAATTAATATGCATCTAATTATCAATTCTGTGGATTGTACAAGGGGAAATTAGCTACACTATAGGGTAAAGGTGTTGAATACAAAATCAAACGTCACATAATTGACTCATCTGTCCTTTACCTGTGTCAAATCATCTGTTTGCCATCAAATGGCTTCTCTGTCAATCTTTCACCTGCTTTTTTATGATACGATCACACCCTGCGCACATCAGCAGTTCAGAGACAATTCTCTCACGCTGCTGATCCCAGACAAAAATCCACCGGAGCAGTGGCCTCCAACGTAATGTCTTTCTCCTCTCAGATGTCATAGGCTAATCAAAGCCCTCATTTCCATCAGATCGGGCCTATTGGATTTGTTTCCATGTCCAGGGGTGCAGCACGTGAACCTGAGTCAGCCGCCACCACGCGCGCAGCTAATTAATGCAGAACGTGTTTGTACCTGACAGCGTGATCTATTATTGATCAAAGCGCTTATTACTGTTGATTTTGGGTCTTGTGACATTTGCAACCGCGGTTATTATTCTTAGCAGAAATTGGTGGCATTTGTGCTCTCATTTAAAAGGGAAAGACACTTGGCTGATGACTGATTAAGAGGGCTACTCAATAACAACCTGATTCCCTGAACCATTATACCAATGGATTTTACGGGGTAGTTTACTTAAAAATGAGTATGAAGAATACCCTGACTGTCCATTTTTTTTAGTATGAAAGTGAATTAAGCAGCATAAATTGTGATGAAACGGAAATAGTGACAGATTTTTTTTTCCTTTTTATGACACAGTACATCCGATGTTTCAGCCAATTAACAACAGTGTGACATCTTGATATAAAATTATGAACACAAAAACTGCAACATTTGCACAAGTGAATCATTTAGTGTAAGATCGATAAGATGCATTTAGAAAATAGATAGGCTGTATAATATCATGCCAACTTTAAAGTCTTCTGAAGCCAACAGCAGCTTTATGTAAAGTCATTATTGACTGAAATCTAGACAACTATTTGAGCTCTTCTTTTTACTTCATGAGACGTAGCCAGTAATCATTCTTTTGAGTCAGATCTTTTCAATTGAGTTGATTAATCCAATTCACAAAACCGATCTGAATTGAGTGACTAATTGAGTGACTCAGAGATCAACTCATTGACTGAATGTTCCGGTCACAGCAGTGAATAGCCACTGAAGTGGAAGATTATCACAAAATAATGGCTTTAATTTCAGCCTTCATATAGCACTCAAATCGTCTAAAGAAACCTAATGCCATTTTTATGATGTTTTTCCATCTTTTTGTAAAGCTACAGTCCCCATTCATTGTTACAGTTAAAGGGATAGTTCAGCCAAAAATGACAATTCTGTCATTAATTACTCACCCTCGTGTCTTTCCAAACCCATAAGGAACAAAAAAGAAGATATTATTGATGAAATCTGAGAGCTTTCTGACACTGCATAGACAGGAAAGCATCTGACATGTTCAAGGCCTAGAAAGGTAGTTAGGACATTGTTAAAATACACTCTTAAAAATAACAGCATTGATGGTTTCATGAAGAACAGTGAACGTCTATGGAACCTTTCAAATGCAGAAAGGTTCTTTATAGTCAAAAAAAGGTTCTTTAGACTTTTAAAATGTTCTTCAAAATGGTTCTTTCAGGAACTGTTCACTGAAACCAAAAAAATGGTTCTTCTATGACATCACTGCAAATACACCCTTTTGGTACCTTTATTTTTGAGTAGAGTCCATATGACATCAGCGGTTCAACTGTAATGTTATGAAGCTAGAAAGGTTGAACCACTGATGTCACGTGGACTGTTTTAACGTGTCAGTTGCATTGCTGTCTACGCAGGGTCAGAAATCTCTTGGATTTCATCAAAAATATCTTAATTTGTGTTTTGAAGATGAACAAAGGTCTTACAGGTTTGGAACGACATGAGGGTCCCATTAAGAGCAACCAGTACATTATTCAAAATGTCTTTTTCCAAAGGAGAAGGCAAAATCATTTGGGTTTGGAAGAACATGAGCTAAAGCTTTAACTATTTGAAATATTTGTATACAAGTGTGTCACATCACACTCTCTTTGAGGATATTTTCAGGCAGGCATCCACAGGGAGACAGAAATGCCCTCTCTTGGCGGGCTTCTTGTTTGCTGCCAACCCCTCGATCAGACATGTAGTGAAATAAAATTGCAGAGTGCAATATCTGCAGCTGTTGTTCAGCTAGTGTCAGCTGAAGGTCTGATATGGAAGAGAAATGGGTTTCCCAAGATCCAGCATAGAGTGTGCAACCTATCAATTCACTCCTTTCATTTCACATCCACTGTCCTGTATCTAAATAATGCGTATTATATACTTCCCCATACGTGAGGAGGAAAAGCAATCCTCCTCCAGTTGATAGATTCTCCAGGGTACAATACTAGCCCCTCTTCTACTGTCTGGTAGTACAGAGCGAAAAAGACACAATTTACTGATTAAACCGGACTCGTAGGAGCTAGAAGCCTGTGCAGGCACCTTGGGAATTTAAGATCCACTGAATAAGTGTGAATAATTTGCAGACGGCCGGAAGAAGTGACAGGGTTCTGTTCGAAAGACAAATGGCTGTGTAAGAGGAAGGAGGCTACAATGAGTATTGATTTCTTGTGTGATGGGAATTCATTTTGTCACAACTAGCACCAGATTGGCATATTGTCTCCATGCTGGCTGGCTTTCCATTAAAAATCACCTTGTTTGACCTTTGCTCCATTGTTCATCCTCACTAGCGGTTGGCTTTCTGTCAGGTCTGACATATCCGACGGAGGTCAAGACTGACTTTCTCGCTGGATCAAGGTACATCCATTCATTTACTTATTCATTTCTCATTACTTTATAAATGAGGAACGTTGTTCATGTTGAAATGTGACCCTCTGTCGGCTCAGCAGAGGGATGACAGATTTCTATAGGCTCAACCACGCTGGGTGGTACGGTGTAGCTCCAGAAGGCAGGAGACACCCTCAGCGTGTGGCCCAGTCATGGTGCTTTATCATCTCATTTCAGCTGCGTCCCAGCATGCTTCTCTGTGTGTATGAAGCAGGCATTGAGCATATGAGCAACTCAACGTTAAAAAAATAATTGCACAAAAAAATCTACATACAGTATATTTGATCTGCCTAATGTGGTTTGATTCATTTTGTGGACTGAATGAATTATGTGACATGACGTTCAGAACTGAATGACAAATTGCAGATTTTCTCATGCATTACATACACAGAAAGACGGAACTGACAAAATGTTCATTCTGTGTTTCATTTGCATGTCACAAGATTCCTTTTGTCCATGAAATTTGCCTTCTGTGAATGAGGTGTGCATTTTGTCTACATATCTTAGGATCCAGACAAACTTCCTTTGTAAACTAAATGTATGTGTCATCCACAGAAGGAGCATTTTGTACATTAAATGCTTTTTTTTTTTTGACATTTATAGATTGAGTGGACGAAATGCATTTTTTTACATACTACGTGAATTTTGTGACATGCTAGGTTTTGTTTTGTGCACAAAATGAAATGCTGACTGTATAATTCCAATGACAAAATGTAACTGGCTTTTTCTGTGGGCAAAGAACATTAAAGTAACATGAAATACTGTTTCTTGTAACACAATTCATTTAGTCCATTAACATACTAACTTGAAATTGTCCAATAAAATCATGATAAGTCATATAGGCTGTGATTTAATAAAGTAAATAAATGTTCTTTTGCAATATTTCTTATTTAGTTTGCAGTATTTCTATATATATATATGGGAATAATAATAATAATTAACATTATCATTGTTGTTGTTTTTCCTTCTGTTGTCATTATTATTATTTAATAGTAATATTGATCATTATATTTTTTATTTTACAGTGAAGTGTTAAAAAATTAATAATTATGGTTCATTATAATACATTCATTAGTTTAAAATATATAAATAATTTATAAATAATTGTTATCGTATAATCATTAATAATACAATCATTGTCATTGTCCTTGATAATTACATTTTTTGCCATTTTTATTGTTTTATTCTTATTTTGTTAATTTAGAAATAATACAATACTAATTATATTATTATTATTATTATTATTATTATTATTATTATTATTTTATAGTAATTATTATCATATAATTATTAACAATTAATTTTATTATTATTATTATTGCCATTTATTTTGTTTTATTCATATTTTGTTAATTTAGGAATAAATAATAATAATAATAATTATTATTATTATTCAGTTATTCCATTATTATAATTCAGTTATTATTATAATTCAATTATCATTCAGTAATATTGATACTTTTTTGGCATTTTTATTTTACAGTGTAATGTTAATATATATTTGAATACATGTATTTAGTTAATTTTATTCTTATTTTTTTAATTTAGAAAAATGTTTTTGTTTTGTTTTGTTGTCATTGTTATTATTATTATTTTATAGCAATACTGATAATTATATTTTTGGCATTTTTTATCTTACAGTGAAATGTTAAATAATTAATAAGTATTCTTTATTATAACACATGTATTAGAGTTTAAACTAAATAAAATATTCATAAATAATTATTATCATATTATTAATAATATAATCAGTATTATTGTCACATTGATAATTACATTTTTGTCCATTTTTTTTTTTTTTTTTAGCTATGCTTATTTTGCTAATTTAGGAATAACGACAACAATAATTTAGTAGTAGTACTAGTGTTTTATAGTCATATTTATATATAATCTTTTAATTGTGGAGCCCCACAAACAAGCACAGCAATGTTATACTAAATTGCATTTTAAATCATTGCAAGTTTTATCTTAAAAATTCCAACTTTCTTTCTTCTTCTTCTACTACTTCTTCTTTCTTTTTTTTCAAAAAAAATTTCTACTCACATTACTATGCTAAAACTGGGCCAGAGTCAGTCAAACAATGAGTTTTACTTCCATTGTGTTTTTTAGAATGAGCTGATTTTTATTACATTTAAATGCACTCTATGATGCAATCTGAAGCGCGTTATTGCAGTACAGAGTAAAACTACCAATTAGTAGAGTGCCGGTCCCTTCTCTCATTTTTTTTTTTCTACTTCTTCAGATTCTCACTCTCTCTTCAAATGTCGCACATTCTTGTCGAGCAAGCTGTGGAGAGTTCACAGCACAGTGAATTAGAGTGCCTCTATCTCACAGAAAGGGCTTTGGGGAACATCCCACGCCACCGTCACACACTAGCAGTCCTGGACAGATTAGATACGGTAACCCTACCAAAACTCGCTTTTATCCAATTATCTCTGTTGTTTTGCTGCTATCTGGGCCAACAACAGCCGCTCTCTCCTCTCCCTTTCAATCAGCTATCTCTTTATCTGTGGCTCAGATTCTTTACACCCATACATTGCTGGATCTTTGTAGTGCATCTCCATAGAGGCAGGGCAGAGCGACTATGACCATATTAAATATGCCAGAGCTGAAGTATTCACTCTGATCCTCTCTGCCACATCACAAGACAGAAATACACTCTCTCTCTCTGCTATGGCAACCTCGCATTCAGAGTTCTTTTGATTGCTATCCTTTATAGAATGACGGCGCTTGTAATGCGGTCCCTGCTGAC
Source organism: Cirrhinus molitorella (assembly GCA_033026305.1). Classification (NCBI taxonomy): domain Eukaryota; kingdom Metazoa; phylum Chordata; class Actinopteri; order Cypriniformes; family Cyprinidae; genus Cirrhinus; species Cirrhinus molitorella. The sequence continues at coordinate 27,500,316 of CM065122.1, read as the reverse complement.
TTGCAACGGAGCAGAGTAGGTTAGTTACAAAGGCATTAGTATATTTTTAGTGCTCAGTCCTCCAGCATTTAATCTTTCCTCACTCTTGTGAATGCGCCTCATGCTGTTTGAGGCTCATAATGGAGTGTTTTCCTTTTTTGCTGTATAGGAATATCTGTTGCATGACCGTGTGTGTGGGTTGCTTCACGGGGCCGTTTGCTTATGTGTGTGCGCACGCGTGGCTCTTTGTTTTGGGTGTGGCTAGTCATTGTGTTTGCCTCCGCGTCTCGTTCTCCAGAGGGTCTGTTACAGAGACCTTAATTGGGGGGGTGTGTAGATGGGAGAGAATATGGTTCCAGATGAGCAGAGTTGGAGTGCAGAGGGATTGAGAGAGAGGAATGCAGACGCTCAGGGATGGAGACAAGAAGTCATTATCAGTCAGCGTGGAAACAAGCTAAGAGGAACAACTAAATCACGCTAACCCACCCGCACAAGCTAAGGATAATCTTATAAGAATATTACACAAGTAAACAGACAAATGAGTCAACAATTATTTTGGAAATGCATTAGAAAGAATCCACAGATGCATTTTTTTTAATGTTGTTTCTAGTTAGCATGGCCCTGTTTGCCTCTACACAGTCTGCAGGCAAAAGGTATCTTTATCTGTTAAAGATGATCTCATAATGAAAACGTACCACTGCAGTTTCCAACAGAAAGAATTTCCAACTAGAGGCAGTAAAACAAAGAGCTAGAGATGCACCGATTGCAAATTTCTTGGCTGATTCCGATTTTTCAGTAAGTGTGACCTGCCGATTCCGATTTTTTTAAAAAGAATATTTTTTCTTCATTTTTTTTTTATTTTAGAATAAAATAAATTATTAAACATTACAGGATCTTCTCACTACAAAATAACTTCAACAAGTGTGTTGTAAAAAAGATATAGTTCCTGTATATAACTAACAATTTCCTCAATTAATTTTTTTATAATAAAATAAATTAATAAACATTACGGGATCTTCTCACTACAAAATAACTTTAACAACAAAATAAAGTGCTCTGTGCCTTGAAAAATGTAGAAATAATATATAACTAACAAAGTAGTCACGACAATAACTTTAATAACAAAAAGTGTACTGTCTTAAAACAGGTAGAAATAACAATGCTAGTACTAAATGCTATTACTTGAACATCCCAATAAAAGATAGCAGAGGCTGCTGACTTGTGGCTGACGAGATTTAGCTTGGACACGGCACGCTAGCTTTAGCCTCTTTCCCCTTTTCAAACTGGGCATATTCAGCTGAGTGATAGTGTTTTATTAGGCCCGGATCACACCGAACGCGCTTTTTATGTCTGAAAATGGGAGGCGCACCGCACTGCCTTTTTTAGAGCCTTTCAGTTCACATGTCGCGTCTTTTGCGCGCTCAAGTTCGTTATTTCAAATGTAGCCGCGCTTTATGCACGCTCATAATACAAGTGAGGCGGTCATGACACGCAGTGCGATGCGCTCATTTTTCCAGGCCGTTCCGAACGTTTTTTTAGAGATTTTAGCCTTACAAATGTTACAAACTGCGATTTTTGTGTCATCTTCACTCACAGAATAAACTTCCAACGGCATGTTTACACCAGACTGTGAGTGTGCGCATGGCCGTGATGTAATTGCCTGCGCCGCTGGCAATAAAAAGATCGGCTCGGAATCAGCAAGATGTGAGACTGACCGGCCGGTCACCGATCCGGGCCGATCATGCGAAAAATCGGCCGATTCCGATCACTAGCCCGTCAATCGGTGCATCTCTACAAAGAGCACTTGTAATCGTTTTCGTACACAGTTATGATTACAGCTCCATATATTTCGCTCTCAGGACCTAACAAGCTTGCTCAGTAGCTCAACCGGCATGGAATTGGACTCCTTGGGTACAAATCCTGTGAAAAACATGACTCACGATTAAAGTGCTGAAAGATGAGAGATTGAAAAACAAGTTAAAACGGCATGTTTGCGATTGCATTTTTACATCATATTTGCTTTTGTTCATACTATCGGGGATGGTTCAGGTGTAGTGCAGATGGTGTGTTTAAAACATCACGGAGCATTATTCAACGTAAATTTCAAGTCAGAACTGCGGTGACACATACAAAACCAAAGTAACTTAAACATACCATATGTACGTTCATCTGTTCTGGGAAAACCTTCCCACATTTATGTTCATTTTGTTATGAGATCAGGTTGGAAGATATATATGTATGTGCATATTCCTTGTCTTTTGCTACTGATGATACAGCTAAGGATAGTCACTGCTGTAGGCGATTACTTTATGTGTAAACCTGTTATATTAGGAAAATTTATACTTAAATGTTCTCGTTTTAAATTCTGATTAATTGGACTTGTCACACCCTGGTGTTGCAGACATGCACACCTGTCATCACACTTCAGTTTCTATATTTATTAACAAGTCTATCTCTCTTTTAGTTAAAGTTGCATATACAGTTGAAGTCAAAAGTTTACATACACCTTGCAGAGTCTACAAAATTCTTTTAGCAAAATAAGAGGAATCATACAAAATGCATGTTATTTTTTTAGTACTGAACTGAATAAGATATTTTACATAAAATATGTTTACATATAGCCCACAAGAGAAAATAACTATGGAATTTATAAAAATGACCCTGTTCAAAAGTTTACAAACACTTGATTCTTAATACTGTGATGTTACCTGAATGATCCACTGCTGTGTTTTTTTGTTTAGTGATAGTTGTTCATGAGTCCCTTGTTTGTCCTTAACAGTTAAACTGCCCGCTTTTCTTCAGAAAAATCCTTCAGGTCCCACAAATTCTTTGTTTTTTCAGCATTTTTGTGTATTTGAACCTTTTTCAACAATGACTATGATTTTGAGATCCATCTTTTCACACTGAGGACAACTGAGGGACTCATATGCAACTATTACAGAAGGTTCAAACACTCACTGATGCTCTGGAAAGAAAAACATTATGCATTATGGGCTGGGAGTGTAAACTTTTGAACAGAATGAAGATGTGTGCATTTTTCTTATCTTGCCTAAACCGCATATTTTTTCATTTAGCACTGCCCTTCAGAAGCTACAGAAGATACTTACATGTTTCCAAGAAGACAAAATTAGTTACACGATCTTCAAATTAAAATGTTTGCATGTTTTTTTCCTTCTGGAGCATCAGAGAGCGTGTGAACCTTCTGTAATAGTTGCATGAGAGTCCCTCAAAATCATGCAGTCATTGTTGGAAAGGGTTAAAATACACAAAAATGCTGAAAACCAAATAATTTGTGGGACCTGAAGGATTTTTCTGAAGAACAGCAGGCAGTTTAACTGTTCAGGACAAACAACAGACTCATGAACAACTATCACTAAACAAAAAAACACAGCTGTGGATCATTCAGGTACACAGTATTAAGAATCAAGTGTATGTAAATACATTCAACTATTATATTTTCATGTGGACTATATATGAACATCTTTTATTTGAAATATCTTAGTAAGGTCAGAATTAAAAAATATATATATCATGCATTTTGCATGATTCCTCTTATTTTTGCTAAAAGAATTAACATTTTGCAGATTATGCAAGGTGTATGTAAACTTTTGACTTCCACTGTAATAGCCAAATTAGACAAAATTTGTGTTCTTAAGAATTTCTAATCTGTCGTTGTTATAATTGTGTGGAAAAAAAGTGCGAACATTGGCGTCTTCTTGTGCCATCCTTCATGGTGTGCCTAACAGCAACTTTTAACCTTGGCACTGTAACATCACTGTAATGTAAGGCCTCTTGGGTCTTATTGTTTTAATTTACATTAATTGCAGGTCGTCATTACAGCAGTGACAAAGGAGCACAATCAAATCCCATTGCACCACTATCCACTTAAGTCATCTGACACCATTATATCTTAAAGCCCAATGACGAGAGGTTTGCTCACCTTCATTCTGTAATGTACAGCTAATTACAGTCAAACATCTTTAAACTGTAATGTTCCCCTGGGAGGGGGTTATAAGACATGCATCACAAAACGACAAAGGCTTTTTAATAATAGTTAGGCCTGTGAATATTAAATACTTTTTGCATAGAACTAATTTGATAAATAGATTTCAGGTTTGTAGTAGTAGAGTTGAAATGTAAAAACAGTAGGGCTGTGTTTTGACACAAATTTCATGATTTGGTTTGATTATTCTTTACACACTTGCGATTCGATGCAATTTGTTTCAATATAAATGATTTTGGATATATATCAGGTACAGTACATAATTTTCTCAAGGAAACAAAATCTCTCAACTAATGCTGTAAATGCAAATGAGAGTCAGTTTGTACTACATTACTATAATATTTAGTTAAACAAGTTTATGGTCACTGAATATGTTGTTTTCTGAGGTAAATGTAACATTGTTTACAAGTTGTCATATTGGCATCTTTGACCGATTAAAACACTGATTGAGCAATTACATGAATACTGATGTTATACGACTTGGCACAAGCTGATTGGTTCATCGCGTATGCAACAAATGAGCTTGCAGCTTTACATTTAAATGGCTGGTAGCTTTCACATGGGCATTTTGCAGCACGCTTTCAGAGTTTCTCTGAAACCCTCCATCTTCCCCAGCTCCACATGTATGCTACGGGTTATTTTATATGCTATTTGTGCAGCAGCAGTATGTCTTAAATACTCACAGCACTGTATCGCCATATGCTTTGGCAGTAGCAAGTTGCTGGACTTGCTTTCAGTAGCAGCAGCAATAATCTACAACTAAGGCAATAACCAACAGCAGCAGCATAGCAGATGTATTCCGCCAAGTCCAAATATAAAAACATTCTCATATGCATTACCATGCTAACCTTTTCAGAGAGCTGTCATGACAGAACTGGTATTAAAGCAAAGGAGATGATCAGTTTATGTGAACTTTGTGCTGTCACTTCACTTGAACCGAGGCGCTACAGCGATCTGTCACTCCACATTAAATGGCACCAAAAAGGCATTTATTGTTTAAATATTTCAATAAAACGGACAGAATTTGAAATACAAGACTTTTCCCCCCAAAATTAGACTCTTTAATTTAAAAGTAACAAATCACAAAAGCTTATTGCGATTTATTGGATGGGAGGTGGGAATGAATGGGAAAGAATGTTCTATTCATTAACTGAAAACAGACTAGACTAATCGATTTGTGGAATTTAAGAATCAATATTGTGATGAGAGTTGATAAAAATGAGAAAACAATATTTTTTGCCCAGCCCTAGTAAACAATTAATGAAAAAACAACCCAACATGGCTGTGGCAAAATTGCTTCTTGCATGTTTTGCAGCACTTTCAAAGGGAAATTTCCAATAAGTGGCACTAAAAGCATGTCCCGTTTTATCCGAAACAGATAAACATTATTCTGGCAACATTTGATTTGGTTGTTTTGTTGTATCACTGCAGTTTGAAAACAAAATGTCCAGTGAGTGGCGCTTAAAGGTTAATGCTTTCTCATTTTCACATCAGAAAATCCAAACAAATTTTGCGTTTTATAATGCAAACATCAAAATGTATTGGTTTATTAATCATGCACTGTGGTAAAAGTCTTTTAAGGTAATGGCATAGTATTGTGCTAGGAAACAGTGTTAATTTCGTTGCCAAATAATTTTTGTCAACAACATTTTTTTCACAGACGAAAACAAGATGATAACGAACTAAAACTGTTTTTGAATGACAAAAATCTATTGCCATTTCCGTCAACGAATAAAAACGAGACGAAAATGTTAGGGAGGGAGGACGTTGGAAGAGATTCATTCAGAACAAATCTGTTGCATAGTCAGGGGGTTAGATGGGTAGAACAGACGGGACACAAGCTAAAATACACTTGCTGCACATCTTATAAAACGTTAAAAAATGTGTTGGAGTACTAGAAGTGCAGACATATGGATAAATTTGGCGATGCAGGAGAGAACTCAATTCGGTCTTATTTTCTGAGCGCAGACACCGAAGCATACACACACAGAAAGCACGTCTCACACAGCACGTGAGCACTCTTTCACGTTTCATGAACTGAGAAATACACACAAAATGATGTCCGTTTTGATGAGCATTCACATAAACACAGTCAATTACCTCTTAATTGAATGTAAACAGTAGAGAGAACGTCTATCAGTACATTGCATCCATTGCATCTGTGCATTCGGTTTTTAAGGGATAGCAGCCTAATTTAGTTACTATTGTCCGAGTCACTGATGTTAATCAAGCAATAAAAGAAAGACAGAAAATCACTCACTGCTCTTGGCTGAATCGCTTACATAGCCCTAAAGATTAATCTAAATGTATTTATAGAAATAAATATGTTTGCTTGAAAGAATGAAGGATATGGTAAACAAGTTACTTTAAAGACTGCATAATTAGTCTATTTAACCATTGGTATTTCATTGAAAAGAAGACCATGTTGTTGTTTCTTTATGAGAAGTGGTTTTATTTAATTGTAATATAAAGACATATTGTGTGTCACCGCTGTTAAATCGGTGTCTGTCATGATAAAACCTTGCTATCAAACCTATATAATAAGTGTGGTCATTTTAGAGAAATGCTTAATAAATGCATTACACTGTAACTAAACCCTTTAGATTTTAGCTCACTAAATGTACTGCAGATTTAACTAAAAACAATTCAGATGGCTAAAATATGACTAAAACTAAATGGCATTTTAGTCAAAAGACTATGACTAAAACTAAATCAAAAATTGCTGTCAAAATGAACACTGCTAGGAACCACATGAAAATAAGTATTAATCAATAATCTGACCCTGCAAATGCAGGTCGAGGCAGATTTTTTCAATGTGCCTGCTGTAGATTGGATAAAAACAGTTATATGTCTGCATGTCAGTGGATGTGTATCAGTTACGGGAATGTATTTGTTTGCAAATTGTTTTTGTCATTTCATACGTGTAGCGAGCCATTGACAAGTGATAGATTGGGAACTGTATGCTGGAGAGAATGTATTGTCGCCATTGTCTTCCGCATGCTTTCCTGATAACGACCGCAACCACTCAGCAAAACATTAAAAACATATCCAGGGCCACTGATTGTAACACACACGAATGAACTGAATTGAAAACTCCTGCCTGACAAATGAAGACACTTCTGTAGTATTAGATTTATCTTCATGAAAAAAAAAAGTGGTGAGGGCATGTCTCCACCTTCCTATAAAAGACGCATGTTTTCAACATAAAAATAATACTCCGGTTTATTAATTGTGACATGGTGTAGATTGACTGTGGTCCCCCGATGGCTTTTTAATTAGTACGTCTTGCTGATTGACACTTTGCATTTTAGACGTCTTGATCTCACCACTGTTTTATTACGCAATGTGGCCTTAGCAAAATGTTAAGTATGGGGGGAGGGCTATGATATAATATTGTTCCAGGCCCAGACCTAAAACATAATTAGATAAGCTATAAAAACACACACACACACACACACACACACACACACACACACAAATTTGACAGAGAGAAGGAGAGGATGGTCATAAAAAAACCTATTACAAGCCAGATTCAAATGGCTTGGAGCGTCTTGTAAAAACCCAATCATGATATGGCCTCAGCTCACACAAGAGCAGCGGCGCTCACTGATGTAAGCATCAGAGAGGATAAGAAAAAAAAATCCATAAAGCAAAATGAGATCAGATTAAGAGAGAATGCTGCTGTTCTAGCCCCTATAGAGCAGGACTCAGGGGAGTAGATGGGGAATTCCTGTGCGCTTAGATCTCAAAACCACTTCTATAACTCGCGCTATAACAACAACTCCCCCACAAAACGAAATCTTCGCTCAGAAATGCTATCAAAACTGTTGACAGCAACAACACGAACAAAGCCGTCCATCGCTGGGTGTAACTCAATGAATAGTCTGTAAAACTGCAATTACAGTGACCTTTCAGATTTGGCCTGTGGTTCAGTTTTCTTTGTTTGGGTTTGCAGTACTTCCATTGGTTTATTTTTCAACTCGAGATCGGAGACTCTTTTTCAAAGTGGCTGAAAACAAAAAACCTTTCTTTGATCACTTTGGCTGCGTGCAAGGAAAATGGAACCATAAACTAGATTCATTCTCTAGCTCAAGCATTTTTTTCCATGCAGCGCCGTATTAATATTTAAGCATTAACCAAGAAAGAATTTGTGTTTAGAGGGTGGTTTGAAAGCAAACGCTCCCTGACTGAAATGGAAAGCCCGGTTTACAACTGACACTCTGAATTTATTCTGTTTTTGAGGAGGCCAGTGAGCAATTCACATTGAATATCATTTGACTCTAAATCTGAACATGCTGTTTCACAGTTGCTGTCAGATCAGTCAAGACCCTCGATTCTAGTAACGTTTCCACAACAGATGAATAATTAGTTGCTTACATACTGTACCTTTTCACTCCGTCAGACTGTGTACATCATGTGAATAAATTCATTGTCAGGATGCCCAGCGTGAAGTGGAACGAGCGCTTCTCCAGTATCCGATGCCAGTTTTTCCACATGCACTGATAGAAAAGCACATTTTCATTGATTGCTTTCTTGTCACTTGCAATAAACTTGCAAAAATAATCAGTCCCGCCTCCAACTAAATGTCATCGGCTGATGTATCATTGACATTGATCTGAATATAGAAGATATTTTTAAAAATGGCTCAATTTGTTGTCGTTTTGGACCCCATTGACTCTTATTGTTTGGACAGAAACACTTCTTTTGTGTTCCGCAGAAGAAAGAAAGTCATACAGGTTTGAAATGACAAGAGGATGAGTATATGATGACAGAATTTTAGTTTTTGGCTAAACATTTCTGAACAAATGTGACCATGGAATACAAAACTAGTCATAAGGGTCAGTTTTTTTTAAGCTTTATACATCAATGAAAGCTGAATAAATAAGTTTTCCATTGATAGTTTGTTAGGATGGGAAAATATTTGGCCAAGATACAACTATTTGAATATCTAAAAAATCGCCTTTAAAGTTGTCCAAATGAAGTTCTTAGCAATGCAAAATATCTTCATGGAACTTCATCTTTACTTAAAGGGTTACTCCACCCCAAAATTAAAATTTTGTAATTAATCACTTACCCATGTCATTCCAAACCCGTAAAAGGTTTGATCGTCTTCAACAGACGTTGTCAAAATAGTCCATCTGCCATCAGTGGTTCAACCACTGGTTTTCCAAAGCAACGAGAATACTTTTTGTACGCAAATAAAACAAAAATAACAACTTTAGTCAACAATTCGTCTCCTCTATGTCACCGTAGCACCATTTTGGAAAGTATCTACTGGACGTAAACAGCGTACGCTGTTCTGTATCAGCCACAACACACGGATACGTTTTCTATGTGTATTTACGCTATGAACGAAAACAGCGCATCCGTGTGTCGCAGCTGACAGAGAACAGGGTACGCTGTTTGCGTCCAGGGGATACTATCCAAAATGGCGCTATAGTGACGCGGAGGAGACTAATTGTTGAATAAATTCATTATTTTTGTTTTCTTTGCATACAAAAAGCATTCTCGTAGCTTTGTAAAATTATGGTTGAATCACTGATGGCAGATGGACTGTTTTGACAACGTCTTTCATATGTTTCTGGGCCTTGACAGTGTTATTTACTTGGCAGTCAATTGGACGCTCAAAAACCTACCGGTTTTCATCCAAAATATCTTAAATTGTGTTCCGAAGACGATCAAACCTTTTACGGGTTTGGAACGACATAGGGGTAAGTGATTAATGACAAAATTTTCATTTTGGGGTGGAGTAACCCTTTAATATCCCAATGATTTTTGGCATAAAAGAAAGATTTATCATTTATGACCCACACTGTAAAAAACTATTTATTGAGTCAACTTAAAATAATTTGTTACTTGGCTGCCTTAAAATTTGAAGTTTAGTCAACTCAAAAAAGTTGAAATATTACGTGAAATGCTAAGTGACAACTTTTGATATTTGAGTTGATTCAACTTATAATTTTAAGGCAGCCGAGTAACAAACACAGCTGTTAAGTTTAACAAACTATTTTTTAGTTTAGCCAAATCAAATATCTAAGTTGTCACTTAGTACAACTTAACATTTAAAATTGAATAAACTTATTTGAGTTGATTGAACTTAAAATTTAAAGGCAGCAGGGTAACAAATTATTTTAAGATGTTTTTTACAGTGTATACAATGTTTTGTTGGCTATTACTACAAATATACCCATCGAGACTGGTTTTGTGGTCCAGGGTCACAGATGATTACACACTTCAGTGTTAACTCCCTGGGGTCGAATGGGAAGTAAAATGAGAGTTCATCAGGCACAAACTTGAAATATGATACAAGCCTTGTCTTTTATTTCAACATCAGGTACATTTTCTTCCTCACTGCAGATGAATTTAGTTTAACATTAACAGCAGGAAACATCTGCTACAATGACAAATCACAAGAATCAATGGCTTTTTATCTTTTGTGAAGTACAAAAACGTTTCTGTACAGGTATGACAAGAAGCAACGTCGATTGCTGTAAAATGAACTTGGCATACGACTGAATAACAGCGAGTCTATAAAAGTGTGTCAGATTTGATAGAACATGATAAAAAGTTTTAGAGCAGCTATTATGTGTCAGTATTTTTGTGACTATATTGCTATGCATACGCTGTTCTCTTTAACTGGTGGCGTTTCCTATAAACCCACTTAGGATTCTTACAGCTTCTCACAGCTGTATGAAATTGACTTTCATTCTCCTAACCCCCCTAAAACAGTTTTTCACCCACACTCCCGTCTTAACCCGTTTCTGAGGTCAGTAAAGGTCATATTAAAAGGAGCTTTTGAGAGCTTTCACCTTTTATTTCCCATTGGAACAGCAGAGAATGCCTGTATCAGTTCCTGTGATTGTGGCAGTCAAAACAGAGTTGACATTTCAAAATGAACCGAGGACTGAAACCGATGCAGTCAAAAGGGGACAACACTTTTATGTGCAAAGCCATAGCCTTTTAGACATTTCACAGTCAGTTGTGTGCCTTAAGTCTGTTTGGGCTTAAAGGCTGCTATTGCACTGTCACCTAACCTTAACATATGTATCTATCTCATGACTTTAAAAGGATAGTTCACCCAGTGAGTCTGTCATCATTTATTCACCCTCATGTTCTTCCAAGTCTATTCTGCAAAATGCAGTGTAATTATATATATCTTGAATTTGGTTTATTACATAAAAAACTAAATTGGGATTGCAAAAGTTTTAGTGAGATAAAAATGTGTTGCGTTTTTCAGAGTGAAGTTCAGCACTATGTGAAGCTCATAATCCAGTGTTTTCTTTTTGTTGTTCAGTATCTGAAAGTTTGTGATGAAATTCAGGTACTGTTCTTTTTTTAAATACAACAGTACAACATTTAACAGTAATATTTGCAGTAGTACATATTAAAATAGAAATATTTATTATTTTAAAATTTGAATGAATAATAATTATAACACAGTATTATTATTTTGTAGTCATACTGATATATAATCACAAAAACTGGCTAAATTGTGTAGTCCTAAAAACAAGCACAGCAAACCTGGAACTTTTATCTGTTAAATCACATTTTAGGTAACATTCATTTTTCTTTCCTTTTCTTTTCTTTTCTTTTCTTTTCTATTTCTTTTTCATTTTTTTACATTAACTATTGCTTTAATTTAAAAACTTGTATTAATTAATTCATTTACTTACTTACTTCAATTTATTTAAATAAATAAATATCACACACAACTGGATTCCAGTGGGGTACAGATCAAAGCACCCTTTTCTTTTTGTATTTTACAGTAAAACATTTAAGTAATATTTGTGGTAATACATATTACATTAGAAGTATTTCAGATTTTAATGTTTTTATTGAATAATAATTATAAGAATATAATTCTACGAATAACACAGTATTCTATTTTATTTTAGTGTAGTTTTTAAATCACATTTTACCTAACATTCACAATTCTTTTCTTTTTTTCTAAAGTTTTAACATTATTGCTTTAAAAAACATATTTATTTTATTCATTTTTTGTATGTATTCATTTTAATAATTTGCAGTAATACATATTACAATAGAAATATTTCTATTTTGTGTAGCCCTACAAGCAAATCTGTAGCTTTTATTATTTTTTTTATTTTATTTTATTTTATTTTATTTTATTTTATTTTATTTTATTTTATTTTTAGTTTAGTTTTTAAATCACATTTTAGCTAACATTCACAGGTCTTTTCTTTTCTATTCTCTTTTATTATATATGTATTAAATCATTTGCAGTAATACATATTACAATAGAAATATTTCTTATTTTAATATTTTTATCGAATAATAATTATAAGAATAACACAGTATTATTATTTTATTGGAACTTTTATTATTTTAGTTTAGTTTTTAAAATGTATCACATGTATCTAACATTCACAAATGTTTTCTTTTTTTCTTTTCGATTCCTTACCTCATTGTTTTTATTATTATTATTAACTATTGATTTAATAAATATATACATTTATTTATTTTTTTGGTATGTAATAATTCAAATAATTTGAAGTATCAAACACAATTGGATCGATACCAGTGGGACACCTTTTTCCTTTTTCTTTTCTTTTTCTTTATATTAACTGTTGCTTTAATTTAAAACTTTTTGGTACATATTAATTTCAATAATTTGCTTCTGTTTGGTGTAGTTGTGAAGTATCAAACAAAATTGCATGGATGCCTATGGGGCATTGATCAAAACACCCGTCACGCTAAAATCATTACTCTTATATTTCAGAGTAATGTCTTTTTACATGGGTTGCGGTTGTGGTTGCTCAGATGGACGGATTGAGTCAGAGTTGTCAGTAGAGCAGCATGTGATATCAGTGATGTACAGATGTACCCCTTGTCCTCAGAGACCTCCGGCCCAGATGCTTCATCTTCCTCCCTGACCGCCTGCGCACAGCTGCCTGATCGTGGACTCTCCCAGCGAACATTGCCCCCGCTGCTGCTAATAACCCACGACAGGATCCCAAACAACAGACTGTGCGCAGCTAGCGCCCGGGCCGCAATGTTTATAGCTCCTGACACCTGACTCCCGTTGTCCTTGGGACTTATCAGTCGGCGTTTATTCGCTCTGTTGTTGTTCGTGTACCACTGAGACCCCGGTATCACCCACCCCCCTCCCCCTTCAAAAATCTCAGATTCCTCCGTGATTAAAAGTCTGCAACCTTAATCAAATTCCGCCTAGCAGTGCTATTTCATTAACCTGATAAGAGAGAGCTGAACGAGGGGAGCCTGGGTGCTTTTGTGTGTAAACTAGGCTGTGAGCGGAGCGCTCATAATCATCATTCAGTCCTGGAGTGAACATCTTCGAACATCTGGAGTGATTCTGTTGTTGCTAAGGACCAGGGTGTCATGGAGAAAGTTGTTCATGCACATTAGTTCTGCTTGTGACGTTGATTACATGTTTTAACTAATTTGCAGTCATGGCTTCTCAATGAGAAATAATTTGTCAGCGTGGCTGAAGATGAATAAATTATCCAGTGTACCTTTAAATTGTGATTATTAGAGCATACTGAGAAGATTTATTTTTGCAAAGATTTTTTTTCTGTTTGCTTACTTGTAAATATGCGTGACAAAAAGATTGCATGACTTTATTCTGCACTCCGTTTTCTTGTTTTCCATTAAAATATATTTAAAGCCAGATAGATTTAACTATGAAGCAATATTATTTCAAGTATACAGTAAATTATATAGGCTGGGTAAAAATATCGATTTCTTGGTTTTAAACGACTCTCATTTATATGAAACGATACTGATTCTTAAATCAGAAGAATCTATAAGTCTAGTCATTCTATTTGCAAGGCTTCAAATTTTTTATTTTTACCATTTTTTACTAGATTGTGCCATTTTTTTTCCAAATTTGGCATATAAAAGAAATTCTCGCTTTATTTGTGTTTTCTGCTTATGCATATTATCGTCTATTATAGAGTCAATTGGAAAAATAATGCAGCTATAATTGTGTGGGTATGTTGGTAAGGATGTCAGAGTGTGGTTTGCATGTGTTTACTGAAAATGTAATGTGTGTAATTAGTTTGAAAGAAATTATATTGTACTAGCTATCAAAAATCCCACTCCATGTATATGAATCACACCCTTGGCAGGGTCATAGGGCCATGTGAAAACTATGAATAAGGTCAAAGAAGGTTAATGAGCTTTGAGGATTTTTCTTTTTTACCCAAACACACATCTTAATCCTGGATTGCACTTTTTCATTTGTTATTGTTTTTGTACAGAGATAAAAGGTGAGCTTGAATTTGATGTAGAAGTTCAGAAGCCCCTAAACACATTGTTTTTGTTTTCACCACAAGAAAATGCTGATTGTTTAGTCTGGTAGGTTCTATACAAAGTTTGAGTTGACACAGGTGTTCTCACAGCCAAACCTATAAATATGTGGTGCTTGAGGACTTGGTCCTTTCATTTCATTGCCAGATGAAGAAACGTTACTCAGCAGAGGAAGCTCTGGAGCTAGTGTTGTCCACTGACAGTGAGCACACAGGTGCATTAAAAGCTGAGAATGAAAGAAACCAGCTTTTAAAGCATTAAAATTCTGAAAATGAATGAATGTTTGGTAATTATGAATAGAAGAGATGCTGATAAAAAAAAAAATAGTCAGTGAAACTGGAAAAAAATATTAATATATAACATTTCTATGACCGTTTTTTGACATGGACGTTTTTGTCCATTATGGCCCAGTGTTAGCTTTTTGACACTACATAAAAAATATAAATACCTCAAAATTAATGTTGTGGTTATTCACTGACACACCCAAGAATCTAATATGCAAAGAAACAAAACACCTTTTTTTACCTTGTGAAAATCAGATCTTCTCACAGCAACCCGTTTTGTTGCATATGCCTTTAAATGATAATGAGCTCTGCTCACCCCACATCTCTCTTCTGTGGGGTGACAAGCCGTCCTCTTTAGCCGCATTTAGCAGCAAAGCTTTCTAACTAGCACATTATTATGAAAGGCAATTTGCAAATATTTATAAAAAACTATTATATTCACTTCTTCTGTAGGTAAAGCTGAGGGGACATTCCCTTCAAAAACAAACGTAACGCTAATCCTATGCATCAGAGGCTTTGTTGATGGGAGTAAATGATGACTGCTATGATCATTAGCACATCCAACAATGTCACACAGTCAAGAAGCTGAGGATGGCTTGATTTGAAAAAGGGGAAATTATTTATAGAGATTAAAATGTACCACTGGCTGGATTTTTATCATTATAGAGTGGTTGTGTACATCCGATGACTCCTTTAAAGACTGGTAAAATAAGGGTTTACAGTGAAATATCTTTGATGTGAACTGCATCCTCTGAACTAAGATCACCATCACTGTTTATGATTAAAGATCTAGCAACATCCATGCAGATGCCAAAGGCAGCTGGACGAACTTTAGTGTTTGATTCCTATCCAAAATCTCAGAAACTAATTTCGAGAGAATTATTGTCACTAGCAATTATCTAAGCTCATCTGTTTTCCTGTGGTAAGTCTTGAGAACCTTGGCGGTGCATTATGTTGCCATAGCTGAGGGTTGGGACATGGAGCTCAAGCAGACTTTAGATGAGAGGAAACACAGAAGACACATTATCACATCTCTGATCACATCGACACACAGTTCAAAAATACCACTCCAAACGCTCTCTTCTCCGCTTTACGTGAGCGCAGGTCTTGTGTGGAAAGACGGGGGTTCTTTTTCTGTTTCCATGGTTGCTTGTCTTACGCCTGGTTTTGATAAAGCAAACGCTTCCCCAAGAGATGGAGACAGCAAGGATTAAAAGAATGAATAGGAGCACGAAATTTCTCTCCGATTCCGAACTGCGGATGACAGTGGGTCCTGTTAGCATTGTTCCAGTGTATGACACTCATTTTATTAACTCCCCAGAATTATTCCATCTTCTACAATTTCCATCACACTGTGCGAAAAGAAAAGCACCCACTTGTTTAATTGCCTCTCACTTGCAAACAAAGGCAGATAGCTTGCAATCAGTTATCGTAAAAGGAGAATACACAGGCTTTTGTCAGTTTGAAGGGGGTTCTCCTTAAAGCGTTGACACACGTGTTCATTCTCAAGTTGCCCGTGAAAGCTGCGGAGAGGAAAATGAGGCTTCCAGCATGGCTAATTGATTCATTTGACAATCAGAATAATTCACGTCTGGTTGATTTCTTTCAAAGGTTAGCGTGGCCCTTCGTCGAGATTTGATTGGAGATTATCTACATTACCCTGGCACGGGAAATGGAACAGAGGAGCACATGCTGTTACTAACGTGGATTTTGGCTAGCTCTAATGTAATGCTTATGCATTTTATTAATTATCTTTGCACATTATCTTAGCTTCTATGGGCTGCATACTGTATTCTCATTATTTGGGTGAGATAATAGTTTTCGTTGCCATTAGAATTATTGTTTCAGTAATTTTGCCCTCTAATGATACTCCTGAAGTGTAATTTACTTTTTATAGAACCTTGGTGGGGACTGCCTTTGAGAGAACCTGCCTCGCAGCTGAAAGGGGAGCCAGCCATAATTACTCTACAGTGCGACACTTGCTTACTGATGGGGAGAAAATTGTTATGGAATGAACAGCAAAACCAGAAAAAGGAAAAGGAAAAAGGTGTCCATATTTGAAAGCATTTACGATAACCTAAATGAAAATAAATCTGATTCTTATGAAAATTATTATAATAGTTATATATAGTTATATATAAAAAAGAGTGATTTTTTTTTTATTATATAAATTAATATAATCCATACTATTGTGTTGTATTATAATTAGGGCTGTCAGTTTAATGTATTAACTTAATTAGTTATGAAAAAATAACATGATTAAAGTATTTTAACGCAGAGAACATATTATCTTTGGCTTTGAAGCCATAGTAGAATTGTTGCACGTCTCCGAGCAACACAGTGGCGTTTAGTTTCTGAATGAATCCGCATTTTGAACGAATTGTGTGAATGACTCATTAAGACATTTACCGCCACCTGCAAAAAAAACAATAATAATAAAAACATTATAGGGATAGTTTACCACCCCAAAATTTAATTCTGTCATAATTTCTCATTTAATACAAAATAGCTTTAAATAATCGTTTGTGGGTATTTTCACAGTAAATTTTTTGATTAATTAGATTAATTAATTAGATTAATTAATCGACACATCATGCAATTAATTAGACTAAAAATTTTAATCGACTGACAGCTCTAATTATAATACAATAATTTTTATATTAATTTTATTTTTTATTGATATAATAATGTTTGTTCCCCCTCATTTTAATTATTTAAAAAATAATCATAAATATGAATAAATATTAATTTAATTATCTATAATATGTCAGCAATAAATTCTACCTAGGCTCACTGGAAATATGTGCCTCTATATACAATTCTGAAAAACTGGAAAAAAATACACCTATATGTACAAATCACCGCAGTTTCCACTTGAAATGAACACTAGAGGGAGTAAAATTCTGACAACTTTTATTTGTTTTCAGACAAAGTATGATTTACAGGTACAGAGCTTTGATTAATAAAGTCTAATTTTCACACATTTATTTGCAGAATATTATGTTATGACTTTAAAACAATTTTAGCATCCTGTGCAGTTTGAAAGCTGAATAATACATACCTCAAGCAGTGTAATAAAAATGCAACAATACATGCCTATAATGAAAACGTGCCACAGTCACGTATTGAATGTGTTTTAGCGCCACTCTCTGGACATTTCATTTTGAAACTTCCACAAAACATGCAGGTACGTAATCACGGTGTTGCAGAAATGTATATAGAGGCATGTATTTTCATGAGCCTGGGTTGAATAAATTATTTATCAATATATGATCATGCTGTTGGGTGTTTTTTTTTTTAATGCTGTATTTATCTTTTTTGTGGTATCTGTGTGTTCAACAAAACAAATGTAGAATATATTAACCTTTTACATTTTAGCCTCTCTTATTCTGTGTTCTCCCGTCAGCTACAGAGATGAAATCTCAGTCTTCAAGGGGCCTACAGAGGTTATGAGTTACCATATAATGCCGTCACAGCTAAATCACACCTGTCAAACCTATGTCACAGTAATTGTTTGCAGAGGCTATCTGAGACACATTCATTACTGCATCTTTGATCATTCATCACTGAATGAATCAAACTGTTTTATGGGTAATCCATGTGCTGTGACAGCTTGTAATGCAATGCCGATGGCATAATCTATTCCATATCCATTCTCAAACGAAAGCTTTTTAGGGTCCGCTTTTACTGGAAATATTTGTGAATTAATCAAACTGATTTTCCTGTGCATATTGCAGAGTGGAGTTAGAATATCAGAACATTCGTTTATGGAAATGTAGTTCGTGAATCATTTTGTCAGAATCATTTTATGATGAGACTGAATTCCTTCAAGGCATATTGCTAAATTTATGGCGGAACAAGCCGGATCTGGATCCGCCATCTAATTATTTGATCCTCCATTTTTCAATGACCCATTATGACCTGCACATATATTTTATACACTGTTAACTTACAAATGGTAACATCTAAATAACTGGTTTTATTCAAGTCAAAAATATAATTTAACACCACTGAACCAACCTGTATATACATTGATTTATGACAACAAAACTAATTTTCTTGGGTTAAATCAGGTAGATGGCTCCTTAGGGTAACAGGTTACTACTTTTTACAGTGTAATGTTGTTGTCAAAATATAAAACAAAAACTAGCAATGCAGGTTTCGATAAAATAGCACATATGCTTATACAGATACAGCAAAATGAACTTGAGTTCATCTAGTGCTGGCAGAATTAGTTATTTACACTGCTTTACCCTAATGTAGGTTGTCAGGACTGCTCTTTTATATACAACCAAGTGTCGACTACAAGATCGTTATCAACAAACCCGTCCAATCTGTCGTCAGTCCTCGTTCTGGGTCCTCATAATTTGCAAATTAGCATGCAAACCCTCTTCAGATATTAAATGTGATGCCGAGATAATGATGACAACAGAAATATCAGCTTCCATTGATCTCAGCCCACTGATCTTCAAGTTGTTTTGCGTATTCCTTCTCAGTCCTGCGCTCTTCTGTACCTAGAGCCCTGTTATTATAATCCCGCATACAGCTGCCTGTAAGAGAGCTCTGGGGGAAGAGAGTAGAAGTAGGTCATTAGAATTATTTTACATTTTTCCCCCCCTCATTTTTGTTCTTTTCGGTCTTTGCTCCAGTTCTTGAGGGGTGGGAGGGGCACAAATTGGGCCTCAGGATATTCAAATGGTAATCACATATCATGTCATCAAAGCCAAGACATTCTTTCTGTGCTTTGAAGTTTATTTGTGCCTGCTGTTTGTGTGTTGGCGGTACATCTGATTTGACCAACACTTGACTTCAAAATCAAATGGTGTCCCCCATGTTACAGGGAAGACAGATCTGGAGAAAGCTATCTATTAGCATTCCTGTTCATCTCAATGGCACTTGCTTGGCCAGCACAGGACACCCATGAAGTACACTATCGTTCAAATGTTTGGGTTTGTAAGAAACAAGTCTCTTATGCCCATCAAGACTGCATTTATTTGAGCAAAACACAGTAAAACGATACAGAATTTTACTACAAAACTCAAAATGGCCAACACTCAAAAGCCAGACATAGGTATGCTGTTCAAAATCTAAAGAGCCCAGTTTTATGATTTTTGGCCAAATTGGTCAGAGGTTATACACAGAAATTTCGTTTGACCAGTAGGGGACCATGCTTCTTATTACAAATACCAAATTTGGTTAGAATCCGCTAAAGCATTGTGGAGATATAGCCTCATGTCTGTTTTTGCACAAACTTCATCAAATTCATTAACCCAGTTTATGAACAGTTTAGTATA
The DNA here is from genome assembly GCA_033026305.1 of Cirrhinus molitorella. Taxonomy (NCBI): domain Eukaryota; kingdom Metazoa; phylum Chordata; class Actinopteri; order Cypriniformes; family Cyprinidae; genus Cirrhinus; species Cirrhinus molitorella. Next base: position 27,480,466 of record CM065122.1, on the reverse strand, counting down.
TCAAAGAGCTTTTGATAACTTTTTGCCAGAACGCTCTTAAGATGATCTGATGATCCCCAATTTTGGTGGTCAACTGTAGCCAAACTGTCTAGTCCGAAAAAGTCGATTTTTTTAGAAAATTCTAAATTGCAAAAAATCTTGACCATAGAAATGTAATTATTTTTGCTTTTAGACCTTATAATTAAAAAGTTATTAGCAGAAACTTGAGAAGTTTGGCCTCTTGGTGGCGCTAGAGAGTTGTTGTGGTTAATGGTGAGACTGTCTGACTATCTGTGTGCCAAATTTAATAACTTTCTCACATGTGATTCTATAAGATTCATAACAACACGTTATAGCATTTGAAAAATACAGCATTTTATTACAAAATTCTAAATAGTTAAAAATGGCTGGCATAGAAAATGTGGTATTGTTTGATTTGGTATGCTACTCCGAATCTTACGAGGTAATTCTTACGATTTTTAGTCAAAAGGTTCAGAAAATATACACAAAAATGTAAATTTTTCAAATCATTTGAACAGTAGGTGGCCCTCTGCCAAAACTACTCATGTGCCCTCTGGTCATGTTTGGTATAACACATACCAAGTTTGGTCTGAATCCGCTAAAATGTTCAGAAGATTTCCATTTTTCAAACTTTGTTTACATTTGTTAACACGCTTTACAGAAACAGTTTGGTATATCAAAAAAACTTTTGATAGCTTTTTTCCATAATGCTCTAAAGATGAGTCAATTTTGATGAAGATTGGACAAACCAGTTCAAACCAGACGAGTTCAAAAAAGAAGATCTTTGGAAAAATCTTAACCGGTAGAAATGTAAATTTTATGAGTGGAAATTTGACCTATTGGTGGCACTAGAGAGTTTGAGATAGAGACTCCAAATGTGCTATGATTAATATTGAGGCTGTCCTCTATCTATGTGCTAAATTTCATAACTTTCTCACAAGTGGTTCTATAGACTTTAGACAAGTCTGCCATAGACTTCCAGATGGACTAACAGATACAATAGGTGCCTAAGTACCTTTGGTGCTTGGCCCCTAATAAAACGGTTGGATCCCAAACTTTTGAAATCTGCCATCATGAGCACTCATGAGTTTTGTTGCTAGGCTAGGTTGTTTTGATACAATCAAACTCCATCATAAATGCCATGATTGGCAGATGGCATCATCAGAATATACACAGTCCCAAACGCTTTACTATCCTAAGATTTGTCATGAAAAGCAACAGACAGGAAAAAATAGTCATTTCCGAAGTCAATTCCATTTCCAAAATCCATTTCACGCTTTCAAGAGCCCTTCATAAAGAAATCAGGCACTGGTAAACACCTGCTATACTAAAATGGAATATTTCTCATTTAAATTTTGCTAACAAAAAAGTACGAACACGTGGATACTTTTGAACGGCCATCAATGGAGAAAGATGCTTTCTGCTGTCAGACGCTATTACTTGTACACTGGATTGTAACCTTGGAAGTCACTCAGTCCTACAGTCTGAATAGTTTGATTCACATTTTTTGATTTTGAATAGCTTGATTCTCTTTCTGTTATTTAACAGGACCCGAGGCTCAGTCATGCTTGCAGAGTTAACAGACTGAAAGCATTTTCTGAGGACCCTTCAGACCTTTGTGTTTTCCCCTTGGCCTATGTGTGATATGTGTGGCGTATGTGTCTCCTGGCCCGTTTCTCTGTGTCACGCTGTGATTAAATGGTTGTTTCAGTGGCTGGGTCATGAGGCCTTTCGACATTATTAAGACAGAAGTGGCTGGCAGGGGCCGGCTGGCGCGATTGGAAGGATTAATTACAGCCTGTCTCATTTCGGCAGAGTCTCTCTTATTATTATCGATTGAGGTGGTGGAGATGAGACTTCGAAGATGCTGCTCATTTGAAGCAGAACGCTGATGCATAGGCAGCGCTAGTAGCTATCAAACTGAGGCTACCCATTCATTACAGAGCGACTGCGGAGCCCGAGCTTAGATTAAACCACGTCACGTTGTGCTTTAGTGCGGCTCGCATGCACATATGCTACTCTAAAAAACATAGCGTGATTTGAGGGATGAAAGGTGGCTGCTTGGCTTCATGCGCTCAGTCGTCATCGACCGTCACATAGCGAGAATCGCAGCAGACTCAAAGCTCACAGGAAAGACATCACATAGCTCCTGTGATTGAAAAGCTTATTGAAGTAGGGGGAGGTAACAGAAAAGTCATATTATAGCTTAGATGTGGTTCAAATACACCCGCAATCACATACAGTGAAAACTTCACCTGATGTGACTAAAAACATGCATGACCGTGTTACCTTCTGCTGGTAGATGCTCTACACCAACTGGTTTACAAAAATGATCTTTGACCGCTGATGGCCATCACACTTCAAAGTAAAATCAGTAAGGTTTTTTTCTTTTAATTAATACAAGATGCAAACAAAAAATTGAACAAAAGTGACAGTAAAGACATTTATAACTGTAACCTGGTCCACAAAATAGTCCTAAGTAGAATGGGTATATTTGTAGCAATAGTTAACAATACATTTCATGGGTCAAAATGATTGATTTTTCTTTTAGCATTTTTTTTATTATGATTTTTTTTTTTGCACCCTCAGGTTCCAGATTTTAGTTGTCCAGATTTAGATCAATAGTTGTATCTCAAATATTTTCTTATATCCTAACAAACCCATAAATTAATGAAAAGCTTATTTATTCAGCTTTCAGATGATGTATCCAATCAAAAAATTGTGGTTCAGGGTCACCATTTTACAAAAGATTTCTATTTCAAATAAATCCCATTATTTGCACTTCCTATTCATCAAAGATGAGTGTGTCAAAATGTAAATGTGTCAAAAAAACAAAAACAAAAAACATTTCCACAAAAATATAAGGCAACACAACTGTTTTCAACATTAATAATAATGTGTTCTTTGAGCAGCAAATCGGCATATTAGACTGATTTCTGAAGGATCATGTGACACTGAAAACGGGAGTAATGGCTGCTGAAAATTCATTTTACATTTTAAAATAATAAATTAATAAATAAAATAATAAATTTCAAATTACATTTAAAATATATTCAATTAGTATATGTTATTTTAAATTATACTAATATTTTACAGTGCTGTTGTATTTTTGATCAAATAAATGCAGCCTAATAAAGCAAGAGCAGTCATCAAAACATCAAAACCAATTTTATCAACCCCAAAACTTTGAGCTAATATTTCATTGTATTATAAAGAGCCCTAGGAAATTCAATCTCCCCCCCCCCCCCATTTTAATTCTTCTGTATTTCATTTTTTCATATTTGTAGACTCTGTTTAAAGGTTAAATTACATTTGATTTAATTAATTCAAATAATTAAACTTACAATATTTAACAGTCTAACGGTAATTTATTACAATTTTAACAACAATTACATTTTTAAGGCTCTGTGAAATGTTTTTTTTTGTGAATGTTTTATTTTTACCAAATTCTGTTTTCCATTAATTTTCTAGATTCCAGTTTAATGAATTCATACATTAATGTTATTATTAAAAAAAAAAAGAATCTCTGTCAAAATTTCTTAAAGTTAAACTGAACTTTTATTTTGACGGTTTGCTGTAAAGAACTTTAAATTTCTGTTTTGTATATGATTTGACAATAGTTTAAAAGTAAAATGCTCATGAAGTGACTCTCAGAGCAGTTTTAGAGATGATGTGTTCATGTACTCATATATTGAGGCAGCAGAGGCTAAAAACACTGCTCGCTTCAGTATGTCTGTAGTAAACGCAACCGTGCATCTGCGCCATTCATTCACACAGAGACACAAACAACGTGCAGGGTTCATATTTAAATAGTATTTTTGTAACTTAATATTCATAGACACTAGTCCATATCACGTTTTGATTTAAGTGTACTGACCTACTTTTAATTTGTCCATCCAAAAATGAACAATGACACGGTATATTCTGTTTTTATGACTGGATTCCATGATTCTGTCCACCTTTTCCTACATTGCAGAAATCCTAGGGCCCTAACTATAGTATAACAGAGACACCTTTTTGTCTTTTTACAGAAAGTTAAAAAAAACAGGCGTAACATGACAGTCAATCCAAAAACAAAGCCAATCAGAATAGTTTTCTCTGTATGTGTGCTTTTATGGTTTTCCATGTAGTACTTAAGAAGTTTGTGATATAATATCAAATTCTGCACTTCCACAATCACTCCTCTTCTCATGTTTGATGTTTAATACAGATGATGAGCAGTACTTGGGCCCAGTGATATTTCGATGAGCACAGGGAGTTGCCAAAGCAAAACTCCAAAGCTTATGGCCAACTCACCAACTGAGATGAATGGGAATGCTAACTGAGTTTCTCCAGATATTACAAAACTCCTTGACTGAAACTAACCAATAGTGATTAAGAAAATAAGCAGAGTGACATCTTGACAGTGAAAGTGTGAAATTCAAACCTACATGTAGTAGAAAAAAAAAAAAAAACACTTGAAATGAAATGAGACACCAGTAATGGCCTTATTTACAAGCTTGCAGCTTGAAAGCTGCAGAAACACTCAGACCTGTAAGTCCTGCACTTCACACTCCCAGCACACCATCATGCCAATGAAGGGAATTAGCAAATTAGTCATCTTTCATCGTCACCGTCGTCTGTGGGTTGCTTTTAATCGCATTTGTTCCAGCTCACATTCTATTGCAGTTCATACAAGCGTGCCACTGAATGAAAATGTGCTACAAACTCACAATGCATGTTTTTCCGTGATTGTGCAACATGATAATTACCCATGTTGATTTTAAGATGAGTTCTGCAAATGCCATTTCCTTTTTGTCCTGCAGCCAAACATTTGGTTTAATTTTCAGGTCTGGAAAATCATTTTCGGTTCATATCGCATCTCAGCTTGAGTGTGGAGCAATAATAATGACAATACCGGCATGTAATTATTTATGAATATGTATGCTTAAGATGAATATGCATGCATGAAATGAATATGTATGCACGAGATGACTTTGATTTCCCAGGCACGCCGCAGATCAATATTCAGCGCACAAAGGATCAATACAAGACGAATATTACCTGTTAGGGATGAAAGGGAATCATGTGTAGTTTGAATCATGTCTTTGAGCATGTTTCCGATTTTTGACAGGTTGCATTAGCGCTCAGTCTTCTTTCCTCAGATACAAGTTTCACAGCACCTGACTACAGCTGCATTTTTTTTCTTTTTTTGAGACATTTGGGAAAGGCTTATCAAGCTCAGCTTCATCAAGCAGAAAAACGTCCCTCTAATTGCTGCATGCTCCCTGTGATTTATCCAAGCTCCCGTGTCGTGTCTCTGAAAAGCCAAAGAAAAACATACGCCGTTCCCTTCATAACCTCAGTTGATTGCAGATGATAATTATCACATCTCTCCCTCCCTCACAATAGGAGGGCAACCTTAGGAAAATTAGCAGCTGTCAAATGGAGGCACATCTCCTCTGACTGCTTGTCAGCGTAGTCCCACACCCTCTCTTCTTCTTTTTTTACTTTTTACCTTGTCAGTGCAACTTCCCTGTAGGAATTGCAGCTGCAAGTCAAGGGCATTTGATCGTAGTCTTTACAAGAGAATTCTTCTTTCTACTCCCTGCCCCAAATCCATGGGCACAAAGCGGATGGAAACCAGCTTTTAACTCAGCCCTGCGCGTAAGTGTGTGTGCGTGTGTGATCTCCCTCTCCTCTCTTGTCTTAATTCAACTACATCCTCTCCCAGTGCCGGCCGGGGGGCTAGCGCTTATAGAGGCCAAATTGTAATGCAGATCACTTTGGTACGAAACCTCGCAGGAGACTCTTCAAGATCCCTGATGTATAACCGAGAGTGTAAGGCTGAATTTCTCATCTAGCACCTAAATCGGCCTTGTCCCAGTCATCTTAGCGTTTACTCGGGTCTTGAGGGATTCTTCTCTCTCCAGGCTTTGTGTCTACAGTCTATGCAGCCTCCAATTACAACCCACTCTCTGCAACTACTAGAAGCAAAAAATGATGTGTTTGGAAATTGGTGTAAAAGCCAACAAATACATGGTTTTTAAAAACAGTGCATGTTGTAGGGCATGGACTATTGTGCTCAATGAATACAGTGTGTGCATAATGTGATGGAGGGATTTAATTTAGCAGGAACAGATCATAAGAATGTTTTTGTATAGTTGTCTCTTAAAACAAGATGCATTTTGAATTCATTTTTATTTTTCTTACCCCATTGGCATTTTGCTTTTTGCATAAACCTCATTAAGCCTTGTTAGATTAAATGAGAACCTTAATTTACCTTGATGTTTTCTTAATGATGTTTATATATTTTTTTATTGGAAAACAATGCAAAAATGCTGATTAAGATTTTTTTCATAAAAGTCTCAAGGTTACTGAAACATGAGTCAAAAAATTGTTAAAATGAGAATCATCTTTTGAGCTCAGTATCTGTCTTTGTCTTCCCACAAGTTCATCCATTACCTACCAAATGGTTTACCAACTGAATTTGTTTAATTATGCTTTTTTTTTTTAAATAAGTTTTATTTATTGTTAATAGTTAATCAAATTTTAAACATACAGAACCATAAATACAAAAGTGAATTCATTTTTATTTTTCTTACCCCATTGGCATTTAGCTTCTTGCATAAACCTCATTAGCCCCTTAATCCTGGCAACAGCGACAGTTAAAGAGTTAAGCCTTGTTAGATTTATGAAACAAGAAATATATTTGCAAGTGGACTTAGAAAACAAATAATTAAATGAAAACCTTATTTTGTCAAGTAAATTTGCTTTTATATTGATCTTTTTTTAATGATGTTTCGATTTTTTTATTGGAAAACAATGCAAAAACACTGATTAAGAAAATGATTTCTCAGGGAGTCTCAAGGTTACTGAAACATTAGTCAAAAACCTTTTTAAGCTCAGTATCTGTCTTTGTCCTTCCACAAGTGCACCCATACCAGCTGAAATTATTTTATTTATTTTTTAAGTTTGCATTAGCCTCATTGAGCCTTGTTAGGATTATGATTAAAACAAGAACAGTATTTGCCAGTGGAGTAAGAAAAAGAATTAAATGAAAATCTACATTTCTCAGGTAAATTTGCTTTTACATTGATCTTTTTTAATGATGTTTAGATATTTTTATTGGAAAACTGTGCAAAACTACTGATTAGAAAAATGATTTTTCAAGAAGTCTCAAGGTTACTGAAACATGAGTCAAAAATGGTTAAAGTAAAAATCATCTTTTGAGCTCAGTATCTGTCTTTGTCCTCCCACAAGTTCATCCATTATCTATAAACAACTTTCTTATTTAATTTTATTTTTTCAAGAAATTTGTGACAGTTATATTTATTGTTGATAGCTGATTGTTGATCATTAATTTGTATTTTTCTTACCCCATTAGCATTTGCATAAACATCATTAAGCCTTCTTAGATTTATGGCTAAAATAAGAAAACTATTTGCCAATGGAGTAAGAAAAAATAATAAATTAAAAAAAAAAACTTTTACATTGATTTTTTTTTAATGATGTTTAGATATTTGGTTTTTGTTGGACAACAATGCACAAATACTGATTTAAAAATGATTTTTTCAAGAAGTCAAAAACTGGTTAAAATAGAAATCATCTTTTGAGCTCAGTATCTGTCTTTGTCCTCCTACAAGTGTATTTATTTATATATTTATTTGTTTTTTTTTTCCAATAAATTCTTGACAGTTTTTTTTGTATTTGTCTTTGTCCTCCCACAAGTTCATCCACTATCTACCAAACAACTGAAAAGTTATTTGTTGTTGTTGATTTTTATTTATTGCTGATGGTTAATCTTCAAACCCTACATCTTAATCTTTCTAATAAAAACAGGAAGAAACATACATACAAAAGTGAAAACAGCAGCCTAAGTTTGTTTATGCATTCACAGCATACTGAACCTACAGCTTATGAATATGAATGTTCAGTGCCATATGCAGTGCTATACAGTATGCGATACTGTACATCCCCTCAGCAATGTTTATTCAGCAGTAACGGTATGATATAAAGTGCTTCCCATGACAAAACACAGCTGAAGGCTGTTTTGAAACCCTGTGCTAAATGAAGCTGATGTACCCTCATCACCTTAATAGAATAAATGCATTCCAAGTTAGTCAAGTTCCAGTATACAAGGTTCAAGAATCTCTTGCGATTTACTCGAGCCTGGGGAAACAGGCGCTTGCTTTACCATCAATTTAAAAGCTGACTTTCTAGTTTCTTACATATACACAAACACACAATTAAAAATCCAATACATAAATCATAAATGCAAGCCGATTATATTCTCATGCTGGTATTCAACCAGATTTCTAGGGCAGTTATGTTGTTGTCATAGAAGCAGCGCATCAATGTGTGGTCGTTGGTGGAAAATTGTGTTACCTCAAATCTTATCAAATGTGTTGTTCCCTAGACACCCACAACACTTTTTCTTAATCCTCATACAATTACGTGGCGTAATCAGGTGGTCGTCGGAAGAGCACATTACAGCGAGCGAGAGCCGGAGACAAATGCAGGAGCTCCCATCATGCCCTCTAGAGGAGACTCTTCAGTCAATAATGGAGATAGATTCTGTGTGTGTCAGCAATTTAGAAACAACAGCCAACAGGAATCCCACCAGAAGGGATACAATTAATCACAACAGGCGAGATGTAAGCGTCTGCTCGGAGAGATCTCGCTCTCCCGCGGTCTTCAGTGTAAAATGCCACTGCGTCATTATTAAGACTGGAGCCTGTTGGGTTATTACGCCGCTTCAAAGTCAGAGTGTGCAGTTAGTGAAAATGGCTTCACCTCACATTGCCGTGAAGTGAGGCTCGAACCTTGCGATGTCTCGTCTATAAACTGTGGAAGCGGTAGTGAGTTGTGTGCTATTAGAGGAGTGTGTATTGAGAACAGTACAGTCAATGCTCTATCAGAAGCGATCCGCTCGAGGAAGAGTAAAATTACTCCTCTAAAAAACTCCTTGAGTGGGCGGAAACAAGCGGATCATGTCAAAATACATTTACGCTACGGTTCCGCCAGCCAGCAGAGCCGCTGTTGTGGTTTTCTGCTGTTTGCTGTAGCTTGAAGTGAAACACAGTGTTTACACAGTGTATATTCTAATTAGAATTTTAATTCAAAAAGACGTGAATGAGAAAATGTGATCATCAAGGACTGAATCGTTCTGGGCTCTTTGATAATTGACACTGTTTAAACACACAGAACAATGTAATTAGAGGCAGTAATAAAACGCAATGTCATATCATAAAGAAGCCATATGTAATGGTTTTCCTATATTATCCTAGAAGAATTTTATGTTAGTCAAGGTTTCTTGTGCCCAGTCATAATTTTAATTATAAGGCAGTAATAAAATGCAATGCCATATTTACAGGAGCCATATGCAGTCATTTTCCTAACTTATCCTATAGTGTTTTGTTAATATTAGTAAAAGTTTCTTTTACCATGTTACAATAGTTAAACTGACTCTGCTCACAGCACTTTTAAGAATAATGTATATATTATATTTTAATAATAATAATAATAATAATAATAATAATACATATTATTGTAGTAATTGTTATTATTAAAAAGTAACACTGTATGGAAATGTACTATAATAGTATTATTATTATTATTATTATTATTATTAAAATATACACTAAATCTTAAAAGTACTGTAAACAGTGTCAGTTCAACAATTTTAACAGTCATAATAATAATAATAATAATATTAATAAAATATACACTAAATCTTAAAAGTACAGTAAACAGTGTCAGTTCAACAATTTTAACAGTCATAATAATAATAATAATAATAATAATAATAAAATATACACTAAATCTTAAAAGTACAGTAAACAGTGTCAGTTCAACAATTTTAACAGTCATAATAATAATAATAAAATATACACTAAATCTTAAAAGTACAGTAAACAGTGTCAGTTCAACAATTTTAACAGTCATAATTTGAGAACAACATTTTAACTGGGTGCAAGAAGCTAATACTACCAGAGGTAATTTAATAATAATAATAATAATAATAATAAATAATGAACTGACTTGTAGTATTTTTACTGTAAAATACCTTATTATTATTATTATTATTATTATTATTATTATTAAATGACCTCTGGTAGGCTTGGCTTCTTGCACCCAGTCAAAAATGTTTAGACTGTTTAAATGACTCCTGGAAGACCCAGCTGCCATTTATGTATCATTGTATTTCATACTTCACCAGGTTTGCTGAATACTGAGCAGGTTTGATATGTATATAAAATAAGCAATCGCATGACATAATTGTAACAGTTTCACTCCAGGTCAGATGGAATACTGGTGTTTGGTACTTGTTAGTATGAAGCAGCTCTTGTCTAAGTGATTTGTGACAAAGTGTTGCCATGACTGCTGGTTATTATAGAAGACTGTCGAGTCTTCACTTGAACAGGCTGAAAATATGCATGAGATTTACAAGCGATTTGCCCGTGAGCGATATGCAAAGTTCATATTTTCTATTTCCTCATAAATTATGCGAGAATCTGTAAAAATAAAATGATCCCTGATGAAATTGAATTTTTGATTTTCTTGACTAGATATTGTTCTAAGGCTTCTGGAAAAGTGCATTAATTAATCAACATGTTGTTTTTAATTAATGTTATTTGACACAGGGTTTCATTTACTGTTTAATTCATGAATCACTGATGCGACTCTGGGAAGGACCATCTTCATTTTCTCTATTTGTACCAAAATATGCTCTCTCAACCCTCTGCTGAGAAATTGCCCCTTTTCTGCGCCACATAAAAGACATCTCTCATAACCCAGGTGTGCTATAAAAAGAGCAATCACAGTCTCTCTGATCACCACTCATGCCAATCATATTTTGTCTTTATGTTTCAATAAATTTCTGATGTGAGGTGTCTTTGTGGTTCCCACCCTTGTGGTTGACCTTGTTAGGCAGTCCCATGAACGCATAAAGAGCCACTTGATCTTCGACGGTTCGTGTTCTCGAGCTTGATGTTCGGTAAAAAAGAGACGCCATGTTAAGTATCGCTTCAGATTTTGGAGATGCATTGTGATGCTTCAGAAGTGTGCTATTTATATGAACACCCCCTGTGTGTCAACCCATCGCAGGATTTGTTTTAAGTCAGGCAGTAATCCACTGTATGTAAATACCCTTGTCTTTTGATGTTTTAATGGAATGCCAGATTGAACAAGTCTGCTGCTACAAATATTAAACAAAAGGCAAATGTTTAGTTTGCAAAATGTTTCTAAATGTGGCCCGCATTAATTATTCCTGCATTAGATTCGTCTTGAGACGATCTTTATCTTTATTTCCCCATCCACTGCACCTTAACCACCCATGTTGCTGGAATCATGAGAGTTTAATTTTTTGTGTTTAGGGCATCAGAGGTGGCGAATTTACAAAGAAAAGGTGTGTTTGCACCGATTTTATAATGCACCCAGTCTGCAATCACTTACACTGGAATTACAACAATGTTTAATGTGCTGGAAAGATTTGATTGATTGTTGATTTTTGTGCATGGTCTACAGAAAACAACAGACTGGTGCTGTGAGACTCAAGTGCCAGTGCAAAAGAATACTTATAATGCAAGCAGCTGGTGTTTTAGCAGTTTTAAGTAGTTCTCTGTTAATAGTTAATACTCACAAAAATAGAAATGATGAATTCATTCTTCCCACAAAACTGATTTATTGAATTTTTTATTGTTCACAAGGTAGTTAGAAGCCACCATAAGAAGCTTAGAATGGTCTTACAAGTTAATTTCTTTTCTAAGACAGATCATAACTTTTTAAGTCCATTTCATAAAAGATAGATTGGTCTCATGTGAATCTGAAAAAACAGAGTACCTCTTGGTTAACTTTTAGTTTGTAAAATAAGTTCTTAAGACACAGTCTTAAATGATAAAATTCTGTCATCATTTACTCATCCTCAACCCGTAAGATCTTCGAAACACAAATTAAGATATTTTTGATCAAATCCAAGAGCTTTCTGACCCTGCATAGACAGTAATGCAACTACTATGTTTAAGGACCATAAAGGTAGTAAGAACAATGTTAAAATAGTCCATGTGACATCAGTGGTTCAACCATCAACGTGTCGAAGACTGACACAGAAGATAAGAAATTGTTGAATAAAGACGTTATTTTAACCAGGTCCTTACAACAGTACCTTTCTGGGCCTTGAAGGTGTCAGTTGCGATGCTATCTATACAGGGTGAAGTCACAAGGGTCAGTTTTTTAAAATTGATGTTTATACATCATCTGAAAGCAGAATAAAAAAGCTTTCCACTGATGTATGGTTTGTTAGGACAATATTTAGCCTAGATACAACTATTTGAAAATCTGGAATCAAAATATTGAGAAAATCGTCTTTAAAGTTGTCCACATGAAGTTCTTGGCAATGCATATTACTAATCAAAAATTAAGTTTTGATATATTTACGCTAGAAAATTTAGAAAATATCTTCTTGGAACACGACTTTACTTAATATCCTAATGATTGTTGGCATAAAAGAAAAATCTATAGTTTTGACCCATACTGTGTATTTTTGGCTACTGCTACAAATACACCCATGCTACTTAAGACTGGTTTTGTGGTCCAGGGTCACAAATATCTTAATTTGCATTCTGAAGATGAACGAAGGTCTTACAAGTTTGGAACAACATAAGGGTGAGTACTTAATGACAGAATTTTCATTTTTGGGTGAACCATCCCTTTAACATGAAGGCTAAGTTTATACACCTGGCCCCTGGGTGTCCGCTAGGCCAGTGGTTTTCAAACTTTTTTAAGCGCTATTTTGTTCTTTATTATATATATATATATATATATATATTATACCTCCACAACTGCACCACACACCAGCCTCGAGTCCCACTCAGGCGCTCCGGAAGGATGCTCTGTCCTAAAAATCAAATCACGGTGGGTGCTTCTAAAATAAATGAGGGTGCTTTAGCCTTAATGCACATCTATTTTGACATATCATATTTTGTCCAGTCCATTGCTATGAATATCACTATGTCAATCTTTGTGATTTCAAAAGAGAATCCCCTATTTGTCACTCTCGAAACACTGCAGTGTTCGCCACATTGTTCCTTTTAGCAGCAAGAAAAAAACAACTTTTATTAAAATCCTGAGTGGATTAAAGAACGCGCAAAGAGCGCTCTCTAAATCTGTCACTCATTTCAGTTTTTTTTTGCGATCTCAGAAAATTCCGTTATTAGCTGTAATCAAAGAATAATCATAAATCTCCTGTTTACATCACGTCTACACACATTGTTATAATGAGAGGATTAGCTTACAGAACTCAGGACTGTACAAAAAATCTGGGGCCGGATTCACGAATATCTTCTTAAGAAATAAATTAAGAAATTTCTTAAGATAAATTCTAAGAAGTGGTAAGAATGTTCTTATTCTTAGTGCAATTCTTGAACATTTTTTAAGAAGTTCTCAAATCGAGGGTATGCATTGACGTAATTTTCCCGCCAGAACACACCCCTTCAGCCGGACTGAGTGGCAAAAGAAGCAGCTGCGTGAATGGATTTAAATAGGGAAGCCACGAAAACGCGAGTAAAACAAAACGATAATCCTTTTGCTGGACTTGATATAATGTTCCTTACTTACCAAATATCCAGTGGTCCATTGATATTGATATACAGCCAGGAATCGTGTTTCCTGACATTTATATGTGCCTGATTTCAACGCCGGGGAAATAAACCAAGCAGATTTGCCGGTGAAGACATTTTGTAAATACAAAATAGGTTGGTCTAAACCCCGGGGACCACTTATATCAATGTTATATATATGGTTATATCGTCCAGCCCAAAATCTTTCTGTATTTAAAAACATCCAGGTGTGCATAATTTAAGATGGTAAATATTTAATTGATGGGTTGTCAATATTATATGACAATACCATATATAGGGCATGCTTTTACCGCAAAATTGAACATATTAATGAAGTGATAACTGCAAGCCATGTTTCACTGCGTGGAGTCCGTTTGTTTCTTTGAATTGCAACGATCCATTTGCTTTTCTTTTTTGTAGCTTTCGGCAGCCTGTAAAATATACCTCAGGTTTCTTGTCAAATCTTTTAGTACAGTCAATCACAAAGCTCGTTCTGGTTTTAGAGGTGTTTTGTGTGTTCTGTCGCAGCATTTACGCTGAAACCAATGCTGCCACTCATTCTTTTTGCCACTCAGTGGGTGGAGCCGAACTCACTCCAGCTTATTTTTTTCTTAAGAAGAAAATGACACATCTTTATTTGTGTGAATACATGGCTGAAGACACATTGATAAACTCATACACCACAGATTGTCTTTTTGCGGTTTCTGCAAATTATCCTAATAATCTTAAGCATGCACAAGCCTGTTTTCATCACGACCTTGATTGGCACTCTGCTTCACGTTTTTAATGCACCGTGTTTTTGAACAGTAACCTTTAAAGAGCCTGTCTTAAGCTTCGGCGATCTGTTTTATTAATTTTCATGTTGTGTTTTTGCGCCCTCATCCGAATGAACGCTTCTGGTAACGTTATGTGTGTGCGCATTCATCTGCGCTAAAGACGGCCCAAGATTGTCGTATTTATAGGCTAAATAAAATAACAAATGTTCAACCAAACCTCACTATCTGGCTCGTCTTTGTAGAGTTGCTACTGAGTTTTGATGTCAGCAAAAAATAGGGTCACATCATGACCGATCATTGTTTACATTATAACTCGTGCACATCCCTATTAACAATCCTAATATGTATTATATGTAGCTAGCAGTATTGTAATGCTTAAATATAACAATTAATTTGAAATAACCCAATAAATCCATTCAATAATTCATACTTTTTGGGATTTAAGACAGGTCTGGGGCTATCCTAAGTTATTTACGATGGTTTTTAAGAAGATTCTTTTCAAGAATTTGAATTCTTCTTAAATTTTGTCTTAAGAACAATCTTCTTCTTAAGAAGAATTTTCGGGAATACAAAATATTCTTAACTTTTTACTTAAATTAGAAGAAAATGGCAGTTAAAAAGAAATTTCTTCTTAAGAATGTTTCGTGAATCTGGCCCCTGGTGTTTTGAACGGATTCTACTGATACATGGAAACACAGATACGCATTGGAGTCTGGCGTGAGGCGGCTGCCGCTCACTTTCATTTCTTTGCTAATGTTTATTTTGTTATTAAAGTTATGTTTGCCGCTTCCCCCATCCTTCTTCCCTGAGTTTTGAACTTTGTTACATTCATATATCTTCCTTAAATCATCCTAGCGACCCATTTTTTAAGTCCCGCGACCCAGGGTTTGAAAACCACTGCACTAGGTTGTTGCTAGGTGGCCTTTGAGTCCACACTCAATTTGTATGATATCCTTATGACTATATTTGGCTCTGACTTTGCAAGTTTATGTGATTTTTTTTTGTATTCTTTTTTAACATTTCCCAGGCAAAAATCGTCGTCAGATAACTTAAATAATAGCACACTTATTATCAACCCTCTGGATGATTTGAGGTATCTGTTTTTTTGGGAGATGTGTGGTAATTTAATACTAAGTAGTGTGAAACAGTGAAAAAGTACAAATCATCATGTGTATTGTATTTGTATTTATTATATATTTGTTTTATTAAGCCCTCAGATTTTGCCTATGGTCACATGCCCTTGAGAACAACCTCATTCTATTTTGAAATATTGAAAGGAACAGAGAGGTATAGGGGCTTTCTCAGCTTGACACAAAGTTGTTGTTAAGTGGCTGCTTTCCCCCATGCAGTGATTAGATCTATCTGCTGTGTAAATGAGTTCACAGCTTCACACCACATCATTCGCTTTTTGTGTTTTTTTCTTCTTTCCACATATTAGCTGTGTTGTTTAATTTTACTCCCCAACACTTTCAAGTAGAAAAGTTGCCAAAGCCAACTTTTTTTTCTTTTTTTTTTGTGAAAACTCCCTTGACTTGGCTGTTTTCTCGAGATGCAGCGGGTTGCTAATAAGTCTATAAAAACACAAGCGTGCTTCACACCAGCACAGATGCTCACGGAAGGATTTTCCCAAAAGGCGTAACCATTTCCTGATATAGAGTGAGTGTTTTTGGTTTAAGCTTTCAGTGCTATTGAGCAAAAAGAAAATAAGGGTCACTTTTCCTAGCACATCCAGCTAATCAAGCGATTCAGTTTTCATTACCTGTAAGCTAGCCACTTATTAAATACAATTACACAGCAATTGTTTCATGCTGTCTCACAGTGGGAGCGAGTGAGAGGGTGTTATTATTTTTGCATATCACAGATGTGTGTTTAGCAGCAGCGTATTCTCACCTAACATGAGTGAGAGACAGACTATTTTCACAAGGCATCGGATCATTTGAATGGGCCGGGCTTTCCTGTCTCTCAGTCTAATGGGTTTGATGCAGTTGTGAAAAGCTCACGATCATGTCAGTAATAACACCAGGCATATGTTTGTCGGCTTTGACTGATGATGACAATCGTATATCATTTATTGGCTATCTCATTCTGGTTGACAAGTTTGATAGTTGACTTAATCATCCTTGGCTGATTTACTAGTCCTCCTCTGTGCGCTGTTCTTCACAGAAGTGACAGGCTCACGTTTGACTGTGATGGGTTTTATGGTAAACTGATTCCAATTAAAACGCAACTGCTTTTCCTCATCCCTGCGGTCATTTGGATTGGAGACCTTTTGGGAGACTTTTTTTTGAGTCTTGTTTTTAAATCTGCACGTTACCATATATCCAGAGCTTTAAAAAAATTAGATTTGAAATACAATCTGCCCCCGGTGAAAGTATTCCCATCTAAGATTTGTTGTAAATCAATATTTAATAAAGAGTATTAAAGAAAAGGAAGAAAATGAGGATGGCATCATGGGAGCTGAGTTTGGTTTTATGAGCATCATTTTCAAAGAAGTGCACCACAAATATTCACCCTCACAAATTATGAATATATATCAATATGACAGCAACATGTGTACTGTATACATAAATTTGCCTGCCAATATTTGGTAAAGGAGATTTCAGTTTTGTTTCTTGTAGAATGGTTTTCCTCATCAGATTCTTCTCAGTATTTTTGGGGTCGTAAGAAAGGCGAAAAAACACTAAAAACATCTACTATGTCTAAAGTCAAGGACCTCATGAAGGACATTAGAGTAACTAGAGTGTCACTCTAAATTATGTGATTTCATAAAACGTTTTTTAAACAAGTTGAAAGCTATTATCCTGATGGATTATGCTGTTTTCTTTTGCTTCAGGATTATGCTGAGAAGGAGAAAACCTTGGCCAAAGCCCTGGAGGACCTCAAGGCCAACTTCTACTGTCAGCTGTGTGACAAACAGTATTATAAGCATCAAGAGTTTGACAACCACATCAACTCGTACGACCACGCTCACAAGCAGGTAATGGGCCTGTTGTTGGCCCCTTGAGACTTCCACTGATGCAATGCATAGTAATAATAGAGTGTCTTAGAAGATGACAACAAATGGATTTTGTAGCACACATGTACGGCACAAGACAAATGGCTTCTCCTTCGACACAGAGTCAGTGGAGTGGTGGTGGTCGTATGGAGTTTTAATTTAGAAGGCTATAGATCACAAGCAGGCAGGACAATTGCAAGTCCTAGTGCTTGTTGTTGTTTGTTCCTGTGGTTTATCCCCTTTTCTCAGGACAGCGTTAAATCTATTTCCCAGCAGCATGCTGCATAAACAAGTTCGAGTGCTGGTTTAGTTGACCTGTTCTTAAGCACAGCAAATTCATTAAGCCATAAAGCCAACATCCATGCACTTACGCTGAGAATAGCTCAATTGGAATGCATTTGGTCTCGTCAGTAACCAGATCCTCCATCCAATTTTTTTATATCAATACCGATACCTTGACTTCAGTACCGGTTCCTGACACCAATTTTCGCAAAACTGCCTCAAGAAGATTACATTACACATTACCTTAAAAATCATAATTTCTGTTCATTTTCCACTGATTTACTGATGAGCATTAGCTGCTTCCAGTACTGTCTGCCTGTGTTTTCTCTTCCTCGATCGCTGTTCTGAAGCTCATTGGCTACTCATATGTCAATCATATTACGGGTTCATAACCTGCTCTTTTTCCTATGATGAATGTCCATTACACTTCTGCGTTCAGTACTGTACAGAAGAAACCCAAGAGAACATTTCTACAGGTAAAACATAAGGCTAATAAACACAAAATTATGACAGTGTATGATTTGTGTGTGATTTTCATGAGATTCCACCCATTGCAATGGCATTTATCATGTAAACACCCTGTATTGTTAAGCAGGTGTAGCAATTAGCTTGATATAAAAGGCTACAAATAGCATATTTCAGCAAAATTATATGGCCAAAACACACATTTGATCAAGTTATTACAAACACTCGATGGTGGTTTAAAGTGAGTTTTGAATAAAAGCCTTAGGGTGGGGCAAAAAATCGATTCAGTCGTCTGACGATTCACATCAATTCACAAATTTCAAAAATATATTTTCTAGTTAATATAATTATAATAATAATAGCATGATTTATTATTATTATTATTATTATTATTATTATGGGAAGTAGGGATGTGGCCATATAGTGACTCTGTTTTTGGAAAGGCACAAAAAATAAACACTAAAGTCACTAAAGGGACATGGTTAGCCGCCTGTTAGTGGTAGCCTGTTACATTACATTGCATAAAATTTCACTTACCACATAAACAGAGGACAATTGCAAATGCTTTGCAGATCCTGAGCAACACTGACAAACATCTAAATTTGTAAAAAGTGTGGTAGGTACTGTCGCTTCGTGTGATCATAAAGTGAAAGTAAAAAACAAACACGCATTCAAAGGCGCATATTAATAGCGCCCCCCTGATGCCCGCTGTTTATAATTACCCAACAATATAATTGCAAGAGAAACCATTTAAATATATTTTTTCCTCTCATCTTGTATTTAGGGTTTTTTGTAGTACATGTCATTTCCTTTCTGAACACGGTATTCGGACTCAGGCACATATCTATGGGAAATGTAAATTATTTTTTATTTATTAGGAAGTTAATAGTTAATAGGGAACACTGATTACTTGAGTCAGAACTACTCATACTGGTGTGTTTTTGTATTAAAATACTTGTGTGTTTGATGTCCAGTGTGCACAAAAAAAATTGTGAATCGTGATTAAAATTTGAAAAACCGTGAATCCATTTTTAATTCAGTTGTGACCCCCAAGAATATTCCGAAATATTCCCATCCCTAATGGTAACATGCATTTTTGTTTCTGTAGTATAGACAGATGTTTTCTAAAATGCAGTGGAAATGCTAGTATGGATGAGATTAGTTTTCCTTTTAAATAAAAACGCACAAGTGTAAACGTTGCCGGTGTATCTAGAGTTTTTCCTTGATGCTTTGCCAGAGCCAATCACCAGTACTTGATTTAGGCGCATCAAGCATGCTGCATGCTTACTGGCTCATTACTATGACTGACAAGATCAAAATAACTGATTGATTTTTGAAACTCAGTGGTATAGAGGCAATTCGGTCGATGCTTAAGAAGTATAGAATTCGATACCCAGCCCTAATGATCACATTTCAATATTAAAAGAGAACAAAAGTGCTAGTTAGGCAACAGATCACAGACAACATCATTCCCAAGTTAACTGAGCAAAAACAAGATGTATATATATAGAGCAGGGTGGAAGAACACTCCCTTTACCAGAATGCATTGTCTGTTTGTTAAATTTGTTTCAGTTGTATTTCAGAAAATGGAATTCTTCAGTTTTGAGATCTTCTGCAGCAAACAAACGCATCACAACTTCAGTGTGGTGTCACCCTCGGTATATGTTGATTTAAGAACCGCCAGCATCCAAAAATAGCAGTGTAACCTTTAATAGCAAGTTAAAGCTTTAATTCCACCACTTGTCCTGCTGTTTGATATCGGCCCTGACCCCTGTGCTCTGACTCACTCAGAAACTAAATGCATGAAGTCTCTGGGGCCTGCTGCGCTGTCAATAACAAGGCTCACTGAACTATTGACTGAACACCATCTACAAACCCTCCACCCATGACCTTGCTATTGAACACAGCAAAAGGAGCGAAATGAACGGATTATGAAGGAAAAAGCCACTCCCCCCTTGCGCTCTGATATGGGTGCTACACTTGCTGGTTTGTGTCATTCAGATGTGTTTATCACATGACCTCCTATCTGAACAGTTCAAACTATTCCACAGCACAGGCGCGAGCTACCATTCAGCTTTCCAGCGAATGGGGTTGATGGATGAATAGTACGATTTCCCAGCAACCCTCAGGACCTGGCAGAGCATGTCTGCTGAGAATATAATGGAGTACGGGAGACTCGCGGCCCCACAGGAAGCTCAGAGCTACAGAAAAGCCTGGTGTTCCTGTCAGTGTGTGAATCATCACTGCCAAGCCTTCACTGTCTGCCTCTGACTGGTCTCAATGTTGCTTTTAATTAAGAATACATGTCCGGTCGAAAAATTACTGTGTTAAAATTTTCATTCGTTCTCAAGTGGCCTGTCAGTCATGTCTGGCCCCACTGTACATGAAAGGATTTCACTGGGCATTTGCTCCCTCGCATCAGGGCTGCATCCTACTATAAATGATGTAACCACATCCAGTCATGTGAAATACAGGCTACATGCATTAACGGCTCGTTCCAGAGCTCCTCTCGCCAAATACATTAACAATCAATGAAGAACAGCTCCAAGAAATGCACCTGAGAGTTAAATAAATATAGCCCACGCCAACCTGTTTGCTATTTTCTGCAAGGCTGGCTGACAGCGAACCGGCGCAGTGCATCAGGCCTGAGTTTGCCCATACTGTGCCAGCAGAGAGCGACAAGATAGGCGCTGAAGGATAGAGGGCAGGTGCACAAAGAGACCCTATCCTGATGGGATCAAACTAGTTACCCTGATGTGCCCACTCCACACTGAGCGGCCCTTTAACATGACAAAATTATATCTGATGTGACCGCCTCGCATTCCCCAGACTATGAGCCCCAGCCACGGTAAATGCAATCACTGAAGCCTTCTCAAATAGGAGAGGTTACAGCGCCACTGAACTGTGTATAACTGTGCAACCTGAGTGGAATGCATAATGTTGGGCCAGATGACTCTTCTTGGCTGCCTGGAGAAACCATCACTGTTTTTACTCTTTGCCTTGCCACCGTAAGAGCCAAAGTTCGTGGTGCTCTAAAGATGCTTTTCAGAAGAGCTTGTCATCTGTCTTAATGCTAAGCATCAAGTATTAATGGATAATTGAATGAAAGCTTTCAGGATTAATTGGATGTGATAACTGTTTCTAGAGCTGGTTGTTGCTTGGAGACGTCTGGTGCTTTCAAAAGGAAAGCGTTCTTTAAACGTCCATAAATATCATATCCTTGTGAATAATTAATGGAAGTTAATTTAGATTATCTAACTGACTTAATGTAAGTGGACAGTGTATGTTCAGACGTAATCCTAATCGATACATCCCACTACCTGAGATGCATTTATGGCCCTAGCGTCAGACTGTCATGGTGGCTTCCATCAATCTCGCATTCAAAGCACAAAGCCTTTCAGACCAGGAAACAAATGCAAATTAGCATCACTGAGTTTTATCTAAAATAAATAGGACAATTTCATGGAGTTTAGCAACCTCATCCTCAGCTTCTTTTCATTTGCACAGAAAATGGATTTGATGAAACATAACATTGGTGTGCAAACACCTTAATTACCTTCCTTCTCTCTTGAAGAGATTTTTAATCTTTTTTGCTGTGTATCCCTCAATGTGCGATACACAGCGATACCCAGTCTTCATAATGAAAGGTTGTTAAAGCATGGAAAAAAGATTCATGGTCTCAAAGAGGATTATCATCCAAATAGCTTTTTGTTGCTTTTTTGTAGTTGACATACTGAGATAGGTGAATGAATGTGATATTCTTTGTCCCTCCTCAGAGACTGAAGGAACTGAAGCAGAGAGAGTTTGCCCGCAATGTGGCCTCCAAATCCAGGAAGGACGAGAGGAAACAGGAGAGAGCTCTTAGACGCCTACATGAGCTCGCTGAGCAACGCAGAGAGGTGCAATGGTGGGTGACGTTTTGTTAAATTGTTATTTTCATACTTATATACAATGTGCCAGTGTATACATGTATAGAATGGGGTCTAAAAGTCAGAAAATCTGCTTTTTTTCATCTGAAATGTTCTCTGAAACAAGGAAATAAGGAGAATACTATTAAAAAAACAATAATACAATTTTGTCACATTGATCAAGTTCACTTCTTTGTACAAATGTCAGATGTTCTAAGCACGCAAGATGTTATTTTAAGTCTCAATCATCAGGTTTCCCCTGTGAAGTCTAATCCTCATTATCAGCCTGTTTTTGGTTAGTTAAAGGTGTTAATGAATCTGGCAAATGCATTTCATGTTTTTGGATCCTTAAGTGCCCTTAACTACTATGTACTTACTTTTAAATTAATCATTTGATATAATGCACTTATTATGTACATGTGTACTTATATGTGAAAGTACTCCTTTAACATGACCATGACACCAAACCATGTATCCCAGCTCAATAGCAGCAAGTGTGTTTCAAAAGCAATTCAGCATGAACATGATAAGTACACTGTGCCTATGAATTCAGTATTTTACATAGTATTTAAAGACACCTAATAAAAAGTTGGACCTTTTTTTTCTTCTCTTCCTCTCTTTTCTGCTACAGTGCCCCAGGAAGTGGTCCTATGTTCAAGTCTACCACGGTGGCAGTGGAAGGTTCTTTCATGGAGTCCTGCTGTGATGATGCCCAAGAAGAGAACCAAAGCTGTGCAGCTCAAGATCCAGGGGGTCAGATCCATTCCAGCGGTTGTGGCTTAGCTAGTAAACAGTCACCGTGGCCATACAATGGGAGGGCCAAAAAGCAAACTTTCCGTCGCAAAATTGCATTCTCTTTTTCCTTTCCAAAGAAAGCATCTGTTAAGCTTGAGTCATCAGCGGCGGTTTTCTGTGAGAGCATGGAGGAAGGATCGATGGAGCAGAGCCGTAGACAAAGACTCAAAGCACCCCCTGTCGAGCTTGACCTCCCCGGCTCCCCCACGGAGGAAAAAGTACTAAATTGTGAGGAGGCAATTTACAGCAGTGGCACAAAGCAGGGCAAGCACTTCCAAAAAAGTGACAGCGCCGGAAGTCAGGGGTCATCAGATACGCTCGTGGTGAGGGAGAACCCCTCGTCAGCAGCCTCCGATTTGTGTGCTTTGCTCGTTTACTCAGAGGATGTGCCCAGTCCCGCCGTCTCTCTCTTAAACACTTCCCCTTTTCGTTTAAACAGGGCTGATATTGTTCTTGACTCTGAGGACTCTGTTGAGAGTCTGAAAAGCAGCATTGCTGAAAGTAAACCTGAGACCTCTGCTGATGTGACAGTAGAGGAGAGCGGCATTACGGAGGAGGGGCACTCGACCGTCAGCGAGCCTCCAGAAAAGACTTTCTCAGATGCGTCGCCTAAGAACGATTTTCCTCAACAACAAGAGCAAGTGGAGGATGCAACTGCAAAGACACCTCACCCTTTCACAAAACCCAGGCAGCCTTTTTTCTCTGTCCTCAGCAGGGACGGTAACACCATCTTCCAGTGGCCCTCAGAGATGGTGACCTTCACAAGGACAGAGCCATCCCTGTCTTTCAGTTGCAACCCCCTCCATTTTGACTTCAAGAGGTCACGGATTAGAAGGTCTGCTGACACTCAGGAGATGACTGAGCCCAAAACTGATGAGGAATTATCTGTCTGCTCAGGTTTCAAATCCTGCCACTCTGACAAGCACATTGAGGAATCCACAGCCAGCCCCAGAAACAGTCCCAGCCAAGGACCTGAAAGCAAGGTCAGAAAGTGTTATCAGTATTCAAGTGACACTGAGAGTTGTGTCAGGCTGAAAACACATGACAGGTGTAGACATTCCAAAGATTGGATCCACGCGAGTAAGAGGGCGGAAGGGAAGTTGCGGGCCAGGGACCAACGTCATTACAGGAGCCACTGCAAACGGAAGCGGAGGAGGCGGAAGAGGAGGAGAGACAGACACCAGGAGACAGAGAGCAATATGGTGAAATCTAAGAAATTCCACAGACGACCTGAGTGTGTGGAAGGACTTGATAGCCAATTTAGAGGCACCACTTCACAGCAAGTGCATCCATTAGAGAAGTCAAAGCAATCAGCTCAAAATCAGGCTGAGGACAGCAGCGCAGCTCCCGTAGTTGAGGAAGGGGTGGGAGGCAGGAGGCAGGAGGCAGTCGCCGACGTAAACGGCTCAGCGGGCTGCATCATTCTCTCTGATGAGTTCTGTGCTGATGGTGAGAAGGTGCTTGGGAACAGCAGGGAAAAGCCTGACAATCCAACTGCAGGGGAGCTAACGACCATAGGACAGTGTTCCCACAGCCAGGACGCATCTCACTCTCAGAGATCCAGCGCAACCGAAGAGTGCCGAGAGGAGACACCTCCATCACCAGAGACTGGTCCATGTGAAGGACCAACTTTGAAAAGAAGACATACAGATTCTCTGAGCGAGGGAGACGAATCTTACGACCCCTGTCGATCACTGGCAGAGATTTCTGATGGGTGCACAGAACTCACCTGTTGTGAGCACGGGACTAGGAGGAAAAGACAGAGGCAGTCACATGACCAAGATCACACTCCATGCCCTGCAAATGAATGCCCCGTTGTTACGAACAGCGTTCTGGAAGAACAGGACAAGGCTGCGGAGGAGTCGAGCATAAAATGCCTTGTTTTAAAAGGCGCGTGTGACAGCTCGAACGGGTCAGACCAAATCTCATGCAGTATTGATGATGGAATGAGCAGTGTGGTTGATCCTCAGACATTTACTTCCATTAGCAGTGCCCTGGGTCATACTGTGGAGGAGAGCAGTGACTGGCAGCAGAGCTCCTCCTCTCAGATCAATGCTTCATGCACCAAGGGCAGTCTAACTCTACTGGAGACAGATTCAAAGCTCTCAAAGGAGCCAACAAAGGAGAATAGTAACATCCACAGTAGCGAGTCTAAAGCAGCACAAACCCCCTTAAAGAACTGTAACAAGTATTCA
Source organism: Cirrhinus molitorella (assembly GCA_033026305.1). NCBI lineage: Eukaryota > Metazoa > Chordata > Actinopteri > Cypriniformes > Cyprinidae > Cirrhinus > Cirrhinus molitorella. The sequence goes on along the minus strand of CM065122.1, from coordinate 27,455,452 downwards.
GTGGCTGCTCAGGCCTGCCTGCTTGATGTAAGAGATTTAGCCCTGCAGAGGACTGAAAAAGCCACTCACAACAAATCATGTCAGCACAGCCTTCAGACCCCACCGCCGAGATTTCACCTAGGCATTCAGGCTGAGGAGAAGATAAGCAGAGAGTGCTTCCACACCACCAGCAGCCTGTTCCAACCCTCTCCATCTTTCCAGGCCCCCTCAGACAGCATGGAGAGACGCTGCCTCTTGCAGATCCAGAGCCACGGACAGGTGCTACACCAGCAGGTGTTCCCCACCAAGCTCAAATCTGTCCTGCCCAGGCCACATCTGCCCTTGTCATCTGCTGTCCTCCATCCCGTTCACCTGCCGTCCTCTGTACCTTCTGGCTCCATCACAATACGTCACACCATACTACAGCACCACGCTGCTTTTTTGCCCCCACAGCCCCCTATCTACCCCCAGGTAGTGCCTGTTTCTCGACTCCCCCTGGGGCCGGAGATCTGTCCACCCGCGGCACCTCCCTTTGTGACCTCTCCGCAGGTACCGGTGGTGGGGCCCCCTAGCATTCACCCGATGACTGTGACGTTTCACGCCCTGCCGCGCCCCGCAGTGTTTCCGGCCATGTTGCCCCCCCATTCCGCTGTCATTTCCCTGCAGCCTCTCTTCTAGCTCTACAGGTATTTCTGTATGTAACACAATGTATTTTATACTGCAGTAGCGAGAGAAACATCTGCAGCGCTGCTCCCTTAGTTAGAATTTTGAGATAGGAAGTAGTCCTTGGGTGACATACAAAAGAGTTGTTTTTGCGGCTTGGAAAGGATGCTGTTTCTGTGCCATGTTGTCAGTAGAGATTCTTGCAGAAAAGAACTGCACAACAATTTTATTAGGAAATATATAACTCACCTACCTGATTACTTCTGATATGTTTTACTAGGAGCTGTTGTTGAGAAGATTTTAACAGATTTTAATCACCTTAAAGACAATAGTTTTATCAGATCAGGGGGAGCATGGTCATGGTCATTCGATATAGAGTTTAGCTGCACATCTTTAGAAAGAAATTAGAAAAAAAATGAATATATGATGATTGCCATTTGCAATCTGTAGTGATAGGAAGCGGTCAAAGCAAACCTGCAGAGAATTTATGTAACACAGATCATGTGTGACAGCATTTAAAATGAATCACACTGGCACTACTGTACGATAGTAATTACTTTAAATATAATGTTGGTGTGCCTGTTGAAAGCTAGCGGAATGCAGCAAAATAGCGCTATGCACCATGTGCTATGACAGCACCGTGTTGAACACATCCATAGTGCTCATTTATATGAGTAGTTTTTATGCAAATTAAAAAGCCCATAGCATGTAATGGGGAAACTGAATGTGACTGTGAAAGCTGAACTGATATGGGCAAATTCTATTTCTTATTTTGCTAATTATGGGGCAGTGTCAACCTCACAAAATGACAGTGAAGTTCAGACTACAGAATGTGTCATGCGTGGTTTAATATGTACTTCAAGTTGTAGATCTTACATGCTGTTGCCTAAAATGTTTGAAAAGAAGCACAAAAATGACCAAGTGCAAATCCATACGTGGGTGTTTCATGTATCCCTCATATTATAACCTGCTTGGATTAGGAGAACATAGGCTAGATCTATCTGAAAACATCCGCAGGACATTGAGTACCCTGCCCTGTAGCAGTAATTTAGGGGATTTCATTTTTTATCCTGTTTGTAAATCTAAATGATTTACATATCCTAGAATGACCTGCCATGTGGAATAAAATTTAACATTAACAGTGTTTCAAAGTAAGTACTTACAGCAAGGCAATTCTCCTTATAAATTCATTAATTTTATTGGTTTGATTTACATATTTCACATGGAAAAAAACATTACAAGCTTTGGTAATAAAATGCTGGTAATGTGATTAATTCTAACAAATATTTAACTGAAATTTACTGAAAACCTGCTTTGGGGTAACTCCAAAACAGAAGTTCGGTTTTGTTAGCAAAGGATTCAATTTCTTCTGCTTGCATCAGATGAAAGAGGCTAAACTCAAGAGAAGGATTCATTTACTTATTTAAAACACTAACTACTAAGATACTTGAATCCAAAAGCAAGTCTGGCTAGTTAGAGAAGAACATAAGTAATTCTGTGTCTTTTGAATTTTCACAATCCTTTCATTTTCAAAGGATATGTGTTGAGCTGGAATTAATGACTTAGCTTTATTGATTTTGCAAATAGCCATATGGAAAGTAGACTGTACTTAATTCTTGATAATTATGCTACCATATGTTTTTTTATTAGACATATTTTTATTTAAAAGAGAAAAAAAATAATAAATAAAAAGTTACACAGCTCCACAATGATATTGCACCACTGCTAGTGAACAAGAACTGGAAATCAAGGTTTCAAATAAAACAATATGAACAGATAACGGCTGTATTCAATTCTTAATGAGCACCAGGTCCAGTCTGAAAGACAGTGACATTTAAAAAAAAAAAAAAAAAGAATTCAATTACAAATGTCCCTGTGGAGGAATTCCAGCAGAGCTGCATTCAAGTGCAGTCTTCTTTTTTTTTCTGAATATCCTAAAAGCATGTCATTTCATTACAAATGCATATGCATTGAAATGAGGTGGTATATAAAATGAAAGACAAAAAGTTATGCAGCTTTTCAGACTGGTGTTTTTGTAAAATCTGTTCAACAAAGCCCTGAATAGCACCAGATTGCCCCTTCTTAATTCAAGAATTCTAAACAGTTGTGTAAATGCACAATGTCACTGTTTTTTTCCCCTGCAGTCGAAAAAAACATGCTTTGGAAATTGTATATGCTGTAAATCAGTACTATTTATAAATCATGTAATATGTAATGTACATGTACATATGTTTTATGTTTTTATCGTGTCAGGTACTCTGTATGTATGAATTATTTAGATAAGATAAAACAACTATGTTTTTTACGCCACTTTGCCAACTGAATGATGCAGAAGTACTATGTAATAAAACAAAGAAACGAGCGTGTGCTTTCATGTGTGTCCATTTGAGATGTGCTTTAGAGGTTCACCACACACTCAGGTGAAAAAGTCCACAGTATCTGGCTACAAACACACTAGAAATGAATGCTTTTTGAAGCTGGGGAAAATCCAGGGTTTTTTTGTCACAGCTAGGAAAGAACTGTTGAATATTTCATCTTAAGGTCTCGCACAAGCGATGCAGAGGTTATTGAGCGAGACAGCCGCGGTCATTTTCTAGCAACTTTGAGGCAGTGTTCGCCAGACCATCGGAAGCTTGAGCTTCTACTGCGCGCGGCTTAAAATTCGCACTCCGGCTTCCTGCTAATGCCCTCACCGCTCTGTGAGAGTGACATCATTATGCAGAATTATTCTGCCATCCTGTATGAGACTGATTAGCTCAGATGTTTCGCTGTTATTTCCCCTCCAGTCCTTGAGTCACATCGCTCCGAGGCTCCTCTGTTGTTAGACAGCATTACCACCTTTCAGCTCCACCACAGTCGTAGGCTCTCGGAGCCGTTTTGTGTGCCGACCTTTTTTATACAGAACAGCACTGGTAGATTTCCTCGTACTTTATGACTCATAGGCCCAGTCACAGCACTCCCTTGTGCCATTTTGTTTCCCTGGAACGGATGCGTACGATTTCTGCACCCGCTACCTCTATCCCACTGAGCTAAAACATGGTCTTCCTGCTGTCCGCGCTACTGCTGGGCGCCGCGTTTAATCACCTCTCCCTGAACCTGGACAACCCGGATGATGACTGCCGGGCTTGCGTCCTTGTGAGCAAATGAGCCAAGCAACTAACATCCGTGCTTATTTCCTTTTCCATACATTGACACGCAGCATTTGCATAAAGCCTTTGTTACATAAAAGCGCCAAATTGCGACATTTTGCGAGCTAGAACGCCGTGTTTCCTCAGAGCGTATCTTGCCTGCAGACCATCTCTTTACAAACACCCACGTACAGCACTGCCTCTCACAGCCAGAATAATGCAGGGATAAACAAATGCCTGGCTACCCTCAGACAAAAGCATTCTCTGCAATCTGAGCATTGTACCGGTCTAATCACGGTTTCGTATTCATCAGAACCGGAGCATTATCTTAGTCATCTTGTTTGTTTGTTGATCACAGTCTCACGTTCGGAGGATGGATTCTATATTGGGGATGCAATTAACAATCCAGGCGTCTCATTTGTGCCGTCTCGTTATCCTTTTTGTTTGTTGCCTTTCTCTTTATTTTCCTCACAAGGTCAAGGAAATACACAAGAGAGTGATGCAGGAAACTGCAAAACACACAGACGCGCGCAGGACTGTCAAGCTGTTAAATAAAGTTTAATTAACGCTTCCATTCTCTTAGAGCGGGTTTTTTTATTACTAAACGAAGATGAGCTCCTGGATAATTTCACCCTCATTATTACAGAATGAAAGGAAAGTCTGTGTGGCTTCAAATGGCGAGAGAAGCATCTGAATTAGGGACTATAAACGATTAAATCTGGCTTCAGTTTTTATTACATACCGTCTGTGGTGTGTATTAAATCTGACCTCAACTTTGTACCTTTTCTTCACAGGCACTCCTAAAGTGCAGAGAATCCGGCAGTAAGTCAAAGAAATTGTCAAGAAAGTTATTGCTAACCTCAATACGAGCAGAACTGACAGTAGCAAGCTTACACATTTCATTGCCTGCAGTCTCTGCATGAAAAATTAATAGCATATAAAGAAATATCAAATACTATAAACATCTAAACACATTCAAGTATCAGTGTTGCATGGCTAATGAATATGAAAGCAATAAGCCATGATAGGCCATTCGTTTTACTACAGCTAAGACGTGTTCTTAGACAGCACATGAACTAGAGCGCATAAAACCCCTTTCACCCATGTACTGTAAAATCACTCAAGTGACTTATGTTCACATAAGACTTACATTTATGGTTACTAATTATTGGAATAAACAATTTTCAACATGTAGTTCATTATAGTAACAGTAGGTGGTTTCCAATTGCCTAGCAACTTAAAGCAATAATGTACTACATAAAAAGAGGGATTGTAGATTAAATGTACAGTAGGGTATATCAATATTAGATTTGGTAGGGTCTGTGTTAACTTGAGAACTGTAAAAATGTGCACATAAAAGTATCCCCATAGCTTCATAACATTACAGCTGAACTACTAATGTCACATGGACTATTTTAACAATGTCCTTGCTACATTTCTGGGCCTTGAATATGGTAGTTGCGTTCCTGTCTATGCAGGGTCAGAAAGCTTTTGGATTTCATCAAAACTTACAAAATCTTAATTTGTGTTCCAAAGATGAACAAAGGTCTTTTCACTGCAAATTGTTTTTGATTTTTTTCTTGTTTCCAGACAAAATATCTAAAACAAAAATTAAATCAAGAAGGATTTTCTAGACAAGTAAAGTGTAGAAAATCCTTCTTGATTTAAGAATTTTTAGATATTTTGGCTGGAAACAAGGCAAAAAATCTAAGTAAGAAAAGCATTGTTGTTGCAGTGATGGGTTTGGAACAACATGAGCATGAGTAAATAATTACAGAATTTTCATTTTTGGGTGAACAATCCCTTTTTACGATTTGCTACAACAAACATATTCATGCTTTTTCTGCTTTGGCTTGGAGTGTCTTTTGGCAGTTCAAACTGTTATAGCTGTGTTTGAATTTCTGTACTTCATTTACTAAATTTGAAGTATAACTAACTCGAAGTACATTCTGCCATTGTCCTTTAAGTTGTGTGTTCTTTGACCCACTGGTACATGAAACACCACCACCCCCCCCTGTAGTGCTGCTGAAATACCTCAAATGAAGTGCATCATCCAGGTATAATCTGCATACTGTATCATGAATACTGAGTATACTTTCTACTCATTTGACATACTTTTTTGCATACTGCATAGCAGGGAATGTATTATGCTGTTTGAGTCACATGAGACACCTCCCCTGTGAGGGGAAAGAAGGTCACAGAGTCTTAACACTCTGAATGCTTTGTGATGGCTATGAATTGCCTTGCTGCTCTCATGACACAGGCTATCTTCATACTGGCCCCAGTGACTGTCCCCTTAGATCACATTATTGATCCTGCTGTCACTGATCCTAATGCACTACACTGGTACTGAGATGATTTCTGTCAAAATAGGGGTCAAGAGCTAGTAATTTCACTAAGCTTTTCAATAGAGATGTCTCAGCTGAATATGACAATATTATATTGCATACACTAGCATTCAAAAGTTTAGGGGCGGAGAATTATTTTTAAAACTTGATACAGTAAAACTGTGAGATATTTATACAATTTTAAATAATTGATTCAATGACTGCATTTTTTGCATCATTACTTCAGTCTTCAGTGTCACATAATCCTTCAGAAGTCATTCTAATATGCTGATTTGCTGCTCAAGAAACACGTATTACTATTATCATCAATAGCTTGATACTTATTTTCAGTAGGCTCTTTTCAATAAGTTTAAAAGAGCAAAAAATCTTTTATAACAAAGTCAAAGCTTTAACTCACTTTTGATCAATTTAATGCATACTTGCTGTATAAACTACTTACTATATAAATCATACTGACCTTAACCTTTTGAAGTGTGGAATCAGTCTTTTTATATCATTAGTTTAAGTCTGAAGTCTTTCAGATGTTCTACAGATTTCTTTGTTTAAATAATAATAATAATAAAACCACTTTTGTAACTATCTTTAGAAATGTAGTAGATTATATTATATTACAATGGCAGAATACAAACTTAGTCCAGTACATGTCATCATTCATTCTTCTAGCAGTAACTTGTGTAGCTGTGCCTGTTAGACTGGATGGAGTAGAATATTAGTTTAGTGTGTTAGTTATTAATACTGTCAAATGTTAATCTTTTGCAAATTTCACAGTATCAAAGATGCACCAACATCTTGTCACTGACAAATCAAGTGGTTTAATAATCAAAGGTTTCCTCTAAATGCATAGACAAATTTAATTTGCATTAAAGACAGTCATCTATATTGCATTAGATGGATTTTAATAACATGACTTTAATCTTAGTCTTTTGAATGCTAAAATGTTCACGAAACACTTTAGATTGCTTGTGATTATCAGAAAATCACAGAAAGATGTGGCTTGGATCAGATTTATTTTTCCCTTTCTGAACACTGAACTCTGTGAAGGACAGAAGGACTTTTATTTCTGTTTGCTTTTTTAATTTCTCGTCTCTGCTGTATTCATTGTTTGGGTTATTTCCACAGTAAAAATGTTTAATTAAACAATTACTCTCAAGTAAATTTCACCGAAAGCACGTTCTCTTGCACCTGTGTGTGAGGAACATGCATAGTCATCCTCTCTGTTCATTTTTAGATCAAAGACAATTTACACAATTAAAATAACTGAAGTTTTCACATTAATAACCTGATGTCATGCGCTGCGGACACAGTGGTATGGCAGTTGGTCCTAACAGTACTTTAGGCTATCTTTAATTAAATGCCAAAATAATACCCAACTGTGAGGGAAAATATGTGAGCATCCTTAAAATAGTGTTGCCTTAAGTAATACTATGCTTCATTTACAAATGTGCCATTGACTGGCTTTGGCAGTAACTCTTATGAATGTTCAAGGGCTGTTAAACTGCATTTTTCTTTGGCTAAAACCATGTAGCATAATTTAAAAAAAGGATTTGAAGGCTGTTTAAAAATACAGTCACGTTTACCCTGCTGATATTTTATGTACTGTGAGAAAATAGAATGAAAAGAACAACAAATGGTGGACACGTGCTTATATATGCACATGGTAACTCAACCAAAAATAACTGTATGTAAGGATAATTACTTAAACTGCAATTATACCATTGTGAAGTCCTGTCATTTGAAGTTCTCATAATTAACAGTAATTAAATGCAGTGAGTATCTGGCAGTAACTCGAATTGCAATATGCTTAAAATAATGCTTTCAGAATGTATATTAAAAAAACATCACACAAACGAAAACCACAGTTGCCTTGGTGAAGTGTAAGTCAAACGGCCATGTTAAATGAGCCACTTTGAATAACATGCAGTGCTTTTTTAGAGCATCACTACATGCACATTTCTTCCCAGTATTCCTGCCATCATTGTCCCAACTGTGCCAGTATGCAACTGCTTCACAAAAAAAGCATTATTCAATTAACCTTTGCCCTCGCAACTGCCACACGAAACAAATAAAACAACTGCTTCTCTAAGCTCCGATGTATTCACTCAGTGGACCAAGATCAAGCGTTGTTCACCATTGTATGATGAGGGAAAGGGCAGGAGGTAGCTATTAACTGGGGATTGGCTGTTATCTCCTTCTCCTGCAAAACAGGCTCAGCTAGAATGGAAGTGGCTGAATGCGTATGTCATAAACGCAGACTCAGAGAGGACTGAATATGCTTAATGTCCTCTAATAGGGCCAGTTCAACATAATGGAGACATTCCTACGGATTGACAGCCATTTCCTTTATTGTCTTATAAGGGAAATAGCCTCTCGCTGACTGTAAATCACGTATTATATTATGATGAAAATCACAAGCCTGTATCAAGTGAAATTCATATAGACTGCAAACAAGGCATTGTGCATCTGCCTTTTTCTGACAGGAAGACAGTGACTGTCCTGCCTCACCTGCCTAGACAAGAATAAATAAACATAAACACACATTGGATGCCCAGTTTGGCATGATATTTTTAGGGTCTTCATGAAATGCAAAATACTTTGGTTAAAATTCCTCAATGGCCGTGTAAAACAACATCATTCTAACCTTTTTTAAAAACAGATCTGTTCACAGCAACCCATTTCGGTGCATGTATCTTTAAATGATAATGAGCTACTGCTCACCCTACCCCTTTTTCAGTTTTTTTCTGTATTTGGTGGCACATTACCATCAAAAACAAAACTAGAGAACAGAAAAAAAAAACAAAAATGCTAATACCCTCAGCCAGTTGTAATGGCTGTCCACCATTTTCTCCATGCAGCTGTAGCGTTTTTGTTTTTTTCTGTTCTCTAGTTTTGTTCAGTATGATACTGCCTTTTGAAGATAAAAAGGAATGAATTATTATCACTGTAGGGTGGTTGTGGTAAGATGCATTTATATGCAAACACCATGTAAAAGTGAATTTTGCATCCAATACCCCTTTTAAAAATCTTTTGACCATATTCAAATTCCAAATTCCAGATCTCATAGATTCCTTTTGAAATGTATTTTATGTTGGTATTTACAGCACTTACTTTTGTCCCTCTCACATGTATGAGTCAATATCTCAGTAATCTGACTTTTTTCCCTTAAGAATTGCAAGTTTCTCACAATTGCAAATTATAAAATCAGAACTGACAGTTTGTAACATGCAAATCTGATTCTAAGTTATGTATTTCATAATTGTGTGAAAACTCTGAATTGTAATATATAAACTCAGAATTACACTGCCGTTTAAAAGTTTGGAATCAGTACGTTTTTTTTTTTATGCTCATCAAAAATATAATCCAAAAATACAGAGAAAACAGTAATATTGTACAATATTATTGCAATTTCTAATACTGGTTTCCTATTTTAGTATACTTTAAATTATAATTTCTTCAGTGTCGCTTGATCCTTCAGAAATGATACTAATATGCTGTGTTGAAACTGCTTAATATGTTTTTTTGGAACTTGTGATACTTTTTTCTTTGATTCTTTGGTGAATAAAAAGTTAAAAAAGCAACAACATTTATTCAAAACAGAAATCTTTTCTAATAATATAAGTCTCTGCTATCACTTTTTATCTATTTAACACATCCTTGCTGTATAATTAAAAAATTGAACTGTAGTGTATATTGTAACACAGAAATTCTATTTAAAATAAACACTGTTCTTTTTTACTTTTTAATTCATCAAAGAATCCTGAAAAAACTATCACAAAAAAATATTAAGCAGGAGAACTGTTTCCAGCAACACTGATTAAATCAGCATATTAGAATGATTTCTGAAGGATCATGTGACACTATAGACTGGAGTAATGATGCTGAAAATTCAGATTTGCTTCACAAGAATAAAGTCTATTTTAAAGTATATTAAAATAGTATATTTAATAGTATATAAAAAATACATTTTTGTTCTACATTTTTGATCAAATAATATTTTATTTGATATTTTTGGCCATGACTGTATAAGAAACTTCTTTAAAAAACATTAAAAATCCTACTGATCCTAAACTTTTGAACGACTATAATTTATATATAATTTATTCTTTTTTTGTGCTGTAATTAACTTCCATTGAAATGACTGGATATCACCCACAATAATTCACCAAACAATGATCGCATCTTAAGATTTGTTAAAAGTTTATTGAAGTTTTTGGTTATTGTGCAGATGCAAAGTATTAAGTATTAAAGCTACACCCTGCATTTGGCACAAAATCCGAGTGGGTCACATGTGGCCCCTTTAGTTTGATGAGGAATGATGTTTCTGACTGCAAATATCTTGAATCTTACTGTGGAGCAAAGTTACCTTACAGTGTGGGGACATATTGATTTCCAGGTCGTGAGGAGGTCTCGGCATTCCCTCAAGAGAACAGCTGTCATCAGATGTTCTACATGAATGACTCGTGCAGCATTTCGTCGCATTCGGAAAAAAAACACAACACACGTTAAAGGAACAGTTCATCCAAAAATTTAAATTTTGTCTTTTTTTTTTACACATCCTCGTGTCATTCCAAACCTGTGACTTTTTCTTCTTTGAAACATGAACAAAATTATTTGAAGGATTTTTCAACTACTTTTGTCCAAACATTAAAATACTTGCATACAGGTTTGAATAAGCTATCCCTTTAATGGCCAGGTATTTCACATTCATCTCTTCCAATGCATAGTTGAAAAACACCAAAATGTCAAGGTCAGCCAAAAAAAAAAAAGTGCAAAGATGTTCACAGCTTTAATATAGTCTTTGTTCCATTCATAACTAAATTCTTTAGGGCTGCCTTTCACTACACTCCTGATCTATTTCAGCTCCCTCTCTCTCTTTTTCACAAAAGCACTATGATCTAAATAGTCTCAGATAAGCCTGTGTATGTGTTTTGAGGTAATGCGTGATGGAAGCAGGTACAAGTGACAGGTGCAGATTTGCAGTATCAAAAAATCAACAGTATGACTCAGGCTTTCCCGCTCTGCTTGTCCCGCTAATGGCCTTCATTTTGGTTCAATTGCTCCTGACAGCTGCAGAGATAAAAATGCTGTTGCAACTCTATAACATAAAGCTTTATGATAGATTTTTGTGCTCAGGGGGTGTTTTTTTTTTTAAGCACACAACTCTCAGAATGGCAATGAGTGAATGGTTTGATTTCTCTAACGGTCCTATCTTGTATTAATGAAACGAATCATGTGTTCATAAATGAAAAATTAACTCCAGCAACATTGACATGGCAACTTCAGGAGGATCCGTTGAAACGTGTCTATCATTATGCTTCATTTGAAAGAGCAATCATAATTGCTAAGCGGTGATTCCCGCTTGCTCATTGTCCGTTCAGTCGACTAATAACAGAGCTTTGCATAAATGACTGCAGTACAAGCGGTTGGCTAGATTAAGCGGAAATGCGCTACGATTGAGCGTGACCCAAGTGTGAGAGAGCCTCCATCAGGGGCTCAAAACTCAGAGAGTGAGTTTTGAGCATGTGTGTGTTGGAAGCTCCTCTAACACACTTTTGTGCCACGAGCGCTCCAAGTATTTAATTGCATTTAATTAATTGTGGAAAAAAAACAAGCACTCAGAAACCTTGACCTCATTGCCCCAGGGAGGAAAGTCCCAGCCGGAAAGTGTCCTGCTATCAGGACTGCTCAGATAAAAGTAATTATGTGGAATTATCCGGAAATCGATGATGGAAAAATCAACAGTGTGTTTAAGGCGAGGAGGTAAAGCCTGGCCTGAGTCCTGAGTACTTGTGTTTCAATCCCACTGCGACAAACGTAATAAATATTCAGAAAACTCCCTCCACTGACAAAACAAAACAATGGCTTTTGCTTTCTATCAGCAAATGTAGGAATAGCTGTGATTTAGCAGTAAGCACAAGGCTGTAGATGTTCAAACCTGTGCAACACGAATAAACAACATTGCGTTTATACAACAGTTCAATATACAATAAGTTAATGTTGATTAACACAAAGTATCAGCACTTTGAATCCATGTTATGGAAGAAATTATTTGATTGAGAACTCTGTTCTACATAGTCTGAACATACAGCCATGGCCAAAAATATCAGCACCCTTGCAATTCTGTCAGAAAATGCAACACTTCTCTCAGAAAATTGTTCCAATTGCAAATGTTTTGGTATTCACATGCTTATTGTTTTTGTTTGCACTGCAACAACACAAACATTTCACACAGAACTCAAAAATGGACTGGACAAAATTATTGGCACCTTGTCAAAATTGTAAGAAATAATTGCTTTTCAAGCATGTGATGCTCCTGTAATTTGTATTTAGACACACCTGAGGCAAGTAACAGATGTGAGCAATATAGCAATCACACTTGCAACCAGTTAAAATGGAGAAAAGTTGACTCAGCCTTTGTGTTGTGTGTCACACTGAGCATGGAGAAAGCAAAGAAGTGTAAAGAGTTGTCTGTGGATACAAGAGAAAAAATTGTAGAATACCATGGACAATCTCAAGTCCATCTCCAGAGATCTTGATGTTCCTGTGTCCACTGTACACAATATCATCAAGAGGCTTATAGCCTGTAGCTAACCACCCTGGACGTGGACGGAAGAGCAAAATTAATGAAAAATTACAACAAAGGATTGTTCAAATGGTGGATAAAGAACCCAGATTAACTTCCAAACAAATTCAAGCTGATCTGCAGACACAGGATACAACAGCATCAGCTTGCACTATCCGTCACTATCTGAATGAAAAGGGGACGCTATGGTAGGACACCACTGCTGACACAAAGGCATAAAAAAGCACTGTGGACAGATGAGACAAAAGTAGAGCTTTTTGGTAAAGGACATCATGGCACTGTTTACAGAAAAAGAAATGAGGCCTTCAAAGAAAAGAACAAAGTTCCTACAGTTAAACATGGTGGAGGTTCAAAGATGTAAGATTTTTAATGTCTCTTCTGCTCACCAAGCCTGCATTTATTTGAACCAAAATGCAGCAAAAGCAAATAGTGTGAAATGTTTTACTACTTAAAATAGCTGCTTTCTATTTGAATATATTTTAAAATGTAATTTATTCCTGTGACGAAAGCTAAGTTTTCAGCATCATTACTCCAATCTTCAGTATCACATGATCCTTCAGAAATCATTCTAATACGCTTATTTGCTGTTCAAGACACATGTATTATATTTATTTTTATTATTACTAATATTTAAGTTATTAGTTATTTTAAATACTAAAAATATTTACAAATGTAATGTTTTTGCTGTACTTTGGATCAAATAAATGCAGGCTTGGTGTGCAGAAGAAACTTTATATATAAAAAAAAAGTCCAAAAACTTTTGACTGGTAGTGTACATAATTATATTTCTACTCAAATTTGTTTCTTAAAATATAAACATTTAAATGGTGGCTGTCATAACTTGACAGATTTATTAAAACACAAATTACATATTTAAGAACAGTAAAAATTATAATTAATATGTTATATGCATATATTTAGTCAAATGCTACTCACTAGAGTTCATTTCTCTTGCTGACTATCAAGGTTATGGTTACTGAATATATATTATTTCTGCAATAAAATGGTTTATTGATCATTTATTGTTTGGATATAGTAAAAATGAACAGAATTTGAAATCTAAAACTTTTATGAAAAGTAACAAAGCACAAAGCTTATTACGATTTATTGGATGGGAGGTGTGCTACAATGTTCCATTCATTAAATGAAAACAGGCTAGACTAATCGATTCTTGGCATTTAAAAATCTATATAATTTCATAAAAATGAGAATCAATTAAAATTGAGAAATCAATATTTTTACCCAGCCCTAGTATGAGTACTGTGCATTCAAATGTTCTACTCTATTCACTGTTTTAATCAAAATGTGATATTTGTGAATTAATCTGTTGAGCAATGGGTCAATAGCCGGGTTTCCATCCAGTTGCGAATTTATCTTATGCGCAAAATTGTAATTTCGCATAAAACATTTGCGAGTAAGCCCCGTTTCCATCCAACAAGTCAAAGAGAACAAAATCAGCACTTTCTGATAAAGTGGCACTATATATCAATAATAAAGTAGGGGAAGCCACTGAATATAATAATTTTTATATGTAATAAATTACTTGCGCCTCTGAGTGACCAGACGAATCACAGTAAATGCAGGTGTTGCTTTTGGAGGTGTGGATGCCTGCTGTTTGGAAATGCAGTCATGAAAGACAGCTCCTGGAGGCAATTATTTTATGCTCTGGCATTTCAGAATAACCATAGCAACATTTCAGATGATCGGTCCCCAGGTTAGTCAGGTCTTGCCATTCCATAGGTCAATGTCATGTGATTTTTTGATGCGTACAGAGGAATTTATTCGGCAAATGCGTTTCCATCTCCCATTATTCGCATGAACCCTTTTTCGCACAAGTCAAAAACCGCCTCAAGCAAGCATAAAAACTTTTTGCGAATTAAGGGATTTTTATTCAAAATGTGGCGTTTCCATCACTTGTTTCTGATGCGATACTTGTGTGGTTTTGTGGTGAAATTAGCCAGATTAGTCATCTAAATTCTATTTTAAAATTGAATTATCGATTCTGAATGACTTCTGTTTTTGAACAGTACATGACTCATTCATTTAGTAAAGTCACTTGTTGCCGCCTACTGGTGTGTTAATGTAATATCGATAAAAATGATGATGGTGGTGATAAAAAAAAAAAAAGACAGACAGACGGTTTTAATTATACTTTACAATACTGCATTTCATTTAAAGTTCCAGTTAGTTTCTACTTAATATCTTCTGACCATCTGTTGTCTCGGAAGATTATGTACAGTATAAAGACACAAAATGGCAGCTGGCCACTGTGTTTGTGAAACCCCTCTCAAATATAAAAATATAACTGGGGTGTATAGTCCAGTAGACTTTGTGGAGATATGTACACAGCAGCCACTGCAAAACCACAAGTGTATATTAAGTATGCCATTTGGGACATGGCCATGTTCTCAAATCTTGGTGAATATCATTGTATATAGATTACATTTTGTATTTTTGTACTTGAACATTGTAGAATTTGCACAGATAACAGTAATGCTCTCATGGATTGCTCTGCAGCAGTAGATAAGGCTTTAGCAAATTGCACTTGAAGGATGTCACTTGAGGTGTTGAGCCCTAATCAGTGGGGAGTTCTCAGTGCAAATCCAGCATTATGACTAGGCTTCTCCTAGACCCAGTGCCCTGTGACAGAGTAATCTCAGCTTTTAGAAACACTGCAGACATGGCCATATTTTTAGGATTCGCCAATACCACTGTGACCTAATTGCTATGGAAACCACTAACTGAGACGGTGACTCCTGTATACTTTCCAAACTGGTTTTTATTTCACTTGTAATCAGATCTGACACAGACTGAATGACACTGTCACATTAACTGTGATACCAAATCTCTCTTTCTCGATTTCAATTAGCAGTGATTTTTTTATTCAGTATTACTTGTGCAGTGCCCAATAAATGCCAGCCTTCACTATCACTGATTCTAATATTCAGCCAGCATTTGCTCACCCTCATTTCTTTCCAAACTCTTCTTGTGCTCATGAAAAGAACAGAAAAGAAAATATATTTTGACAAATGTCTCAATGGAGGTGGGAGGTAAAGTAAAACTACAAACATATAATAGTAATAAATGAGTTTATTAATTACTCATTAATAAATAAATGGAAAAAATAATAAAAAATAAATATGTTTAACCAAATTACAAATGTACAAATTAACCTAATCCATGTTCATTTTTATTTAGCACTGACCTGAATAAGATATTTCACATTAAAGACATTTACATATAGTCCACACTAGAAAATAGTTTACATACGCTTGATTCCTAATACTGTGTTGTTACCTAAATTATCCACAGCTGTTTTTTTGTTTGTTTGTTTGTTTGTTTTTTGTTTTTGTTTTTTTGTGATAGTTGTTCAGTCCCTTGTTTTCCTGAACTGCCTGCTGTTCTTTAGAAAGTAATTCAGGTCCAACAGATGCAACTATAACAGAAGGTTCAACACTAAAAACAATGCATTAAGAGCAGGGGTGTAAACTTTTGAACAGAATGATGACGTGTACATTTTTCTTATTTTGCCTAAATACCATATTTTTTTCATTTCATCCTGCCCTTCAGAAGCTACAGAAGATACTTACATGTTCCCCAGAAGACAAAATAATAGAGTTAAATTTACCATGATCTTCAAATTAAAAAAGTTTTCACCCCCAGCTCTTAATGCATTGTGCCTCCTTCAGTGAGTGTTTGAACCTTCTGTAATAGTCCCTCAGTTGTCCTCAGTGTGAAAAGATGGATCTCAAAATCATACAGCCATTGTTGGAAAAGGTTCAAATACACAAAAATGCTGAAAAAGCAAAGAATCTGAGGGACCTGAAGGATTTTTCTGAAGAACAGCGGGCAGTTTAACTGTTCAGGACAAACAAGGAATTCATGAACAACTTTCAAGACATTGTATAAATTATCATATAAATTATACTGCTGTTGCTACTGTGTCTTCTATTGTGTTCCAAAAAGACAGAAAGCAGAAAGAAGATTTTAAACAGCCATGAGAGAAAGTAAGTATTGACTTAATTTTTGGATGAACTGTCCCTTTAAAGATGCCTTTTTAGAATCTCTTTCAGATATTTTTCTTCATCACATACTTATTACTGATTAAGCAAGAGTATCTAAATGGTTTAGTCCTAATGCTGTAAGAAATTATCCAAAAAAGAACAAATCATGTCTTTGTGTTCAGATTGTGTTCTGCTCTTTTCTTTTCCCTGTTGTATTGCTGAAGGTCACTATTGATGGTCAGTTGGAGACGAGGGCCAGATGAGGCCTGCGTATGTTCCCCAGCCCTCTCCATATTACACAATTATTTGTTTTTCATATTAATGTCTGTAGTGGTGGTCTACAGCATAATAGCAATTTCACACAATCTCGGCCATCTCCATATGGTAGCTAATGGCCTAACAATCAGATTAGGCGAGATAGAGATAGACGATTCAAGAAGCCATTGTTACTGTCTAATGGTGTAATCAGTATAATGCTGGGAGAGGATGATGCTTCTCTGTTGTAGTTCAAGGTTGTATACCAGCAGATAAGTAAATCCAAATTGTCTTGACTTCCTTCCATGCTTTGTTCAAGAGAGGTTATATGTGTTATGCTTGCGGACGATCTAATTGAATCATGGCTGACAGTCGAACTATGTTATAGTAGGCCGGATGAAATATTTCACCATTTATAGATAAGATGTCCTGATACTGGTCACCATGAAGTCTTTCATATTTCCTCTTCACACTGCAGAGGCAAAAGTGCAAGGCCCGAAGAATGACAAATGGCCCGCCATCTGCGTCATTAAAAAATACCTCTCTTATCCCTGAATGTCATACACCAATGGACCTATAATGGCAAATCAGCGCGCTACATTTTCATTAACGCAATAAAAATCGCAGATCAACTTCAAACTATTACCCATTCCATGTGGCAATCTCCTCCCCATCTCTATTTAAATGGGCAAGGTTATTAGAATTGGTAATTGCATCGGGCACATTACGCCACGTTAATGCAGTTCAATAGGTACTGTAATTGTTTGCTTGCGGGCACTGAAAGAGAAACCAAACACTTGAGACAGATCAGCTGAGAAGAGAATTAGAGAGTATTGTTCAATGCATCTTAATATTACAATTGCCGCAACGCCGGGTCCTCGCGGTGCTTCCCTCCCCCTCGCAACACCCAGTCTATTTGCCGAGATCACACAGACAGCCTCCATTATGGAAATGTCGGCTCAGAGCGCCGTGTTTCTCCGGTCTGCTTGGGCCCGGCTCTGCCATGCCCTGAAGATGGAACTCTCTCTATTCACTGACCATAAAGACCAAGCTACTGTTCACTGCACACCGCTCACGCTCTGGGGCAAAACACAGACCAATTCCCAACTCACATTTTCCAAGGTGTTGAATCTTCCCTTATAGGGATTCACATGATTTCACATTTCTAGGTGATTGGATGGATGCATGGCAAGCCCCCGGTGCATGACTCTCATCAAGCTAATGCAAGGAAAAAGACCATCAGAGAGGCTCAGAGCATGCATTGTGAATGCCGACCGATTGGACGGACCACACATCCTGCAACAAACACGCTGTCTCTCCAAAACCCAGGCTCTACACAGCGATGTCTGATAAAGTTGCACTTCCCTCAAGAGCCTGAGTTAAAAGGGCCAGATAACAAGCAACTGCACCCACTCAAAAATTGCACTTGATTTTTTTTTCTGCTCCCTGCACCCTAGAGAAAGAGGCCCAGTTACTGAGAGTGACTTTAATTTAAACATTCTGACTTTCCAAGCCCAAGGCTGCTTTGATCTATTTCTGATTTGTTCTTCCCTTTTCAGGCCTGCATGTACGAGAATGGCCACCGGACACAAAAAGCTCATTTAATTCAGTGAGAGCACAATATAGTGAGATATGTTCATGACTAATAATGCCTACTATGTTTCTGATTTACACAAGTAGGACATCCTGATGTTGCTACCGGAACAATATTTCTACCAATCAGTCATTTTACTGATTCCCGGGGTAAAGTTGGGATAGGGTTAGGATTTGTTGACATCTTGTCCCAGTAACAAAACAGCATGTTCTACTTGTGTAAATCACATTGATCATATGTCTAATATGAAGTGTAATACCACACTGTGACCCTGAACCACAAAACCAGTCATACACTGGTATATTTACAGCAATATACCATGGTAAAAATCATTAAAATATTACATTTTCTACAGTAAATATATCAAAATGTAATTTTCGATTAGTAATATGCATTGCTAATAAATTCATTTGGACAACTTCAGAGGCAATTTTCTCAGTATTTAGTTCTTGTTTTTTTTTGCACCCTCATTTTCAAAAAATATTTTTATTCATATTTCACATTTCATGATACGAGAAGTAAGCTTTTCTTGAATATCTGATCCTTATTTTCAGTAACTAATTGCAGTGATGAGCATGATTGTCCAACAACTTAGCCATTGATCACTGATGAAAACAATAATTGCATGACCTTTTTATGTCTTTAGAACAGGTTGTTTGAGGTTATGGGCCAGTTATGCCAAATAAAATGTGGCTAGATAAGTTGAACATCATACATTCACCACGGTGCATACAGTTGATAATTTATGCTACATGTGCCAGCAAATAAAACAAGTCTTACCTTATGTTGATACAAACGTGGCTTTACACCTAGGAGTGTTAAATCATATACAAAAATAAAACTGTAAAACCTATAGCTGAATGCAAAAATAAATACAAGCTGTTAGCATTTGCACCAATGATATCACAAAGTAAACAGTAAATACTTGCAATTTAACTGTGTATTAAACTACATGCAAAACGTTTTCATACATGTAACTACATATACAGAACGTTTTCATACATGTTTGGATCTTGATAAGTGGTCCCCAGGCTATCATTAAACATTTTTACGTAAAACGTTTAATGTAAAAACTTACTATGAGATGAGCTTTAGTAGAATATGTTTTGTGTGATTTAAAAATGCAGAATAGAAGCATAGGTGAAGAAATACACCACCCATCATATCTTTAGAGCTACCAATAACTTTGCTAGTTCTCATATCGTTACAGTTCTCAGCAGTTTGTTGACAAGGGCGTCCTGGCAAAGAAGAGGAAACTGTGTTTTGGTAAAAATTCTCCAAAACGCAGTTTCAACAAACTGCAAGCTAACCTACGCGTCAGATTCGAATGCGGGAATGGCAAAATATGTAAAACGTCCACAAATTTTGAATAGCGCTTGAATCACATTACTACTTTTATGGAATTGACATTAACGCGTTTTTGGAATCTGACAGCCACAGTCACCATCCTATCATCAGTCAGAATGTTCTGACTTGATTGAAATTATACTAAAACCTGCACAAAACAAAAACAGCAAACTAAATTTCACATTATTTTTTTTTTTAATAACAATTATATATAAAACACTTGTAAGCAGTTTTATCTGACATCTGGGCATTTTGTCATACTGTGTTTTTTTATCATAAAATTATTTAAAAAATTTTTCCATTCGAAAATGAATCCTTCATTCACGAAGAATTTTATCACTGCCGAAACGTTGCTGCTTGTACAGGGTATATGGCCGTTAGCAGAAGGAAAAACAAAACATTTATTCAAATTCTGAACGGATTATATGTAGCCTAGAAGTGCGCAAATACTACTTGATAATCACTGAAAAAAGGTCACTTCAGTTTATCATGATCTCACAACGTTCCTTTATATTCAATGAACATCTTATTTACAGTGAGAGGACTGACAAGTGTACAGGGAAAAAACGGTATTTAGAGGTGAGACTAACTTGAACACAAAGGCCAATCACAGGTGTTCAAAAAAATCAACAAATGTGTCTGTGATTGGCTACATTTCTCAGCGCTACAAAAACACGTTGTAAATAGAACCGTTTGGCGATTTCCAGAGCGCAAACACAAACGCACTGGAGCCTTTACCAGTTCTGTTTTGCCAATGTCTTATTATTACAGTTTTAACTGAGGGTGCTTTTGACTGCGTGAGAAAATGGATGTGTGTGGCGTGAAAGCGTGAGAAAAGCGTGAGACTCACCCTAAATGCGTGAGAGTTGGCATATACCAGATTTAATTTTATTAAACAAAATGGAGCTACATGAAGGTGAGTACATTTTGTATTTGGGTGAACTATTGCTGTAAATTATGTTCTAATTATTTTTGGTTGTTTTGTGCGTGTGTGTTAGAATGTTAAGCTAAAAGGAATTTGAGAAAAGTAACAATGCTATACAGGCCTATATTAGGCTATATTTAACTTTTTTAAGATAAACAATTCTACTTTTAAGGGGGCTGTTACCAAAAAAGTGAAACTTTTTGGATTGATTTGTTATTTACAATTCTTCATGTAGTGTGCAGTTATTTATTTGTGCCCTAAATGACTATGCTGTAAAGAACGCTATGTAGCTTTGACTACTGAGTGTTCAATGTTCCATACTTAATTTCTGTTACGTAAGTGCATCATCCGGGTATTTGAAGTGTACTTGTTCTTGTTGGGATTCAGTTGGAATGCAGTACTTGCACTATTTATAATACAAAATGCCATAGAATAGTGCAAATTAGGGATGGCTAGACACAACTCGATGTTGACCTTTAGTTCCTTAATGCTGTTAGGTCAGCTTACATAATGAATTTTAACAAAGCTTGCTTCACTATAAAGTGTCATTCTAACAGTCAAAGTATTTAAAATCATGTTATTGTCTTTCTCTCCGATTGTTTTCAGATTTCAGACTCAGATAGCCAATGAGCATTAAATGCATTAAATATAAATCTGACTCTCGGCTGCTTCATATTAGCGGTAGGTGGCTCAGCAGAAACATTTCCTTCATAATTTTGATACTAAAATAATTATAGCAAAATTCTTGCTTCATTCAAATTCACTTCCCTGATAGTACATGTACTTTTTGGAGACGTCTTTTTGACATCTGCATTTACATCTGCAACACATAGTTTGCTCATCTGCAATACGTCTATTGGACGTTTCCTATCAGATGTCAAATAGACATCTATTAGATGTCTTTAAGATGTTTATGATTTGGAATGTATGTAAAACTGACATCTTACAGATGTCTGCCAGACATTTGTACACAACAGATGCTTTCCAGATCAAGAGATCTTTAACAGGCATCTTGCAGACGTACGTGTGCTATCTGGGTTAATATTTGATTGTTTGAAATGCAAGTGCAAATATTATGTGACGAAAGCTAAACATTTGAGCTTTCCTGTTTACTCTGTATCACATCAGGTATGTGCACTGATCAGTTGTGAATAACAGTTAATTAAATCTGAATTTATGAATGATTGTATTCAAGACTCTCAAAGCTTTTAATCTTTTCCCAAAACAGTCAGAGGAAAATCTCTGTGCTTCATGAGGCTTCATTTGTTCATCAGTCCTGTCAACTGTTGCTTAAATGAGTGTCACTTCCCGCTTGTTTACTTCAAACTGGAAGACGCTCCCAACGTGGGAAGTTGTACCCACTTCCCTTTTTTCTTACGTTAGCGACCCCGGAAACTTGTGGATAGCATTGCTTGAATACAGGTGCAGTAAGGTCAGCTTGTTCACCTTTATCATCTGGTTTGTATGCAAAATAATGCCATATTTCACTTCTACAGTTGTCTTTATTTACTAGTTTTGAGCGTGTTGATGAAGTTTCTTTTGTTTGATGATCAATTGCGCTGTTCTGTTATGTTTACCCATTTCGCAGCAATTTGGGAAGCCTACAGGTGAACTTTGGAACAGCAGCGTCTAAAATACAGAATTAATCAAAATGATAGTATAGAACCATTTAAAAATGAAATATATACTGACATGATTATGACAAAAATCATAATTGTCAATTATTCCCTTGAAATTGCAATTGTGATTATTAATTACGATTAACACAATTTACATTGATTGATGTTTTAAATAGCTTCAAACCATTGTTTGAAGCAACTGCATGCAATAATTTTATATAAAAAAACATGCTAAAAACACTTGTGAAAATGTTGTATTGCATTTCTTGCTGCCACACGTCAACAGTACATTGGTTTGTTTTCTTTAATTAAAAAAAAAGTAAAACCACATTCAAACAACAATATAGGGTTGTAGTCCAGATTAAAATGTAAAAAGTTTGAAAATAAATAGTGTATTAAGTCTATTAAGTATTTGGGGCTGTGATGAACACCATAGCAAATACACAAATCTGAATGGCTATTTAAATCATTTAAACACTTTTCAGAAACAGAAAGCTGTTTTGTTTACTGGGTTTCCCGGGTAAGTTCTGCATCGTGTTTGTATTATGTTTATATTATGTCCATCTGCTGTCAGAGAATGGAAGTGTGCTTTCATCCAGAGCTTCTCTCACACGTTCTGCCATTTGCTTCTCATCCGTGCTTGTTTACATCAGAGTTCACACATGTTTTTGGTGCAGCATACTGCAGTGTTGTGCGTTTAACATTCTGTTAATAATGTGTTATAAATAATTATTCTTGGTATTTTGATGTGCCCATGATAACAATATTGTGCATATCTAAACAAGCCTCTTAAGCATGCAGAATAATGTATGTATGTTTTTTTTCTTGTAATCGTGCCTTTGAACGATTAAGTAATTGTGGCATCTGTTATTGTGATCGCGATTAGAAATTTGATTAATTGTGCAGCCCTACCGGTATAACGTGCATCTCTAGTGCAAATTAGTGTGCAACTTGGGACACAGTCTAAGTTTAAATACATTTTTGTTTAAAATGAAATGCGGTAGTTATTTGCATATCAGCTTGTTCATTGAACTTTTTATTAAATAATCAGTTGGATCTATCCACCATTTTTTTACTTGTAAGACCAAGGCCCATATTTATCAAGCTTCTCAAAGTGCCATTTTAGTCTTAAGTGCTGAAAATTCATGAAATTTACTCCAGATGTGTCCAGTTGTAAATTTTATGGGTCTAGCTTCCGGTCTCATCCGTGTCCAGCTATTTTTAGTTGTACAAAACAGCTAGTTTGCTGCTTGATATTGCTAATTGGTGTGTCTTACCATATAATTTGAATGAATTGTATTAAAGGGTTACTCCACCCCAAAATTTATATTTTGTCATTAATCACTTACCCCTGTTGTTCCAAACCGTAAAAGCTTAGTTCGTCTTCAGAACACTATTTAAGATATTTTGGATGAAAACCGAAAGCTGGAGTGGGGTAAACCTTTATTTATGAATTATGAACGCACTGGTTTGTAGTGCAAACAGTTTTACCATTTACATCATGCTGTTATTCTTCTCTTATTATTTCCCTAAAGCGGCTAATGAACCAGAAGTCTTGTCCATAGGCTTACTTCCACATTGAAGTATAAGGTAGACTGAAGGATCAATTTCTGCCCATAGAGAAATATATTTTTGGAACCAGTGCCGCTAAAAAAAAAGTTGGTGAATTTTGTTGCACTATGGTCTTTACTTTTCACAATCTGACCTCACAAAGGTAGAGCCTTAACCACTTTAACGGCTGAGGTCCTTGTTGAGCAGGGATAGAGCTATTGGGAAAAGCTGTGCAGGTCTGTTGGTTTTGGGTTGGATGGCTTTAAAACGTTTTGCTGAGAGCAAAGCAATGAAGAGAGAACGGTGCGCACTTAATATTCAGCATTTATAAATGAGCATCTGGTCCATGACATGCTATGGGGCTAATGATGCTGTATTATCTGCTGATTCCCAATGAGCCTCAGGCATCTTGTGTGTCAGTGTTTTCAGGTTCAGCTCTGTGATGATGTCTCAGACTCCTGTTGAAATCCCTTTTGTTAAACCAAGCATCATTATAAAGTCTGAATGCAAATAGTACACAGCGAGATGTGTTGATTGCTGTGTTTAGGGTGGCAGGGAAGCGCTTGGCTGTTCTTCTGCTGCACCTGCTATCTTTCAACAACTTGTTTATTCAGATGATGTCAGCAAGTACATTTAATATATGTAAATACAGGCAAGGAAGGATCACTTGATATCTCAAAGGATATTAGCATCTAAAACTTTTTTGCTTAAAGTTTGAACAAGGGATGTTATGTAAAAGCAGTTGTACTTCTAACTCAGCAATTAAATATTTGACTGCGTTGGCTTTGTTTTTAAAATTACAGACTTGATCTTGTTGGATATGATTAAGTAGATGATTGAGTGTATGCAAATTGTTAATCTAGAGAGAGATGATATTAAATTACACATGAAACGCATTTAGACATTTAGGCGGGAATTCACTAAGAATGAATTCCACCCGCTGATGGCGGCTTGTATTTATACGTGCTGTTTTATCAATTCGCTAAAGGAATTATGCAAATCACACAAAGTCTGTGTTAAACAGTGCAATTCCCTGTCTTATGGGTCAGTTTTGAGTGTTAAGTTGTGGAGTTTGTAGCAGACTACCTTGATCTGGCATACTTTACTGGGTTGAACACTCCACCAGTTACTTTTAATGATGGCAAAAGTTTGCTGAAAGACTATACCCAAAAATGGTGCAGCTGTTTCGTAAATTTGACATTTTTCAGTGTTTCAGTTCATTTGACAGTGTCGCTGAAGAATTTTTCATCAGAATTGAATTTATTTGCATTATTTGTTTTCTGATAGCATGATCTCTGTCTTGTTGTAAACATTTAATTGTGCATTTTCCTTTTTTTTTTTTAAATATATTTTGACGTCAAAATGCCTACATTTTAAAATTCAATCAACTACCAGAAGAGAACCAAGTCCCCTCCCTACTGGAACTCAGAAGTGGAGAAAATATCTGTCGCTACCTTATTTCATTGCAATTTTAAGATAATAGATTAACCAGAAGCTGGAACAAGTGCCTAGATTCACGGTGTCAAACTTCTTGCCATATTTCTGATTTATTCTTTAATCTGGCCTGAAAACTAATTAATCTGATGTGTTTTCAGTTGATAGACATACTTTTTTAGCTGCAGCTACTCCATTCACTTTATTTTACCTGTCCAACTAAAATGAAATAGCTTTATTTACAAATATCACATGTGATAATTGATTGCTACGTATTTTAGTCTTTATATTTATATATAAATAACTTCTGACCGTCAAAGACAGATTGTGATGTTTCTGGCCTCCTAATGAGACAGAACAGAATCTCAGGCATCATTAGTCCACTAAACAAGCAGAGCTGCAATATGTTAGATTTAAGGGTGAGATATGTCAAAACTACTGTTGAACTGCTAAAATACCTAGTGACGATGCTTTGGAAGATAAGTTTTAGATAAGATTTTCAACCAGCTTTGTTTTGTTACGATGTCAGTAGTATGTAAACGAAGACTGCACTCTTTTTTCCATGTTACCTGCACTCAGATTGCTCAGTGTATTTGTCAGCTGAAGTCTGCCGGAAGATGCAAAACTTTTGACAGCGCCAGGGCTTTTCTGAAAACCACAAAGCGTACTTTTAGATTTTTGTATCCTCACTTATGGATAGTTGGATAGAGTCCAGTGCATTATGGGTGTCAAAGTTTTCCTACCTTTTTGACAAAAAGAAACACCTCAGCAACAATTTTCTAGTTATGTTGGAATGATTTCAATAATCTTAATTCAGGTGTAAGGATTTTGGAAGTCTGACTGAGTACTACTTTAAAGGATTTAATTTACAGATACTTTACTCACTCCCTTGTCATCCAAGACGTTCATGTCTTTCTTTCTTAAGTTGTAAAGAAATTTGAGGAAAACATTTCACAATTTCTCTCCACGTAATGGGCTTCTATGATGCCCCGAGTTTCCAAAATGCAGTTTAAATGCAGCTTTAAATGATTCCAGATGCGCTGTAAACAATCCCAGCCGAGGAAGAAGGCTACGAAACTATTGGTGATTTCCAAAAAAAAAAAAAGAGAGAGAAAATGAGATAGGAGTTTTTCGACATACCCCAACTGTCATAAACAGGAATGCACAAAGTTCAGCAGAGCTAAACCAAGTCAAGCGTTTGTGGTTAAAAAGTATATAAAGTGAATTTTTTTTTTTTTTAAAAGAAAAACTGATCGTTTCACTAGATAAAACCCTTCTTTGGCTCTCATTGGTAGGGATCGTTTACAGCCATTTGAAGCTGCATTTAAACTGCATTTTGGAAGTTCAAACTGAGGGGCACAATTGAATTCTACTATATAGAGAACATTCCTGAAATGTTTTCCTCAGAAACATTTTTTTTTTTACGACAGAAGAAAGAAAGTCTTGGAAGACATGGGGGTGAGTAAATTTTCTGTAAATTTTTGTTCTGAAAGTGAACTTCTCTTTTAAGGTTAACCCTGTCTGATTTAAATATTTCAAAATGATTCACAGTTTAAAAACATTTCGAAAAAAAAAGGATAATTGTTAATTTTGAAAAATAAGCAAACATCATTTTAAACAGGGTAACTTGTAATCTGTAACCTATTACATTTCTAAAGTAACCTTCCCAACACTGGACAGGGCACAACAGAATGGAAAAAAAAGAAAAATAAACTGAAATGAAAACATAGTTTTCCTTAAAAAACATAATTTAGATAAATGTGGCTTGGAATATGGTTTATAAGTTATTTTTTCCTGAGTTTCTACTCAGTTGGCTATTTGTTACCTTTGTGAACTTTTCATTACAGGTATACCGTGTAGCCCTAGTCTAGACATCTGTCTGCTACATTGTCTTATTAATATCTTAATAATGGATAACTGGCAACAAGCCTGAGCGCACAGTATGTCTCCAGACCCTCCCCATGTTCTGTTCCATTCCATTGTGCTCCATCTAGCTGTTTTTGAATGGAAGGATGCGTGCTGTGCGTACACCGACTTTAATTTTCCTTCTTTTTTTCAACATCTGTTTGTTTTGTACAGACCATAAACACAAAACTATTTTTAAAATGTTGCCTTAAGAACATGCTCCCAGTGCCTAATTTCCATGCAGATCAGTTAGCTCTATGAACTAATCTAAGTAATGAAGACAGCGTGGGCTGACCCTTGTGACCTGCTGATTTATTGTTCTTTCCTTTGGGGTGCCATCCTGCAATGTTGTAAGTTACTAGCACTTTCGGTTTGCACAGCACCATTATACGAGCAGATGGCAAGGTTATATATTTACTGTCAGATATTATTAAGGCCTGGACATGTGGTCAGCTGAGATAGCAAGCATATGTTTGTGCCACAAAACAGTGCCCTCCAAAGGAGGCTGATTGAGCTGACACCAACAAGGGCAAATTCTCCTTCGTTGTCACTTCCTTTTCAGTTCAGTGCTAGCAGATAATGCACAAGCCTTGACTTCAAAAAGCCATATCCAATGTGCTTATTTAAAATGTATTTTTAAATGTCTACAGATTATAGCTAATGTCAGTCTTTATTTTCATGCCTTCATATGTCTCTTTCATCCCTGGCAAATCGAACCGTTAGGCGCTATTTTTGTTTTTGTGACAACGTGGGGAAAGTTCCCCTCTTTGTGGTGTGAAAAATCATATAGTTCTCAATCTTCTTTTGCAAAGCCATAACAAATCAGGCTATAACTTGGGTTCATTTTTACCAAAAGCCAAACAGATGAGAATTTTAAAATTCATTTGATGGGAAAAGGTTAATAATTAACAGAGGAAATTTCGAGTGCCATTTCCCCTGCGTGGCGCAAATGATTTAGACAGATCACCCTCTTTACAGACTGCATTTGAGCTCAGTTGTTAAAAAATGATTCAATCTGTGATAATTAGCAAAGTGGTTGAGGAGCTCCCTTCTGCTGCAGTATTCAGAGCCGTGAGTCATGCATTCAGATGCTGAATATGAAAACGATCTTTATGCGCTGAGAAAAATGTCTCTGACAAATCTGACTGCATGTACGCGCGCCCAAATTCACAGTCAGGATCTCAAGTCTCTCGTGTTCATTCTTACAAACTAAACAACAGAGGAGTTTGACAATAACAAAGGGAGGCGAAGACTCGCAATTTGAGATGAGCGTGTAAACAGGCGTTCACAAATGCTGAAGAGCAGCTCACCTCCAGACTGTCAGTCTCCCAGGGGGTTTCAGACTCTCAGTAAAGCAAACCACACTCATTATGGCAGCTTCTGTTTTTACTATCCGTACCTCACACGAACCGAGGGTCTATTTCAGCTCCAAATGTTTTCCTTCTCAAGCGCTCATGAATACCGGGAGACTGTCGCTATGTGTTGTCTCTTTGAATTTGCTGTATATCAGGAGCGGTGCTTGGCGAAGCAAATACCTTTCATTATTGTGTACCGTCTAAAACTCCTGGTACACAGGGCCTATTATGTGGTACCTCCCTTACTAAAGACATAAAAACAGTATGTAATGGCTCTTGCTTTCCAGGGTCCATTGAACACAGTCCTTTCAGAGTAAAGTACAGATTTGAACGTCTTATATTCAGTGGGGGTGTATTCTTAGAGAAAGAGGTGCGGCGTACAGTGCATTATGGAATTTATGTAGCATTACCTCCCGCTATAATGTAACTCGCTAGGCATTGAAATGTTTGACAAGTGTGCAGTGTACCGCGGAGAGCGAAGATAGATGCCGTAGGTAAGGTGTCAGGCCTTGAAGAGGCATTTATTTTTATTAAAATAAGCATATAACATTAAATCAGGGCAAATAACGTAGGAATGCACAATATATTGCCACCATATAAGTTATCTGTATTAGAGGTAGCTTATCAAAATCAGCCCAAAATATTGCATATTTAAAAAGAGAGTTCACCCAAAAATTTTAATTACCCCATGATTTACTCACCCTCAAGCCATCCTAGGTGTATATGACTTTCTTCTTTCAGACAAATACAATTGGAGTTTTATTAAAAAATGTCCTGTCTCTTCTTTATAATGGCAGTGAATGGCTGTTGAGATTTTGAAGCCCAAAAAGGTGCATCCATCCATCATAAAAAATGCTCCACGTGGCTCAGGGGGTTAATAAAGGCCTTTTGAAGAAAAAATTCCAAATTTAAAACATTATAAACCATAATCTCTAGCTTTCACTAACTTTCAGATGCACGTTCACAAGAAATTAGACTTCCGGCGGATTACAAATTTGTTGATGAATGTGGAAGTGAGGTGAGAGCAAAACAAAACACCGGTCACAAATTAGAAGTACAAAACAAGGATTTGTACGGAAAAATGTTGGAGGATTTCTAGCCAAGAGGACACTGGTTTTCCTTGGTTCTCACAGGACTAGCATATTGACCAACCTGATCTCATTACGAAAACACACCTGTGGGGACTTTTTCGCAAGACGCAAAATACACCATATTCAGTGTGTCCCAGAAATGATGAAATGAAGTATATATTGTACGTTTTATGTGACGTTGGTTTTGCATGTGTCCCTGCACTTGAAAATATACATTAAATGGTGCTATAACTCTAATGCTCTGTGATGTTTTAAAATAACGTACCATCTGCACTACACCTAAACCTACTTGATAATATGAACAAAAGTTAATGTGGCGTAAAAATCCAATGGCAAGTTTGCCATTGTAGCTTGTTTTTCAGTCTCTTATCTTTCAGCTCTTTCATCATGAGTCATGTTTTTCACCAGATTCGTACCCAAATCCATTTCTGTGCTGGCTGAGCTACCGTGCAAACTTGTTGCATCCGGAAAGCAAAACATATGGAGCTGTAATCATAGTTGTGTACAACAACAATTACAAGTGCTCACTGTTTTGCGGCCTCTAGTGTTAAAGGTGCTGTACGATTTTGACTCTACTAAAGCATAAAATACCATAATGTGTTTGCAGATATTTAAGAAACATGCTAAATTAACATTCTTGTTTATCTGAAAAACAGTCTACAGTTAGTTGTTTTCTTTTGAAAATGTGCGTTTCATGCCGGAATGCCTATCTCTGTTTTGGTTTGTGTAACCCGCCCACTGCCAGTTTACCCAATTGTATTTCGGCACCCCAGGTTACCAGTTGGCAGAAAACGAAACGTATTTCATTTCAGTCATGGAAGCTGCTAAACGAAAGGGGTCAGAGATCGAACATTCTACCTACCTTTTTTACACCTCACCATGAATAACAATCTACTTGATTGTGATTACACCTTGGCATGCGGCCAACAAATGCGACCTCCGGAGGATGCAGCAGCAGCCTCCGAAATTAAACGCAGATTCAGATTTATAAATCTACATTAGGTGGTTTATAATTTGAAAGCAATACAAATATTGCAAACGTATACATTAGCTGATAAACTTAGTGTAAGGTTCGATGTTTTTCCATGCACGTTCAATATTTTGAATTTGGACTACAATATCTAGTTCAACCACTGGGTGTCAATCCTACATACAGCACCTTTAATTTCTGTTGGAAACTGCAGTGATATGTACGTATTGGTACGTATATTGCGTATTGCGAAAAAGTTCTCACAGGTACGTTTTCGTCATGAGATCAGGTAGATATTGACACCGGATTTTACGCTACTCTTATGTCCTGTGTCATCCACTGGAACGCCACTCTCTCATGAACGCACGTACGATAGATACAGGGAGCTGGAGATTATGATTTAGAAAGGTTTAAATATGGATATTTTAACTCATTGATTCACTTCAGAAGCCCGCTGTTAACCCCATTGGCTATGTGGAGTACTTTTTATGGTAGATAGATGCACTTTTTTGGACTTTAAAATCTCAACAGCCATTCACTGCCATTATAAAGCTTGGAAGAGCAAAGCTATTTTTTAATATAACTTTGATTGTATTTGTCTAAAAGAAGAAATCATATACACCTAGGATACCTTAATTGTGAGTAAATCATGGTGATTTTCATTTTTGGGTGAACTATCCCTTTAATTGTTCATGTTAATTTATATGACATTTGTCATCATTTAACATTCACGGAAGTTAGTAACTGGAAACACTAATAATTGAAACTGTTAAATGTGATTTTTGTGTGTGTGTTTTGTTAATTTAGTGTATATTTAATTGTATAGATTTTTAATTTTAAGATATTGTTAGTTCAGTATTTGAACCTATGATTTTTTTTTTTTTTTTTTTTTACTTTATCTCATGCATTAGGTTTGTGAAAACACAAGCATACATTTCCTATTCACATCATATACTGAGCTGAATGCATAATATTTATTTACACAACAAGATCTTTTACAGCCACTGGGCTTAATGTCAGACTTGCGTGTCTTTAGAGGTCATAGTCATTTTGTGGATAAGGGCCGTCTCTCTGAAAGGGAAAAGTCTTTTGTTTCTAAGTTCTGGTCATGGTGAGCTGGGCTGCAGAGAAGATCAATGGCCGAGACTGTGAGAGGACTGGTGCTGTGTGCAGGTCAGACTGAGAGGCGGTGTGAAGCCTTTTCATAGTGACAGAACCCCTGCCAGCTTCAACAACAGAAACACAGCATCAACAGCACTCGTGGGGAGACAACAACAAGGCACTCACAATTTCAACCAACGCACACCGAGAAATGGATTTTTATTGTGACATTGAGGAGATCATCAATACCTGTTGTGCGTGATGGGGAAAATATCAAGGAGAGTTGTCGATACATGATGAAAGGGCAAACTCTGTATTAACGTCTTTGTCAAAGTCAGAAAAAGTATATGTTTCACTCTTTCTTTCTGAAAGCACAATGTAACTTTTTGTTAAATTGTTCAGCATACACAGGTTTTACAAGGCTACATCATTCTTTAAAAAAGGTAGAATGTGTCCCGGGAAGGGGAATGTGTTGCGGCCGACGGGCCTGGCTGCCATTTCTTGACCTTGTTTTATTAAATGCTGATGTTCCTAGATGAGTTAAAACCTTTCATGTGGAGAAAAGATGGAGCAAAGGAAATACAGGCTGTTCTCAATAACCACAATGAGGTGTACAGTTTTAATATTGAAGAAATATTGAAGCTAGTACAGGGCCAGACCATGCCACAACTTCTAAAACTTCAACTCAACTCACTCAACTTAGGAAAATCATTTTTTGCAGTGTATCTTGAATTAATTCTAGATTTAGAATTAATTCTTGAATTAATTCTTTAATGCTAGTAGTTGCTGCTAATTGATCACCTTATTTAATCTAATCGCAATTATTTGAATTATTTGATGCAATCATCAAGTTTAATTACATTTTTACTTCAACAGGATAGTTCACCCCAAAATTTAAATTGTCATTAATTACTCACCCTCATGTCGTTCCAAACCTGTAAGCGTAATTTATCCTCAATGCACAAATTAAGATATTTTTGATGAAATTCGAGAGCTTTCTGACCCTGCATAGACAGCAACAGATTTGAAATGTTTAAGGCCCAGAAAGGTAGTAAGGACATCATTAAAATAGTCCATGTGACATCCATGGTTTGACCGTAAGTTAATAAAGCTGCAAGAATACTTTTTTAAAAAAAAGAAGAAATTGTTGAATGAAGTCATCATTTTTTATTTCTTTAGATTTTTTGTTTTTGTTTTTGTAGCTTCATGAAATTAAGGTTGAACCACTGATGTCACACTGACTATTTTATCGTTGTCCTTACTACCTTTCTGGGCCTTGAAGGTTTCAGTTCTATTGCTTTCTATGCAGGGTCAAAAAGCTTTTGGATTTTATTAAAATATCTTATTTGTGTTCTGAAGATAAATGAAGGACGCTTTTGGAATGACATGAGGGTGAGTAAGTAATGACAGAATTTAAATGTTTGGGTAAACTATCCCTTTAAGTGTGTTGTCATGTTTCAGTTTACTGTGTGGTAGGGGGAAGCAAGGGAAGTCAAAACCTGGCAGTGAATCAGATTTTAGCAATGCAAATTCATTCTTTAAGCACTCTTATGGATCCCAAACAGGCTCACATGGGACATGTCCCTACCAATATCCAGCGACTGCCAAACTGTCCCTAGCAATAATTTTGGTCAAACAAATAAATGTATATATGTTTTTGTAATTTCTGAAACGTCATACCATTAATGTTACCTAAAAAGTTAAAGTAAATAAGTTACATTTGAAAACTGTGCGCTTTCAAGGATGTGCATTTAATACTTGGGTGGAATGTAGGCACGCATCACACGAGAAGCAGCGCCGCGTTTAGAACAACTCACAGGTAATGCACCCAATTTAAGACAGCAGTCCAAAAGAGTTAATATAGAAGCAGATTCAATAATTAACAAAAGAGAGCAAACGGAAAGAGAAAGTGCAATCTATGGCTAGTATTAGCTCCCTATATAAAGCATAATGACAGAAAAGCATTGTGTGGAAAGATACACAATCTTCAGCATCCTGAGTCACTGTGGATAGACTTTATCTTTAAATTAATGTTGTTCAACTGAACGTACAAATCAAACTGTTAGCTGAAATATCCACAGAATAAAAAACAACACTCAAATAAAAGCGTGCGGTTTATCAGTAAATCAGATGCGTGTGAAAGTTGTGTTCGTTACTACAGCAACAGAGTACTCTTTCAGAATCATCCTGGGTCCAAATCGTTTGGGTTTATGTCCCCACCAATGTCAAAAGCAAACCTACACCCTTGCCCACATGTCATTCCGAAACTGTATGAAACAACATATAAAGGTCAGATTGAAAATCAAGCAGGTTGTAACTGACTAGACTGCATCACCTATCAAACTATTGTTTGTAAAAAGGTAGAAAATTCTGAGACCAGCTTTTAGCTTCTAGGTTTCAACAGATTAAACCAATTTTAAAGTCTAATATGAAAGAGCTACTGGTGAGGGGTGTGTTGACACCACAGAAATAGATATAAAGACAGCCATTACCGGCAATATCTTGCAGCAGAGGTATCAAGGAGTGATACACATTGCTTGGTTTAAGGCACATCCAGTGCTGTTAAAGCCTTGGGTAGGAGTAGAGAAGACCATAAGATTAGGTAGTGGGTAATGTGAGAATTACACAAAATAATGACCACAATTTGTAGAGAAAATTCTCAGGGTGATGAATGCTGGCATAAGGTGTCAAATGCTACTGAGAGGGTAAAGTTAAGGCTCTGTGTGCAAAATATCTGCAGACATAGCTGGGGGAATCTGAAAATTTCACTTTAGTATGACTTGGAATGGGTAGAAGTGATGAATGCAATTCACCTCAAATTCACCTACTATTACTGGTCTACATGTACACCTGGTGCCCATGAGGACCATGTCCATTCCGACACAAAGCAATGACTGCCTTGTACCTCTGGACCTACTGCTTTCCCTCCACAATCCAGCAGTCACTTCTGACAAGGAGAATATCATCAGTCCCAGAGGACTTACACACCTTCTTGGCCCTTGATTATTTTTATTATATTTATTCATATAAGGTTCTCCAAACTGTATCACCACAAATCCCACAGTGTCTGTCTTCACTGTCTGCTCAACTGCAAATGGGAAGGATATGAAGTAACAGGGATTGTAGATGTGGGACAGTTTCTAGTAAACATAAAATCAAATTGTTTACCCACCGTGGGAGTAACAGGGGAGTTGGACAGAGGATGATGGACATTTGGTGTTGAAGGGCAGCTGGGAGCATCAGCTTGAATTTTGAAATCAGCTTAGAAGAATGTCCACCTTCATTTGGAAAAAGCATTTGGGTGTTTTTAAAGAGCTACATCTACTATATAACCCTATATGAGTGACAGTAATACTGTAGCATGAAATAATATCAGCAAACCTGTTCATGAAGCCTGGACAGCAGAAAATGACGCCATCTTGGAAAAGACCAATGTAAAGTTGCTTTTCTTCACAACGGATTAGCAATCAAAAAACGTCACTGGACTGAGAAATCTATAGTAGTTAGTGAATAATAGATTAGGTGGGCTGGGATTCTTCATTTGTGGATTAAAATGAGGTGTATGCAGGAGACTGGAATAGCGGGAGGAGGGTCTGGGCTGTGCCGACAAGAGAGAGCTTACATAAAGTGCTTTATAGTTGTAGGGCAGAAGGACTAGAATCTCCATTAGCCTTCCTCACTGAACTCCCACAGACAGATTCTGATGAGGCTGAGTAGGACGATGCTGCTGCTGCAGTGCAGATGCACTGAGCGTATAATGCTGATGATTAATGGCTGATTGGTTGGCAGGTGTGAGAGAAGCAAGGGAATTCAGGCAAATGGGAAGCCACTCTAATGCTTAAAGAAAACAAATAAACTAGATACTGTGCTTAAAATGGGCTGTGTCAAAGCAAGTTCTTATTTTGCTGGTTAGGCTAAGACAAGATAAGAAGGCTGAGAAAAGAGCTGTGATTCATACCTGTAGTTCTGCAACAGGTTAAAAACCAATTCAAAAGAAGTGCTTTTATACATCGGTAAATTTAACAAAAGTAGGTAACATTCTTCAATTCTAGGTTTCATAAATTACCACAGTGCTGACAAGTGTGAAAATTAATGTCTTGTTTTGACAGTAGTCTTACAAAACCTTTTTCATTCTGTATTTAACTGAATGATAAAATAAGGAAAGTTTTGGCGAAACTACTATTTCAAGTAAATACTATTTCAGTCTTTCTACTTCAAAAATGGGAAAATTGTTTCAAAATTGTTTAGCTAAATGCTATAATGTACAACCCAATTTAGATTAAATAATTCATAGCCTTTTGAAAGATAGCAAGTATTTGTTTTAGGAATCTAAGCTGTCTCCGAGTATGTTTTTGATGTTTTATTGGGCATTTTATTGTTGCTTTCTAATAAAGGCCTTCTACAAATCCTTTTGTACTTCTAATTCATGACTGGTGTTTTGTTTTGCTCTCTCCTCTGTGGGTCCGCATTTGTCACCACGTTCGCCTACATCCGCTGGAACACCACTCTCTCGTGAATGTGCATACGACAGTTAGCAGAAGCTAGAGATTATGATTATGAGTATATTATGGATATTATTCTTACACAAATGCATTAGTTCACTTCAGGAGGCCTTTATTAACTCTCTGGAGATGTGTGGAGTACTTTTTATGATGGTTGGATGCTCTTTATTTTGTTTTAAAATCTCAACCACCATTCTTTGCCATTATAAAGCTTGGATGAGGCTGGATATGTTTTAATGGATGGCTTGAGAATTAGTAAATCATGGGGTCATTTTCATTTTTGGGTTAACTATCCCTTTAATGCTGTGCTGTGTCATTGACATTATGTACTTTCCTGCCTTTAAAGCTACTCCTTTTTAGTATGCTAACCTTTTCTGCATTTTTTCCCCCTGGCTTGTTTTCTCTTGATCTTAACTTTTATCTAAAAAAAAAAAAAGCTAGTTAGTGAGCATCTATAACCATGCAGATGTTCTGGTCCCTTGAGTTGGCTGGCAGTGAAATTGACCACATGTTCAGAGTCCGTACAGTTTCTACGATGATAAAGTTTTAGCCTTCTTCTTCAATGCTGGACACTGATTTGGAAGTGGTCTGATGTAAATGAAAATGTATTCATCCACAATGTAGCAATATATTTTGCACTTGAAGTAATAAAATGTCTTTTTCTTGATAAATCAACCATATTTTGACTCGTAATGATTGCATTATCATTAGCATAATCAAAGTGGCCAAAACAATCAATACTGTAGGAGAAAAACTCATCAATAGGTGTCTTTAATGAGACACTTGAGAAGCCCAGATTTCACTGTGTCTGTGTTGTATTTTCACTAATGACACAAGAATATTCAAACTTCTGGGAAATTTCATTGTTATGCAGCAAATGCTGTTAAAAAGTCTTTTAAAGGCCACACTGTGCAATGTAAGGTTACTCTTGAATGCTAAGAAAACAATATCCATGTCTTCTCTAAGGCTCGTTTCAGTGTGCTGACCTCAGCAGGTCTCTGTCTGAAAGGACACAAGCTTATTTTTTTCACAAGAAATACTGAGCATATGGTGAGATGACAAGTTCACCTTCAAAATTCATTTTAACACCTTCTGTAAAAAATTAAATGAAATTAAGTTAGTTTTCACAAGCGTTGCTCTTCTTCAAAAGGCCAGCGAAGTTTTGGAAAATTAGTTCGAATCTTAAAGTATGCAGATATTTCAAAAAATGCTTGGTGACAGGAGCTCCACATAAGCACATTCATAATTTTATTCCGTAGAGCATATGGATGTATATTTGTGACCTGCATATGCTCATGTTCAATTATTCCTGTTTAAGAATACCTCCTCCTACTCAACACAATCAGAGGTGAAAAAGCTAGTTCACTTTTCTTTGGCCCAAATGAAGTGATAATAATGTGAGAGCTTGTTATATTTTCCTGAGTGTTAGATTTTGCCAAATGTGTTGTTTTAACCCTGGAGGAAGTTGCTTTTGAAAAAGAATGAAGGAAAAAGTCCTAGACTGAGTTTTTCATATGAATTGACAGCAGTTATTCCAGATGAATTTACAGCTGACTAATGAAAGTCTAGTTTTCCTAATGACAAGCAAACAGTTATGCTATGATTTTTATGCTACATTTATTTATGCAACCTCAGATGTATATCATTTGAATATATATCAATACTTTCTCTCATAGTTATATTGTTGGGTTATATAAATTGCGGGCATCATTTAATATGCAGGGCATTGTAATCGCTTTTGAATGCGCGCTCGCTTTTTAATTTCACTTTCGAGATTCGTGATCACACATACTCTGTGTTTACTATGGAGCAGCAGTACTTACCACACATTTTACAAGATTAGATGTTTGTCATTGGTGCTCGGGATCTACAAATCATTTGCCACTGTCCTATCAGTCATCTCTTCTTACTTTGTTAATGTGGTAAGTGAAATTGTATGTACTGTAATGTAACAGGCTACCTATAGTGGCTAACTATGTCTCTTTAGTGGCTCCATAGAGCGTGTTATTCATTTTCCGTGCCTTTCTGTATTAGGATTCACGCTTACCCCTGATGTCACTGTCTGATGCCAATTTGGTAGACATTGCCCAACCCTAATATCATTACAGGCCGTCTTTTTTGTTCACTTCTGCCTATCCACACATCAAACTGTCATCACAGACATCAGAGATGTGATTTTCCCTCTGTCCTGAATGAATATGAACAAGACTGGGGCTGCTTTGATAATTCACTTTGTGAAGACATCATTATTATGCATAGAGTTGCTGGAAACGTCAAATAATGAGACTGTGACACAATGAATTTGTAAGGCGAGACTAGAGACGGCTCATTTCTGATTCTTTCTGGTGTGTTCTCCTAACATGAGATCCTGATGTTGTTGGACATGTCACTAGCATGTTCTCCATCTTCACTGGCATGCCATTTGGTGCACTGGCTGCCTTATGGATTGTGAGTAGAGCAATATGCATATTATAATAGTGAATGATCTGATTGCATAAATAATCTCCTGTTGACCTAAAACAATTCCTGGGTGTTCGAAACCAGAGGGGGCCCTAGTGTATTAATTACATAACTGCAAAATATTAACAGTGAGACAGAGAAAAGATACTGTATTCATTGCATTTCAGTAGTAGTATGCATAAATGTTTATTGTGTTATGAACCAAGTGGGTTGTGATCATTTTATAAAGAATTTAATTTAGAGTTACATACATAATTTTCCTAGCAGAAATATCAATCTAGGGAATAATGTTTTCATTATTGCTCTTGCCAAAGAGCACTCGACTCTTCCTAGCAGCCTGTCTCAGGGCCCTGACAGCTGTTCAGGAAATAAAATCTATTGTCATTACAGAGAATCACCAACTCAATCCGCAATCTGAGTATCATCAGAATTAATCATGACATCCCCATATTGGGTGTCATTTGTAATCTAACTTCTCTGTTTTGGTCAGCTGAAAGTAGGAACGTTTCAGCATTGTAAAGCAGATAGCTGTGGCATACATGGTCAGACTAGTGATGTACAGAATGGACGTCTCTTGAATAAAGGATGTGCTACTGAGATTTGTGTTTTTGCTGATTATCTCTGGTTAAATCTGAAAGATTCTTCCCCTTATTACTCTCTATGGACTTCCTCCCTTTGATCTCCTCGTGGTTTTGAATTCATCTCGCAGTAGGCTT
Organism: Cirrhinus molitorella; assembly: GCA_033026305.1. Taxonomy (NCBI): domain Eukaryota; kingdom Metazoa; phylum Chordata; class Actinopteri; order Cypriniformes; family Cyprinidae; genus Cirrhinus; species Cirrhinus molitorella. The sequence goes on along the minus strand of CM065122.1, from coordinate 27,415,925 downwards.
GTTATGAAGTTGCGTTGCTAATTCTGACAAATTTTCACATATGATACTGGCCTAAGCTGAATTCTCCAAATAGTTGTATAGTTAAGGGTAAAGATGAAATGTAGGCTACCTCAGAAAACCCTTCTCACTTTAATTAATGGTGGGTGGCTGTATGACACTTCTAAAACCACAAACTTTTTTTGACAGTGTTTTATGACATGAAAGCTAAGCTAACTTTGAATCCTCTTCAGAGAGACTTTGAAAGCTCCAGACACTTGCACCCCATCCTATTTTTCCCCACAGGCAAGGGGAAGTAAGGCAAGGAGGCAAGTTTTGAGACAAAGAAATGAAAAGAGGTGGCTGAGGTGCAATTTATTTTATTATATTTTATTTTATTTGATAATGTTTTATTTTTACAGAACCTTTAATCAAAATAGACTTGCAATTCCTTCACAATATGCTTTTTTCATGAATTACCTGGGAATCAAACCCATATCATTAGCATGGTTTACTGTTTGGAGCTTATATTGGATGTATTATTTAAAATTGTCATTTATTACAATTATTTACTTGTGGCTAAAGTTTTTATATTTGATTATTTAATTTAATTTTATTTTATTTTACAGACACATGCAAAAAACTTGCAGTTTATTCATGATATTTTTTGAATGACCTATGAGACCTATATTTATTATATATATATATATATATATATATATATTTAATTAAATTATATATTATATTATATTATTATATATTTATTATTAATTTAATTTAATTTCATCCAAAAAGACTTGCAGTTTATTCATGTTATGCATTTTTTTATGAATTACTTGGGAATAAAATAAATGTATGTATGTATGTATGTATGTATTTATTTGTGACCCTGGACCACAAAACCAGTCTTAAGTAGCTCAGGTATATTTGTAGCAATACTTAAAAATGCATTGTATGGGTCAAAATTATATTTTTTTCTTTTATGCCAAAAGTCATTAGGATATTAAGTAAAGATCATGTTCCATGAACATATTTTGTATAACTAAATTTTTGATTAGTAATATGCATTGCTAAGAACTTAATTTGGACAACTTTAAAGGTGATTTTCTCAGTATTAGATTTTTTGCACCCTCATATTACAGATTTTCAAATAGTTGTATCTCAGCCAAATAAAGTCCTATCTTAATAAACCATAAATCAATGGGAATTTTATTTATTAAAAAAAAAAAAACATTATGGCTGTTTTTGTGTTCCAGGGTCACATTCATTCAGTCATTCATTCATTTATTTTAATTTGTATTATTGTATTTGTATTACGTTTTGTGTTTGCATTTCCCTTGTGTTTTTATGCAGAAAACTTTTTGAGGCTTTCTGAATGCTTCATATTTTAGAACAGTTTACGTATTTTATTTTCTTCCCTCAATGGAAATGTTATTTATGTAAGACAGAATGCTCTGAGTCATAAAATGTTATTTTAGTCTTTGGCACCACTTAGTTTTAAGTCATAATTTCTATTTTATGGGTCTACCACCAATGCAAAATAAACATCTTTCTAAGTACCCTCTGGGGTAAACGAACCTCAGTTTCAGATCAAGTGATGTTGATTGACATAATGTTATGATTCAGAGCCTCCTGTCTTATGCCAATCTTATGGTTTAAGTGTCATGCCATTGGAGTTCTGAGCTTGTTCTTCTGTCACATTAATGGGTTGAAGATATAGATGTTAGGAAAAATTGATGCCCTACCTGGGGGTCTGCATTAACGAGAGTCTCCTAATGAATGGGAGGACACTAAAAGGCATCCTCTTTCCATCCATGCATCAACTCCATGACACACAGGAAAGGTAAATGTCTCTCTTTTTCTTTTCTGCTCATTGACTGATACCACCTCCTCCTTCGCCATCGGAGTTATTCTTAGTGGAAGCTTTGACTTCTCATCTTGCTCTGTCAAAGCAAAACGCCATATCCAAGTCCATTAGCTTTGAGAAAAAAAAATTACATTACCACTTAGACTGACTGTACGGAGCGTGCCAGGATTTTCTGCCATCCTGCTGGTTCTCCATTTCCGACAAGAGGAAGGTATTAAATGACTTTCAAAAGGAGCAGAAATTAAACCAGAAATTTGAGTTCATGTCTTGGAGACACGTCTGGACTGTTAAGGTTGCAGGCTCTTCTGCTTTGATCGAGTCTAAAGTTGGCCTGGCTAATCACTGATCAGTGGCTAATCATTGATTATAAATGGTTAGAGAGGAGGGTATTTCCCCTGAGGGTGCAGCCACTTGGCCTCCCGACTGTGGAAAAAAGAGGCACCATTAGTGTTATTAGAGGTTTAGATTTAATTCCAGCCTATTCTTCATTAAGGCAATTGATTGAGGGAAAGATTGATGCATGGAGCATGCTAGTCCTTGTGCCAGAAACACGCTGGCTCCATAGGATGTCATTTCGCTCAACTCCAGTCTCTTTCTGCAGTGCTCAATGCAGGAGACGCTTTTAGTCGCCAACCCTTGGGTTAAATGGACACTGCTAGCATACTGACGAGGAGAGAAAGGAACCAGATATAGACTTGGACAGGAAGCACAGCTTTACTTTTCAGTCTCCACAGCTTTTGCTGCTATAGCCTCTCCAGAGAAGCCTAGAAACAAAACAGTAGTGATTAATTTAGCTTTTTTTTTTCTTCAGATAGTCGTGTTGAGTCATTTGCGCTATGCGTCGATTCAGTATTTTTAGTGCTGGAAATTAAATGGAGAATCCTCTAGCTCCCTTAAGCCCACTTAATGCTCCTCTCGTTTTACATCTCATATTGTTTCGCGTTGTCACGAGTTCTGGAGCACTGAGCTTGATTAGATGCTCACATTCCCTTTTCTCTTGTGTGCTTTTGTCTACTTGATGATTTTTAGTTTACACCAGCGCTTGGCACAATGCTCTCAGGTTCACTGGAGGCTTAGAGTTTGACTCAAATGGAGAAAATGAATGCAGTGGCAATTCAGCAAAGCCAACGCTTTTGTATGTCTAAGCTAACAGCTAATGTAAACACATTTTTCCACAAATGGAGCTGTGTTCTACAAGCCTGCACATTTATGAGTGAGTGTGCATGAGTGCACCTCATGCCCCAGTTAGAGCTTAGTCAAGGTGTTTAGGCCCCAGGTGAGCCTTGAGCAACAGGAAAAGCCAAATCTCAGTGGACCACACACAATGAGGGACTGTTTAACCTAGGTTAACACTGGAGAATGTCAAGGATGAAACCAATCAAATTAAGCTGTTTTCCCCTGGATCTCAGTGGAATCAAGTTTATGTTATTTAATTTTATTAAATACAATAAATTATACAATTTCTACTCTATATTACAATGCTTATGTACACTGTATAAAATTTACAAACAGAATTTTTATCCATATGTTTTTATAATTTTGCTCTTCATTGCGTTGTGTTGCATGGTTAACATAAATGTTCGTACAAGTACTACATTTTTTACAAAAATTTCCAAATTCCTGGCAGAAAATGACAAGTATGTTTTTCTTTTCAGCCAGTAAGCAGAAAAGAAAAAGAGAGACATTTACTGTTGATGCATGGATGGAAAGAGGATGGCTTTTTTTTTAACAGTGTAAGAACGTTATCAGTATCAGAACATTTACTTAAAATCAAATAAATCATTTGAATGAGTTATTTTGAAGATTATTTTTATTAAAGCTGTAGTCCGTAAGTTTTGGCACTCTAGCGGTTAACAAACAGAACTGCATGCGTCTTGAGGAAGAACATTGTAGCCAGAGCAACTTCTCTCTGTTTATGTCTATGACGAGTCACACATGCAGGTACTGGGATACTAAACAGTGGTTCCTGCCAGAACCGGACTGAAATAATATACATAATATATATACGTAATATACAATAAAAACGTATTAAATGTGTACCGTAGTTATTCAGGATAAGCTAAAAACATGGTTCGGAAAATTATATAAAAAGTTACGGTCTGCAGCTTTAAATATTTATGTTTTAAAACAATATTCTATTTTAAAATTATTATATTTATTAGCTATAATTCTACTCTTTTACTTTAAACACTTGTTTTTATTGGTAATTATTATTATTAGTAGTAATAGTTGTAGTATCCGCAGTAATATCATTATATATTATCATAATCACCTTCATTTTTACATGAATATATTTTTATATAAAGTCTGGATCAAAAAATATTGATTTCTCACTTTAAATCAATTTTCATTTTTACGAAAAAAATATTGATTCTTAAATACCTATTAGTCTAGCCTGTTTATAGTTAATGAATGAAACACTGTAGCACACCTCCCTTTCAATAAAACACAATAAGCTTTATGTTGGTTACTTTCTGATATAAAACAAAGTCTCAGATTTCAAATTCTGTCCATTTTATTACAGTATTCAAAGAATAAGTGCCATTTTGACGCCGTTTAATGTGGAGTGAAAAATCGCTGAAGCACCTCAGTTCAAAGTGACATTGAGAAGTGCACATGAACTGATCATCTCTGCTTTAAAAAAGGTTTCAGCACAAAATAAACATGAATAAACATCTGAAGGTATTTTAAAAGAAAGAGTACAACTTACCGAAAACTGTATCCTGTCTCATGTTTAAAGCATAATCAGTCACATTACAGCTTGTAAATAATGTTATACATAACGCATTTTACTAAACATATGCACCATATAACATATTCATTAAATTTTTTACTGTTTTTCAGTGTTTATTTTATGTCTAAATAAACACCCCATTTACAAAAAAGTGCAGGAGTTGGAGTAGAAAGCTAATTATGTAACAAAATTAAATTTAACCTTTAATATTATAGTGATGTAGTACGAGCTGGCTCTCATGTATATTTTACAGCATTAATTGAGAAAATTTGGCATATACCTGATATATATCCAAAATAATCAGAAATCAAATTGCAAGCTAGTGAATCAGAATAAGATTAAACTGTGAATTTGTTCCAAAAACCTAGCCCTTGTAACATTTCCCACAGGTCCTTATATAGAGTCCGAAATTTTCGTATGCGTTTTTTCATATTCGTCAAAATTCGTCACACACAGGTGTTAAAACACCTCTTCAAATGCTCGCTGCAGATGTGAAAGCACAACAAATTGAACCCAGTTTTTTTATGACGGATAAAAGTTTTGGAGGGAGTGTGTAAACATGATTGAAACAACATTAGGTTGTATTTATTTTTTAACGTGCGAAAATTTCTGACCTTTAGTCTTCCACATGTAAGAAACTAATTGAATAATTGCAATAAAATACAAAATTAACATTAAAAAAAACTATATATTGGTAGTGAGTCGATTTTACATGAAACATAAAATATAAAACACTTTTTTAATGCAAATATGCATGTTTAATGCAATGTTCATTGTACTACAATATGTTCTCTAATGAAGCACTGCATCACGCACTTTTCCATGTATAGCCTATAACTGTATCTGTATTTTATGGTAATTTGTGAAAGTGGTTGTCTTGTAAATATCAGCTACATGGTCTGCACCATGGCTCCGGGAGACATCGTGTTTCATATCTTCTCCCAGCACACAGCAGAGAAATGACAGTAGGGCGACTGAGACTTTGACTCAGAATTAATTGTCTTGTCAATCCAATCAGCCGCTCAGTTTGTTGTCATGTTCATGTCAGTCTTTCCTCCATATCTGAGGCTTGTTTTTAGCTTAGGTAAAGCATATTATTATCTCCGTCTTTGCAGCTCCGCTTCGTCGTTGCCCCGTGGTACTCCCATCTCAAGCGTGTCATGGTCAACAGAAGACCTATAGTTCTGGCATTGCATCCCTGTCATCATAAGTCAGATGCATCTCCTCCAGCGAGTCAGACTCAACTAAGACCCAGAGATGAGCACCCATTCCCCTGGCAGTTGACATATGCCTCTTCCAGTCTCCAGCGCTGTCCTCAGAGCGCTCCTGTGGCTAATAACTAATACCATGCCAGCCTCAAAGGCAACGGTTCTGGCGGAAGATTTGTGGGTAACTGAATTACAGGTGGCACCTAATTTGAGGAGGCATGTGCAGAGGACTGACTCCTCTCGTCCGTCTTAATTCTTCTGTGTGAAAATGGTAATTTATTTCACTCCGCTCTGCCCTGCCGGTGTCTTGTGGAGTCTGTCCTCTCCTGGCCAGAGCTGTTAGACTAATTCTCAGTGTGCTGTAAATGAATGTAGCGCTGCACCTGGGCTCCACAGGTGGGGAACCGCTGGAATGACAGCTCACATCACAAACATAATCAGCAGACTTCTTCAGAAGTAGTGCCCGCCCCCAGATGCTGTCAGGTGGGCACAGAGGGCAGAGGAAAGGCTGTCATGTGGAACATTGCTGTATGTTATGGCATGCTGAGAATTTTTATTTATTTTTTTACAGAAAGTTCATGTAAGTAGAAAGGTTCTTGCAAACTTTTAGCTAATGAATCATTTAGAGCTGAGCTGAGGTAGCTTGTTTATTCGTTTGATAGTTACTTCAATATATAACCTCAAATGTCTCAGGAATAAATTTATAAACACCTTTATATCTGAATCTGCTGGCTGAAAGTCGATAGGCTTTATTCATTTAGCAGGAGCAGAACAAGTTTATGTGTAAATCTTTCACAAGCCCATTTGCACAAAAATAGCTGCATTCAAATGAAATGAACCATTTTTATATGAACAGGTTAAACGTCCAAAAATCTGGGGTTGGTAATTGTTTTTTGTTTTACGAAATGAATGCTTGTATACAGCAAGGACACACTGAATTTGATCAAAAGTGACAGTAAAGGCATACAACAATAATGTTACAAGATTTCTGTTTCAAATAAATGCTGTTTATGTTCTTTTAATCTTTCTGCTAATAAAGAATTCTTAAAAAATACTTTACTTTCCATAAAAATATTAAGCTGCACAACTCTTTTCAGCATTGATAATAAGAAATGTGTCTAAATCATGCTTCTGTAAATGAAGCTGTAAATTCACAGAAATACATTTTCAAATATATAAAGAGTTACTTTAAATTGTAATAATATTTCACAAGGCCTAATGAAAGATTGTGCACTTAGATGTTAAATGAATAGTTGAACCAAAAATTGTCTCTTGCCTCCCCTGAGCCCACTGAGTTTTAACAGACCCCCTAAAGCATGCAGTGAGTTTGGTGGGGGGTAATTGAGAATGAATGGGAGAAAGTCACGTGAGAGGAGGCAATCCATCCAATGCAATATGTTTTGATGTAACTGGTTATGATCGGCTGTGATTGGTTCAAGTGATAAATCCCACCTCTTGTGTTCAAGCGTGTTCTGCATTTGTGAATCAGTCTGAATGAACAATATAATGGCATTAATGGGAAGACTAATTTTAAAAAAGTAAATAAACAACTCACACACTTAGATATAACCACTTTGTTATGACAAAATAAGATTTGAAATGGCTTGAAAACATGATTTGTAGGAGTTTTTAGTGAGTAATCAGCTTGGTGAAGTTTAAAGTAATTCTCTGTGTCTGTGACCAATATTTACCAAGCTTTGATGACTGATGATATGAAAAATAGTAGTTAAAAGTTAACAATTAAAAAAGAACAGCTGAACATAAAATATATAGTTTAAATTGTTACTGCCTTGAGTTAATATTTTGGATTAAATGTAAAATGTAAAACTTGATGAGATGTGAATTTACATTTGATTAAAAAAAAAACTTTGTACTTTGCCTCCTCACATATATATAAATTTGTTCATAACTTTTAACTTGAATAATGTATGATACAGAAATGAGGACAGTAATCGTGGGGATCACTGACTTGACAGTTTGAAGTAAAAAAGAAAAACAGTTTTGTATAGTTTGAGATCATAGTGACAACATTCCCTTGTTAGATTTTTTTTTTTTTTTTTTGCTTTCTCTCTTAATAATAGCCAGTGTGTACAAACAAAGTCAAAAAGAAATCATAAGATGACATTTTATAACTATTATGAGTGCTACATGATTGCAGCAATGAAGATTTGATCAAGAACCTATGCAAATGTTAAGATGCCAGGTGGCTGTTATAGATAGGAAATAAGATGCATAATATTTTTCTTTTTACTTAACATTGTTGTATTTGTCTATTTTTTTGTCTAAATTCATTTCACATTCAGGTTCATGTGCAGGTCAGTGTATATTTCTGAGACATGTTCCTCTCTTGTGCTTATTAATATTAATTATTTTCCAATTGAAAGAGGATAAAAATTTCTATATAATTCAGATCAACCCACTAGTCTGTGCAATATGACAGATTAAATATTTGATGACTATATCTGGTAACCACAGCTGTTATACTTACAAATCAGCTCAAGGAATAATTGAAAACCTTTCTCAATTTTTTTGCAGTATGTTATGCAATGGAGAGAAAAAGACAACTTAAAAAAGAAGAAACATGAAAAATGGAGATGAACAATAAACAATGCCTTCTCGAGTGTGTCGTTAATATGGGAGATATTTTGAATAGAGTAATTAAAAAGAGGATATTCTTATTCGGTAGTCATCATTCAGATACAGTCTAACTAATTTACGGGTTCAGCACTTTGCATTTGTAACAATTTTGATAAATTGGCATGCAAACAAAAGAAACAATTACATGGATTTGAGCTTTAATTATAGATGTAAAAAGGGCCACAGTATACCATCATGCTTCTCTCAAATACAGCCGTTTCATCCGGATAAGAAATCATTTTATCATCCTCTTAAATAGTCAAACAATTGTAAACACTGTTTTCGTCAGTCCTAATTATTTTTAATGTCCTTATCATCAAAGATATTGCCAAATACTGAGGGATTCCAGCCCTGAGGCAGTCTGCCATCATGAGTTTAGTTTTTTCCCCCTAAATTATTCTGCATTGAGATGAATTATTGACTTTCTTATCTGGCATTTTTCCAGCATACATCATTAAACATTAGTCCAAAAAACAAAGTTTCACTCAAGTTAAGTTGCTTCACTAAATGCCAAGAACACAAACTGTGAACAACAAACAAAAACCAAAGACTCAGCCCAGCTTCATGAGTCCATCTCAGTATTGTGTGGTTTAATTGAAAAAATGGGACGTAAGCCAAAGGACATCATTTGATTTCTCTTCTATTTGCTGTAAGTTTGCATGCATTTCTGCCTCAGATTTGTATAATGCATACAAAATATGCAAGTGGTCCCATACTGAGATACATCATAAACACCTTTTTCTAACAGATGAATTCTGTTGCTTTATTGTCAGCATATGCCTGGCAGTCATTAGGAGCATCAGCATTCAATTTTATTTATTTTTTTATTTTTTTATTTAAACAAACACATTTTAGTAAAAATCTCTAAAAGTAATCTCCGAATCTTATAACTGTATGTCAGTTCTTCAGATATTTGATACCCTTTTCTCACTCCATATTTCTCAATATTGTCTTCCATGTCAATATTCTCTTGGCCTCACCTGTCTGCGCAGATCCCCGCAAAGTAATCTAAGCATCAACCGCATCCACTTTCCTTCAAACTGATGCGATCGTGGCGGTGCTTGGAGGATGCGGGCGGCCCAGGTGACCTTGTTCCATATTCAATTTAGCTAGCCCCGCGTTCCCGCGGACAGGTCCTCTGCCAGCTGCTCTCCCTGTCGCACAGTTCCTTGTGAAACACTGAGAACATCAGTCTGGGGACGACTTCGAGAGCCCTTATTGATGGTGTTGTCAAGGCGAGGGCGAGAGCAACTTAATCTCTCTCAATTAATACCCCCGCCTGCGGCCACCACGTCCCAGCGCTCAGTGGCCCTTTTCCCCCGCACAGCCCCTGAGCTCCACACTGACACTCACCTTTCTACTTCTAATGAGTCCCTCTCCGATTAGCTGCCATCGCTCCAGGCCTAAAAATCGTCCCTAAATCCCAACACATCCCTGACTCTATGTATTACCCCTCCCTCCTACCCCATGTGAAGATGCTTAAAAGATTTTCCCATAAAAAGTCTTTTGTGGACCTTTTTCACAGACTGAAGACAGTTATTACTATTGTAAATCTAACAAAGGTTTTTATATTTTATATATAAAAAAAAATAATAATAATCTGTACATTTATAAGACTATACTTTGTGTTAAATTACCTTGCCATTAAATTACATTTAATGGTGCTGCTTGAGTATGTACAGTACTATGGCTTAGGGGTGGGTGATATGAACAAAAGTAATTTTATTTCACAGTAACGATATATATTGCTTTAATTTAGGTCAAAATCAAAATTGATTATACCTTAGAAATTTCATAATTCTTCTTACCATTGTCACAAAAAACAAATACTAGCCTAAAAAAAAACTGAAGACAAGTAGTCAGCGATTACAAGCAACAGGACAAAAAAACTACAATATAACAAATAAATAAGAAATGCTACATACAGTCAGGGCTGGGGAGTAACGGATTACATGCAACAGCGTTATGTAATCAGGATACAAAAACAGGTAACTGTAATCCGTTACAGTTACGTCAAAAAACAAAGCAATCAGATTATAGTTACATTTTGTAAAAAATGGGAATGCAATCGGGATTACAATAATGATCCGAGGTGGTGATGCAGCAATAACACTGAGTTATTATTGCAGTTGAGAGAGAGAGAAAGAGAGAGACAGAGAGAGAGAGAGATTTTAGAGAGAGAAAGTGAGAAAAAGAGAGCGTGCGAGAGTTTAGGCATGAATTACCTTTGTAACTCTGTCCATTAGGTGTTCAGCAGCAGTGTCTCTGCAATAGTAAATCTCTAAATTCAGCTGCTTACAGAACTGCGCCGTTATTGTAGCTTTTTAAGTTGCTAGACTATTTTGCTGCAAATATTGTCAGAGCAGCACTAACAACACATTGTTGGTTTCTCTGCGGGTGTGTTTCCGTAATACTGTATATGTGTGCATCTGTAAAGGAGTGAGAGCGGGAGAAAGAGAGTATGTGCTTTCTGTATTTAATAAAACGGAATTTTTAAAAACATGGATATAATTTGTCATTTGTATCCTGTTTAAAATACGTATTTTTGCGATATATTCGGTCATTGTCATTTAGGCTTTTGGTCATTTCCCTGTAAGGAATCTGACTTTTGAAATAACTGAAATGGTTTAGCAAAGTGAGATGTATTAACTCCATGTGGAAGCCACATGAAGCAAGGCCTTTTCTTTCGTTACCATAGTTTTAACTGAATGAACAGTTTGAATACACAATTAGTCTTATATGCCATATATGGTGCTCGGATTACATTACTGAATACGTTTTTCATTAATTAACTTGTAACTGTAACAGAATACATTTTTAAAGTTATCCTCCCAAGCCTGCATACAGTGCACAGTATAAATGAGTACACCCCCTCTGAATAAAAATAAAATGTGTATTTTCTTAATGATCACTAATATAATTTAAGGAAAGATGGCAAAATTGAAATGTATTAAACATACTTGATAAAAACAACAAAATATATTCCAGTATTTTCTGTAAAATAAGTAAATTAGTAAATTTTGTTTAAATGAGGGATTGCAGAAATGAGTACACCCTAGATTTAATTCAGGAAATGTATAATATCCTAGTACTTAGTATGTCCTCCAGAACTGCTCTGAAGTTCATGACAAATTTTCACGTCTGTCCTGTTTAACTCCTGGAGGACAACCTCCTTAAATGCCCTGGTTTTTAATGTGTTGGTCAGATCATCTCTTCAGAATCCTCCACAGCCACTCAAGAGTGTTAAGATTGAGTGAAATACATGTCCACTGAAGGATTTTCACCATGGGACAATCAATATCTTCATTGTCATGCTGAAAAAAATGCCCAATAATGCAGGGAATGAGGAGAGGGAAGCATCTTTTCAGTTTTTGTGTTACATCACTCAGTGGTGTGTGAATTGATGACAGCACAACTCCCTCACACCTTCAATACTCATACATCCCAATATAAGAGCTTTACTACCACTGAACATCACTGTAGGAACCAGACACTTCTCACTGTACTCCTCCTCTAGTAACACCAGAACATTTAGGATGCTTTTGGATCCGAAATGATTGACTTGGTCTCTTGAGACCAGAGTATAGATTCCCAGTCTATATTTTGTAAATATGGGCCTTGGAAGAGGTTAAATGAGTTTATTGTCATTGGTACAGTACTTAGTTCTGGTGGTGACAACAACCATTGATGTCACTTCTAGGCTGCATCTTACTTTGTGAGATAAAGTGTCACTCTTTTCATAGGTTTTGCCGGCTCTGAGACACTTGCATGGTATTTCTCTGGCTCTTTTTCTAGCAAAAATTCACTTGTCACTAAATGAAAACTTGAAGTGAAGATCAAGAGCCTTGTTACAAATCCGGTGTTTTTGAATGTCGGTGCTATCTCTGCTATATTTTCACACTTAATACAATTATTTGGCATTCCTCTTGTACTATTGTCCTCTTTTGTACTAAGAAAGAAATCACCTGACAGTTCTCTCCCAAGTTGTTGCAGTTGACAGCATTAAATCTGAGTATGATTCTGTAGGCTATATAACACTTTAACTGTCAGGAAATCACTTGTTTTTAAAAGTTTGGTTTAATATACTTACTTGTTGACCAAAGATATCCTTAAACCTACACTTTTGTTTGTTTGTTTGTTTGTTTGTTTGTTTGTTTTATTTAGCAACTTTCAGGATGATGTACTCATTTTTGCAACGCAACATTTTATCACTTTGATAAGAAAATCTTATTTTCCTGATTAATTTTTGACATTCTTCTTTGGTAATTGGTCATTGGAACATTATATCTCCAAAGAACCCTGACACGTCTTTTTTGCTGAATTTGTTAAGTTTCAGAGGGGGTGTACTCATTTATGTTGTGCACTGTGCATTGTATAAGGTAATCAAATGTATAAAAACACTGCATATTCTTCACTGTGTAAGTAAAATATATATAGTTCTTCTTATTAAAGTTACAAAAGTGATTTAGTCAAGAGCAGTGAGAGATTTTCTGTCTTTTGTTGTTTAATTAACATGAATGATAGACAGCAGGAATATTAGACTGCTATCACTTTAAGAGCTGCCCGGATCCAATATACTGTTACACATAGGTTTTCTTTCTTAACCGTGTGCTTTCACTTAAGACCTAAATTACTGTGTTTATGAGGATACTTACAAAGATAGCCATTTTGACACAAGTTTGTGTATTTAACCAATACAAGACCTATTAAACAGAAAAATAACTCATGCGCATATAGCATTCGCTGCTGAAGTTAACTAAAGTTAATCAGTGGTAAGGTAAGTATAAGCAGTATTAATTAAGATAATAGCTTAATAGTTCACCTACCTGACCAGAAATAAGAACAAACACAAGAAAATCCTGGTTCAGTTTGGCCAACCACAAACGCCTTTTATTCCTCAGGCAGTTTTTTTGCACTCTTCTCCTTGATTTTTTTTTTTTTTTATAACTTTTGGCAGTCTATAGTACTCCAAATGTTTTTCCCAGTTCCACTGATTAGTATAGCCCAAAGCATGACAATAATTGACCATTTTCAGCAGCAATAATCAGCAAAATATATGAGTTTTGTTTTGTATAGTGGCATTGTTGAAAACACTCTATAGAAGTTTAGTCAACTATGACGACTTCTGTCCAGTAGACCCTTTTCACAATTTTGGGGCTCTCAGAAGTGAATATGACTAGGAGAAAGTATATCCAATGCGTTACCAGGCGACAGCGTAATTAATTATTTTGGTTCAGTCTTGATTTGCTACCCTATGGATTTTATGACCATATTCTAGTCATTCAGCAGCAGATGTCTAACAAAATTACTTTGAAAAACGCACTATGTGTAATCTTTAGAATCAATATAAAGATTATTTCCAGACTTTTTCCTGAAAATTTATTAGATGTACAGGCATAATCTTATAAAATGTGCCCATGCAACTGTATGTTCGTATGGAAAGCTTGTTGTTCTTGCCCTGGGGTGAGCACTGAGATAGTATTCCCAGTTATGTCTTCCCTGCACATCTGCTTTTGGGCTGTGCACCAACTTCAAATTAGGAAACACAAAGTGGGATTGATAGGACAGCTGTCAGACAGGGCCAGCCAGAAAAACTCATCACTGGCCCAGAGCCTCTGTGCTCTTTGATTGGCTCCTCAACTGGAAACATGGCTTCATCCAGCCAAACAAATGGCCCATGAGGAACAGGAGGAGAGTGCTGGCAGAACCGTTGGTAATGTTGAGGGAAAACATCTTGAGTCTTGTCCTGCATGCTTTTCCATCATTTTAAACCTGACGGTAACTTTACTGTTTACTGCAGTTGGATTCTCCACAATGTTTATGTCAGAAATATTTGACAAAAAATATTTGAAAAAAGCTTTTTTTTTTTTTTTTTTTTAAGGTATTTTTTCTTTAGCACAAAAAATGGCATTGTGGAAGTTTTAGAAAATACACAAATGTGTTTTAGCTAGCATTCTGATATTCTCAAGTCCTCATTAAAATATCTGAAGATTATTTCTACATTTAGATTTGGCTTTAGCATTGTAGTTTAATTTCTGTATTCAATCTTAATCACACAGCACTAAGCACTGGCATTATGTGCGAGCTATAAATAATATACAGTTCCCCTGCAATACCAGACGTACAAAGCATAATGATTACTCTCTGAAAAGAAGAAGAGTCTTTAAAAAAAAAAAAAAAAGGAAGGAATGGAAATTAATGTGAAATCATTTTGTTTTCTGTTACAAGCTTTAGGAATATAAATAAATGTAACTGAATCATTACTTACTTGCTTTTTTCAATGTGTGTTATCCGTTTTCTTTTTCTTTTTTTTCTTTTTTTTTTAAAGCAAGACAGGAACCACCACATCTTTTCATTTTAATCCAACACCTTCTTTAGAAGACGTGCAGTGGTTCTTTCTTGTTCTCAGGTTGTCACTTCATGAGAGCAGACACAGCACATGAGTTGGAAGGCCAGACACGCAGACAACTGTGTTAATTAAAATGTTCATAGGAGGTTTGCCATCCAAGAGAAGATGCCATTAAGGCTACAAGGAAATGAGCATGAATTCAGTAAGTGTTATTTCTGTGCCTTTCATTTCTTTGCTGTTCAGCTGGAATCTTTTCTAAAACTTCTGCTAGAACATAGGGGAGAATGGGGCTAGTTGTCACACTTTTTATTTCAGTGAATACTTTTCAGTGTGGCTTATTTTCTGTGTAAGTCAGATTCTGTGTAGGCTCACACCCTTAAAGTCTTGGCTACAAAAAAAAAAAAAAACTATTGAACATTTCCACCATCTTTTATAGAAAAAAAAAAAGTTGGTCAGTCAACATGTGTAGAATATAAACACATAATTGTAGAATATATACAACATTTGAAAGGTAATTTACTGTCGTTGTGTTAAAATAAATAAATAATAATAATATAATAATAATAATTAATAATAATTTGGTCAACAAATATTGCAATATACACTAGTGTTCAAAAATTTGGGGTCAGAAAGATTTTTTTTTATAAGGTTGCATTTATTTGATCAAAAATATAAAAATATCATTGTCCTGCTGGAAGACTCATGACCTCAGCTGGTGCAGCTCTCTGACACTGGCCACTACGTTGCACCCCAAAATTCTTTGGTAATCATCAGATTTCATGATACAGTTCATACAGCCAAGACATCCAGTTCCAGAAACAGCAAAGCAACCCCTAAACATCTTTGAACATCCACTATGTTTGACTGTAGGGACTGTGTTCTTTTCTTTGACGGCCTCATTTCTTTTTCTGTAAACGGTGCCATGGTGTCCTTTACCAAATAGCTCTACTTTTGTCTCATCTGTCCACAGTACGTTCTCCCAGATGGATTGTGGTTTTGTCACATACGTTTTTCCAACCTTTCCATGGTAGTGTATAAATTCAATAGATTTTTAACATTTAAAACAAATTTTTGACTGTCTTAATCACATATTATTGCCACCACAGCATTTACTACTTTTAATAATATAAAATGTACAAATGTTTCTAATTTAAAAAAAAAAGCAGATATGTTTTGAAAAAAACAAAAAAATGTTGCCAGAGGTCTAAATCACATTCTTGTTTGTTGCTTTGGTACACAGATTCTGTTAATATAAAAGGATTTCAGCTTCTTGAAAAAGATGCTGGCTGCATCAAAACAATTTTCTGAGCACTGCATATAATATAGAACTGACAATTAGAAGTATTATGTCCACCATCTGTTGCTAATTGTGTGGCTGCTAGCTTCATAAACTATGGCAATGTTTGAGAAGCATCTTGAGGAAAATAAGTGAATATTCATCCCTGCAACCTGGAAAATCACTGTCACTGAGTTCATCATTGCATAGATTATATATTTGGATGGTGGCATATAGAAATGATTAGTGTCGAAAATGATTACAGCTAAGAAATAAAATGTAGAGTAAAATTTAGAGTAAAATTTTATTTAAAGTAATTTCACTTTCAGAGTAGTGAACACTAGTTTTCCACTATCCCAGCAGTACACTGCAATTAAATTTGAGGTAACGGTGTGCGACAAATTACAAGTTATGGTTTGCAATTGTTGCAATGATATCAAAAAATGAGTGATATGAGCAATGACACATTTTCAGAAAAGTATTTTGAAAAGAAAGCTGTCAGCTATATCTTGTGTCCTCAGGTCCTCTGTGCCTTTTCTACAGGGAGCAACTTCAGTTCACCTGTCACAGTTAGTACCTGTTAGTCTTAAGCCAGACCACAGGATGTCAGTCAACAGTTCACAAGTGACAGAGACGAATACTGCACTGTCTCCCTCTGTTCTCAAAGCATACTGAAGATAGCTGTCGGTATGATTTGGGCAACCTTTTCATTTGCAAAAGACAAACCATCCATCAACAGCTGAAGGACAGGTAAATGTCATTTAAAATAATCAAATGGCTGCGAGGTTTCTGAGGTCCTATTATTGACAGTATAATATCTTTGTATATTTATATTCTTGACATCTATAATCTAAAATATACATCAAGACACATTTTAAAGCATTGTGCACTGATTTCTGTTCACATACTTATCTGCACGAGAGTGAGCCATGTTAACAATTGCATCTGACAACGTTTTTGCATTTGATAACATTCTCATGCTGCGGTATGAGCTTTTTTTGCAATGCAAATATATGGCAGATGGGAGCAGGTGCCATGGGTCATGTATCCTCTGACTTTCTCAGAGTTGGTAGGTTGCTATGCAGGTTGGCACTGCAAAAACGAGACAGAGAAGAGCACTAATCATTAAAATATTATTCCTAGATCCAGAAATCTCATCCATATGGACATTAATTTTGTTGTTGTTGTTGTTGTTGAAATAACTTTCTTTGTTTTTTCTTATCAGTTTTGTACATTAAGGTTGTATGTTACATCTATTGTTAAATTAATGTTTCAGTTACCATGATGGTGTTTAGTGTTTGTTTGAATGACACTGTGCACCTTCTATATATGGTAGTATTTAAAAGCTGCTTGTGATGGGCTTTGGTTCATCATGTGACTTTCTCATCACCACCTGCTTTTGGTGGTTATCAGTGTATTACAAAAGTAAAAAACAGACTTCAGAAATCAGTACTTCACTAGGTTGGTATATTAACATTATATCAGGTAATGAAATTACAGTCTTTAAATGTAAATTTAAGTTAACCATAAAACATTATTTTAATATTCTTAGCTTTAAATAACTGCTTTACTCGTTTTGCAGTGTGATGGGGGCATTGTCTAGCAAGAAAATTGCAGGCTGATTGGAAGATGCTTGCAGGGAAGGAACTGCATATTGCTGAAGGATATTCTGATAAATATTTGCATTCACCTGTCATGTAGCTGTATAAGAGGCTCAACTCCTGCTGCAGAAAACATCCCTCAAACCATGACACTTCCTTCCCTACCTTTTACTGACTTCTTTACGCACTTGGACTTAAGTCTTTTCTGTTTGACGCCAAACAAAATGTTTCCCATCAAACCCAATTGAATTAAACTTGCTCTTATCGCTAAAGTGAACTTATGCCCAGTTCTTCTCTCTCCACACAAATGCTCCTCAGCAAATGTGAGCTTGGCCTTTTGATTCTCTCTGCTGATGAGAGGCTTGGTCAAGATCCTTACCCTGTTCAGCGCTGCAGTGACAAGCAATTCCAGCTGCAGTGTTGAACCAATTCCCCATTGAGAGTCTGCATTATCCTGTCTTCTTGTGCATTTGACTTACATTGAATGACCAGCCTTTTTGGGGGACTTAAATGAATTAGTGTCATTGTATAGTGGCAATATTCAAGAAATCACAGATTTATTAGGGTTTGTCATATAATTAAGGAAATTATCACCAGGTGCCAGATTAAAACCAATAACTCTGACATCTGTAAGTGTTCTCACATCTTGATCAGAGTTCTTTTTCAAATATTTAATTTACGTTTTCTATACTATGCTTCAGAATACAATTCATTTATTAAATATGATCAAAAAACTGCCCTAATTTTTAACTCCACTGTACATTAAGCAAACCTATTTCATTCAGAGAGCTTAAAGGATTAGTTCACTTTCAGAGCAAAAATGTACAGATAATGTACTCACCCCCTTGTTATCCAAGATGTTCATGTCTTTCTTTCTTCAATCGTAAAGAAATTATGTTTTTTGAGGAAAACATTTCAGGATTTCTCTCTATATAGTGGGCTTCAAATGGCTCTAAACAATCCCAGCTGAGGAAGAAGGTTCTTATCTAACAAATTGACAATTTATGTACTTTTTAACCTCAAACTCTCTTCTTCTCTCGTCTCTGTGATATGCATGCATAGTCTGTGTGATCCATTTCAAGACGGTTAGGGTATGTCTAAAAACTCCTATCTCGTTTTCTTCCCCAACTTTAAATTGTCCTACATCGCTGCAGAAGTACCAACCCAGTGTTTGCAAAGTGAACATACAAAGAATTTCAAACGCTCTTTACAAAAAAAGGTAAAACAGCATTGTAGGACGATTTTGAAGTTGAAGACAAAAGCGGGATGGAAGTTTTTTGATATACCCTAACTGTATTGACCCGGATTACACAGACTATGCATGTACATCGCAGAAAAGAGATGAGACAAGCATTTGAGGTTAAAAAGTATATAAATGGTCAATTTGTTTTGAAAATAATTGATCGTTTCACTAGATAACACCATTCTTCAGCGACCGGGATCGTTTAGAGCCATTTGAAGCTGGATTTAAACTGCTTTTAAGTTCAAACTTGGGGGTGCAATAGAAGTCCATTATATAGAAAGAAATGCTATTTTTTTTCCCTCAAAAACATAATTTCTTTATGACTGAAGAAAGAAAGAGATGATCTTGGATAACAAGGGGGTGAGTACATTATCTGTACATTTTGTTCTGAAAGTGAACTAATCCTTTAAGGAAAGTTTCTGCTATTCTCTAATAACTGGTTAGCTTGTACTAAACTTTCTGAAAACCAAAAATCATTAGCTGGGTTATGCAAGCACACTGTTCTCACTATGGCATTTATTAGGCCTTCCCCAAGTGCACTGCCCACACAGTTACATTTATTAAGACCTTTGTCTTTCTTTGACATTCTGTACCTTTCAATTCAACCTTTTGATTTATTGGCAAAAACAGTGCAAGATCTTCCAAAATGAAGCTATACAGACCAATGAATTTTATTTTTCTGTTGGTTTCTCTAGCAGTTTTATGAGGTCAGAATACATCTTCATGGTTCCTCTTATAACTCAGTATGAAATAAATATTGGAGATGTGTGGGTTCAGAGAAGCATATCGTCTCTCCGAGTTATAGCTCTTTAACGTTTCCCAGTCCTAATGCGGTTCATGTCTGATGGTTTTAACTGTGACCGCCTCAATTAATGCATCTTCGGTCCTTTAATGTATCAGCTTTTACTGGTACTAATACACGCTCTGTGCTCTAATGTCATATTTACTGGAAGCCCGTCAGCGATGAGACGCCACCATCCATCTCTCTTAGATCTCTCTATCACTCACCCCCAGGGGGCCATTTGGTATCAATATCGTGCATTATAGCGATAGAGTCGGGCCGTTTTTTTCTTTTAGCGGCATGACTTCGACTAAGATTGTTAGAATGTTCTTGTCAAAGTCCATTATAGTTCAATGCTTTATTAAAAATGCTGATATGGGGTAAAGTGGCTGCTTGCCACTTGCTGCTTTTCTTTCAGCCATTGTCCATTGGCTGAGTGCAAGCTCTTTTCAGACCAGCTGCTGAAACGGGCTTGTTAGTCACTTGGTGAGATTGTTCATTAGCCGTTGTGATCAGAGTGAGGTGAGAAAAATGTGGCGGGAATAAGAAACAGAAAGAAAAGGCGCTGTCTATTCCTGTTGATTGTCTCACATAAGAATGCAATCAAGATGGAGTGTTATTCTTTAGGCGTCGGGAGTGTGTGTGGCAGTGGGGGAGGGTTACGATGGGCAGGGAGTGGGGGATGATGGGTATGGTAGGTTGTGTTTCTAGCATTGGCGGTTCTGCATGGGAAACAGGCTGTCTCAGTCTTTTCCTCCCTATCTCTCCAAACTGAGACGGCACATCAGAATGTAAGATTGTATGTAATTGGGGTGACGCTTTTTGTGTGAACTCCTATAGGTAAGCTCATTAAACCATAATCCAGCAGTAACACACTCGGCGGGTGACCTGATAATTGAGCTCAAGTGATAATCAGGTTAGACATGGTGCACCATGGGCACGAATCCGCAATAGGTTTACTGTTCACTCCTTTGAAGTGGGCAGAGAGGGTTTGGAGAAAGAGGGAGCACTATTGCGTCGCACCACTTATCGACAAAACCGCAGACACCGGAGTGAAGATCTTGATTACGCAGATGGGAGCATTCCTGCTATGACAGC
Source organism: Cirrhinus molitorella (assembly GCA_033026305.1). NCBI lineage: Eukaryota > Metazoa > Chordata > Actinopteri > Cypriniformes > Cyprinidae > Cirrhinus > Cirrhinus molitorella. Next base: position 27,395,155 of record CM065122.1, on the reverse strand, counting down.
AACAAATCATACCTACCTGTTAATTATCCGCAGTTTCAGCAGCTGAATAATGCCGGCGTCTCATTCGCTGCCAGCCACAATTTGTCTCTTCCTTGTTTGTTGCTGAGTTGAATGTGGAAAATGTTGTAATGTCAAAGTGTATTTGTGTGTAAGAGTAATGTCCATTACCATAATAGCATAATAACGTCCATTAACATTTTCAGAATTGCAACTGGACCAGATAAAACGTCCTAATGAAGGCTTTAGCAATTAGGAAAATGGATTGGCCACCAATAAGATTGTTTACATGGCTGCCTCCGTTAATGAAATTGTTATCCTGGAGGCTGCAAACATTGCCGCTTCTTAATCATTGCAAAAGCAGGGTGCAGGCACAGATCGTCAAACGACACAGTGCTGCAAGTCAAAAGAGGAGATGACATTTAGGTAACTTTAGCATCTGTGAACACATGCGTCTTTCACACTTCTGATTCAGTTCAATGTAGAACAGGGATGTGAAAACTGTTATATTTTTGAAACTGACTAGTTTAAAAGTCATGGTGTAACTGAAGTAGCAGCAGATCTTTTCTTCCATATTGAAATGTGTCAGTAGGAAATATAACTTTGTATTTCCAAACATTAATTTTGCCATTAATTGAGTAAATTAATCCAGTGAGATTCTCATTTTACAGCATTTTTACACAAGTGCCTAAAACTTTTAACAGTACTGTAGATTTTCAGGTAGGTTTCTTTAAGCATCTTAGAGATGTTGCCACAGTTCTTTATAGTCTGTCTCAGTTTGTTTTGTTTCTTCATGTCATTCCAGACAGACTGGATGATGATGAGATCAGGTCTCTGTGTAGCTTTTGTCAGACTCCTTGTGCAAACAAAAAATGCAAAATGAATGTTTGGAAATGTAATTTTCTAAACATTCATTCATGGATATTTCCTACTGACACACTACAGCAAAAGATATAAATAACTGACTAAAAAAAATACTAAAATACATTTCTGGCAGATGGAGGCAGATCTGAATGCAAACTTGCAAGGGGTCGGATTAACTGACTAAAGCATAGAGAAGTCCAGCATAAAACAGAAACAATGACTTTGTATTACAGCACAGAGGTTGCGTGTATTTATTTAGTAGTCACAAACAATATACAGTAGATGAGATTTATGTTGTGTTAGATTTATTACAGTTCATCACTGAGGTTTCTAGTTGCAGCAAACAGTGAAGCAAAACAGACTGTCTGAATTGCACTTTAATTTAAGCAAAATTATCTCTGATGGGGATGATAGGGGGAATTAAACTCTTGACATCTTTCTACCGCAAGCATGCAAGCTTGTGGGGCTTGTTACTAATGCAAGATAACACAAATGTCAAATAAAAATAGAGATGCTTGAGATTCATTATCAGAAGTTGATACAGTACCCTAAAAATGAAATGCTCATGGTTGCATGGATGCAACAACAAAAGCAGTGTTCATCTTGGCAGCAAAATTACTGACCAAAATGTTTCATTAACATTTTAAATAATTTTTTTTTTTTGTTTAATCAATAATAATGGCGATGAAACAGTGATGTATCATCATCATTGAAAAGAAACATCTTGAAGGTGAGATGGAATTTGTAATTTTGTGTCAGTCGTGATGTAAGTATTACGAAAATCTACTAAAACTCAAGTTTAAAAAAAGTGTTAAGGGGTAAAGTAATGTGAATTATGAAAAAGGACAAACTTTTTTTAAGTAACTATTAAAGTAATTCATGACTTTTTGACTTACAAGAAAATATTTGAGTTAAATAACGGCATTTACTTTGTTTTCCAATTTACTGACTGGCAGCTTTCTTGTCCCCACATTACGAGTTGCAGAGGCGTTGTGTGCGCTATGCAAACATGATGGTTACTGTAGTTCAAGCCTAAATGTGAGCAAAAACAAAGAATCAGTATCTCTCAGAATGAATAAAAACAATGAAATGCAAACCTGCAATAATTAAATTTTAAATAACACAAATATCCTTTACGCATTTAATCCCATTTTATTAACCAGTGTCTTTGCTGCTGACCTTCGATGATTCAATTCAACCATACTAATAAGACGTGAATTTACATTTCCTTCAGCCTGGGGCTTATTCATTTAACTTTTGGTGTAAAAGAGCTTTTGCATTTGCCAAAAATAGTGCCAAAAACGTTTTATATTAACACACAAACAAGCTCAGGCCAGATTTAAAAGTAGTGCAAAAGTAATGTAACACATTATTTTCTATAAAAGATAACCAAGTAACATAATTAGTAATATTTGAGGGAGTAACGCAGTGTTAACAGTGCATTATATACTATTAAAAGTAACTTCTCCTCATCACTATCTACAATACAGACAATGAATAACTTGTAACATGCATTTATTAGTACTAATACCACTATACCATTGTAATATTTATACAAGCTTAAATTAATATATACCATTTTAAGTATTTGGTTAAATATACAATTTTTTTAATAATTACTTTTAAATGGTGTTTGCAATGATAAAACATACAATGATAAAAATCCATTCATTTCTGCCCTCAGGCAGTTGTATGCTGTCCACTATTTTCTTGAGCTATGTCATAAGCAATGCAGGTGTTTTGTAGTTTAATGTAAATGTAAACATAAGCCTGGTTTCACACTGCAAGCTTGAGCAGCTGTTGTTGTGACGCTGTACAAATGCTTCCAGTATGAATACTCTCACAAGTCTGCAACTGCAGAAGTTAGGCTGACGCAAAGCTCAACCTTGTGGTGTGAAACAGACATAAGATTCTTAATTTTCTCCTGACATCAGAGCCACTGGACACATTAGTTTTGTTTTTGATGATAACACGAAACCAAGAGGGACGGGGTGAGAAGAGCTCGTTAACATTTAAAGAGACATGCACTGAAATGGGTCGCTGTGAACAGAGCTGTTTTTGATAAGGTAAAAAAAAGGTGTTCTTTTACACAACCATTGGAAATGTAACCAAAGTTTCTTTCAGACATTTCATGAAGACCCTAAAGAATCATAACGTCTGGAAAATGGGCATCTGATGTCCCCTTTAATGATTGAATCAAAAACAGATTGACAAACATGTTTGTCTGAGAATCTTTAGCTGTAGTGGCAATGTAAATTTAAAGATGCAACTTTTGCAAGCTTTTACAGCACAAGCTGCCTAGGAGTTAAATCATAGCATGCAATATTAATATCAATAAAATATGACAAAAATCCCAGATAAATATGTTAACCTCATTCAAAAACAGACTTTATGACCCTTATGACCTGTTCCAACCCCAACCTCAGAACTTTTGAGTATTTAGGCTGTGAGAAAACTTGAACGGTAAATACACTTTGGCACAGCAAGAGATGTCATTCAAGCATGAGAAACGGCATTTAGCATTGCAGCGAGTTTGACACTTGGAGCCATGTCAGAGTGGGCGTCGTACACGCCTGAGCACTAATGGGCTACCCCAGAGTGCTAAGCCAATATGAACGGCATCCATATTCAGAGCCGCTGTTAATCACTGGCGTGGCTGCGGCCATATTTCAGCGCTGGCCCTTTCTGCCCCAGGAATCTAATCCCGCCGAGCTTCTGCGAGCTGAGGGAGATTGATGGATGCAGGGGGGAAGCCTAACCGAGCAAACCCAGCCAATGCTGCCTCTCGTTCTCTCTCTCAGGTTCTTAACACAAGAGGTACGCTTCCGTCCATGGACAACTGCCAAACCCTTCCTTTCCTCCGGCCATAAATGCAACGTCTTTACAGAAGGGAACTACCTGTGTGGGGGCAATAAAGCTCATTCCTTTCAAACGTAATCAGACGCAGACAGAAAGAAATGCCCTCAATCCAATTGACTTGAACAACTGAAGCACACTGACTAATCCATTTCACAGTTCATTTCTGTCTCCCTGGATACCCGGAGCAGCGCAATTACGAGAAATAGAGAAATTATTACAAATGGTTTCTTTTTGGATGCCACTGTGAAGACACGAATGCATGCAGGAAGGGGAATACAATTCAAAGAGATTAACGCAGCTCGCTTTTCCCAAGCACAATAATTCTCTCTCTGTCTTCAGCGGGGTCACCATTGTACAGCCTAAATCATGCCTTATCAGGGCCAAACAGCCCCCCTGACTCATGTGGTGCCGTCAGCAACCTGTTGTGTGAATCACACGTTTCTCTGAGCGGGGGACAGGGATCTCTGCAGGTCGTAGTGGGCAGGTTGAACAGTAGGGGGAGTGGACAAATGTCATTCCAGTTGGCAGAGAAAGCTGTTGGTAACAAACTGGTGGGTCGTAAGCAAATTTAAGCATCTTTTTAATGGTCTACAACAGTTATTGTTTGAAATATGGTCAAATACACTTAAGTACTTTATATGAGACTGTTGCTAGTAATTATTGATAAAAAAGGGGGTTAGCTGGCTAACTACACAGACTGAAGCATGAGCATTACTTACATAGCAATTTTAGGCCTGTAATTTTCCAATGCATATGGAGCTGTTTTGCAGTGTGTGATTATTTTTATTTTAGTGCAAACCTCACTCTGTCAGTTCTAAAGATTTTACTAGTCAAAGTGCTGATTGCAATGCTGTAACAAATACACATAACCCCGGCTACGTTCAAAATTGCAAATTCTGTGTAGGTACTACTTTTGAGCAAGTACTTGACATCACAACTGTGAAGCATAGCAACACTGATCCATAACACTGTCATGGGATAGCAAAGTGTGCATCACAAAATCTTGCTGGAAGTGTTAAGTCATCCAGGTAGTTTTACTGAATTTGGACATACTACTCTACTATATAGTAGGGAAGTGTGCGATTTTGGACATACCTCCTAATTTTCAACTCTGTATATTGTTTACAGCACATCCTGATAGACAGCATTTATGAATATTTTTAATGAACACTGAGCCTTAAACTGACTTTTCTGAAGTGCGACCCGAACGTAAAGTTCTCAGACACTTAAAGGGATAGTAAAATTAAAATGACCCTATGATTTACTCAACCTCAATACATTCTAGGTGTATATCACTTTCTTCTTTCAGACAAATATTATTTATATTAAATAATTATTATTAGTTATATTAAAAATTGTCCTGGCTCTTCTAAGCTTTATAATGGTAGTGAATAGTGGTCCAGAGGCAAAATAAAGTGTGCTAATCCATCATAAAAAGTGCCCCACATGGCACCTGGGGTTTAATAGAGGTGCATTTGTGTGAGAAAAACATCCATATTTAAAACTTTATAAATCATAAATTCTAGCTTCTGCTAACTGTCGTACACACATACACGAAATAGTGCTGTTCCAGCGGATGGCGTGGGACATAGGCGTTGTGTAATATGCTAATCTTATGGGAACCAAGTTTTGTTTACAGCAAAAGAAAACCGGTCTCCTTTTGTTTTATATCGTAATCCTCTGACATTTTTGTTTACTAATCCTCGTTTTGTACTTCTAATTCATGACCGGTGTTTGTTTTGTTTGTGTTTTCCTACATCATGCGCTGGAACGCCACTCTCTTGTGAAAATGTGTACAACATTTAGCGCAGTGGTTCTCAAAGTGTGGGGCGCACGAGTATTGCAGGTGGGGCGCGGGCCATCAGCAGAAATATAAAAGAAATAAAAAAGCCAAAGGACGTAACTTAGAATGGGAGACGGATCACATTCAGCGCAACTTCTCTGCATCTACACCAGACGTTACAGTTGTCGCGTCGCGCCACAACAGCTCTACACAAGATGCAACAAAGCTACCGTTGCAAACATGCTGTCTATACTGAATGTGGAGCACGACAAATCCCCGACATTAATCTGATGCCTTGTTCTGTTTAATACGTACTGACACAACGTTAAAATGTTTTGCAACGATCGCTTTTATCGCGTCCAGTGAAGAGCTGTTGCGTTGTGGCGTGACGCGACAACTGTAGCGTCTGGTTTAGACACGGTGATTGAAGTTCATAATGGGTACCGATTAAAATAGGTTGTACTGTATTTTGTCGCTCGCGTCTGGTGTAGAAATGGTGTTAATTGCGTAGGAGAGGAGGAAAGGCCTGTGTGTGTCCTATGCCTTGGGGACAGCATGAAACAGCAAAAATAAACATAATGCAGTTATTCTCTCTGTGCTATTTTAAGTTTCAAGTGTTGCAGGCGTCTTTCCCCTTTAGATTTTTACAATTAAAAAAAGCATTCATTTTTTGTAATGGTAATAAAATTATTTGTTAGTCTTGGGATGTAAATTTGGGAAGGAGGGGGGGGCGCCAGATTTTTTATAAGTTTAAAGGGGCGTGCAACCAAAAAAGTTTGAGAACCACTGAGTTAGCGGAAGCTAGGGATTAGAGTTTATAAATTTGTAAATAAGGATATTTTTCTTATACAATTGTATTGCTACACTTCAGAAGACCTTTATTAACCCCCCTGGAGACGTATGGAGCAATTTTTATGATGGATGGATGCACTTTATTGGAAAATAATTCAGTTCTTTTGGAACTATTTTCTTTGTCAGAGGAAAATAAATATAACTGAACAAATTCGGTCTGAAATGTATGTTACTCCGTGTTTTATAGCACATTTATGGCCTCTGTGAATGTCTATTGTATGCTACTAAAAGCCACATACAGTTAAATATATTTGTGGCACAAAACAGTATAACTGTATACCACTATTATAGAAAGTCAGTGAAAAATGTCAACTTTTTTTTTATTTCCAACTTCTTCATAGAAATGATCATACTTGTAATTCTCAGTTCCTTTGTTTGCTCAGGTCCCAGCAAGAAGCACTGTCCAGAGATAACAGAAACCTTTCGTCACACCCCCTCATTTCATGCAGAGACCCATACCTGCTGAGTATAACCTCTTCCATAAACTGGCTTTGTGGTTCAGGGCCTCTGTACCTCCTACAGGAGGTAAGTATTCACTTGAGCCCATGTGCTAGAGAGCACACATTGCATATGAATAAATGCCATCCGTATATTCATATTACTAAACTGCAAGCCAGAAAGAACGTAATTGATTTGTGGTATAAATAAAATAAATAAGTAGACGCATACATAAACAAACAGATTCATATAGCCATATGTTCCATCTACGCTGCATATATTTTTTCCTATAGCTCTGCAGTTTGATCAGCAACCCTGAATAAATATAAGAACTTCCAGAGAGAGGAAGTGCTGAGAGTTTCTCTTATCTGAGTTTGTAGCTTGTTGGATTTAAATACATCAATGGTGAATGAAATTGAATGTTTCCCGATGCCTGTGCTCTGAGGAAATGGATTTCTTGCTTGCTGTCACTTTTTTTTTCCAAAGTCTTTAAAAAACTGCAGTTTTTTGTGACCGTTGTCTCCTTCCTTCCCAAAGCTTTTAATTTATATGCATGGAAAAGAAGGAAGCCCATGAGACGAAATATCACAATGATAATCATTTGTATTAATGTTTAATTATCGACGTAATTATTCAGGGGTTTATCGCCCCCCTTGCCCCCAGCGTTGCTTCAGTGCAATCAAGTTGACTAGATTATATCCGTGACAATAATGTGCAAATTTGGTTGAATTCACTTCTCACAGATTGCTATAATAGCTTCAAGTTGGCTAATTAATTACCCGAGCTGTAGTATGATTCATTTAGCTGCCATTTTTATTTGGATTGTTCTATCAGGTGTGTCGAGCTAAAATGGATGGGTAGCTCGTGTGAATAAATCATGGCGTACATAATGCAGGACAAACAAACAAAAAGAGCTTGTCATCAGGAAGATGAGATGTCTTTGAGAGCTACTGATCCAGTACTTTGGCAGCCTGCGATTATTGTAAATTATACCCCTGGAATCCTTGCTGTGCAGAATTAGAATCGGTTCGGTGTCTAATTTGGACTTTGCAATCAGAATTTTGATTAAGCTTGATATTGTCTCTGCAATTAGAACTTCAGTGATTCAGAATAAACAAAGGTGCAGAGAAAGTAACGCTACAACAAAAAAGAAAAAAAGTGCTAATATTTTCAGAACTGCAATCAACAATATTCCCTGAGTAGATCTGCTCTCGGGCCAAAATAATATTTTTCTTAACCACTGTCTGCTCCCATCAAGCAGACTTAGTGAGTAGCGAGAGCACTAGGGAAATAGGGAAATTGTTTTTAGATTACATTTGGGCGGAGTTGGTTCCACTCCTGCCTTTTTCGCTCCCTCTGAGGTGAGACCGTGGTCACTTTTCATTAGCTCTGAACTTCCTCACGCAGAACAAGTGTTAGTGAGGAAACGTGCCCTGACATTATGCCTGATCTGAAGTGTAAAATGTAGCTTTTCCACCCACTGAGAAGTCATTTATCAGGCTGTCTGAAGGCTTAGTAAAAGTGGAACATGAGGGTAAAGTTTGATGGACTTCATTAAAGAAAAAAAAGAAAAAAACAAAAAACATGCGAGCAACACGTCAAGAGTTATTAATTACTCTTAGGGTGATTTGTCTTCAGACTCCCACAATCCATCTAAATTAGACTCATTTTGGAAAATCTGTCAAGTAAGCAGGTTTAATTTGTCTAAATGACCCACTGTTTGTGTATGTATATTAAGTGTTGTATCACTTTATATGTCCCCTCATCAGTTATTAAGCAGTTGGTTAACATGAGAAGAGGTCATGTGGATTGACGGGAGGTTAACATTGAATAATTTGCATAATATGCTTTCTATAAACATGAGACAAAATGAGAGACAGTCACTGGTTGTGTTATTACAGTACAACACATTTCTATGATATGTAATTTCTGAAAACCACTATTGTAATACCATTACAAATATTGCAAACAATCAACTGTTAACCATTAAAAAATACTACATATTATATTAGGATTTAGTGGTTTTAACAAGTCACCAATAGAAGGTGACCAATTACCAGTTGAAACCCACCCAGTAAAACTAATACAAATTCTGTGATGGATTTTTTTGTTTGTTTGTTTTTTCAGCAGGGATGATATCCCTTACAAAAATTAACCATGGTTTTACTGTAGTAAAATTGTGGTAACCATTGTTTTTTGAGTATTGATGACTATTTGGATAACCACAATTTTAATACAAATACCAAGGTTAAACTATGGTTAGTGTATCAAAACCAATGTTAATTTGTGGTTATCATAGTTTAACTCTTTTATTTATTGTAAAAGCATGGTTAATTTTCATAAGTGATGTTGGTGGTATGTTAACACTAGCTACAATGGATATAAAAATTTTCACACCCCTGTTAAAATTCCAGGTTTATGTGATTTAAAAAAATTAAATACCACAAATAATTTCAGAACTTTTTCCACCTTTATTGTGACCTATATCTTGTACAACTCAATTGAAAAGCAAACTGAAATCTTTTTTTCTGTGGAAAGTAAAAATAAAAAACTAAAATAATGTGGTTGCATTAGTGTACACACCCTTAAACGAATACGTTGTCGAAGAACCTTTTGATTTTATCACAGCACTCAGTCTTTTTGGGTATGTGTTTATCAGCATTGCACATCTTGACTTGGCAATATTTGCCCACTCTTCTTTGCAAAAACACTCCAAATCTGCCAGATTGCGAGGGCATCTCTTACGCACAGCCCTCTTCAGATCACCCCACAGATTTTTAATTGGATTCAGGTCTGGGCTCTGGCTGGACCATTATAAAACTTCTTATCAACTTCTTTTGTTGATTTGGATGTATGCTTAGGGTCATTGTTGTGCTGAAAGATGAAGTTCCTCTTCCTGAAGGTTTTGTGCCAATATTGACTGGTATTTGGCACTGTTCATAATCCCCTCCACCTTGACTAAGGCCCCAGTTCCAGCCCCAAAGCATGATGCTGCCACCACCATGCTTCACTGTGGGTATGGTGTTCTTTTGGTGATATGCAGTGTTGTTTTTTGTTCAACCTTGGTTTCATCAGACCATAACACATTTTCCCACACGCTTTTTTGGAAGACTTCAAATGGGTTTTTGCCACCCTACCCCCCAGACATATGAAGAATACGGATGATTGTCGTCACATGTACCACACAACCAGTACTTGCCAGAAATTCCTGCAGCTCCTTTAATGTTGCTGTAGGCCTCTTGGCAGCCTCCCCAACCAGTTTTCTTCTTGTCTTTTCATCAATTTTGGAGGTACATCCTGTTCTTGGTAATGTCACAGTTGCACCATATTTTCTCCACTTGATGATGACTGACTTCATGGTGTTCCATGGTATATCTAATGCCTTCGAAAAAATATTTGTACCCTTCTCCTGACTGATACCTTTCAACAATGAGATCCCTCTGATGCTTTGGAAGCTCTTTGCGTGCGTTCCAACTTCACTTCAGCACCAGACACGAGTCAAACGATCGCGGAAATGGTACCGGTGACGAGTAGCTTCAGTAGAACATCAGTGAACTGCGGTCAGAAGAGATGTTGTCAGGCCATATGTCAGTAAAAACGAATTTACCTGTCCTGTCAGCTATTATACTGTGCTCACAGTGTGCGCTCTTCAAGTGCACGCACAAATGTGCCACACGCACTGTATTAGGCCTATATTAAAGCGCTGTATCATATTCAAACCCAAATGAAACTGCGATATCATAGTTATGTCGTCAGTTAAGACACAAATTTACAAAAAAAGGTGATTAAAGCTGCCTTAAAACTGTAAATTTAAGTATTTATTATTTATAGGTCACATTTAAAGCAGTGTCAGATTCACATCAAGTTCAGCAGTGGAAGCTTTTCAAAGTAACAGCAGCCAAAATATAATCTTAACCTGCTGTGATGTCTGTTAATCAAAGAACAAAATTAAATGGGGAAATTAATAACTTATGTAGTTTTAAGCTTTATCTTTATATAATTTAGCGTTTGATAACTTTAGGCTATATTTTCTTCCTGAAGGGCACAGGTAGCTTGCCTATATGACATTTATTATAATAGGTTGTTGTGAAGATTGTTTCAAGTTCACTTAGATTAGACGTTATTTCTAATAAATGGTAAAGTGATAGCTCTCAATTATACTGTAATGTTGAACGGTTATATTCAATGGTTAAATATTAGGAGACATTAGTTGGAATCAGTGATGCTTGCCTTCAGTCATAAAAAAGAATGGTATTAAATAAATATTAAAAATATACATTCTTTATATTGTTTCTACATTAATTTGAAGCATGAATGTGAAATTATTGCAATATAAAAGTATAATTAAAAACTTTAATGTCAGGTAGGATTAATCGCAATTAGTTTCAGGAAAAATGTGTGATTAATTGGTTAATTGTTCGACTGACACCGCTAATAAACATAGATCAGAAGACACTGTAAAATGATTTTGTAAAATTTCTAATCAGGCACTGAAGATCTCTCCACCTATGAATCCGGGATGGACTCGTTTCAAGGAGTAAACCAAATTGTTCACTATGGGCCAGATTTACTAAACAAGGCAAATTAGCATTAGAGCAATTCCTTAAAAGCGCCAATGGGGGGAAAATTCAATTTGTGATTTATTGACAATGTCACATTAAAGAACACAGACGCAGCCAGATCATTTCTATAATGACCAGCGCAATCCAACAGGAGCAGTGCAAATTACCGCCTGCTTTAGGGCATGCTTTTTTTGGATGTTAAATAATGATGCAAATACCAGTAATTTAAAACACCTACAAATGCATATTCAATAAAAAGGTCAGGCACAAAAATAACTGTCCACATCTTTTCAGTGCTAATTCTTTACTGCATGGCTTTAGTAAATCCTGACAGTACTATTTTAACACCAAAAGATGGTTTGTATATGTGCAAGTTGTTAGTAACTCCTAGGAGTTCTCACTTGTTTTTAATAAAATATCTGTGTCTCCCTTGTTTTTCATAAAAGATCTGTGGTTGACATTACTTGAAGAGATTTTTGTGTTTTCTTTTTTAATGTATTTGATACAGTATTTCAGATGAGAATTTTGAAGCCACTGTTGCTACTGTAACAGATTGCTACATGAGGACTGCAAAGGTTGTCTGATTTGTCAAGCACATAACACATATTTTTGGTAGTTGTAGTCATAATTTAGCCATTCTAAAACAGATATACAGTGCCAAAAGGAACTCAAAGAACTAATGTTCTTCCACTGTAGTAGTGGATCTCTATAGTGGCGATGTTTAAAACACAGCTGAAGGTGCTGTAATCCCATTGTTCTTTGAAATCTTTGCTTGTAAAATAGTTGTATTAATGCAAATAACACTTTGAAAAACAAATCAATACTGTTTCATGGAACAAGCATGGTCACCTTTCTGACCCATGTCTTTGAGGTTTCATCTAAAAGCAATTTCTAGCGAGGTCTGGGAAATGCAAAGCCAGCTTTATCCAGCTTGCTCTGACGTTCCAGTTTCAGTGGAAGTCAAGGCCCTGCACTTTGTTCTCTTGGAGGACATGATATTGATCTGGGTTGGTGTCAAAGTAAACTGGACTGTAATGCTTCAAAAATGAGCGTGTGGTTTACTAAGTCAACACTTTCAGCAGTTCCGTTAGAACTTTTGGATTTATTTCGGAAAGGGCCCATACATCTGTAGAGTAAATCAATTGCACCCTGGGCAGGTTATTAAACGCCGAGAAGAAACGCTTCTGTGATTCCAGACATCATCATTATTTCTGCCAAAAAGAAACAAACATTTGTTCTGGGCTTCTAGGAGAGGCCAGCTATTTCTGCTTCGCAAGTATACATTCCTTTTGAAACCCGGCACACATTTGTTTTCTTCAGGTCAGCCTCAAAATCATTTTACATCACTGTCCTCTCTAGTCCCCATGTATTACAACATCTATAGCAATAGATTCAGAGGGGCTACTGAACTGTCGTATCAGACTATATCCATTTACAGCGCAGTTCTACCTAAATACCATTTCTGTCATCATTTGCCAAACCATACAACGTTGTAAACCTGAGGAGATTTTTTTTGTGGGATATGAATAATCCATTAGTTAATCTTTTTCATGCAAGCTTCATAAAGGATCAGAAAGACCCATTATAATAATATTCAACACTGTAAAAAATATTCTGTAAAAATTATGGTAGAATTTTACCATAAAAAATACAGTAGCAACATTTTACAGTTTACGGTTTTCACTTAAATTTACAGGTAAATACCGTAATTCCATGAACTGATATAATGGTAATGTACCAACCTATTGAAGTATTGAAATCTGTTTTGTACCTTTGTAATACACTGATAACCACCAAAAGCAGGTAGTGATGAGAAAGTCACATGACGAACTAAAGCCCATCACAAGCAGCTTTTAAATGTTAACATATATAGAAGGTGCACAGTGTCATTCACACAAACACTGAACACCATCTTGTAACACACATGAAACTGAAATAATGCATTAAATATTAATTTAACAACATTAGATGTAGCATGCAACCCTAATGTACAAACATGATAAGAAAAAAAATAAGAAGAGTTATTTCAACAAAAAACATCACATTTTAAAAAATGTAACACAGGGAATTCTGGGAATGTCAGTTTTACAGTATTTTACCATTAACCATTTAACAGGTTTTTACTATAGCACTTTTACAGTTTTTTACAGTTAAATTCACTGTAATTTCTTAATGCAATGTTTATGTTATATTTTAAGCATTCTGAAACCATTATGATGGCTTTTTGTTAGATATTTAAGTCATTATTTCTCAATGGTATACATGAGAGAAGTGAATTACTTTTGATTACTCTTTTTTGTGTCTATTTCAGTTTTTTCATCACTCTAATCTATCATATGACTTTAGCCCATTTTTCTGATGCTTTTACAGGACTAATTTCTTCGTTTGTTTTTCACGAAAAGTAAGCCCAACAGTTTTGAAACGACATGAGGGTGAAAGATTTATTTTCTTCTTTTTCTGGATGAACTTATCATTTGAACAGCAACCAGTGTAGGTTGTAGATGAGAGAACTGTGGTAAACTTGTGATTTTTCTCCCAAATTTTATGTTTGATTGTGACATGTTTTTTAAGATAACAAAAAAACAACCTCAGCAGATTGAGCAGCTTTCGCATGTAAGTGACAAGTAAACAACAATCATACAAAACATTACCTTTTTTTTTCTTGTGGTTAATTGGAACCTTAATTTCTCGTCTCTGATGTCCTCATTAAAACTCTCTGAACTGATTTCAAACATAACATAATCAACAATTCAGATGGAACGAAAACACACCGCCATGGCCTGCCACTGCTTGCCAGAGGGATTGGTTTCAAGATGGTGAAATATTAACGAGGGCTTGTGTTTGACACATTCACTCCCTGGCTGTCATGCTGCCCTGCTGCCAAATGCTTGGTGTACATGACTGTGTTCATCATGTTTGTTTGTGTGTGCGTGTCGGTGTATGTGCGTGTTATCTATAGTCTGGACAGACTCAGGGCATCGCAGCAGGCAACACTGTGTTCCTGGTAAGCAGACTTGTGAATATAACACAAAGCTTTGAATCATGGAAGATAACAGGCCAGTTCACTAATGCATGCACGGCCTTGGCTCATTTCTCAGCACAGTGCAAAAGCAGCAGGATGAGGGAATGCATCAGGACGCGGTTCCACAAGACATGCACAATCTACCGGCTTTCATTTACTCCCTAGGCAACAGAGCATGTCATACAGTTACCGTAAAACTAAGCGTCTGCTCCAGGGGCGTCTCTAGGCAGGGGGCAGGGGCACCGCTGAAAATTCAGGTGCCGAAATAATCAACAGTGCAAAAATAAAAATACTAGAAATGTGACACCAGTGTGCAAAACTTATTTTTCTAAAGTAACACTGTGCAACAGTGACACCAAGTTTCAGAGCAAGGCAGTGACTCTTTTGCCTACTTTTGAGCTCATTAGGTTCCCATTGAGCTCTAAATCATGGCGTGAATGTGAGGGGGCTCATGGTGAAATGCAGGTGACAAGCAGTGCTCCCACATCACTGTGATTGCTCAGTCAATGCGATATCAAGTTCACAGCAGGTGCACAAATTGGCCCAAATGGGTTAATCTCGTTGTATAGAAGTGCACTGACTAATTACAAAGTAAACAACTCGCCCACTCAAAACAGCGCGACACTTGGTCTCGTCCAGTTCAAAATGAACTTGAAATTACTTGAAATTATGATCTGTGAGTGAACTGTTTATTTAGTGAGCACCCAGATGAGAAAAATAAATGTACTTGTGATCATCTTGAGCAACTGTTTAGTAATAATTCTGAAAAAAGTGAAAGTTATTATTATTATTAGTTATAAAGACAAGCTACATAAGATATGTTTTTAGTGTATTATCTTTGCATTAAAGTAAACATTTAAAGGGGTCATCGGATGCCAGTGCCAAAATCCACCCAGTGATATTTTAATCCCTGTAAATAATATCTCCTTTTTTGAATCAAGCCATTTTCAGCTTCTTGGTTGTGTGACTTTACACCAACCAAGATCGCTCCCACAGTTGATTGGTTGATTGACGCTTACCTTAAACCCACCCTAAGTGAACTGTAAACTGTCCAACCGCCAGAGCAGGGATGTAGACAAGAATGTTTCCTAAGCGATTGAGGTGTTCTGTTGTTGGATGTAAAAATGAACACAGCAATCGTCATTTACTCCTGACATCTGAGCCGCTGAAGACACAGAGGATTAACATTACTTTTGTAACTGAAGAGAATGTGTCCCATGATCTACATAAATGCATCTATGTTCGCGCAAATCATTCGTGATCCAGCTTTACCTACAGCAGAATGAGTATAAAGGGTTTTACGCATCTTCGCAAATTGCCTTTTCTAATAATGTGCTAGTTAGCAAGCTTTTAACTCTACAGAAGAGAGGGGCAGGGTGAGCAGAGCTCATTAGCATTTAAAGAGACATTCAGTTCATTCCTCGAGACTGCAGTGAATGGGTGAAAACAGAATGAGTCTAAACAGCTGATAAAACATCACAAGGTATAAGTCCTCTGTAACCATATCGCTTTCCTCAGAGGAAAACTCGTCTCATCTCATGACTCGTCTGGATCAGTAAGAGGACAACAGGGGATGGAGTCAGTTGTGTATTTTTGAGGATCCAGTGGTGGGCAAAAGATGCAATGATAAGTTGTTCCCACTTTATATTAGGTGGCTTAACTACTATGTACTTACATCAGAAAAGAAGCACAATGAATTATTGTACTTATACTTATGAGTAAATTGAAATGTTTGAGTGAACTAATGTAGCTAGCACAGAGTTGAATGACTGTCTAATTGCTATCTCTATAATGATAAACATATTTAATTATTTAACTCTTTTACAAAACAAACAAACAAAAAAACATCCTCAAAAAAGTCTTAATGGATTTAAGTATCAAAACAATGTCCTACCATATTGCTCTGCATCAAAGAAGTCAATATAGCACAGAAAAGAATAACTTAAAGAGGCTGCCAATGTTTAATAAACTGTGGACTGGCTTTTGATTTTTCTGTGTTTGTTTGTTTGTTACTATATTCAGGCATAAATTGCATACAATTAATTCCTAAACTTTCTACCATCCATTACTGGAAATGAAAGTACTGGTTGATATGGCTCGATCTCAACATTTACGCATGTTCTTGGCCTGTGAACTGGATCTTACTCTGAACACACGCCGTCTGTGGAAGTTCGGCCAGGCCCGGATCCAAAATGAAATCACTGAGGATGCTCTCACATATATTTTTTTTGTCCTGTCTATTTCTATGGTTATCACTATATCAATTATTGCTATTTCAAAAATGAATCCAGCATAAATATGCGTATGTCATACCTGAAACTTTGCATTGTGTATGTGTCTTTGATGCTCTTCAGAGTGCAAACACAGATACACACTGACTGGACAGTTACTGATTTGGGGGCATTTCCCCCCAATGTTGCCCTTGTTAATAAGGCATTTGAATTACTTGTATTTTTTAATTGCTTTTAGTTGCTTTTTGTTTGTTATATATTAATTGCTAAAATACAAATTGCACAGATTCAGAGGACGTGTTCCAGAGAACGTCTAAAAAAACTTGTTTTCTGTACTGTATTGTTCTGTACTGTTTTCCCATTGCTATTGTAAGGTGAATGCGTTTTACTTAGAACCCATGTAAACATCAAGTACTTGTATATGAATTTACATTTCAGAAGTTCACCACACACCCACGGATCTACTCTACTATCAGCTATAGTAAAGGGCATGATCCTCAGCTGTTTGCTAAGCAGGACCAGATCTGAGACACCTCATTGCATTGTAAGGCCTTTTGAGTGACAAAGCATGTCACATAGTTGAACACACTTGTGCACGGAGAGACAGGTAATGTTGAACATTCAACGAATCAGCAGTAAATGCCAACATTAACCCACAGCCCTGATATTAATTTGCCTGCTAAAAGAAAAGTGCAATTATTTGTGCAGGCACTTTTCTCTCAAGCAGTGCGGGCCAGTTCAACCTTTCAACATCAACAAATCAACTGCATGCAATTCATTATGCTTATAAAAGGTTATGGCAGCCTGATAAATGGGAGCCTCTGACTCATGTATCAAGTCCCTGAGATAAAGCAAAATTATGTCATGAATTATTAACTGCAATTCAATAGGTTGAGCTTCTAATCTCACAGTCCGTCAGGGCGGCTTAAGGGAGAATTCTCAACGAGATGAGGGTGACACAGGCAGAAAAGCACTGGGAAGCAAATTCATCGTCGTGTTTTAGTGTAAGCATCTGACAACCCCAATAGCAGGAACCCTGAAACAGGACATGCATGAAGCAAACGACTGCATTTGGGTATTTTTGGGTGAGGAAAACAGATGTATTACCGAAGGCTCTGGCTAAATGGATTTCCTATCAGTATGACAAGAAAATCTGACACAGCTAGCAGAAATGCTTTGCTGCCGCTGCAAACCTGTTCGGGGAAATTTGTGTATTTATTCTCCCGGTGACACAGGGTAACACTTGAGTCTGCTGATCGGTCAGATGTGTAAAGAATATGTGAAGTCTCTTGTACCTGAAAAACTGGTCACGGTGTTCGCCGGCAAGCATTCATATCCCCTGTCAGATCCAGAAAACTGAAAAAGAGAGAGAGACAAACACTCACCGGCACTCTCTTTTGTCCCCTGCAGAGCTATTGCCATGTGATTGAGGTTGAACTGGAAAAAAGAGAGAAATGTCATAGCTTCTAAAAATACAAAGTCCAAAAGGAGAGCTATAGGCGTATTTTGTTCTCCTCCAAATATTAGAAGTGCATTACAGATTCATTATTCATGAGGGTTGAGATGGATGGGGGGAAGGGGGCAGGGACATATGGTGCACGCTGCGTGTGGTGAAATATTAAAAAGCCGTGTCAGCGCTGAGGCCACAGTCCCACCAGGTGGGCAGATCTGCCGGACGAAGACAGCTCTCTCCTGACAACGGGCCCCGGCGGACGCACGTCCCGTGGTTCTGTGCCCAGAGACAAAGGCAGAGGGGACAGGCAGGTAGAGAGACACTGCTGAAACATACACGTAGAGGTCAGATGTGACGGTCAATGGTGCGACATCTGCAGTCTTGGTGGAGATTGGAGTGGACGGAAGGAGAGAGAGTTAGGGGCCAAACAAATTAGAATAAAATGAACAGGTCAGAGGCTTGATTATTTGTGCGACTGGAGATGCATCGTAATCATCTTGCTGTGTTGCTTTAGAGTTAGTGCATCTTAACACAACTGATTGGAAGGCAAAGTGTGATCAGTTTGGGAGACAACAGCATAAAAGGAGAGGGATAATAGTGAGATGTGTGGAAGCCTGTTTCTGCCACTGAATTAAAAAAAAAAAAAAAAACGCATTATATCAGAATTGCATGATATAAACTCGCAATTGCAAGTTATGAAGTCAAAATTGCAAGACAAAGTTATTCCATTTTGACTTTTTTCCCTGAATTGTGAGATATAAATTCATTCAGTTCTGAGGGGGAAAAAAAGAAAGTTTATGTCACAACTCTGACTTAAAAACTGGCAATTGTGTTATGAAGCCAAAATTTTGAGATGTAAACTTGCAATTCTGAAAAAAGTCACAATTTCGAGATATAAACTTGCAGAGATAATAGTAAGATGTATGGAATCCCATTTCTGACACCAAATAAAAAATTAAAAAATTCTATGATAGCATGATATAAACTCGCAATTTTAATTCAGACTTTTTTTTCCAAAATGTGAGATATAAACTCGTTCAGTTCTGATGGGGGAAAAAGACTGATATGTTCTCAGAATTGCAAGTTTATATATCACAATTCTGACTTAAAAACTGGCAATTGTGCATTATAAAGTCAGAATTGTCAGATACAAACTCGCAATTCTAGAAAAAAAAGGCACAATTTTGAGATAAAAACTCACAATTCTGAAAAATGTCACAATTTGAGATTTAAACTTACAATTCTGATAAAAGCCACAATTTTGAGATATCAATTTGCAGTTCTGAAAAAAAAAGTCAATTTCGAGAGACAAACTCACTGTTATGCCCCGTCTAGGAGTGAAGGCGCAACATGAAAGGGTACGAGGAGACGAAGTTGAGAAACTGAATAAACAGTATTTTCATGAGAACAATGATTTACAATATAGGTGGGGGATGTGTCTTCAGGAGACGACAAGCCCAAAATAACAAACAGAAACAACAAATAAAAGGTTCAAACAAAAATGGTGTCAGTCTGCCTACCTCCCCAATAATACTGTATACAATTATTTACAGGTAAGCTAACAAGTTCAAACAGAGGCAATCCAGAATTGTAGTCAAAAGAAACAGGCTGTAGTCAGAATTACAAGAGATAGCTAGGCACACTAATACAACAACACTCAAACTCTCACGGTAAAACACTCTCTCACAGTCTTTCTAACACATGTAACAAACTAACAGAGCAAACAAGCACAAAAGCTGAAGCAGGAAGTGATGGTGGAGGCTTTGTAGGCAGCAGGGAGTCAGCTGACCAGGCAGGGCGTGGCACCAGGAGACTACAGGAACCAATCGGTGTTCATCCTGCACAGAAACACACACTCATCCCAAAACAGAAAACACACACACAAAAAAGGACGTAACACTCACAATTCTGAAACAAAAGCTCATAATTCTGAGCAATTCTGAGAAAAATAGTCACAATTTTGAGATGTAAACTCGCAATTCTGAAAAAAAGTAAATTTTGAGATATAACCTCAAAAAAAACTGTTTATTTCTCAGAACTGTGAGTTTATATCTCGCAACGGGCAGTTTATATTATGTATCAATAGTGCAACTTTGTATCATGCAATTTAGAGAAAAAACATTTTTTCGAAGTTGTAAATAATTATTAGTGGAGTGTTTTACAAGAAAATACTAGTCTATTTCCATGTTTTGCATTTTATTCAATGTGTAATTTGGCATTTATTTGTAATTATATGTGAAATTCATTAGCAGTTCCTGAGTTAACATTCTTTCAAAGTAAATCCTTTATTCTTTTCAGTCTATGGACATTATCCTAAAAATAATACTTTTCTGGCACATAGATTATGGGAGAGAAATTATTTAAATAAGTGGTGTGTTTGTAAGCCATTGTTTATTAGGAATTAAAATGAGCAGGTTGGTAAATGACCATAATGAGTCAATAAAACCTAGCTCATTTATTGCTAATGGGAAATTTACGCAGATTCATGATGATGGATGCCTGTCCATCATATTCTCATTCGGATCGTGCCCTAACCTGAACAGAGCACACTGAGAGACAAAGCATGATGGGTAATTAAATGAGAGGAGTCATAATGTCCAAAACACAAAGGTTTTGTTAAGCAGTGATAAGCAGAAAATGGGTTCACATCTATTTTAAAGCTGAACAATTAAACTGTAAATATAGGCATATCCTTAATAGCAGGGATACATCAATATTATAATAATAGCAATGTGATAAACCAAGAATTATTTTCATTCTTTCTTGGTGGATTTTGCCACCAAGCATGTGTTATATAATGTAAATAGATCTTTGACAAACCAAGTACTATTAAAAAGTATGGGAGTCAGTAAGTTCTAAAAGAAATTAATACTTTTATTCAGCAAGGACACACTGAACTGATCAAAAGTGACAGTATAATACTTTTGAAAATGTTACAATTGATTTCAATTTCAAATAAATGGTGTTCTTTTGAACTTTCTGTTCATAAAATAATCAGTGTAAAAATATGATATGAAAAAGATAATAAAAAATGTTTCTTGAGCACTTAACATATTAGAATGATTTCTGAAGCATGTGACACTGAAGAATGGGGTAATATCAGTTGAAAATTTAGCTTTTAATTTAGCTTTTAAGAGATTTTAATTGTAGCCACATTTTAAAATATTATTGTTTTTACTTTATTTTGAATCAAATAAATGCAGCCTTGGTGAACATAAACTTATTTCAAACACATTTAAAAACTATTACCACCAACTTTTGTCAGATCCACAGATTTGCATGTATACGCTTAGAAATCTGAGCTATTTCTTTGTGTAATTATTAGTATACTCCAGCAGCTTTGATTGCGTGGAACGGTCATCAAGCTGGGTAGACCAGAGCTGAACTGACCCTTATGTGGCCTCACCACTGTGTTAGAGTCACAAATGTTCCTCAAAGAGAGAAAAAGAGAGAGACACAGACAGACAGACAGACAGAGACGCAGAAGGGGGCTAAGTATGTACCCACTCCCTCTGCCAAGCCTTGATCAGACCCTCATAAAAGGCTCTTTCCGTGGCAAGCCAGCTTTCATGAATAGCGCTGATGACAGCCCCCAAATTTCCAGGCGCAGCGAAGTACTGCATGGGAAACACAGGTGGCGCCTGGCTTCACTGCTCTGATTAACCTCTTCCATACTGCTCGTCTGCTGTCTGAAACTGTGTTTCGGGAGGGACAGCCAGAGTCTGGCAAGATGATAGATGAACCCATCTGAAGTGCAGGATCTAAAAAGACTGAGAATGACGAGGTTTAGAACTCCATCATCACTAGCTGTGTCCTTTATGTTGTAAATGGTTAAAGCCCCAACAAGTCCATAAGGTGCCCACGAGGGAGCAGTAAACAGGAGGAGACTGTAACTCAGAGGTCTGGGGACAGATAGAGAGGAATGTTCTCAACAGAGAGTGCAAGTGTGAAATACCTATGATGCAACAAGATAAAGACAGCTGAGACCCTGAACATCTCTGAGTGAAATATAAATCTTTCTATTCAGTTTGAGTTTCTCTGTGGCCCTCCAGACAGATCCTCAAATATGCCCATTTCAAATTTCTCACATAAAGGCTTTGATTCACAAAAGGTTTGCATGTATAAAAACTATGACAGGCTGATTAAAAAAAAAAAAAAGTACAAATAAAGGTTCAAACAAGGTTTTATAGTGGTGCGATAGAGGAACTAATTCTGGTTCCCCCAAAGAATCTTTTAGTGATTAGTTCTTAAAGAGAGTTCACCCAAAAAAGAAAATAAAAAATTAATTAATTACTTTCCCTTATGTCGTTCCAAACCTTTGTTCATCTTCAGAACACAAATGAAGATATTTCTGATGAAATCCGAGAGCTTTCTGACCCTGCTTAGACAGCAACACAACTGACATGTTCAAGGCCCAGAAAGGTAGTAAGGACATTATTAAAATAGTCCATGGGACATTAATGGCTCAACTGTAATTTTATGAAGCTAAGAGAATACTTTTTTGTTGTGGTACTTTTGTGAATGACCCGGAAGAGAAAAAACATTGAATGAAGTCATTATTTATGTTTTCTTAATGCACAAAATGTTTTCTCATAGCTTTATACTATTACACTGAACAACTGATGTCACATGGACTATTTTAACGATGTCCTTACTACCTTTCTGGGCCTTGAACATGGTAGTTGCTTTGCTGTCTATGTAGACTAAGAAAGCTAATGGATTTAATCAAAAATATCTTTTTTGTGTTCTAAAAATGCACAAAGGTTGTATGGCTTTGTAACGACATGAGGGTGAGTAATTAATGACAGAATCCCTTTAAAAGAATGTTTTGTTTTTTGTTTTTTTTTTGTTAGCGTAAAGAGCATTTTAATAGTCTAAAGAACCTTTTTCCATTATAAAGAACCTTTATGCAATGAAAAGATTCAGTAGATGTTAAAGGCTCTTCATGGAACCATAGAAGCAAATAAAGAAGCTTGATTTTTAGGAGTGTGCAAGTGCCCTATAGTTTTTTTTTGTTTTGTTTTATTTTTGATAGCCCTAATAAAAATATGTAACTTGCACTAAAAATGTCCACGCTGTCCAAGCTAATCTAAGATTTTGGCCTTTCGGTTGAGCAAAGTAGCACGTCTTTGTCAGTTTCTGTTGGCTTCTCTTAATGAATTTGTAATTTAGGGTGTGCTTCCATAAAGGTGCGAAATAAAGGGTGGTGTCAATGCAAGATTAAATTGCAGCCGCAAATCGATTTATCAACCCTGAAAGTCATTTCACAAATGGCGTGTGCAAATTAATATGACCAAAAGGCAGGTATTAATCTGAATCACGTGGAGCACCGTGGCTGCTGTCATTGCAGCCGGAGAACAGAGACTACTGACATACAGTGTGATTTAACAATTAAAACTGTAGAAAAAAATGTGGAATTATTTCTCATGAACTTTCTGTGAACAGTTCTTCTAATGCATGAAAACTTTAAATATGGGTATATCAAAACTATTTGCTAATTGGGCTACTGTGTGCACAGTTATACTTACAGTAATTAACTGCAATTTGTTAGATTGCGCAAGCAAATTAGTAACATTTATTTGGGATCTCAGTAAATCAGGGCGACAGTGAATTATTTGATGCGAATAAGGTTTGTTCCGTGCACTGCCTGTATCGCTTATTTATAAATACTTTTATCCTGCTGTGTATGGTTTTTGACTGATTACACTCTCAGGGAAATGCTCATTGTTTTTTGCAGTTTTAATTTACATTGTAATTAGAACAGTGCAATTAATTAACCTCCACTAAGTACCACTTAATAATCCACATGGAGTGCTGTTAATTACTTCAGTGTGATAATCATAAACCGGTCATTCAGTCACAGCCACAATGGCGATTCTTTTGTCCCAGATGGTGAAAAGCCCACTGTCCCAGATTTAGAGAAAAAGAGATTAAAAATACCATCTACGGCAAAGCTCCGGGCACAGAGCAGAATTTTATTGCTGGTAAGTTGTTCATTCATAGCTCTGGAGCCTCAGTGAGATTCTCAGTTATATTTCATAAAAGTATCAACTTCCCAGCTAATAAAAATATGTTCTAAGAACGTTTTACTAGATTTCCCATTGAGTCATGAAAACATTATATGTTTTCTGAACGTTAAAAAGCTGTTTTTTCAAAAATGACTTAAAAGTGATTTTTTCTTAAGTTATTCAAATGTTAAAAGATTAGTTCACTCCTGAATGAAAACTTCCACAATCCAAGATGTTCAAGTCTGTCTTTCTTCAGTCCAAAAGAAAATTAAGGTTTATGATGAAAACATCACAGAATTTTTCTCCATATAGTGGACTTCAGTTGGGATCAACGGGTTAAAAACCCAAATTGCTGTTTCAGTGCAGCTTTAAAGGACTCTACATGATCCCAGTCAAGGAATAAGGGTCTTGTCTAGCAAAACAATGGGTAATTTTCTTTAAAAAAAAAAAAAAACAAACAAAAAAAGTTTTTACATTTTAACCACAAATTTCACACATATAACGTATGAAGTTGAGCTTGTGCAAGATGTGTATTTGTGCTTTTTTTAGGAAATGGAAGATCATTTTGCTAGATAAGACCATTATTTCTCAGCTGGGATCATGTAAAGCCCTTTGAAGCTGCACTGAAACTGCAGTTTGGACCTTCAACTCATTGATCTCCATTAAAGTCCACTATATGGAGAAAAATCTTGGAATGTTTTTCTCAAAAATTGTAATTTCTTTTTGATTGAAGAATGAAAGACATGAACATCTTGGATGACAGGGGGTAAGTAAATTGTTAGACAAACATCTTAGAAAAAAAGTTTAACCTCTAGTAAGACAGTAATACATTTAAAATTTATTTGGACTTCAGCGCTTCCACACAATTAAAGCACATTAAGTACAAAATTGGTTGTTCCACTTTAGATGACAAGCTGATACGGTGTGGTGAGTATTTAAGACATACTGCTGCTATACATACTACATACTATAAAATAACCTGTAGCAGATCTATACAGGCGGAGCTGGGGAAGGTGGAGGGTTTCAAAGGAACTCTAGCACTGCCAGATGCCCAAGAGAATACTACCAGCCATTTAAATGTTAAGCTGCAAGCTCATTGGTTGCATACGCAACATGAACCAATCAGCTTGTGCCAAGTTGTATACTCTGTGAATATCATCAGTAACATTAACAACCCATTAGCCTGTGTCATCTAGAGTTTCATGGCAGAACTAGGTATTTCATATACACTTGAGTGTATTTATTTTTCACTAAAGGGATAAACAATGTTTTTGTGCTAATGTTTTGAGAACATTATAAAGACTAGATAACTTTAAGTGAACATTCTGATAATGTTACTGGAAAAACATTTGTTCATAAACAGAAGTCACTTAAAGTCAAAGTTCTGAGAACATTCACTATTACTTGGATTTATATCAGATGCTCATAGTAATTCATTATATTAATAAAGATACAAATTAGACTATGTAAATATTTGTTTCATCATTCCCTATATTTATATACAGAATTATAGGAGAAATGTGTAAGCTCAGAGAAATCACTTTTGGTTTCCAAACAGTCAAATCTGAGGACAGTGTGAGATATTGTTGAAATCTGAATGAACCTCTATAGTAGACATAAGTATTTTATATCTAGTTTTCCAGCTAGTTGCTGTTTAGATCAAAGGGTTGAGATATTAAGGAGATCTTGTTTGTGCGTTGTGTTTGGTTTTTGCATGTGGACCACTTTGACACCTCCACACTTTAAATATACTTTGAAGTTATATCGTATCTCTGTCCATATCACTTAAATTCATGCAACCCTCGTCACGAGCCCTGCATGCTTTTTCTGCATCTGTGGGCTGTAGTATTGAAAGACTGACCTGAACTTCCCTCTCAGGCCAGTAGCAAAAAAAAAAAAGGTTTAAAATCATGCATTCACTAGCAGAAGTGGAAGCTTTGAAAACCTTCACTGTATGCTTTATTAATGCAAGAGCAGCAGAAAGAGCGAGCGAGAAAAAGCATGACTGACCGGCAGAATTTTGGCCGGGGACAGAGCAACGGGAGCTGCCCCGTCATCAGCACTTCACAGGAAAGCACAGCCACATTAGCCAGCGTGGCAGAACCACTTCGTCATGCTGCAGAATAATGTGGCCGCCATTGCAGTCCCATGCGTTCCAGCCGTAAGCCACAGGAGTATGCGGCGCCAAGCATGTCATTAGAAATTATAGCGCAGGCACATAGATGCAAAACGCTTTAACTTATCGTAACACACATACTTAAATAGAATTTTAATGTTGTCTAAAAAGAATGGATAGTTCTCGCCTTCTCTGATTGGCTTCGAATGTGGCTTATCTAATACGAAACAGACAATGTATGAACACATGTGACTGTGCATCCTTTAAATGTTAATGTGTCAATCATTCATTCACAGAATGATCTTGAATTGTCAAGTTGCTTGGCAACAGTAATGCACTGTGGTACATTTCATGATCTATAATGCTCACCACAATAATAGCAATCAACAAACCATTGAAACAAAACAACTGGTTACCATGAAATATGAGTTGCTTGTGTCTTTATCAGGTCACATGACACAATGTCAGGTAGGAATTTATGCATTTTATTATTTATTGGACACTACTTGACTTTGCATCCTATCTACACTACCAGTCAAAATGTTTTTTAAAGAAGTTCAACTGTTCACCTTTTTTCTGCATTTATTTGATCCAAAGTACAGCAAAAACAGTAACATTTAGATTACTATTATTATTTTTTTTTTTAACTATTTAAAATAACTGTTTTCTATTTGAATATATTTTAAAATGTAATTTATCCCTGTGATTTTAAAGCTGAATTTTAGCAACATTACTCCAGTGACATGATACTTCAGAAATAATTCTAATATTCTTATTTGCTGCTTAAAAAGCATTTAGTATGTGTATTATGTTGAAAACAGCTGAGTATTTTTGCAGGTTTCTTTGATGAATAGAAAGTTCATAAAAATTTACATTATAAATGTCTTTTTCATCAAATTTGATCAATTTAAAGCAAAATAAAATAAAAGTATTAATTTCTATAATTTCTATTTCAAACAAAAGTCCAAGCTTTTGAATAGTATAATGTATAATCATACAAAAGCTTTTTATTTCATATAAATTCTGATCTTTTGATAATTTTATTAATCAAAGTATTCTGGAAAAAAAAAAACTTTTAAATAATAATAATAATGATAAGAAGAAGAAATGTTTCTTGAACAGCAAATCAGCATATTAGAATGATTTCTGAAGACACTTAAGACTTGAGTAATGATTCTGAAAATGCAGCTTTGATCACAGAAATAAATAAAAATTTAAAATTTAAAAATATTTCATAATTTTGCTGTTTTTGCTGTACTTTGAATCAAATAAATGCAGGCTTGGTGAGCAGAATAGACTTTAAAAACATAAAAAAAAATCTTTTGCATGGTAGTGTGCCATTGCTTCTGAACTTATGGCTTATGGCTTTCATACAGACTGATTATTCCTATGAACCGCAATGCATCCAGTCTTGCACCCTGAATATGAAGTTACGTAACATATACGGCCAAATGGCAGGAAGTGTAGAGAGCGTGCTCCTGTATTTTGGCTCAGTCTGTGCTAGCAGTGTTGTGCCGTGGCATGACCGTCTGGACTCGACACAGGGATTACAAGCGTCCACTGTGAAGAGGGATGGGTCTCACAGGAAGTGACACGTGCTGTTCGCACCCCGCCTACTCTGTGCTAGTGGTAGAGCGACTGCTGGAGACATTAAGGTTACTATTGCAGTTGAAATGTTTACCACACATTCGCCCCCCCACATTTCATCCTACAACAGAAGCATATGCCTGTCTCTTAAAGGGATAGTTCACAAAAATGACATTTCTGCCATCATTTATGTTTTTGTCTCTCATAATGTTCAACTGATGACACATGGACTATTTTAACAATGTCCTTATTACCTTTCTGGGTCTTGAACATGTCAGTTGCGTTGCTGTCTATGCAGGGTCAGAAAGCTCTCAGGTTTCAATACAAAATATCTTAATTTGTGTTCCAAAGATGAACGACATAAGGGTGAGTAACTACTGACAGAATTTGGTGAAATATCCCTTAAAATTTTTGTATGTTTATCACATAAAGCAATTTTATGGCTGAACAAAAGAGCCATATGAACCTCTTTTATGTTCTTTTATAGTGTTTTTGTCTTTATGGGTTAGAAACAACATGAGGGTGAGTAAATAATTAAAGAATTATCTTTTTTAAAAAAACAACTGTTCTTTAACATACAGATTCTCCTTTGTTTGTCTGCATGAACATGTTTGTGATGCTAGCTGGTGACAGGCATCCAGTGCGGATGTCAAAAAATTGTCTTGGAGCCCAGGAATACTTATTTGAATTCTGACACTTGGGGATAAAACAGGTCAAGGCACATTTGTTTCAAGGACATATTGTAGAACAGTTTCCATTTATCAGTGCATGTGCCCATTATCAAGGCTTTAGCCAGAGAAACTTTTGTCCAGTGTATTTCAACAAAGTTTTGCTGTTAGCACCAGTGGAAGGAGTTTGAATTCAAATCATAGTTCTTTCTAACATTGCTGGGCTCAGCGGATGTATTCATGATTGATTTTTAATGTGGGCCATGTTGCTTGATGATTTGAGTCCTTTGCAATATAGTAAGACTCAATGGGTAGTTCTAACAGCAGCTGCAGACTGTGAGAAACTTGCTGTGTTGTTGAAGGTGCAAACCTGAGCCGTCTCTGAAGATAAGGCTTTTCCTCCATCTGCAGTGTCTGATATGCAGCTCCACTGTAACAGGCTTTGCGTTCAGAGAGTTTCCAAGCCGCTTTGGTGCCACAGCTGTCAGGGGACATCAGCCGAGGTTTCCTAAATTGATCAGGCGCTGAGAGATTACTGGTCAACAACAACCATTTCTCCCCAGTCTCTCAAATCTCTGCCCGCACACACATACTAAAGCTTGGCCTCTAATGGAGGATAAACAGACAGTACTTTCTCTCAACATGAGCCATCCCATCTAGAGGTTGCGGTACAAATAAATCATTATCGACCTGTCATTTTATTGGTGTTCAGAATAGTTCTATAGATACATGCCATTCCATATGTGTATGAAGATTTGATCTAGCCAATATTGTTTTATTATTTGTAATTATTTCATTCTCATTTAACCCCTATTAAACTCATCTTTAGGGGGTCTGTTAAAACTCAGTGGGCTCAGGGGAGGTGAGAGAGAGACAGTTGAAGTCAAAAGTTCACATACACCTTTCAGAATCTCAGGTCCCGCAGATTCTTTGTTTTTTCAGCATTTTTGTGTGTTTGAATCCTTTCCAACAATGATTGTATGATCATACAATCATTGTTGAGATCCATCTTTCCACACTGAGGACAACTGAGGAACTCATATACAAGGTTCAAAGGCTCACTGATGCTTCAGAAGGAAAAACAATGCATTAAGAGCAGGGGGGTGAAAACATTTTGAATTTGAAGATTTACATTTAACTTATTTTGTCTACTGGGGAAACATGTAAGTATATTTTGTAGCTTCTGAAGAAAAATTTAAAAAAAATTTAAAAATGAAAAATATTTAGGTAAAATGTACATATCCCCTTTCCATTCAAAAGTTTACATCCTTGGCATTAATGCATAATTTTTCATTCTGAAGCATCAGTAAGTGTTTGAACCTTCTATAATAGTTGAGTCTCTCAGTTGTCCTCAGTGTGAAAAGATGGATCTCAGAATCATACAGTCGTTCGAAAGGGTTCAAATACACAAAAATGCTGAAAAACCAAAGAACTGCCCAAAAACTGTTCAGAACAAACAAGGGACTCATGAACAACTATCACTAAACCAAAAAACACCTAGGGATCATTTAGGTAACAACAAAGTATTAAGAATCAAGTGTATGTAAACTTTTGAACTGGGTCGAATATTTTCTCTTGTGAAATATCTTATTCAGGTCAGTATAAAAATAACATTTTATATGATCCCTCTTATTTTGGTAAAATAATTAGCATTTTGTAATATTCCCAAGGTATATGTAAACTTTTGACTTTAACTGTATATAAATTAAGTTGTTTATTTTAACTTACTTGAAAATAACGAATTATTTTGAATTAGTACTTTGTATGGAAGCTAGCAGGTTATTACATTATACTTGTCATCAATATAGGAAATCTAGCTGATTTAGCAAGCCTTTCTTTTTCATACAACAAAACAGACTGGCTGCTCTAAAAAAGGACAAAAGCACCATTAAAGTGTCATACAAGTGTTCATATGACTTGTGTACAAAATGCCAAATCTTCTAAAGCCAAACGATAGCTTAGAGGATCCAAGGCATTATTTGCTGAAAATTCACTGAAAATCTGGCCTTCTGCCTAGTCAAATCACGTATTTGTTTGGATATAGCTGGATCTTCATTGAGTGTTGTGTGTATCTTGACATACCACATTTGAATGGTTTTCTGTATACCTGTCAAAATGACAGGCAGCATTTGGAATTATCCGTCAAGATTTGGAAAATAACAGAAACATTTCTGTTACCACAACCTTTGTTCCCATTGTACTTGGAATATATCATTCCCAGTTTCGAAGCAAGTCAACAACAGCCATTCAAAACAGGGATGTCATGAGCAATGCAAGCAAATTCTATTATCTGCAAGACAAGCAATACATTTTCACCACGTTTCTAAGAATAGATGCATTTTTCCTCGGTTTTGGAGACACATGCATCTTTATTTGGGTCGTGTTTTCCCAGAGCATGGAGCAATCTAATGAGAGTCAGCTCTTTTTCAACTCATTTTGCTTTCTATCGATTTTTATCGGCAGCTCAATTTTCACATCTGAAGCTTAATTGTTCATGCAATCCCTGTATGCCATATTCCAATTCACAAAGAGATGAAACAGTTGGGAGGAAAGGATGTGTAACTCGGTGGGGGCTGTAGCTGTTCTGGTGACAGTGGCCTTGTACCATAGATTACACTGCCCTCTGTTGACAGGTCCTTGAATTTTTGCAACAAGATTAGAGGAGAAATGTTTTTCTTTTTATGCCACAAAACCACATTATGTCATCCTAGACTCGGTCTGTTTTTGCTATCACATCGGTAATAATAGTATTTCTGGTGCTCTAATGCTATGACTCATGTATGAGGAAGAAACAGTGGGCAGTTTGCAAGCAATTCCTCCTCCTTCCAAGTCCAGCTTTGATACATAACATAATTTCCCTTCTAAAACATGATTTGTGAGATGCCTTGAACTTGCTTTTGTGTGCACCAGATTTTTTTTATCTTTAATTATCATGCGGGTCGGTGCAATCTGTGGTCAGGGACGCAAAATGAAAATATTAGAAAAAGAAACAAGCTTTGCCTGAATAAGCGTGTATGAGAGCGTTGACCTGTCAGTCCTTTCCCATGATCCATTCACCCGAGATATTTCATCACATGTTTTTTTCTGAGCCACTCGGTTCAAGCACTCTAGGTATGGATAAAGGAGGAAATATGATTTCCCCCGCTGTGTGTGGCAGACTTATCGACTTTCTTATGTGCTTGAGAATAATGAACTTCCATTCTGGGCTGAGGTTAAGTGGCAGTATGTTTGTTTTGATCGCATGAATGTCAAGCACTTTTAGACATACATTACCTTGTAAAAATGTGCCAGAAATGTGTCAGAATGGAGCAAATCAAGGACAAGTCCCACTGTGGGCCATTAGAAATCTAATTAATGAAACTTAGCTTTGACTTGCTTTCATGGCCCGTCTTGGTAAGTTGCGAGTTGAGTTTCATTTCAATTTTGCTCTCCCCTGCTGTCACTCATGATGTGCGTAACACAGCACTACATAATTGAAAACCAAGCGCTGCATCCCAGAATGTCTCTCTCAGCAGATTTTGACGCTGTAAGCCCTTGACCAGCAGAGAATTAATAATTGTTACATGGGTTCCACTTGCTACAGTCACCCTCTATTTGAGCAAAACATTTAACCCTTGTATTATAGTTTTGCACAGATACACTGCAGAAAAATGCATCTGTCTGACACGTAACATGGGTTTGTGAATGTATCTGTGCTTTTCATTTAAGCCCTTTAATTGCCAAAGCCCTTCATTAGCATACAATATGTAATTATAGTTACATGACTGCAGGTCTCATGCTGATACACTGATGGAAAAACAGACACTGAGAAAGACAATAGGAGAGAAAATTACAGTGTGTATATGTGCATGTTTACATCTTGGTGTGTGCCGGAATAGTTTATTTATTTATTTATTTTTTGTGGAAATTGGATTAAATTTCTTTCTTTAATGGCTTTTTTAGTTAAGTATCTGGCACGTCTGTCAGCTCAGAAAAGCTGAAAAGAAAACACGCAGGCCATTTGTTATGGGCTGTCTGAGTCTAAAACTGTCATCCAGTGAGTTGTTTCAATCTGCAGCTGGTTTCCACATAGATACAGTGGATATAAAAAGTCTATACACCCCTGTTAAAATGCCAGGTTTATGTGATTAAAAAAAATTTAAAGTACCACAAATAATTTCAGAACTTTTTCCACCTTTATTGTGACCTTTATCTTGTACAACTCAATTGAAAAACAAACTGAATTTTTTTTTTTTTTTGTGGAAATTAAAAATATAAAACTAAAATAACTAAACTAATACTTGCATAACTGCATAACTAATAACTGTCAAAGCACCTTTTGATTTTATTACAGCACTCAGTCTTTTGGGGTATGAGTTTATCAGCATGGCACAGCTTGACTTGGCAATATTTGCCCACTCTTCTTTGCAGAAACACTCCAAATCTGCCAGATTGTGAGGGCATCTCTTATGCACAGCCCTCTTCAGATCACCCAACAGATCTTCAATTGGATTCAGGTCTGGACTCTGGCTGGGCCATTCTAAAACTTTAATCTTTTTCTTGTGAAGCCATTCTTTTGTTGATTTGGATGTATGCTTAGGGTCATTGTTGTGCTGAAAGATGAAGTTCCTGAAGGTTTTGTGCCAATATTGACTGGTATTTGGCACTGTTCATAATTCTCTCCACCTTGACTAAGGCCCCAGTTCCAGCTGAAGAAAAAACAGCCCCAAAGCATGATGCTGCCACCACCATGCTTCACTGTGGGTAGGGTGTTCTTTTAGTGATGTGCAGTGATGTTTTTGTGCCAAACATACCTTTTGGAATTGTGGCCAAAGAGTTCAACCTTGGTTTCATCAGACCATAACATATTTTCCCACATGCTTTTGGAAAACTTAAAATGGGTTTTTGCAAAATTGAGCTGGGCTCAGATGTTTTTCCTGCCACCCTACCCCACAGCCAAGAATACGGGTGACTGTCGTCACATGTACCACACAACCAGTACTTGTGAGAAATTCCTGCAGCTCCATTAATGTTGCTGTAGGCCTCTTGGCAGCCTCCCCAACCAGTTTTCTTCTTGTCTTTTCATCAATTTTGGAGGGACGTCCTGTTCTTGGTAATGTCCCTGTTGCACCATATTTTCTCCAGTTGAGGATGACTGACTTCACGGTGTTCCATGGTACATCTAATGCCTTAGAAAAATTTTTGTACCCTTCTCTTGAATGATATCTTTTAACAGTGAGATTCCTCTGATGCTTTGGAAGCTCTTTGCGGACCATGGCTTTTGCTGTGAGATGCGACTAGGAAAATGTCAGGAAAAGCCTACTAGAACAGCTGAACTTTTTGGGGGGTTAATCAGAGGCACTTTAAATGATGGCAGGTGTATTGACTCCTGTTTAACATGAGTTTAAATGTGATTAGTTAATTCTGAGCATGGCCACATCCCCAGTTGTAAAAGGGTGTGCACACTAATGCAACCACATTATTTTAGCTTTTTATTTTTATTTCCCACTGAATAAAGATTTCAGATTGTTTTTCAATTGAGTTGTACAGGTCACATAAAAGGTGGAGAAATTTCTGAAGTTATTTATCATGGTCTAATTTTTTAAATCACATAAACCTGGAATTTTAACAGGGGTGTGTAGGCTTTTTATATCCACTGTGTATATATTATATTGTAGTTAATAATATTACTATTTCATTTTGTTCCATTAAGACAGAAATCATGAGATTTATAGTGAATGTTGTGTTGTGTTTACACTACTAGTTTATAACTGAAAGACCAATTTGTTGTAACCTGTAAAAATTATGTTTTGAAAGAAGAAGAGACTTGTGGAAATGTTTCACTATGTTGTCTTCATAATAATATTTTTATAATAATATCTTTTCACAGTAAACACTATCTTTTGAAAGTTTGGGGTCAGTAAGTTTTTTTTTGTTTTTTTTTGTTTTTTTTTTACATATTTTTATTCAGAAATGACACAATAAATTGATCAAAAGTGGCATTAAAGACATTTATGTTTTTAATTCCAAAATATTTCCATTTCAAATAAATGTTCTTTTGATCTTTGTATTCATCAAATAAAATATCTTTCTGAATATAATATATGATAATGCTGTAAGTTTCAGAAACTTACAGCATGTTTTTTAAAGTACAATGATCTCTAATATGTCAAAAGGTCAAGCGAAGTTTGATTCTATAATTCATCACTTCAAGATAATCTGATCATAAGTATAAAAACATTTTGTCATTTGATTATGCTGTTTCACACTTGCAGTAACTTACTGAGATAGCAAGTGATGCATGTAGTCTCTATATCAGAGACCCTTCCCAAAAAACAAGTCACAAGTGGTCACATCTTAATGTGGGAGTAAACAGCAATACGTCTCGGGTGACCACCTGTGATCAAATCACTCCATCTTAATACCAGGTGTAAACAGTGCCTTAGTTAAATTGATGTGGAACAAGAAGATCTGGTTCATTTGAAAGTGTTTCCTCTGTCCTCTGCAAGCAATTAGCCCACAGCACACAGAGCTCTTAAAAGAGGTCACAGTAATTGCTAGGAGGTGGGTGATAAAAACGAAACCAGTTAAATTATCATAGGCAGACAGGCCTGCGTTTTGCGACATCAGTTCTTCATCAATAAACTGCCTCTGTCGTTAACAGGGCCTGGGAGGGAGATTGGAGATTTAATATGGGTGTTATCTCCTTTGGAAACCCTACTGAGGCATGTATCGTATTTTAGATCTTACGACTTTCCTCTTTCCTGGCGTTATAGATTCATAACACATTCGTGTCTCATAAATTGAAGACAACTTTGCTTTGCTTTTCTTGGCATTTCCGGCCGACTGTTTCTGATGTCCGACGAGATTCCATACGAGTGAGTGACGTCGTCTCAGCCCCGCAGTTAAAGCAATTTAGAGATTTCAATAGAAAGCAACAGAATGACAACACAGGAAAGAGGCTGAAAGCCCGGAGAGCGAAGAGGTCTATCTGAGTGGTTTGAACATGGCAGATAGTTTCATAAAAATTTTGTAGTCATTTCTCCGGATCCAATATTGTGAGATGCGCATGAACGCACTTTATCATCAAACACAATGCCTGACAGAGATCAGAGTAGAGGAATCGAGTGTGATGGAAGGGCCATTACCGAAAGCTGTTCTTTTCTAACACTGAGAGTTTCCTTCACATAAAATAAAAAAAAACCCTGAAACATGCTGTCTAGCTCAATTTGTATGGAAAAAAAAACTCCTAATGGTTGCGTTTGAAGTCTAAATTGTCATCTGTACAGTGTCTAATGATGGGATTTGCCCAACTCCATTACACCCAAAGGCTATTGGCAATGCTGTGGATTATTTTCATATGAATGAATAAATTGCCACAGTTTAACCGTACAAGAACCTCAGGATTGTATATTGTCAATGTATACGAGAGTTTGCCAATATAAGGGAAGTTTATCCATCAGCTATATTATATTGGGGCTGTTTTAAAACAAAAAAATTGATGATTTCGTGCTCATGCTTTGGCTCAGACTGCTTCTCATGGGTAAAATCTTTATATAGCTGTTTATAAAATGCCATGCCAGGGTTTTATAATGCTTTTTTCTGTTCTCTTGTTTATGGAGACATAAATCTTGTTAGTTCGATGACAGGAATAATCAAATATTAACTATCAGACCCCATTTATTCAATCCACAAATTGAGTCTATAAAATTTGAAAGTGTTTGACACAGAGGCAGCAGTAAAGCTGTGCAATTTTTGAAAGTTTCCTAAGATGAGCAATCCAGTTTTAGTTTTTGTCGAGACCTCTGCCAGTTTTTTTATGGCATTATGAATTAAATAAATCATAAGAGGTCTAATTTTCCTGTAAAGAAGCACTGTTGCTGACAGCTGTGTGGGCTAGAGAGGTCTGATTCCTACAGGGCTCGGCAGCGTCTGTAGTTTGCGTTTAGAGGTTTTGAAGAGCGCTATGAAATTGGAGGTGTCTCAGAAACTGTCAGGACTTTGAGCTTGTTAATTTATGAGCTTGTCGTGGAGGAACTCCACCAGGCATAGCGTGCCACGGCGTTATAGAGCATTTCATTGATCTGCTCACATTAAATATGTCCAAGACTCTCTGTCGACAATTGATGAAATTTCACTCACAAAGAGTCAGTTTGATCTCTCTTGCTTCTCCCAGAAACGTGTGGCATTTAAAATCACACAGCCTCTTTAATTAGACAGGTCTGGCCTCTCCTGTGACATCTCGCTTGTTTTTATATTATGCAGACCTCTTTTCTTTACCCCAGAATGTCCCAAATCAACAAAAATTTTGGCATACATAAATAATCCTTCCTGCTGGACTTGAGTCGTTCTTTAATTCATGCTACTAAACTCCAGCGCGGCTAAAAGTGTTCACTTGTTTTCTGTCAGCAGAAAATCTTTATTTTTAACCTCAGAAACACCTTTAGATGCAAGCTTTCCACTCCTTATAAATCATTTAACATCACTCTTAAGCTCTGCAATTGACAGATCTGTTGTTGTTGTTGTTTTTTATATAAATACAGTGGGGCAAATAAGTATTTGATACACTGGTAATTTTTCAAGTTTTCCCACTTACAAAGAATAGATCTGTAATTTTCGTTGTAGGTACACCTAAACTGTGAGAGATGGAATCTAGAAAAAAAAATCCAGAAAATCACATTGTATGATTTTTTAATAATCAATTTCCATTTTATTGCATGAAATAAGTAATTGATCACCTACCAACCAGCAAGAATTCTGGCTCGCACAGACCTGTTAGTTTGTCTTTAAGAAGCCCTCCAATCCTCCACTCATTACCTGTATTAATTGCACCTGTTTGAAGTCATTACCTGTATAAAAGACACCTGTCCACACACACTCAATCAATCAGACTCCAACCTCTCCACTATGGGCAAGACCAAAGAGCTGTCTAAGGACATTAGGGAAAAAATTGTAGGCCTGCGCAAGGTTGGGATGGGCTACAGGACAATAGGCAAACAGCTTGGTGAGAAGGCAACAACTATCAGTGCAATTTTTAGAAAATGGAAGAAATTCAAGATGACTGCAAATCTGCCTCGGGCTCCATGCAAGATCTCGCCTCGTGAAGTATCAATGATCCTGAGAAAGGTGCAGCCTAGAACTACACAGGAGGACCTTGTCAATGACTTGAAGAGAGCTGGGGCCACAGTCTCGACAGTCACCATTAGTAACACACTACACCGTCATGGATTCAAATCCTGCAGTGCACACAATGACCCCAATCACGGTCCTGGTGTGGCCTAGCCAGTCTCCAGACCTGAACCCAATAGAAAATCTATGGAGGCAGCTGAAACTCTGTGTTGCCCAGCGACAGCCCCAAAACCTGAAACATCTGGAGAAGACCTGTATGGAGGAGTGGGCCAAAATCCCTGCTGCAGTTTGTGCAAACCTGGTCAAGAACTACAGGAACATCTGACCTCTGTAATTGTAAACAAAGGTTGCTGTACCAAATAATAAGTTAAATTTTTCTATTGTATCAAATACTTATTTCATGTGATAAAATGGAAATTATTTAAAAATTATACAATGTGATTTTCTGGATTTTTTTTAATTTTAGATTCTGTCTCTCACAGTTGAGGTGTACCTACGGTGAAAATTACAGAAAACTTGAAAAATCAGCAGTGTATCAAATACTTATTTGCCCCACTGTATATATATACCGTATATGCTTAGAATCCCAGCACTGGTTTGTAAAACTTAAAGGAATAGTTCAT
This sequence comes from Cirrhinus molitorella, assembly GCA_033026305.1. Lineage (NCBI taxonomy): Eukaryota > Metazoa > Chordata > Actinopteri > Cypriniformes > Cyprinidae > Cirrhinus > Cirrhinus molitorella. The sequence continues at coordinate 27,356,984 of CM065122.1, read as the reverse complement.
GCACGCATGAAAAAAGACAGTTATAATATGGCTTCAAACCCCCTGGAATATAAGTGCATAGTTTGTTTTATGTTGCTTTTCTGTTCTTCACAGCCTCTGGTTCCCATCCACTTTCATTGTATGGAAAAGAGAAACTCTCCCAAAAACATACTAAGATTTTTTTTTTTTTAAATACCAGAAGTGGTACCAGAAGTGGACGAGCTTCCATGGATGAGACCGTTTCCTTAGGCTACATGATATATAAAAAACATATTATCTTTCTAAATATTCTGTTCATCGCAATATCAAAATAAAAGCGCAAACCCTAGGTCGCTCTCAGTTTACACATTTTGATGACCACATATTCAATAAGTTACAGTAGCTGCAGCATTTCTGTCATAAAGAAATGGCCAAATATTAAAGATTAAGTGGACATTTCAATTATATATATTGCAGTGTACTTAGTCATTTATTATAATGCCTTAGGTATGTTAGTTCTATTGTATAAAATACATTATGTATTTTCAGTTTTGTTTAATAAAATAATATGGTTACTTGCTTTCGATCAATTATTGTTGTCTCTTTGCTATTATATATGAATTTTAGGTCATTTTAAAGGCTATTGTTTGTTTAGGTAAAAAAATAAATAAAAAATACTGATCTGAGTACTCAATTTATTTGTCAGAATAATAGTCAGATAACTCGATTACCAAAATAATCATCAGCCCTTAAAAATAGTAATATTGTCAAATATTACTACAATTTTAAATAAAATGTCATTCATCCAGTCTGCATGATCCTTCAGATCATTCATCAGCCTTCATCATTCTATGCTAAATTGATGCTGAAGAAACATTTCTTATTTTCCACATTGAAAACAGTTGTGTTGCATTTGTTTTTAATTGTTTTTCAGGATTCTTTAATAAATATAAACCATTTATTTGAAATAATGTTTATTGTTTACTAACTTACTCTCTTTTAGATTAATGCATCCTTGCAGAATAAAATTAGCAATTTTTTTAAAGAAATATTACCAACCTCAACTTTTGAACAATAGTGTCTGTTCCATCACTAGCTTCATGTGAAATACTCAGTAGTAAAATACTGAATGTATAGTTTGCATGTTTCAACTCAATGGTAATTCAGTAGAAGTCTTTTCATTCTTCTTAGCTCTGTTTTCTGTTCTTCCCTCCATGTGGACATTTAGATTCACTGTATATTAAAGAAGATTGTGTTTGAAGTTTATGAGACACTGCCACTTCCTCAGGCTGTAATTCGCTTTTCATTTGAATCTCAACTCATGCGTAATGAAATAAAATTCACTCGTATGAAGGATCGCACAAAAAACTGCATCAAACACTGACAGCTTCTGATCGCCTGAATTCTCTTGACTGCTATAATTTCTTTAGTTTCTGTTGTTGCTAGGCTACTTGCAAAAAGCCCAAAAATAGCTGCAACAAGTAGTATGTAAAACTACTAATAAACCTCTGGCATTTGTGAAGTTTACGACTTCTGCCTAAGAGGATCCGATGGCTGTGCTCCAAACTCTCACACTGTGTGAGTGTTGTGGTTGGAAAGGCATGTGATAGCTGTAGCCAGAGACGTTGTGATTGTGGGTAAAACGTTCCATATTTACACCGGCGTTTGAAGAATCCAAGGAAAGCTGAAACCGGTAAGGTGTCATGAAGCGAGCCGCAATATTGGAGCTGACAACTTCTCTGAAGGATTGCCTCGGGGGAAATTGCGGAAGTGCCACTAGTGGTCTGTTTGATAAATCAGAGACCTTAAACCAACGCAGCTGACGTGTGCCCGCCAGCCACTGTCAGAGGCGATTCAAACAGAGATTAAAGGGTCTGATTACAGCGCTGAAAGGAACAAACTTTAATTAGGAGAACACAAGATTCTCCCTCTGGTTTCTGCTGTCCCAGTCCCCATGCTGTCAAACTATTCCCATGCTTGATCACTGTCATCTCTAACCCAAATCTCATACTATGTAACTTCGCTCTTACAGAATATCTGATTCTTATGAACAGCGAACAGGGGGCAGTAGAATAGATAGGATATTGTCGTTGACAAGTACATGTCCTGTCAGAATTAATATGGTGCGGTCACAGTAGGCTTGCACTCATGTATGAGAACGAGGGCAGAAATGAAAGCACATAAAGAACTTTGAAAGAGCACATGAAGAAAGTTTGACTTAATCTTTGGACAGACGTTTGACTTAAAATATCAATTCTGTTATCAGTGACTCACCCTTGTTCCAAACGCCTAAGATTAATCTTCAGAACACAAGTTAAGATATTTTTGATGAAATCCAAGAGCTGCCATGTTCAAGGCCCAGAAAGGTTAAAATAGTGTTAAACAGCGTTAAAACAGTCCATGTGACAGCAGTGGTTCAACTTTAATTTTTATCAAGCTATGCAAAGACAAAAATATACACTTTATTCAACATTTCTTTTTCTTCCGTGGCAGTCTTTGACATTTTCATCAAAAATATCTTCAACTGTGTTCCGAAGATGAACAAAGGTCTTGGTTTGGAACGACATGAGAGAGAGTAATTAATGACACAGTTTTAATTTTTAGTTGAGTTATCTCTTTAAACATCACAGATTGACCAGTACAAAGAATACAAAAGCTGCATAGTCTTCATTGAGTGGTGTAAGTGGCAAAGATGAATTTCCTTAATATTATTTTTTTTTTTTACTGTTTATTAAAAACAGAAGCCGCAGAGTTTGGTGTCACATCCTGTGGCATCATACTCCATATTTTTATTACCTTAATGCTGTCTGTGCAACAAAACCATTTGTTGCGTATATTTCTGTCATACAAATACTCAGCACACAGTCTTAACGTGAAGTTCATCCAAAAAAGAAAATTCCATCACCTATACCTCACCCTCATGTCATTTTAAACCTGTTTGACCTTCATGCATTTCTCAAAAGAAGATATTTTGAAGAATGTTGGTAACAAAACAGTTTTGGTTACCATTGACTTTCATTTGTATGGATGGGACAAAAAAAACCCCAGATATTTGTCAAAAGAGGATATTTTAAATAGTTTTGGGGACATGAATGTGGGTAGATTATGACAGCTTTTTCATTACTGTGTCTTATATTATATTTAACCAGTTAGTCAAAACTTTTGTCATTCAATTCACACTCATCTGTATCAAAACCCTGTATTATCCTGTATATGTTTGTTTGTTTATTTTGCTTTTTAAATTTTACAGATCTCTGAGAATCTCTTTGCAAACCACGTAGATGCATTCTCTTACATTAATCTATTTATAAAATCTCAGTTTAACTAAATTTGGCTTCTTGATCTGGGCATTAACTAATATAAATGTGCAGCTTACAGACAATATTTTGCAGGCTCTTTGGAGATTTTCTGTCGACAACAGTGCCATACTTTTCAATCTTGATAATTAGCTAATTCTAATTGGGATCACGTGGTTCATGTGGTACAGGGAGCAGGATTAGTCTGCAAAGCCTTATTGTGACAGATTTAAAGACAGTGCTTGTGCAAAGGCCTAGGAATTCATTGATTCTTTTGAACTGAGCTATAATGATTTACATCATTAATCATGAATATACTGAAAGGTCATGTTGGTCACTCATGAATTGCAAATAGAAAATTTGCTGTGCTAATAATGTTACAGCCAAATACATGGATTTGTTTTTTGGGAGTAGCATTTGGCTCTGGGCTGTTATGTGTGCTTTTGCCTTCTTGTTGGTCCTGGAACAGCATTTATGTCAAACTATTTTTGTGGGCATATTATTATTATTTTTTTTTTTAATACGCAAAAACAGATCAATAAAAGATTATACACCCAATTTTATACAACATATAGAGGGGTCCCTGTTTCTCCGTACACAGCGTTTCATAGCTTAAATAAACTGATTTACACTTTAACTACATTCAGTAGTGTAATGGATAATGGATAGTTTATTATCTTTGCACACAAAAATTATTCTCTTAGCTTCATAAAATTGCGGTTAAACTACTGATGTCAAATGGTCTATTTTAACAACGTCCTTACTACCTTTCTGGTCCTTGAACGTAGTAGTTGCATTGCTGTCTATGCAGGGTCAGAAAGCTTTCGTATTTCATCAAAAATATTAATTTGCGTTTCAAGGATGATTGAAGGTGTTAGAGTTTTGGAACAACATGAGGGAGAGTAATTAATGACAGAATTTACATTTTTGGGTGAACTATCTCTTTAACTCTATAGTTAATAGTTCAGGTTGCTTTTTTTAAGAATGTTTTTCCCTTAACTGAAAATTGTCCAGGATTTAACGATTATAAAAAGCCAGTTAACGTTATCTGAAAGCTGTTCCGGTGATGTAATTGCACATCTTCCCCAAATCTCACACCAGCAGCTAAAGGTTAATTTGTTCAGCTAGGCTGCATATGTGCCTCATCAGCGTTTCTGTAGGCCTGATGTTAAATGATGAAAACTTCGGGTGCCAAGTCAAACAAGAAATCTGAAGTTTAATCCTCTAGCTGAAGAGGAGCGTGTCTTACGGTCTGTTTTTTGATATTTAAATGTATTCCCCACTGAAAGATGATGTTTGACTGAACTAGGACAAGCCAGTCTTGTTTAGAGGAGTTCTGGGAAGGACTTGTGGAAATCGCACAAATAAATAGCATCATGTGCAATCAGGGCATATGCTATGACGGACAGAATGTTCCAGCGTGGATGGACGATAAAGGCTGATGGCTGCATGGTTGAATCTTCTTGTCAGTGTGCGACGCTGGCCAACCATTTGAATGAGTGTGTGCATGAATAATGGAGGAAACGTGACTTTGGTGGCAAAATGATGATTTTGGTGTGAAAACATCCTCCGCTCCTCAGCAGTTGGTATGAGTGTAATATTCTCGTTTTTGTGGTTGTTTTGGAAGTCAAATTACTATAACAAAGGTGAGGTTGGTTTTTGAAGCTGTGCTGAATTAAATATTGCTTGGCACATTTTCGTTTCTTCAGATATGATGAACAGAAGGTCTATTTTTGCATCTGGAACAAAACAAATGTATTATGAATCAGTTTGGCACACTGATATCGTGAGAGGATGGAGGGAGTACATGTCGTCCACTGGCAAGTGTTTAACAACACAACCTTGACATAAATCGCATCTACACAAACAAACAATATTTATCTCTGCCAGCTAGAAGCTCACTGTCAGATAGGTTTATGGCTTTATATGTACAGTACTCTATGTGTGTATACTGTCTGTATGTATATTTTGAACTGCCATTCAGAAGTTTGGAATCAGATTTTTTATGTTTTTTAAAGAATTATCTTGATCAAAAAATACAGAAAAAAATTAAACTGTGAAATATTATTACGATGTAAAAAACACTTCTATTTTCTATTTTTCTAACTTCTATTTTAACATACATTGAAAATCAAATTTATTTCTGTGATCAAAAGCTGATTTTTTTAGCATCATTACTCCAGTCTTCAGTCACATGATTCTTCAGAAATCTTTCTAATATACTGATTTATTATCAATGTTTAAAACAGTGGTATTGATTAAAAAGTGATAGCATAGATTTACATTGTTACAAAATATTTACATTTTGAATAAATGTGTGACGATAGCCCCAGAGACGAGACAGGAGGCGTGCGGATCCATATGCAAACTTTTATTTGAATACACATTCATAGTCAGGCAGGCGGGAGGTCAGACAGGGGCGAGCGGGAACAAAACAGGTAATCCGAGAATCGTAGTCAGGAACGAAGCAAGGGGGTCAAAGGGCGGGCAGCGAAGGATCGAGAAACCAGGAGACAACGGGGACAGGAACCAGGAAACCAGAACAAGGAAAACGCTCGGAAATAACAGCCGGGGCAAGTTATGACTTCGCAAAGAAGTACTGGATGGAAGCTCTATTTATACAGGAAGTGACAGGGGCTAAAGGTGAGAGGTGACGAACGGGGCATGAGAGAGGGATTATGGGAAATGGAGTCTGTAAAGAGTCTATACAAAAACACAGTGGAGAGGTGGCTCCCTCTAGAGGGGAAAAAAGGGAGCCACAACGGTACAGTTCGTGACAAAATGCAATTCTTTTTTATTTTATGTTATTTATCAAAGAATCCTGAAAAAGAAAAAATCACAGGTTCCAACTGTTTCCAACATTGATTATACTAATAATAAATCAACATATTAGAATGACTTCTGAAGGATCATGTGACACTAACGAAAATTCAGCTTTGCATCACAGGAATACATTATATTTTAAAGTATATTAAAGTAAAAAACATTGTTTTATCATATGTAATAACTGTAACAGTTGTGCTGAATTGTTTTTGTTTCTGTCTTCCATATTGGTTTAGTCCTTTTGTGTTTTGGTTTCTTCCAGTTCCTGTTTGCCCATATTTGGTTTTTCCTGTTCCTTCCTGTCTACCTGAGTTCATTAGCCACCTTAGTGTTTGGTTGTCCTGTCTTGTCTATGTTACGTCGTTGTGTACATGTTCCTGCCCTTCTTGTCTGTGAATATACAGACAAGTCAGTGTGGAAGAACTTGACTTGAGTTCTAATCCCTGCTGAACACCTCTGGTGTGACTTTAAATGCAGACCTTGAGCGAAAAGTATTGGGAACAGAACAGAAAAAGGCACTTCCAAAACTGTAGCAACAAAGATGGAAGCATCGCATGTAGATTCATGTATTTACAAACTGTATTTCCATCTCTGTTGCTTCAGTTTTGAAAGTGTCTAAAATGACTGTACCCATATGCACAAGTCATTGATGTTTGGCTCAAGGTCTGCATTTAAAGTCACACCAGAGGTGTTCAGATGGGATTAGGACTTGGCTTTATGCAGACCAGTCAAGTTCTTCCACACTGACTGAATCAAACATTGCTCTATGAACCTTGCCTTATACATTGTCATGTTAGAATAAAAAAGGGTTCTGTCCAAACTTTTTTCTGTAAAATTAGAAGCACACAATTCCCTAGAATATCATTATATGCTTAAAGATTAAGATTAGTACTCATGGGAATTACTAAGTAGTCAAACCTGTTCATTAGAAGGGGGTGTCCCAATACTTTTGGCAATATAGTGTATATATATATATATATATATATATAGTTTTGACTCCCCCTAGTTTTTGTATAATGTATTGAATTCTCAATTTGAGGGAATCAATATCATTTACTTTTATATTTAAATGTACTTTTTTTTCCCCTCAAAGCTTGTCTGAAAATATTTTTAGAAGATGTAATATTAAAAGGTTATGCCAAACTAATTATTTAAAATCCAGTCAAAAATGTTTGAAATTAACTATTGGTAATTAATTTAAATGAAACTAATTACTGTTAAGTGTGGAAGGTGGTTATTTTTGTCAAAACTGTTACCATGGAAAAACACTCCATTTATTTGACCCTGTTTTATTGACGTTCTGCTTTTCCCTGTTTTATGTTTTTGCTGAGATCATTTCTAAGCCACGGCCTGCAGCAAACATTTTGTGCAAATAAATAAGTAAATAAATAAATAAATCAAAATATAGAAATAAAAACAAATCTTCCATCAGGCATGTCAGGTGAATTATGAAAGCATTTTCCATTAATCAGAAACATGTATACCGTGGTATTTTCCCATTGTGGCAGGTTTATTGTGGTTGAGGGGCATGTTTGTCACAATCATATTGATCCATATGAAATCCAGCGCCAGGATTTGTGTTTGATGCATATGGTTTCCCAAGCAACATTTTAACACTTTGTACATACTGCCAGAGAAGAATCAGTCATGAAAAGTCTTTGAAAGTGGCGTCTTTTGTTTTCTGTCATTGTACCTTTGTTCTTTCACACTGGTGCTACAACACATGTTGAAAGGCATGGGTGCGGGATAAGACACGCCGTGGAAATCGTTTTCTGCATCCGATCAAGTAAGTAGAGCTGTAACAGAGGGGTGTCTCAGAAACACCTGTTAACAGCTCTGCTGTATCGCCGCAGGGAGGAGGAACATCAATAAGCCACCGAATATCCTCAGGCAGATCTTTAAAACAACAAATTAAAAGGGGTGGAGGAAGAGAGGTGTGTGCGTGTGTGTGTGACAGGGTGGCTGATGAAGCTCTGGAGGATGGGCCACAGCGCTCCTGTTTTCACGCTGATGGGAGATCGAGTCCCCAGCCATCTGCTTCTTGGCCCACTCCAGGGACGCCTGTCTAGCTGAATATGCTCAGCAAGCAGAAAGGGAGACGCTGTGGCAGCACTCCTCCTCTCCTGCCCTCTCAAACCCACCGCTACAGACAGCAGTGGGATTGCAGCGCGTGAGTCGGGTGATGGGCGACGAGGTGGCATTCGTGTGGGGGGTGAGGGTGACTATCTTGTCTTGGCAGGGCTCCATTAGATCGTCAAAGCCAAAGAGCTGGCAGGCACATCCACACACACTCATTCATAAAAACACACAGATGTACACTCACAGGTACTGTCTAACTGTAATGTAGTCTATGACTTCTTCATGTGTTTTTCATTTAAGCATGCTAGTGAGTGCACTGTAAAAAAAAAAAAAAAAAACTTTTAAAAAAGTAAGTGTTCATGCTTCCTTAAATTTTTAAGTTTAGTCAACTTGAAATGTTAAGTTGTACTACATGGAAATGTAGTTCTGTCATGACAACTCTCGGAGGGATTGGCATGGTAATGTACATGGCAACATTATTGTATTTGGTCTTGGCGGAATAGATCTGCTACGCTGCTGCTGCTACGACAGAGCAAGCACGGAGACTTGCTACTGCCAATACATCCACAACATGCTGCTGTAAGCATGTAAGAAACACTGCTGCTGCACATATAACATATATAATTAAACCCCAAATAGCATACATGAATCACCTCCTAGCAGATCTATACAGGTGGAGCTGGGGAAGGTGGAGGGTTTCTGAAGCATGCTGCAAACTGCCACACCTAACTCATGTATTTGAATGTTGAGCAGTGAGCTCATTGGCTACTGATACAGGAGAGAACCAATCGGCTATGCCATGTGATTATGATGTCATATTGTCAGATTGAGTTAGACCATCAGACTGCATACTAGAGTTTCATGCCAGAAATATGCATATATTTGAGTTGAGTAAACTTAAAATTTTAAGGCAGCACAAACACTTACTTATTTAAGTTGAAACAACTTTTAAGTATTTTTTTTTAAATATTTTTTTTATTTTTATTTTTATAATTTTATATATTTTTTTATTTATACAGGGTTTGATTGACCCTGAAATGTCAGTATGAAGATAACAGATATGTGACTCTGGACCACTAAACCAGTCATAAGTTGCACGAGTATATTTGTAGCAATAGCCAAAAATACATTGAATGGGTCAAAATGACTGGTTCTTCTTTAATGCCAAAAATCATTAAGATATTAAGTAAATCATGTTCCATGAAGATATTTTGAAAATGTTTCTACCATAAATATGTCAAAACTTAAAGGAACACTCCATTTTTTGAATATAGGCTCATTTTCCAACTCCCCTAGAGTTAAGCAGATCAGTTTTACCATTTTTGAATCCATTTAGCTGAATCAGATTAGACCATTAGCATCTCATTCAAAAATGACCAAATATTTTTGGTATTTTTCCTATTTAAAACTTGACTCTTCTGTAGTTACATCATGTACTAAGACCGACAGGCTGATATGGAAAGGAACTATACTCTTATTCTGGCGTAATAATCGGGGAACTTTGCTGCCATACCATGGGTGCCGCAGGCACAATTATATTACGCAGCGCCTGAAAATAGGTAATTTCCAATGTGACCAGGACTAAGCCACTAAGGTAAAAGTAAAATAGCTAGGGACTATATTCAGGTGCTGCGTAATATCATTGCGCCTGCTGCACCCAGTGTAGTGTATCAGCTTGGAAAATTGCAGCTTTTATTTTTCTGTCGTTCTTTGTACACAATGTAACTACAGAAGAGTTTTAAATAGGAAAAATATTGAAAATCTTTGGTCATTTTTGAACAAGATTCTAATGGTCTAATTTGATTCTGTGATTTATCCTAAGCTATGCTAAAAGTGCTAACGGCAGAAAATTAGCCTATTTTCAAAAAAGTGTTCCTTTAATTTTTGATTAGTAATATGTACTTCAATTGGACAACTTTAAAGGTGATATGTTTAATATTCAAGATTCCCCTCAGATTCTAGATTTTCAAATAGTTGTATCTTGCCCTATCCTAACAAACCATACATCAATGGAAAGCGTATTTATTCAGCTTTTTTACTCATATGATGTATAAATGTCAATTAAAAAAAATAAATAAATACTTATGACTGGTTTTGTGTTCCAGGGTTACATATTAGTCATTATCACCAAATGGTTTTATCCCTCTGGTATTCCTTACTTGGTGGTGCTAGACAATATTCACCTCTAAATGAATTCTTAAAAAATAAAAAATTAAAATTAAGAATGTTGGTGTCCAAACAGTATTGAATCCATGATTAAATACATAAAGGATATTTGTGTCATTTAACATATTTAATTATTGTCCGTTTGCAGCAGATTCTAAGTTTGCATTTCACTTTTTTTATTATTATTATTTTTTTTTAGGAATCTGTTTTTGTGCAAGTGAGATGATTTAATGCATGGTCACATTTAGTCTCGAACGACAGTAACATCATGTTTACACAGCATGCACAATGTCTCTGCACTTAGTCCCGATTTCTCTCAACATGGGGACAGGAGTGATTTCCTTAATATTTAGATTTTTTATTTTTTATTTTTTTTTTTTTTGGACCCTCAGATTCCAGCTTTTCAAATAGTTGTATCTTGGATAAATATTGCCCTATCCAAAAAAAAACATACATCAATGAAAAGTGTATTTATTCAACTTTTTTAACCAGATCATGTATAAATCTTAATTTTAAAATTAAAATATAAATTTAAAATTAATTTTGTGGTCCAGGTTTACATAGTAGTCATTATCACCAAATGGTTTTATCCCTCTGGTATTCCTTACTTGGTGGTGCTAGACAAAAGTTTGAAAAAAAAAAAAATGAAGAATGTTTGGGATTTAAACAGTATTGAATCCATTTCAATTACATTGTGTGAACAAATTTATTCACAAAATATCTTCTTTTGTGTTCCAGAGGAGAAAGAAAGACTTGGAACAACATGAGGGTGAGTAAATGATGATAGAATTTTCATTTAGGAGTGAATTATCCCTTTAAATTCTATGAACAGCTTTTGTGGCACATGGCCATATGGGCATTTGGCCAAGTGGCACCACGTCCAGGGGGGCTTCATGCAGGGCCCTATAAATATTCTCAAACAGCAGAGAATGCTACAATATAGTGACAGGATTGCAACTAAAATAACACATTTTACACAGTTACTGTCACTAATTATTAAGACAGTATATTCGTGTATCAATACAAACGTTATTTATTTATTTATTTATTTACATTTTAAGGATACTTAAATAAGGATACATTTCTGGTACCCTTATGCGAATTATATGAAAGTTACTGGGTTAACTGGCTATAAAAGTTCATGACCGGTGTTGGGGAAAGTGTATTTTAAAAGTAATGCATCACAATATTGCGTAAAATAGTAACTAATTACGTTACTTAGTTACTTTAATGGAAAGTAATGCATTACATTAGTTTTGCGTTACTTTTTAAATCTGGGAAGGGCTTGCTTGTATGTTTTTGATATTAAATGTTCTGTTGTTGGCAAACGTGAAACCCCTTTCACACCAAAATTCAAATGAATAAGCCTCAGGCTGAAAGAAAAGTAAATTCATGTCTGTACAGTAGAACGCAGGAAAAGAAAGTTCAACACTCTTAAGCAATAATAAAAAAATAACCACAATTGTTAGTTCATCTAAAGTAATTTTTGCTTATTAGTATGGTTGAATTGGATCATCGAAGGTCAGCAGCAAAGACATTTGTTAATAAAATATGATTAAATACATAAAGGATAATTGTGTTATTTAACATATTTAATTATTGCCGGTTTGCGTCAGGTTCTGAGTTTGCATTTCACAGTTTTTATTCTTTTTTTTAGGAATACTGAATATGTTTTTTATGCAAGTATATGAATGCATGTTTACATTTAGTTTTGAACTACATTAACATCATGTTTACACAGCGCACACACTTAGTCTCAATTTCTCTCATCATGGGCACAGGAGGGCATCAGTCGATCAGTGGGAAAACAAAGTAACTGGTGTTACTTATTTGAAAAAGTATCTTCTTTTAAATTAAAAAGTAATGCATTAGTTACTTGAAAAAAAAAGTAATCTGATTACATATCTAGCGTTACTTGTAATGCATTACCCCCAATACTGGTCATGACAGGAGTCAAAATATTGGAAATAACTTTGCACAGGTTAGTAATTGTTTCTACCACAACAGTCTCATTATAAACATGATGTTAAAGCTATACTTTCTTGAGGATTTTAATAGTTTTCCTTTGGAATAATGACATCCATTGTTGAGACATTTTAGTTACAAATTAGTTAATGTATTATTTATTATTGTTATTTAACCATAAATCACAGAATCAGACACAACTGTTGGCAGATCTTAAAGGGATAGTTCACCTAAAAATGAAAAGTCAGTCATTAATTACTCATTTAATTCCAAACTGTAAGACCTTCATTTATTTCACTGTTTTTGACTATTTTTTCTACCTTTTAAGGCCAGAAAGGTAGTAAGGACATTGTTAATTAAAGTTGTTTTTTTCTTTGTGAACAAAAGATATTCTCGTAGCTTCATAACATTAAACCACTGATTTCACACAGACTATTTTAACAATGTCCTTACTACCTTTCTGGTCCTTGAAGGTGGTAGTTGTGTTTGCTTTTTATGCAGGGTCAAAAAACTCTCTGATTTCTTTAAAAAATATCTTCATTTGTGTTCCGAAGATGAACAAAGGTCTTACAGGTTGACATGAGGGTGAAAAATTAATGACAGAATTTTCATTTTCGGGGGAACTACTATACTACTATAACTTGTATGGTCCTTTACAGTGTGCATAAAATGAAAATGATTCTATTTTCTAATACTTGTTAGAAATCTTATTGCGAACAATTTATTGGTTTATATGTTTATTTTAAAAATTCATTCAAATGTATTCAAATTCAGTACCGTCAACTCAATCTTCAGTCATCTCTCTGGTGATATACAGAACTTCTGCATTCATTTAATTAAACCTACTTGTTTTATTTTACAATCAACTGCAAGCATGCATTAATTTTTAGCAACCAATAAATAGAATCAAGTCCCTGCCCTACACATTTGATTCTGGACGTGTGTCACAATACAGAAGAAAAGATCTTTCATTACTCCCGTTCCATTGCAACTGCACATCTGGACACACTGAAACTTGTCCAGTATTTGTTATAAAGCATTTTGATAGTACTCCCTTTTTTTTTTTTTATTCATGATCTCTACCTATCCATTTCCATTTAAATAAATTATTCACGTTACTGGCCTGAGCCTGTGTGGTTATTTCAGCAGTTGCAGAGGTATTTCACCTGCTTCCTCTGTTGCCGCATTAGAATTCCATTCCATCCAGTTCCCTCTGATTGTCTGATGTAGACGCACAGACACCTAAAGAGGATTCTGTTCCCACTGAAAGTAATTGGCAACTGCTATGCACGAACGAGCCAGCCGTAACACACTAATGGCTCTGCGTGTGCGAGTGTGCGTCTCTCCTCTGGTGTATGCTAATCCCTAGAAGGAGCCGGACTTGTGATCGGCATGTTAGTTCAGTTAAGTGTGGAAGGCGCAGGAAGGAGAGATTCCTTTCAGGACCACAGCAGAAGGATATCAGTGTCCCAGCAGAAGTGTAAGCGGTGCTATCAAGGGAGCCGGTAATGAGAACACGCTCTCTGTGGGCTGATTAAAAGGCCTGTCACTCCATTAGCTTAACACTCACATAAATGCACACACATAAACTTAGTAATGGCTGTAATAACATGTTGGGACACATTCCGGGGGAGACAGTCTTTTTGTATCAACGTGACTGATGGTCTTTCCATCTGAGCATGTTCAAGCTGAGCGCCATGTGGCTGCTAAATATTACTATTACAGGATTTGGTTAGCGATTCAGGCAGCAGGAGCGGCTGGTGTGTTCTGCACATCTGTCATACCCAGGGGACTCAGACTTGTAAACTCCATTAAGTGTTTGTGGGGGTAATAACGGATTCCTGTCTGATAAAGCAGAACGGCTGCCTTTCTCATCTTCTGCTTCTCTAACATCGACGTGTGGTTCCGGTCCAGCAATCTTCACAACAAAACAACACCTCGGCTGCAGGTAAACTTTAAGCGCCGTCTGCGCCTCCTGTGCTGCCGTCCTCAAACCCTTATTGGTTCTTACAGGTATTGGGATTATATTCTTTCACACCCCCTCCACCCTGTCATATATTTAGCTCTGGGCTGTTTATTTTTGTAGGCTTCCCCCTTTGCCCCTCTGAGGAATTCCATTAAGATAATGACACAGAAGCTGCGCATCCACACTCCCCTGCAAACATGTTTACACCTGCGGGCCGCAGGTTATTGCAAACATTTTAAAATCAAATGATGAGGGTGATTGGCGGCCTGTGGGGGGATCGGCGTTATTAAATATCCCATTACTCTCAGAGATAGAGTAATAGTGTCGGGATCACAGGGGTGCATGAACACTCCAATCATTGGCCTCTGAGCTCCGATCTGCTTCCGTTTGAGTAAACAGCACTATTTAAGTTTGAGGGACTGTGGTCAAATGCAATTTTGTCTATTCCGAAAAGGGACGAAAGCAATTTTGTTGCCCTCCGAACCAGGTTGTTGCCCTAGGCTGGCTCATAAAAAAACACACATGCGCATCCTAGTCAGACAGGATTGGAATTATGCATGTGGCCCGGCATTTATTTTAATGATGGTAGTTACGTGTCTGCAAAAAATGGTTTCATAAACTCAACAGTTGTATTGATTTAGAATTTATGTGAATATACAATATAAACGTTAGTTAAAAACATTGTTTTGTTGCCACATTATGCTTTTTTCCCCCAAACAAGCAAGGCCCTTCTTTCCCTAGATGACCATGTTGTGTTTACTAATGATGTTGTTCTGTGGACATACTAAAAAGTGTGAAATCCTCCTCGTAGAATGTAGAATATGTATCTTTTTTGTCTGTCATTGTATCTATAATCAAAAAAAGCACATTTCCACCATGAATAAAAATTTAAAAAAGGTAATTGCAACTTTTTATCTCACAACTGTGAATTGTTATCTTGTAATTCTGACTTTTTTCTCAAAATTGCGTGATACAAACTTGCAATTCTGTTTTTTTTTGGCTCGCAATTCTGACTTTTTAACTTACAAATCTGATTTTTTTTTTGTCTTGCAATTCTGACTTTTTTCTCAAGAATTGTGAGATATAAACTTGCACTTACGAGTTATAAAGTCAGAATTTCTAAAAAAAAATCTAAAAAATGAAGTCAGAATTGCGAGATATAAACTCACAGTTCTGTCTTTTTTCTCAGAATTGCATTATATAAACTCGCAGTTGCAAGTTATATAAAGTCAGTATCGCGTTATAAAAAATAGCAATTGTGAGATAAAACTCACAGTTGCAGGATTTAAACTCTCAATTCTGAGAAAGTCACAATTCCGAAAAATTTTGATCTTGCAATTCTGACTTTTTTTCTTGTAATCGCGTCATACAAACTTGCAATTCTGTCTTTTTATCTCACAATACTGACTTTTTATCTTGCAATTCTGACTTTTTAATCTTGCAATTCTAACTTTTTTCTCTGAATTGTGAGATATAAACTCACAGTTCTGTCTTTTTTCTCTAAATTACATGATATAAACTTGCAGTTCTGTCTTTTTATTTCGCAACTCTGACTTTTCATCTTGCAATTCAGACTTTTTAAACTTCAACTACAAGTTTATATCATGCAATTCAGAAAAAAAAAGACAGAACTGTGTTTATATCTCTCAATTTTAAGAAGAAGTTAGAATTGTGAGATATAAATTCACAGGTCTGTCTTTTTTCTCTGAATTGCGTGATATAAACTTGCAGTTGCAAGTTTTAAAGTCAGTATTGTATTATAAAAAAAAATCGCAATTGCAAGAAAATAAATTCTGAGAAAGTCGCAATTCTGAGGAATAAACTTAAAATTGCAAGATTTAAACTCTTAATTCTGAGAAAGTCATAATTCCGAGAAATAAACTCAGAATTGTAAGATACAAACTCACAATTCTGACTTTTTATCTTGCAATTCTGATTTTTTTCCCAAAATTGCGTGATACAAACTTGCAGTTCTGTCTTTTTATTTCACAACTCTGACTTTTTATCTTGCAATTCTGACTTTTTAAACTTCAACTACAAGTTTATATTATGCATTTCAGAGAAAAAAGGCAGAAATATGTTTATATCTCTCACATCTCTGAGAAAAAAGTCAGAATTGTGAGAAACAAAATCGCATTTGCAAGTTTTTACTCACAATCTTCATTTCTCAGAATTGCGAGTTTAAATCTTGCAATTCTGAGAAATAAATCAGTATTACGCAATTAAGAGGAAAAAAGTCTTGCAATTGCGAGGAACAAAAGTTAGAATTGTGAGATAAAAGGTCACAATTACATTTTTTTTTTTTTTATTCAGTGGCAGAAACGGGCTTCCATACTAATTTTTATCCATCCATTTATCACATTATTTTTGTCTTGCTTTATGAAATACAATTTAAGACGAGCCATAGGCTATTCGCAGGACACATTTGTCCGATGGCAATGAGGGGTCTTGACTCAGAGAATCTCTGAGCAGAGAGAAAATTAGAGTCGAGTGATTCAGATATGAGGGGCCGCGCTACGTCTTTCCTCCCACGCTTTCTCACGGCCACACTCGGTTGAGCAGGGACACAGAGCTGCAAGGCCGCAGAGATACACAGCAGGGAGCCCTAATTACTGCCTTAGCCAAAAAGAGCTCTCAAAGACGGAAGGGAGGTGGTGACTATGAGCATGCCGTTATGGAGTGGACGATGAGATTAAGTGGATACTTGCTGTTCCCTCATTCTTGGAAAAGTCTTTCCATGCTCTCATCCAGATGAACTACAAAAATTGAGTGAGGGCGATACGCAGAAGAGTTAATGACATGAATGTCACTCATCATTTATCTAAAAGGTCATTCGATTTAAAATTTAATTGAATCTTCCACTCACAATGGAAATTCATTTGTGAAACATGTCTGTACTAAGATGTGCCTTTATTTAAAGCCGAATAATTATGAAATAATTGAAACATAAAATTGGTTGATTGTTGAATTATGTATGTATTTAAATGTTACTTTTCTTATATTAAAAATATTATATACCACATCACTACTTTCCCTCTAGCTGTCTTTACATATACATTATTTCTTGCATCAAAGCAAAAAAAAAGTTTTAGCCTTGAAATAAATAACAAATAAATACAAACTTTTTTCTAATTTAATAATTACAAAAATTTGCAGTAATCACTCTTGTTTTTCTTTCAAGGTTGTATCACTGTTCTGGTTTAAAACTATTTTCCTGTACCTAAGAGGTTGGTGACTCATTGTAAGTACAAGGAGTAACTTGTTTTTTTTTTTTTTTTTTTTTTTTTTTGGTGCTCTAGACTTTCCATTAAGAAATCATTTAAATGCCAGCATAGTACATCAAAGTGCAAAAAAGATGAGTCATGGCCACCGTTTGTTGACAAGCTGACAGTATAATGATAACATCTGTAAGGCACGTATTTAATGTTTCTGAAGGGAGTGACAAGGAAAGATATTAAGAGTCTGCGGGGGGTGTTCAATAAGAACTTGGATGGACGGTTGTAAATTAGGTTCAATATCAGGAGTGAAACTACTGCAAGTAGGTGACATTGCTATATAGATGAATAGTGAGTTTTAGTGGTCTTTGGAAAACAGTTCCAAACTATAATTTCACTAAAAATGAATTTATGGTATACACAACCACATGATCTTTACAGTTTACATGGTACAGTACAAGTCAAAAGTTGCAGAATGTAAAATGTTAATTATTCTGCCAAAATAAGAGGGATCATGCAAAATATTATTTATTATATAGTGCTGACCTGAATAATATATTTTACATCAAAGATGTTTACATATAGTCCACAAGAGAAAATAATAGCTGAATTTATATAAACAACCCTGTTCAAAAGATTACATACACTTGATTCTTAATACTGTTTTGTTACCTGAATGATCCACTGCATATATTTTTATTTATTTATTTGTTTGTTTGTTTAGTGATAGTTGTTCATGAGTCCCTTGTTTGTCCTTATTAAACTACTGTTCTTCAGAAAAGTCTTTCAGGTTCCACAGACTGATGCTTCAGAGGGAAACATGATGCATTAAGAGCCAGAGGTGTAAACTTTTGAATGCAGTGAGGATGTGTACCTTTTTCTTGTTTTGTCTAAATATCATATTTTCATCCCTGGCTCTTTCCTTCTGGAGCGTCAGGGAGCATTTGAACCTCCTGTAATAGTTTCATATGAATCCCTCAGTTGTCCTCAGTGTGAAAAGAATCTCAAAATCATACAGTCAAATGCTGAAAAACTAAAGAATTTGTGGGACCTGATGGATTTTTTGAAGAACAGTGGGCAGTTTAACTATTCAGGACAAACAACATGACCAACTATCATTAAAAAAAAACACACCGTGGATCCTTCAGGTAGCAACACATTATTAAGAATATAAAAAGTGCACATACACATTTGAACAGGGTCATTTTTATTGATTCAGCAATTTTTTTATATATATATAAATATATATATACACACACACACATTCATAATTGATTTAAAAATATTATTTTTGTAAAGAGCATGAAAAATGCATTGATAATACTATGTAACATATGTTTGGTTAGTGTATGTGCCAGTGTACATGAGGACTGAATTATTGAATTGTCTGCATGTACAGTAAAAACCCCAAAGGCACACATCGAGACTTTATTTTTTCATATCACAGCATTTATTATTTCATATTTCTCAAAAGGATAGGTATATACGTCAAGCTGATAATCTTATCAAATCTAATAATGAAAAAAATCAGCTGAAGTGTGCCATTTTTTGATGGTAAAATACTTCTTGTCTTAGCTTAATATACACAGAAAGCTATAAGCCATAGGCATATACACTGTGTCCCTGACAAAACAGTCCAGCACAACAACATAGACTCAACAAAATGGCATAAGTTTGAAGTACGACTGAGAAGTTCAGCTTTTCAAACTCACTTTATTTTAAATGATTAATATTTAAAACAATGGATTATCCAATAATAAAAGCATTAACCCATACTAAATAATGTATTCAATTAGAGCTAGAATATTATTGATAAGAATCATCCATTACTTTTGTGTGCCTGTTCGACTGTGTTTCCACAATGAATTCAACAGGTGACTCAAAATAATTTGAACTTCAAACTAAAATAATTTATTTTAGAGCTTGATGAATAGCTTAAATTAGTTTCTTGATGTATAGTAATACTTAGTCCCTAGGTATTTTCAGGTTCCTGCTCGAACACAAGTTTGAATCACCAACATTAAATGAGCATTTAACCTAAATCATGCAATGAATGACATTGTTCTTTTGTGTTCTGCTACTCCGCACTTTACTTGGCCACATCGGCAGTGTGTGTGCTGATAAATATTGCAGAGGGTTTTGTGGGTTATTGCGCACTGCGCTGAGCCAGGAGGACATTGCAGAAGGCTTTGGATAATTTACTGTGCCATAAAGGCAGCATGAGTGATTTTCTCTAGTATTTATTACCCCCACCCAATGAATTGCCAAACCATTTCATTCAGTTTATAGCTTTATGCTAATGTGCGAAAATCAAATTAAGTTGAGTTTGTTTATTTATTTGATTTTAAGTTGGTTCACTTTGTGATTTATGTGGCATTTGAACAAATGGCGTATGATGGATAGCTAATAGCATCTGACACTTACATGTGAAATACTAAAATAGGAATTCCTCAATAGCAATCAAAGTAGCAGGAGGCTATAAGCAGTTCTACAAGTTTGAATGTCTTTATGTGATACACATCAACAAAATGTTATTATTAAAGACAGTAATAGACTCTGATTTACTTTGTTGCTATACGTTTCTGGCCTTATTGTGAACACCTTATTCACCTTATTCTTTCGTTTTACCCTGAAATACATCACATTACTGAAGTAAAATGGGTTATGACCAGCATTTAATGTTGACTTTTTCCATGTTAAAAATATTATTTCATTGTAAAGTTATAAATAAAAAAAAGACTGCTATTCCAGTCTTTTTACTTCAAAATTCCATGTTTATTTCAGTGTGTTACTTGTCATTTCATCGTAGTTAATTGTGCAACTTATTAACAGTTTCTAGGTAAAAATTGTGTCTTAACCAATTGTCCGTGTACTGCTTTTATTTAGTAGGCCTACTGTCAATCATATGGTCAAACATGTTTCAGCCGATACAGTAAATTTCTAGCCATAGACCCTATTTTTTATATTTTAGAATGCAATGAAACTTAAAGTTACTGTGAACGATTATATACAGAGTTGGTGCAAAGTCAGAGTTGGAAAAAATATTTGTTTTTCCACAAATTTTGTATGTAAGCAAATTGTATAAAATCCAAGGTACAGTTTCTAGTTTTGGAATATTTGTCACTACCGAAACACAGTATTGTATAATTTAATAAGAAGGGTTATATTGACCTATTAAGATTTTGCTTACATCTTGCCTGTAAATTAATTAATACAAATTAACAAATGTTTGCTGTTTCATTAAAAAGTTTTCAGAGGTAAATCAATAACAGTGATTTGTTGTATTTTGAACCCCAGAGAAGTTGATCATATTGATTTTAAACTTAAGGAATTATTAGTTTGAATGTACATTGAACAAAACACTATCTTAGCTGATAATTTACTATACTTAATTTTTGACAAAACAAGCTTGTATTTCAGTCATGAGAGCACATTTTCGGTAGTGTTTTGATATTGACCACATCACGTTACAGAATTTTAACTCACATACTAAAACACTACCAAAATATAATGTATAATAATAAATATAATATAATATAAATATAATATAAAGTACTAAAAATTTGCATAACTGTAAACAGAAATGTAGTTTATTTCCCCCAAATAAAGGATTATGTGTTCTCTTTTGTCACCACCGAAACAATGATAATATGTTTCCATTATGACTGTTACAGCAGTGACAATGTAGTGACAATTTTAGATACTTTTGGGCCCAGCTTAAAGATGCTAATCAGCACATGGTTAGCTAGCACAGTTCTAAACAGTTGTACGCAAACTTAAAGGCTACATTTTATTAAACAAAGATGCTACTACTGAAACTTCATCAAATGTTTCGGTCATGACTGTTTTGATAGTGACAATTTTAGATTTTAGACGTTTGAACCTAGCTTAAAGATGCTAATAACTTTCAAAAAAGTGTGCTTAATTGCAGAAAAAAAAGGTGTTCGGTAGTGATGATCCTTAAAGTTACACACAGACTTTTGAACACATTTGCCTGTAAAATGATGGGGCCTATCTACACACACCACGTAGCTCTAAGAGAGAGGGACACAGGAATATTTCCTGATTATAAATATAGGGGTGTAGTTCAAATCAGTCTCAGCCAATAGACTAAAACATACTGTTTAGGTAGTGTCATCAAAATACAAGAAAATTTTCATAATTTACAAAAAAGTTAGGGTTAGGGTTCAGGACAGCCACATGCCAATTGAAAGAACCAATAAGTGATGATTTTATATATATTAAGCGTGCTGATATTTTAAATAGTACTGTTAGTTTTAATAGATAATAGAAGGATCTTAGTAAACATCTAAGATTTGAATACTTAAATGCTTTTTAAATGTGTTGTTGTTGTTGTTGTTGTTTGGTTGTGAGACAGCAGTTTGAATCAAATCTGTAGAATGGCCTGTATAAGTATTAGTGTGTTAGTGAGCCAAGCACATTGTCTTAGCAATTTAAGGCACTGCTGGACATCAGTGCAGAAAATATAATAAAGTTAATAAAATAACTGAAGTGTACAGAGAAACATCTATTGGTTTGAGAAATTAAATTAATACCATTTCTTGCCAATAAATGTTAATAGATTGGTTTTACATGGGTGAGTTATTTACTTATAAAAGAGGCTGACCGCCCCCTAGTGGACATAAATTATATTTTGTATCTACACTCTATTCAAAACCTATTAATGTAAATATACCTATAAAAATACCATCTTCTAAAAATTTTATATTTTCTGTAATTTTATAAAGATTGTAAATGTTTTAAAGTTAACAAATATATATTTTTGAATCTATTTATCAATGATTTTCCCATTAAAATGGTCACTTTCTAGATGATGATGTTATTAAAAAACTGGTTTACGACATTAAGAGAGGTTATAAAAGAGTAATAGGATAGAAAGTGATATAGAAAGGACACAACATGTGAACATTTTGATTACAAAAAAAAAAAAAAATATGAAGAAACATCTGGACTATTTTTAAACAATATAACACTAATGCTTTATGCAGTATATTGGAAATTAACTGCATGGTAGAAATGACTGACATAACACAGATAAATGCAAGAAATCTGTGTGAAATTAAAATTTTGTACTGAAAATACAAAAAAAGTACTTACAAAGAAAGCTGAAATCAAAAATAAACCATATTTTTAAAACTACAAAACAAAGCTAACAATATTCCAGACAACATCAACAAAATCCATTCATACATTTAACCACCATCTAATATAATGGATGAGCAGATTTATTTCTGTAGCTGTGATTTCCATTGTTACTCAAGTGTGTGTTTATCTCACCTCTCCCTGTTGGATTTCTCACAGAGAGGAGTGTTGCAACAGACTACTACCCGTCTGCTGAATCGGCAGAATAATAATGTAATGCAAAAGGTGCGACAGTCTATACAGTATAAGCTGCTCAGCATAAGACTTCTGCTTTGATTAAACTGTCGGACTGCAAACTAAAAAAAAAGCAGTGTTCAGACCAGACATATAAAAAAAAAATTCAATAGTGTTTTAAAATTCATATTAGGCTACTTTTCTTTCCAAGCACCTCCAGTATTTCTTCAAGGCTCAAACATTCACAGTCTGTGAATATCTGAGGTATTTTTGAGACTATTAGCTACATGTTCTTCTAAAGCACCCGAAGCCAAGTTGACTAATGGAAGACTCATCAACTCGGCTCTCTATTTGCTTTGGATGGGAGGATCTGATGTGCAGCAGGAGTAAAGAGCAGTTGCTTGTAAAAACTGCCAGAGTTAATGATGGCTACTTACAGCAGGGTGTCCATTTGTGATTAGACACTATTCATCACACCGACAAGGGGAACACATTTGGTGTGATGTTGATAAATCAAATCAGCTCCTAATGATAATGCTCAAGGGGCCTTCCTCTTCATTTATAGGTGTGCTTATCATCTAGTTAATTTCACTGAAACCTCTCTCCATCCCATAAATGACATTACTTTTAATCATACATGTTGCATACAAGCATCTCATTCAGGTCAGTACAAATACAAATGTTATTGGAGTACTTTTTACTTTATTTAGAAAATACTTCTTTAGTTTTTCTACTTCAAACTTTCCCTTTAATTTAATGTTACTTGCCATGGAAAGAAAACTTATGATGTGTGTGGGGGAAGTGGGGGGTTTTTATCTTGTTATTTTGAGATATTAAGTCATTATTTTGTAGTGAATTTTGCTTTCGCCAACCTAAGGAGGCGAAATAGTGTAGTGATGGATACTTGCATCACAGGTGACGTTATGATTCTTGGATCACATGTCACTTAATGTGCGCTTATGAGTACATCACATAAGAAAGATTGGTGGGTTTTCTAACTTGTAGAACCTCTAGCTGTATTATCAACACAAGGAAGACACAAGTGTAAAAAAAAATGTATTAACAAAAGATAGAAAGAGTAATCAACAACTGCTACATGAATACCATGAATGGAAAAGGAATAAAGTCCATAAGATGCATAAAATACAAGTGATTCAGTTGGGTGTTGCTATGTCAGAGCTATGTTATCTCATGGAAAGGTACACTGTTGCTACTCGGAAACAAATAAGGTGAAGAACCTTATTATGCATCAAACAAATAAATGAGCTGTTATTTGTTATCAACTGCAATCAGCTATAAAATATCTAATGTAAATTAGAAAAATCATACATACAATATACAACAATGCCACGATCTCTGAAAGAGGTTTGGAAGTGATATTTACGTTCTCTGTGGTTGAGTGAGCGAATTCTTCCACTGGTTGTGCTGGTAGCAGTCAGTGGGAAAAGGAGCAGGAATTCATTTCGACAGCCTTGAACATGAAGCGCTGTAGGATGTTGATCTCCTTAAGCACCAAAGGGCCCTATATGGAACACGCAGATGTGGCCCTGGTGTCGGTGCTGAAGGCCCTTAGCTTGGAACACGCAAGCAAAAGTACCTGAAGTAAAGGTTTGCTCGCCGGAGCTTAACCTTGTTGCAAACTTCTGTTTGTCTTCTGCCTCTATGGGCTAGAGACTCAGGACTTGGTCAATCTGCTTTGTGGACATTCAGGACATGCTGCATCTGTTGTTGTCTCGCTGGACAAAGACTCTGAATGTAGAGTATTTCTTTCCTCACAGGCTGGATGCTCAGAACCTGCTCGTATCTGTTGCTGCCTCAAAGCTTGAGACTCAAAGCGTGGAGCGTCTGTTTCTGTCTCTCTGGACAGTAGACTCAGAACATTGATGATCTGCTGCAGTGCTGCAGATGACTCTGCAGTTGTCTCACCTTTGTGGGACTCAGACTCAGAACTTGTTGATCTGTTACTGTCTCTCTGGAGGGGAGACTCAGTAGCGGTGATCTGTTAGCATACAATGGACGTGCCGGAGACTCAGAGCGGTTCTCAGTTGCTACCTTCCTGTAATGGGCTGCAGACTTAGAACGGTGTGGCTGTTATTGCCTCTTCTCTTACAGGATTCAGACTCCGTACAAATGTTTGTGTTTTGGAAGGGTACCTTTATACCTTTCCAATGAGGAGGAGATTGCATGGGGTGGCCCACCCTTCTTTCCTCTGGCGAAATTTATTTGCATAGTCCAAACACAAAGTTAGAAAAGTGTCACTGAAGTTTTACCGGTGCATTTCTGTCTTTCCAAACCACAACCAGAATTCATTTGGCAATGTTATGAACACATTAAGTCCAAACATGACGGGAAATGATTGAACTGTCATGCATGCATGCATTTGTCCATTACCAGCTGAGTTTGTGTAAGACTACACATCACTGTCAGTGAGAATACTTATTTCTCTGAATAAGTATAAGATGTGTGTGTGGTGGTTCGCATCAGTTCAAGGTTTGAAAACATAGTTATGAATGGATTTGGGTGGATCTCCACGACCTCACTTTGTTTCACCCACTGCTGCTGCGTCCGGAGAGCCTAAGGAACAGGGCCAAAACCTTAGGAATCAGTCTCAAGGTGGGTGGAGGGCAGAAACTGCATTTTGACCAATAGGAAGTTCTGTCCTTACCGGGCTTTTTACCAAAGGTCTTGCCCTATAAGAGGTGTCTAGCGGTTGTCCTTGCATCCTTATCTGATGTTGTTGGACAGTCAGCTTATGTTAGTCCAAGATCCAATCAAAATGTAGCAAACCTTTGTCCACTATTGTGGTCAGGGAGGGCCCTGGAATGTGCTGTCCACTACAATTTCAACATAATATATCTCGTTATTTCGAGATAATATCTTGTTATTTTGAGATATTAAATGGATAGTTCACCCAAAAATGAAATTTTGATGTTTATCTGCTTACCATCAGGGCATCCAAGATGTAGGTGTTTTTGTTTCTTCAGTAGAACACAATGGAAGATTTTTAACTCAAACCGTTGCAGTCTGTCAGTCATGTAATGGCAGTCAATGTCTACCAAATCTTTGAGAGTAAAAAAACATACACAAACAAAACCAAATTAAACCCCACGACTCGTGACGATAAACTGATGTCCTAAGACGTGCAAGGATCGGTTTGTTCAAGAAACTGAACAGTATTTATATCATGTTTTACCTCGTACACATATCACCCGCCGGACGCTGTGCATGCGCCCCAGACAGATGGACGTTGTGGTGAAACAGAGGTAAAAAAAAATATATAAATACTGTTCAGTTTCTTGCACAAATCAATCGTTTCGTGTCTTAGGACTTCAGTGTATCGTCACGGTCGTAGGGTTTAATTTGGTTTTATTTGTGTGTATGTTTTTTTATTCTCAAAGATTTGGTAGCCATTGACTGCCATTATATGACTGACAGACTGCAACGGTTTGAGTTAAAAATCTTTGTTTGTGTTCTACTGAAGAAACCAAGTCACCTACATCTTGGATTCCCTGGGGGTAAGCAGATAAACATCAAATTGTAATTTTTGGGTGAACTATCCCTTTAAGCCGTTATTTAGACATAACTCGCTGTTATTTCTAGATATTAAGTGGTTATTTCAACATAATATCTCGCTATTACAACATAATATCTCCTTATTTTGACATAATAACTCATTTCAACACAACATCTCATTATTTTGACATATTTCAACATAACTCCTTATTTCAACATATTTATTATTTATACGTTTATTATTCCTTTTTTCTCAATTTTAATAGTGTTGAAGTTACACTGCAGTTCAAAAGTTTGGGATCAGTGAGATTTTTAATGTTAATTATCAATGTTAGAAACAGTTAATAGTAATAATAATTAATTACATTTTATATAGCACTTTTCTAGACACTCAAAGCGCTTTACATTGTGAGGGGGGGTCTCCTCATCCACCACCAGTGTGCAGCATCCACCTGGATGATGCAACGGCAGCTATACTGTGCCAGAATGCCTACCACACACCAGCTTACTGGTGGAGAGGAGATAGTGTGATGAAGCCAATCAGAGTATGGGGATGATTAGGAGGCCATGATGGTCAGAGGCCAATGGGCAAATTTGTCCAGGATGCCGAACTCACATCTCTACTCTTTTCGAAAGACATCCTGGGATTTTTAATGACCACAGAGAGTCAGGACCTCGGTTTAACATTTCATCCAAAGGACTGTGCTTTTTGACAGTATAGTGTCCCCATCACTATATTGGGATGCTAGGACCCACACAGACCCAGAGCTGGGTAGTAACTGATTACATGTAATCTGGATTACATAATCAGATTCCAAAGTACTTGTAATCAGAGTAAGTTACATTTTAAAGTACTCAAGTTACTTTTTTATGGATTACATGATTACATATTATTCACACAATATCAATAAATTATTCATAATTCATTGATTCCCCCTAATTTTTCTTTTTCATCTTTTAAAATTTCCTTTTTAAAATAGCCTACGGATAATATACACTCAGAAAGTCCAGTTTTGTGGACATTCACACATAGACTAGTCATTAGTCAGGTGGCGACACAGCATTTGACCACTGGATTTACAAAAGGGTTTCAGCATTGCATCAGATACTGATGAACACATTAATTTTTATTCGAATTATCACTCAGTAGGTTTTTTTAACCATGTCTTTGGAAGGCTTTTGTCTTTCATACTCATTAAACTGCAACGTCATTTCTTATTTACATGCAATGCAGGCATTCCCAAACTTTTTGTCATCTAAACCTTATTCACCAAATATATTTTACTTAAAGATTTTAAATGAAATATTTCAATAATTAAGTTTCACATTTACATGTTCACAGTTTCTTTGATGTTGATTAATGGTCACATGGCATGCAGGTAAATAAAAATATTTCATCTTTTTTAAGTGTTTTATTTACAATGACGGTTCACTATACTTACCGCAACATGCAATATGGAGGAATAGTCCCACCTTTTAAATAAAAGAGACAAATTTCCCATAGAAACCTGAGGCTAGACCAGCCAATGGCTGAAGAATAAGCCTTTTAAAAACTCTTTGAGCATAAGAAACAACATTCATGGGGCAATTAATTTAAGATTTTTGTTTTTGAGTTTTTGAGATTTCAGGATTCCCCCATTCATTAAGATAGGACATGATATTGTATGAGCTTCCCCGAGACGTTGTAAATATGGCCACCAAGTAAATAGACTTTCCTTGAAAAAGACTTTGTTTTAAAATTATTTAATGTAATTTTTATTATTATTTAATTAATTGTTATCTTTTCATTAATCCCACAAAGAGTTCCTGTTCAAACTCTAGTTTGGGAAACCTTGATGTAATAAAATGTTTAATGCACTTCATTTTGCAATGACAATTATTTTCTTACTGTGTGCATTTATTACATCATTATGCTACAAGATAATCCTATTTAAATCCTATTTAAATCAGTGTATGACTGTATGATTTTGAGATCCATTTTTTCACACTGAGGACAACTGAGGGACTCATATGCAACTATAACTGAAGGTTCAAATGCTCACTGATGCTCCAGAAGGAAAAACAATGCATTAAGAGCTGGGGGGTGAAAACTTTTTAAATTGTGGTAGATTATTTTGTCTTTTGGGAAACCTGTAAGTATCTTCTGTAGCTTTTGAAGGGCAGTACTAAATGAAAAAAAAAAAAAAGAATTTTTAGGCAAAATAAGAAAAATCTACACAGAAAAATTCTTCTGAAGCATTGGTGAGTGTTTGAACCTTCTGTAACAGTTATATATGAGACCCTTGGTTGTCCTCAGTGTGAAAAGATGCATGTCATAATCATACAATCATTGTTGGAAAGGATTCAAGTACACAAAAATGCTAAAAACAAAGAATTTGAGGGACCTCTCAAGAAGAGCGGTTCAGGACAAACAAGGGACTAATAAACAATTATCATTAAAAAAAAAAAAAGCTGTGGATCATTCGGGTAACAACACAGTATTATTAATCAAGCATATGTAAACGTTTTCATAAATTCAACTATTATTTTCACTTGTGGACTAAATGGAAACTTCTTTTATATGAAATATCTTATTCAAGTCGGTACTAAATAAAAATATAACATGCATTTTTGTATGATCCCTCTTATTTTGGTCAAATAATTAACATTTTGCACATTCTGCAAGGTGTATGTAAACTTTTGACCTCAACTACATATCTAGTAGGTTATACAGGTCCTTCTCAAAAAATTAGCATATTGTGATAAAGTTCATTATTTTCTGTAATGTACTGATAAACATTAGACTTTCATATATTTTAGATTCATTACACACAACTCGAAGTAGTTCAAGCCTTTTATTGTTTTAATATTGATGATTTTGGCATACAGCTCATGAAAACCCAAAATTCCTATCTCAAAAAATTAGCATATCATGAAAAGGTTCTCTAAACGAGCTATTAACCTAATCATCTGAATCAACTAATTAACTCTAAACACCTGCAAAAGATTCCTGAGGCTTTTAAAAACTCCCAGCCTGGTTCATTACTCAAAACCGCAATCATGGGTAAGACTGCCGACCTGACTGCTGTCCAGAAGGCTATCATTGACACCCTCAAGCAAGAGGTCTGTGGGAAGGAAAAAGTGTGGCAGAAAACGCCGCACAACGAGAAGAGGTGACCGGACCCTGAGGAAGATTGTGGAGAAGGACCGATTCCAGACCTTGGGGGACCTGCGGAAGCAGTGGACTGAGTCTGGAGTAGAAACATCCAGAGCCACCGTGTACAGGCGTGTGCAGGAAATGGGCTACAGGTGCCGCATTCCCCAGGTCAAGCCACTTTTGAACCAGAAACGGCGGCAGAAGTGCCTGACCTGGGCTACAGAGAAGCAGCACTGGACTGTTGCTCAGTGGTCCAAAGTACTTTTTTCGGATGAAAGCAAATTTTGCATGTCATTCGGAAATCAAGGTGCCAGAGTCTGGAGGAAGACTGGGGAGAGGGAAATGCCAAAATGCCTGAAGTCCAGTGTCAAGTACCCACAGTCAGTGATGGTCTGGGGTGCCATGTCAGCTGCTGGTGTTGGTCCACTGTGTTTTATCAAGGGCAGGGTCAATGCAGCTAGCTATCAGGAGATTTTGGAGCACTTCATGCTTCCATCTGCTGAAAAGCTTTATGGAGATGAAGATTTCATTTTTCAGCACGACCTGGCACCTGCTCACAGTGCCAAAACCACTGGTAAATGGTTTACTGACCATGGTATTACTGTGCTCAATTGGCCTGCCAACTCTCCTGACCTGAACCCCATAGAGAATCTGTGGGATATTGTGAAGAGAAAGCTGAGAGACGCAAGACCCAACACTCTGGATGAGCTTAAGGCCGCTATCGAAGCATCCTGGGCCTCCATAACACCTCAGCAGTGCCACAGGCTGATTGCCTCCATGCCACGCCGCATTGAAGCAGTCATTTCTGCAAAAGGATTCCCGACCAAGTATTGAGTGCATAACTGAACATAATTATTTGAAGGTTGACTTTTTTTGTATTAAAAACACTTTTCTTTTATTGGTCGGATGAAATATGCTAATTTTTTGAGATAGGAATTTTGGGTTTTCATGAGCTGTATGCCAAAATCATCAATATTAAAACAATAAAAGGCTTGAACTACTTCGAGTTGTGTGTAATGAATCTAAAATATATGAAAGTCTAATGTTTATCAGTACATTACAGAAAATAATGAACTTTATCACAATATGCTAATTTTTTGAGAAGGACCTGTATTAGTGGTCCACAAATCAAAAAACACATAAAGAGCATTTTCATCCACGTGCGCTAGATGGCGTTGTTGTACCACGTGCGTTCACATCATGCGCGCCCGGAGCTTCCAGAATGCATTGCGGCTGCTAGAGCGGTTAGCCTACGCTTACCTGTGAACATACGGCATTTCAGCGGTTCTTAAGTTTTAAAGTTTGTCTTAAACGATATGCCTCCGAAAAAGCCAGCTCAAGCTACAGGCAATAAGAAAACCCAAGAGAAGAAAAAAGAGAAGATCATTGAGGTGAGATTTGAGGCGTTTTAGCACTCATGCAGCATGCTGAACTCTAGGCCTTGTGCTCTGATTCACTCAGTAGCGCATTTTTAGACGCTTTTATTAACATTTAAAGGGCAAAATGAATGGAATAATATAGATAAGCGGTTATGTATTTGTTTAATAGGGTTAGACTGAATTGTCAGTCTGTTACTGTGGTGGATAAAGAGGAAATGACGATGTGAAATGAGCACTACTGTTAGTATGCCACATACAGGCTGTCTTAAAATATAGTGAGCTGTCCATCTAAACAGCATTTGAATCCATTATATGGGTCGTTTAAACGTGTGATGTTAACATATTTTGAGTGCTTGTTCGAATTTGAGCCACAGCCTTAGTAATTTGGCAGTTATTTGTGTATGTACCTTACATGTTATTACTCAATCTTTGAGTACCTGTGAACATTTGTGCTATGTATGTATATTCATTATTATTTTTATAGAAGAATGGGCTTGCTTGAAACAATATGGCTGTCAATGTTGGACTTATTTTGTAAGCACCACATGCCTTTCTGTTATGTCTAATCATTTGATTATGTAACACATTTGATACAATATAGGTTGTTTTTAAAATAATGATGTCATTGTCACTGGGACTTTGAATTGTTTCTGACAGGATAAAACCTTTGGCCTGAAAAACAAAAAGGGTGCTAAACAACAGAAGTTTATCAAAGCTGTGACACAGCAAGTCAAGTATGGACAGCAGAATGCACGCCAGGTAATGATTGTGATGCTGATTTACAGTTTGAATTCCCAAGCTAGTATCCCAAAGGTCTGCAAGTGTTTGTTTTTTTTTTTTTTTTGCAGATTGCTGCTGCTGAAGCTGAAAAAGGCAAAAAGAAGGATGACAAGAAGAAGGAGTTGTCTGAGTTGAATGAGCTCTTTAAGCCAGTGGTGGCAGCTCAGAAAGTCAGCAAAGGTAATTTGTCCATTGTATGAGGGGCAACTTTATTTGAAACTTTTCTCTGAATCTTGCACCTAATTCTAATCAGGGATGCATTTCACAAGAACATAACCAGCTATGGTCGTAATCAACAAAATTTTCACGATTCTGTTTTTTTTTTTTTTTTTTTTAATCCAAAGTTTGCAAACAGCTTAACAAACAAATGACAGCTTTCAACCTGCACTTAGAAGCATAGTTTCTTTAGCTTGACATATAGGCTTAAATAGACCATGCTTTTGAACGCTCAGTGCAATATATATCTTTCTAGTTTGTCAAGAAAATAAAAGCATTTGAGCATGTGAAAATGTGCTCCTGTACTATGGTGATCCACATTTTCTGGAGAAACGTTCTGACCATGGTAAAAAAAAACAAACATATAAGGTATGTTCGCCTTGAAGTGGCGCTGTGCAGATTGATTGTTGAATGACACCAAAATATAGCAAAAGCGATTCGAAAGCATAAGGAGCTGTCTGCTCTATAGCTTTCACAGTACTAAAATGTCAAACAACGATCATTCTGCGTAGCACTAACAGCCAAAACTTGCTTAATTTAGGCAATATACAGTCATGGCTAAAAATATCAAATGTTTTGGTACTCGCATGTTTATTATTCACATTATCACATTATTGGCACCCTTAACTTACTATTTGGTAGCACCCACTTTGAAACAAATAACTGAATTCACTTTCTGTAACCATGAATGAGTTTCTTACACCTCTCTACTGGAATTTTGGACCACTCTTCTTTTGCAAAGTGCTCCAGGTCATTCAGACGCCTTCTCCCAACTGCTGTTTTAAGATCTCTCCAAAGGTGTTCTATGGGATTCAGATCTGGACTCATTGCTGGCCATTTCAGAACTCCCCAGCACTTTGTATGTAACCATTTCTGAGTGCTTTTGAAGTGCGTTTCGGGTCATTGTCCTGCTGGAAGACCTATTACCTCTGGTGGAGACGCAGCTTTCTGACACTGGCCACTACGTTGCGCCCCAAAATTCTTTGGTAATCAGTAGATTTCATGATACTGTTCACACAGTCAAGGCATCCAGTCCCAGAAGCAAAGCAACCCCAAAACATCTTTGAACCTCCACCATGTTTGACTGTAGGAACTGTTCTTTTCTTTGCTGGCCTCATTTCTTTTTCTGTAAACGGTGCCATGATGTCCTTTACAAAAAAACTACTTTTGTCTCATCTGTCCACAGTACGTTCTCCCAGAAGGAATGTGGTTTTGTCACATAAGTTTGCAAACTCCAGTCTTTCTTTTTATGCCTTTTTTGTCAGCAGTGGTGTCCTACCATAGCCTTTTCATTCAGATGGTGACAGATAGTGCAAGATTACACTGTTGTACGCTGTGTCTGCAGATCAGCTTGAATTTGTTTGGAAGTTAATCTTGGTTCTTTATCCACCATTTGAGCAATAATTTTTTCATTTTCTCTTCCGTCCACATCCAGGGAGGTTAGCTACAGTGCCATTGGCTTTAAACCTCTTGATGATATTGCGCATAGTGGAGATTGTCTGTTTTTCCACAATTATTTTTCTCTCATATCCACAGACAACTCTTTACACTTTCTTTTCTCCATTATCAGTGTGACACAACACAAAGGTTGAGTCAACTTTTCTTCAGTTTAACTGGTTGTGAATGTGATTACTATATTGCCCACACCAGTTACTAGCCACAGGTGTGTCTAAATACAAATTACAGAAGCATCACGTTTAAAAAGATTATTTTCTTAAAATTGACAAGACAACAATAAGCGTGTGAATACTAAAACTTTTGCGAATGGAACAGTTTGTTGCATTTTCTGACAGAATTGTTAAGGTCCTGCTATTTTTGGCCATGACTGTAAATAATTTAGCTACCATGTGTCCCGGAAAAATTGCAGGTATGGTAGCCTTATCCTGTACCCAGGGGAACGTTGATGTATGATGTAAGAGGAAATCAGTAATTCAATCACACCTGTAAATAAATGCAAAATGAGGTAGTTTTTAGATGTTTATTTACAGCAGTAATCTGAGATTAGTTTGTTCAAACTGATTCATTAGTAGAAGTTATTACTCCATCACCACTGGATCTAAATTGGTGAACCACATCTAGTTAAAGATATAGTTCACCCAAAAATTAATTTCATTAATCTTCCGAACACAAATTAATATATTTTTGATGAAATCTGAAAGCCCTGACCCTGCATAAGAAGAAATTGTTGAATAAAGTCGATATTTTTGTTTTCTTTGCGCACAAAACGCATTCTCGTATCTTCATAATTTAAGATTGAAGCACTGATCACATGGACTATTTTAACAATGTCCTTACTACCTGTCTTGGCCTTGAATGTGGTAATTGTGTTTCTGTCTACACAGGATCAGAAAGCTCTCGGATTTCATCAAAAGTATCTTAATTTGTGTTCTGAAGATGAATGACTGTCTAAATGACAGAGTTCACACCAAAATGAAAATTATGTCTGTAAGCAGTGAGTTACAGTATTGTTGTAAAAAAAAAAAAAATACGCACCCCAGCACAACTGTATTTTATGTCCAACTGCGTATGTTACTTTGGCCTTTGCTTGGTTTATTGTCCCTCTGTTCTATTATTTGTTCTGTCATCTGTAATGATTGTCTTCATGATTTTACTGTTCTTCATTTCAGGTGTGGATCCCAAGTCTGTGTTATGTGCTTTCTTTAAGCAAGGCCAGTGTACCAAAGGTGATAAGTGTAAATTCTCTCATGACCTGTCTTTGGAGAGGAAATGTGAGAAAAGAAGCGTATATGTGGATGGCAGAGATGACGAGTTGGAGAAAGGCAAGTATAATAGTATTTTTATGAGGCTGCATATAGAGGTTTTGCACTTGCGTCACAATGTGGTCAGTTACCCAGATACGCAGCCATATTGGCGATATTTGGATGTAAACAACAGCATGGATTTGCACTGTTAATGTAGTACTGAATACGTTGTTCTGCTAATTTATGCTGTCTAATCCATAGAAAAAAAGTGTGAAAGCTGCTAAATCATATAGAGAAAGACTTAGTAAGCAGGAAAGGGCACAATATTTTGACAAACTAAAGTTAACTCTTCACTTAACTCTTAAAATTGCACACTTCTCCTTGATTTGTAATAACTTTTGGCACTTTATAGTACTCCAAATGTTTTTCCCATTCTGACTGATTGGTACAGCCCAAAGCATGACAATAATTGACCGTTTTCTGCAGCAATAATCAGCAAAATATGCAAGTTTTGTTTAGATCAGTGGCATTTTTTACTTTATGTCCTGCTGATTGATAAGGAGTCGTGACTCGTCACTCTGTATAGCACAATATTATGTGCATTAATATATTTGAAAGCAAATTATTTATGATGTACTGACAAGGTTTCCATTAAATTTTGGAATTGACATAAGTGGAACTGTTGCTTCGGTTTTTGGTTGATGAATTGATCTCAAAGATTACATAATTACATAAAGGCAACCAATATTATTTTAATTGTTTTGATTGTATTTGCAGACACCATGGAAAACTGGGATGAAAAGAAACTTGAGGAGGTGGTGAACAAGAAACATGGAGAGGCTGAAAAGAAGAAAGCAAAGACCCAAATTGTAGGTTCTGGCAGTTTACGCTCAAATCATCTAGATATTAGCACTGATGTGATTTGACTAGTTTAAATAATTTTTTATTTAAAGATCTTTTATTCTTTAATCTTTATTTCAAGGTGTGCAAGTACTTCCTTGATGCTATTGAAAACAACAAATACGGCTGGTTTTGGGTTTGTCCTGGTGGCGGAGACAACTGTATGTACCGCCACGCTCTTCCTGTGGGCTTTGTTCTAAAGAAAGACAAGAAGAAAGAAGAGACGACTGAAGAGGAGATCTCACTGGAGGATTTGATAGAGACGGAGGTGAGATGAGTTGCAGAACATGATTATGAACTAACATTGTCATTGAATCTGTTAGTCATCTATCAGAATTATGATCATCTGTTCTTTATTGAAGCGAGCTGCACTGGGAGCAGATGTCACCCGAATTACTCTGGAAACATTCTTGGCCTGGAAGAAAAGGAAAAGGCAAGAGAAACTGGCTAAAGCAGAGCAGGATATGGAGAGAAAGAAAGCTGACTTCAAAGCTGGCAGAGCGCTTGGGGTGAGTAAAGATCCTGATGCTGATGTTCCTGTTTGCCTGATCAATTAAAATACTGACCTCAGAATAAAAAAAAGATGTTGTTCTTTTAAAAAAAACTTATTTTGAAAATGTTTTGAGCATTAAAAAATAGTTTTTGCTCTGAATGAATTGGGAATTTTGACAGTGGCCGTTGTGGTTTGTCCAGAGGCTCTTAGATCCTATGGTTCTTCAAGTCTCTTTCATATTGTTGTCTGCTGTGTTAAATGACACTCATCTCTTGCTTTCATGTCCTTCAGGTCAGTGGAAGGGAAGTGTTTGAGTTCAGACCTGAGCTTGTTGATGATGACGATGAGGAGGCTGATGATACTAAATACGCTGATGATGATGATGATGATGATGACGACACTGAGATTTATAACACGGTGAGAGAGTGTGTGTGTGTGTGTATGGATTTAGTCTTAAATCTGCTAGTTCAGTGGTTCTCAAACATTTTATAGTGGTGTACCCCCTGGGGCAGTTAACATTATTCTGAGTACCAAAACAATATTGAAGGGATACAATTTCCCCCTATTAAATTGATGTACACATGAATTTTTACCTTTTATAGAGGCATCTTTTGACACATTCTTAGCATTCTATTAAGTGTAATATTAATAATTAATATGTAACCCTGGACCACAAAATTAGTCTTAAGTAGCACAGGTATATTTGTAGCAAATGATGGCAAAATTAAGTGATTAGATTTAACTAAAATTGAACTAAAATTGACAGTAGGTGGCGGCAAGTCACTGTCTTAATGAGTGAGGCGTCGCGTCTTTCATTCAGTAAGGAAGCAATTGGCTGTAGTTCACTGACTCTCCGAATCGTTCAAAGCTGCACATTTCTTCATTGACGAAACACAGCTGTTGCTTGGAGACGCACACCATTTCTGTTGTGGATTTTGTTGCAACTATTGTTTATAACAAACAATATTGGCAATATATGTATATATTGTTTAAATTGTAGGCACCATTTAAAATGTCAAATGCTCACTTAATATTACCTGTTTATTAAATGTTATGTAAAATCAACATTTGCAATTGTTTGGATATTCAGAGAAAACTTTGTTTTTGCTCGTACTTTAAACATGAAAAATAACTTGGGCATGTTTCTGTATCAAAGAGTTTCTTAAATCGATCTTTATGTACAGTCTGCCAATATTTGTTCTTTGCTAGTAAGTGCTACAAATGAACAGCTGTATGGTTTGCTAAAGCAGCATACTCTGCGGGCATCCTATCATACGCACGTTGCTGGTGTGGATATAGGCCGTTTTGACCGCAAGTGAAAATG
This sequence comes from Cirrhinus molitorella, assembly GCA_033026305.1. NCBI lineage: Eukaryota > Metazoa > Chordata > Actinopteri > Cypriniformes > Cyprinidae > Cirrhinus > Cirrhinus molitorella. The sequence continues at coordinate 27,319,736 of CM065122.1, read as the reverse complement.
AGGTAATTCGATGTTGTTTGATTGTTTGCAGCACTCCCATTTTCCTGTTTTATAATAGTCGCATTTTGCTTGTCAGAAATACATGCTCGGTTTTAATGTTACCGTCACCTCGCGTACCCCAGTTTGAGAACCACTGTATTAGATGATGTATAATGTTTGTTGTGTGTAAATTTGTGATTTACCTTTTCCAGGTTTCAAGTCATTTTGGATTAACATGATTGTCTCTTTAGGTGGAGGACACAGAGGTAGAGGTTCAAGACATTGACATTGCTAGATTTATCCCTAAAGAGGTGGATAATGCGGGTATAACGGTGGCGTCAGCAGACAGGTTTGCCGCCAGAGCTCCTTCAACAAATGACACAGATGGTGAGATGCTTCTGAATATGATGTTTCATTTCCTATGCTAATTTGTGAGATCAGTGTCTGTACAGTTTTGTTTTCACATAGTGAACCACATCAAAAATAAAATGTTAATTCATTAATTATTAGTATTTACCATTCAACTTTAACTATGCTACCAGTCAAAAGTTTTTTTTTTTTAAAGAAGGTTTTTTTTTTGTCTGTAAAAATGTTTTTTTTTTGTAACATATCTTTATCACTCTTGATCAGTTTCTTTTCCAAAAAAAAAAAAAAGAGAAACATGTATACAAAAGCTTTTTATTTTATATAAATGCTGATCTTTGGATCTTTCTATTTATTAAAGAATCTGGAAAAAGAAATACTCAATTGTTTTAAATATTGATGATAATAATAATAATAATAATTTGAACAGCAAATCAGCATATTTAGAATGATTTCCGAAGGATCATGCAACACTTAAGATTGGAATAATGATCCTGAATATTGGCTTTGATCACAGGAATACATTTTAAATCTTGGAAAAAAAATATTCATTAAAAAATGTTAAATGTATAAAATAAAAATGTTATACACTACCGTTCAAAAGTTTGGGGTCAGTAAATGTTTCATTCTTTTTTTTTTTTTTTTTTTTTTTGAAAGAAATGAATAAATTGTTACATTAATAAAAAGTGACCTAATAGATTTACATTGCTAGAAAAGATTTATAGTTTGAATAAATGATGTTCTTGAAAGAAAAAAATACAGGTTAAAAAAAAAAAAAACATTGGCGGCACAACTGTTTCCAAAACTGATAATTCTACTAATAATTCAGAATATCAGAATGATTTCTGAGAGATCATGTGACACTTAAGACTGGGAAACTGAGTAACAGCTGATGAAAAATCAGCATTGCATCACAGGAATAAATTATATTTTAAAGTATATGAAAATAAAAAACATTATTTTCTACTGTAATAACATTTTGTAATATTAGTTTATTTTCTGTACTTTTGATAAAATAAATGCAGCCTTGACTTCATTAAAAAAAAATTGCAAGTCTTACTGACCCCAAACTTTTGAACGGTAGTGTATATCTCATTAGAAAATTTATTTTAAATGGTAAAATAAGCAAAAGAGATTTCTTTTGGCTGATAGTGTATTCATTTACACCCTGTTAAATTGCAGGCCACAATTTCAGAACCACTACTTTATAGTGGTCTGTTTTATAGTGTAAGTTAAAACTTCACCACCTCATTGTCTTAAATGTGTAATAACTCAGTCAGATCACAGTTATCCTGAAGTGTCATTCTGATTGCTCACGCTTCTTTCTCCACAGACAATAAATTGAGCGAGGCGTCGGGTGGAGCTTTGGAGAACGGAGAACACAGTGAGGACCAGACGCTAGAGGATGGCGAAACCAATGAGGAGGAGTCAGAGGCGGTGCCAGTAGACGAAAACCTCTTCACCGGGGAGGATCTAGACGAACTGGAGGAGGAGCTCAACACACTGGACCTGGACGAGTGAAAACTGGGACTGTTTCATCATTCATGAACTACACATGGCTTGATGTGAATGACAATATTTTCACAAATAACTTCCACCAGAATTGCCATGTCAGAAGCCGCTCTGCCTGCAATATGCACCCTCATCACTCGATGTCCCGGGACGCTACAGGAGAGACTGGAGTAGATGTGGCTCTTGTTCTCTCTTTCTGATTAATATTATTATTATTTTTTTCCCCCTTTACCATTTTTTTTTTTTTTAAATTGCAGTCTACCCCAAAAGCACAGTCAGGCAAGGGTCTGGTTCTTCAGCAGGAACATACTTCAAATATTTAAGAGGCTGTTGATTATTTGATGTTTCTGCGTTCTCTTTTGAAGGATTTGATTAAATCATCATTGTAAGGTCATGCGTATAAAGTAATCCAGCATAAATCCTCTTTAAGATGTTCAAGCACTATTGGAATCTGGTTTCCTGTTGAAATGTTTGCTTTAATGAAAACAAAGGTTCAGTTGATCAGTATCATTTCAGTTTTTAACTTGTAACCAACTGCATGCCTGAATCAGGATCAGAATGTAAAGGTAAATAAGTGTGATGCTGACATTCAAGTGTTCAATAATCAGTTGATCAGATTGAGGTGTTGAATGTGAAGTCTCTCAGATGCAGAAGTGGCATCTGGCCTTACAGGAGGAGATGTGGATGACGACATCATTACTAGTCAGATTTGAGTTTTGAAGTGGTTTCAAGAAATGTGAGCGAAAGAGATGAGCTTGCGAGATGAACTAGTAACGTGTCTGTCCTTTTGTATTCAATTGTTTTAAACTGCCCTCCCACACACAAGAAATTGTAAATAAAAGGATATCAGATACTGGAGTTGAGTTGAAATGCATAATTGTAACTCTTGATTGAGAGTTTATTTTAAGTAAGTTTATTTAAGCTTAAGCAGAAATGTGACTTCTGAAGTGTGGCCAGATAAACATAAAATTATATGAAATATGGGTCTGTAACAAAGCCATGTCCATTAATTGTTACCTGAATACAGATACATGTTATACAGTCCTGCCAGTTTTAACACATGGTGGCACTGTATCACCAGTCTCACATGAAGCCTAAAGGATCAGTTTACATCCAGAATAAAAAAAAATCTGATAATTTACTCACCCCTATGTCATCCAAGATGTTCATGTCTTTCTTTCTGCAGTTAAAAAAGAAATGAAGGTTTTTGTGGAATATTTTTCCCCATATAGTGGACCTAAATGGGAATCAACATGTTGAAGGTCCAAATTGCCATTTCAGTGCATTTTAAAATTAGGATTAATTGCATTATGATGGGCTGCTCAAGACTAATACCTACAGGCTATATAGTAAATTGTATGAAATTAATTTTGTGTGTATATTAAATTAATTGTCGAGGTTAATACAAAACCAAGTATACAAACAATAATAATGATACATAATGTGTGCTTAATTAGGGTTTTAATTAAAGCTGTAGCCCGTAGGTTTTGCCTCTTTGTCCCTATCTCTGTTTGAAACCGGCAATTGTAGTTATTTGCGGAATTATCTTATATTTTTTCATGAGTTGTACATCGGCACAGCTCCTCAGCGCGGATGAATGTAATGTTTTGAGAAGCATGTGAGGCTAGTCAAGGGACTACTGTAACGTTACTTCGGAATTGCAGATACGGCCTCTTGAAAATATGTCCAAAATAAGAAGTTTCACCGGAAAATGTCATCTGAACAAGTAAGTAACATGTCTGCCAGTTTTGTTATGACTAGCTGAAAAAAAAAAAAAAAAATTCTACATTAAATTTCATGGGCTACCAAATAATGGTGATCGCAAAGTTAGCTCAGATCGCCAAACCGTGCAAATTACTATTATTGTTATATTTTGTTCCCAAATTGTTAATGTTAATAACACTTAACATTTCTTGACGGTGGTGTATTTAGTGTGTATTAGCGTTATCTGTAGATTTAAATTTCTGTACAGTCTAATCTCATCATAATTTGTCATTAGAATGTCATTGAAAAAAATAGTTCTCTGAATCTCAAAAAGCAATTTAATGTTTCTTAGAACTCGTTTTAAAATGAAAGTTTAATTAAAAGTTAAGGAATGCACCTTTAAATAATCTCATTATTAAAGTAACCATGTATATAAATGTATACACATACATTTAAAAGTGCATATAAAGTACTGTTCAGAAGTTTGAAGTCAGTCAGCTTCTGATGTTGTTTAGATATTTTTACACTGATTATTTTTTTAGTTTAGTTTTAATTTTTCAGACTTTTATAATTGTTTTTTTAACATATTTCATTTTAAAGTTCTTTAAAATATTAATAAAAAAATAAATATGATTTTAAAACAGCATTTTTTATATGAAAAAGAACAAGATTAACCATGATTAAATATTTTGTTAAACTAATATTTATGTTTAACAAGTATAATTAAACAGATTTATGTTTAACTATAGTTCAAATTACTGATAGTATTACCTGTTATTATAATTGTATTTAAATCATTTTCACTGCTTTAATTGCTGTTATTTATGTTATCATGTGCCTTAGTTAAAAAGCAATGTAGTCAATTGTATTGTATGAAGATACATGCAGTTCATTCTGATGGCTTTTCTTACCTGGAGTGTGATGTTCTGATGTTGTTGCTGTTACTGCAAGACTGATCTTCTGCCAGAAGCAACAGGTCAAACTGCTGCTGTCCAGAATCAGGTGGTTTGTCTTTGTCTGGCATCTCAGCTGAGGCCTGTCCACTATGGGTGACCCTACCAGTAGTTGTGAAGTACCAGCGACGTAGCTCTCAGCATCACTGATGCACACAAGCCCTCACAGCACGTCAAGCTGCAAACCGTGTGAGGGACCCTAACCTAACCGAACCTAACCCAACTGTTAAAAACAACCGCATGTCAACCAGCCACTCAAAACATCCTAACAACCACATAACGACGCATGAAAAACAAATCAGAGGAGTCCAGCAACCGCAACGCAACATGCAAACAACCTGAAACATGAAAACCTTGGCAAATGCACGTCAACACACAGGAAACAACCAAAACATTCCGACAACCACACAGCAAAGCATTAAAAACCGTTTAGAACAACAGAGGACTGCAAATCAACGCACTGAAAATATCCGACCAACAACACAGCAATGTGATGATAAGTTACTATATAACTATAAACTAACTCTATAACTATGTACAATATATAGAGTATTTATATTCATAGGCCCCACCATTTGATGCTCCATGTGACACTGTGATGACTCAGTGTCTGGGCTTCTTTCTTCGTGGTTCCTCAGGCAGGGGCTCTTCACTGACGTCCACATGGATTCGTGGAGCAAAGCTTCTGCTGGTTGTGAAGCTCTCAGTGATGAGGATGCGCCCATCTGGCTGCTCTGTCTCCAGCAGTGAAGGGCAGTTGAGCTTCTCCCACAGACGCTGCTTCATCTTCAGTCCCAGCTCAAGGCTGTAGGGACGCTGTCGACCGCAGCGTGTCTTTATCATGGGCTCCACAGAGCGGTAAATGTCCTGGTAGCCCTGCACGCTGCAGCCGTGGATGGAGACGGGCTCTTCCTGCTGATACAGAGGCACCGGACACTCATCCTCTGAAGAGACTGAGGCTGCTGGATGGATGTCAGGGAGGACAGCAGTGTTCTTCAGGTATCGCTCTTCCAACCTGTTGGGACTTTGAACTTCAGCAGAGATGCAGCTGTAGGTGTGATCTAACCTGATTACAGCTGCCAGCTGTGAAAGCTTACAGGCCTCTTGAATGGAAGAAACGCCCTCCACCAAGAATCCCCTCAGGTGTGTGGGAAGAGCCCTTCTTCTTCTGGGGCGACGCTGCTCCATGAAGATACCTGGAGAAACACTTTACACAACTGGACAAATTGATAAAACTCACCAAATTGTAGAATTGAAGGCTTGTATCATGTGTGATCAGGCTTTAAGGCTTTAAGGAATTATAGTTTTCAAATATCAACTGAAGCTGCTGTTACTGACATAGAATGTTGAGGTTCATTTAAATGTAAACAACACTTGACAACAGCAGTAAGTCAATATAGAGTAGCTTGAGCTCTCTCTTGTGTGTTTGTTTATGTACTTTTATACTTTATGCATCTCTAATGTCATCATCTTCAATTACACACACACACACACACACACATATATATATATATATATATATATATATATATATACTAGGGATGAGAGGAGATCTTATGTTTTGTAAGGATATAGTAACGTTCTCGCGAGACTAGTTGGATCTCGCGAGAACGTTACTATATCCTTTCAAAACATTTTGAAGGGTTTACATTAGAGCTGCAAGATTAATCCTTAAAAGATTGCTATCTCTATTTAAACACCTAAGGGATCTTATTCCTGAATGACAACGATTCAGCGGTGTCTATAACGACTGTTTCACATAGCGCTGCTCACGCTATATATACGATGTAAAACAAGAGTTAAAGACATTTAAATTTGCATTCATTTTGCTGCTGATCCAGAAAGAGCATTACAAACAGTCTTTTGCACCACATAATGATCATCATTTCTGTGTTACATACATTTAAATAACAGCAGTACTGAGATAAAAGTTTATAGTTTGGGTATAAACACTTATTGTATACAGTAGCGATCAAAACGAAAGTATTTAACACTTGCATGTATTGTAATGCTTATCCTCTTCCGTCAGGAGGTGGCGACAACTGCACGTTTAAAAGCGTATTTATCATTGAATCATACATAAAGGAGATTTCAATAGTGAAACCAGTGTATTATTTGAGACACTGACTTAATTTCTTTGAAAATTTTGATCAAATATATTTTTTAAAAGACTTAAGCAGTGAACAATGTGTCAGAACCACTAGTAAATGTTTTTTTTTCTGCAGAATCATGAGAGAATCGTGATCTCCAATTTATTAAAAAAAGTGATTTTCAATTTATCCAGAACCATGCAGCTTTAGTTTACATGTTTATTACTGCATATGATATAAATCATTAAAATAGAAGTTTAATTTAATAAAGTACAAGTTCATATCAAAATGTTCCATAATTGAGGGTTTCTTTAAAAAAAGTTTAAAAATCTTGTCTCGTCTCGTTCTCTTGAACCCAGTCTTGTGTCTGGGATGTGTCTCGTCACACCCCTAATATATACTGTAGTCAACATTTGAAGTGGATCAAAACCTTTCATCAAAGTTGGCCTAAAACCAAAACAGTACCTGTTCTTGTCTTGTACAACTTTGAACTTTTTTGATCCAGATCAAATGTTGAATACTGTTTATCCATTCTTGGCCTGGAAAAAAGGGAAAATACAAAAAACTGGTAAAGCAGAGCAGGACATGGAGAAAAGAAAGCTGACTTTAAAGACATCATATCATGACACTCTGCTTAATTTAAAAAATAGTGGCTCTGAATGAATCCCAAGAAATGATTTGGGGAGAAAAAAAAAAAAAGAAATGAATTGGGTATTTTGATGGTGATGCTGCGGTTTGACCAGAGGGTGGCAGTAAAGTTTGTGTTCTCAGATCCAGCTGTGTCCCGCTTCTTCAAGATTCTCTCATGTTGTCGTCTGTTGTGTTAAATGACACTCATTTCATGATTTCATGTCTTGCAGGTTCAGTGGAACGGAAATGTTTGAGTTCAGACCTGATCTTTTTAACGATGACGATGAGGAGGCTGACGATACTAAATGCGATAGTGGAGATGTTTATTACCAGAGATTTAACCACAAATGACAAAGATGGTGAGGCACTTTTGAGTAGTTTTTCCAAAACTGCGAATAATCCGTAAGTGTGAAACTAACACCTTCCATCAACACACAATAAGGAATTGTAAATAAAAATATTTCAGAAACGGCTCTTAAGTGGTAGTTTGTTCGTATAAGACTGAATAGTCTTGAAATAAAAGTCTTGAGAATTCTAATCCACTATTTTAGGTGTGCTTGATTTTTTGTGTTGTGGAAGATTCTTCTAGATAATTTCCCTTTTTCTTAATTAATTGGTGAGGTCATGTTTAATCCGAAATCATATATTTATATAACGTACCATGCATCAGACAAATCTGTCCAGATGTTTAGCAACAGATCATAAACATTCTTAGCATAGCACTACTCCACTAATTGCTTGGCTTGGGCTGTTGAAAAACAGCTGACATGGTCAGAGGACTGGAATTTCCTATGATCTGCATGATAAATCACGTACAAAGCCATTAGAGTTCCATAAAACAGTAACAAAACATTTTTGAAAATAGTGCCAGCTGAAAAATCACATACAAAGCCCTCTCCTGTAATATATTTAAAATAATTTTAAATGTGTACAGACATTTTACTCCATGGTTTTTGTAAGGCCATTCACCTAAGGATGGGCTGGCTAGCCTCATCACCTAGGGCTTTGTAGTCCTTGTCTCAGATAAAAGTCCTTGTTTTAAAGGCAGACAAAAAAAAAATAAAACCTCCTTCAGTTTTCATTTACTGGAACACTTGAATATGATTTGTCAATAGTGCCATCCATTGTGATGTGTGTTGCTGTGGACTGTTTTTTGTTTGTTTGTTTGTTTGTTTTTCGCAGAAGCTTTAAAATACAGGTACATTCTTAAAAATAAAGGTGTTTTAAAAGGTTCCTCACAGCGATGCCATTTTTGTTTCCACAAAGAACCATTCAAAGGTTCTGTAAAGAACCATCTCTTCCATACCTTTTTAGAATCTGAAGAATCTTCTTTTGCCACAAAGAACCTTTTGTGAAACAGGAAGGTTCTTCAGATGTTAAAGGTTGTTTATGGAACCATTTAGACAAAAAAAAAAAAAGTTCTTGTATGGTATTGTGGAGTACCTTTATTTTTAAAAGTGTAAGATTATAAAATAATTTCAACACTCAGTATTTAATTTTCATGTATTTATTTGTTAAGTAGGGATCATGTACAGTCATTATCACAGCTAGGGTCTGTATGTGGAGTGTATAATGGCCGGCTGGCTGGCGTCTGACTGTTAACAAATTAGTTCCTAGACTTTCCTCCATTTCCATTGGTACAAAGCCTGTGTCAACACATTTTAAAGGTCAGTATCCTTCTGTTGTGAGTGGCCAAAAGGATAAACAAAACAATTGCATAAAAACAAATAACAACAATCATGTGGCCTTTTGATAGTTATTTTTAACAATTAATAGTACAGAGAAATCATATTTAACCCTGTGAAAAAGTTTAAGAAAACATAATACTTTTATTTAGCATGGACTCAATAAATTGATCAAAAAAGACATTACCAAACATTTGTATTTCAAATAAATGCTGTTAAATCCACAAAAAATATTAAACATTGCTAATAAAAAAAAAAAAAAATGTTTATCAAACATCAAATCAGCATATTAGAATGATTTCTGAAGCATACTGTGGCACTGAAGTACTGCTGTTTAAATATAATCTAGTAAATCTATTAAAAATCAAAAACAGTTATTTTAAACTATAATAAATGTGCACAAATTTAGTGTTTTAACTGTTCTTTTTATTAAATAAAAATTGCTTTGGTGAGACATCTTAAAAACAGTAAATAGTAGCGTGTTTCTGAAAATACAGACAAGAATATAGACAAAGCCTTTTTGTTCAATTAGGTCATGATGCTTTTTACAAAACAAAACTACAAAAACATATGGCATTGTTAAACTTTTACACATTTGCTAGTTATAGTAAGTTCCAATTCTAGTAAGCCCTAAAACGCAGAATAGGCATTCAAATTGTTGGAAAATGACAGTCTACTGTATTGTTTATTTTTATTTTTTTAATCATTCTGACACTATGCCATGTATCACATGGTCCCAAAAGCCCCTTTGACCACACGCATGACTGGTCAGCTCTGAAACAAAAGTGACTTTGTTCCCTAGAGTGAGAGTGTTGTTTATGTTCCAATTTGCAAATGGTGCCTTTTATTTCCTCAGGAAATCAAGCCTTTTCCTCATGACATCAGTTTATATATGAAGAGTTCAGATGCAAAACCAGCTAAAAGCCATCTCAGTCAAAAATGAGATAATGATACTGAGTGAATGCTTTCGATACATACTATAGATCCATCAAATACTTTTACTTCAAACTCGCTAAAATCCCACCCTCAGCCCAATCAGAAATACCAGTACTTACATAGAAACCTATACATCGGAGCCTGACAAAAATGCCTTTTTAAGATGTCAGATGGATTTATATACACAGTAGAATTAACAGAATTAACAGTATGTAGAATTAACAGTATGTTAAAGGTTAAAAGTATGCCTTTTTTACATGTAAGACAAGCCAGCCAGACATAACATTTACCCAGTGTCTTCTTTATGCAGAAACTCTAAGGGATCCCAAGGGGATTTACAGACTGCATTCTTGTAGATGTACTTCACCAGTGTGTTTAAAGTCATGAATCACTGACAAGCCCATATATGAATCTGAACAGTCATTTGTAATGGTCACAGTTATCTGGGCCTTGTAGATAAAGTGTGGCTCAATGAGCTTTTATTGGCAACTGTGTTATTTTTGTTGTGTATTAGTGATAATATAATAATTTAACATTTTTAATATGTTTTAAGTATTTCTGAAATTACGTGAAGTTTCAGTTTGAATAATTAAATCCACGTTTGTTTATTGTTTACTAAACTAAATATAGATACAATGTTATAAATTCGTGCCTTTCTTAACACAAGGTGGCGCAGTTTCACTAGTTCTACATGAATCAAAATACTTTAATAAAACAACAAATTCCTCCTGCCTGGAATCGCAGTGATTTAGTGGCATTTAAAATGTTTACCAGATCACTCATGCCCATTTAAGTCACTGAGGCGATGCCCGCTGGTAAAAGCTGCGGAAGTTTTTCGTGATGTCACCGTGACGTTTCAGTAGGTTGGTTTATTTTCACTTCCTGTACAGTGGGACATCCCGCGGCTCCATCTGAGTAGGACTACATCAGTCCTGTGTGTCCTACTTTCAGACTTTTGCTTACATTTTACAGGTCAGGCTGGAAACGGATGCGGTTTATTGCAGCGACACGCCTGCAACAATGCAACGGACATCTCCACTGAATTGTTAGTGATTGCGTTATTATGGAGTGCGGAGTCAGTGGCGATCATATGTGCTGCTGATCCCAGAAGTCCACCCACAAACAGCGCCGTCTCCATCTACTCTTATACCCTACAGAGATAGACAACATGGGAAAACGTCTCATCTGTCGTTGGATTTGGGCTCTAGTGGCTCTTTTCTACTTCGAACTAGTACTTTCTTTTAATCTGGACAGTAGCAAACCCACAGTTTTCGCTGGACCTCCAGGAAGTTACTTTGGATTTTCTGTGACTTTCTTCAATCCTGATAACAAACAGTGAGTAGATGAATTTGTGTTTGTAAACCTAGTGAGCTTTCGGCACACTTCTTTGTATGTCATAAGGCCTGCTGCGTTTTATGTTGGGAGAAAGATGCTTGATTCTTCTTAAATATACATGAGAATTCTGAAAGGTGTGTTTATTAACAAATTTAACAATGTTGAAATGGTGGAAGATCAGTCTGTTGTGAAATTGTTGTATGGTTTTACACTTTGTGAAGTTGTAGGAAAAGTAAGCGTTTTTGGATGTTATGTCAAAGTGATGTATACATGTTAAATACATGTTCAACCTAATGACCTTTTATAGTTTTATTGTAATTTTGTGGACATATATTTGTTGATGGTTAATGGTGACATTGGCATGCAGGTAAACAATAGACTGTTTCTGTGTTAAGTTTGATTTGTTTCACTTTTGAATATGTTCATTTTAATTTCTTTTTTTTATTTAATTAATCATATATATATACATACATACATACATACATACATACATACATACATACATATATATAATTGTGTGTGTGTGTGTGTGTGTGTGTTTGTTTAAAGAAGTCACATCTGATCACCAAGCTTGTATTTATTAGATCCAAAGTACAACAAAAACAAAAATATTTTGCCATAAAAAATACGTTGTCAATTTGAGTATATTTTAAAATATGATTCCAGTAATTAAAGCTAAATTTTCAGCATCATTACTCCAGTCTTCAGTGTCACATGATCCTTTAGAAATCATTATAATATGCTGAAAAATAATAATTTTATTAGCAAGGATGCTCTAAATTGATTGAAAGTGATGATAAAGACATTTACAGTGTAACAAAAGATTTCTCTTTTAGATAAATGCTGTTCTTCTGAACTTCCTATTGATCAAAGAAAAAATTCTACTAGCTGTTGTCAACATAATAATAATAGTAAAAATAGCAGCAAATCAGAATATTAGAATGATTTCTAAGGGATCATATGCCTGGAGTAATGTTGCTAGAAATTCAGCTTTGAAATCACAGGAATAATTTACATTTTACAATATATTCAAATAGAAAAATAGAAAATGCAGGCTGGGTGAGCAGAAGAGACTTATTTAAATAAATAAATCTTGTGGCGCAAAAACGTTTGACTGCTAGTGTATGTATTTAACAAAAGCATTAAAACACATTTTATCCTGTGATTCCAGGTTAAACATACTGGTTGGTGCACCCAGGGCAAACACGTCTGATCAAACCCCATCAACAGTCACTGAGAGGGGCGCTGTCTTCAGCTGTCCCTGGCACAAAAGTGGCTCATGCACACAGATTCAGTTTGACAGCACTGGTAAGACACAGCACTTTGCTTTCAGCCATCATAGTGTATAGTCTTTGCTCCACCATGCTGTTATTTAAAGCTATTTCTGTCTCTGTTGATTCACATTGCATGCTAGTTATTAAAGGGCCGTTTGAGTAGCTTGTGGCTTTTTAATGATTTATTGGGTCATATATCAGCTTTGCTCTAAATATTTTCAATAGGTGGGGGAAAATAACAGGAGAGGGAGTTTGGGATCCTTTCAAGGCTCATCTAGAATTGTTGTTACTTAATGTTTTGAATTCACATGCTTGGCAATGACCTGCAACAGAGAAGGGGTTTTCTTTACCATTCACAAAATACAACTAGTTTGCAGATCTATACAGTCTTCACACTAACAGGACTTTGTTCAGCCTTACATTGCTCTGAGGTGAATATAGGCACCAGCTTTTTGTGCCAGATCTAATTGGCATTCAGTGACGGTTATAGACTAGTCTGGCCTGATTTACCCTGCCAGCCAAGCTGGATTGCTACAAGAGAAACTAGCAGGCAAACAAAAAAGGTCTTCAGTTGGATTATCTCAATATGCATAGAGTTCTCACCAACAACTGAATTACTCCTCTTTGTGTACTTTTCTCTATTCCCTTCACCCTTCTTGGAAAAAGAACCATGGATAGTGTAGATTTAATGGACGCTGTGCACCCATGGCAGAGTAAGCAAACAAGTTTAGAGTATGTAATGATATACACTACTAGTCAAAAGTTTTTGGACAATAAGATTTTCAATGTTTTCTTCTTTTTTTTTTTTTTTTAAGAAGTTTTTTCTGCTCACCAAGCCTGCATTTATTTAATTCAAAGTACACCAAAAACAGTAAAATTTAGTAATATTTTTACTATTTGAATATATTTTAAAATGTAATGTATTCTTGTGATTTTAAAGCTAAATTTATAGCATCATTACTCCAGTCACATGAACCTTCAGAAATCATGCTAGTGTTCTGATTTGCTGCTCAAAAACATTTATTATTAATATTATGTTAAAAACAGCTGAATTGAATCGTTCAGGTTTCTTTAAAGAATAGAAAGTTGAGAAGAAAATCATTTATTTTAAATAGAAATATTTTGTAATATTATAAATGCCTTTATCATCACTTTTGATCAATTTATAGCATCTGTGCTAAATAAAAGTGTTAATTTCTATAATTTCTTTCCCTAAAAAAAAAGAAGAAAAATAGGGATCCAAGCTTATGAATGGTATAGTAGTGTATAATGTTACAAAAGTGTGACACTAAAGACTAGATTAATGATGTTAAAAAATGTAGTTTTGATCACAGGAATAAATTACATTTTAAAATATATTCAAATAGAAAACAGTTTTTTTAATGGTAAATATATTACAAAAGTGTACTGTTTTGGTGTACTTTGGATCAAATAAATGCAGGCTTGGTGAGCAGAAGAGACTTTTTTTTAAAAACATAAAAAACCTTTACTCCTCAAAAACGTTTGACTTAACTTGGTAATATATGTTTTGGGAAAATTGATTTACTTTATCCAGTCAAATGGAATTTAAAAACATATTGGAAAAAATGGCATACAAACTATTTTTACAAAATATTTTTACAAACAAAGAAATAGCATGAAATTTAAAAACAGATTTCTTTTCTTTATTTATTTTTGAAAAATAATTTTTAAAGTGCGTTTAGTAAATAAATACTTTCATTTATACATTTATTTATACATTTAAATCTAAACCAAATGGAATGTGGAAACTGTTAAAGACAAATGGCAAACATTTTCAGACCTTTTCCATATGTTATTTTTGATTACTCTTAATTAATAAAACAATTAGTTGATTGCCAAGCTACAAGTATCTTCTCATTTTTTGGTTAACTGTTCATTAAGTGTCTGAATTATTTTTGGGGCTGCTGTAGTTTCCACTGACTTGAGATTATTATTATTATTATTATTATTATTATTATTATGTTTTATTATGTCTATTATTATTATTATTATTATTATTATTATTATTTATTTATTTTTTTTCCCCATGCTCTTACTGCAGTGGAGTAGTGTTCATATTTGTTACTTAACAATCGCTATTGCGTGAAACGAGCTGAAACATTCTTCTGTTGGGTAACTGCCAAAGCATATCTGTGTCCTGACATGTTTTTTCTATGAATGATGTGGATTTACAACAGTGTTCTGTGTGCTGGCTGACCTGCTGACTGTTTGAGGAGCTGGAAAAGGCTAGATTAGAGAAAAATGTCAGAAGTATGAAGATGGAAAACACTGTGTATGGAACAACAGTCATGCTGAGCTGTTACAGTATGGTTACACAACTGAACTGTTTCCACTGGCATGCTGTACCATCAACTCATCTTTTGTGTTGTTTGGCAATAATTAAGTTCATAATTCTAGTAAAGCCTGGGTGTTGCTGACTGGCTGTATGGCTGTGTTGACCATAAGAAACACTGGGAAATTCCCAGCTCAGTAGCACAGACAGATGAACAGCTGGGGCGTCCTGAGGCTGAGATTGTGGTTGAGATGAACCAAGGCCACAGGGAGGGAATATCTTTTTGGGTGTGTGTATGTGTGTAAAAGGATCACAGCAATACTAGGAAAACCTTTAACTGCAAAGTATGGTTGTAAATGTTTACAAAAGCATTAATTTTGAACCCTAGAGTAAATTTTCCAGAACTGAAGAATGTTTTAATGATTAGAATGATGTCAGAATAATTTTGTAATGAACAAATCACTGACCTTTCTGCAGAAGCACTGAAAAAATCCTTTAATTCTCCATTTCCTACAAACCATCCATCCCTTGTGTGTCCATTTATTATGTTAACTTGATTATGATTACAGTTATGATTAAGATTTTAGTAGTCTCAGCTTCATAACATGTTTTATCATTGTTTAATCCTGAATTCCATACATTTCCCTTAAAAAAAGTTTCCCTCTGGGCCTGCTTCTCTTCTTAGTGTCACTAAAAGTTCACTGTGCTTGTTAGAGTTTAATTCTAACATGCCATGAATAGATTCAGCTGTTAGTATTCTTGACCTTGGATTCAACTTTGGATGGTTTGGTAATGAAGAAGATGAGAGAATGTGACATAGCAATTCAACTTTTGAGCTCTTGTAGTCCACTACAAAGGAAATGATGATAAACTGGTGATTCTGATTAACTGACCTTATTTATATTTCTGTCCCTCCCTCAATATCTCCTCCTCTTCCTGTTCTTCCTTCCCCTGGCATTTTCTATCACAGATGATAGGAAGAATGCCAATGGACAGCAAATGGAATTTAAGTCAAATCAATGGTTTGGGGCCACTGTGCGTTCCTCTGGGGACCATATTCTGGTGAGTCTGTCTGTGGAGGGTGTGAAAGTTGAAATAACTCTGAAATAAGCTCAACAAGAAACCTACTGCAATAATTCACGTTTTTGTTGTATGGCCAGTGGAAATATTTTATTAGCAAAGCAGTTTTATATGCACCAGAAATCCCAGATTAAAGGATAAGTTAACTTCCAGAATATAAATTTCCTGATAATTTACTTAACACTCATGTTATCCAAGATTTTCTTGACTTTCTTACCTTCAGTTGAAAAGTAATTAAGGTTTTTGAGGAAAACGTTTCTTGATTTTTCTCCATATAGTGGACTTCAATGTGGATTGATGGGTCGAAGGTCCAAATTGCACTTTCAAAGCAGCTTTAAAGGGCTCTACACAATTCCAGCCAAAGAATAAAGGTCTTATGTAGTGAAACGATCATTTTCTATAAAAAACACAACATTTTCTTTTACCACAAATGCTCATCTTGGACTAGCTTGACCTCGTGCGTTGTTATCATGCACGTGTGACATAGGCGGAAGTACCGACCTAGTGTTTACAAAGAAAGTCAAACGCTCTTTACAAAAAAGGTTAAAGGGATAGTTTACCCAAAAATGAAAATTTGCTGTTTATTTGCTTACCCCCAGGGCATCCAAGATGTAGGTGACTTGGTTTCTTCAGTAGAACACAAACAAAGATTTTTAACTCAAACCGTTGCAGTCTGTCAGTCATATAATGGCAGTCAATGGCTACCAAATCTTTGAGAGTAAAAACAACATACACAAACAAAACCAAATTAAACCCTGCAACTCGTGACAATACACTGATGTCTTAAGACATGAGGCAATCAGTTTGTGCGAGAAGCTGGTTTTTCGCTTTACCCTACCTTTTTGAAGTAGCACGCAGACCATGAACTAACCAACATGGTTATGCAATCTTTAAATCGCATTAGCAAGCATTTGTGGTTAAAAAAATACATACATTTTTTTTTTTTTTTTTTTTTTTTTTTTGACTGATCGTTTCACTAGACTTTTATTCCTCAGCTGGTATCACGCAGAGCAGTTTGAAGCTGCATTGAAAGTGCAGTTTAGACCTTTAACCTGCTGATTGCTATTGTCAAAAAAAGAAAGAATCCTGGAGTGTTTTCTTTAAAAACCCTAATTTCTTTTTGATTGAAGAAAGAAAGATATGAATGTCATGGATGACATGGGGCTGAGTAAATTATCAGGACATTTTTATTCTGAAAGTTAACTCCTTTAAAGTCAGTGTATCAAATCGGAATAACAATTGAAGTCAAAAGTTTACATACACCTTGCAGAATCTGCAAAATGTGAATTATATGCTATTGCGATCCATCTTTTCACACTGAGGACAACTGAGAGACTATGCAACTATTACAGAAGGTTCAAAACTGAAGCATCAGTGAGCGTTAGAACCTTCTGTAATAGTTGCATACAAGTCTCTCAGTTGTCCTCGGTGAGAAAAGATGGATCTCAGTATCATACAGTCATTGTTGGAAAGGGTTCAAATACACAAAAATGCTGAAAAAACAAAGAATTTGTGGGACCATTTTTCTGAAGAATATCGGGCAGTTTAAGTCTGCAGGACAAACAAAGGAACTCTTGAACAACTATCACTAAAAACAAAAAAAACAACACAGCTGTGGATCATTCAGGTAACAACACCGTATTAAGAATCAAGTGCATGTAAACAGGGTCATTTTTATAAATTCAACTATTATTTTCTCTTGTGGACTATATGTAAATGTACTTTTTGTGAAATATCTTATTCAGGTCAGTACTAAATGAAAAATAACTTTTCTGTTATCCCTTTTGTATTTTTGGTAAAATACCGGTAATTAACATTTTACAGATTCTGCAAGGTGTATGTAAACTTTTGACTTCAACTCTATGTAGTGTTCAATATAATGTTGTGAGAAGCTGTTACCTTTATCTGTCAGTGCTGAAATAGCACTAAAAATAAAAAAGATTTCAAGTAAATTGCAAGAATATATGGCAGAAGATATTTTCCAACATGCAGTTTGAAATAACTGCGTTTGATGTACTCAACACAACAAAATATACAGAAAGAACATGATTAATACTCATGTGCTGATCTGCACATCTCTCTTTTTTTTTTTTTCCAGGCATGTGCTCCTCTCTACCAGTGGAGCACGTATGGACTGTCAGAGAGAGAGCCTGTTGGAACATGTTACCTGAAGAAAGGCAATAACATTGTGGAATATTCACCCTGCCGCTCTAGTATGTACATGATCACAGCCCTTCACCTCAGGCTTTGAGTTTCATGCCCTTATTGGGTCATATCTAGTAGCCTCCCTCAGAAAAGTCTTAACTAAGATTTATGGCATATCATACTTGTGCATCATCTCCTAATCACTCATGGTTTTAAGACATGAATGAGTTAATAAGTTCACTAGACAATGAGCTAGTTGTCATATGGTTATGACAGTTCCTCTGTCTGAAGTTTGCCTTCCTGTTTCTTACCTTTCCTTCATGTTGAGACTTCCTTTAAAAGATTTCTTGTTTTAAATAGATGAATGACTTAATATTTTTTTTCCACCAGGCTCAAACTCACCTGAGGGACAAGGATTTTGTCAAGCAGGTTTCAGTGCTGACTTTGTGAAGGTATTACGTTTATAACAGAAATCTGCTTCTTTTTATATTTAAAATATTTTTTTTATTTGGAAATTTTAACTCTAAAACATTTAGGACACTTAATGCCTGATTTTATTACATCAAAATTACACACCAAAATGTTTTATTTATTTAGTTTGCAACATCAATAATTAAATAGTTGTAGTTATTTTTAGATATTACTTACAATGTAATTCAATGTAATAATAGTATATATACCAAAAAATCTTGACCCTTGATGATTTTAATCTGCTGTGTATGTTATTTTCTATTCTTGTAGTGAATGTACCAAAACATGTTTTTATGTCCCTTTCAGAAGAATCGGGTTGTTATTGGAGGACCAGGAAGCTTTTATTGGCAAGGTAAACTGATTTATTTTATTATCTCTCTGTGAATTTGACACTGAAAAGCATAATGGAAAAAGGGAAACAACAATGTGCTTTGTCAGGATTTTATTGTGACTCAGAGAATGTCTGTTGTGTTTTCAGATATACTGTAGCATTCATACAAAACAGGCCAATGAATGTTTGCACAACGTTAGCAATACATGTTTACAAATGTGTTTTGGTCCTCCGCCTGTCAGAGAAATGCTGCTCTGAGGAGAGGGAGCTATGTTTTTGAGTCAATAAATAATGCAGAATTAGATGCTGTCTCCGTCACTGAAGATGTTTTTTTTTTTTTGTTACGTTTTTGTTGCACTATGTGGTGGTTTACCAAATCGCAGCTCTGTTATGACCTCATAGGGTGGAGTCATGGTAGAAACCATGCCCAGAAAAGGCATTTAATCTTGCATGAATTTCATGACCTGCAGTGATTATTTTAAAGGTTCAGTTTAAAAGCTTTCTAATAGCCTTTTTAAAAAAAAAAAGTTTCGTTTTTCTGCTGAGTCTCCCTATTTCCTGCTGGTATGATAATTATATACCCTGCTGAGAGTAAAATGCTTTCAGAAAAGTGAATGTGATTGATAGTAACTTAAGGTAACCTTGGTTAGACTCTTTATTTTGACCTGTTTACATTTGTTTTGTCACAAATTTATTTACATTTGTTAATGAATTCCTAATTAGGCACATATTTATGCCTTATTCTGCATGACCTTATTCTACATCCCTAATCATACCCAGTACCTAAACTTAACAACTACCTTACTAACTATTAATAAGCAGCAAATTAGGACTTTATTGAAAATTTATTAATAGTGTTCCCTATTCTAAAGTGTTACTTAATTTTCTTTTTTTGAAAAATATTATCTGCTTTTTTTAGAGGCACATTTTTAATAAACTTAGAACTTTAAAGAAACTTAGCCACTGAAATAAATTAGACTGAAGGGAGTGTTTGATAATTGCATCAGCTCGCTCTGTTGTAAAACTGTTGCATCTTTTCCTGTAAAAAAAAAAAAAAAAAAAATTACAAATGCTTCCTGCTGAAAAACATTGTTTTAAAAGACCTGAGCTACTGTTACTCTACTGAAAAATGAAGTTAATCATTTAATGATTTAATTATTTATTCTCTAACAGAGAGACTAGATTAGTTAAGTTAAGACCATAGGAACAGCAAAAGGCATGTACAGCCTTTTTTTGTAATAATATTACATAATTGAGGAGGATGTGACTGTTGAGAATACTTTTTGTGAAGCATGTTTTTACTTGTAAGTAACTTGTACATGTCTGCATATAATATATTAACACTGCATCTTTCTGGTCTGTCGAACATTACATGCAGGTTAAAGAAATCTCTATTACCTGTAGACCCCTATGAAATCTGTTTTATTTTTTTTTTCAAGGCTCTATTTTAATGGTTAAATTAAAAATGTTAATCATATAGCATGTTTAATTAATTGCGATCATGAAATGTACACAATTTAACAGCTATTAAACGTTTAGTTTAAAGTAAATGATTTTTAGGGCCCTATGAAATGTTATCCCCCTTAAATTCAGTTTTATTTTTTACCAAATTCTGTGTTTTCTATTAATTGTCCAGATTTCATTTGAATGGTTTCATTAAATGGTAATAAATAGTTTTAATAAAACATTTGATAAATATATTTATCTGTTTATTTTAGTTTAGATTTATTCAGAAATACTGTGTTGTGTATTTATTTACATTTTTCTGGTAAATACATTCTGGTTAATATTTTTTTCTGGTACATATTTCTTAACTTTTTTTTTTTAAATAATTTGATTATTTGTAGTAGTACTATCATTACATTAGGTAATATTTCTGTCACAGTTTCTTCAAGTTAAACCAAACTTTTATTTTGACGGGTTGCTGTGAAGACCTGTTTCTGTTTACATGTGACATGATGATAGTTTTACTCAAAAGAGAAGGTAAACAGCTCATGAAGTGATTGTTTATATGTTCATGTGTTCATATATTGAGTTGACAAATGCTCAAAACACTGCGAGTGTCAGGCACTCTTCAGTATGTGTGTAGTAAGCAAAACTGTGTGTCTGCGCCATTCATTTACACAGAGACATGCAGAACATGAAGTATTTATATTTAAATAGTCTTTTTTGCAGAGTAATATTCACAGACACTAGTCCACATCACATTTTGATTTAAGTGTCCTGACCTACTTTTGATTTATTCATCAAAATTTGGCAAATACTGTGACAATCCAGATTATACAGTAAATTCAAGTTTTATGACTGGATTCTGTGATTCCGTCCATGTTTACCACATCACGGAAATCATAGGGCCAAATATCTGCACACTTCATTTCATAAGTGCGTTTCATATTTGTGCTTTAATAACTGTTTTTCTTCTCTTTCTAGGTCAGCTGATCTCAGATGACATCACTGAGGTCATCAGCAGATACAATAAGGAGTTTTTTACTCCTTACAGTAACCAGTTATCAACCAAGTCAGCTGGGGCTCAGTATGATGACAGTTATTTGGGTAAGCCTGTTTGCATCTTTTGTTTTGATGTCTTTCAAAGTTATAATTTTGTTTTGTGGTGTTGCACTGTTACCTGGAAATCAGGAGCAGAGCTCACTGTAATGTTGGGTTACATTATGTAATGAATGTTTAGGTGCTTTGAGTTACACTGATCAGAATGTACGAAGTTAACAGTCACCACTGCAGAGCAGATATTTATGTCATCATTTGATTCACTCTTAGGTTACTCTGTGGCCGTTGGTGATTTTAACGAAGATAGTGAAGATGGTAAGATACTTAATTATTTCAATATGTTTGAGATTTTGTAAATTATAAACGGCTTGGGGTCAGTGAGACGTTTTTTTTTTCTTTTTGTTTAAAGGATTACTTTACTTTCAGAACAAAAATGTACAGGTAATGTACTTACCTCTTTTTTTTTTTTTCTTCAGTCGTGAAGAAATTGTTTTTTGAGGAAAACATTTCAGGATTTCTCTCCATATAGTGGATATAAATGGTGCCCCAAAGTTTGAACTTCCAAAATGCAGTTTAAATCCAGCTTTAAAAGGCTTTAAACAATCTCAGCTGATGAAGAAGGGTCTTACCTAGCGAAACGGTTGGTTATTTTCTAAACAAATTGACAATTTATATACTAATTAACCGCAAATGTCTTGTCTCGACTCTGCGATGCGCATGCATAGTTTCTGTGGTCCAGGTCAATACAATTAGGGTATTATTGCATTCTGAAATAAATATTATTTATTTATTTATTTTATAAAGCACTTTACGCAGTAGCTTTGCATTTCCGTTGTATTCTGTGTACAATGACAATAAAGCATTCTATTCTATTCTATTCTGTCGAAAAACTCCCATCTCGTTTAAGTCTTCAACTTCAAAATCGTCCTACATCGCTGCAGAAGTACCAACCCGGTGTTTACCAAGTGAACATACAAAAAAGATCAAACGCCCTTAAACAGTGTTGTAGGACGTTTTTGAAGTTGAAGACAAAAACGAGAGGGGAGTTTTTCGACATACCCTAACTGTATTGAACCAGAGTCTATGCATGTGCAACACAGAGACGAGACAAGACAAACATTTACAGTTTAAAAAGTATATAACTTGTCAATTCGTTTAGAAAATAACAGATCGTTTAACTAAATAAGATCCTTCTTCATCATCTGGGATCGTTTAGAGCCCTTTGAAACTGGATTTAAACTGCATTTTGGAAGTTCAAACTTTGGGGCACCATTCATATCCATTATATGGAGCGAAATCCTGAAATGTTTCCCTCAAAAAACATAATTTCTTTACGACTGAAGAAAGCAAAACATGAACATCTTGGATGACAAGGGGGTGAGTACATTATCTGTAAATTTTTGTTCTGAAAGTGAACTAATCCTTTAAGTTATGCCAAAAATAACAGTAAAAACATTTGTAGTGTTACAAAAGATCACCATTTTAAATAAATGCTGTTCTTTTAAACTTCCTTTCAACAAAGAATGCTGAAAAAAAAGTTGTTTCAACTGATAATTATAATAAATGTTTGCATGAGCACCACATCTGTATTATAATGATTTCTGAAGGATCATGTGACACTGAAGACTGGAGTAATACCTGCTAAAAAATAAGGAATAAATTACATTTAAAATATATTAAAATGAAAAGTGTTTATTTTAAATGGTAATACTATTTCACAGTATTACTGTATTTTACTGCATTTTTAATAAAATAAGTCAAATTAAATCTAAATGATAAAAAAAATCTTATAGACCCCAAAAGAATGGTAGTGTGTTTTTACAGTTGTCTTTTAGCTTGTCATTACTGACCTGCTCTAAATACCATTGCAAACTGAAGTAGTGCATTATGGGGATTACTTTTAATCAGATTTTTCTCTGCATTGGGATCAAAAAGTTCCTCTGCTGAATGGAAGAATTGTTGTGTCCAACTTGTTTCTAATTCTTTCTGCCTTTCTAGATTATGTCACAGGAGTTCCCAGAGGGGAGAAGGCTCTTGGTTATGTGAGTTTCATACTATTTTTGGTCAGGAATCTGTTGAGAACCCATAAAAGTGATGCAACCCTGTTTGAAACAGCTTGCGTGAATCTCTGTCTGCTTATCTTATTAGGTCAACATTTTCAATGGGAAGAACATGGAGTCTGTGTATAATTTCACAGGCACACAGGTGGGCGTTACAAAAATGTTTACACCTCTTATTATTACACATTGTGGTGTGTGTTAAATGACAAGAAAAAGCATATAAAAAAGCAGCCTGCAGGTCACATGACATGCCCATGTTTGTGGTCATAGCACAGTTATGTTCAACATTTGTTTACGAGCGGCGAGTTCATGTCTTAAATCTACTCCCACATCTGGAAACTATTGACCGCAGTGTCGCCAAGGAGAAGAAAAGAGGAGAAAAGAAGATGAGGTGTGGAGACAACAGGCGTGTTTTTTGGCTGATTGTGATTGCTCCAGTGATGATTAATCAAGCTTAAGTCAACACAAAATTAACAGATTACAGACTCAACTAAATCTTGATATACCACCAATACCAGTAATAATAATGATAATTGTTTATTACATTATTATTATGGCAAGTAACTTCTATGTAGACCAATGTTTTACTTTTTTGTCTTAAAAACCATGTTTAGTCTAAAGCTCCAGTCTAGTCATGTCAAAATTGTTTTTTCTGTCCACCTTAGATGGCTGCTTACTTTGGTCACTCAGTAGCAGCTGTTGACATCAATAATGATGGGTAAGTGGTGTTTTACACTTACATGCTGTTGGGTGTTTTTTCTCAATGCGGGTTCATGATTTTTCTTCTAAATTTGTATTTATTTTTTTTCAAGAATGGGCATTCCTGCACTAATTTGTACTTTAAATCAGTGGTTCACAACTGGCAGGGCCTGGTTGTGGCTAGAAGGGATACAGCTAGGTCCGGAAGTGACGCAATATCTCGCCGGATGGACAGGAAGAAAGTGAAAGACAAAAAATAAACTAAAAATAAATAAAATGGGTGGTAAAGATGACAATTAGGAAACTAATCAGCCCATGTTGTGGTTCTTTGAACCAAAATCTCTTAAAGTCTCACCGGATGGACAGGAAAAAATGAAAAGGACAGTGAAGAAGACATAGTGAACTAGATTTTGCACAACTTGTATCACTTCCAGCCGTAGCTGTATCTTTTCTAGCCACAACTGCGCTGCCCTGATACGTTATAGGTCAATATTATGTTAAAAGCGTAAGTTTTGAATTCAGTATTTCTGAATTATAATCAGATCATTCTTTAAACTGGCCTTCAGGAAATCAAGCTTATAACTTTAAAGGGATACATTAAAGTCAAAAATTAAAATGGTTTAGTATTTATTCAACCTCATGTTTCACTTTCACTTCACTTTTCACTTTCACTTTCTTTTGGGGAACACAAAGAAGATATTTTCAGGGATGTTTCAACGATTAACCAATACATTGAAAGTTTGTGAGTGTGAACAAAACCCATTTTTTTAAATATCATCTTTTGTGTTGGGTGAACAGTCCTCTTAAGGGCAGAATAATTTCCTGCCTTCTGTCTTAATGCATAAAGATATCTATAAAAAATATAAATATAATCAGACATTAGAAAGATTCTCAAAAAAATAATAACTTAAAATGTGTTTTTTTTATTGTTTTTTTTTCACTATATTAGCAATATAACAATGCTTTGGAAACCAACAAAACAGCGTTATTACAGTTTTGATCTTGGACATGAGTGAAATCGTTTACGCCCTCATGCAAACCTCCCAGTTGCATGGATTCATACATTAATATACATTTTTATTATTCTTGCACAAATAAGCACATTACAGAGCTATAATATAATATATGACCCTGAGCCTCAAAACCGGCAATTTTTTTAAATTGAGATTTATACAAGTTGAATAAATAAGCTTTCCATTGAAGTATAGTTTGTTAGGATAGAACAATATTTGGCAGAGGTAAAACTATTTGAATATCTGGAATCTGAGGGTGCAGAAAAATCTAAATATTTAGAAAATCACCCTTAAAATTGTCAGAATGAAGTTCTTAGTCATGCATATTACTAATCAAAAATTAAGTTTAAGATAAATTTATGGTAGGAAATGTACAGAATATTTTCATGAAACATGATCTTAATATCCCAATGATTTTGGCATAAAGGAAAAATCTATAATTTTGACCCATATAATGATATTGTTGGCTGTTGCTACAAATATACCTGTGGGACATACGACTTGTGGTTGAGGGTCATAATATAATAAGCACTTCCTCAGTCCCACTATTACTAGTACCAAAAGTCCATTGAATTTTCTTGATAACATATGGAAGTTAATTACCTTTCTTACCTGGAGTGTGATGTTCTGATGTTGTTGCTGTTACTGCAAGACTGATCTTCTGCCAGAAGCAACAGGTCAAACTGCTGCTGTCCAGAATCAGGTGGTTTGTCTTTGTCTGGCATCTCAGCTGAGACCTGTCCACTATGGGTGACCCTACCAGTAGTTGTGAAGTACCAGCGACGTAGCTCTCAGCATCACTGATGCACACAAGCCCTCACAGCACGTCAAGCTGCAAACCGTGTGAGGGACCCTAACCTCACCGAACCTAACCCAACTGTTAAAAACAACCGCATGTCAACCAGCCACTCAAAACATCCTAACAACCACATAACGACGCATGAAAAACAAATCGGAGGAGTCCAGCAACCGCAACGCAACATGCAAACAACCTGAAACATGAAAACCTTGGCATACGCATGCCAACCCAAACATCCTGACAGCCACGTAGCAAAGCGATTTAAAAAAAAAAAAACAATTAAAACTACAGAGGACCACAAATCAACGCACAGACAATCACCAAAAATATCCGACCAACGACATAGCAATGTGATGATAAGTTACTATATAACTATAAACTAACTCTATAACTATGTACAATATATACAGTATTTATATTCATAGGCCCCACCATTTGATGCTCTATGTGACACTGTGATGACTCAGTGTCTGGGCTTCTTTCTTCGGGGTTCCTCAGGCAGAGGCTCTTCACTGACGTCCACATGGATTCGTGGAGCAAAGCTTCCGCTGGTTGTGAAGCTCTCAGTGATGAGGATGCGTCCATCTGGCTGCTCTGTCTCCAGCAGTGAAGGGCAGTTGAGCTTCTCCCACAGACGCTGGTTCATCTTCAGTCCCAGCTCAAGGCTGTAGGGACGTTGTCGACCGCAGCGTGTCTTTATCATGGGCTCCACAGAGTGGTAAATCTCCTGGTAGCCCTGCACGCTGCAGCCGTGGATGGAGACGGGCTCTTCCTGCTGATACAGAGACTCTAGGCACACGTCCACTGAGGAAACTGAGGCTGCTGGACGAATGCTAGGAAGGACAGCAGCATTTCTCAGGTAGCGCCCTTCCAACCCGTTGGGTCTGTAAGCTTCAGCAGAGATGCAGCTGTAGGTGTGATCTAACCTGATTACAGCTGCCAGCTGTGGAAGCTCACAGGCCTCTTGAATAGAAGAGACGCCCTCCACCAAGAATCCCCTCAGGTGTCTGGGAAGAGCCCTGCTTCTTCTGGGGCGACGCTGCTCTATAAAGACACCTGGTGAAACACTTTACAAATTTGATAAATTGATGAAACTCACCAAATTGCAGAGTTAATGGCTTCAAGGACAGTTGTTGATTTCAAATATCAACTCAAGCTGCTGTTATTGACATAGAATGTTAAGGCTCATTTAAATGTAAACAACACTTGACATCAGAAGCAAGTCAAGTAGCTTGAGTTCTATATGTTCTTGCACTACATGCATCTTTATTGCCATCTACAATTACTATATATATATATATATATATATATATATATATATATATATATATATATATATATATTTTATAATTATTATTATTATTATTATTTTTTTCTATTTCTAATCTGTGTATGTATCAGAAATCAGAAATCAAGGCTTTATTGCCAAGTATGCTTGCGCATACAAGGAATTTGTTTTTGTGACAGTAGCTTCCAGTATACAACAACAACACGGACAATAAGAAAATACAATAAGGTGAGAATAAAAAATATACATATTTAAATATAAATAGACAAAAATATATAGAAAACTAAATTAAGAAATAAGTGGTAATTAAATAAGTGTATGTAATGCTGTCTGTAAAGACCAAAATCACTACTAGGAACGTCTCTGTGTTAGTGGCTTATGAATGAATCAGTTTTTATGAACAAATCTTCACTTCCTAGCACTGACTCATAACATTTGTTCAAGTGTGTTCCTGTTGAAGCAAATGACTGCTTTGGGGTCTGTTTTCCAGCCTCCAAAAACATCCAAAGTATTTTGTTGGTTGGACCAAATTTTTGAATATGACTGAGTAAATAGTGGGCATGAGATTTATTCAAGAAGTGAGTCAATCTTGTTCAAAGGGGGTGGTAAAAACACGATTAATTAAAGAGTTTTATGTTAATTTAATGTTTTTAGAAACCAGTTGAGAACCACTGCTTTAAATTATATCCGTCTCAGCAATCCGTATTATGACTCTGGGCCAAGTGAACCTAGCCTAAATATATGCACAGCAATGTTTTGAGAGCATTCACTGGCATTATTTCAAAAAATTAGCTGAGATCTGAACATTGTGCAACAGTGAAGATAAAGTTAGGTTTTCCAGACAAGTTGCTCCGTGCCTGAACATGTTGACCATTTTTGTTCAGAAAGGCCTTGCTTTTATCATGAGGTAGTTTTCTTCTGCTTTTTTAGTTGTCTGTTTATTACTATGGCACATTTAACATTCATTCAACAGAATCTTCTAGCTTTTGTATGCTCGTTGATAAAGATAACTGCGCACAATTCCAAGAACAACATTTACTGATCTTTTCAGTTAGAATAAACATTTTATTTCCCTCTTCAGGAAGATGGATTTATTGGTGGGGGCTCCTCTGTTCATGGACCGCGGTTCAGATGGGAAGCTGAGGGAAGTTGGTCAGGTCTATGTCTACCTAGGCAAAGGTGGCTTCACTTTCAACAACGCCATCAAGCTCACTGGTTCTGAGATCTATGCTCGTTATGGAAGCTCAATCTGCAGCCTGGGAGACCTCAACATGGACGGATATAATGGTACTATTTTGACTTTCCTCAGCATACGCTCTGAATTTCTGTGCTGTTCTTTTTGGAGCCCAAACTAGCTTCCAGCACAGGCAGACAGTACATATATAGTCATTTGTGGTCATGATCTGATGCTGTTGTCACTGTCTTCCTTGCCTCATTGTGCAACAGTAATCATGACTCATGAGCTTTTTGAGCAATGGCTTGACTAGCAGATAAAAACAAAGTACTGTTACTCGGTAACCATGACTTAAAATGTTTTTTATTTTTAATCTCTTTGTTTTTTCTCAGATGTGGCCATTGCTGCTCCATATGGTGGGCAGTTCAACCGCGGCCTGGTGTACATTCATAACGGGCGTCCCACAGGGCCGAATACTGTGGCCTCTCAAGTTCTGGAAGGAACATGGGCATCTGCTTCCATGCCTTCTAGCTTCGGTTATGCCATGAACGGAGGCACAGATGTCGATCAGAATGGATACCCTGGTTAGATTTCAAAACTAATTTATGTTTTACACATTTACGCATATTTTGCAATTAAGTGATTCAATTCACAGCTACTTCCTCTCTTACTCTCACACTTATTTTTCTCTCACACACTCTCCCCTTATAGACCTGATTGTTGGGGTGTTTGGAGCTGACAAAGCCGTTCTGTACAGGTACAGTATGCTGACGCTTCACTTTGAAGTCACACATGCGTTTGATAGACTTTTATGGTCAGGGCCGGATAAGCTATTAAAGGTGGTCTCATTTAATTCAGCAGCATTTAATTTGCTTTATGTGCAAGCAGTGAAAGCAGTTACAACTTGTATTAAAAGAAAATCACAATGGAACATTTGCCATCGTCTATTTTTGTACATGGAAGACCACCAGGCTTAGATTTACATTGTATTACACATACTGTAAAAGCCGTAATGTACAGTCAGCTCATAATCATTGCACAATAAGCTGAGTGTCAAAAAACAGTGGTTAAACATTTAGTAATACATTGTGAAACTCCATTCAGTACATGTAGGTTATTAACCGATGCCAAACCGCAATAATGGTTATTAAGAATCCCACACAGTGTTGATGCACATGAACATAGTAATATGTGACCCTGTCATAAGGGTACATTTTGAGATTATTATTTTATTATATCTGAAAGCTGAACAACTGATACAACTATCTGAAAATTGTGAATCTGAGGGTACAAAAGAAATCTAAATATTGAGAAAATCACCTTTAAAGTGAATGAAATTCTTCGCAATACATATTACTAGTCAAAAATTAAGTTTTGATATATTTATGATAGGAAATTTACTGAATATCTTAATGGAACATTTTCTTAATGTCCTAATGATGTATAGCATAAAAGAAAAATCTATAACTTTGACCCTGCATACAATATATTTTTGGCTATTGCTACAAATATATTTTGATAGGGTCACACATTACCACCCACATTTTAATATCAGTGTTTCTTTAGTATTCTACATCTTGGATTCAGTACTCATTAATGGATCTGTGAATTAGGCAGTAATCTTCATATTCAATGAGGATAACCAATCATAGAGGTCATTTATATATAGAAGTCCCAAAAGTATAAGAGCAAAAATAGCCTGTTTAATTTTAAGGTTCAGGGAGCCAAAAAAAGGAAACTAAAATGATCATGTAAAACTGAATTAGTGTTTTCAATGATTGTCTTCCATCTTACAATATAAGGAATTTGTCTGAATTGGCAGACTGATGATACCGACTTGTATTGTGTTTCTAGGTCTCGTCCAGTCATCAGCGTGAACACAACACTGGATATCAGCCCACAGATCCTAAACCCTGAAGACAAGAGCTGCACCCTTCCTGGTACAACCACCACAGTTTCCTGGTGGGTCAAATTTATATGCGAAAAGTTTCATGTAATGATGAAAATGTAATTGCCAAATAAGATGTGCATTAATCACTTTGTTGCCTCTTGTATTACCAGTAAAATGCAAGAATACAGTAACAGAAGCATCAGCCTGCATGAATATGCTGTTTAAAAATGTTATTTCTTAAATATAATTTAGAGTACATTTGGTTCATCATCAGTAATATCTTGTCTTAACCTATTATGCATTGAGAATATAATGAAAATAATAGTAATTCTACTCAATTCTTTTCCTTAGCTTCACTGTGAAATACTGTCTGAAAGCTAATGGCAAGGGAGCCCCATCTTCTCTTCGTAAGTGCTTATTTCTTAGTATATGCAAATTATTTAAACGTTTAATATTCAGGGCAATGGAACCTATTATTGCACGTAGTAGTGGCTGTAAACGGAGTCCTGCTGTTGCGGTGTGTGTTACGAGCACTGCTGCGGGGGGAAACTAGAGCTCAACGTGTCAGGCATCAGTGTGTTTGGAGCCGGACGTACGGTGCAGAGCCGTTAAAAGCCCAGCGTCCGGCACTCACAAAGCCTTCACGTGGATCTCAAAGTCTGGGGTGTAATGGCTACCAGACCCACAGCCCACTGTTCATAGACCACAGACCATGATGCCAATTCATTATTTCTTTGTGCTTTGAAGTTCTCCTATGCTCTGGTTGAGCTAATGGCTGCCGTTATGCAAGCATAAGGTGCGGATGTGTGTATGGTGCAAGGCCTGTCATAAATGGATCTGCCGCTTAAAGCTGAAATGCATAAACTTGTGTCAGTTAAGTTGTTTTGTAAAGTATAAAATCAGTTCTTTATTGTCACAAAAGATATCTATCTGAAATAATTGCTGTTCTTTTAAACATCTTTTTTTTTAAGTATGCCTGAGAAAAAAAAAAAAAGTCAAGGTTTCTGCAAAAACAGTAGGCAGCAAAATCTATTTTCAACATCAATAATAATAAAAAATGTTTCCTGAGCAGCAAAATCAGCATATTAGAATGATTTCTAAAGGATCATGTGGCACTGAAGACCAGAGTAATGGCTGCTTAATTGTTTCCCATTACAGGAATAAATTGCATTTTAAAGTATATTTTAAATAGAACAGTTATTTTAAATTGTAATAATATTTTACAGTATTACAGTTTTTACTGTACCTTGGTGAGCATAGACTTGTTTCGAAAACTAGTCAGTGTAGACAAAAAAGTAATCATTTTTGCTTTCCCATCAGCTTTTTTTGTAAACACATGGATTTTGCAACCTGACCTGTCGTATGTGAAATGAGTATCAGCTTAATAAACGTATAATGGGTAAATTAAAATGCATTGTACCTAAAAGGTAAATAAAAACTGTACTGTACATGTAAATGTGTAAAAAAAATAAAATAAATAAATAATAATTATATATATATATTAGGGCTGTTAAGCGATTAAAATTTTTAATCTAATTAATTACATGATGTGGCGATTAATTAATCTAATTAATCGCAAATTAATCGCACATCAAATTTGGCTGAAAAATTACTCCCAAAAGATAATTTAAAGTCATTGTTGTGTAAAACGTCAAACAGACATTACAAAAAAGTAAATATTTAGTTTATAAAATGAATTACATATGCTCTTTTGTACCATGAGGGTGAGTAAATGATTGTCATTTTTGGGTGGGTGAACTATACCTTTAATAACGTATTTCATTAATTTTATTAATATTACTTTGGAAATATGAAATTATTTCTTAATGAAATGATACTCTAAATAATAAAATAAAACTGCCAGTTGGTGGTGGTAAATTCATTTGATTCATTCAAATGGCTGATTCATCAGCATTAGATCGATCGGATTGTAACATGAAAGTACAGCAAGAGCTATAGAAAACGGCTTTCACAACCAAACGCTGGCCGCTGGGTTTAGTGCAGACCTTCAGATACAAAGCAAACTTTTAACTCTAAGCGCGACTTGCGCATCAGTGGTTTGCTCCGCTGCGCGTGCGCTTTGGTCAACGCAGCAAACAACCGTCCTCCGCTGCGCTATGATACTCATTCATTCAAATGGCTTGCGCAGCACCAGAACAGTTGGTTGATGCGTGACCAAAACGCACGTGCAGCGGAGTGAACCACTGGCGCACAAGCCACACACCCGCGCTCAAAATTTAAAATGAAAGCCTCTTAATGCTTTTGAAATAGCTTTCGTGGTACTTTGATTTCATACACTGTCTGTGTGTTGCTTGGAGACCAACAGTTCTGCTCTCATTTGCACTCGTGTGGTAGTCGATTGCACTTATAGCCTATTGCTTGTGTGATATTGCTTAACTATATGATTTAAGTATGAGACAAACTTTTTTGCCCCATATCTTAAATTTTAGGGTCATTCTAACTACGTTCTCTAAGCTCCATCAAGCAGTGAGTTGTTGCACTGCCTCATATTTGTCATCAATCAACTGAATGAAATGTCAGATGACCCACATAGGTTTGGGGCGGGGCCAGTGCGTTAAATGTGTTAATAATTTTAACGCGTTATTTTTCACCGTAATTAATTAATCTAATTAACGCGTTAAATTACCAGCCCTAATATATATATATATATATATATATATATATAAACTTTACTCAGATAAAGATTACGTTAAATTGTATTGTTTTAACATTAATTTATATTTAATTTAGTGATTTCTCTGCGTACCGCTATAGTGGCACTTGTACCACACTTTGAGAACCACTGTTTTGATATAACATGTTTAACATAGAAATATAAAATAATGGGAGGAAAAGGGTTAGTTCACACAAAAAATAAAAGTTAGCCCATTATTTACTTACACTCCAGGCATCCTTGGTGTATATGACTTCCTTTTTTCAGACGAATGCAATTGGAGTTATATTAAAAATGATCCTGGCACTTCCAAGCTTTATAATGGCTTGGGTGCGTGTTTCTCTTCAACAGTCCAAAACAAGTCCAATGAAGTGCATCCATCCAGATTACGTAAGATGTGTGTGTTGCACATGCGCCAGGGAGTCTTGCAAAAACTAACATTTGTTTACAGGAACAAAGGAAGCAAAGTGTTCTTATTTTAGCATAAGCTTATTTTAGGAAAACCAGTCTCCTCTTGGCTTATATTGAAATCTAGCTGATTTTTTGTTGTTGTTACAAATGCACATTTTATACTTCTAATTTGTGACCATTGTTTTATTTTGGTCTGTCCACTGTGTGTCCGCGTTCGTCACTTCTGAGCGGTGCATGTGCAATGCCGATGTCCTACATCATCCACCTAGAGCGGCTTCTGTGTACTACTGTTAGAGCAAGCTAGATTAATGTGATTGTTTTATATACTAGATATTTTTCTTACAAAAATGCATCAATTCACTACAGGAATTTATTATGGATGGATGCACTTTATTGGACTTGTTTTTAACTGTTAAAGAGTAACACTTGCCCATGCCATTATAAAGCTTGGAAGTGCCAGGAAAATATTTAAAATAACTCCTATTGAAATTGTCTGAAAGAAGGAAGTCATTTACAGCAAGGATGTCTGGAGAGTCTGAGTGATGTCTGATTATCTCAAGTAAATTCGTTCAAAACACCTCTTCATTCAGGAAACAAATGTTGCTCTCAGATGTGCAACTGGTCTGATTTGGAGTTTGAAGGCAGTGGTTATTTGCATTAAGTGGAAATAGCAATAGGTGCTTTTTACAGCAAGTGCAAAAAGCAATAAATTCTTTTTACACTACATAGAAAAAAAATAGTATTTTCTTTGCAATAAGTAATAGTAATTAGATGCTATTAATAAAAGGCGTATCTGACCTTGGATCAAATCTAAACCACACTCTTCTTCCTCAAATGATATTGCTTAACTACCATATGTTATAAATATAGAAAAACAAGAACTTGTGCAGACAAACCTCATTAGCACTACATGAGAAAATGGCCATGTGGTGTGGGAAGAGTGTTGGCAGCCCTGGTTTACAAAAACTGAGAGCAACTTACTTTTAAGATGCTTTTAGTTAGAGTTTCCTATGAAACCGAGAGAAGTTTTGTTGCAGGCAAACAAAGGTAAAGGAAATCAACAGGGCAAAATTTACTCCCTTTGCAAATTTTTTTTTTATAATCACCATAAAACGTTGTCTTCAGTGTCAGATACTTTAATTTACCAAATCACTTTAACCAGTATTTTAAACTGTTGTCAGTAACAATAGACTGTTGTCAAAATTATCTAAATTATAAAAAAACAGGGGCTTATTTGGTTAAAAGTTTCTTTTAAATGAAACAAATGACATCAAAATTCGAAGTAATCGCTTTGTTAATCTAAAAATGTTTTTCAGATGTAACAGTAATTTGCTTTCCAACCATTTAAAATGTAACTATAACGGAATACAGTTACTCATATTTTGTATTTTAAATGCGTAACAACGTTACATGTGTTTCGTTACTTCCCAACCCTGTCTAAGAACCATAACCATTGTGTCTTTTGAGCAAGACCATTAACCCCAGGTTATTCTGGACAGACTGAACCGGATATTTAAAGCAGCTAAATGCTTACAGAGGTTCAAAGGTATCACTGCATTTAAAGGTTTCAGGGTTGACCGCTTTGTGTTCTAAATGGTTTCATTTGCAGATTATATTTCTTTTGCCAGTTTCTTTTAACTTGGCTGTTTCTTATAAGGAGAAACTCTGTTATATGAAGAATGTAAATAGCTCCTCCTCATACCTTCTAAATTTACTGCTTTGTGTTACTTTTTGTTTCTCTCCATTGTAATTGAAATGAAAATGTGGTCTGTAACACCTTTTCATTCACAGATTTCCAAGTGGATCTGACCCTGGACCGCCTCAAACACAAGGGAGCCATCAAACGGGTGCTGTTCCTCCATAACAAGATGTCTCATTATTCAAAAAACATGACTGTCTCCAACAACCAGGGACCGGCCTGCGAGGAGCTTCAGGCTTATTTAATAGTGAGCAAATCCCTTCACATTTATGCAGTTGACATGCATTTTTGTCCAAATCCTTTTTTGTCCTTGCAAGGTATACATTTTCCAGGAAATCAATCGATGATCTAGGTGTTTCTGATGTAATGCTTTACCAGTTGAGAAACAGAAACAAGCAGAAATGTGACTCATTTATGTCTGCTAGTCATGCCAGTACTGGGCTGTGAGAAGTTCAGTGTAGTTTTGCTTTACTTGGCCAACTGAAGAAGTGCTGATGCCTTTATGTCATCAAATATGTGTTTGCACTGTGCTTAAAGCTGTAGTGGCAAATAGCCCAGATGTTTGGCACTGCAATATGCCTTTATTTTGTTTTCAAAAAAAGAACAGTGCGTTACAGAGCTAAAGAAGGATTTGACCTGGAAAGCCAAAGCTCTCTTTCTTGGACATAAAAGTGCATGTTGTAGAGCTTGTAAGCTGGACTGAAATTCCCCAGCCTTGAGCTCACTAAACTAGAGGCCCCATTTTTCTCTTGGCTTTTTACCCCTCTCTCTCTTTCTCTCCTAACAGGATGACTCAGAATTCAGGGATAAGATCACACCCATTGCTGTTTTTATGGAGTACATCTTGGACTACAAAACAGCAGCGGATAAGACCGGCCTGTTGCCCATCCTTGACCAGTCTGCACCTACAAATGTCACCAAACAGGTACTGCTGTTACCCATACTAGACTTCTGGTTACAGGGGCACTACATAATGCATGACTTTTTTTTGTTTGGGGTCATTAGAATCTTCCTGACCTCAGATTTTTAAGCGGTAGTGAATAAGCACTCAGTGTTTGCTCATTGGGTGGGGCTTCATGGACTGAGTTGCATCTTTCATGTACTCCGGAAAGATCTCAGTGTCTGTAGGAAAGGATGATGATGGAAGAGATGAACAAGGTTTATATAACACATGGCATACAGAGGACAAAGTTTGAGGGCGCACACGTAATATCTGTGGGAGCACAGAGCCACAATCTATATATGAGAGCAAACCCGCTGCAAGCCGAGAGATTTGTTCTGGCACCCTCTGGTATTACAGTAATGCACTCTTGACATTTGCAATTAAAATAACGCCAAAACCTGCCTCAAATAAACTATGAATACGAGAATATAGTACAAGCTACAATCCACTTCTTATTGGTTAAAATGACCTAGAATATCTTGTGCTTTTCCACGGGTGTTTGATCAACGGGATCGGTGCCTATGGACATGGAAAAACTGGAAATAGCAAAGAATTGTGAAATGTTGTCATCTTAGATCTGGAAAAGTCATGGAAATAGTTACAATCCTAATATTTCCTAATAAATCTAAATGCAGTGCTTTAAAATATTTTTCATTGTGAGAAAATTGTAC
This sequence comes from Cirrhinus molitorella, assembly GCA_033026305.1. NCBI lineage: Eukaryota > Metazoa > Chordata > Actinopteri > Cypriniformes > Cyprinidae > Cirrhinus > Cirrhinus molitorella. The sequence continues at coordinate 27,283,128 of CM065122.1, read as the reverse complement.
TTTTAAATTCTAAACTGAATCACCTCTGGTCTAACTGATGGGAACTGTTGTATTCATTTTAATTATTTGTGACCCTGGACCTCAAAACCAGTCTTAAGCAGCACAGGGTCAAAATTATTGATTTTTCTTTTATGCCAAAAAAGATCATGCATAGATCATGTTCCATGAAGATATTTTGTAAATTTCCTACCATATATATATCAAAACTTAATTTTTGATTGGTAATATGCATTGCAAAGAACTTCATTTGGACAATTTTAAAGGTGATTTTTCTAAGTAACTTAATTTTTTTGCACCCTCAGATCCAGATTTTTAAATAGCTGTATCTTGGCCAAGTATTGTTCTATCCTAACAAACCATACATCAATGGAAAGCTTTCAGATAATGTATAAATCTCAATTTAAAAAGGAAAATACTGGTTTTTGATTGGTTTTGTGGTCCAGGGTCACATTTGAGTTTTTTTTAGTTCCAATCACAAAAGAATGGAAAACCATAGGAATTAATTGGTCGTAAAGTGTGGAAACCCTGAACTAGATGTTACATTGTGCAGAAGCCACTCAGAAGATAAAATCTCCCACCAAACATTTACATGCTGATTTACAACAAACTATTAACATTAAATAGCACTGGATTTTAACCTTCTGTAATCCCTTGTGACTTTCCAGGCTCACATACTCCTGGATTGTGGCGAGGACAATATTTGCAAGCCAGACTTAAAGCTGTCTGTTGTGAGGTGAGTCACTGATTCATTTAAGCCTTAAATTCCACTGCATTGTCTGGCATTGTGGAGATGGAGATTAACTTTGTGCTTTTGATGCTGTTTTGTGTTCTAGTGACAAGAAAGAGATCTACATAGGTGACGATAACCCCCTGACCCTAGAGGTCACAGCAGAGAATGGAGGAGAGGGGGCATATGAGGCCGACCTTACTGTCACCCTGCCGTCTCAGGCAGATTTCATTGGGGTTGTGCGTAACAGCGAGGTGAGCAAAGGCCCATCTACACCTCATAAATGTCACTTTCCTTCCTACTATGACCTTCTGTAATGAGACTATTAATATTTTTATTAAAAGAGCTAATTTAACAGATGTTCAGTGTTAACAGTTAAACTCTATGGACAATTTCTGTGACATTTTGCTGGTAACTCAGTGCTCCATTTGTAAACACAAGCAAGTTTGGATTAGTTCAGACAATAGTTACTTAATAATCACTTAAGGTAAGATTTAAAAGCACTTTAAAAAATGCAAATCTTTGGAAAGCATTGCCTCATTAAAACCATTTAGTGTAATTAAGTGTTTTTATGAATTTTATCAATAGAAATGTCACAGATACTGTCAATGAAGCACAAATGTTGTTGAATCCAGAGCACTAAAAATGAGAAGGAGGTGAGGAGGATGAAGAAAAAATTTTTTTTTTGGTTCAGCAAGGGGCGTTAAATGTATCAAAAGTGACAGTAAAGACTACTGCTGTTAGAAAATATTTCTGTTTCAAATAAATGCTGTTCTGTGTGCGTGTAGTGACGTCATTTAAGATTGTTTGAGGGTTAATTCGTTACTTCTGTATCTCAGACATTGTCTAGACTGTCTTGTGCCTTCAAGAAAGAGAATCAGACCAGAGTGGTTGTGTGTGATCTTGGAAACCCAATGAAAGGAGGAACTAAGGTGACCAACAGACTTCCTGAACTAATGTGTCTGCGTATTCATTTGTGCCAAGAGTTATTTTATTTTGAATGTTGATAATAGCTGTTTTATTTCATATTTTTTCTGTAAAATTGTGTAGGTAATAGCAGGATTGCGCTTCAGCGTGCACCAGCTCTCTGAACAGGATACAGAAGTCAAGTTTGACTTGCAGATACAGAGGTATTTTAATTAATGCTTACTATTACAGTAATATAGTTGATAGATTTGCTTGTGCAAAGTTAATTAAATGAAGTTTGGTGGGCCATCAGTAACACAAGGAGGGCCATTAGAACAACTGTAGGCAAAGACACTCTAAACATACATTTTTACTTCCTGTCTGTTTATTTAAACCAATAAAACAGCATTTGCCTCTAATGCTATAGTTTCCTGCTGACTGCCAGGGATTTTTTTTTTAAGTGTTAATTACAGGGAACTTCACTTTTTGTTTATCTGTGAGAATGTCCTGCTTTGCTTCCTGTCTCTCATTCTTTCTTCACACCCTCATGTCTTTGTCATTTCTCACTAGTTTAGAATGCATTTCTGAAACATAAAGAGTGATCTGTGGTAATACCTTATGAAGTTTTGTCTGTAAATGAATGAAATGTTTGAGTTTTTGAAACAACAGCACCACCTATTGCTTGATTGTGGAAGTTTATAATTCCCTTCTGCTTTCAGCTCAAATCAGTTCAACAATACCAGCAATCTGGTCTCTGTTGTTACAAAGCTTGCTGTGCTGGCCAAGGTGAAATTGAGAGGGTATGATCATTTAATATATTTCATATTTCTTTTAAACAAATTTGACACATTATGTGAATTGGTTTTCTGTTATGACTGATTTAAAATCAAAACACATTTTACTTTGGAGTTGAAACAAGTTGTTACATTTAGATAGAAGATTAAAAAACAAACTTTTTGGTTTAGAAGTATTGTGTGACTTGCACAATATGACCAGGATTGTGCATTAGGAAAGTAAAAATCATTTAGTACTGGATGGAATATGTTAATGAAAGCCTGAGTGAGGAAAAAAACACTTGAATAATTTAATTTGATTTGTACTAGACCCAGTCTTCACAGTGTGTTTATCTGCTCTATCCTGTGTAGGGTGTCTGCGCCAGAGCAGGTGTTTTTACCCATCGCCAACTGGCAACCAAAAGAGAATCCTATTCTGGAAGATGATATTGGACCTCTTGTACAGCACATTTATGAGGTAATGCCGTAAATATCATTAGTCAAAGTTTTTTTTTTTTTTTTTTTTTTTAACTTCAGTAGTGCATAGTTTACAATTTTATTCCTATCTTCTGCAATCAATTATCTTCCTAGCTAAGGAACACAGGACCCAGTACTTTCAGTAAGGCCATTTTGGATGTGCAGTGGCCCTACAGATTCAACAACGGCTCTCTGCTCTACATCACCAAGTTTGAAGTGGACGGAAACATGAATTGCAGCTCAAACAGGGAGCTCAACCCTCTTAATGTCACTGTATGTATCCCACAATCAAATCATAAAAGAATTTCTTTGTATGTTAGACGGGTGTTAATATCAGGTGTATGTTATACATATAGCATTTGAACAGTGTGGACAGACAAGTTAGTTAAGTGGATGATTAAAAACTTTGCTTGTCTATAAATTAGTTTGCTTTCATCTAGAATCCCAGATTTGTTGACAAAAATGATACTTCTGCCAGTGGAGACAGAGCTGAGGGGAGGAACAGACACAGCGTCCATCGCAGAGACCTGGAGGACAAACAAGGGGAAGAGAACCTGGAGATTCTGGTAAATTCACAGCTTTAACAGTTGCCATTTGACAACCACCACTGTCTGTGAAGTGACTGTTTTATACTGAATTTAAAATATATACACTACTGTTCAAAAGTTGTTCAGTAAGAAGTTTCTTATGCTCACAATGGCTACATTTATTTAATCAAACATACAGAAAAAAAATAATATTATTATTTAAAGTAATTATTTAATTAGTGGTGTCAATCAATTTAAAAAAATTAACTAATCACATTTTTAATTGCGATTAAAACAGGGTTCCCATGGGTCATGGAATTTCTGGAATATCACGGAATTTTAAAATGTCTATTCCAGACATTGAAAGTCAGGGAATTTTATTTTTCTAAGTCCTGGGATATCAGGGGTTTTTGTTTGTTGCCTTAAATTTTAGTTTCCATTTATCAATATTTTGATACCGTATTTTTTTTATTGCATTGTTTCACACATTTTGCCTTTTCAGCACCATTTTATTCCCTTCCCGCACATCAAATGGCAATCACTTTGTCAAATGCAGTCACCAGGCTGTACCTCATAACTAAGGCAAACATGCCAGGAAAATGTAAATTTCAAGATATTTGGCTACAAAATGACCACTTTAGATACTAGGTGTTAAAAGTAGATGATAGAAAGGCAAAAACTAATTGTGAAGAAATAAAAAGACTGAATGATGAACTTGATTACAAACAGAAAATGCTTCAGAGCGTTTAACCCCTGAAATCATAAAAAAATAAAATAAAATTAATTTCTGTAGAAATAGTACAACCAAGTAGATTTAACAGATAAAAGCAAAACTTTTTGTACAGAACGCACATACACATTGTTTTTTTCCTAATATTTTACCATTGAATATAACCATTTAACATTACAGTATAATTGAGAGCTATCACTTTAACATTTATTAGACTTTAAAAAATAACTTCTAATTTAAGTGAACTTGAAACAATCTTCACATAAACCCATCATAATAAATGTCATATAGGCTAGCTGTTCCCTTCAGCAAGAAAATATAGCCTAAAGTTATCAAGCACTACATTATATAAAATTAATAAATTATATAAAGATTTTATAGCTTAAAACTACAGAAGTTATTTTCCTCTTTTTAATTTTGTTCTTTGATTAACAGACATCATAGCAGCTGGTTATTAGGATATTTTGGCTGCTGTTACTTTAAAAGCTGCCGCTGCTGAACTTGGTGTGGATCTGACACTGCTTTAAATGTGAACTAATAAATAAAAAATACTTAAAATGCCGTTTTAAGGCAGCTTAAGTCTTAACTGATGACATAACTAAGACATTGCATACTCCCAGTTTCATTTGGGTTTGAAAATGATACAGCAATTAATAAAGCCTAATACACAAGCACAGTGTAATGGCTGACAGGACAGTTAAATTGGTTTTTAACAAATGGCCTGACAACATCTCATCTGACCGCAGTTCACTGATGTTCTACTAAAGCTCCTCGTCACGTTACCTTGTCCACGCTCGTTTGACTCGTGTCTGGTGCTGAATTGCAGTTGAAGCATCTGAAAAGTCTGTTTGATGTGCTCGTGAAGACGCTTTGCACATCTAAATAAACACATTTCTTTGGCAGTTGTCAGTGGGGTGGGAAAAAAATCACCTGTGTTAACACGCTAATCTTGACACCACTAATATATATATATAATAATAATAATAATAATAATAAAAAAATGTGTGTGTGTATATGTATGTGTGTATATATATATATATATATATATATATATATATATATATATATATATATATAATGGTGTTTTTTTTTTTTTATTATTATTAATATGTATTATAAATTTGAGCTCAACTATTGTGTTTATTACAGTCAGTAAGTTGAACTGTCCTTTACACCAGTAGGTACAATAATTTGTGTTCATCTACACAGGATTGTAGAAATGCGGAGTGTCAGGAGATTAAGTGTTGGGTCGGCCGGCTGGAGAAAGGCCAGAGTGCCATTCTATTTATTTACTCCAGACTCGCCGTGAGCACGTTTCTCAAGGTAAAAATGATTCATATCACTGACACTGCAGAGTCTTAAAGGTCTTTTACATCCAGTTTTCACTGCATATATGTTAATACATTTAAAACACAGCATTTTTTTTTCCTTTTAGGCTGAAAGTCAAAACAAATCGTACAATGTTCAATCCTCAGCTTCCTTCAGTGTCATAGAGATGCCATATAAAAATCTAAATTCTGAGCTCCCAACCAGCACGACATCGGTAAGTTCTATAATCAGAAATGTAATGGGGACATAATACTTCTACCTTTTTCTTGGATTTTCTTGGGTCAGAAAAAAAGAGTGGAATGGTTATGTGTAAATACTATTTATGAAACTAATTAAACTTTTTAAAGGGTATCAAGACTTGTATGGCTTAATATAACAAATTATGTCTCTTACTGAAATAAGTAGTAGAAAAACAATAAAAGATTTACGTTATTTAAAAAAAACGCATTGTTTTCTAAACATGTTGAACTAATTGAGCCATTATTTAGATGACGTCAAATAGTTGCACTCTGTGATTTACTGGTGCTACCTGTTGCTATTTTTATTGCAATGCAACTCGGAAAATAAAATACTGATACGATGCCACATTTTGTTGTGGGATGGTAAAATGCCTGTGGACAAATAAAACTTCCTAAAGACCTGCGTCTTTGTTCTCTTCACTTTAGCCCTGATGCCTTTGAGGCTTTTAGTAGACCACAGATACTGAAAGAGCTTATAAATGGCAGTAAATAAACATGCAGAGACAATGTCATGAAACCGCAGCCACTGAAGAAGTTTCTCAGCGCAGATTCCACTCTATATCCAGAGGGCGTTTAAAAATCGTTAGTTCAGCATTTGGTTTAAGCCTACGCTTACATACATCGGCATCTGTAAGCTCTTTTAATAGCTGTGCTCACTGTATCAGTATTGAATTTTTGCTGTTGTGTTGCGGTTAAAATTGCAGTGTAGTGCGCCATGCAATCATTTCACATCATAATGGCGCACCCTATAGTCCAAAATATGCATAAAATTATGTCGATTTTTTAAAATAACGTTGTGCACCAGTTATATGGTGTTTTTTACTGTCTTCACTGATCACAACTGAGGGTTGTATGACGTCAGTGTCATTTTCACGCATCTCTGTTCTGCAGGCCTCTCTGAAGGTGATCTGGAATTCAGAGAATGTTCCGCCTGTCCCAGGATGGGTAGTGGCTTTGGCTGTCCTGGCTGGACTTCTGCTTCTGGCTCTGCTCATCTTTGTTATGTATAAGGTAAACACCTGGAAATTTTAGTTGAATAACTTTTAATCTTAGTTCACCCAAAGATGGACAATCTGTCATTAATTACCAGTAAGACCTTCGTTCATCTTCAGAACACAAATTAAGTCACTATTTTTGTTTTCTTTGCACACAAAAAGTATTCTTGTAGCTTCATAAAATTGGACTATTTTATCAATGTCCATACTACCTTTCTTTATACCTTTTCTTGAGTAGCACTGCTGTCTGTTAAGGGTCAGAAATCAGAAATATCTTAATTTGTGTTTTAAAAATGAATGTAGGTCTTACTGGTTTAAAACAACATCAGGGTGAGTAATTAATGAGTTAATTAATGAATATTAGTAACTGGTTTCATCTTGATTCCTTTACTCCTCAGTTGGGCTTCTTTAATCGTGTGCGGCCGCCCCAGGATGACAGCATAGAGAAAGAGCAGCTTCAGCCTCAGGAGAACGGAGACAGAAACACAGAAGCCTGAGCTCTTCATCTTCACCAGTCTTTCACAGTGCCACATCAGCAAGAGTGTGCCTGATTTACAGCAGTGCTGATGAGAATACAACATCCTTCACAACTCCTTCATTCTTATTAGCACGTGATCACCCAGACAGCCCTGATGAGTTGCGATGGCTGTCGTCATTTAAATGGTACGCTGCTGAGGTGGTTTTAATAACCATGATGCTCTGTTAATTAGACTAAAGCCCTGTGCCAGTCCTTGTTCCCTGTGCTCCTGTCCTTCTTTAACTGCACTGAGTCTTAAGACGAGATTTGATTTTCAGTTGAGCATTGAGATTAACACATTTAAAATCATAATGCGTTTCAAATTGTTTACAAGTTACCAAAAGGTAACGAACCTTAAATACAAAAATGAGATCATGATTTTAAGTTTTATTTGACATAAGGAAAGATGTAACATAGTTTGGTACATCATTAGATTGCTGGTTTTGCTTCTTCTGTAGGACATACTTTTGTTTTCAAAGTATTGTTTATCACTTTGCTCAGTTTCTGCTGTTTGGGTGCTTTCTGCAGGACTTTTGGTTCTTATCTCTTAGCTTTTGGGATTTAGACTCTGATTTCTTAATTGGGTGTAAGGTGTATTATTTCGAGAAAATGTTCTTACATTTGTCTACTGTAAACATTATTTTAGAGCAGGGTTGTGTTTGGTTGAATAAACAAAAAAATAATATCTTTGCACAATAGAGCATAAAATGGTAGCATTTTTGTATTTTGAAAACTACCCCTTATGGACAGAGCACCTTTATTATAATGTTTTAATTCACCTTTAGTTTTAATTCCTCTCTGTCACAATCTAAACAAAGTATTTTTATAGATGAAACACTAGTCTGTTTTAAAGACCTTTTACCCAAATACACGTTGATTAGAACATGGAAAATAATTCATTTAGTGTGATTTTATCCCAATGAATATTAATAGATAAGAACAAAACTGTGTAAACTGAGGCTGGAATCCTTAACAGTATTGGCCTTTTAATTGTTTTATATTGAAAACCGTTATTTAACTAATGATTTGATGGTTTAAAGATTGCGGTTCATTCTTGGTCTCAATTTTGACTTCAGATATACTGAAATACTCAACCCATAACACTGAAAAACCTGGATTTGTTATGTTGCTGTATTATAGTAATGCTGCTGCCCATATGAATTTACCCATATTGGGTTGCCATAAGTATGTTGTCTAAATGAAAAATTGTATACATTTATAATTCAGTCAAAATGATGCATTTTCCACAAGTAAATGGATCCAGGATATATTCTCTTTTGATTGTAAAGTTTGTAAAAAAAAATATAATAGAACATAAACATAGCAACAAAACTATGTATTTTTGAAAATCATTTAAACCATGTTTAAACAGATCACTGACTCTTGACTTTATTTTTGACTTTCCTTTTCTTTTTCCCACGATTTTGTTTAGCAGTATGTTGTTAATGCTTCCATAATTCAATAAACAAATATACTGATGTAGTTGTGATGTAGTCTTTTTTTTCTTTCTTTCTTTCTCCCTCTTCTTATTTGTGACCCTGGACCTCAAAATCAATCATGAGTAGAACTAATATAATAATATATAATATCATAACACAGTTTTCTAATCTACAGTGATGAACTTGACCTCACAGGATCTGTTTAGCTGTTAACAGTTATCTAGTTGATCAATAACTGCAGACTTAAATACAAGAATAATCATCTTTAAATTCTAGTGTTTCCATAGTTTTTGTGTACTTAAAACAAAACAGCTGTAAATAAGTTATGTGCTTGTGATAAAGAAAACAAAGAAACGTAAAAATAATTGTGAATTTTATTGTTTATTGTAAAAATGTTTGCCATTTACATAATGTAGCAGCTCACTGTGCATCTGTCAGTAAGAAGCTGAGATCACTGCCTGGTTCATACTCTGTAGTTTGTTTCCCCCTGAGAAAGAAATCATCAGTTTTACTTACTGTGCCTATTTAGAATCATTCTTTCAGTTATATTGTCCATGTGCATGAGCAAGAGTCTCTACGTTACCTCTGGAACAGTCGTGCTTTGGTGCTACCAAGCAGGGTGGCTTTGTTTCCTTCCACTAAGAGCATTGAGCCTTCCCGAAGACCCTGCCATAAACAGCATAGTTGTCAACTACTGCTAAACTAACAACAACTAAGAAAATACTGCCATTTAGACTTATTTTATTCTACAAGGATGCATTAAAGTGATCAAAAATAACTAAAAATAAATGCTTTTCTTTGAACTTTACATTCATCAAATAATCCTGAAACACTGTTTCACAGTTTACACAAAAAATGTAACACATTTTTCACAATGTTTTCAACATTGACAATAATAAGAAAGGTTGAAGACTGGAATAAGGCTGCTGAAAATTCAGCTTTGTTATCACAGGAATAAATTACATTTTAAAATATATTTGAATAGACAACCGTTAATATATAAAATATATAATATTACTGTTTTTACTGTACTTTTTTGTTTAAATAAATGCATCTTTGTTGAGCATAATAGAGACACTTATCCCATGAGACGAGACGAGACAAGATTTTTTGTAACTTTTTGATGAAATATGTAGGGAAAAACAGTATTTTATTCAACTGAAAAACACAAAAAATATAGGTCATTTTGACATGAACTAGTACTTTATGAAATTAAACTTCTATTTTAATGAATACACGCCTAAAGCACCCCCATATAATGGCTTTCCGGAAAGGAGCACTTGTTCTGACAAAGGATCCCAGAATGTCGCCAAAGCAAAAAAAAAAAAAAAGAACTTTACGGAAAATGAACATGAGGTTTTGTTAACGGAGTTGGAAGCAAGAAAATAATATGCAGTATATGTAATATGCAGTATTACATTAAAATTATATTTTATAATATATGTATACATATACAGGAATATATATATATTTTAAGTATTTCAGTGTTCAAAGTCAAACCCCTTGAGATTAGTGCGTACTGTGGTTTCTGCCGTTCTTACATTTTTCCGTATATTTAGAATCAGTTTCACTACTCGTTTTTGGAGAATCATAATTTTTTCGTAAAAACGTTCCTACACACATTTCACACACATATTTGTGCATACGCATGCTTAGTGAATGAGACCCATTAAGTGTTTATACCAAACCATAAACTTTTATTCTAGTACTTCTGTTATTTAAATGTCTGTAACACCGAAATAATGATCATTATGTGGTTGAAAGACAGCAATAAAGATTGCGTTGGCGTTTAAACAGAGATCACGATCTTTTTAGGATTAATCCTGCAGCTCTAATGTAAACACTGCACTTACTATCAACACATCGGTCACATCCCTATTAAATAGTCTTACTGACCCCAACAGTATTGTACGTTAACATACCAGCACACAAGGTGTTTCTGGCTCCTCGTGGTATTGGACAATTCTCTGTTCACGCGTTTCCTGTAAAATGCATGAAAAATCTGCGTTTATAAAGCCTGAAGGATCTACCATAAGAGTTTGGTTTATTATTTACTATACATGGCAATCAATTTCCACAGAATACGGCAATGCATGTTTTGGGGATTTTTATGGATTTATTATGGATTATTGGAGTCGTGTTGCGCTTTGTCATCCGTACGTACCCCCATGTGTTTGCTGTTGGGATCAGTATCCAGATAGTGTGGGTTAATGTTGAAAGGCACTAAACCAATGGCAGCAAATGTGGGTGGATAGACGATGGGCATGTCATTGGTGGTGTTGATGCTGATGGTGGAGACATTGGTACCTGCACTTGATCCCATGTAAGGTATCCCATCCTATGAGAAAGTAACTGCACCTGTTACAATATTTACTGTCACTGTGTTTTAGGTTTTGATTAATCCAGACACTTAACTCACCTCTAAAACTCTCTTTCTAATCTCAGTTACAAGCTTGTTGTCATAGAGAGCTTTTAACAGGCGGAATGTGTTACCGCCACCTAGTGGACACAAAAACAGTATAGTACAAAGTCTGAGATCACACTGAAACATGGTAATAAAAAAAACACAAATATATATATATATATATATGCATGTTAAAATATTTATTGAATTAGTTTTTATTTTTATATATTTGGTTTTCCATTTATATATATATATATATATATATATATATATATATGCATGTTAAAATATTTATAAATTAGTTTTTATTTTTATATATTTGATTTTCCATTTAATTTTAGTATATTTTTGTCATTTTTATTAATTATATAATATATTTTTTTTATTATTATTAAATAATGTTCATCAAGGCTGCATTTACTTGATCAAAATACTGCAAAAACTAATATTGTGAAATATTATTACAGTTTAAAATAATGGTTTTCTACTCTAATATATTTTAAAATATAATTTATTTATGTGATGCAAAGCTGAATTTTGGAAACAGTTATGCCGTTTAATATTTTTTGGAACCTGTTATGCTTTTTTCAGGATTATTTGATAAACAAAGAACAGCATTTATTCAAAATCAGTTGCTGAGACAACTTTGCAGTTTATTTTTTATTTTTTTTTGTACTTTTTTTCTCATCAAATTTCTTTTTATTTTATTTCATTTTGGTCAGTTCACAATATTTTTAAGTTTCGTTTTGGGGGACAATAACAATGTGTTATTTATTTTCTGTTTTATTTATCTTATTTTTTTTTTTTACTTCAAAACAATCAAATCTAATAATAAATGTAAATCTATATATTAATCTTAGATATTTTTTATGTTAAATATATTACATTGTTATGCTGATATTTGTAAGAACATGTCTATTTAAAAATATCAACATATTTAATAAAAGTCCTTTATACCAATAAATATTCCTTCAGCTTTCCTAACAGCATCCACAGGTTCTGGTGTTTCGTGAACACTGTCCACCTCATAGCCTGGAAAAAAAGAGAATAAGAACACAGCGGAGATGAAAGTCAGTGTGGAAGTGACTATGTGCTCAGCATAGATGGTAAAATCAACAAGACACAAACCTAATGTCTTGAACTTGTCTCTGGCAGTCTTGGTGTAGGCATCTCGATCATGCAGTGCATATGGGACAAACAGGATCCTCTTTACTTCCCTGTTAAAAAAAAAAAAAAAACACACTTCTAACCAGGGCAAGTCAGATTACCTTGATTACAAAAACACAAAAGTATGTATTAATATGTGTATTAATACGTTTATATTCACTTGTCATAACTGGTGTTTAAGTCCATTGAATAGACTTGTACTTTGATCATACTCAATGACATGCCTGCATACATATATAAAATGCATCAGAATATTATTTTTCAGAATATACCCAGAATACAACCCTTTATATTAAATCAGAATATCAATATAAAGGGGTTATTATACTGTAATTGCACCACTATTCTTAGAACAATATTTCAAAAGTTGTATTCCTAAATTAAGCAGCTGTCAACTTACTTTCCAAAAAAGTCTTGGATCTGCTGCTGACAGTGTTGAAGATATCCTCCTCCATGAAGAGTGGAGTTTGATACCAGCAGAAGTCTTCTCTTCATGATCCGAAATGTAGAAGTCGATCAGAAGAAGTCAGTTCTCAGCACATAACCAGTGCTTCTTTTTGCTGACAGCACACACTTTCAGATCAGTTTGGTCGTAATCTTGAATACATAACCTTTGGTCAGACTGTATATCACTCTGATTATTCCACAGATGACAGACCTTCACGGGAACAAGCCTTGATAAGAAACCTTATACTGGAATCGCGTGATTAGCAAAACATCACAAAACAGAATTTTACTGAGACAGCTGAGGCAGATATTGCCTCTGTTTTTTACACGTAACGTTACTCGTTTCCAAAATAAAAGTCTAGTAATTTCCTACCTGTTCATTTATTTATTTATTTACATTTGAAAACATCAGAGCTGATTGCTCGGAGATTGTTCTAAATAAATAATACATTAATTATTTCAGTTATAATTGCGTGAACGTGATTTTTGTCTTTAATATAGCACAATCCCATAGTTGTGTCATTTCCAGTTTCATGAAACTTAGTGTGCTTGTTTACCAAAAGAAGAGCTTGAGGTAAAATGTGGGAGGTCAATATAATTTGTGAACAAAAGTTCCAGTCAGGCTGGAATGTTTTTAACACTGTTGCAAACCGTGAGTAAAATATTATTTTACTACGTGTATTTGGGATATTTAAAATGCTAGCTGTGGAGTAAGCATTAGCAAGGAGTCTGATTAAATAACTACTGTAAAAAAATAGTTTTAATATAATTGTTTAAGTCCACACGGCCAAAACTGTCAAAATTTAAGAAACGTCTAGTAATGCTTTTATTTTGTCAAGTGATTTCATCCTGTCTATCACGTGTGTGCGTGCAGTCACTGGTTAGCAGCAATGTCAGTATTGCCAAGTTCGCGGTTTTCGGATCAAATCGAAATGGGTGACAGTAGTCTGGATAGTTTAATCCTGAAACTGCACGATATTCAAGCTGTCAAGTTTGGGACTTTTAAGCTAAAAAGTGGACTCACTTCGCCTATATATTTTGATCTTAGAGTAATAGTTTCACATCCAGCGTTGATGAACCAGGTAAACACGTGTTCACTTTAAGTAATGTATATGTTCTGTTATGCCAAAAGTGTAATCATATATCATATCATGAGCGTTTTCCTACCAAAAATGTTTTGTAAAACAAGTCAGAAAAAGTGAAAAATGCTAATTTGGTGAATCTCATTTGTTGATCATTTGTTAATATGAGGTGATAACGTTATTTGTTTGTGTAGGTGGCAGATCTTCTTCATAAGCGTGCTGAGGATGCAGGAGTTCAGTTTCAGAGTGTGTGTGGTGTGCCTTACACAGCTCTTCCTTTGGCCACCATCATATGCTCTACGAAGCAATATCCCATGCTTATTCGACGAAAGGAGGCAAAGGACTATGGTAAAATAATGCAAATTTAACTGAGTTCTATCAGTAATCGATTTATTGCATTTATTGATCCTTCCCTCCTCTCAGAAGTATTTGGACACTTCAAACACATTTGAAAATGGTGTTAATTGTATTTCAAACCAAACAGCATTTATGTAAAAAGAGAGAAATAACTGTAAAACAATAAATAAAACGCATGAAAATGACAAAAAGCACAATTGCTACGTTTTAAACTATTTAAAATGAAAATTAAATGTATAACTTGTTTAGCTTTTGGATTTTTATTTAGTTTAACTTGTACCGAAATATGGACATACACTACCAGTTAAAAGCTTTTTTAGATGTTTAATGTTTTTTTTTTAAGAAGTCTCTTGTGCTCACCAAGCCTGTATTTATTTGGTAAATTGTGAAATATTTTTACTATGTAAAATGACTGTTTTCTATTTGAATATATTTTAAAATGTATTTTATTCCTGTGATTTCAGAGTTGAATTTTTAGCATCCTTATTCAAGTCACATGATCCTATAGAAATCATTCTAATATTCTGATTTGCTGCTCAAAAAACATTTATTATTATTATTAGTATTATGTTGAAACAGCAGAGTGAATTCTTTTTTCAGGTTTCTTTGATGAATAGATGGGTCATAAGAACAGCATTTATCTGAAAATGTTTTGTATTTTGTGACATTATAAATGTCTTTACAATCACTTTTGATCGATTTAAAGCATCCTTGCTAAATAAAAGTATTAGTTTCTGTAATTTCTTTCCCCCCAAAAAATCAAGCTTTTGAACAGTATAGTGTATAATGTTACAAAAGTTTTTATTTCGGATAAATGCTGATCTTTGGATCTTTCTATTTAAAGAATCCTGAAAATGAAAATGTATTCAACTGCTTTAAATATTGATAATAATACTAATACTAATACTAAATGTTTCTTGCACAGCAAATCGGCATATTAGAATGATTTCTGAAAGATCATGTGGCATGGAAACTGAAGTAATGATGCTAAAAATCTAGCTTTAATCAGAGGAATAAATTGCAATTTAAAAAATATTCAAATAGAAAGCAGTCATTTTGAATAGTATCAATATTTCACAATATTACTGCTTTTGCTGTATTTTGGATCAAATAAATGCATGCTTGTTGAGCAGAAAATACTTATTTAAGAAAAACCTTTTTAGTGTATTTTTGTGGGGGAAAAAAATGGCAAAAACACAATTATTAAAATTCTAATAAAAATGAGAAATCTAAAAATAAATTCAAAATATTAATAAATGTTATAATAGTACCTTAATGATACTTAAAGAACACTGACCTGTATTGACTTTTCTCTTGATATCCCCCAGGAACAAAACGTCTCATTGAGGGAACCATCCACCCCGGTGACAGATGTCTAATAGTAGAGGATGTAGTGACCAGTGGGAGCAGTGTTCTAGAAACCGTAGAGGTGCTTGAGAAGGAAGGTCTGAAGATCACAGATGCCGTCGTGTTAATGGACAGAGAGCAGGGAGGCAGTGCCAGGCTAGCTGACAGTGGCATCACTCTACATTCAGTCATTTCTGTCTCCAGACTTCTGGAAGTGTTACTTAAAGCTGGTCGAATAGACACGACCACTTCTCAGAACGTCGAGAGGTTCATTCAAGAAAATAACACCTACATATCAACAAAGGAGAATGGCTCTTCAGCTCCTAAAAAGAGCTGTAAGGAGCTCAGCTATGGGGCTCGTGCTGCATTGCCAGACACACACCCTCTTGCTGCCCACCTGCTAAAGATCATGGAGGACAAGAAGACCAATCTGTGTGTGTCTGCAGATGTGACTCGTTCTAAGGAGCTGCTGGAGATAGCAGATACATTGGGGCCACAGATTTGTGTGTTGAAGACACATGTGGACATCCTGCAAGACTTCACTGGAGATGTGGCAAGCAGTCTAAAAGAGTTGGCTGTAAAGCACAACTTCCTGATTTTTGAAGATCGCAAGTTTGCAGACATTGGGAACACAGTCAGGCATCAATATGAAGGTTTGTTTCACAGGGTGGTTAACTCCTTGTTGGTTGCCACAGGGTAGTTGCACTCCTTGCTAGTGCCAGATATCCATACAGCAAAGTGATTTTTACATGGTGTTGGAATACAGTGTTTTGTTTTTTACCCAATTATTAAGTTGGATGTAAGACACAGTCCACAACAATATTTATAGGGATAGTTCAAGTTCACCCAAAAATTCTGCCATTAATTACTCATCCTCATGTAGTTCCAAGCCCGTAAGACCTTTGTTCATTTTCAGAACACAAATTAAGATATTTTAGATTAAATTGGAGAGCTTTCTGGCCCAGAAAGGTAGTAAGGACATTGTTAAAATGGTTAATGTGACATCAGTGGTTCAACCGTAATTTAATGAAGCTATGAGAATACTTTTTGTGCACAAAGAAAACAAAAATAACAGCTTAATTCAACAATTTCTGTCTTCATGAGAGTACCATGACGCATGAGAGTACCTTGACACGGAAGGTATTTTGTTCTTCGTAAGGTTTGGAACGACAAAAAACATGCAAAAAGAACTAGGGGTGAAAACATTTTAACAGAATGGAGATTTGTACATTTTTCTAACTTTGCCTAAATATCAAAGGCTGCAGAAGATAGTTACATGTTTCCTAGAAGACAAATGTTCAATTTACCCCAATCTTCAAATTCCAAAAGTTTTCAACCCTGCCTCTTAATGCATTGTTTTTTTTCTTCGGAAGCATCAGTGCGCATTTGAACCTTCTGCAATAGTTGCATATGAGTCCCTTAGTTGTCCTCAGTGTGAAAAGATGGGTCTCAAAATCATAGAGTCATTGTTGGAAAAAGGGTAACCTGCGGGTCGGGTAAAGAAATTGTCACTTTATTTGCGGGGAGGGGTTGGGGCGGGTCATTAAAAACAAAATAAAAAAAAATCAATTTATGTTGCGTGCAATTGCCTATAGCCTATATTAAGTAGTAGGGAATATCTATTGTCATATTTTATTAGGTTCTTTGATAAGGTTAAAATACGAAGGCCTACGTTATGCGCGGATCGTCTCGTAACACGCGAGTCGGTTTGGGGCAGGTAAAGAAATTGTCACTTTATTTGAGAGGCGGGCTGGGGTGGGCCAAATAATTTCATAAAAGCAGGACCCGCAGGTTGGAAAAACACTGACCCGCGCATCACTAGTTCAAATACACAAAAATGCTGAAAAACCGCAGAATTTGTGCAACCTGAAGAATTTTTCTGAAGAACAGCAGGCAGTTTAACTGTTCAGGACAAACAAGAGACTCATGAACAACTATTACTAAACAAAAAATGAATCCGCTGTGGATCATTCAGGTAGCAACACAGTATTAAGAATCAAGTGGATGTAAACTTTTGAACTGGGTCATTTTTACTTTTGTGGACTATATGTAAATGTCTTTCATGTGAAATATCTTATTCAGGTAAGTACTAAATAAACAATAACATGCATTTTGTATGGTCCCTCCTATTTTGATAAAAAAAAAAAAAACTTTAAATAACATTTTGCAGATTCTGAAAACTGTAAACTTTTGACCTCAACTGTAAGTAAATGATGACAAAAGTTTTGAGTGAATCAGTTCTCTAAATGTTGTTTTAATTTTTACACAAGCATTTCTTAGTAGAAATAATCTACACATTTTCTTTGTTTTAAGGCGGTCTCTATCAGATCTCCTCATGGGCACACATCATTAATGCCCACGCGTTGCCAGGTCCAGGTGTGCTGCAGGGTCTCAGCGCAGTTGGCAAGCCTCTAGGTCACGGCTGTTTGCTTATTGCTCAGATGAGCTCCCAGGGTTCCCTAGCAACAGGAGATTACACTCAAGCAGTGGTACGTCTTCTGCTCTCTGTGAAGAAATAGTTATGAACACTGTCCTCACTTCCAGTAATACTTGTTTATTATTTCATATCAGTAATGTTCTTTGATCGCGACCAGACCTCAATTCCTGTTTTCTCCATTGAATGTTGATTGAAATGTCTTTCAGGTCAAGATGGCTGAAGACCATACAGATTTTGTGTTTGGGTTTATAAGTGGATCAAAGATCAGTGAAAAGCCTGGTCTGGTTCACATGACCCCAGGAGTGCAAATGCAGACAGGAGGTACGTTTTACCATACACAGAGTCAAAATAAGGAGTCTTGTTAGAGAAAATATATTCCAAAAGCAAAAAAGCACATTATAATAGATTCTGATCAGATGAATGCTCTTTATTTATTTTTATGTTCTCCAGGGGATGGACTCGGACAGCAGTATTCAAATCCAGAAGATGTGATCTGCGCTAAAGGCTCTGATATCATCATTGTGGGACGAGGTATTCTTGCCAGCTCAGATCGGCTCAGAGCTGCAGAAGAATACAGAACGTCAGGCTGGGAGGCATATCTGAAAAGACTCTCACAGGCCAGCTAATGAAACCCCCACAGGAAAGAGAAAAAGTTTGAGGCCAGTTGAATCATGTCTGGTCTAACTTGGTCATTCCATCCACTTGAATACAAACCTGATTCTGATTATTCCCTCCATGTTGTGTACACTTAGAAATAAAAATGTTGTTTAAACATGTCAGTCAATCTCATTTTTTTTTAAATAACTTTAGTATTTTAATGTAACATAGCAATTTAAATATAATAATGAAGACTGGGTCTGTTTCTTTGCTGTGTACTTTTTCTAACTGGATCTGGCTTAGTGGTAACGATCTGTAAGCCAAGATATGAAGAAATGTACACTACCTTATAAAGTTTGGAGTACAGTAATATTGTGAAATATTATACATTTTAATATTATACATTATAATAACTTATAATATGTTAAGTATTGCCTAAAATAACTACAATCTGCAGTGTCACAAGAGAAGAGGATAATCCTTAAATGGAAGACGTTTGTCTGAGATGTTCCTCAGTGCAAAACACATGAAAGCCCAAGATAGAAGATAGAACTTTTTGGCCTTAATTCTAAGCGGTATGTGTGGAGAAAACCAGGCACTGCTCATCACCTGTCCAATACAGTCCCAACAGTGAAGCATGGTGGTGGCAGCATCATGCTGTGGGGGTGTTTTTCAGCTGCAGGGACAGGACAACTGGTTGCAATCGAGGGAAAGATGAATGCGGCCAAGTACAGGGATATCCTGGATGAAAACCTTCTCCAGAGTGCTCAGGACCTCAGACTGGGCCGAAGGTTCACCTTCCAACAAGACAATGACCCTAAGCACACAGCTAAAATAACGAAGAAGTGGCTTCACAACAGCTCCGTGACTGTTCTTGAATGGCCCAGCCAGAGCCCTGACTTAAACCCAATTGAGCATCTCTGGAGAGACCTGAAAATGGCTGTCCACCAACGTTTACCATCCAACCTGACAGAACTGGAGAGGATCTGCAAGGAGGAATGGCAGAGGATCCCCAAATCCAGGTGTGAAAAACTTGTTGCATCTTTCCCAAAAAGACTCATGGCTGTATTAGATCAAAAGGGTGCTTCTACTAAATACTGAGCAAAGGGTCTGAATACTTAGTACAATGTGATATTTCAGTTTTTCTTTTTTAATAAATCTGCAAAATTGTCAACAATTCTGTGTTTTTCTGTCAATATGGGGTGCTGTGTGTACATTAATGAGGAAAAAAAATGAACTTAAATGATTTTAGCAAATGGCTGCAATATAACAAAGAGTGAAAAATTTAAGGGGGTCTGAATACTTTCCATACCCACTATATATATATATATATATATATGCAAAAAATACAGAAATGTAATACTTTTATTTAGCAAGAATGCTTTAAATTAATTAAAAGTCATGATAAAGACATTTATAATTGTTACAGAATATTACTATCTATTGCTGTTCTTCTGAACTTTTTATTTATTAAAAAAACCTCAAAATATATACTCAACTGAGTAGCAAATCAGAATATAATAACTTCTAATCATGAGACTAATCAAGTTATCTCTTGTCATATCCAGTAGGGGGCAGAAGCACACCAGCTATATTTGGTTGTTGTTGCCAATCAAGTGTTTAAATGATAAATAAATAAAAAATAAAGCCTTTCGTATCATTGAAAATGTGTCCTTAATTTCATTGTCCCAGTTTTTCTCTGACAACTGTGTTGTGGTTTAATCTCATTATAACAACAGCGAGACCATATGTAAAACGATAGAAAAAAAAAAAACATGTGACTATTACAATTCGCATTCTGTGTGTTTTAGGACATATTCCATTAGAGTTTTGTGGTTTTAACAAGTCACCAATAGAAGGCGACCAATTACCAGTAGAAGCCCACAGGGTCCATTACAGTTTCCATTAAAACCAATACAAATCCCGTTATAACCAGTAAAACCATTTTGTGATGGTGTCTTGTTTTTTGTTTTGTTTTTTATCAGCAAACTATTCGATAGCAAATGTGTAATTTTGTAGGCTACTATATATTCATCCGATTATATTTATGAAATCAACATTAGCTAAGCGTTGACCTGCCGGAGAGCACAAGTTTAAGAGGTCACCTTTGTATGATCTCTGGCTCTGACCTCAACGCGCTCATCCATGTGCTCCAGATGTCTCCCCCGCTTTTTATCTCGGCGAAACGCGAGGTCGGTTTGCACAGAGCGACATGATTGACATAATAGAAGTAATCTACTCTGGCCCTCCCATTTGACTCCCTGTGTCAATATTGGATGAGAGGAAAGTGCCGTGTGACAGGTGTCCAGGACAGAGTTCCGCGCACTGAAGACAAGAGAGCAGATCAATGCGTTTACCGGCGTGCTCACTAAATACACCGACACTGGTATATAAAGCCAAAGGCCTCAGGTCTGAGTGCATTAGCAGTAGCCTACTATTATAACGCTACTGATGTGCCGAATGACGCGGTAAGATAATTTACTTCTTTTTTATTTTCTCGGGGTTTGTTAACACTTTAGTTCTCTTGACTATTGAAATAATTCAAATGAACTAATAAACTGTATATTTATATCTTCCTTTACACGGACTACTGATTATTATATGATGTTTGTATTTTTGAGGAAAGTTATTACTGGGGAAATCTTTGCTCACATGATCTGTTGTTCTGGTTGTGTCTTCAAAGGAAGAAGACAAGTCTTCATCAGAAGCCTAATGAATAAATGGACGTCCAGGATGGATGTTTTGTGTGTTTTCTGTACTTGTCTCACGTTGAGCCACACGCACAATACCTGCAGTTGAAAAGGTTTTGTTCGTTCGGCTCGCGTTACGCAGATGCAGACACGCGTCAGTAAAACACCAGAGCAGCGGGACACATCGACATTTTGCTGCTGTCACACTCTTCACCGAGGCTTAACCATTCTAAAACAAGTAATAACACTCGAGTAATGTGCTGATTAACTCTAACGAATGCTTGAGATGGGATTCAGATGTCTCATATATGTATTATTTTCATATTAATTGATTGAGACAAAGACACCATGTTAAACGTTTATATTTGTTTGTTTGTTTTTTGTTTTACCAGTACCACGTGTAATAGGCTATTGTAAAGTCAACAGTTTGTGAATTAAACCATTATTCTGTCATTTTACATAATCACTAATTTGTATCTGTGTTTTAAGAACAATATGCGATCCTGGACCACAAAACCAGTCATAGGGTAATACAAAACAATATTTGGCTGAGATACAACTATTTGAAAATCTGGAAGCAGATGGTGCAAAAGAAGAATTTTTTTTTGTTGTTGAGAAAATCAACTTTAAAGTTGTCTAAATTAAGTTCTTAGCAATGCATATTACTTAACAAAGATTAAGTTTTGACGTATTTATGGTAGGAAATTTACAAAATATCTTCATGGAACATGAATGATCATAAAAGAAAAATAGATAATTTTGACCTTGGCTATTGCTACTAATACTGTGTGGTTTTGTGGTCCAGGCTCACATATTTATTTTATAATATTTATATAAATATCCTTATTTGCTTGTCAGAATGTTTTTTTTTTTTTTTACATAAATGAGTCAGCAAACATGTCAGTGGACATTATTCAGAAAAATGTACAAAAATGCACTATTTTAATAAAACAGAAACAAAATATATATTAAAAAAGTTATAAACTGGCCAATTATTTTTTTTAAGTGGAAACAATTGTTGTTGTTGTTTTAACATTTCACACATTTACAGCTCTGCTTATGTTGTCACAATAATATTGTGTCTTTAACACAATTGTTTCTGAAGTATATATCTTGCAGTATTATTCCATAAAGTACTTAGCAAACAGCTATACCTGCTGGACAGGCGTTGCCTGTTGGCTATGTGGCAGTTACTGTTAAAAATGCAAATGATCTTTTTTTTTGCCTTTGGCAGTAGATTAGATAGTAATGTCTTTCGCTGTCTGTCATGGACATGTTCTGCAAAGCACTTGGCTTGTGTGCACAAACACATAAAGGACATTATCTGAGCAGATGTCACCTGCACTAGCTGTCTGGAGCTGTTCACGTTTACCCTTAGAAGGATTAGTTTCCATAGCACCCTAAAGAAAACGTCACCCAGCACTAACTATTCAGAGAGTATACCGGCCAGTTTCACCTCACCATCACACCTGCAAAGTAAATGAATGGCGATCAGGAAAAAACAACATTCACACCTAGCTACAATGATAATAAATAATAATAAATTCTAAAGATGTTTATCTTCAAATCTATATGAAATGTGGATAATTTACAGTTAGTTTTACAGTTACAGTTTGATTATTTGTTGATCAGCTTAAACTTTTTATTTTGTTCAAATAGACAGATATGCCAAATCCTGCCACTATGAGGACACAATGACACCGTTTACGTCTAGAGTGAGACGGAAGTGTCACACTTTCTGATTTGCAAAGGACTGATTTGCATGTCAAATCACTTTGACAGTTACACGTTTTTGCATTTGGAACATGTACATTAAACATTCAGTTTCCAGTCTCTTATGCTCATAAAAGCTGCTTTTATTTAACTTTTAATTTATCTTTCTTTCTTTCTTTCTTTCTTTCTTTCTGGCAAATCTGAATTTTCAGCATCATTACTCCATTCTTCAGTGTCAAATGAATTTTCAGAAATCATTCCAACATGCTGATTTTTTAATTGTTATATATTGTTATTATTGTATTGTAACATTTAATGCATCATTTGTGAATTTAAATATGAATTTCTTTCAAAAACTGCTCTTTTTTCCATTATAAAACATTAAGCTATGGATGCATGCAACTTAATTAGAAATATATTGTTGCTCTCAGATCAGTCAAATCAGAATAACAGGCCACCAGCTGTGCGCCCTGCATCTCTACAGCACCTGTTCTTATGCAAACAACACCTAACAGGTGAGAATAATCACATGTACATGTACACACACATATTCATGGCTTGGCTTTTTGGAATATTTCACAGGGCTTTGTTTGCAACATCATTGTAATAAATTTAGTTCCAGGAATAATACAAAATAATGCTGTGGGGATAAAGTCATAAAAACATTAAAAGGTAGCCCATATCCAGCTACTAGACATGCAGTAAAGTATCACACCAGCAGATGTCATCAACATGGCTGACCACTGGACTATTTCTAATGTTTTTTTTTTTTTTTTTTTTTTAATTAAGCTGCCCACTTTTTATTAACATGATCATGCTCTAAATGAAACACCACGTGGTTGACATGTTAAATCTGCTCATGCTAATCAAATTTCAAACGTTTATCTAAATAGAGGGTTTGCACTTACGTTATGATTTGGTCAGTTACCCGGATGCGTGGTCATGCTGGCAATACTTGGATGTTAACAACAGCGTGGATTAATGTACTATTCTGAATACGTTGTTCTGCTAATTTATGCTGTCTAAACCATGATAAAAACGTGTGGCAGCTGCTAAATCCTATAGATAAGGACTTATTAAGCAGGAAAGCACGCAATATTTTAACGAACTTAATATATTTTTATATAAGTTAACAGGTGGTAAAGATACGTACAGTTAAGATTAAGAATAAGATATTAGCCTAACCCTCTATATGATCATTTATAAAAAATGACGCTGAGAAAAGTTTCATATATATATATATATATATATATATATATATATAGTAGTGATGTCAAATGGCTTTCAAACAGTCAAATTAAAATGTATTTGCCATGTAATTAACTTGTTTGGTAACAATGCATTAAAGGAGGTGTTAGCGCATGTTAAGTGATACATCTCTAGGCTGGATAGTTAGCTCATTTTAGACTAGAAAATACATATAAATTCAATATAAAAATATAATTGTACAGCAAATGTGTTTTCTTATTTATTTATTGTTTAATGCACTTTTATAAAAACAATAACTTAGAGACATTTCCATGTGTGAGATACAAATCAAATATAGCAGCACAAGTAGAAAATTAATGTTCATAAAATTTTTTATTGTTTTTTGAAACAACAAGACCTTCTCAGTTCTTTTCGGATAGTGAAAAGGTGTGTGAAGTTTTAGACAATTTGCCAAACAGAATTAACCAAAGTCAGTTATAAACTGATGGAACCCTAAACAAAAGGTCAAAGATTTTACTAAAAATATGTAAAATGTAAAGCCCATTATTTTTTCAAGCTGTGAATTCACAATTAATCCCACAGAGGGCAAATATTTCACCAACCTGATTGGAAGTGATAAGAACAAACACAAATGTTGTCAAGATTCTTGCACTGGAAATCCTGGTTCAATTTGGCCAACCACAAATGCCTTTTGTTCCTCAGACAGTTTTTTTATTTTTTATTTTTTGCACTCTTCTCCTTAATTTGTTATAACTTTTGGCAATAATAACAACTGAACATTTTTAGCAACAATAATCAGAAAAATATGTGAGTTTGGTTCGGTTCAGTGGCATTGTTTACGTTCTGTGCCACCAATATGGCCGATTGATGATGCGTCATGAAAACATTTTTTTTTTTTTTCGTTTTTTTTTTACAATGTACATGTTATTTAAAGTTGTTTTGGTCTATTGTACAAAGTCATAAAACAGCTGTATGCCGTATGTGTTTTTAACAGGTGCAATTATTATAGATACAAAAGTGTATTATTAAAGGAATAGTTCACCCAAAAATGAAAATTTCCCCATAATTTACTCACCCTCAAGCCATCCAAGGTGTACATGACTTTCCTCTACCAGACGAACACAGTCAGAGTTATTTAAAAATTTATCCTGGCTCTTCCAAGCTTTATAATGGTGGTGGATAGTGGCTATTATTTTGAAGCTCCAAAAAGTGCATATATCTGTCATAAAACTAACCCATACGCCTCCAGGGGGTTAACATATGTCTTCTGAAGCAGATCTGGTTTGTTTATTATCACCCGAGCTTACACTACGAATGCGGCTTACATCATATGTCGAGTCAGAGATCAGGGGAAAAGCCATGCACTTTTGGGAGCTTCAAAATAATTATATTATTATTAATAATATAATTAATAATAATAATTACACCCAAAAATTATACAGTGGACTACCATGTCATATTTTATTAGCATTTTCTATACTATAGTGAGTAAACTGTGATAATGTGAGAAATGTTAAAAAGGTGTCTAAATACATTTTGGTTTGACTGTAATTAATTTGCGATTATCAAGATTAATTTGAATTAGTACCTATTTCTAAACTATAGCGAACTGTGATAATGTGAGAAATGTTGAAGGTGTCTGAATACATTTTGGTTTGACTGTTTGACTGAGTGTGAGAGAAGTCCTCCTATAGGCCAACAGATGCCAGTTCTCATATAGAGAGAGCATCCACAAGCAGGCACCAGAGAGTGACCAGCGCTCTGTCTAATCTCCAGCAATTCTGTTATTATCTGCTCTATCCGATCAAAGTCTCATGTCAAAGCATCTGCATTGTAAATAGCCAAGGGTCCGGTGTGGGGGCAGATAGTGAAGTTTTGATGAGTCAGTGGGTCTAATACCTCCACAATAGGCTGCACAGGGCTCCACAATAATAAAGGCTAATGCGGTTTTTCTGTTGGCTGCTGCTGAGTGTGCAGGCCTGATGTGCATTCTGCACTAAATGAGGGGCCCTGTCCTATAAAAACACTGGACAAGGGCTTGGCCACCACATTGATTATACTGGATCTGTCCCTCCTCAGTACGTGAGTATGCCACTGTCTTAGCCCTCAAAGTGAAACATCAGATTCCTGTACAATGCTAAAGAGCACAGAGAGAGCAAATGTGATAATATTGATCAAAAGCAGGAAACACATACTGTCAACACATTATCCAGGAATTGATTTCACTTGATCTACCCAGGAATTTTGTCACATGGGTGCATGAATTGGTTATGCCCCTCTCCTCTCCTCATTTTTCTGATAGAGAGTGCGGTGATCGACAGCAGCCATGAATCCGCAGGAGCAGTTGGAACAGAGGGGGAAGTTTAGGATGACCGTGTTCGAGGAGGAATACTTCCAGGGCAAGAGCTGTGAATTCAGATTTGAGTGCCAGAACATTCTGGACAGAGACTTCAGAAAGATTCGCTCTATTAAGGTGGAGAACGGCCCGTAAGTGTAGCCTCTGGATGTTTTAATGTGAAGCTGAGAGGAGATATGACTGCCATGTTTAATATTAGAGATATAAATTTTGATTGATTGATTGACTGATACAGTGAGATATTTTTTTAAAAATGGAAGTAATATGTGCACAGATATAAATATATATATATATATATACTGTCAGTCAAAAGTTTTTGAACAGTAAGATTTATTTTGTTTTTAAAGAAATCTCTTCTGCTCACCAAACCTTCATTTATTTGATTCAAAGTAGAGCAAAAACAGTAAATGTTGAAATATTTTTTACTATTATAAAATAACTGTTTTCTATTTAAACATTTATATTTTAAAATGCAATTTATTCCTGTGATTAAAGCTAAATTTCAGCATCATTACTCCAGTCTTCAATGTCACATGATCCTTCAGAAATTATTCTAATATTCTGATTTGCTGTCGAAGAAACATTTATTATTGTTATTGTTATTGTTATTATTATTATTATTTAAAACAGATGAGTAATTTTATTTTATTTAACTTTTTTTTTTCAGGATTCTCTGATGAATAGAAAGATCCAAAGATCAGCATTTACCTGAAATCAAAAGCTTTTGTAACATTATACACTATACCATTTAAAAAATATTGGTGAAAAAATTATAGAAATTAATACTTTTATTGCTTTAAATTGACCAAAAGTGATAAGCATCACACATTCATAATGTTACAAAAGATTTCTATAAACTTTCTATTCGTCAAAGAAACCTGCAAAATTCTACTCAGCTGTTTTCAACATAATAATAATAAATGTTTTTAAATGTTTTCAAATCAGCATATTAGAATGATATCTGAAGGATTATGTGACACTGAAATCGGGAGTAATGATACTAGCAATTCAGCTTTGAAATCACAGTTTATACAGAAATACAGTTTTTTCTGTATTTTGGATCAAATACTGCCACATATTATCTTTATGTGTATATATATATATATATATATATATATATATAAAGATAATATGTGGCAGACATAATATTACAAAAGATTTCTATTTCGAACAAATGCTGTTCTTTTGAACTTTTTTTCTTAATCAAAAAATCCTGAAAGACTGCAGGAAAAAACTGTTCAATGTTTATATTAAAAAGAAATGTTTCCTTAGTGCCAAATCAGCATATTGGAATGATTGCTGAAGGATCATGTTTCACTAAGACTGGAATAATAAAAGCTGAAAATTCAGCTTTGCCATCACAGTAATAAATTACGTTTTTAACTATATTAAAATAGAACAGTTGTATTAATCATTGTAATAATATACTACAATATTAAAGTCTTTACTGTATTTTTGTTTAAATAAATGGCGACTTAGTCAGACCAAAAACATAAAATCCTACCAACCCCAAACTTATGAATAGTAATGCATATGAATCTACTACAAAACCATCTATTTAATAGTCATAAACAATATTTGCAACTGTAACTATAGCCTGAATGCTGTTTTTGTTATATTTAAACAAACTGGAACAATGACAGAGAGATAGCGGTGATAGTTTGTGTGGCTGGCAGCTGCCTGCTGTGTTGGGTCTGTCTGTGATGACAGATGAGCTGATAAAGCAGCACAGAGCCGCTCCATTCAGTCCACGCCATTGTGTTTGCTTTTGCTTTTGTGTCCTGATCAGTAGAGATCACTGCCATGTAAAACGTTGTTGTTTCCTGGTTTGCGTTGACTCTGACATTCTGTCTCTTTCAGCTGGGTGGGGTATGAGTATCCTGAGTTCCAGGGCCAGCAGTTTATCCTGGAGAAAGGCGATTATCCCTGTTACCAGGCCTGGAGTGGCAACAGCAGTTACAGAACAGAGCACATGCTCTCTTTCAGACCTATTAAATGTGCTGTAAGTTTATCCGTGGGTCTAAATCAGTGAAGACTTAACCCGACACCTCTTTCTTCACCACCATGCAATTATTATTATTTTTTTAATTGTTGAAATAGCACATTAGGTTTACTTAAACATAAAAAATATCCTTAAAATATTCACCTCCGTGATCTCATTTCCAATACTTACCCTCTCTCCAACAGAACCACAGTGACAGTAAGATTACCCTCTATGAGTGTGAAGACTTCATGGGACGTAAATTTGAGATGTGTGAGGATTATCCCTCCCTTCAAGCCATGGGTTGGTGCAGCAAGGAAGTTCCCTCAATTAAAGTCAACTCTGGCTCGTAAGTCACCTCAACACCTTTTTATATGTCATCTGTCATTAAAACTAGGATAAATAACTAAATATTGAATAACGAATCATTCAGTATTTTTTTTAATGTTTGTTACAAAAGCCAGACAAAATGTTTTGATTGCATATACATTTTTTAAGTTTATATTGCAAATGTATGCTATATACATTTTTAAAATGTTAATTATATATTTATATATAATATATTACAATTCTCTATATTTATTAGATATCCAATACATTCAATTAAAACATTACATGTATACATTTTAATATATATATATATGTGGACTGTATGTAAAGATGTTTACATACAGTCCACAAGAGAAAATAATTGTAAAATGTATAAAAATTACCCTGTTCAAAAGTTTCCATTGATGATTCTTAATACCGTCTTGTTACCTGAATGATGCACAGCTTTTTTTGTTTGTTTGTTTAGTGATATTTGTTCATGAGTCCCTTGTTTGTTCTGAACAGTTAAACGGCCTGCTGTTCTTCAGAAAAATCCTTCAGGTCCCACAAAAAAAAAGTTGTTTTTGAACTATACAACTATACAGAGGGTTCAAACATTCACTGATGCTTCAGAAGGAAACACAATGCATTAAGAGTCAGGGGTGGGAACTTTTGAACAGAATGATGTGTACATTTTTTTTATTTTGCCTTAATATAATTTTTTTTTTTTCATTTAGTACTGTCCTTCAGAAGCTACATAAGATATTTACATGTTCCCCAGAAAGACTAAATAAGTTAAATTAACCCTGATCTTCAAATTCAAAACGTTTTCAGCCCCCTTAACGCATTGTTTTTCCTTCTATATCAAATGATTAATTTAAATGTAAGTACATAGTAGGTAAGGCCACCTAATATAAATTAGTATCTAATTGTCTTAAAAACTCATATTATACAGAATGTTGTCCTTTGTGAAAGTCAATTTCTTTGTGACAAATAATATATCACTGATGTAGCAGCTCCCTGCACAGAGTCTTATTGGTGTGCGGTGCAATAAATGAGATTTGCCCTTTTCTCTGGCAGCTGGGTAGGCTATCAGTTTCCCGGTTACCGTGGATATCAGTACATCTTTGAGAGAGACAGACACGAAGGAGAGTACAGATGCTACAACGAGTACGGCACCCAGGCACACACCAATCAGATCCAGTCTATGCGCAGAATTCAGCACTAAGACCCAACACCATTGTGTACCCACCATCATGCCGTGTCAGTACTATAGGCAATAAAGACATTGTTTAAACTATGGTAAAAGAGTGCTTGTGGCAATTCCTCTTTTTTTTTCTTTTTTTAAATAAACCAACAACTCTGCTCAATTCATGGATCTGCTAAATGGCAATTCTAGATGTTAAACAAGCAGATCTGATGGTTTTTGCTAATTAGAACAGGCCTCTCACATTTCTAGGTAAATGTAATCATGCAGAAATTTCAGAGATAGTCAGACTAGACTGATGGAGGAATAAGCCACTTCACTATATTTAACAATTGGGATGTTTTATGCCAGCTGAACAACACCAAGTCTTGTTTAATGATGTCCTACACCACCTAAATGGTGAAAATGAGACTGTGATATTTCTAATAAACAAGAGCATGAGTACCTTTACACCAGTGCCTTATTATTTGTTTTTCATTGGCCTGTTTTTGATGATTTCAGCTACATTCACATATAAATTCATATAAAATATGTTCTTTTTCTTTACATACACTCAAGGTGGATTTTTAATGTTGTTAAAGTAGTCTCTTTTGCTCACCAAGCCTGCATTTATTTGATCCAAAGTACAGCAAAAAAACGTAAAATTGTGATCAGTGATGATAAAGACATTTATAATGTCACAAAAGATTTCTATTTCAGATAAATGCTGTTCTTCTGAACTTTCTATTCATCAAAGAAGCTTAAAAAAATTCTACTCAGCTGTTTTCAACTTAATAATAAATGTTTTTTGAGCAACAAATCAAAATGATAGAATGTGACAGGATCATGTAATTAGAGTTATGATTCAAAAAATTAGCTTTGAAATCATAGGAATAAATTACATTTTAAAATATTTCAAATAGAATGCAGTTATTTAAAATAGTAAAATATATAAAATATTTTCTGTTTTTGTTGTACTTTGGGTCATATGCAGATTTGGTGAGCAGATGAGACTTCTTTAAAAAACAATAAAAATCAACAAAAACTGGTATGTATATATTATACAATATGTAAAATACACTGACTGTATTTTTATTGGACTACCACAATAAACAACATGTACAGTACAGAATTGTTATTACCACAAATATGTATTTTTACTGCATTAATCTGTTTTGTCTACAGCAGTTCATTGTATTTATTTTATTGTTTTTATTGCATTTATTTATTTTATGTATTTACCCATTTCCTTTACTATTATGTAAAATAAAGTATGATATTTTATATTATTTAATGACAAATTCAATCTAAATACAGTTCAGTACAGTACTTAGATTGAACTAACTCATTTCTAAACAACATTTAAAGTGAAGTTAGCAATTAACAATACTGTAATCGTATTTACATTTTACGTTCTTATAAATGTGGACTAAAAGCAAATATGTTTTACAGAGATATATCAGTAGCCTAGTGCCTTGAAAGTCACTTTCACTCTTGAGTGAATATTATGTGTATTATATAGACAGAACATATGATATACATCAGTATGGGGGGGGGGGGGGGGATTTTAAAGTACTACAAATGAATGATGAGGGGTGAGAGTCTCACCCGTTTAAATTTGTCTGGAGCTGTCCGAGGTCCTGACCTTTGTGGATTAAAACCATGTCGTACATATTCTTTCTGTATTATATATATTTTGTCACTGGTAAAAGTAGCCGATCGATATAATGCAATGGACGAATCTTTTTAACCATGACTGGCTAAAGGAAGTGCAAGTTCTTGTTCGTCCAATCAAATGGTTCGTAACTCTGGGATCCGGGTGTGATTCCGCCTCTTATTTGTTTGCGGTGTAACCGTTCAGGTGTCTAGCAGTATTTGGCTACACACACCCACTCACAGGATCATATGTGGACGGAGCAGTTGCTGTTTGAAGACTCGCTTCCACACCCAGTCCAGGATCTCCTAATAAATGTTCAACTGTACACACCTTTATCAAATACACATTTCACTGATTAAAAGTGTAGCACTCGTTCTTAGTGCAATGAGTATAAGACAGGTAAGAGTGCTGAAAGCAGCTGGATCTGAGACAGGCTGCAGTCTGACATAACAGGACGGGGTAAGTCCATTTATTAAGGGAGCAAATCAGGACGGCACTAGTGAATTAGGGTTTAGCAGGAAATGACAGACAGGCTATAAAGCTATGAATCACAAATCAAACATTTTAAAACTACACAGTAAAATGTTTTATCAGTTCTTTTATCAGTCTAAATATGCTACTTAAAATATAGCGTAAGTTGGTTAGTTATAATCAAGTAAAATATTTACGTATAAAAACGTAGTTATTAGGGCTAAATCAACCTCACTAAAATCTCTGTAACATAATATTGTTTGTGATAGGAACTGTGATAGGCTGTATCTAATTGTTATTACAGTTTTCCTACTG
Organism: Cirrhinus molitorella; assembly: GCA_033026305.1. Classification (NCBI taxonomy): domain Eukaryota; kingdom Metazoa; phylum Chordata; class Actinopteri; order Cypriniformes; family Cyprinidae; genus Cirrhinus; species Cirrhinus molitorella. The sequence continues at coordinate 27,250,744 of CM065122.1, read as the reverse complement.
CAGATTAACGTTGTTTAGGAATCTTCTGTCGATCGCTAAATTGAAATTAATAACAAATTTAAAGGGCACTGGGGAAATTTGCAGGCCTACGGCAAGAATTAAAACAGGCATTTTACATGTTGAGCATCAATTTATGGTGGTAATTTACTGCTGAATTTACTGCTAAATTAATTGTTGTCCAAACCACATAATAATAATAATTTTAGATTAAACAATTGAAGGTAAATCGCAAATGAAATTTTCATGGAAAAAAAAAAAATAATAATAAAAAAATAAAATAAAAAATAAACAAGAGAACCCGTGGATTCCGGTACTATAAATGTCTATTATTAATTTAAAACATGTATATGTATTCAAAACATTTTGTCTGGCTTTTGTAAATGAACAATTCACTTTTACAGATCGTGCAGGTCATTATCCTGATATTAAAAACACAATGAACTTCAGAGATATACCAAATTTAAACTATTCTCTTTATATTTTTACTTTCTGGTTTCTTTTTCCTTGATTGGCATTTTGTATTTTCTCTTATTATTGCATTTAGGAGTACCAGGTTTATTCATTGCGCACCTTCATGAAGAACCCATATGTTGGACAAACAGAAGCATTGCCTTGCATCCGGGGCTTGTTTTAAGTTGCCTGCGATCTATTTAATGACTCAGGCAGCTAAAGCAAGTCTGGGACGCCAGAGACAACACGACAGATTTCGTCAGAGCGATGCACAGAAAGAACTACAATATGAGTAAAATTATTACCCGACAGGTGATATTAATGTTTGTTCATATCGATAATGTTGCTACAATGACAGTTTAAGGTGCTGCAATCAATTATTGTGCAATATACACAGGATAAATATACAGAATAAGCACATACAGCACCACTACCTGACCCATTTCACGGTCATGAGACCTCGTTACCTCTTATTACCAAATATTTACCCTTATTGTCAGTTTTAAACAAAAAGTACACACCCATGTACAGACAGACAGCGTTAGCATGTTTACTTGGAATATATTTTAATATATAATAAAACATAATAAAACATTTACCTTCCTTTTTTTGTTGTTACTTCATTAGTTCATGCAATGTCGATATATTGTCATATAAGGTGAACACAATATGTTTTTTTTTTTTTTTTTACACACATCACGGTGTACAAGCGATGTGAATCTGAATCTGTCTACATTTATGGTATTGTAAAGATTTAGTTTTTGTAAGGTACATGAAAAATATATTAAATTCAAGGACTTGTATAATAAAAATGTGTCTTATAATAAAATATTATTGTTATTGTCTATATATGATCAGGTTAGAAAAGTAGAATATTATGTGTCATATTAAAATGCAAAATAATTTCAAACAGTACATATATGCATTATGTAACAGTCCAACAGAAGTGATCATAATGCAGGGCAGAGGGTTTACAATAGCATCTATTGCGTATTAAAACAGCATAAGTTTGGGATAAAATGTTCTTGTTTACCATTATGCACTGAGGCATGGTTAAAAGGTAAATATTCTCAACCAACATGGAACAGGCCTTTCTGTTTGCGAAGAGGTAAAAAGGCGGAAAAGAAAAAGGATCTGAACCGGTTTCCATGTCAAACACTTCAATTCTCCATAGAAACTCTGATCTTAACGCAGAAACTTTATTAAACCTTGATGGTGGATTGATAAGGCCGAATTTCTATCGGTTCCTTTTTATTGTGGAGACGGGGAGGGATGACAGAGGTAAATTGCTCTTTTAATTAAACCAATGCACCGAAGGAAATTGCTGTCTGAATATTGTCTCAGAGATGGGGCTTGTGACAGTTGCCTGGAAACTTCAATCTGTCTCACATTTATTCCAGATCACAGTTTTGAGATAAAGTTTAATAAAAATCTTTGCGCCAATGAAAGCCTACCCTTTCACGTCCACCACCGCCACCACAATGCGACAGAACTGCGGAGGAAGCCTTATGTTTAACATGTATCTCTCAGGTACACAGTCTTTTTGTGCGTAAAATGAGAAATACTGCTGAAATGAATGAAAAGAAAAGGGCGATGCTAGGGGTCTGCGGGTGCAATGCTGCGCACCATCGCCGGTGTCTCTGACTTCTCCATCTGGAACGCATGTCCTCTTTTGTCGGAAATCGGATATCCTTTTTCCTGGACGCGTTTCCTGACCTCAGCGCTGAAGTCTGGGCAAATACATCGAGCAGCAACACGACAATACTCACAATATTTAACCTCTTTTACTGCGATTTCTTGTTTATAGATGGGTGACATTACGCGTTTTCTTTAAAATACACAGACGGGAGATGTATGTTTAATGCATCTGTTGCGTTTTACGCATGTTACTCCAATATTTCAGAAGGCATTTGCAATATGAATCACAGCCAAATTCTAAATGTCAGACGTATTTTAAACGCTTTCTTTCAGACCCCACAGAAAATCTTCTGAAGGAAAGCAAAAGCTCCTCTTGGACCCCCATCAACACAGGCGTGCAAAAAGGTGAGTGTTGCGATGAATTGTTCACAGACAAATGTTCTCACTTTTGTGCACAAAAGAAAAAAAAAAGTTCTTGCATGGAATCTTAAAATATATATATATATATTTATTGTGTGCATTATTCTGTTTTTATTTTATTTTATTTCATTTTATATTTATGATTAGGCCTAAAAAAATAAACAGTAAATAAAACTAAACACCCAATTAGTAGCTATGCTACCAAAAAGTTGTACTTCAAAAAATAAATAAATAAATGTTTAGTTGTTTAGAAAATCATCTTTTAAAAATAAAAGCTCCAAAATAATGTTTTCACGTGTGATACCATAGTACCATTTAATGTTCCCAAAATAACCTTTCAGCGAATTTTCTTTAAAGAGCCATTTTTAATGTAAAGAACATTTCATAAACCTAAAGAACGTTTCTTCACGGAACCTTAGATGCCAATAAAGAACCTTTAGTTTTTAAATTGGTGCAGAACGAACAAGCCAATACACCAAATAACCATAATTTAAGCATTTTTTAAAAACGTTTTTATTCTCTAAAGAACCATATAACCATCTCAATTTTTTTGTAAACAAAGTGATTTTGATAAGTAACCTTTATCTCCTCTCACTCTTCACATATAATAATAATAACCAAAGGTCCCAGTCTGTTGTTTCCCCTACATACATGTAAGCCTACTTTCCTTGCATTTTAGGAAGTGGACAAATCCAGCTATGGCAGTTTCTTCTGGAGCTGCTGTCTGACAGCGCCAATATGACCTGCATCGCCTGGGAGGGAACCAATGGAGAGTTTAAACTGATAGACCCGGACGAGGTAGCCAGACGGTGGGGGGAACGCAAGAGTAAACCGAACATGAACTATGACAAACTGAGCCGAGCTCTGCGTTATTACTACGACAAAAACATCATGACCAAGGTGCACGGAAAGCGCTACGCGTACAAATTTGACTTTAATGGCCTGGCGCAAGTGTGTCAGCCTTCCTCAACCGAACAAGCTATTTACAAATTCCAGAGCAACTTCGCTCCCATCCAGTTTTCAGGCATCTCCAAACTCAGCCTGGTTGCTCCAGGTGCTGGTCCGTCGGGGTTCTCATACTGGCCCGGATCTCCTCCGACCCTCTATCACAGCCACAACCTGCAACCGCCAGGACCCTTCGGTGCCGTGTCTGCGTCGCATTTAAGTTGCGTTAACAATATCAACAGTTTAAATAACCTGAACAATATCAATAATCACTATAATTAATTTTTTTTATTCGCCTCAGGATAGACTACACACAAGGCTAATAACTGACTGATTTCAATACTATTGTAGACCAATCACACACCATATAAGAAACAAAATGAAAAGGCCTTTAATACATAATTGAAAGTATAATTTGGGAATGACATTTAATGTTGATCACTTTAAGATAAGAAAGCAATTTAGCGCCATCTTATGGAAAATAAATCACACTATCACTGTGTCACTGGTAAATTCATCATTATAATCAGCTGGACAACATAATCTTCGTAGTCTGCAGAAGCGAAGAGAAAATTAACGTTATGTTGGAGAAAAGTCTACATGGTATGAGAACAAATGGTAAGAAATGCGTTCGTTACTACACTTTTGTAATCGAGCATAGTTAACACTTAAAGCGCTTTAATATTTCTATTTATTTATGTTCGATATTTACTCGTAGACGGTGTAGGTCTGAATATTGGCAGGGCTACATTTTAAGAAGCGTATGTAAACTGTAAAGAATGATTTTCTTTTGTATGACCCACTTAAGCACGCAAGGATTGATCACCATTCTGTGTCCTTGCCTTGTTTTCACTCGATTGATAATTTGGTTATAGGCCTAATGTATTTTGCTTGTGACAATACATTAAAATTGTTAATGTAAAAAGCATGACCTGTTACATTTGTTCTTTGTGTGTTTCTGTAGCCAAAGTAATTACATACACAACCTTAATTTTGGTGGTTCAAAAATTATTCTTAAATAATGTTCAACATTGTAGCTTATAATTAGGGTAGAATTACGTTTTATATGTGACCATAGAACACAAAACCAGTCTAGCAGTCTAAAATACATTGTAGGGGGCAAAATTATCGATTTTATTTTATGCCAAAATCAGGAGTAAAGATCATGTTCCATGAAGATATTTTGTAAATTTTCTACCGTAAATATATCAACACTTAATTTTTATTAGTAATAGGCATATACATTACTAAAAACTAAACAACTTTTCTCAATATTTAGATTTTTATGCACCCTCAGATTCCAGATTTTCAAATAGTTGTTTATCGGCCAAATATGGTCCTATCCTAACAAACAATACATCAATGGAAAGCTTATTTATTCAGCTTTCAGATGATGTACAATCCAAAAATCGACCATTATGACTGGTTTTGTGGTCTATTGTCACATATATTCATGGCGTGCGCACGCTCTTCGTTTTACAATTACACAAACTGAACACAAGAGGGCGCCATGTATCTAAATTCGACCATAGCTACAACTAGGACAGAGACAGCGACAAAAGAAATTCTTACTGCTTCATATATCAAAATACTAAAACAGACAAACAAGGGAACATCAGAAAAAAACCGACATTTTCCTGTAACGTATCAAGACCACGACATCCAAATGGCAATGCGTTTCCTACTTTGTGTCAAATAGCTTCCTTAAATTAATTGCCTGTTAGCTTATTTGATGTCATAGATGAGGAATTTCTCCAGCATTGCTGTGTATTGTGAGAAGACCCATAAGTCCCATCAGTGTGATCTGCATGCCAATAGCATCTCTATTGGGGTCTGCCATTTGAGGCAGGATTTGTTTGCACTGACACACTGGACCTATTTTGAATCCAGCTCTAGTCTAGCCAACAGACTAGCCCACAGCTTAGAGAAAGTGCTTGCACACTGCACACTACACACTACACACTACACAGACATGGGGCTTTCGTTCAGTCAAAGCAATTGTAAGCGAGTTTAAAAATTAAGGAGCTTTGGGTTCGCTTAATCATCACACTTTTTACTTAGTAAATGTTTCTCATGCTCATGTTGAAAGTCAATTTTTGTCTGAAACACTTGAACTTGAAAATGTCCTCCATTATTGCCCAGAAGAAAATACAAAGCTCATTTAACACACTGTGCCCTAGTGCTTACGTTATCTAAATTTTTCTTTAACGAGGAAGTAAAACTGTTTACACTACAAACCATTGTGCAAATAATTAAGATAAAACATTTAAATAATATGTTAAGACACACCAATTTGCAATATCAAACAGCAAAGTGAGCTAAATACAGCTGGACGCGGATGAGACCGGAAGCCAGAATTGTATAATTTACAAATTTTATCAATACTATTATTAGCTTTTATGCTAAATGTAAAGAGCACAACAAATTACAAAACACTTTGTTATGACAACCATTTGTCATTAATATGGTAAGGTAGCTGCTACACAGAAAATGTTCCTAACGTGGTTTTAACATTATGTGACCTATGAATGACATTTCTTGTTGTTATTATTATTTAAAAATAGCACCTTTTTATTTAAGCTAAGTAGGGAAAGTAAAAAAGGAAACCATAACAACAAAGATGGTCTAATCTATATAAGGTCTACCCTCCGTAGGTCTCCTCAGTGCTCACTGATCTAAATCACTCTTATAATAAGCTCTCCTGAGCTCTAGGGTGTCATTGAGTAGGTGAATGTACAAGAGTTAATCTGGACGTTATCTGTGCTAAGTCCAGTGCAGCCGCTTTTGCATAACACACAGGTAGGAGGAAAACATTTCCAACCTCTTCTGCTGTAAACAGCTGTATAAAATCAAAGATATAGAATACTTTTAACTACATCCCTTCCTTATAAACCAACTCACACACTGGTAATGTTTTAAGGCACTTAAAAAAACTGTTGATTCTTATATATGGCCACTTGCTGGTCATGTTGGGTCAATGACAAATGCTATCATTAAAGGAAGGTGAAGAGCAATCAGTCTAATTCAGGACTGTTAGGGTTATTAGCCCCCAAAAGGCTGCTGAAATAATTGCACGGCGGTTTTTCTGGTAAACACAACCCTTTGTGACAGGAGAGCAGTGTTGGCTGGTAGCCCCCTAGAGAAACATTAATGAGCAGTGCTGCTTTAAATCTGTCTGTGTGATCCAGTGACTAACTCCCAGCCAGTGGGTGGCACTGAATGCATCATCCATTCAAGTCAGTCACGGAGCGCCCACTCTGACTCTATATATAGTCAACATCCTCTATCTTGCTCACCCCCAGAGAGACTGAAAAAAAGTGTAGTCACATCTGTGGCTCATTATTCCATACTAAACAAAAAAAAAATTGTGACATTTTATATTATTATTGTAATTTAAAAGTAATAATAATAATAATCTGTTCACCCTAAAATGAAAAATTGGTCATTAATTACTCCAAACCCATAAGACATCATTTTCGGAACACAAATTAAGACAGCTTTCTGACTCTGCATAGACAGCAATGCAACTGACACGTTCAAGGCCCAGAAAGGCAGTAATGAGATCATAAAAATAGTCCATGTGACGTTCAACCGTAATTATATGAAGCTACGAGAATACTTTTTGTGTGCAAAGAAAACAAAAATAATAACTTTAATCAACAATTTCTTCTCTTCTATGTCAGTCGACACATTCACTAGAGTCATGGTTCTTCTGTAAACACACGGCAGTGACTGACGCGGAAGAGAAGAAATTTGCCCCTGGTCACTGCTTTAATTGGATGAATAAAAGCAGCATGAACATTCTTCAAAATTTCTCCTTTTTTGTTCCATAAGAAAAAAAAATACACCCTGTATCCTAGTTTTCTTCATCTACTTTGTACTTTGGGATCAACAAACAAACAAACAAATGAACAACTTTGAATTGATGAACCTATGGTGATGAACCACTGCGCATTTCCATTCAAACACAGCGGAGTTTCGTTTATGAACGAACGTGCGTTTTTAAACTTATCTAGTGAGTCAATTTCCCATTCATAAAGACAGTCACTTGCTTTATTCCTCAATGAATCAGCCGTTTGAACGAATCAAATGAATGATATGATTCAGTAATTAAATAAGTGACTTGACGCCACCTACTGGCAGTATTGGTTTCATTTTTAAAGTATATTTTCAGTGATTTAAATCATTTAATATTTCCATATGCAAAAAATAAAGTTAGAAAAAATGCATTCCAAAGGTAAAAACTAAATTATCAATTTAATTCACTATAAGGAGTCAAATGTCACCTCGTAATGGGAAGGCTAATTTTTTATCAATTTTTTTGATTATTGATAGGAAGGTGCTTCTAAAATTTTGACTGTGCCCCTAATTTTTTAAAAAGTTTTTAATGAAAAGTAAGCGTAGAGCCCTGCTGGATTTATTGTATTTTTGGGAAAAAATATTCAGTTTTTATAATAAATCTTTGAAAATCAAAATCTGGATTTGAATTTTTAATGTAATTATAACATAAAGATGCTATGTGAAAGTTTGAAACAGACAATAGTGGTTTTCATCTTGCCACTTTCTTGGTCAAGAAATTTTTCATTTTTACTCAAATGAATTAAAATGGATTTATTTTTCATATTCTTAATAAAAAACATACAGTTTAGTTTGTTTGTAAAGGAGTGCTTCCACTGGCTTGTCTTGACATGCTCATGGAAAAGATGTTTATTCACTGACCTGCCAAAAGAGTATTATTACTGACACTTTGATTTCCCATGCGATATAACCTATTTCTACTAATCTGGGATCAGTTAGTGGAAAGCCTTAGGTAAGGCAGTATATATAGCCATGGCACAGTGTCATAAGGTTAAGATGACGGTAACTACCGAAGAAAGCCTCCTGACAGATTAAGGAACCATTTTAACAAGCACAAAAACAGAACTAATCATCCTGTGCTTTGCACTTTGGTTAGGGTCTCTGGGTAATCACTTGTTTACTGAGGATCCTGGAGTCTTCATAGGTGCAACTAATAAGGCACAGCCATACAAGAGACAGAACATAGGCCTATTAGTGTCTGTGATATTGCTTTTAAATATTATGAATCAGGTGTGCACCATTCAGAACTGTGTTCAATTGAAAAATTCTAGAATTAGACTTTGGAAACTGAAATTTAAAGAAGAATAACAATGATCTGAATTTGTTTTTTAATATTGTAAATAAAACATTCAGAGTATGTTTAACTAGAAAATAAAATTTCAGTCTTTCTACTTCAATATGTTATGTTTTATTCACATGCTGGTTCTGTGAAATATACAATTTCTGAGTGTAAGAGTAATTACTAATTAAACTTTTTGGTAACACTTTACAAAAAGGTTCCATTAGTTACACAAATAAACAATGAACAATGTATTTATTAATCTTTGTTACTGTTAATGAATGGAAACACAGCTGTTCATTGTTTATGTTTATGTTAGTTCATAGTGCATAAACTAATGTTAACAAGCACAACTTTGATTTTAATAATGCATTAGTAAATGCTGAAATGAACATTAACTAAGATTAATAAATGCTGTAGAAGTATTGTTCATTCTTAGTTCATGTTAATTAACTAATGTTAGCTAATGAAACTTATTTTAAAGCGTTACCAAACCTAGATTTTTTATACCCTGATTGGTGTAGAAACAATTTTCACTCAAAAGTTTCTAGCAAATTTCATAAATATTTCAGAATTGACAAGTATAACACATTTAATTTAAAGATGACATTTTGAAGTAAAAAGACTGAAATGGTATTGTTTTGGAGAAAGTAGTTAACTTTTAAGTACAGATAGATAGATAGTTACTCCAATGCATGGGAGCTTCAAAAATACGGAGGAAAAAAAGAGGCGTCTTTATGTTGCTTACAACAGCAGCTTTAAAAATAGTTCCAAAACTGGAACATGTGTTGATTGCGATTTCCTACTTGAAAACTCCTTGACACAAAATAGCCTCCTTGACGTATATTTCTAGTGTGCATGTGGCCACGCACTGTTTGAAGACAAAGCGGTTCCGCAGTGCTGTGAATGAGCGATCCTGCGGTTACTATAGCGACAGAGTAGAGAGATGAAGCCCCAGTTCACATGTCTTCCGCTGACCCAGAGAAACCCCTCTCACAGACTGCAGCAAATTCCGGCCAATGAACTCGAAGAACATTCATGTAGAGTGTTTTATTCACAACTCTCGAGACTCGCTCATTCTTGCTTTCAGGTGAACGGGATTGGCTGCTGATGATAAAAACCCACAGAAAACAAAGACGTGGCCTGGGGTGGTGTCGTAAACAAAACTGATCCAACTCTATATTAACTGTAGATTATTAATATTAATTCTCTTTCATGCCAAACGGAAACTATTAAAATGGCAAAATAAATAACACGTAGAACAAACAAAGAAAAAAATATAACTTGTTAGTAATACGAAAAAGTAAGAGATGATGGATTGATGCCTTGTCCCTAAGATCAGTTTAAGTTAAAATGCAAAGCTTAAATGGATGATATATAATGATATTATATGTCGTCAAATGACACAGTGCAGTAATAATGAGCACGATGCGTGCATTATCGATCAAGAAAACCAGGCAGACTGGGTTTTATTTCATTCAAACAAGAGAACTGAAGAACCATGTCAAAGTATAAAATAAACTCTAAGCATGATCTGCCCATTTTTCCTCAAACCAATGTGAATCAAAACAGTAAGATCACACATGAATTGGCACATCTTAGTGAAAACACTTTCAAGTTTCAAATCCAGAATGGCTGAAGACAGGCGTCTGTCAATAGAGTAAATGAGCACAAATAGGTCAGCACCTTGGATAGTTCCATTCACATCTCTTCAGATGGAGCTTTATCCTCCTGAGACCCAGTCATTTGTCCAAAGCAAGCCTTGATATAGCAACCTCCAGACTTTTTCATACTAATGTGGCCAAATAACATTTTTAGAACTAAACAAATATTATGCTTGTTAGGTTACACCAAACAAATCTAAAGCAACATCAGACATAAATAACAGCCTTTCTTTAGGTCTCAGGAGGATGACCCTGATAACTTAGAAATGACAGATGAGACTTGTGTAGAATAAACGTTGTGCCTTCCCTTTTTATGAATGACTGTGAATCACAGCAACAAATGTAAATCTATACGACATGCATAAAACTGCAGCTACAGCAGTGTAGCCATGTTGGCTATTATAAATCACTGCACCGTGGCTACGTAATACTGTTAAAATAAAGCCAACACAACAGTGTCATAAATACTAAATTGATAAATCGGCTCTTGGTGCAACGCAACAGTCACTCAGGCAGAGCTGATTACAATTACATCCAATAAATCAGCAGTAATTGATCTCTGCTCGGATTCAGTGATCGCACTCAGCGGTCCGGTTCGCTTCCATCCCTCTTATAATCGCCTTCGTTTTTTAAGTCTTGGAAAACGTCTGTGAAAAAGTGCGGGTCCATGTTAATCTGCAGCATTTTGCTGCTCAGTTTGTCGATGACATCTAACGATCGTTCCCAGAACACGTCCCTATTGGTGTCGACCATGAAGGGCTTGAGAGGGTACGAGATCTCGTTCCCTATGTAGGAATACGCCAGATAGAGGCAGGTCAGAAAGGTCCCGTGGAGTTCACGTGGACTGTCAACATCATCGGTTACAGTTTCCCTAATGAGCAGATAGACGAACACGAGGTTGGCAGGCGTGATGAACCCGTGGTCCTGCCAGCCCTGCAACAGCAGAGTCCTGTCCACGTTTCGGAACCAGAGGATAACCTCATTTGGGGTTAGTTCCTTGAGTTTGCAGCATCGTTTGCAGAGGAATTCACCCAGACAACGGAGCAGCTCTCCGGTGGAGGCCTGGACGATAACGCGCCTCGGCGAGACCAGCGACCGGCTGCTGGGCTGCTTCTGAACCGACACCAGTTGCTTCGCCGCTGGAGTGAGCTGGTCCTGATCCTGGTCTGGATGGGGAGGAACCGTGGGGATGGGCACCGCAAGAGGTCCATTTTTCGTTTTCTTCTCAGACTGTTGCGATTTCCTGACATTCTCCTGATTCAAATGTTCGATCTGATTGTCGCTGCTCGTTGGCAGCGGAAGAGGATTCGGACTTACTTTCTTGGCACTTTTTTTCTTACCTGATGCAGTCACTAGCCGCTTAAATGTCAGTGTGGACACGACCACTGATTGCTTTTTAAGGCTTTTCTCTATTTTCCCGTTGGAATCGTCTCCTCCATCATGTAGAATTGTCCCCTTAGTTGCTATAGGAGATATAGAAAGCACGGTCCCCATATCGCAGAGCGCACGACAAAAATGTTGTGATTGCGCGGAGACGTCGCAATAGAGATCGAACGTATCTGATCACAAGTGCAGCTCCATTTGGTTTGTAAAATAGGCCGGTTAGCAGGTGGATTGACAGTCCATCAGAAAGGAAATTCCAGAGCAGTCACTCCCTCCACTTCTTCTGCAGTAGTGACTGCAAGCCAGTCCTGCATTGCCTACCTCAACTAAAGGGGATTTGTGGTGAGCCAAACCAATCTGACATCAGCTTCTGTTAACCGGGATTATCCCATCGTGTCTGTGTAATTAGCCAACCTCAGGGCTAGAGAAGACGAATGACAGTCTAAAGCACCAATCAAAACAAACGCCGGCGTCTACATTATCACTTCAGAAGGTGGAATTTTTAGACCGCATGAGCCAAGTATAGTTCTGCTATTCCCAGACAGGGTACAGTTCTCTTCTCGGCTCTTCCATTTAACCTACTTAGCACTGAAATAGTTGAAAAAGAAAACAATAACCTGAGATTAACCAAGATAAATTTAAGGAAAACTGTGTTTTTAAAAAGGGAAATTAATATTCGATTTGAATCATCTTTGGCCCAGAGGGTTTTCTACACATTAAAAAAACAAACAAACATATAAAATAAATTACATTTTTACTAATCCTCTGCACATGTTTTTGATGTTTGGTACAAGCAAATGACTCTCTCTTGGCAGAAACGGAGGTTACATGAGTAGTCCTTTAAGTTTCCATGAGATTATGAAAGGAAACCCAAATACATTCCTGGATCAAGCTGCTCTATAACGCTTAAACCTGGATTAAATCAGTCAACATTAACATTTGCTCTATAATTAGTGTAATTATAACTTATTTAAACATACTACATTTACTAATATTTGTCAGGATACACCATTAAAGGGAATCCTGGGTATTAAGACTTGAATGGCTTAATATAATGTAAAAAAGTCTCAAACCGAAATATGTAGAAAACCCACAAAATAAATATTTTATACATATTTTGGACTATGGGGGGCGCCATTATCAGTGTTGGGGGTAACATTACAAGTAACGCGAGTTACATAATCAGATTACTTTTTTCAGTTACTTTTTGTTTCCTTTATGTATTTAATTCCATTTTATTAACCAATGTCTTTGCTGCTGACCTTTGTTGATCCAATTCAATCAATTCAGCAAAATTTACTTTAGATTAAAATTTGTGCTTCATTTTTCTCATTGCTGAAGAGTGTTGAACTTACCTTTCCTACAGTTCTACTGTACAGATGTGAATTTACTTTTCCTTAGGCTTATTCATTTCACTTTTTGGTGTGAAAGTGCTTTTACATTAGCTAAAAATCAAACTTTCTATATTAAAAACAAACAAGCAAGCCCTGCCCAGATTTAAAAAGTAAGTAAAACGCAGATGTAATGTAATGTAATGTAATGCATTACTTTCAATAAAAGTAATGTAATTAGTTACTTTTTTAGGGCCCCAACACTGGCCAGTATGATGTGAAATGGTTGCACTCTGTGAGCTACTAGCGCTACCTGTTGCTATTTTTATAAATAAAACTCGAAAAAATATGCTGATATGATGAGCCACAGCTTAAAAGTGGCGATGGAAATCCAGGCTCTGAAACTCCTTTAGTAGCTGCGCAATCATGTCAAGCATCGTCATGTTTACATCCTGTCAGGATGCCATCTAGCATTTCTTGTCTCTGTTGTTTGTAAGATCTTTCAATAGCTGTGGTCTACTAAAAGAAGCAAAGGTGTCAGGGCTAAAGTGGAGAGAACAATAATGCGGGTCTTTAGGAAGTTTTATTTATCCACAGACAACTTCCCATTCCGCTAGGGAAAGCAGTGAAGACTTACATCGCTTCTCTTGTTGCCCTTCGACTGAAAATTACAACCAAAAGCTGCGCAATGTGGCTTTGTATCAGTATTTTATATGTTGCGTTAAATAGCAACAGGTAGTGCCAGTAGCTAATAGAGTGCAGACATTTCACGTCATCAAAATAACGGCAACCCCAATAGTTTATAAAATGTATAAAACAAAGTGGATTTTTTAAAATAATGCAAGTCTTTCACAGGTTTTCTACTACATATTTCAGTAAGAGACATCATTTATATTATATTAAGTTATTCAAGTCTTAATACCCGGGGTTCCCTTTAAGTGTCATAAATCCTCAGATGCAATCTAAACAGAATGCGTTCCAAATTTGTCTCAAATCCTGTTTGCATTCACAGTTATGCATGTAGCAGATGCTTCTATCCAAAGTGACTTAGAAAAGAGGAGGAATAAAAGCAATTAGGCAATCCACCTTATTTTTCCCGTAATAGCGGACGCAGCCATTTGTAAATTTATGGGTATGGTTTCCGGTCTCATCCGCATTCAGCTATTTTTGGTCAGCTGCTTGATATCATATCTTAAATTGGTGTGTCTTACCATATTATTGTAATGTATTATCTTAATTAAACACTGGCTTGTAGTGCAAACAGTTTTACCATTTACTGCATGTTGTTATTCTTCTCATTATTTCCTTAAAGCGGTTAATGAACCAGAAGTCTCGCCCATAGGTTTACTTCCGCACTGAAGAATAAGGTGGATATTTTTCGAAATACACAATACCAGGTTTATTAGACAGCTAGGTTAAATTGCACTGGAACACACTGTTCATGTTTTCCTGTGCAAGTTAAATTGTAGTGAGCTTTGTCTTCTTGCTACTGACCCCATGCTGATCTCCCATCTGTGGCTCTGCCAAATGACAAAAGGCCTGTCTGATCTTAACAGCTGGTTAGACTGATAAACCTTAATACACTCTGGAGTACCTTTGAATTATACAGTATTATAAGAAAAAAAGTCTTAAAGGTACTTGCAGAGTGTGTAATATTTGAGAGTTACAAATATGTAGCATAGTGCACATCATGGCACAAAGACAATATTGACAGTGTGAAATATGGTATATTACAATGCACAATAACAAAACGTGCTCTAGAAACTAGGACACAGGAAACCTGTGAGACCCAGAAGAATTGCCCATGATGCAGCGTCACACTGGTAGAACTGACAGTACTGCAGTCAGAGCAGCATCTCTATCTAATGAATATGCAGGGGGAGGGTTATGAATATTCACCTTATGCAGCAACCTTGAGTTACTGTGAAAAGCTGAGTTACTGTGTCTGAACTGACAACCATTCCTTTTTTCTTCTCTTCTCTTCTGTCTGTCAGTCCAATCAATTTCTACCAAAGGACAAAGAAATTATCTGCTTTTCATAATAACCAATCATAATCGTATTAGTTCTCTTTAAGCATCTATTTTTAATAAATCATATCTCAGTCAGATGGCAAGTTTGTCAATGTTACCTAATTACAGATATGAATCAGCATCACTATATGACAGCAGTTGAGAGACAACTGTTGTGGAGGAAGCACTTGCTGAGTCAAGGAAAATATATATGAGTTACATCCCATATTTACAGCAAATTCCTAATCAGAACAGTATTCAATGAAGACAGATGACTATACAGTAGTAAATGAAGGCTGTTTTGTGCACCTAATGTATTTTTCTGGTCTTTGCTAAAGAGACTCCCTGCACTGCTCCTCCACCTTGTGGTCAGTTATAATAAATGCAGCCTATAAAAATAATAAAGCAACAAATCAAAGTAATAAAGCAAAAATTAGGTGACACCGTCCAGCTACATGTTTCACATCACATATGTTCATAAATATCTCACATATAGGAATACATATATAGGGATATTATTATTAAAATGGGAAAATTATTATTATTTAATATTATTTCATACATTGAAAATTTTAGTTATATATTAAAATGTTTTATATTTGATCTGATTAGATTTTATCTGTTTCAGATTACATTTAAGCCTTATTATTACAAAACTAATTTTAGTGAGTGTCAGATTAAGCCAATATATAGTATATTACATGTAATATGGACAATTGAATATCCAATATAGATAAAACAATAAAAATTAAAATCTAACGTCGTCCAGTAACTAATATGATATATCATAAATACCATGATCACATGGCTTTCTCAAAGTATTTGAAACTCACATTTCAGTTAATTTAATCACTAAATTATGTAAGGACAGAAGAGGGCACCATATCCTAAGTCTCAGGAGTGCAAGCGTTTGGAAGAAGTGCAAAATCCTGATGATAGGGAGAGCTGATGATAGCCCCTGTCAGCAACACCCTTCATCACCTCAGGCTAATATTTAATAACCCCAGGCAAGAGCTGGCGAAATTATACACCCCTGGGGTCCCTATCTGTCTAATATTCTCTCTCATGACAGAATCCTGCTTTCAGCCGAGGCACTGCTGCCAACAGCGAAATCTCTGAACAAATGCTGACTATACATCCCCAGCTGTTACTGAAGGAAAAAGCTCTTCATATGAAGGACAACCATTTATTCAATTTGTCCACATTTAGGTGGAAATACTTGGAACAACCACCATAAAATTTAAAGGTGTCAAATTCAGTTTATGGAACTATGTAATACTGATTTTAGAAATGTTCTCACTGCTCACACAACTGCTTGTGAAGAGTACGAATACCACCCTACCGCAATTAATTACCAAACATGTTAAGGGATTTATGGGAAATAACTATGAGAATATGATCTGTGCCAGTGTCAATAAAGAGAAATACTCAATGAACTCAACTATGTCACTGCGCACAATAGGCTGTGGCTGTTTCATTTCTCTTGCCCTGTAAAGCACAAGAATCTGTCCACCTCTTTGTTGTGGGTCACATCAAAAGCAAACACAGAGATCATGTTGCTGCTCTTATCACAGGGTTGTCCATCAGGACTCCAGAAAAGGCTTAGCGGCACAGCCAGGGGCAGGTGGGCGGCACAGCACATCACTGATACTGCAGCTGGACAACATTGAGACGATAAGACAGTCCGGCCTACACACACACAGAGAGAGGGAGAGGGGGAGAGAGAGAGAGAGAGAGAGAAAATTAAGTTTTCAAATAGATACACTTAAAAAAAAAGATTCTTTATTTGCATTATTGTTTCCATGAAGAACCTATGCAAATTTTTCATTGACTTTCCATTTCCATTTTATAGTGGAAGATGATTCATTACATTATTAAAAAGATAAAAATCTTTTCGGGTTCTTTTGGGAACCCAAAATGGTTCTGGTATGGCATTGCTGCTAACCCCCCCTTCTAAAACCATTTTTAAGAGCGTTGAATGAAAAACTCATAAAGTCACAAAGTAAAAACAGAAGGCACTATACTCACACACAATAAAAATACAGCAAATAGCTAAGTTAGAAAAAGGCGCACCGGATACAGGTTTCACAAAACTGCGATTTGAACAAGAGCGTTTCGTTTCGTCATTTATTTTGGGAAAAGACCACTGACGCATTGATTTTGGTAAGCACAATGCCTAACAGAATTAAGCAACAACAAAAAACGTAAACCAAAGCTGACAGCTTTGTTTAACCTCACCGGGTCTAAATGAAGATCAAACACGGGTTAATACTAATAAAAGCTCAATATGACTGGCCGAGCTCTCTTGAACACAGACACACCTGCCTTTGATCAAAGCCTGCTGCTTGAAAGCCATGCACAGTGCGACGCGGTGTAGTCCTGTCATGCAAACAAACTTGACGCTATATTTAACCGGGCAGCTATCACTTGAAAGGCCTGTTTGTTTTTATCTAAAGCTGAAAGACATCAGACGGAATCTGCTGCCTTAGGAAAATGAAGGGAGGAAATCTGTAACGCACTGACTGTCTGGTTATAATTATCAAAGATGTCACACTTCACTGATTATGTTGATGTATATAATAGTTTCGGTTCTCGCATGTTGGTTTTGTATGACTCCGCTGGTCTATGTAGCAACAAGGACTTTTAGGTTTCATTGGTGGGTCAGTAGGTGGCGACAAGTGACTCTTGTAAATCGTTTAACTCTCTTCCAAAATGTCTGAACAATAGAGTGTTTTCACAATGCTTCATTAATCGGGCACAAAACATTAACAATGCTACTGAACCAAACGAAACTCGCATATTTTGCTGATTATTGCTGCTGAAAATGGTCAGTTCATGTTTTGGGCTGTACTAATCAGTCACAGGAACACATTTAGAGTACTATAGATTGCCAAAAGTTATAACAAATCAAAGAGAAGAGTGCAAAAAACTGAGGAACAAAATGTGTTTGTGGTTGGCCAAACTGAACCAGGATTTGCAGGGCAAGAATCTTGACAACATTCGTGTTTGTTCTTAACATTTCCATTCAGGTAGGTGAAATTTTAGACTAATGTCTTTCTTAATACTGCTTGTATGTATCTTCACCACCTATTAACTTTAGTTTGTCAAAATATTGTGTCCTTTTCTGCTTACTAAGTCCTTCTCTATATGATTTATCAGCTTCCACACATTTTTTGTCCATGGTTAAGACATACATTAACAGGACGATGTATTCAGTTGTACATTAACTGTGCAATCATGCTGTTGTTTACATCTGAGCATTACCAGAATGGCTGCGCATCCATGTAACACACACCTGACTGAGTGAGTCATTGAAGCATTCACTGAACTGAATTAGTGTTTTTAAGCCAAATCATTATGAAAAGCAGCTACTGCTGCTTGGAGACGTGCAATGGTTAAATCTGTTGTGGCTTTCTTTCTTTTTTTTTTTTTTCTTTTTTCTTTGGCAAAGCAAAAATAAACAAACGGTGACTAAAGTTGTCTGTAAAATGTAAGTTACTCTGTATTTAGGCTTGTTTGTGTTATATTGCTTCATTGTCATATTGAAAGGAGCTTTTTTAAACAGGCCATCTGCAATTTGTTGATCACTTCAAGAAAATCATTCTGTTGTTTACAGTTATATGATCCTTGGTGGGGAGCTCAAGATTGATACTCAGTCTGATTGCTAATTATCCAACTGGAATTATAAGGTGGAGGAAGGACACCAGGAGTGAGGTAAGCAACAGTTTGAAGTTAACGCTCCTCCTGAAATTTGACTACTATGTTAGATTACTAGTCTGTTAGATTGCTGTCTTTAGTCACTGCTCGGGATAGTCACTAGTGAGGCGTTTGGCACATGACCAAATGTTGCCAATAGGGTTCCGAATGTCACACGCTTTTAAAAACAGTTCCAGAAATTCAAGCAATTCAAATTACATTTACATTACATTTAGGCATTTGGCAGACGCTTTTGTCCAAAGCGACAAATATCAAATAATATTTCTGGGGATATAATGTGGGATTTTGTGTGTTTAAACTCACAGTAAATCAGTATATCTTTCATAGGCTCGGTGCAAATGCGTTGAACACATTAACAAACTGCCTAAATGTCCCACTGATGAGTAGTTGCTGATGGTCTTTTGGGTGATTGGGTGCAGGTGATGCAGAGTGAGACCCCCCAGCTGGTGCAGCATTTAAGTTCATGTCTCATAGTCTAACTACTAACAATGGAAAACCATATAGTTAAAATTCCCCCTTGATTCTAACGTAAAAGTCAGCTGTACAGGATGGGCAAGTTCAAAAGTTCAAGAACAGATGTTAGGGGGAAGAGGGGTGTTAAAAATGTCAATGTTTACAAATGTAAAAACAGTCATCTTTCCTTCCATCACTCATTTACTGATAGTGTATCTGCGCAAGAGTCTTTCATAGGGCCAGAATTTATTTCAGTCATAGCTTGGAAATCTTCAAACTAATACCATTATTTTTGCAAAATTGTTTGATATTAACAAATGATTTTGATTTCTAATTCTATATTCTGTTTTTATAGATAAAATTTAAAAACACACACGCACACACACACACACACACACACACACACACACACACACACATATAGCAGTAGAAATAGCCAACAATACATTGTAAGGGTCGAAATTAGAGATTTTTCTTTTATGCCAAAATCATTAGGATCAGTAAATATCTTGTTCAATTTCCTACCATAAATATATAAAAACATAATTTTTGTTTAGTAATATGCATTGCTAAGAACTTAATTTGAACAACTTTTTCTGAGTATTTAGATTTTTGTTTTGTGCACCCTCAGATTCCAGATTTTCAAATAGTTGTATCAGCTTTCAGATGATGTGTAAATCTCAATTAAAAAAAAAAAAAATGACCCTTTGACCAGTGTTGGTCTTTAGATATATGAGTACTGAAGAAATTAAATGAGTGTTTTAACTATTTGAATGTACATAAAAATCTTTTAAGAAGCAATATAACTAATTAAGTAATTACCATCACTGTTATTAAAGTTTACCAACCATTTTAATAATAGCTGTTTTAATGAATTAAATTACTGCTGTCAAATCGTTTAATTGTGATTAATGGTCTCCAAAATAAAAGCATTGATTTTATATATGTGTGTCTACTGTGTGTGTGTGTGTGTGTGTATATATATATATATATATATATATAAACGATTAATCGCATCCTAAATAAAAGTTTATGTTTACATACTATATGTGTGTGTACTTTGTATATTTATTATGTACATATAAATACACACACATACATGTATATATTAAAACTAAATATTTATAAGTATTTGTATATTTATTAGGGCTGTCAAACGATTAATCGCGATTAATCGCATCCAAAATAAAGGTTTATGTTTACATACTATATGTGTGTTTACTTTGTATATTTATTATGTACATATAAATACACACACACATACATGTATATATTAAAACAAAATATTTATATGTATATATATTTATACCAGTATACAATTTAGATTATAAATAAATATTAATATTTTAGATATAAATCTAAAATATTTTTCCTTAATATATACATGTATGTGTGTATTTATATATGCATAATAAATATACACAGTACACAGACATATAGTATGTAAACATAAGCTTTTATTTTGGATGCGATTAATCGCGATTAATCGTTTGACAGCCCTGATTTATTCTAGGACATGTTAAATCCTAGATGATACCTTGAAAAATAAACTTCAAATTATGTTTCATGTATTTAGAAGTGTCGCTGTATGACGAATTCGCCATATGTTATATCTGAGTTATGTATTCATTGTTTACAGAACTATGTGGGCATTTGGAGTAGGCAGTCAAACTGTGACTGGAGTCAAACTTGCGTTTCACCAGCAGATGGCATCGTTGTATGTTTATGGCAAGTGTGAGTGTTGAGTTCTATAAATCACTAGACAGCATGGGCTATGTGTTTGGGGACAGGGTCATGCTGAATACTGTGCCACTGCCAGAATCAACAGACAGATCCCCGATTCCATCTAAGTAATGCGGCTCATGAAAGGCCAAAGCCCTGTGATAAATCCATTACCCGCAACTCCTGTAGTCATTGTCCCACCTCTTACTGACCTCCCAAAATAAACCCTAAAATCTTCCTCTCCCAGGGCTGGGAAACTCACTCGGACGTCCGATCAGCCGGAGAAATGTTCAACGCTTCATTTCAGGGCAAATGTATAAATACGTTTATAAGATCATCACTTGGTGTCCTGCGGTCTTTTATGACACCAGTGAATGACAAAGTGAGGGGGAGAGACACAGTGAGCAGATTCCTGCGCCCCAGGCTCATTTATCAGCACGTTTGAAGTACCGGATTGACATAGAAAGCACATGAAGCACAACCGCGTGTGTCCAGAAGTCAGTCTGCAGCAAAGAATCAAGATAGCATTCTGATGCAACTCTAATGTCAAGTAAATATAAAGATGTTATTGAATGCATAAATTAAGTAGTACAATAGTGGGTGGTGCAGCATAATAGTTAAAGACCTAGGCTGCTAATTTGACAGGTGCAGGTTCAAACCTCACCGTGGATCATCCATGAAGTAATAACTTCTTAGAGTAAAACACTTGACCCCAAGTTATTCCAAAGGGATTGTATCCTATAAACTGTTTCGGATGAAACATCAATAAATTGACGAATCAGTAAATGTGTTTTATACAGCTGTACTTGCAGATAGTATTATATTAATGAAATCAAGTCTCCCTAAGTGTATTCAAAGAGAGTATACTTTCATGACTGTTTTTTACACTTAAGTACACATTTGTGTACTTTGTAATAACATCAAATTAAAAGTTCTACATTAAAGAACATTTTAGATCATAGTGTTTTAATAATCTTTTGCCATGCTTTAGGGAAATATAATTAATTTGATGTGCTGACTAACTGTACTTAATTCTAGTTTAATTGTAGTGTGTTATTTAATATTACGTTTGAATTAAATACATAATTAAATATGTTTTAACAGAAAATGGCATTGAGATTTACTTGTCAGTATATTTGGCAGCGAATAGAAGTTATTATAGAATTACATTTAAAGGGACAGTTCACCCCAAAATGAAACTTCTGTCATCATTTACTCACTGTCAAGTTGTTCCAACCCTGAGTTTATTCTGTGGAACAATACCTTTTCCGCTAAAAAAAATAGTCATACAGGTCTGGAATTATATGAGGGTAAGTACACGATGACAGATTACATTTTTGGGTGAATTATCCTATGTAATAATTTAATTTTTTAAACTTATTTTAAAGTGTTATGTAGTAAGACACCAATCCAGTCCTAAAATACAGTGAACACACCACTTATAATTTCATGCTGCGTGGGAGTGATCAACAAAATTTCGCGTTCCTGTTGTCAGGTGGTGGAACCGACCTCTGAATGGGTTCTGGCCGCACACTGGGTTCTTTCACTGACACAGAGGGAAGGCTGGTTCCCTGGTCTGCAAAGTACTTCAAACACCTGGTCCAAAATCAACAGCACATGTTGAAAAGTACTAACAGCGGCCTGTTCCACGCTGGACGATGATGTCACCTGAGCCCGCCATACTGCAACACTATGACTTGTCAAATTAAAGAGAGAAAACCACAGAGATGTGTACCCCTTGGAAGCGACGAGGCCTTTTTCTTCTTTCCTTCTGGGAAATGGAGATTGTGTGTCGGGAGGCCAGTTTCCAGAATCCACCTGCTGCCAAGCTTTAATGGCGTGATAAACAAAGAGAAATCGTTAGAGAGCATTAAAAACACAGCCCCTAACTCGCATGTGACTTCGGTTTATGAGAAAGAGGCAAATGCTCTCTACTCTCTAAAAGCTAAGAATAGAGGCTCTTTATTCCATTTATATATCGTTTTACAATTTATATAGTGCACTAAAGCAGAGAAATTGCAAACTTGTAAACATTTTTCATTAAGCATCCTTAAAGCAGCTAGAATTAGAATAAACTTTCACAACGGAGCAGCTACACGATACGGTCATAAAACAACCAGTGTAGTGTATGAAATAAGGGTATAAACTTTCCATCAAGTACTGAAAACAGCTTGTGTTTTGACGGTAAAACACTCACTGCAGCGGCTGTTTTTATTTATGTATTTATTTTATCTTTACTGTAGTGGCTATTAGCATGGTTAGCATTCTTAATGATTCTCCAACAGAGGGCAACACAGGCTCCCATATCAGATGAATGTAGATAATACGAGCATAAACCAGCTTCATAGCCCCATAATTGAGCCTCTGTATTCACATAAAATGACATTTCTTATTTTAACCATCACCCTTCTGCCCACAAGAATGATTCATCAATGCATGAAAAAGCTGCTAAGTATAGGCCAAAACATAATTCTTGTCAAGTGTACGATATTAAATAAAGCCAATAATTTCAGCATCTGTTCTCATTATGCCTAAACGGAGAGTAATTGTTTTCAAATTTGAAAAATGTGGTGATGGAGCTCTCAGCTACTGCTAATGTGGCTGTTGTTATTTCAGAGGGACCCAGAGGAGTATTTAGGCAGCTGCCGAGGCCTCCGTCCCAGCCCTGGTATCATCCCCCCATCAGGCACTCCTTGAAGTGGTTTTATAAGACATGACGAGGGAGCCCGGGCCGAAAGTGATCAGCGGGCGACGCACATCTGAAACCCATTTCCCGCAATTAAAGGGGAGAGACTATCAGCTCTAAACATCGCCTGTTTCCACGGTATCGGTTCAAACATTCGCCTCGCGCACACATTCCCATAAACAGTGACAGAACATTTCCAAATATATTTGTTTAGAGAAAAAACACAGTGACCGTTCCAGCTGGGCCTGGGGGGGGGGGGAATCCATGGATCAATAAAGGTCGTGTTTTTGACAGTGGTTTGAATGTTTGAGAGCGGTCCCGGCATCCACACCTGGGGTGGGACGGCTCTCGATGTGCGGCGGTGTGGGAGTGTGTGTCCGGCTCGAGAAATGCTTCCCCCGTCGATGCCTTCGCTGGTCGTTTTCTCTCTATTTATGAGCTCATCAGACTTCAAACACAATAAAACAAATACCAGACATGCAGCTAGTGGTATGGCAGACCTGATTGCTATCAGAAACTGCAATCAAGCCAATTTAACTTGAAAATGCATTGTTATAATTCCAACACGCAAAGAGATAGTAAACAGCTTTGACTGAGCATTGTTCGGTTCACTGCTCCTCATGCTGAAGTCCAAAAATGCTTTGGCTGAGAGCATAATAACTTTTGAAACTAATTCTGTAATGATGGCTTTGTAAGATAAAGATGCGGTTGATTTGCTGAAGCAGCGTTATGAGACTTTTATACTCTTTCTTTAGTGTGTCCATATTAAGGTGTTTATATGTAAGTGTGATGATGTGTATATCATTAGGAATGGAGTGAAGGAAGGCAGTTTAGACCCTGCATAAAAGGTTCATTATTACATCAGAAACTAAGGGCAACAACAAAATGATTCATAAAAAGTCTAATTATATATCATTATATATCATTAAAGAAGATGTGTTCTAAGACCTTTAACTTTTGTATCTTGGTAGTAGCTGAAAAACCGGGGTGGAGTTTTATGCCAATATTTTGTTATTTAGACTCAATTTGTATTACTACAGATGACGTGATCTAATCAGTATTATTGTTAAGTAAAAACAACCAGTGTTGGGGAAAGTTACGTTTAAAAGTAATGCATTACAATATTGCGATACTCCCTAAAAAAGTAACTAATTCTGTTATTTAGTTACTTTTTATGGAAAGTAATGCATTACGTTACTTTTGCGTTACTTTTTAAAATCTGGGCAGGGCTTGCTTGTTTGTTTTTAATATAAAACGTTTGATTTTTAGCAAATGTAAAAGCCCTTTCACACCAAAAAGTGAAATGAATAAGCCTAAGGCTGAAGGAAAAGTAAATTCATGTCTGTACAGTAGAACTATAGGAAAAGGAAGTTCAACACTCTTCAGCAATGAGAAAAATGAACCACAAATGTTAGTTAATCTGAAGTTTTGCTTATTAGTATGGTTAAATTGGATCAACAAAGGTCAGCAGCAAAGACATTGGTTAATAAAATGAGATTAAATACATAAAGGAAACAAAAACTGGCGTTACCTTTTTTGAAAAAGTAACTTGGATATTTTCTTGTAAATGAAAAAGTAATGTGTTACTTTTGAAAAAAATAATCTTATTCCGTAACTTGTGTTACCCCCAACACTGAAAATAAAAAATAAAAACACAATAAAATAAAAAACAAAAATACAAAAATAAAAGCTTAAAATATGATAAATACAATACATACTAAAATCACACTGCATCTAAATCATCTGCAAGTAAAATAAATATATTTAACTTTTTTTTATTATTATCTTCTAGAATTAAGTTTTTAATGTATTGTAAAGTTTAAAGCATTCAGCACTGTAAAACTGAGCACTGCCAGAATGTTAATTGAAATAAAATGATTAAAGATGGCTTGTGTCTAATGAGGCTTTAGCTCAGTCATATGAAACAGATTTCCCTGTGGTCAGACATGCTCTCCTTGGTGGAGGGCAGATGTCTCTGTGGACTCAACCACTTGATAGTGAAAGACAGAAATGTCAAAAGCTGAACTGTCATGGGGGGATGATCCTGGTTCATCTTTGGGGCAAACTGTGCATAAGCTCATTACAAATATTAGACGGGAGCTGCTCCTCTGCTACGTGGACTTGTGTCTTGACACAGTGATGAGATAAAAATGCAAAGAAGATTCCTGATTAAGGACAGATGGCCATTCCACAGTACACATTATAATATAATACGGTATAGTAAAAAAAAAAAAAAATAATATAATGGAGAATTGATCGATAATATACTAATCAAACAAGTGACATTTACCTTACTGATTTAATTTTAATTTAAAAATACTTTAATTCATTTAATTGCATGAACGCATCTTTCTTTGAAGCAAAACGTGTCACAAAATGTAGTTTTCAAAATAAAAAACAGAAGATGTATTTTTACCTTCACATTCCTTTTGTATGTGAACATGATTTCATACATCGCTTAAAGTGATGGTTCACCCAAAAATGAAAATTTAATTTAATTTAAATCTTAATGGAACATGATTTTTACTTAATATCCTAATGATTTTTGGCATACAATTTTTTTTGATAATTTTGACCCATACAATGTATTTTTGGCTATTGCTACAAATTTACCCCAGTGACTTAAGACTGGTTTTGTGGTCCAGGGTCACATATATCATAGCCTGTTGATCAATCCGGCAGGACTTAAGCTAGCATACATTTGCTGCACGTCTCATAAAACTTAAAAACAAAACAAACAAAAAAAAGAGGAGAAAAAAAAGAGTAGACATGTGGATAAATTTGATGCCACAAAAGAGAACTCCTCTCACACAGTGCACGAGTACTCTTACGAGTCGCATGAACAGAGAAATACACACAAAATGATGTAGAAATGTCTGTTTTGATGAGTATTTACGGTTGGGAGAATATCGGATGTGTTTATCAGTACATTGCATCCGTGCATTTGGTTTTAAAGGGACAGCAGCCTAATTTAGTTGCTATTGTCTGTGACATTGATGTTAATCAAGCAAAAAAAAAAAAAAAAAAGAAAAAAGAAAAGAAAGAGTGCCCTTGAATCACTTTAGTAACCCTAATAAAGATTCATCTAAATGTATTTATATAAATAAATATATCTGCTTGAAAGATTGAAGAATGTAGTAAACAAGTTGTTGTAAGTTGTAAAGAAGGCATAATTTGCATATATAACATTGGTATTTCATTGAAAATGAGCCCATGTTCTTGTTTCTTTATGAGAAGTGGTGTCATTTAATTTTAATATAAAGACATGTTGCGTTTCACAGCAGTTAAATGTGTCTATCATGATAAAACCTTAATATCATTCCTATGCAGTTTGGTAATTTTAGAGAAATGCATTAAACTGTAATTAAACACATTAGATTTTAGCCAACGTAAACAATTCAGATTGCTAAAATATGACTAAAAACTACATGGCACACCACTCTCTCATGAATGCGAATACAACAGTTAGTGGAAGTTAGAGATTATGGTTTATAACATTTTGAATAAGGATATTTTCTTGCACAAATGCATGGATTCGCTTCAGAAGGTTTTTATTAACCCCCTGGAGCTGTGTGGAGGACTTTTTATGATGGATGGATGCACTTTATTGGACTTTAGAATCAACACCCATTCACTGCCATTAAAAAGCTTGAAAGAGCCAGGACATTTTTTAATATAACTCTGATTGTATTCGCATGAAAGAAGAAAATCATATACACCAAAGATGGGTTGAGGGTGAGTAAATCATGAGGTAATTTTCATTTTTGGGTGAACCATGCCTTTTAATCTGATTAAAAGGTGCAAGCGTTCACGTTCTGAAATTCCCTTTCATTGAGTGTAGATGGAGCTCCTACCCTCTGGCCCTCTTCGTTTGGGAGTCACACTTACCTTCTTTGCGGTCAAAAGTGACTGAAGCCTTAAAATTTAACTTTTCTTTTTTTCAAGAAAATCAATGCAATACATTTTTGTTCAATAATTTTTTGGGATTGTTATTTAGAATTCTGATGAGATTTGTGCATGTGAAAGTGAGAGAGAGATTCTTTTTTTTTCATGTATTCATTCTGTTACACATATACTCAAAATTTGCTCTGTTGCAGTCTTACCCATTCATTTCAATTGGCCTCTCTCTCTCTCTCTCTCTCTGTGTGTGTGCGCGTGTGTGCACGTGAGTGTCAATTTTGCACTGTTGATATTTTAGTGTCACCCCTTGATTGCTGGGCACTTTGTCTGTACAGTGGCTGATTTGTAGTTTGTACCACCAAAAGATTTTATATTTTTTTGTATTTCCCATTCATTTCCTGTGTCTGTCATTTTTGACCGCAAAGAAGGCAAGTGTGACTATTTTTTTTTTTGACCCTTTAAAATACCCAAATCATGTTCATGATTTTTTTTTGTGTGTTCACATTGTTAATGTAACAACTGTCACCAAGTGTCATCTCATTCTGATGAAGCTATGATTTTTTACAATTTTTAAATATAAACATTTTCGGTCAAAAGTGACCGAAGAGGGCCAGAGGGTTAAGTCTACGATCCTGTGATTACATTTACACCGAAACGTCTCTGTAAGACAGTCTTGGGAGGGCAGTGGTATGTGCCAGTGTTAGCCCATAAAATAGCCAGCAGTGAGGCCTCTGGTCGCTGTAAGGCAATATGAGCATCTCAGCGAGAGCCTGCTATACTCATCCATCTCTGTCCAGCAGCATTGTCTGCCTGCTGGCTGGAGCTGCATCTGGTGTCACCGTCTCTGGGAGAGTCTGCCTGCAGCCCCATAAACATACTAATCATTAACACAAGCCGCTTTAGCCAAGAGTGCTACACTCCCACAGCTGCCGAGAGCACTAAAAACGCACATAAATCTGTCCTGAGAGAAGCGAGCGGAGGACACGCTCTCTGGTGGGCACTGGGAAAATGGACATTTGTTGCCGTTGGGATGGTTGCCGTTGCTGACGGGAACAAAGGTAACCTTTTGGACTACGGAGAGGGTTAGGTACCTCGTTGGGCCACATGGTTTCATGTGTTTCTGCTTACATTGAGCTTTCCAATGAGTTACCAAGCCTATCTGTTCCAGACCAAAAATTTGGAATGATACATGTCGTTAAAATACACGCAGATGCTCCAGATGTTGATTATTTTTGTGCTGGACTGAACTATGAAAAATGGGTCAAGGGTAATGCAGCATTTTGCCCCACTGAGAATTACTTGACTCTTTCACATTATTTGATTGTTTTCCGTATTTTCATAACTTCATGCCATCTTCTGCCATGCTTGCTTGGCGGCCAATACCATCGCTGTTACGAAGCAGTAATAATTGCAGATGCCCAGAAGGAAAATACAGCTGCGTAAAATAGCACAGAGACACGTATATCACCAGCTCATCAACTGCTGCAGAAAATTGAACCAATCAGAGGTGATGAGCTTAAATAGTTTGTTTGTGTGGTTTTTCAAGGCACCAGAAGGCAAAAACGTTTCCAGTCTTTGGCACAATATCAGTAGGATGCTTTGTGCCTGTAGGGATTCTGTGAAGCTTTTGTTATTGAGTAAAAAAAAAAAAACTATATGTAGTTTACATATCAGTTTATACATTATGTAAGGAATGTACATAACATTGACACTGCTTAATACATTTATACTTATGTAATTGTTTATTTATTTAAACTTCATCTAATTTGTGCTCTGGAACAAGACTACATGCTAGAGAGTCAGATAGTGATGCAGTTTCCTCTAGGCCAGCTGCCACCAATGCAAAGGTAAGCGTAAGTTTTAGAGATGTAATTCTTGTTGTATCCTGTAGAGGGGGCACATCCTAAAGCTCTGCACTAAAAGCCCTCTAGTGATGCTGAAACCCACCTGCCTGCCAGATGTCATTGTGCTTGTCCTTCATAATTCATAGAGCCTGTGTTTTTTATCCTCTTTCTGCCCTAACCATTGATGGTATTTCTTTTACCCTGGTATATGTTTACAGTAGCATATTAACCTTGAAGAAGGTGAGTCGAGGTAAGGGGAAATTACACCTGATGACAGGGCGACTTTGGGGAATCCCAGATACGTCACTTTGCTGAGGTTACGACGTTATGGCATATCAAACTCTCCACACCTTTAGGGACACTTTTACGTCTTTTGGCACATACTGTATGCTGTAATTATTGCGGTTGTCATAGAGAGCTAGGTGTGTATAAGTTCTGCAATATATTTTTGTTGGATTTTAAAAAGTCACACCCCAGCTGAGTTTGGAGGTGATGCAGGCTGTGGTATTATTTATTTATATTCACTATGATTTTTTTATTCAGTGTTTTTTCATTGTTTACTTACCTACATGTTGTAGTTATGAGACTTTAGTTTATCAAGTATTTGTTTTTTAAATATAAAGGTGAGTAAAGGGTGAACTATGTCTTTAAACTGCTGGCTGATTCTGCGGTTGTCTTGAGCTTATACTGACACCTACTGGTGTGGATGAAGTGTTAAGCAAAAGCAAGTTTTTTTGGATCTTCAACATGTAACTTCAAAGGGCTCTGCATGATCCCAGATGAGGAAATAAGGGTCTTATGCAGCGAAACAATCTGTCAATTTCTAGGAAAAAAACAAAAACAAAAAAAAACAAATATATATATATATATATGTATATGTATATGTATGTACTTTCTAACCACAAATGCATTTCTTGCACTAGATTGACTTCATGCATTACATTTTGGAAAGGTCACGTGTGACATAGGCAGAAGTATCGACCCAGTGTTTACAAAGCGAATGTGCAAAGAAAGTAAAAAAAAAAAAAAAAAGCTAAAACAAAGATGTCAGACAATTTTAAAGTTGGAGGAGAAAATGAGACAAAGAATTAACAGCGCGTGACCATTTCAACGTAATGCATGTTATGGAAGTTATGGACGTGCATCACAGAGCTAGTGCAATATATGCATTTGTGGTTAAAAAGTATATCAATATTTATTTATCAGCGACCCATTGCTTTGCTAGACAAGACCCATATTCCTCATCTGGGATCATGTAGAGCCCTTTGAAGTTGCATTGCAACTGCAGTTTGGACCTTCAACCTGTTGATCCCCATTGAAGTACACTTATATGGAGAATAAATCCTGGAATGTTTTCCTCAAAAACCTTCATTTCTTTTCGACTGAAGAAAGAAAGACATGGACATCTTGGATGACATGGGGGGTAAGTGAATAATCAGGAAATGTTATTCTGGAATTGAACTAATCCTATGTTTAACACGACAGTTTAAAGTAAAAAGGTCTTGATGGACTTTGCAGATTATCCCCTAACAAGATGTTAGTTGATGGACTAGAGTTGTATTGTAATGTACATG
This sequence comes from Cirrhinus molitorella, assembly GCA_033026305.1. Lineage (NCBI taxonomy): Eukaryota > Metazoa > Chordata > Actinopteri > Cypriniformes > Cyprinidae > Cirrhinus > Cirrhinus molitorella. The sequence goes on along the minus strand of CM065122.1, from coordinate 27,219,870 downwards.
GGCAAATTTAAATTTTGGGTGAACCGTTCCTACACAGTGATTGCAGAACATGTAGAACAGCAGAAAGCCCTGCTACTGGCTGCCTGTACAGGTGAAAAACAATTTTGTTCTAGTTGGTTGAAGCACTAAACACAAGCTCAAAGTAATTATCCCCTGTTTACTGATGAAAGCAGCTCCCAGTACATGAGCGACTTGGAAAAGAGGCAGAGTAATCCTCAGAGCGTTTTACAGTAGGCTGTAATTGCTTGCTTACTGTCAAGGAAACATGCCAAGCACAATACTAAGTTGATTACCTGTGGTATGAAATGACTTAAAGTTTGCTTAACTTCGCTGTATTGCCGTCCAGTAAACACAGCACTCACATACAATTTGGCAGCTAGAGTTTAAAGAGCTTACGGGATCCAGAAGTATAATTCTGACTGATTCGCGACAGAAATGGAGCATCACTTAATGAATTGCTTACACAAACATGTTCCATGTTGTTATGGAGACTGTCTTTTTTTGTGCCCAGCATAGTAGCACTGAGATATGTTAGTCAGCACTGGCATAATTTTAGCACAATCGTTTTACACAGCAAACGAGCAAGTATGCTAATACACATTTTTGTTGTGAGTCAAAGGAGGGAAAAAATGGAAAAAGCACAGCAGAGTGTGGCCGGCGAAAGTATTTCTGCAGCTGGTAAACAGAACATGTGCATGTTTTCTTGTGTATTTTGAGATTTCACTAGATTCTCAGATATTAAACGTTCAAATGAATGAGTCCATGGCAGTTTTTATTTACACAACCACAAGCTGGCAGGGCTAGAAAGAGCAGCCCTGTCCCTACGAAAGGAACGGTCTTTAATATTTGTTGAGAAAGCCACAGCGAGGGTGTTCCCCCAGATCGGTGGCCAGCTGTGGTGGCTGGAGCCTATAGGCCGTTTGATCCCTGGTAAAGCTGAACTTCCCTCTGCCTTCCGAGTTCAAATGCTCCGGGTCGCCTGCTGGAAACGTTACGGTTCCGTCAGCAGCAGCGGAGCGGCCCAGCTGCTCGCGGGCCACCGCCGGCAGAACCACGCCAGATACTCGACATGTGTCATAGCCACAATTTACTGAGAGCAGTGTTGTGTAACAGATATATGATACCACAGTACTTATACAGTTATTTTTAACATGGTCAGTCTCCTGCCAGCAGCAATTAGGAACATCACATCTATGGGAAGCCTAAAGAGCCACAGAGGCTGATAGGACCGCTGTCAGCTTAAATAGGATGTTTTCTGTGTTCACTGTAGGACAAACACATGCTTTTCTCGCCATCTCTCTATTAGCCTCAAGCAAACACATGATTGGATCTGATCCATGTTCCTGTTTTTCCTTCTGTTTTTTTTGTCAACAACAAACAGGATTTCAGTTAGTCTTTATCATGTTTGAAATGTGCTCTTAATGATCCAGATGACAAGCCCAGGGTCCTTTATTTTCATCATGAAATGTGTGCCGTGATACATGGGAACAAACAAAGTACACCGAAAATTAAGACAAGCTGTATCAGGGATTTTTGCAAAAGACTTTACGAGTCCAGGGATTATGCAAAACAACAATGGAATGAATTAAACAGATTCAGGAAACAAAAGAAGGATTATATCAATACGAGAGAAGTGGATGGCAAGATACTTTTGGCAAGAACTACATCCAGTCGTAAATAGCAAAATGTTCTGATATCGATGACACATTGGTCAATTTGCCACAAAGCTCCCTTTCTTTTTTTGTCTGGATCTGTTAATATTTATATATACCGTGACTTCTGTGATAAGCATGTTTTTTTGTGGGGGCATAAATTAAAAAAAATGTATGTGATCAACTATCCCCTAAATTAAAGTAAAAGCCTTTTTAAAAGACTGAAATTCTTTAACCTTTAAGCTGACAAAATTGGTCATTATTATTTGTTAGGGAAAAAAGTGCTCATTAATATTTTAAATGTATTAAACATTAAATTTGCAAATTAAATCTGTTCATTCAAATTTTAAACTGTTCTCTTAAAGCATCAGATATTTTGATATATTATGACAAGGCACGGTTATTTCAGTTTGTAAAATCGTGTGTTGTGTCCCCGCAAAAACAATTACTTAACTACTATGTACTTGCATTTTAACGACTCATTTGATACAATGCACTGATTGTGTACATACATGGTTTTTATATTTGAAAAAATACCTGTATGTAATTACATCTGTAATTAATTTCTGTAATTACTAGGGCTAGTAAGTGATTACAATTTTTTATCTAATTAATTACATGATGTGGCAATTAATTAATCTAATCACATCAAATTTTGCTGGAAAAATGACTCCCAAAAGATAATTTAAAGTCACTGTTGTGTAAAACCGACAGCTTCAGCAAGAAATATTTAGTTTGATTCAACAAAGTTTATTACATAATCTTTTGGTCCATGAGGGTGAGAAAATTATGACAAAACTTTTATTTTTGTGTGGGTGAACTATACGTTTAATAATTTTAATTATTATTATTACCATGGAAATATGAAATTATTTCTTTAATGAAATAATACTCTAAATAATAAGCTAAAACTGCCAGTAGGTGGTGGTAAATGTCTTTATGATTAAGTCATTGCTGATTCATTCAGGAGTGAAGTAAAATTCTCTTTATGAATGGTTCATTGAGCTTGTTTGACTTGAAGCGGATCATCACCATTAGACGATCGGTTTGTGACCTCAAAGTACAGCGAGAGCGATTAGAGAGCAGACGACCCTGCATGCTTTTGAATCGCTCTCGCGGTACTTGGATGTCACAATATTAACTTCTTATTTATTGAACCGTTGTATAAGATACAATGATGATGTGCAATATTACTTAATTATATGATGTAAATATGAGACATAAACTCAAACAGACGCATTTTTGCCCCACATCTTAAATTTTAGGGACATTCTAGCTACGTTCTCTAGGATCACATAGTGAGTTGTTGCCCTTCCTCATATTTGTCATCAATCAACTGTATGAAATGTCAGATGATCCATGTAGGGCAAGTTAATAATTTTAGCACAGTATTTTTTACCATAATTAATTAATCTAATTAACGTGTTAAATTACCAGCCCTAGTAATTACATTTATAGTTATACTTTTGACCCATCCCTTACACCTTAACCCACCCTTAAACCTAGTCATACCACCAAACCTGTCCCTAACCTTAACCGTATCCTACCTCAATAGCGGCTAAAGTGTTTAACAACACAATACTACATTGTACTTATTTTTTTGATGGAAGTACATCGGAAAGTATTCACAGTGCTTCACTTTTACCTCATTTTGTTGTTAATGGATTAAATTCATTATTTTCCTCCATATTCTACAAACAATACCCCATAATGAAAATGTGCAAGAAGGTTGAAATTTTCACAAATTTCTAAAAAAGCAAACAAACAAACAAACATGTACATAAGTATTCACAGCCTTTGCTTAATACTTTGTTGAAGCACCTTTGACACCGATTACAGCCTTAAGTCTTTTTGAGCATGATGTCTCAAGCTTAGCACACCTAATTTTGTGCAGTTTCTCTCATTCTTTTTTGCAGGACCTCTCAAGCTCCATCAGGTTGATGGGGAGTGTCAGGGCACAGCCATTTTCAGATGTCTCCATAGATGTTCAATCGGGTTCAAATCTGGGCTCTGGCTGGGCAACTCAAGGACATTTATAGAGTTGCCCCATAGCCACTCCTTTGTCTCGGTACATTGCTGCATTCATCTTTCCATCAATCCTGACTAGTCTCCCAGTTCCTGCCACTGAAAAGCATCCCCACAGCATAATGCTGCCACCACCATGCTTCACTGTAAGGATGTTATTTGCCAGGTTATGGTTTCCTTTAGATGTGACATTTGGCATTTAGGCCAAAGTGTTAAAAAATATTGTTTCTCATGATCTGAGAGTCCTTCAGGTGCCTTTTGGCAAACTCCAGTTGGGCTGTCATGTGCCTGGCCACTCTACCATACAGGCCTGATTGGTGGCGTGTTGCAGAGATGGTGTCACTGGAGCTCTTTCAGAGTGACCAACGGGTTCTTGGTCACCTCCCTGACTAAGGCCCTTCTCCCCCGATTGCTCAGTTTGGCCGGGTGGCCCGCTCTAGGAAGAGTCCTGGTGATTCCAAATTTCTTGCATTTATAGATGATGGAGGCCACTGTGCACATTGGGACCTTCAATGCTGCAGGTTTTTTTTTTTTTCTGTATCCTTCCCCTCGATACAATCCTGTCTCGGAGGTCTACAAACAGTTCCTTGGATTTGATTTGTGCTCTGACATGCACTGTTAACTGTGGGACCTTATATAAACAGGTGTGTGTCTTTCCAAATCAGGTTCAGTCAACCGAATTTTCCACAGGTGGTAAATTTCAATCAAGTTGAAGAATCATCTCATGGATGATCAGTGGAAACAGGATGCAGCTGAGCTCAATTTTGAGTTTCATGGCAAAGGGTTTCTCTTTTTTATTTTTAATAAATTTGCTAAGATTTTAAACAAACTTCTTTCACGTTGACTTTAGGGTGTATTGTTTGTAGAATTTGGAGGAAAATAATGAATTAAATCCATTTTGGAATAAAGCTGTAACAGAACAAAATGTGAAGTGAAGTGCTGTGAATACTTTCCGGATGCACTGTAAAGTGGGGCCAATATTTGTAAAACCAAGCAATGTTTAAGATGTACACGCTCACAAGCTGTAAGAAAAAATATGTTTTTACTTTATGGTTACGCCATATGACATTTGAAACCAACATGAATACAAAGAATACATTTCGTTGTCATGGATACTCGTATTTGTCATTGGCCCACATGTTACTATAATACCTCTGTAAATAGAGAGGTTAGCTTTAGGAAGCTTGGTCGTCTGCACACAGGCTGAGTGGGAAGTGAATCATTCCCTACAGACCACAGAGCATCTCACAGTGATGAGTGTGTGCACCGGCCCCCTCGTGTTCCCATAGAGTCATCCTCATACCCTCTCTGCCCATAGACGTGTGTGTGAAGCAGTGCTACCACATCAGTGCTGGCCCAATGCAGCCTGCCTACATTCCACAGACACGCACACTTCTGAATACTGAATGCCCCACCCAGCTAAAGACCGGAGGCAGTATTCAGACCCAAACACAACTACAACATGCAGTCGTAGGAAGTTGTGAAGGGCTGCACTTGCATGCAGTCTAAGGTGGGGGCTTGCTCACTGCTATGTAGTGTACACTTGCAAATGAACCAAAACTGATAGTAAGATGAAGGTCTCAAACATCTGATGTAATATCATGATAGTGTAAGTCAGTCGATGAAAGCATGGTGGCAAACTGAGATGTCGTCTAGCACTGTGTTAGGAAGAGCAGATCTCCGTCTTGTCGCCAAATTCCACGGGTGATAGTAAATGACAGATTCTGAATCACTGGATGTTTAGACGTGTTATGATGTGAGAGTGCACACATCTTCAGTACAGCTCAGCTTTAAAAGGTGTTCAGCAATCTGATACTTTGGCTTTTTGCACTGCTTAATTCTGGAATACTTGATTCGGATTGGTTAATCAAGACATTCTGCAGTCAGATAATTTGTTCAATGACAACTAGATTTTAATACAGACCTGTGGCGTCTTTCATCTCACATACACTATGATTAAAAAATTGAAGTCAGTTAGATTTAGCAATGATGTATTAAATTTAAATTAAAACACAAATGACAGTGAAGACATTTATAATGTTACCAAATATTTATATTTAGAAAGATAAGGTTTTTGTGGAAAACATAGCAGGATTTTTCTCCATTTAGTGAACCTCAATGGGGATCAGCGGGTTGAAGGTCCAAATTGCAGTTTCAGTGCAGATTCAAAGGGCTCTGCATAATCCCAGCCGAGGAATAAGGGTCAATAAGGGTAAAACATGTCTAGTGAAACGTTCGGTCAATTTTTATGATGTCACACATTACATAATTATTGAAAATGTCATGCTTGGTTAGTTTTTCTGTGTACTTTAGTTTAAAAAGGTAGGCTAGGCTTCTCTAACTTTAAAATCATCCAATGTTTTTCTACCTTCTTTGCACGTTCACATTGGGTGGGTACTTTTGCCTATGTCATGCATGACCTTTTCAATGTGATTACATAATGGGTGAAGACGTGGATGCAGAGCTAGTGCTCTGACAAACATTTTGTGTTTAAAAAGTATATAATTATATTATAATTATTATAATTATAATTTTTAGAAAATGACTGAACGTTTCACTAGATAAGACCCTTATTCCTTGGCTGGGATCTTGTAGAACCCTTTCAAGCTTCACTGAAATGGCAATTTAGACCTTCAACCCACTAATCCCTATTGAAGTCCACTATATGGAGAAAAACCTTAATTTCCTTTCGACTGAAGATAGACATGAACATCTTGGATGACATGGGGGTGAGTAAATTGTAAGGAAATTTTAATTCTGGAGTCAATTAATCTTTTAATATTTTTTTATCATTGAAGTGTTTCTTTAACAAACATTGCTTTTGATTAAAAAAGAAATCAGTTATTTTAAATTGTATTTTTTCACAATATTATTGTTAAGCATATGAGACTACTTTAAAAAACATTTTAAAAAATCTATTCAATCCCAAACCGTTGGAGTGTAATTTCAATTTAATACAATGTTTTGCTGTTTAATTATCTATTATTATTAGATCCCCACTCTGGGTACCTGGGTTAATGTGATAATGACTGGCTGACTGCACTTTATCCCTAACTTTTAGGACTATGCAATCTCTCAATAGTCAGCGGGCCTCTTATCAGTATAATAGGTAGTCTGAATTCTTGGCCAGCAACGTGGCGCAATCTTTATACCCATGGCCAAAAGTTTTTCTCAGAAAGGCTAAATAAAAGGTAAAAATCACATCTATCCCCCTTATTTGGGGAAAAATGTCAATTAAAGGGATAGTTAACCCTAAATTTTCTAGCATTACTTACCCTCATGTCGTTCCAAACCCGTAAGACCTTCGTTTATCTTCAGAACATGATGAAATCTGAGAGCTTTCTGATCCTGCACAGAGGGTAGTAGGGACATCATTAAAATAGTCCATGTGACATCAGTGGTTGAACCATTGCGTTGTTGTCTATGGGTCAGAAAGCTCTTGGATTCAGTTAAAAATACCTTCATTTGTGTTGCAAAGATGAACGAAGGTCGTACGGGTTTGTAACGACATGAGGGTGAGTAACTGAGTAATTTTCATTTTTGGGTAAACTTCCCTTTTAATGTAAAATGTTAAGTAAGATATTCTATGCAAATGTATGCATTTTGACACTTTAGGTAAACATTTAACATACAAAACAAATCCTAGTGGAAGAGATACATATGACTTACACTGTAATTTTATAAATTAAGTATACTGTACTCTACAAATTGAAATAAATTATCATACATAAACCTATGAGATTACCACAACTAAGACTGCGTTAGCCTGCTAATCCGACATACAGCATATCTTGAGACTTAAAGTAGTTCCAAGTGGAGACAAAAGATATTGCCATTTTGGGGGAAATGTGAGTGAAATAGAGTGTCAGTTAAATGGACTGCTGAAGAATGATGAACCTCTCTTGAACTCCAGAAGAACAATAGAAATGTTTTTAAAATAGTTCTGGCAGATTTGTAGCTAATAATTAAAGTTATATATTACCAGCTCAGTCCAGCTAAGTGTTAATAGGTATTTTATGAGGCAATAACACGCAGGTGTGCTCTGTGGAGTCGGACACAATGACACACTCTAAGAAACTTCTCTCAAATCTGCTTCTGCGTGGAGAGCTGCCAGCGATGAGACAGGAAACCCAACTGTAAATTAAAAGTTAATTAACATTAACGTGACAGTCGATCAGTTAAACAGAAGAAAACCTCAGATGTAAAGCTGAGGCACTGCCATTGTTTGCTTTCTCTGAGTCTCCCATCCCCTCTTGATCTGAGACTTTCCCCCATGTGAACAGGTCTGCCCTTAAACGTCCTGCTCCGAGCACAAAGCGCTGCCTTCATTTGATCTTTCTCCACTTCAGACATGACAAAGGAGCTGTATGGTTGTAATTAGTGTGAGGAGGAGAGGACACACCTCCCTCGCTCTCTCCCTCCTCCCCAGCTGCCGTCCAGGAGCTCAGATGAAAGGCTGGCTTTAGTGATTCAGATCTAAGTGATGTGGTCCAAAGCGGCAGCAACAACAGCAGGTTCACATGCCGGCCCCATAAATTGGCACCAAAGTGCACATGGAGCGTGGCGCTGGCTGATGAGTTATAAAAGACCCCGGCTTATCATCTGGATACAATTCTATCATTACAGCTTACTGCTGTCTGTGAGTGTGGGCACAGCTAAACATTCAGCTGATAGCGGTTGGAGAATGGCCCTCGTCCACCCGTGCAGACGAGGGGGCGAGATTGCCAAGCCACACAAGATGCCGTTCGGTGGGAAAATGAGTCTGCAGCGCGAGCCCGTGACACGACCCCTCCTGACCTCCGGTTCGCCTGTAGGTCGGCCACGAAATGACAAAATAATTCACACGGGCGGTTACCGTAAAATCCACTCCCTCGTTCCCATCTTCTGCTAATTGAAAAGAGGGAAGTCATTCGGCTCTAATTATGTTTGGACAGTGATTGAAAGTCGAGCTGCAGACGGATAGCAGCTGGAATCACACAATTAGAGAGTATAATGTTTACAAACATATATGGCAGATCTATAGGACAGCAAAATGGATTAATATGCTGCTGTAAAAAAGGTGAAAATGTAGGCACCTGTGAGTTCTTAAAGGAATAGTGCAGGTTCAGTATATGTTAAGCGCAATCAACAACATTTGTTGCATAATGTTGATGACCTTTTAAAGAGCAAAAATCAAGGTTTCAGTGAGGCATTTGAACAGTAAGTAAAACAGGCCAATTGTTGAGGATTTAAAAGCAGAAGTTTAAAGTTTTTCATTTTATTAAAGTGTTCTTTTTTTAATGGTGTATTTGAGCTGTTCTTTATGCAAGCCTGTTTCTGCCACTGAATAAAGAATTAAAAAAAGGTAATTGCGACTTTTTATCTCACAACACTTCTGTTTTCATGAAATATATTCCTGACTTTCTTAGAATTGCATGTTATAAACTAGCAATTATGAGAAAAAAAGTCAGAATTGCAAGATTTAACTTGCGATTTTAAGGACTTTTTTTTTCTTCTCATAATTAGGAGTTTGTATCTTGCAAATTTTGACTTTTTCTCGCAATTGCGAGTTTATGTCTCACATTTCTTACTTTTTTCCTCAGAATTGTGAGATATAAACTCGCAATTGCGAGTTATATGTCCAATTCTGAGGGGAGAAAATTCTGATAAAGTCAGAATTGTGAGATATAATATCCAATTCGAAGAAAAAAAGTCAAAATTGTGAGTTTGTACACCCAATTCTGAGGAAAAAAATTCTGAATTATGAGTTTTATCATTAAATTCTGAGAAAAAAGTCAAAATTGCGATTTTGTATCACCCAATTCTGAGAAAAAAATAAATAAATTCTGAATTATGAGTTTTATCACCAGATTCTGAGAAAAAAATGCCAGAATTGCGAGTTTGTATCACCAAATTCTGAGGAAAAAAGTCAGAATTCCAAGTTTATATCATTACATTCTAAGACAAAAAAAAAGTCATAACTGCGAGTTTATATCATTAAATTCTGAGGGGAAAAAAGTCAGAATTGCGAATTTGCATCACTCAATTCTTAGGAAAAAAGTCAGAATTGCGAGTTTGTATCACCCAATTCAGTGTAAAAAGTCAGAAGTCCAAGATAAAATGTCACAATACCTAGTTTTAATTCAGTGGTGAAAATGCGCTTCCATAGTTCATGTCATTTTCACAGTAGTTTTAGGCTTTTACTGTAGGTGTTATGTTGCCAATGTAATCAAATGAATAAAGTTTGTTAGATTTACTGAAAACGTAATTCCCTATGATCTGATTAAACGATGCTTTGTTTAGTTTAGCTGAGAAATGGTTACGGTCTCAGAAACTTTGACTCATCTCCAATTAAAAAAAAAAAAAGATAATAGTTGTAACTTTTCAAACTAAAGGTGTTTTCCATTGCCAGCGTGTAGCTGCAATAAGAACCACCCTGTTATTTCAGTCTTTAATGACCTGACAAATTCAAAATAAGATCCATGTGATCTTCCTCCCTCAAATATCTTAGGTGTAAACAAAGGTGGAGAAAAAAAAGCTTTGGTTTCTTTTCTGTTTTGCTTGGAGAGATTTCAGTTAACTATTATAGTCGCATCACTCTTTGCTGTCCTGTGGTTCAGAATCTCACCTGAGCTCAAGTTTTTGTAGGCATGACTTCATCGCAGAATACTGATTCTTTCATCATAAACTCCGCCAACATGAGTCATTTAGCCACTCATCTTCCCCTGCTACACTGGTTTGAAAACTATTTATTCACTCGTACCCAGACATTTGGACAAGCAAATTGGCTCTCTCTAAGCCCGGCCTCTGTTTTATCTAATGATGGTTGTGGTAATCGTCTTGCTTTATAATCAAAGGCTTAGGCTATTGCGAACAATTGACCCCCTCCTGTCAAGTGTTTGACATCTTACCTCTGGAAGTCTCAGACTAGTAATTTTCAGACTTTTCAGTTTATTTCTCTCAAAGCACTCTTTTATTTCAGGTCAGAAATTTTAGAGGAAGCCTGGGATAGATGCAGGCCTATTAAATTTTAGTGAGACAATGATTGTTCAGATTGTGTGGTCTGATCGTCTCTTGCTGACTACTGACCTGCGTTTGCTCGTATAAAGATTATGTTCTTGTAATTGCAGTGAGATGTTCAAACAGACCACGACTTTTCTTCAGGGTGGAGGTATTTTATGTGGACAGACATGTGTAATTCTGCTCTAAACAAACTTGACAACGATTTTTTGTCTCTTAATGTGCCACGTATCAGTGTTTCTATAAAAAGCGATTTACGTTGCACAAGGTGTTGCCCATGCAGGGATTGTTTGTTTTCTTTATCAGCTACAGTATGCTACACCACCCTACCACTAACAAAATCTAATCCTCACAAAATCCTACTGCATTTAATTACAGTCATAATTAAAGGGATAGTTCACTCAAAAAATAAAAACTCACCTTGTACACATTTACAAAACAGACCCTTTGACTATGGACACTTTTCTGAGATTTTTCCCTTTAAAGATTTGGGGTTTGGAATCATAAGATATTTAAAAGCTTTTAAAAAACGTCTTATATCCTCATAATGGCTGCATTTATTTAACTAAAGGAACAAATAAACCAAAAACAGTAATATTGCAAAGTAATATAATTACTATTATTTATTATTTAAAAATACTGATTCTATTTGAATTTAATTTAAAATGCAGTTTATTCCCGATGGTAATCTGAATTCACAGCATTCATTACTCCAGCATTCAGTGTGACATGATCCTTCAGAAATCATTGTAAAATGCTTCTTCATGAAACACGTTTTATTATCAATGTTGAAAACCATTGTGCTGCTTAATATTTTTGTGGAAACCATTATACATTTTTTTTTAGGATACTTTTCATATCCGCAGTTCATACTTTTTCTTCAGAATTGTGAAATATAAACTTGCAGTTGCAGGTTATAATGTCCAATTCTGAAGGGGGAAAAGACTTTTCTCCAATTTGCCAGTTTATATCTTACAGTTCTGATTTAATAAGTTGCAATTGCGTGTTATGAAGTCAGAATTGCAAGTTCTAATTCACGATAAATAGAAAAAATATGAATTGTGAGTTTGTATCACCCAATTCTGAGGAAAAAAAGGTCAGAATTGCGAGTATCACCCAATTCTGAGGAAATAAAGTCAGAATTGCAAGTTTGTATCACCCAATTCTGAGGAAAAAAAAGGTCAGAATTGCGAGTTTGTATCACCCAATTCTGAGGAAATAAAGTCAGAATTGCGAGTTAGTATCACCCAATTCTGAGGAAATAAAGTCAGAATTGCGAGTTAGTATCACCCAATTCTGAGGAAATAAAGTCAGAATTGCGAGTTTGTATCACCCAATTCTGAGGAAAAAAAAAGGTCAGAATTGCGAGTTTGTATCACCCAATTCTGAGGAAATAAAGTCAGAATTGCAAGTTTGTATCACCCAATTCTGAGGAAATAAAGTCAGAATTGCGAGTTTGTATCACCCAATTCTGAGGAAAAAAAAAGGTCAGAATTGCGAGTTTGTATCACCCAATTCCGAGGAAATAAAGTCAGAATTGCAAGTTTGTATCACCCAATTCTGAGGAAATAAAGTCAGAATTGCGAGTTTGTATCACCCAATTCTGAGGAAAAAAAAAGGTCAGAATTGCGAGTTTGTATCACCCAATTCTGAGGAAATAAAGTCAGAATTGCAAGTTTGTATCACCCAATTCTGAGGAAATAAAGTCAGAATTGCGAGTTCGTATCACCCAATTCTGAGGAAAAAAAAAGGTCAGAATTGCGAGTTTGTATCACCCAATTCTGAGGAAATAAAGTCAGAATTGCAAGTTTGTATCACCCAATTCTGAGGAAATAAAGTCAGAATTGCGAGTTCGTATCACCCAATTCTGAGGAAAAAAAAAGGTCAGAATTGCGAGTTTGTATCACCCAATTCTGAGGAAATAAAGTCAGAATTGCAAGTTTGTATCACAATTCTGAGGAAAAAAAGTCAGAATTACGAGTTTGTATCAACAAATTCAGAAGAAAAAAAGTCAGAATTGCAAGTTTGTATCACCCAATTCTGAGGGAATAAAGTCAGAATTGCAAGTTTGTATCACCCAATTCTGAGGGAATAAAGTCAGAATTGCGAGTTTGTATCACCCAATTCTGAGGAAAAAAAAAGGTCAGAATTGCGAGTTTGTATCACCCAATTCTGAGGAAATAAAGTCAGAATTGCAAGTTTGTATCACCCAATTCTGAGGAAATAAAGTCAGAATTGCGAGTTTGTATCACCCAATTCTGAGGAAAAAAAAAGGTCAGAATTGCGAGTTTGTATCACCCAATTTTGAGGAAAAAAAAAGGTCAGAATTGCGAGTTTGTATCACCCAATTCTGAGGAAATAAAGTCAGAATTGCAAGTTTGTATCACAATTCTGAGGAAAAAAAGTCAGAATTACGAGTTTGTATCAACAAATTCAGAAGAAAAAAAGTCAGAATTGCAAGTTTGTATCACCCAATTCTGAGGGAATAAAGTCAGAATTGCAAGTTTGTATCACCCAATTCTGAGGAAAAAAAAGGTCAGAATTGCGAGTTTGTATCACCCAATTCTGAGGAAATAAAGTCAGAATTGCAAGTTTGTATCACCCAATTCTGAGGAAATAAAGTCAGAATTGCGAGTTTGTATCACCCAATTCTGAGGAAATAAAGTCAGAATTGCGAGTTTGTATCACCCAATTCTGAGGAAAAAAAAAAGGTCAGAATTGCGAGTTTGTATCACCCAATTCTGAGGAAATAAAGTCAGAATTGCAAGTTCGTATCACAATTCTGAGGAAATAAAGTCAGAATTGCAAGTTCGTATCACAATTCTGAGGAAAAAAAAAGGTCAGAATTGCGAGTTTGTATCACCCAATTCTGAGGAAAAAAAAAAGGTCAGAATTGCGAGTTTGTATCACCCAATTCTGAGGAAATAAAGTCAGAATTGCAAGTTCGTATCACAATTCTGAGGAAAAAAAGTCAGAATTACGAGTTTGTATCAACAAATTCAGAAGAAAAAAAGTCAGAATTGCAAGTTTGTATCACCCAATTCTGAGGGAATAAAGTCAGAATTGCAAGTTTGTATCACCCAATTCTGAGGGAATAAAGTCAGAATTGCAAGTTTGTATCACCCAATTCTGAGGGAATAAAGTCAGAATTGCAAGTTTGTATCACCCAATTCTGAGGGAATAAAGTCAGAATTGCAAGTTTGTATCACCCAATTCTGAGGGAATAAAGTCAGAATTGCAGGTTTGTATCACTCAATTCTAAGGAAAAAAAGTCAGAATTACGAGTTTGTATCACCTAATTCAGAGAAAAAAGTCAAAATTGCGAGTTTGTATTATCTAATTCTAAGAAAAAAAAAGTCAGAATTGTGATACATAAACTTGCAATTCTTCCTTTTTTCTCACAATTGCGAAAATGTATTAATTGACTTCACTATGGCATTGTAAATTTCAGGTATGTTCACAAACAAATAACTTTGTGCTTGTTGGATAATCAGTTTAACAAATATTTCTATTACTAGATTCATTTTAGTCGTTATTTGGGCCGTTCCAATAGAGGCATTCGGCTTCGGGCACATCCCTTACGTACCAGAATTCATATGAACCGAACTCCAGACCACCTTTTCAAGTTGACGGGTGTGGTTCGCTGATGTGTGTACCCGAGTTCGGAAAACAGCTTTCACACCAACCAAATGAACCAAACTCTGACGTCAAACGGACTCGGGTCTGCACCACAAATTCTAGTGTGAAAGCGCCCATAAAGTTTACCAAACATTAATAAGTCTTTCTTCTGTTGCCACTTACTAACTGTGATGACCTGGTTTGTTTTTAACACTTCAGGCCAAAACACATAGATAACACTGCCCAAACACTGCACAGCACATTAGGATACGATATGTAAAAAGTGTATAGGAGGAACTGTCGTCAGATGTCATTTGCCAGTTAGAAAAGATCCTAGCGTTTACCATTTAAAAAATATATAAAGCATGTAGCACTCAGTGCTATAGTTTGAAACAGATCTTCATCAATATGACCTTACACAAGTTAATAGCACTGAGAGATCGCTCGACAAGTCATTAGCTGTGCCATTTTAGCTTTTAAATTAGCCTTTACCTCAACCGTATCTTCAAATGCACATCAGAACACGTGCTGCTCGCTAATTGGTTTGGAGCGGAGTGAGTCTAAACCTCGCTGAATGTGAGTATGAGACCACATAGGGACCACAGCACTCTCTCAGAGGCCTGTACATTCATCATCATGGACTCTCATAATGTGGAGGGATGGGTGACCTCAAGAGCAGATGTGCCGGCAGCCCAGCTGTGGTCACCCATATTGATGAGAGCATCTGTAACCAGGCTTTTATTGCTTTATTTAGATCTGTGTGAATCTAGGATACAGTAGCTACTGAGTCTGCATACATCCTGAACCTGATCACATGATGTGACACATGATTTAAGATCAACAATGTTTAGACATGGCTCCAACACATTGTATTGCAAGTTGCAAGCCTGAACTCTCTTCGCGAACACATTATAAATTAGCAACTTAATGTTATCATGTCATAGTTGTAGTAATAAACCCATCAAAACATGTTTTAAATCTTCAGTAAGAAATCCTTTTTCTTTGCCTGTTGAAAAGTGATGAAATAACGGGGAGAGCTAACTGTCTGTTGGCTGCAAGCTAACTAGACTATAGCACATTGAAAACCTGTCAAGTAAAAGTAATTAAGACATAAAAATAATGGAGTATCTATTTACACTAAGTGCAAAAAACTAAGTCTTGCTGGCAAAGTCTGTTTACACTAACTCTGCTCACAAATGCCTGGTTAAGGCAAAATTACAAAAGATACTGTACCAACCCAGTGACAAGACAATAGTGTGGATAATAAGGACAGTAGATTTAACTTTTAATGTGAAGGAATGACGTTATTCTTTACTTTTCGTATCGCTTTTCCCATCACATCCCATTAAAGAACATTAATTTAAAAAAAAGTGCCTAATGCGTATTTAATAGGGTAGGTATAGGGACAAATAATATCCCAATGAGTCATCATTCATGATTTTATTATTTTAATGAATAATAATAATAATAATAATAATAATAAAACACTGGATATGTTATTATTGTACACTGTTTTACAATGCACTACAATACAATGAGGTGCAAATAGCACCTGTTATAAATGGTAATTTTAAATAGCATCTACTATTTAAAAATAACTTTTTCTTTTTGCAGATTTGCATATTTTTGCAAGTCTTTGTGAAAATACTTTATAATACATCTCAGTGTGATTCAGCTGAATCATTGAGTGAGCTTTTTTTTTTTTTTTAAATAAATGATTTAGTCAGAACATTTTAGAAACAAAGAAACATTGCTAAGGAAAAGGTATAATGCATAGTTAGTCATAAACTAATTCTTGGCTATAAATCACTTTTACGTTAAGCCATAATAAACTCATGTCTGCTCTTGGTTGTATGGGGAAATCCTTGAGTCACCAACCACCTCCAGGCACAGATAAGAATCTAACAGAAAGAGAAAAACACACACACACACACACACACACACACACACACACACAAAATTGTGAAACCAAAAATAATAATCTGTAGTATTACCAGAGCTGGGTAGATTACTTACAAATTGTAATCAGGTACAGATTCCAGATTCAGTGACAAAAATTGTAGTCAGTAGTGTAATCAGTTACATTACATATTTTAGGTAATCTAATCAGATTACTTTTGGATTACTTTTAAATTACTTTTAACTTAACTAGTTTATCACATTGATTTAAATAGGATTATCTTGTACCATAATGATGTAAAAAATGCAAAGAGTAAGAAAATATATGTTCCATTCTTTGTCATTTACAAAAGGAAGTGCATTAAACACTATATTACATCAAGGTTTCCCAAACTAGGGTTCGTAAGGAACTGCAGGGGGTTTGTGAGTTTAATGAAAGCTAACAATTAAATACATCATAAAAAAATGAAATCAAAATAAATCATTTTAAAAAGTCCCTTTCAAAGATAGTCCGTACACTACATTTCCAACGCCCCCGGGTAGCTCATACACGACCAAGTCTTAATAAATGGGTAAATCCTGAAATCTCAAAACCTGCTTGCTGAACTCACAATTAAATTGCATGTCAAATCAGCAATTAAAATTAAATTAATTGCCCCATGAATGTAGTTTCTTATGCTTAAATATCAATTAAAAAGCTTATTTTTCAGGGGTCTCAGGGGTAAAAAAATCAGGGGTAGTTATAATAAATACAGGTGCATCTCAATAAATTAGAATGTCATGAAGTTCATTTATTTCAGTAATTTGTTAAATGTAAGCCAAAATCATCACAATTTGAGTTGAATTACTAAAATAAATAAATTTTTCCACAACATTCTAATGTATTGAGATGCACCTGTATATTTGGCATATAAGGTTTAGATGACAAACAGTTTTTGAATGCCTGCATGACATGTAAATAAGAAATAATGTAAATGTAACGTAAATAAAAACTAATTTTTAATGAGTTGGGAAGACAAAAGCCTTCCAAAGACATAATAATACATGGTTAAAAACCTGTTAAAATGAATTTGATCACCAGTAATTGGCAGGCTGTTTTAGAAATGAAAACTGAAAAGATAAAAAAGAGAAATTAGGGGGAAATCAATGAATTATGAATAATTTATTGCTATTGTGTGAATAATATGTAATCATGTAATCCATGAAAAAGCAACTGTACTCTGATTACGAGTACTTTAAAATGTAATTTACTCTGATTACAAGTACTTCATTTTTAGAATCTGATTACGTAATCCAGATTACATGTAATCAGTTACTACCCAGCTCTGAGTAATACATACTGCAAATGTAAGTTTTGTACTTTGAAATATCCATTTCAAAATCATTCTCATGGTACACTGACTTTTAATGAGGTGAATGGCTTCTCTTTTTGGCCCACGCTCCCTGAAATATCTATTCTGGGAGTTTGGTGAATGGGTATGAAATTCCACGAAAGGGGCAGATTGCTTTACAACAACAACAACAACAACAATTTACGACACTGAATTCCTCTGACTTTACTGTAGGGGAGCCTACTTTGCACAATTAGTAAATATTTCAATATTAGCATGCTCAAGAATCACAGGTTGAGAACCACTGGTTTAGAGATACAAATGTCCAACGGTTGTTAAACTTTTCTGTTTAACAGATGCCAGACAGTACAAGAATGCATGTAGCAGACACTGTTTCTGTATGGTCATGTAAATCTTTCAACTGAAAGCAATTACAGGTGCCACAGTTAATATGCTCTCCGAGGCATTCTCTCGAAGGTGTTTCTCTTGAAAAACCGTTGAAGTGTTTTGATATCTCTCACACCGACCACCTAACAGCATATTTACACATTGACAGTTTTGCTTATTTTTCAGCAACCGTAACTAAATATCATAAAACCGATTTCTTTCAGCATCTAATCAAATATAATTGTATTTATACACCTCTGTATACACAAAGCGTGATGTGCGTAAACTAACAGCGGCACGGCTGCATTCCCCTCCTCTGAGAGTTATGAGAGCTTGGCCGCGGGCGAGAAAAGTATGAGTCATTAAACTTGTGAATGCTCCATCGCTGCTATTGTTACATGATACACTCCATTTCATAATCACAAAACATTAAATGTGCACGGCCAATCAGCTGCCTGTCATACTTTTGCTCCAGAAAGATCACAATTTGTCTCAGTAGCAGTCTCTCACGAGCTGCTGAAATGTCAGCGCGTGCGCTGCGCTGTTCTGTCATGGGATGTGTTTACAATACGCCACTGAAACATAACAGAGCATGTCAGGAGGCCCTCGTTTTTGTTCAAACTGTGATTAAAAGGTTTGCTCACTTGCGCTCTCTCTCCCTCTACTGTTTCACAGTTTTTCGGTCCCAACTCCGTGACCTGTCTGTCTCTCTCCCATGCTGTCTCTCGCTCTCTCCAGCTCACAGTTCTGTCTTACGCTCTCTGGTGGAAAGTCCCATGTGCATTGGGAGTGATGGGGTCAAGGCACGCCACTTGCAGCTGTGTGACCACATGAGAGAGAGCGGAGTGGAGGAGTGAGGAGATAATGAGAACCTCTGTGCTGTCAGATGCAGCCAGCTGCTGCAGCCAGATTAAAGACCAGCTTTACTGCTCTCCACACTGATCCGCACTTCACACTGCTGCTGCTGCCACTGCTGCTGCCCAGGGTCCACTCACTCACTCACTCACTCACTCACAAATGCCTCTCTCAAACATTAATTCATGGTCATTCACTCACTTCTGCATTTATTCACTCATCAATTCATTTGCTCATTTATTTTATTTATTCACTTCCTCAGTGACTCAAGCCCTTTGAATGAATGAGTCTGTGTGATGAAATAAGTGCAGGGGTGAAAATAATGAGTGTGAGTATTACTTTATTACGGATGTATTGGATTATGGATTTATTTCAGCCAGAAATGACATGCCTTAATGATGGATTTGCTTCTTACAAGCACAGCTTTTTTTCAGTTAAAATATTGTTAAGATATTAATTGATGGAATTGTGTGGATTACTTGTGATAGTTTGATCAGCTGTTGACTCTCATTCTGACTTGGAAAAAAAAGGACTCCTGTTTTATGAAGCAATAATGGGTGTGAATATGAGCAGGCGAAACCAAGCTCAACTCAATACAATGGCATTAATGATGAAATGATGAAATAATAATGATAAAATAAACATCTATTCTGCCAGGTAGCAAACTAAGCAGCTCTGCTTTCCAAACTGACTCTTTTTATGGATCATTTTATAACATCAAAGGGTACTGTCATATAAAAATGGCAGAGTAGACACCTGCAGTATGAGCGCCTCATCTATTATGGACATTCAGTTTTACTTTGTTGCAACTCTCTATACACTTAGAGAGTTCACCAATCTTGAACCTGATGTGAAATTTGCATAGGAAAATTTCTTCACCACTGGAAGTCCATCAAGCAAAATTCTTCATAGCGCTGGTTCCCATTAAAAAGAATTTTCACAGAGCAATGGTAAATTTGTTCACACCGTAAAGGATTATTTTACTGCTGAATTAAAATTTCATGATAATTTACTCATCTCAATGTCATCCAAGATGTTCATGTGTTTCTGCAGTCGAAAAGTAATTAAGGTTTTTCTGGAAAACATTCTAGGATTTTTCTCTGTAGTGGACATCACTGGGGATCAATGGGTTGAAGGTCCAAATTGCAGTTTCAGTGCAGCTTCAAAATACCAGCCGAGGAATAAGGGTCTTATCTAGCCAAATGATCGGCCATTTTCTAAAAAAAAAAGACAAAATGTAATACTAACCACAAATTGCCTTGACTGCACGCATTGCGTTGGAAAAGTTGGAAAAGTCACACGGAAGTATCGACCCAGTGTTTACAAAGCAAATGTGCGAAGAAAGTAAAACAACGATGCTAGGTGATTTTAATGTTGGATTTTTACAACGTGATTTGTGTAATGCATGAAGTCGTAGGCGTGCGTTGCAGAGCTAGTGCAAGACAATCATTTGTGGTTAAATGTATATATGCAGTATATATATATTTTTTTTTAGAAAATAACAAATCGTTTTGTTAGATAAGACCCTTATTCCTCGGCTGGGATTGTGTAGAGCCCTTTGAAGCTGCACTGAAACTGCAATTTGGACCCACTGAGGTCCACTATACGTTTTCCTCAAAAACCTGAATTTCTTTTCGACTGAAAAAAGAAAGACATGAACATCTTGGATGACATCGGGGTGAGTAAATTATCAGGAAACTTTTATACTGAAAGTGAACTAATCCTCTAACTGAAGTGGTGTTCCTGTAGATCAAACAATATGGTTTGATTCCAAAGATGTACAAGACATTGTAAATCATTTTGGATAAAAGTGTCTCCCAAATGCATAAATATAGAGTCTCATTCATTCACTCCTGCGCTTATTTACTTACTCAACCTCTTTATGAAAAGTCACTCATTGTCCTATTTACTCACTCACTCACTTGTTGAGCTGATATAATCCACATTGCTTCATCCACACGTTCTCCATAATTTAGTAATTTGCACACTGACTCATGCTTTTCTTTCAGTGTGGGAAGCCCCACGCATCCATCACTCACACTCCTTTACTGCAGCCCCGTGCACTGCTTCCGTTCGCTTTTGGCACACACTTCAAACTCTCCATAATTAAACACATTCTTGCCTATGAAACATTTTTTTTTTTTTTTTGCATTAGCGGCAAAAATGGTAATATTCAGAAAGAAATGTGAATGTCGTATATATACCAACCACTGGTTAAAGTCTTCAAAGGGTGTCCCTGTTCTCCTCTCCTAATCACGTTTCAAACAGACGCTCCTTGTTTTTTTTTTCTTGTTTTGGTTTTATTACATTCTCATGCAGGCAGCGTGTCATTACTGTCTGTTTCTTACTGAACATCCAAAGAATGCACAGTGACTCACTCGTCTTCATGTTCAACCGCCGAGCTGGCAGGGGAGAACAGAGAAAGAACCTAAAAAGGGAGACTTCCCTCTCAGAAAAAGATTGGACAATTAGCTATCATTGGCAACCACTTGCTCTGTAATGGTTTCGGGGGTTGGGAGGCTTTCCATTTTTTTTTTTTTTGTACCACATCACCTGAACAGCTAATAACAGTCATTTCCATGTGTCCCGTCAGACAATGAAACCTGCAGAGGTGCTGAAGGAGTTCTCCACCGTAATAAAATCCCAGAGGTGACTTCACTGCCTAGCCCTCTAGTCAAAATGCAAAAACGTCAATTAAGACTAAACGTATCCCATCAGTCAAAAGGACACGGGAGGTATCTGCGCTCAGTTGTGGTTGACACCTGAGGATGAAGCGTATACCTGTGTCACAGTCTGTTTGTAACGCCTTCAAGCTAACTTATTCAGCTCCTTTGTGCTCTGTTTATCTGTGTAAAAGAATACCCTTATGTCATAACCCTGAGAGGTGCAGCTGGCCCTCATACATTGTTTCAAAAGGCTCATCTCATCTAGTTGGCACCTATTGCAAAGGAGAGGGAGGCCTGAAACATCTTTTTAAGTTTTATCATGTAAGAATAAATGCACTAAAACAGACAATATACTTCAAACAAACCAAAAAACCCCCGCCCACATCGCAAACTAAAGACATTTAACAGGACAGTTCACCCTAAAATGAAAATTCCATTGTCTTTTATTTAATCCAAACTTATATGTATGGTTCTGTGGAACATGAAAGAAGATATTTTAAAGAATGTATATGAAAAGTTCAGATTCAAAACCCCCTAAAAGCCATCTCGGTCAAAAATGAGATAACACATATTATACGTCCATCAAATACTTTTACTTCAAACTCGCTAAAATACCACAAATCAGCCCAATCAGAAGTACCAATACTTACATAGAAACCTATACATCATAGCCTGATTAAAATGCATTTTTTAAAGAAAGACGTCAGATGGATTTAGTGGCTTTTGCATCTGAACTCTTCATATATATATATATTTTTGCATGTGTGTGTGTGTGTTCCGCAGAAGAAAGAAATCCATAAATTAACGGTAACAGAGTTGTTTTTATTTTTGGCTGAACTGTCCCTTTAAGAGTAAAGGTTCACTGAGTTTCTTAAAATTTGAAGGTCATTAATAATCACTACCTAATTCTGGTTCTGTTTCTGAAGCCTAAGATGGCATTTGTGGCACTTATGGTCTCTATTACTTTTTGATGTAAGGACAAACATTTAAGATCAGGCAGGTTATAACATTAAAGTACTGAGAGGCACCGGCACTCCCCCTAAGACATGTTCCAATTTGCCCTCTCCTCTCTCTCTTCCTCCTTTTTTCTCTCCATCTTCTATTTTCCTTCTCTCTCACTCCTGTTTTTTGTAGCGCAAGCTTATGAAGCTTAAGAGAGGGTTTGATGTGACACACATCGTCATGCAGCTCCACAGTGAATCAGGGTTCAGATGGGCGGCTCGAGTCAGGAGGGAAAGTTAAGAACATTCCATGCTAACCCACCTGTAGGTAATGATAGGACGAGCTAATGTTTGCGGCCTGTATACTTGTGTCAAAGAGGCATGAATACAAATGTTCCGGTTTAAACATAAATCTGCAAACCCAGCGATCCTCATTCACCTTCTCTGCAGATGTATTTTGCTCGCTGCTGATCTTTCACAGATCGACGGCTTCCAAGGAGAAATGGTGTGAAATAATGTATTTGATTTCATTCAGTGCACAGATTTAGACAGACACAGAAAGCAGGAGGAAAAATGCCAGGAATGATCCTCATACTCAGCACGGCAGGTCTGTGCACGGCATGCTGAACTTCTGTTTGCGAGCAGAACTGGCCTCGGGCTCTAGCCATTTTTCTTAACAAAGGACTGGAAGTATAACTGATTAGTGTGTATCGAATCTACCCTCACTGAGGGCCAAAGCCTCCACATCCAACGGACTGACAAAATATTAATCCTAGTTGCACAAGACTTGAATTAATTTGTATTTGCATGCTCTGCTAATGCAATAATCTGATGCACATTATAGTACTCTTGAGGAAGTAAATCTAATTTGATTTTACTTTGTTCAATTGTATTCGTCGTTTTTTTTTTTTTTTTGCTTCGGAGGGTTTGATGTTTTAGTCATTTTAGTATCATGTCATAATTTCTAAGTCAAACATACCTTTGGGAAACCACGTAGAGATGAATGGCCTATTCACTAGATCCCTATAATACCTACCTCTTGTTTGATGTTGCGTCAGGTGGCCACAAAAAGAGGAACATTCATTTGTATGCAAATATGGCATTTGACTGAAGGAACAAACATTTTCTCTCAAAGACAGCATTGCAGAGGAGTTTTGCATTTTGCTTCAGTGTTTGGTTGCCTTTCAAGTATTTTTGCTGCAATGTGTGCATTTAAGATTAAAAGGTGAGGCTACATTGAGGATATGTATTGCCAATTCAGTCAAACGCTTGACAAATACAGGATTTTTTGAGGCTTAAAGGGATAGTTCACTCAAAAATAAAAATTCTGCCATTAATTACTCACCCTCATGTCGTTCCAAAAATTTTAAGACCTTTGTTTATGTTTGAAACACAAATTAAGGTATTTTTTGATAAAATCAAACCAGACAAAAAGTTTCTCACAGCTTCACATGGACTATTTTAATGATGTCTTTACTACCTTTCTGGGTCTTGAACATGTCAGTTGCATTGCTGTCTATGCAGGGTCAGAAAGCTCTCTGAGTTTATGATATAAAAAAAATATCATAATTTGTCTTCTGAAGATGAAGGTCTTATGAGTTTGGAATGAAATGAGGCAAAGTAATTAATGACAGAATTAAATTTTTGTGTGAACTAACCCTCAAGTCTGATGGTTTTCTTGATGTGTCTCAATCTTTGCCCTCCTTACTCTCATCTATAATATAAGCATGGCTTATGGCTTGTTTAGGTCAGTCACAAAAAAATGGACAGGGAGAGAGGACAAGGTGAAGGAGGAGGAGAAAAAAAAAGAGAAACGTTTGTGGAGCTTAAGATTAAAGGGTAAGGTTGTGTCTACTTTTTATGTTATTAATGTTGGAATTGCTAATTATACTCTTTAGAAGTTTTGAAGGCTGGTTGATGATGCAGCAATTTAACTCATTTAGTGCAGATAACTTTGATCAAAGCTGTAGAGCCCAGGGTCACTGCGAGAGGGTCGGAGCTTAGAGGTAAATCAAGGGCCATAGACAAGAGCACTTGATTTCCAGGATGACCATGCGTAAACATTTTAAAGACTGTATTTAAATATGCCAGAATGTGGTGAGATGGTGGGAGGCCCCCGTTATTTCAACCATCTGCATGCTAGCCTTCAGATAGATGCATGAAAATATGTGATAAAGGCCTGTTTTCTGAAATTAGGCTCTTTTGGCACATTAGTAGGTATTTTAAGTATTTTAGGCATTTAGAGCAATCAAGGGTGAAACTGGTCAAAAATCTTTGAAAGGCTCTTCTGAAAAGAAACAAAGATAACCCTCTTTACCTTATGCACTGGCATTACCTGTGTTTTTCTTTTTGCCTAGCTTGAAATATGTGGGGGTGGAAATCTAGAAAGAGATCATCTGTATTCTGAAAGAAAATACAGTTGAATACAAAATTATTAGCCCCTTATGAAATATTTCATTATTTTTCAAATAACTCCGAAGTGTTGTTTAACAGAAAGGTGATTTTATCAACACAGCATTTTTAAACATAATACTTTATTCAGGAAGCTTTTAGGGTTTGTAATACAAATAGTAATACATGTATAACCAAGAATTTTAAAAAGTCTACTGGCCAAAATTATTAGCCTTCTGTTGTTAATAGTCAATAGTTTATCCCTTTTGCTTGATAACAGCCTTTAGTCGTTTGCTGTAGTTCTCAACAAGTTTCAAGCATGTCTCCTGAGGAATGACAGCCCATTCTTCCTTAGCAAACCTCTCAAGCTCCTCCAGATTTGTTGGTCTTCTGGCACAAACTCTGGACTTTAGTGTGCCCCACAGATTTTCTATTGGGTTCAAGTCTGGGCTTTGTGCAGGCCAGTCAAGTACACTCACTTTGCTCATTTGGAGGTATTTCTTCACCAGAAGTGAGGTATGCTTTGGGTTGTTATCATGCTGGAAGACAAAATGTCGACCCAAACCAAGTTTTCTTGCAGACTGTCTGAGGTTGTCTTTCAAAACCTTCTTATAGTCTTCCTTTTTCATGTTTCCTTCAACCCTGATGAGATTCCCAGTTCCAAACGCACTGAAACATCCTCTTAGCATTATACTCACACCACCATGTTTCACTGTTGGAACGGTGTTCTTGGGGTTGAATTCCTCTCCCTTCTTTCTCCAAACATAGGCAACATCTCTATGGCCTAAAAGCTCTAGTTTTGACTCATCTGACCAAAGATCACATTTCCAGTATGCATCACATTCCCCCGGTTGTCCTTAGCAAACTTCGCTCTAGCTTGGAGGTGTCTCTTCTTCAGAAGTGGAGTCTTTCTTGGTCGGCAACCTCGCAGTTCATTCCTGTGCAGGGCTCTAGTGAGTGTATTTGTTGAGACATCAATTCCAGACTTGGCTAGGTCATTCACTAGTGTCTTGGAAGATGTTCTTGGGTCTTTAGAAACCTCTCTCACTAGTTTTCTTTCTAAAGTTTTTGAAATCTTTCGCTTCCTGCCTCTGCCCGTCTTGTTCTTCACTGTGTTGGTCTCTTTAAACTTCTTGATAATGCATCTCACTGCAGTTCTTGACACTTGAAAACGCTTTGATAAACGTGTGTATCCTTCTCCATCTTTATGAGCATTAACAATTCTTTCTCTCAAGTCCAAACTAATTTCTTTTGTCTTTGCCATGATGACAGTGTATATTATTTTACTAGTTGTTTCGCAAGAAACTAATCCTCAGCTTAAAGAGCAGTTTAAAGGCTTAACTAGGTTAATTAGGTTAATCAGGCAAATTAGGTTAATTTGGCAAGTCACTGGACAACAGTGGTTTGTTCTATAGCTAATCAAACTAATACTTTCTTAAGGGGACTAATAATATTGACCTTAGCAGTTTTTTATTTATTTATTTATTAATTCTTCTATTCAACTATAAGAAATCAGACTTTCTCTAGAAGAAAAAAATAATAGGAAATAATGTGAAAACATTCTCTTGCTCTGTTAAACATCACTTGGGAAATATTCTAAAAAAAATGTAAAATTTCACAGGGGGGCTAATAGTTTTGTCTTCAACTGTAGATGCCTTTTTGGAACATTTTAAGCCACAACAGTAAAAAGTACCTCATGTACTGTATACCTGATGTAACGTTTCTTAAAGTCATTCACCTGTAAAAATGGAAGCAGATGATCTAAAACGAGTGTAGTGGTTAACTGGCAACCACATCTGCTGCATTATATGAAACAGGGCCGGGTAGGCTGTTAAACAAGGATTTCTCCAGTCGAGGGACCCAAAAAATGTTCTTTTCTCCAAGAACATGGGCCGCTTTTCATCTGGTCTTTTTTAGATGAGCATGTTCCATGTCATATGCTCATTGATATCCTGCTGTGTGGGCGTGATAAATATTTGGTCAATGAAAATAAAGCCTTTTGTTATAGTTCTTTCAGAAGAGGAAGTAAACACTTGCAAAAAACTTAATTGAACAAATGTGGTTTTGCCTCCGCTAAGTGAGATGTTATTGCGCTGTTACCAGTCGCCATTAAAATCCGCAGCTACCATTTTAACATCTCGGCACACTAGGCGATGTATTTAAAGTTCTGAGAAAGACACGAAAACCCTGGACCTGGAGGGGGAAAAAAAACAGTTGTGTCTCTGTCAGATCGCAGCTCTCATGCTGTGTGCCTGAAGAACGTGATGTTCTTTAAGAAATGCAACAAGTGACTTAAGGAGCCCATGAGAAACAGAGCTCATGCAGTATTCACTGCGGCTCAATACAGAGGGCGCACTTAAATAAAGTCCAGATTTGCTGTAAGGACAGGCGAGGGAACCGAGGAACAGGAGTGGGTAGACTGTGAGCTAAAGGTTTTACGCATGGGGCTGGAAGCAGAGCGTCGCTCGCTGGCTCCGGTCCATTTATAGCGCGAGCGATGGGGAAATATTTAACCCTGTTGATCAATATTTCAAAGAATGGCTTCCAGTGTCGTTCCCCATCTCCGCAGTTGTGAGGCAGCTGTCACAGAGCCTAATCTGAGAGTAAAGTGGAGCAGTCGCTGGGGAAAGCGCCACTTCACATCTTCTCTTTCTGAAAATGGAAGTGAATTCGCTGGCAGTGCTGCCTAAGGTCACCCCAAACATGTTGCAAATGGTGTTAAAAGCATGTACTTGCTGGCCCAGTCTCAATATTTCATAAAAACTCTGCGCAAATTATCCCTCTCGCTGCCTCAAAAACCCTGCCACGCTGATGCAGCCTATTAAAATAATCATAAGGATCAAACTGTGATGTTAGCACAGATCAAGTATTTGTAAAGAAGCTGACAGAATGAGGTATGAAGCCTCTGGGGAAGAGGTGCACACGGCGCAGATGTATGGATTCAATTATAGTGTGGAGTTTCCTTTCGTAAGTATTTAACTAAAATTTGAAGTGACTGACGTGGCCTGGAAAGGCTTAAATATGAGTTATTGTAGTTATCAGAAGTAAAAGAGGCACCAAAAGAAGAAAAAATCTAAAGTTTAAATATTATTATGGAGCTTTTTTGAGTCCTTTTTATTCTTTAATTTCTTTAAATGTGTGAAACTGCAGATTCATTAGCTGCTATACAGGAACAACAAATTGTTGTATCAAGACAAGATCTGGGTAGTAACTGATTATATGTAATCTTTATTACGTAATCAGATTAAAAAAAAAAATAATAATTTACTAGATTAAATTACATTTTAAAATACTCGAGATCAGACTACAGTTACCTTTTAATAGATTGCGTGATTACATATGATTTATTTGCACAATAGCATTAAATTATTCATAATTTAAGTCATCTTTTAAAAATTCAGAAAGTCTTCATGTTTTGTGCACATTCACACAAAGATCTGTCAAAAGTTAGGTGGCTACACAGCATTTGTTCATATATTTTTATGCCTTCGGTATGTTTTTGTCTTTCAAATACATTAAAATGCAGATTCACAAACTTTTTGTCACATGATATATCACCTAATTTTCTTTCACCTAATATATCTGCTTGAAGTACCCCTGAGATTTTTAAATAAATATTTTAATAATTAAGCATCACATTTGCATATTCATGGATCTCTGATATTGATTATGTCCACCTGTGGGTAAACAAATTAAATATTTAATTTTTTAGTAAGGTTTTTTTTTTTTGGATTGATTTAAAAAATAATTATTTTTATGTAACTTTGTTTTATGATTTAATTAATTATTAGCTTTTCAAAAAACTCATTAACCCCCTGCAGTTCCTTCACAAACAACCTTAAATATAATCTTTAATGCACTTCATGTTGTTAATAACAACAAATAAAATATATTTTCTTAATCTTTTGTATTTTTATGTCAATATGGTACAAGTTTATCCTATTTAAGTCAATGTGATAAATGAGTTTGGTCAAAAGTAATATAAAAGTAGTCTGATTATATTACCTAAAATGTGTAATGTAATGGATTATGCTACTAACTACAATTTTGGTCATGTAAATTGGAGTCAGTAACAGATTACAATTTGTAAGTAATCTACCCAGCTCTGATCAAGACAGAAGGTCTATATCAAAACAATATCAAGCAGCATAACAGACTGTTTTTGTAAATGAAAAATAACTGGAAATAGAGTAACACCACACGCTACAAATGTCTGTGCCCGGTTTTATGTTAAAATTAAAGTGGATTAGCCAGACTTGTGCAGTGAGCAATGCAAAAGACCTGGAGAGGAGCTGGATTGAACTGATTACAAAATGGAGGAGAGAGAGTGTTCATGGAGAAATAAGCAGGTATCTTAGAATTGGAGAAGACTGTGGATCACGTAGATGCTCCAGCAAAAATGGATTATCATACAGCGCAGGATACTTAGAAAAAAAAGCACAACTCATGTCTTCAGGGTGCACTGAAGTGAGATATTACAATTTAATCTTGACATATAAGTCAGGGCTTAAGATGATTAAGTCTGCTGGTGTGTGTGAGTTCTCTTCTGATCTTGCCATGCAGGCTCGATCAGTGCTGACTGTGGCTTATCTTAGAGCTCATCCACCAAACCTGAGCTCTTCTAATCACCTTTAACTGGATCAGGTGCTTGTATTTGTTATAGTCTGTGACCACCTAGACTCTGCCAGCTCTGGTTCTGCTTTGGGTATGATTTCAGTGATCATTATTGCTGCAATTTGTTTATTTACTTCGGTTTATATTGGTTTTCATTAGCACCAAAACCATAATTGTACTACTTTGCCCGCCTTTTATTATAGGGGACCTATTATGCAAAAATCACTTTTATAAGGTGTTTGAACACAGTTGTGTATCCGCAGTGTGTAAAAACAACCAGTCTATAATAGTAAAAATCCACTCACTCATTTTTTTAAATAATCCTAATAAATCTCAAACCGTTTCTCCGAACACGTGAGTCTAGATATTTCTCTATGCTGACGCCATCGGGAGCGGGAGAATTCCTGCCTATTTGTGACACCCTAGCATAGACAGTTTTGAGTAAGAAGCAGCAGTCCACCATTACTGTTTTCTTGCTGTGGCTGCTTGAGATGTCAGCGCCAAATAGACATTACAAGTGTTGTGTTTAGGGATGCATCAACGAACATAGGAGGCTCCATAGACTCCCTCCATATGAATCACTAAGGACACCAGTTAAATTTATTTTAGAAAGAAAAAAATCAGAAAAAATCAAGTCCTATATGTTTGTGCTAATCATTTTACACCAGACTGCCTCACAAATGAGGGTCAGTTCAACTGGATTTTCACAAAGGCTGATTCTGAATGAGGGATCAATACCAACACTTTGTCAGCTCTAACATCAGCTCTAGACAAAGTAAGTATCATGCGTCATGTTTTGTTTTCCAAATTGCCTTTCTAAAAGAGCTTCTTGCCACTCTGTAAAGCTAATGTTGCTAAAGCTACTATTCTCTGCCTGTTTTCACCGATGCTGCCTTTACATGCTACCAGAATGTATGCAATAGGGATGTGGTAGTTAAAAAATGCATGTGAAAAAAGTGTGAAGCTGACCACCTGAATTAGTCAAGCTTATAATCACAAGTGGGACTTATAAAGTTTGTGATAGCAAGCAATGCCACAATGAGACCACCTATGTTATTATTTTTAGTGCCATGCTCCCAATCTGTGTAATTCATAAATGCGCATTTATTATACACAGTAAAATCAGACGACTGACTTTTAAACCGAGTAAGTTTTCTGAGAGTTTCTGACATTTTTAGTGCATGAGACTGTCCTGTAGTGCTGCAACAAATGATTATTTTGATAATCGATTAACATAACGATTATTAGAATAATTAATTGACTACTCATCGATTATTTCACTGCTTAATCAGTAGATTTGATTATTCAGCTTTTGCAGTTAGTAAAAATATTACATTTTTAGTGCGTGAGACTGTCCTGTAGTGCTGCAACAAACAATTATTTTGATAATCGGTTAACATAACGATTATTAGAATAATTAATTGACTACTCATCGATTATTTCACTGCTTAATTAGTAGATTTGATTATTCAGCTTTTACAGTTAGTAAAACTATTACATTTTTTGTGCGTGAGACTCTCCTGTAGTTCTGCAACAAACGATTATTTTGATAATCGATTAACCTAACGATTATTAGAACGATTATTTGACTACTCGTTGATTATTTCACTGCTTAATCAGTAGACTTTGATTATTCAGCTTTTGCAGTTAGTAAAAATATGACAGTATACATATTCTAACATAAATAAAAGTCACTTCAGCTTTAGAAAAACATATTATGTAATTACAATTATTACAATGAATTGGTAATACTTTTCAATCAGGTTCATTACTTAACATTAGTTAATATGAACTAAAAATGAACAAAACTTTTACAGCATTTATTAACAAATCACAAGTTTGGTAAATGCACTGTGAACTAACACAAACAAACAATGAACAGTTGTTGTTTTACTAACCAACATTAACAAAGATTAATAAATGTAATAAATGTATTGTTCAATCATTTTAATTAATACATTAGCTAATGTTAACAAATGATACCTTATTGTAAAGTGTTATCAATTCATTATACTAATAGATGAATTTGGCACACAAAATGTCTCATACACATCATTCTGCCTAACATCGCCATTTGTAAGTCATACGGATAAGAAACAAAATAAAAGGTAAGTGATAAGAGGCTCTATTTATTGGATAAACTATTTTTATTCAAACATAATGTCTTAAAATACCTTATGGGGTTATGATAACCAAAACAGTCCTGAGCTAGATCAAGCATTGACCTCTGTAAACCAAACTATCACTTTAATGAAATAAAATATTTTCTCATTAGCTAGCTGGTTTATAACAGGAAATCAAGTTGTAATTCTAACAGAAAGTGAGTTTTTTCATGTTAAATATCGTAAAACTGTTTGATTTAAGGCTATCTATTTCATAACATATATAAATATATCAAATATATCATATAAATAATCATGATGGAATAAATCACATTCATCTACTTTCACACTGCTATCAGTTATTGTTGTGTTTATTTCGTTAATATGAGGAAAGTGCGCAATATACCTTTACATATTCATCCAAACGTCACTTAGATGCGTCTGCGTTTTCTCTGAAGCATTGTGAGAAATAATGGTCAAACTGCATTATTGCAGGCTCTTACATTATGTCATATGAGATCAAACGACTACTGGACAACAAAAATATTTGTCAACAAACTTTTATTGTCGATAATGTCGACTAATCGTTTCAGCCCTAATGTCCTGTTTTATTTTTATCGGCTCCTGAAGCTCCACTCTCTTCTGAAAAGGGGGCTGGAAGCACCAACTCATTTGTATTAAGGGACAAGCACAAAAATGGCAATTTTAACAAGCTATAAAAAAATTATCTGTGGGGTATTTGGAGCTATAACTACACATATATACTTTGTTTGTACACTTTGTTGTAGACTTATTTTACATCTTGTAAAAAGGGGCATATAATAGGTCACCTTTAACCCTAATTGAATTAGTTTTATTTTTTTATCCCTACTGGATCTTTAAGGCATATTATACTAAAAAAGAACTGTGTAGAAACAATTTTCTCTTAATTGCTAGTAAATTTCACTAATAACTGAATTTTAGGTATGAAAATTTGAAGCTCAATGACTCTTTTTGTATTTATTTCCTTGCCGTTAATAAGCAGTTACCTTTTGCCAGTTTAGGTAATATTTGAATCATTTGCAGGAAGACATTTTGTTCCTAAAACAAGAAATTATATCATAGAAAGGTCCTCTTTAGATCCTCATGACTGTGTGTCAAGGTCAGCATGTTTTTGACAAAAATAGTAGATTTGACCTTTCTATAACATGGCAGAATCATTGGGGATGTCAAATGGTACTGTATAGCCACCAGAAAATGTAATGACATTCATTATTTAAAAATGAATGTTAAAAATGTTACAAAGAAATTGTCTATATTGATGATTATATTAATTACTGTACTTTTTGTTGAAAATTGTATCAACTTTTGTAAAGCATGAAACCAAGATGCATTTAAATGCAAAATGAATACAACTGTTTTGTTTTTTTTCTTCCTCGTGCTCATATTATTTGTCATTTGACCCTGCTATATAAATGTGGGTGGCCATTTGGAGCATGTGTTTATGCTTCTGACAGCATAACCATGACAATTTTCTAAACTCCCCATTTTCAGCTTTTGTTTTTGTAAAGGGTTTGTTGGATGGTGGCTTTGTGTTGTGAATGTAAGAACATAGATAGCACTCAAAGTTCAAAAGAGCAAGGAAAATCCTGTTTTCCATGAAATGTCTTGTCTACGTAATAAGCAAAGTATTCATCAAATACATTAGAATAAATCTATGCAAATAAACATTATTTGCTACAATATTTGCATAAAAATACAAAATTACTTTTAGTCCAGTGCTGGAAAAAAACAGGTCTTATCACAATTTAAATGATCCATAGTTAATTCTTCTTGCTGTTGCTTCATATTTGCATCATGACCTTTCTGGTGTCTGACTGTGGAGAATTCCCTGCTTTTTGTCTTCCTGCTGTCTCGCTGTGCGTCATACTCTAATCCTTGTGAGGCCTATTGCAAATCAAAGGACCTTCTCTCTGACTGAGTCATTTTGTGCCTTTGTTTGTGGTTTCACTGTTTTATAGATTTCAAAAAATCTTTATGGGTGCCATCAGAGAGCTGAGGAATCTTTACTGGCATTAAGATGTGCTTTATGACTCCTGAGATCAAGTTGAAAAATGAAAGAACAAACTGATGACAAATAGCAAATATTGTTGAGAACTGAATGAGTGTATAATAGACCAAAACTGGATAGTGGTGGGGTGGGTGTGCTATACAATAAGGAAAAATCTTAAACAAGCTCAATCCTGCCTGTTCATTTTGAATGTTCACAAAATCACACGCATCACAGAACCAAAGAATTTCAGGGGGCAGCTGTTGCATGCAGAGCCTGACATTCAAACAAAGGGTGTTACCAAACATTATTACAATACACGATCACAAAAAAACCTTTGATTGATAGCATTGATAAAAAAGGAATGTGGCTGATTTCCTCTGCATTATGACATCATTATTTATCGTAGATAAAGCAATAATTATGTTGACAGCAACATAAAATGACAATGACATCTAAGAGTATCGGTGACAAAGAATAATCTTTAAAACATCTAGATGGAAAACATCTAGATTTTAGATATTTATGTCATGTGGTGCAACTAGTGTTCACATAATCATTGTAATTATATTATTTATTTTGAAATATTTGAATATATAGTTTTTAAACATACGCTACTATGCAAAAGTATGGAGTTTGTACGTTTATTTTAATGTTTTGAAAGAAGTCTCTTATGGTCATCAAGGCAGGATCTATTAAAAAAATGCAGCAAAAAAAAAAACAAACAAAAAAAAAACATTAAAACAAATATATTGTGAAATATTATTGCAATTTACGTTTTCTATTTTAATGTCTTAAAATGTAATTTATTCCTGTGATGGCAAAGCTTAATTTTCAGTAGCTCCAGTCTTTAGCATCACATGATCCTTCAGAAATCATTCCAGTATAATGATCTGCTGCTTAAGAATTTTTATTGATGTTGAAAACAGTTTTCAAATATTGCTTAATAATAATACTGCTTAACTGTGATGAATTTTTCCCCTCCAGGATTCATTTGAAGTCTTTGGTAACAATGTTTTTACTGTCACTGTACTGTACTTTTTATCAATTTAATGTCCTTTCTAAATAAGTTTATTAAATTCTTAATAATTTTACTGACCTCAAACTTTCAAATGGTACATAGGCGGAGAGTGAACCAACTTCAGGATAAGGCTTTGTCTAGTGTTAGTTTGATCTATTAACATGCACATCATAACCCTGATTTTTAGGCTAAATAAAACAGGGTTATTGTGACTTTTTATCTCACAATTATTTTTTTTTCTTGCAATTGCAAGTTCATATATCATAATTCTGACATTGAAATAAACTCACAATTGTGTTTTATAAAGTCCAATTCTGAGGAAAAAATACATTTTTTTTCAATGGTGGAAACTAGGTCCATAAGTATCAGATAAATATTAATACTTTCATTTCCACAGTTATTCAAAGTGCAAATAAAATGCATACAAAAGCATGCAAAGAACATTCCCATTGCATCGCACATACATCTCCACTTTGTGGTTTGTGATGAGAGAATTTGCGAGGGTACAGAATTCAGTCAGCAAACGTGCGCTGAACAAAATTCCAGCATTTCAGCGATGACTCACCAGAATGCCTCTGATTGGCCATTGCATTCATAAACTCAACAGAATTGTGTGTGATTGGTCATAATGTGCAATGTGTAAAATCTCATAAAAAGAAATTTGATGCATCATTAGCAGATCTGAATTTAATGACACAGTTAACACTTTTCATTTCATCTTTACTATATTTACTACATCTTTAAAGGAGCCCTATTATGCTCTTTTACAAAGTCTTGATTTTGTTTTGGGGGTGTACTAGAATACAGTGGATATAAAAAGTTTACACACCCCTGTTAAAATGCCAGGTTTATGTGATTAAAAAAAAATTAAATACCACAAATAATTTTATAACTTTTCCCGCCTTTATTGTGACCTATAACTTGTACAACTCAATTGAAAAACAAACTGAAATCTTTTTACTGTGAAAAGTAAAAATAAAAAAACTAAAATAATGTGGTTGCATTAGTGTACACACCCTTAAACTAAAACTTTGTCGAAGCACCTTTTGATTTTATTACAGCACTCAGTCTTTTTATGAGTTTATCAGCATGGCACATCTTGACTTGGCAATATTTGCCCACTCTTCTTTGCAAAACACTCAAAATCTGCCAGATTGCGAGGGCGTCTCTTATGCACAGCCCTCTTCAGATCACCCCACAGATTTTCAATTGGCCATTCTAAAACTTCAATCTTTTCCTTGTGAAGCCATTCTTTTGTTTATTTGGATGTATGCTTAGGGTCATTGTCGTGCTGAAAGATGAAGTTCCTCTTTATCTTCATCTTCCTTGCAAAAGCCTGAAGGTTTTGTGCCACTATTGACTGGTATTTGGCACTGTTCATAATCCCCTCCACCTTGACTAAGGCCCCAGTTCCAGCTGAAGAAAAACAGCCCCAAAGCATGATGCTGCCACCACCATGTTTCACTGTGGGTATGGTGTTCTTTTGGTGATGTGCAGTGATGTTTTTACGCCAAACATACCATTTGGAATTGTGGTCAAAGAGTTCAACCTTGGTTTCATCAGACCATAACACATTTTCCCACATGCTTTTGGAAGACTTCAAATGGCTTTTTTGCAAAATTAAGCCAGGCTCGGATGTTTTTCTTTGTAAGAAAAGGCTTCCGTCTTGCCACCCTACCCCACAGCCCAGACATATGAAGATTATGAGTGATTGTCATCACATGTACCACACAACCAGTACTTGCCAGAAATTCCTGCAGCTCCTTTAATGTTGTTGTAGGCCTCTTGGTAGCCTCCCTGACCAGTTTTCTTGTCTTTTCATCAATTTTGGAGGGACATCCTGTTCTTGGTAATGTCACTGTTGCACCATATTTTCTCCACTTGATGATGACTGACTTCATGGTGTTCCATGGTATGTCTAATGCCTTAGAATGTTTTAGTTTTTGTACCCTTCTCCTGACTGATGCTTTTTAACAATGAGATCCCTCTGATGCTTTGGAAGCTCTTTGCGGAGATCGCGAGGAGATCGCGATCACTGACGTCAATGCTTGAAGCGTTGCGGCTCATTGAAGCGTCCCAAAAGTGGCTCTCCATGCTACATCTCAACCATTCAAATTTCAGTAGAAAGGGTTTATTATAACATATTCTAATGGACCATGTCATGATATCATAACTTCTGGAAAACAAAGCTTGTATTCCAAATTAGCCTTTTTGTTGTAGTTCTTGAAAATGGATTTAAAAAAAAAAAAAAAAAAAAACTAAAAATCTCCCTTTGGAGTGGACTTTGAGATTTGTAAATTTGTAGATCTTTTTTATGCACAAACATACACACCACACACTGACTGAAGTTCAAAAGGTGAAAAAGCATATTAGGACCCCTTTAATAGATTGTATTTAATTGTACAGGGGCATATTTGTCCAATTTAGTGGCATTTTTGCCCCAAGCCCCCATTGATTTCAGACCTGTGACCAAGGAAAGGCTAAGCCTATGAAAGGTAGTAAAAACTTTTTTTTGGTTAATAATAGATTATCCCAAACTACCTGTTTTAAATAATTGATTTCCTTTTTTACTTCATGCTATCAGGACAGCTGTATAACCCGAATATTATTTTTATAATGATGTCTCAACGAAGACAGTCACTTGAGCCCTGCACAGGAATGAACTGCAAGGTTGCCGACCAAGAAAGACTCCACTTCTGAAGAAGAGACACCTCCAAGCTAGAATGAAGTTTGCTAAGGACAACCTGGTGGAATGTGATGCATACTGGAAACATGTCCTTTGGTCAGATGAGACAAAACTAGAGAAAGAAGGGAGAGAAATTCAACCCCAAGAACAACATTCCCACAGTGAAACATGGTGGTGGGGAGTATAATGCTGTGGGGATGTTTTTAGTGCATTTGGAGCTGGGAATCTCGTCAGGGTTGAAGGAAACATGAAAAAGGAAGACTATTAGAAAATTTTGAAAGACAACCTCAGACAGTCTGCAAGAAAACTTGGTTTGGGTCGACATTTTGTCTTCCAGCATGATAACAACCCAAAGCATACCTCACTTCTGGTGAAGAAATACCTCCAAATGAGCAAAGTGAGTGTACTTGACTGGCTTGCACAAAGCCCAGACTTGAATCCAATAGAAAATCTGTAGGGCACACTAAAGTCCAGAGTTTTTTTGCCAGAAGACCAACAAATCTGGAGGAGCTTGAGAGGTTTGCTAAGGAAGAATGGGCTGTCATTCCTCAGGAGACATGCTTGAAACTTGTTGAGAACTACAGCAGATGACTAAAGGCTGTTATCAAGCAAAAGGGATACACTATTGACTATTAACATCAGAGGGCTAATAATTTTCACCAGTAGACTTTTTAAAATTCTTGGTTATACATTTATTTCTATTTGTATTACAAACCCTAAAAGCTTCCTGAATAAAGTATTATGTTTAAAAATGCTGTGTTGATAAAATCACCTTTCTGTTAAACAACACTTGGGAGTTGTTTGAAAAATAAATAAATATTTAATAAGGGGCTAATCATTTTGTCTTCAACTGTATATATATATATATATATATATATATATTAATTTCACCAGTTGATGGACCGACAGTCATTTTCTCTCTAGTGAAGTGCAGGGAAACCACCATCCAGGGCCTGTTAGTGTGTTCATCTGCGTGCACAGGATCCTTTCATGCTGAATTCCTCATGTATCTGCAAACCAATACATGCTCAAACATTCATGTGTGGTCTCTGAGCATGTAGGGAGGTCAAAGTTCACTTGTGTTTGCAAACAGATAATTAAATGAGCCTTTGACTCTCAAGCTCATAATTCCTTTAGCATGGTGAAACAACCATGGCTAAATAGTGTACAGGTCTCAATACACACGGCATGGTCTCTGCCTCTTGCATGTCATGCTTTTGATTCAGCTAACAAAATAATAATGACTTATCTCTGGCTGCAATAAAAACTGTGTCATTCTGAGCTTTGCGTGGTGTGTACAGTCTCTCTGTCTGTTCTGTCCTGTGCTTGTAGAGACTGGCCCATCACATCAGCTTGACGTGATCCACCCTTGGGGAAAAACGCAGAACATTTATTTCACATCAGGCATTGGCACTGAGGTGCTTGTTTTCCATCGGCTGCTTTCCCCAGCTGGCCTCTTTTTTCTTTTTCTCTCAATGTCTTCTCAAACTTTTCTACACGTCCCTAAGTGTCAACTTCCTGCACAGAGTGCGCTCATCAACCGCATACAAAACAAAGTGACACAATATATGCAAATAAGAAAGACACAATATATGCAAATGAACCCTTCTCAGAAGTCACATGGTATGAAAGTGTCAGCCAAGAATCTGACTGTCAGTGTGAAATATACTGTAAATACAGTACCATAAATCACATTTTTCTTCAGCTTAGTTCAAAAAAGCACAAACATAAAATATCAATGTGTAGAAATTTGTTTTGCCTGTAACAAATCAGGGCATCAACATTTTTGGATCATTTTTGTAAACAAATCAATTTGCACAGATAATATGCTAATATCCCAGCTTCAGCTCAATCAGAAGTACCACTACTTATATAGAAACCTATACATCGGAGCCTGATAAAAATGCATTTTTTAAAGAAAGACGTCAGATGGATTTAGTGGCTTTTGGCCACATAACTGGGTAACTGACCAAATCGCCACACAAGTGCAACCTTCTATATAGGAGTGACAATCGTATTTTGTTGCTGTGTGAACATGGAATTCATGAGTTATGACTTAACAATGTTCTTAATGACAATTAATGATTAAAAGAGTTACTTGACTAATTTACGCAGCAACATGTTTATATAAAGGCAGAGATGATCAGTTTGACTGACTGAAGGCCTGAGGGCATCTCTCTGCAGGCTGCAACAACATACTTGTCCTCGCTGTGCAAGCAGTTCACAAATGAAAAATAGTTTACTTTTGCCAGAGAACAGAAAAAATGATTTTCTTTTATTTCTTCTGCTCTCTCTTTCTCTTTCTTCTGCTTTCCATAAATTAAAAAACATGCACAATAGGATATATTAGTCTACATGATGACCAACTCATCAGTCCTGTATAATGTGGGGTTTTCTTTCTTCCTGCTGCACACGCAAAACAGGTGAAATGTGAAAGCTAGTACGCAGGAATGTCAACATCACTCATCAACCATTTATAATTAAGTTCTTTATTGTTTTACAAATATTAAGTTATCCACAAAATAAAATAACTTATATATTTAAACTTAAAAAATTATACCATTTAAAATAAAAACTGCATATTATCGCGCTCACCCCGCACAGTATTTCATGTCAGTCATTTTCTCCAGAATAATTGGTCTAAATGTGCAAACAATCAAACTAAATTAACATTAACCAGAACTCAACTCTGACAACTCAAAATTCAACTGACTCAGTAAATTTTTACAAATGCATTCTTGATGTTTTGGCATACATTGTAACATGAGAAAATCACACAAATAAATAAATACAACAACAAAGCAAAACAGAAGAACATACAATTAGCAGATCAAAGCAAACAAAAAAAAAAAATTCTTCTTTCATTATGGGACAAAGTTTAAAATGACTAAAAGATATCATTGATTGGAGTTCCCTTTAAAATGTATTGCATAATTATGATTTATTTTCAGCAGATACTAAGAAAAATGGTTCAAAAGCTTATTGTATGTGTAATTATTATTATCAAAGTTATGATTTTTGCAGAAACGTAAAAAAAAAAAATTTAAAAAAAAAATCTGAGAGTTATAGAAGTTTCTTACACTGGCCATGAACAGTTATTTTCATAAAATATCCAGTGATATTTTACTACTTTATAGACGACTATAAGCAATCTGAAAAAATGTTGAATGTTGAATAGTTTTGTTTGAACAGTTGTGTCACCTGAAGAATGAGCTGGCAGAAATTGAGATAATTTATTTTATAATAAAGTTTGGTGAGTTGAGGGGACCTATAGCTACCACATTATGGGTGTGGTGATCAGGATGTGATTATACATCTGTCTAAATATCTACTGACTGACATTAAAAGCTCTGGTGAATATGTTCCTGTTACAGTGAACAGAGGCACAGCCAACAGTTTGCAGGGAAACAACATACACACAAGCGTCTGTAGAGGTTAAGTCCAGCTTCTTCCATACATTTAGTCTCCTCAGATCCTTTTAACGATCCATCTTTCATGAGATTGGTCCATATCCATGTAACAGTGTTGTCCTTTCCGCTGGTCACCAGGACTGATCCACAGCTTGCAATCCATTCATTTGACTGTGCTTAAAAAGCCTTTGAAGGCCAGTCTACATTTTTACCAGCATTAAAGTGGTTATATATACAATCACTCGAAATTTAAACAAGACATGCTGGCCTTTTTGGATTGATATTAACTGGTATATGATACCGTTTTTATACTCAGAGTTTATTTGGTAAACTCTGCTGATAAATGGCTCTGTGCAAAGGTATATGAAACATCATGGATGTACTGTCTTATATATGTGTATATACATATATATGTATATATGTATATGTATATATATGTGTGTGTGTATGTGTATATATATATATATATATATATATATATATATATATATATATAATATTTCTCTTCTTTAAGTACCGGAATCCCATGCGTCTGCTTGGTGCTATATTACAAGACTAGGAGCCTTTGATTTCTCTGAAAACTGAAATAAAACATACACCACTTAGTGTCGATGAGTGCTCTGTTGGCAATATACTCAACAATATATTCATATTCTTAATTTATTTAAATTAAAAATACTTTCTGAAATAATATGCAGTGCAAGTCCAAAGTCAGTCTGAAATCTTGTGCTTGGACCCATGCAGTATGCAAACACGAGCACACTTCTCTAGCACTCAATTCATCTCAGTCTGCTTTTGTGCTTTCCATTCGAATCAAATGGAAACGGCAGTCCATTGCAAAAGGGAGGGATTTCTCAGTCTTTCCCTACGTTTAATGTCTGTTTTTGTACATAGATGATTGCTTATTTCATTTGCAGACACTGACCCACTCTGTTATCCTACACTCCTCACACACCACGTAACAGCACCAGTGGAACTTGCAATTGCAGCGTTCGCTGCGAGTCTGCTGTAAGATGTTGTGGCCCCGGCCACAGCACAAGCTCTCACAGTTGTCCATTCCCTGGCTGGTCTTGTTACAGATCCGGCCCTGCGTCCCGGCAGAGTCCGACCCAGGGTCCCTCTCGCAGAAATCCGGAGACTTCTCAAAGTAGACCAGATCGTTGGCGTTGGCTCGCCTTCGGTGCGTCGGGTGGGCGTGCTCCACCTGACCCGTGTTTCTGTTGTGGGCTTTGATTAGCGTGGCGATATTGAAGCGTTCCTTCAGCAGTGAGCCCACCGTTCTGAACTCTGGAGTCACCTGCCAGCAGGTCTTGAGCTGACAGCTTCCTGATGTGCCGTGGCATTTGCATTTCCTCCTCATGTGGTCCACCACAACCTGCACACAAGCAAAACAGATGAGGAAGATGTTAATATCTGGAAACCGCAGCATCTGGACCATAGTTGGCAATCTAGACCTTGCAATGCGATGACTAAAGCTGCTGTGTTAGCGAAAAAACATCAGAGGCACTATTAGATAAATCACTGATTTGTGATGAATGGAAAATTATACAGATATTAATAGATGAGTCAATGACATTTAAGAGCATACAAAAAAAAAAAAAATGTTTAATTTAAAAATTGATTTTTTAATCTTTTGATTTTCATAACAGTGAACTGTTGATGCAACACGTTGCATATGTGAAAAATTTAATCAGTTATTGATTCGTGCCATCGTACACAGTATATTTAAAAATTATATCTATGAAACCCTAATTTTTTTTTTTTATCATTATTATTTAAAAATTATCATTAAGTTTTCATGAGTGTCTGTAAGAATCCTTTCTATATAATAGTTCCTGTTTTTTCTTGTTTCAATTTTGTTAATTAGACTGCATGACTTTCTTTAACTTTACTTTCAATAATGCCTATAGTTCTGTCATGAAACTCCAGATGGCACAGGCTGAAGGGTCCTTAGTGCAAACTTATAATAGTCACAACATTAATCTACTTTGCACAAGATGATTGGTTCATGTTGCATACGCAGCCAGTAAACTTGCTGCTTTACATTTAAATAACTGGTTAGCATTCGCTAGAGCATTTTGCGGAAACGCAAGCTTCTGCTAAGTTCAAGCTTGGTTAACTCTGACCTTCGAATTCACATCATGTGAAACCTTGTGGCCAACAGCAAATTGAAACGTCACAGCATGACCTCATAAATTTACATCCGCAGTGCTGCAGGAATGTGGAGTAGATTGTATGTTTTTACATTTTATATGTATTATTATTGATGTGTTGAATTTAAGTTTTTAAAGACACTGCAGAGCGCGATGTCATATCACGACCGTTGCAGCGTACAAAGAAATTTTG
The DNA here is from genome assembly GCA_033026305.1 of Cirrhinus molitorella. Classification (NCBI taxonomy): domain Eukaryota; kingdom Metazoa; phylum Chordata; class Actinopteri; order Cypriniformes; family Cyprinidae; genus Cirrhinus; species Cirrhinus molitorella. The sequence continues at coordinate 27,176,898 of CM065122.1, read as the reverse complement.
CATGCTCAAAGTCTATTGTGACCCTCCACCTCCCCATCTCCACCTGTATAGATTTGCTATGGGTAATTATACATATGCTGTTTTCACAGTATGTCTTAAATACTCAAAGCACTGTATTGTCAATCGCAAGTTCCTGTACTTGCTTTGCTGCAGCAATATTCTACAACAACAACAAAACCCAACAGCAATTCACCAAGACGAAACATTAACATTGTCATATCCATTATCATGCTAAAATCTTCAGAGAGTTGTCATGGCAAAAATATATTTTACATGAGAAAATAATGATTATACCAAAATATACTTTTTATGATACATTTTATTTTATTTTTTTATATTTAATTCATAAATTCAAAACATGCTCATCATAGAAAAGGTATATTCAAGTCAACTGTATGCATTTTTAAATAAAATGCAAATAAAATTTCAAGAAAAGAGCTCTGTTATTGACAGAGATTTATTCATTCTAGTATTACTCATACACTTTTTCCATGTTCCACAACATGACATGTCAAAGTTGGAGATGAGGATGTCCTACTCACAAGTTCAGACCTCCCATTCTCTCAACAATGCATTCATCTGTCATCGCCAGCTATAAACTTTTAGATCCAATTACCAAGAGGAAGAGGGGCCACCCTCACTACTGACAGATGCCCCAGCACCCACCCATATCAACAACACAAGCACAAACATTAAGGCTTAGCAATCCCACATTTCACACCGTCTCAGGCTTCCTAGCGCTCACAACGGGACAAAACATAGTTTGAACATCTTGAGAGATAAGTCGAGTTTTGTCTGTCAAAACTCAATGGATTAGGTTTCACTGTACAAAATGAAGCTGCGTTATTTCACGTCACTCAGCCATGGCTTGTGTTTTTCTTTCTTCAGTTTTGCAGTGGCGTCACCATCCAGGACATTTTTTTTTCCGTTTTTGAGATGACTCAAAACAACTTTTCGATCCTCCAGGGCCGCGGCCTGCTAAAACGGAATGTTCTGACATTCGGCAGACAACTGTTGCCGTTCACCTTGAGTCGCAGGTCACTTTCAGCAGTTGTCAAAAGCAGACATCTGCCATCCCTGAAGATTGTGAATTCTTCAGGCTATACGGTTTGCATGCCAGTGGTTTCTATTTCAAGCTCTTAGTCACCATAGGTGTGCATGCAAATGGAGCAGGTCTGCTTTATATGAATGGGCTCAAAGAGTAGAGAGACAGATATGAAACAGATATCACACCCTTACTGAGGCCAAAGATAACAACGATCAATCACAACAATACGCCCACAATGGCAAATCAGGCACTACAAAACTGTTTTCACAAAACACAAGAATTTCAGGCTGATCTCGCTCCGCCTGAGGTGAACACTCCAGTGGCACTCAGATTAACCCTCGGTGAGGCATAAACAAGGATTAACCCTGTATAGCACCGGCATTTTCATAATTTCAGGGTCATTGTTTCGAGAGACTTCAGCCTTCCAAAAGAAAAACCAAATCAGTTCCCTGAGGGCAGATGCAGTGCGGCTACAGACAAATAAGGATATATTCAAATCCTATCGCTTTGAGTGCCGAGAACCTGACGGGAATTTAAATGTCTCACCTCCAGCAGTTAGGAAGTGAACCTGCCTGCTCTTGCCATGTGCAGCCCATACTGAGGAAGCTACAGGGTTGGGATGGAAGATTGTACGGTCTGATTGCTCTTCTTCCTCCACTGCCTGGACTCGGCACCTAAGGGCAGGAGCGGCGTGGGTGCGCGGCAGCAGAGGAAGCGAGGAAGAGACAGGAAGTGCTCTCTTGGAAGCTGCCGCCCTGCTTAAGTGACAACAAGATAATCTATCGGGTGTGTGGAGAGGTGGAGCGTCTGACTGAAGCCTGGCAGATCGTCTAGCCTGAGGAGCTACAGATGAAGTGCAGGAAGCGCAGCTCATTCTTGAAACCATGAACAGATTAACAACCTTAAAGCAAAGCTTGTCAAGCCTCTGCACTGGCCTGCTGGCACAAAATGAAACTTGTGAAACAATAGGCTGTATCGAAACATTTGTTTTATTCAACGTATCTTACAGTTTCTATAGGGGTACAGGGCTTTATATGCAGAGGAACCGCAAGCAATCACGGGATGTTTTGGAAATGTAAAGAGGGTGTCAGCACTGAACAAACCTAAAGGCAGATTTTAACCTTAAAGAGAGCAACAGCTGACATGTCCTTGGCAGAGTTGCAGATGTTCATCAGCATTTGATGTGTACTGCTCCAAAAGCTACAGTAACACAGCAGAAGCCACTATAAATGGATCTGCAAGCAAAACATATTAGAGCCTATAAATTTGCACATTTTCTTTTCCGACATGTAGTGGATGTGGATGTTTTGAAGGGTGTGCTGTAATTTCATTGGTGCAGAGCAAATTGAGAGCCACATCTGGGCCACTTTAATTGAAGAAAAAGTGAGACAGGCTCGCCCATAAACTGGCACCAGACTGAGATCAAGTAAAACACATTGGTAGCACATTTGGACCACAGGCAGTATACAGCAAAACAGTTGCACAACCCCTCAAGTCAGATGCTTTTTTTCTTCACAATGAATCAACAATGCAAAAACGGATATTTAAATTAAGCAGCTTTCAAAATAATATTCAGTTCTTTGGAACTCATCAATCAAGGAATTAAATGGATAGTTCACCCAAAAATGAAAATTCTGTCATTAATTAATTGTTCCAAACCCGTAAGCTCTTTGTTCATCTTCAGAACACAAATTAAGATATTTTTGACCCTGTATAGACATCAATGCAACTACCATGTTATGTTCAAGGCTGAGAAAAGTAGTAAGGGCATTGTTAAAAGAGAGTGATACATTAGAGAAGAAATTGTTGAATAGTTTGAAAGTTATTTTTGTTTTCTTTGGACACAAAAAGTATTCTCATAGCTTAATAAAATTATTGTTGAACCACTGATGTTTTATGGATTATTTTATCAATGTCCTTACTACCTTTATGGGTCTTGAATGTGGTAGATGTGTTGCTGTCTATGCAGGGTCAGAAAGCTCTTGTATTTCATCAAAAATATCTCACTTTGTGTTCTGAAGATGAATGAAGGTTTTACAGGTTTGGACTGAAATTACATGATTAAATATGGACAGAATTTTCTTTTTTTGGTGAACTATCCCTTTAATACAACTGAATACTGAATAAAGTACACTATTATACTGAAACAGCATTTGCAACACATTTAACGTTCTTATGTGCTGCATTTCTGAGTGGGACTTTATTTTGTTCATCTGGATTTCATTGGGAAAACATTTTAGTCTATGATATTATGGGTTAAAATTTCTCTGTCATGCCGCTTTTAAGAAGTCATGAGAAAATGACTGCATTCTGATGAGAGAAATATGAACACTTTTTAGAAAAAAATATTTTTCACTTACAAGTTTCCTTTACAGAGTTTCTACATGGCAAAATTTCCCCAAATTGTCACTATATCCATTTATATATAAAATATAATTGGAATAATAGTATTTAATTCTTACAAAATACAATTATTTGTATCATAGAAGAACAAACTTCCCTCTTATTCAAAAGGAAAATAACCTTCAAATAACTAATTAAATTCATGTTTCTTTAATAATTTGAGATGTTTATAAAGTACATATCAAACAACAGTTGAATTTAGTGAATCATCTTTGTTTGTTCCTCTTTAAAACATGCTCAGCATTAGTCAGTTGTGCATTCTTTTCTGTAAAATATAAGTGTGTGTATTTTTCTCAACACATGAAACAAATAATGAAACAATGATTTGTTTCATGTGTTCAGAAAAATGAGCACACACATTTTATTTGTGCATTTAATTAAATACTCATCTAAAAAATACACATTTAAATAAATAATTGCAGTAATATATACTTGATGCCACTATCTATAGAAATTCCAAATGAGGAAATGCATTACAGCCTTCAAATGTAGTACAGAATTGCCATATGGCAGTATGGCTGTTTTTCTTTTCTGAAAAAGAGTTTCCACATGGCAGTGTTCATATTCCTTCAATTTACTGTAAAACTATACCAGATAATGTTGATCCGAGAACAAAAGCAACTATGTATGAAATCTAGATGTTCAGAGAACAGCACAGCTTGAGAAGCACTACAGCAAGCAACATTTTTTGGGTGACACAGGTAAAGCTGTAGTTTAAAAAACAACATTGCTAGTTTCTGTACTTTAATTCTAACAATGCAATTTCTTGTTATTTTTTGTGAATGAAGAATGTGAAGGAAAACTCAAAAGTCAATTTTATGCCAGTCCAAAAAGCAGGAACGTATTAGTCTCACCAGAGACCGAGACGATCGTGTGCGGAGCACTTTCGTGCTCAGGGCTTTGCAGTTGAAGTAAGACACTGTCAGGTACAAGCTGGAGAGTCCACTTAAGATGTAGGACAAAATGATGACAGGGTGCCTGACAACATGATCCTCCATCTAATGGCTTGTGATGAATTGCTGAATGAGTATTGCTCGGTTGCTTTGATGTTTTAGAGGAGGCGTTCCACCAAAACCTCAATGTCCCAACACACGTCTTCGTTAAATCTCGGATAGATGCGTGACCAGACTGTGATGCATTTGGTCAATTAAACATGCTTACATTTAAATCATGTGTGCTGTATACAGCAAAGAAATATAGAGGAAATGTCAGTAATATTTTAGGTCAAAACATTGTTCTTATAAACTGTGTTTCTGCACCGTCTCCTGGCCTTTGCTTGCTTTGCTCTAAAAGTAGAAACACCGCCTGGCTTTCCAACCGGTCTTCATTGAGTGGAAGGAGCTCCAATGAAAACATGCAAAAAATAATTTACAACCCCACTAGACGTTGCCATGTAATCGGCAACTACTGCAAACATAAAAACATGCCCTGTTCTTTTTGCCCTGCCGGTCCACACGATGTTGCCAGAAGCAGTGAATGGCAAATACTAAAACAATACAATTAAATTGATTCTCTTCATGCAGTTTCCTTTTTTTTCCCCTCTGTGTTGCACTGGCCAGTGACAGACTGTTTAAAAGTTGTATTTGGGGAAGGAAGGGCGAATGTCTTTCTACTTCCCGCTGTGTTTGATGTCTAAAATCTTTTGCTGGCTTTAAACATCTGTTTCCAAATAGCCAGCAGCCACTAATTAGAGCTTTTAACAAGACTGAACGTCGTGAGAACCAGAGGGTGGGCATGAGGCGACATGTACATCCCAGTAAAGTCACTACATTCCTCGACAAGCGACTACCTTTCCCGGGGAGGGAGGTGGGGAGGTGAGGGAATATTGGGTCGCAAACCTTGCAAATAAAAAAGCACTGTGATACAGAGCCTGTCCCAGCCGGGACCCCTACGTCACATCACCCATCTGCCAAAATGAAGGGACCCAATTGCCAAAGACAATGGATTCAGCAGAGAAAAACATTAATATATCATGAATTTTGAGAAAATGAGTTTAATTAAAGATGGAAGGTTTTACGATTGTTCTTTCTCATCTCGCTGACACTGCCTCGGGAAAACCTGCCAACAGTAACATTTTTCGGTAGCAGCAAAGTTTTCTGTCTATCTTCTTTCTGACAATCGGGTTCGGATGCCAAATAGGCTTGCTGGCAGGAGCAGAAGAAATATTCCTGAACAATGGCCTCTCTCTGTACATCACACCCTCGCTGGCAGCTTGATCAAACGCCACACCTCCTAATTGAGCTTCTCAGTAAGAAATCCTGAACTTTCAGCATCCTTTATAGATCATCCAATATAAATAACAATTAATCAGTTTAGAAACTGATAACAATAAAGATCCTTTGAAGTGTCATCTCTAAGTCCAAAAATGGGTGACATTTGCCAATGATCATGATAATTATAATAATTAATCATGGAAACTGTGACATAATTCATCAGTAACAAGAAATACACCAACTCTACAGTCTCTAGAACAATGTGTCTGAGCTTATACAGAATTGGCCATGAGCATTAGTAGTACTCTAGATGGCAAACACAGAGCTACTATCTGTTACTTTATTTGGGACTGACCAAGTATGTTATGTCTGAATAATCAAGGCAACCAGCAAACTGATGGAACGATACAGAGACAAATTATAGAAGAGGAAGTAGCAAACAATGAACAATCTGCAACTCTGTCTGTGTGAACCTGCCACTGAAGCCCATCTGAGCTTATCATGGTCATTTACACTTCAGCTCTGTACCGTCCTGATAAAGAGTGACAACAGATTAATCCATGATGATATCTTACCTCCCACGTCTAGAATGCACAGCTGATGAGCTGTCGTTGTGTGAGGAGCAGCCACACCAAAAGCACTTCTAATATCGAAGTTACAAGCAAAAGTGAAACTCTTAAAATAGCGCTTGATCAGTAGAGCATATACCAGGGTCACAGCTTTGATTCTCAGGGAATGCATAAACTGGTTAAAATGTATCTCTCGAATGTAGTGAAAGCTTCTATGGATAAAAGTGCCTGCCAAATTTTAAATGTTTCCTCAAGAAGTGGTGGTTTATAAGAGTAGAAATAGTACAAACACTTCTAATCCAAGTTGAAAATAAGTTTCAGCAAATACTGTCTAATTCCTACAGTAAGTACTGACTGAAATGACATTTAAATGTTGTGAAGTAATGCCAACAACCAAACTGAGTGCCCTCAACCACTGAATCAGCCAATAGTAGGTCTGCAAGAGTAATATGAAAGGAATGGCATTACACTATGCATGCAAGATTCATTTCAGCTCATTTTATTTACTTAACTTGCATTTTCCTATGGACTTTTGGACATAAATGTATTACTATACATAGTTGATGCACATTCACACTCTCATGTTTGAAGTTTAACTATAACTAGCATTGCTGCCTGTGCTATTTTGTAAAATGTAAAATTCACTTGAGTTGAATTTATAATAATTATATACATTTGCAAAATAACATATCAGTAAAATGTAAGTTATGCATAACTGACGTTTAGGAGATAAACTTCTGCGGTAAAATAACATTAAACAGCACAAGCAAACAACCTCACCACATGAGGTTCTTTGAGAAAATTTGATATCATTGCAACAATGAAATAACTAACAGAGGCAGAGGAAAAAGTGCTAAACCCAAGCTGTCCACATGTGTACTTCTTCACCTCATCTGTTAGTTGTTGCACTGTTGTAGTGATAGCTCTGTGAAAACATTTTCCCCCCAAATGCTTAGTAGTTGCTGTCACTCCAGGAAAAATAGGCTAATTCCAACTTATTTTTCTGCATGGTGTCTGCCTCTGTCTACATAATGCAGTCATCTTACAACACCTAACTAGGTTAGCATATCCTTTCCAGCTTTCTTAAATAATTTAAGAAGATAATGTAAGATGTCTATGAACAATTGTGCAACAACTGCTGAGTGATCATAAATTAGGTTATACATAAAGAACCAGTGCAAAGTTTGGACATGTTTCTCATGAGCTTAATGCAACTGTGATCAATATGCTTATGTTTGAAACTGTTTTGTAGGAAAATACAAGTAGTGCCTGTTTATAAGAAGTAAAACTGTTTGTACAGAAGTAAAACTTGTTTCTGGAATAGGGGACTTGAACTGCAAAAAGAAGAAAAAGCAGCATAAAAATAAGCCAGATAACATGCCAGAATGCTTCTTATGAAGTTGGGAAAATATCCAGAGTGTGTAAAGATGTATCAAAGAGTAAAGAATCTAAAATAAGACATTTTTGATTTGTTTTCCAACCTGCATGAGTAAAATAAATGTCATTTTTACTATAACAGTTCCCATTTGTTTTCTTTATGAAACACAAGTAACAAGTAATGACTCAGAAAGGCCATTAGGATCCATCAGTTTTTACGTCTGCATCCACCGCTTGTTATTCATCTCAGTTCATTTAGCCTTACTGCTCTACAGTGCCACTAATCTTGCTCTTATTATCTAATTAGTACAACACAGGCAAAGAGACAACACCTCGATCCCTTACATCACACATTGCCACCAGGAGGGACTCACTGATCAAAGGCAACACCAGGGAAGGCATATTTTGATAAAGCTTAAATGCCTTTTAAACATTCCCAAATCCAAAGATAACACATTTCAGAGAAGCACATGTTTGCTTTTGCTCGAGTGGAGTTATTGCTCATTTAAGTGTTTTGCTGTTGGTAGGTGGTTCAGGGGGGTGTGTGGAGATCGGAAAAGATTCATGAGAGCACCTAATTGAGCATAGACGGGGCACCGGCTCGTGCGTTTACACGCAGGCAGGAGCCCAGGCAAAAAGTTCAACAAGCCTCTCGCAATGCCAGGGCCTCGCTTTAGAAAAACCAACGATCGCACGACTCAGGGAACGCACAAATAAAAATGTTTCACTTGGCAAAACGGACAGGGGTGAAGCTTTCAAGAGCGCAGCTGCAACATGAGCGTCCCTTCATGTTTAACCGCCGCTCGGAGGAAATCTGTAGCTTCTAGGTACATCAAAAGGAGGAACTCAACCGCTATTGTCTCCTATAGTACATGTGACACGGTTATAGTATCTCAGTAGAAAAGAAGCGCTCATCTTTGAACACCGCGTTTTAACGCACCTTAAAAGGGAGCGTAAGTTGATCCCTTTGCACTCTTTGGAAATGCAATCCAACACTGCTGATTCATTCAGGCTTAGTGTCACACATCACACACACACACACACACACACACACACACACACAGCCAACATAACGCCGTCTCTCACCTGCCTGCCAACTCTGTTGTTATGAAGTCTCATCCTGGAGTGAATGTCTCTGTACGTCTCACGGGAGTCCAGGAACTCCTTGGAGAAGCGCTCCCCAAACTCCACGTTGGGACTACAGCCGCCCCATTCCCAGGAGTCCTGGGGGCCGAGAGCGTCGGCGGGAAAGTGTTCCATCACGCCGTGCACCATGCCTTTACCCCGGTTGATGGCCTCCAGCTGGAGACGGTTGAGTTTGATCCTGAACGCCTCCTCGTCACCTCGCCGTTTCTCGTCGCAGCCACAGGCCTTCAGCTTGCCCATGGCGCAGGCGTTGGACACGGCGTGCACCACACCGGCCGCTGCGATGGCATACGCAAACGCGCTTTCTCTGAAACCTGCCAAAGAGACAATACAAGGGATTATTCAAGCAAGCCTCACTCAAAGTCCACTTCACCCCTGGAATTGTTCTCTCTGTGCTTTGTGGAGAAGATCGCTATCGAATTCGAGGAGAAACCGCACAAGCCCTGATGTTTGACAGCAGTACCAGTATAGTCCTTTACACAACAAGCAACAGAAAGACCTCACAGGACAAAGCCAGTGAATGCAGCACTGCACTTAAGCATCCAAAGCATGCACATGCAGGAACAATGGAGAAGGTGTGGAGAGCTCCAGTTTGCGTGGCTAAGCACAGACATGCTCATCTGTGCACAGGCTCTACACTGAGCTCAAAAACGTGGCTGCAATTAACCTGGCTACCGTTAGCGGCTATTTGATCTATGCTAATCACATGCCGCTCATCTGGATTTCAGCTCTCATCTGCTGCGCTCTTTATTGGACCTGAAGTGTGGCAGACTTTAAGGCTTTCTGACAAGAGTTAAGAAATTCCTCGGCAAATACATTCAAACACATGAGAGCCACATGTAGCAGTAGCAAGTTATGTTGTTGTTCTTGTATAAGAATATTTAATTACAATGTTTTTTTTTTTTGTTTTTTTTGCTCTTCAGTGTCTCTAGAGTGAATTAGGTGCTTGCACGTGCTAAAGGCTTGTTGAAAACTAATGGTCTCAAACAATAATAAACGGAGGTCTCATAAAAGCAGACTCTCCTGAATCACTTTCAGGGACAGATGGGGAATTAAAGAAGGCCATGCTCAGGAACATGAAAGAGCCCATAAAGGCTAAATAGTTTATAGTTCCTTCTGCCTGCTAAAATCAAAGGACACTCCTTCTGCATGAAAAAGACCCACTTAAGTGCACATATAAAATTCCTGTTTTATATATTAATAAAAATATTGGTCTGGTAAACGTCAAAGATCTGAATCAAAATATAGATATATGAAAATATGAAATGAAAATCTAAAAAAAATGAAAGCCTATAAAATTACTATTGTGCCATTTAAATAAACAAAATCTGAAAGCATATGAATCTCTTTCTCAGTAGATATTTAAATCTCATACAGAATTTATACTTTTTAATGATTAAATCATCAAAAGAAAAAAACTTTATATTCCTGGTTACTGTCAAAAATCTGAAAGAAAATAAATATTCAGAAATATAAGAAAATGAAAGACTATGAAATTTCTATTTTGTCATTTAAATAATCAAAATATGAGAGTCTATTACTTTTACATCTTTCATATTAAATTTCTGCTGTTTAAATATTTTTTTTTCCTAGTTAAAATCATCAAAAGGAAAAACAACAACAACTCAGCCTGGTTAATGTCAAAGATCTGAAAGAAACTCTACAAAAATATGAAAGCTTATTACTTCTGCATGACTGACTGTCTACATTCATATGCATTCGTGTAACCACTAAAGTTGGTTTATTGTAAATGATCATTCAAGAGCAACTGAAATTTCCAAGTTTGAACAAGTTTTAAACTGGTCATGACCCCATGTCTACCACTTAAAAAGCGTGTTTAATGCAGACTGGGGCTTGTCTTATTAGGCCTGTAAACGCAGCCCCGCCTCACCTCCGTGTCCTGTTTTGTCCATCTCTGGTGATTACAAATGACTAATGAGCATTTAAGATTTAAATCAGGTGTGAAGCAGTCAGTGTCTGGAATTCACAGTGTTTCCCAAAAACGCTTGCTGATGGCAGAGCTGCCCTTGGGGCTCAGAGCAAAGATCTGAGATAGCTGAATGATGTTCAATTGATCATTTCAAAACACACAGGAACTCACACCTATTAACCCACCCACCCACAGTGACATACACACTCACGCAGAGGAGACCTGCATGCTGAGATACACAAACACACACACACGCACAAACACGACACCAGCCGGTGCTGCTTTTTTTCCGTGCAATCCTCTCATGATTCTATGGGGGGCAAACGGCACTTAGGCGCAGCCAGAAGACACGGACATGGAAATGCTGTTTTAGATTTCCTTCCAAGCCAATGAAAGACCTGGAACAAATCAATCTAACAAATAATTTAAAGTGAGAGGCATGCCCGGCTGCGCTGATGGTGGAGGAAGTGGGAAAATGAATTAAAGATTGAAGGAAACTGTCACTTTGGGTTACAGAAACTAACTAAACAGGTTTATGCTTTTGCCACTGAGGGTTGGGAAAATGCTGAAAGCAAATTCACAGCACTTGCACTGGCACAGAGTAAAATGCATTAGCTGGCCAGGGAAGCCCTCTTGCAGGATATTTACATCCACTCTTTAAGTGATATAGGCCTATGACTGATAAAGCTTTCCTACTATCAAACATTTATGTGTGTCTGCAATATACAAACTTCAAAGATTTATTTACCCAATATGGATCAGTTTCTAGCTCTCCAAATAAATTAGATGTTGTTTAGTATGTTAATAAAGTACATACACCAAAGTTATTTGAAATTCAGTTTACACACTGGTCCCATAAAAAGCACAGACTAAACCAAACTTTCCCAAAGAATTATCTCAAAGTGTTCACAAACTAAAAAAGTCACCATGTTCATTTTGTTGCTTACCCCTGCTGAAAACAACACTCTCATAGGGGATCTTGTTTCTGGTCTCCAGACTTGAGCAGTTCCAGCGGTGTCCTCTGAACTGATGCTGGCACTCATGAATGGCGATCTGGATGCCCTGTATGGCAGAGGCTGTCACATCTGGATGTCTCATACATACGTCCAGCTGTTTCTTTGTCAGGCCAGGCAGGGTCAAACACACCGTGTTGGCATTGAGAATGGGGTCAAAGGGGATCTTTAGTCCTAGGATCTCATTTGAGTCTGCCCTAGAAGATAGAATGAAACCTTATCAAGTATCCAAATACATTTGCACAGAAAAAAAAGGTTATAATAAAGAGGTAATAAATAATAAATAACGTGCAATTCTTTGGCATTGTGAAAGTGTTTATAATACACAAAGATCCTTTATTACTGGGTCATACAAAACTGTAATGGCACATATTAAAGTGACAAAAGTACCCCTGAGGAGCCTAACGCTCATGGCTATTACAAAATACACGATGTGCTGGAAATAGATATCATATACATTGAATGGGGCTGATTTGAGACGATTACAGATGAGTTTACATGACAAATAGCAGTACGTGTAAGAAAAGTTATGTGAAAGTATATATAAGCAACAACTAACTTACCTCAGCGTATAAACTAACTACTACACTGCAAATTACCAGTACAATATAATAACATTCAAGGAAAATGCAAATAAAGTAATAAATAAACTGCAAACAAACTATAAGTGGGTTTAACGATATTAAATGAAGCTCTGTTAAAGCCATTATAAATGAGCAAAAATGTTAAAATCTGTCAATAAACAAACAGTACAAAGAGTTAGTTACATTACAAAAGAGTGAAAACAAAACTATACTTTTACCACTTTTCTTAAAGATGTAAAGCAAAAACGGATGTACAAAACTTTAAAAACATCTGTGTTGTTTTGAAAAGTCTCAGGATGCACGTAAGTGTAGAATATCATGGCAGTTTATTTAGTGTATGTTTGTGAGCAATAATAAATATTCACGTGCAGACATGAATGCAGTCGTTTAAATTTGACACGAAACAACTGAGCAAGTTCTTACCTTTGAACTAGAAGCGACGCTAAAGCCAGAGAACAGAAGAGTCGAAATAAAAAGTAATCCATGCTTCTGCTGGTGCTCTTCTGCAAAACTCTTTCACAACAACTCTTCAGCCTGAGGAGAAGACCCGTCCAATACGCGCACAGCTTTCCAGCGATCAGCTTCAGATCGTCCAAATCTGACGAAAAATAAAATGATGCTGGAGAGTGCCAAGCGACGTCGTGATACCTCATTCATGAAATCACTTCACAACTTTTTTTGCTGGAGCTATCAGTTTGAGCTTTCAGAATGAATGAAAACGCGAGCAGACGCGGTGAGGATCCGCTGAGATATCATCTGACACAAGACACTCATGTACACATCAGTACTCTGACTGAGCTGTCTACTGTCTTCAGGACTTCTGATGTTTGCCTTATCTTGATGGCACTCAGACTACACTTAACTCTCTGCCAGCCCACCTCTACGTCAGCGCACACACTCACACGCGCACAGAGCAGACTGCCGTACAGGACAAGTGCCTCATTAGACAAATCCCGATTGAACCGATAAACAGGGAAGTTACGACTCATTGGGATGTGAGGGATTGTTCGGGGACAGATAGAGAATGATATGATCTAATGAGTTACTTTCATGCTATGAAAATGGATAAAAATGAATGTTGAAGGATTTGATTGAGTCATAAAGAGAGAGGCAAACATAGAGAGAGATAAACATAACAGATACGCATGCCTGTATTTTTAGAACTTAAATGATCTGGAGTCAAAAGTTCAATTTACGTAGGTGTTTTTCTTTAGCAGTAGTTTTGTATGTTTTGGTTTTTAAAAAAATCGAACCACTCTTCTATTGAAATAAATGAAATATAATATTTAAAAGGAGAGAGAGAGAGAGAAAAAAAAACAGCTACCAAGGGTATTTTCATAATAATAATCAATTTATAATAAATTATAAATATAAAAATTGTGCAAGTTGTCACATTATGTTTTCACAAAATATATTCATTACAGTGTACACTTGTACGTCTCCATTAATCAAACATTGTATGAAGTTGCTGAAAAGCCAAGCTGTTTAAACTTCCCCATATGCTACTATTGGGGTCAACATGTGTTTAGTGAACTGTTTTTTTTCCTTTCTATAACATAATGAAAAAAATCTTTAAAAAAAAAAATCTTTTTTAAAACATTTTTTAAATATATATCGTCCTCTAGTCATTTCAAAGAGAATAGTCTCCTAATAACTGAAAATATTTAAATTATACAATATTTCTTTTCTATTTTTAATTTCTATAGACTTCTTTCTTGTTTATGTTACCTGGAAACGCAATTATGAACACTGAATTTATAGTAAACCCATGACAAATGCAAAATGCAACCACATCTTACATGCTGAGAAAGGAGCCAAAAGCCCATTAAAGCTGAAACCTTCCTGCAGCTTTTGTAATGTTTAAATTCCATATGCTCCTTTGTAATTCTTCATTTAGAGACTTAAATGAAGAGTGTGTGCATAGTGGTATCAATAAAGCGAACCGCAAAAAGTTACTTCAATGTGGCAGGGAGGTTTTAGTCACAGTGAAGTCACAAGGAGGGAGTTGGTGAGCGGCCCCTGCTGACTCCGAATGAATTGATAATGATCTCTGTCTTCAATTAGGCACCATCACAGCTTAGTTTTTTATTGCTAGTTCATGACAAGTTAAAAACATTACAACGGACACATTCCCGCTCGAATGGTTACCAGTAAGATGTCGCAACGTTCAGAAAAACAAAATCCAGCTTCCATCTGCTGTGGATCCTTGCCAAGAGATCTGCGGTCAAGAATTTAACACATGCTGATTTTAATTGTGTCCTAGTGTCAACTGGGGAACCCCTTTCTCTATGATCTATTATGATCGATTAATTGGAAAACATTAAGATAATTTAGTAACGACATTTATCCACGGCTGAACAACACTCACACTCTTCTGATCATGAGTTAAATGGCTGAGAAAGACATAATTTAGTAAAAGGCAAAATCATTACGGTAATTTTACATTGATTAATAACATAATGATTTCTGTCTTGTGATGTAATGACTCATATGAGCAAAAAAAAAAAAAAAAAAACAGTTTTGTTCATTGATTGTAGCGATTACCAGCAGAGCCCCAAGGCAAAAGATAATGCTGAACTGGAATTTCCCACGATAAAGAGGTGTGCTGCGAGTTGCGTGCACTTTTCCTTGGCGAAATGGCATTGTGGATGGTAATAGCTCTTGTCCTTGTCCAAACGGTCCCACCAGGGACATTTCAATTATTTACAGTCTGTTAGGTTTCAGAAGTTCTCCAAGAAAGTCTTCACGGCCGATTCAGTATAGACTGAGAACACAGAGAACACAAAAATGAAGAAAGAAGAGAAAAATGTGACCCTGGACAACAAAACCAGTCAATTTTTTTGGTCAAGATACAACTATTTGAAAATCTGGAATCTGAGGGTGCAAAATTATTGAGAAAACCTCCTTTAAAGTTGTCCAAATGAAGTTCTTAGCAAAGCATATTACTAATCAATAAAAAATTAAGCTTTAATATATTTACGGTTAGAAATTTACAAAATATCTTCATGGAACCTGATCTTAATATCCTAATGATTTTGACATAAAAGAAAATTCTACACTTTTGACTCATGCAATGTATTTTTGGCTATTACTACAAATATACCCGAGAGTCCCCCAATGTCTCAAGCTTTATTTACCCAATTATGCTTATTTTAAGGAGGCTAAACAATTCCCAGTCATCCTTTAAAGAGCATTTCCTCCTTTCATGAGTGGGCAAAAGATGTGATGCTACAGGAGAAACAGAACAGAGGGTAAAAAGATCAACACTGCAATTACTGGGGCTCCCGCAGGACGTCTCAATAAGAAGGTTTGTAAAAGAATTAGAAAGTTCAACCCCCTGCTGTGGAGCAATGACACATCTGTGGAGAAATGAGTTCTTGCAGCGAAACCTTCCCTTTTTTCAGGGGAGAATAAAGATGAGTACTAAGCTTTGGTTTTTCCCATAGGAATATTTGTCTCTTTTCTGTCGTTAAGCCATTAGCGCATGATGGGAAAAGGACTTTTTGATTGGCCTAATGGTGTAGGTATTGGCTCCTAAGACACAGAAAGTGAGGACGCTCCAAGAATAGAGGAAAATAAGCATTGTGCGGTACAACGCAGCATGCGCAGCTCCCAAGAACCGTTGCCCTCTGATCTGCTTGTTGATATGTGGAATGGTTGCAATCAATTAAATGTTCATTGTGTTGGAGCAAAACATTTGGAGGATTAGAGAAGTTTTGTTATTGACTGTCTTAGCAACCCAAACAAAGAGTGTCTTGTGCTGTTTAAGGGATGTCTTAAATTGGCCGCAAACGATCTTTATAGGCCATGGAATGATGCGGTCTGTTTTGATCATAGCCACATCGTTTGTAAAACTGTTCGCTGCAGCGTGGTATTAGCGGTTATTTATAACGTACACTAGTTGTTAGACTTAATAACATGCAAACTCACTTGGAAAACAGCACAACAGGAAGTTTTGTCTTTGATGTAAACCTGCACCTAATTAAGACACTTAAATATTAATTTCAACAGCGGAACATAATTCCTTAAAAAATAAACATTCCCATCAAGAACTGCAGATTAATATGTAGATAAAATGTTATAATTGCTGACGAATTAAATATTTATTTTAATGGATAAATACATTTTGCGCTCTATATTTAATCATAATGAACTCCATACCACAATGTACGACTGCACTTGTCAAACTTGCAGTTAGGACATGAAATCTGAAGCTCCCCCTACTGGCCCTACTTCTCCTATTAAATCAGAGGAGATGTTCAGTTTTTCACCGGTACTGATATTCAGAGATTCCTGCTGTCGGGTACTTGCCCAGCTGCTGAGTTGGCTAAGCCATGGCTATTGAAAAACAGCAGAGCGTTGCTTGTTTTCTTTACCGCTTGGGTTACTGCTCGCTATCACTAATTGAGCAGAATTACACCCGCTTGCTTGCTTTTCTTGGTACTCTGAAAATGTTTGGGTTACTGCAGCAGATGATATGACTATAAAGGTATGTGAAGCAGGAGAATGTATTAGAGATAAGAAAGTCGTTCGCCGTTTGACAGAAATATGCTCGGGTTGATGGCAGGATGCCACAATTTAGTGTTGCATACAAAACAAAAACTGCCATACTTAAAAGTCTAGTTGGGTAAAAAGTCTAAGACCACCGGTGAAAATGCTTCTAGTTTGCTTTTTTTTTTTTTTTAAATCAGTAATATGTACAGTATGTAGTAAAAAAGCAACAATTCCTATTATTATCAATATTGAAATAGTTGTACTGATTAATATTTGTGACCCTGGAGTGCAAAACCAGTCTTAAGTAACACGGGTATATTTGTAGCAATAGCCAAAAATACATTGTATGGGTCAAAATGTTGGATTTTTCTTTTATGCCAAAAATCATTAGGATCTAAATATTGAGAAAATCACCTTTAAATTTGTCCAAATGAAGTTCTTAGCAATGCATATTACTAATCCCAAAAAGCTTTGATATATCAAAGCAAAATATCTTAATGGAACATGATCTTTACTTAACATCCTAATGATTTTTGGCATAAAAGAAAAAGACCCATACAATGTATTTTTGGTTATTGCTACAAATATAACCCATGCTACTTAAGACTGGTTTTGTGGTCCAGGGTCACATTTAAGCACATTTACAATTAAGCACACTTCATTTTCACAAGGGACTTTGGGAAAGTTTATATGTTCAGTGATATAATATATTATAGCCCATCAAAAACAGTTTTAAACAATATTTTAATAATTAATAAAAAAGAAGAAATTATAAATTATTAAAATAATAATATTTTAATAATTTTGTAATAATTATTATATAAGCAGTTTCTGAGCCCTTTCGTGTAGCAGACAGAGCAATAAACATAATCTATTAAAAAATGTTTTTCAATCAATGCAGTGAGACCACAAAGAGGGTTAAGTAAAGATCATGTTCCATGAAGATATAATTTTATTTTTGATTAGTAATATGCAGCGCTAAGAACTTTAGAAAGATTTGGACAACTTTAGACGATTTTCTCAATATTTAGATTTCCTAACAAATCATAAATCAATGCAATGCTTTCAGATGATGTATTAATCTCATTTTTTTTTTATTACCCTTATGACTGGTTTTATCGTCCAGGGTCACATTTTTGTAGAAACAGCAATTATTTGAAATAGAAATATTTTGTAACATTATAAATGTCTTCACTGTCACTTTTGTTCAATTTAATGCAACCTTGCTGAATAATTCATTTCAAATTAAAACATGAATTTGAAAACGAATAATGAATATTCAAAACAAATCTTTCTTTAGTCTAAAACCTTTTATTTATATTCAGAATGATATTACATTTTAAATCTTATATTTTGTTGTCTGTCTTTTGAACCCAACATTATATACTTACAATATGCAGAAACAACTGTGTACAAAGTTTGTGGTGTGGGGTCGTCACAGGGGATTTCCTCTTACGCTGAGGCACATATCCTTGATTCTGCACAGATCTGTGCTTCTGTTATTCATTCGTGAGCAAACCGTTTACCCAGAGAAGAATAAAAGCCCCATTCCAAAATGAATTCTGCATGCTGGTGGTTTCTGATCTGAAGAGAGAGAGAGAGAGAGAGAGAGAGAAACAGAGAGAAATGAGACAATGGCAGACAGAGAGTATAAAACTGAGGGAGACGTTTCACCTGTGAATTGTGGTCATTAAAATGATGGTGAAGATAACAGAAGCAAGTTATTCAGAGGTCAATTGCTAGGAAACAGCTGGACACGGTGAACATTTCTGACCTTGCAGGATGTCTACATTAAGATTCTATGAGTAAACCTCCCACGATGCACTGCACTCACATACTAAATCTGTCTGAAAGGACTTGAAAGGTTCTGAATCAAAAAGCAGAAAAGTCCAGCAAATGAAGAGCCTATTTGATGAATGAAACAGCAGCTTCTGGTCAACTTTTTTTTTTTTTTTTTTAGAAATCACTCAAAGCACCCAACTGAAACCAACTGATGAGCAGATGCAGGCATTCCCTCTACAAAAGAAAAACTGCACTCTGGGACACCAAAATTGTCTATGATCCCTTTTATCTTTCTGCGCATCAGTTCTTCCAGCTTTTCTCTTGGAATGTACAACAAATCCCTATCCGCAAAGACCGCCGGCTTTCAGAAGAGTGTCTTCCCATTTCAGCCAAGCTCTTAACCCTTGTACTAATCCCATACGACTGTCTGACAGGTGCTGCTACTCTGCTACCTACTAACAACTGCATCTTCTTAGCACTTTGTGGTCTCACTGCATTGATTGCAAAACATTAATCTTTATAGTTCATGTTTATTGCTCTGTCTGCTACACTAAAAGGCTCTGTGTGATCACTCTGTAAAGACTGTGCTTAGTTGTGCTTTGCATGGGTAGTTTATGCATAACATGTCTACAGTATTGTTCTTATGTTTAACAGAATCAGTATTTTACTGATTGAAAAACATTAATTTTTTTAAGGGACAATACAATTTTTAAATGCACTTTTTGCCACACTGTGGTATGACTATATTTTTTTTACAAAGTACAAATACTAAATATATAAATATGTAGTTAACTGTGGTAACATTGAAATTGTTTAATTCAAGTAAAAAATATTGCAATATGTAACATCAGTGAATCAACCTATAGAAGTAACACCAACAAAATCTAGATTAGATAATATTTGAAAGTTACCACTTTACAGTACTTTCCCCATTCATTTGAGAATTACTAGTATTATGTATTTGCACAATAATTATTACAGAATTATTCAAATATTGTTAAAACAGTTTTTGATGGGCTATAATATATCACATCACTGAACATATAAACATTCCCAAAGTCCCTTGTGAAAATGAAGTGTGCTTAATTGTAAATGTGCTTAAATGTGACCTTGAACCACAAAACCAATTTTAAGTAGCAAAAGGTATATTTGTAGCAATAGCCAAAAATACATTGTATGGGTCTTTTTTCTTTTGTGCCAAAAATCATTAGGATGTTAAGTAAAGATCATGTTCCATGAAGATATTTTGCAAATTTCTAACTGTAAATATGTCAGTTTTTTATTAGTAATACATATTGCTAATAATACATAGCCTATTGGAAAGCTTATTTATTTAAATCTATAAATAAATAATAATAATAATAATAATAATAAAACAGTCGCTGCAGATAATACAATATTAGTGAAATAAAAGGTCAGTTAAGTGTGCTTGAAGAGAATACTTTTTCATGACTGCTTTTAAAGTGCACTTTGTAAATGTCAAATTAAAAGTAAATTTTAAATAATTATGATTTAATAATCTTGTAATGCTTTAAAGTACGCTTTTGATGTATTGACTAATTACAGCACATAACCTACTTGATTATTTTAACTGTAGCATGTTACTTGATATTATATTTGGAGTTCATATATTTTAAATGTTAAATTGCAACTTAATCATTACAAATGTGTAATTATAAAAATATTTAATTTCAAGGCATACAAGTTTCAATAGTTTCAAAGACACTATTAGTAATTATGAAATTGCATATAAAGAGGTACTTAAGTGTGTCAAAAAAAACTTTAAAGTTCAAGTAACTGCATGTAATATACTGTAATGTATACTAATTGTAAATAACATGACATTAAGTGCCAGAAAATATTACATTTAGTTCAAACTTAAGTGTATTCTTTTAAAAGTATATTATTCCGTTAGTAGGCCTACTCTTTTTAACCCAATGCTAAAGTGGACCTCTTTTCCACAAGTGACATTTCATGTATCTTCTTATTACCGTTGTTCGCCCTTTTCTTAGGTTATACACTATACTCACAGTTGTCTTTAATTTGGTTGTACTTATCTTGCTGCTACTGATGATCTAAATTACGCTGTGCTGTCTTTCATCGGTGTATTTCAAAGGCACAAAATTATCTGAAGAGTTTCCCGTGAAGCATGCAGCCATGAAATGAGACAAATAGCTCCATCTTGTGTTAAGCGGCAGGAAGTGTGTTACGGAGAGAGCGTGTGTGTGCAGAGGTTGGCATCATTCTTTGAGACCGTATGCCTGCAAACCACAAATCCATAAACACTTTATTGCAGGTCCATTTTGGAAGCCTGATCTAACCGAGGACAGGGACTTCCATCTGGCGATTCCAGTGCGGAGAGCACGCAAACAACATTGTTTATTGACACAGGCTTGCACGCTGGGGCTCTTCACGTTTTAATCCGTCCAAAAAGAGACAAAAATGGTAAGTATGAGTAAGCTTTCTCCTGGAGATATTATCAGCACTTAAAATCCTGACATTGAAAGGTTAACAACCCAGTGAGAGCACTAAACTTCGTTTATCCACAAAAAGAAATGGTGCAGGTAATTGTGTTATTTACCGAGCGGAGTCGTTGCCATCAGGGGAGATGAGGCTGTTTCGGCCCTCATCGAAACCGCTGAACTTCCATGCCAGCGGGACGTATAAATATCAGTCTATAAAAAACTCAAGGATTTTACAAGATTTAGCAGTAATTTATTGCAATTAAAAACTGTTTTCGGAACTTTCCTGTGAAAACAATCCAGGTTAGGTCACTTTAGCGGCAATACAAATTATTACTGCATTATGTTGCATTTGTGGGATAATAGCCTAACAACTGTATTACATTTGAATTAAACTAGCATTTTAAGAGCTAGCGCAATAGTGGCAGAAAGAAAGTGCAGTGATTGACTTCAAGATTGTAAATTTATATACCTTCAGCCATTTGTACATTTTATGGGTCTGGCTTCCGGTCTCATCCGCATCTATTTTTTGCTGTGGGTTGATATTGCAAATTGATGTGTCTTGTATATTATTTGAATGTATTATCTTAATTATGAACACACTGGTTTGTAGTGCGAACAATTACTGTTTACTGTATGTTGTTATTCTTCTCGTTATTTCTCACCCATAGGCTTACTTACGTGTAGTAAGTAGTAAAACAGTAAAAAGATCATATCTATTATTATAAACAATTAGAGGCAGGGCTGCCATCAGGGGGAACATCAAGGAATGTTATCCTGGGGGAAAAAACATAATTTTTGATATAAGAATGCCCTAACTTAAGTGAAAAAAAAAACGTTTAGAGTAGAAAAACGGCAACTGCAAATTCTGGGAATAAGTGTCAGTTATGGAAATCACACTATTGCTGTAATGAGTAAAGATTACTGTAATGCACTAGACCTGAACTGTTAAGTCAGTAATGCATTTTACAGTACGCAGCTAGTAGTCATGAACATACCATAAGTATAGGTTAAATTTTGTACAGTGCACTCGTCCATCCCATCATGCACCCCACAGACTTATAGAACAGAGTCTGACAGGGCCTAAGTTGTAATTAGGCTGATTACCTCACGATAAAATCTCCTGCGAGGTTTTAGTGCCTTTATTCACAGCTCGACTTTTATGAGTATGCCTTCCTAAAGCAAGCATCTCTATTTAGATAAAGACTGGTTGTCAGAACAAGAGGGACGCATGGTGGTATTACATTACAGTTTTATTCACTCAGGCTATCTGCCACACACATGCACCTGTGTACACATGCACATAAACCATTTCCTGTCTGTGCATTCCATAACAAGATACTTTTTGCTCTGTGCTGATATAAATCCTACAGCTAAATCTCCATTACTGCTACAATGTTGAATCATAAATTCATTATTCAACAGCTTAAATGATGATTACCACCTCTGCGATTGCAACTAGAGTTCACGGCCTATCGTCTGAACGTCTTTGTACCTTATTGTCTGGATGATTAGAGGAAATGAGAGTGTATCCCATCATGGTGTGTATCCACCCACAGTGGCAGGCTTTCATTAGTGCCCTGTATGTTTTACTATCAGCAGGCAAAGACAGAACGATTGTCTCATCCTGCACATTCCTGAGCCACTGTGTGTGTGTGTGTGTGTGTGTGTGTGTGTGTGTGTGCGTGTGTGTGTGATAAAGTACATTGAAACGGCTATATTAATATCAACGCTTCTATAAATCTATTGGCTGTCTGCGGTATGACTCTGCTGTCGTCCTGCTCTGGGCTGTCTAGAGTTGTGTGTCTCTCTCTCTGTCTCTCATTCCTCACCAATGCTCCTGGCACATTCCCGGTCTCCATCTTCCCCTCTATCTTCAACACTGTTGGCTACGCAGCCCAAATTCCTGGAAAATATGAACTTGTGCCGTCTTGCAGGACTCATACTAATACAAAGGGAGTCTTTTCCAACTGCATAAATAACTCAAAACAACACCTTTCTTCTGCTGAGTGGCAAAGTGATACACTTGAAGCTGAAATCTCTGAATTGGCGTAGCGAGAGAGCGAGGTGGAAAGCATTGAGCCTTGACCCTGTGTGAAGTGAGCCAGTTAGAACAACATTTGTATGATTTGTTTAACATCAATGAAAGGAAAGTGTGACATAAGCTTCATTATGCTGTCTATATAACTTTGAGAGACAAAGACAGATTGACGCAAAGCTTTGAAAATGGATTCTTACCAAGTCTTGTCTGTCAATATGTTTAAGAATAGTAAACTTATAGATAGATGGATAACATGACAGAATAACTAGGAAACAAGTTTTTGTGTATTTTATTCAGTGATGAGCAGCTATAAGTAGGATTCTCACTTCCAGTCTTCAAATCTGAAATCTTCCTTTCAAATGCATTACGATTAAATATTAAAAAGATACAGTTCTGGTATGAATTATTGCAAGATCACTTTATAAACAGTTGTTTTGAGGAGCAGTAGATAATCTTTCACATCTTTCCGCCACATTATTTTAGAGATGAGGTTGCGCAAGAGGTGGAATTACAGAGATGTAGAAGAGTCTAGAGCCGAATGCAGTCATTCAAGCAAAAAAATTCAACTTAATTTACAGTTAGTGGACATGCTATCACTTTTTGCTCCTAAAACGAATGCATGTGAACATTATTTCTCAATGGACTGTGGCTCTAACGTAAACTCCACTTGATACCTTGCGAAGGTATTTTCAAAAAATGCAATACATTCCAAACAAAGGACGGGGTGCTTGAGATTACCACTTGATGAAAGTCTCATGGCTGACCCCTTAAGTAGCTTGTGAAGCTCTGCATTCTTTATGTCTGTTGCTTAACATTTCAGTTTTTTTTATTTCATTAACTGTACAGGCCACAGAAATATTATATTTCAACCATAATGCATGTGTATGACACTGAATTTATTGAACATGGTCTTGAAATGATGACCTGTTAGCCCTCCAGTGAGAGATCCATTAAAAAGTGATAATGACAATTTCTCATACATTCCTGTGATTATTGTCATTAATGATTGGTCAACCATACAAAAAAACTCTTAAAAACCAACACAAACTGAAACGAACCACTGAAAATGCATTTCACTAAGGAGCAAACCAATGAAAAAATAGTGATCAGTATCAGTAAAAGTGCATTAAAAGCCCCATAGATTAAATATCTCACAAAGATAAAGAGTTTTTACATGTTGCTTTTCTTGCATTTGCTTTTTACCTTTGAGTTTAAGAGTAAAATGAGCTTTTACTCTTTCTGTTATAAGTTCTCAAAGTGCTTTTAAAAGAAAATGACAGGGCATTAATCACAAGAAGTAGTCATGATGATATTAAATGCTTATAAATAACAGTCTTTGTTCCATATCCAGCCCGCTTTACAGAGCAATATGCCAAATGTCCTTGTCTTGATGTTCTGTCACTTCAGAGCATGAACAGCCATTGCACCATGGCTGCGGTGCTGATGTGGATGTGCGTCTGCACTCATAATGTTCCATACACATGGCTGATCTAATAGAGAAAGATGCACAAAAGCCCTCTAACGAGAAGATATCTGAATGCTTTGACTTCACGGCTTTTAAATCTTAAGTCCTGGGTTTTCTGAGGGGTGAATCACAAGTCAGACACTCCTCTAGGCTTTCCCAAAGCCGCAGGGTTTGAAATGTGTATGCATGAATCTGGAATGCTCTAGATTCTTTTGTTCTGAGGCTGGCACCGCTTCCTTGTTCAGAATGGCTCTTCTCAATCCCATTATCAAGGGTTCTCGGTTAGTGACACAAACTCAGTTCCTTCCTTACTGAGCACTTTTTACACTGGACCACGCAGCACCAGTGGAAACGGCAGAGACAGTTTTCCTCCAGGACCACCGTCTCGTCCCGGTAGCCCCGTTCGCAACACAGAAGGTCACATCCGCTCACGTCCAGCGCTGTGCTGTTGCACATCCGGCCTCGCGTGCCCAAAGAACCCGTCTTCCGATTGGGCAGGCAGAAGTCCGGCGACTCGGCGGAGTAGATGAGATCTTGCTTGTCTGGAGGTTTGATGTTCTGACCCACTGGAATGAGAGTCTTACCGTCATTCCCGCCCATCACTTTGGATGCCCCATTGAAGCGCTCAAGCAGGCGGTCGCCCACCTCACGGAAGTGAGGCATTTTCTTCCAGCAGGTCCTCAGAGTGCAAGAGCCAGACAGCCCGTGACATTTACATTCAGTTCTCATATAATTCTTCACCGCCTGCAGTTCAAGACACAAAGATAGTTCAGTGAGATAAAAGGAGAAGCTATTTAGAAGGAATTTACCCTCGTCTCTCCCCTCCCTCTTTAGCCTCCAGCCACTCGAAAGCCAATCCGAGAGCTTAAAAACAGATTCGTACAGTTCTATACCTGTTGAAATTAACATCTGATAAATGCCGCATTGCCATTTTTTCTCACTTTACTCTAAACAAGTTGTTCCGGGGCATTTGAATCCTCTTCAGCGTTGAAGAAAATCACTATCTGACAAACATATGCCCCTTAATGCCTATTTACCTGTGACTGACCCCATGCTAACGGGACCTGAGGCTGTGAGGCAGTGACCCTTGGAAGATGAAGCACTACTGACACTAGTGAATAACTAATCTGAGGATTTGGCCAGTGGCCGACTGCTCAAAGAAAACCGTAAATCTGACTTCTTTAGAGTTCTGAATAATAATGAGCTGTAAATTAGTAAACTGAGATAAGAGTAGTTGTATGCTTCAAAATGATCAAGCACACACATGCACCAGAGGTTTCTATAGTACAGTATTACACAATTAGCTACCATGCTGGTATCAGATGATTGCCTAAAAAAATGCTTAAAGTCACACTCACACTTACATTTGTTTCAGCACTTTATACTAAATTTGAAAGAAAATGCAAACACACTACCATTCGAAAATTTGGGGTCAATAAGACTTTTTAATGTATTTTTATGACTTTTATGACATTTCATTTTAGGATTATTTAAAAATATACATATAAAAACCGCATTAAACACTGTAAATGTCTTTAATGTCACTTTTGATCAATTATAATGTATCCTTGCTTACTAAAAGTATTAATTTCCTCAAAAGAAAAATCCCACTGATCCCACTTTCGGAAGTTCACCTCCAAATTGAAAATTTCCTTATCATTTACTCACCCCCATGTCATCCAAGATGTTCATGTCTATCTTTCTTCATTCGAAAATAAATTAAGGTTTTTAAGAGAAAACATTTTTCTTCATATAGTAGACTTTAATGGTGGCCAACGGGTTGAAGGTCAAAATTGCAGTTTCAGTGCAGCTTTAAAGGGCTCTACATGATCCCAGCTGAGGAATAAGTCTTATGTAGTGAAACGATGGATCATTTAAAATTATTTTTTTTTCTCCAACTTTCAAAATCATCCAAAATCATTGTTTTACCTTTTTTGTGAAGGCTTTTTGACTTTCTTTACGCATTCACTTTGTAAACACTGGGTCGATACTTCTGCCTACATCACATAATACATGAGGTCGATCTAGTGCAAGACGAGCATTTGTTGTTATAAAGTGTGTATATATATATATATATATATATATAAAATACCCTTATTCCTGGGCTGGGATTGTGTAGAAGCTATTTGAAGCTAATTTGAAACCTGGTGGCTCTCACTGAAGTCTACTATATGTTTTTTTCCTCAAAAATCTAAATTTCTTAGCGACTGAAGAAAGAAAGAAATGAACATCGTAAATTTTATTCTGGAAGTGAATGACAGTGTAGGTATACATTCAATTAAATATTTCATTCACATTATGTTAAACAGTTAAATACATTATGAGTTTAAAGTAGAAAAAAGTAAATATTATTCATTTAATATAAAATTTGTAATTATGATGTTGTGCAGTTTGTGTGATTGACACTTGCAGAATATATGTGACCCTGGACCACAAAACCAGTCGTAATAGCAGGGGTATATTTGTAGCAATAGCCAACGAAACATTGTAAAAAATTCATTAGGATATTATGTAAAGATCATTAATCATGTTCCAAGAAGTTATTTTGTACATTTCCTACCATAAATATATAAAAACTGAATTTTTGATTAGTAATATTCATTGCTAACAACTTCATGTGGACAACTTTAAAGCCGAATTTCTCAATATTTAAATTTTTTGGCACCCTCACATTCCAGATTTTCAAATAGTCGTATCTCTGCCAAATATTGTCCCAACAAACCATACATTAAATGGAAAGTGTGTTTATTCAGCTTTCAGATGATTTATACATTTAACTTTTAAACAATTGACCTTTATGACTAGTTTTATGGTCCGTGGTCACGTATGTGTAGGTGAATATGATTTATTGAGATTTATTATTAAAACAGTCCAACTAGGGACTTTAGTGTGTGTGTGTGTGTGTGTGTGTGTGTGTGTGTGTGGCTGTGTAAAAAATGGATGTTTGCACTGCAGTTGTGATCATTTTCAATCAGCTCTAAATGTTGTTTTAGTAATCACACAGAACACAACAAAACAGTAATCATGTTAAATTGAATCAATGCGTTAATATATTGAATGCAAAATGTAGTTTAAAAGCCCTAGTTTAAAAAAATGGCACTCCTTTAACTATTAAATGAATCTAGACAGTAAATAAGGGAACACAGAGAGTGGTGATGTTATGAAACTAGTCTCAACTCAGTTCATAGTGTGTTCTCTAGCCTCTGCCAAGTATATTTCCATAACATTTCCGAGCTTTTCCATGCTTAGGCTTTTGAAGTGCACCATCTGCTCATTTAAGCTTGACTATCTCTGAAGGTTGTACAGGCAAAACAGCACACGACTGTGCTTGTATCATCTATGCATCGATGCAAAAAATCTATCCACATTGAAATCGTACCAGGAACAAAAAACAAAAAACATCTACACCAAACCTGCATGAGGGTGACAGGTAGTATGTGAGGCTGTCTTTAACAACAAAAATTAAGTAAATACAATATACCTGGCTAGTCATCCGAATTTCTAATGTTGTTTATTGTCGATGTATAATAATGGATTTGTGAACTAAATACCAGGAAAAAATGACAATGGTTGCAATAACTGTTCTCGCACTTGCATCCTAGTATAAATACATCACTCTGATATAGTTTCTTACAACACCGTTTTAACTCATTTCTGTTTTAGTATATTTTAAAACGTAATTATGCCTGTAATGGCTAAGCTAAATTTTCAAATTTTACAGTCTTTAGTGTCACAAGATCATTCAAAAGCATTCCATTATGCTGATTTGGTGCTTAATAAACATTTGTATTATTATTATTAATATTATGTCAATGTTAAGAATTGTGCAGTTGTGCTGCTTGATGAAAACCATGATGATTCTTTGATAAACAGAAAGGTCAAAAAAGCAACATTTAGAAATCTTTTGTAACATTTCTTTACTGCCACTTTTGGTTAATTTAATGAGTCCCTACTAAATAAAAGTAATAAAAAACTTACTGACCCCAAACCTGTTATTAAACAAACTAAATATTGTTATTTAATATATACGTTTATACTGCCACTTAAAGACTGTAAAACGTTTGAGTAAACATTTATTTATTTTTAATTCATAGCAATATGTGTCAAGATAAAGATGAAATAACGTACCAGTCGTCCAGCCTCATTATTATGAAGGTCTATCAGTGTGCGGATGTCACTCTTGCCCTTCCTCCGCCTGGCATCCATAAACTGCTTGGACTTCTCATAGCCGAACTCCACGTCATCTCCGCAGCCCCCCCATTCCCACTTGACCCCCTCGGTTGGGCCAATACTGGCTAAACGCGGAGGCGGCCCTCTGCTCCTTGTGGCCTCGCAGCCGCATTGCAGCAGCTCCCCCATGCTGCAGGCCTGAGTCACTGCATGCGTCACACCCGCTGCTGTGATAGCATACACAAACGCCGTCTCTCGGATGTCTGTAAAGACACACACACACAAAGAGACATCAAAGAGAGCTTCTGATTGTTGGCCAGGCTGGGTTACATCGAACCCTGATAATTATGGCACTTTAGATATCCTAAAGCTGCATGAGCTATTTCTGTGACAAGCTAGTGTCATCCACAATGACAGCACTACTGTGGCACAATGTGCTATACGAGGTCATATCAGACAAGAATAAACTGAAGATTTTGTTCCATAATGTTGCAATAATGCAAGAACTCTTTTTTTTTAAACAAACAACCCAAAATTAAACAAACCCCTGAAAATCAGGGTTTCCACGGTCAGAATACAACTAGAAATACTACTTATCAAATTTGTCCAAAAAGATGGAAACTCTGAAAAGTCTAAATATATATGTATAAATGCCTTGTAGATATAATATGTTTAAAAATTGGAGACAATTTTTTTTTTTTTTTTATCACATGTATACTACAGTTAAAAATTTGGGGTCAGTATGATTTTTTTAATAAGAAAAGATAAAAAAAAAAATTAAATTAAACAAAAGTGACAGTAAAGACATTTCAAATGTTGCAAAAGATTTCCACACTGTAAAGAAAAAAAAAAGGGAAAACGTACTGTTAATTTTCTGCCGGCACTGTTAAAAAAATTGTGATTTTAACGGTAAAACGCTGTAAAAATGCTACAGTAAAAAAACAATTATTTAATGGTAAGTTCCCTTAGTATACAGTAGTCAACAACACATAAGACAAGAACGGGTACTGTTTTGCTTTTAGGACAACTTTTAATAAAAGGTTTTGATCCACTTCAAATGTTGACTACTGTATACGGTAAAAAACTGTAATGGACTTTTTATGTAATTTTATGGTAAAATACAGTTTTTAGAAGTAAAAAGAAAATATAATTTACAGTGAAAATCTGTATGACGTTCCCAAAATTCCTTGTGTTACATTTCACATTTGATGTTTTTTCACTGAAATAACCATGTTTCTTTTTAGTTTTATCTTACCAGTTATGTTCATCAGGGGTTGTATGCCACATCTAATGTTCTTAATTTAACAATATCATTGAATTAGCGAGGTATTAAACATATTTCAGTGCATCAATAAGTTAGTATATTAACATTCTAACACTAGGAAATATGTTTTTTAAATATAAATTTAAGTTAAATCCGTAAAGCCTACAATGTTGCTACTGTATTGACACTTTTTTATTTATTTATTTATTTATTTTTTACAGTGAGGGCATTATCTGTACATTTGTTTTTAACCCTAAAACACAACATAATGCAATGAGCGATTCAGAATATGGGTTAAACAACTTACGGAATAATAAATAAGTAAATTTCCTTCATATTAACATTGGGCCATATTTTTACCGACTTTCTTTTTAACAGTGTTTCATATATATTATGTTCTTCAGAGCTTTATATTTATCGGAGAATCCTTCCAAACTATCACAGTTTTCTCAAAATATTTTAAAAAGCACAACTGTTTTCGGCAGCAAGAAATGGTAATAATATTTTACAATCTTATTGTTTTTACTGCGTTTTTAGTGAACAAAAAATTGTATAGTGTAGGTTATCTGTCATTTGTTTTACATTTCTTTTAATTACAAACAAGAAAATGACCTATTACTGTTCCTGTTACAAGTTATTTTGAAGGAAAATGACAGGGCATAAGCCAGTTCACTAAATATTTATTAAAAGCTAACATTTAATAATGCTGATTGGAAACAAATTCTCTGCAATAACAGAAAAGAGACAAGAAAACAAGAAAAGCTTGGAAAAGTTGGAAAGGACAGATGTGTTTAGCAACTCGTAGTAAGGGAGTTGAAAGGAATGACTTTTATCCTGTGTAAACGCTGGATGCAGTGAGCGTGCAGTCACTCTTCAGCCCTGTGCCAATTCTGCATCGCATGATTCAGTGAATGGGATTCATTAAAGCCGGTGAAATGGAATCAGAGCTCAGAGTGAACACACACACACACACAGAAACACACACATACAGATATTAATCCCAGCTGTCCATTCACACACCCACTGTCGTCTTCATACTGTGAAACAATGTGTGTGTGTTCCTGTTTTGATACATGTATCATGGGCATTCTGACAGCACCCCACCTGAAAACACCTATAGCTTTCTGGCGCACAAAACGCCAACCACGTCTGTATAAACTGAACACTGTTCACTACATTACTATCCAAACATGCAGTGTCCTAAAGAGAAGCAGCCCCCCTGCGACATACATAGCAGATCCTCTGATTATGTGAATACTGGTATAGGCCTATATATGAGTCTCTCCAGAATTTCACTATGGCAGAATGTAATGCAAAGTCAGGCAAACAATAACTGAAGTCATCTTGCATTTATGTCTATGTAAAAAAACATTAACCTGAGAGGGGGAAAAGCATATTTGCTTCGATATGAGGCAAGACCATTTGTGACCCTGGACCACAAAACCAGTCTTAAGTAGCACTGGTATATTTGTAGCAATAGCCAAAAATACATTGTATGGTTCAAAATTATCAATTTTTCTTTTATGCCAAAAATCATTAGGATATTAAGTAAAGATCATGTTCCATGAATACATTTTGTAAATTTTCTTACCGTAAATATTTCAAAACTTAATTTTTGATTCTTGAACTTCATTTGGACAACTTTAAAGGTGATTTTCTCAGTATTTAGATTTTCTTCACTCTCAGATTCCAGATTTTCAAATAGTTGTACTTGAAAGGAATGAATATAAATTATTCATTCACAACCTACACTTGTCTATTGTCTTTTCCACCTTTTTGTTTTCAAAATAAAATAAAAATAGAGACGCAGCTGCACAAGCGATCCAATGTCTTGTTATATTTATGTGTTAAGTGCATTGGAATTTCCTAAAGGTTTAATGATACTATTAAACTACCAAATAAAATACTGAATATAATGTGTATTAGTTGTCATAATGACTTATTTCACTAGCAGTTTTAAAGTGGACACAGTTTCTGTCAATCTCGTGGTAAATCTTGAGAACCTATAGAGTAGTATTGCATCTTTCATATCTACAAAGAGTCTATAGATTCGTCAAATTTATAAAGGATCCAGCCTTATCAACCCAATCTCATGGCAATTCGTACATATTTTATGGTGTGGCTATTTTAATAAAATACTCATAAATGTGTACAATTTAGCAAAAATTGTGAGGTCATACGAATTTGTACGATTTTAGCAACCTGGTATCATGACGAAAACATACCTCTGGCAACTTTTCCACAAGATGCGTAACACATAGGGCTTGGTATCATTCCAAAATTTTCAATATCGGTGATGATACCGATACCTTGACTTCGATACCTGAACGTTACTTTTTCCGATACCAATTTTATGAAATAAATTTGAACAAGATTACATTATCTCAAAAAAAAAAAAAAGAGTTCAGCTTCTTGATATTTACACAGACTCAAAGACTTATGCGCCACAGCACAAAGGAACTAAATATATCCAGCGCAATAAATGAGTATAAATTATTTTAATAAAGCTCAAAAAGTTTTCAGGTTACAAATCTGTTGGATTTATATATCTGTTGGGCTACGTTTACACTAGTGCATGTTCATTTTAAAATGCGTATGACAGAATCATAATTTCTTTTCATTTTCCACTAATTTACTGACAAGCACCTGCACCTTCCAGCGCTGTCTGCTGGTATGTATAACATTATATGCATCTCTTCCATAAGTTGCTGTTCTGACTCATAGGACATAACATATTTCAGCAACATTACATGGCCAAAACACACATTAGGGGATGTTCGCATGTGTCTTTTGCATGCTCAAGTTCGTTATTTCAAATGTAGACACGCGGTATGGTCATGTGACAAGAACCATCCGAAGAGCTTCATCCTTTCCCATAACAACATTGAAAGCATAGCCAAGAATGGAGGAACAGCTTATCATAGCGGCTGTATAGAAATAACCATTTTTTAATACATTTTGTAGCACAGCTTCTAAAAACGAATTTAAATTCATTTATCCTTTGTTGAAACTTCCGCATCTTCATGGAGAGTGCAGGTCATGGTTGCTTAGCAACAGCAGACGCCACGGAAACGCAGAGTGCTTTGGAAAGAAGGAGAAAGTGGTGTGCCTAGCCTAGCATGTGAACGGTCCCTTAGACGGCAAACGGAAGTTATAACAAACCCGCTGGTGGTTTAAAGTGAGTTTTGAATAAAAGCAGAATATAAATCTTATTTATTATCTTATGTAGCTTGATGCTACAGTGTGCACGAATGATCCCATAATGCGCACTTTTCGTTTCCTGTAGTATGGACAGAGATCTTTTCTGAAACGCCAGTATGGATGAGGATCGTTTTCATTTGTAAACAAAAACACACCAGTGTAAACGTAGCCTTACATCTACGAGGGTTGGGGCTCTTTCATGCTACATCCTCACGTGTAAGCCACATTTCTTAAGTATAACCGGTTTAAACTAGTAGAGCAGACTGCTTTGTATGTTTTTGCTGCTTCTAGTCGAACACACCTAGTGATGCATGCTTATTGGCTTATTGACATTGATGAGATTAACCCCTTAGGAATCGAAGTTTGGTACCGAACGACAAGGTGTTTTTCAATACTCCATGGTATCGAGACAATTCGGTTGGTGCCTAAAAAGTATCGAACTCGATACTCAGCCCTAGTAATACATACCACCATGTATGTTTTGTGACATATTTGATGTGAAATGTCCACTGAGTGGCGCTAAAAGAATGTTGTTTTTTTACCGAGCAAACTTTGGAAATCAGAAAAGCGAAGCATATGGGGTTGTGGCTAGAACGGATACAGCTGAGGAGGTAATCTAACAGCAAATTACATTTTCTACCTATTAGATTGTGTTTTATTAACATCTACACCTACCCTAAACATACCCCTTATAATAATGCAAAAGCAGTAATTATTGAGCTGTAATCATAACTGTGTACAAAAACAATTACAAGTGCTCACTGTTGGTAACCTCTAGTGAATTTCTCTTGGAAACTGCAGTGATATGCACTTATTGGTACTTATTTCGCCTCTTGCAAAAAAGTTCCCAGAGGTTTTCGTCATGAGATAGGATTTTTGCTAAATCATACATATTTTATGAGTTCCAATTTGTGAATATTCATATGAATGACCTACCCCTAACCCCACCCCTAAACCTACCTGTCACTAAGTTTTAGACAGATGTACAAAATCGTACGAGTGAGGTCATACAAATTCGTCACCTTGTGAAACAGTCAAGCATCTGGAGGCGTGGTGTGGGCGGAGCTAAAGTGCCCGTAAAAGGAATTACGTCCTTTATGATGTCATATAGGGCCATACTCAAAATAACTTTCTGAAACTTATACGAACCGTGAAAGAGTGTCTCTGGCACAGAAATACTCTGTTATAAGTCCAACTTGTTTTTTAAAACTTTGGCCATGTTTAGCATATGGATCCATCTCTTTAACAGTGTAAATAAGTCAGAACGCATGAAATGGCATTAGACGTCCCCTTTAAATAAGTAGATTATTTTACTGGATATGCGCTTTTTGTAATAAGTGAATCCAATGACTGGAAATACTGTTATAAACTGTAAATAAAAAACAGATATATAAACCCCACATAACCCTACTGGCATGGGTTGCAGGTCTGTTGTGCATTACTAGACAGTGCGGTATCTGGTTTCAGTTCAAGATGTCATGAACCACCTGCATGTGTGTGGCAGGAATCACTATATTCAGTTATAAATGTATCATTTTTGACGCATGCTGATAGTTCTGAGTACATTAATTTAGATTACATAATGCCTACAAATGAACAGACATCAAAGTGATTCATCATGCGCAAGTTTGCGTTCATCTGTTGCACACTTTTGAATGAAACAGCCACATGTCAAAATATAATCAACCGACTGAAAGAACTTTTTTTTTTATAATCCATGTACATCACAATAGAGAAGAAAGATCTGCGCTACTTATGTTGTATCGCAACATACAGATCAAGTTGTTAGCGTGGTCCCATTAACCCCTGCAAGTAGATGTCCTCACCATTATAGAGCTACATTGTATTTTAGACCAGAAGTTTTCAATTAACAACTAATCCCCGCACACCTGACGGCAATCTGTAGGTGCGTAGAAATCCAAGATCCTTCGGTCGTATGACCTTCATCAGGTATCAGGTATTCATCAAGATACCCGATGAAGGTCATACGACCGAAACGTTGTTAATAAAATTTTGATAATTGTTGCATAATTTGTAGTGTGCGGGATTTGTTCTTTGTTATATAGACCAGAAGTTTTCAAAATCTGGGTAGTGAGTCACTTGCGGAACTAAGCCTATGGGTGAGACTTCTGGTTCATTTGCTATTATAGGGAAATGAAAACAGTAAAACTCTTACAGGAAGAAAAAGCTGGATACCATGTTCATACAATGTCAGAAATATAAAAAACATAAATTTTCTAATTCAGTTAACCAATTTGTTGATGGCTAACTGGCGAAGATGTGATGCAGCATGTATCACAGGTTACAACAGTGTTTCCTGCAGTGTATTTCAGTGTCGGCGCTGCTCATGTGCTTTAGGCTTAAGCAACAACAAACATGCGGGCAACCTGTATAGCTCACTTCACGAACAAATGATTCTTATCAACTGGTTCTGTTATGAATGAGTCTGATGAATCCACCTGATGAACTCAAACTGAACTGAATCATTATGTGTCTCACTTACTGAACTGTCAGTTCAATGGATCATTACTAAGCCATTAGTCTGCTGTTACTTTCATGTTTATCCTTATTTTTATGATAGCATGGACATGATGGTGAAACTGCTGTGAAATTGCTAAGTAGGCCTAACAAACACAGAAAACGACTTGTTACTCACCCTGTCAAAGTTATTTTGAAAGAGAATGACAATTTTTTTAGTCATTCTCGAATATAGGATTTTTAGAAATGATTTAATTTAAAAGAAATCTTACTTTTTATGTCTATATATATTCTACTTATTACTGTACAAATGTCTCTTTAGACCTCCAAAGCACAGACTGATGTTGTCATGCTGGCTTGTGGGTAAGTTTTACTCTAAAATAGGTATTGTAAAGCAAAGAAAATCCAGATTGCTTAAAATCATTATTAAAATTACTGTACTAATTTCCATGACTTTTCCAGATCAAATTCCTGATATTTCCAGATTTTCCATCCCCGTGGGAAGCCTTATATTACCTCAGCCTTTTTGAAAGTCCGACATCATGATCAAACTATATTTTGTAAACAGTGTAACATCCAGCATTTGAACTACTACAAAGGCAAAATTCACCCATCTGGATCCACATTAATCTAATCCAATACATTCATAAGACGGAGGTTGTCATGACAGACACAGGCTAAAAAGTCTCTTGATTTCACCTCCCTCTCTTATTTTTTCCTCCAAGACACAAATTCCAAACAAATTTTGTGCAGCTGTCTATGCCCAGGCCTGCCTAGAAAAGAGAGCGAGAACTTAATGCCAGAAGGGGCTTCTGTGAGAATTAGCAAATATTTTTTTAATACTCAATCTTTGAGTCAATGAAGCATGGGGCTGCAGGATGAAAAGAGATGAGAAGGCAGGGCCCCTCCAGCGGCTCCACCAGTGCTGACGGGCGGGAATCATTTTGATTGATTTATTTTGCCACCATGTGCTGCCTGCATGCAGCGAGGGTTGAGACAATCTCTAACGCTGCGCAGATCTTGTTGCATACCTGGGATCCACTTTTATCAACTGCAGGCAACCGCAGCAACACACACACATATCCTCATGGATAATATGAGTAATTCTCAGGCGATTTGACCTCAATTTCTTGGTTTAACCCAGAATTTGGAGCATGACAAAGAAGTAAATTATGCGTTAATACCAACTGCAAACTATACCAGGGTCCACATGAAGCGTAACCTATAATAAGTGGATTCAGAAAATCAGATTCAGAGTTTGAAAATTTGCTTTCACACTAACAAACTGAAGTGAGGTCTGACGTCAAATGGACTGTCTCAACTCTCAAAAATGTCCAATACAGTTACTCTTTTGCACACAAGGGATCCATTACAACAGGACTGGCTGTCCCTTTAAATGATAACACATATTCATGCAGTCCTTCATGCTGAGTACACTGGCCTCTGACCTGTTCCAACAGTGGGGTTTGAAATAAAGTGTTCTTGAACGGCTGAAGAATGCCACGTGTGTTACGCGCTTTGGTTTGTAGCATACATTAAGGGTTTGAAATGGGATTATATAGAAAAAAAGAACGTTTATAGTCTTAATGCTTGCAAAAATGGTCTGCCTCTGGGGTTATATACTGTAGAATTGTTTTCTGATATAAGCTCACCTTTTTATCTTTTCCTCTCTCTCTATCCCCTGCTCTTTTTTCAAATGCACGCATGCTTACGAGTTCAAATGTGAGTTCACGATCACAACTATCTGAATACTGAAGATACCAAACACATCTGCTGAACAAATGGCCGATGTGTGGAAACGAGGATGTTGTTTCTGATAGTAAAAATCGAGAGGGGGGATCATGCACCTACTAAAATACTTTTTGACTTATTATACCTCTTTTTAAGTGTGAGACAAAGGAATCTAGAAGACTCATTTCAGCCTGTTTTTACATACACTACCATTCAAATGAAAACGATACTTTTATTTAGCAAGGATGCATGAAATTTATTTAAATTTGAGACGTTTAGATTGCTGTTCTTTTGAACTTTCTATTCATCATTTCATCAAGTATTCTGAAAAAAGTATTATGATTTCTACAATAATATTAAGCAGCATATTGAGCATCAAAATCAGCATATGAAAATTCCAATAAAGATATATATAAAATAGGCAACAGTCTTATTGAATGAATTTTAAATAATTCTATATTACTCTATGTATGGCATAGATTAAAATATAATGTAATATCATTTAAATTAAAAAAATGTAAGTATAGGAGCATGCTTGTTGTCATTCAAAGACCTGAACCTGAGGTAAAATGTCAGTAACCTCTGTACATCAGACAATGCGTGATACCAAATACATTTATCGACACAGACAGAAACAAGAGGTCTTGACAGCAAAAATAATGAGGCACATTCCTGAGGTGACAGGGCAAATTACGCACACACGGCGTCCTTATCATTTCTTGGGTTTCTAATTGGAACCGCATATTGTCTCTGAGCGATTTTAACGACTTCATTACAACCTCAGAGACAACATGTAAGAGCAGCCGGCAGCATTTCCAGCAAATTCTGGCATTAGGAGGCCGCTCCCTTGGGCCAAGAAAACAAGCTCTGGTTTACATGTTTGAATAGGGGAAGAAAATAGCCCCCAGTTATTTAGCAATGGAAGAAATATGTGACACACTTTGTACAACCCTATCACTCGGTGCAGGAAGTGAACCTGCCTTAGCAGAGATCTCAGCTCTGACACGTGGTCATTAGAGCCAAGTCTCACGGTAATTGTGGTAAATGCATGAAAACAGAGGAGCACTTAAGCCTCACCTATAGACACAGAGGAATTTATGATTAATTTCCATTTTGTGAGGCAGTCTCCAGTGCTCAGTCTAAGATGGGCTGATGCAGACAGAGGAATCATGTTGCAATCCGTGTGTGAACACGTCCACACTGGAGGCCAAATCGTGAACTCTCAGCACCAGACCTGGATATGACAAGCCTGCATCTCTCTACATCTCTGCGATATGGGCATGTCTAAAGAGAAATCTCATGTGAAATTAGGCAAAAAATTGTACTGACCATATTAATCTCATACCCTGCTGGCTCAGGGCAGAGTATGCTGAGCCAAAATACCGCCCTCTACTGGTAACAACCAATTAGACTGTTTACAAACAGAAAAGGTGAGCAACGTGCATCATGTAGAATTCACCACCCTCATTATATCCTTTAATGATTTGCTCATGGATACTCATTGGAAGCCAATAAGTTGACATGCACTTGTGTATGTCTGTTGAGAGACCATAAAAATAAAGTGTTAGCAGACATTAAGTAGACAGTCTACTAATACTTTAATGATTGGCAGTGTTGGGGAGTAACTAGTTAAATGTAACGTAATTTAATTATAAAATAAAATGTAACTGTGATCCGTTACAGTTACTGATAATAAATGTGTAATTTAATTGATTTCTTTCCCAGATTGCATCGACTGCTCTAAAATATGAGACACCACACACATGCTTATTCGATCATTTATTTTCTATTTGGGTTTATGCATATGCTTTATTTTTTTAAGATTAACTGTTTTTTTTTTTTTCCAAGGCATTGTTGGATGCGTTTGCTGTCCTAGCTATGCAAAGATTTGATTTCAACAACAGTAACATAGCTATTAAACTATATTTTATTATGATTTTAAGTCTGTATATATCCTCAGAATGATCTCCAAGTAAAAAGAGGTGCCAAAGTCAGATTTTGTTAAAATAAACATTATTAACACATTATAGTAATCTTAATTGAAGTGAAGTGAGAAGTCTGACAGTAATCAGCGTTGAGTCCTACTGTAAGGTTAATCCTGCCTGCTTTAAATGTTTGAAAATGATTAACGCAAGTAATCAAAAAGTAACCAAATGTAATCCGTTACATTACTTTAATAAAGTAATTGAAATAGTTACTCTACTTACTATACTTACTAAGTATATATATCTACTTATTTCGAAAGTAACTTTTCCAACACTGATTATTGGCAGCTGACATGTTGTTAGCAGAATGTATTAAGAAAAAAAAAGCTTAAACTACCAGATGCATTTACACTGTTATGTATCAAACCACCTCTTGACAGAATCACTATCTATCAAGAATGCATCTTGGAGAGCATTTATACTTAGGGTTTGTGCTGTTTGTCAGATCTTTAAAGGAAACCGTTACCAAAACATTGGATAATGACAGACGTTTTAGCATCTCAACACCATTGTTGTGAGGTAGAATAACTGCCGCTACTGAACAAGGTTAATACAATGTGAGAAGGGAGGGGTTGAACCCTGTGGATGGCCTAATAATTGTAGAGGCTACGTTAGTTTATTACTCTTCAAAGGGCTGAAAAATGTGGCGGATCAATGATTGTGCAATTTGGGGATAGTTTTTAGAGAGCAATTTAACACAGAAGAAAGGCACTGAGGTAAACTGGACACAACAGCTGCCCTTGTTCTCTCTTGAACTTGGATCAAACATGCTGAAATGAAGGGCACAGGTCTCTAGGACTCAGGGCCAGAGTTCACGGCCTCAGAAAGATGTCACTGACCCATAATCAAGACAAAGATTGATTTGAGAACCTAGGCAGAAATAAACGCTCACCTTGCTGGAGAATTTTGCCAAAGTACTTGTTCTGGCTGGTACAGTTCCAGCGTCGAAAGCGGAACTGGTATTGGCATTCGCGCACACCCAGCTTGGCGCCCTTGGCGACTTCGTTGACAATCTCCGGCTGGGTCTGGCAGAGTTCGGCCTGCTTGCCCGCCAGGCGCTTGGTCTTCCTGCAGATGCTGTTCGGGTCCATGACCAAGGGACTCCCCACTGCCCTGAAACGAACAAAGCTTCATCAGATGACTCATCTGAACTACACAAGGTTTCACAAGATAAAGTGCGGTTATCTTCTCAAACCACACGGCACACAAACCACTTTAAATGATGTAAAGCATTATAAATTTAATGTTCTGTTGCTTTACCGCAAGGTTCACATTAAGGTCTGAGCCGATCCTCATTCGTTTAGGGCTTTTCTGGGTTTTTAGGCGTACACATTGTTCCTTGCAGATGACAAAGAAAATATACAGAAAAAAGACAACTACTAGAGTCAGACACACTATAATGTCAGCGGTAATCGAATTACCCCTTTGAACATAAACAGATAACATTTAAAGCAAAAAAGCTGCATCTTAATTGCTGGGTTTTATCAAAAGTGACGACAGACGTGTGTTTACACTTGAATCAATTGTTTATTTCAACTGCTAATGGGAGAAGAGGCCTCAGGTCCAAAGCGTTGAGCGGCCTGCCAGAGCTTCCCGTGACAGTCGCTATGACGTAATGTGAGAACGGCACAATCCTCCGTTTTTTCCTTTTTAATAACTCTCGCCGTATTGGAGTGGAGTTCAGCGTCTGTGATCCGTGCAGCTCAAGTCGGTTTTTATCATTACGTTGCCGTATGGGGGAGCAGAGCTCTGTGCGAATACCTCATTGCTTTTCATTCACCCCTGTCAAGGCTAATCTTTCAGACTAATAACATTCATCTGCCGTGCGAGTTTGTTTTAAAAAGTCAAACCAACGCTCTTGCCAGTCACCTTCCATGGCGGTCCGATAAGAAATATGAGAGGGGAGATAACAGGCTTTACAAGTGATGCATCCCATCTTGATAGGCCTAATATT
The DNA here is from genome assembly GCA_033026305.1 of Cirrhinus molitorella. Classification (NCBI taxonomy): domain Eukaryota; kingdom Metazoa; phylum Chordata; class Actinopteri; order Cypriniformes; family Cyprinidae; genus Cirrhinus; species Cirrhinus molitorella. The sequence continues at coordinate 27,135,588 of CM065122.1, read as the reverse complement.
TCATTTACATACAACCATTCAACAGTCTTTGGCCATGGAGCAGCGCAAGTGCGTTTTGCTGTGATATATGCTTAAAGGGTGCACTTCAGATTCATTACATATGAACAAATGACATTTTATTAAATGAAGTACTGTTTTTTATTTCATTAAAATATATTTTCCTCCAAAAAAATTGAATTAATTTTTTTTTTTTCTCACTGTAGCATGACACTGTGTCATGAGACATTTCCTGTTTCTCTTATATCGATTCTTAATATTTGTTTTAGTGGTCTAATGTGAGGAAAATTCCACATATGTCTGGCCACATGGAGTACAATAAACTTATAAACATTAAAATTTTGATAGTCAGTGCTCCACTAAAGTAAAATGAGTAGACGGTTTGTAGTCTTTTTTTGAACCGCACATGTCTCTCAAATCAACGAAGGTCAGACTATTGTTTTTACAGTTTGACTTTAACCATGTATTATGTTGCAGTTCCTAATAAAACTACAGGCCAATTGGCACATACTCGCCAATGTCAAATTTTACGCGGATTCGGCGCCTGAAGAGTGTTCATTTTGGGCCCTGCCTTTAGCAAAAAAAAAAATTTATCCAAGAGATGTTAACTCTAAACATCAATGTGTATTTTGCCTAACACTACTGTAAAGCAGTATTTATTCATCACAAATATGGCACAGTATTGTATCACACTGTATTGTAAAGTGAACAATAAACACTAAATAAATAATGCATAAGTATGTGATTTTGGATGCACCTTCTATCAATCTCCTTAAAAATAGAAGTAAAATGTCGATCTGGTTGAAGGGATAGTTCACCCAAAAACTAAAATTCTGTTATTAATTTCTCACCCTCATGTCATTCCAAACCCATAAGACCTTTGTTCAAAATTTTGATAATATCAAAGAGCTTTCTGGCCCTTCACAAACAGAAAAAAGGCAGGCCCAGAAAGGTAGTAAGGACATCATTAAAATAATCCATGTGACATCAGTGGTTCAACTGTAATTTTCTGAAACTACAAGAATACTTTTGTGCGCAAAGAAAACAAACAAAAAAACAACTTTATTTAACAATTTCTTCTCTTCCTTGTCAGTCTTCAACGCATGTTCACAAGAGTACACAATGCATGCATGTGATGCTGCTGACGCAAGAGTCCGCATTCTGAATGTGCTGCACCTTGTTTACAAGCGGATTGCATATGTATGGGTTGTGAAATTGTTAAATAAAGTTGTTATTTTTGTTTCCATTTTAACAGTGTCTTTACTACCTTTCTGGGTCTTGAACGTGTTAGTTGCGTTGCTGTCTATGCAGGGTAAGACAGCTCTCACATTTTATCAAAAACTGTCTTCATTTGTGTTCAGAAAATGAACGACAGTCTTACAAGTTTGGAACGAGTAATTAATGACAGAATTTTCATTTTTGGGTGAATTATCACTTATTGTTTTGATCGAAGTGACCCATGTTTAAACCATCCATGACTCCAGATCTCATTTTCATCTTTCGTTATTATTTATTGGCAACACATTTGATGACATTTATTTTAATGACATTCAGACAAATGTTTCTCTTTAAAATTTTTGTATCTAAGTTTGATTTCAATTTTGTTTTTGACAGTCTAGTGCCCCACCAGGAAAAGTCTTGGTGTTCTCAATGGCCAATCCATCCCTGAGCGTCAAAGATTCCGAAAAGGCCTGTAATAAAGCCTCTATTACTATCTCTCACAGATCTTGATCTATGACACACACACCCCTACGTGATAATAATGTGCAGATACAACCTTCTCCTCTGCAGCCTCTGATTATCCTCAAACCTGCGAGCTTCTCAGCGCCAGGATCACTGCTCAAATAATGGAACCACATTTTACAGCAGGAGGTGTAGACTCGTAAAAGAGCAGACAGTGTTGGAGCGACTCTCTCTTTCCAAGTTCTGTTTCACTGTCAAAAGAGGCGAAGCAAAGCACTGGCTTTTAAAGGAAAGCTTGAATATCGCGAAAGCGGCCCTGGGTTGCATATGTGGTCACATTATGGCTTGGGTGATATAGAGATGAAGATATTCATCTGCGTCTGATGAACCATCCCTTCCCTGGCTCTAATCGAAACCAGCCACGACCAAGACATAACAAAAGACAAAAGAACATGCCTGCAGAAAGAGTCAATCTGGACATGACGATGACTATTCTAAAGATCACTTCTGCCGTTTCTCATTCAGTGATTCACATTAATAGGGGAATAAGAATGGTATCTAAGCAGAGGACCATTATCCTCACAGCTTTATTCAAAGCCACTCTTTCCTGCTTCGCCTTTATCTGGTGAGACTCCTGGATGTGATAAGCGCAAGATGGGGCCTAATCATAACATGGAAAAAGATGTACCCAACTTGTGCAATCAGGAATATCCAAAAACAGTCACGCTGTGATGTATGAGCAAGATAATGCAGAGGGGGAAATGGAGGGGGAACTGTGATTAAGAGAAGTTATCCAAATAATCAGTGCGAACATACACATGCACATTTATCTTTTCGTAGACCTGTCGTCCTCTGCGCCTGCTGAGACCTCAGGTTACATTATGAATTGCATGGTTACAGATAAGTCTCTTCTTTTTTCACTTTGTGAAAGAGCGAAATTCATCCCTACTTAATCCCTCAAGTATGCTGGATATGAAGTCAGTCACGACAGGGCTGGAACTGCACAGAGTGGCTTGGGTTCACTTCTGTGGTGCGTGGCGCAGAGCCATGGCACAATCTCCTCTTGGAGTACGCCACTAAATCATGGAACCACGCCGCTGCTTGACTCCATCACTACGACGCTGTCTGTCACACGCAGACAGGACAGACCCGAAGTACGAGAGAACAGCAGACCCATGCTCGGAGGTGAAACACTGTAAGTGTGCCAAGCTGGCCAAGCTGCTGTCATCTAATTGTTATCTGATCCATCTCTCAAGGCCGCTTGATTGGATATCTCTCCATTCTCCAAATAAGATTCGCTTCTCCAAGACTGAACATCGGAGAGGAGACTGGGACAAGCTAATATATATTGGTTAGGTCCGATAGGAGACCTGTGAGTGGATAAAAAATGACAAGTCTGTCGTCATTTATTTACCCTAAAGTCACTCCAAACCTGTACGACAAAGATATTTTGAAAAATGTTTTTTTTTGTCCATGAAATGAAAGCCAATGTTGGCCAGAGTTGTTGGACCCCATTGACTTTCATAATATGGAATATTTTTTGTTTTGTTTTGTTTTGTTTCTGCAGAATAAATAAAGTTATACAGACTTGGAACTACACAAGGGTAAGTAAATAATGACATAATTTTTTGATGAATTGCCCTCTTTTTAACACAGATGCCCTCAACTGGAGAATAGGAAAATTATTTAAACTAAAAAGAAAAAAGATCAAATAAAAATAAAAATATTACAATTGCAAAAATACACATAAAACCAACTAAATAATAAAAGAAATAATTATTTTTTATTAAAAAATAATAATTTAAAAAAAAAAAATGTTACAACCTATTGTTTTATTAAAGAACAAATTCTAGAACAAACATTATTATGGTTAATTAATTTAACATATCCACATTTCTGTTAATAAAAAGTTTGTAAACAAGTAGCTTTGTTGCTATTACAGATGAACATCGCAGAGGAAATATTACAGTTTGTATGAGGAGCCTTTGAATATTTAATTGGATATGGAGGCCTTCAAAAGTCAAGGTTGAGAACCATTGCTTTAATAGGATAAAGTGAGTGTGAACACAGATTGGGTCACGCATGGGCATTTAAATGCAAAAATGTTGACTGTGTGTGAGTGTATTCACACACACAGACAGACATAAAAGCGAGAGGGTATGGCGCGTGCACAGGCACACCTGTCCGACAGACTCCTGGCGCGCCGCCAGCACATGACCCCGAAGACTCCAGAAGAGGTGAGGCTTCCCATCGCTTCCTCAAGCACTCAGCTCTCAGCCCTACAGATCAGAGCACAATCAGAGTCCTGAGAGCCAGTTTATCTGCCTCCGTTTCATCTCCTCTCAGCCTCAGCATGTGAATGGCACGCTGTCTGTCAGAGACCCTCGGCACAGCCCAGCCCCAGACGAGAGGTTTGTGATGGCATGTGTCATGCCCCAAAGAAAGCATCATTGTCTTTGCAAAGTTTTTTAGACCTCCAGGTGTATGAGAGAGAGAGAGAGAGAGAGAGAGAGAGAGAGAGAGTGTGCAAAGAAAGTGTGAGGAGAGCTTTAGGTGCAGATGATGTGTAAATTTGAAAATTTGATTAGCTAAACAACACCCTTGTTAAAGGTAATGCGTCATTTTGGATTGTCTCTGTTTAGCAAACAATCTCCCTCTTGTCAAACTCGTGCATTTCAGAGTGTTAAGGGAAGGAGCAGTTTATGATGACACCCACAGCCCGGAGGTCCACCTAAAATTCCAACTCTGACCCCCAATGTGTCTACCTCTGAAACACAGTAAAGCTTAACCCTTAGTAAACCCATGATAATGGAAGCTATAATCAACAACTTTTTATGTAACTTTCTCTGTAAAGAGTCCAAGTTGTTTAGAGTGACCGCCTGATCCACCTGTTTTTTAGAAACTCTTTTTAAAGATTATTTAAAGAAATACTTTTAAAAATGCAGTCTTTCAAATATTTTATGCAGTTATTTACTGTGAATAATTCATTTTTATTCTTAACATTTTTGTGTTAAGTGCTTAATTGAATGTTTATATTAAAAGTGAATAGTTTCACAGAGTGTGCAGTAAATAAGGAACATTTAAGGCATACAATATTGAAATTCATTTTGACAATTTCAGTTTCACCAAAACTGCACCACATGCAGAAAAAAATAAAAAATAAAACAAACAAACGTGAAACAGAAACAAAATGCTTTGCAGCCTGGTGCCGCTAAAAAAACTTTCAAAAGTTCCACAGTTAGATTTGTTGTATTTATTTCTTTACGAAACAACCACTTCAGCAACCAACATACCGATCTGAGGAACCTATATGTAACATGAAGAACTTTTTTAACCTCTAGAGAAGCATAAACCCCACTTTAAAATACAGCAAGAAGTTACATGAGAAGTACAGGGGGTTTTGCCGAACCTGAGAACTATTTATTCTTCAGAGAGCCTAGGGATGCTTCTTCACTGAATAATTATGTGATATCCCGGAACGGTGTTGTCATATTTTCATATTCGATCATCTCTAAACTATCACTCTGGAGTTCCCCACAAATCACACTGATCGAGCGTTAAATATGGAGCTTGCTGGAATTTCTAAAGCCGATTGAGAGCGCGCCTGAGATATTACTTACCACCAGAGCCCGATAATGTTGACTGGACAAAGCAGGATAAAGAAGAGGGCAAGCTGCGTTCTGGAAAGTGGGATCGTCATTGTCAGATGCCTTGCGAAGGACAAAAGTGTGAGGTCTGATGCTGAAGAACTAGTCCATAGATGAAAGAGACTTGTCCTGTGAGAAAGTTTGATGATTTCTGAGGAGATTCAGCACCCCTGAATAACACAATTCCACGAAGCACATCATCTGCTGAGGACGATCGCAAAATCCGCTTGGACAGTGGTCAGCATCTTTATTCTTACTTCTTAGAGATCTTCATCAAGCAAAATCAGATAAAATGAGGAAAAATCCACTCAGAAGCGCACTTAGATCTTGAGCTTGATGGAATGCAGTCAAACCTCCTGAACTACTAAAATGCCAGAACTTTTAAAAAGACTTTCCGTTTGGAATGTAAAATATTCAGTTGTTCTTTTGAAGCGCAAAACTGTAGATCTGAGTGCCATGTGCTGAACCTGTGTGCGCGCTCCCTTCTGCGAGTGCTCCAGATCTCATCCTGATCCAAACAGGTAGACGTCTAGAAGGCATTTCGTGCTCCTCTCGTCACGCTTTTTTTTTCCTGCCTTCAGCTGGGGACCTTTTTCTCGTGGTGTTAGAAACTCAGAGCTCATCACCCACTCAGTGACGTCGCCCGGGGCTTGAGTCAGGAACCTTGTCATACAGGAAAAAACGGTTCTGATCTACAGTTTCTGGAGGATCAGGTAGTACGCAACACATTATGAATGTCCAGCGCTGTTAAGCGGTCATTTTTTGACAACTTTATAGAACAGGCTAGATAGATAGAATAGATAGCTAGATAGAACTATTACTTCTTATAAACATCAACAAAAAGAAAGAAAGTGAATAGCCTATAGATGACTGATTTATGACAGTATGACTGTGTCTGAGAATAAGTCTACAAACATGCTCATTCAGTTATATGGGTGAGCAATGGTGACACTTTATTCCAGTATTACGTTACTTTTGCTCAGGTATCTAGTATCTTTCCTAACGTTCTCCAAATGACTTAGCCTTGCTGTCTTGCTTCTTCAGAATAATTATCAAATATTTTAGGATTTGTTTAGTTGTATAAAGACAATCCAAAAATTCTTAAATTCCATTTAGCTTGTGTGTTTGCATTCCAGCCCCCCATTGTTTAAATAATGATTTATAAGCATATCAAATCATAAAAACACTGTCGTATTTAGCCTGTAGTGCATTTAAAACAAAGCCATGAATCTCACACATTTGGCCTGTAATAGCTGTCCCCTCATCTATCATCGGCAAAGGTCTGCATTATCACCCTCATTAACTGTCCTCCCAATGTAATTTGTGGCTCTCAAGACAGTTCTTCATTGTGATGTTGTCTTCATTCGCCGTACGCGCTCTACCTCATCTATCCGATGGCCAGGGGGTCCCGAATTGAAATCCAAGACCTCCCTGCTCTTTTGAAGTCTCGCTTTACTATTGGATTCAGATACAGTGATGTACTGCATCACATACAGGTACAATCAAAGATGGAAGCTCTGGATCTGTTTTCATATCTCGTTTGAGATAGCCGAGAGCAGAAAGGGGATGCGATAGGCTGTTTATCTGTTATCTCAGGGTCAGGTCTTTTTGATTTTCACTCTTTGTTTTCTCTCCAGCTTCAAAGCAGCAAATATGGAACAGTTTTGTCTGAGCCGCAGGTGTGTTGCAGTTCAATTTATCATTACATAAAAGAGGTAAGATAGCCTGCCTGTCTTGTGAGATAGTTTAATTGCAAAGAAACGGTGATCAATTCTGGTCTGAAGGCGAATAAATTTACTGAACGTTAGCGTGTATGGCATTTTGTACAAAACTGATCAATTTAGCAAAGATGTACTTTTAAAAAATCAAATCAGTTTAGGATCTAATTGCACCAAGACAAGTTCTTGTTATTCCTGTAGTTATATGAGATGAAGAACCTTCTTTATATTAAAGAAAGTTATGAAAAGTACTTTATCATATCCCATCTATATATATCTGCTGCATAATTGGAAACATGGCTTTGACAAAACAGACTATGCACTCGTTCTCCCTTTCTCTCTTCATACGTGTGTGTGTGTGTGTGTGTGTGTTTTGTTTGGGAGGAGCGATTCTTCATACTTGGCTTAAACTTTATGGACAATAAAGATCCCATTTCAAAGTACAGCAGGGTGTTGAGCCTGGGGTCTTGGCTGAGCGTTCCTGGGAACAGCCCTCTGAAGACCAGGAGAATATCTTCAGCTGACACACGGCACGGAAAAATCCCCATGCAGAAGTCGTCCACCACACGGACCATGTGGCCAAACCGTCTCTCATTTATTCTGGGCTAATTTACACTTGATCAGGTAAAACCAAACCCCCGCTTTTGCTACTAAACTCGAGATCCATTATTTAGAAAAAAGCTGTTAATTATGATCTCCCCCCTTTTTCCTATTGTTTAACATTCTGATGTCAAACAGGGAGTGAGACAACTCCCTGTTACGTTAGCATCCAATGCGATTAGAAATCCCATTGCACACAATATTTTTTAAGCATAGTTAAAAATTCATCCAAATCAAAACCACATGACGCTTATGTGCCATAACCTTTATAAACAAGCCACAGTCATTTCTGGAATCCCCATGAGAAGTCAAGTTCATGAAATTCCTTCACCACTGGCAGTAGAGTTTGTGTTATAAAACGTCAATATTGCCACACGCTTCTGTGTGTCTGCAAACAGGCTGCTCAGTATGGAGAAAGGACAGTGTCAAGTCATGCGATGACCTAAACAACAGAGGATGGGAGGGGATTCGTCAGACATGCTGTTTCCTGGAACTCGCATCAGATGAGTAAGATTTTGTCTCTTCAGAACATGAGGGCAGAGTAAAACATGTATAATCACGGCGCACCGTATAATAATCTGTTTTGTGCATTATAATTTATTCCAATAAAAAAAGCTGTTGCTCACCACAAGATTTGAGCCATCGTTGAATCAGAGCTTGCTCTGTAAGACTTTTTGCAGACTCAGTTCCTGCATAAAAGCGTTCCCGTTTTACAGATCATGAGCTCACCCTATCAGCGGCGAGAGTTTTCGCTTGGAGTACAGTAATTAATTCCAGAAGAAATTGCATCCTCCAAATGGGTCACTTTTAATGCTCTGTAATAGCACCACTTGTGAACTTTGGTCCAACGGAGGGTGTTAGTTTTAGGGACAGTGTCTTCAACTCATTTAGCATATGAGTACAGTGTGGACGCTCATATTGGCCAGGTTCATTTAACACCATCTTGTGGAATTTCTCAAGTACGCTGATGATTCATTTAATACGCTTCACCGCACAAATGTGCTGAGATGGAACATTTCCGATTTTGTGGAATTTTTCAAAAAAAGAATTGAAATTACAGTCAAAATGACTCATTTGAAATTTGGGATATTTATGGATTTTTTATTTATATTTGGGTTAGAACTTTAATTATATAATGCTCTCGATATATTATACGTCCATCAAATACTTTTACTTCAAACTCGCTAAAATCCCACCCTCAGCCCAATCAGAAGTACCAGTACTTACATAGGAACCTATACATCGGAGCCTGATAAAAATGCATTTTTAAAGAAAGATGTCAAATGGATTTAGAGGCTTTTGCATCTGAACTCTTCAAATATTCTTATTTGGATTACTTTGGGATTTGTATGTAATAGATAGATAGATAGATAGAATACCTTAAAAATGAGACACTGGAGTAATGCAGCATGGAAAAGATGGAGTCGTTGTGCGGTCAAAAAGCCACGTTTTCTGGTGAGATACACATTCGCAAAGAGATGAGCCAAGGAGATAATGGGCCACACACTGATTACTGGTGTGATAAACGCTCTGCAAATTAGAATCAGCAGCTTTTTGTCATGCTGCATAAGTAGCTTTTCATCCAGTTCTTTTTCCTTATGTTTACTCAGCTTATAAACGGGAAAAGGAAAAGGAAAATCAGCAATGTTTAAAAAAAGGAAAACTATTTGAAAACTATTTTAACAATTCTGAACTTCTCCATAGTGATAGATAGTATGATGATGAAACAGATGTTTCCCCGAAACATCCCATTTATTTTATAGGCACATGGTGGTATGAAGCAAAAATCGTACAGCTGGATATGATTTTCCCTAAGCCATGAATTTTAGGGGGAGAATTTTGAATGTGTGAGTATATAGCGCCACCATGTGTTGAGGTTTTGTTGCTATAGGCAGATTTTGTTACAGTTTTGGCTACAGTTGCAGAGACTAGATGGGTGTGCTGAAAATGTGCATTGTGTTCATTTAGCATAGTTCAATTCAAGATAATTTTGACATGATACTATCATGGATTTGTTTTAATCACACTCGTTCACATGCCAGCTGCTAAATACTTCCAGGAGTAATAACAATCAAATATAGCCAAGGAACACCTGTTGAAAGAAAACGTCAGCTCTCATACACATGCCTTTATCCTTGCAGCTCGACATAAATACGTCTGATGACAGATCATGACTGTCAGATGGCTTCTGCAACAAAATCATTCACCTCTCCTGTCTGCAATACAAAATCCGAAGCAGAAATTACAGCCTCTGTAATGATAAAATCTCTCCTTCTGTAGAAAATGACAAACACAATACTATCAAGCAAATTCAGTTTAACATGCCCTGTCGGAGTTCCACAGAAAACCCATGAGTAAAAAATCCAACATGTCCTGACAGAGACTTGATAGGTTTAATCTGGGACTAGGCTGATCATGTTTCCCACTCAGATCAGCAGAACTAGGTGAGGTGCTGTGATTTCCAAAGGAAAGGGCTTCCACTGTGATGTGTCGTCCTTAGGTAAACATGCAAATATGCTTGATAACATCTAACACACCCTTGATCTATTAGAACAAAGAGCTCAGTGAGGGAAACGTTTCCCTCTGGGGTTTTCAAGGCCCGTAAAGAAATTGTTTCCACTCAGTATGTTTGTTTCTGATGTGTCAGAGAGATTTGGGTGGGTCTTGTACAATTTCACTTATGTTAAGTTACTGTAGAGTTCAAGCCTCGAATAATGGAAATTTGAAAGAGAATTATTTATTGGAATGACTGCTTTGATATATAAATTAACACTAAACACTGATTTTACAGACAATAAATGAACTAGTGAGGTCTTCAGAGTGATTGTTTAAAAATTAGAAAAGCCTAAGCAAAGATTTAAAAAAAAAAACCTCCAAGCCAAAAGTACATTATACAATTTTTCCTATGGTTTATGACTCAGAATGGTTTAGTCATAAGTTAAATCTTGTTTCCTTTTTCTTGACCTGTTTTATGTACTGCAGGGGTTGTCAAGTATATTTATATGTAAGGTATATATATTCGCACATTATACAGTTGAGGTCAAAAGTTTACATAGGCTACACCTTGCAGAATCTGCAAAATGGATTTTAACAAAATAAGAGGAATCCAAAAAATGCATGTAAATTTATATTTAGTACTGACCTGAATAAGACATTTCATATAAACTACATTTACATATAGTCCACAAGAGAAAATAATAGCTGAATTTATAAAAATGACCCCATTCAAAAGTTTACATATGCTTGATTCTTAATACTGTGTTGTTTTTTTAGTGACGGTTGTTTATGAGTCCCTTGTTTGTCCTGAACAGTTAAACTGCCCACTGTTCTTCAAAAAAATCTGCCAGCATTTTTGTGTATTTGATTAAAGTTAAAATTAACTTATTTCTGGGAAACATGTAAGTATCTTCTGTAGCTTCTGGAGGGCAGTACTCAATGAAAAAAAAATTAGGCAAATTAAGAAAAATGTACACATCTTCATTGTGTTCAAAAGTTTACACCCCTGGCTCTTAATGCATTGTTTTTCTATCTGGAGCATCAGTGACCATTTTAAACTTTTGTAATAATTGCGTATAGGGTGACCACCCGTCCCGCTTTGCATTGTACCGCACAGCATTTTCACCCCTTGTCCCGCACGTCACAATCTGAAGAAATGTCCCGCATTTTCATGAGTCTGTTGATTTTTTAAATTATCATATTAAGAAAACATGTATGCATGCTTTTTTAAGAAAGCTTTTTATTTTATTTTATTTATTTATTTATTTTTTGCAGCGTAGTTTCCACGCAAAAGATGTACAGACCTCATGTGATCTAGCGCCACCGACAGAAATGGTCGAGCGCAGACGGAAAAACACGATATTCTTTGTCAATTTGAACAAATAAAAAAATCGATGCAACTGTCAGATGTTACTTTCTTCTTATTTTAATAGTTCATTTGAGGCGGTTCTGTGGAGTTATTGTAATGACAAATGTCAAGAGCGCATTATTGTAATGCCAGGGCACAATTCTCTCGCAGGTGGATTCTTTCACTCTCACATAAAACGGACGTGTTTTCTCTCGGTTACATGTGCACGCTCAGAAACATAAATAAGCGCATATGACAACGGATGTATATCAGTATTTATATAGCATAACAATGGAAAATGTATCTGTCTTGCATGTGTCCCACATTGTCCCGCAACAGAACTATTGCCAGGTGGTCACCCTAATTGCGTATGAGTCCCTCAGTTGTCCCCAAATGATACAAGCACTGTTGAAAAGGGTTCAAATACACAAAAATGCTGAAAACCCAAAGAATATAACATGCATTTTGTTTAATCCCTCTTATTTTGGTAAAATAATTAACATTTTGCAGAGGTGTATGTAAACCTCTGTAAAAAAAATAAATAATAAATAAATAAATAAATAAATGACCTCAACTGTATATGTATAGTATCATATATATTATTTGTTCATGTGGATATTAAAAGCTGCATAACTGAGAAATTTTTGCATGACAGAGAAGACCTGAAAACAATTGTGTAACTGCTTACAGTTGCACTCATGCAACCATGACACAATCTTGACACTGGTGAGGATACATGGTGTTTTTTTTAACAGACAAAACTAGGTATCCTATTAGAAACCGTAAATGTCAAAGTATTTATGAAAATAAAAAATGTAATAACGTTCCTTTGCAATTATATTCGTCATTGCTTAAAGCAGGTCTAATAATTGCTTTTAAATATCATCATGAAATCTAGCAGTTAGATGAGTGCCCCAATGCCAAAAGAAATCAGGAGCATCTTATTATTACCTTGACATTGGTAGAAAGAGAAGTGGCATTTCTTATTTTAGCGTACTTACAACAGTGTGTGGTCAAATATGAGCCCACATCGCCCTCTTGTGGAAAAATATAATTCATGTAATAGAGTACAAGGAGTAAACATGATCGATTCTGAGTTCAGGAAAGAAAATATAAAAAAGTTTGTAAAGTGACATTGTTATCAAAATTCCGTTACCATTTTGAATTTTCATTGGCTTTTTTTTTAAAGGGTCCGCTTAGCTTCAAGGATCAAACGTCATAACAAAGAGACATCAGCTTTAAATGTCATTGGATTTCAAACGGGACCGCTCCGCCCATTGAGCGTATGAGCCCCGCCCATTAAGGAATGCCCCGGCTCTTTGTAATGACGTTTGATCTTGTGGGCGGGACGCTCGATTCCTCTGGGAGGAGCGACAGAGCCATTGACACGTACGAATGCCTCAATAATTTGGAGGAAGGTGATACAGTTACAGGAAAGGAATACGTCCAATGCATTTCCGTTAGCAATCGAAACGGTTTCTTAATGTGCGCTGCTACTCTGTTCAGAAGGTCGCGCTTAAAGGCGGTGTGTGCAGCACCGGTAGTCGGAGTACAATGAGGTTTTCTATGTTGATCAGCCTGTTAAGGCCAATCGGCCCGGTTATTATCGGGATCTCTCTGGGATTTACTCTGAGTTTGCTGAGTGTGAGCTGGGTAGAGGAGAGCTGTGATATTAACATCATAGGAAATGAAGGAATCGTTTTATCCCAGGATGAAAGTCTGAAAGGAGCTCGGAGACCCAACTCCATTTCCACTGGGAATGGTGGTGAGGAGGAGGATTTCCAGCCGAGAATAATCCCATATAAACCAGTGACACAGTCTCAGCCCAAGAAACTTTTCAGGTAGACAAACCAATTAGACTACTTCATCTGTCTTCGATTATGTGGCTCGCACCAAAATCCAAGCCTGAGGAATCTGTCATGATGGGCATTTTTAATAATAATAATAATAAAAAAAACGTTGTGTACGTGTATACTAGTAGAGACAGAGATATAAGTGTCCCCACAAGACAATCAAAGCCTCCGAGTTTTGACCAGAAAATAGATTCATAAATTATGTCTTAATTAAAATCTAAAATAGCCCATATTTTGGGGATGGAATAGGGTTGAGGTCAACGTATAATTACAGTAATTATTGTTATGAACGACAGCTGTGAACAGGAAGTCATGGAAGTTATACAAGCTTCTCTGTCTGTGAGAGAGCATTTATCTAATGATTAACTCAAATCCATAAAAGAAAACTCAAAAACATTTCCGGTGTTGTTGTTTCCTGAAATTGAAGGTCGTTTTCACGAATTTCAAGGTGAATCTTAATAATCCGGTTGCAAGTCAGCCATGCTTATGTTGATTTCCTCAAAATGTAAGCATGTTGCATTTGTTTGATCTAAAGTACAGCAAAAAAGTAACTGTTTTCTATTTGAATATATTTTAAAATGTATTTTATTTCTGTGGTTTCAAAGCTGATTTTTTTCAAATTTTCTGATTTGCTGCTTAAAAAACTATTATTGCTATTATTATTATTATTATTATTATTATAATAATAATAATAATAATAATAATGCTGAAGAAGAGCATTTATCTAAAATAGAAATCTTTTGTAAGATTTTAAATGTCTTTATCATAACTTTTGATCAATTTAAGGCATCTGCTAAATAAAAGTGTTAATTTCTATAATTAAATTACATTGACTCCAGCTTATTATTTCAGATAAATGTTGATCTTTGGATCTTTCTATTCATCAAAGAATCCTGAAAAAAATGTACTCAATTGTTCTTAATAATAATAATAATAATAATAATAATAATAATAATAATAATAAATGTTTCCTGAACCGCAAATCAGCATATTAGAATGATTTCTGAGGGATCATGCGACACTGAAGACTGGAGTAATTCAGCTTTGATCACAGGAATAAATTACATTTTAAAATGTATTCAAATAGAAAGCAGTCATTACAATATTAATGCTTTTGCTGTATTTGGATCAACTAAATGCAGGCTTGGGAAGCAGAAGAGACCTCTTTAAATAATAATAATAATAATAATAAAAACATTATAAATCTCATTCTGAAAAAACTGTTGACTGATAGTGTGACCTAAAAATGTTTACATTTATATATTGGTAGCTACTGTTGTTTTTTCTTTTCTTTTTTTTTTTTTTACTACATATTAATGACATTTTGACAATAAAAGCGACTTATTAAATAGTTAAAGATCAGTATTTTTCAGCCAGTGAAAATATAAAATAATGAAGACAAAACAAAAATACTACTCTAACTGGAAAATTCACAGCTTTGAGTTTGGTTGTTACTTCTAGTATTGTGACTCAAACCACTATACTGTACTGCTGTTGGCTTAGGCTTTGACAGTTACAGATTAATCAAATATTTGCTTTTGCTTTTCAAAGAATTTTGAAACAATATTGTCTATGACTCAGTGTCATTTGACAAACACTGAGGTATTTCGATATTGTTTCTTGGGAATTAGATGAAACACGCCTGTGGCAGGATTATACTGTAACAGCATGTTTTTATTTTTTTATTTTTTTATTCTTTTATTATGTCCCATGGGAACTCTGTAATCCTTAAGAGTGGCTCCCATGGTGCTAATTTCTCTATTTCAGTCAACACTTACAATGCCCAGAGGTAAATTAGGAAGGTTAAAGACTACAGTTAACTAATCCCATAGCGTGAAAGGGTCAGTTGTCTTTGGTTATCAGTTAAGTTCTCGTTGACCTCATACTAACCTCATCCTCCAGACACTGGTTCACAAAGCTGCATCCTGATAGTTGACTGCTAAATTTATCCAAAACTCACATCCCGAATTTCTGCCCTAAAAAAAATTATAATAATTGTTTTTTTTTTTCTCACTGTATTTTACAGTTGCATCTTTATATCTCACATATACTTGACTTTATTTCTTGTAATTGCAACTTTGTTCAATCTGTTTTTCTTATTGTTTATAAACAGTATTTTTATTATATTTGGAATTAGCTTTTCTATTTTTTTCTATTTTAAATTTGGTCATTTTACATTTTGTCATATTTATTAGGTTTTAGTTTTAGCAACATTTCTAGTTTTCATTTGTTTTGTTTTTTTTAATCTAATATTTCATTCATTGAAAATGCATGATATGTTTTGTATATTTGTATTATTTTTATACTATTATAGTATTTATTATTATTTTGCATTAGCTTTATTTTTATATTTTAAGTTTAGTAATTTTGGGCTTTTGTAATTTTTCTTAGTTTTATTTTTAAATATTTATTTATGGCCTTAGTTGATTTAAGTTTTAGTTTAAGCAACATTGCTAATTTTCATTTAAGTTTTCCATCTAATATTTATTTTGTTTTATTTTAGTCCTGTTTAATTTATTGAAAACCTGTTTTATTAAAAATTTTTTAAACCGTTTCTCTATTGTGATGTTTTGTTTTTATTATTTTTATACTATTGTAGTATTTACTATTATTTTGCATTAGCTTAATTTGTATATTTTTATTTTTTTATTTTAATTTGAGTAATTTTGTGCTTTTGTCATTTTTATTAGTTTTATTTATTTTAGTTTTAGCATTTCTAATTTTCATTTAGGTTTTTCATATATATATATATATATATATATTTTACATTTTATTTCAGTCTTGTTTAATTTATTTAAAACACTTATATTTCCATATTATATTTTTTTTCTGTTTTTTGAATTTTGAAGTTTTAATGCTGTTTTAAAGATGTTTTGTATTTTTAAAATACTTTCAATTTTTTTATATACTGTTATAGTATTTATCATATTTGCATTAGCTTGTATTATATTTATATGTAGCTTTAGTTTCTATATAGCTTATAGCTTCTTTCTGTTTTAGTTTTAGCATCATTTCTAATTTTCATTCAGGTTTTCATCTAATATTTATATTTCATTTGTTTTTTTTTAGTCTTTCAGTTTAATTGAATGAAAATGGATATATTTCTATTAGTTTTATTTTAAATTTTAAATGCAACTATTTCTCTTATTTGTGATAGTATGTTTCATAATTGTATCTTTGTAACTAGCAACTGAAATTTTACTTTCACAATGTGTTTTTTTAACTTTATCTCAGAAATAACTGGTTTATTTTGTTTACTCTGATGTGGAAAGAGGCTTCCATGTAGCTGTGTGGTTAAACATTGCAATGACAAAGTTGTAGTGCAGAGTTGCACAATGATGAGTTGTAAATTGTAGTGATCTGTTTGTGTCCACAGGGCGAAATACATCAGCACAGAACTGGGAATCCGAGAGCGCCTTTTTGTGGGAATACTGACCTCCAAAAACACCATCAGCACTCTAGGTGTGGCTGTCAACCGCACCATCAGCCATCATCTGGACAATGTTGTGTTCTTTACTGGTACGCGAAGCCGCAAGATACCCCACGGGATGGTTGTGGTCACCCACGGTGATGAACGGCTCAACTGGAACATGTTCCAGACCATCAAGTACATCCTAGAACACTACATCACAGAGTACGACTGGTTCTACTTCGCCCAGGATGACACGTACACTCAAGCGGACCGTATCAAAACTCTGGTGGAGCACTTGAGCATGGACCGGGTGCTGTATATGGGCAGCCCAGAAGAGTTCATCGGAGGTGAGATGCACGGACGGTATTGCTATGGGGGTTTTGGATATCTGCTGTCCCGCAGCCTTCTGCTACGGCTCCAGCCCTATTTGGAGAAATGCAGGAATGACATTCTCAGTGCCAGACATGACGAGTGGCTTGGGCGATGCATCATTGACTATGCTGATACCAACTGCGTGGAAGAATTTGAGGTGAGATAAGTTCTGTATTCAGTGGAAGTTTACAAATATGTAAACTGTTTCACTCTGCCTTGGGAAAATTTTTATAGGTCATAAAATCTAATTTAGATTAAAATAGCATTTTTATTTGTGTGATGGCAAAGCTAAATTTTCAGCAGCCATTACTCCAGTCTTCAGTGTCACATGATCATTCAGAAATCATAATAGTATTGCTCTTGGTACTCAAGAAACATTTCTTCTTATTACTGATGTTGAAAAGGTTCTGCTTAATATTTTTGTGAAAACCATGATGCATTTTTAGTATTATTGGTTGAACAGAAAGTTGAAAGGAACATAATTTATTTGAATTAGAAATATGTTGACATGACAATTAACATACTCCAACATGTTTTGCTCATGTGGGCAAAGGAATGTAACCATATGAAAATCTCACAATACAATAACATCGATATGATGTCCACAGTACGACATTTATTGCGATATTTAAAGACTTGGAAAAAAATGTAAATATTGTACATTTTAAAGTTAAATTATTCTATCTAATGCACTTTGAGAGTTCACAATTAAGAGCTCCAACCCATATTTTTAACTAAGCAAACTGCAAACTCGCAGCAGATGCAATTAATGACTTAACTGCATTCACTGTGAACTGATTCGTTCTGAGGTGCAGAAAACACCGGATCACGAGCTGATCGCCTGAACGAAGTACGCAATTTGTTTTGAAACGCGCACCGAAAACAAACTTGATGAAGGGGTTAAGCCATATTATGCTTTTGGTTTCTGTTCATTTGACCGATAATGTGCCAAAGCATAATGGCCCAAAACACAACTTTAAAGACCTTTTATGTTAGAATAAGAAGTTTAAATATATTTTAAAAACTACACGTTTTGCTCGGAAGACCTATTGTTTCATATCGTCATGTGACCATGATGATATCGAGACAGTTTTTCTATCGCAACATCACAATATTGATAATCCCTAGTGGGTGATGCAAGTTCAAGGTTGTCTTACATAATTTCTGATCCTGTGTCTCTTCTTTGCAGCATTTCCTGTCTTTTTTAAATTTCCAAACCAATAAAAGTGCCAAAAAAGCTTGAAACAATGACAATTTACATGTTGTGCAGTCTTTCTCTTCAAATATACTTGACATAATGTGAAATCAAAATGTATTTAAAAGATTAAATAAACACTGCACATCACCTCTGTTTATCAGAGCAAGTGCACATCACTGAGGCCAATCGTAGTCCGATTAAAGGAATAAAAATGAAAATTACCATGATTTACTCACCCTCAAGCCACCCTAGGTGTATATGACTTTCTTTTTCCAGATGAACACAGTCGTAGTTGTTTTAAAATGTACCGGAGAAACGTTACACCGACCAGGAGCTTGACTCTCTCGTAAACACGAATACAGCCATTGTTGGAAGTATATGATTTGAGTTTAGAATTTTAAAAATAGAAATATTTTTGTTACAAAAACCCATGAATCCGCTACAGAAGACATGTTAACCCTCCGGAGGCGGCGTATGGATTAGTTTTACGATGGATATATGCACTTTTTGGAGCTTCAAAATAACAGCCACTATCCCACCACCATTATAAAGCCTTAGAAGAGCTAGGATAAATTTTAAAACAAGTAAGTCTGTGTTCGTCTGGAAGGAGAAAGTCATATACACCTAGGATGGCTTGAGGGTGAGTAAATCATGGGGAAAATTTTCGGGTGAACTATTCCTTAAACGTGTTTACATCCTGGAAGCTGAGCTACAATCACATTATCAAGCTTTACTTCTCTAAAACCTGTCTGGTTCAGTTTCACTCCAAAGCATTTACATGACATTTCAATCAATGTTTTAAGTGCTTTTAAACACAATGACGTATTTCTTTGCACATCATACCCTAATCATAAAAGAAAGTGTAATGATAGTGTTTTGGACATTTTATGAAGAATCTAATTCTATAATCAGTTTTAATTCCACACATAATCATAATACAATGTCTGTGAATGTGAGATACTAAAATACTTGGCATATTTTCAACTCCATGTTATTTGAATGAGCTATCAGTGTCTGTAATTTCCATCTCTGTGGCCTTGATTGAAAGAGAGTCAGACTCCCTGTGGTAAACCTGCGGTGTTTGATGACAGACAGCTTTATACTAGTAGCGTGTTTCACTCTTACTGCGTAGGACCCAACGGGGCCTTATTCTTGATGAAACTAAATCTCACTGTCTTTCAACTCACTAGCATACGTATACAACCAAAGACGAGATTCAGATGTCTCCTTTGAAATATGCTGCTGCTCTCAGCAATTAAAGGGAAGGTCTCCAGTCTGCAGCTTTAGTCTGTCAGTCAGTGCAGTGTCTGAAGTTTCACCTCTATTCAGGTCTTTACACTCACTGCCAGTAAATGCTGGAATTACATTCAAGACACGTTCTAGTTGCTCTTCCCACCATCTTCAAGTACAGAAACAGTACAAAACAGTACTCGTTTGGGATGTTTTTGCAGTGGTAATGTGCCATCATGGCCTTTCTCACCTGAAATACCTTTTACATTTTGCAGTCTGTCTCTACTGACTACCGTAGACAGAGGTTGGATCTCAAAGCTTTCAGTTCTCCTGTCTTTCTCTCTGGGTTAGAGGTGATGTAAGTCAGCGGCTTTGTTTCTGCATCCACAGATCCTTGTTTGCCCAGAGCCTGTCTGGGAATTCGGCAGTGAGCAAGCAAGAAAGAGTCTAAAATACACACAGGCTTTTAAAAAACAAGAATTCATAGGCAATTTTCTGGTAGAAATTTCTAGATGTCCCTAAACATCTCACAGTCTTTTCCACTTGACCAGCTTTTTTAAGGCTTAGGTTGTTTTTGTGACTGTGATTTCGTTTTGAATGGTGCAAATTGTGGCTTAGTGTTTTCTCTTGTTCTTTTAATAGCTTGATCAGATTAGACTCACTTTTCTCTGACTGTGGTCTAATCGGCTCAGGTGCTTAGTGTCTGCACCCCACTGGACATTGCATACCTAGATAGTGTTCAGCTCTGTCTTGTTTTGTTTCTTGTATTAGACTACAGGAAATGTGAAGCCTTATAAAGATTTTTTTCCATGTGCTTTTAGAAATAATCTTTGCATTAGTTTCACTACAAGCTGCTTAAAAGTTTGTGAACCCTTTAGAATTGTCTGTATTTCTGCATAAGTATGACCCAAAACATCAAGTCCTAAAAGTAGACATGGAGAACCCAGTGAAAAAAATGAGACAACAGTATACAGTATATATCCTGTGTTACATGTCAGTGAGTAGCAAATGTATGTGAATCTTTGCTTTCAGTATCTAGCCCCATTTTGCAGCAATAACTGCAGGTTGCATTTCTTGTTACCAATCGCTTTTAGGAATTTTAGCCAATTCCTCAGTACAGAATTGCTTCAACTCTGTGATGTTGATGAGTTTCCTCCTGTGAACTGCTTGCTTCAGGTCCTTCTGCAACTTTTCAATTGGATTAAGGTCTAGACTTTGACTTGGCCATTGCAAAACATTAACTTTGTCCTTCTTCAACCAGTCTTTGGTAGAACGACTTGTGTGCTTGGGGTCATTTTTCTTTCTATCTCTCTTGACACTCAGTTCTTGGACAGATGTCCTGACACCTTCCTTTAGAATTTACTGGTATAATTCCAAATTCATCCTGGCCCAGATGCAGCAAAACAGGCCAAAACTGTGACCACCACCATGTTTTACAGATGAGATAAGGTTCTTATGCTGGAATGCAGTGGGTTCTTTTCTCCAAACATAGCACTTCCCATTTAAATGAAAAAGTTCTATTTTGGTCTCATTTGTCCACAAAACATTTCTCCAATAGTCTTCTGGCTTGTCCACATGATCTTTATCAGACTGCAGATGGGAGTGGCTTTGTAACCTTTTCCAGCCTGATGAGCAAGTGCAACTCTTTTTCAACACAATGATTCATTTCCACAAACATGATCAAACTTTGATTGATCCCTGTTCTCTAAATAAAACGGGGCAAGCAATGACAACTTTCACCTTTAAATTAACTGCTAATCCTACAGATTCACATACTTTTGCCACTCAAAGATATATAGTATTGGATCATTTTCTTTGCCATTTATTTATTCAGGAAAATCTTTTTCTCATTTGTTTAATTGGGTCTTTGTCTACTTTCAGTCCAAATTTCTTTATATGTTTTGGGTTATATTTATATGCATGTTTTTTTTTAATTCCCCACAGAAGTATTGTATCCAATGCTTTGTCTGTTTGAACTGAATAAATTATAGATCCAGATATGGACTAACTGCTTTAATGCAGTCTTTACATAGACCTCACTTTCTCTTTTTTGTGGTTTAAGTAGTTCTGAAAACCTCACGTGCTAGAATTTCTTATGCTATAATTTCCTACAGCGGTCTTTCATTTTGCTTGTATAAACACCTGCTAAAATTTGTACTGCACTCTGGAAACTAAAATGTTTAGAAGAAACCTTGACCAAAGTTATTTTTTTTGAGACTCATACCAACTCAAGCAGACTCATTCAGACTCTTGCATCTATTTAAATTAATTAATCACCTAAACCATTTGAATTTAAGATAATAATTTTAGATTTGTCTGGTTTGTCACCATGCTATTGATCTTTGGCACCTCTAGCCCAGACAGAATCACAGCTCAAAATTGAATCTCACCTTTAGAGACTGAACCATATGTCACCCTTTTGTTTAGAGGGGTCTGGGGTCCTCCGGTTAATCTGTTCTTGAAACAGGTACTGAGACCTCTATTAATCCATCAGAGGTGCATTAGATGTCTGGATGTCAGTGCGGAGCTACTGGGGAGAGAGACAGTGGATCAGACACTAAACATGATGTACTGTCTCCATTTTGGCATTTCATCCAGTTATAAATCCACCTCTGCCTTTGCCGTCAAAGCACTTCCTGTCTCTCAACACATCATTGTAGTGCCTCCTACATCCTTTTATGGAGCAGTACTCCTGCAGGGCCAACACTGGAAGCATTTACTTTGCTTAAACATCAGTTGTTGCAACCTGTTGACAGCATTCAGAAGAGATCCAGAACCTCTGATGAACATGGATTTGCGAAGGCATGCACTAATATTTAAATTCTGGCTGATACAGATATGCCAGTAATTATTTTAATCTTATAATCCCATAAATGGCAGACAGTCAACCAAAAATTATTCAGACACCTATATATATATATATATATATATATATATATATATATAATATTTTATATTTCTTTTTTTTTACTAGTGTACAATAGTTCATTTATGTAAGTCAGGATAGCAAAATAAAGTAAACTCTGACATTTTATAACTGTGACAATGTGAAAAATTTTGAAGATGTCTGAATACATTTTGGTTTGACTGTTTTGTCTAAATAAATTAAAAGTAAAAATGAACATAATTTTGAATGGTTCAATTGAATTTAGGCAGATTTGCTGAAGATTACATCTGATATCTAATTCTGTTGCATAGACCTGAATAAAAATACTGTATTGATATTTAATACTAATATTTTTTTCTGCCCAATTTTATGAATTTTTTTATTTTTTTTATTTATTTATTTTTTTTTGCTTTCAAAAAAAAAAGTGTGGCTAGTTTATTGGCTTGTGTTTTTTTTTTTTAAATTCAGCATCAATAAAATTATTTAGTGAAATTAAAAAGTCTTACAAAATGACCTTGATATTTATTAAAACAATAAATAATTATTACAAAGCATTTTCGGTTTCGACACAGAATTTTCATTTTGGTGCATCCCTAATTATTAGCATTTATACAGATGAACTTTAAAAGGATAGTTCAGGCAAAAATGAAATGTATGGGGGGAAAAAAATACTATGAAAGTCAATGGCTACCGTCAACTGTTTGGTTACCAACATTCTTCAAAATATCTGCTTTTGTGTTTACAAAAAATTAAAAAAAAAGCACATTTGCAACAACTTGTGAGTAAACAATGACAGATTTTTCATATTTGGGTGAACTATCCCTAAGTAAAGACATTTCTCTAACCATCCTTTTTTTTTTGTTTGTTTGTTTGTTTCTTAGGGTCAGAAGTATTACTATTATGAAATGGGAAAAAATTCTGACCCCAGCAAGGAAGATAATGTGCAGTTTAAGAATGCACTGACCGTCCATCCAGTGTCTGATCCTGAGCAGATGTACAGACTTCACAAACACTTCACTGAGATCGAGCTTCAGAAGACATACGAGGAGATCGAAAAGCTGCAGGTACCCTTGTACTAAACCTGTGCTGACTAATACAGATGTCAAACTGAAAAGAAATGGTTCTTTGCCTTGACCTTTTGAGTACTGTGATTCATGATAGGCTTTTTGTAAGGGTGTGTAAAATTGCTAGCACTTTTCTTTCTTCATTTTCAAAGTGCCTAGGTAATGTGCAATCATTACAAATTTTCAAATGGAGGTAATAAGCTGCTTAATTGTATCCCACACCTTGTTCTCTACTTCTTTTAACAGGCAGAAATAAAAAATGTGAGCGTGGTGGCTTTCGACGGCAACCGAAGTGCCTTGTGGCCAGTTGGAATCAATCCACCCTTTGAGCCAAAGACACGTTTCGAGGTCCTGCGGTGGGATTACTTCACAGAGGATCAGGTGTACTCCTGCATTGATAGCTCTCCGAAATGCGAGCTCCGTGGAATCGATAAGCTGGACGTCGCTGACATCATTGAGACCGCTATGGGTGAGCTAAACAAGAAGTACAAGCCCGTTCTCCACCTGAAGAAGCAGCAGCTTATTAACGGATACCGGCGCTTCGACCCCACCAGAGGGATGGAGTACACCCTTGATCTCCAACTGGAGGTGGTTAACCAAAAAGGACGCAGCCGTTCTATCACCAAGAGGGTCCACCTGGTAAGGCCTCTCAGTCGTATTGAGATCATCCCCATGCCTTATGTTACAGAAGCAGCTAGAGTCCACATCATATTACCCGTCACTCTTCAAGACCAAGAACATGTCCAGCAGTTTTTAGAAGCGTATGCCACAAATGCGTTTGAAACTAGTGAGAATGCCATCTTGACCTTTCTTTTTATCTACGATTCAATTGAGGCCCAACAAGTCAACCAGAATGACATTTTCGCCAGTGTCAAAGCGCAGATCAGTGCTTATGAGCACAGGTATCCTACGGTCAAAATCCCCTGGATCAGCGTTAAAAGTGAAAGCCCCTCTCAAATCAAATTTATGGACATCATCTCCAAGAAGCACCCGGTTGACACGTTGTTCTTCATCGCCACTATGAAAACCAGCATCAACTCGGAGTTCCTCAACCACTGTCGGATGAACTCCATTAACAACTGGCAGGTGTTTTTTCCCGTCCATTTCCAATACTACAATCCCGACATTGCTTATCATAACCAGCCTCTTCCCAATACGATTGATTTGGTCAAAGAGGCTGGGCACTTTGATCGCAGTTCCTTCACTGAAGCGTGTTTCTACAACTCAGACTACATGACAACCCGAACGCACATGTCTTCGGATGTCCAAGAGAACGAGGAGATCCTGGAGAACCTGGATATATATGACATGTTCATCAAATACTCTGGCCTCCATGTTTTCCGAGCAGTGGAGCCGGCCCTGCATCAGAAATACAGCTACCAGCCATGTAATCCTCGTCTTAGTGAAGATATCTACCAGAGGTGCGTGCAGAGCACCCTAGACAGCCTTGGATCACGCTCTCAGCTCGCCATGCTGCTGTTTGAACAAGAACAGGGCAACAGTACTTAAAACCAAACCCTGAAGATTGAGAGATGGCCGAGAGGCGATAAACAGTGTTTATCCATTGGGCTGATGCTTTACTAGTAACCAGTCTGTGGAGTCACAGTGCTGAAAAATCCAAAATGCTGTCGGTACCAAAAGAAAGACTAAAAACATTCTGTATCCATTTAAAAATAGCAGATTTCTCTGACAACAGGGGATTTATAATTTGCTATCCTTCTCTTTGGAGCAGATTGGTTTATGTTGGCTCTTAAACCAAGCAGCTGTTAGCTGTTGAAATGATCACTACCGTAACATATCTAAATCGCCGTGCCTTCAGAAATATGCTGTCCTTTCAACACTTTTTTTCTTGTCATCACAGACACTTTTGCTCAATCAGATTTGTTTAAAAGAGTTTTAATGTTTGTTTAATCTAACAGGGTTTTGGTAGTATGAAGGAACTGTATCCAGAATAGCAGTGGGTTTATTGAAATTACTTTAATGCTTTAGTCAGTTCACACTCAAATTTATGAACCCAGTAATGTTGTTAAATCTTAGGCTGATTTTGAAGGGATAGTTCACCCAAAAATGAAATTAGTCACCCTCATGTCATTCCAAACTTCTGAACAAATTAAGGTATTTTTGATGAAATCTGAGAGCTTTCTGACCCTGCGTAAACGGCAACACAACTGCCACATTCAAGGCCGAGAAAGGTAGTAAGGACATGTTGAAATAGTCTGTGACATCAGTGGATCAGCCGTAATTTTATGAAGTACGAGAATGCTTTTATGCTGAAGAAAACAAAAATATCAACTTCATTTGTTGGCATCTGCCGTGGTACTCTCGCAAACATGCCTTGAAGAAATTCTTAAATTTAAGTTATTTTTGTTTTCTTAGCACACAGGAAGTATTCTCATAGCTTCATATAATCACAGATGATCCACTGATGTCACATGGGCTATTTTAATGGTGTCCTTACTACCTCTCTGGGCCTTGAACATGTCAGTTGTGTTGCTGTCTGTGCAGGGTCAGAAAGCTCAGATTTTATCCAAAATATCTAAATTTATGTTACTAAGATTAATGAAGGTCTTGCGGGTTTGGAACGACATGCGGACGAGTAATTAATCACAGAATTCTCATTCTGAACTATCCTTTTTAAGAAGGTAAAATTGTTGTCTTATTGACCATTAGTGCCAAAAAACAAACGTCAATACAGTTTAAAAGTTGAAAAAAAAAAAAAAGATTTTGTTCAAAGCATTTCAACTGTATACAATACTGTATGTAATTTATGCTTGAATTTTGAACAGCAGAACACCGATGCAAAAAAACTGCATTTAAATGCAAATTAACATTTGTACCGTTGAAACTGCCTCAAAGAGATTTTTCTGATGAAACAAGGAAACTTTTGCACTAATACTTTCATTCCAAGTCTGTCTTGTATATCAGTAATGCTGCACAATATGCCTGTCAAAGCATTTCATTTTGTTCAAGAAAGATTATAGGGTACATTACATGGTTATAGTTAGTTCCTGTGCTGTCTACCAGAGAGGAGTGCAATACTAGTGCAATACTGTTCAGATGGTGTAGTGTATTGAGTCTGCTTAGAGCCTGCTGATGGAAACACTCCAGATGAGTTAAATACATCTTTTGAAGATGCACTACAGAAAGCCTCTTTTACCTACCATTCCAAACACTTCACAAAACTTAATGTGTTTTCGTGACAATTTTGTGGGTTATATATGATCATTCAGATTTGTTTTTGTTTTGCAAAGTGAGTGTATAAAGCCTGTATCTATTTTTGTGATTCCCTATTTCTTGCTACATGTGTTTACTGTATTTACTTAGAGTTGTGTTTAATTGTTTTTGGTATTTTTTTTTTTTTAATTTAAGCAATCATAATCTTAATGCAGTACACTGACAACATCTTACAAAAGTGACTTGTGTTACACAATATCATGATGCTGGATGTCAAATGATTTTGCGTACAAGAGCTGTGAAATAGGTTTTACAACATGATATGTTTTGTACGTTTTTAAATGACACGCACAACACAAATGGACGCATCACAACATGAGCACAGATCGAAGCCGCTACTGTCCTTTAGGGGTCAGTAAAGGAACGTGGGATTACCTGCTCTCGGATATGTACACTTTCACAAGACTGTTTGTTAACCTCACCTTTGTTGATTTTTTTACTATAAATAATCTTTATAAATTGTATTGTATTTGTTTTAATATTATTGTACAAATTGTTTAATAAAGACTTTATTTTAGGGCTCAGATAAACATGAGCGCTCGTCTCTTTTCTCTGTTATATTCGTCAGGCTGCTTTTTAATAGTTTATATTGTATTTGATATTTATTATCAGGTCAGATTTTCTTACTAAAGCATCCCTTAAAACAGTTAAGCACATATATTTCTCTATGACAATTATTACTGCATACATCAAAGGTTGCAAATCAAGACCAAGAGGTTCCAGATTTTAACATCAGCCTTAATGAGATGCTGTAAATTTTCACCTCTATTTATATGCCCTCTCTTTTAGAACCCTGAACCACACACACTGCCTTTGGGCACACAGTGAACCCATATAAGCACCAGGCAGCTGAAGTCAGCAGTATCTAATTATATATGACTCATTTTTACATCACTGGAGTTTTATTCCTTCCTAACTTTTCCCCAGAAGCTCACTTGTATAACAATTTACATCCAACAATCATTTGCATTTTTGTCACTCCAGACATTGTGATACATCATTATCAGTGGGATGCTGGTTTTGAGCACAAAACTAGACTAAAATAGGATGAAACACATCTTAACAGGAACAGTGGCAGACTGTTAGAGATTCAGCAAAACACTTAAATTTGCAAACATTATATATAAAATAAATGTACATATAAAAACCCAACGTTTAATGTTGTAGAGAGTTATCTCAGCCAAAAATGAAATTATTTACTCACCCTCATGTCGTTCCAAACTGGTATGATTTTCTTTTGTGCAAAATAAAACATTTTGTCGTTTTTTTTTTTTTTTTGGTCCAGAAGTCAATGGTCACACCAAAACTGTTTGGATACCAACATTCTTCAAAATTGTTTTTTGTGTTTCACAGAGGAACTACGTCATGTGCACCACTTCAATGCAGAAGTAAGCCTAACGAGAAGAATAACAACGTGCAGTAAACTGTAAAACAGCAAACAGTGTGTTTATAATTGGGAAAATACATTAATAATAATTATATTTAATATTGCGGCAAGATTCTTGTAGCAAAACAGTGTTTTTAGCGGTTTTGTACAGCTAAAAATAGCTGGACGGAGATGAGACCGGAAACCAGACCCATAAAATTTACAAACGTCCAATGGGTTGGTTTAACGACATGAGCAAATGATGACAGAATTACATTTTTTGGTGAACTATCTCTTCAACAAGTATTTGAAGAGGCTTCATTTTTGCTTCATGCTACTTTGTGTGTAGTTAATATCTAGATGATACTACCTCCATTGTGGAAACTTTCAATCAATATGTCATAAAATTTTGTATTAGGCTATGTCTTTTAGATTCAAAATTGTTTTCTGTTTACTTTCTGCCCCTTATTGATTACTGACAGCATCTGTGGCATGCTGTTGATCACTGTATTTGTATTAAAACATTTCTTTCCTTCTTTCTTTTTTTTTAATTTATTTATTTATTTATTTTTTTGGATAACCAACACTCTCGCATAACTCTTTATATGTCAGATCATAAATATTTTATGTGTTGGTGAGTTGATAGCTAATTCATATTAATTTGTACAATCTCATCTGTATGGTTTTGTATGATCTGCTTACATTTCACTAATGGTTAGATTTAAGGTGACATTCATGTTTCCATATGAATCACACTGTAGGAAATACTAATATGAAATCGCCACTTCATAAAATAGTTGTTTTCTCATGAGATCATTGTTTGAGCTGTAATGTTGTCTCAAGTATCATTTTAGCCTTTGGGTTATGCATCACGGAAGGAACTTTAACAACATTTTAGATTTCTGCTTGTATTTATAAAGTAAAAGGACAAATCAGAATTATTTTATATGGTAATTAGCAAACATGGATGCTGTCAAGTGTTTAAATGGTTAGTTTACCCAAAAATAAAAATTATGTTCTTAATTACTAATTATTTCCAAACCCATAAGACCTTTGTTCGTCTTCAGAACACACTTTTTATGAAATCTGAGCTTTCAGACCCTGCATAAAGGTAGTAAGGACATTGATAAAATAGTCAATGTGACATTAGTCCCTGACAGCAAATTTCATCCGGCCTGATTCTGGCCCACACTCCTGCAAATCCGCAAAACGGACTTGGGCCAGTGTCTTTTGGCACAACGGGCCAATACCGGCACGCATCTGGTTTTCCGCTCATCTGGGCCAGCACTGGGCCATCTCCGTACCAGACTCGGCCCGGATCCGCTCTGCGATAGTAGACCGTGCCCACTGAAACCAGACACGGGCCGGATCCGTCTAGGACTGTGATACAGCACTGAAACGGATGTGACTGTAACGCGGATTTGCCGGTTGAAAACGAATCTGGCACAGAGTCAGATGCTGTCTGGGGTGGTTCAACTTTCATTTTATGAAGCTACAAAATGCTTTTTGTGTGCAAAGAAAACAAAAATAACTTCATTTAACAATTTCTTGTGTCCTGTCCTGGGCGTTTAGGAACCATGAACATGGTAGTTGTGTTGCTGTCTATGCAGGGTCAGAAATGCTCTCGGATTTCATCAAAAATATCTTTAAAAAGCACACGCTGTGAAGTGCTTATGTGTCAGTGACCAGAACCGAAGTGATTCATTTATCAAGATTTTATTATTGGACTCCAGTATGTACCATTGTTACATTTATAAAATGTGTTCTAACAGAAACCACGGTCATAACAGCAGACCTTTGTACAAACTGTATTATGTGTTCTCTGTAGTCTGGTATACAGTCCATTAGGTTCTGGAGCGTAATGGGTAATTAGCCTGATTAGTCTTGATGCCTTTAATCGTGTGGAAATCTCAACAGTCTGTTTGCGCTATATGCTGCTTCAGTGCCTCGTTTTATGGCCCCCTCTCGCAGCTAAATGGTGGTCTGGCTGGCAAAAGCGGGTGGAAAGGAACAGCATGTCAAAGTTAAAGCAGCGTAGCACAGTTTTAAACATACACGCACAGAGCTCAACAGTGCCCCAATCAGACCAGAATGGAACTGACGTCTGAAAATGAAATAACGTTAGATGAAGAAATATTAGTTTTCTGTATCAATTTGACATTTTCTTCCCCTCCAAACTAAGCTCAATATTTTAAAACAACTAACACAGCCATTCAAACATCAGGATTGCACAAAATCCAGTACTGAAGAATTGGCTTGAATTGTAATTTACTGATTGTTAATGCAGCACAGGTAATGCATTCCAAGTTCCAAGAAAAGAAAGGTGTATATATTAAAATCAGTTTAAATCCAGTTACTTCTGTCATAGAAGTTGTGGTTGAAAACGTTTTCCATCCCTAGACGAATTACTGCACAAAAATGGAGATTTGCTGAAAAAACATTAAAACAATAATTGGGTGATTTTTAATCCACTCACGCACCAGCACTACATGGTGGAATTGGACATTGTCCCAAACCACAAGTTGCTCTGGTTGTTCCTGCTGTGCCTCTGCTATTGCTCTCTTTTCCCTTTCCTCTTCCTACATTCTCATCTATTACTCTTTTACCTGTAGTATTCCAAGAAAATGATGTCATTTGTATGAAATTATTAACAGATACAAGCGATTTAGCAAAAGATAGCTGTGTAAATTGCTTGACAATAGTGCAACACTGACCTCAGTTTGGAGAAATTTCTAATTGGTGTGGAAGCATCTACATCCTCCTTCTGATGCAAATCTGCCTACTGGATTGCACAAAATCACTGCCATTTACTATACAGAAAATATTTCCACACTAATGGCAAGGACTATGAAAGATAGTCCTTTTTAAAAAAGGCCTGTGAGTCGTTCACACGCAATTACATTTCAACATTTGGAGCAATTCCTTCTGCACAGGTAAGATAGGCCAAAAATGCAGAAATATACAACTGTACGAGTGCATGAGGTTGACAGATAATGCCAAATCAAATCTGAGTGATTTGTTCCAGTGCAATTCTTGGACATGCGCTGGTATGTCAGCTCTTCTGCTTTCACTGCTGACAGCACAGTTATTTATGACAGTAAACTGTATTATTATGCATAACCGGCTCAGTGTGCCGTCAAGACTCTGATAGGGAACCTTTAAAAATGCCACTGTGATACAGTTTTATAAATATTAAAAGTCCATATTAGCCATGATTACTTTTATATGGATGTGATATATGATGCATGTTTTTGATATGACATCCAAATATGAGATAAATTCCAGAAAATATGAATAAATAACGATGAAAAATCTCTCTTGTTTGTGAATGTACACTTTCAGTAATAAATGCTGGGCTATTTATTCATTTATTTATTTATTTATTTATTTTTACCAGTACTGGGTAGTTTTTGTGTTACCCTACCATTGGGTTAGTGGCTGGGTCAACCTCAATGACAACTGAAACTACATTCCTACACCTCCCTCTGATGAAACAACCGAGCGCGGACTGCTTCAACGCCTGAGCAGCGCGTATTTTTTCGGCATGCATGTTAACAGTGTTGACTTTTTTTTACGTCTGCTTTGGTTCTCTTTATTTCACTTCGTAAGTGAAATAAAGGTTTGTATACGTTTTATTCCAACTATAAAGTCTTTACTCTGCTGTAAATTATAATATTTTACGCAACGCCAAATCTGGGAGTGGGCCAGCTAAATGCGTCAGCAGCGTTCTTTTCAAATGTGCTTGCATAAACTGATTTTTATAATCAGTTATAATACTGAATTTAATTTATTTTTATGTGAATAAAATAGTTCTCTAATCTCAGTACTGTTTGTTTATAGACAGGATCTGGAGTCAGTCAAGGCATCTTTCAGCTACGAGTGAAACATGAGGCTCAGTTTACCCGCCGAACAGTAGTTCATCACGGGCTCAGATTTCGGCGACACACCGGCACAAGAATCAGCACTATTTTGTTTAAAAGGGATAACAAAGAACGCTTTAATACACTTAAATTAACATTTTACTTTTAAATGTTCCATTTTCTTATTTAAAATGCTTGTTAAACGAGTTTAAATGTAGCCTATGTGAACTATTCACACAACCCAGCATGTTGGGTAAAACATAACCCAGCCAGCTGGGTCATAATAACCCAGCAATGGTTGTTTTTAATCCAGCATTTTTTTTTAGAGTGTAAGTAAATAAAAGAAAATAAGTCCAGAAAATGAGTACTAAATGTGCAGGAGAAAATTCTATAGTACATTTAGCACCATATATATATATATATATATATGTGTGTGTGTGTGTGTGTGTGTGTGTGCAATGTTATATAAGATATACTATATAAATAATTTATTATATATGATTTCTGCTCATTTTAATAGCACAACTTTTCAACAATGTCTTACATCATAATAAAATTATAACACCCTTTAAGCTAATAAAATCATCAGACATTAATTATACAAGAACTGCACCTGAAATGTCTGATTACAAAGTAATGCATTTCCAAAAAGCCAAAAGAAAAAAGTTAGGGGTGCTACACGGTCAACAGTAATATTAGCCACGCTTGTAACCACAAAATACCAGCATTTACTGTAACTAAAATAGAAAAGTTTTTAGTCTGTGAAATGTCAGTGAATGTCAGCGCTTGCTTAATTTTGAACACTAAAAAGTTGGTGTTTTCTGATTGAAATGCTTTGCGCATCTGGCCTTTTGTCAAAGAGACCGCTAAACATTTCACAGCTAAGAACCCTGAGAAAAACTCATTGACCGACTGTTAAACATGTACCCAGACGCTGCAATGCATCCGATTTCTCATACTTTGCGAGTGTGCTGAGCAAACCCGGTTTATCATTCTCTGTGGGATCGTTGCACTCTGTCTCATTCAAAAGTGAAGCTAGGAACATAAGGTCTGTTTTATTAAACACTTTTGGGAGGTCTGGGAGAGGGAATCCATCAGCCGATGGATGGATGAAACAAACCTTTTCCATATGGTTACCGCAATGGCTTCTTGTGGGCTGGTTGGGCTTTACTGTACACATCATTTGGCTCTCCGTTAGGAAGTAACCTCACGAGAAGATTATGTTGTTACTGCTAATGACACCCATTACCACTCACACGTTACAGCTCTATAAATAACATTACAAAATTTGTGGATTATTCAATATACTTTAAGTTAAATTAATCATAAAACCATTTGAGATAAAGGAAACATTTACCAGACATATCCAGTAGAGATGGATACATATTACTTTTCTGAAACACTTAAACTATTCTACACCGTCCCCATGATTTCAGTATACCAGAGTAAAGTTATTTCTCTTACACTCTGGATCCTAAGGGTTGATAGCCATGATCAAATACATCATTTACATTTGTAGATTAATCTGAATTATAATATTTCACAAGATGAGAACTCACCGAATAAAACTCTAACAGCTGACAAAATATAAAGTAAGAATGTAATGCTTCAAACAGGATCTGGAGTATAAAGTGGCTCTAGATGTCATGCAGTCTATGCCTTGGTGTAGTAGAGGCCCAGTACCAAGGTATTCAGTGTAGAAATCGTAGAGTTGCCACAGATGTCGCTTCCTGCAATAGGATGGGGTGGGGAGGTGGGGAGGACAGGATTTCAGCGAGTCTCCTGCTGGACCACAATGTCCGATCCGAGCCTGCGTTCGGTTAGAAGCGAGGGTTTAGAGTTCGACTTTGGCTGTAGCTTTAACTGGTGACAGCGAGAGAGCTTAGCGCTGAGATTTGAGGGTCTTTCATTGAGCCCACCTTCAGCACAGAGAGAACTCTTTCTGTAGATGTCAACAGCACTAGACCCGCCAGACGGGTCTTCCTAGCAGGCAAAGTCTTCGAACACTCGGTGATGGGTACGGTGGTGGTGATGGTGATTTGGGAGGATGGTGTTAGCATAAGCTCCCTCCGAGTGGCTCCGGCTCATCTCGCCAGAATCCTGACAGGAACAGAGAATGTCAGGCGGGATTCTGCAAGGGTACTTCAACTCCTACATCTAACATGCTGTTATGTTGTGAATAAAACGCCTCTTATGACTAAGGCTGTGACTCATTGTTTAATCTGTGTTGTGATAAAGCGAAAATCCACTCCAGGCTGAGTGTTAGAGTGGTTTAATATGGTTAAACCCCTTTAACCACAGTAAATTCACTGTTATGCACCACCTTAGACTAGCTTATTACATCTATAAAATGGTGGCTTGTACCATGATTAAAGACCCCAATTTTTTAACTAATAGTATCATAATTTAAAGGCTTCTATCATGTAGTTGTTTAATTTGTAGTTTTTCAAACTGGGTGCTGTGAATCCTTGGGCATATATATATATATATATATGGTGCTGAAAATTCAGCTTTGCCATCACATAAATAAAATACTTTTTAAAATGTATACAAACAGGAAAACAGTGTGTGTGTGTGTGTGTGTGTGTGTGTGTGTATATACACTGGCAATCACTGCAGTTTGGGATCAATTAATTTTTTTAATGTTTTTAAAAGAAGTCTCTTATGCTCATCAAAGTTCCATTTATTTGATCAAAAATACAGAAACATTTAAAATAACAGTTTTCTATTTGAATATATTTTAAAATATAATTTATTTCTGTTACGAAAAGCTAAATTTTCTTCAGTGGTTTCATATTTAAATATATTTTAAAATAGTTTTTTTTTTTTTCCCTGTGATGCAAAGCTGAATTTTCAGCACCATTACTCCAGTCTTCAATGTCACATGTTCCTTCAGAAATTATGCTGCTTAATTTTTTATTTTTATTTTTATTTTATTTTTTTTGCAACCTATGATACTTTTTTTTAGGATTCTTTGATTAATAAAAAATTGAAAAGAACAGGATTTATTCAAAATATAAAACTTATAATAATAACTTTCTATTATGAAAATATTTCACATTTTTTATTTTAGTACAGTGACAATATGCTAAAAAAAATGCAATTATGTTTCCTTCATAATATCACACATACTGTTTTTCACACAAAGTATAACTGGGTCGATATACGTAACAAAGTATTCAATAAAATACTTTATACTTTATATTTTAAAAAAGATATTTTCAGATACTTGGTGGTCATTAGCAGAGTCAGCAAACCAGAATGTGCAAAATCAAAATCATATTCAGAGAAGATTTCTGATTAGTTGCAAATGTCAGTAGGTTGCTCCCTTGACTGTTTCATGCTGTTGACAGAGGTGGCCACATAGCAGTGTGATTTCTGCAAGCTATCTCAGTGATTATCTGACAGATAGCAAGAACGTTTTATGAGTGCCACTCTAAAAAACAACATCTTACAGCATATATACTACAAAGGCAATACCTGACACATTAATACAGAACTGAAGGTCACAGGTCAGTATGGCCTATATAGTATTTTGACTATTTTACTAGCTTTCAGCATGATTCAGATTTTAGAGCCGTTACTGTTATAATAATTGATCAATCTTGGTTCAGGGCCAACTGACCATGCGCTGAAATCGAATTAGTTGAGCATACTCCATTTCTCAAGAACACAGTGTGCTCTGCCAACATCTGTGTTCTTCTTCCATGAACAGAAGATCAGATTGCAATAAGAACAAGGAAGATTTGATTCAATCCTGGTCTAAGCAGACAGCCTGGCATCCCAATAATGGCCCAATATCCTGCTGCTGATGTTATATTTCCCTCCGGGCTTTGTTCCTATTCACAGAGTTGATCTGCGCTGCATCCTAACACTAACGCTCCAGAGATTAGCATGTGGCTCACCTTAGCTTTCATTTCCTCGAGCTTTACTGTGGCGACTGTGCTGGCCTGTTGCTGCTGCTGGGTTTGCTTTTTGTCATCTCTTTGTGACCTGAGCAAACGCTCCAACCTGTGTTTGATCACCTAGGAAAGTGAGGGGGAGTCAGGGTGAAGAGGGCAGCAGGGAAAGTAGGACAAATGAGGGCTATAAACAGAGTTTAGCAGCATCAGCATTTCTGCTGCTCAGCTCAAAGGTCCAGTCTTATCTGCTCTTATGGGAAATACGATGTTAAAAAAACACTGCAGGAAAAGAGCTAGTTGAAAGAGCTGGGTAAAATGAATGGATGTG
This sequence comes from Cirrhinus molitorella, assembly GCA_033026305.1. Taxonomy (NCBI): domain Eukaryota; kingdom Metazoa; phylum Chordata; class Actinopteri; order Cypriniformes; family Cyprinidae; genus Cirrhinus; species Cirrhinus molitorella. The sequence goes on along the minus strand of CM065122.1, from coordinate 27,099,393 downwards.
GAATGGGAAAAAGGGGGCCAAAACAATGTATGCTTACCTCATATACATAATCCAGAATCTCCAAGATGGTGAGAACACTGGCTCCTATAAAAAGACCCATTTGACCACCAATGTCCCCTGAAATATAAAAAATAAGATTTAATAAGAATGATTTACACATTTTCTTCAACATAAATTTAATTCAAAACACTTTTAATTTAATATGCCATATTTACTAAACAGTGTTGCTATTGGTAACTAAAACTATTTTAGAGAATGGCTGTTTCACTAGATAAGACGCTTATTCCTCAGATGGGATCGTGTAGAGCCCTTTAAATCTGCATTAAAACTGCAATTTGACCTTCAATCTTAGACCTTCAAAAAATCCTGGAATGTTTTCCTCAAAACTTTAATTTCTTTTCGACTGAAAAATGCTCAAGGTTAGTTGCACTGAAAAATACTTTAAGATAAAATGGTAAAAAAAGAGAGAAAGTGATAAATTTAAGCATAAGAGACCCACCTAATAATCCTGCAACATCATATGCTTTTTTCTGTTCTATTGTTTCATAATTTAGAGCTTCAAAGAAGATGTCCAAAACCAGGAAGTTGTCTCTAAAACAAAAGAACAATAAAACATTTATATGTAAGTCATATATATTGAGAATCAGTACAGTATTATATGTTTTAAACTATACTGAAGGTGGAAAGGTTGCCACACCTGATGTAGTCTTCAGACTTGTCATATTTTCTAGATAGGTAGCGAGCTGAGCCTTTGCTGGGGATTTTAACCATGGACAGCTCTTTACCATAACGCGTCAGGTTGCAGGGAGTTTCACAGGAGCAGGTGTCACCTGAACTTGACTGTAGTAGTGCTGTGAAGAGGACACACATGTCAGTATAGAGCAGCAGACAGGTACGTTTGTGTGCGTGTGTGTGCGTGTGTGTGTGTGTGTGTGTGTGTGTGTGTGTGTGAGTGTGAGAGAGAGAGAGAGAGAGAGAGAGAGAGAGAGAGAGAGAGAGAGAGAGAGAGAGAGAGAGAGAGAGAGAGAGCAGGTGCTCCAGCACACCTGCACAGCCATTCTTCATTCATCAAACTAATGTGGAGAGATAACACCAGCGCTAAATAATCATCCATAAGATGCTTGAAACACACTCAGCATGTTGTTCAGATTTAATTTGGTTTCTGAAGGGCATCCAGAAGAGAACACACACACATTCACACACACTCGACCTCCCTGAGAGCAAGTATCATGAATGTCATGCTTATAAATTTGGCCAAGTATACACAGAATACACCACATATTTAACATTAAATCCCCCCTTTTAGAACAAAATTTAGTAGACATGCCATGACACCGCCTATTTGATTTACATTATATGCAGATGTTGCATATCTTTAAATCATAATTTAAAGTTCAACCTCCCTTTATAAAAGGCACACTACAAGCTATTAGTAGCAAAGTACACTAAAGTTATTTAGGGGGGAAGTGTCTTGTTATTTATATTTATATATATCCACCTTTTTCCTGAGTAACCGATGAGCGCCACCATGATGAATTCAAACTACCGCTTGGGTGATCTTGTGTTCGGATCTCCATCAAAATCCATGTTAAAATGGGGTAAAAAGATCAACTGAATTAAACTGAACTTTTTCAATATAACTAAATGTAAAAATATGTGCAGGGATAAGCAGTGCTGTTGTTTGCTACCACATTAATGGCAATAAAATTCAGAAATTCCGTCCGGCGCTATATGCCTTGCATAAACATTGACAAAAGAAAACAAGCATGGCTTGCACTGCTTAAGTTAAAATACTGTGTATGAAATTATATAATAAAATGTTCAAATAATGTGTGCTCTTTTTTTTTTTTTGGACAAAATCCCACAAACTTCACCTTGACTGGAAACTTTATCCACTTTGTTTTTCCCGTAAGAGCGAGCGTGGCCAATTGTTAATTTTATGGGTCTGGCTTTGGCGTCTCATTCACGTCCAGCTATTTTTAGCTTTACAAAACAGCTTGTTTGCTGCTTGATATTTCATATTGGTGTGTCTTACCATATCACTGTAGTGTATTATCTTAATTATGAACACACTGGTTTGTAGTGCAAACAGTTTTACAGTTTCCTTATTTATTCTGCTCGTTATTTCCCTATAGCAGCTAATGAGCCGGAAGTGTCGCCCATAGGCTTACTTGTTGAAGAATAAGGTGGATAAATGTGCCCTCATATTTTTTCAATGGATCAAACCGCGGGTCACTTCATGTCATCTTCCCACTCATTAAATTATGACAGGTGAGCTACTGCAAAAATACGGTAATTGCAACACTGTAAAGTAATGAAACTATAATGTCATGTGCTTTTTAAAACAATTTTCTTAGATTGAGCGTTATATTATGGGTTTAGAAAATACGTTAATTTGACTAGAAACACCAAAGACCGAAAATGTAAAGCACCATTCCACTTCCGTGTTCAGAAAAAAAAGTGGATAGAAATGAAAGTGTATGTTTATTATCATAATTCATATAAAGCATATATAAAGTATGTATAACTACCATTCAAATAGTTGTGGTGTGAAATATGTTTTAATGTTTATGAAAGAATCTCTATGGAGCCCCTAAAGGGACATGGTGGTAGAAAAAAAAATTGGAGTGGGAAGAAAAAATGTTTTATTTATTTATTTTTTTTGTCTCTTGCCAAAAGTTTGCATTCCATCACTACATTGTGAATGTACAGAGCTGTATGAGCCACTGCAAGATGTAAAGTAAACAGGAAGTTTGTGTCATAACTTAACTGGTTTTGTGAGAGAGCCCAAATGTCTTTGTGAGAAAATGCAGCAAATTTTTAAAATATTTATTCCTCCCACCCCAAATTTTTTTTCATCTCCATGTCCGTAAACTTCTTATGCTCACCAAAGCAGCATTTATTTGATTAAAAAAAAGTAATATTGTGACATAATATTATTTCAATATATTTTAAAAAGTGATGGCAATGTTACCTTTTTTTAGCAGCTATTTCTTTAGTCTTCAATGTTACACATAATTTGCTGATTTTGTGGTCAACAAACATCTGAAAACAGTTATGCTGCTAAATAATTTTGAAGAAACCATGATACATTTCTTCAAGCATTTTCTGATAAATAAAAAGTTTAAAATAACACAATTTCTTGAAACATAATCTGCTTGTAACTTAACAAAAACATTTACTTTCACTTAATTTAACGCATCTTCGATGAATAAAAGTATTTCATTAAAAAAATTCTCTGATTTTAACAATATGAAAATGTGAAAAGTTGAACTTTTTTCAAATCTCATTGCTTTCAGATTAGATTTTAATCAAACATTTTTTGTTAATAAACCATGTTGTGTTGTTATAGGTGATATTTTTATATCTACAGATGTGTGCACATATTTTGTGAGAAAATAAATAAAGTAACCTATCATAGTAGATATTTCAATGTGAATATTTGAATAGGTCAATCCAGTGGATGGCATTAAAGTCCATTCTTTCAAGATATATCTGGATTTAGTTCAACCACCCATTAAATGGGGTCGGGTTTCCTTTTGACTGCAGAGATAATTAAATTTCTGGCTTATTAGATAAGGACTATCATAATTGTAGCGATACATCTCTCATCATCAACTTTTCATGAGCCGCTCCATTTACGAGTGTCATAAAATCAGTGGAACAAGACACCTACAGCAGGCGATAACGCCGTGAGGGTATCAGAGGGTAATGCACTGCAGGGATCTCCAGTTTAATGCTGCCCTGTAAAGGATGTCAAAGCACTGGAGAACAATCTGCTTCATGGACTGACTGAGTAATCCTGTGTCTCCCACCCCAGACCACGCACAGAAACATCTGTTTATCTGGGATTTAATTATTTGTGCCCACTACCTCCAGAGATATTACACTCCAGGGTGTTAGCAAAAATGAAAAATGCTTGCTTACCAAGTGCTTTGTCCACACATTTGATATTGCTGGGAGTACAGATATCGGCATCTCCTGAGAAACAAAATACATAATGACTCTGATCAATCACAAGCAAAATGATCGCTGTTATTTCACCACCAGCCAAGGAAGAAAAAGCATGAGCGGCAGAGAAAGAGACAGGGCACCTCTGCTTTGTTATTCATCCTAAAATGATGGAAGGCAGCGTGTGACTAAGGGAGATGGGTTCGCTTTCACCACGCCTCCCTCATGACCATCAGTCTAGGCCTAATTGCACCCAAAATGGACTGATCCAAACCCTCCCCAAAGGCACATTTATAAAGTCTTTAAAACCCAATCCCCATCGACACACAATACCGCAGGAGGTCCAACTCTCCACCCGAATCCATCAAAAGAGCAAGCGGTTCGAGGAAATACATACGGCACCTAAGAGAAAATGGCCTTCGAGTTAATGCTTTTGGAACAGTCTCTCTTTTCAATTTGCATTATGGGAGATTGATTTAGCAACATTAAAGGAGAAAAGCAGAGAAGCAGAGCTTCCATTAGAGCCCAGCCACCAACAGTCACACGCTCTCTGAAAAGCCACACTGATAACAACTCAGGTGTGGTGGAGTTAATTAGAAAAGAGGTTTCTGGGGACAGAGAAAGTCCCCCAGTCCATACGTCGTCAGTTTTCAAAAGAGAAAATAAAGCTATTTGCTTTTTTCCGGTTTGTCGGTCGCTTCGAGTAACGAACCAGCGGGTCCGGGTTCATCATTGCCGTCGGATTGCGATCATCTACGTTTTCCCTCCGATCGCCAAAATGAACTACCCGAGCTTCTCGTATTGTGTGACTAGACAGTAAGTTAATTTAGAGACTTGCATTAAGCTTTCGGCTCCACTGCCTGGAGCAAATTAGATGAGAAGAGTTTATTCATTTAGTATTTTAGCAATTAGCAGAATACATTAGCGCACTGATTAGGTTGAGTGGGAAATGAATGCAGCGGTGTAGCGTTACCCGGCATGTGCACCATCCTGCATTTGCACACACGCTGAACCTCCAGAGTCTCGCAGCGCAGGCGGCAGGCGCTGATACTGTAGCTATCGTAACCCGGGATCATCTGCTCACTGGTGGAGCGGCAGTTCCCCCAAGGCTGGGGCAGGTAGGTCAACTACACAGAGAGGGAGAGCAGTGAAGAGAACAAGGGAGATAAAGTGAGAGGGAGACAGATTGTAAGAGCAGGAGAGAAAGAAATAAAGAGAGAATTAGTACATGCAAATTAAGTATGCAAATAAGCAGCGTTCTCAAACTACGCCACAATTTAAAAGAGCAGAAAAACTGAAGTGGCTGAAAAAAAGAGCAAGACTTTATTTGTATGTGGCTTGATTTTCAGAAGGAAAGCTTAATGAGTGGTCTGCTTTTAAAACAAAAATATTGTATTCAGCATTCAGAGTTTTAAGAATACATTGCCCTATATTTCCATATACAGTCAAACCAAAATTTATTCAGACACCTTCAAAAATTCTCACTTTATCACAATTTAGTTGATATAGTTTAGAAAATGGTAATAAAATATGACAAAATATGTCAGAACAAATTCATCTTGATAAAGTCAGATAACTTTGATAGAAAGGTATGTAACAAAACATGGTCAGGTCAAATATAAGTTTTGGTCCCAAATTGTGTATTTTTTCATCCTCACTTATATAAATAAAGTATCCTGCACCCACTAGTTAAAAAAAAAAAATAATAATAATGATTTTTGCATTTGCAGTACAACAGTACTTTTAAGTATCTATTTTCTGAATGCATGTTATGTTCCAATTATGGTCCAATTTTTTCTTCTCGTAAATTTTTAATCAAAATAGTCATTTCGGTGAAATGACAGAATTTTTTCCAGTGATTTATGAAAGACTTCTCTAATTACTTAGTCCTCTTAAACTACAAGCTTGCTTTTAGATCTGCCTCCATCCAGTCAACAACTGATGGATAGGAACAAGTCCCCATTCTTTTACAATAATCTATTTCACCTGGATGTTAAAATACAGAAAAAAAGGTTGCTACTTCTCTTTCATTGCAACTAAGTGGAATCTTTTTGTCATCTTTCAGGACTATAGTTCATTAATTTCGAGCAATTCAGTATTCTCCATTTTCCTGCTTAAAATTTTTGTAAAATTTGATACCATATTGCACACAGATAGATGTTAGTTAGGGACATATGAATGGATGTAGAAAAACTGTAATATACACATTCATAGCTCAACAAGCTTGGTGACCCTTCAACTGCCAGTCACTTTCTCAACTCTAAGTGTGTTTCACACTTGCAAAGAAACCCTCGTCTGCTAATTGCTTGCTTACTGGACGCTATTTTTATGTATCTCTTTACTTCAATAAAACAAGTAACAACATGTTTTCTCTGGAATTCTGTATGTCTAAAAATCTACTTTTGTGTTTTAAAAATCATTATATACTTTGGAACAACATCGAATGACAAAATACAAGACCATTAAAAGGTTAGTTTACCCCCAAATTAAAAATGTGTCAGCAATTACTCACCCTCATGTCATTCCAAACCCTGTAAGACCTTCACTCATCTTCAGAACACAAATTAGGATGTTTCTGATAACATCTGAGAGCCTTCGGATTTGTGCTCTGAAGATGAACGGGTCATACAGGTAGTACGGGTCATAAGGTCATACGGGTTTGGAACAACATGAGGGTGAGCATTTAATGACAGAATATTATATCATTATAATATATTATTATATATTATACATTATATATAATAAAATATAATTTTAATCTATAAAAGGATGGCCTGATTTCATTATAGGTGGTACTTGGAATGAAAAGTTTGAGAGTAATTCAAGGGAAGGGTTATACCCTTTGCTCTTGACAGGATACAAAGGTCTGGAATCCCGGAGAGACTCCAAAGCCCAGCTGATGAATGTAGGGAGGCTCATCCTGACTGTGGATCTGAACACGGATTCCTGCCTCTAAAGATGTTTCATCTGCAAAAAAAAAAAAAAAAAAAAAAGGGATGAGCGAGACAGAGAGAGGGTAAGAAAGCAGAACAAGCAATATGAATGAGAACACAAAGATAAGCCTCACATATCCCTCTATCAATACAAATGGGAAAAACAACATCACAAATAAACCTTGAATTTAAACATCGTAACAGATTGTGCAGACACATCTGAGAACCATAAAATATGGAATGACTTTGCAACTTTCGGACCAGAAATCATCTCTATGTGGCTTTATAACTCACTTGTCTCTTTCCAGATAGGTAGATATTCATCCTGCTGGATATCCAACATGATCTCCAGCCCATTTCCCATCCCTCCTTGCTTTGTCTTCTTGGAGGTTGTTTTGTTCCCGTTAAAAGTATAGCATTTCCCATATCTTGTGTAGACCTATGGGAAAACAGCGATGACTAATTAAAAACGTAATATTCTCATATCGAGGAGGCCAGAACAAGCTACAATCTTTGGAAACCATAACCTTTGTTTCGCTACGATTTAATACTTTAAAAATAAACCTTTTGATCCCTCAAAGAGATGCCTTTTAAGACGCTTATGATTAATCAGGGAAAAGGTCACTTTAAACTTCAAAAGTTCTGACGCATGCAAATCTTCATAGAAGATAGTTTTCCAACTCACATGAAAAACGAAAAGAGACGCTGATTAAAAATGTTACAATTTATCATTCTGTCAGTGGGCATTTGTATTCGGTGGCATAACAAACAATGTTTTCTCTGTCTCATTCCTGTCATATTCATTTTGACGAGAGAAAGAGACAGTTCTACAATCCATACTGCATTATCATGCAATGCGTTTGTTCCTCAAACAAGAGGAAAATGAATAGTCCACATCCTCAGAAACATATCCGCTTCCAAAATGAAATCATCACATTAAAATAATTGCTTCACATGGGTAATATTGATAAGAGAAGACAAAATCAAAAGTAATAACTTCTGAAATTGAACTTAATATACTTACATAAACCACAGTCACTCTAATAATAAATAAATAAATGAATAAATAAATAAAAAAAATGCAATTGGTTATTTATAGAACCTCTCTTTATAGAATCTCTCTTCAAGCAAAATTGGAAAAAAACAACAAACAACAACAACAACAACAACAACAAAACTATTATTCAAGTACTCTGCAGAATGACGCACAGGACTGTGTAATGAAATACTCAAGAATAAAAGACAAAACCACTGACAAATAAATGTCAGGAGGAAATGGATCAACAAAAAGCAGAGGTGGATGGAGAACAACTCTAAATTGGTGTCCAGTGACTCAAAATACAGAAAAAAAGAAAAGAGAGAGAGACACACACACAAAACATATTCATGAAAGAACTAAAAATTTAGATTTTCACTTAAGCCTTGTGTGCTCAACTATTTCTGACCTTTTGTTTAGAACGTTTTTGGTTCCAATCTTTAGCTAACATGCCAAATCAAAGCAATACCACAAATAAAAAACAAAGCTTGATTTGTTGGATTGACTGAAAACAAAGACAAAGAAAGACACAAATGTGAGAAAAACTCTTGGCACTGCTGAAAAGCCCAGTATAGCTGGGCTCCAACATATGTTGTGTTTTGGATGCTGGCCCCAATGAGGGATGCTGATGTCCTCATTATTCTGGTTAAAGACAATTCTGTCACTTATCTAGACAATAAAGGTGGATGGTGACCAGTGACCACTGCTGTCAAGCTCCAAACAATGTTGTTGTTGTTGTTGTTAACTAAAACTATTATAAATAGTTTTTGTTAAATAAACAGAGCTGAAATAAAAGATAAACATTTAATTTAATTCAAAACAAACAAACAAAAGTGAAAACGGAATTGGTGCTTTGGCAACTACAGCTGAGGTCAAAAGTTTACATCCCCATTTCAGAATCTGCCAAAATAAGAGGGATCATACAAAATGTATGTTATTGTTTATGTAGTACTGACCTGAATAGGATATTTCACATAAAAGATGTTTAGAAGAGAAAATAATAGTTGAATTTATAAAAAATGGGATTAAAAAAAACGGGAAAAATGGGATGTTTAATGGGAAACATGTAACTAACTTCTGTAGCCTCTGAAGGGCAGTACTAAATTAAAAAATATGATATTTAGGCAAAATAAGAAAAATGTACACATCTCCATTCTGTTCAAAAGTTTACACCCCTGGCTCTTAATGCATTGTTTTTCCTTCTGAAGCATCAGTGAGCATTTGAACCTTCTGTAATAGTTACATATGCCCTCAGTTGTCCTCTGTGAAAAGATGGATCTTAAAATCATACAGCCATTGGAAAAGGTTCAAATACACAAAAATGCTGAAAAACCAAAGAATATGTGGGTCCTGATGGATTTTTCTGAATAACAGCAAGCAGTTTAACTGTTCAAGACAAACAAGGGACTATCACTTAAAAAAAAAAAAAAAAAAAAAACACACACACACACACAGAGCTGTGAATCATTCAGATAACAAAACAGTATTAAGAATCAAGGGGATGTAAACTTTTGAATGGGGTAATTTTTTTTTTTATAAATTCATCTATTATTTTCTCTTGTGGACTATTTGTAAACATCTTTTATGTGAAATATCCTATTCAGGTCAGTACTAAATAAACAATAACATGCATTTTGTAAGATCCCTCTTTTTTTGGTAAAATAATTAACATTTTGCAGATTCTGAAATGGGGATGTAAACTTTTGACTTCAACTGCAACCTAAAATAAGTTTAAGCTAAATTACTGAATTACAGGAATACAAATAAAGCTAAATAAAACTAAAAGGCTAAAAAAATAAAAATACAAAAATAAAAGCCAATTCAAAAAATTAATAAATACTGTAATAGTATATAAATAACACGTCATAATAAATGTAATTTACAACTTATGTGCTACATTTCAAGTCTTTGGATGTCATACAATTACACATAGTAGCAGAAGTTTAAGTTAAAGTTAGCATTCATTAAAATTCTTGCTTGTTGGCACCATTCACTTTCATTGTATGGAGAAAAAAAAGAGTAGTTTAGATGTGCTGGTACAAGATGATCTTTTCATTAGGCAGCCTGACATTAAAATTTATTGTTATAAATCAACCAAATTCCTCCAGCAGCGAGGCTTGTTCTGATGAGAAGGGACCTTTAGGGGCCACACTTGTATGTAACACATGGCTGTTCATTTAGCAGCCCGTGTATGGAGTCTGATCTCAGCTGGCTCTATGCTGAATCAAAGCAGGGCTCTCTGAGCAATATGGGCGTGCAGTAATTGCCAGCTGCAGCTGTGGACGCCGCACACCATACAGCTGTAATTAAGGCTGGAGACAGCCAGTGTTTTCACAAGCAGTCGCTGGTCAAACGGGAAAAAAGAACTCAGATATAAACATAATTTTATATAATCAGACTGCCAATAGGCAATACATAAACATCCCCACTGCTACTGTATAGTATGTAGAAATACATAAATGCAACATATTAAAGTAATTATCAATTCCAATATCTTGTATGAACGTATGAGATTTCAAAAGGTCAAGTGTTAAATATGACATTTAATGTAGTTATAATAGTCCGCATAAAAAGCCAGTTTTCAACATGATGGTGTGCAAACTGCCTTTTTGACCAGCATGAGCTATTAATGCGAGAGGGGGCATTGGAGCAGCAGTGGAGGTCCAACAACGATCGATTCAGTCCTGTTTATTGACATGTTTAAGTTTCCATTGCTGCTCTAATCCAGTCCAATAGGAAACCAGTGGGATTGTACAGAAAGAAATGATAGACCTTTCATTCTAGTTTTACTCTGAAACTTCAACTTCCAGGGGACGGTCCACTTTGTGTTCACAAATGATTTTTGGGAGGGCAATGGAAGCTTTCCCGTCATGCAGCAGTGGAAATGGCTGCTGGCACAGTCTCCTCTGCCTCATTTCTCTGCTTTAGAGCCCAGTGCCCTGAGCACCTTTGATTGATGGACCATTTTCTCTTGTAACATCTCGCCCAAAGTCAGCAAAGGTAAACAGTCCAACTTTTGTCTGTTCCCAGAAACAGCCATCCAGCCTAGTGTGTTACTGAATTTTCCCAGGTGCACAACTGCCACTGTCTGAAGAGTTAATTTTTTATCAAAACAAGTGTATCTGTAATAGATAGATAGATAGCAAAATATATTACAAAATATACTTCAAAGGAGTCATAACATGAGGAACCAAAGGTGACGTCACCAAGGCAAGGCCCAGTCGTTTGCATAAACACCTCCGCCAGAGCAAGACATCAACGAATAGACTTCTTCTCTATCACAGGCCCACCATACTCACTGGCGTTCAGTTGCTTAATGGCCCAGACTTGATTATGCTGAACGCGAGTGAATACAAATAGAAATTACAATCACACAAATTACAAGACGCTTTTTTTTGTCTACCCTGGATACAGTATACAGATGCGTGTTTGCTTTCTGACACAGTCCACGAGCTTAACTCTATAGTCAATTGGACAAATGGAGTTAAAGAACTGTCGCTTTGACACGTTTAGTGTCTTTGTACAGATATTAGAAGGATCCCAGTGTAAGGAACAAGTGGATAGTTTATTTCTAATGGCATCCCAGATCGTGTCTGCGGATTGTTCAGAGCATTTTGTTTTGTAAATGAGGCACAGCGTCATAGAGAGTTCACAAAGAAACAATTGTTGAAAGATGAAGCGGTACTAGATCTGACTGCAGCTGCATCACAAACTGTAAGTAAATTATTTCATAATGTTTTATTTGGAAATGACTATTTTATTTTGATCATGTTGTCAAAACATATTCAATAGTGAGGGGGAAGGGCATTGATACTGCAATGAAGTTAGCCAATCATAACAGTGTCCGATTACTGACAAGCATTAAAGGACCCGCCCCTTAAAACAGCTTGTTTTAGACATAGGGTCAGAATGAGGGTTGAAAATAATAATTGTATAAAAAGTGAATGCTCTTGACACATATTATACGTACATTAAATACTTACTTCAAACTCGCAAAAATCCCACCCTCAGCCCAATCAGAAGTACCAGTACTTATATAGAAACCTATACATAAGAGCCTGATAAAAATGCATTTTTTAAAGAAAGATGTCAGATGGATTTAGAGGGTTTTGCACAAATCCTATCTGCAAAAGCTAACCTGAATTTAATGAATTATCTAAAATTACAGTTCACAAATACAATATTTGCTTACCTTTGAAACCTTTTCAGAGTTGACCACTACCACATGGGCTTTGAGCTGCAACCTTTGTTGGAGAAACGCCTGACTGCAAAGCATTTGCATAAATCTTCCCTTTCTACTAACATCCAGCTTAATTGGGCTTAATGTCTGGCCATTAACTGTCCTCAGCTACTATTTCTCCTCTAAATTGCTTTGTTTCTTTCCCCTTCCACTCAGTTTGATGTGTCTTTACTGTCTTTTTCATTTCAGCTCAAAGATGAAGTAAAACCCAAAGCCTCTCGTTTATGGCAGGCATCTGACAGATTCCACTGTTCGCTGTTCTTCAATTATCCAGGGAAGCTACATGAGAACTTCAGTTTTTTAACATGCAGGATGTGAGTTGGTGGTAAGACTCTGAGTATAAAAACGAGTTTAAATTCAAAACTGGTGTTTGAAGGATTTGAGCTAACTGCCTCATAAGAAATTTGTAAGGATCAGAGTGCTCAGAGTGTAAAATTTATCAGTCGTTCCCTGGCCCTAGTAAATTGTGGAGTGGTCAAACATGATGCTTTGACAGGATGGTGATTCAAGTATTAACCCAAGAGATGTATCTGAAAAGTAGCAATTGCGAAAATAATCTCACTGTTAAATTAGCTAAATTTGAAGGTGCATTTCCCAAAAGCATTGTTAGCCAACTATGGTCACATTTTCTGTCATTCTCAACATAATAGCTTCAGATTTGTTTTTTCCTGAATTCGTAGATTCAATGAACCACAAACAGCATCGCAAGTATGACCTGGAGTTTAAAATGCATCGATTCGCTTTAGGAGACCTTTAATAATCCTCCGGAGCCTTGTGGAGTACTTTTTATGATGGATGGATGCACTTTATTGGACTTCAAAATCTTAAACTCCATTCACTGCCATTATAAAGCTTGAAAGAGCCAGGACATTTTTTAATACTGTATTCTGAAAGAAGAAAGTCATATACAACTATGACTTGAGGGTGAGTAAATCATGGAGTAATTTTCATTTTTGGATTAACTATCCCTTTAATTACAGATTATTACTCCACCCAATGTGTGACTATACTGTGTGTTGTTGCATTGCACTATGGTAGTTAAGCAGAGATCTACACAGTTGCACAGAAAACAGCAGCTGTTAATTTATTCAGTAGATTTACACAGAACAGATAAACATGTTATGTCTCTCATATTTACCAAAATATGACAAAACAACACCAAAAATATGCAACTTCCTAAAGGCAATGCTTTTATTTGAATACTGCATGGATCATGAAAAATAGAAGTCTTAAGAGGGCAGCTACAACAATTGTGCAGAAAATTTGACCCGCAACTGATTTTAACATTTATGTGTAACTAAGCTAATGCTAAATTAAGCTTAAAAATACATGGCATACACAAATATTTCATGAAATAGTCTTGTTACTAAAAAATAATAAATACTGCCTCTGTAGGCAGCTCACTAGGTTTTAGAACAGAGCGCTAGTTTTTCTTCACCTAACACATCAAAATCTTTAGAGTAAACGGTGGAGACTTTTAAACAGTCAGACTAAACAGTTGAGCCAGAAAGTGCCGTGCAGCGTTACGCTCCATTAGTTCAGCTCTCGTGGGCAGCCGCTCAACTCCGCATCTATGGTGTCTCTTTGGCACGCTATCAAACACATTACATTTATTGTATCAATTCTTAACTTCATTAAACAACTGACTGGCAGTATCTTTTCCTAAGCAGCTTATCCCTCATGCACACCATGCAGAAAAATGGGCCACGTCTCGAGGACTCATCGACACCGTTTTACATTTGTTCCGAGAGGATTATCACAGTTCTTTATCTTTAGGCATCAATCTGAGATAGAAATGCTCAGAGATCCAAGACAATCTGACACCCAGATGGGACGTATCGGCACAAAATCATGTTTCTCTCCAGTGAGAAGAGCCCCTCTATTGTTATTCTTCATAAACTGAAAAATACATCAAGTAATCACAGTAAAGAGGACTATCAGTCGAATGTTTCCAGGTCTAAGGGAGCATGGGAGTGTGATAAGAATATGATGGGGAAATCCCTTCAAGATAGCATCAAAACTTACAATTACAGTTCTACGAACTGAGAATATTGGCAGAAACATTGTAGCCTACATCTTTACAGGAATATTTCAGTGTCCATTACAACAGGCAATCATTCTCACTCTTCGCTCAGTTTGTGAAAACAAAAATCAGTGTACAGTAATGCAATTATGCATTTAGGTCCTTCTGATGCCAAGCAAATTCTCATTTTTATGGCTCACAGCTAGATATGCCTATAGTAGATTTTGATGTCTTTGACTCCTGCACTCTTCTTCAAGGTGGGATGTCACCATGGCTTATTCTCAAACTGTCGCTGTCCTCCTCAACACTTTCACTCAGACCTCCAGAGAGACTGAAAAATGGGAAGGATGAAACACTGAAGCTTCCATCTTTGCTGCCACACCATTAAAAGGCACAAGCTGATAATCTCAAGGGACCCCCAGGTAAGCCTCCCTCTTTCCTTTCTTCTTCTTTCTACATGTTGGAGCATGCCGTTTTTTTTTCACAGAGCTCTGGAGAAAAACATACACTACTGTCCAAAAGTTTGGGGTCAATAATCATACTTTTATTCTGCAGTGATATAATTAATTTATCAAAGGGCATTAAAATGATGATGACATTTCTGTCATTTATTACTCACCCTCATGTTGTTCCAAATCTGCAAGACCTCTCATCTTCAGAACACAAATTAAGATATTTTCAATTAAATCCGAGAGCTTTTCAAACCTGCATAGGCAACGCAAGACACGTTCAAGGCTCAGAAAGTTAGTAAGGACATCAGTGGTTCAACCGTAATGTTATGAAGATGCAAGAATACTTTTTGTCTGCATAGAAAACAAAAAATAAGGAGAGTACCACACATGCATCAAAGAAGAAATTGTTTAATAAAGCCCTTATTTTTGTTTCTTCAAGCAAAAAAAGCATTCTCGTAGCTTCATAAAATTAAGGTTGAATCACTGATGCCACATGGGCTATTTTAACAATGTCCTCACTACCTTTCTGGGCCTTGAACGTGTTTTGCTTTGCTGTCTATGCAGGGTCAGAATGCTCTTGGATTACATAAAAAAAAAAAATCATAATTTGTATTCAGAGGATAAACGTTTTAAAGGTTTTACAAGTTTGGAAGGGTCAGTAATTAATGCCAGAATTTTCATTTTTGGGTGAACTATCCCTTTAAATAAGAATAAGAAATGTTACTTGAGCAGAAAATCAGCATATTAGAATGATTTTAAATTGTATTAATATCTCATAGTGTTACTGTTTTTTTTTTTTTTGTACTGTATAATAATCAAACAAATGCAACCTTAGTAAGCATAAAATACTTCTTTCAAAATCATTACAAATCTTACAGACACCAAACTTTTAAATGGTAGTATATATACAGTATATTACGTCTGGAAAAAATAAAGGGTTATCTATTTCATATAAACCTGTTTTTTTATTTCCCAAGCCTTTCCCAAAGTTAGAGGCTGAGAGTATTGAATATTATACCACTATCACATATGTCATCTGTTTACTGTACACACAGTGCTGCTGCAGTAAGTATTTTGAGACCTGATGATACACTCTCTGCCTGAGGGTGGTCAGATAAAAATTCTGACAATTTTACTTGAACTTTGATAACCTGGTCTGGAGCTCAGCTTAGCGGGAACATTTGCAGCTGTGCTGCTTGTGTGGCTCTGCAGACCTGAAGAATTATTTTTCATTAACCATCTGCCACACAGGCCACTTTTGGATTCAATCGTCCCCTTTTCTTCACATTTTTACTTTGGCACTCAGTGATTGTTGACCATATCTGCAAACAAGCAAAGACCCTGCCAGCACCATTAGTCTAACTGTTGCCTGTGTTTTTGAGACACACTTTGTTTCCTTCAGCTTTAATTAAGGTGCCTTTCTTATTAACATAAGCCTCCATTTCCCCTGCTTTCAGTCTCTCTCTGTGGAGAAGCAGCATTTTACCAAGGCTCAGACAAATATCAACTCTGACTGACACTACAGAACAGCTCTTTCACTACGATCAGCCGAATAGGAAAGCAAAACAGTTTCTTTACATTCTATCAACATGACACCATGTCCTCATTAAAATGGTAGAAAATTATAAGTAAATTAAGTATCCTGTTTATTCATGTTTTTACAGCCTCCAGAATCAGTGGCGATCAACCAAACGATAAACAAACAGGTTTTAAAAGTGCTCAGAGTGCAAAGTGTGTCTGACAGAGGAATAAATGTCACTCTGCTCATGTAAATAAGACATGCAACACTTGATTTATTCACAAGGTGGTGCAATAGCCACAAAATAACATACCGTATAAGCAAAAAAAAAAAAAAATAGTATTCAGGATCTGAAATGTCCAGGTCAAAGGGGGCTGAATACAACAACGTAATCAAATTAAATGTAAAACTTGAAAGTCTGACTTAACCTTACAAAATATGAGTATCAGTTTGTCCATCCAAAACTTTCACAAGTCCACTATGGGAAGTACGCCTGCATTTCTCTCTCTCTTCTAAATGAAGAGATGTATCTAGAACTGCTGGTCTGCTATTAGTGATGTGGAGCAGGGCCATCCTCGCAGATGTTCGGCATGTGGACTCCACACTTGCCAAATTGGGATCGCGAGACTGCAAGGTTCTCCAGTGAGGCCAGTCCGACTCCCCAGCATTAAGGCCAAGTAGATGGTCAATATTCTCCCTCCATAAAGAGAAACTAATAAGCTTAGCTCTCTCAAATACACGACTGCAAAAGTTTCACACTGCTGACTTGCAGCTGCTTGATTTGCAAGTTTATCTGGCAAACATGTCTTAAATAGTTTTTTTTTTCTTCCTCATCTCCTTCTGAATGAGTGACAGATGTTGTTCAGATGCATTGTATGGCAAAAGTACAAGATTCTACATCAGAGCTGCTTAGAAGCTTACAACAGACATTTGAAATATGCTTGCTATATTCTCTGGCTTACATTTTCTTTTCTTTTTTTTCTGAATTAATGTCTGGAGCGGTGGAGTTACTAAACTCCATTTCTGGGGTAAGTAAGTTTTTGTCTTTGAACAAAATTTATTATTTTATTATGCAAGGAAACATTAAATTGATCAAAAGTGACAGTCAAGACATTATAATGTTAATTGTATGTCAAATAAATACTGTTCTTTTGAACTTTCTTTGAAAAACTGTTTTCACAATATATTTCACAATAATAAGCCACACAACTGTTTCTGACATTGATGATAATAAATGTTACTTGAGCAGCAAATCAGCATATTAGAATAATTTACCTAAGTATCGTGTGTTAATAATATTTTCCCAATATTTTTTTACATTTTTTTTGATCAAATAAATGCAGCCTTGGTAAAAACTTGTATGTCAGCTTTAAAAGTTACAGCCTTTCTTTACTGGGCTGTAACTAGGCTAGAAATATTGATGGCTTTTCCATGGCTTACACACTTTTTGTCCAATCAAATCCTTTCATGATTGTTAAAGGGGACATTGGATGCCCAGTTTCACAAGTTGATATGATTCTTTAGGGTCTTCATGAAATGTCTGCAAAATATTTTGGTTAAAATTCTTCAATGAAGAAACCTCTTTGTTCACAGCAACCTATTTCAGTGCATGTCTCTTTAAATGATAATGAGCTACTGCTCACAGCACCCCTCTCTTTTTGTGTGTGTGTGTGTGTGTGTGTGTGTATTCGATGGCACATTACCATCAAAAACTAAACTAATCCTATGCATCCTCAAACCTCTGATGTCAGGAGAAAATGAAAACTCTTATGTTAATTTTTACATCCAACCTCCAAGCATACAACTGGCTGAGGGCGGAAATATGCAAATATGGGACAGTGTGTCATAGGCGGGCCTGAACAGTATGATGTCATACTGCTCTGAAAATCAAAATGGCTTAATGGAGACTGTTTAGTCTTTCTGGGTATTAAAAAAGGAGTGAACAGATTTTTAATCATGTGGTTGTGTCCACACACTGCTAAGACACATTTTTATGCAAACACCACGTAAAAGTAAATTTTGCAACCTATGTCCCCTTTAAGGAACTCTGTTTTGTAAAAAAGTAAACAGTGCGATGAATTTCAAATGAGATAATAATAATAATGAAAAAAGACCATTTTGTAAAATATAAAGGTACCATTGTGAAATGTAAAGTCACAATTTTTATCACATTTTTAATTTTGTTTTACTTTCACCCAGAAACATTTTTCCATACAAAGTCCTACTCAACTAAGTAGCAAATCATGGTTTATGGCTGTAAAATGTCCTATTTTAAAATGGAATTAGCCCTTTGATATGTCCTACCCTTTCAATAGGAAACACTAAGAAATATAAAGAAATGCAAAGCACAACAAAGTTTCAAGACTTTGTTTTGGTGCCAACAAAAATGAAGGTAAATAGCAATCTCCTCCCCTTTACCAGTGTAAAGACTGTCTCTCTTCCAGTCAAATTCATGTGTTATTAACATGCGTCAATAGCGCTGAACTATTTCTAGCCGAGAGGGTGTCAAATAATGTGCATCTGAAAAAACTGCCTGTTGCTTGGCATTTGCATTCGGCGCAAACACCATTTGAATTTTTCATTTTCTAAAGGTTCTTTATGATTTTGCATATGCAGTCGCAATGACACATTAATTTCCTGCTGGTTAGCCCCGATTCTACCTGTGTCCTGTGCAATCTGAAGAGGTAAAAGTGACATGGATGCCCTCGCTGATGACATAAACCCCATCTTTGGAATGATTTTTTTTTATTCCAAGACCGACAAGAGAGGGAAGTTAATTGATTGATTCACCTCATGATGCCCAGATGGCCCTGAGCCGAGCGAGCCGAGCAACATGCTTCAATATCTGCCCTTTCATCTGGTCTGAATGAAATTAAGATTTTTTAAAATTAATCTGATGCGCCACTCAAATTCATAATGGAGACGTGAACTCCGAGCAGAGTGAGAGCCAGAGTCAGGTGCCATGTTGAATTCCAGAGAGTTTGATCTTGTTTTGATTATTTTTTCAATCAAATCTCAAGGTCGTGAAACAGGGGACCAGAGAAATGGAAATGTATCTGCTGCTATCCACCACAGCAGCTGACAGATTTTCACTCTACCTAGTTGCACAGCTGAACCTAATCACAGCAGAATACAAAATATTGCGTTTCATCACTGAATGCATTAACAAATCCCAATAGCACGCATTATATATGTAAACAGCAAAGCGTGTTGGCGGTGAGATAAGAAAATACTGCGAATTAATGCTTTGAGATTGCAATCTTGATACACGGGTCCATTACATGTAAATAGCGAGGGCATGGATTTGTAAATCAGAGCGATTTTGTCATTTTAAATGGTTTAACTGTATCAATTAGTCTCTGCTGAATTTATTTTCCGTAATAACCTGAATCTATTTTGACTGGTGAATAAACAAAGGACAGAGGTCCGGATATCCATAAAAATTTGATTTAGAATGCGAGACAAAATAAATTACCAAGCTGTCAGACAGATGCGAGCTTGTCTCTCTCTCAGTGTCTATCTCTGTCTCTTGATGTGGACATACTGTCCTGTAAAAGGGGAGCTGGCAGAATTTTATGTGACTGCTTGCTGCCTGAGATGAAAGAACAGAATTAATCATGGTCTAGAGGTCTAGTATAGCATTAAATTCAGGGTATGTCCTTCAAATCACCTTGCATGTATTTTAACATTTGCTATAAACTCTTAGTGATCAGTGTGAGTCAGACAAAATTGTAATCAGTGTTTTTATTGAATTAAATTATTTTTTTTATCCTGAATTTCTTTTTATTTTAAATTTCCAGTTTCCTTTTTTTATTTTAGTTGACGTTTTAATAATTAATTTTGTTATTTATATAATTAAATTTGTTATGGGCTTGTCAGTTTAATCAGTTTTTATAAAATAATAATGTATCTTTAATTTATTTTAAGTTTTAGTACTTTTAAGTACTGCTTATTTTATTTTATTTCAGTTTTTCACCAAGGCAACATATTATGCAAGTTTCTAAATTTAAGCCTAAATATTTTATTAATTGTTTTGTTTAGTGAAAATTAAAAAATTTTATGAACTGAAATAACTAAAATAATAATAAAACATGCGATTAAAAAAAATTGAATGATCCAAATTAAAAAATTTTAAATTAAATATGAAAATGTCAATGCTATTTAAATTATATCAGCTAACACTAACTTTGGCAACACAAAAATATAAGACTAAAAACATGAAAAAATAAAAACTTTAACTAAAAATTGACTTTGGCAGCACAAAAAAAATAAGACTAAAAGAAAATAAAATAAAAACACAAACTGAAACTAAACTGAAAGCACAAATTAAAACATTAAAATTAATAGTAGGAAAAAAAAGTGATTCAAAATTACTTTTGCTGTCATGAGTTTGACCAACCAATGGCAGACAGGAAAAGTATTTGTGAAACCTGTTTGAAAACCACCATTATATTTCCAAATCATTTGGTGAAGCCAGTGGTGCAGAAACAGCACACTTCACCTTTAAAACTGACAATCATCTAGATTGTCATGGCATCCCTGAGGTGAAACGCACAGCAATCAATCTACCTCAATGAATCTTCAAGGTCTAGGCTACACCTTGAGGTTTACACACACAGTGCACATTTTAGAGGGTATGCACCTCTATTGATGCATTTGTATGTGTGTGTGTGTGTGTGTGTGTGTGTGTGTGTGTGTGTTTTGTGGTTGTGGGGGACAGTGAATATATAGATCAATGAGGTTAGATTCCCAGAGTTGCTCTTTGTCTGGTGGTAATGCTTTGTGCAGAGGTGGCAACTCCAGGCTTGCTCCCACCCAGGGGGGTAAAGTTAGACATCTGATACTGATGTCCAGGAGTTTGTGCTCAACCCAGGGATGCCTGTGCAAGAACTAAAAGATTTCTCAAGCAACCATGTCCACCTCCTCCAGTCCACCACCAGCAGCCACCCTCCGGTTTGCTTGATGGGTCATTTTTAAACACAGCAGGGCCCAAAAAACACCAGCGAGACTGCTGTTATTTCATTCATCATTCCCACACTTCCTCGGTTTTAGCTATAAATCTTAAACCGCTTAACTGACACTTTAAAGTTTATCTTAATTAGCATACTCTAAGTCAGTTATTATCTCTAATATTTTTTTTAGTTTGTTTGTTTGTTTCAAATTAGATAAATAATAGATAGATAAAATGCTACATTTCATAGACCGAAAGATTTCAGTTCACAAAATATGAGTAATGCAAAGACTTTAAGAAGGTTGTTTTCTTTCTTTTTCTGTATTTCTTTGCACTGTTAATCTCACCAAATAAAATGTTGTTTGTTAACAAAGTGTTTTTGAATCTAAAAAAAAATTATGTGATAAAAGGTGATTTGTGTAATCATAATATGAATTCCTTGTTTTTCACAACGAGGACAATTTTTGCATGTTTTTGTTAAAGGGATAGTTCACCCAAACATGAACATAAAAAAGTTCTCTCTCTTCAAAGCTTTATAATGGCAGTGAATGGGTGTTGTGATTTTGAAGCCCAATAAAGTGCATCCATCCATCATAAAAATACTCCAGACGGCTACATGGTGTTAATAAAGGCCTCCTGAAGCTAATCGATGCGTTTTGGTAAGAAAAATATCCATATTTAAAACTTTATAAATGGTAATCTCGAACGCGGGTTCACAAAAGACTGGCATTCAAGCGGATGGTGTAGCTCTGGTGATGAACGTGATGAACGCAGAAGTGCAGAGGAAAGAGCAAAAAACACTGGTCACAAATTAGAAGTACAAAACGAGGATTTGTAAAGAAAAATGTTGGAGGATTTCAATATAAGCTAATAGGAGACTAGTTTTCCTTTGCTTTAAACAAAATTTGGTTCTTGCTAAACTAGTATATTCTCACCAGAGTTTACGCTACATCTACGTCATCCGCATGAACACCACTCTCTCATGAACACAGATTACAGTTTATGAAGTTTTAAATATGGATATTTTTCTGGAGTATTTTTATGATGGATGCTCTTTATTTGGCTTCAAAATCAAAACACCCATTCACTGCCATTATAAAAATTGAAAGAGACAGGACTTTTTTAATATAACTCTGATTGTATTCATATGAAAGATGAAAGTCATATACACCTAGGATTGGTGAACTAATCCTTTAAATATGGATAAACTGTTAAAATTACTATACATAATGTTTTAATATTTAGAAGAATAACATGTTTTTCTTGATTAAAATTAAATGACATTTTAGACTGAAAATTGGTCTCAGAGACAAATTAAGGAATATGAGAAATATATAAAAAGGCAAAAACTATGACTAAAAAAACAAAACAAAAAACAAACAAACAAAAAAACACATCTTTAGTAACAGCACTGACTAAAAATGGACCTTATCTCATGACGAAAATGTACCTGTGGGAACATTTTCGCAAGACGGAATCTTTGGGTATGAATGTTAAAGCTAAATCCTAAGCTAAAATGGCATGATTGTGATTGCGTTTTTATGTCACATTTTTGTTACTATCGTACTGGTTTAGGTATAGGGCAGATGGTACATTATTTTAAAACCTCACAGAGCATTAGAGTTATAGCGCCACTCAACAGACATTTCAAGTCAGAACTGCGGTGACACGTTCAAAACCAATGTCACATAAAACGTACCCTATGTTCCCACAGGTACATCAGGTTGCTAAAAATGCAAAAAAGTCCAATTTTATGCTCACAGTAGAAACAGATCAAATATTTTTCTTTCTTTTTAAAGCATATTGTCATAAATCAATTATGGTCTGCACAATAACTTAATCCTTACACCTTTCATTGTACAAACCGCAGAAAGAGTTGCATCAGTCTTGCTCAAAATTTAAATGAAGTTTGACCCTTCCAGGGAAATCTCCAGACAGAAAATTAATTTACAAAAGAGGTGGGACAAGCGTGTGCCAGTTTCATTCCTCTTTTGTATGTCTTGAAGTTCTCTTTAAGATATCAAAGAATGCGAGTAGCAAATTGGATCAAAGATATTGGACAGTCTGAACCTTCGTGGCTCTTTTGTCCGCTGTAGACACCGTGAACTGAATTTCAGCCATGCATCTTATTATCACTTCAGAACATATAGAACATTATCCAAACCACATGCATCACCCATTGATAAAGTTTATTCATTAAAGCGATTTGCATTTTGGCAATTCACACTGAATGTAACAGATTGTGATCTGCCGTTAGTGAGGGAGATTTCCTTCTCAGCCCACACAGATCGTACACCGTATCTGTTTTAGCGTGCTGCTCATTTCTCAATGACCTATAACCCCACACATTAGCTCTGAGTGTACGATACTCCATAAACAGATCAACAAACTCAACCTTGACCTGTTCAAAATCCCAGTTTAATTAAAACCCAGTCTGTCATACAGTAATTCAAGGTCTCCTTTATTAAAAAAAAATATAATAATGAAAAAAATTAAAAAGTGTCCTCTCCAGAGAGTCCTCCAGTCAGAGGGAAACAGTTCGCAACAATACAGCTTAATTTCCCATGAGACCTTGAGCATAGCAAGTATTTAACAATGGGAGGGACAAGCCCATAGTGTGTAAGCAAAAGGTAAGGTCTTTTTCAGTCCAACGTCACTTGAGAGCCATCTCAGTATTTTACTGCCGGATTGCACTTTTCATGACACCTGACCATAAAAACTCTTTGGTACAATACAAACCATGTCCCAACTCTGATCTTAAAGGGCCCTTTTTTGTGTTAGGGCACAGAGTACAAAATCAATCTGTTCTGCCTTCTACAACATGCACAGTGTGCAAATATGCTAATAATTGTGTGGAATCACCTCCACTGTACAGCGGACCAACCCCTACATGGTCAGAGTAAATATAGTCTTTATGTGGGAAAATGCAACGCGGGTTTGCTGAAACGGGATCCTTGCGAATGCATAAACTATGCAGCAAGGCTTTGCACCTCAAGCACAATGGATCCTTTGAAGAGCTTTGCAGTCAGAGCCTGACTGAGATTTGGTGCTGAGGGAATAGAGTCCACTGGAGCAAGCCTGGGTGCTTTTGTACGCAATGGAAGCACACAGAACAAACTGTTATATATATATAAACATAAATATATGGATATAATTTATATTGTGGGTGGTATTGTTCCCTCAATCTCCTACCAGAGGCTTAAGAGCTTGGAGACTTGGCACTGTGCTTTTCCTAGGATTGTGGATTTATTTTGAATCACGATCTTCTTGTTTTTCCATGGAATATGCAAGCTGGGGTTTCGAAGTCACTATTGGATCTACCTTGACATACTCTTTCTAACTCTTCCTTTAGTATCTGGTATCTCCAGTCTCTCATACATCTTCTATTCAATGTTACTGTCAGTTGGGAACGCCACATCTATCATCCATGTCCTGTTTCCCATTTATGATCACTATGTTGGTTCGGTTTGCCCATTCTTGCTTGTGACTGAATGAAGTCCCACCGGATCTCAGGCTTGTCATTTTGAACTTGGTAGTTTCCAGCACTGACGTATGCCAGTGACTTGTTTGTGCCATTCACTATATATGTTGTTACCACCTGCATCTAACTTCCAGTTGTAAGGTGTTGGACGGTCTCTGGGGCTTTCTTGCACAGTCCGGGATCTTTTGTGGTGCTGTAGACCCCTGTCACTATTGATCTGGTGCTGAGTGCTTGTGATTAATGTTTCTGCGCTTTCCTAGTTCTGCCACTTCCAGTGTCAGTTACCTTTGCTATTTCCTGTGCTTCCTTCTCATAAGATTTTTTAAACTATTAAATACATTCATTGGAATTACCATTTTATAAAATAGATTCAGAAGAAATTTCTAAAAAAATATATATTTTTAATGATTCTTTCTGCAAGTTCATTTAGCCATTTTTAATGATTCTCTCTGCAAGATCATTTAGCCAGTAGGTGGTGGTTAACAGCTGTATTTTTGAGTAAATCATTTCAGATTCATTCAGAAATACTGATTTATTCAGGAACAAAACAAGACTACAAATAAAAGTCATTTGAATTATTCATTCAAACAATAAGTTTAACAACACTGATTCATTTATGTAGAAAACAACTGTCTTTAACAGTGAGTCATCTGAATCATTCACTTTACTGATTTGATTCATTCAGAAACATCTACTGTGTGCTGCTCATAAACTCACCAGTCACGATTGTAAGTTGACTTTGTCTGAAACTATTTTCATCAGTGGAGCACAAAAAGTAACATTTAATATTGTGTCTAAATTGTACATTATGCAGTATTATTTTTTTGTTTTAAAATGTTGTTTGAAAAACATATCACATTGACAAAAACAACAACAGCACTCATGCTTTTAATATATTGCTCACATATTTCATTATTTGGTAAAATTGTATTTCTTCTCAATCTTTTTCTGTTTTAAAGGATTAGTCAGAATTAAAATTTCCTAACAATCTGCTCAACCTCATGTCATCCAAGATGTTCATGTCTTTCTTTTTTCAGCCGAAAAGAAATTAAGATTTTTGAGGAAAACATTCCATAATTTTTCTCCATATACAGTAGTGGATTTTAATAGGGAACAACGGGTTAAAGCTCCAAATTGTAGTTTCAATTAGGCTTCAAAGGGCTCTACATAATTCCAGCCAAGGAATAAGTGTCTTAGTTAATCTGTTAATTTCCAAAAAAAAAAAAAAAAAGAAAGAAAAGAAAAGAAAATGGCACACTTTTTAACCACAATTGCTTGTCTTGCACTAGCTCGCATTATGTAGGAGGAAGTACCGACTCGAGCGAACGTGCAAAGAAAGTCAAATGCCCTTTACAAAACAACTTTGGATTCTGGAGTTGGAGAAAATGTGATGAGTTTCTTTTCGACTTAAGAAAGAAAGACATGAACTTGGATGACATGGGGGTTAGCAAATTATCAGGAGTGAACTAATCTTTTAATAAAGAAACAAAAAAATTTACTTTCAGTCTGGCTTTCATGATAAATCAGACTGATTTGGTTCAAGTAACAGCTGAATTGATGTGATCTCAATGTAAATGTAGTGTAAAGAAAGCTAAAAATCCCGTAACTAATCTTGTTGAACCTGTACAGTGACTGAACTTTAAATGTGCTCTACTGTGTGGAGAAAATGAACTAATGCTCAGGGGAAGAGGGTCATTTAGGGTGTTATGCTCAGATTTGAAATCCATCTTCACTAGAAGAACATCTGGTTAGATAGAACACCAAGTCGAATACAATATTGGCCCTTCAGGAGAAATATTGTTTTACTCAGAGAGGCTAGAGCTCTTTGTTTGATGCATGTATTTCATGAAGAGCATTTGACTCCTCTGGGCCTTGCGTTGCTGCTGTAGAACAGAACGGTCAATTACAAAGGCCCCGGCCCGGTGCATTTTTTATTAATGTGCGGAAGCAAATATCATACTAAATCGATCACAAGACTTGTGTCAAATGCAAACAGTGTTCCATACATAAAGCTGATTGAAGAATTCATGTGGGGATTGAGGTCTGAGGTGTGTGAATGATATGTATACAAGCTGAAATTCATGCAATTCACAGAGGAAAGCTTAGCCGCTCCAAAGCTTTGCTTTCCATGCAGCTTGTGTTCTGACGGAGGATTTCTATTCTATTGACAAACAGCATATAAAGAAGAAGATTTCATGCAATTCACCCACTCATATGGATCTTTTTGAGGAGATCAGGGGATTAAAGCAATATCTTGCAGAAAAAGAGGATGATCTTACATTACAAAATATGTAAGATATCTTACAAAAAAAAAACACTCAAACTCTTCTACTTGGGATAAACTTTTACCTGAGCAATGTGATGTCTCTCTATGGCTGTGGGAAAATATGCAAACTGGCAGTAAATGAAAAGGATGGAAAATAAAAATGAGAAACAAATAATGAGAATGTGCATTGCATATATATATATTAGTTGTGTCAAAATTAGCGCGTTAACGCAGGAGATTAATTTTTTCATTTTAACGCGTTAAAAATATTTAACGCAATTAACGCATGGGCGGGGCCACCCCACTCACAACTGCTTATGAAATGCTTTTATTTAAATGCGCAGAGCGTCTTTACGAACACATCAAACAGGAGACTTTTCAGATGCGCGCTCCAACTTTACTTCAGCACCAGACGCGAGTCAAACGACCGCGGAAGCGGTACCGGTGACGGGGAGCTTAAGTAAAACGTTAGTGAACTGCGGTCAGATGAGATGCTGTCAGGCCATATGTCGGTAAAAACTAATTTAATTGTCCTGTCAGCCTATATACTCTGCTTGTAGCGTGCGCTCTTGAAGTTCACGCGCAAATGTGCCGACGCGCGCTGTATTAGGCTATATTAAACCCAAATGAAACTGCGAGCATGCAAAGTCGTAGTTATATCGTCAGGTAAAACATGAATTCACAAAAAAAAAAAAATTATTTATAGGTCAAAGCAGTGTCAGATCAAGTTCAGCAGTGACAACCTTTAACAGCAGCCAAAATATCCTTATAACCAGTTGCTGTGATGTCTGTTAATTAAGGAACAAAATTAAAAAGAGGAAATTAATAACTAAGTTTTATCTTTATATAATTTAGAATTTGATATAATTTAGGCTATATTTTCTTGCTGAAGGGCACAGGTAGCTACTATATATATATGACATTTATTATAATGGGTTTGTGTGAAGATTGTTTCAAGTTCACTTAAATTATTATTATTAGTTATTTTTTTAAAGTCTAATAAATGTTAAAGTGATAGCTCTTAATGATACTGTAATGTTGAATGATTATATATATATATATATATATATATATAAAAAATATTTTCAATGGTTAAGTATTAGGGGGGGAAAATCAATCAGTGATATTTGCCTTCAGTCCTAAAACAAGATGGCGTTAAACAAATATTAAAAATATATGTTCTTTATGTTGTTTCTACATTAATTTGAAGCATTAAAGTGAAATTATTGCAATATAAAAGTATAATTAAAAACTTTAATGTCAGGTAGAATTAATCGCGATTAATTTCAGGTAAAATGTGCGATTAATTAGTTCATTTTTTTTAATCGATTGACACCACTAATATATATATATATATATATATATATATATATATATATATGTGTGTGTGTGTGTGTGTTTTGAACACAAAAACATATCATATGTGGCCCTTAAAATGCTGGCTAGGTGAACCTGATTAGGACTACCTAAGTACTGATTAGTCAACTAGTTATCCACACAACCCATAGACTGATCATTTTTTAATATTATGTAGGTTTTATACATCCCAAGCCTTGGGCATATTTCAAAGTTTAAACAAATAATAAACCCTGAAGTACCTGCTCGTATGTTTAGTCATTGGCTGATAATGTCTTAATCTATGTGTAATACACTGCATGCTGTTAGCAATGACACTAATCAATATGTTCTTATAGGACATTCTAATCCTTAAATATCCAGTGGGGCATTCTTTTATCCTTCAGTTTGCTCCTTACAGCCGTGTGCTGAGTGGCAATAGAGTGGACGTCTCACTCCCATCAGCTGTAAAGAGGGATTAAGTGATAGATTTAGAGCCCTAGCCTCTACAAGACCAGCCAGAGGATCTGGAGCGAAACAAGACAAGACCAGTTTTGTACCAAGAGTCCACTGACATTTATGAAAACAACATAAAACCAAATAAAAATAGGTAGTGAGGGGGAAAAAACACTGTAAAAAAAAAAAAAAAGAAGAAAGTAAAAAAAAAAGTCAAGGTAACCGGTTTATGCAGTTGAAAAAATATTCAAGTCTGAAATCAACCTGACTAAAATAAGTTACACAGACAAAAATAATTTTATGGGTGAAGTCAAGTGGAAATTGATTCTTAAGGTAACAATTGCACCAGTCTTACAGTATATCAAACTGGCAGATGAAAGCCATCTGTTATACTTAACGCTGACATTTTTCCAATTGTGAATATGTAAAATGATTCACTGAAAGGAAAACTACTCCACTGTACCTGAATGCATGGCAGCTTTGTTGGAGGATGGAAATAAGCAATGCATCTGTCTTTAATTCCTACTTTAGTAGAACCAACATCTGTATCTACTGTAAGGATTAATTCACTTCCAGAATAATCTCTTTTCTTCAGTTGAAAAAGAGATTAAGGTTTTTGAGGAAAACATTCCAGGATTTTTCTCCATATAGTGTACTTAAATGGCAGCCAGCTGTTTGAAGGTTCAAATTGCAGTTTCAATGCAGCTTTAAAGTGCTCTACACAATCACAGCCAAGGAATAAGGGTGTTATCTAGCAAAACGATCTGCCGTTTTTCTTTTTTATTTATGTCCTTTTTAACTTCAAATGCTCGTCTTGCACTAGCTCAACTTCATGTATTACGCAATCATGTTGGAAAGGTCACACATGACGTTGGCGGAAGTACCGACTCAGTGTTTACAAAGCAAACATACAAAGAAAGTCAAATGCCCTTTACAAAAAAAAAGGTAAAACAATGATGTCGGATGATTTTGAAGTTAGAGAAGAAAAAAAAAAGAAGTTTTTTGCCCTACCCTACCTTTTTGAACTGAAGTACACAGACGAAAAACTACCTACGTGTGACCTTTCCAACGTGATGTATTCCCTAAAGTCATAGATGTGCATCGCAGAGCATTTGTGGTTAAAAAGTATATCATTAAAAAAAAGAAGAAGAAAAAAAGATTACCTTACCTTAATTACCTTAATTTCTTAATTTCTTTAAGGAAATTTTCATTCTAGAAGTGAACCAATCCTTTTATAATATAATATAATATATAAACAGCTATTGTTAAGAATATGTGTACCATGGACACTTTAACATAGCTTACATTGTTGACTAAAAATAGCATTGCATCATGTTGCAACCAATAGAGCTATATAACTAACAGAAATCTTGAACAAGGACAATTACTCTTAATAGTGAGCTTGTAATGGCTGAGGTACGAAAGGGTTATTGTACATCCATGGTTCAACTTCTCAACAGATGAGATTTTACAGTCTCCTTGAAACTGTAATGTGGAGCATTTCTCAAGGAAAACATGAGGTGAGTGGGTCGGGATATTGTTGAGGAGAAAAAAGGCAAAATGTGTCTAAAAATTTCATTTCTGTGAGTGTGCTCGGTAATGGACATGGGATGATGAAAAGGTAGGTTTTTCCTAGATGGATGTGGCTTGAGTTGGGCATTACACCCCACTCAGTTTGCATCAGTAATCCTCTTAGGAGCACTTATGCCACATTAGCCCTGTTTTCAGCCCAGGAAACCCAGCTCACCAGCACCTCCATTTCCCTTCTATTTTAGGAGACCAAAAATGGGCGGAAAAATAAAAGAGCATAAGTGACGTTGAATTATTTCTCCAGCCGAACACCGTGAGTGCACCGGGGCCGGCGTGTGACTCAACACAGAACTAACAGCAGATCTGAGGAGAGAGATGGCATATAATTGAATGGAAAAGCACGAAGCCTCTGCAGATCGCATTCAAAACTACTCGGAGCCTGCGAATTTGCAAGCAAGTCACGACCCCAGCGAGCCCTAAGTGCAATTCTACGTCAAATCTTGCTTGCCTGCTTGTGTGTCTCTCTGTCACAGGCAATCCAAATTCCCCCATCAGCTGGGTGGCAGAAAACACGATCCCTGACAACTTTTCACATCAGCCAGGGATTAAGGAAGAGGGGTTTACGCTGGCCTTGCCAAAATCAGGGATAACATTTTTTGATTCAGCAATTTAAACTAATTTCAAGGCTGGCTCCGCAGCAATTTTCTGGATCAATGGAATGTCATAGTTGGCTTGGTCACTAGCCCTCTTATCGCAGGTGGCTGCAAGAGAGCGTGCCTATGCTAATAGCTGACGTTTGGTAGTGAAGTGCCGTGTATTTAGCGCAGCACAAATTGTCCTGATTCGAAGCAGCACAAGTTTTCATAAATGACGTTGGGAAAAATATAACTTGAGAGTTTATCCCAGTCGTTTTCACCAAAACGTTAAAAAGGGATCCTATACACAGCTGTGATCTGATTTTCGGTTTCTTTGATTGCCGCTTTGAAACTAATTGCGTATTAACATTACAGCATCATTTTGTAGAATTGAGCTGTCTGATAAATTGCTTACACAGCCCACAAGCTGCTCTAAAAATGTCCAAGTAATGTCCTCATTAGAAGCATTTAGAAACTGTAAGTATTGTAAAGCTATGCTAGTCACGAAGGCTCGAGAAACCTGCAGAACCTTCCAGCTTCATATTTATTTGGCAGTACCATTACCAAACATCAGTATTGGGAAATAACTAGTTAAATGCAACTGTGTTAAGTAATTTAATGACAAAAATACATGTCATTTGTACAAAATAAACCAAATAAAACCAAATAAATGTTAATGATTACAAAGGTGGTTACACCTGGATACTTACATTAATATTTACTATTTATTGTTCTGATTTTAAATCTGTATTTAACCTCAGGACGATATCAAAGTAAAAATATAGCTGCAAGCAGCAATTATGGGGCCAAGCTCAAGGCAAGGAAAGCATGAGACCAACTGCAGCAATGAGTAATTAAAGCCATTTTAGAATGATTTTAGACAAAATGGCTGAAAAATGTTCGCATTTTCATGGCACTTACTATCAAGATTTTGGCAATTGGGCATTTGTGTATAACCGGCATGCTATGTTTCCGAATTTCCTATGGCGGTTTCGAGTCAATCAGAGAAACGGTTTCTAAAATATTGGTGAATGCTTTTTAAGCACTAAAATGCATTGTTGCACAAACCATAAGGCAAAACTTGGCATGTTTGGTATCGCTGGACTCGGCAAGGATTCAGGAGTCTAAAAAGGTGACCCCATGACAATAAGTCGACCACACTGAAAGATATAAGCATGTGAATATTTGATTTTACCACTAGGTGGCGCTGGCTCGAAACTTCTTAGGCTCCTTCAGGGCATCATGCTGATGACCCATACCGAGTTTTGTAGCGATGCGTCAATGCGTTCATAAAATATAGCATTTTACTACAAAATTCAAAATGGCCGAGGCACAAAATGGCTGACATGCGTGATGCACCGAATCTAAAGAGACCAGTTTTGTGATTTTTGGCCAAACCATTCAGAAGTTATTAGCTGAAATAGCCATTTTTTTGTATCTTCCGACCACTAGGTGGCACTGTGCCGACACACTGCAGGTATTCTCAGGTCATGCTTGTTATAACACACAAAAGTTTGGTCTTAATACGCCACACTGTTGCAGAGATATAGCCTCACATCCATTTTTGTGCGCTTTTCGTAGAATCTGAGCCAATTTCGGTGAAAATCAGACAAACCATCTAGGACAAGTTCGAAAAAGTAGGTTTTACAAACCTTACGATTTTTTAATTTTGGTGTCAATTTGACTCTGCATGAGCCAAGGATTCAGAGAAAAAAAAATTAGCTTCAAAAGTTATTAGCATAAAAAAAAGTTACATTTTGGACAAGTGGTGGCGCTAGAGAGTTTGAGTTAGAGACTTCAAATTTGCTACAGTTAATGTCAGTTAATGAGTTACAGTTAATGAGACTGTCCTCTATCAGTGTGCCAAATTATACAACTTTCCTGCAAGTGGTTCTATGGGCTGCCATAGACTCAATGACGGAAGAAGAAGAAGAAGAAGAAGAAGAAGAAGAAGAAGAAGAAGAAGAATAGGAACGGCAACCTTCGGTGCTTGGCCCCTAAAGATGAGCTAAAGTCTGATTTTGTGGTGGCTGTGCTTTAAAATATGATTTTTTAAATTAAGTCTTAATTCAATTGATGAAGATTTTGAAAGTCTGACCATGTTGAGTACTACTGGTTTAAATGTTAGATCATTTACTGTGAAATCCTTTTTCTCTCCAGTACATCACCAGTGTAAGCTTCATGGTGAAAACTTAGTCCATAGTTACAATAAAAATGTATTTTGATTTCATCTTGTGGTGATTTTGGGAAAAACAGTAGGGGGTGGGGTAGTTTTAAATATTTATGTAGATAAGTAGATAATGCATCTCAGAGCAGCTTTTCTATTTAAGTATACTTATTTTTAAGTCAAAGCAATATACTTTTTTTCATGTTTGTTTTCAGCAGAATATTTTTTTTTTCTTAAAGTAACCAAAAATATACTTGATTATTTTTCAGTCTTCCTAGCGTGCACAATAAAAACAATTGCATCGTTAGACCGTTTGTCAGTTTTATGTACACTGCTGTTGTTTAGTTACAACCCCTAGTAAATTATTGTCTTGTGAATTCAGAATGAGCTTGTTCCTAATTAAAATGTTCCATTAGTGCATTGTGACCCTTGTTGCGTCTCATGTGCCAGCTTTTGAGGTCAGTTAGGGGCAATCTTGTGGAACATAAATATTTTTTGAATGCTCATGTTGTTCTGGTCGTTTTAACCCATAGTAGATTTTCTCTTTCCTGAAAATGCAAACGGGGTGGGGACTACAAAAAATTGCTCATGAATTTCTCATTATGCAATATTATTGGACTGATATTAGATTCAGTTTATTTATCAACTTGTTTTCATTCTATTATCACAAGATTGCATTTCTTTGGAACTAATTGAGTGTATACACTTTTTAGCGAACACTGCCGAAACTGTCCACAAATAATGCTTTTTCACTCAAGCTGACAAAAAGATTAATTCCAAGATGGTGATAATATAACATAATGAGAGATTTACGGTTAGACTTAAGAATTTTCAACACAAGACAAAGGTTAAAGAATGACTTTCATTTGACTAAAATATATACAAATATAATTCAGATATCTTTTATATAAGAAAATAATGTGTAAATAAATAAATACGTAAAACACTCGTACAAGAGGGTGAGAACACAATGACAGGAATTTCATGTTTGTGTGAACCATTCCTTTGAATGATGGTAACATTTTTAATGGAAAGTCTATCATTTGCTCACCCTCAAGTCATTAAAAACCAGTACGACTTTCTAAGTTAAAATATCTGTTTACTCATTTATTTAGACTAATTGAATTAAAGAAGAGATTTTTTTATTTGAACATTTTTTTAAACATCTACAAACACCAGCTTTTATTTCCGTGTATAAGTGCAAACACAATATGTCGCTGAAGTCTGGCACACGCTGCTGCCGCTCTTTATGATGCAGCACAAACCACCTCAGGCTGCATCATAAACTGAACTATGTAAATAACAATAACTTCATTTCAGTGAATTCACTTCAGATAATATTTTGCATATAGCAGACATGAGAGTGACTTTTTTTTTTAAAACGGGCAGTCAGAGTCTTTGGTTAGGGGTATGGCGGAGAGCCTCAAGGCTGTAAAATAAATAAATATCTACAAATCATTTCAGTGGAGTGGCTGCAGGGTGGTACAGCTGAGGACAGTGTTATAACATTCTCAATTTACTGAAGCTGCCGGCACCTTCATTACTTTGAACATGAATAACTCAAATGTGTGTCGGAATCCTCACAGTTATCGCATACTGTGAATATGTAAAAAAATAGATATCACTATTGTAATTCAGTAAATGTGTCATTTTAGATACATCCAATGTCCAGTGCTTATGCTTGAACTCAGTTATCCTTTCTAGAAGTTAAAAACAAGATTAGACCCTTTTTAAGTTCTTAGTGTGTAGACACTATTTGTTGAGCTGCAATTAATTACAACTTGCACTTGTTATCACTATTATAATTAATTGTATTTATATGCATGACACTTTACAGTAAGATCTCATTTGTTAACATTAACTAACATGAACATAAACAGTAACACTTTACCATTAGCTATGTTACTTAATGTATTAAAAACTGGAATGAACAATGAACAATATATTTACTACAGTATTTATTCATTTTGATTTTAAAATGCATTAGTAAATGTTGAACTAATATTAGTAATATTAGTAATATTAGTTTTATTAGTTTATATGTTTTACTTATTGTAAAGTGTTACCACATACAAACAAAGAGCTTTTTTTGTTT
Organism: Cirrhinus molitorella; assembly: GCA_033026305.1. Classification (NCBI taxonomy): domain Eukaryota; kingdom Metazoa; phylum Chordata; class Actinopteri; order Cypriniformes; family Cyprinidae; genus Cirrhinus; species Cirrhinus molitorella. The sequence goes on along the minus strand of CM065122.1, from coordinate 27,064,323 downwards.
TTACAACAATTATTAGCCTTTGTTATTGTTAGTTAAAAATATACATGTTATTTCACAGTGCATTATCTAATATTGCTAATATTTCTAATATAATATTACCAGACACAACTTTTGATCTTAAAAATTACCACTGAAAAAAAATTAGGTGTAGAAACAATTTTCACTCAGGAATTACTAGTAAATTTCACAAACAATGACATTTTGAGAATTCTAAATGTAAAATAATGAATAATAATGAATTAAACATACAATTTTTAAAAATGTGAAATTTCAAATAACATTGAATTAAATGTAAAAATCTGTAAAATTTTAAATTTAAACATTTAAACTGGAAAAATTCTAAATTGAAGTAATACATCAAATTACATGTAAAAACTTGGAAAATTCTAAATTTAAAGTAACGCACTGAATTAAACATAAAAAAATCAGAAAATTCTAAATGTAAATGTAAAAATTTGAAAAAAAAAAGTACATTTAAAATAACATTCAATTAAATGTAAAAATTTAGAAAATTATAAAATTAAAGTAACACATTGAACTAAATATAAATATTGTAGAAATTAGGAAAATTCTAAATTTAAATGTAAAAATTAGAAAATTCTAAATTTAAAGTAACACACTGAATTAAACAATGTAAAGATTTGAAAAAAAAAATTACATTTAAAATAACACATTCAATTAAATGCAAAAATTTTGAAAAATATAAAGTTAAAGTAACACACTGAACTAAACATTACAATTTCAAACATTTTAAATTGAAATGTAAAAATTTAGAAAATTATAAAAGTTAAAGTAACAAATTGAATTAAATATAAATATTGTAGAAATTAGGGAAATTCTAAATTTAAATGTAAAAATGAGAAAATTCAAAATTTAAAGTAACACACTGAATTAAACAAACAATCAGAAAATTCTAAATGTAAACGTAAAGATTTGAAAAAAAATGTACATTTAAAATAACACATTCAATTAAATGTAAAAATTTTGAAAAATATAAAGTAACACACTGAATTAAACATTACAATTTCAAAAATTTAAATGTAAAAATTTGAAAATTCTAAATTTAAAGTAACACATTGAATTAAACATTAAAAAAATCTGAAATTTTAAATTTAAACATTTAAAGTTAAACATTGAATTAAAAGTACAAATTTGGAAAATGATACATTTACAGTAACACACTAAATTAAATATAAACATATGGAAAATTATAAATGTAAATATAAAAATTTGAAAATTTTAAGTAACACTTTGAATTAAATGCAAATATTGGGAAAATTCTAAATGTAAACGTAAAAATGTCAAAAGTTCTATATTTAAAGTAACACATTAAATTAAACAAAAATGTGGAAAATATTATATTTAAAGAAACACATTAAATTAAACAAAAATGTGGAAAATATTATATTTAAAGAAACACATTGAATTAAACGTAAAAAATATATATAAAATTCTAAGCTTAAAGTAACACATTGAATTAAACCAAAATTTGGAAAATGTAAAATTTAAAGTAACACATTGAATTACAATTAAAACCGAACAAAACACAAACAATTTTAAGCAGAAAAGCTAATGTTAACAAAAAAGTATCACCTTTACTATATCTAATGCATGTACACTAACGGCAAGTTGTGTTTTTCCCCCTAAATCCAAGCTATCCTGTGCTAAAAAGCATAATTATGCCCATCGTGACATCTTTTTAAATGTACGGTGGCAAATGTTGGTGCAGATGGAGAGGTGGGGGGCAGATAAGGACTGGTGGAGGAGGGGGAGGTTAATCCCCCTGTTTAATCTGTAAGGGTATGGGAAGCTCTTATCTCCCTCTTTCTGGTGCCGACACACACTTTCTGCTCAGCGAGGCTGACTGGCCGAGATCACTCAGCGAAGGGGCAGGGGAGGGCTGACTGCCAACCCTCATGATAGTCCCTCCGCCTTAGCCAGGCCCCAGACCCCGGCACGAACAACCGCACCGCTGATGCTATCGGCTACCCTGCGGGCTAAAAGCATGGTGTTTCTCCCTCGGGCTGTTTGTTTTTCAGTAGGAATGATGAGGGAGTGTCTCTGGAGGCCTGAGACTCGCCATCATCTCGCACATGGGCTCCAACAGAAATAAGCAGCTGCCACTGGATAATAAGCAGAGACTGAAAATGTACAGCTTGTCAATTCAAAGCGTCCAGAATGTCACTTCCAGCGCATCCATTTAAAGGTGCTTTGTGGCCTCTAATGAACCTTCCTGCTCAAAGCGTTAATGGTAATGCCAACAAAAGGTGTTTGAACAATTTTTCTTCAGCTTTTATTCTGGGAGAGGTGCGAGAGGATATATCCATCTCCCCTGTGAGATAAAAACAAAGTTTGTGTTGGAAAGGAAAAACTCAGTGGGTGGAAAAATGAGTCTCGATTCGCTGTGTACCTGTTCATTTGTTTTCATATAAAGCAAGCGTTCCATGCTGACATTAACCTTACAACTCTGATTAGCGGATGAGCATGAAATATGAGTGTAGTATGAGTGTAGAGATGAGAGAGAGAGGAGGGGTTTGAAAGAAAAAAAAGGAAGAAATGAGAAGGAGAAAGGAAAAGTGTATGTGGTCGGTCTGCTCATAAGGTTAATGCTCTGGATTGCCCAAGGAAGAAATGTCACATTAGCTTTCTTTGAAAAAGCCTACACCATCCACTCACTACTAAGTACAATGTTGGTTTGTTGGTGTCTTCCACTTGACTTTATGCTAAAACTCATAGTTTTTATTGCCTTCAAAGACTATAAGTACTATAATGACTAAGCAATTTATGCATGCCCAATATTTTGCCAATTTTAAAGATGGATATTTTTTATTTTCTAAATTTTCATTCAAGCATGTAATGCATTTCTGAAAAATCAGCTACAGAGAATGCAAAATATTGCATATACTCATCATGTTCAGAGAGCCTCCAGGTGCAAAAAGTTTTTGAGTGTTTATCCACATAGAAACCATTTCCATTCAGGATTTCTTTAGCACAAAATCAAGATTCGCATATGGGAACCCAGCAAATGAAACGAAGAAATATTGTGGAAAATATTGAGGCATTCCAAGCAAGCCACCTGCTTTGTGAAAATGCAAACAGCGGGCAAATCACGTTTGGATTTGGTTGGATGCTAATGAATTTTGATAATGAATTACTGGCTATGCTCAGTAGCTCAATTTAAATGGGTTGAGAAGATTGTTCCCAGTTAAGCCGAAATGGCACAGTGTTAAATCCAAATGGGAAATGTTCCCTGGATCAATTTTGGCTACGACAGAAAAATAAAACGGCCACCTAAGCCATATGCGAAACCTTGACCTCCAGCTAAAAACCGTACAACATTTCTTTCCATGTACTCAATAGGGACACTATTATTCTGCAAAATAATGAAACATTTATGTATCTATTATGGTGCATATGACTGACAATTCACACCACATGTGTTACTTACATGCTGAGTTTCCCCAGTTGGTGTTTTAAACTTCATGCCAGTAAGTAAAATTCTTCTGTATTCTTCAGGAGTCCTAGGCAATTTATAGCGGTTAACACACCCACAAAGGCTAATGGCTGACATATTAAGTGATCATAAGCTTTTAATGGCCATTAAGTCTCAAACACTTGGAGAGATCATCTATTTAAAATGAGCAGCTGAAAATAGCCCGAGCAGCTGTCATCTTGCCAATCTGAGAGACAGCTATGAACCTCCAAGACCAACTCTTTGCAGCTTCAAACACTTTTCTAAATGAATACCAATCTGAAATAGCACCATTTCTTGTCTGAAATAAAAGGCACTAGTGAAAAGAGCCATTAGCTTAACATGGGTAACATCGCTTACGTCTACATATGAAATAGTTTTTGACAGGAGTTGCTGAAGTTTTTGAGACTGTGACAAACAATAAAAACAAAAGACGCTAAAATGAGAATCATTAGTGCTAAACGGCGAGTTGAGATTTATGTTGCCGGTGAACATAAACTGGGAGCCGAGGACATGTTCCTGTCTCCTCCTGTGACAGAGAACACTTCCTGCATCTCAAAGGCCTTCAGATGAAGAGACTCAAACTGATCACACGCCCCCATTGTGTAAGTTCAGCACCCCCTGCTGAGAGCTCTGTGGATTACTGTCTCTTACTGATCACTACCCAGTGTGCAATGCAACAGTCTTCGAGACCTCTGCTAAGTATGTCTGTGATGCAGTATGTTTCATACAGCACTGGTAATAGTTGCACTTATGCATCATCTAGAACTACAGTAAGTTCAGCTGTTTTCCTTACGATAGCAGGCACTCTCTAAAAATGCTTGGTACATTTTTGTGTACCAAATGCTAGGTTCAGCCTGTTGGGTCATTTTTGGGGTTATTTTTAATACCCAGTGCTGGGCCAGTGTAACCCATTGTTGGGTAGTCTATTCCAAACCAGTTAAAACTGGATATATTTGTCAACAAACTTTCTGAATGAAATTAGGGTTTGTATTACATTTGTATTACATTACATACCTATGAAATTATTACTGTACAAAGAAGAAAACGTCTGTAGTCTCACATTTTTTCCTTAATGTTTGGTGCAGCTCACGTCTGATTGGTATGCTAGCCTTCTACAAATGCTATTGATATAGTGTGCTAGCGACACAGTGGTTGTGATATGCGTTTGACGGGTCCTACAAACAAGATAGCACAAGGTAAAGCTGTTTTTGAAGTAACGTTTCAATCATGAATATATAAAATTGTCGATTGTTGAATGTCATTTACTGAATTGCAACTAATACCAATTTTCTCTGTTTTTATAGATTTCATGATTATAAAAGACTTGACATTGAAAAAAAATATTATCCTAAATATGTATTTTATAACAGATTTTAGAGTGCATTTTTATTATTTAAAATGAAAAACCTTCAATTGGTTGACTGACAAAAAACACTCCAGCAAATGGGTTAATGTATAAAACCCAACAAGCTGGGTTAAAATAACCTAGCATGTGTTCTGTCCAATATTTACCCAGTGTTGGGTTGCCAAATAACCCAGGAAGGGTTGTTTTTAACCCAGCATTTTTTAAGATGTAATTTATTCCTGTGATGGTAAAAGCTATATTTTACTGCAGTCAAGGTCTGTTAAAGCACGTTCTTCAAATATTCCCGAATATGCATAATAACATGCAATATTTGTAATAAAATGCAAGAAGAACAAAAAACTTTCTTTGCTCAAATGGTTGCATGCAATGCCAATTCTGAATAATAATGCAAAAATCTGAACTCAGCAGCATGAGTTTTCTTTATTTAAAGTGCAGTTATTTCTTCAATCTGCTGTGTCCAATGCTTGTGTAATATTAAACAATTTCTGTAACACCTTGGGTATTATTATAGTCTTCATAACCGATTATTTAATTCTATAATCAATGCATTGTTACACCCCTAATAGCTGGTGTGGTTGTGTAACAGGGAAAAGAAGCAGTTTTCTGACTCATTTGCCATTAGTATCTGTTAGGGAGACCTGCTCAGGACCAGCAGGGCTTCTCAGGCAGACAGTCAGAAGCTCTGGGCTGTTGAAGCTGTGCAGACAGCCATACAAGAAGCACATCTTGTGACTTTCAGCTGTCAATATGCTTACTTTCCTGGATCAATTCATTTCCTTTTTCTTGGCCACTTCACACATTTCATCAAGCCTCATTTTAAATGCCAGTGGTTTCATTGATTTCCAATAGGGTGACTCATGTCTCTTGGCCAGAGTCGGGCCAGGGAAATTTTAACATTCACTCCTAACACACTCCGTTGCACTCAGATATGCCACAACTGTACACAGCCCTAGCGCAAGAGTGTAAAACGTGTTTAATTCCACCGTTACACGCAATTCAGATATCAAAAATATCCCACAGACCACCTCAAGAAAATCAGACGCTCTGGTGTGAAGGAGGTTCAACCTTCTTGGTGTTCTAATATCTTTTCCTGTCAATGAAGCATTGCCCTTCAACCTCCTGAAGCTGTCGGATGGAGTGGGCACCATAAGACATGTGGAGTGTAGGGTCAATCTCTTGACGAGTGCTCGACATCGAAGCGCACCCAGCAGCACTCAGAGCGGAGGCTCTGTCCAGGGGACATACTTGGATGTCACATTGTATCACATCACAGGAAGTAGGAGAAGGTCAGTCAGTGCGCGAGCGCCTCAATGTAAGTCTCCGAGCTAATGGGGGGAGGGGGCTCTGCGACTCGACTAAGCCAAAACAATCAGTCCCTTGATGATTAGAGAGTGTGAAAATAGCCCTCAGATCACACCCCAAATCCATCAGACCCTTAGCGGGGAGACTTTGTGCCACTGCCGTTAGCAGACAGACAAAGCTGCCCACACCATTAGTGTAATTGTCAGATTGAAAGCTTTACCGTAATTGGCCGGCTGGCTACTAATCTCCAAGAGAGTCATCAGAGCTGCTGATTAATGTGTCATGGTCAAATGTCGCTATGGACGATGAACATAGGAAACATGGTCTTGATGCGGTCTCCATGGTAACTCACAAAATGTTAAAATGGTTCATCTCATTGTCTGGTCCTTCTGTACTGAAGTTGCTCATTTTCATTGCTTATTTGAGTAATGCTCATTGGCGATACTGTACATGGCTTCTTATAGTTAGTCACTTGCTTTTTTTCAATTGGCATATTTTCTAAAAGCTTTAAACTGAATCAGGGCTTTGACGATACAATCATAATCATATATATATATATATAGATAGATAGATATACAGTACACAACCGTTTGAAAGTCTGTATTTTTTATATATAAAAAAAATATTTTATTCAGCAAAGCATTCATTTAAGCAAAAGTGACAATAAAGACATTTATAATGTAAGATTTCTATTTAAAAAGCTTTTTTTTTTTTTATCAAAGAGTCTTCAATGTATCATGGTTTCCATAAAAATATATCAAGTAGCACAAGTGCTTTCTATGAAAGCCCGCTTTTGCCACTGAATAATACATAAAAAAGGTAATTGCTACATTTTTCTCACAATATTTTTTCTTGCAATTACATATTTTTTGCAACTTTGTTTTCTCAAATTTGCATGATACAAATTGCGTAATATAAACTCACAATTGCGAAAAATAAAGTTATAATTGCGAGATATAAGCTCGTAATTCAGAGAAAAAAAAAGTCAGAATTGTGAGATTCGTTTTTTTTATTATTCATGGCGGAAACGGGCTTCCATAGTTTTCAACATCGATAATAATAAAAAAATGTTGTGAGTTTATATCTCACAACTCTGACTTTATTTCTCAGAACTGCAAGTTTATGTCTCGCAACTGTGACTTTATAACATGCATCTGAGAATTTATATCTCACAATTCTGAGAAAAATAGTCAGAATTGTGAGAATTTTTTTTTGGAAACTGGCTTTTATTGTTTTCAACATCGATAATAATAAAACAATGTTTCTTGAGCACCAAATCAGCATATTAAAATTTAAAAAACTTGAATTTTTTTATCTATGTTCATACAAATAATTGCTCACAGTCAATAAATGAAGAGGGTTGTCTCAGTAAGTACAAACTCTAAAACCTACATTTCAAGGTGTAGTATTGGACAAAAATAAACCATTCAAACCTGCTTTTGTGGTTGTTTTATGGTTGCAAATGTTTTATTCAGACAGTGTTTCAGATTATGTACCGAAAACATTTGGTTTAAAGGGTTAGTTCACTCAAAAATGAAAATCCTGTCATGAATTACTCACCTTCATGTTGTTACAAACCTGTATGACCTATGTCATGGTACTCTTGATAATGGAGCAGGACAGTGATGTGAAAGAGAATAATTGTTGAATAAAGTCATTATTTTTGTTTTCTTTGAGCACCGAAAAGTATTCCCGTAGCTTTGTAAAATTACAGTTGAAGCACTGATGTCACATGACTATTTTATCGATGTCCTTACTACCTTTCTGAGCCTTGAAATGGTAGTTGCATTGCCGTCTATGCAGGGTCAGAAAGCTTCTACATTTCATCAAAAATATCTTAATTTGTGTTCCGAAGATGAACACAGGTCTTACGGGTTTAGAATGACATGAAGGTGAGTAATTAATGACAGAATTTTCATTTCTGGGTGAACTATCCCTTTACGCTTTGAAACACAACAAGTCACCACAATTGCAACCACATATGCTTATATTGTCAATCCAAATTCACATAAAACCAATAAAGCCTATAACATCTATCCATGTCATCAAAGGTTTATTAACTGAGGTCTTCTGTTACTTCTGTTTAATTCTTTAGAAGAAACGTACTATCAAAACTTGGTATCAAGCACTTGAACTAATGTACTCTGTAAACCTTGGTTCACTGTACTGAACTGAACAGGAACTTTTAGAAAACGTTATTACAGTGCAACTGGCTTGATACTTCAGTTGACCTTTGCAGACAGGGCTGAGTTACAGTAATTTGGTGGCATTTGCCATGATAAGACCTCTGTTTATCACATGGTGGACAGTTACGGCCTGAACATCAATGATTCCATGCCCTCTGCCTTGCTCTCTCTCATGTCTGCCTCTTTCATAGCACCAGTACCCACCTCTCTGACCTCTCTGATGGGCCTCTTGTACAAAATAGTCATTGATTGGCTCCTCTCCTTAGAAGTGTATCACACTCTTGATGAATAGGGTGAACAGCTGTAGTACCCTTTGAGATAAACTGGCAACAGTTATACTTTCAAACAAATTTTCAAACTTAATTTAATGTTGATACCACACACAAAAATTAATATGGATTAAATAAACGTAATACAGATTTAATCATGATGTAGTTTGCTAATTATATTGAGATTGAAAACATCAAAAACTCAAACTTTCATCTAAATGAAAGTGTGGTGAAAAGATTTAGCAAATTTGTGTGATATACAACTGAAAATATGCTTAAATCGATTGAAAGGAAAAATCATTTACTCAACTTCATGTTCATTTCACAATTGTTTATATTTGTAACACAAATTAAGATATTTTTTAATATTCTCTCATCCTTTTTGTCCATCCATGGAAAGTACATTCAACCAAAGCATTCACATATTAAAAAGCACTAAAAAAAATATCAAAGCACAAACTAGTTATCAAATTACACCTGGGTTAAAAAAAGCAACAATTACTCACTCATCTGACTTCATGAGACATAATGGGTCTAGAGGGGGGTAATATGAGTGACTCAACACAGAAATGTTTGGCTGCCACCATGCAATATTCCTCTGCAAAATAAGCCAATAAACTCACATCAGTGAGCACAGGGCTTAAGCTACATTCATACATTCGGTGTTAATCTCTCTCAGTGTGTATCTGATCTTCTTATGCTAAGCATTGAAAATTGCAGTCATGTAATGCAAACACTAAATAAGTGATGCGCCTGCAATGCTACGTAGATGCTTATAACTGAAGTCGTAAAATGTTCAGTATGATAAATTACTTACCTAACAACAAAGCACCTGTCATGTGAATATAAAATTCCCCATGGACAGTTTTAGCTTACCTATGCACGCACTATGACCACTCAGGTGACACTGATGATGCCCTGAAGATGTGGAGATCAAGGCAAGCCTCGTCACGCTCTCGCCTAAAAAAAGCAACGGCATTAACAGCACCTTGCTCTTGTCAGCAGAAAACGACCAATTCTAACACAACGTTAGCTAACCCAGCACTCTGCAAGCATTTCGAGGATGGATGGAAAGCAAGCTTTCTCTCAGAGTCAGCTGGTTCATGTTATGATATGTTTTGGGAATAATTTTGCAAAAGGTAAAGACTATGAGTTGATGATGTGGAGGAATGAGCGCCCCTGCTGCAGCTGATAAATTATTATTGATTTTACCATCATAAACAGCAGACAGAAGAATCAGAGACTGTACACAAGCACAGGAGCATCTGATTATGTGTTCCCTTGACAATTGCAAGATAAAATATAGATTTAACACATGCTTTCATACAAAAGAAATGCTCTCCTGAGGAGAATATTTTAATATACTCTATCTTATTACTTTGTTACATAGTGGAGAAACAGTAAATTGTCCATAGTAATGGATAAAGGCCATTTTGGTTTTGAGGGTCTTAATCATTTACACACCCTCATTTCGATCCAAAACCTTTTGTTCATATTTTGAACACAAATGAAGATCTTTTGAATATTCTCTCATCAATTTTGTAAATCTATTGAAAGTCACCAAAAGTCCATGCAACCAACATTTAAAATGAATACAAAAAGACACTGTGAAAGTAAACCATAAAAATCAAGTGGTTTAATTCACATAGACAGCAAACCTCATTAGTTCTCATGCAGTTTCCGTTTACCATATTTGTATGTGCGTCAATCAATATTTAAGTGAATAAAAGCCTAAATTTAATCTGTTTAATCTAAAGCGTGAAAACGAATAATATTCAATGTTAGTTGACCTTTGAGGTATATGTCACCATATTTGATGAGGTCTGTGTATGTGAGTGTTATTCAGTGTTTTAATTTGATTTGAGAATGAAAAAGGGCATACATTTCATCTGTCAACATAGAAAGTGAACTATGTCGTATTCAGAATATACAAGAATTAATGTTAAATTAAATTGTAGTTTGTGTCTGATATTTGATATGAATATAATCTATTTTAATTGCATTTATATAATGCAGTTTATTCTGCAATTTTGACAGTTTAAAGATTGGCAAACAGATGATAAACAAGCAAGTCTTGCTTAAATCAGGCACATACTGTACTTCACTACAGTAAATGATTTTACAAATATCACCATGAGAGGAAACCTGGTGTTGAGAAAAAAGGCTAAAACCCATTTAAAGATCATTAAAAGTATAACAATTACTCCATGATTTACTAAGCCTCAAGCCATCCTAGGTGTATATGGCTTTCTTCTTTCAGACGAATACAATCAGAGTTATATTTTAAAAGGTCCTGGCTCTTCCAAGCTTTATAATGGCTGTGAATGGCTGTTGAGATACTCCACACAGCTCTGAGGGGTTAATAAAGGCCTTCTGAGGTAAATCGATGCATTTGTGTAAGAAAAAATATCCATAACTTTATAAATCTTAATCTCTAGCTTCTGCTAACTGTCGTACACGCCAGAGCCAGGATATTTTTTAAATACATCTCAGATTGAATTTGTCTGAAAGAATAATGTTATATACATGTAGGATGTTTTGAGGGTGAGTAAAGAGGTAAATTTCCTTTTTGGGTGAACTAAGCTGTTGAAATGTTTAGGGATGTCCTACATGAGAGCATCATTTGAAATGAAAGTACAAACAGTATAAGACAAGAGAAGAATCCTCTAAGGTTTATATTCGGAAAGAGAGACTATTTATATGTTCTGATGAAGCAGCTGGTCACTGTTATAAAGGGGGGCTGGAGACCCAGCGATGCCGTTTGCGGTTGTACTCTCAAGGCATTTCAATGGCTCTCTCACTGTTCACAGATCCCTTGGCTGAACACAGCAGCCAGTGGAAGCAAATGTTAATTAGTGCTTGTCAGCAGAGCCTTGCCTTTAAAAGGGGCCGTGGAAAAGGTCAATGTATTACATTATTATTTCTTCTGCTTTGTGACACAGGAACTTTCCTCCCAAGTTTACGAGTTAGTAATGATCTGCTGAGCCACACCAGAACTGCGCTGTCCAATTAGCTAAACTCACAAAGCCATATGGCACCTGGCTATTAGAGCTTTACAGAAGTCCTTTGGATGATCTCTGTGTGTTGTGAGTTATGATGAGTCCTCACTTATGTTGTACTTTAGAAATTTGGCAACACAACAGCTCTCCAAGATAAATCAAACGGACAATTTTATCTTCTACTTTTTGTTGACCTTTGGAAGTCTCTCTTGTGGGTTGAAAATCAAAAGTGTGCCTCAAAATCAGCCTCGGTAATCTCTGCCTGTTTGTGTATGTGCGCGATACCCTCGTCTCTATTAAGATAAGATCGTCCCAGCTGCATTAGAGTGACAACAAAATTAGATCCATACGAAACAGGTGTTCAAAATCAGCACAGCGCTGAACAGATTGAGGAGAAAGCGTGCGCCTAAAGTATTTATTGGTTTTGCAAAGCAGTCAGGGTCTTAACGCTTACGAGTCGCCACATTAACAAGATTTCATAGCTGTCAAATGAGTTTCATGTGAGTCTCACGTTACTGAATCTTTTCATTTCGAATTCATAACATCATTTTATCATTTTAAATCCTCTGCCATGTTTGGTGATAACAGAAATGAACAGTTGCTGCTGCCAGAGCTGCATCCCTAAGCATGATCGCATACGCCGCGGAAAAATCCTCATCCAGGTGAGAGTCTTTACTCCGGAGCGGGTCATTAATCAGGTATCACTCTCGTTCAATACCAGGCGAATTGGAGGGCAGAGATTATGCGGTATTATCGTCTCCACCTTCATCATCATGACATTTGTTACGCCTCACCAAAGAGGGGCAAATATTCCTCTGATGTGATGCAATGTTTCAAAATCATCTTGGGTAAAGAGACAAAGGCTCAGGCACCATCGAGGGCCGGCGGACGCGGAGTCACGCTGGTGCTTTTTAGGTGCTGACAGAGGTGGGGGTAGTGGTTTATTACCATGTCAATGGCAGCCAAAACAGCCATGCTTTATATTCAGCGCGTCCACTCGGCCCTGGCGCAGATTTCCTCCACTCTCCCTGTAACCGGTCCGCACACTGGCCCAATCACAGGCCATATATTCACAAACACAGTTAGACTTTTGAAAATGACATTTCTAATCTGCAGCCTCAAGCCAGGTGGGATGATCTACAGCAGTCTACATCACGGCATATAAAACATAAATCTGACTGGCTCGTAACTTATGAACATTATAATACAGAGGCTCATGTTACTCATCTAGTGGAGCGTCTATGCCTGGCAGAGAACTGTCTTACCATTTGCTTCACAAAGTTTACAGAAGATTTTTTTTTTTTTTCTGGAGTTGCGTAGAACACAGTACATAAGGAAAGACTGGGGATAGTTTTCACGCAGGGTATTTATCACTATATATCTCAGTAAGTGAAGTTTTATAGGATTAGTTCACCCAAAAATTAACTTTCTGTCATTAATTACTTGCCTTCGTGTCGTTCCAAAGCCAGAAGGCCTTCGTTCATCTTCGGGACACAAATTAAGATATTTTTGATGAAATCTGAGAGCTTTCTGACTCTGCTTAGATAGCGTTGCAACTGACAAGCATCACACGCATACGTTATGTAACTCTTGTGAACGTGTGTTGAAGAGTGACACTGAAGAGAAGAAATTGTTGAATAAAGACATTATTTTTGTTTTCTTTGTGCACAAAAAGTGTTCTTGTATATTCGTAACATTACAGTTGAACCACTGATGTCACATGGACTGCTTTAACAATGTTTTCACTACCTATCTGGGTCTTTAACGTGTCAGTTGTGTGAGTCAGAAAGCCCTTGGATTTCATCGAAAATATCTTAATTTGTGTTCTGAAGATGAACGAAGGTCTTATGGATTTGGAACGACATGAGGGTGAGTAATTAATGACAGAATTTTTGGGTGAACTCATCCTTTAGGTCAAAATCCAATTACACAAATGTGTGTTTTGGGTAGCAGTAATTTATTTATTTATCTTTGTATATTGGTTTCAAACATCTTGTTAAAACTCCTTATTTTAATAACAATTAACATCATTTTTGCACTAAATAAATAAATAAATAAATAAAAACACTGCAAAAAATGCTTTTCTTACTTAGATTTTTTTGTGTGTGTCTTGTTTCCAGTCAAAATATCAAAAAAATCCAATGGGGTAAGCAAAATAATCTTATTCCAAGCAGAAAACTAAATTATTTTGCTTACCCCATTGCCAGACTATTTTGCTTGTTTTAAGCAGAAACTCACTTAATTTTAACTTCTTTTTTCGGAAAACAAGACAATAATTTTTGATTTAAGAATTTTAGATTTTAGATTTTAGATATTTTGTAAGAAAAGTAAGAAAAGCATTTTTTGTAGTGAAATAGCTAAACTGCATTGCAAGTAATAGTGGTATTCAATACATTTCAATTGGTTTTTATAGCCAACATACAGCTAAAAATGGTTTTAAGTCAGTTATTTCTATCTTTTGCTGTAGTGTGTCAGTAGGAAATATCAGTTTACATTTCCAAACATTAATTTTGCCATTAATTGTAATAATCCAGATTTTTGTTTGCACAAGGAGTCTGACAACAGCCAATGCTCTACGCAGAGTTTTGATCTCATCATCAAGTCTGTCTGAAAAGACACAAAGAAACAGAAAAAAAAACAAGACAAACTACATCCAGAAGAACTGTTGCAACGTCTCCAAGATGCTTCAAGAAACCTACCTGCAAAGCTACAGTACTGTTATAAGTTTTAGGCACTTGTTTAAAAATGCTATAAAAGGAGGATGCTGTCAAACATAGATTTTATTTATCAATTAACTTCTATTAGCTAAATTAAATCAACATTTGGTGTGAGCACCATTTGCATTTAAAGCAGCTTTTACCCTATAGGTGCACTTGTGCATAGTTTTTCAGGTAGGTCTCTTAAAGAATCTTGGAGAAGTAGCACAGTTCTTCTGGATTTAGTCTGTCTCAGTTTGTTCTGTTTCTTAACGTCATGGCAAAATAAATGTTTGGAAATGTAAACTGACATTTCCTACTGACACACTACAGCAAAAGATTGCTTAGCTGTGAAAATACTAGTGTTATAATAATTTTGGCCACCACTGTATATATAAAAATGATTAACAATAAAACAAACTCTGAGAAACATTATGACACAACAATAAAACAACTGCTGGATCACTGTTATTTTAGTATCATTAAGATATTACTATAGATAATAGATATAGATATAGATAATACTATAGTTTTTTATAAATATTTCATTTTTTGTTGTTGTTGTTGTTGTTATTGCTTTAATTTTAATTTTAGTTTAAGTTTTAGTCATTTTTAATATTTTTTTTTTCTAGTGCCTACATAGTTTTTTATTTTGTTTAGTTTTAGCTAAACTATAATAACCCTGTAAATCACATTTAAAATGAATATATGGCATAAAATTATATAAAAACAAAACTGTCAAAAGTAAAGGTCTTATCAAATGCACTTTTATTGATTGGTTGATTGATTGGAACAAAAAAAAAAAAAAAAAGCCCATGAAAATGAATCCTATGGATGAATGTTAGTCTTCAAAAATGTGTCTAGGCATTTAATTACATGTTTCTTGAAAATACATATGTACTTGAGGAGGAGTGAAATGGCCTATAATAATAGCTTACACACTTTGGGTCAATTAATTTCACTTTCATTTCATTTTCTTGACAGGGTTCAAGCTTATGAATTTATTTTAGTCTGAAATGTTTAATCAACCCTGTAAGCTTTAATTTAATAATTACATACAGTATGTGCATGAACGAACAACAAGGCGTAGAAATTAGATGCTTTCATGGACCAAACCAGCTCATTAGCTTTAAAGTGCACGAGAGTTTGTCTTGACTGGAAAGCTTTATCTTAATCTTAGTTGAGTTTTATTTTTTTTTTTGCATAACTCAAATAAATTGTTCAAAGCTGCATCATGTCGTTAGCAAATCTAGCTCATATCATTTCCTGATCCTGTTCCTGCTCTTTGGTTCCTCATCATTTTCTGTCATCTCTACACAAGGCAAAAGAGACTAACTCACTGTTTAAGGCTCTACACCTTTAAACACGCTGGATTCCTTTTCGGCCAGTTAGTCATCAGAGGGAGCAGATGGCTAATTTGAGGCACTTGCTGTGTGTGTTGTAGAGGATGTCATGGCTCACGTGTACACGCTAAGATCAAGAGGGCGACTGTGGTGTTTTAGGTTCATACTGTTACATCAAGCCCATGCATACTTAAGCTCCCTCAGGGCTTAAGACGAAAGTCATTTACACTTCCACCGTGCTCAGTGTCACAGTGTATACTGCCACTATACACACATCCTGCATTAGGGCATAAAGATACAGCTGTTGTAGACCTCTTCTCACCCCGAAGGGAGCAGCACTGCTCCGGCACTCACCCGACAGAACACATCCGTCTACTCATCACAGACGCTTCTAAGTTCAGTCAACGTTAGGGGCTTTTGTACATTTTGCAAATGTGGACATCCTTTGATGAGGTATTAGAATGTGTTTCATTTTATGAAGTAAATCTCTCAATATAACTGGAACTAAAGAGGTCCCACTAATCGTAGCCTCAGGCATGGCCATAAGATAAGAAATCACCATAATTTCAAACACTGTAATTTTGAGGAAACTAAAGAATTTTTACTTTCTATAAACCAGTGTGAACTGACAGCATGCTCGGTTGTTAACAGAGTGCAAAAAGTGAGTATTTCTAAATATAAACATATGGTAACACTTTACATTAAGCCATTGATGTTAATGTATTAACTAACATGAATGAACAATGAACAACACATTAATTCAAGTATTTATTTATCTTGTTCATTGTTAGTCCACAGTGCATTAATGCTAACAAGCACAACTTTTGATAATAATAATGCATTAGTGTAGTAAGTAATGCAATACTGTAGAAGTATTGTTCGTTCTTAGTTCATGTTAACTAGCTAACTAATATTAACTAATGAACCTCACTGTGAAGTATAACTGAAAATATATAGTTAATGGATGACTATCATTTAAAATAATAATATTTATTAATTAAAATATTATATAAATTAAATATATAATTTAAATGATATCTAAATGATTTTATGTAGCCTACTATTTATGAATGTGTGTGAATGTACATATATATATATATATATATATATATTAATGTATTTAATTTCGTCTAAATGCCTAATAATTTCATGACATACAAACTGTTCAAAAGTTTATTTATTTTTTTTTTTTGAAAGAAATAAATAATTACTTTTATTCAGCAAGGATGCATTAACCCTTTAACTGTCACTCCCTTATGTGAAAATGCACAATCCAAACTTAATTTTTCATAATACAAGAATGAAAACGTGTAATACAATTTTGATGTCAATTTTCCATGGTAATGCAATTTCTGATTTAAAATAGTTTTCAAAAAATGAATTTTGAGATTTTAAGTTTTCTACTGATATATCATTTCTTATGATTTCTAACTCATGTTATGATGTAGATTTTTTGAGGTGCTTTTCCTACATAATTTGTAACACAAAACAGTTGTCAAATCTCTATTTAGTAGTCTTAGACCTTTCCAAGGATCTATTTGCAATATGGCGAAGTAAACGTCCCGCTAACGGGACGTTTCACTATCAAAAGTGATAGTGAAAACATTTATAAGGTTACAAAAGATTTCTATTACCAACAAATGTGATTCCTCTGGAACTTTCTTTTCATCAAAGAGATGTATCACTGTTTCAAGAAAAGTATTAATCAGCACAACCATTTCAGCACTGATAATAAAAAGAAATGTTTCTTAAGCATCAAATCAGCATATTAAAATCGAAAAGGATCATGTGACACTGAAGACTGAAGTGATGGCTGCTGAGCATTACAGGAATAAATTAGATTTTGAAATATACTAAAATACAAAAACAGTTAATCAACACTAAACTTTTGAACAGTAGTGTATATAATAAACTGAACATTTACATGTAAATTGAACACATAAGTTCATCAAGATTAATCACATCCAAAAAAGGTTTATATGTGTGTGTGCTGTGTATATTTCTGTATATATGAATACACACACATGTATGTATATATTTAAGAAA
Source organism: Cirrhinus molitorella (assembly GCA_033026305.1). Taxonomy (NCBI): domain Eukaryota; kingdom Metazoa; phylum Chordata; class Actinopteri; order Cypriniformes; family Cyprinidae; genus Cirrhinus; species Cirrhinus molitorella. The sequence continues at coordinate 27,046,641 of CM065122.1, read as the reverse complement.
AATGTTTTCATTATATATTAAATACATTTATTTATATGATACATTATATGAATATAAATATATACACGTAAATATTTTTAAAACTATATATGCTGAATGTGTGTCTCTTTAAAGCTGCAGTCCGTAACTTTTTGAGTTAAAAATTTACACAAAATACATTTTTGAGAAAATACATTACCAGCTAGTGTTCAAAACTATCGCCTTACTTAAGCCCGATTCACAATGGTTAGCTTATAATAATGTTTTTAAATTGAGTGGTTCGGGTAGGTTTTCGCGGGAAATTCAAGCATGACACTGCGTCATTACGTCACGTTTGTAAACATAAAAGAAGGCGTCCCGGCTAGTAGCTTTATCGCATGTGAGAATGCTGCAGATGCCGAATATTTTATAGCCTTTTCCCACAGCGGCTGAAATAATTACACTAATTTTGTTGATTGTGGATTGTGATCCAGAAAATGTATGTTTATGAAACACAAGTGACTGAAATTAGATTAGCCTACACCAGTTTAAATGTGCATCTGCAAACAGATGCACATTTAAAGAAGCCTACGTGAGATTACACAAGATTTGTATTTTAAAGAACACCGGTCCTAAGGAAGAATGATTTGCTTTTTCGGATTTCTTGAAATAAAATTGATATGAAATTTGAATTTTATGTCAATCAGAGATTAGACTGTACAGAAACAGAAACGCTAATAGGCCTAACGTTACACACTACATACACATAGTTACGCGATGCTGATGTTGTTAACATGAACAATTTGAGAACAAGGTATAACAGTAATAATAACTTGCTAGTTTGATGAGATATGAGATAATAACCGATCGTTAGATTTAAACACCTGTAGCGTTTTTCCTCAGTTGGTCATAACAAAAGTTTTAGACTTGTTACTTACTCTTAGATGACAATATCCGATGAAGATTCTTATTTGGGCCATATATTTGAATCAGTGATTCCTAAGTACAGTGAATATCCACAGCGGTGCGGTGACTGACAGCTACCGAAACATTAGATTCATCCACGCTGGAGCCGAGCCGGAGCACAACCCACGCATGGAAATAATTCCGCATTTAACTGCAATTGCAGGTTGTGAGACAGAGATGGCGACAAAGAGGCAAAACTTACGGACTGCAGCTTTAAATATACATATTCAATACACACAGAACACAAACATATAGTATGTATGTACACAAAAAAATTTAAATTGTAGGCTATTTAAGATTGACTGACTGACTGACTGACTGACTGAATGAATGAATGAATGAATGAATGAATGAATGACTAAATAAATAAATAAATAACAAAGCCCACTGCTAGTGCACCATCCTTACTTATCAAACAAGCCGCACACCTGCCATGACTGCACGCTCTGTCAGCTGCTTACAAACCTGCTTCAGCCACCCCAGGAATATCCGCCTTGACCAGAATCCACATCATTCAATATAAAGCAGAGAGCACATCTACTCAGAAAGCAGCTGTGGTAAAATGGCTATCAGGTTGCTGAGACACACAGAGCTGCTCCAGGTTGGAAGTGTGTGGAGGTTGTGCTGCGTACAGTGATCTGCTCTACCCTACCAGTAAAGGTCAGGTGAGTTTGTGATGTGCTCTTTATCTGTCTCCCAGGCCGGCTTTTCTTAAATTACCTCATTATGTTCATGACAATATCAAGTGCGCCCAGGAGGCCCATGTTCTGTACTACAGATGATGTCTGCACCTTGCTTATGCATAGTCACACGCTCCCGCCTGCTGTGCATTACAGCCGATAAGCCAGACGGGTCACGGGGCCTGCAACCGCCAGCACGCAACACCATGAGTGTCTTACAATCGCTGCCATTTACATGATCCCTGTATTAATTCACAAAGGTGTGTTCATAAGACAAGACATCCCAAGGGTAGAGTGGTTATATGACTTTATTAAACTTCACACCCTTTTGGGGAAAAAGTATGATCTGAAATATTCACAGTATTCTTCAGGGCCCCCTGTGAACCTTGAGACACGGTCTGCGCCAAACATCATACAGTATATTATAAAACAAAATGATTAAAAGCCTAGCAGGAAAACAGCTACTGTATTGTTGGGGAAGTAATTTCCCCAACTGTTATCTTGTCTATAAGAAACGGATTCAAAGTTTTGCTTATGGCCTTTGAGTCAATTCCAGAGCTCAAAATGTAAAAGCACCCTCTGAGAGTTAAAGCAAAAATATATCAATACAGAAGTCATTGATTTTTTTTCTGGCTAAAAATTGGCTCCATTATTTCTGCTGCAGTTCAGGCTTATTGTGTTTGCAGCCAAGATCTTTTATGCCTTAAGAGGTGAACAACATTAATGCTGTTGACCTATGCAAACACAAAGAAATTGTCTGACAAACAGAGTGGACGGGTAATAATTACAGGGCACAGTGGTCCAGACAACAGCTCACCAAAACCAGATCAGCGAGCGATGATAACTACCTCCAACCACTTATGCAATGATTAGCCTCTCTATGACCCCCATCCAGCACCACAATCCAGGGGATTCTGGGGGATTAACAACATATTTGCATAATTAGGGTCAGAAACTGATGAGAATTCCTGCTAAAAATGTTGCATAGAATGCATATAAAGGTTAGAGAGGGCATGCTGCTTTGCTGCTTAAATACATATTGATCCACATAAACAATCATACCTGACATTGATCAAACTCATTGATCATTAAGGTTTTGAAATTACTTTAATAATGAAGTTCTTTGTAATAAAGTTCATTATTAAAACAGGCAAGCATCATGAACATGATCCAGAAGGGTCAGATAATGGAGGCTGAAGGTCAAGTCTATCTTGGAGAGAATCTTGACACATCACAATGGTGATGTTACTTCATATATAGAGTAAAACATGGCAAGATGAAACCCGGTCTTAATTTTTTTCTCTTCATGATAATATCGTAATTGTTGTTTAAATTATATGCTGTTTGACATTATTGGGTATATTGCAAAAAAAACAAAACAAAAAAAACAAGCAAAAACACACCTAGGGAGTGCAGCCATACACTAGTTTATGATTTCACTATGTCTTTTAATCTATTAAAAAACATCTATTTACATATACATATATATATATATATCTATATAATATGCCTTTTATATTTATATCATCTGATATAGTTAATATTCCACAAAGAGAAGAGTTTTTTGTCCAAATATAAGTACGACTGCAAAGTGATTTTATAAAACCAATAAACAAGAAGTTAATATTAATATCAACGTTAATATATCAATGTCAATGTTAATATTTCTTATAGCACAAATATAGTATTCTATATAACTTTATAACACAAAATTGTGAGTTATTAAGTGGGAATTGTGAGATTTAAACAATTCTTTTTTTCCCTTCGGAAGTGGACTTGCAAATGTAAGCTTATATCTCACAATTCGGTGAAAAATAAAAATCAAAATTGCAAGAAAAAAAAAAGTCAGAATTGTGAGATATTAACTCCCAACTGCAAGAAAAAAAAAATTAGAATTGTGAATTTATATCCTGCTATTCTGACTTTATATCACAAATCTGACTTTATAGCTCGCATTGCTAGTTTATATGATGCAAGTCAGAATCGCAAGTTTATATCTCACAATTCTGACTTTATAACTCGTAATTGCGGGTTTGTATCTCACAATTCTGAGAAAAAAAGTCAGAACTGTGAGAAAAAAATGTTTGTTTGTTATGTTTATATCCTGCTATTATGACTTACTAGCCAACAGCCTTTTTAGCCAAAAATACATTGTATGGGTCAATTTTATTTTATGCCAAAAATCAATAGGATATTAAGTAAAGATCATATTCCATTAAGATATTGTGTAAATGTCTCACAGTAAATATATCAAAACTTAATTTTTGATTAGTGATATGCATTGCTTTAATTCAGTGGCGGAAATGGGCTTTCTTAGTGAATGGCATTAACTATTACCAAAAAAAAAAAAACTTCCCAAAGCTGCATTTATTATTCAGTTATTTGGTTATTGGTTCTAATAAAACAATAGACTGTGTAGCCTAAAAAAAGAAAGTCAGAAAGAACAGCTGGACCACTGTTTCAACAACATATTACTATTGGAACAAAATTAGCCAATAGTCTTTAATTTAAGCTAGTATGGATTTTTGTTGGCTAGATGGCTCTGTATGCTAAAACATAATAGTGAGGAAAGTAGATTGGTTAAACCACAAACCTTTGCTCACCATTGTGTCAATACTATTAAATTCAAAAGGTCAGATGCTCCTTGAGGATCTGAGGTCTTTAATCAAATGTATTCAAGATTTGAGTACTCAAAATATTAGCACCAGTGAAAACAAAGGCAAACTTTGACCACAGTATGGTCAAATCATATTTTCCTGTTTCATGACAAAACACATCCCACAGCTAATAATTAGCAGCTTCACGTGTATAATGATTATGAAACTAGACCACCCACCAACACCTATAAGAGGTATTATTCTCACACTGGCAATCTATCGGCCTATTTCACACTACATATCATTAGAAAACACCCACTGCCAGGTTTTATACATAATTATGAACACATATATCAAAACAAGAACAGAATAAATGTAGCATAAAGATTGTTTGCACTCAGATTGCTCTACAGCTTTTTCCCAGCTCCTTTTTTCTCACCCATTTGTGAGAGAGATTTCACATATTTCATCTGTTTTAGGTGAGGAGTTACTTTTATGACTGCTGATGTTTGAAGAATAGCTTTAAGAATTCTTGCTTTTATTAAGAGCTTGTGAAGGCTCCTGTTCCACAGTTATTCTCTAAAGCATGTATGTATAATAGTAGCACAAGAACACTGAACCATAAATCACAAAACTGTTCAAGGCTGATGCAAATTCCACAAAATTATGATAATGGAATTTTTTACATTACATCCATAGACACACACACACACACACACACAAAGCAAGGTCAAAGTGAGCCAAAATGTCAACTGTCTTTTCAAACTGCCCAATAAAGCTAAGAGTAGAATAATCTCATATTCATACAAATACTGGTAGATATTCATACGCAAATGTACACATTTGTATTTCTAAAATGCACAATATCAATCCTTCTACAACATCTAACACTTTAAGAGATGTGCAAATGTTTATGAATCCTCTGAGAGTAAGTCAGAAGTGAAAAAGAGAGAACGTTTGCCAGGGCACCGCCACCGGTGACCCAATTTACTCAAAGCCCATATTTATTTATAAATGAAATCCAGGTGGGAATAATAAAAGTGAAGTGATTTGCACTCTTTGTGGCTGAAATAAATTATTATGCTCAAAATGAATGAAATACAATTAACATGTTACTATATCTGTGTACATCATAACCTTAAATGTAGTAACTGCATTAAATAAATCTGATGGTAAACTTTTAATTACCATTATTCACCACAAATTCATCCTACTATAAATTAAATATTCTATATATCGCAAAGGATTCATAAACATTTCCTCGTAGAAATGTAAATGCTGTCTATCATATCTTGTAGGTTTTGTTATCTGCTTGAACATATCAAAATGCATAGAACCACACAACATACAAATACTTATTAATACCAGTTAGGTCACATTGCAATAAAAGTGGTTGTATAATAGGAAACTATTTATTTTTGTTAAAACCAGCAGTCACAAAGTACATTTTTCACTGCTTAACATTTTACAGTTACCAATAACAACCGACTTACTGGAAAGAAGCACATTCAGTGATTCAGGGAACTCTTTTGTTGCCATCTTTCTGCTGTTGAGAGACTATTAGTTTTTGTCACCAGTCTTTGGAGACCTCTATGATTTTATACATGAAAGTAACAGCAAAGCTGTTTTACTGTGTAAACTGCCTTTTGTTTTTCTTTTGAAGGTCTTCATTTCTGCTCTTGATTCCATGGACCATAAAAACAGATACAAATAAAAACAGCACTGCAGTGAGGTCTCTTTACTGCTGTGAAATGCCAATACTGCTGCTTTCAGCTGCAGAACACTGTCATAAAATAGAGGCATCAGAACAAACTTCTCTATCCTCTTTGACACTTATGTGACGTCTTTGTGTGCATCCTGATTCCACACCTCAAACACAATCAAATTCAAGAAATAGGCATTTCTATCCAATACGTACACCAAACTTCCCACTTTTGATATACATACAGTTGAGGTCAAAAGTTTACATTCCCCTTTCAAAATCTGCAAAATTTTAATTATTTTACCAAAATAAGAGGGATTATACAAAATGCATGTTATTGTTTATATAGAACTGACCTGAATAAGGTATTTCACATAAAAAATGTTTACATATAGTCCACAAAAGAAAATAATTGTTGAATATATAAAAATGACCGTGTGCAAAAGTTTACACACTTCTTAAAACTGTGTTGTTTGTTTTGTTTTGTTTGCTTAGTGATAGTTGTTCTTTAGTCCCTTGTTTGTCCAGAACAGTTTAACTGCCTGCTGTCCTTAAGGTCCCACAAATTATTTGATTTTCCAGCATTTTTGTGTATTTGAACCCTTTCCAACAATAACTGTATATTTTTTAGATCCATCTTTTCACACTGAGGACAACTGAGGGACTCATACGAAACTATCACAGAAGGTTCAAATGCTTACTCTCTCCAGAAGGAAAAACCATCCAAAGGAATAGTTCACCCAAAAATTGAAAATTTATCCTGGCTCTTCCAAGCTTTATAATGGTGGTGGATAGTGGCTGTTATATGCCTCCGGGAGGTTAACACATGTCTTCTGAAGTGGATCCACTGTTTTTTTTAACAAAAATATTTCTATTTTTAAAATGATAAACTCAAATTACTGACTTCCGGCAACGGCTTTATGCGCATTCGCGAGAGAGTCGGTGTAACGTTACTCTGGTTCAAACATATAAGGGTGTGCAAAAAACGCAAGCTCTTCTTCTCTTCTAGTGAAGTCCGCTGACTTTTTTTTTTTTTTTAAATTCTCATTTTCGACTTTTAATTTGGTACCGGCGTTTAGTATTGCTCTACCCTCGTTTGTTTATTCCCACCAGAGCTTACCTTACGAATGTGGCTTACATCATACATCACACATTATACATCATACGCCGAGTCAAACACGCAAATCACTGCCGGAAGTCAGTGATTTGAGTTCATAATTTTAAAAATAGAAATATCTTTGCTATAAAAACCCATGGATCTGCTTCAGAAGACAGGTGTTACCCCCCGGAGGCGTATGGGTTAGTTATACGACAGAAATATGTGCTTTTTGGAGCTTCAAAATAACAGCCACTATCCACCACCATTATACATTTTAAAACAACTCTGACTGTGTTGTCTGGAAAGAGAAAATCATATACACCTAGAATGGCTTGAGGGTGAGTAAATCATTGGGTAATTTTCATTTTTTGGGGTGAACTATTCCTTTAAGTGCTGGGGGTGAAAACTTTTTGAATTTGAAGATCATGCTATATTGAACTTATTTTGTCTTCAGGGCAAATGAAAAAAACATGATATTTAGGCAAAATAAGAAAAATCTCATAAACAAATATCGCTAAACAAAAAAAAAGCTCAGCTGTGGATCATTCAGGTAAGCACACAGTATTAAGAATCAAGGGGATGACAACTGTTAAACAGGTCATTTTTATAAATTCAACTATTATTTTCTCAAAAAGAACAACATGTATTTATCCAGAGTTTGATGAAGTTTACCTAAAATAGACAAATGACAGTAGAAGTCTTCATTTAATATAGCATACCTTGTAGTAATAGTGAAAATGCAATGGTACACCTTGTAACACAACAACTGGGTACGTTTCAGGCTTTACTTTCCAGTAGTGCTGAGAAGTTTGTGAACATTTAGTTTTCTCACTGAAACACTGAAACAAACTAATTCACTAAATTAAATCAAATTTCCCAGTGTGACTCTACCAACATCAGGGCCTGAGCCCATAAGCCATTTTAGACAAAGATAATGTGACCCGGCTAAGTTATCCCAATTAAATTATGCACTGAACATGTTCTATAGCCCTGTTACATTAGCACAGAAGCCTGTTATATTTGACAAAAACTTATGAAGATTTTTCGCTAATTATTCACAACACATGCACTTCTGGAGTGACTAAAGTCCAAAATGAAATGGTGCTTTATTGACTAATATTGAAGAAAACAATAGTGAAGAACTTCTCAGACAATGTAGAAAGTGGGAAAATAACTGAAAACTATTTGTTTACAATGTAGCAGTTCTCCTCCTGTCCTTGTGTATCCAGAAGTACTGAATATACCATCCTAATATAGATGAATGTGACTGTTTGTTGTTTTTGGTCATTATTTCCTCATATTACCAAAGTTAAATATGTTGTGAATGCGGTTACATGTTGTTTTTAAGACTGAAATTGCTATAAAGGAAAAGAAGATGGGAAAGAGAGTTAAATTTCAGCTCCTAGCAGGGGCATGGGTTTGTATTTCCACATTTATATTGACTGGGGAGGGTCCACATTAGGGCGAAAACAAAAGCACTTCTTCTCTTGTAAATAATTTCTCTCATCATCAAACTCCCCTGGTTTTCCTCAAGCAGTGCTGTAAACCATCAATGTTCAGCCCAAACACAGTTTATCCCTGGTGGTAAGTCAATCAAAGTCTCTCTGCAGTGCACCGAGCTTCAGCATCTCTAACTGATCATTTCCCCTCTCACATCTCCGACTGTGCCACACTGAGGCTTATCAAAGCCACTGCAAATGGAAGACTGTCCAGTCCATCCGCCAGCAGCAGGACAGCAAAAAACAACCCGAACTGATGACATCGTAGGAAGTCTGGAGATGGGAGGCGTGTAAAGTGGCAGCGCTCTCTCTCCGAACGCGTTTCATCCTTTTTTTTTTTTTGTGGCAAATGAATTAGCAATTCAAAGTGCAGCCCGGGGGTGGCGAGTGTTTATGTGTGTGCCCAGAGTGATGAAGGCTCACATTTGTATCTTGTCACCAGGCTGTCAGTCACTGCACACGGGCAACAGGCGACTTTAACTACAGCTTCTGATGTATTTACTCAGACGCCAGTCTCAACTATGCTGTGTCAAACAATGACAAGAGACAGGAGCCTACATTCACCTGCACCATATACCACATGCAACTGCAGCCTCAGCCTTTGGCCAGAGGTTTGTCAGCCCATTCCCTTTAATGTATGCTCAAGTCTAGTTTTTGTTTGATCCATTATACATGCTCTAAATTATTAATTTATATTTTAAGTTATTATAAGTTATTTTTGCGCATTATGCCTCTGATATGAGGTGATATAAACTGAGGTACACCATCAGTCAAAAGTTTTTTGAAAATTTTTAATGTTTTTTTTTTTTTTTTTTGAATATTTTTCAAATCTAATTTATTCCTGTGATTTCAAAGCTGAATTCTTAGCACCATTTCTTCAGAAATCATTGTAACATTATGATTTGCTGCTTAAAAAAAACATTTATTGTTATTAATGTTGAAAACAGCTGAGTAGATTTTTTTCCGGTTTCTTTTATGAATATAAAATTCAAAAATAGAAATCTTCTGTAAAATTATAAATAAATTATAAATGTCCTTACAATCACTTTTGATCAATTTAAACCATCCTTGCTAAATAAAAGTATTAATTTCTACAATTTCTATAATTTCTTATTTCTATAATTATATAGAAGTATATATAATATATAAGTATATATATTTATTTATTATACACACACATACACATACTGACTTATTTCAGATAAATGCTGATCTTTGCATCTTTCTATTTATCAAAGAATCCTCAAACACAACTTTTTTAAAATATTGATAATAATAGTAATAATAATAACAACATAAATAATAGTAATAGTAATAGTAATAAGCATATTAGAATGATTTCTGAAGGATCATGTGACACTGAAGGCTGGAGTAATGATGCTGAAAATGTAGCTTTGATCACAGGAATAGATTCGATTTTAAATTATATTCAAATAGAAAGCAGTTATTTTAAATAAAGTAAAAATATTTCATAATAATACTGCTTTTTTGGATCAAATTAATGCAGGCTTGGCGAGCAGAAGAGACTTCTTTAAAAACAGTATATTTCTTACTGTCCAAAAACTTTTGATTGGTAGTGTATCTTCTCTTATCTTTCCTTAATTTATAACAATATTATTCAGTATCAGCATTCACAACACATTTACATTTTTTATGCAATATTTTCATGTCACATTAGACTGAGTTTGTTACCAGACCAACACAAGAGCATGTTACGTATGATCAACCAGACCACGTTTTCAGTGAGTTGGCCAAAAGTTCCCATTTGCGTACTTGCGTGAGCGTGTAATGTTTCCAAAACACGGTCGCTATATCATTAAAATACAGGTATCAGTATCAGTCAGTACCAGTCTCAGTACTTCTCAGTGCAACCTGGTTTAAACTATAACCAGAGAATTGCAGGTTTAATAGAAATTCACTGCATGCAGGAAGAGCAATCTGCACTTCTGTACTTGATTGTTTTCTGCTTATGCCGTACACGTTAACATATGCCAAAACAAGATTTTATAATTGATGTGATACCTATGTGGGTGCGTTCTGCAACAGATGGGTTCTACCAGGTCTGAAATAGATGGGATTAGCCAGAGAGCAGCCTCGTCCTTTATGGAGAGATCTTTGTGTTCTGGCCAATGCTCTGTCTGGGGACTTGTGCCTTGGCTAGTGGGGGTAACAGATGGGTTTCCCCATCTGATGCACGTACATGCAGCACTGGCTCATATAATTCCATTCATCTTTTAAACAAGTTTGGTGAAAAATCAATTTCAGGCAATTCAATAACAAAATGCTTGGGTCAGGAAATGAAGATATGAAGTGGTTGTTAATTTGCTGAAAGGCCTTTTGTATAGCACATCAATAGCATGTGGCATGAACTTCAGCAACTCCACATTACGAGGGTTTGGCTTTTTTTTTTTTTTTTTGCATATATGGACTTTGTGGTTCAACAAACCAGCTTTTCCAAATGGAACACTTCATGCTTGTTTCTAAGATCCTCCCAAGAAGAGGTTTTTTATCTGCTTGTCAGGTGGACAACACATCTCCTACACTTGTCCTTGATTGTGAGTCTCTCTTGCGCTCCAGAACACGTAACGTTAATACATAATGACCAAAAAAAGATTTCCATCAAGACCTAAAAAGAAAAGCACTGGGTGAAACACATCAATCTCTAGCACTCATTTGTATGGTACAAAGTTTCTCTTTTCATCCCACTGATTACAGCTCTTCAGGTCATTTGGCCATTTTCTTTGGAAAAAGCCACAGTACAACCTGGGAAATGTGTCACTTAGAAAACATTATCTTGCACCTTCAAGATCACATACAGCCCTGTAGAGCGCACATATAAACTCTGGATAGACATAAGGGTAAAAGCCGCCGAGGTACCCTGTGATTAAGCAGAACTCGACATTAAAGCGTCTCTGACAGGCTTTAAAGCATTTTAAGCAACTCCAGGCATGGTTTGAGAACCTACAGAGAATGCGAAATGATCAGGCCTCCACACACTCCATAATCTCCATGACTCTCCACGCTAAAGCTGATAAATTGTATTAGATTTCCCTTTAATACACAAGACTAGGACCGAGCCAGCCTCTGAAGTTTGGGCACATCTCTTCTCCCCAGACGCTGTGTCTGGGGTGACATGAGGAATTTAACTCAAACTCCGATGGGAACACACCAATCAGGTAGATATATTACAGGCCTGACTTGATCAACAGATCCTGCGCTCGGCTCTCAGAGCACCCACTCCACATCCAATTTTTATTTATCTGTTTTTTACCCAACCTGGTCCTCTCCCTTACAATCTAAGAACGCTTTTGCTATTCTTTTTTTTCTGAGTCGCTACAAATAGGCAGGTTGGCTCGCACGGCTCTATAACAATTCAACAAGCATACTCCCTTTAGTGTGGATTCGCGGGAAGCCACAACATTCGTGTAGCCTCTCGCAAGTCCACTAACAGGTGAGTTGATAGAATTCAAAGCAGGTTCCAGTCGAGCTCGGAGTCAGTCGGGACACTGCTTAACATTCAAATCATGAGGCTTCTGGCTAGTTTTAAAAAAGAAATGTCAGGTCATTATAGATTGCAATTTTTGCCTGAGTAAAATGAATACATGAAATCTTTATTACCCACCAGACACCGAGCAGGGGTGGAGCGACAGCTTCAGAATAACTCGCATTCTATTCTCTCCCGCCTTCCCTGGGCACATCAGAGAAAGTTTTCCCTTTTTTTCCCCTCATGCTTCTTTTACAAGTTCTTGGGCCTGTCATGTCAGGGTCAGTCTCTAATCACGCAAGGGCTTGATCAAAGCACCAGGAGTGAGGCAAGGAACACAGAGCCTAATTTCTCAGAGGGCAGGAATTAATACCGCTCCCCTGTCAGCGCAGAAACCCCAGCCCACCCTCTCCCACCCCTTCCAGCCTCTCACAGGGCCTGAAGGCTCCTGCACCTGTTGTAATCAGGATGATTAAGTATATAAGGAGAATCCCAAATATACTCTCGGCAGATAGATGATAGAGCTGATAACGGATAGAGGCTGGCCAGAGTCTCTGAGCAAACTGATTAAAAAGCTTCTAAAGTTTGGGACTCTCTGGAATGTGCTTCCTTCGAATCCCAACATCAATATGTTACAGAACATACTCTTTTATCTTGTCCTGCGAGCGAGGACAATTATCATTGTTAAGATGGATTCGGGGAACCCAGCCAGACTCAACAGAGGGAAAAACAGAGATGTTAATTGGTCAATTGAAGTAATTTCTTTGTAAAATACTTGACAAAACTTGACTCTGAACTGAAAGCAATTCCTGGACATGTAAAAGCATGTAAAAAGCAAAAAATGGAAGACTCACATCAGGTTTTCACAACAAAACCCTAACTAAAACTCAAAACTAGCCCAATCGCATTTTGTGGGTGGGTTCCCTGTTAAAAGTCACATTCTGGGGTGTAAAACACAGTTTTGTTTTGGGGGGGGGGGTTCCTCCAGTAAAGTCGAATTCCAGGGGCTAAATATGACATTATTGGGGTTGCTTCCATACATATCTATGGTTGCTTCAACCCACGGACATAAAAAAACCCCGCGGCAACAGTGTTAAAATAGCCCAATTCCACAGGAAAACGGTGGACTTGGCAACACTGACTCACATATTCACCTTCTTCCAAGAAACTTTTTCCTGTTCTTGTTTTCCAGTAAGAATTCAATATTCACATTTCTTTGCATTCCATTAGCTGACAGAAGTGAAAGTGTGTTTAAGACAAAATTTTTCATACATTTCATAGTGAGAATGCTTAATTAACAACATACATAATTATGTTTAAAGGTTTACAAAGTTCTGCAACTACACTGTAAAAGTTAGAATACTGACATTATGACTTTAAGTTGACTGCACACAGACAATGAATATAGAGTGAAATGCATAATTTAAATATTTTTCAAATTCATAACATGTGCAATTGATATCAATTCAAATGACTAATTCAAAACCGTGCTGTCTAAGATGATATTAAGTGATATAAATATGAAAAAGTCAGCACGCTATGTCTAGAAGAAAGACAACCAATCATATTTAATGTCACATGTCATATGTTATATTATATACAACAGTTCTTTCTGGTCCTCGAATCTGATTTGCAGTATTTCTCATATTGAGTGTTATGGCGGACAACAACATTGTATAAATAATGCTGTTTTTTTGTCATGTTTTAAGAGATTTTTGGAGAAAGTGTAGTTTTTAGACTTCAAATATACGGTTTGTTAATAAAGATAACGTCTAATTAAACATTTGCTTCAACGTTTTTAGAGATGTGAGCTCTATGACGGCCATTTAGTGCTCATGAACCCACCGAGAGCAGGCTTATCTCAGCCAGATCTTCTTGAATTTGTCACAGACTCTGATGTCTCTATAGTGGTTAAACATGAGGTATCATTTGTTTTGGGTAAATCTAATGAGAAGTCTTTGGTCTAAATTAATCTGTTATTTCTTCCTGATCAAATAGTTTTGTCTGAGGGCAAAACCTCATCACATCACATTATATTATTATTATTATATTATTATTATTATTATAACAATAATTTATATGTGTGCTTAAATATTTAAAAGTTGTCTTTCATGGTCTTCTTTGGTCTGATGAAGAGATGTAGGCTTTGAATGATACCTACATGGAATAAAGGTAAGGTTACATTTTTATTTCTATTTTTGACTGAACACATACATTTAGATTTGTTGGGATGTGCATCCTTTTGTTATAACCTTTTCAGGTTAAAACCTGCATACACAACACATTCTGCTTTCACAGACTTGTTTGAGGAGACCGATCAAAACCAGTCCAAGCACCACTCTGGGTGCAATGCTGTACATTTTATCAACCAACTGGAAAGATCACATACTGTCTTTGGAGTGTATTTTTGGCCCATAAAACTCGCACAGCATAAGTGAGTGAGGAATCTCACCTCAATTATTGGATTTCTGCTAATGAGAAAGGTGAGAAATATGTCTACCCTGGTCAAATCAAACTACTTCAAAGCTTGTTTGCAAAATCATCAATGTCCATCGCAGCAAACCCTATGCTATCGAGTTGAGTTATCAAGGTCAAAGTAAAGAGTTGATACCGCTGGGCCAATCTCTCTACATCCCCCATGGTGAGTCCTCTCAATGCAGCCTCTTTGGGTAGCCTAGCATGACACGAGAACCACTAGAGACTAGGGTGGACTTCATGTAAGAAACGGCACTAATTTGACCAGATGTTAAGAGCATGAAAGGAGCATCGTGTTGACAGTATCCGTTCATCTGAGTGTCGACTGCTTTATGAGGCTCTGTGCCCTAATGATGGGCAGGTTATTTGATTTTTGCGATTGTACATGCCCCGCTGTCAACAAGCCCCTTGACTCCTTTCGTTTGCTGCTCCGGTGAGCAGGGACACTTATCTGCGAGAAATGAAATCAAGGGTAATTGCATGTTCATGCCACAGAAAACGCCGACTACCAGACAGCGGGAGACTCCTTCCTTTCGCCAAATTATCCTGCTAACAGTCTGCTTCCAACTTGCTCTGTTAAACATCCTGTAGAAAAAGATTTTCTTGGCTCCGTATGTACAATTTAATACAAATCTTCCTCTCAGTCAGTCTCTCCCCATCTTTCTCTATTTCTGTCTTATGTACCTGCCAGGGGCATTTTCTTTGAGAAGAGATGCAGTGCCTCCTCCAAAAATATTTGGATGAGAAAATAATCAACAGCGCTGAAATAAATCAAAACAAATTTTATGAAATAATGAGTGTATATCACTCATTTTTCTAAAGCAACCTAGTCCAGCAGTGACAAAAGTGTCTTCTTTGTTCGGGTGGGGAGAAATTGCATTGTACTGTGTAGGTCAGTGTGATAATAATGCCTGCATATCATTTTTATAAACAGTCCAGAAATTAAATGGGTCAAACTTGTAAACATGGACAGTTTAATTGCAAAGTAAACAACTCACCTATTTTTTATCACCACTTTCGTCCTAAATGGAAATGCCCTTGAAATTACGATCTGTAAACCACTTAGTTTGGTAAATGAAATCACCTCTCTGTCTGTGACCTTAATGAGAAATGTGGCATTTACCGAGCATTTAATGACTAATGGTCTACAAAAAATTGAACAACGGTTAGTAATTACAAATTAAAGATGAATATATTTGTATTACTGTTGTATATATATATATTTTTTTTTTTGATAAATGGATAAACTTTATTTGCTTTGATGAGACTTGGTTTTCATGGCGTCTATATAACCAAGCATACCAAAAAAAAAAAAAAAAAAACCCTTTAAGCCTTTAACCCATAAACATCAAATGAAACTGGAACACAAATTTACACTAAAAACCAAGCAAAACCAAACCTAGAGACCATTAGCATTTCTGTAGTTCACCACACAATAATGTAGACATTCAAAATAAATCTACTGAAATATAGTACATTCTCACACTTTAGAAATAAGCAACTACATTTTTTTCAGTTCATGGGACCTTTTGAATCACCAATACTAATAAAGGTAGGTAACACAAAAGAATTAAATATTGCAAAACTTGTCAAACACAGTTGACTGAATAAAGAACTTCAAACTGAACAATACTGTGCAAATAAAGGATTAGTTCAATTCCAGAACACAAATTTACTGATAATTTACTCACCCCCAAATCATCCAAGATGTTCTTCAGTCAGTAAGAAATTTAGGTTTTTGAGGAAAACATTCCCATATTTTTCCCCATATAGTGAACTTCAATAGAGGTCAACGGGTTAAAGGTCTAAGTTTCAATGCAGCTTCAAAGGGCTCTACTTGATCCCACGTAAGGAATAAGTGTCTTATTCAGTGAAACGGTCAGTCATTTTCTTAAAAAAACAAAACATAACAAAATAAAAAAAACGTTTATACACTTGACCACAAATAGTCGTCTTGCACTAGCTCTACAATGCTCGCATTATGCGATTATGTTGGAAAGGTCACACGTTGTTAATTCTTCAACTGTGTAATGTGGTTCAAACAGGTAGGGTAAAAAACCCTTATTCCTCAACTGGGATCGTGTAGAGCCCTTTGAAGCTGCACTAAAACTGCAGTATGGACCTTCAACCCACTGGCCACTATTGAAGTCAACTATATGGAGAAAAATCCTGGAATGTTTTTGTCAAAAACATGAAAAGTTTTAGACACAAACATCTTGGTTGACATGGGGGTGAGTAATTTATATGGCAATTCTGAAAGTGAACTAATCCTTTATAGAGTTATAGCAATAGTTGTGTTGATTTTATTAAGGTTTTCTCAATTATTTAATTGTAATTATTTTATATATATATATATATATATATATATATATATTACTACAGTGAGAAGACACTAATAACTAAATACATCAAATCTAAATACATCATGATGTGTTGATTTTTTTAAGGTTTGCTCAATTATTTATTTTTAATTATTTTAATTATTTATTTATTTTATTTCTTATAACAACACATGCAAAATGTCTAATAAATAATTCAAAACCGAAGAACAAGCTTGTGATGTAAAGCTAATTTCTGAGTCGACAACCTTGTGGACATCCCTAAACGTACAAGACGTTGTTCCTATTCAGTGTTAAGGTAAAGACACTGCATGTTTAATTCATCGTGAGCTTTTCAAACCAGAGTTCACAGGCTCTTACATATTCCAAGCAGGCAGGCCGACGTGGTCCCACTCTTGCTCCGTGGTTCACACCTTTTGTCTGCAAACCCTCACACTTTTATTTTAATGAAATGCTAATCCCAGGCAAGTTATTCTACTGTTTGGGTTAGAAATGCTTTTATTTATGCAACATCCAAGTACATGTTCTGTCTACAGAGATCAAGCCACACTCCAAGAGCTGCATTCATAAAAAAAGATAAAGAGAAAGCGAGAAACAGAAAGAGAGGGAGAGTGAAAGAGAGAAAGGTGACCTCGTCGTGAGCTTCATTACACCTGCTGTGTAGCTGCCTTTTCATGTATAATCTAAAGCTTTCCACTCAGTTTCACTGACTCATTTCTGTGTGGATTCATTATTTGTTCAAAAGTTGTCAAAGAGCGACTTTGTGAATGCTGTGGTTCCATTCCATGTAAAGGCAGCCTGAAATATGCAGTATTTTCTGCCTAAGAAATTTGCAGAGGCCTTGAGGTAAATAAATTCCTGGCATGAGCCTCAGGTTCATCTCAATTACAAATTAAATGAGAACAGGATTATGTGAACTGCACTGACTGTTGATCTAAAATGGGATATTTTCAAAGAACAATTAGAAAATCCCACAGAGATTCAAGGATTCCTCTACGTCACTGCTAGGAAGAACTAACTACATTACATTGCTACATACATACATCTAGTGTTATTTTGTCTGTTCCAAGTCTGCTACTAATTGAGATCAATCATATTAGTGTAATTCACTCAAAAACCTTCATAATAATAATAATAATAATTATTATTATTATTATTAAAATTTTGTAAGCTTAAAAATTTTTTTTTAAAAAAGCAATGAGAAAATTGGATAAGGAAACTTGATTCAAGATATATTCTGGAGTTGCGGTATTTGGATACAGACTGCAATTATGAATGAACTTGGACTCAATAAAGATGAATCCATCATGTGTATCATGAAAGATAAAATAATTAACAGCATAACAATTAAGATGAACAGTACCTACATCTCCCACTCTAACTCGATTCGGACCCAACACTAATTAAATTCTCTAAAAAATGTCTTAATATCATATCTTAATTAGTTAACTCATTTAGCTTTAGTAAATGTACCTCTTTTTATAAAAGCCCATTTACACCACCGAATAAAACATTAAGAAAGGTAATTGCAACTTATCATCTCACAATTCTGACTTCAATTCTTGCAATTGTGAGTTTACTTCTCACTTTTTTCCCTCAGAATTGTGTGATATAAACTCGCAATTGCGAGTTATAAAATCAGAATTGTAAGACATACTCATTTTGAGTTATAGTCATAATAGTGAGAAATAAGCTGAGGAAAAAATCACAATTCTTTGAGAAACAAAGTCAGAACTGTTAGTTTAAATCACATAATACTGAGGAAAACGTCAGAATTGCAGGTTTATATCATGCAGTTTCTGAGAAAAAGTCAGAATTGCAAGTTTATATCACGCAATTCAGAGAAGAAAAGTCAGAATTTTGAGATTATATCACGCAATTCGGAGAAAAAAAGTCAGAAATTCAGAGTTTATATCACGGAATTCTGAGAAGAAAAGTCAGAACTGAGTTTATATCACACAATTCTGAGAAAAAAGTCAGAATTGTGAGTTTATATCATGCAATTTTGAGAAAAAGGTCAGAATTGAGTTTATATCACGCAATTCTGAGAAAAAAAGTCAGAACTGAGTTTATATCATGCAATTCTAAAAAGAAAAGTCAGAATTATGAGTTTATATCACAATTCAGGAAAAAAAAAGTCAGAATTGCAAGTTTATATCATGCAATTCTGAGAAAAAAAAGTCAGAATTGTGAGATAAAAAGTTGCAATTGCTTTTTTTTATTATTCTGTGGCGGAAACGGGCTTCTTTATTTTTTTTTACTGATGAACACAACAAAAAATACTGATTGAGAAAAGTGTTTTTGTCAGCACTGCAGGCTATAGTGTAGCTTGCTACGTTACAACGGTCTTTCAACTACAGCTCATAAATTATAAGTAGCATTTAGTTTCAAAGGTCCTTCCTCAGCATTGCTCTTTGTTAGCTGCTGAGGATAGACGAGAAGAACCTACTCCCCACCGTTTGCCTCACACTGTGGAATATGACGTTTGTACTATAATATCACCTTCAGAAAACACACATTCACTCTCTACTTGGCAAATGGGATTCTGGGCTTCATTCAAGGGGCTTATGCATATAAACGAAATGTTAACATGTTCTTCATTTTCCCAAGAACAGGGCATGAAGGTCAAGAAGGATGAAAAGAGAGGGGAAAAATTGCACCGTGATTTGTGACTGAACAGCTGTGACATTTATTCCTGGTCTTAACGGATCCTTCCTGAGGTGCTCCATTAGCTGTTCTTTAATCCCAACGAGAATGTCAAGGGCAATTGTAAACACGAGCCAGAGTTCTATCCCTCATTAAAAGATGTATTTACTCTAAATGATGCCCTTATCATTCGCCACGGATGAAAATATAAAGGAGGGATGAGGCATCGCTTTAGTTCGCAGTTCTCATTGACATTTTGGTATTTTGGAAATGCGTTTTGGGAAATATGCTACATGGATGAGGGAAACGTCTGTTCTGGCAAATTCATGTGGCCACAAATGCAAAATCCACTAAAATAAAAGCAGCATTAATGCAGTGCGCCCTCCAAAAGGGGCACCAAGCAAAAATCTCTCAACTCTCAGGAGGGGCGTTATGAAGCTAATTTGAAATTAATTAACGAGGACTAGACTTCTTTTGTTTGGAATGATTTCCCATTTTAAAACAGGTGTAGTCTGTATGAAGCGCTTACCAAACAGAAATCAATCCATTTGTTCTGCTTCCTGCTACAGAAAGCGAGAACAAATTCCTCCTACAATTCTGCGGC
Source organism: Cirrhinus molitorella (assembly GCA_033026305.1). NCBI lineage: Eukaryota > Metazoa > Chordata > Actinopteri > Cypriniformes > Cyprinidae > Cirrhinus > Cirrhinus molitorella. The sequence continues at coordinate 27,026,592 of CM065122.1, read as the reverse complement.
GAGTCACGCAATTGTTTGCTTTTACATTTTATATCGAGCTCATAAACGGAGCTCATTCTGCCGGGGAAAGCCAGGGACATGACACGATATTAACAGCCCAGCATCTCTCTCTCCCTGCCTCTCCCGGGACACAAGTGTTAATCGGAGCCATCAGGTCCTTTCCTGCTGGATCAATGTCAGCACAAATTTCAGATTGCTTTCCTGATGCACGCCAACTTATCTGTGATTCAACTTTAATAGGTTATTGAACGGCACAAGCATTTAGGGAGCAGGGCCGTATTTCAAGTTATTGACAATCAAATCCACACAACTTTCTCATTACCATACATTAGGACAAACAGAATTAATCTTTAGGGGCACTGTCAGGTGAAAGGACAACACTATGATTGAAAGAGGTCACAACTTGGGGTTGTAGGAAAACAAATTACTAATATCCACTTGAATTTGGTATGATGAGTTTTCGGTATTTTACCAACTTTCTATTAAAAAAAAAAAAAACATCATACTTTTAGTTAAATATATCTTTAAGAACAAACACAAAAATTATTATACCTGTTGGTAAAACAAATACTTTGAATACAAAAAAATTATATTAACGTACAATTTTTTTTTAACCCAGGGACATTTGACTATAAAATTATGCAATATTTGCTAATAGGCATTCATTCTGTCGACAAAGCTTAAAATTTGACATTTTTACTAGATTGTGCCATTTTTTCAAATTTGGCATATAAAATAAATACTCGCTTTATTTGTGTTTTCTGCTTATGCATATTACAGTCTATTATAGAGTCAATTGGAAAAATAATGCAGCTATAATTGTGTGGGTATGTTGGTAAGGATGTCAGAGTGTGGTTTGCATGTGTTTACTGAAAATGTAATGTGTGTAATTAGTTTGAAAGAAATTATATTATACTGGCAATCAAAAATCCCACTCCATGTTTATAAATCACACCCTTGGCAGGGTCATAGGGCCATGTGAAAACTATGAATAAGGTCAAAGAAGGTTAATGAGCTTTGAGGATTTTTCTTTTTTACCCAAACACACATCTTAATCCTGGACACTTTTTCATTTGTTATTGTTTTTGTACAGAGATAAAAGGTGAGCTTGAATTTGATGTAGAAGTTCAGAAGCCCCTAAACACATTGTTTTTGTTTTCACCACAAGAAAATGCTGATTGTTTAGTCTGGTAGGTTCTATACAAAGTTTGAGTTGACACAGGTGTTCTCACAGCCAAACACCTATAAATATGTGGTGCTTGAGGACTTGGTCATTTAATTGCTTGCCAGATGAAGAGACGTTACTTAGCAGAGGAAGCTCTGGAGCTAGGTGCATTAAAAGCTGAGGATGAAAGAAACCAGCTTTTAAAGCGTTAAAATTCTGAAAATAAATCGTTTGGTAATTATGAATAGAAGAGATGCTGATAAAAAACAGTCAGTGAAAGTGGAAAAAAAATAGTAATTAAATAAATACATTTCTATGACATTTTTTTGACATGGACAATTGTTTTTTTTTTTTTTTAAATCTGACACCACATAAAAAATATAAATGCCTCAAAATTAATGTTGTTGACACACCCAAGAATCTAATAAGCAAAGAAAAAAATTCTGTTTAGCATTTACTATTTTTAATTTTTTCATAAAAAACAAACAAACAAAAAAAAAAACACCTGTGGCATTATGTAAACAAACCAGCATTTAGAGGGTTACAATTCTGAAAAAAAATATATGTTCTATGGATATATGTTCTATAAAAAAATCGACATCAGTAAAAGTGGAAAAAATAATAATAAATCATATTTTTATGACAGTTTTTGGACATTTTTGTCCATTTGCACTTATGTGTAACTTTTTCTTTTGAACGCACAAGGGTTAAATTAGTAAGTTTCCTATTATTTATAATTGGTAAAAAATAGACTACGGTCGAAAAAGTTTCGAATCAGTAATTTTTTTTAAGGCATGGTATGTAATTTTAACCACTAGAAGGCGCATATTCAAAACAAACAAAGGTTTAGTTTGATGACACGATTGACATGACTAAGTGTGAAATCATGGGAGTTGTCACTTTCACTGGATAAGACCCTTCTTCCTTGGCTGGGATGGTTTACAGCTGCATTTGGGACTGTTTGAATCTGCATTTAAACTTTTGGAAGTTCAAACTCGGGGTACCATAGAAGTCCACTACATGGAGAAAAATGATTTTTTTCTCAAAAAACACTTTCTTTATGACTGAATCTGTAAATTTTTGTTCTGGAAGTGAACTTCTCCTTTAAAATTGTTTATTTACAGTCTATAGTACTCCAAATGTTTTTCCTTGTCCGACCAGTTAGTACAGCCCAAAATATGACAATAATTGACCATATTCAGGAGCAATAATCAGCAAAATATGCAAGTATTGTTCAGTTCAGTGGCATCTATAAGAAGGACTGTTTAATGAAGAATGTTTCATGGCTGCTGAACTTTTAGCTTTGCCATCACAGGAATTAATCACATTTTAAAATGTATTTAGATACAAAACATCTGCCTTGGTAAATCAAGGCAAATCTGCCTTGGTAAGCATAAGAGACTGCTTTCAAAAAAAAAAAAAAAAAAAAAAAAACTGACTGACCCCAAACTTTTAAAAGTTACAATAAAAACAAAAATAGTAGTATTAAACAAATATGAAATCTAAACATTTCCACTAGTGGTCTCAGGCTATGGCACCCCAGTGTATATAGAAATTGGTGTCTAAAAAAAGTCCAGCAGTGTCTAGCTGAATATCGAACAGTGAAATGTGTTCCCTCTGTTGGTTATGAACGTGTCAAAAACACTGGGTGGCCGTTTAGTGGGTCCCAGCTGCTGCCAGCAGTTCTTATGCTGCAAATGTCCGCCATGGCCTTGAATCACACAGAGCAAATTTCACATCAAAAGCAACAGACTTCACACAGGCGCCGAACTGACGGTACTCTCTCAGAGCTGAGGGAGAATGTGGAAAACCTTTTTTAAAAGAAGACTGAGCTACATACATCTACTGTCTGGGAGTAAAAATGTATTACAATAAATGCTGTTCGGTAACCAAAAAAGCCCCAATTTTCTTCCTGTCCTTCAAACTCGGCTGAATGCTAAAAGAAGAAAATGGGACAGGGTAGGTACCCACAATTACAATTTACATATTCACATCAGGGCTGTGTTTTGGCTGGTTCTGTGACCACAAACAGCTTTAGCCTACAGCATGTGTGTGACTACAGCTTACTGTAGTAAACAGCCTCAGCCATTAGTGCTCCAAAGGTGTCAGAAAAATTTCACTCAGTATGTCAGCTCCCTGATTATCAACACTGAAATCCTGCCGGCTGCTGCAAACTCACCCGAATTTCTCCTGGAGGTGCTTTACATGACCATTCATTTTAATAAATGAATTCATAACTTGCCTCATTGCAAACACGAACTTTAGCTGCAAGACAGTTTAAAGTTAAAGTTAGCATCCATACCCGCCTTTGTTTATTCAGCTAAATTACAAAACAATTACACTCCACAAGGTCATTTCCAATGCAGAGTCATGCAATTTTCATACTAAGGGCCTTTAAAGAACACTGCTGAATAAACGCTGCATCACTTCATTTTACCGTGCGGCATGATGCAAAGTAATTTTGTCCTTTCTAGTGGCTTCATTACAGTCTAATGTGTTCTTCAGGACACTTCATAACCGAAATGTACTTGGATGGGAAAATGAGGGGTGGCGAATCAAGCAGAGCTTGATGAATTAGATGACATTTCCATGCATCTGAAGGTCGAGTGGTTTGTCAACATCGGTGAAACCTTGAGATGAATGACTGGCTGCGAACCTCGCTGTGAACGTCATTGTCCGCCAGGAGGAAACACATAGGGAGGTTTGTGTACATATATTCTATAAAATTTGTTGTTTTCAAATGGCTGAGCCTCTTTAAACGTGTGAAGGAATCATTTTGTGTGTGTTAACGTGTGCCTAGGGCTTTTATAGATAGTTAGTTGTCCAAAGTGGCCCATTCTAAGCTCCTCGTTAACATGCGCTTGTTGCCAGATAATTACAGTCACGCAGGACCGTTTTCAGTATCATTTACCACATGCAATGCAGCTTATTAGTTGTAACAAATAAACATACTGAATAAAATTACTAGAGAGTTATAGGAGATTATTTTCAGCAAGCTGGATCCAGTTAAGTTTACAATACCCACACCAAACATTCTTGCATTTACAAGCTAAAAGAGCCAAGAATATTTTTCATAAAACCCCATCAAATATCAAATAAAAACAGTTCTACCAATGGACCAAAAAAAGACCATAAAGAATGAAATGAATGCAAATTAACTAAAAGTGTTAATCCACAAAGTATATCCATTTCACTGCTGCTTGTGGAAGAAAAACAAAATGACACTCCCCTCTGGAAGCTGGTGTTGAAGAGCCTTCAGCTCTGCTATCTGTGCTGAGAGAGTGAGAGAGAGCGGGTGAAGAGGTGCAGCATTCTGCATTCATCTCCTGAGGGAAGGATTAAAGCAAAGGGGTTTGTTGCTCAAAACAGAGATGAACATATTCACTCTTTGTTTGACTAGGAAGGTTTAGATTCATTGTGCAAGCAGACGAAAATACTCACCATTTGTTTGGCTGCAAGATTTGGATTGATTGTATACAGGCTATGTGTTGATTTTTGATAAACAGTTGATTGTGTGCTCACAGTTTTATAGCAGTCTGACAATTTTATTTACTTTCATTATAATGAAGTAGGCTTAACAGCAGCAGTTATCTATCAGTATTAATTTCAGAAACCTGACAGTTGACTGACACAAAGCTAAAAAGATGGAACAACTTACCCGTCACTACATAAAAATAGATAAGTCTAAAGAGAATTGGAGATGCTGATGGTAAATTGGCTATTTGTATCGTACACGTCCGAACAAGGAATTCTGGGTATCAACACAAATTTTACGAAACAGTACACTCTGCTTCGTAATGCATCCAAGTGTACAAACAAACCCCAAAGATCAGCAAAAGGCAGTGCCAAGTGTGTGACATTCGACATAATTCAGAGCACAGGGTAATCGTCCAACCAAGCAAACATGCCAGCCCTTCATGCTCTGCTAGACCGCAGACCAGAATACACTGAGTGACATTTATGTTCTTTTATTTTCCGCTTTAATGTTGCCTTACCCTCTCCGCAATGACATTTCCATGCACTAAGCAGAACAAAGATTTTCACTTGTGCGATTCATTTGATATTTAAGCATATGCTGCTTTTTCACACGGTAATTAAACTGAGGAAGCGAAGACAGAGGAGAAACACACATCCATTACATGGACCAGCCCGTTTACAGGGCCTGATGAATTTTTAATATGTATTTTTAGCTGGTTAGATTTTAGGATTTTAGTCTAGGGAGACTCAAGCCCCTTCGCGAGCATGATAGTACAACAGTATTAACAAATTAAAACATCTCAGTTTAAGTTGATATAAATCACTAATGGAAGTAAAAATTGTGATACATAACCAGTATTTTTGTTGTATTTGTGATAAGTAATAGCAACATATTTGGAAGGAAAAACAAAATTTTTGAGCTAGGAACTAAGTTTTGGTAACATTTGTTAACATTAGTTAGTTAAAGGGATAGTTAACCCAAAAATACAAATTCTGTCATTAATTACTCACCCTCATATCGTTCCAAACCCGTAAGACCTTCGTTCATCTTCAGAAAACAAATTAAGATATTTTTGATGAAATCTGAGAGCTTTCTGACCCTGCATGGACAGCAAAGCAACTGACATCTTCAAGGCCCAGAAAAGTAGAAAGAACATTGTTAAAATAGTCCATGTGACATCAGTGGTTCAAACGTAATATTATGAAGCTATGAGAATACGTTTTGTGTGCAAAGAAAACAAAAATAACAACTTTATTCAACAATTTATTCAGTCTTAGATGCACATTCACCACAAGTAAAGACAGTACCACAAGTAATCGTCAGTCGAAGACTGACACGGAAAAGAAGAAATTGTGAATAAAGTAGTTATTTTTGTTTTCTTTGTGCACCAAAAAGTATTCTCATAGGTTCAAAACATTATGATTGAACCACTGATGGCACATATACTATTTTAACGATGATCGTACTACTTTTCTGGGCCTTGAATGTGGCAGTTGCGTTGCTGTCAGGGTCAGAAAGCTCTCGGATTTCATCTAAAATATCTTAATTTGTGATTTAAAGATGAATGGAAGCTATACAGGTTTGGAATGACATGGGGGTGAGTAATTAACAACATAATGTTGGGTGAACTATCCCTTTAATGCATTATGTATCATAAAATAACAATGATCAATTTTACACTACTTGTTTATCATAGTTAACATTAAATCTACACACACTACTGTTAGATTTTTTATATATGTTTTATATATATATGAGGAAGTCTCTTATGCTCACCAAGGCTGCCCTTATTTGATCAAAAAAAAAGTACAACAGTAATATTGTAATAGTGTATATTATTACAATTAGAAAAACAGTTTTGTATCATTTTGTATCTGTCTTGCATTGCAAAATCCATTTTTTTAAATAATAAATACTAAAATATAACAATATAATTACATAATAAAATTATTTAAAGGATGCTGAAAACATTTACACTTTTTGAAATGCTGAAATGAAAGACAGGGATCTGAACCTCTCTTAGGCGGGGCCTAGCAACAGCTATGATTTGTGGCGACATATTTGATGTGTGGCTTGAAAACTGGCCGCAGTATATCGGTGTGCACCCCGATTAAAATCCAGTCAGATACCAAAGACAGACGAGCGCTGCGCTCCTCTTCGGGGCTTATCACTTTCTTATTGCCTTTAAGCCACGGGGAAGAGGAAGTACTGAATGAAAAATAAGCTGGAGCAGAATTTCTTGCGGCACATGTAAACAGCGTGCCAAAGAGTATATCCATCTTTCAGCATTAGCTTATTTTATTGGTAAAAATCATTTAGCTCGATGCAAAAGTGCAAACGTATCCATACGGATGGGTTTCTCCTCATTATCAAACACAGCAGACTTCCCGCCAAAACCAGAGGAACAAGATAATTAGTCATGCCGGGCTAGGGCCTGGGAAGCAATCTGACAGAGGAATATATTGATTTAGGAGGGAGGGTGAAGCAAACAGCCGAAGTTAGGGGTTACTATCAATCTTCTCCTCCAAGTCTATCAGTATATGATGAAGCACGTATGCGCGCTCGCTCACATACACTCGTTCCAACAGCTCGCCGGACAGCTTGTCAGAAAGAGACAAATGTAAGTGGGAACTAATGTCTCTGTGGACTTGGGAGGGAGTTTACAGCCTGCAAACATTAGGGCCCTGCTTCTTTTCGCCAAGTTTAAAGCTATCCCCCGAGCTGGAGACTTTTCGGATGTAGTCGGCTGGCTAAATCGGAGGATGATGAGAGGAATGGTAACAGGGAAAAAAATCCCTGCGAGTGAAACGCCGCCTCTGCATTCATAATACAGCGATCAGTCTCAGGTGTGGGTTGTCTTATGGAACGCCGCTGCTGATGTGTTTAGCGTAAAGAGCGCTGATCTATTTGCCGGGGATTCGAATAGCCCCGCTGCGATTGGTTGTGTGTATGTGTGCTCGCTCCGTCTGTCCTTGTCTCCTTCACACAAACATAAACACACACAATGGTCCCCACGTCCCCTAAAAGCAGGAATGGCTTGAGGATAAGTATGTTTACAGCTATGCCTCTCACATGCAATTGCGTCTCCGTGCATCAGCAGGCGTGCTGAAGAAGAGATAAACTGTTATGCGGGCAGCTGAAGGCTGAGGCTTTGAGCGGAGGATTTTAATGTATCGGTAGTTCAGCGGTTCAATAATCTGTGGAGACCTGCGACAGCGGAACTGGGCGGCTAATTGACGGGCTGTTTGGACAGAGCCACGGGAACACGGTCACTTTCACGCTCTCTCAGTCCTGTGTTTCTGTCAGGAAGACGGAAGAAAGAGCGTGGGGAACGCGGAAAAGAGCCAGACGTTGAGCCCGCAGGGGGACCTGATGTCACTCACACAGCACAGAGCTCTCGGGCAGCTCTCAGAGAAAAAGACATCCTACCTCAGGAGCGGAGAGTGCCAGCTCCTCGCTAACACAATGTGAAACACCTGTTACTGCCAAAAGCCCTCACATGTCTGGTACCTCAAGCAGACTCGACACCGCTCCATCTCCAGAACTTTTGGCTGCTTCTGCAGCTACTGCACTTGTGCTTCACTTTTGCACAACACCTGAACAAGATCGTCTTTTGATGTTTTAGTAAAAAAGACAGATGAAGAGAAAACTGTTGAATCAGGACATGATGCAACCTGGATTCAAACCCACGTTTCTCACATGAGCACCATGGCTCAATGTGTCTGAAGCTACAAGGTCTACAATTCTAGAAAAAAATCTGTTAACATGCAGCAATGACACTTGCTTGGTTGGCACCCAAAAGCAAAGCAGTATGCTATTTAAAATTCGCAAAACATTTCATTAGCTACTGTCCTGAACTGTAATATGAAAGGCAGCAGGAAAAAAGTTAATTTCACACTTATAAAAGCTCTCCAAAAAAAGGTAATATAATAAAATATGTGTGAATTAATGTAAATTAATTTCACTGACTTGGGGTTAGCAATGTTTTGTTTTTTTTTAAGGAATTAATAGGGTTTTTTTTTCTTTATAATAAAGACACATTAAATTAAGCAAAAGTGACAGTAGAGATAGTTTGGCAACACTCTACAAAAAGGTGCTATTTGTTAACATTATTTAATTAAATAACTATCATGAACAAATAATGAACAATACAATTATGACATTATTTATTCATCTTTGTTAATGTTAGTTAATATAAAACACTGTTGTTCATTGTTTGTTCATGTTAGTGCACAGTACATTAACTATTGTTAATAAACACAACTTAAAAATCCATTAGTAAATAAAAAAATTAACATTAACTAAGATTAATAAATGCTGTAGTATTGTTTATTCTTAATTCATATTAACCAATGTAGTTGGTAACAAACCTTATTGTAAAGTATAATCCATATTTTTAATGTTTCAAAATAATTATATTTATTTTTAAATAATAGGCACAAAAATATTAACGCAAAAATATTTGGTGTTCCTAGTCAAAAATTACCAGCCTTTTAAAATTTGCTCATAAATCTTGCAATATGCTATATTATGTCTAAATCTTGGATTCAATCTCATTTCTGACTGGGAATACCACAAACGTAACAAGATGGGAAGTTAAAAAAAATAAAATAAATAAAGTTAAAAATAAATAAATAAATAAATAAATAAATAAAATAATTGAAGAAGCTGTTATACCCTGTGTGAGCAAATTCAGTAAGCTGTAGTCCTATGTAATAACATTATCATTTTCCAGAAAAAGAAATTACTCTCTGGATCAAAATAACAACATCAGGGTTAAGGACCACGACTGTGGTCAACATTAATAATAAAAGATTAGAACTTTTAAATAGCAGTTGAATTTCTATTTCTATTTATAGAAATAGAATAATTTACACAATAAAAATACGGAAAACATGAGAATAAACAAGTACTTTTAAAAAGCTGTCAATGGAAAAAGATGATTTTTGCTTCCAGATGGTGGAGGCTAGTCATAGCATCTACTGACACATGCTAACCGGCTAAACCTTGACCCCTTGGTCTGAAGCATATGTGCTAACAACTTGATCACAGCACTAACAACAAGACAGAAAGATGATATTTAAAGAAATTTACTCCGTAATAAAGCAGCAATGCTGCAACATGCACAAGACATCTGACATTTTGAAAACTCTGAAGTGGATTTTTTTATTAAATGCATGTCACCGTACCCCAGGAGCTGTTGGCTCACATATTAAGTTCTTTTAAATCTATTAGAGCATGTACGTCTCAACACTTCTGTTCCAGACTGACATGACAAATGCTAACAGTGGCCCTATAATAATGCCGGTCCTCACCCTGGGCCTTAGATCAATCTAGGTCAGTGTCACTCAGTTATCCATAGGAATATATGCACAAGGGATGTGTCCTTGCTCAAAACTAAATCGGAAAATGCATCTGCAAACACAGCAAGTGGGAGAGCAAACACACACAGTGGAGCAGGCTAAAAGAACCAAAGACCTCCGTGTACGTGCTGGACTGAGCTAAACCACTCACAATCCCCTTTACCACCAGGAGCTGACAGTTAGGTGGAAAGGAAAATTGAAGCACAGCTATTTATATTCAATTATGTCTAAACATCTTATTATGATATCTATTGTGAGCAATTATCATGAGTCAATAACAGCTGAGTGTTTTAATTATACCCCATGTCGAGGGGAACAGAAAGCAAATAATGCTGCAAATCACACACACGCACAAACATGCAGATGCAAAATGTTTTTCTATCATGATGAGGAATTTCCAAAGACTTCTGTTGTTTTCATACTAAGCTAATAATGTTTTCACAGAAACCTTTTTGCATTTTTAGAATTTTATTTTATAATTATTAATTACACACTAGGCCTATTTAGCACACTCTAAAAATGCTAGGTTCAGCATGTTGGGTCATTTTATTAGGTTGTTTTTAATTTTTTACCCAGGTGCTAAATATTTTTTTCCTGTAACTGAGCTGTTGGGTGTTTTTTTTTATGCTGGGTTTTTTTTTTTTACGCAACAGCTAGGTTTAGTATGAACAATCAAAACAACCCAGCTGCTGAGCTATAGTCAGAGTGCAGGCTTATTTAATTCTCTACAGGAGAGAGCAGTTCTCATTACCGCCGATTTGGTGCACTTTGTCAGCGAAATAAAGGTTTGTATACTTGTATATTTTATTTAATTTATTTAAAGTCTTTACTGTGCTGTAAAATATATTATTTTACGCAACACAACATACTGTACAATGACGAGATGTTAGTCAGCAGTTCATTTCGCATGATGGTGATTTTTATTCATCATAATACTGAATTTAATTTAATTTTAAATTAAAATTTGTTCTCTAATCTCAGTACCGTTTGTTTATGTACAGGTTATGGACTCAGTCATGGCATCTTTCAGCTACGAGTGAAACATGAGGCGGTCTGAGGTTTGTACATCCCCCTGCGAACAGCCGCCAATCACAGGCTCAGATTTCAGCGACACACTGGCACGAGAATTAGCACTATTTCAGTGAAAAGTGATTACAGAGAACGGTTGTATACACTTAAATTAAAATGCTACTTTTGAATGTTACCTTTTTTATTTCTAAAATGCTTGTTAAATTAATTTAAATGTATGTAATATGTGACCCTGGACCACAAAACCAGTCATAAGGGTCAATTTTCCGAAATTGAGATTTATATATCATCTGAAAGCTGAATAAATAAGCTTTCTATTGATGTATTTGTTAGGATATGACAATATTTAACTGAGATACAAGTATTTGAAAATCTGGAATCTGAGGGTGAAAAATAATTGACTTTAAAGTGCATATTACTTTTCAAAAAATTTTGACATAAAGTTTTGACATTTACAGTTGGAAATTTACAAAATATCTTCATGGAACATAATCTTTACTTAATATCCTAATGATTTTTGACATAAAAGAAAAATAAAAAATTTTGACCTGTACAATGTATTTTTGGCTATTGCTACAAATATACCCCAGCGACTTATGACTGGTTTTATGGTCCAGGGTCACATATTGTAAACTATGCTGTTTCGGCTATAATTCTGTGTGATTTTCTCATTTCCAGCTCATTTTAAGCCAGCAATGTAATCATTTTTAAACAATAATTGACTTAAATAAAACAACCCAGCATGTTGGGTAAAAATATTTAACCCAACCAGCTGGGTCAAAATAACCCAGCACGGGTTCTGTCCAATATTTACCCAGCGCTGGCTTGCCAAATAACCCAATTGCCAAATTATTATTATTATTATTATTATTATTATTTAAATTCAGTATTCTTTAGAGTGTATGAATATTAAGCTAATGAAGCTGATTTTAGGTGTGCTTATTGGGACATTTGGTTCCATACCTGTCAACCCTCCCGTTTTTCCCGGGATTCTCTCGTATCATCCCGTTTAAATGTTTTCCCGTATTTCTCCCGTATTTTTAAACTTCCTAAAAAAAAATCCCACTGGGTAATTTATATATTTCCTACATTCGCCTTTGGTAAAACTCCCGTAATTTGTATGGCCCAAATCTCATTATATGAATAATCACGTTAACATATTTCAAGGTTGAATATTGTTCAATTGATTTAAATATCAGCGCTGCACATTTCAAAGTCAGGTGCTCTGCTTTGTTTTCTGCGGTTACCGAGGAAACGGCTATATTCATGGCGAAAAGCGCCTCCCGCTGACAGAGAATTAATAGCATACACTAAGATATATTTATATGTATAATAATAACAACCCTTTTCCCGTATTTTGGAACTCGAATGTTGACAGGTATGTTTGGTTCCCACAAAGCACAAATCAAGAGAATGTCAACCAATACACAAGGTTTATTTTACTAAACTAGTTTTTTGATTTAGTATATGTATCATATACAGTACATGAGCACACAGGTAAACAAAGCTTTTTTCAAAAGCTAAAAGAGTGACATTATTAATTCCATGAATTACAAATTGTTAAAGTTAAAAAAAAAAAAAAAGTATTGTAGCACATTTTGTGTAAGCACATTTATTCAGCAACCATCACTGCAACAGTACCATTGATACTCATGTTTGAGTTTATGAGTTTGTCACTCAGGTTTGCTCACAGATTTAGACACGGCAAACAACGATTGTGTGAATGAACACACAACTGCTGTATTACACTTTCACAATATCACAACTGAGATTGCTAAACTCCAACTGAGTTTTCAGATCATCAAATGTATCTATTTAAGCGAAAATCTTCATTTTGGGGATTTAAACTCTGGAATCTGGCAACCCCAGATCCCAGCATGGAAACTAGTAGAGGCTTGTTACCAATGCAAGCTAACAGAAATGTCAATAGAAAAATACCAGTAGGCCAATATCGACAACTATGCTTAATTAATTGAAGGAAGCAGAATACATGATTCGTCCAGCCCTACCTTGAAATATGATTAGCACCCCCTTAACCTCTGGCAATGTCAGTAAGATAAAAACCTATTCATTTTAAATAAATGCAAATTCCATGAACACTCCAGACTGCTGTTCATACAATTTTAAATACATGTCATGCATGTCTTTTGATTTCTAGGAAGAGGAAGTTCCTGTATTCACAAGTGACAAAACGCTATTAAATTGAATGTGGTTGCATAAGTCATTTACATCTATAAGGCAAAATGGAAATGCTCTTTTTATTAACATCAGCATAAATCAAAGACCATTAAACACGAAGGAATATGAAATGAATATGCACAACCAATTTAAAAAAAAATCCTCTTAAACTGTGGGATTATCTATCTGTTTGAAAGTACCTCTGTTCTTTTGATATAATGATTATTATTGCAGTGTTTCTGAATGGGAAGAGCTCTAGGACACTGGGTGTGGGAATGACAAATGAACAGCTCATATTATGAGTGCAACTGCTGAAACCAAGTAGTGGGGCTAAATGCCAGAGATGTGATTGATCGAAAATATACCGCTTTCCCTGCTGATGCAGTCATTAAATAAACACAGCATCTGGAATAGGCTAGACACGAACACGCCGTGTGCTCTTTTCCTCAGGCTAGTGATCCACGCGCACCCAGAGGCCAGCAAGCTCAGCTAAGGTCAGTTCTTACACTTTATGCTAAAAATATCAGTCGTCTGCTGTTAATACGAAGCTTCCAGGATAGTCGCAGTGATCCCGTTTATTCTTACATCTGCAATCTAGTCACACTGGAAAGGCTAAAGAGATGCTTCTCAAAAATTGCTCCTTGTTTTTCTGCCTGGGTTGCGCAGCCCGTGGGATGGAGGAAGTGTCTCGTCATGCGTGGAGACAGCAAGATGCCTGTAACTAATCTAACTGACAGCCTCTCAGACACAGATCACAGGGCTGATGGGAGAGAACAGTAGAGCAGGGAACTTTCCAAGCAAAATTAATTCATAAGGAAGTCCTTCTATGGCTCGCGAAACACCCATGCTGACACGGGATAGCCCATCCTATCTTCTGAAACAAACACTTATTAAAGGTTCACTTAAAGTTTGTACAGTTCTGTACAGATCTCCCTAATGTTGTGTCAAACCTGTATGACTTTCTTTCTGCAGTAATACACAAATGGAGAAATTTTGAAGAATGTACTGCTTTTTTATGAACTTACAATGAATGGGAATTGAGGCACTGATGGAAATGATGTAAAAGCACCATAAAAGTGTCATATAAATACTGCATTAAATAACCGTTGCTTGATGAATTTTCTTGGACAGAAATCAACAGAAATCCACACAACATGAATTTCATCAAGCAGATTTCGCAAGACGTTCAAGTTGGACATTGCAATACTACTGACAACAGACAATGGTCCTTTTTTGCCCATTAAATTTCACTCGTGTTGCAACTTAACCTTTGAAAATCATATAGCATTATAGCTTTTTATAAGGAATTTAAACGGACAGTTCACCTAAAAATTAAAATATGCTGTTATTTTTCTCACCCTCAAGCCATCCAATACTTTTTTCACTAGAACAGTAAAGAAGAATTGTTGAAACTGTCCTCTGAAGCTTTGCCTTAACAGTCCATTGAAGTGCTTTGAAACTTGCAGCGTTATTCTATGCGTTTACATCATTTCAGCTGAAACCGGAAGACAGGGCAGGACATATCAAGCAGGCCCACCCCTTTTTTTAAAATAGCCAATAGCGTTTTCATATATATCAGCTTATCTCAGTAAAGCCACATTTGACAGTCTATGACAGACATATAATTTATTCCGCTATAAAATATAGCATTCTGTGAAGAATACATTTTGTGGTCTGTGCCAATCTGTGCTATCATGTTTCTGGACGCACTGCAGCGGTTTACATGAAACAGCGTGACTTTTTTTCACTCTAATGGAAAGCATACGCTGTCTGAATAATTCCCTATTCCCTATATAGTGCACTTTGTGCCATTCACCATTCACCAAATGACCAATTTCAGCTGCAGCTTCAGTGTGTAGTTATAGTGTAGGGGGCTGGATTTGCATTTGATTGGACAGAAAATTTGATGGGAAGGTGAAGTGCAGGGTGATGTCATCAAAATCGTTGATCCATAATGGCGAAAGTTAGAGACTGTACGTTTTGAATGTCATTGTTTTGGAACACTTTACCTTATAGATAACCTTAAGGCTAACATATTCATATTAAAAGTAAAAAAAAAAAAGTTAAATTTTGATTTCATGGGGACTTGGATTATAGTTATGAATTAAAGGTATTTATATTGTATATAATATTCAGTTTCTTGCACATACTGATTGTTTCACTTCATAAGGCTTCAATATATTGTCAGGAGCCACAGGTATTAATTATGTTTTGCCTGTATATGTTTTTTTTTTTTTTTTTTGTAACTCTTAAGTGCCAGTAGCCACTGACTTGCATTTTATGAATCACCAAGGACCATGGCTTCAGCTAAAAATCTTCTTTACTCTTCTACTGAAGAAAAAGCTCACCTACATCTTGGATGGCCTGAGGGTGAGTAAATTAACAGCAAATTTTCATTTGTGGGTGAACTATCCCTTTAAGCTTATATCAGTGATAAGGCTTCCTTCTAAAAGCTATTAACCACTGCTAATACAACAGTGCATCACAAGAGCCAAATCTTACCTGGTTTGTGAATAAATCACTCAGACCATATCAACTAATATCACTCAAAATAATTATTTGTTCATTAATCAGACATTGCTGATTCTCTCATTATCTTATAAGAACATGTAAAAGAGACTTTGTTTGAATTAAATTCAAAAACAACCTAAAGTTTGGTCTGTTAATTTGTCACAAACACCTATTCTGTGGTTCCAGAGGACTCACAATTCAAACAGACTACTTTTATGACACTTTTATGGTGCTATTTTATTCTTTTTGAAGCTTGAAAGCTCCAGTCTCAATTCAGTGTTGTTAAACTGAAATATATTTTTCATTTTTTCTCCAACTGGGTTCCACAGAAGAAAGTAAGTCACACAGGTTTGGAACGACATTGGGGTGAGTAAATTGTCTTTTAAGGTCTGATACAGATAACTGGTGCCTCTTGAATTCGTCTTTGAATTCTTCTACAAACAGCAAGCACAAACAACTGTGAGGAAAACACTTCACATTTACTTGTCACAACTTTTACCGCTTTACTCTTCTCAGCTTAGCTTTTATCTTTCTGCAGAAGCATGGCATTTTCCCTGCCATGGCCAACGGGGAGAGATACTGTACTGAAGGGGTGAAAGAAAGTAGCAGTGGAAGAGAGAAGGCGAGAGAGTCTAATTTTTTGTATCACATGAATGGTACTTTGAATCAAACATATGTATCTACAGAGGAACCCTGAGTAGAACAGAAGACTAAAACCCTACAACACATCAAAGAGTCTCTCCATGTTTTCATCGGGATAGATCCATCTCAGGAAGGTATGTATGTCCGACACATCCTATTAAGACTTGACAAATGTTCTTTGCCATTACCAAAGCAATATCCATTCATCCATCAGTACACATAGCCTAGCTTCAATAAATATGGCATGATGGACACATATAAGACCTTCCGGAGTGGACTCTGGCGGCTTACGGAATTTGTTTTATTTGTTTTAACCAATTTAGCTAATGCAAAAATCATGTATGATTTCAGACTCTAAATATTTAATTCCTACACTGACAGGATTGAAATACAACACTGAGAAAACTCCACACATAGGTGGAATAAAAAGTGAGTGAGAGAGTTTTTTACAAAGCAGTATTGTTGCCATACACTCTTTTAGCGGCTGACACTGGTGGCAGTATCAAACAACGGAAAGGTACATAGAAAAATGCACCCTGCTCTTCTCCCTTGAGGACAACAGCTGAATCCCCTGCTGTTGTTGGTACATTATAAGAAATCATGAGTACAGAGAAACAGGACCACTCCTGTGAACACAATGAGGGTACAAACCAGGTCTGTGCCCTATTTACAAAGACTATGTCCAAATGAATAGTCACTACAGGGGAAACCAGAAAAGAAAGCATATCTATCCACCTCACCGCTGACAGAAACTGTTTCTCTTGTAATGATAAATTGAATTTGTTTGCAACACCTGCAGACTCCTCAGTTTCAACCGAGAACAGAACATTTGCTTCTAAAGTGCAAATAAACTGACTATTCCAGCAAAACGATACAGGATTTTGGATATTTATTGCGTTTACACCTCCACCATGCTCTAGATTCTAATAATAAATGTCCCAAAGTAGTTTTTGCCATTCACTTTTTTCTAAAGTTAACTTGCTGAAGCAAAAGTTTGCAAGCCGATATCAGAAACTTTCCTCAAGCTTACCACTGTAAAGTCTTCAGCCGAGCAGTTCTGCCCACTGAAGTTGCAGCTCTTCAACATCTCTTCCAGCTGGTGACCCGTCCGGTTGAAGATGTCCTGCATGTCCGGCGCTGGATACTCCAAATCGGTGGGCTTGTGGCCGTCCTTGTTTTTGGGGGGCAAGCCGGTCAGGTTGGCCAGGTGGTAGATGTCGGCGTCGGTAAGAGCGGAAAAGCGGAAACGGTTGATGTTGCAGATGGTCACGGCGGGGAACACCATCTCCGGGGTGGCCTCCTCGTTCAGCGCAGTGACGTGAGGATGCTCCAGGTAGGAGATGGCACACTTTGCCGCCTGGTACAGAAAGAGAGCCAGGGACACCAGGAACGCAAGAGCCCAGAGGGTCTGTCTGACGCCCAGCCGGCCCGACACAAAGATGTGGTTAATCCCATGGAGCGAGCAGGCATTGGCGAAGCCGGCCAGGTCCTTGGCTGGGGGGCTGCAGCTCTCTTCGATCAGGCTCTCCTTGTCCCCATCCTGGTTGCCTTTCTGCTTCTCATCCTCCTCTGCAAATTTGATTTTGCAAACAAATTCGATCGGCATGTGGGCAGCCAGGTCTGCGTTTGGGATGCTTGGATAACAGCTTGGAGCCACAGTATCCACAAAGTCCCGTTGCTCTGACGAACAAGATCTCAACTCCAGAAAGAAACGAAGAGAAAAAAAGGCACGCAGAGCGAGAGCGAGAGCGGCCGCTGCTGTCGCGTGCAGTGGAGGGAACTGCTTCTGTCTCTCAGTTCCAGCTCTCCAGTGCTGATGCTCCTGCGCTCGGACTGCTCATCTGAGCACTTGTTCGGCACGCTTACGAGTCCTGCTTACCGGCTGTGATACACCTAGGAAAACAAACACAACAACAACAAAAAAAAACATACAACAAACCTTCTTTGCTTTAGAGCCACAGATGAAAATGCAGCATTTTGACTAAAGCTAAAAAAAGAGCTGGGGGGGCTTCTTAATAATTCATGAGGAAGCAACACTGTGATTATTTCCTCTTCACCGGCACAAGCAGCGGCAACTCAAACACCCCCCACGCTCTCCGTCCTCTCGCTTTCTCTCTGTCTCCTGCTCGCTCTCTCTCTCTCACACACACACATGCGTACGTATACACTCGCGTCCCCCTCGCTCTCTCTCTGACTTAATCCACTTGTTTGAGACGCTTTCTTACCCCTTGACCACAATAAGTTTCCGTCAAAGGCTGCTTCGCTGAACATCCCGGACTAGATGAGAACGTCAGGGGGGTCAGGGGATTTTAATGTCGCCCCCCACTCATCCTCCCCCACCTAAGTCCCAGAAGACGTCCTAATTGCGACAATAATGAGCCGTGAGGACTGAACGTAAACAGCTCACAACTGTGAACGATCAATCTTCAAGAGAAAAAAAAAGCAAAGAAAAAAGGAAATAGAGAAAGAAAGGATATTGATCACACAGAAGCATCAGTCAAAGATTAAGGAAAGCAGTACAACGGTCCTTTCTTATCAGGAATTAATGGTAGCATCACCGGGCTCCGGCACGAATTTAAATTAGTGCCTGTCTCCCAATCTAGGTTCGGATGACACCAAGACGCAGAAATAATGTATTGAATTTGACCCTACTTTCACACTTTTTAGCTTCTTTTATAGGCGTGCACTCTTGGGCTGTTAATAGCCTTTTGCTATTGCCAAACAAAATTATGTAAAATGCGTCTCCCTAATGCACAGTTCTATACACGTAATTAGCTTTACAGGTCACATCTCTGTGGAATGAAACATTTGGAAAAAAAAAACAACAACAGTATTTTAAGCCTAATCGAAAGGCTTTAAACATTTAACACCCAAACAAACTTTGGGTCAAACTCTTTCTACATTTAGACGATTGCTATTAAGCGTTCCACCTTTAATGCATTCTTTAATGCAGAAGTAAGTCTATAGGTGAGGCTTCCGGTTCATTAGCCGCTATAGGAAAATAACAAGAAGAATAACAACGTGCTGTAGGGATGTAACAATATCAAAATCTTACAATACGATAGATAATATCTTGATAGGAAGTCCACAATATGATATTTATTGTGAAGACAAATTAACATTTTGTTTATTTTAAATACACTTTGAGAGTTTTTTGATCAAGAGCTCCAACCCATGTTCTTAACTAAGAAAACGTATTGAGTTGTACCTGAACTTTAAAGGGTACTTAACCCTCTTGTTATTTGTGGTATACTGTCTCAGTCTACATTACATTCACACTGGTGTTTTAGGAAGCCAAACAAATATATAGAATATAACAGAAATAACAAAAAACGTTATGCTATTGTTATCCCTATCACAGTAATAGCCATATATTGTAAAACAGTTGCATTGTAAAATCAATGAAAATGAATATTTCATAGGTATATTATTTTTGCTTTACACTACAGTAAGGAAATTACAATACTTTAAACCGCTAGATAACATTCATACTGCACATTTAAACAAACAAGTTCACTGCATTCACTGTGAACTGCGCCGTTCTAAGGTGCGAAAAACACCGGATCACGAGCTGATCACAAGCGGTTTTAGTTCGTTTGACAGCAGTGACGGTGCTACACCAGGGCTAGGGGGGGCTATAGCCCCGGCAGAATTTTTAATAGCCCCGGTTCAGGTTCTGCCCAAGCAGTTGAGATGGAAGAGTGCTGTCCTGTGCTGTTTGCAAATATCTGTCACACAGTAAACTCCATGTCATGTGAGCACAGTTTCCTGCATTAGGCTACATTTAATCCATTATATAATCACTAACATTGTGATGTGGTGTTCGTTTAATGTTTAATTTAAGTGTAAAGTATGCACAGTTCTTATGCATATGAACTGTTTTGTTAATGCTGTGAGCGCATGGTGCTGTCCAATTCTGAAATGTTTTACCTTTGCATGTAAAAGGTTTTTGGGTTTTGTCATTGTCTTGTGTAGAGCCCTGTACAGGCCTCAAATATAGGCCCTTGTCCGACAGCTTATCAGAATTCTTGGTATGAGTCCAGACAGACTCTTTTTTTCCCCTTCTCCCCAAATAGCTATAGTTCAGTTTTGTATGTAATGGCAAAGTGATCATATTTTGTTTAGTTTTTTTATTTTTTATTTTTTAATTAATTTAGAAAAATGTTTGGAGCATTTTTTTTGTTCGTTAAATATCAGTTTTTGCTTTTTAAAGTAGGCCCAATGAATCAGCCAGCAGCAGACAGTGAGTTAATCATAGCTGTTTAATCATTTTAGCCTTCTCAAATCATCACGACTTGCCTGAAATAAAATCTATAGATATTAAACAGTTCAAACAATGTTAGTTTAAACATTTAACCTATATAAATGTGCGCTGTTAGACGCATTTCCAGTCGTTTGTGTGGAGAGTGGAAGCTAACCATGCTTTACAGGACATGGGGGCGCCAGTGCGATCACATGCATTGGCAACATCTTAAAATGTGTGGAGTTTTCTTTTTTGCGCATGAAGGTAAGAGTAATAAATTATTCGTAACTGTAAAGGGTCTGTAAACTATACTTTAATTTGTGTGCACTAACAATATCAACAAAACATTTTTATAAAATAAAGAAAACAAAGAGGATGCGCTTTCTGCCGTCTCGGAACAGGAGCACTTCACAACGATGAACCGAAACTCAGCGTATAGCCTACTTGCCTTACAGACAAGATAAATATAGCTATAGAATTGCTTTGAATTGCTACTTTAAAACGGAATAATTTAAATTGAAAAAAAAAACCTCTTTTATTACTCTTTAATCCATAAAGACACATTTATCTCTAAAGGCGCGTCCAATGAGGAAATGGCGTGTCAGGATCATTAACTTTATCTTTGCGACACTGACTCAGAAAATATTTGTTTATTAATAAATAATACAAATATTCCCTTTACTATTTCATATTGACAATTCTTGGTCATTGCTTTTGCTAATGCTTTTCGCACAATCGCCCATAACACAACTTCAACGACCTTTTATGTTAGGATAAAATTTTTAAATATATTTTAAAAACTAAATTTTTGGCCGAAAGACCTATCGTTTCATTTTTTTCATGTGACAACGATGATATCAGTTTTGCTATTGCAATACCACAATTTATGTTTCTGCTGGTGGGTTTTCTGCTCAACACCGTATCTCATATCTGTTTACAATACACACTTATTCGCGCATACACAGGACAAAGTTTGAGGGCGTACACATAGGCCTAAGGCCTCTGAGTGAGTGCAGAGCCATGATAGGAGAGCAAGCCCTCGTATTACAATAATGCACTCTTGATATTTGCCCTTAAAATAATGCCAAAACCTGCCTCAAATAAACTATGAAAATGAGAAAAAAGTCAAACAAGCTACAATATATTTCTAATTGGTTAAAATGAACCGAGAATAGGATCGGTGCCTATGATTTGCAATACAAACCAGTGTGTTTCTAATTAAGATAATATATGAAAATAATATGATACGACACACCAATTTGCAATATTGAGCAGCAAAACAAGCAGACTAAACATAGCTGGACACATAAAATTTACAAATGGCCGCTCCCGCTCTTATGGGAAAAATAAGGTGGATACAACAAAATACAAATATGATTTGTAAATATGATTTTTAATTATTTAAAATACTCAGTCTATGTGAATGAGACTTGTTTCTACAGAAATGTATTTTCTTTCAGAATGAGTCCATCCAAACAATCATCGATCATGGAATCAGTGATTAAATATAGTTAATTTTAAATACAGGAGCCCAGCTGGAGCCCAATGAGATCATATAGACATTTAAAGCGATAGTTCACCCAAAAATAAACATTCTGTCATTATTATCATTTACTCACATTTCATTCCAAAACTGTATGACTGAGTTTCTTCTGTGGAATCTTCTGTACAATAAAAGAAGATATTTTTTAGATTTTTTTAGATTTTAGTATGTTGGTAACTAAAACTACCAAAACTAACTAGACAAGCATGACATCTGTGTATAGTACTTTTCCCTATTATATTTTCAGCATTGTTCTCTGTAAATGGAGATCTATATTTAGACTATCTAAATATGTGTACAAGGGCACCCTTGCTGTGAAAACTCCTCTATAAATAAACAAGCTTACCTCACCTCAAATTTACTCCCGGGTGTGATTGTGAAGGAACTTTAATATCCGTAACTCTGACAAATGCAAATGTGTTATTCCGATTGTAATGAAATTGCTCAGAGTCATCAGTTAATTATAGAAGACTTTATTGGAACAATAAAGACAATAAATATATGGGACAATAAAGCGTTTCCCTCTAGCATGTCACAGCTCTACAGCCCAAATGCATATAATGCATGTTAAACATGTGCATGTGCATTAATTTAATGTCATTACCTCAAGACCAGTGTCTATGCAATCCAGAATTTCTGTAAAGCAGTAGAAAGCTGTTTTTATGTTACATTTTTTTTCCAGTGTTCTGTTTTTCAGTTTCCATGCCAGGTCAAATTTTCTCAGAAGTGTTAGTGGGACCTTTTATTTTTAGCACTAGTAATACTGACAGATTTACTTTTTTTTTTAAATGACTGCTCACTGACAATATTTTCATTTTTTTTTATATATATATATTTTATCATATTCTAACATTCCACTTCAAAGAATGTCTCATACACATACACAGAGGTCTGGGTTAAGCTCGGAATATCAAACTGGCACTACAATCACCCCTGCTTCTGACTTCTGACACAATATGGCATTTAGTTATTTTATTTAATTTTTTTAATGTGTACTTATCTATGCAGCACTTCACACAACAGTCTCTTGATGGTGAGCCTCTAGAGCTTGCTGGAGCCTCTGGGATTTCTTTTTCTCTTGAGCAGCAGTGTTCTCCCAAGCCATTAAAACATTATTTATGCAACTATCAGCCTCTTAATGCTCCAGTCAGTCAAACATGGGGCATTCAAAGCATCTAAACTCACTGCATACAGTTCATAACCTAACAAGGTTTTACATTTTACACTTTATGTTTAAGTTAAACTTCAGAATTTGTTGTCTTTAAAAGGTCTTACCCAGAGGAGACTGTTTTCAGTCACATGTTGGAAGCGAAATGGGGCTTCATCATGTTGTTCTGATGGATGCACTGCAGGGGGAAGGAGGACAGGGTGAGGAATGAATTCTAACCTTGTTCCAGTGATATGAGACAGCAACATGCTCAGAGGACACATCTGTCATATGGCATACGAAAGCTCCTAAACCGAGTTATACTGCCTTCGGTACAAAACATGGACATGTGCCTGATGTGCCAGTGAACAGTGTTTACTTTACAGAAAGGTTTGCTGTTATTAAGTTACAAGTCTGGAAAACATACAGTGCAATTAGCAGGATTTAATCAGAGGGTTTAAACTAAATATACTACTGACTTAGAACAAATTACTATATTAACAAATTACATATTATTTCATAATATGCAGTGAAAATAGCCAAATTCAGTTGTGAATGTCACAGATATCTGAGAATGTTTTTATAGTAAAAGTTGCATGAGCATTTCTATTCTGCACCAGAATCTGAAGATTAGATTTTTTTTTTAGATTCCATCAGGTGCAGTAAATTTGGAACAGAGTGAGGGGAGAATATAATTCTCCTGTGAGGGATATTCATTCAGGAAGTGTCAGGAATACCTCCTGAATACCCCTTCTGTCACTGCTTCCACAGACATCATCTTGGCTAGCACATTTCTGTTATAGATCTGTCCTCAATGATGTTATAAAAAAGAGGATGTTAGACTCTTTCTCCCATTTACAGAAAAACAGCAAAATGGCCATCACAGCAATTATGGTAAATATAGAGAAACAATGTTGTTGTTAAAATCTGTTTAACGGCACTTCAGAGAACTGTTTCTAAACACACTATACATGTTAGAAATTTACTGCTAAAACATGTTACAAAGAATGTGAACTACATAGTGCTGAATTGTGGAGATTTTGTGTTCATTTTTGTGTTCAGATTTTTGGGCGGGGCTGAAATCATGTCTTGACGATGTATTGAAGCCCTGAGTATGGCCCCTCCCCTAATTACAATATCTAGAGTGCATTAGCGTCAGTGGTTCGCCCACTCAGTCGCAAGTTACTGTCATTACTGTTAGTTCCCACAGCAGTGGTCGGCAACCTATGGCACACGTGCCAACAGTGGCACGCAGAGGGATAATCGCTGGCACGCGAGCAATATAGGGCAAATTACATAACGACGTACATTTTGAGGTAATAATCTCTCATAGTCACACAGCCTGTTAGGAGCTATAAATACTGTTAAAGTGTGAAAATTAACTTGCGCTAGTCTACGGATGCAAGCGCAACCTCTGCGCATATAGGCGCATCAAATCAATGCCTCAGCGGTCTCACAACGTTCCTCAATATCAAAATGACTGAGATGACCAGTCAAATCGAAGTAGGCGGGGTTCACTGATCACAAAAGTAGAGTGTGATGCTTAATGTTGAAAGAGAGCAAGGTAAGATGCAAATCATTTAATATCAGGATAGTCAACTTTTTTACAATAGAAATGTCAACTGACCGACAGCTGTATCCAGTGATGCAAGCTATTCGAAGCTTGGTATCCTTATTTATAAGTATTTGTATTTGACAGTTGAAAGAGCTTGCCTGTGAGTGGGCGTGGTTTCAACTTAGACAGCGGACACGGCCCCAGCATTCGAGAATACTGCTTATTTCAAGATTTTGATAACTTATTTTATTTACTTGGTGTATTTTTTTATCATTCAATTGTGGCTGGGTAGTCAGTAACACATTGTGGTGTGACAAATTCAGAACACATATTGCTTTACACAGACTTTAACTAAAACAAATGAGTTGAAGATCATTCTCATTAATTGAAATCAAGCTAAAATAAAACTAAAATAAATATAATTTATAGATGAAAAACTTGGATGAAAATATAATAAGTTTAATCGATAGTAAAATTACTAAAACAAAGGGTGTGTTTACACTTGTAGTTGGGTTGTCTTGGTTGTTTTGGTATAGGCCAAAAAAACTAACAAAAACATACATTTAGTCCAAGTTTGCTAAGCATTTACACTGTCATTTGACACCAAAACTTACAATACGGTCACAACCTGATTGGACATCTTTTATGATGTACAGTCAGCTCCATATATATTTGGATACGGACACCATTTTTTATTATTTTAGCTATTGACCAAAATGTATTCAGGTTAGAGTTATATAATGAACATGGGCTTAAAGTGCACACTCAAGTGCACATTTGTTTAAGTAGGTAAAAGGTCTGGAGTTGTTTCTAAGTGTGCCATTTTTTGCTCTGAACCCACATCATGAGGTCAAAGGAGCTCTGTATGCAAGTAAAGGCTTCAAAAACAAAGAGAGATAGCAGGAACATTAGGGGTTGCCAAATCAACAGTTTGGTACATTCTGAGAAAAAAAGAACACTCTGGTGAGCTCAGCAACATAAAAAGTTCTACAAGTCTACAATCAAGAGAAGACTTCTCAAGAGCAAATACAGAGGGTTCACCATAAAGTGCAAGCAAGGCCAGATTAGACTCTGACAAAAAAAAAGAAAAAATTCTAAAAAAGCCAGACCAATTCTAGAAAAGCATTATTTAGATGGCTGTCCCTCACAGCAACAAGGAGCTGCTCAGAGCGTTTGAAGCCCCAGCGCGGAACACGTAAACCCATAGGTCCGAACGGAAACTGCAACGCAAGGCCGGATCTGCCACTTCCGGGGCAGAGCTTGCAGATCACTACCTGTCCAGGGGGAGAGATGGGAACTTTGGGCACATAACAAGGCCAGGTTCTCAGGCAAGCGTGAAAGAGGCCAGCCCGAACTGACGGCACGCTACATTGACAGAAATGCTTGCAGGTCTACCCTCTTGAAAGGCGAGCACGGTCAGGAGTGAGGAGATCTCAGCTCTAATGAAACCAGAGCTCGGAAGGAGCATGTCGCAGCCTTTTGGTTTAAGAGGAACCGCTGACTTGTGGCTGAATGGAATCAGGCACCAGCCCCGGCAGCGCCCACACGTTATTGAGGCAGTTGCCGTGTCGTCCGAATCCAGCTCCATGCCGAGAGAGTAGAGTTCTGCACAAGGGGAAGCTAGTCGAAGTCCCAGAGGCAGTGGTGCTGAAGCACCAGGTCCCTGAGCATGCACAATTGTTTTCGTACACAGCTCCATATGTTTCACTTTGCAGATGTAACAAGCTTGCTCGGTAGCTCATCCGGCATGGAACTGGACTTAGGATGCGGAATACTTGGGTATAAATCCCATGAAAAACATGACTCACGATGAAAGAACTGAAAGATGAGAGATCAAAAAACAAGCTGAAATGTTATGATTCTGTTTTTACATCACATTTGCTTTTGTTCATACTATCGGGTAGGTTTAGGTGTACTGCAGATGGTATGATTTTTTTTTTTATGTCACGGAGCATTAGAGTTACAGTGCCACTCAATGGACATTTCAAGTCAGAACTGCTGTGACGCACAAAACCAACGTCACATAAAACATATCATATGTAAAAACTGCATTGTCAGAGTTGGTATTGTGGCTTTATCAGACACTTGCACTTCACATTCTATGAAAATCAAGCTGGATGGATCTGTTTTTTGACCAGTGAATGACGCTGAATAAACCAAACCTGCCAACCCTAAAACTGAAATAAAAATAATAATAATAATAAAGCTAAATAGAAATGTATTCAAAGGACAAGACATAATAAATAAACATTTAAAGAAAAAAAAATACTTTAAAAATACTAAAAATAACAGCAGATGAATCTCTGATGATATTAATACAATATTTACCATATTCTTTGAGAGGCTGACCTTTTGTCTGCAGCCCTGGCGAAATGCTGAATGAATTAATGAATGAACAAATGCATAAATCAAGCAATGAACAAACCAGACGGAATCCTACTTCAGAATGACAAATCATGTCACACAGTCACTCAAAAATAATGTTCCAGAATGTCAAGAAAGAGCATTTCGTTGAAAGACAGAAAACAGCCAAATATATTTATATCCGGCATACACCAAAAATAAAAATAAATAACCAGCTCTGGTACTCTCCAGTCATTAAGCTGAAGACATGGTGAAGTTTATTTTTGTATATGTTAGACTAGCAGTTCCATGACCACCTTTTCCACAAAAGTGGTGATGGTTCTTGTGCTAGAGCTGGTGCTTAGGTGGTGTCAAGCATGAATGTTTCAGGGGGCAATGTAGAGCTGATTTTTTAACACACAAAACACTGGATCAGTGAAAAAGGGAGTAACTAGTAGCAGTAACTAAATCTAATGATCATTTCATGTGCAAGCAGACAGACTTTACTGTAAAAACTTCAAAAGTGCATTTTTATTTTATGTTCAGATGCGATTGCTTCTTCCGACGACTTTTGATGTACTGAAACGGATGTGGGAGATTTGAGAGGTACATCAGTTCACTTCAGGCATACTCAGATTCTGCTCTGGTGCTGTAACCTTGCATGATCTTTTGAGGTTTCAATGCATAATAAGAGCTTTCATTGACAGGCTGAGCCCGTTTTCACATCAAGTATGTAGAAACTTACTTTGCACCATGTGTAAATGCATTGCCCTGAAGAGCAGAGAGAGCTTCAGTAGACTGACAAACGCACTCGCTCTGCGAACTTCAGAGGATGGGTCAAGGTTCATTTTTTTTTCCCCCCTGGGACCTTTCTGACCCTAAGAACAATGTTTTATTGAAGTGTACAGAAACCACTCAATATATCAAAATGTGATTAGTGTTTCATGTCCAGCAGATGGTCCAGAACAACTCGATTTAGTTCTTTCATGCTTTCCGGCTCGTATGATTTGTGATGGCGGAAAGGTGAAAGGTCATCAAATGGAAAAGCTTCGGGTGGCCCTTGAAATACAGCCAAGTATTGTATCATTATCTCACTGGCAGTCATGTAAAAAGGAGAGTAGAGGTGATGGCAGTCCTGTTAAGGAAACAGCCTTAAGTGTGTCTAGGGGTTGTCTTATCAGCAAAAGCTATTCAAAATTCTTGAATAGACACTCTATGTTGTTGCAAGATTATTTCCATTACTCCAGCTCAAAAGAATGTCCATGATAACAAATAACACTGCTGTAAAACTGCTGATATGCAGCAGTTATTATTTATTTAATTTATTACACAGCCCTTGATTCTGATTGGTCAACTGCAGCATCAAGTGATCACGTACTGTTCACTACCACTCTAAAGTTTAGGGTCAGTAAGATTATTTTATGTTTACCAAGGCTGCACTTCATTATTCAAAAATACAGTAAAAACGATAATATTGCAAAATATTATTACAAATAACTGTGTAATCTTAATATAAAGTGTAAGTATAATTTTTGCATTTTCAGCAGCCATTATGCCAATCTTCACTGAATACACTAATAGGTTGACTCAACTCAACTAAACTCGTTTCCTGAATGCAACTGAGTAATGGGTGTCCTAATACTTATACTGTATGTTTAAGTTCACTTGATTTGTTGTTCATATATTGTACTTAAATAATTGAGTTCACCTGTTCATTCCATGCGTACTTACATACACTGTAGTTAATGTAGGTTAGCCTGTTGATGAGATTTGTGAATAAGACTATATAATCAACACTACTGATTATATACCATTTTCTCTTGCATTTGTTGCTTTAAGTAATGTGTTTTACAAACACAAAATTAAATGAAATGCTTAAGAAATCAATGGTTCCAACTAAATGGGCCCAACTAAAGCAAAAACTGATGATCAAACTTTGCCAAACATTTACTTCTCTAAAACATTAAAATCTAAACCGCTGCTAATTCTCAACAAGAACTTTTTATGAAATAATGTCAAACTGGTAAGTAAAGATTCTGAAACCTTAAGAGATCAGTTTTGTTGTTGTTTTAGACACAGTGAAGAGAGGTCCTCCTTTTGTAATTATCTACCAATCAGTGCACTAGTACTCTTGTTGCCAGGCAGAACTGCTTCCATCATATTACACTGTAAAAATTGTTGGTTTAACTTTAAAAAGTTAACCATAAAATTACCTTAACATTTTGATTTCACTGAAACTAAGAATTTCAGCTATTACAAAGATACTGATTTTGTTGTTTTAACTAATATTTTGTTCTAAGAATTAAACATTTTTTTGTTTTAATGTTGTTTGTTGTTTATAACTTTGGATTATATATTAAATATTGTATCAACTTATTCAAGCTATCAAGAGGTTTAAGTACATTTTCAAATTTAAGTTCACTCAACTACATATAGTTTGTTATAACAATTACCTAAAAAGTTGACATGATTGCCTTAAAATTCTGAGTTACATATAGAGATACAGATATTGTTATTAAATTGATTCAACACATTTTTTTAAGTTGAGGGGGCAAATACTTGTTCATTCAACTTACAAACTAGCAGTGAAATATTCTAATGTTAAGGCAAGGCAAGGCAAGGCAAGTTTATTTATATAGCACATTTCATACACAATGGTAATTCAAAGTGCTTTACATAAAAGGAAATAAAATAATCATAAAAACATAAGATGAGTTAAAATAATCACAAAAAGGTAATAATCACAACAATAAAAACATTTAAAATGATTTAAAAATTAGATTTAAAATGAATTAAAACAGGAATAAAAATGATTATACATAAAATACAGTGCAATGAGTTCAGATGTAGCACAGTGCTCATTCAGTAAATGCACAACTGAACAGATGAGTTTTGAGTCTGGATTTAAATGTGACTAATGTTTTAGCACATCTGATCTCTTCTGGAAGCTGATTCCAACCGTTGGCATAAAACCTAAAGGCAGATTTCCCTTGTTTTGTGCGGACCCTTGGTATTTCTAACTGACTCGATCCTAGTGATCTGAGTGGACTGTTAGGTTTGTATTCAGTGAGCATATCTGCAATGTATTTAGGTCCTAGGCCATTGAGTGATTTATAAACGAGTAAAAGTACTTTAAAATCAATCCTAAATGTAACTGGAAGCCAGTGTAAGGACCTGAGGACTGGTGTGATATGCTTTGATTTTCTGGTTCTAGTCAGAATAATGGCAGCAGCATTTTGGATGAGCTGCAGCTGTCTAATGGTCTTCTTGGGAAGACCAGTGAGGAGACCATTACAATAGTCCACCCTGCTGGTGATAAAGGCATGAACAAGTTTCTCTAAGTCTTGACTGTTGAATTCACTAATTCAGAAACTGCAAGTTGTGTCACCACAACCGTGAAATATTTGTTTTACAGTGTAAATAAATACCAGAGTGAGCTGTTTGAATAAATTAGGATTTTAAGTTGACAGCACTTGAAATCTTTAGTTTACACAATCTTAGGTTTTTGATATTGTGCCCAAAACCAAAAATTTGAAGTAATGTCAAGATTTAGTCAAGATGACTTAATTATTTAAATAAAGACAACATTTGGGTTTATAGTGTTTAATGTCACATTACCCTACAGAAATTATTCTTATATATTGATCGGGTTGTCAAGAAAAATGTATTCTTATTATCAGTGTTAAAAGTGGTTATATGCTTAATATTTTTTTTTGGAAACAGTGTTCATTTTTTTCAGCATTTATTTGAAATTATTATAATATATTTACTTTAACTTTTGGTTGAATTTAATATGTCCTGCTGAATAATAGTACTAGTTAAAAAAAGAAAGAAAAAAAATCTTACTGACCCCAAACGTTCTTAATGATTGTATTTCCCAATTCCCCATCATTCAGATCTCTCATATAACACTACATTCTCGCTTTTATTTTATACAAATGCAACTACAAACTATTGTAGTGCATAAAAAAAAAAAATGCTCAAACTACTACAGGATAACTTACAAGTCTTTGTCGGCACCAATAACCTTGTGGACAACACGCCAACATATAGCGCTGTTGCGCCTCAGGCTTGCAGACCTTTCCAGATACTGTCCCCCCTCTCTCTCCCACTTTGCTTCCTGTCTCATATACTGTCTTATCCTAATAAAAAGGTAAAAAACCTGAAAATAAATCTTTGAAAAGATAATGTACAAGTGTTTAAAATAGTTCACATTCAAATCAGTATTCCATGACTGCATATTTATTTATGTATTTGATGAGTAGCTGTGTAAGCAGGATAATGTATTCAGACATACATCCTTATCTCAAAATAAAACCTATTCTAATAAGAACTTTCAAAATGTCAGTGTTGACTAAAATACTTATATATCTTTCCCCAATTATTCAATGTCAACCACTATAAAGCTCCGTTATATTACTGACTGAGCAAAAGCAAAAGTATCCTGTCCGCAACAATTAATAACAGACTTCTCTGCTTTGACCTACAATACAGTGTGATCAAATCTGAGTTCTATTTTCCACAAGGATATAGCAAGAGCAAAGCAAATTTGAGAGTAACCTTTCCTACTCGGCCTTCCAATAGTAGGAATTATTTTTTTCACCCCCTTTGTTTCATTTCATTTCACTTTGTCCTTCAAAGACCTCAAATCGAAAAGAAAGGCACTCTCAACTGGAACAAAACCTAAATGTCACAAGCTGATTTTTTCTTTTCTTTTTTTAACAATAATAATAATAATAAAAAAAAAAACTCATTCATGCAGAGTTTTTACAACACAGAGCTGCCTGTAAATAATAAATGCACTTCTCTTTTGCAGCACTTCTTAATAAAAAGTATTTTCTATACTAGGTTCACTGGAAGTCATTGTGGCCCAGTGTGAACTGAAGTGGTTGTGCCCTGCATCCCTCTGGGAGCAAGGCCAGGGCCCTTTGTTTGTGTCCCTTCACTTCACCTCCCGCGGCAATAATATCAATCCTTCTCCAACCAGGCAGGACAGCACAAAGACAACACACAAACAAACAGGTCATGCACCACCAAGTGATTTTTTTAAAGCAGACGCATTTTATTCCGTCAATAACATATTGACGAAACGACTAAAACAAGCATTTATGCATACATCTGTATGAAGCCTACAAAGATGTGAAGATTTTATTTACCCAAGACATCAAGAGACACAGTGACTAAGAGAAGTACCGTAAAAGGCTAATTTCACATCTCTTCCTCTGGTTCAATTATCTATCTGTTTGTGTTTGATGTCTTGATGCGGAGTATGGGGGTGGGGGGCTCATTATCGGACAGCTGCTGTGTTGCTCCAGTGCTCACTGGCTGTCAATGTCTGGACAGATGGGTTTGCAGACCACAGCCTGGGAGGAACCGCTGACCATCAACAGCACAAACAGCCTCCACCCTCAAATCTCAGAGTGTTAGATTCATTTTCACAAGAAAAAAAACTTGATAAATGTTGATGCTACTGTCATTGAAAGACACAAGCTCTGTTGCAGAACCTAGAAAGCTTCCATGCTGAACACTACCACATACTTTAAATAGGCATGCTTCACTGTTGTGAAACCTAATGGCCATGTACACACTGCAGGCAAAATCATCTTTAGTGCTTTATCCTTTTCTGTACGCACACACTTCAGCAATTTACAAGAGTGTCAACCGCATTCTATAACCAAATTAACTCAAAATATAGAAACAATCAAATGAGAAATGTCTTGACTTAGTGTTGCCAGATCTTGCTATAAAAAAATATTTAAATCCAAACACGTTTTGAAAATAAACCACAAACCAAAATATTGTGACCTGCACCTGCCTACTTTATTAACTCCATAAAATGGATCGCTTTATGCATAGAGCCCAAACAACAAGCCTAAAAAGTGTTACTTATAATAAGTGGACATGGCAACACTTAAAGAGTTGCAAACAGTGCAAAGCAACCTTCCAAACAAACAAAACACAACATCTATCACATCTATCTATCTGTCTGAGGCATTTTCTGTGAGGAGGCAAGGGAGGCAGTGTCTCTTCAAAATATTGGAAAAAATGTAAAGAAAAAAAATGTGTAGTACAAAAATAAAACAACACCAATATTACAAAACATAATATTAAAAGTGTACAAATCAAAATTTTTTTAAAGAAACATTGTCCAGCAGTGAAACAAAGTCGGTAACGTACACGTCTTTCTTGCCCCCCGATCCCTGACTTTTAAAAGACCCCCTAAAGCATGTGGTAAGTTTGGTGGGGGGTAATTGAGAATGAATTGGGAAAAGTCACATGAGAGAATGCCTCATCGCGATATGATCGGATATGACTGGTTATAATCATCTGTGATTGGTTCATGCGATAAATCCCGCCTCTTGTGTTCGTGCGCATTTCGCAAATCAGAATGAACAATGAACAATATAACGGCAATATAATAGCACTATTAGGAAGACCATTTTTTTTTAGTAGTAAACAACTCACACACTTAAATATAACCACTTTGTTACGACTTAAATTGGCATGAAAACATGATCTGTGGAAGATTTTTAGTGAGTAATCGGCATGGTAAAATGTAATGTAAATTTCCGCATCCGCATTTCAAGCTTTGATGACTGATGATACGAAGATTAAAAGTTAAGTATTAAAAAAATAGCTGAAGACAAGTTCACAAATAAAATATATTGTTTCAATTGTTACTGCGTTGAGTTATTATTTTGGAATGAATGTAAAATGCTTATCTATCAGGGTTTTTATTTTGTTTTATTATTATTATTAATATATGGGCAGTAGAAGAACCAAAGCATCAAGAAATGAAGAAGCAAAATGAAGAAAAAGCCCCCCCAAAAGTATGGAAAGGAAAGGAAAGGAAAGGAAAGGAAAGGAAAGGAAAGGAAAGAAGTGTACTGTAAATAGAATGCAATTAGATTTGTAGCAATTTGGAAGACACAGTAAAAAAATGTCCAAAATTAGGCATCTTAGATGGTGGCATAATTAAATTGCCTACCTTTTGGATCATATTGCACTGTGACAACTTAAAATGCTGCCTCTGTAGGCAGCTCAGTAGGTTTTGGAACAGAGCAATGGAAACAGCTCAGTTTGAGCAATCTCTCAATCACTTCACAGAGAGCAGCTGCTGAATGTCGTAGTGGAAGAACAGGCTTGATCAGATGGTACTGCCCTGTCCAAAATGCCAGATGCTATAAAGAGCCGTTTTTTTGAGAAGTATATCTATAAGATGTGCAATTTGGATGTAGAACTTTAGGGCAAGAACAAATCCACAAACTAAGATCCTGATGTAAGACGCCAAACCGGGTTAAATATAAGAAGGTGCTACCTATAAATTGCATGCGCATAATTTAAGACGTTGTGAATAGATCAGTGAATTTGAAATGTGTGTTGACATCACATGCACACATTAGTCTAAGTGAAATGTACAGCAGCTACCTTTTGATAACTAAACAAGAAGAGTTTGCACTTTTTAACAATCCTTCAATATCCTCAATGATTAAAGAACGACATGCCTACAGAACAGTGTCTGGTGGGACTGACCTGCCTCTAGATATTAGGACTTGAATAAATCATATAATGTTGCTGTATCATCTATGTCCAGATCAATCTTGCCAGATCAATAAGTCTGTCTCAACTCATGATATCCTAGTGACAGGAGAACAGGCACCTGGAGCACATTAACATGAAAGAATGAGTGGTTGACAATAAGGCCAAAGGCACTACACCACCTTAATTAGATCAAATGAGTTTTCAGAGCTTTATAAAAAAAGACTGAACTGCACACTCCATAGTTTCCATGTTAAACATGTTATATGTAAGCCTCTTACATTCTTACAATTTACTTACCAGTATGTGACTGACATGTGGATGTGTGTGTATACAGACATGTTACGCATTTATGTCTGTTCAATAAAAAAGAAAGAACCAGTGTGGCAGTTCCTCAGACTCAGCTGTGTAATTCAGCATATATTTGTTGACTAAGAGAGGGTGGTGTTATATGTGGCACATAATTGGTTGTTTCTCCAACGACAAGGAGACAATGACTGCTATTGTTCTAAAAACACTCGGTAAAGAAGTTGTCTTTCATTATCGGAAATTAAACAGAAGAACAGTTGATGCCGTTCCAAGTCAGCTACAGCTCATTGTGTCAATAAACTTTTTAAACACTTGGGTGGATTGTTAAGAAAGCCATAAATGGGATGGTAGGTAAAGAAAGAATTAACTGAATGATTTACATTTTTTAAACACATATACATGCATACTCACATTTACACACTGCTGTTCAAAAGTTTTGAATCAGTAAGATTTGTAACGTAAAATATATTTTATTCCTGTGATGTGAAGATGAGTATCACAGGTTCCCAAAAAATATTAAGCAGCACAGCTGTTTCCAACACTGATAATAAATCAGCATATTAGAATGAAAATTCAGCTTTGCATCACAGGAATAAATTACATTTGAAAATATATTCACAAAGAAAACAGTTATTTTACAGTGAAATAATATTTCACAATATTACATTTTTGTTTTGTTTCGTTTTTTTTTTTTTTTTAATAAATGCAGCCTTAATAACCATAAGAAAATTCTTAAAAAATAAAAAGATTAAAAATCCTACTGGTCCCACACATATTTGAAGGACATCTAATGTCATTTCCATCTCAGAAAAGAAAAAAAAAATCTGTCTACTTTTCTAAATAATAGCCATAAAGTGATAGCCCCAAAATGATTTACTGTACCTCTCAATGAACGTTTAAAGAATATCCGGGTCACTCTTTTCAGTGTAACTACAGTGAATGAAGACATTATGAAGTGAATGAAAATAAAAAAATTGTCGCACAAAAGGTCCATACAATTGTGCTCTATATTGGAAGTCTCCTAATGAAACACAATAGCTACTATTCACTGTCTCCCCTTTGCATTTTAGTGCCATTCTTTTGGGTCAGACTTTAATAAATTGATTCGGTTCTCAAAACCACTCTGAATAATTTTAGAATGGAGACTCAATAAGTCAATCTGGTTGTAACAGTTAACAGCTCACTAGAGTGCAACATGTTCAGTGAACAACTTAAAATTGTATGGCTTCAAAAGACTGAAAATATAGTGCTTGTAAGTAGAGTAGAATTTACTACTTTTATGATATTTTTATGGTGCCTTTGTGGCCATTTCTAAAACCTTAAAAGCTCCAGTTTCCATTCACCGTAATTGCATGGAAAATAATGTTTTTATCCAAAATGTATCCTTGAAAAAACATGAAGGTGATTAAATAGTGACAGAATTATAATTTTTGGGTGACTATACCTTTAAACTGACATTTCACCCAAAAATGAAAATTCTGCCATTAATTACTTATGCTCATGTTGTTCCAAACCCGTAAGACTTTTGTTCATCTTTGGAGCACAAATTAAGATATTTTTGATTAAATCCGAGAGCTTTCTGACCCTGCAAAGACAGCAATGTAACTACCACATTCAAGGCCCAGAATGGTAGTAAACACATTGTTAAAATAGTCCATGTGACATCAGTGGTTCAAGCTATATGAGAATACTTTTTGTGCACAAAGAAAACAAAAATAACAGCTTTATTCAACAATTTCTTCTCTTCCATGTCTTAATTTGTGTTCTGAAGATAAACAAAGGTCTTACGGGTTTGGAACAACATGAGGGCGAGTATTAATAACAGAATTTTCTATTTTGGGTGAACTAACCTTTGGCAAAACAGATTCAAAGTCCAAACATGTTGGGAAAAAAGTGTCATCAGTAATGCAAAATCCAGAAATTAACCACCAAAAGCCTGGTTCTGAATTAACACATGCCTTCCGGCGGCTGCTTGCTTTAATTAGATGAGCGGACTATATAATACCAGATGACCTTTACCACCATCAGCGCTTTAGCCTCCAGATTGGGACATTTAGTTGTCGCTGCGGACAATTATCTTTCAGGTACTACCTGCTGTGTCGGATAATAGTCCTTAATTAGCACAGGAGCGAGGAATGCAGAAAGGGGCCTCTCCTTGTCTTTCGGACTGCAGCAGGGGATGCGAGAGTGGAGGAGAGTCAATCATGTCCACTCTATTGCCTACTCACTCACCCACCCAGCAGGGAGCTTTCTGCTCAGATCCAGTGCTTTCAGCAGGGTGGGAATGATGATGCATTCAGAGGTGAGTGAGTTACCGGGGGGGAGATGATGGTCCTGAACTTGTAGGGCTGCCCCTGTCTCTCCGTCTTTCAGAAACGTACAAAGAAACATTGAATGCGCCGCTGGAGTGCGGAAGATTTTTCTGCAACTTCACAGTGGCTTACAAATGCTTGGACCTGAATAGAATTCGAGTACAAGAAACGACAGGGGTGAACCATCCAAAAAACAGCAGGGACTGTAACCCCACATATACAGCGATC
Organism: Cirrhinus molitorella; assembly: GCA_033026305.1. NCBI lineage: Eukaryota > Metazoa > Chordata > Actinopteri > Cypriniformes > Cyprinidae > Cirrhinus > Cirrhinus molitorella. The sequence continues at coordinate 26,989,007 of CM065122.1, read as the reverse complement.
TAGCGTTAAGATTGGGTTTCGTTCTCTCTTTTCAAACAAACATTAAAGAGCATTTTACGTAATTGCATATCGCTTTATTTCCAGCCCGCGTGTTTATATCCGCGCTGCATTTTTAAAAGAGCTTTCATGGCTCCTCCAGGCGTGCTGTGAATGCACCAGGCGGTGAACCCCTGATGAACAGATCAGTGGGCCTGGCTCTCGGATGGAGCAACAAACATGATCATTCATCTATCAAATACACTTGGGATGACATCTGTCACCAGGCCGCTTTTTTCTTCCCCCTTTCTTTCCATTTACAGCACCAGCCATATTGATCTAAAAGCACAAAGCAAAAGAAAATGTAGAGCATGACAGTCCAAAATACACGCTAATACTGATGTCACATAGCAATGGCTATTTCTTCCACAATCCCGAAGCACAGTGGATGACAAGGGCATCACAAAGAGACGGTCTACGGTATCGACTATCCGAAGCACTGTAAGGCTCAGACGCGCTCAGACCTGAATGTCACACGCACAAAAAACAGAATTATTCCTGCCACTCATCAATTATCCGGAAGCTGTCCTCATTGTACAAAAGCCCTTTAATTACATTTAATCTTCGGTCTGCATGCGAAACAGGAGGTTAACATAATATCACTGAGCCATCTTCATGGTTCAATAGTGCTAAATGACTCAACTAATGAAAGTCAGTCTGCTTCACTAACACCTTCTGACTGGTCATTTTTTCCTTTTTTGTGAAACAAGGCATTCTTGAAAATCCAATTTTCTCTTGGCCCCGTTTCTTTTTTTTCCATGGCTGTTCACTTGTCATGTCTCATGCTTGGGAGATTATTATTTTTGTGCCGTTTTGCTAGTTCTCTCCAAATCTATCACTTACAGCAGGTACAATAGCCGAATTTAATAAATCCCTTCTGCATGGACTCCCTCCTGTGCACTGGGCTTGAAAAACGGAAGGAAACGCTCGGGCTGAATGAGTGTGTTCTTGGATTTAAATGTGATGTGGGCGTTCAGCAGTCTTAAGTGGTTCGGAGGGGGGCTGCAGTAGTGGGGGGCACTGGCGTTTATGCTGCTGAGCAAAGTAAACTATCTGCAAACTATCCTTTCGGTGAATATTCCTAGTGTGATACTATTCCCAAGGTTTTACACTGGTGTATGTCCAACAAGTTGTAAAGTTATGAGTGCAACAATTCAACTTAGGAATCCGTTGAGAATCATAAGGCAGGACAGAAAATATCAAGGACAGAATTCCAAGAAAATATCTGATAGATGATAACTGCAACATAGGGAACAGTTCAGAATGTACCTTGAAATTGCACATTACTGTTCTAAATCACGGTGCCATTGCTGTATAAGGCAGGTGCTAATACTTTATTTCAACAGAAGGTAAAGCTGTATTGGAGCTGGTTGCAACAGGACAAGTGCTATTCACTTTATTGAAAATTAAATTTCTTTTACACTCTTAAAATAAATGATCCGTTTACAACGTAATTCCACAAAATAAAACTTTTAAAGGGATAGTTCACTCAAAAATGAAAATTCTGTCATAATTATTCATCTTCATGTTGTTCCAAACCCGTAAGACCTTTGTTCATCTTCAGAACACAAATTAAGATATTTTTGATGAAATCCGAAAGCTCTCTGACCCTGCATAGACAACAACACAACGAACACGTTCAAGGTGCAGAAAGGTACGTTTTGTGCACAAAGAAAACAAAAATAACAACTTTATTTAACAATTTCTTCTCTTCTGTGTCAGTCTTTGACATCCCACAAATACCTTTCCACTTTTCTCTTGTTTGGTTCTTTATAAAAGTGCTTTAAAGATTCAGATCTAAAGATCTAAAGATCTAAAAAATCATATTGCTAACCTTTCACTCCCCAAAAAAAGGATTGTAAGTCTTCATACAGGTTTGGAACATAAGGTTGAGTAAATGATGACCACGTTCATTTGTATGTGCTATTTCTTTAAAAACCTTGCTGAGAAAGATGGTTCTTGATAATTAAATGTTTTCAATGGTTTTAAAGAACCATTCAAGAACCTTTCTTTTTATTGATTCAAATATTGTCTTCTATAAACCAGCACAAAATACTTGCAGCTCAAAACATAGAATAATATCTCCTGCATGTGCTTCTGTTCCACAATATCAAGATTTTCCCCCAGACTTTCATCTTGTCAAGACAATGAACGAGAAAATGTGTCCCTCTACTAACCAGACACCCTACCTCCTGAGGTCACAGAAGAGAATGGCGCACTGAGTTGGTAACAAAACACACCAAAAAACAGTCCTGACACTCTCTGGAGAGGCTGACAGCCAGTTTGCAGTGAGACTTCAGAGACAGTAGCATTTAAAAAGCAAGTCAGGAGCATTTTAGCAAGGCTGGCTTCAACATTACGCCAATTTATTTTTTTCCCTCCGCTGAAAGACTGCATTCATTTTTGCTCTGTTTTGCAGGATGGAAACACTGTAATTGTGGATTATTTTACCAATCACTCTCTTTGATGGCTTCATGAAAACAACCCACTCTCTCACCTCCCACTCAACTGAAACACTTTCAGGCCTTTGAGAGTTTAACAAAATGTTTGAGGAAGTAGATTTTGAAAAAATGACTAATGTACTTCGATATTAATTGAGAGAGTGCTTTTCCCTTTTCTTCCATATTGATTACAGTCTTGGTTCAAGGACCCAAATGATATTTAACGTTCATTTCTTCTGGTGAAACCTGAATGCACATGTCTTAATTTCTGCAGTATACTGAGAAGTGATCTGACTAGTGTGTTTGCTTATTACTTAATCGCGCTTCAGCTACAAATTGTACTTAAGCATGATTCCATTTTTTCATCTGATCAAGCCAAAGGGTTTTCACCCCTTACTGACAACCTCTTGACACAATCTACTACATAAAGGCATAGATACTTTTGAGACTTTGTTTTCATTTACTCACAAATTAATCAATTTTTTCGTCCTCCAAATCAATTGGAATGTCAAAATCTTCTACGCTTTTCATTTTCTGCGCTGTTAACAAGCACCTGTTTTTGCCTTCTTCTATCAGAACATATTGACAGAACATGAAAGATAAATGTGGTTCCCGGTTTTACCTAGAGCATAAACCTTGCCCATAATTCAGAGCCTATTGCTTACAGCCAATTGTATGAGTGGAGAGAATACTAATTTCTCTTAGTACCGCATTAAAGCTTTGATGTTTGTGCTGTCCTTGTACTTGGAGTGTCTGTGTGCGCTAGACCTTTGCTGGAAACCGCAGGATACACACATGAAAATAACAAATTAACAAATATAAATGATTAGGTCTTTAAAAGGAAGAACATGTCATCACTTTCTACCTCTTTGTTCAAGGCTGGGTGTTCACAGTGTTAATTGCTCATCTTTTATAATCAGCGGGTTCATTTACCAGAACTTACACTCTATTGTGCTACTGTCCCTCTAGTTAAAATGACTATTAGCTTCAGACATATTCAAAAAAAAAAATGAACAGGTTCATACAAAATGTAGCTCGGATATTCAGTGGTATACTTCATCCAAACATTTAATTTACTAATCCTCATGTCATTACAATCCATATGCATTTCTTTTAGTCTGAAATTAAGGCAAATGTAAAAAAATAAAATAAAATAAAATACCCAGTGAATAACCTTTCTTGCTCATTTGGGGGTTTGAATTGTCTGTTCTTATTGTATGGAGAAGAGCATAAAAAACAAACTAAAAATGTTTTTTGAATGAAATGAGGGTAAATATATAGGGAGTCATAACTGCTGTGTAATTACATCATTGCAAAACACTTTTGCTGCAACTGAGGTGGGATATGGGTAATGTTAGGGACAGATTTGGTGTTATGGGTAGGTTTAAGTGTGGATTAGGGTGTAAGGGATGTGTCAACTGTGTAATTATAAATGTAATCACAGAAATTAATTATAGATGTAATTACATGCAGGTTAATGTATGTACAATGCAAAACATGTATGTACACAATAAGTGCATTATGTCAAATGATTCATTTATTTAAAATGTAAGTGCATAGTAGTTAAGGCCACCTACTATGAAGTAAAACCATGAATGAACAAAAGCAATGTTGTATGCCACGTTCTATAAAATCGATATTTAGAGGGAAAAAAGTTTTTCTTTTTAATTTTATATTTCCACCATGAGTGGTCTATAAACCTCTTGTTTTCTTTTAGAGAATGTCATCATTATACTACTGTTGTCTAGTTGCAGTGACAGGGACCTTCAATCTAAATAGAACTTGGACTTGAGTTTGGAGAAAAAACATGGAATTGCGTCATGGCAGTGATATGAATGGAGCTCTGATTTGACCCTCCATGTCCATAGGACTCCAATCAGCCTCCATATAGCTAGACAGTAGGTACAGGCCCCATTACACTGCAGGAGAGTCAGTCATCATAGATATCCTTCCCGACAATAGAGACCTGAAGGTACTTTAACTCCAGAGCAGTGAACAGAGTGAACAGATGGAGTGGCAGAAAGGAAAAAGGCCACAATATGGAATACACATGTACACATGAAAAGGGACAGAAACAAGGGTCACTGAACTAAAAGATCCCCCCACAATGTATGTAATTTGATGCTTTTAAGATGTCAATAATGAATTTAACCAGAAAACATACATGGCACATAATTAGAGGGTTGCCTCTTTGTTGTCACATGGAGAATGATGGATTAGGAGCCACAGACATGAAACCACTGACAAATTAATATGAGAAACCAACCCAATCTCACAGTATTTAGTACATGTTTGACAAGGTGGCTAATTTGTTTAAATTCAAATGACCTCACTCATGCAAATTCTTAAAATTTGTGAAAAATCATATGTATTTTACAAGGTGTCAAATTCGTAGGAATTTGTACAAAAGACCACACCTGACCACACTAGAAATTGTAGTGAATTGGCTCTAAGATAGCACAAAGGAAACAGTAAAATAGTGCCATATATAAGAACTGCCAATGTTATAGTACAAATTATAATGAATTATAATGTCGACAGAGCATTTCAGATTTACAAATAATTAAACATGTCAACCTGAATCCAACTATTTATACTAATACTGTAGTAAGGCAAGATCTCAAAAAATTAGGGCTGTCAGTTTAACATGTTAACTTAATTATAATTAATTCATTAAAATATTTTAAAGCAGTTAACGTGCTGGCCCCGCCCCAGACATCATCTTATATTTCATATTGACTGTTGACAAATATGATGCAGCGCCACAATTCCACAAATGCAGTTATGCCCTAAAATTCAAGATACTGGTGCAAAAAATGCCCCTGCATGTGTTTTGTCTCATATTTATATATATCACATATCACACAATCTCACACGGGTACTGATTTTGTCCCGATCTATCACAAGCTTAGACGTGATTTTATACAACAGTTCAGTAAAAATGTTAATAAACCTATTACCTATGAAGCCATAGCAGAATTGTTACGCAACAGTGTTTAGATTCTGAATGAATCTGCGTTTTATACAAATCATGTGAACCAATGATTCAAAAGCCTATTCATAAAGAAAGCCATTTACTTAATTCCTGAATAAATTAGCCATTTGAACAAATCAAATAAATGACTCATAAAGACATTTACTGCCACCTGCTGGCAGTTTTAGTTTTTTATTTAGAGTATAATTTTATTTAAAATAAAAAAAAAATGAAAATGAAATGTAAAATGAATGTAAAAAAAAAAGAAGAAGAAGAAGAAGAAGAAGAAGAAAAATAAAAACAAAGGGGGGAAAAATCTGCCATCATTTACTCACCCTCATGCCGTTTCAAAACGTTCTTCTGTGGAAAATAAAATAAGGTATTTTAAAGACTGTTTTGGTTATCATGACTTTCATTTTAGGAACAAAACATGCTGAGATGTTTCTCAAATTATATTATTTTATGTTCCATAGTTTATGTTAGATCATTGCAGCCTAAATGTTTATGTGTAATAGATTCTATGTTGAATCAAATAAAATATTCTAAATATTCTAAAGCTACAATTTGTAATGTCTACTTGATACTTTCACAATAAAAAATAGTTTTAAATAATCTTTTATGGGTATTTTCACAGTCAAATTTATTATTAATTAGACTAATTAGTCGAAACACCATATAATTAATTTGTAAAAAAAAAAAAAAAAAAAATTAATAGACTGACAGCTCTACTAAAAATCGAACTGTACACTAAACAATAATAAATGATAAATTCGCTAGATCAGATCCTTCTTTCTCAGCTGGGATCGTTTACAACTGCATTTGGGATTGTTTGAAGCTGCATTTAAACTGCATTTTGGAATTATTATATGGAGAGAAATCCTGAAATGTGTTCATCAAAAAACATAATTTCTTTACGACTGAAGAAAGAAAGACATGAACATCTTGGAATGCAAGGGGGTGAGTACATTATGTGTAAATTTTTGTATGTCTTAGTGTTCAACAAAACAAACTGAAAATGGTTTTTGAATTAAATGTCAAATCGACAAAAAAAAAAAAAAAAACATTTGCACATTTTTTTCTGAAATGAGTCACGATTAATCCCACCTAGCATTAAAGTTTTTTGATTAACAAAAGCCCCAGAGTGAGCTGTAACAGTCCGATCGCCATTGTCTGTAGAGGGATGTAGACAAGAATGGCTCCTTAAGCTCATCACTCCACAGAAAGAAGAGAGGGGCGGGTGAGCAGAGCTCATTTGCGTTCAAAAGAAACATGCAATAGAATGAGTTGATTTTTTGCAAGCTGATTTTGACAAGGTAAAAGGATAGGGTTTTTCTTACACTATTATTGATCATTTTTAACCAAAGTATATTATTGATTTTCATTACAACCCTAAAGAACTATATCAACTTCGATTCAATGATCCCTTTAATGACTGAAGGGGAGTATTACTGATATCAATATTACTGATGTCTCTAGGAAATTGTTCTCTTTTTTTCTTGACTATGGCCATTCAATACAGTATAATTGAGAGCTATTTAGATTTTTTTTTTTACATTTATTAAACTTAAAAAAATGTAAAGTAAATAAATAAATAAATAAATAAATCATACATTATTTACCTGTGCCCTTCAGCAAGTAGGAAACTGAATGAATTTATCATACGTTAAATTGTAAATTAAATACAGATGAATCCTTAAAGCTATTAATTTCCTCTTTTTTCTTTTGCTTTTTGATTAACAGACATCACAGCAGCTGGGTTGCTAGGTTATTCGGCTGCTATTACTTTAAGAGCTGCTGCTGCTGAACGTGACACGAATCTGACATGCATGCTTGTATTTTCATTTGTGTGTTAATATGATATGATACACACTACAGCACGTTCCGCCATATTTGTGCATGTAATTGAAGCATGCATGCTACAAAAACAGTATAATGGCTGACAGGAAAGGTAAATTTGCTTTTACTGGCATATGGCCTGACAACATCTCATCTGACCTCTGACCACAGTTCACTGTTGTTCTACTGAAGCTCCCTCATCACTTGTACCTTTTCCGCACTTGTTTGGCTAGTGCTGGCGCTGAAGTGAAGTTGGAGTGCACGTCTCCCATTTGATGTGGTCGTAAAGACGTTCTGCAGCTAAATAAACACACTTCTTGTCAAGAAAAAAAAAGACAGAAGCAGCAGTTGTGAGTGGGGTGGTTAGTCAGCGGGGAAATTACATTTCTGTCTTTTATGAAAAAAAAAAATTATATATATATATAAAATGTATGTAGAAATTTAGTTCAAATCTATTAACATATTGACTAATACATGCCTCGAGACTTTGACATAAAAATTATAATTAAACTTTATTTGAATTTCTTTATATTAAGCCTAAAAAGTGTTTAACCCTTTAACTGTCACTCCCTATTTTGAACATAGACGTGAAAATGCACCAAATTAAAATTTGTATAATTCATGAACGAAAACATTTTGTAATATGATTTTCATGTACAATTTCCATGATAATGCAATGTCTGATTTTAAAATGGCTTTCAAAGGATGAATTTTGAGATTTGAAGTCTTCCAGTGATATATAATTTCTTATGATTTCTAAAGTGTGATAGGGAAAAAGGCAACGAAAGAAGTCTTTCAGTGAAAAAGGTCTGAACCCCTCTTATGATGTACATTTTTTGAGGTGCACTCTTGTCATAAATGAATCTATTACTTTTTCTACATAATTTGTAACACAAAACAGTGGTAAAATATCTATTTAGGAGTCTTAGACCTTTCCAACGATATATAGTTTGTCATGATTAGGTTAGGATTTATTTGAAATATGGGGAAGTAAACGTAGGCGTCCCGGTGATGGGACGGTGACAGTTAAAGGGTTAAAAGTCACTATTACTGAGGATTGTATTCTCTTTGAATAAAAAGGTCTTTACATGCAAGATATTTAAAGTGTACCTGAAATATACTTGCAAAATAGTTCCACTTTAGCACAATCAAATCTTCAGTTGGACTTCAGCACTATACTTCCACTTTATGCCAGTTATTAGCCTATGTAAGCCAAGATAAAAAAGGGCTTTAAAAGTGGGCATTTTATGTCACACCTTTGCACGATGTGAGCTTCTTTATCTTATTTTCATAAAATAAAATAATAAGGCATTTAAACTATTCCTTTCTATCGGCGAATGATGATTTTAATGATGTAGTAACGAACGCAACATTCATGCATGTGACAGATAACGTTAAAACTTGCGCTCTTATTTTAAGGTTGCTGTTAATGCTGTGATTATTTGAACCATTACCTTAGTACTTTAGTTTTAACGACATTAAGTTAAAACGTCATTTACGTTTACAATGGAATTGTGCGTATGATTTTAGACACTTACATTGTTTTTGCTCACCCAAACGCGCGTTTCAACTGCTCAGGTAATGTTAATGGTGTGATTGAGAGCCACTGGAAAACTACAGAAAAGTAAATCTAAAAATTTAAAAATAAAACTGCTTCTAGCAGTACTGGCCACGAATACTAAGGAGAGATCACACATTGGCTGCTCAAGACTCAAAAAACGTGTCGGTGAGAGTGCTCGCCATCCAGTGGCAGGCAGTGAATTAAGCGTGTGAAGGAGAGATGTGAGGAAACAAACAACGCTGTCCAAGGTCTCTGTGCTTGTAGTAATTTATATATTTCAAAGCACTGAATCGCTATAGAAATCACGATTCATTCGATTCTTAGTGTTTTAAATCGACTAATAGCCAAAATCAACGATTCACGATTCAAAAATCCATGTTTCAAGATCGATGCATATGCATCGTCAGGTTTTGTAAATCGATGCATCGAAGAACATCTTTACGACCACATCAACAGGAGACTTTTCAGACGTGTGTTCCAACTTTACTTCAGCACCAGACGGAAATTAGTCAAACGAGCATGGAAACGGTACCGGTGACAAGGAGCTTCAGTAGAACATCAGTGAACTGTGGTCAGATGAGATGTTGTCAGGCCATATGTCAGTAAAAACTAATTTACCTGTCCTGTCAGCCGTTATTCCGTGATGTTACGTTGTGTCGTCTGTTGACATCTGACATGAAGTTACAAAAAAGGCCTTAAAGGTTGCAAATTAAAGCTGCCTTAAAACTGTGCATGTAAGTATTTTTTATTTATCGGTCACATTTAAAGCAGTGTCAGCAGCGGCAGCTTTTAAAGTAACAGCATCCAAAATATCCTAATAACCAACTGGTATGATGTCTGTTAATCAAACAACGAAATTAAAAAGAGGAAATTAATAACTTCTGTAGTTTTAAGCTTTATCGTTATAATTTAAAATAATAAAAAAAAAAAATAGTTAATTTTTGTAATCAATTAACACCACTAATATATATATATATATATATATATATTGCCTGCATTAATGCACTAATTAACGTCAATCGTTACTAATGCATTATAAAAATCAAAAGTTGTGTTAACATTAGTTAATGCACTGTGAACTAACATGAACAAACAATGAACAACTTAATTTTTATTCACTAACGTTAAAAAAGATGAATAAATACTGTGATGTATTGTTCTTTGTTTGTTCATGTTAGTTAATACATTAACTAATGTTAACAAATGACTCGTTATTGTAAAGTGTTACCAATTAATTCAACAACAGAAAGGGTATCATTATAATACTAATAATACAACAACTAGTCATACTTATCATGATATTTGGAGAGTTGCTTGTCCAATCAGATTAGAGATCCAGAACTAACTTTTGTATAACAGAATTTTACAGTCTGTCCCGGATTACAGGAAAAGTTCTGTTAAAAAAAAAAAAAAATCACTTACCAATTTCCCCCTGAACGTTCAGACTGCCTTGGATTTGTGCTCTAGCTTTCCCCTTTCTAAGCTGCTGACACATTAAAGTCCTCGCTCACTTCACCTCCGTGTATTGTCAAACAGGACGTGCCCGTCACATTTCCGTTCCTCCTTTCATTAGTACAGTAAGACCTGAAGGAGGGACAGAGGGTGAGAACCTAAATACCTTTCTCCGAGTCGCCCGGCGTTCTCATTAACACATAAAAGAACTGTAATGAAGGTGTGACCTTGGCAGTGTTTTTTGCGAAACCTGCGATTCAACAGTCAAGGTCTTAGGGGCAAGATAAGCCGCAGTGCATTTTAATCCCTCCTCTGCTGAGTGGGGCATCTGGTTAAATTACTGCCTTTTCACCTCGTCTCTTTGTTGCGAGGATTTCTGTTTCGTAAGTGCTTTTTTCACTGTAGATCCCCCTACCCAACACCTAAGATCCATCTATTGTGTGATCATATTGAAGCAGACTTAAGCTGCAATCCCAGGCGTCCACGCAACTCCAGAGGAGCATATTCCCAGGAACATGGTGAAAGACCTGCTATTCTGGGCGAGGGAAGGATTAGAAAACTTTTCAAATGTTTCCCCTCTCTCCAGCCTCTGCGAAAGCTCTTCCTGGTGCTGTTATGGTTGAATATCCAAAAGCAATTAACTTTTTCTTGCTGCCCTCTTGTACCAATGCCCCTTTGAACATCAACTTAGTCTGGTGCATAGTGCTTGAAATCCCAGGTTTCCAAGGCAACCAGCCGCTAGTTCGGCATCACAACACTAGTTCTTCAGCCAGGTTAATGACCAATCACAGATAAAGGACTGGACGGCCCTTATCTAAGCACAAGGCATGGCGCATATAGAGGGCAAATGCAAATATAGCTCATTATTCATCGCTTACCACAAACTAACACACAGCACAGTTTGCTGTAAATAAAACCAACCCACTTTATACACTCTCATGCTAACAATGAACTCTTTGAGCTCTAGTCTTGCAGCACACTTGGGATCTTAAAAAGGCGCCACTCAGTGACACAACTTCTTTTTTGTCACTCTGGTGGGGTGTCACACGGTTCACCTTCAGGCATCTGAGAAAATAACAGCCCTCTCATCCCAAACAGACCGAGAAATGTTGTATGATGCAAAATGGAGGAATAATGTGCAAGAGAATCAAATGCATCCAAACAAGGAGAAGCTGAGTGAGAGTTACGGAGGCACAGACGTCAAGTTCAAACAATAAACACTGCCTACTAGTGTTGTGGTACTCAAGTTTCCAAATACTGCCAGTGTCACAGTATTTTACAAACTGGAGTGCAGGAACACAAGCCCATTAATGGTGGGTGCATGGAAAAAAAGATCTCAGAAAGTAGAGTACAGTTCCTTCAGTTGAAGAATGAAGGTATTATGTTTTTATTTATATATATTTTATATATATATATATATATATATATATATATATACACATATATTTTAAAATGGCAATATTCATCATATTAAGAATAAAAAATCTAAATAACTCAAAACTAAATGCAGTATAGTCGTTATTAGCAGCACATTTGAAATATAATAATAATTTAAAAAAATATTAATCAACATTTCATTTTTATTGTATTAATCAAATTTAAATATTCACTTATAATAATAATAATTTTAAACTGTAATATTCACTGCATTAATATTAATAAGTAAAAATTAACTTAAAATAAACATAAAATAATTATTAGTATCACATTTTTTAAATATTCTATAATATTGCTATAATAATAATAATAATAATAATAATAATAATTAAAAACATTAATTAACATTTAATTTTCATTGAATTAATAACATTTGAATATTCTCTAATAATAATAATAATAATAATAATAATTAAACAATAAACATAATATAGTTATTATTAATATTCCATAATATTCACATTTCAATAATAATAATAATAATAATAATAGTATTTTTTGTAATATTCACTGTATCAGTAATAATATTAAAAAAAAAGAAACATAATAAAGTTACTATTAGTATCCCAAATATTCTATAATATTCACTATACTAATAATTAAAAAACATCAATCAACATTTTTTTTTTCATTGTATTAATAACATTTGAATATTCACTTACAGGAGTAGTAGAAATAATATTAATATAGTTTTATTTATATTATTATTTTTTCTTTTTTTTTTTTTTACTTATTTTTACTATAGTAGTAGTAGTAGTGGTAGTGGTAGCAGTAGTTGTTAATAGTATGTTAATAAAATAAAAAATTAAATATTAGTATTAACATTTTACTTTCATTTTATTAGCATTTTAAAATTCACTGTAATAATAGGAAATTACAATAATTAATAGTGATAATATAGTAGTTGTTAATATCACATCTTGAATAGGATTGTATATAATGATTCTTAACATTCGTTATAATTATTTTATTATTGCTACTACTACTATTATTAGTAGAAGTAGTAGTAGTAGTAGTAGTAGCAGTAGTATATGTACTATAATAATAATTAATAATAATAATAATAATAAATACTTTTAGACTGTATTTTGTAAGGTTTGTCTTAATAATCCTTTCTGGTAGAACTCTCAACAAGCTCAAACACTTTAAGACTTTGAGGAACTCTTTAACACTTCTATAGATACAGCGCTGCGAATTTACGTAAGGCCCGAGCTCAGCTTTGTAAAACCAGAGCGCTGATTCTGGATCAGTCTATTTTGACCTTTCTGCCAGATGGCATTACAGTGTGTGGTGTTCGGAGCCAAGCTGACGATGGAGGTGCACAGCCTCGGGCTCTGACGATTGGCATACTCATCTCTCTCCATGCAATGAGTTTGACATTACGCCCCTTCCTCACCCCAAACAGATCTGCACAGAAACATGCTTATGTAACAACACACAGCCAAGAACAAATCTGTCTCCAAAGTCACTGCAGGAGTTTAAAGTGACCTAAAATATACCAAGACACCAAATGCAGGAATACAGGAGTTCATAGTAACATTGTTAAAATATGTATTTGCATTTACAAAACAACCTTGTGATTGCATAATAGTGTACATCTCCAACAGTCTCCCACAAGCACTGAAAACAGACTGCATCTCACAAATGTATCGTTCAAAGGAGAGATCATAACTGTGTGTTATTTCTATATCTCATGTATACTAAATGCTTACTGCTTTAAAATGTAAAACAAGAGCTAAAAAAGAGTTAACTTCTGAGATCTCACATGACTGTCTGATTTGTAGTGCATTCAAAGGCTCAGGATGAAATAAGAAATACATGGTCTCCCTGGTGAAAATATTTGAAAGAATTTACCTGGAAGACACGCAAATGTAAAATATTGGTTTCTGCAGAGTATAAATGAACCAAAAATAGACACCAGCAATGTATGTTTTTTACAGAACAATAAAGAAAAAACTGTAAATGCAAAACAAACAAACAATAAATTAAATAAAACATTTTGCAATGCAGTTTAATAAATAAGTCACAAATGAATAAGTCACAAAATAAATAAATGATTCAATGTCAATAAATTAACAAAAAAAAAAATACATCTGCAATAAATATTTTGTATGTTACAATAAAGTCAATAAATAATTTAATAAATGAATAAGTCGATAAGTCAATAAATGTCAGTACGTCAATAAACAAGAAAGTCAACAAATAATAAGTCAATAAATGTTAATAAATGTCAGTACGTCAATAAATATGTCAATAAGTCAATGTATAAATAAGTAAATAAATAAATGTTAATAAATGTAATACATCAATAAATGAGTATGTCAATGAATGTAATACATAAATATGTCAATAAGTCGTACATTCGTAAATAAGTCAATAAATTGATAATAAATTAATAAATAAATAAATATCAATACATGCAATACATAAATATGTCAATAAGTCGTACATTCGTAAATAAGTCAATACATTGATAATAAATTAATAAATAAATAAATATCAATACATGCAATACATAAATATGTCAATAAGTCGTACATTCGTAAATAAGTCAATAAATTGATAATAAATTAATAAATAAATAAATATCAATACATGCAATACATAAATATGTCAATGAGTCAATGCATAAATAAGTCAAGAAATAAATGAAAAAAATAATAAATATTAATAAATGTAATACATAAAATTGTCACACCCCTGTGAACTGTCCGTTTTTGTTTTTCCCTCTTGTACCCATATTTGGTGTTCCTGTCCTTGTTAAGTGTAATCACCTTCACCTGTCAGTGTCCTTTATAAGTTGCTTTGAGTTCCTAGTCTTATCGTCCTAGTCTTATTAATGTCATTGTTCAAAACGGATGGGATGTGGAGGAATTTCTTAACATCTGCCACCGTGCCTGCTGCAATGACGCTTGCCTGATGAAGGGATTTTGGTGTAGTCTGGATGACGACATCCGCTTTGTCTTGCCCCGAGGAGATCCACACTGGACCCTACAAAACTACATCGAGTTTGCGCTGTGGGTGGAAGGATCTCCAGTCACAGTGGATGAAGTGGAGGTCGATTGTAAGATCTGCCTCCAGCCACAGCTCGCAGGCGTCTCGCAGCCAGACTCAGTGCTCAGCCCTCTATCACCCCAGAGTGCAGAGCCACAGCCCGAGCCCACCGCTGACAGAGAGCCCGAGCCCTTTGCGACAGTCCCTCTGCTCACCCTCAGCCCACCATCTGTGCGGTGGGTGAGCCGCAGGTCTGCCAGCTTCCATCGGCACTGTGGCTGGAGGATTCCTCATCTCCGCCTCCAGCTTCAGAGTCCTGGACTCTGCCTCGGCCCTCCGACCCAGCAGCTCCACCATGCCACCAAGCTCCCTTGTCTCCACCGTGACCCGTCAGTCCACCAACTCCACCAGGCTCACTTGTCCCTCTGGCTCTGCCTTGGACTGTCGTCAACCATTCGCCGCCTCGGGACTCTATCCCATCTGCGCTGTCACACTCCTCCATCCCTCCAGCTCCTCCTCAGTCCTCTGGCTCCATCGTGGCCTTCCGGATCCTCACCTTCACCCCGGTCGCCTGGCGACATTTCCTCCGCCTCGCCCCTCTGGATCCTCGATGTCGCCCGGGCTTATCGGCTCTCTGTCTCCGCCTCGTGCTCCACCTTCACCTGGTCCGCCTCCATCAGTTGGCCCCCTGGAACTGTCAGCTCTTCCTCCACCATGGCTCCTCCCTCTGTCAGCTCCACCATGGGTCACCATCATGGCTGAGGCCTGGGTCTCCCCCCGTCGGATCCACCCTGGACTTTTCTGTTTCCTCCATGGCTCCTTCCTCCGTCTGATCCACCCTGGACTTTTCTGTTTCCTCCATGGCTCCTTCCTCCGTCTGATCCACCCTGGACTTTTCTGTTTCCTCCATGGCTCCTTCCTCCGTCTGATCCACCCTGGACTTTTCTGTTTCCTCCATGGCTCCTTCCTCCGTCATCATGGACCTCTTCCCGGAAGTCCAGCAGTCCGAAGCCTCCTCCGATAAAGACTTCCTCTTGTCCCACATTCACTCCTTTTGTCTGCCACCTTCCGGTCATCTATCCTTCTGTGGTGCGAGGTCGCGCCTTCCGGGAGGGAGGAGCAATGTCACAACCCTGTGAACTGTCCTTTTTTTCCCTCTTGTGCCCATATTTGGTGTTCCTGTCCTGTCCTGTTAAGTGTAATCATCTTCCCCTGTCTGTATGTAATCCGTGTCCTTTATAAGTTGCTTTGAGTTCCTAGTCTAATTGTCGGGTATTAATGTCATCCTTTGTGTTTGTGTTCCTGCCTGCCTTCCTGTTTGTTTACCTGTTTGTGGATTGTTATTAAAGACTCTTCATTGCATTTCGCATCATTTACAAGCAAACCGTGAGAAAAATAAATATATCAATAACTAAATAAATAGGTCAATAAATGTCAATAAATGTAATACGTAAATGTATGTAAATAAGCCAATGCATAAATAAGTAAATAAATAAATATTAATAAATGTAATGCATTAAAAAATGTCAATAAATAAACAGGTCAATAAATGTAATACATAAATATGTATTACGTAATACATAAATAGTATGTAATAAATGAGTCAATAAATGTCAATAAATGTAATACAAAAATAAATATGTCAATAAGTCATGGCATAAATACATCAATAAATGTCAATAAATGTAATACATATATATATATGTGTGTGTGTGTGTGTGTGTGTGTGTGTGTGTGTGTGTGTGTGTGTGTGTGTCAAAGCATACATAAGTAAATAAATAAATAAACAAATAAATGTAATGCATAAATAAATGTCAATAAGTCAATGCATAAACAAATAAGTCAATAAATGTAATACATAAATGTGTCAATAAGTCATAAGTCAGCAAATAAATAAATAAAATTTGTAAATTAATGATTACTTATATGGAATGTTGTCATATGATTAGTGACCACATAAAGACCAACAATCACTCACATCTCAGAAAAAAACTACAGCAATCCTAATCCTATCTGAATCAGTAGATGAAATAACAGATGTCCTACATTAATAAATGCAACCCAAACATCATCTAGAATAGAAAAAACTTAATAGTGCTTAGAATCTGTCATTATATGAAACCCACCATACAGAGGTAAAAGATATATATGTGCATAGATTTGACAATTATGCAGAGCATTTCCATTCATTCCATAGCCAAATTGGAGATCAGGGTAAACCTGCATGGATCTTTTATCACATTCTGAGGATAAATGAGAGCTCTTTCAGTGAGGCTGCAGCATATCATTTACTGGGGGTGTAATGAGAAGGCTCAGGGAAGGCAATTAACATTTAAAATGAGAATCAGCTCATTGGAGATGGCAGTGATGCCACGGGCCCCTGTGTGCTGCGAGACTTAGCAAATATTTGACAAATTCTGGACAATAAGACTGAACGGGAGGGTTAGGAATGTCCCGTTGTCTCTACGGGCTCGCTGTGCATTCATTTTAACATTTTATATTTTAAATTTCAGTCACTCTGTTTGACAGTCCCTAAACAAAGTCTATGTGAAGCGCATCCATCTGAGAGAGGACGAGATTTGAGCAACAGTTTGTGAGATGATACACTCATGCTGTTCAGCCTTGTCCTGTGCTGTCTGCTACACATTTGGGTCCAACAAGCACAACGGAGATTACAGAGAAAATGCAGGATTACAAACTAAAAGGGACACTGCAAATACTACAAACGAGTACAGAAAATCCACAACAGCGTTCACATAATAATTAATACTAGGGGTGGGGGGGAGAACAATTCATATACGAATCGCAATTCAGTCTTCAAGCGATTCACATTGATTCACAAAAAAAAAACATTTCTAAGGTAATATAAAAATAATACTGAATCTATGTTTAGAAATGCACAGAAAATGAACAAAGTGTACTATGGAGCCACTAACACGGGCATGGTTAGCCACTTCCTAGCTGTAGCCTGTTACATTACAGTACATAAAGTTTCACTTACCACATAAACAGAGTAAGAAGAGATGACTAATAGGACAATAGTGAATGATTTACAGATCCTGAGCACTACTGACAAACATCCAATCTTTTAAAATGTGTTGTAATTACTGCAACTCCGTAGTATATATTGGCGGCACTGAATGTCAAACAAAATGCCACTGAACCACACAAAACTTGCATATTTTGCTGATTAATGCTGCTAAAATGTTAATTATTTGGCTGTATTAATTATTCGGTTTCTGCTGTACTTAGGAAAAACATTTGGACTACTATAGACTGCCAAAAGTTATAACAAATCAAGGAGAAGAGTGCAAAAAACTGTCTGAGAATCAAAAGGCATTTGTGGTTGGCCAAATTGAACCAGGATTTCCAGGGAAATGTTCTTATCATTTCTAGTCAGATAGGTAAAATATTAGGCTGGTATCTTAATTAATACTTGCTCTTATGTATCTTTACCACCTACTACCTTTAATTTGTCAAAATGGCACCCTTTCCTGCTTACTAAGCCCTTCTCTATATGATTTAGCAGCTTCCACACATTTTTTCTCTGGTTCAGACAGCATAAATTAGCAGAACAATGTATTTAGTACATTAACTGCGCAATCCATGCTGTTGTTTACATCAGAGTATCTCCAATATGGCTGTGCATCCGGGTAACTGACCAAACCGTGATGTAAGTGCCAACCCTCTATATACAGTACGTGTGATCCCAAATCTCAAAAGTGAAAGTAAAAAGCGAGTGCACATTTCAATGCCCCGCATATTAAAGGAGTTCACTTCCAGGACAAAAATATATAAAAAAATGTACTCAGCCCCTTGTCATCCAAGATGTTTATGTCTTTCTTTCTTCAGTTGTAAATAAATTATGTTTTTTGAGGAAAACATTTTCAGGATTTTTCTCCATATAGTGGTGCCCGCAAGTTTGAACTTTCAAAATGCAGTTCAAATGCAGCTTCAATTTATATTATTTATTAATATACATACTTTTTAAGCTCAAATGCTCATAATTTCTAGCTCTGCGTGCATTCCGGGTTAATCTCATTTTCTCCTCAAACTTCAAAATTCTAAATTATGCAAAATTCTAAATGATCTCATCGCTGCAGAAGTGCCGACCAAGTGCTTACAAAGTGAACACACAGGGAGGGTCAAACAGCCTTTACCAAAAAAGGTAAAACAGCGATGTAGGATGATTTTGAAGGTGGAGGAGAAAATGAAATGGGAGTTTTTCGACATAACCTAACTGTCATTAACTAAATACAGAAAGCACATGCAGAGCTAGACAAGATGAGCATTTGTGTAATTTTTTAACTGATCGTTTCACAAGACCCTTCTTCCTTGGGTGGGATCATTTATAGCCCTTTGAAGGTGCATTTAAACCATAGAATTCCTCTATATGGTGAACATTCCTGAATTTTTTTCCTCAAAAAACATAATGTCTTTACGACTGAATAAAGAAAGACATTAATATCTTGGATGACAAGGGGGGTTTTGTTCAAACAACAAATTTTTTGTTTTGGAAGTGAACTTCTCCTTTAATAACGACTCCCTGATGTCCACATTTTATATATAGTATATAATTACCTAACGATATAATTGACCGTGAACTATCATGCTATTTGCTAGCCTCTCCGAAACCTTTAAATCAATAAGCCACTCGAGGCTTGGGGTGACTTTCCGCTAAAAGACACCAGTGTTCAATAAACACTTTTCTGATTTAAATGTATTATTCATAATTATTGGAATAAACAGTTCTTCCATATTAATTATTCTAACTCCAGGCCATTCGTAGTTGCCAAGCAACACACCAACTTGGCACATTAATACAGAATGTGCAGTCACAGGTGTGAGTTTATAGTCATTTTACAGCTCGGCTTTGAACGTGACTCATCTAATCAGAATTTACAGTTGGAACTACCTGTTTTATAAAGCATCGTTTAACAACCTCAGAGCTCATGGTCGAGTCTGTCTCCAAAGGTTTATGCTTTCATTAATTCGTCTATGGAGATTCTGAATGAGATTTTTATTGTTGCAGCAGGTCTGCTTTGGATCGCGGCACAAACTCTTGGTATCATACTCACATGTCTCCTAAAGACTGTGGATTTGTTTCAGAACTTTTTGTGCATGTAGAGCAATCCAGACAAGAGCGCAGCCCTGTATTTCACAGCATGTCCTTTACTGCTCAAGTCTGAAGGACACATGAGATCCTGTGAATGGCCAATCAATCAATCTCCTGCAGAGAAGCAACCTCTCATGATGGGAGGTTTCTCAGTTTACTCATCTCCTGCTCAGTGTCATACTTGCCAGACAGTATGACATGAGCTCTGCCCCGAAAGCTAGGGAGCTGATTCGCTGCCTACTGTCTGCATAAGCAGCAGCTTTCTAAGAGAGAAACCTCATGACTGATTTTAAATGCTCATCATAGGCAGCACTCCACATGGAACCTAATTTGCACAATTAAATAGTCAAATATTTAGCATGTTTCTAAGCAAATGCAATTAGGCTTACTGGAAAATGTGCCTCTACCTACTTTACATTATTGCAAGATTCCAAAAAGACACTAATACATACAGTTCACTGCAGTTTCCAGTTAAAATTGAGATTAGTCGCATGAGTAAAACACTAACAACGTTTACAGGGTATCTGCAGGATTACAACTGAGGAAAGAAACACATGAACATCTTGGAAGACAAGGGGTGAGAAGATTATCTGTAAATTTTTGTTCTGGAAGTGAACTTCTCCTTTAAGCACAAATTTTTGACTTTTTAAAGGCACAATATGTAAGATTTTTTTTATTAAAATATCCAAAAACCACTAGAACAGTGTTTCATTTACAACTCTGCGTGTAAACAGCTTAAAAACATGGGTTGATTTTCCACATCGGTCTGAACAAAAATAGCAGATGGGATTACTGAAAATGCTATTCATTCTCTGCCAGCAGGTGGCGCTTTTGGAACAGCAGTACACAAAGCAACACAGCACGTGCAGCGCTCATGTTTACTTAAAGAGCAGAGACAAAGAGCAAAGAGCCAATCACAACAGGGTTGGCCAGCTGACCAGTCAGAGCAGAGTAGGCTTATGGGAGGAAGGGGTTTACAGACATTACGCTCAAAACAAAAAGATTCGAACAAATCGTTCCGAAATCATGAACAAATGACTATGTATAAATGTATATTTTGGGAAAATTACAATGTTTTCTGACCTAAGATGCATTTAAACCTGTTTTAGGGTACTTCAACATAATATTAGGACACTTAAAAAAACATATAACTTGCTCTTTAAGTCATATCGCAATTCTTGTCTTTCCGTCCCCAAGACTTTTTATGGCATACATTTCATACAACTAAATTAAAGACTTTTTAAGGACCCAGTTTCACACAAATTATGACTATGGGGGAAATTAGCAACTAATAAAGACTTTTTTTTTCACACTGTTCCTTTTACAATACTACAATTATGATCTCCAAACAGTTTTACAAACCTTCATGGAAACTAATAAATTTAGATTTTTGCATCACATACTGTAAGCAGTGCCATATGTAAACTTGCTCGTTTGCTCACCCAGTACAACACTGCATTTGCAAAGCGGAGCCCTTGGGTATAAGTCCTGTGAGTCACACTAAAAGCATGGCTGCTTCAGTAAACACATTTTTATCTCAAAATTACTTTTGCTCTCTCTATCGGTTAGGTTTATAGTAGGGTTTAGTTAAGGTTGTATGTTATTTCTTATGCAGTAGAGCATTAACCTTTTAGCACCACTCACAATTTATTTTAAAATTCATGCAATAAGTACCAAATTCACATTCAAATGTCTCGGATAAATCGGAACACGCTTTTAGCATCACTCACTGAAAATAAAATACTTAGTATTATTCAAAGTGGCATTGAAAGATGTTGATTGACAGCCAGTTAACTTGGCACTATTTGGTGTGTGCAAAAGCCAATCCCAATCTCACAGGTCGCCCCACTTGAATGGGAAGACACAGACGTCCATGATTGGAGAATTCCCTTGAGAGACAGGCAGTGGGGTTCAGAGTTATGGAGGTAATGGTGGGGGGGGTTGTGGAACAAAGCTACATTTACAAAGAGAGAGCGACTGCTTTCTTTTCTATTTCCGTCCTGCCTAAAATCGGCTGAGCGATGTGAAGCTGTAGCATGTCTGTTCTAGTAAACTTCAAACTCGGCTTTCCTTTTTTCATTGCCGCTCTCAAACAGTGAACTGACAAATGTGATCTTTTGTCAGGAACAAGAAGCTTTGTTATGGAAGTTCCACAAGCAAAAATAATTTGCTTAAAAGCTGCAGGAGCATTTTGGGTTGTAGGGCACATTCTGAAGCGAGAATACAATTGCAACCAATTCAAATTTAATGTGGCTGACTGAAGAAAAAGGTTAGCAGTGCCGCTGCCAGTATAACGTTGAATTTGCTACAATGAGAGTGCGGGAACTGCGGGAAATCTTTCAGCTAGAGCAGCCAATTTAACAAACAAACAATTACATGAATTGGTTGACCAAAATGAGAAAGCCTTTATTCGCCATTCACACATACAAAGGGTCACTAATTATTTAAATTCACGTCTTTACCATAAAAGCAGTCCTTCTGGAAGAATCTCCCTGGGTAGCCTATCCATAAAAATGTGAAAGAACTATATCATAAAAACGAGGCCGTAATAGAATTATGATCACATCAGTTAAGAGAAGAAAATTCTGTCTTTTTGTTTTCAGTGGTGTTGTTTTAGTTGTTATTGCTCGACAGTTTTGAGGCATTACACAGGCAATGATAACCTTCTATACATAGCGGTCAGGAAATCCTCCTTTATCGCAGCACAAAGAAAGCAATGGCTTTCTTGAGCTGCCTTCAGATCCATCTCATGATGGGCGTACAAAACAGATCAGGATAAAACAAGCCGGAGTGCGATGCAATATTTCCTCTGAGGCAGTAGCATAATGGCCTGGATCTCAGCTGTGATAGATTTTTCTTTGACGGCGCGTAAAGAAAATTTCCACGCTATCAGGATTCCATCTGTAAGCGCAAACAATGGCAAGATGGGTCGCCGCCTAGTTTATTTGTTTCGCGTTTGTTCTTCATTCCCGGTGGGTAATAGTTTGCAGAGAAGTGTCATTGACTAAAACAGACAAACATTTAAGCCGAGAGGTGCCTTGACTGTAAAACAGTCTCCGAAGCCACCGCTATTGATTTCTTGTCCAGGGTACACAAACAGAGAGCCAGGGGAGACTACCATCTTTATCGGTGCCTTCCATCTCCACTCTGACTGATAGGTTCGGTCATGAGCCCCGGGTAACGGTTTTGTCCTCTACATACATGGGTGACGCTAAAACCCCACAGCATTGTTTACTTATACGGCCCTGTCATGAGCGAGCACCGGTGCCTACGGTTCTGAACTAATGGACTGATACAGGCAGACCAGGCAATAGAGCGATGGCAACAAAAAGCAATTCAGAAGGACAGACGGTATTTAAAAATGTCAGCTTCACTAAAAGGATGATTTCTCGTCTTGAAAGTTTTGCAATTAAAGGTCAAGCTGTTTTATACTCGGTTATATGGTGCTGTAAGACTTTATATCCACGAAAAGTGTGTGAGTAATACCATAAAATTCACAGTGAAAATGAACTTCGATGAGCTTTCAACTAAAACACTACCTTATAGAATACTTGAGCCAGACTCTGCATCTATGCTTTGCAAAGACATGACACTACATCTATTAATTAACAACAACAACAACAAAACATTAAAATGCAATTCACACATACAATGATATGAAAAAGAAAAAAAAAGTTCTAATATTATGCTTGTGTTTATTAATATATGGAAGATTTATTCATGAAACAACACTAAATTTTCTTTGAAAATAATGATTAAGGCTGCGTTCGAAAGCTCTGAAATGCTGCCTTCGGAGGCAGCATTCCAAGCCAGGAAGGCATCAAGGCACGTCCGAATCCAAATTTTGCTTCACTTCCTGTACCTTCAATCTGATCTAATTTTAAAGGCAACATAGATGTATCCTTCACTGTCTTTGATATCCCACAAACCTGTGCGCTCCATTCCGTAACGGTTTAGCTAAAAAAATAAAGATGCCATCTGAAAGTTGCGTTTGGAGGTCAGTTTTTGTGTAAATGTATATTTCTGTTTTGATGTTATTTCTAGGGAAAATCAGTATTATAGTAATTAAATATTCATTCAGTTATCATCAAAACTCGTTTTATTTTGTTGTAGATCATTAAACCGTTATGCTGCCTTAGAAGGCTGTCCGAAAACAGTTTCATGAGGTGCCTTCGTACAAAAATGCTGCCTGCAAAGTCAGTTTAGATTTCGGATGCAGCCTAGGATTCTACACAAGGTGTAACGGAAGCATGTAATTACTTTTTTATTACACCACATTATATTTTTACAGTCATTAAATAAGCTTCTGTTAAAATATATATATTTTTTTTTTGTTTGTTTGTTTTCTAGATTTTTCCCCTCTTTTTTATTGTGGACATGCTTATCTCCCATTGATCCAAATACTTTAAAAAAGAACAGTGCGCAGGTCCTCCAAAATCACTAAGTAACATTTACCAGAAGACATTAGTTTGCCATCAAGTTAATTTGTGATAACTGATATCCCATTTGACCAAACAAGCTCATGATACAGTAATTAAATTTGACAGTGCGGTGTCATTGACACACTAAATTATGAGAAATTAACCTGATCATTCACAAACATTCATCAAGGCATCATCCGTACCATTAAACAAACCTTGAAGTCATTTTTGGAGACATATCCATCTCTGAGGGGAACACATAATGAAGACTGACCCAGAGAGAACAACTGTCAACAGTAAAGAAGTAGTTCTCTCCATTCTTCACGTGAGCGGCATCTCCCAGGCCCGCAGAGAGCTGTCAAGCACTTGAAGAGCACACGCGGTGCAAAGAATAACTCAATTTGTAAAGAGAAGCCATCAGGCGAACACAATAAAATAAATAAATAAAAGGGAGGCACAGGGCATATGGAACGAGACACCTGTTTCCACTTGAATACACTGTGACAGGTAAAGAGAGGTGGCCCTCTTTGGGGAACAAGGGCTTTAAAATGGCTACATGATGACAGGGTAGAGACAGCTTGGAGTCTCTACCTGCAAGCAATTCTCAGGGTCTCAGATAATAAACAGATTTTAATAACATAAGGACAGCGAGAGCAATCGTGATGTAATTGTTTCTGTGCAAAGTAAAACATGTTTGGCTGTGTGTAAAGTAATGTTATGAGGATAAATGCATTTAATACTACATGAAAACAGTTATCATGATACTGTAAAAAATGTTCAACAAAACATCATTAGCAAGGTATTTGTATATAAAGCATGGTTGTAGAACACATACATTTTTGTATGTTTGCACAGACACATATTATTAACATATCAGAATCTGCAAACAGTGGTTAACTAATATATTGACTAATAACCAATAATCTTTTTTAAATTATCTGCATAGGCTAATATGTTTTTTTTTATTTGGCCAATAAGTGTCAAAGGCAATTATATATTTACAACTTTGGGACTTTTATTTTGAATCTGTTTATTTTACTATTTTAATCGTTCAAATGATCTTTTTGATTCAAATGATTTATTTCTAATTTAATGAATATTTTGTAAAATAAACAGGAATTTCATTACCGCCAATACATATACCTATACAGTGCTGTGAGTAATTAAGACATACTGCTGCTGCACAAATAGCATATAAAATAACCTGTAGCAGATCTATACAGGTGGAGCTGGGGAGGTGGAGGTTTTGCGCTGTAAAATGCTCTAGTAAATGCTAACCGGCTCATTGGCTGGGTATGCAACATGAACCAATCAGCTTGTGCCAAGTAGTTTAAAGTTTGCAGTAAGGACCATCTGGAGTTTTATGACAGAACTGGCCATTTATTCATTCATTCATCAGTAAGCATATATAAAAGTGCAATGAAATGAACATTGAAAATGTGACTTTCGCAACAATTTGTTTATAATTAAAACTTTAAGGCATGATTAAACTTACTTTTTCAATGTTTACAGTGTCAGTTAAAACTGAAGGGACAGGAGTTCATTAAGTTTTTAGCATCAGGCGATCCTTGCGAATACTAAAATGGCAGGTGCCATTCAACTGTTATGACACAACATAAACTCCACTGTGTTTTATGTTGCTATTGACTAACCTTAATAGTCCAATTGATTCTGTTCTCTAGGGTCATCACATAAAACTACTCAATTAAAAACACAAATTAAAAAAGGCAGACCGTCTAGGGGCAAAATTGCTCTCATGCTTGGCTAAAACAATCTGTTTACTGTACACTCCCCCGAGCATTTTGTGAAATAACAAAGTTAACAATGTAGCCTCATCTCCCTATTGGAAACGCCCCGAACACTGGTCATACGTGCCACAAAGCAGCCTCAGTTGTACTGAGAAAACATAACCAATCTAATTACACTGGATCACAGACATCTGACATGCCGAAGCTGGTCCGAATTTTCATTTTCAGCTCTGGATTTGATGACAGACAAATCCTTTTAGACCGTTTTCATTGCACCTATTGATCCTGAAGAGCTGGAGTTTATGGGATGAAAGCAGAGAATGCCTCAGTTCTCTTGTTTCTCATCCCACTCATCACACTCACACAAACAATGCTCTGTTTATCATTACCTCAAGTCACAAAGATTTCGTTTAATCATAATATTCATGAGACGTCAGTCGACTGTGTGGGAATGACCTTGGCTTTATGATGCAGAGAGCTCAGAGAGTCAGGCAATATCAAAGGGGACCCAGTCCCAGAGATCTAGGGCAGAGACATCACCCCCATCCGTCACAGGCCCCGCTGTGGAACCAGCTCTCTGGGGAAGAAATTAGACATTACTGCGTTTCTTTAGCTGGAGGTCTAATCCTCCGTGACTGCTGCCATGTTGCTGGAATCATGGGATGTGGGGAGAGAGTGTGCAGCGAGACACCTGACAGTGATTAATGCAAGAAACAAAAACGGCAAAAGAGCCAGGCACAATATATATCGAAAGCAAAGCAAAACATTTCATTTAAGTCTTGTCCAAATGTATTCGTCGTCTCTGACGAATGGAAAAGCTCCACTGACATTCCCCTGCCTGATCCAGTTTGCGATTGGCCTGGCTCTTAGAAATACCAATGCACTTTAAAAAGACTGGTAACGGTTGAGGCACACCTGTTTTTTGGCCCCCGAAAGGGTCAGGAAGATAAGAAAGCAAGCTAAAGCAGCAATGCAAGCACATTAGAGGCTGCTGTATACATAAGCTTCAACCGAATCCACACAGAAACTGCATTTATAGTGACAGGCTAATATAGGGGCAAAATTCAAAATACAACAATTTCAAAATCTACACACTCTTGTCAATGACTAGTAACAAATGTTTGCTATCAGTAAATAAATTAAAACTATATATAAACTGTAATTTGGTGAAATATTATTACAGTCTAAAATAACAGTTTATTTTATAATATTTTAAAATGTCATTTATTCTTGTGATGTCAAAGCTGAATTTGCAGCATCATTACTACGGTCTTTAGTGTCACATTGTCCTTCAGAAATCATTCAAGAAATGCTGAAGAAATGTCTTAATTTTAATGTTGAAACAGTTGTGTTACATAATATTTCAGGATTCTTTGATTAATCTAAAGTATAAAAAAAGCATGTATTTCAAAGGGAAATCTTATATAACATTGTAAATACCTTAACTATCTACACTACCAAGCCTGCATTTGATTCTAAGTATAGCAAAAGCAGATTTTTTGAAATATATTTACTATTTAACATAACTGCTTTCTATTTGAATACAGTTTAAAATGTAATTTATTCCTGTGATTTCAAAGCTGAATTTCTAGCATCATTACTCCAGTCACATGATCCTTCATAAATCATTGTAATATTCTGATTTGCTGCTCACAAAACATTTATTATTATTATTATTATTATGTTAAAAAGCAGCTAGTAGAAGGTTCAGAAAAACAGATAAATGCTGATCTTTGGATCTTTCTATTCATCAAAGAATCCTGAGAAATATTTTAAATATTGATAATAATAATAATAAATGATTGAACAGCAAATCAGCATATTAGAATGATTTCTGAAGGATCATGTGACACTGAAGACTGGAGATGATGCTAAAATTTTGCTTTGATCACAGGAATAAATTACATTTTAAAATATATTCAAAAAGAAAGCAGTTATTTTAAATAGTAGAAATATGTCACAATTACTGCTGTTGCTGTATTTTGGATCAAATAAATATAGGCTTGGTGAGCAGAAGAGAATTCTTTAAAAATCATTAAAACTCTTACTGTTCACAAACTTTTGACTGGTAGTGTACATTTGATCAATTTAATGCATGCATGCTGAATAAAAGTAATAAAAAAATCTTACTGATTTTTGCAGGTAAAGCAGTTCAAAAGGCCTTGCAACAATGCAAATAAAAAGAACACGTCTCACTGCTTCACTTATTTAAGTATATTAGAGGCTCTATATTACCTAAAAAGTAAAGTTTCTTAGATTGTTTTTTTTTTTTATTTGATGACACACTCAAAGATGAAGAATACAGTGGACTGCCAAATTTGTCACATGCTAATTAATCAATCCACTCGCTTCGCTAGTGGAAAGAGCTCAGATTGAAGCTATTATTAATGGGGAGCATTCCTCATTCACGCCACCCATTTATTCTGTGGTGTCTCCCACGCCTGTCAATTTATGGGACTCAGGAGTGTACCTGAGACCAGGGAGAACGCTGAGCCTTCTCTGCCTCTTCGATTGTGCAGAGCAAGCACAACCAGCAGGGCACATTTAGAGGCGAATTTACATTATTTATGAGGAGACCATTGGAACCCCTGTTCTTAATTATTTTCCAAATTTCCATAAAATGCACTTGCGATTATGTCTGCTGTGTTTTACAAACAGAAGAGCACCAATGAAAAAGTGGTAATGTGTGCACTTCAATTCAATTCTGGCTTTATAGCTGATTGATCATGTTTACTCATCAATATCACGATCTGGGATGTCTTATAATAGGTTTAGGACAAAATTGCACCAAGAATGGCTGTGCTGTTTCCTAGGTTACTTTTTCTATCCAATCACAAAACATATCAGCTATTGTTGTCCAGCACCTCAAAGGCCATAAAAGGTAGATTAAATTAGGAGAGTTTGGTAAAGCTCATTCAGCATAGCCTTGGGTAACAAACAAGAAAATGGAAAGAAAATAAAGAAATTATGTTTGTTCCTTCCTGTGTACAATACTTCAAACTCATTCTCTTCATGCCAGTTAAAGGACAGAGAGATGTGGAAAAAATGTCTTTTTTGTCAACAAATTCTAAAGCATATTAATAAATGTCTTAACGGGCATTCAAAGATTGTTTATATGATACAGTAAACACTTCATTTGTTCCATTACTGAATGAATCAGCATTTTTGAACAAATCTCTTGAATGAATGATTCAATGGCTCACTCATACAGTAAAAACTTCACATGTTCCGTTACTGAATGAATCAGCATTTTTGAACAAATCTCTTGAATTAATGATTCAATGACTCACTCATACAGTAAAAACTTCACATGTTCCATTACTGAATGAATCAGCATTTTTGAACAAATCTCTTGAATGAATGATTCAATGACTCACTCATACAGTAAAAACTTCACATTCCATTACTGAATGAATCAGCATTTTTGAACAAATCTTTTGATTGAATGATTCAATGACTCACTCATATAGTAAATACTTCACTTGTTCCATTACTGAATGAATCAGCATTTTTGAACAAATCTCTTGAATGAATGATTCATTGACTCACTCACACAGTAAATACTTGTTCCTTTACTGAATCAGCGTTTTTGAATGACTCTCTTGAATTAATGATTCAGTGACTCACTCATACAGTAAATACTTCACTGGTTCCATTACCAAATCAGCGTTTTTGAAAAATTCTTTTGAATAAATGATTCAGTGATCCAGTCATACAGTAAATTCTTCACTTGCTCCCTTACTGAACGAATCAGCGTTTTTGTACAAATCTCTTGAATGAATGATTCAGTGACCAAATCATAATGTAAATACTTGTTTCATTACTGAATGAATCAGTGTTTTGAACAAATCTCTTGAATAAATGATTCAATAAATCACTTATACAGTAAATACTTCCCTTGTTCCATTTCTGAATAATCAGTGTTTTTAAACAAATATTTTGAATAAATGATTCACTAATAACTGCTCGCAACACAGATTTGAATGTTCCGATATTACTTTGTCAAAGGTTTATAATAAACAGAAATAAGATCTTGTGGGTGTTTGAATCAATATTGCTATATTTTAACGAATGATCGTGCAGCTCCAAACTGATTCTACTGGTTGAAGATTGGGTATTCCATATTATTAAATACTAAATAATATAAAATACTATAAATCATATGACATGATCTTTGTAGCGATTCAAATACAATTAATCCATGTTTTTTTTTTATGTTATGACACATAAAATCTGTTTTTTTTTTCAGTTAGATAATCCGTAAGAATACCAACTTTGCATACAGATAACTGCTAGCTTGCTATTATCACACTAATAGATTAGCCTACTATGTTAGCATACCGCTAATGGTTAAACCTACAAACTCACAATTTGCACAAGCACACTACCCTTATTAAACTTTATTTACAGCTAACACCACAAGAATTTATATAAAATAGCTAAATTAATAAGAAGATATTCCAATAATATGTCTGATCATTTAGCTGGTTTGAAAAGCATTACAACAAGCTACCTGTTGCGGTCCTGGGGGAAATTATTCTATGAGGGGATACAATATTGCACAACACCAGCAGACTGATAAAAACCTGTGGCCATTGCAGCCAATCAGAATTCAGCCAGCTCTTGTTTTCTTCTGCAATATGGATCTGTTAACATCCCATCCCAGAGGTTTGTGGGCATATAGTCTGCACTCACAATTTGGAAAGAATAAATGCAAAATCTTATTTTATAAGATGCTATGGACATTTAAACAGGTTCTCTGAAAATACAAACTAGTATTTTGTTCAATTGAATTTTCAGTGGGAAAAAAACAAAGAGGCCATAAGAAATACAATTACAGAAAGTCAATGCTGCAGTGGCACATAAACTATACCGTAATACCAACAGAAGGTACACCTGTGAATGTCACAAAAACCACAGCAGAGCCCGCACACACATACAGCATCTCTAGTTTCCGACTTCATTACTATCAAATGGAGTAATTTTATCATTATGGCTGTTGTCTTATACCGACTGTGGAAGTGTTCGGTAAAAACAAATGTTTAGTTATCAATGAGCAACACATTGGAGGCTATTTCCTCAGGCACAGCCTTTAAATAATGTCCTGGCTTGGAGTCAGAGCGTAGAATAATCAGACAGTCCTTAAACAGCGTTGGCAGAATGATTTATTCCCACTTTGGTGCCCAGATTAGGTTTTTAATGTATTTAACGGATTGCATCCCCATGGTGAAAACCGAACGAGCAGAAGGGGGGCACCTCGTGCTTCTGCCGTGTGACCCTAAATTAATTTTAATATTTGACAAATCAAATACACTTAGCCGAGAGACCTGGCTCCGGGAGAAAAGATTTATGAGACATTATAAAATGTGTGTGCAGCAAGGATTGACTAAATACACCTCCATGCTCCTCTTTGGGGGACGAGAGACCTCCAGGAGCCCGAGGTCATTGCGTTATGGGGAGGAGGTCAAAGCACCGCTCTAGTGTGGTGGCGTGTGTAGTGTTCAGAGCAGCTGGAATACAAGAATCAGCCTTAAGGAACAGCCACATCAGTCTGCTGATATGATTACTGACACTGCGGGCGGCACAGAGCAATGTTAGAGCCTGATCTTTATTGACATTGCTGGGACCACAGTCGGCTCCCATTCATGAAATACATCTCAGCCTTAGATGGCATGCTCAGAGTACTCAGAAAATATCTGACGCATATTGCACGCAATTCTTGGAAATGTATCAGTCCACCAAGAAACGAAGTGGTAATAATGCATTTCATAGTAAGGTTCAAATTGTTAAAGGGGACATCAGATGCCTATTTTCCACAAGCTGGTATGATTGTTTAGGGTCTTCATGAAATGTCTGCAAAATTCCTCAATGGTCATTTAAACCATTTAACACCCTTCTTAGGGGCCATTCACACAGAACACATTTTTTCCATTCCAATGCGCTACTTTTCCATAGCTTTTCTATGTAAACGCGCTTGACGGACGTGCATGACCGTTAAGCTCGCGTTTCGCATCTTTTGCAGCACTTCGCACAGGAGCGCCAAGTTTTTAAGACGCCGTGTCAAGTTAAAAGAACATTTACACACACCGCCACTCATTAATGTCAGTTCCAGAGCAGTGGACCAATCAGAAGAACTCTGAGGCGGGGCAAGCGTTGCGAGCTTCTGTTTACATTAGCAAGTTGGCATGACAACTGTTTTATTTGACTGCAACATGGCAGAAGAGGCACTCATAGTGGCTGTGTCTGGATACTCTGAATTATATAACATTTCTTCAAGCGATTATCACAACTTGTTCTTTAAAAAAGGAGCTTGGAGAGAAATATCTCTGTCACTCAATGTATACACTGAAAATGCCCCTTATTGTCGTTATTGCATCACGTCTCAAAAGCGTGTCTCGAGACCCTCGCGTTCTATGCTGTGCTTTTGTTTAAAACCATTCCTGAGCGCTGCGTCTCGCGTTCTGTGTGAATGGCCCCTTTCACAGCGACAGTGCGTGTCTCTTTAAATGATAATGAGCTACTGCTCATTCCGCCCCTCTCTTCCATTTTTTGTGTATTCAATGGTGCATTACATCAAAAACAAAACTAATCCATCCATGTCAGGAGAAAATGAAGACTCTTATAATCACTTTTATATCCAACTACAAAAAACAAGACTACAAGACACTGTTGTCGCCACAGCCGCTCGACCGAGAGGAAAATGGCGGCCAGTCAACTGGCTGAGGATGGAAATATGCTTATATGGGACACTCCGTCAGTGGTATGATATTGCTCTGAAAATCAAAACGACTAATTGATTAGTTTAGACACATTTATATGCAAACACCATGTAAAAGTGAATTTTGACTCCTCTTCAATAACTTTACAGCATTTATTGTGTTAAAAAAGTTTTTTTCTACATATTTTATTGTTTTTATTTTTTTTCAACTGTTTAAATAAACATTAAAGGTCACTCCTAAATGAAAATTCTGTCATAATTTATTCATCCTCCACGCATTCAAAACATGTTTGACTAACTTTCTTCTGTGAAGAAGTCTAGCCTAGTCTAGTCCTTGGATTTGCCAGTAGTTGAAAACTGCAGGGTTTGTGGCACTTTGAAAGATATTCCAAAATGTATTTTGAAGCATTTAAATCAATTCAAGTCAATTTGATTCAAAGCACACACTGTTTCAAAGCAGCTTTAGAGTTTCATGCAGTTTAAAGCTGGATGATAGTATAGTTTGCATGTCATGATGATATAAACAATCAAGCAGTTGACATGTTCTATAAATATATATTGTGAGTATACTGCATGCATGTATGCGGATGAAATTGTATATACCTTAAGTAGTTTTATGTTGCGGTTATTAATTGGTTGTACAGTGATATAAAGTTTGGCACAATTTATAACAATTAGGAGTAGTGACAAGCCTAATTACTATTTGGTGATGTACATCACTGTCACTGCCAAACGGTGCATATAAACAACAGGGTTTAAGTGCCACAAAGTAAATAAATGAGAAATCCTCAAACACAGCTGTATAATCTGGCCTAGTCTGCCCCTAAACGTAGTATTAAAAAAAAACACTGGACAGTTCTTCGAACTGTGACTTATCCTAAAAGTTTGGCATAGTGAGACCAGAAAAACTGCCGCCACATGGTTTTCACCGTAAATGTCTAACCTTGCTAGGCACTTCAATATATTAAAATCAACACATTCATAAAACAAGAGATTAATTAAGGAATAGTCTAGTTTTCAGCAGCTTGGTAAAGGTTTGTGAGCACCAACAGCAGTAAACGCAGGCTCGTAGAGTTGATATATGGATAGATAGGTGACTCTTCACAAGATGATGGAGCTGCATTAGAGGCCATTATTAATCAAGTAAATGACCATGTGAGAGCTGCCCTTTAAATTCCAAGCCTGTTCCACGGGAATTGATGGCTATTAATATTTAACACATACAAGTGTAGCGTCACAAATCGATCTGTTCAACCAATTACTTCACATTTACTCAACTGGTGGTCAAGCCGCGAAGGCGCTCGCATATATTGCTGACATCACCAAAAAACGCTGAGGGAAAGATTTATGCATACAGGTGCTGTTGTGTTGAGGTTTTTTATTTCTGCCTTGCAGCAGCTGGGTCAGAATGCCATTGCCATTTCTCGGAGCTTTCGTTTAGAGTTAATATAAAGGGTATAAAGCTCATTGTCAGGATCCTGGTGGTGCACAGAAACATGCATTAGTCCTGGAATAAGGTGTGTGCAGACAGGGCTGTTGTTAAACCGATATTTCCGCTCATAAATATGCATGAAGCTGCAGTGTTCATGGAAAGCAATAAGGCGGCGTCATCACAGCGCTCACCTCAGCGTCACTCTCCTCCACGTTCCCTATTAATTCACTCTGACACCCACAGCCCTTGACCCAGCCACTGTGAAGGTGAGAGAAGGAAAGAGTGAGATGGGAGGAGGAAAACAGACAAAGTTGTATTTCTCTGTCATCCTTGTGAAAAACAACAACTGATACCAGCCTAAACTGGTTTGCTACTCTTATGTGGCCTCCTAGAATGGTCTGGTGGCTGGTCTAAGAGGAGTTTTTGGGCATTTTTCAAATGTTTACGCTTCATAATCAAGCTTATCCAAAAAAAAAGGAAACTCCAAAACTAAAATTAAAACTTTTTGGTTAGCCAGAAACAGATACAGAATTGTAATTGCACTTGGTTACAGCCCTCTAAATGTGACTAAATCTTCACTCTGGGTAACTAAATGATGTCTAACATTATTAGCCATTGGCTAATAAATTCTTAGACTTTACTCGCCAGTGTGTGCGTTGGAGGTTAAGTATAAGTTTAGCACAGATATATTTTCAGAGTTTCACTCTCTGTCAAGAGATCTGTGCTATTTTTCAATAGAGGGTCTTCACAACCTGTCATCAATTGGCTACATTGGCGGCACAGAGCGTAAACAATGCCACTGAATCTAACAAAACTTGCATATTTTGCTGATTATTGCTGCTGAAATTGGTCCATTATTGTCATGTTTTAGGCTGCACTAAGACCAGAACATTTGGAGTACTATAGACTGCCAAAAGTTACAAATCAAGGAGAAGACTGCAAAAAACTGTCTGAGGAACAAACGCTGTTTGTGGTTGGCCAAACTGAACCAGGATTGCCAGGGCAAGAATCTTGACAACATTCGTATGTGTTCTTATCATTTCTGGTTATGTAGGTGAAATATTAGGCTAATATCTTAATTAATAGTGCTCATACGTATCTTTACCACATATTAACTTTAGATTGTTGCACCCTTTCCTGTTCACTAAGTCCTTCTCTATATAATTTAGCAGCTTCCACACATTTTTCCCATGGTTTAGACAGCATAAATTAGCAGATCAATGCTGAACCATGCTGTTGTTTACATCCGAGTATCTCCAATATGGCCGTACTTACGGGTAACTGACCCAACCATGATGTAAGTAAAAACCCTGTATTTATCTCAATGGATGCATTGCATACCTGTATTTGACTAACCGTAAACTCTGAAATGTGAAAGCACACAACTTGCCGTTGCTTTGCTGAGAGCACGGAGAGTGAGAGAGTCTTAAATATCATACAGAATTGTTGTATTTTCCTGTCAAAATAACAAAGTTCATTTGGAAGTCTTCAGCTTTTAAGAACAACCATAAGAATCCTCTAGTTTCTCTGGTAGTGGGTGGAGCTAACGCACAAATGGCAATCTTGTCTGGTGCTCACCTTATCATCCCTGTTTTGATTTCAGCAAATCGGTTTGAACAAACACAGACAATGTGATTATATTTATAAACTCAGCTGCTCATTATTCCTTAGTGTTTCATATTGTTATTAGTAGCATAGTAGCAGAATACTATTAATTTACACATTTTACAAACATAAGCTTTCTGAACTTTCAACTTTTAAAAACGAAACTTTCATTGTCGGACAATATTATCGGCTGCCAATATTAACAGTGCATCATTAGTGCAGACCAGCTTTAACTAGCTAAAACCAGCATAGGCTGGTTTAAGCAGTTTGTTTAAGCAGGAATCCTCACTAACCAAAACCCAGAAGGTGCTAACAATAAGAAAAGTACCACAAAGTTCCATAGTATTTTCATCTTAATTGAAATAAAAGCTGTACCACAGCTAAATTGTAAACAAAGATTGGTAGCTTCTAACTATAAAACTGTACTTTTTACTTGGCTAAGAATGCAATTAAATCCAACTCAGATTGTAGATGTTATCTTAACTGTTATTTTCAAGCAATACTTAATGTAAGTGATGCTGATTCTCTATTCCTTTTACACACAAGTCTGTCCTTCCTGGAAAGTTCACGCATGGTCTTACAGATAGGCTAAATAATAACATTGAAAATCATTAGCAGATTAACTCTAAATAAATGCCTCGATAAGTACACCCGAATCAACGCTAATGACTCTGTCTAAATAGAAGATAAAGGCTTATGGATAATTACTCGGCATTGGAAAAGTCTTTAAACGGGCTGTGGAGAAGAGGGAACCGCCATGTCTTAATGAACTGTACATTCAATAATGTACTGTAGAATGGATTTGAGTAACATTTGGCATGTATAGGGAAGCGCTTTGAGTACTAAGCTCTAAAATATTGCCTTAGGACAGTTATCAGAGTGTATTATGATGTTATGAAGGCATGGCAAGCAGTAAACTTTCAAAAGTATGCAGTGTTTTGCATACAGCAAACAAGTAACAGCCACTTTTACACACAAAACTCAGGGAAATGTCAAGAAGTTGCCAGCTTTCTATAACCATGTCCTACAGTATAAACAAAAAACATGAGGTTGAAAATAATTATATGAATATATTTGTAAAAATAATTTATAAACCATGAAAAATAAGAGGAAGACAAAGAACCACCCAAAAATAAATTGGATAAGCTATGGCAATTTTCTAAAATGCAAATATAGGACTTAAGGTTGAAAACAATTAGAAGCACATGAATCATTATAAAATATTATATAATATAATGTATGACCCTGGACCACAAAAGGGTTCAAACACACAAAAATGCTAAACAACAAACAGAATTTGTGAGACCTGAAGGATTTTTCTAAAGAACAGCAGGCAGTTTAACTGTTCAGGACAAACACTCAGGGACTCATGAACAACTATCACTTTCACAACACCATCACAACACAATATTAAGAATCAAGTGTATGTAAACTTTTGAATGGGGTAATTTTCATAAATTCAACTATTATTTTCTCTTGCGGACTATATGTTAATGTCTTTTATGTGAAATATCTTATTCAGGTCAGTACTAAAAACATAACACGCATTTTGTACGATCGCTCTTATTTTGGTAAAATAAATAACATTTTGTTATTTATTAACCCCATTATTAGCTCTTCATTATATCATGACACAAAATGTATTTCACAAATGACAAAAATATTTTTTTTTCAAGCATACTGTGTTCTGTCCTAATCTGAAGGACAGATAATATAATGATGTTTTCTCTTATGCTAAAACATATTTGTACACAACTTCTTCAACAATTCCTTTATTACACATGATCGCTAAACAGAAAACCATCATCACATGTACAGAAAATCAGTATGTGTGAAAGCTTATAGTGGTTCAGTATAAGAACAATACTTCACAGAGTATCATTACTTACGGTGCGGCTCATATTAGGAATAATGAAAGCAAGCACCGGTGAGCTGGTTAAGCCTGTCGTAATGGCAGCTGTGTAGATAAAGAGGCGGCACACGCTTTTTCAGCTTCCTCTTTGAGAGGATTAACCTTTTCCCAGCTGTTTATGTTACAGCGACTCCTCAGCGAACACACACCTGAGAAAGAAGCACCACACGGTTCCTCTGGGTGCTCTAGTCCACGCCCACCATCTCTGAGCTCCAGGTGTGGGGTTCAGATGTGGATAAATACTGAGGCACAGAGGAGCTTAGTGTACTTCTGTAGTGCAAGTGCACTCTGTCGACTGTTAGAGGAGTGTGAATGTATAGAGCATTTAAAGAGTATTTACATGCTTTTACCCCATTATCACAACTGCTACAGAGCCTCTACATCGTCAAGTGAGCATGAGGGGCTTACAGAGTGCTTCTTCTGAGTGTCTCTAGAGTGTGTGAGAGGTATTGTCATGTGCAGTCTGTTATTCACTACTCAGATCTTACAATGAATGCACCAGTAGGGCATTTTTAACTCTTAGAAATGTTCCTGTTGCAGATTTAAATGGGTCATGTCATGAAAAACATGTTTTTTCTTTGCTCTTTTGAAATAAAAGAATTCAGTGTACTATGTAGACATACTCTGATATTCACAAGGCTTCAAAGTTCAATCAGACCATTTACAGAAAAATAAGCTGCAAAAATGGGGCTATTTTAGAAACTGGCATGGTCATGACATACAGTTGAAAGTAAACGTTTACATAAACCTTGCAGAATCTGCAAAATGTTAACTTTTTTTGTACTAACTTGAATAAGATATTTCACATAAAATACGTTTACATATAGTCCTCAAGAGAAAATAATAGTTTAATTTATAAAAATGACCATGTTCAAAGGTTTACATACAATTGACTCTTAATAATATGTTGTTACCTGAATGATTCACAGCAGTTTTTTGTTTAGAGATAGTTGTTCATGAGTCCCTTGTTTGTCCTGAACACTTGAGCCATCTGCTGTTCTTCAGAAAAATCCTTCAGGCCCCACAAAAATTATTTGGTTTTTCAGCATTTTTGTGTATTTAAACTATTTCCAGCAATGAATTTATGATTTTGAGATCCATCTTTTCACACTGAGGGACTCATATGCAACTACTGAGGTGTATGTAAACTTTTGACATCAACTGTAACAACAATTCATTTGTTTACGTATGATCTTACGTATGAAAATTTAATTGCATTTGTTTCCTAATAAAAATGTAATAAATTTAAAATGAAATTTCCCCAAAAAAAGAAGAAAATTGTTTGTTTGTAGGTATGCACAGTTTTGTGATTATATATCAAAACAACCAGAAAATACTACAACTACTACTTATTCATATTTGTATTCTTATTATTTTATCATTGATAAATTATTTCACAGTCCAATTTCATTTTCAAACTAGTGCTGTCAAAAGCGGCAGCTCTTAAAGCAACCAAAATAACCTAATAACCCAGTTGCTGTGATGTCTGTTAATCAAAGAACAAATAAAGAAAGAGGAAATCAATATCTTTTGTATTTTTTAGGATTCATCTGTATTTAATTTAAAATGTAGTGTTTAGTTTGATAACTTTATTCAATTTCTGTATATTGCGTACTTACTGGCACAGGTAGCTAAATATGACTTTCTTCATATATGTTTGTTTTTAATTTATAATAAACATGACATTTATTATAATTGTTTATTATAAATTGTGATTATTCACAAATCATTTCAGAAAAAAAAAAGTGTGATTAATTAATGTGCAAAAACTAACCCATCAAACTTTTATTTTGACCAAAAACCACAGCCCTATATGACATGTACATTTATATATCTACTCAATATTTGACAATTTGGCCCATCTGGATGACTGACAGTAAAAACTACAACAGTATAGAAAGCTAGCCAATCATAACAGAGGGCATTTATATGAGGGTTTTTTCTGGCACTTCTTCCTAAAACTGTGAGTCATCATAGTGGTAATTTTTATAATGAACCAAGAAAAAAATATAACTGAATTCCAGTAAATCATCCTGCATTTGTATGAAAAACAGCAGAATTGACTTTATGTTCACACTGTTTGTCTCATGGGAAAAACCCAACCCCAAATAAAAATTATTATGTATAATAAAGCAAAGTTTTTATTGTAATAATCACAGAAATGTCCTCAGACCAAATTTTATACTTTTGAATTATGAACTGAAGCAAGAACATAAATCATTAATGCCCTTATTGTCGCTATTCCTGAATGTTAAGATTATTAAAAGGCAGGCATGTATTCAGCATTGGACAACGCAAGGCTAAACTGCGCCTTATCTCTGTGTCTGACAGGACAT
This sequence comes from Cirrhinus molitorella, assembly GCA_033026305.1. Taxonomy (NCBI): domain Eukaryota; kingdom Metazoa; phylum Chordata; class Actinopteri; order Cypriniformes; family Cyprinidae; genus Cirrhinus; species Cirrhinus molitorella. The sequence continues at coordinate 26,948,988 of CM065122.1, read as the reverse complement.
TTTGTGAATCAGAGGATGCTTTCTGCAGTCCTTCAGAGAAATGCACTGACCCTGTGACAGATTCCCTAGTGTGAGTTTGGCAGATCAGCAAAAGATATTTTCACAAAAGGCGATAGCCATGGAATATATAAAATATAGCTCATTGAATGCTAAAACTCTTCTGTTGTGTTGTGTTGTGTTGGCAAATTAAAGAGGTTGTGAACTAAGGAACCACAATTCTCTTAATATTTTGACATACAGTATCTCACAAAAGTGAGTACACCCCTCACATTTCAGTAACCATTTTAGTATATCTTCTCAAGGGACAATACTATAGAAATGAAACTTGGAGTAGTCAATGTGCAGCTTTTATAGCAGTACAAATAGCTCAACATACAGCCATTATTGTCAAAATAGCTGGCAACAAAAGTGAGTATTCCCTATGTGATAACAGCAGTATGTTGTTTAACCATGCAAAGCCACATGTCCTTTTCATCATGTTCATGTTTTTGTTTGCTTGACAGGATCATACAAAGTTGTGTATCTCATATTAGAGCTTTGGATGTTCAACATGGCACCTCATGGCAAAGAAACTCTGAGGATTTGAAAATTAGAATTCTTTCATGACAACTCTCAGAGGGATTGGCATGGTAATGTACATGACAATGTTAATATATTTGGTCTTGACGGAATAGATCTGCTACGCTGCTGCTGCTGCTGTTGTGGCAGAGCAAGTACCAAGACTTGCTACTGCCACAACATGCTGCTGTAAGCATGTAAGAAATACTGCTGCTGCACATATAACATATATGAATAACCCCTGTAGCATACATGAATCACCTCGTAGCAGATCTATACAGGTGGAGCTGGGGAAGGTGGAGGGTTTCTAAAGCATGCTGCAAACTGCTACATTGAGCACTAGTCATGTATTTGAATGTTGAGCAGTGAGCTCATTGGCTACTGATACAGGAGAGAACCAATCGGCTGTGCCATGTGATTATGATGTCATGTTGTCAGACTGAGTTAGACCCATCGGACTGCATTCTAGAGTTTCATGCCAGAACTCTGCATTTGTTGCTCTTCACAAAGATGGCCTAGGCTATAAGAGGTTCAGTAACTTCCTGAAACAGAGTGTCATACAGAGGTTTTGGAATAGGAATAGGCCTCACAAGGGTCTATCAACGAAGAGAGTACTCGTTCTGTGCGACAGGTGCTGAACCGAGCTTCAAAAAACAGATGCATGAGTGCTGCCAGCATTGCTTTAGAGGTTGTAGAAGTAGAAGGTCAGATTGTCAGTGCTCAGACCATTCGACACACAGTCTCCACTGCCTCTATGTCTCCAGACCTAAACCCTCTTGAACATCTGTTGGGCATCCTTAGGAGGAAGGTGGAGAAGCACCATGTTTCTAACATCCAGCAGCTCTTGAATATCATTATAGAGGAGTGGAAGAGGATTCCAGCAACAGTCTGTGCAGCTCTTGTCAATTCCATGCCCAGGATTATTAACGCTCTGGGGTCCTTTAGAACTTTTGACATGGCCTGACATTTGTGCTTTTTGCAGTATCTTAAGAACATATTACTGGCTAAAGTCTAATAACACTGTATATAGCACAAACTGGGCTACAATAATATGTGAGCAGTATGTATGTACAGGATTGTGTTTTTGAGAAAGCAACGTTTATGTGTGGTTAGTGAAAAACTAAAACTTTGAAGTCACTGAAATAAGGCCATAAAACACATACAGAACATTTGTGCAGTGGTAGTGCCAGATAACAATGGTGCCAACACAAAATACTAACACTTTAGACACAGTTTTGACAAGTTCACTAAGGGTGTACTCACTTTTGTTGCCAGCTATTTTAACAATAATGGCTATATGTTGAGTTATTTTCAGAGGACAGTAAACCTATACTGCTATACAAGCTGCACATTGAATAATCTAAAATATATCCAAGTTTTATTTCTATAGCATTGTCCCCTTAGAAGATAAGAACTAAAATGGTTGCTGAAATGTGTGGGGTGTACTCACTTTTGTGAGATACTGTAAGAGGTCACTGTACTATAAAAACTTCCTGTAAGTTTCATAACTCATAACTTTCTCAGTAATCTAAAAACAGCTTATACTGAAACCAGGTTGTGGAATGTGCCATTTAATGACATAATAATGTGACTAAACACTGCCTCCACAAAAGAAGATCAACACCTGCTTTCACATCGCTGTCTGTGTATGTAGTGTAAATAACGAGAGGCGAAAGCAGGTCTCTGCAGAAACAACAATAAAGATGGCTCAGAATACAAGACGCTGTATTGTGCCAAGTTGTGGAAAAACAGTCTTTGCATTGCCTTCCTTCTGATCCCAACATTAGGAAAAAGTGGATGAACTTTATTTTTAACAGAGTTCCAGACTATGTCAGTAAGAACTTACTCCTTTGTTCACTTCACTGCCGATTTGTTTACAAACAAGGAACAGTTTGACACAGGATTTTCAGAAAGATTGAAATTAAAAGACAATGCTGTGCTGACTATATTGGATCTGACAGTAATGCTGCACCACACAAGTGTAACTGTAACTGTTACATTTATTATGTGGTCATTATTTGCTTTCTGTTATTACAGAAGAATTCACCAAACAGTGGCAATAATGGGTAACTATTAATTTTATACCTAAAATAATCGTGAAACAATTATCAAATGTAAAAACATTATTTTTCATGTCATAGGGGCACGTGCCTCTTGTTTTTGGTACAAAAAAATGAGATTAAGCTTAAAGTGAACTACTGAGAAAAATAAAATGCAACAAAGAAGTGTAAAACAGAGCTTCTTAACATATAAAAGATAAAGCAATCCATTTACAAAGCACTGACATCTCAGCATTGCAACAAACAAAAAAAAAACCATCAATAGATAACCCTAACTTCATTTGCAAATGAAGATCCAACACAAACCAAGAAATGCTTTAATTGTCTGAACATTAAGTGAAGCCCTCAGGTCTATAGCATATAGATTCTCTTGCAACCTGCCCCATTAACTCTGATTTATAGTATCATCACCCTAATAGCTTCAGAGCCTCTCTGTTCCACTCATTCTTATGCAGGTAGCATCATGTGTCCTGTTTTCTCTGACTGTCTACCTGCTGCTTTTCAATGTAGTTTACAAGCCCAGACCCAGCAGTATCAAGTAAACATACACCCTTCTCCTTATGCATCACTCTCTCTCTGAGCCTGCTTGTTCTTATCTTCATAAGAGAGCATTTGATCTGAGCCGTGTTAAGAAGTAAGAAAAAATAGTCATGCTACTAACTTAATACTGTTTTTGTTGTTTTCAGCAATAAGCTACATTTAGCATTGTGTAATATTATAATAAAAAAAAATTTGATTTGACTGTTTTTGGTACATTGTATTACTCAATAATGAAACACTCTCTCGCTAAATGTTGCATTTAGAAGTTTCAATTACACAAATGCTAGGTTAAATACAACCCAGCACTGGGTGAAATATGGACAAACTTAGTGTATGGGTTGTTATAAACATTTAACCCAACCATCTGGGTAGTTTTATTTAACTCAAGTATTGTTTAAATTTACTATATGGCTGGTTCAAAAAAAACATCATCAGTAAACAACAGTAAAGGTGAACATTTATTAATAAGCCATTTTAGTTTATAATTAAATTTTTATTTATTAAACTAATTAATAATAAAAGTTCATTTATTGAACATATTAATAAATATTAATTTAAATAAATAGTTTTTTGCTCATACAGTATAAAACAATACTATTTTGAAATATTACAAAAAAAAACAACTGTTTTCAATTTTATAATCAATTTAAAATTTCATTTATTCCTGTGATAGCAAAGCTGAATTTTCAATCTTCAGTGTCACATGATCATTCAGCAATCATTATGATATGCTGATTTGGTGCTCAAAATCAATTCTTATTATCATCAATGTTGAAAACAGTTGTGTTGCTTAATATCTTTATGGAAACTGTCGTAATTTTTTATATATATATTTCCTTGACAGAAAAAAAAAAAAAAAAAAAAAACAAGCACTGAAATAGAAATCTGTCTGTAACAATGTAAATGTCTTTACTGCCATTTTTGATCAATATGAAGGGTCCTTGCTAATTATAAAATAATAAATTCTGCTAAAAAAAATCATACTGATCACACTACATATTGATATTTCACCTAGCTGACTAGAAATGATAAGCACAACATGAATGTTGTCAAGAAATCCTTGGTTCACTTTGGCCAACCACAAATGTCTTTTGTTCCTTGGCACTCTTCTCATTGATTTGTTATAACTTTTGGCAGTCTATAGTACTCCAAATATTTTTCCGGGTCCTAACGATTAGTACAGCCCAAAACATGACAATAATTGACCATTTTTAGCAGCAATAATCAGCAAAATATGTGAGTTTTGTTTGGTTCAACCGCACTGTTTACACTCAATGCCACCAATATGGCCGATTGATGACGTGTTGTGAAAACACTCTATATAAAATAGTGCAAAGTCTGTCCACATTTTTCTTCCGAGGGAAGCTTAAAATGTGATCTTCAACCTGATAAAGTTGCATAAAAGTGTCAAGTAAAACACCTACAAGTAACCAACCAACAGAAACCCACAGGAACTCTGTAAGCTCCAGCATTTAATCACTGTTATGTGAATGTTCATTTAGCTTAGGGTAATTTGACTATAGTTTACCCGCTTTAAAGAAGTACCTCGTATCTTATCTTTTAATTTCCAGGTAAATTCCCCAATACGGAATCTGAGGAATGAATCACATACACGCACTGAAGTTTATCTCCTCTCGTCTCTTAATCGAGCACCAGAGAGAGAGAAGACCCCCTGCATGGAAGAGCTCATTTGGACGGGGTAATTAATTACATTAGTGGCTGAATTCTAATTGGAAGAGGAGAAGGAGGTGGGGGTTCCTCCCCAACAGCAAGCAGCGATGAACGGGCAGGTGAGCGTTCAAGAAAATCTAATAAGTTGCTGTTGATGCAGGAAGGTCTACGCAAAATAAGGTGAAGGCGCTGGCTCATCAGCCACATTCTCGTGCTGTTTTGCATTTCAAATCTAATCAAAGACCCGTCTCTAGTTTTGATTGGCAGTTCAGACAGGTAGATTCGCAGGCATGCATATGAAAACTCAATGCGGGTATCTCTGAAGAGTGAATTATGTGGCTGTGGCTTATTCATTTTGATCTGGGAGACTGTTAAGTAATCTTTGCATTACGCTTAGTGTTAAAAGAGTGTTTTGTTTCTACACAATTTGGCTAATTTACGTTTACAGCCTTTATCTGCGCAACATTCTGAAGATCTGACGTTGCTGAATGTCATATTCAGGAAAAACCACGATATCTCTTTTTATAAACACGACCGCATGTGAAGCTATGTGCGCTGTTTTCTTCCACGCAAAAGATTGTGTATAAAAGCTATGTGCTGAAAAGAGGAGTGTAATTTCTCTGCCACTGCACTTCCCCGCAACCCAGAGGTGCACTTATCCCTGAAAAAACCCTCATGCAATTTTATCATCAAACACGCACCTGTGAAAGCCTAGCGCGAATGAGGGCTGAAAGGAAAACCGTTTTTCATGTTCATGTACAAACAAATACAAATCTAAAGCAAAGCGACGGAAATGGCAGACTTAAGGAATTCACAACATGTTGTCAAAATTGACTGATACATAATGGAAATGTAGTTCGTGTTGTACTTAGGGAAGTGTGGAAAGAGCCGGAAACAATCAACCAGAGCCTACCAGGTCTCATTTTCCATCAGAGCCTATACTGTATCTGTCGACAGCACTCTTCTCTCACTCTTCTCTCGCCTCTGACATCTTGTCACTGACCCAAAATGCTGCCGTTATGTTAAATTTCCCGGGCAATTTCCCCATCTTTTGCTTTACTTTCACTGTAACCCCCCTAAAATCTACAAAGCCAAGTCCTCTGCTGATGCGTACGACCAAAACCTGCGTCTGCACAATATCAAAGATGACCTTGTCATCTTCAGGCAAGATGATCTGAGGAAGAAAGTACCTGTATAAATCAAGCAGAGTCAAAATAACATGTCGAGCAAGCAAAAATATTGGACCATATTAAAAAAAAAATGCTTCTCTCATAGCAAAAAATAGCTATATGGAAAAAAAAAATCTGCTCACGAACATTAACGTCTTACTAAAGCAGAAACTAAAGATATCATTAGTGCATCTTAGTCAACATAAGTCAGACAGCATCATAAATCACTGTTAACAAAGTGCTGATCACACATGACAGGTTTGTGCATGTCGTGGAACATCATGACCTCTGTCGTGGATCTTTAAAGTGTTTTCTGGGGGGTGCACGGTTTAAATTGGTGAGTGGTAATGTGTTAATACACTGGAGGCGTGACTGTTAAAGCTCAGGGGTTGTAATCAAAAGCTGCTGGTTTGATCGCTGCAAGGGACGAATGATTACCATAGTGCCCTTGAGCAAGGCACCTAACCCCACTACAGAGAGACTGTCAATGTTATAAGTGTGCTATAAGTTGCTTTGGATAATAGAAAGTGCTAAATGACTTCTTACATGCCATGTCAACTTCCTGCGCTTGCTCAAGTTTATCAAAGAAGAAATAAGCAGGTAATATGAATCATGAAGTAACCAAATGATTTTGTTTGATCTCCCCCACCCCCAAAATATACATTAGACATCAGGGATGACTGGTGATTCAGACTGGTAGAACAACATATTAAAAAGTAGGACAAAGTATGGACAACATATTAAAAAGTAGAATGAAAGATGGATGGACAGATAGATGAACCAGTTGCTATTGATAGACCAGTTGCTAGAATAACAGATAAAAAGCTAGAAAGACAGAGCAATAGAATAAGAGACAAACAAATGGATACATAGAAAGATTTATATGAATAGAATGACAGAACAAGCAATAGATAGAACAATAGAACAACAGAAAAATAGACAGACAGATGATGGATAGAGAGATAGATAGATTGATGATTAATGGATGAATGGATGGAAGGATGATGGCTAGAACAACTGCATAAACAATGGCTGGATGGCTGGATTAATGGATAATTGAATGATGACTAGAACAATAAAAAAGATGGATGATGGCTAGAACAATAGAAATAAAGATGGATGGATGGATGGATGGATGGATGGCTAGAATGATAGGAAAAGCAATGAATGGATGGATGGCTAGAAATAGATATAGATAGATGATAGCAAGAATGAGAGATAGATGGATATATGGATGATGGCTATTACAATTGAATAAACAATGGATGGATGGATTAATTGGATGATGGCTAGAACAATAAAAAGAAGACGGATGGATGATGGCTAGAATAATAGATATAAAGATGGATGGATGGGTGGATGATGGCTAGAATGATAGAAAAAACAATGGATGGATGGATGGATGGATGGATGATGGCTAGAATGATAGAAAAAGCAATGTATGGATGGATGCTAGAAATAGATATAGATAGACGATAGCAAAAATGAGAGATAGATGGATATATGAATGGATGGATGATGGGTAGAACAATAGATAGAAAGTATGATGGATGGATGGATGGATGATAGAAAATGGATGGATGGATGGATGGATGATGGCTAGAACAATAGATAGAAAGAACGACGGATGGATGGTTGATGGCTAGAATGATAGAAAAAGAAATGAATGGATGGTTAAGTGATGGCTAGAACAATAGATAGAAAGAACGATGGATGGATGGATTGATGGCTAGAATGATAGAAAAAAGAAATGAATGGATGGTTAAGTGATGGCTAGAACAGTAGATAGAAAGAATGATGGATGGATGGATGGATGGATGAAAGAATGAATGGATGGATGGATGGATGATGGCTAGAACAACAGAAAGAAAGAACGATGGATGGATGATGGATGATGGATGGATGGATGAAAGAATGAATGTATGGATGGATGATGGCTAGAACAACAGAAAGAAAGAACGATGGATGGATGAAGGATGGATGGATGTTAGAAAATGGATGGATGGATGGATGATGGCTAGAACAATAGATAGAAAGAGCGATGGACGGATGGTTGATGGCTAGAATGATAGAAAAAAGAAATGAATGGATGGTTAAGTGATGGCTAGAACAATAGATAGAAAGAAAGAATGAATGATGGATGGATGGATGGATGGATGGTTGGTTGGATGAATGGATAGATGGATGATGGCTAGAACAATAGATAGAAAGAACAATTGATGGATGGATGAAGGATGGATGATGGCTAGAATGATATAAAAATGATGGATGGATGATGGCTAGAATGATAGAATAAACAATGGATGGATTAATGGAAGGTGGATAGAATGATATGGATGGATGGATGGATAGGACTATAGAAAGAATGATGCATTATAGCATTATAGCAACAGATGACAAACTAATGTAGTTCCCCTGTGTTAAAATCTGAGAGATTTAAGACCAAAAATCCAAATATATTTACAGTTCAGTGTTTTTATTTATTTATTTTTTCAGCAGACCTTGGGTCATGTAACCAACATTAGTTTTCAGAAATTTAGTTTGTCCTTGTAATAAAGCCAGAGCTTCTCCATACAGTAAACAGCACTTGCTCTGTAATACATGTCCTGTATTGATCCCTGCTTATTGGAAGCAGTGTCTATTTAAACAATAATTGATTTCTGTGCTCGTAATATGTCAGTGAAAATGGATTGAACCAGCCCATCAGGTGTTGAACTAACAATCAGTCGGTGGGGGAGTAGCTGTGAATGCTGTCAGGGGAGCAGAAATGTAGAAAAGCACTCTCCCACAAGCACATCTTTCTGTTAGCGCCTATAAACAGATGACTGGCTGTACCGTTCCAAGGGTTCATTCAGATTGCATCCTCATATCAGCATTCACAAAGTTTCATTTTGCGCTTCTCACTTCACTTCACAGGGCTCTCAGAAAACTGTAACGTCTAATCAGAACTGATGTTTCTGTTATGGAGATCAACCTAATTGAATAATTTCACAGATAAAAGAGCGAAAGATAAGCCAAACTAATACCCCCTCAGAGAAGCCATTCAGGCTGCAGGTTTAAGTTTGCAGGTAACTTTGAGCAGCACCAAGCTTTAACAATCACACAGATGCAAGAAAAATACAGCATCTAAAGTACAGTAATGGGGTTTTACACTATGTTCTTTAGATATATGGTGGATCCATTTTGTTTTCTGGATCTTAATATGCAGCTGAATAGCTTGTTACAGCAAGCAAGTCTCATGCATCTGTCATTCACTCGGTTCATCTTCAAGTGCGTGATGTTGCCATGTGAACGCGTGCTAGCTTAAGGCATAGTCCCTTTGAAAAGTGCGATGAATGCCAATAGATGCATTAAGCAGAAAGCCTTCTGACCTGAACAGGCCATCAAGAATGGTGCTTCTGATGGGTTAAGCACCTGCCTTGTGCATAAAAGAGTGCTATATTTTAACTTCTCTGTTTCTGCCATTAACAAAAACATTTTGAGGCTATGAAGGGAAAAAAATGTTAAGAAAATCTTTTTGACAGCATTACGTTTTTGCTAAAAGAGGCCTGATTCATAACTAAATGTGCCAAAAGTGGCTTTAGGAAAAGCATTTTAGGATAGGATGTGTGACATTTTATTCTACCATTGAATTCACACATACCTAATAAAACAGTAAAATACAGTCACAAACCAACAATGAACTACTTGGATGTGTGTTTTAGCAGAGCATTTGCTGGTGTTTAAACAAGTAATAACTGTGCCTGTACAATGTGAATAACAGAAAATATAAATGTGTTTTCCTCCCTTTTTTTTTGCTCAGTTGCTAGAAGATAATTAAGTGTTTAGGCTTTGAACGTCCCTGATGAATTTCCTTCTTGGCTAGACAATCACAATACACACAAAACACAGGCAAAAAGCACACAGAGAAGATAAAAAAGAGAGAAAAACACTGGCAAGGTTGTTCAACAGAAGCGTCCAAGCTGTTCTGTTACAAGCATAATGGGTATTTTATCCTGTCTTGTTGATTCAAATTGTCCTAAATGATTTGGACCTTGTTACTCAAATGTGGCATTTAATGCAGCACATTTTATTAAAGCAGATGCAGGTCTTTAAAAAAAATAAACATTCATTATGGCTTAGCATGATCTTCAAATCAGCTATAATTTAATTCAATAAATATATGCGCTTTTTACTGTTGTATCATGCATTTGGGAATGCAACATGTGCCAACCATCTTCCTTAACTTGTCATGAGAAGTTAACATAAAAAAAAAAAAAAAAATGTTTTGGTTGTTTTATAAGTACAATTATTCTTATCATTATTATTCTTGTTCTTATTTTTTCTTATATAACACCTTTTTCAACAATTAGTGTTGTTACTACTACTATTATGAATAAATAAACAATAGCATTTTAAATTGCAATCATTATTTTTAACAGGGAAAAAAAACTAGTCTGCCCTAGCTTTTCTTCTTATGTTTGTCTCAGTATAGCTGCACCTATGGAACGGGGGGTCATTGTGTGGGTCAACATAAAGCGCAGGAAAACATAAGCATGGATTATGAAGACATTGTGATACATTGATACCCACTAATGCTGTGTAGAGTTCAACATGTTGCTGGGAGAAATGTTGCAGTGTTATCATTTTCAATGTAGCGCTGCAACACGCCATTAGGATCGTCGTAACTTTCATTGTGCGTTATTTAATGTTGCTGTTGTTCTGCTTGTTTCCCAAAGCAGCACACTGTGTTCATTATAAAGTAGAACTTAAAAGCCACATTAGAGGAGCTGTCAGACCCCGGGATTCTGAACGGTCGCCAAATATTTCAGGACTTGATGTGTTTCCAAACAGAAATCTCACAAAGACAGTTTACCAAACAAGACTATTTCCACGCTTTAGTGTTATTTATGTGATTAATAACGATCGTGAGCCTTGGATGTGATGGGGAAAAATAGAAACGCATTGGTAAAACAATGTCTGCCAAGAATATAAATGTGAATGTAAATGTAAATAAACTGTGCTCTCATGGAAATCACCTTTTATGCAAAAGCTCTTGACGTTCCACTAAAGCTGTATTATGCAGCACAAGAAACAATGAACCTGCCTGAAAAGATAACTCTATATGTATAGAGGCTTTTATGTATTTAATTTTTTTTTTAAGATATACATATAGTCTTTTGTGCATTTCAAGAGGATGAGAGGAATTTCTGCCTCAATTAATACAGACTGTCTGAAACTGCAAACTTAGCAGAGACTAATAGCAGCTCTTCATAATGAAGGCTGACACTGAAGTTGCATTATATACACTATCTTCAAAAGTTACATTGATCAAAATGCATTAAATTGATCAAAAGTAACAGTAAATACATTTGGGTCATTCTGTGTCAACTCAACCAGAGGTCCCTAGCTCCAATTGTTTTATTTTTTAAATTTTTTTTGTGAAGAAAGATAAACATATTAAATGTCACATATGTATATTTACATCTGTGTAAAGGAGGTGTAATTTTCATCTGGGATTCGGAGCCAAATTATAGTGAGGTAAAAATGATTTTAGAAAGATTGCAGCATCATTATACTATTTTTACACAGAAATTGGTAGCTCTATTAATAAAATATGTTGACTTAAACTATCTTTGTTGCAGTATACACCAGTGGTCACTGTTGAAATCTGGGGAAAAGCACATTTCAAATTTTCTATCTCATGTTTGCATGCCTGTAACTGAAGAAGTATTAAAAATATCTTAATGCCCCTTTAGATTTTGGGTCTTTTTGGTATTTTTAAAAGGATAGTTCACCTCAAAAAATGAAAATTCTGTCATTAATTACTCACCCTCATGTTGTTCCAAACATGTAAGACCTTCATTCATCTTCAGAACTCAAATTAAGATACATCTGATGAAATCCGAGAGCTGTCTGACCCTCCATAGACTATCCCTTTAAGGCCCTGTATGGTTCAGTTCCAGAGATATTGGAATCTAAAAATGGGAGTAAAATGTTAAATTGTACACATTTTTAGTGCGACCAAGGTGAGGAACAAAAGGATTACATACTTTTTTCCAAACCTTGTAAATACTTTATGACAAGCAAGTTTGTTGTTAAAAAGCATCCAATAGTGCAGGATCGTAACTATTCCAGAAACACACGTCCAGGTCTGAGGCACATGCCATGATGTAATCAGTGAGATTGAAACTAGAGCCAGTGAACATGATCAAATTGTCCTTTATCTGACAGCCACATTCATCAAAGAATGACAGATCCTTCTTTACACCATCACTAAGTTCCTCCATTTGATCTGCTGCACTGCCTCCATGATGTCAGTAAACAAAACAACCTACTGCATTGCAGAAGATTTAAAAAGGTATGCATTTCTGATCTGTGTAAATCTCATTAGGTCTGCATAAGCACACATTTGCATATCTGGCAGTGCAGATATCATCTGTTTTACAAACAGTGATGCGTTTTCTGGCTTGCGTCACAGGTGGAGATAACAGGTCAGCGTTAAGTTTTTTATGAGCTCAGGATCAAAGACAAACATTGGTTTACTGAAAGTGCTGGAGTCAATGGCAACCATACGATGTAATATGGGTTAAATACATGAACACATTTGTGCAAAATCTACACAGAGTTGTGTCATTCTCACATTTATATTCAATCCAGATGAAGCACACCTGCAAATAAAAAATGGTTATCTAATTTTTAACTGGCGGTCCTTATATCCTAATTAGGCATATTTACTTAGGCAACAATCACATTCAATTTCACGCCATTTTAACTTTAAGTTAATTAAAACATGAATGTTCATTTGCACATTCTAAACCCCTCCCGCTCCCTCCTCTTTCTCACACCTGCAAAACCGCTGAAAGAAACCGAACAAAATTTGCCTTTCAGTGCTTTTCTACAAAACAAACTCACTCATTACAAAAGACATGGGAAGCATAAAAACCAGATACTTTAATCACTTTTATAAAAAGAGTTAGATGACATCTCCAGGTAACCTAATTAGTTTAAGAAATATCACTGTTTGTAAATAGGAGGCCATTTCTCAGATGAATTGCCTACTGCATGCTTTTTTTCCCCCTAAATAAATCAGGACGGCAAACAAGGAAACTCTTTCTTTGCACAGGACCCCTGGGTATTCCTTGAATTTACAAAGGAATTATTATTGCAAGTTTCCTTTGTGAGATTTATAACGGAAATATGATCAGCACTGTCAACACGCCAGCAGCAGTTATTGCCCTACAACATGATTCATAATTCTGACTTTGATATCATCAAGAACAAGTCAGTCATCAGAATTTCTATATTTGCAGTCATATTCATATGTATCTTCATGTTCACCACAAATGTGTACCCACTCATTCTTTTATACATTTTTATTCATCATAAATTTGATTGATTTTATCCGTTTTTTCATCTGTTCAGCTCCTAATGATTCGAAACAGCTGGAAATTAACAAGGGCTTGTGGCAAAAATGCCCCATATAATCAAGACAAAGGGGCCAAAAATGCCCCCTGCATAATTAAATAACATATTACGGCTGTCGCAAATGAATGAAAACATGAAAATTAATGAAAAGTGTCAATTCACTGAATTGCATTTAGATTCGCTCACACTGCATCAGATTGCTTTTACTCACTGTTTAGTGCAGCGTTGAGCCTTGTAACCAATCAAACGTGTTTCCGTTGAACTTAGGAATTCAGTGGCCAATCAGAGGCTTGGATTGGTAAGCAAATTCCCTCATCATAAACAACAGTGCAGATACGATGGAAATAAAAGACTAATTTCATAGCTTTTGGAGTTTTTCCATAACTTGTGCTAGACTTAAATAATGTCATGGACCGACATGTTTGTCTGTGGTCAGAATGTGATGTGCCTAACTTAAAACATGGTCTAATACTTGATGGCTGCTCTGTAAATTCATCATCATCAGTTAGGAACCTAGGTGTGCTATTTGATAGCAATCTTTCCTTTCGAAAAACACATTTCTAGCATTTGCAAAACAGCATTTTTCCATCTTAAAAACATATAGAAATTATGACCTATGCTCTGAATGTCAAATGCAGAAACATTAATTCATGCGTTCATGACCTCCAGGATAGATTATTGCAATGCTTTATTGGGTGGTTGTTCTGCACGCTTAATAAACAAACTCTAGCTGGTCCAAAATGCAGCAGCTAAAGTTCTTACTAGAACCAGAAAGTATGAGCATATTAGCCCGGTTCTGTCAACACTGCACTGGCTCCCTATTAAACATTGTATTGATTTTAAAATCTTGCTAATTACTTATAAAGCCCTCAATGGTTTAGCTCCTCAGTACTTGAGTGAGCTTTTATCACATTATAGTCCCTTACGTCCGCTGCGTTCTCAAAACTCTGGTAATCTGATAATACCCAGAATATCAAAATCAACTGCAGGCGGCAGATCATTTTCTTATTTAGCGCCCAAACTCTGGAACAATATACCCAACTTTGTTCGGGAGGCAGACACACTCTGTCAGTTTAAATCTAGACTAAAGACCCATCCCTTTAACCTGGCATACACACATTTCTATAATTCAAATCCATTAAAGGATTGTGCATTAATTAGGTCAGCCGGAACCAGGAACACTTCGCATAACACCTGATGTACTCATTGCATCATAAGAAGAATGGCATCTACGCTAATACTAATCTGTATCTTGCTTATTCTGAGGTTATAGTTGCCACTGTGTATCCTGATCAGATGGTCACTGCAATTCCCTGATCCAGTCTGTATCTAGATGGTGGATCAGCACCTATAGATGACCTCTACAGTTACATATTGTTTGTTTGTTGGTCAGAGAAGAACTGACCACCCCGACTGAGCCTGGTTTCTCCGAAGGTTTTTTCTCCATTTCTGGTCACCGATGGAGGTTTGGTTCCTTGCCGTTGTCGCCTCTGGCTTGCTCAGTTGGGGACACTTAATTTCCAGCGATATTGTATACTAATTGAACTGAACTGGATGATAGCATCACTGAATTCAATGATTAACTCACTTTAACTGAAAAATGGTAACCAATTTCTTTCGCATTATTGACACACTACCTTCCTATTTGAGACTGTAAAGCTGCTTTGACGCAATCTGTATTGTAAAAAGCGCTATATAAATAAAGGTGACTTGACTTGACTAAAACGAAACAATATTAATAGTTTTTATTACAATATAAAGAGCCATAATCTACAATAATGATTTTTGTCCTAATATTGCAGCCCTATATACTTTAGATACAATTTTTAACAGTCTATTGTTATTGACAGCAGTGTAAAATATTGATTAAAGCAAAGGAAAATGTAAGTGTTTGACATTAAAGACAATATAAAGACATGCTGGAGCTACTAGAACAGTCTTCATGTTAGGAATATTTCTATGATGCCTTTATAGGAGAGTCAGTAGTTTTTGGAATAGTGCAACAGTATCTACTGCATGTGCCAGATTAGAACAAAAGGAAAAACATTTATCATTTCAGTCACAGACGTACTTGGTACCCAACAATCCAGTAAAGTCTGGGCTGTAAGGCAGCCAGAGCGCAAATCATACATATTTGACGTTATGCTTGACACATACCAGACCAGCTCAGATGAACATCTTCATTAAGAATCATAACAGGCCTAGTGGAACCTTTCCCTGGTCCTGAGGCGGCTGCTGCATGGCCGTCTCCAGATTGTGCTGCAAGGACTCTGATTGATGTTTTTATAAGTAAGACCTTGCTCTGCCCTCCCCCCTCCGGGTCTGCCCTGCACTTCCTACCATCAATCACGTGTCATTTCCTTCCCAACGCCGTCTCTGACAGAAATACAGTAAACATGATCTATGTGTGTGTGTATTTAAGTAATTATTAAGTGTCTGGCACCTCTAATAAATCACTGACATCAGTTTCTGAGGATTGAACTTTTTTTCACTTTTTCCAAATATAATAACAGCTCACAAAATGTAAGAACATCATTTATCGTACTTCAAGTTCAACTGTTCTTTGTCACAGAGCAGCATACTATAGATCCTTCCAGCTACTGACTTACAATAGATGGCAGATAGTTACATACACTATGGCCCCTCAAGGGTTAATCTTTTAATGTCATCACATAGATCATTTGAAGACAGTAGTATACAGAAATATAAATGCAGAGCTGTAGCCTAGATGACAAAAGACCAAATGCACACATAATATATGTCAAAAAGGTTTACACTGGATGCATGCAGCACAAAACTGGTTCATTTATAAACCGAGTTGTCTACACTGAAAGCATCTGTTGCAGTAACGCATATTCAGATAGTTTCTACAAATTCAGATATCAGATATTTTATTTTATCTGTTTCTGCTGTTATTGAATAGTTAACTGTTTACAACTATTTTAAGACCACAGCACTGAGACAGCAATCATGGCAAAATCTAACCCTTTATTTTTACAAGACGTAATATAAGTCTCAGGAGTCCCCAGAATGTGTTTGTGAAATTTCAGCTCAAAATACCCCACAGATAATTTATTATATCATTTTGAAAATGCCTATTTTGAGTGGAAGCAGAAACATGCTGTTTTTGTGCATGTCTCTTTAAATGCAAATGAGCTGCTGGTCCCCACCCCCTTTTCCAGAACAGGGATGTGCCTTTACAGCTCCTACCTCAGATACTCTGCCAAAAAATGTCTGTTTGGTTTTGAGTATCACGTCTGAAAGCATGCGTTTTTAAACCACATTCATTTAAACTAGGGCTGGGCAATACGGGGGAAAAAATGATCACAATATTTTTTTTTCATATCAGTCAATAGCAATAATTATTGCAGTAATTATCACGTTTTTATTTCTTTCAAGTTTAAAGGCAGATTTTTGATCCAATGTGAAAGTTGTAAAAAAACAGTTGGTTAAGTGTGGATTTATTCTTTATGGTCAGAACATGACAAACACTTAATGTTTTTGAATTCTTTACGCTATTCCAGGCATTTTTCCTTAATATTTTTCCTTCAAATTAATAAGAAAAAAGTCTTAGTTCAACGTGTTCTAATGACAAGAATCAAGAAACACGTTTGTTTGGCCTCATAATATTAATAATAAACTTTTTTGTCTCTTAGAAATACACATTTGGTAGTAGCTTGAGTCAAGATACAAATGTAGATTTATGTTCATTATTAAAAATATCGGTAATATCAGTAAAAAAAATTTAGCAACCTCATTTTTATATGGTGAAATAAAGTTTTTTTTTTTTTTTTTTTTTAATTAACCATTAGTCTTCCATAGTAGCATACATTTAGATCCTGATAATCACAGTTAAAACAAATATTGCACCTTAATACCATGGTAAAAATGTAATATGGTTTCTATGCATTTGTATAAAAAAACAGTAGTCTAAATACATTTAGTATGCATGAACGCTATAACTTAAACTATAACTATCACATAAAATAACTGTAATTATATTCCATTACTCCTCCTTTAATAGATTTAATACATGTCTACATTGATAATATAATAAAATTCAACATGAATACCCACTTTTCTGACACAATACCATGGTGCAGTTAGTGCTACTACAGTAAATGTTGGCCTTTTTTTTTTTTTAAAAAAAGCCTTCTGATTGTAATGTGGGCGCACAGTGTCTTTCCTGTTTGTCAGCGCTGTATCATTTGGCTGTTTGTGTTCTTCGCTGAATTTAAGCACACTGGATCTCATAGAACTGTTTAGTGGTCACATGACAGATACTCATAAGCATGAGAACACATCAGCTCTAGTAAGCTTGCGTGGCGTTGCCGCTAAACTTTGGGTGGATAAACATTCGGAATGGCACGCTTTAAATGACTAGTGCTCTTTCGTTCTGCCTTTGCTGCATAAACATTACTGTATTGAACATTTATCAAACTCTTGTTAATGTTATCGAGGAAATTCAGTTTGCAAGATATTTATCATTATCGATTAACCGCCCAGCCCTAGTTTAAACTTCTGATATAGGGTTTTCCTAAACATACATATCTAAACTAAGTACTAAACTAAGTTTTTTTTTTTTTTTTATGTCTTATTGCGCTTAAACTGTCAAATACACACAAGTTTATGTTAAAAACACAGGAGTTACAAAAACAGTTGGTTATGTCTGTGAAGGTAAACAACTATTTCTATTAGATCTGTGTGGCAGCAGTGTAATATACAGTAAATAAATCAATAAATTCGCTGCTCTCTTTTCTCATCTGAGGCTGGGACTCTAAATAGTGTTCTGTGCTCGTCGGTGCAGCCAACAACAGAACAGTTAGCATGCTTTGCTCAGACTTGGCGTTAGAACTGGCGAAAAACAAAATGGCGGCGCCATGGGTGGAAACGTGCAGATTAAGGGGTGTTAATATAACATTAAGATCCCCTTACCATGTCACAGAGGAGGGAATTCTGAGAGGCTTTAGTGATGGGAAGTCCGGCTCATTTCCGCGAATCGGTTCATTCGAACAGTTCGTTTCAATGAACCGGTTCAAAAAAACGGTTCATAGGTTCTTTTAGGCGCTAACGTAATGACGTCATTCGCAGGGACGCAATGTCGAGATCGCCCGGTCACTCGGGATGAAAATACACACAGCACACTCGATTAATGTCTCTAATCATAACTTCAGTCAGTTTAAAACATCATCATCATCATCTGATAAGTTTATCATATAATTTTTTTGTTAAGTCTTCAAGTTATAAAGTAAATACATTTGTCTATTTGCTATTGAATAAACTTACGTCTTTCCAAATTTCCTCTTCTAATTCAAGTCGTCGGTTCACCCATGCTTACTGCTCGCAGCATTTAGCACTGTAGCACAGCATCAGTTGTGTCATCAGTAATGTTCATTGAAGAATTACACATAGTCAGATGCCTATTGGTGTTAGCTGAACCACGCATGCTCAGTATCAATAACTCATCGGTTCTCCCAAATTGGAGTCGGACAAGAGAAACAGCTCTCGGTTCAGTACTGGTGATCCGATTCCGAAAACCGCCTGCAACCGATTCCTATGTCCTAACTCGAGAATGACAACAGTCAGCCACAGCCAGGCACTAGTCAGCAAGAGCGATTCGGATCCCTTGTGCTGGTTTTAGCTTAATTTTAGCCTTATATTACCTTGTTTATAAATTAAATAAACTGTTCCCGAAAATATGAAACAAATTGTTTAAAAAAGAATTGATTCTCATCTTTAAAGTAATTAACAATAACACATCTGCACAACTTTTACTGTAATGTGTTAAAAACAACTTTGTACAAATATTTTAACCCTCCTCGTTCTCTTGGAAAAGTACACGCATGCGCAATATCATCGGTTCCCAAATCAGACGTATTCGAAGACACGGCTCTTGTAGTGTACTGGTGAATCGGGTGATCCGGATTCCGGAACGAGAGAACTGCTCTATCCCCTGCGCATGCTCAGTATAGCAGCTAATCATCAGTTCTTATTTCACGGCAGTTCGATTCAGTGTGTAGTGTGGGAGTGACTGAAAAACTCAGTGATTCTGGTTTATTTCGAGTCGGATGACCTGTCATGCACGTCAGAAAGCGAGTAACTGAAGTAAATTGTGGTTTACTCCAGTGAAAAGTGTTTACTGGATACGCGAACCGTTTCGAACGATTCAGTCCGATTTGGTGAATTGGTTCGACCGGTTCAGTAAAAAGAACCGGCTCAAAAGAACGATTCGTTCACGAACCGGCCATCACTAAGAGGCTTGTTTTCTCACATGCTTGCAGAGAAAGTCTTACCAAAACAAAGTTAATGGGTTGTCCTTTTTCACATTTTCTGGGTTGGTAGATGAAAAAGTCAAATTTTCATG
Source organism: Cirrhinus molitorella (assembly GCA_033026305.1). Taxonomy (NCBI): domain Eukaryota; kingdom Metazoa; phylum Chordata; class Actinopteri; order Cypriniformes; family Cyprinidae; genus Cirrhinus; species Cirrhinus molitorella. Next base: position 26,929,219 of record CM065122.1, on the reverse strand, counting down.
ATCAGGAGTTCATGTTAGTTGCTGCGCATATGACGACAGCAGAGCTGTGTGCATTTGTGCATTAACATGATTTAAGCTCATTTCCTTGAAAAAGTACACCAACTTCATTATTGTTTCTCTGAAGTGAGAACTGAACTCTGTTTCATCAAATCCACACACACACACACACACACACACACACACAAAAACACATACACAGAAATGCTCTTTAAAATACCAATCTTTAAAAATCTAATCAGAGGTTTTCAAGGACTACCTATATTATTACTTCAAACAGTATATTTATAGTATAATATAACAGTAATAGTATAAAGAGTGTAATACGTTTATTTTTCTATAGTGGATTTATATTAAAGGGTACATTGTTGTTTACCCTGTTGTAATCAATATTATTGACTAGCAGTGCCTATAATGTAGCATACAAATCTATTTGTTTGTGATTATCATCCATAACATATTTATTTTTTAAGATTTTTTTTATTCAGCAAGGACATATAAAACTTATGAAAAGTCAGAGTAAACATAATGTTACAAAAATTTTGGTTTAAAATAAATGTCTGTCCTGAAAATAAAATGTTTTCAACATTAAAACTAATATGAAATGTTTCCTGACAGCAAATCAGCATATTGGAATGATTTCTGAATAAACATGTGACGCTGAATACTAGATTAATAGCTGCTAAAAAATATATAAGCTTTGCCATTTATTCAGAGGAAAAACAATCCTTTTTAAAATATATTCAAATAGAAAACAGTTATTTTAAATTTTAATAACACAACCTTTCACATTATTACTGTTTTTACTGTAATTTGATTAAATAAATGCAGCCTTTGTCAGCATGAGACTTTTCAAAAACTCCCAACAACTTTTGAATTATTCTGTTTTTATTAATTATTGGTTTACCCATAGAATTTCAAAATTAGTGCATCCCTAACATCTACTCCCAAACATGAAATTAAACAATGTTTCGATTAACCATTCAACTGGTCTCCGATGGAGACTATTAACCAGCCCCTAAAGTATGAGTTTAGAGGAACGGGACAATGCAAAAATGACGAGATGCATGGCTGCACCACCACACTGAATGTAATGAGAAACTGGACATCAGTTGGGTGGCAATGAGCGATGACTGTAAATAAGGCAGTAATTACAGACAGGAAGTGACAGGCAGGGGGTGCCGCCTACTCCCCCACGCTCCAAGTAAACACATGTCAAGGTGACAGAGGGGTCAAGCAAGCGTGCAGCCTTTTATAGGAAGCCAACACAAACACAGAGATCCTCCTCATCAGAGGAAGGACTGCAGGAGTGATGGATGGACCTGTACTGAACTACTTTTTTCTGTCAGAAAGGAGGAGGAGGAAGAGTAAAAGGTAAAATAATGCATCTGTGGCAAATTGCTCTCATAGAGGTCTTGTCTCAAATGCTCAGTGCACTAAAAAGTGTCCTCATGTCACTGCGCTCACGTCTTAATCTAGACTTAGAGGAGTTTGACATTTCACTGCAATCATACAGATGATGAGATAGCACTTAATCTTATTGAGCAAAGGTAAGCCAGCAAAATCCAGTCAGTCTCTCTTTTTTTCACCATAGTTGTCGCATCAGAAACTGATGTTCATTCATGACAATATGAATGTTTTTTTAAAACAAAGTGTAACATTTCATAATTTCTGTGGCTTTATTCACAAGTTCTGTGGCATTTCTCAAAAGCTTCACTAAAGTTCATTCATTTTACACTACCATTCAAATGTAAACAGTAAGATTTTGAATGTTTAATTTTAAAGTCTTTTCTGCTCACAAAGCCTGCTTTTATTTGATCCGAAGTACATTATTTAAAATAACTGTTTTCTATTTGAATATATTTTAAAATGTAATTTATTCCTGTGATCAAAGCAACATTTTCAGCACCATTACTCCAGTCACACAATCCTTCAGAAATCATTCTAATATGCAGATTTTCTGTTCAAGAAACATTTTTAGGGGCCAAGCACAGAAGGTGCGAAGGAACCTATTGTATCCGTTGGCGTTCTTTTTCTTCTTCTTCTTCTTCCGGTATTGAGTCTATGGCAGCCCATAAAACTGCTTGCGGGAAAGTTGTAAAATTTGGCATACTGACAGAGGACAGTCTCTAACTCAAACTCTCTAGCGCCACCACAAAGTTTCACTCATGTTTATGCTAACAACTTTTGAACCACAAGGGCTAGAAACAAAATTATTTTTTCCTCTGATTCCTTGGCTAAAGCCAATTCGAATGCAGCATTCAATTTTTTCCACCATTTTGAATTTTCTGAAAAACCTACTTTTTCAAACTCCTCCTAGTCCATTGCTCTGATTTTGAAATTGAACCAGATCATTTTCAGACTATGCCGACAGAAAGTTATGGAATTGATTTGTCAAACCGTTCTTGAATTACGCACAAACAAATTTGATGAAGAGTATGCAAAAATAGATCTGAGGCTATATTTCCGCAACGTGTTGTAGCATGCATGACCTAAGTCTACCAAAATGTCAGCCATTTTGGAAATCGGCCATTTTAAATTTAAAACAAAAAATGCTATATTTTATTAACTCATTGGTGTATCATTGTAAAACTCAGTATGTGTCTTCGGCACCATGCTCTAACATTACTCAAAAAGTTTGGGGGCAGCGCTACCTTCTGGCCAAAAGTTGTAAAGAAATTTCCAAAAATGCTAATAAATAATAACAATAAATTGAGCTATTGTAATAAAATCCATTTCAATATATGCTTTGTGTTCTGTTGAGAACATTGATACCAATTATGCCAAAATTGGATGAACTTCCTGTCCACCATGTTAAAAACCTACGTTTTTAAACTCCTCCTAGACCGTTAGTCTGATTTTCATCAAATTTGACTTAGATCATCTTCAGACCATACTGGCAAAAAGTTATAGATTTTGTGTCGATATACAAAACAGTTTTTGCTTAGCGCATCAACAAATTTGCTGGAAATGTGCCAAAATGCATCTGAGGCTGTATCTCTGCAAAGCTTTAACATATTTACACCAAACTTTGTACCTCACACTGACCACGCCACATCAATTTGGCAGCAGCGCCACCTATTGGTCAAGAATAATAAACCATTCATTAGGCATTAATTAAGAAATTTCCAAAAATGCTAGTAACTTTTTTACTGCATTAGCCTATTGTAATGAAACTGGTCTCAAAGTTTTTCTTGGGTCATGCCGACAACATACATACCAATTATGCCATAGTTGGCTGAACTTCCAGTCCGACATTTTAATTTATGTTGAAACCCTACTTTTTTAACTCGTTCTAGACTATTGGTCCAATTTTCACCAAAATCGAATCAATTCTCTTCAGACTGTGCTGACAAAAATTTATGGATTTCGTGTTGATAGATGAAACTGCTTTCAAACAGCTCCGCTACAAATTATAGGCTTGATGCCAAAACAACTCTTAGACTTTATCTCTGCAAAGCTTTGACATAATGACTTTGTGTGTGTCATTGTCACCTTACACAGAATACACTACATCAATTTATAACAGCGCCACCTGTTTGGTTTAAAAGTGATAAGACATTAAATCATATTACTAGGAGTTCCCTTCCGAGGGAACTCGAACTGCGTCCTCTAGAGGTCGCTATGGGGAACGACTCCTTTGTGACCCGTGTCTGAAGCTTTTATGCAAAAACTACAACAGTACCGGCCGGCGGCAGCCTATGACGTCACCTAGCATGACCTCACAGTATAAGAGGGCGCCGGTAAAACACAACATCCTCTTCTTCTTCTTCAGCGACTGCTTTGTTTGAAGTTAAAGTGCAATCTACAACGGTAAGCTGTTTGTTTCTTGTCTTATCATGGCTGGCACTAGCCTCGTTTAAGCCTCTCGTTTAAGAAGTGTGTGGACCCGTGCCCTCGTTTTCTGGCACCTGGTGACACACACAATCTTTGCGTCATTTGTTTGGGTGAAGAGCACGCACGCGATGTCCTCGAGGGGGCGGTCTGTGTGCACTGTGAGCTTCTTCCTATGAGGCAGCTCCGCTCTCGTTTGTCTATCTTTTCGAGGAAAGATGGACAGCCATCTGCCCCCCGTGGCTCAGGACCCGCCGCTGCTGAGGCACGGAGGAAGATGAGCTCATGGGGATCGCAGATGGAACTCGCTGATAAATTAGATAAGGGTCTTTCCCTTTCTCATTCGTCAGTCGAGAATGACAGTGTGCTGCTGGAGGATGATGCGATTTCACTCACATCATCTGATCCAGCAGCCAGTGCTCTGCTGGTCTCCCCCCAGCAAGAACAGGAGATGTTAGATGAGGAAGAACCTTTGCATACTGAATCATCTCATTCCTCCTGTCCTGCTTATGAAGAGCTGTTGGAGGTTATGGATCACGCCACGGTGAGGTTGGATCTCCCATGGATGCGAACTAGGAAGGTGACGCCGCGGGGTCGTCTCGATGAGCGTTACCTTTCTAACCATAGCCCCCCAGCTCAAGTGAGCCTTCCATTTCTTCCCGATCTCCACACGGAGGTCGCGAAGACATGGAACATTTTCTGCACGCATTCACAGGTTTTCACAAACTAGTTATTCAAATATTGAAGGAATGTGTGAAAATGGCTACGAGATGATGCCTCCAATAGAAGAGACGCTAGCGTAGCGGCTAGCTATCTCTCTGTTGGTGAGACATCATCTCTTAAGGCTCCCTCCCTGCCATCTGAGCCCCTTCAAAAAACATCTAGCTTTAATGGCAGGGCATACGCAGCAGCAGGTCAGGCTGTGGCTTCACTGCACACTATGGCAGTACTCCAGGCCTATCAGGCTGATCTGCTGAAGGACCTGGATAAAGGCCAGGGGCTTTCCCCTGATGACATGGCAGAACTTCGCCGGACCACGGATTTGGCTCTCCGCGCTACCAAGCAGGCCGCCACTGCTATGGGCAGGTCTATGGCTGCCATGGTGGTTACGGAGCGCCATCTCTGGGTAAATCTGGTGGATATCAGGAAGAAAGAGAAGGGCTTTCTCCTCAATGCGCCGATTTCACCTTCTGAGCTTTTTGGTACTTCCGTTGAGACGGTTATCGAGAAGTTTAAGGAGGTCAAGGAGCGTTCTGCTGCCTTCAAAACCTTCATTCCACGAAGGACCAGGTCTGAGCCCGAACAACAAAGGGGTCCTGGCCCGTCCCGGTCTGAGGATCGAAGACGGGCACAGAAGGCTAGTGTCACGTCCCGCGCCCCTCCCCCACCTGCGGGTGGTTCCGGGAAGCGGCGCGGGCCAAAAAGAGGACGTCAAGATCTGAGGGAGGTGATCCAGACGAGGCGTTCTCAACGCTCTTGTCCGGGCCAGAGTAATAATTAACATCTACTCGCCTCCCTCTAGGGGTTTTTAACATCTACCCCCACCTTTCCTCCCTAATTCCCCTGCGCCTTCACACTCGCAGTCTCTCTTCTGGACCGATGATGCATGGGTTATGTTCCGTTATTCTAGAACAACCCAACTGATGGTCCGGCATTAATTCTATTTACTACCAAGACTGCTACTGCTATCTGTGGGATATGGTTCAACTAACATGGAGGCTCTGGGTGAGTACGATCCTTTATTTTATATATGGATATCTATAATTAATGTGTACGGTTTTGCTGTGTGTTCTTCCTGTGTTTCAGGTGGGGCCCTCTTTTTGTGTCGGGTCCCCAGTTGCTGCTGGATGATTACCGCTCGTGGATTCGGTCGCCAGTCTTTGCAACCAGGTCAAATGGCACTACAGGAGTATCTCCTACGTTGGGCTTCCCCGTACATCACTGCAGTCCCAGGGCCTGTTGGTCCCCTTGTGCAGGTAACCTGTTTCTCTCCAGGTCTTTTGGATTCCTTAGTCCCTTCTCCGGGTGAGCCCGCTGAGATTTTTTCACTTCACTGGATGCCCCTGGACATCCCTGGTAGACACCTGGCTATACAACCCAGTCTCTCACGCTAGTGGTCTGGTGAATCGCTCTTCTGCGGACTGAGCTTGATTTCACCCTCGCCACTGAATACTGGATTTAGGTGTTTCTGCGGAAACCCTTTCTGAGCATAGACTCCGAGGAGCAATAGCTCTCCAGTCGTGATTGAGCCTTATACTCTTCCATGATCTGTGGATCTGGTTAGAATAAGGCCTGTGCTTCTTTCGAGGAAGAAGCACGGATCTTTGGGTTTGTTTTGGCCTCAGGGCGTGGCACAGCTCCCCTCTGCGGAGGGTATTTAAAAGAGCTAGCCCCTCCCCCTGATAAACCAGGTGCTCCTTCTGGTCTCTACAGAAGTCTGAGAATCTATCTTGGGTGTTGACCATCATTGGTTACCTTGGTTACCTTGGGAGCCCCCCCCCCTTCCCCGCCTTCCCCCCCTTCCCCCTCAACTCTAGCTGAGGGAATTAATGCATGTCCATACCACTTCAGGTATTTGACTATGTGGGCGTTTGGATCCCCCTCAAAGCTGGGTCTTGCCCTGATGTCCCCTGCTGGTGTTATCTAGCGCTGGTCAGTTAAGGTTGGTCCTCCTCTCTGCGGAGAGTCGAGCACCTGCCCTGTGACTCCTAATTTCTCCACATAACCTCATCAGAGATCGACCGCTTGCTGTCGTTTGATGAGTTACTCTATTGTGGGTATTAAGGCCCTTGGCCTTCTGGAGTCTTTAGACTGACAGCCTGGTTCATCAGATTACTTCCTACCCTTGTATGTTCCTCTTACAATCAGACGAAAGCGAGGTAGTTGTAGCACACCGTCTTTTACAAGGCTATGGAGGCCCTCCTTCCCATCGGAGGTTAAGTTCCTACTCTTTGATGGCAGCATACCTAGGGTCCTGGTGGCCCCCTGGGTACAGCTGCCCAGGCCTTTCTAGGCCTTCGCTGTACATCTCCCCTGACTCTGGGTGAGTAAGACAGTGCTCCCTTCACTGAGGTGAGGTAGCTGAAGCACGCCATCTGATTACAGCACTGAGTAGATCCTCCTCCCCATTGAAGGTTTGGTACCAGCACTATGGCCACGGGATACCCATACCAGCCGCATTGGATAAGCTGGCCGCTTGCTGCCACCCAATGTGCTTTCTCCCCGCCATGCTAAAACCATAGGCGGAGGTCACACTACCCTCTTCTGAGGTTTTTTAAGGGGCCTTATAAGCCCCTTGGGTATGGTGGCCTAGACCTTTATGCCTCTGCTGTGTCTATCTGGCCTTGGAGAGGCTTGGCAGTGCTCCCCTCGCTGAGGCAGGGTTGCTTGAGCACGCTATCTCTGGGTGGAAAGGCAAGATCATCCTCTCTTATCCTCTCGTATGGATACCCACCCCGTGGCTGCTACATACCTGCCCCGGCTATTATGTTGGGATTTGGTATCAACCATTCTTGTACAGAGCTTATCACAACCTCATTGGATAATTGGCCGCTTGCTGCCACCCAATGTGTTTTGTCTCCTGCTACACTAATTTGTGCGGAGCCTGCTGGTCTCAGAATGGAGCCCCTGCTCTGTATGGCTCTGGATATTCCAGGTCGTAGCCCTGGTGGAGTGTGCTAATCAGCCTATTTTACTCCCCTCATGAGTGAGGGTCCTCTGTGAGCATGCTGTCCCCTGTTGAGCAACTTCCTCCTATATGGAGATGGAACCCCTCTGCTCCAGGGTATTCCACCAAGAATTGCCATTTTGAGCTTTCAGTGCTCCCCTTGTTAAATGGCGATTCTGCTCCCTGAGATATAGAACCTCCCTCTGATTGAGTTTGGGTTCTCTGTTTCCAGAGCCTCCTTCCATGAACGGTATTTGGTGACCTGGCCTTCCAGGCACATTCTAAAATCCACAAAGTGGTAAGAATGCACACTAGTTTCTGTGTTCTTTCTAAAAACCTATATGGTGTGGTTTACGCGCTCAGCTCCATACCCCTTCTTGAGATGTTGAGCCCCGGTTCCTTGGGCTGCACTCAGCTTTTGTATCTTATTTGATACTTCTATCGAGGTACCAATACCTGCCTTGCCAGCTCTTGAGTAAGGTCACGCAGGACTTGGTAACCCCTTGGTGACGTACCAGCGTCTAGACTCTGTTCTAGACAGGTGGTTATATCCCTGAAGGAGTCCCCCTTCTCTGATTCCAGACCTGAGCTCTGCCCCAGGGTTAGGCTTCTGTAAGTCCTGCCCTTACAGGTAAGTTCTTGCGATAGGCAGCTCAGGCCTTGGCCGGAGGGATGAAGTCACTGACAGCCGCAGACGTCTTGGGGCAGCTCCCTCTTTGAGTGTAGAGCTGGTACTTAGTGCTGGCCTATGTAGCTTGTGAACAAATGCTTCAGAAGAAGAAGTGGATGTTGTGTTTTACCGGCGCCCTCTTATACTTTGAGGTTGCGCTAGTATGACGTGCCGGCCGCGACGAGTCACGCCAGCAGTGACGTCATAGGATGTTCATGATTAAACTTTAATAAATAACTTCCAAATATTCTGTAAACTGATGAATGTAGTAATTTGAGACTTGCTTTACTCTTGGCAGTAACATGCATTTTGGTCACTGGACAACAGATGAGTGATTGAGTGATCTGATCACTCAAACCATATTTTGGAGGAAGTCAAATACATGTGACCACAATGTAACATTAATACATTCTAATGCATACTGATGCATCCCAGGCAACAGTAAAGAAAGACTTGCTTAACTGCCAATCAAATATTTTTTTTTTGGTTATGTGCTACTTGTGCTACTTTAAAAAGAAAAAAAAAAAAAAACCTCTTAATGAGAGAGTAAATAAATAAGAAAGCTGCATGCATGTCCATTTACAGTACTTCAGTATGTCTGATATCAACATGCAGTGACAGATCATGTGAAGCACTTTAAATTAATCACCATTACTAAAATAACAACTAAAATATCACTGAAAATGTCATGTTTGTTGTTTAAGTCCACTATTATTTAAAAGTTTGAGGTCAGACTTTTTTGAAAGAAATTAAGTGTTTTCTTTCAGCAAGGATGGATTAGGTTGATCAAAAGTGACAGTTAAAACATTTATAATATAATTATAATTTTTATTTTGAACTTTTTATTCATTAAACTATACTGAAAAAAAACTGAAAAAATGGTTTTAAAAATATTAAATATTAATCTTATCAATAATAAAGAAATATTTCCAATTCACTATATTAGATTAATTTCTGAAGCATCATGTGACACTGAAGACTGGAGTAATGGCTGCTGACAATTTTTAAAAGCATTTTTAAATAATATTTTGGTTTTTAATATTGATGTTTTAATGATCAAGTACAGTGCATTGCAAAAGTATGTTTTGTTATGTTGCTGCCTTATGTTAAACTGCTTTAAATTCATACACAATAATGACAAAACCAAAACAGAATTGTCACAACTTTGTAAATTTATTAAAAAATAAATAAATAAATAAATAAAATAAGTACATTGCATAAGTATTCATACCCTTAACTCAGTACTTAGCTGAAGCACATTTACAGCCTCAAGTCTTTTGGGGTATGATGTGACAAACTTTGCACATCAGCATTTGGCGATTGTCTGCCATTTTCAGGTTCCTCCAGAAATGTTTGATTGGGTTTAATCCCAGGATTACCACTCAAGGACATTCACATAGTCGTCTATAAACCACTCTTGTTGTAAGCTTAGGGTCATTGTCCTGTTGTAAGGTGACCTATCTGACCAGTCTGAGGTTCTAAATGCTCTGGACGGGGTTTTTATTAACGCTATTTTAAAATTTTGGTACTTGAGCTTTTCTTCTATTCTGAATACATATATATATATATATATATATTTTTTTTTTTTTTTTGCTTTGCCATTATATGGAGTCTAGATTTATGTGGGGGGAAAAGTATCAAAGTTGTCCTAAGACAAGAACGGGTATCGTTTTGGGTTTTCGGACAACTCTGATGAAAGGTTTTGAACCACATCAAATGTTGACTACTGTATATTTGGGATAAATTACGCAATTTATGTACTTTTTCCTTTTTTATTTTATCAACAACCACAACGAGCCAGTCAGTGATAGATTTAGTGCCAAAATCAGAGACCCTTTAATTGCAAAGAACCACAGGAGGTGCATTTGAGCCCCATGTTAATAACAGGTAAAAACAGTTATGCGTCACAACTGACAACTTGTGATCAGATCGCTCAAGATGGATGCTAATACCAGGTGTAATCAGCGCCTAAGAAATCCATCAGTTTGTATCAGAAAACACTCTCTAAAAAAATCAATATGCACTGAATATGAAGCCAAAAATGCAGAACACAAACAAAGGAAAAATGCTGAGTCCTAATGGAACACAAATAGTTTCCCCAAAAGCCCCAGGGACAGTGAAAAACATCAACTCAAAGAGAAGTCACAGTCTAGCCCCAGCCATTTCTAATGCAAATGACTGCTTTCATGTTACGCATTAGGATGATTGCAAAATAATGCCAATATAATTGTGTATTTAACTGCATTTAAGATAAGGTACGCTGTCTGTCAGTGTCTACAGAAATACAGCAATCACTAAGTCGTCAACATTCAGTCCTTATCTGAAAATAATAATGGAGGGAATAATGTCAAACACGGCATCAGAGAAGGGAAAGAAAACACGCAGAATGCCATTTATTTAACCCGAAATTGTACTGGCAATGTGTGTTCAAACATGGGACTGAAGAAAGGTACCCGTATGGACCACATCTGCAAGATCCCAAACACACACACACAATAAATGGACACAAGTAAATAGCTTGGACCTCTGAGCATTCTGACCATGAACTGCACATTCAATTATCTGTTCTGCAGTGACGGAGATACGAGAGGAAGTCATGTTTTTCAATGGAAGTTCAATTTAATTCCACCTAATGTATCCTACAAGCACACAGCAAAAACACTAACACAAACAAACTACATTCCCCTGAACATCAAATCAAGAAATAAAAGCCAAATGAAAAATGGTAAGATTATAAAATAAGCACCCATTTCATACAGCCTCAGCAATAACAAACAGCAAACAAGCATAATGAAGTTTCATCCTCAGTTTGGAGCACTCTAGCTATTCGAAACAAGGCAGGAAAATTTGCCAGTCCATCTGTTTGGCCGAGAGGGCTGAGGGGAGTCTGAGCCCCTGCGGTTTCCGTGGGAGTCTGAAACAACCTCCGACTACAGAGCGCTCACACAGACCCGCATTCGCACCAGTCTCTCAGGGCCAGATGATGCTTCAGACCCGTTTGAGATCCATATCTCCCACATCTAGCATCTAAGCCATGAAGATCAGCGGCCTGGATCAGTGCCTGGAACAACTCTGGCACATACCAGGAAAACAAATTTGTTGTGGTGGAGATGAGATTAGATGTGGCAAGACAGAGCAAAGAGTGAATACGGATGAGCAGGAGGTGTGATATTTTTAGTTGTAAGCTTGTAAGATTTAATCACAGATATTCGCATGCTTAAGTGACACTGTATGTCTGAGATACGCTTTCATGAGAATCAATAACAGACGAGGACACGCGGTCACGGCCATGTCGACGAGGAATAGTTGAATAAAAGAAGTAATTATCATAATTTAGGGTTTCTCCACGTAATATGTGGATCACACGACAATGCTATACAAAATGAAGTGTTCATTTTAATCAGAAAGACAGAAAATCACTGAAAATGTATTATGTGGGAAAGTTTAAAGTAATGCAGAACATAACAGAAGATTTATTGCTACCAACAGTCTTCAAAAACCAAAAGAAATTCATATAGGTTTGATGACAGAATTTTCATTTTTGGGTGACCTATCCCTTTAAGAACACTCACAGCACTCAAAACACAAGAGAAAGCCATGAGAGTCTTTCAGAACAGAGGCGTTAAGCAGTTCTTCAGCTGTGGGAAAGTCGGTAAGATTAGTTTGGAAGCTCTGCATTGATGTGACAGTGAAGAAAAGCATAAATAAGTGTGCACTGTCTATCAAAGACGGATAAGCGAGTTGCAAACGATCACTTTGTACTGCTGTGTCATGTGTGATGCAGTTACTTTCCTAGATAAACCGGCTCCAACAGTGCAAAGATGGAAAATGGTCAGCTTGACATTTCAATCTCTTATCTGGTCTGTAAAAAGTTATTTTTAAATTAACATTCAAGTACTGTATGTTTTCAGACTCTTTAGTCAATAATTTTTTTTTGGTCAAGCCCATGGTAAACAGTTTCTGGCAAAATTTAATTTAATTTAATTACTGCATATTAGTTTATTAGGTCTCAATTAATTAGTAGAATATCATCTTCTAGCATCAGAGTCTTTTCTTATAACAGTTATGGATAATACCAAGTTTAAAGCAAAAGTGATATTTTATTACAGTTCAATCTCAGCTCATATCAAATTGATTAATGGTTTAAATTTAATTAAGAAGCTCACAATACAGTGTTTAACGTCAGGTTTTACTGTGGCTACTTCTCATTGTTGCAGTGTTGTTAACAAAAACTAAAAAAATGAAATAAATAAATTAACTAACTGAACACAAATAAAACTATATATAATTTAAAATGAAAAATAGAAATGCTGCCTTGACAACTAAAATAAAATTCAGTAGTTTAAGATTCATTATACCAACAAAAAAAATAAATAATAATAATAATAATAAACAAATTAATAAATAAAATAAAATAACACTGCATTGTTGATCAATGTATTCTTTTTTCTGGGAAATAATGTGAAACCAGCACCATTTTTACCCTTTACTACCAATTATTAAAGGAATTTAACCAAAAATGAAAATTCTGTCATTAATTACTCACCCTCATCATTTTTAAACCCGTGGCCTTCATTCATTCTCAGAACACAAGTTAAGATATTTTTGATTGAATCTGAGAGCTTTCTGGCAACTGAAATGTTTCCAGGCCCAAAAACGTAGCAAGGACATGGTTAGTCCATGTGACATTAGTGGCTCAACCATCATTTTATGAAGTTCTTACAGGTTTGGAACTGTCACAAACCTGGTCTGTGGTCTACCGTCCACTCACCACCAGATGTCGCTTTCTTACTATTGACACTTAGGGGCCCTTCACACAGAACGCGTCTAAAATGCAAGACGCATCGCTCTGGAATGGTTTTTAAAAAAATCGCAGCATAGAAGGCGAGGGTCTCGAAACGCGCTTTTGATGTGTGATGCAATAACATCAATAAGGGGCATTTTCAGTATATATATATATTCAGTGACAGAGATATTTCTCTCATGCCAACTTGCTAATGTAAACAAAAGCTTGCAACGCACAAGCTCGTCCACTGCTTTGGAACTGACACTGATGAGCAGCACTGTGTGTAAAAGTTGAAATTCTCCTAACTTGACACTGTGTTTTATAAAAACACTGCAAAAGACGCAAGACGCAAGCATAGCGGTCATGCGCATCCATGGAAAAGTAGTGCATTGGAATGGAAAAAACGCGTTCTGTGTGAATGGCCCCTTACACTGCACAGACTTCCACGTCACCACAGACTACATCTCCCATCACCCATTGCACTGATTACACCCACACAACTGCTACCAATCAGACACCCTATTTATGCCTTGGACCTCCTCATTCAGATTGTTGAGTATTGTTGTGTTTACCCCTCTCCTAGCAGTAGCATGTTACAGAGTCATTCTGAGTCTCATTCTCGCCTGTCTTGGATTACTCTTTGTATTGCCCTTTCGGACTCTGTTTGCCCCTTGTTGAACTTTGGACTGTCTATTTGAATTACCCGTTACCTCTTGGATTACGTTCGCTGTTGATCGACCCTCGCCTGTTCGGTTTACTCTTGTGTCGTGCCCTCATATACCTATTTGCCTGTGTTTGACCCTGCCTGTTATTAACCATGTTTGTTAATAATAACTTGCGCATGGATCTACCTGCTTCACGTCTCTTTCGCTCCATTACAGGAATGACATGAGGGTGAGTAATAATAACAGAATTTTCATTTTTGGGTTAACCATCGCTTTAAATCATAAGAACTGTGTAGAAATGCCATTTACTTTATATATCCTGCACTGCATACAGAAAGTATCTGAACCAACTTTGTCACAGTAAGGCATCTGTTTAAATATTGTAGAGTCGTCCATTGATGGGTGAAATTCATTGGACATGACGTTTGCCTGCCCTCTGTCTCCCTCCTCTGATACCCTCCTTTTTGACCTCTCTGATGGACCACTTGTCCACAAGTCATCAATTGTCCCACTGTCTTGAAGTCGGTCCATCTCTATGCTGACACTGTAAATGCTCACACAAACCCTTTTACATAACCAACAGCAGTGTTAAATGTAGCATTGCAACTGTGTATTGTATTTAATTTTTAATTTGTTTTCTTGTATGTAGACTATGCCGAGGGGAAGGTTCTGGAAATCTACGATACAGAGCAGCACTCATAAAATGATTTAATCCTCCGGTATGACGACACACCTCAGCGTCTACCACATAACAAACCGATGACAGCAGCTCACAGGCATACACCACCACATCAGCGCTGTGACCTGACAAGGGAAAAGCAGGTGTTATTCAGCGGAGACTACAGACCTCTTTGTGTCTTTGAGGGTCATGGTTCAGGTGCGCCGACACAGGTCACGTGCACGCCCGAGCTGTTGCTCTGGGGATAACAACTCGAGCATGAATCCCGATGTGGCAGCCACCCTCAGCAAAGCTCTGAGCCACACAACCCCAAACACTCCATACACCTACAAACCTATTTCAAATATACACAATGCATGACAGACAACATCTGATTGGTTGTTTTTAGCCATTTATGGGAATCAAAGTTCACAGGGTTTTTTTTTTTTTCTGTCTGGAAACAAAGTTGTGTTTACATGCTACTATGGCTGTTAGGGCACATAATGGCACATGTGTGACATTCGCGGCGATTTTAGCATCTGGCGTTTTAATAAATGAGGACATAAATACATGAACAACTGCTCTGAGAGTCACATTTGCATTTGACCGTTCCATTTGAGTAAAATGTATTGTTATTTTCCAGCCGCAGCTGTATCCAATGTAGCCGCAACAAGCGTCATTTACAGATATTCACGACAACCCGTCAAAATAAAAGTTTGTCTAACTTAAAGATGACAGAAATATAGAATGTACACGATACTACTACTGTTGAAAAATTAATAAAACTTTCTTTTTTAAAGAAAGAATTAGACAATATTTCTTTCATGTTTTAACTTTAATAGTAAATCCCCTTTACTTGCCAAAAATAAAATGTGTTTAATTTTTATAAATTAAAAGATAAATAAATAAAAAAAATGCCTTCTGTTAATATAAAGTAACAGAAGTAATAAAGTCTGAGTAAATAAAAATTCACAAGGCTATTATAATAAATAAATAAAAGTTGTTATGCATTCAAATAATTAGACATGCTAAAACCAGAATTTGGTAACAATAAAATAAAATATTTCATAGGGCCCTAAATATGTTGTTTTTGTTAAATCTTTAATAAATTAATTTTAAATTGTATAAGTGTGATGATTTTAAGAAATTAGAACAGAAAAAAACAGAAAAATTAAAACCAAGAAAAGAAAAACAGAATTTTGAAAAAAAAAAAAAAAAAAAATGGATTTCATAGGGCCCTCACTAATTAGGTGAGGCTGTCACTAATAATTATTTTAGGAATCGAGTAACTGGTCTATTATTCTGAAGATTAATCAAGTAATTGGATAACTAATACATAATACATTTAATAATACATTATTCTGTGATAATTAAAATAGACTTAAGCAAACAATAGCCTTGAAAATGACTTAAAATGCAATGAGGCAATAATTAATTCAAATAAAGTGTCCAAAGCAAGTAATCAAACGGTTTTATTGAACAAAACTTTTAAAATGCATCATGTAATATAGTATAAACAATAGAACTAATGTACATTATGCATAATAATAAATGACTGTAGAGGGCGCCAATGGCCTGATGATTGTTTTTACACTTTACTGCGTGATCTAATATTGACTAAACAACATTTAATTCTTAATCTTTAATATTTGGCCATTTCTTTAATACAGAAATCCTACAGACATATAATTTTTATGTTTTCTTGTATTTTATTTTATATGTGGACATCAAAACGTACATTTTGAGTGAAAGTTTGAGCTTTCATTTTGAAATTTGAAACATTATTGATGTGTTCTCCTGTGTTTGCCTAGGTTTATAAATTATTTACCTTACAAATCTAATTGTTACACAGGAAAGGTGGATAAACCTTCCACTAAACATCTACCTAATAATCCTAATAATCCTACCTAATAATCAACTGTGATTGGTCACTTCCAGATTAAATGACAGACAGCCCCTTCCTGATTAAATGACCGATTCTTGGCAAAACAGACCAGACTTATTGCTGAATGTCAAATGTCTGGCTATGCAAGACTAAGCTGCACCAAATGAACCACTGCTTATCCATAAACATAAGCCCTACATTCTCTCCAATTGACTGAAAAAAAAACACTCCCTCCATGTCCTCATTTCCACTCTCACCCTGGCCCTTTCACCCTCTCTCCCCACGGTCCTGCTCTGAATGCACTGATTTTTTGCTTGCATGCAGAGAAGGCAGAATCCCCCGCACCCTGTTTGCATGTTATGAGCTCAGCGATGGGAGTGTTGCAGGTTGTAGTGTAGTCAGCATGGGCTGCATAATTCAGTCTAGCTGTTGCGTCTGGGCGGGATCTGGGCCGCAGTGCATCTCCGTAGTGCCGTTAATGATGACAGCCAGGCCGATAATGGTGCGGGCTGCCAGACAGGATCCATACAGATAACCCAGGCACGACACTGATGGAGTCTCTCAGCGTCATTACCGTCCATCAGGTGGAATTACAGGGCAAAAACCAGCAGCAATATATGTCATTAGCAGAGTCACGGTTCAACACACAGCCCTGCTAAAACAAGGGTTGAGACTAGAGCCATCAAACACAGCCTCAGCATCCCGCCCCACACACACACAGAAGCTGCTTTTATGATATACTTGATTCATCTACAGAATATCTCTCTTCATGTTGATATCAGCCCATCATCTTACCTAAGATGTTGTACATTTGCACTTGGTTTTAATGTCCAGACAATTCATTAATATGCAAGCGTCTGAATTTTTCATGACTTTAAATTCTTTGAAAGGCAAGAAAGAACCATTCGCACGCAGACTGTAGACAATTAAGATAATTGCGAAAGTATGAAATATTAATTTCTTAAGTGGACCTGGAGGAAAAACACACTCACCCACACACACTTTAGAAGCTATATTAGTCAGGACCTCTTATATACACGCATATTCATTTTCATACAAAGAAAATTATATTTTACCACAACCACCCTAAACCGTATCCTCGTTTTTCTGATTTATAAGCATTGTGGACTTCAAAAAACTTCAAAAGGCAGATTCTAACAAGCTGGTTTGATACAGCTAGCCGCATGACAAAAAAAATAAATTCTTCAGTCCCACTTTATATTAGGTGGCCTTAACTACTATGTACTTGCATTAAAAAATAATATTGTAATAATAATATTGTGTTCATATTGTAGTGCAAAACACTCTTGCTGCTATTGAGTGGGGATACCTGAAGGTTTGGTGGTATGGGTAGGTTTAAGTTAAAGGAATAGTTCACTCAAATGAAAATTATACCATGATTTACTCACCCTCAAGTCATCCTGGGTGTATATGACTTTCTTCTTCCAGACGAACACAGTCGGAGTTGTTTTAAAATGTGGCTCTTCCAAGCTTTATAATGGTGGTGGATAGTGGCTGTTATTTTGAAGCTCCAAAAAGCGCATACATCCGTCGTAAAACTACCCCATACACCTCCGGGGGGTTAACACATGTGTTTTGAAGCAGATCCATGGGTTTTTGTAACAAAGATAGTTCTATTTTTAAAATTATAAACTTAAATCATTGACTTTCTTCAACAGCGTTCACGAGAGAGTCGAGTTCCGGCTTCTTTGCTGACCTCTGACTCGACATATGACGTAAGCCGCATTCATAGTGTAAGCTCAGGTGGGAATAAACGAATGAGGATAGAGCAATACTAAACGACGGTAATGAATTAAAAGTCAAAAATGAGAAGTAAAAAAAAAAAAAAGTCAGCGGATTTTACTATGAGAGAAGAAGAGCTTGAGTTTTTTGCACAGCCTTATTTGTTTGAGCCAGAGTAATGTTCAGTGGTGGTCGAAGTACACAAATCAAGGACTTGAGTAAAAGTACAGATATGTATAATAAAATATTACTCCAGTAAAAGTAAAAGTACTCCTTTTCAATTTTACTCGAGTGAAAGTACAAAAGTACTCGATTTTATATGTACTTAAGTAAAAAATTCAGATAGATTTATTTTGCAATTTTATATAGGCTACTTAATTTAATTTTATATTAGCACATATTTTTTTTATAATCCTACTGCTTAAAATACCTGGGATTTTCCCAAAATAACCACTATATGGAGTCAAGATAAATTTTTGTTGTTGATATAGACTATATTGATGAGAGTGAAATTTTCACTAGTAAGAAAAAAAGTGTTTTAAAGCTTGTTGTTTTGCAGAACGTCACAGTTATATGATATGAGAGCCTGAAATTAAGAAGAACATTTTAAGAATATAATTATATTTTTATAGTAATAAAAACACCTCTGGCCAAATGCCCCCAGAGGGCATCACTTCCCAATTTGATAATTACTGCAGTTACTATGTTCTGAACATTCAACCACCAAGATAGATCTAGGTGGTTGAATAAAAATATTTGGACTTTATATCTAAAAATGACCTCAACTTAGCACCAGCAAGCTTGTTAGCTAGATAGTTAGCACTAGCTAACAATATTTACTTATTTTCAGTATGGTTATTATGAATAAACATGTATGTCTACTCATAGCTGATCCAAACGATAAATATTGATAATATAAAAACAGACGTCACCCAGGGCTAGGCTAAATGCGTAGCATTTAAAAAAAAAACTGCTAAAGTTGCAGCAGCAGGAAAATATGAACATGCATGAGCATTTTATTTAACGTTAATCTGTCTTATTTTAATGTTCTGACCAAATGTTTTTGACCAGAAACACAGAGACATGTGTCTGCATTTCAGTGGGCTTAAATAGATCACCCTTTACAGCAGATTTAGTTCACAAACAAGTGACCGTTTTGACCTAAATATGATTTTCATTTACAATAATCCTATATTCGACATTAGTAACTTACTTCTCGCAGCGTCAATCGCGCGCACGCTCTCCCTCGCTCTAAACGGCTCATTTGAACCAGTGAGTTGTCGACTCGAGAACAGCTGCAATCGGATCACTTTAAATTCGTAAATGAATCGTTTGGTGCGATTTGCGAACCGATTTAACGGGTTCATTGAAAAGAATCAGTTTGTTCATGAATCAGACACCGCTTCTGCATCTCGGAGCACGTGATATATTATAAGGAGTAACGATATGTTTTATGAAATGTAGTGAAGTAAAAAGTACGATCTTATGCTTTGGAATGTAGTGAAGTAAAAGTAAAAGTTGCTCAACATAAAACTACTCCAGTAAAGTACAGATACTTGAAAAATGCACTTAAGTACAGTAACGAATTACAACTACTTACTTACTATCCACCACTGGTAATGTTACACAGACCAGGAGCTCGACTCTCTCTTCAAAATAACAGCCACTATTCACCACAATTACAAAGCTTGGAAGAGCCAGGATAAATTTTAAAACAACTCAGACTGTGTTCATCTGGAAGAAGAAAGTCATATACACCTAGAATGGCTGGAGTAAATCATGGTGAAATAAATTTTTGGGGGGTGAACTATACTTTTAATACAAACATGAATCACCGATGTAATTACATGCAGGTATTTCCTAATATAGAAGTAAAATGTTAAACATGAATGTACACGATAAGTGCTTTTTGTACCGAATGAATAATTCAAATGTAAGTACATAGTAGTTAAGGCCACCTAATATAAAGTGGGACTGATTTTTCTGCTTTATATTCACTATTTGAGTTTGCGGTACTGTGACTACTGTTGGCTGTTATTTGATAAACCGCTTGAGCAACATCATAAGTTGCTACGGATAAAAGCATCTACTAAATGACTAAATGTAAATATCATCAGACAAATCACTTAAGAAAAATGGCTAGGGTTTAAAACTCAAACAGTGTTTACACAGCACTTTTCCCTCGATGTAAATACCCAAACAAATGTGTCTACAACTGATCAGTAGTTCTTGTTTGGAAAGAGCATTTATATGTACATAGGTTTGCATTTGTCTGCCTTTTATACATATATTTTTACAGTAAAAAAAATTATTACTTTTGTACTGTATACAATTATATTGCAATAAAATTATCCAAATTACAGACTACCAGTGAATGATAAATAGTAATATCTAAGGTAAATAAACTAATACTGCTCACTTCTGCTTCTTGCTATCATTTTGGATGCAACCAAAAACAGTAAAAACACTTCTGAGAGACACACTCCATCTGCACACTTCTTAAAGGTTCTTTTTTGGCATCTATGGTTCCATGAAGAATCTTTGACATCCATGATGGAACCTCTGCATTGTACAAAAGTTTTTGTGGAAAAAGGTTCTTTAGATGATTAAAACATTCTTCATATAAGTTCTTTTAAAGAGATAGTTCAACCAAAAATGAAAATGATGTCATTAATTACCAGTGTGGTCTCATGATAATTCGTATGTAATTTATGTAAAATGTGGTTCTACCAAACGTACATTTACTTGTTTTTAGAGAACCTAAAGCATACAATACTGACGTATTTACAGGATCAACACATACAAATACTGTCTAACTGACGTCACCTAAAAAATGAATCCTTATGAATACTGAAATTGCGATGTGAATTGTATTATTGTTGTTTTTAGTTGTCATTTCAATAATAATTGTATTATTAAATTGTTTACTCGTTTACTTGTGTGAAATTATGTTGTGTTTTGTGATTTCTGCTGCCAGCTTGTTTAAGAATAGGCCTACATAATGTACAAAACAAAACTATACTTTAAATCCTTAAAATGAATAACATTTCTGCAATAATTTAACCGTGACATGTAATATTTGCTTTATTCACCATGAAACACAAAAGGTGTTTTCTCCGACATGCTGACCGACAATAGAACCATAAAATTCACATACACACACAGATTTGTTATGCTAAATTGCTACTAAAATGGTAATTTCCCTGCATATTTCGGTCAATTAAATTTTATATCCTTTTATATTCGCTATAAAATTGGTAGGTTTAAGTTTGGGGGTAGGTTAAGGGGGCTAAAAATCTAAAAATCGCTTTTGATAAAATTATAAAAATGCATATTTGCTATAAAATGGGTAGGTTTAGGTTTGTGGTTTTTTTTATCATTTTTGATAAAATCGATATGAATATCTTAACGATATAAAAGATACGCAAATATTTTACTTTTTTTTAGCTACAAATATATAGCGATTTGTACGTTTTAAACGTTAAAATAAGTCTAATTGTACATTTCAACATCAGTAAAAACACACAAAAATGTACATTTTGTGCTTGTAAATGTTACATAGTAATAACTACGTATAAACAAAGAGACCAGGCTGTAATTACTCACCCTCATGTCATTTCAAACCCATAAATCATCTTTAGAACACAAATTAAATATTTCTGATGAAATCCGAGAGCTTTCTGACGCTCCATATACAACGCAACTGAAATGTTCCCAGGCTCAGAAACGTAGTAAGGACATTGAAAACAGTCCATGTGACATCAACTGTAATTTTATGAAGCTACGAGAATAATTTTCGTGCACAAAGAAAACCAAAATAATGATTTTATTAACAATTTCTTCTCTTTCATGTTACACATGCATTCACGAGAGCAGCATGACGCATGTGTGTGATGTTGCTAATGCAGGAGCCAGCGTTCTGACGCATAACTGTATGCGGCTGGGCAAAAAATTGCAAATCATCCTCTCTGTTGAAATACAGCGTTGCCTTCTGCTTGTAAACAAGGCACAGCACATCTGGGTTCTATGTCTGCATGCCAACTCCTGCATCAGGTATGCAAAGATGAACGAAGGTCCTACAGGTTTGGAACAACATGAGGGTGAGTAATCATTGACAGAATTTTCATTTTTGGGTGAACTATCCCTTTAAGAACTGTTCACTGAAAGGTTCTTCAGAGAGCCAAAAATAGTTTTTCAGCGGCATTGCAGAAGAAACTCCCTTTTTTATTTTTTTTTATTTTTTTGAAGAGTGTGTGATGGTCCCCATGTATAATTTAATTTATAAAGTTAACAGATTTTTACAAATGAAAACTCAACACACATACAGTAATAACTAGAAATATTCATTAGTCCCTAATAGCACCCATACCAGAATCTACACTTATTCAGAGTCCATTCAGAAATATCAAAGTATTTGAATTTTTAATACCATTACAGTTTCTTTAAAAGCAAGACAGAATGATTTACGAGCAGGTTCTAGACAATTCTTTAGGATAATTGTTAAAACACATTAAATATTCACTTCTTAAGTGGTTCTGGTGCAAAGAATTTTTTTTTTTACAATTTTCCTTTTGTATTACTTGCATTATTTATTTCTGTAAGACATTTTCAACTTGCCACTCTTAAGGTGCATGGTGAGGTCAGGGAAATAAAAACGATGCTTCGAGAGGCCTTACACATATCATTCCTCAAATTTACACTGCAGCACTGAAGCAGCCTATATGTACATTATCTGCTTCACAACAGGGTCATAAATCCAGGGAGAAAGAGCGAGTGGGAAAAAGAGACTGAGAGAGGAAGAGCAAGCCCTACTTCCTCAGGGTTTATCATTATGAGCATAACGGCGGGATGAAAAGGTTTTCAAAGGTTTGTTTAAGGTCCTGTGGTGGACAGGTGATGACAGGCTTTGAGGCAAAAAGACCAAGCACCTATTAATAGAAGCATGTGCGCGTTATCTCCGGGAGCGAAAAGATGCTTCAGCAAACTTAATAAATGTCTTCCAAATCAATTTTGTTCAGATGTAAATGAAACAGACTGCGAGACAGATGATAAGTCTGCCATTACCGAGGCGCCTTTCTAGTGTGTTTACTCTTGTGTGCTGGAGTCAGTGTATTTAAACCACACTGATGATAACATGATATTAATTTATTAAATGGACGGCGCATCATGGACAAGCTAATTAATTTCTATGCATACTGTGCTGATAATTTTTAACCGTATTTATTTAATATGCTATGAAGTCTAGTTGGCACACAGGGTTGTATCTCAATAACCATAAGGTCCAGATGTGTTTGTTCCTTTTTTGTTTGTTTGTTTGTTTGTTTGTTTTTGCACCAGTGGATTTGGATGCTGGTTTTAAACAACTAATTTGAAACAGTCTTAACTTATTATTTAAATTTTAATTATAATATTTTATTTTCATTCTATCCACCAGATTCTATTATTGTCATATTTTTGTATTTGGGCTTTGGGTAAACACAGTAAAACCACACTGTCATACATAATGGTAAAGGTCAGCTGATGAAGGCAGATTTCAACTGAAAGACTGAACTTTAATCTAAGGACATGTTGTTGTTGTTGTTGTTATTGTATAATATTATTTTATTGCCAAAACAACTTTTACATGCTGTTCCATTAATTTTGTGCTTCATAACATTTACGTTTTAAATTCAACCTCCAAAAGGCTTTTAATGGCAAGGTCCCATTTTGACAAATTACCCCAGTACAGCATGCACTGTTATTTATTGGGAAAAAAAGTCAGTTTTGATGTGTGTGTATGGTGTGTGTGTGTGTGACCCTGGATAACAAAACTAGTCTTAAGTAGCACAGGTACATTTTTAGTAATACCCAAAAAACACTCCCACATTGCTAGGAACTTAATTTGGACAACTTTAAAGGCGATTTGCTCAATATTTAGCTAATTTTTGCACCCTTAGACCAAATATTGTCCTATCCTCGCTTATTTATTCAGCTTTCAGATCAAGTTCTCCAAAAAAAATTTTATCAAAAGTGAAAAGTGGTGTCAATCGATAAAAAAAAATGAACTAATTAATCATACATTGCGATGGTAGTTTTTTTGCGATTAATCACAATTAATCTACATGACATTTTTAATTATACATTTATATTGTAATAATTTCACATTCATGCTTCAAATTAACATAGAAACAACATAAAGAATGTATATTTTTAGTATTTAATGCCATCTTTTTTATCACTAATTCCAACTGATGTCTCTATGATTTTTTTCCCTAATATTTAACCATTCAATATAACAATTCAACATTACAGTATAATTAAACTATCAGTTTAACATTTATTAGACTTTAAAAAAATAGCTTCTAATTTAAGTGAACTTGAAACAATCTTCACATAAACCTTTTAAAATAAATGTCATATAGGCTTGTGCCCTTCAGCAAGAAAATATAACCTATCAAACACTAAATTATATACAATTCTAAACTATATAAAGATAAAGCTTAAAAATACAGCCGTTATTAATTTCCTCTTTTTAATTTTGATTTACAGACATAACAGCAGCTGGTTATTAGGATATTTTGGCTGCTGAAGCTCCTCGTTTCCGGTACCGTTTCTGCACTCGTTTGACTCACGTCTGGTGCTGAAGTAAAGTTGGAGCAAAAAGTCTCCTGTTTGATGTACTCGTAAAGACGCTCTGCGCATATAAATAAACACAATTCTTTAGCAGTTGTGAGTGGGGTGGCCAAACCCTAGTGCCACCCACACGTTAATTGCGTTAATCATTTTGAACCGGTTAAAATAAAAAAAATTAACCGCCTGTGTTAACGCGCTAATTTTGACACCACTAATATATATTACGCGAGTCAAACGAGTGCGGAAACGGTAGTGGTGACAAGGAGCTTCAGTAGAACATCAGTGAACTGAGGTCAGATGAGATACTGGCAGGTCATGTCGGTAAAAACTAATTTATCTGTCCTGTCAGATATTATACTGTGATCGTAGCGCGTGCTCTTCAAGTGCGCATGCTGTATTAGGCCTATATTAAAGCACTGTATCATATTCAAAACCAAATGAAACTGAGTATTTAATGTCGTAGTTATGTCGTGTCGTCTGTTAAGACATGAAGTTACAAAAAGGTGATTAAAGCTGCCTTAGAACTGTGCATGTAAGTATTTATTATTTATAGGTCACATTTAAAGTGTCAGCAGCGGCAGCTTTTAAAGTAACAGCACCCAAAATATCCTAATAACTGCTGTGATGTCTGTTAATCAAACAACGAAATTATAAAGAGGAAATTATTAACTTCTGTAGTTTTAAGCTTTATCTTTATAATTTTACATTTTATATAATTTAGTGTTTGATAATATTATGTTATATTATCAAGGCACAGGTAGTTCGCCTATATGTTATTTATTAAAATGGGTTTATGTGAAGATTGTTTCAAGTTCACTTAAATTAGAAGGTTTTTTTTTTAAGTCTAATAAATGTAAAAGTAATAGCTCTCAATTATACTGTAATGTTGAATGGTTGTATTCAATGGTTACATATTATGGGGGTAAAAATCAGTGATACTTGCCTTCAGTCATGAAAAAAGATGGCATTAAACAAATAGTATAAATATATACGTTATTATGTTGTATTTAAAATAATTTGAATCATGAATGTGAAATTATTGCAATATAAAAGTATAATTAAAAACTCTAATGTCAGGTAGGATTCATGATTAATTTCAGGAAAAATGTGCGATTAATTAGTTAATTTCTTTAATCGATTGACACCACTAATAACTAAAATTATATATATATTTTGTATTTATATTTTCAGTTTAATTCATTTTGTTATGTGTTTTAGACATGTGCCGGTATTCGGTAATACTATATATCACGATAATGAATATGCACGGTATTGTTATCGTGGGCATTTCAAAATACCGAAAATAATTACTTATTAAAAATTATTCCGAATTTTGCATACATTTTAAGCATTACTGGTTAAATGCACAACACCGTTGTAAACCGCGTTGAAAGAAAATGACAGTGTCATTCACTCTCTGACAGCAGATGGCGCTAAACCAAAAATGCAACGTTAACCCAGAAACAAAGCTGCGCTATTTTCTGAAACGTATTTAAATGATTCAAATAGCCATTCAGATTTTTGTATTTGCAGAGGTGTTCATCACAGCACGAAATACTTTAATATTTAGACTCAATAGGCTATTTATTTGAGCACTTTTTACATTTTAATCTGGACTACAACATGCCCTAGATATTGTTTGAAAGTGTATTCAAAGTGATTCTTTATTGTTTGGTCACATTTTACTTTAATTAATTAGTTAACATAAACTCCCAATGAAAAATTCTTCTAAACATTCATTAATCCTAGATAATTCCGATATAATATACAATATTAACTGAATAACACTAGTTAAAATAAAGAGTTTTTTTTTTAAATAAACCGAGCTAAGATGAACTAAAAGTTGTGTTATTTTTAACAAAGATTAATAATTTCTGTAGCAAATGTAGCTTTTGTTCATTGATCATGTTAACTAATAATAATGAACTAATAAGATCTTACTGTAAAGTGATACCCATTGGTCTTTTAATTCTTTAGCACTTTAAAATTTTGAACTTTATACATTGTAATGTTCAGAAATTTTTGTTATTATACTGTATTATGGCATCACTTTTTTGCAACTAAATTTCAATATCGTGATAATACCATATACCGTGATAAAAACATTATCAATTAATCGCAATATGAAAATTTGATACCGGCATATCCCTAATGTGTTTATTTTTTTTTAGCTTTTTTATTTATTTATTTATTTTATTTTATTTCTCTTTTTTAAAAACTCATTTTAGTTTAAGTTTTTCATCCAATATTTCTATTTTACTTCAGCTTTATTTCAATTAACATTTTTTTTTGTTTATTTAAGTTTTAGTTTTAACAATAACACCACTGGATGCTAAGGACAAACAGTGGGATCACACACAAATCATATCACTCAGAAATGATGAGAGCCGAACTCATAAACCTGAAGTTCATAAACCTGTCTGTACAGGCAGTGCTTGTTTTATGACTAATCCAGAAAAATTTGAAAATGTAATCTATAACACTATGAATCTAGCCTATTAATCAAATGACAAAACTCCAAAACTTGAATTTCCAAACTGGAATCGTAACGACTCCACAAACAGCAAAAACAATGAAAGTCACAGTGTCATATTTCAGGTTCATACGAAAATCCTTAGCATTAATGCGACCTAACCTCTGTGAGCCCTTCAGAAGCTTGCAGAGCTCATTGTGCAGTGCTGAGATGCCATTTTCTGGTCCAATGACACCACAGTGACTCTCATATTGAACATACCCAGTGGCTCGGGTTCATGACTGGCATCTCAGACACGCATTAAAAGCTTTCCCTTTAGTACTAAGATGTTAAGTTTGTGATGTGAGGCAAGTCCCGCTTCTCCAGCAGCTACTGAGATGAGCTCCAAGATCATTCTGGGAGCTTTGCAAGTCAGCCTCTATTAAAAATGACAAGATCAGACGCACTCACACACACACACACACACACACACACACTCAGATTGTGGATGGGTGATGTCACGTCACCTCTCTCCTCAGACAAGTTCCGGAATACATCATCATGCCAAAACACAGCTCATTAAACACTATTAGCCAGTCATTTCAGCAAATTAAATCCCCTCTCGACACTTCTTGCTTAACAAACAGCTCTGGGGTCAAAACCAAAGAGGGGTAGACTCAGGCAAATGAAAGCAGGCCTCTCATAATAATAGCACATCTGGGACAAACAGACATAATGTGATGTTGTTGTTAATGATCAGAGGTCGAGATTTGATTGTAATTACTTAAAGAGGCTCCTAATAGTGATAAAGTGCCTGTAATCGGCTCAAGGCACTTGTGAAAATATGTCTTGAACAATGATCGTCCTTAGAGACATTACTGATGAAGAAAATCAGATCAACACATTAATTAAGATCAAGCTGTAGACATTTCACACAAGGGATAGAGAGGTGGGCATGAGGTACGCTTCCTGGTACAATTCTGATTGGTCAATCACGCAATCGAGCAGTAATATTTCCTAATAACAGACGATTGCCAGGGCAATGCTGTATGAGATCACTCATCCAGGTAACTGAAACAGACACTACTTTCATTTCTTACATATCGCTTTGTGTACTTGCTCTCTTGTTTCAAACACAGCTGCAGTCATTTTGCATATCAGTTATTGATCTTAAGGGAAAATCAATTCTACTGCTGCAGTTTTTGTTCAATAATGCAGCTAGGGCAGTTGTTTTGTACCCTGTAATGAACTATTTAAGACACACAAAATTCAAAACTGTCATTCCAGTGTCGCATATAAAGGGATAATTCACCCAAAAATGAAAATAACCTAATAATTGACCATGATTTACTCACCCTCAAGCCATCCTAGGTGTAAATGTTAGGGGTGTGACGAGACACTTATCCCACGAGACAAGACGAGACACGAGACTGGGTTCACGAGAACGAGACGAGATGAGATTTTTAATGTTTTTTAAAGAAATCCTTAATAATGAAATATATAGGGAAAAATAGTATTTTATTCAACTGAAAAACAAAAAATATAGGTGCATTTTGATATGAACTTGTACTTTATGAAATTAAACTTCTATTTTAATGAATTATATGCAGTAATAAACATGTAAAAAAACATTTTAAAAAAATTGGAGATCACGATTCTCTCATGATTCTGAAGAAAAAAAAGATTAGATTAGAAATCTAAACAAAATAATTTACTAGTGATTCTGACACAACATTCATTGCTTAAGTCTTTTTTAAAAAATATATTCGATCAAATTAATTAATAAAGACTTAATTTACTATTAGAATCTTCTGAATGAATAATTCATTGATAAATGTGTTTTTAAACGTGCAGTTGTCGCCACCTCCTGGTGGAAGAGGATAAACATCACAATACATACACGTGTAAGATAGTTAGACTTTAATAGACATTAAGTGTTTATCCCCACACTATAAACTTTTATTCTAGTACTTCTGTTATTTAAATGTCTGAAACACAGAAATAATTATCATTATGTGGTTGAAAGACAGGAATAAGATTGCATGGCATTCGAACAGAGATCGCAATCTTTTAGGATTAATCGTGCAGCTCTATGTAAACATTGCGCATACTATCACATTCTCGGGAGACCAGACAGATATAGCGAGACACATCGGATCTCGCGAGAACTCGCGCTACGAGATCTCGTCACATCCCTAGTAAATGACTTTCTTCTTTCAGACAAATGCAGAGTTTTATTTTTTAAAAATGTCCTTGCTCTTCTTAGCTTTATGACAGCAGTGAATGGGTGTTGAGATTTTGAAGGCCAAAAAAGTGCATTAATCCATCATAAAACATATTTCACACATCTCCAGGTGATTAATAAAGGCCTCTTGAAGTGAATCAATGTACACATTCACAAGAGAGTGGCGTTCAACAGGATGTCGTAAGACAAAATTTTTAAATATAACTTAGCAAATACACTGCAAAAATGCTTTTCTTACTTAGATTTTTTGTCTTGTTTCCAGACAAAATATCCCAAAAATTCTTAAATCAAGAAGGATTTTCTAGACAAGCAAAAATTATTGTCTTGTTTTCAGAAAAAAAGTCAAAATTAAGTTAAAAACAAAACAAGCAAAATAATCTGCCAATGGGGTAGGCAAAAAAATCTTATTTCAATCAGAAAACAAGATTATTTTGCTTACCCCACTGGCAGATTATTTTGCTTGTATCAAGCAAAAACACACTTAATTTTGACTTGTTTTTTTCTGAAAACAAGACAACAATTTTTACTTGTCTAGGAAATCCTTCCTGTTTTAAGAATTTTTGGAGATTGTGGCTTAAAACAAGACAAAAAAGCTTTTTTTGCAGTGTAATCAGAATAATGACAATATGTAAACAGGAGTGAGGAGGTTTGCTTGTGTCATGTAAACATCTTACTGTGATTAAGTTCTTAAGCTGATATAGTCGCTTTGTTTGTACACATGTAACATTTATGTATTTGCGGTTGAATAATAGCATTAATTTATTAAAAACAAAATAAATAAACTCTTACTGACCCCAAACCTTTTAACAGTAGTTTAATTTCAACTTAGATCACCATTTCATGCCCCTGTATTTATTTATTTATTCAGTGAGTGGTCATGTAATACGCAAGATAAATGTACAGTCAGCCTGACATTATTGGAAAATAAACCCCTACAGAGCAAGACAATCCAGATCACTCAATTGATGGTTAATTTTGTGATAATGACTGGCTGATGCTACATTATTTCTTTGCATTTCAAACACCTTAATGGCTTTTACATTAACAAAGGTCTTGGGAATTAAGATCAATGTACAATTGTTCCTTTTCAATTGTCCAATCAACCACGGAATATTGCAATTTACATAAAACAGCAGACGCAGAGGGGATTTTTTGAGTGGCATAAAGGCCAGCGAATATCTGAGAGTATTAAGGAGAAAATGAAAAGAGAGACAGAGGGAGAGAGAGACAGAGAGGGGGAGAGAAGGAGAGAACGTTATGTGCCCAGAAAGAAGTAATTGCACATCAGAAGCTGACAAAATGGTGTTTTGATACAGCAAAATTGGCAGCTGAAACTTTCTCTGCATACGGCTTGTACATACAGATAATCTGAGGATTCAGAGCCACAGTGCTGCACACACTTCCAGCACGGCTGGTTAGAGGAAATGCTTTCTCAAGTGATTGCCAATGTCATTGACATCTAATGTCAGGAATGAGCACAGAAGGCTGACCCAGCTGTTTCACCAGTCAGGGACAGACACTTTCCACAATTAATCCTCAGCACAAATACAATCTCATGTGCATTTGTAAAAGCTTTCCAAATTAGTCTGCAGAACAGAATGTGCATTTACATAAATTTATCACTAAATGATATGTTCAAAGATTACTGTTAGTTGGGAAAACACATGGGAAAATACATCTACCGTGTGGGCCAAATGAGTTCACATTGAAAAGTGTAATCCTGGAAATAAAAGACATTATGATGTTCAATGAATCATTCTAAAGAATAAGAAAGATTCTGCATTATTTACAACTAATCATGTGTGACATTAAACGTGAACTTTGTATAAAAGGTCAGATTTTCTTGATTTTCTTTCCTTCATTCAAGCACAAGATGCTCTATGGAACTGTCAGGACAAAAATGGAAATGTATTCATGCATGATTCATATTCAGACTAATATTAAAAATATATTCACTTAGAATGTATATATATACTTGTAACTGTGTAAGGCAGGGCTCTTGCTTGTCCTGCTGAGTTTAGCTTAAAATCTAACAAGCTAATTAAGGTGTTCAAATTCACTTTGCAAATTTGGATTGATACAGAAGCCTGCTAGTCTGGCTTTGACAGTGAATTGGTACATGACAATATATTGGAACAGGAACAAAGAAGTGAATAGGAAAAGGATATTTCAAATGTGTTTTGGGAAACTGGTAATAAAAAGCAGATGATGAGGTTTTCAATTTATGTTAATTATCCAATTAAATTGTTATGCTAATAATGTAATTTTGTAGGGGACAAAAATTGCAGACTAAGAGTATTTTAACTAGCGGTCTCAGGCTTTTGAACCCTGTCTACATTGCAGGACTATTCACCATTTCTAATTTGACCTCAATTATGAATAACTAATTATTGACGAACATTTTCTGTTCGTCAGAAATGATCGCCGAACCTCAGTGACAATTTAATAACTTGCCAGCAGCGGAGCTGCTCAGAAGGAATTTAAATATAAATTATATGAAACACTTGAAGAAAAAGACTGTTATATGTCATACCCTTGTATGTCTTTAATTATTTAGAAAGCTAAAAGGAATTGTATGCCCCAAAATTTCTCCATTAACCACAAGCAGTACATTTTTGCAGAATATCCAAGCCACTCTTTTTAATACAATGATAGTAAATTAGGACTGGGGCTGTCAAGCAACAAGATGATAGGAAGTACCATAAAAGTATCAAAAAAGTAGCATATAACAGCTTTGTGCGACAAACAGTCCAAAATTTTAGTCATTATCCACTAGAAAATTTACAGTTGTTATTTTAATGATAACTTTTTGATAAATTGGTTAATCTTTTTGATGCTGCAGGGCTCTAATTCTCATGTATTGCAATTACATGGAAAAAAACGCACATTATAAAAAATTTGTGTTTTACTAAAGAATCAAAATGGACTTGCAAATTCAGAAATGTCAGAATTGTCAACTACAGTATCCCTTAAAAAAGAAAAAGAGTTCACTTAAAAATAAAAAATGACACATTTTTTATTTCAAATCATAGCGTTTGGCTAAAATACGAGTTGTCTATCTAAAATAATATTGCTGATTTTAGTGAAAAAGTCATCTTGTTTTTTTTTATTGGAGGAAGTGTTATTATAGATTATGGAGTGTATTTTGGCCAGAAGTGATAGAAATTAAGGGATTGGAAGCATGTGGATTCCTTTTTGATTATTGTGATGTTTTTATGAATGGCACCCATTCACTGCAATGGAT
Organism: Cirrhinus molitorella; assembly: GCA_033026305.1. Classification (NCBI taxonomy): domain Eukaryota; kingdom Metazoa; phylum Chordata; class Actinopteri; order Cypriniformes; family Cyprinidae; genus Cirrhinus; species Cirrhinus molitorella. The sequence goes on along the minus strand of CM065122.1, from coordinate 26,896,761 downwards.
CCACTGGTGAGCGAATGTTAAATTTTTCCAAATCTGATATAGAAACAAACTCATCTACATCTTGGATGGCCTGAGAGTGAATATATTTGCAGCTAATCATCACTTTTGGGTGAACTAGGGCTTTAAATCCTGAAATGTGGGTGAAAAAAAAGCCAAGAACAACAGAACATGAGTAAGACAAACAAAACACGGGTTACGGTAAGACAGATCACTCGAGACCAGCTCAATCTCTTTGATAAAGCGAATCTCAGTGGTTTAATTTCCAATGACGGAGAAATATTTTTAGCTTGACACAAAGAGGAACAAATGTCCAGAAAATAAAACAAAACGGGCGCCACGTCAGGGGATTCTAAAGTGATCTCACATCAATAGCTCAGGAGCTGTCACAGAGGGGCATTTGTTCTGGAACTGGGAGGATGAAATGATGACATTCAGGGGCCCGTTTTGTGAGATGATGTCTGGAGCCACCCGCCTGACACCTCCATAAATCAGAATGACTTTGCAGAGTCACACTAATGGAGACAAAACAGAAGATTAATACGTCTCAAGGTTTTGATAAAGGTTAATTTGGTAAAAGTATGCATCCGTTTGAAGCAATTACCAGCCACGAATGGTCGGTACCTGCAGAATTAGGGTTGCCATGGATACCTGCGGAGCAAGTAATAGGAATGTTTCCCTGCATGACAACATCTCGAATTTATTCATCTTTCTTTTATTTACCAGTTTGAAATACACAAAAAATAGAGGCTTTTAAAAATAGATAGCAGACCTGGCCTGTGCGTTACGCTTATGAATGCAGTATCAGTTATCTCTTCAACAATCTGAATAGCTCTGACCACATAACCTCTCTATATATCCGCTATACATCCAGGAGACGCAAAGGCATAATGACAGGATGCTGCACTGGAATTGATATCCTGCACATTGACACTTCTGATTTCTGCAGGGATATGTTTGCAAACATAACAGGTCAGGTCAGTGCAATTAACTGCCATCTCGTTTTTAAAAAGCGGTGCTAAGGGAAAATCAATTTTACGCTGGTGGTAAAAAAAAAAAGACCACTTTAAACAAGATTAAATACTTTAATGGTGGTCTGTTACTGGCTTGGTTATTGCAAACAAACCAGCCTGATCAGTGTAACCATATGGGTGAATGAATATTCAAACAATTTACTCAAAATGTATCATTTTTCTATGAAGATTCTAACCACCTTAACCTAAAGACCAAGAGTTGACCTTTGCCTTTACAGAGAAGTTTACGACTGTTTCCTTAAAATAAAGTACAAATGAAAGTTGTTTGAATGTTGTTTAATATGCTATCTCAACATCTCTGCAAATACAAAATGTGCCAAACAGAATTGCCAGATGTACTGCAGCATGACAATAAATAATCTAGAGACCAATTACTTGTGTATGAGGCCATGGGTCAGACAAAACAAATGTATCCCCACCGGACAAGGAACATGAGACGTGTCCACATCAACATGTTTCGCCTCATCTGTTCCTTCTGGGCAAAACAGAAAAACTCCAAGAGGATACAAAATAAGCTGTTTGTTCACTAATATAGGAAGATAGGTACTGTATTTGTCTTTGGGAAGTTCACTTCACTGTGAGACGTCTGGACAGCTGACGTTCATTGAGTGGGAGTTCTTGAAACTAAGCAACAGAGAGATGACAAATTTACACACATTACACACATTTACTACTACATTCTCCAAACTTTCACACTTCTTTTCATTCTTTTTTTCAGTAGGAACAAGCATTTGAACCTTACAAACAAGAAACGAGGAACTGCTTTCAAAAGGCTGCCTGTAATTCTATAGATTGTATAATAAAAATTGCTTATTCAAATCTGCACATTCCAACTTATCATTCATCTTAATATAAAGGAACTTAATTAGTACATTAAGACAAACAGCACGGCTGGTGTATTTTTAAACGCACAGTCCTAAACACTTCAACTACTGACTAACCAGAGCTGTGATGCTGTGAAAGCTAGAAAGTCGTAACGTAGAAGAGTTAAAAAAAAAAAATCAAAAGTGGATGAAGTTTCCAGACATTTTGCCATCATTGTATTCAATGAACACTTAAGAAAATACAGTGCGCAAAAGGGTCGGAAATTTAGGTCAAAAATGCCACCAAAATGAACAAAAATGCACAATTACGACAGCATTTTACTGCCACATTTAAAGAAAAGAAAAATAAACAAATAAAGAAATAAAATACAAGTTTAAAATCATAATATTTTGAGCATAAAAAAATATTACATGATTTAAGTTCAAATGTTTTGAAAATAAAGTCAAAATTATGAGTAATAATTTACAATAATGTATTTTTCACACTCTTTAATGTGGTGGGACAGATCGCTGTATTCATGTAAATCAATCATCTTTTTGATTACAATGAGCAATTTGTTTCATTAAATTTTCTTTTTGAAAATTGCACCACCTATTCCACAAAAAGGCATTTAAATTTTAATTCCTCACATGTATTCCATTAAAAACACCAATAAAACTTTCTAAAGTTTGAAGTAGACTGCAAATGGTTAACATAAGTTATATTTGTAACTCAGAAAGGTGATGGTAAGTTTAAACAGTTTATTTACAGCAGGGAATGAACGAACAAACAGGTGATAAATGCAGCAATAGAAGGTAGTAATAGAAGGAGGTAGATGATAGCAATACTGTCTTTTGCTTTGCCCGTTGGGAGATTGTCACAATTGAATACCACGAGGGAGAACGGGTATGAGTCTGTTGCTCTGTGTGAGACCAGACGTTGAGGGGAGGTGAGATGTGCGTTTATATACAGAGGTGATTAGTGATGATGAGCAGGTGAGACCGGTTAGTATTCCGGGGAATGTGGACGCTGTGATCAGGAGTTGAGAGAGCCTGGCTCATCCATGACAATATTGTTGTCTTTTCTGAGGTACAGTATATAAGTGACTATTCACAAGCTGTTTTATTCACACTATAATGCAGTAAATGATACCATTCATTATTTGTAGTGCGTAAGCCACCCAATAATTGCAATATTTTTGTGCATTGTTGCTTTTAATATAACACAGCTCAGCTTTTACATTTTGTCAGTTTTACCACAAAATACAAATTATAAATGTGTTTTTCCTACACGATATAGCACGATATAAACATGAAGGAAAATCAGATGAAAAAAAAAAACAGTATAGCCTAATGTTACATCCATTGTAATTGGATGATGGATTTACATACCGCTTAAACTGAGGTGAATAAAACGATCTTCATGCTACAAAGAGCGTGAAAAACTGCATTGTAATAGACATACTGTTTGTATTTCGCTATAACACTGAAACTTTTGAAAACTTTCGCTATAAAAACATTTTGAATTTATTCTCATAATTTTGGCTTAATTGTTGAAATATTTGACTTTATTCTCGTAATTTTTACATTTACATTTAGTCATTTAGCAGACGCTTTTATCCAAAGCGACTTACAATAGAAGCAATCAGAGCAACAAGAGAGCGACCGTGTATAAGTGCTGAGGCAAATTTCAGTTAGATAAACACGATAAGCCTTGCAAGGTTTTTTCATTTGCAGAACGCAAGCTTCTGGAGGGGACATAAGGTTGGATTAGACAGTTTAGGTATTCTGGTGCAGTACCAGTGGTTGACTTGTAGGCAAGCACCAGTACCTTGAATTTGATGCGAGCAGCTACTGGCAGCCAGTGGAGTCTGATGAAGAGAGGTGTGACATGGGCTTTCTTCGGCTCATTAAAGACCACTCTTGCTGCTGCATTCTGAATCATCTGCAAAGGCTTGGAAGTGCATGCAGGAAGGCCCGCCAAGAGTGCATTACAATAGTCCAGTCTAGATAGGACAAGAGCTTGGACAAGAAGTTGTGTAGCCTGCTCTGATAGGAAGGATCTGATCTTCCTAATGTTGTACAAGGCAAATCTGCAGGATCGAGCTGTAGCAGCAATATGGTCTGTGAAGGATAACTGGTTGTCCATTACAACACCAAGATTCCTAGCTGTCCTAGAGGAAGTTATGGTTGATGAATTTAGCTGTATAGAGAAGTTGTGATGAAGTGCAGGGTTGGCTGAGATCACAATCAGTTCAGTCTTAGCAAGGTTGAGCTGAAGATGGTGTTCTTTCATCCAGCCAGAGATGTCGGTCAGACAAGCTGCGATGCGAGCAGGAACCGTGGGGTCATCTGGATGGAAGGAGAAGTAGAGTTGCGTGTCATCAGCATAGCAGTGATAGGAAAAAGCATGCTTCCGAATGACAGAACCCAACGATGACATGTAGATGGAGAAGAGCAGTGGTCCAAGCACTGAGCCTTGAGGAACTCCAGTAGCAAGAAGTTGTGACTCAGAGACTTCACTCCTCCAAGCCACCTTGAAGGACCTACCTGAGAGGTAAGACTTGAACCATTGGAGTGCGGTTCCTGAGACGCCCATCTTCATGAGGGTGGACAGGAGGATCTGGTGGTTGACTGTGTCTAAAGCAGCAGACAGATCCAGCAAGATCAAGTCTTATTCTTGAAATATTTTTACCTTATTCTTGTCATTTTTACTTTATTCTCATAATTTCGACTTTATTCTTGTCATTTTTACTTTATTCTCGTAATTTTGACTATATGCTCATAATTTCAACTTTGTTCTCAAAATATTTTTACTTTATTCTTATCACTTTTACTTCATTCTCATAATTTAGACTTTATTCTCAAAATATTTTGAATATATTCTTGAAATATTTCTAATTTATTCTTGTAATTTTTACATAATTTATACATTATTTTCAAAATATTACAACTTTAATCTCGTAATCTTAGATTTTTTTTTATTTTTTAATGTGGCACTAAAACAACGTTGTACTGCATAGATTCAAGACAGAGGGACAAAAAAAGCCCCGGAACAATTAAACAAAGTATTACAGCTGTCACGATTAAAATGAAATGTAAAAAAAAATATATGAAAAGTGTCAATTTGCGAAAATACTTGATTTTGCACCCTACTTTGTGCAGAGTTGAGTCTTATACCCAATCAAATGTGTTTCTGTTGAATTTAAGAATGCATTGTCCAATCAGAGGCACCTAGATTAGTCAGCGCTGAAAACAGCAGAGCTGTGATGAGTGTGCACACTTGCGGATCCCCTCATCATAAACAACACAGTCCCGATACGATGTAAATAAAAGACTAATTTTGCAGCTTCACTGATTACCGTATTTATTAAAAGTGAAATTTTATAGTCTTCAAATCTGGGTACTGTCTTACATTTTAAAATCACTTACAGAGGAAGTTTGGTTCCACCAAACTAACATGACAGTCAAGACTCTTTTTCTTTTGTTTTCAATCGTGTTGTTCTAACATTACCTACAAACATCTTGACACCCTCTTTTTATGCAGATTTGATGCCACCTATAGTTCTAAACTTGTCTTATATTGGGGTCAATACGGTATAAAGGGAGTTTTTGCCTAACTTGCTAGACTAAATTATCATGATGCACTGATGTGTGTCTGTAAAGCCAGAACGTGACATACCTAAAATGCAGACACAAAACAAAAAGCTTTTTATATTGTTTTCTATATCGATTTTAATAATCATTATTACAGTATAAAGACTAATAATCTACGATAATGATTTTATCATAAAATTGCAGCCCTATGACCTCCTGTTTACATGTATAATTTAAGTCTATTGTAATTGACAACGCTTTAAAATATTGATTGAAGTAACTGAGTAAATAATAATTCCCCTCACTAATGGAGAAAATCAAGTCCAGGAGGAAAATATTTCTGACCCTGTTGTGCAATAAGTTACATGTCCTCATGGTATTAATGTCAGCATGTCAACACATATCAACATGTGAACTAAAGCGATTAGTATTCAGCACCAAGGATTCCTGGAACATCATGAGAGGTTTGCACGCAAGATTATACAAGTGACAGACTTCTGAACTCTATCTTTCAGCTCTCTGGGAGAGCAGTATTATTTGTTACTTTACTTTATTTAACTGACACTTCAAAGCCACTTAAAGTACACACTATGTGAAGACCCCAACAGCGTTCTGAGGTTAAGTGCCTTGTTCAAAAAAATAAAGTCATTATAGAAGATCTTGTAAACTTTCTGCTGACAGGTCACCACAAGCCAGGTTTGAAATGATGGGCTCTGACTCGCTAGCACAGATCTTGAACCACTGCATCACAACCACGACGGATTTGATTTTAACCATGAAATTCAATTCAGTGTTTTTAAACATATGCTCTATGCACTGACTTACATTTCATCAGACTACTCTCTAAGCTGCTTGTTTACTTTAAATTTTACCCGTAAATGGATAAAAATAAATAAATCTCATGCAACACTTACACAGCTCTAAGAAACTTGAATGTCAAGGTGATTTTTTATTCACTTAAGTCCTCACAAGGAAGTCTGTCCTATAAAATAGAATGAAATGTTCCTGTATATGTTCTATAAGCATAAGAGTTCATTACAGGTTCTGAAAAATGCTCATGTCACTGCATTTAATGCACTATATATAGAGAGAGCAAATCACTAAACTTTCACAGCATCACTGAAAAAAAAAAAAAACCTCTCAAGATGTCTGCGTACATTTTATGTTGATCAATAGCAGTAATTGTTCTTCAAAGAATAATGAAATAATCAAACCAAATCATACCTTCAGACACATACATAATTTCTTTAGCAAATCAGGCACTAAAACAACCCAGACAGCATTTGAAAATAAATGGCACTATTATTATTATTCTTGGTGAGTTCTCCTAGTGTGTTTAACGTCTTCTTTCTTTGAGTATCATGTATCCCAGTGATTGAAAGTTAGCATATTATATATTTATTTAGTCTGTGCAGCTGTCCTTGTCCTAACCTCCCTCATGGGAATGTCCTGATGTTTGTGACATATTAATAACACGGCTATTTTAAGATTTGTTTACATAGATTGCTCTCAATCTGTTTCACTTTGTTCTTTGTAGGGTTGGATGCATTTTTTCAACATCTCTATTTGCACAGCAGTGCAACACTCGTCATGTAACGTCTGTCTATAATTACATACTGCCATATATTTTCTCCAGTAGATCTTAGTACGCTGTCAATTAGATATCAGAGATCTCATTTTAATAAACTCATCATTACCACAAATACATCACAAGTGCAAAATCGATCTTCTTTCAGCTAAAATATTAATCACTGTACTTTGTAAAATACACTGACCTTTACAGAAAACAACAGAGCTTAATTAAGTTCATGACACAGACCCCCCAGATCTCAAATACAGCCTTTCCACTTCATAAAGTGGTTGTGTCTCTCTGTGTAGGCCACCAATTATTAAGTATTACCACTGGTGAATGGCATATACTCCACTTTGGTGATTGGGGAAAAAAATGGATTAAAAAAAAATTGAGGTCTATGAATAACTAGTTGTAGTTGTTATAGTATAACTAGTTTAGTGATGCATGCAGTTTTCTGATTGAGGCCATTAAAAAAAAAAAATACATTTGATAATTGTTTGTTAATGTTTTTTGTCATATTTTTGTCACACACAGATTTAACAGATTTCTTTCCCAAATTGCACTGACTGCTCTAAAACACCAATGTTTTAGGAGTTTAAGACACAGAAGAGGACACATGCTTATTCAATAACTGTTTTATTTTATTTTTATTTATTTTTTTTTATTCATTTATATGCTTTATTTTTTAAGATTAACTGTGTTTGCCGTCATAGCTGTACAAAGATTTGATTTCAAATAAAAGTATATCATAGCTATTAAACTATATATTATTATGGTTTAAAATCAGTATTTAACCACAGAACGATCTCAAAGTAAAAAGAGGTGCTAAAGTCTGATTTTGTGGTGGCTGTGCTTTAAAATGAAACTTAGAATTTTAATTCAAGTGATGGTGGATTTTTAAATTCTGAGCACTGGAGCGCTTTAAATTAGGGCTGTCAAACGATTAATCACATCCAAAATAAAAGTTTATGTATACATACTATATGTGTGTTTACTTTGTATATTTATTATGTACATATAAATATGCACACATACATGTATATATTAAAACAAAATATTTATATGTATATATATTTATACCTATATACAATTTAGATTATAAATAAATATAAATATTTTAGATGTAAATCTAAAATATTTTTCCTTAATATATACATGAATGTGTTTGTATTTATATATACATAATAAATATACACAGTGCACAAATATATAGTATGTAAACATAAACTTTTATTTTGGATGCGATTAATCGTTTGACAGCCCTACTTTAAATGTTTGAAAATTAAGAATGAGAAATTTGGAAAAGTACTGAATAAGTAATGAATTGTATCAGTTACATTAATAAAGTAATTGAAATAGTTACACTACTTACATTTCAAATAGGGTAACTGCAATCGGTAATCTGTAACCTATTGCATTTTCAAAGTAACCTTCGTAACACTGCTTATAAGTACTGCAAGCTTACTAAACATTTACAATAAAAATTATTCACAACTCATCTTTGAAAGCAAAAAAAAATGCAGGCCTCTACTCTTTGCAGACTACTAAATACACTACCATTAAAATGTTTGTTTTAAAGAAATGTTAGCAAGATTGCATTAAATTGATAATCAGTAACAGTCAAGGCATTTATAATGTTACAAAAGAAAGCACCCCTAGTACAGCAACTTCTGTGTAAGCAGTAGTGTTTTACTCTAGCATTACATAAAAAAATCATTTAATAATAGTGTAATAATTTTAACATCAGTTAGGAACTGAATAATAAAAAGGAAAAATAAAATACTCTATGAATTCAATATGCACTGATTCTTACTTAAGCTACAAAAGGCAAGAGCAGTGAGTGATTTTCTATTTGTGTTTTGTTCTTGTTCATGGCCCCAAATACTGCAAGCTGTAGCGATATCCATATTCCAATATGTACACTGCCCTCCAAAAGTTTGGAAAAACCCCTGTGAAAAAAGACAGGCAAAGTGTGGTTTTGGATGATATCAGCATGAACCCTTATCATTTTTTGGTGCAATCACATTAAAAGTAACTTGACATTATCACTGAAGACCATCATGTCTGTCATGGAATGGACTCTCCAATCACCCGACCTCAACCCAATTGAGCTACTATGGGAGGAACTGGACCGTGATGTCCGTAAGAAGTGTCCAACCAGTGTGAATTATATTTGGGCAATCCTTCAGGAGGCTTGGAGTAATATATCAAGTCAATGTTTGAATAAACTTACTAGGGCTGTTTCGAATACCATTTTTTGAGCTTCGAAGCTTCGGTGGAAATCAATATCGAATATTCGAAGCTTCGGTGGGAGGGGCTATGCATATAATAAAAGCAGAAATCTCTGTGTGTCTGTTTTATGTTTATGCTAGGATGATTTTCCGGAAGATGTATATATGTATGTAACGAAGTTCAAGACTCTGGGAAGTATGCGGGAAACTGCAAACGTACTTTAATAACAAAATAAATATTAAACGGCAGCCGCTTCACGCCAGACTCCATCTGTGTTTGCGTTAATCAGTCAGAACTCTCACCGCTCAAAACGCCGGATTTTTGTTCAGTCCTGCATTCTGCAAGCTAATTAATCCTCTCATTATAACAAAGCTTGTAGACTTGTAGAATGCACGTTCATGACGCCAAGAGTTTTACGCGATCGTTAAAAAGAAACTGAAATTAAAACGTGCACGCGCATTCAAAAGCAATTTTAATACTATAGAGCGATTCCCCAATGCGCGTAAATTAGGCCATATAACATATCTAGGCTTTATAACTGTTGCTGTGAGTTCTTTATAGGATATAGGCTGCGTGGCGGACACGTCGCGGATTTGCTGCGTGTTGATTTGTCTTTCTGCGCCTATGTTAACAGATTAGAGCAGCCACACTGTCGAATAAGCGCTTAAATCAGGTGCGGTCCAACCACACTGCAACCGCGACCCCGCGACAGAATAGAAGTGCAGCGGAAGTGCAGTCACGTAACAAACCTGCTCCACGTCCGCCACGCAGGCAGTGTGTCTCAGAGGCTTCGGTTGAAAACGGCATGCATCTCCGCTCACATGCTCTGTTAGGCAGGCTAGACAGCTCACATTTCAATGAACAAAAATATTTCTTTATATTTCAAACTTTAAAATAAATCACAACCAGGTTGCATACTATAGTGACACTAGTACACTCTTTTCTCCGTGGCTTGCTGACAGCTCTTCCCCTCCCGTTCACTGATGGGCCATTCAAGTGCGAATGAAAACTGTTCGCGGGGGAAGTCACGTGTTAAAAAAAAAGAATATTCGGATCTCAGAATTGAAAATCGAATGCCAACCCACGGAACGAATATTCGTATATTCGACTATTCTAGCACAGCCCTAAAACTTACAGCTCGGATGCCCAGATTATGCAGAGCTGTGATAGCTGCTAATGGTGATGAATCGAAAATGTACATTTGTTCTATGTATAAACTGTTTATGTGTTGTCCCTTATCAGTGCTAAACAGGTCCCGTTGTTTCTGGATCACGCATTGTGCGTATGCCTCGTTAAATATGAAGATGATTTACTCAAGATGCCTTCAGATTAGACACTAAAGATGATCATAACCAATGTCCATCACATATGTGGATAACAGTTTTTTATTTGTATTCTTTTCACTAACAGTTATATATAAATATCAAATAAAATGTCCACAATAAAAACAGCTAGCTCGTTTAACTGATTACCTTAAAAGTCAACTGATATCACCATTATTTATTATGGCTATTAACACGTTCTCCAACAAGCGGAAACGATGAGACCTGTTTTCCGGGTTTGGTCAGGTGACGTTCGACATATAACCGATTGTTATTGCTATATTGCACAGCCCTAATTTATATAAATATATATAGGACACACACATATATTATGTAAACAAACTTTCATTTTGGATGCAATTAATCACAACAATCGATTTGACAGCACTAATTTTAAAATATATTAAATTAATTTAAAAGGGAACCCCAGGAATTAAGACTTGTATGGCTTAATATAATGTAAATTATGTCTCTTACTGAAACATGTAGAAGATTTACAGTATTGTTTTATATTATACATATTTTGTACTATATAAAACAATGTGGATTTTTATGGGTTTTCTACTACATATTTTAGCAAGAGATCATTTACACTATATTAAGCCATATGAGTCTTAATACTTGGGGTTCCCTTTAAACTGTAACATTATTTCACAGTATTACTGTATTTATACATGCATCCTTGTGACAGCATAAGAGACATTCCAAAAAAATAAAAAATAATAATGAAAAAATAAATCATAAAAACCAACCCCAACTTTTGAATGGCAGTCTATCATTTTACCAGATTTTAAACATATAATTGAAATGAACTAGACTGCTGCTTTTCGTTAATGAATGGAAAAGCCCAAATGTTTGCTCTCCAATAGTTTGGACCCAACACTTATATACACAGACACACAGCTTTCAGACATGTGTTAACACAATCAGTTAATTCATTGTGATTATGTTAATAATTTTCTTGACTGGATACCAATATGTTCCTGGAATGCTCAACTCTACAATTAAATGCAAACAATTAAAAAATAATTGAAAACACTGACAGACGCTTTACTAATCTCATATTTCATATATTTCTCTTATTCTCTGGTTCTTCAACTGTCTGTTTTACTAGCCTACAAGACAGGTGGTCCAAAACCTTTAGTGCACTTGAAAAAGAAAGCAACTTCAAACAGATTCTATTTCAAGCTTTGAAGTCTAGTTATGGTTAAAAGAGCAACCAAAAAAAGACAAGACATTTTCGTAGTGGTTATATTCTAATTTCACAGTACTTGTGCAGAGGCCTTAGAAGATGTCAGATGAACTACCTACAAAAAAAAAAAAAAAACTCATCTTAATCTATTCTCGTCATAACCTATTTTACTAAGTTTGATTCTTCAGTAGAGGGAAGTTTATATGCATATAAGGGGGTTCCTAGACACCTCTCGCAGACAACACTGGCCTGCGGCTACAGGGAGCTGAATGGATTAAAGTTCAAAGGCAAGAGCCAGGGATTACTCACAGATTCAAAGTCTTCAAGGGTGCAGTGCAGCCCCTGAAAACGACAAGATTTCACCATGTCCCAGAGGCGGTGAGCGGCTCGATCATACAGCTCCTGCCAGTCAAACTTGTACAGGTTGCACTTCGGCTTTGTGATGTTAAGTCGCGGCACGTATGCGCCGCCCGTTCGGCTGGTACGCTTAGTGAAGACGGTGTCCACAGGAAGGCCCCAAATCCCTCCAATGTGCTGCACATCACAGTCCGTGAGAGCGGACAGCCGAACCGGGTTCATGTTGCACAGTGTAACAGCGGGAAATTGAATCTCGCTTCTCTCCTCATCTAGTTGGGTGACATGGTGGTATTGGAAATAAAAAGCAATAGAGCTGAAGAAATAGTGTAGGCAGAAGCCTACTGATCCCAAGATGGCCAGCAGCCAGAGCGAATATCTGACGGAGCCCATGTTTGGCTGGAGCAGATTTTGGATTCCATGAAGAGAGGTTTGTTCTGCTAATGTTCTTGGATAAAATCTGTGAGTTCTGACGGCTTTTGTGGAGTGTGATTGTTGGAGAGTTTCGTCCCACCACCTGTATGACACAGCTGCCATTCTCAAAACCTCTCTGTTGGAAGACTTGCTAGAAACTGAAAAGGCATTGGTCATAAGGCTTTTATAGATCTCTGAGGTGGACTTCATAGGCTAATCTACCAATATAATCTAGTTTGTAATCATTTAAGTGAAGCCATCATCTACATTACATACTTTTATCTCAACGTGATTTCATCTACAGCTTCCTCATTAAGATTTCTCACAAGCAAGCAAAGAGGGAAATGAGTCTGAACTCTTAAAAGTTAAACTACTAAAAGTTCATCATCACAGTGATTGTGATTGAACACTGTGACTGCAGTAAGATACTGAGTTCCATTACCAGTCATTAAAAACAGACATCTTGTGATATCTTGGCTTTCTCTCACCCAAATGCTCTCTGTTCTAGTGAAATTATAAAATAAAGTAACACAATTTGCCGCTATTACTGATACTCTCTATAGACATACAAATAGATGCAAGACAAATAGATTTTTGATGTAAAAAAAAAAATGCTGGCCGTGCAAAATTTGAACTTGCAACGTTTCATTCCATTAAATTCTCATTTACTCTAAATCAGAGTAAATCAGTCTGTTCAACCAGTTCATGTAAAGGGACAGATTAAAAACAACATTTAGTGAGGCTTTTTATTTTGTTTTAAAAAGCCTCACTATTTAAGTGTTAAATACTGCTGCTCATTACTATATTTATGCCTCAGTTTTACATAAATTAGTATTCTAGTTTTCAGCTGTATTACTGTAAATGTATCTGAGATTGTGCAATAACTCAAAAATCCTGAAAATATTCCTGTGAGATTGCATATGATTACATTTTATTTAAATAGTTGTTTCTTATTACTGTTTATAATACATACACTACCAGTCAAAAGTTTTTGAACAGTAAGATTTTCAATGTTCTTAAACAAGTCTTTTCTCCTCACCAAGCCTGCATTTATTTGATCTAAAGTACAGCAAAAACAGTAAAATTCAGAATTTTACTATTTAAAATAATTGTTTTCTATTTAAATATATTTGAAAATGTAATTTATTCCTGTGATTTCAAAGCTGATTTTTTTGCATCATTACTCACATTCATCATTAGTTACATGATCCTTCAGAAATCATTGTAATATTCAGATTTGCTGCTCAAAACAACTCAAAACAATTATTGTATTATTATGTTGAAAATAGCTCAATAGAATTTTTTCAGGTTTCTTTTATGAACAGAAAATTCAGAAGTACAGCATTTATCATTATAAATGTCTTTATCATCACTTCTGATAAATTTAAAACATCCTTGCTAAATAAAAGTATAACTTCTATTATTCCCCCCAACCTGACCACCGCCCCCCTGCCCCCAACAATTATACTGACTCCAACCTTTTGAATGGTATAGTTTTTTTTATTTCAGATAAATGCCAATCTTTGGATCTTTCTATTCATCAAGGAATCCTGAAAAAAATGTACTCAACTGTTTTAAATACTGATAAGAAAAGTAATAATAACAATAATGTTAGCATATTTGAATGATTTCTGAAGGATCATGTGACACAGAAGACAGGAGTAATGATGCTGAAAATGTAGCTTTGATAAAAAAAAAAAAAAAATTACATTTTAAAATATATATTAAAATAGAAAATCAGTTATTTTAAAGAGTAAAATTTTTTCGCAATTTTACTGCTATTGCTGTATTTGGATCAAATAAATGCAGGCTTGGTGAGCAGAAGAGTCTTCTTTAAAAACATCTTACTGTTCAAAAACTTTTGACTGGCAGGGTATATACATTTATTTATTCATTCATTCATTTATTCAACAGTTCTTTCTCATCCTCCAATCATGATTGGCTGAGAGAAGTGTGATATTCTAGTGATATTGGATTCACATTTTGCATCATTCTGCTTGCGGTATTTCTCACAGCGAGTGTCATCGCAGACACCCAAATCCACTATAATTTTAAAAATAATACTGTATTTGTGTCATGAAATATAGTTTTCAAAAGTGTAGCTTGACTGACAAATTCAAATTGCGAAAGCTCAGAAAGCTATAGTTTTAAAGTAGCTTCCCCAAAACTGCAAACTGTCTAGACTAATGTCTCTTTGTTTGCACAGATATAGATAACTAGAAGAGAGGCTTACGGATCGATAGTGTGATTGACAGGCTTTTTGGAAACACGCTGAGCTCATTTAATGAGAGAACTACATTGTTTGCATGCAGGATTTGTTGAAAGACACCGTTGCCAAGATGCAGAACGCGTAGGCAAGATGATGAGAGAGGGCATCTGAATCAGCTTAAATTCATACTTGTATACATGCACCAATATACATCTTCAGAGCTTCACCCTGTGGCACCATCATGCTCAGATGACAATGATTCTTCTTGAAGTAAGAAACTGGGTGCCCTCTGGCCACCTCCCACACAGGAAGACGGCGAGTATGATGTCAATCCCACTGGCACAGATTTAAGGACAGCCAGAGCACTCCAGGTCTCTCTCTACCTGACAAGTCGACACAAACCATTACTTACATTACTTTAGTCTTTAGTCCATGATATTTATTTTTGGGGGGTGAACTATTCTTTTAATACATTTTAACACCATTTATTAAGATTCCAAAGTGGTCTATTGCTCCTCATTGTACAATACATACATACATTACTCTGAAGTTTATATTTAATAGATATGAGTCACAGACAGCCTCTTACTTTTCATCAGACATCAGCCTGAGAGTGAGTTGCTTTCAAATGTATCTGTGGAGAGATTTACACTTACATACTGTACATACTCTTCAAAGACAAAAAGTCCATTTATGCGTCAAATGCCAAAACATACCTAAAGATAACATAAGCATCAAGGTCAGACAAGTGTCAACAAACTGCGACAACAACTTACAGACAAGTGGTGTTGACAAGTCTAATATTCCTTGTAATAAACACACAACATGGATCAAGTAGATAATAAATGAAAAAAAGTATGTGCTCTATACATGGAGTCAGACCTGGCTGCAAATTTTAGAGTCAGGATGGTTTCTATTCCTATTGTATTATTGATAAATATTATTTCTCTGGTTTGCGTCACTAGAAAATAAATGTCACTTTATAGGTTGAGAAAATATATTGCATTTTAATGATTATGAAAGACATGTTCAATGAAGCATATATTTTAGAATAACAAGCACTGATGAATTGTGCACAAGACGAGAGACATTACCCTCATGAAAAGCATGTGCACCATCTATTTGAATAAATGTATATTTTAAATAAAAGAACTGCACTTGCAGATATTATAATATTTAGAAAAAATGCCTCTTAAGTGCATTAGGTCAAAAAAGGCATTCTAAAGTTAAACTAATTGATTTTAATATAATTTAAAGGAGCACTCCACTTTTTTGAAAATAGGCTCATTTTCCAACTCCCCCAGAGTTAAACAGATGAGATTTACCGTTTTTTGAATCCATTCAACCAATCTCCGGGTCTGCTGTTAGCACTTTTAGCATAGCTTAGCATAAATCACTGAATCAGACTAGACCAGAGCTTCCCAAACTTCAGAGGGGTAAGGCCTCCCAAAAACACAGAAAAAGCTCCACGACCCCCTAATTTTATAATGAATCGAAAAGCAAGACTAGGGCGTTTAAATGGCAGCTGCAGCCAATAACTAAGCCTCTGCTGCCATCTTTTGGTTATAAGGGAAATTTCATGCCATCTTAAAAAGGAATCATGGAATCCTAGATGTCCGCCCCGGGGTACTAGACGCTGCTAAATACGAAAACGAAACGAAAGCAAGCTATCCAATGTGTTATTGCATGGTTAAGCAATGTAGCCCAATCACATGCATATCTGTTGATTTCTTGAACGCAATGGCCAATTAGAAACGTTTTTGTCAGAATGCACTCACCGCTGAAAGCCCGTTTTGCGCGCTGGTGAATCATCTCATTAAGTGCAAATGCGATGTAATTAGAGATTCGTATTGTATTTTAGAGACCTTAATTGTTTATAAAGGAACTTTCTGAGATCGCAGTGAAGTTGAGTGACGCTTTGTAGTTAAAGGGAGCGCGAGTTGCGCACTTTCTGTAATCAGTGATGTAGTGGAGGGTTTCAGTCGGCTTTGCGTATACCCACTTCTAATAATACCCCCTGCGCACATCATTCGTGTCCTGCATTAGCCACAATCCGACACTGTAGAGATAGTGATAATGCGGTCAGGACCGTGGCGCTGGCTTGCTTTGAAATATGTTTGATGATTGTGCCTGATGCGCCCGCGCCCGCTCTTTCTCCCGCACCGCAGATGTTGCTGTTCATAAGCGAAAGCATATTAGGGCAGGCGCGCCACTGGAAAAGGTAATATTTATGATTGATTACCTTTGAATCAGTTTATAATAACGAAAACAATACCTTACAAATAAAAATAAGCAGGTTTTTACGATCAGAAGTGTCCTATAGCAGTAAACCCAGTTAACTTTTCTGTCAAAGGATCCAGTAAACAAATACGTAAAATAGTAAGTTAAAAACGACTCTAACACAGAGAAAACCCGACCCATTTATTAGAGATATGCATGTATGCGAAGAGTATGCCCACTTCTTCCGGAACCACACCACTGACTATAACCCATTCAGAGTTTATATGCAACTTTTGTTTTCGGACACACACACGCTGCAATGTTTCGGGAATGTCATCCACATATTTATGCTGTGTTCATTATTGAAATAGCACAGTAACATAGTGAAAACCAAAGCGACTGAAGGGACAAACAGCCTCAGTGATTCCCAAACTACCACAGACAGCACGAGTTCTGGGCGAGATCTAGTGCACGGACCAAAAGCGTGTAAACTTGAGACCGAGACATCAACCAGTAGCTTTCGTTTCCAATAACAGACAGTAGAAAGTTCAGGAATAAAAGGTATGCGATTTATGACAGAACAGTCTCACACTCGATCGTTTATTTAGTAACAACGAATAAAAATATACATTACAAGTGCAAATGAACTGACACTTAAAACGCGCAGCATAGCGAGGATTCACCTGTAGCAAGAGACAAAAGCTCGTCCAGTTTTGTTGGCAACTTCTTTAAGTTATTCTTGACTGCACTGTACGGTCAGGGCATTGTTTTAACGCTTACCTCCGAAAAATATTTTCTTTTGCGCACCCCATCCCCCATTTTAATATTTTGATTTAGCCTAGCTACGCCCTGCCTTACCATGGGTGCAGAAGGCGCAATGATATTACGCAGTGCCTGAATATAATGCTATATAGTAATATAGTGTATAGTAATATAGTAAATTTAAAGCATAGAATCTGTAGAACATGTCCAAGGTTTTACACACCAGTCTGTTATTGTGGGACATCAGTCACATGGCCTCTTGGGCAGGCCTTGGCCATTCAAAGCGGCCAAGCTTCCCAGACCTTCTGCTGTCAGCCTGAAGGTTGGCTATGTGAGACTATTAGGAAATTAAACATTTTTTATTATTTTTTTTTTAATCAGGGACAAAGCACATTAATGGTACATACAACATGTAAAATGCACCGGATTTAGCCAACACTGGCTAATTTTCATCCGTAGTCCCTTTTGGCAGGTTGATGTTAAGGACATGAGAAAAGTATGAACAAAGAATATTAATACACCAAATTAAGGACAAGAAATACCATACATAGAATTAATTAAAATTACAGAATACCATACCATATCCATAAATGACTATAAACGATCAAAATTTTGATTGGTCAATAACCATATTTTCAACTTTTTTGAGAAACCACAGTGTCCCGTTAAATGTTTTAATTTGTTCAGCTCTACTGGGAGTCTATTCCACTCATGTGTTCCTCTAAAAGCAAAAGATAATTGACCAAAGGTAGTTCTCCTTAATGGCACATTACAATCACCTCCAGCTCGTGTATATCTTCCTATTTTCTTACCTATATAATCATTAAAAACGGGTGGAGCAAACCCATTTAAGATCTTAAAAATAAGTAACAGGTCAGCAAATTGAATCAAATGTTCCCAACTTAAAATAGAAAACTTACTTAATATGCTACAATGGTGAACACTTTTTGGTTGTTTATCAAGAACCTTGAGAGTTTGTTTATACATAATTTCAACTGGTTTAAGAAAAGATTTACACGTCTGAGTCCAGGCAGTCATACAATATGTGATATGAGGAATAATCATTGAATTCATGATAGGACTGCTGCTTCATTGGTCAAGCTATTTCTAATAAATCTGAAATTCGCCAAATTAAATTTCACTATATTTACCACTTTCTTTACATGTTTTTTCAAAGAAAGTTTCAAAGAAAATCCAATAATAATCCTAAATATTTAAATTCATGTACTACCTCAAGTTTTTGTTCCTGGACAAATACATCTGCTTTCACCTCGTAATCTGGCCTTTTAGAAAAAAACATACAAACAGTTTTTTTAACATTAAGATGTAAACGTGAATAAATAATCCATTGTGCAACTTGATTCATAATATCAGTCAATTTTTTTACAGCCTGTTGTTGACTTTTTGCATGTACATACAACACAACATCGTCCGCATACATTTGGCAAATAACATTTGCAGGACAAACCTTTGGCAAATCATTTACATACAAACTAAACAATAATGGGCCTAAAATAGAACCTTGCGGGACTCCAATATTGTAATCTAAGTAATCTGATGTCACATCTGTAACCCGTACACATTGTTTTCTATTTTCTAAAAAAGATTTAAACCACATAATGGCCTCATTCGAAAAATTTAAATGTAATAACCTAGAAAGTAAAATCTCATGATTTACAGTTTCAAAAGCTTTCTTAAAATCCAAAAAGACAGCACCAAAATTATCCATCAAGGATTTGACATTTTCCAGCATAAAACAATTTGCTGTAGAATATTTTTTTCTAAACCCAAATTGCACAGGGTGAAGAGAAAAAGCACTGTTATTAAGATATGTAATTATTTGCTCTGCTACCCATTGTTCAGCGACTTTCGACATTACAGGGAGAATACTTATTGGTCTATAGTTACTAATTTCTATATGACTACCAGATTTATGAACAGGGAAAATTACTCCAAATTTCCATGCAGAGGGAAAAATACCTTGAGTTATAGATTAATTAATAATCTGAGTTAGCGGACCGGTAAATAAGTCCTTATGGGTTTTTAAAAAAATAGTATCCAATCCATATTTATCTTTGGCTGTTGAATTTTTAAGTGAACTAATTATTCTATCAACTTCTCTGGCTGACACCTGATTAAGTGTGAACTTAGACAAGACATTATCCATCACTACAATACATGGAATATCTGGACAGATAGACTTGGTAAGAACACTTATTACATCTACAAAATAATTATTAAAAGTATTTGCTAACATACCATGATCGCTAATTCGTTTTCCTTCAATCTCTAGTTCTATATTTCTCACTAATTTTTTAGGTTTTCTCATTAAATGTGTCAGATTTTCCCATATCAGTTTGGTATTTCCTTTTCCCTGCTCTAGCTTTTGCTTTTCTAATCTCATTTATTACTCTATTTCTTAATTTATTAAAATTTCGCTTTTCACATTCCATCTTAGATTTTAGAAATGTTTCAGTGCATTATATTTTTGTTTCATAAGTGACCAAGTATTTTCATTTAGCCAAGGTAGGCAGTTTTTCTTCCTTGGTCTACTTTTAACTTGTCTCATAAAACTATTTACAGTGGTTTGAATAATCTCCAACAGAACATTTGTATCCCTTTCAACACAATTTTGAGAAAAATGTTTTTCCCACTTTATATCTTCTAATGCCCTTTTCAGATTATTTAAATCACTTTTTGGTATTCTAAAATCCCATGATTTTCTATTTATTGATTGATGACTAAACCTCTTCTTTGTCAGTTTTCTTACAACTAAAGTTAAATAGTGATCTGACAATCCTGTAATCATATTAAAAGTCCAAAGTACATGATCAGGTTTATTTGTAAAGACCAAGTCATTTTGATTTCCTGTAAAATTTACCTGAATGGCAAACCATGAATTGGCTGTTAGAGGTTTGCAAGAAAATTTGGTAGAGAATCCTAGATAGCGAGATGCATTTAACCAAAGTGTTATTTAAAAAAGCACCTGTAACACTTTGAGCATAAAGATCAAGCTGCAGTGAGCTGTCGAGTAAAGGAGGTGTGTCTTCACCATGTGACCTGTGGAGGGTTCATCTTTTAAAATCTTCACAGAAGGAAGTTTTCTTTTACCCTCGTCCGAAACAAATCAATCAGACCACAGCAGGCACAATCTGCTTCCATTTTCACCACTGTGATTGTTTCAGAATGCTGCAGCTTTCTTACTCTCAGGTGCTAAATCCTTTGACGGTTGTGGGCGCACTTCTCTCCTCTATGATTTGAGGTGAAGTAAACATCTAATGGGAGCCGTGCTGAAGTCAGAATAGCACACATAGTGGAATTGATCCCAATCTTCTCTGCAAGATTGACAACACTGACTAGACTCGGTGGACAAGCCGAGGCAGCAATTTTTTCCTTGTCTGTCTTTTTAAAATACTTTGGTACTGCCAAACATGGCAACTGCAGGTCAAGGCAGATCAGAGGTCAAAGACTTTACTGGCCTGGTCAGTAAACTACAATCATTTTTTTTTTAGTTAATAGCAATGTATGTATTGCACATGATAAAAGACAATGTTAGCATGTAACTTATTAACATTACAGTTGAACCACTGATATCATATAGATTATATTAATGATGTCCTTACTACCTTTCTGGGTCTTAAATATTGTGGTTGTGTTGCTGTCTATACAGGGTCAAAAAGCTCTAGGATTTCAAAAAT
Source organism: Cirrhinus molitorella (assembly GCA_033026305.1). Lineage (NCBI taxonomy): Eukaryota > Metazoa > Chordata > Actinopteri > Cypriniformes > Cyprinidae > Cirrhinus > Cirrhinus molitorella. Next base: position 26,875,354 of record CM065122.1, on the reverse strand, counting down.
ATCTTTAAAAATATCATGAGTTTTGAATGACATCAGGGTGAGAAATTAATTTGGGTGAATCATCCCTTTAATCCAAAATCATATAGATTTAGTAATATACGCTCTATTGTCAAAAGTATTGGCACACCCCCTTCTAATGAACATGTTTGACTACTTTAGTCATTTCCATGAGTACAAATCCTAATGTTTAAGCATAGAAAGATATTCTATGGAATTGTGTGCTTCAAATTTAAAAGCAACAGTTTGGACAAGACTCTTTTCTAATCTAACATGACAGTGCCGCTGTGTATAAGGCAAGGTTCAAATAGAAATGATTGATTCAGTGTGGAAGAACTTGACTGGTCTGCATAAAGCCAAGTCCTAATCCCAGCTGAACACCTCTGGTATGACTTTAAATGCAGACCTTGAGCCAAAAACTCATCGCCAAACACCAATGACTTGAGTACAGTCATTTTAGACATTTCCAAAACTGAAGCAACAGAGAAGGAAATACAGTTTTTAAATACATGAATCATGCTTCCATTTTTGTTGCTACAGTTTTGGAAGTGCCTTTTTCTGTTCTAAAGAAGGGGCCAATACTTTTGGCAATATAGTATACTATAAAATATATATTTAAAAAATACTAAGTGACCCACAAATGAAATGCAGGCAAGGCTAAAACAAAATGCTAATAAAAGTAAGAAGAACAAAAAGATGATACGAAACATAAAAGTGTATGTTAACCCTAAAACCACTTCACATTTGTTTGCATTATGGTAACTGCATCAGCGACATGAGTAGCAGGTCATGGACCTCCGAAATGGCTTTGAGATACGATTGTGTAAAAGTGCCAGCTTTCATCATGCAGCCTGAAAGAAAATCAAAGCTGATTCTAATTGCTGCTCCACCAAACCACTTTCATTCTTAGACAAACTCCAGCTTCATCGCAGTGGATTCTGCAGTGTGGCCAATCCATTAAGATGAATTTCCACTTTCTACCTCGCATACAATCAAATCAAATCCAAAAATATACATATAATGGTAAGAAAGGAATGAGGCCAGCATGGTACTAATATTTGAAAGATCAGAGCAAGGGCCATGAATAACAGTGCGCAGAAAGAGAAGAAAGAATAATGTAGGCCGTATGTTTGAATCAGTGCAGGAATTCAAGGACATTTAATTAGAGCTTTTACCCAGCGCGGTAAAGAGCCAGGATACGGAGTCATTTATACCTGTGTCAGATTCATAAGAAGCCCTTGTCACGCTGTTGACAGCCCATGACATTATGCCAGTTACGAATAAAAGCTGTCGTGAAAGAATGAATCTTAATTGCTAGCTATAATCTGCTGTCTCGGTTTATGCCAAATTGCTACATTGTTTTCATAATAAACCAGGAGACCAGGCTGCATGTTCATAGGAGAACGATAATGATTTTTTAATCTGAGACAATTTGCCAATGTTCCCTTTACACTATACTGTAGTAATTACAATTACCCATAGCGGGGATAAGCAGAACTATCATCATATTTAACTCCTTATCTCTACAGATAAGCTCACAAATCATGCTCCTGGGGTAATTAGCTGCCTGGATTAATGAAACTCCACTAATTAATAGGCCTTTGTCAGTCTTCAGTGACAAAATGATGTTTTACCTTTGACAGCACTACACTGCTGCAATCCCCAACGTCTGATAGGCCACAACACAAAGGACACAAAATAACGCATTCAGTTAAGTACAGCACTGCGGCACTCCCAGACTAATAACCTTAATGCAGGCAGAGCCAAAATACAGTTTTTGGTGTGTTCACACTAGAGCTTTAGTTGCAGATTAGGGTTTGGTAAGAAAACAGCAGGAACTGCACTGGAATACCAATTGATCTGCAAACTTGCCTAATTTCGTAAAAAAAAAAAAATCCCAGAAAGATAGTAAGAACCAGTGTTGGGGAAAGTTACTTTTAAAAGAAATGCATTACAATATTGCGTAACTCCCTAAAAAAGTAACTAATTACATTACTTAGTTACTTCTCCTGGAAAGTAATGTGTTATGTTACTTTTGCATTACTTTTTAAATCTGGGCAGGACTTGCTTGTTTGTTTTTAATATAAAAAATACTCTCAGGTTTCAATCAATAAATAGCAAAAAAGAAAAAAAAATGTAGTAACTCTAGTAGTAAGATATCTTCTTGTAAATTAAAAAGTAATGCATTACTTTACTAGTTACTTGAAAAAAGTAATCCGATTACATAACTCGCGTTACTTGTAATGCATTACCCCCAGCACTGGTAAGGATCGTGGTAGGGGTTAAACGGTATTATCAATATCGTGGTATCGCGATAGCAAAACTGTCTTACTATTATCATGGTCACATGATGATATAAAACAATAGGTCTTCCAGGCAAAAAAAAAAAAAAAAAAAAAAACTGATTTTTTAAAATAGATTTAAACTTGTTATTCTAACATAAAAGATCTTTAAAGTTGTGTTTTGGGTCAAACAAACTAAAACTGAAAGCACAATATGACTTATTCCCTTCAAGAAGGGAATAAGCTTTCTTTTCACTTCATTACAGCATTTCACTAGATTTTAGTGAGATATGTTTTTGTAAGCCTGTTTTAACTGAGGCAGGAGTTTTCGTTTCCGGCAAAAATAAAAGGTTAAAGTGCAGTATGAATTGCTGACAATTAACCGTTTAAATGGGTTACTCGTTACTGCAGACCAAATTCGTAAAAATCTCTTTCAAGTGTAGAAATTAGGAAAGAAGTATTTAAATAATCAAGCAAAATAAGCTTGATAGCAAAATAATATACCTATGAAATATACATTTTTATTTATGTTACAGTGCATTTGTTTTACAATGTATGGCTATTACTGTCATAGGAATAACAGTAACATAAAATTGTTATTATATAACATTATTATCTATATTATATTCTAATTTGTTTGGCTTCCTAAAAGACTTAATTTGTCTTGTTTAAAAAAAAATGCTGCAATAATATCGTACCATGGATACATAATATTGTGATATTATCATATAATTTTTTGATTTCGTTACATCCACACATACACGCATCAAAGACTGACACAGAAGAAAATAAATTGTTGAATAAAGCTTTATTTTTGTTTTGTTTTTTTGTGCACAAGATGCATTCTCGAAGCAGAAAGCTCTTGAATTTCATCAAAAATAATTTGTGTTCTGAAAATGAATGAAGGTCTTACAGGTTTGGAATGACATGAAAGTAAGTTATTAATGGCTGGACTTTTATTTTTAGGTGAACTATCCCATTAACAATGTTAGGGTTTATCATGTGATAAAAAACTGTCTGGAGGTACATTATCTTCACATATTCTAAAGCATGTGATTATGCATTTGCAAGAGATGCATAAATGCTAACTGAAGGCAGCAGACACATTCAAGCTGAATTATGTGTGTATGTCTCAATTTTGACAGAAGTGACGTGAACACCACTTTCCCTTTTTGGCACCTTCTCCTCTTGTTACCTGGCTACAACAGTAAACATCTGCTGCTAGTACTCTGGGTGGCACTCATACTCATGACGCAAATGTACTGAAATACAAACATTTAAAAAGAGACCTGCAGGGCAGAGATGACGGGGTGGAATAAAAAACAGTTCAGACCAAACAATAAAACAGCCTTAACCCATGCAAGCCACAGTGCATTGCAGAAAAGTTTCTTTCATCATCACAAAAAAAGTAGCTCAAAGCCTGTGAAGTACTCTCTTCCACCATCTGGCTGCAAGTTACACATCTAATCTTTATTCCTGCCTGTGTACTGTACATCCAGTTTATAAATAATTAAATAATGACCAGTCAAAACGCACTGTGGTCAGTCAGCACTACAGTAGTTAGCCCAGCATTATTTTTGGTGTCTTCATGAACGCCACTGAACGTGGCATATGGTAGAGGTACTTTTTGAATGCAAATCATTCTGTAAAGGGAGACCATGACTGTTGGAATTTATTACTGCATTTCGCTCATTAAGCACAGTAATATTCTGAAAAATGAATTCTCTCATTCATGTCCTACACTTTGTTAAACTACGTGCACAAAACCAAACTGAAATGCAGTTTCCTTGGTGTGTCCTTTCTGCAAAATAAACATTTGACATCTTTTAACTTCATAATTACTTCACATGCACAGACATAAATAAATGCAAATTATGTTATGGTGGATATTCATGATAAAAAAAAACTGCAAAAGAAAATGATACAACTGTTCAGATATGTAATGAACACAACTGTACACCATTGTTTAGCAATTTGGGATGTGTAACAACTTTACATTTTTTGGAAATTCATCCATGCATCAAAAATACAGCTACATTTGATGTTAAAAACAGCTGTGCTGCATTTTTTCAGGATTCTTTGATAAATAGAAAGTTTAAAAGAACATCATTGCATCCTTACAAATGTATTCACTATTACTTTAGAGCAATTTAATACATCCTCGAATAAAAGTATTGAAAAAAATCCACAAACATTTGAACAGTATACATCTAGAACTAATAAACTACTCCTTTATTAGTTTACTTTGTGTCAAGTTTACAGTAAATCGACAAAATATCTATAATTTACTTTAAGTCTTCTGGATCAAATGCCACTGCGAATATTATGTGATTTATATTACACACCAGTCTTTTCTGTCATCATTTCACCCTGTAAAGATAGTGCATGAACTGCTGATAGTACAGTATACTGTATTAAATGTACCAAAATACACGTCTTTTTTGACACCTTTGCCGTCAATGCTTGGCAGAATGATGAGTCAAAACTGTGGTGCAGAGGATTTTCAAAAGTCGTGGGAACTCTGTATAACTCGAAAACTAAAACAATGTATGCCACATGGGAAGCTGACATCATCTTCAATCAAATAATGTGGCATTGAGAGACTTGTCCTCCGTTCAGTCAAGATTTACATTCATTTGATACAGGAGTCTCTCTCCCTATTCACACTGTAGTCTGACTTGCCTGGTTTTACACGGTTTGTTTCAGGCTATCAAGGCGGTTCCTCTCTGGAGAAGCATCTCAGAGGAACAACAGGATGAGGTTGGCTAGAATAAAAAAAAAATAAAGAGAAACTCTAATAAAATCTCCAGTGAGATGTACCCGATTCATTTCATGCTTGAAAGTCATTTGACAGTCTAAGTGAATAGTGGCAAAAGGGTGGCTGTTTTCAAGTGGCAAAACATAGGGATCCGCATCATTGTCAAATAACTCAAAACATACAGTGCTCTGCCAAGAATGCCATTATAGAGCCTGAGAACAGATCCAGAATTAAAACTTTACCTTTAGGAAACATTAGAGTGATTGTTAGTAATGGAATAGCTTTCCTTTAAAATCATTCACGTCTGTCTTGTCTCTTTTCATCTGCAGTAAAACCCACAGCTGCATATACAATTAGATAAGCTAAACTTCAAATGTTGGTCTTTTCATAATCCATCTCAAAGTAAGAAATGGCAATTTCTTGGCAAAAAAGCAACAAAGACAATTTTTCTAATGATTAGTGAGACATTGGACTAAACATGACTGCAGCTGGACTTGATATTTCTTTTTAAAATACACTACCGGTCAAAAGATTTGGACAGATTTTTAATGTTTTTTAAAGAATTTGCTTTTGCTCACCAAGCCTGCATTTATTTGATCCAAAATACAGCAAAAGCAGTAATATTGTGAAATATTATTAAAAATAACCGCTTTCTATTTGAATATAGTTTATTCAAGTAATATATAAGTAATATTAAAATTCATTTCTACTTTAAAAAATAATTTAGAGATAATCAAAATAATAATATACTATAAAAATATATTTGTAATTATGACATACACACACACACCAAACATAAATTAACGAAAGAATTGATCAACAAAACATTTTTTTGTATTATTTTTATAATAAAATATGCCTTATTTTAATAGTAGTTTCACAACAGTGTCCACACACACACACACACACACACACACATATATATACATATACACACACACACACACACATACACAAGAGTGTTATTGTAGTATTATTTATATACTACTATGGTATTTATTGATACTTTTAATTAGCTTTTTTTTTTTTATTTTTAGTTTGTATTTTTTGTAGTAAATTTGTTGTTGTTTTTTCCATTTTTTTTTCCATTATGTAAAATGATTTAGTATTTCAACTTATTTTCAACACTCAACTTTGCTAAAGAAAATTGGATATAATATGTTCGTTTAATTTCAATGAATAAATGGTTATTAGTAGTTTTAGCTTAACAATATTAAAAACGGTAATATTAAAAACTATTCCATATGTAATACACTCACTTTTCCACCTTAAAGGGATAGTTTCCCCAAAAATGAAAATTGATTAAGATATTTTTGATGAAATCCGAGAGCTTTCTGGTCCTGCATAGACAGCAACTACCACGTTCAAGGCCCAGAAAGGTAGTAAGGACATCATTAAAATAGTCCATGTGACATCAGTCGTTCAAGCATATTTGTTTGAAGCTACAAGCATACTGAACCACTTATGTCACATTTTATCAGTGTTCTTTCTACCTTTCTGGGCCTTGAATGTATCAGTTGCACTGCTGTCTATGCAGGGTCAGAAAGCTCTCGTATTTCATCAAAAATATAATTTGAATTCCAAAGATGAACAAAGGTCTTACAGGTTTGAAACAACATGAGGGTGAGTAATTAATGACAGAATTTTCATTTTTGGGGAAACTATCCCTTTAAGAAGAATGATTACAGCAACTTTTTTTTAGACATTATGTCAGACCAAAAAGCAAGAACTGCTTCTAATTTTCTTTATCAAGCAAATTTTCCAGAAACCTGAGAACACCAGCTGAGACTCTGAGGAAACATATGAGTATTTCTACACTTTTATATTGTGTCTAGTCTAGTCTCATGTGCATGCTAGTCCGTTTATAGAGACTTCACAGTGATCTGTCTCTTCAAAGAAAAGCTAGCAGTGTTTCTGCCTCATTGAATGCAACTAGTTGCTTTGATATTATCTGAAACTGGAATGTCACTCGAAAGGTCATCCACTGACATTTGTAATTTCTTAAACAACCAACACAATAAAACGAATCTAAATGTGCAAAGAAATGGAACGCAGTCTGAACCCAACTATACTGTTAAATGTTGACATTTCTCCTTTCAAAACGCACTGGTTTTATCCTTTCTAAGACTAACGAGTCAGAGACATTAGTCATCTCATAAACCGATAAGTGATCGCAAATGGTCAAGTGCTCTTGGAAATCCAATATTTGCTTAGTTCTGCTTCCGTGCATCAAACGGCACCCAACTTTCCAATCAGAAGATATGGAGATAAAGCATGATCGAATAAAGCACTTACCGAAACAAACCCAATTAAGGCAGATGGCCGACACTATGACCTTTTCTACAGTGTGGGTTGGATCCCATAGCCTGTTCCTGCCTTATCAAAGCACAGAGCAAACATACATAGACGGTGAGGGCTTTCCACTGCAAACACAGGTTTAATCTAATTCCTCCGCCTGGTTATCGGCTTCTCTGCCGTTTCAGATGTAAACCGAATTTGGCTTTTAAACTTGCACTTGTAAAATCACACATTCTGCTTCCCCTAGAGAGAAGCTAGTGTGTTTGTTGCACATTTAAAAGCCATCTGATTAATTATTCAAGGGTATTATTTTCAGCATTCAATCTATTTCCTGCATCAGCGGTGCTGATAATGGGTCCCGGTGGAGTTGGGGAAGTCATGCATGCATATTCCTTGTTTATTCCATGCTCACCTCATAAGAACTTCACAGATGTACTGTACCTGGCACAGAAATCAATGCTCACATGGGTATTAGTATACATTCAGGGAACAATTTCACAAACAGATGATTAAAAGAATTTAACTAGCTACCTCAGCTATGTATATTAGCTTCAGGGTTTTTTGTTTTGACAGTTTCAGTAACAGCGTCGGATGAGGCGCATTTACTTATTTTTTTTTTTTTTATTAGTGTATTTATATATATCTGAGTCCCCAGAGGTTGTTATTTTTTTTTCCCCAGGAGCATAATTTCAGGTTTTGTCAACAGCTAAGTACACACTGCCAGTATGGAAGTATATTTGGTCTTTTAAGTTAACTAAATAGCAGAAAATGGGTGACTTTATTGACATAATTTACAGTTTGTTCATTTTAACATAATAGGTGTGAAATAAACTATTAAATAAATATACACATACATATACTTATGTTACATAAACTATATGAATATAGATAGGATTCTGTCTTGTATCAGTTTGCTGCTGCTGCTGCTACTACTAATAAATACATTTATTTATTTAATTTGCACACCATAAGATGGTAGCATAATATCTTTTTTTATTCAGCCCTGTTATTTGCAAAAACAAATAAATATTTTATTAATTTATTAATCAAACCATAATAGGACATATTTGATTTATATGCTAGGCACCTATTGTATCTGTTAGTTTTCTTCTTCTTTCACTCTTAGAGTCTATGGCAGCTCATAGAACTCCTTGAGGGACAGTTATGACATTTGGCACACCTCAGTATGTCTTTAGCTCAAACTCTCTAGTGCCACCAACAGGCCAAATTTGCACTCATGTTTTTGCTAATAGCTTTTGAACCGTAAGGTCTAGAAGTAATTTTTTTTTCTCTGATTCCTTTTTACCAAAATTGGCTATAATCAGTTATCAAAAGCTTTTTAATATAGGCCTGCCAAATGGTTTTCGTAAAGCATGTTAACAAATTTTACAAACTTGTGCAAAAATGGACAAGGCTATATCTCTGCAGCGCTTTAGCGGATTTAGAACAAACTTGGTATGTGTTATAACAAGCATGAATAGTTTCGGCATAAAAAATATTACATTTCTGCTTGTAACTTCTGACCAGTTTGAACAAAACTCATAAGATTGGTCTTATTAGGTTATGAACGCACACCAAACAAACAATACCTAATTTTTCTATGTCGGCCATTTTGAGTTTTGTAGTAAAATTCTGTATTGTCGAAGATCTTTAACAGGGGTCTCGCGCCGCGGCCAGAGCTAAGTTTGACGATCACTCGCGTTCGGATTGCCAATAAAACACATACATTTGATGGCGTTTCACTTACCATCTGCAGTTCTGAATCATGACCGGGATCTTTTATAGCTGGGACCGCTCCATCTTACAGTATCAAACAATGTGCAAATCCAGCGTCGAACTGGGCCTTGTATATTAAACGTTTGTCAACAAACACATTTGCAAACTCCACTGCTGCCCCGGAAAAAGGAACTGCATCCACTGTTCATGTAACGCTGAGTTCTTCGGGAAGCTGAGCAAAGTTATCTTTGCCTTACAACCAAAACCATACTTCTTTAGAGACATTCTTCCCGAGTGAATCCCTTGCAGCAGTGCAGCCGAATGAAGTGCATTGATGGGTTCTTTCTCGCACTCTAGTCTACATGTGTGCGAGTGCGCTTTTCCAGGAGAAATGCTCATAGAAGGAGTTCCACCACCGATTACGTCATTAAAGCCACGATCGAGAAAAAACAGCCGAAACTTGTACCAACCCGGAAGTAAGATTTTCGGCACAGAAATTCTCAGTCATTCTTCCAAATTATTTTTTTAAACATTGGCCATGTTTAGCATGAGAATCCAACTCTTTAACACTGTAAACAACTCTGAATACACCAAACACCATGGTACCCCCCTTTAAATGTAATACAAAATATTTTAGAAATAGATTTGAAAAAGCTTAATAGCAAATAATACACAGTTAGACAATATTTAAATAAAAAAATATTGAGAATAAATGTTTATTTGCAACAACTGATGAACACTTGAATGCTGGACACACGTGCAAAAGGTAACATTTGGTCAGACATTCCCTTTGCCAAGGGAGTTCCAAATGCTTATACAAGACAGAAATGCCCTACTCCCTTAAAAGAACACACTTCAAAGGGCTCTGCCCTTCAAAGGGAGTAGGGCATAGGGATGCTCACTTCCGTTTGGAATTCGCCCAATCTCTGGTTCAGGGCTTCTTAATTACCAACAGGTGTGTTGAAGCAAGGTTGGAATGCAAGTCTGCAGGAAGGTAGCTCTCCAGGAGCAAGGTTGAACCCTGGTCTTTACTGAGTAATTTAAGGCAGTTCCTTATCTCTTCATTTTACCTCTGTTGTGCTTGGCCCCTTAATTGCTGCTTGCAGCTATATTTATTATTATTTTATTTTTTGGTCATGTTATTGCTTGCTCTTGACTGGTAGTAGTAACACAGATCACAGGGGAGTCCCAGCTCTGTGTTCATATTTCTTTCTAGTATGCTTTTGACTTGAAGTCACACTTGTTTAAATGAATCATGAGTGCTTTAGTGAGAGAGACGAGGTGGTCAGGGGTACCAGACTGAAAGTTTGAATTCACTGAACTGAAAAACACAGTCTACAGGCTGAAAGCTCATTACTGAAATCACTTCAGAATATCTATCACTGCATTCTGGCACAAAGAGGTCAAAGCTCAAATCAGAATCTGAATGCATTTAGACTGGTTTCATTGCTTGTGTTGGACTTTTACTTTCGGTTGCTTTCTCTTTTACACAGGTCAGTTAGGAAGGAATTATGGTTTAGGACATGAAGCAGATCAGATTTGACCCTGCAAGCTCATGGGAGGACTACAACGTCTCAACAGCTTTTATGTGACAGTCTGTGCTTACACAAGTCTAAAGCTCCACACATCCTTCATCTTCACTTTTATATTCACGGACAGCAGATCCCACATAAAAAGGATGAACAGATCCGGGTAAATACTTAAAGAGAGAAATGGCTCATTCAGTAAAACCGTGTTGACTAAATAGGGGCTAGTATCAAACACATTCATCTCTGGTCCTCAGATTAGCATCTCATCTGCTGAGCTGTGTATATACTCAGCCAAAGGCAATAAGTTTCCTAATGAGCCAATGCAGTGTAAAGCAAACATTAATATTAAGCAACAGACAATGAATTGCTTTTCTAATGTTTATGTACAGAGCTTCTGAAATCTATTTGTTCTAATCTGTAGACTCCCAGTCAAATTAACATAATTTACATCTTTTAGGGAAAAAAGAGAGGAGTACAAGGAAAAGGTGTATTTAAAAGATTCTCTGGGGTGATTAATTAATGTTTATCATTATTTACAAACTAATCTGTAATAAAATATTCACTAAAAATAAGCAAATGAGTCTAGCTACATGTTCAGGATATCTTATATTTTATATAATGATGTCAGATAATTTATTAATCAGAAAAAAATGCATGTCATGTCTATTTATAAAACAAATTAGCTTCTTTTATAAATGCATGTTTTTCCATGATAGACACAACACTCGCTTGCTAAAGCAAATGTGCATTTGCCATCAGAAACTGATTATTTTGTGGGTTCTAAACAATGCAAATATCCCAGCGCCCTCAGAGAAAAACAGATTTTGCATTCCACGCAGCACATGCAATCACAATTACATTTTTATCAATGTCACAGTAAGAAGGGGCTTTAATTTAGGGAGGAAACTGCATTCTAAACTCACTGCAAACAGTGGATTACAAAGACAAAGAGTGCCTATATGAAGCGCCTTTGCCCCTTTCAGTATAAAACTTAAAAATATATGGTGTTGTGATTTAAATATTACCCTTTATTTCATATAATCCCTTAATATTAACCCTAAATTTATATAATGCAACAAGAAAAAACAATATTGACAGTCCAATAAACAAAGACAGCTCATTCAAGCTCAATACAGGTTTATCTCGCATTATTTCTAGTCTTACAATTTTAATATTAGAAGAAGAAAGGAAGCAGATCAATCTAGCCCAGTGCAACACTGCTAAACACAAATCTTTACCATCAGGACTGAGCAGCACCACTGTATCTATTGCTATGCAAAGGACGACATTTAAAACCCGTGGCAGCACTAAAGATCGCACTAAAATTCAAATGCAATAGTGACCAAGGCCTAGCAAGCCAGTTAAACTTTTAACAATGAGAAAGACCTGGTGTTGCAAGTCTTTTATTTCCTGCTAAATTGAATTCAGTCTCTCCAAATGCCGGCGCTCTTGATCTCCTATGCTCAAAGCAGCCATGTTAAAAATGACTGTAATAAGATTTTTGGGTGCTAAATTAAAGTGACTCCAGTAGCAGCAGAACCCATTATTTGTGTAATGGAGCATTTGCAGTGGAGACTCAGAGCATGATATCACAGAGAAGCTTATTTTCTTGTGAACAGCGTTGAGTCAAGCAAACACAACAAAGCTTTGCTCAAACACCACCCTAATCACTGGCAAACTCACACAGCCCCATATGGTGAAGGTACAACAAATCCTGGATGCTCAACAGAAAATGCCTCGACTGCCCTCTACTGGCTACAATGGATCAAGGCTGAGAGAAATCATGAAGGAGCACTCAAGACGGTTTTGGTTTAGAGTAAGATTTAGAGTCATAGCTCATAGGTTGTTATCAGTTTTATTTACTCTTATTTCAAACACGTCTTTTTAAACTTATCTTAAATTAGAAACTGGAACAAAATCAGTAATATAGACCAAAGATGATTGATAAACTGATGACTAAAGTTATCCAAAGTAATAAATAATCAAACAAATAAACAAACACAACTTTTCACAGTGCCATTTACTCAAATCATTTAGATTCATTTAGTTCACATTATTGGCTTGTACTAAAAATGACCTACATATTAACTGTATTAAAAATAATAATTAAATAAATAATTAAATAAAAACACACATAATCGTAAAAATATTAGCATGTTCGATTCCAAATACATACTATGGCAGTTGTAATGACAGTTTCAAAACACCTTCAGTGAATTAAATGCTCTTACCTCTGCTTTGAAATAACTGATGGAAGAACTGAAGAACTTTTTAGCTGTTATTGATGGATGGATTTCCGGGATGATCATTCCTTTTTTTAATATTCCAAACGAGTTTCAGAATAGATTAAGTCCAATGTCCAACGAGCAACTCCATGTGATCCGGGTCGCGTACTCTCACGTGACGCATTTAAAGCGGTTTGTTTGAGTTTGATGAGGGATCATCAGCTGACACGACAATGGGGGATCACTTTATACGAGAAGTCCTCAGTCTGTGCTTGCAAAGGCTTGCTATAGAAGAAGCGACAAACTCTGAGCTCGGTAAGATATTATAGGCCCTGTTTATTTTATTATTTATTTTATAGAGAGGTATAAAAAAAACTTGCCACATAGGTGCAATATGTCTGTCAATATGTTTTTTTTTTCCTCCTAAACATCTTGGCCTCCACCACGTTGCGTGGTGTGCTTATGTTTTTGCAGTTATGTTGATGTACTGTATGTATGTTCAGGCATGCTGTGCTCTAGAGATTTGCTTTAGCAATAGTTTGTATGTTGCTCTGAGCATGGAGTTTAAATTTATCCAGGGTTTTTTCTCAATTGTTTATATCCCAAAGACCCCACATAAAAAAAAACAATCATGTAACTGCCATTCAGAAGTTGTTTGTGGTCTGTAAGATTTCATGTTTTTTTTAAACAAGTCTTATGCTCACTGAATTGATCTGATCAAAAATATGTTAAAAACAATAATATTGTGAAATATTTACAGTTGTTAAACAGTTTCTATTTTTTTAAATGTCATGTTATTTCTGTTATGTCAAAGCTGAATTTTTAGCAGCTATTACTTTTAATATACTGATTTGCTGCTCAAGAAAAAAAAATCTTATCAATACTGAAAACAGTTGTGCTGCATAATATTTTTGTGGAAACCATGATATGAGTTTCAGGATTCTTTGATCATACAAGAGAGATGAAACGAACAGCATTTATTTGTATTCCGTTCAGTGTCAACTCAACTAGAGGTCCCCGGCTCAGATTTTTGATTTTGCTAACTTTTTTTTTTCTGAAGAAATATGGACATGTATAGTAATAAATGCCAGTGACAGAACAACAAAAAAAATCAGAAAAATGCATTTCAAAAAAGTTATAAATCGATTTAGCATTTTAATGGGTGAAATAAATATTTGACCCCTTCACAAGACATGACGATTCTGGGATTTTGTCCCACATCTATGTAGATCCTCTCCAAGTCATTAAGGTTTTGAGGCTGACATTTGGCAGCTCGAACCTTCAGCTCCCTCAACAGATTTTCTGTGGGATTAAGGTCTGGAGACTGGCTAGGGTAGTGGGGTCATAGGCATCATTCCTCCTCCTCCAAACACTGCAATTTGAATTGATGCCAAAGAGCTCAATTTTGGTCTCATCTGACCACAATGCTTTCACCCAGTTCTCCTCTGAATCATTAAGATGTTCACTGGTTAATTGAAACTCCAAGAGGTGAGATATTGCATGGAGCCCCAGACTGAGGGAAATTGACTGTTATCTTGTGTTTCTTCCTTGTGTAGGTCTAAAATCATGTCCCTGACATCCTTAGACATCCCTTTAAGAGAGTGCTCCTAATCTCAGTTTGTTATCTGTAGAAAAGTCATCTGGGAGCCAGAAATCTAGCTGGTTGATAAGAGATAAAATACTTATTTCACTCATTAAAATGCAAATCAATTTATAACTCAGGTGAATCTCAGGTGAAAATTGCTATTGTGACCTCCCGCAACGAAATACTGAATTACTCTGTAAATATTCGTCAATGGCATTTAATATTTTGACTTTCATCACTATACATGTCTATCTTTCCTCGGAAAAAAAGTATTAGCAAAATCAAAAATTTGATCCAGGGAAGTTTTTGAAATGTTGTTGATTTGATACAGAATGACCCTATATTGTCACTTTTGATTTAATTTAATGTGTCAGTGCTGAATAAAAGTATTAATTTGAGAATGGTAGTGTCATTGATATACACACTTTATTTATTTATATATATATATATATATATATACAGTGTGATTTTGCTAAGGTTAAATTAATATCCAACTTCACCTAAACCCAAAACAACATTACTATCCTGGATGGCAATCACTTCTGAAAATTGTATGCCCGCTCTACAATAAAACAGATGCTTTGAACTGATAAGTCTGGATGGATGGATATCCAGTCCTTTGCATGGCTATATTAAATTCACTGAAGGTAAAATAAAATAATTTGAAATGATTTGTTATTTTAATATGGAGGTCAAAAAGAAGAGAAGGCAAGTAAATTTCAATCTTAACAAGAGGCATAAATTAGATATCTGAAAAGTGTAGAGTGTATTTATTCAGCAGAGCTTTTGAAAGCCAAGAACGCATTCTTTACATTTTTATTTCTAAGGAAAAAAGTGAAAGTATTTGAATTGCCACAAATTGCCCACTTTTTATTGCTAAACCTTCTGTAATGGCTTCATATCTTTGTGCTAGAATTATAAAAGGAAAAAAACTACTGTTTTTAGAAGCATATTTTGTCTTGATAGTCATTCTTTGCCATATTGAAATCTCACCAGTTGTCTTTTATCTACAAGAGTTCATTGAGGTGGTAAGGAATTTTGAAGCTGTCCGGAAGAAATGGCTTCATGCAGAGTTGGAGCTGAAAAAACAGAAGGAGCTCCTGGTGAAATCTGATGTGTCTCGAGCAGCTCTGGAGGTCAAACTCAAACATGCTCGAAACCAACTGGATGTGGAGATCAAAAAACGCTACAAAGCCGAGGCAGACTACCAGTGCCTGGTTAGTTAAAAAAATATATTATTCTCTTTTTCACCCTCTTGAATTAAATGGGCTGTTTAGCTACTGCACCTTTAAAACTGTATGTAAATGTTGTAGTCAAAGCCAACAAGCAAAACTTTGCCCGTTTGGTCAGTGCCACATTACATGACTAACACAGAGACTTGATGGGGGGCGGCATTGAGTACAGGGCCATGTGAATGTGGGCGGTCATGACTCACGTGTTAATGTGCATAGAGATATATATATAAAACAGAAGTTCTCTGTGATTTATTGACCATTCTTGTGAGAGTTTATTAAGGATACTTACTGTATCTTTCTCACTCA
The DNA here is from genome assembly GCA_033026305.1 of Cirrhinus molitorella. Taxonomy (NCBI): domain Eukaryota; kingdom Metazoa; phylum Chordata; class Actinopteri; order Cypriniformes; family Cyprinidae; genus Cirrhinus; species Cirrhinus molitorella. Next base: position 26,859,423 of record CM065122.1, on the reverse strand, counting down.
TTAATTCATTTGACAGGAGCGGCAGATGCAGTTGATATGTGACGTATTGGTGCATGACAGCAAGTCTAATGCTTGTCTCAATGATGAGCAGAGGTCAATGCTGACCAGCTTCAGTCACAAAGGAACCAGTGTCCCACAGCCCAGAGGAAAACGGTACCTCAGTGTTCACCGCACTCTTCGTTTAGTTCTCATTTTGCTGGAGATTTTCTCCCTTTTGCAATGCTGTTTTCCATCTTGTCTTTATATCAGGTTATCAGTGATTGATGAGTCCTCCTTCCTGTCACATTCTGACATTAGTTATGACAGAACAGATGATGATTTGGTGGAGTATCATATTTAGTATCATTTTTATTCATGCTGTAGGATTATTTTCAGACCCAAGCAAAGTGCATGTGCATAAAAATCACCAAAAAGATCAAAAACAATTGTTTCTCTAAATTATTTCGCTGGTATGATTGCTAGGACTTGGACAGCACAGCATTTGTTAAGCCTCTCAAGTCAAGGGCTCGTGAGAGAAGAGTAAGTGCTACCAGTTTTCTATATAATGACTGTTTTTCTTTCATATTGTGTATATAATGGAAATAGTATTACATATTTTAAATTGTAATAATATTTCAATAATGCTTTCTATTATAATACATTTTAAGATGTTCTTGTGATGGCAAAGCTGAGTTTTCAGCAGTCATTACTCCAGTCTTCAGTGTCACATGATCCTTCAGAAATAATTTTGATTTGCTGCTCAAAAAAGATGTAATCCGTAATTCTTTGAATAGAAAGGTTCATTTAAAGCATCCTATCTGAATAACAGTACTAATTTTTCCTTTAAAAAAGGGAAATGTATGGAAGACTGGGATTCCAAATCTAGTCTGAAGTAGCAAAAAGAAAAGTTATAGCATAAAATAAATGAAATATTTAAGGTTCTGCACTAATTCAATCTTACTATTTAAATAAGTAGATTTTCAGATTTCTCAAAGACACACTGTTTATTGTGAAGTGCTAGTATATATTGTAGTTGTGTGCTTGTCTTTAATGTCTGTTTATCACTGCTTGTTTTTAGCGCTCATCAATGGGCCCAAGTGTTGGTCCTCCGATTCAAAAACGGGGAAGAGTAAGCGGGCGTTCAGGAGATCTACTGGGGGCTAGACCACTAGAGAAGGTTGGTGCAAATTATGCCCCTTTTTACAAGATGTATTGTAAGTCTCAGATGTCCCCAGAATGTGTTTGTGAAGTTTCAGCTCAAAATACCCCACAGATCATTTATTATATCATTTTGAAAATATCTATTTGGAGTGGAAGCAGAAACGTGCTGTTTTCGTGTCTCTATCTTTAAATGCAAATGAGCTGCTGTCCCTGGCCCTTCCAGAATAGGACTGTGCCTTTACAGCTCGTACCTCAGATTCTCTGCCAAAAAACAGTTGTTTGGTTTTAATTATCATGTCTGCTGCATTGAAATCATGCGTTTTAAAGCCATATTAGTTTAAACTTCTGACATGCGCAGAAAGCAGCTCTCGCACAACATGTGAGCAGGGCTGCACGATTAATCGAAGGCGATTGCCATGCACATTTTGTCAGTAAAGCCAGGTGCATAATCTGTAGTAAAAATCCAGCACCTGCTTTCAGATGGAGCAGCATGTACTACACAGAGCCGTAGTTCACTGAAAAGCTATGCTTAATCATGTTCATTATCACAGGCGACTTAATCACATGAATATGAAATTGAAAGAAATCGTTTACAATAATGACAGCTGTTTGCGTAGCATCTCAGTAAACTACGGCTCTGTGTCTACATCTGAAAGCACATCGAAAATACCATATTTATTAACATGTTTTTACTCCCAACTCACTTCATAATGTCAGTCAAGTGTTTGAAATAAATTCTTTTGTGAGATGGTGTAGCTTTTACACAGAATAAGGCACACAGTATTCTAAGCAGTGATAAAGGCATTGCATTATTATATACTGTATTATAAGAAAAATTATAATAATAATAATAATAATAACTCAGATAAACCATATGTTGTCATAGTCGTGTTTATAAGTCAGGTTGAATCAATGAATCCAGTTAAATCTTGTTTATTCAGCTGCAGCAATAGCAAAGTGGCATTTCCTGGGGTTTTTCTTTGGGTGTATTTGGAGTTTCTGCGCGAGAATGAGAGCGCCCCCCTCTGGCCTTCGGATGAAGATTTACTGCTGATGACAGAACCATGCTTCACTGAAAGATTTGCATGACAATCGCAGCTTTTGATTAATCGCTATTGCTAAAAGTACTAAAAATTATCTTTCATGTGTAATTGCACTTAAATTGTCAAATACACAAGAGTTTGTTAAAAAGACACGAGTTACGGTTATATCTGTGAAGGTGAACGGCTACGAAAGAAATCGCATGTTTCTATTAGATCTGTGTGGCATCAGCATAATATACAGTAAATAAATCAATAAATCCACTGCTCTCTTGTCTCCTCTGAGGCTGGGACTCTAAATAGTGTTCTGTGCTCGTCGGTGCAGCCAACGACAGAGCAGTTAGCATGCTTTGCTCAAACTTTTGCCATGGCGTTAGAACTGGTACTTGTCACTTGTGGGAAAAAAAAAAAAAAAAATGATGGTGTCGTGGGTGGAAACGTGCAGATTAAGGGGCGGTAATATTATAAGAAGTTCCTCTTGCTACATCATGGCGGGAGCGAAAATTGAGCGGCTCGATTTTTAACATGCTTGCAGAGAAAGGCTTACCAAAACAAAGTAACTGGGTTGTCCTTTTTCACGTTTTCTGGCTTGGTAGATGCACTGGGGACCCATTTACGGCACTTAAACACATGGAAAAAGTCAGATTTTCATTATATGTCCCAAGCTCTTTCTAACTAAGATATTAGTGGTGGATTGTAGCCCACAGTTAGAAAATGTTAGGTATGTCTTGTGAAATGTACAGACTCCTTCATTTTTTCCTCCTCCTTATTAGCAGGGAGATCATATTCCCTCTTTAGGTTAGTACGGTGTCGTTTCTCATCAGCCTGTTCGTTCATCAGTCTGCTTGCCATCATATTGCCCACACCCGCCGCCACACTGCTCGGATGAGAACAGCAGTGGACCATGTCCTGTCTGTCTCCCTCCATGGGACTCCTATCACTCCCACTCAGCTGGCACTGATCACTAAGAGAGAAGCAAAGCAATTTGGCACTTTGAGAAACTACATTTGTCCAGGAACGTGGACACGAGCTAGATAACCAATTGTTATGCTACTCTAAGGGTCTTCCATTTCGGCAGAAAGAATGATTGGCTTCAAATGGATTTTTAGTGTGTGTTTGTCTGTGTATGTGCTTAGGAAATCGAAACGACGGTTGTGACGGCGTCTGTCACCACCCCAGAGACTAGAGGTCAGATTCACATGGTAATAGACATAACCCAGGAGACTCCAGAATATCAGTCCAGGGCTCTCAGAAATGAACATTTTCCGTCTGTTGATGGTAAATAACGCTCAAAGGCGGCACTTTCAATAACACATTCTAACCTTCCCAAACTAACCAGTGTCCTCCATGCAGAACAAACGTCTGTGTGGGCACACAGCGAAGTCACAGAGGCTGAAACAGTGGTTGAAATGGAGGTGAGCGCCCCGGAGCCAGCCGTCCCTCAGGACCCCACGCCCACTGTGGATAAGACTTTGCAGCATGTATTCCAGCAAAAAACAGTAGGAGGCTGTTCAGTAGTACTTCTTAACATATTGTGAGGCTTTCACATCTGGTTTTAACAGCAGTTTCATGAGTCATGAAGCAAACATATATTTGATGTTTTGAAATATATGTATAATATGATATAATATAATAGACCTTTTTTTCGTACATTTCCAGGGTTCTCAGAAGCTGAAGTCATCATAGTTAGGTAAATTTGATTAGTGGTGGATGAAAACCACAAAAAAAAAACATAATTTTGCATACCCATTTTCTCCAAAAGGAAGAGAAAAATGTATGATGACATTTCTGTGACTTTACAAAAAAGCAAAAAAAAAAAATATATATATATATAGAGAGAGAGAGAGATTACATCGGTCAAAAATGAAAGATGCCAAATGTGTGTTAACATCTTATTAGAAACTCTCATATTGCAGCATTAATCAGTTTTCTGTTCTTTTGTACCAAGGTGGTATAAGTATAATGTTATAAATGTATCTTTAAAAATAATAATAGTAAATAAAAATACAAATATAGAAAAACTTTTACAGTTTGGGAAAAAGATCCATGTTATATTATATTAGATTAGATGTATTCAAAATGTTCAAACACTTCCAACATTTCTCATATTATCACAGTTTATTCACTATAGATTAGAAAATGATAATAAAATATGACAAGAATTCAACTGTGTTAAACTGTGTCAGAACAAATTCATCTTGTTAATAGATAATTTTGAGAGAAAGGTATGTAACAAAACATGGTCAGGTCAAAGTGTCAAATCAAATTTTTTTGGTCCCAAAAAGTTTTACTGGTAACAGTTATCAGTTTTATCTGTTTTACTGGTAGCCCACTGTATAAAGAAATTTTGGGTATAATGTGTGTCAGTTCACTTTATTTTGTATTTTGCTATCCTCCCTTGCATAAATGAACTTTAGTGTCCTGCACCCACTAGTAAAAAAAAAAAAAAAATATATATATATATATATATATATATATATATATATATATATATATATATATATATATATATATATATATATATATATATATATATATATATATATTAGTTTAAACATAAAAGTTATATCTATCTGAAAATGGCTATACATTTTTCAGGAATGGAATTTTTGAGAAAAGCGGGTTTAAAGTGAGACGTGTTTTACTTTCACTTTTATGGAGAGCTGTCAGGAGCGCGATACGGCATTACTACACAAACAAACGTCTTTTTTTCCCGTTGTTTATAATGGGTATAGTCTCCGAACTTCTGATCACCCCTTGTATGTTTAAATAGCACGAATAATGTACCTTGTAGTTGTAGTTAAAATGTAGAAACGCCAGCGCAGCACATATGTTTGCGCACTGATTAGCCTATATAACAGACTGTCATCGGACTCCTCTTTAGTAACTTCATCATTCAATCCTTCATTCTTTTTTTTTTTTTTTTTTTTTTTGAAAGAAATGAATAAATTGTTACATTAATAAAAAGTGACATAATATATTTACATTGCTAGAAAAGATTTATAGTTTGAATAAATGTTGTTCTTAAAAGAAAAAAATACAGGTGACACTTAAGCCTGGGAAACTGAGTAACAGCTGATGAAAAATCAGCATTGCATCACAGGAATAAATTATATTTTAAAGTATATGAAAATAAAAACCATTATTTTCTATTGTAATAACATTTTGTAATATTACAGTTTATTTTCTGTATTTTTGATAAAATAAATGCAGCCTTGACTTCATTAAAAAAATTGCAAGTCTTACTGACCCCAAACTTTTGAACGGTAGTGTGTGTATATATATATATATATATATACCTGGTGTCTGAATAAATTTTGGTTTAACTATAACGTATGTTTGTTATGAATGCTGTAATACTTGTATCAGTGTAAAGCACTTTGTAAAGCAAGTTGTTTTAAGCTGTGCTCTAAACGTATATATTATATTATATTATATTATAAACATATCACACAAAATACAATATATATAATACTAGGTGTAGACCGGTCTGTATGGGCTCCGTATGTCAGCAGTTTATATTTTCTAGGTGATTCGTCCAGAGACATGCGTGCCATGTGGGAAGAGGATTCGCTTTGGGAAGTTTGCCATAAAATGCAGAGACTGTCGAGTAGTGAGCCATCCTGAGTGTAAACAACTGTGTGTGGAGAGATGCAGTCCTAATGCTCATGGATCAGCCCATCCCAATGAGGTATTTACCCTTCATAGTGCACAGTGCACATATACATCCTTATGTAAAGATGCCAAAAGTTCTGTTTGTTTCCATCTTATAGGAGACTTTAGAGAGCTTTGCCCCCTCCACGCGTCCAAGGATTCCTTCTCTGATTGTTCAGTGTGTTCATGAAATTGAGAGAAGAGGACTTGAAGAGGTGTTTTTACTCAATAATGCACCAACACAGGGATAGTTTCTCAAGCTGAAAGTGTAATTACAGTACTTGGAACTCAGAGGTGTATAATTAGGCTTAATTTAGATTTAGGAAACAAGTCTTTTCTATCATATTGCAGTACATTACAACATGCACTTACAGCGTATACAGTTGAAATTGTATGAAATTTCTCATTTATGTTTTATGTTCTGACTGGGGTATGTAGAAAGGTATTTACAGAGTGCCCGGAGGAGAGCGGCTGGTGAAGGAACTGAGGGAGAAATACGTGTCCGGGAAAGGCCAGCTGATGCTTCACAAAGTGGAAGAGGTTCATGCTGTCTGTGGACTCCTCAAAGACTTCCTGAGGAAACTCAAGGAGCCTCTCATAACATTTAAGCTTCACAGAACATTTATGGAAGCTTCTGGTAGGTTTTCTTACACTGCATTGCCTCAGTTCAGGCAGCGCATGAGCAGATCATCTTTTCACAAAATGAACATGAATGAACATCAGAACTTATTTTATTTAAATCGCAGAAATATGTCAGTGTATACAGCTTTTCAAGTTTAAGTCCACCGAAGTTAATCTACTCTCCTGTCTGATTTGTTTGTCGGACAAGATGGCGGATTCTGCGTTATGATTGGTCTGATTGCCTGTCAATCAAGCTCTTTTTATTTGGTCTAACTAGTCAATGGCAGGCAGTGTTGGGGGTAACAGATTACAATTAACGCGAGTTACATAATCGGATTACTTTTAAATCAGATAACTAGTAAAGTAACATTACTTTTTAATTTACAAGAAAATATCTGAGTTACTTTTCCAAATAAGTAACGCCAGTTACTTTTTTCCCCCAGTTGTTGATTGAAAGTTCTCCTTTCCTCATGTTGAGAGAAATCTGAAGTAAGATGTTACTTTAGTTCTAGATAGGGTTGCCAACTTCTGCAAAGGAAAATAAGGGACAGTCTTCCTTCCAAAAAAGTATCTTTTTTGCTTGAATTAAATGCTAAAATGAATCTCATACATAAACACGTTTTTTTTTTAACCTGTTCGTGTACAATTTAATTCTAAAAAGAATTATGTCATATAAAAATGTCACACACCATACACACAAACCACGTATATATGAGTAAATTATTTTACAACCTTAATTGTGACCGCATCAGTGGCGAGAAACAAATCGTTCTTTTAAATGCATTTTGTATTTTTATATAAAAATGCGTTAATCTTTTAACAACTGTAATTATGTATTGTGCAATGAAACGCACAGGATTTCATAAACTCATTTTATATGAACAGCAACTATAAAGTTAAATCTCCTGCCTGCTCTGTCAGTTTAGCGAACATCCAGGTAACGTTAATGTACAAACACCCAATGACAAGCTCTCACGAGTGCGCACGCATAGACGCGCACAAACAGACAGACACACAGACGTACACATCTCTTGAAACAGTTAAATATTTAGATTCACTCTTTAATTAAGCAACTGTATACCGCTACCTTGCTCAGACATAACTCCACGTTCAGTGTATATATATTTCTCTACTCCGCATGTAGATTATATGGGACAAACTGCGTTCCGTATGGGATTCATACGGAACGCTGCTTTTATGTCTTAAATACAGAATGATTCATTCATCTCACTCACTAAAAAACGGATTCATTATTCCTCAAAATGAATAAAACAGTGAAATTCAACTCAGAATATGATGCAAATCTGCAATAATTAAATGTTAAGTAATACAAATATCTTTGTTTAATCCGATTTTATTAACCAGTGGGAACTTTAAGGATCCAATGCAACCATACTAAAAAGCAAAAATTACTTAAAATAAAACTAACGTAACATGTTACTTTCCATAAAAAGTGACTAAGTAGTGTAATTAGTTACTTTTTTAGAGAGTAACTCAATATTGTGATGCATTACTTTTAAAAGTAACTTTCCCCAACACTGTTGGCAGGTGAAACCCAGTATTCTAGTACTCATAACCACTTGGTCTCAAGTCTCAGTTCAAGGCCATATATCAATTTGGACTCCTGATTCGGACTTGACTGTCTTCTGGGTCTCAACCTGGACTCAAACTCAAATGAGCTGGTCTTGCCTACAACAGTGAAATGGGGGGAAAATGCTGTGGGGGAAAAAAAACACTTTTATGGAACACTGACTTTTTTGGAGTCGGTGAGTTGTTGTGTTATTTTTTTATTTTTTATTTTTTTTAACGATGTCTGTTCTGAATGTCTCATTCTTACTCCCCAAAACTGTGTTTTTTCCCGCCCATCATCATTGAATCAAAAGACCCATCTTGTCTTGACATTAATAGTCTCAATTTGACTTTCAAGATTTGGTATTCTTTGAGGAGTTTGACTAGATTATCCAAAATGGTGGCAATTTTGCAGAGGGTGGATTCTATAACAAGCGTTGGCGCTTGTGTATGCCGGAGGCGTGAGAACGTATGCTTCCCTCATTCATTTAGGGCGGATGGTTATTTCCCATTACTTGTGATATAGTTGACAAGTCCCTGATGACTCGGAAACAATCAATGTCGAACGTTATCTCCCAAACCAGCGCTTGTCTTTTTCAGCATTTTAATTTCAGTCGCCGCTGCTGAATGGAGGGTAAGTGGAAGATTTAGGAGCAGTCAGGGTGCTTCTGCTATTATTATGGCGTTTTATTTTTTTCATAGATTCAGGATGACTCCAGGGTAAAGTACCTCCCTTTTAAATTATAAATTGGATTGGATGTCATGGGGAGAGCCATATTGTCTAATTTCCTTGGCCAAGAATGGCTGTAGCATGTAAATGAGAGAAAGTCCTTCATAATGCACAGTTGCTACAGGTGTTTATGTACCTTCTTTGTGAATGCTGATATCCTTATAGTTAAAGTTGATAAAGTGATTCATTCATCTGATACACTGCTCTGGCAATGCAGCGTAATTGAATCTCATATTGTGGATGGCTCTGACAAAAAAGTCATTTTGTCACTCACAGAGATGGCTGATGAAGACAAGAGTGTAGAAACATTAATAAAGACTATCAAAGACTTGCCGCAGCCGAACAAAGACACCCTGGCCTTCCTGATTTTGCATTTGCAGAGGTAACTTGCTGTAATTTAGACATTTAGGCAATATATAGCTGTTTAAGCATACAGTTGAGGTCAAATGTTTACAAACACTTTGCAGAATCTACAAAATGTTCATTATTTTAGCAAAATAAGAGAGAACATATAAAATGTTATTTTTTTTTTAGTACTGACCTGAATATTTTACATAAAAGATGTTTTAAAGATGATCAAAAGTGTTTTGTTTTTTTGTTTGTTTGTTGTGTGTGTTTTTTTTTTTTTTTTTTTTTTTTTTTTTTGCTTTGTTTTTTGTTTAGTGATAGTTTTAGGTGATAGGATTTTTCTAAAGAACAGTGGGCAGTTTAGCTGTTCAGGACAAAAAAGGATGAAAGGGACTCCTATCACAACTATCACTAAACAAAATATCATAGCTGTGGATCATTCAGGTAACAACAGTATTAAGAATCAAGTGTATGTAAACTTTTGAACAGGGACATTTTTATAAATTCAGCTAGCTTTTTTCTCTTGTGTACATGTATTTTATTAGAAATATCTTATTCAGGTCAGTACTAAATTAAAAAAAAATAGCATGTATTTTGTATGATCCCTCTTATTTTGGTAAGATATTTAACATTTTGCAGATTCTGCAAGGTGTATGTAGCCTTTCAACCTCATTTGTACTCGTTAATGTCGTTTTGCAACCACATTCATGTTGTTTTTCAGAGTAATGCAGAGTCCGATGTGTCAGATGGATCAGAATAACTTATCCAGAGTGTTTGGGCCCACTCTCATTGGTCATGGCATGCTAGAGCCTTCTCCCATGACTATTATGAGAGACACAAACACCCAACCCAAAGTAAGCAAAAAATATCTCAATGTGATACATACCTTGTGTATTAGCTTTATGTTTTAAGAAATTAACCTCTGCTAATTTTTTTGCAACAGGTAGTAGCTCGATTTCTGTCCTTCCCCTTAGATTTCTGGGAAGGCCTTTTAGCTGATAAAGAGGATCCGCTCGTGCCTCCTGTGGTGGATTCCAGCATCGGCAATGTCTGTCCAAGTACTAGCAGAGGTACTGTACATGTAATCACCATGTTAAGTTAAAGGAGTAGTTCACCTCCAGAATTAAACTTTCCTTATAATTTACTCCACCTCTTCATCCAAGTCCAAGATGTTCATGTTTTTCTTTCTTAGAAATAAATTTTTTGAGGAAACATTCCAGGAATTCATATAATGGACTTAACTGGTGCCCAATGCTTCAGAATGCTTTAGAAGGAAAAATTATGTATTAAGAGCCAGGGGTGTAAACTGTTAAACAGAATGAAAATGTGGACATTTTTCTTACTTTGCCTAAATATCATAATTTTTTTTGTTTAGTACTGTCCTTTAGTATGTATGTATGTGTATATATATATGTTTGTTAAAGTTCCACTGCAGACTTATTGCATATTTTAATGCCATTTAAACTGATTTTATCTAAAATAACTTTCAAATCTTAAATCTAGTTGTATGTTTCAGTTTGTAGACTGTGTATTTTGCCTTCCTTTATTAACTTGTTTCTGAATGTGTAGGAACAGAGAAGATATTCAAACCTCTGACCTCTCCTGAGTTAAGCAAATACTCTAAAACTACATCCGGTGGTTCAATAAAGGGTCGAATCAAGCACTTTGGTGGCACTTTCAATAACCCGTAAGCTACTATCCCTCATTATATTGGTCTTGAGCATGTTAGTATTCCATGATTTATAACCATTGTTTTCCTTTTTGTAGAAGCAAACCAAAAAATGAATCAGGAAAAAAGAAATTCTTCACATCCCCCAAATGATTTATGTATGTGTATATATATGTATTTCGTGATGCACAAGGACACTGTTATTTCCACCACACAAAATGAAATGCTCCAGCACTTTATATACTACGTTGGAAAAATGACTCCTATGAATGTAATTCTGTCCAGGGAAAACTATGACAAGACTACACTCTTTGTATTTTCTGTATGTTTGTCTATTTATAAAATATCTAAAGGTGATAAACACTGGGTGAAATGTCAAAAAAAAAATTGAAATAAACTAAATGAATTCATGTTCTGCCTTGTGCATTTATATTTATATCATGAGGGCAGTATCTGCACTAGTGCCCTCAGAAGTCAAGCAGTATTGTCCATTTATGTGTTTTGTTGCCAAACTGCAAAATGTGAAGTCTGTAATCAAATTATTTGTCTAAGTCTTAAAGGTTAAGAGAAATAATTGATGGTCTTGTAGCTGTTTAACCATAAATACAGACACTGATTTTCTACAAGGGCAGCAGTAAATTACTTTATTACCTTTTGTGACTTAATCAAAATATAATTTATTGCAGACGTCTTACTCTTGCACTGCGTTCGGCTTTCAAACAGGGAACAGTCACAGAAACATAAATTATTCAAAACAATTACCAACACGACTGGTATCCATTTACAAGATTTTACCATTTGTCTTACCACTTTTAGTTTTACATGACATGTTAAATGCTGGAATGAAATGGTAACAAACTGCCCCAATAAACATTTCTTTTTTGCACTTTTCTTTGACATTTCAGTGACAACAGGGAGCCAACAAGCTGTAAATAAAATGAATTTCAAGTCATTTCAGAAACAGTCTGACAAAGAGAAGTCATTTGTTTTATCCAGCTTTGACGTGATAACACTGTACAATGGTAAATCCATATGCACAATACAGTAGCTGACAATTTAACACCAACACCACTGAATCTAGATGATTCATCCATTTTCATTTTAAATACCGGTTTTATTTGTATGCAAATGACACTACAGTATGATCTGGTTTTTGAAGCTTCTGTTGAGGTCTTTATGTGGCAGGACGATGGAGTTGAGTATGATCACTTCAGATGGGATATTTACATTACAGCCTTATGAGACAGAGAAAAGTCACATTAGATTAATCATTTTCATATAATATATTCATGGTTATGCTCTATAAAATTACCTAGAATTGTAATGGAGGGTGTTAGTTTTCCATCTCTGAACAACGTCTCGCTGTCAATTTTGGCATATGGGTCATTAGGATTGGGGTCACTTGGGGTCCCTTCCACTCTGGCCCATTTGCCAATGGTGCTACCCCAGCCCACAATACTGTTCAACACGCAGCTGTGATCCTACAGAACACAGTCAGTGTATATTGTGTTGGCTCAGTAGTTTTAAATGCCAGACAAAGCAATAGAAAGACAAAGTGAGTGTTCTGTGGCACTGCTTAGAAGCATGGGCTCACCTGTAAAGTAGCACCATGAAGGATGATGGACTCTCTCACACGAACACCAGCACCGATCGTAACGCCTGTTCCTATTGACACGTTTGGACCTAACTAAAAAAGAAAAGGAACAACAATACAGCATGAATTAATAATACGCATGGTATTCTAAAGCAGAGATGCCCAAACCAAACTTTGCTTGTGATGTTCTCTGACTTGGTCCATCATGCCATATCACAAGGGGATGGATAAAACGGAGAACATAAAGGTCTTACCCGTCATGGTGCTGTCATGAACACACATCGACTGACACAGAAGAGAAAAACTTGTAGGGGTTGGAGATAAAAAAAAATTTTCAAAATCGATTCTGAGCTTGTTATTTTTTCCCCGCATAGTGGGGTAAGATGAGCCATTTTTTACTTATGTGGTCTTCAAGATAAGGGAAAATGAGGCAGAAGTACAATAAAAGTATCATTTTAAATTATGAAAATGTATCTATGACAAAGGGTTCTAAAATTATGGCTTCTTATAAAAAAAAGTGTCCCATTGGCTCAATTTGACCCAGGTTAGGGGTAAGTTGACCCATCTGAGTGAAAACTGACCATCTGACCGAATCTAATTCAAACCCATGTGAAATTTTTTAAAGATAATTCATATCTTTTAAAAACTAACTTAATAATCAAATTTCATTTTACAAACAGTCATATTTCTTTTCTTAAAGCTAACTTGACATAAAACCTGTCAAATCTTTAATTGTTTGCATTTCTGAAACAATAAGTAGAACGGCAAAGTTTTAACCTTCCCTAAAACAGACTAAACAGTTTGTTGAGTAAAATGAAATAAAAACAATTAAACATAAAATAATAAATGTTGCTGAAACTAACATTTTTGTCAAAAGATTCTCAGCAAGGTAGCTTTTTTGCAATATCGAACAGACCATTAGGGACTATAGGTGGAAAGATATATTTGATTATAATGTGATGAAAAGCATCTTCTGGTTCCCAGAGAAGGATATGGTGCACTTGTACACTGTCCCTATCAAATAAATTACAAATAATATATATATGATAAACTAATCTGGTTTTGTAATATCACATTAAAATACCAGTTTATACTTCAGAGATTTAACTTAACTTCAGTGCCTTATGGTGGTGTAAGTTAAAGTGTTGGCTCAACTTACCCCACAGCATTTGGCTCACTTTGCCCCATAGCTGGCATTTTGGAAAAACACTAGCTTAATAATTCAGGCAAATATTTAGCTAAATGATTTGCATGGTTTTATATGTTGCTAAATCACCTATATGCATAATTATCTTTAGACCTGAAAAAATTTGCTGTTGCATAAAAAATCTGTTATGCAAAAATTTTACTTTGACAAGCCAAAAAAAAGTAAACAGGAGCCTTCCACTCCTCCCATGTGTTTCTCCTTTTCACAGTCTGGCAGAAATTATGTGTGATTCCAAAATACATGGTCACATGACAGTAAAAGTGTACAGTAGTCAAGATACAGGGGGTGGGTCAACTTACCCCACTCTCCCCTATAGCATGTGCGCACTAGAGATGCAGCGGGCTTCATTGCACAGAATTTGCATTGTAAGACACATGCGCATTGCTTGACAGTCTGTGCTTCCACCTGCCGTTTTTTTACTTTAGATATGCTTTTATTTATGCCGTTTGGAATGCAGTACTATTAGATGCACAAAACTTGCAACCTGACAGACTTTCACGTGTGCTTTGTGTTTGTTTGTCCTCGTTTGTCCTGAAGCTCGATTGCAGCTGCGGTTAAATGCACTTGCATTTTCAAATACTTTTATACGAAAGTGATGTACACGCAGTGAGTTATGTTTTCAGAGCAGGACAAAACATCTAATATATTGAAATAGATCTGTGCATTAATGTAAATGCAGCCTGTTAAAGCTGCAATAATGCTGAGGAGCTGATGCAACTATTGTCTGTAAACTTTCAGATATTTAAAGAACACTTATTTTGAATAAGTAGTTGTAAAAAAAAAGTAGCCTGCTTATATAATACAAAAAATTAAGTACATTTTGCACAAAATAAATTTTGATATAAAATATATTTGAAAATGTAGCTTATGTGCAGTAATATTCACACCCCTACTTTTAAAGATGGCAGTACTGACATACAGAGATCCCAACTCTAAACGAAAAGCATAGAAACTGCAATTCTGGTTAAAATGTAAAGTTGTAAAGATGTATTTGCACAGCAGAATTAATTGGGGAAAAAATGTAGATCAAGAAACGTTTGGGAATCGAATTGTGACTCCCAGGATCAGAATCGAATCAGATCATAAAGTGCCTAAAGATTCCCACCCCTACAAACTTGCTGAATAAAGTTGTTATTTTTGTGCTTTTGCACACAAAGAGTATTCTCGTAGTGTCATAAAATTACGGTTGAACCACTGATGTCACATGGACTATTTAATCAATGTTCTTACTACCTTTCTGGACCTTGAATGTAGTAGTTGTGTTGCTGTCTATGCAGGGTCAGAAAGCTCTCGGATTTCATCAAAAATATCTTAATTTGTGTTCCGAAGATGAACGAAGGTCTTACAGGTTTGGAACAACATGAGGGTGAGGAATTAATGACAGAATTTTCATTTTCCCTTTAAAGGCACCTCTGTTCTAAATATTGAAAATGTAAAAATCACTTAATAAAATGGCGACTTTTTGTTTTGTTTTGACAAAACCTAGTTTATTTTGACATAACTCAAATCAAATCCTGAGTGCTACAATTTTTGCACATTTTCTGCTGAACATACTGTCACATTGCAAATATTTTATGTTGCAAAACTTAAAATATCAATTTAATTATGTGAAACTCTTACCACAGCAGTTGGATCAATGTTGGCAGTTGGATGTATATAAACATTTCCTAAAATAAAAAAAGTATTAGGAGGACTGTATAAACAGCTCTGTTGGGTAAACAAAATTCACCTTTCCACTAAACATTTACCTCTGGTCTTTGGCCCACCTTCTCTATTAGTAGCTAACCTCTCTGGATGGGTCTGGTGGTACTGGTTCAGATATAAACGGCTTGCATAGATCGCAGACCTGAAAGAAGAGGGGAGCATAATATTAACCCGAATCACACACACACTATCAAATGTAGTTACAGCGTAATTGTAATAAAACAGCATGTCAACTAACTAACCCTGCAGATTTGATTTGGCTCCAGAAGCGGTCTGTTTTGTACACATATAATTTGCCCTGGCCTGCCAGCGCAGTGAAGATGTCCTGCTCCAGACGGATCACCTCTGCCCGATGCCAGCCATTAGACTGCTCCTCTCTGCAGCAAATACAGTCTTAATTTTACCCCCTGAATTTTTACAACCCATTAGAAAAGACAACTTGAACAAAAACATGAATGAAAATGAAAGGAAAAAGCTGAAGTTGTGGGGGGTTAAAAACAACATGACATGACATTTGCAATGTATTTCACTTTCAAAACGTATTGCATTTATTAGTAAGTAAGAATACTCGGTAAAATGCAACAATCAGGTTCTGTAAGTAAAAATTCCATTTATTTTCTTCAAAGGGTATTGATTTTTAATAAGCCTTTGTTCAAGCCATCAATACACATTATGTTTTAGATAATCGTGTTTAAACAGGGACATTTTTATATACTTTTTGTGCTTCAAATCGCTTTGAACATGACGTGTTTTGGTCATGCTAATATAGATCTTTTTGACAGAACATACAAGCAGGCAAGCTCACTGCAAAATCTACATCACACTTGCTGCTCCTTGTTCTACATCCAAACCAAACTAGACCTTCAGTCCACGTTCAAACTTACCCCTCATCGTAATATCTGATGATGGAACAGGAAACAGAATGATGGCAGACAGGAAGGAGTTAAAGGGGAAAAGACAAATGAAAAGAACCAAGGAAAAAGAAACTGTTTGAGTATGCATGCACTTCCACTCAAGAACCCTGCAGGATTCGTCCCACTCACAACAACATGTCCTGTTGGTTCTTCTGGAAAACTGCTCCGATGTGCTGGAATATCTCTGGAGTGAACAGGTATATTCCACAGTTGATTATGTCACTCACAAATGTGCTGGGCTTCTCGACATAATGCAAGACCTGGAAGATATGATAAAACAATTATGATCTTGTTGTTGCTTCAAGTTTTAAAGAAAAGAAGGAAAAAATCTTACCTCATCAGTTTGTTCATTCTCAACAATGCAGCCGTAGTTCAGGGACTGTTTTCTGTTGGCCTGAAACAATCAGATATGATTTTCAAAAACCACAACAATTAAAATTAAATATAAAAAAATAATTAAAGCTAATAATCAATTGACATCTATGGATTGATACACTACTGTTCAGAAGATTTTTAATGTTTTTAAAATATTTTTTTATGCTCATCAAGGCTGTTTATTTGAGCAAAAATGTAAAAAAAAAATAAAGTTTTAATATTGTGAAATATTATTACAATGTAAAATAACGTTTTTCTGTTTTAAGATACATTAAAATGGACTTGTAATCAAAGCTGAAATTTCAGCATCATTAATATAATCTTCAGTGTCACATGATCCTTTAGAAATCATTCTAATATGCTGATTTATTATCAGCGATGGAAATAGCTGTGCTGCTTTATATTTTTTTGGAGCCTATGATACTTTTGTCCAGGATTCTTTAAATCAATAAAAAGTTAAAAAGAACAGCAATTATTTAAAACAGAAATCTTTTTTAACAATATACCCTTTCGTACAAAAGTTTGGGGTCAGTAAATGTTTATTCTTTCTTTTTTCTTTTTTTTTTTTAAATAAAATTTATACTTTTATTTTGCAAGGATGTGTTAAATTGATAAAATAGGAGAGCAAAGACAAATATTGTTAGAAAAGATTTATATTTTGAATAAATGCTGTTCTTTAAGAATCCTAAAAAAACTATTGTAGGCTCCAAAAAAATATTGGGCAGCACAGCTGTTTCCAACATAGATCATTTTAATAATAAATCAGAATATTAGAATGTTTTCTGAAGGATAATGTGACACTGAAGACTTGAGTATTGGCTGATAAAAATTCAGTTTTGCATAACAGGAATAAATTATTTTTTAAAGTATATATATTTATTTTTTCTGTATTTTTGAAATAATAAAATTAAAAACAAAACAAAAAAAACTAAATATTAAATAAATGTAGCTTGATGAGCATAAAGACTTTAAAAAAACATTACACGTCTTACTGATTCCAAACTTTTCAACAAATGTGTACATAAACACAAACATTTCTAACCGTGGTGCCGAGGATGACAAAACTATAAGCATCTCCGTGCTCCTTCTGGAAGTCCAGCATCTCTGGCAGAGGGAACTCTGAGCACACATCAGCATTCATGACAAAAAATGCCTCTGGACTGCCAGATAAGATCTGATCTCTGAAATGGTAGATTCCTCCTCCGGTGCCCAGAGCAGCATACTCCTGAAGGTATCTGGAGGGGATTTCAGACAATCCATGTAAACAAAAGCCTTGACTGAAGAGACTTTTCTGATTTTATACAATAAATATAAATGTTAATAATATAAATATTTTAAGGTAATATTACCTAACTGAGACTTTGTAATCCTGTTGGGCGCATGACAAAAATCTGTTTAGTTCTTCATTGGGCTGAAAAAAGCCAATAAGTAAGATCTCCTTCATATTTGGAAGCTAAAGAAGAAAATAAGTCAGAAAAATTATTAAACAAGTGCATAATTTTTCCCCATAGGAATAATAATAAACGATCTACTTATCTCTACATAAACTAAATATATGTATATATTATATTATAATATATATGTACCTTAGAACAGGCTTCAATGTGATGCTGTAACATTGGCACTCCAGCCACTGGAAACAGAGGTTTGGGCACCTCAAAAGACAGTGGGCGAAACCGGGTGCCTGTATGAACAGCAGGAACACAAAATCAGACTTTCTTTCCTTTAGGGTACATTTCTTGTCCATTAACGATCAATTCATTTTTTTCTAACGTTCTAATAAAATTTTAGATATTTACAATATATAAAAATTAAGAGAAAGCTTACAATGACACACAAATATTTTGTGAACACTAGTCCAGTTTGGATGAAATTGCCTTAATGTCCTGTAAATTACAGTTTTTGTGTCCATTTAATGTGAAAAAAAAATAAATAAATGTTACAATCGATTATATGTTAATATAGTTTCTAAAATCAAAATACCTCAGATTTTTTTTAATTGAAACTGGTGAAATTGTAAAGTTTATCCCTCTGTTATCCCAGAGCCAACGCTTGACCATACTATGTGCCAAACTTTGTCCACTAATGATAATAATTAATAAACTGTCTACCATAAATTGCTTTGATGAATTGTGATATCTTTTTACACATTAAATGCCTAGAATGCTGCTTCTCCTGTCCTTTCTGACTGTATTTTATTCCAACGTTATTTAAAATATTATCAAAATGATAACGTTTGCATAAATTTACCGAAATAATCTTTAAGGCATATTTATGAAAAGTCCTGTCTTTAATAACAATGCTGAGAATATCCCAAAATATGATTCTTAATATGGCAGAATAGACAAAAGTGTGGTGTCAATCTGCACTACGAATACGAATCTGAGGAAACAATTACTCACCTTTTTGAGGACCTCCGATAAGAATAACAGCCTTCAGCATGATTGCTTTCTTCTTACATATACATATATGTTCAAAAATCAAAAAGCTCTAAAAATACAGCTGAGCTTAAAGTAAACAGATGGTCGAGCAGGAAGTAACGTTACACAAATTCCTTAATGGAATCGACTTGATGCATAAATGTCATTCCATGTTTGGCTTCAACGTGCAAAAAGTACAAAAAAAGTATTTGTTTATGCATCCACTTCCGAGGTACACAGCATGACAGCTGCGTAAAATCTAAAGAATTTACAGTGACAGTTCCGGAAGTACCGGGAGGGATTTTTCTTTCAAAATAAAAGTCACTCTAATCCTCACTGTCCTGTTTACATGGGTGCAAAAAACTGTCAGATAAACAAGACATCTGACTTATATGGTTATTACTATTGTTATTTAATTATAAAACAAAGGTTTATTGTTCGTGATTGTTATATCTCTATGATTGTTTATTTTCCTATATATTATTGCACATATGATAAATAATATCAAATCACAGTATGCAAACTGAATATTTTTCTGCTCTTTGTTAATGGTTTTGTTCTGTCTCTTTCTCCCCTATCTGAGTTCCTTCTCATTAGAATCTCATATTGAAAATCCACATTGGGAGAATATTATATTTCTGTAGTAGCACTTGAATATTTTTTTTCTAGCTGAGTGCTGCTTTGAGGTTTGTATACCAAACAATGTCATACAAGATACAACCAGTTATATTTCTGCAAGTGTAATTCAAAAGCTGGTTGAATAATTCAGTGTTGTGATGTATGTTGAAATACATCTAGACTGAAATCAGCAAAGCAGAACAGATTGCCTGGACATGCAGAGACAACCAAGGACTTATCTCCCAGCAAAAAACCTCAAGGCAGCTCTTTTCATTCAAATCTTGCACGTACATTGTGATGTGCAGTTTCTGTAACTATTAATTGTGAAAACAAAAAGGGAAAATAATGGTATCACACTGTTACCAGGTTCACAAATGTGGTATCAGAAGCATTATTATGCTAAATGATGTGTAAATTAATGTTCAATGTTGATGCATTGTCCAGTGAACAGACGAAACGGAGGCTTTACTTGTACATCGCAAGAGCATTCATAGGTGTGAACAGAGGCCGTTTCTGACTCCTGCAGGTCTCTGATAAGCAGGTCCTCTGTGGGGAATTTTAGACTCTTTGCCTTCATGCCAATGCAGAATTATAAAAAGGTAAAATCATATGTTTTCGTAATCTCTACAACCCACTGCATGTTGAACATTTTTCTGTCGTTTTATTCATTTTTCCCTCCCATTAAGACAACAGTATCTAATGTAATGTATAAGATTAGATTTCTTAATCTAATATTTATCATGTATAATATAATCAATGTATAATCAATATTTAGCAAGCATAATTTATTTAGAGTTATGTAATGGAATTGCAAAAAAAAAGTGAAATTACATTTACTAAAGAAGATGTGCAATAAATGATACATTTTAAATACATTTAAGACATAAAGGACCAATTCAAATTTTGTTAAAATAAAGCTAATTAGAAAGGTGACCAGTCACAGTTTAGTATGCAAATATTACAATTATGTCAATGCTGTCTGCAAGGTTTGAATGAAAACAGTCAAGACAGTCAAGAAAAAAAAAACATATTTTTTTTGTATTTGTTTAAGATTATTTTGGAAGGATATGGAATTCTATATAAAAAAAAAGAAAGAATATATGATATAAATTTGTAGATTGTATGTGCTTTTTTATAGAGAAAATGAAAACTTGAATTGTAAAGAACAACATATTATACATTTGTTTGTTTTATTAGGAAAATTCCATATACATAAGAAAGGGTGGGCTCAATGTAAATCATTTTTTTCACATTTGATTAATGACTTAAAATTGTATGTAAATCTCTTGGGGGAAAAAAAGCACTGAAAACTTGTAATTCTCTGAAAGAATTTAAAGGTATGTAATATTCTTTCTTTCTTTTTTTTTGTTTCTTATTTTTCTCTGGCAGCTAATGTTAATTTGACAAGAGTATGTAACACCTCCAGTTCTTGTGGCATTAAATTAATAAAGCATTATTAAAAAAAAAATCTAACAATATATAATAATAAAAACTGGAGTGTATGATGTACATTTTTGAATATTGTATGTGCTTTTTTATACATAGAATGTAAATTTGAATTATAAAGAACAACATATTATACATTTGTTTATTTTATTAGGAAAATACCACATACATAAGAAGAAGTGGGCTTTTTTTTTTTAGATTTTACAAATTACTTTAAATGATATTTAAAGCTTTTGGAACAAACCAAAAACAAAAAAGTGCTGAAAACATGTCATTAAAACTGATGTAATTTTCTACCTTTCTTTTTTCTTTAACAGCTAATGTTAATATGATAATGTGAATATGTGATACCTCTTGTTCTTGTGCCACTGAATTAAAAAAGCATTTTAAAAAGAGAGAAAAATCTGACAATGTAAGTTGAATCGTATATTTCTTAAAAATAATTGTTTAAAGTGCACACAAATCAAATATAAACAGCACACTGATCAAACTTTGTTTATTGTTTGTTTATATACACAACAAACTTTGTATCGAATGTGAGTGTTCATATAAACAGTTATGTTTTAGCGCCGTCTGTTGGTAGACAGGTATTACTACAAGATCATTAACTAATAATGACCATCAAAAAGATGTAACATTCAACAAGTCCCTCTGTACTTGAATAAGAAGTGTTCATGTGGAGATATAATAATACACATATCAGGTCTGTTCAGGTCACCAAAAAAGTAGGAACAGTTAATACAATTTAAATACTAAAAAAAATATATGGTATTCTTAAGATGACTACACTAACGTAAATTCGGTAAATAGATAGCCTACTGAGCTCAGTCCAGTGAGGTCAGAACCCTGGAAACTGGAGACGGCACAACAACAACTAGTTGTGTTGCCTGGTTCCAGCCAATCAGAACGCTCCATAACATGCTGCGTTATTTACGTAGAGCAGAGCAAGTTTAACGTTATTCTGTAGGCTCTCATTTCATTCAGTCCCGTTGCTGAGGTGACAGCAAACGTGGTAAGCGCAGTATTACTACTGTTATGATTATGCCGATGTCACACGGGCAAAACAACTAAAAGCTCACTTTTGTTGTTGAAGAAACTTATTTAAAATGAAAATGACAACTGTGTTGTTTATGTACCTATTTAGTATATACCTACTGAGTCTGTCTTCTTGGGATGCATTGGATACTCTGCGTGTGTGTAAACAGAGAGAGTAAAAAAAAAAACAAAGAAAGTGTTAATATCAGTGTTCATTTCTTAATTTAATTATTCAAGAACTGTAATTATGTGGCTTTGTGTTTCAGGGACATCACAATGTCAAAGTCAGATCCCCCTCCGACTTATGAAGAGTCAAGACAGCAGCAGCAGCAGCAGCAGCATGGAAACTATCCATACCCTCCCTACGGATTTACAGCCCAGCCAGGGGTGTACACGGGCCCAGGACAGCCCGGCATACACCCCCAGGCAGGGCTTTGGCAGGGTCCTGGATACTGCCCTTCAGCCATGCCATCTATGATGCCGTCCTTTATTGCACCAGGAATATTTTCCTCCAACCTAAGTAAGAATCAGGTTCTCATGTGAATAATGAAGTGTGATCTATTACTTTTGTACTGTATTTGTTTGTTTTGGTATGCGAAAATCACATTTCTTTCCAGCAAACTTTTGGACAGTGCAGCCTTTGTACTTTTTAGTTCTGGCAGATTTGTATATTTTTTCTTTCTTAAATGATATGTGACCCTGGACCACAAAACCAGTCATAAGTAGCGTGAGTATATTTGTGGCAATAGCCAACAACACACTATATCAAAAATCATTAGGATATTAAGTAAAGATGATTGTTCTATGAAGATATTTTAGAAAATGTCCTACCATAAATATATCAAAACTTAATTTTTGATTAGTAAAAAAGAAATTGCTAATAACTTTAAAGGCGATTTTCTTAATATTTAGATTTTTTTGCACCCTTAAATTCCAGATTTTCAAATATTTTTATTCAGCGTTTAGATGATGTATAAATCTCAATTTAAAACAACTAACCCTTATGGCTGTTTTTGTGGTCCTGCGTCTGCTATTTATTCAGAAACCATGCACTCTTGTTAGTTGGTTAAGTATCTGGCATATATCTGGTACAGGAAATGTTTAAATGCAACCTGTCCAAATACTTTTTGAGGGACACTGTATGTGTTTTTTTTTTTTAATTATTAAATATGTTTGTTTTTTTGCTTTTTTTTATTCATTGTTTTGTTGTAGGAGATGCAGAGGGCATTTCATCAACTGGCATATGGGACAGCATGAGTGTTCGGCATGCCTTTATTAGAAAGGTATAGAGAATATTTATTTATTATTTATAAATATAAAAATGTAGAAATAAAACAAAATTGGCTTGTGTTCGTTTTTGTACCAGGTTTACCTTATTTTAGCCGTCCAGCTGTTAATCACTACTTCAATCATTGCAGTGTTTGCGTTTGTGTGAGTACAACAAATCCACAAAACAACTGAACTTTTATGAACTGTTGTGTGAATACAATACATTAAACATACTAATGTTATGAAATTGGTGTGTTTGCATACATCCCTCATCTTACAGTGAGCCTGTGCGTCTTTTCGTGGTCCAAAATCCTGCCATTTATTGGGCGTCATTGTGAGTTATTTTACTATTTTAAGTCTAAATAAGGGACAAAAACAAATATAATATACAGTTCAAACGTTTGGGGTTGGTAAGATTTTTATTTATTTATTTATTTGAGTCTTTAATGATTTTTAAGAGTATATTCAGAAATTCTAATATGCTTGTGGATGCTTTGTTTTGTATTCATTGATAAACAGAAAGTTCAAAAGAACAGCATTTGCTTAAAAATAAAAACATTTTAAATGTCTTTTGATTGATTTAAGCGTTCCCTGCTGAATAAAAGTATTTTTCTTAAAAAAAAAAAAAAAAACTTGACCCCAAACTTTTGAATATGTACAGTCAAACCAAAAATTATATACTATATACTTTTTTTTTTTTAGTAGTGGGTGCAGGACGCTATGTGACTGTGACATATTATACCCAAAAATTCTTTATACAGTGGACCAGTAAAATTGATCAAATTTGAAACCAAAAATGTTGTTTTGACACTTGACCATGTTTTTTTTTCCATACCTTTCTATCAAATTTATCTGACATTATCAAGGTGAATTTGTTCTGACACAGTTGTAGTCCTATTTTATTACCATTTTCTAAACTTTAGTAAATAAACTGTGATTATTAGAGAAATCCTGAAGGTGTCTGAATAAATTTAGGTTTGACTATATTATATTGAAGTAACAGTGTAATTGTTTTTTCCCAGCCCGGTGTATCTTGTTACTTACCTTATGCTGGTTTGCTGTGAAGGGCCAAGGTGAGTTTAGTCATTTCTTTCACTATTTACATTATAAGCACCAAAATATTGAATTAATATTGTAACCCCTGACTTGTTTTTAGGAGACGTCATCCATGGAATTTAATTCTCCTGTTCATTTTTGTAAGCGATTTTTGCATTTAACTATCTTTCATAGACATTCTTGTAGAATTATTCATTATTTATAACTCCGTCCTCTTCAGACCCTTACATTGTCTTACATGACAGGAACAATATCAAGGTAGGACTAGAGTTTCATCAGTTTCGCACACTGCATGTGTTTGGTTTTAAACATCAGATAAGCTCTTTTTTTTTTTTTCTCCATCTGCCATTATTTACAGTTATTTTGACACCAAAGCAGTGTTCCTTGCCCTGGGGATCACGGCAATAGTGTGTATAATCGTCACAATCTTCTGTTTTCAGACCAAGGTAAGACCTGCTGTGGCAGCAGCCACGGCTCTGATCGACTGGTCGGTGGTGAATGCTACTTTGTTGCCGTGTAAAATAACCCCATTGTATTTGATTACAATGATCGCCTGTCTCTTTTAAACATTCATGGCTTACTGGTAAATGTCTCATGTTTACTCGAGACAAAACTGTTTTTTGTGTGCTCTGCTTTTTGCTTTTGTGTAATATTTTTAAATATGAAATCTACTTTGTTGCTTTCATTTCTAGTAGCGCAGCTTCTACAGTTTTGGGACTACTGAGGTATTTTTTTTTTTTTTTTAAATAAAAACACTTTTTCTGTGTTTGAACAGGTTGACTTCACCTCATGCACAGGTCTGCTATGTGCTCTTTGTGTGGTTCTTCTGGTGACTGGCATTATCACATCCATTGTACTCTCCTTTCAGTATGTAAGTGAGGCCATTATATCATTATTTCAGTCATTGCAAATGATTTGGCACTAAAGCAATGGATCGCAAATAGAGGCCCACAAAGGGACCTTAGCAAACTAAGCAAAGAAATGTTTGAAAACAAGCTGCTTTTTTTTTATAATTACAGCAACATACTAGAAGAAATATTGTAGTTTATATGTGTGGTCTCGCTTGTATGAGCCTACATTTGTGGCATGCTGTGAATAACCACATAAATATTTTTTTACTTCTCCCTTAGTTTGTTAAAAACAATAGAAGCACATTACAGTAATGCATTTTCAGTGGAAGCAAGTTGGCGGCACTGAGAAAAAAAGTTGAAAACATTGAAAGTGATAGTTCCTCCAGAAATTAATTATTATACTCTTGCCATACAAGGGCAGTCAAAATAACAATCAAATAGGCAAACCGAAATTTATTCACACACCTTTAACATTTCTCACATTATCACAGTTTATTCGCTATAGTTTAGAAAATGGTTTTAAAATATGACAAGAATTTAGAGTTAAAAAGTGTGCCAGAACAAAATTATCTTGATAATGTCAGGTAACTTTAATAGAAAGGTATGTAACAAAACATGGTCAGATCAAAGTGTCAAATCAAATTTTTGGTCCCAAATGTGTATAAATTTGAACTATAGTGTCCTGCACCCACTAGTAAAAATGATCAAAAATGATATCAGGTGCAGCTCAAAAAATTTGAATATAGTTTTTTAAATGTAACTTATATTTAAAAAAAAATTAACTTTCATATATTTTAGATTCATTACATGGAAAGTAAAACATTTCAAAAGTTTTTTGTTTTAATTTTAATGGTTAGAGCGTACAGCTCATGAAAGTAAAAAATCCAGTATCTCAAGTTTCATTAAATGACCATCCCTACAGTATAAATTACGTGCATCTCTTGTTCTTTGAAACCACACTAATGGGGAAGACTGTTGACTTAACAATGATCCAGGAGACAATCATTGACACCCTCCACAAAGAGAGTCACAGAAGGTCATTTCTAAATGAGTGGCTGTTTACAGAGTGATGAATCAAAGCATATTAAATGCAAAGTTGACTGGAAGGAAGAAATTGGGTAGGCAAAGGTGCAAAAGCAACAGGGATGACCGCAAGCTTGAGAATACTGTCAAGTAAAGCCGATTCAAACACTTCACAAGGAGTAGAATGAAGCCGGAGTCAGCGCATCAAGAGTCACCACACTCAGACGTCTTCAAGAAATGGACTACCAAGCCACTTCTGAAACAGAAGCATCTTACCTGGGCTAAGGAGAAAAAGAACTGGACTGTTGCTCAGTGGTCCAGCCTCTTTTCAGATAAAAGTACATTTTGCATTTCATGTAGAAATCATGGTCCCAGCATCTGAAGGAAGACTGGAGAAGCACAGAATCCAAGCTGCTTGAAGTCCAGTGTGAAGTTTCTGAAGTCAGTAATGATTTGGGATGCCATGACGTCTGCTGGTGTTGGTCCACTTTGTTTTAGAAAGTGCAACGTCAATGCAGCCATCTACCAGGGGATTTTGGAGCACTTTATTCTTCCATATACTGACAAGCTTTATGGAGATGCTGATTACCTTTTCAAGCAGGACTTTAGCACCTGCTCACAGTGCAACAACCACTTGCAAGTGGTTTGTTGACCATGATATTACTGTGCTTTATTGGCCAGCCAACATGCCTGACCTGAGCCCCATTGAGAATCTATGGGATATTTTCAGGAGAAAGATGAGAAACAGTCGATCCAACAATATACAGACGATCTGAAGGCTCAATAGTGCCTCAGCAGTGCCATAGGTGGATCACTTCCATGCCATTCTGTCATTTGTGCTAGGAGCAAGTCATTCGCTGTAATATGTGCTGCCAACCAATTATTGAGTGCCTAAATGAACATACTTTAAAGAACTTGAACTTTTCTGTTTTGCAAATCTGTTTTTTGATTGATCTTAGGAAATATTCTAATATTTTGAGATACTGGATTTTTGACTTTCATGAGCTGTAAGCTCTAAGGGTAATTGCTGGAACTATATGCACAGGGATCTCTCTCAGCAAGCACCAGCAGCTAACACAGTGCATAATTGGAGAGAAACCATCAGGGAGCAGGAACCCAGTGGGTGGACTCCTGGCAACAGCTCGAGACTGGCAGCTAAAGGTTGATCTGGATAGGCAGCTTAAATTCCCAGAAACTATCGCCACGGCCACGCTTAGGCCTGACATGGTGCTGTTTTCAGTAACATCAAGGCAGGTGGTCCTATTGGAATTAACTGTGCCCTGGGAAGACTGGATGGAAGAGGCGTTTGAACGGAAGAGGGCCAAGTACGAGGAGTTGGCAGGTGAATGCCGTAATAGGGCATGGAAGACCCACTGCCTCCACATTGAGGTTGGCTGCCGAGGTTTGGCCGGCCAGTCATTATGCAGGGCCCTCACCCTCTTAGGTATCAGGGGACTGCATAAGAATATAGCCATCAGAAACATCATGGATGCTGCTGAGAATGCGTCAAGATGGCATCCGTGTTCTACGCAAGCTACCTAGACACGTCGGGGACTGATCACCCCTGGGTGATCGGCGTATGATGTTGAAAGACCTGAAACACCCAATGACCCCAGGTTACATCACTGATGATGTGTCTAGGGTGCACCTGGAAGGTGCGTGTTAAATCAGTCATCAAAATTATACCAAAAAAACTTTTTGAAATATTTTACTTTACATGTATTGAATCTAGAATATATGAAAGTTTCAGTTTTTGAAATAAGTTACAATAAAAAAAAATAGTATTCTAATTTTTTTGAGCTGCACCTGTATATTTCATACTGCCCTTTTCTATATTCCAAGTCTTCTGGAAACATTTAGTTGCACTGTGTGGGGAACGGACTGAACATTTAATTGTTAACTATCAAAATATGTGTTTAATGACTTCTGGAATCATGAAATCAGTTATTTCACTGGAGTGCCCTTTTGAACTTAAACTAAGGGACTTTAATAACAGTATGACAACTGCTATTTTCCTACCTTTTCCCATATTAGCAAGAAACTGATGTGACAGAATTGGTTAGCAGCCTTGTCTTTGGAAAGTTAGAAGTGTATCCTGTTTTATGAATAATTAACCTGGAATATACCTGTTATATGATAATATACCATCAATGTCTCAGGTGCCTTGGCTGCATATGCTGTATGGTGCTTGTGGAGCAATAGTCTTTACCTTGGTGAGTTTATGAATCATTATTTAATGTTGTTTGTTAAGTTATTCCTCATAATTGGTAAAAATTAATCCCAACCCATGTGAAGTACACTTTGGATATTTTTTAAAGAGTAAATGTACTTTAAAAGAGCAGAAACTGCTGCTCAGAAGTTTGGGATCAGTAAGATTTTTAATGCTTTAAAAAAAAAATTCTGCTCATCAAGGCTGTTTATTTGATTCAAAAATACTGAAAAAAAAAATAAAATATTGTGAAATATTATTGCAACTGAAAATAGTGGTTTTCTATTTTAAAATACTTTAAAATATGATTTATTCCTGTGATGCAAAGCTGACTTTTCAGCATCAGTGTCACATGATCCTTCAGAAATCATTCTAATATGCTGATTTATTATCAGTGTTAGAAACAGTTGTGCGGCTTCATTTTTTTTTTAAATAGAAACAATACACATCAATGTTCAAAGTTTCTTTCTTTGAAAGAAATTAATACTTTTATTCAGCAAGGATGTTAAATTGATTAAAAAGTTAGAAACCTTTCATTCAAAACTTTTTATTCATTAAAGTATCACAGGTTAAGCAGCACAACTGTTTCCAACATTGATAAATTAGCATATTATAATGGTTTCTGAAGGATCATGTGACACTGAAGAATGAAGTAATGATGCTTCGATCATATAAATTAAATACATTTTAAAAGCATATTGAGTTATTTTATTGAATGTAATGTTTTTAGACACTTAATTGAATGAACTTTTGAGTGCTTCATGACCACTAGGGATGCTGAAATTTCATCATGACGTAATTATTCATAATTATGCATTTAAAATAACTAATATTTACTTTAATAGCATTTCTATAGAAAATGGCATGTTATGAATTTACATATAATTGTAAATACAAATTTGTATTAATGAAATTGCAATTTAGTACATTTAAAATATATTAACTTCATATGAAATTACACTACAGCTAAAATTATGATCAAGCACTTTAGTACATTAGTCAACACTTAAAATTGAGTCTACTTCTTTTAATCATGACAAAAGTTTATTAAAACAATGATTAAAGACTTAATTATTACAATTCACTTTGTGTACTAAAGTGGTAAAGAAACATGGTCATGAAAGTTTACTCTCTTTAAGTGCACCTAAGTGGCCTTTTATTTCATTACTATTATATTATTTGCAAGTACAGTTTGTAAAGATGTACTTTTAAGGTTTGAAGAACACATTTAAAACAATTAAGCACACTTTTTTCCACAAGGGAATACTTAATGATTGCTTTTGTTTTTATAGTTTTTAGCTTACCACACTCAGCTGCTCATTGGAAACAGAGCGAACAGCATCAGCCCTGAGGAATATATCTTCGGAGCTCTTTCCCTCTATGTTGATATCGTCCAGATCTTTATCTTCCTCCTGCACATCACCGGAAGCTCTTCAGAGTAAACAGACGCACACGTTCGAGCGTTTCTGTCTCAGAGACTGATCTTTCTTTGAGCTTATCTTTTTCTTATCTTTTTTCCCAATCACATGCATCTCAAATATTACCTTTAACACTAATGACAAGTATTACAATTTTGCTGTACTGCTCCATATATCGTTCTACAGAGTTTACTCCTACTTTTACCAAATTGATTGTCACTTTATTTACAATAAGCACTTTATTTTTGTAATGTTTCACCTGTTCATTTGCATTCTACTGTAAAAGTGTGAGCGTGGACTAAAACAGCTACACTGTGATTTGATACATGTATTATCAATATTTAGTCTATAACCCGAAGGGAAATAAAATGAAGAGAAACTATTAACAAATGTATGATGACTATTGGCCATAATAAAGGCAAAGTGGCTGTTTGAAGAATGGTATACAAATACTCAGAAACGTCCCATTTAGTTAATTTATTGTGCATGTATTGTTTAAATTATTTGTTAGAATTCTCAAAAACTGTGTCAAGGAACATTATCAGTAGAAAAAAACTACATGTACTACATGTACAGTATGATTTTAATAATACATGTCACAATATCACTGGTATTGTTTAACAGTTAACATTGATTCCCTTCAAAGTACATTAGTTTTATCTAACATCCTGTTGTGTCTGGTAATAAGTATTATAAAAGTGGCTTAATTTGTGTCGGTTAATCGCTAATCGTCATGGCACTTCCACATCCTGGCACGTCCAAATCCCTGATGGCTGGCTGTCCGAGAGGTTCTACTTCTTCAGGCGGGACAGGAGACGAGAAGCCGACTGGCTGCTTTAATCTTTACGGAGTCAGGCGTTTGGGGTCACGGGGGAACATGGAGGTCTGACGTACATTATGTAGGCCAAGATATAGCATGGTCACTCTCTCTAGACCTAAAAGATGGCAGATATTTAATATCATGCACTAGTGTCACAGATATTTTGAAATGAAAACTAAAACGCTGAAACAATGTTTGAGGATCAATACACTACCATTCAAAAGTTTGGGGTGAGTACGATTTTTTGTTTTTAAAATATGTGGCCCTGGACCACAAAACAAGTCATAACGGTCAATTTTGGAAATTGGGAATTATATAACATCTGAATAAACTGGAATCTGAGGGTGCAAAAAAAAAAATTAACTACTGAGCAAATTGCCTTTAAAAGTTCAAATTAAGTTCCTAGCAATGCACATTACTAATCAAAAATTGAGTTTGGATATATTTATGGTAGGAAATGTACAAATTTACTTAATTTCCTAATGATTTTTGGCATAAAAGAAAAAACAATTTTGACTGTGAAACTATTGTTACAAACATACCCATGCTACTTAAGACTGGTTTTGTGGTCCAGGGTCACATATGTCTCTAATGCTCACCCAGGCTGCATTTATTTGATAAAAAAATACAGTTAAACAAACAAACAAAAAAAAAAGTAATATTTTGAAATATTATTACAAGTTAAAATTACCATTTCTTATTTTATTAGATTTTAAAAAGAGCTGAATTTTCAGCCTCTAGTCTTCACATGATTTCTCAGAAATAAATTTAAGAAATATTTATCATATACTTAATGAACAGTTGTGCCACCTAATATTTTAATGACTACTAAGTTCAAAACTACAGCATTTATTTTACATACTAATATTTTGTTACATTATATATGCCTTTTTGTCAATTTAATACATCCTTGCATTTCTATCAAAAAAATTCTGAAGGGAATCCTGGGTATTAAGACTTGTATATAATGTAATATAACGCTTAATATAATGTAAATATCTCTTACTGAAATATGTAGTTGACAACCCATTCAAGACTTATGTCATTTAAAAAATCCACATTGTTTTATACATATATTGGACTATGGGGGGGCGCCATTATTTTGATTACGTGAAATGATTGTACTCTGTGAGCTATTGGCGCTACCCATTGCTATTTTTTCTGCAACACAGCTCAGAAAATAAAATATTGATATGATGACCACAGCTACTGAAATAGCTTACAGATGGCAACTGATATAAGCATAGACTTAAACCAAATGCCACACCATTTTTCCCTACAAAGGGACTAAACACCCAGAGATATTGCATCATGACAAGCGTTGGCATGTCTACATCCTATAGCATCTGGCGTTTCTTGTCTTTTAATAGCTGTGGTCTACTAAAGGCCTCAAAGGCATAAGGACTAAAGCGGAGAGAACAAAGACGCTGGTCTTTTGAAAGTTGTATTAATCTACAGGCATCCTCCTATTATTTAACCAAAAGCCACGCAATGTGGCATCATATCAGCATTTTATTGTCCAAGTTGTGTTGCAGTAAAAATAGCAACAGATGTGGATTTTTTTTTAAACTAACATCTTTCAAGGGTTTTCTACTACATATTTTAGTTAGAGATGTTCCGATACCATTTTTCCCATCCCGATACCTGGGCTCAGGGTATCGGCCGATACCAAGTACTGATCCGATACCTGTGTGTGTGTGTGTTTCTGTATACAGCTGTATTACTAGTACAAAATTATATTATTATTTTATGCTGTGCTTCAGACGTATCCCTTAATGAAACATAAACAAATATATACAGTGAACTAGATTATTTTTATTATCTGACATACATTTGACAGTATTATTTTTATATAGTTAGCATTACTACTAATACTACTAATACGTACATCAGCGTTGTTTATAACAGACTTCTGGGCAGAATTTGAAAGATTCTCACTAGATCTCGCAGCAACCTTTCATCGTGCTGCGAATTTAAACGCTTCTCACTGGATCTCGCCGCAGTAACAGTGTCGTGAAGTCAACTTTGGCTCCCGAATAAAGCTGGGCTCCCGCAAGCTGATAAACGGTCAGTGCTGCGCAGCTCAAACGTAGCTCGGTTTAGTTTCGCTTTTGTTTTGTTTGCTGTTTGATGTTTCTCAAATGCAACAGAAATGGAAGCGCTTATGAGTTGAACAACGCGGTGGTCGCGCCAGTGCGACCGCTCACAAAAATTAGGCAGAAAAACTGGCAGAAAAAAAGTGTGTCAGTCTGGACTCCGGAGCCCTAATATGGAGCAGTAAACAAAAAAGTGCATCTGCCCCATTCATTAACATGCAGAATTCATATTTATTCAACGCCACTGCGTTGTTCAGCTCATAAGCGCTTCAATTTCTGTTGCATATGAGAAACATCAAACGGCAAACGAAACAAAAGCGAAACTAAACCGAGCTACGTTTGAGCTGCGCAGGGCTGACCGTTTATCAGATCTAATTCTAGAAGCAGTATTCGCCTTTATGCCTTCCTGCCTTGGAATTCTGCCGCTGCCTCTGAAGGCAGCATTTTAGAGCTTGCGGACGCAGCCTATGTCTTATTTAAGAAAATGGAATCGGATCGGTGCGTGGGTTCAAGTACTCGCCGATACGGATGCTAAAATTTTTTGTGGTATCGGTGCCATTTCCGAT
Source organism: Cirrhinus molitorella (assembly GCA_033026305.1). Lineage (NCBI taxonomy): Eukaryota > Metazoa > Chordata > Actinopteri > Cypriniformes > Cyprinidae > Cirrhinus > Cirrhinus molitorella. The sequence continues at coordinate 26,826,031 of CM065122.1, read as the reverse complement.
ACTAGTATCGGAATCGGAACAACCCTAATTTTAGTAAGAAACATAATTTACGTTATATTAAGCCATACAAGTCTTAATATCCAGTGTTTCTATTTAAATGACCCCAAACCTTTGAAAAGTAATTAGTCTGTAGAATTAGACCATTTCTAAACTACAAGACTGTGTGTTTGTTACCTATGCCACCGCCAGCATGAGGAGGAGCTCCATAACGGAACGAGTCAATGTAGGCCTTGATCTTCTCCAAGTCTGTAACACAGAGCAAAATGTTTATCACTACTACAAAACAGACTTTGGAGTAGTCCATATTTACCATAAAGATTAACTATAGAGTGTTGAAATTCAAATGATTTTTGGTCACCCCACATTTTAGCTTAGCAATAATAAAAAGCAACTCTCTGTGTTTTGTAACACAGCTGTTGTGTTTCGTTCCTGTAGTTACCAATGCCGTGGTGCATTGCTCTTTCAGTGAGCAGCTGGGCATCGTGGACTCTCTGAGCTCCAGACAGGATCTCCTCTCCTCTCATGAACATGTCATATGAGTTGGAGTATTTCTGCAGGAATAACACATGGGGTTTGTTATGAATCATGCACCCTCTAAATAAAAAAGCGATGGATTTAGATCTACTGGGCTTTGAAATACTTACTGGGTTGTTGGGGTCAGGCATGGTGTAGAACGGCCTTACCGCCAATGGGTATTTGTCCAGCACATAGAAGTCAGTGTCATACTAAAATAAACACAAAGGTCTGTTTAATTCACACAGGCCATATTCTACTCATTTGCATAAACATATTTTGTCCTGCTTTCAAGATTTCTGGAGCTAAAAACATTGACAATTGAGATTTATAAGGTCATTTTACACTTTCTCCAACCGTATGCAAACAAAGTAAACAATGGTGTCACAAACAGACTTCAGAATGACCCATTTTTTGTAGTTTCCATAAATTATCTGGGTGAACTGAAGAGGGAAACCATTAGAGTATGTCTGCTCTTTTATTTTAAGGAAAATCTTAAAACGAGGCCAAAGAATTTTTTTTTTTTTACTCCACAAAAAATGCATTCAATTTAATTATTTTTTACATTTATAATGTAAAAAAAATGTTTAAAGCTTTCTATTCAAAGAATTAAGAAGAAACTTATTGAGGTTTCCACAAAAAATATTAAGAATCACAAATGTTTTCGACATTAATAATAATAGTAAATGTTTGTTGAGCAGCAAATCAGTATATTAGGCTATTAGATTTCTGAAGGATCATGTGACACTGAAGACTGGAATAATGACGCTGAAAATTCAGCCATCACAGGAATCAATAATATCAATAATAGGAATCAATAATATTTAAATAACCGAAAACTGAAATTTAATACGTAATAGAATACGTAAGAAACGTATTTCAAAAACATTTAAAAATTAACTTTTGGACAGTAGTGTACATTATTTCTGATGTTTAAGAGATGTCTTTTTACCTTTTCCTTCACAAGACGACCAAGCAGCTTTTCATTAGGTGTGCTGAGGAAGAAAAAATAAAATGATTACAGATATAAAATCTGTTACAGATTCCGTGTGTGTGCAGTGTGGGAAATTCTATCAAAGAAAGCCACACTAACCTCAAATCTTCTTCATCCCCCATTTCCACCCCAGCAGCTCTAAGCATGGCCACTCCCTCCTTATACTCCAGTCTCAGCGTGGGCTCCAGGAACTTGAACGGCTCACTGGGGTACTGCTTATTCACCGTCTGGATCTCTGTCTGGAACCTGGAGTGCATCCACATCACAGACACACGATGACAGAGAATAAGTAGGTAGAACAGAGATTTGCATGAAATGTGGGCCGAAATTCAATTGAAGACTTCAAATAAAGCTTCTAAAGTGATTCTCAAGGCTTCCATTAAAACATCTCAGTTTCACCTTTCAAATCTAAAGTGTTTTCAACACCATTAAGTGGGCAAATGTTGTTTTCCTCAATGCTGGTCAGGTTGTTCGTGATTATTGGATAAAACATTCATGAAATCCACAGAAAGAGACTGCTAAGGCGGATTTCCATTTTCAAAAAACTTGCAGTATTAACCTGAGCACCAGATGGCAGTGTATATCCTTGTTATTATAGACCACATGAACACGCATTTCTCTCACGTGAATAAATGACTCATTTTTCATTAATTTCAAGTGAAATTCATGTGACTTTATTCTCATGTGACTTGCTTCTTATTAAAAGGAAACAGGACTTTCTCCCTACTAATTTTTTTGCAAATTTAATGCAATGTTGAAGGAGTCACGTCTCTTACCGGTCACGTAGCCCTTTAAAGATCTGAACCATGGTGTCAGTAATGGAGTCAATGACCTCGTGGTAATGGTAATTGAAAGCCATTTCAATATCCAGACCCACAAATTCGGTCAGATGGCGATGAGTGTTTGAATCCTCAGCTCTGAACACTAGGAGAAACATTTGCATAGTCAAACTGTGAGATTCACATTCATAATAACCTCAGCATTTGAATTAAACCACAGGGCAATTCATTTTAAACACATTTTACTATTACTATCGTTCACAGCTGACAAAAATTTGACACTGTTATTATAGTTAACCACTAAAATAACCACTTTAAATAAAGCTGAAATAAAACAGATATAAATATCAGATGAAAAATGTAATCGTTCAAAAAAAACTTTCATCCCAGGTGTATATGACTTTCTTCTTTCAGACAAATACAATCAGTTTTATATTACAAAATGTCTTGGCTCTTCCAAGCTTTATAATGTCAGTAAATGGCTGTTGAGATTTTGAAGTCCAAAAAAGAGCATCCATCCATTATGAAAAGTACTCCACATGGCTCTAGGGGTTAATATAAAGGCCTTCTAAAGTGAACTGATGCATTTGTATAAGAAAAATATCCATATTTGTGAACTCAGTGATGAACACGGAAACAGATATGAGAGCAAAAGCTAGAGATTATGGTTCATAAAGTTTAAAAAATGGATATTTTTCTTACACAATCACATCGATTCACTTCAGGAGGCCTTTATAACCCCTAGAGCCATGTGGAGCACTTTTTATGGTGAATGGATATACTTTTTTGGATTTTAATATCTCAACAGCCATGCACTGCCATTACAGAGCTTGGAAGAGGCAGGACATTTTTTAATACAACTCTGACTGTATTTGTGTGAAAATAGAAAGTCATACACCTAAGATGGCTTGAGGGTGGGTAAACCATGGGGTAATTTTTGAGTAAACCATCCCCTTTTAAGTATTTAATTTGGTAAAAAATAAAAATAAATAGAAAAGCTAAACAGAAATAGTTTTAAAAATACAGAAATGACAAAAGCAAAACAAAGTGTCAGTTCAGTGTCAAACAACAGAATTTGACTAATGCACTTGTTTTGAACATTTCCATGTAAAAGAAAGAAAAAACAGATGCTGTTTCGTCATTGTGACTTCCCATCAGCAGAGGTCCCTGATGAGCTGTATTTTTCTGAAGTCTCATGTCTCATGGCTATGCTGAAAGTGTTTGATATTCTTGCTCTATTCAGTGTGCTGCACAGGAGGGATTTCCGTGCCCGCCAAATGCACCAAGAGTGCAATCCGTCTATTTATCCTGCAGTATGTTCTGATCTGCATACAGTGGTGAAGGTGACCTCTACAGATTAAACGTAGAAATACAGCGGCCAGATGCTTTTGGGGTCACTGTCTAGAGTATATGATTGTCTCTGAGTATTCAGATTTCTTGCTATACACATTCAGAGATGACCCGAGGATGAGAATGGCATATTGAAGAGAAAGAAAGAGACAGGAGGGTGTATTTTTATGCTTTACCTGGTCCGACACAGAAGACTTTGTCAAAGTCAGCACAAATGCACATCTGCTTGTAGAGCTGGGGGGACTGGGCCAGGTATGCGCTGGTTTTAAAGTAGGAGACGGTGAAGACATTTGCTCCACCTTCGCTGGCAGCTGTGAAAAACACAAAGACATACGCACTGTGAACATTTTGTATACAAATGTGAGGACAGAGAAGTGCTAATAATTCTCATGGTAAGTTTGGTCATCATAAGAACATGATGTTCTACAGGGCACGTAGAGTTGGGTGTGGGCACCGGATGTCATGCGGTTTTACTGAAGGAACACAATGTTGATCTGTTGCGGGTGGTAGATCACACCGAAGGCGGCAAAGTTTAAATTCGAAATGCGTCACCAGTGAATTTTCTGATTGGCTGGTCGGGCAACAGGGGAAATGAAAGTAACTGTTTTCCTTAACAGCGCAAACCACATAAACACAACAGGGGCTTTTGCTGAGAGAAAGTGTTGTAACACCACCATTACTGACGTAATACATAGTCTTTAAAAATCATTGGTGGACTAAAAAAGCAGCATATTTAAGTGGTGGTTGAAACAGTTAAGCTACATCATTTCTGAACTAGACATCCTGAGCAACAAGCAATGAATCATTCAATAAAAGAGTTTACGTATTAAGCAAATAAAAGCAAATATAGTAATTTAATGGAATACATTGTGATAGAGTTTTTGTGTGTTGGTATTTGTATTTTTATGAGATTTTGATTAGGAATACAGTTTTTTTTAATTGATTAATTAATGAATAAAAAAATAATTTCTCCTGTCATTACAAAAGTCATTATAAACTAAATAAATAAAAATCAAATCAACCCCAAACTTTTGGCCTTTTTGGAAATTGTTTTAATTTAGCATTTTTTATAGATATATTTCCATTTAGCTTTTCTATTTATTTTTAGTTTTTACTAATCTAAGTACTCAAATTTATTTTATTTCAGTTGTCAAAATTCATTTTTCTTTAAAAAAAAAAAAACATTTACATTTTTTAAAGTTTAAGTTTGTCTTATAATTCTATTTATTGTGTTTCAGTCTTATTTAAAGTAACAAAAATATATAAAACCTTTTAGTTTTGGTTAACTTTAATAACACTAACAAAGCAATTTGTATTTTGGAAATGGGGACTTCATTTATTTCATGATGGGAAATTTTTGTCAGCTGTGAACTGAAAATTCAGCTTTATTCAGCTTTGCCATCACAGGAACAAGTTACAAAAAAATTAACATATTAAAATAGAAACCTTTACATATTATATTATATTATATTATATTATATTATATAAAACTAAATAGAAAAGCTAAAAATGAAGGGGAAAAAAAGACAAATGCTAAAGTTAAAATTAAAACTAAAACAAGATCATCAATAATGTCTTGCCCAGAATCAGACTAATGCTTTTTTGAACATTTCAAAGTAAAACAGTGAAATATTATTACAGTTTTTAAAAATTGTTTTCTATTTGAATACATTTTAAAACGTAATTTGTGATGGCAAAAGCAGAATTTTCAGCATCATTACTTTAGAAATCATTCTTATTATTATCTATTATCAGGGTTAAAAAGAGTTGTGCTCCTTAAAGGAGATGTTCACTTCCATAACAAAAATGTATAGATAATTTACTCAATTGTCTTTTTTTTTTTAAGAAAATAACCAAACATTTTGCTAGATAAGACCCTTCTTCTTCAGGTGGGATCATTTAAACCCTTTCAAAGCAGTATTTAAACTGCATTTTGGAAGTTCAAACTCTCGGGCACCATAGAAGTCCACTATATGGAGGGAAATTCTGAAATGTCTTCCTCTGAGTACATCATCTGTAAATTTTTGTTCTTGAAGTGAACTTCTTTAATATTTGCGTGGAAACTTTGATACTTTTTTAGGATTCTTTGATGAATAGAAAGAGCTGAGAAAGCAATCAATTTGCAGAGTTTTGAGTTGAGTCAACAGAAGCAGGCCCTGAACTCTTCACAAAGACAGCTGTGCTCATGAATCCCAGTAGATCTGATAGCTCTTGGTGTACCCACTATCTCAAGAGTGCTAACATGGCATCCTATCACTGACTGGAGACATATCTCCTTAATAAACACCACTTTTTCTTCAGCCAGTGTTTTGACAGTGTCGCTGTCTTTTTTTTTACCTCAGAAAATGAAAAAGTATCAATCCTTGAAATTGAAATTTTTAGAGACTGAAGGTGCAGAGAAGGAACAATAAACTAAGTTGGACAGCGTGCGCAGGAAATCATTCAGAAGGCTCAGTGTGTGAGGACAGAGATAAGACCTGTGCTACTCCGTCCCTGCCGTCATGAATACAGATACTCAAGCGTGAACATGGAGACAAGATCATTTGCCTCATGTCATCTTTAATGTTCTGTGAGGCTGAAGTCACGATGTATGTAACAGAAGTAGCGTCAAATCTTTTCTTCTAGATTGTGGCGTACATCAAGATAAAATGGATTATTGGATTACAGATTACTGAATATGATCTTACAGTCAACTAAAAGCAAGGGACGTGGCACATTCCACAGACGAAAATCCATGAAACCTATTATTACTGTTTTCCAAGGCTGTATAATATATTAAACCCATTTAAAAATCATAATAAAGCATAATTCGACTGTACTTTCACAAATGCTTCAATTCAATTAATTAATTATTAATTAAATATATATATATGCAATGGGCCTTTAATATTTTGCACGCGTGTAGGTTACATACAGATGAGATCAAAAGTTTACATACACCTGGCAGAATCTGCAAAATGTTCATTTTACCAAAATGAGAGCGATCATACAAAATGCATGTTATTTTTTATTTAGTACTGACCTGAATAAGATATTTTACATAAAAGACATTTACATATAGTCCACAAGAGAAAATAATAGTTGAATTTATAAAAATGACCCTCTTCAAAAGTTTACATACCCTTGATTCTTAATACCGTGTTGTTACCTGAATAATCCGCAGCTGAGTTACTTGTTTGGCCTGAACAGTTAAACTGCCCACTGTCGTTCAGAAAAATCCTTCAGGTCCCCAATTCTTAGTTTTTTTTAGCATTTGTCTGTATTTGAACCCTTTCCAACAATGTCTATATGATTTTGACTCATATGCAACTATTACAGAAGGTTCAAACGTTCACTGATGCTTTAGAAGGAAAAACTATGCATTAAGAGCCAGGGGTGAAAACTTTTGAACAGAATGAACATTTGAACAAGTGTACTTTTTTTTTATTTTGCCTAAATATCATATTTTTTCATTTAGTAGTGACCTTCAGAAGCTACAGAAGATACTTCCATGTTTCCCAGAAGACAAAATAAGGTAAATTTACCTTGAACATTAAATTCAAAAAGTTTTCACCACCCGGTGCATTGCGTTTCTTTCTGGAGCATCAGTGAGCATATGAAACAGTTGTATATGAATCCCTCAGTTGTCCTCAGTGTGAAAAGATGGATCTCAAAATCATACAGTCATTTTTGAAAAGGGTTCAAATACTAAAATATGCTGAAAAACCAAAGAATTTGTGGGACCTGAAGGATTTTTCTGAGGAACAGTGGGCAGTTTAACTGTTCGTAGGTTTATAAATCATAAAAAAAATAATGTATAAACCTGTGTAAACACAGGAGAGTACATCAGAATACAACATATCTGTCTCAATATGCTAACTGTTCATTGTGATTTCAAAATAAAAGCTCAAACCCTCACTCTGAGTTTATACGTTTTGATCAGAGTTGCCAGGTATTTAACAACAAAATCCACCCAATTGCTACTCAAATCGCTTCAATCTGCAAGCATGAAAAACAACCCGAGGCAACAGTGTTAAAGTAGCCCCATTCCACAGGAAAACCGCAGACTTGGCAACACTACAAATTCAAAAACTGCAGTCATTTGTTACAATGCGTAATGTACATTAGCTCTATTGTTTATAATACATAATGTATTTCAACAGTTTTGTTTAATAAAACCATTACTTGCTTTTGATACTTTATTTTAATTAATTATTATTGCTTCATTGCTATTATTTATGTATTTTAAGTAATTATAAAAGCTATTGTTTGCCTAGGTCTATTTTTATTACCTTTAATTCTAACTGTCCAATTACTCGATTAATCTTCAGAATAATTGACAGATTACTCGATTACCAAAATAATCGTTAGTGACACCCCAAGACTAACTAATTGAAGAAGTCTGGCATACATCACCAGAAAGTAGTATGCTGTTTCGCCTGAAGATTTAGTTATGATATTTTGATTATGAAGAAAGAAATGAAACTAAAGACACTTTGTTCTAAAGACATTTAACTGCCATAATGATGCATATTTTGACACAAAACTGAGTATTTAGCCCTGCCCTTATTACATAAATGGAAATGTTGCTTTTGATAAGACATGATGAAAACATCATGATGACAATTTAACCAGTGAATTTAGTGAGAACCAATTTGTAAAATTGCACAATGGCTCAAAAGAAAGATTCAACTCACTGACTCAGTGATCGGGTAGTTGTGAAATTCAACAGCCATGTTTCTATCTGTCTCTCACATGCTTGTAATATAGGTGGCACAAGCCGAATGTACTACTTATATTGTGCTATTATTTGTGCTTGCTGCTTGATCTGGTCTACGTTTTGGTCAACAGGTTTGAGTTTTGATATGCAAGTAAATAACTAGTGAACTATTCCTCTGACAGTTCTCCACAGGTGTGCAGAGAGATGTGAACAAAAGAGGAGAGATGAAGTGCACTTGTAGAGGGCCGTACCAGAGATGATTTTGGGGGTCTGGATCTCCACAAAGCCCTTGTTGATAAGCGTGTCTCTGAAGAGCTGGCATACACCCGACTGCAGCCTGAAGATGGCCTGGCTGGTTGTGGTCTGTGAGGGAAGATGCATGGGTTAGTAAACAAGTTATATAACCCTGTTTGTTTTGGTGTGCCAGTGACTGACGTCAGCACTTCTGTTACTATGCAGTGTAACACCTTGAAACCCCAACTGTTCACTTTTGCACTGTGAATGTCTTGTAAGTATCTCTGCAGAAGTTCTGGAGAAAACATAATGCTAGATCTCAAAAGACCTCTTTTTATTATGTTCTAATAAAATCTCTCCGGCAGCTGAATATATTCCGGTCATTTTTGTCAGAGATACAAATAAATTAGGTCCTCTTCACAGGACCAAAGGGACAGAGTACTTGCAAAATCAATCTTCAGCAACAATCAAACCTCCTGAATCCTCCGGTTCTGAACAAAAAAGCTTTCTCAGCCTGAATTTCCCATGAATCAGATGACTCCTTGATGACCCGTGATACGGGGCACGTTTCCTCTTTCTTCATGGCTTACAGAGCGTTCGCATAAATCCTAGGGAAACAATCAGCTTCTATATCAATATTTCATGGATCTTGTTTATTTGGATAGGACAGACTCACTTTTGCAGACATGAATTCATTGTGAACAATATTAAGATTCTGTGGAGATTTAAGATAATTAGATTTACTCTCATTCCATGTTGTGGTAAACAATAAAATTGCCTATATAGGCAAAATATGATCGTTTTGATGAACAGCAACTCTGCAGATCTATAACACGCATGTGCATGAACTGGACTGGTGTCAAACCAGCTGTTTTGCCTGATTTAAAAAGAAAAGGATATATTTATAATACCATTACTGTCAGATTTTATTGCGGGTTTTAAATCTAATTTTGACATGCAGTCCTGACAAACAGCTTTAGAGTTTGTGGTCTTCAAGCAGATAAGAGCTTACAGTAAGAGTACTTACTGTAAAAGGGTGTTAATCAAAATAGCAACCATGTAAAGTGACTTTGGTTTGAACTGAACATGATAAATACTAAAAATACATATCAGACATAGACAAAGCTGGGTAGATTACTTACAAATTGTAGTCTGTTACTGATTCCATTTTTTAGATTACTTTTGACCCAACTCGTTTATCACATTGATTTAAATAGGATAATCTTGCACCATATTAATAAAAAAATATATTTTGTTTGTTGTTATTAAGAACATGAAGTGCATTAAACATTACATTATCAGGGTTTGCCAAATTGGGGTTCACGAAGGAACTGCAAGGGGTTTAAAAAGCTAATAATCACTTAGATCATAAAAATATTAAATGAAAATAAGGCATTTTAAAATAACACCAACCAAAATAAAACACTTGAAATATGAAATATTTTATTTGTTTACTGCTAGTTTATTGCTATTGTGCAAATTACAGTTGAGGTCAAATGTTTAAATACACCTTGCAGAATCTGCAAAATGTTAATAATTTTACCAAAATAAGAGGGATCATACAAAATGCATGTTATTTTTTATTTAGTATTGACCTGAATAAGACGTCACATAAAAGACATTTACATATAGTCCAGAAAAGAAAAAAGTTGAATTTATAAAAATTACTTTAAAAATTACTGAAAAATGACTTGATTCTTAAAACTGTGTTGTTCCCTGAATGATTCACAGCTGTTTTATTGTTTAGTGATAGTTGTCCATGAGTCTCTTGTTTGTCCTGAACAGTTAAACTGTCCTTCAGGTCCCACAAATTCTTTGGTTTTGCAGCATTTTTGTGCATTTGAACCCTTTCCAACAATGGCCGTATGATTTTGAGATCCGTCTTTTCACACTAAGGACAACTAAGGGACTCATATGCAACTATTACAGAAGGTTCAAAAGCTGCACTGATGCTCCAGAGGGGAAAAAAAAATGCATTAAGAGCCAGGGGGGTGTAAACTTGTGAACAGAATGAAGATGTGTACATTTTTCTTATTTTGCCTAAATATCCTATTTTTTTCCATTTAGCACTGCCTTTCAGAAGCTACAGAAGATACTTACATGTTTCCCAAAAGACAAAACAAGTTAAATTTACCCTGATAAATTAAAAAAGTTTTCACCCCTTGGCTCTTAATATATTGCGTTTCCTTCTGAAGTTTGGGGTCAGTAAGATTTTTCAGTAAGGCTGCATTTATGTGATCAAAAACACAGTAAAAAACTGCTACACTTTTTGGAAATGTGATATCAAATTCAAAAGAACAGCACTGATTTGAAATCTTTTATTTTATTAAATCATTTGATTGCCCCCTTGCTGAATAAAAGTACTTTCGAAGTAAACAATTTTCTCATCTGGAATCTTGGATTTATTGCTTTCCCTGAGTTGTCACAATGCATTTTGCCACTGCCCTCTTCGCAAAACATAACTGTGCTTCTGCTTTAGAGTTTAGTCATAAAAGGATATCTTAGAAGGCAGTTTAATTTTGCCTGCGTCCTTTTGGAAAACTTGAACATCTAGGTAGACAGCTTTGGTTTTGGGGAAAAAAAATAGCCAAAAAAGTCAATATTATCATTAGTGGCTTACAACTTTAAAATGAGTTCCTACAACTTTTGACTAATGAATTTGAGTTTTAAAAATCATTAAATAGAGACTGCCCTCACTAGCAGCAAATGTCTAGTGATTAAACATAGCTGAATGCAGCTAGAAAAGTTTAGACTTCACGTAAAAATAAAAAAAAGGTCATGGTCATGACTATGGGAAACCTGCAAGTATTTTTAAAATAACAGTTATTGTGTAATCATTTATGACTTTAAAATCATGCAGTAAATGTAGTATAAACAGGACAACAGGACTTCCTCATATTAACCTGCTAATAAATAATCAAAAAGTCAACATTATGACAGTCTGTCTATATAGCATAGAGATATATATATATATAACCTGGCGCCGGGGGTGTACAGCAAAGACAATAAGTGACTCGTCTGTAAAGCTGAGTGGTTGTACAGTTAATATGCAAAGCTGTTATCAGCGAAGTGTGTAAACACGCATGTTTCAGTTGGCGTCCTCACACATCTCTCACTGGGGGCATGTAGAAAGGAGCTGTGTGCGTCACAAGGCGGCAGTGAAAAATGAAGAGGTGCAAAAAGCTGTTGTCCTGTGGTTTGTCTCCCCCGCCTCACACTCTCAGATTTCTGCCTTCACTTTCTGGAAGCTCTCAAAAATGAGCCGCTTTCTCAGAGCACAGTGCAGACTGTGGCAGTCTGGTGGCCCTGCCAGCTTTCAATCTCATTCAGTGTGTGAAAAAAAAAAAATCACAAGGTGTGTGTGGGGGTGCGTGACACGAAGGCCTTTCATTATGACAAAGCTCAGCCTTGCTGCCGCTGGAAACTGTTTATTGCTTTACTGTTCACTAAAAAAAAAAGTATGAAGGCAGACCAGGTCTGTTCACACAGACACATTGTCTCAGAAACAGGAGCTCTCACAAAGAACAGGTGGCCAATTGCAGCGCTTGAGTCCCACAACCACATCAGGGCTTCACAAACCTGAACAATACACTCATTTGGGATTCTCCCTTATTTCAGAACCTTATCACTTTTTTCACAAAAACGCACAATACTGAGCAAGTCAGGGAGAGCAGACCAAGAAGGTCTATACAGTAGAAACTAAAGAAAGCTATCATGATGAATGGAAAGCTGTTAGCATTTCCATTCATCCAAATAAGTGTTTTTAACTTTATATGGCGCATCTGACTTGAAGCAGTGCATGCCGAATTATGACCGAACTGAAGTTCATTTTTGTTTTCTTTGTGCATAAAAAGTATTCTCGTAAGCTTCATAAAAATACGGTTGAGACACTGATGTCATATGGACTATTTTAACGATGTCCTTACTACCTTTCTGGGCCTTGAAGGTGTCAGTTTCTGTCTATGCAGCATTCATCAAAAATATCTTAATGTGTCTTCTTTTTGAAGATGAACAAAGGTCTTACGGGTTTAGAACAACATGAGGGTGAGTGACTAATGACAGGATTTTCATTTTTGGGTGAACTGTCCCTTTAATGTTATATTGCGTCATTGCAAATACAGCAAGTCTGTTTCTTACAGCATCTAACCTGATTAAGGTCTATTGGCATTTGCTTGGCTGGTGCAGGGGCAATCACCTGAACCGTTTTGAGCCAATAACCTGGGATACAAATGCCATGTGACTATTTACAGGACAATGCTAACCAACCAAATCCTGACCCCTTGGGACAGACAATTTATCTTAAATGAAATCAACAAGAGATGGATATAGACTTACCCTCAGATCGATAACCCTGTTGTCCAGTCTGGTGTCCTGATTGACAGTAGCTCTTCCCTCCTGAAAGAAAAACAGAAAAGGTCATTACTCAAAAAAAATAAGAATTTCTTTAACATTCCGTTGACAGATCACAAATAAATCTGATTGGTCCAAAATCATCTAATTCCAATCATACTTTTTTTTCTACTATCATGGCTTAATTTATTTCTGGCAGCAAAAAGACATTTACAAAAACAAAGTTTGCTACAAGCTGGAAATTATACAGGTATACACTACCAGTCAAAATTTTTGAACAGTAACATTTTTTATGTTTTAAAGAATTCTCTTCTGCTCACCAAGCCTGCATTTATCTGAATCAAAATAAAGCAAAAGCAGTAATACTGTGAAATATTTTTACTATATACAATATATAAAATGTACTAGAATTTACATATTTAAAATAACTACTTTCTAAATGTAATTTGCTCCTATGATCAAAGATAAATTTTTAGCATCATTCAGTGTCACATGATCCTTCGGAAATCATTCTAATATGCTGCCTTGCTGAACAAGAAACATTTATTATTATTATTATTATTATTATTACCAATAATAATAATTATAGAAATTAACACTTTTATTTAGCAAGGATGCTTTAAATTGATCAAAAGTGATGATAAAGACATTTATGATGTTACAAAAGACTTCTATTTCAAATAAACGTTATAATAATAATAATAATAATAATAAATGTTTTTGAGCCGCAAATCAGAATATTAGAATGATTTCTGAAGGATGACATGACTGATATAATGAAATCACAGGAATAAATTACATTTCAAAATATATTCAAAAAGAAAACAGATATTTTTAATTAGTAAAAAGATTTGCTGTATTTTGGATCCAATAAATGATGAGCAGATGAGACTTTTTTAAAAAACATTTAAAATCTTACTGTTCAAAAACTTTTGACTGGTAGTGTAACACCAAAAGTGAATTATTTTACAAAACTGTTTACAAAATTAATACTTTTCAGCACAAAACATAAAACAATTGAATAAATGCAGCCTTGGTGGTCATAAGAAACTTTTCAAAAACATTTTAAAATGATAATCTAGATTCAAATTGTTTCTCTTACAGAGGCCCCAAAGCCCCTGAACGCTAAGAGTTATGTTTCCTTCATAAAGCATATATGAGCTGACGACTGATCAACAGGCTGCTCATCCTCAGACCGTCTGATAAGACACAAGCGTAATGAGGCGGCAGATGCTCTGTCTGACTGACGTTGTGGAATCCCTGCAGAGAACACCTGGACAGCAACTGCAGCTGTTTTTGTCTTACTACATAAACAACGCACCACCATTAGCGTCTGACGTCAAGAAAGACAGAAAGAGAAGCCATGTTCACAATAGCCATTTCTGTAGAGTACTTTGCAAAGTAATAAATGATTACTTCATTTTAATTTTTGGGTGAACTATATCATTAATGCATACTATGCAGTGAATATACTGCAACGTATGCTTGTATTTCATTCCTAACAGAAAAAAAAATGAAACAGACAGAAATAGAGGTAAAACACTCTTTTAACTCAACTTGTCTAAGATAATTTTGACTGGATTATCGTAACGCTGAACTGAGGGATCCGTTTAACATTTGAGCTTTCATTGGTGTTCTGTTCTATTCTCATCACCCACAAAATGTCAACGTTCTCACCCCTCCATTTCTCACCTCGTCTCCTTCTCCCTCTGGCCTGACAGCATCCTCCAGCTGAAGGGGAAGTCTGGGCTCAGACTGGCTGATCACAAAGATCTGAAACAGACACAGAAAATGGAACAAGACTTCAGGCTATGATTAGACACGACAAAATAAGTTAGAATGTCCAAGCTGCTCTTTTCCATACAATAAATGGGAATAGTAAGCTCAGTTGACCCTGGTCCCCTCAAATTCACTGCAATGAACTAAAACACAGCATGTAAACCTTCTGCTAAGCTGCTCATTTTGTGTTCCACATAAGAAAGTCATACAAACATGAGGGTCAAAAAAATTATGGTCCCATAATTTTGGAGTGAATTACCAATTTAACAGCATGTTTCTACAGGTAAACTGCAGCTGCATGTGTGACCCTGGACCACAAAACCAGTCATAAATCACATGGGTAGCCAACAAAACACTGTATGGGCCAAAATATCTATTTTTCTTTTATGGCAAAAATCATCAGGAATTCAAGTAATGATCATGTTCCATGAAGATATTTTGTAATTTCCTACCGTAAATATATCAAAACTTATTTTTTGATTAGTAATATGCATTGCTAAAGACTTCATTTGGACAACTTTAAAGGCAATTTTCTCAATATTTTTTTATTTATTTTTTTGCATCCTCAGATTCAAGATATTGAAAGAGTTGTATCTCAGCCAGATATTGTCCTATCCTAACAAACCATAAATCAATGGAAAGTTTATTTATTCAGCTTGCAGTTGATATAAAGGATATTTCAGATTGACCAGATTACTGGTTTTGTTGTCTAGGGTCACATTTTGGTACCGTTCATTGGTTATAGTACATGTAAGGCCAAGCAAATTTCACCGGTCTTCTTGTAGCGATAAAGACCCTATATTTTGCTAAATATTCCAACTTTCAATATTTACAGAGAACATTCAGAGGTGTTCTCTCAATCAAGTAAAAGAGATGAATCTCAGATCTCTACCCTCTCAACATGGAGCTCCACATCCTGCTGGGAACAGCTTTCGATCTTCTGCTCCACCTTCTTCACTACGGCTTCCACATCAATGATGCTCTCCTTTGTGAGGCTGTAAATCGAGGGAAAAAAAAAAAAACAGCACAAGGATGAGGAAAAAAAAAACGCATTTGGAGAGTTGACATGACATCCTGCAAATTCAAACACTGCAATCCACAAATGATTGTAAAAATACATTCTTGCATAAACATAATACAATTAGATTATGGGGGTTTTTAGACCCTTCACTACACTTCAGAAGGTTTTTTTTGTTTTCAATTAAAAAAAAAATGTTTTTGTGAAAAAAAGTATACATATTTCAGGATTCTTTGATTAATATAAATATCCAAACAGCAGCATTTATTTGACAGATTTGTTAGTAACTGTATAAAAGCCTTTGTGGTCATTTTTGATCAATTTAAAAGCATAGTTCACCCAAAAATTTAAATTCTGTCATTAATTACTCACCTTCACGTCGTTCCAAACCTTTAAAACCTTCGTTCATCTTTTGAACACAAATTAAGATATTTCTGATTAAATCAATTATTATGAAAAGAATTATTTTAATGACTATTTTAACAATGTTCTTACTAGATTTCTGGGCCTTGAATGTGTCAGCTGCGTTGCTGTCTATGCAGGGTCAGGAAACTCTCGGATTTCATCTAAATATCCTAATGTGATCCAAAGATGAACGAAAGTCTTACGGGTTTGGAACAACATGACGGTGAGTAGTTAATCAAAATTCTACATTTTGTGTCCTTACTAATTAGAAGTATTACGTTTCTTTCTCTAAAAAAAAACTTGACCCGAAACTTTTTAAACAGAGTTGTACACAGAATTCTTCTCAAATTAACAAGTGATGCCACAAAAATATACATGTGAATAAAAAAAAAAGAAACTACAACTGAAAATGTTTATAAACATGAAAGTGTGAATTTATAAGACTATGTGATAATGATCTGAAACAAAGCTTTCGCATTAGGTGTTTTTTTCAACAACATTCAGAATAGCACACAT
Source organism: Cirrhinus molitorella (assembly GCA_033026305.1). Taxonomy (NCBI): domain Eukaryota; kingdom Metazoa; phylum Chordata; class Actinopteri; order Cypriniformes; family Cyprinidae; genus Cirrhinus; species Cirrhinus molitorella. The sequence continues at coordinate 26,809,394 of CM065122.1, read as the reverse complement.
GAAACAGAAACTGCATGGAACTCAACTTCAACTTCATGGAAACTCATGAGATTATTGTTAGGCAAGAGTATCTCTGCAATTCAACTTTGTTTCAAACGATCTCCATCACGTGGTATACGCAGTTCTGCTTCTACAATTCAAACAAACAGATTGCTGTTGTGAAGACAAACCGCATTGCTTTCACTCTGGTGAAACACTTACTTTCCAGTGTGTATTTTAAACGTTTTGTCATAAATTTGAAAGGCCATGGGATTCTCGCCTCCACAAGTACTGCAAAAATATTCGCAGTACAGTGAAAAGTTCACCTAAAAATTAAAATTTGCTAATTTACTTAACCTCAGTTTTTAGTGGAACCCAAAATGAGAAACTTCTGATGAATATTTGGATCTAATTTTTTTAAGCCTGACAGGCTTGGTCACTGTGTAGCATCATTTACGATTTGTCAAAAAATAAATAAAGCCAATTAGGTTTGGAATGACATGTGGGTAACTGATGACAGAATTTTCATTTTGGATGACCTACTCCTCTTAGTGTAACAATATTAGATTGGCAAAACTAAGCCATGTCGCCTCTCTAAGGTCAAACGTTAAGATGACGGCCAACTGTCTGCTTTACAAACAGACGGCACAAATTGAGATTGCAACCTTCAGCTCCAGTCATTACAAAAGAGTAATGAGAGACCAGAGAAAAAGAGAATGAGATGCGCTAGTCCCTGCCAGCTGCTGCTCAGAGAGTGGCCACATCGCACTGGGAACAGTTCTGTCCTCTCTAACAATCTCCATACAGACACGCTGCTCTTCATAAGTCCTGATTAAGTCTGGTTACTGAACACTAAGCCGCCAACGATGGGCTCTGCATTAGTTCTTGTGTACTGAAAGGATCCTGGCCTGAAGGGAGAGGTGGGTATAAAGAGAGGATTATCCAGGGAGCATGTGTGTTTGACCTACCCTCTGATTGTGCACATATGCTTTGTTACACAACATTTGATTTTCAACAAGCTTCAGTGATCAAGACTACACATCCACTGACCCACTGACCATCAGCTAGAGGGAGCTGTGCTTCAAAGCACACGTATAGGTTTTGAGGTGGAAAGGCACACCAGGCAGGAAAATCAGGGTCAAAAGCATTCTATGTTTAGGAAGCACTGCTTAATAACCTCATGATGAACGGACACGGCATGAACAGAATTTGAAATGGTATTAAAAAAAAAAAAAAACATTTTATTTAATGATTCTGTGATTCTACCATGGTAAATGCAAGTGAATATAATCCTTAAACATGGTAAAACTCACTATAAAGTATCTGTGTTGATTATTGCTTCTAGAAAACAGTGGCTATGGCAATATGACAAAAGACAGCAACATTAAAGCTGCAGTCTGTAACCTTTAACAAAATTTATATTATAAGCAAATACATCATGAATCCATTTTTCAAACCATGTTTTTGGCTTGTCCTGAATCACTACAGTAATCACTACAATGCATTATATTAATTCTAATAATAAAATTATATAGAATTTAGAATATATTTATTATAATAATTTTTTTTCTTTCAATACAGCTCATCTAAATAGATTTTTTTACGAACTGCTAAAAAACAATAAATAAATGCAGAAACAATAAATATTTATTTTTCCGCCAAATAATATAAAATATAACTATACACTATAAAAATAGTTTTTTTTCTTTGAACACAGGTTACCTAAATAGATTTTTTCACAAAAAAAAGCAAAACAGCTGCTGAATTTTTTTCCTGCAAATAATAAAACCATAATATGTGTTCTCTTTGAACACTGGTCATCTAAATAGATTTTTCCATGATCTGTTAAAAAACAACAAATAATTGTTTCTGCCAAATAGTATAAAATATAACAATATATGTAAAAACTTAATAATTCATTAATTAAATTTTTTTTTTCTATGAACACAGGTCACCTAAATAGATTTTTTTTTCACAATCTGTCAAAAAAACAAACAGCTGAGATTTTTTTTCTCCCGTAAATAAAAAACAACAATATAATACAAAAAAAGCGTTTGTTTGCTTTCTTGAAACACAGTTAATCTAAATAGATTTTTTCATGATCTGTTAAAAAACAATCAATAATTGTTTCTGACAAATAGTATGAAATGTAAATGTAAAATGTATAATGTAAAAACCCAGTATTTTGTATTTATTTAAACACAGGTCACCTAAATAGATTTTTTTTTTCCCCACAGTCTGTCAAAAAAAAAAAAATCCTAAAGAAACAATAAATAATTGTTTCTGCCAAATAATCAAATACATAATTTAATTTAATATAATATAATATAATATAATACAAATCATATAGCATAATATAAAACAAATCAGCATTTTTTTTTGGAACACTGGTCATCTAAACAGATTTTAGCATTAGAATATACATTTTATAATGTGTTTTAACATGTTTTCATCTTTGATTTTACCATGGTAAGACGTGAAAAGCATTAATCATAGTAAAACTTACTGTAACTCATGAGTTCATTACTTAAAAAAAATAAATCAATTCCAACATAACAAAAGAAAACAACACGCAATGAAAGATACATAAATATATATTCTCACAACGATTAGATAATAATACAATATACAATTCAGTCAAATATAAAATGTACAATTAAAAAAAAGAAGAAATCTACAACAGTTAATGCAAACGCTTTTTTAGAGTAATAACTTTATTCTATAATAGACTTTAATCTTCATCCTGAAGTATTCAAACCTGCATGATATGTTTCAGCAATTTCAGCATATATTAATGATGCATTTGATAGAAAAAATTGGGTGTGTTAAACATCCTCTAACTGAAACTCTCCAACTTAACCGTTATGTTACTCCACTATCATTTATGTAATACAAAGAAAGGAAGTATCTCTGCAGAATGCAAAATCTGTTTCAATGATCTGCGAGCGCAGGGAAGTGCTCATCTAAGATTTCTGTTGAGGTGAAATCCTTCAGTTAGATAAGAAACAAACAAGTGCACAACTATCAAGCAGGACCATTTGAGTCAAGAACAATTACATTCAACTGCAAGCAATGGGAAACAAGATCAACAGCGTAAGGAACTGGAAAGGAACTCCCCAGACCACAACACCCTTCCTAATTCATGGCTGATAATGTGAATAGAGTTTAGCCATCATTCAATGCTGCATGAGCAAACAGAGGATGTTAACATGGTCATACAAACTCTCTGACCCTCTTAAAAAGAATAGAAGTGAACTTGAAAACAAAGTGAACAAGCCTTGTCTATCATACAGTTACTATCTGATGAAACATTTCACGTGAGAATGCAACAGAACGAATCATGCAAATGTTCAAACACATACATTTCCATACATCCACACTTGAATCGATAATAAGAAACTAAATCGCACCTAATATGGCACATGGTATGGAACGCAAGCTTTCGGTTTTGTATATGTGAGGGAATGTTTGTCCTATTGTTCCACAACCCTCTATTTGACCCCAAACCCACAGTCATTCATTCAAGCCATACTTTTAAGTAGACATGTCTCTCTGATGTATCTACTGTTTGTTGTTTTAAGGGGAACGACGCATTACGGTGTTGAGGGAAAGCTGTATCCGACTGCAAAAACTGAGCTTTTGTTCTGAAGTGAAACTTTATCGATGCCACTTAACACGTTGAAATGGAATGAGTCGCCAGGACTTCACTTTTCCCACCATTGTTTGACAGGAAACATGGCTTATACTCACTTAGCAGCAAACTTGACCATCTGCTTGCTCGCACGGTCTCCCACGGCGAGTAGGGCCTGGACGGTAAACTGCTGGTGACGCAGGACCAAGAAGCACTGTTTCCCTAGAAAAAAAACAACCTGTCAGAACACATACCTCAGCATACCTTTAAAACCAGGGGGGAACTTGTCCACATCAAAGAGCCCACTAATATAACTTCATATACACTACAGTTCAAAAGTTTGGAATATTAAAAGAAATTAATATTCAATTCAGCAGACATGCATTAATTTGATCAAATGTGACCGTAACAACATTTATGTAACAAAATGCTTCTTTTAATCTTTCTGTTCAGTAAAAGAATGTATCGTCGTTTTTACAAAAACATTCAGCAGCACAACCATTTTCAAATACGATAAGAAATGTTTCTTCATCACTGAATCAGCATATTACAATGATTTCTGAAGAATCGTGACACTGAAGACTGGAGTAACGGCTGTCACGCCACATTAAAAGAGTGAAAAACACATTATTGTAAGACCTATTGTTTGCATTTCGCTATGAAAATGACAGAATCTGAAAGCTGAGAATGTAAACTGTTTTACATTAAAAGTACCAAAGTTAATTGCTTATTGGGTGACTGGCACATTACAAATAATGAATGCACCTATATTATTTCCAAGAATACTGTCTCTGTGAGTACATGACACAAGGTATCATATATGCTAATAATCCCACATTCAAATCAGTTGCCAGGCCACTGGAATTTCTCCAGTCCGGTTACTCTCAAAATATTACAGTTTTAATCTTGTAATTGCTATGACTTTATTCTCAAAATATTTTGACTTTATTCTCATAATTTTAACATTGTTTTCGAAATATTTAGACTTTATCCTTGTATTGCTACGACTTTATTCTTGTAGTTGACTTGATTCTTGTAAATTTGAGTTTATTCTCAAAATATTTAGACTTGATTCTCATATTGCTACAATTTCAGTTCTTCCATTTTCAACTTTATTCTTAAAATATTTTGACTTTATTCTCATAAATTAGTTTTTTTTTTCAACTTGATTCTTGTATTGCTATGACTTTATTTTTATAATTTTGAGTTTATTCTTGTAATTTTTACTTTATTCTCGTAATTTTAAGTATATTCTTAAAATGTTTCAACTTTATTCTCACACTGCTGTGACTTTATTCTTGTAATTTTAGAGTTTATTCTCAAAGCATTTAGACTTGATTCTCGTAATTTTGAGTTTATTCTCAAAATATTTCATCTCTATTTTCGTATTGCTATGACTTCAGTCTCGTATTTTCGACTTTTTTCTCAAAATATTTTGAATTTATTTGTATAATTTTTAGTTGTACAAGACTTTAGTCTTGTAATTTAGTCTTGTAATGTTCTCATAATTCTGACTATATTCTCAAAATATTAAGACATTATTCTTGTATTGCTATGACTTTATTCTCATAATTTTGACTTCATTCTCAAAATATTTAGACTTTACTCTCATAATTTTGAATTTATTCTCAAAATATTTAGACTTTATTCTCGTATTGCTACGACTTTAGTCTCATAATTCTGACTATATTCTCAAAATATTAAGACATTATTCTTGTATTCCTATGGCTTTATTCTCATAATTTTGACTTCATTCTCAAAATATTTAGATTTTACTTACATAATTTTGAGTTTATTAAAAAAAAATTTTGACCAAGTAATTTAGTTTTTTCTCAAATAATGTCATCTTTATTTTCGTATTGCTAAGACTTTTGTTCTTGCAATTTTGACTATTCTCTAAATATTTAGTCTTCATTCTCATATTGCTCAGATTTTATTCTTGTAATTTCAACTTTATTCTCAAATATTTCGACTTTATTCACGTCATTTTTGACTATATTCTCAAACTATTTAGACTTTATTCTCGTACATTTGAGTTATTCTCAAAATATTTAGACTTGATTCTAGTATTGGTGAACTATATGACTTTATTCTCGCTATTTTTAGTTTATTCTCACAATATTTCAACTTTATTCTCATACTGCAACTAGTATTCTTGTAATTTAGTTTATTCTCTGAATTTTGAGTTAATTCTCAAAATATTTTGACTTGATTCTCATATTGATGCGACTTCATTCTCATTTCAACTTTATTCTCAAAATATTTTAACTATTCTTAGAATTTTGAGTTTTATCTCAAAATATTAAGACTTCAATAACATAATCTTAGATTTCTTTTAACATCAGTAAAAAGGCCGTCGTAAAACTGTAATAAATACAGCCTGCTTGAGCATATGAGAAAAAATAAATGTAAAAAAATCTTACTGATCTCAAACTTGAATATGTAATAGAATAGAATAAAGTAGCAAAATAAGCACTAGTTATGGTGCTTACCAAAGTCTGAGCACCATTATTAATACAATAATTATGTTTAATGATAATAATGTGCCTTTCACAAATCAGATACCAAACAGACCCAATCTGAAATATATCACATTATAATATGCATTACAAATGCTGTTTCATGTTGTCTTTATATAAACTAGCCAATTCATATAGATAGTTTCTGATTACAAAACCAGAATTAAAAGAATGAGTGCATCAACAATAAATATTAACCAATTACTAAAGACATTTACTTATTTAAACATCTAAAAAACTAGGTTTTAGATTTGAGATTACTGTAGAGCACACTGGTCCAACTCTTATCAGACCAGTTAAATAAAAACACCAAATTTACTGGCACCGATCAGCTTTCAACAGACTGGATGACTCTTTGAAAGACACAGTCTGTGTAGTTTTGACTTGTCACCAAATTGCTAATCAGACACCTTGAGAGTGAACAAACTCTGATTTGTGTAAACCTGACACGCATCAGGTCAAGATCAGAGACCACCCAGACTCTTTGAAGTTCCCCTCAGTGCTCAGAGGCTGACAGACAGACAGCTGAAAAAAAAAACCTTCATCGCAGAGCAAATCAGGATGTTGTTGTGCTGAAGGACATCCTTCACCCCAGTGCACACTGACAGAATGAAGGAAGCTGGAGGTTAAAAGATCCTTGACATGGAAGTTGTCGTGGAAGGAAACTTTAGTGATATAGCCATAATACATGGTTTATTCATTGCTGCACTCTTAAACCAGACATGTACGTGCACTCCCTTCAGATCTGGATTGTGTGGGACAGACAGGGGAAGCCACAAAGTTTCATTTAGGCTGAGGATTCAACCAAACAGTTTCTATTGACGTCATTTACTATTAATAAAACATAGCCACAAGAGGTGTGTCAGGTCTCTAGTGAAAATGGCCACTATTTTCATAAGCTTTCACCAGCATTGCAATTCATCCAAATAAAAATTTGCCATAGATAAGGCACATGTTGTGGGCACCCATATCCCTCATGGTCCTCATCATGTCTTTAACCACAGGTATGGAAAATTACAGAATTGAAAAGCTGGAAAAAAATTAATACTTATCTTTTTGAACACAAATTAAAATATTTTTGATGATATCTGAAAGCTTTCTGACCCCACACAGACAGCAACGCAACTTATGTTCAACAAACAGAAAGGTAGTAAGGACATCAGTAAGAACATCAGTGGTTCAGCTGCAATATTATGAAGCTGAGAATAATTTTTGTCGCAAAGAAAACAAAAATGACGACTTTATTCAACAATTTTTTCTCTTATTTTCGTAAACGCACGTCAAAAACTGACACGGAAGAGAAGAAATTGTTGAATAAAGTCTTTTTTTCCTTTTGCACACAAAAAGCATTCTCGTAGCTTCATAACATTGCGTTTGAACCACTGATGGCACATTGACTACTTTAACAATGTCCTTACTACCTTTCTGGGCCTTGAACGTGTCAGTTGCGTTGTTGTCTATGCAGGATTGGATAGAATATCTTAATTTGTGTTCAGAAGATGAACGAAGGTCTTACAGGTTTGGAACGACAAGAGGGTGAGTAATTAATGACAGAATTTATATTTTTGGGTGAACTGTCCCTTTAAGAAATCCAGTTATCACCTCTGATTAGAGCTATATTTCAAATGTTTAATCCAATAAGTAAAAACACAACTTTTAGTAGTCTGATCCAATAAGTCCAGGTAAACATGTTAACAACTGCCACTCTACATGTGCATTTCTGGCATGTTTAAAGTTTAAATTTAAATTAAAGAATTAATCTGATCTAAACTTCTGTATGGAGAAATGTTTCCTAAATCTCTACTTGATTCCTATTGAGATGACTGGATTTTTCCCTGCAGAACTTTAACGCAAAGTTAAATGTGACCACACCCATTTCTCTTATGTATAATTATAATAATTATATTTATATTGAAGCCTTTGGAAGACATTTTTATCTAAATCAACTTACATTTTTTACATTTTCAAGGTATATAAAGTTTTGTCAGTTCTTGCACTGCCTGGAAATTGAACTCATGACTTTGGTGTAGAACCCATCATGTACTGTTTGAGCTAAAGGAACTGTAATTTTAGTGTTTATTAATGCAATAAAACACCCCGCATGTCAAATAAGAAACCCTTGAGCTTTGGTAAGAGCAGCTTCAATGTGTTGAAATGAATTGAGCAACACTTCCAGCAGCAGATGAGCTTGTGTAATAGTGAGGAGGCGTTTACCTTTAGCTCTGCTGGTGTGAATTCTGGCGCGCACCCAGATCTGCTGCTCTGCCTTCTCGGGTGTCAGGTCCTGGACACGCACCAACGCCCTGTCTACCTCAATCCAGAAGAGAGAGAGAGAGAGTCTCAGAGAAAAGACATCAAAGACGACAGGCCTCCCCCCTTTTACACAGATCCCCACAAAGACATTCACTCAGATTACAAAGCCACCGGGAGGAGGGCTAATAAATATGAAACATAACAAGCCCCGTCTGAAAGGCGACCATCATGCGAATTCTTCTCCGTTTTGACAAATACAGTGTCACCCTGGCTCCGCTGACTCACATTATGACTTTATTATGAGGCAGCAGAGACGGGGCGGTCCCACTCAGCCCCAGTAAAAGTGCTCAGGGCGTTTGGCTGATCTGGAATCCACCCACATGAAAGCTTCGTCTATCTCTGCCCGAGAGGAATGCTGGTGGGAGACGACTTTGTTCTGTAGCAGCAGAGCTTAAAAACTCGCAGCCGGACAGTCGGGAGTAATGTCACCCTAATTCCTCATCCGAGATTTATCTTGTACAGTTATTCAAGACTATTATGTGTGACAGCGAGGGGAGGAACATCGAGGAGAGCTAAAGGGGACGCCAGGGAGATCCCGACAGCATTAGATTATCTCTTAAGCTCAAAGACATTCCTAATTATCATTCTACAGCAAATTTTGAAACCTGTCTATATTCATCCTGCGGGAGCAAGATGCCCTCCTAAATCTCCACTTAAAAACTGAGAAGGACACTGACCCAGTTTCTGCTGGGATTGGACCATAGGACAGATCCCATAGCGATCCTTGGCAAAGTCCTGGGAGGAGAAGAGAAGAAGTCAGGGATGGTAATGAATCTTAAAGCAACAGTTCAGAAAAAAAAATCAGCTTATTCACCCTCATGTTATTTAAAACAATATTTTCTTCTGTGTAACACCAAAGGAGAATGTTTGAATGGGTACTTAAACCTTCAAGCCTCAGAAAGGATGCAAAACCACCTCAAAAGCATCATAAAAAGTTCATGTGTGCGATATATACAGTTCAGGTGAAATGTTTACAAGGAAAAACAATGCATTCAGATGCATGGGGTGAAAACTTTTGAACAGAATGGAGATGTGTACTCTTATTTTACCTAAATATCATATTTTTACATTAAGTACTGCCCTTTAGAGGCTAAAGAAGATACTTGCTTCTGAACATGCTTCCCAGAAGACAAAAAGTTAACTTTACCCTGATCTTCAAATTCAAAGTGCATGGTTTTTCTTTCTGAAGCATTAGTGACTGTTTAAACCTTCTGTAATAGTTGCATATGAGTCCCTCAATTGTCCTCAGCGTGAAAACGACAGATCTCAAAATCATACAGTCATTGTTGAAAAGGGCTCAAATACACAAAATGCTGTAAAACCAAAGAATTTTTTAAACCTGAATGATTTTTCTGAAGAACAGGCAGTTTAACTGACAAACAAGGGACTCATGAACATCGATAAACAAAAAAACTGTAGATTATTCATTTTCTCTTGTGCACTAGATTTAAACATCTTTTATGAAATTAGCCATATGGACCACTTTTATGGTTTATTTACTTTTATCCCCCCAAAAAAAGATCCAATCCCTATTCAGTGTAACTGGATGGAAAAAGTGGCCAGTAAAATAATAAAAAAAAAACTCATTCCAACACTACTAGTAGGTACATTTTTTTTTGGTGAACTATTTATTTATTTATTTACTATTTATTTATTTACTTATGGCTAAAAACAGACAGGAAATGTGAATTTAAACAGTGAACTGTAAATGAACAATACTTACATCCTCATCGGTTTCCTGCTGCTCTGCAGCCTGGATCACAGACAGAAAATGATTTCAATAAAACTTCAACAGTAGAGGGAAAACAGACCATCTACAGGTCCTTCTCAAAAAATTAGCATATTGTGATAAAGTTCATTATTTTCTGTAATGTACTGATAAACATTAGACTTTCATATATTTTAGATTCATTACACACAACTCAAAGTAGTTCAAGCCTTTTATTGCTTTAATATTGATGATTTTGGCATACAGCTCATGAAAACCCAAAATTCCTATCTCAAAAAATTAGCATATTTCATCCGACCAATAAAAGAAAAGTGTTTTTAATACAAAAAAAGTCAACCTTCAAATAATTATGTTCAGTTATGCACTCAATACTTGGTCGGGAATCCTTTTGCAGAAATGACTGCTTCAATGCGGCGTGGCATGGAGGCAATCAGCCTGTGGCACTGCTGAGGTGTTATGGAGGCCCAGGATGCTTCGATAGCGGCCTTAAGCTCATCCAGAGTGTTGGGTCTTGCGTCTCTCAACTTTCTCTTCACAATATCCCACAGATTCTCTATGGGGTTCAGGTCAGGAGAGTTGGCAGGCCAATTGAGCACAGTAATACCATGGTCAGTAAACCATTTACCAGTGGTTTTGGCACTGTGAGCAGGTGCCAGGTCGTGCTGAAAAATGAAATCTTCATCTCCATAAAGCTTTTCAGCAGATGGAAGCATGAAGTGCTCCAAAATCTCCTGATAGCTAGCTGCATTGACCCTGCCCTTGATAAAACACAGTGGACCAACACCAGCAGCTGACATGGCACCCCAGACCATCACTGACTGTGGGTACTTGACACTGGACTTCAGGCATTTTGGCATTTCCCTCTCCCCAGTCTTCCTCCAGACTCTGGCACCTTGATTTCCGAATGACGTGCAAAATTTGCTTTCATCCGAAAAAAGTACTTTGGACCACTGAGCAACAGTCCAGTGCTGCTTCTCTGTAGCCCAGGTCAGGCGCTTCTGCCGCTGTTTCTGGTTCAAAAGTGGCTTGACCTGGGGAATGCGGCACCTGTAGCCCATTTCCTGCACACGCCTGTACACGGTGGCTCTGGATGTTTCTACTCCAGACTCAGTCCACTGCTTCCGCAGGTCCCCCAAGGTCTGGAATCGGTCCTTCTCCACAATCTTCCTCAGGGTCCGGTCACCTCTTCTTGTTGTGCAGCGTTTTCTGCCACACTTTTTCCTTCCCACAGACCTCTTGCTTGAGGGTGTCAATGATGGCCTTCTGGACAGCAGTCAGGTCGGCAGTCTTACCCATGATTGCGGTTTTGAGTAATGAACCAGGCTGGGAGTTTTTAAAAGCCTCAGGAATCTTTTGCAGGTGTTTAGAGTTAATTAGTTGATTCAGATGATTAGGTTAATAGCTCGTTTAGAGAACCTTTTCATGATATGCTAATTTTTTGAGATAGGAATTTTGGGTTTTCATGAGCTGTATGCCAAAATCATCAATATTAAAACAATAAAAGGCTTTAACTACTTCGAGTTGTGTGTAATGAATCTAAAATATATGAAAGTCTAATGTTTATCAGTACATTACAGAAAATAATGAACTTTATCACAATATGCTAATTTTTTGAGAAGGACCTGTATAGGAGCTAACATAAAAATGAAACATGCTTATTTTTCTAGAGAAAGGCAAGCACTGCAAGTACACTCTAAAATCCTACCAAAATGCAATGATACAAATTCAAACACTTACTGATGTCTAAAAGTACGTTAGACTACTAAAATGAGAAATAAAATGACTTTTCTAGGTAAATCAGTACTGGATTTTTTGCAAATAATGTGCAAATTTGTAAATAAAAAAAAAGAAGTGTACATTTAAGAATGATTTTATACATTTGTTTTGCTCACGTTTCCTTTAGCTAAATCACTCATTCGACAAAATGTTTCACAAATGTCCAGCAGAAAAAAAACTCCTTAGGACTTTAAGACAGTAAAATATTTGAACATAAATAATTCCAATGGACTGTTTAGATTTACATCATGTATTTTATTTACTTTAATAGTATAGTATAATATATATATTTTTTTTTGTTAAAGATAATAATAATAATAAATAAAAAGTGTTAAAAATAATATACCATGATAATTTTATTATTATACCATTTTGATACTTTTTAAAATAAAAAATTATGTATTATTAATTGTCCTGGGAATTCTTAAATACTTTTCTTAAATTAAATAAGAAATAATCATTTTTAAAAAGCCAGTATAGTATTGAACAAGCTCCAGCAAAGATGCTCATTTTGGCTGTTTAAAATATTGGGGATCTATTTTCTGGATGAACAAATGCCACTTTCATGCTCAAATTTGTAAGCACAGGAATTGAAAAACAATAGAAACCCCTCCATACGGCAGCTGTGGGCCCTGGACAGCACAGTGGGCAGAGTTTGCGTAGCCTGGCGCACACTCACCAGCTTGGCCTGCTTCTCTGCCTTCTTCGCCGCTTTCTCTGCTTCCTTCTGCTGTTTCTTCAGGGCTTTCTTCGACTGGGCCTGCTGCTCCTCTTCACCGGCTCTAAAACAGGAAGACACCACACCACAAAAACAGCTCTGTCAAACTTCCATCTGCCTTTTTTTAAATTTCCTTCCGGGAAGCTTTTCTGATAGCATTTCAACGTCGGCTCACACACACAGGCACAGCATCCCACTGGCTTTTCAAGTTGCTGTGTCTTTCATCTATTGTTTCAGCATGCCCACAAAAACAACAGGCTAAATTAGACTTTCATCAGTGATGTTTGCTTGTTTGTGCTCCTGTGGTTTAGGTAGTCCAGTTATAGCAGCACAGGAAGAGTGATGTTGTCCAGTGTCTACACTAACACATATGTTACATCATTCAGATGATATGATTGTCCATACTGTAACAACACACTGATTTAACAGTTAAGAATGGAAACGAGTACATTTAAGTGACGATAATGAAAAGAGTTATTTCAGTTCACTTTTAATAATGTGATTTGAGTTCAATTCCATATATTGGTCAGCCCAATTCTTTAGTCTATATTTGGCCAAAGGATCACATCTGCAAATAGTAACTAACACAGTCATTAAAGGGATAGTTCACCCAAAAATTAAAATTCTCTCATTAAGTTACTCGCCCTCAAGTCGTTTGTTCATCTTCAAAAGACAAATTAACATATTTTTGATGAAATCCCAGAGCTTTTTGACCCTGTACAGACAGCAACGCAACTGACACCTAAAGACACGGAACAAAAGAAATTATTGAATAGTCATTATGTTGGTTTTCTTTCAACACAAAAAGTATACTCGTAGCTTCATAAAATTAAGGTTGAACCATTGATGTCACATGGACTATTTTATCAATGTCCATACTACCTTTTTGGGCCTTAAATGTACTAGTGCCATTACTGTCTATGAAGGGTCAGAAAGGATTTCATCAAAAATATCTTCATTTGTGTTCTGAAGGTGAACGAAGGTCTTACGGGTTTTAAACGACATGAGGGTTAGTAATTAATGACCAAACTTTTATTTTTTTCGGGTGAACTGTCCCTTTAAAGATGCTGTAGTGGTAACATGTGGTCAGGTAGTAGTGAATAGGTACCATATACACTACCAGCCAAAAGTTTGGACACATCCTCCCATTTAATGTTTTTTCTTTATTTTCATGACTATTTACATTGTAAATTCTCACTGAAGACATCAAAAGTAAGAATGAACACATATGGAATTATGTAGTTAACCAAAAAAGAGAGTGAAATAACTAAAAACATGTTTTAGATTGTAGATTCTTCAAAATAGCCACCCTTTGCTTTGATTACTGCTTTGCACACTCTTGGTATTCTCTCAATGAGCTTCATGAGGCAGTCACCTGAAATGATTTTCCAACAGTCTTGAAGGAGTTCCCAGAGATGCTGAGCACTTGTTGGCCCTTTTGCCTTCACTCTGTGGTCCATCTCATCCCAAACCATCTCGATTGGGTTTAGGTCAGATGACTGTGGAGGCCAGGTCATCTGGCGCAGCACTTCATTACTCTCCTTCTTGGTCAAATAGCCCTTGCACAGCCTGCAGGTGTGTTTGGGGTCATTGTCCTGTTGAAAAATAAATGATGGTCCAACTAAACGCAAACCGGACGGGATGGCATGTCGCTGCAGGATGCTGTGGTAGACATGCTGGTTCAGTGTGCCTTCAATTTTGAATAAATCACCAGCAAAGCACCCCCACACCATCACACCTCCTCCTCTACGCTTCACGGTGGGAACCATGCATGTAGATACCATCCAGTCACCTTTTCTGCATCGCACAAGGACGCGGCAGGTGGAAACAAAGATCTCAAATTTGGACTCATCAGACCAACGCACAGATTTCCACTGGTCTAATGTCCATTCCTTGTGTTTCTTGGCCCAAACAAACCTCTTCTGCTTGTTGCTTTTCCTTAGTAGTGCTTTTTTAGCAGCTATTTGACCATAGAGGCCTGATTCACACATTCTCCTCTGAACAGATGATGTAGAAATGGGTCTGCTACTAGTACTCTGTGTGACATTAATCTGGGCTCTAATCTGAGGTGCTGTTAACTTGTGATTGCTGAGGCCAGATTAATTTATCCTCAGCAGCAGAGGTGACAAGTGAAAATCATTTCAGGTGACTACATCATGAAGCTCACTGAGAGAAGGCCAAGGGTTTTCAGCGCTGTCAACAAAGCAAAGGGTGGCTACTTTGAGGAATTTAAAATATGAAACACATCCAGAGTTATTTCAAACTTTTTTGTTTACTACATAATTCCATATGCTTTCATTCATAGTTTTGATGTCTTCAGTGAGAATCTACAATGTAAATAGTAGGAAAATAAAGAAAAAACATTAAATGAGAAACTTTTGACTGGTAGTGTACATATTTATACGTCACATACTTTATAGTAAATTGTCAGCTCTTTTGTGTAATGTCTTGATATACACACTATTGTTCAAAGGCTTGGGGTCAGTATATTTTTTTTTACTTTTAAGAAATGATTAATTTTATTCAGTAAGGAGAATACTATATAATTATGTAACAACATTTACTGTGTTACAAGCAATTATATTTCACTTTTTTTTTGTTATCTAAGAATTGGCTAATAAAAAGAACCATAAAAACTAGCTCATTTCCTCTAAATAATGATATGACAGGAAACAAGCACACATAGAAAAAAAATCACTTGTTTAGACAGTTTGTCTTACCAGTCATTAAAATGAAATCAGTTACTCTGAAATGACTTTCCATTTTGGCATTAACATGTCCATGGGTTCATTAGTTTAGACACTTGGCTAACCAAGTCCATTAACCAAGTGAGTCTAACATTTGCCAAGACTAGCATCCATCCATCATTAGTTAATATGGCAAGGCAGATTACCAAGCAGTACAACAGTTATTTAAAACAAACACAATTACACAGAAACCCCAACAATATGTAAACTGATCACAGGGCAAAGGCTAAAGGAAATGCTTCTGTGATCTCCATTACCTTTTTAAACTCAATATCTAACATATGGTTTCTGGTTAACAAGACTGGCTTATGCCCATTACTAATCACTCATCCGCTAAATTTAAATTCTGCTCTCTCTAAGAATATGAATGGCAGCATTTAATCTGAAACCACAAACGGAACAGGTGGTCAGCAACGTGACCAAAACAAACCTGTGCTCCACCTCCAGACATGTAACAGAATTTACTATTACGCTAATTACTCTAAACAACAGAACAAACAGAGTAACTAAGACTCCACTGCATAGTCTTGCTCTTTATCCAACACTGATCTACAAAGCACCTCCAAAAACAGCAGAATCTGGGCAGGCGACCATATGGCAGCCCTCAGGCAACACAGGATCAAGTGCCTGCACACAGTGCTACAGAAGTTAAAGCACAATGGATCGGTGAATGTCTTCCCCAGCACTACCGCCGCCAAGATTACAACGGGCCAGCCGCGGGCACCACTGAGGCCTCAGCCGTGCCAAAGTGGGCAATAAACAACTCTACTCCCCCCTCTGCATTATGCATTAGCACGTAACAGCAACAGAGGACATAAAGGGCCACACTGAAGGTATGCGAGGCACGGAGCGGTGTTCAAGGGAATTCACGGATGACGGTCCCCCAAAGCATCGCTGCAATTTCTGCTTACAGGAAATTGGAAGCACTGGGGCAGATAGAAGAGAATGAGAAGGCTGTCGATAATTAAAGGCTTGTGCCAGATACAGGGTTATGTATTTACGCAAAAACACAAGACCAGGAGCAGAGCAGGGCTATAAAAATAAGGGTGGAGTGTACAGATGCCCTCCACGCAACCCCAGACAGCAGCTGTTATCATGTGACTCATCAAATTGTGGTCTACATATTAAACCATAGACTAGCATCAACCCTAAAACACACTTGATCCAGCTAATCAGGTCCTTCAGGCTTATTTGAAAACTAGATGGTATGTTGGAACTAAAACTAAAACTCTGTAGAGCTTGACACCCTTGCCATAGACAGTATTGTTCACATAACACTGCTTTGGACACAGCATAACATTACTATATAAATAAACCACTAGAATAAGAATTCAACTTCTAATATTTCAAATTAAAAGATCAATGTATTTGCAATTGAAATTGTAGACTAAACAAACCTTCTTACTTTCACTTTGTCTTTTTAAAAGTAAAAGTAGGTCATACTTAACTTACTGGAAAGTCAAGTATTAAAATACTCGGTCTCTCTTATCTGATTCAGGGTTCCCAAACATATTGATCAATTCATTTCCATGACTTTATAGAATATTTCCCACCATAATTATTGGAAATGCTGTTTTGGGCTTAAGTAGGACAGGTATGTTTGTAGCAATAGTCAAAAATACACTGCATAGGTCAATATTATAGGTTTTTCTCTTATGCCAATAGGATATTAAGTACAGATCATGTTCCATGAAGATATTTTGTACATTTCCTACCATAAACATATCAAAACTTAATTTGTGATTAGTAATATGCATTGCTAAGAACTTAATTAACTTTAAAGGTGATTTTTTTTCAATATTTAGATTTTTTTACATCCTCAGATTCCAGATTTTCAAATAGTCTCGGTCAAATATTGTCCTATCCCAACAGACATACATTAACAGAAAGCGTATTTATTCAGCTTTCAGATGATGCATAAATCTTAATTTAAAAAAAATATGCATATACCCTTTTGACTGGTTTTGTGGTCCAGGGTCAAATTTATCATAGAATGCTAAAAAATGTATTACGGTTTCCACAAAAATAGTAATTGGCACAAATGTTTTTAACATTGATATTAACAATAACCATTCCTTGAGCATTTTCAGGTGCATTTCATTGCACCTCTAACAGACATTGACTTGATTGTTTAAAAACTTGTAACTACCTGCATTCAGTACATCATAAACACTGCGTGTACATATCAAATGTTTTCTTTCAGTACAAAAAAAAATCCTTCACACTAACTTTGTTTATCAACTGTATTGCATTTCAAACGGCCCCACGATTGAAAACTAAGAGTTTGATTTTTATGTCAGTAAATTGATTCCCAACTAAGTTATTAGGACAAGATCATTGACAGCTAACCGTTTCAGTTATCTAGCATGTCTGCTCGCATGTTTAACTCCAACTGTTAGTATATAAAAACACCGATCAGCTGTTATAGTTAAAGATCTTGAAACTGCTGATGCAATCATATGCAACTCTATTAGTTGCAGCTAGCAGCAAGGCAAGCTAGTCAATGCCCTAAGCGCAAATATTAAATATCCGCAGAAAACAATGAGATTGTATTCTCACCCTTGTACATTTTCTTTAGTCATAGTTCAGCTTTGAAGGGATGTAGTGAAACAAAAGCGCTAGATAAACAAGATTTCAGTTGTGTTCATGTGCAATGACAGCCACTGGGAACGGTGGACATGTGGAGAAGAGATGGAAGTGTTTTGCTGGTGCACATTCACAACTTCCTCGCTAGTCCGTGTGGAACACGCCTCCGCGTAAAAAAAGGTTCCTAGTGACTGTTTTATCAGCACACGCTGCTTATTTGGTCTAAATAAAACTGTGAAATGAAGAAGTGAAATAAAACATTACATATGAACAGTGTAATCTTACTGCCATCACAGAAAACCCTGTGAATATCAGTGTTCTGCTTCTAATGTTTATAGTTATTTCAGGGCTGCTAACTTGCTTCTGTAACCTGATTATTAATTTCTGAAAAACATACTGAGGTACATGTAAACAGGTAATATATATATATTGTACATATATAGAGAGTTTGCACTTACTTCACATTTTGCTCAGTTATGCATGGCCATATTGGCAATACAACAGCATTTATTCCACAGTTAATGTCCAATTAATATGTTGTTCTGCTAATTTATGCTGTCTAAACCACAGAAAAAAAATGTAAAGGACACAATATTTTGACTAAACTAAAGTTATT
Organism: Cirrhinus molitorella; assembly: GCA_033026305.1. Lineage (NCBI taxonomy): Eukaryota > Metazoa > Chordata > Actinopteri > Cypriniformes > Cyprinidae > Cirrhinus > Cirrhinus molitorella. The sequence goes on along the minus strand of CM065122.1, from coordinate 26,790,780 downwards.
AGGTGGTAAAGATACGTACAAGCAGTGTTAATTAATATTTCACCTACCTGACTGAAAATTATAAGAACAAACACAAATGTTATCAAGGTTCTTGCCCTGGAAATCCTGGTTCAGTTTGGCTAACCACAAACGCCTTTTGTTCCTCAGACAGTTTTTTTTCCTTGATTTGTTATAACCTTTGGCAGTCTATAATACTCCAAATGCTTTTCCCGGACCAACCGATTAGTACAGCCCAAAACATGACAATAAATGACCTTTTTCAGCAGCAAAATAATTAGCAAAATATGAAAGTTTCGTTCAGTTCAGTGGCATTGTTTACATTCAGTGCCACCAATATGTCCAAGTGATGATGTGTTGTGAAAACACCAGGGATCCTCAAATATGGCTCACAAGGTCCACTGTCCTGCTGAGTTTAGCTCTGACCCTTATGAAACACACCTGGGGGTTCCATAAAACAAGTTTACCAAATAAGCCAGGCTTATTTCAGTTAGTCTGACTTATTTTGAACCAAATCAAATGACAATAAGTCAGACTAACTGAAATAAGCCTGGCTTATTTGGTAAACTTGTTTTATGGAACACCCCCCTGAGCATGCTAATTAATGTCTTCAGGATCAAAGTCACAGGTAGGTGAGTTTGATCAGGGTTGAAGCTAAAGTGGATCTCGCAAACCAGATTTGAGGATCCCTGCTCTATACTGTATATATTATATGTTTACTTGTTTCTCAGTAAGATTGCTTCGTATCACCAGGGTCACTGGATAATTAATGAGGCAATAAATGACCTCAAAGCACCCTTTCTCTTGAGTTACAGACCACCACTTCTGTTTGTTCTATTCAGTTGTGTTATAGGGCTATAAAGTCTTTCAAGAGCTATTGGTCACAGGAGGTCCTGGTGCAGGAAACTGCCTTCCTGATCCTTCAGCCAAAACAGTGTAAACGTAATAATAAACGAATGGTAAGAGTCGGAAATACAGTCTTAGATAAACCTTCTGTGCAATAAAGCTCCGTTTATAGTTTACACATCTAAATAAACAGGTCAATCAGATTTCTGACTATAGTTGAAAAGTAGCTGACTTTAAATAAAAGTCATTTTTACCTTAATTCTTTTCTAAATATTACACTTTCTATGTAAAACACCAGTCAAAAGGGTTTTTTTATGTTTTTTTAAAAAGTCTCTTCTGCTCACCAAGACTGCATTTATTTGATCCAAAATCAAAACAGCAAAAGCAGTAAAATTGTGAAATATTTTTACTATTTTAAAAAACTTTCTTTTTGAATATATTTTAAAATTTATTTTTTTCTGAAAGCAAAATTTTCAGCATCATTACTCCAGCCTTCTGTGTCACATGATCCTTCACAAAACTTTCTAATATACTCATTTGCTGTTCAAGGAACATTTTTTATTGTTATTAAAGTTAAGGTTTTTTTTCAAGATTCTTTAATGAACAGAAAGATCCCAAAATCAGCATTTATCCGAAATAAAAGCTTTTTTATAGAATTTTATTTATTGAAATTAAAACTTTAATTTAGCAAGGATGCTTTAAATTGATCAAAAGTGATGATAAAGACATTTATGTTACAAAAGATTTCTATTTCTAGTTCTAGTTCTAGTTCTTCTGAACTTTCTATTCATCAAAGAAACCTGAACAATTCTATTCAGCTGTTTTCAACATAATAATACATGTTTTTGAGCAGCAAATCAGCATATTAGAATGATTTCTGAAGAATCATGTGACTGGAGTAATGATGCTAAAAATTCAGCTTTGAAATCACAGGAATAAATTACATTTTAAAATATATCAAAATAGAAAACAGTTATTTGAAATAGTAAAAATATTTCAAGGTTTTACTGTTTTTGCTCTACTTTGGATCAAATAAATGCAGACGTGGTTAGAAGAAGAAGGCATTAAAAAGGCATTAAAAACTTCTTTTGTTTTCAGATATATATTTTTTATGAATTATGAAAAAGCATTATAAAAGGGCATGAATTAATAAAATGAATCAAATAAAAAGGGCTGTGTTTGGGTAAACACCAGCATCTATTTTTGACCTGTGATGTGAGGTTTCTCTGAGATGAGGGTTTTGATAATAGCTTTTTCCTTTTGGTTGGTCTTTTTTCAAATGGTAGTTTAGAGATGGGTGAGATGGTCCAGCTGAGCTCAATGGAGTGTTAATGGTGTGGCGTGGCTTTTGTGAACAGCTCTCATGCTAATGACAGAACCATTCCAAAACATTTCCAAATGAACAAAATGCAGCACCGAATGCTCTATTTTTACTGGCCTCTCACTGTGAGAGCAGACACTGAAAAATAGCCATAAACCTTACAGTCTGATGAAGGGTACTTCACACCTCATTGGACTCTTTGGGAATGGTAATTTTAACCCACTGTGTTAAACATGAGTTAAGTCATTACAATATGAACCTTGTGAATATCTATGTTCTGCCACCGTGGTTTACAGTTTCTTCAGGGCTGCTAACTTTCTCTTGTAACTTGGTGATTAATCATCAAGCAATAGACTAGAACTTGATGACTGAGATCTTTGCATTGCAAACAAGAGGTCAAAAGTGTGTGGTGTTAACAGTAATCCCATAAATTCTTAAGAACGTAGGAATTTACCAAATCAAAAGATGAAATACTTCATATTTGTCATCATTTCAGTGGGAATTTTTCTTCTTTTTTGTTCTTTCTTTCTTTTGCATATAGAACACACCCATTCTCATTACTCTAGAAAGATCCATATTTATTCACATATTTATAATGCAAACATTTATTATTTATCTATATATGTGACCCTGGACCACAAAACCAGTCTTAAGTGGCTCAAGTATATTTGTAGCAATAGCCAAAAATACATTGTATGGGCCAAAATTATAGATTTTTTAAACTGCCAAAAATCTTTTGGATATTAAGTAAAGATCTCGTTCCATTAAGATATTTTGTACATTTCCTACTGTAAATATATCAAAAATTATTTTTGATTAGTAATATCCATTGCTAAGAACTTTACTTGGATAACGTTAAAGGCGATTTTCTCAGTATTTAAATTTTTGTAACCCTCAGATTCCAGATTTTCAAGTAGTTGTATTTTGGCCATTTATTGTCATATCCTAACAATCCATACATCCATGGAAAGCTTTCAGGTGATGTATAAATCTCAAAATGAAAAAAATAAATAAATAAAAAAAATTGACACTGGTTTTGTGGTCCAGGGTCACATATTGTAATTTTATTATTCAAAAGGTAATTTATTCCTTCTTCACTGCTAATTAATGCTGTATTGCATTGGTGAGAATAATTATTGAGAACAATATTTTGATTTGTAGGACATTTTCTTGATAGGTTTTAATTAGCATTTTGCAGATTTTATTTTCAAACTTTACATCTTCAAACTACCTTATTAACTTCTTTTGCTTGATATTTGATACAACAGAAATCCCAAAGGACAGCCAATTCTGTCCCTTTGTAGGATGATGGGTGTCTTGTATCAGCAGTTGCTTAAAATGCTAAAGAACACAGATGTTCTTAAAATTACAGACCCTCTCCTCTGCCATTCTGTTCAGCGGGAGATCAGGTGGAGCTTTTGTTTTGGTAACTTGACAGACCTTCACTCCACTTCAGCTCTACCCCACCCCCTGCTGAGAGATTGGGTTGGAGGGATGTGTGTGTGTGTGTGGGTGTGTGTGGGTGTGTGTGGGTATGGTCACTGGAGACAAGTAAGACGACACCATGTCAGACCTCATTAAAATTGTTGATTTTTGGTTTTATTATGAATTAGAAGTCAAAATGCAACAATTGTGACATGATTAAATTACAACCATTTTTAAAAAATGTTTTACAGTGTGAGCTACCATTTTAATAAATATCAAAAAGCTTATGAGGGAACAGGAAAAGCTAAGTGCACACACACAATGGCAAACAATGAACTATGTACAAATAATTTACACTACACATTCTCAACCAGACAAAAAAACTATGCAACAGTTTGCTAACATTTCCTGATAAGAACGTCTGCAAGTATACAGACTTGTCAAGGCTCTGCCTTTAGGTACTGCAATAAAAGTACTAACATTAAAAAAAAAAAAAACACAGACAAAGATTAATTTAAGTAGTTGAATAAAAACACGAAAAGAGATGAAGTGTTACAAATAATTTTCAACACAAGTTTACAATATACAAAAAGTGTAGTAAAGTCCTTTTTTAAACAAAAAAAAAAAATGTAAAAATGAAGCTTAGTCATCCACATAAGAAAATGTTTTTATGTACAAAGCATCCATTAACTGGACAAGACACTGGATGACTCAGACTCAGTAGATACCGATGATATAGGACCTCTTTTCTTGGTCAGCATCTTGTGACTTGATCTACTGCTAATGCTCAGAGCGTTACGGGCAGATTTACTGAACTTGACTCCTAGGAAAGCATACAGGATGGGGTTGAGACAGCAGTGGAAGTACGCAAGAGCCTCAGTAAAGAAAATCCATTTCTCCAGACCCTGCTCGAGGAAACAGTTCTGAGATATGACATTCAGCATCACCAGAGTGTCCACCAGGATGCCGGCACAGTAAGGCAACCAGCAGACAAAGAAGCACAGGATAAGGATGACAGTGGTCTTCAGCGCTTTTCTTTTCAGGGTTTGACCTTTGGAGTTTTTAGACAGTTTTGAGATGATGATACAGTAACAGGTCAGAATGATCAAACCTGGCAGCAAAAAGCCAAAGATGATGTGCTGGAAGCGGAAAAAGGCCTTCCACACTATGTTCGCATGCTGCGGGTAGGTGAGCTCGCAGATCGTATTCATGCCTGTATTGTGGACTTTGGCGAACACCAGATCGGGCACGGTGAGTAGGGTCGCTGGGAGCCAAACTCCAAGGTAGATTGCCCTTTCTGCAAGCAGCTTACGGATTCTCTGGCTGTTTGTGGCACGCACTACCGCCAGATATCTATCCAGGCTGATGAAGGCCAGAATCAGCACGCTGCTGTACAAGTTCAGCGTGTAGATCATATTGACAGTGACGCACAGGAATCCCCCAACATGCCATCCGCTGGCCGCATCCACAGCCCAAAAGGGTAAAGTGAGGACAAACAGGAGGTCGGCGATGGAGAGGTGCAACCTGTATTTGTCTGTCATGTTCTTTGACTTCTTTTGGAAGCCCATTACAAGCACCACAAGTCCATTGCCAATGATTCCCAGGAAAAATATAATCCCATATACAGTAGGGAGGAAGATCTTCTGGAAGTCATCGCTGACTGTTAAATCGCAGTACTCGTCAAAGTCAAAGTCTCCAGAACCGGCGTCTGAGCTGTTGTCTAACACAATGTGCTGCAAAAAATAATGGTATATTGATTAATTTCACATAAATAATGTTACAAATAATGACAAAAAAGTTTAAACACTGCAAATGTGATGTAAACGTCTAATTAAAAACATTAAAACTAATTATTAATTTTTTAAAAACGTTTTAAAACAACATGCAAAACCTGAATGGTATAACGTGACACCCAAAGTGCAGGTTACAAGACATAATAAACATAAACAACAGACTAAGCCTTATTAATAAGTATTTAAGCAAATACCAGACCACAGAGAGTTTCACATTTGTCCTAAATCAACTTACACCGTAAAAGTCCATGTCGTTCAAATAAATGATCTCAAAATCCGCGCAAAACGTCTCCACACACTTCAGTCAACGGATCTCCTGCAGCAGTATTTAAATACTCCTCCGAAGATCCTGACACGCCCCCGTTTATTCAACGGGGCGGGGTCACGACGTAGGCGGAGCTCAGCAGGGCAGCGCTCTTGTGAGCAGTATTATGAATTCATGCTGCCTCTAATGGTTATTGAGATAACCTTAATATTTGTATGTTTCACTCGTGCCTGGTAGAAATAGTACACAGACGTTTTACTGCTTTCATTGGCACTACTTGTATTACAAAGATAGATAGACAGATAGATAGATTGTACACAGACTTTTTGCTGCTATCAGTGGCACTGCTTTTGACAAATATTACAATGAGTGAAGAAGTTTACTTTTATTATTTTTTAAACTATTTTTGTATTATACTTTAAATTGCATTTAATAGTTGATGTCATTTTGTTTATTTGCTCAGCAGCTGTATTACAAAGGGGGATAATGAGCAGTCAGCAGGTCGTTATCGCAAATTAATTCCCTTAAGGATAATACAAGCCACTCTGTTTTGTGTTGGGGTCCTAATCACCCTGTCAGGATTTAGGCTATTTTGTGTTAAAGGAACAGTTCACCCAAAAATAAAAGGCTGCTAAAAAAAACACCATCAGGTCATTGAAGATACAGATTAGTTTGTGTCTTAATCAAAAGAGATTTGAAGAAATTTAGCATAACGTCACTTGATCAACAATGGATCCAGTGAATGGGTGCCGTCAGAATGAGAGTCTAAATTGCTCATAAAAACATCACAATAATCCAAAAGCAATCCACACAACTCTAATCCATCAATTAATGTCTTGTAAAGCTGCATGTCTGTAAGAAAGAAATCCATCATTAAGGCATTTTAAATTCAAACCATTGCTTCTGGCAAAAATATGCGTCCATAATCAAGTAAAAAAAGTCCATCCCCTGTTGTCCTCTCACATCAAAATCCATCAACATATTTTTTTCGAACTGATGTTTGGACTGTGATGTAATGCTAAATTTCTCCAAATCGGTTTCTGGTTAAAAAACAAGCTCATCTGCATCTTGGATGGCCTTAGGGTGAATACATTTTCAGCAGCTTTTCATTTTTGGGTAAACTATTCCTTTAAAGTCTATCTGACTATATAATAGATCAGATCAACTGAAGTGAACTTTCCCACCACCTCAAATGTCCTCCCAGACATCGCAGCAGTTTTGTTTATGATCACATCGTGTTTCTTGGGTGAAGAACAGTGTGAAGGCCGTTACTTGTGGTGGCTTTAGGCTTTGTAGTGTGATTTACTAGATGACAGGTCTCCTCTGGTCCTCTTTGCAATTTGTTTCGTGCAGAACTCTGATTGTTGAAGGAAACGTGAGTGATGAAAGAAGAAGGTCACACAGTTACTTCCATCATACGCCTAGACTAACATTTCACGACAGATCCAAACTCTCTGTGACTCTACTAAATTTCAGCATTGACAGACTCGCATTTCTTTGAAACATGAGACGCTTGTTTAAGTGATTTATTCATTTAAGTTTTTTGAGCAACATCTCTGCCATCCAGTCAACTCTTGTAGGTTTGGTTGCTTGTAGTGGTTGTTATGTCTGTCCTCTCATAATGGTGCTCTTCGCGTTAGAGCCCTGTGGACCGCACAGATGGAATTCCTCCATCCATTGTGTTACTGTGAAACATCAACAGCATGGGCCCCTGGTAAGTAATGGATACAGAACGAAGGTGACTCAGGAAAAATATAAGTAGATGTAAAAGTGTTCACTGACAGATGATGACATGAGAGAATTTTTATACACTTTTGCTTAAGGATCATGTAACTGTGTCCAATAACAATAAACACTTGATCCTATATACCTTGCAGTTCAGACACTTAAAAGTCTAGAGCTTTCTTTTTGCTAATCATATAAATCACTCAGCGAATGCCTTATTTCTGTAGCTATAGATTATCTTTTCTATATTCTTTATTTTATAATGGAACAGAAAGGCAAGGCTTATTGCAACATCACATCACATAATGCTTATTAAAAGTTATGACAGGAAATATTTAAAGAGCAGGTCATATGGGCCTTCGATTCTTTGTGTCTTCAAAGTTGTTAATCAAAAAAGTGCTTCATAAATAAAGATTTCTTTATTTTAATCCACAAGCGTCTCCGAAACCACAACCTGTAAGTATGATTAATACGTTATGTGTACATTTTCAATCGAGTGCTCAAAATATCAAGGTTTTTGTGCTAATATGTGATACCTAGTGAAGCTTTAGGTTTCCAGGTAAACCATGATATATCTGTCTTACTGAAATAGTTCAGATAATTCGCTGTGAATTCACTATTTCCTAAGAATGTGTTGATTAATGTAGACTGTCGTTGTTCTAATTACGTTTAATTATAAAGAATGTAACTTAAACATATTTTGGTTTACAAACTGTATTGTTTCACCAGTCACATTAGCATTCAGCTAACATATTTACCATTATTGTTTTGTGAAGTGTTGTGGGCAAGATTCGCTTGCATTGTATACAGAAAAAACACAATCACAAAAGACTTGGCCAGCTGACCAATCAGAGCAGAGTAGGCTCAATTAATTGTTTCTAAATCATTGCAAAATATAGCCTATATTCTGAAAAAAAAAATCTTTTTTCATTTTCTGACCTTTGATGCTTTTAAATCTGTTGTAGGGGACTCAGATACAATATTAGGATACCATCTGCTCTTTAAGCTTCTCCGCTGTTTCTAGGTCAATAATCTAATACATTTGCAACATTTAATGTTATAATTTTCAATGAAAACTGCATTGATTTAGAAAAATGCAAACTGTAGGCATTTTCAGAGTGGATTCTGACTCAAACCCCACCGTCGAAAGTTAAAACAGGTTTTGACACGTAGTTTCAGGCTGAATTATTAACTTGGCAATGCCTCCATGTTTTGTTTGCTTTCAATTATATGAGTGAGGGTCAGGTCAGGAGGATGTGTTTCACTAACCAGAGCTAGAATCCCCCCCCTGTGAAATATAAGATACCCCGTCCTGAGAACACTAAACGCAATCTGTCTATATACCCCGCCTGTACCCGGAATACAAAGGATCTGTGTGCTGTTTATAATTCAAATAAAAAGTGTGAAGAGCGGCAAGGGAGCTAAGGAGCAGGGAATGAGCATGGAAATAAGGTAAAAGAATGCAGCAGAGATAAAGAACGAAATGTGTAAAGCCTCCAGAGAGTAAACAATGCTTGTTTTGCAGCCACAACTCATTCATGGCCGTCAGCAAGCTTGCAAAGGATCACATTTATAATAATATGAGGGCTGAAGGATCAGCTCTGGTTCATAAGATAGTGTTTTTTTGGAGAATATGCAATGATACATAATTAATCATAAAATTCAGAGCTAGGGGGTTTCCAGATATTACAACCCAGTTGTTTGTGTGGAGACTGTTGGGTTTTTTGAGCTTTGATCTGACATTAAAAACCCCAAGCAGGTTGATTTGCTTTTTTTCATCCTGATTTGTTTTTCTAACATTTAAAAGTCAAATTGACTCTTAATTTTAAATACAGACTCAACAGGTAAATATCACATGATTAAAGTACAAAAATGATTCATTTGCACAACAGAAAAAACAGATCTTGTTTAAACACTAGCTATATTTGAATTAAATACAAATGAACTCGTTCTATATGCAAAATAGAATTTAAACATTTCTAAACACTCTGTTTAAGATCAAGTATCTCAAGTCTTTTCATATATCTGCTCTTAGTTGGCACATCAATTAGATCTAAAGAGCTTAAGGGCTTTTTGCGAGCTGAAAAACATACACCTTTTACTTCTGGGTTTGCTTTGGGATATTTATTAATGTACATGCAGATCTGCACGTTGTATGGTCGTTGATTAATTAATTCCAGCGTCTTTGTGGTTGTGTTCTGCATATTTTTCACCCACCTCCTCTCCACAAGAGCGAGTGAAATATTACCAGGGCAATGACATGATAAGATTTGCCCATTCTTGTTCCAACTCAGAATATTTTTTATCTTTCGTGACTAAATGATAGTGTTACTCACATATCATAAAGCATACTTTCTCGGTTAAGGCGTGTGTCAAGAAGGGAAAAAAAATCCAGTTCTTTTGTGTTTGTGACACTGAAACATATATATTAAGTAGATTTAGATACACAACCACAGTTTTAAGCATATAGCATTTGACAGAAACATTTAGGAAACGTCTTAAGAAAGCCTTATGATTGAACAATGGAAATTTTTAAGGACAAAGGTTCGCCTTATCTACGAATGGCACCTTTTTATGCTTCCTACTTGGGTGTGGATCAGACTTATTGACTTTCTGAAAGCTCTTCCTCTTATAGCATTAGGTCATGGCTTTGAGCTTTGAAATAAGAGGAGAGGGTCATTTATTCACATGAGAATTTGTTGGACAGGCCTGAGATGTGCCTTCATAAAGTTTGCAGTCGATTGGAGTTGCTATACTATTAAGATAAACACGGTTTGTAATCATAAATGTTGACTCTAATTTTGGCGGTCTGTTGCATGTTGTTTACACGTGAGCGAGACTGAAACCATGTAAAGCAGGCAGTCACATGTTGTACCATGCACATCGTGTGGGTGCCTGATCTGTGGTGTTGACTTACAACAGGAAGCACTACAGTTTGCATAAAAAAAAAAAAAAAATCACTGACACATTTTCTTTGCCCACACGTTCTGACACGACTTCGAAAACGAAGGGGTAATGAAAAGGAAAAAATAAGTTGAGTAAATGAAATTTTAAATGGTGACACTTCCCCTGGGGTGTTGCTTCAAATTTATATTCATTATTGGCTCATAGCCCAAACAAACCACAACAGCGTCTCACAAGCCTTTGTTGGATGAGATGAAGTCTGAAGGGAAGGGTGTTTGCTGTTTCTCCATGATAAGTTCCTACCTTCCTTCACTAACGACTAAATTGTGGTTTAGTGTGCAATACTGAAAGTGACCAATGGAAGAGAGTTAGTATGTCACATAGATTACAAAACAGCCTTTTCCTACACCGGGACTGATAACTAAATGCCAGCTATGCTGGGTAAATATCCATTAAATGGTTAACTTTATCAGAGAGAAATGTTCTAAAATTTCACTCCATAACAAAGAAAACTGTAAACTGTATTTTGACCAGCTGTTTTATTTACAGAGCTACCTGTGTCTGACCCTCCAACAAAGTCCATTGTGCGCTTCAGCAGAAAACACTATGACTATCTGTGACAGAAGGGTTGAGAGGCAGCCACTTCTTTTGCCCCCTTTCAAGTGTCCCCTGCTCTAAATCCGCCCATATGGCCAGAGTGGCTTAAGTAGAGGAGAAAGGGCATCAAACACATGGCCTGTTCAATTCTGCTTCACTTGACTCAGATAAGAAGGACGGTGCACCAGATGACAGCTCATAAGAACTCATGAGTAGGTGAACGGAAGAGGCATAAGCACCCTGCTAATGAGTGTTCAGTGCACCCACATTGCAATTCAGAGTTGTTCATTATTTATTAGGCGAATGATGTGTGATTAGTCCCCTGTCAAGGCAGATTTGAGATGAAGTCAGTCACAATATAGAGCAAAAAACATCAAAAAATAAACAGATTACTTCATATCCTCTTGGTTTTGAAGATATTGTATTGTATTCTTATTTCTATAGAAAGCCAGGAGGAAGTGTAGAGTTGACACATCCAGTTAAGGTCACTTAAGGTAGTAGGACTTTTATTAAAATTCTTAATTGCTAAAACTTTTACTGAAATACTAAATATTAAACATGCTTAATATTTGAAACTGTGTTTTTAATACATTTTTATAGAGTTAGTTGTGAGTCAAAATAGTCCTAAAATACTAACTATACACTACCAGTCAAAGGTATCTGAACAGTAAGATTTCTAATGTTTTTTTTAAAGAAGTCTCTTCTGCTCACCAAGCCTGCATTTATTTGATCCAAAATACAGCAACAGCAGTAATATTGTGAAATATTTTTACTATTTAAAATAACGGTTTCTGTTTGAATATATTTTAAAATTGTAATTTATTCCTGTGATCAAAACTAAATTTTCAGCTTTACTCCAGTCTTCAGTGTCACATGATCCTTCAGAAATCATTCTAATATGCTGATTTGCTGTTCAGTAAACATTTTTTGTAATAACATTCCTTCAGGATTTTTTGATGAATAAAAAGAACCAAAGATCAGCATTTATCTGAAATTAAACGTTTTTGGCAACATTATATCTGGGAGAGAAATTATCAATTTATTATCATTTACTTTAAATTAGCAAGGATGTTTTAAGTTGATAAAAAGTGATAATAAAGATATTTATAATGTTACAAAAGATTTCTATTTAAGATAAATGCTGTTCTTCTGAACTTTCTGTTAATCAAAGAAACCTGAAAAAATTCTACTCAGCTGTTTTCAACATAATAATAATAAATGTATTTTGAGCAGCAAATCAGAATATTAGAATTCTAAAGATCATGTGACTGGAATAATGATGCTAAAAATTCAGCTTTGAAATCACAGGAATAAATTACATTTTAAAATATATTCAAATAGAAATCAGTTATTTTAAATAGTAAAAATATTTCAAAATTGTACTGTTTTTAATTATTATAAAATAATAATCTTTGAGCCAAAATATATAATACTAATATAATACTAATATTAAATATACTATAACATTTTTTAAATACTTTTGTTGTAATGTTAATTTTAAAACAATAAATATACAATTTCAATACAATTTAAATATTGTTATACTGTTATTTGTTTATGACAAAAAAGTCTTAAACTGCTAATTAAACTACTAAATAATCTAAACTGCTTTTAATATTTATAAATGAAACATTTAGAGTATTACACAGCAAGTTTTCATAGTACAAAATCTTTGAGAAGATTACAAATGTAATGTCCTTAAATGTCCTTTTCTTTGGTTTACATCTGGTACAGAGGACATTTCATGTAGCACACTGATGGGCACACTGCAGGTTAGACTCAAACCCACATGACCAACATGAAGACCATTGCTTAATTCACCAAGAACCTTAGTGCTGCATCAGAGCTTTGACATGCAGATATTTCTTAAACACCAGACTGAAACAAAGCACTCATAACCAGCACGGTCATATAACGGCACACTTTTTGTCTTCTCCGAGATCTGGTTTCTTGAAGCCTGAAAGACGAGACCAGAGCAATGGCCTGCAGCAAGCTGAAAACAAATGGTTATTTTTCTGAGCTTCATGTCTGGAGGTGAAAAAGAGAGAAAGATGAAAAACAAGCACCTGTTAACATGACTTGTTTTTGTTCCTCAATTTCATAGGCTGTAAGCTATAATAATGGGCCACACAGTGAAAGTCTTGCCATAATTATAGGCCTTTTCAACTGTCTGAACTTCAGATGCTGACGCCTGACTGCTGTGCGATGCCAAGTGCTCACAGATACATATATTTAAGTCTATATTTACTGTATATTGCAAAGTTTAATTCACTTTTTATTGGGACGAACAAGCACACACAATCTTTATGCTTTTGCTTTGTTGACTTTTATATGCAGTGTACACTATATGACTTAATATTTCACACATGGTTCATTAAGCGTTTGTCTTGTCAACAGATAATACTATCTTGTTAAAATATATATCAAAGTCTGAAACTGAAAGGAGATTCCCATGAGGCTTTGGGTTTAGAAAAAGTAAACAGAGGACTCCCTTTCCCTCCGGCTAAGGTTTCCGCCTCCTGGCTTTTTCCGTGGACAGACAGGGAATCTTACTCCCAACATTAAGGGCTTTGTTTGTAACGGCTTCTTAGTTTATTTTGTATTACATTTCACGCCACAGTTTCCCTTTTTTCCTGTTATGGCTTGTTAATTCTGAGATGTCTTTACCGATAAAAACCTGTTGTCGACAGGCTCCAGACAGTGAAACTGAGAGGATTGTTGTGAAGTAGCCAAAATATAATCCTGATATAAGCATTGTGTGTTTACTTCACATTTAAGAGTGTCAATTAAGTCTCAAACCCCTCAAAAAACAGTCATAACAAAAAGTGGGGGGTCTTAAAAACATTAAGCATTTTAATTATACACTTCAGTTGTTGTCAGTAAGCACAAATGTTGGATTACAAGTTAGTCAGCTTGTCTATTGTCACATTCGGGTGAAATTTCAAATATCTACTGAACAACATGTTTTGTTTAAAAGACCATTTAGGTTGCGTAATGTGAATCTCAATAGATTGTGGACTGAAAATCACCTACATATTTCTTGCTTTGAGTGAACTTTTTTAAAGTAGGCAGATATTGAGTGCTGTGCATTTCTCAAAATGTCACATTCTTCTGTTCTGACTCACTCGCAGCAATGTGTTTTGAATCGTGCTTGAATTGCATACAACTGTAAGCCCCTATTGTTCACAGCCAAAGTCACTTCACAAGACGCAGACGATTTGACAAGGGAAATCTTGTTCAGACCTCTTACTTAGAGCCCAGGAAAGTGCTCTTTACTCTCACTTCAAATCAAATCAATGTCTGATCAATCATGGGCCCTGAGCCTTCAGGGTGGCAGTGGGGATCAATCTGCCATTTTTCAGGGTGTCCACTGACTGCTTATATCTAGGGCTACGGCTGAGGCCTGTCTAATTGAATTAGCAGGGCCATGTCCCCGGGGTGGTTTCCATCTGGTTTTATATGTAACTGACAAGAAGAAGTGACTTGAAGATACATCAACAGATGCAGCTGCTAGTCCAGGAGGGAACTAGACTCTGTAGAGGATGCAGAGTGAGACACTATTTTGCTTAATTTCCTTGGCATGGTTTCGTCACGTGTTCTGAGTAATACAAAATGTTAGAAAGCGGGTATAAAAAGAAAAAGCCCTGCAGATATTACATTTCTAATTGTACATTCTGACAGTTGTTTCCTAGCAGATGTTCTGTTATTGAGAACTAAATGCATTTCTTGTGCTAACATTTTTTGGCATCCACGGTTGATGTTAATTAAATCAATGTTATCATTTCAAGTGATGACAACACCTGTGCTTTCGGTTCATTACTCAGACTGAATCACCTATTATATTGTCCTCAGTGTCAGACAGCAGAAATTATTGCTCAACCAACTTCAGTGTGCTTTGTCTTTGCCCTCAGACACCCATATCCTATTTCCTTGCTTTTCTTTTGCAGAAGATGGATTATTCTTAGTGTTCCTGAGGCCAAATCACTAATTTCACATTTATCAGGGAAGCCTAAAACACTGAACCATAAAATCATTCAAAATAGGTCTGTTATTTAGGTCTGTACATTTAATGCACCTTTGTCTTTTTTATAGCAAACTAATATGAATAGCTTTATGACATGCAGCAGGAGTTTAGTATTGTGTCACACCTTGTAAACCATTAGGCTACTTATGACCGAGCCTGGTTTCTTCAAAGGGTTTTTTCTCCATTCCTGTCACCAATGGAGTTTTGGTTCCGTGCTACTGTCACCTTTGGCTTGCTTAGTTGGGGACACGTAATTTCTGCCAATATTGCTGACTTAATTACACAGATAATGTCTAAGCTGAACTGAGCTATACAATGACATAACTGAATCAATAATGAACTCACTTTTACTGAAAGATTTAGTGTGTCCTATTGTCTTGCATATAAATCTGTATGAGTTTCTTTCTTCTGTTAACTGAGCAGAATATATTTTGAAGAATGTTGGTAAACCAAACAGTTGACTGTAGCCATTAACTTCCATAGTATTTTTTCCACACTGTTGAATTAAATGACTACCATCAATGTTTGATCACCAGCATTCTTCAAAATATCTTCTTTTGTCGCCAAGGCCTGCCCAAGAGGCCATATAACTGACATGTAAAGCAACCAATCATGTTTTGTTTTGTCCTGCATCATGTTTAGGGTCATGGAAATGCCCCCGCAATAACAGACCAGTGTGTAAAATCTCGGATGTATCCTGCAAACACATATTTCACATACTTTTGAAAATCCAGCATTTATTTGATCCTGATAAGTGCTCGTTGTCATAGTTGTAAACACGACGGCTTTCTACTTACATGAGGGGGTTTGGTGTCACTTAGAAGAAGAAAGAAGAACAAAGAAAGAGTCTTTGTGCTTCCACCAACCCAGAAGACGTGAAAAAGGACAACGCAGTAACTTTGTTTTGGTAAGCCTTTCTCTGAAAGCATGTGTAGAAACCAGCCCATCAGATTCCACTCAGTGACGTGGTAAGGGGATCTTATTATAATATTTCCACTCCTTAATCTGCATGTTTCCACCCACGCACCATCATTTTATTTTTGCAAGCGACAACAGTGTACCAGTTCTAAAGCCATGGCAAAATTTTGAGCAAAGCATGGTAACTGTTCTGTTATTGGCTGCACAGATGCACATAGAACACTATTTAGAGTCCCAGCCTTAGAGGAGACAAGAGAGCAGTGGATTTATTGAATTATTTACTGTATATTATGCTGCTGCCACACGGATCTAATATAAATATGTGATTTCTTTCCCAGCTGTTTATCTTCACAGACATAACCAGCTGTTTTTGTAACTCCTGTGTGTTTTTAACATAAACTTATGTGTATTTGACCGTTTAAGTGCAATAAGACATGAAAGAGAATTTCATTTAGTACTCACATGCCATGTGACAGCCACTTTCTGTGTGCGTGCTTCAGATGTGTGCCCTCAGAAAACCATATATCAGAAGTTTAGACGAATATGGTTTAAAACACATGATTTCAGTGCGATAGACATGATAATCAAAACCAAACAGATGTTTTTTAGCAGAGTACCCGAGTTATGAGCTATTAAAAGCACAGCCCTATTCTGGGAAAGGGGCGCAGAGCAGCAGCTCACACACACACGCCTCACAAAAATACAGTAGAATTTAACCAATCAGATGACGACTTTGAAACTCCTGAAGCGTTTCCAATTTTGCGTGCCACATACGCATCACACATTCAACCAACAGTCAATGGGTGTGACGTCTAAGGCTGTGACTTTTTTTGCACTCAACAGAAGCAAAACAAACCCTCATACTGTCTCATATGTTTACATGATGACAGAATTAGCACTTTTTTTGTATTAATCCCTTTAAAAATATCTTTAAAACAATTATTACAAAACAATATGTCAACAATACAATTTGTATTACTTATATTTATTTTTATTATTATATTAGTTATATTATATGATACTGTCATCATACCTCAACCTCATTTTGTGTTTGATGAAGGGTGCTTAGTGAGTAGCTTGGGAGCAGTAAACACTGTGTAGGGACCCTAACTTAAAGGCACAATTTGTAAGTTTTCACCACTATAGGGTGCATATTTAAAACAAACAAAGAAACAATGGCATAGTTTGATGATGCTATGATTGATGGGGAGTTGTCGTCTTCATCGCCACAGCTGATGCAATCTGTAGGGACTTGGGCAGAAATCATGTCCATGGATGTATGAAAGACTTATTAAGGTCACTGTAGTATGAAGCAAGGTGGGGCTGAAAGTTGTGGAAGCAAAATGTAGATACTGGAGTGATGGCTAATGAAGGACGATACACGGCTTGAAAGCAGCGGAGCTTTTATTATGCCACAGTCGACCGCTTCTGCTTCTTCCAGTTATGTATATGTAGGAAAAAGCAGCGCTGTTTTATAATACTAGATAGATCTGAGTTTGTCAAAAGTTTTGTTTTAATGCTACTCTGTGAGTTCATCACCTGTCTAATGAATGCATAACATATTAAAGTTTCTTTGGGGTTTCCATGTTTTCTACAAAATGTACAACATTTAAAAATTCTTTGAAACATTTGGAATGGTCTAATTACACAGTCAGCAAAATATATAACACTGTTCTAGTGGTTTTTGGATATTTTAATTTAAAATATTACATATTGTGTCTTAAAAAAAATCTGTGGATGGGAACACAGCTTATCTGATGCATCATGGAGCTTCTTGCTCTGCATTCACACATACTGGGATGCAATGCTGCACAATCCACACACCCAAGGTGAAAGTTGAAATCTGCTAATATTGTCACCAAATTCAGAACTCACTACTGAATTCGATGTTACACTCTCTGAGGTTAATGCATGAGAAGCAATTTGACCAATATAGCGCAGTTATAATAAATAATCAACCAATTATGATGTATGAGAAGGCAAAAAACAGAGAACTGTCAAAGTAAAATAAATATGCGCACATATATGTAAGATGACTATTTATAAATCCTGCCTTTTACCCGCACAATAACCATTTCAGACTTCTTTATTTCAATGATACAAGCAAATGACAGGAACACTCCAGAAAGCAGGTGTTCTAAAATCACTTACATTAAGAAGTATTTGAGCATAAATGCCTGAGCACCTTCCAGCAGAGCTGTTTTTACCAGTGCCATTTAGTTAAAAAAAAAAAAAACATGCAATAAAAAATGAAGCCGTCTGCTGATGTCTGCAGGGTAATTAGCTCTCCCTTTCACTGCCTACCAAACTTCTGCCATTCAACATGTTACTTCAAACACAGTGTTCCAGTGGCTGAACTCTGTGTGAACCTGGCCTGTGTTCTGCTGATGGCTGCTGCTTCTCGTGTTGTTCAAACCTCAGAGACACTTCCCCAGTCTACTTAACTCTCCAACCTAAACTACAGCCTGTTTATGCATGATAAAACCACCAATCTGAAATTTAATCTATAGCTGGGTACAATGATGAGTCACTGTCACACTACTCATCTGCACATTTCCCTGTTTTGCACACTGATTGCGTGAGAGCAACTGCTGAAAACAAGAAGTTGTGACTTGTTTGTTTCCCTTTTTCAACACGCAGTGAGGTCACTGTCAAGCTAGAATACACACTGGTCCACCTTACGCTGCGAAAGAACTTGTTCTTGCTCTGTGGTCTGTCATGCGGACAGCTTTCTACAACTTCACCTTGGCTTCACCTGTAACGAGAGAGGGGCTTATTCATGATCAAGAAAGCCACTTTAAAGCATGACCTCATGCTCCATGACATTTTAACCAACTGATAGAAAGGAATACTAAAGTGGCCGCAGAGACTGTATATTGATCGTGTTAAACTCCTGTTCATTCCTGAAGAGACATGAATGAATATTTAACACCTCTACACTTATAGGTGTCAACGTTCTTTAAGGTGGCACGGGTGTTTATCCTGGTTGCTTAATATATACTTCATATACAACTTATAATTTGGAAATTCATTCCAAATCCACTCGTCTCAAAAATCTAAGGAGGCACGCTTATCTTCCTGACATCTATTAGGGGCAGATGGCCTCTTGTCTTGTATTGGTAGGGGGGTAGGAGGACAGGAGGTGTGAAGTGTGGCCTGCTCAGAGTGAATAGCTACAGCTCAGGCTTGAAGGAGCCACACACAAAGGCAAGTGCCCAGAGATTAGTGACATGACATGGCCATTCTGAAAGCACACAAGCGGAGCACGGAGATTGTGCTTTGTTGCTGTGGAAAATGGCAGGGTGACACATCTGGAGCAGAACTGCATTCAGCTCAGGGTTTCAAGGCTTCCCACCGGGCTGCTTTTCACCATTATCTGCTCAATGGGTGGAAAGTCAGTGGCCACTTTCCTAAAATAGAGTACAAAGCAAGGTCTGAAACTCTTAAAAAGTAGTTTCCCCCCACTTTGTGCCTTTTTTTATTTGCTATGATATTTGCAACCGTGTTACCAGATTCTATCTATTTATGTATGCACACATACATGCATACACAGCACTGTGCAAAAGTCTTAGGCCTCTAGTATCTTCATCAACAAAATTGGTTTTATGTCAGTTGTTTCTATCTTTTGCTGTGAGTTGTCAGTAGCTTACATTTCCAAGCATTAATTTCGCCATTAACTGCAATAATCCAGTGAGATTTTGACAACAGCCACACAGAGGTAGATCTGATCTCATCATCATCCAGTCTGTCTGGAATGACATGAAGAATCAGAACAAACTGAGACAGACTAAATCCAGAAGAATGTTACCTAAAAAAACTATGTGCAAGTGTACCTAGGGCAAAAGCTACTTAATTTAGTTAATAGCAGTTAATTGATAAATAAAATCTATTTATGACATTATTTTTGACAGCATCCTCATTTTACAGCATTTTCACAAGTGCCTAAACTTTATTGTAGCAAACAGTATTGTAGCTTTGCAGGTAGGTTTCTTGAAGGATCTTGGAGACGTTGCCAGAGTTCTTTGTCTGTTTTGTTTGTTTTGTCTGTTTGGATGATGATGAGATCATCTCTGTGTGGAGCACTGGCTGTTGTCAGACTCCTTGAGCAAACAAAAATCTCACTTATCACAATTAATGGCAAAATGAATGTTTATGTACCGACACACTACAGCAAAAGATAGAAATAACTGACTTTAAACCATTTTAGCTGGTGTAAATACTAGTGGCCCTTTTGCACAGCACTGTATGTAGGCTATGTTTGTACACTGAAAACAATTGTGTAAAAACATATTTCAGAAATTACTATTACATTTCACAAACAATTACAAAAACGACAGGTAACACATTGAATAAACATGAACATTTTTAAGTATAACATTTCAAATTTTTCATTTGTGTGCGCTTTGTGAACATGATGTTACTGTAATTCTAGACTAACTAACATTTATACCTCATTGTTTTTTATTGCTGAAGAGTGTTGAGCTTTTTTCTCCTGCAGATGTAAATTTACTTTTCCTTTAGCCTGAGGCTTATTCATTCACTTTTTGGGGTGAAATAGCTTTTCATTTGGTAAAATAGAGGGTTTTTTTTATATTAAAACAAACAAGCAAGCCCTGCCTAGATTTAAAAAGCAAAAATAATGTAACACATCACTTTCCATTAAAGTAACTAATATAATGTATTTAGTTACTTTTTAGGGAGTAACGCAATATTTTAATGCATTACTTTTCCCAACACTGCTCTGTCAGTGAATTGTTGATTTATAGTTAAATCAAACAAAACTTATTTTTGACATTTTTTTTTCTTAAAATAATTTGGGTAATTTTTTTTAATGGTTGAACTTGACAGATGCAGTCAAGACTGGTTGACAAAATTATGACATAATTGTATGTTTTTAATTGTTGAATATGAGTACAGTAGAGAATTTGCAGCATAAATGACAATTGAAATCTATTAGAATCTCCTTTATTAACAGAAGGAGTCTTTATTAAATCTTTTCACTTGATTATGGGTGAAAAGGTTTGAGATAAGGACCAAAACTTGTTCAGTGTTTGCAGCCTCTGATACTAAAACTGGTGAATCTAATCTGATTTATGTTTGTGGTAAACACATTTTTCTGTTTAAAGTGTCACACATTGTCAATGTTTTTTGATCAACCATCAAAAGCACAGCAAACAAGAAATAAGATAGTATCACATATTTTGTTTCCACAGGCTCATTACCATGGTGAATGATAAGGCGAAACAGTTTTACACATCTAAGTTCTCATATGTCAACAGTTTTTAGCATGGCATGGTTGAGAAGTTAATTATGTAACATCTTGCCCCTGTTTGTACGCTAATTGTTGTAGCTGTGCTTCGAGGGCAGGGTCACATGTTTATTACAGCACTCCAGGGCAGAATAGGGTTCAGAAGTCATGGCACTTTAGTCATAAATCTCCCAATCTGCCTAGTCCTGTCAGTATTAATGCAACTCATTGGCTAATAAAGACAAAGCAGGGTTTGCCTCTTTATTTTTTTTTCATTTCACAAAATTTGTTTGTGCCTTAAAGGGTCACTGAATTCTCTCAAAATAAACACATCGCACAAACATATGCACAGACAGAAAACAACATGTGCACTGCCATCTGTGAAAGAAGGCTAATTATGATGTTCATTTACATCCTTATTACATTGTTGGTTAAATTCATACTGATGGATTTTTTTTTTTTTAAATCAAAATGTAATAATTACTTTGAGTCACATATAAATAACTCTCATGTTTTGTCTTTATAAACACCATATTTAAAGTCTCAGAAACCCCAATGCAGTATAATAGTTATTATAAATCATTTAAAATATATAGCAAATTTACAAAATATGAAAATTCATTACATTTATTTATTTTTTATAAATAAATAAGTATGAAACATTGTGAATAAACCTGATTTGTAAATGTTAAGTATGCTTTTTAAGTTATTACATTGACCTTGGGGTCTCCCATGCCCCAAACAGAGAACAAGGGTTAAGTAGTAACCTCATCTGACAGTGACCCTGTCAAGATTTATATTCAATATAAACCATTATAGTAAACAGTCACCAGGTGGCACTCCATTCACCTTAATTCAAGATCCTCAATCTTTCCTTTATTCTTTTGATTGAACTAAAATCAAAGCACATGTCAAGCGACTTTCAGTTTTCACATTTAATCTGTGATCACTCTGCTGAGTGCTATTAGAGATGGCATATATCCGTGCTTTAATCAAAGTTTGATGAATCATAGTGTTTCATGTGAAGACTGTTCTCTTTTTTTCTTTCTTTAAGCGCTTGTATTCTCTCTCCTCTGGGTGTTCAGATGTTCTGGGGATGTAACATTTTATATTCAACCTTCTTATACTGCAAGCGCTGCAAGACTGTACCAATGTAAAGCTTTACTTTTAGACCCACTGATAATACGCAGAGGAGCTGTCAGTATTTGCTATTGCTGAAATTGCAGATCGAAAGCAACTTTTCAGGTTTTAAAACCAGATATTGATTGGCCCAAATCTTTTCCTCCAAGACTTTAGTTAGAGATGGCTGGGTTTTGGGTGAGAATCAACCTGCTGTAAAGGGCAGGCCTCATCTCCCTTTCTCCCACGCCCACTTCTCCTCCAGTCAAGGCTAACACACTTTCTCCAGTTCCCCTCTGAAGAATAATTGGGCCTCCTCCTTGTTTTATTGTTGTTCTCCAGATCATAAATCAGTAAGAGGGATGGTGGCGGTTCCACCGCGCGGCTCCGCTCCTGCCCTGAAGCCATGATGGGGAGTTGCTCTCTAGTGACATGCAGTATTCCCATGTGTGTGTGGATATGGATCCCAGAGTAAAGGCTGCCACAGGAAACAAAAGATGGCTTGTATTATTGTGACCGAGTGCCCAAAGGCTAATTAGGCAGAAAAAAAGGCAGCAAAAGCCTGCAAATCAATCATGTTGATGCTGCCCCTAAATAATGAATGACAAAATAATGAATTTTTAAAACATTTTTGTTTTCTGTTATTATTATGGAGTGTGGTGGAACAACACGCCTTTGTTAGCGGGCATGTCAAAACCAAAAGTGAGCTTTGATATGGTGATCTTTTAGGATTTTTTAGGGGGTTTTGAGTTACTACAGAAAGTTTCACACACACTGTGGAGATAAAGTGTGATTTGGTCTGCTGATCAAAACCACTTCCTGCTGCAAGGTAGAACAATTTGTACTTTGCACTGTTCTTTTTTTCAGTTTCCTTTTTTTTCTTATCAACACATTCTTCATGATAAAACTTTTGGACAGTTGATATTTAAATACTATGTTGTAAACATAAAGCACTTCCTTTTTTTTTTTTTTAATGTAATTATTTGTTTATTTACCCCAGGCACACAGTTGCTGTGCATTATGCAAGCTAATAAGAAGCCATGATGCACCATGCAATTAACTTTTGTAAAACAATAGCTACTAAAACTGAACTGCATTTATGTAACATCATCATACTTTGCTCATCTTAAGGCCTGTGACAAAACTGAAAGACTATGAGGGCAAAACGACAAGCATCTTTATCATTTGATGTAGGTGCCATCTAGTGGAGTAGGTGATATTCCTTAAGACTCAAAGTGAATCAATTTTCAAACAGTCTAAATGAATCGGCTCACTAAAATGATTCAAACGACTCGTTTCATTAAGTTACACTATTTTGAAAATAACTGTCACTCTACTAAATGTGCATGAAAGTTATTAACTAACTTAGTTAACCCCCAGTACCTTCTGTTGGTACTGAATGCTTAGGAAAGTTCATATGTGAGAAACCTTCGTGTACGCACAAAATAAACCGCAGTTTTTTTTTCGCGCCGGCGCGAAATCTTGTTTTGTCTCTTCCAAGAAATACTTTTGGCCTTCCGTAAATTCCCCATCGACTTAATGGAGAACATAAATTCCATCTTGTTTGCAAAACCAAGCGTCTTGATGGTGAGTACTGCCTCTTGCTTTGTTTAATTGTGAAGGATGAGATTCATTTGTGTCAATCAGGAAAAACAAACATTAAGGCTTACAGAGAGTAATTTATCCTGTTGTCTAAACGTTCTCGAGCGCTCCTTAATTCGGAAGCACAATTAGAGCTCAGTGTTAAAGAGGTGAACAAACATGAAAATGGTAACGTCTTAAAGCAACCAGATGCAGATGAAACGATTAGCTGCTCAGTGTGAGATGTTCTGCTTGGTTGCAGGTGGGTCTCAGTCCTCAGAAAGTCATAAGCCAGTGATGGTGTGCTCGGTAATTTAGGAATACAAATTGAACAAGCCAATGTTGCAAAGAAACATCAGGCAAGGTGAAGGAGCATGGCAGAAAACAGATGTAACAAAACTGAGAGCAATAAAGAAACCTCTCAAAATGGAAATGACTTGCACTAGTCATCTCAGGCAAGCTGCAGTTTAAAACCCACCTGTTTCTTCTCATCTCAAATGGCACGATTTATCAAGCAGGATTGGGGAAAAATGAATGTACTGGAGGTAATTTTCCACCGTATTAGATTTTAAACAAAAGCATGTGAAATTATCCACAGAGACTGTGAAACCATTTTACCCGCAGTTATGAAAATTAAACATTGTGGGAGGCAGGCTTTTCAGAGGATTGTTGATACATTACCCCTGATATTATGCAATTTGTTTGTCTGTATATTTTTAGGCTAATTTTTATTTCACCTTATCTTGAACACCCCCCGTTTAAATGCCCATAATTGAGACAAAGCGTTCTCATTTGGAGTCGGATCCCTCGAGATGCCTTACAGGAATATAATGACACCTCACCGCCATAATTATTAACATGTGCGTTTACAGCGAGGAACACTTAGCATTTGGATTAAACCATTGATCTCAATTGGTCCAGGTGGTTTGTCAGGTAATGGGTTTACACAAATCAAAGCGAGTAGAAGATTGCTCCCCCGCTGCCAGTGTGTCCGACGGCCAGTACCCTTTGTGGTTTGTTTAGTCAAAACCTACAAAGCACTTCAATTATTACAGCACTCCTTATATCAGTGCTTGAGATGACAGCAATTTCTTCAGCTGTGGAAATCAAGTAGCTCTTTGTTTCTGTTTACAAACAGCCATAAAGCCGCTAAATGGAGAATAAAA
Organism: Cirrhinus molitorella; assembly: GCA_033026305.1. NCBI lineage: Eukaryota > Metazoa > Chordata > Actinopteri > Cypriniformes > Cyprinidae > Cirrhinus > Cirrhinus molitorella. The sequence continues at coordinate 26,765,851 of CM065122.1, read as the reverse complement.
TGATGAAGATGCAGACGCACAAGAGCAGCATTAATCTGAGTGAGATGGAAAATCCGCTGACAGGTATGTCGACCCGTACTACTATTCTAATAAACAAACCACTCTGTTTCCCTGGTAATGCGCCTTGCTGCCTCCACTTTGGTAAATGGCTTCAACTTTCTCATCTTTGGCCCTGGAAGAGCGGGGCTTTAATTTTTATATACTAACATAAAAAAAGTCTCTGCTTTGACAGCGCTCCGGTTAAATATTTCCCTTGGCCATAGTTGAATTGCGAATACTTTTAATAGTGGTGAGGATTGGAGCGGGCAGGTCTGGGGACCGCAAGGTCCCAAGATGCTGGGGCCAAATTGACAGGCCCGTCTATGTTGGCTCAGTCTTCATTTACAGCAGGATGATCCTTGCCAACCCTGGTGGCAGCCAATTTGCTCAAGGACAGATGAATGTGGAGAGGTATATGGAGACAGTGTTTTCCCACAATCCCTCTGGTGTGTACTGGGCAGATCTGAGACCTCTGTCACAGAACTGACATCTTATTCACCTCACTGTTTGAGGAAATGTTGAGTCGGCCGTTTCAACATTTGGAAAGTTTGAATCAAGTGATGACCATGAGATCATTACCTTTTTACCCACATTGAATCCCAAGAGGTTAGTACAGTTTATCTGAGTAGTGTAGAATAATTTGTGCACTTACATTTACATGCTATCAATAGAAAACCCAACAATTTGCCAGTCTTTGAATCTTTAAATCTCTAAATCTTCTGCCGTGGAAATGTATTTCATTGATTAAGTTCTGCTTTGTTAAAACACAAAAGAGCAAACAACACTTTTAAGTGTTCCCTTAGTTTTAATTAGCCTCTTCCCCTTGTCAGTTAGGAGAGGTGTAAACACTGCCCGGGGCGGGAGGGTGAAATTGGCCAGTTCTATCATTGCATGCAAGAGCTCGCTGCTTTCTCTCAGCTCCCTATGCAAAGTCTTTTTGTGGTTGTGTTGGCAGGCTCTGACAGAATATAAATGCTGCTCTGTGAGAAAAGGCACTTACTAAGCGTAGATACATTGTGATTTGTAATATGCGGATTGCATAATTTAATAAGAATATGTCCTAAAAAAAAGCATATTGTTTCTTTTAAATTCCAGTAGAGTGTAGTTATTGGTTTCCATAAATATAAAGTGAAAATAGCATTAATTTTCTCCAAAACTATGTCAACAAATATCAGGCATGTGTCGACATGCTTGATTGTCTCAACCCAAACCAGCAATATTTTGGTAGTAAAAGATTGTGATTGCAGCTATCATTGCATGTTGATATCAAGCTTATTTCAGACCTGACAGTTGCATGATGATCAGTGCAATAGAAGTAGGCTAATGCTATATCATTTGCCCTGCTTTATGTCTTTATTTGATAAAAACGAAATTAAACACTTGTGCTGTTTTGTATTTGTGTGGCGAGCTGTTATTGTATATTGCAGATGTTAGACAATGAATAAAAACAACTTTTTTCATGTTTCAAAAAGTAGTCGTATATAGGGGGGTCTGATAATGACCAAAAAATGATATCTCAATATTTTCTGAAATTTTATTGATGACAATAATTAGACAATATTTTGCTGTTTGAGTCAGATTCCTGGCTCTGAAATCGATAGGATTTGATTCCAAGAATCGATTACTCACTGGCTGTTTCTCAACACCAAGTACACAAAGTTCACAAAAGTCCTTGGTAGTTCAGACTTCACAAGTTCAACTCGGTAGTGCGAACTCCCAAGGACGGGAGGACACAAGCCTGGTAATTCTGCAAGTGGTACAGCTGTGTACTTGATACCGTCAGTCAGCTCGCATTTCTACTCCAGCTATCTTCACTATGTATTTACAGTAAGACTAAATTATATCAACCACCACGGCCTCTTTTTGTTTTCATTTAAACGTATTAATAGCCACAAAAATGTGGTTCATGCAACACATATACGCAATACAACAAAAAGAAAGTATATCAAACACCACTGCCTTTTTTCATTTTCCTCAAAATATAAACCACAACCCTCTTTTCGTTTTCATTTAAAACATATAAAACATAGCCTATTAATATGTGGTTTAGGCATATGCTCTGATTATCTTCACTGTATAAATATGAAATATGACTAACACAACTCTGCCTTTTTGTTAAATGACAGTTTTAATGAACAATAATAGCCATTTTAAAAGTGTATAAAGTATAAGATATGTATGTAGTAGGAAAGAAAGACAAAACAAACAATTCAGTCAAATGCATGCTACAAAGTCAGTGCTTTATTATGATTGATAAATAAATAATTTATGAAACATAACTTTGTCGTCAGCCAAAACGATATGACCTGTAACAAATAATATAAAAAAAATTACTTAGATTTGCCCAAATTATACCTCATGTTTAACCACTACAGAGACATCAGAACCAACGGCAAATGTCAGAAGGACTGAGTTGAGGTGCTCTCTGCGGGATACAGAAGCACTGAGCACCCTGGAACTCGCATCTCCGAAACTGGCGAAGCAAATTTTTAAATAGGCACTGTCTTTATAAATAAACCGTGGATTTGAGTTTTAAACAACTACATTTTTGCCTGAAATACGCTTAAAACTACATTTCATGACAAAATAACAGCAATATTTTGAAAATAACACCAGTTTTCTTATCTGCCTTTAACGCTCACTGGTTGGTTCAAATGCATTCTGGGATACCTGGCTGCCTCAAGTTTGCACAAGTCACCTCTTGATGCGTCCTTGATCAAAGGGGCGGAGTAAGAACACATCGGGGATTTGAACTGTTCTTGGCTAGATGTGAACTTTGAATTGGAACAGTACTTGGGCAACGACTGATGATGTTTCACAAGTCCACAAGAGAAACGGCCACTGAGAAACGGCCACTGTTTTCGATTCTTTTTCGATTGATATAAAAGGTTGTTGAAAGTAGCCTTCTTATAATATGAAGCTTTATTTTTATTTAAAAAATTACATACATTAGATACATTTCTGTAGCTCTGATTGATTTTAAATTATAATTTTGTTTGCACTGCTAGCCCACAGCTCAGCTGGACATGCGTTTTTTGCATGAATGGAACAAGGCATGAAGTGTCTAAAATACAAGTGCACAGTTCAGTTGAATGATGTTCAGTAACCAGAACATTAACACTGATATAAGAGTATGTGGTTTATCTGTCAATCAGATACGCTCTCGGCCACTGATCTGTACATTTTATTTAATAGCATTTTATTTATGATGGAAATAGGATCAAGACAGACATCAATAAAGTACAGTTTCTCCTTAAAATAACCTCTGAAACATTTTTTGAACTGGTTAAATATCCAAAAGAACCTTTTCGTGGAAACAAATCAGACTTCTAATCACTGTTAGCGAGCAAGAGGTGAATTAATGAAGGCTACATCCTCAAACTCAGACGAGCTCAGTACCAACTCATTTACATTGTTTATTTTTGTAATTTGTTGTTCAGTGACGTTTGATGACGTAGCAGTTGAGTCTTCTGCTTGAGAGGCACCCAGATAAGCTTTGTTGAACTGAAAATGGCTGTAAATGAGGAGTCTATTCCCATTGATGGGATTGATTCCCACATTTGGAATCAACTCTCCAAGTCCAAGGGAGGTTTAAGATTGCTTTGGACTGCTGTGCTGACTGATTTTAAAGATTTTAATATTCTGTGGGGTGATTAGTTTGCAGAAGTAGCAGAAACAAACTTTTCCAGTACGTTTAATTTGATTTTTGCATTTATCGGCATTTTTACCTTCATAGTGCCAAGTTTTTCCTAACCTAATAAATGTTTGCTTCATCCTTTGTGTCAAATGTTTAATTGTAATCAATACATTTACATAGACACTATAGGGCAGTAACCAATCAAATGAAATCACTATCAACAAAATTAGTGTTTGCAATGCAGAGGTGATGCAGAAACTCTGTCTGCAGTGGCATTTAGATGCATTCAAACAGGGGTTAACCTGGAGTTACAAATGCATATGTTTTGAAGTTTTCAAAATAGAATGTTCAATAATGATATTTTTTGGGGAAAAAAGAAAATATACTTTAATTAAATATAAAGCTACAATTGCCAGTAGGTGGTGGCAAATCACTGCATGAGTAAGTCATTTAACTGATTTGTTGAAACAGTGATGAAGCATCATTGTGTGTTGCTCAGAGACGCAAAACAGTTCTGCTCTTTGTTTGAAACTCTTTTCGTTGATGAAATTGGACTGTTTTATAAAATCATATTTGCATTTGTACAGAAATTTGGAGAAAAAAAAACTGTAGGCTCTTTGTGAGATATTAACTATAACATACAATGTAAATGCCTCTAAGTCCATCTGACGTCTTTGTTTAAAAAAAGCATTTTTATCATGCTCCGATGAATAGGTTTCTATATAAGTATTGGTACTTCTGATTGGGCTGAGGCTGGGATTTTAGCGAGTTTGAAGTAAAAGTATTTGATGGACGTATAATATAGGTCAAGAGCATTCACTCAGTATCATTATATCATTTTTGACCGAGATGGCTTTTAGGGGCTTTTGCATCTAAACTCTTCAAATATAAAACACATTAAAGTCACATGGGGCATATTTGCCACTTTACCTTGAGTTCTGGGGGATTTTTAAAAATGTATTTTAATGAACTAAATCACACAGTGAAAGCATAAACTCTAAATGTTCATCTCATAGTGTATGCATGCACTCTCTGGATGTGGTTTTGTTTGGTATTTCAATATACTCGATAATGTCAATCACATATTGTTTACGTTATTATCGCAGATGATAAATATATATATATATATATATATATATATATATACCTAATTTATTCATTAAAATGGTAAGTGCACACTCTTGTTTTTTTTTTTGTATCCTCTTTAGCTTTAAATGAGTGTTGCTGGGTGTTTCATGGCTCAGAACTCTATAGTGTGCAGGCACAACTTCTTGAAATTCTTATAAAGAACTAACCTCCAGAACTGGGCACTTTTTTTTTTTGTTTTATTGTGTATGTTCTTGATGACTCTAGAGAAAACGGATGCACACTGATATGAATTTATCTCTGAATTCTAGTTCTCATTTTTGGGTTTACATCCCAAGAGAGGACCACAACGTCCAACTCATTTTCACCTGCAGACATCCTAGCTGTCTGTAACAATTTGAATGTTTCCACACTTGCTGATGAAACCTTCTGCGCTTTGGGCTTTGTTTTCTGTGTTGTTAGATGTCAATCACATAAGCTGATCAGTATTCAGAATGATAACTCCTTTTCCACTGGGTCTGATTTCTAGCTCCTGAGTCAATTACTTTTCATTTGTCTGCCCTGAATTGCTGAAGCAATGTTCAGCTGCGGTTCCTCGAAGCTCACGTGGTTCGTGTCGCTTTGCAGAGAAACATTTGGAGCAGCATATACAATGACTGGCTTTTATTTACCTTTCATTGTCTTGACGTGTCAGGATAAGTTTTCTTCCCACACTGTTAGACATTTCTGTAATTTGCACAGTTATTTACTGTATTTCTCCCAGCATAATACTGCAAATTCCTTGTACAGTTAATAACTGAATTTCCCTTTGCATTATGGGAAATTTCTGTGACGTCAAACAACACATACAGCGATTTACTGCATTTTTTCACATTGGTGTATAATACTGTATTTTCCGTAACGGCTCTGGCGCCATCTCGCAGCGATTTGACATTTGCACCACAGGATTTGCTGCGGCATTTGAAGTTTGGTCTGAGGAGTGTGGCGCAATTTCTGAGGACAACTCTATCAACACATTTATGCTGGATGAGGTAATGTTTTATTTTACAGTCAGTTGTGATTTTTATTGGACGAATTAAAAAACAAGTGAAGTTTAGATAAAGTTGGCTAATATTTTCTCTGGTTTTGTGTTCACGCGCCCATTTGAGAAATCTACAAACGACTTTATTTATCTAGTTCATTACATTAGCACTGATACTACTTTAAATAAGACTGTCCATAACGATTAGCCATTGTTCTGGTCTCAATTTTATGCACTTTGAAATTTGCTATAGCCTATTTCTAGTGTAGACTAACGTTACGTTACGTATTATCGCAACACGGCGTTGTGAGAATTATGAAAATGTACAATTTAAATACCATCTAAAGTATTTTTTATTATATATATATATATATTTACATGAAGTGACTAATATTAGATTTATTGGCGATTTAAATAGGAACCGGTGTTGTCTCGGGTTTTGCTTGAGGAGGGACGCAGGGGAGTGATGCAGAGTTGCAGACTTTTGGAGGGACATGTGGAAGCACGGTTGACGACGGAGAGTTTTTTTTCCTTGCGAAGAGAAAAAAGAAAGACCACCAAATAGACAAGGTAAAAGAGTTTCTGTGCTGACAACAATCTAAGATTTGTGCACCTCAATGTATATAAGTAACTTACATTTTTACTAAATTTGGCTAATATAACGGTACTTTTCTCTGGTTTGGAGTTAACGCGCCCATTTGAAAAAAAATACATTCTCGATTTATCAAGTTCATCACTTTAAATAAGTCTGTTGATGACGATTAGCCTTTGTTCTTGTCTCAATCTATTTTATGCAGTTTAAAATACAATTTGTAAATATACGTATTTACCGTGACGTGCTAAATGGAAATGTATTATTTTTTAATTCATCAAAGAAATAAATTATTTTTTATTTGAATATTTTTTTTACATTAATTGAGTAACTATAACGTTATTTATTTTGCGATTTAAATAGGAACCGGTGTTGCCGCGGGTTTTGCCTGAGGAAACCAAGAGTGTGATGCAGATTGTTTCTGGGCACATGCTGTATTCACAACTACAGGAGATAAAAATTTTTTTGCCTGGAAGAAAAAGAAAGACCATAATAAAGGTAAGAAGGTGTCTGTGCTGACAACATTCGAGGTTGATTTGTGCATCTCAATATTTAACCTTAGCATTTGCTCGGCGACATTAGCTGAAGCAATCTTAGCTGAACTGATTTAACATTTCCTTTCGCAAACGAGTTTATTGCATTAACGAATTAATTTTAACTAACAAAATTTATCTTGTATTAAGTTGTATTATATTAAATATTTGTGTGTTTTTTGCAGTAGCCTTTAATGTCATTTGAGACATCTCAAATTAATGTAAATTATTACATTAAGGGTTAGTTCACCCAAAAATGAAAATTCTGTCATTAATGACCCTCATGTCGTTCTAAACCCGTCAGACCTCCGTTCATCTTAGGAACACATTAAGATATTTTGGATGTAACGTTAATCCGAGAACTTTCTGATCATACATAGACAGTAACGTCAATAGTATGGATCCCATTCAAAGCAGAGTATTCTGTTTTCTTTGCGCACAAAAAAAAATATTTTCGTAGCTTCCTATAATTACGATTGAAGGGCTGATCTCACATGGACATATTTGAGGAGGTTTATGTTACGTTTCTGATTTGAATGTGATCCGTGCATATTATACTGCCTATGGAGGATCAGAAAGCTCTCGGATTCAGCAGGGGCTGGCGCTCCCTCTGGCTGCGGCAGGTCGCGGTGCCACTTCCGGTGGCATCCCCATATGCCACGGCAGCTGCCACGGTCTTTCTCTCTCAAAAAAAAATAAAAAAAAAGCTCTCGAATTACATCCAAAATATTTGTGTTCTGAAGATGAACGGAGGTATTACGGGTTTGGGATGACCTGAGGGTGAGTCATTAATGACAGAATTTTCATTTTTGGTTGAACTAACCGTTTAACTATGTAAATAAAATGTGTTTTCCATTTTTTTCCCCATGTCAGATTTTTTGCACGCATAAATCCAGAAGAAGGAACAAAATGCACCTCAACAACTGGAGTGAGCCGTAAGACAGGAGAACAAGTAAAGAGGAAAACAGCAGTGATCAACAACAGAGTGTCATCTTTCCTTCGCCAACTTACCGAATTTGAGTGGAAGAACTTGGATTAGGTGAGACACTTATCAATAGGTATATCAGCATACAGACAGTTTGCAGTTTCATTTTAATCTGTCCTGCACCCCATCACAAATGTTATGTAATTTATTTTTATGATAATTTGGGAAGTACAGTATTACTATGACTATATCTCTGCTTTGTTGATGTCAGTGGTAGTAGGCTAAATATAAGAAAACATTGTTTAAAAAAAAAACAGCATATGCTGGTTAGTATGTTTTGAGCAGAACCTAGTGGCTCAGGATCATCTCAGTACCAGATTGAAATTGGCATAAACCAGCTGCCTTTCTTCAAAACAAATAATTAGCATATGCTTTTTTTAAGGGCACCTGTTCATTCTCCAAAATAATCCTAAATATGAATCAGCAACTTTTAAACAATTTTTAAACAAACACTTGAACATTATATCATGTAAGGCATTGCAGGACTGAATTAGATGAGTGTATAACACACTGTTAAACCAACACTGATATCTACTTAAAGGCATAGTTCACCCAAAAATTTTAATTTTTTCATTAATTACTTACCTCATGTCGTTCCAAACCCATCAGACCACCGTTCATTTTCAGAACACAAATTAAGACTTTCTGATCCTCCTTAGACAGCAATTGCACAATCATGGGCAAGGCACAGAAACACAGTGTTAAATGTTCCATATAACATTAGTGTTTCAAATGTAATTTTATGAATACAAGAAAGTATTATCTTTATAAAGTTACAGTTGAACCACTGATGTTAAAAGGACTATTTTAACACTATCCTTACTGTGTTTCTGTGCCTTCACCATGATTTGGCACTTGCTGTGTCTATGGAGGATCCAGAAACTCCTGTCTAAATTAGTGTTCCAATGATGAATGAATGTTATATAGGTTTGGCCATACCTTCAAATTCTATCAGTGTTAAAAAAGTGTTTAATCATCTTATGGTGTTTTTTTTTTTTGTCAACAGGTCTTTTGATGGACTTCTTGCATACAAACTGAAAAAGAGAGGCTTTCTTGGTGTGTATCCATTTGTTGGATTTTGACCCAATCACACATGCATACACATTGTTTCAGTCATGCATGAGTTCAGACATTTGTATTTTATACCAGAATTAGTCACATTTTACTAATTACTAGTTGTTTTTTTCCAAGGCAAAAGTGGCTAAGTAACAATTTTAAAAAAAAATTCAAACAATATGCAATTCAGACACCGAAATTAATTTTGTACATGCATGTTCATGTGCTTTGTCATTCTGAATGTTGTTCTTAAAGGGTTAGTTCACCCAAAAATTAAAATTCTGTCATTAATGACTTACCCTCATGTCATTCTAAACCCACAAGACCTCCCTTCATCTTCAGAACACAAGTGAAGATATTTTGCATGTAATCCGAAAGTGTTCTGATCCTCTATAGACAGTCAAGCATGGACCACATTCAAAGCCCAGAAACGTACCAAAAACATTATCGAATAAGTCCATGTGACAGCAGTGGTTCAATCATAATTATATGAAGCTGTTGTTTTTGTTCTCTTTGCACACAAAAAGTATTCATGTAGCTTCATATAATTACGATTGAACCACTGATGTCACATGGACTAATTTGACAATGTTTTTTGTATGTTTCTGGGCTTGAAGGAAACTATGAAAGATCAGAAAGCTCTCGGATTAAATCCAAAATCTCTTCATTTGTGTCTGAAGATGAAAAGAGGTCTTACGGGTTTAGAACGATATGAGGGTGAGTCATTAATGACAGCAATTTCATTTTTGAGTGAACTAACATTTTAAAATCAATTGATTTGTATGTGTGTGTTCACATTTTTTTCATGTTCATGTAATGTGTTCACATTTTCCTCAATGTTTTAAAGAATTAGCTATAACTGAGTACTGAGAATAATTGTTGGTGTGTTTTACAAAACAAAATGCAATTCAGACACTTGTGTTTTGTACATCTTCATGTGCCTAAAAAAATCTGTTTATTTTAATGTTTGAAATGTAATGTTCTCACATTTTCATGAAGTGCTTTAAGCTTTTCTGTTTTAAATAAAGATTGAAATGTTTTGTAATTGTGTCTATGTGAATGTCATTAATACCAAGATTATATATATATATATATATATATATATATATATATATATATATATAAACATTTACATTTCAATTAAAAAGTATATAAAAATAATTTGTAGGTCAAATTAGTATGATTACAGTAGTAAACTGTTAATCTAGGTTTTTACAGTAATTCACAGTTTTTCCAGAACCCATAATACAGTATAACACTGTAAACCATTTACAGTTCAATACTGTAAGTCTCAAATACAGTAACTTACTGGCAACAGTGTTGCCAGTAAGTTACTGTAAAAACCCTTTGAAATGTCTAACAGTGCACTTGCACTGATCTGAATTTAATGGGGTTTTTGCTTTCACATTTACAAGACAGGGAACATACCAACTTCATAATGCACACTTACTAACATACAAAAAATTGAGCAAAATTTGAAATGGAATGGACTTTACCAAAAATGTAAATTCAGACATTAAAATATTACGTATTTTGACATAGAGGAGAATATTTTATTCTGTCTTTTTCAAAGTTTCTGATCCCCCTAAAGGGAGGTTTACATTTCTGTTTCAAAGTGTGAATGATATTTACTCACAAAGATTTGTCAGAAAACTGGGGTTTCAAAGAATTTGATATGATTGGAATATGTATTGCCATTTTACCCATTAGGTTCTGATACTTTATATGTGATGCAATCTGGGAAAACACGTTGTTGCACTGGGATGTTTTCAGAAAATTCGAAAAATAGGCTGAATGTCAATTTTTGTCATGATTAGGTTTTCATTCAATTATTATTCTTTAACATCTTGTCTATCATCTCTGAAGATATCTTGGCTTATCTTGTCTTTCTCTTGTGTTAAGAATGCACTGCGGAGGTGCTTTCTCTAACACCACAAAACAGTTAACCTATCAAAACAAACCATGTAACATATATAATAAAGGTGCATCAATGCACATTTCCCACCAGTCCAGTGTAAACAAGTGTTTTTTATTTATTTATTTTTTTTATATTGTGAGATGGCGGAGCGCAAGAGAACAATGCAGCCTGAAGTAGCTGCTCATCAACGATCAACGTTTGTCTCAGTGTTGCCAAGTCTGCGCTTTCCCGCAGAATTGGGCTACTTTTGGGCTAGTTTTGAGTAGCAACTGGGCAGGTTTTGTTGTGAAAACCTGGCAACCCTGGTCTTAATCTGCTCAATCTTGGTGATGTCCATGCCGTAAACAATGTTATAATGGACTATTTCACATCCATGAAGTTACTAAAGAGGAGAAGTCTGATGACAGTCTGTTAAATGCACAGGTGCAGGAACAGTTGCGCTGCTCTCGCTTTTCTAAATGTAAACTACAAGGTACACTATTCGTGCTATCTAAACATACAAGGGGTGATCAAAAATTTACAGACTATACCCATGATAAACAACGGACACAAAACATTTGTTACGTTCAAGCTATGGACAAAATAAAAAGGGTTGGGTTTTCCTAGATCACATCACATTTAAATAAGCAGGGCAGACACCATGTTTTTGATGCTTACAGTATTACAGGCATACAGTCTTAAGGTCTTAGGTCACATTCAGTGACTTTTTAATTAAAGGTGCTGTATGTAAGATTGACACCCAGTGGTTGAACTAGGTATTGCAGTCCGAATTCAAAATATTGAATGCGCGGGTTGCCAGACAGACGACACCAACAGGAACGAACGTAACCTGACCATGGAAAGCGTCAAGCCTTACACTAAGCTGATCAGCTAATGTATACGTTTGCAATATTTGTATTGTTTGCAAAGTATAAACCACCTCATGTAGATTTTTATAAATCTGAATCTGTGTTTAATTTCGGAGGCTGCTGCATCATCCGGAGGTCTTATTTGTTGGCCGCATACATTGAGGTGGCTCAGTTGTAATCGCAATCAAGTAGACTGTTATTCATTGTGAGGTGTAAAATACTATAATTTATTTCTAACTTTGAAATCTAAAGGTTAATTTTCTGCCTCAGTGACTTGTGCGTAAAACATACACAGACGGTTAAGCCCTCTACTCCGTAAATCCACACTCTGGAGTTACTATTTTTACTTTTTCCCTTGCCCCAACGACAACACATTGATGAAAAAAATGAATAAATAGTTTCACATTCATGTCTAAATAGTAGTAGCCTTGTGTTCTTTCTCACTGCAGCCCTAGACAGACCCTGATAGCTAAAAAAACAAGAATATAAGAAGTGTATAGCAATGTAGCTACATTAGAATAATTTCACAACATCAGTTAATTCAGTTGCATTTGTACTGGTAAATGAAATTAAGTTTCGTATTTGTATTAGGTAATTTTCCTATTTTTCTGTCACGGTTGTTACCGATGTGATAAACAGCCATGACCCATCTGCACACTGTATGAGGTACCACGAAACACAGTGTAAACGTGAGTCTTAATGTTAAACTTATTTCAAATATTCCTACTCGTAGCCAGGATACATCAGCTAACTAACTTTAGCTAATTATTACCTGTCAACAGAGCTGGGTAGTAACTGATTACCTGTAATCTGGATTACGTAATCAGATTCCAAAAATGAAGTACTTGTAATTAGAGTAAGTTACATTTTAAAGTACTCGTAATCAGACTACAGTTACTTTTTTATGGATTACATGATTACATATTATTCAAACAATAGCAATAAATTATTCATAATTCATTGATTCCCCCTAATTTCTCTTTTTCATCTTTAAATTTTCCTTTCTAAAATAGCCTATCAATTATATACATTCAGAAAGTCCAGTTTTGTGGACATTCTCACACAGACTAGTCAGACTAGTCAGGTGGCGACACAGCATTTGACCACTGGATTTGCAAAAAGGGTTTCAAAATTGCATCAGCTGCTAATGAACAGATTCATTTTTATTTGAATTATCACTCTGTAGTTTTTTTTTTTTAACCATGTATTAGTGTGTCTTTGGAAGGCTTTTGCCTTTCATGCTCATTAAAATGTAACGTTCTTTCTTATTTACATGCAATGCAGGCATTCCCAAACTTTTTGTCATTTAAATCTTATTTACCACATATATTTACTTTAAGTGCCCCTGAGATTTTAAATGAAATATTTCAATAATTAAGTTTCACATTTGCATGTTCACGGTTTCTTTGATGTTGATTAATGGTCACATGGCATGCAGGTAAATAAAACCTTTAAAAAAAAAATCTTTTTTAGTACGTGTATTAATTGTTATTTTAAAACAAAGACTAATGAAACACAATGACGGTTCACTCCTATACTTATAAATGGGAGAAACTGCAATGTGCAGTATGGAGGAAGAGTCCCACCTTCTAAATGAAAGAGACAAATTTCCCATAGAAACCTGAGGCTAGACCAGCCTAGTACGTAATAAGTACGTTATGACTCTGCATGCACATTTTCTGGTGTAGCCTGAAAAATAAGCCTTTTAAACACTATTGGAGCAAAAGAAACTACATTCCTGGGGCAATTAATTTAAATTTTTTGTTGCTGATTTTGATATGTAATTTAATTGTGAGTTCAGCAAGCAGTTTTTGAAATTTCAGGATTCCCCCATTCATTAAGATAGGACTTGGTCTTGTATGAGCGAAGGCAAATATGGCCACCAAGTAAAGAGACATTCCTTAAAAAGGATTGTGTTTTAAATGTATTTATTTATTAATTTTTTTAATTATTTAATTGATGCACTTCATGTTGTAAATTACAATGAATGGGACATATTTTCTTACTCTTTGCATTTTTTTACATCATGCTACAAGATAATCCTATTTAAATCAATGTGATAAACAAGTTAAGTAAAAAAGTAATCTAAAAGTAATCTAAAAGTAATCAGATTAGATTACCTAAAATATGTAATGTAACTGATTACATTACTGACTACAATTTTTGTCATGGAATCTGAAATCAGTAACTGATTACAATTTGCAAGTACTCATCCCAGCTCTGCCTGTCAAAGAGAAAATGAGCCAACTCAGCATTTGTTTTGAAACGTTTGTCTGTTTAAGCTCTTTCCATCTCTCAAACACATCTCCAATATTTATATGGCTTTTATGATACCGTTGATCATACGCTTTTTTTTGGATGGATGCCGAGGCTTTTTAGGATGGGTAGAATCTCTGACTCTGACCCCTTTCGTTTAGCAGCTTTTATGACTGAAACGAAATACGCTGTGTGTTCCACCAACTGGCAACCCGTGATGCTGAAATACAATTGGGTAAACTGGCAGTGGGCGGCTCACACAAATCAAAACAGAGACAGGATTCCGGGACGGAACGCACATTGTCAAAGGAGAATAATTAACTGTAGCACTGTTTTTCAGATAAACAATTATGTTAACTTAGTATGTTTCTTAAATGTCTGCAAATATATTATAATATTTTTATGCTTTAGTAAAGTCAAAATCTTGCATACAGCACCTTTAACTTGTTACCTAAAGGACTTTTTCCAGCTGATGTTTTCCTAGAGTCGACTTGAAATGTGTTATGTTGTATGTAGGGCCCTATGAAATCTTTTTTTTTTTTTTTCCAAATTCTGTTTTATTTTTTTCTAAATTCCATTTAAATTTTTCTGGATTCCGTTTTAATTTTTCGGGACTCTGTTTTAATGGTTAAATTAAACTTATATTTGTTTAGATATTAATCAAAACAAAAAGAAAGTTTTTAAGCAAACAATTGTTTTTAATTTAATTTTCTGGATTCCATTAAATGTTAATAATCAAAAACATCTCTACTTAAAAAAATTTAATAAAAATATTAATTTTTTAAAAATGTTTCCCCCTCAGAAATACTGTGTTGTCCAGTAAATAAGTTCTGGTGAATATTCCTTAAAAAACAATGTTTTAATGATAAATCTATTATTAGCAGTAGCACTAAGTTTTACATTACATTAAGTAGTAGTTATATTTTTGTCACAGTTTCTAAGTAAAAGCAAAATTTTTGATGGGTTGCTGTGAGGACCTTTAGTTTCTGTTTGTATATGCAATTATGTTTATATGTTCATGTACGCATATATTGAGGCGGCAGAGGCTGGAAGTGCCACTAGCATCACACATGCTTCAGTATGTAGTAAACAAAGCCGCACATCTACGCCATTCATTCAAACAGAACATCCAGGACTCATATTTAAAAAGTCTTCTTGCAGCTTGATATTCACAGACACTAGTTAATATCACGTTAGTGTACTGAACAGCTTTTAATCGATTCATCTAAAATTTGGCGAATTCTGTGACGTTCCGCGTTAAACGGTAAATTCCATTTTTATGATTAGATTCTGTGATTCTGTCTGCGGAAATCTGAGGGCTCTATGTATGCATGGTTGCTTGCACCAAGGTACACAACAGGCCAGCAGACTGTACCTCTATTCCTCACGGCCTCATTGTCGTTCGTATCAAATTAAATATGCTGTCTACCCCGACTAAAGTCTGTGTCCGCAGATCCATTGTCAGTTACAGACTTAAACCCCTTCGACAAGTTCACTTCATCAATTACAGTCAGACTCCACTCACTTCTCTCCAGGCTATGATCCACAGTATTAGCCCATGCCTCTATGCTAATAGACTGTCATATTTTTAAATGGCAGCTATTTGTTAGCCTGGAAAGGACTGACTGATGATGTTTACAAATTCAGCAGGTAAGGTCTGAAATTATCTTCTATAAATCATGCAATGCAGCACTTCTGTTGCTTGAGATCATTCGATAAATGCGTCTGCCAACTTCGAGAGCGATTGTCCCTGCCACAGGGAGAGACGCACACAGGCTAGTCAGCTCTCTGTATTCGGAGAGGCCTTATAATTAATTTGGACAGCTTCCAGCAATCTGCTAGTGTCCCACGCTGGTTCATTTCTTACTCGGGAGAGTGACGGATGAGACGTGGCCAGATTGTCACCGCTCAGTGTGAACCGGGAGCTCTCAGAGACGAGCGTTCGCTAACCCCCGTACATCGTCTTGACTCTCTGCCAAATTTTTACAAAACTCTGTTCATTTGGAAATGTATGCAAATGGCAGGCAGTGGAGTTCTCCTTGAGATAGTCCTTGTGGAACGTGGTTAAAAGCTGAAAATTATGTTGATCCTCCAGCCTCTCAGTCTCTTTGCTGCTTCAACTATTTAACTGTGTGATGCCTCAGGGTTGAGTTGAATTTCTTACTAGACTCACGTTCATTTGGGCTCTCTATTTAGTAACCTATTGTTATTGATTATTGCACAATTCAAATACTATTCATAATTCAAGACTGTGAGTGGCTTGTGCATGAGATTTTTGTCATTTTGGTTTTACACAACATTTATCAAATTTGCAGCATGTGGACTGATCTTTGACTATTTTGGATACATTTAATAAAACGAATGAATCAAAAGTTGGGGATCAGTAAGATTTTTTAATGTACATCTCTTATGCTCACCAAGGCTGCATAGAATTCAGTAAAACAGTATTGGGACATGTTATTTCAATTTAAAATAACTTTTCAGTTTGAATATGTATTGTAAAATGTAATTTATAACTGTGACGCAAAGCTGAATTTTCAGCATCATTACTCCAGTCTTCAGTGACACTTGATTCTTTAGAAATCATTCTAATATGCTGATTTGTTGCTCAAGAAACATTATTATCAAAGTTGGAAATAGTTGTTCTGCTTAATATTTTGTGGATTTTTTTTTCTTGATGAATAAAAGTTCCAAAAGCATTTTTCAGCATAATCCTTTGCAGCAATGTCATTTTTGAACAATTCACTGTATCCTTGCTGAGTAAAAAGTATTTATTTCTTCTGCTGCTTCTTCTTAACAAAAAAAAATAAATCTTACTGACTTTTAAGTGGTAATGTATTTAATAAGTTTTATGCTGTGAGTGGGGAATTTCAAAAAGGAAATATAAACTACAAGTAATGGGCCTCATTCATGAAGCCCAAGCGGAACACATTTTTGTGTAGATCTTTTGTAAAAGCTGTTCTCGAATTATTATGGCAATGCATCAAAATTAAGTTTGCCAAAAAGTTCACTTAACGTTTTACACACCATTTATACATGATAGGGAGCAGGTGTACATTTCTTTCCAAATCACATTTTGGAAACACAAACATTTTTCAAAATACAAACATGCTAATGTTTATATTAGGGCTGTGCGATATTGAAGAAAAATGTGATATGCAGTAACTCATGAAATAGTGTGATATTCAATATGCAATACGATAATGTTTAAATGGCCACATGCTCAGATGAAACAGTTTTACTCAGCTGTTACTGAGTCAGTTTTGTGAACTTCTATAGCTATCTTGTGTCATATATATGGTTATTTGTATGTATCAAGAGCTCCTCTAAAACCACAACAAATTTCTTGTGTGGGCACACACTTGGCAAATAAAGCTTGTTCTGATTCTAATATAACTAGCATACATGTTTCACTTTTTGCGAGAAGAAAAACTTCTGAAAGTGAACGGTAGTTTTACTCTAGCATTACATAAAAGTGTCATGTAAACTTTAGCGTAATAATTTTTACTTCAGTTTAGGAACTGAATAATAAAAAGGAAAAATAAAACACTGCTTAGTCTTCACTCTATGAATTCAATATGAACTGATTCTTATTTAAACTACAAAAGTTTTTTATGAAAGAGCAGTTAGTCATTTTCTCTTTGTCTTTTATTCATGGCCCCAAATATTGCAAGTTGTAGCAATAGGCATATGGCGATATGTACATTTGCAATATTCTGATAATTTTGATATATAGCAGAGCCCTAGTTTGTATTTTCAAAATTTAGTTGAAAAGAAATGTACACCTGCTCCTACCATGTATAAATGGTGCGTAAAATGTACTACTACAATTACTGAACAGCAGTGCAGAAATTAATAATGCTGGTTACTGCACTTTTATATTCATTAGGCTCTTCAAAATGAGATACTAGCAATATGTCACTGCTGTGCCACAAAAGCATTCTCATGCACCACCAGCTGGCCATTGTCAAAAGAAGGACTGGCATTTTTTCATCTGGCTACATGTGGACACATGTTCATTTAATATTTATTGTTAGGCATATGGCCTATTAGTCTTTTTTGCATTTATGGACTATACTGGAGCCAGACCAGAGAAGGCAGTCCAGAAGATTCCACAGCGTTCCTGGACACTATTGACGTAGTTGTAATTCATGCTATTTGTGAATGAGCGTGCATGTGCACCCTATTCACTAATGATTGGAATTCAGTAACATGTTCACATAGTTACAACTACCAAGGGCCAGACTTACTAACAGCTTGTGCCAGGGTGTTCAAATAGTACTGCGATTGTAGGAACGCTGATTGTCGGGTCACACCCCCTGATCATTAGGGGATGCGAATCGGGCTCAAAATCGGGTTTGTTTCGAAAATAATCTGCCAATGGGGTAAGAAGAATAATCTTGTTTTTTTTTTTTTTTAAATAAAATTATTTTGCTTACCCCATTGGCAGATTATTTTGCTTGTTCTAAGCTTTTCTGAAAACAAGATGATAATTTTTACATCATTCATTTTAAATCATTTTTAATCATTCTTGATTTAAGAATTTTTACTTTTGGCTGGAAGTAAGAAAAGCATTTTTGCAGTGCACTACTTGAAACGTTTTCCTCAAAAAACATAATTTCTTTACGACTGAAGAAAGGACAATAACATCTTGGATGATGGGGGTTAGTAAATAATCTGAATAAAAAATAAAAAATGCATTTTTGTTCTGAAAGCGAACTAATTCTTTAATGTGTGCATTGTCAGTAAATCACAGAATCGCAGAATGTTCCCTTCCCATCTGCGCTTTTATGGAATTGTGCTTTAATGAAGAGACCTGCACTACCGCGGGACCCGACCCGACCCAACAGAGGGTGGCGTGGGACAAAATTTGATGGCCGAGTGTGGGTGTTGGTGGGTAGAGACTCATGTATGCGGGAAAATAAAATTATTTGTGGGTGTAACAATGCACGAGATGAGTGGAGATCCAAACGCAACTATATTAACACAGCTCGTGGTATAACAGGCAGGGTCAAGAACAAACAAACAGGAAAAATGTAGACAGCGCAATAGAATGGTCAGTGTCCAAGCAATAGGTTGAGGCAGGCTGCTAGCAAACAGGGGTAATCTGATAAACAAGCGAGGGTCAATAGGCATGCAGAGAACAGTCTATAACGGGAACACTGGGAATTGTAACCAGGACAATACAAGACTTCGTGAAGAACTGAGTGTAATGGTGGCCTATTTATAGTCTGAGTGAAATGAGGGGAAATGGCAGACACCTGTATAGGTGATCAGCTGGGAAAGGGGTTATGGGAAATGGAGTTCATTAAGGAGTTGAGAGTTCCAGTGATGGCTCCCTCTGGTGGCGATCGGAGGGAGCCACAGAGACTTGATTTGTGACAGCAGGACTCCCGCAAAATAGAAATATCTAAACATAACATATAAATTGTCATTCATCTATTGCACAAAAGCAGCAAGAACAACTAATATACCATAAAAATGATTAGCAAGCACAAGAATGGGCAGTTTCGATTTAAAACGTGTTTGCAGTGTGAGTAATGTAGCCATATGTTGATTTCTGGAACACATATCGGCCAATCAGCGGTGTTTGAATCCACTCACTGCTCAGAAGTTCTTGCAGAGTGCTAAATATTGCGTGCTCACAAATCCTCTAATTACAGCACAAAAAGTATAGACACTGTGAAAGATTCTTTGTGCATAATAGTCATTGTGTTATAAGAGCTTTATGAGATCGCGACGAACTGAGACGTCAGCTAAGGGAGCTTGTTTGCTCGCATTCTGCCATAGATGCACGCAGCAGCCCATGCTTGCTTTTCTGTTGTGAATGTTGATGCTTAGCCTAAATAACACACATTTTATCGGGAACGTTTATGCTAGGATCTTGTGGAATTTACGAGATGTTACAGAACTGTTTCATCTAAATTCCATCGATGTACTGAAAAAAATCTATATAGGTTACTTTTATGCAGGCTTTTGAGGGCGGGAGCGGGACAAAACATGAATATTGCGGGAGTGGGACTGAAAAATCCGTCCTGCGCAGGTCTCTACTCTAATGCTAATTTGCCCTGCTTAGTAAACCTGGCCCCAAATCTGATGTTTATGAAGCGTTTGTGAATCTGGAGGAGATTTTCGGGAAGGTCTGTTTTACCAGCCAATAGGGTAGGCAATAAATCGAAAACAATAATTATCGCACAATATGAATTTCCTCGATAAACCATAACAAGAGTTTGATAAATTTTTGATATAATGTTTATGTGGCAAAGGCGGAACAAAAGAGTGCTAGTCAAGG
Organism: Cirrhinus molitorella; assembly: GCA_033026305.1. Taxonomy (NCBI): domain Eukaryota; kingdom Metazoa; phylum Chordata; class Actinopteri; order Cypriniformes; family Cyprinidae; genus Cirrhinus; species Cirrhinus molitorella. The sequence goes on along the minus strand of CM065122.1, from coordinate 26,745,588 downwards.
CACGCCACTCGGACCGTTTATCCGCTCGGATCAAAGTTCAAACGGCGGCACTAGAGCAGATGCTTTCACTCGCCAGTGTAAATTGCTTGTATCCAACACACATGACTCGGTTTATAGCAAGATGAAACAGCGCTGACAAACAACAGAAACACTGTGCTCAACGATACAGTCAGAAGGCTTTTTAATCTGCAAATCATTTACCATAGATTTACTGTAGTAGTGCTTACTGCACGATGGTATTGTGTCAGAAATGTGGGTATTTGTCTCAAATTTTATTATATTATTAATGAAGACATTTAATAAATGTATTGAAGGAGGAGTTATGTAATATAATTACAATATTTTTTGTGATTAAGCTATCGCGTTTATGCATTTATACTAAATGTAATTTGACTACGGTTTCATACAAATACATAGAAACCATATAACATTTTTACCATGGTATTGAGGTGCTATATTTGTGGTTAATAAAAAACTGTCAGAATAATTAAATTTCACCATATAAAAATGAGATATTACTGATTTTGATTTTGACTGAGTTAAAATAAATCTACCTCTGCATTCTAAATCAAGCTACTACCAAATGTGTATTTCTAAGAGACAAATATTATTATTATTATTATTATTATTATTATTATTATTATCAGATAACACAAACCTGTTTCTTGATTTGAAACAATATTACTCATTAAAACATGCAGAACTTATAAATTATTTTGTCTATTAAGATACTTAAGAAGTGTTTGACCATAAAGAATATTTTAAAGCCACATTAAACGTTTTTTTTTTTTTTTACAACTTTCACATTGTAGCAAAAATCTGCCTTTAAATTTGAAAGAAATACAAATTTGACATTTATTGTGACAATTATTGTTATTGAGTGATATGGAAAAAAAATATTGTGATAATTTTTTGGCCATATCGCCCAGCCCTACCAGCAAATTACTCGGTATTTACTCACATATTTATGCAAGTTTTGTGTATGAGGACCAATGACATCCACTTATCTGCCATTCAAGTTCCTGAAACTAGTATAGTCAACATTTAAAGTGGATCAAAACTTTTCATTAAATTTGTTCTTAAACCAAACAAGAATACCCAATACCCAATCTTTAACTTTGAACTTTTTTGATCCACTTCAACGTATCATTTTTTTGGATCGGGTCCTTTCAATGATTTGGTTGATTTAGTTCACAGTATGTTACGTATGATTCATTCTCAAATCTGATGAATCTTGTTCTCAAGTTCAGCTTGAGTTTGGGTCTGTTCTTGACACAAGCCTGTTGCATGGCTTTAGAAGACTTGTAGCTAACAGAGCATGTGGCCCATTTTTTATGGTGCTTTTACAGCCTGTTTGAAGCCCTCAATTCTCATGGGGAATAATCGCATGGGGGAAAAAAAGCAACCAGTACAATATTTCAAAATTTGTCCTTTTGTGTTCCGCAGAAGAAAAATATGGTTTGGAACAACACGAAGAGGAATAAATGATGACAGGGTTTTTGGGGGGCCCTTCAAGTAATGTAATGCACTTCCAAAAATACCTTCTAGCAGCCACGTCCGTGTTTAGCAGTGAAGTGGTTTAAAAAGAACCAAAAAAGCTTTTGCTCCAGATTTTTCATTTACTGAAAGTGTCACACTGTTGACTACTGAGCTTGTTTGGATTATTATACACGGCAAACTAGTGAACCCCCACATGCGCCCCATACCATGCGCATGTTGCCTGGCAACACACTCCAGGATTCCTCAGAAGGTAAAATGATGCACATTAGACATGCAGAAGCAACAGTAGCAAGATAATGAAAATAGGCCTTCTGTACTTGATTTCCCCTCACCCTTCTCTTCCTCAGCAGGTGAACTGCTGAGTGTGCTGGAAAACCGCTTTAAATGGAGATTCGCCAAATGAATCGCCACGCCTTTAAGGCAGCACAATTTGATTTTAAGATTGAACCAGCAAGGGTGGCCATAATTAGTGGTGTGATTAGGAACCATAATTAACATTATGTAATTAACTTGATCAGATGTTCTACTTTTGTTAATAAAGTTATCTAAGCCCCTCAGCAGAACCACAGTAATCTTAATTTGAGGAATTAATTTGGCAAAATCTTTTAATGAAAGCAGTGGAAGTTGTGGGATCGGCCCTCATTTAAAAAAAAAAAAAAAAAATGTGTGGGAAAGGGAGAATGGTCTATGATTATTTTTGACTATAGATTTAGATTTTTCAGATGTGTGATAGTGATTATTTATTTATTTTTTTAATTTTGTAGATTAAGGGTATCTGTTTTGTGCACCGAACCGTGCCCTGGCCCACCTCTTCCAACCGGGTCAGGGCCGGCTAAATGAACCACGCCCAAGCGTGGCACGGAGTGCTCACACTAATCAAACAAACCGCATTTTGGGGGTCAAACACACTCGGGCACAGTTCAAACGTCTAGTGTAAGTACACCTTAACAGTTATGTCACGTCTGCTTGTTAATGAGGATTCGTGGAAGGTTCCCACATGAAGTATTTCATTATTAATATACAGAGTTGTTATATAATACAGAGTTGTTAATAAATCCAAATTATATGTACATTTTTATAATTTTCATTATCATAAAAAATAGGCTACTTGAGTAACACTATTTAATCTAAGTCTTTGCAGTTCAACCATTTGTCATTCAGTTTAACTAAATTGTCAAATTGCATACATTTATATAGAATAATTGGATTACTTCTTTTTACATAAATGACACTATTTTTAAATATAGAAATAAAAAAGTGAAATTTGAAATATTCTGTGATAATTTTACCCTGGTGAGATTCTTGCACCGGGTGGGGGCAGGGGTGATCTTATCTCACTACTAGAGATTTATAGGGCCCTATGAAATCAGTTTTATTTTTTCCTAAATTCCGTTTTTTTTTTTCCTTTTCAAAATTTAGTTTTTTTGTTTGGTTTTTGTCTGTTTTAATTTCTATAGACTCTGTTTTAATTATTAAATGACATTTTATTATGTCTAATTAATTGAAATGATGAAACTTACACAATTGAATAGCAATTTAATAAAAGTTTAACATAAATTACATTTTAAGGCCCTATGAAATCCTTTATTTTTTCCCTCAAATTCCATTTTATGTATTTTACATAAATTTTTTGGATTCCATTTTAATGGTTTCATTAAAATTAATAATCAAATGCATCTATAATTAATATATTGTTTTAAAAAAGAATATTATTATTTATTTATCTTTTCAGAAATATTGTGTTGGGTATTTATTTTTATATTTTTCTGGTAAATAAATTCAGGTAAATATTTCTTTTGCTAAATATTTCTTTAAAAATAATGTTTTAATAGTAATTGTATTATTAGTAGTTGTACTATCATTACAATGAGTAATATATTTCTGTCACAGTTTTTTTTTTTAAGTCAAACCAAACTTTTTTGTTTGCTGTAAAGTTAAGTTTCTGTTTGTATATGATATGACTATAGTTTTTCTCAAAAGAAACTGTAAAATGCTCATGAAGTGACTCTCATGCTGATGATACACTGGGCAACTTTTTGAGCAATGTTGCTGGGCAACTTTGGCAAATGTTGCCGTCAACGGGCAACCAGGTAAGATACAGGGCCCACGACTGATCTAAATTATTCAGATGGAAATTTGTCACCCATTCTCAATGGGAAATTGCCCAAACAACATTGCTAAAAAAAGTTGCCTGGCAACATTACTCAAAAAGTTGCCCAGTGTATCATCAGCATCAGAGCAGGACTAGTGATTGTTTATGTGTTCATGTACTCATGCACTTCAGTATGTGAGTACGAAATAGCGCTGTGCTTCGTTCATTCACACAGAGACATGCAGAATATGCATGATGCATATTTAAATAGTATTTTGCAGATTAATATTCACAGACACTAGTCCATGTCACGTTTTGATATAAGTGTGCTGACTCAATCTTGATTTATTCAACCAAAATTTGGCAAAGTCCGTGACATTCCACGTTATACAGTAAATTTAATTTTTATGATTCTGTCCGTGTTTTCCACATTGCGGCCCTATCAAATCATAGGGCCCTAGTTTTACTCTTGTTTGCTGGCTCTTTCTTGTCTGCAGTATTAGTTTGTAACGAAGGAGGTAGCATGAAGTTTGAGTTATACTGTGGTCTGTTGCTTTGCACATAGTTATTAGTTTTCTCTGAAAAGACTCTTTGCAAATGGGCTTCTTGAGCTTCTGTTTTCCATTGGTTGGACAACTGGTAAATTCTAATCTTATAGACTGACTTTCACGCAAGGTATATTATTTATTAGTTGGCCAGGAACTGTAGCAGGCTGATACAGCAGTTTTTGAGGATGAAATAATTTCTGAATTTGTCAAATATGTCAGTATACTAACATCAAATCTTGTTGGAGGGACATAGTAATAAGAAAAGGACATATCCACAAGCAAAACTGTCTATTCCATTGTTTTGTTGAGTTATGTTTCCTTAGTTTCCTGTGTTTTTGCTTTATAGTCAATCCATTGTTGTTATATTTGTTCCGGCATGGTCTGGCATTGTGGTATATCTCAGATAAAACTATTTGAAGGTCTGGCTACACAAGACTAGAGTTTGGCTAGTTAGTGGCCACTGGTAGATTTCATAACAGACCTCAGAAATTGATCGCCATTCAACATTTGACTATTGACAGACATTCAAAACATCTAAATATTTTTTAAAAGCAAATTATAAATATCAAAACTTCATTATATTACAGTAGATGTTAGCAGTAATGATTTTATAAATAGTGTTTAAGTTCATTCAGTATTGATTTAATGTACTTTAAAGTCTAGTGGATCATGAATAATGGGGTCAACTTTTAGTCACACCGTTTTATTACCTGCAACAAAGCATTTTTTAGCTACTATCCTAAACAAAAAGAATCTGATTAAATGAGCAGAAAAACTCTTGCCCCCTGCAGCATCCTGACAAATCACACTTGGCTGCTTTGGTACAGGACGAGCAGGGAATCCATTACCGTGTGCGGCACCTGTCCTCTGTTGCACTCCAGCAAGCACACAGACAATAGTTCAAAAAAAACAAAAAAACATACTGCCCCCTGGCCATACCAGCAGCTGCATGCCATGTGTAATTTTCAGCTCTGTGCTCATTGATGCAATTAAAACTAAATTAAAATGAAAAATGCACAGTGTTGAAATCAACAGCTCTACCCCCCTCCACAGCTAAAACTCCCAAAGGTTTCAAAAGAAGTTTTCAAATGGCAATTTAAATTGGCAAACTTTCAGATACTTAAGTGTGTGCCCTCCTTGCAGTATTTTACTATAGAGGCAAGCGTGAATCAGTGGATTTCATGCAATCTGGAGCACTGCAGTATTGAATCGCATTGATCTAATGGCTTAAAAAGGCATATTGATAGACTCTCACATGAACTTTAAAGTCTGTGAGTAGCATCCACCCACTATTTGGCTTTATTTGGCTCTCTTTCATTGCGCTTTCATGCTGTCTGCTTTGTTTCAAGTTGTTGTGGATAAAAGCGTCTGCTCAAAGAATAAATGTTTCAGGGTAGCTGCGATAGCTACATGCCACTTGCCTTGGATGTGTTTGCGCAGCAGATCTCATCTAAATTAAAAGCAGCCTTAGGTGCTATTTCACATGATTGAAGTCTATGCTAATTAATGAACACCAGCATCTTAACAACCCGAGAGCCTGGATTCTACGCACACACGTCCCAGTGGGCTCGACTGCCTCTGTTTCTCAGGGCTGTAATTCTCAGCGGACCGAGCGATACAGTCTTCAGCCTCACCTGCGGATGGAGGGATGGAAAGAACGAATGAGCCGGGGACCAGGAGATTTGAGCATCCTATAGATTTGGTCACAGAGGTGTGATGATGGAGGGGACTGTCAGGATGCTTTCACATGGGGTAAATCACACCTCGATGGAGAGGAGAGAGTGCCACCATGCATTAGGTTTGGAATTAACATTCTCTGCTCCGGACCAGCAAAGTGATTTGGGATTCGATTTAGCACACAGCCATTCGTAAGACACTGAAATTACACAAGAGTTAAGAATGGTATTTTTAGCAGTGTGATGGAAAATCTGTGAATGGAGTGGGAGTTAAGTTTGTCCCCTAATGTTTGTTATGTACTCTCCAGCATTCAAATGGTTTGGGTCCAAGGGAGCAACACTTTTTCTCACTATCCTCTCATTGTGATAGAGGTTAGGTTTCTTGTATACAGAGGGATAGATTTGGTTTTAAGGGATTTAATCGGATTAAAATATCAATACATTCAAAGCCAGACCTCCTCCGGTGATATTTATTTATTTATTTATTTATGACTAAAGGAGATTCTTGGAGGCATTTTAAACAAGAAGTAATGCTTGTGCCACTAGATGGCAGAATATCAACTTGCATTAAAAGAGGTGTGTTGTGTTTGAGTTTATGTAGATGAAAGGTGTTGTTCAAGATCAACTTTGCGTTGATGCATTTCATTTCTGCTTTTTTATTAGACCTTCACATTTTTTGACATCAGGCTCTGTTACATAATAGATATTTGAAAACTCACTGAATGAGTGCTGATTTAAATGAACTATATACAAGTATAATAATTCAAACAGATTAAATGGATATTCTGGGTTCAGTGGATGCAAAGCTCAGTCAGCAGCATTTGTGGCACGATCTTGATTTACCACAAAAATTCATTTCAGCAAAAATCATTATTACAGTTAGGCATTTACAATAGATCAATGTGTGATACATCAATGTCAAAATGATGTGTGTTTTAATAATATACTGTAGGCACAATAGACTTTAAGAGTAAGGCTTTGGATTAGAGCACAAATGCACAAGTTTTAGAGAAAGTGTCAGTCCCATTCATTTCCATTGTAATTGTAATTGTAAGTGTAAATTTTTTCTTCATTGAGGGATGTGTCTTGTTTATTTATTAAGAATGTTTTTTGAGAAATGTTGGTAACCAAGCAGTTTTGCTTACCATTGACATCCAATCAGTGTTGGGTGTAACTAGTTTCTAAGTTGTTACTGTAACTTAAAGCTGCAGTCCCCACGTTTTGCCTCTTTGTCGCCATCTCTGTCTGAAAAGCTGCAATTGCAGTTAAGTGCTTCCATGCTTGGGTTGTGCTTCGGCTCGGCTCCAGCGCGGATGAATCTAATGTTTTGGTAGCTGTCAGTCACTGCACCATTGTTGGATATTCACTGTACTTAGGAATCACAGATTAACAGATTCAAATATATGGCCCAAATAAGAATTTTCACCGGATATTGTCATCTAAGAGTAAGTAACAAGTCTAACGATGGTTTATCTCATATCACATCAAACTAGCAAGTTATTATTACTGTTATACTTTGTTCTCGAATTGTTCATGTTAACAACATCAGCATTGAGTAACTACATGTATGTAGTGTGTAGGCCTATTAGCGTTTCTGTTTCTGTACAGTCTAATCTCTGATTGACATAAAATTCACATTTCATATGAAGAAATTATTTTAGCCGAAAAAGCAGATCATTCTTCCTTAGGAGCGGTTCTCTTTAAAATACAAAACTTGTGTAATCCCACATAGACTATCTGCAATCAAATGCACATTTAAAACTGGAGTATTTCAGTACTAATTCAGTTATAATTTCAGTAACTTATGTTTTATAAACACAAACTTTTTCGATTACATTCCGCAATCAGAATGATACGTTTAATTATTTCAGCCGCTGTGAGAAAAGGCTATAAACTATCCGGCACCTGCAGCATTCTCACATGCGATAAAGCTACTAGCCGGGACGCCTTTTTTATGTTTACAGACGTGACGTAATGATGCAGTGGCATGCTTGAATTTCCTGCGAAAATCTACCCGTACCACTCAATTTAAAAACATTATTATAAGCTAACTGTTGTGAATCGGGCTAAAGTAAGGCGATAGTTTTGAGCACTGGCTGGTTATGTACTTGCTCAATTTATTTTGTATAATTTTAAACCAAAAAAGTTACGGACTACTTTAATTACTTTCCCTTGAAAAAGTATTGAAAAAGTTTTCTGTTATTTAATTAGAGTTACTTCTTATTTTATTGAACTTAATACTGTGTATAGACTGTAGAATATAATAGCGGATTTAACATCAAAATTTAAATTCTAACCTTAAAATGCATGCTTTTAAAGTACGCTTCTCACTTTAAATACTTGGTGAATTATTAAGAATATTGGTAACACTTTGGTGTCCAATTCTATTACCTAGCTGGTTATTAGCATGGATATTACTGGGATATTGGCTTATTATTACTTAAAAAGCACACATTATTCCAAATCCTTAATCCTACCCAATTCTTAACTTAACAGATACTTTACTATTAATAAGCAGTAAGGTAATTAGTAAGTATTAATAAGCAGTAAGGAGTATACTAAGGCAAAAGTCATAGATAATGGTTAGTAAATAGTGAGAATTGGACCCTAATCTAAAGTATGATCAGAATAAGAGTAACTTGCATCCAATGTACATTCACATTAAAAAAATGTACTTAAGCTGGGACACACTGAATGCGTGGCGGACATGGAGCGGGTTTGTTACGTGACTGCTGCGGAAAAAATCCGCTTCACTTCTATTCTGTCGTGGGACGGCGGTTGTGGTGTGGTTGGACCGCACCTGATATAAGCGCGTATTCCGCAGGCAGTATGGCTGCTCTAATCTGTTAACATAGGCGCGGAAAGAAAAAAATCAACACGCAGCAATTTCGCGACACGTCCGCCACGCAGCCTATATCTTATAAAGAACTCACAGCAACAGTTATAAAGCCTAGATATGTAATATAGCCTAATTTGTGCACATTATTATTATGAATGGTATGGCATATATGGTATTAAAATTGCTTTTGAATGTGAGTGCGTGTTTTAATTTTGGACGATTACATAAAACTGAAAGTGCAGTCTAAGTGTGTCTACAGGCTTTGTTAAAATGAGAGGAGTAATTAGCTTGCCGAACTCAGGACTGAACAAATTATCCGGTGTTTTGAGCGGTGAGTGGATTCTGACTGATAAACGCAAACACAGATACGCACTGGAGTCTGGCGTGAGGCGGCTGCCGTTTACTTTCGTTTTGTTAATGTTTATTTTGTTATTAAAGTTATGTTTGCAGTTTCCCACATCCTTCCCTGAGTCCTGAACTTTGTTACATACATGTATACATCTTCCGGAAATCATCCTGGCGACCTATTTTTTAAGTCCCGCGACACCCGATGGTCGCGACCTAGGGTTTGAAAACCACTGCCCTAGACTCGTGGTGTGACCGGTATTGGAGCGGAACTACCTTGGGTCTGCAGCAGCTTGCGGAGCTTGAAGTCGTTTGGATGAATGATTCTCAACATAATATGCAAACAAACACACAGAGATTTCTGCCTTTATTATATGCTTAGCCCCTCCCACCAAAGCTTCAAATATTCAATGTTGATTACCACCCAAGCTTCGAAGCTCAAAAAATGGTATTCGAACCAGCCCTACAAACAACATGACGTGAGAGAGTAAATGATTACATAATTGTATTTTTTTGTCTTTAATTAACAGCATGTAACAAACAAATAAAAAGACCCATTTCATTTTCTAAAGGGGTACATGAACTGAGAAACCAAAATTCCCTCTGTATTTTGACACATATAGTCTTTGGACTATAAAAACATCTTGTAAGTTTCAGATCTCAAAACTTTCTTGTTAGTCTGAAAACAGCTTATATTGAAGCCATTCTGCCAAAATGACAGGTCGTGGTCTTTGACGTAATAGAGTGGCTAAACTTCGCCTCCGCAGAAGAAGATCAACGCCTACTTCTACATCGCTGCCTGTTTAGCAGTGTTAATTTTGAAAGCAAATTTTGATTTAGTTTTAGTCATAGTCTTTTGACTAAAATGCCATTTAGTTAGTCATATATTAGTCATCTGAATTGTTTTTAGTTTTAGTCTAGTTTTAGTTGACTAAATATCATAACATTTTAGTCTACAGTAAATTTAACATTTTAAATCTACAGTAAATTTAGTCGCTAAAATTTAATGTTTTTAGTTACAGTGCAATGCATTTATTAAGAATTTCTCAAAAATTTCCAAACTCATTATATAGGTTTGAAATTAAGGTTTTATCATGATAAACACAATTGAACTGCGGTGATACACAACATGTCTTTATATTAAAATTAAATAAAACCACTTCTCATAAAGAACATGGTATTCTTTTCAATAAAATACCAAAGGTTATATAGGCTAATTATGCATTCTTTATAGTAACTTGTTTACCATATTATTCATTCTTTCAAACAGACATATTTATTTCTATAAATTAATTTTGAATCATCTTTAGGGCTATGTAAGTGATTCAGTCAAGAGCAGTGTGTGGTTTTCTGTCTTGCTTTTGTTGCTTGGTGACTCGGACAGTAGCAACTAAGTGGCTGCTATCCCTTTAAAACCGAATGCATGAACGCAGTGGATGCAATGTACTGATACACTTTCTCTCTATTGTTCACCCTCATTTAAGACGTAATCGGCTGCGTTTACGTAAATACTCGTCAAAACGGACAATTCAAGGTAATTGTGTGTATTTCTCAGTTCATGCAGATTATTCTGAAAGAATTTCTTTCCAAATCGTCCCTCCCTAACATTTTCATCTCGTTTTTATTTATTAACGAAAATGGCAGCAGATTTTTGTCATAGTTTTTGTCATTCAAGAAGAATTTTAGTTTGTTATCGTTTCGTTTTTGTCTGTGAAAAAAATGTTGTTGACGAAGTTTATGACACAAATTGTTCGTCAACGAAATTAACACTGCTGTTTAGCCCTGCCCACCGATTTGTGCATTTAGTGTAAATAATGAGAGGCGAACGCAGGTCTATGCAAAAGCAAATGATAAAGATGACTCTGAATACATCAAGATGCTGTGCAGTGCCAAGTTGCAAACAAACAGTCTTTGCATTGCCTTCCTTCTGATCCCAACTTTAGTAAAAAGTGGATGAACTTTATTTTTCATGAAGTTTTCTAAACGGATTCCAGCAGATTCGTTTACAAACGAGGAACAATTCGACATGGGATTTTCAGAAAGATTGAAACTAAAAGACAATGCTGTGCTATATTGATTTGGACAGTAATGATGCAATACGCAACTGTGAGTAACTGTTTTTAGTGTGTTTTTATGTGCTCACTAATGCTTTGTCTGTTATTACAGATTGTTTAATATGTGCCGAGTATTTATGCATTTTTGATCAAAATCACAGCAGTGTCCATCTATACACAACTGTTAGCCAATCATAGCAGTTGGCATTTACTTCTACAATCCGCCATACCTATTCAGACAGAGTGTTCTGATAAATGGGGTTAAAAACAGGACAGAAAATAGCCCATTTAAAAAAAAAATTTGTGTAAAAAAAAAAAATAACATTATAAGTGGACCTAAAAATAATATTACAAAGAACAGTACAATTTTTTTTTTAAAAAGGCAGAACTCAGAATTATTTCTTTAAGTAGCGTCAAGTTTCTTGCCATTAAAAGTGTCTGTGAGGAAACAAGAAAGTGTCCTTTGGATGTCCTAATATATATCAGTTAAAATGTCACAAGAGAACATTACGCATCACCCAAGGGTAGTATGCTCAGTGCCCCTCTGTCAGACTGCATTCACCCACCCGACTCGGACAGCCTCGAAATGCTACTCTGCCGCAAAATACCTCCATTTATTTGATGCTGTCCAACACCGGAAGCAAACAACGTTTTCCTTGTCAACAATTCAGAGCACCTAGTCAGCCTGTCACGCTCCAGAGTGCATCCTTTGGCTATGGCTATACTGACAGCCTCTCACTCTGTCTGGAAAAACTCAAGCTCTTTATAAAAGTGCACACTAGAGTGCTCAAACACAGAGAGGAGTGCGATAGATGGGTCCAAAGAACATCCCCTTATCCTTGCGAAATAAAAAACAGCCAAGGAAATGATGCAGTTATCATTATTCAACTTGTGATGTTAGTTATTGGTGTTTTTTTCTGGCTCCAGGGTGTTGTATTTTTTTCCACAGTTTTTCCACATTTTTTACTTCTTCTGTGACTGTTTTAACCCTGGGAGATGAAATATAGGATGCCAGTGGAGCAACATTTGTGTTTGCTGCAGCTTTCCTGTGGCTGGTGATATTATCTCATGTTCTGCTGTATTTTTCCATGTGCTAGATGGTTTTCTATAAGACTGGTTTCAGAAATCCTCCGCACACACACACACACACACACACATATATATATATATATATATATATATTTATGTGTGTTAACCAATTTCAATTTTTTGTTCAATTCTGTTGGCTGCATTTTGTGTCTGCTGCTCCAAGTTACAGATATTTATAGAAATCAAACAGGATTATGTGTTCTTCAATGCATGTTTTCCGGTTTAGCTGTATATTAGCCAGCTCCTGTGAGGTGTGTGTGTGTGTGTGTGTGTGTGTGTGTGTGTGTGTGTGTGTTGAAGCAGAAAAAGGATTACTGATGTATATGTAGATGAGCTACAAAAGTAATCCAGCACTGAGGATTCTGGGAAGCAGAGCAGCAGGTGTCCTCCTGTACGAGTGCAGTTACCTCGTCTCCATTGTTTGTAATTTGGGCATAATAACACTTCACCTTACAATCATACATGCACAATTCCTCAGTGAAAACAGCTAAAATTAAGCTTTAGTCAAAAAAGGTCTGTGTCACATATGATATGTGTTTATTAATCACATTCTCTTAATTTTAGGTGATTTATTTACTTTTAAAAAAGCTTTATGCTACAATATTGCCAATGCCTAGCCCTTGTGACCTAATTGTTCCAAAATCATGTTGATAACAGTTTGATTTACTGTAGTCTTTGATTTACAGCACGGAGAGATATAAATTATACAGAATTAGCAATTTTATGAGTTTGTATATTTCTTAAGATTTGTTTACACCAAGAGCGATAACTATGATAGTGTCTAGATCAATGTTAAGTAACATTCTGTTTATTCTAAGTTCATGCTGCAGTTTTGGTGCTTTACATTTTTGGGATTTTGATTAGTTTTTATCGTTCATCATATGGAAAAATAATCCTGAATTTTTTCAGGATAACTGTATTTCAAGCTAAAATCTTTATAAATCTTTATTGGAAAGAGTTGTTTTCCATGCTAATTCAGTCAATGTAATTCAGCATGTAACCATGTGTTCCCTCAGAAATGTGTGGGAACTTGCAGATTCCGTGGTGGAAGAGTAGAGTAACAGTTTCCGATTACAGTTCAGTAGAAATCCACTCTTTCAGTTTTCCATTAAATCACATTATATTTGTCTCAAATTATTGTTAATTTACATATTGTATGGGAGATTGTGTATTGTCTGTTTTTCAGCTTTTAACTTTATTGCTTTTTCTGTGGATTGAGTAAAGTCTTTGGCCCTCATTCATGAAACTTGCATAAATATGAGTAAATTCAGAGTAATTTTCCCGTAAAACAGACTTTCCTGAAAATCCCACTCCAGATTCACCAAATGCATCCTAAAAATTTGATTTAATTGTTAAACATTAGGGATGTAACAATCTCAAAATCTCACGATGCGATAATATCACAACATGAAGTCCACGAAACAATATTATTGCGATATTGTATAAAAAACGACAAATAAAGACAAATGAAAATTTTGTACATTTTAAAGATAAATTGTCTAATGCACCTTAAAAGTTCAAATTTAGGAGCTCTAATCCATGTTCTTAACTTAAGTCAGTTAAGTCGAAAATAAAGCAGAACTGTTGGCCGTTGCATTCTTAAACGTACACTAAGCTTGCAGCACATGCAATAAACGAGTTCACTGTATTCACTGCGATCACAAGCTGATTGCCTGAATGTAGTGCACGCTTCACTTTAAAGGGATGAAGGATGAAGGGATTAAGCCATATTGTGCTGTCGGTTTTAGTTCATTTGAGAGATGCTGTGCCATAAGAAGTTTAAATATATTTGAAAAACTACACTTTTTGCCCAGTAAAACTTACTGTTTCATGTGACCACGATAATATCAAGACAGTTTTGTAATCGTGATACCACAATATTGATAATACCGTTACATCCCTAATAAACATGTATGTTAATGAGTTCCAATCATTTGTAAATAGGGTATGCGTGCACGCTTATTTACGTAATCCCCAAATACGAATTAAAACTGTGTAAATTCCATGTCCAGGAACGCAGTGAATATTCTGGACTCCCTTCTCAAGTTTGGCTCCAGTATATTGCATAAATGCAAAAAAGTAAATATTTAATTAACGTGTGTAAGTAAAGTGTTTTTAGCCAGCTGAAAAAATGCAAAGTGCTTTTCTGAATTGGCCAGCTAGCTGCGTTCAAAATTTTTTTGGTGAGATGCTTTGGTTGCTATGATTTGGAATATCCATGGCAGTAATGTGTTACTATAGTAATATTACTATTATTGTTATTGAAGAATATTGCTGAATATAGAAATGTAGTAACCAGCAATATTAACTTCTCTGTTGTTCAGTCGTTGTCTAAGTAGGAAGGTTGGTTGTGTAGTATTTGATTGGAATGCTGGGTAAATTGTGACAAGGAATGTTTTAGCAAAAGCTGAACAGTTTTAAACTCTCAACTACAAAAAAAAAAAAAAAAAAAAGGCAGGACAAACAAACTTGTGAAATATTATTATGATAATGCATCAAAATGTGTCATCAGTTTGCCAAAAAAGAACACATAACATTTATGTGCCATTAACACATGGTAGGGAGCAGGTGTACATTTCTTTCATGCCAACTAACATTTTAAAAATACAAACGTTTTCATGAATTCAAAAGTTTGTCATAACGTCTTTACAAATGTTTTGATCTGCTCGTGTTTAATGAATGAGGCCTTGAATGTGTGAATTGAACTTTTGCTTATTTGGGGATTAGATTAATGAACTTTTGCTTGTTTGGTGATTTAGATTAATGCTTTTTGACTGTTGTCGTGAACTAAATGTGACGTCCTGTGTACAATACCTGTGAGTTGTCCTTGAGTTGTCCTTGACTTCTTGCCTGATATGCGACTGCCTTCAATGAACTGATTCTAAAAAAACACCATTTTAAAAGAAACCATTTTAAACGTAAAATTGCAGAAAGTTTTGTTAGAGTAGGAGTGAGGGTATTATCACTATAGCTGTATATAAAAGCAAAAGACGTCTGTTGAATATCCCCATTTAGATAGCTAAGTAAATGTGTGTGTTTGTGAGTAAGTGAGTGCAAAAGGAAGAAAGTGTATCTCACCACCTTCCAAGTGTTAAACTGGTGAATCAGCCCCTACTTATGTGTTGCTGAACCTCAAACAATTCACAAGATGAATGAGGTTACAAAGTTAAACATTGGCATTGGGTTATAGTGAATAAGAACTTTTTTTTTTTTTTACCTGTCCTCTTTTTCCTCCTCTAAACATTGCTAGGCAAGTAGAACTACACTTAGCAGAGAATATATTTGTTGGTGGAAAGCAGTGTATGCTCCATTAGGCCTACTGGATTGTTGTCAAGGTCCATAATACATTTTTGCCTCCACTTTGCCTCGCCTGTGGGTCATTTAAAAGACTGCTGAAGCGTTGTCTTTTATCGTACTGCTAGACATAGCAGTATTTGGAAGGGAAATAACTTTTGCAGATTGTAAAGTGTCTGTCTTTAATGTACAACCAGGTTTAGTGCCAGTGATCATGTCCTAAACAGCTCTGGCTTTCCATTCACGAGGAGCCTATAGTTTTCATGTGTCTCTGGATCACTGGAATGTGCCTGTATCATTTTTACAGAGTGGGATGTTGATGATAGCTTGTTGTTAAAGAATCTAATCCTTTCTTGTTATACAAATGCAACCCCTCTTTGCTAGTTTGTCTGTTTGAGCGATTTCCAATACCTGCCCATGAAATGAAGCTATCTTGTTCTCTGCAAGTCCATTATCACTGTAACCTTTGATGGAGATGAATGGAGACAGCACTGTTCTGTGCTATATGCAGCAGGAGCATTTTCTCTGAGGTGACAAGGGAAACAGTGGCTTCAAAAAATTTGGAAGAGAAAATAATTGACAGGACAAACACAAAACAAATCTGAGATATGAGAGAAGTTAGTGTCTAAAGAAACAATTTAGAGGTTAGAATGTTGTGCATTAAACTAGTTGTTCATGTCCATTGACCAACAACTTCTTTTTTTTTTTTGCAATTAAGATCCCTTTTGTCCTAATTATTTTTGTAGTATAGGCTATTTATGTTATAGGCAAAAAGGAAACTTGGAAACGGTGTCTCTTACCGTTTTTTAAAGAAGGATTTCTCAAAATTATTCTAGAAAAGTCGGAGAGAGGTAAAATCGATCTTGAGATCAACCAAAAATGTTTTTATTGTGAAATATGAGGGGGAAAACACACTTATTTTTTAGTCCTGTTTTTTGCTTTTCTTTTCATATTGTTACTTTGGGTAGGCCATTCTGATGGATTCTGGTTAATTTTGAGTTATTTCAGAAAAGGATTCATCAGACTGATTCAAACCAGTGGCTCTTGAATTTTAGTTGTTCCTGAATGATTAAAAAAAAGCTTACTTATTGCTTATTGCTTATTGTACATTGCTTGTTTTTTTTTGTATTAACAAAAATAAGAATGCTTAGTTTGTGGTTCATTATAATTTTAAATTAAAAATGCAAAAACAATAAAACAAATACAAACTCACTAATAATGAACTTTGCATTATTGGGAAAAATCATATCTCATTGTCTTGTCAGTCATGTTTTCTAACTCTATTTACATGAAACGTGAAATCTGGTGTTCCTGCTGTATGGAGCAGACTCTTTTTGTTTATAATTGTATTGTCAATTGTCCAACTGAACTAAATAGATTTTATTGATTTTAATGTGCTGTATTGTTTGAGAAATGATGGGTTGCATATTTTGCCAACCAATGAAGTTTTTATGTTGTTTTGTTTTTACTGTTTTTACATTTTTCACACCGTTTTTACACTCTATGACCTCCAGTTTAAAAGCTGATATTTTAGTGGAATAATCTCAATTATGACTAGCAATATCACACTGTTTTACAAATTACATTTAAGATGTAATGAGGGTGTTGTCTACCAAAATGTTCAGTCATTTTCTAAAAAAAAAAAAAAAAAAAAAAAAAAATAATATATATATATATATATATATATATATATATATATATATATATATATATATATATATATATACAGGTCCTTCTCAAAAAATTAGCATATTGTGATCTGTAATGTACTGATAAACATTAGACTTTCATATATTTTAGATTCATTACACACAACTGAAGTAGTTCAAGCCTTTTATTGTTTTAATATTGATGATTTTGGCATACAGCTCATGAAAACCTCAAAAAATTAGCATATCATGAAAAGGTTCTCTAAACGAGCTATTAACCTAATCATTTGAATCAACTAATTAACTCTAAACACCTGCAAAAGATTCCTGAGGCTTTTAAAAACTCCCAGCCTGGTTCAGTACTCAAAACCGCAATCATGGGTAAGACTGCCGACCTGACTGCTGTCCAGAAGGCCATCATTGACACCCTCAAGCAAGAGGGTAAGACACAGAAAGAAATTTCTGAACGAATAGGCTGTTCCCAGAGTGCTGTATCAAGGCACCTCAGTGGGAAGTCTGTTGGAAGGAAAAAGTGTGGCAGAAAACGCTGCACAACGAGAGGGGGACCTGCGGAAGCAGTGGACTGAGTCTGGAGTAGAAACATCCAGAGCCACCGTGTACAGGCGTGTGCAGGAAATGGGCTACAGGTGCCGCATTCCCCAGGTCAAGCCACTTTTGAACCAGAAACAGCGGCAGAAGCGCCTGACCTGGGCTACAGAGAAGCAGCACTGGACTGTTGCTCAGTGGTCCAAAGTACTTTTTTCGGATGAAAGCAAATTTTGCATGTCATTCGGAAATCAAGGTGCCAGAGTCTGGAGGAAGACTGGGGAGAGGGAAATGCCAAAATGCCTGAAGTCCAGTGTCAAGTACCCACAGTCAGTGATGGTCTGGGGTGCCATGTCAGCTGCTGGTGTTGGTCCACTGTGTTTTATCAAGGGCAGGGTCAATGCAGCTAGCTATCAGGAGATTTTGGAGCACTTCATGCTTCCATCTGCTGAAAAGCTTTATGGAGATGAAGATTTCATTTTTCAGCACGACCTGGCACCTGCTCACAGTGCCAAAACCACTGGTAAATGGTTTACTGACCATGGTATTACTGTGCTCAATTGGCCTGCCAACTCTCCTGACCTGAACCCCATAGAGAATCTGTGGGATATTGTGAAGAGAAAGTTGAGAGACGCAAGACCCAACACTCTGGATGAGCTTAAGGCCGCTATCGAAGCATCCTGGGCCTCCATAACACCTCAGCAGTGCCACAGGCTGATTGCCTCCATGCCACGCCGCATTGAAGCAGTCATTTCTGCAAAAGGATTCCCGACCAAGTATTGAGTGCATAACTGAACATAATTATTTGAAGGTTAACTTTTTTTGTATTAAAAACACTTTTCTTTTATTGGTCGGATGAAATATGCTAATTTTTTGAGATAGGAATTTTGGGTTTTCATGAGCTGTATGCCAAAATCATCAATATTAAAACAAAAAAAAGGCTTGAACTACTTCAGTTGTGTGTAATGAATCTAAAATATATGAAAGTCTAATGTTTATCAGTACATTACAGAAAATAATGAACTTTATCACAATATGCTAATTTTTTGAGAAGGACCTGTATATATATTATATTAGTTTTAACCACAGATGCATGTCTTGCACAAGAGCCACTTCATGCGTTCCGTAGTCATGTTGGAAAGGTCATGCTTCACGTAGGCGGAAGTACCGACCCAGTGTTTACTAAGCGAACGTACAAAGAAAGTCAAACACCCTTTACAAAAAAGGTAAAATGACAATGTTGAAGTTGGAGGAAAAAAGTTTTTCACCCTACCTTTTTAAACAGAAGTACACATGAAGAACTAACCACAATAGGGATGTGCGCAAATAGTCGAACATTCGAATATTCTGTCTGTAATTATTATTGGAATAATAAAAACTCTATTCAAATTTTACTATGTGTTGATTTAATAAAAAATAAAACCTTGAGATATAACGCAGCGTTGTTGTAGAACGTTGTTGTGTAACGGCTAATCATAAGCTTGTTCAGAAATCATGACAACAACTTGATAATTAAAAATAACGTATTTCTCAATAAACCTCATTTTAATAAACAAATGTTTGAATATTTGTTTTTTATGAGCCCAAATATTCGAATGCAATATTTTTGGAAAATGCCCATCCCTAAACCACACCTTACCAACTTGATTACGCAATGCGCGAAGTCGCGGATGCGCATCGCAGAGCTAGCACAAGACAAGCATTTGTGGTTAAAAAAAGTATATAAGTTTGTGTTGTTTTTTTAGAAAATGACCTATTGTTTCGCTAGTTAAGACCCTTGTTACTCGTCTGGAATTGAGGCTTTTAAAGCTGCTTTCAAACTAGAGTTTGGACCTTCAAACCATTAGCCACTATTAAAGTCCAATAAATGGAGAAAATTCCTGGATTGTTTTCCTTAAAAAAACACTGTTTATTTGTGACTGAAGAAAGAAAGACATGAACAACTTGGATAACATGTGGGTGAGTATATTCTAAGCTAATTTTTATTCTAGAAGTGAACTAATCCTTTAAGTAGTCACTTATTAACATGCATATTACTACCATGTTTTCTGTTTATTAGTACTTATAAAGCACGTTCTGCATGACCATATTCTCCATCATTAATCCTACCCAATACTTAAACTTAACTACGTTACTAACTATTAATAAGCAGTAATTAGAAGGTTATTTATGCAAAAGTCGTAGTTAATAGTGAGAACTGGACTCAAAGTGTGACCCGAAAAATGATCTATTAACAAAGAAAGATTATCAGAACAACAGGACTGCCAATACAATACATAAGTAAATTGAAAATAAGACCCTTTCCAATTTTAATGTAAGTATTTTGGAATGGATGATTTTGTACCAAGAAAATGAACCAACCTGAAATGTGTTAATATGTTAAAATAGCACAGAGAATTACCTCCTCCTGAGAGGTGAGAGCACATCCCTTATTTCTGTTGTTCTTGTTTTTTCTAGTCTTTCTTATAGTCTGCATAATGTTTGGCAGGTGTTAAGTAAATCACTATTCAATGTGTAATTAACAGGGCTCTTGCGACCTTGTGATTGTCACATACAAAACACGAACACAGGAGATGGAGTGACAATGGAGTGGTTGAATTATTGATACAGATGATAATAGAGAGCGTAAACAGATGAATAGATGGCAGGGTAATCTTATCTGATATTTTGTAGAGAGAAATGGCGTGAATAGTCCAAACGAAGAAAATGTCCAGCAGAGTCAAACAGTTCCAACAATGCAGAGCATGAAAAGGTCGGGAGCTATCGTCAGGGGTGTGAACGGTAGAACCGACAAGTGTGAACTGAGGGAGAGTGTCTTATAAAGGGGAGGAGTGATTGGGAACAGGTGCAGATGATCAGTACTCTGGTGATTGGGCTCTGATGGGAGGTGCTTCTGAGGGAGGTGGCTGTGGTGAATGCCTGACATTACCCCCTCCTCCAAGGGCGGCTCCCGACGCCCTATTGCGGCGCCGAGGGCGACCGCGACTGCGAGGGGCCGGACGATCTGGGTGGCTGTGGTGGAATTCCAGCAGGAGAGTAGGATCTAAGACGTCTTCACGTGGCACCCAGGATCGTTCTTCCGGTCCGTACCCCTCCCAGTCCACCAGGTATTCCAGGCGGCCCCCTCGACGCCTGGAGTCCAGGATCTCATGGACGGTGTAAATCTCGGGTTGATCCAGGACTTCCGGAGGAGGGGGTCCAGCTTCAGCTCTGGTGGGATCTGTGGCAGAGGGAAAGAAGGGTTTTAGGAGGGATACGTGGAACGTGGGGTGAATGCGGTACCTGGGTGGGAGCTGAAGCTGGTAGGTGACATCATTGATCTGCCTCAGGATCTTGAAGGGACCAATATAGCGGGGACTCAGCTTCCTGCAGGGCAGTCGAAGGCGCATGTCGCGGGTGGAAAGCCATACCCTATCCCCTGGGTGGTATACGGGCGTCGTCCTACGTCGAGCGTCGGCGAAGATCTTATGACGACGGACTGCCCGCTGGAGGTGGTGATGAGCTGAGTCCCATGCTCTCTCGCTCTCTCGGAACCAGTGGTCTACAGCTGGAACATTCGAGGGTTCCTCCGTCCAGGGAAACAGCGGAGGCTGAAAACCGAGTACGCACTGGAAAGGTGTTAGTCCGGTGGTCTCCTGGCGAAGGGAATTCTGTGCGTACTCGGCCCACGGGAGGAACCTGCTCCAGCTGTGCTGATCTTCTGAGCAGTAGGACCGGAGGTAACGTCCAAGCTCCTGGATCTTCCTCTCAGTCTGGCCGTTGGTCTGCGGGTGATATCCTGATGAGAGAGAAACAGAAATGCCCAGTAGTTTGAAGAAAGCCTTCCATACATGTGAGATGAATTGAGGACCCCGGTCCGATACAATCTCCTCTGGGAGGCCGTAGTGACGAAATACCTGGTGGAACAGGACCTCCGCCGTCTCCATGGCTGTGGGTAAGCCCCTTAGAGGCACGAGTTTACAGGATTTAGAGAACCTGTCCACAGTGACCAGAATACAGGTGTTACCTTCTGAATTGGGGAGGTCCGTGACAAAATCCACACCCAGGTGGGACCAGGGCCTCTGGGGAATGGGTAGTGGAACCAGTTTGCCTGCGGGAAGTTGGCGGGGAGAGTTAGACCTGGCACAGACTGAGCAGCTTTGGACGTACCTGATGGTATCACGGTCCATACGGGGCCACCAGTAGCGAGATTGGAGGAGCGAGAGGGTCCGTCTGCTGCCCGGGTGTCCAGAGCCCGGAGACCGATGAGCTGTGTCCAGAAGGGGTAGACGTTGGGAGCGAGGCACGTAGGTTCTCCCTTCTGGACATTCCGGCGGAGCAGGTTCCTGGAGGGTGGCGTCGCGGATCTGCTGGTCCATATCCCAGATGATGGGGCTGATGATAAGGTGTGAGGGGATGATGGGTTCTGGTTCGAGTGAGAGGTCCTTGGCATATTGACGTGAGAGGGCATCAGCAGGAATGTTCTTGGAACCAGGTCGGTAGGTAATCTTGTAGTTAAATCGAGTGAGGAAGAGGGCCCAGCGTGCTTGACGGGGGTTGAGACGTTTGGCTTCGCGGATGTACTGGAGGTTCTTATGGTCCGTGATGATGGTGAATGGATGAACGGCTCCCTCTAGCCAATGACGCCACTCCTCCAGAGCCAATTTTATGGCCAGTAGTTCTCGATTACCTACATCGTAGTTCTGCTCCGCCGGAGACAGCTTGCGGGAGAAGAAGGCACAGGGATGGAGGAGCGTGGAGTCGCCGACCGCTTGGGACAGCACTGCCCCTACGCCGATGGTGGAGGCGTCCGCTTCCACGTAGAACGGGAGTTCGGGATCAGGATGGTGTAATAGAGGGGCAGTGCTGAAGATCTTCTTTAGCAGGTGGAATGCTTCGTGGGCTGAGGGGTTCCAGGTCAGATGTTTAGGTTTGCCCCTCAGGAGGGAGGTCAACGGGGCTGTGATGGTACTGTAGTCTTTGATGAAACGGCGGTAGAAATTAGCAAAACCTAGGAAGCGCTGGATCTCCTTGATGTTGGTGGGTTGTGGCCAGTTCACCACTGCATCGACCTTCCCCTGATCCATCTGCACACCCTCGGCAGTGATGTGATATCCGAGAAACTGTACAGATGTTTGATGGAATTCGCATTTCTCTAGTTTGAGGAACAGCTGGTGTAGGCGGAGCTTGTGGAGGACCTGCTGGATGTGCTGGCGATGTTCGGCCTGGTTCCGGGAGTAGATCAGAATGTCGTCTATGTAAACCACGACAAATTTGTGGAGAAACTCCCGGAACACCTCGTTCATAAACGTTTGGAAGACGGATGGACTGATGGATAACCCATAGGGCATGACAAGGTACTCATAGTGACCTGCAGGTGTTATGAAGGCAGTCTTCCATTCGTCTCCCTCACGAATACGAACGAGGTTATACGCACTCCGCAGGTCCAGCTTCGTGAAGACCTGGGATCCACGAAGCTCTTCGAGGGTGGCAGGGACCAGGGGGAGCGGGTAGGGTTGTTGGATTACTTGAGAGTTCAGCTGCCGGTAGTCGATGCAGGGTCGAAGACCTCCATCCTTCTTGCCCACGAAGAAGAAGCTGGAAGCGGCCGGCGAGGTAGATGGACGAATGTAACCTTGCTTCAACGCCTCCGCAATATACTCCTCCATCGCCTGGCGCTCCGGGATGGACAAGGGATATATCCGTCCCTTAGGAAGTTTAGCATCGGGCAGCAGATCGATGGCGCAGTCCCATGGCCGGTGGGGTGGCAGTTGGGTGGCAGCTTTCTTACTAAAGACGTCCTGGAACGCCATGTACTCCGCTGGGATCTCTACCGAGACTGTGGGTTCTGGGCTCTCAACCTGGGTGGAGGCGAGGGAGATCGGGACACAACAGGGAAGAGGCAGGTTGGATAGACAATGTTGCTGGCAGTGTTCGCTCCAATGGCTGATGTCACAGGGATCCCAGCGGAGTTCCGGGTGATGTAACTGTAGCCAGGGGCGTCCCAGGATGATGTTGACCGTCGAGCCCTCCAGTACCAGAAATTGGATGTCCTCCTTATGAAAAAGACCAACTTGAAGAGTGATGGATGGAGATCGATGACGGATTTTCCCACGCCCCAGTGGTTTTCCCTGAATGGTTGACACGGAGTATGTAGTTGAATGGCGTTGACTTCTGAGCTGTAATTGTTTCAAACAGTCCGATGAGATGAAGTTTCCTGATGAGCCTGAGTCAACCAAAGCAGAGACAGATAGCGAGAGTTCAGCAGTATGAAGTGTTACAGGTAGAAGAGTCAGAGAAGTTGTATTAATTTCAGTATGAATGGTACTCACCACGGGGCGTGGGGGACGAACGGGGCAGTTGCGGATGATATGACCAGGGTTTCCACAGTATAGACAAAGTCCAGAAGATAAGCGTCGAGTTCGTTCTGTTTGTGTGAGGCGATTAGAATCCACTTGCATAGGTTCTGGTACTGGAGGCCTAGCTGCCACCGAGGTCGGCTGAGGAGCGGGATTTTGAGGCTGGCAGGCGGCCAGTCGCTGGGTAATGCGGGTGGTTTGCTGTAAAAACGCCTCCAGACCAATGGAATCGTCATAGAACGCCATGGCGGCTTTGATGTTGGAGTTTAGACCATGTCGGTACGCGCCCAGAAGCGCTACCTCATCCCAGCCACTAGCCGCCGCCAGCGTGCGGAAATGGAGAGTGTAATCCTGGATCGAGGAAGAACCCTGCTGTAAACGGAACAACTGATCGGAAATGGTTAGTGGGCCGGTAGCGGTAGAGAATACCTCGGAGAAATGACTGACGAATTGATCGAAGGAGTGAATGATGGGATTATTATTTGTCCATATGGCCTTCGCCCATTGCAACGCCTTGCCGGTGAGTAAGGAAATGAGGAAAGCTACCTTAGCATTCTCCGAGGTGAACTGGTGAGGCTGCATCTGAATGAAAAGTTTGACTTGTAGGAGGAACCCGCTACACTCAGCCGCCTCGCCTGCGAAGGAAGCAGGCATGGCCATGGGACATCCTGAGGCAGATGGCGGCGTCGGAGGTGGTCTTAACGCCGCCGTCAGGGCATTCACCAATTCGGTGACTGGGCTGGGTGAAGCGGTGTCTTCCGGGTTCATACTGTAAGCGGTCGGTTCTTCTGTCACATACAAAACACGAACACAGGAGATGGAGTGACAATGGAGTGGTTGAATTATTGATACAGATGATAATAGAGAGCGTAAACAGATGAATAGATGGCAGGGTAATCTTATCTGATATTTTGTAGAGAGAAATGGCGTGAATAGTCCAAACGAAGAAAATGTCCAGCAGAGTCAAACAGTTCCAACAATGCAGAGCATGAAAAGGTCGGGAGCTATCGTCAGGGGTGTGAACGGTAGAACCGACAAGTGTGAACTGAGGGAGAGTGTCTTATAAAGGGGAGGAGTGATTGGGAACAGGTGCAGATGATCAGTACTCTGGTGATTGGGCTCTGATGGGAGGTGCTTCTGAGGGAGGTGGCTGTGGTGAATGCCTGACAGTGATAACATGCAGCATGCATTCTATTCTGATTGTCTAGACAGGCGGATGTGCATGAAAATCTTCATTTGCAAGAAAAAGTGTAAACACTTTTTATTACTGTTACGTGACTTTGCGAACATATTGTGAAAATAAAAGATTTATCGTCTAAACTGTATGTTTAAAGGAATAGTTCCCCCAGAATTGAAAATTCGGTCACTGTTACTCATTTCATTCCAAGCCCATAAGAATACAAATATTAAGATATTTTTTGATGATATCCAAGAGCTTTCTGACTCTGCATAGACAGCAACACAGCTACCAGAAGGCCATCATTAAAATAGTCCATGTGACATCAGTGGTTCAACCGAAATTTTATGAAACTGTGTGGATAAGCCAGCCATCTAATGTAAAACATCATGTAGCCACCGCATGACCACATACAATGTTTGATGTAACGGTGAATTCAGTGATTTTTGCTGCTTTGAGTTTATTGTGACCTCTGACCGTTGTCTGTGATGCAGTGAGTGAGATCAGTAACTTGGTTGTCATGGAAACACTGCAACAGGGCAAGATCACATCACATCAAGAGCTTAGTCAGTCAATTTGAAAATCTGCACTTACACATGCACACATTTGCTCAATGAAATACTATAGCATGTTAGCGTATATCACCCGTAAACGTATGATATATCTTAGTTTAATGTTGTTATTATTATAAGTTTGTATTCTGAGACACACAAAAATGATGCAATGTGGCGATTCGATTTGAAATTGAAATCATACAGTGTGCATTTCCATTCATAAATTTTACCCTTTAGTCATATTTGCTTTATGCACATGTAGATATGTTCATTTAAAATATTGCTTTATCCTTGTAGTTGATGGGTGATCAGTCTAACACAAATGTACAACAAAAGAAATAAATATAATGTAATATTTAATCAATTAATTTTGTTTGATATTTCGGTCATTATTTGTTTTGACATTTTGAATAGGTGTTCGGGTTTTAGCCATCTTTATTGTAAATATGTCATTAATTGCTCAGTGAAAATTGCTGTATTCAAAGCCTGTGCTTCTCACTAGTCAAACCAACTATCCGGATTTGGGTCTTCACCAAAAACATCCTTTTCGAGTTTGCCATTGAAGAGCTTCCATTGAAGATCAGTGCTGTGGCAGAGCTCAGACCTTTGCTTTGTGGTTTTCAAATTACTCTGTGGAAGAAAATTCCTGAGGCATGCTGTTGTGGGTGACAAGGTAGGATTTCCTCCAGCAGGGGTGTTTGTCTTCATAGCCTAACCCCTGATGTCTCAGGCTTCATGCTCCACCTCGAGCTCCTCTTGAGTTCTGTCCGGCCATTTGTTCTGACAGCTCCCTGTCTCGTCTTTTGCCCGTAGCAACTTCACCGCTTTCCAGGGGCATACCGTCACACCACTCACTAAATATTTACCTCATGCTGCTTAAATATAGACAGTTCGCAAAACAGCCCATCCAAGACAGGCCCCATCAACGTGCTGCTGAGAAGAATGATGGATGGCCCTGCCTGAGAATTTATGACTGTCACAAGCGAAACATGAAGGAATCGAGGAAATGACTCCTGACGGAAACAGTGTGAAATGCTACAATTTTACCACAAATGTCTGATGTGGTCCTGAATGCCTCTTTAGTGTCATATAAATGCCAAAATGATGAGACAGGACCATGGGGTGTTTTTCACAGTGGGTGGCCTTTCTAACAAAACACATTTAACTTTGGGCGACTTTTTGTTTGTGCTCTCCTAAGGCAAGGGCAAAAACATACAGAATGAGGTGAATTACAAATGTATGAATTTGTCATGATGATACGACCAAAATCTTATTTCACAATATGAGTGTTTTTTTTTTCACTGTAATGATTCATACAATATAGTTACTTTTGCTTTATATAAGGTCTTTAACTTAACTTTAATACAGTCAAACCAAAAGTTCAGATGCCTTTCTCACATTATCACAGCTCATTGGCTTCAGTTTAGAAAATGGTAATAAAATATGACAAGAACTATGTCAGAACAAATTCCTCTTGACAATGTCAGATAACCTTGATAGAAAGGTATGTAATGGATTACAGTCAACCAAAAATTATGACTAACTGTTAGTATGACAATATTTACACAACTGTCAATACTTTGAAGCCATTCTTAATTTTGCTCAGTCTGTTGTGTAAAATGGTCGCATTAGCAATTAAAGAAAAAACTATCAGTTTAACAAACACAATTCGTTTTGAAAAAAACAATGCAATTAAAATGTTTTAGCATAGTTAACGCACTGGCTCCGCCCCAGACCTGTAAATCGTTGTATCCTTCACATAGTTGACTGCTGACAAATATGATGCAGGGCAACAACTCCGTAATAAAGATAAGCCCTAAAATTCTTTACATTCTTGCACAAAATACCCCTGAATGAGTTTTTGTCTCATTTATATCATATGATAAGTGACATTACACAAGCAGGGAGAACAGTATTACATCAGTGCTGTTTTTGTCCCGAATATCACGAGTTTAAATGCCATTTTTTTTCAACAGTTCAGTAAATAAAGTTGATATTTTGTTCTATTTTAAAAACCAATATTATGTTTTTTTTTGCTCAATTTTGCAGAGAACATAATTACTTTTAAAGCCAAAGCAGAATTGTTGTTCATCTCCAGGCAAGACAACGGTGTTTAGATCCGAAATGAATTGCGAAATTCAATTATTTTGAACGATTTGTGTGAATCGAGTCGAATGAATGACTCATAAAGACAAAAATGTATCTGGTGTCTGAATGATTTTTGGCTTGACTGTATACATTTTTTATTAAAGTTACAAAAGTGATAGTCAAGAGCAATGAGAGATTTTCTCTCTATTGTTATTTGATTAACATCAGTGACAAACAGTAGGAATATTAGCCTGCTGGCCGGATTCAGTATAGCGTTACAAGTGTGTTTTCTTTCTCAGCTGTTTGTTTCACTTAAGACCTAATTACTGTGTTTATGAGGGTACATGCAAAGATGGGCATTTTGACATACACGTGTATGCTCTGTTTTCACATGCTCAGAAACGGCATGCATATAGAAAAGAAAAGAGTTCGAAAAAAATAAAGTGCAATTCAAGCATACAATAACAAAAAAGGTTACACCACATGACATCCTTAAATTGAAACTTTTATTGAGAGTAGTTAAGTTTTTTTGAAAGCAGCATGAATACAGAGTGCACATTTCTAAGTAGACTTGTGTTCTTTATTTATAGATGCTTATGTTAAGGAAAGGAAAGGAAAGGAAACAAAAGGACAGGACAGGACAGGACAGGACAGGACTCAGGGACCCAAAGGACCCTGTATGGGTTATTGACCCATACAGTTCTCACAGTCTTCCTACATCCAGCTCTCGAATGTGATGTTCCGATGGAAAACATAACCACTTTCCTTGTTCTTCTCAGTTGATCAGTGTCAAAGAGAGCTAGTTGTCAATGTGTTGTACAAATCCTGACCTTTAGATTAAACTGTGGTGCTGTGTTGTCCTTCAGCAAAGTGATTCTTAAAAGTGATATTCTAAAACTGTTCTTGAAATATCCACAAAGCATAAAGCCCTCTAGTATAGCGTTTGTTTAGATGCATCCTTTCGCTCTGAGATTTTGAGACACAATGACCCACCTATCAGGAGACTACATTTTAAAGGTTGCATTAAAGGGCAGAGCGTACTGTTACTGGCCGGTCTTTGTGTGTTAGGGGGAGATGGGGGTTGGTATCGACAGATCCTCTAACTGATGTCTCCAAATCCTCAATGAATAATTCATTTTGTGTGCAGGGGACAAGATCCCTTGGCTGAGCTTTCATCTCCAAGACTCCAGAGTGACCTATGTCACACTCCTGTAGAGTTCATTTCTCCTCTGCTCCCAAAGTCAGCAGTGTCACCTCCACACTTAAATGTTCAGATATAATCTGAAATATTTATGCCGTCCAACTAATGCAGCTCCATTTTGTGGTGACAATGAGTTATCGATGTTTTAAGCAGTGTAAACAGCACGCTTCGTAATGTATTAAGATTGATCCCGCATTAAATGTGATGTGACAACATGATGGCTCTTCATACGCAGCTCACTAATTTTTAGCTAATTCAGCTCATTTTAAATAATAACGTTTTTGCTCCTGGCTGACACTTGTTAATTATTCTAAAAGCTCTGGTTTGAATTGAATTTTCCTTATTGAGAGGAAAGAGGTGCAGACTTTACCGTGGGAACTTGCAGCATGTGATCATGGCCTGTCTAAGGTCATGTTTTATTCTCCTTGTTGTTTTTAGTCTGTACTGATTTTCGACCTTTCACAGTTGGTACATTTGTTTATTTATCTTAACAACTAGAGAGACTGATGTGTTTGACCTTTCACTTTGATGAAATGGTATTTGTGCAGCTGCAAATAAAAGCCCCTTTGGAGATTATCGTGTTTGTATATTGTTGGATAATTGACAGCTTCTGTTTGGCCGTCTTATGGATACATTTGACTTTTGCCTCTGAATTTCACCTTTGGTTTATTGGGATAAATGAGGCATCTAGTGTATGTGTGAATGTGGAAGGATGCCACCTGTGTGTGCTTAAACAAGACGTTACTCGTTCCGCGCCAATGTTGCACAGGGTTCAACATTAAACATGAAAAGGCAACTCTGTTTCCATTTACATTTAGTCTAAAGGGTAACTAATGTCAAACTTAATTGGTTGTCATATATTATGTGACCCAGTGTCTTGCTGTTTAATGTTTGTGTCACCATATTTGGAGTCCGTGTGCATTGATCAGTGTTTTATGTAGAGGTCATCCGATGTATCGGTTTTGCGATGAATCAGCACCGATAGTTGATTTCAACATGGAAAAATACATTTTCAGGGGAGTGACACACACCGTATATAATAATAAAACCCGTTTTATAGAACTTTTAAAGTACAGTCTTCTTTTTTTGTGAGTGAACACCATTCAGATGTGTAAAATATTGTATATGAGCACAAAGCTGCTGAATGCACCTTTAATTTCACCCTACCATTATGTCCTTTCTGAAGCTTAAAGGTTTGAGTCACAGTGACTTTTTAAAATGCTTTTAAAATATCATTGTTTGTGTTGTGGGGAACAAAATAAGCCATAAAGGTTTGGAACGATATGACAGACAGTACATGCCAGAATTTTTATTTTCAGGTGAACGGTACCTTTAATTCAAAACTAGTCCTTGAAAAACCTTAATGTTGAGCCTTGTTGTCCTCTACTTTGAATGCAAATGAAATCATTGATCATATGCTATTCAGAAATGGATCCAAAGCAGCGATACTGAAATGTGTTACAGATCCATTTAAGACATTACAGAGTCTCTTAACATGGAGCTATTAGCTATATTGTCTCATGCAGATCTTCAGTTATAAGATTCTCTTTTTTATATTTTGCAGGAGAGCAATGGATCACCTCAATTCGCGTTTCACTGTGGTTACGCTCGAGCGCTTTGCTCATTCCATGCTTGAGGAGCTCCACTCATGCAGGTGTGAGTAACAGCGACTCGCGCATTCACTGCTGGCCAGTGTCTCATCTGGGATTCGACTCATGCGTCTTTGTGATAATCTCATTATATCTCATCTCAGAGCGTCTGGGGTAATGTAATGTGGCAGACACAATCACAGACAGGGGGCGTACGTTGAGGCCTAATCCTCCCCGCCCCACCGCCACCACTTTCCGCCTCCTTGGGAAATTGTAATCAAACTTTTGCCGCTCCCTGATTTTACTGCCGAATTACAGCTGCACAATATACGTCCTTCTTTTGAACCAACAGCATAAATACTAATCATTGTCGTCACTTTCCTAATTGCTATTCACCGCGAAACACGGGGAGGGGGGCTATTTACGGCCGGTCTGAACATGGCAAGGAGGCAATTATCAAACAGGACGCTGTCTAAAGGGCCAGTGAACCATATACAATGCAAAGGTCGATTTTGTGCGTTGTGAAGTCCCGTTGTCAAGGCCGCTGCACAATAATTCATAAATAGGGCTCTGGGGGAGTATTGTCAGGCTTCAGTCAGACCCCAGGCCAGTTGTCAATCTGATAGAGTCCTTCCATGTGCCCTCTTGGAGGTGAGGGTGTGATGAATGCTGGGTGTCGGGGCTGTAAAGTTTTATGTGGCCACTCTGATAATGTGATAATGGAGTGGCTGTCACTTATGAGGGCGACACAACGCTTAGTATAGCACGATGGCTGACAGTCATGAGAAGATGTCAGTCATAGTGTGAAGGCAAGAGACATTGGGGTCTCGTTCATAAGATCCTCTGTGGATTTTGGTGTGTATGTGTGCTATTGTTTCAACAGTAGAGGATGTGTTTTTTGCTTTGCTTTTTGCAAGTTAAGTCAAAAAATATTTATATGGCGCTTTTCACAATACACATTTAAAACAGCTTTATAGAAAATGATGATGGCAATTAGCAGTCGACTGATTGTTTGCTATTGCTCTACTTAATTTAAAGATAGTTAAGATACATGGACAACAGAAATAGTTTGGTTTATTTGATATATTTACTACTAGGTCTGTCAGTAACGATTATTGTGGTAATGGAGTAATCAGTTGATTATTCTCATGAATAATCTAGTAATCTGATATTTTTTTTGTGGTAATAAAAATAGACCTAAGTGAACAATAGACTTAAAAATTCCTTAAAATGCATATGTAATAGCAATGAGCTAGTAATAATTGGTTCAAATAAAACACCAAAAGCAAGTGATCATGTGGGTTTATTGAACAAAACTGTTAAAATACATAATGTAATAAAACAGTATGATAATTTATGTATGTTATGTAATATATCAAATGCATGTTTCATGCACGCACATACACGTAAATAGCACACATTAAATCTACATATATGTATTTTTTATTTTAATCACGTCCTTCGTGAATTCAAAATAGCACTATGCTTTATTCTGAAATGGTTCATACAGCCTTAGAAAACAGTGTAATAATGCTTTTCATTGATTGCGCCACTTCCGGTATTTTTTTTTTTTTTTAAATCGAGTACTCAAATTTAATTGTGACAGCCCTATTTACTACATTAAAAATAATTAGAACATGAATATTAAAGGGAGCCCTGGGTATTAAGACTTGTATGGCTTAATATAACGCTAATTATGTCTATTACTGACATATGTAGCAGAAAACCCATAAAAGACAACATTGTTTTATATATATTTTATATTGGGGGTGCGATTATTTTGATGGCGTGAAGTGGTTGCACTCAATGAGCTACTGGGGCAACCTTTTTACCACATCAAAAAAAAAAAATCGTAAAATACTACTCAAAAAATAAAATACTGAAACAGTGCCTTATTGTATAGCTTAAGGGCAACGAGAGAAGCGATGTAAGTCTTAACTGCTTTCCTAGTGATTACGCCTTTGATGCTTTTAGTAGGTCACAGCTCAAGACAGCCAGAGACAAGCAATACTAGATGCCGTCCTGGCGAGATGTAAACAAGCCGGCGCTTGTCATGATGCCGAAGCCACTGAAGGAGTTTCTCAACGCGGATTTCAATTGTGTGGCATTTGGTTTAAGCCTATGATTATATCCATCACCACCTGTAGGCTCTTTCAGTAGCTGTGGTCATTGTATCAGTAAATTTTACTACATATTTTAGTAATAGACTTACTGAAATATCACTTGCGCTATAGTAAGCCATACAAGGCTTAACAAAAAAACAGAATTATTTGATATAACTTAACTTGATAATAAATATGTAAAATAGTTGTATTTATGGCCACTGCTTGATTCTGTCTAATCCTATTATAGTATTTTTCTCAAATAGAGAAATAAAAAAGTGAATTTGAATTAAATGGAGGTAAACACTCTAACCAACTGTGCACTCTGGTACAAACCGACCATTGCACACAGATTAAATTTTTTAGGTGCGTTTTGAAATGACACCCTGAGCATTTCTGTTTCTTGAGTTTGAGACAAACATTTAAGCCATAACAAGGATATATTTGCATTAAACAACCCTCAAAAGGGCACAGTTTCAGTTAACAGCACCCAATTACCGGGGAAAATGTGCCTTTTCGTTTTTGGAAGAGAGTGAGGGCTTTGGGAGTGGTTGAGGATATAAGACATTAGAGATATTAAACCATGATAAAGCTCCTAAATCTGCCATTTTCATCAGCAGCACATAAGAGAATGGGAGGTGTGAGCAGCATCTGTTCTTAATCAAAAGCTCGCCGGTCTCGCCTGAATGAAATGGCATTACGTAGGCTGCATGATAATGCCGCTGTCCCCTCTCAGCATGGACCGGCTCTCAATCAATAACCGCTGCTGCGGTGAGGCATAATCCCGTATTCTCTATGCATTGATTCTTAATGGATTATCATTGCTGATAGTTTACTGCTGGGGATTTAATGTTTACTCCAGTAACATGTCCCATTCCCCTCCCATTTTTTTCACTTACTCTTTTCGTCTCTTCTACAGGGTCTGTCGGTTTTAGTCTCTGCTGCTCAGCTGTTTGTGTTTAAAAGGTTGCCGTCCTCCAGGGACGACACTATTCCTGTGCATCAGATTTCTCTTCTAAACTGTCTTTCTTTAGCGATCACTGGGGATCCTGGAATTTATCTCTCAGAGATAGAGAGGCAAAGAGAAAGAGGAACTTGGCACCAGAGAGAAAAAGAGATACAAGCCGTTTCAAACCCTAGTGAGCTGCTTTGCTGCGTGCTGCCTACATAGGCAGCTGTCTTCTAAGGGAGTGCATTGTAACAATCATGAAACTTTATAAATGGTCGATTTGAAACTATCTACTTGGGTAGCAAACCATATTAAATTTAATTGAACTGCTAGGATTAGTTCACTCCTGAATTTAAATATCTGATAATTTACTCAACCTCATGTCATCCAAGATGTTCTTGTCTTTCTTTATTCAGTTGAAAAGAAATGAAGGTTTTTGAGGGAAAACATTTCAGGATTTTTCTTCATATAGTCGACTTCAATGGGGATCAGTGGGTTGAAGGTCCAAATTGCAGTTTCAGTGCAGCTTCGAAGGGCTCTACACAATCTCAGCAGAGAACTTATGTAGCGAAATGATTGGCCATTTTCTAAAAAAAAAATAATATTATGTACTTTTTAACGACAAATGCTGTCTTGCACTATCCTGCGATGCGTGTCTATGACTAAACACATTACATCATTTTGTTGGAAAGGTCATGCATGGGTAGTTCTTCTTCTGTGTACTTTGGTTCAAAAAGGTAGGGTTTAGTGAAAATCTCCATCTCATTTTCTTCTCCAACTTCAAAATCATCCAACCTTTTTTTCACCTTTTTTTCACTTAGAATTTCCACGTTCTCTTTATAAACACTTGACCTTTCCTACAAGATGTTGTATAATGCGTGAGGTAGTGCAAGACAAGCATTTGTGGTTGAAAGGTATATAAATTCTTTTTTTTTTTTTTTAGAAAATAATTGATTGGTTCGCTACATAAGACCCTTATTCCTCAGTTGGGATTATGTAGAGAACTTTGAAGCTTCACTGAAACTGCAATTTGGACCTTCAACCTACTGATCCCCATTGAAGTCCACTATATGGAGAAAAATCATGGAATGTTTCCCTCAAAAACCTCAATTACTTTTTGACTGAAGAAAGAAAGACATGAACATCGGATGACATAGGATGAGTAAATTATCAGGAAACTTTAGTTCTGAAGTGAACTAATCCTTTAAGTTTATAAATGACATTTCTTTGTCAGCCGTGTTGGATTTATTCTTTTTCACAGAGATTGGCAAAATGTAGTCTGGGTTGCTTTTGCTGCAAAGAGTTCTTGTGATACTAAGAATATGGCCAAAATGAAATGTATATGATAGTAGGCAGCATAATCTTACAATTGATTGTTGCTAAGCTAATAGCATTGTGCTGCATAAGCACAAAAAGGCCAACACACAAATATTGCGTGAAACAACCCATTTTAATTACTCTGAGCTTTTTATTGATTTTTTTTTTAGCACTGAATAAAATTGATGTTTATGTTAACATAATGACTGTGCTTCCTAGTATGACTGTCACACACAATTTTCGTGGTCAAAAGAGTTTACAGTAATTACTGTTGATCAGTTAAATTCTTTTTTTTTTTTTTTTTGGCCAATGAATCAAAAATCTAGTGAAGGGGAGTGGAGACATTTTATAACAATGACTGTACAAAAGCATACAAAAAGGACTTAATGTTGATATGCAGACCAACTGCCTAACATGGGCAAATGGGTACATTTTTTGGATGCGGAAATCTTTTTTCTGTTTCATAATTGGGTGCAACCAGCATTTGCTTTTTGGAGTGCCAATCAAATAGGTATTGCTGTTAGATTATTTATTTATTTTTTATATCTATATAGCATTTTTTAAAAACATAATGGTCAGTTTTGTGACACACCTTTTGGAACATTTCTTGGCATCTGAAACCTTAAAATGTCTAAAAATCAAAGATTTCATAACAGAGCAGCAAAGATGAAGGGGGATAGATACAAGAAGTCTTAAGGAGTATGTGATGCTGTAGACTGAATGGAAGCCAACAGGGTGTTTTCTCTGGCCTTTTCAGCCTCCCCGTTGCCCTTTTGTTCCCATCACTTCTTGCTAACATTCTCTCATTTGCCTCAGTCCTTGTCCCTCAGTCAACTATTACAATAGTAATTATGGCCAACAGCTATTTTTTAGTTCCTTTTGTTGATGTGCAAGAACGTTGGTTTGCCCTTTGCTGTGAGAACATGAAATGGCGAGGAAAGTGCGGAGCAAGCAGTAATGGGCCGTACATGTTTTTTTCCACTATCTCCTTTCGTAAGGAGCTGGAGAAAAGCATATTATTTCCAGGCCATTAGCAGGCACTTGTAGCTGTTCTTTGCTCTATAAAGTATTAATGCAGGTGAAGCCGCACGCTGATGGAGCAGAGAGCCATGGATTTGCAGCACAAGTCAGGTTTAGCGTAGACACGCTCTTCAACTTGAGCACCTGGATTTTTATTTCTCTGATTCTGCTGGTGGGAAAATAAAGTACAGTTGGTCATTGCTTTGTGTTACTAAACTAAATCCAACATGGGCTCATTGGGAAAACAAAGCCTCTACTTACATTTTTGCAAAAAATACATCTATACATTAAAGGCACACTATGTAAGATTGTTTTATTACAATATCCAAAAACCACTATTATTTATTTGAGTTTTGTAATTACATGATCCCAAATGTTTCCAAGAATGTTTAAATCCAGAGAAATAATGTCATTGTCACCTAGCGATGACGTCATACACCCTCGATTTTTTTAATTTTTTTTGTAGAACATATGGAAACACCAAACACACATTAAAACAAAACTTTAAGAAGAATTTAAGGGATGTAATGGACCGTGCCATTGCTTTGCTTGCCAATGACAAAGACGACAACTCCCATGATTCCAGACTCAATCACGGCGTCATCAGACTATGCCTTTGTTTTGTTGTTTGTTTTGAATATGTGCTCTCTAGCGGCGAAAATTACATATTGTGCCTTTAATGGCAATAAAAGCGTGAATAAAAATGCAGATTCACTCTCTGACAGTGACACATTTAGACAAGCAGAAATACTATTTTATACGGAGATAACATGATAACAGTGTTACCGAAGCTGTTACCTTTAATTATGTTTTCACATTTAAACCAGTAAATACGCTCCCACACTTTTCTCATCTTCCTAGCAGACATAATCAATTGTATAAAAACCAACCTGATCTCATGGCAAAAAAGTACCTTTGGGAACTTTTTCACAAGACGTTTTGTGACTTATTCGATGTGTAATGTCCACTGAGAGGCGCTAAAAGAGTGTGTTTTTTTTTTTTTTTCCCACTCCAAAACAGATAAACGTACATATGGTACGTTTTATGTGACATTGGTTTAGTATGTGTCACTGCAGTTCTTGAAATGTCTGTTGAGTGGTGCTATAACTCTAATGATCAGTGACGTTTTAAAATAACATACCATCTGCACTACACCTAAACCTACCTGAAAGTATGAACAAAAGCAAATTTGACGTAAAAAAACAATAGCGAGCGTGCCATTTTAGTGATGTTTTTCAATCTCTCCTTTTAGTTCTTTCATCGTGAGTCATGTTTTTCACAGGATTCCTACCCAAGGATTCCACATCCTAAGTCTAATTCTGTTTATGTACTGTTACACATGCCTTTCTTTCTCAGCTGTTTGCTTTTACTTCAGAACTAAATTACTGTGTTTACGAGGATACTTGCAAAGACAGGCATTTTGACACATACAAGTGTCTATTTAACCGTTAAAGCCCTGTAAAGCGACAAAATAACTCTATTCAGTACTCATGTGTACACATCTCTGATTGTGATTCAGTGGCTTAAAATCACTTATTTTTAAACTGCAATGTTTAAGAACATGTGTAAACGATATGTTTTTGTGACCATGTAGCACAGCAATATCACATGTGCCTGTAACCGTAATAGAGATGATAGTCCAAAATTCTCTACTGGTTGACAAAATTTTACCAGTTAATAATGTTTACCAGTATATCGCCCACCTCTAATCTAACATTAAAATAATTACATTTGACTATTTGACTAGTATTTCCAATGTCAACTTGTAGCTGCAGTTCCTACTATACATACAATTCACTTCAGTTTTAGTGTACAACAACTACCTATACAACAGAATGAACCCTTGCCAAATTCACATTAAAGGAGTATTTCACTTCCAGAACAAAAATTTTCGGATAATTTACTCACCCCCTTGTCATCCAAGATGTTCATGTCTTTCTTTCTTCTGTCATAAAGAAATTTCTGTCAGGATTTCTCTCCATATAGTGGACTTCTATGCTGCCCTTGAGTTTGAACTTACAAAATACAGTTTAAATGCAGCTCCAAAAGGCTCTTAACGATCCTGAGGAAGAAGGGTCTTTTTTAATGAAACAATCTGTTATTTTCTAAAAAAACTAATGTACAAATTATATACTTTTTTAACCCCAAACGCCTGTCTTGGTCTAGCTCTGCGTGAATTGTGTGTCTTCCTGTTTATGACAGTTAGAGTATGTCACATCTAACTCCTGTCTCATTTTCACCTCTAACTTTAAAGAGGGGGTACAAAGGTGTTTCGTATATTCAGAGTTGTTTACTGTGTTAAAGGGTTGGATTCTCATGCTAAACGTGGCCAAAGTTTAAAAAAAAAATTTGGACAAATGACAGAGAATTTCTTTGCTAAAAATCTTACTTCCGGGTGGGTACAAGTTCCGGCTAATTTTTTAGATCGTGGCATTAATGACGTAATGGGTGGTGGAAGTCCTTATATGAGCATTTCTCCCGGAAAAAAGCACGTCCGCGGTGCCCGCGATAATGTCGGCTAGACCGTGAGAAAGAGGCCGCGCCTATCAACGTGCTTCATTCGGATGCACTCTGCAAGGGATTCTTTCGGGAAGAATGTCTCTAAAGAAGTGTGGTTTTGGTTGTAAGGCAAAGATAACTTTGCTTATAACTCAGCTTTCTGAAGAACCCAGCGTTACATGAACAGTGGATGCGGTTCATTTTTCTGGGGCAGCAATGGAGTTTCAAGTGTGTGTTTCATAGTTCAACGCTGGATTTGCACATTGTTTGTTACTGAAAGATGGAGCGGTCCCAGCTATAAAAGATCCCGGTCATGATTCAGAACTGCAGATGGTAAGTGAAACAACATCAAAAGTCTGTTTTATTGGCCATCCCATGGGCAATTCTAACGCAAGCGATTGTCGAATTTAGCTCCGCCCATGGCGCGCCTCCAGAAGTTCGGCTTTTTCCGGAGAAAATCGGAAAGCTTTATTTTTCTTTCATAAATATAATAAAACTAAAGACTTTTTGGAGATATTAAGGATACATTACTACTCTATAGGTACTCAGGATTAACATGAGATTAGGTCAAACTGTGCATTTTATGTACCCTTTAAAATCGTACTACATCACTGCAGAAGTACCAACCCAGTGTTTAAGTTGAACATGCAAAGAAGATCAAACGCTGTTTACAAAAAAAAAAAAAAAAAAAAAGATTTTGAAGTTGGAGGAGAAAATGAGATGGGAGTTTTTTGACCTACCATAACTGCCATAAACAGGAATACACGTAGTTTACACAGAGCTAGACCAAGATGAACGTTTGCGGTTAAAAAGTATATAAATGTTTTGCTAGATAAGACACTTCTTCCTCGTCTGGGATCGGAAAACTGCATTTTGGAAGTTCAGATTTGGGGGCACCATACATACCTATTATATGGAGAGAAATCCTAGAATGTTTTCCTCAAAAATCATAATTTTTTTTACGACTGAAGAAAGAAAGACATGAACATCTTGGATGACAAGTGGGTGAATACATTATCTGTAATTTTTTGTTCTGGAAGTGGAATAATCCTTTAAATCTGAACGCACTTATTGCGCCACTCACTGGACATTTCCCTATGAAAGTGTTACAGAATGTGCAAGAAATGTTTTCCAAATGAGCCTGGGTTGACTAAATAAAAGCTGAAAGTTGAGATCTGGTTATAAAATAGAGGCACTAATCAGTAAAAATGGCCAATCAGCCAGAACTTGGCTGTGACAGTGTTTACAATTTGTGGTGTTTTGCCACTACATTTTTTTGTTGTTGTTGTTGTTGCCAGTGCTCTGAGGATTGTGAAAGAGAAAAAATGTCTATCCTTCTCGCATTATTACAGAGTTTAGTTTATAATCTGAAAAATACAATCAAAAACACAACAGACTGGCTACATAAATCCAAGTAACACCATAACACCAATCAGAAATAGTTTTGTCTGGTAAAGAAAAGTACATGGCGGTTTCCTTTAGGCTAATTGCTGTGACGCTTCTTCATTGAGGCCATTAATAACAAGCAGGGTTTTTTATGTCAACACCGGGTTCATGGCATGTTGCTTCCTCTCAATTTCTGACTGCAAAATCAATCTCAAGTCTCAGATAAGTAAAAACTGTTGATTGGTGTAATTATCATTCTTTGCCCTTGGTGAAATACAGACACTTTGAAAATGCCAAAGTGACAGAAATCCTTTTTGCATGTTTTGA
This sequence comes from Cirrhinus molitorella, assembly GCA_033026305.1. NCBI lineage: Eukaryota > Metazoa > Chordata > Actinopteri > Cypriniformes > Cyprinidae > Cirrhinus > Cirrhinus molitorella. The sequence continues at coordinate 26,705,409 of CM065122.1, read as the reverse complement.
GAAAGATCCTTAATTGTGTTTGTTTCCTTTTATGGCGAATCATTTGAAACTCACTCAAGGACGTGTTATTTTCTTCCTCTCGCCAGTTCAAGGAACAGGAAAAGAATCTATTCACTGAATAAAGTTGATACGTGTGTTTAAATGGAATGTGAATCAGAGCTGAATAGCCCCGGTGTCGACTTTCCTGTCAAGACTTCCTCCAAATTCAGAGAACAATAATGACCTTAACTTCTTTATCCAGCCCTATGGTCGCTTGATATTGAATTTAAGAACATTCTGTGCTTTTTCCTCGTCTCCGGACTATACACACATTCACCTGTGTGTGAGAAGGCAACCTGTAGCTGGAATATGAATCTGGTGTGATAACACATGCTGAAGAATCAATATCGCAGTTTGTGTGCACTGAAGGTTTATTTGCTCATGTAGTTTAGTGCAGTAGTGTCTCATTCTTCTCCATTATTGCATTATTTCTGAGTTGGATGTCATAATTGTTTGCAGCCATGGTTAGGATGGTGTGTTATTTATGACTGAATGAAGGATAATTGCCGATAGTGCTGTAGTGGTACAGTTCATTGATTCCACATCATGGTCGACCTGCGTCTGCCACCGTATACCAGCCAATGAATGATGAGCAGGTCAGCTACTGTAATTCTCATTCGCTGAGGCTTGTCATTTCCATCATGCTTGCTAGCTTGATTGAAGTTCAAACTTCTTGCGCTAATTAAAACCACTTTGTCATAGAGACAACTTTGTTATACAGACAATACATTCTATTATTTATTTTTAGCTTTATGTATTTCATTGCTTAAGGAATGAGATGAATCAAAAATCCATAAAGACAGATAATTATGGAAGCCTGTTTTCACCTCAGAATGAAACTACAAATTTTATTATCTAAGATCGCAGTGTTTTTTTTTTTACAATTTAAAAAAAAATCTAATTTAATTTAATTTTATTTTACAATGCATTCTATTATTTATTTATATCTTTATGTATTTCATTGCTTAAGGAATGAGGTAAATCAAAAATCCATAAAAACATAATCATGGAAGCCTGTTTTCACCTCAGAGTAAAACAAGAAAGTTACTTTATTATTATTATTATTATTATCTGAGATCACACTGTTTTTACTTTCTTATTTTATTTTGTTATTATTTTATTATATAAATGTTTTAATTTAATTCAATATTATTTATTTTTTAAATTTATTTATTTATTGTATTTTTAATTTGATTGAAGTATTTATTTGTATTTTATTGTTTTTTATTTTACTTTTTTATGTTTAAATAGAATGTATAAATTTTGTAATTAATTCTTTAATTAAACTTTTAATTTTCTTTATTTCTTTTTTATTTTATTTATTTCATTTAATTGTTTTTTTACTTTATTTTATTTACTTTGTAATTTTTAATTTTATTTAATTGTTTATTTTACTTAATTTTATTCTTTTTTTTAATTCTACTTTATTTTTTTGCTATTTTGGAGTGGAAACAGCTCTCATAGTAGTAAAAAAGCTATTGGCGTTTTTGTTTTTTAAACAAAAAATGCCTCAATCATTACAATTTGGTTGAACCACAGATGTCTATAATATTTAGCATTCTGGTTATATCTCTAAGTTGTATGATGTGTAGTTAGAGACCCTTCTGTTTTGCATCATGATCCATATGTTGAATCTCCTCTGTAGAGGGGTGTTCCTGGTGAGTTTGTCCCTCCAGGGCAATTGTACATCATTCTACAATCTAGTTTACGATGGAGGGATTCATATCTCAGTTTTCGCAAGAATCATACAGATAACTCATGTCAGCCTTCCTCAGCCCTCCGTGTGAGCGAAGTGCAGCCACAGCACATTAACCATATTTACTGCCGACAATTTCCAAAGGAAATTGCCTCCGCGAAGGGAAAAGGGCATTTAGAAAATCCAAACTCTAGATTTCAATCAAGATATGTCAGTTTAAAATATTCTTTCCCTATGTACATGCTGTTGTCTTTGTTTCTCGTCTGTGAACCATGACACTTTACAGGGTATTTTATTATGTGGACAAAGAAGCAAATTGCTGGCCGTCATATGTTGGATTTGGAAGGAATAATAGTTTTTTAATGTGAAAAGTAAATGGGAAGTCCTTTTTTTCTACATGCGGGCCATCTGTCACCATGGAGAAAACAATCTTGCCAGAGCATGTTACATTAAACAAGATCATGTTACATCATGAAGCACTTTTTGTTCTGACATGAGAGAAAATTGGAGGACTAATTAGAGTCCCTTCAAAGACAAGGATTAGAACCTAATTTGTTTCAGCGCTTAGTGACACTTTCCGTGCGTTTTTTGAACATCCAGCCTTAAATCCTCTGAGCGCTGATTACATTGCTGTTTTGAGTGTTCCTCTCCATCATGCACCATTCCTGCCTTGCATGGATGCCCTCGTTCTTCAGATCTTTTGCCAGTCTTCATCTTAAAGATAAGCCTTCCAGCTCAAGCTGTTAGTCTGACTTTGAGCTTCGCTCTTCAGGTTTATTCAATATAGCAATATTCTAGACTTTTTATTTATTTATTTGTTGTTAAACAAGGTTCATTGCAGGTTTATTTTGTTAAAACTATCCAGTTTCGACTACTGTTGCTCATAAATCTTTTGCACGAGGTTCCACGCTGCTAAAAACCAAGCTTGTTTAATAATTACTCAATTTAAAAAACTCAGTTTAATTGGGAAATAGATGGTTTTATTTAGAGAGTTTTGTCTGTTTTACCACACAGAATTGTGTTGTCTCGTTCAGAGGTGCAGCATTTACTCAGTAACATTGAGCTGAAGCAGTAACAGACATTAGGTTATACCTAATTGCATATTGTGTACAATGCTATTATTTTATTGAATTTTATTTTGAACTGGAAGCTTCCACGTGTGTGTGTGTGTGTGTGTGTGTGTGTGTGTGTGTGTGTTTGAAAAATAATTTAATAAAGAAAAACAATACATAAATGTAACTGCTTTTATTTCATTAAATTTTTTATTTGTTCATTTATTTTGAACTGAGTTTGAACTGAAATGTACTTTTAACTATTTTATTTATTTATTTATTATTTATTCATTTTTAATGTAATTAAATTAAATGTAATTTAAGTTTGAAATAGCTTCCATATGTTAACCTGTTTTGTGCGTTTAATTATTTTATAGTACAAAAGATATTGATAAATTTAACTGCTTTTATAATTTTATTTTATTTTAAAATGGAAGCTTTCATATGTTTTTGTGTGTGTGTTTTGAAAAATTATGTTATAGTAAAAAAGATATTGCTGATTGCTAAAGATATTGTAACTGCTTGTATTATTTTACTTTGTTGTATTTTATTTTAAACTGGAAGCTTCCATGTGTTCCAAAATCCATTTTGTGTGTGTGTGTTTTTTTTTTTTTTTTGGAAAAAAATGTTAAAAAGTAATTTTAATTTAATTTAATTTTATTTTATTTTATTTAATTTAGAACTATAAGCTACCATTTTGTGTGTGTATGTAACTGCTTTTATTTTATTTTTGAACTGGAAAAGTTTTGTGTGTGTGTTTTTTTTTTAATTTTTTTTTAGTAAAAAGTTATTCATAAATGTAACTGCTTTTAATTTAAATTTGATTTGTTTATTTCTTTCTTGTTTTGTTTTATTTTATTTTGAAATGGAAGCTTCCATATGTTGCTAACTGGTTGCTAAAGATATTGTAACTGTTTGTATTGTTTTATTTATTTATTTAATTTAATTTAATTTTTTATTTTAGACTAGAAGCTTTAAAATGTTAATCCGCTTTTTTTTTTTTTGTAATATTGAGAAATATAACTGCTTTTATTTATTTTTACTTTATTTGTACATTTTACAAAGCTCTTGTACAGGAATGTCTTCCCTTTTCTGTACAAAAATTCATCCTCTAGTTAAGGCCAATGGACTGATTGGTTTAGACATCAGAGGAAGTGGCTCTTATCTGATTCTTGACCGCTGACCTACACCGAGACATCAGAGATGGAGTTAGGGGATAAACGGCAGCTATGCTCTGTCAAAAGTGGGTGGTGGAATTCTGCTGAGGTGGCCGAAGTTCTTGGTGCAATTGATTAAACAATATTTCTCACCAGCTCGATGTGAAGGGAAGGAAATATATTTGCTCTTTCAGTGTGAGCCGAACGCCCCCGTGCCTCGCTTGGGGTATAAAATGATGTGTTATTTTAATTTACAAGACCAAGCTCATTTCTGTCTCTCATTCTTTTAACCATCAAGGATGCTTGTGGAAATCCTAGAATTAAAATGCCATGCAATTAGATGAATTTCAAGTTCATGTATTTGTCATGTATCATTTCCTTAATTAGTCTGTGAGAGACTGATGCTCACTAGACGGCACAGGAGCTGGTGTGAAGAAAAACACAATATGAAAGTAAATTGCTCATTGTACATTCTGATCTTTCTTTTGTGCATTCAAGCAATCAAGTGAGGATTCCTTTCTGCACTCAAAGAGAGAAATGGGGAGAAAAATGTCAGATTTACAGTGTCGTCTCAGACCCTCTCACATTGAATGACACAATACTGAATCTCCCTCTCATGTGTTTCTCTGCATAGGCTGCTGGAATTTAATAAGTCCACATTATTAAAGCTCTGGTGCTGGGATATATTTCACTATTTTTATCAGGTACACTTTTATTTGGTTGTGAAATGCATTGAGCTGTGGCACTGGATAGGCTCACCCCTGCACAACCTATTGAGCTATTGGTTTTCATGCGGTTATGAATCGCAGAGAGCATGGAAAACAATGAGGCTCAAACTCAGTGAGCTATTGCATCTTGAGATTGATAAATATAAATCTCTTTTTAATATATTTATATTTGATTGTATAATATCAGGTATGACTCTAACAGGTACATTTGTGAACATCAGTGTTATGGTATCTATGTCATCTCTGCTGGGGAAACCCCACTTAAACCAGCCTAAGCACTTCCCCCATTGTCCACAACATATAAGAACCCTGGTTCAACCGGAAAGAAGTTGTTTATGGGGTGAATTAAAACAAGAACTGTATTGGTATTTAGTAGTTTTACTTTAAAGCTTGTTTTGTCTTATTTTAAATATTGATGAGAAAATAAATTGATGCATGGCAAATCGAGAAATGATTCTCCATCGATTCTGAGATTTGCGGCTGTTCAGAATTCAAATAACGAGGTACTGTCGCAAAAGTTTAATGCTCTATTGTGTTTAGGGATGGGCGATATATATCGGTCGATAAATTCATGCGCATCTCGTCAGTAAAGCCGGTTCTTTGATTAGCGGTAAATCTCCATCACCTGTGTTCAAATAGAGCGCTAGTTTATTCACAGAGCCGTAGATCACTGGAAAGCTACCCCAATGAATCACCCGCAAAACAGAACCAGATATTGCGTAGCTTGTCAGTGATCTACGGCTCTGTGAATAAACTGGCGCTCTATTTGAACACAGGTGATGGAGATTTACCGCTAATCAAAGAACCGGCTTTACTGACGAGATGCGCATAATATCGATCGATATATATCGCCCATCCCTAATTTTGTTGGAAATATCCCCTATACTCAACCGTAAATCCAGTGTTGGGGTAAGTTGTAAAAAAGTAATGCATTACAATATTGCGTTATTCCCTAAAAAAGTAACTAATTATGTTACTTAGTTACTTTTTATGAAAAGTAGTGTGTTACATTACTTTTGCGTTATTTTTGCATTACTTTCAAATCTGGACAGGGCTTGCTTGTTTGTTTTTAATATAAAAAAGTTTGATTCTTAGCAAATGTAAAAGACCTTTCACACCAAAATGAAATTAAGTGAATAAGGCTAAAGGAAAATTAACTTCACGTCTGTACAGTAGAACTGTAGGAAAAGAAAGTTTAACAAGCAATGAGCACAAATATTAATAATAATATTTAATCTAAAGTAAGTTTTGCTTATTATTACACTCCAAAAAATGCTTTTCTTCCTTAGATTTTTTTGTCTTGTTTCTAGACAAAATACCTAAAAATTCTTAAATCGAGAAGGATTTTCTAGACAAGTAAAAATCATTGTCTTGTTTTTTCTGAAAACAAGTCAAAATTAATTGTTTTTGCTTGAAACAAGCAAAATAATCTTGTTTTCTGTTTGAAAATCCTAAAAAAACCTTCTTGATTTCAGAATTTTTTTGATATTTTGGCTGGAAACAAGACAATAAAATCTAAGTAAGAAAAGTATTTTTGCAGTGAATGCTTGAAGTGGATCAACAAAGTTCAGCAGCAAAGTCATGTTATTCCTGAGTACCTATAGAGTAGTACTGTATCCTTATTATCTCCAAAAAGTCTTTAGTTTTATCATATTTATAAAAGAAAAATACAGCCTTCCGATTCTCTCCGGAAAAACCAGAGCTTCTGGAGGCGTGCCATGGGCGGAGCTATGTTGGACGATCACTTGCGCTGGGATTGCTAATAAAACAGACATTTGATGCTGTTTCACTTACCATCTGCAGTTCTGAATCATGACCGGGATCTGTTATAGCTAGGACCGCTCCATCTTTCATTATCAAACAATGTGCAAATCCAGCGCCGAACTGGGCCTTGCATATGAAACGTTTGTCAGCAAACACACACTAGGAACTGCATCCATTGTTCACGTAACGCTGAGTTATCTTTGCCTTACAACCAAAACCACACTTCTTTAGAGACATTCTTCCAGAGTAAATCCCTTGCAGCAGTGCACTGAGTGCAGCCGAATGAACCGCGCTGATGTGCGCGCACTCTCTCTCTCACGTCTCTAGTCACGTCTCTCTCTAGTCACCGTGAGCGCGGGCGCCGCGGTGCGCTTTTCCGGGAGAAATGCTCATGTAAGGAGTTCCACCATTCTGTACGAAAGCCACGATTGAAAAGAAAGAAATTCTCTGTCATTCGTCTAAATTATGTTTTTTAACTTTGGCCGTGTTTAGCATGAGAATCCAACTGTTTAACACTGTAAACAAATCTGAATATACAAAACACCATTGTACCCCCCCCTTTAATAAAACAGGATTAAATACATTAAGGAAACAAAAAGTAACTTTCTTATTATTTTCTTATTATATATTTTTTTTTATTATTCCCCAGTTTTGCAGAAACTTACGTAAAAAGGCACTTATTGAGGCACTTAATGAGCCTATGTTGGATTTTCAAATGCATCCCGATTCAATCTCGAATCGATTCTGAGCTTAGAGCAGCAGATGGCACTGCATGCTTCCAATTACTTACACACATCAAACCTAAAATAATCATTCAAAAAGTGTGAATTACAAGGGTGTTCATAGTGGGCTGAGTTTAAATTAATTTCACATTATAAAAGGATTCTGAGCCAAGGTGTAATTACAAAACTCAGCCGAATGCACAAGTGCTCTTTGGGTCTTTACTTCGTGAGCATTTGAGTGTGCAGTTAAAAACTAGAGAGAGCACCATGTGCTGTTAAAAACTAAGCTCAGAATCATTTCCAGTGAGAGAGAGAATCGCAATGCATTCTGAAAATCTCAGAATCTATCCATGAAATGCGATGCAACGATTTATCGTCGGAGCTAGGCCTTATATTGATAATTATTTTGATAATCGAGGAATCGCTCAATTATTCTGATGATTAACGATGATGATACGAGTAATCGTAAAGTTTGTGGTAATAAAAATAGACCTAAGCAAATAAAAACATTTAAAATGACTTAAAATTACATTTATAATAGCAATGAGATAATAATAATTTTAGATAATAAGAACTTTTTTTTTTATATACATAATGTATTATAAATAATAGAGCTAATTATGCATAATAACAAATGACCACAGAGGGTACCTAGATTGTTTTACACTTTACTGCATTTAATCCTTGTTTAATATTAAATCAAGCAATCGCGACAGACCGATTAGAATGATTAATCAATTTATGGTTGAGTATTTAAATGATTAAACAGTAGACTTTGATCATTGCTTTTGCAATTCATTAAAATATTGAGCTATACATACAGAGCTGGCTTTATAGCAGAAAATCAAGTTAATCAAGTAATGCTAACTGAATGGTAGACTGACACTGTTTTTTTGTGTTTGATATTGCAAAGTTGCTTGGACTATTACATGAAGTGTTATATACATAAAACCTTCCTACACTCTTCAGCTCTGTTTGTAGTTCTTATAATTCTTTAGCTGAATTACTTTGTTTACTCATTTAATAAACATTGTATATTCAAAAAATAAAAAAATGCACTGCTTATAGCTTCAGTGTGATCACCTATTTTTTGTAAGAAGCTTGTTGTATAACTTCTTTTACCTTGTCTATAGTTGAACTGCTGTAATGCTTAGTATACTTCAATTTTAGAGGTAGCTTCCCCAACATACCCTGCTGAAAAAAAAAACATACATCTCCGCATGTATGTTTAAGTATGTTTTAATAGTCTATGCTGGTTGTGTGTGCTGTAATCGTAATGTGTTCAGTGTATGATTCTACATATTCTTTGTTTTAAGTGTGCTCACAGGGATTTGCAAGGCTCTATTGTACCACCCACACACAGATCTGTAGAAGCCTGCCCCATATTACACTCCTGCTGACCCATTTAAGGTGTTTAACAAACTGTGGGCCTCATTGCTGGTGCTGTTTGCGGCCATCTTGACAATCCATCAGGACCTCTGAAAGAAAAGTCTTGATTGTAGGGGACTGAAGTTGTCCTGAAGTTGACCATTACACAAAAGACATGTGAATGACAGAACAAGATCCTGCCCCGTGATTACTGGCATCTTGATGTATCCATGCCTGAGGCACACCTGTCTAGCTTGCAAACACATCTGTGAAAAGCACTTGGTAAAATAGAATATATTTAAATCAAAGGAATACTTAACAGGCTGGGTCTTTTGGAGTCTTTCCTTAAATATGTATTTTTCATTCAGGCCTCATAATGAAAACAGTTCAGCGATGTGATTTGGTCAAATATATTTGGATGAAAGATGGAAAATCCTTTCTTCTCTGTTAAAAGGAAAGACACTAGTGCTGCTTTAAGTCTTGAAAATATTGGGCTGAATGAGACTGTCTTGCATTTGAAGTATCCCATCTTCTTTCTTTCAGGCCAGGTTTCATTCTCTGCTGAATCTAAGAGATCGATTTCAAAGCAAAGCTATGAAAATGCTAATGCCGTAAAACTTACAGAAGATGAATCCTTAAAATCAGTCCAATAATACCCTTAGCTGAATCTAAGAAAAATAGAAAAATGAAATGTCGACTTAACTATGGTAAGTCGACATGTGATTTGACTTAATGCCACAACTCAGGCCGCTCAGCTCAAAATGAAATCATTTACTTGATTTAAGCATTGCACTCAATCCAAGGGCCCTCAAACACACTTGAAAGGATGCAACAGGGAATTATTTGTTATTTTTTTCAGAAAGCAGGTTGTAAATTTGAGTACCTTTGCTCCTGAAGCTGCATATCCTATGGATGTGTCTTTTCAGGAGCTTTCATCATCACTGTTGTGCAAAATAAATGCGTTCTTTTCCTGGAATTTGGATATTTAAGGCTAATTGTGTTTCATTTCATCTCAAGCAATGGATTGGAGACAAACAATGTGCTATTCTATCAACAAACACTGATTTATGTGATGGTGAAAATGTGTGCAATTTAGAAATGACATTTTAATTAAATTAATTATATTACAAATAAGTTCTCCAGTTATGTCATACATAATTCAAATGTATTAAAAGCTATCATGAAAATCTGACTTTTTTCATGTTTAAATACTATAAACGAGTCCCTGGTGCATCTGCCAACCCAGAAAATGTGAAAAATGACAACCCAGTAACTTCGTTTTAGTAAGCCTTTCTCAGCAAGCTTGTGAAAAAACAAGCGGTCAGATTTGTAGGCGATGATGTAGGAAAGGGGATCTTATTATAATATTACCGCCCCCTTAATTTGCACGTTTCTGCCCACGTAAGCGACAACAATGTACCAGTTCTAACACCAATGGCAAATGTTTGAGCAAAACATGCTAACTGTTCTGCCGTTGGCTGCACAGACGAGCGCAGAACACTATTTAGGCTCGAGAGCAGTGGAATTATTGATTTATTTACTTAGGCAATTTCTGGACCACACATTTCTTTCCCAGCTGTTTACCTTCACAGACATAACTGACTGTTTTTGTAACCTACGTGTGTTTTTAACATAAACTATTTGACAGTTTAAGCGCAATAAGACATGAAAAAGAACTTAGTTTTGTACTCACATGCCATGTGACAGCTGATTTCTGTGTGCGTGCTTCGAATGTGTGCTTCGAAGAATAACTGAGGTACGAGCTGTAAAAGCACAGCCCTATTCTAGAAAAGGGAGCAGGGAGCAGCAGCTCATTTGCATTTAAATACACATGCATGAAAACAGCCTGTTTCTGCTTCCACTTAAAATTTTCATTTAATTTCAAATTTTATCATTTTGAAAATGATATAATAAATGATCTTTGAAGTATTTTGAGCTAAAACTTTACAGACACTTTCTGGGGACACTTTTGACTTATATTATATCTTGTAAAAAGAGGCATAATAGGTCACCTTTAAATTATTGTGGCAAAAGAAAGCATCGAATAGACTGTCTAAATTGGACTTTTTATTGTTGTTGTTATTTTATTATTAATCACTAAATTGTAGTGATAATAATCACTATTGCCAGCCCTAGTAATCATTATAACAACCTGCTCCCTTGCTTTACTCATCAGGAAAAAAAGGATTTCTCCATTTTAGTGAACTAAGTCACATGCCTTCAGGTAAATGTTTTAACCTGCTCCTCAAGTGTGCATTCAGAGAGCAAGAGAAAAAACTAAAGGAGAGATTGGGCTCTGATGAGAGCACAGAGAGGTTTGTCATCAAGTTTTCTAAGACAGTTCAGATCTCAAATAGTCTTTTCAACGACACTTCAAAACAATCAAACAATGGAGCCCATCTGTCTTGTGTGTGTTCACTCCAGCTCTGCCGTGCTCCGCACACCCTGCGGTGGGAAATGAAAGCCCATGGTGCTTTATGTTGTAATCATTTGACAAACATTCACAAAAATACATAGAGTGTGTGTACGGAATTGCGAAATTTCCCGAAGAGACTATAAAAGTCCTTCATTTCTCATTAAACTGTAGTTTAAAGAGAAACATATTTAAAAACTTTTTTACTCTGAAATAAAGTGGTATATTTGCAGAGGTATTGTGGTGTGTTATATGTTTTTTTTTTTTTTTTTTTGTATTGTATTTTTTGTTACTTTTGTGAATATGGACCTATGAGTCTGAAATAAAGAGATGATGATGATGATGATACTCATTGTCAGTTACTCAAATTATTTTCTTGTGGGACACCAGAGAGCTGATAAATGATTTCAGCTCTGTGTTGATCATGGACCAATGATGTACAGAAATGTGTTTAATAGATATTTCTCAAAAGACACATTGGCTGCAGATCATTCTAATGTATCTTTGTTTTTTACTGAATTCATTTAGCATGTGCTAACAGTATACAATGGTGCAGTGACAAGTCTAGGAGTTAAAAAGTTTGAGCTATGGTGCAGTAGTTAACATGCAAATTGTGTTGCTAATGCAGGTTTGGATCTGGTCTGTTTCCTCAGTAATTTTCTTTTATTTTGCCACTATACCTGTAGAATAATGAAGCAGTAAGCTGCCGACAAGCAGTCTTTTTTAGATAGACCTTAAATAAAAGCACTTCATCTAGGTTTAAGCCTTTACTCAATATGTCTTCCTGCACCACCTTCTGATTAATGACTCTTTCGTCAAATTACAGTCGGTATTCAAGGGCGTTGTACTAAAACAAGCACCCGTTGACCTCTGTCTACACAGGTGATTGGTATGTTAGTGACCCTCTTGTAAACCCAGGGTAGTGTTACCCTAAAAAAAACTACCTTCACCAAACATCTCCACTGGTGACAAGGTGATTTTAACCTTGTTCTTTGGGGAGTGCCGTGTGGGACGCAGAGGATTGTCTAAATGTAAATAAGTGAAGCGTCGTGGAACAGGTTTCCCTGAAGCTCAGCTGTAATGGATAACTTCACCCGGTCAGTAATTACTCACTGTCTCTCCTCCATGGTGTTTTCATTACTCCTCTTATGATCTGTCAGCGTCGACAAGAAGAGTCTTTGGATATCTCCCTTTGTTGTGCTCAATAGAGCCACCTTGTGAATTTCCGCAAACTTTCTAACGCCTCATTCTGCTTTCTCTCAGTGACTGGCCCACTGATTGATTGAGGTTCAGGAACTTGTTTTATAATTCAACTGGATGAGATGAAAATTGGTGTAACATGTTATTGCTCTCCTCTGTGCACATATACATACAATCTCTGCCATAATCTTGTCCTAAAATCAGCTGGAGACTCTTAGATGTATTCGTTTGAGCTGTTGTCATGAAAGTACAATGATTATTTGACACTTTATGCCAAATTTGTCTCATTGACAGTTGCATTGAGAATTTGAGGTGTTTTGGACATTTGTCCCGAGCCCAGGATGCAAGATTTGCTGGTGAACAACATAGCTAGATCAGCCTCAAACCATCATAAACCAGCCTGGACCAGCTATCAATTCATACAGCTCTTAGATAATGTTTAAAGAGGCATTCTAATACTTCCTTTAGTGATTTATTTAGGGCCCATTGATTGCGAAAAACGTGGCCAGAATCCAGTCATGAAAATGGAATTCACTGTATAATGCGGAATGTTATGGAATTCGTCAAATTTTGGATGAATAAATCAAAAGTAGGTCAGAACACAAACCAAAACATCAAAACATCAAAAATACCATTTAAACTAGGACTGTCAGTTTAACGTGTTAATTTAATTAGTTACGAAAAAATAACGTGAGTAAAATATTTTAACGCGGTTAACGCACTGGCCCCGCCCCCAGACCCGTATGTCAACTTACATTTTATACACTTGACTGCTGACAAATATGATGCCAGGCAACAACTCCATCAATACAGTTATGCCCTAAAATTTAAGATAATGGAGCAAAAAATACCCCTTGAATGAGTTTTTATCTTTCTCATATTTATATCGTATAATAAGCGATCTCATACAAGCAGCCAGAGCATTATGACATGAGAGCTGTTTGTCTCGAATTTAACCAGCTTAAGTGTGATTTCCAAGCAACATAGCGTTAGTTTCTGAATAAATCTGCTTTTTGAACGAATTGGGTACCTTTTATACTGTATTCCTGAATGATTCAGCTGTTTGAACAATCAAATGCGTGAATAAAGGCATAAGACATTTACTGCCACCTGCAGGCAGTTTTAATTTCTTATTTATAGTATTATTTCTTAAAAAAAAATAAAAATATGGGGGAAAAAACTTGAAAAGGATAGTACTGTAACGCCATGCCAGCAGAGGGAACGCTTGCCATTGTACTGTTGTTGCTGCTCCCTCTGCTGCTTCTATGGTTACTTCCTGTTTGGCAGCCATAAAAGGAGGGCCATGCCAAACAGGGAGTGTGAAGTATTGTTTTGCTGTTGTGGGCTCTACCAAGTGTTTCCTTGTTTACCATTGACTTGTTTCCTTGTTTTATTTTCCTTTGTCATTGTCTTGTTTCTTTGCCATAGTTTTTGCCTGGTTTTCATTGTCTAGTTTTCTTTGCTACTTTAGACTGCCCTCTTGGATTTTGACCCTCGCCTGTGTATTGGTTTACGTTTTTCTATTGCCCTGGACATTGTTGTTTGCTGGTGTTCGACCCTGTCTGCCTTGACCACGTTCTGCTTAGTAAAGCTTGCACTTGGATCTCCAAATGCTGTCGTTGAGTCCCCGGTTACAAGTACGCCCAATTATTATTATTATTATTATTATTATTATTATTATTATTATTTATTTAATTTTTTTTTATAATGTCATCATTATTATTATTATTATTATTATTATTATTATTATTATTATTATTACTCAGAAAAAAAGTTTCTCAAGTTATCTTCTTTTATGTTTCATAGTTTGTTAAATTGTATTACATTTTTCATTCTAAAGCTACTATTTGTAATGTCTGCTTAATACTTTCTCATTTAACACAAAAATACATTTAAATAATATTTTGGGGGTATTTTCACAGCCAAATGTAATTTGTGATTAATCGACACATCATGTAATTAATTTGATTCAAATTTTTAATCAATTGACAGCCCTAATTTAAATATGAATAAATATGAATATGAAATATACACACATATTGGCTTAGTAAAAAAAAAAAAAAAAAAAAAAAAAAAAAATATATATATATATATATATATATATATATATATAATTTTTTTTTTTTTTACTAAGCCAATATGTGTGTATATTTCATATATAAGTCAAGTCAGCTTTATTTATATAGCGCTTTTTACAATACAAATTGTGTCGAAGCAACTTTACAGTATCAAATAGGAAAGTAATATATCAATAATGCAAAAAATATATAAAAAAATCTTTAGTTAATACAATTTTATTTAACTATTAAAACAGAGTCTCAAATTTTTTATGGAAAATCCAGAAGAATTAAAATGGAAAAAATTTAATTTGGGAAAAAATTAAATGGAATTTGGGAAAAAATAAAACCAACCTGGTCTCATGATGAAAACATACCTGTGGGAACCTTTTTGTGAGACGCGAAATACGTAGCAATAAGTTTTTTTTTTTCCCCCTCTGGACCCGATGAATGTACATATGGTATATTTTTTATGGGATGTTGGTTTTGTATGCGTCACTACAGTTCTGACTTGAAATGTCCATTGAGTGGCTGTATAACTCTAATGCTCTGTGATGTTTTAAAATAACGTACCATCTGCACTAAACCTACCCGACAGTATGAACAAAAGCGAATGTGACGTATTTTTAAATCTGTCATCTTTCATTTCTTTCATCATGGCTCATGTTTTGCACAGGATTCATACCCAAGGAGACCGCATCCTAAGTCCAGTTTCGTACCGACTGAGCTACTGAGCAAACTTGTTACATCTGGAAAGTGAAACCTATAGAGCTGTAATCACAACTGTGTACGTAAACAGTTACAAGTGCTCGCTGTTTTACCGCTTCTAGTGGGCATTCCTGTTGGAAATGTAGTAAATTAAAATGTTCCCGCAGGTACGTTTTCGTCATGAAATCAGGTAGAATCCCTATTTATTTATACAGAAAAGTACAGTTCAATACAGAAGTAACATTGATATTGTTATATGCTGTCGGTTATATGGTATTTATGAGATCCCTCATTTAATAAAGATGTTTTATACCCATATCTGACTGCATATTCTTCAATTTTTAAATTCTAAATATAAAATGTACTATTTGTCTTCTTTTTTTTTTTTTTTTTTTTTAAGATTTATTTTTGGCCTTTTTGGCTTTATTACGATAGGACAGATCATTATTGACAGGAAGTGAAGTGGGAGAGAGAGAAGGGGGTAGGGTCGGGAAAGGTCCTCGAGCCGGGATTCGAACTCGGGACGCCCGTAGCGCAACAGCACTATATGTCGGCGCACTGCCCACAAGGCTATCGGCGCCGACCTATTTGTCTTCTGTGTATAGGACTTTAACTTATAAATAAGTCATAAATGTTGAGATTCAAGTACAAGGATGGACTCCTTTAATCTGCGCTCTATATGTCACTCCATCATTTCCCGGTTTTGCAAATGTAGAAGCATGGTGGATGTGTGAGAGGCGGTGATAACGAGTGACAGTGGGAAAAGTAGGCCAGGAGAAAACTAAGCGCATGACACATGTAGACAGCAGTGAAATGTGTTTAAATACAAATCTCTGTAGAGTCAGGTTTACATTCGACAAATACCGATGATGTCTTATTTCATTCCCCTCCGCCCTTTGCTTCCTCCGCTCCGAGAGAGTGCCACTAAGTGCTTGGTTTGCGTGCAGGTGCTAAAATCACACAAAATCCCACTCGCTGTTTTCTCTGAGGCTAATTAATGGTACTTTGAGAGCAGCATCTAATAATTCAAGGTTAGCAAAAGACCAAGGGTTATGATTTAATGAGAATGTGTTGGGTAAAACAATGTTTTGCCACCACTATGTGAGGAAGGTGCTGATGAATTAATGAAATTGTCACACTTTACAGGAACTATGGGAATTAATAGTTACTATGTCACCATCAACTGACGTCTATTAATGTGTTGAGGAGGATTTCCATTGAATTAAATTTTCACAAATTTGTTTAGTTTATAAGAACCTGAATTGTTTGTATTCTCTGTCTTTTTTCTAGATTAATTAATTAATTAATTTATTTAAATGCCTGCTGGGCATCCTGCATGTTTAATTTTTGGCTAGCTCTTTTTTTTTCCCACAGGTGAAGTGTCCATGATTTACAGTCTCATTACAAGATGTCACATAAAATGAGACAGGATGCTCAATCATATGTATGAGGCAAATTAATCGGCAAATTAAATAGTATCCTGTAACTTGCATTTATAATATGATTAGAAGTAAGTGCCTTTCTCGGCCCTGGTCCTAAACTAGGCTTTCTTTTTATCCTGTAAAATACACCCCCATCCATGGTAAAATAAATTTATGGCTATTATATATCCTTCAACCTTTCGCCTCTCGGGTTTCCTCCATAAAATATCATGGTGAAAAATGTGTGAATAGTGCCAGAAGGAGCCACTTAACAGTAGATTGTATGGAAATTAAGCCATAAAGGCATAAACAATGTTAATTAAAACCTGAGAAAGTGAGAATTGTAAATGTTAAAATATAACATTTTGCTCCTGAGGTGCTAGTGTATTTTAGGCATGCTTCAACATACTACAGCAAAACAAGTATATACATATAGAATTTAAATTAAAATACAATTATTAAATGTAATTAATTCATTGTTAAATAATAAACACTGATGCTCAAAAGTTTGGGGCCAGTAAGTTTTTATTTTAATTTTAATTATTAGTTTTAGACTTTTAATAGTTAAAAAAAAAAAAAAGAAGAAATCAAAAAGCATGTCTAATTAATTGAAATAATGAAACAGCAATTTAACAGCAAGAAACAATTTAACAGCAATTTATTAAGTTTAACAAAGATTCATTTTTTAGGCCTGTTTTACCAAGTTCTGTATTTTCCATAAATTTTCTGAATTCCATTTTAATGGTTTCATTAAATGTTAATAACCAAAAGCATCTCTAATTCATGGATTTATTATTATTTGCTTTACTTTTTTCCATAGAAATACTATTTTGTGTATTTATATTTTTCTGGTAAATAAAGTCTGGTAAATATTCCTTAAAAAAATAATGTTTTAATAATAATTTTATTAGTAGTAATAGTACTATAATTCAAGTAAGTAATGTATTTCTGTCACAGTTTCTTCAAGTTAAAGCAACTTTGAGGGGTTACTGTGAAGACTCTTAAGTTCCTGTTTGCATATGATAAGTTGATAGTTTTTCTCTAGCGAAATGGTCAAATTCTCATAAATTGAATTGGGCAGTTGTTTATGTGTTCATGAACTTACAGTATATATTGAGGCAGCAGAGGCTGAAAACACTGCAAGCTACTATTCATTCACACAGAGACATGCAGGATTCATATTTAAATAGTAATTTTTTCAGCTTAATATTCATAGACACTAGTTGATACTGAGTTTTGATGTAAGTATACTGACGTACTTTTGATTTATCCATCTAAAATTTGACAAATTGATGACATTGTTGGTGAGAATAACACTTATTTCACATATTTAAAAATTGTAAATTATTTACATTAAATTATTGTTTAAAGGCTGTTTATCACAGACTAAGAATAATAAAATCTGTAATGTTTGACTTGCATTATTAGTCTGATAAACAGCATTATCATTGTAATTTAGGAAAAACTTATTTTGAACGCTGAGCACTGACTTTATATTCAAAGCCGCTGTACTGATCAAAGATAAATTCAATTCGCCCTGCTGGTATTCAGTGACTGTGCAAAAGTCAACAGCTTTGTGATTTAATATCCCAATGAATGATAAGCTATTTATCGCTCTCACAGCAGAGAATTCTTTAATTAGAAAGATTTGCTTATACACTTAGCCTTTGATAAAGAAAAGTCAGTCTTTTCTCTAGCTCTTAAGATATGAAATCTTTCTAGGCGTCTAGCATTTGGTTATTCAAAATATCCAAGAGCAGTGATTCCCAACCACATGTGCTTAAGCTGGTCCCAGGGGTACTTTAGAAAGATTTGGATTTGCTTTGCTAAACCTGTAAGTCTTGTAAATTCTCATTAAATTTGTACAAATTATGGTGTAAACGCTCTTGGGTGATACTGTGATACTTGTTGAGCTTCAGTGCTTTTTAACCTTACAAAGACTACAAATGACTTCACTTCTGTTAAATGTCCCATCTGGATCTGATTTTTAAACGAATTCACAGATAATTCTTTCTCAGAGAGTGTTTCTCTCATAGAAAAAATAGACGTGTGAGCTCAGGTGCTTTATTATAGGAACTTGCAAAATCTGTTTATCACTCACAGTTTAATTATATTAATGATAATATTAAATAATTTCACGAGGGGCACATTTCAGATTTCAGTGAAGAAGACTTTTAGATGTTTTTACGCTTCACAACTTTTCCCTGTCTTTGCTGTCTTACCAGCTTGCATCCTCTATTTAAATGTCTTCATCTCAGTGTAGGTGTGTCAAACGCAGAAGCAGGGAGTCGTTATGACTCACAAATGAAGGAAGGAGTGATATGAGGCACAGCCGGAGGTCTGTGGATTGCAGCATCTGCTTAAAACGCAGAGACGTGAAGAAACAGACGCTATTAAGTGTTTGCAGGGAAAAAGGGTCTTTACTCGGTATTACAGAAAAAAATGGTTTTCCTGGCCATTGTGCTGTTATTACAATCGCTTTTACCCTCACAGCGAGGCTGACTCTAAAGTGAGCATGGAGGTGAACATTACTGCGGTTGATGTTACACATTAACTGGATTCATTGAGTGTGATTAATTCTCCGTATTGATTGGTCAAAGTTTAATCAGGTTTTTAATGTTAATCTTGCTGTATTTAAGCATAAATCGTGTGAAATCTGCACCTCTGCACCTGCCCGTGATCCACCAGAGTCCTCTTGATCTATACATTGAGTGACATTCATTAAATTCTTTAAGATGCAGTTACAGTGTATCTGTGTTAGCTGACCTCATATATAGTTTGCACTACCAGTGGTTTGATTATATGAGGTGGTTGAATATTTCTTCCTTCTGCACAATGCAGTGTTTTGTCAACAACATTTTTTCGCAGATGATAACGAAATAAAAATCAGCTTCAAATGACAAAAGGGATTAAAAACAAATACAAAAAAGAGATGAAAATGTTTGGGAATAGATCCAGTCAAAACTAATCTGCATTTTAGGGAGGATAAATGAGCACATTTGAACTGTAATGCTCTGATCTGTCTGGCGAGACTTAAGTTTGCATTCACTTGCTGCACATCTTATTAAACATTAAAAAAACTTCAACATTTGGGGACACAAGAAGAGCAGACATGCATTAAAAAAAGTGTGACAATATATGTATCACTGTATTAAAGGCTCACTATATTATGTAAAGTATCATAAGAGAGATGGACTGAGCAAGTGCGATACAGCATCTGATACAGCATTCTTCAGCTCAATCAAATATTCACAATAAAACATTAGTTTGCTGAAATTTGTCATATTATCCTTTTATCTGTTAAGGGTGATTTTTGATGACAGAAATTTGTTGGCTGCGTCTTACAAGCTGTTTTTGAAAGTCAAAATAACTTCCTTGTTTACAACCCTGTTTCAGTCTCTTTCAATATAAAAGTCTTTACTGCTGACTCGTCGCCTTTGAATGGCGGATCAATTAAACGAATCACAATCACGAACACACATACACATGCACATACACACATCGTTTACCAATATTATTATTACAGTTTTTTTCAATTGTTTACCAATACCTAAAGTACTTTTTCTAAACTCTTAACACAGCAACACACCTACATCACACAATTAGCCAAATAGTTAATTTTCTGTCCAACACCACATTTTGTTAAATAAATCCAAACTCTACATTTCAAAATGCTTAATACCTTTTTTCTACATATACTAACTCTAGAAAAACACAGCATACCTTATTCAAAACTGAGTCATTTGGTCAAAACATTAGCACTAGTTTCTATCCAACAAAAAAATATAGTCAATCATAGCACAGTGATTGTCAAAATACTAACAGTTGATGGCTTTACAAAAACTGCATTACCTGTCATGTTTCAGTTCTACCTGCATATAATATATAATATAAAATGTATTGTTTTGTTTTTTTTTTTAATTTAGCCTTCAGTTTGCCTTCAACTGAAACCCATTTTACATTTTAAAGTGTTGAATGTGTTCTTTCTTGGCAACATACTATCTAAAACTGAATTGAGTCATTACTTTATAGAATGTACAATAGAAAATGATAGGGTAACCTATGTAGAAATTCAGTTGGAACCTTGATTGAAATTGCTTTCCAGTGGGTAGGGGTCAGATATGGACGGTGCCCCCAAGGTAGCTGATGCCAGTGATCAACAAAAATTCCAACATACATGGTTTTTGGTAACAGTTTTTCCACAGAAATATAAAGAGATTTAAAAAAAAAAAAAAAAAGTCACAATTACCCTTTACCCTTTACCCTTTCTATTCCGTGGCAGAAATAAGATTTCATGGGTTCCACATGTGTAAGAGGAAAAAACATAAAAATGCACAGTCCAACACACATTCTTACTCCTCTCCCCTACCTCTTCTTCTCCCTTTTTCTAATTCAACTACTCCTCTACTTTCTACAACTATTTCTCTCCCTCTTTTTTTTTCTCTCTGATTCTGTGCTGTTCAAAGAGGTCTTTTTTACTCTATGTTGATGTAATGGAAATAGCTTCAGCACCTGACTATTCCTCCAACTGAGACTGGAATCATCTATTTCTAAATATTTCATTGATCTGTTACTTAAATATGCTTATCAGTTGTTACAATATTTTATATAGAAATATTTTCAATCATTTTGAGCTGCTGTTGTTGCAGAAATATAGGCTTTATACTGTATTTAAGGTATGGAATATTAGGTCTTCATTTCTGGTGTTGGGTAAGTTTGTACGAGAAGAAAATGTTTGCATTATAGAAACATGGTAATTGACTGCATATTGTATGAAAACAACACAAATTGTGTTAATGGTATGGTCACAACAGACTGATGTTGTGCTAATTGTGTTTAGAGTTTTGAAAATGTAACTACAGATTGGACAAAAAGTATGTTAACAATTGAAAAAAAAAACTGTAAACATGACTATTATTTTATAAAATATTATTTATTGAATAATATGTCATATTTAATAAGTAGTTGAAGTTACATTAAATGTAACACAATGAGGTTTTGCCAAAACTATTTGCTAAGGAGCAAATGATAGACTGAGCAGAGAATTGGGTATTTGTTTTTATTATTATATTTTTTTTGGTTGGGATTATAGTTATTGATAACTGTTGTTTTCTTTAATATTAATTTAGAATGATATTGTTTGATTCTGTTTTTTTTTATTTTAGTGTTAAGTGTTAAATGTAATGGAATTTGTTTCCCCCTTTTTTGTTTTGTAATGGGCCCATCCTTTCCTTTATAAGTTGTTTGCTTTGTTCATTTATGAGCTTCTCTTTTGTTGTTGTTGCAACAAGTTTAAGTCGTTTTGACTTGGGTTTAAATAAAGACCCATATTTTTTGGTCTTTTTTTTTTTTTTTTTTTTTTTTTGTGGTTTTTCTTCACGGTTGGAGTTATCTGTTATCACTTGAATATCGCTCTTATCAGCCAATCAGATTTGAGGACTGGAAAGAACTCTTGTGTATATATAGAGCTTAGAATTTTAAGATGGATGCTTAATTAATGCATTACAATTTAACTAGACCAACTGATTTTAGTCAACTAAATCTACTGTAGATTTAGTCAACTAAAACTAGACTAAAACTGCACAATTCAGATGGCATTTCTGTCAGAGTTTTTTTTTTTTAGCTTCAGATCAGTGTTACATTCTGGTGTAGGAACCAGATTTAAATCACCAAAAATTAAAATTCTGTCATTTATTTACCCTCATGTCATTTCTAACCTGTATGACTTTTTTTTTTTTTTTTTTTTTTTCTCTGGAGAATATTTTTGAGAGGCCCTTAAATGTCTCATTCCTTGGTACATACAATAGACATCAGTGATAACGAAAACTGCTTGGTTACTCAAAATATAGATTTTTTTGTGTTCTGTAAAAGAAAGAAATGTGTTCAGGTTGGAAACACCAGGGTGAGTAAATAATGGCAAAAGATTTCCTCTCTGGAAATAAATGTAACATTGGTCATGAAGTTGTGACCCATCACTGTACCAAAATTGTTTATTGTACAAAAGTAAATGGCCATAAAATCTGTCATTAGAACTTATTGCCCAAAGACATAACGTTTGACTTTGACAGTTTGGTAAATAAGTGTGATTTACCCATAACCTCATATTTAATCCAGTTTAATTTAACCCCATTTTATTTTATAGCATACTGCGGTTTTGTTCTTTTTTGCCACAAAGACTTGAATTTCCTACTACCCATTGAAAGTGATTACATTTATTTTGATATAAAAGTGATTTCATGTTTATCATAACTATGCACATTAATATTGTATTGTTCCACAATAAAATGTAATCATCTATATAATTGTTTACCCTTCTATCTGCAGCCCACCAGTTGAGATCCATTTCTCTAAATGATAGTTTCCTTAAAAAAACCCAGAGATCATAAGTTCTTTGAAGAACTTAAGGAGGTTCTCATGAGGCGTCAGACTGTAAAACCCATACTGATTTTGTAATAAGAGTGAATATGTGCAGGCAATTAAAATTCACTCTCATCTATGAATTCATGGAATAATAGTATTTTCTAGCCATTAGCATTCTTATTCATCTCCATGACCGTTTTTCAGGACTTACTGCATTTGCACATGTACTCACAGAACTTTTTGAGCTAGTCACCTGACTTATCTCTCTGGAGCGAATGACTGACTTCATGATGTGCTGATGGCACCAGTTGTGAACCGCACAACCAGTCCTGAACCCCACTGGCAAAGTTCATTTTACACTTTTAAGAGCCCTCAAGAATGACTTTAATGATATAAGTACGTACCCTACTGCTCATGCTTGAAAGGTTTTTTATTTTCATTTTTTTATTTAAAGAAACTTTTGAATGCTGTTCTTTTGAACTTTCTATTCATATTCTATTAAAAAAGAATGCATGATTGTTTCCACAAAAATAGGAAGCAGCCCAAGAGCTTTCAACATTAAAAATAATAAGAGATGTCTCTTGCACCAGGGGCTAAAAGTGGCAGATGTCAACATCTCATCTTTGTTGAGGATCGTTCTTTCCACAGTATGTGCTATGAGGTTAAGAGGTGTCATTGTAGTTCCTGTGTTAAAATCTAGTTTCTTTTTGCACATAAAGCAACACACTCTGGTAATGGATGATAGAGCATGTGTCATGTGGTCTCTTTCAGCTGTCTTGTTAATTTGCTGAGTCGGAGTGTAAATCACGGCTGGGCAATACCCAGCACGTCCGACCGCCTCTGCGTTTTATCTCTTGGCTTTTGTCAAACAGGCGCCGGGACATGTCCTACTTGCAAATGGCAAGTTGAAGCCTCCTAAGGCATTGGAGAAGGTTCCAATTATAGCACAGCATATTTTTCTTTGGCAAAAAAGGCTGAAAGAGCAGATGGGTATCAAACAACAGTGACAGGAGTTCAAGGGGGTTATCACAAACCGTGCCAATTACCGCGTTACCCACAAAACGAGAAACAATGGGCAGATCAAAGAGCCTCTTATGACTCATAGCAGTTGTTGTTTGCAGAACTCTGAACTGGAAACCAATGCTGCTTAAATGTACAACATGATTTTTTTTCCAGGCTAGATGCATCATGGGTAAACTAACAGGATTTGACCACAAAGTGACGTCAAATGCTTTCTCTTCTGAACCATTTTTCTCTTTCAATTGCTCACTCTAAATTGTCCAAAATATGGTGATTTCCTATAGAGGTCATTAATGGATGTAGTGTTTGTGTGCTAGGGAGCAGTTTTGGACTCTTCAGAGACATTGTGCATTATTCTCTGCTGGTGCGCTGCTATATTTAGAAGCCTTTAGTTTCTTTACTAGCGCATATGGCTTTTGTCCCACTCAGGCTTTATGCTTGAATGTGGTCTTCCAGGAAAATCATCTTGCAAAATGTATTGAACTAACTCTAGTCATGGAAAAATGTAATACTTGAGTAAATTTTCAAATTATGTTGATAGTCCTCAAGTGGTTGTGATGCCAGTAAGGCATTCTGTTTTTGTCAGCATCCAGTATCTTTTTAATTCCCTCCAGTAAGATGGCTCAACAATGACCCCAAAAATGCTAATTCTTGTCCTCATGTCAATTCAGATTTGTTTGGTGAACTCAAAAGATGTTGAGATAAGTGATTGTTGGGTTGCACTATTGCTCTGAAACAAATGTTGTTTGAAAATCTCATCTGATTGGGGTTCAGTTTCAAAGGCCTCAAATCAAAGAACATTTGACAGTTTTAAAGGATTGGGATTAGATCTATATGTTTTTAACCACAAATACTCATCTTGCACTAGCTCAACCTTGTGCATTATGTAAATCATGCATGCATGATGGTAGACTAAGTACCAACCCAGTGTTTACAAAGCGAACATGCAAAGTGTACATGCAAAGAAAGTGCAAAAACGCATGTAAAACGGCGTTGGATGATTCTGAAGTTGGAGAAGAAAATGAGAATGAAATTTATTTTTATTTTTTTCCTGCCCTACCTTTATGAATGGAAGTACATGGATGAAGAACTACCAACGCAAGATATATATATATAGTACGGTGTCTTGCCAATAGACGGATATAAACAGAATTCCTCAAATAAACGTTAGACAATATAAGTCAGCACGTCAAGGTACTGATGCTTGCACATCTGGATTTGACACATCTTGTGTATGACACATTACCAGAAAATAACATTGAATTTGCAATATTAAAATACTATTGCTTGTTGTTAATGTTCATTCAGAATGCATTATTCAATTTATAAAATTTATATATATATATATGTGGTGTGGTGGAGCTCTTATGGAGGGAGTTTGACCAGGCAGAAGTGGATCTATTTGCGTCGCAGGAAACAACACACTGTCCGCTCTGGTTCTCCCTCCTAGACGGCTCTCCCCTCGAGATTCCGCTCAGGAGGGACCTGCGGACAGCGACTGCAAGACCGTCAAATACCCAGTTGGTACAGTTCTGGAGTTTTTGCAGGACCGCTTCTTCGCAGGGTTAACTCCCTCCACTCTGAAGGTGTACGTGGTGGCCTTAGCTGCTTACCACGCCCTTTTGAGTGGTCAGTCTCTTGGAAAACACCCCCTTGTTGAGTACATTAACTCTTTCATAACATTGGGATCAGAAGGAAGGCAATGCAAAGGCTATTTTTCCACAACTTGGCACTGCAGAGACTTGTTGTCTTCAGAGCTGTCTTCATCGTTAGGTTTCCGTGTAGACCTGTGTTGGCCTCTCTCGTAAACATTACATGCACAAATCGGTGAGTGGGGCTAAACAGGCAGTGATGTCGATCTTCCTCTGCGGAGGTGGTGCTTATCCACACTATTACATCATAGATTTGAACATTCCAAAAGCTGTTGTTTTGGCAGACTATGTTCTGAAACTTACAGGAAGTTTTTATAGTGCAATGACTTCTTATATGTCACAAGATCAAGGGAGTTTTGGTTTTTCAGTTCATGACCTCTTTCATTAAAAATTCTGTCATTAATTACTCACCCTCATGTTGTTCTAAACTTGTAAGATCTTTGTTCATCTTCAGAACACAATTTAAGAAATTTTTGATGAAATCCGAGAGGTCTCTAACCCTCCCAAAGACAACAGATGATGATGATGATGATTAGGGATGCACCGAAATGAAAATTCTTGGCCGAAACCGAAAAAGAGGAAACCAAGGCCGAAAACCGAATACCGAAACACCGAAAGAAATTATGCCAATTATTAGTACCATTGCATTTATGGCTATGACTGTGTACTAACTTTACTAAAATCAAGGCATTCCAATTGCATAAATTAATATTAAAGTTTCAAAGAATAAATCAATTACAAATTATGCAAATATTTATTTAGCACATTGCAACAATGCACAGTATTAAAAAAAAAAATCAAACTAAACAGTTTGATCTTGACCCCACTCATGTGTACATTAAATAATATTGTACTGGCCTACTTTAATTTAATTATCCATGTACTAAATTCCTTATCCTTTTTGTAAGAGTAGTCTTGTTTATGGGCATGTGACTTGCGTGTACAGAGCGCTGACGTTCAGTTTACTTTCGGTTTAATGCGCGTGAATAAGGAGCTAAGAACCGCGCAAGCATCGAGTTTTTAAGGTGGAACGGATAACGTCAATAAGAAGCTGCGAATAAGAAGCTGGATTCAGGCTTCACGCATATGTTTAGCGCCATTTTATCTCATCATATGTGAATATTTATGTTTACTATATGGACGAATTCTGATTGTATTTGTTTGTTTCAGCCTAAACCACCTCGGTGGTCCTAATGACTGCAGTCATCCTTTTGGATTTCATCAAAAATATTAAATTGTGTTCTGAAAGTCTTTTGGGTCTAGAACAACATGAGGGAGAATGTGATAGTATGTGCAGTGTTTGCATAGAGCTGCACGATTAATCCTATAAGATTGCGATCTCTTTTCGAATGCCATGCAATCTGATTCCTGAATGTTGTGTCAGAATCACTAGTAAATTGTTAGTTTGTTTAAATTTCTAATCTAATCTTTTTTTCTTTAGAATAATGAGAGAATTGTGATCTCCAATTTGAAAAAAAAAATGTTTTTTTAATGCTAAATCATGTAGCATAAGTTTACATGTTTGTTACTGCATATAATTTATTAAAATAGTACAATAGTACAAAAAATACAAGTTCATATAAAAATGCACCTATATTTTTTGTTTTTCAGTTGAATAAAATACTACTTTTCCCTATATATTTCATTATTAAGGATTTCTTTAAAAAAGTTTAAAAATCTTGTCTCGTCTCGTCCTTGTGAACCCAGTCTCGTGTCTCGCCTCGTCTCGTGGGATAAGTGTCTCGTCACACCCCTAGTAATTAATGACAGAATTTTTATTTTTGGGTGAACTAGACCTTTAAATTTGACTCTCTTGAATGAATTGCCTATACAGTTGTGTTTTTTTTTTTTTTTGGTTGACAAAAAAGTTCTCAATAATTTCTACAATGAATCTCCAAATGAATGTGGAAACAAAATAAATACAGTATTTTAAATACTTTATATTTTAAATGTCTGTAAAATGACACTTTTACTAATGCCATTTATTTATTTTTAACTTTTGGGATAAAATGATTAATTCTAAACATTCATCATTGCAGTATAATTGAAAGTCAGGCATAAACTGCAAATTAGTTTTTACTTTTAATTTATTATCAGTTAATTAAATTGGGGAACCTTTAGTAAAAATATTTTTATGTGAAGATCGATTATTTAGATAAAACATCAGTATTGCAAATATTGATTCTTAGCAGGGTATTAATTGCAGAAATTGTCACATTATTTTTCCAAACCCTGGTAATACTTCCATTAATTTTTAATGCATCAAGTCGTAATTAATCACAAATTGAACCATACTGTAACACTGAAAATGCTTCTCAGTGGCATATAATGTTCATAGAGCTTAATGCACGTCTAATGTACAATGAATTTAATGCATGTCCTGTTGAGCTAATGGACAGGAGTGCTGCTCATCGAAGAATCTTTTGTGCTGTCAGTTCCATTAAAAATAACTATACCTTACATGCAAATGTCACCCCTTGTGCGGCTTTGTAAATATTCCAGTAAGTGTCACTTATGTAGTAATTTACACAGCACATTGCTTTAAAAAGGACATCTAAAAGATGTTTCCAGTAGACTAAAATGGGATATTTTGGAACGATTAAATCCACATTCTTTTCATGTCATTTCCACTTTTTGAAAAGGCAGAGCTGATTCCTTAACAATCAAAAATGAAGAAAACAAACCTCCGTTCCGAAGTCATTGTTGAAAGCATCTCAATGCACCGTATAGAAGCATAAAAAGAGAGTGTGACAGCCGAAAGACACTTATGGATGCAGACAGGCAGTGAAAAGGGACCAAAACAATAGTGTTGCACTTCAATGAAGGGCTAGCGAGCGTGTGCCACGGCTTTTGACGGCAGCGAGCAGTCAGGATTGAGATGAAAATGAGGAAAAGAACATGAAGGGAAAAGAAAAGATGCGTGCGGGCGTGCAGAGAAAGAGAGAGAGCGATTGTTTGGAAGGGGAGGGGGTTACTTGAGGGGAGCAGGGCTGGCTAAATAGGAATCATCCCTCTTAGCCAATGAGTTTAAAGAGAGAAGCAGATGTCACAGGAGTGAGAGGGACCACCTCCGCAAGCTCAAGCACCCTCAGTGAAAAGAGCGCAATGAGCTGTGCGCTGTCACATCGGCAGTTGCTATCTCCTTTCTCTCTCCCGAACGCACGCGTTCTCACACTCCCGCTTGCTTTCGCAGGCTGTCAGCTGGAAGCATCAGCGTAGGTAAGACTCGCTTGTTACGTTTCTGCCTGTAGATTAGCAAAGGATGCCTGAATGGTCATTAAAGTGTGTCTGATTTGCCGTTTTGTGGGAGTTAGTCTCAGAGAGGTGCACTCAGAGAAACTGAGGAGGTTCTTATGTAAGTGCCGTGGCTCAGAGCTGATTTCACGGAAACTTTGATAGGAGACGAAAGGAGAGAGTCACAGCGGCAGCTCTGAGATCTGCTCTTCCCGAGTGCATGAATTATAAATAAAGGAGGGCTCCAAATGAATGGAGTCACTTTGTGTGGTCTCCAAAACAAGCCGGTTCAGGTGGTCCGGTCCACAGGCAGGTAAATCGCTGTTCAGATGCTGCAAACCTCAAGTTAAAATGACAGCTGTGTTTTTTTTTTTAATTCTTTTGCTGGCTTTCACTGCATTCAGTGTGTTTTATCTTTCTCCTGACTGTAATAAATTCTGTTTTGCAGCTGCCGGCTCACACTCAACCCTAAATCTTTTTATTCGAGGGGGGTGTGCTTAGACTAATCAATTCTGTTATGTGTGAAGCAGACAACAATGTGGGAAGGTGTATGTCTACTGCAGGGTTTCTCAAGCTGGCTGTGCTTGTCAATAGTTGTTACTATCAATTCATGGAGCATTAATGCTGAATATGTGGAATATCTCCAAAATTTCACCGATCAGCAAATGTATTGTGGGCTGTTGTTTCGGAGCGATATTTTTGTCCTAGGAGTTGGATGTTGAAGCATGTCTTTGAACTTCCATGACTCACTGATGCTTACCTGCCCTACTTTGAGAAAAGGGATGATAAAGTATTATTCATACTTCATGTAGGAATTCAGATGAAAGCCTCACAATCTGTTACCTGCATTGCTTTTGCCCCATTTTCTCAAGAGTGCAATACTTGAAAGTTTTATCAAAATATCAGAAGGGAAAATGCTTTGTGTTATTTAGTCAAGGAGACAGCTGTGTATAGAGTTGTGTGCGGCCCACGTGTCCGTTTTGTGTTGCCTTTTAATGAAAGTTTTGAGTCAGTTTGATTCCCTTTAAAACATATGGAAGATGCTGCAAACTTCAGGATTTATTTATTTTTTTTCATGCAAATAAGTTTCGTCATGCGAGTTTGGTGAAGCTCTGACAACAAATACACACTAAAGTCAGTACTTTTTCACACCTTTCCTTTTCTGATGAATTAATAAATTGTACTCGCCACTGAAAATAGCTCCATTTGGTCCATATGCCCCATAAGTAATGTACGTGTGTCTTATATTTCATTTATACTCTTGATGCCGTGTGGAGGAAGAGCGCTGTTCTGCGGCAGCATTTCGCCTTAATCAGCGTCAACCATCAGACGTTTGATCATCGTCTCTATCTGAACGACTTTCAGCCAATAAGGATGTAGACTTACCTCCCCTCTTGAGAGTCATCTCTAACTGTGATTAAACAAGCACAGCTGAGCTCTCCTGTCTCTTAGAGTTAGTGGATATGCGTCCTCTTGCGCCGTTTGTTTTCAGAGCTGTGAATTAAAGCTGAAAATGAGAAAGTGTGTATCCTGTGCTCACGCTCATTGCTGCTTGCTCTGTTTTTGCAGTCGTTTCTGGAGGCGTCTCAGGTGTGACAATCAGGCAGAGTAATGGCAGGTGTGGACTGATGCATATTCGCTGGCTTGAATCATTCATATAAATAAGATGGAGAGCTCAGGGCCCAACAGTGCCGAGGCACAGAGACTGGCTGTGAATCACTCTAACACCCCGTCAACTCCAAGAGTCAGCGTCGGTATAAAACTAGACCGCTTCCCTTATAGTCAACAAAGTTGTCTACCATGCTAGAGTGTGATTTGCAGTGTAGGACGCTTCAGTGATTATATTGAGAATGTGGTCTAGTTTAGTTGCATTGTGTCGTGTAACTCCCTTGGAGTATAAAGAGGTAATAGAGTACAGTAAGAAAGAAAATTCATTAATGAATTTCTTTCATCTCAATTACGTCTCTTTGTAATCTAAAGATTTTCTCTTTTGTAATTAATCAAATGTCAAGTCAGAGATTTTAATACAAACCAAGGATTAGAATGAAATTAAAGAATGGTAAATAATGTTCCAGTTTTAAAAGTGAGAGGAGTTTTTGTGTGCTTTTATTCAACACGGATGCATTAGACTGATCTAAAGTGTCAGTAAAGACATAATGTTAAAAAAAGATTTCTGTTTCAAATAAATGCTGGACTTTGAACTTTATATTCATCAAAGAATCATGGGAAAAAATGTGTTATAGCTTCCACAAAAAATAGTAAGCAGCACAGCTGTTTTCAACAGAAGTGATAGTGGGAATGTTTCTTGAGCAGCAAATCAGCATATTAGAATAATTTCTAAAGAATCATGTGATACTGAAGATTGGAGTAATGATACTGAAAATATGAAAAAATGACAATTTAGTCGTTAATTCTGTCACATTTGTTCATCTTCGGAACACAAATTCCATCGTGGTACAGAGACTGACACGGAAGAGAAGAGATGAATTGGTTGAATGAAGTTGTTGTTTTTGTTTTCTTTGCGCACATAAAGTATTCTCGTGGCTTCATAACACTGATGTCACATGAACTATTACATGGACATGTCTTTGCTACCTTTCTGGGCTTTGAATGTATCAGTTGCATTTCTGTCTATGCAGGGTCAGAAAGCTTTTACACTTTTTCAAAAATATCTTAATTTATGTTCGGAAGATGAACAAGGGTCTTATAGGTTTGGAACGACATGAAGGTGAGTAATTAATGACAGAATTTAAATTTTTGGTGGAACTATCTCTGTCAATTAAAAACAGTTACTTTAAATGGTAATAATAGTTAACAATATTTTGAATAGTTTTTACGGTATTTTTGATTAAAAATGCTATCTTGGAGATCATATGAGACTTCTAATCTCTGATTCAAACACACACACATCTCATCAGATTTATGCTGTCCATATTAATTGTGACCCTGGACCACAAAACCTTAAGTTTTGTGGTCTTAATTAGCACAGATATGTTTGTAGCAATAGCCAAAAATACATTGTGTGGGTCTAAGTTATACATTTTTTAATATCCAAAAATCATTAGGATATTAAGTAAAGATCATGTTCTATGAAGATATTTTGTACATTTCGTACTGTAAAAACATAATTTTTAAATTAGTAATATGCATTGCTAAAACTTCATTTGGACAACCTTAAAGGTGATTTTCTCAATATTTAGATTTTTTTTTTTTGTATCCAAATGTTGTCCTATCCTAACCATACATCAAGGGAAAGCGTATTTTTGCTACAAATATGATTTTTTTTCACGCTTACTGACCCACATCGAGTTGATTTCCACCTTTTGCTGCCGCACAGACAAAGTGATTGAAGTTACAACAAAGCATGAAACAATGAAACAAGACGTTGCTCGGTCATGCATTCCCACTTAATACAAAAGGATGTTGTAATTTCATTGAAACACACCTCATGTGGAAACCAGTTGTTGGTATTTTTCTGTCATTGCTTGTTCATGACACCCAAAGACTCATTCGTCTGTTGATGAAAGCGATTGATTAATACTCGAATTAAATGCTGAACACATCTCCACACACATATCGCTGAGATGTATTGGAGCGTTTAAGGTCTTGGCAGACGGGTTCCTCTGTGAGTCGGTAATGGGCGAGGAATGCCAGGAAAGCCGGAGCCCTCACCACCCCCCGCCCTCACAGATAAAAACGATGTGTCCCTGGTGGCCCAGAACATGATTTCAGCCCGTATGAGGTTTCAACGGCTTTCTCCATCTGGCTTCTGTGCAAACAGTGTTGCGCCCCTTCTCCAGTGTTTATCGATTGAACCGTTCACTCTATCAGTCATCTGATCGTGCTCTCCTTCCTTTGTTGCTTCTCTTAAACATCACAATTCTACCTCTGAAAATCACAGCAGTCAGCTGAGGACAAGACAAGAGAGAAACACAGAAAGAACATCAGCAATTATCTGCAAATACATCCTTTAGCAGAACTACTGTACGTTTGTCAAGTCCGTAAATGTCTTACTGAAGTTCCTCCTGGAAACGTTCTCGGTAAAAACGCGTAATATTATTAAAATGATGGTGATTTTCGGTGGCTCACTTGAGTATTTATCCTCACTTTAGTATTTGAGCTTGAGTATTTATCCTCCTCGCAGATCTGCCTAAGTTCAGATGACCTTTACAATTTGAGCATATTGAAATATAAGTACACATAAGTGCAGCCTCATCAGAAACCAGGAAATGACACGTTTTTTCCTCCTCCTGCTGTTTCTGAGTGCACTGTATGTCTTCAGGGAGCTTGTTTATGGCGTCTGCACCTCACAGGCTGTTTTAAAGAGTCCTGAAGTAACATTCGAAAGTGAAACATAGCAGCCGAAATGAATATGGTGATTAATTGTGTTTCTGAAGGATGGTGTTGACCAGTAGAGGACATTTGAATGTCTCTTTGAACTGAAAGGCTTGCTTTTTTCTGTTCAAACTAAAAAGGCAGCTCATAAGGTCTTTTTTTATCTTGCGTGTGTGTGTGTCTGTGAATCAGAGCTTTGCTTGTTACCCTACGATGATGAAAGGAAGACGAAGCCTTCGTACATACATATTCAGGTCTCTCTGTAATGGATCTGTGCATGGATGCTTTAGCCGACACAAAAGCAAGGAATAGGCATGTGGAAAGCTATTTGTCAACGACAGCTGAACTGACCAGCCTGATTCCTGTGCATTTTAATGGCCTTCTCTCCATGTGCCGCTGCCTCTGTAGTGCGCACAAGGTACAGATTGCTTTATCATTTTAAATGAAACCTACTGATGTGAAGATGTATTGCCCACAGCTGTCTCATAAATCTGGGAGATGGGATAATTTCTCTGAAGCCTGAAGAGTTTTATGAAGAAAATCTGAATGGTATTTGCTTGTGCAGAAATCACTGTATTTTTATCAGTATTTTTAGCAAATCTCAAAATGAATATCCATTGTTATACTGTACACTATAATGCTTAAATTCACTTGTGGCGTTTAATATGATTGATTGTTATTTTTATAGCTATTTGGTTAGTTATTTGATTGGTTATTTGAGTTATATTATATTTTTAGGTAGGTAAGATTGATAAGTTAATAACCTGGTTAAATGTAATAAATGCAAATATTTAAAAACCTTTCTTCAGTTTCTTCAAATTAGGGTTATTGAGGAAACCTTCCAGGTAGGGCTGCACGATATTGGAAAAACTCACATTGCAATATTTTGTTTTTCTGTGTTAAATATTGTGATATGAAAAAAAAAATCACCAGATTACTTGAATAGCTCTTTGGAAAAAACTGGAATGATTTTATAGGTGAGCAAATCAGCATTGAAAATAAACAAATTACAAACATAGATAAAGATAATAGAACAAAGATACAAATAAAAGAAAACACTGTTTATATTTTTCAGGAAAGTCTAATAGTATTCAGGTACAGAAATTGAATAATCAAATGTAAAATAGCGCTGCATAATCTTCACTGTATAAATGTAATCTAATAAATCTGTGTTAAAGCTAAAAAGTGAATTTTCTCTGTGTTTTGCTGTTTGATTAACATTCATGACACAGAAAGCCTCAAGAACATTAAACTGCTGTGAACCTGTTACACGTCCATTTTCTTTCTCAATTATTTACCTTCACCTAAGCCATAAGCAACTGTGTTTACGAGGATACTTGCAGAGACCTGCATTTTGACATAGTTTCGCGCGTATGTGTCATTTCAGGCGCAAAATAGCCATGGAAGTGAACGGAATTATAATCAGTGATGCTGTCTGCACTGGACGCGAGCAGTGTGGCGCGACAAAATACTGTAGAAGTCATTATAATGATGCTCTCTGCACTGGATGCGGCACGACACGTCAAATACCCGACAGTAAACTGCCACGTTCCATTTATGTGTACTCACACAAAGTTCAAATGATATGCAACGATCGCTTTCATTGTGATATCGATGCTTAAACGATGTATTGTGCAGCCCTACTTCCAGGATTTTTCTCCATATAGTGGACTTCAATAGGAGCCAACAATTTGACGGATCAAGAGCTCTTTGTATTCCTTTTTTGAATCAAATAATTTGCGATGCTGGATTTTGAATTCTCTCAATACGCAATTTGTTTGGAGCACTTCGAAACAGTGAATCATTTTGCGGCGCAGTGGTAACTGATTCAGTTTCAAAAAGATTTGTTGATGCTCTTTGCTCGCTTTCTCTATATAATTTATTTGTTGTCTGAATAACAGTGGAAATGAAATCTGAAAAAATTACAATGTTTTTATTAAATTGTGATCACGTTAGATGCAGTTTCCGTTGTATTAAAAACATTTTATGACATGACACTTGTTATGTGGTAAAAAGATGGGTTTGTAATGTGCGTTGTTAACACTAGATTACACTAGGTTAATTAGGCTATAGTCTTATTTGGAGTTGGGTCAACGTCCGCCTATGGAGAGAGAATTTTTTTCAAAAGCACCCCCCCCCCCATTTGTGGTTGAAATATAAATTATATTTACTATATAGGAGCATTTGTGGTTGAAAGGTATAAAAATGTAACTTTTTTTAAGCAACTGACAATTGTTTTAGTAGACAACACTCTTATTCCTCAGCTGGGATTATTCCTCCCCTTTGAAGCTGCTCTTTGAAGTGTGTCGATGTGTCACTCTGTATTCAGAAAGGCACAGCAAACAAATAACGCGAGCTAAAGGGAGCCGCTAACGGCTGCATGTTAAATTACTGTACATTTCACTTAGCACATAAACGGAGTAAAGATGACTGAGGACGATGACGAATGATTTTTAGATCCTGAGCACCACTGGGGCGATGGGATCACGATGCCGGCTCAACATCATGATGTCTATCAGCCATCGGCAATCTGCCCAACCCTACCTTCAACCCGTTGATCCCCATTAAAGTCCACTATATGGAGAAAAATTCTGGAATGCTTTTCTCAAAAACTTAATTTCTTTTCGACTGAAGAAAGAAAGACATGAACATCTTCAATGACATGGGGGTGAGTAAATTATTAGAAAAAAATGTATTCTGGAAGTGAACCAATCCTTTAATCGGTTATACAGTATGTCTGGAACAATGGAAAGTCCCAGTGCTGTTGGACTGTATATCAGCAGTTTTGGGATGCTGCTCAACCAATCAAATTCAAGGACCGGAACTAATTGTTATATTGAATACTACTATTGAACACTGGTTCTGCCCATGGATCAACAATTCCCTACATTATTTGTTTATCAAACCCAATTTCCTGCTCGAATTACGCAGGACGACACAATCTCCCGCTCTTTACAGTAAAAGCATGAGGTTGCATTTGAATGCAGTTCCACTCTGTCCTTTTAGAGGTGTCACTTTCACCCGATATATAGATCATGTTTGTCCAGCGCGCTGTCGGCCGGCCTGTGGCACGCTGTCGCCAGCTCTGGATAATTAATAGCAGAGGGAGCTGGAGGCTGGGGTGGTTTCACTCAGGCTGTACTGTAGGTGTGTGTCAATCTTGGCTGATGGGTGCTGCCTGCAGCAACATTAAGATTGCAGGCATGGGGACCAGAGATACCCATTTCCCATCATGCCCTCTGACCAACAGATCAGAGGAGTCCCAGACACACAAAATGAAGGTCAACCTCTTTTAAATGATAGATTTGTGACACACAGCCTCTAGGCAGTGCCTGTGTGTAGCATACAGCCTTTTTGTGTATTTATGCATGCATATAACGGTTCAGTGCTGAAAAACCTATAAGCAGCCTACGGAGGCAGCGTTTTAAAGCATCAGCAAGCTTGCCTACCTTTTGGAATGGCATCCAGAGTATCTAAAATATTTTTTTTTTAACCAAACTATAAGCCAACATCACATACATTCAAACCAAAAATTATTCAGTGGGTGCAAAATATTATAGTTCATTTATGTAAGTGAGGATAGCAAAATATAGTAATATGTGACATTATACCCAAAAATTCTTCATAAGGTAAACCATGTTTTGTTTCATACCTTTCTATCAAAGTCATCTGACATTATTCAGATGAATTTGTTCTGACACAGTTTAACTTTTGAGTTCTTGTCATATTTTATTACCATTTTCTAAACTATAGTTGAGTAAACTGTGAGAATGTGAGAAATTTCGAAGGTGTCTGAATACATTTTGGTTTGACTGTAATTAATTTGTGATCATCAAGATGAATTTGTTCTGACACAGTTTCACTTTTATTTGTTCTTGTCATATTTTATTACCATTTTCTAAACTATAGTTGAGTAAACTGTGAGAATGTGAGAAATTTTGAAGGTGTCTGAATAAATTTTGGTTTGACTAATTAATTTGTGATCATCAAGATGAATTTGTTCTGACACAGTTTAACTTTTGAGTTCTCATCATATTTTATTACCATTTTCTAAACTATACTGAATAAACTGTGATTAATATCTGTCTGAATACATTTTGGTTTGACTGTAATCCTAAAATAAGAGTGCAGCCCTAGAACACATAGCAATGAGCTAAGTGAAAGGTAAATCTAAAATAGTGATATTTGATGATATTTGGTTTATGCAAAGTGTCGATTAAAAATTAGTTTTGAAAAATGTCTTGTAACATAGTTTTGAGTAAACTTTTGATTTGTTTATTAAAATCTAAAGGCTGTTATATATTTTCATGTGCAAAGATTATAAGTTAGAGGATTAGTTCACTTCCAGAATAAACATTTACTAATTATTTACTCACCCCCATGTCATCCAAGATGTTCATGTCTTTATTTTTATTAGTCAAAAAGAAATTAAGTTTTTTGAGAAAAACAATCCAGGATTTTTCTATATATAGTGCACAACATGATCCTAGCCGAGAAATATTGGGCGGTAATTTATACTTTCAACCACGCTTGCTATGTAAGACCATTGCTCCTTGGCTGGGATTGTGTAGAACCCTTTAAAGCTGTTTGAAACTCCAATTTGGACCTTCAACCCACTGATTCCCATTGAAGTTCACTATATGGAGAAAAATCCTGGAATGTTTTCCTTAAGAACCTGGAACCTGGAATGTTTTCTTTTTGACTAAAGAAAGACATGACCATCTTGGATGTTATGGGGGTGAGTAAATTATCAGGAAATGTTTATTCTGGAAGTGAACTAATCCTTTAAAACATTTCTTTCTTAATATCTGTTGGTTTTTCCACTAAATTGGTCACTTCCATTACAGTTAGCATGCTGCCTCAGAAGGTAGCTGCCTATAAAGGCAGTAGTCAGCAAGGTGGCGCACTAGATTTTGGAACAGAACAATAGTGTATTTGTATTTGTGCAGGTCTTTGTCTGTGCTAGGTGCCCTGGTAGCAATTACCCTGGAGAGCCGAGCTGCATGACTGGATCTGCAGTCTGCTCCACACTTTTCAATTACATCACTCCCCCACCACCACCACTAGACGTCGGCATGCTAATGCTGTGGCGGGTGGCGACATGATCTCATGGGGCCTTGTGCAGTTGCTGTCTTATTGGTTCAGGGATCTCCTGGCCAGAGTAACAGGCCCTACAATCCATCCACTGACACTAAATTCAGCAGGCAAGACACTGGGGAGAAGCCACCTTTATGCACTCGGCACTGCGTAAAGCCCTGCGTGTCCGTAACCTCTATTAGTTCAGGATCATAGACACTCAACAGAGCTCCCTAAGGTCCAGAGAATAATCATTTTGAGCGACTGCATTCTACCACATTCTCATTTATTGTCTAATTGCTTTTCATCCCTGAGCACTTGATCTCATTGGGTGCCGCAAGTGTTGTTAGTGTCGAAATGCTTTGGAAGTAGGATGAAAACATCTTTATACTTGTCAGTATTGCAAGTGTCTGTTCAGAATTGAACATCCGGCAAATGTTATTGCATGAGGTTTCTGGAGGCTAATTTGTCTTTTGCACCAGTGATACAACCAGTGATGGGGGAACAAATGTAGTCTGAGAAACAATATATTATCTTCTATGATATTCAGAACAAAAATAGGAATACTTTGGCATATTATTGTAGCAAGATTCATGCAGTTGACAAGATACATTAACCAAAATGTCCTGTCGGAATAATACTCATTTGTGAATTCTTTTAAATAGATATATTAGATTTGATTTTGTAACTTGTGATTAATTTAATGCATTCTTGCTGAATGAAAGTTTAAGTATTTGCTAGGGGTGTGACGAGACACATATCCCACGAGACGAGAGGAGACACGAGACTGGATTCACGAGAACGAGACGAGACTTTTTTAAAGAAATCTTTAATAATGAAATATATAGGGGAAAACAGTATTTTATTCAACTGGAAAACACAAAAAATATAGGTGCATTTTGATATGAACTTTGATGTGTACTTTATGAAATTAAACTTCTATTTTAATGAATTATATGCAGTAATAAACATGTAAACGTATGCTACATGATTCTGGATAAATTAAAAAAACTATTTTTAAAAAAAAATTGGAGATCATGATTTCTCTCATGATTCTGAAGAAGAAAAGATAACAAAATAACAATTTACTAGTGATTCTGACACAACATTCATTGCTTAAGCCTTTTTTTTTAAATAAAAAAAAAATCAAATTAATAAAGACTTTATTTACTATTGGAAACTCCTGAATGAATGATTCATTGATAGATGCGTTTTTAAACGTGCAGTTGTCGCCACCTCCTGGTGGAAGAGGATAAACATTACAATACATACACGTTAAGATACTTTCGTTTTTGATCGCTATTATAGACATTAAGTGTTTATCCCCAAACTATAAACTTCTAGTACTTCTGTTATTTAAATGTCTGTAACACAGAAATAATGATCATTATGTGAATGAAAGACAGGAATAAGATTGCGTTGGCGTTCGAACAGAGATCGCAGTCTTTTTAGGATTAATAGTGCAGCTCTAATGTAAACCCTACACAAACTATCACCAGGCAGGTCTCGCGAGACACGTTATTTATCACTTTTATATTAAATATTTCATATTTGGTATCTTTGAAGCAGGTTATGCTGGTGTGTCTATGTGGATACAGATAGGAAACTGTGTTAGATTACCAGAGAAGAAAGATCTTTGTATTCAGGCAATAGCTAAAGCAGTTAGTCTTTTTAATGTCTGCCTGTCTGCTATATATCTTAGCATCTGTTAATTACCCTTATTATTAACTGCCAGTTTTGGCACTCCATAATTATGTGTAAACAGATGAACACCCACATACAGATGCATGTATTACTATTTTCAGCAACCAGTTTCCATTTTTTTTTCTTCATGTAATCGCAACGTCATGTGCAATTTTGGTCTGAATGCAATAGACATGTTGGCAAGAAAAACTGAAATCGTATTTTCTTGCAAAACATACTACAACTTCCATAAACAATTTTTACAGTATTTCCTTTTGTATCTGAAAACCATTGAAAATGTAGTTTGTTTGCACAAGCCTGTCCGCTAAATGATTAGTGTCTTCTGGAAAGAAATTATTCATCAAATTGAAAAGTCAGCATTCACAGCATACAACCTATTATAATCAATAACATTTGCTTCTGACATGATTCTTTATTGACACACTCTCAAGTTTTTCCCACTGGCAATATCATGTTAATACAGCCATTCCTACAATGCATGACTTGAAGGCAGCATGCTGCTGGATTTCCTGTACACACGTGCATGCATGCTTGTTTTTCTTCTATCGACTTCTGTCGTTTCCTAATGTTGTGCTAATGATATTTTCTAAAACTCTTGTGAAACTAAACCTCACAAAAACCATTTTGTAGTTTTACCAGGACGTTATTTAGTAGGGTTATTAAAGCGGTTGTGTAGAGTGCTGTTGTAGCTGATTTCAGATTTTACTGTCCTTGTGAGGACATTTACTCCCCACAAAGTAGTCAAAACCTGGCACACGCACACACAAAATTAGTGCTCCGCTCTTTGTCTCCATCCTCGTTTCTCTATTAGCCCCATTCCTCTGTAGTTCCTAATCCCTGTCAGGTTTAGAGGGGTTTGCGTTCTTCTTTGCATCTTCACCCCTCCTCCCTCAGAGCAGAAATGACAGACAAGCATTCAGTTTAAGAACTTAAAGAGATAAGACTTATGGGAATGAGAGAACGCTTTTGTGCCCAATGTGAATTTTTCCTGCAGCGGACTGAATCCTTTGGGTGCTGTGCTGACCAAAACCTCAGACACATCCTGCATGACAACTATATTTTCTGACCGAATCTCACCACTCCACTGTGCATATCTTCACCTGCATAGAAAAATACAGGCTCTGTTCAAATTTGATTTGAAGCACAATACATTGAAGATAGTTGTTTCAGTTTAGCGGACAGCTTTGAAGCACTTGTCAAATCCTGATAGCACTCTGTCCACCGAGGGGACTGGAGTTATATCTGCGAAATGAGAAAATGACTTGCAATTTTTGGAGTCTGGCAGATGTGAAGCTACTTCTCCGGAGATACGTGGCCCAACCACTGTGAGCGGCATTTGTTTATGGTGATTGCGTTAGTCTGCCTGCCTTCCAAAACCTGGATGTTTTCAGGCCGATCCCTTTTGTACGCTCTCTGAAGTTGGCACCGACGCTCGCACACTCGCTGTGGGCCTATTTAGGGTACTGTTTTTCCCACTTCGCCCTGGAAATTCTCCCCTGGTAGATCATTACTTCAGGCTGCTTGTGCCCGGTGATGGCTCTTAACATCCTCCTTAACATTTGCTGCGCATTGCATCTAATTAACACATAGCCTGCCTACAAACAGTGAAATAATGACTATAGCTGCCTGCGTGCTCTCGTTTCCTAGCCAAATGCCTCGTGCCAAGAAATCGGGGAACTTGTGTCATTTCCAAGGTCTTGGGGGTGTGTGGGGAAAAAAAAAAAGAAGTGTGGCGCTGTGGCCATTAGCAACTACACATTGAACTGTGCATCCCTAATTTATACTTACAGGGATTGTGTGGAAAGCGAGAGGCTATCATAAAGCCACCTGGGAATACAGTTTTAGCTGGCAGTGTTGCTCTGTATAAATAGCAACAGACTGGGATAGCAAAATATCGGTAGCTACAGAACAGAGCAAAGTCGGCTTCCGTGAGTGTAAAGCCCTTGGCATTAGTTCTAGAGATCAAAGGCAGCGTCTTCACAATATTGTGAAAGCAGGATCCATTGCTAGAAAATGTTTCCACAGCTAATAGAATTGGCCCTCGGCATCTGCCTGATTCGTTGTTTATGAGGCAGCCTTAGAAGCTAGTGGACAACACGCAAACGTGTTGACAAGTCACCTCAGATTCTGAGAAAATTGCATCTTTTGCAGTTTTGGTGAACAATGCACAGGTCAATAGCTTGCTATGTTATATTGATTGTTTTCTCTTTGGAGTGGCGGGATGCGTTTTGACTGCGGGCGCGGGGAGATGCATTACAAACTATTTCTGTATGAAATGGCTCCACGGTCCCCAGCTGTTCACGGGTTCCTCTCTATGTGCTCCGATTAGGTGGCAATAGAGAGAATTTCATTTTCTGAGTGAATAATGGCGATCTGGTCTTGGCTTCACTGCTGAGCCAGCAATTTAAAGGTGTAATTCTGTAGATTTTTTAATACAGGAGGGAATATACCAGCTGCCTGCAAATTCAAACTCTATTCATTCTCTCATAGTTAAGTAATTTGCTCTGTGGTCCGCAGTATTATATCATATTATGAAATTACCGGATTGGATTGCATTATGTAGTTGAGATGTTTACTGTCAGAAGACATGAGTGCATTGGGAGATTTGCCAGTTATTACAACCTCAAGAAATCCAGACATTCTTTGACACACACTGTTTAAATTTAGCTGGTGTTTCAGTTTATCAGTGATTTACAAGTACAAGAGTACAGGAGCAAATCCAGCTCTTTTATGCTCTCATAATTAAATGTCTCTTTTTCATGTTCCTATCAAATACACTACCATTTGAGCAAAACTACAGTAAAAACTGTAATATTGTGAAAGGGAAAACATTTAAATGAACTGTTTTCTATTTGAATGTGTTTTAAAATGTATTTGTACTGGTGATGGCAAAGCAGAATTTATCTTCAGTGTCACATGATAATTCAGAAAACTTATCATAAAAATATTTGTCTTTCCCCAAAATTGTGAATGACAGTTAATTATATAATATAAAAACATTGTAATATAATTTGAAAAATAGCATGATTAATAATTATAATTAATTACAATTAAAATGAATAAAGATAATGAATAATTAAGTGTCTGAACTTAACCAGATCATGTTTCTGAAAGTCTGGTTCACCCTAGAGTTAATTTTGTCAACCAATTTAGTCTTAGTCTTTTAAATTAGTCTGAGTTGTTGTCCTGGGTCAAATGTATTTTTTTAGCTATTAGCATATTTAGTCAACCTGTTTTTGTTCAGTCAAGTTTTAGTCGACTAAATGTCTGAGCTTTTTAGTGTAGTTTTAAACTTTTGTCGTGCTGTATAATGGTTAAACTGATAAAAAATGGTTATATTAAAAAAATTAATAATGGTTACACATGGTTTATTTTACATCATCTTTTAGGGGTGTAATGGTACAGCTTTTTGGTACGGGTGTTTCGGGTTCGGTACGCATGTATACCGAACAAATACAGCACCGTTTTAACCACTGCATGATGAACTAAGTCTCATCTTTCAAATTAATTCTTTTTTTTTTTTTCAGAAAATTAAAACAATAATTGCCATTTTTGCGCTCTTTAACGTGGCTGTGTAAAGGCCTCAGTTTAAACGGCAGCACGGAGCATGAGTGAGCGTGATTTATTTTTTCCTTTTTTTAAAAAAACAAACAAACAAAAAAAATAAACATAAATGAACAAACATTATAACAATATATGAATATATAAAGAGTTCGTTTTCAAAAACAAATGAAAATTGTTTTTAACAACTTTCACAAAACCATGTTTTTTCGTTGTGCATTCCAATTATTCTCAATCACACCAGAAGTAGTAAAGTTAATATAACCATGGTTTCACCCAGAAATAGGCGAATGTTATTACATTATTCATTTCAAGGTTTGTACAACCTTTTGAGAGAGAAATTCAAGCACTTTTCAATGACTTTCAAGCATTTCACACAACAATTTCCAGCACTTCAAAGCTCTAAAAATGATCAAATGTAAATATTATTTTTAATGAGAAGACCAAAATATACTTTGTGGTAAACAAACACATATGTAAAATGTAAAAAAAAGTACATCAAAACCAGTAGATAGGAGCAGAGGAGCACTTATCGGCTTATTAGTCATTTCTAATAAGCCGTTTCTACTTTTTAATTTCGTTTCTACTTTTTGCTTTATATTTTGAAATTATAAAATGACTAATAGCCTATAAATTATACCAAATTTTGTCAAAGTTTTGCACTTTTTTGTGTACGAAGAAAGTGCCTTGAACAAACTTTGTTATCGGTCAATTAAT
Organism: Cirrhinus molitorella; assembly: GCA_033026305.1. Taxonomy (NCBI): domain Eukaryota; kingdom Metazoa; phylum Chordata; class Actinopteri; order Cypriniformes; family Cyprinidae; genus Cirrhinus; species Cirrhinus molitorella. Next base: position 26,661,425 of record CM065122.1, on the reverse strand, counting down.
GTAAATAAAAAGTGGAAATAAATAGTTTACATTAGGGGTCTTCACCATATTTGTTCGTGAGCTACCATGACTAGGGCCCTATGATTTTTGCAATGTGAAAAATGTGTGGATGGATCCAGTCATAAAATTGGAGTTTAACGCTTAATGTCATGTTTGGTTTAACTTGAAGACTCTATTTTTAAAGAAATAATGACACAATATTTCATCCATGTTTTAATTTTAATAATAAATCCCCTTTATTTGGCATATATATATATATATATATATATATATATATATATATATATATATATATATATATATATATATATTACGATATTACTGTTTTTACTGTTTATATAGAAAGATAGATAGATAGATAGATATAGATATGTTTTATTTTCATAAATTAAAAGATAATTTAAATCAATGTTTTATGCCTTCATTTGATAACCAGAAAAACTTAAATACACAACAGAGAATTTCAGTTCAAATAAATTATTAGTTTTGACATATTGGCCATGAGGTAATTATCCGGTTTAGTATTTTAATTATAACTGAACCGGTATTTGATGATTGCAGTTTAAAAAACTTGCAGTAAATAGGTTACTACAGAGCATTAAGCAATGTTAATGAGAGTCCCACGAAGGCGCAATGTGCAGATTAGGTTTCGTTTTGTGTTAAATTATGACAGAAGGCAGACTGCTGAGAGAAATTATGTGAAAGAATATATAATTTAATTAATTGTATGAATGCATAAGGAGGAACCAACAGAAAAGTTTCGTTGGCATTTTTTTTCATCTTCCCACCCCGTAATGCGCAGTAAACAGTGCTAAATGCAGCGTTGCTTTGTTTACAGCAGTTAACTAGGAAATGCTCCACCTTCTGTCAAACAGTGGATTTTACAATTTCATATTATCCTTTTTTTTTAGAATAGCTTATTTAGAAAAGTTTGGATCAGATAAAATGATTATATGTATATAATGATTTAAAGACTGAAATGTGAGGTTCATCCTTTGGGTCAAAACTTTATTTGGACATTTCAGTAGATAACATGTTTGTTTTTTTGGTAGTTTAAAATCCAGCCATTGTTTTTAATGTTTTTATTTTAATGTTTAAGCAAACCAAAAGTGCACATTGCTGCTACTTTTGTTGGTTTTTAACACAAAACTTGGTGAAATGATTTCAGTGTGTGTATCAGTACTTCTTGAACACGTCCAGCCCATTTTAACATTTATAATACCATGTTATACAATGCATAACAGTTTGGATATATATATATATATATTAGGTCTGTTTAAGAGATTTAAGTATTACATAACATGGGTAGCTCTCAGCCCCTTTCATTTTTAAAAATCTCTCCAATGAAAAAAGGTTTTTAGACCCCCTGGGTTAGTCATGTTATTTGTTACATGACACCCCAATGGTCCAAACACAGTATGTTAAAGGGATAATTCACCAAAAAAATCTAAATATAAATGAAAACCAAAGTAAATCTGTCATCAGTTACTCATGTTATGTTGCTTCATACCTCTTTCTTCTGAGGAAGATATTGTGAAGACATTCCTTGTGTAGGGAAAAAAAAAAAAACTTTTCTACAAACAGAAGAAAGAAAGTTATACAAGACATAAAAGCCACACATACTACTATTACTTACCTTTCAGATATAAACTTGGAGATGAAGTTGTATGAAATCGCTCTAAAAATTTCAACAAAAGGAAATGGAGACAATGCTTAACATTTTAAAATCCTACACCAGCTTTAGTGCGCTCAACATTTATCTTCCGATTTGTCTTGAAAAATCCCACAAAATATAATTACATTTGGCCAGTAGGCATGACTTAGAGAAGCTCATTGGGCTAAAAGTATGCGGGAGTTTGGATTACATCTGACCTTGACTTCACCTAAAGAACTCTGAGAAACTCAGACGGCAAGCGTCTCCACGGGAGCAGTGCATTACTTAATCAACTGATAACAAAGCCAGATAAGGTCCCAATTCCATTAGAGACCAAAATAACTCTCCAAGTTCTTGTTTGTATCTTTGAGTTAGTGGAGATGTATTTGCAGGGTCCAGAAGGGAGGGACTGAGCGCTTAATGAGGTCTTCTGTTAGATGTGTCAGCAGAATCGGACAGCGAGAGCGAGAGCACTAGTATAATTACAGGCGTTTTATGATGTCGATAGTCTCGCGATTAGCTCTAGGTGTAACGCAAGACAAATAAGCACAGGTGAGTGCTGTCTGCACCACGACTCCTCTGAAAGACCATTTTAATGAGTGTGAATGCTAAATAAATGGTAGAAACAACATTTGTGCTGTCTGCTTTACTAGAACGACATCTAACCATTATGTCTAAATATACTCTCTGATACTTTTTCACATTCGCTACGGCACAACAACTCCATGCAAGCGGTGAAAAACACAGAAGCAAGGCAGTAAGATGTAAATAGCTGCTTTTTTTCATTGTTAGATATCATCACAGCTGGCGTTATCTCTCAATAATTGAGGATAAAGTCGGAAATGGAGCAACTTGGATCAACAGCAATGAACTGATGGCTGTTGTTAATAAATAATGCAATCAGTGCTTAATGCACTGAGGGAATACACAGCCCGCTGTGATCGGAATAGTAATTGAAAAGCCAACAAGTAATGCCATAATGAAGAGCAAGAGGAACAGAAGGGCTAGTTTAATCTGCTCTTTAGTTCTTTTACTGTATGTTGAATACAAGCTGCTCAGGATTAAATGACTCACGCTTAATGCTAACACTTGAATAAAAGGGCACTTTAGACCGCTTAAACAGTTTAACTTTTTCACATAACACACAACCCTTGCTGTTCTCCAGCCTATTGACCTTTAAAGACCTAAAACACCAAATGCAAGAAGGTCAGAACATTTAATTTATACAGAGCTAATTTATTCAGACCTGAAGCAACCCTGCTCACTTTCATGTTCTAACGCTGTTCGACCAGACTCAAGGTGATGTGAACTTGTCTGCCCACACTGAAAGTGAAAACACAACACAATCAGAACATATTGATGTTTAATATACTGTAGGACTACAGCTCTGGGAAGCAAGATTATGAGGTAATGAGAATTCATAATGGGCAAGGATACCCAGCATGTCAATGACAATAGGATGCAACAAATAAGCAGCTAATACAATTCCCTGTTTGTCGCATTGGTTAGGGAGGGGGGATTATAATGAAAGCATACATTTATTGTGTTGGGCCTGGTTAAAACTAGTTAGGTTTGTAGAGTAAATTCCCCTAATAGCTCACGGATTAATTAAAGGGTTAGTTCACCCAAAAATGAAAATTAGCCTAGGTGTATGTGACTTTCTTCTTTCAGTCAAATCCATTCGGAGTCATGTAAAAATTGTCCTTGCTTTTCCAGGCTTTATAATGGCAGTAGGCAGGTGTTTCTGTTCAACAGTCCACAAGAAGTCCAATAAAGCGCATCTATCCATAATAAAAAGTGCTCCACATGACACAAAGGCCTCCTGTAGCGGATTGATGCGTTTTTGTAAGAAAAATGTTAAACGTAATAATCACTGTTGAACAAAAACACCTACCCACTGCTATTATAAAGCTTGGAAGAGCCAGGACAGTTTTTAATATAATTTCAAAAAGAAGAAAGTCATATACACCTGGGTGTTTTGAGGGCAGGTACATCATTGAAAATTATACTTGTATATCATTCAAAAGTTTAAGGTCAAAAGGATTTTACCATTTAAGAAATTAATACTATTATTCATCAAGGATGCATTACATTAAATCAAAAGTGGCACTACAGACATTTGTTCTATTTAAAAAGATTCCTATTTCAAATAAATGCTGTTTTTTTGGAACTGTCTAATCATCAAAGAATCCTGAAAAATGTATGACAGTTTTGCAAAAATTTCCAGCACATTATTGATAACAATAAGAAATGCTTCCCAAGCAACAAATCAGCATATTAGAATGATTTCTGAAGGATCATGTGACACTGAAAACTGGAGTAATGATGCTAAAAAAATTCTGCTTTGCCATGACAGGAATGAATTACATTTTAATAATGTGCAGACTTTATTAACATAAGGGACTTTTTCCAAAAACATTAAAATATTTACAAAGCCAAACATTTGAACATTAGTGTACATGTGCAATTTGTATTATCTGGGGTAGGTGTTAATTGTCAGGATTAAATGTAGACTTTAAAATGGCCTTGTTGACTCGATTTCAAAAGCAAAATAAATACAGTTAAAAACCCAGCAAGATGATACTGAAATACCAAATACCATGTCAGTAAGAGGAATTCAAAGAATTGTTGACAAGATTGAAAATACCTTAAATCATTTTTTAAAATCCATAACATGTAAATAATATTTGATAAGAGAAAATGAAAATGTCATGATAAAGAGCCGAAGAAATGACATGAGAGTATTATATTTAGAGCAGGAGAAGAACTGAAGAACTCAAGTTTCCACCACAGGCGTCGATTTCAGTTCGTTCTCATATCCACCAATGTTTTAATTAGGCTCTGATTACACTCACAGTACAAAATCTAATCAACACTCGTCTCGACGAAATGCAAAATATCGAATGACTAATTTTTGACCAGAATAGACTCCCATTTTAAAAATAACAGCCAGAAAGCGAACGTGACATCTCCAGTCGCAAACATGTCACACGCAGACGACTCAGTGCGACTGCGTTTATGACAGACACCAGACACAACACAGTGTCATCTGTCTACCATGAGTGACTCTTTTATGTGATTGCTGCGGACAGCCACCTAGACGAGACAGGAGGAGACATTATCAAGCTTCCTTCGATTCTTTGAGTCGCCTGCCGCCAATGACACCGTAGCGCTGCGGCGAAGTAACTGTGGGGTAAATTCAATCGGAGGAGGGTTAGGTGACAGGTTCAATCAGTCACCACCTGATTGTGCCTTTTCTTAGATTGAGGTCTGGAGGTGAGATGAAAAATAACACAGTAATTTGTTTCTGAAGCATTGCTGTTAGGCCTCTAAAACTCCAAGTGCCAATATCTCGAAAGCCCAATGGCAAATAGAAAGCAAGATGTTCACCAGATGATTGCTTACACTGCGCTGTTTTTTTCTTGAGCAGTTCAAATTTATGAATCAACATTTCTTTCTGCCGTTGAGATAAATACCGACCATCCTCATTGCTGATCTGTCAGAGTGAATCTGCTTTACAAAAACACAACTCCACTTTAAAGCATTTTTAGGGAGGCGGTTCACAAAATCCATACGACTGCGCAATTCATCTCTGGTGCATTACTGTCAGGTGCTATATAGATTGAATCTGTTTTATTTCTTAGGTGAGTCTACTGGTTCCATGCTGCGACTGGATGTTCTCAGGGTATTGATGTTTTAGAAAGAAATAATACAACTAAAGGATGACCATCAATGGCTTTGATGAACGAAACCTCAAGGCAACCGACAGGATTACACAAAACCTGCTTCAGTCTGTGCGCTGCATGTCAAGATAGAGGAAGTAGGATAGATAGAGAATGTGCGTTTCCTTTTCAGAGAACCATACTGAGATCTAACATAATATATAGTAAAAACACACTGTTACCCGGAACACTGCAGCTGACAGTTCAGATGATACCGCTATAAAACATCAGTGAACTCGCTGTCAGGACTGGAAGGGAAGACACAGCACACTGGCATTACAAGAACGGTTAGACAGAATTAGCTTCTCATTGGACAGAATTTGCTTATTTGCTGCCACTCATACGTTTCACACTGGAATTTGTATCTATAAATCAAAACATAACATGCATAGTATTTTATTTCACAAATCATTTTAAGGCACTTCTAATGAGGATCGGCTAATAGAGCACAACAGTCTGCTTTTGGAAACATCCCATTCATCTTCTCCAGAGAAATTGAGTTTTAACGATTCTGTATAAATCTTTCAAGAGAGACCTACCATGAGCTCCACAATTGTTAAGCAATGATATATGCTTCTGTACAAGCTATTTCTTTAAAAAGAAATGGAGTAGTCTCATTCTCGATGAAGTACAACGCTATCCATAACCCGGAAGAAATATACACCAATCAGCTATGTTACTGTAGGAACAAAATTTCCACCAAAAGATCTCAGCAGCAATTGTACACTCTGAGAAAGCTTGGAAATTATGTAAACACATTATGTTTCCGCCACATTTTTTTTAGGGTAATTGAGACCCTCTATCTCACAATTCTGAGAATTTTGAGTTTATATCTCAGAATTGTTTATAAGTCAGAATTGCGTGATATAAACTAAAAAGAAAGAAAAAAAAAAGAGAATTGTGAGTTTATATTTTGCAATTCTGAGTTTATAACATGGTATTGCACATTGGTAGGTTTTTATCCCCTTACAAATCAGACTTTGCAATTGCACGTTTATATTTTATATATCAATTATTTGTATCTTATTATTTTTTTATATATCAATACAACAATTCTGACTTTATAACATGCAGTTGTAAGTTTTTATCACAATTCTGAGAAAAGTCAGAATTCTGAGTTTGTATCACACAATTATGAGAAAAAGGTTTATTTTTCAGAATTATGAGTTTGAGTCACTTTTAAATCACGCAGTTCTGAAAAAAAAAAAGTCAAGTTTACTTCTCAGAATTGAGAGTTTAGTCGGCGGCAATAGCCTTGTGGGCAGTGCGCCGACATACAGCGCCGTTACGCTACGGGTATCCCGAGTTTGCATCCTGGCTCGAGGACCTTTCCCGACCCTATCCCCTTCTCTCTCTCCCACTTTGCTTCCTGTCACCGATGATCTGTCCTATCCTAATAAAAAGACAAAAATAAATCTTAAAAAAAAAAAAAAGTATTGAGAGTTTATATCTCACAGTTCTGACTTTATAACCCAGAATCGCAAGTTTGTATCATGCATTTTTGAGGAAAAAAGTCAGAACTGCGAGTTTGTATCACACAATTTTGAGAAAAATGTCTATATATATATATATATATATATATATATATATATATATATATATATATATATATATATATATATATATATATATATATATATACATTTGAGATATAAACTTGCAATTCTGAGGAAGTCAGAATTCTGAGATATAAACAAGTTATTGCAAGATATTTTTTCTCAGAATTGCGAGTTTATATCTCTAAAGAAAAAAGTGTGAAGAAAAAGAATTGTGAGATTTTTTTCCCGAAATGGTGAAAAAAAAAAGTTGGAATTGTGAGTTTATATCTCGCAATTATGAGAAAAAAGTCAGAATCATCTGATGTACACACGCAATTGCAAGAAAGAAGTCAGAATTGTGAAGAAAAAAATTGTTGCAATTACCTTTTTTATTTTTTATTCAGTGGCAGAAATGGGCTTCCATACATTATATCTGAATACTTAAGTCAAAATAAATAAATAAAATTTAATTAATTAATTCTAATTCAGTCACTTGTAATGGTTTGATGGATGCATAGTTCATTGCCTAATTCAGTAAACTACATGCAGTCTTGTACCTTTGTCTTACTTTTAACTTCTTTTCTTTAAAGTCTGTAATGTTGTGATAGATCTCAAAGCTGGTTGTTTTGGTTCACCGCCTCTTTATTGAAGTTTCATTGGATACTCCAGTAAAGAAAATAAATGGGAAAAAATACATCCAAAACCAAGGCAGCTGGAAAAAAGTGGACAGTCACTGTTATTGTGCTCCATAGGGGATTATTCAACTTTTCTCTTGAAGAAAAAATATATTTAAAAACGCTGACCAGACAACCGAAACCAGACATGTTAGCTCAGCGTATGCATTAGGAGATACCAAATAGCCACCAGAGAGCCAAGATCGTTTCTATCTACCACAGACATCAGCTAGACATCATATTTATCAGTCTAATGACCCTAACAAGTGACTGCTTAAATAAACTAAAAGAAAATAACACAGATCCTGTTTTTGCTCATGCTGAGTTTACCAACAACTGAAACCAAGTTCAGGCTCATTGCACATGCAGGTGTGTGCAGGAAGTTTAAGCAAGTATACGCATTACTCTGTTCATATGGATTTAAATGACTTGTTTTGTATTCATTGGCTTTTTTTTTAAATGTCAAAGCTATTATTAAATAAATTAGAAAGTGCAGGTCAAGTAGCATGTCTCTTACAACCTTCAAATTCAAGCTTTTATTTAAAAGTTTTATTTCATTTAAGCTGCAGTAGAAGTAACTCATTCAATTAAAGCACAAGTGAAAACACCTCATGCAGAACTTTTAGCAGCACACCGCAGCTTGACATGAACCTCATGATGGTCTGTGACACCAGCCTGCTGTGCTCTTCTCACTCAATCATTGATTCAATGAAACACGAGCACATCTTGAAAAACCATGTAGTATATCAGTCACTCACTTCTAATGCAGACAGAAGTTTATTTAACTACAAGAAAGCCACAATGTATTGATATCTTCTAGCTGTAAGTTTCTTAATTATATAGTAAAATAGATTTTACTGGTAATTTGAATAGCTTATGATGCTTTGCGTTAGAGAACGACGGCACCAGTCCTATACGGTTTCCTATACTCCTCTAGTATAATTATAACTGAAACATGAGCAAATTTGGACTATATTAGTGTTGATTTATTGACATTAGTATGACTGGAAAAACCACTATGTAATGATGTCTTCTGACTGTAAATTTTACCATTACATGATCAATTGCATCCTGCCCTAACAGCTCATGATACTATAGAACACGAGGTCATTTTATGCATTATGTTTTATGTTACTTTTATTAAATATACAGGCCTGTGCTGTGTGGTAATGTAAGTAAGCATTCCAGGTGAACTAGTGTTAATTTTCTTAATGAAAACTATTACGGAAAAATATTTGTTGACAAGCTTTTTTGCCCATGACTATAAGGTCAATAAACGATATGCGTTAACAAAAACGATGACGGATAATGTTTGTTGACGTTCTCACTCCCAAGTCGCACGGACTGCGGACAAATCAAACGTTTTGCCTCAGAAGATTTGGAATATTCATATTTTTTTTTTAGAAATAGTGACTGTAGTCGTATCTGACTGTTATATCTGTGTTTTATTGACAAATGTTTAGGTTTATGTGCTCATAAATGTGTAAATAGTGTAATATAAATAAAACTGTTGTGCCTGTTTGCATTGAAAAATCACACCCAATGTTATTACCCAATAAATAATTTAATCATGACAATGCAATTCTCAGTGGCTTTTGCGTCAGCTTACTGATGACAAGGGTTTCTTATTTAAAGCAGTGGAGGACCCTGCACATTGAAAAATGACGCTGAAGGGGTACCTTGTGCGTCAAAATGCGATGCCAAGGGGTCCTGACCAAGCGACGAGTTGTGAGTGAGAACGTGTTGGATTTCCGTGTGAGATGTTCAGCTTAAATAAAAGTTGTGAGATCTCGACTATTTTGTTTGTGGATCCTGAATGAATGTACTCAACCGCTTTTGTTTTATTAGAGAAACATTTTTGCAATTTGGAATTATTGGAATTTCACTGTTATAATATTTTTGGTTTGTTTTACCAGTTTTCACAATGTAGACAGAGAAAGTGTATTTCTAAGTCTTTGATATTAATTTATAAATTGAATAGGCAAAAAAAATCACTACACTAGATCATAGGGGTGTAATAATTGCACAAACATGATGGTACCTCTGCTTCTCACTGGATCTCACAGCACCATGCAGTGGTGATCAGCATTTGTTCCCAAGTTCCTCTTGTTTTTTGATTGCTGTTGGATGTTTCTCATATGCAAGAAATGGCAGCGCATATGAGCTGGACAGTGCGGTGCGACCACTCACAAAATTTTGTCACACTGACAGAAAAAATGCTTGTCTGGAGCCCTGATGTCGACCCATAAACACCACCTATACTATGTATGTTCTATTAGAATATTTCATTTCAAAACCTTGGGCTTTTTATAGGGTATTGGTCGACCATTTTCCCTTCTAGGAAGGTTTTCCACTAGATGTTTGAACATGGATGCTGTAATTTGCGCCCATTCATACCAGAGCATCGGTGAGGTCAGGAAATGATGTTGGATAAAGGGATCTGGCTCAAATTCACTATTCCCATTCATCATCTCAGAGGTGTTCAGTGGTTTGTGAAAGCCAGTCAGGTTCTTCCAAACCATATTGTCTATGCTTAACCAAAAAGGGCCATATTATGTTATAAAGGAAATTGTTTGAATGTGTATGCATGTTGTACATTTTATGTAGCTATTAGTAATTAGTGTGACTCAAATAGGTAGTCCCGTTAATTATTATCCACATACTTTCCGCCATGTGTTGTATCTATTAGCATTATGGTTTTAGCACATCAGTCATTCTAATAACATGAGAAAAAAGAGATTATTTTACATTCATTGTGCAGTGTAAAAGTTCAAATACTCGTTATACTCTGTTTTAAGAGGTCAAATCAGCATATTTTTGCATTTATTGAAGTAATATATTATCATACATTACTTTGTCCCTGGTTCATCAATCAAACAGAGATAAATATTCCAGAGTTTCATTTTATATGAGCTACTTTGCCTATCCGTTTTCCACATGCATGCTTTGCAGTTCGTTCCTGTTTATTCTCTTTTTCACATTCACAACGCACACTCGATCCTTGACATGTGCGCACACACACACACAGACACTGCATAGGTAAAACCAAAGCTCAAGGCTTACTTGTCATCTCTTCATTTATCAAGCTCAAGACAAAAAGATTTTACGCTCATCTCCTGCATTTTTTTTTAACATTTACATTGAAAGTGAGCCACCAGACGGAAGTTGTCAGAGTATTGTGAGGAGTTCTGCGTTTGATGGAGCTACTCCTCACTGAAGGAGCCCTCATATTTACTGATGAAAAGACTGCCGAAATGACACATCATAAGCTTTGCCTCCAGCTCCGAAGGAGGGCGGTGATTTATTGAGCAATTTCTTGTGTGTTTACCCAGATGCACTATTGCTGGGGATGCTTTAGTGTTTCAGTTTCTTTTGTTTTGCTTTTTCATTGCACAAGTGCTATTAGTACTCATTAATGCATTTTTTGTGTCAATAATCACCATGGATTATGGTTGAAGCTCCCAGTGGAATAATTACAATCTTTTAAAGAGGATTTTAGAGCACATTTACGACACGAGATGTGTTTTATCAGCACTCGTTGACAGCAGTCAAATCCTTTTACATCTGTTTAAATGATGTAGTTGCTCAGAGCATTGTCACCTATTATGTTGGCAATAAACACTCTCCCTCGAAACAGCACAAGCTGCTATCTTACACCGGCAAACGACAAAAAGGTTCACCGTGTAGCCGTAAATTTGTGTGCTACATCCTTCATCATCATAATGAACTTGTGAATAATGCAATTATGACAGAACTCCTCTCCCCTGATTGTCGGCCATCATCATACTAAAGAGTTTGCATCATTTCTGACGAGCCTTTAATCCAATTCGCCAAAACTAAATCCAATCAGCCATATGGCAAAGCTCAGCAATATTTCCTGCTGCCTCCACACATCTGAGAGATCTTCATGGCACAGGGTCAATGCTTCTCGATGAAGGATCCCACTCAGTGTGTATATCTCCCTCTAGAAGGTGTGAGAGAGAGAGGTGCACTCATGTTTCCTCACGCCCTGCAGGGAGCTCTTATTGAATTACTGCCATGTGGGTGCAGCAGCTGTCCTCCCGGCCACAGCGGGCCACAGCTGCTAATTGCTGCGTAATAGGCCCAGCAGCAGGGAAGGTCAGAGGGGCGTCCGGCAGCCGTGCCCGTCGCCTTTGATAAGGGACTGAAGCATTGTTGAGATCTTCATATCCTGCGGCGGTGTGAAAACAAACAGCAGCCTGCTGAAATCGGCACACCCCGGGAGAGATGATTGGCAGTTGTTGAGTATATAGCTTCAGCTGACGGTGGAACTAGCAAAATTCTCTTTTTTCTAGCAAGATGCATAGACTGGGGATAAATATTGGTGGTTCTTCAGTGGTTAGAGTTCACTTGCAACCATTGCAAGTAAAGTCGTAATTACCATCATTTTGAGATGACAACACGTGATATTCTACTCGGAGCTGAAGTATGTGTTTCCATGGCAACACTATCAACGCCAAAGCCTTCACAGGCTCCAGAACTAAGCTCTGAATGTTCTGAGAGCTATGACTTGGACCATGTGACAGAAGCACCACCTGACCGCCGCCAGATTCATTTAGGCAAAATGATTGTACCCATATGCTCAAGTCATTGTTCTTTGGTCTGAGTTTTTGGCTCAAGGTCTGCATTTAAAGTCACACCAGAGGTGTTCAGCTGGGATTAGGACTTGGCTTTATGCAGACAAGTTAAGTTCTTCCACACTGACTGAATCAAACATTTCTCTATGAACCTTGCCTTATACTCAGAGGCGTTATCATGTTAGAATAAAAAAGGGTCCTGTCCAAACTTTTGCTATAAAATGAGGAGGACACAATTAGTATATAATTATATGCTTAAACATTAAGATTAGTATTCAAGGAAATTACTAAAGTAGTAAAACCTGTTTATTAGAAGGGAGTGCCCCAATACTTTTGGCAATAAAGTGTATGTCCGACAAACAACGTTGCTCTCACACTACACATCTCGTTCTCACGCAGTGATAAATACATTGCAGAACAAAGAGGAAACTCACAACACACCAACAGACAAGACAGAGCAGGTTACTTCTGGTATGAAACAAGGTCTCAGCTTTAACATGTTGTCATTCAAACAATAAATACCGTTTTGTGGCTCTGTAATGTGTTGTGAGATTACTGTATTGCCGTATTTGATCAATGACACGTGATCATGTTTTTATATTTACTTAAAGCATAAAATAAACATGAATTACATCAGAATGTATTTTATTTCAACCGTGGAAAGACACAATTTTTCGAATTTAAGTCCACCAATGTTAATCCACACTTGTCAGACTAAATGCCACATTCTGTGTTATGATTGGTCAGATTGCCTGTCAATCAAGCTGTTTGCGAAGGGTCAATTACGGTAATTACAACATGCCATGAAGTCAGCACAAGTAGTTGTTTAGCAGAGATCCTCATCTTCTGTGTTTGCTCCAGGGCCATTTGTTTAAATGTATAGTTCACCCAAAAATGAACATTTTGCTGAAAATGTACTCACCCTCAGGCCAGTCAAGATGTAGATAAGTTTTTTTTTTTATCTGAAGAGATTTAAAATTACATCACTTGCTCACAATCTCTGAAGTAAATGGGTGCCGTCAGAGTGAGAAGAATCCAGAGAGCTGATCAAAACATCCAGTTGAACAATTACCTTTTGAAGTGAAAAGCTGTGTGTTTGTAATAAACAAGCCTGTCCAAGAGCTTTCTGACTGTGCATAAAAGGCAACAGTACTACGATGCTCAAGGCCCAGAAAGGTAGTAAGGACATCAATAAAATAGCCCATGTGGTTCAACCGTAATTTTATGAAGCTACGGGAATACTTTTTGTGTGCAAAGAAAAGAAAAATAACTTTATTTCTTCTCTTCTGTGTCAGTCTTTAATGCACCTTCATGAAAGTACGACACATCATTGTGGAACTCTCGTGAATGTGCATCAGACTGAAACAGAAGAGAAGAAATTGTTGAATAAAGTCATCATTTTTGTTCGTACACAAAGTATTCCTGTAGCTTCGCAAAATTACGGTTGTACCACATGGACTATTTTAACAATCCTTACTACCATCCCTACTACCTTTCTGGGCCTTAAATGTGTCAGTTGCATTGTTGTCTATGCAGGGTCAGAAAGCTCCTGGATTTCATTAAAAATATCTTAATTTGTGTTTCAGAAAAGGTCTTATGGATTTGGAACGACACAAGGGTAAATAATTAATGACAGAATTTTAATTTATGGGTGAACTATCCTTTTAAGGCATTTTTATCTACAAACCATTATGTATTCACCCATCACTATCCATAATCCAGTAAAAAGTGGTCTCATTTGAATCAGGAGAGAAATATGCAACAGTGAAACAGTCCAAAAGAGTTTAAATGGTAAACAGATATGTTAGCCTATTTTGATGTGAGAGGACAACAGAGGATGGACTTTTTCACTGGCGGAATTATGGATTTTGGTCTTGCGTTTTGGGTAGAAGCTGCAGTTTAAAGTTACTGATGGATTTGTTTCACTTCAAATGATTTTTTGCTCGAATTGATCGACTGGAGTCATGTGGATGATATTTTTATCAGCTGCGTGAACTCTCATTCTGACAGTACCCATTTAAATCAAATCCAAATATAAAATCACTTTGAGCAAGATCAGGACAACACAATCAGAAGAACGTTTGGAGGGAGTTTCCTCAGCGTCAGGTATGATGAAGTGTGTAAAACCAGGGGAACTGAAAATTGCCATCTTCGATTCCACACCTCTGAGATTGGATAATTATGAGCGCAGCCGTATGAGTACACGGCCTCTGACTTCTTCCCAGCAGGGTCACTGCTCAGAGAACAGCCCAGTAAAGTGATGTACAGACATCAGAGAAAACACAAAGCATAGTCAGTTACCACAGGTCTCAGAAACCACCCAGAGGCCATCAGTTATCAACACTATGACGCTTGCTACCTGATCTCATGATGAAAATGTACCTGTGGGAACTTTCTTGCAAGACGTGAAATACGTGCCTGTAAGTACATATCACTGCAGTTTCCAAGAGAAATGAACACTACAGCAATCACTTGTAATTGTTTTCATACACAGCTATGATTACAGCTCCATATGTTTCGTTTTCTGGGCGTAACATGCTTGCTCGGTAGCTCAGCTGGCACAGAATTGGACTAAGGATGCAGAACCCTTGGGTACGAATCCTATGAAAAACATGACTCGTGATGGAAAAAAAGCTAAAAAGATGACAGAACGGAACACAAGATAAAATGGCATGCTTGTGATTGTGTTTTTATGTCACATTCACTTTTGTTCATACTATTTAAGTGTAGCGCAGATGGTACGTTATTTTAAAACATCAAGGAGCGTTAGAGTTTTAGCACCACTCAATTGACTTTTCAAGTCAGAACTGCGGTGACGCATACAAAACTAACGTCCACTCAGTGGACATTACACATTGAATATGCCATGAAATGTACATGGCAGTACGTATTTTGCACCTTGTGAAAAATTTCCCACAGGTACGTTTTCATCATGAGATCAGGTTGGACACTTGCCTTTAAGGAAGCATTGCATCACTTGGCTTGCTTTGCTCGTTTCTAAAACTGAGTGGATGATGGAGTATCAGCCCAAGTTTCCTTAGAGATCTTCTTTTTCCCTTTTCCATTTGTCTTAACATCTGTCTCAACACCTAAGTCATGCATTTTTAGTGATTTTTTACCATTGTGCTTCTAAAGTGCAGATCAATATTTCTGTTCACACATCTTGTCCCTCATATTTTTCATTCTAACCTCATAAATCAGTTGATAGTGCTCTAAAATGAGACGTGATGCGATATACAGGTATGTGAAGTTTTATATTGACATATCTTTTTTTTCTTTCTCTCCCTGTGGGGTCACAGAGGAGGGCAAACACATTTCATGCCATTTCATTTTCAAAGCCCTCAATAACTAAAACAGCATGCATTTTTGACCTGAAGCAATCAATGTGAGTCCACGAGGAAACAAAAGTGAGTTTGTTTTTTGTTTTTTTTGCTGTAAACTCCAATCCTTTAAACCAATGTGATTGTCACTCAAATTTGTGTGGATCAATACTAAGATTTAGTTTTTTGGAGTTGTGACTGTTTGAAAAGACTATGAACTATCTTTAACGTAAGAGTACAAAAAAAAATGAGATTTTGGTTGTGTTCTCTCCTCAATTCATTCTGTCATGCAAAACTCTCCAAAAGGGATCAGGAAATGTGCATAAAGGGTTAAAGTTTAATCCTCCATTCACTAATACAGAAGTCAGATCAATGGGGGAAGTCAGCCATGAAGAAACAGTCTATCTCCAGACACGGGCAGTACGGCAGCTGCTGTGAACTCTCTCGAGGAGCTGGGGTCTCACCTGCCGCCCCTGCGGGCCACTCTTATTGCCGACTTTCTGCACGGCTGCCAGGCATTGCTACTTTTACAGCTGCTAATTGGGCAGTTTGCATTTAAAATTAGAATTTGCCTAAAATAAGTGAAAAGGTAGAAAGAACGAGAGACTTGTTTATCTGTATGTGGTCAGATTGTTGGCTGGGGGTTTATTGTGGATTGATTATAGCTCTGAGAAATGAAGAACTTTTACATTTTTTTGTTCCGTCTTGTACCAATTCTTGCCGATGACAAGCTCTAATTTTGCCTCATTTGGTGTAGAAAAGCCTTCTCGTATGATATAAAGGTTAACTAAAACTATTAAACATGCATATCAAAGCTTTATTTCAGAGCAGAGGGAAAATGTACTCTGGAAATGATAATGATATTCTCATGCTGTGTAATCAGCTCAGTCCCATCATGGCGCAGTTTAAAGGTCACACATGCTTCTTTTGACATTCAGAATATAGAGAGAATGAAAATGATGATTTAATTTTGACATATGAACGCAAAATAAGAAACGTGCAATTAACATTGCAGTGAGAAAAATTATTTCTTTGGAAATGTCTTTTATCATAAGATCCATGCTAAATGCTCAGCTTCAAAATAGGTTTATATCATGCTTTTGAAGTGATAGTGATGATGTTGAAACTAATTTTAAAGCATTTTTTTCTTTCATCTATTGCTTAGGCAGGTATATCAGGATCTAAACATCTATTCTTTTATTAAATACATTGTTATATTAGAGCTGGGTGTCTTATGATAGGTTATTTTCAGTAATATTTTATTCAGTTGAGGTCTAAAGTTTACAGACACCTTGGAGAATCTGCAAAATGTTACTTATTTTACCAAAATAAGTGTGATCATTCAAAATGCATGTTATTTTTTTATTTAGTACTGACTAAGATATTTTGTATAAAAGACGTTTCATATAGTCCACAAGAGAAAATAATAGTTGTATAATTCATAAAAATGACCCCATTCAAAAGTTTACATACAATTGATTCCTTATACTGTGTTGTTACCTAAATGATTCAGCTGTTTTTTTTGACTTGTTTGTCTTGAACAGTTAAATTGCCCACTGTTCTTCAGAAAAATCTTTCAGGTCCCACAAATTCTTTGGTTTTTCAGCATTTTTGTGTATTTGAACCCATGACTGTATGATTTTGAGATCTATCTTTTCACACTGAGGACAACTGAGGGAATTTATATGCAGCTATTACAGAAAGTTCAAACCCTCACTGATGCTTCAGAAGGAAGCACAAGGGTGAAAACATCTTGAATTTGAATATCAGGGTAAATTTAACTTATTTTGTCCTCTGGGAAACGTGTAAGTATCTTTTGTAACTTCTGAAAGGCACTACTAAATGATAAAACTATGATATTCAGGCAAAATAAGAAAAAATGTACACATCTTCATTCTGTTCAAAAGTTTACACCCCAGGCTCTTAATGCGTTGTTTCTCCTTCTGGAGCATAAGTGAGGGTCTGAACCTTCTGTAATAGTTGCATATGAGTCCCTCAGTTGTGCTCAGTGTGAAAAGATGCATGTCAAAATCATACAGTCATTGTTGGAAAGGGTTCAAATACACAAAAATGCTGAAAAATGAACAAAGAGTATGTTGGACCTGAAGGATTTTTCTGAAGAACAGCAGTCAGTTTAACTGTTCAGGACAAACAACTATCACTGCATTTACTAAATATCAATTGCACTGCACACTTAGCAAACTAATGTGTTGAGGCTACTAGTGGCATTTAAAAAAAATAAATATAAATAAAAATATATTTTATGACTACTTTCCAGAAAAAAAAGCTGACTTCAGAATTGTCTCAGTGTTAGAAATTTGCCTTTCAGTCTTTGGAGAGTTTGAACTCATTACACTAAAATCTGTTTGTTAGCTGAATCTGAGTGTAGTTTCTTAGACACAGACACTTTAGGATTTAATTGTCACATTTAGCCTATAAAAACTGAATGAGAACTTCATTTTGACAGTTTAATTTCATAGAACATTAAAATGTGCTCAGAGAGCAAATATTCCACTGTGCCCTCATTCTAAGAACATTTAAGGGGATTTCAGTGAGAATGAGTTGCGGCTGCTGATAGCATAATTTATTCACAGCCAGTGTCTGTGTTGTTTTAAGGCCTAGGAGAATTATGCAAATTAGCAATGGTGCAAACACACAAAGTTGAGCAAGTTTGTGCAATCTGATCGCGGTTTTACAGGGCGGTTTTTAACGAGGCAAACATATGGGCAGAAGGCCACATATGCACAGACCTGCACATGTATGTGCATATGTAGAAAATGAAACAAAATGCTATAAGAGGGTAGTAAATTGTTCTGGCAAAAATGTTTTCCTATAAATATTGCTATAAAAAAATTCTCTCAATGGCTTAATTTTTACAGTATTAGTCAAGCCATAACATTTTAGGTCCAGTTCATCAAGTACACTTTTATATTGTGGTTACAGTATGGCCAATACTATGTAGTACAGCATTTGATTCATGAATCATTTATTTTAATTTTGGATAAGAAAATATGCAATTTTAATAACCTAATGTAATAAATGATGACAACATCTTACATTTTATATGGCTAACAGTATATGTATTTTATTGCTGTCAACGATTAATTATGATTAATCGCATACAAAATAAAAGATTTTGTTTATATAATATGTGTATAATATGTGTGTGAGTACTGTGTAAGCATGCATGTATATATTTAAGAAAAACATGTTCTATTTATATATAAAAAATATTTTAAAAAAATATATTTATTTATACATAATAAATATACACAGTATGCCCACATATATTATGTAAACTATGAAAAACAGGCTATAGTTACTTCTAGAACTGGATTAAGTTTGATTACATTTCTTTCATTTGTCTCCTCAAAGAAAATGCTTTAAAGCTGACAAAATTATGCAAAACATTTTGAATTAATCATCAATGCATGTCAAATTTGGTAGTATTGGTGTTGTAGATGTCTGAAGTGTTAAAGGGATAGTTCACCCAAAAATAAAAATCACCCCATGATATATTCACCCTCAAGCCATCCTAGGTTTATATGACTTTCTTCTTTCAGACGAATACAATCAGAGTTACATTTAAAAAATGTCCTAGCTCTTCCAAGCATTTTAATGGCAGTGAATGGGTGTTGAGATTTTGAAGTCCAATAAAGTATGCATCCATCCATCATAAAAAGTACTCCAGAGTGCTCAGAGGGGTTAATAAAGGCAGAATCGACAGAAAGTGTAAGAAAAATATCCATATATATAAAACTTTAGACATAAACACCAGTCGTGAATTGACCTATCGGTAAGCCCCGCCCCTAGAATGCAGATGAGCCAATGGCAGTTGAGTATCAGCTGCATGGAGATGGAACTCGGACATCTGCAGGTTGCAGCACCATAGAGAAACATTGGAAGATCTGAAGCTCTCGTCATTTTGATGGTGTTTATGCTACAAAAATAATAAAACGATGTGCTTGAGGTATCTGTAACACTGATTCTAGGTATCCTGAGAGGATTGGCAATGGAATTTGGAATTTATTTTACTATTTAACATTTATTTTCTGGTTGTCATACTCCCATTAAGTGACCTTTTTCATCTGCTCAAGCAGTTAATGTCTGTAAATATTGTTAAGATCTCTGGCTAAAACTAGCTAACATTAAAATTAGTGAGTCCATGCTAACGTGCACACCTCAGCTAACTATTCTCACATCATGTCCAGTGTAGGTCAAAAACACATAAACGAAGGTCTACATTTCAGTGCCTCTCCATATTAAACTGATTAAATGTAAAAGAATTGATCTTACACTGCGGTACATGAACAGTGTTGGTCCTGGATGTTGTCATCTGCGATCATGACGACCGTAACATGAGATTTCTTCCGTTGGCATTGCGATCTGTAAACCCTTGATTTCAAATGAATCATGTTACACACCATATTTTTTTTAAAATCATTTATGTATCTCTCCATGGCATATTAAAGCTCTACTTGAATGCTTCTCGACGAGTGGTGGTCCTGTGTTCAAAATGTATCAAAAACATCTTCGGACAAGGTTTTCACACTGACAGCTCTCATTGTAAGACAGTGGGAAACTCTGTTTGTTTGTCAGAGTTAGCAACAGTAACTAAGGAGGGTGGGGCTTAGCGATAGATCAATTAAAAGGCCAAAACATGGATTTGTAAAAAATAATCTTGGAGGACTTCGATATAAGCTGAGACTGGTTTTCCTTTGTTGCATAGAACGTAGCGGAAGCTAGAGATTACCCTTTTTTATTGATTCACTTCAGAAGGCCTTTATTAACCCCTGGAGCCATCTTAAGCATTTTTTATGATGGATGGATGGATGCACTTTATTGGACTTCAAAATCTCAACATCCATTTACTGCCATTGAAAAGCTTGGAAAAGCCAGGTCATTTTTTAATATAACTCCGATTGTATTCGTCTGAAAGTCATATACACCTAGAATGGCTTGAGGGTGAACAAATCATGGGGTAATTTCATTTTTGTGTGAACTCTCCCTTTAATATAAAACGTAAGTGACAATGTTCTTTCTTGGATCTCCATCTGATCAGTCACACTTTGAATGCAAGTATAAATCCAATCTGGCTAAACTCCTCTGAAAGTCTCAAAGAAATAGATGTGGCGCTAAGTCTTTTCTTCCATATTGCCATGTACATCAGAACTGAAAATAGGTTATGAAAATACAGAAAATGTAGAACAGGGCTCTTGGTTCTATCCGTCAGTTGTTGATTAGATGGAGGCAGATCTTCTTTTTTTCAAAAAACGAAACATGCGCAGATGAATTGTTCACTAAAAGATCAATAACATGCATTCAGAAAATAGATTGGGTGAATTTCATTTCATGCCAGGTGTAAACGGAGCCCTTACCAGCATACACACTGCCTGGCTATCTGAATAAGACCCAGTAAAGACCACATGCTAAAGTGATGCAACTATTAGGCTCCTAGTGGCTAATTTGCCAAGCCTTATTTTGATGATTTTTCAGGTGTTTATAAGATTATCCCTTCACACAGACAGGCCGTCTGTCACCTCGAGAGCCAGGCTTTAATTTCACCCATGGCTCCCCTCTCCTGGAACTCGTCCCTGGCATAATTGACTTTAACAGGTTTGAGCTCAGCTGTGGCCTGTCTTGGGACTCAACTCTTACTGGCTCTATCTCTCTCTCGCTTTCTATAGCACCTGATTAGTGGTCTGCTCTGGAGGGGAGGGCTTCTGGGATTTTTCTGCAACCAGGTGTCTGTTCAACCAGGGGGCCCAGTGTTATCAGGCAGCCGTACGGAACAGACCCGCTTAAGAATAATCCCGCTTCCCCCCGGACACGCGACGGACATCCATCAGCTTGTAGCCTTCCTGTTGCTCACCTAGAGTTATCATATCACATAGAGGGCGGGGAGAATGTTTTCGCCTGCGCTGTGTTAATTATAAATTGCTTAACGAGACGAGGCAGCCAGGTGGAACAGCGGTGCGGAGGGTTTAATTACAATTTCGCTGCTTTCTCTCTGCTGTAAACTCAAACCTGCATGTCTCGCCTGTGATTTTTTTTTTTCCTCGTCTTTTTCGGAAGGGTTTCGCACAAACACAAATTTAAATTCTCTTTCACACACTCTCTCTATCTCTCTTGTCACACAGTGGCTCGCTCTTTTCCTCTCTGCCTTCCCCTTGCCAGATATCAGCATTCTGAGTGAACGGATCATTTATTTTTGGTTTCTGCTTCCTGTCTAGATGTTCTTCGCTCTCCCTCACATGCGCCCAACCTCCACTGCCACTTGAAGGGAGGCGCTTTCTTCTTTCCTGATAAAACCAGCCACCTCAAAAGCGGCCAATTAAAATCAGCGCTGACAAGTCTTTTTTTCATGTGCTGACAGGATCACTGTCCCTTCACCTGAGGGGGCTCCAGGTGTTTGTTCTCACGTGTCATACCTCTCTTTTATATTTTAACTAGTTCTTCAAGAGACATCACACTTCTCTTTCACTGCACCTGCTCTCAGACACTCATTACTTCAGTCTGTTTTTGACTTTCACAACTTAAAGCTTTTAATGGCAGCTAATGAAGACCACACATCATGTTGGCTTCTTACTTGACATATTCAACACCCTTATCATTAATTGTTACGCTTGGCTACTTCTTGTCATCACACTGAGAATCCTTCATAGAAGCATTAATAGAATGAGGAGAATGTCAAATGGGGTGGAAGGGTTGTATTGTCATCCCGAGGGATATTTAATGCCCTGAGATTTCGCTTTCATAGTTCGGGAGATTTAATGGAGTTCTCAATTATGATTCATTCAAGTATCAACTTTATCTTAGATGTGTCTCATAGAACCTTTCTTCTTATTATAAAGAATAAAAGCAAATTTAGTGAAAGTTTGCAAATTCAGTGACATTGTTAAACTAAAAACATACTTGTTAACTGAAATCAAGCTGAAATAATATAAAATTTAAAAGAAAAACTTGAGCTTGAACTTATTATATATCAGAGACACTACCAGTCAAAAGTTTTTGGACAGTGATATTTATGTTTTTTAAAGAAGTTCTGCTCTCCAAGCCTGCATTTATTTAATTCAAAATACAGCAAAAGCAGTTATACTGTGAAATACTTTTACTATTTAAAATAACTGTTTTCTATCTAATTATATTTTAAAATGCAGTTTATTCCTGTGATCAAAGCTAAATTTTCAGCATCATTACTCCAGTCTGAAATCATTGTAATATCTTACTAAATGTACTAAATTTAATATGCTGAAGAAACATATTTTCTTCTTCTTCTTCTTCTTCTTCTTCTTATTATTATTATCAATATTTAAAACAGTTCAGTACATTTTTCATGAATAGAAAGATATAAAGATAAATTAGGTTAGTGAAAAAAAAAAATATATATATATATAATATATATATAATATATATAAAAAAATAAAGTCACTTAAAAAAGGCAATGAAACACGGACAGAATATTTGTTCACAAGGCTTTTGAGACCTGGATGTGGTAGGCTAGAGTTTTTTCTACAAAATGATGTGAAAATCATCTCATTCACTCGTTCAAGGAAAACAATATATTGATGTAAATTTACCAAAGCATGTTTTGTGATGGAAAGACAATATGCAAGAGATTGACAATGGTCATGAATATTTAGTGATTCACACCTGAGAGAGACAAAGCCCTCCCCTAATGGCCCATCAACCACACTGTGACTCTCAGGTAAGAAACACTGCGAGAAGATTCAAAGAATGGAGTTTTAGATTAGTTGTATTTTATTTAACACAGTATAATCAAAACATACATTATGAAGGCCAAAAACACATTATTGAGCACCCTGATCTACAGATATGAACAGACTTTGTGTCATTTCTGAAAACTTATTATTTTCTGAATTCTGTTCAACAAGTGAAACAAGTAAATCATACCTGACATTTAAGTGCTTGCAAAACTCATCATCAGTGGTCAAGAGACTTGTTTTGCACTAGAATATCAGTGTAGTTGAGTTTTATATCTGAGGAACTAATTATTGTTTAGCACGTTAAACGTCTATTCGCGATCAGAGTATTACTAATAAACATGGTCTAAACATACACTCAGTATAAACACTCATAGGCTATTTTTTATTTTATTTATTACATTTTGCGATAGATAAATAAATAAAATACATATACAAATATGATCTTATAGTCATAAACACAAGCATGTTTTGTATTGTGTAATGCAATGCATACTGTCTAAACATTCTTAGACTCTATCATTTAGTGTTACAGTGTAAACACTATTACTTTTATATCGCATCGTTATCTAGAACAATAAAAAACATCCTTGCGTCGTGAGACATTTAGATGCAATGAATTGAAACGTACATCATAGCGTTTCACTTTATGTAGTCAGCAATTATAGTTTGGAAAAATCTAGTAAAATGTATACAATTTAGTCTGTCACAGTAACGCAGCGAATACCAGCAGGCAAATAAAAGAAAGACTTACATTACTTACGAACTAGACTTACGAACTTACGAATTTATTCTCTGCTGAATCTGCTGGCGCCACATCGCGTTCTTCTTCTGATGAGGTAAATATAAGATTTATTCCTCTCAGCAGGTCTTCTTTCACAAACGAACAGTAATCCAGACGAATTTGAAGTAATGTCTTGCTGCTTTGTTGACGGTGATGTGGGCGTTTACCTCCCGCGCTTCTCACGTGGCTAATTGTTATTTGAAAGCGAAAGTAACTTATGGGCGTCAATCTAATTACAGATAATCAGCTCCAAGGGGGTAGACTGGACATCGCGTTGGTTTTATATGGATTACTTTATCAAAGAATATTTGTTTTCGGCAAAACTTACTTCGTTTAAAAGTAAAGATATCAAGCTTTCTCCAGGTATCTGTATAATGTCTCTGTGTGCTGTTTTCGCCGAGTATTTGATCATTTAAGTGACGCGTTTCAAAATGAAGATCAGGGAGAACAACTGCGGCACACAGCACTCCCTGTCTATTTTCTTTATTTGTCAAAAGCTCACAATTTTATTATTATTATGTGTCTGTTAAAATAAAAGTAGATCCTTTACAGATTCTATTGATGTATTGATCTTATCTGTACGATCAAAACTGATGGAGCAGTTTAAGTTCTTTTTGCTGTCATCTAGAAAATATGCATGTGTGTCGCCGGCGCCACCTTCGACCCTGGGGGTTAAACACACACAAAAAAACTGTCTGTTCACATCTCTGTGGTTAAATCAGGGTGCTCAATAATGTGTCTTTGACCTTCATTATGTATGTTTTGATTTATACTGTGTTGTAAATAAACTACAAATAATCTAAAACTGAATTCTTTGAATCTTCCCACATTGTTTTTTACCTGACAGTCACAGGCTGTATCCGAAATCGCCCCCTATACCCTCATTCACTATTCCCTACATTAGTCCACTCATTCAGTTCACTTAAAGGAGTGAATGAATATGAGTGAGTGAATTTGGACACTGAGTGCACCGGAAACACTGCCGCTTGCATAGTTTGCTCTTGCTGTTTATAGTAATCATTTGAAACTGACAAACGGAAAGCTCTAGTATTAAGGTTAAAGGATTTATCTTGAACTCTGCTATGGAAATTATGTATAAACCCTAGTATATAAACAATTAAATAATCAATTTACAATTAATTATGCTATACCTGTGTTGTATTGCGCTTGTGTGCCATGGACGAGTGCATTGTAAAATTAATGAATGGACGATTCGGCTGCAAGCGCCCTCTTTCGGTGAGAAGTGGGAATTCATTCGGGCACACGACTCTCACAGTGAATTATGGGTTATCTCTAGCCGGTGAGGGTACATCGGTTGTACACTCTTTTTTGTGCGGTGCATTGATTGAATGAGTGCACTCGAAAACGTCCACTTTGGTTTTGGACACCACTAAAAATGGTATAGGGGGCAATTTCGGATACAGCCACAGTCTCACTGATGGGCCATTAGGGGAGGTCTCTTTGTCTCTCAGGTGTGAATCACTAAATGTTCACGACCATTGTCATTCTCCTGCATATTCTCTTTCAATCACAAAACATGTTTTGGAAAGTTTACATCAATATATTGTTTTCTTTGAATGAGTGAACAAGATGATTTTCACATCATTTTGTAGAAAAAGATCTAGCCTACCACATCCAGTTCTCAAAAGTCTTGTTAACAAATGTTCTGTATGTGTTTCATGGCCTTATTTCAGTTACTTAAATTTTTTAAGTTTTTCACTAACCATGCATAAACGTTTTTCAAAAACACAAACATGTACATTCATGTTGCTTACATATTATTATAGCCCAATTTGTGCTGATTACAATGTAATCAGACTTTAGCCATTAAACCGTTCATAAATAATTAATTGGAGGAGCATGGATGCACCGTCTGCAGAGTGCGTAAAGTTGTGTTCGATTTGTTCAGATCAATCGACGTTTGACTTGAAGCAGTTTAGCTAGCCTATGCCATATGCCACCAAAGTAGACTACTGCAAGAGAGATTTGCGAACAGATGCAGGTTACAGCCATTGCAGTTTCTCCAGTGCGGCTGATAAATCGTGCAGCGAATTCACAAATTACCAGACTCACTTACTGTATTTCATCCCATGCTTTTATACGGCCTTGCCCCCCTTTCCACTACTTGCTAAACGTGTTAGAAAGTGAAAGTAAAATCGGAAAAAATAGCGTGTATACGAAAGCCATTGCACGCTTTCCCGAGCTTCAGCAACTGAACGCAATCACAGGTTGCATTACAGAAATGCCTCTTACTGCTGATTAGCTACAAGTGTGTTTTGATACTCTGCCCGACTCAGTTTTTGAAAAAATACATACCCCACCTTTAAATATAGAAAAGAGTTTATGTGTGAAAGAACAAGATCATAAAGATTTAAACGAATGCTCTATGATGTGTACAGTGTAGCTCAGATGAATTATTTTTAAATAATGAAAAACTTTGTTTTACTTTTGAAAGCTTTGTGTTTATATATAAATATGTGGAGCAGTACAGGAGACACATGGAGGAATTCTAGCATTCTAGTATAAAAGATTGAGATTTGAGATGCATACATCTACTACTTAACACACAGAGACGGCTACAAGTAAGCGATTCATAGATTGATACCCCCCCAAATGTAAAAACTGTAACTTTGTGTTGCTATCACAGCATTGCTGGGTTTGCATAAGAAACGGATTAAAATTTAAGTTGTTTTCCTACTGATAATCTTTCCCTCCAGTGAGCTGTTAATGGCTACAACCGGCTCATTGAGTCGAACTCAAGAACCAAATCGGCCCAATTCATAAACAAATTGGTAGGAGAAATAACAGAATTTTCAAAAACTTTGGAAAACGAGAGCAAAAGTCTTCATTTAATCTTACTACTGTCTAGGAGAAAGAAATGGGATTAAAGAGATCTCATTTGTGATTTTTTTTTAACCCTCTGGGATATTGCACAGCTATATGCAGACGGCGTGGAAAACAGACAATGTGTAATCAATGGCTAGCACCAGCTATTCTCCATCCATTCAAATGAGCGAATGCATGTATTGGGATTAGCAGGCCTGCTCTAGCCCAAAAGGGATTCTGAGATAAGCACACAGACTCAGGAGTGCTTCTTTAGACTGCTGGAGATAAAGATCAACCTATAGATCTCTACCCTCTGACCATAACTTATTTTTAAATCAGCATTTCATTGAAAGGCAAAGTGGTTTATTGTGGCTCTATCAGTTCAATGCTGAATTCCAGCTGCTTTCTGCAGCACTGGGAACACACTGTCTGAAATCATTAAAGCCATTGTCCCTCTGTATTCCTGGACCAAACTGAACAATCTCCTGCTAAAAGAAAGAGGTTTAGTCATAGGTGAAAAAATACAGAAGGAGAAAGTGTAATAATCCTTCAGTTATTTTAAAAGGAGAAAATGAATGTTACGTTATGCAATATTCTTTGTAGTAGTTATTTGAGGCTGTTTAATATGACCACAGTAAAAGCATAACCTTTGTTTTAGTTTAAAGCTCCAAGTGAAAACTTTTGACAGCTCTTCAAAATAGAAAATACCTTTTTAAAAATGACCTCTGTAATTGAAGCAATTGCTATAAAGTTAATCAAATTTTGTATATCCATTGAATTCAGGGCATTGGCCAATTTCAGACAGGCTCTGGCACTTAAATGTCATCTTTGACTCTGAATCGAGTAGTTAGAGTAAATGATGAAGTTTTCCGTCCTCGCCGGTCTGTTTAACATAATTGCAGTCCAGGGGCTACTTGTTTATACTCTTGCATGTAATTGTTACTGGTAGCTAGTTCACAAAGAGTTTTCATCAAATTAATTGGAATGGCAGACTATTTGATTAAACTGTCTCAAAATTAATTTCCTTATCATATTTGGGTGAAATTGATTTCATGCATTAAAGCTTCAACTTCGGCCGTGTTGAAACTCTGTACTCCAGCTTTGTCTCTTTAAAGCTTGCCTGTCTGTACACATTTGCTTCACAATTAATCACACCAATTTAAATTCTCAGAGCACAGCATATGCTAGTAGACAAGCTAATTGTATCC
Source organism: Cirrhinus molitorella (assembly GCA_033026305.1). Classification (NCBI taxonomy): domain Eukaryota; kingdom Metazoa; phylum Chordata; class Actinopteri; order Cypriniformes; family Cyprinidae; genus Cirrhinus; species Cirrhinus molitorella. Next base: position 26,633,377 of record CM065122.1, on the reverse strand, counting down.
ATCAATTTTTGCAGCTTGTGTCAGATTTACATTACAGACAACTTTAGCATGAGGCTTCCATGGAGTAGAACGCGGTAGATTCCTATAATGAACTACAAATCCACATGTGTGAAGGAATTCGAGACCTATTGTTCCTGTCATATTGATATTGAGGTAAATTTTAAGAAAATATCTGCCTATATAATAAATAATAAATGGATTTTTGTTCATTTTAATCTCCATCTGATGGAATGTCACATTATTTCATAGCTATTTGAGAACGAACATCATCAAAATAGCGAAAATAACCTTTGGCTACTTGTATAATAATTACAGTAACTGTTCATCATCAGTTCATCATGTATGTGAGCCTTCATGTTTTATTGTTCCTCCAAAGACTAAGGGGTGCCAGAGTTTGCTTTTAAAGTTATTATTTTATAGCAAAGACTATATTTTTTGTTCACTTCCAGAACAAAAATTCACAGATAATTTACTCACCCCCTTGTCATCCAAGATGTTAATGTCTTTTTTTCTTCAGTAAAGAAATTTTTTGAGGAAAAACATTTTCGAATTTCTCTCCATATATTCCAAAATGCAATTTAAATGCAGCTTCAAAGGGCTCTAAACAATCCCTAGCGAAACAGTTGTTTTCTAAAAAATTGACAATTTCTGTAATTTTTACCTCATATGCTCGTCTTGTGTATTCTTTTACAAAAACAAGTTCAAAGTGAGCCATTTTGGTGCATGTCTCTTTAAATTATAATGAGGTACTGTATGACATCATACTGCTCAGAAAATCAAAACTGATTGAGGAGTGAATGGATTTTTACCATTGTAGGGTGATTTTGTTTACACACTGCTAAGACATTTATATTCAAACACCATGTAAAAGTGATGTCCCTTTTAAAATAGTACAACAATTTAAAATAATTGTTTTCTACTTTTACAATGTGTTTTAAAATCTAAAAGTTCTATAACATTTGAATTAATTTTTATCGCCACAACCTTTCAATACAAACAGTCTGTCACAGACAGACTCTTTCCATTCAGCCCCGTTAATCTATCCTGGCAAATATCTCAGATAATTCAGATCTCCTGCGCCCATGTGCAAAAATCAATTAAGTGGCCAGCGGTCATGGGAGAAGGCCATTACACTTTATCATGAGTTTGCTGTAAAGTCAGCACAGGAGAACAAGAGGAAGAGAGAAGAGTAGTGGAGAGGTCAGGGTTGTGAACTCAATCAACTCACTGGTTATTGCGAGACCCTCAAACCCAGGGGGGCACTGTCATCCTGTCGCCATTGACTGGCCCTGCTGCAGGTGCTTAGACATGGATGGTTAAACAAGTGTAGGTACGGGTCAGGTCACGTTGCACATTGATGGCCTAGGAAACAAGGAGGGAATTCATATGAGGGTAGTCTTACAATTCTACACCATAGTGGACAGGACACTAACTTCTGAGGCAGCATGGAAACAGTGATGTTCACTGGTTATCATTTATAATACTACAACTGGGTTTTGGACATCACTCACCGCTCCCATAATAGTAGATGTATGTTAGATACCTTCAGCCGAGGAGGAAGGGTCCTATCTAGTGAAACGATCGGTTGTTTTCTACAAAAATTGACAATTTATGTACTTTTTAACCTCTAATGCTTGTCTTTGTGTACTCTTTATATTCCGGTTCAAGACAGTTATGTTGCAAAACTCCCATCTTATTTTCTTCAAAATTGTCCTGCATCACTGTTTTTAAGAAAAAGGGTGTTGTTTTACATGACCATTGGCAAATTTTAACCTATGTTGCAGGCATTTCATGAAGACCCTAAAGAATCATACCAGCTTGTGGAAAATGGGCATCTGATGACCTCTTTAAAATATATATTCCTGTGATGTAGTAGTTTATTCAGTAGTTTTATCAAGAGTAGTGAGTAATTCTGTCTTTTAATGTTTGATTAACATTGAGACAGACCTTCCATAATGCATGGATCGGAATCTGTGCGCACGTTCACACACAACCTGTAAAGATCCCATAAAGACACGGGACATTAGGACATTAGGCTTTAATGCAGTGTGTACCGTTACAGTAAACTGGCGAACGATCTCTGCTTCAGCTCGGATAGTAAGAAGACCTGCCTTTGAAACATCCGGTAAAAGAGTCGCACAATAATGTGCGTCGTCACTTCTACATAGCCTTTACGGCATTGGTTCTGGCTTTTGTTTGTTTGCGCTTACACAGAAGGCAATTTTACGGAATCAACGTGCAGTGTGAAAGGGGCTATACAGTAACAGGTTATGTTTGTGTGAATCTCGCCAGGACATATTTCGCAATAGTGTACTTTATAGGGACATTGCGCGTCTTACACATGCGCCTTGCAAATATCAGTCAGCGCAATCATTTTGTTTTCATCAGCATGGGTTTGAAAATCATATTTCTGGTTTGGACTCATGTAATTGAGAATTCGATATGAATACAAAGCTGGAATGCTGCGCTTTGCAGCTATAGACCTACAGCTAGTGGTGAGAAGCAGCTGCAGTCATCCAGAAGTGAGCAGAGAAAAAGGTACTCCTCTCAGAAAACTTACAAATAAAGATCATTTTAGATGTTTAATTAGTATTTGGAGCACTGAGATTGCAAGAAGAGGGCTTAATTAACTCATTTTTGTGAAAACCTCAAATTCAACCAACATTTTTTCTCTTCTTTTGTCTGTAGCTCAGAATTAGACCGTGCGCATTCTGACTCATCTTGCCAGCACAGGTCACATATTCATTGCCCCAGCATATTCACAATAAAGCATGAAGTAATACATTTGAAATCTTTAGAATCAGACACTATAACATCTAAAAATGTCATTTTAGCACTAAATCGACCAGTTACTCGAGCTTTATCGGCAACAAAGCTTAAATACCAGAAATGATAGGCTGCTAGTCTGCCTTTTTGCTTTACATTTCTGTAAAGTTCAGCATTTGCCACTCTTTTTTTTTTTTTAACTCTTGCTCAAATACAGTGTCCATCCAAACCTGACATTCAGCTCCCTAAGGAAAGGAATTAGAAACCCCCACTCTCCTCTGCACAATTGCACTTGTACAGTTTTTTTTTTAAAGCTGAGCAACAATGGCTTAAACTTTGGCTACTAGTCTACTTTCTCCAACAGAGGAACTCTGTTTAATAGCATCCACTTTCATCCTCATATCAGTCATTCCATTATGTCACTATCCAATTCTCCTATTGCATATAATGCATCTCATATATTTGTATTAAATAATGGTGTAGAGTAAAATGAGAAATGATGGGACCTGCAAAATGAAGGGAACAGCCAAGATATTCCCATTTTAAAAACTCCAGACGTTCCAGAACATTCTAATCCCAAATAAAACAAGAAATGGGGGATTGGAGAGCTTGTTGAAAGTAAAATCTTCAGCACATTAATAATCTAAGATGGAGTCAACAGAAAGTTGAACCTGCCACTCTCCGTTGAGAGTTTTATGGGAAGCAATGTTCCAAGACCGATCCCTATATGCTATCTCCTCACCACTGGAGTGTGACTGAAATCATACGAATGAATCGATCAGGCATTTTTCTTCCCAGCACAGACTGAAACATGCCACATGTTTGAAGTTTGGGAAAGCCATTTTGGACACAATGGTGGGTACTTAAAAGCCCTGGGAAATAAGACAGAGGTCAGAGTTGGTGGAGGGAGGTAGAGCGTAGCATTGGAAGTCAATATATGGCAGTGGGTTAGAGAGAAGAGAGATGGAAGGAGGGCATGGGGTGTTAATAGAATGAAAGAATCAGCAGGATGAGCTAGCCAGTCCAGCATGCAGTGTTGACAGGTAATCATTGAATGTCAACCATAAGGAGGGAACAGAAGCAGCAGAACTCTGTCTCTTTACTGTTTTAGTGGCTCTGATGGTGGATGACAGCTGATAAAGTGCCACAGTAATCCCACAGTGCTGACTGAAACTTGTGAAATGAGACAATGATAGGAGATGTTATCGGCTATAGACACTTAGCATCTAAAACCCATGAGATATCATAATAAGTTTGACATCTGAGACTTTTCATCAGTTAAATTGGATGTCCTTGTCCAGTGCCATAGGACACTTTTGTCTTTTCTAGTAAAAATATCTCCATTTTCTTGACTAAATTTCCTGTTTTCATTGAATTTATACTATCATTTAACAGTCTGGGTTGGTAATATTTAAAAAAGTATTTTTTGAGAGAAGAATACTCGTCAAGGTTGCATTCATTTGGTCAAAAATATGGTTATATTGTGAAATATTACAATTAAAACCCTGCTGGAAAAACCAGCCCAAGCTGGTCATAGCTGTTCAGCAGGCTGGTTTTGGAAGGGTGTTGGCCACTTTCTTAGCTGGTCAGGCTGAGAGACCAGCTGGAACAACCAGCTAAAACTAGCTACTTCCAGCTTAAACCAGCTAAGACAGCCAGTTTTTTTTCAGCAGGGAAAAGTTGTTTTCTATTTGAATATATTTGAAAATGTAATTAATTCCTGTGATGACAAAGCTGAATTTTCAGCAGTCATTACTTCAGTCAGTGTCACAGTGTCTTCAGAAATCATTCTAACATGCTGATTTAGTGCTCAAGAAACATTTTTTATTGTTATTACTGATGTTACTAATGCTGCTTAATATTTTTAATGGAAACTGTAATATTTTTCAAACACTTTTGTAAATAGAAAGTTCAAAAGAACAGCATATATCTGAAATAGAAATATTAAGGGTCTACAATCACTTTTGAAGAATGCATTCTTGCTGAAAAAAGAAATTTCAACACAGTATTTCTGAAGAAAAGAAATAAATATATTACCTAATTAGAGATGCTTTTGTTATTAACATTTAATGAAATCATTATGAAAACCAGGAATTTAATGGAAAATGCAGAAAAATAATTTTCGTGTGTACAGTCAATCCATATATTTTGTGAAACGATGATGTCATCACCCCATGTCTCGTCCCTAGTGTGTTTTAATTAATTAACATTAACACAGGTCAATACATGTATTGTTCCATGTTTCATGTTGTTGTGTTGAGTTTGTAGCTATACAGAGCGCAAGTCTTCTTCACATTTTTAATGTATCTGTGTGCCAGAATTACAGCACCACATACTGGTCCGGCATGTATACTACATTGTTTTGTGTTTTTTTGTGTGTATGCAGACATTTCTTAAGATGGGGGAAAAAAAAAAAGATTGGATAGGAAAAGCTCTGGCTTCATGTGGATGTGGCCTGAGAGTTGTTTCCATTGTAGCTCCAGAATGATCATTTATGAGTTTTCATGATATTTTGGAGGAGGCAGCGAGACAGCTCACTAGATAAACCAAATTCCTTTGACTACTCCAGGTCTCATCTATAAAGTATGTGTTATTGTCTCAGAGAAGGTTTTCTACCATTTCTGTTTTGTTTGTCCAACCTAAAACCTTCTCTTTCTCTCGCCACTTTTGCAGCCCCGCTGGCTTCAGGACACTTCCTGGGAGGAATTTCCGGCAGTGGATACTTCATCCGGCAATCACCAAAGGGTTATCTGTTCTCACGGTCAGTGATGGTGTGACAGACACATCTTTCACGCTCTGATCTTCCCGAGGGGGAGCCACTGAGGATTAGCTGGCAGATGATGCATCAGGGGGAGGAGGAAAGGCCGTGTTTATCTGCTGTCCCCGTGTCACAGAGAGCTTCTGAGGAGCATTCAGCTGCCAGCGGCATCAGCGGGCCTCAGCCATCCAGCTGTTCACCTCACTGCCACAGCTAAAGTGATGAGTCCCAGCCTTCCCTTTCAGGTAGATACCACCGTTTCCTCGCTCTAATTGCCCGCTAGCCCAATTCCCCAGTCTAGGCCCGACCGTCTTCGAGTCTGTAATAGGTGGAAGCACACTGTTACGTGAGAGGTCTCTGCCAAGCTGTGCTTCCTCCTTTCCCTGTGCAGCTAGAACTAATGAAGAGAAATAGCTGCCATTTTGGGCCCCCGTGCTCTCTGCATGTCACTTAGAGGAGACATCTATTCATTCAATTATTAGACTGGTCTGACAAGGTGGCTCAGCAGAGGTTTCTCATTGTGTAAAGTATGATCAGTATTTTAAAAAGCGTTTTACCAGTACAGCTGAGGATTTTGCCAATGTAATGTAGCTTCTTACCCATGCACTGTAGTGCAATCTAGGGGTCAGGGTTAGGCATGTTAGCATGCCCTGTGTATAAGACGTGCATGGACCGGCCAATCAGCTGATCAGTGTGTCATTTTAGTATGGGTCATAATGTACAGGACTGGCAACAATTTTATTCAGAAGTTTCATTAATTGATTCTTTTAAAAAAGTTTTACTTGGGAAAATTGTGGAATTTTGTAACAAATACTAACCTGAATGATCTGATACACACTACAGGTCAAAATAATTAAGGTTTTTAAAATCAGCATGGTATTTCTAAAGGATCATGTAATATTAAAGACTAGAGTAATAGATAAAAAAAAAATCAGATTTACTATTACAGGAATAAATTACATTTTAATTGAAATGATGTTTTATTTTATTTTTTATTTCATTTTATTTTATTTTAGCAGATTTGATTTTATTTACAAATGAGGGCAGTAGAAGCAATCAAGAGCAATAAAAGAACAATAATATATAAGTGACAAGTCTCGGTTAGTCTAACACAGTAAACGTAGCAAAGGTTTTTTTTAAATAAAAAGTCAATGAAATATAAAAAGAAATGCCAGTGTTAGAGGGTCATTTTTGTTGTTGTTTTAAAGAAAACAAGTTAAAAGAATATAAAAATAATAGAGAGTGCTGGTGTTAGGGGGTAATTTTTATAATAAAAAGAAAACGAGTAGATTAAATTGAAGTAGAATAGACAGTGCTAGTGTTAGAGGGTATTTTATTTTATTTTAAATGAGGACTTGGAAGCAATCAAAACCAACAAAAGAGCAATAATATCTAAGTGCTGTGACAAGTCTTGATTAGTCTAATGCAGTAAAAAAAACAATTGTTTTTTTTATTTTTTTATTAATAAATAAAAGGAAAAGTTAAAAAATATAGAATGTTAGTGTTAGAGGGTCATTTTTTATAATAAATAAAAAGAAAACAAGTTGGTAGAACAGAAAAAAAGAATAAAGAATGCTAGTGTAGGACAGTATTTTTTTTTCTAAATAAAAAGAAAACAAGCAGTTAGAATAGAAGTAGTATAGCGAGTGCAAGTACTAGAGGGTCAAGTTATTTTAATAAATAAAAAGAAAACAACTAGATAATATAGAAATAGAATAGAGAGTTGTAGTGTCAGAGTATTTATTTATTTATTTATTTATTTATTTATTCATTCAGTTTGTCATTTATTTGATTTTATCTACCCTTTGCTTGTATGGCTTTTAAAAATAAATACATTTTAGTGTGGGAGTAATTAGTCACATGGTTGTTGCGATTCAGGTGATGGGTTCAAAACAAGACAAATTATTGAAGTGTTGTTAAAGTGTTTCTTTTGCTGTTGTTAGAGGTCATTCATGATTAAATTCTTCTGTAAATAAAAGTGCCCAACAATAAACCCTCTCCATGTAAAATAAATGGGATATTGATATATTTATTTACTTTATCTCATGTAACTGCACAAGTTTTTGTTCTCCTTTTTTTGGTAAAAGTAAAACTTTTTAATGAGGGAAAAGTTCACCTTTAAAATGCTTTTTTTTTTCTTCCTTTTGTTAATGCCAGCTTGCTAATACAGACTTATTATCAAGTCGTGTGCTTCTGTGATTTTTATAGACAAATAAGGCAGGCGGAAATGACAGGTGGTGCTCAAAGGTTTGCTCGGCTTGTCGAACACAAGCCAATTGGACGCATTACTGTATGGAAATTCAAGCGAAGGGAAGGTGTCTGTGATACAGTAAACAGGATTAGGAGCTTTTGTTTCCTTTGCTGTCAGAGCCGCTGGTGTCCTGTAGAGAGAGATCTAATGGAACGAGCCTGGCTGAGGCTGCATTAGACCTGTTACAGACTGTGCTTTAGTGCCTGTTGTGGGAGTTGTAATCAAACGTTAATTAGCAGGCCCACCTGTTTACAGACAGATCAGCTCCGATGCCATTTCCCATGTGAAGATTTGTGGTTGAACAGTATTGCAAATTTCAAATAGACAATGCTATGTTTAAACTTTGCAGGCACAGTGGTCACTTGGAGGCACTGCCTTTTATTTTCAAACGTCTTATTTTGAGTTATTTTTTTATGAGTATTTTTAATGTTCTCTGGACAGGGGAGAAAAATAGCACACAGGAGGTTGGGTGGACACAGTTGCTGATGGTGCTTTTGTAAAACTGCTTACCAGCTAAACTGTTTTGCACACATTCCTGTAAGTTTGTGCAAGCCAGTGACACTATTTCGTTGCCCACATTTATTATTTAATGGAAAATACATTCATGTTGACTCTTCTTCTTTTTTGGCAACATGAAGCCTAAAATGTGATTTAGATACAGCTTTACTGCACGTGTGATACTAATGATATAAGAATATAAAAGATAACTTCATTAGAAAACTTTAAATAATCCTGTTTTAGAATTTTTTAACTTGTTAAATTAATGTTACTCAGAATTTTAGAATACTCAGAAATTTTGGCATCAAACTTAGATTGGTTCTGAAAAAATTTTAATTTGTTGCAAAATCTTAATGTAATCAAATAATAATAATTATAGAAATTATTGAATTAATAATTGTACACTGACTTGTTTAAGTGAATAAACATGGAGTAAATACATTTATGAGTAAATATTTATTCATGAAAATGAAATGTTTTTCCAGGTGCGAAAAACACAGATTTTTTTTTTTTTAACACAAGGTCTTTGCACACCAAGTCCAAAATTTTTGTATGCTTTTTTGTATGCTCCAGGTTCTTGCACACCGAGTCAGACATTTTGTATTTTTTGTATTTGTCAAAATTCATCCCACACACAATGTCATGGTGGCTCAGAATTGACAAAACTCCTCTCAAAACACTTGCTACGGATGTGTTTTATGATGGGCAAAGTTTTGTAGGGAGTTTGTAAACGTGATTGACACAACGCAAGGTATTTATTTTTTATCATGTGAAAATTTTAGGTGAGAATTTCAGACTCAAGGTCCTTGCATATTGACTCCAAAATATTTGCTTGCTACGGATGCAGAAACTTGAACCCGATCCAGATTTTTTTAAAAAAGAAAAAGATTTGGAGGCAGTGTGTAAAAAGTTATCATATATATATATATATATATATATATTTTTTTTTTTTTATTGTCAGAGAATTTTTTCAAGGTCCTTGCGCACTGAGTTCGAAAACTGTATATTTGTTTTTTCATATTTGGCAAAATTTGTCACGGACAGAAAATCACAATAGCGCAGAATTTTCAAAGCATTGTCAGAAAATTTTTGGAATGCATTTTTTATTAGTCAAAAGAAGGCAGTGCACAATGTGAGGTCATATTTATTTTTTTAACGTGAGAATTTCATAGTCAAGGTCCTTGCGCACAATTTTCATTTTTTTTTTTTTATTTGTCAAAATTCGTCATGCACAGTTCATGGTAGCTCAGAACTGTCAAAACATCTCTCAAAGTGATTCCTACGGATGCGAAAAATACAGAAAATCTAACCCGATGCAATTTTTTTTATGACGGATGATTTTGATGAAGTTACGGAGGCACTGTGTAAGCATGATTGACACAACGTGAGGTTGTATTTATTTTTTAACGTGCAAAAATTTTGGAGGAGTGTTACAGACTCAAGGTCCTTGCACACTGAGTTTTATATGCGTTTTTCTTATTCGTCAAAATTCGTCATGCACAGAACACCTCTCAAAATGCTTGCTACAAATGTGCAAAAACACAGAAAATGAAACCTGATTTGAATTTTTTATGGCAGCAAAGGTTTCAGAGGCAGCGTGTAAATGTTATTGACACAACGTGAGGTCATATTTATTTTTTTAATGTGTGAAAATTCCGGATGAGATTTTTGGGCTCAAGGTCCTTGCACACAAAATTTTCATATGCCTTTTTTTCATATTCATCAAAATTTCATGGTGGCTCAGAATTACTAAAACACATGTGCGAGAAACACAGATAACTGAATGTGATACCCAATTTTTTTATTAAAGTTTTGGTGGCAGTGTGTAAAAGTGATTGACACAATGTGAGTTCATATTTATTTTTTAATGTGAGAATTTCGGACAAAAATTTCAGACTCAAGACAAACTGAGTCCAAAAACTATGTGTTTTTTCGTATTCGACAAAATTTGTCACGGACAGAACATCACAAAGCACGATGCTGTCTCAGAATTATCAAAACACCTCTCAAAACACTTGCTACTGATGTGAAAAATCTGATGCAATTTTTTTTTTATGACGGGCAAAACTTTCGGAGGCAGTATGTAAACATGATTGACAGAACGTGAGGCATATCTATTTTTTATCATGTGAAAATTTTTGATGAGAATTCTGGAATTTTGCACCCTAAGTCTGCAATTTTTGCTTGCTTTGGATGCGGGAGTCCGAGTCCAAAATTTCCTTATGCATTCTTTAGTATTTGTCAAAATTCATTATGCACAGAACATCACAATGGCTCATAATTGTCAAAATACCTCTCAAAATGCTTGCTACGAATGGAGAAAATGCAGAAAATTTAACCCGATCCGCAATTGTTTGCCATTGTGTAAATGTGATTGGCACAATGTGAGGTCATATATATTTTTTAATGTGTGAAAATTTTGGATGAGTCTTTTGGACTTAGTGTGCAAGGACCTTAAAATTAATAAAAAGAGTGAATTTTAAACTAGATGTGCCATTATACCATGTGGCAGAATGACAGCTTATAAAAATGAGAAATATTATAAAAGTAACCAGTAACCACAATTCATATACATAAAATGTGCTTGTCAAACACAGAAACCATAGCACATATAGACGTAACACTAGATCACACAGCAAGAATGGTGAAAAGCCGCCTGTTTTTGATGTGAAATTCACTGCCTCAGCTAAAACTGATAAATTAATTCCCATGTGCTTCTTTGAAGATATATTTGAGCATGTGACTTTTCACACCAATCTGATATGTAACCCACACAAGCTTGGAAGACGTTCAGCCTGCTGACAAAGTGTACTTTTAACAGAGATACCTGCTTGACCCTTGACCCTAAGCCTACGAAATTTGAATTCATGCGTATTCAAATGTGATGGTTTCTTACCCATTCGTGTTAGTAGAAATGAAAACCTGAATGAGACTCAGTGCCTCTGTCTGAAAGAGTTAAATCGTGTGCTGCTTGAGAAAATCTCGACTGAAGTGTCATGAATCCTGAAGCGCAGAAGCTCTCTCAGGTTCTTAAGACTGCACACTGTGTTCCAGTCTGAGCCCACAAGCTTTGTTTGACCTAGTTATTCTAAAAAGCAGCGCAGGACTTTGACGCATTCGATTTCCAGGATGGCTGTGACTGGTACGCCGGGTGACAGGAACGTGCGTCAGTATTCACATCCTGCCTATGGCTGACAGGTCACAGGGAAAAGGCCACGTCCATCACGCCGAGGTTTTTCACTCTCAGTTCTGGAATGTTTGCTAGGCTATTCGTAACCTTTTGTAAATCTTCACTGTAAATATTGAATTTAATGTTGGTTGTGTTTTGTGTTTTCCAGCATGCAGGGTTTGTGATGTACACCTGTACAACATTTATAGGCCTGTTTTGTGCTTGCAAAAGTATACATGGCATGTTTGTCAATTTTTTTTTTTTGTTGTTTTAATAATTAGTAGTGCTGTCAAAATTAGCGCATTAATGCAGGCGGTTATTTTTTTCAGTTTAATGGCATTAAAAATATTAAACAGTTAATGCTGGGCGGGGCTAGACTTCGTCACCCCACTCGCAACTGCTGCCTCTGTCTCTTTTTTCTTGACAACCACTGTTTATTTAGTTGCAGGACATTTTTACAACCACATCAAATTGCACAATTTCAGCAGCGGTAGCTCTTATAGTAATAGCAGCCAAATAACCTAATAACCCAGCTTCTGTGATGTCTATAAATCAAAGAACTAAAGAAAAAAGAGGAAAAGATTGTTTTAAGTTCACATAAATTAGAAGTTGTTATTTAAATAAGAAATGTTAAAATGCATAGCTGTTGAATGTTGAATGGCTATAGATAATGGTAAAATATGAGGAAGAAAAAAAATCTAGAAACATCAGTAATATTGGTATCAGTGATACTCCCCTTCAGTCATAAAAAATATTTAACAAATATAAAAAATATACTGTCTTTTGGTTGTTTCTACATTAATTTGAAGATTGAATGTGAAATAATTGCAATCTAAAAGTATATTTAAAAACTTTTATGTTAGGTGGGATTAATCGCAATTTATTTCAGAACAAAAATGCATGATTAATTACTACATTTTTTAAATCGATTGACAGGACTAATTAGTCATTTTACCATTTATTAAGAACATAGTCATGCATGTTTCTTTAGTGTTCTGTTACTCAGTATTGTAGAGTTTTGCTGAAGTGTATCTCATTTAATTAATATCAGTTCAGACATTATTTTGAAACAAGTGCTACTTGGCCTCGGAGGGAATTTTTAGCAGGTTTTGATAGACAAGTGTTGAATGTCGATTCTGAACAAGAGCTGACCTACAGGTCAACATCACTTATTTATTCACTTAAAAACGTTAAAGTGAAATATGCTATCAAAAATTGAATGGGCCAAGCTCCAAAGTCCCAGGCAACCAGCTCTAGCCTCTTCAAGAGGATATCTGTGTATACCCTTTTGAAAATGCCTAATTCTATCAAGACATTTACTTGTGGGAGCAGTTAAAGGATAAGAGATCTTTTTTCACTCCGTCAAGACCTCTCGCCATATTCCTCTCAAATCAGATTTTCCCGCAACACTGCTGAAGCAATGAAATAAAAATCTAATTTTCCCAAATGAAATCAACCAAAAACCAATTGGGAGCTGCAGGCTTTCCCTGAGAAATTACATCAGAATAATTCCACATTCCAAACACATATTTTAGTCTGATAGCAATTCATCCATCAATACACCGTTCCTGTCTAGCCACCTCGAACAGATCGTCCGCAGGTAATGCATTGTATGTCGTCTCCATAAGAGGAAAATCAATCAAAATTTTAATTCAGATAATACTGTAATACACTGGTCTATGCAGAGCTGTGTCCCGTATATGAAACAATGATGCTATAAAATATAGAGATCCCCATTTCTCGCCGCAGGACTGGCACGAATGAATAACCTTGGTTTGTGCTGCCGAGCTGTTTAAATGAGTTACTTTCCCATTTCGGTTGTCAATGGAGAAGTTTATTACATGTGAGAGGCATAACGTGGATCCGGTCCATTGCATATTTGCCATTTGAATGGAGTGCAGATTTCCATCAGTCAGTGCGTGACATAAAACAAAGCTTGCGTGCGCACCGATACTGTAAAAGACATTCATAGTTCAAGATCAGCTGCTTTAAAATCTGAAACGTACAAATACAATAGCGTGCTATGTTTGCCAAAAAGTTCATTGTAAATCAGATATGCATTGAAATTCCCTCACCTATACACATGCTTGGAAAGTCAGTGATTTCAGAACTAATCCTTCACCCCAAGGATATGAATTACAGCAGCGGGGGACAGAATTAAATGAGTTGCAATAAAAAGGTGTTAATACCCTCAATTACTTCAGGGCTGAAAGACCCAGGGCTCTGCCTGTGTTTACCGTGGTAGTTACCGCATCAGTGCGTTCGGCTTTAAAACAGAATGATCCTGATCGTTCAGCGATCGTGAATAGCGTGTGCTGGATTTCACGTCCTCGAGGATTAAATGACTAGTCAAACGTATGCCGGTGATTAATGTAATGATTCCCTAGAGTTGTTTATCATGCTTGGCTGGTGTATTCACTCCCTAATGCCATTGTTTGCTTTGGTTTTTTTTGCAGGACTAAAAGTGGACGGGACGTCAATGGGCTGGACTATGATTCTAAAAGATGACTCTGGTGTAACGGGTTGGACATGGCGTGTTGGGAACTACCTGCTGCTCTCTATGTCTCTAATTGGAATGCAAGTGAGGTCGGACCTGGAATTTCCAAAGGACAGACACTACACATGGAAAACGGGTAAGCGCGTTGTCTATGATGTCTATTCCTGTGATATGGAGATTTCTACGATAGATCTCTTTTTAATGGCTGCGCTTTGATGTTTCTCCCTCCTGTTAGCATTACACAGCATCCATCCATCCGTCCATTCAGGATTTTATCTCACTATAGCTCCGAGCGATGCAGTGTTTATCAGGAACTAGCGTAACAAATTCCTCTGTGCCGTTTCAACATTCCATGCTGCTTTCTTCCTTCTCATGCTTAATTATTACTTATCTGTCTGAGATGTGGTCTAAAAGTTTGGGTGTTCTGTGCAACATACTGTCATTTACTTGCTGCAATTCACTGCAGTTTCCAGGTGCAGTGAACACTAGTGGCAGTAAACCACCAACAACTTTTTCATACAATTTGTAATTACAGGGGCAGGTAATCGATTAATACAGATTTATTTTCCTGCAGTTATGACTTCAAAACATTTTTACCATAGAGTGTGAGATTTGTGAACTAATACGTTTTGACATTTGTATCACATAACCAACTAGGTATGTATGGCTTTTCTGACATAGTAAACTTGCTCAGTAGCTCACCTGGTACAGCATTGCGCTTGTGATGTGGAGCACTTGGAGCAACACAAACAGTCTTTTCAACCACATAATGATCATAATTTGTGTTACAGACATGTAAATAACAGCAGTACTGAGATAAAAATGTATAGTTTGGGTATAAACACTTGAAGAGTTTAGATGCAAAACCAGCTAAAAGCCATCTCATGTCAAAAATGAGATGATAGTGAGTGAATGCTCTCGACACATATACATCCATCAAATACTTTTACTTCAAACTCGCTAAAAACAAACCTTCAGCCGAATCAGAAGTACCAGTATTTACATAGAAACCTATACATCGGAGCCTGATAAAAATGCCTTTTTTAAAGAAAGATGTCAGATGGATTTAGAGGCGTTTGCATCTGAACTCTTCACTTACTGTCTACAGTAGAGATCAAAACGAAAGTATCTTAACACTTACATGTACTGTAATGCTTATCCTCTTCCGCCAGGAGGTGGCGACTACTGCACGTTTAAACACGTATTTATAATTGAATCATTCATTCAGGAGATTTCAGTAGTGAAACAAGTCTTTATTAATTGAGACACTGACTTAATTTCTTTTAAATTTTGATCAAATATATTTTTTAAAAGACTTAAGCAGTGAACATTGTGTCAGAACCACTAGTAAATTAAATTATTTTGTTGAGATTTCTAATCTTTTTTTATTCAAAATCGTGAGAGAATTGTGTCCAATTTATTAAAAAAAGTGATTTTCAATTTATCCAGAATCTTCCAGCTTTCGTTTACATGTTTATTACTGCACATAATAAATTAAAATAGAAGTACATTCATAAAGTACAAGTTCATATCAAAATGCATGATGCATGACGCAATGATTTTTTTTTTGCATTTTGTTTTTCAGTTAAATAAAATACCATATTTCCCTATATATTCCATAATTGAGGATTTCTTAAAAAAAAGTTTAAAAATTTTGTCTCGTCTCATTCTCGTGAACCCAGCCTCTCATCACACCCCACATTAATTACATTTGTCATTCCAAATCAGTAAGACTTTCATTCATCTTCATTCCCCTGTAAAGTGATTTACAGGGGAATTTTGTTTTCACATTTGTAATAGCATTTTTGGCAACTTTATTAAAAGTATGTCACATTTATGTCAAATGAAAAAAAATATGTATGTATGTATGTGTGTATTTTTATGATCTAATGAGGCTCCGAGGTGGCATGAGTGCAATCAAATTCATAAATTCATGTTGAGATTAATGTTTTAAATATAACATTTTGAGTACAGAAATATTAAATGATTTTTCTTCTCTGTACAATGAAAGTAAAAGGACACTAGCTGTTCTTGATTTCCTCCACTTTTATCATAAGCCGTGTGGTCATTCCTTTTTGTGTCACACTGATGAAAGGAAGTCAGACTGATTTAGAACAACATGAGGGTGAATAAATGATGACAGAATTTTCACTTTTGGGTGAAATATCCCTTTAATTGCATTGTATTGACTCTGTGCTCTGTTTGCTGGTGTCTTTGTGGAAAAGTGTCTTTCATCTGCTCCTTTTCTTCCCCCACTGAGAATCCCTCATTCACACAGCTCCCAACATCACAACGACACTGACATCTTACGCTGAAATGAAAAACTCTGCCGAGTTTGATCAAGGGATCCTGTGTGGATGTGGGTCTGTTAGCATAATATATGCTCTGAGAAAGATTATCCATCTCTTGCTGAACAATGACAGGCCCTACTGCAGAGAGTGTAATCACATATAATGATGTATATAGTAATCTATTCCTAGTCCTCAAAGCTGGAGTAATTACCTACCGTTATGCCTAGCTCGAGATTTATGGGCTTTGCCAAGGCATTCTGAAGTAAGGCAGGATTTTCTACATGTTGTGCTCAGTTTCACAAACAAGAAAATCTGATTCCGACCCTTAATCTCTCTGCTTCTGTCAGAACAGGTCTGATTTTTCCCCTCACTGCAATGATTGATTCCAGATAAGGACTTTTACCCTCAGCACGTGCCACTTTCTGCAGCTGTTGACTTCAAAATATTTGATGAATGAAACGCCTAGGCATTTGCATTCCATAAATGATTAAAACACCCAAAGGTGATTCAATCTGAGCCTGATTGTTGTCCTAGCTTTGCCTCCAAGAAGCAGACCTGCAGAATGAAGCAAAAAACCCTTGGAGTAACAAACGCAGTGCACCGCTCTCAGATCAGCGGTGTGGAAAATGAAGTAATGAATTTAAACTCACTGCCTCAGATGTTTTCTCTGTCCCGGTGAGTGCGGTTTCAACCTTTTTCGTACACAAAGGCCTCATTGGCTTTATCATCAGCGCTTTCATGTGCTTCCCCTCGGTGTGACGATGGTACTACTCAAAAGATAAAAAGATTGATGAACTACACTTGAAAAAGCCTGTACGCAGAAAGAATCTAATCAGATCATCGCGAGCGAGGCTGTGACAACTCTACCGAGCAGTGACGGCTGATATATATCGCTTGGAAAAATGAGAAATCACATCACTGAATACAGTCTAATGCTTTCTGGTGCGATTATGACCGACAACAGGCATTGTATGTGCATCTGATACGTCTGTGGCCGTTAGGATTATCATCAAATTTTTATAGAAAGGATTATCATATGGTTGGACCAATTAGCGATGCCTTACAGAGCAATAGAGATGGCTGGAGTAAATTATTAATGACTTGATAATAAAGTCAACTCAGTTCCACTTAGCCGAGTTTGAATTATTAGGTGGAATTGGTGATTAGTTTCCAGGTACTGATTGTTATCATGTGATTGGTGACTACTTTTCTAGCACCAGTCATCAGCTAGTCAGCACCTTGGTAAATTTCAAAGTTCGGAAAACATTTCACTGCCTCTTTGTCAGTTCGTATGGCTTTACACTTGTGGTAATTGGTGTCCCGTAATTCTTCTAGGCATTTAACCACAGGCAGAGCTGAGTTCAAATGAGAGTTCAACTGTTATAGGTGAAACCGCTTCCTCAGAGTCGGCAGAACAGTGTGTCTCTTCACGTTATGGAGAGCTGATGTGTGCTTTAGGCTTGACCTTCATCATTGTCTGAGAAACAGGGGGTACCCAAGGCTGTGGGTAATGGGATGATCATTTAGCTCCTTAAACAAAGCACTCTCATTAGAGCCTGTGAGGAACAATCCCCTCTGCTCCATTTTTCACCAGCGACTGCCTGAAGAGAGGGAGAATGAGAGTGATCAGTGTTCTGACTATATGCAGGGTTTCTGCATGTGATTTTCATCTAAAATCAAAGGAGCCTGCTGAAAATGTGAGCATTATTTCACATTGAGCCATCTGAATGGGCTTTTAACAAGCTGTAAATAATGGCAGGTATTCTTAGCATTGTCAAACCTCATGCACAGTTGGAATAGTGCGTATTAACCAGTTTCCTGAATGACTGTTTTCCTTCAGATGCTTCAGGAAAAATGAAGGAAATTGTATCAGGTTTTGTTTGTGGATGAACAGCAATGTGGCGTATGCTGTTCTTCAAGTATTTTTAAGCATAGTTCTGAGCTGTTTGTGCATTTGAATTTTTTTTTTGTTTTTTTATAGCTTATGTGTATGTTTTATTCCATATTAAAATGCTTTTATTTTTCAGCCCAAAAATCACACTGCTAATGTTTTGGTTTCTAGCTCTCACATACCGTACACCTGAGAACTTAATGTCCTATTTATCAGCATGCTATTATCTAGACAGAAGAAGAAAATGCTCTGCAAATGCTTCATTAATTGTACAAATATTTTTTTAATTGTCCAGATGGTCTATTTTAATGATTGCTCACTTTATGTGGTGATTTTACATTAAAATATTTTGAAGACAATAGAATTATGCCCTTTGGAAATCAGTGAATGCTACTGCATTTAAATTCATGCGTTTGGCAGATGACTTCATCTAAAAGGAGAAGTATTGCCTTCACGTATATTGATGTTTAGGCATTCCCTGGGAATCATACCCACGACATGGGCTCTATACAGGACTGAACATGTAACTAATGAACACGTAATGGAGTTTAGCCTGCATCCAAAATCGCATACTTCCCTGCTATATAGTAGGTGAAAAACAGCATGGCTTTGTGCCAAGGGCACATCCAAATCCAATGTTAGCTTCACTTTCTGTCTCCTGAGAGGCCTTTATCTGATCAGTTTTTGAAGGCAGCAAAGATCCTTTGCTGCCTTTGATATCCCACAATCCTGTGCGTTCAGTTACATGGCAGTAGAGCTAAAAAGTAAAAATGTCACCTGAAAGCTGCAGTTGGTGGTTAGTTTGTGTATAAATGTGTATTTTTGACCAACATTTTCCACTTATGATGCCATTTTTAGCAAGAACTTTATAGTGTGTTATTAAATATTCACTTGGTTATCTTCAAAGCTCTCTCTATTTTGTTGTAGATCATTAAACCATTATGCCGCCTAACACCATTGGGCATGACGTGACAAGTTTCCAATGACAAGCAAACAGAAGCAATCAAATATCACAGCCAATCAGAAGTGTGTATGGGCGGAGCCTCTCTTCAAGGCACTGCCCTCCCAACAAAATGGATAGTTTTGTTAATTAATTCAGGGGTCACCAAACTTGATCCTGGAGGAACGGTGTCCTACAGAGTTTAGCTCCAACTTGCCTCAACACACCTGCCTGGAAGTTTCAAAGAAACCTTTTAAGACCTTGATTAGTTGGTTCAGGTGTGTTTGATTAGGGTTGGAGCTAAACTCTGCAGGCACTGGTCCTCCGGGACTGAGTGTGGTGACCCTGATCTATTTCATTAAACCTTTTTAAGATTTTTAAAAGTACAGTACATACTGAGTGACTGATACAGTCTTTCTCACTTAGTTAGTTTGCATTGAGTTTGAACGTACATGTTAATTTATTTTCAAAATCTGAGGTAAACTATCTATCATTTCTTTCAGTATGGCTATAAAGGTATAAACTTTAAGGTTAACACTAAATGATATTAAAACTTGCATTACACACTAAAACTGAATAAAGCACATAATCAGAACCTGAGATTATCATAGTCAGAGTTTGTATGTTGTTGTGTGTTGCTGTTTTGCCTGGTTAGGACAGAAAGTTTAAAATGGAAAATATATTGGCTGTCTTTCATCGTTGTGGTGCGTCTGGTTAAGACACAGTGTCAGAAGACTGTCCGAAGTCAGTATTGTCAGGTACCTTTGTACACAAACACTGCCTGCAAAGTCATTGCCTGATAAAGCAGTGAAGCATAAAGCCAGCATAAATGCAATACTGTAGATGCAGTATAGACACATAAATAATAGATTCATCTTACCATAATTCATTTGCCCAAAAGTTCGGTTTAAATGAACACTCTAGAATGCTTGAAATGCCTCTATTGATCTTTTTCTCTGTTCCTTGTTTAGTCTTCCTAGCATATCAATTGTTATATATGATGCAAGATAAATATGTCAGCAGTTGCTCCATTACACTGGCTCTAGTGGCCCTAGTCTGATTGATTCAATCTCAGATGAGTTGCTTCAACGCATTGTGAAAGGTTTCATTGCTGGAGTCACATAAATCACATGAGGCCTGGTTTGATTTTTTTTTTTTTTTGCACCATTACAGTTGTCCAGCTACTGATTTAGGTAGGATATGGAAACATGGATGTTAGAAAGTGAATTAACATTTTTTCATATTAAGTCTTGGTCTGCAAGCTTCGTGATGTTTTTAATGACATTCAAGGGCCGGTTAGTATCAAGTAAACAAGATAACATTCAACATGTAAAGCTGCTTTTTAGGTATCTGGTTAGCAGGATCATGGCCCTCAGTGTGGGAGACCTTACCTTAAAATCCAATCCTATTTGCAAATATCACCATATCTCCTGTTCTTCAAAGTCCTGTTTATTTGCTCTTGTGATAAGGCTTATCTTCAAAAACAGAGCATCCAGTTGGGCTACATTTCTCCATCAATGAGAATACGCAATTAAACACACGTGGCAGTGCACTGTCTATTAGCATATCAGTTATATCCTCCTCATGGATGTTAACAGATTTTCTTGAGGTCTGGATTTGCATTATTAGGAAATGTCTCATCTCATTCCCACATGCTTATCTCAAAGACGGGGGCTCAAATTTGTTCTGCAAAGAAAAATGTATATCTTCATGCTTTAGTCATAACTTGATATGCACAAATTAAGGCTGTGCCTTAAAGCATTTTATTTTTGTAAAGACATTTATAGCTATTTTTGATCTGTTATAAATCTATTAGGATTTAATACAAAGGTTGCAAACGATTATCCAATTTTCTTTGACGTGAGGTCATTTCATTCCAGTTTTACCAAACGCAGTTGTTGTATTTGATTATCATTATGCAGAGCTATCTCAGAGGTGAAAAGAAAAGTGAAGGAAAAAAAAAAACTTTGTTCAGACATGGCAGATTGACATTTTGAATATTTCCCTCTGACAAATACCAAGTACAGCACAGAATGGCATTGTGTTATTTTTCTTTGAGAAATGGTCTGGCATTTGAACAGGCAGAATAATGCTGCAGGTCTCTTTCTTTGTGGCCGGCAGCTTTATTCCCTCCTCTCAGAACGCAACCACAATCAGCTCTTGTGTAAATCACTGCATGTCACACCAATTACCACTTCCTTTCTCTTCACAGAGATTTTTAGCACATATATACAAATGATTCTCAAATTCAGACATTGTTTAAACATACTAAGCTAATTATATTTGTCTGTCCCTTACCCCTAAACACATATATACGGTATGTGTGTAAACTAAATTTTAAAAAGGTAATTAAAAAAAACATTATTTAATAATAATTATTATAAATTACCAACATTTTATGTAGATGTTTATAAAAGGGTTTCTAATGCTCAGCAAGGCTGTTTTTTATATTTAAAATCCAATAAAAACAGTAATATTGTGAAATGATCTGTTGTATGCTTGGAAATATTTAAAAATGTAATTTATTCCTGTGATGGCAAAGCTGAATTTTCAGCATCATCACTCTAGTCTTCAGTGTCACATGATCCTTCAGGAATGATTCTAATTTGCTGGTTTGCATTAAAATCAGTAGAAAGTTCACTTTTGATCAATTTAATGTGTCCTTGATAAATAAAAGTATTAAATCTTACTGACCCTCCACATATTTACTGTAGTGTATTTAATTAAATATGCAATACATTATTATGAATTGATATTTTCCTTTCTAAAAATGCATCAAAATTCATTTACCTCATGAAAAAAAAAAGTTCTATATGTTTTAAGTCTGCCCGCTTAATGTATTCTGTTTAAATTGGAGCTGTTTTGGAGGCACAAGGGCTTGTGTTTGTCAGTATTACATTGATTAAACTTATGTAGATCCTCTGGAGGTCTTAACGGTAGTGTTTCCAGATGATGTGCATCCAGATTAAATGTGGGAACTTGAGGTTGAGAGCATGAGATCAGAGGCAATGATTCCCTGCAATGAGAAATCAATAAGGGTTTCATTAAGGAAGGGAAGGTTCATCTCGGCCCTTTTGTCATGTATCATTCAGGATTCGATGGCCGCCGTCGATCACAAAGATAAGTAAATGAAGATGAAAAGAAAGAGGTGAGGTGTTACAGAATTACCAGCAGACTAACGGTAACCTCACGTAACTCACTGTTAATGAACATCTTGAGGATATGAACTGGACATGAGAAATCATTTGGCTTTCAGTGCCAAAGCTGAAATGAATACATTTATATTTTAAAAGAAAAAAGACAGATCACATTTCCTTTATACCAACTGTTTTTGCTTCAGGACTCAGATTTGGACAATTTTAGTTTTTAAATGTCTCTTAAATTTCAATGGTTTCATGCTCAGGGCAGGCAGTAATTGACTGCACAGAATAAATTGTGGTCAGGACACATTTATCCTTACTGCTGAACCCGTTTTAATGCTGTCTGGGTTGTTTTTTCTTTTACCTCACGGAGGTTTGTTCATGGTTTTTGAGGATAAGTAAAAAAAAAAAGAGAAAGGTAGGAGGAAAAGTAAAATGCTTAAGAAGGTGTCTGCCCTTTATATGCGGTAGACAACAAACACATATGTTCTTAACAGACACTTTCTTACCAAAATAGCTAAAACATGTATCAGCTGTCATGTGTATATTTATTAAATTGACATTGGAATACAGTGTAGATGTTGTATTCACAGCTATCCTAACATTATGCCATAACGTGATTGGGAGTTGTAGCCGGTGTGTGCCATCTTCATGAGCAGGGGGAGCTGATTGAGGTTGTCTTAAAAGCTTTACATTCAGCCTCCCCAGACCCACCAGACAGGAATTTTCCAAGCCGTTTTCATTCCCAACAGAACATTCCTTGCCAAGATACAGATTTCAGAAAGCCTTCTGCCTCTGATGTTCCTTGAGGCTGTGAAGGTTATTTCATCAACCGCATGCAAAGTTCCCTTTCTTGCTATTTTTTTTTTTTTTACTTTTCTAAGATATGTTTTAAAATATATAATACACACATTTATGTGAGTATATTTATTTGTATTTATATGCATAATCTAATGTATGAAATCTATCTTAAATATGTATTAAAAGTTTTATTTTACTTTTTTTTTTTTTTTTTTTTTTTTTTTACTTTGCATTACACAGTACTGTATAGTCTGTGTAACTACAGACTATATGTGACCGACCACAAAACCAGTCATACTGTAAGTAGCACAGGTATATTTGAAGCAGTAGCCAAAAATACATTGTATGGGTCAGAATCATTAATATTTCCTACTGTAAATATATCAAGACTAAAAAATTGCATTGCTAGGAACTCCATTGGACAACTTTAAAGGCGATTTTGTCAGTATTTAGTTTTTTTCTGCACCCTCAGATTCTAGATTTTCAAACAGATGTATCTTGGCCAAATATTCTCCTAACCTAACAAACCACACATCAATGGGAAGCTTATTTGTTCAGCGTTCAGATGATGTATAAATCTTAATTTAAAGATATTTACCCTAATGACTGGTTTTGTGGTCCAAGGTCACATATTATAAACCATTTTGTCATTTTTATATATATATATATATATATATATATATATGTGTGTGTGTGTGTGTGTGTGTGTGTGTGTGTGTGTGTGTGTGTGCAAGGCAAGGCAAAATTGACATATGATCATTCTATCTGTTTTTTGAAAAAGTCTTAAATTCTAGCAAGTCTTCAGTATAAGTGTGGCCTTGTGGAACTCATATTCTCACATATAAATCACCGTATGTTGTCAAAAAGCCATTACAGTCAGAATGCTGGCTTGTCTGTAAGTAGAAAAACATTAGTCATAAACTGTGCACACTGCACAAACAACATGTTTTCACAAAACAAAACAAAAAGAAATATGCACGGGGTCAGTTCCAGCTCTTCACTACAGGTAAAAGTGTGAACTGCCAGGAAAGAACGCCAAAAGCAATGTGACAGACACACTGTGTAGGTGCTGGCATGACTACCAAACTATCTGGTGCATTTGGTAAAAGGCCAAGACTGTGTGTTGTCTAACAGGAAGGCGCAGGAGGATGTGCCCATATGCTCTTACTGGAAGCAGTATGGTATTTACAGCACTTCAACTTTCACTTCGGGACCCAGATTGTATGAACACCTTTCTAAAACTACTCTAAAATGATTTCAAGAATAACTTTTTAGCATTAAAAGTGTTTTAGGAATCATTGTTAAGAAAAGTATCAATTTGTTATGTGACATATAATGAAAATTAGACTTTATCTGTGTTTAAGTGCTATAAACAGATCCCTGGTGCATCTGTCAACCCAGAAAACGTG
The DNA here is from genome assembly GCA_033026305.1 of Cirrhinus molitorella. Lineage (NCBI taxonomy): Eukaryota > Metazoa > Chordata > Actinopteri > Cypriniformes > Cyprinidae > Cirrhinus > Cirrhinus molitorella. The sequence continues at coordinate 26,608,966 of CM065122.1, read as the reverse complement.
AAAAGAACAACCAAGTATTACTATTTTTTTGGGGGGTAAGTCTTTCTGTGAGAGCTTGTGAAAAATTCGCTCCCCATGATGTATGAAGGGAATTTAATTATAAACCCATTATAAACCCATGCCATCCATGGTGCCAACATTTTGTTTTCACAAGCGTCAACGGAGTATCAGTTCTAACGCCATGGCGAAAGTTTGAGCAAAGCATGCTAACTGTTCGGACTTTGGCTGCACAGATGAGCACAGAACACTATTTAGAGTCCCAGGCTCAAAGGAAGCAAAAGAGTGGTGTATTTGTACATTTATTTACTGTATATTATGCTGCTGCCACACAGACATAAGATAAAAAGTGTGATTTCTTTCCCAGCATCATCAGATACCAGTGTTTACCTTCACAGACATAATCGACTGTTTTTGTAACTCCTGTGTGGTTTTTATGATGATCTCATGTGTATTTGATAGTTTAAGCGCAATAAGACACGAAAGAGAAATTAGTTTAGTACTCACGACATGTGACAGACACTTTCTGTGCACGTGCTTCGGATGTGTGTGCTGAAAGTTGAAAGTATAAAACTGATATGGGTTTAAAACGCATGATTTCAGCTTAATAGACATGATTAAAACCAAACAGATTTTTTTTTTTTTTTGCAGAGTATCTAAGGTACAAGCAGCTTATTTGCATTTAAAGATACATGCACAAAAGCAGCGTGTTTCTGCTTCCAATTAAAATGGGCATTTTTGATATGATGTGGGGTATTTTAAGCTAAAACTTGACAGATGTGTATTTACGTGTCTGTGTGTGGCCAACGCAAAACTTTCTCTTTTCCTATTTCTTGTTACAAACAAACCTGTGTTTTATTTTGTTTGTGTTGTATGTACTACTTTACATAGTTTTGTTAATAGTTCTGGTTATTAGGCTATTCTGCCAAGTGACAGATTAATTTGCACCAAAATACTGTAGAATTTGATTAGAGTGTTTTCCAGAAAATCTTCTTTTCAAAGTCCTTTCCTCTTTTAAAAAGACCTCTTTGTATTAAAATAGCTCTTTGGTCCTGATAAACTGAATGTGATGATAATAACCAGCAATGACAAACTGAAGGTTTAAGGAACTTGACAACATTGGCTAAAAATTAATATGACAGTCAGAGTAACTGTGACAGCGCCGACAGAAAAAAATGCCTAAGTTAGGGGACTGACACGAAAACATTGTCAAAAACCCATCACTTTCCATCAGGTAGGAATTTACAGCTCAGCAACTGTTGTGGCAGTAATGTTTTCTCTGTGTCATCACAAATTACCCACCCAGCCAGTGCAGCAACAGATTCAGTGAAATTGGTTCCCCTGTGATTAGATTTTCACCTCTCTCCCACACAGTTCCGTTTGAAACTCTATACTGTGCGTGTGGTAATTAACATGGTATTACATGGCCTCGGGGCCACTCCAGGGGCCCTTGTGAGAATCGTAGCTAAGCTGCAGTGGATGTCATTGTCCTCCTGTCACACTGCTGTCCGAAGCTTGAGACTATGGTAATGCTCACCGTTTTGTATTTTACTCTACACTCTCCCATTTAACAATGCATTTATATGGAATTCGGTCAGAAGGACTGTAACAGATTCACTGCCCTAGATATATGGCACCTTTGCATTGTTACAAGGGACTTTAAGTCACCTGTAAATGTCATTTGCATTAATTAAGACTTGATACTGACCGTGTATGAGGAGGCTTGGGGTCATCATACTAGTACTACAGAGTCATGTGTGACCATGGACCACAAAACCTGCCATTAGGGTCAATTTTATGAAATGTATACATAATACACAATAAATAAGCTTTCCATGGATGTATGGTCTGTTAGGATAGGACAATATTTGGCTGAGATACAACCATTTGAAAATCTGGAAACTGATGGTGCAAAAAATCTAAATACTGAGAAAATCTAGTACTTAGCACTGTCTATTACTAATCAAAAAAAAAGTTTTTATATATTTGTGGTAGGAAATTTACATCTTCATGGAACATGATCTATACTTAATATCCTAATGATCCTAATAATTTTGACCCATACAATGTATTTTGGTTATTGCTACAAATATACCCGTGCTACTTAATCGTTTTTTTGGGGTCCAGGGTCACATATGACAAAGTTTTCATTTTTAGGATGTACTTTTACCTGATCTGACTGTTAAGAATGACTTTCATTGGTGTGACCCTGGGCTCTCAAACTTCTGAAAATAGTTTCATAACCCTCAAGTATTATCCCTAAATCTGGTCCACAAATCAATTTTCACCTTCTGCTTTTTGGTATGACCTTTTAATGTTAGGCATAAGGATTGTTAAAAGGTAACTTACTAGGTCCCAAAATGTGCTGATTATTTGCAAAGAGATTCAGATGTTTTCATGAAGAGTCCAGATACTTTTTGGATGCCATTATGTATATTTTTCGACATGGTTTATTACAGCTCTAAAACACGAATGTAAATTTGTGGTAAAGGCTGCAGGCTAGGTGACAACAAACAAGTCAGCATGCATCCATCAAGAAGGTGTAGTTACGCATGTCTACGCTGGACGTGTGGTGCAACAAAACTAGATCTCGCTCCCATTACAGTCAACAGAGCTGTCTACACTGGAAGCACCCCGATGTGCCTTCAGCTCACGGACATCCTCTTTCTATATTTAACTTGCTGCACAGCTAGTCCAGCCACTTATTTTTTGACTGCAATAAAATGTCTTTATTTACAAAATATCAGATGTGTTATTTGATGGTTGTGTATTTTAGGCTTTATTAAATAACTTCTGACTGGTACATCAAAGACAGATTGTGATGTTTCTGGCCTCTTAATGAGACTGCTACCTGCCTGATGTTCAGTTGGCGTTTTCAAGAAACAGAATTTCAGGCATCATTAGTCCACTGAACATGTCGAGCAGTGTGCTGATGTTGATGTAAGGGAAACTAAACTGAATAAATGCACATTGTGACTTGTTACATCGTTCCGCCAGTTGGTGGCGCCAGTTGACTGTCTTTATGAGTCAGTCAAAGAATCTTTCACTGAACCGATTTGTTTAAACGATTAGTTTACTTCACATTTGTGATTAAAAAGTATACATTTGTAATAATGTTTTAGAAAATAACAGATTGTTTCACTACGTAAGACCCTAATTCCTCGACTGGGATCGTGTAGAGCCCTTTGAATCTGCACTGAAACTGCAATTTGGACATTCACCACGTTGATCACCATTGAAGTCCACTATACGGAGAGAAATCCTGGAATGTTTTCCAAAAAAACCTTCATTTCTTTTCGACTGAAGAAAGAAAGACATTAACTACTTGGATGACATGGGGATGAGTACGTTTTCAATACATTTTTATTTTAGAAGTTAACTAATCCTTTAAACACACATATTTATTTAGCATTTAGCAAATCAGGTGTATTCTTTATCTGTGAGTCATTGAATTACACACTGATTCGTTCAGGGGCGAAACATCACTGCTGTGTGTTGCTCACAGGTGTTAAGGGATACTGCTTATGTTATGTTTGGAACTAACTTGGCAGAGCCAAAACAGACAAGGTAAATGCCTGGTTCACACAAAATGTTTTTTTTTGTTTTTTTTTGTATGAGAAACGCTGCTCTAGATATGGCATCTTTCCCAAGTTGCAAGGGAATTTAAATCACCTGTAAATGTCATCTGCTTTAATTAAGACTTGGGTCTTTCGTACTGACTGTTTACAACAAGATTTGGGTCATCACACTAGTAGTGCAGAGTCATTTGCCTAGAGGGACAGACATTTCATTAGGGAAAAACACAAAAATGTTCAATGAAATCAACGTGTTCTTATATTGTAGAGGGTTAAAGGGATAGTCAATTTTGTTCTCATTTTCTTAACAAAGGAGACTTTTGTTCTGTTTTACCTGTACAATGAAAGTCAGTGAAGTCCAAAACAACATTTGTCCCTATTGACTTTTATTGTTTGGATAAAAAGACATTTTTCAAAGCATATTTTTTGTGTTCACTGACATGAGGGTGAGTAAATAGCCCATATTTGTGTCTAAAATGTAAGTTTTTTTAATATCTAAGGGGGCATGAAATGGATAATCAAATAGTCCTTCAAATTTACACATATTAGGGGTTACTCTACAAACAACAGATACTGAAAGTTTCATACCTCTAATATGAATTTTTAGTTTGCACTCTTCTAAAATGGCAGGATTTGAAATCGTCCCAGTCATGATGTCGTGATTTTCAGATTTTCCACTACACATCCCTTAACGTGCTTTTCAGGATGGTGTGCTCTTAACAACTCATGTCAGTCCATCAATCATAGGAGCAGTACTGCTGTGAGGGTAAGATGTCGAGTCAGACCATCCGTCGTTGTTCTGTCCCTGGATGTCAACAAACTGCATTGCGCAGCGCGGCTATGATTACCTGCAGCAAGGTGGATTTAGTCATATTAAATAATATTTTCGTCTGCAATTAAACCAGTTAATTCAGATGTTACAGCATAAAGGGCATTTTTAGGTTGCCTGACAAAACTGTTTGTGCTATACTAGTTGCTAGCATTTCTTAAATGTCACTTGCGATTCTGTTCAAACAGTCAGAAATAGTCTACACATTTCCGCCTTTATCTTAACCAGTCACAGATCCATAAGTTTTCAGCTTTCTTTCAGCTGTGTGTTCTGTTCTGCTGGGAATGCAGATCTCTGGTGGAGGCGCGGGGGACCTAAACGAGACGCTCCTGAGGTTGCATCTCAATGAGCTGAGAGAGAGCACACAGCTGTAATGATAAACAGAGCCAAAGCTGCTGCTGGGCTTTTGCTTTTATACTCTATCAGGGAATTTCGTCTTCAAATGGAGCCGGTTTGTTTTCAGAAATGAAAGGGTCATGTACTCGGTGTGTTTAGATATTGAAGGAAATGCCTCACGCTGAGGGAGTGGTGTTGAAAGAGACATGCTGGTATTAAATTTGATTGTTTTCCTCTCTTGCAAGTTGTCGATATACTGTATATGTATTATTATTTTGCCTGTAGAGTCTGAAGCAATTTCTGTTTTCATATACAGCGCCTTGCAAAAGTATTCATACCCCTTCATTTTTTTTTTTTTTTATGTTTTATTATGTTTCTGCTTTATGTTATACTGCTTTAAATTACTTTTTTCCCCACATCAATCTACAATCCATACACCGTAATGGCAAAGCAATCCTTGCAAGTGTATTTTTTTTTAAAAACTTAAATTATTAAATTGCGTAAGTATTCATATTTGACCATTGGAATTTAGCTCAGGAGCATTCATATTGCTTGTAGATGTTACTACACTAGAGTGGAGTTAACCTGTGGCAGATTCAATTGAATGATCCATGATCGTATATAGAGATAGGAGAAACTTACAGATGGACAAACATCAATGTGAACACTCCATCATTAACATTATTAGACAGAATCATCATTTCTATTCATTTTCCGCTGAATTGTGCAATCTGATGGGTATTAGCAGATTCCAGTGCTGTCTGTCAGTGTTTTCTCTTCCATGATTGCTGTTCACTGTTCATATTCACTCATATTACTCATAACCTGCCATTGTCTTTTGATGACGAATTTCCACACTTCCACATTCTTTCCGTACATTACCCGGAAATAAAAATTAAAAAAGTTTCTACAAACATGAAGCTAATAAACACAAAGTTACAATAATATTTTCATAATATTATTACTATTTCCATAACCATAAGGACTGTTTACATTAAGAAATGGTTAGCAGGTGTAGCAATTAGCTTCGGTTTAAAAGGTTACAAATAGCATATTTCAACAACATTATATAACCGAAAGCCACTTTACATTGCGATTTTAAGTTATTACAAACACTTAGTGGTGGTATAAAGTCAGTTTTGAGTAAAAAGGATAGTGTAAATCTTATAAATCATCTTCAGCTCTAACTGTAGCTCAAATGCACCTTTATCCTGAGGCGAATACAATATGTGTGTGTATAACTATGTCAGTATGAATAATAAAGGCGAGGTAATAAAGGCAAAATATATAGTTTTTGTATAGTCAGTAGTTTTATATTGTAATTATTTATCTGCAATAGCAAAATACATTTTTGTACATTGCAGTGCTTTATGAGAGTAGTTTGTATCTTCATAAAACAATATAAGAACACAGACTGCTGATCTACCGTCATGTCCAAAAAGTAATTTCACAAGTTTTATAATATGAATAGTCCCCAACCCCCTGCTGTTCAAATTGTTTCTTTAGCCCCTTTGATTTTCATCCAGCTGTTTTGTATATGGGTTAGCACAAGTATAATATACACTTTGCAACATGCAGTCTATAAATACATCCCACTGGGTTTTCTTCCTGCAAAACCACCAACAGTGTGAGACAAATAGAATTAGAAAAGGTGCCATTTTCTTCCATTATAAAATAGATGCCTCGGTGTTGTAAAAGACATGTGCTTTCAGAGAAATCTGAGAAAATGTGTGTTTGTATTGCATATATATATATATAAATATAATGCCTACAGGCATTTAGAATCTGTGGAAATCTGCAGAAAAAGTTCTATGTGCACAGATTCCATGTGGGACTGAGTATATCTTTTTTGACACATGACGTGAAAGAATTCACACCGTATAGTGAGTTTTTTTTGTCACTCAATGTCTAAGAGTAACACATCTGTGGAAGTCATGCACTTTTGACATTTTCTCTCTCTCTCTCTCTCTCTCTCTCTCTCTCTCTCTCTCTCTCAGTTGTTAGTCCAGGGAGGCTTGCCCTCTAAAACAGCCTCATTAGAATCCAATCATAGCAGCTGCACATGAGGATTTTGTTTGCATGGTTTACACATTTTTACACGTAGTTTGCGATCACAAGTTTGTGTGAAGCTATATCTGGCAGAAATGTCTTGTGCTGCTCGATTTGCAGTTAGTTTGCATTGATGGGTGATGGAATTCACCGTCCAGCAACATTCTCAGCATGATCTGCTTTAAATGATATCAATCCAAAATGCGTATTAATCTTATTCAATCAGAAATCATCCTTGTGGTCTGATTTCTGTAAAGTTGTACTCAATGTAATGAATGTAGAGGACATGAAGTCATGTCTTTTAAAACTTTCCTTTTTTTTGATTTTGCAAGGTCTCAGATCCCAATGGGATATAAAAAGCCTGAAGTCTTGAAATTCCCAGACATATTCTGCTCTGACTGGCTTTAGTGTTTTTATATTTGAGGTCCTTGAGACCCCAATCATGTATGCTGTGTAAGTAAATGTAAAATTAACTTCATATTTTCCCTTTAGATTAGTTGACCAAATCAAAACCTAGGAGGCAGAAATCTACCGAGAGGCGAGGTTTGTTTTGGGGGCAAAAAGAAAACATTGGTTCACAATCTTTAATTACATTAGTAAAAGTCATTAAAGGGTTAGTTCACCCACAAATGAAAATTCTGTCATTAATTGCTCACCCTAATGTCGTTCCATACCCATATGACCTTTGTTTAACTTCAGAACACAAGTTAGGATATTTTTGATGTAATCTGAGAGCTTTCTGACCCTGTATAGACAGCAACACAACATTCAAGGCTCAGAAAGGTTGTACGAACATTTTTAAAATAGTCCACGTGTCATCAATGGTAATATTATGAAGCTACGAGAACACTTGTAATAATTGTGTGCAAAGAAAAAAAAAGACTTTATTCAACAATTTCTTCTCTTTTGTGTCAGTCTTCGATGCTTGTTCATAAGAGTAGCATGACAAATGCACATTACTGAACTACAACTAATTTCTATTATTAATATTATTATTAGTAGTAGCACTGTTAATATTATTTTTGTTAAGGGTTTTCATTAGAATATTTACAAGATTCTATACAAAGAAAAGGGAAATATACTCTTGCAGAAATAAAGGACACAGCAACATAAACGGCAGAATAATTTATTCCTCCCATTGCATTCGATTCCCCAAGATGGCATGAGAAAAGATAGCAGTTCCCCTTTTATCGCTCTAATGACCTTAAAGTGCCATCATACGTGGCTCCATTACTAGTGACAAGTGTAAATTACACTGTCAGTCTTCTCATTGTTAAAGATCACGTTATCCATTTTAAAGGCATCGCATACCAGCCATTTCAGTAGCCACTGAAAACATTCACATTTTGATGTCTTCACATCAGTTCAAGTAGTGCATGCTATTTTTCAAATGCCAGAGTTCAAAAACCGCAAACTCAACTGTGACTTTTTTTTTCACTCAAATAATAACCTATAATTTCTACAAACAATTTTTGCTTCTTCTGTTTTGTTTATTTGTTTATTTTGCTCATTTGTGTTTTGAGAGTTCAGAGAATCTTTAAATGTGTTGTCACGAATGTTTTACATCAAGAGTTGACCCCATCTCCCAGGACGTAATTTTATTTGTCTCAAGCTTCAAATCCAAGTAGATGAGGAATGAGTGATGAAAGATCTCAGGCTTTCAGGCTCTGAAACTTGCCACAAGTTGTCAGATGATTCTATGCTGATAAGAGTTTGCTGTAAATAAACATGTTTGTCTGTGTGTTTCTTATAGGCTTGCCGTATTCGCACTATTCAAAATGCAGCATATTTCTCTCGGCGTGCAGCTGGTGCTGCCGAGGCGCCATCTGTCCCAAATTACAGAGTATCTTCCTGAATGTCTTGTCTCAGCTTTTGTCATGTATCAGGAGTTGACTTCATAGAGTCGAGGCTCTTTCTCCTCACAGCAGGCTTCAGCTCAACACATGCACATCTTTCAAATTCAAATATCATATAAGCTGCTCTAAAATGCACACAGCTCCATAAATACCACCACTTCCCAGAGCTATGGTTTAGTCAAATGGTATACACTGTACATAGCTTACACAGCATTCCTACCTTATCTGACACTTCAGAATGACTGTCATTGGTGTATCCAGGGGTTAGTTGGCCAGGGAGATCTGAAACAGCATTGAGGCACTTCCTTTTCATAAAAGAATAAATACCTATGGCTGATTTGTTTGTCAGCGAGAAAAGCATTGAATAGACATTACATAAAGTAGCTTAAGAAAGAAATATTTTGATATAACTTAACATTTTTTGCATAAACTTTTAAGGCTATGACATGGCAATAACGTTGTTTTTCAGAAGCTGCATCTTAAGTGGCATTTAGGTATATTTATACAGATTTATACAGACTAAACTTAAAGGAATAGTTCAACCGAAAATGAAAATTCTGTCATTACTTACTCACCGTCATGTCGTTCCAAACCTGTAAGACCTTTGTGCATCTTCAGAACACAAATTAAGATATTTTTGATTAAATGACCCTGCATAGACAGCAATGCAACTGAAACATTCCCAGGCCCAGAAAGGTAGTAAGGACATTGATAAAATAGTCCATGTGACATCAGTGCTTCAACCATAATTTCATGAAGCTATGAGAATACTTTTTGTGTGCAAAGAAAAGTTGTGACTTTATTCAGCGCAATTCTTCTCTCTTCAATGTCAGTTTCCACCTCTGGAATGGAATGTTTCAGTTACATTGCAGTCTGTGCAGAGTCAGAAAGCTCTTGAATTTCATCAAAAATATCTTCATTTGTGTTCTGAGGATGAACAAAAGTTTGAAATGACATGAGGTTGAGTAATTAATGACAGAATCTTCATATTTGGGTGAAATATCTCTTTAATGCAGCTCAGAGGTGACATGAATACATTTACACTCTAAAGTGCATTGCATAAATAATAATAATAAATGGGTGTTATTTTTTTATTCATTTTGTAATATGACAATTAAAAAAAATGAAATGATACTTTCAATATGAAACGGAAAGTAGTAGGCTGTAGTTGGCAGCAAGTCACCGTCTAAATGAGTCGTTCAGTCATTCATTCAACTGATTCGTGCAAATGGTTGATTGATTCATTTATTCAAGTTTTTTGAATGTGTCACTGTTTAAATTGTGGATTGATTCAGTAACACCATACCACAGTGTGGTGCTCATTGACACAACATTTCTGATTTGCTTCTGTTTGGAATTATTTTAGTTTGAAATTGAGCGAAACATAACAGACAATATTGTGTCTGTAATTTTGCACAATATTAACTTTTTGTTTATTGAACTACTGTATAAAATTACATGCAATTGCGTAGATATTTGTGAACATGCTTGCATGCGTAATAACTCATTGATGGTCATTTTTTTGCCCTCATATCTTGAATTTTAGTAGTATATAACTTCATACTAAGGAGGCGTTTATACAGAAAGTTTTTATTTTTCCCCAATCCACTACAATATTTCATGTTTCTATGTAAACATGCTAGACTGACATGCAATTGTCAAAAAAAAAAAGTCTCAAGGCCTTGCCTTTTTTCTCATTCCACTGCCTGCATCTCGTCTTTCAAAGCAAAAGGACGTTCTGTGCAAACGGCCCCCAGTTGGCTACATCATGCAGCTATTCGTATCGTGCTTCAGTCCTGTATTATGCTTTTCACTAAGTAACTGCATGCAACGTGCACATCTGGGCCTTGGAACTGAACCATTAAAATGTATCTCTCAAACAGCAGAGTAAGGGATGACTTCATGCATTTGTACTGATTGGATTATCTGATCTGAACATGGACAGACCAAGTGTAAATGCCCTCTAAGACACATGTGAGATCTGAGCAATATGACCACCTCAGAAGGTGGTTTAAGAGCATTTTCTTCACTCTGAGTCTGTATATAGTTTTTGTTCTCTCCCATGACATAACATTCCCTCTTCCTTTCCCTAAGATGTACTTTTTTTCTCCCTCTGGACTGTATCTGTCTCCTGGTGCACTTTTGCTGTTGTGGTGCCACAAATCTTATTTAGAGCAAGATGAAGGTGCACGTCCCATCTGATGCATGGAAGCTGTGAAGAACTCCATTTATCTTCTTCCCCCAACCGCTGAAGAGCGCCAGTGCAGCGTCTGTCCCTGTCTAATGGCTTTGGAGATAACACCTGGCTCCAGCAGAGGCTGACGCTTCTGCTTTTCCCCACGAGAAAGAGGCAACGGAAAAGAGGAAGTCAAAGGAGTGATTATCACATGCTGTTGTTGTAGGAAGCACTATTGACTGTTCAATCATCATATTTATCAGTGTTTGTGTTCACCTGGAACCCATTCAGTTTTGCATTCAGCATGGATTTGAGTGAGTTTTTTATTTATTTATTTATTTTTTTTTTTCACAAATAGAAAAGGCAAATTCAAGAGTGAATTCACGAAACAGGTGCACCGCTTTAGCAAACAGTTTTTCAGCGCTAATAACCACTAACCACCCACAATCCAGCATAACTAGACATGTTTAAATGTAGAAATTGTGCACAATTTATGAAACATTTTTGTGTAAAATATACACTAAAGTTCAGAGGTTTGGGTAATTTTTAATACTTTGCATTAAATTGAAAACAGTAAAGACCATAATGCTACTAAAAATTTCTGTTACAAATAACTGTTACAATTGAACTTCTAAAAAAGAATTATGAAAAAAGCATCACAGTTTTAATAAAAAAATATTTAGCAATACTGATAAGAAATGTTTCTTGAGCAGCAAAACAGCGTATTAAAATGATTTCTTAAGGATCATGACACGGACTGGCTGAAGTAATGACTGCTAAAAATTCAGCTTTCCCATCACAGGAATAAATTCTATTTCAGTTATTTTCAATTGTAATCATATTTGGAAATATTATTTTTATTATAATTCTGTATAAGAGACTTTAAAATAAATCTCACAACTTGATTGATAGTGTATGTTAACCATTCTTATTACATTTTTGGAATATCTTTAGCTAATTTTTCAAATCTCGTTGCCATTTAAGCATACACACCTCCTTTTCAAGTTAATTAACCTTATTCATCATGACTTGTTCGCAAAAGTGAACGCTATTTGCCAGTGCCATTAATGCAATAATTAAATTATGATTAACCATGATTGTTTATATCTAAAAAGTATGGTCCTTGCAGTTTCATTTCATCTTTAAAACAGTCAATTTAAACAAGTTCATTGTAGGATCTCTTGAATTCAGTGTTGTCACAGTTACTTCTCGCTGTTTGACAGAGATTTAGATTGTGAGCATTTAGATGAAAAAACACATCAGCGTGACAGACGATCTTCATCTTAATTTCACTGCTGTCATGGAAATTTGCCCACTTACATTTCGGCCTGATGAGGTTCTTTCTCTCATTCAAAATGCACTTCCAGTTTTTCACATTTAGCAGTTGATGCTCACCCTCTCTGGATACATTGTCTATAGAACTGAAGAGGCTCAGTGGCAGTGAAAATGAACAAAAGCTTGTTGTTATCTTGAGAGTACAGTTTAGGTCATTCAAATTTTCCCTCTAGGATTTGTGTCCTTGGTCTTCCATGTCTACTTTCTCTATTGTTGCCTTCTCATCACTTTTCTTTACATTTTTTCTTTTGCGCTGACTCTTCGTCCTTCAGTGGCGTGTGGTACTGGTGTTTCTGATAGCTTTAGAGAGGTGAGAGTGTATCCTCACTCAATTAGCCCTCAGCTCGCAGCTCTCTTGTGTCAAGAGTCGTTTACACTACAGAAGACATGCAATTACACCTGAGGGGTAATATGAGTTTGACTGAGCCTGTCAGTCACTGCGGTGGCGAGCCCGTATCTCTGTGTTCTCTGTGCAAAAGCAAAATTTAGCAAGCTATTTTTTTCTGGATGTGATGGCATTTGATTTCACTTGTTGGTTGTAATCCATGGTTAGCGAATGCATTCATGTATATTTATGCAACAGATCCTTCTGGTCCTCAAATCTGATTGGCTGAGAGGAGTGTGATATTGTAGTGATATCGGAACTCCAAGCCTTTCATTGTTTGTATCACTCCGTGAGGTATTTCTCACAGTGAGTGTCATGGCAGATGCCCAAATCCACTATGATTTTATACTTTTTAAAAAACTATTAAAAAATGTTTTCAGAGATATGAGCTCCATGGCATCAGCGGCCGCTCAGTGCGCATGAACCCAGCAAGAGCAGCCTTACCTTGGCCAGACTGCCTCTGGTTCTGATGTCTCGTCTCTATAGTGGTTAAACATGAGAGATAATTCATTTTGGGTAAATCTAATGGGCAGTCATTACTTTCATTAATCTGTTATTTGCTCCAGAGCAAATAGTTTTATTATTCAATAAATAATACTTTATTTAAACATTCAAACTGATGTTTTATTGTGATGAGTTCTGTTTGAGATGCAGGTAATCACACTGACTCAGTCCATCTCTCTCTCTCATAATACTCTACATAATACAGTGAACTTTTAATATGGTAATACAGTAAGCTTTTAGTGAAGTTCTAAAGTGGCTTTTTTGAATTAATAACAGAGGCTTGGGCTCAGCTGTTAAACTCTCAAACTGAGATTTGAACCCATGGCAAAAGAAAGTAGTTTGCACAAAAGAGGGTTTTTAAAGACACTTGGTTTTTGTTTCTAATGTTTTACACACTTGTGCTGTCAAATTGTTGTATAAATGCAGTAGAACACTCGTAGCCATGCGATATGGTTGTATCACACACTGTATATAAACGCACACAGATGCACAAAAATTATGACTAATGATTATAACTGTTGGGTGTAATTCTATCTCCAAACTTCCACTGATTGGGGAAATGAAACAGTAACTCTCCAGTGGATCTGCAGTGGAATAAGTAGGGAGTGCCATCATTTGACTGCATGTCAAATAGGGTCTGATGCAACAGCTGGTATCGCTCTCCATTTCAAAAGAAACAACTCCGTCAATACTGTGATTAATATTCATCATTCATGCAACTGTCCAGTCTTTTTAGCAGTGTGGCAGACGGAAACAAAACAGACAAACAGAAATGCTCATGTGTTTGCTTTCGTATTTGCATCAAATCTTTCAGATTTCTGAGTGTGGATGCAGGATTTTCCTCCCTCAAGATTATAAATACTGAAAAGAAACACATTAAAACAGGTCAGCAGTAACTCTTTGGGGTAAAGCTGATTTCATTCACCTCATGAACTAGCTGTGTTCAAGTTGTTTCATGAGATTACACTTACTCAGTAGTGTCAATTTGCCAAAACGGTGAACATACTGCATATTCAAAAGAAAGATTTACCTTCATGTGTTAATTGTCGCCAACTTGCCTTTAGTAATGGATATATTTCAGAAAAACAGGATTCAGGTTATGTTCTAGCTATAATTGTAGCTGCATAGTGGCACAGCTATGTGTGGTTGAGTATATTTTAATGTCTTTTTTAATTGAATATTATTAATCATTTAGATATTTTATGTGCTTAAGTCTGTGTCAGTTATTTTAATACTGTCATAATATGTTTAATGTTTAATGGTTTATTCATGATTAGGATCAATCCTTTTAAGCACCTGAGTAATTGTAATATTACACTTAAATCACTTGAATATCATGATCTTTCCATCTTTCCTTGGATTCCATTTTAGCCCGGCAGGTTTGCATTATAATCGCACTCAGACAGGATCCTCCGACTATGTGAACGTACGTTTACACCGGAGCTAAATTTCGACACTTTATACTTGGACTCACTGACAGATCTGGCAGAGAGAAAAAAGTTCATTTTAAGAGATGTTACAGTTAACAATTCTTGTGTGCACCTCACCTCTAACATCTGGAGTGTTAACTGAAGCAGCTCCATCTGGCTGGATGAGTCTGAGATGTTTGTGCTCAGCAGGTGAGAGCATCCCTGAGTGCAGCTGACTGAACTCCACTCAATTATTAAGTAATTAAACATCAGTCATCAATACGTCTCATCAGTCCAAACAGACACCTGGATGAAATTAAGAGCAGTAAAAGATGGATAGACTACAAGTTTATAACCACATGAGGTGCCGTATATATGAATTCAATAATTAAGCACTCGCTAGACTGAATAAATTAAATGCGACAGGATTCAGCATGGAGATATAGTCATGAATAATTTAGTACCTTGCATAACAGTTAATTTCAAGCCTTAGATTCATTTGCATATTGATGGAAATTTTTCAAACTTTCTGTTTATTTTAGCCATACGAGAATAGTGGGGGAATTCTTCTAAACAGCTGGTAATACAAATAAAGGTTTAAACAAGTTAAAATTAACATGCAATAAAGTGCTTATCAAATTGAGTGTTTCTGTAGCTCAGTTGGTAGGGCATGGTGCTAGCAACAGAAGGGTCATAGGTTTAATTCCCAGAGAATGCATAATGACTGAAGACAAAATTATTAGCCCCTTATAAAATATTTAATTATTTTTCAAATAACTCCGAAATGTTGTTTAACAGAAAGACAATTTTATCAACACAGCGTTTTTAAACATAATATTTTATTCAGGAAGCTTTTAGGGTTTGTAATACAAATAGAAATAAATGTATAACCAAGAATTTTAAAAAGTCTACTGGTCAAAATTATTAGCCTTCTGTTGTTAATAGTCAATAGTTTATCCCTTTTGCTTGATAACAGCCTTTAGTCGTTTGCTGTAGTTCTCAACAAGTTTCAAGCATGTCTCCTGAGGAATGACAGCCCATTCTTCCTTAGCAAACCTCTCAAGCTCCTCCAGATTTGTTGGTCTTCTGGCACAAACTCTGGACTTTAGTGTGCCCCACAGATTTTCTATTGGATTCAAGTCTGGGCTTTATGCAGGCCAGTCAAGTACACTCACTTTGCTCATTTGGAGGTATTTCTTCACCAGAAGTGAGATATGCTTTGGGTCGTTTGGATCTTCTTATAGTCTTCCTTTTTCATGTTTCCTTCAATCCTGACGAGATTCCCAGCTCCAAACGCACTGAAACATCCCCACACCATTATACTCCCACCACCATGTTTCACTGTGGGAATGGTGTTCTTGGGGTTGAATACCTCTCCCTTTTTTCTCCAAACATAGGCAACATCTCTATGGCCAAAAAGCTCTAGTTTAGTCTCATCTGACCAAAGGACACGTTTCCAGTATGCATCACATTCCCCCAGGTTGTCCTTAGCAAGTCTTTATTGGTTGGCAACCTCGCAGTTCATTCCTGCAGGGGTCTAGTGACTGTCTTCGTTGAGACATCAATTCCAGACTTGGCTAGGTCATTCACTAGTGTCTTGGCAGTTGTTCTTGGGTCATTAGAAACCTTTCTCACTAGTTTTCTTTCCAAAGTTTTTTAAATCTTTCAAAACTTGAAAACACTTTGATAAACGTGTGTATCCTTCTCCATCTTTATGAGCATTAACAATTCTTTCTCTCAAGTCCAAACTAATTTCTTTTGTCTTTGCCATGATGACAGTGTATATTATTTTACTAGTTGTTTCGCAAGATACTAATCCTCAGCTTAAAGAGCAATTTAAAGGCTTAACTAGGTTAATTAGGTTAATCAGGCAAATTAGGTTAATTTGGCAAGTCATTGGACAACAGTGGTTTGTTCTATAGCTAATCAAACTAATAATTTCTTAAGGAGGCTAATAATATTGACCTTAGCAGTTTTTTATTTATTTGTGTTTTAATTCTTTTATTCAAACAGCTATAAGAAATCATACTTTTCTCTTTTCTTGACTTTATCAGCATTTTAGCCCGTCTTATAGATGTCCTGGGAACTAAGTTTAACTTAAAGTTGGAACTAAACGTCTTTTTCAACTATAAAACAATAACACAGAAACTGTGCCAATATCATGGACCATAAGCATCACTTGGCCACTGAATGTAGTTTGGGTTCCTTCTCAATGCATCCTACAGTATAAATGTTGTCATATGTCTTTCACACATCCAGTCTGTTTTTCTTAATATGAAAAATGCAAATTCATAAGAGGTTTTTATCTTTAAATTTTATCTTTAGCTCCTTGCATTCTTTTTTTTTATCATTTAGACAACAGGTTAAGTAAAAATATTAATGGAATTGTGCATAAATATAGCAAAATGCTCCTTTATGGTGCTTTTTTTAGTTGACTGATGAGCTTATGGACGCCGAATGGTGACTCTGAGGTAAATGTATTATTAGGTGGTAATGTTTACAAGCTTTACACGTTTTTTCACGGTTTGAAACACTGAATGAGTGTTTACAAACATTTCAGTGAATTTTACTGTAGGCTATCTTACAAAATACCTTTTAATGTTAATTTCACAAGTTTACACTTACATATAATTAGCTGGAGTATAGTAATGTGTATTTGGCATGCTGTCCGGGGAAGGGCTCTGAGCTCGGGAATGGCCCAAACCCAGAGTACCCCCGTTTAAGTGTAGTAAGAACTCAAAGTGAGGAGATGGGGCGATGACGGGATGCTGAAAAACCGTCAAATGGATAGAGGTAAGTCAGCTGTATTTAGACCTATTGATGTTGACTAACTTGAGTGCGCTCCTCTTGTGTTAATTAGGCTAAGTATCTGATGTGCTCCTTCTGAACTTTGTAAATAAAACATCATAAAGAGAAAGATATAATGGGTTCACTTGCCGCTTGAACTGAGACACTAAGCTAAAGCGATTTCCTCTTACCGCCAAAACCTTATTTGTTGTGTGACCTTGGTAACAAAGGTTATTTTGATTACTGGACGGCAAGTACGCATACAAATAATATGATTTTCACTCATTAACAGAACACATATTTCCAATATCCACACAGCTGACGACTTTACCTGGTGTAATTTGTTCAAGTTGTTCATTTGTGTCTCTGGAACACAAATGTTTATATATTTTGTTAGGGCTGGGTAAAAAATATTGATTTCTCAATTTTAATCGATTCTTATCTTTATGAAACGATATAGATTCTTAAATCCCTTGAATCGATAAGTCTGTGTTTTCAGGTAATGAACGAAACGTTGTTACTTTTGATATGAAAAAAGTCTTAGATTTCAAATTCTGTCCATTTTATTACAGTATTCAAACAATAAATGCCATTTTGGCACTGTTTAATTGTGACAGATCGCTGTAGCGCCTTAGTTCAAGAGAAGCACCAGCATGAGGCGCATGTGAACTGCTCGCTGCTCCGCCTTAATACCAGTTTGAGCACAAAATAAATATGAATAAACATCCGAAGGTATGTTAAAAGAAAGAGTAAAACTTACCGAAACCCATATCCTGTTTCATATTATTGCTCAATCATTGTTTCAACCTCAGAAAAACGCCAGTATAACAGCTTATAACTATACACATAATGTCACATTTACCTCAGAAAAAAAATAATATTCTGTGACCATAAACTCGTTAGTCAGCTAGACTCTAAACTCTAGAGAGGAGCGTTTTGTTAAATATGTGCACCACATAACCTGTTCATTATCGTTTTTACTGTTCGTCAATGTTTAATTTATGTTGAAATAAAAACTAATTGGAATAGAAATATAATTGTCATTGTAAAGTTAGTATTTGTATACAAATCAGTTCATTTTAACCCACACTATTATTATGTAGTACTAGTACCAGCTGACTTTCATGTAGGCTATATTTTGCAGTATTAGTTGAGAGATTTTATTCCTTGAGAAAATTTGCCATGAGCTATACCTGATATATCTTAAATGATTAAATATTGAATCTAATCGTAAGCTTGTGAATAGAAATTGAATCAAATTGTGACATTTGTGTCAGTACCCAGCTCTATATTTTAATGATTACAAATTTTTTAATAAAATTTCCCTGACAAAAATTATACAGATTTCAAAGATGAAAATGATTAAATGACTCATTTGAATGAATGATTTTTGGGTAAATTTTCTTTTGTGGAATATTATTTTACATATAGTATATTAACAAAAGCGTTCAGACTGTGAGTGCAAGGAATAGGTCAGATAGGCCACCCAGTGTGTCAAGTGGCCTGCCGGTCTCTTGATGTAGTTACAAAAGCTGTAATGAATGGGGCGATGCCACAAGCTGTAGGTGAGACCAAAAGAGGGGCAGTGAGATGAGAAGGGTCTGGCCAGTGATGGACTGTGTGATTATTCAGCCCTGGAGGTGTAGATCTCTGGAAAGGAACGGTTTGTTGTGTTTGCTGCTGCTCTGTCAGTGTAATCACTCTGAATCACGCTGCTATAAATCACCCGCACAGCACAGCTGGTGCTGGAACGGCCGCAGTGGATGGGATGAGTCTGTGCGGAAACACCTTGTGCTGACCAGGTGCAGTGGATTTGAGAGGAGCGAGTGGCTTGTTAGAGATCAGTGATTCACTGATTTTATGAGCTGGCTGGATCATCAACAATCAGCATCTGTGTGTGTGTGTGTGTGTGTGCGCACAGGTGTGTACACACGTTGAGAATATTTCATATCAGTTCTGCAAACTGAACGCTTTAACCCAAAGCACCAGCAGGATGAAGGTGCATTATTTTTGCATGGCCAAGCTTTCAATCTGTACAATATCCAACCCATTTTGCTCCTTATTTTGGCTAGGAACTCACATAAGCATACATACACATACACTGTGACTTTTTTTAATCTATTACTCTGATCGCATTTGTTCCAGACAGAATGTTTTTTTGCATTATTGGTGGGGATTTTTCACTCCTCTTTCCATGAGTTACACCAGTAAGGGCCAGTCACAATACAGACAAGAAATGCAAGCTCATGCAAAAGAATATGGACACAATCTCTATGCTGAATTAAAAGCACATAAAATTTAAACTGCAGGACTGAACATAACAAAATGGCTCTCTTTAAGTGAGTTATTGAACATTCACTTAACAGACTTGTTCAAAATCCATTCAGTCTTTAAGTGAGTCATGAATCATTCACTTAACTGATTCATTCAGAAACCTATTCATTCTTTGAGTAAATAATTGAATCATTCACTCAACTGGTTCATTCAGAAACTCATTCATTCCAAATCCATTCAGTCTTTAAATGAGTCACTGAATCATTAATTTAACAGATTTGTTCAAAAATTCATAAACCCTGCATTCCCTATGCCCTAATCTCTTTAAAGGGTTTACCCTCTGGAGTAAGAGCTTCTAAGGGTTGAAGGGTGTAGGGGACCAAACAACTGTTTCTTGAAGTGCTGTCATCATGCAATGAATCTGCGCAAAGGGTCATGGGGACCCGAAGTGTTCACTCCATAGTGCCCTTCGAAGAGTGATATATCCCATTTGGAACGCACCGCCAGTCTTTGAGTAAGTCACTGAATCATTCACTTAACTGATTCATTCCAAAATCCATTAAATCTTTGAGTGAGTCGTTGAATCATTCACTCATCTGATTTATGCAGAAACCACTTTAGTCTTTGACTGAGTCATAAAATCATTCACTCATCTGATTCATTCCAAAATCCATTTAGTCTTTGAGTGAGTTATTTAATCATTCACATAACTGATTAATTTAGAAACTCATTCATTCTTTGAGTGAGTCAATAATCATTTACTGAACTGATTCATTCAGAAACCTATTCAGTCTTTGAACGCATCATTGAATCATTCACTCAACTTATTAATTCAAAAATCCATTAAGACTTTGAGTGAATTATTGAATCATTCACTCAACACATTAGTTCAGCTCTGAAAAGGAAAATGTTTACATTAAGCACCTCTCTAACATCCCTATGCAGGTGTATATCTTCAATACTAGGGCTATGTTTGGCTGTCCATATAGGATATATTCACCTTTCACCACATGGAGTGGGTTTGTAGAGTCTCTATTGTAAATATTTGCTCCACTCTTGATCCTTTACTCTGAAATGGGTGCCCAGCGTTACAAACAACCGTGTTGAGTCTGTGCCTGCTCATTCCTGTACAGCCTCAGAAGCTGTAGTTCACACTCTAATGTCTATGAATATGATTCTGAGGTTGAGAGTGTCTGCACTGAGAGGGTTATTCATCTGTGGTCTGTGGAATATATTATTTGCCTTTGAATTTAAAGGTGATGTTTGGCCTACATTTGTTTATGTTAAAAATACCTAACTCGCTTAATATGCAGATAAAACTTGAAGTAAGCCATTTGTAGGCTGATTCCCTTGAAGTGTAAAAAAACAAAGCAAGTTTTTGTGTGTGCGAATATGTTTGGGGTGAAACTATCATTTGTAAATAGTCATTATTTTTGCAGTTCTGGACTTTGAGGCTACTGACGCAGAAATTACACACTTCAGCTTCAAGTGTGAATTTAAAAGAACACAACAGCTGCATTCACTAACTGAATCTTGTGGGTTTCAGCCCGAAGCTTTATATGCAGGTACAATAACAGAGGAAAAATCAGTCTTGATCCATTTGTGCATGTGTAGTCAGTGTGTGGACTCAGGGGAAGAAGTCTGTAGGAGGCATTGAAATGCCTTTAAATGTTAATATTAGCTTGGCTTCTTTAGAGGAAGGAACGTGAAGTGATGGTGTTTACATGTTATTAGCTATTTTGCACACTTTGGCATGGGAAAGTGTGTGTGAGACGTGTAATTCCCTTTAGTTAAATACATAAACATGGTGATGTGTTAAACCTGTGGCAGTGTTGCAGCTTCATGAAAAAACTTAATGATGTGCTCCAGTGAGTTACAATACTATTCAGCAGTTTAGGATGTTGTAACTGAGTATGCTGCTTCAGGCTAGCATGGATTTTTTAAAAACCTTTTTGTTTACCTTTTATTTTCAGTTTGCATAGATGAGCTTTTAATGTGGCCATCAATTTTAAAAGAAAGAAAGAAAAGACCAAAATAATAATATTTTTATTATACACAATCCCTAATAACACACGAGCAGTCCAAATTGTCTGTTCAGTGTGTTAGTTTATTATTGGACATTGCATTAAGCATTTACTGTAAAATATGTTAATAAAATATTCCCTGTTTGGTGTTAGAACAACACTCATTAGATGTTTTAACAATGTTTGTGATGTTAATGCACTTATTTTTTCAGATACACTACCAGTAAAACGATTTGTAATGTTTTTTTAATAAGTCTCCTGCTCACCAAGCCTGCATTTATTTAATCCCTAATACAGCAAAACACTACAAATTTGAGATATTTTTACTATTTAAAATAACTGTTTTCTGTTTGAATATATTTTATAATGTAATTTATTCTTGTGATAAATTACAGCTGAATTTTCATTTCAGATAAATGCTGGTCTTTGGTTATTTCTATTCATCAAAGAATCCTGAAATGTACTCAGTTGTTTTAAATATTGATGTGTTAATAATAATAAAAAAAATTCTTGAACAGCAATTCAGCATATTAGAATGATTTCTGAAGGATCATGTGACACTAAAGACTGGAATAATGATGCTGAAATTGTTTTTTTTTTTTTTTTTTTTGGCTGTATTTTGGATTAAATAAATGCAGACTTAGTGAGCAGAATAGACTTCTTTATTTACTTTATTTATTTATTTATTTATTTATTTACTCACCCTTATGTCATTCATGTCATGTGCATGTTATATTTAGAATGATTTCTGAAGGATCATTTGACACTGGAGACTGGAGTCATCACGGGAATAAATTACATTTTTAAATGTATGAACAGTTATTTCAAATTGTACTGTAGTTTTGATCAAATAAATACTTAAATAAAGACTTCTTTCAAAAAATCTCAGTCCAGGGTCTGTCGGGCTTCAAAAATGTCGAAAGTCTAAAACCATATAACAGCATAATATGATACTCCAAATTGTATGGTGTTATTGTCTGAAAATGTGTTGCGGTTTCTTTAAAAAAAGGTCATATGGGTTTGGAAAGACATGAAGGTGAGTAAATGGTGACAGACATTTATTTTTAGGTGAACTAATCCTTTGAAATAGAACACTTTCCAGATGATGCTCTCTATCACAGATATCCTGCTGATTTGTGTGTGTTTGCTGGGTTAAGCTCATGGATATGAGTACTGAGAAGTTACATACCTATTTATGCCAATGAATCATGTTATCCTTAAAGTTAAAAAGCTAATGTTTATTCTTTCATCATCCCCTTTTCCAGGTCAGTGGGGCAGGTGTATGGGAGAAGAATGTGGAACTGGCGGAGTTCAATCCAGGACGGTGTGGTGCATCCACTCAGAAGGCTGGACCACACAGCACTCCAACTGCCGGCACTCAGACAAACCCGAGAGCCAGAGGCCTTGCTTTAAAGTATGCGAGTGGCACCAGGACCTCTTTGAATGGGAGGTTTCAGAATGGGGGCCATGCATCCTAGCCCCATTCCAGTCCAACGAGCTCAAACCGAGGACGACGGAGTGCGTCACGGCCCAACACGGCATCCAGAGACGGAAGGTCCATTGCGTGCGCACCTCAAACCGTACAGCGGTTACGGAGAGGATATGTGAGTTCTTTTCCCCGAGGCCAGCGCTCGAACAGGCTTGCTTGATCCCCTGCCCTCACGACTGCATTGTATCCGATTTCTCCTCCTGGTCTGGCTGCAGTCGAACATGCGGTGCGGGTCTCCAGCATCGGACCCGACATGTTTTAGCAGCGCCGATGTATGGAGGCGCCAACTGTCCCAACCTCACCCAAACAAGGACTTGTGCGAAGCTTCTGCCCTGTCCGGTTGGGGAAAGCGAACATCACTACAGCCTTAAAGTCGGCCCCTGGAGCGAGTGTAGGCAGCCGCAACACAAAGGGCTTTGGATGAGCGGAAGGACCATGCTGGACTTCACCACGGGAGAAACGGAGAGGAACACCGTGAAACGTCACATACAAAGCTCACAGCACCACCATCACCACCTCCATCACCACCATCACAGCCTCAAGGGCTTGGACGTGGAGATCGGCTACCAGACGCGCCAAGTTCGCTGCGTGCGCAGCGATGGCAAGAACGCCATGCTGAGGTAAGAAGCGGCAAACGTATGCAGACGCATCTGGCGTGTCTATTCAATTTACAATAATCTGTGTACAAGCAATGCATGCCTGAGAGACAAACCCTCTGAGAACATAAACCCTTTTAAGGTCTAAATCCCAGATTATGCTCTTGAAAGCAAGGTACTGCCGCTGCTTGTGTGAAAGGAATTGCTGTGCAGCTGGATTTTTGAAGCGGCTCTGTGAAGTGGGCCTAGCTAAATCGGTTAGTCCTCCATTAATCTCCCTCCCGCTGCCATACTATACAAGGTGAGCAGAGGAGACATGCCTCTGGCAGCCGCGAAGGCAGCATGGGAGAGCCGGGCCTCTGAGCAGAGCACGCTATGGCGTGATGGAAAGGATTGAATTTACTCTCTTGCTGCAATCTCTGCATCCATAGTATGAGTTTGGAAAGACGGTCAATCACTGTTACGCTGTAGTTTGTGCTTTATTCTCGTTTCGCTCTCACTCTTGGTAGAATTAGAAGTCGCTGAGATGTAGCTCATCCTCCTCTCACAAAGAGTATGGATTGCCTGCAAACTGAGGATAATGAATGCTGGAACTAAGGCAGGCTTTGAACATGACTTTAAAGATGCCTCCTTTGCAAAATATTGATTTGCAGGCAGGCACTCCTGATAAAGGTTTTAAGTCTCAAATGTAGACTTTCATGTTTTTACCTGTGTCATGGCTGCTGCTCGCTTTCCAAGGTAGTTTATGTCTATATATATATATATATATATATATATATATATATATATATATATATATACGGACGGGGACAGGGAAAAACATGATGCTGTGACTTTGTTTCAACGTATTTTCATTGACAAAATCAGGCAATAGTGTTATAGTAAGACAATGCAAGTCACTTAATATTAACTGCTTGTTTCTTGAACTGTTGTATTAAATCAATATCACATTTACAAACTCCCTTAATAATCATTAAAAGCTGTCACTCTCCTTAGTTCATTGCAGTCTCACCATTATAATCAACGAAGCTCTCTACACTGCACAATGAATCATAGTGAGTCGCTTCTGATACATTGTGTTTAAGAAATAAACATATATGTATGTAATACATTACTCAATGCTGCAAAATCTCGTAGAAACCTTTGAAGTTCCCTTCAGTGCAAACACAAATGTGCAGTTCAGGTCTGCATATGGTGATCCTAAATATTTTTTCATACTTGCAAGCAGTAGTTTTCAGTTGCATTTGCACTGTAGAGCCCTGTAATTCCTGTGAGTATCTGCTGTTTAACCCTCTGGGGTCGAAGAACGCGCCGGCGTGTTTTGGTGCGGTTTTTTTAAAAGCCCCCTATATAAACTTAAATTACTCCGTCAGTTTTGATTGTACAGATAAGATCAATGCATCAATCGAATCTGTAAAGGGTCTACTTTTCTTTGTACAGACTAGGGCTGCCCCCTAATAGTCGACTAAGCGTTAGTTGACCAGAAAAGGCTTGGTCGACCAAAATTTTATTAGTTGTTTAGTCGCAGAATTAAATAAATAAATAAATCTCACGGAGAGATTGTTAATGGCTATAGTATGTGCAGTAATAGTTACACAGTATACATTGGGCAGTACACCCAACATTCGCTTATCATTCATCAACGTCAAATATGGCTTATTATCTGAAACGTAAGTAGTAGCAACTTTACATGTAATGTTGTACAGTGTAATGTTAAGTGCGTATCTGTATTTGCGTTTATCAGTTTAGTGAGTTATCAGTTATCAGTTCCACTCACCGATGAAAACGCCGGACTTTTTGTTCAGTCCTGAGTTCTGCAAGCTATTTAATCCTGTCATTATAACAAAGCCTTTAGACGCGCCTGCTTTTAGAATAGCTTACTCCCTCATTTTTGGGCATACAGGTAAAAGTAAAACATTTTTATAACATACTTATTGTTTTTCCCTGACACATTTATAATCATTACATCTGCGGTGCGAGCAAGCTTTATGTGTGCTTAAGCGCTTATTAGGATATGTAGGCAATTAAAGGCTTATTATAATGATTTAAATGTTTTATTAATAAACGTACGATTAGTCGACTAATGCTTAAAATGAGCGACTACTAGTCGACCAGAAAAATCCTTAGTCGAGGGCAGCCCTAGTACAGACACATAATAACAATAAAACGGTGAGCTTTTGACAACTAAAGAAAATAGTGCTGTGTGCCGCGTCGGTCTCCCTAATCTTCATTTTGAAACGTGTCACTTGAATGATCAAATACTCTGCGAAAACAGCACACCGATACATTATACATATACCTGGAGAAAGCGTGATATTTCTACTCTTAAACGAAGTAAGTTTTTTCGAAAACAAATATTCTGTGATAAAGTAATCCATATAAAACCAACGCCATGTCCAGTTTATCCCCTTGGACCTCATTAACTTTAATTTGTCGACGCCCATAAGTTAGTTTCGCTTTCATATTACAATTAGCCACGTGAGAAGCGCTGGAGGAAAATGCCCACATCACCGTCAACAAAGCAGCAAGACTTTATGTCAAATTCGTCTGGACTACTGTTCGTTTCTGAAAGAAGACGTGCTGAGAGGAATAAATCTTACATTTACCTCATCAGAAGAAGAACATGATGTGACGCGCAGCAGATTCAACAGAGGATATATTCTTCATTTATATGAAAGTCTTTCTTTTATTAGCCTGCTTGCATTCGCTGTTATTGTGTTACTGTGACAGACTAAGTTGTATACATTTTACCTGTTAGACTTTTTCCAAACTATAATTGCTGACTACATCAAGTGAAACGTTATGATGTACGTTTCATTTCATTGCATCTAAATGTCTCACGACGCAAGGATGTTTTTTAATGTTCTAGAAAAAGATGCAACATAAAAGTAATAGTGTTTACACTGTAGCACTGAATGAAAACATGCTTTTGTTTATGACTATAAGATCATATTTGTTTATTTATCGCAAAACGAATTAAATAAAATAAAAAATAGCCTATGAGTGTTTATACTGAGTGTATGTTAGACCATGTTTATTAGTAATACACTGATCGTTGCTGTCTATCTTAATTTGAGTTCCAAAGATGAACAACGGTCTTATGGGTTTGGAACAACATGACAGTGAATAATTAATTAACAGAATTTTCATTTTTGGGTGAACTATCCCTTTAAAATAATTCTTGTCAAATATATCGCTGAATCATTTCCTATCCTTCACTATCCTTTAAAATGTAATAGAGTTTTATAACGATTTATATATAAATAAAATTATGCAATTATACAAATATGTTTTATCTCTGTAATATGGGTGAATTATGGCCTTTTGAAGTGCAGATAGCCAAGTAACCAAAAGAGCATAAAGCGACAGTTCTTGATGTGTCAGTTTAAACAGACTGTAAAATGGGGATCATCCCTTGTTAATCCTCATGTCAGGTGAAAAGAGCCTGCTATGCTTTGACATACAAATATCTTCATTATTCACGCTTTTGGCATTGTCACCTGCCATTGGCTTATGAAGACAAAAGCTTATGAAATTAGAGTTGACGTAGTGAAACTTCACATTCTTTGGGTGTTGTGTCATCTGTGATTATTTCCACTGAGAGCAAATCTGTCTGACAGTAGGACCTGACTGTATTCTGTCAGCACATGTATGTTTTATATATGAATCTTAGTTGGTTCAGCGACTGTCTGAAATGTATTTTGTCTGTGGAAAAGGCAGATGTTCGTTGTTTTTTCTTTTGTTCTGTCTTCTCATTCCATATTTGTTTAATATGGATTTGCAAGCATCCTCATTCACAGTTCAAAGTGGAGGAGGGTGTTGTGGGGGTATGTAGAGCAGAATGGGGTCTGACAGGTTTACTACAGGTGCAGCATAACAAGAAAGAGGCCGAGGTGTTATTTTACAGTGAGACGGCGCATTCGCTCTAATTAACATATTCATTTGTGAATCCTGCGTGCATGCTTAATGAAATGTAGTGATTTGAATATTTCCCACCTGAGTTCAATTTCTGCAGTTTTTCCAATTATAGTCTAATTATCATTTAAAATGAAGTGAAAATAAATGCTACACAAATGGATTATGATATACACAAGTAATTGAATCGGGTGACTTATATGGATGAATCGCTAATTAGATAACCAATTTGTTGTGCATTTATTCATATTTCATATTGCAGACGTTGCTTCGTAGGACACAAAGGTGAATAACTCATTTAAATATCCTTCACTTTACATTCATTACGCTGTCTGGTGTCTGCTGTGCAAAAAAAAAAAAAAAATCAGATCCACTCGTTTGCTGTACCATCACTCAAGCATTGCAATATATTAAGAAAATCTGAACATCTCAGACTAATTATTAATTTAGTCTTCTCTTGCCACAGATAGTCTACTCATATTATTAAATATGCAAATTATGCACTGAAAAGTTGGTTGCTATGGATTCAGAATCTTTCGTTTTGACTGTTTCTTTTAACCGTATCACAAATTCATCACAACAAAACACACACACAAAATAAAAGGTTCTTCATTACGCCCTATTAAGTAGTAACAGTAGAGAAACAATTGATGGTATTTATCTCATAAAACATATTCTCACTGTGTGCTTTCAACTCTAAATGACATAGACTTTCTTCTACTCTTTTTGGCAGCGTTGAAATGTTTGAATATGTTTTCCTTGTGCCTCTCATTCCTAATTTATTTGTTTTCTTGTTCTTAGTCTTTGTACCCTTGACAACGGCCCTGGAACATTCCAGTCGTGCATTATGCCCAGAGACTGCGAGACCTCTGATTGGTCCTTGTGGAGTCCATGTTCAAAGACATGTAGGGCATCAGATATGTCGCCCGGCTTTCGAGTCAGGACTCGAAGCATAACGCAGACTCCTATTGGACTAGGCAAAGAATGCGCCGCTCTTGAAGAAAAGGAAGCCTGCAACATCATGGGAGATTTACTTCCATACTGCCCTAGGTTTGTATTTTAGCCTCCAAATGATAATGAAATTCCTACTGTACATGATTTCGAGTGTTGTGTTCAAGTATTTATTTACCCAAGCCCTGTTGCATTCGAGCATAGCACAGATTAGAAGAAGCTAATTAATGAGATTAGGTTTTTGATCAATAGCAGCAGACCGCTATTTCATTAAAACCGCTGCTTTATGCATCATAACACTTTGCTTAGTCAATGCATTTTCATTAGTAGATGGTTTTCTACCGGAAAACGGGAAGCTAAGCCTATTAGTATCTTTCAGCGGCAGCTCACTGTGTCCATTTATCCATTGCAACTTTTGAGACGAGCCCAGCACGATATAATGAGACTATAGGGCCGAAACAAAAGAATTGTGTTTCACTGCAGCGGGCGTGTGCTTTTGTTCTCCAGGTATGTGTGGAAGAGCACAGATTGGGGAGACTGTCAAGTGGCCCCTCTTCTCAGCCAGCAGGACAGAAGGCTTAACAATGTAAGCGTTCTCTGCGGTGGAGGGATTCAGACCAGGCAGCTGTACTGCGTCCAGGTCCCAGACAACTCCACCCCTCATCACAGAAAAGAGGGTAAGGATCAGTGTCTAAATGACAGTTCAATGGCTAAGCTATGTCCTATATCTGTATGAAAGGCTAATTCATTTTGGTTTAAGAAATCCAGATCAAAAAGTCTTGTGGTTAGCCATTTTCATTAGCCGAGAGTAACCGTGCCCGTTTAAAAAACCTGTTTCTAAGATTAGAGGTAGTTAAAGGGAGTCACCTTGGCCTGAAATTAATTTCGAGGAGCTGCACTAGCTAGCGTTTGGATAGATTCGGGGCATGCTGAGCCGAGAAAGGCATACAGATGAAGATGACTCCTTTCAATCAATGTTGTTTGGGGATATAGATCAATGAAAATCAACAGTGGTGTTTGCTTTCCACCTGACCCAGAGGACTCTCACACTAATGTTAACAGAACACAGTCAAAGTAAGAGACTTTCAAGAGGTTTGCCTAAACTTTTGAACACTTGTTTGACAAAAGTCACACTGAGAATCAATGCAATTCAAAGTCAATGCAAAATCGTTTTACTTTCGTACTGCATGTTCCTGCTTTTATTGGGAACGATTTATTCAGTGCATGTTATTCTAGAACAAAAACAAATTGTATTAATTTTCCAGTCCTCTGAAACAACTTTACTTTTCTGCTGATGTCTCTTAGGCCATGCAGGCTATTGAAAAACGTTAATCCTACCTGATCTCGTGACGAAAACGTACCTGTGGGAACTTTTTTTTTTCCGCAAAATGCGAAATACGTACAAATAGAACATATCACTGCAGTTTCCAACAGAAATGAACAACAGCGAGCTCTTGTAATCGTTTTCATACACAGTTATGATTACAGCTCCTAATGTTAAGTAATGAACCTTATTTACCCTCAGTTTGTCCTGTCAAATGACAGACCAGTCTAAATCTGTACATTTTTTTTTCTGATAATCTGTTTCATGTTCTTTAAGCTAAACACTTGCATTGGTTTACATAGCCTTTAAATACTTTTATTCTGTGTGGGAGTTAGTGCTCATCAGGAAAGATCAGAAAATTATACCTATTAAGCTGAATTATGTTTTGCCAAAGAACATTTGTCTGACGTATGGATTTCTTTTTCTCTGGTCTAAAGTGTCTAGGCCAGTAAGTGGGCGTCTGTGTACAGGAGATTTGCCTTCTGCGGTGCAGCCCTGCTCTATACTGTGCCCACAGCTGTGCCTGCTCTCATCCTGGTCCTCCTGGGGGGCCTGTCTCCACGACAACTGCATGGAAACACATGGACGAAAAGGTGGGCCAACATGGGAATGAAATGTCATCAGTGGGGAAAAAAGCAGTCTGCCCTTTTATTAATAGAAGCTATGAAATCCACTTTAAATATGCGTTTAAAATTGATGATTGGTGCACCTCTCCACTGAGCTGAAGCCGGAGGTAACAGAGTATCTAAAACTGACACCACTTCTGTGAGAGGTGATAACATCTGTCACTGAAGCAAGCTGTCGGAGTACTGCCCTATAATGAGAGAATTTAGCAGAGGGCAGACTGATGTCACACGAATCAGTCATACATAAGTGGGGCTTTCAGTCAGAAATGACTCATTCTGAGCAATTGTAAGAATAATCCCAGCTTTAAAACAGTGCTGCAGTATTATCATTCACCTGCTTTGCTGAGAACAGATGTAGGTTAAAAACCAAACCAACATATACTGAAAAAAGTTAAGAAATTTGATTTCATTTTTTTATTTCACAATGAGTGTGTTTATGTAAAATGAACATATATGCTATTGTTTCATTTTACACTTTGGTAATAAATTGAAATAGTAAATAATAAATTGTCCCAAATATACATCTTACTCACCCTATGTCATCCAAGATGTTCTTTCTTCAGTCAAAAAGAAATTGAGGTTTTTGTGGGAAGCATTCTAGATTTTTCTCCATATAGTTGACTTCAGTGGTGGCTAATGGGTTGAAGGTCCAAATTCCAGTTTTAATGCAGCTTCAATGGGCTCTACACGATCACAGCTGAGTAATGAAGGTCTTATCTAGCAAATATACACATAACATAGGCCAAAGTTCCATCCCAGAGTTTCCAAAGCGAACATGCAAAGAAAGTCAAACTCCCTTTACAAAAAAGGTAAACCTGCAATGTCAGACAATTTTGAAGCTGGAGGAGAAAATTATATGGAGTTTTTCACCCTGTCCTACCTTTTTGAACTATAGTGTAGTACACAGATGAAGAACTAACTATATATATTAGTATATATAGTTATATATAACTATATATACTATATATAGTTTATATATATATAGCTGCACGATTTGGGAAAATGTTCATATTGCGATTATTGAGGTCAATGTTGCGATATGCGATTAAGATTATAATAAATGGTATTGGGGGCACAAAATGGGGGTTTATGAATTATGAGCATTTGACAACTTAACTGAGGTTCTTTTCACAAATATTAAACATAACTTAAAGAACATAAATTAAAACAGTATAAATAACCAAAAAATTAACAACACCGTTCTTTCTTAGTCTTATTAAGTGCAAACAATAAATGCAGCCACAATTGAAGTAGACTACTCTCTTAATATTCAAAGTGCCAATAGAGATTGACTTTTTCATGCATGATACAGAGCTATAGACAACTACACAAGCTATTATAGCTTACATGCTAATAACAGACTAGATATGTCATGTAGCCTAATTTGCTTTTCATTGCGCTTGCGAGTCTTACTTTCGGTTTCGTTTTAACTGTCTCGGGAAGCGCTCGGCGGTCTGTGATTTCTTTATGTCTAAACGAAGACTTATAATATGGGTTGAGGCTCACAAACACATCTGTAATTATGCTTTGTTATGTTTTGATATAAATTTGTTGTATTGCCACGTGATGTAGCAACTTTAATTTTGCACATCTTGCACAATACATGTCTCTGCTCAGTGTCACTAATCTCAAATCCAAAATATCGTCATACAGAGATAGAGCTTTTTTTGCCTACCAGATCAGTCTCCTCGGCACTCACCTTTGTTCTGGTCTCTCAGCGCTGCGCACACAAGTGAACGTGCATGCATGCACACCACACATGCACTGCCTATACTGAGAGACTGTCAGATCTTTTTATTTTAATTTATTTATTTATTTATTTAATCTTTTGTTTTGTTTTGTTCGCAGCACGGAAAATAGGCAAACTGTTCTCAGAAAGCATGTGTTCTCAAGTGCACACAATTAGCCTAATATAAAATAATATAATTGCAATCATTTTTCCATCATATAATCGCACAGGCTGACATCGCGATTGCGATACGATTAATCGCGCAGCACTAATATATATATATATGTATATTAGGGCTGTCAAATGATTAATCGCGATTAATCGCATCCAAAATAAAAGTTTATGTTTGCATACTATATATTTGTGTACTGTGTATATTTATTATGTATATATAAATACACACACACATGCCTGTATATATTAAGGAAAATATTTTAGACTTGTATCTAAAATATTTATATTTATTTCTAATCTAAATTGTATACAGGTATAAATATATATACATATAAATATTTTGTTTTAATATATACATGTATGTGTGTGTATTTATATGTACACAATGAATATATAAGGTAAACACACATATTGTATGTTGAACTTGAACTTTTATTTTGGATGCGATTAATCATGATTAATCGTTTGACAGCCCTAATGTATATGTGTGTGTGTATATATATATATATATAATATATATGTGTATTATTTTTTTTTAAATGGCAGATTTAATTTCACTAAATAAGACCCTTATTCCTCGGCTGGGATCATGTAGAGTTATTTGAAGCTGCATTGAAACTGCAATTTGGACCTTCAGCAGGTTGGGCATCATTAAAGTCCAATATATGCAGAAAAATCCTGGCATGTTTTCCTCAAAAACCATAATTTCTTCTTGACTGAAGAAAGAAAGACATCAACATCTTGGATGACATGGGTGTGAGTAAAAAATCAGGACCTTTTTACTGTGTCTTTTAAAACTCTTGAAACATATCATGTCTTTTTTTTTCTTTTAAGAAACCCATCTAAGAAGGTTTTGTTTTCCATGTAAACTAATTGCTGTCTAGAAGATTTTGTGATTTTGTTCTCCTGTTGGGACTGTCTGATTGTTGGTGTCTAGATTCTCTTTTATTTGTTATTTAGACTGCACCTTGTTAGACAAAAGTCTATTTACTGTTTTCAAGCACTTCACCTCACTGCTGTTTCAGAGTATCTTTTGATCTTTGATATTGGATGAAGTATGCAGAACTCTAGAGCCTAGAGCTTTCATAAATAGAAAAATGAACTCCTTTCCTACACATACAAACACAGATTTCATCAGAGGAGCCTCATGGATTTGTTTTTTAGTTGTTTTATTAACGTTTGTTGTGCATTACAAATCTACAATTGCCCATAGTCTTTTTTTTTTATCCTTTTGTGTGATCTTGGGTGAATGTAAGCATGTGTGGAGGAATGAATTTAACACTGGCTTGGTAATGATTGTAAGTGGCAAATTCTATCCAGCATTAATGTGAGTAGGGAGCATTGAAGTGGGACTGATAAGGTTCTGAAGTATTGGAAGTGAAACGCTGCCTGCAGCCCACCAGTCTTTCCCATGAATAAATCCGATAGCTCCCGTGAACCTTTCAATTATTAATATCCGCAGGGATGTGTCTCCACCAAATTGTTTTTCACAGTTTGGAGGAGGGCATCGGCCATACAGGCGTTCCTTTTGGTCCAGAAACAAGGCTGCTGGTGTGTGAACCGTCTCTGCATGCATGTTCTCCATGGGAGAATGTCCTCCGTTATACAGCTCAGGTGTAGTTTCACAATGATATGTAGCTGTAATTTGTTCTTTTATTGTCCTGGGGTTGAGCTGTTGTCATCTACAGAAGAAGAATGCTGCTTCGGGAGCTCAGAGGTGCAAGAAGTTTGTTTGTTACACCCTCAGTCTGTCATGTTTTGTCTTAAGTGAACCAAACATACATTTTAGTGCATGGGTTGAAGTATTGAAATATGGTTATAAATCTGTTTTTTTTTTTTTTTTTAGGGCTGCCCTCAAGTAAAGATTTTTCTGGTTGATTAGTAGTCATTCATTTTAAGCATTAGTTAACTGTTAGTCGCACATTTATTAATAAACCACATAATTCATAATAATGAGCCTTTAATTGCCTACATAGCCTAATAAGCGCTCAAGTGCATGCAAAAAGAAGCTTGCCACAGCGCTCTGGCAGATATAAAGATTATGAATGTGTGAGGGAAAAACAGACCTCATGAGCATTTTAACAATTTATTTGTTTATTTGTTTAACTTTTTATCTCTGCACTAGTGGATGCACCTGCATGTATGTTTCATATAGATTACACAATCTGAGAATATTTGTTGTCTATTGTAATTGGTTCATTTAAAAGTAGGCATTTCACTCTGTATAGATATATTTTTCATGTCTGTAAGGCAAGTGTTCACTATGTTTCGCGCACAAGTTCACAGAGACCGAGACAGCAGAAAGCGCATCCTGTTTGCTTACATTATATTACAAAAATGCAATGTTTCGTTGTTATTGTCAGTGCACACAAATAAACGTAGGGCATTTACTAGGCATGCACAATATTTTTTTTTTTGCCAATATTTTTCATCTCATTTTGGCCAATGTCGATGCCGATAATGATACCGATATATTCAACGCTATCTCACGACCAAAAACAACAGACATGAAGTCTTTCCTGTGCAGAAATGATAAACTACATATTTTTAACAAGAACTTTTTTGTTAGAATGAAATAAACAATAATCAAGTGGTTAACATTCAACACCTTCTTTTTCTTCAAAGTTAAAAAAATTAAAAGTGAATGACAAGAAAATAAGCCTGCAAAATTAAAGGGTGAAACGGCAAGGATTTGGGAAAAGAAACTATAAATATATAGTTGACTTTATAGGCTTGAACGGCATGAATCCAGAAGCATGGTCGCCATGTAACATTTGCCTACTAAACAATTATTTCTCTTATGAAGAAGCCTTTGTAACTCACTGCAAACATTGCGTTTGTGTTTTAAAAAGCAACAAAGCCCCATTAAGCCATTTAAAAAGGCTCATTCGTGACTGGATATGAAACAGTCAACAGTAAAATCATCCCAAACGGACCTACAGTGCGCTCTCTTCATTTTTATCAAATGATCATAATCACATCTATTCGTTTTACAGTCCTGCTACTAGCTTTTTATTTAGACCGTTTTGAGTGGCATTCCTGTCATGCCGGTGACTATATGCACACTGCAGTAGAGCCATTTAGCAGCCTTAAGGTTAATGATTAATTGATCATTAATTTAAACGACCATCCATCATGGAAACGATCGAAAACTGACATCCCTATTTCTTTCCGAACTGCATTAGGGCTGACGCTGCACGTGCTATTACTGTTTACTCTATCACACATGAATGCCTCATTCTGTAAGTGCGCAGCAATCCACAATGAATCTAATCACCATTCAGGCAAAATTTTTCTGCAACGAAGTGACTTATAAAATTTTAGTCAATAAATTGCTGATGCTGTTGGTTATTGCTGTGGTTGTAGATTATTACTGCTGCTTAACAAATAGAATATATAATAACCTGCAAACAGGTGGAGCTGGGGAGGTAGAGGGTTTTAGAGGAACTCTGAAAGTGTGCTGCAAATTGCTCTAGTGAATGCTAACCAGCCATTTAAATGTAAAGCAGCAAGCTCATTAGCTGCATATGCAACATGAACCAGTCAGCTTATGTCAAGTAGTTTAACATTGTGTACATTATCAGTTTGCATGAAGGACCCATCAGTCTGCACCATCTAGAGTTTCATGAAAGAACTTGGTATATATACTGGAAAAATATGATATTTTGTGGCCTTTTTTTACCTCTGTTCCAGAAGATTTTTCTCTCCCCAGCATATGAAACCCTTCCTGAGATGACAGTAAAAGTTATGTGTCTGTATAACAAATATGAAGGATTTGTGGATGATGGATGGCATAAACATTATTCTGAACAAATGAATTTTATTTCCACAATAAATCCCTTTCAAAAATACAGCCATTTCCCCAGTAGTGGGGAAGGTTATAACAATAGCACTTGACATTAATTTATCCAATTTAGAGATAAATTGCACATTTTAATCTACTTTAATTTGTAGCAAACACATATGGGAATATTATACAAATGTTATAAATAAATAATAAAATAAAAAAAATACAGCAAATGTTACAACATTCTCTTATAGAACTGTTTTCTATCAGCCAATTATCTGTGGAAACAAATGTTAGTGGTTTAGAGAAGTTATAAAACAGATTCATATTGACTTTCCCCAGAGAGAAATGGCCATGTTTTTGCAGAAAAAGCCCTTGTTGTGAATACATACATAGAGTAGACAAATTTTATGAATTCTTCATATTATGAATTCTGAAATAGAACAATTGATTCCTACATGCAGTTTACAGAATATACATCTGTTCTTAGATAGGGTGTTATTCATGTCTTCTCAATTATTTTGTGATAAGTGAATCAAGCTGGTAATACCTCAAGGTTTAAATTATGCATGTGATATATTCAGAGCTCTCGTCACACAATACACTCATGTCTTATAGAATTTACAGTTTTTTGTGTCAAAGTGATGTTGAGAGCTGTAGGGTGTTTTGATTATTTCAAAGGCTTGGCTGACACTATGATTTTCCCAGGACTGCCGAGTCAAGCCCCCTGCAGGGGTGTGAGATGAACCAAATCCCACTACTGGCATGCACATAGTCAAGGAGCAAAGATATGAGGAGTTAGTATCTACTCATCACAGACCGTAAACAGGATCAGATGGTATCCAGACAGCTAGCATCCCACCCTCATGTTAGTCATCAGATCATCTTGTTTGATAAATTATGCTTGGAGTAATGCCTGATTCATCCTTTTTTTCTCACTTATGCACTGTACTGTAATGCATATTGATGTTGGCCAGAGCTGGCTTTGAGAAGGAATGCCAATGTATTAAATATTAATTAAAGAGTTTTTTCCCTGAACGACTTGAATTAAAAGACGATGATGATCTTACTAGCAGCACAATTCATAGTTTTTCCCTTTTTTATGAGGACAATGTTTTGCCATCATGTTTAACCACTCTTAGGTGTTAAATGTTCCTATTCCAGTGCTATTTCATTTATGACTGGCGTCTCAGTTTGCAGTCATAGCTCATAGCTTTACAAATGAGTAAATGAAAAGAGTGTATTCAGGCAAATTACAGCAGAGCAGGAGTTGGAATTTATTCTGCTAACAAAAGCTGTGACAGAGAGCCTTTTCAAATGAGTTTCTATTACAGGCTTATTTAGC
The DNA here is from genome assembly GCA_033026305.1 of Cirrhinus molitorella. Taxonomy (NCBI): domain Eukaryota; kingdom Metazoa; phylum Chordata; class Actinopteri; order Cypriniformes; family Cyprinidae; genus Cirrhinus; species Cirrhinus molitorella. The sequence continues at coordinate 26,571,494 of CM065122.1, read as the reverse complement.
CACCGCTAGAATTTCAGTTCAGAACTCAGTGGCCAGAAACTGGCACTCATTTTTCCTCACAATACCTCTAATCCACCTGTCTCTCGCTCTGTTCACAGGCTACAGGCAGAGAAGGAGAGAGGTGCTGGAGGAAGGATCAGGAACAGAAAGCTGTGCCCATCTCTTGGAGTCAATGCCCTGTGAGGATCCGGTGTGCTTCCTGTGGCAGGAGCAGTTTGAGGGTGCTTGTGTGCCCAGCGACGGGAACTGTGGAAATGGAACCAGGACTCAAACTGTGGCTTGTGTCAACTCACAAGGTATACAGTCAAAACACTTTTATTTATTGGAATTGTACTATTTCAGAATGTCTGTATGTATGTGTACACTATTGTTCAAAAGTCATCATATATTTGAGCGGCTGTAAACACATGCAGTTACTAGGGTAGTCATGGTGGTTTCTAGGTGATTATGTATTTGACTTTTGATGAGGAATATGATTGGGCAAACATTTTATGGTCCCTACACCTTCCACAGACCATATTTTATTTATTTGGAGCCAGTTAAGCATTTGAAATGATTCAACCCCCCAAAGACTGCAGTACTTTACAAGCTTTTCTAAAGATCCAGGACTTTATAAAACTTGCATCTATAACAGATTACTGGCATATTAAAAGTGATAATGTCAATATATAATGTAATATTTTTAATAACACAGCTATATCATAATTATTCAATCCCTATTCAACATTGCTGTTTTTTAGTTGCTTATTTGTTTGGTGGGGAAGCTTGAGCTGTTGCACATACATACAGTTAGTCCATGCATGTGCTGAAGTTTGAGTAGCTAATATGACAAAGTCAACAGAGTTCTCTCAAAAGCTATAGAGATGAAATAATTGTATTACTTTAGAAAGGCTACATGAAAATTTCCAGACATTAAAAGTTCCTAGAGACAATGCTGGCAGCCTTATTCCTTAGTTTAAAATGTGTTTTACCAGAAAACCTTTGAGGGTGTTTAAGAAAACGCACAATATCATAAATGTTTATTCAGAACAACTAAAGAAAAACCTGCAATGTACAGACAAAGACTTTCAAGATGACCCAATGAAAAGTGGAAAAACATTTAAATGCAGAGTATAAGATGAACACACAACAAGAATGGCTTTCATGTCAGGGCATCTTGCCGAATATCATTCAAATAGACCTGTGGAGTTTTAGAATAATGTTTTATGGAGTAATGTGACCAAACTGGAGCATTTTTTGACCCATGGATCAGCAGTATGTCAAACGTATGAGCAGAAGAACACCATCTCCGTCGTCAAACATTGAGGTGGACCAGTCCTGTTACAGAAGTGGAAATCATGACTGTATGAAGGACATCATGGATTCTTTGAAGTATCAGGCCATTTTGGCAAAAATTGTGATGCCTTTACTTAAAAAAGACTGAAATAAATGATCAATGGACTTTCCTGCAGGACAGCAATCTTAAAGTATACATCCAAATCCACTTATGCTTGGTTCAAGGATCAGTTAAAGAATGTGCTTGAGTGGCCTGTTCAGTCTCCAGATTTAATTCTCAATAAAAATGTAGTTGAGCAGTGGCAAAGTGAAAACCAAAGTTTATCAGTGATGCAAAATCTTTTTCAGGTGAGGAATGGGGCAAGATTGCAGTAGAGAGGTAACAGAAGCATCTAAGCACTTCCAAGCAGCGTTTATTGGTGGGTTTTGAAGAGATTCTACACCAGATTTGACTTTTGGGGGTTGAATAATTCTAAACATTAACAATTATTTTTGTTTAATTATTCATCAACTGACACTCTCAGAATTACTCAAATATATGTTAATAAACTCTCTAATAGTGTACTTTGCTGAATTGTTTTTATAAAATTTGGTTCTCTTGCAGGTCAAGGGGGTTGAATAATTTTGATTGCAACTGTATATCTTTGTTGTTTCTATGCCGTATTGTATCATGCACCAGGCAAAAATCATAATTCTGATTGCTTAGAAAAGGAATAGCATACCTCTTCTGAACAAGTACAATGATTTGAGAACTCATTTACGTCTGATGATACAGGCAAGGTGCGTGCCACAAGGTAGTTCAGTAGTTTAAGGGTGTTGAATAAGGCATAAGCAACTGTAATAGTGCTGTTTTAGACAGCACCACTAATAAATTGTCACATCAAAAGGATTCTAATATCCACCCGTAGCAAAAAGATCACATTATTTTTACAGAAGATAGTAATGTAAAGTTGTTTAGCTAAATAGCGCAGGGTCTGCGTATTCCATTAGAACTCTAGATGATTTGTATACCTATAAAGCTTTCTGTTATTGAGGGTGATCTAATAAAGAAAGGCTTTTAAGAGCAGCCGTACACATTGGTCCATGTCATGTCAGTGTCACACTGTTTCATCAGTGCATTAGACTAGTTGATATGTGGCTATACAGCTGTCTGACTGCATTTCTCTCAGCAGCATGCATTGGAGATCTGTTAGTGTGACCCATTTTAACCTAGTTTTGTAATCTATGAGATAAGCTGTGAAGAAGAGGAATCTAGTAACATGAACTTGATGGAACCTTAGTGAGACTTTAATAGCCCATCTTTATAACCTGTGAAACTAATCGCAGCCTTTTTGCATGTTTTATTATTATGTCATAATAGATTATGGGTGGATATATTAAGGAGGCTGAAAAGAATCCGGTTAAGTTAACTAATTAACGTTGGTGAGGAGAATTGATGCTCGGGTCTGAGAGGTGCGGGTGTTTAAAACAGGTGACATTTTTCTCATAATTCTTAATTCCAGTTAAAACACATCAGCTGTGTGATCTTAAGTTTACACCAGTGTCATATACTCTATTTGATCTTCCTCGCACCTTAATTGATTAGCTAACTGATGCAATTTGACACAATCAGGTGTTTTGAGACAGAGTGTCTTATTATTTTTTAATTTGTGAATTCATTATTTCAGACTTGATGACTATAAAGGGCCTCTGTGTTATTATACAAATTTAGTTTGACCTCATTTTCAGAAGAGCAGCATTCTCATTTGAATACAATGCTGCTATGTGAGATTTAATTACCCAGTATTTATAGGTAAAACAAATTTGTGTAGCAAAGAAGCGAGTAATCATAGCTAACAGCATCAAAATTGCTCTCTTGATTTTGATAATTATGTTGATGAGAAGTCTGGTTAAATTAAGCGTGAAGTGTCTCCGTCTCTTTATTGTTTAACCTTTCAGCCCAAACCTAAAAAAACAGACTGACATAGTAATGAAGGATTTTTGGGCACTGTTGTTTTCGTTGCCGCTTTCTTGACTTCCTTTTGCCGAAGTTAATTGGGCTCTGGAGGACTAGGCATTTCTTCTGTTTCTGCTTTATTTCCCAAGAATGAGCATATTGATGCATGAACATCGGGGTCTGTTCCACTCTGACCGTGAGATGGGGCATTTTTCTCTATGCTGATGTTCAGACTGCTCCAGTTTACTGGCCAGTTAAAGCTCATTGCATAGTGATCTATTTCCCTCTCTTCTGTATTCAAGGGCAGGACTGAACGCTTTTTACAGCCTGGTAGCACTCTTAAGAGACACCTGTCATGCAGTGCAGAGGCTGATTGAAATCCAGCTACAGCCTTGAGTGTCTTAGCACATCTCTAGAGTACGTACACTCTGGACTACTGGACATTTAACTGTCTGTATAAAGTCTGGTCCACATTGAAGATCATTTTGCCCAAGTACTGCCTGCTTAAACAGTTTCCAACATTGGTTTGGTTTATTTATGTGATGTTTAGCGGTCTTGGTGGTGTTTATAGATTCTTCTTTTAAAAAACCTCAGAGCAAAATAGAATATGCAGCTGCTCAAGCATGTCTTCATTTTTACATATTTTTGTTTGTTTGTTTTAGTCACAGTCATTGTTGGATAGTTTTGTTGCATAGTTACATGTAGATCCTTTTGTAGGGCTCAGTTATCCTGTTAACCTGTGAATGGTGTTGATTCTCTCTTCTGCTTTAGCTACTGCAGCTCAAGGAGGCCAGTCTGTGGCATTATTCACTTTGATTGAAAAGTCAAGTTTTTTCATAGATTTGTCCTCTATGTCTATATATTGTTAATGCATTATTATGCATTAAGAGCAGTACTAAATGGAAAAAAATCTGATGTTTAGGCAAAGGAAGTAAAAAATGTACACATCCTCATTCCATTCAAAAGTTTACACCCCTGGCTCTTAATTCATCGTTTTATTAATGCATTGTTGAATTTGAAGATCAGGGTAAATGTTACTTATTTTGTCTTCTGGGAAACATGTAAGTATTTTCTGTAGCTTCTAAAAAAATTATATTTAGGCAAAATAAGAAAAGTATACACATCATCTTTCTGTTTAAAAGTTTACACACCGCTGGCTTTTAATGCATTGTGTTTCCTCCTGAAGCATCAGTGAGCGTTTGAACCTGTAATAGTTGCCTATGTGCCCCTCCGTTGTCCTCAGTGTGAAGAGATGGATCTCAGAATCATACAGTCATTGTTGGAAAGGGTGATTTGCTGGTTGAAAGTCCCTTCCTATCCCACTAGCAATCACTAAGTTAAAGGGATAATACACCCAGAAATGTAAATTCTGTCATCAGTTACTCACCCTCATGTCGTTCCAAACCCTTAGCACAAAAAGTATTCTAGTAGTAGTTACACAGGAAGTGAAGTGGGAGAGAGGGGGATGGGATCGTAAAAGTCCATGCGCTAGGACTCAAACTCGGGATGCCTTAAGTGCAGTGGAACTACATACTTTCTAAGCTTTCTACTTTCTTTTTTAAAGATTCAAAGTAAAGAATGTAAAAATTTTACAAATTAAGCAACTTGTGTAGCAGTATGAGAATATGTAAACACAACTTGGTTTCTAATAGAGCAAATAAAAACATATTCAGACTGAATAATAGCAAACTGCTATTTTAGCTGGTATTTTGGAATTTTTTAATTATTAGTAAGTTTTTTTTTCTGTTTGTACAAAGCAGGACTGTTAAATTGATAACTCTGGGACCTTTATTTTGACAGCACTGAGCACTGCTATGCCTGAGTGCAGACACACAGGAGCTCCCATATGTATGTGTGTTTCAGGTACACGTTATGCCCACAAAGATGCCAATATCAAAAATCCTTGTCCATGTGGGGACATTTTTGGTCCCAATGAGGAAAACCAATGCTTATAAATCATACATAATTATTTTTTGGAAATTCTAAAAATGCAGAAAGTTTCTTGTGAGGGGTAGGGTTAGGATAAGGGGATAGAAAATACAGTTTGTACAGTATAAAAACCATTATGTCTATAGAATGTGCCCGTAAAACATGGAAACCCAAAGTATGTGTGTGTGTACACGCAAGCAAAAATACTGATTAAAAAAAATATATTTTTTAATTTATACAGAAAATTGTGTTCTCCAACATGGGGTTTTCAATTTGATGAATGAACAGCTTGAATTGTCCAGAATGTCGATCTCTTAGATGCACAGCAGCATGGAATGACTCCAGGGAACAAAATAAAGAAGACAGCCCTTCTATAATGGCTAGTGCGAGGCGTTCTATCAAAGTCAAAGAATGTCCTGTTTTGGTGGAATTAAATAATGTTTCTGATCCTGGTGCTGCAGTAGCCTCCCTGTGTGAACTTCTCTATATGTCCAGACCCTTAGTTCTCCACCAGCTAACCCACACTGTGGGCAGTCTAATAAGGGCTCTTGTCAGTGAGGATCTCTGAATATCAGCTCCAGGTGTTTCTACTTGCCAGTTTCTCTTAAATGTTCAACTCCGTCGGGCAAACGAGGAGTGGCAGTTTCCATCTCCGGACTCTGTTGCAATTCCGCATTTCCTTAAAGGAATTCAAATAGACTAGCGAACTCCTCCGAGAAACAGAATTTGTTCATTATTTTCACAGCACTTCAGGTTCAGTGTGCAGCCCCCGTGTTCATTTACTCTGATGACAGAAGCTCTATTACACCAGGATGTGAAGTGAAAAAAGTCATAAATAAAGCAATTCCTCTGGCAGCTGCGAATGTTTTACTGCAGCCTATTATAAATGCTTTTATTTATTTTTCACTTTCTTAACATGTTCATACCTCCAGCTTCACAGTGCTGACAGCATGATGGGGTCTGTGTCACTTAGCGGCAGTGTGGTGTGATGCCACATCTGAAGTTCTGCTGCATAAGAGCTCATGTGTCAGTCAACGCGCTTCAGCCGAGGCCTATCTCTAAAGCGACATATTGAGGAAGTCAGTCATTTAACTTTGTGTCAGGAGCACGTTACTCAAATTCATTGAATCCTGTAGTCGCGGTTGTAATTTTATGCTGGTTTATGACCTGAGCGTTGTAGTTCTCCAGCACTGCCAGAAATTCACAGACCACATGAGAGTGTCAATATAATATTAGGACCAAGGTCACCTTTTTCTGTTTTTTCTTTCTTCTTTTTCCCCTCAAATTTACAGCAGGCTAAAATCATTGCGTCCTCTAGCTAATCAACAGCAGAATCTCAGTGTAATTATAGCTAACGTCAAACCCGACACGGCTTTAATCGATACATATAGGGCTAGATCAGCGACTGGTAGATAGATGTGAGAAAATCAATTACAAAATACATGTTGCCATTATCTCAGTTTTTTATTTGTGTTGCTTTCTAGCTGAGGTCTTAGTATTAATGAAATGTTTCATCTTTTCACCTGTTTGCTGATATCTTGACTGTGCAGAGAAATTCCCATCCAAGGTTATATTTCAAGTGTACATAAGTTATTAACCAGTGCTGTCAAAATTCATATACAAATGTTTATATATATATATATATATATATATATATATATATATATATATATATATATATATATATATATATATATATATATATATATAGCAATGTATAATGTTTGCATTATAACTAAATGCTTAGTTCATTTAGAAATGGTTAGTTTAATTTATAAATGAACTAACAATTTTGTGATGTTTAACAAAAGTTGCATACTTTGTATGGTGAAAAATGATCTGAATGTGTTAACTGTTATTTGGAAAAATCGTTTAGGTCCCACAAATTATTTGGTTTTTCAGAATTTTTGTGTATTTAAACCCTTTCCAACATTGACTGTATGATCTTTTTTATGAGGACCATCTTTTCAGACTGAGGACAACTGAGGGACTTGCATGCAACTATTACAGATGTTTTAAATGCTCAGTGATGCTTCAGAAGGAAAAACAATGCATTAAGAGCAGTACTAAATGGAAAAAATCTGATAAATAGGCAAAGGATGTAAAAAATGTACACATCCTCATTCCGTTCAAAAGTCCTAATGCATAGTTTTTCCTTCTGAAGCAACAGTGTGCATATGAGTCCCTCAGTTGTCCTCAGTGTGAAAAGATGGTTCTCAAAATCATACAGTGATTGTTGGAAAGCAAAAATGCTGAAAAACCAAAGAATCTGTGTGACCTAAAGGATTTTTTCTGAAGAACAGCGAGCAGTTTAACAGTTAATGACAAACAAGGGTTTCGTGAACATGTATCATTAAACAAAAAAACAAAACAACAAAAAACAGCGGTCATTTTTATAAATTAATCTATTTTTTTTTCTTGTGGACTATATATAAATGTCTTTTAATATCTTATTCAGGTGAGTACTAAATAAAATAACATGCGTTTTATATGATCCCTCTTATTTTGGTATAATATCGTTTTGCAGTTTCTGCAAGATGTATGTAAACTTTTGACTTTGACTCTACTATAGCAGAAATGCACATAATGCACAAATCATAATGTAGCCCCCGGGATTAGTTCTCATTCTCTATCTGACCCATCACACATGCTTTCGTCATTTCTGCTGTTAAAATGCTAATAACATTTGCCAGGTAGCTATGTGGGGTGACAGGATGATGTGCTGATCAATGAGAACTGTAATCTATGCAGCAGATTAGAGGTTTGCCGCTGTGTGGTCTGTCCCAATAAGGCCATTTATCTCCTCTGAGCGTGGTGTAATCAGGGGTGTGCTTGATGGATCTCACAACATCTTGCCCTTCTCTACTCAGAGCTGGAGGAAAACATGTGACACTTCATGGAGGAGTACTGAGCTTTGTGCTGCTTCTTCTTTAGACACATGCTGGCTTTGTCTGGTCTGTTCACAAAAATTAACAAGTGAAGCTGTTTGTTATACATAGCCTTTCTGCTAAAACTAAAGCCCTATTTGGACTAATTTAATTTTACATGAGAAGATGGAGTATTAATTATCACTTCTCTCTGATTTTAGTCTTATCCTAATCAACGCTGTCTGTAATATTTCAGGACGTTTAACAGACTGCACATTTCTGTGCTGGCAAAGATTGCAGCTTCTTTTACCTTCTGTAAAATTATCTGAAAAAGTGACCAAAAATAACAGCAGTTGAAATTATGTCCTAATCTGCTTTCAGCAGCCCATGTCCATCATTTAAGTCTATCAAGTAGACATTGGTCAGTGAAAAGACACATTCATGACTTTTTCTGGGAGATAACACTAGTGGTTCCAAATGGACTTAAGAATGCAAAGCATACAGGCTTTTTTGTCCTGAGTTTTTATTGAAAAGATGGTAGACTGAACAACCTTGACACTTGGAAGAGAAATTCATTTCATCTTGTTCTTTAATACACTGAATATTTGTTATCCAAGTAGAGAAAGAAGAAAGGATTCTGATTTCTTTCGGTTTTAAAAAATGAGAAAAGTAGCCTGTGTAAGTATGTAATTTTGTGATTGCGTGATCTGTGAGAAGAATGATGGTGAAAGTTCAAGCGTTAAGGTTAATGCGTGTGTGTTTACTCACGCTGTGCTACTTGCCTTGCTTTTCAGAACACGTTTTTTCAGAATAGTAAAAACATCAAAAACTTAAGACATACATTCTGTTGTTTTTTGCTTGAAATTCAAGACAGTTCCTCCAAATAAGCATAGATACCTTTTTAAAGGAAATTAACACTACATTTTATTTAACAAGGATGCACTGAATTAACCAAAAATTACAGTTAAGACATTTGTTAACACATGTTTTTTATTATTATTATTATTTCAAATAAATGCTGTTCTTTTTATACTACTTATGGAAAAATCCAGGAAAAAAAATGCATACTGTTTTCCTGTCATAAGGCGGTGTGTATAAAACACGCAGGCTCACGGAGATCACAAATAACAGTCTTTTAATAATCCACAACGAAGAGTTGAAACACAGGAGGCGATTACACACACTGACGAATTGACGAGACCGGACAAAAACCACTGAACAGGATGGAACTTATAAAGAGGTGATAATGAACATAGACAGGTGAAGGCGTTTAACTAATAATGACATAATGAGGGGGATGAACAGGAACATAACCAAATATGAGCAAACAGGAGGTGGAAGGAACCAAACTGAAACAGGACTAAACCAAAACAGAGGATGACAACACAAAAGAGTTCATATTGTTACATTTCCACAGAAGTAATAAGCAGCACAAATGTTTAATTAAAAAAAATTAAACACTGATGATAAAATATGCTTCCTGAGCGGCATATTAGAATGATTTCTGAAGGACCATGTGACACCGAAGACAACAAACAATTATTTTATAGTGTAGTAATATTTACAGTAATATAGCTGCAAGCAGCAATTAAGGGGCCAAGCACAACATTGGTAAAATGAAGAGCTAAGGAGCCATCTTTAATTACTCAGTAAAGATCAGGGTTCAGCCCTGCTCCTGGAGAGCTACCTTCCTGCAGACTAAAGTTCCTAACGGAGTATGTGAGCGGAGTGGAGCAGCAGCAATTTCCCATTTAATAATCACTCAACTCCAGCTCTGCTCCAGGTTCACCATTTCCCGCTCCCGCTCCACTCCTTGCTCACTGATATCAGAAACACTGCTCCGCCTTTGCTCTGTGTCGAAAGTATTTCAGTATGTTTGAAATATTACAGTTCTGTTCATAACATATATTTAAAAACTAAAAAACTAAAAATAATAATAAAGTGTCTTATTGGAACACTAGTGTGCAAACTTGTTTCCATCCACATGCCAAGCTTATAACATTGTTGCTAGCATTAAAAGGTAATTGCTGTTTTTTGCAGTGCAAATGTAGTTTGTGATAAAAATAATAGTACATTTTCATCAGTTATTTTACCTACATTTCTTACAGATTTTTCCTAATTTGAAATTGGATACAGATGAAGTAGTACATAACATTACATTTGTTTTAATGCTTTATTGAGAGAACATGTGAATAAGTGTTGTAGCTGTTTAAATTATGCTTTCACCTGAAAATATTCAGTATCTAGAAGGAACAAATAATTTCCTTGAACTATAACTGCTCATGTCCATTGTCGTCATAGCGTTCACATTCTTTCTGATTTGAGTGACCCATCTGAGATCTCTATCAAGCTACAGTAGCTAAATATGTTTCATATTTCTTGCTAAATATGCAGTTATATTACGGGCCTTTGGCATTAATTGTACTTGAGATGGAGTGGCGGGGGAGTGCTCTTGGAGCGAGTGAAAACCAATGCTCTGACTTTTTAAAAATCCACTCCTTCCATTCAAAATCACACTGTTCCACTACACGCTCCGCTCCCACTTCGCTCTGCTCACATACTCTGTTTCAACACACCTGTCTGTAATTAAGTAGCCCTGAACCAGAGATTGGTTGTATATACCCTCATTCACTATTCCCTACATTAGTCCACTCATTCAGTTCACCTGAAGGAGCGAATGAAAACGAGTGAGCGCACTGTAAAATGAATGAATGGATGATTCAGCTGCGAGCGCCCTCTAGCTTAATCACACCTGTCGCAAAAATTCAGTGATTTCTCTTATAAAATGGCATTTTTTTCATGGTAAACTCTAAAAAAATAGTTCCTGTTGAAAAAAACAGCATATGCTGGTTGGGTAGGTTTTGAGGCATGTATGCTGGTTTGAGCTGGTTTAAGATGATCATGTGCTGGTTTATGCTGGTCCATAGCTGATAATGTTCTGGTCTTAAAGGGATACTCCACCCCAAAATGAAAATTTGTTGAGTAAACGCTTACCGTCCATTAAAGTATGAAAGACGTCGTCAAAATACTCCATCTGCAATCAGACGTGCAATCGGGGTTATATGAAGCGACGAGAACCGTTTTTGTGCGTGGACAAAAACGAAATGTCGACTTTATTCAACTTTTCCTTCTCCTCCGTGACACTTCCTACAAGCGAGTTCACTAGCAGAGCACGGCGCAAGCACGCCTCAGATGACGCATGACGCAAACAACGTTTTAAAAAATAGGTTTTTACAGTTATGTAACACTGAAATCATAAATAAAGTACTGTATCTTTCCTGTAACACCATCAACAATGCTGCTTATACACATACCTCTGTGTTTAGTAAAGACAGCTTGGGCACAGCAGTTGATTTCAGATGTCGTTGTAGCTTTCCTTGTCCCGGTCCGAAGTCGTCTTGTGAAAAATGCTCACTGCACAACATCATTTGCTTCACGTATCGAATAGGTAAATTAACATCTTGGTGAACAGCTAGTAGCCATAGCTTCAGTCACTCAGGATCACTTACTGGGAAGCAATGAAAACTTATACTTTCGTGTCTCTGCGTTGGCAATGCAGATTTACGTACAATCTTTGGTTTCTGTCGATTCTGGCACCCTGAAAATGCACACTTCAACACCATTTTGAAGACTAGCCCGATATTCAGTGCTCAAACTGACTAAAATACAAGTTTTTGCATACAGCGTGCGTGTTCTCTGTTTGTAAACACAGCGCGTTCCCGGATCTCTGTCTGTACGCTGGTGTCGACATCAGCACGCCACGTCGTTTGCATCGTGCGTCATCTGAACCGTGCTTGCGCCGTGCTCTGCTAGTGAACACGTGAACGCGCTTGCAGGAAGTGTCACGGAGGAGAAGGAAAAGTTGAAAAAAAAAAAGTCGACATTTTGGGGGGGGGGTTTCTGCACAAAAATGGTTCTCATTGCTTCATATAACCCCGTTTGCACGTCTGATGGCAGATGGAGTATTTTGATGATGTCTTTCATACTTTTATGGAGTGTAATTTACTTCAGTGTAATTTACCAGGCAGTCAATGGGACAGTTAGAAGGGTCCCGGTTTTCATCTAAAATATTTTAAATTGTGTTCCGAGGACCAATGAAGTTTTAGGGGTTTGGAATGACATGGGGGTAAGTGTTTACTCAACAAATTTTCATTTTGTGGTGGAGTATCCCTTTAAGCTGGTCAGGACCAGCACATGACTATCAAAAACCAGTTTACCCAGCATCCATGTTTAAAAACCTACCTAACCAGCATATGCTGTTTTTTTTTAAGTGTAAAACATGTTAAAGATTAGCAGATAGGCTGTCGATTCATTAAATGATAAGCTGTTTCCTCTAAAAAGCTGTTTATTCAGCGTAGTGAAGTCTCTCCTAAATTGACATCCATACAACAATACAAATGTGTGTTTGATTAGGATTATAGCAGAACTTTAATATGGTAGCTCTTCAAAAAAAGGGTTGGAGACACCTGTTAAAGACATTTGTTGATACAGAATTTTATTACAAAACTCAAAGTGGCCAACGACAAAAAAGGCAGACAGACATTTCTGCTTATAACTTCTTACCAGTTTGGCCAAAAATCAACAGCATACCAATCAAACAATACCAATCTCATGATTTTTGGAAGAAAAATTTCAAAAATGTATTTTTTATATATATATATAAATGTCTTTTGTACCAGTGATTTACTGTACAGCAGTAATACTGCTGTACGGTAACTATTTATGTGCCCTCAGGCCAGAATTGTCTGAAGATGATCTGGGCCGATTTTGACGGAAATCAGACAAACCATCTAGGACATGTTCAAAAAAATAGATTTTTCACAGAATTCAAAATTGCTAAATATCATGACATTTGGTATGCATTTAACTCAGCATGAGTCGAGTAATCAGAGAAAACAAATATTTTGCTTCTAGACCTTAGAGTTGAAAAGTTCCTAGCAGAAATGTGAGGTTAAAACACTTGATTGGGGACACCATCATCCAAAACACAACACATTCCAGGGACCAGTTAAAGTACGGTTTTGTTTTCAGCAGGAAACACGTTGGTTAGAATAACTGCTCTGTTTGACTTACTGAAGCGCTGACCCTTGCAGCATCAGTAAGAGTCATCTGCATCACAGATGTCAACATGTGCCCGTGGGCACGCCAGCACTGATTGCTCTTTTAGCAGGGAAGACGGGGCACACAGTTTTGCTTTGTGCAGCTCCTTGGCTGTCACTTAGTAAGTGATGTGTCAGGCCAGTGTTGCACAGCTCTAAATTATGACTGTTGCGAGTTAGCTGACATGATTGAGTGCATCGATGCAATTTCACTGCGGGTGACCAAAACACACTGTATCACACTGATGGTTTCTGTGCTTTGACCTTAATTCCATCTTAAAATTGAACGTTCAGGTTTTCAAATAAAGGTTCAAATTTCAGCTCTGAAATGGCAATCCACACCATACACATTGGCCAAGAAGGGAAACACAGTGGCACTTGGACTCACATGCCATTGTGATATTATTATATTTTTGAGAGTGCGTTTCCAGCGATAAACACCCATATATTAATAATTCAGGCAGGACCTGGAGCTGAGATCCATTTACAGTTTCCCCACACATGGCAGGTGCTTTCTGCTTTTCAGGCATTCCTCACTCAGCCTGTTCTAATGTAGGGTAGACACACACCCCACATTTTTCCACTTAACTTTTTATGATACGAGTATGACTGGCAGCTGTGTTTGGGTGGTTGAGCAGAGAAAATTACGGCTGCGCTCTTCTAAATCCGTCTATACAGAAGAGTGCCTGTTTCATGACTAGTTATTGAGTTTCCTTCATTGCTATGCTAGATGATAATGAGGTTTAGAGCTTCATCTCTATAGTTAATGGCCACTTATACTGTAGTTTAGTGCATCTGTATGAAGAATGTATGATGTAAATCAACAAAAGCTGCCTGGTAGACTGTTGAAATACGCTCTATTTAACACAAAGCATCATTCTGAGATGCAACATTTCACTGAACCATAATGTTTTTCAGTAAAAAATATCTATATATCCACAAATATATTTACAGAGAAGCAACATTTTCTGAGATTTTTAAACATAGGTAAATACATATAAGTGTGTATGTGTATGTGTATAGTTGAGGTCAAAGTTTACATCTGCCTTTTTGAATCTGCAAAATGTTATTTTTTTACTAAAATAAGAGGAATCATACAAAATACATGTTATTGTTTATTTAGCAATGACTTAAATAAGACATTTCACGTAGAAGGTGTTTACATCTAGTCCACAAGAGAAAATAATAGCTGAATTTATAAAAAGGACAGAAAAATTCTTCAGGTCCCTCAAATGCAACTATTATAGAAGGTTCAAACACTCACTGATGAACAGAACAGAATGGAGATGTGTACATTATTCTTATTTTGCCTAAATATCTTTTTTTTTTTTCATTTAGTACTGCCCTTCAGAAGCTACAGAAGATACTTACATGGTTCCCGGAAGACAAAATAAGTTCAATTTATCCTGCTCTTCAAATTCAAAACGTTTTTATCCTACAGTTTTTAATGCATTGTGTTTCCTTCTGAAACATCAGTGAGCGTTTAGAAAAAAAAGGTCATATTTCATATTTATGTCATATTTTTGTAATATTTGTGTTGTATTATTTTTGTATTGAGTCTTTGAGGAGACACCTTTTTTTCTGGCTCATCATGAAGTGATTGTGTAACGGAATGCTTTATTACATGCTTAGTGCTGTTGCTTATCATTATATTTTCTAATTTGGTTTAGTTTTTTAATATGGTTTGATGAAGAAGCAGTTTTGGCAGTTGTATGGGTATGGCGTGAGCCCCCAGTGTAGCATGTGTAGGACACAGATGGGTTTTCATCAGTGCCTTTATTATGTTAGAACGAGGCCGACAGCCGCCCAACTGTTCCAGTGTTGTTTCACGTCGTGGACCACAGACAGCCTTTAGGCAGTACAAGAGCTGCTCCCGCACTAATGTAGAGTGTTGTCAAGTCTTACACTTCTTTCAGGAAATTCATGTTGCTGTCTCCAAGCATTTGAAGAAGCCTTTAAAAAATGAACCTTCACCACGGAGCTTTGTGCTTAAAATAGTTAAACGACTTAACCTTACCTTAAAGGAGTCTTAGGGCAGAATTATGATTGGTAAGATTATAAATGTCTTTAAATCCATATTAGAATGACAAGCCTGGATAAGTCTAGATGGAGCTTGAGCTTCTATTTGAAATGGATCAGAGGAGAGGGTTGGAACTCGTGGACTATCGGTTTTCTCTCTGACTGTGTGATCAGTCAAAGTGCCAGTTATCAGTGTGTCTGATCAATGCAGGTGACACTAATCTGGTAAATGACCTTCTGCCTGCGTGTCAGGGATGTCAATATCTGGACTGAGGTGAACTAATTCTGATCAATTCTCAAAATCATCTTTCACTGACAGGTGAAGTCTTGGTTCTAGTTTTAAACCCTAAAGCTTTTAATGGTTAAAGAAATGACAGATTGAGATGATACGCCATTTGTGCCACAATTTACTGATTGCTCACTTTTTCCATTAAGTGTGTTTACTACCTATATCATCATTAGCTATATATAGATATTTTTAGAAGAGAGACTTGAGTATGAGTTTATTTTACCCGCCAATTTAACATAATGTTACGGTCAGAACTCTTATTTCAAAGCATTTGCAAACAAAGCTGTTGCTCATTCAATCTTTGTAAGAGTTAAAATATAGCACATTTATTTCCAATGGTTAATGAGAGAATATAAAACATTATAACATTATAACAGATATAATGATATAATTAATATATGACATGACCTTTTACATTTTACAGTACAATTATTATTAGTTATTGTTTAGCCCTCTGGGGTCTGAGGGTGGCTAAAGTCTGATTACATTGTAATAAGCACAAACTGGGTTACATAATAATGAACAAAATAAAGAATATGTATATGAATATATACAGTGGAGATCAAAATTACAGAACGATTTATAAACACTTTCTGAATTAATATTTCTTGCTCAGTATTTGAATAAATATTAGTTGTCATTGTACCACTGTTCTACTACTATGTTTTACACATTTATTTGTTTATAAAACCTATAAAACTTTTAAAAATAAGGTTCCAAAAGGATTGCAGCTATTTTTGGTTCCCCAAAGAAGCTTTTTCAGTGAGCAGTTCATAACAGAACTTAGTGTGAAGAACATTTTAACAATCTAATGAATTTTTCTGTTGATGTCAAACCATATATTCTTTATTTTTCTGGTGTCATCTTTCTTCTAGTCTCTTTCACAGTTCATAAACTGTGGTGGCTATCTTAGCCTTGACTTTGTTGTCAAGGATTTTCCAGGGATTTAGATTGGAATTCTGGACTGGCCATTTCATTATTTTAATGTTCTTAGCTTCAAGGAGCTGCTTTACCCATTTTGCAGTGTGACAAGGGGGCACTGTCTTGCATGAAAATTGCAGGCTGATTGGGAGATGCTCTCAGGGAAGGAACCTCATGTTACTGAAGGAGGTTCTGAAAAACAGTTGTATTCACTCTGCCATGTAGCTTTATAAGAGGCACACTTCCTGCTGCAGAAAACACCCCTCAAACCATGACACTTTTTCCTCCAGCATTCACTGATTTCTTTACGTTTTTCATCACTAAAGTGAAGTTTATAAAAGTTATTCTCTGCAAAGGTTAGCCTAGGCTTTTGATTCTTTCTGCTGATGAGAGACTTTGTCATTGCACACTGGGTTTTCAGTCAAGACACTGAATGCTGTTAATTAAGGTTAAATAAGGTTTGTCAGATAATTAGGGAAATTTGTACCAGATGCCAGGTTAACACCAGTAACTGGGAGGTATCCAAAAGTAAAATATTTATATATATATATATATGTATGATTAAAAAAAACTGGTCTTCTACTTCTATTAGGATAACTTCAAATTGGACTAAGCACTGACCTTTAGGAAATTGAAGGTTGTTCTGTAATTTTGCCCCCTGGTGGCACAGCATAGGTCAGAAACCCCTGGGTCAGGAGTGGCCAATGTCAGTCCTGGGGAGCCACAGTCCTGCTTCAACCTTGATAAAAACTCACCTGCTTGTAGCTTTCTAGTAATCCCTACAGAAATAGTCTTTTTATTGGGAGATGAGAGGGTCTGAATTACTTACCTTTATAAAAAGTCTAACTTGGATCTTGTATGGCACCTCAGCCAATCATGCAATGGCCTGCTTTCACAGTCTTACAACAGTCATTTACAGTTTACATGCACAGCAAAAAAACAGTGCAAAATGCTCACTGCAATTCAAGATGCTGCTCATTAAAAAAAAACAAAAAACGTGTGATTGGGCATACATAACACATACTAGTCACTAAAATGTAATTTATTTGTTGAAATCTGGAAGCCATAGAAATAATACATTTTTAATTTATTAAATGTTTACCTTTTATTCATTAAAAAGCATTATATCATCAACATATGCAGCAGTCATTACATTTCAAGTCGGTTTATTGAAAAAACATTTTATTTTCATTATTTTTTCAACATAATGCATGTGGTCACATAATAGTCTAATTTCAGGTAAAACCTGAACACCAAAAAAATATTGATATTTTTAGACAGTACACAATATTACATATCTTTTATTGAGTAGTAATGTGGCACAAATTTGCTGGTAATAATGCTACCTGTCATGACATTCCCTTCTTTGCCTTCTCTCAAAAAATACAAATTTTATCAAGGTTAAATCTATATTTAGTTCCCAATGAAAGTATTTAGTGTTAAACTAAAATGATGAGCAATTTCCTCACAAAAAGTTGTTTATTCAGCATAGTGAAGCCTCTCCTTCATTGACATTCATTTAAAAAAATGGCCCTGGTCTCCTTCCCTCCGTACCACCAAAGTTGCAGCGTTAGCATTAGCCGTTATGCTTTTTTGGCTGAAGGTTGCAGGCTTGCCTTTTAGTGGCTTTGAACCCTAGACCTTGATTAGCTTGTTCAGTTTTGTTTGATTAGAGTTGGAGCGAAGCTCTGCTGGACTGTGGCTCACCAGGGCCAACATTGGCCACCTCTGCCGTAGGTTATGCTGTAAACCAATTTTTTTTTCTCATTTTAGGTACAGTAGTTCTTATCTTGCTGATATATCCTTAGGTGTAAATTTTTCTAGAAAGTTTGGTGTTAATTATGAAATGGGGTCATGATTGCGTACTTTGTCTCCAGATGACATCATCAATGCAAGATGAAATCGGCCATTTCTGGGACATTTTCTCTTCATTTTTCTACAGTGGAAGGAAATATGTTTGTGTGTGTTCGTGTGTATATGCAGTGTGTCTGTATATATTTGTACATATGTGTCACTGCAATATTTATTCATGAATTGTCTTCATGGGCCCTCATCACTTTCAAGTATTGAGAAAAACCGACATGTGTCACTTTTCATTTCAATCATAGGTTGTTGTTTGTATTTTATTGACAGCTGTCTTCTGTATCCCTGACCTTTGTGCTGTGACTTTACTCAGAAGAAGGTTGTGTGAGGTGACACGTTCCACCAATCTGATGTCTTCCAGCATTATTTTTTATTCCCATTACCTAAAGGTCATAGTTGTGATATCTCTAAGGGTAACATTTAATCTTCAGTCTGTTCTAGGGTGATGATCACATCTGGCATTTCTATCCTGCATGTCTGAACATTTTCTCTCTTTGTATTTTTTTACATTATTGATTTGCATCACACTGTCATGTACACCATTCCTTTATGAGTATCATTAGTTGTTGCTGGTATCAATATTAATATAATGGACAGATAGGATTCAGAGTAAGGTCTGCCCGATATGGAGGTCTGACAGGTGGGTTTCCCGTTCCTCATTCACGTTCATCTCCATGATTCTCTCTGGTATGCTGCACCGCATAAGCAGCCGCTGTTTGTACACACCTCTGTTGATAATGAGGATTCAGTGTTTACATGGACCTTTCAGCATTAATATTTATGTTTTCTTGATGTGTCAATGAATACTAAGTGGTGTGAGCGGCTGAGCTTGAACAGAAAAGAAAATTGTTCAATTTTAACAGCGTAGTCAGATCTTGTCACTTAATTCTAAATTGCATAGGAACGTAATGCACTAAATCCTTTCACAAATTAATTTAATCTTTGAAGGTAAGGTAAATTCTTTGATATTAACATACTTTCTACTTAATGTGCAAAGTCAACAGTAAAATAACAAAACACTATGATACTTTCAACTTTTCTGTTTGTCTGAGCAGCGCAACTTGTGGCTCAACTAGCCAATGTTTGTGTTTAATTGTTTTCTGCTTATTTTATGGCCTAACATTTTACTCTTGGCATGTTATAGAAATCAATGTTGGTCACAAGAGGTTTTTTTTTTTTTTTTTTGTGAAATAATAAAAAAAAATTGTTTTGCGAATCACTGATATTCAGCCAGCCATATCGAATGACTACGAGTGTGATATTGCATTTGCACAACAGTTTGACAGCATGAGTGTGTAAATACATAAGAAACAATAGCATGTCTTTAAAAACCCTCTTCTGTGCAAACTACTTTCTTCTGCCCAAATTAAAATCTCAGTTTGACAGTTTAACAGCTGAACCCAAGCCTCCATTACTCATTTTAAAACGTCACTTTAGAGCTAGTAACGAAGGAATGTTGACTTGCTTCATTGAAAGCTTATTGTAGTACTGTATTAAAATCTCACTGTATTATGTAGAGTATTGCATCTGATACAGCTAGGGCTGCACTAGAATATTTGAATATTTGAATATTCGTTCGGTGGGTTGGCATTCAATTTTCAATTCTGAGAATCGAATATACTTTTTTTTTTTTAACACGTGATTTCCCCCACGAACAGTTCTCATTCGTGCTTGAATGGCCCATTAGTGGAGGGGGAAGAGCTGTCAGTACTAGTTTTACTATAGCTTGCAACCTGGTTGCGATTTATTTTAAAGTTTGAAATATAAAGAAATATTTTTGTTCATTAAAAATGTGAGCTGTCTAGCCAGCCTAACAGAGCATGTGAGCGGAGCTGCAAGCCGTTTTCAACCGAAGCCTTACGCCTTTGACACACTGAATGCATGGCGGACGTGCAGCAGGTTTGTTACGTGACTGCTGCGGAAAAAATCCGCTTCACTTCTATTCTGTTGTGGGGCCGCGGTTGCGGTGTGGTTGGATCGCACCTGATATAAGCACGTATTCCGCAGTCAGTGTGGCGGCTCTATTCTGTTAACATAGGTGTGGAAAGGAAAATCAACACGCAACAAATCCGCGACGTGTCCGCCACGCAGTATATCCTAAAGAACTCACAGCAATAGTTATAAAGCCTAGATATGTCATATAGCCTAATTTGCGCGCATTGGGGAGTCGTTATCTAAACATGGAGTAGCCTGTTAAAATTGCTTTTGAATGTGCGTGCGCGGTTTAATTTCGGTTTCGTTTTAACGATCGCGTAAAACTCTTGGCGGCACTGAACGTGCATTCTACATGTGCGTCTACAGGCTTTGTTATAATGAGAGGAAATATTAGCTTGCAGAACTCAGGACTGAACAAAAAATCCGGTGTTTTGAGCGGTGAGTGGATTCTGACTGATAAACGCAAACACAGATATGCACTGGAGCCTGGCGTGAGGCGGCTGCCGTTTACTTTTGTTTTGTTAATGTTTATAATGTTCTTAAAGTTATGTTTGCAGTTTCCCACATCCTTCCCCGAGTCTTGAACTTTGTTATATACATATAGGCTATACATCTTCAGGAAATCATCCTGGCGACCAATTTTTTAAGTCCCGCGACCCACCCGATGGTCGCGACCCAGGGTTTGAAAACCACTGCCCCTAGACTCCTGGTGTGAGCGGTGTTGGAGCGGAGCTCCCTTGGGTCTGCAGCAACACATTCGTGGCGCTTGAAGTCCTTTGGATGAACAATCCCGACATAATACAAATGCAAACAGACACACAGGGATTTCTGCCTTTATTATATGCTTAGCCCCTCCCACCGAAGCTTCAGATATTTGATATTGAGTACCACCGAAGCTTCGAAGCTCAAAAAATGGTATTCGAACCAGCCCTAGATACAGCATTCATTCTTCAGCTCTATCTCATGGTCACAATAAAACATTAGTTTTCTGAGGGGATATCTTTGTACCATTCTTTCATCTGCTAAGGGTGATTTCCAGTGACAGGGCTGCTCAGTGCATTTGTTGGTTGCATCTTACAAGGTAAATAACTTCCTTGTTTACAACTGTTTTAGTGTCTTTCAGTATAAAAGTCTTTACTGCCGGCTCACTCATTAAAACAGTCTCTTGTTGCCATCTAATGTACCTAATCACCACCATGAACACACACACACACACACACCGTTTTCCAATACTTAACACTATAATTAAAAACTACTATTATTTATATAAAATATTGTTTATTGAATAACAATATTTAATAAACAACAACTAAGTTGCTAGGTAATTCAGTCAAAAGTACAAAGGGAACTCTCTGATAGACAGCATTAAATTTATAGAAAATATAATGTTATGAGATTCTCCCCTCCAAAACTATTTACTCTTGAACAAATAATAGATTAATGAGACCAAAGACTGCCTGTTAGATTTACCCCAAACAAATGATATCTCATGTTTTATCACTATAGATACACGAGAGCCACCGGCAAATTCCAGATTCTACATTTTATGAAACAAAAATAGTATTATATAGAAAATTATAGTGGATTTAGGTGTCTGCCATGACATTTGCTGTAAGACATACTATAAGTGGAGTGATACAAATGGTGAAACGGTTGGAGTTCCAACATCACTAGATTATCGCACTCCTCTTAGCCTGTCAGTTGTACGTCAGTAGTTTTATATCAGGGTAGAAGTGCATTTGTGTGCCTTTTGATTTTGTGATCTCATTAGAATGAAGAGTAGGGAACATATCTATATTTAAGTATCTACCACTAATTACAACCACAGCAAAGACACAGAACAACTTCAAATTCCAACGCTGACATTGCAACTTGTCAGGCTAACACACTGTAATGAAATGAAAACTCTTGCTCAACGATTCCTTTGTATTAGATACATTCCTGCCGCAAGTAATTTTTTCCATTTTTAACAGAAGAAAGACTCTTATTAAGTGGTGGGAACAAAATTGGTCGTGCAAAAAGCGGTGTCCTCACCTTAAATGTGTTTGTGTTTTTATCTGGTTTTGAAGATACGTTTTTTTATTCAGCGAGAATAGGTATGCAAATTATATTGGTCGTTTTTAAAACAACCTGCACAGACTGGCTCATTTGTCTGAAATTGCTCTGAGCTGTGTTATGCTCTGCTCTGATTGTTAAAGTTTCATTCCACTCGCCAATTACAGAATGTCTAATCTAAGCTAAAATTAATTGTACTCATCTTCTATTGTTTGGACACCTTTAGCCACGCCTCTGTTGGTGCTGCTAATGGTGCACAAATTATACACAGCAGCTTGAAAAATGACAATTATATTTTAACCTTGTTTTTGTTAGAGTTTGAATGATTTACAGTTGTTGTTTTTTTTGTTAATTATTATTGTTACTCACATCATATTTTTAGTAATTAATTACAGCTCTCTCAGACTGTAAAAAGAATATTACATCTAATTTACTGCAATCCCCTGTGAGCTATTAAATGAATGAGTTTGCCCTTGACTTGGAAAAATGAATGATGAATAAGTCTAACTTTTATCCACATAGAGGAGGTGTTGACTGAGAACTGATCCGAGAACAGATCTTCCAGTTACGACATTTTCTCATCTCTGTTTAGACTTTATGGCTGTATTAATTTAAACATAGTTTTGTTTTGTTTTCTTCCACAAACTAGTTTTGTGTCTGTGCTTGCAGGGGAATCAAGGGTTGCTCTCTTGATCTCTTTCCCTCCTACTCTTTCATTTTTGTATGGAGGGTTTTGTACTTTGTGAACGGCGAAGCATGAAATGGTACACAGATTAAGGGGTGCTCACAAGCAGTGCTATTTTATTTATTTATTCTTCTCTCCTTTTCAATGCAAGTGAGCCAAAGAGATTTCAGCCAGGAAGATGTGGCCCTTCCACTGCTTTTTGCTCTCTGTGTGGGCTGTTAAGGTTAATTCCTCCAATCTGCATGCATATTTTCATCCAGCTCTCCTAGGGCGCAGTGTTCCTTTCAAACTTTTACAATTATTTCTGATACATTGTATTACAGAGGGGAAGTGGATTGATTTAGGGAGGTGGGAAGCTGGAATCATTTGATGTCTGCGATGTGACCCATAAGTCAGTGCTGTTATTTGGAGCTCTGGCATTATTCTTTCTGCAATTTAACTTATTATAGTTAGGTGTTCAAATTGCCAAGCAGCTGTTATGGTATTACAGTTGTGCATTATTCAGAAGAGGAGAATAACAGCTCTGTGCAGTTGGTTAAAATGAAAACATTCACTGCTTGGTTTTATTTCTGACTCTTGAACTGTCATTTTTGCAGTATAATTCCTGTTATTTTCTTTCTCTAGAGCTTTTTGTGAATTTACTGTCACTCATCGCCATTTGTATTGCTGCGTGTGTTAGTGTACAAACTCCTCTAGCATATATTATGTCTTCATAGGAATATGACTTCTCTGCTGAAGTTTAGCTATTCACCATCATATACATATTTTAATGCTGGACCAGCATGGACTTTACAGTGGTATGTGATTGCACTAACAGCAGAATAATTGAACATTACGCTTAATTAGATTTTATCATAATGGCTGATTCTGATTAGGTGCAGCTTTAACTGCTTTAAATATTGAAAAATGAAGCATCCTAAAACTGTATTTCATTTACCATTTATGTACCTGAGTAAAAATCAACCTTGAATTTGGTGTATATATGTGACCCGGGGCCACAAAACCTGTGATAAGGGTACTTTGAAAATTTTCGATTTTATACATCATCTGGCCTTCCATTGATGTATGGTTCCTTAGGATTGGACAAAATTTGGCCGAGATACAACTATTTGAAAATCTGGAATCTGAGGGTCAAAAATCAAAATACTGAGAAAGTCACCTCTGAAGTTGTCCAAATGAAGTTCTTAGCAATACATATAACTAAACAAGAATTAAGTTTTAATACATTTACGGTAGAAAATGTACAAAATATCTTCATGGAATGATATCCTAATGATTTTTGAAATAAAAATAAAATAAATAAAATCTTAACCCATACAGTTTATTTTTTGGCTATTACTACAAATATACCTATGCTACTTAAAGTGCCCCTATTATGCCATTTTTAAGGTTGCTAATATTGTTTTATGTGTCTCCTAAAACAGTTTTACATGTATGCAAGATCAAAAAACACTTTAGTTTTCTCAAAATATAGATCTAATTTAACCTCATTTCTAAATGATGCGTAAACAACTCCTGCAAAGCGGTTTGAAGAATTAGTCTCTCTAAACCCCTCCTTTCTGTGAGCCGTCACAGCTGTGATTTGTCAGATGGCGCAGTCCTTTGTGATTGGTCTACCGTGTATCGCGTGTGTTCGAAACGCCCATTGCCATAGTGAATGACAGCCTTGGAGACTTGTCAGTACATAGAAAAGATGGCCTTAACAATACGAATCAGAGTCTGATAATGAAACGGCTGAAGTGGCTCACCTTCAGCCCATTTGGGGGAGCACTGTCAGGTTCGGACCAAACACCGAGCTCAGACTACCGAGCCCGGAGCCCTCTCCTGGACAGCACGCCAAATACACATAACCTTTCGCTCAGTTTATGTCAGTGAGTGTGAAGAATACGTGAAAGAATAACTAGTTAGCTGGGACTACCACGGACAGTGCTTGCAATTTGCTTATGTAAGCGAACCAGGCACACAGTTTATGTTGTAAATTTCAAAGTCGTGTGGCATCCTCTATCATTACTCCAACTAATAAAACAGACAGACAGAAGCTGCATCAATCAACACATTTTTAGACTACAGTGGGCCGACACCTGAACAACAGAACTACAAAGCGTTAGTGAGACAAGTGCAGGGTTTACACAATAACGTATTTTGAAAGATCCCTAGAAAATACAATTATTAATCATACTTACAGGTAGAGGTTCAGAGAAGCAAGCAGGTCCAAATAAATTGGGCATAGATCCATCTTTTAAAAGCGAGCACTGAGTCCCGCATTGAACTCCCCGAGATTAGAAAAGCAGTCGTCAGTGACATGACATGCACACAACACAAGATTGGAATTGTACTGCTGAGATGTTGTTGAAAAAATGAATGCAGCTTCATTTTTTGAAAGTGAAAATAAAACAAATTTACTCTCGCAGCATAGAATACAGCGTCTTCTCGACATGATGTGAATGACACGGACATTTTACTGTGTTTGTGGGCGGGCACGTTTTTTCGCAAAGTAGAAGGTGGGCGGACATTATGCAAATGTGTTACTTCGTGCCGTCCGGCTGTAACAGAAGAAGATTCGAATTCCTAACAACTCGTTTGCGCAATCACAAGCTGACTCTTTGTTTTTTATAGACAGCAACTATATTTAGTGTGCACTGTCAGCTTCACAACTTTGAAGGTAGTTTATGTTCACATACAGCTACATGACACACAGCGTGAAAGGTAATATTTGTAAAGACATAATAGGGGCACTTTAAGACTGGTTTTGTGGTCCATGGTCACATATACATAATATATAGATGTTATTGACATTTGTTGAGCTTTGAAACTCATAAACAAAAATAAACTATTTTATTTTTTAGTTAATTGCAATTAACAGTTCAAAAGAAAGTTATTTTAAAATGACTAAAAATAAAGAGAAGCTAATTGAAAAGACCAATTGATTGAGCTATTGTAAATGCACTTTATTTTTATTTTTATGTATGTTTATTTATTTACTCTATTCATTTTTTCTTAACTCTACAATCAGCCATTTACTTAAACTACCATTCAAATTCATTCATTCAGATCTGAGGTCAGTAAGATTTTGTTTTTCTTGTTATGAAGTTATTGCTTTCATTTAGTAAGAATGTGTTTTAAACAATTCTTTATTATCAGAACGTGACAAACACTTCATGTTGAATTCTTTACCCTTTTCTATCCATTGATACAAAATAAATATCTATTATTTTAAATAGATTATTATAAATAAATATGTATTATTATGAAATGAATTTCTTCAAATCATGAATCAGGTTTGTTTCCACAGCAGTTGGCAGTGGAGGCTACAGTATTGAAGGCTTACTCCACCCAAAATGAAAATTTCGTCATTAATCACTTACCCCCATGTCGTTCCAAACCCGTAAAAGCTTTGTTCGTCTTCGGAATACAATTTAAGATATTTTGGATTTGACTGCCAAGTAAAAAACACTGTCAAGTTTGCCATCAGTGGTTCAACCATAATTTTACAAAGCTACAAGAGTACTTTTTGTACGCAAAGAAAACAAAAATAACAACTTTATTCAACAATTTGTCTCTTCCACGTCACCGTAGCGCCATTTTGGAGATTATCCCCTGAACACAAACAGTGTACACTGTTCTCTGTCAGCTGCGTCACGCAGATAC
This sequence comes from Cirrhinus molitorella, assembly GCA_033026305.1. Lineage (NCBI taxonomy): Eukaryota > Metazoa > Chordata > Actinopteri > Cypriniformes > Cyprinidae > Cirrhinus > Cirrhinus molitorella. The sequence goes on along the minus strand of CM065122.1, from coordinate 26,544,973 downwards.
ACTGTTTTTGTTTGAATCAAAGCGTAAATAAAATTGAAAAAAGTATGTGTGCTGTGGCTGACAGAGAACAGCATATGCTGTTTGTGTCCAGTGGATACTCTCCAAAATGGCCCTACATGTTATGAATTGTTAAATAAAGTTGTTATTTTTGTTTTGTTTTTTTTGCATACAAAAATTTTTGTGGTATAGCTTCATAAAATTATGGTTGAACCACTGATGGCAGGTGGACTATTTTGACGATATCCTTCATACTTTTCTGGGCCTTGACACTGTCATTTACTTGGCAGTCAATGGGACAGCCACAAAACTCCATCATCCAGAATATCTTAAATTGTGTCCCGAAGACGAACTAAGCTTTTTATGGGTTTGGAACGACGTGGGGGTAAGTGATTAATAACAAAATTTTCATTTTGGGTGGAGTAAGCCTTTAATAATACATTTTTTTGTCTCTTAGAAATGCACATTTGACATTAGTAGTAGCTTGAGTTAATATGCAGATGTAAATGTATTAACACAGTAATAAAAATAGTAACATCACTATTTTTTTTTATTATTCTTATTGGTTGAATTGTGTCATTTGTATTCTTTACTTAATTCAAGCACTTTCCACTTACAGCGTTGTTTAGTGTTGTGTGACCAAGACTTATCAGCAAGTAAACACATCTGCTTTTGTAAGTTCACGTTGCGCTGCCATTTGAACTTTGAGCCAAGAGCCAAGTGTTTCGTTCCGCTTTGGGCACATTAACATTATATCAAACATTTATCAAACTCTTGTTATCGTTTAATATAGGAAAATTATATTGCGATAATTATTGTTAGCGATTTATTGCCCAGCTCTAATTTCTGAAAGATCACGTGACACTATGAAGTCTTCATGTGAAGATGGGAGAAATGGCTGTTGAAAATTCAGCGGTGCCATCACAGGAATAAATTGCATTTTAAAATCAATTCAAATAGACTGGTTTTACTTTATTTTTGATCAAATAAATGCAGTCTTGGTGAGTATAAGAGACTCCTTTCGAAAACTTTTACAAAATTTTACTGACCCCAAACTTTTGAAAGGTACTTTATATAATTCTTCACAATTGAATGCAGGTAGTCTGTCTTTCTTTTGTTGATATTTCTCTGCATTGCAGGAGCCAGTTGAAATGCTAATGCACTCATTTCAGGTGGTCAATAAATCTCCTCAATATCTTGGATCCCTGATGTCAGTGTCAAGAATAGACTAAATACCTTCTTTTAAAAACCGCCTTTTCATGATGTAGAGATCCCGGTGTGGATGAATGGTGGCTTCCGGTTCTGTCTTTGGTTTAAATTGCACTCAGGGGTCCTCCACCTCTTGTGCACAACAGTTATCTTTAAACTCATTGACGTCCGGGTCACGTGGCCGCCAGTGTTTGGCAATAGCAATTTGATTGCGAAGAACATGCCTACAGCCCCTCCTCGCCAGCCCCTTCGCTTTGATGACTCAAGAAGCCTGTTGCTAAAAGTTGGAGGCGGAGGGCTGGAGACTCGCCTTGGGGAATATCTTCCATCTATGCCTCATTGGATCAAGAACATCACCCATCTCACGTTCTTAGCCTCTTGACATGGATGCAGTTCCAGCAAGGGGAAAAATAAATAGATAACAAATCTGCCCCTGGGTTGTTACTGCTTAACTGCGTGTTTGAAAGTGAATGTTAGGGTTCAGCAGAAATAACGATACCTCGTCATGAGCGCTGACGTTCTTCTCTCATTTACTATTTGAGCTTCTTCGGAAATCGATCCGTTATGGTGACGCATAAGAAGGGTGTGTGCCTGTTTGTTGGGGCTGTTTTTTAGGGTTTAGTCATTATAGGAAAGTTTGGTGTAATCCTAGAGAAGTGAATGGAAGGATTAATGTCTCTCTTTCATGCATGAAATGAGAGTTTTCCTCTCACCAACCTCAGCAGACAGCCCAGCTCTCTTTCTCTTCTGTCTTTTGATAGCTCACTGGCATCCAATAAATTAAATGGCCTTTGGTTCATCCTCTCAAATGCCGTTTCCTGTTTCAAATCTTCCTTCCTGTAGGCAAAAGGAAACAAATTCCGCCCATCTTATCAAGCAGTCATTAGTAAAATCAGTGGCGGCACACAAAGCAAATATTTCCGTTGGTTAATTTGTTTGAAGATTGAAGAGCAGACCTTTTTTCATCGAGAAATTGATGGCATTATCGCTACAGTGTGATGTGCAGCTGTAGCTTTGACAGGCTTGATCATAAGGCTTTGGAGCGTCTTCAGAATATTAGTGTTCAGGACTTGGTTGTGTTCATCATAATGAAATCTAAATTGCCCCCTCTATTTTCATGTTTCCCATTTCGGTGATTGAACACAAAAAGGCTGATGAATCACAACCGTTGATCTCTTATTTGGAGATAAAAACCACTTTGTCTTCATCTAAGTTGCATTGAAAAGATGAAAGCAGTGAATATGAGCACATTTATAATGGGGGCCTCACAATAATCATGATTTACTCTTGTAACTCTGAGTTATGTGGCTATTTCATTGAATGGCTTATTCAAAAGTGCATTGAATTTCTGTCTTGTAAAGGTACTATGGGTTTGTGGTTGAATAATATGAGTTTTTCAAGGCCAGTGGCAATATCTAAAGAACATTTAGGTCATAGAAAGTATGTGTGACTATTCAGCTATGTTTTCATTATTATATAATATTTTTTAAGTTAATTTAAATGATAGATTTTTTATTAAAATTTAAAATCTATACACAATGTATGTTACAATACACTGTATATTGTAATATTAAAGGGATAGTTCACCCAAAAATTAAAATTCTCTCATTAATTACTCACCCTCATGTCATTCCAAACATATTCGTTCATCTTTGGGAGACAAATTAAGATATTTTTGATGAAATTCGCAAGTTTTCTGACCCTGCATAGACAGCAATGCAACTGACATGTTCAAGGCCCCGAAAGGTAGTAAGGACATTGATAAAAATGTGGGTAACACTTAACTACACACTATGAACCATTAGTTAATTTATCATTTATAAATCATTATGTCTACATTAATAGACAGTAGTAAGCAGTTTATAAATGCAGCTACAAATGCTTTTTCTTGATTTTAAAACACATCTGTAATGTGTTTAATAATTGTATTTTCATACTTTATTAATGATCAATTTATCATTTCTAAATTAAGTATTACTTACAAATCAGTTATTTAGTTGTCATCAGTGGTTCATAAAATAATTTAGAAAGTGTAAGTAAATGATTAATGAACTATTTAAATGTACATTTACACATATTATTCAGAAATATAGTAATAGTGTGTTAATGAATGCTTTATTAACACATATTCCTACTGTAATTCATGATTAATGCAGGTATTTGTAGCACATTTAGTAGTTGTCAGTTAAATGTTTTTGTGAGCTCAACTAAAGTGAAGACTATTTATACCTTGTAAAGCTTTTGTAAAGGAGATTTAAAGGCTCAGGTATCTTCTAAAGAAAAAGGAAACAACACAGTAATACAGAACCTACAGTAATACAGTACCAACCTAAATTAATCATGGATTACAGTACGAATATGTGTTTATAATGCATTTCTTAACACACTAAGTATTATGTATGTCTAAATAATCTGTATGAATGTGCATTTAAAGTATATTAATCATTTAGTTACATTTTAGTTCTAAATGGTCTTATGAATCCCTGACAACTCCTAAATAACTGGTCTGTTAATAATGTAATAGTTAATTTAGAAATGATTAATTGATCTTTCATACATTATGAAAATACAATTATTAAAAACATTATAGATATGCTTATAAATCAGGAACAAAACATTTATAGCTGCATTTATGAACTGCTTACTACTCCCTATTAATGTGGGGATAATGATTTATAAATGATGAATTGACTCTTTACTAATGCTTAACTAATGGTTCATAGTGTGTAGTTATTATAAAGTGTTATCAAAATGTTACATCAATGGTTCAACCTTAATTTGATGAATTTACAAGAATACTTTTTGTGCACAAAGAAAAAAAAGGACTTCATATAACAATTTCTTCTTTTCCGTGTCAGTCCACTGATGGACTATTAATGATGTCCTTACTAGCTATTTAGGCCTTGAACGTGTCAGTTGAGTTGATATCTGTGCAGGGTCAGAAAGCTCTCTGATTTCATCAAAAACATCTTAATTTGTCTCCCAAACATAAACAAGAAGGTCTTACAAGGAACAACGTTAGGGTGATATATCTCTTTAAATGTTAATAATGGTCAATAGAACTATTTCTTCTTTCTAGAAATAGGCACATGCACTTTCTTTGAAGCAGCTACAATAACCTGTTCTATCTGTGAACACCGAGTAATGATGGTGACATTACAACTCGTGTCATGTTCCACTGAACAGGGCAGCTTGTTCCTGAGGAGCTCTGTGAAGATGAGCCGCCCCCTAAAGAGGTGTCCTGTGTGATGGCGTGTTCGGGCGACTGTGTGCTCAGCTCATGGTCTGATTGGTCCTCCTGCTCCCACAGCTGCTCCAGTAAAAACTCAGAGGGCAGACAAAGCCGCACACGGACCATATTAGGCTTACCGGGAGAAGGTCAGTTGACTTTCATCTTCCACAGAAATTGGATAATAATGTTTTTACAAATGTCTGACCAATTCATTTTAATTAAGGCTTGCAGATTCATGGTGAGTCTGACCTGGATGTGTCATTTCCCAACCCCTGTGTTCAAGTCTCTCTGCACCTTCCTGTCTGTTACAATAAAAAATGTTTGTAATATGAAAAAAAACAAACGAACAGATAGTTTAATGCCGTGATATTGATTTGACGAGGGAAGTAATTTACTCTTAATATCAATCTGAGAGTGACATAACACCATTAATCAGTTTGTTTTTGTGAGCGGAGGAGCAATTTTGCATTCTGTATATTTGTTTCAGAGGAGCAGTGATAAAAATGTGTTCACAGGGTCTCATTTTTCTGTCTGCCTACATACAGCTGTGGGCTTTTCCAATCAAACACAGTCCTTCTGGAATGACAGAAAGAGCTGTGTAATTAAGACTTAAATATACCTTAGTCTGGAGACTACTTCCGCCCCCTCTGCTGCCACACACACATGAGTAACGGCTCCTACAGTACATACACTTCTTTCCATGCATCTGGAAAATGGAAATAAAGCCCCAGCCTCTACACACCATCTACCGAGCGTCATTAATCAGACAAGCCCTTATTAATATTCAGCTGGTCTACGTTACACTCATAATGAGTCCCTGTGTTATGGAGAAAGGCTGAATGTCAATACAATGTCATTAGCTTCAAGGGCAGATGGTGTAGGAATTACTTTTAATTATAAAAAGTGCAGAAGTAATTTTGGAGGCTGATCCCAGAGAACTTGTCACAGGTGTTTCTGCATCACGTGTGGAATACATATTCAGTTTCCAGTTTAGTTGATTTTAATTACAAAAGAGATTTGATTAGGACATGGCTGATAGAGATAAGCTGATATTTTTTACTTTACACTATTTTGTGAGGTTTAAACAACAACAAAAAAAGTAATCTTGACATTGTCATCACTGACTTACTCTCATGTCTTTCCAAACCTGTATGACTTTTCTTCTGGAGAACACACAAGCACAATTTTTTTTTTAGTAGTTTTGGTAACCATTGACTTCAGTTGTATAGAAAAAAGGCATTTCTTATAATATCATGTTTTATATTTGGCAAAAGAAGGGCATACATTTGTAACAACTTGAAGATGAGTAAATGAAGACAGAATTTTCACTTTTTGGTGAGCTGTCCCTTTGAAATACTGTTTTCTCGGGCAGTTGCTCTTTGTTTGGACAATATCAAGTTATTGGTTGAACTGTTGTTGCTGTGTTGAGGAATTAAAAAAAAAAAACAATAGCAATATTTAGTTTAAATCTTAGTATATTTTATATTTAAAAATATTTTATTCATTCCTTATATCCACCTATATCCCTGACAACTCCTAAATAACTGGTCTGTTAATAATGTAATAGTTAATTTAGAAATGATTAATTGATCATTCATACATTATGAAAATACAATTATTAAAAACATTATAGATATGCTTATAAATCAGGAACAAAACATTTATAGCTGCATTTATGAACTGCTTACTACTCCCTATTAATGTGGGGATAATGATTTATATTTCCCATAAGAGCAGGCGCAACCATTTGTAAATTTTATGGGTCGGGCTTCCAGTCTCATCCGCATCCAGCTGTTTTTTAGCTGTACAAAAGAGTTTGTTTTGCTGCTTAATATTGCAATTTGGTGTGTCTTGCCATATTATTTTAATGTATTATCTTAATTATGAACACACTGGTTTGTAACGCAAACTGACTGTCTACTGCACAATGTTATTCTTCTCTTTATTTCCCTATAGTGGCTAATGAGCTGGAAGTCTTGCCCATAAGTTTACGTTCGTGTTAAAGAATTAGTTGGATAAACCATTTAGGGTTTTTTTTAACATTTGATTAACATTTTTTTTTTAAACAGTTTTAATTGATTATTATTTTAGTTTCAGTTTTACTTCAGTGTTAGTACTGTAACTTATTTCAGTTATTTGGCAAGACAGCATTTCAAATTATATTATTTTTCATTTAATATTTATATTTTATTTAATTTCAGCTTAATTTCAATTTAAAAAATGTAATTTTTGTTAATGACAACAGCACTGTGAAACAGGCTCCTTTAGCTTTACCATTTAAACAGCCAGACAGCAACATTAACTCAACCATTGGCCTGATTTTGAGGCAGCCAGACTTTGTTTGTCTGACCAAAGAGATAAAATATTATTATAATTTATTTCATTTGAGTTATTTTCATTTCAGTTTATGTATACAACATAACAAAACTCAGCCTATTTCTCCTTTCATATGTCTATAGTACATGCCTTCACATGTCCCGGTAGATTTCCGTTTCATGAGTCTTTGTGCTCATGTAGCTCGTTAACATTTTATGGAGCATTAAAGCAAACTTAAGAGAGGCTTTTCCATCTGTAATGCAGTTAATGATCTTTCCCGTTCCCAGCTAAGGCATGTCCAGCTGCTACTGCTCTAGAGGAGTGGAGAACTTGTAATGATCATCCATGCATCACATTCTACTGGGAAGCGTCGCCATGGGGACCATGCATCGAGGACTCCTCCATGAATCTAAATGGCACCGGTTACTGGAACGGAACGGCCACCTGTGCAGTCGGGGTGCAGATTCGTAAAGTGGTCTGCATGAAAATGGGCGTCGGGCCAGTTATCCCCAAAAGGTGCCTTATTTTTATGTATGAAATTTATAATCTGTGGATTTGTATACTTCCACACACCACACTAAAAGTATTCACATTGGAATTTTGTGGAGGTTAGATTATTAAAGCACATAGATTTTCCACAACTGCTCATAGCATGAAGTAGAAATGGTACAGTATATTGTATAGTCACTTGACCATTACATAACCGCTAAAGGGGGGATTGGCTGTATTGTGTATTTTTTATGTTTAAAATAATGAATCAAATTACATCTAAAATGTAATTATTCACATCTTTATTGCATTCTTCATTTTTAAGTAACTTTTATGTAACTTTTTTTTTCTATCAGTCAACGTTGATTCTGAATGAAAACGTGCAGTGTTTGTTATAGTAAAACATTCAACTTTAGCAGCTTTCATGACTGACAGAACCAGCATTTTTGGTTATGGTTATGTTATTTTTGCAAATATTTGGCTTCGTAAATTCAGTTCAACAGCATTAAGTTGAAAAAGGTAAACTTTATCTCTCGACTGTATCTGCACATGCATTTAAGAGGCTCCATAGTCCGCTCATTCATACAACGTTCATACATACAGAGACGAGCGGAACATGCAAGATTAATATTTAAGCCGTCTTTTTGCGTTTTAATACTCACAGATACTAGTCCATGTCGCAATTTGAATTAAGCGACAGACCTACCTTTGATTTATTCATCCAAAAATTTCAAAATTCTGTGGTATTCCACACTGTAGAGTATTCTGTTTTTATGAAGGAACTCTGCAATCCCATCTGTCTTTTCACGGAGGAGAAATTGCACGCAACCATGTAGAGCAGTGGTTCTCAAACTTTTTTGGTCTCGCCGCCCTTTAAACCTCTAAAAAAAAACCTGCCGCCCCCATGCTGTCACTAAGGCATAGCACAAAAACAGGTCTTTCCTCCACACCAACGCAATTAACGTTTCTACAAAAGATGGCAGCGGCAAAATACAGTAGAACCCATTATAATCAGTACCCATTATAAACTTCGATCACTGTGTCTACACAGATTCACACAACACAACAGCTCTACACTGGATGTGACAAAACGGCCATTGCTAATTATTTTAACTTTGTTTCAGTACATCATAAACAGAACAAGGCATCAGGCACCTGCCTGGGTCTGTGTGACTTCATTTATGGCTTTTCTCTTCCCTTTCACATACCAATCCATCTCCCATTCTAAGTTACGTCCTTTGGCTGTTTACTGTTTTATTTCTTTTATTTTTCTGCTGATGGCGCGCGCCCACACTTTGAGAACCACTGACGTTGAGACAGAAATGACATGCCGTCATGCAAATAAGATTAAAAGAACAAGGTATAGGCCTGTTCTATAGGAAAGGTAACCTTAAAGGGTTATGAAACCCTGGAGTGCTTTTTCTAAGATTTTAGCAGAGGTGTTTGTGTTGCACATCATACATGACAATGTCAGCATTCGTTCATTTTAATGGTTGGAGAAAACTGGTTAATTTTGCGCTATTTTTATTTTCTGGCTTTAAAATCTACATTGTGTTGACGTCACAGTTTGTGATGTGGCAACGGACTTTAGTACTTCATGAGATTGCGTGTTCTTATCCGATGAGAAGACGCTGCGCCTAATTATTCACGACAGTGTGTGATGATTTGCTATGACAGACGCTTTAGACTGCGAGATTGCATACATTAACTGAGAGAAATGTTAATGGATCGAAGGAGAGTCAGGGCTCGCAAAATTTCAAAATCTCTGGTAGCCCTTTGGGCAGGTACTCTTTAGATTTTGGTAGCCCGAAAATAATTTAACTAGCCCAAATGAAAAAAATACTTTTTTTTTTTTTTTTTTAAATATAGAAAATCAGATAGGAGTCTAAATGTCAATCAAAAATATTTTCAATCCACAAATATCAACAAATGTCAAAGAAATAATTTTATTTCACTATTTACAGGGTATCTGCAGAATTTGTAAATATCAATTTAAGGCAATTTATGACCCTTTTTAAGAGCTGCACAAGTAAAATGAACACAATATGAGTGCGGTTGGACAATGTACGGTAGCATATTAAGCCATGAAATTATGATTTACAGTTCAGATACAGGTTTTCACAAAAACCAAATATGTTATACAACAGCATTTTAGCCTTTATACCATTGAAAGGAATAAATCAAGTATATAATTTATTATATTTAATTAAAACATAAATATTACTGTCTTAATTGTATAGATTTTTAGAAGGCATATTAACTTCTTTCACATTTACAACTCTATGTGTTTGCTACATAAAAACATGGGTCTATATTGGCAATATCAATATCCATAAACATCTGAAAAATTTATTGGAAATGCAAATTCATTCTCTGCCACGAGATTGCTGAAATATTAAAGGTTTCCCTAGAAACGGCTGTACACAAAGCAGCACCGCACTCATTAACGCTGTTTTTATAGGTAAGATGCAATGACAATGCCAACGACACGTTTCTAAAGACAGTCGGTTCCCTTCAGATACATTATTATAAAGACATCCATGCCGCGTTTTGACTTTGAAACAGGCAGCATGCATATTTATTCAGTGACATCATTGTGACATCAAGTTCAATCCAGCCCTGTCGTGATTCTTGTCTTTTCTTATACTATTTAATGTATTGAAAACTTTTTATTGCCTTAAGTTTTATACAACTAAATTGAGGAGTATTTAAGGACCTGCTGGAGCCCTCTACTTTAAGATAGGCCATCGGGCAGGGCGGTGAAACATTTTGGTAGCCCGACTGGAAATCACAATAGCCCCGGGACGTTGGGACGATTTTGCAAGTCCAGAGAGTGTTTGTTTTGTATGAGTTCGGCACAAACGCAATTCATTCATATAGTATTCATAGAGTATAACAGCGGTTTCTACAGCTCCTTGACGCAACCCATCTAAAGGATTATAAACACGCAAAATAAGCCTTAAAAGTTAATAGAGGTGCACAGCACGTCCATATATATGTTTTCAATGCAGAGTGCAATGGCTGTGCATTTATTTGTGTTGTTAACTCGATGGGAGTGAAATAAAACTGTCTGAACTGTTGAACCCGAAATTGACTCTCTCCCCTCTTCCCCTTCCGCTCTGCAGCGCACCACATCCACATTTGCAGCATTTTTTAAAACTGTGGTGAGAACTAGTGCTAAAATAGGGGGTTTCATAACCCTTTAAATGACTTCTGTTGTGATCTGGCACTATATAAAAAATAAATAAAATTAACTTGCCCTTCAAGAGGGGGTGGGCCGCCTCGATAAAATAATGGCAGGGAAAACATTAAGTGTATAGTTTCAGCTGTCAGTGAGATTGACCCAGCCACTAACTCAACAGCTGAGTAACACAAAAACTACCCAGCACATGAAAAAAACAACCCAACATATGACCAAGCAAGCTCAACCCAGCATTTTTAGGAGTGTGGTAATGCCTTTAACGCTTATGCTTTTTTGGTCAATGTAAAAACATGATAACCAGCACCTTCAAATACATTGAAATACCTCATCAAATATATGCTGACATAAAAGTTTCAGAATGTTCTTGAATCCGGCCTGTTTCCTTTATGGGATCATCCATTTTATAGCTTCATCTTTAAAACATTGTCAGCATTTTCTCTCCTTGATATTACAAGAGGCATATCACGTGCACAGATTTGGTCAATAATGAATTTTCCACATGGAAATATATCCCTCTGCTAGCTTTTGTAAATATATGTACATTTTTGTTTGAACAGAGCAGTAAATTAAAGCAGATATTATTAGATGCTGCTTCTCTGGGATGCGTCTGTGAACAGCAAAATTGGGAATTAGTGTTTTGCGTATTTTTGCTACGCACTCCTAAAATCCCACTGATAGTTTTTCATTCAAATATTTTCGCTCGAGCAGCAAAAGCTGAGGTTCAAAATATTGGTGGTGCTTGATGCAGGTTGTGGTACTTCTGCACAGCGTGAATGAAATGTACAGTAAAAACTGAAAGCGGTTCTCAAGAGTTTCACATTTCCCTGACCTTTTCTCAGGAGAAGAGTGCTGGTTTACTTGTGCTGAAACCGTATCTTGTACATTGAGTCTGTCAATATTCTTAGGCTTGTGATGTGAGTGACTCTGAATGCAGGCTTGACTGATTCTCTCTGTTTCATGTATGAGAGGGGTGGAGGTTCATGTTGCCCTAGGTCTTTCCTTGATAAATGTTTCCTGTGGGAGCATAGTAATGGTGCTTTGGGTAAGATAAAATGTTCTATTGCATTGCATAGAGAAGATATTGTGTTGTGCATCGGAAAAAGGACTCATAAATAATGCAGATGTTTATCCATTTCTTTCTTTTATATTAATGACACCAACGTAAAAGTGAGTTTATGGGCTGGTGTATTTCACTGGCCTGGTTATGGGTTTCGCTTAACCTCGGTTTTGAGAGGGGAGCTGTCTGGAATTACATGCCAGTTCTTCTCATATCAGTATTGAATTGAATTTAGTTTATTTCATTCACTATTTCATTTTTTTGTATTTTGCATCTAAGAACATTTAGTAAGATTTACACTTTTTAAATTTATGTATTCTATATATGTAAAAATACTGATTAATAAGATTTTTTTTTTTTTTTTGCAGTATAAACCCTGCATTGGGTTCACAGTGGGAGAGCATTTGTGCTGTAAGAGCTTGAAAGGCGTAGCGTGTGTTAAGGAGAAAGAGGTGTCAAATACCGCTGTGTTTACAAATGAATTGGTAATCTAGGCTTCTTTACAGTCAGGAGAGGACAAATCACACTCTGGTTTATAGCGATCTGTTGACACACACACACATACACACACCTGCTCTCACTCAGATGTACAGATGTAAATCATAAATCCCAGATGGATGTACTGTATGTGGCACATGTGTGTTTGATGGTGTGAGTCGAATTTATGTGTTTGTGTCACACACTTATCATATCCCTTGTGCCCTGCCGCATGTACTGGAGGCAGCGAGAACCGAGCATCAGTTATATAGCATGTGTTCAGTCATCATGTGGAAGCAGCTGATGTTTCATACGTAGGTGGAGTGTGTTCAGATCCCCACTTTATTTAAAACAGCAGGGCTGAGCTATTTAAACACCCTGATATATGAAATGACCCAACAGGGAGATGTTTGTTTATCTTGCTGCTGCTAGACCGCATATTTATTAATACTCTTTTCCTGATATGCTTGCATAAAGAGGAAAACAAACCAGGTTCTATAGAGGTGCAGTGCAACAAATTTATTGACACTCATTTGTCTTTCAACATCAAATGTAAAAGCACTGTGATTGCAGCCAATCAGAGGATATTTAATGGTAATAATGGTAATAATAAGTATACTTATATGGAACGGGATGATTTATTTATTCATTTAATTATTTTGGACCAATGAAGTGTGGGTGATGCAAGTTTAAGCTTTAAGATTTTTTCCGATTTTATTTCCCTTCTCATTCCACATAATTTCCTGTCTTCTCTCTCCACTGCTGCTCTCCACACTATCTCCGCTGCCACATCATTTCCTGCCTTGTCTTTTAATAAATGGAATCACTTTAATCCAATGCCTTGGGTGGATTATTGATTTTCTAAAACTATAGCAAAAGCAATATGATAAAAATAGTGTTAAAAAAAGAATCATTGTATTTGTTGTTAATAATAATCGGAATTAAAGTAATTTGCCTACAGATGTGATAACTATTTGAAACCTGTAAGACCTTTGTTCATCTTCAGAACACAAATGAAGATATTTTTGATGAAATTCGAGAGCTTTCTGACTCTACATAGAGAGCAACGCAACTACCACGTTCAAGGTCCAGAAAGGTAGTAAGAACATTGTTAAAATAGTCCATGTGACGTCAGTGGTTCGATGTTATGAAGCTACGAGAATATTTTTTGTGTGCAAAGTAAGCGAAAATAACAACTTTATTCAACAATTTCTTCATGGTATGAGCATACCATGACAGATGGGTCCTTTCTGGGCCTTAAATGTGGCAGTTGCGTTGCTGTCTATGCAGGGTCAGAAAGCTCTCGGTTTAATTAAAAATAACTTTTAAATTTGTGTTCTAAAGATGAACGAAGGTCTTACAGGTTTGGAACCATATGAGGGTGAGTAATAAATTACAGAATTTTCATTTTTGGGTGAACTATCCCTTAATTTTATTAAGCAGACATGTGTAATTTCTGCACCACCTCCCTCACCAATTTACAACTGATTGGCATTGATCTCATTGCTTTTGTTTTAGGACTTAATGCTTGCTTTTCCAATGGTTACAAACATGCCTCATCCAATTGAATTTTATGTTGGAACACTCCAAAAACACACACTTTATTCATGCTTGGATTTCATACAGACATAAAGTGCCTTCCGAAAGTATTCATACCCCTAAGTTTTTTTTGTTTTTGTTTTTTTTCCACATTTTGTTATGTTGCTGCCTTATGTTAAACTGCTTTAAATTTACTTTTTCCCCACATCATTTCACACTCCATACACTATAATGGCAATGGTCTAACAGCTGAAAATGCATATCAGAGCAAAAACCAAGCCCTGAGGTGAAAACTACTGCATGTTAGAGCTCAGGAACAGGATTGCATCAAGCCCCAGTCCTGGGAAAGGTTTCAGAAAAAAATTCTGCTGAATTGAAGGTTCACAGAAGCATGTAGTCTCCGTTACCTTTAATGGGAGAAGTTTGAGACAACTAGGACCATTCCTACAGCTGGCTTCCTGGACAAACTGAGCAATTGATGGAGAAGGGCTTTGGTTAGAATGGGTACAGAACCTGATGGTCATTCGAGCTCCATGATCATATATGGAGATGGGAGAAACCTACAGAAGGACAAACATCACAGCAACACTCCACCAATCTGTGCTTTATAGCGGTGTGGCCAAACTCAATTCTCTTCTCAGTGAAGACATATAAAAACACAACTGGAATTTGCAAAAAAAGCACCTAAAGGACCCTCAGACTATGAAAAAAAAAGTTTTTCTGCTCTGATGAACCACCAGTTCCAGAAGTTCCAAGGATCATGTATTGAAGAAACCAGGCACTGCTCATCACCTGGAGAGTACCATCCCAAATGTAAAGTGTACTGGTAGCAGCCTTATGCTGTGGGGCTATTTTTCAGTGGCAGGGACTGAGGGACTCCTCAGTGTAGAGGAAAAGCTCAACACAGCAAAATATAGAGATATCCTTAATGAAAACCTAGTCCAGATAATTCAGAACCTCAGACTGGGCAGAAGATTCACTTTGCAACAGGACAATGAGCCAAAACACACAGCAAGAGTGGCTTATAGACAAATTTGTGAATGTCCTTGAGTGGTCCAGCCAGAGCCTGGGCTTGAACCCAATCAAACATTTCTGGAGAAACATCTGTTCCCATTCAACCTGACAGAGCTTGAAAGGTGAAGAGGTGAGGAGAAGAATGGCAGATAATTGCCAAATGCAGATGTGCAAAGCTTGTCGCATCATACCCAAAAAGACTTAAGGCTGTAAAGGTGATTCAGCTAAGTACTGAGTTAAGGGTATGACTACTTATGCAATGTACTTGTTAAGTTTTTTTTATTTTTAATATATTTACAAAGTTGTGACAATTCTGTTTTTGCTTTGTCATAACGGTGCATGAAGTGCAGATTGATGTGGGGGAAAAAAGTAATTTAAAACAGTTTAACATAAGGCTGCAACATAGCAAAATGTGAAAAAAAGAATACTTTTGCAAGGCACTGTAAAGACACAGTCAACCTGTTGTCATCTGTGATGTCTCCTCAATTCTGTCTTTCTTTTTACTGATTTCTTGCATTTATCCTCCACCCACTCTTTTGTTCCTTTGCTAAAGCTCTGTAGCATCATTGCCTTTGGGTGATTGCCCTCTGTAATGACATTCTGCTCCACAGAGCACAAAAGTGAGAGAGAAGCAGATGATTCATGCCTCTGTTCTTTCTTGTCCCCTGCTTTGATGTGTCCTGTTTGCTGGTCTCCAAAGCCTGTAGTTGGTAGAGCCCTGCTGAGCCTGCTGCCTCTCTTTAGAGCTGCTGCATGCTGGGAATTGAACCAAGCCTGGAAATGAAATGTCCAGAATCCAGCTCATTGGGCTGGACATTCTCCAAGGGGCAACATGCTCTCAAACAAAAGCATGCACATACTTACACTCGCAAGAACACACATGAAACAAACTCCTCAGCAGGATGTACGGCCTAGTGTGTAGGTAAGAGATCATGTACAGTCATCCAGTCATTATCGCAAAATAATGGCTCTCGTTTGAGCCTGAAGGGGTTTGTTTTGTGAAAATGACCGGCTGGCTGTACATTATGCCTTATATATTTGCCAGGGAGAATGTTATTATCCCTCCTACGACATGGCTGTTTACCAAATAAATCAATGTGCATGAAATATTGATTAAGGTTAAATATGTTAGAAGAAACCAATAAATACAGCAGAGTGCTAGAAGAGGTATGAAACAGGTATACTGTTGTGAAAATGTAAGTACACCACACGGAAAGTAAATGTTGTGGTGTCCTTTTTTTCCACAGAAAACAATTTAAATTCTGTTTATATTTTTGTTTAACAGATTACTTTAAAAAGTTTTTTAACAGTAAGTTCCCCTTCTGTCGTTTACTTTCAACATTGTGTCAAAATGAAGACACCAGGGGTCGCTCTAGGCAGCCCAAACACCTCTGAAAGCTTTGAGAAAAACCCAGGGACATTGGACGTGCAGAATTTGCATAGCTGGCCCCGCCCCGGACATCCGGGTATAAATAGAGGCAGCTAGCGACTGCTCATTGTTCTTTTTCTTTGGAGCCGAATGCAGCATCTCTCTGTGAGAAGCAGCACCACTCACCTCTTTGACGTTGGATCTATGGCACAGAGAAGCAGTCTCTTCCTTTCTCAAGCACTACAGAGTGTAGTGAGGGTACCTCTGGGTGCTTCAACTGTGATTTTTGAAGAGCAATTTCCTCCTAAAAGAGCTGACACGGTCGGATTGTGTTTACATAATGCCCTTTCTTCCGTGTCTTCCTGGTTGTGGTTCCTACCTAGGAAAAATGATCGTCGCGATCGTTGTGTTCGGTGTTGAGCTAGTCTCACGCTGAAACAACGTTCGTTGATAGTTTATGTTCTGCTTGAAAGAACATGGCTATGAGTACGCTCTGCTCACCTTGACTACTTCCCGCTTCGGTCCTTCTACTTCTGGGTACGAGGCCGCAGCGATGTGCATCGATCACGAACAAAAGAAAAGGAGTTTTAGTTCCGCCGGGTGAAACCCCGCAGTTCGCTCGTTCCTCGCGACCCTCGCTAAGGTTTCCGGAAAGATTGATTGTTTGTTTTAATACAGCTTGATTTCTGTTCGAAACCTTAAGTTGGTTGAAAGGTTGGCTGCAGCATCAGAGGGAGGGCATAAACCATATGAAGCTGATGCCTTGGCTGAGCAAGCTGGGGGGCTGAGTCTCAGTTCGGTCAGATGCTGAAGTGGCAAGCATGCTTGAACGGGCAGCTAAGGACATCAGGCCTGAGCGGAACCCTCTGCCTCGTTCGGAATGTTCATGGCTCCTGGAATTTGTTTTGGCTGAAACACGGTATACCAGGTCCTTGATGGGGGTTCAGCGAGAGGGTCTTCGGGATTCCCTTGGGTGGATTGGCGCTTCGGTACAGTTGCCCGCGGTGCACCGTCCCCTGGTGGTAATTTTCTAGACTCTCGTCCAGAGCGTGAGGGGGCTTTCACGCTGTCTGGACAGGCTGTGTCCGCCATGCACACTTTGGCCATCCTGCAGGCTGCCATGCTAAAGTGTTATGAGATCTGCACAAGGGCCATCTCGACTCAGAGTGTTTGCAGGAACTGCGTTTAGTTCCGTCTACGCTTCCGAGCATCAAATGTCACAACGCAGGCTCTGGGTAGAGCAATGTCTATATTCGAGGCATTCGGCTTCAGTCAGCGCTCCGACACATCACCACGATATGGTCTTAGAGCCATTCCTTCTACCTGGGTTGTTATCACAGTTTACTGGCTCTATCAATTTAAAATATGTCAAACACATACCCTGTGTCTCCACATATTTGACAGCACTGGATTTGTCATCCAGACGATCTCCTGTGCTCAGGCTATCCTCTGGCCATGTTCCATCTGATGAATTCATCTGACAAAAAAATCGGTGGTCTTCGGAGCTTCTTATTTCCAGCCACAGTGTTTTCGCTCCAACCAGCCACAATGTCCCCACTCCAGATACGTCAAGATAGTTTCCTCGAGGTCTGTTGCAGAGACTAAAGGATTGGTAATCCCTCTTGTCAACTGCTCTGAACCATCCGACCCGTCTACGCAATCCATTTTGCGAGGCATTCTCGGTTCAGGGGCAAATGCTGCGGCCCTTCGGACAGGAATCACATCCCTTCTGGTGATGGGTGTGGTGAAGCCAGTCCTCTTCCCCAGTTAGCCAAAATTAAGCGGGGTATTCAGCCCATTTTATTTGTACCCTAGGATGGTGGACTAAAATCAAGCTTAAATCTGAGAGCTTTTTTGAACCGGGCCCTTCTCAAGAGTCCATTCAAAATACTACCCTAAAACACATCATCTCATGTGTAGGGAAGCAGGATTGGTTTGTGGCAATAGACCTGAAGAATGCCTATTTCATTTCTAACCTTCCAAGTCTCCTTCCCCCGAGCTATCCCTGTTACCTCACACCTTTTATGAAAGTTGTAGAGGCTGTCCTTGCCCCTCTCAGGGAAGTGGGCATTTGCTTTCTCAACTAACTCGGCGACTGGCTAAACCTAGCACACTCCTGAGAGTTGGTTTGCTTTGTGGTTCCTAATGTGGTTCTCAACCATCTAGCCTGTCTGGGACTTCAGGTCTTCTGGGAAAAGAGTAACTCTCCCTAGAGCAGAGTGTCTCTTTTTTCGGTTTACAACTGGACTTGTCATTATTACCACATGCCTCTCTTAAGGCCATGCCCAGTCAGTGCTAAGCTGCGTGAGAACTCCCGAACGCAGATTACCTGCTCTCCTGGATCACTTCAGAAGCTTCATGGGAGACGTGTGTGTTGCATTCTTTAACATTCCGCCTGGAAATAAAAATGCTGTGGCGCCCAGCCCCCTCATGAAAGAAGAAAGTCGTCATGTTCACAACTGTGATAATGAGCGCCTATTAGGATCAAATAAATGCTGGACTTTCAAAAGAATGTGGAAAATGTAAAGTTTGCAGCATAGAATCTTTAAAATATGTCAGAGAGTTCTCCACACGGTCTGTTATCGTGGCGACATTTCTACGCCCCTAAACATGACGCAGCACAAAACATAACGTAATTGGTTGCTTTACCTGTCAGTCATAAGGCCTAAGGGGCAGGCCTTGGCCATTCAAACCGGCCAAAGGTTCCAGACCTTCTGCCATCAGTCTGAAGGTCTGGCTACGCAAGACTATAGAGAGAAGGTTGGGCTACACCTATTTTATTCGCTGAGATTCTGCAATCTCTGGATGGAACCAGGTTCCTCAGAGTCCTGTGTGACACTGGGAACTGGTATGGTGTAGAAGCTTGCTACAGCATGTTCTCCCCCACTTGGGTGATTATGCTTTTTCAGTTCAGTAAGTTTCCTCAAGTGAACCCTGGACTACCTACTTCCATCATTTAAGCACGCTACACATAGCCAAGTTTGGCGGAGGAACTGGCTATCAGAATCCAATGTGAGGTAGGTTACCTCTTGTGAACTCTCATATTGGATTGGAGCTCCACATGTAGTGGTTCCTAATGTGGCCCCATGTGTGTATTCCCACCTATATTCCCTCGAGATGTGGTGTTTTCCTTGAGACAGACCCTCTCTCTGGTTCTGAGTCCGGTAGTCTTCCCTTATGCGTAGCCCGCCTCAGAATCTTCCCTTCGTAGCACTGCCCCAGTGCGAGTCCCTGGGTGAATTTTTCACACAGTTACCTCCTCTCTGGGTAGGGTGTGATCTCCGTAGTGTCCGTTCCCCCTGACGGGGAACAGCCACTGTCCCAATGTTTCTCCAAGATACTCAGCCAAAGGTGAGGAAAACCTGGCTGAAGGCTCTTGGGCATTGGAAGGTCACAAAGTAACTAACATCTTAACCTGTTATTATTTGCACTCATGACGCAGTCTGCTAGTTGCTGGCATTTTCCACTGGGACCCCTAGTGTCCTCATTTCGACACATTGTCTCTGTTCCCTCCATCAGGGAACAAGGGTTATCATACGGAATTTTTAAGAAGTCTCTTCTGCTCACCAAGCCTGCATTTATTTGATCCAAAGTACAATAAAAACAGTAACATTTTAAATTTTAAATTTTACTATTTAAAGTATTTAAAGTGTTTTCTATTTGAATATAATTTAAAATCTAATTTATTTCTGTGATTTCAAAGCTGTTATTTTTTTTTGCATTATTACTCCAGTCACACAATCCTTCAGAAACCATTCTAATAATCAGATTTGCTGTTCAAAAAACATTTATTATTATATGTTGAAAACAGCTGAGTAGATGAGCAGCTTTCTTTGATGAATAGAAAGTTCAAAAGAATAGCATTTTTTTAAATAGACATCTTTTGTAACATTGTAAATGTCTTTATCATCACTTTTGATCAGTTTAAAGCAGCCTTGCTAAATAAAAGTATTAATTTCTATAATTTCTATTAATTTCTAAAATGTAAATTTTACTGTTTTTGTTGTACTTTGGATCAAATAAATGCAGGCTTGGTGAGCAGAAGGAACTCCTTTCCTTTGCAGTCTACCATTTAAAAGTTTGAAGTCAGTTTGAATTATTTATTTATTTTTTGCATTAAATAAAAAAATGAAAAAAATGACAGTTAAGATAATGTCACAAAAGATTTCTATTTAAAAAAAAGTCTTTATTTTGAACTTTATTTTAATGAAGAATTCTGGGGGAAACAAAAATATCACAGTTTCCATACAAATATTAAGCAGCACAACTGTTTTTAACATTAATAATAATATTAATTTAAAAAAAATGTTTCTTGAGTAGCAGATCAGCATATTGACACTAAAGACTGAGACATGAGAATAAACAGCTATTTTTTCACAGCACAGTGTGTTGGAAATTGGTTGACAAATACAAAAAAAATATGACTTTTGAACACTGATTGATCGATCAGAATCAAGTATTGTGGAAAGCCAAATAATAAACACACTTTCCATTAGATGAGAAAGTACAGTCTGGAGAGCAGTGTGGGCGTTCTTTCTTATCTCTCTCTCTTAAGGAATATAAAAGCTCACATAACCTCGTTCCCTGTCACTCATACCAAAATAACTCACCTTTACCGTATACTCACTCAGATACAATCAGCTGCAGCCTCTGCTGGTAAGACGCAATAAATATTACATCAACTCCCCCTACAATGTGGTCGTGGTCTTCTGTTACACAGATAGTGTCATTGTAACAGTGTTGTATTTGTACATGATAATGTCTGGGTTTGTGGGGTACAGTAAATCAAGCAGTACTTACAGTCAGCACAGATGATATCTGCACCCATGCTAGAAGGTCAAGGACAGAGCAACTGCAGTGTGAATCAAGACAGCTTATCACTGATCGTGAAAAAATGTTTCTTCTCTCTGTTCTCCGTGTGTGTGTGTGTGTGTGTGTGTGTGTGTGTGTCATAGGTGTCCAGAATCTGCCCGACCAGACACCATTCAACCCTGTTTACTGCCCTGTAAGAAAGATTGCATTGTGACTCCTTTCAGTGAATGGACAGCCTGCCCTACCACATGCCTGCCAGGTATTGATACAATCTCTTCACACAACCTTTAGCTGTGACATTTCAGTGGTACCTCACTTACAAGGATAACTCTCCTGAAAATAAAAAGTGTGTTTATTTACTCATCCTCAAGTCCTTTTAAAACTGGAACCTTTTCATTTTTTCTGTGGATTTTTTTTTCACTCAGCTCTTACCATACAACAGTACTGTTTAAAAGTTTGGGATCGGTAAAATTGTTAAAAATGCATATTTCAGTTTCTTGAAGGAATAGTCAAATAAAAAATTGAAATGCTGTCATCATTTAGTCAAGCTCAAGTTGTTCCAAACCTGTATGAGAAGACATTCATAACATTTTCACACAATTCTGACTTTTCTCAGAATTGCGTGACACAAACTTGCAATTCTGTCAGAATTGTGAGATATAAGCTCACAATTGTGAGTAATAAAGTCAGAATTGCATGGCATAAACTTGTAATTCTGGGAAATAGTCACAATTCTGAGAAATAAAGTCAGAATTGCAAGATATTGTGACTTTTTTCTCAGAAGAAAAATATCATTATATATATCGCAATCTAAAGACTCTTATACATGCAATTGCGAGTTATTAAGTCAGAAATGTGAGAGAAAACATGCCTTTAGAACTTCCAATTGCAAGTTTATATCTCACAATTCTGAGGAAAAATGTCCAAATCAAGAACAAAAGTCAGAATTGCAATATATAAACTCGCAATTGTGAAAAAAATGTCAGAATTGTGAGTTTGTATCATGCAATTCTGGAAAAATGTCAGTCTTTTTTCCCCCCTCAAAATTGGACTTTATAACTGGCGTTATAAAGTTTATACCTCATAATTCTGAGGAAAAAAGTCAGAATTGTGAGATCAATAACGGCAATACAGTTTGCAATACAGATGCCATTTTGCAATATAACATTGCCGTTGCGCTGGATTATAGTCTTATTAAGTCTGAGACAGTGGCATAAATGCAGGAAGCGAAATGTGTGACTTTACTCTGTGCTGCCATCTCTGCTGGTTTCAAAACTCAAAGAGGTGCATATAGAGGTGCATATATTTCATGTAATTCGCTGGTGTTCAGACTACCTAAATATTATCGGATTTCAATCAGTTACAATAAAATCAGAGTTGGTCTGACAGTCTGAAAAAGACCATAAATGTGTCTTAGCATTGTGTAAACACAACCACCCTACAATGATAAGAATCCTTTCGCTCATTTTTTTTAATTCCTAAAAAGCCTAAACAGTCTCAATTATCAAGCCGTTTTGATTTTCTGAGCCGTGTGATATCATACTGCTCAGGCCCCGTCCACGACCACTGATGGACTGTCTCATATTAGCATATTCCCACCCTCAGCCACTTCCAACCCTCACCATTTTCTCTGCGCTTGAGCAGCCTTAGCAACAACGGTGCATAAGCAATGCAGGTGTTTTGTAGTTGGATGTAAAAGTGAACATAAGTCTTCATTTTCAAGTCTTCAAATTCGTTTTGTTTTTGATGGTAACAACAACAGAAGTGAGGGGTGGAATAAGTTGTAGCTCTTTATCATTTAAGGAGATAAAGGGCTCACTGTGAACAGAGCTATTTCTGTAAACAGAGCTATTGTTTTTAACCACAGTATGTTACCACCTTATGAAAATGAACTGGATGACTTAAACCATAGTTTGTGTTGCCATTTAAATTTACTGTAAGTGCCTTTACTTAAAAAAAAAAAATGTTGCGTAGGAACCAGGAATATTCCATTAAATTTGATTAAAAACTACATTGCCTAATGTTTTGACTCATACCAACTCTCTCTTATCTAATAATTTCTTTCTTTTCCAAGGAGAAAAAACATAATATTTACAGAGTTTGTTATTCATTACCTCCATGAGGACAGTGTGTTGATAAAGAAAACAAGATTTACACTTTCACACACTCAAGACTGCTAGGATGTGATGTCTTGCACCTCTGCTGTAAACATGGTGAAAGCCAGACCACATATGTGTGGATCGTTCTCAGAGGGGCTTTTCTTACCCACAGAACAGTTTTATTACACTTTAATGAGACTATTAATTGACAATTACTTCCACTAAAGAAATCAGAAGTAAACAGGCATGTATTATGATTGAATCAAATGGCAACATTTTGAAGAAATGTTTTAAATAACTGATATCCCCTCTGTAAATAGTGTGCTTTACCCTGTTGAGTCTTCTGTTAATGAGATCGCCTTCTTAATTGTGCTATTATCAGTCTTTTAGTAATTAGCAATGTGTAATGAGCCTTACAATGTCTGTTAAATGAAGTCATTACATCAGCTAGAATCCATACAGGGAACAGGAAGTGAACTCCACCAGAGAATCATATCATTACCTCTTATCTAAAGAGCTCTTCGAATTGTTCCTGCTGTGGTAATTGCTGTCAGAATTCTAATAAAGTGAAAGATGACTGAAAGTAATGTTTTCTTTGTGTGTGTACTGTGCAGTGAACAGCAGCATGCCCTCACAGTCACGATACAGGATCATCATCCAGCGGGCGGCCGATGGGGGTCAAGAGTGTCCAGATACTTTATATGAGGAGAGAGAATGTGAGGCTCTTCTGCTTTGTCCTATTTACAGGTGAATAAACTGCAATTGCACTAGTGGTTTACTTTTTTTAGATTGTATCAAAACCATTTACAAATGCACACAGCAGTTTAAAATCACATGCAATGAAATGCATGACTGAATATATTATATGCCATTTTGTAAGCTTACAATACTGTCCTCAAAATACACAAGTCACACATTGTAGCTGTAATTTACTGCACAAGCAAATGCCAAGCTATTTGCAAGTTTTCCGCCTCATGAATACATGTGAATGTGACATTTCAGTTGTAATAACTTATTAAATTATTATTCTGCCATTCATTCACAAATAGAAGCAGGTTGATTTTTTTTTTAACCCAATCATAGTTATAACATAGCATTTTGTCCTATTAATTTTTTCTTTATATGCAAACATTTCAGAAGGAATAACCTGTAGCTCAGGAGCATTATGTGACACTTTCATGATTTTATACCATGCAAATAAACCTCATTCAGTGCTTCTGAATGCCTGAGAAGTCACAGTGTGTTGTTGAACAGTGCCACAAGTCTGTTGAATAACAATGAATTGCAGTTGACATACACTAACATCCAAGTTTGTGGTCAGTAAAAAAAAAATATTATTTTTAATTCATTAATTAATTTAGTTTGCTTTAAGGAAAATAATATGTCAAGGATGTATTAAATTGATCCTAAATAACAATAAAGATTTACTATTTCGAAGAAATTGTGTTCTTTTACACTTTTTATTCATTAGAGAATCCTGGAAAAAAAGTGTCATGCTTTCCACAAAATGATTAAAGAGAGCTTAACTTTTTTCAACATTGATAATAATAAGAAATGTTTTTTTGAACACCAAATCAGCACCAAATCAGCATTTTTGAAATCTGTTTTTGCATCAGGAATAAATTATACATTTTAATTAAATAAATACAGCCTTGGTGAGGATACAATTTTTGAACATTGGCATATTAGAGAATTCTCATACACAAAAAGTGGTTCAATAGCATTGAATGTCACAGGGACTGAATAATGCAAATGATCCCACTGTTTTTTTGTTTGTTTGTTTTTTGTGTGTGTGGGGCCGGGGCAGGGGGGTTTTGGGGGTGGGGGGGTAGGGTGCTAAGGTTTGCATATTACAGCTTATGTGTTCTTAAAATTCTGTCCTAAATAAGAAATATCCCAATATATCGCCTTGCGTACAGTAGCGCAATGTTTCGCAACATATTGTAACGCAACCCCTTTACCGTGATACCTATCGTATCGCCAGATTCTTAGCAATACACAGCCATAGTGCTAAAACAAAATATTGACTCAATATTAGACAAGTTTACTTACAGTGTAAGTTTACTTACACTTTTGTTGTCAGCTATTCTGACAATAATGGCTGTATTTTGAGTAATTTTCACAATTACATTTATTTTTTTTTAAATATATACATGTATGTGTGTGTATTTATATATACATATAAATATACACAATTAATCGCGTTGTTTATATCGCTTTGCCACACTATTTTAGTTATTTCAAAGGTCCTTACAGCCGAAAACAGCTAAATAATCAAAACCCACAACCACACTGGCCAAATAAATACAGTAAACAACATGATAAAAACGACAGATTATTTGCCGCAAAATTACGTTTTATTATGTACGGAAAGCACACACTCTATTTCTCCCACTCTCTCTAACAGATGCACACACATAACAGTCAGCATACGCGCTAATGTTGTTAGTGCTGCTCTGACATTTTTCAAAAGCGAGGTAACAACGATGCTGTTCCTGAAGAAAATAAACTTAAAGTTTTACTATTAGTAGAGATGCTGCTGCTGATCACGTTTGAGAGAAGCAGACTCACAGAGGTAATTCATGAGCTTACTCTCTCTTTTTCTCTCTTATTCCGTCTGTCTGTATGTCTGTCTAAACTACATTATTTACTGCATAGTCTGCTATCAACGGCTCAAGCGTCATTACTAGGTCTAAAATGATGTTTTGGAATTAGCAACGAAGACATTGGATGAGCTGCTTAAGAAATTAATCCTACTCAAAATAACATTTTAAGGACAAAAACTGGATGAATGCCTTGAAATATATAATCTGATCAATGTCTTGAGGTGTGGTAACCGTAGTATAATAATTGACTTCGGTCTGCTGAATTCCTAGAAAATAATTCACACATAATTCACACCACCTTGGGTGTGGATTATTTTCTAGGAATTCAACGGCCCGTCATCAATTATTCCTTACTCAATCAATTTGACAGCACTAGATCTAAGATTAAAAAAATATCCTCAAATTAATTTAGAACCTACATGGAATATTTGCACTTGCATATATTTGCTGTGAACTAGTGAATGCATTAGTTCATATTAACCATTGACCACTCTGCCATCTAGAAGTTGCCATTGACATCTGCCATTGAAATCCCTTGTAATTAAAACTATTGACAAGAAACTGTTTAGTATGCTGAAACAAAGTCATTCATTTAATGCAGCACTTAATTACCACTGGTTTATAGGATTTATTCAACAGTCACATTTTTTTCGTATTCGCAAGGCTAGACCTGGGTCACATGGAGTGGAAGTCATTATCCATTGAAACCCTCTGAATAGAAAGCTGCTTAATTCCATGTGTCATAAAAGACTGTAACTCTAACAGCATTAGAATGGTTAACACTGGTTTAAGTATTGTACCCATAAGACTCAAATGTATTTCATGTTATCAGCAGGGCAGTTTTTTCAACATTAAACCATCACTATAAATCTTCATCTCTGTTTCAGATGGAAGACACACAGATGGCATCCTTGTACTCTGGTTCCAGATTCTGTCCAGCAGGGAATGACGGGAGCCAGTGAATCGTGCGGTAAAGGATTAGAAATGAGAGGTAAGAGAAGTTTGCTTGATGTAAAAGTGTGGATTCTCATAGTACGCTAAAAAGCCACCTGCTGGTGCTCTCCCTCTGAGCTATATGCATCACTGTGTACATATATGGTTGTGTTTATGATTTTGAGCTCTGCTTTGTTCTTTGGCACTGTACAATGTGTGAAGTGTTAATGCAGCTTGCTTGCTGCAACTCCTGGTGTGATTATGACAGACTGGAAGTGAAAAATGTCAAACATCACAGTAAAATGAAAGAGGAACAGCTCTGCCTTTAGGGCACATGTGACATGCTTTAAAAATATATATAAAATGTGAAAAAAAAAAAAAAATTAAAGGGATTTTGGTTTATATATGTTTGTCTGTAATCTTCACTGTAAAAAGTTTTTTTTGAAGTTGGAAATAAGATTATTTGAATATGTTTTACAAGAAAATACTATTTCAGTCTTTCATCTTTAGAATTTCAACTGCAATTTCATGCGTTTAACATCTTTTCCAGTGTAAACACATTCTGTGTAGAAATCTCAACATATCCTGACATTTTTGTGCAAATGTCAATATTATTCCAGAAAAATTCTAATAATTTACTCACTCCCATATGATCCAAGATGTTTATGTCCTCCTTTCTTCAGTTGAAAAGGAATTAAGGTTTTTGAGGAGAACATTCCAGGATTTTTCTCCATATAATGGACTTCAATGGGATCAACACGTTGAAGGTCCAATTTGCAGTTTCAGTGCAGATTCAAAGGGCTCTACACGATCCCAGTCGAGGAATAAGGGTCTTATCTCACGAAACGATCTGTCATTTTCTTAAAACAATAAAAAATGATATACTTTTTAACCACAAATGCTCATCTTGCACTGGCTCAACTTCAAGAACGAAAGGTCACTCGTCATGTAGGCAGAAGTACTGACCCAGTGTTTACAAAGCGAATGTGCAAAGAAAGTCAACCGCCCTTTACAAGAAAAAGGTAAAACAATGATTTTGGATGATTTTAAAGTTGCTGTACCTTTACAACATGATTACGCAATGCGTAAAGATGTGCATGTGCATCACAGAGCTACTGCAAGACGAGCATTTGTGGTTAAAAAGTATATCATTTTATTTTATTTTATTTTTTTGGAAAAAAGCGCTCTAGTTGACGTGTGCGCGGGTGCGCTTTTCCGGGAGAAATGCTTATATAAACAGTTCCACCACCGATTACGTCATTAAAGCCACGATCGAAAGAAACCATCCGAAACTTGTACCAACCCGGAAGTAAGATTTTTGCCGCATAAATTCTCTGTCATTCGTCCAAATTATTTTTTTAAACTTTGGCCATGTTTAGCATGAGAATCCAACTCTTTAACACTGTACACAAATCTGAATACACAAAACACCATTGTACCCCCCCCCCTTAATTTGAGTACAGTTTCTAAGGTAAGTGTCATCACAGTTGAATATGTAAATTGTCATAAATGTTGAAACCTATTAAAATAATACTTGTATAAAAATAAATATATAATAGCTATCAGTACTTTAATTCATAGGTCATTGATGAACATATTTGAAAATATCTGTATTTGCTAATTAAACATACATCTTAAACATTATATTTTATTTGATAATGGCGTATTGTAGTTTTTATAAAGCGTTAATGTAAAAGAGCATGTTAACTCAAAATTGGAAGCCTGTGAAGATGTATTGTCTAATCAATGGATTTTTCAAACATCTTCAATAATATTCATATTCGTATTTTTCACAGAAACCTTGAATTTATTGAGATCAAATTAAACAAAATGATTGTATCCAGAAGTTATTACATGTGACATTTTACTGACCTTCCCTGGTGTTTCATACATATTCAAATATTACTTACATAAATATAAATATAATATAAATATAATAACTATAATATAAATAATAGCTATCACTACTTTAATTCATAGGTCATTGATGAACATATGTGCATTGCTTCACATTTCCATTCAAATAATGTTTGATTTATATGAAAATATCTGTATTCCTATTTAAATATACATTTATACATTATATTATATTTGACAACGGCATATTGTAATTATTATGAAGCGTTAATTTGAAAGAGTATGATAAACGTCTTCAATAATATTCTAACATTCCGTATTTTTCACAGAAACCTTGAATTTATTGAGATCAAATTAAACTAAATGATTGTATCCAGAAGTTATTACGTTTAGACACAATGTAGTGTGACATTTTACTGACCTTCCCCGGTTTATCAGAATATCATATTGGTACAATGGAAGAAAGCTGACATTTTTGTGCCGAGTCAAAGGTCAGTATTATTCCAGATATTGAGTGCATTCATTAAAATTAATGAGGCCATTCATTAGAAAAATAATAAGTCTGTGTAAATGTTATCCTGCAATGGAAGATTTAAATAGCCAGCAGTAAGTAGCTGCTATAGTACGAGTGCCCCCACAGCAAGGTTAGGATGCGGATTACATGAAGATGGACTGCAGTGAGCACTTGGCTGTGTGCAGATTGAATTTCATGGTTTATTTAAACCAGCACTTGACACACTGTTGACCTCCCCTTGGATCTCACCACATGAGGGCATAAATTAAAGTAAACAATAAATCTCGGCTAATTTACGAATGTTCACCGATTCGTTCCTGCTTTTTATTTCACCAGAACTAACAGCGAGTACCGCCACCGCAACTGCAATAAGCTCTTGTTTTAGCTTAGCCAAGTGATTAAAAATTACGCAGGTTGTTTATGTACC
Organism: Cirrhinus molitorella; assembly: GCA_033026305.1. Taxonomy (NCBI): domain Eukaryota; kingdom Metazoa; phylum Chordata; class Actinopteri; order Cypriniformes; family Cyprinidae; genus Cirrhinus; species Cirrhinus molitorella. The sequence goes on along the minus strand of CM065122.1, from coordinate 26,515,824 downwards.
CGGATGATTTATTGTTGTATTTTAGGCAAGCATCCCCGGCTGGTGTAATTTGATTATGCTTGGCGTACTCAGGTGAAGTGGTGGCTTGAGACAGGCACGCAGACGCTCACTGCCACACAGATGCAAATGAGCCAGCAGCAGAGTCCTGCTGTGTTTGAGAACACTTGCTCTATCAGCATCCTCCAAAATAAATAACAGGGCTAGAAGGCAAAGCAGTAAATTACACTAAATGAACCAGAAAGACAGGCACCTCTGCAAAACTAACGCAAACCTTGCGCATTTTGTGCTTTCGCAGACAGATTTACAGCGACAGAGCGACCAGAAGTCATTCGTTTTCAGTGAGAGTTAGAGATGTGAGGTGATATGACTGACTGCTGATTACTATTCATGTATAATGTTGTTATACTAGTGTGTTTTTGTACATTAAGACCAAGGGCATTTTCTCTGAGGAGGCAGTTTCTCCTCAAAAAACTGGATGAGAAATACATTCATAGTGCAAACAGCAAAACAACTGTGTACAGTATTACAAAATATGACATAAAGCCTATAAATCACATGTTTTTCTAAAGTAAAACTGTCCGACATTGACACCAGCAGGTAAAGTTACAGCAGGAGTCCGTGTGAGTTTTAACAGACCCCCTAAAGCATGTGCTGAGATTGGTGGGTGATAATTGAGAATGAATGGGGGAGAGTCACATGATAGGAGGCATGCCTTCATAGTGATATAATTGGAAAATCTACACCTTTTGATCGCTTGCTTTTTGTTCTTGGTATAGTCCGCTTTCACATGGCAAAGTTTCTAAACGGACCGAATTTGTTAATACAAGTTACGCGCAAATAAACTGTCCCATAGTTGGTCAAAGTTCTACTGTTTATTTTCCAGGATTCCGCTCATAGCGGTCATCTGTCAGGATGGAACAACAACAGCTTTGCAGGCTTATTGTTGGGTTTTTCCGTAGCTGGTGCTATATTAATTTATCATTTTAAGCAGGAGTCCAGGATTCATCACTATGAAAAAGAGCAATAAGACGGCATTATAAAATGAAAAGGCGCTTTTATTTTGAATGTTGAAGATGTGCTCACCCACAGACATTTGCAGGTTCACTTTAAGAGGTGTTATCAAAACAACAAAGCTACTGCTTTCCACATAACTTACATAATTAACCAATTCTAATTCTGATATAGCCTGGTTCATTGGTCCGTTGAATCGGATTCCTCTCTCAGTACAAACAACTTTTTTTCTTTAAATCGAGCCGAGACCACCTCATTCAGGTGATCTCGGACCGATTGTTTTGGCTTGGATATGCCCAAATGCTAAGGGGGGACACGCGGGAGGTTCTGAAACAACGGGCCTGGTGTAAGAGCACCCTTATGAATTTTGCTCAATAAAAGTTTAATTATCTGCGGGTGGGGGTATTTCCTTACCCCACTGGCAGATCATTTTAACTTGTTTTAAGCAAAATTCACTTAATTCAAATTTCCCCCACCCCCAGGAAACATGACTAAATATCTTACATAATTTTGCTTATCTAGTAAATGCATCTTGATTTTAGAATTTTTTGATATTTTGGCTAGAAACAAGACAAAAGTAGCAAGTAAATAAGCTTTTTTTTGCAGTGTGTACATTGTGGGTGCAGGACACTATAGTTCATTTATGTAAGTGAGAATAGCAAAATAAAGTAAAAAAGTAAAAAAAATAATAATAATTTGATTTGACACTTTGACCTAACTATGTTTTGTTACATACCTTTTTATCAAAGTTATCTGACATTGTCAAGATGAATTTGTTCTGACAAAGTTTGGCTCTTGAGTTGTTGTCATAGTTTATTACCATTTTCTAAACTATAGCAAATGAACTGTGAAAATGTGAGAAATGTTGAATGTGCCTGAATAAATTTTGGTTTGACTGTATAAATCAGGGGTCGGCAAATAATGGCATGCATGCCAACAGTGGAACGCAGTGGAATAATCACTGGCACGCAAGCAATATAGGAAAAACTGCACACCTACATGTATTTTGAGCTAATCATTTCCCATAGTCAAACAGCCTGTTAGGAGTCATAAATACTGTTAAAGTTCGAGAATTAACTTGCGTTTGTCTACGCGTGGCTTTGTGCAAACACGCTTCAGATCAGCGATCCAACTGCGCTTGTCAATGTCAAAATAATTGAGATGGCCAATCAAATTAAAGTAGGTGGGGTTTACTGTTCAAAAAAGCAGAACGCGAATTCCAGCGCAAAGAGCGAGGTAAGACGGGAGCTGCAAATTATTTAATGTTAGTCAACTGTTTTACAATAGAAATGTTTAATGACCAACAGCTATATCCAGTGATGCAAACTACTTTACATTATTTCTTAAATATGGCCATTTTGAGAGAGAGAGAGTGAAAAATTGTGAATTAACTTAGTCTGCTTCTCTCTCTACAAACAATGAAGCTGAGTTTGGTTACTTCTGAAACAAACTTCTGAAAAGGTTGCCGACCCCTGGTATAAATCCTGTGATCACTAGTGAAATCATTCTGGAGGGTGGCATTATGCCACTGTTTGTTTGTATACAGTTAAACTCAACTCACCTTTGTTCCGCTGTCAGCAGTCACTGTCATTCATATCGCCTCAAATCACCAACTCTCACTGAAAATGAAAGACTGGATTCCAGTGTAGGCAGGTTGTTAAGAGACGCTCACACTGACAGCGCTTAACACTTTGGAGGTCACCAAGTCACTGTAGAGTTGGTTGCTAGTATGTCTTTCTACAATGAACCCCTTACTAGCAGCATTACAATGAACACTCCTGTCATAGTCCACAAAACTTTCTGCACATGCAGAAATCTGTATTATCAGATGGATTGTATTTTGCATTATAGTATGTCAATGACTGCATTATTTTTGGATTTGCTGTGGTAAATTTTACCTGGTGATTTTTTTGCTGTCGGTGTTCAATGCTTTGTCATTTCACATACTTTGTGCATGTACTTTTTTTTTTTTTTTTTTTTCAGTTTTTCCAGTTTTTTCCAATTTTATTTTGCACATTTTTAATTGAGCAACTCTTTGGTGTCCACTAAATCATGTCAGGGGTATTTAAGAAGGCACATATATTGATTATATCACATATGCTGATCTTCGTCCCACATTATGGATTAAAATGTCTCAGGAAATCAGTTCCCATTATTACGGGGTGGCTGTGGGAGTTTCTTTCACAGTGCCTGTTGGTGTTGTGAAAAGCTTCAGTAGTCATTTAATTGGGCTTAGATTCCCACATATCAAGACCTTAATTTTAGGAGCACATGAAAGGGTTACTCTAATGAAAAGAGTCGTCTTCAGGGGGTTTTTTGTGCACTCGGCCTGTGCCGTTAATGAGTACTGAGGAGCTTAGCTGGCAAGTCTGACAAGTCTTTTTAAGGGCCAAAAAAAGTTCTCTACTGTGTCCTTTTGAGTAGTCAGCAAACATTGTCACCTTTGTAAGTGGCTGCATTATTAAGTTGATCCCTGTCATGAGCCGAGATAAGAATAAAATGTTAACAATAGGGAGAGGAGATAAATTGAAAGAGAGTGGTATAGGGATAGAGGAGAGAGGGGAAATAATTGTGCTAAAAATGGGCAGCCTGGGCGCTCCAATCAGAATGTCACTACTGTCAACCTTTCTGTCTCTGGGGCACTGCGGGAACTGCGAACGAGTGTGAGGAAGAAAAGGAAGCTAGTAGACACAGAGTAGGAGGCAGAAACTGATGTCTACCCTGGGAGCCATATGGAATTCTAAAGAGTAAAAAAATATTGTATCTTATCTCAAAACTCAAACTTAACATTTGAATGTGAAGGGCAAAATGGTCAAAATCAATATTCAGTCTTGTGCACTGTGTCATTTTAGGTACATAATGTGCTACACAGTTCTCTTGATTCTGATTGGTAGATCGCATCATTCAGTATTTTTGTATATGACCACTAGCCGCTTTATTATAATATACTGATTTTAACTCAAATTGGTGTTTCATGTTATATGTCCTGCTGATCAAAGGTTTGGGATTGGTAAGATTTTTTTCATGTCTCTTTAATGCTCACCAATAATGCATTTATTAAAATAGTTACATTAAAATAGTTTTTTTTTTTTTTTATGTGATTTATTCCTTGTTATTGAATTAATTCGTAACTTCAGTCTTCAGTGTCACATGGTCATTCAAAAATCATTCTAATATTCTGATTGGTTCTCAAGAAACATTTCTGTTTATTATCAGTGTTGAAAACAGTTACATACAAAGATATTCTTTGCTGAATAGAACATTAAAAAAAACAGCATTTATTTGAAATAGTATGATTATAAATGTCTTAACGGCCACTTTTGAGCAATTTAATGCATCCTGGCTGAATTTGATCTTACTGACCACAAACCTTTAAACGGTAGTGTATTTATTTATTGCGATCTGTTTAAATATTTAATAATAAACCATACAGTAAGATTGATTTTGCAATCAATTTAATCATGACTGCCTGACAAAATATAGAGCTAACAAACAGTGGGAAAGTGTGAAAATAACAGATAAAGTGCTTTTGCAATCATAATCTGAATATGTAATTTGTAGAAACACAAAAGCAAACTATGATGTTTTATTAAAACACCATCCCACGTATATATACTATCTCCACCCACGTTACTCCAAAGTGGAAAGAGCAAACGTTTTTGGTCAGAGAGCAACATTTGAAATTCAAATAGGAATCAATATTATGTGTTAAAGGCATATGTGTACATGTATGCCTCTTCAAAGACATCAGAGGGTCACTTTGTGAGATAACGGCATCCTATCGCCCTGGGGAAGGTGGCGTCCATTTGGATTTGAGTCAAATGCGATTTCGGGCTCTTAAAGTGGCACTTCAACATGCACAGGGTCTTTGTTTTATATTCTAAACTTTCTATTGATCTCCCTCTTTTGTGGTCGGAGACTGTCTGACACAAATCTGCTAGGGTTGGAATTTTTTTTTCCTACAGATCGGAATCAATACATTATTAATTATCAATGTGGCACATGCAGTGGAGAGTGAACACCTACTAAACACTGGCAGAATAAAGCAAAGTTTGGGAATAGCAGAATTTCATCTGTGTGTGCAATAAAATGCAGTGTGAAATATTTTTCTTATTTAGTTACTCTTTTTGAAGTGAACTGGTAAAGAAATGAAAAAGTCTGTATTATTTGCTTTGTTTCTTCTTTAGTTACTGACAAAAAGTACTATGGAGGTACTGTTGTTCAGTCACCGTATCAGACGGTAAAATAAGGTACTTCAAAAAACATCATGACACATCCAAGAAACCATAATATTGTCATGCCACACCCAAAAAACATGCAATCACCATAGTAAAATCTTTCTAGATGCATTAAGTATTACTCTTATTGCACAGTTTTTTGTAAAATAAGGGGACTGAACTGAATTTAACTGATATCTTTACCGTACGGTTGAGCTAACTTTGATAGGGTATAAATCTATCATAAGAAGAGATGAGAGAGCAATCTTTTCACAGATGTACTGCCCCATCTCTCTGTCTGCTGTTTCCATGGAGGGATGGAAATTTCCAGTTTTCAAGTGACAGCAGCACTTTACAAACTTCAGTCAGTCATACAGAAGAGGTGCTGGTCAGTCATCAAATAATAGAGCCAAACAAGCAATCAGGAAAGTAGGGATGAAACCATAAAGTTGTTGTGTATATGGTAGAGGGTAATGAACATAAATATAGCAAAATATATGAGAAATGCAGAAATGTTTATTTATAATAATTATCCAAATCATGCGTGACTGCATGGTTGATATGTCAGTAAAAGACATGGTATATCATATACATCACCATACGGCTATAGATATACAGACACTTAAAAATATTTTTTTTACTTTGTGGACCCTGAGTGTTAAGAGATGTATCCAAGATACTAATAAAGTTAATAGAATGTTTATTATTGCAAAATAGCTCATGAAATAGTCCTCTGAAGTTAAATCAAGATTTACCATGGACTGACATCTCAACTGTACAGTAGAGTTTTATAAAAAACATAAATTAATAAAAAAAAAAAAAAGTGCTTGAAGCTATTTATTAGATGTCTACTAATAAGAATTTAATGTTAAATACTTTTTTCATAAGCTCCTTTTAGGGGTGAAGGTTAAAGGGATATATTGTTTTAATAATTAAATCATTTATTTTATTTTATTCAATGATTAAATGTAATAATTTAAATGCATTAAATGGTTAAATGTTTGTAATGTATTACATATTAAAATACAATGGTTACATTCTAATATAAAAATATTATAAAAAGGTTTTATGGTGTTAATATAAGCAAGAATTTTCTCTATCCATCTTATTCTTCAACACAGAAGTAAGCTTATAGGCGAGACTTCCGTTTCATTAACCGCAATAGGGAAATAACAAAAAGAATAACAATGTGCAGTAAATGGTAAAACAGTTTGTACTACAAACCAATGTGTTCATAATTAGGACAATATATTAAAATAATATGGTAAGACACACCAATCTGCAATAATATGAAGCAAAACAAGCTGTTTTGTACAGCTAAAAATAGCTGGACGCGGATAAAACCAGACCAATTACATTTCCAAATGGCCACACTTACGGGAAAAATAAGGTGGATACATCCAAAAATGTATTGGTTTACAAAACACTGTAACACTACCACTCTCAGCCTTTTTGCCAGTAGCTCATCCAGATATAGACTGACATACAGGTTTTCTAGCTTGGAAATATAAAGTTTTAATTAGAAGAGAGAAACTTTTATAATGAGCCCAAGAGCATAAGAAATTTTAAAAGCGTACCATTGTGAGAGGTGAGAAATTTAAATTTGGCAGTTTAGTGACACCTTTTTACCTTAGATTCATTTGTTTCTTTGTCTGCATCTATCCACCACATTTCTTTAATCGTGCAGCATACAGTGTTGTTATCCTCTGTTTGCATGTTTTGTTAAGATACAAGACGCTTGCCAGTAGTGACTAGATCACTGGTGAAGAATTCTGAGGATCTCTTTACTACACTACGTTTGTGTTTTAGAAAGCTAATGCTTTTATTTATATGACAGTAAAAACAGGTTTGATGTTAGAATAAAGAATTTATTTCAAATAAATGCTGTTCTTCGGAACTTTCTTTCTGTTCATCAAAGAATCCTGAAAACAGTTTGCACTTTAAAACATTACGCAGCACAGCTGTTTTTAACTTTAATAATATTAAGAAATGTTTCTTAAGCAGCAAATCAGCATATTAGAAGATGTGACACTGAAGACTGGAGGAATGATATTAAAGGGTACATAACATACACAGTTTCACCTAATCTCATGGTATTCCTAAGTACCTATGGAGTAGTACTGTATCCTTATTATCTCCAAAAAGTCTTTTGTTTTATCATATTTATAAAAGAAAAATACAGCTTTCCGATTTTCTCCGGGAAAAACCCGAGCATCTGGAGGCGCGCTGTGGGCGGAGCTAAGTTCAACGCCGTGCACATGCGCTGGGATTGCCAATAAAACACATTTGATGCTGTTTGATGCTGTTTCATTTACCATCTGCAGTTTTGAATCATGACCGGGATCTTTTATAGCTGGGACCGCTCCATCTTTCAGTATCAAACAATGTGCAAATCCAGCGTCGAACTGGGCCTTGTATATGAAACGTTCGTCAGCAAACACTGACTAAACTCCACTGCACTGTACCAAAACCACACTTCTTTAGAGACATTCTTCCCGAGTAAATCCTTTGCAGCAGTGCACTGAGTGCAGCTGAATGAACCTCATTGATGTGCGCGCTCTCTCTCTCACGGTCTAGCTGACATGATCGCGGGCGCCACGGGCACGCTTTTCCAGGAGAAATGCTCATATAAGGAGTTCCACCATTGTCTACTTCATTAAAGCCACGATCGAAAAAAAACAGCCGAAACTTGTACCAACCCGGAAATTATTTTTTAAACTTTGGCCATGTTTAGCATGAGAATCCAACTCTTTAACAATGTAAACAACTCTGAATATACGAAACACCATTGGTACCCCCCCTTAAAAAAAATTAACTGGCATTACAGAAAAATATATTCAAAATAGAAAGGTTATCTAAAAGTGTAAAAATATTTCACAGTATTACTGTTTTACTGTATTTTTGATCAAATAAATGAAACCTTGTTAAACATAAGATTCTTTCCAAATTTCAAATTTGTAAAGCATTTAAATCATAATAATGAGCCTTTAATTGCCTACATAGCCTAATAAGCATTCAAACACACACATAATGCTTGACCCAGCACACTGGCAGAAGTAATGATTGTGGATGTCAGGATTAAGCTTTTAGTAATTTATTGATAAACTAGTGCTTTTTTGTTTTCAGCTTGAGATAAAGTCGCCAACACTGACGGGATGTGCCTGTATGCATGTTTCATACCAGTGATATAATCGGAGAATATTTGTTTTCCACTTGAACTGGTTAATTTAAAAAAGTAGACATTTCACTCTCTATATATTGTTCATGTCTGTAAGGCAAGTATACACAGAGTTTCGGAGATTTGCACTCAAGTTCGCAGAGACAGAGATGGCAGAAAGCGCATCCTGTTTGCTTTAAATATTTTACAAAACCGTAATGTTTTGTTGTTATTCTAAGTGCACACAAATAAACGTCATTACAGATTCAAAAGATGTATTACTCTTTTCTGTATGACCAAAAAAGTGACCGCACCAGCGCCTCCATCTGTCATGCAGTGAATGTGCTACTATTCAGCTTAGCGCACATTATATTGAGCGGCCATGTAAAGTTGCTACTGCTTAAATATTTCAAATAACTAAGGGGCCACCCCTCGGTTTTTACTTGTCTCGATCGAGCAATTAATGTAATTTTAGTCGCTCAGGGGTATTCTGTGTAAACAATGTGAGCTCAACAAATAATAAGACCTCCTATTTAGTCTGAAAAGTTTCCTTCAAGTGCCATCGTTACAGCTATGTGTTAACTCTGCTCCTATGAAAAGCCTCTGCTGAGTGGAAGCGAGCCATGCTGTGGAGGACTGTGTCAAAACATGTCATCATGTAAGGCAGAGTGGCAAATTTAAGTCAGTGAGCGAAAAGTCCTCGGCACATTCTCTACTGTCTGCGAGGAACACATCACGTTGTGGGTGGAATGGATGCAGTGTGCTGAAAAAGTAACAGGCGGCTTCACATTTGCCAAGCATATCATTTATCGTCCCTCAGTGGCGGTGATGCAAAGATGTTTTTTTATGTGAATCAGAGCAGTAGAAAAAAAAGTTAATGGCTTTTAGTGTCCATACCATGCACAGTTCGACTGGGAATACATTTCCATGAATTTAAATCCACGTTAATGAGGAATTGTCATGTCAGATATTTTCTGTCCATAAATGAGTCTGATTGGATTGGTGTTGGTACATTTTTAAAGAAAGCATCAATAACTGCAAATGTGCTGTTGTGTTAAAGAAATGTTTAATTGTGTGTTCTCTCAGGAGTGAGCTGTGTAGACGAGTATGATGAGATGGCAGCTGTGTCAGAGTGTCTCCGGTGGGCCGGGCCGATGCCGTCACGCTTCAGGAGCTGCTGGGTGCCATGCAGGGATGACTGCACCTTCAATTCCTGGTCTAAATTCTCAGAATGCTCTGGCTGTGGGAGCCGACGAACCCGCAAACGCACACTAACAGGTGAGAGCCTTTAAACTTCTGTGTTAAAGTTGCATGATTCTGGTTATTTTTATTATATTATTATATTATTTATTATATATAATAAATTGGAGATCACGATCGTAAGTGTCAGTGGAGCGTGGGCAGCGCGATGTGAAACAGTCGTAATAGACATCACTGAATCGTCATTTTGGAATAATTTTGCATGGGTGTTTGAACAGAGATTGCAATCTTTTAAGGATTAATCATGCAGTTCTAATGTGAACACTGCAAAATGTTAAAGCTACATAACTCCTGGTTTATCCAAGAGGCTGTGACTTTAGCTTTATCTAGACTGAGTTCTCGTTTACGGCTTATTTTGCTTAAATGGTCAAATATATCAAAAATAGCCATCTTGGTGAGAATTTATATAAACGCAGTCGGTTATATTCTAAGTAAATGTAAAAATTTGGGGGAAAATGGATATGTAACAATACATTGTATTCATGCATGAGGTCTTAAAGTGACAGCATATACCTGCTGCAAAAATAACTGTGTTATAATATGTATTTCTTTATCATGAAATTAAATTACCTGTGTCATGAAAGATTTTGGTCATATTACCCACCTCCATTTTGGAGGAATAAATAAACTATCGTTAAAAAAAAAGATCAGAAAGTGTAGACAGAAAGAATACACTTTTCTAATGACGCTTATACCATAACTATACTTTACTATTTGTGAATTATTTTATTTGTTTTTACATATTTATTTATTTATTATTTTGTACTTCCATCACAGGGCTCGACATTAACGCTTGTCCGGGACAAGTGGATTTTGTAAAGGGGCAAGTGAAAGAGAATTTTACTTGCCCGACCAGACGAGTAACCCGATTAAAACATCAATAACAAACAATAACTAGGGCAGCACAGAAATTTTGGTGAGAATGATTCTAAACGGTGACTGATAACGGACAGTATCAAGGTTGCATCAGCTGAGGCTCGTACAGCCATATCTGACTGATGGCAAATCAAAACTAATAGGCGCAGCAGCACACACAAAGAAACAAACATGAACAAACATACCGCAGTAGGAAAAAAAAAATATATATATATATATATTGTATATAACGATATAGGCAACATCACATGACCAAGCCAGCATGATTGCAAATGTGACTTTGATTTTATACAGTAGCAGGTAAAAAAACAAGCAGTTAATATTAACTGACTTACATTTTAGACACACTATTAACCATTTTTTCTCACGAAAATGGCTCTAAGCAAAGCCACAGTGAATCTCAGAGCAACACACAACGGTGTTTCATTACTAAATGATTCAGAATTTTTTTTTAACTAATTGGGTCGTAGAGTGATGTAGTAAGCCATTCCTCCACCTACTGGTGGTTTAGTTTCATATTTAAAAGTATCATTGTCTCTTTCCAACATTTCAGATTTATATGTTAAACATTAATCTTATAACATTATTTTTGCACTTGCAATTTTACTGTTTAAATGTATTTATGGAACCTTTTATCTTCATTAAACGGTCTGAGTAAATGTATCTAAATGGCACTTTCGATGCGGCTTCAGTGTTTCCTCTGCAGTGAAGTTTGTTGATACTGACTTAATTTGAATGGTAACAACCATACAGAGTCTAATTATTCTAACTGAATGTATTGATAAAATGTAAGAATTTGATGTAAATGATGACACGTAGGCCTACATTTAGGATATTTAGAAAAATATTGCCCCTCATAAAGTTAAGTGTCCTAAAAATCCATTTAAGGCACATTATCACAAATATTCTGATGAAAGTAAGACCTCATAGAGCAGTGATGAGGCAATTGCTTCAGAATGGAATACATTCTACAAAAAGGCTTTTTTTGACACGGACAAACAAAGTAACTTTTTTACTCAGACAAGTGAAGGACTGATTTACTTGTCCGAAGGATATGTCAAGGCTTAATGTCAAGCCCTGCACTACCAGTCAAAAGTTTTTTATTTTTATTGTTTTTAAAGAAGTCTCTTCTGCTCACCAAGCCTGCATTTATTTGATCCAAAGTACAGCAAAATCATTAAAATGTATTTTTTCTATTTAAAATAACTTTTTTTATTATTTGGAAATGGAATTTATTCCTGTGATTTCAATGCTAATATTTTTTTTTTCACATCTTTAAAAAATTATTCTAATATTCTGATTTGCTGCTCAAAATTTTTATTATTCTTATTATTATTACTGAAGTAATGATGCTGAAAATGAAGCTTTGATCACAGGAATAAATCACTTTTTTAAAAACATATTCAAATAGAAAGCAGTTATGTTAAATGGTAAAAATATTTTTGGATTGAATGAATGCAGGCTTAGTGAGCAGAAGAGAATTCTTTGAAAAATATTACCAAATATTACCAAAATATTTTCAAAAATATCTTTCTGTTCAAAAACTTTTGAACTGTAGTGTACACTTATATTGCAATTATATTTTTAAATGTAGATATACATGTTTGTATAAATGAAAAAAAGGAAAATTTATGTAAAAAAGTCATGTATAAATATAAATACAATACATTAATAAGAAAGTAAAAGTATAAATGTGTAAATTTATAATATAAATTAGTTTGTCTCACTGGAAAATACTGGATAATATTGTTATATTAATAAATCTGATCCTGTGTACAAAAAAAAAATCCAAATATATTAAGAAGAAAAAAGTACTTTAAATTATCATGTAGGTACTGTATTTGTGTTTTGATATGCTCTGGCATGTTTTATCAAATAGTTGTCACTTCCCTCAGGAAATAGAAGAGGAAAGTTAATTTTGTTCATTTTTCACAGTGAGCAGGATGTTTGTTTAGTGTTTAGAATGAAAAAGTCACACAACAAAACAAATACTGTGACAGTGAATAAACTAAATCCTTATACCGTAGCAAGTCGATAAGCTTGTTTATATCCTGACAAGGTCGGGTACAAATTAGTGGCGTATTTGTAAAATCCTGTGAGAGCTAGTGCCAAGATGTACAATGGCTTCTGGAGTGTCACAATTGTAGTATCACTTGAGGGATATCATTTTAACAAAGGGAGTAAGCCGACAGACAAGTCAGCTTTAGTATATTCCTTAGCTGAGCATAATCAGCTAAAGCTAGAAAAAAAGGTCTTGGAAAAGGAAATCATTTAAAGTGAACTTTGTGTTCAGTGCTCCATTGAGGAGAATTGACATGAATTATTTGATTAACTATCCTCCTCTGCTTTCCTTTAGCATTACTGCACCTACCCAACATATTTTGACAGTCCTGTCTATCATCAAAGATCAGAAGCCTGCTGTGAACTGCTCTACAGGCAAATTTTAGAGCTGCCTGTTAGGGAATTACTGCAGTTCTTTCGCCTTTAGTTAGTTTGTTCGCATAAAAATCATGATTGGCTCTCATTAAGATCCTGCACGTCTCACGATGTGACGTATTGACTGTGTCAGATAAACTTTCAAAGGCTTTCTCACCTCATACTTTTAGGAAATCCCACATCAAAGGCGATCACATGCTAAAACGTCAGATTTCAACCTAGAAATTCAAGAGCATCAAAAAAAAAGCAGAAATGAAGCCTGAAAATTGCAAGCTAAGATTGTGCTTCTTGCTTATTGAATGCACAATATCCAGCAGGTGTTTTCTTGAGGTGTCATCAATAATGAATCGCCGCTGTGGAAAGTGTGTGTGTGTGTGTGTGTGTGTGTGTGTGTGTGTGTGTGTGTGTGTGTGTGTGTGTGTGTGTGTGTGTTTTATATACATATGCACATACTCTCACACATGCAGTGAAAGCAGAGAGCAGATTGTCAGTGAGGCTGCAGTGTACTGACAGAGATTTCACACTGTTCGAGCTGTTTTCTATCACTGACCGCCTCTGTACACCAAAAACAGATGGAGACTTCTCTGGAAGCTTCTGGACACCAGTGAGAGTGTGAGTTTCTCCTTGCCTCTGCCTCTGTGGCCATCTTACTCACTTTCTTCCTGTATGCTGTATATAGAGGCCCGCTGATATACAGACAGTACTAGAAGACAGATAGAATGTTCATGAGGGAGTCAAAGAATCATTCACTCGACAGATTTGTTTAAACCACACTGATTCATTCAGAAATAAAACAAGTGACAAAATTAAGAGCTCCAACCCATGCTCTTAACTAAGAAATTGACTTGAATTTACTTTTTCCTGAAGTTTAAAGAGGACTCAACCCTCTTTTTAGTTGTGGTTTACTGTCTCAATCTAAATTACATTGCACTGGTGTTTTAGGAAGCCAAACAAATTAGAATATAATAATAATAACCACAATTTTATATTCCTATGACAGTAATAGCCATATCAAACTACACCTTTGTTTTTTGTTTGTTTTGAATATGCACCTTCTAGTGGTGAAAATGACATACTGTGCCTTTAAGTGTTAAAAGTAAAAAATGTTATTATTATGCTTTGGAATGTAGTCAAGTAAAGGTTTCTCAAAACGAAAAATACTCCAGCAAAGTACAGATACTTCAAAAATGTGTTTGTTACTGTCCACTACTGCGCTCAACAATTCTGCTTTGGCTTCGTTTGGAACCGTTTTCGAATGGCAATATAGTGTCTAAAATGTAATTATTCTCATTAATAAAGTTCACTACTGGCAAACTTGGCTAGATATTTTTTTAATCAGTGCTATGTAGGGAAAACCGAGAAAAGGGCTGTTACATTCCATTTGCCAAAAATGATTCTCACTAACTGTCTATGGGTGGGAAAACAAAAATCCAGAAATTCTGTACTTTTAACAAAATCCCTGGAGCTGTCAAAAGTCTGCCAGATGATGCAAAATGACACATTTTGCATCATCCAGCAAACTTTTTCTGACAAATAAACAGGGATATCTGAGTGCAGGTAGCATGGAGAAAGAGTACCCAATTGTTTACATATACTAACAACATATTAGCAATACAAAGTTGGTTGAAAATTGGCAGACTTATCCTGTAACTATCTATTAAACTATAAAACTGTCATGCCTACATGATATTTGTTAATTACTGTAAACATTTTTTTTAAACTTAAATCTGTATCCCTTAAATATATGTGACCCTGGACTAGGGCTGACCGATATGTCAAAAATGAAATCTTGATATATAGCTTTAAAAGAGTATCCTAGCGATGACTGAAGCCACAACAATTTGAGGATTCATTAATTACATTTTAAAGTATAGATACACATTAAACAGATTGCACATGTGGCCTTAAAAGACAACTTACTAAAATTAATTAAAAACTAAAAGTTGTGACAAAAGAAATTAAATGAGACTAAATGTAAACACAAAATAGTTGTAAACATAATTTGTAAGTAACACAATTACAGTTTTTTCTTTTCCAAAAAGACAAGTCTGTCTACATCGTCTGGCTTTCAGAAGTAGATTAAATGTGCAAACTGTAAGCTTGAAAGTATACAACAAGAAATGGCACACAATTTGTCAAATTTTTAAATTTTTTTTGTCAGGAAGACTACAGTGCCTGGCTTTAAGAGGTAGATTAAGGGACCGTTAACATGTCGCCCCTAAAAACGTGTAGAAAACGATATGCGCGCTGCTTTCTCCTTTCCAAAGCGCTCTGTAGCTTCCACTCCCGTGGGAGTCTGCCATTGCTAAGCAACCAGGACCTGCGCTCTCTATGAAGACGCGGAAGTTTAGGCATAGGATTAAATTAATTTCAACACTAAAAATCTCTTGCTATAGGTCTTCGACTAAATGTATTTAAAATGGTGGTTACGGAAAAGGATGAAGCGGATTGACTGGGTTTCTTGTCACGTGTCCCGCGGTGCATTTGCGGCATTCTGAAAAGTTGAGATGTTTTTGTCTCGATGTGGTGCGGACATGCCTGGAAAAAACAAGCGTGACGTACCACATGCACGTCGCTTCCATTATGAGCGCACTTTTCAAGCCAAACCACTTCCATATAACTTACTTTGTGATACCTTTTTTGTCAACAACTTGAACGTTAAAAGCTGCATGCTGTTGTCGCATATTTCTGCTATGTGATTGGCTCTTATATTAATCCATAATGAGCAAAAATGCCTAGAGCTTATCAACGTTATCAACATATATTTTACGCGATTCGATATGATATTGTTTATCGGCACAGCCCTACCCTGGACCACAAAACCGGTCATGAGGGTCATTTATAAATTGAATCAATAAACTTTCTATGTTTGTTAGGATAGGACAATATTTGGCCGAGATATAACTATTTGAAAATCTCGAATTTGAGGGTTCAAAAAAATCCAAATATTGAGAAAATCGCCTTTAAAGTTGTTCAGATGAAATTCTTAGCAATATTATATATTTACATTAGGAAATTTACAAAATACCTTCATGGAACATAATCTTTACTTAATATCCTAAGAAAAATCGATCACTTTGTCCCATACAATGTATTTTTGGCTATTTCTACAAGACTGGTTTTGTGATCTAGGCTCACATATGAGAAAAATAACATACACTATAAGCTGATACATGTAAATCCCCACAACAAGTACACCTAGTTTTCTTGGTTGACCCTCTGTGCAGCTAATTTGAAACACAAGAGTGAAGCTGTCTCATCATATATTCTTTGAGACAGTCTAATTTAGCTTTTGACTCCTCCAGAGATTGACTGAATCCACTGAGTATTGCATCACGATTGATGATGATCTTTCATCAGCATTATCTTAAAAGCTTTAGCTGTCAGCAAAACCACACCGATCTCATTGATGCAACACAGCAGAATCCTTCAGTCACACAACAAAATGCAAAAAAGCTTTTGAATCCAGTACATCAAAGCATTATATTTCACAGCTCTTCAGCTTGACCATGCATAATTGTCCAGTGTGGCCCACAGGTTTGACAGGCTGATGTAATTATGCTTGACAGGTTTGAGGACCCTGTTGAACGCTGGTTTGTAGTGTCGGTGACAGCAGTCTAAAAAGGAGCATCTCTCCTCATGGACAGATCCTTTTATTTATATAACCTAATAATATTCATCATGTCTAATGGACATGACTAATTTGAAATGTTCCAGGAAGTGAAGTGTGCAAAGAGGAACTAATAGCCTCTTAAACAGAAGTCTTTATGATGTGAAATCTATTCATTTCTCTCCTCATTAGATAAATTAGATGTATATGGTCCACTGAACATGAGTACTGCGGGTCTATGTTTGTATATTTAAAAATAAAGAATGTGGGAGAGAGAAAGAAGCATTCCGGTCTTCGCATTAGACAATTTATTTCTGTCCTTTCTTTGAAAGTGTCATGTAAGCAAATTTGGGCTTCATTAATAACCTGTGAGGTTTGTTCTTGTGTGACGAGCAATTAAAGTTTGGTTTCTGTTTAACATACTTGATGTATGTGTCTTGGTGTTTGTCTGTGGAACAACCAAATTGGAAATTTTTTCATGTGTCATAGTTTTTAGTGAATGGACTTTCATTGGAGGGAAAGAAATATATCAGGTTTCATTAAAAATATATTTAATTGTGTTTTGAAGATGACTGAAAGTCTGGTGGGTTTGTAATGAGATTATGGTGAGTAATTCTAGCTTGCTTCCTAATCCACTTGTCTAATAAACCTGGCATTATATATTACGATTATTGTTGGCTCTGTGACAAATGACTTGTGTTCCTCTTTTGTATGTTGCTTTGGATCAAACTGTCTTCTAAATCCGTAAATGCATATGAGTAATTGATGGCAGAATTTTCATTTTGTGATAAAATAACCTTTCAAAATGAATTATTTAAAATGAACATATCAAGCATTTAGCATAAGCATCTAAAACAATCTAAAAGTAGTGATTATATTGAAAGTATGTGATTTTAATTAGTTCAGGTATTCCCTGGGAATCAAAATCAGACCCCACTTCTGTCTGACAGTACAGCACATGGCACACTTTATAAGCAAATGTTGCTAAATAGCACAAAAATTGGTTCATTGACTAGTAATCATAGGGAAACCACTTTAAGTGCTATATAACTCCTATCTTTAAAGATGCTATACAGCACCTTTGTCAAATGGTGCTATGTAGAACCATAATAGGAACCTCATTCTCCTCCTTCGATTTTAGATGTTACTCCACTCTCATATGTTTGCTCTGAATGGAAATTCACTACAATGGCAAAAGCTGTTTTGAATCACTTCTGTGCTTTTCTGAGGGGCCCTGGAATGTTTTTGCCTAAAGGGGCAAAAAGGTTGAGAAAAATGTTATCTTCAGGAAATTAACACTTAATTTTAAAGTCATTTTTTTAATCCTTTCCCTAACTTAAGGGGCTTTTGCACCAAAAGAATCTTTTCATAGTTCTTAGAACTATTGGCAAAAGTGTAAGGTAAAATTGGTTAACACTTTAATACACGTTGAGCAGAGTTGGGTCCCCCCCAAAAGTCCCACAGGACAGCACAATTTGAACTCTGACCAGATGTCTTTCCATCCATAGTCCATATCAAAATTGAATTCTGATCTTGACAGTCCATTTATCGGCTATTTCAGAATTGTTCCTCCATCCGTTTCTTATTCTGCTCCTGGAGGGCCAACCTCTTGCAGACACTGCAACGCCCTAGCTCTAATACACGCCTGGAAGTTTCTAGTAACCCTGAAGACCACGATTAACTGCTTCAGGTGTGTTTATTCAGAGTTGGAGCTGAACTCTGCAGGATTGGACATGTCTGCTCCATCATATATAGTGTGCTGAAAGAGTGGCATGTTTGCAAGTTATTCTCTGACTCCTGCTCGCGTCACTAAGCGTTTCCATTTCAGTCTACTCAGAATAGTTCTCTAATCGTTCCCTGGGGATGTTTGCAGTGGCACTTAGCAGTCCACAGTTGACAGCAGAATGAATAACGGTCCAGTTATCAGACATCATTAATGTTTTAATAATTTTCAAAGACAGATAAGTATATTACACACATGAGCTCCCAGATTGCAGTGTGAATATTTCATCCAAATGGCACCTAAAATTCAGATCAAATCCCTCTCTCTTGTTCAATCTTTCTTTCTGACTCTCCATCTATTTTATCACCATTTTCAGGTCGGAGCCGGAAACAAGACCGCTGCCAGCGGGAAGACTTGTACCCTCTGGTGGAGTCTGAGCCCTGTCCATGTGAGGAGTTTGTTTCTCAGCCCTATGGTAATTGGTCATCTTGTATCCTGTTGGAGACTCCAGCGCAAGGATCCCTCCAGGGTTGGAGGGGTCGCAGAGAGACGCGTGACTGCGGTCAGGGTTGGCGTTATCGCGCAGTGGCCTGTCTGGACCACGAAGCCCATTTGGTTAGCCCAGACCTCTGCAGTGAATCAGGTTCGTCTACTCATTTCCTCTCTTTCTCTCTCTCAATAAAGAGCCAAGTAATTTTTCCTCCGCTGGGAAGGCAAGCAGTCATTAGTCAAATAGGAAGCTGTGGGGTGCCCTGAACTGTCAGTGTAAATTAGACGGAGGTCTCAGCATCGGCACCAGGTGTTTCCGCTAACGTTGTTAGCGTGATGTTGAATGGCAGGGGCTCGGCTGCTTTGATGGCTCAACATGCTCTTTCACAGGTCTGGTGGAAGAGGTCTGCCACGTACCCTGCCCTCTGGACTGCAAGCTGAGCGACTGGTCACCGTGGTCGGCCTGTAGCGCCTCCTGTGGCAGCGGGCTGAAAATCAGATCCAAATGGCTCAGGGAGAAGCCGTTCAACGGTGGGCGGCCATGCCCCAAACTAGACCTGAAAAATCAGGTGAGATGTGCGCTCCCAATAGGGAAATAGTATCTCTGTGGGCTTCCACTGCCATATGGTGGATCATCAGTGAGAAACGAGTAATGAGAATCGTTAGGGTCTATGATCGCTGGCATCATGATTCAGATAATCGCTCATGTAAACTGTTTCATTTAGGGCCTTTAACACATCCGATTTTACTGAGCGCCTGAAATATCCCCAACGGAATATATTTAAGCTGCCTAGAGATACATTTTGCATTTTCAGCACGGTTAACATTCAACTCATTACCATTTCACCGGTTAATGCATGCTTCTTCATTAGGTGCAGTTTACCGAACGTACTACAGCCTCGAAGCAAAAATCTGAACAAACAGAGTCTCCTCGTCCTTAAATAGTTTGTCTCTCACAGCGAGACAGCACAAAGGTGCTAACAAGTGTCCGTGTAAATACTCTTCCTGATTGCTGTAGATTTGTGCTCTTTGCAGAAAAACATGCCCATTAGCGCAGACTGTCTTTTAGTGACCTCTCCTCTCCTCCTTTCACCGTCAGCTAGTTAGGACAGTTTGTACAAGTGTTGTGTTAAACGCTGTTGATTAAGCATGTGTCCTTATCTCGCTAAAGCACACATATGGGTAGCATATTGTTCAATTTTGGTAACAGAAATGCTCATTTGGTCATTAATAATGTGCTTTATGCATTAGTAAGGACTTTGTTTGAGTCTGAAAAAAATGAAAGAATAGCATAAGGAAGTTACTTTCGTCTATGAGTGCATTTGCGACAGCTTGCTCCCAGATGGGTCTCGCGTTAAAAGGAAATGATATTATAAATGTGCTGTGTGTGCTGGAATTGGCTGCAGAGGACACACTGGTTTCTAGAGGTCAGTATGCAGATGAGGCAGTGTGCGTGAAAAATATTCAAATGCATTCTTTTGCTGCTGTGTGTACAGATGGTTAAGTGCCTACTAACAACTTTTATGGACCCACTGTTTAACAGGACTCAAAATACCCCTTCGATAAAGGCAGAGTTTGCCTTGGCTAATGCCCCCTCCAATCTTTTGGGGAGATGAACTCTAACTGTTAACATTTTGCAAACGGCCGCTCTGTGGTCTTGGCAGACAGGCTGTGCAGCTGGCGGGTTTTGAAGTGGCCCACTCTGCAAAGGTGTGGAGATTGAGATTTTTTCATAAGTATAGTAGAAAGTCACCAGCAAAGCCACAGTGGATTTGTGTGTATGTGTGAATGTATTTGAGTTCGAGAGAGACCCTGATGAAAATTGTATCGCTCTGAGGATGCCCTTTTATAGCTCAGAAGACTTAATGAAATTCTCCGAAGAGTTTGATGGGAAGTATTGGAGTTCATATTGAAATCTCTGAATTTTGAATGCAATATTTGGTATCTTGGTATATCTGAGCACATTTATTGGTTGGATCATTTCTGATTCTAAAACTTATGTGAAAACTAAATTTTTTCTTGACACTTTCATGCATTTGGTAGATGCTTTTATGCAAAGTGACACAGCATTCAATTTTTTATCAATTCATGCATTCATTGGGAATCGAGCCCATGACCTTGGTGTTGCAGCAACTTTTCATTTGCTTTTATCTGAATAGTGATGCATCAAAATAAAAAAAATTCTTGACCAATATTGATACTGTGGGCTGAAACTGAAAACTCTGGCCTTTTGAAACAGAGGGTTGAGTGATATTTCCACTTTCCATGAATTACATGACAATGTTGTTTTAAAGGGGACCTATTATGCACTTTTTTACAAGATGTAAAATAAGTCTCTGATGTCCCCAGAGTGTGTATGTGAAGCTTTAAAATACCAGACAGATAATTTTTATAGCTTGTTAAAATTGTCACTTTTAGTATATGAGCCAAAATGCACAATTTTTGTGTTTGTCCCTTTAAATGCAAATGAGCTGGTGCTCCCAGTTTCCTTTTCAGAAGAGTGCAGAGCTTCAAGAGCCGGCAAAAACAAAATAGGACAATCTCACGCACTAAAAATGTCAGAAACTCTCTTTAAATGCAAATAAGCCGGTGCTCCCGGCCCCCTTTTTCAAAAGAGGGCGGGGTTTCAAGAGCCGGCAAAAGTAAGTTAAGCCTTATATGTTCAAAATGGAATTGTTTAAAACACAGACGGAGTGCACTGTGCAATAAAAATAACAACATAACTGGTCTCATGGTGTCATTGCGTGCTATTACAAACTTTATAAGCCCCACTTGTGAGCTTGACAAATTCAAGTGGTTGACTTCACATTGCTTCCATATGCAGTTTTTAACTACACGCTCCAGTTTACGATGATTCTGGTAGCATGTGAAGGCAACATCTGTAAAAAAAATGGTAGCTTTAGCAACATTGATCCCTAAACATATAGGGTACATATAGGGGACATTCCTTTGAAAGTGAAATTTAACCAGTGTCCTCAGCGACTCAGATAAAGGGAGTCTATGGAGATGCCTGTGTTTGTTGGTGCATCCCAAAACACAACATTTGTAATGCCTCTTTGGCGCTGACATTTTATTTCCAGCAGCTACAGCACGACACCTTATAAAAGTGATTTTTCCATAATGGGTCCCCTTTAAATAGCATTTCACTGTTTGTGCCTTTAACATGCTACACGTGTGCACAAAATAATTATTATCATTATAAATGAATCAGTATTAATGTGAAAATAAAGGTTTTAATGCACAATGGGAAGCCTTAATTTGCAGTTGTGCTGGAAGTCATTATACTTCTCTAGACTTTAGAGAATTTATCCACAGTTTTTTGAGAGGTGCAGTTGTCTCAACAGCTGCATACATGACCTCTTTTGCAATCATATCATCTATCAACACTCAGTGTTTACATTAAATGTAATTAGGCTGGCATTGTTTCATGTCTTTTTTTGTCATTGTAAATGATTTTTTAATGAGATCTTAAAGCAGCAGTCCCCCCCCTTTCAGATGTTCAGCTCATTGTTCGTCTTCAGTAGTGATTTTTTTTTTTCTCAGCAATGTTTGATGGCTAAAATGTTGTACATCCCTAAATTCTTCTGTCTAGTACATTGAATGACAAACTTTTTGACCTCCAAATGTGATAATCACATTTTGTGCTTAATATTAACTCTTTCCCTGCCATTGACAATTTTCTTGCTTTCTGTGTTTTCACTGGTGTACAGAAGGAGGTGCTTTTCCTCATCTTCTAAAAGAGTATTAAGTCTATGAAACAAAACGCATTGAAGAAAAAGCAATTGCGTATGTAAGCAGATACATATGTAAAATAACGTGATCATCAAACATTAACCATTAATATAAATAAAAACTAACTAACATTACTAAATGAAATGACAATCCAAGAAGTAGTTTAGAAACCATGCATTAAGAGCTGGGGTGTGAAAACTTTTTAACAGAATGTGTAAATTTTTCTTATTTTGCCTAAATGTGATATTTTTTTTTAGTATTGCCCTTCAGAGGCTACAGAAGATCATTACATGTTTCCCAGAAGACAAAATAAGTTAAATTTACCCTGATTCAAAAAGTTTTCACTCCCCGGCTCTTAACGCATGTTTTTTCCTTCTGAAGCATCAGTGAGCATTTGAACCTCTTGAAATAGTTGCATATGAGTCCCTCAGTTGTCCTCAGTGTGAAAAGATGGGTCTCAAAATCATACAGTCATTGTTGGAAGGGTTAAAATACACAAACATGCTGGAAAACCAAAGAATATGTGGGACCTGTAGGATTTTTCTAAAGAACAGCAGGCATGTTTAACTGTGAAACAAAAACGCTGCTGAGGATCATTCAGGCATCAACACACAGTTAAGAATCAGGGGGATGTAAACTTTTGAACTGGGTCATTTTTATAAATTCAACTATTATTTTCTCTTGTGGACTGTATGTAAACATCTTTTATGTGAACTTATTCACGTCAAGTCTGAATAAAAAATAACATGCATTTTATGACCCCTCTTATTTTAGTAAATTAATTAACATTTTGCAGATTCTGAAATGGTGATGTAAACTTTTGACATCAACTGTATGTGCTATATATATATATAGCACATATATATATATATATATATATATATATATATATATATATATATATATATATATATATATATTTTTTTTTATCTCAGATTTTTTTATTCTGGAATTTGTCAAAGTCAGAAAGAGTAAAAAAAAAGCAGAGTGAATGTCTTTGTGTTGAAACTACTGTTCCAAGAACAATCGAAACCCTTATTAGTGGAGTTTATGGTTCAAAGCTGCATGCTCAAAGCATTCAATGTGTAATTCAAGACCGGCAAACATTTTCCTAAAAAATCAGGTTGTGCACTATCAACACTTTAATTGGCATTTCAGTATTGTCACATCAAATGCATTATTTTGCAGCAGATCAGATTACGTGTCTGGAGCGGGCTTTGATGTCGTATTCTCTTTAAGTAAATTGTTTGGAGCAGGACTAGGTAAGGAAACTTTGTTAACACGCCACGTTCCTTGTGAGCTTTGGCTTGTTATGTGTCTTTGATAATCTGTCTCAGGCTGTCTGGCCTCTACCTTTAACAAGCAATCCTCACTTTCCCCAGTGCGGCTTTCTGCCGGGAGTCAAAGAGCAGGGCAGCGCTCTGCATTCATTCATTATTTAGACTTTCAGGTATTACAGGCTTGGAGAGGCCTGTCACAATCACTAGATTGTTCCAGCTCCCTTTCGGACTAGTAAACAGCTGACCGTGTTCAAGACCAGAGCTGTCTTTCCACCACTTATCTATTGATCGGCTGTCTGTCTCGCCCTATAAGGACATAACACGGATATAAGGCTGCAGCGCACAGCTGTTAGTGAGAACCCAACACTCCAGGTTTCCTTTCTCCTTCCTGGGAGGACAACTTATTTAAGCGGTCTTACGGCTTACCACACGTCATTTGAGGACGTGCAGCGTTCCATCTCATTATGCCGATAAATGCTGATGATTCTGACCGTCTTTGCCCTGTGATTGTCTGCAGTCAGCTGTGCCGATGGGAGATGGGATGATGCGCGACCTTCTCCAGATGTTTCCTCTCGCGCCGTTCCCCACAGTGAGTCACTCGACAGAGATGAGATTGATATTCTTATCTCGCCTCCTCATGCTGTACCGATGATCAGCCACTGTGACGGGAGCGGGAGGAGGTTGTGCATGAAGGGATGTCGTCCCTGCGCTGTGTCTTACTACTGATCTGAAAATTGAACTGTGCGGGAACTGGCCACATTAGTGACACATGCTCCAGATTCTGAATAACCACCTTAAACCAGAGTTTGAGTGGTTAGCTATTGTTTTATATGGATGTCATGATGTATTAAAGGGATAGTTCACCAAAAACGTAAGATTCTGTCATTAATTACTCACCGTCATGTCTTTCCAAACCTGTATCTTCAGAACACAAACTAAGTCATTATTTTTGTTTTATTTGTGCACAAAAAAAGT
Organism: Cirrhinus molitorella; assembly: GCA_033026305.1. Classification (NCBI taxonomy): domain Eukaryota; kingdom Metazoa; phylum Chordata; class Actinopteri; order Cypriniformes; family Cyprinidae; genus Cirrhinus; species Cirrhinus molitorella. The sequence goes on along the minus strand of CM065122.1, from coordinate 26,491,058 downwards.
GTTTTCGTAGGTTTATAAAATTACGGTTGAACCACTGATGTTTTAACGATGTCCTTACTACCTTTCTAGGCCTTGAAAGTGTAAGTTGTGTTGCTGCCTATGCAGGGTCAGAAGCTCTTGAATTTCATCAAAAATATCTTAATTTGTTTTCCGAAGATGAACAAAGGTCTTACAGGTTTGGAACGACATAACAGTGAGTAATTAATGACAGACTTTTCATTTTTGGGTGAACTATCTCTTTAACGTCACTCAAAACACATTCTTTTCATGGAACACAAAAGAGTTATTTAGCAGAATGTACAGGCTGCTCTTTTCCTAAAAATGAAAGTAGATGAATTTATGAACATGGATGGATAGATTTGTTGTAGATTATCACATTATGTGGCATTGGAAACCTGTTTGAGAGTCTTAGTACTCAAATACTCTCTGTTTGGTCAGTGACTATGCAGCTGGACAGCTGTGTTTGGCTTTGAACAGCATTTTCATCGGTTGCTTGAACAAGACTTGAGAGCTCTTTTGTAACATTGATATTTCCTCGATCCAATTATAAAAAACTCTATGTGCTTTATTATAGTGGCATGCATTGCAGTATAAACGTCAGAAATATGACTTGTACTCATTTGTGTAAAATGGTCCATGTTTCTGAAACGCTAGTGAGGTAATTTTCTGGCTCTTACTCTAATGTGTAGGATCCTCATTACTAAGTGTGGAAAATGTTGATGTTTCTATCAGATGCAACAGATGCAGTTCTCCTCAGGGCTGGTGCAGTCTCCGCCGCAGTTTGAAGTCTGTTTTACCCGCAGCGGAGGGCTCGGTGCGAGATTCGCTGTGTAAAGAACATTCTTCTTGCCCACCTCCAGAGCTGGGTACCATATGGTAGCCATCATGTGCGCTGAGGCAGACTGTTCTGCTGATGAGATGAGCCTGTGTTCACCAGGCTTGCATAATTTAACAACCTCTGTAAATCTGTGCTTAGAAACCAATCTCTCTATAAAGCATTTGTGCCTCTCCCACAGCTTTTAAATGAAGCACGTCTTTAGCTCAGAAGTAGACTTTTAGAAACCATCTTGTCATGCTTTTGTATGCTGTGACTGCTCTGCACAATGATATGCTCTACAGCATAGGGAAATATGATGGAGGTTTGTTGTTAAACCTCTCAAAGACATTATACTTCTGTGCACACAGATTTTTATCGTATTACAGCATGTTACAATTATAATTAGATTTGTTTACAAAGCTACCTATTGTTGGCAGCATGGTGAAGTGCTCAACATTCATGTTCGTAGTATATTGAACTGTGGGGCTTACACAGATAATCATCTGTGTGTTTGTGTTTTCCTTCTCTCTAATTTGCAATGCATATAAATAGTAGTTCAACGGAATCTTGCATTGAATTGCGTTGAAATTAAATTAGTAGTTTTTCAGTGTTTTTTTTCCACAGAGAGACTCAATATACAGTACAGATATTTCTAGAAATAGTGTTTGAAATGGCACCTAGAGAAATTAGTGTTGTATTATATAAATATGCTTATGCTTAAATTTGTATTTCTTTGTATTTAATAAACTAATTGCTATTTTCTAGAAATTAACACTACATTTACTAGTATTTTATGAGATTATTTTTTTGAACGGTAGCATAGATAAATTACTTAATATTATTACATTTAATATATTATAATGATGCTGTTTAATTCAGAATTTACACTTGTTTTGATGACTTGTTTTGATCTTTTGACAGCACTTGGTTTACAGAAATAAGTCTGTATAAACGGTAATAAATTAGCATAATTTGTCAAAATGAATAATTTAATTAAGGTGTGCTACAGAAGTTGTTTGACTAATGAAGTCCCTGTTTTCTGACTGTTGAATTAGTTTTAATTCATTTTAATATTCAGTGTCCTGTCTTTCGGGGCTAATTCTATTTACGCTCATACTCATAAAATGAAAGCAATCATTAAATTCAGAATTTTTGAGTAAAAGGTTATAGTGCCTCTTCTTGAGTCTGTTTACCCTTGGTGTGATTGTAGAAATCTATTAGATAAGAGGTTTGTATAAAGGAATGCTCTTGAGACTGACCGGTTAAAAGTGTGTGACATTTTCTTTTGTTAACTGGAAACGAGTGAAAATAAGAGGACGAAAGCTGCTCTCCCCCTCACTGGCACCTCCATAATTGGTGCAGAGTTCAGCCACTTACAGATGATGATATGTGTCACAGTTTTCAAGTGCATTTCGGGCAAAATGTGTTGCCGCTTGCAGGTTATGGCCATAACTGCGGTGCTCTGCCCCCATGCTGAAACAATCACAGCTTTCTTTATTGAATACAACAAAATCGATACGTTTTTCATTTAGGCTTTGCGTGTATATCTGGCATTTCCAACTGTGGGAAAATGTACTGTATTTGTGCCGAGTGACTAGGCGAAAGAGATGTTATGCTTTGATACTCCCTGTCAAATTGTTGACTTGGAGGTTTGTTTAGCAGAGAGGTCTTTGGAGATTGATGTTTTGATTTGGGCAAAAGCTGCTTCACTTCATTAATGAGTGGCCCACAGCGTTTCTCGACATCTCTCTCACACACTCTCTCAAATGTGTTTGATGCCAGAGGAGCTGCTATTTATCCTATGAGCTTGAATTGCGCTTAGACTCATTCATAATCAGAGAACATTTCGACAAGAGGAGGCGTAAAAGGGGGAAAGATTCCTTGCTCGCAGTGACAATGCTAGCATTAGATTAGCGTCATTGCATCTTTATTTATTGCCACACAACCAAGGCAGGTGGAATTTGTTTCTGTGATTTTTCACATGAATCAGCTTTATAATAAGTGTGGAAAGCATACATTTACATTCCTATCATCTCAGCGGAACTGTAAAAGTAATCCAAACAACTCCAGTAGTTTCCGAAGCAATTTGATCAGTTTGTATAATGTACAAAATGAAACTTAAGTGGTTTGTTCAATCTGAAATCAAATCTGATGTAATGTATACAGAACCTGAACTCAAATGTTCATGATGTGAATGGGTTAGTTCACCCAAAAATGAAAAGTCTGTCATTAATACTTATTATGTCATTCCAAACCCATAAGACCTTTGTTTGTCTACAGAACACAAAATTAACATATTTTTGATGAAACCCAAGAGCTTTCTGGCCCTAGTTAGACAGAAACACAACTGGCATGTTCAAGGCCCAGAAATGTAGTAAGGACATAGATAAAATAGTCCATGTGACATCAATGGTTGAACCGTAACAACTTTATTCAACCATTTCTTATCCATCTTATCCATGTGATGTTAAGTCACATGTCCTGGTGGAATTATTTCACAGAATGGTGTAAATTGAACAATTTTAGAAACTAACAGCCATTAATACAGAAAACAGAAACCGTTTCAATCCACAGCAGGACCTGACTGAAATGGCAGGTTGAAAGATGAGTAGCCTGTTGACAGCCTGCTCCAGTTAAAAGTTGTAAAACCCATGTGGTCGATGTTCGCACTCTTGTTCCTCCTCTGATAATCTTCTGCATCACACAATCGTTCTGAATATGCATATTGTTTGGTCCCCGGTGGTGTGGTGCTCAATTTGCTCTTGGAGCCTTTCCAGCTTTGTGAAAGTCCTCCTGCAGTCCAGATGGCCTGGAGCGTTTAGCTATGTTACAAAGGTTAGCCATCACTTTATCAACTAATTAGAATAACGAAACGAGAACTGCGTGATGATATAAATAATAAATGCTCACTTGTCATCTGATAGCCATGGAATCCCCTTGTTGGAAAAAAAGGTCAAAAATGTAACTCTGAGTGTTAATCCAATGAAAGCTCTTGGTATTAGAATGAATAGCTGCTTAATGTTTGAATCTGCAGTGAATCAAGGACTAATACAGAGGCATGAGAGGCATTAATCGTCGCTTAAAAATGTGCATGTGTAAGTGGAGTCTTTTAAATGATTGAATTAGTAGAAAAATTGTGCATTTATAAAAACTTCTCCACAGTTTCAGAGAATTTATTGAATCGAGAACTGGAAAGAATTGAGATGATGGTTGTGAATAATCTGCCACACTGAAATGATTTCTGTCAAGACGATTTAGTTTGTATCTGATCATTCAGTAGAGTTTAAAGGAATCATTCATCATTACTCACTCTCATTTAGTTACAGACCCTTATGACAAAAAGATTACATGATTATGCATCATGAGAAGATTTATTTAAATATGTGCCTGCCAGATGATGATGGCATTTTCTCATTCTACTTAGTCATCTTAAGGAGTTTTTTATTTCCATGTCTTGTCATTAGCTGCCAGCTGGAGGTTTTTAAAGGCAATATTTTCTGCTGCTTTGAAATAATGTGTATACTGTTGAAATGTTTGGGATTGATACAGGTTTTTTTTTTTTTTTTTTTTTTGAAATCCTTTATTTTCAGTCATTTATTTGATTAAAAATGCAGTAGAACATTAATACTATGAAATATATTAAATAAATATATTACAATTTAAAATAACTTCTTTCTGTTTTAACATATTTTTAAAAATGTAATTAATTCCTGCATTCCTTACTCCAGTCTTCATATGGAAGCCAATGTCCGCCACTGAATTAAAAAAAAAGGTAATAGTGACTTTTTTTTTTTCTTAGAATTGTGATACAATTTTTTTTTTTCAAAATTGTGAGATATAAACTGGCAACTGTGAGTTATACACTCAGAATTGTGAGATATAAACTCACAATTCTGTCTTTTTTCTAGAATTGTGTGATATAAACTCGCAGTTCTGTAAAAACAAGTCAGAACTGAGTTTATTTCCTATTTGTGACTTTAGTTCTCAGAATTGTGAGTTTACATCTCAGAATTGTGAGTTTATATCTCAGAATTCTGAGAAAAAGGTCAGAATTGCGAGATGTAAACTCAATTGGGAGAAAAAAGTCAGAATTGTGAGAATTGAGAGTTTATTTCCTAATTGTGACTTTATTTCTCAGAATTGCAACTTTATTTCTCAGAATTGCGACTTGATATCTCAGAATTCTGAGAAACTCACAATTGGGAGAAAAAAAGTCAGATTTGTTAGATAAAGCTTCCATATCTGCCACATAATCCTTCAGAAATCATTAACTTTTTTTTATAAGTGTTGATATTTTTGTGGAAACTGATACATTTTTTTCTTTGAGTGCTTTAAAATAAAATTTTAAACGGATACTGTCGCTTTTGATTATACTACATCCTTGTTGAATACAAGTAATAATTTACTGATAATAAAACATCTTACTGACCCCAAATTTTTGAACAATAGTGTACATTTTGAAAAGTGCTGTACATTTTTAACTTGACATAACTGAGCAAAAATCCTTTTTTTATGTGTTTACAATGCTTGTTCCCCATACAGTAAAAAAAATATACAGTGACCAATCTCTTAAAAAAACACAAAAAAAATAGTCAATATTACTTAAGCTATATTTCAACTCTTCAGCAGTTGTAATACCTTTGTTCAAGAAAATGAAGGAAATGAAGTGACTGTGGACAAAAAATATTGCCATCTGCTATTAGTCTTAAGTGTCTCACACTTCTGCTACAATAACAGTGACTTTAGGGTGAGCAAATATTAGTGCATTTGTTAAAAAAAAATGCTCAAAAGTCCCCTTCTCAGATCTATTACTGGCAACTGTCAGATAAAAAAGTCTTAGGATGTCCTAAAACATTGTTTTAGAGCTTCAGTGCGCTAAGTCAGCCCTTTAGCCCACACGTACCTCCTGAAATCTTATCCTTTTATTTTGTCTCCCGTTTTTGCCTAGTATCAGCATTTCAATATCAGAACATCATTGTAAGTGTATTAGAAGCCATCACCGTGGTAGCATTTATCTCCCTGTGTTTCAGTGTGCCCCGATTGTTTTGTCTGATTCCAGGGGCCAGGAGACAGTAATGGCCCAATCTGTTTGAAGTTTGAGTCAGGCTGTGACACTTAAAGAGATTTATAGAGTCGAGAGTTGCCTGCCAGGCTTACCACTGCTGTCTCTGCTGCTCGTGTAAACGCTGCTCTCACGTTAGGGCTCTGTGTGTTGTTCTATGTGTGTGTGGGGGTGTGCATATATTTTATGCACTGTAGATGTTCTCAGTGTTTGCTTTGTGCTCTTTTAGCACTGCTTTGACCCACTACACAACAATTATAGCTTTCTTTTATAAGTATGTTGTTGTTAGACACAACGTGTTGTATGAATAATCTGATATCAGAACCCTACAAAATACAATAACTTACAGTATTATATGTGACCCTGGTCCACAAAACCAGTCTTAAGAGCACAGGTGTGTTTGTCTTTTATGGCAAAAATCATTAGGATATTAAGTAAAGATCATGTTCCAAGAACATATTTTGTAAATTTCCTACCATAAATATATCTACATTTTTGATTAGTAATATGCATTGCTAAAAACTTCCTTTGAGCAACTTTAAAGGCAATTTTCTCAGTATTTTGTTTTTTTGCACCCTAGTCGTGTCTTGGTCAAATGTTGTCCTATCCTAACTAACCATACATCAATGGAAATATTATTTATTCAGCTTTACAGATGATGTATAAATCTGAATTTCCAAAAATTGATACTTATGACTATTTTTGTGGTCCGGGGTCACACATATGCTGTCAGTATTTTCTATATTTTCTATATACCAATTTTAATTCTATCATTAATTACTTATCCTTATGTTGTTCCAAACCCATAAGACCTTTGTTCATCTTTGGAACACAAATTTAGATATGTTTGTATAAATACAAATGTAAATACATAGACAGCAACGTAGCTGACACATTCAAGGTCTAGAAAAGTAGTAAGGACATTGTTCAAATAGACCATGTGACATCGGTTGTTTAACCTTAATTTTATGAAGCTACGAGAATACTTTTTGTGCACAAAAAAAAAAAAAAAAATATATATATATATATATATATATATATTTTATTCATTAGACTTTATACTTGTGAGTAAGAAGAGAATGCGCACAAAAAGTATTCTCATAGCTTGTTAAACAACATGTTTTGAACGACATGAGGGTGAGTAATTAATGACACAATTTTCACCCTTTTAAACTCATTTTCATTATTGAATATTAAAATATATGTTGATATGAAAATTCTTGAAAATGTATAAAAATTGTACAAGTGTATTTTATGTTTACAGTGACCTGAACCAACATTTGGACACTTAAAATTAAATTAATGTTTTTGCATTAGATACAAAATAAACTTAGTGTCATCCACAAACATATGTTCATATGTGTTTCTGAGCCATTTTTACATTGAGTGGTCTTAAGGTTATTTTTTTCTGGACTGAAGTATAATTTATCACATCAGCTATGAAAGTGTCCCAATACATTTGACTCAATTTGAAGCAGTACAAAAGTTTTTTTCCGCCTGTTTCTGAAATGCTGATTTAGTTTGATATTTTGCATTTAATATAATGAAATTGATACGTAAGTGCATCAAAGAGAAGATAATAGAAGTCCTAGAAGATTTAAATCATTTTTAAAGTTTTGGTCAGCTTTCCCTCTAGTGTAAAACACTGTTTATTTTCTAGACTTTTGAATATTTATGCAATTTAGAAAGTTAATTACATTTTCAATCTGGAAGCTTACCGTGGTCATTACTGTCTTCATTTTCATCCTTCATATAAACATAATTACACACACACACAAAGCCAGAAAATCTGCATAGAATTAAATAGTTTTGTAATATGTAAAGCGAATTACTTAGCTAGTCCAGACAGCAACAGGCTATTACACAGGAGAAGTTAAAGCTCAAAACTAATATATATATCATTTCTCTTCTCTCTCCTTTGCCTGTCATGCACTGCTAATACGGACATCTTCAAAGGCTCAGGTCAGTGCCTCATTCTGTGTTTCTCCCTGTGCATCTGTTAACCCCACTGCCCCGCTGGCCTCCGTGGCCCCAGCCCTCCTCTGAATAAGAGTAGCGCTAGTGTATTTTGATCACGGGCTGACTGAGATTTGAATTAGTATGAAGTACATTTTCATGTCGTCTCTGGCCCTTCGACTGACATTTGAGAAGGATCAGGGGACTTCATTATCCGGCCCAGAGTACCTACATCCTCCAAGAGGTTACCAGAGCTGACCTGTGAATTGCATAGCTGGTTTATTTTTCTTAAAATATTACCTCCACTTGAGAGCTAGGCAGTGAAAGTAACTGTGAAGGAGGATAGAATTCTATATCTGTGCTATTTAGAGAAGAGACGGGAGCTTTTCCTTAATATGCGATAACCGAGTGCCGCCTTTGCATTGTAAAAGTCAGACAGCAGGTTGGAAATTTATTGTAGAAACTGTCAGGCACGCAATAAAACTGACTTTCTCCATTAGGGGATTTTAAATAAAATAAAATTGTTTGCTGCTGTTGATGAGTGTTGCCGAATTAATGATTGTTTCTTAACATGGCAATTTCATTTCTTGATATCGTCATGTTTGTAGAGCTTGATATTTGTCTATGTTAATGAAATTACCCTTTTTAATGCTTCAGTAGATTTATTGCCATTTTCATTCATCATCTTTTCACTCACTTCTCACATCTTGAGCGTCGTCTTAACACTTGTTTGATTATTGTAATTGGAAATTCAATGACACTCATTAAAGGAGAGGAGAGGAGATGAGGAGAGAAGAGAGGAGACAAGAGGAGAGCGCTGATGGGGCTTTTAGCAGCTGCAGGGCCAGATGGGATATTTTGAGAGTGTGTGTTAGGGTCTGTATATCCCCTTGGGGAGGAAGCTATAAATGTACAGTCTCATTTGTTCACTGTCTTTTCATAAGCTACTTTCTTATGACATTTGTTGGTTTGGTTGCCAAATATTCCATAACTGCAGTTCCTGGCCTTTGGACTGATTTGTGAATGAAATCATGGTGAAGTTAAGAAGCAGCAGAATACCCTACATGTGCCACATCAAAAAGCCTGCTGCAAACCTCTTGCCAGCCACCAGCCACCAAAAAATAGAGCATAATCAGTGCAGACACACATCTGAAGCAAACCGAAAACAGTGCTGTGAGAGACTGACAACAACACATGATGTTCACAAACCATTTTCTTTCTATAATGTGATGTATGAAACAGAAACAGAATACGGAACAAGTATCATGTTTGCCAGGCCTGATATTATTGATCAGAAATTTAACCAATCATGAAAAGTGGGTATTTTGTACCACAAAAGACCAAAACCTGACTTCGTCCTCAAACAAAGGGCTGCCACTTTTGACTATGAAGGATAAAGGTCAAAATATTTGGCTACTGGACAAATTTGGAACTTTGCCAAATTCAGCCAGTCACTTTATTGGCAGCAGTTTGCATTTTTGTCTCATTTCTGCATTTTTCTCAGTACTCAGTATGTTTAACATTCTTCCCACTGTATTGCATGGAATTCCATTGCAAAATGTGTAGTGATGGACCGGCTGTACAAAGCAGTCAGGCTTATATAACCATATGGTTATATAAAAAAAGATGTTAGAAAAAGTTCAGATTTCAGGCTTGTCCTATTTATTATTTTGAACAATTCTCAAGTGATCTCTCCAAAACATTGATTTCACTTCTCTGTTGTCTTTCCAAACTTTTGGCTTACAAGTGAATTTTCAGAGGCTGCATGACAAAAAAATGTATAGGTCAGTTTATTATATGTTAGCATTAAATGAATATATATAATACTGAATATAATGCATATTAGTCTAGTCTAGTCCTCATAAATGCCTGATTTCAACAGTAGATTGAAGTATCATGTTACTGGATATTCACATTTAATAATTTTGAATGCATTTGCTGACAATAATTTAATAATAACAGTTGATAAAAACAAATCATTTACAGGTAACTACTCTTTATTTAGATTCTACTATTTATGCAGATTTATACTGAATAAATAAGCTTTCCACTGATGTATGGTTTGTTAGGATAGGACAAGATACAACTATTTTAAAATCTGGAAACTAAGGGTGCACAAAAATCTAAATATTGAGAAAATTGCCTATTACTAATCAATTCATATTAATCAAAAATTAGACTGTTTTGCTATATTTACGGTAGGACATTTACTTAATATCCTAATGATTTTTGGCATAAAAGAAAAACAGATCATTTTGACCCATACAATGCATTGTTGGCTATTGCTGCAAATATACTGGTGCTATGTAAGACAGGTTTTGTGGTCCAGGGTTACATTTTTTTTCTTCTGCAAAATAAAATAAAATAAAATTATAACAGTTTCAATCTAATTAAAAATATATATAATAAATGAATAAATACTGTGGAATCCTGTGAAATTCTGGTGGGCCTGATTCCAGCCTAGGTGATTTTGGTTGAAATGGACAGTTGTCTCAGAAGGGGATAACGTTCTGACCAGAGGACCATTTGACAGACTGTGCTTCCATCCCTCACAGCCTTGTTTTTGTTTGCATTGGATTAAAGATGTTGTCTACTTTGGCATCTACAGGGAATTTCATAATTAGAAAAGGATTACAAAATTCTTAAATACATTTCTTTATTAGACTTTATACATATACTATGCTTTTCTGGTTCACATTAACCATCCTGATGCTTAAGATAAGTCATGCAATCTTCAAGATCACTTTTGTGTTATATTTCAATGGATTTTGCTGTAATCAATGAATTATTGCTGTCTCTGTGTGTCTGTAGGTGTATGAGGCTGTGCCCTGTCGAAGTGAGTGCAATGAGTACGAGTGGGTGACAGACCCCTGGTCAGTATGCACCATCAACACAGTGGACGAGCTGCCAGCCTGCGGTGAGGGTGTCCAAAGCCGCAAGATTCGGTAAGCAAGGACACGTTCTTACAGGCTAACACCATCACAGATGCTTCTCTTAGGGGTCGCGACCCACTCCAGTCTGCCACCCTTGTCCTCCACATCCTCATTCTGCTGTTCTTTGGCTGTGACAGGTGTGTGAGGCGTGGCAGTGGGGATCTGGTTAGCAGTGTGAATGAGACCCTGTGCGACCAGGAAGAAATCCCTCCCCAAGCTCAGACCTGTGTCCTGCCTTGCCCTAATGACTGTGTGATGTCCCAGTGGAGTCAATGGAGCACCTGTTCCATAGTAAGACGTCCTTTTTGTCTGGTGCTATATCCTCAAGGCACAATTTAAAAATTCAGCAACATTCTGAGCTGACAAAAAGTATTTGTGTACTTTTGGACACTTGAAGACATTTTTTTTTATATAATTGTGATTGTATTCGTCTGGCTTGAGGGTAATTTTTATTTTTTGTATATAATTTACATTACCATTCAAAAGTTTGGGGTTGGTAAGACTGCATTTATCAAAAAACAAAACAAATAAATAAATAATAATAATAATAATAAAGAAGTAAAATCAGTATTATTGTAAAATATTATTGTAGTGTAAAATAGCTTTTTTCTGTTTTAATATATTTTATAATGTAATTTATTCCTGTAATAACAAAATACAATTTTCGGTACATACATTCGATACATTTATCTTTTTGATGAATAGAAATTTCAAAAGAACAGCATTTATTTGACATAAAGTGTCGCTTTTGATCAATTTGATGCATCCTTCTGAATAAAAGTGTAAATGTCTTTTTAAAAATCTTATTAACCCCAAACCTTCTTAATGGTAGTGTAAGTTAAATATTAATTTGCCTAATTAAATGTATAATAAAACACTAAAACAATTAAAAGATACATCACCATTTTTAGAACAGTAAAGTGTAAACAGTGTAGCCAATTAGCCAATTATTAGTTTTTAACAAGCGTTAAATGACGGCAAAGATATTAGGATATTAATTAAAAGATGTTAATAAAATGTATTGAACAATACTAATGAAATGGCCAAAATCATAATCACAAGTGTTTTTTTCATACATGTCAGTTATATTAACTATGGACATGTTCCAGTAACATTTGACCAGCAATCATCGTAAAGCTCTAAGCTGTCTTCAGCAAGATTGCTGTGTTGACATTGTTTTGTAGGCTAAGATTATGCACTGGTGTTTATAAGCTCGTAAAAATATGCCTCTAGAGAGATCATTTCGGTCTGTGAATTAAGAACAGAAATGTTTTACAGTATATTTTTGCACGATTCTTTCTCAGCTCGGCCCGGTGTTGAGATGTTTTGCATCTATTTGAATATTTCACATTAACGCTGCCTCGCAAGTCAAATCTTCATACAGTTCTCCCAGAGTTCCTGCGGCGAAATTTCAAACGGTGAATACGGAGACAACTGAAATCAGTATGCAGATGAACCTCCAGTAGTAATGAAGCATTTGTTATTCTAATTAATGTTGTGCATAAAAAGTTACCCTAGATACAATTTGCCATCGGGCCGCTGACTCATTGAAGTGCAAACAGCTTCTCAATTCGCACTCAACAAATCAGAAACAAACTGGATGAGTTATCCTGGCTCGGCCCAACCTACACAAGACTGCCAAGCCATTTCAGCATAATTTGGTCTCTACGCTAATCACATTAGATCGCAATTCTACCTTGTACGGTCTCAGTTCCAAGCGTTGTTTGTTCTCCTCGCTACGTCAAAGCGCTCAGCCAGCTCTGCGAACATGTCAAACACCAGTGTTCGGTGATTGAGCTTGTTTAATTAGTTTCGGTTTTACATAATTATGAAATGTTCCCGAAAAACCTGGGTGCGCAGATATATGGCACTTGCAGAATAGAGCTCCTGCTGATGATCAGCCTCACCAATAGTGAGATACATGCACATGGCCAGCTAGCCGTTTAAAGGGTCTCATTAGCGTCTGACAGTGATGGAGATGCAGATTAGTTGCTGCCTGCAGTCTAACAGCTTCTAACAGTGCACTTAGCATCGCAAGACCATGTGGCTGCCTGACTGCTGGGGTTTTTTCTTTTCTTTTTACAATGCAGTATGACACAGCGCAGCGGTTATTGCTCAGCTTGCCCATGTATATGCACTTTTTAAATTGTGTCTAGACTTTGATGTGTTTGGCATCGAAGTGTCATGACATTTTAACTGTATTTATTTGTAGCCATGTAATGAAAGCACGGTGAGGACGAGGACGAGACACATGCTGCGCCCCCCAGTGGCCGACAGAGTGTGTCCAGACAGCAACCAGACAGAGCCCTGCAGCCTCAACAGCACCTGCTTCAATTATCACTACAATGTCTCCAGTGGGTCTCTCTCATTTCTGCTTGACACAACACTAAATATAACATGAGCATCTAATGACTGTTGCATGAATCATTCACTTCAGCAGTGCATTTCAGCATCTCATTCTAAAGCGGTGGTTCTCAACCTTTTTGACTTAAAGGCCCCATTGTCCAACATAATATTTCTGCTTTAGGATGATAAATCTGCTTGTTTTTAGCCTTTTTTATACTAACAGCAACTTGGAGGATTGATTATTTTACCGAAATAAGAGGGATCAAAAAATGCATGTTATTTTTTTTTTATTTAGTACTGACCTGAATAAGATATTTCACATAAAAGATGTTTACATATAGTCCACAAGAGAAAATAAAAGTAGAATTTTTTTAAAGTTCAAAGGTTTATTTACACTTCATATTCTTAGATTCTTAATACTGTGTTGTTACCTGGATGATCCATAGCTGTGTTTTTTTGTTTAGTGATAGTTGTTCATGAGTCCCTTGTTTGTCCTGAACAGTTAAACTGCCCGCTGTTCTTCAGATAAATCCTTTATGTCTGACAAATGTATTGGTTTTCCAGCATTTTTGTGTTTGTGAACCCTTTCTAACAGTGACTGTATGGTTTTGAGATTCATCTTTTTACACTGAGGACAACCGACGGACTCACACGCAACTATTACAGAAGGTTCAAATGTTCAAATGATGCACTGATGCATTAAGACCCAGTGGTGTAAACATTTGAACAGAAAGAAGAACACTTTTTTCTTATTTTGCCATTTTTATTTTTAATTTTTTTTTTTCATTTAGTACTGCCCTTTAGAATCTACTGAAGATATGTTTCCCAGAAGACAAAATAAGTTAAATTCGCCTGATTTAAATTTTAAAAATGTTCGCCTCCTGGCTTACATAATGCAACATTTTTTTCTTTTTGGAGTATCAGTGAGCATTTGAACCATTTGTAATAGTTGCGTATGAGTCTCTCAGTATGCAAACTGATGACGGGGTCATTTTTTATAAATTCAGCTATTACTTTCTCATGTAGACTAAAGGTAAATGGGTATTTTATGTGAAATATCTTATTCAAGTCAGTACTAAATAAAACATTAACATGCATTTTGTGTGATCCCTCTTATTTTGGCAAAATTACCAACATTTTGTAGATACTGCAAAGTGTATGTAAAATCCCATTGATGCTAACACAAAATATTGACACTTTGGACAAGTTCACTTAGGGTGTGCTCACTTTTTTTTGCCAGCTATTTTGACAATAATGTCTGTATGCTGAGTAATATTCAGGGGACAGTAAATCTAAACTGCTACAAGCTGCACATTGACTACTCTAAAATATATCCAAGTTTCATTTCTATAGTATTGTCCCTTGAGAAGATATACTAAAATGGTTGCTGAAATGTGAGGGGTGTACTCACTTATGTGAGATACTGTATATTTGTATTATATAAAATAGTATTTCTAAAAAATCTTGTTTGTGTTCATCTGAAAAAAGAAAAGTCACACACACATACATACAGACACACACACACACACACACACACACACACACACACATAGTTAATTAGGTCTGTAATTGTACTAACAATGAACAAACATGTTTAAGCAATAAACTAGAGTATATTTACCTAAATCAATATTTCATTGTTAGATACCTAACAAATGTTAACAAATTAAACTGTATTGTAATGTGTTATCAGTTATACTTTGTTGTATTCATTTATTTTTATATTGTGTATTGTACCCCAGACTCCCAGCATGAGCCAGGCTGTATGTCTATTGATAAAAGTGGCAAAAAGTACAAAGAAAAGTTGCAAAGACCAAAGTCTCTCTAAGGCAATCTAATAAAGTTCCTTTATCAAGGACACAATAGCGTTTGCTCAAGGATCAACCCTTGCAAGGTTCTTGTCTGCAATCTTTTGGGCATTAGTCCAGATCTTTAACCAACAGGCTGCGCTGCCCATAAAAGAAAACCTTCCAGTTGAGTACTGAGCGATACTATCCACTGTACTAATAATGGGAACATGCTAATCTATTATCTTCAGACTGTCTTTGACTTCACTCTACCTCACATAGCCGTGACCCTGGACCACAAAACCAGTCATAAGTAGCAGCATATTTGTAGCAGTAGCCAACGATACATTGTATGGGTCAAATTATCAATTTTTCTTTTATGCCAAAAATCATTAGGATAATAAGTAAAGATCAAGTTTCCTACCGTAAATATATCAAAACTTATCATTGCTAAGAACTTCACTTTAAAGGAGATTTTCTCAATGTTTACATTTTCTTTCAGCCCCAGATTCCAGATTTTCAAATAGTTCTATCTCAGCGAAATATTGTCCTTATCATAACAAACCATACATCAATGCAATGCTTATTTATTCAGCTTTTTATTCAGGCGACAAATCTCAATTTAAAAAAAATTAACCTTATGACTAGTTTTGTGGTCCAGGGTCACATATATGATAGATTTAGAATATGATGTTCAGGGTTTGCACTTCAAGCAAGATCAAGGCTCATATTCTTCCTCCCTCCTTCACGCTATTCTCTCACATTAACATTTCTACTGAGAATGTGAACTCCTGAACTGCTGTAAATCCACTGGTTTGGATCACCCAGTTGCCTGCAGCCAACCCAAGCCATCCATATCGAGCTCAGTAGGACATATGAAGTATCGTTCTGTAAAGCAGATAGATACTAATTCTCCAGATAGAGCCTAATGAAGGAAATGGGCATGGAGATATGAATGAGATGATAAGCGCTTTACTGCACAGAGACCATGAAATCGCTGATCATATCAATGCTGATACTGCTCCTCGAAGCCATTTGACTGACTTAAAGCCAGATTAGCATCGAAAAGGCGGCCTAACTTCTGCCCTCAGATCACAATGCATCTCTCTGTTCTACTTTGCTGTTTCATGGACATTAGCTTAATCACAATTTGCATATTTCTGTGAAAAGTACATTGCCGTTCAAAAGTTTAGGGTCAGATTTTTATGTTTTTGAAAGAAGTCTCTTATGCTTACCAAGGCTGCATTCATTTGATCAAAAAAACAGTCAAAACAGTTATACTTTGAAATATTATTACTATTTAGAATAACTATATTTTAATATTTTTGTTATAATTTAATTTATTCCTGTGATGGCAAAGCCACTCTTATTCCACTCTTTAGTGTCACATGATCCTTCAGAAATCATTCTAATATGCCGATTTGATACTCAGGAAACATTTTGTATTATTACCTATGTTGAACGGTGAACTTACTTGTTGGAAAATCATATAATTTCATAAAATTGCATCTTAGAATAGCATCAGACAACACTGTTGTGGACCATATTAGCCCATTAAGCATGCACACATGTATGCATGCCTACATCCTGATGTAGGCTATTGAAAGGAATTGAAAGGCTGTGTAGAAGGACAGTATGATATTTAAATGACACTTTGTTCTGACGTTTCTTGTATGTGTGTGTGCTTTTGTATCCTTTGGTTACGGGTCAGGCTGGAGCACCTGTCAGCTGAGCGAACATGCCATCTGCGGCCAGGGCGCGAGGACACGACTCTTAGATTGCATCCGCAGCGATGGCAAAGTGGTGGATTTGAGCGTGTGCGAGGAGGTAACCTTCATTTCCTGCCGCCCCTCTGAGTACAAGTGTTCTCTGAGGGGGAATTAAGCACTGTGGGATTGTATTATGTCCTTCAACTGCATGCACTGCAAATCAGCCATGACTGTCCATTAACTCCCTACAGTATTGCTCCATATCCAGAAAATGATTCTTTCATTGAAGCCTTTTACAGTAATAGCCCCTCATTGGCTCACGGCTGGTTCATCAGACAGAGATTGTGTGTGGTGAGGGGACGTAGGGTTAATGGCTGTCCCGCTGTTTTAGTTGGGCCTGCCTCAACAGTGGAGACTGGGGATGAATTGTGTGGTGGACTGTCCCTTTAACTGCATCCTGTCGGACTGGGCGCCCTGGACCGAGTGTTCACACACCTGTGGCAGTAAAGGTGAGTCACAGTATGTAATTAATTAGACATGTAATGAGGGCTGTTGCTCAGGAAGTACACTATGCCATTAAGCAGGGGTTTTAAAAGCTTTTGATGTCAGGAGTCCCATGATGAACCCATTATGATGGAAACCGCTGTTAAAATATAAAGGCTAAAAGATATTATTATCCTGAAAAATAAAACAAAAACAAAAAGTTTACTGTATGAGAAAATTAGACATGTTGTTGACTTTTATACAGGTATTGCACTAAAGCAAAAATCACTTTTGATTAATTAAAATATGATAATAATATGTGGAAATATTTAATTTGCATTAAGTCTTCTTTTTACCCACTATTAAAGTAATGTTAAGTGCGTACACTTTAAGTAAATTAATTAAATGCAATTAATTCCTGTGATGAAAAGCTTACTTCAGTCTTCAGTGTTCAGTGTCACATGATCCTTCAGAAATCATTCTAATATGTTGATTTATTACTTTTGTTATCAATGTTGGAAACAGTTGTGCCTCTTAATATTTTTTTGGAACCTGTGATTATTTTTTCAAGATTCTTTGATGAATAAAAAGTAAACGGCATTTATCAAAATAGAAATCTTTTCTAACAATATAAGTCCTTGCTGTCACTTTTTATTAATTTAACACATCCTTGGTAATTAAAAGTTTTAATTTCTTAAAAAAAAAAAAAAAAAGAAAAAAGAAATAATACAAATGTACTGTATTATTACTGTATTTTTACTATATTTTTACAAAATATTTCTTTTTTAAATAAATGCTGTTCATTTTAACTTTTTATTTATTGCAGAATCCTGAAAAAAGTATCACAGGTTCCAACAAAACATGAAGCAGGAAGTAATGATGCTGAAAACTCAGCTTTGCATCACAGGAATAAATTACATTTGAAAATATATTCACATTTTTTACATTTCAATTTTTTTCTGGATTTTTTTAGCAAATAAATGCAGCCTTGATGAGCATAAGAATTGTTTTTTTTTTTTTTTTTTAAACTTTCAAAATCTTACTGATCACATACTTTTGAACAGCAGTGTAAATATTAAATATATTAAAATAGCAAACAGTTATTTTTGATTGTAGTATTTCAAATATTACAGTTTTTACTGTGGTCTATTAAAAAAACCAACAACATAAGAATTATATTTCAGAAACATTTAAAAAATCATAACTTTTAAACGCTAGTTTATTTGCATAGCGCTTTTCACAATGTTGTTTCCCTTCCCTGACAGTAACCTGGACTCAAAACAAACAGACACCAATTTTCAAAACTGAATGTGTACGGTAAAGTTGCAGAAGTCAAGAAACCTAAAAAAGGTGGAAGCCCAAAATAGTAATCATTTCAGTTATAAGGAGCAATCAGCAATATTTAGAAGGATTAGGGAGAAACATGCATGCAAATTACAGTTCAGAAAAATATTTAACGTTCTCGAGCAGCTGACACATTTTCATTTGCATTCAGCCTAACCCACAAACCTGTGCACTCGGCTTCCATGGAGATAAACGCTCTGCTTGCTCTAGGCTCACACTATCAGGTGGTGCGCATTTACTTTGCATTCATTAACATGCCATGTCGGAATCCCTTTTTAATTATGGATGTTATGTCATGAATCATATTTAAGGATCGGCTTACAGGTTAATGACTCGGTTATGAAACCCTTGGTTTCCTGAACACGCCAAATGGTTTATCAGTCAAAGGGAAATATTTATTTTACCCATTAGTGTTCTCAAAATTGCCATTGTTAATGCAGAGTTTGTTGCCCTGTTTGCCTGATGGAACGGTGTTATTGCTTTATGCAATATAAAATGGGCTAATTACTAGTATTAAGAGCATCCCGGGTCCCTATGGTTCAAATGACCCAGCTCCTTAGGAGTTCAGCTTGTTTTCTCTTAATTAGACACGTTCCACACAATCTTCATTAATTTTCATTCAGCCATCAGCTTCCTATCTCAGCCAGGCAGTTTACTTTTTCAGTCCAAAGAGAGTTCTTCAGGCAATGCAAACAGGAAGTTCTCAGCGTGTTTTTGGTTACATACACAGGCGTTGAAATGAATGCAAGCTGTGCCAGCTGGAAAAAGAGATTTTTTTTTATTTTTTTTTGTCTGTGTCAAAGCAATGTTTTCTCTTGCGCACCTCGCTGGAGACCGAGAGATTGGGGTTCATTATGTGTTGTATATATACACCGAGTTTTAATGCATCTGGAAGTGGAGCTCAGGAGACCCGAAGTCTGTGTTTTTCCCTTTTTTCTTTCTTTCTTCTAACCCTCATTTCTCTCTATTCCTCCCCAACCCTCCTCCATCTCCCCACAGGATAAAGTAGAGATATTTCCACTGTCAAATCACGTCATTTTAAGGGCTTCCTCATCTGGCCGGAGTGTTTCTTTTTTAACGAATGACGTGCTTGAAGCGGCCAGCTGTAGAGGCAGCTATTGAAGGCAGCACAAAACATGAATTTGATGAGCAGTTATGTTGTGCTGTGAATATTATTTCAGTTCTTTTTTCTTCTTGTTTAATGTTTAATGCTCGACTGGAAGGAGGGCTTTTTACAGTCAAACTCACTAGAGTGCAATTCAGTTCAGATGCACAGTCACTCTGTCAGCTCAGATGTACATTGATGAAGGGTCTGTATTTTCACTACTTTAGAATTTGAGTGATGGGCTCAAAATTGTATTCTTTCAAAAACCCTTTCTTTCCTTTTTACCCCCCTCCAAGAGGTCCACTCAAGCACCTTGCCAGCATCTCATGGACACTTGTCTTCCCTTGTAGAATCCCATAATGGCTTTTTTTCTTAACCCCATCACTCCTGAGTGAGGACATGGTAGATGTTAAGTTGAAAAAAGGACTCTCTAATGGTCTACCGGTCTTTAAGAACTAGTTTTGACCAACTAGCAGCTAGCCAAGCAGTAAACCAGTCTTACTTTTCAAATCAATTTAGGGCAAATTACTTTTTTTCCCATATCAATCTAAACTCCATACACTATAATGACAAAGCAAAAAACAGGTTTAGCTCAGGAGCACTCATATCGCTCGTAGATGTTACTACACTTTGAGTGGAGTTAGACTGTGGCAGATTCATTTGAATGAGTATGATTTGATTTGGAAAGGTACACACCTCTCAGAAAAGGTCAAACTGCTGAAAATGCATATCAGAGCAAAAAAAACTAAGCCCTGAGGTCAAAATAACTGCGTGTAGAGCTCAGAATCTCCCCAGAGATCTGGGGAAGTTCAGAAAAAAAATGTGCTGCATTGAAGGTTCACAGAATCTTGTTGGCTCCATTATCCATAATGGAAGAAGGTGAAAGAATGGCAGATAATTGCCAAATGCAGATGTGCAAAGCTTGTCACATCATACCCAAAAAGAGGCTGTAAAGGTGCTTCAACTAAGTACATTGGATACTTACGCAATGTACTTATTTCAGTGTTTTATTTTTAATACATTTGCAAAGTTGTCACAAATCTGTTTTTGCTTTGTCATTAATGTGTATGGAGTGTAAATTGATGTGGGAAAAAAATTTCTATTAAAGCAGTTTAACATAAGGCTGCAACATAACAAAATTAATGCATAAAAAGTGAAATTTTGTATTTATTTTTATATTTGTAATATTTATGGGATAAAATGGTGAACTTTTTATATGACATAAAGCATTCATTTAATATTTTCACAATTTGACTAAATTAAAGCTTGACTGGGAATAAAAATGTTCAGTTTACAAGTGATATTTACTGGCACTGTTGCTTCTTTGATAAGCAAATACACTAACCACTAACAAATAACAAATTACGTACATTTAAGAACTAAATTTTATGCAATACATATTAAATAATGTATTTTGTTTTTTGTTTAGATTATTGTAATTTTTTACATGCTTAAACTGGCCTGGACCAGAATGCTGGTGTAAGATGGTCTTAGACCATCTCAGATGTCTGTTTCTATCTATTGCTGAATTGTACAGTTGATAAATATTGCAACTATACAGCATGTGAATAATGCATTAATCCACAGCATTGTCCCAAGCTGCTAAAGTACCTACTAATGCAGGCTTGATGTATTTTTAGCCCTTCCTCTGCTGTTTGCCATATTTTCATACGGAGCATTCACAGATGTCTCTTCACGTGCGTCTCTGTTGCAGGTGTTATGACTCGCTCTCGCAGCGTGCTTCAGCAAGCTCATGAAGAGGGACGCCCGTGTGCCTCTCAGCTCTCCCAGACCAAACCCTGTCCCATCAGCCCCTGCTACACGTGGCTTCTGAGCGATTGGTCTCCCTGCACAGTGGAGGTAGATCCTGGGCAAAAATAATTGGATCTGCATGTATTCTGCAGTTACTGGTTATTGCATATCACCTAACCTGAGGGCATTCAATCCATGTTTCCTATGACCAAGTGGTGCTGAGACCAGCCGCCCGGCATGTCTATTTGGTACTGGCACAACACTTGAGTTCTTTAATTGAATTTTGGAGAAATTTAATGCGCGCATGCCGAGTTTGTGTGTGAGAGGGGGACTTTGTGTCATTGAGACGTGAGGTAACTGCTGATTAAAATCATGCTGCGATCCACGGTCTTATCATTAGAGGAGAACAGTGGCAGAGTTCAGATTTTCATCTCCTCTCTTCTGCTTTTCTCGTCTCTCTCTTTTGTATCTGAGAAGGATTTTAATTGTATGTCTCGGGGTTTTGCGCACGTCCCTGGAGTCGTGCTTGCCCAGATCAAAAGCTGTCCTCCTCGCTATATGAACAAAAGAAACGTTGCACACTTTTAACATGCATTTATGTGCTTTCTTTGGTGTTTGCTCTGATGGACACCTTCATATTCATAAACATTATCACATTTCTGTGATATGTGTGACATCTGTGGAAACACAGCTTTGCTGTTTAGTAGTGGTTTGTGTTAAGACATACATTTCTAGAGACATGCTAAACCATAACTGGAAAGATGTGATTTGCATAGTTCACATTTGCAAGGCAAATTATGCTTAAATGGAAAGTAAAATGTGTAACACATGCAATAACAACAAAAAGAAAAATGATAATGAAGTTAAACATCCATAAACTTAGCTTAGCTTACCTAGCTACCGAGAAGAAACTCTGCAAGTTTGGCATTTCAACTAAACCCAAAAATTGCACTTCAGTAACCGAATTTTTAACACCATCTAAACACCCTCTGGTTCCACCTGCTAAAGCAACCATGCCCCCACTCTTGCTACTGGCTAAGCTAGAAAGGGATCTGAGCGAACCGCTCTAAAAGGCTTAGTGTTTACACTTTAGGGAGAGATGAACCTATAGAGGGCATACTTAAAGTAATCAATAAATAATAAACTGGGTTAAAAGGGACATCAGATGCCCATTTTCCACAAGTTAGTATGATTCTTTAGTGTCTTCATGAAATGTCTGTGACATACTTTAGTTAAAATTCCTCAATGGTCATGTAAAACAACACCCTTTTTACCTTGTCAAAAACAGCTGCGTTCACAGTGAGCCATTTCGATGCATGTCTCTTTAAATAATAATGAGCTACAGTCTGTCAGTGGTCAGAATGGCTTGATAATTGAGGTTTTGGGGGGGTTAAAAAAAGGAGTGAATGGATTTTTATGATTGTAGGGTGGTTGTGTCCACACGCTGCTCAGACACGTTTGTAAAAGTGAATTTTGCTTTTGATGTCCCATTTAAGAAAATTGCATTTTAACATAAAAATCTGACAAACTGTACCTTTAGGCAGAATGTAAGAATTTAAGCCATTAAAGGCCAAAAAATTATTATTTATCATTATTTAAGTCTTATGACTTTTTTTTCAGAATACAAAACTTGTAAAATATAAACTTGGAATTGTGAGTTATAAAGTCAGAATTGCAAGATATAAACTCACAATTCTGACTTTTTTTAGCGAATGTGAATGTTTTCTCAGAAATGGATTTATAACTCGCAGTTGCATATTATAAAGTCACAATTGTGAGATATAAATTAAAAATTGCAAGTCAGAATTGCGAGATAAAAAGTCACAATTACCTTTTTTTATTTTTAATTGAGTGGCAGAAATAGGCTTCTATAGTAGCCACTGACTTCATAGTATGTAAAAATACTATGAAGTCAATGAGGGCCATCATCTGTTTGGTTACCAACATTCTTTTTTCTCTCAATTGCGAGTTTATGTCTTATGACTTTTTTTTTTCAGAATTATGTAATACAAAACTTGTAAAATATAAACTTGCAGTTGTTAGTTATAAAGTCAGAATTGCAAGATATAAACTCACAATTCTGACTTTTTTTAGCGAATGTGAATGTTGCAATTCAGATTTTTTCTCTCAGATGTGAGTTTGTATCTTGCAATTCTGACTTTTTTGTCAGAAATTGATTTATAACTCGCAGTTGCATATTATAGAGTCACAATTGTGAGATATTAATGAAAAATTGCGATTTTTACGATAAAAAAAAATGTAAACTCGCAATTGTGGCAAAAAAGTCAGAATTGTGAGATAAAAAGTTTTTAATTGAGTGGCAGAATTAGGCTTCTATAGTAGCCACTGACTTCATAGTATGTAAAAATACTATGAAGTCAATGAGGGCCATCATCTGTTTGGTTACCAACATTCTTCAGAATATCTGGAGAGTATGTGGAGTGTGAAGGGTGAGTAACAGAATTTTCATATCTGGGTGAACTACACCTTAAAATGTGTTTCCACCTTATTTAAAGCATAATTAGATTTATACTAACAACTATACAAAAGCAACTTGTAACAATTAATAAGACAAAAATGCTGTTAACATTTTTTTGCTGTGATAGTTGAAACCTCAGCTGTGTGATCAGGTCACATAATTCATGAGAAGTGCCATAGAATGTTTCACTCTCAGCTGTCAGTCATTCAGAGAGAGGTGTCACTGTAATAAGCTCCTCTGCCTCACTGCTCACAGCTCGTCCAGATTAATGAGTCAGCTGTGTGGTTTTGTGCAGGGGGCAGAATGTGGAGAGGGCACAAGGAAGAGGAACCTGACGTGTGTGGTGCACTGGTCAGACTGGCCGGACAGCCCCTACCCTACGAAAATGGTAGAGGACGAGAAGTGTGGAGACCGTGTGAGAAAGGAAAGCGAGCAGGAACTGCAGCAGCCATGTTTCGTCCCCTGTCCAGGTACAACGCTGATTCAGAGCAACATTTCTTTTTCTTACTGTTGTGTTTACATTTTTGTGCACTGATGCTCTTGATTCATTTAATTTGATTTGTTGTTTCATAACCAGTGGAAGGATGTCCTAGGAATTCATATCAGTCATGTTCAGTAAAAATGTTCAGCAATGTCCCACTTTTTTTTTACCTGTGAATAGATTTCACCTTTAGGCTATCGTTGACTTGTGTTAGCCTTACATTTGTGCCTCTATTCCTTTCATAAATGTGCTGCATGTTCTCAGGGATGAACATATGCTGAGAGGAGCAGGGAAGAAAGATGTTATAGTTAGAAAGGTAGAGACAAAATGAGAGAGTCTAAAGAAATGAGCGAGCTAGAGAGGGCGGCATATGGTGCGAATTGCTGTATTATATGTTTCGGCAGCTCCAGTGAGGGATGAAAATAGACTGGCTTCATGAAGATGATGGATAATGAGATGCCTGGGCGCACAGATTGTCTCTAATAGCCATCCTGGCTCTAGAATCAAAAGGACGTCATGGCTGAAGAGCTGGTGCTAGTGCGCAGGTGGGGGGCGGCTGTCGCTGTGAATCGGCCTCTGCTCTGAGGGATTAGGAGGGCCAGTGATGTATGACCTTCAGCTAAGGAAGCGTTAAATGTATCTGAAGACTTTGTCATGAATTCAGTTCTCTGACAGGAGGATCAGATCAATCACATTGGCCTGCAGAACTAAAAAAAAAAAAAAAAGATAAAGAGTTCTTCTTATTGTTTTTCTATTGTTATTATTATTAGTTTGATATTAGGTTAATCAAAAGTATTTGAAGTATGAATCTGTATTTGTAAGTTTAGTATGAAATACCGGCCTCAAAGCGCTGAGCGATGTGTGATATTAGGCATTATGTTGCAGCTGACCAATCAGAATCAAGAATTCCAGAGAGCAGTGTACTAAGTTCACACAGGAAAAAAGGGGCCAGAATTATACCTTTTGGGTCCCCTTAAAAAGACATCTTCTACCTTTTTTTACCCTTAAAATGTACGTATTAGTACCTTAAGGGTACATATACTACTCTAAGGCACTAAAATGTACCTATTAGGGGTAAAAAAAGGTACAAAGATGTCCTTTTAAGGGTACTGCTCTAGTGAGAGGCGGTACAATTTTGACCCTTTGTTTTTCTGTTTAAATACATGAACTTCACTGTAAGAGTGAAAACCATAAAACTGTCTATAACTGTGCAACTATTAGTTCTATCAACATGAAAATCACTGTGCCCACAAGTGTCTAAAAGAACATTTGCATATCTCAAAAAATATGGCCGCCATTGGTTAACGGAGGCCGATTGGAATGAAACTCTGTTCGACTCACGGCCCCAAAGGTCTGAAATTTGAAAGAAATCGGCCACTGTTATCACATTTTTCAAGACCGTAAAGGACTGTAAATGTCTCGGTTTTTCGTACATATCCGTGACCTCATTCCAGACAACTTCTCCTCTAGAACCACTGCTGTCAATCAAATCGATTGTTAAATAATTGAGAAGATGTAAAAATTTAAAATAATAAAAAAAAAAAAAAAAAAAACTTTTGTGAACTTGTCTTATTTTTTTTCTCTCAGTCTGGAAAAAAAATACTGCAGTACAATTCCCTGGACCCTATAGGCCAATAATTATCAAACAAATGTTAAAATGTACCCTTTGGGAAGCAATAACAAAAGGGGTCTGTTTACCCAAATTTACCCAAAATCCTATAAAGCCTAATGGGACACTCAAAACTTCATGAAACCTGCTGAGCATATGCGACAGATGATTCTAAAGAAACATGCCGTTTTTAAGGAGATTAGACCACAGCTGGTGCTATAACAGTCACAAAATGTTTAAAATCATAATATGTCTATGGTAAATTACCTAGAATTTCCAAAAATGTTTTTTTAAATCGTTGATTTGGTGGTAACTGGCTTTCTAAATGATGTATGTTTTCATATGTGCTTAAATGCCTTAAAGCGCTTGAAACCAGATAATCAGTGCTTGCAGCTATATTTTAGTATTATTTTTATACTATTATAAAAAGTATAAAATAGTATTTATTAGTATTTATTAATATTTTGAATTTCCTTAGTTTTTGTATTTACAGTTATCATTTAATTTTACTTATAGTTTTATTAATTTTGTAATGTGCTTTGGTCATTTTAATAGAAAAATATTTTTTATTTAGCTTTATTTGTATTTCATTTAGATGCTAGTGCATTAATTCTAGTTTAATTTCAGATTTATTTTAATTACTGCAAATCATTTTTAATAGCACTAGTTGTCAGTTAACAATAACAACACTGACTAGGAGTTTGCAGCAAAGAGGTCTGTTGTTTTATGTTGTGGTACTATGTACCAAAAATGTTACGCTTATACTTACTACATGCTTCAAAGTACATACCAGTATTCATACTTTTCACACTTCAGCATATTTGGATTTATGGTATAGCATTCCATTTTTCTTTGTACTTGCTACCTGGACCGTTGGAGTTCTTTGATAAGTATTAAATTATGCATTTAAACTGTAGAGCTGAAGTTGTGATATGCGATTTGTCATCTACAGGAGACTGTCACCTCACAGAGTGGTCGCAGTGGAGTTCTTGTCAGCTGACGTGTCTGGAAGGTCGTAGTTTTGAGACAGTGGGCCGCCAGGCACGCTCGCAGGCTGTTGTCATACAAGTGCTGGAGAATCAGGACAGCTGCCCTCACCAAGTCTTTGAGACACGTCCATGTAAAGGTACAAGCAGTGAAATATAATATGTGACCCTGGACAACAAAACCAGTCATAGGGGTTCATTTTTGAAATTGAGATTTATATTTCCTATTTAATTTGAAAGCTGAATGAATAAGCTTTCCATTGATGTATGGTTTGTTAGGATAGGACAATATATGGCCAAATTTGGAATCTGAGGGTGCAAAAAATATCGAAATATTGAGAAAATCGAGAATTGAGAGTTGCTCAAATTAAGGTCTTAGCAATGCTTATTACAAATGAAAAATTAAGTTTTGATATATTTACCATAGGACGTACAAAATATCTTCATGGAACATGATCTTTACTATATTCTAATGATTTTTGGCATAAAAGAAAAAAATCGATAATTGTGACCCATATTGTTACAAATATATCTGTGCTACTTACAACTGGTTTTGTTATATAATATAATATAATATACAGTAATTTCTGATGAATATATATATATATATATATATATATATATGTCAGTCATAACTGACTTTTGAAATTAGTTGATTTCAGATGATAACATTTTATATGACGTGTACATTACATAACATTATTCAAGGTGTACAGTATTGTCTGTGCTTGAATACACTAATCTTCATTCAGTTAACTGTGTGACTTCCACAGTGTACAGTAGTTTGTAGTGAATGTGTGAACAAGTCAGCAGTTTTTGACACAGTATATGCATGAATGCATAAAATGTCTATGTCTCTTGCAATCTCATGCACCTTGTAGGTTCATCACCACAACAAAGATGTCATGATAAAAATTCAGTCCTGTCTTCCCACGACTCTCAGTTGTGTATCAGAAAGTCTCTTGGCATCTTGCTGACGCCTACATCGCTGCTATAACAACCAACAAGATGCACCAGAGATGTTCAGACAGCACTGTCTAAACAAATGAATCGCATTTCATCGTTTACGAAATGACGGCACAGACAGTCAGTCCCCAACATCGGATTTTAAAACTAAATTGAATTTGAGTGTGAACAAAGCCTGCAAATCCACTAGAGCAGCTGTGAGAGAATTTTCCAATATTGATCAAACCAATAAAATATAGAAGTAGGTTTTTTGCAAGTAGTTATGCACTCACACAAAGATGATCTATATCTTGGGGCAATAAGAAGAAAAGCTTTAAATTAAAGATAATACTATTTTTATTAAGCAGTGATCCATTAAATGTATCAAATGTGATAGGAAAGACATTTATAATGTTACAAAAGATTTCTAAAATGCTGTTTTTTTAAGTTTCTGTTCAAAAAATATATCACAAAAAATGTTTCCACAAAAATAAGCCTAACACTTTTTTCAACATAGTAATAAGAAATGTTTCTTGAGCATCATATCAGCATATTAGAATGATTTCTAAAGGATGAGTATATAATGTCTGCATTTGGCTATTATCACACCTGACTGCCCAGTGCAAACCTAATGAGTGTCTCTCTCACTCGATGGCACCACAGGAGGGAAATGTCACAGTTACGAGTGGAGGACCAGCGCCTGGAATGACAACGAAAGATCAGTGTGGTGCCAGCGGTCTGATGGGGTCAATGTGACAGGTAGCCCACCGCTTACATTGAGACTGAGAGAATGACAAATATTCTGCACTGACTTCACTTACAGAAAGATAATCAAAAGACCTGTCTACTCCACATGAATCCACAATGAAAATCCTGTCATCATTTATCTGCCCTCATGTCATTTTAAAACCTTGTGCTGTTATTTTTACAGTGGAAGAGATATTCTGAACAACCTTAACATCTTGTGAAGTTCATAGTGACCAGAGACTTTAGAGAGAACTCCCAAAAAAAGGAAAAGAGTGAAAAAAAGGAACTGACTGAGAGTGTTAACAGATGCAAAAGTGATATAAAAACGCATTTGTTGATGCAGCAGTGCTTTTTTTATTTTCTTATGCGGATTTGATCTGTTTTGTCGAACCGCAGTTTCACAGGGAGCTCTTCATCACGCGAATGCAATGCCGTTTCGCGTGAGCTACTGAGCAAACCTATTGAATTAGAAAACTCATGCATATGAAGCTGTATATGTGACAACAATGTTCAAACGTATCAGTTTTCGTATTGCGCAGGATGTTAAAATTAAATAAAATTGCAAATAATTGTCAAAATTAGGCTTTATTAATCACAAATCTGTGCCTGTAAATCATACTTTGTGTGAAAAGGAATAAAATTTGTTGTAGTTTTACTGCCTCTAATGTTCATTTCAACTGGAAACTGCAGTGATTCGTACATATAGGCATTTTTTTTTTTCAGTTTTGCAGAAATGCATAGAAACACATATTTCCAATGAGCCTATGTTAGTAATCCAAGTCTTCTGAAGCCAAACAATAGTTTAATGTGATAAACAGCCCCAAATTTGAGTCATTGTTCACTGATAATTATTCCAATCTGCTACAACACTCAAATCAAATATTGCAATATTTGTGGAACAGGTTGTACATTACTGTTCAAAAGTTAGGGATCAGTAAGACAGATTTTTATAATGTTACTAAATATTTGTATTTCAAACAATAGCTGTTCTTTTAAACTTCCTGTTATTTCAAAGAATCCTGTATTATGTAATTGTTTTCAACATTGATGATAAGAAGAAATGTATCTTGAGAACCAAATCATTCAGCTTTTGCATAAATATAAAATATTACAATGGAAAAACAGTTATTCAACGTTTCATAATGTTATGTTTTACTTTTGTTAAAACTAGTGGTGTCAATCGATTAAAAAAATTAAATAAAATAATCACACATTTTTCCTGAAATTAATCGTGATTAATCCTACCTGACATTAAAGTTTTTAATTATACTTTTATATTGCAATAATTTCACATTCATGATTCAAATTAATGTAGATGCAACATAAAGAACGTATATATTTATGTTTGTTTAATGCCATCTTTTTTTTTTTTTGACTGAAGGCAAATATCACTGATTCCAACTGATGTCTCTATTTTTCCCCTAATATTTAACCATTGAATATAACCATTCAACATCACAGTATAATTGAGAGCTATCACTTTTACATTTATTAGACTTAAAAAAAAAACTTCTAATTTAAGTGAACTTGAAACAATCTTCACATAAACCCATTATAATAAATGTCATATATAGGCTAAGTACCTGTGCCCTTCAGCAAGAAAATATATCAAACTAAATATTATCAAACACTAAATTATATAAAATTATAAATATAAAGCTTAAAACTACAGATGTTTTTAATTTTCTTTTTAATTTTGTTGTTTGAATAACAGACATCACAGCAGCTGGTTATTAGTATATTTTGGCTGCTGTTACTTTAAAAGCTGCCGCTGTTGAACTTGATGCGGATCTGATACTGCTTTAAATGTGACCTATAAATAATAAATCTTTACATGCACAGTTTTAAGGCAGCTTTAATCACCTTTTTCTGTAACTTGATGTCTTCACAGACGACACGACATAACTACTACGACATTACATACTCGCAGTTTCATTTTTATTTGAATATGATACAGAGCTTTAATATAGGCCTAATACAGCGTGTGGCACATTTTATGCGTGCACTTGAAGAACATGTGCTACGATCATAGTATAACTGCTGACAGGACAGGTAAATTCTTTTTTAACCACATATGGCCTGACAACATTTCATCTGACCACAGTTCACTGATGTCTCCTTGTCACCAGTACCGTTTCCAAGCTTGTTTGACTCACGTCTGGTGCTGAAGTGAAGTTGGAGAAAATTGTTAAAAATTGTCAGCAAAAAAATGTTTTACTTTTAAATGATAGTGTACAAAGTTATCATATGGCCTTGAAGACTTGGAATTATAAGTGCACAAGTCACATAGTCCACTTTTATTGTGCTTTTATGTGCCTCTGTGGAGCTTGAAAGGCAAGATACATTCTCCCTTTGTGTTCCAGTGAGAAAGTAACAGCACACAGGTTTGGAACGACAAGAGGGTGAGTAAATAATGACAGGATTTTCATTTTTGGGTGAATTATTCCTTTAACCCTAAACGTAGAACGGCAGGCTGAAAATTTGTGGTTTGAATTTGGCAGACCTCGTCGAGGACAGTTTAATAGCACATTCAACATTTTCCCTATTCTCACCCTCTATTTCAACAGACATCATCAATAAACTAGGGCTCGCCTGAAAGCGAACAATATAAATGTTATAAAACATTGTTTGATTGTGGCAAAATGAACACGCTTCAGATGGCAAGCTTTCATTTGAGCATTTAGAGCGAGTATGAAGGCTTTCGGGTTGCGCAAAGAGCTGTAAATAACAGAGAAAGGTGATCTTATCTGAGTACAGAATCGTCTCAGGCAAATATAAGCTGTGAGAGGTAATCTCTTCTGCTTGAGAAAAGCCTGAACTCAGAGTATTAGTCTCTGGTGTTTTGACATGTAATTTTCTATTCCAAAATTACAATCTTCACTGATTGATCAGAAGCTGTGATGGGCCCTTTAAGCCATTAATCAGGTGTGACAGCACTTTTATCTGGCTATCAATAGGGAAATGGCAATAATTACCTCTGTTGTTTCCTGTTGGAAGGGGGCTGCTTTCCACAGAACAGGCCAACCACTGTGCGGCACTGTCACCCGCCCTGCACCAAACCCTTCTCACACTGCAAGCAGGTAAACATACTGTCTACAAAAATATCTTCATGTAATTGAACAACATCTATTTTCACATTAAACCACCATGTGAATAACAACAAAATAAGAAAAAAAATGTATGTTCTGTAGTTTGTATTTAATGACTTGCCATTAGTGAAATCATGAAGGGAGGCAATTCAGGCATGTCTAAAATTTGCATAATTGCTTTGAATATTGAACAAAAATATTAAACTTACAAAGCTGTACATTGACTGCCACTTGCAGTGCATTGAATGCAACTACATGCAATGCACTTCATGCAATTTTCACATGAGTACTGATAAAAATATAGATTTTGTCTTAAAGGAATATTCTGGGTTCAACAGAAGTTTAATCGTCAGTATTTGTAGCATGATGTTCATTGCCGCAAAAATAATTTCAACTCATTCAATTTTCAATTGAAGTGATTAGGACCATTTTTTGAAGCATTTGAAGCAGAAAATGTGATGCTTATAATTGTATAGAAGCATAAATGTTAAACTTCTGTGTATTATTTGAGCTATAAAGTTGTTCTCATCATTTCTGCAGTCATTTTAGGGTTTGTGTTTCCACACTAAAATCATAACCCATATTGTTTATGTCTTGTGGCTATACTATTGAAACTGAGTATTTTAACATTTACAGATTGGCCCTATATATACATTGAACCAAAAATTTCATAACATCTTAGTAGATAATTCAGCATACAAATTTCTTTATTTTCCTATATTAATCTATATTTATTTTTGACAAAACATCCCATGTTTCGGTAGTGACTGCACATTTTCGTTAGTGACGGTAATGCTTTGGTAGCAACTGCATTACATTACAGAATTTGAACTTGCATACTAAAACATTACTAAAACATACTAAAATACAAACAATTTGCAGTACTGTACTAACATTGTTTATTTCCACCAAATGAAGGATTATGTGCTCTCTTTTGTCACTACTGAAACAACAATTAAATGTTTTGTTCGGGACTGTTCCGGTAGTGAAAATTTTATAGGCTAACAGCCAAAAAAACAAAGATATCACTACCAAAACGCCACCAAATGTTTCAGTAATGACAGTTTTAGATACTTTTGAACCTAGCTCAAAGATGCTAATCAGTACATGGTTAGCTAGCACAGTTCTGAACAGCGGTACACATATAAAAGCTAAAGTTATGGAATAACTCACAAAAGTGTGCTTAATTGCAGAAGAAAAAAGTGAAAAAAAAATCTGAAATTTACACACAGATTTTTTTTTATTTTTGAACACAATTACCTCAAAATGATAGGGCTTATCTACTCACCACATAGCTATGAGAGAGAGGGACACATGAATATTTCCTGATCATAAATCTAGGGGTGTAGTTAAAATCAGTCTCAGCCAATGTTTTGGTAGTGACATGAAAAATGTGGGACACATTTTTTTTTTTTTTTTTTACATAAAGTTTTATAATTTACAATGAAAATATAAAATCTTCTTAAAATCTATAGCATCTTAGTAAACATCTATGATTTGAATACTAAAATGCTTTTAATTAAATGTGTTTTTTGGTTGTGGGACAGCAGTTTGCAGCAGTTCTGTAGAATGGCCCATATACAGTGCCTCACTGTAACCCAGATTTGATGCTTTTTTTATTTTAAAATATTAGTACTGTTGTGTGATCTCAAGTTGCATTAAACAAAATATTTCTTGTGTGTTTATGCGATATCTGAGTGTGGCCCTCATAGCGATCGCGTGTCTCTTTCAGAGTGGCGTGTGCGGCTGTGAGAAGGGCTACACTGAAGTGATGACCACACATGGATTCCTAGATTACTGCACCAAGACCCCAGGTGCTGACAACAAGAAGGCAGATGTGAAGACCAGCTCGGGAAGATTAAAACCAGGCACCACTCAGATCCAGGACTTCTTCGGCGAGTGGTCCCTGCAGCCGCTCGGCCCAGGTATTTGAAATGCAGATGAAGAGCGGGCTGATGTGGGCCAGCAGAGTGTGGCTTTGAGTTATAGCAGAATCGCTGGAAGCCTTTATGAGACTCCAGATAGAGGCTGATGTAGAACTCTGTTTAATGCCTCAGTGTTTATACCCTATTGGAGCTATGAGAAAAGCTGCAGTGGACAGA
The DNA here is from genome assembly GCA_033026305.1 of Cirrhinus molitorella. NCBI lineage: Eukaryota > Metazoa > Chordata > Actinopteri > Cypriniformes > Cyprinidae > Cirrhinus > Cirrhinus molitorella. The sequence goes on along the minus strand of CM065122.1, from coordinate 26,457,326 downwards.
GTCTCATAACAGCGTGATTTGTATTGCCCATAACTTGACAGACAGAGTTGCTTTATTACTGGCTGGAGGCCATTTCTGATTAGAAGTGAATTTAGCGGCCTGTGGTACAACAACTGTGTGCTGTCAGGTTACCAGTAGGTGTGGGTTTCAGCCTCCAGATGCAGGAACAAAATTCTTACCAGTTCTTTTATGTGCAAAACAAACTATCAATACTTTACAAGGACACCTTTTTCTGGATTATTATATTATATTACATTATATTATAATATATATTATATTATATTTCAATTCTATTTTTGATTATATTATACTGTTATTCAGTAAGGACCCAATAGATTGACAGTAAAGACATTTATATTGTTACAAAAGATTTTTTTTTTCCTTCTATTTATCATAGAATTAAGGAAAAATGTAGGCAGTACAAGAATGATTTCTGAAGGATTATGTGACACTGAAGTCTGGAGTAATGACTGCTAAAAATTCAGCTTTGCCATCATATGATTATATTTAAATTGTTTAAATACAAAATAGTTCTTTTAAATAGACCTTTTCCACATTTCTGGGTTTTACAGCAGCGGAACTCATCATAGTTGGGTTAACTTCGACAGCAGTTAATATGAGAGAACCACAAATATATTTTTTGCATTCCCATTTGCTCAAATAGCAAAAGAAAAACTCCACAGTAGTGTTTTCATCGTCTTCAAAACAAGGAGACGCTGCAACACCCTTGCATTAACTAGTTTTTTTTTGTAATTTGATGCAATTTGATGCAATTTAATCAAAATCTAAAAAACTTTTGAGTATTTACTATGCTGATGCCGTTGGAAACCATTATCACAGTCTTGTGAAAAGGTCCATTTTATTAATTTTTCACAGTATTAGTGTTTTGTACACTAATTTTGATTAAATAAATGCAGCCTTGGATAGACTTCTTTGAAAAACATTTTAAAAATGTTATAGAGCCCAAACTTTTTAACAGTATTTTATAAATTATATTTTGCACTGTATTATAAACACATTGAAATTTAGATCTGTATTGTAAAGTTTGTAAATAACCTATTAAACCAGGTGCATTAAAATGCAGCAGTACCTCATTTGACTTGCCAAATATTGTTAGATCTCAAACTTTGAGTTTGTGCAAAAAAAAAAAAAAATAGATACATTAAACAAAAATACTTTTATTATTTTTATATTAAAAATACTTTTATTATTTTTACTTTTAATATTTTTTATGTTTATATGCATCAAATCAAGCATACATAGATGGATAGATAGATTTTTTATATTAATAAGAGTATTCACGAGCTTGCAGAACTCAGGAGTGAACAAAACTGGATTTTTGACTACCTAAAACACCTCTGATTGGCCATTGCGTTCCAGAAATCAACAGATGCGTCTGTGATTGGCTACAATGTTCAATGCTGCAACAACGCATTGTAAATAGAAACCTTTGATGCTGTCCAAAGCACAAACAGAGAGACTGATATGCATTGGAGTCTGATCGTACGATGGCTACCGCTTACCTTCATTTCGTTGTTTGTTTATTTTGTTCTTAAATTTAAGTTTGCCATTCTCGCTTCCTTCTTCCTTGACTTTTGAACTTTATTTGACTTTTGAACCGGGTTTAAAAAACACTGCTTTAGACATTTTATAGGCCAAGAGTTTTATAGGTCAGAGCAGTTTTATAAAATATCTAACAGAAGGTCTTTACTCCATTTTTCTATCCAACAGTGGGCTTTTTTCTCTGAATGAAAGTTGTTCTAAAGTGTTACAAAACTTAGCAGGATCTTCTTTTGCTAAGAGTAGTTTTTGCATCATCCATTGTGTGAGTCTCGAAAGATCCAGGTCTGTTGCTACAGGAGAAGCTCTCTGTGCAGCTCATCAGACTGCTGTCTTTTGTCTTTTATCTGAGAGATGTGTTCTGAGACCTTGTCATATCAGTTATACAAGCTTCTTAATGGCTCTATGACACACACCTCATTCTTTCCTCTGAACTCAGAATGGAAGATGGTGAAACAGTTTCTTCAGGTACATTGTCACCAGCGTGAATGTGCCGTCTGTTACTGCTGCAACAGGCCCCTGTGCGGAAACCACACGCAATAATAATGACGCTCCTATATATTTCAGTGATCACACTCCTGTTTTCTGATTACACAGATGGAAGAATAAAGCTGTGGGTCTATGGGTTAACAGTTGGAGGATTCATTCTCATATTATTCGTAATTGCCGTGGCCTTTCTGTTTTGGTATGTATGCTATCATATTTTACACACTCATCATTGAATGGACAGACAATACCAGTGTGAAAACAATCATTATTTATTTATTTTCAATTATACTTCACCTGTTAAAGGATTCCAAAATAAAAAATGTCATCCAAGATGTTAATGTCTTTCTTTAAAATAAGGTTTTTCAGGAAAACATCTCCATATAGTGGACTTTAATGGGGATCAGCAGGTTGAAGGTCCAAATTGCAGGGCTCTACACGATGGGTCTTATCTAGCAAAACGATCAGTCATTTCTAAAAATAATTGACATAATTTTAACCACAAATGCTTGTCTCGCACTAGCTAGAGTTTGGAGGTAGGTGTAATTACTGACCGAAAGTCAAACGCCCTTTTTAAAAAAAAAAAAAGGTAAAATGATGTCGGACGATTTTGAAGTTGGAGGAGAAAATCTCAAGTTGCAAAGGTTTTCTTACCTTTTTGAACTGAATTACACAGATGAAGAACTAACCGCACATTAGCTTTCCAACATGATTACGCAATGCATGAAGTTGAGGTAGTGCAAGACAAGCATTTGTGGTTACAAAGTATATTACTTTTTTTTTTTTTAATTATGATAGTTTCGCTACATAAGACTCCTCAGCTGGGATCATGTAAAGCCCTTTGAATCTGCATTGAAATTTGGTCCTTCAACCAGTTGATCCCCACTAAAGTCTAGCTAATATGGAGAAAAATCCTGAAATGTTTATTTCTTTTCAACTAAAGAAAGAAAGACATGAACATCTTGGATGACTTGGGGGTGAGTAAATGATCAGGTCAGTTTAATTCTGGAAGTGAACTAATCCTTTAACTATTTATTGACTATTAGCATTTAGTCCCATTTATAATAACTTCTTGCTGCCATCTAGTGGTACAGTATAGAAATACAATACAGCAGAGGGCAGCGGAATATATATATTACATTACATTGATCTCTCCTTTTCTTCTCTTTACATTAGTAAACCGTCCAAACAGAGTAAAAGTGCATCTCCACCACAGAAACCCTTGACTCTGGCCTACGACGGAGATGTGGACATGTGATAACTCTCTCTGTGACTGTACATTCAAAGCACAAGCTGGACTACGTGCAACATTTTAATATGTTCATCTCTCTAAAGCACCCTTTGGATTTTGGAAAAAAAAGACACAAGGAGTAAGAGAAAGACATCAAACAACATTTCAGTCTTGAAATCTGCAGCGTACACAAAACGTTTTGTGCACGACAGCAAAGGACAAAGGTTTTGGATCAGTGGTTGTCCTGCTAAAAAACGTGACATTTAAAGAGGGTACGAAGCACAGCTGACATTCCATAGACCAGATGGAGGACTTTGACATTTTCTTGCCGTGATTTTTCTTACATCAGACAAAAAAAAAAAAAAAAGAGAGAGAAAAAAACCACAAGTTCAAGTTGTGCCGAATCTATTGTATCAGTCGCATTAAAAGCCTAGTTCATCCAAAAATGAACCCTCAGACCTGTATGACGGGATCACAAATGGAGTCTAATTTGTGAATAAATCATTCAGACCAGCTTTGTGAACTGAATCAGTCAGGTGACTCAAAATAACCTGAATGTCACTGGGAATGTCAAGATTTTCTGTGTTAATGACTTGCAGCTTGAGGGTAATTACATGACAGAATTTTCATTTTTGCATGAACTATCCCTTTAAGGCAATCTGAAAGTGACTTTTTAACAGAGAACGAGAAAAGACTGCTGTGTTATGCACTATATTAGTGCTTAGTCATTCTTTAGTTTCCTCTTGATTTATGTTCAAACGGATTTTCTAGTGTTTTTTTCATTGTGATGCAAGGACTTTGCTGTAAACTGTTGTTTTCGTGCAGTATGTCTCTGAACGTGTGTATGATCCGCACAGTAAACCAAAACACAGCTCATTTAGACACAGCTAGAGGTTAAGGTGACGATCTGCCCGTGTGCCGTTTCCACACGCCTCAGTTTGTCCTTTAACCTCCGTCTAGCGGCTGAAAAATTGATGAGGTCTGCTTCAACACCAGCAGATAATGAACTGTGTTCCTGTGACGCTCAGAAGGGTTTTTGAAAGCGGCTTCCTGCAATATCCTGCGGTTAGAGGAACTCATTTAGCACAGATACAGTGGACTAATGCGTTTGTGTAGAGTCTGCATGAGCATTACACCGGGAGAGGTGCTTCAACACTATGAATGTTCATCATTTTCAATAAAGTACAGGTGCTGGTTCTGTATTTTAATAATATCCCTGCTAGTTCCTTTTGCTTTATTGACTGACTTCTTGCTGGCGTAATTGTCTTGACTATCTGTTTCAAGACCTACGGTGTCAAGGTTCGCTTCGCTCTTTGTACTGCCACGTGACAAAACTTTTCCTAAGAAAACAGAACAGTTCCAGTTCCTCTCTGTTTGAGGCCCATCCGGCTGATCTGCTGCTCTGATCTACATCAAAAGGCTTTGGCGTATTTCTAAATTAGTCCACTGATGTGAGAAGCTAAAATATGTATAGCTTATAATGGTTTTATTTATTTATTTATTTATTTTCAGGAGTTGCTGACAAACCCTGGAAAAAGTGGCAATATATAAATATATACATATATATTTATTTTGAAGCCCAATTGTGCGTGTGCATGCTGGATTGATTTTGTCATACACTGGATTATTCCAAAAGTGGCCTTGCATTTTTATGGAAATCTGCTCCTATAGTGACAAAGTCGACAGTGTGTTTTGTTCGTTTGATTTCCCTTGTTTTATTTTATTTGTTGCCCCTTAGAACTGACTTGTTTACATGGCTTCTTCTTCTGATATGTTCAGTATGCTCTCAGCACTATATACAGTTGCCTGTAAAACACTGACTGACCTTTAGTTTACATAGTACTTTCTGTTTTAATTGTGTGTACTTGAAGACTTGAACGAAAATGCTAATAAATTGTGATACTCTGTGGAAAATGTTGCTCGTTAATCATATTTTAATCTGCATCAAAGATGGATGGCGATTTCAACTACTTGAACAGAAGTGAGGTAAATGTTCCCTGCTAAAAAAAACAACAACACAGAATTCATCACAGAACACACATCACAGAATTTGTATTGGTTTTAATGGAAACTGGAATGGACCTTGTGGGTTTCTGTTGGTAATTGGTTGCCATCTATTGGTAGCTTGTTAAAACAACTAAATCGTAAAGGAATACGTCTCAAATTTTTAAAACAGGTTTACTGATTAAAAGTTGATGCTTTGTGATGTCTGTAATGGTATTTGAAGTGGAAATCATTAGAATTTCTGTGATTTTTATTTTTTTTTTTTTTCCAGCAGGGTTGTGCCTTTGTACCATAGACTACCTTTAAATTCATAGCTGTCAACACATTTTTGTTTCTTTTAAATCATACCTAATTAATTATAAGGATACGTAAGGAACAGATTTGGAGAAATCTAGCATTACTTGCTCACCAGTGGATCCTCTGCAGTGAATGGGTGCTGTCAGAATGAGAGTCGTCAGATTTTAGTCGGAAGTAATGGTATTAAAAATTACTTAATGTATTTATTACAAACACAGCTTTTTGCTTCACAAAATGTTAATTGATGGACTGGAGTTGTGTGGATTATTGTGATGTGTTTCTCAGCTGTTTGGACTCTCAGTCCGACGGCACCCATTCACTGAGATTAGATTTGTTTTGGAGATTTTTTTGTTCTTTTTAAAGACGTTTCTTCTGCTCACCAAGCCTGCATTTATTTCATCCAATGTACTGCAAGAACTGTACAATTTAGATTTTTTTTTCTACTTAAAATAACTGTTTTCTATTTGAATATATTTTAAAATTCAAATCTATTTCAAAACAGAATTTTTACCATCATTACTCCACCCCCATGATCCTTTAGAAATGATGCTGCTATTTTGATTTGCTGTTCAAAAACATTTATTATTATTATATTGAAAACAGCTTTTGTCTGCTTTCTTTGGTGAATAGAATATTCAGAAGAACAGCATTTATCTAAAATTTATAGCATCCTTGCTAAATAAAAGTATTAATTTCTACAATGTATTTCCAAAAAAAAAAAAAATTTTAATGGTATAGTGTATAATGTTACAAAAACTTTAAATTTATTTATTTGCTTTTAAATGTTGATCTTTGGATCTTTCTATTCATCAAAGAAAATATAAAGAAAAGAAAATCTCTGAAGGATCATGTGACACTGAAGACTGGGGAAATGATGCTGAAAATTAAGCTTTGATCACAGGAATAAATTACTTTTTAAAATATATTTAAATAGAAAACAGCTATTTCAAAGTCTAAATAGTCTAAATATTTCATCATTTTACTGTTGGATCAAATAAATGCTTCTTTAAAAAAAACATTAAAAAATCTTTCGACTGGTAGTGTATTTGGTTGAACTACTTTAATAAGACTGTTCTTATGAAACAATTGTCATGCTCTTTAATAGAGGCTGGATTCAGTCAGTCATATTTCATTTTTAATACCCATCATAAACCAGCAGATGGAGCAAGGTGAAAACAGATGAAAGATGGAAAACGAAAAACAAACAGATGGAACAAAACAGATAGTATAACAGAAATAGTTCAGTTGTGTGAATTACATGTGAAATAAAAGTATCTGAAGTAAACTGAATTGTGTTAAATGTTCTGTTGTCTGGCCTTCATTACACAGCACTAAATGTCTTTAATGTGCAGTCCATCAGATCCTTCCACTTCAGGATGTTGAACCGTTTAAATCTTTTGTTTAATCAGTTTTTATTAGTAAAGCCTGTCATTTCTGCTCAAGGATGAGATGAATTTAACCAGACTTGTCAGTGCCACCTAGGGGACACGTGTCTGGGTGGTGTGATTCTGTCAGGCTTAATTTTTCCATTAAGCCTTAATAATTCTGCCGAAGATTTCCCATGAATCTTTGTGGGTTCTTTCGTTTTAATCATGAATTTCTATTCACCAAGAGCCAGATCTGTTTAACAAAGTTTGACATGATCAAACTGACTGAGAAGAGAAGTGGGAAAATTGCTTTATCTGTTTCATATAATAAAGAAAATCGTAAGAGACAGACTAAAGAACGATCAATGAATTTTTGTCTTGTTCTCTTTTCTTTTATATTCGGATCAAAATGATGAGGGCCAGACTAGTGCATAACATTTCCACCAGTGCTGATTAAAACTATAAATTGATATAACTGATGTAACTATCAAAAAATACTATACAAACATCCTTTTCACGAAGGACGCAGAACTTTGTATATGTTAAACTTTTATAAGCCTGTGTTCTTTAAGATCATTTTAATTACTACATGCCTATTCTTGATCTTTTATGCCGGATTGGTGCTTGGTCGACTTTAATGTTCATTTTTGTCTATACTGCTGCCAGTTAAGTTTATTAGCAATAAACTGAATAAATCGAATAAACTGAATGAACGGATGAATAAAAAATGTATTTCACAACCTTGTTCTCAGGCATGATAATACTGGCCTACTTGTCATTATGTGGTTTATGTGTTTATTAACATAGATTGAAGGTAAGTTGAGAGTTTTGTTTTATGTTTTAACATGTACTTCATAGTGTGTGAAGAAATCATAAGAAGTGAAATTCCACTGATGAACACATGAGGGCAGCAATGAGCTGAGGACGTTGTCTCATTTTAGTTATTTTCTGTTCCTGTCAAGTGACATGTAGATGACTCGTAGTACAGTATGTAACAGTCTACAGGAAAATATTAAATGTATCAAAAATGTAAATGTTTTTACTAATAAAATAAATATTTGGGCTGGTGAGCAGCCTAATACTAAAGTATAATGTTAAGTAGTGGAGAGCCATGATTTTTCACTTAAATTGCTCTCTAGCCAATGAGATATATAGGCTAATATAGGCTACCCTGTGATATTTGTGACCCTGGACCACAAAACCAGTCTTAAGTTGTATGGGTGTAGTGATTTAAGTCCAGGTGAGCAAGAAGAGTCAGATTCCAGAAGTTACATTTCAAAGATGTATTAGCGTCAAGAGTCAGCCGCAAACAATGCCAGCATGCCACATGGTTGCACACCTGCAATTCTTCTTCTACACCTTTTATAGGTAGCAACATAGTAACCCATAGGTTTACCATATGTTTCGTATAAGAGTCACATTTCCGGACGTCTCATATCATTTTAAATTATAAGAGCATCTAAGGTCCTGACTATTTCTTGCCTTGTCTTGTGTAGCACTGCGTCTTTAAGGGTGTGGGCGGGGCCTTGTGGTGTGGGCGAAGCTCATCTCTGTCTGGATGTGCGGCGGCCCAGCGTTCCACTGGTAGTGTGAAAACGGAGAGAAGTGAAGGTAAGCCGCGGCACACTTCTGCTTTCTCCATGTTATTAGAGCACGGAAGTATAGAAACAACGGCGCATACACAGTGTCGGTCACCTAGACTAGAAATAATAGAATAATGAAACAATGAAGCTCTCAATGTACCTGTTGATTGATGAATATGATATTATCATCATGTTAATCTGAATGTAACGCGGGACGTAGATGTCAATTATAAACGCAACACGTTTTATTAAATGCCTTTTTTCCATGTCATCTATTAGAGAAAATAATATCACACTGCAAATGATATCATAACCTATGCATAATAATTGAGATCGAATTACCATAAATGTTGTTTAATCATTTCAGACTGTTACACCTGTTTTTGTGACCGCAGATACCGCAAATAGCAAAAGATTGAGTTCACGGCCCTAACCCAACTAACCTAAAATCCAAAGACCGTGATTGTTTCATTAAACTGTTCCTCCATACCCTAAATCTGCACCTAAAATAAATTTGATCAGATTGGTGATTGGTTAACAGGAAACTGAATGACTATGTAATCATTTACTCACCCTCATGTCATTCCAAACCTGTACGACTTTATATGGAACATGAAATAAGAGATTTTGAAGAATGTTGGTAACCAAACAGTTTTGGTGAGCATTGACTTTCATTGTATGGTTTAAACTAAAAAAAACAGGCATTTCTCAAAGTATCTTCATTGTTTCATTTTGGGTGAACTCATAAGTCATGTTATTATTAAAAAAAAACAGTTTCAGCAGGTGAAAACCATGGCAGCTCCATTCACATCGCTTGTGGAAGATTATCCGAGATACATCAAATCATTTGAGCTTTTTCTGGAGCGCTCATCAGAGCACCAGTGCATGCAGGACTTCATTCATAATACGCTACCAGACATACTGACAAGGTGCTTTATCGTTCTTGATGAATGTCATATTTTATTCATTTAGCCTGTCCTAGATTTGTAATACAGAATGTGCCAGCAGATTTAACAATGACAAGATATTATAATATTATCTTGCCTTTATTATGTTCCGTCTCGCTCTCTGTAGCATTGGAGGAGGGAGATCCATTTTCAATGTAATGGGAGTAGGGAGTGGAGCAGGTATACTTTTCATAACGACTGAATTATTAACATTCTTGTTTATATAATCATTTCATACAGTATATCAGATTTTAATACCTAACAGAGTTCTCACTTGTCAATATTCATCTCATTTCCAGGCAAGATTGATCTAGAGATGCTAGCTCAGCTACGCCTGAAACATCCACATGTCAAAGTCGACAATGAAGTGGTGGAACCAAGCATCGACATGCTCCACAAATATAAAGGTACCAGTCATTTTATTGATGCTTATTTAAAGGGATAGATCACCCAAAAAAGAAACTTCTGTCATTAATTATTCATCCTCATGTAAGATCTTCGGAACACAATAGACAGCAAGGGTCTTTCCATGTTCAAGGTCAAGGAAAGTACCAAGAACATCAACAAAATAGTCCATGTGACATCAGTGGTTCAACCGTAATTTTATGAAGCTACAAGGAAGAAGCCATTTTGGAGAGTACCACATGCATTGTTTACGTTCTTGTTACCTTTCTGGACCTTGAACATGAGACCCTTGCTGTGTATGGAAGGTCAGAGAGCTCTCAGATTTAATTAAAAATATCTTAATTTGTGTTTTGAAGACGAATAGAGGTCTTACAGTTTTGGAACAACATGAGGGTGAGAAATTAATGACAGAACTTTCATTTTTGGGTGAACTATCCCCTTAAGCTAACCATATATGCTTTTTCTAATTCCACCAATAAATGGCTATATATGCTGTTTTTCTTTCTTTTATTTTTCCCATTTCCCATCTAGTTCGGGTGTCAACAACTAAAGATCTTGATCATATTAACTTTAAGTGGAATAAGATGACGGCATCTGAATTTGAAAAACATTGGCAAGAGAAGAACCCTGGGACAAAGATGGACTTCATTCACATGATACAGGTTTTGAGATGTTGCAATGATAAAGAAGTAGTGACAGATCTTTCTTTTCATTTTGTGACATACCTTTGACCTGGATTATCAAAAAAATTAATGTAGTGCAGAGACTTGATTCTATTCATTGGTTGTTGATTAGATGGAGGCAGATCTTAATATGAGCTTACAATTGATTGTAAGAAAGGAACGGGTCCTAAGTGGACTAAATGATTGGATAAGTCTGGCGTACTGTACATCAACAAAGAGAAGTCTCTCTGTTGATCTGGACATTTTCATTTCATAAACTTAGAGCAGTTCACTTCCAGAATAAAAGAATTCTGGTAATTTACTCCATGTCATAAAAAATGTTCATGTCTTTATTTCTATGGTAGCAACAATTTTTATATATATTTTTTATTTTTTATTTTCTTTTTTTCTTTTTTGAAGAAAACAATCAAAGACTTGGAAGGTCCAAATTGCAGTTTCAATGCAGCTTCAAAGGGCTTTACACGATACCAGCTGAGGAATAAGGGTCTTGTCTAGCGAAAGGGTAATTTTCCTAAAACAATAAAAATATATAGACTTTTTGACCACAAATGCTTGTCTTGTACCAGCCCGACCTCACGCGTTACGTAGTCATGTTGGAAAGGTCATGTGTGACGACTCAATACGGACTCAATGTTTACAAAGCGAACATGCAAAGAAAGTCAAATGCTCTTTACAAAAAAGATAGCTAAATAAGACCTTTATTCCTTGGCTGGGATCATGTAGAACCCTTTGAAGCTGCAATAAAACAAATAATTTAAATCTTCAAACCATTGACCACCATTTATTTGTGACTGAAGAAAGAAAGGCATGAACATCTTGGATGACATGGGGGTAAGTAAATTATCATCAAATTTTTATTCTGGTTTTTAATTAAAGTGATTTTATTGACATCTGAATGCCAAACATGTTTTGGTTTGTTTGTACAATATTAATATCAGTCTGTTTAACAGATGCTGTACTATGTTAAAGATCCAGAGGCCACTGTCTCATTTTTTCGGAGTCTTCTACACAAAGATGGGAAACTCTTGATCATTCTGGTGTCAGGTAGAGTAAAAAGTTCAAAACTCTGCCAAAGAGCATAATTTAAATAATGTACCATTCAAGTAACTATACCTTTTGCTTAAGTGGACTTCGGCTCATAGGTTTATGCAAGGTTAGAGAAAATCAAGTGTAAAAGGTGAAATCAAATTATTCAAAATAATTTTCAATAATTTTGTATTGTTAAGTGTTACACCTTTGTAGGGCAGTACAGTGGGATCAAAATTAAAAAATGTTCTGTTCAAGGACAAAATGACTTCAAAATGATTCTGCTTCTGCATACTGTAGGTGAGAGTGGATGGGGAAAATTATGGACAACCTTTAGACAACAACTATGTAATACTGGGATCAGCCAGTGTGTTACTACAGGAGATATAAAGACCTTCCTAGATACTGAGGGCATCCCCTACCAGAACTATGAGCTTCTGTCCCAGATGGACATCACAGAGTGCTTCACTGAGGGAGACCAGGTAGGAGAACTGCTGCTGGATTTCCTTACCGAGGTCATAGAGTTCAGGAAGAATGCTCCTGAAGACCTGAAGAAAGGAGTACTGGAGTTACTGAGACATCCTGACTGCAGTAAAGAGGTGGATGGCAGGATCATATTCAACAACAACCTGGGAGTCTTAGTGGTTGAGCCGTAGCTCCAAAACTCCTTTACATTTCACCTGCACAAGAATATACACTGGTTCTCAGCCTTTTTGACTTTAAAGCCCCTCAGTGTCCACATTGTGTCCATATTGAAATTCCCAATGACTTTTTCAGCTGTTTGTGATTTTCTGATAAGGATTAAGAATAATGATACTTAAAAATATTTTTTTCTTCACAACTGTTTCCAAGAGAGTGAATAAGAAATGTGGCTAATCCCAACAATAGTGTTTATTTTAATGCATTCATTCAAGAATCTTAAACTATTGTCTCCACATTCAAGGTAATTGTTGTTCTAAAGAATGTATTATTGTAACATTGTATTATTGTTGTTCTGGGTGAACAAATAGGAAAAGTATGACCATAGAGAACAATGCACAGTTTAGATTGCATCAACATCAAACAAAACTGTTTAAATGAAGGCCTATGTGGGTGACCGGTCATAAAGAGATCTTGTCGCACAAACTCAAGTATGAGTAACTCTGTACATACTTTGTGAAACTTTGTCCAAACAGCAAAGTACAACTTTTGAATGTTGACTTATTAACTCACAGTTGATTTGACTACAACAATCTTTATGATGAAAGAGATCAGATTGTAATGTTTGGTGACTACTTGTGTTGTTGTGACCTTATACCTCATTTAGGTTTGTAGAGACGTTTAATGCCTAACTAGACAAGACAAAGGTTGTATAGATATGTACATCAAGGTTAGAAAATATACTTGCAACTACTACTGAATGTAGAGGGCTTGTTAAAATAGCACTGCTTACAGTATTATTTTAAAGTAACTTCAATATTGTCTTTGTTCATCAACATTGCTGTATTTCCGTTCCACGTGACAATAAAACATCACATGATCAACTTAGAAGCGAGTGTCTTTTGAGCCATATACTGCACCAAATGCCTTTAAAAAAATTAAGTCGTTTGTGTTTTTTAAAGGACATTCAGGGTTTGTATAATGAAACAGCTTGATGAAATTCAGTCACGCTATTATACAAAAGGAGTAAGTTAAGAGACAAGCCTGTCTTGAAAATGTCAGAGTCAGTACAGCGTTGAATCTGGAGGACATTGACACAGAGGTCTTTGCTGACTGCAAAAAGACAATTAAACTAGCTTGATTGAGTTTATATTCCAGCTCGCACCTTCATCAGCTGTAAGGCTCAGACAGAAATTTATTAATGGCTGTCTAACATCCATTGTTTGTTCGATCATTTAAAAAATATACAACAAAATATGGCATTTTCTTTTTTTACCATTAATTGCGGTAAAAGGTGCATTTCCGCCAACTAGTGGACTGAAACTGGATGGCGCACGTTGTGTTGTTTTTTTTTTACTTATACTTACCAGAGCACTTAGAAAATGAACCGCGATCCACGTGGACTTTTTACTGACACTCGTGGGTGCTTTGGGCTGCCAACTTTTGAGTTAATCTTGGAGTTAGAATTCCCTCTGCCTCCGAAAGAAAATTTTGTGCATTTTACAGTTCATCTGGTGCACTTTGAAAGCGCAAAAATTAAGAGAAAGAAAAAAGCTAGTGAACTGACTTGTTTTTGAGGTTTAAAGGGGGTTCAATCCTCTCTTTTATTTGTGCTATAGTGTCTCAGTCTAAATTTCACTCAGACTGGTGATCTATGACGGTAATATTGGAAAACAATTCTGTAAAATAAATGAAAATGAGTATTTCACAGGTATATTATTTTACCTTATTCTGCAGTAGAGAAATTACAATACTTTTGTCCTAATTTCTACATATACAAGCAGGGCTTAAAACTTTTTGCCACATCTGCCATTTTAATTAAGAGACAAAACAAATTTTCTGGGGATTTGAGAAAATTTACCAGCCATAAATATTTTTCCTGGCTTGAAACTGTTTTTGCAACACCTGTCAGCAGAGTTTTGGCTGACATCTGGACATTATGTCATACTGTGCTTTTATCATAAAATGATGTAAAATAACTGATGCAGTGCTGCAAAACCCTTAATTTTTTTTTTCCACACAAGAATAGCAATGTAGTGAATAAATTGCAAGATTTAGTCATTATACTTTTATAAATAATTGCAACTGCATTTTAAAAAATATTTTGACATGAAAATATAGCTTTCTATAAATCTATTAGTCTACACTTCTTGAACGTCTGAACTGAGAAATTATTTTTCTCAAATTCGAAAATAAATCTATTCATGAGGATTATCACTCCCGAAACTTTGCTTCTTGTACAAGGTATATGGCCGTTAGCAGGACGAAAAACAACATTTTTATTCAAATTCTGAATGGATTATATGTAGCCTAGAAGTGACAAATAGCCCTTCCTTGATAATCACTGAAAAGCTGTCACTTACTGCAGTTCTTTAGGATCTCACAAAGTTCCTTTATGACCAATTTACAGTCAGAGGACTGGACACCCCAATTTGCAATATTAAGCAGGAAAACAAGCTGTTTTGTACAGCTAAATAGCTGGACACCAGTAAGACCGGAAGCCAGACCTATAAAATGTACAAATGGCCTCGCCCACTCTTACAGGAAAAATTAGGTGGAAAGTATTTTTACATAGCACACAAATTGGTACCTTCAGGGTTGATTACCATTCTGCAAACCACAAAGTCATCTTAAGCTAATTCATTAGGTTCTCTGGTAATATACATTTCTAATTAAGAAAGTGTACTGCAGCATCAATTAGGCCTACTGCATGCAGCTTTGATAGTTTCTGCAGTTTCCCCTTCTCTGAACAGGACTGCAGAAGGAAAGCACTTTGCAAGTGACAGTGTCTTGTGGGCCACACTGCAACAATACATCATGTCTCCATCTACTGGCAATGTTTGCATAATTTAAGTAACTTACTGTTACAAAAAACTAAATTAAAGTTATTCTGAAGTGCAAATTATATAGCACCTGCAACCTCCAATAATGCCTTCTCAGTGGAACCAAAGGAGATCTCACCTTACCAAAGACAATCAAAAACAAAGCGCATAAAACCAAGTCATCAGAGTGAATCCACATTAACTTAAAGGGACAGTTCAGCCAAAAATGAAAATTCTGTCATTAATTACTAGCCATCATGTTGTTCCAAACCTGTAAGACCTTTGTTCATCTTCAGAACACAAATAAGATATTTTTGATGAAATCTGAAAGCTTTCTGACACAGAATGAAGCATTTCCCAAAGCAGAAAAATGCAGATCTCGATTGCCGAAAATCACATTGTGCTTGATGCACAACTGACTGGACTAAATCAAATGAAAAAAACATCTTAACTGTATATTTTCATAATTTCTCAAGCAATTCAAAATTTGAAAGTCCACTGAAAACCATACCATAGACAGTGTTGAAGATGTTATTGTCAACATGCCTAAGTGGTAAATCAAAATAAAGTATATAAAAAAAAGTAAGTATATAAAAATGTTATTATTATTATTATTATTATTATTATTATTATTATTATTATTATTAACAAACAGAGGAAAAAGAGGAAATAATAAAATTTGATTTCTTTTTTTGATTTTATTGTTGTTTGCAACGTTACTTGGCAATATTCGAAATATATTATTATTATTATTTGCATTTTGCATGGTCATAGTATCACCCGGGTGGGAGTTACATTCACTGGAAATTAATAATAATAATAATAATAATAATAATAATAATAATAATAATAATAATAATTCAGTCGAAGCAGAGATATAGAACGGGGAATCCCCCACCTCCCCACCCTCTGAATATTACGTGTCTTCATAACGTAACGTACGTGTAAACGTTGTTTGGCGGTTTTTATTTGGAAAAGCAGCTATGTTTTTCTAGCACGAAACTAAATGGACAAACCTGAAACAATACAAGAAAGACTGGAGATGAATTTCATTTACAAATAAGGTAGGAAATGCGAATACTTTTAAATCGGCACCTGCCACGGTGTTTTCCTCATTAAGTTAGTCCTAAAAGCCGGTTGGGGTTGGGAGGGGGGTATTAGCACTCTGCATTCCCCGTAAAAAAAGTCACTGCTCGCCACTGATGCATCATAGTGATAGTAAGTTACTCTTGTGAACACGTGGCAGACCCTGACACGGAAAAGAAGAAATTGTTGAATAAAGTCATTATTTTACTTTTATTAGCACACAAAAAAGTTGCGGTTGAACCACTGATCTCACAAGGACTATTTTAACAATGTCCTTACTACCTTTCTGGGCCTTGAATGTGTCAGTTTTGGGTGAACTATCCCTTTTAAGTTTACCTATTGGCATAGATGAATAATGCACTATTGTGCATTCCATAGCATTTATAAAACATGTTTATACCAGTGAAACAACTGAAAATCATTAAAAGTGATCTGTTTGCAACAATATTTGCATTTCTTTTTATGTGTCTGTTAAACGTGACTAACAGGTGTTGCACACAGTACATGTGTGTAACAGAAAATAGACGTTTGATGGAATGATATACTAGTCTACAAGCAGTAAAGCTAAAACATTCAGTTGTATAAACCACCATCTGGCTGTACTGGTGCTGCAGAAACCATGTAATATTGTAGAGTCTAATGTGAAGATACAAGTAAATAGAAAACTAATTTTAGTGCATTTAATGTGCCATGACCTGTTTATCTTTTCCTTTGTCTTAGAAATTTCTGCAGAGGTTTGTTTTCATATTGCAGCTGAATGTTGACAGTGATCAAGTCTTCACAGAAGTGCAGGGGTCATTCTGCCAGCAGGGGCTAAACTCTTCAGCTCTGAGGTACGGATGAATGAGCACAGTTGCTCTGGAATGACTGGAGTGTAACTTGTCCGTATGTTTGCATATGGCGGTGGTCTGGTAGACGTGATTATGAAGTTAGCCAGCAGGTGGTGCTGCAGATTTTCCAAACGTTAAGCCCGCATGATTTCTCCAAGTGAGGCCGAGCATTCATGCTGAGCATAGTGTTCATGCCCCATTTGTAGTCGGTATACAAGGGTAAACATGAGAGGAGGCTCATTGTGATCTCATGCCTTCACCCAAGACCACAGACGCATTAGTAGAAATTATGTGAAGAATTAGACAGTCATTTTCCAATAAGAACCACACCTGCTACTAGTTTAGCAAAGTCCCCCTAGTGCTGCACAGATTGAATCAGAGTAATGAACACAATATCCTAACTGAAAACAACAGTAGACTGAATTAAGAAGTTTGCAGTGTGACGCAGATTAATAACTGTGCGCATGTGCGCAGTTGATCGACTAAGTAAATGCAAAGAAGAATTTTAAAAGCTAGACTGCATTTATTGTTCCCTAACACTGTAATGCACACCTGTCCCCAGAATAATAGTCACCTTAATTTGTATTTACCTCAGTGTGCGTGCAACCGCTGACACGTTTTGAGAAACAGATAGGTGCATGTGACGACATGTTGATCTCCAATCATTTTGTCAAAAATCCAAAACATTAAACACGCTCTTTTTTTTCATTTACCTTGATCTGTATTTGTTTCACTTGCTTTACTTAAGGATTTGAATGCAGCTAAATATTTCAATGTCTACATGACAAGTACATGTATTTATAATATATCTGTATAGGTAATATTATATTATATTAAACATTACTACTTATTATATATTACACAAAACACATCTTGTATACAATGAAATGCAATATATATACAATATATAGTGACTGCTTCGTCACTATATTGACCTAAAACAGTTGAAGACTCCTGCCGTAGACCATTGAGAGTTTTTTTTGATGACATCTTTTAAACTCGCATTGAGTTTTAAATATTATGCTGCATCGATCCGGCTGTTCTGTGAGCAACACTTACATCTCAGCGATGCTCGAATGTCATTGACAGTGAAAAAAGGCCATTGTCCATTAATCCACATTTAACTGGAACTCCTTCCCTCCTCCTCCTTTTTCCTTCGATCATTTCTTTTCCTCCCTTTCCCTCCCCTCTCCCTCCTCTTTCATCACTCAGCGCTCTTTACATCAGCCATCGTGCCGGTGCGTAGACCTCAGCGAGAAGCCAGCGAGACATAAACTGCCCCTTCAATGTTTCAAACAGGCTTTAATAGGCAGAAGCCGAAGCATGACCTTGAAATATGGCCTCCGATACAAATCCTGCAAATGGCCGTTGTGGCCGCAACGTATTTCATTCTGGGAAATTAGTGCTGTTTAGCAGCTGCGGTTATATAGTGCCCGTCCTGAGATGGCTATGAATGGTGACCTGCCTTTTGATTGATGATTTCTGCCTTCTGCCTCTATTACCTATTGGAGGACGCCAGTGAAATCGCACACTGATGGGCTAGTGTTTCCAGACTCTCTTTGTAACTCCAGTGCAGTTGGGTTCATGAACCAGCCAGGCACTTGGAAATGCTGCAGGAGATTGAAGAGTCGAAATAAGTTTTCCTGACTGTGAAAAAGGAAATGGAGGCAGGAATTATGGGAGTTCGTTGTGCCATAATCAAGATTAGACTTGGTTAGCTCATTAATCTAGAGCAAGACTGTGGGAGCACAAAGAAAATACATTCATTTAAGGATGGCTTGAATGAATGGGGGAGATTAACTCAGACTGCCGTGATTTACGATTTGTTAATAATACATCATGGTTATAAAACGTTATTAATCGGACAGTTTAAATGGAATCATTATGCACATTTCATTAATTAACCCAATTTATCTTTTGATTTCCATCAGAGATGAATATCATTGAAAATCAGTTTATGAATCCTGGAGCAATTTGATATTTTACATGACGTGTGTGAACGAGTGATTTGCAGGGGAACTTTTGCAGGTTTTTGAGCGTGTTTAAGGGCTGAGCGATGGTGCATTGCTGGAGTTAATTAACACGAGCCATAAGGCAGCTCTTAAGGCAGACCGGTGTGTGTTGGCTTAATTAAGACTCACTGTCAGATGTTCGTTTAGTCAATATATAACACTGCAGGCCTCCTTAACAATGCTCCATTGATCCTTTCCCCCCAAAATCATGTCTTGCATAACAGGCCTTGTACTGATGATGCTTCAAAACAATGTTCTCTGGATCGTTTTTCCTTTGAAATGACGTTTTCATTTTCACTTCAGATTTCATTATATTTTAATTCATTGGCATCGCCTGTCTATCAAAACCAGAGTCTATTCAGGCGAACTCTGGGGCAAATCATTTTAAAAGGATCTTATATCCAAGGCTCGGTTCCTTCAGCAAAGTAATGGAAGACCTGCTTCATTCTTTTAATCGTATCGCATTTTAACTTTGGTTATATTAAAAACCATTCCAATCATATGGCCATTCTGTGGATCTTAAATCTTTTCTTCCTCTTGGGACCCCCCCGTTCAATTGTGCATACAAAATTAAGTTTCAAACTTAATACATTATTTGAAGTCGGGGGGTCTCAGGAGTGGCTCCCTGCCTTAATAACATCTAATAAAGTTCCACTGCTCTTCGTTTTTGATTCAGCCCACTATGTGTTTCCAGAAGAAAATTAATGAAGACTTCCATTAAACTGTCAAATGAGCCTGTTTTGGATTTATAAGACCTGTTTACAACTCCACTGAGGTCTGAGACACAGCAAAAACACTTTGACATGATCCACACCGAAGTGATCCTTATTTGCAAGGATTGTTAAATGGTAATCGCATAATGACAATGCACAAATGATGCAAATAGTTACCATTAGGGCTAGGTAAAAAATATTGATTTCTCTAACATTGTCAGATCCAGTATGAATCCTGAACAGCTGGCCACTGCAGTTTTCCTTGATCTAGTTTGTATCCAGATGGTGGGTCAGTACATATGTACCACCTCTACAAGTCTGTATGGGAGTATAAACTACTTGTTTATTGGTCAGAGGAGAACTGACCCCCCGACTGAGCCTGGTTCTCCCAAGGTTTTTTTTTTCTCCATCAGTGTCACAGATGGAGTTTTGGTTCCTTGCCACTGTCGCCTATGGCTTGCTCAGTTGGGGACAACAACTAAATTGGGGAAAACTAAATTGGGGACAAACAATTTATTAATTTGGAACTATTGATTAATTTCCTCAAACTAAAATTGTTTCAAGTTTCTTTTGAATTATTGATATATTACTTTCCCATTTGATACTGTAAAGTTGCTTTGACACAATTAGTAGAAATATAATTATGCAATTGTAACTTTATTAATATAAAAACTTTATTGAGTGTAAGCATTTATATAGCCTACAAATCAGTTAATTTTAACCTTCAATATCATATTAATGCAGTACCAACTAACCCTCATGTATATTTTACAGCATTAGTTGAGAGATTTTTTTTCCTTGAGAAAATTTGACATGTACTGTACCTGATTAAATCAAATTGAATCAGAATCGAATCAAATGTTCAAATGTTTATTAGTCTGTTTTTGTAATTATTATTGTATTACTGGAATTATTTTATTCTTTTTGACTAATTGCCATTAAGAAAATAGGTATAATATTCAGTACAAATATATTCTGGATGGGAAGCCAAATATGTTTGTGAATGTATTTTTATTCTTATTTCTGTCCTGATAAGATGGCTAAATAGATTATTATTTCAACTGTTAGTGTGTTTCCAGGTGTTGCTGTGTTTAATTTCTTTATGAACTATCCGTCTGCCACTCTCTCGACAAGCGGCTCAAAATATTTTCAGTTCATACACTCTCTCCTGGCCATATGCACATTGAGGGGTGTCAGATGAAAACCGCACTTAATTCCTCAGTGGACCTGATCTCATTCGAGATGATCCATGTATCTTTGGCAGAGCCGGTGCTGTTGTATGTTTTACTGTAGCTCCCAGTGAGAAAGACATTATTCATCACCAAACGATCTTGCCATCTTCAAACAGCCCTATAAAACACAGAGTAATGAGGCTTCTGTGGCTGCTGTCAACCCAACACTGCTTTGTAAAGGATGACACAATTATACTTTACTAGCTCTCCGAAAATGCTGACAAGCTCCAGTTCAATAAAGCACAATTTCTTTTGCTTTTCAGCAGCCGTAGCTCAAAACTGGATGTCTATAGTGTGGACAGGAATCCCCTGCCTTAGTATATGCTTATATCTAAACCTAGGTATGCAGCCTACTGTATCGTTATGTACTGTATCGTCAATATACAAAATGTGAGTGCCGGCAGAGCTGTAATGAAAGGTAATGATAACTAATATGTACTGTGTTTTAACGATATTTTGCTCAGAGAATATGAAATGCTTCTTTAACCAGATGTCTTCTTTTTTTACACTGGAAAACAGCCTGAAGCATGCATAATGCATCTCTCCTTCATTTTAATGCAAGCCTTTATGCTAGATTCTGTCTTAACATATGTTCAAATGTTCATCTCTAGAATGCGAGTGACTGACTGTTCAACTTTCATTCATTCTGATCATTACTCTAAATTGGTTTCTGGGGGAAATTATTTGAATCCAGCTGAGAAAAAGACATATTAAATAAGATAAATATTAAATGAGTAGTGATACAGGTGCTATAACAAAGCTTTACTGTGTTCTTGTGTAACAGATTTTATGTTTGGGGTAGTAAGATTTCTTTCAATGTTTTTGCTCACCAAGGCTGCGTTTAGCTGATCAATGCAGTAACAGCTAATAATATTTTAAAATAGTATTACAATTATACAAATATAAATGTTATTTTATTTAAGCATATTCTAAATTAAGTATATTTTGAAGTGTAATTCATTCATGTGATTCCTGCAGTTCCTGCAAAATTACATTTTCAGCATCATTACTCCAGTCTTCAGTGTCACATGATCCTTCAGAAATCATTCTAATATGCGGATTTGGTGCTCAAGAAACATTTATTATTATTATTATCAATGCTGAAGACAGTTGCCTAATATTG
This sequence comes from Cirrhinus molitorella, assembly GCA_033026305.1. Lineage (NCBI taxonomy): Eukaryota > Metazoa > Chordata > Actinopteri > Cypriniformes > Cyprinidae > Cirrhinus > Cirrhinus molitorella. The sequence goes on along the minus strand of CM065122.1, from coordinate 26,435,280 downwards.
TTTTGTCTTTGATTGATTTGATTGACAGCACTATTCTAAATATAAATCTTCTCTAACAATGTAGAAAATTTCACTTTTGATCAATTAAATCTGTCCTTACTATTCATGTATTAAAAAAATAAAAAAATAAATATATATATATATATATATATATATATATACTAAACCCCACATTTATGACATCTAGATTAATAAATACGAGGAGGAAGTGAATTGGTGAATAGGAAGTGCTTGTATAACATGAATGAAATGTACACTGAGATTTTATGGAAGGCAAAATTGCAGAATAATATTATTGTGGCTTATTGCTATAAAGTACAAACATTATGATATGAGGCATTTTTCATAAATCTTAATTTGAAGCTCTAATTATACTAGTGTATTTTAGGGAAAGATAATCACGAAATCAGTGGGGTGGCAGTAAAGTTGATTGAACTACATCAAATTTTAATGCTAATGGCATGTGTTGTTGTGCACCGTGATGCCTGAAGCTTTTGGAGGTGATAGTAACGCTGGTAAATTTGTGTATTTATTAGAGGAATTGCTTGGTTCTCACTCTCCACTATCAGTGAGGCTTGTCAGCAGCAGAGAGCAGGTGATGCATGAGCCAATATGTTCACTAGAGAGAACCCAACATCACACATCAGCATGAAAATCGGTTTCTCTTTGAAAGAGCTCTGGGCTGTACATACTGTTCCAAAACAACGCTAATCGGAGGTCAAAAACCTGCAGAAGGCGCAGAAGTTGTTATGACACTCTTTTGAACATGTTAGTTAAGTTCCTTTAATAATTAGAAACTGTCATTATTAAACCACGCCATAATTGGACAAATACTGCAATTAGTAGTGACCTTTATCAGTAGGCCAGTAGTGATACTAAGCAGCCGAGTAGAGAAATGTTGACCTGACTGCATTTAAAATCTTGAGATAATATACACTACCAGTCAAAAGTTTTGGACAGTAAGATTTTTTATGTTTTTTTTTTTTTTTAAACTTCTGCTCACCAAGCCTGCATTTATTTGATCTAAAATACAGCAAAAACAGTAATATTGTAAAATATTTTTGCTTATTCCTGTGATCAAAGTAAAATTTTCAGCATCATTACTCCAGTCTTCAAGTCATTTATAATGTTACAAAACATTTCTGTTTCAGATAAATGCTGATTTTTTATTTTCATCAAAGAAACCTGAAAAAATTCTACTGTTTTCCACATACATGTTTTAAGCAGCAAATCAGGATCATGTGACTGGAGTAATGATGCCTAAAATTGAGCTTTGAAATCACAGGAATTAATTACATTTTCAAATATATTCAAAGAGTAAAAATATTTCAGATTTGTACTGTTTTTGCTGTTCTTTGGATCAAATAAATGCAGGCTTGATGAGCAGAAGAGACTTCTTTAAAAAACATTAAAAATCTTACTGTCCAAAAACGTTTGACTGGTAGTGTATGAATAAAAATAAATAAATTTCAATGTGATTTTCTAATTAAACTGGAGAATTTTGACTATTGGCATGAAATCTGATCCATTTTGCAGAAAGGTGTAAAGTGAGCAACCACTGTTTGTTTTTGTGTCGTTCTTCTTAAGATACACTTGGGAGCATATAAACCTGACTTTTTCAGGCAAAATGAATTTGTTAAAATCCAGTAAATCTTTCTGGAGCTTATTGTGAGGACACTGAAGTGAGATGTTATATTTTGTAAATCCTAAGCAGGCTCTGTCCCTGAGCTCTTGTTTATTGGTGGCATCAACAAATGCAGTAATTATGACAGAATGACTTTAGTCCTTGACCCAGTTCAGATTTGTTATCATATCAGCCAGCTTGGAGTCAAGATTACGTTTAAACTTAGCGAGAAACGAGGGAGAGAAACAAGTTAAAGTCATTTGACAAATACATGGAGAACCCTTAGCCTGAAGCCGTTTGGAAAGCAGTAACCCCCTGCAAGAAGAGGAGCAGAACTGGCATTACATTTTTAAATTCCTGCTCTCCAGCCAGATGCCTACAGAGCTGAACACTGTTAATCGAAACCATGAACCTCTTCTGGCTTGGGGAAATCTTCTTGGAATTTCGATTCTGGATTTATTTGCTGCTAAGTATGTACTGCTAGCCTCGGGGTCGGATGTTTTGGAAATATAGCGTAAGAGGGCACACATAACATGCGCCTGGGATTTGTTCAAATTTAAAAGATGTCCTCATCATCTCTGAACTTTGCTTTGTCTGGCAATGCTACAGTAGTGTGATGGTGTAAATATGGAGTGAAAGAAAGCATTATTGAACAATAGGGGTAAAATAGCTGTTCTTCTTCTTGTGAACTTTTCATTTTAGGTTACTTGTCATGGTAGAGTCATAGTAGAGCAATATGTCAATGCATAACACAAATACAAATACAGTTATCTATAAAAACCTGCTTCCCGCCACTAAATAAAAAACCTGAAAAGGTCAGGGCGACTTTTTATCTCAAAATTCAGACTTTTTTTTCTCAGAATTGCATGATATAAACATACACTAGAAAAAACAATGAGTAAAATTTACTTAATTTTTATTTGGCAAGTTTTTCCAAAGTAAAATTTAAGTATGGAATTAAGTAAAATCTACTTAACTAAGTTAAGTAAAATTAGCAAAGGAAATAAATAAATTTAACGTGTTAGAGCCATGGTTTGTAAACTTTACTCAAACATTATAGCACTGAAAAAAATACCATTAAAAGCATTTTTAAAAGGTTCACTTACAAACATGTATGTAAGCAAGTAGACGTCTCCTTATTGTTTTTAAAGGGTTACTCCACCCAAAAATGAACATTTTGTCATTAATCACTTACCCCCGTGTCGTTCCAAACCCGTAAAAGGTTTGATCGTCTTCAGAACACAATTTAAGATATTTTGGATGAAATCCGGTTGTTGACTAAAGTCGTTATTTTTGTTTTCTTTGCGTACAAAAAGTATTCTCGTAGCTTTGTAAAATTATGGTTGAACCACTGATGGCAGATGGACTATTTTGACAACGTATTTCATATGCTTCTGGGCCTTGACAGCGTTATTTACTTGGCAGTCAATGGGACAGTCAAAAAGCTACCGGATTTCATCCGAAATATCTTAAATTGTGTTCTGAAGACGATCAAACCGTTTACGGGTTTGGAACGACATGGGGGTAAGTGATTAATGACAAAATTTTCATTTTTGGGTGAACTATTCCTTTAAGGCTATATGTTGACATGATGTAGTTACAAACCACCTTAAAACAGAGACCTCAATACTTGGCACACGGTACATAATAACGGTAACAATCAGTAAATAATTTTTGAGTATGGATGGGTTATTTTGAGTAGTAAATGAACTCTAGATGTTACAAAACAGCAAGTTATTTAACCTAACAACAAATACAACCATTAAACCGTGTAAATACATATCAAAAACAGCAAAACAAATTAACCTTATTAATTATTTGTGCCCAAGTGCATGATGGTAACAATGGGATCATGACTTTGATATTTACTTAAATAATCTTTGTAAAAATAACAAACGATTCCAAGTAAAATATACTTATAAGTTCGTATTTTAAATTCTACAAATTTAAATCCAATTCAAAATGGAAAAGTAAGACTGATGAGATATGTGATATCTCACAAAAATTTGCAATTGCAGGGAAAAAATCAGAAAAGTTACAATTACATTTTTTATTTTTTTATTCAGTGAAAGAAAGGGCTTCCATAGTTATCAGTTCTCTGCTTTTGTCACTTAATTGAAAAAAACTAAGCTCTCAGAAGAGGAGTTACAAGACTTCTTCGATTATTTAGTCCACATAAATCCCGCACTTCCATACAGTCGATTGAAAACTTACATTCAGATCTCCCTCCATCCAGTCAACTACTGATGGATAGCATCAAGTCCTCACCTTACAATATTTACTTTTTTGATAATCTATTTAATTTGCCTGTACATCACAGTATGGAAGAAAATATTTGTTTAAATAGTTGTATCCAATAGCCTGTGTGAACTAAGTGACGTGAAAATAGAAATTACATTTTGTTATTACACTTTGATGAAAAAACATTTTTCATTCTTTGAAACATAATAGACTATTGCATCATTCATAATATGAATAGGAACATGTATTATAAAGTAAATGGTAAATTTAACAGTTTATTATAAAGAAAGGTTGTCACTTGTTGAATCATTAGCAGTTTACATGTTGAACAGTATCTGGCATATCTAAAATAGAAGTAATGTGAAATATTCCACAGAAAATTAAAATACTCGCCGTTATACCCTAGACAGTTCTGATAACGCTTCCCTATCGGAAACTTTTGTGGATACGACCAGTAACCGCTCTGCACCGAGAGCATAGATCTAGTGTTAAATCAATACTTCTCTTTTTCTGGCTATTTTGAAGGATGGTGCGTTCGAGCTGAAACATGGAACTCATCCAAACGTCAGCCCTCTTTGAGCATCTCCAGCAAACATCCATTATCCAGAGCCATCCGCTTCCTCGGGCTGATCTATGGAGGAAAACTGTTGTTGTTTTCAGCATGCCATGAGATGAGTTTCTCTCTGCTCTTGCACAACAGGACTGGACATCAAGTGTTGCTCTTAAGGTTAATTAGAAAAATTATCTTATCAGTTGACCAGAGGAGCCCATCCTCCTCCTGCTAGAGACATGCTAATCTCTGGCAGGTCTGCTCGGGGTCCACCTGTGATCTCTCTCTGTCAGAGCCGCTCACGGTCCCCCGGGCCCCGGAAAAGATCCGCTTCACTGAGTCACTGTGACTGGGCTGCTAATAAAAAGACAGGAAAGAGACTGACCTGTTTGGACTCACTCACAACCACTTTGTATCCCACCTATATCTGTCTCCTCATCTCCCTCTCTCTCTCGCTTTCTATCCCTCACTCAGTCTCTTTATCTATACGTGGCTTTTGGTCTTCACAGATCTCTTTTTCTCGGTATCCGTTCCTCGTGTGCTGCTCAGGTAATGCTGGCACAAATGAAGCAGAACGGCTTATTTTCTCTCTCCTGCATCACTCTGGCCTCTTTCGCTTGACCGTATCTTTTTTCTCTCTCAGTTCCTTTCTGTCCAAACGCTCTTTAATCTTTTACCTGTTCTATGCCTCTCATTTTATTTTCCTCTCTTTTGCATCTTGCTTCTATTTCTGTCACATTCTTATTTGCTTCCATTAATTTAAAGGATCACTCACCAAAAAAATTCACCCTCATGTCATCCAGCATACAGATAAACCTATATGCTGTTATTTTTCTCCCAACGCCATCTCATTAGTGTAGGTCTGCGAACATGAAAAGTGTTTCTGCCACAAGTACGTTTGCATAAACCCTGACACATACATTTTTTATGTATTTACAGCATCTAAACATTAGGCGTTTGTATATAGTGCAACTTTAGAGACACAAACCACTAATATTTACAAATCTTTAGATTCATAGAATATTAAATTCATGAAATTAATCATGGAGTAAATAAATATGATCAGTGTGAATAAATATGATCAATATGTATTTATATATGTATGTATACACATACATACGGTTGAGGTTAAAAGTTTACATACACCTTGCAGAATCTGCAAAATGTTTATTATTACCATAATAAGAGGGGTCATACAAAATGCATGTTATTTTTTTATTTAGTACTAACCTGAATAAGATATTTCACATAAAAGATGCTTACATATAGTTCACAAGGCAAAATAATAGCTGAATTTATAAAAATGACCCAGTTCAAAAGTTTACATACACTTGATTCTTAATGCATAATAATTAATAATAATAATTAAATGATCCACAGCTTTTTATTTTATTTTTTATAGTTATAGTTCAATAGTTCAACTGTTAATAGTGATAGTTGTTCATGAGTTCCTTGTTTGTTCTGAACAGTTAAACTGCCTGCTGTTCTTCAGAAAAGTCCTTCAGGTTTGACAAATTCTTTGGTTTTTCAGCATTTTTGTGTATTACAACCCTTTCTATCAATGACTATGTGATTTTGAGATCCATCTTTTCACACTGAGCACAACTGAGGGACTCATATGCAACTATTACAGAAGGTTTAAATGCTCACTAATGCTCCAGAAGGAAAAACAATGCATTAAGAGCCAGGGGTGTAAACTTTGTGTACTTTTTTTTTTTTTTTTTTTGCATGGTTTTTCCTTATTTTTTGCCTAAATGTCATATTTATTTCTATAGCTATAGAAGATACTTACATGTCTCCTAGAACATATGTACATATGCACACACAACATATATACAAAAATGTACACGTTACATAAAAATACAAATGAGATTAGGCTGTTTACCATGAAATGCAAAAAGATACATTATGAATGATGTTCATGCAGCTTTTTAGGGATAAAAAGCACTAAGAAATTACCATAATACAGCTCATATTTAAGGTCTTTTGAAGACTTATAGGACTATTATCTACTCATTATATGGAAAATAGGTGCAAAAATATTTCTCAAAAATCCTCCGATTTATGCTCAGGAGAAAAATACCAGCATATAGTTTTGAAGTTATGAGGGTGAGTAAATGATGCCAGGATTTTCATTTTTGGGTGAACTATCACTTTAAGCTGGCTGCATGATTTCTCTCATGCTTGAAATCCCAGTAATGGTCCAGTGGACAGGAGAGTGTGGTTTACATTCCTCGCTCCAGAATGGGAGATATGAAAACCTATTATAGAGAAAGGTGGGGGAACGACGGGTCAGAATAATTTTGTTTGTCTGCGTTCTTGGATTTACGAAATAGCTTACAAAATAACTGTCTCCGCATATGACAGTCATGCATGCCACCTAATAGATACACCTTTCGAGAATGCATGAGTATTGATTTTAGCCTGTTTCCTCTTTTAACCTGCTGACCAAATCATTGAACTATCCAATCATGAAAGGGCTGACCAATAATGTCAGCCCCGTTGTTCATGAGTACCTCCGGCTCATGTCTGACCAAAGAGTTACAGCTTAATTTATTATTTCTGGTGGCATTCGAAATGTGATTGGCGAATATGCTTTTTGTACTTCCTTTCTCATTACTCAGTGCCACTTAAATGTCAATCAGGAGTCGTCTCAGGAAGTGAGGCGGAAGGTAAGGTCACATGTGTCCAAACTAGTGGCTCATTAAGTCACTCACACAAACACACACTCAGTCAGATCTTTCACAACAACAGATTTTATATTCTCTGAGTGGTGCCACAAATCTAGGGTGGTCTGGGTGGTTGCCAGGATGTAGCAGTGGTTGCTAAGGTGTTTGGATTGGTTGTAAGTTATTGTGCAGTTGTTAGGTTATTCTGGGTGGTTAAAGAGGACAGTGTAAATCTAGGGGATTTTGTAGGACAAGTTACGCAACACACCAAAATTTAGAAAAGCAATCAATTCTAATAATTAATACATGGTTTAACTTTAGATTCAAATATAAACTTTTTCCTTAAGGGATAGTTCACACAAAAATGACAATTCCTTTATTAATTACTCACCCTCATGTCGTTCCAAACCCGTAAGACATTAGCTCACATTCAGAATACAATTAAGATATTTTTAATGAAATGCACAAGCTTTCTGACCTGCATAAACAGCAACGCAACTGAAATGTTGAAACAGCCCAGAAAGGTAGTTAGACTCAGGACATTGTTAAAATAGTCCATGAGACATCGGTGGTTCAACCATAATTTTATGAAGCTACGCGAATACTTTTTGTGTGCAAAGAAAACATGGTTCAACCGATTGACCTCACTGATGTCACATGGACTATTTTGATGATGTCCTTGCTACCTTTCTTGGCCTTAAACATGGTAGTATCGATGCTATCTATGCAGGGTCAGAAATCAGATTTTATCAAAATATCCTAATTTGTGTTCTGAAGATGAGCAAAGGTCTTACAGGTTTGGAATGACATGAGGGTGAGTAATTAATGACAGAATTAAAATTTTTGGGTAAACTTTATCCAAACATATCTACACGCTTTATGAAGTACTTGATTTGCTAATGAAAATCTATTTGTTTGTGTGTGTACCTAACCTCAGGTTACTTCAAAAGGACCATAATGTAATTTGGCATCTGCTGAATAACAGCTTGATAATATTTAATTAAATATTATATATATAAATGATAATGTACATCCTGCCGGTTATCATTGCAGAATAAAGCCAGACAGACTTATCAACAGCTTGACACGAAAGCTTATTTTGCAATAGTGGATGTACATTATCCCACTTATTGCATGGCTGCTTGCCACAAAACTAAATAATTAGACACAAAATATTGATTTAAGATGAAATATTTGAATGCAAGTGCTAGCAAGTGGCAGGTTCAAACTAGATGACATTTCACCACGTGAATAATTATGGTGATAAAAGACATTTATTTAAGATGAAACTGTTTTAAAATCTTACCAGTTTTGTTAGTTATCTTTTCAATGGCAGCAGCTGCATTTGTATGAAACATTTTTTTATTTTTTACAGGTTGTTATCAGGGAATAACATACCTCTGAATGTGGTGGCTGACCAATCATAATCGAGTATTCCGTGTAGCTGTGTAATAATAAATAATACTGCATTTAAATTATTCAAAATACTAGGGCTGCCCTCGACTAAGGATTTTTCTGGTCGACTAGTAGTCGCTCATTTTAAGCATTAGTCGACTAATCGTACGTTTATTAATAAAACATTTAAATCATTATAATAAGCCTTTAATTGCCTACATATCCTAATAAGCGCTTAAGCACACATAAAGCTTGCTCACACCGCAGATGTAATGATTATAAATGTGTCAGGGAAAAACAATAAGTATGTTATAAAAATGTTTTACTTTTACCTGTATGCCCAAAAATGAGGGAGTAAGCTATTCTAAAAGCAACTTACCGCACAGGCGCATCCATCTGTCCTGCAGTAAGCGCATGTCTGTTCAGCTTCCACACAGAAAGCCCACATTTCTCTAGGTCAGTGGTTTGCAAACTTTTTTAAATATATGTATATATAGCCTAATTTGCGCGCATTGGGATTGTCGCTCTCTGAACGTGGGATATTAAAATTGCTTTTGAATGCGTGCGCGCGTTTTGCTTTCGTTTTAACGGTTGCGTGAAACTCTCCGCGGTACTGAACGTGCGTTCTACAGGCGCATCTAAAGGCTTTGTTATAATGACAGGATTAAATAGCTTGCAGAACTCAGGACTGAACAAAAAGTCCGGCGTTTTCATCGGTGAGTGGAACTGATAACTGATAACTCACTAAACTGATAAACGCAAATACAGATACGCACTTAACATTACACTGTACAACATTACATGTAAAGTTGCTACTACTTACGTTTCAGATAATAAGCCATATTTGACGTTGATGAATGATAAGCGAATGTTGGGTGTACTGCCCAATGTATACTGTGTAACTATTACTGCACATACTATAGCCATTAACGATCTCTCCGTGAGATTTATTTATTTATTTAATTCTGCGACTAAACGACTAATAAAATTTTGGTCGACCAAGCCTTTTCTGGTCAACTAACGCTTAGTCGACTATTAGGGGGCAGCCCTACAAAATACACAGATTCTGTGTCTAGAAAACTCTCCTGAAAGCTCCACAGAACTGAAATGCCTGCTGTTCATAAAATCAGTTCCACCAGTTGAGTGTCCATTTATTATTTTATTTGTAATATTTTCTATAATTTGACTCTGCTTTCAGCTGCCAGTTTAACCTTGCATGAATCCTTACCATGGAATTGTGCAGATTTTCCTTCAAAATCAGTTCAGAAAATGTAAAAATGTCTGCAGATCGCCCAGGCCTGCCTAGACGTTCAACTACAAAAAGTGAGCATGCGTTTGAAGTGTCTCTTGATCTAATCTAGACTTCCTGCCTGTGGTGACTTCCTTCCTGTCTTCTCCTCAGGTGAATCCTGCATCCCACTGTGTCCTGCTCACTGTTTATTAATGACCGAAGCTTTAACATAGCTCTCACTCCTATGGAAATGGGGTAATCTAAATGATTGAATATGTGTCCACAGACAGCTACGATTCATTTATTACCCTGATGTTTGTCTGATAAACTGCATTAACAAGACTTTGATGAGAGAAAAATGGGATATCTGCATCACCAATTGTCAATAGCGCAGAAAAGCACTGCAGAGGAATAAAAAAGTTTTTTTTGGCCAAAGGTTATAGTCTGACCTTCCCAAATATGTAATTCATATTTTATCTGTCTTTTACTAAGACCTCATTTTATTCGATTGAATTCAAAAACAGCATTCCTTTGTACTGTTTATAAATGATCAAAAATAGACCCAGAAAATTTTCTGTGCTGCTTAAAACAGAATGAAGCAGAAAATAAAACTCCTTACCAGAGAGAATTATGACCCCTTGAACAGTGACAGTAATAAATATCTGACACTGCATTTTATCGGTATCACTGTGACCCTCAAAATCATGATCTCATCATTAATATGGGAAGACCAAATGATAGATCCCAGCATGCTCCACTGGAGACTCCCTGCACTAATGTTGGCCTTGGCTCGTATATCACTCTGAACATTTTTTGGACACATCTAAGGGCGCACTCATGGCAAGGACTAAATATTTTAGGTTTGGTAAAACCATGTTAAAACCACATCCACTGAGCTTAATATGTAACACTAGGATATCAGTTAAGTTGGTGCTTTTTAAGAGAGGGAGACTGGCAAATGTTGCCATATTTAGTGTCAACAGCTTTAAATATAGATATATTTTTTATGATGAAATTGTCTTATATTAATCTGCTACAGCTAAGAATTATTTTAAATGTACAATTTTACATTTAATTTAAACGAATTAATTTAAAGACTCAATTTAAAATGTGATTTGTTGAAACTATCCACTCTAGTTATCCACCATACATGACCCTGGACCACAAAACCAGTCTTAAGTAGCACAGGTATATTTGCAGCAATTGCCAACATTTTATGGGTCAAAATTATCGATTTTTATTTAATGCTAAAAATCATTAGGATATTAAAGGGATAGTTCACTTTGAAATTAAATTTTGATATGTTTTAGCTTACCCCAAGGGCATCCAAGATGTAGGTGTCTTTGTTTCCGCAGTAGTTTCAATTTTGATATTTTTAGGTCCAACCGTTCTTGTCTGTCAGTCATATAATGCATGCCTATGGTCACCTCACAAAAGAAAACGCACAGATTCAAATTAAACAGTCCAAATTAAACAATTCCCCACCGTAAGTGCACATTAATGACTTAAGACACGAAACGAGTGGTTTGTGTGAGAAAACGAACAGTATTTATATCGTTTTTACCTCTTGTAAACAATCACGTCAAAGTTGAAGGGACCGCGCGTTCTGGCTTATTGATGCGCCGGCGCTACTCCCGGAAAGCGCCGGACGTGATCCATTGCGCGAGCACAAGTAATTCTTTTCTTTTTTTTAACATCCCTAAACATACCTTTTTTAACCATTTCTTGTTTAAACATCCCGGATAAGCGCAAACGAGTAGCATTTCTGTTAGCCGTCTTACCTACAATCTCTGTTCTGTATAAACAATGAGTGACGTTCACACGCGAGAGATCACTTCCGGAGCTTTCCGCGAGTAGCGCCGGCACGCTCACACACCAGGAAGCGTGCGTACTTCAACTTGGACATGGTTATTTACAAAAGGTAAAAAATGACATAAATACTGTTCGTTTCTCACACAAACCGCTCGTTTCGTGTCTTAGGTCATCAATGTGTACTTACGATGGGGAATTGTTTAATTTGGACTGTTTAATTTGAATCTGTGCATTTTCTTTTGTGAGGTGACCATAGGCATGCATTATATGACTGACAGACAAGAACGGTTCTACCTAAAGATATCAAAATTTAAACTTCTGCGGAAACAAAGACACTTACATCTTGGATGCCCTTGGGGTAAGCTAAAACATATCAAAACTTAATTTCAAAGTGAACTATCCCTTTAAGTAAAGATCATGTTCCATCAAGATATTTTGTCAATTTCCTACCATAAATATATATAAAAAAATATATATAAAAATTCATTTAGATAAATTTACAGGTGATTTACTCAATAATTAGATTCCAGATTTTCAAATAGTTGTATCTCAACCAAATATTGTCCTATCCTAACAAACCAGACATCAATGGAAAGCTTATTTATTCTTCATCAGCGTTCAGCTGTATCCAAAAATTGTTTTGTGGTTCAGGGTCACATATACTACATTTATTTATTTATTTAAAGGCTGCTGTTGCAAAGCAGACATTCATTTTTATCTTACTACATTTTTGTCTTTTAAATCTTTCATACTGTTTGACTGATGATTTAGGATACTGATCAGAGCTTGTTTGTGTCTGGTAAAACTAATGATGTGACACTGTTGTATACTTTAAAATTAATTTGAATTAATCCATTTAAATACTTAATTTAAATAACCCTGACTTTTTGAAGTTGAAATTAACCACTTCAATTATCCGCCATTTTACAATCCCATCCTGTGAAGGAAACAATTATTCTTCAGAGGATCTGTGTTTCTTCATCTTGAATATGCCACTCACATCAACCCTCTTGTTAACTCATACCTTATTATCAGGTTTTTGCTTTAGATGTTTCCTCTGATTGTGACGCTTTATTCCTGGCAGCATTTAAAAAAAAAAAAAAACTTACCAACAGCAATAACACGTGCTTTCTTGTTAAATGCACTTCTGTTCTACCGGAGCACTTTTATCTCAAAGTGTTTTTTTCCTCATTCCAAACTGAAATGATTGTTCTGGTTAGATCAGACATAGCTCAACTCCAACAGGTAAGCCTTTCTTACTCTGTCTCTGTCTCTTTCTTTCTTTCGCTCTCTCTCTCTCTCTCCAGCTCAACACATGCAGGTGTCAGGAGCCGTCTCGCTGGCTTGTCAGAGCTGCTCTGCGCCATGTCTGGAGTGATTCATCTTGTTGCCAGGATCATTAACTTCCTGTTGGAAGGACTGACATAGAGAAAGTCAAAGCAGACTCGGGAAGAGCTGATGTGCCACCAAGCCTTCCATATTAATTAGATCGAAACTTTCTCTTATTTGCTTCTCTCCTCTATGAGTATGTTTTTATTATGCTGCAAAAACACAGATAGGATAGATAAACAGAACGAAAAAGGGAGAGAGACAGACATGACAGGGTATATGTAAAAGATAAAAAATTCCTTTTATGTGCAAAAATCATGTAGTGTGAAGTGTGATCACGAGGTGCACAAAGTGAGCTTGTCTAATCAAACAGACTTATTGTGTTTTTAACTACGAGGAAATCATTTAGATTAAACAGACACTTGCGTCCACGGTTGTCCCATTATTAAACAGTCACTAGCGCCCTGATTGTCCCATTAGAGTAATGAGTTGCTGTCACTGATGACTAATTGCATCATTTCAGTAATGTTGCTTTTGTTTATTTTAGTCCTGACATGCATTTACAGCTATCAATATTGTTTTTCGTTCTTTTTTAACAATCATGACCATCTGAAACCTTGAGTTAATTACCAATAAAATGTGGAATCTAATCAAATTAACCTCCTTTCCAGTACATTACGCTTTCCATTGAACATAATTATATAGCGAACAAAACATCTTTTTGTATGCTCCTATGCATCGGAGGGTTCTTTTCACATATTTTGTGAGCAGAAAGAAAAAGTGGGTATTGAGTCGCTCTATATGTCCTAAGTACTGCTTTATTTGAAGTTTGCGCCGATGATGCTGAGACTAATGGTAGAAAATGAGTGGTGGATCACCTTGTGACCTTTCACTATACACCTCTATTGTTGTTGCCTGGAAACAAGATAATGCTTAGCTGCCCCTCAGTCTGTGCAGACTTATTTTAAGATATGGTTTGAAGAGAATCATACTGGTCCTGGACATGAAACCATAACAGAACTTTCTTTGTTGTGCTGTGCTGTGTGGAGTATGAGCATTGCTCTGGCCTTATGTGGTGTGTGCTTTCTCATATGCTGTTGAAGGCACAATAAATCCCATGGTATTGAAGAAAAGGTTATGCTTATATAATTGAGATGCACAAGATGCAGTGTTATGATAGCAGTAGATACACTGATATATAGTACCGATTTTGATATTATTTTTTATATGCCACCCTTAGATTTTGAAGCCAAAGAAGTGTGTGTTTCTGAAAAAAAAATAAAACTGTAAAACAAATATCTAATCTATAAAAATCTGTAAATATCTGTCTAATTTCAGCTACTTCCATCTGGCAGATGGTATAAAGTGCCTTTGGTGAGAAGGGCCAAGTATAAGAAGATGTTGGTATTTTAAACAGGATCTCAAAATATTTTTTTAATGTATTGTTTTAGTTGTGTTTTTATGATAATGTAAATAGTTATGTTAGGAGTATTTGTACTGTTTGTGTTTTAAGCCTTTTGTCTAAAGCCAATGTTCTACCCCATTGTGGATAGACAATAAAGCTTTTGAAATCGAAATTGAAAATTAATCAAATTATTTACATGACATGTCGATTAATTAATGTAATTAATCGCAAAATAAATTTGACAGTGAGTGAACATACCCACAAAAAATATTTACAACTATTTTTGTGTTAAATGAGAAAGTATCAAGTAGACATTACAAATTGTAGCTTTAGAAAGTAATACTGAATTTAACATAACATTTTGTTATACATAAACTATGGAACATAAAAGAAGATAATTTTTGGGGGGGTGATACTCTAAATAAGAAATTAAATCTACCAGCAGGTGGCAGTAAATGTCTTTATGAGTCATTGATTCAATTCATTCAAATGGCTGATTCATTCAAGAATTAAGTAAATGGGTCTTTGAATCATTGATTCACAAAGTTGTTCAAAACACCGATTCATTTTGGATCTAAACACCGCTCTCCAAGCAACAATTCTGCTTTGGCTTTAAAGGTAATTATGTTCTCTGCAAAACTGAGCAAAAAATGTAATATTTTGTTTAAAATTGAACACAATATCAACTTCTTATTTACTGAACTGTTGACTAAAATCACATTTAAACTCGTGATATTCGGGACAAAATCAGCACTTTACTGCTCTCCCTGCTTGTATGATTTTGCTTATCATATGATATAAATATGAGACAAAAACTCATTAAGGGGCATTTTGTGCAAGATTGTCTTGAATTTTGGCGCATAACTGCATTTATGGAGTTGTTATACCAAACTATGTTATACCAAACTTCGTTGAAAGCTTATTGTATTACTGTATTAAAAGTTCACTGTATTATGTAGAGTATTATGAGAGAGCAAGTGCGATTACCTGCATCTAATACAGCACTCATTCTTCAGCTCAGTCTCATTTTCACATTAAAACATTAGTTTGAATGTCTGCTGAGGAAAGCGATATCTTTGTCATACTATCGTTTCATCTGTTAAGGGTGATTTCTGACAACATGTTGGCTGCGTCTTACAAGATGTAAGTAAAAATAACTTCCTTGTTTACAACCCCGTTTCAGTCTCTTTCAATATAAGACTTATGCCTGAATCTCTCATAAAAACTAAATCATAAAAATCTCTTGTCACCATCTTATGGCAGAATAAGGAAACTACTCACCATCATGAACACACACTGTCTCCCAATACTAAATACTATTATTAAATACTACTATTATTTATATAAAATATTATTTTTTGAGTAATAATATTTAATAAACAACAGCCAACATAAAAGTACAGAGGCAGCATTCTTTTTTAAATTTACATAAAATATAACACAATATATTGCTCTTAGCCAATACTACTTTGGAACAAATTATTAATGAGACCGTTAGATTTACCAAAAGCTAATTATATCTCATGTTTACCCACTATAGAGACATCAGACCGAGCAGCAAATTCCAGAAGATCTGCTTTCGGCGGGTTCATGAGCGCTGATTTGAGGACCAGAAAGAATTATATATTAGATGTTACCACATGAAGCATATTTTTAAGTTGGACAAAACATTTTTTTTTTCAGTTTTAGCTTGTGGAAGTCTGCTATGTATCTTGTATGTTTTGCCAAAAACAACTCATGGTCCCGTCAAGATCATTGTTTGTGAAATGTCACAGACAATTGAGCCCACAAGTCCTTTGTGCATCAGCACCATAATAGATGGGAGAACAGAACATATGCAGAAAAAAGAAAAAGGAGGCACAGTTAAAGTTATATTTCCAGTGTCTCCCCTTGATTAGTTTAACAGCTCGTTTGATCTTTCCCTGTGACTGAAGTGTTAAAGTAAAACACGCAGATGGGGGAGGGTACACCGGCTCCCCGCTTCACCACATGCCTGTGGGGCACAAACATCTTAATGTCACACGGAAATTAAAACACTTTCCCATTACCCTGGCCCTGAATCTTAATTTGCTCTTCCACAAACTATACAAAGTAGGTGACAAGGTCAGTAAATTTTTATTGAATAGGAGGTGAATGTTGACCTTTGAAGGTAGGAGTTAAAATAAGTCTTTAATTCCTATATGTGAACACACAACGGGCTTATAGGATTGACTTTTAGGCTGAGCACATACAGATGCTTTGCACTTGAATTGTTTTTAAATTACTTATTGATTATTGAAGAGTCTTATTTTATGAAAATTAAGCACCAATGGTTATTATAAAACACTTTCAGGTTCTAAAATGAAGTGTTTAGACGTTCTATCAAGTGACGGATCTGCTGCCGACCTTATGAGGTCTGTCAATCATCTTTTGTGCTTGATGCTCTGAGTCAAACATTAGTAGAGAAATGCACATCAGTAACAGCACCCTGGTAACTCATGAGCTCTGCGAGACACACTTCACAACACAAAACAATTTGGCACCTGTAATGCTATGTCAATACCTACTGACAGAAGACAAATGTTGTTATTGTTTTGTCATTTCAACATTAGCGGGAGATTTGGGATCCGCGGTGCCCATCTCAGCAGCAAAAGAATGTCAGCTAATATGAGGACTCTCAGAAAGGAGCAACATATTTCTTGTAACTGACAAACAGAGATGATGGATTTTTCTTAGACTTCCAAAACAACGTCATCAGAACCTCAGAAAAGACAAGATGGAAGCCAACACTAGGACAGCGAGACGGCGTTACCTTTTCAAAGCAGTTGAAGTGATAGAATCATTGGTGTGCACAAATATTGAGCATGAGACATGCGCTCTATTGAACAGCTATTATGCTGAAGCACTTTGTGTGTTGTGCTATTGATTTGCTTAACTGTGCACTATTGCATGTTGTGTAATTGACTAACTTAACTGTGCAGAAAACACATACATTCTCAAGTCGCAATTAAAAGGTTCTTTGGACCATTGTGAACAAAACTGTGAAAGAATGCGTAAATTAATCATGGTGCATCATGGTGCTGATAATGTTAATGTATACGTGTCTGTATGTATGTGTATAATAAGCTGTATAAATAATAGTGTTTAACATTTTCATTTTTTTGTTCAAAATACATATTTTTAAAAGTTGTTCAAATCTAATAATGTTGACTTTAACATACCACATTTACACCATGATAGCATCAAATCATTGTCAGAGGAAGTATTTGCTTTAAAGTAACTGTCCTTTTTATATAGATTTTAATTGATTACAGATATTGGTCAATAAGGAATATATATTGGGACATCACTATACTGACCGACAGGCCATAGTGAAAAATAAATATACTAAAATGCATTTGAAATAATTTAACGCTAAGTATACTAAAAATACATTTATACGTTTGTGTACTTAATAAAAATGTACTTTTAGTGTACTAAACTGGTATATTAAAAGTCTGCTAAATGATTTTGCATTCTGGCTGTTTTATCTTTGATTATTGTGTCAATGTTGTTTACAATCAGTGATTGTAAAAAAAAAAATAATAATAATAATTTTATACACCTTAAACACTTATAAATTAAATATAATATTTTTTGTTTAATACTGACAGCTATTTGGTATGGAAGCCCATTTCTTCCACTGAATAAAATAAAAAAGTAATTGCGACATCTCACAATTCTGACTTTTTTTCTCGCTATTGCGAGTTAACATCTTGCAATTCTGACTTTTTTCCTCATAATTGTGAGATATAAAGTCAGAATTGTGAGAAATAAAGTCAGAATTGCGAGATATAAACAAATTTTTTATATCACTTTTTTTCTCAGACTTGTGAGATATAAGCTCACAATTGTGAGTTATAAAGTCTAGTTCTGAGGAGAAAAAAAAGACTGATATGTTCACAGAATTGCGAGTTTATATCTCACAATTCTGAATTAATAACTCGCAAGTGCGAGTTTGTATCACAAAATTCTGACTTTAATTTCTGACTTTAAACTTTATTTCTCAGAATTGCAAGTTTGTATCATGCAATTCTGAGGAAAAAAAAACTCAGACTTGTGAGATAACAAGTCCTTTTTTTTGTTCAGTGACAGAAATGGGCTTCTATAGTTTAGAGATTTGGGGATATAGTACATTTTCAGACCAGTTTTAAAGTTTTATTACATTTATGTTTGTGAAATCCACCCTTCTTCTAAGATCAGTATAATCTTGACTTTTTTTAATTAAAGGAATCCCAATCTTACTAGAAAGTTTTGAACTACAGAAACTGACGATTTGATCCAGATCAAAACAAAGATTGGATTTTGTGGTCTAATCTGATTTCAGAATCTTTTTTTTTTTTTTTTTTTTTTTAAGATTTGATCCATTCCAATAGCCAACTGGCCCCTCAATGTCAAACTGTGACCCCATTGACCTGAATTCACCTTCTTATTGTGGGCTTCATGATGCTTTATACAGTAAAGGCAGAAGTGTTTATCATCTGCAATGTCATATTTAACAAAGACCAGCAGGAATATTTAACTTAAAGGATTTTAACTAAAACTGAGGTGTGCATGAGAGGGAATTATTCAGTGATCCTCATTTAGAAACAAATCAGTCCAATTAGGTTTGCACCAAAGTGACTTTCCCAGTCATCCATCCAGGGAATTCTGCTGTTATCAATTAGAATTGTCGCTTCTAATCTGTGACAGCCTCCCAGACACTGGTCATTTCCCATTAGAGTCATTTTCCCCAAGATCCCGCTGGCCGATAGACATCTCTGACACTCAATAGAGGGGAGGTAGAGGAGACAATAATTAAAGAGGTGGCATTTACTCCCAGTCAGGCTCTCTCAGAGATCTGAATCTGCAATTACCTTCCAGAAAATAGCATTGTCAGGACAGGGCCGCCGTTAATAATGGCTCCCATCTCAGGCTGGGATACTGGCCGCAATCGTTTCTACTGAAGCTGCACTTTGATTGTTTATCGCTTCACCCCAGGTTATCGCGCCACAGTACTGGAGTAAATGCTTAAAAAGAAAAAGCAAAAAAGGTGAGGAGAGCCTGTTTATTTCAGGATGCATATCGCTAGCGCTATACACCATATTTCTTGGAGTAAATACTGCAATGCTACAGTATCGAAATGTGGGAATAGTGAAAACTTCTTTCTTTGTTTTTCGTTTCGTCTTCCATTCAGCCATTTTCTTGTAGACATATACTGCATGTGAGAGAAAGAGAAGGAGAGCGACTCCAGGCATGCCCAAGTTCCCCGACACTTGATAAAATACAAAAGGACCATTTGCACAGAAGGCAATTAAAAGCTTTAGTGCTTCCTGCAGGCAGAGCGGTACTTTTGGAGCCCCAGTTGACACATGAGCCAGTACCTTATTGGAAAGGGCTACCTTGTGCACTGAAATGGCACCAGTAATTTTCACCAAAATAGGCTCCAGGTAGTAAATATGGGCCAAAAAGAAGGCATCTGCATTAATCAATATGAAATTAGCCCACATTTAATTTGCAGAGGGCAGTCGTGCACCTGCCCATAAATGTGATAAGCTGGATGTGGAGAATGGCTTTCAGCCCAGGGCAAGACTTCATCTGCTAAAAACTTCTATTGAGCACTTTAATAAATTGTATGCACTTATAAATGATATACAAGATATATTTAGCATTCCTTGCATTTGTTTTGTCTAAAATTCTAAATAAGCTTATGTGTTTACTATTTAATTTTGTTTCAATTTGATTTGTTGGATATAAAAATATTTTTGTTACTGTTAGCATAGTTCACACCCTTTCAATGAAATACACTTATGTATAATTCATAGTATGTTATAAAGTAAATCAGATGTCTCTTTGACTCTTTGTCATTATTCAAATATTCAACTAAGATTAAACCGAAAATGCATACATTTACATTGAATAATTAATAATATTTTAGTATAATAATAATAATAAATAATGCAAGTTTAGTATTTTTAGATGTAATATTTTTTACATTAAAGAATTAAAAAAGCTAAATTGTTTAAAATGACAGCTGGGGGAAAAAAAGTGTAATTGCACCATACACAGTTAAAAAAAAAAAGTTTAATTGTAAAATATTGTAAAATGTTAAAAAAAAAAAAAAACTAGGTTAACAGTTAACTGTTCCTCCAGAATTCACATTTCACTCCACATTTAAAAGTATTTTGTTTACATAATCAGTTTTTTGTTTTCTAATAGTTTTATTATCATTTATGCACATTTGGGTTTTATGTCACATCTTCTGTTGTTTACTGAATGTTTATTGCATTATTTAAGTGTCATGTGTGTTACCATGATGGTGTTTTTTGTTTGCGTGAATGACACCTTCTGACGTACTTCAGAGAATAGCTACTGATGAACTTTGTTTCTTCTTGTGGCTTTCTCTTTTATCACCTGCATTATTGTGGTGGTTTTCCGTATGTTTTAAAGGTACAAACTAATTTTAGTAGCATTACCGTTATTATTAAATTAAATTTGCATTTGTAAATGTTTTTACAGTTTATCTGTATTATTAGCTAAATAATAGTGCCAAAATAATTTTGTTAGAACTACAGAATTTATTTTACAGTGTAGGGGTCATTTTACCCTCAATTTAGCACTAAATGAACACTGTTCTTAAGGGGAGCATTTCCCCTTATATGTGGCCAAAGAGTTTGTGGCTTCTGCTGCAAGTCCATCCTTGAAAAGGTGGTATTGACAAAGCAAGCAGAGGCAACCCTGCAGTGAGAGATAAGGTTGTCCCTGAATGCCTGTACAGTATACAAAAGCCACATAATGAAGATGTAGTGTGGATTAATTGTTTTGCATGTCTCTTAATCAATACACTTGTTTGTCCCTTTCATGTATGTGATCAGATTGGCTTATGCAAGGGTCATCCAAGCTATGCTTGTACTTCACAACAAAACAAACAAGTCAGTTCTGTCCAGTCAGCAGGTCATTATCTCAAAATAAACCTCAACCGGGTGATCAGGATCCCAATGCAAAGTGGAAGGGTCTTATGGCATCTTGAAGGGGATTATTTTGTGACAGTGACAAGCTAACTGAACATTATCCTGCATATTGTCAGGCTATTTAATAAATAAATAAATAGTTTTCAACCAAAAGAAATGCTGTAATAAAAAAAGCTAGTTGAGTAGAATTTATAATTTTATATTCCTACTGTTGTTTTGCATGTGTAAATCTATCAATAAAAAACAATTTACAGTTTGTTACACGACTATCTTTTCCAACAGGTTTTTATCATAATGTAATTTAGGAACTGTTACTTGCATTGTATTTGCTTAAAAGTGTGTTTATCTGTAATATTGAAGGTCTGACTTCAGGCACTGTGCTCTTTTCGAGGGATTCAGGGAATTATGTGACCACTAACCAGTACAGTCCTAGACATGAGGAAATTTGTAAGCTGTGATAAGCACCAGCTCCAGCTTGTGTTCAGGATTGGACTGTTGTTGTTTCACTTTGCCCTCTGAATAACTTTGTTTGGCTTAAAATGCCACTGGTCGCCATAACTCGCTATCAGGAAAGGGTGCAGCGGAGACAGTCACTGACCTCTCTCTGCAGACTGTGTCCTCCAGATCTGTCTCCTGCGCTGCACACCGGCTCCTCGTTATTCAGCTCTGCAGTCGGCTCCTGCTCTTTATCACCCTCCAGGATCAGCAATCGCTCACTGACCACTCTCACATTAATGCATCCCGTCTGAAGAGCTGTCCACGGTCCTCCCAAAGCGCTGAAAATACAATAGGAAAAGTCCAATACAGTAGCTGTTGTGAAGAGGGAGGAGGAATGTTTTATAAGGGACAGTCTCTCTTTGATAAGGCCAGCGCTGAGCAAATTCACCAAATCTTGAAAGCTAGTTTTGGACAGCATTTATCAAATGGATAGTTACAGTTCTGAATGCTGATTTGGTCAATGCAGCATTACAGCCATGCCAAAAACATAATATAATAACAGCTATGACACATCAGGTTCGATTTTAAATGTTTACTAAGGAATCATACAAAACACACTTTATTTTTTATTTAGTACTGACCTGAATAAGATATTTCACATAAAGTCCTCAAGAAAAAATAATAGTTAAAATGACCCCATTCGAATGTTTACATACACTTGATTCTTAATACTGTGTTGTGACCTGAATGATTCACAGCTGACTTTTTTATTTTGTTTAGTGATAGTTGTTCATGAGTCCCTTGTTTGTCCTGAACAGTTAAACTGCCTGCTGTTTTTCAGATAAATCCTTCAGGTCCCACAAATTCAGTGTTTTTTTTTAGCATGTTTGATTATTTGAACCCTTTCCAACATTGACTGTATGATTTTGAGATCCATCTTTTCACACTGAGGACAACTGAGGGACTCATATCTTTCTTTTTTCATTTAGTACTGCCCTTCAGAAGATACGTAAATGTTTCCCAGAAGACAAAATAAGTGAAATTTATCTGATCATCAAATCAATCAAGTAACCCCCCAAATGTTAATGCATCGTGTTTCCTTCTGGAGCATCAGTAAAGGTTTGAACCTTCTGCAATAGTTGCATATGGGTCCCTCGGTTGTCCACAGTGCGAAAAGATGAATCTTATAATCGTACAGTCATTGTTGGAAAGGGTTCAAATACACCAAAATTGGGACCTGAATGATTTTTTCAAAATCTAAGTAAACTTTTGGCTGTAGGGTCGGAAATTAACAAGATCTTGTGGCAAAAATGCCACCAAAATGAACAAAATATATACATAAATTCAAGGCAAAGGCCCAATTAAAAAATGTATTACGGTTGTCACAATTAAAATGAAATGTGAAAATGCGTTTCTGTTGAATTTAGGAATGCATTGGCCAATCAGAAGCACTTAGTCAATGCGGAAAATTATGTTGTTGAGTGCGTCCGGGCGCAAATTCCCTCATCATAAACAACAAAGTGCAGATACAATGTAAATAAAACAAAAACATTTTTCTATATTCTATATCAGTCTTACAGTTTTTCTCAATCGATTTGGCACTTTTCTCCAATGCAGTGTAGTTGTTCTCAAAAAGCACAGCCATCCAAACACAAAATGTTCTAAACCAATTTTACTGCAAAATGCATAATGCAAAAAAATGCATTGCAATTTTTTCTAGTAATGCATTTATTAAAAGTAAATTTTAACATCAAATCTATAGGTGTGTTCTCTATTGATTATAAAACACATTCAGCTGTAGATGCACAAATATGCTAATGAAAATACATTTATTGCAATTCTTCAACAAGGAGTTTTGTTTTATATACATTGTGTATATCTAAACAAAATAAAAATAGTTATCCAGCACCTGCTATCACCCATCAGAAAAAAAACTAATTGCCCCTTTAAACTTAATATCTGTTAGTATATATAGCTTGGCCACCACTGTATTTGCTATATACATGAATTATCCTGAATTATTGATCCTGCCTTTCATTTACGTCTGGAAGAGAATTTCATTGCATATTATCTACCTTACATATTTGCTGCACTTGCATCATAGGAGGAAAAAAATGTAAGAAGGTTGAATCCATGCTTGACAAGCTCCTCTCTCAACATCTCCACAGGCCTTTTCCTTTATGGATGGAGATGTTGTTCTAGACCACAATGCTCCTGTTTCATTCACAATAATCTTGACTGTCCACCTGAATGATCTCAAGCCTAAATTCTGAAAAATGTTTGGACATTTACAGTAAATAACAGAAGTTGTCCCAAGAGAGCAAAAAAAGTTTAATCATAGTACAACACTTTATAAGTGTTATAAGAGGCCATGATTTTTACACGGTCAATTAGGGTAACTGATTTTATTTGAAATTCATCCTTTTCTTCTTCCACCCCTTCCACCCTGCTGTCCACTTTCTCTATGTCCATGTCTATGTCTTCTTACAGTTTCACCTCTTGCTTTTTCCACTATACCAGTTCCACTATACCTCTACTCATCTTCTCTCCCTTTCCTTCTTCTCTCCTCTTATCTCACACCTTCCTCTACCTACTCAACCACCTTATAGACTTACACCTCTTTTTTTTACCCCTCCCCCTTTTAATTTTATTCATTCTTTATTATTATTATTTTGTATATTCGTCCCTGCTCTTTGTATACTTTCTCTTTTATTATTACTCTAAAGCAATTGCGCTAAATGTGTAAACAATTAGGAAACCTGTGTTTCCTGTGTTGTGTGTATAATTAACCAAATAGTTATCAGTTTAGGGCCAATCGAAAATATACTGTTCATTTGATAGAATGACAAATGACAGAATTTAGTTTGTTGTGTTTGGACAAATGGTACATAAATGTTTGTGATTTGTGTAAAACCTTTTTTCATATATTTTAAGGTTGCATTAACTATTGTGAAAACATTTGAGAGGTTTGTGCACATTGTTTTGAGAAAATTATTTGCATGATTTGTAACTTGTATGAAATGAATGAAAACATACAATCTGTTTAGGACAATTACAAAGTGTTTAGCTCACTGTGTTAACAGTTTTAGGAACAGTGACCTAGGTGTGGAGAAATGTGTCAAATCGATTGAGAAAACTTTAATAATCATTATTACAATATAACGAGCAATAATCTACAATTTTGATTCCTGTCATAATACTGCAGTAACTGGGTAAATTTGAATATTTGACACTGAAGACAACATATGGTTTTAAAATAATAAGGTGGTTATAAAAATTGCCATCACAAATATAAAAAATGCATTTACAGTTTTTTTTCAATTGCTAACAAGCGTTTACCAATACTTAAAGTAGTTTTTCTAAACTCTTAACACAGCAACACACCTACATCACACAATTAGCCAAATAGTTAATTTTCTGTCCAACACCACATTTTGTTAAATAAATGCGAACTCTACATTTCAAAATGCTTAATACCTTTTTCTACATATACTAACTCTATAAAAACACAGCATACCTTATTCAAAACCAAGTAATTCAGCCAAAACTTTAGCACTAGCTTCTATCCAAAAGAAACATATAGTCAATCATAGCACAGTGATTGTCAAAATACTAACAGTTGATGGCTTTACAAAAAGTTTAAGTTCTACCTGCATATAATATAAAATCCATTGTTTTTATTTAATTTAGCCTTCAGTTTACCTTCATCTGAAACCCATTTTACATTTTAAAGTGTTGAATGTGTTATTTCTTTGCAACATACTATCTAAAACTGAATTGAGTCATTACTTTACAGAATGTAAAGTAGAAATAGTTGGAACCTTGATTGAAATTGCTTTCCAGTGATCAACAAAAATGCCAACATACATGGTCCTTGGTTACAATTTTGCCACATAATATAAAGGGTAATTGTGACCTATTTATCTCACAATTTGGACTTCTATTCTTGGAATTGTGAGTTTACAATTTAAATATTTTTTTTTTTTTTTTTTTTGTGAGATAAAAAAAAGTCACAATTACCCTTTATATTCTGTGGCAGAAATAAGCTTTCATAGGTTCCACATGTGTAAGAGGAAAAAACAAACATAAAAATGCACAGTCCAGAACACATTCTTACTCCTCTCCCCTACCTCTTCTTCTCTCTTTTTCTAATCCAACTACTCCTCTACCTCCTACAACTATTTATCTCCTTCTCTTAGGCATTTTTTTCTCTCTCTCTGATTCTTTGTGTTGTTCTGCATCCACAAAACCAATTCAAAGAGGTCTTTTTTACTCTATGCTGATGTAATGGAAATAGCTAACACCTGACTATTCCTCCACCTGAGACTGGAATCAGCTAAATATTCTAAATATTTCATTGATCTTTTACTTAAATATGTGTATCAGTTGTTACAATTTTTTATATAGAGATATTTTCAATCATTTTGAGCTGCTATTGTTGCAGAAATAGAGGCTTTATACTGTATTTAAGGTTCGGAACATTAGGTCTTCGTTTCTGACATGCTGTGTTTAAGCATTTGCAAATAAGACTAAAATTACCCATGATTTTGGTTTTGGGAAGGCTTGTACGAAAATAACATTTTGGCATTTTAGAAACATGGTAATTGACTGCATATTGTGTGAAAACAACACAAATTGTGTTAATGGTATGGTCACAACAGACATATGTTGTGCTAATTGTGTTTAGAGTTTTGAAAATGTAACTACAGATTGGACAAAATGTTAGTTCAACTGCATGTTAGCAGTTGAAAAAAACTGTATTGCCCCTTATTGGAAAAGTTCCTTTCTGACCCTGTTATATAATTATAGCTTTATTAAGGGAAGAAGTGATTTTTAGGAGAAAACGATAAACAGCACTGTGGCATATACAGTACACTTTAAGCTACCCCTGTTCGCCTTGCTCCAAGGTGGAAATACAGATTTAGACACAAATAAAATACAGGCTCTGAGCTAACCTGTCATAGTGTGAGATTAGAGGGAGAGAGGAGCCGACAGGAGCTTGTCAGAGTGTAGTCAGCCTAGCAGAAAGCAGCTACATGAGTCAGGCCAGAAAAAAGGAACGCTATCTCTCGGTTCCTTCTTAAGTAATAAGATGTACACCTGCCATGGCTCTGATTTACCATCTTCTCCTCTTGAACTGCTCACATTCCTGCTCTAAATAAGTGCTGAATGTGGAGAGACTTTCAATTTTCAGTATACTTAGAGACGGTGAACTAATTACTATCACCAGAGGAAGTATTTCCATCTTTATGACAGTAAAAGATTTGATGGATTTTATGATTTTATCACTTTATTTGATCATCAGATAATGGATGGTTTAATTAAACGTCAAGGTTTTTATATTGCTTGTTAAAAAATTGTAATAGTTAATTGTCAAATCCCTTGGTGTTTATCCTAGTTCTCTCTGCTTAACTTACATCATTGCACATCTGTAAATTAATTTGCCTTCATTTCAACTAATTTGACAATTAGAAAATGTAAAGCTGTTTCAAAAGTGCAGTACTTCTTTGATAATATCAACTGTGAAAAACATTCTAGCATTCTAGTAAAATTAGTACCTAATTTCCATATGAAGCAGCTCTATTAATAATAGGGAGCAATGTGTGCAATTTCTCTCGTCATTCTATGGGAAATGAGCTATGAAGAATGATTGTAATTGTCAGTGGACATCTCATCGTGATAGAGCATCTGCTCTGGTTCTTCATGCTACATAATCAGCCCTGTTATAGCCCAAAAGAGCTAAAGGTTGACAAGGGGAAAATGCAAGGAAAAAGATTTGTGAGACACCAGAGAACAACAACACTTAAACTGAACTCTTAAATAAAAGTAATATAACTTTTCCTCATAAATTTCCATTTAAAATCTAAATGTTTTGAAAATGTGTCCTATTTTGTGTCAACCAGCATATTTCTTTTAAGGAAAATACATTTGCTTGTGCAATCCGTTATTGTTTACAATAACGATTCTTATTTAGAACAGTGTAGGACACAGGTTGTTTTCAGAGGTGCATTGTGCAAACTAATCCAATGAAAACAGCTCATCTTAAAGGAACAGTTCACCCAAAATGAAAATTTGCTGAAAACTTACTCATCCTCAGACCATCCAGGATTTAAGTAAGTTTGTTTCTTCATTGTAACAGATTTAGATAAATTTAGCATAACGTCACTCGCTCAGCAATGGATCCTCTGCATTAAATGGGTGCCCTCAAGATGAGAGTCCAAACAGCTGATAAAAACATCACCATATTCCGCAAGTACTTGTCATATGAAGTGAAAAGCTGTATGTGTGTGATAAATAAATTCATCATTAAGGCATTTTAACTTTAAACCAAAACTTATGGCCAAAATAGTAGTCTATAATTCATAATACCTCTTCTAGTAAAAAAGACAATCTCTTGTTGTCCTCTTAAATCAAAATCCATTGAAAAATTAGTTTGGAATGTTTTCACTGTGCATGTTTCTTTCCTGATTCAGACTAGATGACTTTTTTAACAAGAGAAAAACTCATATTTTAGCTGGAAGCAAAGGTTTGAAGTTATAAATGTCTTAATGATGGATTTGTCTCTTACGAAAACACATTTACTGCAGAGGATCCATTGGTAAGCAAGTGATGTAGTGCTAAATTTCTTAGCTTATCTAATGAAGAAACAAACTACATCTACATCTTGGTTTAGAGAGGGGCTACATTTTTATTTTGGGGTAAACTACTCCAGGACTGGTTATGTTCACAGTCCTCTTGCAAAAGATTATGACTGCAATCCGTCCATGTATTTTGTTTCATTTCACACCTTGTATTTGTTCACTGCTTAAAATTGTGTCAAAATGATGTGTAGTGTTTGTTCAGTGGCTTAACGCTTGGTTTGGTGGAATCTGTAAATGTTTCTAATGCCTGGGTTCAGCTGAGGAGTCAGTGGATTAGGGGGAGAAGGAAGACTCAGATGATCTGAACACTGGGCCAGTCTCTGCCATGCTTCTACACAGCCAACACAGTTGTTAAAGAGATTAAAGGGGCTGCATGCACGGACTCTGGGAATGATAGATTTAGCAGGATCAAGCTCATTATACATGCAGAGAGCTGTTAGTATGTGTGTGTGCGCAGCAGCTCTGCTAGCTCGGGTGTGAAATGTTCTGTGTGGCTCGGAGAGGCTGCAAGGCTCCCACTGATCCAGCTGTGCACATCACTGCCTGTCCACACTCAAAAATAAACATATTGCTGCTTTATTTGCATATAATGATGGATGCACAGAGACCACCATCTAAATTAGATGTGTGTGTATTGGATAAATATATCAGCAGTTTCATTTTTTTGTAGTCTTACTTATAGACCCGTTTTTTTTTGTTTTTTTTTCCCCTAACCAAGACTGAACTGTTTGTGTCCTTTATCTTTAGTCTTTTTGAGCGGAGTTTTAAATGCATTCAAATTAAATTCAACTGAGACTTTCAAAGGGACATAGCTGAAGTCAGGGACAATGAAATGTTCCATCCAATAAGCAGAATAACTAATTTTCCTATAAGGTTACCTGTCATGACATCTGTACCTAGTCATTATATATATTTGTAATGAATCTGATGGTTTTATACTGATTACAGGGCTGTTAATATATCCTTTTTTATCCATTTGATTACATGATTACACTCTTAAAAATAAAGGTGCTTTTGTGTTACATGGTCTAATATTTAGTTAATGTTAATGTCCATATGTGAGTATTAGCCAAGTTTTATAGACAAGCTACTAACAATGAACTCTGACTTTATTATAACTGTATCAGTACAATATCAATACATTATAACATTTATATTATTTTTCATACATTTTGTTTTATTTCCATATCATTTAACATAAGCCTGTCCTAGTAAACAATAAATGTACAAAAAGTAATAATACTTTTAATATACTGTAGAATACTAAGTATACTGCAAATACATTTACATATCTATGTTTTTAATAAAAAAATACCCTGCAATTGTACCTTTAGTATACTAAACGGGTATGCTTAAAGTCTGCTAAATTGGAACAACTATTTTTGTACTTTATGCACTTTAATTGTGCAGAAGAAGTGCTGAAGTTCAACTAAAGATGTACTTGACTGTGCTGAAGTAGGTCCATTGCAGGTATTTTAGAAACACTTACAATTTTTTTTTTAATGACTGATTTGTGACCCTGGACCACAAAACCACTCATAAGGGTAATTTTTATTTTATTTATTTACATTATCTGAAAGCTGAATAAGTAAGCTTTCCATTTATGTATAGTATTGTTAGGATACAATATTTGGTTAAGATACGGATTTGAAAATCTGAGAGTGCAAAAAATCGCCTTAAAAATTGTCCGAAGGAAATTCTTAGCGATGCATATTACTATCCAAAAATTAGGTTTTGATATATTTACAGATTGACATTTGCAAAATATCTTCATGGGACATGATCTTTACTTAATATCCTAATGATTTTTGGCATAAAAGAAAAATCGATCATTTTGACCCATACAGTGTAATGTTGGCTATTTCTATAAATATACCTGTGCTACTTATGACTGGTTTTGTGGTACAGGGTCACATATTATTCAAAGATTACACAATACCTCATCAATAGTGCATTAAAACACATGTTAGGCTTAATATTAATAAATGTCCATTGTGCACAAATAGTACTCCAAATTTAGTTTAATTATAATTTTTATATCACTAAGTCACTAAGTGATATTTCAGTAAATGTATTATTAGATTTGAACTATACTTAAAGAAATGTATTTTAAATATATATATATATATATATATATTTACTAGCGTGAACACAGTTAAACATAATTTCATCACATTTATTGTGTATTCTTTACATTTAGGTAGTACAGCAAACTTTTTATTAAAAATTAAAAAATGTACCTATAATGTCTAAAAAAATCAATATAGGTTTTTTTCTAAAAATTACAGTATATTACAGTAAATATTCTTTTTGTGCTAGCTTTTATGAATAACAGAAAACATTCCTCATTTTGACACAGAGGGATTACAAATATAAAAGAAGACAGAACGAGAAAAGCATTCAGATTTCATCAGTGTTCATTCAGTTGGTTTAAAAACTGATGGAAAGACTACATTTTGCTGTCGTCTGACATCTGTCTTTGGCCTGATTAGGTCGGTCCAGGGTCAGCTGGTCACAGTACTCCTATTTTCCATGGTCATCATTACATGTCTTGCCATTCAGCCTGAGGGAGGCTTTTTGCTACATATCAAAAATAATAATAGCAATGCCTTGATAGCACTGACATCCAGTTTGGATGTGGCACAGATGTTAGATGTACTTTTGGTTTAGAGTTGTCATTCTGTATATCTTTCAGTAAATGTTTTTCTCACTGTGACTGGCTTGCCTGTCATACTTATATACATTGCTTATTTTGTCATGTAATTGGTTAAATATTGCCACATTTTTAATAGTAGCAGCAGATGAGGAAAACATTAAGATTTTTTTTATATATATATATAAAATTCCTTTTTATTAAGAGTCCTGAAAAAAATAACAGTTTTCATAATAATATCAAGCAGCAGAGCTGTTTTTAACACTGATAATAAGAAATATTACAAAAACGCCATATTAGAATGATGTCTGAATGATCATATGACACAGAAGACTGGAGTAATAGCTGTGTGGAGAAACCCCAGGAATAAATTATTTTTTAAAATACATTCAAATAGAACACATTTTTCCCTTTTTTTTTTACTGTAATGATATATACTGTAATGATAGTCTTTTTGACCCCATCCATTTGAACTGTAGTGTGTATATAATATTAAATTATACATATTTTTCAGTAAAACATTGAACAGCAAGGATGCGCCAGATGTTTTTTAAAAAACGTAGAAACCCATCTTGGTTGACCACTAATCTGAATATTAGCTGAAAGTCCACTCAAAAACACTGTTGACTGTAGATTAAGCTTTTTTTTGTTAACTAGCAGCTCCAGTATGCATATTACGTCCCTTTTTTCTTAGGCTGTAATTACTATAGCACAAGTTTAAAGCAACATCCAAGAATAAAACACACAATTAGACATTTCAATGCCTGTCAAACTGTATAATGATCATTTAACTGTATTCACATCCATTGTGACCTTGGCCCTTGTCAGCAGAAGATCTTCATTTCAATCTGCTAAGTGTTCAAAAGAGAATGACTGAGCTGTGCAATTAAGACATTATTCTTCATTTCTATTGCTCTGATTTGCACTTGTTTTCAGTTTTCAACTTTACAGTATTAGTGGATACTGAGTAACCATCGTTCTGGAGGTGTTGATGAATGCAAAATGTTTTTTTTTTCCACTCTTCCATCTCCTCATTGAGATAAAAAATATAGTGTTCGCTAAGGTTACATGAAGACAACATGTTCACAGGCGATGTATAATGGGCACAGTGTGGAATCAATATTTCAAAAGCTTTGCAGTCAGATGCTGGTAATTTTATTATAGGACTTTGTCCAGCCTGTGCTGAAATGGAGAACAGACGTCTCTAACTTTCAGTTCGCTCTCAAAATGTAATGTCTTTACTATTCACAGCTAACAAAGAACTCAACCTCATGATCAAGGCATATTAACCACGAAACACTAGCTTTGGAAACCATCAAAAACATGTGAAAATGGTGAATCATTTTAGCAGTGAGACACTTCCATGCTGATGTGAATGGGACTTAGTTATCACAGGCCTCCAGGGTATAATCACAGCACATTGTTTCAGAGTGGCTTACCCAAAGCTCCTTTTTGTTTGTCAGGAGAATGACATCAGAGCATTGCGGAGGACAGCGTGAGGGAAGAGTCATCTGCACTCAACTACTGGCAATCAAAGCAGAACTTGCCACACAAGCAGAGATTATTTATGCTGCTTGTTTTGCTTTCAAAACAGATGATACATTGTTCTGACGCACATTATCAACATAAGGTATAACAACATAACAACAGAAGATATCTGTTACTTTTTGCTAAATACCTAACTGTACACAAGATATTTAATGTTTTTTTAAAGAAGTCTCTATTCTCATATTCTCATTTGCTGCTCAAAAAACATATACTACTACTATTATTATTATTATTATAATGTTAAAAACAGCTGAGTGATTTTTTTTTTAGGTTTCTTAGATGAAGAGCATTTATCTGAAAAATAAATATTTTGTAACATTATAAATGTCTTTATTATCACTTTTAAACAATTTAAAGTATCCTTGCTCCAAGCTTTTGAATGGTATTGTGTATGTTACAAAAGCTTTTTATTTTAGATAAATGCTGATCTTTCTATTCATCAAAGAATCCTGAAAAACATTTACTCAACCGTTTTAAATATTGATAATAATAATAATAATAATAATAACAACAACAATTATAATAAATGTTTCTTGAACAGCAAATCAGCATATTAGAATGATTTCTAAAGAATCATGTGGCACTGAAGACTGGAGTAATGATGCTGAAAATTTAGTTTTGATCAAAGGAATAAATTACATTTTAAAATATAAATATTCAAATAGAAAGCAGTTATTTTAAATAGTAAAAATATTTCACAATATTACTGCTAAAGCTGTATTTTGGATCAAACAAATGAGGAAAACAATAAAAATCTTACTGGTCAAAAACTTTTGACTTGTAGTGTAAATATGGGCGAAATAAGCATTTATTTATTTGTTCATTCATTCATTCATTTTTAAAGTTAAGCAATACCTGAAAACAAAGCTTATAAATAGTTATTACTTATAAACTTTTTGTATCTCATTTTTTATGTAATCGTATATGTTCCTGTACTATTTCTTTGAAATGTATTTTTATATTTTTGGGGGGTGGATAAATGTGAAACCATCGTTGTGCGGAAGTGTTACTTTTCTCATCGCTTGCTATTTGGAGCCAAACATAATAGACTAATGGTAAGTGCTAAGAGGTAAGTTGCATATACTGCAATTTTACCAATATTTGAACACACTTGTTATACGCTTGCACCACATTTAGTTCTACAGAGAAAGATGTATATTTACTGCACATCCCGTAACATCCCTGCACTCTCTTTGCATTCTTTAATCGACATATCTGTGTTATTGGGCCGACGCGCGCCCCCGGTTGGCGGAACTACGTACAGCCACAGGAAAGATTTGAGCGCGGCCACGTCTGCTCACACTCCTGAGCTTTCGCTTCCTTCATTGGCAGGATAAGCAGCACACTGCAAAGCTACTGTGATGGGCTGCTTTTGAAAAGACACAAATACACTTTAGTCTTAAATTGTGCCGATTAAATTTAGCAGATCCACAAGGACCGCCCGAACCTTGAATTTAACAGTATTGACAGAATGACGAGAAAAGGTTTGTGCTTTAACTGATCTACTTTTGTCAGTGTTGTGGATATAGTTTAGCCTGCTAACCACATAGCCAACTAGCCGACAAGAATCTGACTAGCTCAAACAAAAGAATTGATTTCTTTTGTCCCTAAAAGACTTGATTGTTTCATTGATATCATGGGTTTTCAGTTAATAATATGTAACCAGTGTAGAATTAAAAACTAGACGCTGACCACACTATTCTTTTCATAAGATTTTGTGTTTGCATTATGGCTAACCAGTTTCTTTTGCCATATTGACCAAGCCCAGAAAACAACCTGATTTAAACAAATGCACATAACTGAACAACAATAAAAATAAATCTGTTATGTGTGTAGTAAACATTTTAATTTCAGTGGCCTGAGTTAAATGGGTTGTCAACTTAAATTAGGGGCATTCAATCCGGATTTGAAGTCTCTGAACTTAAGTTGTGTTGTAAATATCGTAATGATGTTTATCATAATGACAGTCTAGAGTTCAATCAATGTTATTCAGAAGTCATATAGTTATGAGTTTTGGGTATATGTCATTCTATATTAAATACAAATGTGATTTCAGTTACTTTTTATCCTGATAATGTCATGAAGTATGGGGCTGATGCATGCTTATGAGAGGATTGAAATGGCAAAGTTTGTTATATGATAGATATGTATTTATATTCACAGGTTGGGATGAGGAGCCCTTGGATCATGCTGTAATGTCACAGTAAAAAACAACCTTGTTTCTTCAGTATTTATTTGATACATGTGTACAATGGTATCAAGAAATGAAATTCAAGATATTTACTAAAGTTTAGGTGAGTTGGAGGGTGGTTCAGTTATCATTTTAACTCAAATTTTGTTCTGTAAAGATGTTTTTTTTCTTTCTTTTCGTTTTTTATTATTTGGTTAAGAGTATGTAGTCAGGTGGATTTTTTTTTTTTTTTGTTTTTGTTTTTTTTGCCAATTTATCAAAATACAACTAATGTGTCCTTGACTATACCTTGTCAACAAGGGCAAGTTCAGACCTGCCTATCAGGCCTGTGCCAACAAGCCATTTAGTGACTATGTTGGACTTAACCGAATCTGATGTTTTTTGGCATCATCAAGCACAGCTATATTTGGAGTAATAGTTTCTCGTAAGCATTTTCATGCCTTTCAAACAGTGGTTCGTGTGGTGATGTTCTGTCACATTACAGACTGGATTGTGATATTGCACGCTTCCGGTGTCATGAAGCTTATATTCTTTCATTTCCTTCCTCCACTTTGACACTCATGAGCATTTTGATAGATTCTGTGCCCTGAGTTGGGGTTAGCAATGATTCACATTTGACCACAAAATGGCTTGCTGATGGCAAAGTCAAAGATTTGATATTTTCAGGTCAGGAGAAGAGGCAGAAATTGCTGCCGTTTATTTTTCTTAAACGATGCCTTTGGTCTGTGTTTCCATAAAGGTTAAGTGGTGAAAGCTTTGGGACCGTCAGCGCTTCTTGTTGGGAGGAGTGAGCTGGCCATGTCAGGGGTCCCAACCCCTCCTCCTCCAGGGGAGATGTCCAGTGGGCCTGTGGCTGAGAGCTGGTGCTATACCCAGGTGAGACGGATGGATTGGTCAAGCAATCACGTACAGACTTTCCTGAAGTATTTTAGTAGCTATTTGTCTAGCAGATTTCGGCTGTGTGATTGTTTATATCATTGCGAAATCAAATTTGTATTATTGCACAGGTACATAAAGTTGGATATATGTCTCATACAACTTCATCCACATAATTACTGTGCACTCACATGCAGTGATCTATATGTGGTGTGTCTTGTCTCTGCCAGGGTTTTTTTTTTTTTTTTTTTTTAAATTGCATCGCAAAATGTTATCACCCAACTTATGGGCTGTTGTACAGAATTGGATCAAAGTCAGAGTTGGAAATGTCTTGGGGGAAAAAAGTTTTTTTCCACAAATTTTGTATGTATGCAAATTGTAAAATATCCAAGTTACACAATTTTAGTAATTGTGCAGTTAATTCTCTTTATTGAATTTTTAGACAGTTTTGGAATATTTCTCCTCTCCCCAAATTGTTCACCACTGAAATGCATTGATTGAACCAAACACTATCATAACATCTTAGCTGATAATTCAATATACTTTTTATCCCATGTTTCTGTCGTGACTGCACATTTTCGGTAGTGACAGTAATGTTTTGGTAGCGACCACATCACATTACAGAATTTTAACCCACATACTAAAACATATTAAAATACAAAAAAAAAATTGCATACCTGTACTAAAATTGCTTATTTTCCCCAAATAAAGGATTGTGTGTTCCTTTTTGTCATTACCGAAACAATGATAAAACTTCACCAAATGCTTAAAGATTCTAATCAGCAGATGGCTAGCTAGCACAGTTCTGAACAGTTGTATGTGCACTCATTAAAACTAAATGTTATGGAATAACTCCCCAAAAAGTGTTTAATTATAGAAAAATGGTTTTCAGTAGTGACATTCTTTAAAGTTACACACAGATTTTTCATACTTTCATATATATATATATATATATTAGGGGTGTAACGGTTCACAAAATTTGGGGTTCGATTCAATACGATACAGTGGTGTCATGGTTCGGTACGTTTTCGATACAGAAAAAAAAAAAAAGATTAGCAGCAGGGGTCGGATTTAATTTATCACATGAGGAGAATGAGTTGAGCTGAGCCGTATTTGTTTTGATAATAGATTAATAATTCTGTTTAATATAAGTGAGTTTTCCGTGCAGTTTGATGTCAAATTGGCGCTAATTCAAAAGTGAAACTTAAAGTAAAATGCGCACTGGCATTGACAAGCTGTTTAAAAGCGAATAAAAACAAGGAAAAGAAAGGATATTCTAACGAATTTACCTCACCGTCACAACCCTCCTGGAGTATTGTGTTTTTCTTTGGGAGTGGGAGAGGCAGACATCAATTTGTCTGTTACGTCGTTTGGGCTTCCTTGTTTCGTAGTGGCACTGAGAACATTATAATGATTATATTTCACACACTATAAGTTCTTTTATTTTCCAAATGTAATAGGATTAGTCCAACAAATTGAATCCTTCGGTGTGTAATGCGTACCGAACCGAAAGCCTCGTACCGAACGGTTCAATATGAATACATGTATCGTTACACCCCTAATATATATATACATACATGCATACATACATACATATACATACACATATACATAAACAGGGGTTGGACAATGAAACTGAAACACTGGCCAATATAGTGTTGGAGGTTTCATGGCTATATTTCCGCAGCCTGGTGGCCAATCGTCACTTATTGCACATTCCACCAGTAAGAGTGTGAAGGTTGACTATGTGCACCCAATGGTTGAGACATTGTACCCTAAAGGTGGTGCCATGTATGAGGATGATAATGCACTAATACACACAGCAAGACTAGTGACAGAGAGGTTTGATGAACATGAAAGTAAAGTTGAACATCTCCCATGGCCTGCACAGTCACCAGGTCCGAATATTATTGAGGCACTTTAGGGTGTTTTGGAGGAGCGAGTCAGGAAACGTTTTCCTTCACCAGAATCACATAGTGACCTGGTCACTGTTCTATAAAAGAAATGGCTCAAAATCCCTCTGGCTGCTGTGCATGACATGTATTTGTCAATCCCAAAGCAAAATGATGCTGTATTTGCCACAAAAGGAGGCCCAACACCGTACTAATTGTGGTCTAAAACCAAGTGTTTCAGTTTCATTGTCCAACCCCTGTATATATGTACGCGAGAAACGCATGATGCATGCGTTTGTGTCCAAACTGCTGTCCCACAACCAAAGAACACAGTTAAAAAGTAGTTAAATATATGTGTACTATTTAACAAATCTCAACTGCTTCATTTCTTGTATTGTTGCAAAATGTTAGCATCCAGTACAAATCTGATAAATACGACTACAATAACAAAGATTACAAATATTATGGTTTATAATTATGAAGGCTAATTAAAAATAATTGCGAAAAGCGAATTTTGACTTTTCTTTCAGTCTTAATATGGCTCTCTAAAATGACAAGTATAGCTTGAGTAAATGCATATGTTTTGATCTCTTACTTGTTATGGCGCTGTGCACAGTTTGATCTAATGGTGGATAATCAGTGCATTAAAGTAGATAGGGTGACACTTTATTGTACAAGTGATAATGAAACTCAAGCAGTCATCATAATGTGGTCATGCTGGTTTATCAGATACGGTAAAATGATACTGAGGCAAACTTCCGACGGGTACGACTTAACCTCAGGCAAATGCAATGCAAAGTTGAACAGGAGCCATTTAGTTGCTTACAAATGAATTGGATGTTACTAAAAGTCACATAGGAAGTTAAAAACTGCCTGTTCTTGTAGCATTTGGCATGTTGTTGTCTAGGGATGACAGCAAATTGGTATGTTTGTTGACAGCTATCAGTTTTCACTGATGGTAATCTTTGATCTTGTAGGTCAAAGTAGTGAAATTTTCCTACATGTGGACCATAAACAACTTCAGCTTCTGTCGAGAGGAGATGGGTGAAGTATTGAAGAGCTCTACCTTCTCCTCAGGGCCTAATGATAAGATGAAGTGGTGAGGAGCATATGTATGCGTTTGTGTGTTACAATGTTGTCATCCTCAGAAATCACAAGACATCCTTATCTCACAGCATCTTTTGTATATCATCAGGTGCCTACGGGTCAATCCGAAGGGACTCGATGATGAAAGTAAAGATTATCTATCGCTATATTTGCTACTAGTTAGTTGTCCAAAAAGTGAAGTCAGAGCCAAGTTCAAGTTTTCTTTACTGAACGCTAAACGGGAGGAGACAAAAGCTATGGGTAAGGACTTTGTCTTAAAAAATAGAAAAACAAATTATTGGAGTGATGTTGTTTTAAGTCCTGAATATATTTGTAATGTCAAGTGGCTGATTGCATTTGGTTTGTAACTTACTTACCGCTTACTTCTCTACCCAATGCAGAAAGCCAAAGAGCCTATCGGTTCGTCCAAGGAAAAGACTGGGGCTTCAAAAAATTTATTAGGAGAGATTTTCTGCTTGATGAAGCAAATGGGCTGTTACCGGATGATAAACTCACGTTATTTTGTGAGGCAAGTATGCTTTTACCTAATAATCTGGCTAATACCTCAAATTCAAACCTTCCATGCATGAATGTATTGGTTTACATTATTGTACTGATTAATCATTTTAAAATGCATTATTTGTCCTAAAGCATTTTTAGGTCTTATGCAACAATGTTTTCGGTGAGGTCAAAAATATAACTGAGTGTTTTAATATGAAATCAACAAAGAATTACTACAAATTTTAATATTAAGTTTCTAAGAACTTTACACTTTCTTTCTGAACTAGATTTAAAAAGAAATCTCTTTATCATCTATCATTCTTACTTGTTTTTGACACATATGCAGAAAAAAAAGGGATTTGCTTGACCTTCTGTCTTTTAGTTACATGGTAATTTGGGGTGATTCTTGATTATTTTTTTTTTTTTTTTTTCATAGAACATGGAAATGTGGAACCTGCAAAATGTGTTTTTCTCTCCCGAAGTAGATCACGGATTGAATTTCCTGCACGTAGCATGCTCTGATCCGTTTGTATGAATATGCTAGTAGCCGTTTGACAGCTCAACCTTCTCTTCAGAACGTAGCAGGATAGAGACGTCACCTAGAGCGGCAAATGAAATGGGTTGTCAAATGAATTTACTGTAACACAATTATGAGTCTTGCTTGAAAAATAGCCGACATGCCTGTTGAGATCCGCTGCAGGGTTTAATATTTGCAGGGAAATTGGCAATATCACAAGGCAAAGTTGAAACTAAATGCAAATTGCAGATAATATGTTTTCCCTCATTAATTGGACAGTTTTTGCAGATGATTATTGCCAGAAAAACTATTAAACAACTGCAGGATGCTTTCATCAGCTGAGTTTCTGATAGCTGCAGTTGTTTTTCATTTTTGCATGAAAGCTTTTTTTCTCCTCTTTCATTTACCTCCATTTTGCTTAACACTCTTGAATATTTTAGTAGCGGGCCAGATTGCTAATACTCTAAATGAGTTTGTCAACATTGTATACAGAGAAGGTATAAATAGGAGCACTTAGTCAATTAGTACGTACTTAATAAGACTTGCATTTTCGCTGCCCAGTCTTTGTTGCTGTTGTGTAATTAAAGAAATAGTTTGCTTAAAACAGCTATTTTAAGCAGTCTAGCATTTGAGGTCATGTTTTGTCATGGGTGACATCCTTGCTTTGATTTGGTTGCAGTCAAATTTCCTATAACACACATTTACAGTCAATTAATGAATCCTGCAAATATAGTCAAACCAAAAATGATTCAGACACCAGATATAATTTTTGATATTTTTATTTGGGTGCAGGACACTAGTTAATTTATGTGAGTGAGGATAGCAAAATAAAGTAAACTGTGACACATTATAGTGGACAGTGGACTACCAGTAAAATTGATTTGGGACCAAAAATTAGATTTGACACTTTGACCTGACCATGTTTATTATATACCTTTCTATCAAAGTTATCTGACATTATGAAGATTAATTTGTTCTGACAGTTTAACTGTTGAGTTCTTGTCATATTTTACTCTTTACATTTTCTAAACTATAGCGAATAAACTGTGACAGTGTAAGAAATGTTGAAGGTGTTACATAGATTTTGGTTTGACTGTAAGACTACATCATATTGGGGAAAAAAGCAGCGTTGGCGATATTTTCTTCACCTGCGATATGAAAAATACAGGAATTTTCACCAGATGGCTTCAGATTTGGGGAAAAACTTTGGGATTTACTTTTTTACAAGAACCAGCTCAAACCTCTTTCAGTAACCAGAAATCTTTTTTTCATTTGAATTTTCATAGCCCATAAATAATATAAATGTATAATAAATATTAATTTTAATGTCATTATTATGAAAAAATAAACATTGTCATAAAACTAAAATAATTCTATACATTCTAAAAAAAAAAACATTTTAAATTTAATGAAAAAAAAAATAATAATATTTTAATATTAAGTCTCAAGATGGCTATTTGATGGGTTGCTACTTTTGCACTGCCGTTTCAAACTGAAGCTTGGCATCGTGTTGATTTTCAGACATTCAGAGGATGATCTCAGTGTTTCTGAATGGCTCGATTCACAGTAAATGAACCAAGCCGTTTTCAGAAGCTGAAAACACTTTATCATTAACTACAAGTATGTAAATGCCACGCTTCACTCTGACACTGGTAAAGCATGTATTTAATTAAATCAAACTAAGCCATATTGCGATATCGATTTGCAGCCCTAACTGCAGCGTAACATGCATAAAATATGCATTAAAAACATGTTATAATAACTGAACAGTATGATAGCTTTTCAGTTAATCCCACTGTATAACCAAACCAAGTGGTTTAATTGGATTTTTAATGTGTTTTAATTAGGTAAGTGTTGTCCAGGACTCTGTGAACATCTCGGGACAGTCCAACATGAACATGTTGAAGGTTCCGGAGTGCCAGCTGTCCGATGACCTGGGTAACTTGTGGGAATGCTCACGTTTCACGGACTGTACTCTATATGTGGGAGGGCAGGAGTTCAAAGCCCACAAATCCATCCTGGCAGGTGAGTCTAATCCAGACCCCCAGCCCTGCTGACGACATCAGCTCCATGTCCTCCTCTCATCCCGGCGACGCTAGCTCAGCACCCACTCTTCTGAGGGGATGTGTTTGTGTGACCTTGGCGGTAGTGTTTTTCTTTTACTTTCTGAGGTCGTAATTCTTCACTATGACAGATCTAGATTCATCACTGAAAATCCACAGTGTGATCCACCGCTAATGTCCTCAAAGGACGACTGGGTTCCTAAATGTGACTTCTGCCTTTTTTGTTTCTTTTTGACTGTGTAGATTGACTCACAGGTCAGGAATAATCTAATAAAAAAACTGGACACTTTTTTTTTTTATTTTTTTTTTTTACTGTGACCACATATCGAGAGATGCTCATATAATGTGACTGACAGATTTATTGCTTTCTTGACAGCGAGATCACCGGTCTTTAATGCCATGTTTGAACATGAAATGGAGGAAAGTAAAAAGGTATGCATTTGATGCTCTTTTAATATTGTGATATTGGTTTAGATACATTTGCCATTGTGCAGCGTACAAGTTTATAAAATGCTTTGTTTCCTGCAGAACCGAGTGGACATTAGTGATGTTGAACCAGAGGTTTTTAAAGAAATGATGGGCTTCATATACACAGGAAAAGCACCAAATTTAGAGAAAATGGCTGATAGTTTATTAGCCGCAGCAGATAAAGTAAGTCTGAAGTTTTATTAAATCTTGAAATAATGTTAAATCTATTGGCTTGAATTTTATTCTTTTTTTTATGATAAAAAGAGAAATGTTAGAGAATAAGAGAAATGTTTGCCACCTGGGGATACACTACATTTCGAAGGTTTGAGGAATAATGAAAAATGATTACTTTTACTCAGCAAGGATACATTAAATTGATCAAAAGTGACACAATACATGTGTTAAAAAAGGTTTGTTTAAAATAAATGCCATGCTTCCTAATCATCAAAAAAAGCTAAAAAAGCTTAAATATATTACGCAACACTGATAATAAGAAATGTTTCTTGAGCACAGAATCAACATATTAGAATCATTTCTGAAGAATCATGTGACACTGAGGACATGCTGAAAATTCAGCTTTGCCATCAAAGAAATATAATACTATTTAAAATTTTCTGAAAACAAAACAGTGTTCTGTTTTGCAACAGACAATGTTGCATTTTAAATCATATAAATGCAGCTTTGGTGTGCCTAAGGTAATTCTTTCAAATACATTTAAAAAAATTAATTGCCAGGTAATGGTGATTAAATTTTTTTTTGTGAACCCAAAAGTGTAACTGTCTCACCCTTATGTTGTTTCAAATCTATGACTTATTATTTTTCCACCCTCTCTTCTGTGGAAAGAAATGCTGTGCTGATCTTTTTGTACTTTATTTTGTTCATTAAAGAAGTCACTACTTTTATGAATGCATCAGGGTGAGCTTTTCAGTGAAAAAAGACTTACATTTTGCTCTCTTCGTCTCAGAATATTTAAGCTTAAAGGCTTTATTAAATTGACCAGTAAATAATTGCAAATGTACTATTTTGTGATTTTTGGAGGAAAGCGAGTCCAAGTTTGGAACAACATGAGGGTGAAAAAGTACTGACAGAATTGTCAATTTAGTGTGAGCTAATGCTTTAAATGACATCACAAACCTTTGAGTGTTGTTCTGTATCAGTCATGTGTGTCTTTCTCTCAGTACGCTCTGGAGCGCTTAAAGGTCATGTGTGAGGAAGCCCTTTGCAACGGCCTCTCGGTGGAGAACGTGGCAGACACCCTCATCTTGGCCGACTTGCACAGCGCAGAGCAGCTCAAAGCACAGGCCATAGATTTTATCAACAGGCAAGCTCCGCCAAAGAAACTCTGCTTGATAAATTCCTGCTGCCATGGCTGTTTACCAGCCTGAGAATGAGAGTGTTTTTCTTCTATCTTATCCATAGGTGCAGTGTCCTCCGACAGCTGGGCTGTAAAGATGGGAAAAACTGGAATAGCAAGTATGTAATTAGCTGATATGTGTGACACAAGATTAATACCAAGCTCTTATCTGCTCTCTTAGATGCATTAGAATTCATTGTTTTAGGTTCTGGGCAGCCCGGGCTGCTTGGCTGGTACCCACAGCCCGCATATCTCCTGATACCGGTTATTAATAGACTCTGACTGTCTGAACCGTCAAGGAAGAGAACATTTTTGCATTATAAACATATCACAAAGTCGGTATTATAGATCCCTGGCGCCCCGCTGATCGTACTCTTCAGAACGGCAATAACTCCTGCATTAGTGCATGCTTATTCGGAGGAAAATGGTCTTTTGTATAAATAGACAGTTGCTCTCCCATATGCACCGTTGAATTGAGCCTTCCTTACCTTATTTTTTTAGTCCATTAGACTGGATTAATCCACACTGCTGTTATCGATTTTTAATGTGTCTTGTGTTAATACTGAAATGTCTTCACCCTCTCCCGACAGTCACGCCACGGACATAATGGAGACCGCGGGCTGGAAGTCAATGATCCAGTCTCATCCTCACTTAGTGGCGGAGGCTTTCCGCGCGCTTGCGTCAGCGCAGTGCCCCCACTTCGGTCTGCCGAGGAAGCGCCTAAAACAGTCGTGACGACGTTCTTGCTGCTCTCTTGGGCCTGTCCTTGGGCAAAAGCCAGAAAACTGCTCTAACTAGAGTTTTGACTCTATCCCATTGTCATCCGACCCGACAGCACGTGACTGGGACAGGCTGGCTTCTAAACGAAAGCTGTTCACACCCTTCCCGAGCGATGGGTTCGGCATCTGAGCTTTATTTTGCGAATCTTTCTGTCACTTCAAACAGCCTTAAACTATCTGCCATGACTCTTGTGTGGAGTATTTGAATTCTCTCAGTTCTACTCTGTGCCTGCCTTGTCCCATGAGACCAGGCCTCTTCCC
This sequence comes from Cirrhinus molitorella, assembly GCA_033026305.1. NCBI lineage: Eukaryota > Metazoa > Chordata > Actinopteri > Cypriniformes > Cyprinidae > Cirrhinus > Cirrhinus molitorella. Next base: position 26,390,788 of record CM065122.1, on the reverse strand, counting down.
TGTTGCACTAGTTCCCAAAGTCTCGCTGTTTATATGGCGCTTCCTAGGAACGCGTCAGGAGTTCGATCCCCGGGAAATAGTATATATTCCTAATGTTTAGTTGTGCGACTAGACATGAATTAAATGTTAACACAATGAGTGCAAGGTCATTTCTTTACACTTTTTGAAAAGATAGCTATGCCCCATATTGATGGCACGATTTCTATGTAAAGACACAGTTTAACCACGGGGGGAGGAGAGAATACTAGTACTATTCCATGTTGTGGGAAAATATGCATTTCAGATAATTGTATTGTTGTGTGTAAGGAATTATTGTTTGTGTCCTGCCCCTTGACCTGTGAGAACATTCAAAGTGTCATCCAGTCACAATTTTACAAACAGACTACGTTTTTAGACTCAACATAGTGTTGCTTTCCTTGAATCGGTCTGCCATATACAGACAAGTAGTTTGAAGTTGTCTGGCCCATAATTGCATTTGTGTAACCTGATTGAACTAGTCAAGACAATCCATCTTGGAACACACTGTCCTCTGTGATCAGGAAATATTTGGATGCTGAGCATCAGAGTGTGGCATTACTGTCTATGTCATATGGATGGATTGATCAATGTGTGACTGGGAGGTACGAATGGATTGATTGTCATCGATCTATCAGAGTTTTGTTGTTTTGAGCTGTGGCGTTACAGTCGAACTGACAGTGATTTGGAGGGCTCTACATTGTGTCATGCTATACTGACTTGTTCTGTTAAAGGACATGTTTTGTGAAGATTCTGGAATTTGTTCCATCTTTTAAAAATATTGTCTGTGAGAATGCCTGCATTAACTCATTAAAAAAGTTTTTCAGCATTCAGTGGTGTTTTATGTATGGTTTATATAATATACTTCTATTCAAAAGGTTGCGGTTGTAAGATGATGATGATTATTATTATTATTATTATTATTATTATTATTATTATTTTTATTTTTTTTTTAATTTTTGGTAAAGGTATCTGTTATGCTACCCAAGACCAATTTTATTTGATCAAAAATACAGTAAAAACAGTAAAATTGTTTTGACTAACTGAAAAAATATATGCATTTTTTTTTTATATATACTTGTGACCCTGGACCACAAAACCAGACATGAGGGTCTCAATTTTTCAGCTGAAAACGTAATAAACTTTCCATTGATGAATGGTTTGTTAGGATAGGACAATATTTGGCCGAGATACAACTATTTGAAAATCTGGATTCTGAGGGTGCAAAAATATCTAAATATTGAGAAATTTGTCTTTAAATTTGTCCAAATTAAGATCTTAGAAATGCATATTACTAATCAAAAATGAAGTTTTCATGTGTTTATGGTAGGAAATTTACCAAATATCTTCATGGAAGATCTTTACTTGTTTTTGGAATAAAAAAAAAATAGATAATTTTGACCCATGCAATGTATTTTTGGCTATTGCTAAGAAGGTTTTGTGGTCCAGGGTCACATTTTGAAATTATTATTATTATTATATTTTTTTTTAGCAGTCATTACATTATTTCAGCGTCTTATGATCCTTCAGAAAGCATTTTAATAGGCTAATTTGCTGCTCAATAAACATTTCTGATTATTATTAGTGTTGAAAACGGTTGCTTTTTTTTAGGATTATTTGAATAGATTTGTTTTAATATAATTTTAATATCAGTTAATATCAGTTTAATGCACCCCTGCTTATTTAAAAGTATTAATTTCTTTCATTTTTAAAATCTTAAGTTTTGAATGGCATATATATTACAATTATATTGTAAGTTAATAAAGTAGTCTTTAAATTTGTACAGATTTTTTTTTGTCTCTCTTTTCAGTCTAAGAGTCTTATTATACTATTATATGTGGCTTATTACATAAGACTTTGTTTTTTTTTAGTAGGGCAGTGTTTTACTTCATGATCTCATCCTGAGGAGTTTGTTATAGTTATTACATTTAGCAGGAAGTGAAATGTCATCTGCAAAATGACTAATGTTTTGACATTTTGGTTTGGTTATTTGTTTAACACTTTTCAAGAAGGTGAAAAGAACAACCGGCCATCGAGCTGAAGTCATTTGTGATTGATTAAGCATTGCAGTGTTATTCTAAACGCTAAACGGCATTAGCACAATTGTAACTGCAGCGTAAGTTGAGGTACCGCAACCGATGTGATCTCTGCAGCAGTCGCAACGTATTGCTCTCGCACCCTCCATGATGGGGAAATCAGGGCTAATTAAAGCGAACAGCATGCAGTCCGTAATCTGAGCTATCAAACACGCATCTATTTCCCGTGCCAACATGCCGCTTCATGCCGACCGTTTTCTGCGGCTCCTAGGGAACTCTGTGATAACATCTCACTATTAGAAAACCTCTCTCCCACTCCTGTCTGTCTGCAAGACAATTTTTAAGTGCACCACTGAGCTAATGAGACGTTGCGGATTCATACAGTTGTTCTTTTTGCCATCATAGGACAATTCAGTTTTGTCTTTTGTTCTTTTCTTTTCTTCTGCGTGAATCAGATGGTAGGAGGCCGTCTGTGTTGAAAGCCAAAAACATGACAGTCCATTCTGAAAGAAACAATAGGTTAACATTTGAGGAAGAGGCCATCGTTTTCATATGCATATAAACTAATGTAACACGGGTCTATACATCAGAAAGCTTTTTATTGAATATGATTATGTGTTAGAGCTCGATGAAATGAAACACATATTACAGGATGTAACGTTTCTATCCAGAGGTAATGGGATTTTGCAAGATATTTTACTGATTGAAGAATCAGTGTTTTATGCGGCCATAAAAACGACAGAGGATATGCAGATGTTTCACTACAAATCTCACATATACTTTCTGGATATGCTCCATGGTTAAATTTGTGACAGTCATACTGAATAAAAGCAATAAATTAACCCTCTATGGTGCAATTTCGCTATATGGTGGCATCATTTTTCCTTTCCTGGAAAAAAAAATGTCTGACAATGTTTGAAATAAAATGACATTTTAAAAAGAAACCAATAATATAATGTTTTTAAGCTATATGACATTTGTGACCCTGGACCATTAAACCAATCATAAGAGTAATTTAAAAAACAGAATACCTAATCTGAACGCTGAATAAATAAGCTTTCTATTGATGTATGGTTTGTTAGGAAAGAACAATATTTGACCAAGATGCAACTTTTTGAAAATCTAAGGGTGCAAAAAATATAAATATTAAGAAAATCACCTTTATAGCTGTCCAAATTAAATTCTTAACAATGTATATTACTAATCAAAAATTAAATGTTGATAAATGTACGGTAGGATGTTTCTAAAACATCTTAATATCCTAATGATTTCTGACATTAAAGAAAAATCAATAATTTTGACCCCTACAATGTATTTTTGGCTATTGCTCCTAATATACCTGTGCTACCGGTGGTCTAGGGTCACATTTGATATTCTCACCCACAGGAAGACACATCATAGTGCTTTATAAATTGCTTTATTGTAGGAGAATGAATTTAAATAGGTAATAAAGGTGTGCTACGTTTTATTAAAAAACAAACAAGAGTTTAATAATACTCAAAAATTATACACTGTAAAAAAGATTTTTCACACTACTTAAAAATAATTGAATTCAATGTGTTACTTGCAATTTTACTAGTAATTTCTGTTTGAGAAATGAAGTCAGTACAAATGCGTACCATAGAGGGTTAATAGAAAGCTGGAGACTCACAGGTATTTTCCTTGAGCGTTTTTTGTATTTTACAGATATTGAGGACAAACATAAAGCGTACATTTTGCTGAAAAATAAAGCTGTGACAAGCTAGATGGCTCAACTCTATATCTACTTGATATAACTGTCAAACACCAAAGTAGGAAAATTGTTTATGCTGGATTGATAGATTAAAGAAACAAATTCATCCTTGAAAGGCAAAATACACACAGTTTTATAGTCACATTTATACACTATTCACAAAATTGCACACAGGATTATAAACTAAATACAATTATAAACAGCTATCTTTGTATCGACATGTTCTTGATGCTAATGTTCATGGCAAGACAATTAGAGTATCAGTACAATTAATTATCTATCTGATTCTTCACTTTGAGCAGAACTGCGACCCAGATCAGATGTGAGGAAAAAAATGTTTGGCACACACACACACACATATGGAACCTGAGAATTCCAGTTCTGATTATCAGACTATGGCATTTCAACTGGTTCATTGTGATACACTGACATTTAGGCTGAAATGTGCAAACAAAAAAAAGATGCCTTCAAATGATCTCCATGTACTGTTTTGAATTTTGAAGGACTCAGCACAAGCTAGACTCATATATTGTATTACCCTCATGTGCATTTGCATAAATGTCTGTATTTACTCCTGACACGTTTTCACTTTTTCAGGAACAGAGGACACGAAAAGAGTTTGATTCCAGTCCAAAGTCACTGGCATGAATAGAGGTTTGCTACATGACTGACATGCTAAATTTCAGTTTTTGGCTCCGGTCCCTTCTGTCATGGTTTGTAAGTGAAATTTCCCACTATAATTAATGTTAATTAGAGCCTGGAAATGTGGATCTCTGTGGCGAGACCATGACAAAGGGTTGTTAACCGGCTGCCAGATTCACTAAATCCACCTGTCCAGTGAATTGTGCTCTCGTGAGACGTCGCAAATTACTCTTTGAAATTATACACAAATCTCAATTCACACGTAGATCTTTTGTGAAATGCTAAATAACTAAGAGTAATTTGTAATGTCTTCGCTGAATGATTTAACCCATTTGCACTTATCTTGACAACTGCATAAATGCTTCACGCAATTAAGTGCTGAACGAGAGGCCACATTGTTCAATAAAACAAACACACACTAACACACACATAAACCTCACAATAAAAAGGTGTTTCATGTATAAGCTATCCTCTGTAGGGTCTGTGATTTATTAGCTTGACAAGTAGCGAAAGATGGCGCTACTTGTTCCCAGTGGAACTCAAACCGTGGGATGGATGTGTGACGAAAAAAACAAAAGCGTCGATCAGTTATTTTGCCATCAAACCTTATGACTGCCATATCACAGAAGGCCAAGGCAATGCCAATAGTGTGGCCTAATGCGAAACATCTGGATTTCTTTTAATTGCTTCTAAATCAGATGAAACACATGGTGAAAATGAGGTTGACCATTCTCACTGTCTAGGACGGACTGGATCTTAACCCGTGGATGCGTACGGTGTGTCACTGTGATAGTTGTAATCTGGGCAGATTTTCTGCACCAGTTTATAGTCAGTGCTGTAGAAGGCGATGTAGATGCATATGACTTTGAAGGGCTTCGAGCAGAGCCAGGAGACATGGCTCTGGGTGGATTCCTGGTAACATGTGTTGGACGGGTCATAGCTGCAGTGTGAAGTCTTTTTGCTGCGGTCTGTTTTCTGGTACTCGATGCGACAGTTGAAAGATTTCGAGTCTTTCGTCTCCAGGGTGGACTGCTGGGCGATCTCAAACTCCACCACCTTGGAAGGCGGCACCAGGCTCACGGAGACGTTCCCCAGGCCCGTGGAGTTGTGGCGGAAATAAACGCTGAACGTGCCATTGCCGTGGTCCACTATCTTGCCTGTAATGAGGAGATTGAGTTTCACAGTTTTGATGTTGGAGTTGAAGTCCCCCCAGCCGAACATTTTTTTAAACTTGCCCGTTTTCACGATGGGTCTGCGCTTAGTCCTGCTCTGCGCCTCTTTGACATCTGTCTGGTTAGATAACCAGTCCCAAGAGTCCTCTATGTTTTCCAAATATGTAATCTCCCTCCTGTTGCTCTTGAACCCAGGGGATCCCCGGGCGAAAAGACGCAGGGGGTTGAGAACGCGGGGGCTGGCGCTTTTGGGGGAGGGGTGCTCCTCGTTTTCAACCTCCCCCCAGTCCATGAGACCCACCTCTGGAATATGGACTCTTCTGCATGTGACTTTCCAACAACACTGAGAAAAGTACAAACACACAAACATGAGAATCCATAAAACTATATGCAATATTATATATGAGCCATTCTACAGAATTGGTGCAAATTGGTCCCACATCCCAAAAAAAAGCATTTAAGTATTCAAATCATAGATGTTTACTAAGATCCTTCTATTATCTGTCTAAAACCCACAATAATTAAAAATTTTAATTTTAAATTTGAAAATGATAATTTATTGTGTACTTTCAATTGGGAGGTGGCTGTCCCAAACCCTAACCCCTAAAATTCAACTTTTTTGATTAAATTATTTTTTTTTCCATTGTTGTTTTTAAAAGTATCTTTTTGATTATCTTAAAAAGTAAAGTTCCAAAAAAATATTTATTTTATATTTTCTTCGTAAGTTAGGAAACTTTATGTAAAAAATGTGTCCTAAATTTTTCATGTCACCCTTACATTTATGATCAGGAAATATTCCTGTATCCCTCTCATTTTGAGGTAAATGTGTTCAGAAGTCTGAAAAATCTGTGTAACCTTAAGGAAAGTCACTAATGAACACCTTTTTTATGCAATTTAGCACACTTTTTTGGGAGTTATTTTATAACATTTAGTTTTCATATGTGTACAGCTGTTCAGAACTGCGCTAGCTAACCATGTGCTGATTAGCATCTTTGAGCTAGGTTTAAAAGTATCTAAAACTGTCACTACCGAAACATCATCATTGCTTCGGTGGTGACAAAAGGGATCACATAGTCCTCATATTTGGGAGAAATAAACATTTTAGTACAGTTGTGCAGTTTTTGTATTTTAGTATGTTTGAGTAGTTTTAGTGCAAGTTCAAATTCTGTAATGTGATGCGGTCACTAACAAAGCATTACTGTCACTAACGAAAATGTGCAGTCACAACCGAAACATGGGATGTTTTGTCAAAAATAAAGTATACTGAATTATCAACTAAGATGTTTTGATATTTTTTAGTTAAATGTATGAAAATTCATTATGAATGTTATAAACATTCAATATGAAAAATAACCACAATTACTAAATGTGTACCTTGGATATTATACAGTTTGCATACATACACATATTTTGGAAAAATATATTTTTTTCAAGACATTTCCAACTCTGACTTTGGTAGAATAGCCAATATAACATCTATAACAATACATATCTAAAATTATAATTGTATACAAATGTAAAGTGCAATAATTTGTTCCAACTTTCGACCCATATATTTTTTTGCATAGAGATAAAAAAAAAAAAATCATAATTTTAGAGGGTTATAAGCCATGAACCAAACCAATCAGCTACGTTGTCAACGTTCACTGCAAAATATGCATATTAGGGATAGAAATATTTAAAGACAGTAATTTTCGCCACTAGAGGGCGGATATTCAAAACGAACAAAGAAACAAAGGCGTAGTTTGATAATGCCGTGATTGAGAGTGGAATCATGGGAGGTCTTTCTGACAGCAACAGTACTACCACGTTCAATGCATTCAAATGTAATGTTATGAAGCTACGAGAATACTTTTCGTTGTGGAAAGAAAACAAAAATAATGACTTTATAATGATTTAACCATTTTTTCTCCTCCTTGTCGGTCTCCACTGCCATTTACAAGAATACCCCGACACGTTATTTTTGTTTTCGCATAAGAAGTATTCTTGTACATTCAGAAAATTACAGTTGAACGACTGATTTTACACTAATTCTGAACATGAACTGACGTCATACAGGTTTGGAACAACATGAGGGTGAATAATAATGACAGAACCATCCCTTTAAGTAGCATGCTAGTATGGTATTCCAAATTCAGCCTCTGTCTTCATGAGTGAGTCAATGAAGCATTAATTCAACCGATTCTTTCAAAACACTGATTGATTCAGTAATGAATCAAGTGGCTGTCTATGAATGTGAGTCACAGAATCATTCATCGCTCGTTCAAAAACGCTGATGACGAAGTAGTGGATTTTGCTCTTTTGTGGAGGTAAAAATAGACATCACAGCTGCCAATATTGTGTCTAAAATGTAAGTTACTCAATATTACCTTCATGGTTTTCTCTTCAGCTGTTTTATAAAAGCAGTATCACAGCAATGCTGTTGGTATGATTAGCACAGCTGTTATCTTTGCACAAATCATAGCTATAATTTAGGTTGCAGGAAAGGGGAATGATGTTGATTTTAAAATCTTTTAAACAAACATTTACAAATCATGATGTGATGTGATGACTGTCTTGGTAATATATTTGTTCGTTTAGTGTTTAAAAACATCCAAATGATCTGCAAAGGGTAAACATGAAATTATTTCTGCAATACGCTGCAGTGCTGATCCTATGTGCCAAATAACCTTTTTGCTCCAGGATTGAGTTCTGGTCCACTTAAGATAAAGTCTTAATAATTTGTAGAAATAAGCCAAACTAGTTTCGCTGGTAATTAGCGCAGGCTGCCATCCTGAGGCACGGCTGAGAGGATCATTTGCTGAAGCAGATGTGAAAGTAGGGCTGTTTGAAATCGCACAGACGAGCAACCCTGTATTTTCTCTATAATTACTAATTTTGCTGTAAGCTTAACAGCAGCATATGAGAACTCACTCAGCAAAGGACTACATTCATAAAGACATTTCCATCTAAAATTGTCCAGAGAGAATCAGTATTTTAGAGGATACGGTTAAAAACAACATGTTAATATGTAAACAAAACAACATTTCTGTTTGTCTGTGTAAACTTTCAAATGGGTGTAAAATGTTGTTGTCAAATAACTTGAGAACATCATGCACAACAACATAAATGATGCAAACAGCCAGTAATAGCCCAGTAATTTGAAAGTTCCCTGTATAATGTGAAATCAATGTGTCTCCCATGGATTGGGGGGTCTGTTCATATATCATTCCTCACAAAACTTAATTAAGACAATACCTCCACGTAAAAAACGGAGAGAGAAAGAATGCAGTGTAAATTTCCATAATTAATTTATAGGCTCCAGGTGAAACTTTCCAGCATGCTCTGAAAGTCCGCTGAACAAAGATTGAAGATAACCCTCAATGGAAATGAGAAAAAAAGAAATGGAGATTTTTGTCTTTGATGAAACATTTATTCACTTTCGAGTCCCCCTGGTCTTGTACGATGTTCGGTAAACTGGAGCGCTCATATCTCTGTTCTCGCTCTTGGATGTGAGTCGCTTCATTTTTCATTTTGCAGGCCTCAATGACTTGACAAGGGAAGATGAATACCATTCACATTTAGAGAAATAGTGGTGAGAGACAACTTCAGGTGAAGCAGGAAGGAGATGATAATGCTAATGTGGAAGCAGTTAAAGGATGATGAACAACTGGGGAAATTGCTGTGACAAGTAGAGGGATCACAGGCAAAATAAAACGCTTTACTGCCTTGAGAGGAAAACTTAAAAGGTTGTGCTGACAATCGGTCCCAATCCTTTCCCTCTCTACCTCACTCATGCTCTCTCTCTTTTCTACATGTGGGGTGGCAGTAATTCTGCACATTTTTTGGTAATATGTTTGATGTTTAACTCAAGGGAAGAACTGAAGCGACTCTAGCAGAGGTAAGCGTACAAGGTACAAGCGTACAAGGTTTGCTGAGGGGAAAATCTAAGGACATTAATTAAGACTAAACTTCAGTACTGTACTGCAGGCTAGAGTCAGAGTAATAGACAGATATTTACCTTTTATTTTCTGGTTTTACAAATAGCAGTTAGTCGCCTTGAAATTATAAGGTTCTATCTGCATTCTGAGCACGAGAATGATGTAGAAACGAGTGATCTTGTATGAAAACGTATGCATGTGAAAAATAATGTGATCATCAACACTAAACCACATAAATAAAAACTCTCAAATGTTATGAGTGAAATGTTGACCCAGGAAGTGGTAAAGGACTGTGAAGCTTTGAAGGTGCTGATGGAAGTGATCTTCTCCATCTTTGCTTTGATAATGTACTGAATGGTCTAGATGTATGTATTTGATAAAAATGTGATTTTCTTAGATGTATTGCTTAAAATGTTTTTAATGAAACCTACCTACATTCAAGTGTTGATTAAAGAAGAATGCTTTAGAGAGAATTTATTTTTTGTTTAAAAAACATCAAAAACGCTGAAGGTAGCTGGCAAGTTTTTTTTTTTTTAAAGTAAGTAAACAACTCACACACTTAGATATAACCACTTTGTTACAACAAAATAAGACTTGAAATGGCCTGAAAACATGAACTGTGGGAGTTTTTTAGTGAGTAATCAAGTTGGTAAAATGTATAGTAAATCTCTGTGTCTGTGACCAACAATTTACTGAGCTCTGATAATGCATTATTCGAAATGATTCTGATGATTTGATGACTGATGATTCAAAACTAATTCAAAAATAGTTAAAGTTAACTATAAAAAATAACTTTTGGCACTCTAGCGGTCAATAAACATAACTGCATGCGTCTTCTGCTACTTCTTTCTGTTTATGTCTATGATGCAGTTATTGGGCTACTCCGCAAAACCAGTCAGTCTAAAATAGAACCAGTCTAAAACAGTCTGAATATAAAAACTTATTGCAGTGATTCAGGATAAGCCAAAAACACGGCTTGGAAAATGGATTTATGATGTACTCACTTGATTGATTGTAAAATACAGAAAGTTTTGTGTGAGGGGTAGGTTTAGGGGTAGGGTTAGTATAAAGGGATAGAAGTTTTGCACAGTACAAAAACCATTACACCTATAGTCCCTGTAATTTTTTAATGTTTCTTAAATGTCTCTTATATTGTCTTATAATGTCTGTAATTTGATAACGTATTGTACAACGTGTCAGTCACCCACACCGAAAGCTGGCCTAGTGACAGCGTCATAATATGACATCCACAAAGTGAGAGAAGAATCAGTCTAGACGTTCATCTGTAATGAGCATTATAGAGCAAGCTGTCTGCCAGTCCCTGGGGTGGACATATCTTTTACGGCTTGACATAAAGGTAATTGCCGTGGTGACCAGAACTAGCCCTCTAGAAAGTTATTAAGAAGTCAGGGACATCTCAGTGGCGGATCATGGATGAGGATGCTGTTAAAATGCATTTGCTTCGTCTGGCAGTAGCACACCTCTGATGGCTGTGATGGCTCTCCAGCCCCGGGGCATGAATCTGTTTGGATGTCAGACCTGCACCTTCTTGTCATTTTCCGTCCATTTCTCTTTCTTGTGCTGTCTCCCTATTTCTCAGCCCCAGAGAATGTTTGTTCAGCATAATAGTGCAGCTGTGATTTATACCTCATTTTGAGAATTTACTTCCTTGAATTATATATTCTGTCTTCGTTTAAAGTGATAGTTCACCAAAAAATGAAATATACATGACATAATTTAAGGCTGACATTCATTGCTTTTTTCTGTGCATTACTTTTGCCCAGGTTTTTGCTTGGATCTGCAGTCTGGCTGAGTCTATGCTAGTTGCTGCAAGTCAGAGCTAATCTGCAGATACTGGGCAGTGAGAGTGGATAGATAGGATTTAACAGAAAATCAGATTTTTAGAACACATTCTTTTCAATGAGGCTCATGTTTCTGCACAAGTTGGTTATGTCTGAGGATGATTAAAAAGTCTGGTAGTGTGTAAATCCTCATTCGTATGTATCATGCCCAGTTTTTTCAAAGTCAGCAAGTGTATGATGTGTAGTGTTCTAAAAAAATATTTAGATTTGAATAGACCTGTAGTGCATTCCAGCTTTTACTCTCATGTCATTCCATTCCACCTGTATGATGTTTTTTTTTTTCAATGGATAATTTGTTTGATGAATTCTATTACCCTACAGTAAAATGTTAGGGAGGGACGATATAGAAAGAGATTCATTCAGAAAAATCTGTTGCGTAGTAGGAGGTTAGATGCGTACAAACCGGCGGAACACAAGCTAAAATATACTTGCTGCACATCTTATAAAATGTTCAAAAATGTCAATATGTGGGAGTACGAGAAGTGCATACATAGAAATTTGACGACGCAAGAGAGAAAGTGTATCAGTACATTGCATCCATTGCATTCGTGCATTCAGTTTTAAAGGGATAGCAGCCACATTTAGTTGCTATTGTCCGAGTCACTGATGTTAATCAAGCAACAATAGAAAGACAGAAAACCACACACTGCTCTTGACTGAATCACTTACATAGCCCTAAAGATTAATCTAAATTTATTTATAGAAATAAACATGTCTGTTTGAAAGAATGAAGGATATGGTAAACAAGTTACTATAAAGAATGCATAATTAGCCTATATAACCACTGGTATTTCATTGAAAAGAAGACCATGTTCTTTATGAGAAGTGGTTTTATTTAATTTAAATATTAAGGCATGTTGTGTATCACCACAGTTAAATTGATTAAACCTTAATATCAAACCTATATAATGAGTTGGAATTTTAGAAAAAAAAGCTTAATGAATGCATTGCACCCCCAAATTTAGCTGACTAAATTTACTAAAACTAAAAACAATTCATATAACTAAAATATGACTAAAACTAAATTAAAATTTGCTGTCAAAATTAACACTTGCACTAATTAATGACTTCAGAAGTGGAATATAGTTATTCGTTTTCATCATTATTATTGTATTATATTGTTATGTATTTATACATTAATGTCTGTCTTTTTAGGGGGCTTGAAAGAGATCACTATAAGAGTCATGAAAAGGTTTGTGATTCACAAAAAAAACAGCATACACGTTTGGTACGGCTAACGACTCAGTAAAAGATGACAGAATATTCATTTCTTGGTGAATTATTTCTTTAAGCTGTTTTAAAACATAATTCCACTTTTTTGTTTTGTTTTAGTTTATTTAATTTTGTCTTGAAGCATTAGTTCACTTCCAGAATAAAACATTCTTGATCATTTACTCACCCCAATGTCATGCAAAATGTTCATGCCTTTCTTTTTTCAATCGAAAAGAAATTCAAGTTTTTGAGGAAAACATTCCAGGATTTTTCTCCATACAGTGTACTTCAATGGAAGCCAACAAGTTGAAGGTCCAAACTGTAGTTTCAATTCAGTTTCAGGGCCTCTACACAATCCCAGCCGAGGAATAAGGGTCTTGTCTAGTGAAACAAGCTGTCATTTTGTAAAAAAAAAACATGTCCAACATGGTGGTTTTACTTTTTTTTGTTTTTGTTTTTTTTGTTAAGGACGTTTGACTTTCTTTGCACATTTCCTTTGTAAACACTGGATCAGTCTATGTCACAAATGACCTTTCCAACGTGATTGGAAAATAAATTTGAGATTATTTTAGAAAATGACACATTGTTTCGCTAGACAAGACCCTTAATTCCTCAGCTGGGATTGTGTAGACCCCTTTGAAGCTGCGTTGAAACAGCAATTTGGACCTTCAACCCACTGGCTTCCATTGAAGTACACTGCATGGAGAAAAATCCTGGAATGTTTTCCTCAAAAAAAAAAAAAAATCTTTGAGACTGAAGACAGAAAGACATGAATATCTTGGATCACACAGGCTGAGTAAATTATCAGGAAATTTGACTCTTGTGCGTGTCATTAGCATGCGCGCTACACTTCAACTAAGATCAACTAAACCTACTCTCTTATGTTCTCAAACAAAAAACACCTTAGAACACAATACACAACAGATCCTTTCTAGGCCAAAATATCTGTTGCACTACACATATAAAAGAGCATTTGTTTTAGCCAGGTCACCCATAATTCAAGCAAACTGCAGTTTCTTGTTAAACAGTACTGAACATGGCAGCAGCTGCCTCTCCATTACACCTGTCCAGCCCACTGTTCCTCCCCAAAGTCTCTGTCATTTTACTCCCATCTTTGTCTCTCTCTCTCTTCGTCTCCCCCACTGTTTCTCCTGTGTGGTGTTACATGGCATTTCATTTGTAATGATTCACACAAAGAGCAGTTTCAAGAGAAGGCCCCAAAGGCCTGGAGGAGGCAGGTGGGGGCCTGAGTCTACACACGGCCTCAGAATAGATTGCTACCCTGATGGGTGAAACAGCCGCACACCCGAAACCCATCACTCTTAATCAAGAGCCGGGCTGCTAACAAATGGCAGGTGTTCAGTGGAGAGGATCAAAGAGAGAAATCCTCACCCTCAGCCGGGACTGATCGCTGTAGCACTGTACGCTGTGCTGCATGTCTAATGCCATATAATCCCCCCAGTCATTAGCACCTGACCCTTACAGCGCCAAACGCTCATGCATGGCTGCCTCAGTCATCGGACCCTTAAATCATCCGGTCAGAACTGTAGCCAATCAGAGGTATGGTCGCTTTCAATGACTTGCAATTAAAGTGATGTGAGGCTAATAAAATGCATGCTTGAACATTTTTATGGAACTTAAAATTTGAATTCGTAACATTTTGAAACAGATAAAGTAAAAAAAAGATTAGAGGACACACACATGTGCCGGCAGTGTTTCAGTACTTCCACTTTCTCTGCTTTGTGTCTCTGGTAAGAGGGTCATGCTGTGGTTATGCATCATAAATGTATCTCTGTAGATTTAATCTTTTTAGTAACAGCAACTGAAAAAGCAGAGGTTCACAACCAGAGGTTGGCCTCAGCAAACTCCTAAACTGGCTCTGAGTATGACTTAAAAATGACAAAACAAGCTCTAAAACAAATAAAACTTACTCCCTAATTGACTCCCTTAACTTTGAACAAGGACTTGTACTTGTGTATAAGGTAGTCTAATTTAAAAAAGATATTATTATTTCTAGACCTGGAAAAGTCAAGAGATTAATAACAATGCCATGGGCATTTTTATAAATCATTTTGGTAACACTTTACTTAAGCCTTTATTTATAATGTGTTATAAAAATGGTTTTAATGCATTAATTATGCCTTGTAATGTTCCTTATAATGCATTGTACAATGTCATGAATAATTGTAACCACAGTTAATACATTATAACACTTATCAATTCATTGTTAAACTATGCATTTTAAATTCAATTATAATTATTTGCGTCAAGATATAATGTATTACATCGCACATTATGAATAATTATAATGCATTTCACCCTTTAAAAGAGCAGGATCCCTGAAGAATATTCAGCTCTTGAAACTTGTCTAATTATAAAATTACAATTATTTTAGTAACTTATGTTTATGTTTTTTTAAATTCAAAAACTAAATATTGAAAACAAATGTCATTACAGCAGATAAAACCTGCAGTGGGCCTTGTTGCGGACAATGGGCATAATAGGAATGTCCATAAAACATTTTTGGTTAATCTCTTTTTTTTCTGTGTCTAACATTATGTACTTTTTTTTTTCTTAAGTAATAACATAATCTACCTCTAATAAAAAATTTTAATGTAAAATGCAGCCTGTCCTTTTTTTCGTCTGTACTCGATATATGTCAATCATAGTCAATTATTATAATAGGACAACTAACATGAAATTAACTTGTTATTAACCAATAATTAATTGTTAACCAATTATTTTCCCCTTTGGGTCTGCCGACATCAGGTTTTGTTTGAAGCATTTTGGGAGAGGGCATGCGGTTGACGTTAACAGAACAAAACAGTTATAATGACAAATTAAATAAATGTGTTAACAGCTTTAAACATGTTTAATTAATTGCATGCATTAGCATGCTCTAAATATAAGTGCACAACTGTGGGATCAAGATGTGAAAAAGCAGCAAGGACCAATATAATGGAGTCAGATGAGGTGCGATTGCGTTGCATTACACTGTACATCATAACCTGTTAAAAAGACCAGAACTGTTAGGAGAGGAGTGATTCTTGTTCTTTTCACCTTTAATACCTGTCGTTTCTTTGTTCCACACTCTGCTGGTGTAACTATCATCCCATCAACACCTCTACAATCCCATTATACCCATCTGTCTGATCTTTGTTCCTACAAATGTGTTTGACGTTTCCTGGGCAAGAATAACAGCTATGATCACAAGTTTCACATGCAAAAACAACACTGAAACGATCAGGGGGAAAATGTGCATGAAAACATGAACAGCATGTTAAACTTCCTGAGAGGGAGCACTTCTGATGATCTGTTTGCAACAGTACTTTGTTCACTTTCTTAATTTCCATCTTTGATTTGGATGAAGATCATACAAATAGAAATAGTGAGAAGCATGTGTGTGAAGCATATGCAGCCAGCCTTTCCTGTCAGCGCAGCGTTAGAACTGACAGTACAGATGTCTTTGTTCTTTGATTAGGATGAATCCTAACTGTTTTTAGACATACCACTCTCTTTTGAAGACAATGAAGCAGCAGCAGCTGCAAAAAAAAAAAAAAAAAAGTAGATAGATGATAGGTTCTTCATTGAAGAGGACTGACATCACCACATCAGAGTGACAGAATAAGAGGCGAAAGGATGAATTAAAAAATGCAGGTGAAGAAAATATGATGGTCATTGTGAAATAGCTGAACATTTAAGTTAAGAATAGAAAAATGATATATAAACAAATAAACCTAAACGCTTAACAGATAGTTCAGCCAAAATGTTCTAATTGTGCCCTCATTTACTCACCTTAATGTTGTTGCAAACCTGTATTTCTTAGTAGCACAAAAGAAAGAAGTATTTTTTTAAATGTTTAAACCAAAAAAATGCATTCTGCAAAAGAAAGAAAGTCACACAGGTTTGGAACAACATTAAGATGGGTAAATAATTGAAAAATTGTGCATAATTTCATAATACTATACCTTTAAGTATGTTTCTGTATGTGAAGTTGATGTTAATACTGGCAGAGTGTAACAAAGACATCTAAACAGAAATTAGTGAAGTAAATAAATGACCACAGGTTGTGGGTGCATGACCATGCTAATAAATAACGCACAAACACATGCCAGCCCTTGACGTACACACTGGGTCACAGAAATGCTTCACAACACATCTATCATGATATAAAGCCTGAAATACTCAGGCCTGTCCTTCAGCTCTGGAACACTCCGAAATCACAGTTTCCAGCCCATAAGTGGAAAAACATTGATTTTATATCTCAGGTAATGGATGACAATGACATTACATCTACGACAAAAATAAAAGTGAGAACTACAACAAATGACATTAACATAAACCGTCAGCTGTGTGAGACACATTTAGGATTGAATTTTTAAATATAACACCTTTCAGAGAAACTAAACGCAGTTCGAAGTTCAAGTAACTAATAACCCAAAATAATATATATATATATTTTTTTTTCCTTGGTAAATTTATGGAAATATATATGTGACCCTGGACCACAAAACCAGTCATAATGCTCTTTTTTTATTGAGATTTATATATCATCTGAAAGCTGAATAAATAAGCTTTCCATTGATGCTTTGATGTATAGGACAATATTCGGTCAAGATACAACTATTTGAAAATCTGGAATTTGAGGGTGCAAAATACTGAGAAAATCGCCTTTAAAGCGGTCTAAATAAAGTTCTTCACAGTGCATATTACTAATCAAATCAAGTTTTTATAGGACATTTACAAAATATCTTCATGGAACATCTTTACTATCTTTGACCCATACAATGTATTTTTGGCTATTGCTGCAAATATACCCGTGCTACTTAAGACTGGTTTTGTGGTCCAGGGTCACATTTGGCCAAAAATTGCACTGCATGCTAATTTGTACAGTACCCTGAAGCAAAAAATAATAATAAAACTAATAAAATAAAATAAAAACGTAAATTATTGGAGTGGTGAGGAATCCAGTGTTCTGTCTGGCTACTCTATTAGAATCCCACATCTCTGTCATGTCTATTTATTCACAATAAAAGTGTCTAGAAAAAAGTAGATACTTTCTAACAACAACAACAAAGCAAACTAGAAATGACGGTAATGTAAATGGCACTTGCTCTTGGGTGTGACATTCATTTCCTGTTTTTTTTTGCACATGAAATTAGCAAACATGAGAAACCACACGCCACTCAACATCACTGCTTATAGCAGTAAATGTCAGAGACAACATAGTTTATGAGGGATTACCGAGGCCAGGCATCTGGAAAGCAACAATGACCCCAATATAGACACAGATACACATCACTGGCGTATAAGCCCAGCAGTGATAATGCCAATCTAGTGCGAAACGCTCATATTTACAGACGCACTGGCTGAAATCCTCATGTAATCTCTCTCGCAGGAATTTCTGGGTTACTGGACCTACAAACACATTTCACGAATCCATTCTTGCACTCTTTTTTTCCTCTCATTTGGTGTCCTCGGCCCAATTCTGAGAGGCCGATGTACGTTCTCCCCTCACATGGCAAATCCAGCAAGGGCTTGATGTGAAGACTCGGGCTGCAGCAGGTTCTGAAGAATATAAACAGCGTTTTTATTGTCCGGAGGGACGGGTGTGTGAAAGAGACGAGGGCCTTATCACAGCCCAGCAGCTCTGTAATTCGCCTCCGTGATACAGCACCAGAGCGGAGAACCTTACACGGCTGGCACAATCCAAAGACGGATTAGTTTTTCTGACATAAGCTTCCTGAAAAACTAATCAATCAGGCCATGCGGCATTATCAGAGGCATAAGATTAAAGCGTGGCTCCTAATCCGAGCACTGTAAATTTTTAGTAAATTCTCCACCGCTAGTTTTCCTCCAGTAAATAAATAATGAAATCAAAGCTAATTGCGCACAAAGACAGCGGGAGAGCTGGACGACCTCGCGATAGGGAATTCACTGCGAATCATTATTCCGCCTTTAAATTTGCTCTCCATAAACCATTTAAGTCTCTGTATATAAACGTGCCCTCTTGAGTCGAGATTTTGGCAGAGGCAGAGTTTCCGACTAAATAACTGTAAGGACTTATTTATGTGGTATTCTTACTGACTGACATCATGTAAGTGTTACTCAGTCGCTTGTATAATGAACAAACATTTGTGTGCAGCTGGAGTCAGTTGTTTGGACATTACACATCTCATTTCAAGCAATAAAGCGGAGCTCTGTAAAAACTTGAGCAGAGATTGATGGATGTTATGCTTCTTATGCATGAACGAGAGCAAAGCACAACGACGGGCAACAACAGAGGGAGTGTTAAAGAGAGCGGCGCTCTGGCAGCAAAGGCCAACTGTGCTGAACTTCAGCCATGCGGAGAACAATCATCATACAAAGATGAGGAGTGAAAGGAAATGTGTCTAAACAATACAGTCGTGGGGTTGTGCTCAAGTGGATTTAGTGCTGATCACATTGTTCTCTGTCCTGCTCTCAGAGGTTGACTGCAGCAGATGTCATGGAATGAATAGTTACTAGTGTGAAGGCTCTGACCCTCTTATCTGTCCCCAGGGAGCAGCACAGATGCTGGGGCTACTTCTCCAGTATTTGAATCACTCTGTGTGTATGTGTGTGTGTGTGTGTCAGAGAGAGAAAGAGAGAGAGAGAGAGAGACTGTAGGGACTCTAATCCATCGGGACGCTGCCTTTGGAGGATTGTACAAAAGTGGATGTACTCATAGACAGAAGCCATTCCCACAGGTACTGTTTCTCAAGAGTGCAACGGACAGCCAAATCTTAAAAATAATTATGTGCAAGGTTGGGCTTTATAAATGCATCTAACTGAAAATTACATTTGTATGCATTTGTGTGACATTTGCTGTTAGAAATGTTCTGTATTACTTGTGTTTTATACAATAAAATTACAAAATATTTTTTCTCCAAAAACGCCTGACTTGCCTTCCAATCACAATCTACTGGTTACTAATACATATCTTCGATGTATCTCCATAAACAGAAAATATCTAATACACATATGCTCAGCTGAGATGGTTTATAAGCTACCTGTAATATTACACTTATTTTGTTTTATCTGCTATCCATACACACTTGTATCATGTACATCCTTAAAAAATAGTTCCTTAAAAAATAGTTCTTCCAATTTTTGACCTATTTTCAGTAATAAAAAGCATTTAAAATTGCGTGGTCCTAAATTCAACATTTCTAAAGTGGTAAAGCTGATGCATTCAAAATTAAATCCTTGCTTTAATTAGTTTCCATATAATCGATATTCAAGATGGTTCTGCACATTTAAATACAATTCAGGTATATCACCTTAGCTAAAACAAACCATTTTGAAGTCTCTAAAAGTATGCTGTTATTTAATATCTGAATTTTAATGTGACAGTATGCATGAGCAATAAAAAGTTGATAATGTGTCTTAATGCTTTTTCACAGGAAAAGCAAACAAAAATACATTTCAAAAGACTATTTCACGACTGACAGATCCACCAGAATTATGCATATGCTATTACTGTAAATAGGGTTACTAAAATTATAGTGTTCCATACCAAATTTGCTTTGCTTGTTTTAAATTGTTAAAAGTTTGAAAATAATTGCATGCAGTTTAATATATGTAAAGATCGAAAGGATTGTGCTTACCTTGTGCAAACAGAACAGGAGCAAAACAGCTGAAAGAATCTGCATCTTGACTTCAGAAAATTGTCTTACTTGAGGTGGAAGAAGCAAATATCCAGTTCACAGGGTTTATAAGAAGATGCCATTGCTCTCAACTACCTGAATTAGAAAATGACACGAAAATGAATGCGTTTATCATAAGGTTATTGTCTGAGTTGAATGGCATCAGAGTCCATAAAGCAAAGTGTTTGCTTACCCTTGGCAAAAGATGTTGATCATGTTGAAAAGTGACGGTAACCAGCGGGGTTTATGACGGCACAGCTGGAGAAGGTCCCGAAGGCGTCAGTGATATTGATAAATGTGTTCGGGACAGGAAAGGCTGCTTTTAAAATAGGTTTTTATTGGAAAGTGCTGTCCGAGTGACTGTTCAATAGATCGCCGGAACGCAGCGATGACTTACGAAACGCGCCGAGTCCGATCAGTGCGAAGGTGTGAAGCCTCGCAGCATTTTGCGTGATTGATGCGACTCCTCGTTCGCGCAGTCCGCCGTGTGTCTTCTTGTTTATGGCAGTTTGTTCTGATTAAAGTTTGATACAACCCCAAAGAAGAGTCGATCTTTTACCAAAAGCTCAATATCTTAGTTTGTTCGTCTGTAGTTTGATTTGTGAGTGTGTATGTGTGTGGTGATGTGAATCCCTCTTTGAAGTGCTCTTCAGATTTAGCGCCTGTGAGGGACTCTTCAACTAAGAGACGTCAACTGATTAACCCATTGTGGACAAGTGTCTGTTTTTTCGTCTTTATCTAAAAATGTGGTTTCATAAAGACACAATAACATAATGTCAGCATCTTTAGTGTATTTGCATATCAATTAGCCGTGTTAATGTTTTTAAAGTTGTTTAAAGATATAGAAAACGTATTGATTTCGATTTCGTCCATACAGTAGGCTAATTGTAGCACGTTTCTAGTCTTGTTTAATACCCTAGGCTTGTTATTTATTATTTAGTTTGTTAGGCTGTAAACGCTACAACATTAATAGCATTAGAGAAAAGTAGACAGAGAAAGGATTGAGTCAGACATGCTGATGCGTTTTACCCAAGGTGAAATATTGTGCAAAACAACCGTGAAACATTACAGCTACACCCACAGTAAGATGAAAGTGTTGACATTGCAAAAATTGCAAATGTGCAATGAGACATGTCCTCTGACTGTGTCTGGAGTTATTATGCAGTTAAACTGTTAGCAGTGCAACTTTAATGCAGTGAACACAGTCCTAACGATCACTTGGATATATGTGTCAATAGCGCCACCACGTGTTTAAAATGCCGCACAATTATTTAGCCTTCAGTGTTTTAATGATGTTGTTATAAACTGTTCTTCAGATTAATGAATATATGCACTATTATAATGAATATATGCACTAAATGTAAGGAATGGGTGTTGTAGTATAGTCTAGTATATGAATGTCAAAGTATCTAACCAAAAATAAACTGTGAAATTAAATGTTTCCGCATTCCTTTGTACTTTGGTTAGCCTGTTCAAAAGTATAAATTAAACGCATTTTCTTAGCTTTTGAAATTTGCAATCAAAGAGACTGTGGAGATTTTATCTGAGTAACCTTTACATTTTGTAAAGCTACCTATTTAGATATTAGTGTATCTCAAGAACACAGATGATAACTGAACTTAATATCCTTATATCATCCCTGAGATCATTTGTGACGCACGCATTATTAGTATTTCAACAATAGAGTAGTTTAGCCAATTCAGTTAACTACTTAACCACTATTTCAATTATAAACATTTAATAAATTAATAAATACACTGTCACAGTCGTACCAGCAGGTGGTAGCCGAATCAAACAGAAACTGACCTGAATAAACTAAATAGCAAATAAATTAAACATATATAGGCTAAGTAAGAAAGAATGTCCTTACAGTAAATATAAATACATTTTGTACTGACCAGCTTTACACACAATTGCCAGTAATCAGGAAACTGATGAATCTCGAAACTTTATAACATTTTTAATGGTTTTACAATGTTCATTTAATATTTCTTTTACCCCATAGATTTGGAAGCTCGCCAGATTTGGTCAGATAACCACATTACAAAACATTTCAAACAGCTTGGATCTGTAGTGCAAGCGTGACCACGCACATTTGAAACACACTGTATGTAGGCAACAAGTGACTGATATGTTTTGAAAAACTTGTCAAGCAGGTCACAGATAAATAAATGCTGAGTGAAAATGAGTGAGAGGTTTTAGGAGTCTTTGTCTTCTAGAGTTGACTGAAGAAGCCATAAAAGGTGTCTTTGGCTACAGTCTCTAATAATATCTAAGGCTTTAAGGGGGAAAGTGATAAATATATAGGTAAGAGAACATCTTAAGGTTTAATATTTTGCTTAGTGCATAAGTCAAACTCAAACTAGCTGTGAAAGGTCCGCACCCACTGTAGAGTAAACACTAGGGTCTATCTCAGCATGATTCATCATGTCTGGTAACAAGAACAAAACTGTGTGCAATTTTTTTTAAAAAGTATTTAGACACTCCTTTTTTTTTTTTTTTTTAAGGAGCAGAAATCTTGGTTACAGTGAGGCACTTACAAGGATGTGAAAAGGGCTAGTATGTAAACGTTAAAATATATAGATAATAAGTATATAATAAAATATAATGGTAACATGGTAACATGGTTCTAATATGTTAACATTTACATTTTCTGTCAAATTACAGTGGGCAAAATAATACTTTGATTCCCCCACTGACAAAGAAATGATCAGTCTATAATTTTAATGTTAGGTTTATTTTAACAGTGAGAGACAGAATAACAACCAAAAAAAAAAAAAAAAAAACTTTTCAAAACAGTTTTAAATTGATTTGCATTTTAATAAGCAAAATAAGTTTTTGACAGGAAGTAAGTGGGAGAGAGAGAGAGGAGGGGTGGGATCAGGAAAGGTCCACAAGACAGGATTCATTCTCGGGACACTCATATGGGACACATATGTCGGCACACTTGCCCACAAGGCTATTGGCGCCAACGTGAAATAAGTATGTGACCCCTTCGCAAAACATGACTTAGTACTTGGTGGTAATCACAGAGGTCAGACATTTCTTGTAGTTGGCCACCAGGTTTGCACACTGCTTTTTGTAGATCCTCTCCAAGTCATTAAGGTTTCGAGGCTCCCTCCACAGGTTTTCTATGGGAGTAAAGTCTAGAGACTGTCTATAGGCCACTCTAGGACCTTAATGTGCTTCTTCTTGAGCTACTCCTTTGTTGCCTTGGCCATGTGTTTTGGGTCACTGTTATGCTGAAATACCCATCCACTACCTATTTTCAGTGCCCTGGCTGACAGAAAAGAGAGAGAGGTTCTCACCCAAGATTTAATGGTACATGGCCCTGTCCATCGTCCCTTTGATGCGGTGCAGTTGTCCTGTCCCCTTAGCAGAAAAACAGCCCCAAAGCATAATGTTTCCACCTCCATGTTTGACCGTGGGGATGGTAGGCAGCATTCCTCCTCCTCTAAACACGGCGAGTTGAGTTGATGCCAAAGAGCTTGATTTTAGTGTCATCTAACAACAACACTTTCACCCAGTTCTCCTGTGAATCATTCAGATGTACATTTGGGCCTGTACACATGCTTTCTTGAGCAGGGGGACTTTGAGGGTGCTGCAGGATTTCAGTTCTTCATGGCGTAATGTGTTACCAGTTGTTTTCTTGGCGACTATGGTCCCAGCTGCCTTGAGATCATTGACAAGATTCTCCCATGTTCTGGGCTGATTGTTCACCGTTCTCATGATCATTGAAACTCCACAAGGTAAGATCTTGCATGGAGCCCCAGACAGAGGGAGATTGACGGTTATTTTGTGTTGCTTTTATTTGCAAATAATCGCACCAATTGTTGTCACCTTCTCACCAAGCTGCTTGCCGATGGTCTTGCAGGCAATTCCAGCCTTCTGTAGGTTTACAGTTATGTCCATGACATTCTTGGACAGCTCTTTGGTCTTGGCCATGGTGGAGATTTTGGAATCTGATTGATTGCTTCTGGGAGCCAGAAATCCTGCTGACTGATAGGGGATCAAATACTTTATTTCACTTGTTACAATGCAAATCAGTTTATAACTTTTTGAAATGTCCTTTTCTGGATTTTTTGCTGTTATTTTGTCTCTCACTGTTAAAATAAACCTACCATTAAAATCATAGACTGATAATTCTTTGTCAGTGTGTAAACATACAAAATTGGCTGGGGATCAAATAATTATTTTCCCCACTGTTTATATCATTTTACAACTTTACACCAAAAACCATACAACTACTATAAAATTATGATCTATAGAGTTAAACAAGATAATTGGTAATTCTTTTTTTAATATAAAATAAAATTAAATCAAAATTGGTGCCTCACCATTATAATGGTATACCTCAAAATAAGTAGTGAACTGATTAATCACAAAAAGGGTTTCTTGAAAAAAAAAAAACTGTGCCAAAGTTCATCTGTGCACTGGCTTTATCTTTGTAAAAAAAAAAAAAAAAAAAAGGAGCCACACCTTCTTTGTTTTCCAGTCCTCCCCTCACTCCCCTCTGTAAACTATTAGGCTACAGCTGATAATTTTCTTAATATCATCCAGTATTTATTTATGATATCTTTCTCAAACGTCAGTCAAATTTTTGACTCTTTATAGCAATCGGTAATTTCTCTGCAGACGTTTTTTTTTCATGGCTGCCCTTTTGTATTAGTTTCTCTATTTTTTTCTCTGACGATTAGGTTAATCACGGCTAATTTCTGTTTCGATGTTTGTTCATGAGTAAGTTCGGAATAGATAGGTATTTAAAATAAGATATTTAAATGGTTACATTAAAATTAAAATTTAAATGTACGCTCTATAAACACAATAAATACATAACAAAAATAACAGCGACGAGGAATAGCCTGTTAACAGAGGCAAATGACAGCATCAGTGTCACAGACTTCTTCCGTTTGAGGAATCAAACTTTCAATAGTTTCATTTTAATTCAGTTTCAACAATAAAGCAACTCTACAAAATATTTATGTTTTTACTCGTTTCTGCTTCTGAACTAGACGAACTGAGAAAAATAATGAATGAGAAGGTGGAGCAGGCAATATTGCGTAATCATCATGAACCAATGGCAGTTCGAGGGGGTTTATCAGTCTGCTCAAAGTTTTCCGGTAGTTCTTTATTTTGGCTTGGAATATATCGGCACTTACTGAAGGTGTGGTTTTCCACGAACGAGTGGAAGGCGGATTACACTCTTTTGTGGCCCTGCCTTCTTTGTTGACTGTAATAACATCTCTTTTAGGATAAAAACGTGTTCATGTTCATAAGTGCTTTACAGAATTTCAACCAACTCTTGTGGACACTACCAGCATAGGATTGTAATTTTTGTTATTATTATGAATGATATGGTTGCTAAAATGGCTGCTTCTGTATTGCTCTTGTGTCTTTTCTACCTGGGATCAGCAGAGGCTGGGAAGTTATTAGTGATTCCAGCATTTGGCAGCCACTGGACAGGCATGAAGCCTTTGGTGGAGGAGCTTGGCCGTAGAGGAAACCAGGTGGTGGTCGTCATCCCAGAAGAAGGTCTGAACATGAGTCCAGCACAGCATACCACCACTCTGACATATCCAGTACCCTACACCAAGGCCCAGCTACAGGAAAGCAT
Organism: Cirrhinus molitorella; assembly: GCA_033026305.1. NCBI lineage: Eukaryota > Metazoa > Chordata > Actinopteri > Cypriniformes > Cyprinidae > Cirrhinus > Cirrhinus molitorella. The sequence goes on along the minus strand of CM065122.1, from coordinate 26,364,916 downwards.
GAGTATAGGCTTAGGGAAGTTAATGAGTGCAGATGCATCTACAGATCTGGCCAGGTTTCAGAATTTCATCCACTCTATGGATGCACTTAAAGCTATTGTATCCCGGAATGCTGAGGGCTTGCTCTCCAGCAAGGACTTGATGAAGAAACTGCAAGAGTACAACTTTGATGCAATTCTCACAGATCCATTTGAGACTGTCGGAGTTATTGCTGCAGAATATCTCTCAGTTCCTGCCATTTATATCCAAACAAGCCATCCCTGTGGTGTTGATGCTCTTGCCAGTCAGTGTCCAGCTCCACCTTCTTATGTTCCACAACCTTTAACTCATTTTACTGACCGCATGAATTTCTGGCAAAGAAGTGTGAACCTGGTAAGGACTCTGATTCAGCCCACAACTTGTGAACGTATGTTTGCTCGTGCAGATGAGATCGCCTCACATGTGCTTCAGAAAAAAACGTCAATGGTGGAGATCATGAGCCGTGCAGCGCTCTGGTTTATGCATTTTGACTTTGCCTTTGAATTACCTCGTCCATTGATGCCTAACATGATCTTAATTGGAGGAATGGACAACAAGAAGGCAGAACCTTTGTCACAAGTAAGTCTTTCTCATAATTCAAGTACAATCATATAGTGCCTATTTACACATTTCTTGCCAATTATTTCATTATTTAAATTATAACTTTACAACTCTGTTTGTACACAATAATTCCAGTAAAGTGGCATCTGCTTTCTCATGTACAAACTCACTCTAAAAGTGATGCAGTTGAAGCAATTCCTTTTAAAGAGATGGAATTCTTATTAGTTGTGAGCTAGGGATGGTTTTGCACCATTTAATTGACTTGCATCTCAGTTTCCATAGTATCTCCAGAGCTAGATAGATTACTTATAAATTTAAGTCCATTACTGATTATAGATTACATTATGAGTAACATAATGTAGATTCTAGACAATGTAATCCGACTACTTTTTTAATTACTTTTTTTATCATCTAACTTTAAATTGACTATTTAACATACCATACTGATATAAAAAAACATAGAAAAAGAAAATATATTAACATATATATTTAATTTGTTTACCTGCATGCCACTGTGAACATTACGTGACATCATATTGTAAACATGCAAATGTGTTGTTAAATTATTGAAATATTAACTTCCTCAGAAATATTTCAAGTAAATATTTCATGTCAAAACGGTTTGGCTGAGAAAGACACTTGAGAATCCCCCTGTTTCATACATTGTCTAATAGTTTAAGAGGTGCTTTTCCCCCAAATTCAGAAGAATGGATCGTAAAATTATTTACATTGCGATTCTATACTGTGGATATATTCAAAGCTAAATGGTATGTCACAGAGTAGGATTTTTAGAAAGGCAAGTTTAAAAGAAGAATTATGGAATTATGAAAGAATTACTGTCATTGTGTGAATAATATGTAATCATGTAATCCATAAAAAGTAACTGTAATCTGATTATGAGTACTTGATTTTTAGTACCTGTTTATGTAATCCAGATTACATGTAATCAGTTACTACCCAGCTCTGGTCATGGCATGACATGATCTCTATAATCACACATCCCTTTAGAAAAAAAACCCCCCGCCCAATTGCTATTCAAAACTAGCCCAAAACTAGCCCAATCCCGTTTTGATGGGTAGCCATCAAAACCGTGGACTTCGCAACACTGCTCTTGAGTCTGTTCCTCTTTAGCTCATGCAGTCCTAAGGTTTATATGAATGAATATGTCAAATAGTGCCACCATGTGTCTAAAAAATTAAATGATTTAGGCCCAGTTTCATAGACAGAGTTCAGCCTAACGCAGGATTAGGCCATAGTTCAGTTAAGACATTTAAGTAATTTTTTATAAATGTGCCTTAGAAAAAAACATTACTGGTGTGCATCTTGAGACAAAACAAAGGCACTGATATATTTTAAGATCAGTCAGTGCAAGTTTCTTTCAGCTGAAACAGCTCAGGCTTAAATTTTAATCTAGGACTATGCTTAAGCCATGTCTGTGAAACCGGGGGTTAGAGTGCTATAATGTTGTAGCCTCTTTAAATATTAAAAGTTCTTTCAAAAGTAAATAAATAAATGGAAATTGTACATAAAGAGTATCTAGCCAACAATTAACTTGTGCTTGGCATCCAAGCAGACAGTGGAGATTTTCTCATCTAACTTTTGACGTTTTTAAAGCAACCTGTTTAGTCACTGTTTTCTCAGTGTCCTGACGATTTACTATAATGAACACCAGACGTTAACTTGATTTAAACAGCTGTATTTGAACTATTTCAGTTTTCAAACTACTATACTGCTAAACTAAATTTCTTAGTTTTGGCTGCAACCAAGAAAAAACTCAATTTACATGAATGTTGCAGGAAAAAAAAAGGATTAGGTTTTCCTTTCAACATGTCATTTCTAGCATCATACCTGTGCTTTCAGAGCATGAAGAGAACATGCCTTTTGTCAGACAATATTCCAAAACATTTCACATAGTTTAGGTCCCCACTGCACTGCAAACATGGCCACGCACATTTTATAAAAGATAATAAGTAACCTAAGTGGTCGATGTACTTTGCAAAAATGTGCTTGGTTAATGTGCTTCATTTGCTGCAGTTGACTAGGGTACTCACATCTTAAATTTTAAAAATAGTATAACAAGTATACTATGCAAAGTCCAATCTCAGTGTACAGTCTATTTCAGCATACTCTTTCTATAAAATCTATGTTAAAAAAGTTTCAAAATGCAATAGTGGCACCAAAAAAGCTCATTTTAAAATGTTTTAGTTTTGTCAACTGCAAATGTGAAGAGAATTTTTCTTGCTGTGAATGATTCACCAGTGCACATTATATATACGACTGTGGTTTGCCACTGAAGAATGAAGAATGATCTTTTCAGGCCCAACCTTTGATTGGTTGTTGAAACTCCCCTTTTAGGATAAAGCCTCTGCTAGGGGTGCAAATTCAAAAGTGCTTGCAGACTTTCAAGACAAGCTTCTTATCCATACTACCAGCGATTCTTGCTGATGATGAAGGATAGGATTGTTAGAATGGCTGCTTCTGTATTGCCCTGGTGTCTTTTCTGCTTAGGATCAGCAGAGGCTGGAAAGTTATTAGTAGTTCCTTCGGATGGCAGCCACTGGACAGGCATGAAGCCTTTAGTGGAGGAGCTTGGCCGTAGAGGAAACCAGGTGGTGGTTGCCATCCCAGAAGCAAGTTTGAGCATGGGTCCGTCAAAGCATACCACCACTCTGACATATCCAGTACCCTACACCAAGGCTCAACTTCAGGAGCAAGTGAATGCAAGTATTACTATTCCAATGAGTTTAGATTTATCTACAGATCTAACCAGGCTTCAGAATTTTATCAGAAGCATGGATCGGCTTAATGTTCTTGCAACCCGAAATGTTGAGGGTTTGCTGTACAACAAGGACTTGATGAAGAAGCTGCAAGACTACAACTTTGATGCGATTCTCACAGATCCGTTTGAGCCTACTGGAGCTATTGTTGCAGAATTATTCTCAATTCCAGCCATTTATATACAAACAGGGCATCCTTGTGGTGCTGACGCTCTTGCTAGCCAATGTCCAGCTCCAGCTTCTTATGTTCCACATGGTTTTACTCACTTTACAGACCGCATGAATCTTTGGCAAAAAAGTGTGAACCTGGTAAGGACTCTACTTCAACCCACAGCTTGTGGACGTTTGTTTGCTCGTGCAGATGAGATCGCCTCACATGTACTTCAGAAAAAAACATCAATGGTGGAGATCTTAAGCCATGCAGCTCTTTGGTTTGTGCATTCTGACTTTGCCTTAGAATTCCCCCATCCGTTGATGCCAAACATGATCGTAGTGGGAGGAATGGACAACAGGAAAGCAGAACCTTTGTCACAAGTATGTCTTTCTAATAGTTGTAGTACAATCATATAGTGCATATTTACACATTTCCAAATATTTAATAATTTTTAAATAGACTTCTATAACTCTTAACTATACACAGTAATTCCAGTAGAGTAGAGTGTGTCATCTACTTGACTCTACAAACTCACTCAAAAACTGATGCAGTAAGGGAATTCTTATTAGTTGTGAGCTAGGGATGACTTGTTTCCATAGTATGTCATAGACTACATTATGAAAAACTTAGTTAGTAATGTAGTCTAAGTTATTAATTTTAGGTAATGTATTCTGTATACTTTTTAGATTACTTTTTTAAAAATCGAACTCATTTTAAATTTACCATTTAACATACCATACTGATATTAAAAAAAGCAAAGAAAAAGAAAATTTTATTTACCTGTCAATGTAACCATTAAGTGACATCGAACTGTAAACATGCTAATGTGTTGTTTATATTATTATAGTTTATGATATTTCAAGTAAATATTTCATGTCAAAGGTACTTTTCCCCCCAAATTCAGAAGCATGGATCGCAAAATTATTTACATGACATTTACATGGCCTTTACTGTGAATATCGCCAAAGTTAAATGGTATGGCACACAGTAGGATTTTTAGAAAGTAAAATTTGAAAGAAAAAAAAAAGAATTAGGGAGAATCAATAAATTCTAAATGATTTACTGCCATTGTGTGAATAATATGTAATCATCTGCTCTAATTATGAGTACTTAATTTTTGGTATCTGATTGAGTAATCCAGATTACATGTAATCAGTTACTACCCAGCAAACATCATCATGATTTGTTGTAGGATTGGCTTGTGTTTCATTTAAAAGTTCATACCTTACACTGTTTAAAATATGTGAACAAAGAGCAAACTTTGGATAAGACATTAACTTTAATATATGTTTTATAGATGTTATTCAACCTTTGCAAATTGTTGGAAAAAGTTAAAAAGTAAACCTGAGTTAATGTCAGAACCATTTCACATTTCAAGCTTGCCATGAGTTTTACATTTAACAAAAACAAGAAGCATTTATAAGAAATATTTAACTGTGCAAACGTCAGGGTTGCCCAGTAATATATGGCCCACACTTTTTAAAAGTTTTATTTATAACATTAATAGTCACTTTCCCCTTCAGCTGCCACTGTCCTTCACACCACAGATGGAATGGTTGGTGTATGGTTGCTCCTGAGTCTGTGCCTCTTTAGTTCAGCTAAAACTTGCTTCTGTTTCTGGATTACTGGAGTTATGTGCAGTTAAACTCTGGGCAATGAACATAGTCTTAGGGTCATTCTATATTTAGGGGTACATTTCAGGTCAAACAAAAAGTCAGAAAATCAGTGTTTATTTTTAATAAATAAACTAGGTGGTTGAATAATATATCCCCTTAAGCTGTAATGACTTTTTAAATATATTAATGAAAATTCACACTTGGTTCATTATTCTGTCAACTGTGTTACGGACAGATGGTGTGTCAAATGAAACATGAATGAGGTACCACATGTCTGAAAACACATTTGTTTAAATGTTTTTGAGTCTATTCACCAGAGTTTTTGAGGTTATCTCTCTAACTGGTATGAAAATATAAATTTGGTGCTTCATAATGGGCATTCTGTGGAATGCTATCATGAGTGATGACAAGTTTTTCAGCATAAATGCACAGTATGCTGAATTTATTGTTATTCACCATCCTTACCAAAGACATACATTTTCAGACATATCCCCATCTTTTTTTCTGATGGTTTAGTTCATATTTAAACAAAAATATGCCATAAAAACCACACATAACACAGTTGACAGGAGTAACACAGTTGACAGAAAAATAACACAGTTGATGGGACACAAGTTAGAAGAACAATAGAAAACATTTTTTAGGATAAAAACTTCATTCAACAAATGCAAGAAAAAGCAATTAATCAGAGTTAATGTATAAAAAGATCAAAATCATTGTAATATATAGTATACAGTAATGTACAAAGAATCTACACAGCATTTTAAATACACATAATATAATATAATACAATAATAATAATAATAATGTATTATTCTAAAGGTAAATTAAGTTTTATAATGCATCATGACACTTCAAGTTGTAGGGACTTACAATACAATACAATACAATACAATACAATAACACTGTATCAGTCATGACTAGATATGAAGGCAATAAATATATGTCAAATCTATTATATTTTATAGGTCAATCATGAGGAATTGTGAATGCTTTATATTATTATTATTATTATTATTATTATTATGTCCTTGACAAATGTGAATATAAAATGTATATAATACTGAGTTCATATAAAGTGTTGCAGTAATTCAATCAGTTTATCCATTCTAATTCAAATCATGGTTTTCTGTTTAATGACAATAATTATTGATTTTTTTTTTATCTACAACACTCAGCGTGAGCATAAACTAACAACAAATTGCCAACAATTTCAACCATGTTAGTCCTTGTCAACTGTGTTACAGCTGATGGGAAACACAGTTGACAGGTAACACAGTTGACATTTCGGCCATTTTTACGGCCTTGTGCAAACTGCAGACATTGGAATAGTTAGCATATGACCTTGATTAACTTATATTTTTATGTTATTTCTCTACATGTTCATAAATATAACATGTGACGCAAGTTCGCCGGAAATTGTTGATAACACAGTTGACAGTGAATTAATCTACTCTCTGTGTAGACAACAATATAAATAAAATACTGAAGAGGAGAAGTTATGAATTATCAGACTGTCTTCAAGTTTCTATCCCAAAAAAGGAATATACATCCATGATGTTGGAAATGTGACTTTGGAATAAACCATTGCTGATTTATAGGGAGATTTATAGGAAGTAACACAGTTGACAGTAATTTCTCGGACATACACAAAATGGATGATTTAATGTAGATGCATAAGCAAAATATTTTTAAAAACACCTTTCTCATAATTTAATTAATATTTTGGACACATATTTATAAGAAATGTATACATAAACATGTATTTTAGACCTAATCTGAAGAGCAAAACCTCACATTTATGAATTCGGACGGCACAAAAACAGCCAATTCCTGCACAGAATATGCCATTTTTATGAAATAAAAGATGGGATCTATTGGATTTTTATATTTAATAAATTAGAAAGGCCCCCTGATATAAAAGTGGTCCTTGTTTGAAGTGAAAAGTTAGTGAAAATTAGTAAAAATGATAGTAGAGTCCATGGACGTGACATGTACCCCTAATTATAGAATGACCCCTTAGCGTTCATATGAATGAATATGCAAATAGTGCCACTGCATGTCTAAAAAAATTAAATGATTTAGAGTGTGGTAATAAACCTTCATAGCCTGTTCATTTAAATATTAACGGTTCTTTCAAAAGTAAATGGCTAAATAAATGAAAATTGTACATAAAGAGTATCTAGCCAAAGATTAACTTGAGTGAAAATATTAAATGTTTCTACTAGGGCTGTACTAGAGGTCCGTGTGAAATGAAAAAATGAAAAAAGAACGGTTATTGTATACACAAAATGGTGTGCAAATACGCAGAAAGGGAAAAACGGCTCATTTATTCGTTTTTTTCGGGAAAATGAAAAATGAGATTTCGGCTCGATTTTTCGTTTTTTGTTTCACGTGTAGAAAACGGATAAACGACAAAATTCGTTTTCCACATGTGGGCGCTCACGAGACGCCCCTCTCCGCCGACTGGTCAACCAAGTCTGGGCCGGTGGCATCATCAGTTAAACCTGTTTCATTCAACAAAATAGCCTAATAATCAGGGTATCTTCCGTCCATTCCATATCCATTTTCAAACAAAAAAACGGAAAACGAAAAAACGGATCATTTTTTTCATTTATCATTTCATCATAACATGAACAAAAATAAATAAGGATTTTAAAAATAAGGAAAATACACATTTTTCTTTATTTTGTTTTTCATTCTTACTTATTAAAACTAAATTAGCAAAAATAAAATAAAGAAAATCGTAAAAAACTACCTTTTCAACGAAGAAAAACTTTTCTCGTCAGCATTTACAATGGTCAACAGCAGGGGCAGCAAAGACACGGCAACAGAGGCCCCCCACCCTACACAAAACGTCGGCAAAATAGTCTCATTCGTTTGTACTCCGTTTGTGCTGGTTTGTGCTGCAAATTTTTTTGTTTGTGCTGCTTCGGTTTTTTTAGATATTAAAAAAAGTATGTATAGGCCATTCAGCGGTCACACAGCCCCCCCACATGCTCCAAATTTATCCAAAATGGACTCATTCGTTTGTGCTTCGTTTGTGCTGGTTTGTGCCGGTGAAAGTTTCGTTTGTGCTGTTTCTGTTATTAAAATATTACACATTGAATTCTGGGCGATGACGTCACCATGCTCCAAATTCATCCCAAATAGTCTCATTCGTTTGTGCTTCGTTTGTGCTGGTTTGTGCCGTTAAAAGTTTCGTTTGTGCTGCTTACTTGTTTAAATATATTAAAATAATATTTAATTAGCCTACTAGTTTCTGAGGTCACGCAGCCCCAAACACGCTCCAGATTCACCCCGGTTATCTCGTTCGCTTGTGCTGGATTGTGCCGGTGAAAAGTTTGTTTGTGCTGTTTCTGTTATTAAAATAATAGATACTGTTTTTTGCTGATGACGTCCCCCCATGCACGCTCCAAATCTACCCCAAATAATCTTGTTTGTTTGTACCGAAAATTTCGATTATGTTTCTGTTATTAAAATACACTGAATTATGAATGAATGACATCATGTTATAACAATATTCATTTCCATTACTACCATTTGTGTACCCACAGTTTTACAACAAATAGTGCAAACAACGATTTGTGATTTGTGCCGTTAAAAATTTCGTTTGTGCGGCTTAGCTTTTTAAAGCAGTAGCATAGCCAGGAATCACAATGTGAGTGGTCCCCGAGAAAATTGGGTGGGCCGAGCCAAAAATGCATCTCAGAGCAAATAAAACGTAGACCCTTTATATTTCCGAATGATGTGTTAAAAACGATGGATAATTATAGATTGTTTCCACTGCAAAAAATGATAGCGCTGGCGCCTTCATGTCCCGCAAAACGGCTTCAGCATCCCCTTTCCGCAAGAACGATTGGATGTGCGCCTAACAGCACACATTTATCTAGGTTTAACTTTTAAACTAACATTGCTTATACTGCCCTGTTTTATATCTATAGATTTTAGTGTTTTATACGTGCCTATTTTATTTGAGGTAAGTCGTGATGATTTAAGAAGGTATAAATTGATCAAACAGACTATGAGCAGCCTTCTTCTGGCCGCTGTTCGATCCTTGAAAAAACGAAAACATATTTACCGAACAACAACAACAAATAAATGCTCCAAACTTTTTTCAAATTTAACTTAAAAATAGGGGTTAAAATAGTCTCGTTTGTTTGTGCTTTTGCTTTTCAAGATGTGGGAGAATATAACACGAAGTCAATAAGATTGTGCAGTTTGTGAGTTGCGTTCAGTCAGTCATGCAAACTGAGGCAGCGTTGTTTGCACTATTTGTTATAAAACTGTGGGTACAAAAATGGTAGTAATGGAAATGAATATTTTTATAACATGATGTCATTCATTCATAATTCAGTGTATTTTAATAACAGAAACATACTCGAAATTTTCGGTACAAACAAACAAGATTATTTGGGGTAGATTTGGAGCGTGCATGGGGGGACGTCATCAGCAAAAAACAGTATCTATTATTTTAATAACAGAAACAGCACAAACAAACTTTTCACCGGCACAATCCAGCACAAGCGAACGAGATAACCGGGGTGAATCTGGAGCGTGTTTGGGGCTGCGTGACCTCAGAAACTAGTAGGCTAATTAAATATTATTTTAATATATTTAAACAAGTAAGCAGCACAAACGAAACTTTTAACGGCACAAACCAGCACAAACGAAGCACAAACGAATGAGACTATTTGGGATGAATTTGGAGCATGGTGACGTCATCGCCCAGAATTCAATGTGTAATAACCTATTTTAATAACAAAAACAGCACAAACGAAACTTTCACCGGCACAAACCAGCACAAACGAATGAGTCCATTTTGGATAAATTTGGAGCATGTGGGGGGCTGCGTGACCGCTGAATGGCCTATACATACTTTTTTTAATATCTAAAAAAACCGAAGCAGCACAAACAAAAAAATTCGCAGCACAAACGGAGCACAAACGAATGAGACTATTTTGCCGACGTTTTGTGTTGGGTGGGGGGCCAACTTCACGGAGGTAGATGCATGCCGTTTTTAACCGAAGCCTCTGAGACACACTGCCTGCGTGGCGGACGTGGAGCAGGCAGTGATGGACGAAGTACACAGACCATGTACTTGAGTAAAAGTTGAGATACCTAGTGTAAAATATTACTCCAGTAAAAGTGGAAGTGCTCCCTTTAAACGTCGACTTGAGTAAAAGTACAAAAGTACTTGACTTCAAATGTACTTAAGTATCAAAAGTAAAAGTAATTTGGTGTAATGTAGTTCCAATGTCTTGTCATGTCCTTTATACACTCAATCAAGTCATACAAGGTAAAAAAAAAAAAAAAAAACACTAACACCACTCTGAAATTACAATGTTTTCTATTTGTGATATCTGGTACTGATATCTTTTGAAATTATCATAAGCACATCCTACTAAATGGAAACCACATGATTAGGAATAAATAGGGTGGGGGGAAACCACATTAGACACGTATTTCTTTAACAATTTATTGTTTGAAGTAATGTAGAAATCTTATTCCTTTATCACATTCCTTTACTACATCACAGCTGACGGATTTACTCAAGTTTACAAAGGTTTACAAAGTTTACAAAGAATGTCTTTTTTCCAATTTACTAAACATGACTCCTTACAACACAGCTGTATGTCCACTCTATAAACAAATGTTAGTTTCTGTTGTTGTGTGATTTATGCAAACACTAACACACCAATAGATTTCCCTGAAGACTTACGCAGTATGTAGAACTACTAACTAGTAGTGATGTGCTATAACAGAAGAATAACAGAAATAGCACTGTTAACTGTATGACCTACCTAAAGCTAAAATATTTTTTGTTAAGTTTGAGAAGGAGCTGATTTTCAAAATTTCTGGCATCCAATCTTGCCCTTCTTGGGCTGAAAATCAGTCCAGCAGTGCTAAAGAGACGTTCGCATGCAGCAGAAGCTGGTAAGGCAGTGTTGATTTTAAGAGACAATTTGCAAACCGCAGGATAAGATTGCAGTATCTCTTTGTTGTCTACTTTAGAGGCAAGGTACCCTTCTAGCTGTTTAACACTTTCCTGCCCATGAGTTTTTTTCATGCTTGAAAAGAAGTCATCGTCATCTGAAGCACTTGATCCATTGCCTGGTGACTGATGTGGACGTTCTTCCTCCAGATGGTCCTTGATGTAGGCAAGTCCTAATATACAACATATATTGGGACAGATGCCAGAAATCATGTTATATAAATGATAGGGCAATACAGTACAGAGGAAAAAGAATGAACTAACTAATTTGGAGCAACATGCACAGTTATGGATAGGCAGCTAAAGCTGACATATGAGGGCAAAGATCAGTTTCTATGCCCCATTAGATCAGCTTTACTTCCCTGGCCACAACTCAGTCTAGATTGTGTCAAATTTCCTTGTTCTTTTTCCTGAACAACATGAACAGCATGTAGTACCTTGAACAATAAGGCTATGGGGTCCATCCACATCAAACTTGCCTTTTAGGCATATATATGAATCCAGGTCACAACCCCCCACCCCCCACCCTTTTAAGTAAATAAACTTATATAAATGTGCTTGTTTAGTTTTTTTGTTTACTTTTGTTTTGTGAACTAAGCGCATGACATCTGAAATAAAAATGCCACAAAACATATGTACATACATAGATACATACCTAGGTTTAATAGGTTCTCATCAGATGTCCATGCTGTTTTAAATTTTGGGAGCAGGATGGCAGCAGCAATAAACTCTGGTTCTGCCATCATGTCTTTAAAGCGCTTTTGTAGTCCCTCTAGGACTGCATCCACCAAAGGTTTGCAGTACCTGGAATTAGAGGTGGGGGAGAGAAAATGATATAGTACAATATCACAACATTTACAGCGTGCATTTATACTGAGACAATGACAATAACAACAAGCATCCCAATACTTAATTGTTAAATATGATTTGACGGTCTTACATCTATTGTGTTCTTGGTCAATGTGTTCATAAAGGCCTCTTTTTAATCATTTTACTAATGGCACACATTAACTTCCTACACGTATGCTATATGAAGTTTTAAGGGAGTTGAATTGTGTATGATAAGGAATACACCTTAATAACATGAGGGGAAAGAATCTCTACCTGGAATTTATGTGGATTCGTTCAAGCTTATTGATGAGGAGCGTCAGAGTTGGCAGAAGCCATCCCATCTGAACATCTGTCTCATCTTGAAGAATGTTGAGGGCTTTGGCGAGAGGACCCATGGTTCTGGCAAATTCCTCCAGAAAGGAAATTTCAACTGAACTCAACCTAACAAACATAAAGAACACTTAAGTCTTGTGTGTGTGTGTGTGTGTGTGTGTGTGTGTGTGAGAGAGAGAGTGTGTGTTTGTGTGTCTGTCTGTGAGAGAGTGAGTGATTGTGTGTTTGTGTGTCTGTCTGTGAGAGAATGAGTGATTGTGTGTGTGTGTGTGTGTGTGTGTGTGTCTGTCTGTGAGAGAGTGAGTGATTGTGTGTTTGTGTGTCTGTCTGTGAGAGAATGAGTGAATGTGTGTGTGTGTGTCTGTCTGTGAGAGAATGAGTGAATGTGTGTGTGTGTCTGTCTGTGAGAGAATGAGTGATTGTGTGTTTGTGTCTGTCTGTGAGAGAGTGTGTGTTTGTGTGTCTGTCTGTGAGAGAGTGAGTGATTGTGTGTTTGTGTGTCTGTCTGTGAGAGAATGAGTGAATGTGTGTGTGTGTGTGTGTGTGTGTGTGTGTGTGTGTGTGTGTGTGTCTGTCTGTCTGTGAGAGAGTGTGTGTTTGTGTGTCTGTCTGTGAGAGAGTGAGTGATTGTGTGTGTGTGTGTGTGTGTGTGTGTGATGAGTGGTGAGTGGTGAGGCTGCTCGGACTATAATTGTCCTCCATTTCCCCTTACGTAAAGCAACTGAATAGTTAAGCAATATTTTCCAAAATTACATATTGGAATGAAAGGTATATTTAAAAAAAGTTACACTTACATTGGCAACTTCAGTGCAGTGCATACAGTTCTCAGGGCCCCTTCTCCTTCATCTTTGATTATTCTCACGATTCTTTCAACAGAGAGAAATAATGAGTTCCATCGTGTGTCGTTTGGCCGGATCAGTTGTATTTTGCATGTTTCCTCTATGATGTCTGAAGCAGTGGAGGATCGAGATGTCTTGTTCCATAAGCCACTGCATTTCGCAAAAGCTGATCGTGACAGTCTTTTATAGGAGTCATTGGAATTGGCCTTGGCTGCATCAACTGTGGCAACAAGGTTTAATAGATGACATGCACAGCGATGATGCTTTGGAAGCTGAAATTGTAAGCCATCATCTTCCATTAAGATCGGTGTTACCTCAATGAAGTCAACATCAACACCTTCCTCTTCCTGTTCATCTTCATCACTGCAAGCATCCTCTTCAGTCTCACTGGAGGCACAGTTATTGTTCTCATCTTGTTGTTGTTCTCCATATTCTCTAAATGCCTTTATGAAATTGGACCCATTGTCTGTGGTGGTTCTAACTATTTTTTTCTCTATGCCAAATTCGCAATGGATGTCATTCAATGCACTGCCCAACACATCAAAAGTGTGTGGCCCTTTAATCCGCCGGCAAGCAAGTGCCACAGAGCACCTCTTTAATGAATCTGGATCCACCCAGTGGGCAGTGACTCCGAGAAATCCTCTCCTTCTTGCACTCCAACAGTCAGTTGTTGTGGCAATGAATTCAATGGAGGACATTGCTTGTTTAATATTTCTCTTCATTTCTTGGACACCCTCTTCTACTTTCCGGCGCAATGTAGTTCTGGACATCACACGTGAATTAGGCTGTAGCTCTTGCACTAAAGCATTAAACGCAGGCTGTTCTAGCACAGCAAATGGTTGAAGACTCTGAATTACAAAATTTATGACTACGTTGTCTACCTTTGTTTGATTCACAATTTTCGTTTCTCCTAATTTCAGTTGTCTGGAAGTGGAGGGAACTGGGTTTTCAGCTTTTCTTTTTCGAGGGGCTGTCAGGGCACTGTATCTTTCCAAGTGACTTGAATGCTTTCTCTGGAAAGAAAGGGGGAAAAACACATCATGAACATAATATCTTCACAGCAATATATCTCAATTTCATAAATGAAGTGCACATTTCATGTTTTTTTGCATGTACCAAGTAGGCTGCTGAGAAGGCTGAGTAACTAGCTAGCCTACATCAATCGCAGGCTACTGTTCAAGTAGCTACCGATCAATCATACCTTGCATGTAAACCTAGTCAAACAGAAGCCTAAATGTCAGAAAAATGCATTGGCCTAAATGCATTTTCATCATTTTACATTGAATTTCTTTAGACACACTACACATTCTATGAACGAGCTTGACAAGTAAATGGCATTTTTAGGGGGTAATGTTAGGCTATTTCTAGCCAAGTGCCTTCACTGCAAAAAATGCTTTTCTTAGTATTTTTGTCTTTATTCCAGTCCAAATCTCTAAAAATTATTAAATCAAGATGCATCCACTAAGAAAAATAACCTTAATTCAAACAGAAACAAGATATATTGGCAGATAATTTTGCTTTTTTTAAGCAACAACTCACTTAATTTTGATTTATTTCCCCAGAAAACAAGACATAATATCTTATGGCCTTATACTTTAGTAAATGCATCTTGATTTAAGAATTTTTAGAGATTTGGACTGGAATCAAGACAAAAATACTAAGTAAGAAAAGCATTTTTTGCAGTGTTGGTGTTAATGAGCTTTGCTAACGGTCTGCAGTTTCCTAGCTTAACCTTGCACAATGGAACTGATGTCCACGTTTATTATTAACACAACGTATGAGCGTATTATATCCAGTTTGGGTAAAACGACAGGTTTATTAGCCTTTAATTAATTTCACAGTCAAACTGAAAATTACTTACCTCTATGTGTTTCTTTAGATTGGACGGCGAATTCTTGAAAGAAGAAATCGTATGCTTCTGAGGCAGACAGAGAAGGCACTTAAAAATGAATGACTCGTTCTTCCTTTCCACTACTTCAAAAAATTCGCTTAAATATGGCCATGGCTGCTCAATTTCAATGTCTGGCGCTTCTTCCATTATTGCGTTGGCTATAAACGTGACAGCGAAAAGAAGCAAGCAGGCAGGCAGCAGTTATATTAGACAGTAAAGCGACGTGTTCTGATTGGCACACTTGCGGAGCACGTGTACTTATTTTGACCTGTCACTGGTTACGCATGTATGTTGTGGAACGTAAAAAGAAACGACAGGTTTTAGGAAAGTAGTGGAGTAAAAAGTAAGGTTTTCCACTTCGAAATGTAGTCAAAGTATAAAGTCTCACAAAACAATGATACTCAAGTAAAGTACAGATACGCTAAAAAGTTACTTAAGTACGGTAACGAATTACTTGTACTTCGTTACTGTCCACCACTGGGAGCAGGTTTGTTACGTGACTGCTGCGGAAAAAAAATCGCTTCACTTCTATTCTGTCGCGGGGTCGCGGTTGCAGTGTGGTTGGTCCGCACCTGATATAAGCGCATATTCCGCAGACAGTGTGGCTGCTCTAATCTGTTAACATAGGCGCAGAAAGAAAAATCAACACGCAGCAAATCCGCGACGTGTCCGCCACGCAGCCTAGGCTATATCCTATAAAGAACTCGCAGCAACAGTTATAAAGCTTAGATATGTTATATAGCCTAATTTGCGCGCATTGGGGAATCGCTATATAGTATTAAAATTGCTTTTGAATGCGCGTGAGCGTTTTAATTTTGGTTTTTTTTTAACGATCGCGTAAAACTCTTGGCGGCCTGAACGTGCATTCTAAGCGCGTCTACAGGCTTTGTTATAATGAGAGGATTAATTAGCTTGCAGAACTCAGGACTGAACAAAAAATCCGGCGTTTTGAGTGGTGAGTGGATTCTGACTGATCAACGCAAACACAGATGGAGTCTGGCGTGAGGCGGCTGCCGTTTACTTTCGTTTTGTTAATGTTTATTTTGTTATTAAAGTACGTTTGCAGTTTCCCGCATCCTTCCCAGAGTCTTGAACTTCGTTACATACATATATATACATCTTCGGAAATCATCCTGGCGACCTATTTTTTAAGTCCCTGGACCCACCCGATGGTCGCGACCCAGGGTTTTAAAACCATTGCCCTAGACTCGTTGTGTGAGCATATTGGAGCGGAATTCCCTTGGGTCTGCAGCAAGACAAAAAGTCGTTGGGATTAAGGATTCCCGACATAATACAAATGCAAACAGACAACACCGAGATTTCTGCCTTTATTATATGCTTAGCCCCTCCCACCGAAGCTTCGAATATTCGATATTGATTACCACCGAAGCTTCGAAGCGCAAAAAATGGTATTCGAACCAGCCCTAGTTTCTACATTGAATTATGTTTGGCAAACAAGCAGACAGTTGACATTTTCTCATCTAACTTTTGAAGTTTTTAAAGCATCCTGTTTAGTGACTGCTTTCATCACATACTTTTAATAAACAGCAGGACAGAAGTTTAACAATTTCATTTTTCAAACTATTATATTGCTGAACCGCTTTTCTTGGCTGCAACCAAGAAAAACTCAACTTTTACAACTTAAATGTTACATGAAAATAGGCAAGATTAGGATTTCCTATGTATCATACTTGTGCTATCAGAGCATAGAGAGAAAATGCGTTTTGCCAGATAATCATATTCCAAAACATTTCACATAGTTGCAGTGCAAACATGGCCATGCACATTTTTAACCCTTTAACTGTCCCTCCCGAAGTTAACATTTCATTCATGAACAAAAACATTTTGTAATATGATTTTCATGTACAATTTCCATGGTTATGCAATGATTTTAAAATAGTTTTCAAAGGATGAATTTTCAAGTGATATATAATTTCTTCTAAATTAAAGTTCTAATGCGTGATAGGGAAAAAGGCAACAAAGAAAGTCTTTTTGTTAAAAAGGTCTGAACCTCTGTTATGATATAGATTTCTGAGGTGCACTCTTTTACTTTTCCTACATAATTCATCTCTATTTAAGAGTCTTAGACCTTCCCAACAATATATAGTTTGTCATGATTAGATTAGGATTTATTTATGGTGAAGCAAACTTAGCCATCCTGTGGTGACAGGGTTAAAAAGGGTTAAATAGATAATAAGTAACCTAACTGGTCGATGTACTTTGCAGAAAGGTGCTTCGTTTGCTAGAGTTGACTAGAGTACTTACATCAGCTCGAAGTCTTTCCTCTGTCTGAAAAGTGTTTTTGTAAGCAGAATCTATATATTATTTATTTGTTTCAAATGTGTACAGTGCCACAAAAAAGGCTCTCTTTAAAATGTTTATATTTCATCAACTGCAAATGTGAAGAGAACCAGCATGTTCAAGTCTTGCTGTGAATGATTCACTAGAGCACATTATGTAAAAAAAACCTGGATGAGATCTGGACACTTTTCTCACTCTGCTACTAAGGGTGTGCTTTGCCGCTGAAGAATGAAGATTGTGATCTTTTCAGTCCTAAATATGATTGGTTGTTGAAACTCCCCTTTTAAGATAAAAGTCTCTGCTGGGGGGTGCGAATTCATACGTGCTTGCAGACTTTTTCATCAAGACAACCAGCAATTTTTGCTGATCATGAATGATAGGATTGTTAGAATGGCTGCTTCTGTATTGCTCTGGTGTCTTGTCTGCCTGGGATCAGCAGAGGCTGGAAAGTTATTAGTAGTTCCTTCGGATGGCAGCCACTGGACAGGCATGAAGCCTTTGGTGGAGGAGCTTGGCCGTAGAGGAAACCAGGTGGTGGTCATCATCCCAGAAGCAAGTTTGAGCATGGGTCCGTCAAAGCATACCACCACTCTGACATATCCAGTACCCTACACCAAGGCCCAGCTACAGGAAAGTATAAGTGTAGCCTTAGGGAAGTTAATGAGTGCAGATGCATCTACAGATCTGGCCAGGTTTCAGAATTTCATCCACTCTATGGATGCACTTAAAGTTATTATATCCCGAAACGCTGAGGGTTTGCTCTCCAGCAAGGACTTGATGAAGAAACTGCAAGAGTACAACTTTGATGCAATTCTCATAGATCCATTTGAGACTGTCGGAGTTATTGCTGCAGAATATCTCTCAATTCCTGCCATTTATATCCAAACAAGCCATCCCTGTGGTGTTGATGCTCTTGCCAGTCAGTGTCCAGCTCCACCTTCTTATGTTCCACAACCTTTAACTCATTTTACTGACCGCATGAATTTCTGGCAAAGAAGTGTGAACCTGGTAAGGACTCTGATTCAGCCCACAACTTGTGAACGTATGTTTGCTCGTGCAGATGAGATCGCCTCAAATGTGCTTCAGAGAAAAACATCAGTGGTGGAGATCTTAAGCCATGCAGCTCTCTGGTTTGTGCATTCTGACTTTGCCTTAGAATTCCCCCGTCCGTTGATGCCTAACATGATCATAGTGGGAGGAATGGACAACAGGAAAGCAGAACCTTTGTCACAAGTATGTCTTTCTATTAGTTGTAGTACAATCATATAGTGCCTATTTACACATTTCCAAATATTTCATCAATTTAAAATATACTTCTATAACTCTAACTGTACATAGTAATTCCAGTAGAGTAGAGTGTGTCATCTGCTTTCTCATGTACAAACTCACTCAAAAACTGATGCAGTTCCATTTGAAGTTCCTAGAGAGGGAATTCTTATTAGTTGTGAGCTAGAGATGACTTGTTTCTATAGTATGTCATGGCCAGAGCTGGGTATATCACTTACAAATGGTAGTCCATTATTGATTATAGATTACATTATGAAATCTGTAGTTAGTAATGTAATCTATGTTATTAATTTTAGGTAATGTATTCTGGCTACTTTTGAGATTACTTTTAGATTATTATTTTTTTAATCTAACTCGTTTTAAATGTACCATTTAACATGGCATTAAAAAAAGTAAAGAAAAGAACATTTAGTTTACCTGTCAATGTAACCATTAAATGACATTGAACTGTTAACATACAAATGTGTTGTTTAAATATTGAAATATTAACTTTCAAGTAAATATTTCATGTCAAAGGTTCTTTTTCCCCCAAATTTAGAAGCATGGATTGCAAAATTATTTACATGACATTTACATGGCCTTTCCATATTGTGAATATCATCGAAGTTAAATGGTATGACACACAGTAGGATTTTTAGAAAGGAACATTTAAAAGAGAAAAAGAAGAATTAGGGAGAATCAGTAAATTATAAATGATTTACTGCCATTGTGTGAATAATATGTAATCCATTTAAAAGTAACTGTAATCTGATTATGAACATTATATTATATGTATGCTCTAATTATGAGTAATTAATTTTTGGTATCTGATTAAGTATTACAGATTACATGTAATTACATCATCATGATTTATAGTATTAACTGGTAGAAATAGCTTCCATCTCTATAATCACACATATCCTTTTAGGGAAAAAAACAGTATTTGAAGATAGGTTTTGTGTGTGTTTGATTTAAAAGTTCATACCTTATAATCTGTTTAAAATAAATGCCCAAAGAGCAAACTTTGGATAAGACATTAACTTTAATATATGTTTTACAGATGTTATTCAATCTTTGCAAATTGTTGGAAAAAGTTAAAAAGTAAACCTGAGTTAATGTCAGAACCATTTCACATTTCATGCTTGCCATGAGTTTTACATTTAACAAAAACAAGAAGCATTTATAAAAAATATTTAACTGTGCAAACATCAGGGTTGCCCAGTAATATATGGCCCACACTTTTAAAAAGTTTTATTTATAACGTTAATAGTCACATTCCCGTTCAACTGCCACTATCCTTCACACCACAGATGGAATGGTTGGTGTGTGGTTGCCCCAAAAGCATTGCTTTTGTTTCTGGATTACTGGAGTTATTATGCAGTTAAACTCTGGGCAATAGGGTTCATATGAATGAATATGTCAAATAGTGCCACCACGTGTCTAAAAAAATAAATGATTTAGAGTGCTACAATATTGTAGCCTGTACATTTTAAATATTAATGATTCTTTCAAAAGTAAATAAATAAATGGAAATTGTACATAAAGAGTATCTAGCCAAAAATTAACTTGAGTAAAAGTATTAAATGTTTCTACATTGAATAATGTTTAGCAAACAAGCAGACAGTTGACATTTTCTCATCTAATTTTTGAAGTTTCTAAAGCAACCTGTTTAGTCACTATTTTCTCAGTGTGCTGGCTATGTACTATAATGAACACCTGATGTTAACTTGATTTACATTACTTCACTTAGTGGATGCTTTCATCACATGCTTTTAATAAACAGCAGGATAGAAGTTTAACAATTTCATTTGTCAAACTACTATATTGCTGAACCGCTTTTCTTAGTTTTGGCTGCAACCGAGAGAAACTCACAATTTAAATGTTACATGAAAATAGACAAGATTAGGATTTCCTGTGTATCATACTTGTGCTATCAGAGCATAAAGAGAAAATGTGTTTTGCCAGATAATCATATTCCAAAACACTTCACATAGTTGCAATGCAAACATGGCCATGCACATTTTTAACCCTTTAACTGTCCCTCCCGAAGTTAACATTTCATTCATGAACAAAAACATTTTGTAATATGATTTTCATGTACAATTTCCATAGTAATGGAAAGTTTTGGAAAGTTTAAGTTTTCAAATGATATATAATTTCTTATGAGTTCTAAAGTGTGATAGGGAAAAAGGCAACAAAGAAAGTATTTTTGTGAACCTCTGTTCTGATGTAGATTTTTGAGGTGCACTCTTGTCATAAATTAATCTTTTACTTTTCCAACATAATTTGTAAATAAGTGGTCAAATATCTATTTAGGAGTCTTAGCCCTTCCCAACTATATATAGTTTGTCATGATTAGATTAGGATTTATTTGTAATATGGTGAAGCAAATTAGCCATCCTGTGGTGACAGTTAAAGGATTAAAGAGATAATAAGTAACCTAACTGGTCAATGTACTTTGCAAAAAGGTGCTTGGTTGACGTGCTTCATTTGCTAGAGTTGACTAGAGTACTTACATTCAGCTCTCTTACATCAGCAAGTCTTTTCTCTGTCTGAAAACTGTTTTTGTAAGCAGAATCTATATATAATTTCTTTCTGTTTCAAAATGTGTACTGTGGCACAAAAAAAGGCTCACTTTAAAATTATATTTCATCAACTGCAAATGTGAAGAGAACCAGCATGTTCAAGTCTTGCTGTGAATGATTCACTAGTGCACATTATATAAAAAACCTGGATGAGATCTGGACACTTTTCTCACTCTGCTACTAAGGGTGTGCTTTGCCGCTGAAGAATGAAGATTGTGATCTTTTCAGCCCTAACTATGATTGGTTGTTGAAACTCCCCTTTTAAGATAAAAGCCTCAGCTGGGGGGTGCGAATTCATAAGTGCTTGCAGACTTTCATCAAGACAACCAGCAATTTTTGCTTTATCATTTTTATGAATGATAGGATTGCTAGAATGGCTGCTTCTGTATTGCTCTGGTGTCTTGTCTGCCTGGGATCAGCAGAGGCTGGAAAGTTATTAGTAGTTCCTTCGGATGGCAGCCACTGGACAGGCATGAAGCCTTTGGTGGAGGAGCTTGGCCGTAGAGGAAACCAGGTGGTGGTCATCATCCCAGAAACAAGTTTGAGCATGGGTCCGTCAAAGCATACCACCACTCTGACATATCCAGTACCCTACACCAAGGCCCAGCTACAGGAGCAAGTAAATGCAGGTGTTGCTATTCTGACGAGTGTAGATTTATCTACAGATTTAGCCAGGCTTGTGAATTTCATCATAAGCATGGATCTTCTTAATGATCTTACAACCCGAAATGTTGAGGGTGTGCTCTCCAACAAGGATTTGATGAAGAAGCTGCAAGACTACAACTTTGATGCGATTCTCACAGATCCGTTTGAGCCTACTGGAGCTATTGTTGCAGAATATTTCTCAATTCCAGTCATTTATATACAAACAGGCCATCCTTGTGGTGCTGACGCTCTTGCCAGCCAATGTCCAGCTCCAGCTTCTTATGTTCCACAAGGTTTTACTCACTTTACCGACCGCATGAATCTTTGGCAAAGAAGTGTGAACCTGGTTAGGTCTCTACTTCAGCCCATGACTTGTGGACGTTTGTTTGCTCGTGCAGATGAGATCGCCTCTAATGTACTTCAGAGAAAAACATCAATGGTGGAGATCTTAAGCCATGCAGCTCTTTGGTTTGTGCATTCTGACTTTGCCTTTGAATTCCCCCGTCCGTTGATGCCAAACATGATCGTAGTGGGAGGAATGGACAACAAGAAAGCAGAACCTTTGTCACAGGTAAGTCTTCTAATAGCTGTTATTTTGCCACTACTGCTGGTTTTGCCTGTGTTGTTGACTATAGTTATTCTCAAATGGGAAGAGAACTTGCCAATATCCTGAGTTAAAATTAAAGACACTTCAATAAGTTCTCAATAGGTCTTTTCATGATAAGTCAGCAGGGTTTTTTTGGGGGGAAAATTTTGGAGAGAGTTTAGGTTATTTGTGAAAATTGCACCAGCAAGTGGGATCAAGTAGTTTGTATAAGATGTTGAGAGGAGGGGGAACCTCTTTGAGCCAATTTACAAGTCTTTGAAAGAACACAAAACAGTAGAAACTTTAGATCTAAAACATGTTTGACTTTTCTGGAATTTTATCACTTTACAAAACTCTACAAACCAGTTCTTTGGTTTCTGTGCATAGGGGCAAAGGGCAGCCTCCCTCCTTTTTGGATCAATAAAATATGTATCACCAGAAACACATTTCCCTTTTCTCACTGTAGATGTCAGTGTAACTAATATTTTCAGTAATACCATCCATTTTATTATTTATTTTGCCAAATGTGTTATTAATTTCTTAGCTAACTACTGTAATTGTTTAAAGTAATTCCATTAGCTGTGTACATACTTACTCTAAAACTGATGCAGTTGCCTTGCAATTCCTACAGAGGGTAGTCTCAGTTCAGTTTCAGGACTGCATTTCTAGGACCCTATAGAATTTTGTATTATTATTTTATTTATTTATTTATTTATGTATTTATTTTTGTATGTATGTATGTTCATAAAATAGCTCATACTATTTTATTAGCACCTGCTATTTAGTTCTGTATATTATTATTTTTAAGGAATTATGTAGTTTTTGTAATTGTGTACACTTAATTATTGCCCTAACCAACTCCTAACCCTTAACCCGTTGGTAACCCTTTTGAAAAATGTAACCTAATTTATTGCAATATATTCTGGTTTTGAATCCCATTTTGGAAAGAGACTTAAAAATAGTGTGTTTATTAGTATGTTAATACATAAGAATTTGAATACAAATACCAGTTTAAAACATGCAGTACAATTAACTGTTTTACACAGCTGAATAGGCTAAATGGTGATTGCTGAGATAAAAAAAAAATGAAAAGATAAAAAATGATCAGTTTCCTTGCATCTGTTTGCTTAATGTTTGAATCAGGACTCCTCTGTTGAAATAGAATTGGCTAGGTGGCGATGTCACAAAAAAATAGGGTCCTAGAAATGCGGTTCTATGCTGCAGCCTGGTATTGCAGGAACATAGTATTGTGGAGGCTGGAACCATGCATGGTTTTACATTGTTTATTGTATAACTTTGCCAGGTGTGCCAACATAATCACAATTTGCAAGATTAACTGGTCAAAAGTCAAACATACACCCGTTTGAATAACAAGACCTTATGATATTTCATGTTTGCAATGAGTTTTGCATAAACAACAAGAATTTATTAAAACATTTATCTTTTTATGTGCAAAAGTTATATAGTAATATACTTTTTCTTTTTTCCCCACTTTCCAAACCATATCCATTTATTCCTATCTCATTTTTTTAATGACATTACATCTTTATTAACTTTCACCCTGATTGGTTGCCTTACCACCTTATATAGATAAAGTCCCACCCACTGCAGTGGTCTCCACCTCCACTGAACAAAAAGCAGATTCATTGTGAGCTATTGGTGTACTTTAAGTTGCACATTACTAGGTTGATTTCTTCAACCTCTCCTCCAGCTGGGAAAGGTCACAATGGGAGATTTTTTTTTAAAGACCAGTGATAAAATGACTTGCCTGTGGGTGCTTCTGAGTCTCTTCTTCTTGGGTTCAGCTGAGGCTGGGAAACTGTTGGTTGTACCATCAGATGGCAGTCACTGGTTGGGGATGAAGCCTGTTGTGGAAGAGCTGGGGAGAAGAGGAAACCAGGTGGTGGTTGTCATTCCAGAGGCGAGTTTGAGTATGGGTCCTTCAAAGAATACCACCACTCTGACATTCCCAGCGAAATACACCAAGACTGAAATACAAACGTTATTAGAAGGCAATTTAACTGAAATTCTGAATATCGACCTCTCTTCTGACCTGTCCAAGTTCTTCGTTTTCTTCTACCAAATGCACCTTCTTCAAATGTTCATAGTGAGAAATGCAGAGGGTCTGCTTTTTAACGAGGACTTGATGAAGAAGCTTCAAGACTACAGGTTTGATGCGATTCTCACCGACCCGTTTGAGCCTGTTGGGGTTATTGTCAGTGAATATCTCTCTATTCCAGCTATTTACATGCAAATAAACCTTCCATGTGGTGTTGACACTCTTGCCAGTCAATGCCCCAGTCCACCTTCTTATGTTCCACAACGTAATACCCATTTTACAGACAAGATGAATTTGTGGCAGAGGTGTGTCAACCTGGTGAGGACTCTGCTGCAGCCCATGGCTTGTAACTACATGTTTACTCAGGCAGATGAGATTGCCTCACGTGTACTTCAGAAAAAAACATCAGTTATGGAGATCATGAGCCGTGCAGCTCTATGGTTTATGCGCTTTGACTTTGCCTTTGAAATACCACGACCACTGATGCCCAACATGATCTTGATTGGAGGAATGGCAACTAAGAAGCCAAAACCATTGTCTCAAGTAAGCTCCAATTACATTTGCATGCAAATTACACTCTAAGATTGCAGTGCTGTAGCTTTGTTTTTTCATTTTGACTTTTTCTGAGGAACTGTTTTTTTCTTGTTGCAAGTTTGTAAGAGGACATGCTTCTCTTGAAACATCTCTGCCTACAATAATATTAAAAAGTTTAGCTATCTCTGAGGCAAAGTACAGATTTGTTAAAGGTTAACACCTCCCCTTTTGAAATTTGGTGACAGTTAACTATTTCTTAGCCTGAACACATGCTATCATGAGTGCAGATTTATTCACTTAGATGTGCTTGCTGGAGTGAGATATGTTAAAGGACACACTTTTTTTGCCTATAGCCTTACAACCGAGTATTGTATAAAAAAAACACTTGTTTTGTTCTTGTTTTGTATCAGTCTAAATTTCTTGTTTTAAAAAGCTGATTGCTGACAGCTAAAACCAACCTAAGCGGGGCGGCAGTTTTAGATGGTCGTCCAGCCTGGTTAAGGTGGTTTAAGATGGTCAGCAGGCTGGTTTTCGAGGGGTTTTGGTCACTCCTTTAGCTGGTCAGGCTGGGAGACCAGCTAAAACCAGTTACTTACAGCTTAAACCAGCTAAGACCAGACAATCAGCTTATTCTGTTTTTTGCCATACCTGTCAACCCTCGCGTTATTCCTGGGATTCTCCCGTATTTTACCATTTTATCCCGCTATCATCTGTTTAAATATTTTCCTGTATTTCACCCATATTTTTAATATTTCTATAAAAATCCCACTGAGCATATTTGATTATCATACTCAAAGCCGGAGAGCTTCATGCAGAAAGTCCAAAATGGACTCCTAGAAGTGGCAGGAAATCACTAAATGGACAAATGCATCCAGCGATTGCTGTGACTATTTTCTGCCTTAATCTGTGATATAGATGTTAAATAACATGTGTTATAACATATGAAATATAGGAAAAATAGTACAGAGTACAAATTGTTTTCATCAGTGTATTTTATTTCTTAACAAATTAAAAGTAAGAGATAAGAAAAAATAAAACAAACCTGACTCAACCTTCACAAATGTCTCTCTCAAGCATCCAAACCTAAAGCCACTGGTAAATATCTGACTGTTTCCACCTGCATTATGAAGTGCTTTATGAGATTGTAGGTACAGTATTTCATAAAAGAATGATAGAGTAGCACACAGTGTAAAAATGTGCTTTGTAATTTTTTCTGAGAAGTGAGCTTTCATACCACAAACCTGTCCTATGTGAAAGTTCATGTTTGCGTGACTGCCTTATGTTCCTGTGTGTACAGGGAGGAGCTGGGAATAATCAGTTCACACGAGATGTGAGGCAATCCTACTACTGCCAAACCTAGTTTTGAGATTAACAGGCCACTATTTATGTCGAAAGGCAAAGATAAAAGCAATAACTTTAGCCTAGCAAACTCTGTACTTAATGAACCAGAAAGGTTTTTACCCCCTTAAATTTTAGAATGATCAATGGTTTTATAAACATTACATTACCTACATTTTTGTAGGTAATACTTTGGTTTAGTTTAACATTACATAATTAACGTTTATGTTATTAACGTTTTATTCATTAATTGTATTTAGTTAAAATGCAGTTCATACATACAGTGACTTGAAATGCACCTCTTCTGCGGTGAAAATGTGTTTAGTTTTTTAGTTAATTTTGATATATACTGTATATGACAAATTCTTCCCTATTGTAATGTATCTGCTTGAAACAACTTCTAGAACAAGAAAAAATGCAGAGTAGGACTGTGTCTAGGTTAAAATGTATCTTTAAATATCAGATAAGCTGACCTTTTAATGGCAAGGCAAAGTTAGTTTGGTTCATGTGGTGCAATTCCCCAAAAGCATGATGAACCTGATGCAGATATTTGATCCTATTTACCTTTGTTTGAACAAATCTATCTCTAGATAAGTCCTATGAGAATTGTTATATACTCGTACGTTCCTGAAACCATTAACCCAGAGCTACATTTAACCCACTTGTGAGAATTTAAACTGCAGTGCGGTTACATCATGACTGAGCGTAAAAGTCATTCATTCGTTGTGCTGCACGCACATGGTGACAGTGACCTATGAACACTCATTTCCCTTTTGACTAGTTTTGAGGCCCCTCCTCTTTTAAAAAACATTGGCAGTCATTGCCATTGTACCGTATTTCTGCTGTATGAATGTTAGAAGAATGGTAAGAGCACTGACTGTTCCCACTCTGGGGCTTCTAGCTTTGCTATGCTTGTTCCCGTCGGAGCCTGTGCAGGCCGGAAAGGTGCTTGTCATGCCAGTGGATGGCAGCCACTGGTTGAGCATGAAAATCCTGGTGGAAGAGCTTTCTCAGAGGGGACATGAGATGGTGGTCCTGGTCCCTGAAACCAGTATGCTGATTGGGAAGTCTGGTAATTACACCACAAAGTCTTTTCGTGTGCCTTACACCCTTGCTGAACTAAATGCTAACTTTGACCACATAAAGAAGAATGCACTTGAGAAGCCTCCAAAATTGACTGATATCTTTGCGAATTTGAATAACCTGATGCAGTTCACAGAAATGCAGGTGAAAGCCTGTGAAGGGCTGCTGTATGATGAGTCCCTGATGAAGAGTTTAAGAGAGACAGGATTTGATGTTTTGCTCACTGATCCATTCCTGCCCTGTGGGTCCATCATTGCCGATTCCTTCTCACTTCCAGCTGTTTACTTCTTGCGTGGACTTCCCTGTCGGCTTGATGAGACAGCTGCCCAGTGTCCCTCACCTCCATCTTTTGTCCCGCGTTTCTTCACTGGTTACACAGATAAGATGAATTTTCCTCAGAGAGCAAGAAACACGCTTATGGCAGTTTTTGAAAAGTACTTATGCCACAAACTTTTTGCCAGCTTTGGTGAACTGGCCAGTAGATATCTGCAGAAGGACATTACATACAAAGAGCTAGTAGGTAGCGGTGCAGTCTGGCTTCTAAGGTATGACTTTACCTTCGAGTATCCCAAACCCCAAATGCCGAACATGGTCCAAATAGGGGGCATCAACTGTGCTAAAAAGGGTCCACTGACAAAGGTAAGATGTTAATGAACATAGTAATTCTCAGTTGTCTGGTGCACAAGACCTTTTACAAATATGTAATGCACTTACTGATAAGACAGCTGTAAACATCAGCACTTGAAAATTGCATTTTCCTATAGTCAGATCAGAAGGATGGTTTATATTTTGTGCAAATTCAGCAGTCTAAGAGTTCTGCAGGCTTTTAGAGCACATTTGCAGATGGCAGTGTAGACACTAAGCTAAATATTATTCACTGCTTATTCTATAAACTAGAGTGGGCTATACCTGCAATACTTGCCCTAAGCCTGACCTGTTTTGATGCCATTAATTCATGAATGTATGTGCAGTAATACTAGAACATGATGTGTGTATTTTGAACAGTGCCAGGACAACCAAGATCTAGTTTAGAATACTCCAAATTCATTGGAACAAGCGTAAAAATAAACTCATAAGTCCACATGCTGTAAATTAGGTGGAAACCTTTCACTGGGAGTTCTCCTGTGTGCAATATGTATAATCCACAAACAGTTATCAGTGAATGAGATGCAAATGTGTATTAATATGCTTTCTCTAATAGTGTACTGATGCCTTTGTTGAATTGTTTTCACAAAATGTAGTTCTCTACAGCAACATGTGGTTGCAGGTCAAGGGGGTCAAATAATTTTGATTGCAACTGTAAATATAGGCTATATATATTTCTTAGTCCTTAATCTCTGTTGTCATCTTAAAAAATGACTAGAAACACATACATTTTCAGTAGCTTATACAAGACTCTCAAAGATCTGTAAATATAGGTGATGCCTACTGGTGGCAGCTGCTGGACACTACCATACTACTTTTACTGTTTTTGCTGTATAAACTGTAATAATAGTATAGTGCTTCAAATTTATTGCTTTAGTACAAAAGCACTGAGACATTTCACTGTTTTTATTATATCACTCCACTTGTCCATGTCAGTGAAGGATTTTTCACTGATTCATTCTACAGGTTGCATTAAATACCTCTGTATGTGGCGACAAGTGACTGACTGAATGATCAGTTGAATATCAGTGGTTCTCAATTTCTTGTCCTGGGGACCCCCTGCTGACTTTTTTAACACACCTGATTGAGATCATCAGCTCATTAGTTCAGTTCAAGGATCTCTGGCTGTATTTGAAATTGCCCCCTATACGCTCATTCACTATTCCCTACTTTAGTCCACTAATAGATACAGTCCACTTGAAGGAGTGAATGAAAACGAATTTGGACACTGAGTACACCAGAAGTACTGCCGCCTTTGCGTAGTTTGTGCTTGCTGTTTAATAATCATTTTAAACTGGCAATTTATACCTTTGTTGAATTACGCTGTATTACACCGTGAAGGAGTGCGTTATAAAATGAATGGATGGATGATTCAGCTGCGGACGCCATGTTCTGGCGAGACACGGGAATTCGTTTGGCGTGCGACTCGCACAATGAATTATGGGTATTCGCTAGCCATTGAGTGTACACCGGTTGTACCATAGATATATATACATAGATACTTCATTAGCAACTGTTTCTATGGACCGCTATACGTAAGCCGTTCACCATATTGCAATGTTCAACTTGACATCATTCACCCATAGACCTATGTCATTCACCATAGTAATAACTGAATATGCAAAAAAATTCACAATTCTCCACAACCGTTGGTCTGCGAACTTATATTACAGTGAATGGCGTCAAGTTGACCAGTCCAAGATGACGAACACATCTAAGTGCTTAGAGCGGTCCAGTGGGGCATCTATACATATCTATGAGTTGTACAGTTGTTTTTGCTGTGCATTGTGGGATTAAATGAGTGCACTCAAGAAAGTCCACTATGGTGCCCTATTTAAGGGTATAGAGGGTATGCATTGACGTAATTTTCCCGCTGAAACACGCCCCCTCAGCCGGACCGAGTGGCAAAAGAAGCAGCTGCGTGAATGGATTTAAATAGGGACGCTGCGAAAACGCAAGTAAAACAAAACGATAATCTTTTTTGCTGGACTTGATATAATGTCCCTTACTTACCAAATATCCAGTGGTTCATGGATATTGATATACAGCCAGGAATCATGTTTCCTTACATTTATATGTGCCTGATTTTAACGCTGGGGAAATAAACAAAGAAGATTTGTCCGTGAACAAATATGTAAGTACAAAATAGTTTGGGCTAAACCCCGGTGATCACTTATATCAATGTTATATATACATATATGGTTATATCATAAAGCCCAAAATCTTATATAGTTTTCTGTCCGTGTTTATTTAAAAACATCCAGGTGTGCATAATTTAAGATAGTAATTATTTCATTAAAGGGTTCTCAATATGAAATGACAATACAATATATAGGGCATGATTTTACCGCAAAATTGAACATATTAACATGAAGTGATAACTGCAAATCCGTGTTTCACTCCCTGGAGTTCAGTTGTTTCTTTGAATTGCAGTGATCCAATTTGCTTTTCTTTTTTACAGCTTTCGGCAGCCTGTAAAAATATAACTTAGGTTTTTTGTCAAATCTTTTTATACAGTGAATCGCAAAGCTCCGTCTGGTTTTTGAGGTGTTTTGTGCGTTCTGTCGCAGCATTTACGCTGAAACCAATGCTGCCACTCAGTGGGCGAAACCGCACTCACGCCAGCTGACGGTGACGTCACGTGCATACCCTCTATAGGGAGCGATTTCAGATACAGCCTCTCTCTTAATAAGCTAATCTCAATCAGATGTGTTAAATAAGGGAGACATGCAAAATGTGCAGAGAAGCAGGGTCCCCAGGACTGGAATTGAGAACCACTGAATTAAATGAATACATTCAGAACACTTTTTCACTCAGGAATGCAAAGCTGCATGTTGCTCAGAGATGCGCAACTGGTAATATTGTGATTAAAATTTACATTACAACATTAACTTATTGTTTACTGTATAAAATCAAAACTTGCAGTCGTGCTGTTTATCTGTATATCAACACGGGTGGCCTATTTACCACAGAGAGCAGTGCTGACATTCAGAACAATAAAACTCTTGCCCTAGTTCTAAAGTATGTCAAATAACTACATTCTGTAATATTTCTTATAAACAAGGACAATAACCTCTATGGGAGATTTTAGTAAAACTGATTAGAATAGTTGAAATTATGTCTTTTAGGTTGTCCCGCACGCCAGTAAACACGTCATTAGAGATAATTTTTTTTGTAGTATTTATTGTAAATATTGCAGTATTATGATACAAATAAGAACTGTCAAGTTTGAATTCATTGTGAATTCAAATGTTTCTGAGACAATCAGTCTACATGCAGGGATAAACATGAATTTATAGCCCCTGCAAACCATCACTATGTATCAAGGTTAAAAGTATCTTTAAATATCTTTTAATACCTTTTTAAATGAAAATGCAAAGTTAGTTTGGAAAGTTGGTTCATGTGGTGCAACTTCCCAAAAGCATGATGAACCTGTTGCAGAAATTTGGTTTACCTTTGTTTGAACAAAGCTATCTCTAGATAAGTCTTATAACAGTTGTCATATACTCGTACGTTCCTGAAACCATTAACCCAGAGCTACATTTAACCCACTTGTCAGACCTTATGCTGCACGCACATACTGTCAGCGACCTATCAACTCTCACTTACCTTTTGTCCAGTTTTGAGGCACCTCCTCTTTTGAAAACATTGGCAGTCTTCTTAATTGTACCGTATTTCTGCTGTCTGCTGTATGAATGTTAGAAGGATGGTGAGAGCACTGACTGTTCCCACTCTGGGGCTTCTAGCTTTGCTATGCTTGATCTCCTCGGAGCCTGTGCAGGCCGGAAAGGTGCTTGTCGTGCCAGTAGATGGCAGCCACTGGTTGAGCATGAAGATCCTAGTGGAAGAGCTTTCTCAGAGGGGACATGAGATGGTGGTCCTGGTCCCTGAAACCAGTATGCTGATTGGGAAGTCTGGTAATTACACCACTAAGTCTTTTCGTGTGCCTTACACCCTTGCTGAACTAAATGCTAACTTGGACCATATAAGGAAGCATGCACTTGAGAAGCCTCCACAGTTGACTGACATCTTTGCAAATTGGGCGAACCTGATGCAGTTCACAGAAATGCAGGTGAAAGCCTGTGAAGGGCTGCTGTATGAAGAGTCCCTGATGAAGAGTCTAAGAGAGATGGGATTTGATGTTTTACTCACTGATCCTTTCCTTCCCTGTGGGTCCATCATTGCTGATTCCTTCTCACTTCCTGCTGTTTACTTATTGCGTGGACTTCCCTGTCGGCTTGATGAGGCAGCTGCCCAGTGTCCCTCACCTCCATCTTTTGTCCCACGCTTTTTAACTGGTTACACAGATAAGATGACTTTCCCTCAGAGAGTAAAAAACATGCTTATGACAATTTTCCAAAAGTACTTGTGCCACAAACTTTTTGCCAGCTTTGGTGAACTGGCCAGTCGATATCTGCAGAAGGACATTACGTACGAAGAGCTATTAGGTAATGGTGCAGTCTGGCTTCTAAGGTATGAATTTACCTTACAGTATCCCAAACCACTAATGCCAAACATCATCCAAATAGGGGGCATCAACTGTGCTAAGAAGGGTCCACTGACAAAGGTAAAATGTTAATGAACATTTAATTAACATGTTCTATATTGTCTGGTGCACAAATCTTTCACAAATATTTAATGCACTGACTGATAATTCTTTGCAATTAATGAAAAAAAAAATATTAATCTAGATTAGTTCTGCAATACTGTACATGTTTTTTGTCTGTTATAATTTAACTTTTAAATTAAAATCTATGTGCAGTAATACTAGAACCTGATGTGTGTATTTTGAAAGAGCATTTTTACTGTTTGGCTCCCAGGCATGTTACATCACACAATGTTTATTAAACAGTACCAGGACAACCAAGATCTAAATTAGAATACTCCAAATTCATTGGAACACGCCTAAGAACAAACTCATAAGTCCACGTGCTGTGAAATTGGGCAGAAACCTTTTGTGGGAAGTTCTTCTGTGTGCATAAATATGAAAAATCCACAAGCAATGTGAATGAGATGCATAGATTGCTTCAATGCCGTATTTGGACTGAACACATTATACTATCTGTTAATATCACCACCTCTTTGAACCTTGTCCTGACTCACTTTAAGGTGTTACTTTAACCTGTGGTTACACTGCATGAGGGTTTTCTACCTGAATCCATTTCAACTGCTCTGTTCTTCACACCACTGGTGAAATGGCTAGCTTGTGGTTGCTCCTGGGTCTCTTACTTTCTAGTTCAGCTCAAGCTGGAAAGCTGTTGGTTATACCATCAGATGGCAGTCACTGGTTAGGGTTGAAGCCTATTGTGGAGGAGCTGGGGAGGAAAGGAAACCAGGTGGTGGTTGTCATCCCAGAGGCGAGTCTGAGTATGGGTCCTTCAGAGCATACCACTACTTTGATATATCCAGTGAACTACACCAAGGATGAATTAGAAGTGAGCGTGGCAGATGAATTCAACACCATTCTGAGCATTGATATCTCTACAGACCTGGCCAAGTTTCAGGCGTTCTTCATCTCACTGGATATTCTACAGATGTTTATACTGAGGAACGCAGAGGGTCTGCTCTTCAACAAGGACTTGATGAAGAAACTGCAAGAGTACAACTTTGATGCAATTCTTACAGATCCATTTGAGCCTGTCGGAGCTATAGTTGGTGAATATCTCTCCATTCCAGCAATTTATATGCTAATAAATCATCCTTGTGGTGTCGACGCTCTTGCCAGTCAATGTCCAGTTCCTGCTTCTTATGTTCCACAAGCTTTTACTCACTTTACTGACCGCATGAATCTTTGGCAAAGAAGTGTGAACCTGGTGAGGACTCTGCTGCAGCCCATGGCTTGCGAACGTATATTTGCTCGTGCAGATGAGATCGCCTCTCATGTACTTCAGAGAAAAGCATCAATGGTGGAGATCATGAGCCGTGCAGCTCTCTGGTTTTTGCGCTTCGACTTTGCTGTGGAATTTCCACGTCCAGTGATGCCAAACATGGTCATGATTGGAGCGACAGTTAGCCAGAAAACCAAACCTCTGTCACAAGTGAGTCTTTATTGTTCAGTTCTTAATGGGCTTACTATAATAGTAAGTGCTGTATCAACAACTTGTTTTTTTTATCTCTGTAGTTATCCTGAAATGGAAAAGAACCAGCAATGTGTACATTTCCAGTAAGACAGATGAGCAAGCTTATTAAATATAATATCTGTGAAAGAGTCTTAAAAGACTCTATGGGCTGAGAAGCTGTTGCTGATGCCTAGAGATGTCAGATGCTGGACCATACTATACCATTCTTTCTTTTTCTGCTGCAGTATCTTTATAGCAGAAATAGCAAAGTAGTACAGTATTTCAAATTTAGCAATTTAGTCCAAAAGCACTGAGACCTTTCACTTTTGTATAATTCTGCTTGTCTCTGTTTGTCAGTCTGTGTATTAATGGTGTTTTTTTTTCTTTGAGTCTTTCTTCAGATTGCATAGATGCACCAGTAGGTGACATAAAGTATATAAACAATTTATTTTAGTATCAAACTGATTAGACCAAATTGGTGGCTTTGACTGTTGTTAGTATTGTTGATGACAATTACCAGTTTTTTAACCAGAGAGAAAGAAAGATACTAGATTTGATGTTAAGTATACTATGAATTCATTCCGAATCTGTACTTTATGATAGGAAGGATTTCTAGCAAGTAAATTTAATTTGTTGGAGATGTAAAATGTTTTATACCTGCTAAAGCCACCGGTAAATATCCTGACTGCTTCTACCCGCATCATGAAAGTATGAAGATACTGTATGTTGGGTCCATGTTAGACTCTCAAACACATTTCTTTGCTTTAGACTTAGTTTCAGCATTGTTTTTCCTCTGTTGTAGTTATTTTAATTATCAGCTTCTTGTCCACTACAACATTTTTCTTTACATTTTTCTTTATTCTTTGTTTTTTTACCTTTCTTTACCTTTACTTTTGTTAGATTTTGTTTCAAAACAATCAAGCTACGTGCAGAAAAAACCCCCCCAAAAAACATGAAACAGGAAATATCATAGAGATGACTTCTAAAGACCCACATGACTGTGTGCCAAGGTGAAAAGGTTTTGACAGAATTAGTTTAGCTTGGGTTCATGTTGCACAGCTCCCCAAAATCATGGTATCTATTGAAAATCTTTTTACCATTACCTTTTGGAAAAAAAAAATCTAGTATATTAATCTACACCAGTGTTGATGTATTATTACTATTGTGCATTTTTAGTTCATGATACATGATGCATTAATTAATCTTAACCTTATGTTAAAATGTTACTGACATATAATCGATTTTCTTCCTCTTTTGTACGAATAAAGCTATCTTTAGATAACTCATGACAGTTCTTATATGGTTGTATGCTCTTGAAATAATTAACCCAGAGCTACATTTAACCCACTTGTTAGACTTTAAACTGCATTGCAATGAAATCATGACAGAATGTAAAAGTCTGAGCTCATTCGTTGTGCTGCACATGCTGTCAGTGACCTATCAACTCTCAATCCCCTTTTGTCTAGTTTTGAGGACCCTCCTCTTTTAAAAACATTGCCAGTCCTCTTAATTTTATCGTATTGCTGCTGTTTTCTGTATGAATGTTAGAAGGATGGTGAGAGCACTGACTGTTCCCACTCTGGGGCTTCTAGCTTTGCTATGCTTATTCTCCTCGGAGCCTGTGCAGGCCGGAAAGGTGCTTGTCATGCCAGTGGATGGCAGCCACTGGTTGAGCATGAAAATCCTGGTGGAAGAGCTTTCTCAGAGGGGTCAAGAAATGGTGGTCCTGGTCCCTGAAACCAGTGTTCTGATTGGGAAGTCTGGTAATTACACCACTAAGTCTTTTCGTGTGCCTTACACCCTTGCTGAACTAAATGCTAGCTTAGATCACATAAGGAAGCTTGCACTTGAGAAACCTCCAAAATGGACTGATATCATTGCAAATTGGGGAAACTTGATGGAGTTCATGAAAATGCAGGTGAAAGCCTGTGAAGGGCTGCTGTATGACGAGTCCCTGATGAAGGGTCTAAGAGAGACGGGATTTGATGTTTTGCTCACTGATCCTTTCCTTCCCTGTGGGTCCATCATTGCTGATTCCTTCTCACTTCCAGCTGTTTACTTTTTGCATGGACTTCCCTGTCAGCTTGATGAGGCAGCTGCACAGTGTCCCTCACCTCCATCTTTTGTCCCACGCTTTTTAACTGGTTACACAGATAAGATGACTTTCCCACAGAGAGTAAGAAACATGCTTATGACAATTCTCAATAAGTACTTATGCCACATAATTTTTGGCAGATTTGGTGAACTGGCCAGTCAATATCTGCAGAAGGACATTACGTACAAAGAGCTGTTAGGTAACGGTGCAATCTGGCTTCTAAGGTATGAATTTACCTTAGAGTATCCTAAACCACTAATGCCGAACATCGTCCAAATAGGGGGCATCAACTGTGCTAAGAAGGGTCCATTGACAAAGGTAAGATGTTAATGAACATTTAAATAACATGTTCTACGTTGTCTGGTGCAAAAAAAAAAATGCAAATCCTTCACATTATCTCATATATTTTACAAATATGTAATGTGCTTACTAGACTTTACTGTTAATGAAAAAATAATAATCTAGATTAATGCTGGAATACTGTATCCTCCGGTTTCACAGACAAGGCTTATGCCTAGTCCTTGACTAAAATGTATATCTGAGCTGTTTTAACTGAAAATTGCACTGATTGATCTTAAAATATATCAGTGCCCTTGTTTTGTCTCAAGATGCACACCAGTAATGTTTTTTAAGCACGTTTATAGAAATTACTTAAATGTCCTAATTGAACTATGGCCTAATCCTGGTTTAGTCTAAGCCCTGTCTGTGAAACCGGGCCTAAATTTTAAAAATGTAACCTTTAAATAAAAATTCTATGTACGGTAATACTAGATCATGATGTGCGTATTTTGAAAGAACGTTTTTACTGTTTGGCTCTCAGGCATGTTACAGCATATAATCTTCATTAAACAGTGACAGGAAAACCAAGATCTAGTTTAGAATACTCCAAATTCATTGGAACAAATGTAAGGACAAACTCATAAGTCCACGTGTTGTGAATTGGGCGGAAACCTTTCACAAGAAGTTCTCCTGTTTGCAAATATGAATATTCCACAAACAATTATCAATGAATGAGATGCATAGATTGCTTCAGTGCTGTATTTGGACTAAACACATCCTACTATCTGTAAATATTGCCACCCCTTTGAACCTTGTCCTGACTCACTTTAAGGTGGCACTTTAACCTGTGTGGTTACACTGCATGAGTGTTTTTCTTTCTGAATCTCCTTCATCTGCTCTGTTCTTTATGAAATGGCTAGCTTTGTGGTTGCTCTTGGGTCTTTTACTTTGTAGTTCAGCTCAAGCTAGGAAAAGTAGAGTAGTATGATATTTAAAATTCAGCAATTTAGTCCAAAAGCACTGAGACCTATCACATTTGTGTTCGTCAGTCTGCGTATTAATGCTGGGGATTTGTATTTGAGCCTTTCTGCAGATTGCGTAGATGCACCAGTAGGTGACACTAAAGTATATAAAAATAGGCATATTCATCTTTCAAAGACAGAGAGAGCAAACCTTTGGTGTGGACCTATTTTAGTATCAAACTGATTAGACCGTTGATAGCTAATACATAAAAGGCTTACAGTGTTCATAGTAATCTCTTGACATTACTAGTAATTTGTGGCTTTGATTGTTGTTAATATTGTTGATGACATATGATGGCATTAGATTAGAATTCTGTGTGGATATGATTTTTTAACTGGCAGATAACCAAAAAGAAAGAAAGAGATAATAGATTTGATGTTAATGGTATGGATACATTCTGAATATTAGCTTGATGCTAGCAAGTATCTCCAGGTATTCATGACAACATTGAAAAGTACATTTCATTTGTTGGAGATGTAAAAGACTCTCAAACACATTTCTTTGCTTTAGACTTGGTTACAACATGCTGTTTTTCCCCTTTTTGCTGTTGTAGGCATTTTAATAATTGGCTCCTTTGTCCATTGCAACATTATCTTTACAACAGGCAGGTTTTGTCAATGAATCAAAGTGAAAATGATTCCGTTAAAACAGATCCTTGTGTAGAAATGTGCTCTGTAAACTTTCTAAGCATTTTATTCCATTCAAAGTAGAATGCTCCCATTTCATTCAGAGTAGAACGCCCCACCCCTCGTATATGTGAAAAATCACGTTTTTGCGTGACTGCCTTGTGTTCCCATGTGTATAGGGAGGAGCTGGGAAAAGAGTGTGCAGTAAGGCAATCCTGCTGCTGCCAGACCATAGTGACTTGCAGAATTGTTTTAAACCAAACACTGACAAAGGTAAAGATAAAAAGCAATAACTTTTACCTCTAGCCAACTGTTATGAACCAGAACAAACTGTGATATGAACTAATTTTCTTCCCTGTAAGTCTTAATATGATTTATTTAACAGTATTGAAAAATATATTATTATAATATTGAAAAAGCTTTTTACCGTTACCTTTGTTACTATTGTTACTATTGTGTATTGTCAGTTCATGATACATGATGCATTAACTATTGAATCTTTTTGTAAAGATAACTATCTATAGATAACTCGTGACAGTTCTTGTATGCTTGTATGCTCTTGAAATAATTAACCCAGAGCTACATTTAACCCACTTGTTAGACTTTAAAACCCTGAGCTCATTCGTTGTGTTGCACGCACATGCTGTCAGTGACCTATGAACACTCATTTCCCTTTTGTGGCCCCTCCTTATTTGAAAACATTGCCAACCCTCTTAAATGTATCGTATTTCTGCTGTCTGCTGTATGAATGTTAGCAGGATGGTAAGAGCACTGACTGTTCCAGCTCTGGGGCTTCTAGCTTTGCTATGCTTGTTCTCCTCGGAGCCTGTGCAGGCCGGAAAGGTGCTTGTCATGCCAGTGGATGGCAGCCACTGGTTGAGCATGAAGATCCTGGTGGAAGAGCTTTCTCGGAAGGGACATGAGATGGTGGTCCTGGTCCCTGAAACCAGTGTTCTGATTGGGAAGTCTGACTATTACACCACTAAGTCTTTCCGTGTGCCTTACACCCTTGCTGATCTGAAGGCCAACTTGGACAAAATAGAGAAGAATGCTTTAGAGAAGCCTCCAAAATTGATGGATATTGTTAATAGTGTGGGAAACCTGATTGAGTTCTTGAATATGCATGTGAAAGCCTGTGAATGGATTCTGTATGACGAGTCTCTAATGAAGAGCCTTAGAGAAACAGGATTTGATGTTGTGCTCACTGATCCTTTCTTGCCCTGTGGGTCCATCATTGCTGATTCCTTCTCGATTCCCACCGTTTACTTCCTGCGTATGATTCCCTGTCTGCTTGATGTGGAAGCCAGCCATTGTCCCTCACCTCCGTCTTTTGTCCCACGCTTCTTCACTGGTTTCACAGATAAGATGACTTTCCTTCAAAGAGTAGAAAACACTCTTATGACAGTTTTTGACGCTTTCCTATGCCGCAAACTGTTTGCTGGCACTGATGAACTGGCCAGTAGATATCTGCAGAAAGAAACTACATACAAAGAATTATTAAGTCACGGTGCAATCTGGCTTCTAAGATATGACTTTTCCTTTGAATACCCCAAACCTCAAATGCCAAACATGGTCCAAATAGGTGGCATCAACTGTGCTAAAACGGGTCCACTGATAACGGTAAGATGTTAATGAACATAGTTATTCTCAGTTGTTTAAGTAGATCGGTTGACTGAAATTGGCAGAATTTATTTATGCAAATTCAACAGTGTAAATTTTTGAGCAGTTAAAGCTTTTAGGCCATATTTGCAGTAGGCTATTATATTATTCAATGCATTTTTTAACAACAAGAGTGGACTATACTCTACTCCCCTAATCAATGTTGATGGCATAAATTTATGTGCAGTTAAATTAGACCATTTGATTTACTCTGTACTTTGAAAGAGGCGTGTTATATCACATGATGTTCATTAAACAGGTACAGTTAAGCAGAGCTTATCTGTACTGACATTGTTGAAGAGTGCCAACCGACACAAACATAAACAATGTTTAAATATCTAATAGCAGTCCACTGTGGTCACAGCCTGTACTTCTGAAGATATGTATAATTCCATTAAACATTATAACACGGTGTCTACACAGTAACAAAGCAACTGTTACAAATCATTCAAACTTTGTGTCAGTACTTCATAAATAGAATAAGGCAACAGTTTACTGTCAGGGATTGATATGTTCTATATTATTGTGTTGCGCCACACCGCTCTCATCCGGCCTAGACATGGTGTGGCTTTCTGAGAGTCAGTTAGAGATTGTGACTGTGATTTGACTTTGACCACTGCAGTCTTTAAGAGGAAGTGAGGTTCCCCTTTGTGTTTACAGCATGAAGCACGAGGGGAAAGGAGACGCTTTTTGTAATGTTGTGCACTGTTAAGTAGAGTTAATTCTTCTTTTACCAAGAGGTAGATTTGTTTATATGTTAATAACTAAAACAAGTGAACTCCAAGTGTCAGGTCAAAAAAAACATTGCTAATTTTTCCAGTATGCAAAGTTTGAACATGCAAGTTCATTTGGTAATCTGTGTGTCTGGAAGAGGAAGGAAGGGGTGGAGGTCTGTAGGAATGTATCTCTGAAGGGAACCGTCTGCAGAAAAGTTTCAATGACATTTTCTACCATACAAGCAGTGTTTACAAAATAGTGCAGCCCAGCTTTGTTTGCAGCGCTAACCAAGGAAACAATATGCAGCTGTTGCACCACCTGCTGTCAGAGAGTGAATTAGTATTTTTAGCATAATTTCACAAAGCTAAAATCAGACCACTCCGTTTGCTCTAAATCTTGTAATTGTACAATCTAATTTAAATAAAAAACAACTTCTCATGCAACATATGTGTGTGATCCTTGCTTGGATTGTGATTTAAAATGCAGTTGTTGCCTTTAATTGGCTTTCAAATGGCTATGGATTTAAAGGCCAGTTCAGGTACTCTTTCATTCTTTCTTGTCTCTTGCTTACAAAACAGCAATCGGTATCAGAATCAGTCCATTACATTTACATTTACATTTAGGCATTTGGCAGACGCTTTTGTCCAAAGCGACATACAGTTGGGAGAACATAGAGCGATTCTTCTTAAGGAGACAAACAGACACAGGCAGTGCTATAATACCAGATTTCAAGTGGTGCTTCAGACAAGTACAAGCTAGAAAGGGAAGGAATAAAGAGATTAATTTTTTTTATTTATTTTGTTTTTTTTTTTGGGGTCAGCAAATAGAGTTGAAAGAGATGAGTTTTAAGCTGTCGCTTGAAGCTTGTCAGGCAATCAGCATTCCGGATAGGGGTAGGAAGATCGTTCCACCAGCCAGGAACAGTAAAAGAAAATGTTCTGGATAGTGATTTAGCACCTCTCTGTGATGGTACCACAAGGCGTCGCTCACTAGCAGATCTCAGAGTTCTGGAGGGGGTGTAGATTTGCAATAGCGAGTGCAGATAAGCAGGTGCAGTAGCTGTGGTTGTCCTATATGCAAGCATCAGAGTCTTGAACTTGATACGAGCCGCAATTGGGAGCCAGTGCAAGGAGATAAAGAGAGGTGTAACATGGGCTCTTTTGGGCTCGTTGAAGACCAGCCGTGCTGCTGCATTCTGAATCATTTGTAGAGGTTTGATTGTGCATGATGGAAGACCAGTCAAAAGAGCATTGCAGTAGTCCAGTCTGGAGATGACAAGGGCCTGGACAAGAAGTTGTGTAGCCTGCACTGTTAGAAAGGGCCTGATCTTTCTGATGTTGTGCAAAGCAAACCTGCAAGATCGAGTAGTCTTTGCAATATGATCTTTGAAAGACAGCTGGTCATCAAAGATGACACCCAGATTCCTGATTGAGTTTGAAGAAGTGATTGTGGAAGAGCCCAGCTGGATGGTGAACCCATGCTGTAAGTTTGGAGTGCAAGGAAAAACAAGAAGCTCAGTTTTTGCCAAGTTAAGCTGGAGGTGATGTTCTTTCATCCACGTTGAGATGTCCGCCAAGCAGCCTTAGATCCGTGCAGGTACTGTTGGATCATCTGGTTGAAATGAAAGATGGAGTTGTGTGTCGTCAGCATAGCAATGGCAGGAGAAGCCATGTGACTCTATGATGGGACCCAGTGATGTTGTGTATATGGAGAAGAGGAGAGGACCAAGAACTGATCCCTGAGGAACCCCAGTGATCAGTTGATGTGTTTTGGATACCTCTCCTCCCCAGGTTACCGTGAATGACCTACCGGTGAGATAGGATTCAAACCAGCGAAGCGGAGTTCCTGTGATGCCCAGCGATGAGAGGGTGGACAGGAGGATCTGATGGTTGACGGTGTCAAAAGCAGCGGATAAATCAAGCAGAATTAGAACTGATGATTTAGAATCAGCTTTTGCTGTCCGCAAGGCTTCAGTAACTGACAGTAGCGCAGTCTCAGTTGAGTGGCCCCTCTTGAAACCTGACTGGTTAGGATCCAGTAAGTTGTTCTGTGAAAAGAACAATGATACCTGGTTGAAAACAACTCATTCGAGGGTTTTTGCTATGAATGGAAGCAGAGAGACCGGTCTGTAGCTGTCAAGAAGTGAGGTGTTCAGTGTTGGTTTCTTAAGCAGTGGGGTTACCTGAGCCTGCTTAAAAGAAGTTGGAAAAGTGCCTGTGAGGAGTGATGTATTTATGATGTGTGTGAGTGCTGGTAAGACAGTAGGAGAGATTGCTTGAAGAATGTGTGAGGGGATGGGATCAAGTGGGCATGTTGTAGGGTGGCTGGAGAGGAGAAGTTTTGATACTTCTGTCTCAGTGAGGGGACAGAAGGAGAAAGTGAGAGTGTTTGAAGTGGGTGTGGTGGGTTGTAAGTCATGTGTATGAGGGGCTAAGAATTGTTTACTGATTGTTCGAGTTTTGTCTGTGAAGAATTGTGCAAAATCATTAGCTGTTAGTGTAGTGGTGGGTGGTGGTGGAGGGGGACAGAGGAGAGAGATTGTGCATGTCAGAAGCACTATTGATCTTGTTATGATAATATGAGGATTTGGCAGTGTGGAGTTGAGTAGAAAAAGCAGAAAGCAACGATTGGTACATACTCAGGTCAGACGGGTGTTTAGATTTGCGCCATTTTCTTTCTGCTTGCCTGAGTTTGGACCGATGTTCACGAAGAACATCAGTCAGCCAGGGGTTAGAGGGGGTAGCCCGTGCTGGCCTGGTGGAAAGAGGACAGATATCGTCGAGACAAGACTTTAAGGTGTTGCATAAGGTGTCAGAGGCTGCATCCACATCCAGAGATGAGAAATGGATAGGTGAGGGAAGAGAGGAGGAAAGTACAGAGGAAAAGTGTGAGGGTGAGAGGGAGCGTAGGTTTCGTCTGAAAGTAATCGGTAGAGGGGTTGGTGATGCATAGGTTGAAAGATGAATATTAAATGTAATAAGGAAATGGTCAGAGACGTGTAGGGGTTTGACCAGGATGTTGTCAGCGATACAATTGCGAGTGTAAATTAAGTCAAGTTGGTTGCCAGATTTGTGAGTGCTCGTAGTGGTAAGGCGTTTGAGATCAAATGAGGCAAGAAGTGAATGGAAATCTGTAGCATAAGGCTTGTTAAGATGAATGTTAAAATCACCAAAGACCAAAAGTGGACTGCCATCTTCTGGAAAAGAGGATAGCAGTCCATCCAATTCTTCTAGAAAGGTGTTTAGAATTTGGCCTGGAGGGCGGTAAATGACCACAACCTGGAGTTTTACAGGAGCTGTGAGTGTTATTGCATGACATTCAAATGAGCTATGATTGCATATGGGTGAATGTGTTGTGTATTTCCACTTGTCAGAAATGAGCAGACCAGTTCCCCCACCCCGCCCAGTCTGACGTGGAGTGTGAGAAAAAGTAAAATTCTTAGAGAGAGCAGCGGGGGTTGCTGAGTCTTCTGGACGAATCCAGGTCTCAGTCAAGCCCAAGATGCTAAGATCAGATTGTATGGAATAAGCAGAAATGAAGTCTGCTTTGTTAACTGCGGACTGACAGTTCCAGAGGCCAACAGAAAAAGCAAGAGGTGGAGTAGAGGATGTAGCGATAGGACGTAGGTTAGCAAGATTGCGATGCCGTTTGCGTGAGGAGTTAGTGCGTGGTTGAGTGACAACCGGAATATATTGAAAACACATGATAGAATTGGAAGGCAAAAGAGAGGAGAGAGAAAATGAAAGAAGTACCTGTGTGCGTTGTCGGTTTCGTTGCTCGGTTAAGTCGCGCAGGAAAAGTCGCAGGTCTTTACTTTCGTCGGTCTTCACGCGAGGGCTGAACGCTTCCGCTGACGCTTCCGCGTCAGCTTTCAGATGTCAAATAAATACTCAATCGAACGATAATTAGGGGGGAAAAGCCGTTACGCCTACTGCTTAATTCACCCGAAAGCAAGGCAAATGGCTCAAATAGAAACTAAACCGAGACACTTAAGTGCTTGCAGGAAGGCAGCAATAACAAAAACAACAGCTTGGTTTCGCCGACGGCTTACTAGTCTAATTTTAATAAGTGCTATCAAAACTACAATTTCAAATTACACCACGATAATAGTTACTAAAATGTACGAAACGAAAAAGAAAAGTTCTAGCAGCAACTTGCAAAGTACACAACTCTAAATGAAATAAAGTATTACGCAGACACTTACGTTTAGCGCGCTGTGCTTGTTTCCTTCTCGGTGAAAAAGTCGCTTCTTCGACTGTCCATTTGCTGACAATCGGAATTGTCCCTGATCGTTGCGTTTCTAGTT
The DNA here is from genome assembly GCA_033026305.1 of Cirrhinus molitorella. Taxonomy (NCBI): domain Eukaryota; kingdom Metazoa; phylum Chordata; class Actinopteri; order Cypriniformes; family Cyprinidae; genus Cirrhinus; species Cirrhinus molitorella. The sequence goes on along the minus strand of CM065122.1, from coordinate 26,320,097 downwards.
TTTGTAGATAGTCTGCTGGTTAGTTTCCTCAAACAGCCATAACTTTGACTGACAATTAACAGTGATGGGTATACACACATATAACGACACACAGTGTTAGTGTGACATTATGGGGTCCAAATATGTATGTACCTGTATGTGTGTGTGTATTTTGAACAACAGTATATATGTGGGTGCTGTCAAACTGGACCAATTCTGATAGTAATGGTCAGCTGTTTAAACCAAAAAATGACAGCCCTGCTGACATCTGTTCTCTGTGCAGGAGTTGGAGGAGTTTGTGAATGGTTCTGGAGAGCATGGGTTTGTGGTCTTCACTCTGGGATCCATGGTGTCACAGTTACCTGAGGCCAAAGCCAGAGAGTTCTTTGAGGCATTCAGGCAGATACCTCAGAGGGTAAGTGAGAATAGACTTTTAAAATAAATCAAGAAAAGACTACTCTTAAACACTTAAATCAATTAAAATGAAAATGTTAATGTTACATTACATGATAATGTTTTTGGATGCTGTTGGTTCAAGGTAAGGCCAGGCATACAGTAGTCAACATTTGAAGTGGATCAAAACCTTTCATCAAAGTTGTCCTAAAACTAAAACAATACCTGTTCTTGTCTTAGGACAACTTTGATGAACTTTTTTGATCCACTTTAAATGTTGACTACTGTACAGGTCCTTCTCAAAAAATTAGCATATTGTGATAAAGTTCATTATTTTCTGTAATGTACTGATAAACATTAGACTTTCATATATTTTAGATTCATTACACACAACTGAAGTAGTTCAAGCCTTTTATTGTTTTAATATTGATGATTTTGGCATACAGCTCATGAAAACCCAAAATTCCTATCTCAAAAAATTAGCATATCATGAAAAGGTTCTCTAAACGAGCTATTAACCTAATCATCTGAATCAACTAATTAACTCTAAACACCTGCAAAAGATTCCTGAGGCTTTTAAAAACTCCCAGCCTGGTTCATTACTCAAAACCGCAATCATGGGTAAGACTGCCGACCTGACTGCTGTCCAGAAGGCCATCATTGACACCCTCAAGCAAGAGGTCTGTGGGAAGGAAAAAGTGTGGCAGAAAACGCTGCACAACGAGAAGAGGTGACCGGACCCTGAGGAAGATTGTGGAGAAGGACCGATTCCAGACCTTGGGGGACCTGCGGAAGCAGTGGACTGAGTCTGGAGTAGAAACATCCAGAGCCACCGTGTACAGGCGTGTGCAGGAAATGGGCTACAGGTGCCGCATTCCCCAGGTCAAGCCACTTTTGAACCAGAAACAGCGGCAGAAGCGCCTGACCTGGGCTACAGAGAAGCAGCACTGGACTGTTGCTCAGTGGTCCAAAGTACTTTTTTCAGATGAAAGCAAATTTTGCACGTCATTCGGAAATCAAGGTGCCAGAGTCTGGAGGAAGACTGGGGAGAGGGAAATGCCAAAATGCCTGAAGTCCAGTGTCAAGTACCCACAGTCAGTGATGGTCTGGGGTGCCATGTCAGCTGCTGGTGTTGGTCCACTGTGTTTTATCAAGGGCAGGGTCAATGCAGCTAGCTATCAGGAGATTTTGGAGCACTTCATGCTTCCATCTGCTGAAAAGCTTTATGGAGATGAAGATTTCATTTTTCAGCACGACCTGGCACCTGCTCACAGTGCCAAAACCACTGGTAAATGGTTTACTGACCATGGTATTACTGTGCTCAATTGGCCTGCCAACTCTCCTGACCTGAACCCCATAGAGAATCTGTGGGATATTGTGAAGAGAAAGTTGAGAGACGCAAGACCCAACACTCTGGATGAGCTTAAGGCCGCTATCGAAGCATCCTGGGCCTCCATAACACCTCAGCAGTGCCACAGGCTGATTGCCTCCATGCCACGCCGCATTGAAGCAGTCATTTCTGCAAAAGGATTCCCGACCAAGTATTGAGTGCATAACTGAACATAATTATTTGAAGGTTGACTTTTTTTGTATTGAAAACACTTTTCTTTTATTGGTCGGATGAAATATGCTAATTTTTTGAGATAGGAATTTTGGGTTTTCATGAGCTGTATGCCAAAATCATCAATATTAAAACAATAAAAGGCTTGAACTACTTCGAGTTGTGTGTAATGAATCTAAAATATATGAAAGTCTAATGTTTATCAGTACATTACAGAAAATAATGAACTTTATCGCAATATGCTAATTTTTTGAGAAGGACCTGTATATGTTATCTTGGACCACAAAACCAGTGTTAAGTAGCACGGGTATATTTGCAGCAACAGCCAAAAATACATAGTATTTTTCTTTTATGCCAAAAATCATTAGGATATTAAGTAAAGATGTTGTTCCTTGAAAATATTTTGTAAATTTCCTACCCTAAAAAATTGTAATTAGTAATATGCATTGCTAAGAACTTCATTTGGACAAATAGTTTCCTATCCTAACAAATGGAACCATACATCAATGGAAAGCTTTTTTATTCATCTTTTAGATGATGTATAAATCTCAATTCGAAAAAAAAAATCGAAAAAAACCCTTATGACTGGTGTTGTGTATAGGGGCACATATATTTGTGAAACAAAATAATGTGTGTCACCAGTTCAGGATTACATGCCCTTCATGATTCTCTTTGATTGGTAGGTGCTGTGGAGGTACACTGGACCAGTCCCTGAAAATGCTCCAAAGAATGTCAAACTGATGAAGTGGCTGCCACAAAATGATCTATTAGGTATGTTTGCATCATGTTGTATGTCTTCATGTTGGCACTGATGACAAGAGTCAGAGAGTACATGATGTTATTGAATTATCATGCCATATTATAATTGACCACAAAATCAATTGCTGACACGCTAATACACTGAATGTGTTTTCCTTTCCGTTGTAGGCCATCCTAAGGTTAAGGCTTTTATTACACATGGTGGATCACATGGAATCTATGAAGGAATCTGTAATGGAGTGCCAATGGTGATGCTTCCTCTGTTTGGCGACCAAGGGGATAACGTCCAGCGCTTAGTGTCTCGAGGAGTTGCAGAAACCCTGAGTATTTTTGATATCACCTCAGAAAAACTGCTGGTTGCACTGAGAAAGGTCATCAATGACAAAAGGTAAGCAAAAAAATCATAGTATTCAGTCTGTGCAATAAACCAGTTTATGCACTGATGCAATGTTTATATGCATGCAGCATTTAATATTGAACCCAAGTGGAATATTAATCTATATTTAGAGTATTACACTGTAAAAATGATTTTTCAAATGTATATAAAAATCATTGGAGTACGTTTTTAGAAGGAAATGCTATTTTAGTCTTTACTTTCTTACTTTAAAAAAATTAATTTCCATTTATTTGTAATTATTTGTGAAATATACTAGCAATTTTTGAGTGAAGTATACCATACATCAAAATGTTTTCGATGTGTATATTATTGTGAAGACTGCAGTCCTTTTGTATACATCAACATATAAACACTTTTCCTCCATCTTTGACTCAACAGCTACAAGGAGAAGATGGCCGAGCTTTCAGCTATTCACAGAGACCGTCCCATTGAGCCTCTGGACCTGGCTGTGTTCTGGACTGAGTTTGTTATGAGACACAAAGGGGCAGCACATCTCAGACCTGCAGCCCACGAGCTCAACTGGATTCAGTATCATTCTTTGGACGTCATTGGCTTTCTCCTTCTCATTCTAGTGACTGTTATTTTGGTGACTGTCAAAAGCTGCATGTTCTGCTTTAGGAAGTGCTTCAAGAAAACTCAGAAAACGTCAAGAAAACTTCAACAAAAGAAGAGGGAGTAGATATATTAAATCAATGTTTTGTCCTTTTTTGTGGGGTGATTGTTTAGAGACTAATCTGTGTTTTTATAACTTGAATACCTCCTTGACCTGGATTAATGACTTGAATAAAGCCTCAGTTTAAACATTTACATTTTTTTGTTATTTTTAGTTATGACTGGCTATGTTATTTCAAATAAGAATAAATAAATTTATAGATTACAAAAAAACCCTATATACAGTATTTTAACTAATTGTTCAAAACAACTTTGATCATGAATCTTTTTGCTTGGTTATTTCTAAAACTGTTAAAATCATTAGTTTAGATAACATGACATAATAGTGCTTTGCAAGTTTGTCTGAAGTAAATTTAGCAGGTGCTTTCACACAATTGCTAACTGTTAAGTCGTTTGCTAACAAAGCATTGATGCTTTTAGTTTCTTTCTATGCAACAAGCTTTACTGATTTAAAACAGGAGAATATTATTGCAAATTCTCATCCAGGGTAGCAAAATGGCAAGGGTTATTACAACACTACTACGTTTTCTAGTTTTTAACACTGTGTGAGTAAGATCAAATATTTTTGTTTTCTGATAATAAACAAATATTTCTAGAGCAGCAAGCAGCATATAAGAAAGATTTCTGAAGGATCATGTGACACTAATGATGATCGTTCTATTCTGACAGTTCAGATCAATTCAGCTTTGCCATCACAGGAAGTAAATTAAAAATAGAAAAAAAAAAGTTATTTTAAATTGTAATAATTTTACAATATTACTGTTTTACTTTATTTTTGATCAAATAAATGCAAGCTTGGTGAACATAAGAGACATATAATAAAAATATTACAAAATCTTGCTGACCCCCTTTGAACACTTTTGAACACAATTGAATATTACAGTGACTCTCCCTAAATGGTAACATTTTTAGAACTTATGAGTAATCATATAATTCACAAACAAAGGGAATATTTACATATACATAATAAAGAAGACACATTGGGTGGGTAATATTTAAGTCTAGGGCTTGCTGTACACATTTCAAATGTGTACAAGGTTTCAGGAACATGCACTGCACCTTGAGTTTGATGATAAGAGAGCACAAACACTAATCTGTCTTGGGTCACAACTGGTTTGTAAACAGACTTCCACTTCTGAGTAGGGCTGTGACGGTGGCAGATTTTTACCACCGCGTTGGTTATGTGGACCTACTACCGTCGGTTGTGCGGTGTTTTTAAAAAAAAAGAAAAAGAAAAAGAAAAAAAAAAAAAATATATATATATATATATATATTAAAATATAATATATATTAAACATTAAAAAACGAGGCTCAAACATTATTAATAAACGTGCGTTTTTTTTCAACACTTCCGTCAGTGAGCAAGCAGCCTACGAAACACTACAATAAATATCAAAGAAATTATACATTTAAACAAGAAAGTAATATTAAACATTGTTGCATAAATTCGTAACAACCTCGTCCGGCCCTTGTCCGATGGCTCATCAAAATGACCGGCCTGAGTTTGACTGGAACCCGCGTCTTTTCTCCCTCTCTTCCTCACTATACACGGTTTTTTGTTTTGTTAAATTAAAGATTTTGTTTTTTAACAACCAAGCGGCCAGCGTCAGGAGTTTATCACAGCCTATGTTTGATCAATTTTTCCTTATCAAATCATGACTTGCCTCAAATAAAATCTTCAAGCATATCACAACATTATTTTAAACATTTCACTTAGATAAATGCGCGCTATTATGCGCATACTGTCGTTTGTTGGAGAGTGGAAGATAATTACGCTTTGCAGGACATGGAGGGGCCAGCGCAACCGCGTGCAAACAAATTAAAATACGCCGTAATCTTTGCTCATAAAGGTAAGCATAATATATCATCTGTAAAGGGTCTAGTTTTATTTGCGTGCACTCACAATATCAACAAAATGGAATGCTTTTGTAAAAATAAAGCAAACAACCAAGATGCGCTTTCTGATGGCTCCATGTTGAACAGGTGGGCTTTGCAAAAATGAAATGAGAAGCTCCTGAAATAGAAACATTTTTATTGCGTTCTCACTGCAGGTGGTTTCACTTGTAAAAATAAATAAATACATAATACAGTAAATTAATAATAATATGTTTTTAATGAAAGTTGCCAATTCAATTATTGTTATAACTCTGCTAAAACTGACCATTTGTTAATGTTTTTTTAGATCACTTACACAGAAGGAGTTTCTCTCCAAGCCTAAATTAAGCCATCATCTCCTACCTGAGGATTGTTTGTCCACACCAGCTGATGTTATCACTCTTGATATGGTCACGATACAGGTCTCAGACCTAGAGGTAAATGTTAGAATTTGGGTTAGATGAAATAACCTTTCATTAAAAGAAACCATGTGTTAACTACATTTCTTTTTCTAACTTCTGTTCAGAGACTAAAAGGAGACTTTTCACTATTGAAAAGTCTGGCATGTTTCATGGCTTCGCTGTCTGGTTCAGTGCACATTTCCAGAGTTTAGAAGAGGATGGACCATCACTGGAGTTGAACACTGGACCATATTCAGAGTACGATGCATAAATAGATAATAATCAAATAAACATATAACATACATAATATTCACATCATGATTTCAGATATGAAAAAATTTGTAAAACATTAACCGGAATCCTTAAATGTAAAACCTTATACAAAACCCATATTTTTCCCCAGGATCACTCACTGGAAACAGACTCTCTTCATGTTGGGTGTACCAGTGACAGTTGAGGAAGGGGACATTATTGTGGGGTCCATACATCTACAGAGACATCTTACATGGAGACGTCACTTGTCAATCACATTTTCATGGAACATAAATAGCACAGAAGTTTCTAAGGTGAGTTTCTACATTTTCTTGAACATTTCAAAATCAGTGACTGCTACTTGTTTTTCCATTGCTCAGTTTCATTTTGGCTATTGCTTTGTTTTATTTAACACTTTATCTGTAGATTTTTACCTTGTTTGCAGTAAACAATCTCAGATATTGAATATTTGAAGCACTCTTTTTTTACATTCAGAATGTTTTTGCAGGTCCAGACAAAGTGTTTCTCCAATGTTCCAAAAACTTTTTTTAGTAAACAGAACCTTTTATTTCATTTTGTAGTTATACAATCAAGAGTGCACATCACAAAACATGACACTACAAATCTTAACCTTATAGAAGGGTTTTTTAGATTTCTTTTAGCTAGATAAAACTGACTGACAAGACTTAAGTAATATTTGCTCTAAAAATCTTTAAATCCAAAACATTGCATTAAAAAAGACATGGATTTTGATCTTAGTAGTTTGACATTTGTCAGTATTTATTTAAGTATAGTAAATGAATAAGTTTGATGGTATGTATAACAAAGAATAAACAATTTTCTGGGGCAACAGCACACTCTCCTGGCAGACATGTGTAGTAGTTCAGGAAATTACATGACAGGAGGTGGTTTTCAGCCAGTCTTGCATTCTTGTATGGGCTCATGAATACTTGCTCTCACTGTGAGTGCATGTGCTGTATAGCAAGGAAGGGCTCATAAATGGGGTGCTGCAACATTGGTCATACTGCATATGATGAGCTGTCTTACTGATGTTATATGATGATGCATAGAATGTATATTGACATACAAACAGTAGCACTTTCCTCATTGCCTGGCATGAATAAAGGGTTCAGAAATTCAGTAAGAGAAATTGCAGGTGCTTGTGAGAATAGATGTCTACATAAAAGGCCTATCACAATGGTGGGATCACATCTTTATTGAAAGGCTGGCAGATTAAAATCATGGGGTAGACTGAAAGATCATCTTTATACCATATTCTTTTTGTCAAATCATATTCTTATTGTTTTTATATTAACTGTCTGAGGTTAGATAGATTGTACACTTGTCATTCAACTACCTTTATTTCATTTAACCATCTTTTATGATGAATAAAAGGGGGTGGGAAGTGGGAGAACAGAGGGAGAACACCTCTGGTTAATCCAGATATAAAAATTCTAATAGTAATTACTCGCCCTCATGTCGTTCCAAACCTATAAGACCTTTGTTAATCCTTTGATATTTTGATGAAATCTAATCTGCCCTTGTATAGACAGCAACGCAACTACCATGTTGAAGACCCAGAAAGGTAGTAAGGACATCAATAAAAAGAGCTACCAAAATGCTACTAAAATATCTATAATAATGTGTGGTAAAATAGGCCTAGCTATGTCCTGCTCCCTTAAATCTTGCTTCAGACCATGCCAAATTCAATATATGCGGCAGGGTTACCTATAAATATATTTTTAGAAATATATTTATTTCTGTATTATGTATTATAACGATTTTATAAAGCCTGCTTCTGTCGCTGAATAAAAATATAAAAAAGGTAATTACTCCTTTTTATGTTTACAGCTTTTACTTTTTTACTTGCATAATATAAACTCACAATTGACTCTGGAATAATCTAGTCCATTGGCCAACATGTTCCCCCCATGAATGTTTTGAGGGCCTGATTAGAGCCTTTTAAATAAATAAATAAATAAATAAATGACAGTGATCAAGAGCAATAGATGTTACTGAAATGCTTAACAATATAATTATTGTATATTTTTATTACAAAAAAGCACAATTGACAATAAAGCATTAAATTTGAGTTAGAAGTAAAGTACATTTACTGTTGTATGTAACAAAAAAGTCTGTAAAAAGTTAACACATAACACAGCATAACAGTTTATGCAGGGCTATAATTAATTTTGTCAGATTTATTAATATCTCCTAATATTAGTGTTATCAATGTGATTAAGAATGTAATTAAATTATTTATTATTATTATATTATTTTTTCGCATATTACATGTGTGAATTGTATTAGTTTCTTTAAAAACACATGGTTTACATAAAATCTTTTATGTGTTTATAATTGGAAAGCAAACAAATAACCCTGTTTAGGAAATGGACATCATACCTTTTAGAAAATATAATTAGCATCTTAATATTGCAATGAAATGTATTTAACAATGATATAGATGTCCATGACAGGGTGGACATATCTTATGGTTTATGCTGTGAATAATAGCCCAAAATTTAAATTAAAAATTTAAATCTAAAAAAAATGTGTGGGAGCTCAGCTAATATGTTTATGTTTTAACCCAGACAGCAGCTGACTCCGTGCCAGATTCGTTTTCAAACCGGCAAATCCTTGTTACAGTCACATCCGTTTCAGTGCTGTATTACCGTCTTAGACGGATCCGGCCCGGGCCTGGTTTTAGTGGGCGCAGACTACTGTCGCAGAGCGGATCCAGGCCGAGTCTGGCCCAGTGCTGGTCCAGATGAGGGAAAACCGGATGTGTGCCAGTATTGGCCCGTTGTGCCAAAAGACACCGGCCCAAGTCCGTTTTGCGGATTTGCAGAGGTATGGGCCGGATATGGACCAGATGATTTTTGCTGTCTGGGAACTGATCGTCTTTTCCTGTAATATTTGTATATTAATATTATAGCTATTTATTTATTTTTGTTATATTGTTATATGCGTTATGTACTTGCTTTATTTTCCCTTCACGATCTGATTAGTTTTGCCGACATGCCAATAAAGCTTTAATTTTGCTATTATTTACGTGACTTTTTACAGGAAGTGTAGGTTGAATTTAATATATATTTTATTTTGGCTAATTAATAGACTATTATATCGTACCCTTGAGGAATTTATAGTTCGCATATTTTTATTTGTAAATGAAAACACAAAACGTTCATTTATCGTCACATACAAACACAAGGCAGAAAGCACTGACTGAAAGCGCTTGCTTAAATGCACACTCTCTTGACTGGCAATAATGCCATGTTTTAAGCGTCAGGGCCCATAAGTCAGCTGACTAGAGGTGTTCAAAGGGAGGACATCAAAGGGCTCTGAGGACTGTGGATAAGCCCCAGGTCAGCACAGTGTGAGGACAAGGCTCTGAATCCACTCCCCTCGAGAACCTAACTAGTTCATATTTGCAAACTGACTGGCTCGCTATGACAGGGTGATTCTCTGCGATGCCTGCCAGATATACTTTTGAGAGTGAATAGGGTGAACCCCTCATCCAGTAGCTCTTGCAGAAAGGTTAGAATGGATGACATGTCACATGTGGATGGTTCCTCTTTCCGGACTGAACACCAGAGAACACAAATCAATTAAGGGTGTAGAGGTGCTCCTTGGAGAAATATGTTGGGCAGTGAGAGTTCTCTTCTGAGGCAAAGTGGTCGACCTCTGCTCTCCCGTAAACATTCCATATTGTTTGTACTCTTCATAAAAGTGCGCAGGGCCAGAGACAGTCTGAAAGGCAGGACTGTATATGAAGAGTTTAGATGCAAAAGCCTCTAAATCCATCTGACATGTTTCTTTAAAGCATTTTTATCAGGCTACGATGCATAGGTTTCTATCTAAGTACTGGTACTTCTGATTGGGCTGAGGGTGGGACTGTAGTGAGTTTGAAGTAAAAGTATTTGATGGACATATAATATGTGTCGAGAGCATTCACTCACTATCATTATCTCATTTTTGACTGAGAATGGCTTTTAGCTGGTTTTGCATCTGAACTCTTCATATTGACTGTAGACTTCTTTGAGAGTGTTTTGGCCTTGAGATCAGGGCACATTGTGCAGCTCAGGGCCCAATATTCTGGGGCAGGGTATGAAAAGTAATGAAATGGCATTTGGCGCAACTTATATAGACGGTTAGCTTCGACTGTTTTGGCGGACTGAAATGCTATTGGTTTAGACAGCTACACGATTGTTAACAAAACAGGCTTCAGCATTTAGAGTAATCAGGAGTTTCCCCATAAGCAAGTTTACATAACATAAGAGCCTGCTAAAAAAGTAAACCGATATTTAGAATCATACTATCCATTTTATTGTTTATTATCTATCTTTTTTTTTTTTTTTTTTTTGGCCAAATCCTTAATCAGTTTGAGATGTTAACTAACTGGCAACTGTCACTGTTTAATTTAATTTTAGTAGCAGTGTACAATATAACTACAGAGGGAAGTCTCAGCGTTGGAAACTGTGAGCCATGCAAGGTTTTGGATTGTTAGTTATTGTATAACCAATCATTCCAAATATTACCACAGTTTACCTGGTCAAAAAATCCTTATAAGTATATTTGTTGTGAGGCAAGTATTTTAAGACAGGCTGTGTTTGATGTTTATGCTCAAGCTTATGCTTCACTCTTTAAAAATGTTTATAAGAGCACAAATTCCATCATAATTAACTTTATTTAATTACACATTGTTCTACTGATTTAGTGTCTGATTCAAATGTATATTTTAAAGTGTATTGGTTTTTGTTTAGTGCTTCTTTATTAGGTTATAGATGATTGATAAACATATACCAGTATTCTGTTAAATTTCAATTTCTGTTCAAATGGGAGGTAAAATTGCAAATATACATTTTAACATATTCTCATCCGTTTTTAAAACTTTTGTTGCTCTACAACCCATCCTCTATTTAGCATATCTCAAAAAAGCCAAATACACACCTATTTAAATAACAAGACCTTATGTTTGCCTTGAGTTTTGCATTTGACAAGAACAAGAATAATTTATAAAAAGTAATCTATGCAAAAGTTATATGCTTTTCCTTTTTCTTCTTTTTCCATTTTCATCCATGCCATTACAAGCCATATGCATTAGTATCCATTTAATTTTTTTTATGACATAACATGTTTCTAGACTTTCACCCTGATTGGTTGCTTTACTGCCATATATAGACATAGTCCCACCTAGCTGCTGGAATCTCCACCTCTGCTAACATAAACCAAACTCATTGTAAAATATTACACATTAACCAGTTGTTTCTTGTCAGCATTTTCTCTAGCTGGCAAAAGCCACAGTGAGAGATTTTATTATACCCTTAATAAAATGGCTGGTACGCGGTTGCTTCTGAGTCTCGTTGTCTTTGGTTTAGCTGAAGCTGGGAAACTGTTAGTTATTCCATCAGATGGCAGTCACTGGTTAGGGATGAAGCCTGTTGTGGAGGAGCTGGGGAGGAGAGGAAACCAGGTGGTGGTCGTTGTCCCCGAGGCGAGTCTGAGTATGGGTCCTTCAGAGCATACCACCACTCTAACATATCCAGTGAACTACACCAAGGCTGAATTAGAAGCGAACTTAGCAAATCAGTTAAACACAATTCTAAGTATTGACATCTCCACAGACCTGGCCAGGTTTCAGACATTCGTCATCTCACTGGATATTCTACAAACGTTTTTATTGAGGAGCGCAGAGGGTCTGCTCTTCAACAAGGATTTGATGAAGAAACTGCAAGAGTACAACTTTGATGCAATTCTCACAGATCCATTTGAGCCTGTCGGAGCTATAGTTGGTGAATATCTCTCAATTCCAGCTATTTATATGCAAGTAAACCTTCCTTGTGGTGTCGACACTCTTGCCAGTCAATGTCCAGTTCCAGCTTCTTATGTTCCACAGCCTTTAACTCACTTTACTGATCACATGAATCTTTGGCAAAGAAGTGTGAACTTCGTCAGGGCCCTATTGAAGCCCACGGCTTGCAGACGTTTGTTTACTCTTGCTGATGAGATTGCTTCACGGGTACTGCAGAGAAAAACATCAATGGTGGAGATCATGAGCCGAGCATCTCTCTGGTTTATGCGTTTCGACTTTGCCTTTGAATTCCCACGGCCGCTGATGCCAAACATGGTCATGATTGGAGGAATGGCAACCAAGAAACCAAAACCATTGTCACAAGTAAGTAAGATATAATCACACATTATAATTGTTTTATCGTTTTTCTAACAGGTCAGCATTTTTATAAATTGTTTCTGTTTCATATTTTGGGTCTGTTGATACATGACGACAGTGATGCAGTCTAATTAATAAAGTCAGGTTGACAAGCAGAATACATCTGAATATTGTTGGCATAGCAGTGGTATTAAAATCATGGTGGCAAGTAATTTGTCCGAGATGCATAATGTAAATAATAAATAAAAGGATGGGCCAAGCAACTATGCTTTGATGCCATGCTTTATTTAAGGGCTGTCTTAATGGTAGAATTTTTAGAGTGCACTAATGAACATAATCTCATAATGCACTGTGAAAACAGTGAAACCCTTAAAAGATATTATGATGTGCAAAGCATAAATCACATGAGCCAGCTCAATACACATCATGACACGTGATAGATGTTTAAAAACAAACAATTATTTAATTACATTTCAGCATAAACATCAACTTCTATAATGGTCATGTTTTTTATTTTTTAGTTAAAAAATTGTTTTAATTAAAAAAATTATTAAAGGCATAAACTTAAAATTGTCCATTGACATATCTGTTGATAGTCTGTTAAAATATCACATGCACCAATCAGGTGTAACATTATGACCACTGACAGGTGAATAACACTGATTATCTCTTCATCTTGGCACCTGTTAGTGGGTGGGATATTAGGCAGAACTGACTAGCATCAGGCCGGCGGGTTTGTGATCGTATGATCTACGTTGGCCACGTAAGACATAAAAGCGACATTAGGTCCCCAATGAACAGATAATTGAAAGTATGGGATTTCCAGAATAATCAAATATCTAAATTTATAATCAATACTTGTGATCAGTTTGTAATTAGAAACATTACCTAAATTTAGTGATCACTTAAAATAGGAGTCAGATTAAACGCGGAGCTAAACTGAACCTGAAACTAAGTTCTGATAAATTAAGTGAATTTTGCCATAGCAATAAGAAAAGACTGAAAGACTGCGCATTAAACCTTCAACCAGGCCGCTGGACTCTGCTTTTGGGTCAGTGGGTGGATCCTTACATTGTAAAGGAGAAATGAAAATGAAACCATTTAAATGCATAAAATGTCTAATTTTACATTCTGGCATTTATGTGCTGTTGACTTCTGGCCTTTTTCACTTTCTTATCACTATTTGCATGTTTCATCCATTAGTATGCAATGTTGGAGAACAAGCCATAACCAAGCTGACTGTGCAATAGTGAGCCCCTACAAGAATTGTCATATTCACTCAGTATTACTTGATCTAATTAAAAAATAATAAAAAATCTCAATAGCAATTAAGTAGAAATTAATTGTATTCAGTTGCGTTTAGTTGCTAAAACAGTCAAGTATTTTATAGTCAAACACATTTTTATATTGAAATAATGAGGATTTCTGTGCCACCCCAGACTGATTGCTGGCCCCTCCCTGGTCACCTCTATGAAAACACCCTGGCTTTGCCACTGGTCAGAACAACACATGGTCAGTGCTGTGTGCTATTATTCAGTAATGTGTGAGGTGTTTTGTATCTACTGCTACAATATTGTATTTTTCTTTTTGCGCTCGTCCATTTCCATCAGTGCATGGTGCTAGATCACTTGATGATGTCCGCACATGCTTTGCACAGAAACTATGACGCAAAAATAAATAAAAAGCTTGCTTAAAAGGCAAAAGAATGTATGTACGTTTTCTTCATATGACAATTAAAACCAACAGACTGATGAAAATGCTAGACATTTTCTCAATATGCATTGTGCAGGACAAGGGGTGAAAATGCTGTGCAGTACAATGCAAAGCGGGATGAGTGGTCACCTCATCCTGACTCAAATGCTGTGCTTAGAGCTGTGCGTAAAGAAATGCCCACAAACCTCAATAAACTGGAGCAACATTGTAAAAAAGAGTGGGACAATATTCTTCCAGAAAGATGTGAGAGACTGATAAAGTCATACAGAAAATGATTACTTCAAGTTATTGCTGCTATGCTATGCTGCTATTGCTGCTGGGTGTCCTAACATTGTCACACATGACTTTATTTTTGTTAAAATAAATATGATACAATGTCATATGTCATGTGATGTTGTTCATCTGAGGTTTTATTTTCCAAATTTTAAGGCATGCCAAGGACCAGGTATTTTTTATTATGTCCTGATAAAGAAACTCATGCAATTCAATAGGGTATCCTAACTTTTTGACATGACTGTATACGTAGAAATTAACTTTAACCTATATTCAAATTTTCTGTAAAGGTGTTGTTTATTGTTGATTCATGACACCTAATGCATCAACTAATGTTAACATGTTGAACCTTACTGAAAAGTCTTACCAATATACTGTACAGACATTTGGTCCTCTTTATCTTTGTATGAACAAAGCTATCTCTAGACAACTTTGGCAATATGCTTGTATGTTCTTTAAATAATTAATCCAGAGCTACATTTCACCCACTTGTTAGACATTTAACCGCAGTGCAGCGACAGTGGCAATGTCTGAGGTCATTAGCTGTACTGTGTGCACATGCTGCCAGTGACCTATCAACACTCCCTCCACTTATGTCTAGTTTTGAGGCCCATATCTCTGTATGCTGTGTACAAACATTAGAGAGATGGTGAGAGTACTGAGTACTGGGGCTTCTAGCCTGGCTGTTGCCTTAGAGCCTCTGCAGGAAGGAAAGGTGCTTGTTTTGCCAGTGAATGGCAATCACTGGCTGAGCATGAAGATCCTGGTAGATGAGCTTTCTCAGAGTCATGAGATGGTGATCCTGGTCCCTAAAACCAGTGTTCTGATACGGGCGTCTGGTAATTAAGACTACTAAGTCTTTTTATGAGTCTTACCCATGCTGAGCTCAATGCCAACTTGGACCACATAAAGAAGAATTTGTTTGAGAAGCTTCCAATGATATCTTTGCAAATTTGGGGAGCCTGATGCAGTTCAGGAACATGCAGGTAAAAGCATGTGAAGGGCTGCTGTACAATAAGCCCCTGATGAACAATCTAAGAGAGATAGGATTTGATGTTTTGCTCACTGATCCTTACCTGCCCTGGGGCGCAATCAATCGGATTCCTTTTTACTTCCTGCCATTTACTTCTTGCATAGAATTCCCTGTTTAGATCACTCAGATTAGATCACTTTCCCTCAAAGAGTAAGAAACACACTTATGACAGTTTTCAAAATGTTCCTTTGCCACAAACTGTTTGCCATCTTTGGTGAATTGGCCAGTAGATATTTGCCAGGAAATAGTAGATATTTTTCTGTAATTTTACAGCACAATATTTTTAGGATAGTGTAGGATATTGTAGGTGTTAGATGTACTCAGATTTAGATTTACTCATGTACTGAATTGCTCTGAAACCAGTGCAGGCTTTTAGATTCAGATGTGTTTGGTTCTAGACGTAGTTCATTTACATAAATTCATTAGAATTTTGATCAAACACTAACTTTTAAGAAATACTAAGTATTAGACTTTCTTCAAATATAAATTGTTTTTTTATCTATTGTAGGTATTCGAATTAAGAAATAATGATTCACAAGTTTGCCTTACAGATAATAGGGCTGGATAAATAGTATGCGTATTTGGCGTGCTGTCCGGGGGGAGGGCTCCGAGCTCGGTAATTCCTCCCGAAGCCAGGGTACTGTCCGCCCGTCTGAGGAGAGGTGTCTGAGCTTGGCATTTTAGCCCGGACCCAGAGCGCTCCCCCAAAAAGGCGATTTAGCACAGGACAGCAACCAGAGCATTGATTACCCCCAAAACTTGCGGAGGTTAAGACTTGGAGGAATGCTGGCCGTCGCTTGAAGTAGAATCGTTGCTGTGGCATTTGAACGAGAAAAGTGGCTTCTGTGGAAGCGGGCGCTGCTGTGGCAGTGAGGACTAAGATGTGTGCTTCTGCGGAAGCGGCGATGCTGCAGCAGCGGGAACTAGGATGCTGTGATGGTAGACGTGGGAATGTTTGGCTGGGGTGTATTAGTGGGGAGAGCTGATCTTAGATGACTCGGGTGATGAGGGTTCGGTGAGCTTCTTTGATATGGAAGCGGTCTGACTGGATGTAGGACTTGAAGGCCTCTGATATCCAGCGGCTGAGCGCCAGAATCTGGGGCTGGGAGAGGCCTTTTTGGGCAGCTGTGGTAGCTGCACCTATACGGAAGGAGGAGCTGGAGTAAATGGTCTGCCAGGATGCCAGATAGTAGCAGAACTGATTTAAGGTGTTTTTGGAACCAGAAATGGGTGGCGCAGATAGGCTAGGAGGGTTTGGTATGGTTGAATTGGTGATTGAGATTGAAGATGTAAATAAAGTGGCCTCTTTTTTGTTGGTCCGTCTTGCTTTGCTTAATGAAATAAGAGATTGAATCGGTATCTAGAACTGATAGATCTGAAAGGGCGAGTTCCGAGCATTTGAGGAAGCTGGAGAAGGCCAATATAAACATGGTGTCGAGTGTGCGGGCAGTGTGAGTGGTAACCTCTGCGGAGGGTATAAATGCATTTGGTTAGCATGTCTAGGGTTATTGGCTGCCTGGCGTCTGGGCAGGTGGGTTGGGTTTTTTGGATGCCTTTGATAAGCATGGATGTCTGAGAGCTGGCTATTTATGGGGAGAGTATGCCGAAAATTAATTCCGCTTAGGTAGTCTTTGATGGAGCTGGCTTGGAGGTTTTTGATGGTGTTGTGGTAGGAGATGAACAAGGTGATGGTGAGCAAGGAAAAATCCAGGAAACGTAAGTTGTAAGGAATGCGGTTAAATAGGACTGGAGGGTCCTTGGGGAGACGACCTGAAGAATAGAGTTGAGAGAAGTGTCTAAAAGGTTTTTTAGCGGATGGCTTATGGGATCACCTCTGAATATGGAGGTACTGGGGTAGGGAGTGGGTCCGCATCTGGCGCCAGCAGCCTGAATTTCTGGAAAGCAAAACAGGAGAGAGAGTCAGCTATTTGTTTTTTGGACCCGGGAACGTGTTTTGCATTTAAAATAAACTGGTCACAAGCTGAGATCCAGGTGAGGCGTATTAGAAAAGGCATGAGAGCGGGGGGGCATGAACGGCCTTTCTTGCACGAGCTAGAAAAGGATATGTGCATCACAAAGTTTAGGTGGCCAAGGATAGACAGTAGCTCACGTTTGGAACAAATTGGATTGTGTAGAAGGGCAGAGGTGACCAGAGTCGTTCTGTCAATTTTTTCTTTAGGCAGTGAAGCCTGGAATTTCTCTGAATTTTCTCAGACGGAAAAGTAGAATTTATTTCTCCAGAGTATGCAAAATAGGTGCCAGAAATCCAGATGGATTGGCATCACAATTGGCATCACGCGCCACGACCTGCATTTTTGAGTTATAGCTTGGTTGATGTCGTGGTAGTGGAGGGGGAATGTAATTAAGAGGGCGAACTGGAGGTTGGCGCAAATGTTGCTCTGGTTTGGAAAAACTTTGACGCCAGGGTTAAAGCCGTGAGTGAGACCAGACAGTAAAATATCTGTAAGGGTGATTAGACAATTCAATAGACAAATGTAAAATATTCACAGGAGTTGATAAGTAAGGTTTTTTTATTTTTATTTGCAGATTTGTACACGGGGCATATGATCCGTGCGTGGGCGCCACCACAGAAGCTGCAGACGTGCAGAAAATGGCAGCACTGCCGCTGGTTGTGTTGGATGTGCTTTCGTGTTCCCCCTGGGTAAAAATCACGGGGGGCACATAGACCGGACCACAAGGGCACTTTAGCTTCAGACCTCAAAGGGGCAGGGGCTCGAGCTGACAGTGATATGGCCCATATATTTAGCAAAACGTTGCTCTCTAGAGTTTTTCTAACTGACTACTGGTCACTGGTCACTGAATGTTTTTCTGAGGTAAATGTGACAATTTGTATGCCTGTATAAATGTATGCTATTTATAAGCTGTTTTATTGACATCTTTCCGTGGTTGAAACACTGACTGACCGATTACATTACTCTTTCTTTTTTACATACCTTCATATGTTACATTCATATTTAATTCTCTAACTGGCATTAAAGCTGAGGAGATACGCTTCGCGTTGCCGCTTCTCTTGAACTAAGGTTACAGTGATCTGTCATTCCACATTAAAGAGTGTCAAAATGGTATTTATTGTTGAAATACTGAAATAAAATGGACAGAATTTGAAATGAGACCTTGTTTCATAGTAATAGTAATAAGTCACATTGTAATTTTTTGTAATTTTTAGATGGACCAAGAACATGACGATATACTAGCCAAACACTTTGCAATAGCGACACTCATCGTTTACTCAGGAAAAAGGTCTATAAAAAAGTCAATATTGGCAGCACATCAGTGGCATTTTTGTTGATACCAATATATCTGTGGCATGCTCATATCGGCCGATAAAGTCGGTAAAATTATGTATCGGTCAGGCTCTAGTCTACAGTAGCGATCGAAACGAAAGTATCTTAACACTTGCACGTATTGTACCGCTTATTCTCTTACACCAGGAGGTGGTGACAACTGCTCAAGTATTTATCATTGAATCATTCAATCAGGAGATTCCAATAGTGAAAAAGTCTTTATTAATTGAGACACTGCTTTCATTTTTATCTTCATATCAAATTTTTATCTAATATATTTTTTTAAAAGACTTAAGCAATGAACCCTGTGTCAGAACCACTAGTAAATTACGTTATTTTGTTTACATTTTTAATCTTTTATTCTCTTCAGAATCATGAGAATCGTGATCCCCAGTTTATAAAAAAATCTTGATTTTCTGTTTAACCAAAATCATGAGGTACGAGCAACAGGTGTGTGTTATTTGCACTCTGAATGTGAGACTGGGTGAGTGACAGCGAGAACAGGGCAGGTCAGAGTGCACATGTGACACTGCTCTAATCTAAGTTGATGCCATGAATTCAAGAATTTATGAGCAGTAATGTTAGACCATGTGATGTACTGTGTACTTTAAAAGAGCATTTTTACTGTTCTGGATCTCTGGCATGTTACACCATACAATGTTCAATAAACAATGTCAGTACAACCAAGATCTAATTTAGAATACCCAAATTCATTGGGACAGTCGTGGCCTAATGGTTAGAGAGTTGGACTTGTAACTCAAAGTTCGCGAGACACCATACTTGGCGACACGTCATGTCCTTTCCATTCAAACATTCAAGTGTGCGCACATTGTGTAATCTTGTTGTGGGAAGTTCTTCTGTGTGCATAAATATGAATAATCCACAAACAATAATGAATAAGACCCACTGATTACTTTAATATTTGGATTAAACCCATCCTTCTAGTTGCAAACATCATAACATTTTAAACCAAGTCCTGATTCATTTATGAGTATACTTTAACTTAAACTTGTGTGGTTTCAGTGGTTTTGTTTGTACACAGGTATTTCTTGAGATGACGCCGTGTTTACGGAAGAACTAGGGAAAAAAATTGGATAGGGAAAGCTCTGTCTCCATGGGGCCTAAGGCTGCGGAGCTGGGGAGGCCGACTCCCTGTACCGAAATTAGTCCGCCAAACACTGGTCCACCAAACTGGAACACCTTTGGAACACTTGTGTGTCTTCAAACGCAACATTCATGATGACCAGAAACATTGAAATTGCATCCATGATGGCTGAAGACTGTGGTGTGACATCCATGATGGTTTGGCGGTCATAATGGGTCGAGGCTCTGGAGTTGCAGCCATGTTGAGAAGAGGCTCTGGTGTGGCATCCATGTTGTGAAGTGGTTCTGGTGCGGTTACACTCTATGAGTGTTTTCCATCCTTAATCTATTTCAACTGTCACTGTACTTCACACCACTGATAGAATGACTGGAATGTGGTTGCTTTTGAGTATGTTTCTTTTTGGCTCAACTGAAGCTTGGAAACTGTTCTAGCCTGCCACCGGCTGGTGAGATCTACCGGCGGGGGAGGAGATGGCCATCAGGTTGGACACCTTGTGCCATTCATTTTCCAAATACAAGCAATAGGTTAGCCAGAACGTTTTCTTCAAATGAGAATATATATTACTACATGGCCTAATCTTATTTTATGTTAATGTTTTTTTTTTTTTTTGTTAATGTGTGTTTTGTTTAAATAGCCTATCAGATGTTCAGTATCAAGATGATTGATGATTGCTATTGATGAGGAGCTTAATATGACCACTGTTCGCTGATGCCTGCCATACCTGAGCAGAGCCTAATTGACTCCTCCCCCCATCAAAACCTTTGTTAGTCACATTAAAACAATTATTAAATTATCATTTTATTTTTTAGGTGTTTGATGACTTTTTATTAAAAGTAGCAGAGTAAAAAAAAACAAACAAGGAAATTATTAGGAAATCCTTGTGGGTCTGAGTCAGTGCTATGCAAATTTCTGATGTGGCTACAGCCCTAGCGCCACCACAGTCGTAACAAGAGGTAGATCTGTTTTATGTTAGTTTGCTGCTTTACAATAGTTCATATAGGTATTAAATTTGTGTGAGCAATGTAATGTAAGGAAGAACTGCTTACATTGAAAAGAGCAGTCAACAGTGAAAACTTGAACCTTTGTATCCTTAGAACATATCTGTGTTCAATGCTGACATCTGTCCTCTGTGCAGGAGCTGGAAGAGTTTGTAAATGGTTCTGGAGAGCATGGGTTTGTGGTCTTCACTCTGGGCTCCTTGATATCACAGTTACCTGAAGCCAAAGCCAGAGAATTCTTTGAGGCATTTAGGCAGATACCTCAGAGGGTAAGTGAGGATACATTTAAAAAATAATAGACTACTTTTAAATGCTTAAAGGGATAGTTACCCAACAAGGACTATTGTCATTAATTACTCACCCTCATGTTGTTCTAAACCCGTAAGATCTTTGTTCATCTTTGGAACACAAAAAGATATTTTTGTTGAAATCCGAGAGCTTTCTGACCCTGCATAGACAGAAATGTAACTGAAACATTCCCAGGCCTAGAAAAAACAAGGCCAAAGTCCCTTATAATAAGAAGACTTGGCAACTCTGATGGCCCACCATGTATTTTCTGAAACAAAATGTTATACATATTAACCCATGTGATCATATGATTAGGTTTATATGGCTTCATATTATTAACCTTCATAGTCCTCTTTAATTTTTAGGTACTATGGAGGTACACTGGACCAGTCCCTGAAAATGCTCCAAAAAATGTCAAACTGATGAAGTGGCTTCCACAAAATGATCTCTTGGGTATGTTTATTTTTTT
Source organism: Cirrhinus molitorella (assembly GCA_033026305.1). Taxonomy (NCBI): domain Eukaryota; kingdom Metazoa; phylum Chordata; class Actinopteri; order Cypriniformes; family Cyprinidae; genus Cirrhinus; species Cirrhinus molitorella. The sequence continues at coordinate 26,298,455 of CM065122.1, read as the reverse complement.
CTTTGATCAAGGGTGTCCAATCCTGGTGGCTACGTCCTGCAGACTGTACCTCCAACCAGCTCTAACTAGACATGTGCCGGTATTCGGTAATGTGATATATCACGATAATGACTATGCACGGTATTATTATGTAGGCATTTCCAGAGTGGATAAATCTGAAAAGGACACCTTTGCGTTTTCATGTGTACAGCCAATCCGTATATTTTATGAAACGATAATGTCATCACCCCATGTCTCGACCCTAGTCAGACACTGTTATGTCACATAACAGCAACAACAACAAAGACAGACTACTTGCTTGTGTTTGTGCTGCAGAAGATACTGAGCTTATTAGCTTTACTAACTTTACTAGCTTTTATTGTTGTTGTGTTGGATTTGTATACAGTGCACAAGGTTTATGCGCATACTCCAAGTCTTCTTCTCCATTTTTGGTGTCATCTCTGTGGCAGAATTACAGCGCCACATACTGGACTGGCATCTATACTACATCGTTTTGAGTTGGTTTCAGTGGTTTTGTTTGTACACAGGTATTTCTTGAGATGACGCCGTGTTTACGGAAGAACTAGGGAAAAAATTGGATAGGGAAAGCTCTGTCTCCATGTGGACGGGGCCTAAGGCTGCGGAGCTGGGGAGGCCGACTCCCTGTACCGAAATTAGTCCGCCAAACACTGGTCCACCAAACTGGAACACCTTTGGAACACCTGGGTGTCTTCAAATGCAACATTCATGATGACCAGAAACATTGAAGTTGCATCCGTGATGGCTGAAGACTGTGGTGTGACATCCATGATGGTTTGGCGGTCATAATGGGTCGAGGTTCTGGAGTTGCAGCCATGTTGAGAAGAGGCTCTGGTGTGGCATCCATGTTGTGAAGTGGTTCTGGTGCAGCAGACATGTTGTGAACTGGCTCTGGTGCAGGAACCACAGGACAGGAAGGTATAGAAAGCACAGAACTGGCCACCATTATAACTGGAATTGCAGATGACCTTGGTGGGCCAAGCTCCGTGGCCACCAGAGCTTGGTGTGTGGTGAGGTACATGTTAGAAGAACAGTGAACTAGGACAGAGTGCCCTCTGGAGGAGATCATAGGCTCTCCAGCTGGTGATCATGACACTGGTGGTATGCTAAATTTCTAAAGGAGTCTGTGCACTTTAGGCATCAAGGGGCAAAGCAGGTGCTCAAGCAAACACTCAACACCCAAGACAAACAATCAGCCTTCCAACAGTAATTAAAAATCAAAACAACAGTGAAAAAATACAAAATAAAAAGTAAAAGAATAAATAAAGGAAAGAAAATATATTAAATAAAACAATTAAAACTAGTCAGTTACACCGAAGTATTAAAATTCTGTCAGAGAGAGAGAGAAAGGTAGAGATGACAGTTGTGTGTGCATTAAGCCTACTTGAATGCTGCTGCGTCTGCACGTCTCTCTCTACAAACAACTAATTAATTTAAAAAATTGTGATTTTACCACCTTGTTGCTGAGGAATATAATGTAGTGATCTAGTATCTAGGCTATTTTATTAATAAGAATTGCGGGGAAGCGTTGACAAGTTTGTGTATGTGCTCAGCGCAATGCAATCTTCAACCTCTCTCTCTCTCAGTGTGCATGTGTTTGTGTGCATCAATTAAAGCAGCACATAATATAGAACAGTGATTAAACTGACTTGGAACTACCTGTGCATTAAACTGTTTTACTGCATACCTGCCTAAAACTAACTTTTTGCCACGCCAATGGCCGGTGACTTGATACAAATTTACCAGAATTTACTGTTTGTAATTTGTCCTGCTACTGTTGTCTCTATTAAATGCATTTTCCTCAATTTTACCTATCAATTATAGCCATACAACATTACAGTATAATTGAAAGCCATTATTTTTAACATTTGCGCACCAGTGGCACTTCATCACACTGACCTTATCAGCTCATTTGTATCCTATTATTTGATTCGCTCTTGTCGCTTATGACAGAACATCTAATCATGATAATGTCTTTAGAAAAGATTATTTCATTTGCTTACGTCAGCAAATCTCTTTAAAAATGTCTGTTGTTCTCACTACATTGCATTGTTATATTTTGGAAAATTTCTACCCGCCAACTGGCGACTGACACATATTACATATACTGTAATATCACGTTACATATACTTGCATTTGGCGCTTGGCGAATGTTAATTTTAGGCCCTGGTATGTATATATATACTGAATGAAATGTTATGTTTTAGGTCATCCTAAAGTTAAGGCTTTTATTACACATGGTGGATCTCATGGAATCTATGAAGGAATCTCTAATGGAGTGCCAATGGTCATGCTTCCTCTGTTTGGTGACCAAGGGGATAATGTTCAGCGCTTAGTGTCTCGAGGAGTTGCAGAACCCCTGAGAATCTATGATCTGACCTCAGAAAAACTGCTGGTTGCATTGAGAAAGGTCATCAATGACAAAAGGTAAACATAATTATCATGTTCAGCCTGAGCATTAAACAAGTTTATGTTCATGCAACATTTAATATTGAACTCAAAGTGGAATAGTAGTCTATTAGTGTATTGTACTGAAAAAATTAGTTGTAAAAAAGATTATTGGAGTATGTTTTACAAAAGATGTTATTTCAGTCTTCAAAATATCACATGTAATCAAATTTTTATTTCTTTGGAATTATTTGTGAAATTTACTAGCAATTTGAGTAAAAATTGTTTCAAAGTAAAATGTAAACTGCGTTGATTATTTTAAGTCTTTTTTGAATGCAACGAAATATATAAACATACTCCATCTTTGACTCAACAGCTACAAGGAGAAGATGGCCGAGCTTTCAGCTATTCACAAAGACCGTCCCATTGAGCCTCTGGACCTGGCTGTGTTCTGGACTGAGTTTGTTATGAGACACAAAGGGGCAGCACATCTCAGACCTGCAGCCCATGAGCTCAACTGGATTCAGTATCATTCTTTGGACGTCATTGGCTTTCTCCTTCTCATTCTAGTGACTGTTATTTTGGTGACCGTCAAAAGCTGCATGTTCTGCTTCAGGAAGTGCTTCAAGAAAACTCAGAAAAAGAAGAGGGAGTAGAAATATTAAATCAATGTTTTGTCCTTTTTGTGGATGATTGTTTAGAGACTTGTTTAATCTGTGTTTTTATAACTTGAATACCTCCTTGACCTGGATTAATGACTTGAATAAAGCCTCACAAAACCTACTGAGTGTGTCAGGTAAACACTTTCATTTTTGTTGTTTTATTTAGGACTGGTTATGTTATTTCAAACCAGAATAAACTAATTCATAGTTATAGAACATATATTGTAAAAGACTTATAGACGGTATTTTAACATTTTATTGTGAACCTTTTGCTTGGTTATCTCTAAAGCTTAGTTACTAACATGACATAATGGTGCTTTGCAAGTGTGTCTTAAGTTTACTTAGCAGGTGCCTTCATACAATTGCTAACTGATAAGTCAAGGAACTAGGCTCCTGATTTAGTTTCAATCTATGCAATGTGCTTTACTGATTTAAAACAGGAGAATATTATTGCAAATCCTCAAGGGTTATTACAACACTACTACTTTTTTAACACTATGTGTGAGTAAGATGATTTTTTTCTGTTCACAAACAATGTTTCTAGCAGCAATCATCATATAAGAACAATTTCTGAAGGATGATGTGACACTGAAGATAGCAATTTTTTTCTGACCATGTGGTTACATTTAGCATTTGCCATCACAATAATACATTTCAAATAGGAAAAGGTTATTTTAAATTGTAATAATTTTACATTATTACAGTTTTATCAAATAAATGCAACTTCAGTTTGATGATAAGAGAGCATGAAGGCTCATCTGTCTTGGGTCACAACTGGTTTGTAAACAAACTTCCACTTCTGAGTGACCAGATATCTGAGATCACTTGTGATTAGCTATGAATTAAAAAATGGGACAATATATATTATGTTTTTGTTTTGTAATTGTTGTGGGTTTTATAAACTAATATTATAGTTAATAATCAAAACAAAACATAAAGGTATTTTTACCTTTATTAAACCCTAACCCTAACCTAATCCTAACTAACCCTAAGCTAAAAACACCAGACAAACATGTAAACAGTGCTTGGGAGTAACTAGTTACATGTAATACAATTACGTAGTTTAATTACAAAATAAATGAAATTGTTATTAATTACAGTTACTGAGAAAATAATGTGTAATTACTTAAGAAAATGTTGATGATTTCAAAGGGGGGTAATTCTGAATTTTTCACACACACACACACACACACACACACACACACACACACACACACACACACAATTAAGTGACTTCTTTCATAAATTGCATTGATTGCTCTAAAATATGAGGCACCATGTTTCAGGAATTTTGGATACAGAATAGGACACACGCTTATTCAATTACTGTTTTATTTTACATGAAGGCTTTTTTTAGAAGTCTTGACAGTAATTTCGAGCATAGGTCACCATACTTGGCCACACCTCAAGTCCTTTCCTAATCAGTCTTGAGGTAAGATGAACCCTGCCTGCTTTAAATGTTTGAAAATTATTAACAGTCGAAAACATTAGAAATTTAGAAAAGCGGTCAAAAAGTAATAAAATGTAATCAGTTACGTTACTTAATAAAGTAGGTAATTGAAATAGTTACTACTTGTTACATTTTAAATAGGGTAACTTGTAATCTGTAACCTATTGCATTTCCAAAGTAACCTTCCCAACACATGTAAACAATGCTATAAACTTTATAAACCATGACCTAGTTAATTTCTGAGACTTTTATAACACATATGATAAATAATTACTGACTACCCGTGAATTGCCAGTCACACGATTACCACATTTTACCTATAAACTTCTTAATCGCATCAAAGACTAAAGGCGCAAACAGCAGCAGTTTATTTACAACTATTATTTAGTCACAAATTTCAGCAGGACTTTAATTTTGAAATTCGTGTAGTGGGCGGGGCGACGTGGAAAAATGAAATAGTTCCTGCTACTTTTTGCTGCAGAGATTTAATACGTTTGTGTTTCGTGATTTTTGTTTGTATGTAGCCGTTTTGAGATGTCAAAATGATTGAAAACGAAAGGACTGAGGGGCATGAAGCAGAAGAGTATGTCGGACTTGCGGATTTTGTTGCTGAAGGAGATGAGCAGGTACACGCACATGATCGCATTTCAAAATAAACATAGATTTTACTTGTGACTGAGTGTGCATTTACGCATTAAGCAGAGTGTTTCATTTTTAGGGATAGAAGACCGACCAAAAGACTTAAAACATAAAACATGTTTTTCGTCTTATAAAGCTATACAATAGCTTTAGGGAGATCGATTAAAACTTAATCACATGTGTTCACAAGATACGCGAAAAGGGAAATAAATAATGAATAAACATATGTGTTTTCTTTCTTTCTTTCTTTCTTTTTTTAATGGACAGCTTAGTTTCTCCGTTGGTGATAAATTGAGGGTCCACGACAGAAGTTCAGACGTGTGGTGGTGGGCTGAACTGCAGGGACAGTGTGGTTATGTCCCATCCAACTATTTGCATCAAAGAGCTGAAGATGAGGAAGATGCCTGGCAAGATGACGAATACTTCGGCAATTATGGGACATTAGTAAGTACTAAAATGTCAATCTAAATCCTAACATCCATTAAAAATTGTTTCAGTAATTAAAATCAAAGGATTCTTGATGCAGAGGCAAAGTTTTGGTTAACATGTATTATCTCCCTCCTGCTGTCAGAGGCTTCATCTGGAGATGCTGTCAGATAAACCCCGCACAGAAACATACAGGCAGGTAATCCTGAATAATAGCACTGCCCTAAGGGGAAAGGTGGTCATGGACTTGGGCTGCGGAACAGGAGTTATCAGCCTCTTCTGTGCCCGTTTAGCACAACCTTCATCGGTGAGACTAACTAAATATTTGCTTTAAAATCATAAAACCTGATCATTGGTGTAGATTCATAGCAAGCGTTTAAAGAAATAGCATCAAACTCTATATAGTATTATTGTCATTTGTATCTGTGTGACTGTTTACATCTAAATTATTTCACTAGTAGGCTGTAAATTCTAAAGTCTTTTTGCTGTTGCTGCTGGTTTGGAAAAGAAATAAAGCACTCTCAAAAACTTGCTTGTAACAGAATCACAGCACCTGGCTTATTTGTTTTTTTCCTATAGGTATATGCTGTGGAGGCCAGCTCAATGGCAGAACACACTGAGGAACTAGTGAGGCAGAACGGCTGTGAGGGAGTCGTGACAGTGTTTCAGGACAGAGCTGAGAATCTCACTCTGCCTGGGAAAGTGGATGTTCTGGTGTCCGAGTGGATGGGCAACTGCCTTCTGGTATGAATATGGATGTTACAGCATATTTCAGTTTTAAACGGACACAAATCAAGTGCATATCACAGAACAGAACTGCATATCAAGAATGTGACCTTTCTTGAAAAATGATTTTAATTTTAACTTGCATTCTTCTAAATAGTGGGTTTTACATTGAGTTTTGACTCATCATTGTCAAAACATTGTCACCATTTTATCATGTTTTAAATCCTCTTTAAAAACTCATTTTTATTCTTTATGCTTTATTTTTTAGGGGGTAAAATGTTCATTTGTTATTTTTTTTTTAAATAACATGTCTAGTTTTTCAATTAGTTTTTTTTACATTTCTTGTACAGCACTCTGCTGTTTTAAATGTCTTTGTTTCTCAGTTTGAGTATATGGTGGAGTCAGTGATACTGGCACGTGATCGCTGGCTGAAGGAGGGTGGAATGATGTGGCCGTCCTCTGCCTGTCTGACTGTTGTTCCTTGCCAGGCCTTCTCAGACTACAGGCAAAAAATGGAGTTCTGGGAGAAACCGTATGGCCTAGACTTCAGCTACCTACAGTGAGGCCTTACATATTTATATACAGCTCTTTTTAACCTACGGTCAAACCAAAAATTATTCCGATTTTTTCTAATTTTTTTTTTACTAGTGGGCGCAGGACACTATAGGTAATTTATGTAAGTGAGGATAGCAAGATAAAGTAAACTCTGATATATGTGACCCTGGACCACAAAACCAGTCAGAATTCGCTGGGGTATATTTGTAGCAATAGACAAAATACATTGTATGGGTCAAAATGATGAGTTTTCTTTTATGCCAAAAATCATTAGGTTATTAAGTAAAGATCATATTTCATGAAAATATTTTGAAAATTTCTTACCGTAAATGTTTCAAAACTTTTTTTGATAAGTAATATGCATTGCTAGAACTTCATTTGGACAAATTTAAAGGCAATTTTCTCACCCTCAGATTCCAGATTTTCAAATAGTTGTATCTCGGCCAATATATTGTCCTATTATAACAAACCATACATCAGTGGAAAGCTTATTTATTCAGCTTTCAGATGATGTATAAATCTCAATTTCCAAATAGACCCTTATGACTGGTTTTGTGGTCCTGGATCACATATTATACCCTAAAATTCAATTGATAAAAAAAAGTAAAATTGACAAAAATTTGGGACCAAACATTTTTTTTAGACACTGACCATGTTTTGCTTAACTTTTTTTTTGCTAATGTGACCTTTTTACACCACAGACTGAACAAATTAAGCACTGCTTGGTAATTGGTTGACCTAAATAGGTATTATCTGATTATGTGACAGCTGTTCAACCTAATTAATTTGTGAGACAATCTAATAGAAGGATGGCATTATCAAGATGAGTTTGTTCTGGTCATATTTTTTAAAACCATTTTCTAAACTGTAGCTAATAAACTGTGATAATGCAAGAAATGTTGAAGGTGTCTGTATAGATTTTGGTTTGATTGTAATAGTAGAGGGTATTTCAGCAACTTGACATTGCAATAGGTGGAAAAATATCAGTCAAGTGGGTTTGAAATTATGATATTTAAAATGAAAGATATATAAAATTATTATTCGACTTGGTGGTTGTCAGACATTAGGGGAACATTTATTTATGAATGTTTATATTTGATGTGATGCACTACACCTGTGGTTAACTCCGATAGGACAACGGTGTTCATACAACTTCATATATCCACTAAAAATCAACTTGGGACCTTTGATTCAAAGTCATTACAACAATTATTCACAAGTTCTTAAAGTATTGTGCATTGTAATTGAGAATGAATGAATAAATAAAATATGCTAAATTAATAATATTTTTTTAAATTAAATTATTGAATTAATAAATAATTATATAAGAGTAATTGGAAACTCTGATTTATCGTAAAATGACTTAATTCATCAGCTATGTACATCACTATTGTACATAACTCTACTTATGTATGTACATAAGTCTGCTGAAAACCGACCATTTGTTAACGTTTTGTAGGTCACTTGCACAAAAGGAGTTTCTCTCCAAACCTAAATTTAGCCATCATCTCCTACCTGAGGATTGTTTGTCCACACCAGCTGATGTTATCACTCTTGATATGGTCACGATACAGGTCTCAGACCTAGAGGTAAATGTTAGAATTTGGGTTAGATGAAATAACCTTTCATTAAAAGGAACCATGTGTTAACTACATTTCTTTTCCTAACTTCTGTTCAGAGACTAAAAGGAGAGTTTATTTTCACTATTGAAAAGTCTGGCATGTTTCATGGGTTCGCTGTCTGGTTCAGTGCACATTTCCTGAGTTTAGAAGAGGATGGACCATCACTGGAGTTGAACACCGGACCATATTCAGAGTATGATGCATACTTGTGTACTAATTTTAAATTTACAGTGCACAGGACAATCTGTGTGTAAAACATTAAGGTTTTACGGTTTTAAGGTTCAGATTAAACAAAGCATTCAATTTTCCCAGGATCACTCATTGGAAACAGACTCTCTTCATGTTGGATGCACCATTGACAGTCGAGGAAGGGGACATAATTGCAGGGTCCATACGTCTGCAGAGAAATCCAGTATGGAGACGTCACTTGTCAATCACATTTTCATGGAACATAAATAGCACAGAAGATACTAAGGTGAGTTTCTACATGTACAATTTCTTAATCTTTTCAAAATCAATTACATTACTTGTTTTTCCATTGTTCAGCTTCATGTTGGCTATTGCTTTGTTTTATTTACCACCTTACCTGTAGATTTTTACCTTGTTTGCATTAAAAAAACTCAGCGGTAATACCAACATGAATATTTGAAGCTCTCTTTATTCACATTCTGAATATTTTTGCAGGTCCAGACAAAGTGTTTTCCAATGTGGAGGTGACCCTAAGACCAATACATGATTTTTTTAAGTAAACCTTTTATTTATTTTTGCAGTTCTATAATCAGGAGTGCACAAAACATTACACTACAAATCGTAATCTGCTAAAAAGATTTTTTTAGTTCGATAAAACTGACAAGACTAAAGTATAATTCACTAGATTAATAAACAATGCTCTAAAAAATCAAATTGTTGTGCAGATCTCAGTAATTTAACATTTGTCAGTGTTTTTTTTTTAGATATAGTAATACGTGTGCCAATAATAGAGTAGGCAAAGGCAAAGGCCCAATTATTCTAAAATTGTTTCATCAATGCTAGTCCAGCATTTTCTAGAGCAACAGCACACTCTGCTGGCGGAGATGTGTAGTGCAATAATATTGCAATTAATAATTAGATGACTGGAGGAGGTTTTAAGTCATCCTTGCATTTTTGTGTGGGCTCATGAATACTTGCTCTCACTGTAAGTGCATGTGCTAAATGAATTGCAAGGAAAAGCTCATAATTTGTCATAGTGCCTTTGATGAGCTGTCTTACTGATGCTATATGATGATGCATAGCATGTATATTGACAATTGATTTCTCATTGCCTGGCATTCAGAAAGGGTTCAGGAATTCAGTAAGACAATTTGCAGGTGCTTATGGGAATAGATGTCTACACAAAAGACCTATCACACGAGTGGGATCATGCTCTAATTGGAAGACTGGCAAATTAAAACCATGGAGTAGATTGAAAGATCAATTTTATATATAATCTTTATATCTTTTTGTCAAATCGTATTCTTATTATACTGTAGTTATATTAACTGCCTGAGTTTAGATAGATTGTACACTTGTCATTCAACTTCCTTTATTCCATTTAACTCATGATCTGTTGTCATCAATAAAAACTAAGGGCAGGAGAGAACAGAGGGAGAACACCGCTTTCCACAGGAACTTGTACAGTACTTAATGGATAGTAAATTCTCACCCTCATGTTGTCCCAAACCCATAAGACCTATGTTCATCTTGGAAACACAAATTAAGATATTCTTGATGAAATCCAAGAGCTTTCTGATCCCGCATAGACAGCAACGGAACTACCATGTTCAAGGCCTAGAAAGGTAGTATGGACATCGATAAAATAGTGCATGTGACATCAGTGGTTCAACTGTAATTTTATAAACCTACAAACTACTAAAATATCTGCAATAATGTGTGCTAAAATAGACCCAGCTGCATCCTGCTCCCATGCCAAACCCAAGACAGGCAGCAGGGTTACAGGGCTCGCAAAATTTCAGAATCTCTGGTAGCCCTTCGGGCAGGTACTCTTCAGATTTTGGTAGCCCGAAAATTAAACTAACTTAAAAAAAAAAAGTCTAAATGCCAATCAAAAATATTTTCAATACACAAATATCAACAAATATTAAGGAAGGAATTTTATTTCACTATTGACATGATATCTGGAGATTTAAAAAAAGAAAAACAATTTAAAGCAATTTATGACCCTTTTAAGAGTTGCACAAGTAAAATGAACACTGTATGAGTGGAGTTGGACAATGTCTAATGTCTTTAAGCCCTAAGCGTCCCGCCGGCGTGACGGCACCCCTTAAAACTAAATTCATCATCATATTTCTCAGCAACCCCTTAATGGAATAACATAAATTAGGTATCATTTTAAAGCTTAAAATCTCAAGCTTAGAATCGCTTTTTATGAATCTAATCATTTTTGTCAGCTCTTAATGAGTGCTGAGCTAACACTCTAACCCTGACTGTACCGCCCCCCCGAACTCTGCAAAAAATAATGATCATATTTTCAAAACTACATCCATGATCCTCACAAGTTAGATGTCATTTGAAAGCTTAGAGTCTACATTTTTCAAAGCATGTTACCATTTGTGAAAACTCCAAAGTAGTGCTTTGCTAATAAACGGAAAGGAAAAAAACATAATTTTTGAAATATTATTTTTGTACTATATACTGTAATATGTCAAAAACATCATAAAGCTCAGTTATGTATTATATGTAATTTTAAAGGTCTTATTAAGTAGATTACAATGAGTATAATTGTTTTGGGGTTTGACAAAAGTAGACTGAGTTTTTCCCACGAGAATCCCACAAGAGACCCCTTCACATAGTATATATATATATATATGGGGCATTTATGACACATTTTGGCTGATAACTTTGTGAAACATGCATGAATTGTAACAAGTGACTCAGCATTCTTTACAGCAGATTCTCATGATTAAAATGAGCTCAATTTTTTTTATAAACAGTCACTTATTTGTAAAGATATTTTGCTGGGAGTTAAAAAACATAAAACCACTTAGAAACTCATGTATAAGAGTGGTTATAATAACACTTACCATCAAGTAACATTTTTGCTCATAACTTAAGGAAGATATTTTTGAATTGATTTTATATAATACCCTGCTATAGGGCATGTATTAGGCGATTAAAAACAAATGCTGCATTTTTGTAGCCTTTGTGACTCTAACTTCATGAAACAAGCATAGATGAGAAAAGCAGGACACCGTGTTTAGAGGAGATTCTCACGATTAAAAAGAGACCAAACTTATGTTGGTCCTTCTCTCGGTTCTCTTGACATCTTTTACAGAGTGTATTTAGAGCAACGGAGGAGGTGTGTCCAGTCATGAGTGTCAGTCCTGTAGCTCCACCTTGTGTATCTTAGTGACACTTGCATGTAATGTAGTAAATGACCATTCATTTTTAACAGCGGAATCTCAGGAATAAAAGGAGATCAAACTCAGTAAGATTTACAACTGTTTACATTGTACCACACAGCACACGGGTGCATTTTTGCATAGATTTATTATTACGTTTTGTAGTGTGTATCTTCATCAAACATTCATGAAATGACAAAAACGACCCACCATTGTTTACAGCAGAATCTCCCGATTAAAAAGAGTCCAGGATCTAGAGGCAGGATCTACAACTTAGATCCCAAGATATTGTTAATTATATTTTACCATGCAGCACACAGGGGCACATTTTTGCATGGATTTATTACCATATTTTTGTTTTTTTCAGAAAACCTTCAAGAAACATTCATAAAATGACAAAAATCACTGCATTGTTTACAGCAGAATCCCACGATTAAAAAGAGCCCAAACTTGGCAGGATCTATCACTCTGATCCCGAAGTATTGTTCATTACATTTTCCCACACAGAACACGGGGCGCATTTTTTGCATGGATTTGTTATGTTTCGTTGCATGTGCACTATGCAGAAACACTACCTTTGTTCCAAATGCTGTAACTTTCAAATAGTTTATCCTCAAAATTGTAATCATTTGCAGAACACATATAGGAAAATATCCCAAATGAAGAATAGAATTTTTCTCCTATCTTACCGAGTTCCTGAGTTATTGTATGTCAAATAAAAAAAAAAGGTGAAATTTCACATTTTTTACACTTTTTTTTTTTTTTTTTTACTTCTATCAGCAGTTTCTCGGAATAAGAACATCAAAATGTTGTTTTTTTTTGTTTGTTTGTTTGTTTGTAATATTTAGAAAGTTTTCTTTTAAATGATAAACTTTTGACTGTCCTCACTAGAGTTTTGGAGTTATGAGTTATTCATTTTTGTATGTCATTCAGTAACTTTTTATTACTTTTTTCTATTACCACAAAATTTGAAACATTTATAACACACGTATAGTGGAATATCTAGCACAAAAAAAAAAAAAAAAAAAAATCATGCTAGCTTTTTTCCTCCCTGAGATATTGTATGTCAAATTAGAAAAACATGTAAAATGTAATTTGTTTTACACTTTTTTTTTCTTTCTTTTTTTTTTAAGCATTTTCTCAGCAGTAGAATGTCCAAATTTAATGATTTCTTTTCCTTTAAAAAATTTGAAAGTTTTCTTTCAAATGATATCTAACTTTTGACTGTCCTTGCAAAAAACTTGGAGTTATGAGTCATAAAGTTTATGCATGTCACTCAGTCATTCTTGACTTTAAAAATATCCTCAGGGCTTAAAGGGTTAACCCATAAAATGACATGCATGATTTACAGTTTAGATACAGGTTTTCACAAAAACAAAATCCTATTGAATGGCATTTCAGTCTTTAGACCATTAATAGGGATAAATCAAGTATATAATTTATTATATTTAAACCATAAATATTACTCTAATTGTTTAGATTTTTAGAAGGCACATTCACTTTTCACATTTAGACCTCTATGTGTTTGCTGCATAAAAACATGGGTCGATATCTGCAATAATCTGACCATAAACAGCAGAAAAATTGGAAATGCAAATTCATTATTCTCTGCCACGAGGTGGCGCTTTAGCGCTGAAATATTATGGTTTTCCTAGTAACGACTGTACACAAAGCAGAACCGCGCTCATCAACGCTGTTTCATCAGGCATTATAGGTAAGATGAAATGAAAACGCAAACGAAAAGTTTCTGAGAACAGTTGGTTCCCTTCAGATAAGTTCACATAAAGACAACCCTATCGCGTTTCTTGTCTTTCCGTCCCCAACTGTAAAACCTCTTAAAATTATAATTATGACACTTCTAATACTATTTAACACATTTAAAACGTTGTATGGCCTTAGATTTGATACAGCTAAATTGAAGAGTATTTAAGGACCTGCAGACCCCGCTACTTTTAAGATAGCCCGTCGAGCAGGGCGGTGAAACATTTTGGTAGCCCGACTGGAAAACACTATTTACATACATACTTTTTATCTTTAAAGCTTTTGTACTTGGAATTCTGACTTTTTCTCAAAATTGTGATATAATTGACTGAAATAGTCCAGTGGCCAACATGTTCCCCCCATGAATGTTATGAGGGCCTGATTAGTCTTTTAAATACATAAAGGGCAGTGACCAGGAGCAATAGATGTTACTGAAATGTATTTTGTATTTTTTTTAATCACAATTCACAATAAAGCATTGAATTTGAGTTAGCAGTGAAGTACATTTACTGTAGTATGTATCAAAACAGTCATAACACATAACACAGCATAACAGTTTATACAGGGCTATTAATCATTTTTATCAGATTTTATGTAAGAGGATGCATGTTATTTTGCTATGCTCATTAAATTTGAATGAGAGTGGAATATAGTGAAATCATAAAATGTTAACAGTTTTTCTCCTGTTAATATTTTGTTAAATAAGAGAAAATAACATGTATGTGCCCTATTGCATAGCATTACCAAAGTTTTATTTTCTTTCATGATTTAAGTTTTATACTGTCCTAACACAGCACATTTTTTTAAATGCCCATGTCTAAAATACTTAGAAACATAGAAAATTACAATTACATTACATAGAGTGTAAATGTTGCACTATTCAAAAGTATGACCAGTCTCTACAGACTGTACTTGTATTTAAAAAAAAAAAAAGTAAGAAACATCCTTGTTCAACCCTTCAGTTAAAATTTTGAATGTCTGTTTACTATGCATTGGTGTTAAAAACAACCAAAAAACTACTGAAAAAATGCTGATATTAGTCAAACTGACAAAGTTTCTCTGAGAAAAGTTTTAAAATTTTTCTTATGACAGAACACCTGCCAATAATTTATTTATATTCTACTGAGTATATAAATGTTAGTATATTGTTTTGTCTAAAGGTAATCGGCTTGGCACTCCTTTTTTCTGCACCAGTGGTTTGGTTGTGTATGTCTATGTTTTGTCAACAACCCTACTACAAATCTGTATTTCAAAATGTATGTGAAGAGGAGAACGATGGAATCTGCATGAAAAGGAAATGCGAGAGAGTGTCAATGAAAATGCAAAAAGAAAAATTAGGAACATTTTAAATAATTTTTTAATAAAGAAACTAATTTTGACTGGTATGTGGTGTCAGAAACAATACATTAATTAATCAGGAAAGAAGACACTGAATTACTGAATGAGCCATCTCTGTTAAATCCGATACCTCCTAAGCGAGCCCAGAGCTAATTCAGACCCTCCTCAGGCAAAGCAAAAACTGGGCCTAAAATCAGAATATTTCTTGGAAAAACCAAAACCTTCCTCAACCAAATCAGAACCAGTGAACAAAATAGATGTAGACATTGCACTTAAATATATAGATGTGCATATAAAGTACACAAAAAGCAAAAAATGTGATAAAAAATAAAGATGAAGACAAATGAAAATACATTAGAATGTAGGTTGTATTTCTGTCTTATGTGTCAAATTTGTTAGCCACTGCAAAATGCCCAGCGACATCCATTCACTACAAAGCAGTGTGGAGTAAGTATAAAATGCATTAACCATGACTGGCATTACTGCAATTTTTAAACACCCTTTGACTTGTTTAGCAAGGACCTGAGATGGAAAAAATATTTCATGACAATTATCTAGTGTCATCCTTTAAATTTATTCAATATAAGCATTAACCATTTAAATATGAAGTCTTTGATTTCATGACCTCTTCCAAGAAATACAATACAGGGTTCAAGACAACAACACAAGTAAATAAAATAATGTTGTGTAGATTAATATTAGTGAAATAAAACGCACATCACACACCAAAGATGACCCTGAGATCTGCCAGAGACAGTTTAGTAAATGAGGATCCAGTTCCTGATAAGACTTTCTGAGCTAGCTCCTTCTTCCTCTCCTGTAGTGAAGAGATCTTGTCTTCCACTGTACCATCACAAACAAACCTGAGGAGACACGACACCATGCAATTAGTCTGACTCTTGCTAATGTTGCTTTGCTTGATACGAAAGTATGCCATATTGCAATATGCAATATTACCTCAAAGTCTATGCAGAACATTTGTTGCTCATGTCCCATTCATGAAGCTGATTTTACTGTCATTAAGTACTGTTATTATTTTTTATTTGCTATTGTTTCTTGATTGAATAACTGTGCAACATCAAATCCTCACCTGTGAATCGTAACATCCAGGGACTGGCCCACCCTATAAATCCGATCACAGGCCTGGTCCTCTAGTGCTGGATTCCTGTGAATGAAGGCACAATTCTTATACACATCCATTTAGTCTCTCTGAAGACTAGAGTGACTTGCAAATCAGTTTGTAGTATGAACCAAAGAAGTTACTGTTTGCGTTTTACTGTTCATTTTATAAAACAATCTTCAGACTAGTAGTGTAACCAGCATTCAAGCATTCAAAGTGGACTACACTGGAATTACTCATGTCAAGGTCTTTTGTGTAACACTAAAATTGCTATTAATACATATTCATTTAAACTTATTAAGAACCTGTGAAGTGACTCACCAGTGCATGTCAATGAGAAACAGATGATTCCCTCCAATCAGATTGATTCCCACACCTCCAGCACATAGAGACACCAACATCACCTGCAATATTAAGACAAACAATGAACATCTTCCTAATTCCTGACAAATAAACCAACTAAACACTAGGGATGCTCCGATTCGCCTTTTTTGCTTCTGATACCTGATATTCAGTATTGGCTGAAGCAGAGTACCGATCCTAAAGATAAATAATTAAAACAATTAATAATTGCTGAATTACCTAATAAACTTTATGCATCTCTGTCTTTATGATGCGTCACTTTACATTCTCCAGCATTGTACAGTCCTTAACTTAACAGGTGGCAAATGTGGTTTAGGCTGAAATAAACAAATAAAATATCTCAGAATATCAGTGGTGTTTTAAAATGAGGAGGCAGTTCTACTCCAGTCCTAAGTGTCACGTGATCCGTCAGAAATCATTTTAATATGCTGATTTATTATTTAGAATTATCAGTGTTGGAAACGGTTGTGCTGACACATATTCTTTGCAACCTGTGACTGTTTTTTCAGGATACTTTGATGAATAAGTTAACAAGAACAGTATTTATTCAAAATATAAATCTTTTCTAACAATGTAAATCTATGCTATCAGTTTTTATTAATTTAACATCCTTGGTGAATAAAAGTATTGATTTCTTTCAAAAAAAGAAAGAATAAAAATGTACTGACCCCAAACTTTTGAACAGTATTATATATTGTTAGAAAACCTTTCTATTTTAAATAAATGCCTATAATTTAACCTTTTACTGATCAAAAAATCCTGAAAAAAGTATCACAGGTTCCAAAAAAAAAAATATTAAGCAATATCGACGTCAATACCCGATACAAATATCGGATCAGAGCATCCCTACTAAACACATTAGCAGTCAGTGCAGTTACAGACATTCAACAAATCATATAATAAATGAAAAGTCAGACCCTCTGCGATATCAATGTGAAGGAATACACCACATACCTGTGGTCCTTTAGGGTTTGTGTTGAACTCCTCCACAAGATCCATTCTGCGTTTGGGATTGACGGTGCCATCGATAACTGCAAATTTCAGACCCATTTTCTCCAAGTGAATAGAAACAATGTGCAGCATGCTGGTCCACTGAGACACAATCACACTGCCAAGCACAGTTCAAAATTGACAAATTGCAAAAATTACAAACTGGTTTTGGGAATCTCAATATAGTACATGGTCAAAGTCAAATGGAAATAATGATAGTTTGACTGTTAAATGAGATTAACTATGAAGATATAGTGAAGAAAACAAATGTCTTCTAATGACTTTTACCTTAGTGGAAAATTTACATGTACAATGTTAGGTTTATGAGAAAACCAAAAAGTACTTTAGCCTTTAAAACTCCATGTTCATAATAAAGACACATTATTTAGGCTTCCTACACACAGGAATTATTCATGTGGATCTACTGATGACCCAGATGGAGATCTGAATATTTAAAGGTTTTATTGTTTACCTAAACTGAAACTCAGGTTGACATACCTTTTTTGATCTTTCTTCCTAATTTCTCTCAACTCCGTCAGAATGGCTGAAATCTGAAATAAATATCACAGAGTATATTGACAAATAACACACATGCCCATATCCATCTACAATTATGGATGGCACTCCCAGCTTAGAGAATATCCATTCAAATTGACAAACAAATAATTTCAAATAGCTGTGTTCCATTTTTCCTGATTTTTTATTTACATTTCATTAATTGAAAAGACACTGCACAGCTGAAGTCTTCTCTTCTGTTTTTATCTCAAATTGAAATCACTCACATTTCTTTCCCAGTTTTTATAAGGCACTTTAAAATGAAATTGTCACTCCCCTGGAAGTTTCTCAAATAATTAGTTCAAAGCATCATGGGGTGTAGGGAAAAGCGGATACTGGAGATAGGCTAGGTACAGCAGGATGCAGGAAAGGATGTTCACCTTAGTGCTTTCACGGGTGTCCTTGAAGAGCTTAGAGGAGAAGCGACTGCCGTTGAGGGACACAGTGTCTTTAGGGTCAGAGTCTGAGGGCTCAGACAGAGACAGAGCACACAGCTGCTCTTCTAGAGACAGAGCTACGCCATCTCCCTGTAGCTCTGACTGATCCAGAGTCTGGAACAAACACACAACGTACATACTGTGTCAGTACTTGAGAGTGTGTAATAAGAGTTTGTGACAGAGGGAAAAATCACCTTCTTGAGCAGAGACAAGTGGCAGCAGCACTGCCTGAGACGCAGCAGCAGTGACAGGATGTGGATGGTGCTGGAGGCCTGAGGCTGCTGAGATGAAGACAGCGGTTCCTGCTGAGACATCCCAAACTCTCTGGCAACTAAGACACAAACAAACTCTCAGTTAACTTCTTCCCCTGTATCGATAAACAAACATTCCCACACAAGCCCTGAACTAGACTCAAGGGCCGATTCATTAGGCCAATTTAAAGACTGCATCCTTTGAAGAACGATGACTACAAGGGTCACAACCTTCAAGGGCTCTACAGTGCGATCATTTGCATGAGACTATGAAAAAATATTTAGGAGCACCATGTGCAACTGACCCGATCAGCATATTTGTGTTTGCCCTGGGGGGAGCTTCAAAGGTTTCTACGCGTATTTGCAACATTGAGAAATGTGTCACAGACATATCTCACAAATCCTTTCATAAAGTGTAGAGAGAGTGTAAATAGGAGATTGATTGTGCAGTGTAGAGAGCTTTGTTGATTATAATGGAACTTTGTGAGATTACGATGAACTAAGATGAGTGACAGCTTTTAATGATTTTAAGGGGGTTTGTATATGAGATGTTGATTTAATACACCAGTTAAATAAAGAAGTTAATATTAAGTGACTTACATTGTCTGACTATAACACTATTGCCTGATTTTGCTCCATTTCATTAAAAATAGTTTGAACAAGTTACAACTGAGCTGCTGCACTTCTCCATTCAAACACAGCGTTGTTTTGTTTATGAATGAATGTGCGTTTTTAAACCTTGCTTTATTCCTTAATAAAGCAGCTGTTCAAACGAATCAAAAGAATGATATGATTCAGTTATTAAATCAGTGACTTGCTGCCACCTACTGGCAGATTTAGTTTAAATTAATTATTTTTTTTTTAAATTTAAATTTAAAGTATCTTTACAGTTATTTAAATCATGTAATATTTCTCTTAATAAATACAAATTTCATATTTAAAACAATCTCAACATCATTAAACCTCATTAAACATGAAAATACAAATACAAGCCACTTTTGTGTTCTTGTGCTTTTAAAACAAAGTTTTATGGTTGCAAGTTCCGTCGTTACCAATAGAGTTCAATAGAACTAATGACCATAGTTAGCTAACGATGCTTTTGGGAAATGCACCCCTGAGTAGTACAGAAACTGCTGATCTACTGGGGTTTTTCCCTCACACAACAACCTCTACAGATTACAGAGAATGGGCAGGAAAAAAAAAATATATATATATATATATCTGTGGCTGAAAATGCAGTGTTAATGCCAGAAGTCAGATGAGAATGGTTAAGCTGAAAGAAAAGCACCCCAAATAACCACTTGTTACAACTGAGGTACACAGAAGAGCACACAACACATTGAACTTTGAAGCAGATCAAGCAGCAGAAGATAGATAGATATGTATGTGTGTGTGTGTGTGTATATTATATATATATATATATATATATATATATATATATATATAAAAATGAGGCTCAAAAATTAACACGTGTGCGTGTTTATTTCAGCACTTCTGTCAGTGAACAAGCAGCCTACAAAATGCTAAAATAAATATCAAAGAAATGATACAGTTAAAAAGTAAGTAGCCAAAATAAGAATAGTAATATTACACAAACATTTTTTGCATAAATTCATAACAACCTCGCCCAGTCCTTGTCCGACAGCTCAGGGCTCGCAAAATTTCAAAATCTCTGGTAGCCCTTTGGGCTGGTACTCTTCAGATTTTGGTAGCCCGAAAATGAATTTAACTAGCCCAAATAAAAAAGACATTAAAAAAAAAAATAGAAAATCAGATAGAAGTCTAAATGTCAATCAAAAATATTTAAAAATTTTTTTTAACATTTTTAAAAATCAATTTAAGGCAATTTATGACCCTTTTTAACAGCTGCACAAGTAAAATGAACAGCATGAGTGGGGTTGGACAATGTACTGTAAGCCATAAATTTACATGATTTACAGTTCACATACAGGTTTTCACAAAAACAAAAAAATCTTATACAACAGCATTTTAGCCTTTAGACCACTAAAAGGGATAAATAAAGTATATAATGTATTATGTTTATTTAAAACATAAATATTACTGTCTTAATTGTTTGGACTTTTAGAAGGCACATTAACTTTTCTCACATTTACAACAGCATTAAAACATGGGTCAATATTTGCAATAATCTGACCATAAACCACAGAAAAAATTATTGGAAAAGTTTAAGTACAATGTACTTAAAAGAGGTTTAAGTACATTGGGAGTGAGAAAATGATTTATATTCAATAAACAGACTATTGTAATGAACCTAAAAAAAAAAAAGGTTTGTTATTTAGTGAGGAGGAGGCTACAAGACCACACAGAGATTCAGTGGTCTTCAAACACCTACTTTATAATATTAAGACTGAAAGCATGAGACTAGCATGAGTTAAATTTAGAAAAATAGTTTGCTATCGAATGTTCATAAACTGTTAGTAACTCAATCGCTTACAGTATGAGGTGATGTGACAGACTGCTTACCTTTCTCAAAAGGATTACTACTGTCCCCCTTTTTAGCGTTTCCTTCTTCATGTCTCTTAAGATAGTTCTGCAGTGTGGACCTGGGAAGAAAAAAAGACATGAAAATCTCACCATGCATGCAAAACAAGAAATGTAAAAGTACTGAATATGCAAAACAGATGGATGTTTAGTGAGATGAAATACCTAGATTGTGCAAACACAACATCATATACCGCCTGTTCATCTTCGGACAGCTTTAACCTGTGAACCTCGCAGGTCCGTTCAGGCAGAGACACCTGAAACATAAGCACAGATGTTTCAGGATTACTTAGATGATCAATAAATTTCCATAAATGTGTCATTTGTGATTATGGATAACTGAAAAATTCATTTCCAGGCGTGAGGATCCTTGATATCCTAACTTTTCAATCCTTGAGTTTTTCAATTATTTCTAGGCTATGAGAACTAAACACTGTGTGTGTACCAGTGGTTTTCCAGTAGCGTCATGCTGATCTTTGGTCCTGCGAAGCAGCAGAGCTCTGGTGAGGATGTTCAGTCTCTCTCCTCCTCTCTTTGAGCCATTGTCCACCTGAGCCTTCCACAGCTTATACTCGTCAAATGGAGAGCATCTCAGAAACCTGCACAACATGTGCAAAAACAACAGCAGTTAAATTAAGTAAATCACTACAACAGTGTTGTTAAAGCACTGTGTTGCAGATTATTTGCTGTCTGGATAAACTATATCCAAATGCTTCTTAGTATGAAACATCACTTCAAGGGGTAATTAGGGTCTGAGACATTTTTCACATATACTTTGTCTCATTGTGTACTAAATCAACTCACCATTTTCTACATGTAAAATTGCCACCTGAGGAAAAATTTATTGAATATCGGTCACAACTGTGGAAATTATTGAGCACAGTGTGTGGCCTTACATACATGTTGTATCTGACCTATGTAAAACACTTAAAATCAGATATGCCTGTTCAGAATGACACACTTTGCACTCCTCCTGGCACCAGCAATGTCAAGATCACATGTTAGATATCCAAGGAATTACAAGAACAGATTAAATCTATACCTTGAATCTAATGTTACTTTGGATGAGATTCCCAATGCTTAAAAAAACAATATGGGATATAGATAAGGACTGTAAACATCAAAAAGCATGTTTTTTTTCCTCCCAGGATACATAAAAACAAAATGGATATGAATGGCAAAAATGCTTTTGATGCCTTATGCCCACACATTAGTGATTGCTAAATTTGTGGTGTGATGTGTCGTAAATAGTGTGAAAGACTTTTGTGGCAAACCGATCATACTTGAGCAGTGAATACATATCCAGCAGGTTGTTCTGAATGGGGGTTCCAGTAACAGCCCAGCGGGATCGGGCCCGCAGCTTACACACCGCCATGGATGTCTGGACTTTAGGATTCTTAATGTTGTGCGCTTCATCGAGAATCACACGTGCCCAGGAAATGCGTAAAAGAGGAGACATCTCTGTGGCCTAAGATGAGAAGAAAATGCTTAAAACAACCTCTCAGTGGTGCATGGACAACAAAACCGGTTCATGCCCTTAAACATCTCAGCTAATTAAATCATTCAGATGTTCATTCAGAAGTCATTACTCATACCACATGATCAGAGTCCTTGGAGGGTTTATCTGCATCCTCCTTCTGCACAGGGATCTCCTTAGAGACCAGACTGTATGTGGTGATCACAACATCATGCTCAGCAAGGCTGGTAAAGACAAAGATTGGCAAAAGAGGGTGAGAGACACAAAAAAAAACAGATGGGACTAATGGACAAAAACATGCTACATGGTTAGATATTTTGTATTTTAAGTGCAACTAAAATGTAATTTTAGACACCACTCAATGTGCTTGATTGTGTGTTTCATTACGCACTCAGACAGCATGTATGGTTTGCTACATGCTTAACAGATATGCGTGTATGTTGTTTGTTGTTGGTGTGAATGTGAGTCCTACACGCTTGTACTCCTCTGTCGGTTGGGCCCATGGTACAAATACACACTGAGGCGACTACTTTTCACACGCTTGTCAATCTCTTTCTTCCAGTGATGCACCAGAGAAGCAGGACAGATAATCAGTGTCCCCTGAGAAGGAACTATAGTTGAATCTGAGGATTACAATACAGACAATCTTGAATGAGTTAGGGTACACAACAGCTCTGAGAACAGCAGATGCAGCAGAAAGCCTTAATCAAATAAAACAAACATACACAGATTGAAGATTGTGAGCTATTAATCAGTGATGGATACCATTTTTAGAGATCCATTCCTCCAGTTTTTTATCCTTCTTCTTCTGAGACAGAATGAGGGAGATCATTGTGAGGGTCTTTCCCAAGCCCATGTCATCAGCTTAACAACAAAAGAAAGAAAGAAAAATAGTTTTATTTTTATTACAAAAAATAGTTAACTACAAGTAATTTTGACCGCTGTAATTAATCTTGGTATATTTTCTGCCACTTTAAAAAAGTCATGGACACAATATTACATTAATTGTTGTGCTATTGGAAAAGACAAAGAACTTCTGCAGTCCCCCATTCATCACTATAGAAGTTCACGCAAATATGACAAACTTATGCCTCTGAGAACCCTGGGTTCTCAACATGCTGGAAGTGTGAAAAGAGTGTAGAGACTCAATTTCATGGTGAAAAAAAAAAAACCCTGTCTTTTAAGTGGACAGCGAACTGAACTGGTGTGGTTTAAAATTAAGCTTCAGCTCTCTGGAACAGTCAAATACTTTGTGTACATTGCCGTTCAAAAGTTTGGGATTAGTAAGTTTATTAATTTTTTGTAAAAAAAAAAAAAAAAAATCATCAAGGCTGTGTTTATTTGATTAAAAAATACAGAATAAAACAGTAATATTGTGAAATATTGTTGCAATATAAAATAGTTGTTTTCTATTTTAACGCACTTTGAAATAGAATTTATTCTTGTGATGCAAAGCCTAATTTTCAGCATCATTACTCCATTCTTCATTGTCGCATGATCCTTCAGAAATCATTCTAATATGCTGATTTATTAGCAATGTTGGAAACAGTTGTGCTGATACATATTTCTTTTGGAATCTGTGATACTTTTTTCCCCCCAGGATTCTTTAATGAATAAAATATGTTTAAAAAAAGAACAGCATTTACTTAAAATAGAAATCTTTTGTAACAATATACGTTCAAAGCATGGGGTTAGTCATTTTTTTCCTTTCTTTCTTTCTTTGAAAGAGCTTAATACTTTTAATCAGAAAAAATTTGTTAAATTCATAAAAAGTGATAGTAAAGGCTAATATTGTTAGAAGAATTTTCTATTTTGAGTGAATGATGTTCTTTTAACATTTTATTTATCAAAGAATCCTGAAAAAAGTACCACAGGTTCCGAAGAAAAAGCAGCACAACTAGGGGTGTAACGATATGCCCAGCTCACGATATGGTATGTATCTTGATACTGGGTTCACGGTACGATACGCATCACAATATTTTGAACAAAATTTAAAACATGAAACTGAAATTCAAACATATTAATCGCAACGAATTTCAATATCTTTCTTTGCTGAACATACAATATCGCATTTTAAGATTTAATAAAAACCAAATTAACAACTGAATTGGTCTGCCTGTTAGTCACTGAAGAAAAAAAAAAAAAGATTTTAAATTATTATTCTCATCAGACAGGACAGTGGGGTTTTTTTATTTTTATTTATTTATTTATTTTTTTAGAGGTTTAAGGTTTACTATTTCTTCTGCATCAGTATTGTCATTGCTATCCAGAGTATCAAGTTCACGGGCATTTTTGCACACCTCTGTGCTAAAAAAAAAACTGCCGTTATAGCTGCTTATTGCTCGAGATAGCGTTCCAGCTGTAAGATCATCATAGTACTGCTGTCAGGGCGTAATTTCCACAGGGGACAAAGAAGCTGGGTTGTCACCGCAAAAGTCGTGGCTTTCTTTCACTGCAGTGTCACTTCAGCAGCTCAATCAATAGGATTAGACTTCCATCATATCATAAAAATATCACAACCATTCTACAATACATATCGTGACATTTCTGCATCTGGAAATATCGTACTGTGATATATCGTTACACCCCTAAGCACAACTGTTTCCAACATTAATAAATCAGTGTATTAGAATGATCTCAGAAGGACTGTGTGACACTGAAGACTGGAGTAATGGCTTATGAAAATTCAGCTTGGCATCACAGAAATCAATTATATTTTAAAATGTATATTAAAATAGAAAACTTATTTTAAATTGCAATAATATTTCATAATATAATTTTTTTTTCTGTATTTTTGATCAAATAAATGGAACTTTGATTAGCATAAGAGACTTCTTTAAAAAAAAAAAAAAAAAATCGTTCTGATCCCAAAGTTTGAACAGCAGTATATAATGACTGCTAAATTTAGCATATTTAATATTTTAAAAAACATTTATCACATTATAAAATAATTACCAATATTTAGTGCTCACTAATTTGTTTGGCAAGTGTCAGTATAATAAATGGGACAATGTAATGTTGCAAAGCTCTGCTTTACACTGGGACCCTTGATCATCCTGTCATGACTTACTTTCCAGTTATACTAAATATTGATTTGACGAAATAAAACTAAAAATATAATAAATACATATATTAAATTATATGCACATATAAAATGTTACTTTCAATCAAAATGATGAGTATTACCCAAAATTCCTCCACATGGTTTCTGCGTTTCTCTCCACAGCAGCCAAGCCAGAGCTCTCCTCTGATGAGGCAACAGCTCCACCTTGTGAAATAAAAATCATAATGCCACAGTCACTCACTTGCATCTTCTATTCAAGCTAAAAAAAAGCATATTTTAAACATTCAACAAAATATTCCACAACAAATGTGAAATTAATTGAAATGAAAGTAACATATTATATTGAACAATGGCAAGTCTATCTGCAGATCTATTTTTAGGGCTGGCTCGATACCACTTTTTCAGAACCAATCTCGATTCAGTACCAACAATTCTGAGTACCTGCCGATACCGATATATATCCAATACTAGTGGTGCCATTTTTTTAAATCAGTGTTGAATTTCAAAACCTCACTGTGTGTTGACCTGATCATCACTATTTTGTGCTACACACAATCTACTAAATATACAAATATACAACTTTATTGTAAAGAAAAGCAACAAATGAATGTATATTAGGACTGTCAAGAGATTAATCGCATCCAAAATAAAAGTTTGTTTACATACCATATGTGTGTTTACTCTGTATATTTATTATGTACATATAAATACACACACATACATATATATATTTAAACCTGTATACAATTTTGATTATAAATAAATATAAATATTTTAGATATAAATCAATAATATTTTTCCTTAATATATATACACACACATGCATGTGTATGTATTTATATATGCATAATACTAATTATTGTTGTAACCAAACGCGACACGCATTTTGAATGCTAAATGGAGGATGACAGACAGCCACAGCGGAGAGAAGAGTTTACGTGAACTTGACTTAAATGTTAATCTTTACCTCACATTAAACTATGGAACAGCTTCAGAACACATGAAATATAATGCATGGAAACTTTATGGTGCTTTATAATGTGTTTGTGGCTTTTGTGGGGCTTAACAATAACACAATATACGCAATAACAACACAGTATACTCATAATATCAGATTTGGATTGGTCTCGTCTGACCGATACTCCGATCCGGCAGAAAATGCCAATATTGGAGCGACTGGCGCACCCTTATCTATTTTACAGATTGATGGTTATCACTCAGACAATCATCACAATTTCACTGCACAGTGAATATCTTTCTTTAAATTTTATATTTTAAAAAACAGAATAATTAGGAAACAGAATCATTCTCCATAGCTTTTCTTTTTTCACACTTATCTAGGACTAAAAAAATACTAAAATCAGATTCCAAAATCATTTTCCAAACTTTCTTACATAGTAGAGCTTTATTATACTGTTTATGTAAATTTGATTATGATGGCATTATAATGTGTAGACAGCTTTAAAGCCTGAACTGACTTACTTTGATTCCTTTGGGATCCGGTGCCTCTGTGTCTTCTGTAGGGCAGGACTCCAGCGAGTCGTGCAGATGGTCGATGGCTTCAGTGGTGGCATTGCGGACAGCCAGCAGTCTGTTCTCAGTCATCCTGCCACCATAAAACGCCTGGCTCTGAGGATTCACTGCAGAGACAACCCGCCAAATCAGTACATCAATACGCTTACAAATGAAATGGGCACAGAAAGCGCCAATTTGTAGGAGAAGAATGAGATTAAACACTACCTCCAAACATCTGGGAGTAGCCTTGGCTCAGGTTCAGGCCCAGTGAGCTACTAGAGGATTCCTTCAACATGGGAGCTGGAGCTATGGGCAGGAGCATGGTGCCTCCAGGACGACTGAATGGATTTGAATGGCTGTGGGCTGCTTTATGTTCTGCCTCTGATATGTCTTTATCTTGAGACTCTATATTTAAATAGTGAAATGTTTAAATTTCTTCAATATTAAGTTTATAAAGCTGAATTATTATCCATTATTTAATAATATTTATTCACAAACATCAGGTTTTAGGGAACTTTAACAACCTGAACAAACCTTGACTTGTCACGAAAATGTTGATGATCTAAGAGACTTATTGACATTGACACAAAGTCATGAGGATCTGCAGGGGTTCTCACTACAATTGTAATTTCAATGTAATTTCCTGTTTTGTCCCCCTCCCCCAAAACTTACTAACCCCATACTTTTGAACATGCCTGCCTCCTTAGAAAAAGTTAATTTTGGCAAATAAAAACACACTCTTAATAGGAAGAATACATTGCTGTTTAAAAGTTTGTGATCAGTAAGATTTTTAATGTATGAAAATGTAATGAAAAAAAAACTAGTGGTTTATAATAAAATAGTGGTTTTCAATTTTATTATACTTTAAAATATAATTTATTCCTTCAGAAATCATTATAATATGCTATATATATAATATGCATTATAATATGATTTATTATCAATGTTTAAAACAGTTGTGCTGTTCAATTTTTTGCACCCTGTGATACCCCTTTCAGGATTCTTTGATGAATAAAACATTAAAGAGAACAGCATTTCTTTAAAAATAGAAATATTTTCAGCTGTTCAAAGTCTGGGGTCAGTAATTTTTTTCTTTCTTTGAAAGAAATTGATACTTTTATTCAGCAAGGATGTGGTAAAATTGATTAAAAAGTGATATTTTTATTTTACTAATCCCATACTTTTGAATGGCGGTGTCCATTCAAGTCATACTACGTATAAATTGCGTATACTGTATACCTTACAGATAGATCAACAAAAAAATGACTGTCATTGACCCAAAAATAAAGTGAGTCTCACCGGACAGAGAAGCTGTGGTTAGGCTTAGAGACTCCAGCGCGTCTTCCAGCTCCTTCACCTGACTCTTCAAACGCTCCCCTTTATCTGGCAGAGCTGACACATTAACCACTGAAAGAGTGGTCTAGAAAAAACACAGCACATACAGAAGGACTAAAACTGAGTGTCGATTCTAAAGCAAAAACCAGCGGTTCAAATTTGTGATTATTATACCATCACATAATATGAACTGTAAACAGTGATCGATGACAAACCTTCTTCTGCTTAAGCTGAGCTGTGAGATGGCTGTGAAGGGCCCTGGGGTCCTCAGACCGACCCTGGACTTTAGAAGCAGTCTGGAAACCAAAATAAGAGGTGAGCGTTTTCTGAACAGGTGCGGCTGGAGTCATAGCACTCTGCTGGGTGGGAGGCTGTACTGACACCAGCTGAACATCATCCTCCTCATCGCTCCATTCACCAAACCGCGCTATGCCCTTCTCGTCCTTCACTTGACTCTGGTTTGGTATGGCCTTTTGAACATTAAGTGCTGCGGGCTTTTCAGAAACTGACACATCCTGTGATGTGGAGCATGAGGGTGAGCTGTTCTTGTTTTGCAAATCTGTTACAGATTTTAAATTAGCAGTGCTTTGCTTGTTTGAGGGGTCATCCTTTGTTTCTTTCTCTACTGAAGTTTTCTTATCACATCCAGATGAGCTCTTTGAAGGGCCTTGTGCAGAGCCCGTTTTTGTAGGCTTTTTCTCCTGCTGGTCTTTGAGGCTGGTCTCAGATTCACTCGGTCCTTGAACACTTTCGTTCACAGAGTTTGGACTCTCAGGACAAGCCCCGTCCTCTTCTGTGCTCCTCGGCCTCTCATCATCAGACACTCTCTTCTTTATCTTTAACCCAGCAGGAAGTTTCTTGTTCCTCCAAGACTCTGAATCTCCAGAGTCTTTCCTCTCTCTGTCCAAGCCACTTTGACCATCTGACCCATTCTTGTTATTCCCTTCTATCTCTGTTTTCTTGGAACGCTCTTCTTTCTTTTGAGCACTACCATGATCTTTACCGTTCACATGTTTATTTTCACCATTGATCTCTCCTCTATCCTTTTCAGCATCTGGATCCCTCTTGCGTTCTGAAGATTTGTCATGTTTTTTCTTGACTTTAAAAGGGTTTCTGACGGGAGTGAGGCTGGAGGATTGAAGATCTTTGTCTGACAAATCAGTCCTTTTCTCAGGGTCTTTCTGCAGTTGGTGAAGAATTGTGGCAAGAAATATATTCATAATTAAAAATAAGGCTAATAACAAATATACTAAATGTTTATTAAATGTTAATATAATTTTAGATAATAAATGTCCACCTCGCTCCATGGAACACAACCACACCACTTCTGTCCTTCAGATCTTCCAAGCATACAGCGATAAAACAACCTGATAATGAAAGAAATAAAGAATTCTTTACTTGGATTCAGAATTCTTTCCTCATTACCTTTCATTGTTCCATCTAATACAAGGATCATGCCTAGAAAAATGTAGAGACATTGAGAGAATATTGTTTTATTTTACTATATATTAAGTTATTTTACTCGAAAATAAGATGTATGATAATCAATAGACTGATCAGTATGCTGATTATTCCAATACTGGTTGTCTTAATACAGACAGTGAGTCTTAAGTGCCCTCCATTGGGCAGTACTGACGTTTTCCATTGGATTGCACCCAGTAAACCAAAGAACTTTGGGTGATTTCCACAATATGACAGGTACGACAAAAACAAGTTTGATGTACAGTACTGTGCAAAAGTCTTAGGCCACTAGTATTTTCACTAGCTAAAAAATGGTTTAAAGTCAGCTATTTCCATCTTTTGCTGTAGTGTGTCAGTAGGAAATATCAGTTTACATTTCCAAACATTCATGTTGCCATTAATTGTAATAACCCAGTGAGATTTTTGATTGCACAAGGAGTCTGAAAGCTGCAGTACTGTTAAAAGTTTTAGTCTCTTGTGTAAAAATGCTGTAAAACTAGGTAGCGGTCTAAAATAATGTAATAAATTGATTTTATTAATCAATTAACTTCTATTAACTAAATTAAATCAACCTTTGATGTGACCATCCTTTGCCATAGGTACACCTGCGCATCGTTTTTCAGGCAGCTTTACAGGTAGGCCTCTTGAAGCATCTTAAAAATGTTACCACAGTTCTTCCGGATTTAGTCTGTCTCAGTTTGTTCTGTTTCTTCATGTCATTCCAGACAGATGAGATCAGATCTCTGTGTGAAGCACTGGCTGTTGTCAGACTCCTTGTGCAAACAAAAATCTCACTGGATTAAAAAAATGATATTTGATATTACTGATATTTTCTACAGCAAAAGAAAGAAATAACGGACTTAAAACTATTATTTGTTGGTAAAAATACTAACCTTACACAAACCTACATTATGACACTAGCTTATAATTAGTAATATGAAAAATATATCTTCATTATTCATATTGATCTCTACTGGATCTGTGCTCCCCAACACTGACTTTTTATTCTCTCAGTAGATATACAGTGTACGCCTTACTTGTATTTGTCCTGTTTTTCATTGTAAATTAATGTTTGAAGTTCAACCATGGAGTCCTCATGTTGAAGGCAGTGAGATGGGGGGATCCTGAAGAACATACATGATCTCAGAGCAGGACTCATGCACATTTGATTTATAAACAAAACGAATTATTCTGTGTCCATACATATTGTGAAAAATGAAAACAAGCTGATATTATGATAAAACATATATAAAGGCGTGTACACTTACTCTGTAGACAGTGTAAAGTTGCAGGGTGTTGCATCACGCGCAGTGCAAATATAGAAACTTTTGCCCTTATTCGGTCCTTCCTTTACACCAGTCTTCAATAAGCATATACTGCCTGTAAAAAGAAAAAAAAAAACGAATAAATAGGCTTAATCTGTATTTTTGCAATCATGCATCAGTAGTCAGCTACCTACAACTGAAGCTATATAGCTTATGAAAACAAACTTCTTACAAGTTACAAGTGTTAATCATTTACACTGTGATAAGCAAGAAGACGATACCTACCGTGTGCTTCACACAGAATTCTTTCCATCTTACAACAACGCCGTATTTCATTTAATTCACCGGCTTCACTTTCATTATGAACGAAAACACCCGCCGCTGTCGCGGTTTTGATGACGTGTTCTGCACTGTAGCCAATAAATGCCGTATTAAAACTTGTACAACTTAATTGAATTTGTACATCAGTAACAGTAATAGAAGTAACTATAGCATTTTGGTAGCAGCTATTCTTAGCATGGTAAATTTTGTACAGGTATGCAGGCATATAAATAGCAAAATAAATAAATATGTTATTCAAATTCTTCAGCTACTCCGACAGGTGGAGCCATGGTCCCATGAATGGACATGAATGACGCGTTATTGTTCTGAATATGATTCATAAGATCTTGACCAAGACATACTGACCATGAGACACAGGAAAATCATGAATTTGATCTGCCTGAATATGCATACTCATTTGATTAAAGATTTTCATATGTCCAATTATACTTTGTTTCAAAGCAAATCATCTTCAAGACTCGGAGGGGAAAAAAAATAAGTATAACCTTGAGGTTCATCACCACCCGAAAACGTATCTTCAAATAAATGAGCTTTATCCAGCTTTTTTCCTTAAAATCTTTTCACACAGAGATCCTTCTATTAGTGACCTTCTGCCTCTCATCAGTAAGTCATTATCCACTTTGTAACTCTTGCTTGCTTGCTTTCTTTCTTAGCACTTCAGTTTTTTCCTAAAATTTCAGCTTGTTTATTTTGTGCAAAATTGCCAAATAATCAAAACCATATTGTGATTGCACTTACACTTTATAAAAATGCTCATTCTAACTGTTATACAATATATACAGCTGAAGTCAAAAGTTTACATACACCTTGCAGAATCTGCAAAATGTTAATTATTTTACCAAAATAAGGGGGGTCTTACAAAATGCATGTTAATTTTTATTTAGTACTGACCTGAATAAGATATTTCACACAAAAGATATTTACATATAGTTCACAAGATAAATAAGATAATAGTTAAATTTATAAAAATTTAACCACGTTCAAAAGTTTACATACACTTGACTTTATTCTTAATACTGTGTTGTTACCTGAATGATCCACAGCTGGGTTTTTTTTTTTTTTTGGATAGTTGTTAATGAGTCCCTTGTTCATGAGTACCTTGTCCCTTGTTGTTGGCAGTTAAACTTCCCGCTGTTCTACAGAAAATAAAATTCTGTGTTTTTTCAGCATTTTTGTGTATTTAAACCATTTCCAAAATCACTTATTTTGCCTAAATATCTTTTTTTTTCCCCCCACATCTGTGAATTATTCAGGTAACAACACAGTGTTAGGAATCAAGTGTATGTAAACTTTTGAACAGGGTCCTTTTTATGAATTCAACTGTTATTTCTTTTATTGTGGACTATATGTAAATGTCTTTTATGTGAAGTATCATAAAAATTTTGCAGATTCTGCAAGGTGTATGCAAACTTTTGACTCCAACAGTAAATGAAGAGGCTTGCTTTATTTGTTTTATGTCATAACTGTGAATCTTTTTAGGAAGTGTATCTACTTCATTAGAATATTACAGTTATGTGTCTTCCAAACAGAATTTGTAATTTCTGAGCCTTTGTTAATTTTTTTATTATGTATAAACAATTAAATATCTGAAGTCTCAAGCGAGTGTATAAACACCTCAGATGGAAAAGCACATGCTGACAATACAAATTTAAGCATCTGCTTGGCTTACGCTTCATCTGAAGCTGGTTTCTTCTAACCAGTCAGGTAGCTATCATCTCTGCCTGCTCCATGAAAAAAAAAAAAAAAAGAAAAAAAAGATTTTTTGAATTATGTGAAATGCCATCTGGAGCAGTAATATTTCTTAGCACCATGAAAAAGATACATGAGGACGAGTGCTACTCATCTCAAGGATGAGTAAAGTGAAGTGAAAACCCAACAATAATGCAGTTAATAACTGCTAAAGCCATACACAGAGATACATGCACAGAGTGACAACTAGAATATGGCTTTTAAGTGGTATTAATGACATGTTTTAACTTTTTCTGTAAAATATCGTTGACTGCTACTAAATACTGGCTTACTAGCACGAGACTGCACTCATGGGTAACACAAACACATAAACAGAACTCTGTATGTAGCTAAACTGTTGGTGATGACACAGTGACGAAATTGTTGTATTTAGTCAGACAGTCTGTTTGTGCTTTGCTTTGGGAGTCAGATGCTCCCAGAAAGACTAGGAAAATGACAAGTACAAAAACAGAGTTTAGCTTACAGCTATTGTGCTGAGAAACCATGAGTGCTAGCGCAACAATAACTGACTCTTTAAATCCAAACATGCCCCCTGAAGTTTGAGCTGGTCACAGAGTGTTTGACTGAACTTAGTCAAGTGTATGTTAGTCAATGAATTATTGATTATGTGTGATTGCAGCTACTGTAGCCCTACCCATAATGCTGCGGGTGCTCAATGAGAGTGAAACAAATTCAAGTTTCCATGTCTTACCGTGACAGCGAGCACCCCCCACTGCCACATCCACATTTACATCACCTGCGGCCGGTCAGAGTGTGAGGTAACACGTTTATTAAGAATGTGATCCGCTCGTGAGCGGAGACAGCATCGTCAGTGAGGGATAATCCTGTTAGGGTGAGTGGCAAGTGCTCTCAGCTTCTCTATGCTTAGCTTCTCACTCATAGCTTCCCTGAGGTACCAGAGCCCTGGAGGAGCACAGGCTGCAGTGAATTGTTGGCTTTGACTCTGGGGAGCATGTGAGAGACAGGACAAAAAGAGAGTGTATAAATCGGAATATTAAAGCATTACATTTTCTTAAAACAGCAGCCACCCAAACTCTAGGCAAAGTCCTTTCTGTATACAGTGTATTATTTACATGTTATCATAAATTTCACACTTTTTTTTACAGATTTTTTACATGACCCACTTTGCTGCACTTTCCGTCATTTCCATATCTGAGACTCACACACCTTTCTGTTTTTGCTTTGCCGCCATAATTAAATCATTGGTGTCATTTTTGTTGCCTCATGTATGCTTAAAAAATAATCAAAGAAAATTAATTTGTATGAATTTAATGCCAAGTACACATTTGAATGGCATTTATTATAGCATGTGTGTACATTCTTAATAATGAGAAGCAAGATGACATAAGATTATAAGATAATTCATAAAAGCAATTTTATACCTAAACTGACAATGTGGTGGAAAAATTAACTAGCTTTTCATTTTGAATTTTTATTTACCTCATTGACAGATATATGCAGTAGGCCAATATATTGTTTTATCATAAACTCACTACATTTTAAGATTTTTTTTTTTTTTTCAGAAAACAAGATTTGTTTAGATATTTTGATTTGTTCAGATATTTTTACTAGAAAATAAGCATAAAAAAAAAATAAATACACAAAATACCTAGAAAATCATTTTCTGTAGTGTAGTGTACTTGCTGAATGCCTCTATACCTTTCCAGTAGAGATTTTAGGCTTTAAAAGCAGAATTTTTGGTTTCCTAATATAGTATTATATATATAAAAAACTTTTTTGCATGAAAGTAGCCCTTGTTTCTTCGTGAGTAATATTTTACAAAATATGAGTGATGTTCACCTACAGTCAAAAGTTTTTGAACAGTAAGATTTTTTTAAGAAGTCTCTTGTGCTCACCAAGCCTGCATTTATTTGAGTAAGTACAGCAAAAACAGTAACATTTTTGCTATTTTAAATATCTGTTTTCTATTTGAGTATATATAATAAAATATAATTTATTCATGTAATCAAAGCTACATTTTCAGCGTCAGTACTCCAGTCTTTAGTGTCACATGATTTTTCAGAAATCATTCTAATGTTCATTTGCTGTTCAAGAAACATTTACTATTATTATTATTATTAATATAATTAAGTGCATTTTTCCAAGATTCTGTGATGAATAGAAGCATACAAAGATCAACATCTATCTGAAATAAAAAGCTTTGGTAAATTTATACACTATACCATTCAAAAGCTTGGAGTCAAAATGTTTTTTAGCAGAACATCAGAATATTAGAATTTCTGTAGGATCATGTGACTGGAGTGATGATGCTAAAAATTCAGCTTTGAAATTATAGGAATAAATTACATTTTAAAATATACTCAAATCGAAAACAGTTATTTTAAATAGCAAAAATATATATATTTTTTTTTACTGTTTTTGCTGTTCTTTGGATCAAATAAATGCAGGCTTGATGTGCAGAGACTTCTTTAAAAAACATTTAAAAATCTTACTGTTCAAAAACCTTTGACTGGTAGGGTGTTTTTTGTTTTTTTGGTATGTTACTATATGCTGTAATAATAGTTTTAATAATTTATTCATTTAAACACTTTTAAGCCATTGGAAGTTTACAGGGCTCCCTGGCTTAGATGAAACGTTACCGACTCTTGAGCTGAGAAAACAGGTTTATATAGAGACAAACAAAAATGAATCTCCCAAGATGTAAAATGACACTCGTCCATCTACTGAACAAAGCAGTTGACAACTGAGCTTCAATAATTTTTTTTTTTTGACAGAAGCAGGAAATTGAATATGCTCCAAAAATATGAAATAAACAGATGATTGTGTATTCAGACAGCTGAGGTGCAAGCTGTAGTCGCTTCAATATTTGCCTCAGCAAATACTAGTGCAAATACTAGTGATTATTGATAATTAATTTAGAATTATGAAACTAGTTTGGCATGCATTATTAAGACATTTAATCTTTGTCTCTATGTTAATGACTTTATTATGGAATACATTAACAGATGAGATTTATGATAAGCACATTATCTTATTCACATTCATTCAGAATTACTCAGTCCCAGAAGAGCACGTAAATAGAGCTCAGCTTATTAGTTTGCTGTTGTGACAACATTTAATGTAGAAACGTTACTTCAGTTTGTGCCAGCACTGTAAAATAAACCACAAACACAATAGCTTATCTCTCTATATACGTTTGTGTGTGTGTGTGTGTGTGTGTGTGTGTGTGTGTGTGTGTAAAAGATGAGGGAATGTGAGTGTGAAATCATAGGTGAAACATGCCAGCTATAACACAGCCCTCAAAGCCACGCTTTATAGCTAAACTAATACGTCTTTTGATGTGTCATGATTGAGCAGTGTCTAAAAATGTAAGCATTTTTGGCCAGTAGATGCACTTAGCTAATCAGCTAGCAGGTGTAGGGATAGTTCACCCAAAAATGAAAATTATGTCATCATTTCAACACAAAAGAAGATCTTTGTTAAGTAGTAGCAAGTAGTTGCCAGTAGACGTTGACCTCTGTAGTGTGAATATTCTTTGAAATATCTTCTTTTGTGTTCAGTAGAAGAAAGAAACTGGTTTGAAACAGCTTGAGGGAATAAATGATGGCAGAATTTTCATTTTTGGATGAACTATCCCATTAAAGCTGCAGTCCATACATTTTGCCTCTTTATGTTTACAGACGTGACGTAATCACGCAGTGGCATGCTTGAATTTCCCGCAAAAACCTACCCGTACCACCAGTGTTGCCAAGTCTGTGGTTTTTCTGCGGAATTGGGCTACTTTTACACTGTTGCCGCGGGTAATTTTTGATGTCCGCAGGTTGAAGGGACCCCAATAACGTCATATCTAGCCCCTAAAATCTGAATTTACCAGAGGAACCCTGACAAAAACATTTGTAAAACCTGGCAACCCTGATTACCACTTAATTTAAAAAAACATTATTATAAGCCAACCGTTGTGAATCGGGCTAAAGTAAGGTGATAGTTTTGAACACTGACTGGTTATGTACTTGCTCAGAAATTTATTTTGCATATTTTTTAACCAAAAAAGTTACGGACTGCAGCTTTAAGCTACATTTTTGACAAAATCTGTTAAGATAAATACAGCCTATTGTTGGATTTTGTTGGTTTAGCTGGTTTTCCAGCACAGCCAAGCTGGTGATTAGCTGGTTTAGGTGGTCTGGTGGTCCCAGCCTGACCTGGTGTTTAGCTGGTTGTCAAGCTGTTTTTAAGCTGGTTGGCCGACTGGTTTCCCAGTCTGGGGTACGTTTACAAAAGCACTATTAGTTACCATAGGTGCAAGTTTGGCTGTTAACAACCTAGTGCAATGATTTGGCATTACCCACAACGGTAATTTTAATGAACATTCAAAAACAGCAGCATGAGTTTTGTGGTTAAAACTACAGCTTTCCACCTATGGTTAGTAGCATAGATTCTTGTTAGTATGATGTGGAATAGATCATGCTTTTGAGTAAAATAAGCAGGCTAACATGCTATTAAAAAAAGCTGTATACTGTACTGTTCCTGTATTCATTATATAAATAAGATATATAAAATTTAGTTTGCACAGTTTTAGAGCTGTGACTAATGATTATTTTGGTAATTGAGTAATTGTCAATTATTTCATCAATTAATCGAGTAATCATATTATTATTATTATTATTATTATTATTATTATTATTATTATTATGTGTGTGTGTGTGTGTGTGTGTGGTAATGAATAGACCTAGGTGAACAATATTAAAATGACTTAACCCTCTACTGCATAGCGTTGCCCTCAGGCAACGGAAAGGTTTTTTTATGCCCCATATTCAGTACATGTTTTTTTAAATGATTGCAACCAATTAAAATATTTAAAAACTATCAAAGAACAGTCCAATAAGGTGTGGGAGTCACTATCATGCACCATTTGAAGGTGGGACGTCCTGTTGTGACACATGGTCACAGAAGCACATGGTGTGAGAAGAAGGCAAGATTATTTGCTTTAGTAATCTAATTTAAAATGACCTGAACTGTGCATAAAAAATATGTATGTGTGTATGTTTAACACTGAGTAAAATCTCACTTCATGAAGTACATGATATGACACAACACGCTACATCAGAGCTAGGAAACTTGGGTCCTGGAGGGCCATTGTCCTGCAGAGTTAGCTCCAACCCTAATCAAACACATCAGCACTAGCTAATAAATGTATTTTAAGATCATTAGAAAGCTACAGGCAGGTGTGTTTAATTAGGGTTGGAGCTAAACTCCTAAGTTTGAAAGCCTGCAGTATGACACAAACCTACGTCTATATCAAATGCAATATATCAGTGTGTTTTTAAGTTTTTTCCCTTTTCAATGAATGATTTCTTGACCGTTTTTGACAGATTTGTGATTTTGTTTTGCGCTCTGAACATTGTCTTATAATATGTGA
The DNA here is from genome assembly GCA_033026305.1 of Cirrhinus molitorella. Lineage (NCBI taxonomy): Eukaryota > Metazoa > Chordata > Actinopteri > Cypriniformes > Cyprinidae > Cirrhinus > Cirrhinus molitorella. Next base: position 26,259,690 of record CM065122.1, on the reverse strand, counting down.
ATGGAGAATTTTCTCTGTGATTTTGTACCATTGTTGCGCAACGTTGCCCTGAGGCAACGAAATAATATTTTGGGGATGGGGGGTGAGGGGTGTTAAAAAAAAAAATTTATCAGTAAAATGTTCCCCAATAAACCAAAAAACAATGCAGAATAATTTTTTATCATGTGTCATCTAAATTCATGCCATAGAGGGTTAAATACGTATAATAGCAATGAGGCAATAATAATTAAAAGGCAACTGAGGCAATTTTGTTCAAATAAAGTATCAAAAGCATGTAATTATTTGGTTTTATTGAACAAAACTGTTAAAAACATGAACAATAGAGCTAATGTTCATTACGCAATATAACAATGACTGCAGAGGGCGCCAACGGCCCTGACGATTACTTTTACACTTCACAGCACAGTCTGAATCCTTGTTCAGTATTGGCTAAACAACATTTAATTCAAATGCCTACTTAATTACTAATATTTGGCCATTTCTACAACAAAAATGCTGTAGCCACTGCATAATTTCTTGAATATGTTGACATCAAAGTGTGTAAACTCAGAGTGAGGGTTTTTTATTTTGAAATTGCGACTATAACAACATATTAAGAAATATGCGTTTGCGTAGGTTTAAGAATTATTTTGATTTACAAATCAGATAAAATGGCGTTCATATTTCTGCAAATTGCTGTCAAGGATTTTTTAAAATCAAGTAACATTTGAACCGAATCAAGGAAATATGACTGCCCTATTTTGAAGAGTGTTCAGGGTATGATGCATAAGAGAATTTGCTACTGTATTAGTGTGTATCATCTGTAAACATAGCAAAACAACTAGGAACAAAATAGCTAAGTCGTCCTCAGCATAACTGTTATTCATATCGTAGTCAAACATTAATTAAATTCTAAACTGATTATTTGCATATTTTATTACTTCACCACTTTAGCACAACATTATTAATGTAAGTCCCGTAGTGTTGAAATAATGTGGTTTGAATGAGCAACAAAGTTAATACTGCTTCAGAGAACAGTTGTGGCTTTTATGAACCATTACATGTCAATGTATGAAAAACACAGCTCTTGCTTGGCCAGGGCTGGGAGATCAGCTAACCACCTGGACTCCCTTAAGTATTTTTTTTTTCAGCAGAGAGAGAGAAAAATAAACTATAACAAATGAAAGTGTATTCTGTGTTTGGTCTCTAATACATGTAATACTTTTCTTCAGCTGCTCACTTTGGCCTCCTCTGGTGAAAATCACAGGGTTAGCAGTGTACCTGTAAAGCGTAGCTAAAGAAGCATTTGCCTAATGACAGCAATTTTGCTAAAGAAAGGCATTTCTTTCTTGTGAACACCACTAATTAGGATCCATGAGAATGTAAATCAATTCAAATCCAGCCTTTTAACCGATTTTATTTGACTGTGAACCCCCAGAAGGGTTTGTGTGGATATGCTTCATATCTTCATATGTATTTGATGCTCAGGTTAGTGGAGACTGTGATGCACAGAAATCAATACAATGTTAACTTATCTAAATGACCTCGCTTTCCCTCTAATAAAACCCATCATTTACACAACACTTTACAGAACAGTAGCTAACTGAGATTGGATTTAATGGGGAGGATAATAATGAAACCCTTTGGCGTGATCTAAAACACGTCAAGCAGCAAAACGTGACGGTAGGAACATTCCCTCTGTAAACAATAACAACTAAACGAAACACTTGCTCTGAGGCAAATGAATAAGACAGTAATACTCACCTGAAATGCTTTAGATTTCACATTGCCTGGAACTAGAGCTCATTAAAGCACTACTGAGCCCCCATAGAAAACCACACGTTTTAAAGCTCATCTATTATGGATGGCTCTAGATTGTGGTGAGAGTTGGATGTTCAACAACAGAGCAAAATCGGAAAATATGAAGACAGCACTAGGTGGAGTTTTCTGTGATGTTTAGCCATGACTATTGCATAGCTGACAACATGTATTCATATATTTTTAGATCCAGCTCTAAATTTTAATGATCTCCACATACTGTTATTTAGCATAAATTTTCCTTGATGGATTTATGACTTAGGGTTTCGACTCTTTAGAATGTTTTACACTCCTAATTGAATCATCTGAATTGTCTGATTCGCTCTGATTTCTTACAGTGGGTAAGTAATTAATGACAGAATGTTTTACGTCATTAAAATTTGTGTATTATTCCTTTGATTTATTTTATGATAATGGCCAACAGATTGTTGCTTGGAAAATCTTTATTATTTCAGAATACAAAGCAACTTTTAAATTGGCGTCAATGGAGAAAGACTCTGTGCTCTAACTTCAGTGGGGGAAAAAAATATTATAAATAAATAAATGTTGTCAATAGATGATTAAAACTGCTGTCATAAAATACAGAGGCAACAGTATAATTACAGAAGCATGTCTGAAGAACTCCACTGTGTCTACTGAGCTAAGCTTTTTCACATTCCATACAGTCTTTAAAAAGAAAAAAATCTCTCCTACTTAGCTGTGAGATATTAAAGAGACTGATGCTTTGTTTAACATCTAATCTAGGCCTGTCAGACAGCTCGACCTTGCTAAGGGGATGAGGTGCATCTGAAGCAGACAAAATAACTACTTGCATCACCCAGCTGTAAACATAAACACATACACACTCTTTACATTTTCTTCTCTTTCCGTGTTATTTTCCCAAGGCATCTGTCTGCATTCTTTTATCCATTTTTATTCGCTCTTCTTTAATCCCTCTATCTGATTTCTGCGGCGGTCTGTCAGAATACATGACCCCAGCTCTGGATGTTATTGAAGAGTGCATCCCAAAGCCCAGAACCATGTTTCATTGCAATCCTACAGAGGCGTGGTGTCTGTTCTCCTCTCCAACACTTTTTTGTTATATTACAAATGACACAAAGGCAAACACCTGTGGCACAGGTTTGCTTTCATCAGAAAGTAATTCCTGTTCCATTCAGGGCTTTCATAGGTCCTCTGACACAAAGCACAGGCGGTGGTGTCAGCAAATTGATTCGACACCGCTCAGACAGGTAATGTAATGAAGGGTAGCGGGGAGACTGTATTTACAAATTCTCCGAGCAGTTTCTCCCACAGACCTAGAAATGAGAAACACAATCCGACATACATCATGGAGTGAGAGAAGTATTAATATTCATGAGCAGAATGGAGTTTTAGCTGGCGAGTCAGGATGAGTTATGATAGGTGTGATGTGATTTGGTCTTGGCCCCTGGTGGCCATGCCACGCTCGCTTAGCAGACAGGACAGCAACAGCGGACAGGGCCATCTATCCTGTATGACAACCTCACATCAGGCCATCACAAACACACGCATACACACAACAGACACATTAATTATCATTCATACACAGCACACCGCTGCTTCACAAATAGAGAAAAAATATGTTTAAAAAAAACATCCACCTCAAATGATACAAATTAAAATAATGAGCCACAGAGCTCACATGGCTGCATGCACGATTTAGCTTAAAAAGCCCATGAAATTAAAATGAGCAGTTTGTGGCTTTCACTCCATGTGTATTTGCTTTGATGTCATCTAAAAGCTAGCGTACTCTAAACGCTGACTGAACCTTAACATTTAGCAGATATAGGTTGCGTACTTCGTTAAAGGTGCACTACAGAGGAAGTTAAAAATGAAGAAAAAGTTACAGAGTAGGTACATCATTGTTCAAAACTGTCTTCTTGCCTTACCAAGATTCACAACGCCAAGCTTATGATTTTCATTTTGAGCTGTCCGGTCATATTTATTTTAAAATAACTTTTTTTAATGAGTCAAAACAAAAGTGGAAGACAGTTACACTAGCGTTCAAAAATTGGGGTCAGGAAAGTTGTTTTGGCAAGACATTAATATTTGTTGTAAGCAAGGATGAATTAAACTGATTAAATAAGGAATAGTATATAAAGAAATTATAATGTTACAAAAGATTTCTGTTTCTAATGCTGTTCTTTTGAATTTTCTATTCATCAAAGAATCCTTAAAAGATTTATCACGGTTTCCACAAAATATTATGCAGCACAACTGTTTTTATCATTAATAATAATAAATGTTTCTTGAGCAGCAAATCAGCATATTAGACTGATTTCTGAAGGATCATGTGACACTGAAGAAAAAATTCAGCTTTGCCATCATAGAAATAAATCACATTTTGAAATATATTAAATCAGAAAACGTTTGACTTTCTTTGCATGGTTGCTTTGTAAACACTCCGTCGGTACTTCTGCCTACATCACACAACCTTTCCAATCAATGTAATACGTGAAATTGCATTTGAAGACAAGTATTTGTTGTAAAAAAGTATATACTAATACTTTTTTTTTTTTTTAGAAAATGACTGATCATTTCAAGTAAGTCCCTTATTCCTTGGTTGGGATCGCATAGAGCCCTTTGAAGCTGCACTGAATCTGCAGTTTGGACCTTCAGCTCGTTGATCCCCATTGAAGTTCACTATATGGAGAAAAATCCCAGAATTTCTTCCTCAGAAAACCCTAATTTCTTTTTAACTGAAAAAAGATGTGACATCTCGGATGACATGGGGGTGAGTAAATGATTAGATTTTTTTTTTTATTTATATTTTTTATTGAATTAATCCTTTAATTAGGGTGTGTTTTACTGAAACGAAATGGAGGCCTACTGAAGTAACTTTTGTTTCTGACAACATTTTGATCAGTTTGTATATTCTTTACTCAGCCTTTTAAAAAATGGTTCCATAAGAAGGCTGTTTATGAGATTTTGTCACCAAGCAGCACACAGGATCAAACTGAAAAAAAAATCAACCAAAATTTCAAAAAGCTAATCCTTTCATTGTGGTTAGGTTAAACATTAGCACTCATTCTATGCTAGATTTGAGGACTGTAGCTAACTGCTGTAATCTGTAATTACATTTCACAAAACATTAGGCAAACAAAGCACAAAAGCATGTCTTCATCCAGACATCCTAATTCAGACAGCCAGATGCTGAGACTAGCCACTATCCACCATTAAATCAGGTTTGTGAGCAGCTGGAAAGGACAGCAGCTCTCAATGTGTGTCCTCCACACTGCTCAGGAGGTTAACAAGCTCTGGCCTGCTATAATAACACACCAGCCTGCAGCCACCCAACTCCTCCAGCCCACAATCCAAAACATCTGACTCAACCAGACCAGAAAAGACACTGCAAGATATGTCAGATCCCATTCTCACCTTCTTAAGAGACACTACTTTCCACTGCCTTCAAAGCTCTGGTGGTCACAAACTCTTCATTCAATAAGGTGTGTGAAAGAAAAGTTCAGAAACCTTATTCTTTAGCCGAATGTATAGTTGAGGTCAAAAGTTGACATACACCTTGCAGAATCTGCAAAATGTTAATTATTTTTACCAAAATAAGAGGGATCATACAAAATGCATGTTATTTTTAACTGAGTACTGACCTGAATAAGATATTTCACATAAAAGATGAAAATTGTTGAAAATTGCTGATGCTTCAGGAGAAAAAACGGTGCATTAAGAGCCAGGGGTGTAAACTTTTGAACAGAATGAAGATGTGTACAGTTTTCTTATTTTGCCTAAATGTCATATTTTTTGATTTAGTACTGCCCTCCAGACACTACAGAAGATACTTACATGTTTCCCAGAAGATCCTGATCTTCAAATTCAAAAAGTTTTCATCCCCCGGCTCTTAATGCATCGTGTTTCCTTATGAACCATCAGTGAGCATTTGAACCTTCTGTAATAGTTGCATATGAGTCCCTCAGTTGTCCTCTGTGAAAAGATGGATCTCAAAATCATACAGTCATTGTTGGAAAGGGTTCAAGATAATTAATCGCACATTTTTCCTGAAATGAATTGTGATTCATCCTACCTAAAATTAAAGTTTTTGATTATACTTTTATACTGCAATAATTTCACATTCGTGCTTTAAGTTAATGTAGAAACAACATAAAGAATGTATATGTTTAAAATTTGTTATGACTGAATCTTTTTTATGACTGAAGGCAAGTATCACTAATTCCAACTGATCTCGCTATGATTTTTTTCTTAATATTTCACCATTGAATATAACCATTTAACATTACAGTATAATTGAGAGCTATCACTTTAACATTTATTAGACTTTAAAAAATAACTTCTAACTTGAAACAATCTTCACATAAATCTGATTTACAGATAAACCACACGCTCTTATTTCAGTGTTGTTTTTTATTTTGTAGGTATTTCAGCTAACAGTTTGTTTTGTACACAGTTGAACAACATTAATTTAAAGATAAAGTCTCTCCGCAGCAACTCAGGATGCTGTTCCTGCTGCCACTTACATAGTATACCATAAAATCACATTATATTTATCCCAAATTATTGTTAATGTTCGTAATGACTTTATCAAAGGCTGAAGATTGTGTATCTTTCCGCACAACCTTTTTTCTGTCAGAATACTTTATATAGGGAGCTAATAATATAGATTGTGCTTTCTCTTTCTGTTTGCTCTGTTTTGTTATTTATAACAAATTAAAACTGCTTCTGTATTAACTGTTTTAGACTACTTTCTTAAATTGGGTGCAGTAGCCTACATGCGAGTTGTTCTAAACGCGCCGCGGCTTCTCGTCAGGTGCGTGACAGCATTCCGCAAATGTATAAATGCTTGCAGTTTTCTAATAACTTATTTAACTTCTTAGGTAATATCAATGGTATGACGTTTCAGATGCGTCCGAAATGACAAAAACATATACATATATTTATTTGTTTTAAAATTATTGCTAGAAACAGTTTGGCAGTCGCTGGATATTGGTAGGGACACGTCCTGTGCGTCCCCCCTAAAAGCTGGCTGCACACTAAACGATTTTAAGGCCGATTTTAACCATCGGGGGGGGCGTGGCCTGATATGAGACTTTTCGCAAACAATTTTTTGTCCAAAATATCCTCTGTTGTGTGGTGTCATTACGATTATTAACTTCTCACGATCAAGATGGAGCATAAATCTCAGATGTGATTCTTGATCAGGCTTTCTCTGACGTGATTCCTGCGATAGCCAATGAGAGCGAGCAAGCGACACTTACCGGATGTTGGGTGCTTCTATAGCTGAAACTTGGCAGCCACAAAAAAAAAAAAAAATGCCACGAAAGCAGAATACATCCCCCATATTCTTTTTTTACACATTGTTTTTCACTGTGAAACGGAACGACAGTGTTGCCAAGTCTGCAGTTTCCCCGCGGAATTGGGCTACTTTAACACTGTTGCCGCGAGTTGAATCGACTCCAATAACGTCATATTTAGCCCCTGAAATGCTAATTTGGGTGGGTTTTGTTGTGAAAACCTGGCAACCCTGCGGAGCGCATTCCGGGAGAGCCATCTGACAACGCTGATTGTCTTTTGCTTTTGTTCTCTAGTAACTAGTTGAATCATCTAGTGTGTGCATTCAGAAGATTATAAGGCTAAAAATCAGAGGAAACTGTCTTTATGTCTGTGGGTCTCCCATGGTTTGAAAATCATCTAGTGTGCAGCCAGCTTAATTCTAAAAAAACCTTACATATTGTGCTTTTAACTGCTGTAACTTAACATTTGTAAACTGAGCCAATATAATTGATACATTACATAAACACAGTCTAAAGTGTGGTGCACTGAATGTTTTATTGCAATCAACTGACAATAGCAAAGTGCCTTTTTATAATAGCAATTGCTACAATTTAATAAAATAAGTATAGATATAAAAATCACAACAAAAATTAAACAGAGTACAACAAAAACACAGAAGCATAAAAAAAAACTATGGCAACTTTTTTTTAATATTCAGTGCACTATTTTGGTTGTTTTAAAAAAAAAGAACATAAAAATCACCACTTGAAAAAGCAGCACTGGCTGAACTGAACACACATCAACACAATATTTTTTGTCATTTGTTTTGTTTTTCTGCAGCTATACTGCCAGTACACAGCCATGACATGCAGCCCTCGAAATGCATTTACAACATTGTGAGAACATTATGATTCAGCTGGGCATGTTGAACTACAAAAACACTATTTAGAGTTCTGAATAAGTCTGTACAGGTTGAACGACAGCAGAACCGCAATATCACAATCAATGTCACACTACACATCTCCTGCTTGAGGAAGGCCAATATTGATCTAATAGAACCTGCATTACATTTGAGGGTTGCTGTGTTACAGTGGCTGAGGCCTTCCACAAGGTGGAGACAGTGAGGATGCCATTGATCTGACATGATGTCACGACACACACTTTCAGACATAATAAAATGTCTCCCTTACTCATCATGCACTGTACAGTTCAACAAAATTTTGTAGATAAAGAGAGCTAGATCACTGTGTCATCTGTATGAAGATTCTCAGACTGCTTTAGAATTACTTCCCATAATCCTCTAGGCCACTGTGCGTCAAGTAGCCGAGTTATAGTTGCCTGTATGTTCACTGCTATTTCTGTCTATGCAGATTTTTATAGTTCACATATTCTATCTAGGAGTTTTATGATTCAATAAATAAGACAGCCACAAGCTTCAAATGGATTTAAATTTCATTTACAGAAAAGCTGTGATGTTGACTGACAAGGTCTTGAGCGCTGTCTGTAAGTGAGACACATCCAGTTGGGTGTCAAACCGCATGTCGTCGTTACTAGATAACACGTTATGTTTCATAGTCCATGTTGAAATAAAAAGAAAAAGAAAATGTAACAAAGTTCATTCACGCTACAGCTAAGCTCTAAATGCTTTCAGATTAAATCTTTCTTGAATGAAACAGGACTAGTGTAGATTGCAGAGATCAAGTACTGTTACAGCATCTCCAATGGTAAAACATGGCAGTGTTTTCAACGTGTTCATGGAGACCGACAATAATTTAGATGCTATATTCACCCTCAGAGATATAGTCACACTAGTAGGTCTTCACAGGTTACAGGTTATGACACGGCGCTTTAAGTTTTCACAATCATTTTGTAACACAAAGATCGGGCACCATATTTCAAACACAAACCAATAAAGAGAAGAAGAACAACACTTGATGTGACTTAGAATATAGAGAAAACAAAACGTCAAATCCCTTCATAACTCATATATGCAGAAGTCTGCCAATATCTGCTTTCCTCCTAGATCATTTCAGGGCACGTTTGATGAAAAAAAAAAAGATCTTGGCACTGAGAATGTCCCTTGAGTCAATAGTGTCCTGTCAGCCATCTGCCTCAAGACAACATTTTTACAAGAAATTCAAAAACTCCAAAGAGAAAAGCCCTTCATGCCCCCTTTTGTTTCCATTCATCCTTGCATTACGAAAATACGAGGACACTGAGGCGAATGCTCACTAAATGTTGGGTCAACTGTGTATATATACACAAACTAACTCACACAAAAGGGTGTTTTGTGGAGATAAATGGATTTTCTTAACATTGGAAAGGTCAAGAAGACCTTGACATGGTCAATTTGTGGTCATGTGGAAACATCTGAGCACCAGTGATGAGAAAACATGTCAGTGTAGGAATCTCACTGTCTTTTTCCAACATCAGACGGCTCACGTTACACACGTCTAATCCTATGAATTCAAATTTGTGGCTTTTGAAGTTGTCTTTGGCAGTGAGGATGAGCTGGGCCTCATGTATATCCTTGAGTCTGTGGGCAATGTGGGCTCTCCATTCTCTATATCCATTTAAACAGAGGCAGTTCTCAGGTCAGTTCTGTGGCACGTGCACACAAACAAAATCAATATACATCCATTGTCAGCTTTCTGAGTTTTTCTGAGGAAAGATTGTCCTTTTCTTCCTTCATCCATACACCATTGTCTCTAGAAATGTTCATGGTCCAGCAATGACCTTCCAGTCTTCTGGAGCAAAAATCAGCACAGACAAAATAACAAATAATATGTAATGGTTTCCACCAGACTTCATAGACGGGAGTAAAAAAGCAAAAAGAAACTGCTGTTTCCAATCCTGGAGAGTGTCAGTCGGCTAAAATACATCAAGGCTCACGGATACTGCCACCTTAAAGGAAAGGTTCTCACACAAGAGCATGAACGAAAAGTAAAATCATATTTAAAAAAAAAAAAGATCAGGAGAAAGAAAGCAAAGCAAATGTCTAGGCATCAACACCAGCAGCCACCGTAGTCATGGCAACTTCAACTGAGGAAGGTCCTAGTCATATGGACGGATTGACAGGCCAGGCTAGAAGCCCAGATTACTTTCTGGTGGCCTCATCACGGACGTGGAGGAGAAGAAAATCAGAGATAGAGCGAGTCAGGGAAAGAGTGTAGATGAGCGAGTCTCTGAGCGAGACAGGGTCATATTCGTGTCACTGTTACTCCACAGAGCCGGGGTGAAGGCTGAGGGCTGGGGGGTCCAGACAGGTTGGGGAATAGCTGAGATGAGGCTCTTTGATCCACAAGAGCGGTGCTCCATTCTTGCCCTCCTGGTTCTTGCTGGAGCTGCGGGTCTTGTAGCGCACCAGCAGGACCGCGATGAGAAGGATGCCGAAGATAGGGAAGGGATAGAAGAAGACGAAGTAGAACAGGGAGTCGTTGGAACAAACCACTGATTGTAGGGTAGAGACTAGAGCGGAGAGAAGACAGAAAGAGTTACAACAATTTAATATGGAAATTAAAGGATTAGTTTACGCCCAGAATAAAAGTTTCCTAATGTTCAAGGTTTCTGAGGAAAACATTTTTCTCCCTATAGTTGGCTTCAATGGGTTGAAGGTTCAAAGTGCCATTTCAATACAGCTTCAAAGGGCTCTACAAGATCCCAGCCAAGGAATAAGGGACTTATCTTGTGAAACAATCGGTCATTTTCTAAAAAAGCGAACATTTATATACCTTTTAACCACAAATTCTCATTAAACTAGTTTGACCTCACACATTACGTAGTCAAGTGCCGACTCAGTGTTTACAAAGCAAGCATGTGAATAAGCTCAAACGCCCTTTACAAAAAAAGGTAAAACAATGATGTTAGACGTTGGTTTTGAAGTTGGAGAAAATTAGATGAGTTTTTCGCCCTAACTTACCTTTTTGAATCAAAGTACAGATGAAGAACTGTGATTACGTAATGCATGCATCGCAGAGCTAGTGCAGGGTGAACATTTGTGGTTAAAAAGTATATACTTTTTATATATATATATATATATATTTTTTAGAAAATGACAGATCATTTTGCTAGATAAGACCTTTTAAGGCTACACTGAAACTGCAATTTGGATCTTCAACTTGACTCCCACTGAAGTCTATTTTATGGAGACAAATCCTGGAATGTTTTCCTTAAAATCTCCTAATCTCTTTTGGACTGAAGAAAAAGACATGTCTGTCTGTAAAAAAGTGGTAAAAATTGCAGTGAAGAAAATAATATATGTAGGTGGTTATGCAGAAACTTAAAAAACAGATTTTTTTTGTTACATACTGTAAATACATAATGATAGAAAATGCAGGGGAAAAATGTAGAAAGTTTGCTTCAGTTAGCATTTCACATTAAGTGTGGGTAGAGAAATGACTTGTTGGCATTGTGTCTGATTAGGACACAGCGTAAAAGCATAAGAAAATATTAACAACCATATGCATATGTAGATGTGCTTATAATGTGTAAAAGCTCACCCTGCTCCATAACATTAACAATGGTGACTCCAGAGTTATTGGTGGCCAGACGGTACCAGGCATTGCGTGGGTTCAGCAACCACTCCTCCACATGGCAGTAGTAATTGCCAGCATCTCTGCCCCGAGCTTTCTGGATGGTCAGACTGTACAGGTCAGAGGTGGTGCGCTCAAACTGTAAGCGGGAGTTTGGACCGGGCTCCTCTGTAGGGCTGCAGTTGCCATTACCAAACACTGCATCATGACCAATGGAAAAGACGCACTCTTGCTCATTCTCCTCCTCTTGCCCCAAACGGTACACATACCAGGATACAGAGAAGCGAGAATCTTTCGAGGACTGAGATGGAATGCTGCAGCCCAGCCGGATTGATCCATCTTCAGGTACTGTGATATTGGATTCTGCCTCCTCCACCTGCAACTTCACCACTGCAATAAAAACCGATGATAAAAATCATAAAGTGCATGACAACATTTCTAATCTTCCTCAAAGATTAGGGTAGCATATATTGCAAACTCATTGTTACATTTACACTACCAGTCAAAAGTTTTTGAACAGTAAGACTTTTAATGTTGAAGTCTCTTCAAGCTGCTCACCAAGCCTGCATTTATTTGATCCAAAGTACAGCAAAAACAGTAACATTTTGAAATATTTTTACCATTTAAAATAACAGTTTTCTATTTGAATGTATTTTAACATGTAATTTATTCCTGTGATTGCAAAGCTAAATTTTTAGCATCATTACTCAGATCACATGATCTATCAGAAATCATTCTAATATTCTGATTTGCTGGTCAAAAAAACAATTATTATAATGTTGAAAACAGCTGAGTAGAATTTTCAGTGATGAAAGTTTCATTGATAAATAGAAAGTTCAGAAGAACAGCATTTATCTGAAATAGAATTATTTTGTAACATATATATATATATATATATATGACAGATCATTTTATATATATATATATATATATATATATATATATATATATAAATAAAAAAAGTTTAAACAAGTACAAAAAGGAAAATTTAATTTTATCATATTCCATACATATTTACATTTCCATATTCCATTTCCATATTTACAAATACCCCTTAAAATAAATTAAGGGGTGAATATATATCAAAATTCTGCAGGGCATCACGCATCCAGAAATGTGGAACTAGCTGTTCAATATGTCACTCTCAAATGAAGGTGAGGATCATCACATTTTGTGTGAGAAGTCACAAGCTCCTTTAGCAGGGTCTTGAGCTGAGAGCTAAAAATAAGGCTGCATTTACCGGCACACTTTAAGGGGCTCCTCTTATCATCTGCTCATGTAAAAGCAGTGCAATTTGACTTTGAAGATGGCAGATTACGAGGTGGTGAACCTTTCATCAACTATCTATTTGTAAATACATTTATATGGATGCCATTTCAGGCAATCGTGTAGCGGTGAGGTGATTTGACACTCACACATGCATCCCCAGGGAAATAAGACTGGAATTTAAGTGCATATTTAGATATATTATAGAGATATGCACTGTGTGCGCATATATATGAAAGGCGAAGTAAAAAAGGTATAAAATACAGAATTCATGAAAGACAGCTTGACTAATACAGTGCTGAGACGAAAGATTAGATACTGTATGCTACAGTAAGGGAAATGCATTCATGCTGAAGAATAGAAAATGCATTATGCATAAACAACTATGCAAAATAAGGGCTTCCATAATGTGAATGTTAAATTTGCATTATTTATTTAAAATAATATTTTATCACTTTCTAAAGTTATTGGACCAAAGAACACAAGGTAAAAAGTGCCCAAACTCACTTTTCTTGACCTTGATGTGTTTCAGAGGAGCAGATGTCTTGGCCACCTGTGCTCCTAAAGCTACTTGCTTAACGGACCCGAGGACAAACTACACAACAAAACGTGTCAGTGTAACAGCGGTAAGTCGACGACCCATGTGTAGTGCAGTAATATTGAAAAGTGAGTTGTGTCAGGTTAGGAAGTGGGGGTGGGATCTGTCTTCCCTGCTCCTCAAAGCTTTGATTCACTGCTGTCAAAGAGCCCAGATGGCATCAGACTAATGCAAACCTCATCACCTGAGCCACTAGACCTGCACACAGAAGCTAGGTCATGATGTTACTGAAAAAAAAGTCGGCATATAGATGAATAGCTGAGGCAGTTTGCAGCAGGGGTCTTCACGGGCGGCTGTACGGGGTGAACAGAGGAGCAGCAGCTGTGTTGCACTCAAATGGGCGTCACGAGTAAAGCCTCTGGCTCTGGCAGTCGTGATTGTGTCCGTTATGAGGTTCTGACTCCCCCTCGCCGCCTGCACTGTGAGTGCTAAGGTCTGTGGCCCATGTGGGGGGGCTCCCTGAGGGGCTGATACCCTGCAAGCTTTCATTTGAGGAGTTACACATACAAAGCCCCTGTCTCTCTTTATGTCTTCCTCTCATAAATGCACACATGCTGATGAATGATTCAGCTCGGGCAGACATGAGCTCAGGATGGCTGCGCTCCATGGTGGTCTCAGGGGGAGAATGTTTTCATGCTGCTCTTTCCGATCCTCTCATGCCAGATGGCCTGTTAAGCCCATGGGACTGCTACACACACCTACAACTGAGTCTCAAAGGCTTCGGAGTCTGCTATAGGAATAAAGGCCAATTCGGCTAGTAGGGTGCCATTGTAAATACTGTCCAGTACTTTCCATGAACAAGACACGCAAAAAATGTTGATCGTTAATCTCAGGAGGGCCTGAGATGTTTTCTTTTGTTCATTTTATTTTAGCATTTTTTGCAACACTGTTACTAAAATAAATATACAGCTTTGAGAAAAAATTAAGTGATCACTGCAAAATGATCAGTTTTTCTGTAGCTGAGCTATAGTTAAAAAAAAAAGTCTAATTTTCTAGCGAATAAAAAAAACATTAAACTAAAAACTAAATAGAAAATGTATAAAATTAAAAAAAGGAAAAAAAATTACACACCGTTCTAGACTAGAAAATAATTGAGTATTTTATGCTAATTAGGTGAAATCTCTTTACAATTTTCCAGCTGATACATTTTTTTAAAAAAGTAATTTATTTTTTTTGTGGTGCCAATTCAAAATTTTCTTTGATAACTACAATGTTAAAAAAATGCAGCAAAAACATTGAAAACTAAACGCGAGACAGATAAATATGCATGTATTTACATGCAAGATAAAATGATAAATATAAATATATTTACATACAAATATACACTACCAGTCAAAAGTTTTTGAACAATAAGATTTTTAATGTTTTTAAAGTCTCTTCTGCTCACCAAGCCTGCATTTATTTGATCTAAAGTACAGCTTTCTATTTCAATATATTTTAAAATGTAATTTATTCCTGATTTCAAAGCAGAATTTTTAGCATCATTACTCCAGTCACATGATCCTTCAGAATCATTCTAATATTCTGATTTGATGCTCAAAAAACATTTATTATTATTATTATTAATAATACTTTCAGTAGGACTATCAGGTTTCTTTGATAGAAAGCTCGGAAGAACAGCATTTATCCAAAATGGTAATCTTTTGTAACAAAATGTTTTATCATCAATAGCATCCTTGCTAAATAAAATAATACTAAATAGGTACTCAACTGTTTTAAATATTGATAATAATAATAAAAATGTTTCTTAAACAGCAAATCAGCATATTAGAATGAGAATGTGACACTGAAGACTGGAGTAAGGATTCTGAATATTTAGCTTTGATCACAGGAATAAATTACATTTGAAAATATATTCAAACAGAAAACTGTTATTTTAAATATTAAAATCTTTCAAAAATGTACTGTTTTTGCTGTACTTTGGATCAAATAAATGCAGGCTTGGTGAGCAGAAGAGACCTCTTTAAACAACATTCAAAATCTTACTGTTCAAAAACTTTTGACTCATAGTGTATATGTTCATCCATTTAATAAATCAACCACATTCTTACCTGGCTGTCTCACCAATACATGTGTGAAGCCAGAGGAGTCTTGTGCCAGGCGGTACCAGAGACCATCAGGGTCCATGAGCCACTCCTCCACAAGGCAGTAGTATGTTCCAGAGTCGCTGCTCTCGGCACGGTGCAGAGTGAGGCCGTATAGCCGAGGAGAGAGTCTCTCTGACTGCACACGGCTACGGAGACGTTCCTCCTCTGCGTATGCTCCATACTCGAATGCTCCAGAGTGTTCGATCTTCAACAGCAGCTCATCCGGCTCTCCTGCCTCGGCCTTCCGGGCGTACCACAGCACGGCATGCTGAGAGTCCGGGCTGGTCTGAGAGGTGATGGAGCAGTTGACACGTACCCGACTGTCCTCCAGAAACTGCAGACTCTGGTTGGACTTGTGCACCTTCAGTTTACTCACTAAAAGAGGAGAATGGAAAAAGGGGAAGCGTTAGTACAATGAACAGAGATTTACAGGCCACTTAAAAAGTTATAAAGTTCATATTTCCGAACACACTTAAAGGAATAGTTCACTCAAAATTTATTTACTCACTCTCAAGCCATTCTAGGGTTATATGACTATACAATAAAAATGTCTTCCGAGCTTTATAATAGCAGTGAATGGCTGTTGAGATTTTGAAGTATAATTCAATAACAATATTTATTGCAATATAATTTTTTTCTCAATAAAACGATATGAAGAGTTCAATATAATGTTTATGCACCAAAAGCGAAATGAAACAGACCGTTTATCCGCTCAGTTTGGCAGTAATGCAACATCAAGGATGCAAGCTGCCATTAAAAAAGTTGTTTATCCACTTGGATCAAAGTTCAACTAATGCATAACGGCTAAACAGTGCTGTGAACACAAATGACTCTATTGCTATGTGCAATGAGACAGTCAGAAGGCTTTTAAATCTACACGATATCATTTACCATGGATTTACTGTAGTAACACTCACTGCATCATGGTATTGTGGCAGAAATGTGGGATATTCACATTAAATTTTATTACAGGAGTAATGGTATATAATTATAGTATGTATTTGTAATTAAGCTATAGCATATGTGCATTTATACTGAATGATTTTAGACTACTGTTTTCATACAGGCTACCTAAAAACCATATAGTTATATTTTTTACCATGGTATTGAGGTACCATATGTGTGGTTTTAACTGCGTTTATCATGATTTAAAATGTATGCTACTATGGGAGACCAAAAAAGATTTGTAAGAATAAGTTTAACCATATAAAACTTTGAGGTTACTACAATTTTTACAGATGTTACTGATTTTGATAATGAACAAAAATGTACCTCTGCATCCTAACTCAAGCTACTATCAAATGTGTATTTCTAAGAGACAAAAAAAAAAAAGAAAGGATAATTTTTCTGTTTAGATATTTAGGAAAATTAATGGTCTGGTTTCTACAACTTTCACTTAAGAGCAAAAATCTGACTTTAAATTTGAAAGAAATAAAGATTTGACATTTAACATGATAATTATCGATATTGACTAATATGAGAAAAAAAAAATTGTTTGCCCATATCGCCCAGCCCTATTTTAAAGCAAAATAAAGTGCACCCATCCATCATAAAAAGTATTCCACATGGCTCCAGGGGTTAATAAATGCCCTTTAAAGTGAACTGATGCATTTGTGTAAGAAATATATATGTTTTAAACTTTATACACCATAATCTTTAGATTCCTCTAACTATCATATACGCATTCATGCGAGAGTGGTGTTCCAGCGTATGGCGTAGGATGTAGGCATAGCGTAAGCTCTGCTGTAAATGTGCTAGTCTCGTGACAACCAAGTTTTGTTTACAGCAACGGGAAACTTGGATTATTTTGAAATCCTCCAACATTTTTTTCTCATTTTGTACTTCTAATTAATGACTGGTGTCAACAGCCATTCACTTCCATTATAAAGCTTGGAAGAGCCAGGATATTTTATAATATAACTCAAATTGTATTTGTCTGAAAGAAGAAAGACATATATACCTAGGATGGCATGAGGATGAGTAAATCATGGGGTAATTTTCTCTTTTGGGTGAACTATATGTGTTGCTGCTAAGTGACTGCTTGAAATGCTTGTTTTAGATCTGGAAGAAATAAGACATCAGAAATATTCTTAGGGGAACATGACTGCGAGATCCTGGGCATACATATTGGATTACTACAGGTGCTTCAGGTGTGACCGTCATCAGCAATGGCTGCTATTTCACACCATGAGAGGATTTGTGAGCACCACAAGAGCTCAGAAAGGCACAATGAGGATGGGAAACACTTTCACACCTGCAAATAAAAGATCTCACACACAAATGCGAATCATTAGATATGTGCAACAAAGAAGCACTTCAAAGTAAAGAGAGCAGATGTCCTACATGCACTGCCCTGTTATTTGGCACAAGAACGTGCAAAGGGTCCAGGCACACTTTCAAACGTATTAAACATATGCCACTGTATTACTCCTCCCATTTTCCCTAAACACACACGCAGCGCCTTTTATCAAGAAACTACAAAATTGGTAGGACTTCATATGATTGTTTCTTTTATTGCCTCAAATTAATGAGCATCTGTGAAACTTCACATTCTGTTTTTCCTGCTTTAATGGCTCTTGGCTAAAAATCCAATTTTCCACTGACACTTTGGCTCCAGTAATCCCCATCACGCATTTCTGCACTTCTAGCAAAGTCCCCTGATTCATCCTTAAGCCTGGACCTTCTCCGTGAATAACAGTGGCATGAACACTCTCATGCTTCTTACCAGCAGGCTAGAAACCCAATCCCTGCAGCAAAGCTACTCAACTCAATTGTATGTCATAACGATTTAACAGTTTTTTTTTTTTCTTTATTTTTTTTTTTTTATCTCTAAGGTGTTTTAAAAAAGGTAATGAATTGTTCCTCAATTTCGGCTTTCAAATTTACCAAATAGAAGTAAAACATGAATCACTCCCAAAAGTACAGAGAAAACTATGACAAATAATTAATGATCACAGTTTTATCTGATGTGACAGCTGTGTGTTTGCAGTATTACTGCTGTCTGCTGACACACTGTTGTCATTGTACATGCTATCAGGCCAAGAGCCTCTAAAATTAAAATGTCACACTGCAAAATGAGCTTTGTTCACTCCTGCAGGGCTGTCAGAGTTAATATCTCCTCACAGTTCAGCTTAAAAAAAAGAAGACACCAACAAAATTGACAAGAATGAGTGTCTGTGTCCCTTCAGTTGTTGATGGTAGTTGTACTAGATCAGTTGCTTGTTGGCATATAGCAGCTAAATAACTGCTAATTTAGCTAATGTAAAGAAAAGTTAATTAATAACAAAAGAACAAAAACACTATGAGAATCAAAAAATGTTTGAAAGCTCTTAAAAAGCAAGATGGTTCCTCACTAATCTGGAGTAATGGCTGTTGCAAATTTAGCTTACATTAAAATACAAAACAGGCATTTTAAATTGTAATAACACTTCAGTGTAGCATCGGTGACTCACAGGAGACTAAATAATATCTTACTGACCCCTAACTTTTAAACGGTTGTGTATTTTCATTGAACAGGCTATAAATAAAGAGTACACTTAGAATCTGCAGTGGGCCTGAATTTAATTGAGACTGACAAACATGTACATAAACTTTAGCCGTTTTCGACACTGCTAACAGGCATTTATCCTTTAAATGCAAAATGGCATCTTGTGTGCCCTCAGACATAGGACATTACTGGTTGGGTGCACACTAAAGATGCTCTCAAAGCACTGGCAGTCATTCCATAGGGAATCTCTGCAGAACCCTTCAGAGCTAGCAGCTAATCGCAGGAGAATGCCTCTTCAATCCTCTAAAGCAGAACCACCAATGGATGGGATTTCCACACAACAGATTTCTTAGTTTTCTTTCTAATTTCTCCGGTTTTGACAGAAAACAAAGGCTGAAAAGGAGATGTCAGGGATTAAAGACCCCATGAAATCAAAATTAGAGTTATGTGGCTTTTAGTTCATGTAGTTTAGCTTTGAAGCCATCTATGTGTTAGTGTACTTGTCAACGCTGAAAATTCACTTTTAGCAGATACTTGCGGTTAAAATGTTTTATCTGTACAGAGGCCGAGATTATTTCCTATCATATTTTTTATGATCTCATTGCAATATTTTAACCTTAAAGTATTAATTAAAGTGGTGTCTACCGATTAAAAATTAATCACACATTTTTCCTGAAATGAATTGTGATTATTTCTACCTGATATTAAAGTTTTTAATTATACTTTTATATTGCAATAATAAATTAATGTAGAAACAGAAAATTCCATTTTTAATATTTGTTTAATGCCATCTTTTTTTTATGACTGAAGGCAAGTATCACTGATTCCAACTGATGTCTCTGATTATTTTTTCCAAATATTTAACCATTGAATATAACCATTCAACAGAACAGTATAATTAAGAGCTATCACTTTAACATTTATTAGACTTTAAAAAATAACTTCTAATTTAAGTGAACTTGAAACAATCTTCACGTAAACCCATTATAATAAATGTCATATATGCTAGCTTAGTTCTTCTTTTTTGTTGTTGTTGTTGTTGTTGTTGTTCTTTGATTAGCAGACATCACAGCAGCTGGCTATTAGTATATTTTGGCTGCTCTTACTTTAAAAGCTGCTGCTGCTGAACTTGACGCAGATCTGGCACTGCTTTTAATGTGGCCTATAAATAACAAAAATTTACATTCACAGTTTCAAGGCAGCTTTAATTGCCTTTTCATGTCTTAACTAAATGCTCATGTTGCACTAGCTCTGCAGTGCACGTCTGCAACTTCACACATTAAGTAATCACGTTGAAAAGGTCACCACAGTTAGTTTTTCTTCTGTGTACTTTGGTTCAAAAAGGTAGAGTGGGGTGAAAAACTTAATCTCATTCTTTCCCTTCACATAGTTCTTCTACCTTTTTTGGAAAGGCCATTCGACTTTCTTTGGTATGTTCGCTTTGTAAACACTGCGTTATTAATGTGACCTTCACATAGTTCTTCTGCCTTTTTTGGAAAGGCCATTTGACTTTCTTTGGCATGTTCGCTTTGTAAACACTGGGTCCAACATGACTACATAACGAGTGAGGTCAAGCTCGTGCAAGATGAGCATTTGTGGTTAAAAAGTATATACATTTTTAGTTGTTCGCTACATAAGACCCTTATTCCTGCAATTTGGACCTTCAACCCATTGATCCCCATTGAAGTCAACTATATGGAGAAAAATCCTGGAATGTTTTCTTGAAAAACCTTAATTTCTTTTCAACTGATAAAAAAAAGAAAGACATGAACATCTTAGATGTTCATTAGTACATTATCAGGTGAACTAATACTTTAAAACTGTGCTTGTGAGTTCAATTAAGTTTTTTTTTTTTTTTTTTTTTTTTTTTACTGAATTTGTTTGTGGTTGATCACATCACCGATCACAGGTGGATTCAGCGTTACATGATATTCAGAATCATGTTTACAAACACTCTGGCTTTTTTTTAAAAAAAATGTAAAGCACCTAATACTGTTGTTTGACTCTAGCACTGCTGCACAATTAAATACAATCATGCAATATTGCTCAGTTTCACTGAGGCTTTGAAATCAGAGAAAAGTTATGCACAGAAGCTCACAGCTGAGACACGGTTTAGTCTCCTGGGCAACAGAAAAGCAATACAGCGAATATGATTGGAAACATTTGCCTTCTCTGTTTCAAGCTCACTCCTGGTCAATGCTTTTCTTTCAACATGATGCATAAGTAGACTTGGAGTGGAGAACTGATGCTCTGCTCTCTCTCTTCCCCATTCAATTTTCTAATAAAGAAAATGAGCAGAGCAGGGAGCCTTTGACAAGACGGAAATGAGGTCCATTGGTCTTTGTACTTTTCTGTCCTACAGAAGCAGCTATCCTTTCATTAGCTCCCAAGAGTTGCAGCAGATAAGATTATCTCCCCACTCATATTAGCCATAGTTATGAACACTTTTGCGTGGGTTTTCCATCAATCACTTGTTTTTAGGGTTACTGAATCCTTTGGAGGGTCTCCTCTATGTGTCCTACTGAAGGAAAGCAGCCAATTAAATTCTGACAGAATCCTCTCCGACTCCCGACTCCACCAGGCATGATTAAACAATTTAATTAAACAAGATATTTGTTCTTGACAAAACGGCACGCCATTTCTTTTTGTTGTAGAATCGAATTAGGAAAATCAATAAATGTATGAAAAGCGAGAGAGGGAAAAGAAAGATGGGAGAGTAAGAGAGACTGCAAAAATGAAGCAAATCAAGCAGCACATTTTAAACAGCTCAGAGCTTGATTAGAGGCAGTTTGTGACGGCTCTCAGACGGAGGGCGAGGAGGTGCGGAGGGGGAGGCTGGCAGCGGAAAAAGCAAACAGAGAAAATGTTTAGAGTGCATTTGTGATTTTCTAAGAAGACAGCGAGCCGCGTTCCCTCCTCCTGCGTGTGTCCAATTTGTTAGCCCCAGTTAATTACCAACACACTGCACTGCCGAGATAAAGATGCTTTTATTTGGTTTATTTATTGATGACACAATCTCCAAAGATAATGCAGCCTTCCCAACAAGAAACACAAAACATTTATTTATTATATTAAGAAAACATCCACATGCACAGGAGATTTTAAAGGGGAATAAAAATAGTTTACTGTGCTATGAAAACATACTATAAGGCAAACAAAAATGTCTTGCCAGTCCAAAAAGGGCATTTATTGCAACGAAAGCCTGAACTACATGTTCCCAGTCAGATCTTCAGTAAAATATGAATTTTAGAATCAGAATGTACAGCTTGTAGGAGCAGTCACGCAGCACGAATGCCACGCACACTACATTTCTGACACTGCCAGAACTTTGTCAGAGGCTGAGATTTATTGCAAAAGCAATACATGTGGCCCACTCAGTCACAGTGAGGTAGAAAAAGGGAAGATGAATTAATGAGAAAAAAATATGTGCAATGTTTAGCTAATCTTATGCTGTTCATGACTGGGAGTAGCACCTCCTACTCTGCACATATTTGTTTAACAATGCACTGATCATTTCAGTCTGATCTCAACAGTTTATGCGACTCATTTCAGTGAATATGCCAAAAGTGATGCAGAATTTGCAAAAAGGCTGTTATTGAAGGACAGAGCAGGTAAAACTGGATTAGACTGAACAGCAAACCGTGGCTGTTGAGTAAGTGCAGTGAAACACTTTTTGATGGCAGTCAATGTATTTACACTAGGGATGTATTGATAATATCAATACTGTGGTATCGCAATAGCAAAACTGTCTCGATATTATAGTGGTTACATAACGGTATAAAACGATATACCAAAAAGTGTAGCTTTTTAAAAAATATTCTAACATAAAATGTCTTTAAAGTTGTGCTTTGGGCCATCTGTCAAACAAACTAAAACGAAAGAACAATATGGCTTAATCCCTTTCATCAAGACTGTTTTCGCTGTGCTTTTCAAAGCGAATCACGCGTCGTTCAGGCAATCAGTTCGTGATCCAGTGTTTTAACTTTTTTAATGCATGTGCTGCATGAGTTTAGCACACATTTGGGAAGGCTGAGTTCCCTTTAAAATTCAGTTCACTGACTTTCTTCTGACATAAGTTTTTTAAGTTAAGAACATGGGTTCAAGCTCTTATTTTGAACTCTTAAAGTGCATTAGACAAAATAATTAAAATTTAAAATTTACAAATTAATTTTTTTTCCAACTTAATTTGTCTTTTTTTATTTTAAATATTGCATATTATTAATTATCATATCATGAGATTTTAATATTGTTACATCTCTAATCAGACATCAGAAGATTACAGAGAACGGTTCGGACTGCTGAGAGGATTATTGGTGCTCCCCTGCCCACCCTTCAAGAACTGTATACATCTAGAGTGAGGAAAAGAGCTCAGAAAATCACTCTGGATCCCTCACATCCAAGCCATCCCCTCTTTGAACTTTTGCCATCTGGCTGGCGCTATAGAGCTCCAAATACTAGGACATCCTGGCACAAGAACAGTTTTTTACCCGAGGCAATCCACCTTATTGAACAGCTAAATGTTCACCCCACTGTGCAATAAAAATATGTGCAATAACCTTATATTTATTTGTTACACCTCCATCCTATTACATCCCTGCATCTCTTTCCATTCTATCATTTAGCACAGCTGTACATACCACTTATTTATTTCTCTATTTATTTTACTATATATATTTTTGTCTATTTATATTTACATGTGTATTTTTATTCTCATCCTATTTTTATTGTCTCTGTGTTGTTGTTGTCTCTGTGTACTGGAAGCTAATGACACAAAAACAAATTCCTTGTATGTGCAAACAGACTTGGCAAAAAAGCTCTTTCTGATTCTGATTCTAATTTACCGAGAAATCCCAATCAGAAAACAACATGTCACATGCTCAAATGTTGATACTGATATATAGCTGAGCAAAGATATATAAGAGAATAGCAGTAAGATACAGTACAGGGCAATTCACACCACACCGACAGACACTGACAGAAACCAGCAGACACGTCGCTGGATTTTGTTGGCTCATTGTTTTACCCCATCAGTATATGTTGTCAAAGCTCATTTTCGCTGATTGAACATGCTGAATCTGCACTTGTCTGGGAAGTGACCTACTGTAATCTGGTGTTCAACCGCCTTGCTCTGTCAGTGCAGTGTGAATTGGCCTTAAAGGCAATGTTCACCCAAAAATGAAAATTCTGTTATTAATTACTCACTAATGTTGTTCCAAGACCTTCATTTATCTTTGGGACACAAATAAAGATATTTTTGATGAAATCCGAGAGTTTTCTGACAGCAACACAACTGACACGTTCAAGGTCCAGAAAGGTAGTAAGGACATAGTCCAAATAGTTCTTTCTAAGCCATTAAATGTTTCACAGTTGTCTTGCTGTCTATGCAGAGTCAGAAAGCACTTGGAATTCATCAAAAATATCTTAATTTGTGTTGTAAAGATGAATGAAGGGCTTACAGGATGGAACGACATGAGGGTGATGTATTTTTATTTTTGGGTGAACTATCCCTTTAAGACAATGTGATTTAACAGAAGGCTAAAACTATAATTTATGAGATCTGCGATGAGAACGTGATCGATGCTACTTAGAATTTCTTATTCCATTATTAAAACAGTGATCTTTAGAGTGTTTTGTTGATGACACAAAAACACAAGCACTCATTAGGGATGAACAGTTAATCGGTAGCTGCTAATTTCAACCCCCACTGACAGATGAAGAGTCCTTATCACTGTCAATCACTTACAACATAATAATATCTCAGTTCATGCATATTTATGAGTTTCACAAGCACGTCTATTTGCCCGAGCATGAGTGGAGACTGAGAAATGGTTGAGGTGTACCTATAAACATAAAAGACTTTTTGGAGCACTCTCTTTTTTTAAAAGGGGGGAAGAGGAGATCCATTTGCAGCCTTGCAGATGCAAAGTGGCTTTGAGTGGAGCAATGACAACTGGAGGTGGATAATCATCAGAGATGGAAAGAGGAGACAGAAGAGTGCCTGAAAGGGATAGAAGGAGGAAAAAGCACAACATATTTTAAAAAGGGGAAAAAAGAGAATCAGGGAGTGAGCAAACGGTGCAGTAATATTAAGAGGTAATCGTTAAATCACAAAACGGCAGAAGAGCTGCTCACTTTGAACTGAGATAAGTTAGAACTGAACTGTTGCCAAAATGAGAGGAAAAGTGAAATTATGGACTGCGAAGTGGAGTAAGTGACTTTCTGTTGAAAGCGCATCAAAAACGGTGTTTCGTTTTTACGCCGCACTAACCCGAGCACATTGATGGCCGGCTTAGAGCTCTAAACTTGACTGCTCTTCCATGAGCTCTTCCAACTGTTAATCCAAGCAGCAGAGCCTGAAAAGTGTCATATTAACGTTCTGAAATGTGTTTAATCCCAGTGAAACAGATTGCGTGTGTGTTTTTTGAGAGGTGGGAGGCTGTGTTCCCTCAGGAGAGCAGTTTAAGCAGATCCGCCTCGCACAGTGAAGAATGAGGCTTGAGCACTGCTGCCCCTCCGTCTGCTACAAAAACATAATGGGAGCCTAATATCTATGCTAATGAGGCTGATACATCTCTGATTCCTTTGTGTTGCAGAAGGATTTCCAGCAGTCTTCTACAATGCAATTAGGGCTATATTGTAATTATGTGGATCTGTGCTCGGGCAGGGAGTCCACAGATGAGCCCTCTGTATCCTGTGCCTCCTCCCTGCTTTAATTCTCCAACCTCCATTGAGACGTGTACCCCCTCCCTTAACTTGCGACATATGTGCGTGTTCTGGTCTGTGATGCAGCAAAAACAACAGGGAACTCTGGGATTGCTGTGTGCTCTCAGAAAGCCTACAGTAAGTACACTGAGGTCTGTTAGAGCGGGCAAAGGTGCCATGTGTTTATATGCACCGCGAGAGACACATTTGACTAAATCAAATGTTTTCTTTTGGCCGAGTGTCTGGCAAGGAAAGTGGCTGAACAGCATCTGTTTAATGCTCTAGTCATTTTACCCACAGGCCTTTCGGTCATTTTGCATTTAGTCTTATATGTATGATAATCAGCAAAAACAACTTGTGAAAAAAGAAAAAAGGAATGAAAACATTACAGGAACTGAAGAGTGAAGAAGTCAAGTAACATTAGCTAGGGAGCTCAGGATTTAAAAAAAAAAAAAAAAAAAAGATGAGTGGCATTCTCAAAAACTTTGATTAAAAATGCTATAAAGTGTGTTTATGGATACAGGCAGGGGAGAGGTTCTGAAGGGGAGTTATTATTACAGACAGCCTGAAGAAGCACTGGTAATAAGCAAGGACATATTTTTAAAAGTGTTTACACGTGGTCCAAAAAAGGCATACGAATGAAAATCATTTTAAAATATGCAAAATGACATTTGGAGCACCATCAGTTTAGATTTCCAAAAATGTTTTTGAGATATGCCTTGCTGTCTACTGTCTACATGGGCAACATTATGAAATATGTGACCCTGGACCACAAAACCAGTCATAAGTTGCACAGGTATATCTGTAGCAATAGCCAACAATACACTGCATGGGTCAAATTTGATTTTTCTTTTATGCCAAAAATCATTAGGATATTAAGTAAAGATAAGTTTCATATATTTTGTAATTTTTTTTACCATAAATATATCAAAACTTAATTTCTGATTAGTAATATGAATTGCTATGCACATAATTTGTGTCTTTAAAAAGACACAACAATGGATATTCAATTTAGCTGGAAACTGCAGTGAATTGTATGTGTGCAAAAATGTAGTTAGATGCAGGTTTTCCATTGAGCCCATGTTGCTTAAAATGCTATCTGTGTAGGCAGCTGAAGGTTTTAGAGCACAGCCAGAGTGCAGGTGGGTGTGAATTTGTGTGAATCAGGTGGGAGACAGTGCCCTATATTTTGACCTTGAGCATCAATTCAGAGCTAATTAATTACCAAACCCGTATGAAATGGTTTTGGATATGAATGCTTCAGAAACAAATGTGCTTCATCAATCTTCTATTGTGTCAGTTAATGTCATGGAGTAAGGTCTATTGGCTGGGCACTGGGATGGAAAATAAAGGAGCACACAAAGCTCTAGTGATTGAATTAGGAGCAAAGAGCTTGTGGGCTCTGGGAGGAATATAAGGTGCTCTACATAAAGGCCCCTGGGATACGGTCTGGAGAATACTGTAGATCAGTGCTTCTCAGAATTGTCAGGCCAAGTATCACCTTTAATCAATCCAGAACATCCAAGTATTGCTGACTAACTCTGAAATAACTCTAAAACAAGATTAATGACTGTGAGCATTATAATGCCATATTTTGATGACTATCAATATTCCTGTAAATAGGATAATCTGTGGTGCTGTAAGACCTCCATTAACCACTGGACTCTACTCAGTGGTGTGACTGAAGTGCTGTTCTGAAATGAGAAGTTTTTTATTTAAATCAAATGTAAATTCATGTCCTAGTCTCAATTTTTAAAACATTACCCTTTCAGAGAGAGAGAAAAAAATATATTTGTTTTATTTTTACATTAGCAATGTATTACTATTCTATTTATTAAAGCCAAGTATGAATCTCATTAATCAGTTAGTGTTTGTAAGCATTCTACATTTATTCCAAAATAATAACTTAAGGCAGTAACAATTTAAACTATACATATTTTTGTGAATTTATGGTTTTCAATAGTTACCTTTTAACTATTTTAAAATGTTTCAGATTATCAACCATCAAAGCTCGGTCAATACAGTAGTCAACATTTGAAGTGGATGAAAAAAGTTCTAATCAAAGTTGTCCTAAGACAAGAATGGGTATTGTTTTGGTTTTAGGACAACTTTAATGAAAGGTTTTGATCCACTTCGAATGTTGACTACTGTATTGGTCACAGACAGAAATAATTAAAATTTCACCAAGCTGATTACTCACTAAAAACTCCCAAAGATCATGTTTCCAGGCCATTTCAAGTCTTATTTTGATGTAACAAAGTGGTTAATTATCTAAGTGTGTGAGTTAAACTTAAGATATTTGTGAGAAAAAAATAGTCTTCCCATTAACGCCATTGTTCATTCAGACCGTTTCGCGAACACAGAACGTGGCGTTTATCGCATGAACCAATCACAGATAATCATAAGTAGTCATACCCAACCATATTGTGATTAAGGCGTGACCTTTCCCCATTCTTTCTTAATTACCCCCTACTAAACTCACCGCACACTTTAGGGGTTCTGTTAAAACTCAATGCACTCAGGGGAGACGAGAGAAACGTAGACTCCCGCTATAACTTTACTTGCTGGTGTCGCCATTGTGTATATATATTATATATACATATAGTTTTTTTTTAAAAAAACGAGTGATGCACTTTTTAATGTCATATTTTGGAATATTGGTGTTGTTTTATTTTTGTACTACAGATTTTTTTCTCATCTAATATTTTGAGGAGACACCTGTGAAATGCCCCTGACTCTACTGTACATATTACTGAAAACTAATGGCTGCTGAAAATTCAGCTTTGCCATCATAGGAAACAAATTTCAGTTTTAAAGTGACGTGACATGTGGCCAAGTATGGTGACCCATACTCGGAATTTGTGCTCTGCATTTAACCCATCCAAGTGCACACACACAGTAGTGAACACACACACACCGTGAACATACACCCGGAGCAGTGGGCAGCCATATTGCTATCGCTGCGGCGCCCGGGGAGCAGTTTGGGGGTTCGGTGCCTTGCTCAAGGGTCTCACCTCAGTCGTGGTATTGAGGGTGGAGAGAGCGCTAATTAATCACTCACCCCACCGACAATCCCTGCCGGACCTGGGACTCGAACCTGCAACCTTTCAGTCACAAGTCCGACTCCCTAACCATTAGGCCACGGCTGCCCCGTAAATGATATTAAAACAGTAATTTTAAATGGTAATAAAATTTCACAATATTATTTTTCTTCTGATCAAATAAATGCAATCATGCAGAGCAGAGGAGACTTTCAAAAACATGAAAAAAAACTTTTAAATAGCAGTTTTAAATAGTAGTGCAGTGCATATTATATGTAAATATGTGTGTGTATGTGTGTGTGTGTGTGTATATATATATATATATATATATATATATATATATATATATATATATATATATATATATATATATATATATATATATATATATATATATATATATATAGATAGATAGATAGATAGATAGATATAGATATACACATACTCACCCACAGGTGTTAATATAGCCACTTTGCGGTTTGATTCAAACGAATTGGTACTAAATAAAAACATTTGATCTTAAAACCTCTCCCATCTGCCTAGTGGCGCTTGTTGTTTCAGAGTCAGCCGGCCACTTTAAAAGCCGCTTCCTTTCATGAAATTGAGCATCTAGATTCTACTTGGAGGCCAAACAAAATCATATCTCGCCTTTTGATGATGGCTTCATTTTTTTGCTACTCTCCTTTTAGCACTTGGAATAAAATTGTGGTGCATAAGACACCGATCAACACGGCTATGCTACATCCCACACTGCAGAAGACTATGCAGGATATGAAACTATATACCACTGAGAACCTCCAGTAGGTCACATCATGCAGCAGTGAAATTGGGTACAGAAGTGTCATCATGCAGCCTGTGAATATAGAAACCTGTAAATAAGGTAATCTGAAGTGGTTCTCCTCTCAGAGAAGATTTCTTGGAGACACAAAACAGTTTCTGTTCACATCTGGTAAGGTTCGCTGGTTTGGTTTAGTGGGGTAGAGCAGGATGGACAAGGAGGTTTAAAGCAGACTGAGGGTGGGAAAACTATGAGAACGTGAAGCTACAGGGTTTCGTGAAAGGAGAAACTGAGAATGTGTGTGGGAAAGAGAGAGGCTGATAAATCCTCTGTGCCCTGGAGGGAGATTGTGGTGCATGCTGGAAGACTGTGCTCCTAATGAAGATGGACAGCAGAGATCCATCCATGGGACACAGAGATAGCGCCTCTCCATGACAATTCAGATGCCGTCAATTACAGGCATAGTGAGAGCCATCAGTGGGCCGGATGACTCGTGCCCACTGGGTACGACAGGTGTGGGAGAGCATTGATCCGTCACTGCCAGGACCCATTTATGTAAAAGACACTTAACACTTTAACAAGGGCTGCTGGAACAGCACTGTATTAATGAGAAAGTTTCAACAGAACCGTGTACACGAGGGAACGAGAGAAAGAGAGAGAGAGAGAAAGGAAGCTAATATTGATTGTTTGTTAATTATAACCCTTTGATTTGCTTTCAGGCTAATAACATGCAACTTGACATCAAACAATAACATAATGCAAGGAAGCGCTGTGGAGTACTTGTTAGAGTAAAAGATAAGAGGAAGCCGTTTAAAATCTGAAGACTGAGCCATTAAACACAACACAGGCTTCTCCTTCTGTTTCACATGCATAATCCTGAAGGTGAGGATGTGTCTGGAGGAGGAAGCTTTGAGCTGACTAGCGCCTCAGGTCTGGTGACACATATTCCTGTAAGACTGGCTGGCTGGATCCAGTCATGGCTTAGTACTGGGGGAAGCGAGTAACAATGAGATGTGGGCTAACAGAAAGTAAAGCTTCAGTAACTACAAAAGCCGGGGCAAATAGTTTGTTATAGAATGTTAACTAATTAGTTGTTAAAAATCAGTTAAACCCAGTCAGTGTCTTGATTGTCACATGAACCTATAGAAATCATTCTAATATGCTGGTCTGGTGCTTAAGAAACATTCCGTTAACAATATATTTTATTTGTGAACTTGCGTTCCGCTGTTGTTTTTAATAGTTAACTTTTAACTATTTTTGTAATTTCATCAGTCATCAAAGCTCTGTAAATATTGGTCACAGACACAGAGATTTACTTCAAATTTCACCACATGACTTTCCTCCATTCATTTTCAATTACCCCCCACAAACTCACAGCAAGCTTACATTTTTCAACTTAAATTTCAACTTAAATCACATTAAACAGACCTAAATAAAACTTATTTAAAAAGTTGAAACTGCTCAACTATATACACACACACACACACACACACACACACTTTTTTACAGTGAACAGCATATTTTGGAGGAAATTTGTAACATTACAGATGTCTTTACGTTTAACCTTGATAAATGAAAGTAGTACTTCTTAATGCACATTTAAGTACAATATACATTTAAGATTCTAATTAAATGCAAATGGTTTGCACATGTACTTATACAATTTTTACTCATTTAATCAAAAATAAACTGTAAGTTCTTTCTGCCACACCTGCCAATGGCCAGTGACGTGATAAAATTTACTGGCCAAATTTTTTTTTTTTTTTACTGGCCATGAAGCTCTTGCAAAAACAGGTAGTTTTTGCTACTACAATGACTAAACTTATTTACAATGTTTTTCATTTGTCCTGCTACTGGTGTCTTCATTAAATGCATTTCCCTTAATTTTACCTATCAATTATAGCCATTCAACATTACAGTATAACTGAAAGCTATTATTTCATATTTTGAGGCTCTGAATTATCAAACAGTTCTTTGATTTCCATCAATGACAGACTTCAGCAGGTTTCACTTTAAAAGCGGCGCGGTCTCTTTAAAACCTGAACACATGGATCTGACACATATCTGATTTTATCCAAACTCTTTACAGTCATTTAGGACTTTATAAATCATTTAAGACTATGTTTACGAGGTAACTCACCAAAACCATGCATTTTGACATAATTGTGTGTTTTTGCGCTACTGGTGCACTGTCTGAAGCGGCTCAGCGTATGTCTAGAGTATACTTCACTGCACCGTTTAGGCAGCGTAACCCCAGGTATGTGTTGCCACATTCTTAGGCTATAAAGAATAAAGAAGGGAAAAGTTAATCTTCTGAAATGTAACAGCAATATCTTCTCAGGTAAAGTTATTAGAACCATATCTAGGGACAAGCTGTCCATCACACTTCCATTATTTGATTCGGTCTTGTCACTCATGACAGAACAGCCAATCATGATGATCTTGTGTTCGGAAAAGATTTTTAAAAAAATATTTATATTTATTTATATATAAAATATTTTTTTTCACTTACGTCAGAAACAGCGAACCTTTTTAACAACTGGCCGTTTGTTTTTACTACACTGCATTGTTGTATTTCATAAAAATTTTACCCGCCAACTAGCGACTGACGCTGTTACATATACTCGCCAATGCTATTTTTTACTTGCATTTGACGCTTGGTGAGTGTTAATTTTAGGCCCTGCTTGTAACTGTTTTCAAACACAGTTATGATTAAAGCTCCATGTTTTTCTTTTTCTAGACATAACACGCTTGCTCGTAAGCTCTTCCGGCACGGAACTGGACAAAGGATGTGGAATCCTTGGGTACGAATCCTGCAAAAAACATGACTCTTGATGAAAGAAAACAAGCAAAAATGGCACTGCGATTGTGTTTTTACATACACAATCGCAAGCATGCAGTGCAGATAATTTGTGAGAGTTGTTAGAGTTTGTTAGAGTTATAGCACCACTCAACGGGAATTTCAATTCAGAACTGCGGTGACACGTACAAACCCAACATCACATAACACATACTGTATATACGTTTATCTTTCACGTCACTTTGAATATGTCACAAAACGTATGTGGCAGTATTTGCGGTTGTTGTTTATGTTAACAATTTGATACGCTGATTAGTACAAAGCAAACAAATACTGAATCAGTCCATTTTTAATGAGATGGAGCCATTTTATCAGCATTATTTTGCATTATTAAATGAAAAATAAGGACACTGTTAAGGACACACACGCCGCAGGCAATGCTGGCTTCGAATTTTGCCAAAATAAGATGTCTTTGAAGGCAGAATAATAATGCTGAAACAGCATGATGCCTTAAAATGTTGTCTTGGTAGGCATCTCACCGGGTTTGGATTTGAACAGAGCAAATATATCAGCATGTATACTACTCACCACGGCTCTGACAGTGGCAATCTGTTTCCCGTGTTGAAAGCATGTGCAAACAGTATGTGTTTTATATCTGGTTGCGTGTAGGTGAACTCTTTTTCAGTTCAGTATTCTATGTAGGCCAACTCTAAATCCAGTTTCTGTTCCATTTCTCATCCTATTTGGTGCTGAGAAACTAATGAAAAAATGTTCATATTCCACATCTGACTGCTTCATTAATCTGGAGTGGGAATGGTCCCATTAGGACACATCCACTGGCATTACCACACACAGATTCGATTGTGTCACAACGTTAGAAGGTTAGGCAGCTTCCCTCGAGATCGGCATAAATGAACATGTGTCATCTTATTGCATTTCACATGCGCCATAAAAGCACAAATGCAATCATGGGAGGAATAACAACCCCTAAAATTCACATTTAAATGCTGAATCTCGTTTTAGAATGTAAAAAGATTTATAAAGTTTGAGCCCAAACAGGAGAAAATCACATTGCAGCCCCTGCTGGGACGCTGTTTGTGTGTGGATTCGTCATCAGAGCTCTGGGTTTCTGATGAAATCACAGCTAGGGGAGTTTCCCTCTATTGCACTCGAAGACACACAAAGTCTAATTTAAGAAAAAGCATGAGCACTAACGGAAGATGAAGATGAATATCGACGCCATAAGGTTTTGGATCAACCTGCCAGCGCTGTTTCATTTAGTGGCAGAAGTGGAACAGAGGGACAGCCTAATGAACACAGAGCAACGCCTGAAACAACCTACTCTGAGAAACTTCATACGTCCACCTTGACATTAGTGCTGGCTTCCTCCTGAGAAACTGAATCGCATAAACCGCCTTCACAACCCACGTCTTATGTATATGGATCTACGACAGGAATCCATCAGTTGGAAGGGTGGAATGAGGGACTATCCAGTGTAGGAGTTTATGTGGATGTCATAAATATTTAAAATGTATGTGTGTTGCAGTTTTATCATTCTAGATGAAATGTAAGTTTCTCAGGGGAGAAAAAAAGTGCTTCTTGCCAATTCCACAGACAGATGGACCTCAGTTGAACATCTTTGAAGATAGCATGATAACAACCCGTCTCAGAGAAGTACCAGAGATCAATGGCGTCTATCACACCGGAGTCTGACAACAGTGCCAAACACCTTTCCTCAGGCCATAGCCATACTCACACACCAGACCACCGGCTCAACCACTGCCAATTCCTGCCCCCAGAAACATCCTGCAGGCTACACACACACATCCACAAACACATATCCACAAACACAAAATCGCCTACATGTTCAGATCCTCCTTGTCTCTGGGAGAAAAACAACATAACGCCATCCTACATGCATTATTTAAATATTACTTCAAATTGAAGACAGGGTTTCCAGTAAAATGAAATAAATCAGCATGATAAGCAATTATAGGATAACACATACTCGAGTCCTTTAATTTACACACTGTTTAATGCGTAGAGGCAGCAAGAAAACTGGTAACTATGAATCACTGGAGTCAATGTGCTTGGAGTATGTGTGCTATGATTAGCATTCAGAGCCTGTTATATTAATCATCCATCTCTTCCATACTTCAGCAAATAATCCCGCTAGTTCTCTGTCTGACACCACCAAATGAATCATGGATAACACAAACAACCTGAAATGAAGGATGGAATCATGTGTTTAAGATTGCAGGGTAAAATATTTAGCTACTGGCCACTGAAAAATTAATTTAGGTCTACATTTAATCTGAATATCGGGGAAAATTTCCTACTCAATTACCAACCTGACCTCATGATGAAAACATACCTGGGGACACGAAATCCACATGGCATGTTTTGTGCGACATTGGTTTTGTATGCGTCACTGCACTTCTGACTTGAAATGTCTGTTGAGTGGCGCTATAACTCTAATGCTCCATGATGTTTTAAAATAACATAACAAAATAGTACCCAGGGAAGTCCAATTCTGTGCCGGCTGAGCTACAGAGCAAGCTTGTTACATCCAGAAATGTCCTAATTTTGAAATGCACGTCACTGATCAAACCTCGTAATTAAAAAAAATATGTTGCTCGTCATGGTACTCTCATGAACATGAGTTGAATACTGACACAAAAGAGAACAAATTATTGACTAAAATAATTATTTTGGGATTTTTTTTTGTTTATTTTGTTTTGCACACAAAAAGTATTCTTGTAGTTTTATAACATTACGGTTGAACAACTGATGTCATATGGGCCTTGAACCTGTCAGCTGTCTTATGCTGGGTCAGAACGCATATGAATGAAATGTGATGAGGAAGAGCTTGGAAGAAACAGTAGATAAAAAAGTAAGTGAGGAGAGAAGTGAGAGACTGTGTGATGTCTTCACATTTTTTCTCATTAACGTGAGGCTAAAATCTAGTGGTGTACAGGTAGTACCGTGGTCTGTTCCCATGATGCTGTGAAAAACTCCAGATATGGGTGCTGAGGTAAGCACATGAACCGGCCTACACATTAAATATGAATTAAAAGCCTTTAAAGCACAGACATGACCAGTCCTATGAGACAAGTACACTTTTTTTCTGGCGGCTGCAAGACCTTTTTGAGATCCCTAAGCACACCATGCAAACTTCTATTACAAACCATGAGGAATGTGTAGTGTTTGTTTTCACAGTGTGAACGAAGCCATCCTTGCAAAACTTATTCACTTATTGCATTTACACTGAGCCTCTCTTTTCCTCACGTTCACGCAGTAAGAAGGAGCTTTGCCTTATACATATTAAACAGGCACTTCTGGAGACATGATTTAATGTCTCTCAATAATGCATTCAGTCAGATGCATGATGTTTTCACACATCATTACCTCCACTCCAGTCTCCATTTCTTTCAGAGAATTTTCTCCACGCAACCTGTTTCTCCAAATGTCAGCTCACAACATTTAGCCAGAAGTATTTAACATTTAGAAAACTAGCACAAACAGATAGGAAGATAAAGCAGGGAAAAATGAATGTCCTACACTGTTTATGAAGCATATGGGTAGCAGTCGTGAAATACTTGCTATACATCATCCATTTTAAACAGCATTTTTTTTTTTTTGCTCATTTTAAACATTCATGGAATATTCATAATTTTTAATATTCAAATTTAACACTGCAAGACAAAATATTTTTAAAAATGGTAAAAAAAAAAAAAGGACCTAAAATTTCCCTTATCCATCCATATACATGTTAACCTTTTTGGTATTGATAAAAAGCTATTTAAATGTTTCAATGGATTTTTAGAATGACAGTTTGAGATTTATCACTGAAGATACAATACTTTCATCATCTACTCACCTTCAAGTCGTTCCAAACCTGTATGACTTTCTTTCTTCTGTGGAACATAAAATAAGATATTTTAAAGAATATTTTATTGTCCATACAACAAAACATCACTGGAACACATTAAATTTGACTGTAAGGACAAAACACCACAACGTCTTTCAAGTCCCACAGAAGAATGTAAGTTGTACAGGTTTGGAACAATATGAGGGTGAATGAATGATAAAAGACTAAGTTTTTGGGTGAACTATTCCTGTTTTTTTTCTACAACATAAATTACACCCATTTACATCTCAAACATGACCTAGTATGCCCCTTTTTGAAATATGTAAGTCTCAGATGTCCCCAGAATGTGTCTGAAGTTTCAGCTCAACTTACCCCACAGATAAGTTATTATATCATTTTGAAAATGCCTATTTTTAATAATTTTGATTATCATGTCTATTGTGCTGAATTCATGCATTTTGGCGAGCCAACCAGGAGTTTAAACTACTGAAGTTCTCTTTCATGTCTTATCACGTTTTAACATAAATGTTTATGTTAAAAACACATGAGTTACAAAAACAGTTGTGTGCAGCAGCATAATATACAGGAAATAAATCAATAAATCTGCTCTCTTGTCTCCTCTGAGGCTGGGAATGTAAATAGTGTTCTGTGCTCATCTGTGCAGCCAATGACAGAACAGTTAGCATGCTTTTCTTGAACATTTACCATTGCTTTAGAAATGGCACACCATTGTCACTTGCGAAAACAAAATGGTTGCACCGTGGGTAGAAATGCAGATTAAGGGATGTTAATATTATAATAAGATCCCCTTTGTACATCACAGAGGGAGCGAAAAATATTTGGAACCCAATTATAGCACCTAAACACGGGAAAAAGTCAGATTTTCCTGATATGTCATGGTTAAACTATTGTGCTATAAAAACAAGTTGCAACACATTTGCTAACTAAAGAAAACACATTTGCTAACTGTTTTTAAACCAGTGGGTTCAAAATTTATGTTGTAGAACAAAACATAAAAGTCTCTTCAAGTAATGTAAACAGACCTTATTTTACTCATAAACAGAATACTGCTTCTCCAAAAAACCCATTAGAAGTTCCCAAGGGAACACATGACTCAAAACTGCTAATTCTCCTCAAAGTTTTGGACTATAAACAGAGCAGCTGTAAACAAGCTTAGAGAAGGGGTCTCTCTCTCGTTCTTTAATACTTTGTGTAAAACTTCAGAGTCAATCAAACGCTCTCATGCATCCTAGCTGAGAGTGACTGGAAAAGCTGTGTTCAGAGACAGAAGATGACAGAGACACTCCAGGACTCCATCAGTGGCATTCTCAAATGTCAATAATGAAGTAAACATCAACAGCAGGGCTGTGTTTGTTTATGTTTATGAAATGTTTGTTGGAAACAACTCTATGATGTCGAAACGTCAAATATCCACCAGGACTGTGTTAAGCAATCACACCTATTTAACTCGGTAACAGGCGGCATATCTGCGAAACTGCTTCTGCCGTTTTCTCCATAATGCTTAAAATTTTCGAAAGTAAACTTTTAAAATCAAATGGATTTGAAGAAAAATCTCTGTGAAAAGTCACGGGCCATTGCTCAAACGTCTCTGTGTTTGTGCTCTCTAACGGCCTACCATTCAGCGCAATAAACACAGTGAAGCACACACCAGGGAAACTAAACGGGTGCTCAGGATGATAAGTTGATTCCCAAATGCATGTTGAAGGGTCGTCTGGGTGCCGGCTTTCCCCTTGAGAGAGTAGGGTCACGGAGCCAGCGGAGCAAAGAGCTCTGCCTCGCTCTGCATCTTAAACATATGTGCGTGATTCTTGTGTAAAGCAAGCCATTAGCACATCAGGAGTTGAAAGAAGAACTGGGAATTGAGAATCTTACTGGAAAATAATAATGAAACTGTGGAATCGGTTATAAAATGAAAGTCCTTGGTGTCACTCTGGTCAAAAAAAGCTGTGCAGATACCAGGGAAATGTATCTGTCCTGTGAGAGGGGCTAAACTGTGCTAAAAACGTAATATGTGACCCTGGACCACAAAACCTAAGTAGTAGTCTTAAGTAGCACAGGTATATTTGTAGCAAAAGCCAAACATGGATAGATCAAAATTATCAGTTTTTCTTTTATGCCAAAAGTCATTAGGATATTAACTAAAGATCATGTTCCATGAAGATATTTTGTAAACTGCCTACTGTAAATTAATAAAAACTTCATTTGGACAACTTCTGAATATTTAGATTTTTTGCAAATTCATATTCTAGATTTTCAAATAGTTGTATTTCAAATATTGTCCTATCCTAACAAACCATATGGAAATCATTATGTATAAATCTCTTTTCTTTTCTTTTTTTTTTTTTTAAATGGACCCGTATGACTGTTTTTGTGGTATATATAAAATGCTTAGCGCAATGCTTTGTGGGTCCAGTGTCAATCTAATGGTACATACAGTGGCACTAGTGGTACATACATTTATAATGAAGACTATAAAAAAAAAAAAATAATAATAATAATAAAATAAAATGTTGAGAGCAATGCTTTGTGGGTCCAGTGTCAATCTAGTGCTCAATGGCACGTCAAACTTTAGATGAATGTATAGGATGACTTTATTTCAAATTAAATTATTAATTTAATTTATTACTGGAATATTGTCATCCTACTACATATAGAAACTAGGCATATTGAATTTCCAAATACAGTACAGTATGTTTAGTATGGAATGACATGCTCAAAGCGTAACTTTCTACACATTCTTCTACATTCTGTTTTATTCTTTCTGGTTTGATACTTCCAGTAAGACCTTTGTTGAAACAAAACCTTAAGGCAATACAACTCATTTCTCAGCACCAGGTAGAATTTACTGTCTTGCAGACATCAATGTGTCAGACTGCCCAGCAGGAAGTCAAACATGGCAAAGGAGCTCAGAAGAAACTGGGCTCTCACCTCACCTTCACATCTACAACAACTCACACTTCACTTTAAAGAGACCTTCTGTACAAAAAAAGTGAAGGGGTGAACTAAGCTACTTCAACTTTACAGGAGCTAGAGGTAAATGCAAAATCATTAAGAAAATATTAATTGCGTAAAGAAGCAATTCACACAAAAATGAAAAATCGGCCATCATTTACTCACCCTCAAGTCGTTTCAAACCTGTATGACTCACTGTCCTTTGTGGAACACAAAAGAGGAAATTCTAAAGAATTGTACTTGTGGTCTTTTCATGCAATTACTTTAAATTGAAACTGAGGGTTTCAAGATTTAAAAAGGACAAAATGTTCTTTTTATTACATTTAGTCATTTAGCAGACTCTTTTATCCAAAGCGACTTACAAGAGGCAAACAGACACAGGAAGTGCTCATAATAGCAGGTTTCAAGTGTATCAAGAAAGGAAAGGAATAAAGAGTGTTTGTTTTTTTTTTTTAATGGAGAAACCAAATAGTGTTGAAAGAGATGGCTGTCGCTAGAAGCTTGTCAGGGATTTTCAGTAAGATGTTTTAAATGAACTGGCTGATTTAGTTCGCCAAACCAGTCTGCTCATGACTGATCTAGTATAGTTTTTGTCCATCACATGGATTTAGAAAACTTATCATAATACTCTTAAGGTAATTTTGTGTCCTTAAAACGCTTGAAAGCCTCAGTCTCCATGGGTTCTAATTGCATGGAAAATAACCAGTTTAATTTTCCTTTTGTGTTCCATGGAAGAAATAAAGTCACACATGCTTGTTGTCTGATCCCCTGATAGACTTAAGTGATGCGTCAGCTGCAATAAAGCTTTTGATTTCAGGAACTGAAAGTATAATAAGAAATAAATTGCCAATGGTCTTGGTAATACTGTTAATGCTAATAGAACTCATAATGGTAATGTTAATAAAATCGATTTAAAAATTCAATATATCTCAAGTACATGACATTTTATATTCCATTGTTTTTCTGTCTGCATAATTCAAGCCATCTTACATTCAAAAAGGCATCACAAACACAAAAGCGCAATGCTGTTTAGATGTGCTTTGTAACAAGGGAACCTCAGGCTGGAATGAGCTAGTGTACCTACAAGCAAGTCTCCGGCGGGCTGCGCTGATTCGCGTGCAGCCGGAGGGCAGGGAGCAGGCCTGCAGGGGAAAGCAGAGCATGTTTCCCCCCCAGGGTTGTCTCACAGCCATTAACTCCTGCCAAGTCCTTGCATTGATTCTTACTAAGGGGCTGTGCTCCACACCGGGTTACACAACAGTTACAAACACAACTTGGAATGGAGAGAAATGGAAGGCAATGGTATGAGCTCTCATGCATCCAAACACTGAAATCAATTTTATCGCATGTAGGGTCAAGGTTACAAATAATGTCAAACAAAGTATACATGTACACATAAACCACACTTACATGCACAAAACAAATATTGAAGGTGAAGAATAAACACATTTCCTGCTGTTCTGACCAGGCTGTAGACCACAGCTCAATACAGGGCAGACAGGAGTGTTTCCATGCCAATGAGCTCTATGGAGATCTATGGTCTGGCTCAGAAACAATATAGTTGGTAAAATGAGTTACACAATAGTTTTGCTTCATAAAACACCTCGGGACTGGATGTAGAAAAAGCTGAGAGCTCCAGCTAGCTGGTTTGAAATGTGAAATCATAATAAATTATTAGAATCTGCAATTAATGAACATTGATAAAATAGTCCATGTGACATCAGTGGTTCAACCGTAATTTTATAAAGCTACGAGAATACATTTTGTGTGCAAAGGAAACAAAAACTGGTTCAAATAAGTAAGGCTGGGCAAAAAATTGCAAGTCATCTTTTTGGTCAAAATCTTCAGATATGTTTACGAAGATTATTTTGTGTACAGCATGTGTCATCTTCAGCTTGTAAACAAGGCACAGCGAATCCCGATTCTACGTCAGAACGCCAGCTCCTGTGTCTTGTGAATGTGTGTCGAAGACACAGAAGAGAAGAAACTGTTGAATAAAGTCCGTATTTTTGCTTTCTTTGCAAACAAAAAGTATTCTCGTAGCTTTATAAAGTTGAGGTTGAACCACTGATGTCACATGGACTATTGTAACAATGCCCTGACTACCTTCCTGGGCCTTAAACGTGTCAGTTGTGTTGCCGTCTATGCACTGTCAGAAAGCTCTTAAATTTCATCAAAAAATATCTTAATTTGTGTTCTGAAGATGAAGGTCTTACAGGTTTGGAACAAGGCCACAGTAATTAATGACACAATTTTCATCATGAACTATCCCTTTAAAAGTGGCAATACTTTGGTTAATAAAATAAGTAAATACAATAATAGATTAAAAAATGTTCAAATGTTTGGGGTCAGCATTACTTAAAAAAAAAAAAAAAAAGAAATTAATACTGCTATTCAGCAAAGATGCACTGAATTGATCAAAAGTGATATTTCTTTCTATTTAAAAAAAATGCTATTTTTAAAAAATTTTATTCAAAGAACACAACAAATGTACATGTTTTCAATACTGATAAGAAGAAATTTTGGTAACACTTTACAATAATGAGTCATTTGTTAACATTAGTTAATGTATTACAATACATTTATTACACTATTTATTAATCTTTGTTAATGTTAGTTTAATACAAATACAGCCGTTCATTGTTTGTTCATGTTAGTTTACAGTGCATTAACTAATGTTAATAAACATAACTTGTGATTTTAATAAAGCTTTAGTAAATGCTAAAATTAACATGAACTAAGATTAATAAATGTTCTAGAGGTATATTTTAGTCTTCGTTCATGTTAACTAAACGTAAGTGACTAATGTTAACTAATGAACCTTATTGTAAAGTGTTACCAAAATGTTTTTTGAGCAGCAAATCAGCATATTAGAATGATTTCTGATGGATCATGTGACACGAAATTCAGCTTTTCATTACATAAATAAATTACATTTTAAAACATATTTAAGTATACAATACATTACTTTAAACATTACTGTTTTTCTGATCAAATAAATGCAGCCTTATTGAGCCTAAAAGATATATATATATATATACATATATATATATTTAAAAAAAGACCCACTCTAAAACTCTGAAAGGTAAATTAAAGAAATAAACAAATAAAAATACACTGAAAACAATGTGAAAAATAACAATAGCTGCTTCTTGACAGTATTAGCAATCTCAAATTGAATTTGTGGTTAGATTGCGGGGTGGGGGTGGTAGGTATAGATATTAATTTGACTGAAAAACACTGTTTTTCTCAGAAACCATGAGGAAAAACCAGCTTATCTTAGTGTATATTATGAATATTGGCTCTTTATGGGCACCAGCACGGTAAACACGGTGTGTAATTCAGGTTTTGCATACATTGCCAGGATCAAATGTCTCCAAAAGAAGAGTAAAACCTGAAATCTTCACATTGCCGGTCCCAACCAGTGATCTCCTAGAGAAGAGAAGCTTGAAAAACATACTAAATAATGTCTTAATCACATCTAAAAAAAAAGTTTATGTGAGGATTAAGTTTAGGATTAGGAGAG
Organism: Cirrhinus molitorella; assembly: GCA_033026305.1. Classification (NCBI taxonomy): domain Eukaryota; kingdom Metazoa; phylum Chordata; class Actinopteri; order Cypriniformes; family Cyprinidae; genus Cirrhinus; species Cirrhinus molitorella. Next base: position 26,216,973 of record CM065122.1, on the reverse strand, counting down.
AGGTAAATTATCATTCTAAAACAACAAAAGTAAATGGAAAGTCCTACCATGATAGAAAAACAAACGTGTGTGAGGTCAGTTAAGGAGGTCTTCTTTTTGGGAGAGACATTGTTCAGTCCAGGGACTGAAGTCCAGAGGGACTAGATTTAATGAGCTCCAATTTTTGCTCTAATGACCCTTTCTCTACCTCACCCCCCTCCCATCATTTCCCTCTTCATATTCTTCTCTTCTAATCGCTTTCTCTGGTGTGGAGGATATTAACAACCTCTTCCTCGCACACTCCAGGCCATTAGGAGTGCCTGCCTCAGCTGCACACACGCCAATCATCTCAATTACTCTTATGAGCACAGAGAGACCAATATCTGGTGAAACACACACATGCACACATGACAGAAGAATGGGAGAGAGAAAGATCTAGTGAGGGTGAAAGTGGTGAAACTAGGCCACACTACAACACGGTGCATTATCAGTGAAATCTTTATTTCTGTAGTGACAGTAAAGTGTGACTGTGAGTTGTCATCTGTGCTTCGTAATAGCGCTTATGCTAATTTTCGAGGCTAGGGAGTGACTCCAGCATTCTGCCATGAGCAAACGTTACAAACCCAAACTTTAACGGGTGTCAGTGAAACTTGTCAGTGAAACAGTCATAGTTGTTTCTTGCCCTCTGTCAAGCAGTCAGGTAGCCTACATGCACCTTTCCTGCGACGAAAGCCATTTTTAAACTCACCAGGCTGCAGTACACTGATGCCCAGCGGGTTGGAAGTGCGGTTGGCCACCGTGCTCCAGGTGCCATCGTAATTTCTCCGATAAAGCAGGGCAGCGCACTGGTACGTCCCGGCCTCCTTGCGTCCGGCTCGGGTGATGCTGAGACGGAAGTTGGTGTTAGTGGGTGTACGATCCACTGTGGTACGCGTGCCCAGGCCCAGCAGCTGGTCGCCCCACTGCAGAGTGCCGTCCCGTGTGAACGTCACCAAATCTCTGAACTCTCCATCGCCCTCTGCTGGTTGGAAACGCCATGTGACTGCAGCAGGAACGTTGGGATTGTGCCGTGGCTTCACAATGCACTGCAGATCAAACGAGTCACCAAACGTCACGCTGGGCGTACGGGAGGAGGCCGACACGAAGAAGAAAGATTCTGAAGCAAGAACAAAAAAAAGAGAATATGTATAGTGAATAAAAATACACAATCATCACAATGCATTAATATAGAATTAGGTGCATGTGCATTACATCAATCAGGAGAAGTTAGTGTTTTTAAGGCTTTATATTATTTTTGAGCATAATACAATTCAAAACTGGTTTTGCACTCATGTCTAGGGCTGTCACGATTCCTCAATTCAATTCAAGTACTAGATTTAAAAAAAATCCTTGATTTTGCCCTTGTTGAGTAACTGGCAAAATACCAGAAGCGGTATTATAAGACCGTTTTCCAAGGCTGCATGATATATTAAACCCATTTAAAACCATAATAAAGCATTATGCTATTGTGAATTCATAAACACTACAATTACATGCATGTAGGTTATGTATGTGTCAGAGCCAGGGTTGTCAGGTCTTACAACAAACCTCGCCCAATTGCTATACTTCAAACTAGCCCAAAACTAGCTCAACTGCATTTTAAGCAGAGTCCCCTGTTTGGTGGGTTTCCTTGGTAATAATCACAATCCAGGAGCTAAATATCACGGTATTGGGATCACTTCAACCCGTGGACATGGAAAACAACCTGCGGCAACAGTGTTAAAGTAGCCCAGTTCTGTGGGAAAACCAGGTATTTGGCAACACTTGTCAGTTGGGCTATGTCCACAGTATATACTGCTTCACACCAAGTTATCATGTACATGCATCTCAAACTCCATCTCTGCATACTGCTGTGAGTTTGGGTTTATTATAATGGGAACTGCATTTCATCAGATTTGTAGGGCTGTACTAGAATAGTCGAATATTCGTTCGGTGGGTTGGCATTCGATTTTCAATTCTGAGATTCGAATATTGTTTTTTTTTTTTCCCCAACACGTGACTTCCCCCGCGAACAGTTCTCATTTGCGCATGAATGGCCCATTAGTGAACGGGAGGGGGAGAGCTGTCAGCAAGCCACGGAGAAAACAGTGTACTAGTGTCACTATAGTTTGCAACCTGGTTGTGATTTATTTTAAAGTTTGAAATATAAATAAATATTTTTGTTCATTGAAATGTGAGCTGTCTAGCCTGCCTAACAGAGCATGTGAGCGGAGATGCATGCCGTTTTCAACCGAAGCCTCTGAGGACGTGGAGTAGGTTTATTACGTGACTGCGGAAAAATCCGCTTCACTTCTATTCTGTCGCGGGGTCGCGGTTGCAGTGTGGTTGGACCGCACCTGATATAAGCGCGTATTCCGCAGACAGTGTGGCTGCTCTAATCTGTTAACATAGGCGCAGAAAGAAAAATCAACACGCAGCAAATCCGCGACGTGTCCGCCACGCAGCCTATATCCTATAAAGAATTCACAGCAACAGTTATAAAGCCTAGATATGTTATATAGCCTAATTTGCGCGCATTGGGGAATCGCTCTATAGTATTAAAATTGCCTTTGAATGCGCGTGCACGTTTTAATTTCGGTTTCTTTTTAACGATCGCATAAAACTCTTGGCGGCATGAACTTGCATTCTAAGCGCGTCTACAAGCTTTGTTATAATGAAAGGATTACTTAGCTTGTAGAACTCAGGACTGAACAAAAAATCCAGCGTTTTGATCGGTGAGTGGATTCTGACTGATCAACGCAAACACAGATGGAGTCTGGAGTCTGGCGTGAGGCGGCTGCCGTATACTTTCGTTTTGTTAATGTTTAATTTTGTTATTAAAGTACATTTGCAGTTTCCCGCATCCTTCCCAGAGTCTTGAACTTCGTTACATACATATATACATCTTCCGGAAATCATCCGACCTAAATCGACCTATTTTTTAAGTCCCACCCAATGGTCGCGACCCAGGGTTTTAAAACCACTGCCCTAGACTGGTTGTGTGAGCTTATTGGAGTGGAATTCCCTTGGGTCTGCAGCAACACATTCGTGACGCACGCCTGAAGTCCTTTGGATGAACGATTCCGACATAATACAAATGCAAACAGACAACACAGAGATTTCTGCCTTTATTATATGCTTAGCCCCTCCCACCGAAGCTTCGAATATTCGATATTGATTACCACCGAAGCTTCGAAGCGCAAAAAATGGTATTCGAACCAGCCCTACAGATTTGTAAGGTAAATTATTTATAAACCTATGCAAACACTCAAGAATACATATCTTTCTAAATATGTTAACTGTTCATTGCGATTTCAAAATAAAAGCTCAAACCCTCCCTCTGAGTTTAGATGTTTTGATGTCCACATATTCAAGAAATTACAGTTGCTGTAATTAAGATTAAGTGGATATTTGTATTAAATGTTTAGTCAATATTAAACAAAGATTAGGTCACGCAGTAAAGTGTAAAACAATTGTCAGGTCGTTGGCTACCTCTTGTTAAAATGCATAATGTACCTTGGTTCTTTGGTGTATTAATGTATTTTGTTATGTATTTTAACAGTTTTATTTAAAAACAAAACAAAACACATTACTTGCTTTTGATACTTTATTATTATTTTTATTAGTAATTATTATTGCCTCATTGCCATTTTATATGTATTGTAAAAATATATTGTATTGTAAAAATAAATATAATTATTATTACCAAAATAATCGTTAGTTACAGCCCTACTCACTGCTAAAGTTTAATTTGTCTGGTGTTATTAGACAGAAAATAAAAGAAAATATTCAAAATACAGAAACAAAAGCACAAAAATAAAATAAAATCAGTTAAATTAATAGTTCAGTTTAAAACAATTACAGACTTTTATACTCTGCTCTGCTAAAAACAACCAGCCCTAGGTGAAATAAGGACAAACCCAGCGACTGGGTTGTTTTGAAAGTGTGGCTGGGTTAGATGTTTAATGCAAACTTCTGGGTAGTTTTATTTATTTATTTAACTCAACTACTATATGTCTGGCTTAAAAGGAACCCAAAATAAGTTGTCAATTAAAAATCAGACACATAATTACTAGAGGCATCAGCAATAATCAAAAGGTAAGCATTTATTAATAAGCAATTAAAAAAAATTTTCATTTATTGAACATATTAATTTCCAAGATATTTTGGGTTCATTTTAAGCAAAAAAAAAAAAAAAAATCATTTTTAAGAAAGAGTTGAATTAAACCGCTGAGCCAAAACAACCCAATCGCTGAGTTTGTGCATATTTTACCCAGCGCTGGGATGTTTTTATGCTAGCATTTATTATAATAACAATAATCAGCAGCAGCCAATGTTTATTTAGCATTATCAAAGCATTTTTCGCAGAATTGACAAGAAAACAAATGTAAAAAATAATAATAATAATATAAATGAATGAATAAATTAAATAAAATTACTACAAATAATATTTTGGGTGTAATGCCCAAAGCGTAATGCACGCTTATCTCAATGTTTCATTGGTAAACACTAACATTGGTAACAATAAGTTTCATTAGTTAACTACATTAGTGTCACGAACTGTGCTGTCATAGCTCCCTCTTTCCTCCTCTAGAGGGAGCCTTCATCTCATTATGGACAATTAACTAACTACATTTCCCATCATCCCATTGTCATGAACTTCCTGTGTCCTCTCACCTCTCACCCCTGTCGGCCATCTTGCTTGCACACACCTGGCAGTCATTACACCTAATCACTCACAGTATAAAGGCCACTCACACACACAGCCATTCGCGAAGTCTTGATTTAGCTAACCCCTGGTCATTTCCGAGCGTCTTTCTGTGTTTGTTTTCCCCGTTCCCGACTCTGTTGTTTCCTGGTTCCTGATCGTTCTCCGCCGGCCCTTTCGACCCCTCGCTTCGTTCCTGGACCACGTTTTCTGCTCGCTGCCTGCCCCGACCTTTACGCCTGGACTCTATGACCACTCTTGGACTTTCTCCCCTGATACCGTTAGCCCCTGTTGACCCTGCCTGTTTCACCACTGCTTTTGTTAATAAAGCTTTGCAAATGGATCCATATGTCTCAGCCCCTTCCATTACAGAAGACTTCGCCTCCTACGGATCCAGCAGCTTTATTTCACACCCCAGCTCATCCATGGACCCTTTTGACCAACTGCTTCACCTCAGACAACATGGTATGTCCATTGATCATTATGTTAAAATTTTCAGTCATCTAATGTATCAGATCCCCTTCTATGATGAAGTTTATTTCATGGACATTTTTTGTTACGGTCTCGATGAGCCGCTAAAATCCCGACTCAGATATGAGGGCCCACGTTCATGCCTCTCTGACTTCCTGGACTATGCTTTGTGGTGCGGAGAGGCTGCCGCGCTGGCGTGCAATCACAAAATGGCGCCGGCGCCCGATCACAAAATGGCGGCTGTGGCGCAGCACGATCACAATATGGTGGCTGCGTCGGCATGTGATCACAAAATGGCGGCCATACCGATATGCGGATCTGAGTTCAAGGACTTCTCAGCGCTTACTATTTTCCACTCTGCCCAGTCTCCCAAGCACGTCAAGATGGCCGCCACACCAGATTCTTCACAAGTCAAGATGGCCCTTCCTGAGTCAGCACCTGTCATGGCCACCACTCCAGTGTCTAGTCCAGTCCCAGTTATCGTTCCAAAGCCAAGTCAAGAGTCATGTCCAGCCTCAACCGTCTATCCAGAGTCAAGTATAGTCACAGCTGTCCATCCAGTGTCAAGCCCAGCTGTTCTTCCAGTATCAAGTCCTGTCACAGCGGCCACTGTCAAGTCAAGTCAAGTGTCTCATGTCATTACAACACTCGACCGGCTGGATAACATCCTTGCTGCACTCCGCGAGTTACAACAAGCCGCAGCTCCGCCTCCCATGCCAAGTCAAGTCACTGCAGTTCCCTCAGACCCAAGTCAAGTCACTGCTGTCCCTCCAGACCCAAGTCAAGTCACTGCTGTTCCTCCCTCCGAGTCAAGCCTCGTCGCAGCTGCTCCTCCAGAGTCAAGCCTCGTCGCAGCTGCTCCTCCAGAGTCAAGCCTCGTCGCAGCTGCTCCTCCAGAGTCAAGCCTCGTTGCAGCTGCTCCTCCCAAGTCAAGCTTCAATGCTGCTGCTCCTCCAGAGTCTATCCTCGATGCCACAGCATCTTCCAAATCAAGCCTTGTAGCAGCTGTTGCTCCTGTGTCAAGTTATGTCACAGCTCCAGTGTTAAGCCTCTATACAGCTGTCCATCCTGCACCAAGCCACACCCCCACAGCTGCTCTAAAGGTTACCAATATCACCCCTGAACCAAGCCAAGCCACTGCCGCTGCTCTGGAACTAACCTTCACTGAGGCCATGCTCCTCCTGAGTACTGCTCTTTGGGTTGTCTGGGCTGCGTATACCACCACCGAGTCCTCAGAGGTGGCAGCTCTCTCCGCAGAACCTCTGAGGGTGACCTCCCCCGAGGAGGTGGCCGAGGCCACGGATCTTCAAGCCCAGGGGGAGGTCGCACCTGCTCCCTGCACGGTGGTAGCGTCCAGGAATCCACACCACACTGAGCCCTCACCCAGTTCTGATTTGGCCACTGAGATCTTCTATAAGCTGGGGGCCCAGCTTGTCCAGGCCAAGAACTTGGGCTCCGAGCCCTCTCTCTCTCTGTGTGTTTGTTTGTCTATGTTCTGTGTTCCAGGCCTGCCTGTTCCGCCCTGGGGGGTTCCTGTCCCGTCAGTTCCACCCTGGAGGGTTCCTGTCCTGTCTGCTCCGCCCTGGGGGGATCCCGTTCCACCCTGGAGGGCACCTGTTATGTCTGCTCCACCCTGGGGGGCTTCCATGCCGCCCTGGAGGGTTCTAGTTCTGCCCAATCCACCCGGGAGGGTGTCTGATTCGCCTGACCCGCCCTGGAGGGCGTCTGACTCCTCTACTCCACCCTGGAGGGTACCTGCTCCGCCCTGGAGGGTATCTGCTCCGCCCTGGGTAGAACCCGCTCTGCCCTGGAGGGCTCCAGTCCTGTCTGCTCCGCCCTGGGTAGATCCCGCTCTGCCCTGGAGGGTTCCAGTCTTGTCTGCTCCACCCTGGGTAGATCCCGCTCTGCCTTGGAGGGCTCCAGTCCTGTCTGCTCCACCCTGGTGGGATTCCGATCAGCCCTGGAGGGTGTCTGCTCCGCCTGATCCACCTTGGAGGGTGTCTGCTCCGCCTGATCCACCCTGGAAGGTGCCTGCTTCGTCTGATCTGCCCTGGAGGGCATCTGATTTATCTGCTCCACCCTGGAGGCTGTCTGCTCTGCCAGCTCTGCCCTGGAGGCTCTCCGCTCCGCCGGCACTGCTCCGGAGTATATCTGCTCTGTCTTGGTGGTCCCCTGAACATTTTTGGCAGTTCTGTTGCTCTGCTGCCATTCCGACAGCTCCTGAACTATCTGCCCCTCCGAACTCAATCAGCCCGCATGGACCTGGTCCACCTCTTTGCACTCTGTCCCACCCCCCCACCCTTTGGTACTATTGGACTGGCTTTAGCGTCTGGAATCCGCTCCTAGGGGGGGGGCTCTGTCACGAACTGTGCTGTCATAGCTCCCTCTTTCCTCCTCTAGAGGGAGCCTTCATCTCATTATGGACAATTAACTAACTACATTTCCCATCATCCCATTGTCATGAACTTCCTGTGTCCTCTCACCTCTCACCCCTGTCGGCCATCTTGCTTGCACACACCTGGCAGTCATTACACCTAATCACTCACAGTATAAAGGCCACTCACACACACAGCCATTCGCGAAGTCTTGATTTAGCTAACCCCTGGTCATTTCCGAGCGTCTTTCTGTGTTTGTTTTCCCCGTTCCCGACTCTGTTGTTTCCTGGTTCCTGATCGTTCTCCGCCGGCCCTTTCGACCCCTCGCTTCGTTCCTGGACCACGTTTTCTGCTCGCTGCCTGCCCCGACCTTTACGCCTGGACTCTATGACCACTCTTGGACTTTCTCCCCTGATACCGTTAGCCCCTGTTGACCCTGCCTGTTTCACCACTGCTTTTGTTAATAAAGCTTTGCAAATGGATCCATATGTCTCAGCCCCTTCCATTACAATTAGTTAACATGAACTAATAATGAACTGTACTTATACAGCATTTATTAATCTGTTAATGTTAACATTTACTAATACATTATTCAAATCTTGTTAACATTAGTTAATGCACTGTGAACTAACATGAATAAACAATGAACAACTGTATTTTCATTAACTAACATTAATGAAGATTAGCAAATACAGTAACAAATGTATTGCTCATGGTCAGTTCATGTTAGTCAATACATGAACTAATGTTTAATTAATGAACCTTATTGTAAAGTGTTACAGTTTCATTTATATACAAAATTAAAGACAAAGGTGTATGCACAGCAAAAAAAAAAAAAAGAAAAAGAAAAAAAGCTTGTTCTTGTATGCCACTGCAACATGATTGCAATACTGTTCAAGTACTTATTCTCTCCTGTGGAACTATCTGCTATTTTTGCTTGACAGTAAAACAAAGATCTGGTTAGCTGCCAGCGCTGCCCCCTTGGCTCAAGCCTGTCGCACAAGTAAACATGATGAGAGGACTGCGGGTGACTTAATTGTGAATTCACAGTTGATACTGATGAGTATGTGAATCTGCTAATGGGCATATAGACAACAAGCCTATTCCCTGGTGAGCTGCTAGTGGCACCCTTCAGCAGCAATTTACATCTGCATTGCTCATACTACACAAGATCATGGGAAAAATAAACTGATTACAAGGGAATGCCCCGGCTGTTTTGTCTTTCCATTTCAAAAGGAAGCAAGGAAGTCAAATAATTTTCCCAGTGGAAGGGGTAAAGCGTCATTTGGCTACTTCTGAGCGTTTGTGCTTGATACGGATGACAGCAGCTGGAGGCCATACGGAGCTGGAGACAACGAGATCCATTCCCGGCCTACCTGCCAGTGCTCTAATGATGCCACGCTGCTGGGCTGCAACAGAGGGCAGGTTAACGCAACACCAGCCGGGGCACAAACTTTGCCCAGATCTCAGCAGTACCACAAGGCCTGGCAGAGTTGAGAAAGTGAATTTCATTTGGAGAGCCTCTGTGTCCTTCAATTATGCAAACTATCTATTAAAGAAACGGGGGCAGTAAAGTTAGATGTCTACATTATCAAACTACTCTGTCTGCATGGTAATGAGCCTCAAAGAGTTCCCTAGAGAAATCCCAGAGTTCAGGCGTTCAGTGGGGCTGAGAAAGCGTGAGAATGGCAGAGTTAATCTACTCTGCGTTATTTTGATAAAATTTGGACAAGGTGACCTGTAGCATGCCAACTCAATCCTGCGGGCAGCAACGTCGGAAAGCAGCCAAAAGCAGATTACAAACACATCCCGTGTTTATTGAGCACATGCAAACTAATCCTGCAAGCAAAAAAAAAAAAAGGAAAATACACTCTGCTGGATCCTTTTTTAACATTTAATGAGCTTCCTCAGATATTGAAAAAAACAAATGCCTCAAAAATGGATTATCGCTAGATCTATAGCAGTGTTTCCTACAAAGCTATTCAGCTGCTAAAACTATAGCTCTACAAAAAAGGTCTTTCCCTGAGTTGTGAGCTAGAAGTCAGAATTGAATGTGATCACAAAAAAATACTGTGTATCAAGAAATAACACCAAGAAATTGCATCTTCCTCGTGTTGTCTGAGCTGCAATAAAAACAACATTATGCTTGACTATAGTCTGATTTAATTCAGGAAACTCACAAACTCAGGACTTTACATTTGAATCAGTCTGTAAAATCCTTGACCAAATGAATAAATCACTAGCCATCTAACAGTAAAAGTCCTTGCACACCGAGTCTCACACGTTAAAAAATAAATACGACCTCACGTTGTGTCAATAACATTTACACACTGCCTCCTAAACTTCCGTCCGTCATAAAGAATTCAGAACAGGTTTAATTTTCTGCATTTCTTCACATCTGTAGCAAGCATTTTGAGAGATGTTTTGACCATTCTGAGCCTCCTCGACATTCTGTGCATTAAGAATTTTGACGAATATGGAAAAAACACATGTGAAACTTTTGAACAGTGTTCAAGGATGTTAAGTCTTTACTTTCAGTCACTCGGGATGGGTGATAACACTTACTTTCTTTCTGATTTGATACCAAACATCTTAACAATAATACTTTTATTTTATTAAACAGAATGATTTTGTCATTTCTAGCAATAAAATGGATAATAATAATAATAATAATAATAATAATAATAATAATAATAATAATAATAAGTGTTTTGACATTTTAAACAATACAAAAACTTATAAGTCTAAACAGATGTTAAATTAGGGTGACCATATTTTAGTTTTCAAAAAAAAGAGGATGTAGGACGCAGTAGAGGGGGGACAGGGGTTATTGGGGTCCTAGTTTTGGTATCAAAATATGTCATTTCCATACCAAAACTACATATTTACAGTCACAGTTATGCAGATTGATCATAAACGCAGCTAAAAAGCACAGTGGCCATCCTTCACAAAACTAAAATCTACCACAGTTTTATCACAGGTAGAATGCAAAATGTTTCAATACAAGCATTTCAGTCAAATGGAATGTATGCAATATTTCAAACTTTTAACTCACGGGAGAAAATCAACCCACCGCAACAGTTTAAAATCAGCCCAATTCCGTAGAAAAAAATTCAGATTTGGCAACCCTACAACACGAACTGCATCCAAAGCGATTTCAATACTCCGCATATTGATAGCGACTCTGTGATGTGCGAAATTTAGAAATCATGGCCATACGCATTTTTTTACGTCCAAAAAAAAAGGACATGACTGGGGAAATAAGGACGTATGGTCACCCTAGTTAAATAATGAACTGTTAATGGACTAAACTAAAGATAAAGCTTCTTTCACCTCAGGTAAGTACTACATTCTTTAGTTAAAATGTACTATGTATTATGTAAATCATAATAATGCTCCTTTAATTGTCTACATAGCCTAAAAATTGCGCAAATGCACGCAAAAAAAAATAAACCTTCCCACAGCACACCGACAGATATAATAATTATGAGTGCACACAAATAAATGTAAAGTCTTTACAGTTTCGAAAGATGTATTACTTTCATTTTCATAACTAAAAATTTGTATTTTAAGAGCAAATGATCGCACCGGTGCCTCCATCTGTCAAGCAGTAAACGCGCTACTATTCAGCTTCAACACACTGCACAGACACTTCAATAGAGCACATTCTTCTAGGTTGAGCGCCCATGTAAATTTGACACTATTTACATATTTTAGATGAAAAGTCACATTTGAGGTTGATAAACGATAGGTGTGTGTTTGAAAATGTATTAATTCTCATTATGTTTCTGAAATAGGACCCTATGATTTCTGTGTTGCGGAAAACGTGGACGGAAATACGGAATGGAATTTACTGTACGACAAGTAAACTTAATTTTTGTTAAACTTTTAATAACTTAACTTAAATCCACTTCCACTTAAATTGTGGAAGTTTCATGATTTCAATTACTTAGACATGCTTTTTGCTGAATCTTTTTAATTTAACAATTAAAACAGTCTAGAAAAATTAAGATGGAAAAATGGAATTCAGGAAAATGTAAACAGGAAAAAAAACTGAATTTGGAAAACAACAACAGCAGCAGAACTTGGGAAAAAATAAAACAGGGCCCCACTAAACGTATATGACTTCTGAAGAATGTTCTTCTGAGAAATTTTCTTTAATGTTCCACAGAATAAAGTGAATTACAAAGATTTGGAACAACATGAAGATAAGTCAAAGATAACGGGTATCCCTTTAAAAAAATATTTTTAAAATTGTACAAACGTAATGGAAAGTTAAATGGATGATCAGGTGTAGAAAGAAAGACAGATAAAGAGTAAAATTGACAAGAGGAGATGCTGAAAAATACAGGACAGACCTGAGAATGTGTGACTCATTGATCTCCAAAGAACGATAGGACATTTACAAGGAATGATAAGAGAGAGAAAAAACGAGTGGAAAGCAGAGAGACGATTCGCATATCTTTCATGTCCTGATGGATTCCAGTGCTTTGCTCTCTTGTAAACACATGACCAGAAATGGCTTTCTATCTATCCTGTGTTTGACTGCAGACAGCAGGGAGCCAAGATCAATGCCATCTTCTCCAGAGCACTGGACTGTAGGACACACGCTGAGAGTGACTCTTTACGGACACACTACCACTAGGGCTTTCGCGTACACAATCTTTCTCACATTCCAATGTTTACCTCATTGTTACCTTGTGTGACCCACTGTATTGTTTTCGATAGGTAATCAATGATCAGAGGAACTATCACGACACCTTAGAAAGTGGGTGGAAGCACAGTGTGAGCTGACGTCTGCGAGAAGCGAGTCCAGGCAGAGCCAGACAGCCACAGCTGTAGTGTGCTTGATTATTCCAGACACACATACACATGCTCAGAAAAACATGTGGCATACACCCACCCCTCACGCACAGTGGGAATAGAGATTTCAAATCTCACAGACTGACACAAGGGGAGAGCTTTAGTCGGTCTCTGGATGCCTTTTCATGTCAAGAATCAGCCCTATACAACTGGCTGTTACTTTGGTCACTGCAGTTTCTATATATCTAATCTATATTTTTAATGTTTCTCTACATATGAGCATTACTATTAATGTAAAATTTTATGGTTCATGATAAGAAAACAAACCTTTAAAAAAAAATCTGTGAGGCCCCATTGAAGCCATTCACGGCCCATTCCATTCCAAGTCATCATAATGGACGTGATTTATTTTCCACCAAGATTGCATTTATTTGATCAAAAATACAGCAAAAAACTGTAATATTCTGAAAAGGGGAAAGGGAGGCAGTGCCCCTCAAAATATTGGATGACCCAAAAAAAAATGTATAGTAAAAAATATAACAACGCCGATATTACGAAATATCACAATAAAAAGAGTGTAAATCACTTGTTTTTCAAGAAACATTGTACAACAGCAACACCAGCGGGAGTCTGCTTCTCTCTCGCCTCCCCTCAGTCCATTCAATTTTAACAGACTCCTAAAGCGGTGTGTTTGGTGGTGGGTAATTCAGTCCGTCCAGGATTTCACAAATTGTTTTTATGAATTTTGCAATCTAAATGTCTGATTTTGTGGTGGTAATTTCCAAACAATTTTTTATACAATTAGCACATTTACAAGACACATTTAGATTCAAGTCTTGCATGACACGAACAAACAAAATGTATGCCATTTTGGTAAGAAATAAATGACAACAGGACAAATAACAATACAATATAAAAGTAGACATACATTATTATTTTTGCTGCTGCTACTGTTTTATGAATGTTACCACGGACCGGTTGCGGTTAGAAAACATCTCGGACCGGGGAAATTATAGGCCTGAAATTAAAATTATTAAGACTATTAGACAGTTATATATCAGCACGTTAAAGTAGATTCGTCTCTGAGAGAATATGCGCCATGAATGCAGGTTAGAAAACTTTTTTTTACTTTCATTTTGAATTGACTGAAGTTAAGACGTTTACCGCATAACTGCATAACTATTGCACGAAGTTTGATATCCATTGGCTCGCCTTCACGGTTTAAAAACAGAAATACTTACCATATTGCGATGTAACTGCAAACCCCATGCGTATGTATCTTAAAGACGTGAAAGAGGAATCAACTCGGTATGCCACGGTGTCTGAAACGCGTCTCTATGTTTGTGGGGGCTTTGGGTGTGTGCGAGAACAGCATGTCAGTAGCGAATTCAATTCCGTTTCATTTTTTGTTCTTGTGGTTTTAAATGGCTTGAACATGTAAATTGGCAAATCAATCTGAAAATCTTATGCCGAACGGTGGGGTCTTGGTCTGGTCTGTACGTATCACGGATAAACTGTGATCCGTTCAAAAGAATACTTTTTTTTTTGTAAGACCTTCATTTTTGTGATTATTTTGCGGTGAAATGGCAAATTATGCAGGATCACAAAAAACTGCAACATATTGCTGATTTTGCATTGGATTCAGCGATCGCAGAATCACGAAAAACTGGAGGGTCTTGGGAATGAATGGGGAAAGTCACGTAAGAGAAGGTAATGCCTCCATTGCGATATGATTGGATATGACTGGCTATGTTTGGCTATGATTGGTTCATGCAATAAATCCCGCCTCAGGTATCATTCGACTGAATGAACAATATAATAGCGTTAAAGGGAAGACTAACTGAAAAAAGTAAGTACAACTTACAACCTTAGATATAACCACTTTGTTAAGTCAAAATAAGACTTAAAATGGCCTAAAAAATTATCTGTGGAAGTTTTTAGTCATTAATAAGCTTGGGGAAAAAATTTAACTAAAAGTTAATTGTGAAAAGAATAGATGAACATAAGTTCACAAATAAAATATATTGTTTAATTTGTCCTTGTCTTGAGTTATTAGTTTTGAGATGTAAAATGCTTAAAAACACTTGATGAGATTCAAACCTGGCTTTAATAAATATAATATTGATTACATTGTTAATGTAAAAATATAAAATAGAATTGTTTTTATGGTAGTGCAAATAATGTTTATTTAACAAAAAAAAAGTGCCTGGGACATGATTTTACATTTGATTTAAAAAAGAAAAAAAGAAAAAAAGAAAAGAAATTGAGGACTTGAGGCCTCCTCACTTCAGAACACCAGTTTTATTTTGGATGCAAAGATGAATAGAAAAAAAACAGTTTATTTAAAACAGAAACTTTTTAACACTATAAATGTCTTTACTGTCACATTTGATCAATTTAATGCATCCTTGCTGAATAAAAGCATTCATTTCTAAAATAAAATAAAAAATAAATAAATAATAATTAAATACTAAAGCCATGCTCACACTATATTCTGAGTACGCAAAATTTCACTGCAACAGTTGTAATATGTCGTCACTCTGCTGCATCATTTTTAAGAACAATTGAAAATAAAATGTGTCCAAACCATAGAAATATTCAATTTACCGCAACAGTCACATGCCTTCATGTGATACAAGTTTGCACCAAAAACGAACTCTGAAATGCAATAAAATTCATATAAGCATGTGTTTCCCATCTCCTATATTCACATACATATGAATTAAAGTCAGTGGAACAAGAAGTATAGTATGTCCACCCTGAATGGTAGTGGACATGAAAATGTTCAGCTGCTTTTATATTCTGAGATTTTTATGAAGACAATACGGGTAGTCCAAAATATAACATACAGCTATACAGATACGCAAAGATGAGTTATCCCCCTTCCGTATAGCTCTCTCAATTTCCAAAAGATTATTAACTAAAGAAAAACAAGTTACACACAAATTTCTCACCTAATCATCTCCTATATCATGCTCACTAGCAGGCATACCATTAAACCTAAAAATGTACATTTATCTGCCATCCAATTAACATGCTGGGAGCTCTGGGAACTGCTTTCTTAGCAATCAAAAAAAAAAGTAAATTGTGGCAGAATGCGGGTCTAGCCTCACCTCTGGGTGTCATGTGTAACCCAGCCAAACGATTCCACCGCTACAGGGTTGCCTGCAGCCAGTCAGCACCCACACCACTGCCAGACACTAATGAGCATGTTAAGACTCTCTCAGCAGAATAACACCACAAACTGGGCCCTGCTTCACACAACCGGTCCTGATCCTTCATCCATACAGTCACCCAGAGTCAATGCTGGAAACCACAATACTGCTATATTTACTCGGCACCACCAACACACCTGTCACAGGGCAAGAGCAACGGACACAAACAGCGTCA
Organism: Cirrhinus molitorella; assembly: GCA_033026305.1. NCBI lineage: Eukaryota > Metazoa > Chordata > Actinopteri > Cypriniformes > Cyprinidae > Cirrhinus > Cirrhinus molitorella. The sequence continues at coordinate 26,201,229 of CM065122.1, read as the reverse complement.
ATGCCCACACGGACACGTAAGAATGGCTATCACGTGATCAGCGCGCAACCTACTCGAACAAAGTGACTCCTGCAACAAACCTGAAGAAGTCTGTACTTACAGTAAAAGCTAAAACAGAAGACATCAAGAGCGACATGCTGCCACTCTTTGAGCTTCAAATCAAAAGCACAGCTGATGAAACGCTTCAGCGAAGCTGATCCTGACAGCAGAGGAAGGAAAAATGATCAATGTCATCGCAGAGGAAGAGCATAGATATGAATAATTAAGAGGGATAAATAAAAAAAAACCTGTCTTTGTCATCTCATCAAAGCTTCTATATGCAGGATGCATGAAGACTTGGTGCTGGATAAGATTCCCAACCTTAAAGCTCCATTTAGGGTTCCCACAATATCCTTACCTAATTTTTTTTTTTTTTTCCAAATTTCCAAGACTTCATTTTCTTTAATACACTTTTGCAAGGTTAATTAATATAAACAATTTCAAATAAAAACTAGTCAAACAATTATAAAATTCATCTTCATAAATTATTTGTGACATATAAAACAATAGTTTCTGTTTTAATATACTTAAAAAAATAATAATTTATTCCTGTAATGCTAAGCTGAATTTATGTCAGCCATTACTCCAGAATTATCAATGTTGGCAACAGTTGTGCTGCTTAAATTTATTTTATTTTTTTTTTGGGGGGGGGGGGGGACCGGAGATAATTTTTTCAGGATTCTTTGATGAATAAAAATTTAAAAAGAACAGCATTTATTCAAATCTATTTATTTTCTAATATAAGTATTTACTATCACTTTATCACATTTAACACATCCTTGCTAAATAAAAGTTTTTTTTTTTTTTTAATAATAAAAATTTACTGACCACAAAATTTTGACCTTTAGATTTCTATTTTAAATAAATGATGTTCTTTTTATTCATCTAAGAATTCTAAAAAAAAAAAAAAAAAAAAAAAAAAAAAAAGTATAACAGGTGGCAAAAAAATATTAAGCAACACAACTTTTGCTAACATTGATAATAAATCAGCATATTTGAATGAGTTCTGAAGGATCACGTGACAATGAAGACTGGAGTAATGATGCTAAGAAATTCAGCTCTGATCACAAGAATAAATTAGATTTTAATGTATATTAAAGAAGAAAAACATTTTTACATTGTAATAATATTTCACAATATTATTTTTTTTCTGTATTTTTGACCAAATACATACAGCCTTGATGAGCATAAGAAACTTCTTTTAAAAAACATAAATCTTACTGATCCCAAACTTTTGAACGGCAGTGTAAATCGCTATGCAAGGCTGTGCAAACAAGAACATATGTTTGAGAACAACTCCTCTGAAAGGAAATTTACGAATGATTGACTTACAATGATTGACTACAAACTTAATTTGTAATAGTAAAAAGTATCAAAAAAAGTTCCACACTTCACTATCAAAACAGGAGACATATTGTATGTTATCAAGAACTTATCTAGTACCTTGTCTAAAAACCACTCATTGTCACGCAACACATGCTATGTCACACAGCGTGTTTATTCAGAGCATCTGCCAGCTTGCTCTCTACTTGTGTTTTTCCTTTCCTCCGTGTGCAAGCATGTGTGTGTTTGTGTGCATGTTCTCATTACATACACAGTTAAAGAGCAGACTGGGAAGTCACGGCTATTGATCGTGATGGAAAGCTGACAGCGGCAGTGTTCCACTGCTCTACATGTACAGGATGCTATGCAAGCATGAGCATGAGTGGGCTATATCGACTTCATACAGAAGCGATCTAGCTTTACAGTGCACATGCCAATTCAACACTCTACTTCACTTGAATGGGTACATATTCCTGCCACTGTGTGAGCTCAACTGTGAGTTTGTATATGCATGTGTGTATGAAGCAGAAAATGTATGACATAATAAATATGATGTGATGCTGACAATAAAATACACTACACGAGTACAAATACACTATATGCGCAAATACAGTGTCAGAAGTTAACTTTTTATGAAGTTGAAATATTTGTCGCCTGGCGTTCAAGCAAATTTTTTACTTTTATGGGGGTATATTTCATTAATGCAAATATGTGCATATACAGTTGAAGTCAAAAGTTTACATAGACCTTGTAGAATCTGCAAAGTGTTAATTATTTTACCAAAAAAAATAAGATATTTCACATAAAAGACATTTACATATAGTCCACAAGAGAAAAATAATAGTTGAATTTATGAAAATGACCCTGTTAAAAAGTTTACACACACTTGATTCTTAATACTGTGTTTTTACCTGAATGATCATGTGTTTTTTTGTTTAGTGATAGTTGTTCATGAGTCACTTGTTTGTCCTGAACAGTTAAACAGCCCGCTGTTCTTCAGAAAAATCCTTCAGCTCCCACAAATTCTTTGGATTTTCAGCATTTTTGTGTATTTGAACCCTTTGCAACAATGACTGTATGATTTGAGATCCATCTTTTCACACTGCAAGACTCATATGCAACTATTACAGAAGGTGTAATGCTCACTGATGCGTCAGAAGGAAACGCGATGCATTAAAAAAACTCTGAAGATCAGGGTAAATATATCTTATTTTGTCTTCTGGGAAAGTATCTTCTGTAGCTTCTGAAGAGCAGTACTACATTTAAATAATATATATATTTAGTCAAAATAAGAAAAAAGTAAACATCTTCATTCTGTTCAAAAGTAATAGTTGCATATGAGTTGAAAAGATGGATCTCAAAATCATACAGTCACTGTAAAGGGTTCAAATACACAAAAATGCTGAAAAACCAAAGAATTTGTAGGACCTGAAGAAATTTTCTGAAGAACAGTGGGAAGTTTAACTGTTCAGGACAAACGAGGGACTCATGAACAACTATCACCAAAAAAAAAAAAAAAAAAAAAACAGCTGTGGATCACTCACGTAACAATACAGTATTAAGAATCAAGCGTACGTAAACTTTTGTCATATATATAAATTCAACTATTATTTTCCCCTGTGGACTATATGTAAACGTCTTTTATGTGAAATATCTTATTCAGGTAAGTACTAAATTAAAAATAACATGCATTTTGTATGATCCCTCTTATTTTGGTGAAATAATTAACATTTCGCATATTCTGCAAGGCGTGTGTAAACTTGTACAAAGATTGGTATACTGTGTCTCAAATAATTTATGTGGTCTTACCAACTGATTTTACAGTGATGGTCTTGCTGGCGGATTCATCTCCAATCTGCTGCCAAATCCAGTCAGGTGCAGTACCACTCTGGGACCACTCAGTGGCGCTGCATCTGTACTGGCCCTCATCTGTGGGGAAGGCATTATACAGGAACAGGGTGAACGTGTCAGGTCGAACCCGCTCCATCCGGACCTCTCCAAAGCTGCTGCGCTCCCTAAAGGTGGGTCCAGGAGTGACCGTGCCCTCGCGATCCACCGTAGCCACGTTCACAGCGGGACCCGCCCCCTCTTTATCGGTCCACTGCCACGTCACTGACAAGGGACCCACAGTGTTGCTAACAACGCAGGTCAACTGGATAGTCTCTCCTTCCATAATCTCTGAAGTGTTACTGGATAATGATGCAGTAATGTTACTTCCTATGAGAGACAGACAAACAAAAGAGGAAATGAGACATCAAACTTTTGAAACATGACACTAGTGCTAGTTTATCATATTAATTAGAGTACATTTACATTATGTATGAGTACTCATGACAAGCGGTACAAGAAACAACTCTACAAATTCTCATAACTGGCTTTGTAATAGTCCCTTAAAGGCAAGTACAAAACACTTTTCTCTGTATGCATTAGATATATAAGAACAACCCGTACCTACTTGAATGAAGAAAACAGCTCATCGTTCTATTTCAGTAGCATACATCAATTTAGCAATGCAATTGTATTATCAACTTTGTTTCTTTAGCTGGCTGGCCAAGCTTATGCACATTCAGAAGCAATATACTGAGGTGCTGCCTTTACCAATAGAGCAACATGCTCTTTTTTAACTTAAAGGTCAGACTTCCATACCCACAGCAACCATTTTTAGCACTTCAATCTCTCCCATTCATTTCTCTATGAATGGTCTGTTTTCTGCCATTTGATTGAGTTGCAAAAGCCACTGGAGATGGATGCAGAAGCCTAGGGCAAGAATATACTGTATTGTTCCAGGTCTCCACCAGACTCCTAAAGTATTGTAGGAACCAACTACAGTATGCTGGGCAGTGCTTGGTGGACCTTTTCCACTACATTGTATGGCTTGTTATGGCTTACTTTTGTTTCCAAGCTAGCTGTATCGATACTAAAATGTTATGTGTAAATACTATAGATCAATGATTGGTCAGAAAAAAAATCATCACTACCAGCATCATTGGATTTGTGACACAAAACACCAAGCCCACTAGATTTAAACAGTCAGCAACAGTAATTTTTAAACGACTTGCTTTAAATGACAAGAAACTTTAAAAAAGAAATAGCATCGTGGTCAGTAGACGAGGTGGTGGCACAACTACAATGATTATTCTATAATCCCACCCACTTTATTGTGGTAAAAACTGCAGTGGAAAAGCAAACCGAGCCAAAGTAAAGCAAGCCGAGGTGAGTCGTACCAGTTCCTAATTGAAGTTATAAACTCATCTGACAACATTTGAACTCATTGTAGGTCTTAAAGATTTGTACATTTTCACTAAAATCAATATGTGAATGCTATCTTTTCTCCTATATCTTCCTGTTGCACTCTACAGCAGACTAGGCCTCAGACTAATAGGACTTCGGGAATATTTTTCTCATCAAGTGGTATAGAGACTGAGAAATCTTGTAAGCGTGCATGTAGATCAAAGCCTTCGCAGACATCTCGCAGTTCTCGACAGGGATTTCACACCACCACATCTCTATAAAAGCAGCATGTGCTAAAACAAAAATGGGACTTTAAAGAGACAAAGTTTGCGCCCTTCCCATGGGTCATCCAAGGCTCTAGCAGAAGTTCTTGAGAAGAAAACCACCATGACCAACCGTACAACGAACACAAGAGGCTTTGATTTCATACATAACAAAAGCAAAGCATCTGGGGATGAAACCTCTTTAATTTGTAATGTGCTCCTTTTCTCTGTGGAGTTTACACAATGATCAGCTGGGGTATCAGCTCAGTGTCTCTACATGCAGATGCTTCAGCTGTATACTGTATTTTGCCTGAAAGACCTACTCAGATAGTCAGTGAGGCCCTGAGCAGAAGAGAGAAAGCGAGAGCATGTGGGTGAAGAAGAGACTGAACTCTACGCTGTCTCAAATCCATACTGCAACTATCAATCTACTGCTCTAATAACCCTGCAAATATTGCACAGGGTCTCCTGCGGGGGCAAAGACAAAAAAGACCAAAGCATGGTTTAATAAAGTGTCTCATTCACAAACCTTTCCAAGAGTCCTTTAGCCATCTTAAAAGAATAGCTCACAAAAACATATTCACTTTCATGTCGTTCCAAACCTGTGTGACTTTCTTTCCTCTGTGTAACAAAAGAAGATATTTTGCAGAATGTCTGCAGAGTATTTATGCCTATACAATGAAAGTCAAGCAGCTAGTAGGTAGGTCAACATGCTGATGTAGCAAACCACGTAAATAATTAGCAAGAGTATAAAAACGTTGTTGACTCAGTGCATCTTTACTTGCTGGCCATGCTTCCAGACTCTCTAAAAGCAGAGAAAGAAAGATTTCCCTCAACTTATAGAGTATGAAAGGCCTGTTGGAAGAGGCTGGATTCAGGTGGCCAAAGTCTAAGCAGAACAGATGTATACTCACTAACCTTTGATTAACCTCCTCTCCCCCATCTAGCTTTCATCATCTCCTTGAGCTCAATTGTGGTTTCTTAGCCTGGGCACAATCACATCCACCTTGGGGATCTACCAAGGCTATGCTGAAGGCGGCGGCGCTCCCACTTTCATTTCATGCTTGTTAGACTTGGCTTTTCGAGTAGCTCTCACTTGAAATGCAATGCTATTTCAAGGGCTTTTCAAGCCTCCACAAAAGCAAGTTGTGAAAAAATGCTGTGCATTAAACGATTTTACACAGGACACAGGACTGTTTTGCCCACTCACAAGCACACAACCAGTGCCAGGGCAGCTACTCTGAAATTCTAGCTTAGTTTTTAATGTACACTTAAGCCGCCCTTTCAAAAAATAGTGAACTACGATAAAAACTAACAAAAACAGACAACTTTTCTAAATGTATTTAATGGTGCAGCACCTTATTAAATTAACAACTTGATCATTAACCATAAGAGAAGCATTTAAGATTTTGTAAGATTTTTAAAAGTCTCTAATGTAACAATACTGCATTTATTTGAAGTCAGAAATATTGTGAAATATTATTACAATTTAAAATAACAGCTTTCTGTGATGGCAAAGCTGAATTTTCAGCAGCCACTATTCCAGTCTTCAGTGTTTCACATAATCATTTTAATATCATAATTTGGTGCTTAAACTATTATTGTTGAAAAAAATTGTGCAACTTAATATTTTGTGAAAACTAATGTTTTTCTCTATTCCTTTATCAATGGAAAGTTCAATAGCACAACATTTGCTTGAAATATATATTTTTCAATTTAATGCTTCATTGCTGAATAAAAGTATTAATTTCTTTTAAAGGAAACCCTGCATATTAAGACTTTTGTTACTTAATATAACATATATGACGTCTTCTACTGAAATATGTAGTAGAAAACCCATTAAAGATTTACATTATTTAAAAATCCACATCGTTTCATATATATTTTTGACTATGGGGGGCGCCATTATTTCGATGATGTCATATGGTTGCACTTGGTTAGCTATTGGCACAACATGTTGCAATTTTTACCACAACACAACAAAGGCATCAGGGCTAAAGTGAAGAAAACAAAGACACGGGTCTTTAGGAAGTTTTATTCATCCACAAGCATCTTTCCATTCTTTTCTCCTGTTCTTATCCCTAGGAAAGCAGTGAAGACATACACTGCTTCTCTTGTTGGCCTTCAACTGAAAATTACAACCAAAAGCTGCACAATGTTTATTTTCCAAGTTGTGTATTTAGAGTTGTGTTGCAGTAAAAATAGCAACAGGCAGCTCCAGTAGCTCACCGAGTGCAACCATTTGACATCATCAAAAAAATGGAGCCCACCATAGTCCAAACTATGTTAAAACAATGTCAGTTTTTTCTTAATAACAAATCTCTAATGGGTTTTCTACTAAATATTTTAGTAAGAGACATCATTTACATTATATTAAGCCATACCCCCAAGTCTTAAATACCCGGGGTTCCCTTTAAACAAAATGGGACTGACACCAAACTTGTCTGTATATGCCTATAAACAATATCCGGGTAAAATCATAAATAGTTGTTTTTTTTTCTATAAAATAGATTTTTACTCAATACCCCTATTTGTCTAGCCATGTAAACTTTATACAAACATTCTGCCAGCTTATTTAACTCACTTGTGTCTGTTTTGTCAAAACTAGGGAAAAAAAAACAACCAATCTAATGCCAACACATTTTTCTCTTTGCCTTGTCAGGCTTTGATAATGAGCAGATTTTTGATACTTGTCAGGATTTTGTTGTTCAGGTAAACACACTCAATGTGACAAAAACTGACGTAGTGTTCTGTCACACTACACTGCTACTCGTTAATGGTAAAGTTCTACTATCTAGAAAACAGCTTTCACACTACTGTTATTTTTTCTCCTGTTTACTCATTACTTCTAACAGTGGGAGTCTGCACTATGAGAGAGAGTACCTGGCTCAAGAGCTGAAAAGCATCTGAGAAAATAAGGAGCGATACTGAGTGCATACTTTGTGCTTTAGAAACCTTCAGCAGAAATAAGAACTTTAATAGCCGTTTGCCTCCATAATATTACTAAATCAATTTCTGAAGGGAGCCTTCTGAACTTTTTTTAAACTGCTTGCTTATAAGCTAAACTACATCAGAATAATCCACTTAAGGTGACGAACATCTGAATTGAGGCCGAAGGTTCATCTTTTCATTTAATAAGAGCGCTGTTGAGAGGTATCAGCTGACTACTCTAGGGGCCAGTCAGAAACAGAGGGCCGATAAAGATCTGTGATACTCACTGAGAGGGGTTACTGTGATCTGAACATTACGGGACCGCTTGCTGCGGTCGATGAAATCTCCAGTGAGGGTCTTCTCCCGTTCTGTCACTCTGCAGATGTACTTCCCAGAGTCCTCTGGCAGTAGCCGCTGCAACTTGAGCAGGTGGATGGAGGGGCTCTCTTTACGCACCGTCAGGAGGCCGGTGGCTTCCCGCTCAATGTAGTTTGGTCCCAGTAGGGGCACGGCGCTGGGCCCAATCACGGCTACGGGTGAGCTGCTGAAGACCCACGACACCGAGAAGAAGCGCTCTGGAACATTCTGAGCATCAATGGTGCAGCGGAGCTCCAGCGGCTCACCAGCCGTGTAGGCCCGGCGCTCAGTGGTCACCTGGATGCTAAAGTCCCGATCTGCGAGAGAAAGAGAAAGAGAGAGAAAAGATGATTTAGCCATGACAAAACGGCCCACATTGGACTCAATTCAAACCAGACACACATCAAAAGCAAACGAATTTTCATTTATAGAACTAATTTCCATATGATACGCAGTTTGTGCGTCTCATCAGAAAAGCACTTTCTTCACTTCATTTGGCTTCTTCGGAGGTGATTGCCCCTGGGCTCTAATTACTACAGCACACTTCCTGAGAACCACTTTAACTGCGTAAGTACATGGCACTGACACAGAGAAAGGGAAATGTACGGGGGGATGATGATGTGTGTTTTTACATGCAGCCATTATTTGTGTCTCATGCTGTGTGCTACTCTCCAAAATAACAGCACAGTAAACAGGCCTGTGCTAAAAGAGGAATTCACAGATCACAGGGAAACAAAGGCCAGTGGCTGTTTTTCCTTTCCTCCTGTGGTACTCAAGCAGCGTGAGGCTCCATTAGGACATTACTGCCCGCCTGAATGGAGCCGGTCTGCGTATTAGGACTAAATCTGCACGCTTCAGACAGATTAATTAGCAGTGGAGATAAAGGGCTGCACGTGGGTATGAATGGCGAAAAACGGAGAGAAAAACGACAGGATACATTAGGTGAACACATATACCCCACTGTTCTAGATCTGAAATCAGAAATCTCTCTGTGTTTGCTGGATGATTGCTGTCTGACTGTTTTTTGATGCCACAAGATGTTTTGTTTCATAATAAGCATCAATGGCTAATTAACACATTACATATCAATAAACATCCGAACATCCTTTATCAGCCCTAGTACATTTTTTAGATTAAAAGAATGGCAAATGGCCATAAATTAGGGTTGGGTGATATACTGAATATTCACATTTTATTGTGAATGAAGCAACATTCGTAAGGATTTTGTTAAGATTTACAGTGATGGCCAAAATATATAGAACACTAGTATTTTCACCAGCTAATATTTTATATATATATATATATATATATATATATATATATATATGTGTGTGTGTGTGTATATATGTATATACTACAGCTATATATATATATAGCTGTGTGTGTCAATGTAGTGTTTGCTGTAACACTATAGCAAAAGACAGAACAGAAACAACTTACTTTAAAACATTTGTAGCTGGTGAAAATACTGGAAAATACTGACATTACTAAGAATTTTAATGTAAAGTTCAATTAATTTCCATGAATCAGCCATTATTTCATTCCACTCTCTGTCTGTCTCTCTCAGATTTAAAAATTGCTTGTGTCATGACTCAAAAATACACAATTTAAAAGTTTTGAGCCAGTAAAATTTAAGTTATTAAAATGTTGCCACATATTACTATTTCAGATAAATGCTTTTCTTTTAAACTTTCTATTTATCAATAAATCCTGATAGATTTCCACAGTACATCTGTTTTCGACATTAGCCTCTTTTACACAAAGTCTTTAGTGGTAAATTACTGTTAAGAGATCATGCAAACTGAACCTTTTCAAAAATACCAGTTAATTCATTCTGGCAAAGTTGTAACATTACTAGTAAATTACAGGTAATGTGCTCTGTGTAAATGCAGAAAAAGTCTACCAGTATGAGCATGTACGAGTTCAGAACGCGCTAGCATAAGACGTCTACACTTGGCTAATCATAACCCTGATGAAAACAACAATAGAAACCATCACATGAATTCTAATGGTTTCCACTACAAATACAATTACTGTAACGAAGCAGAATCGGGAGACTTGGGATCCATTTGCGAACGGTTTATTGATAACAACGTAGTCAAACAAGCAAGGTCCGAAACAACAACAGTGGGGAGTGTCAGAGGCGAGTCCAGAGAATAAACGTAATCCGTGCGGAAGTCCGGGGCCGGCAGCAAGCGGGGGTAATCCGTAAACGAGCGAACTGGTCGGGGCAAACAGAGAGGGTTCGTAATCCAGAAAACAGTCCGATTCGGTACACGAGGGGTCAGTCCACAAAAGAAACGCTCGGAGATGTAGGCCATGGGCAATACAAAACTTCGCGACTGGCGTAGAGCAATGGCGGCTATTTATATCCGGGGCCTGCGCCGCGAGATGGCCGCGGCGCGGGAGGTACGCAGGGGGTTATGGGGAATGGAGTCCGAGTTAGAATTCGGGAGAGGGTTCCCGCTGTCGGCCACTGGGGGGAGCCACAGAACCCGGATTCGTGACAGAGCCCCCCTCCTGGGAGCGACTCCTGGCGCGAGGAGGCCTGGTTCGCCGGGGCCTACCCCGTGGTCTGGGGGCTGGTCGATCCGGATGAGACCGGTGAAACTCCACGGTGAGACTGGGATCCAGGATGTCGTTAGCGGGGACCCAGGTCCTTTCCTCAGGGCCGTAACCCTCCCAGTCAACCAAGTACTGGAGTTGGCCGCCCCGGCGTCTAGAGTCCAGGATTTCGTGTACCTGGTAGGCCTCCTCGCCGTCCACCATAATGGGAGGGGGCCCTGCAGCGCCGGGTTCGTCTAGGTCCTCCGGCCCTCTCGGGCCGACAGCAGGCTTTAACAGGGAGACATGAAAAGTGGGTGAGATTCTATAAGAGGCGGGAAGTTGCAATCTGAAGGAAACTGGGGAAATCTGTTTGATTATCTGAAAAGGACCCACGTACCTCGGGTTGAGCTTTTTGCAGGGCAGCCGTAGGCGCAGGTCCCGGGCCGAGAGCCATACCCATTGGCCAGGAGCGTAGGGGGGATGCCGGATGCGTAGGCGGTCCGCCTGCCTCTGGGTGCGGCGAACTGCTCGTTGAAGGTGTATGTGAGCCGAGTTCCAAGTCTCCTCGCTCCGTCGCAACCAGTAGTCCACAGCGGGGAGATCGGAGGGTTCGCCGGCCCAGGGGAAGAGAGGTGGTTGAAATCCTAGCACACACTGGAAGGGGGTCAGGTTGGTTGATGGCTTTCGGAGGGAGTTTTGTGCATATTCGGCCCACATCAGAAATCGGCTCCAGTCGTGCTGATGGTTGTGGCAGTAAGACCGGAGATATCGGGAAAGTTCTTGGTTAAGGCGCTCTGCCTGGCCATTGGACTGAGGATGGTATCCCGAGGTCAGACTGACGTTAATTCCAAGCAGGCGACAGAAGGAGGACCACACCCGAGAGGTAAACTGGGGGCCCCGGTCGGAGACAATATCCTTGGGTAGACCATAGAAGCGGAACACCTGGTTGCAGAGGGACTCGGCGGTCTCCATGGCTGTGGGTAGTTTGGGTAGAGGGATGAGACGGCAGGCCTTAGAGAAGCGGTCGATTACGGTGAGGACGGTGGTGTAACCCTGGGAGACCGGTAGGTCGGTAACGAAGTCGATGGCGAGGTGCGACCAGGGGCGTTGAGGGAGAGGCAAAGGTTGGAGAAGACCGGCCGGGTGGTGATGGGGTACCTTGGATATATTGCAGGTGGTGCATGAGCGGATGAAGTTAATGGTGTCTGACTGCATGGATGGCCACCAGAAACGATTGGAGAGAAGCTGTAACGTGGCGTTGATACCCGGGTGCCCTGAGCTGGGGGTTGTGTGGACGAGTGAAATGACTCGGGTGCGTAAGGACAGGGGAACGTACGTGCGGTCCTGGGGACAGTCTGGTGGAGTGGGTTCTTGGAGCTGAGCCTCAGAAATCTCCGTCATAATATCCCAGTGAACAGGGCCGATAACCATGGAGCCGGGTAGGATGGGTTCGGTAGGAATGGGTTCCTGATGATCCTCTGTAATGCGGGAGAGAGCGTCGGCCTTGGTGTTGAGCGAGCCGGGTCTGTATGTTACCTTGAAGTCAAAGCGGGTGAAGAAGAGAGCCCAGCGAGCCTGCCGGTGGTTCAATCTCTTGGCCGAGCGAAGGTATTCGAGGTTTCGATGGTCAGTAAGAACGGTGAATGGCAGGCGGGACCCCTCAAGCCAATGGCGCCACTCCTCCAAGGCGAGCTTAATGGCGAGGAGCTCTCTGTTACCGACATCATAGTTACACTCCGCTGGGGCTAACTTGTGGGAGAAGAAGGCACAAGGGTAGAGTTTGGCTGGATCACCGTGTCGCTGGGAGAGCACGGCTCCAACACCGGTGCTAGAGGCGTCGACTTCGACTAGGAACTCCCTCTCGGGGTCTGGATGGTGCAGGATGGGAGCGCTGGTGAAGCGAAGCTTTAAGTCCTGAAAAGCCTGCAGTGCTGGAGTGGACCAGACAAGACGTTGGTTACCGGCCTTGATCATAGAAGTAAGGGGAGCGGCGTGGGTGCTGAAGTTTCGGATGAAACGTCGGTAGAAGTTGGCGAAGCCCAAGAAGCGCTGGAGCTGGCGGAGGGTGGTGGGTAGGGGCCAGTCGGTGACAGCTTTAACCTTCTTGTCATCCATGGCAACCCCCTCTGTGCTGATGATGTAGCCCAGGAAGGAGACCCTTGACTGATGGAATTCACACTTCTCAATCTTTGCGTAGAGTTGGTTGGACAATAGGCGTTGGAGAACGGCTCTGACATGTCGCACATGGTCCTGATAGGAGTCTGAGTAGACCAGGATGTCGTCTATGTAGATGATGACCCAGCGATTGAGCATGTCCCGGAAAAGGTCGTTCACGAAGGACTGAAAACAGGATGGACTGTTGGCAAGTCCGAAGGGCATCACCTGATACTCATAGTGACCAGAGGTGGTAGAGAAGGCAGTCTTCCACTCATCTCCCTCTCTGATGCGAATTAAGTTGTAGGCGCTCCTCAGGTCCAACTTGGTGAAGATGGTGGCAGTACGAAGTTGCTCCAGAGCAGACGGCACCAGGGGCAGCGGGTATCGAAACTTGATGGTGATGTCGTTGAGAGCTCTGTAATCGATGCAGGGCCGGAGACCGCCGTCCTTCTTCTTCACAAAGAAGAATCCAGCTGATGCAGGAGACGTGGAGGGTCGGATGAATCCCTTAGCCAGCTCCTCCTGGATGTAGGCCTTCATGGCTTCTGACTCGGGTTGTGACAGGGGAAAGATGCGGCCCCTAGGTGGTATAGAGCCAGGTATCAGGTCAATGGCGCAGTCTCCAGGCCGATGGGGTGGTAGATGAGTGGCCAGGGTCTTGCTAAAGGCTGCCCTCAGGTCATGATATTCAGGTGGAAGGGTGGTTTCGGCAGGCAGGGGTTCTGACAGGAGTAGACCTGAAGAGCCGGCGGCCGTGGGTTCAGGTGTGGGTGCTCCGGACGAGAGACAGTGCTGACGGCAGTGTGGGGACCAACGGGAGATCTTGTGCAGGGTCCAAGAGATGGTGGGATTGTGCTGGGTGAGCCAGGGGTAGCCGAGAATGATGGGGGTGCGTGGTGAAGTGATGTGGAGGAGACGGATGACCTCGGTGTGATGATCGACGCTCAGGACCAGGTCCGTGGTGGTGTGGTTGACAGATCCAGATCCAAGCGGTCTCCCGTCAAGGGCGGCTACTGCAACATTGGAGGCACATAACAGCTGTGGTATGTTATTAGTCCGAGCGAAGGTTACATCAATAAAGTTCCCTGCAGCCCCTGAGTCAATAAGAGCAGTAGTCTGAATGGTTTTGCCATCGTAAGTTAATTTAACAGGCAGGGTGAAATCAGAATGAGGAACAGAGTAGGAACTCACCGGATTAGCTCGTCGGGGTGGTCGGGTAGGGCAGTTGAGCCGGACGTGGCCAGGCTGACCGCAGTAAAGGCACAAGTTCTCCCTGAAGCGACGATCTCTCTCCTGCAGAGTCAGCCGAGTGGAACCGATCTGCATGGGTTCTGGTGAGGGTTGTGCGATGGAGGGTGTGTTGAATGGGAAGTGAGAGCCGGTGGCGAGGGAACGAGCTGGTCTTCTAGCCCGCATCATGTTATCAAATTTGATGGATAATTGAATGTACTCATCCAGAGAAAGGCCCTCCTCGCGGCATGCCAGTTCAGCCTGGAGATCCGAGTTGAGTCCAGCACGATAATGAGCCAGCAGGGGTCCCTCATTCCAAGTGGTTTGAGCTGCCAGAGTCCTGAATGACAGAGCATAATCCGCCGCCGTGCATCTTCCTTGACGGAGAGCCATCAGCTGTTCGTCGGGACTGCGTCCATCAGCGGAGTGCTGGAAAACTGTGCGAAAACGCTGTAGAAACTCCGCAAATGAGAAGAAGGCCGGCCGTTCAGGGTTCCAGAGCGCGGTGGCCCATTCGAGTGCTCTACCAGAAAGCAACGAGCAGACAAACGCTATCCGGCTGTTATCGTTGGGGTACAATGAAGGCTGTTGTTCAATGAAAAGTGAGCATTGTAATAAAAACCCCTTACATTTAGCTGGTGAGTCGTCGTATTTCTCTGGCAGAGCCAAACGCGGTCCGGAAGCGGCAGCGGCGGCGGCGGGAACGCCGGATGGCAAGGCCGCGGCGGGTGGTGGCTGCGGGTTCGGCGTAATCGTGGCCTGGAAGGACTGCAAAGCTTTCACCAGCTCCTCCGTGAGCGTGTTGAGCCGGGCGATCTGATGCTGGTGTGCCGCTAGCATGGAGGCTTGAGCGCTTAGCTCCGTGCTAAGCTGGCTAACCGTCGCTGGATCCGTGGTTGGCGAAGTTTTCTGTAACGAAGCAGAATCGGGAGACTTGGGATCCATTTGCGAACGGTTTATTGATAACAACGTAGTCAAACAAGCAAGGTCCGAAACAACAACAGTGGGGAGTGTCAGAGGCGAGTCCAGAGAATAAACGTAATCCGTGCGGAAGTCCGGGGCCGGCAGCAAGCGGGGGTAATCCGTAAACGAGCGAACTGGTCGGGGCAAACAGAGAGGGTTCGTAATCCAGAAAACAGTCCGATTCGGTACACGAGGGGTCAGTCCACAAAAGAAACGCTCGGAGATGTAGGCCATGGGCAATACAAAACTTCGCGACTGGCGTAGAGCAATGGCGGCTATTTATATCCGGGGCCTGCGCCGCGAGATGGCCGCGGCGCGGGAGGTACGCAGGGGGTTATGGGGAATGGAGTCCGAGTTAGAATTCGGGAGAGGGTTCCCGCTGTCGGCCACTGGGGGGAGCCACAGAACCCGGATTCGTGACAATTACAAACATCACAAACCATTAACTTTTAACAATTAAAATCATTAAAAAATAATTATTTTCTGTAGTGTGTTTTGGGACATATTTCATTAGGATTTAGTGGTTTTACCAATAGAAGATGACCAATTACCAGTAGAAACCCACTTGGTCCATTACAGTTTCCATTTAAATCAATACAAGTCCCATTATATCCAGTAAAATCATTAAAAATTTTGTGATGATGTCTATTGTTTTATTCAGCAGGGGTCGACATTCAGACCCAGATGACGCATTTACTGCACACTGTTTATGGAAGTCAAAGAAACATCAAAAGTAGTCGAATATAATGCCTCTGGGTCAAAATCAACAACAAAAAAGTGAACAAGTGACAAAAATAAAATGTCAACAAAAACACTGATCGTGTTAACCCCTCCATGTTTAAAATACAACACTGGGAGGCACAGCCGTTTAGAGGTCATTTCCAGTAAATGATGTCACAGAATTTACCGGTATTTTGAAACTGATGTGTCAATGGTGCTTTGCCAGTAATAAAAAGACAGAACATTGTTGGCTGTGTGAACAGCGTATTTTCATATTTACTGGTAAAAAACGTTCAAGTTGTTTTACGCCAATTTACTGGTATTACTGCTAATAACAATAATAATAAATGTTTCTTGAGCAGCAAATCAGCATAATAAAGTGATTTCTGAAGGATCGCAGACTTGAGTAATGGCTGATAAGAATTCAGCCTTGGCATCAAAAGAATTAGTCTGCAAAAATATTCACATTTTTATTGTTTTTAACACATTTTTGAACAATTAAATGCAGCCTGTATGACCATAAATGTCTTTCAAAAATAATTTAAAAACGTTACCGACCTCACACTTTTGGATCTTTAAATTATTTTATAAATAAATAAATGTATATATTATATAATACTATAAATACATATTTATAATAAATGAGATTATAAATACGAACACTGAAAAGACACAAACATGAGAACATGCACAGCAGTCATGAAGCCATCATCAAGGGCATTCACTGATCAAGGACCCACTGTACTATGTAATCAAAGCCAAAAATGTTAAGGCAGATGGTAGTGCAAAAACAAAAGAGATCAAAAACAAAAAAGACGAATGCTTCCACTTTAAAAACAAAACCTAAATTATTCAGCAAGTACTTCTACAATAATCCCACAGTTCGCGGTGATGTTCCAGTGTGCTTAACAGCTCAGAGAAGACGACAGCGAGAGTATGCTGCCTATACTTCATCATTTCTCCTTCATGTGTCCTGGAAGAGATGACTGACAGACAAGAGTACAAAAGTGCTTTGTACAAAAGACGCACAAAGTCACTATGTTCACTGAACCCGAGACCTCAGGGGCTGACATCTTATTAGAATCTAATTATGAAGACGTTCTCCTTCCTTTTACAGCCTTGTTATAATCAAGTACAGTACAATACGATAACTGTGGACAAATCTGGCATTCATAAGAAGAAGGATACTTTCAAAGTCACATGAATAAAGATTGCAGAACGGGAAGGAAATGTCAGAACTGAGGGCTCACAGCATGAATGACACCATTAGATTTGAATTTAGTATGCACAATAGATTTGTATGACAGCTAACCAGAGAGAGAAAGAGAGAAAGAGACAATTGTGTTGAGTGGGAGCGGTAATAACTGTGGTAGCTGCGTGAACAAGCTGCTGTGTGGGATTCGCTGCCAAAAGCTTCGTCACAAAATGAGTCCATCGATCTGCTGTAGTATGTGCTTCAATGAGCCATTTGATGTCCTATTAATGCTTACCGCACAACTTCTGTTTTTTCCCCACAGTTCACCAGAGCAATAAACACATTAGCAGACAGATGAGAGAAAACACACAAACGTTTACACGTGTTATGAGCATGACATATGGTGCGCATTGAGCTAATGTCAACATAAATATGCAAAACAGAATAATCGCACATGACCGAGTGTGAAATCGTGTGGCTCTCTTCAGCAGCTTTGAGCTCCCCTGCTGGAATATTGAGTTTAACATGTTGTTTTGGAAAAAGGTTACTGGTTTCTAGTTGGATCAAACTGGTAATTGTCTGGTTGACCAGCCAGCATGTTCTAAAACCAGCTTGAGCACCATAAACTGGTATGACCAGTTGGTGCCAATTCAATGCAGTCGATTCCGTCAACTACAAATGAAAACACATAAACTGGCTCAAATCCCACAAAGCAGCCACCCAATCACTCCTGCACAGACATGTGCACTTTCAATTGAGCCTAACAGGCCACTGGCTAGTACACAGAGAACATTGTGAGCGCGTTGTCTAGCTGGAAGGGGACTTGGACACAGCCAGCTAGAAAAGGGGATTACAGACAAATCTGTCTTCCCTCGTCTCAGTGTTGCTCTTGAAATGCTCTCTGGAATTTCTAATAGGAATCTCAGTCAGGTGAAGCCTGGCTTGCATACTTAAGGATCAGGCCGTAATGACTTCACCTTGACTCGCTTTAAAATCCATTAAACATTTATGTTTAAGAACTACCTTCTAATAAAGTTTCCAGTTTTTTAATAAACCCTTCCTGTATGCAACTGCCAGCATCTTTTTTTTTAAAAAAAAGAGAGGAAAAAAAGGTCCATGACCTATAGCGCCAAACATGTCTATAACCGAAAACTGAATCACTGAAGAATATCTCTGAACATCCACTGCTTACAATAACACTTAAATACAATTTGTTCACTTGACCTTGATAGCATTTTAGAGTGATTACTATTACTATTATAAATTGTTTTCATATGGTCTTGATAGCACTGTTATTTTAAAATAGTTTATCTACTATTATGATATTCATTAGAATGTTTAACAATACTGCTTGAAGGCAGTAAAAAAAAAAAACATGGAGCTGTAACAAACTGCAAGTCAAGTCTCTTTAGTCAGTGTAGTTCATAAGAAAACTGGAACACTTGACTGGAAGATGCTCACAATAAAACAGATGACTATCTCTAAAGGCTTTCAAAGGCCATTTACTGTAAATAGCCCCACATACTGAGACTTTTTAAAAAAGGCACTTAGCAATAAACATTATAAATGAGTTTATTGTAAGCAACTAAATCACTGAAATGTTTCAAATCCACTCTGAGCTCCTTTTAAGATCTAGTGGACTTTTTTTCTGATGTCCACTTACAGTCAAAGATTCTTGCACAAAAATAGAGGCCATTTAGCGTTACATGACCTTTTTTCACTCTCTCTGAGTCTGCAGGAGTTTTGCTACTGTACCTTAAAAATGTGATGATAAGTTAGACTACTAATGTAGTTCACAATTTTAAAGTGGGGTCACAATTAACATCGCTTGGCAAAAGTTTGTGGGCATAATACAATTAGTTAGATTGAAATCAGTTTGCATAGATTTTTACTGAAATGACAGGATTTAACTTTTAAAAAAGTTGCCAAAGCAGATGTAGCTTATATTCAAGTTGGTGACACAAATTCACTGTTGACCAACAGAAATCAGACTAAAAAGTGGTGCTTTATATAACATTACACTATTAAGAATGGATCTTGTTTTAAAGAAATTGCGCTAATGTGACTGCATCTTTAATCATCAGGTGGAGCCAAATAGTTCAATATTGAATTAGCATTGAGAAGTATATTTTAAAGAGAATATTTTTGCTTGCCAACATTCTTCAACATATCTTATGTTCTGCAAAAGTAACTTCAGTTTTTATTATTACATGACTCAAGGGGTAAAAAGTAACTGAATCACTAAACTCTCTCTTCTAAATTTCTACACTTTGTGTCATTTTACTTTTCCACTAACAGTCAAGGTTTTTTTTTTAACCAAAATGGTGGTTATTTAGTGTTATATAGCCATGTATCAAGAATCATTGGTCAACTGAGCTGAAGAGCAATGAAAGAGTCTTCAATCTGTCTCTATGAGGAGCTTGTCTGGTCTGCATTTGTCTCACCCTACTTATTACCACAAATCACACGCATTCGGCTCTGTCCCCATCTGCACTATAGAGGTGCCCTTGGGAGACAGCTATTCAACACCCACACCCTAAAAACACAACCTGTCCTCTCCTCGTCCAATCCACCCACCCCTGGGACTCTTGACCAATAACAGGGCTGAATTAACATGCCACTCGCAGCTCCTGTCCCGCCGCGTGTTTGATGAGGAGGTGCACTGTCACCTCCCATTCCCATCAAACCGCTGGGCCAGCGTGCTTTGAGATTGAGTTACAGCCTGTGTTCAGTCAGTCAGAAAGAGACAGCGCTCACGTCTGCTGTACACGCTGTCTTATGCTCAGGATGGAGCGACGGCTCTGTAATAAATTGGAAAGTAATGGACTAAAGCCGGAGATGAGGGAGGCATTTTTCTGCCTCAGCCTCTGTCCCGTGAAATATGGCTATTCTGAAGAACGGGCGAGAGGAAAACATCAGATCTATGACACCCTATGCATCGTGGTGAAGAATAGTTCACCAAACACGACTGCAGTGTGTGACAAGCAGAGCAAAATTTAAGCAAAAATGCTTTTTATGTTAGTTGTCAAATCAAATGTGGGGTGACATTAGACATTAGGTTTGACAGTGACATCAAATATCCTTGGTTCTTGTGGCTTAAAGGAATAATTTAGCCAGAAATTAAAGTTCTCTTATCATTTACTCATGTAGTTTCTTTCTTCTGGAACATAAAAGAATATATATTTGAACAATGTTTGAAAACAATGAAAACACTGATTGTCATATACATCCACAGATAACAGAAAATATGGTGACAACACAGTTAAGATGTTTGATCATGTGATACACAAGAACCAATGAGGATGCTAATCAATGCCTTATCTTCACATGCAAGTGGGTGCGGCCAGGGGGTGGGTGTCCAATGTTGTTTCATGCATGTTAAGTTATTTACACTATTAAAGTGTTTGCTTCTCATGGTAAACATGGCCAAAGTTTCAAAAAACGTTTTTTTCACCGGGGCAGAAACAGAGTGTGTTTGTTGACGAATGTTTCAGGCCCAGTTCGACACTGGATTTACACATTGTTTGGTACTGAAAGATGGAGCGGTCCCAGCTATAAAAAAAATCAGGTCATGATTCAGAACTGCAGATGGTAAGTGAAACGGCATCAAATGTATGTGTTCTTGGCTGTTTTCGGAGGGAATCATAAAGCTGTATCTTTCTTTTGTAAATAACTAAAGACTTCTTGGATATATGAAGGATGCAGTACTACTCTATAGGTACTCAAGATTAACATGAGATTTGTTCATCATAAAAAGTAATACTTAAGTCTTGAGCCTCATTTTCACCTCCATCTCTAACAAATGTCAGAAAAATGTCAGACTGGATGTAATGCATGATTATGAGCGAAAACTGAGAATTACTGATTTTATTTTATTTTTTTCCTGTTACAAAGATTCATCATTTAATGCAATTTCTATAAAATAATTATTTTTGGAATATCACAATTATGTTGACTAGCACTAGAAAACCGACTAAGGTATTCTTTCAAATATACTAGCGGTCATTATTATTCATTTATTTTACAAGGACCCGAGGACAACAGCTGCTTCATGACTAATTTAAAACTTACTGTAAATCTCCCACTAGGGGTTGACATTTAACAAATAATTGTTTAGATTCAGTCAAGCAGAATGGATTTTCTTTTGTTATTTTAGACTACGAAAAGTTCTGAACTACCCTGACTTCATTGTTCAGACAAAAATGGTTGAAACATTCTTCAAAATATAAACTTTTGTTCTCCACAGAAGAAAGAACATGAGTTTGGAATTACATGATCGTGAGTAAATGACGACAGAATTGATTTTCCCCCCAATAAAAGTGTTGGTCATCAAGCAGATGTCAGCAGATGGGTTATTACTCAACTGATGTGTTGGATAGGTGAGTCGATGCAACTGTCTCGTTACCTGATGCCCAGAGACCACTGAGACTTCATGATGATAACCTTCATGACACTGACGATAACAATGAGTGGTCTCGTGAGAGCCTGCTCTGTACTCATGACAGGGAGTTTGATGTTAAGAGGATCAGCAGCCACCGCTTTGGGACTCTGGTAATGTGCTTAATTTTAGATAGTGATCAGCTCACAGGGTATATTTAAGCATTACTGCAGGGAAGTGGAGTCATGCACGCCCTGTTTTACACAGCAAGGCGACCATGAGCATGACACGGTTGAGTAATTTGTCTAAAAGTACTTCTGTGGAGGAAAGTGTTTGAAGAAATTAACATCTTAGAATGAACAGACACTATATATGTCTATATATGAACAGACCCCAGAGGGTTAATTTGGGACTGTAATGGATAGATGTATACTTTGTTCAATATGTTGCACTGAAAGGGATAGTTCACCCAAAAAAGAAAACTTCTGTCACTAAACCTGTATATTTACATTTTTTAAAATAATGCTGAACCAAACTGTTTTAATGACCATTGACTTTCATTATATGGATGAACAAACACTGAAGCATTTCTCACAATATCTTCTTTTAAGTTTCGTAGAAGGAATTCAGGTTGGAAGCGGCATGAGATTGACAGAATTTTCATTTTTGGGTGGGCTATACCTTTACAGTCTCAAAGCATGTAAAATGTTCACAATCCAATTTACACAATCTAAAAAATGCTGGGTTGAATACAACCCAGCAGTGGATAAATATGGACAAACCCATTGATTGGGTTGTTTTGACCCAGCCATTGGGTTAAATCTTTACAGGCACAATATGTACGTTTTTGCCTAAACAAAGAACCAAAGGTTTGTTGCCTTTATCCCCACAGCCAATAAAATCCATTGGGACTTGAGCAGAAATCATGTTCATGGATGAGCTAATGTATTAAAGACTTATTAAGGTCACTGTAGTATGAGCCAGGGTGAGGCTGAAAGTCGTGGAAGTGAAATAAGGACGCTGGAGTGATTGCCAATGAAGGACGAGCGCATTACACACAAATTTGATTATTACAAATGCTTCTATTAATTATGTGTCTGATTTTTCATTTGCAACCTATTTTTAAACAATAGTTGAGTTAAATAAAACTACCCAGAAGGTTGGGTTAAACATTTAACCCAACTGCTGGATCAAAACAACCCATTTACTGGGTTTGTCTATGTTTTACCCAGCAAGTCTTTCTTGTGGAAAGACTTGTTTTGTTTTTTATCGACTGAATTAAGTAACGCCCAGGTACACAACAGTATGACTCCTTCAGAAATTATAAATGGAAGACATCTGGGTGTAAAATGGTTGATAAAAACCATTCTTATGTTAATAAGAATGTGTTAATTTACATGAGATTGAATTTATTCAACAGTATATGCTAATTTCTTCATGTTTCAAGAATAAGGCCTATTGAAAGCATTGTACTGTACTTCTATCCCTCACAGCCCTGTTTTTGTTCGTCACATTAAATATGATGCCTACTTAGACTAATTTCCATAGTCTTCCAATGTTTTCTTTTGTCTACATCCACACTGAAACTGAATGTGGCTGAAATATGTGTTTTTCCACTTTTGAGAAGACAACAATGGTTTTCTCTATCAACACCTTTTCTATTCACTGTGTTAAATTAAATCTCACCTTATAATTAGCAATTAGCCTTTGAGAAATGTTGCGATGAACCTTCGAACAACTGATGCTCACCTGTGGGCTGAACTTTGATAGACGTCTTCTCCGACTCTTTCCGGGTCATGGCGTACCAGGAGCGATCCGGGTCCTGGATCCATTCCGAGGCCTCGCAGTAAAACTCTCCCTGGTCTGTGGGCTGAAGTTTGTAGATGGTGAGACGGTAGGATGTGGCACTGGTTTTGTCCAGCCGCAGGTCTCCTGAAGACAGACGTTGACGGTACTGTCCCCCCGGCCGCAGAACAAAGTCCCTTGACAGGGTGACCAGGTCACGTGGTCCAGAATTAGGATCATCAGCAGGACGCAGGTACCAGCCCACAGAAACATGAGTGTGCTGGGATGTCTGCCGTGAGACCTCACAGCTGAGCTGTAGAGTGTCGCCCTCCACTTTCGAGAGAGTCTGAGCAGCGGCCATCACTGTCAGAGTGTCCGGGATCACTGTTGAGGAAAGCAGGGCATGAGGTTAGTTTGAGAGTAGAGTTCATGAACAATAATACACACCCTCAAAGGCATTCAAGTCCATGTCCTATTAACATTTAAACAGGATTCTCTCCTGCAGGGAGGCTCAATCTCTACCCTTTTATTAACTTATAGCCTCAAGAAATAACAAGCCTCTTTTTGTCCTCAACAACCCCTCACTCTTCTTCTCTCTCATCAGCCTCTGGGTCCTTATCCAATAAAATATGGCAGAAATTTTTTCGAAAAACAGAGTATGGCTACAGAAACAACTGAAAGATGTACATGCTTTCTTGGGACGAGGCATACTCTGCACAAGTACCTCAATGCAAATGTTTCAGGCTGGTCGTGATGCATTAAAATTCTGTCTGAAACGGATAGCCAATTAATGGCTAGTATTAAAAATGTAACTATTTTAACTAAATTAACTCTTTTCCCACCAAACATAGAATTTTCCATTATTTACTGTATGAGACAACGCTGCCTCGGCAAAAACATAATTTTCTGGTTTTCTGAGTGTATGCGTTTTCACTGTTATACACTCAGGGGCGTATATTACGCATCTCCTGAATTAATCCAGAATCCCCCAATAAAAAACACAGGTGAAAAAAAGTCTGAAACGACTGATCTCATGTAAGCAGATGCATATGAAAAATAATGCGATCATCGACAATAAACCACTTATAAATGAAAACTGCCTAATGTTACAGAGTGAAATGTCTATCCAGGAAGTGGTAAAGGACTCTGCAAGTTTTGGAGTGCTGATGGAAGCGATGCAGATGTAATATTTGATAAAAACAATATTTTCTCAGTTTTTTGCTCAAAATGTTGCCTTTTTATTAAACTTGCTTGTATTTAAGAGTTTATAAAAAGGGGTTTAAAAAATAGAGACTGTTTTTTTTATTTTTACGTATTGCATATTCAGATATTCATACAACTAAATATTCTGGGGGTCATTCAATTTTAGTGAAAATTATCAAAAATGCTGGCCGTGACTGGCAACTTTTTTCAAAATAAGAGTTAAAAACAAATGATTAAAAGTAATATAAATAACTTTCAAGTGAAACTAAATTATTTTAAATTAATTTAGGTATCACAATATTATAGTGTGTGCATGTGTATTATAGTATGAAAAATAAACATTTAATATTATTGAATATATTAGCGTTCACATTATTTTCATTTTAATTTTAGTTGACTTCATTTAATTTCAATTTTAGTTAAATTTGATATGTACTGTTTTAGTATGTTGACATGTCATTTTTTTTAGTAGGCTGGGCTTTTATTATTATTATTATTATTATTTTAAATAAGATTTTTCATTTTAAATAAAGATTTTTAGCTTTATTTTTATTTCAGTTTTAACTTTAGTATGTTTAGTATGGAAGTCCGTTTCCACCACTAAATAATAATAAAAAATGGTTATTGCGACACAATTCTGACTTTTTCCTCACAATTGCCTGATGAATTAAAGTCAGGATTGAAAGATATAAATTCACAATTCGGACTTTTTTCTCACAAATGAGTTTATATTTCGTAATTTGCAAAATTTTTCTCAAAATTGTGAGAGACATAAACTCAGTTCTGAGTTATAACGTCCAATTTTAAGGGGAAAAACAGATATGTTCTGAGAATTGCTTATATCTCACAATTCTGACTATTAACTTGCAATAGTGTGTTATGAAGTCAGAACTGCAAGATATAAACTTGCAATTCGGAGAGAAAAAAAAGTCAATTGTGAGATAACTTGCAATTCTGAAAAAAAGAATTGTGTTTATCTTGCAATTCTGACTGTATTCTTCCAAATTGCGAGTTTATATCTTACAATTCTGACTTTTAAACTCGAAATTGCGAGTTTATACCACGCAGTGTTGAGAAAAAAAGTCAGAACTAAGAAATGTAAACTCGACAAAAGGTCAAAATTACCCAGGCTTTCATAGTTTAGTATGTCAACTCCAATGTGTTTTATTTTATTTAATTGTAATATATATTTTTACAATACACAAGTGTGCACTGTATTCTCAGCATTGCCATGAAAGAAGCTACAGGTGTAAAAGATAGTAAAAGTCTCTATATTTTCATATTAACATTTGGTTTAAGGCACATCTATTTTAATATAAATGCAACACTGGCTTACTATAGCGTTTGTAAGAGGACACATGTATTTGTTTACTTGCCATAAGTATGTTTCTGGCCCTTATGTTTTTAGTTTACATAGTTTTTCTCTTTCTCTTGTGTACAGTGCCACAGGCTCACAGGCTCAAACAACACGATGCAGATGCAAATGGAAGCTAGGGAAGCATGCAGACCTGTGACTGCAGATAAACCAAACATACAAATACAGATTTATTTTTTCATGGACAGCTTGCTACGCAAACGTGCTGCCCAAACCCACGCTCACACACTTGCACACTCCAGCTCAGCAGCATGGCATTCCAGCACATCCCTGACACCACGCTACCATCCTTTAGCGCAGAGCCGCCACAACACGATATTCTGCATCCCATTACCGCTAGATGTCTTCGTGCGGTGCTAGCATTGATTAGCACCAGTCAGATCTTCAGCCTTCGAACATCGTCTCACAGACTGTGAAAAAAAACAGCTCTGACATCATGGTGCGAGAAATGGATTTTTGTGACAAACCAAAATCCTGGAAATAAACCTGTGTGACATCTTGAAAACTGCAGCCACAATATTTATCTGAATGAGGCGCTGACAGCTGACAGTTTCTTTTTCCAGGACACTTAAAAAAAACCATTACAAATTCTAAATATAGCAGGCTTTTAGCAAAATAAAAGGAACTTTATAGTTATTTAATCATGACTATTTGTAGCAGAGATGAGAAATTATTTAAATGACTTCCTAAAAATAAGTTTGGCCATAAAAGGTAACTATGCACTTATAGATAGAGCTTACATCACTGGCTCAGCTCCAGGCTGATCATAGGAGTGGCATGGAAATGTAATCCTGCTGGCAGTGCCTGATGAGGTGCATCTGGTGCTTCCTGCACCTTGTCACCCCTTCCATGAGTCCAGCATTGCATGTCTCTAGCACTGAAGCAGGTCCAATATCAATGCATCCAGCCAGCACATAATGAAATGTTCCTGGTGCACTGTGCACCTTGTCACCTTGGTAAAATGGTTTTCCAAGTGCCTGATGTAAACACAAATGCATGTACCTGGCTTATGATTGCTTGAAAACAGTCCAGTTGAAGAATATCTAATGAAGATCAAATCATTAAAGTGACTGTAGCTGTCTACCTGAGATTGGAATGCATTCCTGTAGCTTAACACGTAAACACATGGTGTTAGCAATGTCAAGGTTATGAGTTTAATTTCCAGGGAATGCATTAAATTACTCATCCTCATGTCTCCCATTCATTCCATTGTAGTAAAGTGAATCCAAAAGCAAAATTATAAGAACTACCTCAAATGATGGAAAACATCTTTCAAGTAAAAAAGTTCGATGTGTAATTTAATTATTTAGTTTGCCTCACATCCCGTTCGATTACATGGAGAGGGCGGGGTTTATGACCTATACTGCAGCCAACCACCAGGGGGCGATCAAAGAGCCAGCAGCTTCACTTTTCAGGACGTGTGAGGCACACCCGGTAGGAATGCACATTTCTACAATTTTTACAATGAACTAACTGATAACATTTTGTATTATTTGGTTTAAATAAATTAAAATAAAATCAACCATTTTTAATGCTATAGTACAAATGAATATATGCATCACAACATCCTAACGACAAGATAAAAATGGATGTAATTCATGTAAATTAAATTAAATTTTGCTGGGTATTTTGATTTACTGTATGTAATTGGTTGGGGTGTCGTTAATTGTCATTAATAATAATATTGTGCCATTATAATTTGTGGCGTAGTTATCTGAGTTTGTTGTCTGTGCACTTAAAATCCAATTTAAAAAACTTAATTCCAATTAAAAATGAACGCCAAGTGAGTATAATATGACAGCGACAGGTAACCTAAATAGAGAATGTGAACATGTATATATATAAAAAATTTAAATGTGTATATTTAAAGGGATAGTTCACCCAACAATGAAAATTCTGTCATTAATTACTGACCCTCATGTCGTTCCAAACCCGTAGGACATTTGTTCATCTTCAGAACACAAGTTAGAAAGAAAGGTAGTAAGGACATTGTTAAAATAGTCAGTGTGACATCAGTGAATCAACCGTAATTTATGAAGCTATTAGAATACTTTTTGTGTGCAAAGAAAACAAAAATAACAACTTTATTCAACAGTTCTTCTCCTCAAAGTCACCGTCTTCCACCATCCACCAATGTTTCATTTGGTGATGAATTTCATTTTTTAATGACTTATTCCCTTTAAATACAAATTACAACATAAATATATAGTGTATGCCTAGACAAAAAATTGCCTACCAAAAGCATAAATGTAAACCCTAATATGATCACTAATGCGATTATACATTCAGCTACAGTAGCAATAAGAGCGTACTCCACTCAGCTCCATTTAACAAATTATATCACAGACTCTTCTTCAAAGTCAGCAAAGAAAATGCTAAATAAAACTAAGCTTTGAGCTGCAGAATGTGCAACGTGGTTCAGCTAGGGCACTTGATGATATTCTAATCTTAAACAGAGGCCTTCAAAACTCACTCTAAAATTGAGCCTTTACAGAGAGCTGCATAAAAGCCTTTATGAATCAATCAGCCTGTCTCTCTTTCTGTGCGAAAGGCCCTGAATAAATGAAAACCTATTGAACTGAGCGAACGGACTCACACATACTCCTCCGACATTACTGCACTGTGAAAATTATTCCTCTCGTTTTACCTGCACAGGCGTTGGGGGCATCTGCGGACGAGAGCTCAATTATTCAACTTCATGTTTGCTCACACATTACCAGTGCACAAGCCACACAGAAGGTACGTGATGCTAATGAAACAACAGCGAGCGGGTGGGGTGGGGACACAGCTTATATAAAACTAATGAAATGGGAGAAAGACTGCGTGAGGGGAGAGATGAGTGACGGAGGAGGAACGACAGACGGCAGCGATGCAAATGAAACGAGGGGAAAGAAATGAAAGAACCAGAGGAAAGACGGCACTGTTTAACAGCAGGTTACTTCAGCGCTGCTTTGAAGAAGCACAGATGTTAGACACAAAGACAGAAAGTGAGAATAAAAAAGCAAAATAGTGAAATGAGGGCTGAGAGACTGAGGTGGTGGCCCTCCGCTGGGTTTTTTAATAAGAAAGCCCGCGGTGTCTCTCTCACACCCTGACGAACAGCTACCTCACGGATCACAACAGAGGTGGGGAAGCACGAGGATAAAAATAGAGGGACTTTTCCGTTTGGGCATCTGATTATGCTTTCATTCTTATGTTGCGCGTGTCTACAAGAGTAGATGATGGTGTAGGAGTGTGAAAGAGAGCAACCGCTAACACAGATTCTTTTGTGGAGGAGTGCGAGTGTGTGTTTCATATGTAGGCGAGGACCTGAGGGACAATCTTCACTACTGTAGAACCACGTACACCCCCACACTCATCGCTGACTCCGTAACCATCATGCATTATGATGCAAGTAATGGGCAAACTCAATAAGCTTCCTTCGTCTTAGCATAAACGCATGCTAAACAAGCGATAAACCCAGGGTCTCCAGAGAAACACGATCGATACTTAAATATCAGATATCATATTCTACAGAAACAAGCTCGTTACCATAACAACTATTCAACAAGGTCCCATGGAAACAGCTAGCTGTTTCCATGCCAACATTAAATCCTCAACTTGTAAAGGAATAAAGATATTGATGGTATCACTGGCTCTCCAAGTTAAGTCACCAAATTAGGCCTAAAGCACAAAGCTAGTGCTAATCATATGCTATCAGCACTCAATTTACCAGCAGACCAGGGCTGATGGAGAAACAGGAGTCTTGGTCGTTGATGATTGTCTAAAACTATTGTAACTTGTTTGAGCTCAAAACTTGGGATAAGACTCAGGTGCAGCCATTTGTATATTTTAAGTTCCGGTCCAACAAAACAGCTCATTTTGCTGCTTGATTTTGCACATTGGTGTGTCTAACCATATTATTTTAATGTATTATATTAATTATGAAAACACTGATTTGTAGTGCAAACCGTTTTACCGTTTACTGCACATTGTTATTCTTCTTGTTATTTCCCTATAGCGGATAATGAACCAGAAGTCTCGCACATAGGCTTACTTCCATGTTGCAGAATAAGGTAGATATATATTATAAATGTACTTTGGACCAGCTCAATGAAAGACAACCAAAAGATGAAATTATTCATAATAAATAAATTATAAGTCAGGCATCAGTGCTGCCTCATGTTACATAACATGTGAGTTAAAAATAAAAGACTCAAAACACTTAGTTGAATTCTATATTAATGTGCAAAGCTGCACCATTACTTGACCACCATAAAGAACCTACACCATGTCAACGCTGGTGTAAAAAAAGAAAAAAACTAAATGAAATAATTCCTGTTACAATCAATAAAGCTGATGTTGTTTTTTAAAACCTATTTGACTACTGTATGTAAGACTATGCAAGTAAAAAAAAGTTAAATTAAAAATATGAATTATAGACTTGTTCAAAAGATGAGTTTTTTTTTTAAAGATTTTTTAAAAAAGAAAAGTATACATTTATTCAGCAAGGACATATTAAATGTATCAAAAGTGTGAGTAAAAAGTTATTTAAAATAAATAGTTGAACTATCTATTCATCAAAAAAAAAAAAATTGCTGAAAATTCAGCTTTTCCAAATTCCATCAAAAGAATAAACTACATTTAAAGGTTTTCACAATATTACTATTTTTATAGTACTTTAAAACAAATAAATGTATCCAACCCCAAACTTTTAAATATTGATAAAATCTAAAGGGATAGTTCACCAAAAAATGAAAATTCTGTCATTAATTACTCCCCTTCATGTCGTTCCTTCATCTTCAGAACAAATATTACTACATTTTTGATTAAATCCGAGAGCTTTCTGACCCTGCATAGACAGCAATGCAACTGACATGCTCAAGGCCAAGAAAGGCAGTAAGGACATTTCTTAAAATAGTGCGCACAATGCAGAAGTTGTTGAGAAATTGTACAGTAAAGTAGCTATTTTTGTTTTCTTTGCGCATAAAAAGTAGCTTCATAACATTACGTTTAAACCACTGGTGTCACATGGACTATTTTAACAATGTCCTTACTACCTTTCTGGGCCTTGAATGTGGTAGTTGTGTCGCTATCTATGCAGGATTAGAAAGCTCTCAGATTTCATCAAAAATATCCTAATTTGTGTTCTGAAGAATAAAGTTCTTATGGGTTTGGAAAGATATGAGGGCAGGTAAGTAATGGCAAAATTTAAATTTTTGGGTGAACTATCCTTTAATAAATCTCAGTTATTTTAAAAATTGTAACATGAAAATTAAATGGCTTCTGTTTTCTCCAACAAAAGATGTTAAAATTGCATATAATTAGTTCAAATAAAGTATCCAAAGCAAGTTTTATTTAACAAAATGGTTAAAATACATAATGTAAACAACAAAAGAACTAATGTACATTTCATAACACATATGTGCACATTATAACAAATGCCCGCAGAGGGAGCTAATGGCCTGACGATTGTTTTTACACTTTACTGCACAATCTAATCCTTGTTTACTATTGGCTAAACAATATTTAACCCAAAAATCTACTTAATCTTTAATATTGGTCCATTTCTTTATGATAGAAATGCTACAGCCACTGTAATTTCTTGAAATATGTGGACATCAAAATGTGTAAATTCAGAGTCAGGCTTTGAGTGTTTATTTTGAAATCACAATATACAGTTAGCATATATAGAAATATATCCTTTAATAAATCTCAGCTATTTTCGTAGTTGATGAATTCATTTCATTTAGAAAAATGTGTCTATGTACCAAATGAAGAGTTTGTGGTAGTACCAACGTCAAAAAATGTTAGGAAACTGTTCAGTGTCAGATTTGTTAAAATCCCACTATTGGAGTGCAATAACAAAATCTTTGAAGGTTGAAAGATTTCTACTGTTACATCATATATTGTTAGAGCACCGAGCCCAGATGTCAGGCATCTAAGACTCTAGTTTCATATTGTGTGACCTCTATTTGGACTAGTTTAAGGCCGACATGCAGATGTGATGCCAGGGGCGCAAACTCAGAGATGAGATGCAGCCTGCAGGGCAAGATGATGATTCTAGATCCGACTTGCACTTAGCCTGAGATCTCTGTTCAGACCATTCTTATCCCTCTGGTCTGTGCCATCTATTCACTTCAAAAACTCTCAGATGAGCTAGATTCACTAAAGTGTGCAGCTGAACCTTGTTAAATTTTATGTGAATTCCCTGACCTGAGCAAAAGGCATAACTCAGGTGCCCCAAAGACTCCTCCTTAAGCCAGCCGCCCACTTAACAACTTAAAATAACAGCTTTTGAGTCTTTTACCCTAATCACACAGAAACACAACAGGCGTGATACTTTTTAATTAACTGCTTTTGACATTCCCTGTCACTATGGACTCATTTAGTCTCAAAATAAGAGCAGACCACCATGCAAATGTATACAAGCGCCATTTGGTATTTATCTGTGGTGACAACATGTTTTGTCAGTTCACTTCAGAATGAATTAGAGATGAAAAGAGCTCACTGGTCACTTTTTTTTTTAAGATTATGAGCGTGTTATAAGTGGGAAGTGTCGGTTAATAAGCCATTAGTTTCTTTTTATCTATGAAAAGTCTGTTCAAAAAGCCCAGGGAGGCCATAATTCCATGAGACACCTGATTTTCCTAGGTGTGAATGAGCTAACAGTGATAGCAGCACTTTTAGTTGAGGTGCTAACCCTCAAAGCCCAACCAGCACTTAAGTAAGAAACCTGTTTAAGTATCAGAGGTTAACAGGAGGGGAAACCCACATTCTCTTATCGGAAACTCCAATTCAATTTGCCGTGCAGATGAGCGAAGACAAACGCTAAACGCATTTGCTGGCTAAACGACAAACGCAAATGAACCGCTCTCTGCTAACCTCGTCTCCATTACAATATCAAACACCCGCTCTGCCAAGTGAAGCCTGACAATTAACATAATCCAGCAGTTAATGCAAATGCAAACAAGTTAAGGATTAATTTAACAATTAGACAAGTGGAAGAAGGTTAAGTGGGGAACACCTTGTTCCTCTCAATAATGCGGCAACATCCTCAAAACATGAGATGAAAGAGAACAACACATACAGTAATAGTAAGAGAGAAGCTGCTCAAATGCAGTCTATATTGGACATACGGAAAGTCCTGTAGGGGGCATTTCACTAGACTGGTTGGCGTGTTGTTTACTGTAATATCCATGGCAAAAAAGCTATGGCTCTGTTCCAAATCCTAGAGAGCTACAGTGCTGTATACTGCCTACATACAGCAGATAGCATCCTAAATCAGAATCTCCAAATTAAGTGAATTGGGACATACTACAGAGTCAGGAACACATATGAAGCAAGTAAATAGGAGATTAGACTCGGCTAAGCAAAAAACACTATTAGTAAACAAAAGATATAGCATAAACACTAAAAAATTGGACAAACAGTGCATTTTTTAAATCCTACTTGACCATTTTATTTATTATTATTTTTTTTATTAGTGAATAAAATATGTTCTGTCCTTTCATCAGCCATCTTTGATTAACATTTTCACAGAGCTGGTCACACTGCTTTCTTAAATATCCAACTTGGGGAAAATGGTCATCTTATTTTCTCTTTAAACAGGTTTTTGGTTAACGTCTGAAATAAGGTCTGTGGTTAACACATGCTCAAGATATTTCAAGTTTTATTCTACAAAATAAAATACATCAGTAATAAACTCAAGCTTTTATGTGGTTTTAAAAATGTTGTTGCAAACAAGTGGCTAAATGGAAGTACCAAGTACCAATTAAACAATAAACATTTTCCAACTCCCCTAGAGTTAATCAAATGAGTTTTACCGTTTTTGAATCCATTCAGCCGATCTCTGGGTCTGTCGTTAGCACTTTTTTAGCATAGCTTAGCCAGATTAGACCAGTAGCATCTCGTTCAAAAATGTCTATTTAAATATTTAAAACTTCTGTAGTTGCAGGCGCAATGATATTACACAGCGCCTAAATATAGTGTCCAGTTATTTTACTATTACCTTAGTGCTGGTCACGTTGGAAGTTACCTAGCTGGGGACTATTTTCAGGCACTGCGCAATATCATTGCGCCTGCTGCACCCAATGGTACGACTGCAAAGTGCCCTGATTATTACGCCAGAATAAGAGTATAGTTCCTATCCATATCAGCTTGAAAAATCGCAACTTTTCATTTTCTGTCGGTCTTAGTACACAATGTAACTACAGAAGTGTCAAGTTTTAAATAGGACAAATTACGAAAATATTTGGTCATTTTTGAACGAGATGCTAATGGTCTAATCGAATTCAATGATTTATGCTAAGCTATGCTAAAAGTGCTCCCGGCAGACCCGGAGATCGGCTAAATGGATCCAAAAATGGTAAAACGTATTATAAATGTATTCTAATGTGTTTGCCTAGGTTTATAAATGATCTACCTTACAAATATGATGAAGTGGCGCACATTGCGTTACCAGATATACATGATAATAAACCCAAACTAACAGCAATATGCAGAGATGGAGACACTCCACACATTAAAAAAACGTTTGTGCTGATTTTTCTGTGAACAGAGCCACTATGATACGCACTTACATAACATACACGCATGTAAATAATTAAAGCACATATATGAAACCTGCATCACATATTTAATTGAATCATAGTATTTGTGAATTCACAATTATGGTCTAAAATGCATTTCATGGATTCTCATCTGAAATCAAGTACTCAAATTGAATCAAGGAATCAAAACAGTCCTACAACAACAATAGATACAGTTGAAGTTTACAGTTTACATACACCTTGCAGAACCTGAAAAATGTTTATTATTTTACCAAAATCATACAAAATGCATGTTATTTTTTATTTAGTAGAGCCAGGGGTGAAAACTTTTGAACAGAATGAAGATGTGTACTTTTCTATTTTTTATTTTTTTTTTCAATTTAGTACTACCCTTCAGAAGCAACAGAAGATATTTACATGTTCCCCAGAAGACAAAATTAGTTACATTTACCCTTCAAATTCAAAAAGTTTTCACCCCCCGGCTCTTAATGCATTGTGTTTCCTTCTGAAGCATCAGTAAACATTTGTAAACCTTCTGTAATAGTCGCCTATGAGTCCCTCAGTTGTCCTCAGTGTGAAAAGATGGATCTCAAAATCGTACAGTCATTGCCGGAAAGAGTTCAAATACACAAAAATGCTGAAAAACCAAAGAATTTGTGGGGCCTGAAGGATTTTTCTGAAGAACAGCAGGCAGTTCAGGACAAACAAGAGACTCATGAACAACTATCTCCAAACAAAAGAAACATGTCACGTGGATAATTTAGATAACAACACAGTATTAAAAATCAAGTGTATGTACTTTTGAACATTTTAATAAATTCAACTATTATTTTCTCTTTTGGACTATATAAATATCTTATGTAAAATATCTTATTCAAGTCAGTACTAAAAAACATGCATTTTTTATGACCTCTCCTATTTTGGTAAAAACATTTAGCAGATTCTGCAATGTATGTGTATGTAAACTGTAGTTTACCTCACATCTTGTAAATAATTTAAAGCAAACATATACGTTAAAACTGTGAACTCAATGCGAACCAAAGAGCATATTCCATATCCAAGAAGATATCAGTCGCTCAGTATGTACTTTTAATAATGTTCAAAAAGTTTAATATTTATGAATTAGATTATGAACTTGTCGATTTCATTGGGAATGCACTGCACTTCTGGCCTCTGAATAGCTGTGATATTTGAGTGATTCTGTCACTGGTATGGAAAGGCAAATTTCTTGTCACTGTAATCTTTTCTTGTCACGTCTGGTTAGGAAACAGAGTTAGTCTGGTTTAGAATAGGGTTTTTTTATTTGTTTGTTTGTTTGTTTTTTTTAGTAGAAGGGTTCTGATGTCCCAGATGCTGTGTATGTAGGCAGCACACTAGGTTTTGCAGCTTGTGTCAACAAAACACCTCTCCGCCCTCCAGATTTTCACCTGCCCTGACTCATTCAATCCCATTATCTACAAAATTTCCTTCTATTTTTTTTCCTTCATTCTGCCCTCTTTCAAAGGGTGAGCAGTCCTCCCTCTGGCCACCGTTTTAAGTGCAATCACACAGCTGCTGAGAGCAAAATAATTGGCAAAGCATGACTGAAGGAGAGAGACACACAGAGAGGTGAATAGATAGACAGGGACAGAAGAGATTTAAAGAGGTCGTCAGAACAACAACAACTTTACACCCCACACTCGGTGGGAGAGCTCCAATTCACTGTCACATCAAAAAACACAGTGGAAAGGGAAAGAGGGAGAGAGAGGAAGAAAACTGTACATCTATTCACTCTCAGTCTCTCGTTCCCTGTGACAGACGCAAAGACACCAAATCAGACTGTCTGTCAGCCCAGTGCACCATCAGACTTTTATTTATATAGTCTCTTTCAATTCAACCTTGTCTTCTCGTCCCTTCCTCTCAGCCCCACAATCCAACTCTCTCTTGCTGTTCAAACACAGTTCAATTAAAATGTTTCTGAATGTCATCGTATACGGAGGTGCGAAAGGGAGCAGAGGAAAAACACAGAAGCAAAAAAGCTTTATGCTTTGGTACTCATTGATACACGCTTCCAATTGCAGCACCACCACATGCACACAGCTAAATGAAAAGAGGACTGGACTGGAGGGTGGATGAGATAAAGGTCAAGGAGTTACGATGTAATGTAATGCAAGGGGTCATTGTTGTTCCCTTTCTTTCTTCTACACTGATGATGTGGTTCATTATTCTAGTTTAAGCCATTGAAAGCACTGATTAAAGGACCTCTTGAATATGAGAGGGAGAGAGACATAATTGGTTTCCACCAAGGCCATCTTTGTTCATTGGTGCTCAGTTACAGATACTGGTTGTTTTAGAGCCAATCATCTGATATGCCATATGGGTCATATGATTAATCGCTAGCAGCAGGAATGTGATGTCATGACAGCACTGAGAAAAATTGGTTGATGGTAAAACATTTCATTTCAAATATCATTACATCATGAATCGTTTCACAATATTTCATGAAGAATGGAAAGCCTAAAGTCAAAACAAGATTAGAAAATGCTTTGTTTTGATACTGTAAATTAAACTAATTTTAAAATATTTAATACTTTTGTCTCATTTCTGTGGTCTGGTACATGAATCTAAAATATATTAATAAAAGCAATAGTAGAACAATATAAACCAGCATAAAACCCATTCAAACAATAATTTATTTTAAAAAGAATTACCTGTATTATTTTTAGTAATGTTTATTTTATTATTTATATATTTATTTAACTCCATGTAACATAATACAATACATCTGTCCATTTTTAACACATAAATAATTTTTTTTGGTTTGGTGCAATAATATTAAAAATATTAGAATAATACAAAATTTATTACAATAATAATTTAGGTCAAAATAAGATTAAAATAAGCAAAATATTAAATGTTTAGTTCTATTTTATTTATTTTTTCTTCTTTTATAAAAGCAATAATAGAATAATACAAAGAATCACTTAAAACTTAATAAAATAATAATTTAGGTTAAAATAAAATAAGCAAAATATTTTTAATTATGTTTATTTTATTTTATTTTATTATTTATTTATTTATATATTCGTTTAATTCAATATAATATAATATAATATAATATAATAATATAAACAACCATATAAAATTGTTACAATAATAATTTAGATCAAAATAAGATTAAAATAAGCAAAATATGAAATGTTTTGTTCAAATTACCTGTATTATTTTTTTTATTTTATTTTATAAAAGCAATAACAGAATACTACAAATAATCACATAAAATGTAATAAAATAACAATTTAGGTCAAAATAAGAACAAAATAAGCAAAATATGATTCATTTTTTCTTATTTTATCCGTTTTATTTTTAATCATTTTTTTTTTTTAATTCCATATAATACAATACATCAATTCATTTTTAACACAATTAAAATGGTGGTGATTTATAAACAATATTATAAAAAATATTAATAAAAAGCAATAATAGAATAATAAAAACAATCAATCAATCAATCATATAAAACGTATTAAAATAAATATGAATATTTTATATATATATATATATATATATATATATATATATATTTGTTTTTTTTTTTTTTGTTTTTTTTTTTCTTATTTTTACCTAATATTATATATATATTATATTATATTATATTATATTATATTATATTATATTATTACATTATATTATAAATTTTTATTTCATTTGCATTTAACAAAAAAAATAATATATATATATATATATATATATATATATATATATATATATATATAAAAATCAGAAACAAGTCCACCATAATGATAGTTACAGAATCCACCAGCGGAGGCTAACTGGACCATGCTAAACAGCAAAACCTTGACCCCTTGGTCTCCACAACAGAGAACAGCTTTAAGGATGAACCAGATAATGATCAAACCAGCACACAATCAATAGAAAACACACACATACACACACACACACACACACACACACACACAGAAAGGGAAGACTGAGATCAGGATCACATAGCACCACACAATCTTCAAATTAAAGCCGTAGAGAATCGGTCTTGAGAGGGAACAGAGACCCACATGAATCAGGTTCAAGAGCTCTTGATTCATAACAGCCATTGAGAGAAAAAAAAAAGAAAAACTCCAAACCACTGGAGTCATTAGTCACTATCCAGTGATCTATGCGCAATCACACGAGGCTTTCCGGAAGCCTGCTCCGAGTATAGAGTGCTGGGAGCGTTTGGAAGTGCTTCCATGCTGTCATTAAACCCACCCTGCCCAGGGGAAGACATCAGTATGCCAGACTCAAATGAGATCTGCTCTCAAAACCAGCCGGCGTTTTTTTTCTCCCTTTCCTTTGGAAAGGTTGAAAACACCGTTTTAAAGAGCTAAACATTCAGCTGCTTTCCCTAGAGAGGAAAGCCACGATTCCTGTCTTCAACTCGGACATTAAGGCAGCATTCTGTTGGGGTTTTTGCGAAGAGCAGAGTGACAGCCGACCCTCTGTGGAAACACAGACACAAAGATTGATACGCAGCAGCTCAAGTACCGCAGCAGAAACGCAAACCCACTCGAGCCGACACTTACTGCTTATTCAGGAGTTCAAACACTCAATCATGAACATTTCAAGAATACCTAATGAATCTCCAGAGCTGTGAGGAGGGAAGAATAACTCGCTTTACATTTTTAGACTCTATCAAGCTTGAATTGCTGTCGTTCTCACAGAGATATAAATATACTCCACTCTGTTTAAACAGTAAAGAGGTAAATGTCATTTCCACTGGCTTGCTAAAGAAATAAAGCTGTAGGTTGAGTGTGAGCGACTGCAGGGTGAGTGACCCTCTTCAGTCTTACTGTTTGCACTGCCTAAATTAAGTCCCACTGTCTCTAAAGATGAATTATCAATGCGTACATAGAGACAATATGATTCGACCCACAAAAGTCCAGCAAGAAGAGGTACATGTGAGAGTTGGTTTGTGTTAGTGATCCACTGAAAGGGGTTTTTATTGATTCAAAACCATACTGTATCTAGACAGGATGGCTGAAGAGAAGGCCAAAATAAGGCTGATGTATAAATAATAAAACACATAAAATTGTTCAAGTAAAATGAATACTTATTTCAGATAAAAAATAGCATTATTATCATCATCATCATCATCATCATCATATACACAAACATTCTTTTTTGTGAACTATTAATTAGTAGTAGTAGTAGCAGTATTCTTCTTCTTCTTCTTCTTATATTATTGTTGTTGTTGTTGTTGTTGTTGTTTTTGCAGTTGTTTTTAATCTAATAATAATAATAATAATAATAATAATAAATGTTATTTTGTGAATTATTAACAACAACAACAACAACAACAACAACAACAATAATAATAATAATATAATAGCAATGCTATTTTATCTAAAATAAGAATTATTTTCATCTAAATTATTATTATTATTACTATTGTTGTTATGTTGTTGTTGCTGCTGCTGCTTTTTTACAAAAATACAAAATGTTTATCATTTAGGAGGAGGCACATTTGCTAAAGTGGAATAAATAAATTTAGACAAAATCAAAATAATCATAATAATTATTATTATCATCATTATATACAGACATTTTCTGTGCATTTTATTATTATTATTATTGTTTTACAAAAATATAACATTTATCGCTTAAGAGGAGACACAAATTTGAAGTGTAATGAATAAAATTAGACAAAACAAAAATAATAATAATAATAATAATAATATTATACAGACATTATTTTGTTGTAAATTATTATTATTATTATTATTATTGTTGTTGTTTTTCAAAAATATAAAAAAGGAGACACATTTGTTGAAGTAGAATGAATAAAATAAGACAATAATAGTTATTATTATTGTTGTTGTTATTTACAGAAAAAAAAATAATAATCAGACATTTTCCTATTTTGTGAACTCTTCTTCTTCTTCTTCTTATTATTATTATTATTATTATTATATACAGCCATTTTGATTTTGGGGATTATTATGAATAAGAATAAGAATAAGAAAAAGAATAAACAGCCATTTTCCAATTTTTATTATTTTTTTATATACAGCCATTTTGATTTTGGAAATTATCATCTATAATTATAATTATTATTATTGTAGTTGTTGGAATTGAAGTGGAATGAATAAATGAATCAAAAAACATAAACTAAAATAAATAATAATTGTACACAACACCACAATTAAACATTTGCATTTTTATGAAAGCATGTGTGAATATTCAGTAACCACATTTAGCTTTCTAAAACTGGACTGACGACCATATCCTGCTGCTGTGTCAAAGTTGCTGCATAACGAACCTTTCCAAATCCGTATTTTGTGTTTTATATGAGTCTGAGCCTGACGATCAGGAACACAGACTAAACAAAAGTGGGGAAAAAAGTGACCGAAATGAAAAATGGGGAGACCGGAGCATCAAAAGGCCTAAGTGACAAAAACAGAGAGGAAACAGATGGATAGAGACAACACAAAAAAGAAGAGTCAAAACACAAGCTCACTGTTTGCATGGGCAGGGCTTTTATGTTAGGTTTGTTTACACCCAGTGTCTTTGATCCTGACTCCTTGCACTCAGAGATGACAACAGTAACCACCAGCACACTGCGCTTGTGGATATTGATGATGAGGACGAGAGAGCAAGTGACACATGGCCCGACATAACAACAGGGGACTGACATGAAAAGAACAAAACCAAAGAACGAACAATGTTACGATATGCCTCAGCGAACATATTTCACCCATGTCTGAAATAGAAGAATTAAGACTTTCTCCTCTGTTTTGGAGTATATGTGGGAACTCTATGGGGGTTTCTCTCCACTCCAAATCTAATTAGAGACCATCAGAGCCGCAGCCATTGTAAAAGCTGCTAAGATAATTAGCTCCTCTAATTGCGTTCTGAAATATTGAATATAGGGATATGAGAATGAACGCTGCTTGTTTCTCCTCCAGGAACACACAGTGTCTCTCCCCGTCTCTGATTCGCTCTCATTTTCTCTCTCTGATAAAGGTCAAACAATATGAACTTGTTGAGAGTGCAGTAATTGGTTTGGTGAGAGGAAACACAGAGTAAATAAGGCTAAAGCACCTCAGTGACTGGCTCTTTTTTGTACCTGCCCCCAAGAAACAAAACAGCTTTTTCAGAAATGTGTGTTGGGGCGAACCAAGTACACATGTATACAAGACACGCAAAAAAAAGGCAATCATAACACACACACGCACACACGACTGATGCAAGAAGAAAAGTAATATGTTGGATGGCTGGTAAAGATGGATTGAGGGCCATTCTAGGTAAATATTACTGAGGTCAATTGAAATGTGTTATTACCACTGCCAGAGTGAATTCTCAGATTGCACTGTGCATGTAAATTAAAATAGTGAAAAGCAATCTAACATTAACATATTCGCTTAGTGTGACAAATGCTTACCAGCAGGTGCCTGGTACAAAAACACCAGGCTAAATTTAAAACCTGTACATTGGTAGAATTGTATTTACATGGTAAGGAGGACACACGCTACAAATTAAATTATTATATGAGCTGCTATTTTATGACATTTTTTAAAGGGGACATTAAATACCCATTTTCCACAAGTTGGTATGATTCTGTAGGGTCTTCATGAAACGGTTGCCACATACTTTGGTTAAAATTCTTCAAAGGTTGTGTAAAAAAAAAGTCTCTTTAAATGATAATGAGCTACTGCTAACCCCGCCCCTCTCTTCTGTTTTTTGTGTATTTGGTGGCACATTACCGTCAAAAATACAACTAATCCACCCATCCTCAGAGACTTTTTATTTATTTTTCTGGTAATTAATGTGGATTTGCTTTTAAAAGAAAGGTAATTTATAAACATTTGCAAGAACTGGGCTTTGCACCTTTCCTAAATTAAATGCATAACATATACACTGCTGTTGAAAAGTTTGTGGTATGTATGTGTCCCCCCTAAGAAATTAGCAAAAATGTGACAGAAATTACATTTTTAACAAAAATTCTATATGAAATAAATGCTGTTCTTTTGAAATTCTATTTATCAAAAAAAAAAAAAAATTCACAGTTTCCACAAAAACATTAAGCAGCACAATTGTTTTTAATAATTGATATTGAGCATCAGAGCCAAATGCCTTTTAAAGAATCATGCAACACTGAAAACTGGAGTAATGGCTGCTAAAAAAAAAAAAAAAAAAACTGGCTTTGCCAAAACAGAAACATACATCCCATGACATATTTGATATGAAATGTCCACTAAGTGGTGCTGAAAGAGTGCTTTAATTTTTTTTTTTTCCCAGAACAGATGACATACATATGGTACCATTTACGTTATACCTAAACCTAACCTACCTGATAGCATGAACATTCGTATTTTATGTCTTGCGAAAAGTTCTCACAGGTACATTTTCGTCATGAGATCAGGTAGGTATTTCTGAATATTAGTGTAGATACAAATGTGCAAAGACACCCGATAGAATTACATTTCTGCAGTTATTACCCATCTCGCTTGCACCAAAATTATAAAAAAAAAAAAAAAAAACTAAATGCCATGAGCAATAATTAAATATTACATCAATTTTCCCAGCACCTTATGGCCTTAATCTAACATTATCATTAAATATGCTGTTGCCTCTGGTATTCTTATGTATTTTTTGCAGCCAATAAACTTAGAAATGCCTTAGGAACCAATCAGAACAACCTAGCAACCAAATAGCAACCTGTTAAACAGCAATAACCCACATACTCTAGCATCTTGTTACTCTGTTTTGCAAGGGCCAATTTCTTGTCTGGAATAAGTCAAAGTCTGGTAATTACTGTTATCTGGTCCTTTCTAATCACCATGAAGCATTAAGAAGAAAATCGCCATGCATGGCCAAAGGAATACTCACAAACCACTGGCCTCACCCACATCCCCACTAATGCTTCTGCACATACAATCTCAAATGACAGGAATAGAAAGGCTATAGCCACTGAAAGGATAGTGAATCAGAGATAGCGGGTAAATACGGGAGGAAAGAGAAAGGCCAGAGACAGAAGAACGATGGAGGCGGAGAAAGGAAAGAATAGATGATGCATGGTGTGTGCGAGGGGAGGAGGTCATGGGAGGCATGGAAGAGGAAGTGCAAATCATAAAGGAAATGCGCTTCAATAGTGTCACAGTCATGAGCTGTTCAGTGGTGAACGTCTAAAATCTGCCTCTCAAACAGTGTTTTTACTGAATTCAAAAATAACACACAAGACACAAAGACATTTCTCCCTTCAACCCAAACTTTTCAAACCCAAGAACTGAACTGATTAGAATAAATTGAAAAAAGAAAACAGTGGAAAAAATAAACCTAAATATACCAGCATGTACAGCATTCCTTTAAAATG
Organism: Cirrhinus molitorella; assembly: GCA_033026305.1. NCBI lineage: Eukaryota > Metazoa > Chordata > Actinopteri > Cypriniformes > Cyprinidae > Cirrhinus > Cirrhinus molitorella. Next base: position 26,157,652 of record CM065122.1, on the reverse strand, counting down.
CATGCATGCATGCAAAATTACGGTTGAACCACAGACTATTTTAATGATGTCCTTACTACCTTTCTGGGCCTTGAACATGGTAGTTGTGTTATTGTCTACGCAGAGTCACAAAGCTCTTGGATTTCATTAAAAAAATTCTTAATTTGTGTCCTGAAGATTAACAAAGGTCTTATGGGTTTGGAACAACATGAGGGTGAGTAATTGATGACAGAATTATCATTTTTGGGTGAACTATCCCTTTAAATTGATCAAAAGTGACAGTAAAGACATTTATAATTTAGCAAATAATTCTATTTCATATTAATCCTGTTTTCTGTTCATCAAAGAATTCTGAAATAAAAATGTTCCATTTCCACAAAAATATTAAGTAGCACAACTGTTTTCAACATTGATAATAAGAAATGTTTCTGCATCAGCATCTTAGAATGATTTCTGAAAGATCATGTGACACTGAAGACTCTTGTAATGATGCTTAACATTTAGCTTTGACATCACATGAATAAATTACATATTAATGTAACAAAAGAGAAAGTTATTTAGTATAGTTTTACTAAAAACATATGCACCCTTGGTGAGTTTAATAGACTTTCACAAACAGTAAAAACTTTTTACGCCCATTTGAGCAGTAGTATACTCTCGCAAACTAAAATAAAACCTGTTTGCCACATAAGCACCAGCACTATGTTGTAGCGGGCAAATCCAGCAGCTCTGAAATGTGATCAAGAGGTCTAAAAACAAACTGACAACAGCACTCGACTACCTAGTCTCAGCCTTAGGCGGCACACCCACAGTCCGCTTAATGACCGTCTGATGCACACAGAAATGTACTGTTTCCTCATCTGATTGGCTGGCACTAAACAGCTTTCAAGAGTTAAGACACACAGGCTTTTCAGTAGTCCACCTGGAAACAAAGTTGTCTTTTACCAGGTACAACAACCACTAAACACAGTTTACTGTGATTGGTTGCTTTACATTTCAGATATATGGTGACCTCCTGTCTAAATGGACATTTCTTGACCAAAATAAGCAGGAGTGTGGACGAGACCTTTGCCATCTGGCTATGCAAAACTATCGACCTAGCAGCTGGAGTTCAGGTTCAGTCAGACAACTGCTCAATAGGGAGCTGCTGTTTACTCGATTTTAAAAGTTCACACAGCTTTTCATGGGCAAACTGAAATCTGATTCAGTAACAAATCAAACACTAAGAGCAAATACTGAACTCTTTCTGTATGTCCATACTGATTCCTGTCTTCTTTCAGGACTCCACCCAGTCTCGACAAAAGCATAAAAGTGTGCAAACTCACAGTAGCAATCTCAGTTAATCTCTCAAGACTATGTAGAATAAAGTGCGAATAGGGAATCCATCACTTTTATCATGTCACTCAATGACTCGCCGAGAGCTGCGCCTGAGCAAGTGTTTGTGTATAAGTTTCGAAGAGACTTGTTGCATTTTAAAACGTTTTCTACAGGAGGGACTGTGGGAATACTTTCACAAGCAGGTAAAAACTCTTGAGAAGTTTCAGATTTCGGCACCTTTAGTCTGGGGTTTATCAAAAATGATAGATAAGCAGGAAGTGTCTCTCGGTGGACAGATACCAGATGTTTTAAACTTCCTTTCTCAGGCACTCTTGTTTTTTTTGTTGAGTTCTCTGCTGTCGTTTTTCCATAGGGTATCTAAAGAAATGTATTTTTAACCATCCCTCATGGCTTCACAGTGCAAGTGAGAACATATCCAAAAATGTTACTGTGATGTTCGTTTGCGTCAATTCATACTGTGATGTCAAGTTTCTATTGTGACACAATCTGAGGTACATAGAAAGGTACTAAATAGAGTATTACATAAAGAGAAGATGAGAAAAGGAGCTAGATAACAAAAAAAATGAGTGAGGAAGTGAGAGGAGTAAAGAGTTAATGAGAGACAGAATGCTCTTGTGTTGTTTAGAGTGGTGAGTTGGCTTGGCTTTTAGCCCACGGAGTTGGGATGAGAGAAGTCGACACAGCGGGGGATCCATCCATAATATAACACTCCGCAGCTGGACTTATGAGTAGGCAGGGCTTGCACACAATCTGCACCGACAGAACCATGCAGAAACTTGCAGATTACAGCACAATCTGAACGCCTGTCATTAAGTTCTACATGTTTCTCATCCCTTGCATGCAAATTCCAAACGGCAATTTCTGCAACACAGGCAGAACCAAAAAAACTATTAAATATTACATAAAATCCATCTCATTTTTAATGTATTACCATCATCATAAACACACTGGCAGCATATACAGTAGCAGCAAATGAAATGGAAGTCTTACACATTCACAGAAATTAGCTTACTTCCCCAATGCAAAATAAGATGGATACTGGAAAGGTCTCCCAAACAATTTCCCAGTCTTCCATAATAGCACCTAACATACTCCTGTCCCAAACTTGCAGCATTGATTGTGCTAACCGCCATGGTGGATAGTTCAAACAAACACAGCACTGTTTTATGAGGCCGAAGGCCTGTTCAAACCCAGATTCGGTGTGATAAACATTTTAATTTGAATGAACTGCTGTTAAAGGAACACTCCACTTTTTCTGAAATAGGCTCATTTTCCAACTCCCTTAGAGTTAAACAGATGAGTTTTACAGTTTTTGAATCCATTCAGCCGATCTCCGGGTCTGCCGGTAGCACTTTTAGCATAGCTTAGCATAAATCATTGAATCTGATTAGAACATTATCATCTCGTTCAAAAATGACCAAATATTTTCGATATTTTTCCCCATTTAAACTTGACTCTTCTGTAGTTACATCGTGTACTAAGACCGACAGAAAATTAAAAGTTTAGAAATTTTCCAGGCTGATATGGATTGGAACTATACTCTTATTCTGGCGTAATAATCAAGGAATTTAGCTGCCGTATCATGGGTGCAGCAGGCGCAATGATATTATGCAGCGCCTGAAAAGAGACCCCAGCTAGGTAACTTCCAATGTAACCAGCACTAAGCCACTAAGGTAAAAGTAAAATAGCTGGGGACTATATTCAGGCACTGCGTAATATCATTGTTGCTCTCTAGCATCCGCTAACTCGCAAGAACCAAGTTTTTGTTTACAGCAAAGAAAACCAGTGTCCATTTGGCTTAAATTGTAATCCTTGGACATTTTTCTTCACAAATCTTCATTTTGTACTTCTAATTTTTAACAGTGTTTGGTTTTGCCCTCTCCTCAGCAGTGTTAATTTTGTTGACAAATAATTTTCATCAAAAACTTCATCAACAACATTTTTTTCACAGATGAAAACGAAACGATAAAATTCTTCTTGAATGACAAAAACCATGACAAAAATCCACTGGCATTTTCGTCAACGAATAAAAACGAGATGAAAATGTTTGATGATTTGGAAAGAGATTCATTCAGAATAATATGTTGCGTAGTAGGAGGTTAGATGCGTACAACCCGATGGGACACAAGCTTAAATACACTTGCTGCATGTCTTATAAAGCATTTAAAAAATGTCAATATGTGGAAGAAGTGCAGACACATGGATAAATTTGACAGCGCAAGAGAACTCAATTCGGTCTTGTTTTCTGACCACGGACACTGACACATATACACAGAAAGCCGCCTCGCACTAAACGTATTCAATTTTAGCCGACTAAATTTACTGTAGATTTAGTCGACTAAAATCTTATGATATTTAGTCGACTAAAACTAGACTAAAACTAAAAACAATTCAGATGACTAAAATATGACTAAAACCAAATGGCATTTTAGTCAAAAGACTATGACTAAAACTAAATCAAAATTTGCTGTCAAACTTAACAGTGCTCCTCAGGACTTCAACATTTGTCACCATGTTCGCCTACATCCTATATGTCATCCGCCGGAACGCCACTCTGTTATGAATGCGTGTACAACAGTTTAACAGATTAAGGTTTGTAATGCTTGAAATATGTGTATTATTCTTACACAAATGCATCAATTCAGAAGGCCTTTATTAACCCACTGGAGCTGCACAGAGTACCTCTTTTATGATAGATTTATGCACTTTATTTTGCTTCATAATCTCGACCACTTTTCACTACCAATATAAAGCTTGAAAGAGCCAAGAACTTTGATTGCATTCCTCTAGAAGTAGAAAGTCATACACACCTACGACAGCTTGAAGGTTTTGGGTGAACTATTCCATTAGGCATTGCATCATTACGGACATTCGCATTGGCCTAAACAAAACTGGACAATTTTTTTGTGCCGAACATTTGCGTTAGTGCGAAAAAGCCTTTCTTTTTTTTTTTTTGTGAAATCCCATTCAGCTATACTTTTACTGTTACTAATGTTGAGTGCATTAGTCAGCTAACACTGAGAAGTTCTTCTAACTATGAAGATGCTGTAAATGTATATAGTTACTACATATGACGATCTGTGTTTGAGTGCCCTTTTTATCTATCTTTTTATCTAATTGTATAACCGTATATATCTTATGCGTAGTCCTAGTGGGCTTTACTAATCAGACTGGACCAGTTTCTGAAAGAATCAGTCACAGTTTTAAAAAGGCCTGAGGTAATTCCCTCCATCAGATAAAGCATATCTAGATTGAAAATGGAATATTTGACACAGGTTCCATAACACATCAATTTGGCAAGGTCTTAATTGTGCTGGCACTTGACGCTGCAGTGGGGATCGATAGTCGTGTAGTTAAGGGCAGGCAGGCTTCTCCGGCTGCATCTATAATTCATAGCAGCCTTTATAATGAGAGACTATTAGCCATCCCTCTAAAGAGAGCATCCCCAGTGCTGTCAGAGCTGCTGTCAATCCTCATTCACATCTACAGGCCTATTGGCCCCTCTACTTTAATATTTCCCTTTAAACATGGAGTACTACAAGGAGCCCTCTTAAACAATGCATGCAGTCTACAGAGAGCAAAATGAAATCTGGAGTGTAAGAAGCAACACTGTAGCATCTTCACAACGTGCGTGTGGGTGTGCATGTGCATTTCCACAGCGAAAACCAACAGCTCCTTAAATCTCACTTTGCCGTTCACACTTCATTAGATCCAGTCCTGTAAAAAGGTCAACGTGGTTCTGTAGCATCTGCGCCGTTAACACCGTAGCAATTCTCTGTCGTGCGCATACATCTACATGCAAAGACCCAGAAACACTCTCTCTAAAATTACACCGTGTCCAATCGCCACTAATCTCAACAGCATGGGGTCCGCCTGGCTTTCTGAGGGAGAGAAAGAGATAGCAAAATCATCCTTCCTAATACCTCTGTGATAGAGGAAGTTGTGAATATTTGAGACATAGTGTGCACAAAAACAGCCTGTTAGCCCACACAGACTCGTAACATATTTGTGACATATTTACATTTTCTGAAGAAAAAAAAAAGTGAGCAGCGTTGCCTGATCAAGAATCGCCACCAAGATTGTAGAGTGTTCTGAGTGGTTTTCAGTGTGCTGCTAATTCACAATGTAAATAAATAATCAAATGCAATAATGTTAAAAACACTTCACACTACAATCAGTTGTTTTAAATTATGAAAAATGAATCTCAATTCAGAAATGCATTCAGATTTAACAAACACTACATTTAACAGTGTTATTAAATTAATCAGTTTTTAAAGGTTAAGTGTCAGATGCTGGCACAGGTAGGATTAAAGGTTAAGGATTTGTTCTTATCGTAATAATAACTGTAATAATAACATATAATTACTCACTTTAGCAAGAATCTCTCATACAAACATTATATAAACACATACTGATAGACTATATTCCTTCAGCCTGTTTGACACACATGTAGAGTCTCAACTGGGGAAAAGAAAAAAAAACAACATTTGTCATATACCTTCAACCTGACAAACAGAGACATGACACAGGTTAAAAGGCTTTCCACCGCCAAGAGACTCATAATGACAGAGTGCGACAACACTGTGCCCTGCTGTCGGCAGAAGGCCCAATTGTGAGGCACTTAGAATGCTGCGCTCTGAGGGGCTGAGACGTGGAGACGGTCCTTCAAGCAGACACTGCCTCCACCTGTAACCCCCATAAGACATAACAGCTCCCAGAGAGTAATCGGCCCTCAGCCTGCAACTCTTTAGCTGTCTATTCACTGAAGTCCACCATTAGGAGAAGGAACACCAGGGAATTCACTCGGCACAATAGGCCGCATCTCAGTGTCAGGCCAAAAAATTGTTTTTGTTGTGCTTGTTTGTAGGGCTGCACAATTTGACCCAAAATTTCTTGATAATATGTCAATATGACTATAAAACAAGAACAACAATAATACAATTAATATTATATTATAGTACATATGTAATAATATGTATTACTAAACCATCAAGCTATTATTTTTGGGTCGTCACAAAAAAAAAAAAAAATTTAAATTCCTGATAATTAACTCACCCCCATGTCATCCAAGATGTTCATATGTTTCTTTCTTCAGTCGAAGAGAAATTAAGGTTTGAGGAAAACATTCCAGTATTTCTCCATTTAGTGGATTTCAATGGGAGCCAATGGGTTGAAGTTTCAATGCAGCTTCAAACATGCAGTCCAGCGTGAACGTGCAAAGAATCAAATCAAATGCCCTTTACAAAAAAAAGGTTAAACATCGATGTCGACCGATTTTGAAGTTGGAGGAGAAAATGAGAAGAGTTTTTTGCCCTACCCTTTTTGAATCTAGCTCCTTTTTGAACTGAAGTACACTAGAACTAACCAAAGAACTAATCATGAATGACCTTTCCAATATACATAATGATCATTTTTGGAAAAAAAAATTTTTTTAGAAAATTACAGATAAGACTAAATCATTAGATAAGACCCTTATTCCTCAGCTGGAATTGTGTAGAGCCCTTTGAAGCTGCATTGAAACTGCAATTTGGACCTTCAACCCGTTGGATCCCACTGAACTCCACTATATGGAGAAAAATCCTGAAACATTTTCCTCAAAAACCTTCTTTTTGACTGTAGAAAAAAAAAGACATGAACATCTTGGATGATATCATTTAATCACCATTAAATTATCAGGAAGTTTTATTCTGAAAATTAACTAATCCTTTACAAAAAAAGGTTAAACATCGATGTCGACCGATTTTGAAGTTGGAGGAGAAAATGAGATGAAAATGAAATTAAATGAAATTCTTTAACATTAAAATGACTGAATAAGCAAATCAGACAGAACTTTTTAACACTGGTGCATCTTTAGAAATGACAGTCACATTGACTTTTGTGAAGCTTGTTTATAGTTTATTATTCTTCATGGGATCATCAACCTGAAATTGCAATATTGGCAGGAAGTCTATCTTCCTCATTCTCTTGGGCATCGTTACCCTTTCACTGCGCATCTACCTCATTCTTCTCTCTTCCTGTCATAACATCAGTCTTCAAGCTGAATTTCCTTCCATTCTTCAGTCTTCATTCCTTTTTCCACCTTTGTTCCTTAACATCCAATTATCCAATTCCTTCCACATTCTAACTCTGTCTCTCTCGGTTGTGGAGGCACACGGAAGAAAACTCTTTCCAGTAGTGAAAAGTCATTGAAAGTAACAGGATGCACTCTTACACATACTCCATCTGACCATGTCAGCACTTCCCCCTAAATCAGTCTAACTAATCAATAGCCACAACAAACTCAGACTCTCCAGTTCTGTATAAATGTGTGCCAGTCGGCTGCATGCTATAGCGCTGTGAAGGATCTACCCTTCCGTTCTAAGAGAGAAACCTTGGTCAGGGTAGAGTTATGGCTATAGTGGGGCACGAAGGCTAAGAAAATGCTTCTCTTGAGTAGCTATAAAACAGTGGTTGGGAAGCTAAACACATCATGCCAGGATCTCTCTATCATAAAGCTGTGCTGACACCCTGAATCAGTGATGAGACGTGCAATGTGTTTTTTTAAGAGCAACTCAAATACAATATTTTATAAATCGACACAGAGTGGGATAACCTCCATTCGCATGAATTCATCAGGCAAGTCACTTAGACGCTTCAAAAGTCTGTTACAGCGATTTATAGCTATATTTCAGTTATGTCTTCCTTTCACTGTGGTCATTCATCAGAAACGACATACATCTCCCTCCTGGCACAAAAAATGGAAGACCAATGAGAAACAGTCATGGATTCTAAAACCTAGTGAATGATGCGCATACACGGTTCCTATCCGCCTTATTTTCCGTACTGAAAATACATTTGTATATTTTATGGGTCTGGCTTCTGGTCTCATCTGCATCCAGCTATTTTTAGCTGTAAAAAACAGCTTGTTTTGGCAGACTGGTGTGTCTAACCATATTAATTTAATATTAATATAATTTAATATATTATCTTCAATATGAACACACTGGTTTTGTAGTGCAGCTACAGTAGTGTAGCTACTTTGGTCATTTTTGACTTAAAACTGTAAAACTTATCTTAACTCTAGGGGAGCTGGAAAAAAGTGGAGTGTTCCTTTAAGACATCATTTAGTCACCTTCATGTAATTTCAGATCTGCATGGCTGACTTTCTTCTGTGGAACACAAAATGAATATTTTGATAATGTATTGTGGATTAATGGACTGGGCACCAGTGTTGTACAGCCACCACTGTTCTTCAAAATATCTTCTTTTGTGTTATGCAGAAGAAATAATGTTATATTTGGAACAAGACGAGTATAAACGATGACAAAATTTTCATTTTTGAGTGAACTACCTCTTTAAAAGTACACTCTCAGTAAAGAAAATAGTACAGAAGTGTTTTTTTTTTTTTTGGGCAAAGAAATCAACCTAATAAGTGTTTTCTACCATTATCGAAAAACATACCATCAACCACAAATGCTATTTGCAATTGCAGACAGAGCGTGCCAGAAAAACGATACTTTAGTATTAAATGTAACTTACCCTCTTAAGGGTACGTTCACATGAAGCGTCTAAAAAAACGCATGGAAAACGCGAGGCGCGTTGCTTCCTCCACCAATTTCAAAGTGCTTGGGCGCTCGAGCTTCTGTAGCGTCTGCCGTTACTAGGCAACCATGAAGGCGCTGTCAGATACAATAACATTTCTGCTTTGGATTTTAAACCGCGTGGCTCCATTGAAAATAAAGAGCTTGCGCGAGCAAAAGGCGCTGATGTGAACGGCCCCTAAGCCTTTTGTGACATATAAACACCACGAAATTTAATTGTGCATCTCTCCCCTTTCGTCTTCCCCCACGCGGATTGTCCCGCAGGAAGAACTGGCGCCCTGGATGTCAGTGGATGGCGCGCACGGTCTACGAACGCGGGACACTCAGCTTTCACGATTTGAAATGGCTCAAATCCACTTTATATTAAGTTTTAATTAATAAATAAATACCATCCAAGACTGCTATTAAGAATATAGAACACGTCAGGGTTCATAACAATATATTTTTTATTGTGTCACGAAAGGCTTCAGAGGGTGGGTTACAGTATCTAGGTGTTCTCGAGTTTAGAACGGTGACCACTTCACCTTCAGCCTCAGTCCTCTCACCTTAATATCATCCACACGTCCTGGAAATACGAGTTATAGAGATTTTAGAAAGAAGCACTATAAGAAGCGTTTCTTTTCTGTAATTTACCGTTAGCTATACAAGCTTGAAGCTAACTTCAGTAACAATATCTAGCTAACTGTACCGTTAACTAATCATTTTCCACCGTGTTCTCTAGCTGTGTTCAGTGACTCAATTCATCAAGCTGTACCTAACAACGCCTATGTCAACAAAGCTCCTGGGTAACTTAGATGTACCAGAAAATATAAAAAATGATTGAAACATCACTCAGGCCCCGTTTTCACTAATCGGAACCGTATCGGAAATGATGTGCGTTCATACACGTTTCTGTGTCCGCTGAAAAGCTAGTCACATGACTGATGATGACAGTGAATGATTTGCATGCACCACGCGGGAGCGCGTAAATATCATAAATTAATAATAAAACAATATAACATTCATAAGGGTGGGTGCATTTGTCCGTTTTTTTTATTTGCGGTTTCCCGCAATAGCATCACATGACCGATGTCACAAACCCAGCGAATCAGAAAGGCGCAAGTCACAGTGACGTGTCCAATTGGCCTTTTTCACAAGAATCGGAAATCACGTGACGCAGGGTAAATATAGTTCCGCTAGCGGTCTGCGGGCATTATGTTGTATGCTCTTGTCTCAAATTTCGTCTCTTACCCTTTCTATTTTGTCTGTTTTCCAAGTTGTTGTTATATAATCTACAAAGAAATTTATTTGTAGCTTATATGGCCGCTCAGGTCGTTCTAGAATGTACCGGCGGGTAGTTTTATTTCACCAGCTGTCCTATATATAGGCTCATTCAACAATTCCCGTGCTCGTTTTAATATATGACAAGCATTTTATTATATGCCTAATTTATGTAAAAACGAAATTCTAAGTACGTATGCACCGTTACACATAGGAACAAATATATAAATTCAGTGTCAGAATGAGTTATAATATGCTTTAATGTGGGCTATAATGTTGCGCGAATACATGATATTGCCTGTATTTTAACGCATGAGTAACTTTAAAAAAGTCACAACAATATGTAGATTATCTCAACCTAATGAAACGCTGAAACTGTTGACCATGTATTAATCGCACATTATAACTATATCTGAGAGACTAAAATAAATAAGACATTTATTTCCAAGACCCCATTGTATAGCTTCATCAGTTGAATTAGAGTTAATATATTTATTAACTAAATATACAACAAAGTACTAATAGGTTTGTTAATGCTGTGCATATTACAGACCTAGCCCTTACTAAAATTAACTACGAATCAAACCAAAACGGCAGTTATTGCAGTTTCTGATTTGTTTCTGATTTGTGTGGTTATGCAAATAGTAATAAAACAAACCTGCTTTTTCTATAATAAAACCATGGTTAATTTTCGTAAGGGAAGATGATAACGAGCGGAGAAAATGTGAGTGAACCATCATTGCGAGATGACAGAAATGCTGTTTATGATCCATATATCCAGAAAGAAATGCAAAAACGCATCCAGGGATCGAGTGGTGCTCTTTCGCAAAGAGGAGGATCAGAGCTGTCAGTCGATTTCTCCAGCACATCGCCAAAAACAGTTTTGACAATGCAGGGCTGCACCAAATAAACACGGACAATGAACTGAATATACGCGTCGTCACTTCTAATTAGTGCTGAAATTTAGTTCTGAAATAAAACTTTGTAGTCTCACCAATAAATGACCAAGACAGTTTAAACATTTACATGAGATTTAATTCTTGCAAAGACATTGATGCCCAAGCGGGTGCTCCTTAGACTCGGCAATCACTGTTACCGGAAATACTTTTACCCTGCATGCAGCCACGCCGGAAGCCAAAAACCCGGAAGTGTGAAATTGGTCAATAAGGACGGCAACTAGAGCTCCTATGTCAGCGTATCCCAAGGGCTTGCGTTTTCAGGCGTCCACACAGTGACGGACCAGATCTGTACTCAGATGAATTAGTGGGAGCTGGCGGCATCAAATCGTTCCGTCTCTGGAGCCGTTTTCCACCGTATTGGTGTGGACGAACACTGCATCCGCAACGAAAATGACCCAAATACGTACTAGTGTAGACGGGGCCTCAGTCAGTTGAGTTTCCAGCTTCTAAAGGTCTGCAGATATGTCTTCTATGTACATGCTCTGTTCAATTAGAACCAAACCGCTTCGCCCCGCCCCCACCTCCTCGCGTGCGCACCCCCCCTCCCCCTCAAAAAAAATTTCCTCATCGAATCTACACGATTCACGTGGGTCACCTGTTTTGGCTTCAAAACGGCGAATTTCGCCGAAAGGTGAGGGTTTTCATGCCTGATTACCTAAAGTATTTTTTTTTTCTTGAGTGTACTATATGAAAACTGTTTTTGTTTCAAAACTGTCCACACTGACACTTTCAAGTGTTTTTCAAAAGTTTTTCATCCACACTGAAACACTGGAAAACATTAAATTCGCCTTACTGAACATAAGACCTCATAAAAGCTCACTGAGATGATACAGATAGAATAGACGTAAGCTTTCACACAAATCTTCTGGCAGGATCATTTTATTTATGAAAACATTACACTATTCACTGGTGTCCAGATTGCATTCACTTACTATTATACGTTTGATCTAAGACACAACTGCCCTCATGTTTTGCTGAAGGACAGCAACTGTGAGTAAATTTACTGTCATCTTTGCAGGACTGTAATCTGTAGCAACAGTGTGAAAATAGCATATAACAGGAAATAACAATACTGGAGTGTGCGATATTAACAGAAAAATAATATTTCAATATTTTCTGGGATTTTATCGAGAACGGTAACTATACGATAAGGACTGTGCTTAAGGACTACTGTGCTGATATTCTTCATATTCTGTGTGGTCAATTTACAGCAGTAATATAAATGATTCTTTTTCAACAGTTTAAATTAATTTTTACCTTTATAAAGCCATTTATTCTAAAAGTGTGCATCATCTTTTAAATCAAATTCTTACATTTAATCAGTCAGTTATAATAATAATAATAATAATAATAATAATAATAATACCTTTAGGTAATTCATCTTTGCAGAAGTAGCATATGAAGTGGCATTTAGATGTATTTACTGATGTTAATGAAGCTATATTTAAAATTATTTTAAAAGTAAAAAAGAAATTTGAAATTAAAACCGCAAGAAGGTGGCAGTAAGTCGCTGTTAATAAGAGTCACTGCGATTGAACCGAATCATTTAAACGGTTAATTCATTCAGAAACAAAACACTGTCATGTTGCTCAGAGAGACAAAACAGTACTGTTTTTTTAAATGATATTTGTTGGCATAATTGAACAAAAACAGAAAATATGCTGTCTAAAACGTAAGTCTTTTAATATTAACTTCTTGTTTATTGAACTTTTGTATAAAATCAATATCACATTTGTAGTCATACTGATTTTTGAAGGAAAAAACTGCACTCTTCGTGTGATATTGATTAACTATACAAATATATACACATATCTTGAATTATGTAATCATTCTAAATGCATTTTAATAGACTGAATCACACAGTGAAAGAACACACTCTAAATGCATACTTACTAGACTTCATCATGTAATGTAACGTTACGCGTGCACAACGCTATTTGCAATATACTCGATAATGTCAAATCACACACCGTTAAAACAACACTTATGATGTTATCGCAGATGATACAGATTGCACACCCCTAAATACCGGTATAAACATAGATATCTATTAATATAATATGCGTCATCGTTTTCAAAAGCCTACGTTTTTACAGTCCACACCACAATGCGAAAACTCAGTTTTTTTTTACATTTATCCACTTTGGAGAATGTTTTTAAAAAGCTACATTTTTTTTTTTTTTTTTGACAAAAACGCTGTCTCAGCCAAAATGGAGAGAAAAAGATTTTCAAACTATAATGTATTAGTGTGGAGCCAAGACCTGAATTAAGGAAATTGGTGTAGACCATACCAAGTCACTTTTTTCTGCAATATATACATGGAAATTTAATTTGACCATATCAGACTTTTTCTATTCGGACCAGGTCTGCAGGTTAGTTGTCATTAACAACACAAGTTTGCATAGGTTCACCATGCGTTAAATTATGACGAATGTTTCTCATTAAGATGGCAGTATTCCAATCTGATCACATTAATCTGCATAAACAAAGGCAACGGTGGTTTCGTTCTCATTACACAAAAATTAATAAAAAATAAAATAATCACACAAAAACAAATCCATTCATTCAGACTGAGATGCATTAATTAATCAGTCTTCAAATCATTTACAACTGGGACTTCATGTGCTTTTTAGTATAATAAATAATAAAAAAAATTTTTTTTGGTTGTCTGTCTGAACAAGGCCATCGCTCCTTTTGAGGTCCAATTTCAGTTAAGATGCTTCAGAAGGTAGCTGTTATGTAGGCAGTAGGGTTCAGAACAGCGCCAGGCTATCTCTAAAAGGACAAGTCCATCACTAATGACCCCAAGCTGCCAACGGCAGGATTTATTGATAGTATAGCAGAGCATGACTGCAAATAAACACAGAAAATGCATTTCAAGACACCTGCACCTATGATAGTTATGCACGCACACATAGTCTTGTAGACCCTCTCATAAAACACATTGCTTGCTCTTGCGTTTCCATCTGTGCACATCTCAGCAGGGATGGGGCAAGGCTGAGCTGTCGGAGCAAGAGTGATGGCCATTTTGCATTGAAGAAGAACAGCGTCTGCAAAGTCACGGCACTCTCATTTCCATTACCATTTATCTACACATCCATCAGATCAACCTGAAGATTTAGATCCTTCTTTTTCTTTTTCATCCATCCAATCCATACACAGGCTGCTGCTTCCGGAATTGTCCAACTTCCCAATTTGTGACTGTTCTGGTTTCATGTGTATGTACGTACACGTATCTACAATTCGGCACGGTACTGCTACATCTAAATGCATGCGCCCTGTGGATATACGTGCTCATTATACCTGTGTGCAGATGGAGACAGGCAGCCACCAGGCTGAGACGGGCCTGCATGTCCCTAGAGACGGGGTTGCCCTGCAGGGGTCCAGACAGCCCGCGCATCAAACGCTGTAACATGTAGCCATCTGTCTCCAGCCGCTGCACAACTGCAAACGGCTGTGTCCCGTCTTGAGGACGCCATGCGTTTTAATGCTGATCTGTGTATTGAGGCGTTACAGGAAGAAAGACAAATGGACACACATGATAGATGCACTACTGATGCTAAAGAACTAGTTTGTGTTAAACCATAACAACGTTTGCTGTCTAAACATGTTGAGCTAATCTCACTTGCATCAACTGAGGCAAATAAATGAAGCTGAAACCATTGACATTAAAAAATGTTAAATCATTGTGGTTCATTGTGATAGAAAACTGCAGGGACTCCTTTAAAACTTCTCTTTTGCTGACAACAGATGGTTTATAAGTGGTTCTCATTATAAGTTTAGAAAGATAGTTAGTGTACTGCATGTTGTGTTCCCAAATGCACATTATAAGCAACCCAAACTCACATAGATACAGAATTTGTTTGCAGCGACGTTTACTGCGAACCAAGCCATTCTGATTAAACTTAAACATTGCCATTGTGAATTTAGATTTACCATGGACGTATAACTAAAGCTAAAGGTAAAACAATAAAACATATTATGCCACCTACACATCTAGCTTTGCCACATTATGACTTGAGCATCA
Organism: Cirrhinus molitorella; assembly: GCA_033026305.1. Lineage (NCBI taxonomy): Eukaryota > Metazoa > Chordata > Actinopteri > Cypriniformes > Cyprinidae > Cirrhinus > Cirrhinus molitorella. The sequence continues at coordinate 26,142,509 of CM065122.1, read as the reverse complement.
ACTTGACAGTCAACTGAACCATCGCGAAATAAATGTACATGATATACATTTGTCAAGCATATGACATCTATTACCACCCTAGTCACAAAAATGATACTTAGAGTGACGCGATGAGTCAGTCACACATGCTGCAAACAAAAACCCACACATTCTCGCAGATGAGATGCATCTGTGGGTCGAATCAAAGACAACGGAAGACATAAAATCACTTTGATTTCCCCACTCAGACTAATCAGCTGATGAAATCTGCAGTGAAGCTGACGGAGAAAACATGACCTCAGAGCAACTCCGATACCATCTTTTATGCAAAAAGCACCCTTTGAAGAGAGACGAACGATTAATATACTCGCCTTAAACTATCAGCATGCAGCACGAGGGTAGTGACTACTACAAAGCTGAGCAATGGCATAAAGAGACTAGAATATATACTGAAAAAAAATACTATAATGTATTTTTCAGCTACAGTTCTGGTTCCTCAATGGCTGTACTAACAATTATTTTAGTACTTCTTGAGGGGAAAATTAAAAGAGATATGCAATTTCGTTGTAAAACACTGTAATCATTTAGATAATATATTTAGATGTTTACTAATTTAACTAAAATGGTCATGCTATATAATTTTAATTCATCTTGGGAATTGCACTACACTGGTAATGCTTTATGGTTTTGATTCACTAAAAAATTATTTGGTCATAAAATTCTTTGTTTGAGAAGGGAACCACACTGGAGCTGTATGGTGTTGACTGACTAAAAAGAACTAACTCATAAGCTTCATTAGTTTGGGAATCAGACAACACTGTTAATGCTTAATGGTTTTGATTCACTCAAAAGGTTCACCTGGTTAGAGTCATTTGAGGACTGGACTACACTGGTAAAGCTTTATGGTTTTGATTCACCAAAAAGAATCAGCTGATGAGAATCATACATTTAAGAACTGGACTACACTGATTTAACTACTTACTTAAGCTGTACAGTTTTGAGAACCAGTTCATAAGATTATTTTTTGGGGAATCAGACAACACTGGTAATACTTTATGTTTTTGATTAACTAAAAAGAATCGGCTGATAAGAATCATACATTTGAGAACTGTACAACACTGGTAAAGCTGTACGGTTTTGATTCACTAAAAAGAACCGATTTATAAGATTCATTTGTTTGGGAATCAGACAACACTGGTAAAGCTTTATGGTTTTGATTCACTAAAAAAAGAATCTGCTCATAATATTAATTTGTTCAAGAACTGAACCACACTAAAGTTGTATGGTTTTGATTCACTAAAAAGAACTGACTCATTAAGATTTGTTTGTTTGGAAATCAGAAACACTGGCAATGCATTATGGTTTTGATTTACTAAAAATAATTTGGCCATAATATTCATTTGTTTGAGAACTGAACCATGCTAAAGCTGTGACTTTTGATTCACTAAAAAGAACCGATTCAAAATGTATTTGTTTGGGAATCAAACAACACTATAATGCTTTATGGTTTTGATTCACCAAAAAGAATCAGCTGATAAGAATGAACATTTGAACACTGGTAAATCTTTATGGTTTTGATTCACTAGAAATGATCTGGTCATAATAATAATAATAAGAATAAGAAGAAGAAGAAGAAGAAGAAGAAGAAGAAGAATAAGAAGAAGAAGAAGAAGAAGAAGAAGAAGAAGAAGAAGAAGGAGGAGGAGGAGGAGGAGTAGAACCAACTCATACGATTCATTTGTTTGGGAATTGGACTGCATTGGTAATACTTAAAGTTAAAATTCACTAAAAAAAGAACATGGACACGATATTGATTCATTTGAAAACTGGACCACACTGGTAAAGCTGTAGGGTTTTGATTCACTAAAACAAGTGATTTGTTTGGGACCTGAACTACACTCATGATGCTTAAGGTTCTTGACTCACTAAAATGAACCAGCTCATAAGATTAATTTACAGTTGACTGTGAGCCCACTTAAGTAACATCCCGCGTCTCATGGAAGTAATGGCGGGCTAAGCTAACCTGTGTGCTGGGAGATGAAAGACGTCTGGAAGAAGAGCTAGCTGAATCCTCCACAACATGTTTTTACCCAGCATTCTTTTCCCTGCTGATGTCATGTTAATTATACTGTAATCCTCTGCACACATCATCCTTGACACAAACACTTCTGGGAAATGGTGCCCTTAGCAACTCTGTGACTTTTAATATTTTCATTTTAATATTGGTTGCATTCTGAACGTGGATGTCCATGCTAACACTTTAAAGAGAGAACACATAAATTCAGAAATATCTCTAATCCATGTACAGTGAAGTATGTACAGTGAAATATGTACACAACTCTTTCTCACATATCCAGGAAAACCTGAGTAGCCTAATTTTAGAAATGTGATTTGTAAACAAGAAAAAAAGTCATGCAAATTAGCAAAATCCTAAAACCCCATGTGCATTTTATAATGAATATACATTTTTCTCATTATGCCAAATCTAAAAATAAATCAAGTTAACTGGGAAAGTCAATTAATTTACTGGGAATGTAAATTCATGTGTTCATAAAAAGAGTGGAATCACTTAAGAAAATCCAGTTCCTAAAACTATTACACTTTAATAAATTTTATATATAATTATTTAAGTGAATTGACAGAAACAAGGATTGTTCATAGATTAAAATAAGTTTTGAAAACAAACCTAAGGCTAGGGGGTTTTTGAATATGTTTGTGGACAATTTTTGTGAGTGAGTTTTTTATTTTCTGAATTGCCAAACTGTGTTGAGTGACAAATGTAGTCACAAAATAACAGACATCACCTCAACATCAAATCACAAGTGGTCACAGGAGACTTAACTGAAACCATAGTACCAAGTGCAAATCTGTCTCACCTGACCACTTGTGATCAGATCACCCGAAACCGATGTTAACGGCAGGCTAGTAGTGACAAAAGACCCACACACATCAACTGACAACCACACCCTGATATGCCCGTCCTTGACCCCAGGGGGCACAGCCGCTCTGCTTTCAATACTACAACGGAACAAAAGAAAGAAGAGAAAATCCTCAATTAGAAACACCATCAATCCTAGCCTTGGGCACACAGCCTGTATTTGCGTACATACACATTTGTGTGTCTATACGAGTGCAGAGAGCAACCTGACACAGCAGTGCGGTCAGCTCGGTCTGCTGTCTTTGTTGCCGTCACACAAAGAGGGAAAAGATCTGAGAGGGCATACGGGGGCTTTCCCCCAGCCTCAGCTTGTGAACAACTGTGTGTCTTCTGTTACAGCAACACTTTCATGGAAAAATGATGCTTGTAAACCTCAGACAGAACAACTGGTCCGCTTCAGTGGAAAAATGCTGATGCCAGAGAGACAACTGGAGCTGTAACACGGTTAACCAGAGTGCTGAGTCAGTGAGGGAAGTCTGGGGTTTTCGAATAACAGGCAGGCAGCTCCCGACACAGTGAAGAGTGCTGGCAGATGTTTAGACTTCATTAGCGCTTGTCCACCACCTCAAACCAAACAGCATAAAAATCTATGACATACTGTATACGAAGACTTATATTTCCATGTAAACTCTTGAGTCAAAAAAGGAGAGAGGGTGAAAGGGAAAGAAATAAGGAGAGAAAGAGGGATGACAGAGAAAGTAGTCTAAAGTATGTTGTAATACCAAACTTCCTGGGCTAACACACTGTCAGATATGACTATGGATGTGAATGAGTCCATACACAACATACTGATAACATTCAATTAGAAAATATCTGCTATAAATTATAATTGCTCATATGTAGAGGCATTGCTCAAAACTGCTCTGTTTGAGAATCCCGACCAGCTTGACACAGCAACACTGGCTCAACCAATCAACCAAACTTTGGGGCAGGACTATCTGTATGCTGACAAATGGTTGACAGACAGAATAGTCAAGACATGTTTTTAAAACAATGATGATTTCAGACATAACAGACATCATCACAAAGTCGTAGATTTACAGTTGTGCTCAAAAGTTTACATACCCCTTGCAGAATCTGCAAAATGTTAATTATTTTAGCAAAATAAGAGGGATCATACAAAATGCATGTTTTTTTTTATTCAGTACTGACCTGAATAAGACATTTGACATAAAAGACATTTACATATAGTCCACAAGAGAAAACAATAGTTGAATTTATAAAAATGACCCTGTTCAAAAGTTTACATACCATTGATTCTTAATACTTTGTTGTTAACTGAATGACCCACAGCTGTGTTTTTTTGTTTAGTGATAGTTGTTCATGAGTCCCTTGTTTGTCCTGAACAGTTAAACTGTCTGCTGTTCTTCAGAAAAATCCTTCAGCTCCCACAAATTCTTTGGTTTTCCAGCATTTTTGTGTATTTGAACCCTTTCCAACAATGACTGTATGATTTTGAGATCCATCTTTTCACACTGAGGACAACTGAGGGACTCATATGCCACTATTATGGAAGGTTCAAACACTCACTGATGCTCCAGAAGGAAAAAAACATGTATTAAGAGAAATTTGAAGATCATGGTAAATTTAACTAATTTTGTCTTCTTGGAAACATTCAAGTATCTTCTGTAGCTTCTGAAGGGCAGTGCTAAATGAAAAAATATGATATTTATGCAAAATGAGCAAAATGTACACATTTCCATTCTGTTTAAAAGCTTTCCTCCTCCACTCTTAATGCATGTTTTTTACACTGTGCTAAAATGTCAAAGTCAAACTAAGCTAGCAATAAACTTCTTTTACACATCAAAAATCACAAGGAGTTTTCCATCTTGAGGAACAAATTGTACTGTCACCGACAGTCACAGGAGGTTCTCCACTTAAGAAAAACTTTAATGGAAGCACTGTTTAATAAAATTTCATCAAAAATAACCATTCCAAACATCAAAATGTGAATAAAACATGGAGAGGTCTGTCAAGAGAGTCTGACTGCTTGTCTGGACCCCGTTCACTCTCAGAGCTGGGATTAGTGCTGCATTACCAGCTCTTTATCATTGGGATAATCAGCCCATCATTAAGGGGGAAATCTAATGGGATGTTAGGGGTACAAGAGCCCTGTAATCGGATTACAGCGATGAGCTCATTAGCCATACCTCTATTCCCCAAAACATCAAGCAAAGTTCTGCAATTTGATTTCCAGAAGACAGAAACAATAAGAGGGACCGCAACAAATCAATAGGCAAGCGGTAATCTGCAAATCTCATCAAACGAATCAAGAATTTTTAGTGCTGTAATTGAACGCGCTGGAGAAAAATAGCACGAAAATAATTACTGATAATACATCTGTGACATCTAGTCACCATCTCATTACCATACTTTGTGTTGTTGTGGCTTCCAAGGCCCTTTCAGAAATGAATCAGCCAATTGATGTTCCTACTTGAAGAAAGGCCCTGACACACCAAAGAAAGATGCAGATAAAGAACTGGCGAGAACAGGGAGGAAGGAGGATGGCACGCACACCAACGACATGACAACAGCAGGAAGTGAGATGGAGAGGCGGACGGATGAGAGGTTGCACAGAATTGATGTGGAACAATGTGAAAATGGATCCAAGAGGAATAAAAAAGAGAATTAAACAGAAAGAGAAATAAACAGCAGAGGACAGAAGTGAGTACATTCCTCTTTGCTCTCTCTCTATATTTCTCAATAACTTCCAACCCCCTGCGGGAATCCGTCTCTCTTCTTGAGATCTAACTCAGCTGTCCTGCTAGAGTTTATCAGCAAGTCTGGCTGACCGCCCTGCCATACGACTGCTTGGATCAGCAGAAATGTACATGGTATAGAGACACATGAGAAGTGATTACCACTATTCCCTACAAAACATACTGAACACTGTCGCCGTATCCACACAGCCAGAGAGCCAATCAAATTGCAGCCCCGCAGCTAATAAATGGGCTCCAGTGCTGCCTTTACAGTGAGCGAATGTCTGCTTCTGCATTAGCATGAGAAAAGAGATTATTCCAGTTATTCTTTGATGCACTATTCATGTAATGTCATGCTTTTATCATTTAAAGACATAGTCCACCAAAAAATGAAAATTCTGACATCATTTTTCTTCATGTCAATTCAAACCCACAAGGCTTCCGTGCATCTTAGGAATGCAAACTAAGATATTTTTATACTGTCTTTCTCAAGGCAATGCTATGGAAGCTTGTTTCCACCACTGAATAAAAAATAAAATCACTCGCAATACTGAGAAATAGTAAGAATTGCAGGACACATATAATTTTTTTTCTCAGAATTGCAAGTTATAAAGTCAGAATTGTCTGAATTTTTCACTTCAAAATTAGATTTTATAAATCACAGTTGCAAGTCTCACAATTCTGAAAAAAAAAGTCTGAATTGCGAGAGACAAACCCTAACCCTAACCCCCGGCTTCAAAACCGCAAATTTTGCCGAAAGGTGAGGGATTTTCATGCCTGAAATATGCATATAATATCACCTAATTTTCAAGCCGATTACTAGCGATTCTTTTGCAATAAAACACTTTTTCAATTCCTACCTAATCTCAGGACAAAGACATTCTTGTAGGAACTTACCAACAGGTACATATCACTGAAAATTCCAACAGAAATGAACACTAGAGGCAGTGAAACAGCAAGCACTTGTAATCATTTTCGTCAGTTATGATAACAACTCCATAGGTTTCACTTTCTGGACATAACAAGCATGTTTGGTAGCTCAGCCAGCATGGAATTGGACTTCGGAATTCTTGAGTATGAATCCCGTGAAAAACATTACTCACAATTAAAGAGCTAAAAGATGAGAGATCAAAAACATCTAACATCATGCTTGCAATTGCATTTTTACGCCACGTTCGCTTTTGGTTCATACTATCGGGTAGGTTTAGGTGTAGTGCAGATGGTACATTAATTTAAAACGCCACAAAGCATTAGAGTTATAGCGCCACTCAACAGACATTTTAAGTCTTAAGTCTTTAAGTAGTTTTTTTTTGGATGCTTAAACAATGGTTTGATAGTGCTTACACTTTGCTGGGAAATTAACCTACTGTACCCATGGATTAGTGATAGCTGACTTTGCATATTAAGGTGGGATAAAAGAACAGAAAAATAGACAAACTTCACCTTTAAAACCAAATCAGATAACCTTTTTAAACAATTACTTAGCATAGTGTTATTTTTATGTAAATAAACCTCATGTAAATGCTATCTGTTGTTCCAGTTTGCACACACCTTCTGGAGTCAAATACTGAGGGGGAAAAAACATGATTAATGAATAAAATGAATTAATTCATGATTATCTTATTCAAGTCATGGTGAAAAAAAAGGTATGAGGACAAAGATTTTGCACACACCTTCTGGAGTCAAATACTGAGAGGGAAAAAACATGATTAATGAATAAAATGAATTAATTCATGATGATCTTATTCAAGTCATGGTGAAAAAAAAAAAAAAAAAAAAGGTATTAGGACAAAGATTTTGCCCCATGTCCTCCAGGGGTTTTGGCACCTACTTCCTCCCCTATCAGCGTGCCCCCCTCTCAGTCCTTCTGTCACTCGCCCTCCATCCTCTTTTTCCATCCTATCTCTCAGTTGCACCCTCAGCAGCTCCCGCCCCTGCTCATTTCTCTCCTAACTTTCCATTTGTCAGTTCAAAAGCGCCGCCTACCACAGATGGGCAACCCCGGTGACCAATTAAACAACTCCTCAGGATGGCCACAGTTACAGGCTTTACCATCTGATCAGTCTGTTGAGGTGTGTTTAATGTGTCCGTGCATGAGTGTACGAAATTGTGAGCAAGTGTGAGAATAAACGAGTTTATGATTCATTACATGTGCCATGGTGTGTGACTAACAGTTAGTTGTGCCAGTGTGTCACAGCATTACGTGTGGGTGAGGAATTGCTGTCGTAAACCACGCGTGGGGAGAACCAAGGTTTTGCCGAAGGATTAAGGCGACAAAGGCTACAAAGGCTGCAAAGCGCTAATGCGACGACTGGTTGTAAACCACAATGGAATGGTGTGATATCCTTCATGGCGAGCCAATAAAAAAATCCCTCTGATTAAACAACCACAAATACCATAGAGACTGAGCCAGTCTGGACATTAGAAGTACAAAAGAGTCATCAGGAGAGGTCAAATCCATTTATTTGCTAGACTGAGCAACCACCATGAACTCGCAGTGAGAAATCAGGCGTACGAGGAGCCAAGCTAATATCATAACTGGCCACGAAGGGTGAACAGAAACAGAAGGAAGCCTTCCAAGCAGGGCAAGCCTTCAGCTGGACCGTGGGGGCAAAATAAGCAGGATGCTGCTTTGTTAAAGGGATAGTTCACTCAAAAATGCAAATGCTGTTATTAATTCATGTCCTTTGTTCATCTTTGGAACACAAATTAAGATGTTTTTAATGAAATCTGAGAGCTTTCTGACCCTGCATACACAGCAACACAACTACCACGTTCAAGGCCCAGAAAGGTAGAAAGAACATTGTTAAAATAGTCCATGTTCAAACTTAATGTGAAGCTACAACAATACTTTTCAATCAAAAAGTATCTTACATCGTGTTCCGAAGATGAACAAAGATCTTACGGGTTTGAAACAACATGAGGGGGTGAGTAATCTGCTACTTATCCTCTTTTGTGTCTGGCTGAAAAAAGAAAGTGCCTTCAAAAGACATACGCGTGAATAGTGACAGAACTTTCATTTTTGGGTGACCTATTCCTTTAATGCCCAGCCAGACTGCAGGATCACGGGTGGTGCTAAGGGCAGCAGCAGAAGATCTGAATGGCAGGGTCTGCGAGTGTGAGGATGCCCAGGGGTCTGGCCGAGACGCAACAAACGAGGAGGGGGAATAGAGGCACACATCCAGGTAGGCAGCAGATGCAACCAAAGAGAGCACCCATTCCATCCCAACCAAGAGGAGGCGGGCTGTTCGGGTGGGGTGAATGAGTTTTCCCTACAGAATAGCAGGCTGGGCGGAGGCGTTTGTGAACGGGTACAGGTGGCAGCATATGTGCACTGTCCTGGTCTACTGAATATGGCATAACATAAGCTTGAGGAGATTAGCATACACAACCTCTATCATAATCACTATAGCAGAGAGGAGCAGGAGAGAGAGATGCATAATGTACTTTATTTAAAGCCCTTTGACAGTGACTAGACTCAACAGAAAGTCTCCTTTAATGTCATTAATTGGTTTAAATGCACAGAAATATGGATCATGACACATTAAAAAAATTATTGATTTTTGCCAAAAGGTCCAGGTTAGAGCCCATCTAGTTTCAAAAACCATCTTTATACATCAAAAATTATTTAAGTTATATATAAACAACACATTTTTCATTATTTACCCAGTAGGGCTGGATAAAAAAAAATATTGATTTCATAATTTTACTCAATATTCCTTTCTACGAAATTATATTAATCCTTAAATCCCAAGAATCGAGTAGTCTAACATGTTTTCAGTTAATAAACGGAACATTGTAGCACACCTCCCATCCAAAAAATCATAATAAGCTTTGTGCTTTGTTACTTTTTATATGAAGTCTCAAATTACAGTATTACAGTATTCAAACAATAAATGTTTTTTAAACAAATTCATCTTGAGAATCTCAGCTAACTTTGAAAGAAAGGTATGTAATGGATTACAGTCAACCAAAAATGGTTAGTATGACAATATTTACACAACTATCAATACTTTGATGACCAATTACCAAGCAATTGTTAATTTGGTTCAGTCTGTGGTGATAAAAAGGTTGCATTTGCAATTAAAGAAAAAACAATTAAGCAAAACATGGTCAGGGATCAAAGTGTCTGAATAATTTTTGGTCTCAAATTTGTATACATTTTACTAGTAGTCCACTGTATGGAGTTTTTGAGTATAATATGTCACAGTTTACTTTGCTATCCTAACTAACATAAATGAGCTATAGCGTCCTGCACCCACTAGTAAAAAAAATATATACATTGTGTGAATAATTTTTGGTTTGACTGTATATTCAAAATAATCTATATTGAATTGAATTGTAAGCCTGTGAATCAGAATCATTACATTTATGTCAAAACCCAGCCCTACTGTCCAGTGCCTTACTGAAGGGATCTAAAAAGGAGGATATGGATTGATATTTGTCCCTGTCTGCTGTCTGGCCTCTTAGGTTCAAGTTGAAAAGCTGAAATTGGAAAGCAGTGCTGGCAGGAATTTAGGGTAAGTCATGAGCGTGACATTGCTTTAATGAGTTGGATTTTGAAAACAACAGATTGTCAACTTTGCCCTGTGCTGGCACTGCAACACGACCTGTAATACACAAAAGTCTAAAAAAAAAATTAAATACTTAATCCTGAGTGGCTGAATAAGCTTTATGGGTAGACATTCAGTTAATTAATTCATTTAATTCCCTCTCTCATTTTAATTAGATTCTTCCCAGCTGAATGTAAATTGTGTTACAAATTCTGGTCTTGGGTTGAGTGGGTTAAAATGTGCATCAGATAGACTTGAAATACGCCGAAAATCTTTGGATAGGTTTTAAGGATATGAATATAGTGGGTTTGGATGTGGACACGGTTGATTTGGATTTCAAATGCACACACACCCAGCACTTTACCTCAAGAAAATAAGACAAGCTGGAGATTTTCAGTAAGTGTACGTAAATGCTTGGTGTGATGCAAGAAGAGAGGACGCATCTGCACCGAGTAAATGATGCACTTATCTTCAGGGCTTTGAAGAACTGGCTGGCTGGGCTGCAGATAAAGTGAGGTTTAAGAGTGTGTTGTCCCGGTTATACAGTTAAATGAGCTACAGGCTGACTGCTAAGACTGGGAATCAGTAATACCATATTATATCAACATCTGGGTCACAATACAGCACTACGGAATATTTTAATGTTTAGCGCACAGTCATTCTACCCTGCAATGTATTGTTTCGCTTTTATCTTCTTTGGGAATCAGTGAAATTACAGTTCAGAATTTGCTCAAATATAAATAATTGAGTGTTTGTTGCTCCAACAGAATTAAGAACGTGTGAATGATGATGAATCTCCCGTTGTTGTCCGTGTTTTTAAAGTTAACTTGTGTGCATTTGACAGTTTAAGCACAATAAGACATGAAAGAGAACTTAGTTTAGTACTCACATGCAGTGTGTTTGTGTGCTCAGGAAAACCTATATCAGAAATTCAAACTAATATGGTTTAAAACATGATTTCAGCATGATAGACATGATAATTAAAACCAAACAGCAAATTATTCAAGGTACGAGCTGTAAAGGCACAGTCCTATTCTGGAAAAGGGGGTGGGGAGCAGCAGCTCATTTGCATTTAAAGAGACATGCGTGAAAACACAGTGTTTCTGCTTCCACTCAAAATAGGCTTTTTCAAAATGATATAATAAATTATCTTTACTGACACATTTTGAGGACACCTGAGACTTGTATTACATATTGTAAAAGGGGCATAGTAGGTCTCCTTTAAATGTTATATATATTTTTTTAAATAATACAAAATACACCATAATATATAATACAGTATATGTATTTGCTACACAGTTTTGTTTTGTTTTTTTATTGACTGCTGTGCTAAAGCAACGTATCCTGGAGTAACTGAAAAGAGACACAGAAACCACTGTGGCCCTTTAATTCAAATTTAAACTAATTATGTCAGACATTTTAAGTAAATCAAAATTTCCAATTCCAAATAATGAGAAAAGTGATTAACATTTTAATGAGCTGGGTGAAATGGTAATATCTTTTACTAACTCAAGGGAAAGTTGATTATTGATTCAGGGCTACAGTGCCGTTTTCCATGCACCAGTGCACCTCGACAGCCTCCTTTTTATGGCTTATGCAAGTGTGTATTTGCATAGGTGTGCATATGCGCGCACACACAGACACATACAAAGCAAAGGTGAGCATGCAATTGTGTACAAGACAATAGGCGGGGGATCGCTTGCAACAATGGGATGTGAATTTATAGAGGCATTAAGATTTTCAATGTCGCAAATAACTTGGTGAACAAAACGTCTGTGACAGCAAGGTCACCCCAACGGAAGACGTTACGCAGGACATGATCATGGCATGACAGGCTTTAATGGGCTGCTGCAGACTCTGGGAGTCAGAAATGCCTGAAATGATTTATCAGATTTATAGGTATCTTATTCATCCGTTCTTCAGCTTCATTTATTGCTTCATAACTCTGAGCTGACTTAAAGGAGCAGCAGTCAGAAAGGTGAACCGTCTGGGAATAATTATAAGCCTTGGTGAGCATCATAAAAGCATGTGCGGTGATGAGCAGATAGGGAAAAGATGTACTGATGGGCTGTATGCAAATAAGTTCACAGTGAGAAGAGAAGGGCACCTTGAGCTTCTCGCTTACGTGAGCATACAGGAAGAAAACAGAAATCTGTTAATTTGCGTTCAACCAGAGGGCGTTCAGTCCTTCACATGGAGATCTACATTCCTGCAGAGTTAAATTCAAACCCTTGATTAGCTAGTTGAGTTGTGTTTGATTAGACTTGGAAGTAAACTCTGCGGGAACGCAGATCGCGCACAAGACGCTGTCAATAGGATGCGGTGTACGGTGAAGAAGCAGCCACTGAATTCATTTACAAACCATATTCACATTTTTTTATTCCAGAGGATTTGTTGCATTCATTACTCTGCTGAGCAGAGAATGCCTGGGGTTTAGTGGTTTAAGCAAATCAAATCTAAAGCACCGGAGCAGAGGAATGCTTTGGCCCAATTTCCCAATGTAAAGAAGAACCCGGTCGACACCATCAAAACATATAAACCCATTAAGCTACTCTCATTAGCCGAGAGCTTGTTATTGTTCATGTTCTCAGGTCCACGTTGGTCCAAGTCTCAGGTCCAAGTCCCATTAATTCCATCACATAATAGCAAATAGCTAAAACACAGGCCTTTCTCCCTGGTGCACCCATTACTTGAAGAACTGCTCCACAGTGCCAGATTGATCACCCAAACCCAATGGTAGTAAGAGAGAAGACAGCAGAAGGTTGAACTGTATTCTCACTCTTCCTCCATCAAGCTGTTCAACTTTCTTCTCTCCTTATGCATTTTTTCCTAATAGGTCTCTCAGCCACTTACCGCTCAGTCCACTTCAATCTACTGATAGCCTTCTGGCAGCTCCTGGCTGGTAACGGTGGAGATTGTTCAGAGCAAATTACAGCTCTAATATCTTTCAATTACTGCTAAAGCCAATCTGGCCGTGCCGGAGGAGGCATCTCAGTACACTTTATACCATTATGTCATTACTCCAGGAGCCCCCTCCGATGGCCTGTGGGACTGTCAGGCAAATGGAAAGAAAGAACTCTCTCCTACAGTGCAAATTGTATGTGCCCAGTGAGAGTATGTGAAAACCAGTGGGGACACAATTGAAGAGTGTTAAAGACTGCTCACAGCTATGCACACATGTCTGTATCTTCTGTATTTTCAGATTTTAAATCAAAACAATTGATCTCTGGGAATCGTGCTTTTGGATCATTACATATAAAAACGCCTGTTCTGTCTGACAGATATTACTTTTTAATAGGTGTCCTGAGAAATCACACCTTTTCCTTTGACAGCCTAAGCCTTTGTAAAATGGGGGAAAAATCTGAGGGAGCTAGCTATATATATCAGAAATGTTCTTTGTCTGTCAAACTGTGCATGCTTTAGAAAGCAAGGCATGCAGTTGTGGATAGGGACTATCTAAATCAGTGGTGGTGGTAAAAAGTGTGGTCAAAGTTTTGAATCACTTACAGCACTTTTAAAGGAATAATTAACCCAAAAATGAAATTAAAATGAGCCCTGAGTATTAAGACTTGTATGTCTTAATAAAACGTAAACAATGTCTCTAACTGAAATATGTAGTAGAAAAGCTATAAAATATTTGCGTTATTTAAAAAAAAAAATCCACAGAGACTATTGGGGTGAAATTACACATTGAAATGTATTCAAATATTTTAAACTGTAAAAACATTTCACATATTACTGTTTTTGCTGTATTTTGGATCAAGTAAATGCAGGCTTGGTGAGCAGAAGAAACTTCTTTAAAAAACATTTAAAATCTTACTGTTCAAAAACTTTTAACTGGTAATGTATTTCTTGACACTAGACTATGTCGAGATGCTTCTGACTAGGGCTGCACGATATTGGAAAAAACTCACATTGCAATATTTTGTTTTTCTGCGATAAATACTGCGATATGAAAAAATAAATAAATAAAAAAAATCACCAGATTACTTGAATGGCTCTTTGGAAAAAAATGGGATGATTTTATAGGTGAGTAAATCAGTATTGAAAATAAACAAATTACAAACATAGATAAAGTTAACAGAACAAAGATACAAATAAAATAAAACACTTTATAGTCTAACAGTATTCAGGTACAGAAATTGAATAATCAAATGTAAAATTGCACTGCATATTCTTCACTGTATAAATGTAATCTAATAAATCTGTGTTAAAGCTATAAAGTGAATTTTCTCTGTGTTTTGCTGTTTGATTAACATTCATGACACAGAAAGCCTCAGGAACATTAAACTGCTGTGAACCTGTTACACATCCATTTTCTTTCTCAATTGTTTATCTTCACCTAAGCCACAAGCAACTGTGTTTACAAGGATACTTGCAGAGACCTGTATTTTGACATAGTTTCGCGTGTATGTGTCATTTCAGGCATAAAATAGCAGCGGAAGTGAACGGAATTCCGTGTTCACATGCATCTGCGTGGCTTTCACCGTGTCACCACCGGGCGCGAGAGTCGCGACGCGCCAAATGCGGTAGAACACATTATAATCAGTGATGCTGTCTGCACTGGACGCGAGCGGCGCGACAAAATACTGTAGAAGTCATTATAATGATGCTCCCTGCACTGGATGCGGCGCGGCACGTCAAATACCCGAATTTAAACTGCCGCGTTCCATTTATGTGTACTCACACAAAATTCAAATGATATGCAGCAGTTGCTTTTGTCGCGTCCAGTGTTTAGACAGACTTTCACTTTAGATGTTGCGGCACAGGCAGCGCGACACGACAGCTGTCGCGTCCGGTGTAGACAAGGTGTCTGTGTGTAAGCAAAGAAAAGACAATCAGTAGCCTATAAATAAATATAACGATCAGTATAGGCTACTAAACATCGCACGTCCTGCGATGTGACTATTGCGGATGAGCACATCGCGATATCGATGCTGAAACGATGTATCGTGCAGCCCTACTTCTGACGAAATTCAACCAATCAAATGCAGTCAGCAAAACGAACCATTAAAAAAAAATCATTAAATGTGGAAAATGAAATCTACAGGCTCCAGAGGAGAGACATGTTGATCTGTCAGACACTGACCAGCACTCTGACAGTCTGATAACAGCCGGAAAATAACCTCCAGTACTCCTCCACTGACTCCCAGCTTGTCTGTCTCATCTCCTCTCAGCAGCCTCCTACTTCACTTCTCCTCTGTTGTCATCTAGACAGTCTTGTTCTTGCCCCCTTTCCTTTGGTCTCCACAACTTTCACTCCCTTTTTCTCATTTTCATACTTTCTCTTGCCTGGCTGGTTTAAGCGGCTTTTCCTGACTCCCAGAGAGCATTTAATATGAAGACTGTGTCTTTTCTAAGACAGGAGGTGCAGCTCCAGTTCTCCGACTTCAGTCTGGCCATATAAACTAAACTCACAGTACAGGCATAGAAATATCAGTGCAAACCAGAAGTGGCACACACACAGCGAAAAATAAAGGAATAGAGACAGCGTAAGAAAAATGTTCTCACTGTGACATTCCTCACCCCTCTCCTCGCACAAGAAAAGACCAAACGTCTACCTAACTATGGCAGGCAAGACGATTTAGCACTTCACAACCACTCAAATCAATTTCCCTCATAGAGGTGAATGTACTGAAGTCACAGAATAATGGGAAAGGACATTTTAGTTGGCTGAAAAGAGTTTAAAAGATAAAAAATATAAAAGGAGAAACAGATTGCTTTCTTCTACGCTGATTCTCCAAAAGAGATGCGAGGAACCGCTATCTCCTGTTTTAGCTCTCCCGCTGATCTCAGCAGAACTGCGTTTAAAACACGCTTCCATTACGCTACATTACCCCCGCTACAGGACTCCAAGTGAACTCTTCACCCCTTTCTACTAGCAATCATTCCAGCACCATGTCCTCTTCATGAGGACGAATACAGCTGACTCTGAAAAATGATTTTGTACTTGAACCACAGCATGTTTGAATGCTTCATTCTGATCGGCTAACCGACATTCCACAGCACTGATTTACAGAAACTGCACAGCAATGACAACTATTTTTGATCCCAAAAAAAATGCAGCTTTGGTGAACAAGAGAGACATCTTTTAAAAACTTGCTGACCCAAACATTTCAACTTTAGCTCTATGTTTTGGTTGCATTACAGTTCCATCTTTTATTAAAAAACCTTCATAGACCCATACAATCTGCTATAGCAAAAGTACCAAAAAAGACTAAAAGTACTGAACCAGAAAACAATTTAGATTAACAAGGAAAACAGCAATTATAGCATCTGGGAAATCTGAGCTGGTCATTTATTTATTTATTTTTCACTAAAACCTATAAAACCAAGTGTGACATGTTCCTGGATCAACATCTTTGTTGACCCTGGAACAACACTGTGATTAACCAATCAGATCTGAAAAAACAGTTTATAGTTTTTTTGACATTTAGGCTTATAATCAGTGTTTGGTGCTTGTACATCAGTGCCATTCATCTATCATTTCCTCTGATTTTAAGGATTACTCATATGTAAGGTGAGGTTTAGGTGTAGGGATGTGGTCAAGACTAAATTTTCAAATTAAAATGTTGTCCCAGTGTCAACAAAATATGTTGACCTAGGAACACATCAAACTCAGCAAAATCAGGACGTGCATTCAAACGTACTTAGGTAAACTCAATGATCTACAGAAAACACACATCTTCTAGTCTTCTAGCTTATAGTCAGGAAAACCCACTGTACTCATTAAAATGCGTATTTGAGGCAACTTTCTTTTCTTATTTAAATTAGAATTGAGCTAGGAGTAACAATGTAACAACTATGCCTCTAGGCAATATTATTTATTGTGAGAACCATGCAGAATGCTGCTGGAGTAAACATGTATCGAACATTATTCACACAATGTACCAAATTCTCATAAAAACCAATTTCCTCGCCCAGCAGGTCCATAACTCGATCCTCAATATGTTTTTGAAAAATTAATCTCATCTTTGCTGAGAATTCAGTACATCTCAGAAAGCTGGAAGCATCTTAAACATTCATAAAAGTATTTTCCTTGCTCTCTTTGAGATTAAAACGTTTTAAACCGTTCACTGCTATTAAGACATTATGACGATATTGGCATTTTAATGGCTCTGAAATGAAACACTTCAGCTTTACACCACAGCAGGTTGAGACATTTGAACTTCATTAAACTGAAGAGCTTCTCAAGACTATGTGATGGCTTCACTCAGAGGTTTAGGCTGCTGTCCAGCGTTCTCTGAAAGTTAGGTCGCACTGCTCCTCACACTCTAATGAGGTATCGAGCCAAACACCAGCCTGCAACCTCTGACTCACGCTAGCACACTTCTTAAAGCAGGAGCTCGGCTCCTAAATTACTAACGCCCCTCTGGACTCCCCTCGCTGTCAAAATACGCTGGCTGACAGCTTTGAAGAGGGCTAGCGCTGTAGCTCTTTATGACTCAGGCACTGCTGCCCAACTTGTTCATGTGTTTTACCATGATTAAGAGAAGGGAGGTCTCTCATCGCCGGCTCAAAACGAGTGCTCGCAGCACAGCCTGGCATTCAGAGGCACTGATAGTCTGGTTCAGGGTTTAATATCACTCTCTGTGTAATATGGAGTTGTGAGCATGTGATTATTGGGGGTGAAGGACTCCCTGCTACACATGCTATCAAGTGCAGGCTGTGGTTTTGTGGCTGTGTTTTCTGCGAGGGCTGGTGCGTAGGTTGGAAAGCTCAGCTCTAGATTTTCTCCCACTCTGCTGGATCAATTCTGGGAGAGGCTGGGAAAGTGATGTTTCAAAACCTCCTCTCAAATGCTAGTGTTGCTCATTCTGACGACACATACTAGGGAGTGTTACATGTTATGTTATATTATTATTCCCAATAAAACAAATTATGTTACATTACTACTTTTAAGGAAAGTAATGTTTCTTCAGGCTAATCCAACACATCCGTTTATTCAACCAATCGCAAGTGTTGAGACCTGTTTGAAGACAGTCATTAATTGTGAAATTCAGTTTGGAAACTAACACGGAAGAGGAGAAACTGTTGAATAAAGTAATTATTTTTGTTCTTCATAACATTATGGTTAAAGGTCCACTGAAGTGCCTTGAAACACGCAGCGTTATTCTATGTGGTGACGTGATTTCAGCTGAAACAGGAAAACAGGGCGAGCCATGTCGAACAGCCCCGCCCACTTTTTAAAATAGCCAATAGCTTTCAATTTATATCTGTTTGGGCCAGAGCCATTGTGCTCAGTTGAGCCGCATTTGACAGCTTATAACAGCCACAATCTAATAGATTACCCCCTAGATTGAATATGAAACTCTTACTAACAAAATAGTGATCATAATCATGCTGAGGCTGAGTAGTTTAATACATGCCAACTTGCGCATATGATCTGCTTTGTACTATCCGGAGTGTACTGCGCGCTGCCGCAGTTTGATTGAAACAATGCAAAACCAGACCTCATTTGCCCCATGGAAGGCATATTTACACTGTCTGGATGGTTCCCTATCGCCTACATTGCGCACTACCTGCCATTCTCCATAGAGAAAGTACTAACTCTGTGAACAAGTGACGATCTCAGCCGCAGCTTCAGCATGTATTTATAGTGTAGGGGACGGGACGTTACGGATTCTAGAGAGCATTTGATTGGACAGAAGGTTTGATGAGAATCTTAAAGTGCAGCGTGATGTCATAAAAATCGTTGGTTTATATTGGCGGAAGTGACGAGACTGTAAGTTTTGAATGCTCATATCTTGCGAATGTGAATTTTGTCGTTGTTTTGGAGCACACTAGCTTATAGATCACCTTAAGACTAACATATTCATACCAAAAGCTAAAAAAACTTTAATTTTGATTTCATGGGAACTTTAAATCACTGAGGTCACATGGACCATTTTAGCGACTACTTTATTACCTTTTTGGGCCTTGAATGTGGTCGCTGCGTTGCTATCTATGCAGGGTCAGAAAGCTTTTTTTGTAAGTCTTACATGTCTTACAGGTTTGGAATGACATGAGAGAGTAATTAATAACAGAATTTTCATTTTTAGGTAAACTAACCCCCTCAACATATTTTGTGAAAACGGTGATCCTTTTTTGCTTCTATTTGAAATAGACTGCTTTGTAACTACTATATGTCTAATTCTTTAATGTCACTTTTGAGTAATTTACTGCAACCTTGATGAATAAAACCATTCATTCCTTTATTTAAAAAAAACTCACCAATTATCAAACTTTTGGTAGTGTCTGGTATCTGGTATTATATTTGAATTTGAAGAGTAACATTACTTGTAGCTTTCAAAAAGTAATCAGAATGTCTAATGTTTAAAATATGCAAACAAACTGAGGACACAGCAGTGGTAACTCGTTGAGAAAAGCTTCACACAGCATTCTCAAGGTCACCAAAACACTGATTACCGTGAAAGCGCCAGTGTTTACAGAGATGGCAATGAGGGCTCAAAACATTGCCATATATGGACAAACAGATAATGACAGATAAGAGAAGAAAGAGCATCCTGTTCTTGTGGTTTGTCTTTCTAAATTTCCCAGGCACAGTCACTAATGACAACATTCACAGATTCAACTCTGGTTCATTTCATCACTACAGGCAGAAACCTGCGGGGCAAAGTGAGTGTGTTTTATAGACGTATCATGTTGCTGCCTGCCCAGGTGTTCTGAGACCATGATTCTTGTTTAAAGTAGAAGTATACAGTTTCTCCACCGCTGCAATCACTCTTTTCATGTAGCTGACACACCTCAGACGATACGCTACTGATTCCAGCTCATATCCTGATTTCAGCCGACTCACTACTCACTCTATTCTCTCTGGCTTTCTCTTTTTGCTCCCCTTACTTATATTTCAGGTTGTTTGAGGTGGTCTGGTGCCAAGGGCCTGAATTACGTCAGGTTATAGAGGATAAAACCTTGTTTGTCCCTGAAACTGCTTACATAGCAGTTTTACATGACAACAGCATGTGAAACGGTACTACAACTGACCCTTCACTAAGCCACAATGACCTTAAAGTGTTACTAGACAATTCTACCATAGAAACTCTCCCATATAATCATACAAAATTTAGCTCTTTTTTATGGAAAATCTGAATTTATACAATTTTGCTAGTTAAATCCACGCTCTGAATTCAACTATGCATGATCCCTCATTCCCAAATGTACATGTACAACATCAGTAAGAAATCTACTTTTTGCTCCAAGGTAAAATCCAGATAATAATTTGATGTTAATTCATTTAATTCAGTATTAATTCAGGTCATAGGAATAAGAATGTGGTAACGAAGTTCTAATTGCTAACAATGCTTTCAAATGAGATTTCTGTGAGTTGTATTTACCTTCAGACTGGCAGTCTTCACTTCATTTAAACCCATGTAAGAATAATACACATTTAGTTTTATTACTTTGAGAACATTTTTATAGGGAAAAGTTTAATAAAAAAAAAAAAAAAACACTTCCAAATCTGCCATTCATGTCTGATATATCTGTCAAACGTGTAAACGAAAGATGCAGGACAGTCAACTGACCCTTTGCAAATACCCGCCCTAAAGCCAAGGCGCTCTCACGCCACACATCATGTTCTCACGCAGAGCAAAGCAATTGCAGAGCAAAGATAATGTCTCAACTTTAAAATTTTTGTAAGAAATTCAAACAACACTGTTTTGTGGCTCTTTAATGTGTCGTGACAGATCACTGTAGAGCCTAAGTTCAAGCGGTATGTAAACCGATCTTCTCTTCTTCGTTACTAGTTATAGCACAGAATAAACATGAATGGACATCAGAAGGTATCTTGTTTTAACCGAGGAAAGACGTCAATACACCATTTTTCAAGTTAGCCTACCGACGTTAATCAACTCTCCTGTCTGGTTTGTTTCTGAGACACAGATCCTGTGTTATGATTTGTCAGATTGCCTGTCAATCAAACTCCTGGCGATGGGTCCTGGCTCACTCTCTCTCTCTCTCCACTTCATCTCTAGTGCTCCACATCTGTATTTTCTCTACATCTTCTCATAAATTCAAAGTGTTTGAAATGTTTTCCAATTAAACTTTAGACACTAGTATAAATCTAGACTTTGCTTAGACACACTTTAGAACTGGGCCCGTCTTTAAGGACAGCTGATCTGGGCTTTTGAGGAGAGCAGATAAGGAGAGATATGTTGGCATGCACACCCAGTGGAAACTTCAGAGGAATGTATTACACCCTACATATAAGCTCAGCTCTCCACCAAACGAACCTCAGATACAGTCCAGCTGTCTGCAGCAAAAGTCTGCATTTTTTAAACCTACTGGGGGTTAAACAGTTGAAAATCTTCACAGAAGTTAGTACAAATCTCTTTTGGGGGCATATACATATATTCTTCTGACGAGTACTGCAACACAGACGCTGCCATTGAAATGAGTCAATACTGAACTGACTTGAGCTGAATAATAACTCTATTATCATCTGTAGAGCTGCTTGCTTATAGCTGAATTGAACTTGTTTTATAATTGATGAACTTGCATAGTTATTAAACTGAACCAACACTAAGAATTTGGATTAGCTTTATATATGATGAAGTTTGCAAGTCTGATTCTGTTTTTTCTAATCCTGCCCACATGAAGACTTGCTGTTTTAACACTCAAACATACACAGGCTCAATACAAAAGATCTATAGGAGCCTAAGATCAAACCACAAGAGAAAAATTTAAAGGTTAAAACAAGTACACACACCTTTGGTGTTCAGTCAAAGCCATGTTTACATTAATGACACACCAATACTGTTTTAAATCACTCCATCAAATACAACCTTAAGCTGCACATTCTTTCAAATATCTTAAGAGGGTCAACAAAACATCACATGAATGCAATTAAGTCTGAAAAGAATAATAATGTGACTTTATTGAGCGTACATCGATTCAGAGTATCCCTGACTAAGAAAGTCCTTTCTTTACCTGCTTTTGTCCTTTGAAAATAGTGGCGATGCTTACTCATACCATTCATTACTCTGTTCTTGCCAATTCTGCACAGTAATTTAATGAAATGATGAATTCTCATTCATGTCCTTCGAATTATGTTAAAATATGTGCACACAACCAGCCTTGAGTGTACTGTAAAACTTGCAGTGCTTTTGCACTTGTAATTGGTTTATACTCATTTCTTTTCATCTTAAAACATATCTCCGCACTGCAAAATATGTCCTTGACATTTTACAATCAAGGTTTCTGCAGATATGAACAAGTGAAACTTAAGACTTTTTAATACCAACTTACATGAAATTTAAGACCTAAATCTGTAATGGAAATACACATTATATTGCATACATATATGTAATAGTTAATGTGTTTAAATGTAAAAAGAAAACAAAATTTAAAAATCGCTTTCATCAATTACATTTATTACTACGATATACAGTGAACTTTTCATATCAGCAGATAATATTCCACACAAATTTTTTGGTGGTGTACAATTTATTCTGAAGCAATATTTTCATCAGTGTTCTATCAGCTTTTGCAAATCTAAATCTGCATAATTTTATTTACCTGTATAAAGGCCTAATTTTAAAACTTTTGAAATGTATGCATCACCTTTCATGTCAAATTATTACAATTGATCAATAAATTCTATAGGGCTGTTACCAGTCAGATTAATTTACACTGCAAAATTAAAACTGCAATAAATGAATAATATTAATGTTTGAATTACATTTCTGAACATACAAATAAGAAATATTGGGGGGAAATGCATACTTTTACTAAACTACGAGTAGGTGGCGGCAAGTCACTTAATGAGTGAGTCAATATGAGTTTTTTCAACTGATTTGTTCAAAACGCTGAATCATTCATTAACGAAACACCGCAGAGTGTCGCTTGGAGAATGTGCTGCTGTGATCCTTGTTTGGAAGTATTTTCGTTGGTTAAATGGAACAGTACATAATGTATTTAAAATGTAAGTATCTTAATAACTTGTTTACTGAACTAAAATCAATTTAACATTTGCAGTCGTGAGAATATTCAGCAAAGCTCCGTTGGTATGTTACTGAATTATATCATGTTATAAATAAACTACACATTTTGAATTTTTACCTCAGTGAGTTTCTTTATGTGTGCTGCTTCTCCCCTCACAAAGAGAAAGGGAGCGCGATTTTGATAGCAGAAATACACTATCCATTATCAAACGCTGTTTACGTTGAATGTATTAAAATTAGAAGAATCATTCTTGCGTTTCAATGTTTCGCTGATTATTTTTTAGTCAATCTTCGGTCTGCTGAATGATTGAAACAGTCATTAGGTCCATCATACTGAAGATATTTAAGCGGTAATGTGACCAAAATATTTAAGGCCCATAGAAACTGAATTGAAGACAGTAAGACTTTTTAAGGCCTTTTATTGGAAAACGTTATTTAAGACATTTTAAGACTTTTTAAGGACCCACGGACACCCTGACAATTGATTGACATCTTAAAGGATTACAACTATGTTCGGACATGCACAGACCTCAAAGTCTAATAGGGTGGATATTAAATACAGAAAATTGTGAAAAGAGTATCAGATAAGAGCATTTACATATGAATCACATATGAAAGTGGTCCATAAAAAAAAAGTACTTTTATAACCAAATCTGGTCTGTGACAAATAACCGTTGGGCAAAATACACTGACACAGTAAATGCAGCCTAGTTGAGTAAAGTGTCGGAGGAAGAGGATTTCAGCCTGAAAGCTCAAAGCAATAAATTGTTTCAACTAACAAATACATAAATAAATTATACCCAAAACAAAAACAACACAGTGCCAAACACCCAGTAGTGATTGTATCGCTCATGTTTGAACAAAGTTGCATCACTGGGGACAGGGTTGAGAAAAGCACCAAGCTAGAGAAGAGAAGAAACCATTTGAAATGTATAACTACAAAACTCTAAATCTTCTTCAGAAGCAAACTGTTAAATAAATCATTGCAGCTGAGTGAAGCAGATTAAAAGAGGATGTTTCGCCCGTTTGCTTGAACCATTTTTCTTTGGCAGGAGTGAGGAGAGGTTCCTTTTTGCCGACCAACGTCAGAAACAGCAAGCCACCAAGGGAAAACGTAGAAATGGCCGTTTATTCAGGAGAACTAAACTCTATCGTTTTATTTCATCATTCCATCATGCAAAACACCAGATATAGCCAAGCACAATAAATATTAGAGACTACAGGGACACAGCTTTTAACAGGGCACAAATGGAGGAGAGGTAATAAGAGATACAACTGTCAACACTAGAAGGGTCAATCTCACAGAAACATGCTTAGGTCACATGTCACCCCAGAAGCAAAGAAATGATTATATATTTTTTTTTTATTTTGCATAAAGACAATTAAGCCTATTTTCATAACATTAAAATATGTATTTTTGATAATTACACACATTTACCCACCAATTTCTTATTAGCTTAGCCTTTGAGTTTCTAAAGGGAAAAATCTCTATTACTCGCAGAAATAAAATAAAATAAAATAAAATAAAATTTACACAACACTGAAAAGTCTCAATTATTACCAATGTTTTAAATTAATAATTTTTGATATGTGATTTTGCATTTGGAAAGGGTTTGTTTCATTAAGTAAATAAATAAACCACAACACTATAATCAAATTTTAGACAGTACAAGAAATGTAATTACATATATTTTAATAAATGTATTTATAATGTATTTTAAAGAAGTTTCTTATGCTCATCAAAGCTGTATTTATTTGATAAATAAACAAATATATATTTAATTTATTCCTGTGATGCAAAGCTGTATTTTCATCAGTCATTACTCCAATCTTCAGTGTCAAATGATCTTTCAGAAATCATTATAATATGCTGATTTATTATCAATATTAGAAACTGTTGTGCTGCTTAATTTTCTTTTTGGAACCTGTGATACTTTTTAAAGGATTCTTTAATTAATAAAACTTTAAAAGAACAGCATTAATTTAAAACAGAAATCTTTTGTAACAATCTACACTACCATTCAAAGTTTGGAGTCAGTAAATGTTTCTTTTTCTTGAAAGAAATTAATAGTTGTATTCAGCAAGGATGTGTTAAATCCTGGAAAAATATCACAGGTTCCAAAAAATATTAAGCAACACAATTGTTTCCAACGCTGATAATAAATCAGCATATTAGAATGATTTCTGAATGATCATTTCAGAAGGTGACACTAAAGACTGGAGTAATGATGCAGAAAATGTAGCTTTTCATCACAAAAATGATTTTGAATTGCAATATTTCATAAGATTACTGTTTTTTTCTGAATTTTTAATCAAATAAATGCAACTTCGATGAGCAATAGTGGCTTCTTTAAAAAAAAAAAAAATTTGAATGGTAGTGTGTGTGTGTGTGTGTGTATGTGTGTGTATGTATATATATATATATATATATATATATATATATATATATATATATATATATATATATATTTATGAACTGCCAGCAGCTATGTATATAAACTGAGTTTAACTGTGATTACAGAACGAATTAAGGAAAAAAGATACAAAAGAAACATAACCGAAAAAGAGATGGCTGAGTGATTTTCGACGACAGCACGCATGCAGCTGCCAGGCGGTGAGGAATTGAAAAGCATGCGAGGGTAGTCCTGTAATGTGAGCAAGGCCGCGGGGAAATGGGTTAAGAGGTTAGAGACACACAGAGGCTCCAGTGAGATATGTGCTTCCTCCCCTCACCTCATGTACACTGCCTAAAAATACAGCCCACAATGAGCACAGCCATTACTCCTGTCAGCAGCTGAGAGCAGCCCAGTCATGGCCTACATTCAGCTCGCACATTCCTAACCCACTTATCAAGCATACTGATCACTCATTAATCTATGAACATACACATACTAATTATTACACTGGGCAAGGATGTGTATATTTAGCATTACATTTGCCATGACCAGCTTCCACAACTTCAGTCATCACATTTTTCAGCTGTTAACTTAGCTTAAACATGCACACAAACAGCTCCGGTACAGTCTGTGGAATCCTACAGATACTAACACATTCGAGTATGGCTGACGATTTTGATTAGTCGAGTTATTCCTGTCAATGACTAGAAAATCCATGAAGGTCAAACATATGCTGTGGCTTTTCAGTGGCTTTGTTCCAAATGCTAGTGAGCTGCTAACAGTATTTTTAGGCGCTCCTAAGCTAAGGCAGTGGGTAGCAAAATTATGCTCTGTTAGATGTCTCTTTGTGGCCAATTTTTGAATCCCAACCGCACTATAAAAAATAAAAACACAGCACACAAATATTTGGTGAAATAGTCAATTTTACAGGGGAAGTAAGTCATTTTTCAGAACTAACAGCACCAAACAGACTAGCCAAAATAACAACTGTTTTTAAACTGTTTCAAACACAGTTCAATTCCATTTAACGAAAATACTAGTGCTCTAGTGTATACAGTTTATCTTTAAAATTAGACTATTTCACATTTTTTCCTTCCAAACTAGCTGGGTAAGCAATTTTGCCCAATACTTGTATGCTATGAACTATGTTTACCCTTAATAGTGCATAGCTTTGTTAGCTTAGCAATGGTACAACTCATATGTGATCATTAATCCGATCTCAGGTAGCTTGATTTGTGGTCAGCAGCTTACTATATTTTAGAATTGAGCCGTTGTTATCTGTATTTGCCAGAGCTGCTGAATTTAGCTACGTTTTACGTCTGACCTTAGCTTGTCTTTCAAGCCTGATAGAGACATAAAGGGTTGAAGGAGGTTTTAGAGCAGATCCTGATGCACTGTGGGAATTTCTGGATGTGAGAAAAGATCAGATGCAAAGGTCACTGCACCCTGACACACACACACACACACACACACACACAAGCACTATTTGTTCTGTCTAAAATACGCTAACAGTTCTGTTTCACCCTGTTCTAAGAGAAGGGATTAAATTTAGATCAACACCGCATTTCATTAGGAATATAAAATCCTGCAGTATTAGGGAGAGGAACTCACATGGAACAGTAGAAATGTATTTTATTACTAGCATTAGCTTCTCAAAGACTGAACTGAACTCAATACAGCATACAGGGTATTTACTTAAACCAGTCCTTCTGGGACCGGATTCATTAAATATTTTGAAGACTGCAAACCTTCTTAACTGCTATTTTCCTGTTTTCTAACTTAAGAATAAATGTTAATATGAGTTTGTATTCCTTAATTAATGTTTTTTCTTAAGATTTTTTTCTCACAAAAAGGTTGATAAAAAATGTTTTTAAGAAAATATGACAAATTATGTTTTGTTTTTTTGTTTTTTCAAAAATTTAATTTAAATTACATAAATTCTAATTCCTCTTTTAAAGATGCTTTCATGAATCCAAGCCCCTGAACCATAGGCGCCGATTTATGTTTCTGCCGGTGGGTGCTCAACTACTAAAAGATTAGTGGACTTCTATGGTGTACACGAGTTTGAACTTCCAAAATGCAGTTTAAATGCAGCTTCAAAGGGCTCTAAACGATCCCAGGTGATGAAGGGTCTTGTCTAGCGAAACTTACAAATTATATAATTTTTAACCTATAGTTCTTAACGCACAAAGTTCATTCACACAAAGAATGAACTTTGTGTATTCTGGTTCATGACATTTAGGATAGGTCAAAAACTCCCTCCCATCTCATTTTCTCCTCCAACTTCAAAATCATCCTACATCGC
Source organism: Cirrhinus molitorella (assembly GCA_033026305.1). Taxonomy (NCBI): domain Eukaryota; kingdom Metazoa; phylum Chordata; class Actinopteri; order Cypriniformes; family Cyprinidae; genus Cirrhinus; species Cirrhinus molitorella. The sequence goes on along the minus strand of CM065122.1, from coordinate 26,114,695 downwards.
TGTTTTACCTTTTTTTGTAAAGGGCATTTGACCTTCTTTGCATGTTCACTTTGTATACACTGGGTCGGTACGTCTGCAGCGATGCAGGGCGATTTTGAAGTTGGAGGAGAAAATGAGATGGGAGTTAGAAGTCCATTATATGGAGAGAAATCTTTATAATATATAATATAATATATTTATAATATTTTTGATACCACAGAAATTGTATAATTCTTGTCTCCAGTGTCAATAATTACAATTACAAATTACTAATTACAAGCAACAGAACAAAAAAAAAAAAACTACAGTAGAATGAAATACTACATACACTGAGTAAAGTTATCAAATGTAATAAAAACACTGCATATTTTTTAATGTGTAAATTAAATAAATATTTGCTCTTATCAAAGTTACAAAAGTGATTAAGTCAAGAGCAGTGAGAGATTTTCTCTCTTTTGTTGTCACTGCGTGTACAAGGTTACTTGCAAAGACAGCCATTTTGAAACAAGCAAGCGTGAATATTTAACCAATGTCTTCACATGCTCAAAAACAGTCTCTCAAACAGCGTGCACATATAGCAAAATGAGTTCTCTTTCTCTGCTGATTGCATTTCGACAGCTTAAGATCTCTTTTTTTTAAACCGCAATGCTTAAAAGCAAAACTATACGTTTTCTTGACCATGTTGCACAGCAACGGCAAAAACCTCTACCGGTTGACAAATTTTTACCAGAATCGTATCTACCGGTATCACCCACCCCTAACTATACTGTACCTTTAGGGCTGGGTATTCAGATGTCCCGATTCAAAACTATTTCGGTTCTCAAGCTTTCGATTCGAATCGATTCTTGATTTTTTTAATTACAATCAGTGAATATAGTTTTAATGCAAATGCTATTGATATTTCTGAAAAATGAACAGTTAACATCAGAAATTGAAAGCCGCAGGCTTATTTTTTAAACCTATTCTTTTTATTGTTTTTCTTTTATAAAACAATAATAGGGCCTTATAAAATTTACATCTTAATTTTTCTTTTAATTTGTCAGTAGTATTTCTATAGCATCTAGTTTACATCTATATTACATCTAGTGGAGAAGACTATAAGATTTGCATTACTCAGATCTTGTTTTAAATGTTTGCTGAAATAAATACAGGGAAAGTCTGTTTTACAGGGAAAAGACATCATTTAAAAAAACTATTAATCAAAAAAAAAATTATTTATATATTTTTTTTGCCCAGCCTTATGTACCCTTTGTTTTGGCCACAGGCTTGTAACTGTTGACAAATTACTAACTCAAGCTATTTTTCCACCCACAATACTGGATATTATAATGATGGCAATAAGACTATAGGTAAAAATGAGCGCTTCCATGAGGTTAGCATGTAAAGACAGCAGAAAGGACGATAATGTGTTTAAGGAAGGACAGGGATCTCAGAATGGGGCGTTGAGCAACATGCCTGTCCTTAAACAGGTGGCTCTCAGTGTGATGCTCCCCAGCCCACACCAAACACGACTTATGACTCACCGATCCCATATTAAAACTGTTCCTGCTGGTCCACATGTCCATTTTGTGCAGCCTCTCAAGACATGCGGTGCACGAGAGCCTATGCAGCAACGCCTGGCGTTGACAACTCAGCCCACACGGTTAGTCACAATCAACAGCCGAACTGTTAACAATGAGTATTTTGTAATAAGTTACAGTCACTGATAAGCCCATGTGACTGGATGAGACATCAGCGGTATGTGTGCATGAGCAGAGCTGGAAGGATAAAGTTTAATTACAATTATAATTAAGAGGACTATTGATACTGATATCATGGTGGCAGGTGGCATAGCAGCATTACAAGCCTGTGCCCTACTTAATAATAGGGTGGGCTGGCACACAGATGGACTGGCATTCTGTCAGGTAGCTTCTCTATTACTCCACCAGAACAGTGACTGATTTGTGCAGCATAAATCCACTCAGGCATTAAAAGTCCACCAATTAGCGGAGATCCATTAACATGAGCAATGACGAGTTGGAGAGGATTCAGGCTGATGGCTCCAAAAAAAGCAGCCTTTCCAATGTCATCTTAAAAGAAAAAAAATCACAAAATGTGACTTTCCAAGCTCATCCAAAACTGCATTTCCAGAATTGCCTGAGAAAACCCAATAATAAATCAGTAGTACTATTCAGTGTTTTCTAAACAGTTATTAATTGGGATGCACCGATATTAAAATTCTGGATCATACAGATAAGCTGATTAACATAACCATTAACATTTTTCAAATTAAAATAGTAGACAATTTTGTCTAAATAAATTAGTAATAGAAACTAAAAATAATCATTTTAAAATGCTATAAGTAAAATTAGCCATCACAAAATCACAATGTACAGTATAAATAATTTTGAGATTTGCTAAAGATTTAACAGCTGTTTTTAAACATTAACATCAAGTTATATGATGATAAATGTCATGTTAAGGGAATAATTAAACCAATACACATTGGCTTTCAAAAGTTTGGGATAAGAAGGATTTTTTTATATTTTTCTAAAGAAGTTTCTTATGTTCTTCAAGGTTGCAGTTGTTTGATCAAAAATACAGAAATGTAATATTACGATGCAAAATGGTGTTTTTCTATTTTAATATTCTCTAAAGTCTTTGGTGTCACATGATCCTTCAGAAATCATTGTAATATGCTGAATTATTATCAATGTTGGAAACAGTTGTGTTAGTTAATATTTTGTTGGGACCTGGTGATTTTTTCAGGATTCTTTAAAAATAAAAAAGAAAACAGCATTTATTTTAAATAGAACTCTTTTGTAACAATATAAACTATCAATTAAAAGTCTGGGGTCAGTACATTTTTTTCTTTCTTGTTTTTAGAACTTTTATTCAGCAAGATTGTGTTAAATTGATTTTTAAAAAAAGTGATAGTAAAGATTTACTTTGTTAGAAAAGATTTCTATTTTGAATAAATGCTGTTTAAAAATATCAGTTTCCAAAAAAAAAAAAAAAAAAAAAAAAGCAGTACAACTATTTCCAACATTGATAAAAAAAATAATAAATTAGCATATTATAATGATTTATGAAGGATCATGTGACACTGAGGAATGGAGTAATGGATGATGAAAATTCAGTTTTGCATCACAGGAATAAATTATATTTTAGGATTTATTAAAACAGAAAACCATTATTTGAAACTGTATTTTTCTGTTGTTGTTGTTTTGTTTTTGTTTTTGATCAAGTAAATGCAGCCCGATAAGCATAAGATCTTACTGATTTCAAACGTTTGAACGGCAGTGTATAACAAATAAATGTTAATATATTCCAATATACAGTGCGGCCCTATTGTTAACATACAATGTCTATCATTTCATGGATAGATTCAGGTGGGACTGAAATCTTGGTTATCTCTGATTATCTCTAATTCCCTTTTTAAATTCGCTTTTTAATCTTTTATTGATTTAATTCTCTTTTTAAATTGGGTGGGCTGCCACCAGTCCTTGAACCACCAACCATTTTACACAGAAAGCTAGTGAAACAGGTCTAAATCCAAGGACAATACCGTAACTGTAACTTTCTCGTTGTGCTGACTGACAGCTTTAGTTATGGTTTTTAATGAAAGGTCAAAATAAATGAGAAGTTGTAAGGGGGGAAAAAAAATAATATCCCACAAATCACAGACATTGCTATCCGGATGGAATTTGATTTCTCAGAGGACCCCCTAGTTATCTGAAAAACAGTAGGTAATTTTCTCTGTAATTTGCACCAAGGTTGTGAAAGAAAATCACAGATGTGTTTGATTCAGACAAGAGTAAAATCACAAAGTGCATCTGTGAAACACGCATTTACCCGGCATCCTGCGAGAAAATCCTGTCCGGTCTGAATAAGGCTTGTGAATGCAAAAACACAGTGCTGTTGGAAGCATATATATTATAATTCAGGGTTAAGTGGGAGTTCGTAGAGGGCTTACCGGTGAGGTTGGTACGGGCGCTGTAGGAGCCCAGGTAGCGGCTGTCAGTGTTGGGAGTGTAGCACTCGTACATGCCCTGGTCGGTGGCCTGCAGCTTGGTAATGTGCAGCAGGACAGAGTCTCCGCTCAGCCTCTCGATGTAGATCTCCTTGCTGTTGACACGCTGGGCGTACAAAGCGTAGGCGTAGTTGTGCTGGGACGTGCTCACGATACGGATCTCTCGATCGGGAGCGGTGTAAAGGTACATGGACCATTCAAAGTCTTGCTCGACCCCTTCTTTGTAGCCGGTCACGTTACACCAGATTGTGATGTGAGAGCCTTCAGTTCGAATCATGGGCCCTGGTTGAACTGTGACCTGCCGCTGGGCTGAGGAAGTGCCCACTGTAAGAAAGACAGAATGAGGGGTCAGTAGTGGTCAGTTATGTGACAATATTTAACATCTTTATTAGTGCTGTCAAGTTGATTAATCGCGATTAATCGCATCCAAAAGAAGATTGTGTTTACATACACTACTTAAGATGTATGTCTATTTATATATACACATAAATACAGACTATACACATTAGGGGTGCAACGGTATGTGCTATCTAGTTATCATATTGATAAGAAGGCCACTCCTGTCTGACAAGAAAACCTTCTAGCTTTTGAGTGCTTGTAATTTATGTGTATGTGTGTGTGTGTGTGTGTGTGTGTGTGTGTGTGTGTGTGTGTGTGTGTGTGTGTGGCTTGCAGTGTGTGAAGAACCACCAGCTTTTCAAGAAATCAAGTGGCCTTCAGCCAAAAGACCCATTACACAGCCACTCAACAGAATCAAACCAAACTATACAGCCTTTTCAGGAAACATACAATGTGTGTCTGCTCTGATTAAAAAAAACACATTGTAAATACTACAATTAACACAAATGAAGATCAAAGTGCAAGGTCAGCACAGGTCTTATTTATATAAAAATAAACCCACTTGGCAAGGGATGTGCCTAAACAGACCTAAGACCTACATAAACTGTTCACAAGGTACAGCATGTTTGGATTGGGAAATGATGTGGAAAATAATGCTATCAAATTGCACCAAATTTGGAATGGAAGAGCTTCTCTCCATGCGAGCAGATGAAGAAATTAGTCAAATGATTACTGAAACTAACGATTGCCTCATTTATGTTAAAAAAAAAAGACTAGGAAACAAACAATACACAAAACCAAAGACAAATCACATTATAAAGTTTTAACAGCATTTTGCTGCAGATGAGTGAACAATAGCAGAATGTGAATAGCAGATGCAGAACAGTCACTAGAAAAGGTAATCTGGCAATTTAATGGGTTTCATGTGTGAAAGTGGCAATTATCCATCTTTGTGTGTGTCTAAATTTGTTCTTTTCCTGCTAAATTATGGTATACTAGGTTTATATTCTTGAATATTTGGAGAATATATCTAAGAAATACACTTTTGCTGATGACAATTTTTTTTTATCAATGCCTGTTAGTGCCTGGTACTGGTAGATAAGTGCCTTCTCTACCTATATATACATATTTCATGTATAAATATATGAACATAATTAAAATAATAATAATAATGCTTATTGATTAGCATAGGCACATACAAAGCATATTTTGCACAAGTAGATTGATATATGTGACCCTGGACCACATGTCAATTTTTCGAATTTAAGATTTATACATCATCTTTCCATTGATGTAAGGTTTTTTTTTTAGGATATGACAATATTTTGCCAAGATACATCTATTTGAAAATCTTGAATCTGAGCATGCAAAAAAAAAAAAATCTAAATATTGAGAAAAAAGCCAAATGAAGTTCTTAGCGATGCATATTACTAATCAAAAATTAAGTTTTGAAATATTTACAGTAAATTTACAAAATATCTTAATGGAACATGATCTTTACTTAATATCCTAATGATTTTTGTCATAAAAGAAAAATCTATAATTTTGGCCCATACAATGTATTTTTGCTACAAATATACCCATGCTATTTAAGACTGATTGTGGTCCAGGGTCACATATTAACATTATATGACAAAATAAAATATAGTTTTGAATTGTAAAATATACAGGCACCAATATGTCATCCCATAAACCATTTTTATTTTACTTTATTTTATTGTTTTTTTTTTTACAGTAAACTTCTGCCAAACATGGCCGCCCTTTAATTTTAACAGGAGTTTTGTTACTGTGTAAGATATTACATTTACTAACTGATATTTTCTCAGTATTTAATTCACCACAGGATGTACAAACAACATTATTTATTAAGTTTTACAGCATCTGCATCTCTAAGAGAGTAACAACACCTCTGTGAGAATAATGAGAGTTCTGTACAGCGTGAAAGATGTTAACCGACACACTAACGTCGTCCGATCCTGTCAGAGTTTGACAAAAACGTAGGATAAAGGAAGACAAGTGTGAACAGTTGGAGTTGAAAGAACAGGGAGAAAGTCATTCCTCGGATGTCGTCGTCCAATTGTAACAGACAAAAAGACGCAGCCCATCTGCTAGCGCGTCCCGTCTGTTGCGGATCTGTGACAATGAGTGAGCGTGTGTGGGTGAACGCTCCCTACGCCTCAGAAGAGACGTCAGTGATTTAATTACTTCTAAATATGCACACGCATCTGCATCTCTGGGCCATCCCGTAGTGAAGTGAAAGTGGCTTTTATCACTTATTTTATATGTTTCCTTCCCTCTCGTAACCCCTATACGCCCACACACGCCTGTGCTTTCCTAATGCCAGCTGCCTACTCGCACACTCCAAAAAAATACCACTGAAACAGCATCCTAGTGCTATGTCAGTAAACAGCTCTATAGAACGACAGACAGGAGGGTTATCGTGACTATGCTAGACTATGGCACAACTGTGCACAAATTTACACTTCCCAAGGTGATCTGATGTTTGTCATGCCCTGTGTTTCTCTCTCCCTCCATGACATCCGGCTCTGTAGGAGCCCCATGTTTACGCTCTGCCAACCTGGCTTCCCATAAACACTTTCATGTGCAGTAAATTGTTCTCTATTCAGTCAGAATTATAGCTCAACAACAGAGCCAAACTAGTCTCACAGTGCAAGGCATGAGGTCTGGAGCACATTGTGACATATTTTAGTCAAGAATACCTTGACTACCCCGACGCGACTAATTGAAGATTATGTGCAAATGGGGAGGAAAAACTACTAAGTTCCCTCAACTACTACTGAATTAATTATCTGCAGTTCTACCAATTACTTTTAAAACTTACTATACTATTTTAAAGGTATATTATTAAATACAATAAATATTTCACAGAAATAACTCTTTAAAAATCAATGTGCTTCAAAATATATTTCCTATATTAACTAATTGCAACAAATAAAATTCCTTTTTTTTTTTTGCATAGACGGAGTCTCATACAACTGTCCAAAGGCTTCTTCTTCTTCAAAAAAAAAAACAATATTAATGATGTATACTATATTGAATCCCGTTTCCAGCACTGAATAAATTGAAAATAACAAGTTGCAATTTTTATCTTACAGTTGCAAGTTTACATTTCACAATTCAAATTTTTTTCCTCAGAATAGCTAGATATAAACTTGGAATTGTGAGAAATAAAGTTAGAATTGTGACTTTATTGTGGCAATTCTGACTTTTTTTTTCCTCACAAATCTAATCTCACAATTCTTTTTTTCTTTGGAATTGCAATTTTTCATCTTGCATTTCTGACTTTTTTCTCAGAATAGCGAGATATAACTAACAATTGTGAGAAAGTCAAAATTGTGACTTTATTGTGGCCATTCTGACTTTTTTTCTCACAAATGCAAGTTTAAATCTCACAATTCTTTTTTCCTTGGAATTGCAATTTTGTATCTTGCAATTCTGACTTTTTACTTTTTTTACTAGCAATTGTGAAAAATAAAATCAGAACTGTGACTTTTTTGTGGCAAAGTTGACTTCTCACAAATGTGATTTTATATCTTGCAATTCTGACTCTTTTCTCAGAATAGCACTCACAACTGCAAGAAATAAAGCCAGAATAGTGACTTTAGTGTGGCAATACTGACTTTCTCATACTAGCATGATATAAACTTGCAATTGTGAGAATAAAGGCAGAATTGCTAGACAGAAACCTGAATTTGTGAGGGGAAAAAAAAAGGTAAAATTGCCACAATTCTGACTTTTTTTTCTCACAAATGCAAGTTTCTATCTAGCAATTCTGACTTCTTTCTCACAATTGCAATTTTATATCTTACAATTCTGACTTTTTTTCTCAGAATAGCGAGATATAGTCACAATTGTGAGAAATAAAGTCAGAAGCGAGTTCATTGAGGCAATTCTGACTTTTTTTCCTCACAAATGGAAGTTTCTGTCTCGCAGTTCAGAGTTATAAAGTCCAATTCTGAGGGGGAAAAAAGACTGATCTGTTTTCAGTATTACAAAGTTTTAAAGTTAGAATTACAAGTTTATATATAGAAAAAAAGGCTGAATTCTGAGTTTATATCTCGCAATTCCGAGATATATTCCGAGTTTAATTTTCACAATTGCGACTTAATATCATGCAATCTTCATTATTTAGTCTGTGGCGAAAACAGGATTCCATAATACTACCATTCAATATGCTACCCGGTTTTTATTTTATCTTTATAAAAGGAACAAAAACATTTATTCAGCAAGACATTAATAATCTTAGAAATTATTTAGATTTCGAATAAATGCTTTTCTTTTGAATGTTCTATGCATGAAATCATGATTTTCATAAAACATTAAGTAGCATAACTGTTTTTAACATTCATCATAATAATACATGCTTGTTGAGCACCAAATTAGCATATTAGAATGACTTCTGATGAATCATGTGATGCTAAAGACTGGAGTAATGAATGCTGGATTTTTCCATCACAGGAATAAATTATATTTAAAATATGTTTTTAAAGTGTTATATTTCACAGTATTACCGTTCTACTCTATTTTTAATCAAATAAAATCAATAAAAATGTAATCAAATATGCATCTTTGGTGAGAATAAGATTTTTAAACACCTTACAGACTTCAGTTTTAAATAGAAGAATACATTATCCTGGCATCTTTGTTTCTACTTTGTTTCCTGTGGACTTACAGTACAAAAACATATGCAATCCAGCCTTTCTAAACTACATAGCAACTAACCAATCACTGACCAGATTACGCTTTTTTTAGTGTGTAGTAAGCAGCGTCAGACGGTCAGTGAACTGTCTGTTGGCATTCTGCACCAGTTTAATGCTAGCACCAAACTAATTTTCTTTCAAGTCTTTGTCTTGTTTACATTCCCACCGACCCTTAAAAATTCACCCTTCTTTGCATTTCATATCTGTCACCCTCACTTCTGGCATTTCTTCACCCATTTCACCCATCTTCCTTATTGAAGATGTGACCCCAGGTCTGTCTGCTGAAGTTTCGAATCACTGTGCCAAAGTCCTCAGAGCCACTGTTCAGAGTCTGAGACTCAAAGACTGGCTGGGAGACACTTCCCCTGAAAACCAGACTTTACCTGTCAGCACAGACCACTGCAAAAATACTGACGGTTACACAGTTCACCATGCACTCCAAGTTTGAGTTCGTACATCTGTTAGACTGATTTAACTTGCAGAAAAAAAAACTCCACAGTCATTTTTACCACTAGTAAACAATACAGCCCATCATTATAAAGAAAAAAGTCTTTACAGTATGTGGTTATGAAATGGGATCAAAAAGGGTTGAGATTCGTAAGCGCCAGAGTGCATTTCGCAATTCCAGCACGCCTGGAGTGACAGGTCGGCGTTTAAGCCGTGTCATTCAACGGATGAAAGCGACAGGCTGCTAGACCATGAACCATCACTCTGATTTCAGCAGGATGAAGATTTCATATGACATATTAAATCCAGAGACATTTCGGAGATGTTTAACTGGAACATTCATGTCAGGCTCATTCCTCTTTTTGAGCTCAGCTGATGAAAGTACCGTTTCCATGTGGGTCACAGAAGACTTCCCCAGAATAACCAGCTCTGGCCTGCCATCAGCTCTGCAGCATTAAATATGGATCACATACTGTATAAAACACCATGCGTTTCTAACAACACATGCTCTCTCTCTCTCCTGTGGCAGAGGAGGATGGCATAAGAGTTTTGTCTTTTTCAAATATATTTTAATACCAGTTTACAGTACTTTATTAAAGTACACCACAGGAACTTTCCGTCCTCTGGGTGCAAAGCACAAGAGAGTAAAGCATTTCATGGAAGTTTTATTCAAAATCATGCTCCTGAGCAATCTCTTACTTTTGACAACAATGAACCTCACTAAACGGTTTAAACTCTCATCCAGAACTACTAATCTGAAGTTCTGCTAATTAGCCAGTATAAACTAATCACATATAGCCAATTATTATCATATTATTTCTAGTGAAGGGATTTGTTCCTCAACCATTATTTTAGCAGCTTACTTCCTTAGTACTTCTTTTAGTATAACAGCCCTAACTATATACAGTTGCAATTAAAATTATTCAACCCCCATGACCTGCAAAATGTTTTGCTGCAGAGAACTAAATTTTGTACAAACAATTCAACAAAAACATCAGTATACTATTAGAGAAAGTTTATTAATACACTTTTAAGTAATTCTGAAAATGTACAGTATGTTGATGAATAATGAACAATCGAATTAGCTCTAAACATTCATGTTCAAAATTATTCAACCCCCAAAAATTCTAATTTGGTGAAGAACCTTGTTTTTCTTTAAAACTACTATTAAACACTTCTTGGAAGTGCTTCAAAGCTTCTGTCACCTCTCTACTGCAATCTTGGCCCATTCCTTACTTGAAAAATCTTTCAAATCATAGATAATCTTTGGTTTTCACATTGCCACTGCTTTCATCAAATTCAACTAAATATTTTCAATGAGAATTAAATCTGGAGATTGAACAAGCCATGCAAGAACATTTTGTGATTGATCCCTGAACCAAGCATAAGTGGATTTGAATGTATACTTTGGGATGATTGTCCTGCAGGAAAGTCCATTAATCATTAGCTTCAGTCTTTGCACCAAACGCATCACATTTCTTGCCAAAACAGCCTGATACTTCAAAGAATCCATGATGTCCTTCATACAGTCATGATTTCTCCTTCCTGCAACAGTAAAACACCCCCGTAAGAGGACTGGACCACCTCCATGTTTGACAATGGAGATGGCACTCTTCTGCTTATAAGCTTTGCTTTTTTTGCACCAGACACACCACTGATCTGTGGGTCAAAAAAAGTTCCAGTTTGGTCACATCACTCCATAAAACATTCTTACAGAATTCCACAGGTCTATCTAAATAAATTTGAGCATATTCAAGTCAGTGTTTTATGTTCTTCTTGGTCAAAAGTGGCATTCGGCAAGATGCCCTGACATGAAAGCCATGCTTGCCTTGTATTCATTTTATACTCAGCATTGAATTTTTTATTTTTTTTTCACCTTTCATTGGGTCATCTTGAAAGTCTTTGGCTGTACATTGCAGGTTTTTCCTCAGTTGTTCTGAATAAACATTTTATGATACTGTGCTTTTCTTCAACACCCTCAAAGGTTTTCTGGTACAACACATTTTAAGCTAAGGAACAAGGCTTTCAGCTGTGTCTCAAGGAACTTTTAAATGTCTTGGAAATCTTCATATAGCCTTAGGCTTTCTAAAGTAATACCATTATGTGTTCTCAATAGCTTTTGAGAGAGCTCAGTTGACTTTGTCATATTAACTACTCAAACTTCAGCAAATGCGTGGGCTAACTGTATGCATGTGTAACAGCTCAAGCGAATTCTGTTTCTAAAGGTTTAATTGTGTTTTAAGACAATTTTGTTCCCCACCATACAAATAAGTGACTAAAAAACAGCAAGGTTGAATAATTATGACATAGCTGTTGTTGTTTTTCTTTCCATACTGTGGAAACTGTAGGTAACTGTTTGGTTACCAACATTCTTCAGTGTAGCTTCTTTTGCGTGAAGCATAACGTAGACATTTATACATATAAGTATATTTAGGTAGACATTTAAGTTTGGAACAATGTCAAAGTGAGAAAAATTTCAATTTTTGAGTGTACTATCCTTTTAAACTAAATATCGCATACATTGATGTAATGACAACAACATAATTACATGCATTTCAACATTTCTTCAACAGTTTAGTCAGTTAGCTAATAGACTGAAACCCAAAACACTCATGCTCATGTTGTGCGAAACCTGCATGTCTTTTTTTTTTTTTTTTATTGAACCAAATGCAGTTTGATTGGCATCACTGCATATATATATATTATATATATATATATATATATATATATATATATATATATATATATATATATATATATATATATATATATATATATATATATATACACACACACACGCACTGTAAAAAATAAATTGACATTCCCAGAATTACCTGCGTTACATTTTTCAAAATTGGATGTGTTTTTGTTGAAATAACTCTTTAAGCAGTTTTGTACATTAGGGTTGTATGTTACATCTAATGTTGTTAAAGGATTGTTTATTGCATGATTTCGGTTTCATGTGTGTTATCATGATGGTGTTTAGCGTTTGTTTGAATGACACTGTGCACCTTCTATATCTGTTATTATTATTTAAATATTATTTTTTAATATTTAAAAGCTGCTTGTGATGGGCTTTTCTTTATCATGTGACTTTCTCATCAACACCTGGTTTTGGTGGTTATCAGTGTATTACAAAGGTATAAAACAGATTTCAGTATTTCAATAGGTTGGTACATTACAGTTATATCAGTTAATGAAATTACGGTATTTACTTGTAAATTTAACTGAAAACCGTAAACTGTAAAATGTTGCTACCGTATTTTTTACAGTACAATTCCGGCAACCACAGCTGCAAGTTTTCTACTGTAAATTTTACGGAATGTTTTTTACAGTGTGTATATATATATATATATATATATATATATATATATATATATACACACATATATATATACACACACACACACACACACACACACACACACACACACTAAAAACTTTCCCAAAACACATGGTGAACTGGACCAACAATAGTGTGGATGTCAAAGAATTGTAAATTTCATACTGTTTACATAAAGAACAAGTTGAAACCGTGAATAGGAATTAGTTCTCATTTTCCAACCATAATTATTACTATACAAATCACTGTAAAGAAAGTCCCACGGGAACAAACAAACAGAACAAAACCACTTTAAAACTACAACAACAATTAAAAACAGAACACAATCTGGGTAGATAATAGACCATGAGAACAAGAGAGCAAACTAGATCACGCTGAATCAAATGTGGTCAAAGCTGCAAGGATCAAAAGAAATCCTGTCTAAAATGTAGAATAGAATAACGAGTGAAGAAGACAATGCAGGAGAAGACTACAGTCTAGTCTTTGGTCAGCACAAAAGTCCCAGATAAATACTGGTACATGAGAGATAACCACTTTCCCAAGCCTGCTGTTTGTCTTGCTTTAATTGCCTCTCACACATCCAGTCCAAAAGCACTTTAATGGAGCCGCTGTGTATACAGACACAAGCCATGATGCCGTGTCTCACGGCCCAAGAGAGTAACTCTATACCTCTCAAAAGACATAGTCATATACACACATGGTGTTTCACGGGACACACACGGTGCAAATTGCTCTAGACCATTACCACCATCACCACACCTCACAAACTCCAAACCCAACGGAGCAATTACCAAAATCTCTTCTGCTCATTTGATGCAGGTCGAAGTGTAAGCACTTCCTCACAAGGAGAGAAAAAAAAGGGGTCTTGGCGGGAAACCACAGCCAATTAGAGGAGGATGTAGCGAGGCAAATGACCAGAAGAAGGGATCATATTGAGAAGGAATACAAGTTCACAGCATTTGCAACCCAAAATCCAATTTCTTTTGTCTATGTGTGACATAGATCTCATTTTTCTGAGCAGTGTGAACACAAAAAAATCCAATCTTTTCAATCCGATTTGAGCAGCTTTGATATGTGGTTCTTGATCCGATTATGTGTCCAATTCATGGCCATGTGACCTGTGCGTGAACCATGCTTTCACGGAATTGAACGGCTTCTTTAACGCCAATTTGTTTTGTGCACGTGAGAGATTTCGTAAACACGGGGTTGCTTTTATGGTGTCTGTCATAAATGTGAAGTGAACAATATCAGAACAGATAAATCAGAACAGATTTGAGCAAAAATAACTAAATAGAATTGAAGTTGAGCTTTAAAAAGCAAAAGAAGTACAAATTTGTCATTATTTACTCACTCGTGTTATTTTAAACTTTTTTTGACAGTTTCCATTTCCTGTTTTGTGATTGTAGTCACTTCACTTCTAAATTCAGTAATGCTTTAAGGTGCTGGCTTTCTGTCTGTTATCTAAGAGCTGAGCTGAACCAGAAAGCGACAGGAGCTTTTTGATATGTTTAAGGTTTTACAGAGCTCGGCTGAGTAAAAAGCCACAGATTTAAGAAGCCTGTCCCGACTTGAGATAAGAAGGAACTTGGGACTAATGAGGTTTCACAGGAGAGGTGCAAGATTAGAGTCAAAAGAAACAAGGAAGCCACAGCACATGCATCACCATGCCAAAATGCATAAACAGAGAGAAATGCAAGCCAGCAGACCTACTGGCTACTGAGTGCATCTCTGAGATTGTAATTAGATCAACATTAAAGCAATAAAATAGGATGCATTATCCAGATGTCATGCCTTTCTTGACACAGCTGAGGCCTCCTTATGTTCATCTTCAAATCATTAGCCAACTAACAAACTAACTACATAAAATAAAACATGCAAGAAAGACAGAAAGAATGAATGAACAAAAAAATAAAAGACAGAACAAACAAACGAAAGACAAAATGCAAAAATTAATGACAATGAACAAAAAGGTAGGAAAAATAATTGTAATTTTGTTAATGAAATACAAAAATAATATAGAAATTGTATATATACATATATAGCTGCAAGCAGTGATTACCAGGGTTCAAGCACTTAAGGCATTTAAGCACATAAGGAAACACAGAAGGAAAAAGACATGCTCAAGGATGCTTTTGAAAACTTTTCACTCTCTCCATATAGGCAGAAGCTGACCAAACTCCAACTATAGCCTAAATAATGTAATGTTAACAACGCACATTATATACCCTTCTTTTTAGGCAAGTACCAGAGTGTCAGGTCATTACATGCTTTTAATACAGAAACTGTCTAATGTGATCCAAATTTAATAAAATCACTGCAAGTTAGGCCCATTAATTGTAATGATTTCATTTCAAACAACAAATCAATTATAGATAAAGCGAGCAAAGAACACCATATCGAGGGAGCTTTTTGAAACGTCAAATCAGTAAACCACTGCGTTGCAAAATAATTCACTGTTTCGAAGCGCTCCAATCGGATTGTGAATCATTTGATTCAAAACAGGACTTCAAAGCGTGTATCACGAATCATTTGATTCAAAACAGGACTTTAAAGCACATATTGTGAATCATTTGATTCAAAACTGCACTTAAAGCCCGTATCACGAATCATTTGATTTAAAATAATTCAGCATAAACCGGGGGGGGATCCACCCATCCCCCCCGGCAAAAAACACCCTGGCTTAAATAAATTATTTAAAAAGCATTTTAGGCAAATACAAATAATTTACCAAAGAAATATGATTTTTTCTAACATTTATGACCACCTTATAGTGTCACCTATGCTTGAATTTCCATTAAATGTTGCATGCTTGTTTAGAATAATCTATTGCATACGCTTAACCCGTTTCATGAAGTTTTGAGTTTGTCATTTAGGATTTATAGACTTTTGGGTATAAGTGTCCACACTATATTTAGCTTACCAAAGTGTAAAGTTAAATAGTTTTTGGAAAATTATGGATCTCTAAAGGGTCTGGAGAATTGTACTGCAGTAGTTTTAAGTTTGAGCCAAAAACCTATGACTAATTTGCAAAAGTAGCCTTTTGAAATAATCTTCAATATTTAATGAATTACATGCGTATGTGCGAACAAAACTTTGTGACATACAACAGGTTTTTCAAAAAAATACCCGAAAATTTCATTTTGTCAAGCGTGAGCCAAGGATTCCACCAACTTTTAGGAGTTATAAGTGATGTCATAATTTTGATCACTGTAGTGCCCCTGGTCTTGTTGTGTTGTTGGGTTGTGTACTACCATCCCTCCAAGTTTCAAGTCTCTACAACTTACGGTTTGGTCTGCAATCCGTTTTGAACCCCTTCATATAAGATGAGTAGTAATGTAAAAACAATAGGAAAAAATATATATACTTTTTTTGTAAAAATGTAGAAAATTATTGAATACTTATTATGTATTCAAAATAAACAAAGTATAAGGAACGTCCCCAATTAGCTAAGCAAACGTGTATGTAAGAGTGTGAATGAGAAAAGCATATGCGCTGCCTCTTCCAGGCCAGGACAGGGAGTCCAGTCAGCACCTCAGCTGTGCTGTGTAAAAAAAAACACAACACCGGTCTTTTAGCACAGGCAGACGGGGGGGTGGCACACTGCTTCCTGTGTGTTTGAGGGTGAGCAGCTGGAGGCACAGCTGTACTGGTGTTTGTGGCAATGAATGATTTTTTAAAAGTATTAACTATATTTAAGAATGGAAGTTATTTAACTGCTCAGTGGCAGGAAGAGCTGTAGAGTCTGTGGGCTACAGCCTAATGGGAGGACAGGAAATGAGCAGTAAGACAGCTTGCACTGGGTTTGATTAGATCAATACAAAACCATTCAGTGAGCAAGACATGACCACAGCAGTCCTGATGTCTGCTCTGTGGGGAAGTCAGAAGAGGTGAATCCTAGGATTGCTGCTCTATTGAGTGGGTTGTGGTAAGACTAAAGGCCTGTTCACTCTAAGATGATAACTATAAAGATAATGGTATCTGAATTAGCATTCACACCAAGGACAATAACATTTATATCATGGTACTCTTATGAATGGAAGTGGAGACTGACACAGAAAAGAAGAAATTGTTAAACAAAGCCAGTATTTTTGCTTTCTGTGCACACACAAAAGTATTCATCAAATTCTGGTTGAACCACTGATGTCACATGGACTGTTTTATCGATATCCTTACTACCTTTCTAGGCCTTGAACATGGTAGTTGAGTTGCTGAGTCTATGGAGACTCAGAAAGCGCTCAGATTTCATGAAAAATATCTTAATTTGTCTTCCGAAGATGAACAAAGATCTCACAGGTTTGAAACGACATGAGGGTTAGTAATTAATGACAGAATTAAATTTTTTGGGTGAACTATCCCTTTAAGGTACCATAAGTTTAAACCCAAGGATGTAATTAAGAGATTCCTTCTAAAATACCTTCTTTTAGAAAGCAGCATTGAATGTATCTTTTGCTGTTGATTTAAGAACAATCCCAGAATGCATGTTAATGAACTTTCTATTTAACAAAAATATCCTGAAAAAAGTAATAGCAGAACTGTTTTCAACATTAATAATAATAATAATAATAATAATAATAAACTTTGCCATCACAAGAATTAATTAAAATAGGGTTAGCTCACCCAAAAATGAAAATTGTCATTAATTATTCACACTCATATCGTTCCAAACCCGTAAGACCTTTGTTCATCTTCAGAACACAAACTGAGATATTTTTGTTGTGGTACTCTCATGAACATGCGTTGAAAACTGACATGGAAGAAAAATTGTTGAACAAAGTCGTAATATTTGTGTTCTCTACACACAAAAAGCAGCGAAAAAAGAAAAGGTTGAACCACTGATGTCACATGGACTATTTTAGCAATGTCCTTACTACCTTTCTGGGCTATCTGAACATGTCAGTTGTGTTTACTGTCTCTGCAGGGTCAGAGAGAGTCATTTTTGGGTGAATTATTTCTTTAATATACAGTATATTTAAATAAAAAACTGATTTTTTCATGTCTGAAATACTCTGCATTCAGGTCTGAAATGGTCTGTAATCAGAAAGGTAATTTAGGGACAGCATGGTCTGTGTGAGGGTTATATGCAGATGCAGAGTCTGGAGAAAAAGATGTAAGATGTAACATCCTGAGGGGGAGACAGGCTGCCTGGTTTCCAGGGTAGAGAACAGAACAGGCCAGCAGGAAACACAGAAAGGTACACAGAGCTTTATAATGAACTGAAGGAGGTAAAATGTCTGTTCGTTAGAAGACCGTAGGACCACAGAGAAGTCAGGAAACATTTTGCTTGTAGACCATGGATGTAATTTGTGCAACAGCTGGTTGCAGGCAATAGGTCGGGGCAAAAACGCATCCTAGCAGAAAAATAAAGTGCAAGTGAGACATTAGGACAAACGGTGTGTCTTTAGGCACAATTCACTTCATCAATAAATCACAATAGTAGCATTTTTTAAGTTAATGCATGCTGGCCTCTTTCTTTCGCTCGCCTATTTACTTCCATCACACTGGCAGTCAATGGACAACCAAGCAGTAGCATACATGCCCGGAAAGGCTATTTAAATGAAAAATGAACGGCCTCATACACCGAGCTGCACCCAGCCAGTCGAAAAAGCGATATGAAATAGAAGACATTTATTTCTGGGTGTGTGGAGCCATATTTACAATATATGCAAAGCTACTCCATCTTTATTCCCCACCCCTCCAGCGCTTTCATTGTGCTGTTTTGTCAGGCCCTCAGTCTCGGGATACTTTTTTTTTTTCTTGAGCTCATAAATCCATTTGATATCTTGAATTTCTTTCAGTTTTTTTTTTACTCTGTTTTTTGCAAAAGCGGAATTTAATGGGATTTGCATTCTGAGTGTGACATCATTTCAGAAACATCACTGCTCAAGGCTCTTAAGATGAGACAAAATCTTCCCATAAACTCCAACAGCCCTGTTGATATTATTTAAATGAATTAAATGCAATAAGCACAAATTTGAAAAGGAGGCCCTAAGGAATGCAAGCCGTTTTAAACCGCATTCTAATCACGTCCTGGTGCATTGTGGGATGGTTTGCACAATTTGATACATTTCTGGAGTGCTGTCTGCCAAGGCAAGTAAGAGAGTCTCTTTCTTAAGATGGGCAAACAAGAACCACTGTAGGACAGAAAACACGGCGTCTTACTGTCTGGCCAATGCTAAAAGGAAAGACCACAGCAACAAAGCACTGTGGGCACTGTGGATAATCCACTTCTACGTCACAAATTGAACTATCATGAATAAGAGAAAACAAATGACAGAGTGAGACTGTGAGACGCATGATGGGATTACATATTCTAGAACAATGAGCGCTATCTACACATTTAAAAGGATAGTTTACTCAAACAGTACAATAAAATTGTCATTTACTCAGCCTAAATGTCATTCCAAACTTACTGTCTTCAGCATAATGTACAAGCTGTTATATTCCATACACTGAAAGTAGACAGGGACTAGATGTGTCAAGCTCCAAAAGACAGTAAGTCATCGAAATACAACAGCTTTGTGCAAGAAACTGACAGACATTTTAGACATTTACAAAAATCCTATTTCCCATTCCTTTTCATTGTACACTACCATGGAAAATGTAGAATTTCTTCCAGATTCTTTCAGAACACCGATTTTGAAGTATCAGCTCAGAAACTAATGATGGAAAACGTTTTTATGCTCACTTGAGGTGGTTTGAATTGTGCGAAAAATGGTTATTAATGCGAATAATGAACATTTGCACAATCCAGTCATAAAAATTTGATTTTTAGAATTTAATGTCAAGTATTTTGCCAAATTTTGGATGAAAAAATAAAATAAATAAATAAATAAATAAAATAAAATGTATGACAGTACACTTAAATCTAAACACAATGTGGACTAGTGTCTGTGATTATTATGCCACAAAAAGATTACTTAAATATGAATGTCTCTGTGGGAATGAATGGCGCAGATGCATGGTTTTGTTTACACATACTGAAGCACGCGTGATGCTAGCTGTATTTTCAGTCTCTGCCACCCTCTGTTCTGAGAGTCACTTCATGAGCATTTTACTGTACTTCATATCATATTCAAACAGAAAGGTATTCACAGCAACCCATCAAAATAAATGAAGAAACTGTGACAGAAATCTATTACTCAAAGTAATGACAGTACTACTACAAACAAAATGAATTAAAACATTTTAGGAATGTTTACCAGACAAATTATTTACAAGAATTTATTCACCAAAAAAAAATTGTAAATGCACAACACAGTATTTCTGGGGGAAAAAAATATAATAATCAATTCATTTTTTTATAAAAATCAATTAAATGCTTTTGATTATTACAATTTTATGAAACCATAAAACTGAATACAGAAAATGAATGAAAAAAACTCAGGAAGTGATGATTTTGTTCTCTTTGACTCGTTGGAAGGAAACAGTGCTTATTCACAAATGTTTTATGTGTTCTAATTTTGCAGCTTTGGATGAAAACTCAGCTTATTATAAAAGACAAAAAGTACATTTGTCAAAGCTTGTCAGATATTTAGTCACTGACCCAAAATAATGCCTTTATTGTTCAAATGGAAGAAAAAAACTCAAAAGACAAGAGGCTGAGTGCAGACTTCTAATTTTGAAATGAATTATCCCTTTAAATAATGCCCATATACTCCTTCAAAGAGCTGTTCTGTTTGTGCTTGAAGAGTCAGTAAGAAGACCGACTTCAGTCAGCAAGAAGATTGCGGCAAATTGAGGTCCGCACACGACTGCTCATAAAAATGTCATCACTTGAAGTGCTAAACATATGTTCAGGGGAGCTGATGCAACCTAAAATGAAGTCAAACACCATATTTTATCCTTTCAGACAGAGCAACATCACTCTCTCAGTTTCTATTTTTTCTCCCACGAGCAGGTTCCCTTGTTTTTTTCTTCTCACAAGCCCTCTTTTTCCCTCCCTCCTCGCTCATTCGTTCATTCTGCCCGTGACCACATGTGAGAATCCCCACTGCTTGTGTCTGTCTCAGAGATCTTTGAACCCTTTCAGCGAGGTTTAACAGGCTCAGAGAGACTTCAAAGTGAAACGACGGCTCACGTAGGCTGAAAATGAGGTCCTAAATCCCTCATCAGAGACGTTCTATACCTACGTTCTGACCACAGCTGCCCGTCCTAACACGGCATTAACCCACATCTAATATCTAGTTTCACCTGCTCCGCTTCTGCTGCCAATATAAATCTATTCAACCCACTGAGCCATCAAACTGTTCCCTTCTATCTAGCTTGTGATTGCTGGACTCGGAGCTCCAGTGTCCCACTGAGAATGGGAACCAGGACAAACGTTCACACGGGATGGATGCGTGCGGATTATGCACACGACAAAGATAAGGAGAATAAAGAACTAATCCGCAAGAAGCATGCCACGTTTCCTCCACAGAGGCACAATCTCACTGCTTCATTATAATGTGACACCATGTTCTTAAACCAGCTACGGATAATCCCACTTCTCGTGCACCTCGGCGTGTCTGGGACTCACCGCAACTCACGCGAGTTAACAAGAAAGCCCTGTTTCTGTGTCAAACATTCAAAGACGTCACTTCAAACACTCTCCAAAAACTTGGAGATCTTCAGAGTTAACCTCGTTTGCCATGTTTCACCAGCGTTTTATCCACGCACGAGAGAAAAAAAGCACAAAGTGGTGCGTTGTGCTTGAATAAACACCTGTGCCGCCAGATACGGCTGGCCGAGAAGGATAACAAGCAAGGGGCAGAAAATCCACTGGACGTGCTCCACTTAAATCAAACAGAGGCGAGGACAGACACACACACAGACACCCTCCAGGAAAGGACAGGGAAGTGCAATTACCATAAAAATCACTCTCGCTCTACAATATAGTCATAATAATACATGAGAGCTTTATCTTTCAACCCAGCAGGCATAGACACTGTAAATGTCATAGGAGGTGATAAACTAAGTCAGACAGCGGAGGCCCCTTCATAAGACGCTTGTTGAGGCCTGAACGCACCTCTCAACACAAGTGGCTTTGACCTCCACATGACAAGCTTTGCAAATAGTGTCATGGAATGGATATTTTACAAGGTTGCTAGTAAAAATGGGTCAGGGTGGTGACTAGTGGTTGACTAATTTATAGAGATTTTTGTTCCTTTGCTGCAACCAGTGTGTTAGCATGCTGAAGTCCTCTCTGAGTAGTGGCATCTCTGAATTCATATCCTTTAAATCAATGCAGTTAAAACCACCGGAGTGCTTTGGAAATCACAGTCTTCAGACCATAAAATGTGTTGAAATTTGTAGACCTTATATCTCCTGCTGTTAGTGTCTTTGTTATTTTTGTAACTAGTGTTGTTCTTTCAGCAATAAAATGTAGTCTAATAAATATTTTTCTAATATACACTACCTTTCAATACACAAGGTTTCAACCGAGTAACATTTTTTAAAGGGAACTCCGGTTATTAAGACTTTAATATAACATAGGTTATTTAAAAAATCCAATTAGTTTTATACATATTTTGTACTATGGGGGCCGCCATTATTCAGATGACGCAAAATGGTTGCACTCGGTGAGCTGTTGGTGCTACTTTTACCGCAACAACTCAGAAAATAAAATACTGATATGATCCCACAATTGTGCAGCTTTTGGTTGTAATTTTCAGTCGAAGGGCAACAAGAAAAATGATGCAAGAAGATAAGAAGAGGAGAAAAGAATGGGAAGATGTGGATGAATAAAACTTCCTAAAGACCTGCCTCTTTGTTTTCTCCACTTCAGCCCTGATGCCTTTGATACTTTTAGTAGATCACAACTACTGAAAGAGGTTACAAATGGAAGAGACAAGAAACGCTAGATGTCATCCTGGCAGGATGTAAACATGCTGATGCTTGTCATGATGCTGCAGCCACTAAAGGAGTTTCTCGATGCGGATTTCTCTTAATATCCGGGGTCATTTTGTTTTTTCTAAAAAAAATAAATAAATAAATCAAATTTGATGGCACCGCATTTTTCAATAGCTGTGGTCATCATATCAGTCTTGTATTTTCCAGGTTTTGTTGTGGTTAAAAAAAACAGCAGGTAGCAGCAGTAACTCAATGAGTGCAATCATTTGACGTCATCAAAATAATGGCACCCCCATAGTCCAAAATATGTACAAAGTGATGTGGATTATTATTATTATTTTTTTTTTTTTTATGATGTACGTTTCAGTAAGAGAAATCGTTTATGTTATATTAAGCCATACAAGTCTTAATACCTGGGGTTTCCTTTACAGAAATTTATTTTTATTCAGTAAGCATGCATTAATTTGATAAGTGACAGAAAATGTGCTGTTATTCTAAACTTTCTATTCATAAAAGTATACTGGAAAAAAATACTTTCGATGATCGTCACCTGTCAACACATTCACATAGAAAAGTTATTTTAAATGTAATAAAATTCACAATTTTTTTTTTTTTTTCTGTATTTTTATGAATATGAATAAGCATTCGTAAGTAGCACGGGTATATTTGTTGCAATAGCCAACAACAATACATCGTGTGGGTCAAAATTATCAGTTTTTCTTTTATGCCAAAAATCATTAGGATATTAGGTAAAGATTTCCTACTGTAAATATGTCAGAAACTTTTTAATAGTAACATGCATTGCTAAGAACTTAATTTGGACAACTTTAAAAGCAATTTTCTCAACATTTAGATTTTTTTTGCACCCTCAGATTTCAGACTTTTAAATAGTTGCATCTCGGTTAAATATTATCCTGTCCTAACAAACCATACATCAATGATAATTTTTTTTCTGGTCCTGAAATATATTTGGAAAAACATGTAGTTTTAACATAGCAATAGAAAGCAGTCACGCAGATTGTCTGTTAATCATTGGTTGCACATCAAAAGGCCAGCAGCAAAAAGGGTAAATGCTTGCAAATTGTTTGAGTACTGCATTCAGATTGATGTGTATATGACACTGAACACAGCTTTCAAATGAAACATGTCATAAGTGAGTGCGCCTGCCGATTCCCTGTTTATGTGAATGAAGGGGAACAAACCAGCTGTGGGAGTGCTGGTAATGGAGCTGGTCGGTGAAGTGTTGAGCGAATGAGGCGAAGGGGTCTCCGGTCAGCACTGCTGTGCTAGGCTCTCTCAGCTACTGACCTCCTGTTAAATAGAGGCTCATGCACTACCAAATGAGTCTGTTTCCACTCAATTTCCTAAAAGGCAATTTCCTTCAGGCCTCAGCTGCACGGAACCCAGATGAATAGAAAAACCAAGAGGCCGGAAATCTTCAGGTGCCTTTCATACGTCTTCTGGATTCATCATCAGTGAGTAGATGGACCAATGTACCACCATTACCCCCAAAACAAGAAAAGGCACAGATGCACAGAAGGAAAGAGGCACTCACAGACATATAAAATGATAACTCAAAGTTATTCAACCCCCAAAGACTGCAGTACTTTACAAAAACACGTTTTTCTGAAGATCCAGGATTTTATAAAAAAAATAAATTGCAGCTACTACAGTTTACTGGTGTATTAAAAGTGATAATGTCAATATATAATGTAATGTTTTTGAGTTGCAGGATTTTTTTTGAATAATACAGCTGTCTTATAGTTATTCAACCCCTATTTAACCTTGCTGTTTTTAAGTCACTCGTTTTTTTTTAATGGTAGAGAACAAATTGTCTTGGGGGGGGGGGGGGGGGGGGCACAATAGTGTTTGTGTATTCAGAGTTGTTTACAGTGTTAAAGAGTTGGATTCTCATGCTAAACATGGCCAAAGTTAAACAAAAATAATTCGGATGAATGACTGTTGCCGGAAATCTCACTTCTGGGTTGGTACAAGTTTTGGCTGTTTTTGTTTTTTCGATCATGGATCTAATGACGTAGACGATGGTGGAACTCCTTATATGAGCATTTCTCCCAGAAAAGCGTGTCCACACACACGTCGACCAGAGTGAGAGAAAGAGCGCGCCCATCAGCGTGCTTCAGTCTGCTGCACTGCTGCAAGGGATTTGGTTGTAAGGTAAAAATAACTTTGCTCAGCTTCCTGAAGAACGCAGCATTATGTAGATGCAGTTCATTTTTAAGGGGAAGCAATGGAGTTTTGCAAGTGTGTTTGTTGAGGAACGTTTTATAAACAAGGCCCAGTTTGACGCTGGATTTGCACATTGTTTGATACTGAATGGAGCGGTCCCTGCTATAAAAGATCCCAGTCGTGATTCAGAACTGCAGATGGTAAGTAAAACGGCATCAAATGTCTGTTTTTCATTGGCAATCCAAGCGCAAGTGCTCGTCAACTTAGCTCCGCCCACGGCGTGCCTCCAGAAGCTCTGCTTTTTTCAGAGAGAATCGTAAAGCTGTATCTTTCTTTTATAACTATCAAAAAACTAAAGACTTTTTGGAGATATAAAGAATGCAGTACTACTCTATAGGTACTCATGATTAACATAAGATTGGGTGAAACTGTGTTATGCTTTAATTTGCTTTAACACAATTTAGCCTTTAGAAACTAAACGAAATAATAACTGAATTAGCTTAGGCTTTTACACATACATACATTTAGCCCATGCATGTGCTGAAGTTGAGTAGCAAATATGGAAATGTCAACAGAGTGCTCACAAAAGCTACTGAAAAGAAATATTTTTATTTTATTAGAAAGTCTAGACATTACAAGTTCATTGAGACACAGCAGGCAGACTTATTCCTTAGTTTAAAATGTGCGTACCAGAAAACCTTTGAGGGTGTTGAACAAAAAAGCATGTTTGACCAGAACAACTGAGGAAAAACCTGCAATGTACAGCCAAAGACTTGCGAGATGACCCAATGAAAGGATGGAAAACATTTCACTGCAGAGTATAAGATGAAAACAAGACAAGCACGGCTTTCTTGTTGAGGCATCTTGCTGAACACCACTCTGGACCAAAAAGAACATAAAACGCTGAGTTGAATATAATTAATATAATTAATTCAGACAGACTTGTGGAGTTCTATAAAAAAGTTTTATGGAGCTATGTGACCAAACTGGAACTTTTTGGATCCATTGAGAGGTATGTCTGGTGCAAAAAAGGCAAAACATATGAGCAGAAGAACACCATCTCTATGGTCAATCATGGAGGTTGGCCAGTCCTGTTATGGGCTGTTTTAGAGTAGCAGGAAGTTGAAATCATGACTGTATGAAGAACATCATGGATTCTTTGAAGTATCAGGCCATTTTGGCAGGAATTGTGATGTTTTTGGTGCTGATGATCAATGGACTTTCTTACAAGACAATCATCCCAAAGTAAACGTCCAAATCTACTTAAGTTTGGGTCAGGGTTTGGTTGTTGAATGTTCTTGAATGGCCTCATTTAATTCTAATTGAAAATATTAGTTGGATTTGATAAAAGCAGTGGCAATGTGAAAACCTAAAGCTTTTTCAAGCAAGTAACGGGCCAAGATTTTAGTAAAGAGCTGACAGAATCTTCTAAGCGCTTACAGGCAGCATTTATTGGAGGTTATAAAGAATAAAAGACGCTGCACCAAATTTTACTTTTGGTGATTGAAAAATGTTGAATGTTTAGAGCCAATTTGTTTTTTTGTTTTTTTGGTCATTATTCATTAACTTCACATTCTCAGAATCACTCAAATGTGTATCAATAAACTTTCTACAATTGATTACTGATGCGTTTTGTTAAATAGGTTTTCATAAAATGTTGCTCTCTGTAGCAAAATGTCTTGCAGGTCAATGGGGCTGAATAATTTTGATTGCAACTGTAGTTAACAAAAAATAATTTTGTCTGGTTTTTCTCTTGATTTTTAAAAATTGCGCATCGTGTCCGGTGTTGGCTTAACTACACAGGGCTCCAGACTACTTGATTTGTCAATGCACAAACTAGTCTATTTAGAAAATATGTTTAGCTCACCCCTAATATGTGCATTTGTAAGTGCACAGCACTTGTGAAGAAAGCATCCTGCATTAGGCACTGAAGTCTACATTAGCATGTGCGTTTTAAAATGCTGATGCATTATCCAATGTGAGGCAAAAAAGCACTTATAAGGCCAACACAGACAAGCCAGTCATTAGGATTGAGCATTCTGCCCCTTCCTCCTTAATGGATGTATCACACAAACCAGAAGAGTAAAGGCTATTCTGTGGCCCGTCCCTGTAATTGGCAACAATTTAGCCCTCCACAGCCACTCCATCTTTCGTTTCAAAAGGAAGCCTGCTGCTGCACACAATAGGTGAGAGAGCTGGCCTCTGTTTAACACGGATTCATTTCTTTCAAGAGACGAGCATGCTGTAAACCTATAGTTACCCATTCAGAGTATTTTCAGCTCTGAAGCAAAAGCATCGACCCTAAAGATAAGACAGTTCATGGATTTTGCCGTTTCGTGGAGTTGGCTGTTTATTGTAACTCTACGAAGCTCTTTTTCCTTTGTTGGGCCGGGGCGGATGTCCTCTGGACTTTGGGTCAGGGTTTTAGATGGATCAGAGTGCTTGTGTTAGGCTGCTTTCATGCACACACAAACTACATGCATTGAACAATATCCCTGGGACACGGGAACAGGTGGGGGTGGATATTACGGTCCACTACACACTGCATGTGTACAAGGACAGGACACCTGACGCACAACATGACTCAAAATAATTAAAAGGCCTGGGTCTGATGCAAAACACGTGTGTGACTGCACATGTGATTCCTTTTTTCACGCAGATGTAAACTGTTACATTTCATGGATACTTAAAACGCATAAGAAGCTGGAGTCAAGGGCAAAGGACTAACACATGGCAATTCCATATATCAGTCCACTCCTGATTTATGATACACGGTCCAAATGTTTAATGATTAATCAGAACTAAACCAAAATCTTTAGCTTGCCCTAACATTTAAGAACACTTAATTAAAAAGGAGAAGCTTTAGGAGCTCCCTGCTTTGTGCGTCAAAATAAAAGTTTGATAGTTTTGATGTAATAAGTCCAGTTGATATTGTATTTTTCCTATGTTTTATTGCATTTGTATTATTTCCTATTGTACTTGAATTATATTTTATGTATATATTTTAGGTTTTTAATATATTTTTATTTATTTATTTATTTTTTTATTATATTTATGACAGTGTATTTTCCTTAATTTTACAGTGAGTAAAGTTTTTTTATTTAGTAATTTAATACTATTTAGTACTAGTAATAATAATACAAATCATTATTATTATTATTATTATTAATAGCCATATTTACATATCACAATTGTTTTTTATACAATTGTATTTTTTATAATATTTTATGCATTTATGTATATATCTCAGATTTGTATTATAGTTTTTATTTATTACATTTATGATTTTTCTTAATTTTACAGTGAAACATTACAATAGTTTTATTTAGTAATTTAATATTATTAAGTACTAGTAATAATAATTCCTATTATTATTATTAATATAACCATATTGATATATAAATCACAATTATTTTATTGTATTTTTATTATTGTATTGATTATATTTTATGTATTTACACATTATTTTAGATATTTTATTGTGTTTACTTTATTATATTTTTATGCTATTGTATTTTTCTTAATTTTACAGTGGAATATTACAATAGTTTATTTATTAATTTTGTATCATTTAATATTAGTAATAATAATTCAAATTACTATTACTATTAGTAGTAGTAGTAGTAGTAGTAGTATATAGTCATATTAACACAATTTTACTGCATTTTTATCATCTTTATTCCTTTTTTATAATTTATTTACACATACATTTTAGATTTTTTATTATATGTTTATATTTGTATTTTTCTTATTTTTACAGTGAAATATCACAGTAGCACTTTTTTATTTAGTAATTTGATATTTAGTACTAGCAATAATACTAAAAATCTGTATTAATATTACTGTTGTTGTATTTTTCTTTATTGTATTTTTTAATTAAGTAATTTGGTATTATTTAGTACTAGTAATAATAAAAAAAAATCATCAACATTATTATAATTATTATTATTATATAACCATATTGATATATAAAAATATAATTTAAAAATCTAAAATATTATCGATTATATTTTTATGATATTGTATTTTTTATTTTTACAGTGAAATATAAACAGTATTTTTAAATTTTATAATTTTTATTATTTAGCACTAATAATATAAATTATTACAAATTATTTCAGTGATTACAGTAATCTTTTTAACTTAATTTTACGTAATTGTATATTATTTAGTAGTAACAGTACAAATCAGCGCCATTACGCAATTATGGCCAAATTATGCAGCCTTTTCAAATGTATTTTAAATTGCAATCACAGTTTTTATGAGAAAGAAACAAATGTTTTATTGTCATATCTACCTTTCCAAATAAACCCGCTCCTAAATGTCACTGGCTGTTTACAGACAGATCGTTTCTTTACAAATCAAGTGGTTCTTGGCCAGAATAAGATTACGGTCCAGAATTTATGCAGAAAGTCAAAAGCTTCACTTTAAATCACAACATACACGCAAACACAGCCAATCAGTGTTCTCTCTTTCCTCTCCGGCAAGAACATACAGGCCACACAACCATCTGCTGCTCTGCTGAACACTGTTCCCTCCATCAATAATCTATGAACCCATCTAACACTCTGCTCTTTACTGTGCAACACAAAGGTGAGACTGAGAGGCTGACGTCTACACATCTCCTACACACATTTTAAATATTCATATGCACATTTATGTCACAAAGACTTTACAGAGGATGACACAAACAGATGTATGTGGAATACAAAAACGCTGATTACACACACCAACATGGCAGATCCACATCTTTATCTTTATTTTACTTACTAAAACAACCAGTGACAACCAGTAACAGACTTCCTATTAGACCCACAAAGGGATCATCATATTTGAGGGTTGAGGTAACAAAAATATAACAAATCCTGTGCAGGACTGTGGCCCTCCAGGAGCTTGACACCTCTGAGTCATAGGCCTCACAATGTTGTTTGTATACTCTATGTTATAAAGGCCATTAATTACCAAAACAACAAACATAACACATAGATCTATCCAAAATCTATTTCTTGCATCATAGTATAACAGGGTAGAGAAGAAAAATGGGGGAGGATATTGCACCAGAGCCATATTTTGCAATACAACAGGGATACTTCTTTCAGCTTTCACTTAATCCTGAGGCAGAGGAAGCAGCGAATATCATTAGAACCACAGGCAGAGGAAGTGGCCAACAGATTCAAATTGTCAGCAGTGATTCATGCTGCATGCTTTAAATGTAGCTGTAGCATTTATTGATCTGCCTAGTTCATTTACTAGTTAATTTCAGTCTAGATCAATATCAATCTTAGTTTCCACTTGTTAATTTTACTGTATCATCAGAAAAGGGAGAAGAGACAACAAAACAACAGAACAACTCCTCAATTTTTCTCCATCTTAAAGGAGAAGTTTGGTGTGAAATGGACCTGGGGTGTATTAAAACATGTTACCGAGTACAATCATATGTCCAATTCCCACCTCCGTTAACCCCCAGCTTTCCAAATTACACCATTATTTGTCTGTGCTTCCATTAGGCTTACAATGTTAGTGCTAGGGGCATAGCGTACCCTATGCAGCTAAATCACTATTTTTACACCATTAACAACGTTCAAAGTAACTCCACACTTAATTGGTGGACCTCTGAGGGCCTTGACATTTAAAACGAGACACTGAGAACTTTGAAAGTGCACAGGTAGTTTATTAAAAAGACAGTTTATACAGACAGTACCTTCAGGGAATTTTCCGGTCGCCGCCATCTTAAAATTAAGACGCGATAAGTCGATTAACGATCACGAACGAACAAGTAGGACAGGGGAAAAGACTGCAAAATTAATTCTGTAGAGGTGCTTGGATTCCACCTGAAAACATCTGCTGACTGTCTACACGACAATGAAGAGGACCATACCACAAATGGTCTGTTCCCCTGTCCTACTTGTTCGTTCGTGATCGTCAATCGACTTATTGTGTCTTAATTTTAAGATGGCGGCGACCGGAAAATTCCCTTAATTTTTAATAAACTTTTTAATAAACTACCTGTGCACTTTCAAAGTTCTCAGTGTCTCGTTTTAAATGTCAAGGCCCTCAGAAGTCCACCAATTAAGTGTGGAGTTACTTTGAACGTTGTTAATGGTGTAGAAATAGTGATTTAGCTGCATAGGCTACGCTATGCCCCTAGCACTAACATTGTAAGCCTACTGGAAGCACAGGCAAATAATGGTGTAATTCGGAAAACTGGGGGTTAACGGAGGTGGGAATTGGACATATGATTGTACTCGGTAACATGTTTTAATACACCCCAGGTCCATTTCACACCAAACTTCTCCTTTAAGGTGAGGCTCTACATTATGCAAATTGTGACACTGCTTGCATCACACATTACAAGTTAACCTACAGGAACTATACTTACTATATAGTAACATATAGTCTACTAAGTTGCCCTCTATTAGCGTGTCAGATCATGTTTCATTCTTCCAGCAGGACAGCATAAAGGGGTCTCCCCCCAAAGGAGCCTTAAATTACATGTGTGCCACAAACAGGTTAATGACCCCAAATTTATTATGCTCCACTACTTCAGAAGTAGCCTCACCTGGAGTCTTTTACAGAGTAAAAAAGAGCAAGTTAAAAATGAATTATTTTTATTTTATATGTTGTTGCCTTCTAACACTTTGGCTTTAAAATAGGAAAACTAGTTTGGCTGTACTACTCAGACAACTTACAAAGTAGTAAAACCAGCATGACAAAGAATCGTGATAAAATCGTGAATCGTAATATGATATTTTCGCCATGTCGCCCACCCCTAGCTGAGTCTACGCAAATAGGGCAGAGTTCATCACAAATGGGTGGGATTTCCCCCTATGTTCCCAATGACGTGTACATATGGAGAAATCTGGAATCATGTGTTCAAAGAGACCGTTTATGATTTATTGGGACTTTAAAAAAAATAGTGGGTGGAGTTTTACCATTATACGCTGGTTGTTTTCAAACACTGCCGTCACATAACTGTGTTCCAACACCTTATGAAAGTGATTTTTGCATAAGAGGTCATTTTAATACCAGATGTAAATAAACCACTGAAGTATACTCAACATAGGATATGATCTATCCAAGTAGGACATGTTTTGGTGATTAAACAATACAGCCAGAAAACTATTTATAAATGTATCGACCCCCTGGATAAGAATGCAGTGCAGTCTAGCTGAAGCAACTAACCCCAACAGCAATGTTGTCCAGGACCAAATGGATGTTGTCCAGGATTGTCCTACTTACGGTCAATCGTTCAGAACAGTACAATCTTTGTGTCTTCTCTGGACCCCATCTTATCACTCCATCTATTCAATCGACCCCCCATCCATAGACTGACCCGCCTTCTCACTGTCCCTCGAGTGCCCTTGTGAATTATTCATGAGCGGGTTGCAGACACCCCACTACCATTTTATCCATCAGTTCCATGGACATGCTAAAAAATTTAGTATTTGTGACCAGTCGACTCGATTGCGCTTCAACATCCCACCGGGATAACCAATCCACTCGTGCCTGTTAAGTGTCTAGTCTAGCCACCCACAGACCTCCAGACTGTCTCACTTCTCTGGAACACTTCTCCCCCCCAGTCCTGTTCCATTGCTCCCTTTGTTTGTAAGACAACATGAGGCAAGTAGACACACTTTAAAAGCACTAAATCATTATATGTCAACTAATGACTGGTACTTGTCAAAGGCATCCCAATGAAATCCCAAGCTACACTAAACTTGAGCGTCTTGCATGAATGACAGCTTTTAGCTTTTAACCTAAAATCTCCATCTCCATGTTTGTGCACACAGCGCAACATTGAAAAGCAAGCTAATTAACAATTAATTAGTCTCTTCAGACTGTCTTCCGTAACAATTGTCAGTCACGTTCCATCTTTGGATGGCAATGTGTCCTAAAAGAAAAGTAGAAGCCTTTATCCTCTAAACCCGCGTTCCATTCCTACCATTTTTGCCCGTCCACTCACTCCTTTGTTCTAAATAAAAACAATCAGACAGCAGGCATCTGACCAGTTAATCTGAGTTAATGAAGCCCTGCCAACACACTGCTCCTGATTGACTGCTTTATTCTGTTGTTTTAAGTGTGATTACTCAGATGCCTTGGGTTTGCTAAAGCAGTAGTGGTAGTGTCTCTCAAAAGAGTCAGGCTTTCGTCTACTTCCAAAAGCAGTTTTCAGGCATGACAGATGCTAATTATTAGTGTTGGCTCAATGACTGGTGTTCAGGACCTTTCCCCAGAGGGATGCCAGGACTATTGTGCCTGGCATAAGGGGAATACAGGAACTCTAGGTAAGTTAGCACAATAAAGTCATCAAACTTAGGCTAGGTTTTTTTTTAACTAAACTTTTGCTCTGTAACACATTTCTACCTACATTCACCAAACTTGGCACAGTCATACAAAAATTGTCCTGACTCAAGATGGCAACATCTCTTCTAGCCTTTTGTATTACTGTACATATGTTCTTCCAGTTGTGGAGTCTCAAACAGGACAGGAGCAATGCCCTGCAATGGTTTCCACTGAAAACTTCTGAAAGTAATTCCACCTAGAGCTTCCAAGCTATATTTATTAAACTCAACCTGTTGCCTACTTGAACTCACCAGGGACTCTCAAACCAGAGCAAAATCCTAGAGGTTTCCACTGAAAAGTTCTGACTGAAAGCTCCAAGAGGAATTAAAAGTTACATCAAACTCTCAAACAGAAGCAGAACCCTATAAGTTTCCAGTAAAATCCTTCTAGAGATCTCAAGCCATGTCCACTAAACTCTGCACAGTCCATCAGCCTGTTATGACAGATTCAGCTAGGTTCTTGAGGAAAACATTACAGGATTTTTCTCTATATAGCGGACTTCAATGTGACCCTGTGGGTAAAAGGTCCAAGTGCAGTTTTAATGCGGCTTCAAGGATGATTCCAGCTAAGTAATAAGGGTTATTCCTGTAAAAATTATTGGTCATTTTCTTAAAAAAAAAAAAAGAAAAACTAAAAAAAAATTGATATATACTTTTAAACCCAAATGCTTGTCTTGCACTAGATCTGCGTCCACGACTTCACACATTACGTCATCATGCTGGAAAGGTCACGTGTGGTTAGTTGTTCATCTGTGTTTTACCTTTTTTTGTAAAGGGGGTACTGACATTTTTTGCACATTCACTTTGTAAACACTGTGTTGGTACTTCTGCCTAGGTCACGCATGACCTTTCCAACGTGACTACGTAATGTGTGAAGTCATTTGTGGCTAAAAAAAAATGGTCAATCGTTTCGGTAGATCATTCCTCAGCTGGGATCGTGGAAAGCCCTTTGAAGCTGTATTGAAACTGCAATTTGAACCTTCAACCCGTTGGGTCAGAAGTCCACTATAAGTAGAAAAATATTGGAATGTTTTCCGTAAAAACCTTAATTTTTTTCGACTGAAAACTGGATGACACGGGGGTTAGTAAACTATCAGGAAATTTTCATTCTGGAAATGAATTTATCCTTTGGAATGTGTTACTACAGAAGATAAAAATGTTGTTAAATATAGTAAATTGTCTAAATGTCTTGTGTGGGTGGGTGGAAGTGTTTCTGCAGGGGTGTGGGTGTTTGCTGTGTATGGGGGTCATGCAATCATGTGTGTGCTCAGCTGTTTAGAGTTGGGGGGAGGAGAAGATCTCTTCAAGAGAAATTCAAAGAAGTCACTGCAACACTTAAAGCGACTTGAATGTGGTCCAACATGCAGGAAAGCCTCCGTTTCTTGGTCAGATCTTGAGAGGGGGTCTGTAAGTGTGGAAGAGCCAGAGGCAGGTATCAGGCATGGATCAGAGCCAACTACGGAGATCTTGTATAATAGCCAAGGGGCCAGAAATGAGTTTACTAACCCCAACCCCCTGCTGCATGTTTCCATTTTGTTTAGATCTAATCTGAGCCACTTCAGGCAAGCACACACCTACCTGCACAAGCAAATACACAGAGAGAATCCAAAAATAAACAACAAAGAACCTGAGAGGACACACACACAAACACTGGTGATTCAACGTACAAAAAAATTTAAGCTGATAAAGTCTCACAGCAGTAGACCTGATAAAAACGAACAACTGGAAAACGACACACGCACACTAAATGCCTTCTTGACCTTTCACTCATGATAGCATAACCAACTTCCAGAATACCATTCAAAGAAGAAAATGTATACTATAAAGCCGTGGCTTATTTTTGAACAGTTTACTATTGGCAAAATAAAGCATACTGAAACTTACATCATACATTTTTAATACAGAACTTTGAGTTGAATATTAAAATGTTGACAGGGTGCGTTCATCCAGAACATGTTGCCTTTTTAGACAAAATTTTAAAAGAATTTTAAGAGAATCAAGACAACATCAAAATAAATCTTGCACATATATTTAAACAGTACAAATTCTAAATTCTATGCAGAGTACAGGGGTTAGCTGAGGTAATATAGACTAGGATACATCAGAAACATTTTCCCTACACATTTTCATAGAAAGATAGATAAAAAGTAGAATGGAAGTATGAAAAAAAGAACAGCTTCAAACACCAAAAAGCCCAAACTGAAAACCAATTTAGTTTTTTTTTTTTTTCTTCACAATTTTTACATGCAATCTCACTTAAGTAGCAGAAAATAGCAGGTGCAAATTAAATTTAACATCTAAAACAGAACTTTAATGTTGATTCAGAGTAGGCTCATTTAAATTCCTTATCTGTAATTCAAAAACGTATACTTTCTGAAAAGTAATTGCTCTAAGTGTATATACAGATCTTCACCATGGTTAATAATCCCCTGCAGCGTGGAAAATGAACAGTATGCCATGAATGTATAAACACATGTAGCGCTGGCCTCATCTCAAGGCAGTCCTGAACATACACAGGATGTATCAGACAGATGACAAATAGGGCCCTGGGACCCCAGCTAGACGCTCGTAGCTAAACATTCATGGATCAGCATTCTGGAGCAACGGGTCACTCGGGAGTCAGGCGACAGAGTCCCCCAACTACAGTCACATTCTCAGGGTTTTGAAAGACAACCATGTTCTACAACAGAGTGAAACGAGTGACTGAAGAGTCATGGTGAGATATCAAAGTGTTGTGTGGGAGGTGTAAATAGGCTCCTCAGAAAAAGTGCAATGATCATGTCCTTATGAACACACTGTGTATCTGTGCAATGTGTGTCTGTGTGTGCTCTACAAGAATCTTACACATCGTTGGGACTCTTAACTTCATTGTGTTGAAGTTTAACACTTGGTGTAAACAGCGGTAGAGCGCTAACATGGCAGGACTAGAACTGAAGCCAACCGGTCAGTTCTACTTTATTTTATTGTAATATAATTTTGTCTAATTATATTAAGGCCTGGTTTCACAGACAGGGCTTAGACTAAGCCAGGTTTAGGCCATAGTTTAATTAGGACATTTTTAATTTTCATAAGTTATTTTTATAAATGTGCCTTAGAAAAAAAAAACATTACTGGTGTTCATCTTAAACCAAAACAAAGGTGGTCAGTGCAAGTTTTATTCAGCTGAAACAACTCAGACTTACATTTTAGTCTGGAACTAGGCTTAAGCCTTGTCTGTGAAACCAGAGGAAAATGTTATACGCTAGTTAATATTGTTTCCCACTTCAAACACAAGTTCACCACAGTAGTGATGGGTTTGAAGGCCACATTTTCTCAAACAGCACACCTAAAATGTCTCTTCTACTTAACATCATGAAAAGTGTGTCCTGAGAAATGACACCTGTCTCTGTGACAGCCGTAGGCTATGTAGCCAATCAGAAACGCTGCCTGTAAATCATTTTGCTGACATGGAGAATGGGGGTTTGGGAGAAAGCCAGTGTTTCCTTCACGACCATCACTGAATCTATGCCACCGCTGATGAAATCTACAGCACTACAGCATTTTTTTTTTTTTTTTACAGGTTTTACAGGGGGTTTTTTTTAATCATTTTTTAACAGGGATGTAATTATGTTTGCACAACCAGTGTTGTCCAATTTAACATATGAGTCAGTTCTTTTAATGAATTCATTCAATATTTTAAGGCAGTGGTTCTCAAACTAGGGTGCAGCAAACATCCAAAGGGGGCTGCAGGATAACTTAACAGTATTTAAATGAATAAATTATTAATACATTACAATAACATTTAAATTAAAATGCTTAAAATTAGTGCTGTCAACCGATCAAAAAAATAACTAATTAATCACACATTTATTCTGAAATTAATTGCGATTACTCATGATTATTCAAAGATGTTCTACAACTAAATTACCGCACTTCTTGTCAAGAAAAAAAAGAGACAAGCAGCAGTCGTGAGTGGGGGTCATCAACCCTACCTCTGGCCCTGCGTTAACTGCTGTAAATATTACAGTATAATGCCAATATTAATCACCTGTGTTGATGTGTGAATTTTGACCACACTACTTCTTTTTCCCTCCTCAAATATTTTTATTTAAAAACATATGAAGAGTTCAGATGCAAAACCCCTAAAAGCCATCTCGGTCAAAAATGAAATAATGATACTCTCTCGACACATATCATACGTATATCAAATACTTTTATTTCAAACTCACTAAAATCCCAGCCTCAGCCCAATCAGAAGTACTGGTACTTAAGTAGAAACCTATACATCGGAGCACGATAAAAATGCATTTTTTGAAGAAAGACGTCAGATGGATTTAAAGGCTTTTGCATATGAATTCTTCATATAGGTTCTTGAAACTTCTGAAAAATAAATAAATATCACAAAATGAATTGTGGTTAATTTAATCAATACTTCTGTTTCTGTTAATAAATAAAAAGCTTGAAAACAAGGAGCTTTGTCATAATTACAGAAGAAACAAAGGAAATATATTAGTCTCTCTGAGGGCAACCTTTGAATATTGCGTTGGACAACACTGAGAAGCACTGACCTAAAGAATCCGTGCCTGAATTAACACTCAGTTACTAAAATGCAAGTTATCATAACAATATCAACTTAAGGGTACACTATGTGATTCCTAATTAGAAATAGTAGAAAATCTGTTTAGGGTGAATTTCTTCTTAATTGGATAATGTGTTTATCTATGACATTTTAAGCAAAGCTAATTAAAAACTTGACAATTTTGTGAGCATTTTGCCTTTGGTTAGCAAAATATTAGTTTGTACTATAAGTAAGTATAGCTTACTGGTTAAGAAAAGCTCTTTTTTTGAAGAGCTAGAGCAAAATATCAAAATAAAGTGCTAAAAGACCTAGCAAATGGCGAATAGGACGCTCCAGGGGGGTGTTTGCATGACAAGGGCATGTAGTTCAAGTTAGCAAAACAGAGTTCGAGAAATGTCTGAAATTGCTTACAGCACATTTAATTTCCTCTGCATTTCTAATAAAACCAAAATCCACCTTAGCGAGGCCTTATTAAGCCCAGCCTGAGTGTCAGGAAATGAGAGCATTGTTTTTTGCGAACTCCATGCAGGGAAGCTAAGCTTGGCTAATGTGCCTG
Organism: Cirrhinus molitorella; assembly: GCA_033026305.1. Taxonomy (NCBI): domain Eukaryota; kingdom Metazoa; phylum Chordata; class Actinopteri; order Cypriniformes; family Cyprinidae; genus Cirrhinus; species Cirrhinus molitorella. The sequence continues at coordinate 26,076,383 of CM065122.1, read as the reverse complement.
AGTCAGTGGGAGGCTAATAAAGGCTGCAGACAAACACCTTGAATAATCTCTCTCTCTAGCACTCACTTTTTCCATTCTGTCGCTCTCTCTGTGACAGCTTCCTCTACAGTCTTCAAACAGCTGCATTAAAATGGATGAAAAGTAGTTAAAATTAGCATATTATGATGCTAGTGCGTTTCTCAAAAAGCATAACATTGCTTATGGGGACACTTTTTGCATAAACAAACACTGCGAGTAGACAAACACAGTAAAACATTATCTAGCACCCACACACTAGCCCTATCTGCAGACCACAATACCACAACATCTTGATAAGCATGGTAAGCATGCATATTACATTAGGCTGGGCGATAAACAATAATATATAGAGAGGTTGTGAATAAATTGGTCTAACGATGATAAGCTATTTTTACTTGATATGGATTAATCACAACAGAAATAGTTGTATTTTCATTTGATTACACTGTTAAAGTTTAAGTAATTAGTTAATTAGACACCATTTTTGATGATAAGTTTGTATTAAAGCATAAAACAGAATCCAGAAAAAATAAAATAGAAAACACAAAATTGATTTCATGTGGCACTAACCTAAATTAAGATTTTGCCTACTCTATGGAGTTTAATTGTGACCAAACAAGTTGTGTTTAACCTTTATTCTCAAGGTCTAACAAACATGTGGAAAGCATTTCCTTTCTCATTAACAAATTTTAAGATAAGATCAATAGTGTAATAATATTTTTGGCCATATCGCCTATCCCTACACCACATGAGAGTCCTATAAAAAAAGTATTTCCCACGAGTGAGGAGAGCTAATTATGAATACAACAGTGACACGACTAAAAAAAAGCTTTTTACGGTTGTGTTTACCGTTTTGTGGGCCTATTAACTTTGTGTGAACGAGGAAGGTTTTTATGGCCTCTCCTGCTGTTTTGCGAGCAGTTCTAGAGAATAACACAGGAACGGGGGTAGGAAGCTGAATATTTTCTGCTTCATTCGTGAAAGGTGTGCTTTCCTCAAGCACATACAGCTCACCTGGCTATGTGAACATGAAAATGAGCTGTTCATGCTTTTCCTCAAAAACCCTTGAGTTCCCCTGCATTCAAACCCACAGTGTTCTGAAGATCTTCTCTACTGAAATACGATAATTTGCATGTAATTTAACAGAAACTCAGTCTTTATCAGAGATGATCTAAGGAGTTTGCTACAGTAATGCAATACCACAAAAAGGCCAAAAACAGTACAAATTATCCATACTTCTCACGCTCATTTGAGCAAACCATCCTGCTGAGAGCAAACGCAAAAACATGCAACCTCACTCACGCCATTTCTGTTTTAGACCTAAAGTTACCAGGAAAGCCAACAGTAGTCAATGCTCCATTCTCACCCAGGCCCCTCCCTGTAGAACTAACATGTCTCTTGTCCAGAATGGTACAGCCATCTGTTGTTTGTTAGGAGGTAGAGAGTTTGTGTGAATGAGTATGACGGTATTTGCTTGTGTGAAGAAGAAGAGAAAGGGGACAAAAGCGAATGGGGGAGGGAGGTACGAGTAGAATATGTAAATGTAGACATTAATGGTTTTGTCTGTGACTGGCACTAGGGGAAAGACTGCAGCTTGAAAAGTGTTTTGCATGAGGAAAAGTGTGTCGATTAATGAAATAACATCCTGTTCTACCCATATCCTACATGGATATGGGGTATACAGTCTGTAGGGGGTTAGGTTAATCCAACGGGAGTCCGAGCTCAATGTCATATTAACCTAGTTTATTGATAAAACATGCTTTCCCACAACACAAACACCGCTCCAGCTGTCTGGCAGTTTTTGAGCACATTACCGCATAAGACAGACAGAGTCATCATGAATAGAGATATATTAAGTTCATAAACTGGACTCGCACACATCTGTTTTGAGCAGTTAACCCAATGACACACTACAGCCTCTGATGCCACACAGGTGAGTCTAAATCCAGGTGTGTGTGATGTCTGACTAGGTGTGTTTCTGTGTCGTAAACTTGTAATGAAACAAACTTGTCAATGCCCTCGAGCAGTGGGTCAAGACATTAAACAGTTGTTAGACGATTGTTAGAAGGCTTAAACTGCACTTAGCAAGTCACTGATCACAATCAGTATTTTTATTGTTATATAATTGCCGTTATTATTAGCAGTAGTCACAGTAATTGCGCATTTAAATTCTCCTGGGAAGTTCATATGAGTTGGGAAATCAATAAAATTACAAGGTCATGTGGGTTCAAATCACCTTGGTTTGGAGAAAGATGCTGATGTGCCTTTTCCACAAAAAACACAGCAGGGTTTTTCTACAAAATGATCAATTAAGAATGTGCACCAGGTGTGTTTCTGAGTTTTTGTTTATATTTAATTTATGTAGGTGCTATAAACTAAATTGTTGTATAGGCCATTCTACAGAATTGGTGCAAACCAAAAAAAAGTATTTATTTATCTTTGTAAATCATAAAACTTTATGTAAAAAAGCGTCCTGCATTTTTTTTATGTCACTACCGAAACAATGTATGTTTTAGTCCATTGACTGAGACTGATTTTAACTATATCCCTACATTTATGATCAGGAAATATTCCTGTGTCTTCTTCTCTCATAGCTACACAGTGAGGTACATTTTGAGGTAAATTGTTTTCAAAAGTCTGTCAAAATCTGCGTGTAACTTTAAGGAACGTCACTACCGTACACCTTTTTACTGCAATTAAGCACACTTTTTTGGGACTTATTCAATAACATTTTGTTTTGTACAACTGTTCAAAACTGTGCTAGCTAACCATGTGCTGATAAGCATCTTTGAGGTAGGCTCAAAAGTATCTAAAATTGTCACTACCGATCAGCCACTAACAAAAAATATGGCGACGTTTCGTTAGTGAAATTGTCACTACCGAAACAGTCACAACCAAAACATGTCATCATTATTTCAGTAGTGACAAAAGTGAACACATCATCTATTATTTGGGGAAAAAGTCACATTTCTGAACCAATTCTGTAGAATAACCCTTATATTTTATTGTGATTTCACAATACTATCATATAATGTGCAACTAGTTTTATTGTGAACTAAAAAATGTTTAACAAATTTGCTGTCAACTAGATGCTGCACCCATTGCATCCACCTTGTTTTCAATGAAACGCATCCACTTTGGAAATTCAGACTCAAAGAAAATCTAACACTCACAATGACATCATTATGACCACTCATGACTGGCTTACATAAATTTCATAACATGTGATGTCAACATGACGTCACCCATAAGAGGGCAACCCGCTCCATGTCAATAAAATCAGAAATTTCTAGAAGACTGACAAGCCTCAAGTCTTCATATAACGCAAGTGAACATCATCGTAATGCTACTTCTCAAAAGTGCTGTTTGAAACATTTCTAATTAGCCAAAAGAAATATTGAGTGCACCTTTAAGAGTGAAATTGTGTGTAGTGCCATCAAATCAATCAATGTGCTCCAGTGTTTACTTGATTTAATGTCCCTCTATAAAGGAACATTAATCACCTGCTGGGCTTTCTAAGCCAACATTAACCCCAAACCAAACCCCACTCATCTGACCAGAGCTGTTGAGACCCAGCTGCCTCGTGTTTGTCAAAGTGGGAGAAAAACAAGGATAAGAAGTCAGAACATGCTGTTGGGGTCACAATCAACTCAGCCACCATTACATCCATGATAATAAACAAGTAAATGGATTTACAAACACTTGACATTTCACATTCAAATCCATGCTCATATACATATCCATATAAGTAGGCTACAAACATACATAATCTTGAATACTTGGCTTCATGTTTGCATTTCATACATGATATGCAGCCAAAATAAAAGCTTTGAGATGTTTTAAGGAATACACAGAATCTATAATGTATAAGAAACATTTTTAACAGCTAACACAACACACTTAGTCTACTAAAACATACAACCATTACGACCTGAGATAACCTAAAATATCCTTGATCAATTTACTATCACTGTGAGTGTTTAGGTGCTGACAACTTAGTCACTGGAGAACATCAAAGACTACTTAATATTCTAGTATGTACTATACATAATTCCATAGCTTTATAACTTGGGTTAAATGAATTAACAGGCATGGAAACGTCTCGACGTAAATGAGAAGAAAATCGAGCATCACCAGATCATTAACGTGTAGCCTACGCGTCAATGTATCCTCACAAATACCAGAACCATTAATCAAATATGACACAAAAACTGCAACAATATCATGTATTAAAAAGGGCATCTTATTAATTAGCTCTGGGGGTAATTAAACAGGAGGGGTCACAAAATGATGAAATATGTAACGTTAGAGGAAACATAACTTACCCAAAACCGCAAAGGCTATAATAAGCCATTTGATATCCATAGTTATCAACACTGCCGATTAAGTCCAGATATTGCAGAAAAATGCAAAATGAAAATGTGGTTATAAATTCCTAATCGTCACTCAGACCTTCATAAATCAGTCCGGATGGAGTTATGAACGTGTACACCTGTTCGGACCGCGTGAAAGTGCGTATACCGACTCCACAACGATTCAATTTCTCCCCGAGTCAGATGCGTCTCTCACGGTTAAAAGATGGATATCCAATCCTGAATAACAGCCGTGTTTGTTAGGAGACGCTTGTGTGATATAATAAAGCCTTTGGACGATTTCCTTCGATAAATTACATCCGCCGTTCACGAATGAATCCGATATTATGAGTTGAACGCTGGGATGTGAGCTCTCCTGCCGCTCTCCAGTTCCCAGCGCTAGCAGCCCACGCGTGGAGGAGGAGGAGTGAGACCAGTTCGCCTAGTTCGCGTCAAATAACCGGCTTACTGTGGCCGTGGATAAACTTATGGTAGCTTTGTCAGACGGATATGAGCAGATGTGGTTGCATGTGTCCGTTCTTCGTGAAGAGCAAGACGGTGATGCTGCCGCTCCCACGATCACCTTCAGCTCCTCTCTATTGTCACACACACCACAAAAGGCACTAGGCGGCCCAGCCCATCTCGTACTTTCAAGCATGGGCTGGATAGCAGATGGGGGGAATCCTACCAGAGACCACTGTAACATTAGTTGTGTTGTCCCACTCGGATTAATCTGCTTCGTTCAGTTTCGTGTGGCTAAATCACGTTTGTTATCAGCATCACGTTGCCTAGATTCAGTTGTCACTAGCGACGTTTAGTTTACCCGCTACTTTAGAAGCACAAATGCACTTTGATACCATTCGCAATTTAAAGTGCGTTTTCATTTGAACGATACTCACGTTCAAGTTTTACAGTCTGTCTTTGAATAACCTTTTAAGCAGCGCATGCTTCGTATGGTTTATGTAGCGTGTTATGTGACATTACACGCTTCATTTATCGCCACTGGTTTAGAAGTCCAAACGTAGCAAGCTCTGTAAACTGTTATTCATGTGGCGCGTGTTGTTGATGTTATTACATTGTTTACATATGCCGCCGCCGCAGGTGAAAGTCCCAATTATGGGAATTAGTTTTTTATTTTTTTCCTGCTGTCCAGCGTTTGCACTTTCAAACTATCACTCCTCCCATCTACTGGTACATTACTCCGCCCTCTTGGCGTAATGCAATACTAAACCACTCCTTTCACCAGGTAACAGCTGCCCCCTAGTTTTGAAAACAGTCCCTAAAGAATCCCGTAAGCCTTTGGGATAAAAATAAAAATATTATGGGACATTTAGGGTTCACATTCTTCACAAGGTTCAAAAAATTATATTATGTTGCTATTTTGCATTTTCTGTTTATTAAAGAATCCTGAAGAAAAGTGATTGCCTAAAAATAAGTAATGTTTCTTAAGCAGCAACTCGGCATATTAGAATGATTTCTAAAGGATGTAATAATTGCTAAAAATGTAGCTTTGCATCACTGGAATAAGTTACATTTTAAAATATATATATATATGTATATATATATATATATAAACAATCATTTAAATTACAATAATATGTCACAAAACACATAATACTTTACTGTATTTTGCTTAAATAAATGCACCTTTTAAGAAAAAGAAGCATATTTCAGAAACATTTTTTAAAAATTCTGACCTCTTACTTTTGAACGTCAGTGTATCTTCTACATGACCTATGTCCTATTATCACTAAATTGTGTAAAGTATGCAAAATACTTTTATTATATCAATATATGTGTAAAAATGATATAAATATTACATCAGTGCCAGACTGAATTGTACCATTAGATGAAAACATGGGCATATTCAGATCTGTGCATGAATTTACTGTATTTGTGCATGAATTTGTTGCATTCCACCTCCATTTCATTTTAAACATTTTAATGCAAAACAAGAAGTAAAACTGAAAACTACATTAATATGGATGCACATTCATCAATTATAACCCTCCTTATATGATAAGCTATATTAAAAAAACATGTAGATGAAAAGCTTGTGTGGATGTTTTATATTAAATTACCTGCTGATTCAGATTATATTGGTTGTGCCAGATGTGAAATTAAATACTTTATTTTTCCTCTTGTTTTTTTTTTTTTTGTAATTGTGTAATTTTTGTAATTGTGTTATTGGTGATGCTCATGTATGATAGTAATTTCGCTCCTGTTGCTCATTAATAATTGGGTGAACTGATGGCTTTACAACTCACCTGTCTCTCTGTTAAATTACTTAAGTGATTTCTTGATTTATACAGTTGAAATCAAAAGTTTGCATAATCTGCAAAATGTTAATTATTTTACCAAAATAAGAGGGATCCAAGAAAATGCATGTTTTTTTTATTTAGTACTGACCTGAATAAGATATTTCATATAAAATGTTTACATATAGTCCACATGAGAAAATAATAGTTGAATTTATAAAAATATGCATACACTTGATGTGACTTTAATACAAGTGTTACAAGTGTTTTTTTTTTTTTTTTTTTTTTTTAAATAGTGATTACAGAAGGTTCAAATGCTTACTGATGCTCCAGAAGGAAACATGATGCACTGAAAACCTTTTGAATTTGAAGAACAGGGTAAATATTTTGTCTTTTGGGAAACATGTAAGTATCTTCAGTAGCTTCTAGGTTAGTACTAAATGATATATATATATATATATATATATATATATATATATATTCCTATATATATATATATATATAGGAAAAATATTAAAAATGTACACATCAAAATTCTGTTCAAAAGTTTACACCCCTGGCTCATAATGTTTCCTTCTGGAGCACCAGTGAGTGTTTGAACCTTCTGTAATAGTTGCATATGAGTCTCTCAGTTGTCTTCAGTGTAAAAATGGATCTGGAAATCATACAGTCATTGTTGAAAAGGGTTTAAATTCACAAAAAAAAAAAAATAAATAAATAAATTTGTGGGACCTAAGGTATAACTTTTTTTAGGACAAACAAGAGACTCATAAACAACTATCACTAAACAACAAAACACAGCTGTGGATCATTCAGGTAACATGAATGACACAGCACAGCATTAAGAATCAAGTGTATGTAAACATTTGAACGGGGTCTTTTTTGTAAATTCAACTATTATTTTGGACTATATGTAAATGTCCTTCAGGTAAGTACTAAATAAAAAACAACAACAACATGCATTTTGTATGATCCATCTTATTTTGGTAAAATAATTAACATTTTGCAGATTCTGCAAGGTTTATGTAAACTTTTGGACTCATTGACTTTTGACAACTGTAAGTCAGAGAATAGACAGAAACTGACCTCATGTATGATAACATTGGAGTTTGATCATAAGTCAGTCAGGGATGGATGTGTAAAGATCCCATGAGGACAATCACTCCATTGTTTTTGCTGCATATACAGTACAATACTGGTCTGTTTTTAATTGGGAGTTGTTATACCATGACAGTGGATAGAACAAGAAACATATCTGAGTCAATCTAAAGAAAGAAGATCTAATGAGAGTACAAGCTATATCATCATATTGTTCACTGTGAATAACTGTGTTATTTTTGTTAGTGAAAACCCGACGTAATATCTTTGGCATAACATTTAGACATTTTTTCCCCATTATTACAAATAGTTTTATTATTTTACCACTTTTAGGCACAGAACATCAGTTTAGAAGTACAAATAATCAGGAAATATGAACATCTTAATTCCATCACTGTTAGGAAGCTGACCGAAGTGGTTCCCACTGGATTTCAGTAGTCCTGCTCCAGGCGCCACCATTGTGCCCCCAAGCAAGGCACTTAACGTCTGCATCCGCAAAGATGAGGCTTTACAAAAATCAATTCAAATCCAATCATACTTAAAGGTCAGAGATAAGATTGCTGTCAGTCATTTGTTATACAAAGAGGGACAGCTAAGTGTTTTATAAAAGAGTAAGTGATAAAAATGATAAACTTGCCAATATTTCATTACAATTATCTGACAGTTTCATTATAAAAAGCTTGTCCAAAAGCTTTTTAATATACAAAAATATATATATATTTGTGTATAATTTTTGGTAATGCTGCGTTGGTCAATATGGCAGTACAGCTCAAAAACTAAAAAATCTAACGTTTTCAAATTAGGTATAAAATCTGATAAAAATGTCATTATAAATTGTGCTTCTTTAGCTCTAAATGCTCTAAATCCAATACTAAGTATTGTAATGCCCTGAAAAGGTGTTTTGTGACTATACTGGCACTGATGGTTCCATAAAGAACATTTAACATTCATAGAACGGTTCCATTTCACAAATAGGTTCTTTAAATTAGAAAAATGTTCTTCCGATTAAAAATATTCTTTAAACTAAGAAAAAAATGGTTCTTTTAAGAACTGTTCACTGAAAAGTTCTTTGGGAAAACCAAAGAAAAGAGCAGCCATAATTCTCATTCAAATATCCAATTCATATACAACAGGTCTGCCTCCTATTATTTCTCTAATGATTTTTATCTATAGTCATGTGATCTTGAGGTGGATCGCTCTGCTTTTACTTGGCCACTGGAGATTTAATACTATTTGTATTTATTTTTCTGTAAAACTGAGTGTGCTTTTAAATGGTATTTTGGCAGTTATTTAAATGTTTAACAGCTGTGTGCATATTTGTTTAATTCTGCTTGTAGTTTTATCAGTTGCACACAGCATCAACAGCAGGAACTTACACAATCTTTACAATGACAGATTGCACCTTGAGGCACCTGCAGATACCTTATATTACCTTCCTTATGAAAGCAGATCATCTACTTAAATTCATTCCCAAACCTCGAATGTAAATGCACAAGTGTAAATTCATCCGCTTAATAGTTTGGAGTCCCATAATGAGGAAAGGCAAAATGGTTTCATGGTCAGTTTTTAAAGCTATATGATGACTTCAAGAAGCAACTTAACACAGTGTTGTTGCCTCAGGGAGACAGATTTGCTTAGGCTTTTCATCTGACGTTTGCATATTTTGCGGTGCATTCAAAAAGTAAATAAATCATTCATTTCCTCCATTTGCTGTGTCTCTGGGGCTCTTTTGGGAGCTCATAAGGGATACTGAGCTAAAATGTGAGAACAGTGTTTTTCTCTTTCCCTTCATCTCTTCCAGTGTGTACAATCACACACACACACACACACACACACACACGTGCAAAGAAAACATGCATACACATTAACAAGTGTTAAAACGCACACACACACACACACACACACACACACACACACACACACAGAGAGAGAAAGGAATACAAAATGGCTTACTATCTATAGCCACAGCACTTACAACTGGGTGCAAAACCACTTCTCAACTAGGATGTAATTTTACATTGGACATTAACTACTGTACAAATATGTCCTGTGAATCTTTAAAACTTTGGAATGCATTAAAGCAACAGTTCGCCCTAAAATAAAAATGTACTCCCTCAGGCCATCCAAGATGTAGATGAATTTTTTCATCAGAACAGATTTGGAGAAATTGGGCATTACATCAGTGGTTCACCAATGGGTTTTTAACAGTAAATGGGTGCCATCAGAGTCCAAACAGCTCATAAAAACATCATCATAATGATCAGTCCATCAATCAATGTCTTGTGAAGTGTAAAGTGTGTTTGTATTAAATCCATCAAGGCATTTTAACTTAACTCCATCCCGTTGTCCCTTCACATCAAAATGCACTGACATATTCATTTAGAATTGTTTTGGACTGTTTTTGCTTGTATTCTGATTCAGATGCAACAACTTTTTAACTGGCGAAAGCAATATTATGCATAAGAGCACTTATGTGTTAGCCGGAAGCAATGGTTTGAAGTTAAAAGGTCTTAATGAACTGCAAAAGCCCATAATACATATTAAAGATAATGTATTTTACATATACTGTGTGCTGAATAGGAAAATGTACTTGTTGATTTCAATTGTCTGAGTTTGGTTTGTATTTTGATGGTTTCAGGTTTGTAGGATTCTCAGAATATTCCACAAAATATATTGTGGTCAGAATAAACCATGCTGATCCTTGTTGCAGGTGAATTTTTATATATTTAAGGTGAGGTGAAAATGGGAGGAGGACGATTTAATATTAATAAAATTCACAATTCATTAAGTTAATGTCTTAGAATGTGTATTTTTTTTGTTTCACAGCTATAATACCATAACATGTTACTGAAGTTGGAAAGCGCCGCTTTTCTACTGCGAATGTGCCGAATCTGCTAAGTGATAGAGATAGGGAAGGGGGAGGTCAGGGGAGAGCTGAGCTCTCGTGCCTCTGTTGGTACAAAAATTAGCCAATCACCATCGAGTGTTAACTTTCAGTGTTGAGAAAAGAGATCTCGCAGGAGAGGCTAGCCCTGATAGCACACATACGTCTGCAAGATGTCTGTTAAAGATCTCTTGATCTGGAAAGCATCTGCTGTGTACAAATATCGATGATGAGTAGTGATATTGAATATATATATATTGAATATATATTGAATTATATTTATAAAAATAAAGGGAGAACAAGCCTAGCTGGATATAGATAAAGCCATTTTTTAACACAGACTTTTATGGATGTTTGCTTCAAGGTAAGTGAAGTTATATTATCCTGCTGTATGTGTGTCGTTTTCTTTACGTTTTATGACTAAAAGCATCTAAAGAGCCATTTCGAAGTGGTTAAGCAAGTAATAATACTAATACTAATAATAACAATCGGCAGGGATCCCCAGACCAATACAATTAATGCGCCTCCTCTATTTTAAAACCCTCAAGCTGTCACTGATATTTAATATAGTTTAGATTTTCAAGGATGATGGTATGTTATCCAGCCTGTCATGCTGGCACCTGCTTAATTTTTAAAGCATACTTATTTATTATTGCGTTTTCTAATATTAAATTAATATTATATTTAGATATATATATGGAATTTTATGATTGAATCTAATATTGCTGTTTTTTGCTGTCTGTGAACTAGTGGAAACCAAACATGATACTTGAAAAAAAAACTAAGCAATTTGTGAGTCAAAGTACAAATATTCCATTAAAATTTTGCTAATTCAACATTTCTTTGATCTGATGTTTAGCAGAGGCTCCTCTTGCAAATAGAAAAGCTTGTATTTTGAAGCGTCGGTAATGAAGTGTCTGATGCATACCCAAAATAACACTGGGAAGTAGTGTTGAGAGCTGGGCTAAAACAGTATACCATCATCATCATCAGTAATTAAAGTGCAAGGGGATGTAATGTACTGCATTGGTTGGATGCTCTCTTTTTAGCAGATTGCATCAAAAAACTAATTTGGGACAATAATTAAATCTGAAACAATCTTGTTTTCACAGCTGGGGCTGATAAATACCAGAAGTCATCCAGCTTTATTATTGCTGCTGATGACAGTAATTATTTTGCTAGAATCAAATCTTTTCATATTTTTGTGGGCTGTTTTGACTCTCTCATATAGTATGAAAACCAACTAGGTGCAGCACAAACATATGGTCTGGCTAGAAGTACCAATTCCTGACCAATTGAGAAATGCTAAGAAGCGAGATGAAGTCTATTGGAGAGAGGAAGAGATGAAATACAAAAGAATTATTGAATATTTCATTATATTGTGTTAACTTTACTCATGTCTTATGCGGAGACTATTTGAATAAAACATGACATCCAGTGCAAAAAGGGCTTTGCTGAGGGAATAACTCTTCAGAGATGAAAAGCTGGTATTAATGAGCTGTAAGAATGAGAAAACGTGCTTTTTGTTATTTTTCGCCTCTCCTCTGCCTCCTTTTCTAATATGAGCAGTGCCGACAACAGAATGGCAAGGTCAACAGGACCTGACAGTGTAATATCTCTCATAACCAAAATTAGAGTTTAATGAAACAGGATATGAGAACATTCTGACATGACAATGTGATTGTCATTGGAGAGGCAATTCTTCCTCATGGACAGAGGCTTTCACACAGACTGTCCAGGCTGTATGAAGGGTGAAGATACAACCTGGAGAGCGAGAAATCACTCTTTATTACAAGCCCTGAAGGAGCTGATGTGTAAATGGATGTAACAAAGCGGCGTATGACAGCTTGTGAGGACCCAGGGAGATTCTGACAGGATAAACCACCGCACCACCTCAGATGTCCAACAAAACTGTCTTCATTTTGATGATGTTCCCAAGACCTCAGTGAAATATTATCAGATTACAGAAACCAAAGACAGATAAATGAGAAAAACTAGACACCATTTTACACAGAGACTTGGTTTTAGTCACAAGCACAATTATGACAAATACTAGAGATTTCTGTTAGACTAAGATGTACATGTGTAGAGTAGAATGGTTTTGCCTGCAAACTTGTACTCATGTATCCTGACTCAAGGGTAAGTTAATACACCATTTCATTAGTACACAGGGATGTCAAATTGCTACATTTTCTTCTGAGTCAATTATTCATCAGAGAGGCTTTTAATGTGATGCATTAATATAAAATGACTCTCTCCTCTTTTGCTGTTTTTAAAATAATTCTCTTTATCATATAGATTTTCACACGTTACTGATTTATGCATTTACGACATATATTTTACTACCAATCAGACATCACATGAGAAAACAGATATTTTGTGAGGTGGCGATTTAATGTGAATTTGCACAATGTGATTTTTAGAAAATCATGACCAGTAAAATTAAACAGGTGTGGGGTGTACACGAATTGTGCAAAGTGTGAATTGGGTCATACAAATACATATGAATTATCTAATAATTTGTCAATTAAGGCTAGAATGATTCTTCTGCCCCCAAAAATATGACAAATAATAACTATGTTCCTCAGGGTCTGAATGATGACTTTTAAAAGCAACAAACAAATAAACAAAAATGAAAATGTTCTGTGCTTTAAAGTGCTTTGTGAATGGTGAGTGTGAATTGGTCCAGGGTAAATGCAATCCAGGAAGATTCATTCCCCAATAACAAGTCCTTTCTAATGCACTCTTTTATTGTCATGCCAGCAAGGTCATCAGTCTTTATTCTTTCCATTTATTACATCCTTCCCAGTCTGTTGATAATCTGTGACTCGCTCTATAATAAAGCTGGTCATTGTAATGAGCTGCTCTACAACTTCATAATCATTGCATTAATGGTACAGGCTGGCAGATGTGTGAGTTTTTAACAGGCTCACACATGCTTACATCCTATCCAGTTGCATCGTATGTGCTAGAGGGATTCTGGCTGTATACAAAACCAGAGGCCAATGACTTAACAGGCACAGTTTTGTGTAAAAAGGGCCCTCCAAATGTTTGAATGATAGTAGCATTAATTCTTATAATTTTGTCTTTAGATTGATTACATACACTGTGAAAACATGTTTCATTTAAATAAAATAAATAATAACAATAAAAAAACTAATAAATAATAATGAAAAAATAAAAAGAGTTTTTTAAAAGTCACCTTCAAACTGCTCTAATTGGTCTACTGTGTACTAACCTCATTATTTGGCAATGAGTCAGTAAAACCTAGAATGTATATTGCCATTTCTCATTGTAGGTATTACAGTTCCATAAATAACATGTAAAAGGAAAGTTCACCCAAAAATGAAAATTCTGTCATTAATTACTCAGCCTCACGTGGTTCTAAACCCAAAAGACCTTCATCTTCATCTTCAGAACACAAATTAAGATATTTTTAATTACATCTGAAAGCTTTCCGGCCCTGCATAAACAGCAACGCAACTAACACGTTCAAGGCAAATGTAGTAAGAACATAGATAAAATAGTCCATGTGACATCAGTGGATCAACTGTCTTATGTTATGAAGCTACGAGAATACTTTTTGTGCACAAAGAAAACCAAAATAATTACTTTGTTCAACAATTTATTCTCTTTTGTCAGTCCCACGATGCATGCATGTGGTGCTGCTGACACAGGAGCCAATGTTCTGATGCAGAACTTTGACTGAAAGGTTCTTTGGAGAACCAAACCAATTTTATTATTTTTATTACATCATTGTGATCGCTGAAGAGTGTGTATAATGAAAAAAGAATATTATTGCTGTTCTTCAATGATAATTGCAGGTATTTAATGCGCTTACACCAACAATTTCTAGTGATATTATTCAAATCCTTTGACATTATTCAAAAACTTTAGACTGATAGTGTTTTCAAACTTACTGTATCCTAAGGAAACAGGTTTCAGAGAGACTTCCAAGACACCTCAACATCATCTCAACGATTTAGAACAAGCAGAACCAAGATTTTTAGAAAACAAACCACATATTTTTTGACAATCATAACGTGGAAATATATTTTAGGCAAATGCTATTTGCTCCTCAGTTATCAAAACAGATGCTTCCTTTTTGGGACCTTATTGGTTCCCATCCCTAAAGCTCACTCTACACATACCCCTAACTCCATATTGAACCTACTTTTAAGTAAAGGTGTTTCTGAAGGTCCAGGAAGGAAGCCATAGTTTTCAGTGTGGTAACAACATGAGTTGCATGGACCCCATTCAATCGAAGTGAGAACACCACTTCCGATTTCATGACTTCAATGATAGGCCGAATAAATAACCATTACATACTATTACTGTAATGAGGAGTCTGTCTGCTTGGGATCCATGTGCAACTTTACTGAACAATAATCAGAGTACAACAGGCAAGGTTCGATAGACAGTGTCGAACATATTGTAGACAGAGCAATAGAATGGTCAGAGTCCATGCAAAAGTTCGAGGCAGGCAGCTAGCAAACCAAGGATAATACGTAGGCAGGCATGGGTCAAAAGGCAGGCAGAGAACAATCAGCAACGGGAAACAAACAAGGTCAGTAACAGGAAAACAAACACGGGAAATAAACACTTGGAATTGTTAGCCACAGCAAAACAAGGGCGAATTCCAAACGCCTTTTTTGCG
This sequence comes from Cirrhinus molitorella, assembly GCA_033026305.1. NCBI lineage: Eukaryota > Metazoa > Chordata > Actinopteri > Cypriniformes > Cyprinidae > Cirrhinus > Cirrhinus molitorella. The sequence goes on along the minus strand of CM065122.1, from coordinate 26,061,116 downwards.
CCCTTCAAGGGCACTTCGGGAAGGGGACGCCATTTGTAGGGACTTTCCAAATGAAAGTGAGCAACTGAATCCCTTCACGAAGGGCCATTCCAGAAGTCTGTTAGCGAAGGGAACATGCGATGGTCACTTCACGGAAGTGATGTCTGTTTGTGAACATCTGATCTTCATTTAGGAGCTATTGCGATGCCTTTTAAAGTAAATTTGGGGTTGATTTTGACTTCACATACAAACATAAGTAGAATAGGCTGATTTAATTTGTCTTTATTTTAATGTAATACAAAATATTTTTTTCAGTGATAGAAATATGTTTTAAAATGGTAGTGTAAGCGGGTTTAAGCACGTTTAGTTTGAAAAAGTTTAATAGTAAATAAGACAATATTTAAATAAAATAATAATAACGAGAATAAATGTTTATTTGCAACAACTGATGAATGCTGAATGCTGGACGCACGTGCAGCGTTGTCAAGGTAACATTTGGTCAGTCATTCTCTTCGCCAAGGGAGTTCCAAATGCTTATACGAGACAGAAATGCCCTACTCCCTTAAAAGAACACACTTCAAAATGGAGTAGGGCATAGGAATGCCCACTTCCGTTTGGAATTCGCCCCAAGACTTTGCAGAGAAGTGAGTGCGAGCATGGTTTTTATAATGTGTGGAAATGGCCGACACCTGTGCAGGTGATCATCCCAGGAAAAGGGTTGTGGGAAATGGAGTTTGTGAGTGAGTTCAGAGTGTCCAGTGACGGCTCCTTGTGGTGGTGATTGAAGGGAGCCACAGAGGCTTGATTCATGTCAATTACCCACTATTAAATTTTAAGGCACCATTAAGCACTTAAAATCCCACTTTTCAGATATTTTCTTCATTTAATTAACTTAAAAAAAAACAACTTGGAGCTGATATGTCATGGGAAAAGGGAGAAGCATGGGATTGAAAAAGGTGGAATTTAACCACTGTCTTTACTCTCCACTTTTGCAGTTTGGTTATTTTGTAATTTTGTGGTTGGCAGAGTTTGTGTAAATAATAAACAAGATGGCTATTTGCACTTAAATAGACACTCCGTAAATGTAAAAAATGGGCATGCAATTCTTTAGTGCTCCACCTGACACCAACCACTGTATACGGTACACATGATTGTGTGATATAATAGACAGGAAAGGATACATCATTGTGCTTTACTTTAAACTTTGATTTGGATATGCCTTATTGACTCCCTACCTCCGTATACTTCCTGTGAAGGCAGGTTTCACAAACAGCCTCATCACCACACAAGTGGGCTGTAGGAAGAGAGTGGAGGAGATAACTCACTTTGCATTTCTAAACTCTCCTTCAGCAATCAAAAACACATTAAAGCTCAAAGCTTAAATCAATTTGTGACTCATTTCAGTTGACGCATTCAACAAAACATCACATTTTTGTCCACAACCTAGCTGTAGCCCCATGCATTCTCAACACTGTCATTATCATCATCATCATTAACAGTTCAGCTGCTACCGTCTTTTTTTTCCAGCTAGATTTACGTTGTCCTCCAGAAGTTGCCGCTCTGAATTGTTTGCTCTCATCAAGCGGGGTTTGATGACGAAAGGTCCAGCTGCACACCGAGCCCACCTGTTTTAAGCAAACGCCAATCACTCCTCACCCGACGATCCCGGGCAGCTGCAGACACGGCCACAACCTGGCATAGTCACAGCACCTGCGCTGATGAGCACGTTGACGTTTAATCACACCCGCTGCATGCCCAATGCTCTACGTTTCACAGCAGTGGCATAAGCTCTATTGAGCAACAGTGAGTTATGTAATTGTTTTTTTCGAGCTTGAGAGGGTGTGAAAACAGTGGGCTGGTTTGGGACACGCAGTGGAGGTGAAGTGCTGGAGGAGGAAACAGAGAAGGATGAAAAGCTGAGTGTGGAGTGGGGAAAAAAGAAGGGTTGAGTGCTGATGTTTAATGTGTAGTGAGTAAAATTCACTTAAATGGCACATATTTTGCCCCCTTTTACAAGATGTAATATTAGTCTTGAGTGTCCCCAGAATGTGTCTGTGAAGTTTCAGCTCAAAATACCCCACAGATAATTTATGTGGAAAATGTCATTTTTGGGGTGTGTCTAAAAAAGAGCCGTTTTGATGTGTATCACTTTAAATGCAAATGAGCTGCATTTTCCCACCCAGTCTTCAGAAGAGGGCATAGCATATACATCGCTTCTTTGCATACCTACAGTAATAAACAGTCGGTAGAAGCAACATGACTGAGAGCAAGAGAGCCGGTGTTCAGCTGTACATATGGGAAGCCAAACACAGTGAAAGTGGGACGAAACAGTGTACTGTCATCGGCGTGGCTGAATCGACTCAACAACGTAAAGAGGACGTGTTTGCTAGCGCCACAGAACTAATCTCAACAGTGCGGCACTGACCAGTTAAAATACTTTGATAACGTATGCACACAAATACGGTTAAAGGAACGCTCCATTTTTTTTTTTTTTTGAAAATAGGCTCATTTTCCAACTCCCCTAGAGTTAAACAGATGAGTTTTAAGTTTTTGAATCCATTCAGCTGATCTCTGGGACTTTTAGCATAGCTTAGCATAAATCCCTGAAACAGATTAGACCGTTAGCATCTCTTTCAAAAATGACCAAAGATTTTCAATATTTTTCCTATTTAAAACTTGACTCTTCTGTAGTTACATCGTGTACAACGACCGACAGAAAATGAAAAGTTGTGATTTTCCAAGCTGATATGGATAGGAGCTATACTCTTCTTCTGGCGGTCTTAGTACACGATGTAACTAGAGACGAGTCAAGTTTTAAATAGGAAAAACATTTAAAATATTTGTATTTGTATATAACTCTTCTCCATATACACAACATCACTGGGTCCCATCATAGAGTCACATGGCTTCTCCTACCATTGCTATGCTGACGACACACAACTCCATCTTTCATTTCAACCAGATGATCCAACAGTACCTGCACGGATCTCAGGCTGCTTGGCGGACATCTCAACGTGGATGAAAGAACATCACCTCCAGCTTAACTTGGCAAAAACTGAGCTTCTTGTTTTTCCTTGCACTCCAAACTTACAGCATGGGTTCACCATCCAGCTGGGCTCTTCCACAATCACTTCTTCAAACTCAATCAGGAATCTGGGTGTCATCTTTGATGACCAGCTGTCTTTCAAAGATCATATTGCAAAGACTACTCGATCTTGCAGGTTTGCTTTGCACAACATCAGAAAGATCAGGCCCTTTCTAACAGTGCAGGCTACACAACTTCTTGTCCAGGCCCTTGTCATCTCCAGACTGGACTACTGCAATGCTCTTTTGACTGGTCTTCCATCATGCACAATCAAACCTCTACAAATGATTCAGAATGCAGCAGCACGGCTGGTCTTCAACGAGCCCAAAAGAGCCCATGTTACACCTCTCTTTATCTCCTTGCACTGGCTCCCAATTGCAGCTCGTATCAAGTTCAAGACTCTGATGCTTGCATATAGGACAACCACAGCTACTGCACCTGCTTATCTGCACTCGCTATTGCAAATCTACACCCCCTCCAGAACTCTGAGATCTGCTAGTGAGCGACGCCTTGTGGTACCATCACAGAGAGGTGCTAAATCACTATCCAGAACATTCTCTTTTACTGTTCCTGGCTGGTGGAACGATCTTCCTACCCCTATCCGGAATGCTGATTCCCTGACAAGCTTCAAGCGACAGCTTAAAACTCATCTCTTTCAACTCTATTTGCTGTTACCATAAAAAAAAAAAAAATTAATCTCTTTATTCCTTCCCTTTCTAGCTTGTACTTGTCTGAAGCACCACTTGAAATCTGGTATTATAGCACTGCCTGTGTCTGTTTGTCTCCTTAAGAAGAATCGCTCTATGTTCTCCCAACTGTATGTCGCTTTGGACAAAAGCGTCTGCCAAATGCCTAAATGTAAATGTAAATGTAAATTTGGTAATTTTTGAACAAGATGCTAATGGTCTAATCAGATCCAATGATTTATGCTAAGCTATGCTAAAAGTACTACCAGCAGACCTGGAGATTGGCTGAATGGATTCAAAAATGCTAAAACTCATCTGTTTAACTCTAGGGCGCATTACTGTGAAAAATAAAAGTAATCCACTGCATCCTCAATGGCTCAGATGTTGTGCATCCAAGCACAAAAAACTAGGACTAGAGACAACTGAAGACAACTGCAGGGTGGAAACTACGGTGATAATGCAAAACGGTCAGTCAGCGGTCGTGGACGGGGCCTAAACAGCCTATTTTCCATCACTTATTTTGCAATCAAGCAATCAAAATGTGTTTAACACTTGGAACTTGGAATTGGACTTGGAATTGAGCCTATTTTCAAAAAAAGTGGAGTGTTCCTTTAAAGCTTTAACTAAGCACTATAACAACATGACATTCAGTGTAGTAAAGTGAAAGTGAAAGTGAAAGTGACGTGACGTGACGAGTGGCCAAGTATGGTGACCCATACTCGGAATTTGTGCTCTGCATTTAACCCATCCAAGTGCACACACACAGTAGTGAACACACACACAGTGAACATACACCCGGAGCAGTGGGCAGCCATATTGCTATTGCTTGCTCAAGGGTCTCACCTCAGTCATGGTATTGAGGGTAGAGAGAGCGCTGATTATTCACTCCCCCCACCGACAATCCCTGCCGGACCTGGGACTCGAACCTGCAACCTTTTGATTACAAGTCCGACTCCCTAACCATTAGGCCACGGCTGCCCCCAAAATGATTTTACATAAACGCATTTTGGTAGATTTTGAGGCGCATTACTGTGAAAAATAAAAGTAATCCACTGCATCCTCAATGGCTCAGATGTTGTGCATCCAAGCACAAAAAACTAGGACTAGAGACAACTGAAGACAACTGCAGGGTGGAAACTACGGTGATAATGCAAAACGGTCAGTCAGCGGTCGTGGACGGGGCCTAAACAGCCTATTTTCCATCACTTATTTTGCAATCAAGCAATCAAAATGTGTTTAACATTTCAAAACACATTCTCATGTTAGCAGACAGATTACATTTTCACATGTGACCAACAATTCCATAACAAATATAAAATATCATAATGACACGTTATCAAAATATTCATCTGACAGAGATGACATAGACCTGACAGAGTTGACACATCTGACGGTGGTGACGAAAACCTGAATTTGTAGTGACTTTAACTATCAAATACACTATTTTATATTTAATGTAATTAAAAATGACTTGAAAACCACAAAAATATGATGACTTCATTGAATGTCAACTCTGTCATTGACCCATGACCATCGTCAGACAGAAAATCTTACAGTGGTTACATGACAGCGTTGACAAATTTGGCATTTCTTTCACAAAACAAATAAAGCTCACGTAGCAGCTAGCCATTTTGTGTTTTTTTTCCTGTTGATGCTAGATGCTAATAGAATCTGCTTCAGGTGAATAAAATGATCCAAACATTTTGAATAATTTCCTCAGAAATTGGACGATGGTGTTAACATATCAGGATTGTGACACAGGAAATATTAACATTAAGATAAAACATTAAAATAGTCTAAAACTATAAAACTTACCAGAGCCTGTCTGACACTGAATGTGGCCTCTTATATTCAGTTTTTTTGTTTGTTTGTTTACATTTCAATGAATGTCTGAAGGTTTTGACAAAAAGTCAAACTTTGAAACCTAATGAAACATGCATGTGTCCTTGAAAAACAAATTTGCTTTGATATGAGATATTATAAAGTGTTAATTCTGATAAAACAAGCTCATTGAAAAAGCTGTTTAATCTGTTTTATTGCTTATGAACGATTGAACCCTTCTCTGTGGACACTGGTTTTGATGTAGTGAGAAGACAATAAGTGTCACAGATTTGCTGTAATAATGATACAATTAAACTGAATAGGATAACTGGCACGTCCTGATTTTGCTGAGTTTGATGTGTTCCTGGGTCAACATGTTTTGTTGACCCTGGAACAACATTTTAATTTAAAAATGTAGTCTTGACCACATTCCTAAACCTAACCTTACCTATGAGCAATCTCTAAAATCAGAGGAAATGATAGATGAATGACACTGATGTACAAGCACCAGACACTGATTATAAGCCTTTTTCAAATCTGATTGGTTAATCACAATGTTGTTCCAGGGTCAACAAAGATGTTGATCCAGGGCATGTTGCACTTGGTAAAATCAGGTTCTGCGGGATAATTGTGTTAAATACATTTTATTATTAATTCCTCATAACATTTACAATTAAAAATATTTTTATTTTTAAACCTAATAGCAGTTACAATTCCTGGACATGTTTTGTCCTCTGTCTCAAAAATCAGTTGGTTTTATGATAAGGCTAATGAAAATTTGGGCATTTACACATTTTCAACAAAAATGGAAAACCTTTTATGCATTTTGGCTGTTCATTTAAACAACAACAGCATTTAGGGGGCCTGAAAATGCAAACAGGTTTAAAAGTGCAAGTTTTTGAAAACAAAACAATTATTATCTCTGCGTTACTATTTTCAACTACAAAAACATGTATTTGTAAAAATGCAATGTCATGTGTATTACGAGGTCACCCTAGTGAAAAAAAAAATAGTGAAAATGTATATAAACAGTATATGAGTATAAAATCTGCAACCTCTTCCTCTGACATAACTACTCCAAACTCATAAGACCTTTGTTCATTTTCGGAACACAGATTAAGATATTCTTAAGAGCTTTCTGACCCTACATATACAACAACACAACTACCACATTCAAGACCCAGAAAAGTAGTAAAGGCATTGTTAAAATAGACCTTGTGACATCAGTGGTTCAACTGTAATGTTATGAAGCTACGAGAATACTTTTTGTGCACAAGGAAAACAAAAACAATGACTTTATTGAAGAATTTATTGTCTTCTTCAGATAAATATACTACAGCAGCACCACATGCATCACTGTACTCTAGTGAACATGTACTGAAGACTGACACAGAAGAGAAAAAATTGTTAAATAAAGTCATTATTTTTGTTTTCTTTGCACATAAAAAGTATTCTCATAGCTTCAAAACATTGCGGCTAAACAGAACCACTGATTTAATAAATCTAAGTGACATTTCATGTACTGTTCCAGTAAAATACTGTTACATTTAGTTTTTGGAGGTGAAAAGAAAAGTTCTATTTTTAAGTTTTATTCAGTTTAAAGTGTGGGTAAAGAATGCAAATACGTGAGGCCACTGCATGTGAACCTCTTCTTCTTAAGATGTTTATCAAGTGTTTGTACATTTTAATTAGAGTGTGACGATGCTCTCCAATTCACTGTCTTCAATATTCATGTGGGCTTACTGGGCACTAAAATAAAGGCCTACTAAAGCAAGCACAGACAGCATACTGTAATCAAAGACTCAGTTGTTTTACATCAGGCTGTTTTACTGAGGTTTTAGAAAGAGATTTCATTTTAAAGCAAACTGCAGGAAATTTTTTTTTTAGATTTTTTAGAAACAGAAATGCCTTGTCTATTGCCACCGAATCAATATGTTGCATTAGCACATATCATAAGCTACATGATGTAAGCGACTAGACAGAGCACGAAAAATCAGACATAATAACTCAGAGGGACACAGGCGGTGTTCTGGCCAGGTGGACTAGTAATGACTTTCATTGACTTTCTGAGGTGCTTGGCAATTTCACAGGCCGGATTTATTTGGTAGAGATTTCGGTTCACACTGAGCTAGTGTCCTCGCTAGCAGCGTTTGTGTGCATGTGTGTGTGCTCGTCACAAGGGATGACACAGTGTGCCTCTCTCTCTTTCTCTCTTTTAAAAGTTCTGGCTCTCTCCCACTCACTCACAGTCACATTCCCGTCTTCTTTCTGTTCCCCTCACTCTCGACAATTGTATAATGCACTTAGTAACACACAGAGGAAAGAGAGCAAGTAGAACGAGAGATAGACAGGAAGAGGTTGCTCAGGGAGAAATAAGTGGCTGTAACTCATCCATAATGCAGTGTCTTGGTCAACAATCATGTCACTTTGGGTAGAACCGTCCAAAATTCACTCCGCACGGCCAAATGCAAAACTCCAAAATCCTTTCAGACAAACAATGTGGCGATACACAAAGCAAAACTGTTGTTGAAAATGAAACAGATGCATAAATAAATCATAATCTTGCCTAATGCAGGTAGAATACACATGCTGTTCTGTGTCGTCTAATACATATTACATCACAAACATTCATGAGAGCCCCATGCCAGCTGGGGTCTGTTTTTCCTTTTTTTCCATTGTTGATAATAAAATAGATGTCATTCAAAATCATTTCTATATTACATGCCCACATCTCAGGAGATAAATCAAAGTCAAAGATAAATGAGTCGCTCTTGAGTCAAAGATAATGGTGGTATGTGCATGGGGGAGGTAAACAGCTTTATACAAAAATAAATAATGTCTTAATAATAATCATAAAGAAAAAAATGATTTGCTTAATAGTCTTTGCTCAAAAAAAAGTATCCTCACAGCTTCATAACATTACAGCTGAACCACTGATGTCACATGGACTATTTTAACAATGTCCTTACTACCTTTCTGGGCCTTGAATGTGTCAGTTGCATTGCTGTCTATGCAGGGTCAGAAAGCTCTCAGATTTCTTCAAAAATATTTTCATTTGTGTTCTGAAGATGAACGAAGGTCTTTGTTTGGAACGACGTGAAGGTGAGTAATTAATGATTAATTAATGAATTAATTTTAATTTTTGGTTCAAATATCCCTTTAACGTAGGAGATGAAAAGTATGATAAGTTCATTTTAAAAATAACGGAAGTCATTGGATAAACCAATGCATTTGCGGGCATATTCTTTGTTATAAACACACATACAGTACATAGAAGATCTGAGTCAGATGAAAAACATCCTCAGAATGTTGAATATTATATTATGCACAACCTGTCTATGTTGGCATCAGCATCACTTGGCTGCTTTTACCAAGTGACAGAAAAGTTTTGCCAAAATACTGTCAAATTTGTTGTCAAGAGATAAGCGAAGTGTTTTCTTCCACCTTGAAAAAGTGTAGTGTAAGAAAAAGCCATAAAAATAAGCCACAATGTACTATGTTCATATGAGTAAATTTTCTGTACTGATTTTTTACAAGTGTTTTAGCTGTATAAGACAGCTATGAGGTCACCGAGGTCTGGACCTTGGTACAATTTTGTTATAAAGTAAAATAAATTGTCTGAATGACTTATTTGCAGTTTAAAACTCCTCATATGAGTGTCTACATCTGTAACTAAGTTTAGACATTTTCCAAGAATGTTAAGTGTCCATGGTATCCACCTAATTTTTCACCTTATGGGTGTGGCTTCTGGTCTCATGCACATCCAGCTATTTTTTTTTATCAATGTACAAAACAGCTCATTTTGCTGCTTGGTGTTACAAACTGCCACATAGTGAGCACAACGTTTTCAATTCATTCCTATGGAAGTTGAGCTTAAACACTCTGATGCTCTTGGCTGCTCTCAATGCTTTCTCCACACTGCGCTAGGCTCTCTCTATAGGCTATGTTTCGTCATTTTGAATTTTAGGTTGTACCTAGATGGCGCCAAAAAGTGTTAAAAGAAGATGAAACACAAACATTGTTTTCAGAGGCATGCTCTGCCCTAAATTTGACATGCCCCAAAACAGTGGTGTAGTAGCATTGCCATCGGCACTTAACGCGGATTTGATGCTGTAGCGGAAACGAGTTGTGAGGGCACAGGCACAGCTATGTTGCCAGATCAGTGTATTAGAAGCGTCCTTGAACTTGTCTTTTTCACTTATTTTGACAGTTTAGAAAGTTAATAAAGTGGAACATTGCAATCTTGGATTAGCGATATCTTTATCTTATCTTATCTGCAGATTTAAACTAATTTTTGTTTATTTTTCATTTCTTTTTCGGTATTTGTTTGTATTCATAGCAATATCTGGCAACGCTGCATTGCTGGCAATTAAACTGACAGTAAAAAAAAGCCAACAGACAAGTTATTGCTACATTTGGTAAGGCAAACGCAAAAATATCATGATTTTGCTATGCTATCAAAATAGTGTATCCACCTTATTTTTCCCATAAGAGTGGATGTGGGACATTTGTAAATGTAATTTGTCTGGCTTCCAGTCTCATCCACATACAGCTATTTTCAGCTGTACAAAACAGCTTGTTTTGCTGCTTGATATTGCAAATTGATGTGTCTTACCATATTATTTTAATGTATTATCGTAGTACAAACAGTTTTGCTATTTACTGCACGTTATTCTTCTCGTTATTTCTCTACGGTGGCTTATGAACCAGAAGTCGATCACTAACGTTTGGTAAGGCAAACGCAAAAAACATCATGGTATTATCTGTCAGAAACGTTATCAACGCTATCAAAAACAGAGTGTCCACCCTATTTTTCCTATAAGAGCGGACGCAGCCATTTTTAAATTTGTAGAATGTCTGGCTAGTTTTGCTATGTTTGTTTTAGTTAATTTACAATTCTTAAACTCTCTTAGACCTTGCTAATTTTCAAACCCAGCAATTATGACAATGATTCTGTTGTGTCTATAAACTTAGCAGAACAGTACTGGTAATATTCTGCCAGGACATTACTCATTTTTTACTAAATTATTTCTTACTGTATATGAATTTTGCTATACATGACTAATTAGTTTCATTTGCATTTAGCATTTGAGCCATTATATGTGGTCAAATTGCATAATTATATCATATAATCTTACAAAAACTCATAAATAAAAATTATTCCTTATAAACATCCTCAGCTTTAAATTACAGATGACATATACCTCTCGAAGGTAGTATGTGCATGAATGTGTGTAATTAACAAAGATATCCATATGCATTTTTGTTAACGCATCATGCAAATGAAGTCAAGCAATGTATCTTAAATGCAAATATATAGCAAAACTAATCTGTTCAGAGGTAATTAGTTTGATAAGTGACAGTTATGACAGAGGCTTATGCTTGAGACATATTTATGATGCTCAGAGATGAGAAGGAAGGCCGATGTCAGTCACATTTAAGCATTAACACACACAGCGTATATCTCTCCAAGTATTATTAGCTGATTGTGTGTGTGTGTGTGTGTGTGTGTGTGTGTGTGTGTGTGTGTGTTTGTGGCAGGTCAGCCCTTCCTTATCCTCTCTCTCTTGCTTTCTGTCTTCTCAATGCTTAAGCTGTCTCAGGTGTAGAGCACCCAGAGGAGTCAGTCACCATGACAGCAGCTCAGCCTGAAAGAGGCATCGGGGAGGAGAGCTGTCACTCCTTCCTTCCTTAACACTAACCACACACTCCAGCCTTGAAAGTTCACAACCACATTTATCCACAAGAAATCACATGTCTCCTGTTCACACATTCACCTGTTTTTTTATTTATTTGCATACAAACTTGTAGCATATGCACTAAATGGCCAAAAGTAGGCTATGTCAGTATGCATATGTACTTTCTGAGCATTTTACTGACTCTTCGCAAAAACCTGCCCTCCTTAGTTACTGTTGCTATGTCTGGCAAACAATGCTGCTCTCACACTTCACATCAGGTTCTCATGCAGTAAAAAATTAAGACAACTGACAACACACCAACAGACAAGACAGAGCATATTGTAAGAAATTCAATTAATAAATAATGTTTTGTGGCTCCTTAATATGTTGTGACAGTATTGCCTGTGATGTGGCAAGTGAACTGTTCGTCTTTTCATATTTATATAAAGCACGAAATAAACACGAATGAACATATTTTATTTAATATACAAGTTTAAGTCATCAGTTTACATATACAGTTTTATTTACATTTGTTTTATAAGATGCAAATTACCACAGAATTAATAATCTACATATTATGGATTCAGAATAAGTGTTTTCAAGTAAATAATTACTCTTAATTCATTTTAATTAAACACTGTAGTACAAATCTCTAAACCAGTGAAACCTAAAATATGTTTTGAACAGTGCAGATACCAGAACAACTACCTTTGAAATATATATATATATATATATATATATATATATATATATATATTTTTTTTTTTTCAATAAATAATTTAAAACATTTAGGCTATTTAAATGTTTTTCTAGGATTTACTTGCTAGGATTGTATTAAGGGATTTTATTAAATATAATAAAATTAAATTAAAAGTTAAAGCTAAATGTTTAATTGATGTTTTAGTCATTTTATTGTGTTTTTGTCATTTTTATTTAGTTATTGTTTTTTTAAAGCTGCAGTCCGCAAGTTTTGCCTCTTTGTCGCCATCTCTGTCTGAAAACCTGCAATTGCAGTTAATTGCGGCATTATCTTCCATGCGTGGGTTGTGCTCCGGCACGGCTCCAGTGCGGATGAATCTAATGTTTTGGTAGCTGTCTAAAACTTTTGTTCTGACCAACTGAGGAAAAACACTACAGGTGTTTAAATCTAATGATGGGTTATCTCATATCACATCAAACTAGTAAGTTATTATTATTGTTATACTTTGTTCTCAAATTGTTCATGTTAACAACATCAGCATTGCGTAACTACATGTATGTAGTGTGTAGGCCTATTAGCGTTTCTGTTTCTGTACAGTCTAATCTCTGATTGATTTAAAATTCAAATTTCATGTGAAGAAATTCTTTTAGCCAAAAAAGCAAATCATTCTTCCTTAGAACCGGTGTTCTCTGTAAAATACAAAACTTGTGTAATCCCACGTAGGCTACCTGCAATCAAATGCACATTTAATACTGGAGTAATCTAATTTCAGTCACTTATGTTTCATAAACACAAACTTTTTGGATTACATTCCGCAATCAGAATGATAAGTTTAATTATTTCAGCCGCTGTGAGAAAAGGCTATAAACTATCCGGCACCTGCAGCATTCTCACATGCGATAAAGCTACTAGCCGGGACGCCTTCTTTATTTTTACAGACGTGACGTAATGACACAGTGGCATGCTTGAATTTCCCACAAAAACCTACCCGTACCACTCAATTAAAAAAACATTATTATAAGCTAACCGTTGTGAATCGGGCTAAAGTAAGGCGATAGTTTTGTACTTGCTCAAAAATTTATTTTGTATAATTTTTAACCAAAAAAGTTAAGACTGCCGCTTTAAATGTAATAAAATATAAATATAAATTTAAAATATAAATATAAAATATAAATAATTTCTTAATACAACATTTTTTTATTTAATAATTGTGTATAACATATTTTATATTATAATATAATATAATATATTTTAACATTTCTTATTCATTTTTATTACAGTTTAAGTTATTTTAGTACATTAAAAAAAATATGTACCAATAAGTACATATCACCGTAGTTTCCAAAAGAAATGAACACTAGAGGCAGTAAAACAGCGAGCACTTGTAATCATTTTTGTACACATTATTACGGCTTCATGTTTCATTTTCTAGATGTAACAAGCTTGCTTAGTAGCTCAGCCAGCACAGAATTGGACTTGGGGTACAAATCTCATGAAAAACATAAGTGACGATGAAAGAGCTGAAATTGCAGAGATCGAAAAAACAAGCTAAAACGGCATCTGCACGGCATGCTTATGATTGTGATTTTGTCACATTCCTTTTTTTTTCATACTATCAGGTAGGTTTAGGTGTAGTGCAGATGGTATGTTATTTTTAAATGTCACGAAGCATTAGAGTTATAGCACCACTCAATGGACATTTCAAGTCAGAACTACAGTGACACTTACAAAACCAACATCACATAAAACGTACCATATGTACGTTCATCTCGTACACTCTTTTAGGACATTTCACATTTAACATTTCACAAAATGTACATGGTGGTATTTATTTCGCATCATGCAAAAAAATTCCCACAGGTACGTTTTCATCATGAGATCATTTATTATTATTGTGCCTTATTAGTTTTAGTTTATTTAGTTTACCGTCATTATGTACAATGCACAAGTTTATGACTTCAGTACATCAGTACTGATTATTGTATATCAATAATGATTATATGCATTGTAATATATGTAAACACACTAATACGATTCTATACACATCATGGCATTATAGGCCAGGTATAAAATGCAACACACACCCTAAAAAAGTTTTGAGACCGCTGTCATATACTGTTAATATATTTGTTTTAGCCTGCATGTCTATTTCAAACGTATGCTTAGCATGATCCACGGAGCATTAGAATAAACAGATGATTCATTCCACAGGAAATGTGAGTGTTTAGAGATGTGGGAAGAGGGAGGCAGAGCAGTGTATTGTGCTCCGCAGGTCCTTCAGAGCTCTTGATGGGTGAGGTGTGCAGATCACAGTGTGGGGAGAAAGACACAGGCGGGCATGTCGGTGTACTCAAAGGCCAGTGAGGGAGGACTCAGTTGTGACTCAGTCGTGACTCAGAGTTTGGCACACACTGTTTTAGATCCACAGCACAGCTCTCACAGTGGCCGCCAGTTAATGCTCTGCAAGCTCAATGCTAACAGTTACCATGGAGATCTCCACAGGAGCACATACTAAAATCTATCAGATTTTCCTAAGTGTGAAAAGAAGTGCTTTTAATGCCTGTAGTCTGCAGGTGTGGGTTGCAACTGTATACACACCCTTAGAGCAGGATGGCTCAAACAGATCATGTGGATGTTAGCTTTAATAGCCGCAACAAAAGGTTGACAAATAACCTGTTAACCACATGGTCACTCTCAGTTCTACTCTGCAGTCCGATTTCAGAGATTTGCTCATCTATGACCTTTTTCTCTTTGTCCTACATTCCCTGGTTCTTACTGAAGCAAAGTGATTTGCAAAAATGTGATTCTGCAGATACAGATCACCTGGCCTAAAGCTCACATCTCTTGGTTGACCCAAAAGTTGCTGTCCCGGGACAAAGTAGTCATGGTTTTGCTAACAAATATGGACCCATTTGGTGCTGCTAAAAAAAAAAAAAAAAAAAAAAATCAAATTTTGCAGGTCTTTGTACCATTAAAACATCCTGCAAGTTTCATAGCTTAAAAAGTCATCCACATTGAAAACAACCATGTATTAAATCAAGCTCCAAAAATTCCTTTCATTCATTTTTAATGGCATCCCAGATTGTGTCTGAGGATTGTTTGGAGGATTTTGTTTCACAAAGAAACATTCGTTGAAAGATGAAGCAGTAGATCTGACTGCAGCTGCATCACAAATGGTAAGCAAATAATTTAATAATGCTTTGTCTGGAAATTACCATTTTATTTTTTCTGTCATGTTGTCAAAACACTCAAAAATGCAATGACATTAGTCAATCATAACAGATTACTGAGAAGCCTTAAGCCTTTAACTGTCACCCGTCCCCTCAGTGGGACGCCTAAATTTACTTCACCATATTACAGAAAATCCTAATCTAATCATGACAATATTTTTGGAAAGGTCTAAGACTCCTAAATAGATATTTTACCACTGTTTTGTGTTACAAATTATATAGGAAAAGTAATAGATTCATTTATGACAAAAGTGCACCTCAAAAATCTACATCATAACAGGACCGGACCTTTGTCACAAAAAGACTTTCTTTGTTGCCTTTTTCTCTTTTCACGTTTTAGAAATAATAAGAAATTATATCCTCCTGAGACCCATAAAAAAAGTTTTGTGAATTTAGTATTTTTTTCATGTCATTACATTGTTTAGCGCATAAGAAAAAAAGTGGAAAATTAACATTTTGAAAAAGTATATTTAATTCATATTTTATTCAGTGTCCTCTGTAGAGGACACTATGACTAAGTTTTTCTAAAAAAATAAAATGGTATAAATAGATATCAAAAACAAAAACAATGGGATTTTTTTTATAAAATCACCAATCAATTTTTAAGTTTTAGGATATACCAAACTTTTTATACCAAACTTTGTTTAAGGATGATTCTCAACTTATGTTATGTCATGTTATAAAATATTTAACAAAATTATTTGATTTACCATTTTGTTTTATGCAATGTGTGTGTAAAAATTTCCATAAACTTGTTTTCCCATTAAACACAGTATATCTATACACTCTAATTTGAATATTAATGTGTTGCTGGTGCATGTTGAAAAAAGAATTGTCATAATGGGAGTAATAATTGGTCAGATTTTCGTATTAATATCTAATAATTTATAAGAATATTGATATATTGATGAATATGTTTTTTTTTCCTATTCAATTGTTATGTCTCCCAAAATGCATAATAAACATGCTTTTAGTCCTGGTGTCCTCTACAGAGGACATGTATGAAATGATGTCCTGTTTCATAACAGGAAGTCATACTTGGATTTGAAAACTCATAACATTTTCCTGAGATGTTGCTTTATGATAAACAATTAGAAAATTGTTCAGATTTAAATGATAATCACAAAATATAATCATATTTCCATAAGGATGTACAATTTTTCACTAAATTAATTTTAGCCATTTTTAAAGACCAAGGAGAGGGTGTGACCATGGTCAAACTTCCAAATGTTTGGAATGTGAGGTCATCCTAGAAATTCGCTAAAATATAATGTTCACTACAGAGGTAAAAACTCCATAGCCGGGTCTCAGGAGGATATATTTTAGCTGAAAACTTAAAATCTCAAAATTCACCTTTCAAACCATTTTAAAATCAGACATTGCATTACCATGGAAAATGTACATCAAAATCGTATTATAAAATGTTTTCGTTCATGAATTATTAAGTTTGCATAGTGCATTTTCACGTCTATATTCAAAAATGGGAGGACCCATCCCTTGAAAACAGGTTGTTTTAGACAGAGGGTCAGAATGAGGGTTGAAAATAATTTTTTTTCCACATATTTATTAGTTTTTGTGTGTGTGTGTGTGTGTGTGTGTGTGTGTGTGTGTGTGTGTGTGTGTGTGTGTGTGTGTGTGTGTGTGTGTGTGCGCGCAAAAAACTTTATTAAAATTATAAATAAACCTCATGGAGCGTTAAGCATTAAAACAAAAAATCTACAGGTGCTGGTCATATAATTAGAATATCATCAAAAAGTTGATTTCACTAATTCCATTCAAAAAGTGAAACTTGTATATTATATTCATTCATTACACACAGACTGATATATTTCAAATGTTTATTTCTTTTAATTTTGATGATTATAACTGACAACTAATGAAAACCCCAAATTCAGTATCTCAGAAAATTAAAATAATGTGAAAAGGTTCAATATTGAAGACACCTGGTGCCACACTCTAATCAGCTAATTAACTCAAAACACCTGCAAATGCCTTTAAATGGTCTCTCAGTCTAGTTCTGTAGGCTACACAATCATGGGGAAGACTACTGACTTGACAGTTGTTCAAAAGACGACCATTGACACCTTGCACAAGGAGGGCAAAACACAAAAGGTCATTGCAAATAAGGTTGGCTGTTCACAGAGCTCAGTGTCCAAGCACATTAATAGAGAGGCGAAGGGAAGGAAAAGATGTGGTAGAAAAAAGTGTACAAGCAATAGGGATAACCACACCCTGGAGAGGATTGTGAAACAAAAAACTCATTCAAAAATGTGGGGGAGATTCACAAAGAGTGGACTGCAGCTGGAGTCAGTGCTTCAAGAACCACTACGCACAGGCGTATGCAAGACATGGGTTTCAGCTGTCGCATTCCTTGTGTCAAGCCACTCTTGAACAACAGACAGCGTCAGAAGCGTCTCGCCTGGGCTAAAGACAAAAAGGACTGGACTGCTGCTGAGTGGTCCAAAGTTATGTTCTCTGATGAAAGTAAATTTAGCATTTCCTTTGGAAATCAGGGTCCCAGAGTCTGGAGGAAGAGAGGAGAGGCACATAATACACGTTGCTTGAGGTCCAGTGTAAAGTTTCCACAGTCAGTGATGGTTTGGGGTGCCATGTCATCTGCTGGTGTTGGTCCACTGTGTTTTCTGAGGTCCAAGGTCAACGCAGCCATATACCAGGAAGTTTTATGGAGATGCAGATTTCATTTTCCAACAGGACTTGGCACCTGCACACAGTGCCAAAGCTACCAGTACCTGGTTTAAGGACCATGGTATCCCTGTTCTTAATTGGCCAGCAAACTCGCCTGACCTTAACCCCATAGAAAATCTATGGGGTATTGTGAAGAGGAAGATGCGATATGCCAAACCCAACAATGCAGAAGAGCTGAAGGCCACTATCAGAGCAACCTGGGCTCTCATAACACCTGAGCAGTGCCACAGACTGATCGACTCCATGCCACGCCGCATTGCTGCAGTAATTCAGGCAAAAGGAGCCCCAACCAAGTAGTGAGTGCTGTACATGCTCATACTTTTCATGTTCATACATTTCAGTTGGCCAGGATTTCTAAAAATCCTTTCTTTGTATTGGTCTTAAGTAATATTCTAATTTTCCGAGATACTGAATTAGGGATTTTCATTAGTTGTCAGTTATAATCATCAAAATTAAAAGAAATAAACATTTGAAATATTTCAGTCTGTGTGTAATGAATGAATATAATATACAAGTTTCACTTTTTGAATGGAATTAGTGAAATAAATCAACTTTTTGATGATATTCTAATTATATGACCAGCACCTGTATGTCATGACCCCTTTAAATAGAAATATTAGTAACATTGTTAGTAACATCGCATAAAATTTAAAAGCCAAAATGTGCTTTTTACAGTTTTGTCTTGCTTTTCAAAGAAAAAAAAATCAATTACAAAACAACAATAAAAATATTTACTTAACACAGAACATTTTTAACATTCTAGTAGACAGTAGACATTATAGCCAACCAACAAAGCACAATTTAACTTAAAATACGTATTAATAGAGCTGTTATAATTATTGTTATTGTTTTTTTTTTTTTTTTTGAATGGTAGTTACAGTTTCCACAAAAAAAAAAAACAGTTCAACACTGATAAAATAAAATGAAATAAAAAAAAACACATACAAATTATTTCTAAAGCATCTTTTGACTGAAGAAATGACTTTGCCAACCTTCACATAGTTAACATAAAAGCTTCTGCAAAGAGAACAAACTGTATCACAGGAACACAAGTCTAACACCTCTCCCAGGAATCAGAAGATTTTTTTTTTCTGATATGGCAGTGTTGCAAACTGGAATCTTTCACCTGAGCAGTGACACATCATGCGTAAACTCTCTCACTGTAGGTCACAGAGAGAATCAATAAACAGCTTCACAGATGACAGTTCAATTGCTGGCAATAAGACAATACTGCAGTGCAGTGTTGTATTCCCATGACTGATAAAGTCAGTTTTGTGTAAATAACATCAAACAGCAGTGATGTCACATAGAAGTGATGGATGAGATGTAAATAATCCATCACATAATTTCTCTCTAACAAAAAAAAAAAAAAAAAAGAAATAAAAAGAAAAGAAAGAAATAAAAGAAAACAGTTCAGTACTAGTTGTTCTGACAGTGCTAGTGGTTCGATATATGCCTCTACAAACAGCTGCACATACATTACATGCTTAAAGTGTGTGACAGTTTTAAAATGCATTTTAAAATGAAAAAGCATTATCATAAACAGGGCCTAAAAGTGGTTAATTGGCTCATAATCATAGGGGAACCACTTACATTCAAAGTGAATGTAAACCCCCATATTATGGATTAAAAGAGCACGGAAATCTAACTAAATCTCCTATGACAACTTGCAGTGTTACATATCATAAAGGCAGAGAAAAGAACACAACACTGCAGACAACAGGTAGCTAAATGCCATTATTATTGCTGTTTTCCATGTTCGTGGAGTAAATATTTTTACATAGCTTTTGAAAAATGCTGGGTAGCCAGCGTTTCGTATCCATTTTTGCCAGTTAGTGTACACTTACGTCACTGGTAGTTCCTATAGAACTGTTTTAGACCCTACTCTGAAGTAGGAGCTAATTTAGGCTGTTTACACTAATGCTGTTTTAAAACCAAAACGATCCTTGTCTACACTGGCATTTTCACAGCGTTTTAGAAATAACCTCAATCCACACTACACAACCAAAAACGCATGTCACATGACCATTCATGCAGGTACAACAATAAGCATGATGTTGTTGTTTACATGGTCAAAGATACGCAGAGCGAATGTACGCAGAGCCACAAAATGGTTTTCAACAGTCTAAAACAGGGTCTGCAGCGTTTTCGAAAGTCTTCATTTTCGAGGGTCAAAAACCACGGCGAAGTAGTGTAAATGACAGGCGTAACCGAAGCAAAATGTATGCGTTATAAAACAAACAAAAAAAACATTAGTAGCCTCAGTTCCTCCAAATAGAGTTCCTAGAACTACAGTGGATATAAAAAGTCTACACACCCCTGTTAAAATGCCAGGTTTATGTGATTTAAAAAAAAATTAAATACCACAAATAATTTCAGAACTTTTTCCACCTTTATTGTGACCTATAACTTGTACAACTCAATTAAAAAAACAAACTGAAATCTTTTTTTCTGTGGAAAGTAAAAATAAAAAACTACAATAATGTGGTTGCATTAGTGTACACACCCTTAAACTAATACTTTGTCGAAGCACCTTTTGATTTTATTACAGCACTCAGTCTTTTTGGGTATGAGTTTATCAGCCTGACACATCTTGACTTGGCAATATTTGCCCACTCTTCTTTGCAAAAACACTCCAATTCTGCCAGATTGCGAGGGCATCTCTTATGCACAGCCCTCTTCAGATCACCCCACAGATTTTCAGTTGGATTCAGGTCTGGGCTCTGGCTGGGCTATTCTAAAATTTTAATCTTTTTCTTGTAAAGTGATTCTTTTGTTGATTTGGATGTATGCTTAGGGTCATTGTCGTGCTGAAAGATGAAGTTCCTCTTCTTTTTCAATTGAGTTGTACAGGTTATAGGTCAGATAAAAGGTGGAAAAAAATTAATTATCATGGTCTTATTTTTACAAATCACATAAACCTGGCATTTTAACAGGGGTGTGTATTTTTTTTTATATCCACTGTAAATACGCTCTTAGTTCCAGCTGTGCAAACACACCAAAGAGCGGGAACTTCCACCAATAGTTCTAGGAAGGTTCCTCCGGTGAGAAAGCCCCTTATTTGTCCTATTTTTAAATGTGTCACCCATGTTACTCAAATATTTGATATGAATAGAAATGTACTACAATACCAAAAGCTGTTTTGAATTTATTTTTTATCTGAGGTCAAAAAGTCTCATGTGGGGGCCCTGGAATATTTCCTTATAGGGGCAAAAAGGTTTGTTGAGAACTGCGTTATCTTCAGGAAATAGACTGTATTTTAAAGCTGTTTCTTAATCCTTTCCCCAACTAAACTAAGAGACTAAGAGAGAGTTCAAGAACGGATTCTTTATATGGCAGTGGTGCTATATAACACCTCAGCCACCCCAAAGAATCGCTAAAGAACCATACTGGGCTTAACAAGGTCTTGATATGGTCGCACTGCTAGCATCTTAACTACCTCAAAGACCGCTAAAGAACTGCAAGATGTCATTGTGAAGATATCATCTTATTAGGATACTTTAGTCTCTGGGTGCTTGGGCTTAATTATCATTTCTAACCCATTGGTCCTGTCTTTTCAGCTAGACAAGCATTTAGCCTATCAGAAAGGATGGGGCACTCACCTACACATTGTTTCCAAATATGTATGATTTTACCAAACAATTTAGTTATAATTATTAGTATGCAATGTTTATGATTGTATGTATTGATTCAGCTGATATTCTGAGGTTGTTCAAAAAAAGCTGAGGAAAAACAAAGATTGTGTTCTGTAAAACAAAAATGAACTTAACCTTCCCAGAGAAAATAAGTCCCATCCAAACAGGGCTAAAGTCAGAGGTCTGTGACTGAGGGGAACAGGCATCTGTGGTGATTACTGCTAGGAAATGTATCAAATCTACAACAAGAGACTGGCCAGGATACATTTAGAGTGACTAAGCCCACCCATTGGTCTGTGACTAAGTCCATTATACAAAATGAAATGCACAGAAACGGAACATGCTGTAATGAGGTGGATGACAAATCACTGAAACATTCTTGAGTTTTTCCATTTGCTTCCATTTTCTTCTTTTCCATTTGCATACACAGATTTGTCACAACTATTAGTGGATTAGTAGTTATGCAGTTCAGCCAGCAACGAGTCAGGAGAAAAACAAAACCTAATGTCAGAGGCTGGCTATTACTAATATATCAAAAAAGAGTACTGAATGATTATTATATTTTCATACATGAAAGAAACTCAACTGGAGAACTACAATCAAAAAGTCAGTCCTAGCAATTGTGCATTATCCCAGTGATTCTGATTCACCAGATCTACCCACAGCAGCACACATGAAACACCAGAAGCCAAATAAGGGAGACTGTAACCAGGAATAATGAACCGCACCGGTGTTGTCATGCTCAATATTACTCAACATTCATTACAACTTATTAAACCTAACAATGTTTGACTGGCCAAACAAGCTGCCTTCAAAGCCTTCTGTGAAACTAGATATACTGGAGAAGTCAGGGCTGAATTAAGCTCTCATTTAAAAACAGGTTAATCTGATAAATGATTCCAGATGTACGTGTAGTGTGCTGATGACTGCATATTCAGACAGCAAACTGTAAATTATTTTTCTTACCAAGACACTATTGCTCATACTTAGAGTCATGTCTATAACCAGGGTTTAAAAAATTAGTGAAGTCTAAGGTTAAAAATTGTGCTATAATAACCCCTACAAATAAAACTCCTATTAAAACATTAAAAAAAATAAAAAATAAACCAAAATTATTTAAAATCTTTTGCAAATAATATAAGAAAAATAAATTGCTGAAAAACTTACCACCCTTTCCTACTATGTCCTTCTCAAAATGATTTAGCAGCTTCCACATGTTTTTTCTTCATAGTTTAGACAGAATAAATTACCAGAACAAGGTATTCATTAGTACACTTAACATGCAATCCATGCTGTTGTTTACATCTGAATATCAGTGGTATGGTTGCAAATCCGGGTAACTGTAATTATAAGTGCAAATTCTCTACGGCCGTGCTAAGAGTTGTCAGGGATTCGTTAGCAACTGAGAAGCAACCCTAAGAAGCAACTGTGATCCGCTTGTGATATGCCATTAGGGTTAAAAACAGACACTGTAGCAACCACCAAAAAAAATCATAACAGCAAAGAGCATTTACATTTTCTTCAGAACTGTAAAATGCTCACTTGTAGCAGAGTGTATCAGAACACTCTGCAATGTGTTGCACTAAAGATTTTCTGATGATGACCATATAGGGAAGTTTATATTACAGTTATAGTTTAATATGAGAATCAACAATGTGATTGAAACAGCTATGCTGCATTATTGATTGAGTGTCAGGAGTGTGTGTAGGTTTGGCCCCCTGAGGCGGGTTCCCTAGAAACCTGCCATATAAAACTATTTCAGACTGCATTATAAAGTGCGCTTTGAAAACAGGCCCCAACGCTGATCTCGCTCTGAAGATGTACAGTATGAAGCACTTGGCTGTCTTTGTTCTTGCATGTCACACGCTGTCACTGTCCACAGGCCTTTGATGGTGTGTGACAGCAAGCTGTGCTGGTCTGAATGTCAGCCAGATGTGGGTGAGAGGATGAACATGAGGAGCAGATGTCCCCTCTCATCACTCATCAGCCACAGCTTGATGATAGCCACCTCAGGTCACATCAGCCATGAGCACACAACTGCGCTTTCAGCAAAGCTCTGAGATTGCGCTTGAATTTCAGACTCCCCATTAGCCAGCCAATTTGTACACTGGAATAAAAAAAATCTACATAATTATTTTTGACTTTTTCTCAACAAATAATATATAATAATTAAAACAATTAAAACATCAGTGTTTTTAAAGGATACAACTTGAAATCTGCAGCAGCAAAAACCAACAGCAGCAGCAATTCAGTAGCATACCAGATCTATTCCACCAAGACCAAATACATTATCGTTTTTATATCCCAACTTGATCTCATGACAAAAACATACCCGTGGGAACTTTTTTGCAAGATGCAAAATAAATAGCGCCATGTACGTTTTGTGACATATTCGCTATGAAATATCCACTGAATGACACTAAAAGACTGTTCGTATTTTTTCCCTGAAACAGATGAATGTACTTATGGTCCGTTTTATGTGACATTGGTTTTGTACGTGTCACCGCAGTTCTGATTTGAAATGTCAGTTGTGTGGTGCTATAACTCTAATGCTCGTTTTAAAACAATGTACCATCTGTATTACACCTAAACTTACGCCATAGTATGAACAAAAGCAAATGTGCAAAAAAAAAAGCACAATTGCAAGCATGCCGTTTTAGCTTGTTTTTTGATCTCTCATCTTTCAGCTCTTTCATCATGAGTCATGTTTTTCACGGAATTCGTACCCAAGGATTCCGCATCCTAAGTCTAAGCAAGTGTAACATGGGTTTCATTTTGTTTTGGGGTTTTGTTCACGTTCATGTTTTCATATCTCTTATTTTGAAGTTTACTCATGGTTCCTGTTTGTGTCTTGCTTCCCTGTTCCTCATGTTTTCCTGCCTGTGTATGTGTCATGTTCTGACTGGTTCTTGTCTTGCCATGTGGTTCTCTGTTCTGTTTATTCATTGGTTGCTATGTCATGTTCCCTGTTTCTCATTGGTCGGTTTGTGTCATGTTCCCTGACTTGGCATGGCATGGCAGAAACTTAACTAGACACAGAGACTCACCAACAGCGGTTTACAACATCAATTTGAGACACGACAAGAGACAATGGCTACATGAGTGCTACTTATAGTCAACAATGAGGGAAGCAAACCACAAACAGAAAACATGAAAGTAAACAAAACCCCAAAACAAAACCCAAACCCCATGTTACAGCAAGCTTGTTACGTCTGGAAACTGGAGCTGTAATCGTACTTGTGTACAAAAACGATTACAAGTGCTCACTGTTTTTCCGCCTCTAGTGATCATTTCTGTTGGAAACTGCAGTGATATGAACTTATTGGTACTATTGGTTCCCACAGGTATGTTTTCTCTTCTTACCATTGTGTTTATGAACAAGCCACTTCAGCCCAAGTTGGTTACATATACAGTATGTTTTAGTTATGATAATTGAATAATTTGTTGTAATCACAGATTGCGGCAAGTCTAATACCCACCCACACAAAACTCTCACTGAGACACAAACTAAGATCTTGATGCTGTCTGGAAACTGCAAGATCCTGTTTGTTTGGTCGCTAATTGTGGAGCAGCACTGTGGCAAATGGGAGGCGAGCGCTCAAAAACACTAAGCGGGGGAAACTAATTGGTGCAGCGAGCGCATGGACGGCAATGAAGCGACCCAGTGACGGGTTTAATTGATTTAATGAAGTCATCAGCTCAGTGGATCTGCTGCTAGCACCTGTCACTGTCGAACATGTCACTGTGCTAACAACAAACTAAGGCATGGGATGAATTAAAAAAGCTGTTTTTTGGAGATAGGAAAACAAGCTGAGACAATCTTATGCCTCTGGAAATGCTTGTGTTGCAATGTCATTAAGAAAAGAGACTTAAGGAAACACTGAGGTGAAAATGTCATGCTGACAGAGATAAACAGGACAAACCCACATTTTACCACACAGGTCCAAATGTTTTGTCATTAGCTGTGTGATAAGAGCAGACGGCTTGTCTTGTGCTTTTTTTTTTTCTCTCACATAGAAACTTCCACTGGGGCATTAAGAGAAAATGTCATATTGACTGTGGCATTTATTTCCTCAAATTCTATTATTAAAACTGAGCAGTGCAGGTGAATGTGTGAGCTGTCGTCTGATAAGAGTATTGGGTGTTAAGAGTTTTAGATTGAGTGGTGGATATATTTATCTTGTCTATGACTGATACAATGTGTTGTTTAAAAAAAAAAAAAAAAAAAAAGATTAACTTTCTTGGCTATACTGGATGCAATATTGTTCAAACTAGCCTAATGTTTTCCAGTAATACCAAAAGATTACTCTCGCTCTGTGCAAAATGACATTTTCACTTTTGTGTCCTTGGTACACACTAAACATTTCCACTATAATGTGACATATTTATTGTAATATGACAAGTTTTGTGGAAATGTAACTCTGTTAAGTTGTGTTTCTTAGTATTTTTTAGCTTAAAGTACAAATGTCAACAAGAAGAACAAAAGCGATTTTGTCCTCCACAAGTAACTCTCCCTGCAAAATTGTTAGTGATGCTGTTGCTTCAATAATATTTGTGCCAGCCATCCCAAGCGTCTGCCGTCAAAGTGGCTCCCTTGCCGGGTGCCGCATAAAATTATATGCTTGAAAATCCCAGAGCATTTGTACCGTATGTCTCCTCATTACTAATTCATCCGCTCTCTGTGTAGCTGTCACTGTTATTTGTCTGACAGGGATGCAAAATGATTTATTGAAGACATATTTGAGTAATTCCACAATGAAATATGACAATAATGATACTAGATAGCAAAACAACATAACTTGGGAAAAGCCAAATGTCCCCACTGATGGGAAGTGTTGGTTATACAGGCCTGCAAACTGATAAAAATGATATGTGAGTCCATTATAGTGCCAATTGCCCAGTGTCTTGACTTATAGTTGCTAAGCAATGGGCTTTTTGCTGCTGTCCTATTTTGTGTTGTACTCCATCATGAAACATCTACAATCTGCTAATTAGCTGCTGTTCGGGCTGAATGGCTGTGCTGTTTCACAAGCCCACAAAGCTCATATTACCAGGTACACCTGCCTAGGATGGACAGATTTTAACAGCTTATTGCTAAACTTTGGAGCTGTATGGAGAAGATTTCACCTCGTATTCAGTGACAGTCAAAAGTTTTTACAAGTTTCTGGTTCTAGTAATTCTATCCATGTTGAGCAACTGGATAGAGTTCAACTGAACACACTACAACTATTCAACTAGTATCTATATATTTGCAAATATTACCGAATTATACAAAAGCTATAGGTTGTGTTAGGATACTTAGGTTGGTTTTAATAGTATTTAAAGGGTTAGATAACCCAAAAATAAAAATTAGCCCATGATTTACTCACCCTCAAGGCAACCTAGGTGTACATGACTTTCTTCTTTCAGACAAATTCAATCGGAGTTATATTAAAAATTGTCTTGGCTCTTCCAAACTTTATAATGGCAGTGGGTGGGTGTTTCTGTTCAACAGTCCAAGAGAAGTCCAACAAAGCAAATCTATCCATAATAAAACGTGCCTTACACGAGGGGTGAATAAAGGCCTCCTGTAGCAAACTGACGTTTTTGTAAGAAAAGTACAAAATGAGGGTTTGTAAAGAAAAATGTTGGAGGATTTTGATTAGAGCCTGACTAATATATTACTGCCGGCACGGACGGCAGGCACGGACGCATCAGTCGCAATCATCAAACACATTTTAAAGGTAGCCGGCGCCATGGTCGTGACCGCATCACTGTATTTACTGGGTGTCTTTAGGGAATATTTGCATTTATTCATATGCAATTGAATTAGCTATTCATGTGGTGGACTGTCATGATTTTGGCAGGACACTACTGAATGATGCGCATCAGCCGGCTGATAAAGAAGTGGGTATACACTGCAGGGTTGCCAGGTTTGCACAACAAAACCCAGCTAATTGTTACTCAAAACTAGCCCGAAAGTAGCATAACTGCATTTCGAGGAGTGTCCCCCTGTAAAAAATGCATTTTGGGGGGTAAAATACATGTTTTGCGGTGTGGGACCTCTGGTAAAATTAGCCTTCCAGGGGCTAAATATTACGCTATTGGGGTCGCTTCAACCCGCGGACATGAAAAACAACCCGCAGCAACAGTATGGAAAACCGTGGACTTTGCAACACTGATACACCAAATACCTGTGTATACCCTGTAGTACACCACTGCTATAAAGTAAATAAACAATTTCCCCATCTTGAGCTCTCACAGTGAGCTTATCATACTCGTTTGCTACATTAGTAGAGCCCTATGATTTCCGTGATGCAGAAAATGCAGACGGAAGCACGGAATCCAATCATAAAAACTGAATTTTCAGTATGAAGCAGATTTTCACGGTATCTGTCATATTTTCAATGAATAAATTAAAAAAACACAGGTCAGTACACTTAAATCAAATCGTGATATAGACTAGTGTCTTTAATTATTAAACTGCAAAAAGACTATTTAAATATGAATCTTCATGTTTTGTGTTCATTTGATTACCAAAAAATACACAACATAGACTTTGTGCACGCACACACACACAGAGAGAGAGACACACACACACACACACACACACACACACACACACACATAGTATTATTTGTGTTTTTAAGTTATTTATAATAAGTGATGTGAAGTGCACTGTTAAGTGCACTGATGTCAGGTTCATTTTGGATAACAAAGTTTACTGTTCAATTGTTAAATACCCTGCCTCCATTACATATTTTTGTCACATCATTATAAGTGTTTGATCACCACATTTGCTAAAAATGTGTTTCTATATATATATTCTGTTTATGTATATACTGTATTCTAGCCTATATACAGCACCAGTCAAAAGTTTGGACACACAAATGGGTGTTTGTACTGTACTACAAAATAGCCTACACAAAAAATATCTGCCGATATATCGGTATCTGTATTTTTGTATTTTTATTTATTTTTTTTTACTCCCTAATATCAGTATCGGCATCAGCCTCAAAAAACCCATATCGGTCTGGCTCTAATTTTTGATATTGTCCAAGAGGAGACTGGTTTTTGCGAGATCAGCAGCGCATGCGTTATGCATACATCCTACATCATCTGCCCGGAACATGCTCTGCTTCAGTATGTGACAGTACATGTTGGCACTCAATGAACTTTAGCTCCCCAGTGCCCAATGGTCTTGACAGACTGACCCCCCCCACTCCTTTAACCTCTGCAGCAATGCTGGCAGCACTCATACATCTATTTCCCAAACACAACCTCTGGATATGACGCTGAGCATGTGCTCTCAACTTCTTTGGTCGACCATGGCGAGGCCTGTTCTGAGTGGAACCTTTCCTGTTAAACCGCTGTATGGTCTTGGCCACCATGCTGCAGCTCAGTTTCAAGGCCTTGGCAATCTTCTTATAGACTATGCCATCTTTATGTAGAGCAACAATTATCTTTTTCAGATCCTCAGAGAGTTCTTTGCCATGAGGTGCCATGTTAAACTTCCAATGACCAGTATGACAGAGCGAGAGCAATAACACCAAATTTAACACACCTGCTCTCCATTCACACCTGAGACCTTGTAACACTAACAAGTCACATGACACCGGGGAGAGAAAATGGCTAATTGGGCCCAATTTGGACATTTTGACTTGTCCAAAGATCCAGGGGTGTACTCACTTTTGTGACCAGTGGTTTACACATTATTGACTGTATGTTGAGTGATTTTGAGGGGACAGCAAATTTACATCAGTGTATGAACACAACCACCCTACAATGATAAAAATCCATTTACTCCTCGCCATAAACCTAAACAGTCTCAGTTATCATGCCTTTTGAATTTCTGAGCAATATGACATTATTTTGTCCAGGCCCGCCCACAACCTGTGATGGACTGTCCCGAATAAGCAAGTTTCCACCCTCAGCCAGTTGTACACTGTCTGCCATTTTCTCCACGCTGAGCAGATGTAGTGACAACAATGTCTCATAAGCAATGCAGATGTTTTTTGGATGTAAGCTGTGTGCACACCAAATGTGAAGCAAATGTTCTCACGGCAGTATCACTCTAGATTACTCAAAGAATGTCACTCAAGTGAAAAAAATCAATGCTTTCCTCCATTTTTTGATACAACCAGATATGTCAAACTGGACATGACAATAGAGGGTTTGGTCAGTTACCCGAATGTGTGGCCACATTGGCGATACTTGGATGTAAACAACAGCATGGATTGCATATATTGCATATATTGCATATATTGCATATATTCATTTATTTGCACTGGGCCTCATTCATGAAACTTGCGTAAATATATGAGTAAACTCTAAGTAATTTGTGCGTAAAGCAGACCTTCCTGAAAGCTCAACTCCGGATTCACAAACGCTTTGTAAACGTCCAATTTGATAGTTAAACGTGTATGTTCATGAATTTCAATCTTTCATTAATATTGCGCTCCTGCACACTCATTCACAATTAGAATAATCCCCACCTATAAATTACAGCTACGCAAATTGCTTGTCTAGGAACGCAGTGGAATATTCTGGTCTACTTTCTTAGGTTTGGCTTTAGTATATTGCATAAATACCAAAAAAATAATAGGCCATGTGCCTAGCAATAAATATTCAATAACATGTGTCCTCCAAAAAGTTTTTAGCCAGCTGAAAAAAAATTAGGTAAATGACCAGTTGGTGGCACTTGAAAATGCTTTGGTGGCACAGCGTTTTTCCAGCTGAGACGCTTCGGTTGCTATGATTTTGGCAGCAACGTATTACTGGTATCTCACTGTTAAGAATTTTACTAAATATAATAAAGCAGTAACCAGTAATATTGACTTCTCTTCCATGAAAGAGAGGGAAGAAGTGAGCAAGAGTCATGCACTGAAACAAGTCCAGTGACTTGTTTCAGAGCTGAACAGAGCTGTTTTTAACAAGGTAAAAAATGTATTAATTTTAACCAAAGTATGTTGCAGGCATTTAATGAAGACCCTAAAGAATCATACCAACTTGTGGAAAATGGGTGTCCAATGTCCCCTTTAAGAGTTCCAATGCAATTTGCTGCATAAATAAACCTGAAAAACAAAAACTTAATTTTTAGCTCAGACTGTATATTTTAGAATTCAAACTTAATTTGGTGTCCTTTTATTTTGTTAATCTGTAACAATTTGAGTTAATTAACAAAAAATCAAATGAAAAGATGACAACCCTCAGTGAGCAAGCCAAATGCAACTGTGGCAGGGGGAAAATAGGCATAAGATACTAAAGTAGATAATGAAAAAACCTTGAGATAAACCGAGACCATAGCAAGTTTGTCTGGTTGTTGTTAACAACATGAATTGTTCACAGAATAGTCAGGAGGCAGAACTGACTCTTTGACCACACACACAGCAGAGAGGCTGACAATGATTCATGATGACCTTATAATAGTCTGTCCTTGCTGCATTTCAAAAAGGTTGGAAACTGTTTTGTCAGCAAAGAAATTCTTGTTTGGTCTGTGCTCAAATTAAGCCACCTGGTCTGTGCTTAAAAACACAAATAAAAATCAAACATAATTACATTCACACCCATTCATCGATATTTCCATTATGAATCTGTCAAGAAGGACAAGTGCTGAAGTTTGAATTTTTCATAAAAATCTATAGTTTATTCTTACAAGCAAACACTGTTTCAAAGCTGGTAGTACATGGAAAGCACAACAATACTGTCCTGTCAGAGTGAATAACACTGTAGTAAGTGCTACTTTTAAATTGCAAACAGCTCTTGCAAGTCAGAACCAGAATTATTCATTTGTGACTGACACTTTAATACTGTATGTAGCACTTGGCCACAAAACGGCATTCATTTTTACTCCTACAAATTTATTGCACAACAACTACTGTGAGATAACAAAGTGACCAAAGATAAAGAGATGCTAGGAACTCCCATTCATTAGCACAATCGCATTACTGTGTTCGTGTTCGATGTCTGAGCATAGCTTGGACAGCGCCCATGTTCTGTGAATTCAACCAGCAAATCCACATTATTCAGTGTTAAGTGCCATTTGGAAAAAAATAGGCCAAATTTGCAAGTGCAAGCTATTAGTTTAACACACTATTGCTCCATATAATATATGTGCAGACTGTGAATAACAATTTCACTAGTTCATGAGAATCATTATATAAAAAAGAGTTTTTGTACAGTTAATGTACAGAATGACCTGAGATTAAAGACAACAGTGCACTGTAAATTATTTTTCAAACTTGTAAAGTAATTTCCCCATAATTTACTCACCCTCACACCATCCTAGGTGTATATGACTCTCTTCTTATAAACAAATACAATCAGCATTAAATAAAAAAATGTCCTGGCTCTTCCAAGCTTTATAGTATAATGGCAGTGAATGGGTGTTGAGATTTTGAAGTCCAATAAAGTGCATCCATCCATCATAAAAAGTGCTCCACATGGCTCTGGCAGGTTAATAAAAGCCTTCTAAATGCATTTTTGTAAGAAAAGTGTTTATTTAAAACTTATAAACTCAAGAGGGCCTTAGAAAACCAGTCTTCTGTTGGCTTATAATGAATTCCTTCAGCAATTTTCTTTCCTTGTTTTTTACTTTTAATTAACGACCGGTGTTTTGGTTTGCTCTCTTCTCTGTACTTTCGCCTTTGTAACCGCATTCACCTACTTCTTGCGTCACCACGCCACTGTCTCATAAACATGTCAGCAGAAGCTAGAGATTACAGTTTATAAAGTTTTAAATATGGATAGTTTTCTTACAAAAATGCATCGTTTCACTTTAGAAGGCCTCTATTATTCCCCCTAAGCCATACTTTTTATGATACTTATGATACTTTATGATGATGTCCGTGACGTCACCCATAGGTTTCTAAAGAGCCTTTTTGAAGCTCATAGTGGGCGGGAGTTGGCCGTTGCCATCTTGGAATCGTGTCACCGCGCGTCACTCCCGGATAATAGAAAATAGGTAAAAAGGTGGGATATGGGTGGAGCTGGTGCGACAGTGGTGACAGCTGCAGCAATCCACCTGTCACTCAAATGGCCACGCCTTAAATATGCAGAACTTTAAGGCTTAATATAATTTAAACAAATGAGTTACAAAAAAAATTCACCCCCTCACAGTTGACATGAAGCTATATAGATATATATATATATATATATAAGCTATATAGAACAAAACCACTTTTTGTACCAGGTTGTAAACATATTTTTTGGGGAGTCTATGGGACTGACTCCCTTTTGGAGCCGGTTTCTAGCAGCCAGTTGTTGAATTGCAGTTTAAATCACTTCCTTGTTGGTTTCAATAGAGAGAGTGAGAGGTTTCCCCTTGGGATAGAAAATTCTAAATCTCAACACCCATTCACTGCCATTATAAAGCTTGGAAGAGCAACATTTTTAAATATTTTTTTAACTCCAGTTGTATTTGTCTGATAGAAGAAAGTCATATACACCTTGGATGACTTGACAGTGAGTAAATCATGCATTTTTTGGGTGAACTATCCATTTAATGGAGTATTTTTTTACAAAAAAATATTAATGTAGTCTTTCTGCTTCAAGAATTTGTGTCTAATTCAGTGTGTTATTTGTCATTTCTTTCTCAACAGAGTAACTAAGTGAAAATTGTAGTAAATCCTATGTTTTTTTTTTTCAGTGTAGCACTTAGGTAGCAAGCAATAAAGACTGCAAACACCATCATTTACAGATATCTTTTTGCCCTGCAAAGTGCAAATCAACTGCTATAAATAAGATTTACAAGTTTTGTGATTCATGCACACACATACAGGGAAAAGCAGAAGAAGATCACATTTACAGGAAAAGAAAAAGGAAGCATCAGAGTTTGCACAAGCACAGAAATGAGTATAATGCTAATGTCTTTTGGAAAAACCCACTAGCTCCTTAAAGTTAGTTGTCACCGTAACGCCCTCTGGATGTTCCTGGAGCTCCGTAGCTGATTAGTATCTTATCATTCCCATCATCCCCTTAGAGGAACATCCCTAAAAGCTTCCTTTCTTCTGGGAAGACTTTCCAATAGACCTTGCGGGAAAGAAATATATGATTCTTTGTCTGAACTTAATTCAATTGTGGTTCCATGGTAAATGTAATTTTCGTTTTACAAGCAACAAGAAATAAAGATGCAATGTGTAGGATGTGTTGTCAGGAAGCACAAGGATAACGAGACTGATCTCTCTTTGAGTAAACCAACAAACAGACCAATCCCCAAATATTTCAGTGGTAACCCTCAAAACTGCAACATGACAGAATTTCCACATACTAGACTGGAGGACGCTAGGAATTGGAAATGTCCTTCCCAGTTCAGTAATGCTACATTAGCACATATATATATATATATATATATATATATAGTTATTACATTAAGCAATTAAATGGATGGATGGGTGTCATATGTTAAAGAAGCAGAGTAGAAAGTACCATCTTAACACTATCATATAAGTTCCTACGAGTGTAATTGAGAGTTTTGTTACTGAACATGGAAACATTTCTTTAACTGCCTCACAGTTTGGATCATACCAGGTAGATAGAACAAGGGCATGTTGAAGCACTAACACTGTGTATACTTGACTGAAACTTACAAACTACTTTCTATTGTTGCTCCACACAGAGTTTTTGCTTTGTGTGATTTTATTTCACTTTACCAGCAAGCTGCGTCTCAAGGGATGCTATAGACTGTCTTTGCAAAAGATTTAAGAAATTGGTTGAGCAAAATGGGACGCATGAATGTTTGGTGGCAAAATGAAGGAAATGCTTTCAAAATGTAGCTGGAAATAAAAAGTGAGATTTTGCTGGCAGAGAGGAAAATGCAAAAGGAAACAGAGAAGAAAGTTAAGTGATAATGACCTGTGTTAATGTGTAGATGCAGGTGTAAAGAGGAGTGTGTGAAAGAGAGAAAGAGAGCTTTTTTTAGACTTTCTGTAAATATGCTGTGGAGACAGCAGAACATTATGCAATAGGCCAGATTTTGCAAAGGTTTTTGCATATATTACTGCTTTGTGCTCTTGAAATTTTAGTTACAAAGCAAAAAGATGTCCATTCAGTCACAAGCATTTTGGCTGGTTAAAACAAAGAATGTATTAATGCTTCAAATATTGTGATAAACTGCGACCAGTATTGCAAATTATCTGTGAATTCTATTGCGGATCTGCCTAGAGGAAATAAAGCAAATATGACAGAGAGGAATATGGAAAAGAGAGTAGGTGAGAAAGAAATATATGGGTGAAATCATAGGCAGAGAGAGAAAATGAAGAAAGCAAGGCAGTATGTGAGTGAAAAACTGAAAAGGGATCAAGGCCTTGAGAAAAGATGAGAGAGAATGAGCTTTGATTTCACGCTTGTGTGCATGTGCTGTCTTTGGAGATAGAGACGAACAAAGTACAGTGCCAAGAGAGATCGGTGACTTTCTCTGAATACTACAAAAAAGATGCAGAAATGCAGATATATAGAGATGAGGGATCATCTCTATATATCTGCATCTTTTTTTACATTAAAAGATGTGAATTTGCTTTGATTAAAGTTGAATAGAGAATGTTTCTTTGTCACTAGGTTAATAAGCTTACTGATGACTTATAATACAGTGGGGAAAATATTTGATCCCTTGCTAATTTTGTACATTTGCTCACTGACAAAGAAATGATCAGTCTAGAATTTCAATGGTAGGTTTATTTGAACAGTGAGAGACAGAATAAAAACAAACAAAAATCCAGAAAAACGCATTTCAAAAGAAGTTCTAAATTGATTTGCTCTTTAATGAGCCTTTTTGGCAATCACAGGCCACTCCAGGACCTTAATGTGCTTCTTCTTGAGCCACTCCTTGTTGCCTTGGCCGTGTGTTTTGGGTCATTGTCTTGCTACCCATCTATAACCTATAGTTTCAATGAGGGAAGGAGGTTCTCACCCAAAATTTGACACATGGCCCTGTCCATTGTTCCTTTCACCTAGTTCTCCTCTGAATCATTCAGATGTTTATAAGCAAACTTCAGACGTGCCTGTATATGTGCTTTCTAGAGCAGGGGGACTTTGCGGTCGCCGTAGTGTTACTAATTGTTTTCTTGTTTCACACCCTTTAGGAGAGTGCTCCTAATCTCTGCTTGTTACCTGCATAAAAAACACCTGGGAGCCAATAATCTTGCTGATTAATAGGGGATCAAATACTTAATTTCACGCAATAAAATCTGTAATTAAACCATGGTTTATTTTATAGTGGAAGGCCCAGAATTAGCAAACAGGCCTTTTTTATTAGCGTTAAGTCACAATTCCATAGTCATAATTGCAATTGACCCTTCGCAGAAAGTTTGATTGTCAGGCGAACTGACCAGTCATAAACAATACAGGAGAGTACATTACTGTAGACTTGAATTTAAAAAAAATGTGTATTGTCGTCTTTCTGTGGTTGAAACAAGATACCTTCGGAAAGTATCTTGTTTCTTTCTCTTTCTACAAAAGACACCTTCTGATGTTAACCCTTAAACAAAGACACCTTCTGATGTTCATTCACGTTTATGTTGTGCTATAACTAGTAAAGAGCAAGAGATGATCGGTTCATGTGGCGCTACAGGGATCCGGCAAGAGCCACAAAACAGAATTTATTGTTTGAATTTCTTACAAAATGACAAAAATTGAAAGCTGAGACTTACATACCAAAATTACCATGTAAATTGAGCAGATTATGTCAGATATAAAGTCGCAAAATTAGACATTTATACCATAGACATCAGTGTTTATATCCTAACTATGATCTTTAATCCCAGTATTTCTGTGATAATAAGAATTACTATAAGACAGAAACAATACTGGATAGGTAAAAAGACGCTGTTTCTTACCTAAACATGGTAAATGTCTGCTCTCTGTGTCAGTGGCAGTGAGAACACGTATTTGAATGATCAGATAAAAATTTTAATAGAAGGTTTAATAGACATAGGGAATCATTGTCATTTAGAAATGAGATTGTGTCAGTGTTTGAATCAAGATCACAATCTTTAAACAATTAATCGTGCAGCTCTAATATGTAATGACATTGCAAGATATAAAGTTATTCAAATATATATATAAATATATTCAAACTATTCAACCAGTTTATGAGCTAAACAAGACTACTCAAACTACAGTGAAGCAGAATTTACATAAATGAAGTTCCAAACATAGGTTTGGGATGAGCCTAATCATTCAGTCCTCTCAATCATCATTATGAGCCTATATAAGCAGCACCCATTGCACCGTCCCAGCACCAATTCTTCTAGCATCCCTCCACCTGCCCATCTCCTCCTCTATTTGTGTTATTCTCCCTCTAAGTAGTACCGCAATGGGGGGGTTGAACTCCCGTTTGTGCGCCCGTGGGCGTGCAGGTCTAAAAAAGAGGTGTGTTCGGGCGCATTGTTGGCGCGTTGATATTTTGAGGAACTTAAAATAGACTGCGCCATAGACCAACTCAAACCTGGTCTAAAGTCTAAAGTCAATGGCGCTATATATTTTTTTGTTATTTAAAGAGCGCATTGGTAGATAATGCGCCTCTGGGCAGGTAGACAACGCGCGTTCACTTTGCTTATTACACACAGGGATGCGCATCACACAAACATGCCAAATATTTAAAACAAAAGGATTACAGTATAAAACAGTATTATTGTGTAGGCTACATAAATTTAAAAATGTAACGATGGATAGCCACTGCGTGCAGTAGAATTAGACTACCTATTTGCAGTTCAGCCTATTAGTACTTGTAATGATGAATGAAATTGGCTAATTAATTGAACAATCGTGCCAATACACACACATATATATTAACTGACTCCTCGCACGGAGCTATTTGAAAGCCTGCATCCAACGCAGACGAATGAAATGTTGACTGGCCACTTAACAGGTCATTTCAGCAAAACATCACTCGTTGAACTCCTCAGTTTACTGAGGAGGCAACTCGCTCTTAAAGGGAATGGGAGATGAGACTCTGATTGGTTTATTGCACGTTACGCCCAAAAAACACCCCTTACTTATTAAGAGAATAGGGACAACCCATTTCGACTATGCGCCCGGGCGCACGGACCGTTTTCCCGTCGTTAAATTAGCAAAAGTGGATCTGGACACGCCCTAAGCGCACCTGCGCCATGCGCTTTGCACTTTGCGTTTAGATCGTTAAAATAGGGCCCTAAAAGTCTGAAGTCTAATGGCAATGTTTGTCAAGAAAAGCAGACCTTCTAATCTGCTCAAGCTCATAATATATGATAAAGTCGATGCATTGTTTCTCCCCACAAGAAAAACAAGAACACAGCCTCAGAGGACAATGTGACTGATGTGTGACTGAGGCTCTGTTGCAGTTTAAGTAAAAAGTGAAAAAGCAGTAATCCTGCTGGGCACTAGTTTGAATGATTTCACGTGTGCATGTTTGATCACTCCAACTGAGCCCATGAAAATGGTTAGAGTGAAAGGATATTTTGCATTCATGCACTGGTTAAAAAAACATGTATATAGAAATAGATTCAAGTGGCTTGCTGAAGTTTGATATTCAGTCGCAGCAGTTACCAAAGCCATTGTTAGTCTGTGTGCAAACACTTTATCATTATTGATGAGAATTGGGAACATAGATAAATTCCTCTAAATTACCAGTACCATGGGATGCAAATCTCTAACACAGAAAGTCTATACTGAAAGATTCATCTCTGCTATTTGCAGAAATGTGCTTATGTATACTAAGCGGAGAAGGTGGAATCGACACACACCTACTCTGGCTTCAAGACAGCATGCTTTTGCAGCAATAAAGTTTTATTCAAGCTTATGACCCATGGTGAGATGTTTTCAGCCCTGTTCACAACATTCCATTAACTTGATACAGCTCATTACACTTTCTGATGCTTTAAAAGACAACAGATTGGAGATGATATTAGAATGATAACACCTAATTGGACATAAGATGGGTAATTGGTAAGGCTTAGCAGTTTATTCAAAGGTTGTAGAGACATAACGCAAACATTACAGTTGCACTCAGTACTGCAGAGATACTAAAGCAGTGGTTCTCTCTCTTTTTGACTCCAAGGTCAAATTTGTCAATTGAGAGAGTTTTCATTTTCATAAAGACTATTTTAACAATGTCCTTACTACCTTTCTGGGATGGTAGTACCACTTACATCATTTAAATGATCACTGACCACCTTCCTACCTCCAGCTTAGCAACAGGCCCTAGAGTAACAGCTGCCGCTGGCCTTTTACAATACAGCCTAATGCACAGGAGCCCTAAACTAATGCACTTATAATAGCCCAGAGTTCTTCCTGAATCTTAGCCAGAATCTTATGGCTCTGCTTTTCCCTCCGATCTCCACAGGCAATCTCTATAGCCTTTAACCTCACAAATTATTCACAAGCATGCACTCTTCCATTCAAAGACATCAAGAAAAGACATAGAGCTTTCATTAGCCCACCACTTAGAGACACCAAAAAGAAGCTATTAGTAATTTCAGAGTGCTGACCCTCTGAAAATGACAGGACAGAACAAAAATAGTCATTATTCCGCATAACGGCCTTGCAACCTCTACATGACATTGCTGTGTATTAAAATACTGTTTCTGGAAGAGTGCAGATGTGTGACGTAGTGAATGACGTATCACAAAATCAGAGACACTTCCCCTGACAAAATCCCATTACAGGCGGTCACAGGAGACAACTTGTGACTGGACAACATGGGATAGTATAGCATGTTATAAAAAGTGTTCATAAAAAAAAGTATAAAATGTAACAGCCACAAGGCACTTAAAAAATGACAGTCATGATTTATTATCTTTGTTAAATGTAGCACTGTTCAGTTGCTGCAGAATCCAACAATATGTCAAAACTGTCTTGATGTGGTGTGGTTAATATACAGTAGTCAACATCTGAAATGGATCAAAAAAGTTATTCAAACTTTAATGAAAGTTTTGATCCATTTCAAATGTTGACTACTGTATATCTGACAGTAAGCCTCATTCTTATACTGTGTGCATCTATTTATAGGTTTTTAGGTTATAGGTATTTTATTTTTTATTTTTATTTTTTTCTTTGTTTTTTGAGTTTTAATTTCCTGTACAGCACTTTGGTTCACTTCCGAGTGTTTTAATGTGCTTTATAAATAAAGTTTGATTTGATTTTGATTTGATTTGATAGGTTATGTTTAATGAGACTGACTGTTGAGTTGTAGGTATTTCTAAAGAACACATCAGTTAACATTGCTCCATATAATTTTAACCCACACCCACTCGTAATTAATACAATAAAATGAAAACCTCCTACTACAGAAAAACATACTTGTTACAACTATATATACGTCACAAATCCTGTTCATGTAACAGTAACTATGTATCAATATAACTATGAAAGACAAGCTAATACTGACAGGCACATGCCATGATTCTTTCATTCCTTTCATTTAATTTCAACTGCTTTAAATCATTTTTTTCCACATCTATCTACACACCATACACCACAATAACAAAGCAAACCTCTCAAGCTCTGTCAGGTTGAATGGGAGCAGATGTACATTTTCAGGTTTCTCCAGAAATGTTTGATTGGGTTCAAGCCCTTTGTTGAAAAGTTCAAGTGTGTGTTCATGTGTTTTAACTGAGGAGAGGATTGAGTTTGGTCACTCCACTATAAAGCCCAGATCGGTAGAGTGTTGCAGTGATGTTTGTCCTTCTGTAGGTTTCTCCCATCTGCCTTTAGGATCATGGAGCTCAACTAGAGTGAACATCAGGTTACCAGTCTAACCAAGGCCCTTGTCCATCAATTGCTCAGCTAGGACATGAGGCCAGCTCTAGGAAGATTCCCAGTTGTTTCCATTATGGATAATGGAGGCTACATGCTCCTGTAAACCTTCAATGGAGCCGACTTCCCCACATGTGTGGTTTGACACAATTTCTGAGCTCTACATGTAGTGTTTTTACCGCAAGGCTTGGTTTTTGCTCTGATTTGCATTTTCAGCTGTTAGACCTTTTAAGATGTGTGTGCCTTTCCAAATCATACCCGTTTAACTGAATTTGCCACAGGTTAACTCCATTTGAAGTGTAGTAACATCTACAAGCAATTTGAATGCTACTAAACTAAATTTCAAGTGTCTCAGGTATGAATACGTATGCAATGGAATCAAGTGTTTATTTCTGATAAATTTGCAAAGTTGGTACAAAACAGTTGTTTTTTAAGTCTACTGATGTGGAAAAAAGGTATTTAAAGCAGTTTAACATAAGGCTGCAACATAAAATGTGGGAAAAAATAGGGTACAGTACGTTTTTTTTTTCTTTTTTAAAGCAAGAGCCTTTAAAATCATTAAAGTTTTATAAACGGTTAATCATCATGACAATACACAGGGCCCTTTTATTGAGGTTCACTTCTGAGAACATTCGCTTTCAGTCTCATTGCTTTTTTGGTTGTTGTTGTTGGTAGTTGTGCCTCGTCTTCACCTTCTATGGCCTTTAATATCTCTGGCCATAATAGCATGGGACTAGAGGCAGGCTGAAGTAAAAGCATGGTACTGAATTCTCTTTGATGAAGTGTTGATTCTTTGTTCTCAGAGCACAGTGAATATCTGACACGCAATCTGGGGTAGAATGAATGGCTCTCATATGGGCTGTGAATTTGTCTATGTAAGCTCAAAATGAAATATATATAGGTCTGTGTATGTTATTTTATCTGACACTGCAAAGCTAAAGAGATTCAAAACGAGACTCTTTAAGATGAAGTAATATCTGCCTCACTAGCGTCACCAAACAGAATTGCTAAAATGACGACTATTTTCAAAAGAGTCCTGTTGAGCCAATGTTGTGACATTTAAAAAATGCTTAAATTTTTGGACATTTAAAACAATACTAGCATTATGGAAAGTAGCTTGGAAGTTGCAAAAACATGACACATAAATTTCAGTACCATGATATAAGCAAAGAATAGTTTTAAAGGATTAGTTCATTTACAGACTTAAAATGTCCTAAAAATGTACTCAGCCCCATGTCATGTCTTTCTTTCTTCAGTCAAAAAGAAAAGGATTTTGAGGAAAACAGTTTTTTCTCCATATAGTGGACTTCAATGGAATGGTGGCCAACAGGTTGAAGGTCCAAGTTGCAGTTTCAACACAGCTTCAAATTCTTCACAATCCCAGTTTAGGAATAATAATTTTCTAAAAAAAAAAAATAATAAATAAAATTTTTTTTACAAATTTCTAAAATGTTTAAACACAAATGCTCATGATTCAGGAAAATATTGTTAAAAAAATCAACATAAACACATGGATTCCCTTTTAAATACTACTTAAACATAATTTAGTCTGTATTGTGAATTAAGATAATAAATAGATCTGTTTCATGATATCCACTTCTCTAAGTTCGCAGCCTTATAACAGGCTGTTTATTAAGATGGTAGAAAGAGCAAACAGAATCAGGTCTTTATCCTTTCAGCCTGTGTTGCACCCAGACCCAGATGAGCTTTCATTTATTTATGCCAGAGTCAGTTTCAATTTTATTCATCTCAATCCCTTCTGTCTTCAACAAAGGTGGATTAAAAGAGAAGTCGTTCCCTGTGGTAAATGACAGACACAAAAGAAAAGCAACATTTCCCTGGGCATACACATTTCATTCCCTCTTAAGCTTGCCAAGAAAATAATTGATATTTCACAAGGACAAAGAAGAAAAAAAAACATTAAACCAAATACCTCACTTAAACGGCATACAAAGGCAGTGTTTTCATTCACTGCACAAAAAGGAGCATTATAGATATTTTTACTCGCACACTGAAGCTAATTTGCTTGCGCGAAATGTATATAGTGATGTGTAAACAGCTGTGAAGGCCAACAGGCCAGCAGTCTCTCTTGTTAAAGGTGATGCTAATGAGGTTTGTAGAAAGGTTGTGTTTAACGTAAGGTGCTAAGAGGTCACCTGGCACTTCACCAAAACTCTATCAGGATCTTCAGTGATCAAACACACCATGTTTCTGAATTTGCACTGCTCACCCACATGAAAAAAATCACAAAACATACAAACAAACATTGTGCTTCTATAGCTATTCTTACTTCTGACTGCTTTCGAACCACATGTTGTGTTTTGTATTGATCTGTGTTCTATTGATGTATTTGCTCTTTCTACAGCACCCTTAAGCCATATATAAGGGTCTTCTTAGCTTCAACTACATTGTGCATTTTTTATACTCGCAATAACAGTATCATGTCTTCTTATATTTACGGACTCAGTGAGGTGCACATATGAAAAAACAAGTCGCTCCAACTTCACTCTGTCCGTGATGTAGAAAGGTGAACTTATTATAATCTGCGTGTTTCCACACACAGCGTCGCCATTTAGTTTTCACAAGCGACAATGGTTTACCTGTTCTAACGCTATGGCAAAAGTTCAAGCAAAGCATGCTAACTGTTCTGTCGATGTCTGCACAGACAAGCACAGAAAACTGTTTAGAGTCCCAGCCTCAGAGGAGACAAGACATAAACAACTGATTTTGTAACTTTGTTGTGTTTTTAACATAAACAGTTTAAACAATAAGAAATAAAAGAGAACTTAGTTTAGTAATCACATGCTCACATTTCTGCGTGTGTGCGCTCAGAAATCCTTAAACTTATATGACTTTAAAATGCATGATTTCAGCGCAAAAAGACTTCATAATCAAAACCAAAACCAAACAGATGTTTTTTGAAAGTATCTGAGATACGAGCTGTAAAGCAAAGTCCCTTTTAAGGAAAGTCTGTTCACTCTGCGGCCATATTTGCAACATCTCAGGGCAGCTTATCCAAGACCAAGTCCTATCTAAATGAATGGGGGAATCCTGAAATTTCTAAAACGGCTTGCTGAACTTGCAATTAAATTACATATTTCAAATCAGCAGCAAAATCTGAAATGAACTGCCCCATGAATGTTGTTTCTTATGCTCAAATAGCATTTAAAAAGCTTATTTTTCAAGCTAGGCCACCCAATGCGCAGCCACAACGCGCTTGGAACTGCGCATTCGCATCGGCCAGCCTCAGGTTTCTATGGGAACCAGCACTCCTAACGGCCGCTGCAGTGATGCAGTGACTTTACCAATCAGCAATTGGCTCTTTCATTTAAAAGGCAGGACTATTCTGCCATATTGCGCGTTGCAGTTTCTCCCATTCATAAATATAGGGCTGAACTGTCTTTGTATTTCTATAGTCTTTGCTGTAAAGGCACAGCTCTATTCTGGAAAAGGGGGCGGGGAACAGCAGCTCATTTGCATTTAAAGAGACATGCACAAAAACAGCATGTTTCTGCTTTCTCTCAAAATAGGAGCTGAAACTTCTATTTTGAGCTGAAACTTCACTGACACATTCTGGGGACACCTGAGACTTATATTACATCTTGTAAAAATTAGGAGTAACATGCCCATTTTTGTGAGTATGACCTCTGATTAAGGCCTAATTAGCAGTCCTGCCTAATAGCACATAAGTGTTACAAATAAATGAACATGAATTATACAGATTATTCTAGTTTAATTCCATTTAATGATTTATAAATTACATTTAATAGATTACACTTTCAAAACATTTAGCATTTGGCTTTAGTTGCAATGCTTTGACCAGCAGGTTTTGCCAGAGTGTGGACTTAAATATAATTAAAATATATATGAGTAAATGAGTACAGTCTTCATCTCATGTGATTGACATCATTTGTGACCCTGACTGGACCACAACCAGTCATTTGTTTAATTTGAGATTTATGCATCAAATGAAGCTGAATAAATAAGGTTTCCATTTATGTATGGTTTGTTAAGATAGGACAATATTTGGCCGAAATACAATGAAAATCTAGAATTTAAGGGTGCAAAAAAAATCTAAATATTGAGAAAATCGCCTTTAAAGTTGTCCAAATGAAATTCTTAGCAATGCATATTACTAATCAAAAATTATGTTTTTATATATTTACGATAGGAAATTTACTAAATGTCTTCATGGAACATGATCTTTACTTAATATCCTAAAGATTTTTGGCATAAAAAAAACTTTAATAATAATAATAATAATTTATATTGACCAATGGATGATGTACAATGGATTTTTGACTACTGCTACCAATATAGGTAACCTGTGTTTCTTAAGACTGGTTTTGTGGTCCAGGGTCAAATTTAGATGACTCTTAACAAAAACACAATTTATTTCTTAATGTGTAAATCATTTTAAACTGCTGAACGCACTTTTAAGTAGACTGTAAGAAAAAAGTTGAAATCATTCACTCGCCTTTGCCTTTATGTCTTTCCCTGTATCTATTTTTCTCTTCATAAATATGAAACACATGGCTCTTAAATCAGATTCAAGCCATCAGAAAGGCCATTAGGAGGATATGGACATTAGCCATGTGAAAATGCATCTGGGGCTTTCTCGCAACACAAATACATACAGTTTATGGATGACTGAATGGCCATTTTCAATCTATGAAAGTGCAATTTCGGCTGAGAGAGAAGAAGAACTTATCAAAATG
This sequence comes from Cirrhinus molitorella, assembly GCA_033026305.1. Taxonomy (NCBI): domain Eukaryota; kingdom Metazoa; phylum Chordata; class Actinopteri; order Cypriniformes; family Cyprinidae; genus Cirrhinus; species Cirrhinus molitorella. The sequence continues at coordinate 26,016,170 of CM065122.1, read as the reverse complement.
TCAGTGGTGATGTATTTAGAGTTGTGGGAGGTGATATAGAAAATTCGGGAAAGAGCTCTGAGGGAATAAGCCTAAACAAAGAGGAGGCAGATGATTGAGGAAAACTCATCATCGTTTACTGGTTGTGAAGATGGGAGGAATTTTTCTTGTTACAGTTTTCTGGCAAGTCACAGACTGAGGAAAATGTGTGGGCTTCCAAATGCAAAGACCACCAGTTGTCAACACTTGTTTACTACTTGTAAAGCCATAATGTGTTTTATTCTGTTTTAATTTTCTGAAAAGCCAAAAAACAGAGGCTAGATGCTTTGACTTTCTTCCTTTTATGCCTGTGGGTGAGTGCCCCTCAAGTGTTGATGTGGTTCAGGACTGCTGCAAGTGTGAGAAAGAAAACCTAAAGTTGAGACTTTTCTTGAGAAAAGCCAAGGCAGACCATGAATATATATATATATAAATTTTAAAACGTTTTTTCTGGTGTTTCATTATTTAAAACCTAACTTTTGTTAAATATATTGCTTTGTAAGTGAGCGTGTGGTATATTTCTTTAAGAATACAATGCTGCTTGGTCATGCTGTCATAATTCAGTGGCATTATGGTATGGCTTAAGGCCACAAAGTGAATTATTTTGCATAGAAAACAAAAAGTTTAACAAAACACTATAAGATAAATTACTGAAAGCTGGAATGTGAATAAAAAGGTTTGCTGGGTTACAAAGGAATGCTGAGGGAATTGACCATGTTGGCAGGAGCTCTGGCCTGGGGAAAGCTGTGCAGGTGTCGATTTGTCCTAGTTTTCAGGGCATAACTCTTCTCTGTTGTGTAGAGAGACCGTGAAAAAGAAAATGGCTATGGTAGGATGGGTCGACTATGATTTTTCCCACCTTCATTCCGTCCTACTGTAGATGCTTATGTCTGTGAGTGAGGAGAGCTGGCAACCAATTATTTCCTCTTAGAGTGCGATGATGCAGAGCCAAACCAGATGAACATAGAGGTTGAGAGGACAGATTCAATCACAGCTGTGTAGAACTGGACCAGCTGCCCACATTTCCTATGCTGTCTCAGAAAATAGCAAATTTTGTGTGCCTTTAAAAAGAAACCTTTTAAGGCAACTTCAGTTTTATCAGAAGTTCAAGACAGCCTTGAAAATGTAATTGAAGGAAAAACAGCAAATGACAAACTTTCACACAAGAACATAATATTAATTCCATGTTATTGTAGAAATTCAAGATAAAGCATACATGAAACTACACTATAATAAAAAATAAAATGTACCTTCACGCACGAGTACAACCACTTATCAACTGTAGTGCCATCAAAGAGATGTCTTTGTACTTTATTTAACTCTCACTCTCAGAAAGATTCAAAAGCTGTCACTGAGGCAGCATCTTTTCAAAGGGTACTAATATGTACTTTTTAAGCACTGATATATATACCATTTATGTACAAAAACATGCCTTCTGAAAAGGTACCACCCCAATGACAGCTTTTATACCTTTTTTTCTGAGAGTGCTAAAAGGTACATACTATAAGTACACAATTCCAAATCAATACAAATAAACTCTAGGTCAAAAAGCGAAAGGATTCACAAATTATTTCCTCAGAACAAGCTGACTAACTACAAGATATTTTAGCAGCATAAATACAACACCAACATACAGGGTTTAAAAGCTTTATGTCATTCAGGCCATGTGTGAAAGTATCTAATAATAGGAGTGTAGCAAGATAAGCAAGTAGCATTAGACTGGTAATGTGATTTGGCATGGTGGCCCCCCTGAGACAACACCTACGCATAAAATAAAATGACTTTTATTAGCCTAATGATTTGATTGCACTCTCATGTGAGTATACATGATTGTAAACGTATTCCTCAACAGTAAACTTTAAAATACACAAGCATTGGAGTCCTCAGCAGAAACATTTCTTATAGTTCACTCAAAAAAAATATATATATATATTCTGTCATCATTTACTCACCCTCAAGCTGTTCTAAACCTGTATAAACTTTTTTTCTTGTTGAACATGAAAGAAAACTTGAGGGTGAGTGAATGATGACAGAATTTACATTTTTGGGTGAACTATCCCTTTAAGAGGACACTTGCCTCCCCCAAGTGTTCAAAAAGGAATATCCTATAAAATGAATATTTGTAAATCTTGTCATCACTTCTAAATCAAATCTATTGTTTATGCTTGACATAAAAGTTCAGATCATGTGGAGAATTGAAAGATTTGGCATTGAAACTGCTGACACATCTGCATCAGCAGTGAATCATACAAAGCTACAGGGTGTCCTCTGAATCATATGATCTAAGATCATAGTAGATTCATTATGCGGAGAGTAACAGAGAAGCTTTTCTTGAAGTACTCATCCACACTGACCGTCTTCCATGCGCAATTGTTGACCTAAATGGGGCATAACACACACAGTTTCACCCAATCTCATGTTAATCCTGAGTACCTATAGAGTAGTACTGCATCCTTCATATATCCAAAAAGTCTTTAGTGTTATGATATTTACAAAAGAAAGATACAGCTTTAGGATTCTCTCCGAAAACAGCTGAGCTCCTGGAGGCCCGCCGTGGGCGAAGTTAAGTTTGACTAACACTCATGCTGTGATTGCCAATAAAAACACATACATCTGATGCCATTTCACTTACCATGTGCATGAGCAGGATCTTTTCTAGCTGGGACCTCTCCATCTTTCAGTATCAAACAATGTGTAAATCCAGAGTCGAACTGGGCCTCCTTTAAAACTTTCGTCAACATACACACCTGCAAAACTCTGTCTCTGCCCCGGAAAAACAAACTGCATCCACTGTTCATGTAATGGTGAGTACTTTGGGAAGCTGAGTAAGGTTATCTTTGCCTTACAACCAAAACCAAACTTCTTTAGAGACATTCTTCCGAGTGAGTGCTGCGCAGCAGTACAGTTGAACCTAGCATGTTGATGGGCGCGCTTTTGCGCTTACTCTGGTCGATGTGTGCGTGGCCGCGCTCTTCTGGGAGAAATGCCCATATAAGGAGTTCCACCCTTCAGGACCTCATGAAGAGCCATGATCGAAAAAAACTTTCTGAAACTTGTTAGAAACCAGGATGTGTAAACAGTAGAGATGTGAGGAGATCTCGTGGTATAAGATCTGGCAAGATCTGTCTGGTCTCATGAGAACATGAACGTACCTGCAGTGTTTACATTAGAGCGGCACGACTAATCCTAAAAAGATTGCCATCTCTGTTTTCGAAGGTCAACACAATATTATTCCTGTCTTTCAATCACATAATGATCATTATTTCTGTGTTACAGACATTTAAATAACAGAAGTACTAGAATAAACGTTTATAGTTAATGTCTATGATATCAATCAAATAGAAAGTATCTTAATGTATCGTAATGTTTATCCTCTTCCACCAGGAGGTGACGACAACTGCACGTATAAAAACACATTTAGCAATGAATTATTCATTCAGGTGATTCCAATAGTAAAATAAGTATTAATTAATTTTTTTCAAATATATTTTTTAAAAAACACTTAAGCAATGAATGTTGTGTCAGAATCACTAGTAAACTGTTATTTAGTTTAGATGTCTAATCTAATCTTTTTTTTCTTCAGAATCAGGAAAGAATCGTGATCTCCAATAAAAAAAAAAAAATGTATTTTAATTTATCCAGAATCATGTAGGCTAGCATAAGTTTACATGTTTATTACTGCATATAATTCATTAAAATAGAAGTTTAATTTCATAAAGCACAAGTTCATATCAAAATGCACCTATATTTTTTGTTTCTCAGTTGAATAAAATAAAAATTTTCCCTATATAATTAAATTTTAAGGATTTCTTTAAAAAAAAAAGTAAAAAAAAAAAAAAAATCTCGCCTCGTCTAGTTCTCGTGAACCCAGTCTCGTGTCTTGTCTCGTCTCGTGGGATAAGTGTTTCGTCACACCCCTAATAAACCGTGTTAACAGTGTAAATAACTTAGCATGCAGAAAACAGTATATTGGACCCCACCTTTAAAGTATTTTGAAATGTCTTGAAACCGAATTGTCCGATGTAAAGCCACTCTTATAATATGGGGATAAAAGGATAGTAAGCACTGTTGCTCTTCTTTGACTCAAGTTTTGTATCTAGTTTTCTGTGAGCAGTGTATGCTCATTACATTAAATATGATGTGGAAGCTGAAATATTTACTCAACATCTTATCTTCATCTGTACATAACACCATCTTTTATTACCTCTTTATTTCAGAATATGCTAATTCAAACCATATTAATGTCAACAGGCAAATAAAATCATTGAGCACAACCATTAATCAGTCACTCTGTGTCAAGGGCACAATGTTTCACGGTTTATTCTTTAAAGAACTCATATTTGTGGTGCCTTGAGTTTTAGCCAGTACCATCTATCAAAACAGACAAAGTCTACAGATCATTCAGTCCAAAAATACAGCAACTAAAGAGCTACGGCTTCTCAAGACACAAGCCTAACTATAAAACTAAACAGACAGTGAAAATCAACCCTAATGCTGGTGAGGAGGAACCTCATGTGGTGGGATGGAGGAACTACAGGCTCAGAGCATACATATATTGTCTTTTATGCTACTTTTAATTCATATTTTCGGAAATAAATCTTTGACATCCACCACGGCAAAAAGACAACAATACAACATTCATGGGCTGGGATGCCTAATATCACAAATGTTTATTCATATTAAAGCAAATATAGCATGTGGTTCATAAAAAAAGCTATATTTTAAACGTCAACAAACTTTATATTTCTGAAAGAGACTGAACTGAACGAACCCCAGCAGTTGTTTCAGCAGATGCAAGCTAAGCATAACAGTTGATAGCTTTATATTCTAAATAATAATAATAAAAAAGATTTTTTTCAAAAATAAAATCTAGTATAGATAACACTTGCCTCATTAATTCCCAATTTATATAAACAATTTTTTTTTCAAGTTGTTGAAGAACAGAGCAATAACTACTTGAATGTTCAGTTTACTACTTCAGTCCAGCTCCGTTTAGGCTAATCCAATTATTTGATCAAAAATACAGTAAAAATACTAATATTGTGAAATACTATTATATATATATATATTTTTTTTTTTTTTACTTTTTTCCTGTGGTGCCAAAGCTGATATTTCAGCAGTTTTCACGTCCCATTTATGTCACATGATCCTTCAGAAATCATTCTAATATGCTGATTTGATACTCAAGAAACACCTCCTAATATCATCAATGTTGAAAATACTTGCACTGCTTAATATTTTTGTGAAAACTGTAATACATTTTAAGGATTCTTCGATGAAATTCAAAACAAATCTTACAAAAGTTAGAACAGCTGTGGATCCTCACACACTAAACTCCTTAGCACCTCAGTATTTTATATTATATATTTATATTGAACCTCACTATTTAGCATTTGTGCAATACTGAATGCAATATTGTAACAGTTTGCTTATATCACAGTATTAAATAGACCACAATAAAAAATAAAACCACAATTAATAAAATTGCATTAGAATATGCAAATAAATGTGAAAAACAGTGGTTCAATATTCCTTTGGCAAGATGCAGGTAGCAGGCATAAAGATTACATTGCCTATGGCAACTCCGTTACATGTAGGGCTGGGTCTGAAATTTTGTGCCACATGTCTTCTTCAGTGTTCCCCAACTGTTGATACTGAACATGACCAGCATCACCCTGAGTTGTGTTTGTGTGTGGATTTGGAAAGTTCCTCAGTGAATGCTCACTGACATGCTTGGCTCTCTCCACAGCTTTCTCATGTAGTTTGTCCTCCAGAATGGCTGAAGTCTCCCGTTCCAAATAAACCTCATAGAGCGATTTATAATACGGCTTCCATCGGGTCATGAGAGATGAGCTTATCGTCAACAAAAACGAAAGGCCAAGAATAAGAATTAAGCCAATTACCTAGAGAGAGAAAAAAAACAATAAATACATGAAAATGAAAAATACCATACATCAATGCAAAACATACATAGCATAAAATGAGCATAATGAGAGTAAATATGTTAAAATCTATATATGCTACTGGTCAACAGAAAGATTTTTTTTTGTTTTTTTAAAGAAGACTCTTCTACGCACCAAGCCTGCATTTATTTGATCCGAAGTACAACAAAAACAGTAACATTTAGAAATATTTGTACTATTTAAAATAACTGCTTTCTATTTGAATACATTTTAAAATGTAATTTATTCCTGTGGTTTCAAAGCTGAATTTTTAGCACCATTACTCCAGTCACATGATCTTTCAGAAATCATTCTAATTCTGATTTGCTGCTCAAAAACATTTATTATTATTATGAAGAAAATTGATTTTTTTCAGGTTTCTTTGATGAATAATGTTTCTTGAACAATAGCAAATCAGCATATCTGAATGATTTCTGAAGGATCATTGGGATTATCCCACAACAGAAGCCTCTGGTTGGAGGGATGCAGCACCCCTATATGCTTGTGTTTACATGCACGTAACATAACTGTAAGTATGACATGCGTTTAGGTCACGAGTTATGCGCCGTATTTACAAAAGGAATCTGATGTAGAAATGAGATTATTAAATATGACAAATAAAATGTGGTATTTAATTTTTTTTTAGGAGATTGAATGTTAATTTGAAACAGTTTAAAGGTGTGCTGTTTTTTAGAGGAAACTGTGGTTTGACCACTGGAGAGACTGGGAGGCGTGTCTTTACCGTATGTGTGAGTCAGGAAGCATTTTTACTGATCATACGTGACAGATTATTAATAGTATTTTCTTAAAACCTAAACGTGTCAGTGACTCAACTCTAACTTTGTCCGCGGTAAGATGTCAGCAAATCAGCATATCTGAATGATTTCTGAAGGATCATGTGACACTGAAGACTGGAGTAATGATGCTGAAAATTTTGTTTTGATTACAGAAATAAATTATATTTGAAACTATATTCAAATAGAAAGCAGTTATTTTAAATTGTAAAACTATTTCATAATATTACTGATTTTGCTGTATTTTGGATCAAATAAATGCATGCTTGGTGGGCAGAAGAGACTTATTTAAAAAAAAATAATAATAAATCTTACTTTCTTAGTTTGTGTGTGTATACTGTAATTAATTGTAATTGTAACTAAAATTAATATAATATATAATATCATTGACTGGCAACTAACTGGCATAGTTTTAAACTAAAAGTTACTAAAAGAAGACTAAATAGAAATATTAAAAACAATGAATAAAAAATGACAAGCACATGACAAAATTACTAGAAAATATAAAAACAATTCAAAATATTACTTAATAGCATAATATTTTATAAAGAATACTAAAAAACATGGTTGATGTTTGGAACTACACTGATGGTTAATAGTGAAGTATTACTGCTTTATTGCTACAAGCACTTGGGTTTATGGTAGGTCTATTTAAGTGATTATAGTAAAGATTACAAACTATATAAGTTAAGTAAGTGACATAAGTCACATAAACATGTTTTTTATTCTTTATTCAAAATTCAGAATATTATGTTTGTTTACTGTATTTTTTCCTTTTGCAATTTTACAAAGTTGGACAAAAATATAAGTTCCCCCATATAAAGATTTCACATCACCTGTTTTCATTATACAATATAATGGATTATAAAATGGACTATAAAAAGGAATATCAATAGAAATACTGATAAAAGGCTCTATATCAAATTTACCCGTGATTCACTATCATATTTTCTTAGAGTCTCTGCTTCTCGTGGAGTTGGTAGATCCTTGCACGCAATTTGCTCCCCGGTACCGTTCACATTAACGGTCCGCACGCAAACGTACCAATCCCCATCAATAAATGCAACGACTATCCACAGCGATGCCGCATAAAAGACATTAAGTAGATGTTTCCATATGATGCCACAGTAATACCAGCCTTCCAGTCCACAACGCTCTGGGTGATAACAGTAACCACCTGCACAACAGCAGCACTCAAAAGTATCGCAGCACTCACTCTTACAGCATCTGCTCTGGCCGCTCACGCAACATTTGCAAACGTAACATCTGCACATCTTCAGGAGCCGAGCGTCCATGAGGATCATTATGAAGAACAGTATACCTATTGGCAGGCACAGGTAGAGCCAGCAGTGCAGGAGAGTTTCCTCGGGAGTTGTGCAAGGGCATGTGAACACATATTTGAAGAAGATAAGCATGGCTATGACTATGACAGCTGTCCTGATTGGTACATTTCTGAGTACATAAGTCGTAAAGACCGTGTGCCGAGCCATTTCTGCATGTTACTCTTAACGAAACCCATGCAAATGGAGCGATGCTACTATAAAGCACCGCGCATTGAGAAAAATCTCAGTGGTTCAGCAAACATGACACTGTGTTCCTGATATCCGCTGTTTCGTCTTCTCAGTGGATGGGACAAAGGAAAGGGAGGGACCATTGGGATTATCCCACAACAGAAGCCTCTGGTTGGAGGGATGCAGCACCCCTATATGCTTGTGTTTACATGCACGTAACGTAACTGTAAGTATGACATGCGTTTAGGTCACGAGTTATGCGCCGTATTTACAAAAGGAATCTGATGTAGAAATGAGATTATTAAATATGACAAATAAAATGTGGTATTTAATTTTTTTAGGAGATCGAATGTTAATTTGAAACAGTTTAAAGGTGTGCTGTTTTTTTAGAGGAAACTGTGGTTTGACCACTGGAGAGACTGGGAGGCGTGTCTTTACCGTATGTGTGAGTCAGGAAGCATTTTTGCTGAACATACACGACAGATTATTAACAGTATTTTCTTAAAACCTAAACGTGTCAGTGACTCATCTCTAACTTTGTCCGCGGTAAGATGTTCGTTTGATGTATCGTTTTAGTCGAGGTGCTTAACTTGTTTGTGCTGATAACGGAAATAGAAACATGCTATCATATGATTGACATTTACTGTAGGACTCATCGTTTTTCTTTGTCTTATTGATTTTTTTCTACGTGTTTAGACACTGGTGGCACCATGACAGTGTTTGAAAACTGCAGTGTGGTGTTAGATCTGAAAAATGTGCCTTTTAAAGAGAAGAATAAACTGAGACTAGCTCTGCTGGAGAATGGAGGAAACATCTCATATAACATCAGCAGAAAGGTTCGTATTGTGCTCTTTTTTATAACCTAATAAGTACCTTTCTGTCTATTCCGTCTAAAGCAAATTATTTAGATATAGCCTGCACTACCAGTCAAAAGTTTTCTCTTCTGCTCACCAAGCCAGCATTTATTTGATCCAAAGTACAGCAAAAACAGTAAATTAGCTGTTCTTCTGAACTTTCTATTCATTAAAGAAACCTGAAAAAAATCTACTCAGCTGTTTTCAAAACAATCATAATAATAAATGTTTTTCTTGAGCAGCAAATCAGAATATTGGAATGATTTCAGAAGGATCATGTGACTGGAGTAATGATTGTATTGAGTGACTATAGACGTGCATATCAAATGACCTCTGTTTACTATCTTCTGACCTACGTTTATGTTTTCCAGTGCTCTTTTGTAGTCACTAGCAGTGTAAATGATATGAGCAGTAACCGGCAGCGCAGCATCCAGAAGTTCCAGATCCCAGTGGTCGGGACACAGTATGTGTGGAGCTGTCTGGAACAAGGGCATCTCCTGCCTTTGGTGGAGCATAATTTGGCTACACAGTTGCCGTATGCCGCATCTGAATTCCTCCTTTCAGGTATAAGTTCATGAACACTGCTTGTTTTCTGAGGTTATATTACCACACTGTGATCTAGAAATCTGGTATAGTTTTAAATTCAAAGCACTTTCCCAGACAGTTTGCATTAAGAGTTGATTAAATAGTTGCCAAACCAGCAGTACCTAGTAATTTTATTTGATTTATTTTAGAGTCTTTCATTGTTAGAACAGACTATTTGCAAACTGATACTGTAAGGTTTACTTGCATCAGATGTGAAAGGAGGTGGAGTGACAGAACAGATGGGAGTGTCGCAGCCAGATTAGTTTTATTTGCTAACAGTGGGTGTGTTTGGTTCTGTGTTTGTATATGTTTTTGCTTTGTGTTGAAGTACATTTTGTTGAGAAATGCAATTGACATTATATTTAGGTTATGAGTGAGATTAAACCATGTATTTTTGTGCCACAGTTGACATAATGTTGTTTTTCACCATAAAGAGATAAAAGTGTTGACACACATACTAGGAAAAGAGACGTTCAAAGGTCACTCTGAACTCCCAAAGACTGAGGCTGAGATTCTTGAGAAGGGTGGACCCCGTCCTGGCAGGTTCAGGTGCACTCTTGTCATTTTTGTTATTGTCAATTCTTGAGTTTATTCAACAGTTATTTTTGTTTTTAATCAGTTTCTACAGCACTTGTCCAGTTTAGATGTGACTGCATCTTTTCATTTACTTAACACAGAGTGTACAAAGAAGGTGACCATGACCTGCCTGAATTTCCTTCATATTTTCGAGTGGCCAAGTATTCGATTTTTGAGAGGGTGAGTGAGTTCATGCATCGTACACAATAAAATGATTAGTGGATATCAGGGGAAAATAAAATGTATAATAAAAAAGGTATGATAACCCATCACAACTCTCCATGAGTTTTCATGTCTGCAAGTGTTTGATTGTTTGTTTCAGGTCAAACCCAAGGCTTTGTGTGTTTTGGAGCTGCAGAGCGCCAAAGGACGAGCAGGCCAGCAGTATCGTGTGTTGTGTTCAGTCTTGCGTGAAGCTGAGGTTTGATCATCCTGAATGTTGTTTATAAATTCACCTCCTTATCACTGGAATCAGAATTTGTCTTGTGGTGACGGTGATAGACTCTCTCTCACTTTAGACTGCAGTGGTTCAGGACAAGCGTGTGTTCTGTGTAACGTCTGAAGATGCTGTGGAAGCATATCTGCAGCTGATGAAGGAGATGGAGACAGAGGGATTCACAAAGATACACACACTCCCCCCTGAGGTTGAGCGCTTGGCATCCTACAGTCTGCAGCAGGTTAGATAAACACAACACAGATCTGTTTTTATTCATATGATGTATTTATAAGATGTCTAATGGGTGCAAAATAATTGCTCACTGATTTGATTGGCAGCTCTTGTTGGAGGAGAAGCTGAACTGCAGCACATTATCACAGGAAGTTGGTGTCTTTGTGGAGCTGGTTTGGACTGAAGCTCTTGGTTCCCTTAATAACATCCTGACAGTCCCGGTCTCTAGCATCAGCCTCAATGATGTGAGAATGAGCTTAGATAATCACACACAGCTGACATGAATTTGCTGTGTTTAATGGTACCCATTATGTTTATTGGCTCTGTGCTGTTGCAGGTGAGCAGGGTGGAGGGATTGTTACTGCAGGCACAAAAGACCCAGAAAGAGGGTGAAGTCAAAGCCCTGCTGGAGGAGGTCAACACTCTTCTACCGCTCAGAATGATTGACCCTCCTTCCAAACACAAGCTTGTGTCTCAGAAACTAGACCTCTGTCAGGTAACACATCAATTATCAATTACAGTAAAAAATATTATAGTACTTCAGTACCATTAAGATCATGGTATTATAATATTATTTTTATAACAGTTACTCTATTTTTTCTTCATATTCACATATATTTATAGATAGATCTGTACATCACACTGTAATGCAGAATGATTATCTAGTTTAAATAAATTAACAAATACTGAATGGAATATCTGCACATTTGACGATTTTGGATTTTTAATTCAACAGTACAGATCTGACCTTTTTCCCCTTTTTCTTTTCTGTCGACTCCAGCTGATCAGAGATATTATAAATGTCAGTGAGGCCACTCTGGGAAGCCCCTCACCCTCATCTCTGGGAAAGTATCGAGCTCTGAGGTGCAGCATTGAGGTTGTTTCACCACAAAACCCTGAGTTTCATGTTGTCTCTCAACTACTTCAGGACAAGTAAACATGATTGTGCTGATTATAGTCTGAAGTTCAAACATGAATATATTTCAGAACATGTCTTTAAATGATGGTGTTAATCTTGTATCCACTACAGACCTGTTCAGATTCAGCAGATACTGCGTGTCAGCAGAGGAGTGGAGCTTCAGTTGTTTAGGGAGGATTTAGGCAACATTAAACCCCTCCTCCACTCCACTAGTCCCAGCAGTTTTGTTGGAATACTGTCACGGTGAGAGTTGTTGATACTTAATTTTTTTATATTAAGTGAGTGCTAAATTATGACAAAGGTAATCTAAATGTAACAATCAAGGAAATGAGGAATACAAAAATACCATATAGACCAATCCTGAAATACAAAACAAAACCAAAAATGTAATATCTGACTATGCACTGATTGAAGTTACTTTTTGTAGTCTGTGTAGTAATTTACTCTTCTGCAATAGTCATGTCTTCATTTTTGAGCTTTTCTCAGAAAATGTTTCTATGTATATGATTAATTGTCATTTTTTTTGTATGATTATTCAGCTTATTATGTAATTTACATTTAGCAGATGCTTTTATCCAAAGCGCCAGTACTACAAAGGAGGACAATGGAAGCAATCAAAATCAACAAAAGAGCAATAACATGCAAGTGCTATGACAAGTCTCATTTAGCCTAACACAGTACACATACCAAGGGATTTTTTAAAGTATATAATAAATAAAAAAAAAAATAGAAAATAGATAGAATAAAAAGAAAAAGCAAGCTAGTGTTAAAGGCCTTCTTTTTGTTAATTGTATAGAGAGAAGCTAGTGTTAGAGTTAAAATAAGTCTAAAAGTTTTTTTAAAGAATAGAATTAGAAAAGAGGGTACTAGAGTTAGAGGGTTAAATAAAGATGGAAAAGACGATTTTTGAAGATGGCTAAGGACTCTGCTGTTCGGAGTGAGTTGGGCAGGTCATACTACCAGGAGGGTACATTTAATGAAAGTGATTTTGTGCCTCTTTGGGATGGTACCATAATGCGCCGTTCACTTGCAGAATGCAAGCTTCTAGAGGGCACATAAGTCTGAACCGAAGTAGTGAATTTAGTTAAAGGGGTGCAGAGCCAGTGGTGGTTTTGTAGGCAAGCATTAATGCCTTAAATTTTATGCGAGCAGCTATTAGTAGCCAGTGCAAATTGATAAAGAGAGGTGTGACGTGCGTTCTTTTCGGCTCATTAAAAATGAATCTTGCAGCCGGATTCTGGATTAATTGTAAAGGTTTAATTGAACTGGCTGGAAGACCTGCCAAAAGAGCATTGCAATAGTCCAGCCTGGACAGAATAAGAGCTTGAACAAGGAGTTGTGAAGCATGTTCCGAAAGAAAGGGCCAGATCTTCTTGATGTTTAATAAAGCTAATCTGCAGGACCCCAGGCAGTTTTAGCAATGTGGTCTGAGAAAGTCAGCTGATTATCAATCACAACTCCAAAGTTTCTAACTTTGCCTAACTGAATGATGAAATTGTGATGAAACGGTGGGTTTGATGGAACCACAAGCAGTTCTGTCTTGGCAAAGTTGAGTTTATTACGATGGTCCTTCATCCAGCAAGAATTAATTAATTGTAATTAATTGGATATAAATTTTGAAACATTCTTTACAGAGGTCTGCTGCTGCCCAGGATTGGAGTTGAACAGCATGGAATTGAGAGGACAGATATCGGGAATCTTGGAGGAGGAATCTACTTCAGTGACTCTTTGAAGTCAGTGGTCTTTAGCATTGCTCAGATTTTAAGGTGAATCCACTATCATGACATCTGGAGATGTTAGCCAGTCAGTAAGTTTCTTTTTTGTGTTAAAGGACTAGTGTGAAATACTCCAAGCCCAGTGTAACTGACGGCTCTCGGCTGCTGTTGGTGTGTGAAGTGGCGTTGGGTCGGTGTAAGGACCTGCTGAAGAAAGACACCACTTTGACTTGTGCGCCTGATGGCTATCACAGTGTACATGGAGTCCAACGCACTCCCAACAGACTCTCTGAATTTGAGGTGCTTTTCTCAAAATATTCTAAGAATGTCTGTGTTTTTGGGATCGAATGTGACCTTTGCATTTGTATGTGTGTTTATATTTAAACAGGATGATGAGTTTGTCGTCTATAACACAGAGCAGATCAGACTGAAATATGTGGTCCAGTACAGTCTGGATGGAGATGATTTAAAAGAGTTCCAACCTCAAATCAGCACCTTTGTGGAGCTCTCACAGCTTACGGACACAATGCCTGATGTCTGTGAGTAAAGTTTAGTGAACAGGACATGCTGAGAGCTTTTATATGTGGAGGAATCTGTTTTAACTAGGACTGTCAGGATGATTATAAATTTATCAAATTGATCAATTACAATATAACAATTTATTGATATTTGCAAAGGAAATGCAAAAATAAATACAATTTAAATATGGCTTAAATAAATTGTTTTTAATTAAATAATTACATTTAATTGTGTTAAATTAATAATCCCTTATAATAACAATGAACTTTGACATTCATTGTTATTATAGAGACAAATCATTCCTTAGGGATATGGTCTGTAAAGGGGAAGGCTATGATTTGTGTTGTTAAATTCATCAGTGGTTTTGTGTGATTGTGTGTTTCTTTAGTGTCTAGTGATGACAGTGAGGGTTTGGAGTCAACTAAGAATCCTCTGGAGGAGATGAACGCAGGTTTGCTGGACAGCAGCGGTCAGAAACTTCCTCTGCAGGCTGTCAATGTGAGGTGCAAGCTAATGGACCTGCTGTGTCAGGTATGATAACACACAGGTGAACTGCCAGTATATGAGACAAGCTGACAAGTTGTCAGTGCATCATTTGTGTTCTTACATGTTAAACACAGTATTTATAAACTGTTCACAATGAAAAAAAATAAATAAATAAACAATTGAATACAGTCAAAAAATTGTACCCAAAAAAATGTAACTAAAAGATGCAAATCGAACCTAAAGACACTGTAATGCCACAACCATAGAGCCATAGCATTGCATTATAATCCTAAACTGCATCCCTAACTTTCTCTCCACTTTCACCAGGTCATAATTTTTCAGACCTACACGAACCAGAGTGCTGTTCCCATTGAAGCAAAGTATGTCTTTCCACTGGAGGAGACAGCAGCAGTGTGTGGATTTGAAGCCTTTATCAATGGAAAACATATCATTGGAAAGGTGCAAGTCATTCAGAATTTGTAAAATTCAGTCTCTGCATTTTCAAACTCTTTTTCATCAATTCACTCATAGATGTCAATTTTATATCCAATAGGTAAAGGAAAAAGAGCAGGCTCGTAAGGAGTACAAGCAAGCCATAGAGAAAGGCCATGGAGCCTACCTGATGGACCAGGATGCACCTGTGAGTTACTGTAATTGATCTGGAGCTGATGTGTGTGTGATAATGTATCAGAAGGTTTCTTAAAGGTCATGTGTTCATGTGTGTCAGGATGTATTTACTATCAGCGTTGGGAATCTTCCTCCTGGAGCCACAGTTTTGATCAAGGTGACATTCATCACTGAGCTGGTGGTCAGATCAGGCTCTATAGTCTTCTCACTGTCTGGCAGCGTGGCACCATGGCAACAGAGAGACACTCTTAATCAGACAACTCAGGTACGACCGTCTTTTGTCACTGTATTTAAAATCCTGTTTGGCCTGATGATTGTTACAGGGTTTTTAATGACAGTTGTGTTGCATTTTAGGCAACTGTTCAAAAGATTGGTGTGACAGAGCTTCAGTCAGAAGGGTGAGAATCTAAAACATTGGAGAATTCATAATGAATTTCAATGCAATGTTGTAACTCGTTTTAATTTTTCCTTCTCTGTTTCTTCAGGGAGTTTTCTCTGTCTATGTCCATTGAAATGCCTTATGAAATCATCAACTTGAGCTCCTCACACCACATCAAAACCAAGGTTATTAATTGACATAAATTTTTATGCATTGCCTTACTAAAATACTTTAAAAAAACACATGACACATATTACAGTATGTGTTTCCCAATTCAGAGGACAGACTGTAAGGCAGTGATCAGCACGTTACCGGGACAGACTCTGGGATCTGAAGGGTTACAGGTGTCCTTCAGTCTTTCTAATATCCACATGCCCAGGATGTGGGTCGAGAACCATCCGGATAAAGATAGTCAGGTAAACCAATGATCAATCAAATAAATGACAAAATGGCACCTTGACAAAAATGAACACTGATATAGATCTGATTCCTGCAGGCCTGCATGCTGGTGTTCTATCCAGACTTTAAGTCAAGCGAAGTGTCCAGCTCTGGAGGTCTGTCCAGTGTGAGCGATGTGGTCATTCTTCTGGACTCCTCCAAGTCCATGCAGGGAGACGCCATGCTGAACGCCCGCAGGATTGCCTTTCAAGTCCTCAAATCTCTGGACCGCTCACTGAAGATCAACATCATCTCTTTTAGCACTGGTTAGTGCTCACTGACACTATCTGATACTGTTTTATTTTTCATATTGTGGACATTTCCATTTCCCTGTTATTATTTTGATTCAAAATGAGGTATTATGGGTAAATGTTTGTGTGTTTTTCAGATTACAAGGAAGCTTTTCCTGCACCAGTGTCTTTAGATGAGGGATCAGAAGCAGCCAGAAAATTTATTATGGTAAGTCATGTTTACTGATAGTTTAAGATGATTCTGAATCTCAGTTCCTTTGCACATCATTGCATGTCTCCTCTCTTCAGTCGTGTAGCGGCTCTGGTGGCAGCACTGATCTGTGGCGGCCTCTCCGGAGCCTGAGTCTGCTGCCTCCCTGTCGGGGCGTGAGGAACATCCTGCTGCTTTCTGATGGACATGTTCAGAACCAGCCTCTGACCCTACAGCTGGTCCAGGAAAACTCCTGCCACACGCGCCTCTTCACCTGCGGACTCGGGTCTGCCTTTCAACAAATCTCTTTATTTTTCACTTTTACGAAAAATAAATTTCTGAACCTACAGTTTGCATTTGTGTTTGTCTAGCTTGACAGCTAATCGTCATATGCTCAGAGCTTTGGCTCAGGCAGGTGGAGGAACATATGAATTTTTTGACACAAAGATGAAACACACTTGGACAGAGAAGGTGAGTAACACTCTTTACTGTATTGTTTTTTTTTTTATATAACTTAAAAGAAAACATTATATTTTCTAATATGGGCCAGTCTGAGGCTTGAGTTAAACAGATTTGTGGGTAATTTCAGGTGCGCGCTCAGGTTCAGCGTATGGAGTCTCCAGGCTGCAGATCAGTGGCAGTAAAGTGGCAGCAGTTTAATCCCACAGCGCCTCCTCCTGTTCAAGCCCCCTCACAGCTTCACGCTCTCTTCAGTGACTGTCACACTCTCATATACGGCTTTGTGCCACACTGTACTCAGGTAGACCTGCTTTACTGTTATATTGGTTTCCTGTAAATAAAGATAATTAAATATTCTTCCATTAGTGACAAGCAGTATGGAAAACGTCTTGATTATTTTTAAATAGTATTTTCAATCTTAAATTCAGTTGTCATGTATCAGTATACTGTATATAATATATTTGAATTGTTTAATATTCACTCTTTTAGGCCACACTGTTTGGTGATTTGAGTGGACAAGAGATCAAAACAATGGTTTCTACCACAGAACTACAAAAGACAAAAGGAACTGTGAGTGAACATCTTAAATACTTCATATAATCTGAAACGGTATAAATTTTTATATGCTGTTTGAAGAGTTGTGTGTGTGTGTGTGTGTGTGTGTGTGTGTGTGTGTGTGTGTGTGTGTGTTCATGTGTAGTTCCTTCACAAGTTAACAGCAAGAGCGATCATTAGAGACTATGAAGATGGCATACTAGGCAATAGTGAGGCAGAACACGAGGTAAAGTATTTTGCTGCAAGATGATATTTTTAATATAACTTGCAAATTTGATAACAGAAGAACTTGACTTGCTGTCTTTTGTCTGTTTGTCAGGGGAAGAAAGCAGAGCTGAAGTCTTACATCATTGAGCTCAGTAAAGAATTTTCCATCTTGTCCCAATTCACAAGCTTTGTTGCCATTGAAGAGAGGGTATGATTACTGCTGATATATTTAGTTAGTCACGCCATTGTAATAAATAGTTCACACATAAATTGTGTTTAAATATCGATAATAAAGAAAAGGTAAACATCTATACACAGGGGGTCGCTTTTTTTCATAAAAAGGCAGAATCCAAGTCATTCTAAGCTAAATATGCCATGAATGAATTTCTGTCAATCGTTTTAAACTGACTAACAATTAAAAATCCCAACTAATGCCCTAATTTGCTCTTTGCAGGAGCAAATTGAGCTTGACACTGGATTCACAGATATTCCTAAAATCATATCAGAGGAGGATGTGGATATTTTGCCATATATAGGCTGGACTGAAGAGAAGGCTGCGGATATTATTAGTGCTGAAGATGATGATGTTTGGGTAATAATAAAAGGGTCTATTAAAGCTGTCATGTAATGTAGTGATAAAAGTTGACACCATTCAGTATTCACAACAGTGATTTTTTTTTTTTTTTTTTTTTTTTCAGGAATCTGAGCAATGGAGCAGTAGCTGCTCCTCATCTCCTGAATGCCTGGGTTCTGCTCGTGAACAAGCCTGTTTATATGATGATGATGATGATGATGATGATGATGATGATGATGATGATGATGATGATGATTCAGAGGATGATTATGGTGATTCAGAGGATGATTATGGTAATATTGAGTTTATAGACCAAGGATGTGTACTTGCAGGTCGCCCTTCTTCTCTTAACTCCAGCTCCTGGCGTCCTTCACGTTTTGAAGGTAGCACTAATGTTTTCAGGGGCTCTGTGGAGAAAATGAGTCCAGCACCTCCCTCTCGCCTTGCCCTTGGGCCTTATGTATCAAGGGCTGCTTTCAGAACTAAAGCCCCTCATCGATTCAAAAAATCATCGGAAGCTCTTTCTCCTCCTTCCTCTCGTGATGGTGTCTTCATAAGTGACATGCTTTCCCCTTCAGCTGCCACCTTTAAACTTTCTAGTAACTTTGAGGCATTGGAATCTCTCCCCTTAGAATACAGCCTTGATTCTCAGAAAGGCATGACTCCTGAAGGTGCCCCAATAAGTGCTTCCCATCCTCTATGTGCCTCAGTGAAACGGGTCTCTGATACTCACCAGATTTCATCTCCTTCTGCTGGTGCCATGAAGTACAGAAGTGCCTCTAGGAGCAAAAGGCGTCCCGCTCCCCCTTCCCCACCGCTTTTCTCCAGTGAGCTTCTTTGCTTTGATCGTCAAATGGGTGAATTAGTGGAAGTCAGAGATATTAGCCTTGATTCCCTTAAAGAAATGTCTGCACCAGAGTTTGCCACAGAGATTCTTGCCTCAACTCCTCCTGTCTGTGCAGATCCTCCTCGCCTCGCATCTCAGCAATTCATGTCCATGGCTCCAAGCCCTGCTCCCCCTCCTGTGAGAAAAAGAAAGGGCAGGTCTGTTGCCCGTGTTGCATTTGATCAACCCAGAATGTCTGCACCATTCTCTCCCCCTCGATGTAGAGGCTTTGGTGGTTTCTTCCAAGATAATATATCAGCTCCTGGAGCAAAGCAAATGGGACCGCAAAAGCTATTCCTAAAAGGGAGAAACCTAATAAGCAGACCAGACACAGTGGCCTGGAATGAGCTGTTTGAGCTTCAACATGAGGTGTTTACACATGATTTAATAAACTAGATTATATACAATATGTAAACATGAGGGAATATAAACATATGCCTTGTGTTTGGATATAGGATGGATACTGGGAGTGCACTGACAGGCTAAGCAGCTTCCTCAACCTGGATGTAGACTTTTTTGCAGATGTCTTCCTTAAGGAGAAAGGCATCTGTTCCCTTGGTAAGAAGATTGTTTTAAATGCCTCTTGCTGATCTTGTCCATATTGCAGCTTATTCTCAACAAGATTCACCCAATTAGACAGGGCGAGCCATCTGATGGACACATCAATCAACCAGTGTGCCTTTATTGTATAATACCAGCCAATCATAGTAGAGCTTGCTATAATGAGCAAAGTTTAAAGTGCGAATCGGGCTGAATCTGAATATAGTTTAAAATAATCTCATCTTTATTTTTCACGGTTTTTGAGTCTGAATCAGTTAATCAGTATCATGTTTTTTTGTCAGGTGTGAAGGCTCATGCTGAAATTCTGAAGCTTTTGGCAACTCTGCTGGTGCTGCAGCTGATCCGGGTGAAGAAGCTGGAAGTGGGACAGTTGCTCGAGTCTCTCCTCCGACTAAAAGAGTCCCAGGAGCCCAGGTACAAGCACACATCCTCATGTGGTGTAGTGATTTACTCTTGTATTTTTGAATCCATGACCTTCTGCTCTTCTCTATTCAGACCGATGTACTGGGAGGCAGTGAAGAGGGCCGTGGACTGGGCCTGTCGGACAGACAGACAGTATCCGTGTGTGTGCAGCAGGCTGGAGATTGGCTGGGATTGGGAATCATCGACACGTCAACTACTGGGCTGTGATTCTCCACACCCACATTCCCCACTCAAACCTGTTCTGGAGAGACGTATGGGTGTATCAGTCATGTAGATACTGGAGTTACTGCTTACTTGCTTAATATTGCAAAAAATATCATTTTATCATCAACCTTTTAGAACCTTATAGAGCTTTATAGTTCCCTCAAAACTGCATCAAACTGCCTGAATTTCATTGCATTACAAAGAAAATATTAAAAGAAGTGCCCTTTTGCTAGCTTTTTCCCCCAAAACTAGACATTTGTTCAATCAATTGTAATGAAATGTCACTGAATTTTTTTTTTGTTTTGTTTTTTTTTGAAAAATGAACTAACTAACAATGTCTCACATTATGTCTTCTGTTCTGTGTAATTATACACAGTGAGTAATACAGTGTGAAACTGACGTTTTTACAGTGTGAACAGTGATGATACAATCTGAGCACATCTCTGCATTCTTACCAAACCTTAAAAGATGAAAATAACAGTGATAGGAAAGTCAAGTCAGTATTACAGTGCCTTAAAAACCCCCAATGAACAAGCCTAAGGCAAAAGTGGCAAGGAAAAACTCCCTACAAAAAATGTAGGAGGAAACCTTGGGAGGAACCAAGACTCAGCTGGAGGGGGACCCATCCTCCTCTGGCCAGCACATATAAAAATACTGCTAATTTGAATTATTATATTTATGGCTAGATGATAATTAACAAAATAACCGCACAATTCTAAAATGACTATTGACGCCACTTGTACTTTACAACTCATATCTTTAGTCTATAACTCTTACCTGTATTTGAAAGGACCTGTACTCTACAACTCTTTCTTGTATTTGACAGGATTTACCTGTACTTTACAACTCTTACCTGTATTTGACAGGACTTACCTGTACTTAACATCTCTTATTTGTATTTGACAAGGTTTACCTGTACTTTACAACTTTTACCTGTAGTTGACATGACTTATCTGTACTCTACATCTCTTACCTGTATTTGAAAGGATTTACTGGTACTTTACAACTCGTACCTGTACTGTATTGTATTTCTTAAGTCTACTACTTCTAACTTTAGTCTATAATTCTTATCTGTATTCTACAATCCTTACCTTTAATCTACAACTCTTACCTGTATTTCACAGGACTTACCTGTACTGTACAACTCTTACATTTAGTCTAAAATGCTTCCACTCCCCCTAGCATTTTCCCTAAAAGCACCTGTGTGTTGGCCATGGCATTGAGATGGTCCTGTGGTTATCCGTAGCATTGAAGGGGCTTTCTGAGGACAGTTTGGGCTTTACCTGCTCCATGAAAACACCCATTACAAAACTAATTAAAAAAAGTTCAAAATTCAATAGTGCAATGCCAATGTCATTCCTGTAACTCCAGTGAGAATGAACATTTATGTGTCATTGTTCATGTTGCATGTTTTCTAGTTTATTATAATGGTGAATTTAAAACAAAGTTAATTATTTAAGCTTTTTTTCCGCATGCTGTGAAGAATCAGAAACTATCCAAGAGAATCTTTTTCGTTGCAAAGTTGAAAGATATCTGTGTGTTTATAGGCTAACAGATTTAAGTTGATGTAAACACGTATCACTTTTAGACAACTGCTGGGTCCAGGCTTCAAACCATGACTCACGACTTCAGCGTTCCAGGCTTACGCTCATTTACAATATTTCGCCAAAGGTGCTTATACCTTGCTTATTTGAGCTAAACGGAAGAGGAGAACGGAGCATAAGACAAGATAGCAGTTATACTCTTTATTTTACGTTATTTGTATATTTCGAAATACATCCGTAGGGGCTGCAGTTGTTGGTTCGCGGGTTATGTGACGTCAGAGCGCGGAACTGGGAGTACATTAGGGATGGGCGATGTGAGTACACGATCCGTTCCACTTGCACGATCCGTTCTGCGCATGCGCGTAATTACGTAATAGAAAACGTCTGTTCCACCTGCACGATCCGTTCTGCGATGAAACACTTGACGGCCAGGCGGCACAACTGGCGGCATATGTCATTTATCTATAAACTTTCTCATTTGTAGACACAATATTTTTCCGTTTAACTTTAAATAAATTCTGTATGGATAGTGCAAATATCGCAAATAAGTTTTTGGAAACACTTTTTGTCCAGAAAAGGGCTTTAACTCAAATATGGTGTCAAGCACAGTTTCTCTGTAATTCAAAATTGCATTAAATCGTATTCAATTAATAAGATTAGAAAAATATTTTATATATGGTAAAAAAAAGACGAATTACCTCTCAAATGTAAAAAAAAGTTACAATTTATTCATTTTGTACAAAAATGATCTTCATTTTGGTTTGTTAACTTATTAAAATTAAATTAAAAATGTCATTCTTGTTCTCACGTACTGCCGTTAAATGTAAAGATTTTTTTTGTGGAGTGAGGCGAAGTAAAATAGAATGGTTTTTCAATATGTTTGGCTGACTGTATTTTATTATGACAATAAACAGGCTGCGTTAAGTATGCTTAAGAGGCGCCGGCTAGATCACTTTATTTTTTCCCCCCTCATAAAAGTAAAAACAACTTGGGCTACATAGTCTATCCTTCTTTTGTGGTCATGTGTAAGACATTATTCGAAACTAGCCTATTGTAAATACATCTTTTATTTGTGTAGTACATTCACAATAAAAACAAAACGTGATTTTGTAAGGAAAGAAATTAATAGGATGACGCTTTCTCAAAAGTGCATCACAAAAATTAAACGAAATTCTGCATATAGGCTGGTATTTGTTGCAGATTTTTTTCTTTCGTTTTGTTAATTTATTATTTATTTAGAAAAAAAAAAAACAATAGATTTCGCATATAAGCCTATTCATTTATTTTAAATAGCTTTATTTATTTTTTTCTCCGTTAGCAAAAACGATGCAGGTGCGTGATGACCATGTCGATTCTCACGTTCTGTTGTTTATGCTGTTTTTTTGCGTTTTAATCCCTGGAAAACAAATGTAGGTATTTTTAATGGCTCACAACCATGTAATTTATTTGTAATCTTGTCGGTTAACGGTTATGGCTTAACGACCGTCGGTTGTCGATTTGGGACAAATAAAAAATAAATAAATAAATAAAAAAACGAGCATTCCTATTTCCAATAGTTAATCAGAAAGATAATAATTTTAAAATACAAATGCACCTGTTCACGAATATTGCTTAATCAAGTATTTAAATAGTCTATAGTCTAGGAATAACTAAATACAAAAAGTTTTGTTTTTGTAAAGTTTTGTTTCAAATGGATAAAGAACCGCCTACTAGCCTGTAATTTGCGCAAAAGGGGAAACTATGACAGCTCAAGGGCAAGGGCTTTTTTTGCGATACACCAAAACTGGTTGGCGTCGTGATACAGATGTTTTTTTCACGCAAAAACTGTTTATAAATGTGACCGCTCACGTGGCTTTAAGCATACGCTCAGTCTGAGAACAAATTTGTGCAAACACAGGCTTCATAAATGAGGCCCCAGAACTGTTCCTCAAGATGTATTCCGCCTGATAATTTTAAGAAAGTATTTGAGCAATATATGTCATTGATCCAGCTGTCTAAAAACAAAAAAGCTCCAAAAACTTTGTAATTCTTTTCCTATTTTTAATGACAAGTAAATCTCAATTTGCTTTTACATGTTGTGTTGTTTTAAACACACCCTTTCTCTTCTTTATTTATTTTGTTTGTGATTATTTCATTTTTTGTTGATGTATGTATAATTCTTTACTGTTTTGAGCATTAATAAAAAACAAAGAATTAAAAAATCCGCCTGGTACAATACAAATGTGCGCAAGGGTGGAACAGATTGTGCAGTGTCGTAAATCGTTGCAAAAGAGAATTATCATTTGCGCATGTGCGTTTTCGACTACGTCATTATGCGCAAGCGCGGACGGATCGTGCAGGCATCCCGGATCGTGTACTGACAGGCGATACCACAAATTTTTAATGCGATACGATACCGATACTTTTTAAAGAAAAATTAACGATACCGATACCACTTATTATTTTAAATGTGAATGCAATTTATTATATGTTAAGGCAAATTGCATGCACATACTGGCCTTTAATAACAAATTTATTAGAAAAGCAAATTTGACAACAAATAAAGTGTTTAAACAACCTTCTTACAAACAACAGAAATCTTAATAAAATAAACAATACCAACAACATAAACTGTATATTTTCACTCTTATTTTTTATTTGTGACCCTGGACCACAAAACCAGTCTTGAGTCGCTGGGGTATATTTGTAGCAATAGCCAAAAATACATTGCATGGGTCAAAATTATATATATATATATATATATATATATAAAAAGTTATGCCAGAAATCAGGATATTCAGTAAAAATCATATTCCATTAAGATATTTTGTACCGTAAATGTAGCCTATCAAAACTTAATTTTTGATAATATGCATTGCTAAGAACTTAATTGATAAATTAATTAAATTAAACTTGACAACTTTAAAGGCAATTTTCTCAATATTTATTTATTTATTTATTTATTTTTTTGCACCCTCAGATTCTAGATAGCTGTATCTCAGGCAAATATTGTCCGATCCTAACAAACCATACATTAATGGCATGGACGGACTGGCCATCTGGCAGCCCGGGCATTTTCCCGGTGGGCCGACGTACTTTTTGGGCCGGCCGATATCTGTCTGATCAGCTAATAAAACACTTAGCAGCCTATAGTTTTTTCTGCCTAATTAGTTGACGGCGCTGTGGTCTTTGCTGCTGTATAATGAATTTGTCACAAAAAAAAAAAAAAGTGAGCGTAGGATTTTTTTTTTCAGACAGACCGGCCCATGTGACATTTAATCTGCAGCCCATTGGTTCTTTTTTTAACTGACTTTGGGCTGACCCAATCACATCTTTAGACAACTCCCATTTTGGATTATGTGTGTGCGTGCAGCGTCGGTGTGTGTGTGTATCTGTCAAAATAGTCAAGAGAGATGGAGAAAAAACGAAAGGGAGGCGCAGAGAAATTGCGGGGAAAAAAAAGAAAGGCTCTTCAAACGGATGCTGCAAAGTATTGCAAAGTAACACATATGTTTTCTGCCGCAGCAGGACCTTCATCAGCTGCCGTGGCTGATGAGAGTGGTGATGATGCCGGTGGCACTGAAAGCGCCGGCGAGGTCGAAGAGGATTAAAAAAAAGGAGAGAGTGGAAGTGAGTGTAGATACTGCCCTGCAGTAAGCAGAACTACTTTCAGAACACTTAGGCTATGTAATAAGTGTAGATACCCCTTGATAAAATTGAGCCAAAAACACAAAATAATGGTGATTAGCACTGTAATAAATTAATTGCATGCTTCGCTCTGCGACTACATGAGTTTGGCTTGGAGTAGCAAGCAACGCTATAACGTCTCAGTGTTATAAGGTGGTCAAAACGACTAGTTTGCACATTGTCACGCAGGCTAAGTATAAGAAAAATAGCAGATCTTTAGGCTAGTTTTTGATGTTTCCCTGTTGAGTTAAACGTTTTAATTTTTAATCGTCTTTGATACGTTGCTTTTATTATTTAACATTATTTTGTTAATCAGCATTAACAGTGAGTCAGCAGGCAGTGTTTTTGTTATGTTCATTATTTAATATAGGCTGTAGCGTAAATAGTGTATTTTTAGGACCTAACAAAAATGTTTATGGACAGTATACAGAAATGAAAGTGAGACACCCACAGGACTGTTTCTTTCCTTATTTAACAACTTTTTCCATTTCGTATATTACTGCTTTTATCAGAGAATATTAATGCTGTACCTGACTGCATTATGTTAAAAATAATTCACCTCATATAGTCTCCTTATGTCTTTTTGAGCCAGGTTGAGATAGCATCCTTAGAAGAAGAGAATGTCAGTGAGAGAAACAGAAGGGAGCAGGGGGACTTTTGCTTTTAAAGGTTCATCCAAGAAGTTCACAAGCATCCATTTGAAGTAAGTTTACAGTTTATTTAAAGCTGTACTATGGGAAACAGTCTGATCAACAATTTTTCATGTCTCTTCTCTTTCTCCCTCAAACACACAGACACACAGGATTCATCAGTGTGAATTATAGTTTTATATTAATAAATTACACTTTTCAGAAATTTTTAATGTGTCTTTCACTATTTCCTATATATGGCTTTAGTGCTTTTATGAATAGGAGTTAGTATACATATTCAAGGGTGTGCAAAGATGGGTAGCATTTTGATCGTATGTGGGCCGGTCTGGGCCAAAATGCCAGGGCCGATTTTTTTGTCCCAGTCCAGCCCTGATTAATGGAAAGCTTATTTATTCAACTTTCAGATGGTATATAAATCTCAATTTTCAATGACTGGTTTTGTGGTCCATAGTCACATTTGTGAGCCTAAAGATTTTTCTTAATCTTCAAAATTCTTTTGTAATATAAGCCTACATATTTTACAAAAAAAAATATTAAATAACATACATTTTAATAAAATAAACTACACCAACGTAAACTGTGTAGCCTATACTTTCACTTAGCCTATTTCTTACATTTAAACAGACCATTTTTCTTTATCTTCAACTTTCATTATTGTAGTATTTAGAATGGCCCCTTCAGTTTTTTAACAAACTTATATATTTAAACCATTAAGAGATAATAATTGGAGGAGCATGGGCACACCGTGTGCAGAGTGCATAAAGTTCGATTTGCTCAGAAAGATTTGCGTGGGCTACGGTCATAGCAGTTTCTCCAGCACGGCTAGTTGCACGAGTTGTGATGATGACAGCGATGACACGATTTACCAGACTCACCCCGTGCTTTAATACGGCTGTCCTCTCCCCTCCTTGCTGAACTTGTTCTAAAGTGAAAGTAAAATCGGAGGAAATAGAACGCATACGAAAGCCATTGCAAGCATTACCGAGAGTCAGAAACTGAGCGCAATCACTGAGAGTCCTCCTAACAATGCCAGTGTCCACGGCCTCTGCAGAGCGTTCTTTCAGCGCACTGAGGCGCCTGAAAACATATTTACGCAACACGATGACAGACAACAGTCTCACTGGACTTGCCCTCATGAACATCGTTCATAATTTTATTTAAAAATTATATAATAATTTTATTTAAATCCATAAAACATTTAAAAACGAAGAGTGCCTTAAAACTTGTGTTATAATTTGCATTTTGTATTATTCAAATGTTTATTTTATTTTTTATTTTAATATTATTTTGTTTACTATATATGCTGCTTGGATTTGTTGTTAATGTGTTTAGGAATGGAAAGATGCCTGTTTGTTATTTGAAGGTTTAATAAAATGATAAAAAAAAAAGGCTTTAGTGAAGTGAGTCACGTGACGGAGCGCGCGCGCCTTCACAACTGACTCACGCGTACAGAATGTTTACAAGCTACAAGAAAGGAAAGTACATTTTTCTGAGTCGTGAAACTTCTTATTTCTTAACGAGTTATTAAGATAACGTTGAAATAATGACTATGAAATAAAGGCTACACCATCTCATCTGTCGCAGATACTGAATAAGGACAGATGTGTGCGTTAGCGCTCGAGGGAGATGATATGCTGGGGGGGCGGTTCTGTGCGTAAGTTACCATGACATAAAATCCTGCAGGCGCCCCTGACTCCAGCATCGATGTGCACATCCCTAGAGTACATCGATCTATTACGAGTTCACGGGTGGGAACGTCACGGGTTTAACTGCCGTTCCAGTGCACTTTCACCGGTAGAACGTTGGAAAAACATGGATAACGGGTTACCTGGAACGCGGCATTAGCTGAAATGTTGTTGGTGAGAGTCTGTTTATATATACTGACTCTCACTCTCATTATGGACTGGGTTGTTTAGCCTATTTTATCAGTCAGACAAATGTCACAGTCATAATTGCTGGGTTTTTTTCCCACTTCAGCTCTCACAACATGAAAAAGACATCAGACTTTGTCTGGTCACCCTAATTAAATAATAATTAATTATTCAAATGGACGACTACAAAAAAATTGTTTCTGTCACCACTCGTAAATCTACGGTAAATCTTGGTAAATAAAGGACCGATCGACCACTGGATGGAGCCCGTCTAATGTGTATCTATCTTTGGGAGGAATGGAGGCGTGTCTTTACTGTATGGATGAGTCAAAGCACTTCCTGAACTTGACTCTGCAGGTTATGTCGTCTTTAAAAGTATTTTCTTAAAACCTAAAGTGTCACTCGACTCTGACATTGTCCGCGGTAAGATGGTCTTCTGTCTGCTAATAACATGACATGACAACACTAGCAGATACTTCGATTATTAGATACTATGGATTATTGCCTGACTGTTTCATAACTTTCTATAAAAAAGAAATATTGTAACTTAAAACGTGTTTTATGCATGTGTAAAAAAAAAATAAAGTAAAATAAAGTCTGATTTATTTAATGAATATTAAATGTGTTTATTCAGACTTATTTGTGCTGATACACAATTTAGAAACACGCTATTTTTATAGTGTTCATGTGATTAATATATTTACTGTAGGTTTCATCGCAGTTTTTCTTTATTCTTTCGCTTCTCTGTACTTCTTCAGACACGCTGGCATCATGACAGTGTTTGAAAACTGTAGTGTGGTGTTAGATGTGAAGAATCTACCTTTTAAAGAGAAGAATAAACTGAGATTAACTCTTCTGGAGAATGGAGGAAACATCTCATATGTCATCAACAAAGAGGTTACTGTTTATTTTTTGTTTTACTGTTACCCACTGTATTTGTGTGTGTGTGTGTGTGTGTGATATTAAAACAAAGAGCAGCTACACTGAGAGTTTGTTTATATGTAGATAAAGATTTCAAGTGACATTTACACAATTTACAGACATTTGTGTTTTTTTTTTTAATATAGAGAAAGCATTTTGTTATCAATAATAAAATTCAAACATTCAATGAATATATATCAAAAATGTTTAGGGGTGCTTATTCCACAGCGCTGGGACCAGATTTCAGCCTTTTGGTTGAGTCTCCTGGCTCAACTAGTACACATTAAGTCTTAAAACCAGGCTTTGATTTTTTTGTGTTCACTCTGTTTATTGTGTCTGTATACCAGTCTTGATGTTTTTGAGTTTAACCTGCTTTTTTCTGCACAATGGCTGATTTGTAGATTGTTTCCCTTTATGTTCTCCAGTGCTCTTTTGTAGTCACTAGCAGTGTGAATGATCTGAGCAGTAACCGGCAGCGCAGCATCCAGAAGTTCCAGATCCCAGTGGTCGGGACACAGTATGTGTGGACCTGTCTGGAACAAGGGCATCTCCTGCCTTTGACAGAACATAATTTGGCTACACAGTTGCCGTATGCCGCATCTGAATTCCTCCTTCATCCAGGTAGAAGTTTCATGTACCTTGTTAAAGAATTCTTTTCTTTATTTGTTAGAACAGATGTTTGTCTAAAATTATACTGTAATTAAGGTTTACTTACAACAGATGTGAGGTCAGTGGGACTGAAAAGACAAAAGAGTGTCACAGCCAGATTAGTTTTATTTACTAACAGTTTTTTTTCTGTATTTGTGTGTGCTTTTTGATGAGAAATGTGTTTGACATTATATTTAAGTGTGTTAAGTTAGATTAAACCATGGATTTCTGTGGCAGAGTTGACATAATGTTGTTTTGTTCACCATAAAGAGATAAAAGTGTCGACATACGTACTAGGAAATAAGAAGTTCAAAGGTCACTCTGAACTCCCAAAGACTGAGGTTGAGCTTCTAAAGAAGGGTGGACCCCGTCCTGGCAGGTTCAGGTGCACTCTTGTTTTTTTTAATCACAGTTAGTTCTTAAGTTTGTTCAACAGTTTTTTGTTTTTGTGCTTGTTTACCTGACTGCATCTTTTCATTTATCCAACACAGAGTTTACAAAGAAGGCGACCATGACCTGCCTGAATTTCCTTCTTATTTTCAAGTGGCCAAGTATTCGATTTTTGAGAGGGTGAGTGAGTTCCTGTATCATCCACAATAAAATGATTAGTGGATAGGGGGGAAAAAAATTTAAACGTACACATTCTTAAATGGATTTGTGTTGCCTTCACCACTGCCTGAGCATATGTCTGCAAGTGTTTGATTGTGTGTTTCAGGTCAAACCCAAGACTTTGTGTGTTTTGGAGCTTCAGAGCGCCAAAGGACGAGCAGGCCAGCAGTATCGTGTGTTGTGTTCAGTCTTGCGTGAAGCTGAGGTTTGATCATCCTGAATGTTGTTTATAAATTCACCTCGTTATCACTGGAATCAGAATTTGTCTTGTGGTGACGGTGATAGACTCTCTCTCATTATAGACTGCAGTGGTTCAGGACAAGCTTGTGTTCTGTGTAACGTCTGAAGATGCTGTGGAAGCATATCTGCAGCTGATGAAGGAAATGGAGACAGAGGGATTCACAAAGACACACACGCTTCCCCCTGAGGTTGAGCGCTTGGCATCCTACAGTCTGCAGCAGGTTAGATAAACACAACACAGATCTGTTTTTATTCATATGATGTATTTATAAGATGTCTAATGGGTGCGAAATAATTGCTCACTGATTTGATTGGCAGCTCTTGTTGGAGGAGAAGCTGAACTGCAGCACATTATCACAGGAAGTTGGTGTCTTTGTGGAGCTGGTTTGGACTGAAGCTCTCGGTTCCCTTAATAACATCCTGACAGTCCCTGTCTCCAGCATCAGCCTCAATGATGTGAGAATGAGCTTAGATAATCACACACAGCTGACAGGAATTTGCTGTGTTTAATGGTACCCATTATGTTTATTGGCTCTGTGCTGTTGCAGGTGAGCAGGGTGGAGGGATTGTTACTGCAGGCACAAAAGACCCAGAAAGAGGGTGAAGTCAAAGCCCTGCTGGAGGAGGTCAACACTCTTCTACCGCTCAAAATGATTGACCCTCCTTCCAAACACAAGCTTGTGTCTCAGAAACTAGACCTTTGTCAGGTAACACATCAATTATCAATTACAGTAAAAATATTATAATACTTCAGTACCATTAAGATCATGGTATTATAATATTATTTTTATAACAGTTACTCTATTTTTTCTTCATATTCACATATATTTCTAGATAGATATGTACATTACACTGTAATGCAGCATGATTATCTAGTTTAAATAAATTAACAAATACTGAATGGAATATCTGCACATTTGAGGATTTTGGATTTTTAATTCAACAGTACAGATCTGACCTTTTTCCCCTTTTTTTTCTGTTGACTCCAGCTGATCAGAGATATTATAAATGTCAGTGAGGCCACTCTGGGAAGCCCCTCACCCTCGTCTCTGGGAAAGTATCGAGCTCTGAGGTGCAGCATTGAGGTTGTTCCACCACAAAACCCTGAGTTTTATGTTGTCTCTCAACTACTTCAGGACAGGTAAACATGATTGTGCTGATTGTGGTCTGAAGTTCAAACATTGAATATATTTCAGAACATGTCTTTAAATGAGAATCTTTTTAATCTTGTTAATAATGTTAATCTTGTATGCACCACAGGCCTGTTCAGATTCAGCAGATACTGCGTGTCAGCAGAGGAGTGGAGCTTCAGTTGTTTAGGGAGAATTTAGGCAACATTAAACCCCTCCTCCACTCCACTAGTCCCAGCAGTTTTGTTGGGATACTTTCACGGTGAGAGTTATTAATAAATCATTAATTTAAAAATTCACTTAAAGTGATTGCTGAATTATGACCATAATGTAGCAATCAAGGAAATGAGGCCTACAAAAATGTCATGTAGACCAATTCTGGAACACAAATCAAAACAAAAAACCTTATTGTCTGACTATACATTGATAGAAGTTACTTTTGTAATGTCTATCGGTAATTTACGGTAATTTACTATTCTGCAATAGTCATGTCTTCATTTTTGAGCTTTTTTCGGACAATGTTGATATGTATATGATTGGTTGTCATTAAACTGACTGATTATTCAGCATATCATGTAATTAATTGAATATACATTTTTAAACATTCTTTCTAGAGGTCTGCTGCTGCCCAGGGTTGGAGTCGAACAGCATGGAATTGAGAGAACAGATATCGGGAATCTTGGAGGAGGAATCTACTTCAGTGACTCTCTAAAGTCAGTGGTCTTTAGCATTACTCAGTCATCTCTTAACATAACAGATTTATAAATAATATGACATTTTATCATGACATCTGGAGATTTTAGCCAGTCAGTAAGTTTCTTTTTTGTGTTAAAGGACTAGTGTGAAATACTCCAAGCCCAGTGTAACTGACGGCTCTCGGCTGCTGTTGGTGTGTGAAGTGGCGTTGGGTCGGTGTAAGGACCTGCTGAAGAAAGACACCACTTTGACTTGTGCACCTGATGGCTATCACAGTGTACATGGAGTCCAATGCACTCCCAACAGACTCTCTGAATTTGAGGTGCTTTTCTTAGTCTTAGTTTTTGGACAGAAGAAGTTTCTTGTGCTCACCAAGCATGCATTTATTTGATCTAAAATACAGCAAAAGCAGTAATATTGTGAAATATCTTTACTATTTAAAATAACTGCTTTCTATTTGAATGTATTTTAAAATGTAATTAATCCTGCAATAAAAGCAACATTTTCAGCATTATTACTCCATTCTTCGGTGTCACATGTTCCTTCAGAAATCATTCTAATATTCTGATTTTAAAATCAAAGACTTTAAAAATCTTACTGTCCAAAAACTTTTGACTGGTGGTGTAGATATTCTGCTTATGTTTTTGGGATCTGATGTGACTCTTATGTTTGTGTGTGCGTTTATATTTAAACAGGATGATGAGTTTGTCGTCTATAACACAGAGCAGATCAGACTGAAATATGTGGTCCAGTACAGTCTGGATGGAGACGAGTTAAAAGAGTTCCAACCTCAAATCAGCACCTTTGTGGAGCTCTCACAGCTTACGGACACAATGCCTGACGTCTGTGAGTAAAGTTTAGTGAACAGGACATCCTGAGAGCTTTTATATGTGGAGGAATCTGTTTTAACTAGGACTGTCAGGATGATTATAAATTTGTTATCAAATTGATCAATCACAGTATAACAATTTATTGATATTTGCAAAAGAAATGCATAAATAAATACAATTTGAATATGGCTTGAATAAATTTAATTTAATTGTGTTAAATTAACAATCCCTTATAATAACAATGAACTTTGACATGGTGGAGAGACAAATTATTCCTTAGGGATATGGTCTGTAAAGGGGAAGGCTATGATTTGTGTTGTTAAATTCATCAGTGGTTTTGTGTGATTGTGTGTTTCTTTAGTGTCCAGTGATGACAGTGAGGATTTGGAGTCCGCTAAGAATCCTCTGGAGGAAATGAACGCAGGTTTGCTGGACAGCAGCGGTCAGAAACTTCCTCTACAGGCTGTCAATGTGAGGTGCAAGCTAATGGACCTGCTGTGTCAGGTATGATAACACATATAAACATGTGGACCTGACCAGAAGACTGCATTATAATTTCTAACTGCAACCTTACTTTCCTCTCCACTTTCACCAGGTCATCATTTTTCAGACCTACACAAACCAGAGTGCTGTTCCCATTGAAGCAAAGTATGTCTTTCCACTGGAGGAGACGGCAGCAGTGTGTGGATTTGAAGCATTTATCAATGGAAAACACATCATTGGAAAGGTGCAAGTCATTCAGAATTGGTCAAATGTGGCCTCTGCTCTTTTCAGTTTTCAGTGTTTTTTTTGTCCTGTAGGTAAAAGAAAAGGAGCAGGCTCGTAAGGAGTACAAGCAAGCTATAGAGAAAGGCCATGGAGCCTACCTGATGGACCAGGATGCACCTGTGAGTTACTGTAACTGATCTAGAGCTGACGTGTGTGTGATAATGTATCAGAAGGTTTCTTTAAGGTCATGTGTTCATGTGTGTCAGGATGTATTTACTATCAGCGTGGGGAATCTTCCTCCTGGAGCCACAGTTTTGATCAAGGTGACATTCATCACTGAGCTGGTGGTCAGATCAGGCTCTATAGTCTTCTCACTGTCTGGCAGCGTGGCACCATGGCAACAGAGAGACACTCTTAATCAGACAACTCAGGTACGACCATCTTTTGTCACTGTATTTAAAATCCTGATTGGCCTGATGATTGTTACAGTGTTTTTAATGACAGTTGTGTTGAATTTCAGGCAACGGTTCAAAAGATTGGTGTGACGGAGCTTCAGTCAGAGGGGTGAGAATCTGAAACACTGGAGAATTCACTGGGAAATTCACTAAAGATTCACTAAAAATGCACCTATTGAGGAGAAACAATATAAAAGCCAATTATTTAATGTAGCAAACCACATTTGAACATGTTTTTAGCACTTAAAATTATAACATCAAGCTTTATATACAGTAGCACTGATTCTAGTTTGGACCGTGGATGGTTAATAAATAAGGCACAGGGATGTTGTAATTCCCTTAGATTTGTTCCCTCTCTCTTTCTTCAGGGAGTTTTCTCTGTCTATGTCCATTGAAATGCCTTATGAGATCATCAACTTGAGCTCTTCACACCGCATCAAAATCAAGGTTAGTTAATTCACTTCTGCAGATTGTCTTACTAAAATGCTTAAAAAAAAAATAAAACAAATGTGTATTAATGGTATTAGTGTTTTCCCAATTCAGAGGACAGACTGTAAGGCAGTGATCAGCACTTTACCGGGACAGACTCTGGGATCTGAAGGGTTACAGGTGTCCTTCAGTCTTTCTAATATCCACATGCCCAGGATGTGGGTCGAGAACCATCCAGATAAAGATAGTCAGGTAAAGAAATTAGTCACATATTTCCTGTCTGTAATGGAAATGTTGTAGCATGTTGCACACTGATTTGCATCTGATCCCTGCAGGCCTGCATGCTGGTGTTTTATCCGGACTTTAAGTCAAGCGGAGTGCCCAGCTCTGGAGGTCTGTCCAGTGTGAGTGATGTGGTCATTCTTCTTGACTCCTCCAAGTCCATGAAGGGAGACACCATGCTGAACGCCCGCAGGATTGCCCTCCAATTTCTCAGATCTCTGGACCGCTCACTGAAGATCAACATCATCTCTTTCAGCACTGGTCAGTGCTCATCTGATATTGTTTTATTGATCATATTGTGGACATTTTAATTTCTCTCTTATTCTTGTAATTTATAGTGTAAACGTGTGTTTTTACAGATTACAAGGAAGCTTTTCCTGCACCAGTGTCTTTAGATGAGGGATCAGAAGCAGCCAGAAAATTTATTATGGTAAGTCATGTTTACAGATAGTTTAAGATGATTCTGAATCTCAGTTTCTTTGCACATCATTGCATGTCTCCTCTCTTCAGTCGTGTAGCGGCTCTGGTGGCAGCACTGATCTGTGGCGGCCTCTCCGGAGCCTGAGTCTGCTGCCTCCCTGTCGGGGCGTGAGGAACATCCTGCTGCTTTCTGATGGACATGTTCAGAACCAGCCTATGACTTTACAGCTGGTCCAGGAAAACTCCTGCCACACGCGCCTCTTCACCTGCGGACTCAGGTCTGCCTTTCAACAAATCTCTTTATTTTTCTCTTTCTGAACCTACAGTTTGATTGTGTTTGTGTTTGTCTAGCTTGACAGCTAATCGTCATATGCTCAGAGCTTTGGCTCAGGCAGGTGGAGGAACATATGAATTTTTTGACACAAAGATGAAACACACTTGGACAGAGAAGGTGATTCACACACTTTATGTTGTTTTTCAATAACAAAAAAATAAACAATATCTTTCCAGGCCAATCTAACGTTTAAGATTTGTGCATAATTTCAGGTGCGCGCTCAGGTTCAGCGTATGGAGTCTCCAGGCTGCAGATCAGTGGCAGTGAAGTGGCAGCAGTTTAATCCCACAGCGCCTCCTCCTGTTCAAGCCCCCTCACAGCTTCACGCTCTCTTCAGTGACTGTCACACTCTCATATACGGCTTTGTGCCACACTGCACTCAGGTAGACCTGCTTTACTGTTATATTTTTTTCCTATAAATAAAGATGATTAAATATTCTTCCATTAGTGGCAAGCGGTATGGAAAACATGTCTTGACTATTTTTAATTAATATTTTAGATCTTAAATTCAATTGTCATTTATCAATATACTATATAATGCAATGTATGTATTCACTCTTTTAGGCCACACTGTTTGGTGATTTGAGTGGACAAGAGATCAAAACGATGGTTTCTACCACAGAACTACAAAAGACAAAGGGAACTGTGAGTAAACATCTTAAATACTTCATATAATCTAAAACCACATCAATATATTATCAGGTGTTTGAATAATTGTGTGTGTGTGTGTGTGTGTGTTCATGTATAGTTCCTTCACAAGTTAACAGCAAGAGCGATCATTAGAGACTATGAAGATGGCATTCTAGGCAGCAGTGAAGCAGAACACGAGGTACAATATTTGGCTGTATGATGATATTTTTAATATAACTAGCAGATTTGCTAACAGAAGTACTTGACATACCATCTTTCATCTGTTTATCAGGGGAAGAAAGCAGAGCTGAAGTCCTACATTATTGAGCTCAGTAAAGAGTTCTCCATCTTGTCCCAGTTCACAAGCTTTGTTGCCATTGAAGAGAGGGTATGATTACTTCTAATTTAAGGATTGTGTGTACAACCATGGCCAAAAGTTTTGAGAATGACACAAATATTAATTTTCACAAAGTCTGTTGCTTCAGTGTTTTTAGATCTTTTTGTCAGATGGTACTATGGTATATTAAAAAATAATTACAAGCATTTTATAAGTGTCAAAGGCAATTGACAATACTGACAGTTATAAGTTGCAAAGACTCCGTGTTTGCAGTGTTGACTCTTTTCTAGACCTCTGCAGTCTGCACTGGCATGCTGCCAGTCAAATTCTGGGCCACATCCTAATTGATGGCTGTCCATTCTTGCATAATCAATGCTTGGAGCTTGTCAGAATTTGTGGGTTTTTGTTTGTCACCCTGCCTCTTGAGGATTGGCCACAAGTTCTCTGGTTGGAGAAGGATCCTCTATCTCGAAGGGTGTTTTTGTATCATCCTTTATTCTTGGCTGTGTTCTTAGGCAAAATTGTGACTTTCTTGGCTGAGAAGCAGCCAGGATGCATTACTGTTGACACAACACAGCACTGATGGTCGCACTCACCTTTTCTTCTCCGGACAAGCTTTTTTTCAGGACGCCCCAAACAATTGGAAAGGGGATTCATTAGAGAAAATGACTTTACTCCAGTCCTCAGCAAACCAGTCCTTGTACCTTTTGCAGAATAGCAGTCTGTCCATGATGTTTTTCATTGAAAGAAGTGGCTTCTTCTTTGCTGCCCTTCAAAAGTCTTCGCCTCACTTTGCGTGCAGATGTACTCTCACACATTCCTAAGCAAGCTATTCCTAAGCAAGTCCCTATCCTGCAATTGAATTGAATCAACTTTAGGAGATGGTTCTAGCATTTACTCGACTGTTTTTGGGTGCCCTGAAGCCTTCTAAACAACAATTTATCCAAGAAATGGATCCAATAAATGGTTAATTTAGCAATATCCTGCAAATTGCAATATGCAATATGGTAGTCATAACATTATACTAAATAGTTCACACATAAATAAAATGTTTATTACTGATAATAAAGAAAAAAATAAACACAGGGAATCACTTTTTTTCACAAAAAAGCAGAATCAAAGTAAATCTAAGTAAAATAATTGAATGATACATTAAATTTTTTTTTATGAATTGTAAACAATTACAAATCCCAACTAATCATTTGCTGTTTGCAGGAGCAGAATGAGCTTGACACTGGATTCACAGATATTCCTAAAATCATATCAGAGGAAGATGTGGATATTTTGCCATATATGGGCTGGACTGAAGATAAGCTGATGACTGCAGATGTTAGTGATTATGAAGATGATGATGATGTATGAGTAACAACAAAATGTTCTATTACAGCTGTTATGTAATGTAGTGATAAAAGTTTACATCATTTAATATTCAGCTCCCTCAGTAGTCACAACAGAGCTTTTTTTTTTTTTTAGGAGTTGGATTTGATTGAAGAACATATGGAGTGTGAAGCATTCGATTTATATGATGATGTTATAGAGGATGAATCTCAGTCTGTTAATTATATTGCAGTACAAGCATCTGAAGCTCGCCCTCCTCCTCCTAACTCGAGCTGCCCCATTGGCGATGTCAGTCCTTATTTGAAAACTATGTTCATTTGTCTAGCAGCACAACAAGAAGAGACAATAGAACCTCTCACCATGGCTAACAGACTTTCTCCTCCTTCTCCTTCTCGTCCTCCTCCTCCTCCCTCTTTTGGTGCTTTCATGAGTGACAGGCTTCCCCCACCAGTTGCCTCCCAGTTTAACGCCTCAGTGTCTCATCTATTTGAAGTTCCCTGTAACGCTGAGGAAAGGGAATCTCTCCCTGTAGGTTACAGCCTTGGTTCCCAGACAGGCATGACTCCTGTAGGTGCCTCAGTGGATGCTCTTCGTCCTCATCGTATTCGTAGTCTCCATCATGAGTCAATAAAACCTCTCTCCAAGTGTCAATCTCTCCCTGCCACAGAGTTCGCCAGCAAGCTTTATCCCTCAACTCCTTCTGTCTGTGCAGATCCTCCTCGTCGCACATCTCTGCATTTCCATGACTCGCAAATGTCCATGACTCCCAGCCCTGCTCCCCCTCCTGCTGTTTCCCGTGGGGTGGGTGTGTCTTTTTCCAGGATGGCCAGTACTGCTGCCCCCATTGTCTTTGATCAACCTGCACTGTTTGCACAACCCTCTCTCCCTGGATCTGGTGGCTTTGGTGGTTTCCTCCAAAGTACAAATGAGTCTTCTATTTTTGGTTCTTCAGCCCGTGGACCCTTTGGAGGCTCTTCGCAGCGACAGGCACTAGAGCGGATAGGCTCTCTGACTTCTGCAGCTGGTAAGTTGACTCATATTGATGAGGTTTCATCTGTGATCAATGTTGAGATGAAGTTAAAACAGCTGTCTGTTCTTTCTATCCTATCTCTGATTGAAGCTACACATAGTGCCGCTTCCTCCCCAGCTCCCTTTTTTCTCTTTGGTCAATCTGCAGTTCCTGAGTCTGCTATTGGCATGTCAAATGCTGTTGCATATGGTGCCACTAGTGGTGTCCTGCAAAAGGCAGCTGAGCCTAAACAGTCTTCTGGTTTTCCAGTTTTTAGTTTTGGAGCATCTCGGCAACAAAAAAAATGTGTTACATTTTCTGGTAAGAAGAACATTGATGAGGTTCTATATCTGTTCAGTGTTTAGATGGATTAATAACATTTGTCAAACATATGTCTCATTTCTTATTATCCTGGAACCAAAGGCTTTTCTATGGAAAGTGGGAGGATGTCTTTGTCGCTTCTGGCAAGCAGACCAGACACAGTGGCCTGGATTGAGCTGTTTGAACTTCAGCATGAGGTGTTTACACTTGATTTAATACACTAGATTATATACAGTATGTAAATGTGTGAAGGAATATGAACATATGCCTTGTGTCTGGATATAGGATGGATACTGGGAGTGCACTGATAGGCTGAGCAGCTTCCTCAACCTGGACGTAGACTTTTTTGCAAATGTCTTCCTTAAGGAGAAAGGCATCCGTTCCTTTGGTAAGACAATTTTTCACTCCTCTGTTGCTGGTCTTGTCCATATTGCAGCTAATTCTCAGTAAGAACTGCCCATTGTTCCATTTGTTCATATGTGTCATTTAGGTGCCATATGTACCTTGTGAACACAACTGTTTCTAGACAGACTGAGAAAAACACCTGTGTGCCTTTACTGCGTAACAACAGCCAATCATTGGAATGAGAAAGTGCCTTCCATTTAAAAGTGCAATATGCATCAGGCGAATCTGAATATATCTGAATCTGAAAACTATTTCCAGTTTAGTTTGTCAGTCAGAACCAGTTAACATTCACATGTTTTGTGTGTCAGGTGTGAAGGCTCATGCTGACATTCTGAAGCTGGTGGCGACTCTGCTGGTGCTGCAGCTGATCCGGGTGAAGAAGCTGGAAGTGGGACAGTTGCTCGAGTCTCTCCTCCGACTGAAAGAGTCCCAGGAGCCCAGGTACAAGCACACATCCTCATGCGGTGTTGTGATTTACTCTTGCAGTTACTCTTGTGGATCAGTGACTTTCTGCTCTTCTCTATTCAGGCCGATGTACTGGGAGGCAGTGAAGAGGGCCGTGGACTGGGCCTGTCGGACAGACAGACAGTATCCATGTGTGTGCAGCAGGTTGGAGATCGGCTGGGATTGGGAATCATCGACACGTCAACTACTGGGCTGTGATTCTCCACACCCACATTCGCCACTCAAACCTGTTCTGGAGAGACGTACGGGTGTATCAGTCATGTAGATACTGGAGTTACTGCTTACTTGCTTAATATTGCAAGAAGTATCATTATGAACCATATAGAGCTTTACAGTGCCCTCAAAACTGCATTAAACTGTCTGAATTTCATTGCATTAGAAAGAAAATATTAAAAGAAGTGCCCTTTTTGCTAGCTTTTTTCCCCCAAATATTTGTTCAATCACTTGTAATCAAATGTCACTGTGATTTTTAATGAATGAATGAACTAACAATGTCTCACATTATATCTGTTCTGTTCTGTGTAATTATACACAGTGAATAATACAGGGTGAAACTGTCATTGTTACAATGTGAACAGTGATGATACAATCTGAGCACATCTCTGCATTCTTACCAAACATTAAAAGATGGAAATAACAGTGGACACTTGTGTATTGTGGAAGAATCACTCTGTATTCAAAAATATTTTTTATTTTCAAATGTTTGTTTTATTGCTATACTAGGATTATGTATATGGCGCTGTGGTGGACCAGGACAACGGCTATAGACTGGAGATGATCCTGTACTGCAATCATTGTGGCCATTAAAATAGCCAGATCATAAAAGTAATTTGCTTTTGAATCAGACACTAATCAAGCTGTGTATTTTATCACTTTAACTGTGAGTTATTAAAGTTGTGCTTAAATAACTTCATTAAGTGAAGGACTCATTAGACTTTTTTTTCATTTTATTAAATTAAGCAAATCATAAGAGTCATTTGCATGCAATTCCGTACGCTGGTTGGTCCAAATGTTTTTGAATCACTGTAAAGTAGAGTCATAGACTCCTATGACTTTTCACATTGGCTTGTGAATCTGACAGTGTTCGCACTTTGTCTGGTATTTCGTTATACTGAGGTTAAGTTATTGTGATTAAGTCATTGATTAAGTATTTATTTTTTAAGGATTTTACAGTTTTAACTACACTGGTAACTCCTAAGTTTAAGAGTTTTCTTTTGAATGATTTAATAACTACTCCTACTTATTTGCTCAAGAATGAAACTACTTTTCTTATCAGTACTTCAGAGCACAGTCTTGTAACTCAGTACATTCAAATTACAAACACAGGTTAAATATGTTTTCTTTTGGCGTGTAGATTGGAATATGTACTGTCAATTATGAACGGGACCGCTGGCCTTAAAAAAGGCAGCTCAAAGACACAAATAGTGACAGGAAACTCAAGGCAGTATTACAGTGCCTTAAACCCTTCAGTGAGCAAGCCAAAGGTGACAGTGGCAAGAAAAAAACTCCCTACAAAATTATTAGGAGGAAACCTTGGGAGGAATTAAGACTCCTCTGGTTGCCACATATAAAAATACTGCCTATTTGATTTATTATATTTTTGGCTAGATGATAATTGACAAAATAACAGCCCAATTCTAAAATGGCTATTAAGGCCACTTGTACTCTACAACTCTTACCTGTATTATACAACTCAGATCTGTATTCTACAACATTTACCTTTAGTCTACAACTCTTACCTGCATTTCACAGGACTTACCTGTACTCTGCCCCCCGGTTTCACAGACAAGACTTAAGCCTAAGACTAAACTGTAAGTCTGAGGTGTTTCAAATGAAAGAAACTTGCACTGACTGAACTTAATATATATCAGTATCTTTATTTCAAGATGCACACCAGTAATGTTTTTTTTCCCAAGCACATTTATAAAAATTACTTAAATGTCCTGATTGAAATATGGCCTAATCCTGGCTTTGGTGAAACCAGGAATACAACTCTTACCTTTAGTCTACAACTCTTAACTTAAGTCTATAACTCTCACCATATTGTACAACCCTTACGTGTACTCTACAACCTATACCTATATTTTACAGAACTTGCCTGTACTCCACAACACTCAGCTGTACTTGTCAGGACTTACCTGTACTTTACAACTCTTAACTTTAGTCTATAACTGTCACCTGTGTCTTACCTGTACTTTACAACTCTTACCTGTATTTCACAGGACTTACCTGTAGGGTAGACTGGGTACAGTTGGTACAGGGGTACAGCTGAAACACCTTAAATAACTTGCATGTGCAACATGCGTATTAGCGCCCTCTTTGAGCATTGGAAATTTGAAGAATGTGCACTTCTCCAGTCTTAAGTTGTCGGCGAAAGTTTTTTTTTCCAAGGTAAGTTTTTCACTTCACCACCTCCTCCACATTGAATAGCTTCTCATCCTTACATGACTGTTAAAGTTAACTTACATTTTCTTAAAGGGTACATAACATACACAGTTTCACCTAATCTCATGTTAATCCTGAGTACATATAGAGTAGTACTGTATCCTTAATATCTCCAAAAAGTCTTTAGTTTTATCATATTTATAAAAGAAAAATACAGCTTTCCAATTTTCTCCGGAAAAAGCAGAGCTTCTGGAGGCCCGCCGTGGGCGGAGCTAAGTTCAACGTTCACTCGCGCTGGGATTGCCAATAAAACAGACATTTGATGCTGTTTCACTTACCATCTGCAGTTCTGAATCATGACCGGGATCTTTTATAGCTGGGAACGCTCCATCTTTCAGTAACAAACAATGTGCAAATCCAGGGTTGAACTGGGCCTGACGTTCGTCAACAAACACACATTTGCAAAACTCCATTGCTGCCCCGGAAAAAGGAACTGCATCCACTGTTCACGTAATGCTGGGTTCTTCGGGAAGCTGAGCAAAGTTATCTTTGCCTTACAACCAAAACCACACTTCTTTAGAGACATTCTTCCCGAGTAAATCCCTTGCAGCAGTGCAGCCGAATGAAGCACGTTTATGGTGCGCTCTCTTTCTCACGGTCTAGTCCAGGGTTCCTCAAATCTTGCCCTGGAGGGCCAATGCGGTTCAGAGTTTAGCTCCAACCTTAATCAAACTCACCTACCTGTGATTTTCTAATGATCCTGAATACACTGATTAGCATGCTCAGGTAGGGTTAGATCTAAACTTTTCAGGAAAGTGGATCTTGTGGGCCAGATTTGAGGATCCCTGGTCTAGTCCATGTGAGCTCGGGCGCCGTGGGCATGCTTTTCTGGGAGAAATGCTCATATAAGGAGTTCCACCACCAATTACGTCATTAAAGCCGCCATCGAAAAAAAAAAACAGCCAAAACTTGTACCAACCCGGAAGTAAGATTTTCGGCAAAGAAATTCTCCGTCATTCCTCTAAATTATTTTGTAAAATCGTATATATATGCAGTATATGCAGTTAACACAATATCATATAATGTAACGAAACTACTGCGTTTGAAAACTTTGTTGGCATTTATGGTTTTGTAGTAGGGATCACCCGTTTTAAAATTGTTTAAAATAACTGTCCGAAAAACTTATGGGCTGGGTTTTTCGCCTATTTTATCAGTCAGAAAAATGTAACAGTCGGTGATATAAAAACGAATAGCATCATCAAACACGGTTTTTATTCTTGGAAATCTTGGCTTTTTTTAATTCAGCTCTCATACTGTGAAAAAAAAACCCATCAGATTTGGCTGGTCACCTAAATTAATAAATTTGTAATTATTTATCTGGACCACTTTAATTAATTCTCTCCTCAAATTCTCTTCGTTTATTTTCCCCCACGTAAATTCGGTAAATCGTGGTAATTTGTGTAAGGACCGTTTAGACCACTGGGTGGAGCCCGTCTAATGTTTTCATCTCATGGAGGAATGGAGGCGTGTCTTTACTGTAGCCGATGTAGAGTCAGGAAGCACTTACTGAACTTTACATTGCTGGTTATTTACGTCTTTATTAGCAGTATTTTCTTAAAAACAAAACGTGTCGCTCTGCCTGTGTCTGCGGTAAGATGCTCTCCTGTCTGCTAATGACAAGACATGACAACACTAGCAAGAGCAGATACTGCGCCAGGATTT
Source organism: Cirrhinus molitorella (assembly GCA_033026305.1). Taxonomy (NCBI): domain Eukaryota; kingdom Metazoa; phylum Chordata; class Actinopteri; order Cypriniformes; family Cyprinidae; genus Cirrhinus; species Cirrhinus molitorella. Next base: position 25,971,785 of record CM065122.1, on the reverse strand, counting down.
AGATTTGTTTCAGTATTTATTTCATTACTTTATATCAAGAGAAAGATTGTAACTTGAGAAATGTAATATGTTTTATGGGCGTGCCAATATAAGTATTGTGCTTAAAATCTGATTTATTAAATGAAAAGTCAATGTGTTTACTCAAACATGTTTTGTGCTGATACGCCAATAAGAAACACGCAATTGTTTTTATAGCGTTACATGTGATTTATATATTTACTGTACAGTAGGATTCATAGCAGTTTTTCTTTGTTCTTTCGATTTTTCTACTTCTTCAGACACGCTGGCATCATGACAGTGTTTGAAAACTGTACTGTGGTGTTAGATGTGAAGAATCTGCCTTTTAAAGAGAAGAATAAACTGAGATTAGCTTTTCTGGAGAATGGAGGAAACATCTCATATGTCATCAACAAAGAGGTTCCTGTTAATTTTTTCTTTTACTCTTACCCACTGTATTTCTTTTTTATGTTATTAAAAAGAGTAGAGAGTTTGTTTATATGTAAATAAAGAGTCTGGTTTCAAATTACATCTACACAATTTACAGACGTTTTGTTTTTCTTTTATTGATTTGATGTGTATGTAGCATTTTGTTATCCATAATCTAGTTTAAACATAACCATTCAATGAAAATATAAAAAAAAAATGATTAGGAGTGCTTGATCCATACGTCTCTGATCAGATTTCTACCTCTTGGTTGAGTCTCCTGGCTCAACTAGTACACATTGAGTCTTTAAATCAGCCTTTGATCTCACTCTGTTTATTGTGTCTATGTAGCAGTCTTGATTTTTTTTTTTTAATTTAACCTGCTTTTTTCTGCACAATGGATGATTTGTAGATTGTAGATCTACATATTTGTGTTGTTTGTATTTCCGATACATTTCCTATGGTAAGAATACAAGTGTGACAATTGTTATACAATTACTTAACCTTTTCTAATCATGTCCACATTTGTGGTTAAAATTAACTTCCTAATGCTATGCTAACTGTGTGTTAGTTCTTATAATAATAAGATGGCAACTGCTTTATGCTTTATAATGCTTAAAATAAGTAAAAAGTGTTCAGTGGTCCTACTGAGTCACTAAAGTGCTTCTGACCTGCGTTTATATTCTCCAGTGCTCTTTTGTAGTCACTAGCAGTGTGAATGATCTGAGCAGTAACCGGCAGCGCAGCATCCAGAAGCTCCAGATCCCAGTGGTCGGGACACAGTATGTGTGGAGCTGTCTGGACCAAGGGCATCTCCTGCCTTTGACAGAACATAATTTGGCCACACAGTTGCCGTATGCCGCCTCTGAATTCTTCCCTCGTTCAGGTAGAAGTTTTAATGTCAATTTAAGTAATTCTCATACTTTTTTGTTAGTACATATGTTGGTCTCAAGTGATACTATAACTAAGGTTTATTTACATCAGATGTGAAAAGGAGGTACAGTTTCGCAGCCAGATTACTTTTATTTTCTAACAGTGATTGTGTTTTACTGTATTTGTTTGTGTTTGTACTTTTTGTGGAAAAATTTATGTGACATATATATTTGGGTTTTGAGTGTGACAAGTGAGATTAAACCATGGATTTATGTTGTGATAATGTTGTTTTTCACCATGAAGAGGTAAAAGCATCGACACACATACTAGGAAATAAAAAGTTCAAAGGTCACTCTGAACTCCAAAAGACTGAGGTTGAGATTCTGGAGAAGGGTGGACCCCGTCCTGGCAGGTTCAGGTGTGTTTTTTGTTGTTGTTGTTTTTTTTTTTTTAAATCACAGTCAGCTCTTGAGGTTGTTCAACAGTTGTTTGTTTTTAATCAGTTTCTGCAGCACTTGTCCTGTTTAGATGCGCTTGTTTATCTGACTGCATCTTTTCATTTACCTAACACAGAGTTTACAAAGAAGGTGACCATGACCTGCCTGAATTTCCTTCATATTTTCAAGTGGCCAAGTTTTCGATTTTTGAGAGGGTGAGCGAGTTCCTGCATCATCCATAATAAAATGATTAGTAGATATCAGGGGGAAAATAAAAAAGGGTACACATTCTTAAATGGATTTGTGTTGCCTTCACCACTGCCTGAGCATGTCTGCAAGTGTTTGATTGTGTGTTTCAGGTCAAACCCAAGACTTTGTGTGTCTTTTTACTCTTCTGTTGTCTCCAGCTGATCAGAGATATTATAAATGTCAGTGAGGCCACTCTGGGAAGCCCCTCACCCTCGTCTCTGGGAAAGTATCGAGCTCTGAGGTGCAGCATTGAGGTTGTTCCACCACAAAACCCTGAGTTTCATGTTGTCTCTCAACTAATTCAGGACAGGTAAACATGATTGTGCTGATTGTGGTCTGAAGTTCAAACATTGAATATATTTCAGAACATGTCTTTAAATGAGAATCTTGTTAATCTTGTTAATAATGTTAATCTTGTATGCACCACAGGCCTGTTCAGATTCAGCAGATACTGCGTGTCAGCAGAGGAGTGGAGCTTCAGTTGTTTAGGGAGGATTTAGGCAACATTAAACCCCTCCTCCACTCCACTAGTCCCAGCAGTTTTGTTGGGATACTTTCACGGTGAGAGATATTAATAAATCATTAACTTAAAAATTCACTTAAAGTGAATTATGACCATAATGTAGCAATCAAGGAAATGAGGCCTACAAAAATGTAGACCAATTCTGGAACACAAATCAAAACAAAAAATCTTATTGTCTGACTATACATTGATAGAAGTTACTTTTGTAATGTCTATTCAGTAATTTACTATTCTGCAATAGTCGTGTCTTCATTTTTGAGCTTTTCTCTGACAATGTTGATATGTATATGATTGGTTGTCATTAATCTGACTGATTATTCAGCATATCATGTAATTAATTGAATATACATTTTTAAACATTCATTATAGAGGTCTGCTGCTGCCCAGGGTTGGAGTCGAACAGCATGGAATTGAGAGAACAGATATCGGGAATCTTGGAGGAGGAATCTACTTCAGTGACTCTCTGAAGTCAGTATTAATAATATAACAGATTTATAAATAATATGACATTTTATCATGACATTTGGAGATTTTAGCCAGTCAGCAAGTTTCTTTTCTGTGTTAAAGGACTAGTGTGAAATACTCCAAGCCCAGTGTAACTGACGGCTCTCGGCTGCTGTTGGTGTGTGAAGTGGCGTTGGGTCGGTGTAAGGACCTGCTGAAGAAAGACACCACTTTGACTTGTGCCCCTGATGGCTATCACAGTGTACATGGAGTCCAACGCACTCCAAACAGACTCTCTGAATTTGAGGTGCTTTTCTTAGTCATTTTCTGTATACACATTCTGCTTGTGTTTTTGGGATCTGATGTGACTCTTCTTTTGTGTGTGTGTGTGTGTGTGTGTGTGTGTGTGTGTGTTTATATTTGACAGGATGATGAGTTTGTCATCTATAACACAGAGCAGATCAGACTGAAATATGTGGTGCAGTACAGTCTAGAGGGAGACAAATTAAAAGAGTTTGAGCCTCATATTAACACTCAGCTCACACAGATCACTGACACAACGCCTGACATCTGTGAGTAATATCTAGTGAACAGAACATCCTGAGAAAGACTAGCTTTTATAATGTATTTGGAAGAATCATTTTTAACTAGGACTGTCAAACTGTTTAACATTTTTTAATCATATTAATTACATCATGTCAGAGCCCATATCCTTGTGAGCAGCACTCCAACTTTGGTGACCAAAGTCTTATGTCTTAAATCCTTTCTTTATTTGAGCTCAAATCCTCTGCTGACCCCATTCCCCACTTCTTCTCCTACCACCTTTTTGTTCCTTTTATTATATAACGAAAAGGCATTTATGCATGGTGTAGAATAATTGAATTCATTTTTAAATCCTTTTTTTAAATAATTGTGGTAAGTGAATAACTCTTTATGATAATGGTCTACCTTGGCATGGTGAAGCGACAGATTCCTCAGGGTTATCTGATGCTCTGTTAAGCTGAGTGTTATGATTTGTGTTGTTAAATTTTCAGTGGTTGTGTGATTGTGTGTTTCTTTAGTGTCCAGTGATGACAGTGAGGGTTTGGAGTCCGCTAAGAATCCTCTGAAGGAAATGAACGCAGGTTTGCTAGACAGCAGTGGTCAGAAACTTCCTCTACAGGCTGTCAATGTGAGGTGCAAGCTAATGGACCTGCTGTGTCAGGTATGATACTACAACAGTGGATTGTGGAATTTAAAAGAAGTGGTGAGAAATCAGCATGATGAAGGAACCAAAACCAAAAGATCTAAACAATGGACAAAACAGCTACTAAACTAAAACTAGAACAAGGCAGCGATAGACACAATCAGGATACAATATAAAAGGCAGATAAGAACCAAACTGAAAGACCTTGAAATCCCACATTTAAACATGTAGAACAGTAAATTATAATTTCATACCTTTTATTATAATATTGCAACCATAATTTCCTCTCCACTTTCACCAGGTCATCATTTTTCAGACCTACACAAACCAGAGTGCTGTTCCCATTGAAGCAAAGTATGTCTTTCCACTGGAGGAGACGGCAGCAGTGTGTGGATTTGAAGCATTTATCAATGGAAAACATATCACTGGAAAGGTGCAAGTCATTCAGAATTGGTCAAATGCAGCCTCTGCTCTTTAAACATCTTTTTTGTTTTTAATGTCTGTTTTGTCCTGTAGGTAAAGGAAAAGGAGCAGGCTCGTAAGGAGTACAAGCAAGCCATAGAGAAAGGCCATGGAGCCTACCTGATGGACCAGGATGCACCTGTGAGTTACTGTAACTGATCTAGAGCTGACGTGTGTGTGATAATGTATCAGAAGGTTTCTTTAAGGTCATGTGTTCATGTGTGTCAGGATGTATTTACTATCAGCGTGGGGAATCTTCCTCCTGGAGCCACAGTTTTGATCAAGGTGACATTCATCACTGAGCTGGTGGTCAGATCAGGCTCTATAGTCTTCTCACTGTCTGGCAGCGTGGCACCATGGCAACAGAGAGACACTCTTAATCAGACAACTCAGGTACGACCATTTTTTGTCACTGTATTTAAAACCTGTTTGGCCTGATGATTGTTACAGTGTTTTGACTGACAGTTGTGTTGCATTTCAGTCAACTGTTCAAAAGATTGGTGTGACAGAGTCAGAAGGGTGAGAATCTCAAACATTGGAGAATTCATAATAAAATTCAATGCAATGTTGTAACTCGTTTTAATTTCCTTCTCTCTTTCTTCAGGGAGTTTTCTCTGTCTATGTCCATTGAAATGCCTTATGAAATCATCAACTTGAGCTCCTCACACCGCATCAAAACCAAGGTTAAGGTTAAATTGACTTTTTCTGCATTGCCTTGCTAAAATACATTAAATATATTACAGTATGTATTTCCCCATTCAGAGGACAGACTGTAAGGCAGTGATCAGCACGTTACCGGGACAGTCTCTGGGATCTGAAGGGTTGCAGGTGTCCTTCAGTCTTTCTAATATCCACATGCCCAGGATGTGGGTCGAGAACCATCCAGATAAAGATAGTCAGGTAAAGAAATTAGTCACATATTTCCTGTCTGTCATGGATATTTTTTAAGCATATTGCACACTGATTTGCATCTGATCCCTGCAGGCCTGCATGCTGGTGTTTTATCCGGACTTTAAGTCAAGTGGTGTGTCCAGCTCTGGAGGTCTGTCCAGTGTGAGCGATGTGGTCATTCTTCTTGACTCCTCCAAGTCCATGAAGGGAGACGCCATGCTGAACGCCCGCAGGATTGCCCTTCAAGTCCTCAAATCTCTGGACCATTCACTGAAGATCAACATCATCTCTTTCAGCACTGGTTAGTGCTCACTGAACCATTTATATTGTTTTATTGATCATCTTTTGGACATTTTAATTTCTCTCTTATTCTTGTGATTTATAGTGTAAATGTGTTTTACAGATTACAAGGAAGCTTTTCCTGCACCAGTGTCTTTAGATGAGGGATCAGAAGCAGCCAGAAAATTTATTATGGTAAGTCATGTTTACTGATAGTTTAAGATGATTCTGAATCTCAGTTCCTTTGCACATCATTGCATGTCTCCTCTCTTCAGTCGTGTAGCGGCTCTGGTGGCAGCACTGATCTGTGGCGGCCTCTCCGGAGCCTGAGTCTGCTGCCTCCCTGTCGGGGCGTGAGGAACATCCTGCTGCTTTCTGATGGACATGTTCAGAACCAGCCTATGACTTTACAGCTGGTCAAGGAAAACTCCTGCCACACGCGCCTCTTCACCTGTGGACTCGGGTCTGCCTTTCAACAAATCTCTTTATTATTCTCTTTCTGAACCTACAGTTTGATTGTGTTTGTGTTTGTCTAGCTTGACAGCTAATCGTCATATGCTCAGAGCTTTGGCTCAGGCAGGTGGAGGAACATATGAATTTTTTGACACAAAGATGAAACACACTTGGACAGAGAAGGTGAATTCTGCTCTTTACTGTATTGTTTTTAATGACTTAAAAGAAACATTATCTTTGCAATATGGACATAGTTAAACATATTTGTGGGTAATTTCAGGTGCGCGCTCAGGTTCAGCGTATGGAGTCTCCAGGCTGCAGATCAGTGGCAGTGAAATGGCAGCAGTTTAATCCCACAGCGCCTCCTCCTGTTCAAGCCCCCTCACAGCTTCACGCTCTCTTTAGTGACTGTCACACTCTCATATACGGCTTTGTGCCACACTGTACTCAGGTAGACCTGCTTTACTGTTATATTGGTTTGTTGTAAATAAAGATGATTAATCTATTGTCATTTATCAAAATGCTGTATGTAACATGTTTGAATTGTGTAATATTCACTCTTGTAGGCCACACTGTTTGGTGATTTGAGTGGACAAGAGATCAAAACAATGGTTTCTACCACAGAACTACAAAAGACAAAGGGAACTGTGAGTAAACATCTTAAATACTTCATATAATCTAAAACCACATCAATTATTTATCAGGTGTTTGAATAATTGTGTGTGTGTGTTCATGTATAGTTCCTTCACAAGTTAACAGCAAGAGCGATCATTAGAGACTATGAAGATGGCATTCTAGGCAGCAGTGAGGCAGAACACGAGGTACAATATTTTGCTGCAAGATTATATTTTTAATATAACCAGCAAATTTGCTGACAGAAGAACTTGCTGTCTTTTGTCTGTTTATCAGGGGAAGAAAGCAGAGCTGAAGTCCTACATCATTGAGCTCAGTAAAGAGTTCTCCATCTTGTCCCAGTTCACAAGCTTTGTCGCCATTGAAGAGAGGGTATGATTACTGCTAATGTAGGAATTGAGTGTTTAGATCACTGATACTAAACATAATTTAAAATTAAATGTCCAGTTTCAGAATTAATGCCAAATCTATACTGAGTAGGTTATTGTTATCCTCAGATATACAATAAGATAAACATCTGTTCACACAGGGAATTATTATTATTATTTTTTTTTTTACAAAAAGGCAGAATCAAAGTAATTCTAAGTCAAACACACCATGAATTAATTTCTGTAAATTGTTTTAAACAAAATGAAAATTAAAAATCCCAACTAATGCCCTCATTTGCACTTTGCAGGAGCAGAATGAGCTTGAAACTGGTTTTACAGATATTCCTAAAATCATATCAGAGGAGAATGTGGATATTTTGCCATATATAGGGTGGGCTGAAGAGAAGCTGATGACTGCAGATGTTATTGTTGCTGAAGATGATGATGATGTATGGGTAACAACAAAATGCTCTATTACAGCTGTTATGCAATGTAGTGATAAATGTTAACATCATTTTCAGTATTCAGCTCTTCAGTAGTCACAACAATGATTTAGATTTTTTGTTTCAGATGGAGGGAAGCTGCAGTAGCTCCACATCTGAAGACTTCCGGGGTGGTTCTCGTGTAGCAGATAGGGATGATTATTTAGAGGTTCGCTATAGATCTGCTGATGGATATATAGACCAAGCATCTGCAACTCAGTCAGAAGAACATCTCGCCATGGCTAACAGACTTTCTCCTTCTTTTGAGGCCTTCTTAAATGACATTTTTCCCCCTTCTCCTCCTGTTGCCTCCCAGGTTAAAGCCTCAATGCCTCCTCTCCTTGAGCTTCCCTGTAACTTTGAGGAAAAGGAATCTCTCCTTGTAGATTACAGCCTTGATTCCCAAACAGACATGACTCGCGGAGGTGCCTCAGTGGATGCTCTTCGTCCTCCTTGCATTCGTAGTCTCCATCAAGAGGTGATGGAAGCTCTTTCCCAGACTCAACGGATTTCTTCTTCTCTTCCTCCTTCTGATGGTACCAGAATGTCCAGAACTGCCTCAGAGCCTTCTGCTGGTTATTTTAACAATTTGGAATGCACATATGACAGCACATATGACGTAAGCCGTAAGTCCCATAAAGAAATGAATCGAATATTTTGCCCCATGACTCCTACCTTTTCCCCTGCCATCTCATCTCCTCCTGTCTGGGCAGATTCTCCTCATCCTCCTCGTCTTGCTTCTGAGCAGTTCATGTCCATGACTCCCAGCCCTGCTTTCCTTCCTCCAAGAAAATTTAGGGGCAGGCATGTTGTATCATCCTCTCTCATTCAAATTGGTGGTATCTCATCCTCTGATGGCTTTGGAGCATCTCTGCAACAGCAGCCACTGACACTACAACAACTACAACAAAAAGTAGCCATTGGGATTTCTGAAGCTGGTAAGTTGACTCACATTGATGAGGTTTCATCTGTGATCAATGTTGAGATGTAGTAAACTACTTTCTTTCTGTTTTTTGTCTAATGTTTTGCTATTTTATGCTTTTTTCTATCCTTCCTCTGATTAAGCTACACACAGTGCTGTTTCCTCCCCGGCTCCCGCTCTCCCTACTCCCTCTGTTCTCCTTGGTCAATCTACAGTTCCTCAGTCTGCTATTGGCATGTCACATGCTGTTGCATATGGTGGCACTACTAGTTTCCTGCAAAAGGCAGCTGAGCCTGAACTGTTTTCTGGTTTCCCAGTTTTTAGCTTTGGAGCATCTCAGCAACAACAAAAACACCCTGTGTTTTCTAGTAAGTTGACTTACATTGACAAGGTTCTATATCTGATTAATGTTTAGATGATTAATAACATTTGTCAAATATATGTTATGCTGGAACCAAAGGTTTTGCTAAGCGGAGAAGGATGGATCTGATGTCATCCAAACGAATGAGCAGACCAGACACAGTGGCCTGGAATGAGCTGTTTGAGCTTCAGCATGAGGTGTTACACATGATTTAATGCACTAGATTATATACAATGTGTAAATGTGTGAAGGAATATGAACATATGCCTTGTGTTTGGATATAGGATGGATACTGGGAGTGCACTGATAGGCTGAGCAGCTTCCTCAACCTGGACGTAGACTTTTTTGCAAATGTCTTCCTTAAGGAGAAAGGCATCCGTTCCTTTGGTAAGATGTTTTTTACATCCCTGTTGCTGGTCTTGTCCATATTGCAGCTAATTATCAGCAAGAACTGCTTGAGTTTATATGTTTTTGTTTATATGTGCCATCTAGGTGCTATATGTAACTGTTTTTAGACATAGAAAAACTTTACACTTTGTGCCTTTACACTGTAACACCAGCCAGTCGTGAGAATGAAGAAGTTCTTTTCTGTTTAAAGTGCAATATGCATTAGACTGAATCTGAATATAGTTTAAAATAATCAAATCTTTAGTTTTCAGACACAGTTTATAAGTCAGAACCAGTTAACATTCACATGTTTTGTGTGTCAGGTGTGAAGGCTCATGCTGACATTCTGAAGCTGGTGGCGACTCTGCTGGTGCTGCAGCTGATCCGGCTGAAGAAGCTGGCAGTGGGACAGTTGCTCGAGTCACTCTTCCGACTAAAAGAGTCCCAGGAGCCCAGGTACAAGCACACATCCTCATGTGGTGTAGTGATTTACTCTTGTATTTTTGAATCCATGACCTTCTTCTCTATTCAGACCGATGTACTGGGAGGCAGTGAAGAGGGCCGTGGACTGGGCCTGTCGGACAGACAGACAGTATCCATGTGTGTGCAGCAGGCTGGAGATCGGCTGGGATTGGGAATCATCGACACGTCAACTACTGGGCTGTGATTCTCCACACCCACATTCCCCACTCAAACCTGTTCTGGAGAGACGTATGGGTGTATCAGTCATGTAGAAATTGGACAAACACTTCTTTTTATTATGAACTTACATAACTTTATAGTGCTCTCAAAAATATATTTAGACTCTTGGACTTCATAAAATTTCTTAATTTCATTGCATTAAAAAGAAAATATCATAACAAATGCCCTTTTGCTAGCTTTGCTAGCCTTACCAGCACTAGACATTTTTATAGTTACTTTTAATTGATTGTCACAGTGATTTTTAGTGGTACTCATTTCTCCTCAAATTCAAACAGATGTCATAGCAGAGCAACGAACAGCTGTAGTTCATCTCTGTGATCTTGATGCAGTATGTTGTTTTACTATTAAAAACGTGACAAAATTCTATTTGTTAAAAGTTTTTTGACGTATGCGTGTGCTGTTTTTTAAATATATAAATTACAGAATTAAAATAAAGATAAACATATTGTCACAGTAGATATTAGCCTCTCAAGAACACACACATCCACAGTCTTCAAACCAGAGATGTGGATTTACTTTCTGTGGAAAAACACTCATGGATGATTTTTAGAAGATTTTTATTTCAAGATTTTTAATTCAGATGTTTTTCATTTTATCTTTACAAATGTACTGCAAATTACTTGTACTGTCACTTATATAATACTATCAGTTGATATTCTAATTATATTATTTATATATAAAAAAACACATTAATGCAGTGTCTGTGTTTTATTAATTTTGTTTTTTTGAGAATTTGTTTCGGAGAATAGAGCAGTGTTGCAAAAATTTTATATTTTAAAATTTTGGCGACATTTGTGGTTTTGTAGTGGAGATTGACAGCGTTTAAATATATTTCAAATGTGTACGTAATCTTATAGGGCTGTACATGTTCTGCCCATTTTATGAGTCTGAAAAATGTCACATTCGGTGGTATTAAAATGATGTATGAAGAGCTCTATCAAACGCGGTTTTATTCTTGGGAATCTTAGCTTTTTTATTCAACTCTCATAATGTGGTAAAGACATCAGACTTTGTCTGGTCACCGGGTTTAATCAGTAAATGATCATTCAGATGAACTACACTAGAAATCTTTTTTTTCGTCCTCAAGAGACCTATTTGACATAAGGACCGTGGCGTTTTGACCACTAGGTGGAGCCAGTCTAATGTTTTCATCTCATGGAGGAATAGTACTTCTTGCGGAATTGGGCTACGTTAACACGGTTGCCGCGGGTTGAAGCAACCCCAATAACGTCATATTTAGCCCCTGGAATTCGAATTTACCGGTGGAACCCCGAAGAAACGTGTATTTTACACCCCTGAATGAGATTTTTAACAGGGAACCCCCCTCAAAACGCGAATGGGCTAGTTTTGAGTAGCAGTTGGGTGGGTTTTGTTGTGAAAACCTGGCAACCCTGATTAGTCAGGAAGCGCTTACTGAACTTTACAAGAAAAGTTATTTGCGTCTTTAATAATTCTTTGTTAAAACGTAAACGTGTCACTCGATTCTGACTTTGTCCGCGGTAAGATTCTGTCTGCTAATTACATGACATGACAACACTAGCAAGAGATTACTGAGACAGGATTTGGATTATTGCCTGACTGTTTTAACTTTCTATCAAGAGAAAGATTGTAACTTTAGAAATGTAACATGTTTTGCCAATGTGCCAATATAAGTATTGTGGATAACGTCTGATTCATTTAATGAATACTCAGTGTGTTTACTCAAACTTGTGTTGTTAAACCAATAAGAAACTCATAGATTCTATTATTTTTATAGTGTTCATGTCATTGATATAACGTTATTCTTTTGCTTCTCTGTACTTCTTCAGACACGCTGGCATCATGACAGTGTTTGAAAACTGTAGTGTGGTGTTAGATGTGAAGAATCTGCCTTTTAAAGAGAAGAAAAAACTGAAATTAGCTCTTCTGGATAATGGAGGAAACATCTCATATGTTATCAACAAAGAGGTTACTGTTCTTTTGTTTTTTGTTTTTTTATCTTTCGTGTGTATGTTCGTTTGCGCGCGCGTATATACAGGGTTGAATTTTGATATGATCTATAATTATATATTATGGTTTTAAAAGGATTTGATTTGTCTGTTAAACCTGAACACAGTGAATCCATTTTGTTATCCATAATCTAATTTAAACAGGCACATTAAAACACAATACAACTGATAATTAATGTGCAGTGCATTTGGTTGTGATTTCAACCTCTTGGCTGAGAGTCTCCTGGCTCAATAAAAATACATTCTTAAAATCAGCTTTTGATCTCACTTGATTTATTGTGTCTGTTCAGCAATCTTGATGTTTTAGAGTTTAACTCCTTAATTGATGTGTGCTTTATTGCATCATGGCAGATTTGTAGTTCGAATACCTCTTTGTATTTTTGTGTTTATTTTTCCTATTCATTTCCTATGATGGACATTTTTGACTGCTAGAAATAGAAGTGTGACTATTTTTCTTACAACCGTTTAACTTTTTCTAATCATTACACAATTTTGTAAACCGTGTTCAGTGGTCCTACTGAGTCACTAAAGAGCTGCAGTGTATCTTCTGACCTGCGTTTATATTCTCCAGTGCTCTTTTGTAGTCACTAGCAGTGTGAATGATCTGAGCAGTAACCGGCAGCGCAGCATCCAGAAGCTCCAGATCCCAGTGGTCGGGACACAGTATGTGTGGACCTGTCTGGAACAAGGGCATCTCCTGCCTTTGACAGAACATAATTTAGCCACACAGCTGTCATATACTACCTCTGAAATCCTCCCTGATTCAGGTAGAAGTCTCTTGTAAATTCAAAGAATTCTCATACTTTCTTTCTTAGAACCAATGTCATATGTTTGTCTCAAGTAATACAGAAGTGACAGAACAGATGGGAGTGTCACAGCCAGATTAGTTTTATTTGCTAACAGTGGGTGTTTTTTTCTGTAGTGCATTTTTTGTTGGGAAATGTTTTGACATTATATTTGGGTTATAGGAGTATTAAGTGAGATTAAACATGAATTTCTGTGGCAGGGTTGACATAATGTTGTTTTTCACCATAAAGAGATAAAAGTGTTGAAACACATACTAGGAAGAGAAAAGTTCAAAGGTCATTCTGAACTCCCAAAGACTGAGGTTGAGATTCCTGAGAAGGGACCCCATCCTGGCAGGTTCAGGTGTGTTCTTGTTTTTGTTTTTTTTCACAATCAGTTTCTACAGCACTTTTCCTGTTCAGATGTGACTGCACCTTTTCGTTTACTCTACACAGAGTTTACAAAGAAGGCGACCATGACCTGCCTGAATTTCCTTCATATTTTCAAGTGGCCAAGTATTTGATTTTTGAGAGGGTGAGTGAGTTCCTGCATCATCCATAATAAAATTATTAGTGGATCAGGGGAAAACAAAAAATAAAAAGGGTACACATTCTTAAATGGATTTGTGTTGCCTTCACCACTGCCTGAGCATGTCTGCAAGTGTTTGATTGTGTGTTTCAGGTCAAACCCAAGACTTTGTGTGTTTTGGAGCTGCAGAGCACCAAAGGACGAGCAGGCCAGCAGTATCGTGTGTTGTGTTCAGTTTTGCGTGAAGCTGAGGTTTTGTCATCCTGAACACTTTAAATTGTTTAGATTCATATCTTGGTAGCATAGGACTCATATATTGTGATGAAACAACAGTCTTGTGGTGACGGTGATAGACTCTCTCTCACTTTAGACTGCAGTGGTTCAGGACAAGCTTGTGTTCTGTGTAACGTCTGAAGATGCTGTGGAAGCATATCTGCAGCTGATGAAGGAGATGGAGACAGAGGGATTCGCAAAGACACACACGCTTCCCCCTGAGGTTGAGCGCTTGGCATCCTACAGTCTGCAGCAGGTTAGATAAACACAACACAGATCTGTTTTTATTCATTTGATGTATTTATTAGATGTCTAATGAGTGTGAAATAATTGCTCACTCGTTTGATTGGCAGCTCTTGTTGGAGGAGAAGCTGAACTGCAGCACATTATCACAGGAAGTTGGTGTCTTTGTGGAGCTGGTTTGGACTGAAGCTCTCGGTTCCCTTAATAACATCCTGACAGTCCCGGTCTCTAGCATCAGCCTCAATGATGTGAGAATGAGCTTAGATAATCACACACAGCTCAATAAAAAATCTGACAGGAATTTGCTGTGTTTATTGGCTCTGTGCTGTTGCAGGTGAGCAGGGTGGAGGGATTGTTACTGCAGGCACAAAAGACCCAGAAAGAGGATGAAGTCAAAGCCCTGCTGGAGGAGGTCAACACTCTTCTACCGCTCAGAATGATCGACCCTCCTTCCAAACACAAGCTTGTGTCTCAGAAACTAGACCTTTGTCAGGTAACACATATATCAATTATAGTATGAAATAATTACAATACTTTAGAACCATAAAGATTTTGGTGTTTTTATATTATTTTTATGACAATCAAGCTATTTTTGAATCATATTTTCATTACTGGATGGTTTTACTTTTAGTTTTTTCAGTAAATCTTATCAACTGGGTAGTTTGTTACAAATTAATTAATTACAAATTAATATAATACAGTGCTTAGTTTAAACAAATATTGAATTAAATTCCTTCACATTTGAGGATTTTGGTAGATTCTTGAATTTGGATTTTTAATTTAACAGTGCAGATCTGACCTTTTTACTCTTCTGTTGTCTCCAGCTTATCAGAGATATTATAAATGTCAGTGAGGCCACTCTGGGAATCCCCTCACCCTCGTCTCTGGGAAAGTATCGAGCTCTGAGGTGCAGCATTGAGGTTGTTCCACCACAAAACCCTGAGTTTCATGTTGTCTCTCAACTACTTCAAGACAGGTAAACAAGAATGTGCTGATTGTGGTCTGAAGTTCAAACATTGAATATGTTTCAGAACATGTCTTTAAATGATGGTGTTATTCTTGTATGCTCCACAGGCCTGTTCAGATTCAGCAGATACTGCGTGTCAGCAGAGGAGTGGAGCTTCAGTTGTTTAGGGAGGAGTTAGGCAACATTAAACCCCTCCTCCACTCCACTAGTCCCAGCAGTTTTGTTGGAATATTGTCACGGTGAGAACTGTAAATGTTTAATATTAACTTAAAGTGAGTGCTATAATGCTAAAGATCACAAAGGTAATCTTAATGTAACAAGGAAATGAGGAATACAAAAAGTACCATGTAGACCAATCCTGAAATACAAAATAAAATAAAATAAAATCTGAATATACATTGATAGAAGTTACTTCTATTCAGTAATTTACACTTCTGCAATAGTTACATCTTTTCTTCATTTGCCATATACATTGAGCTTTTAATTTTTGATATGTATATATGATTAATTGTAATTAATTTGATAGATCATTCAGCATATCATGTAATTAATTGAATATACATTTTTAAACATTCATTATAGAGGTCTGCTGCTGCCCAGGGTTGGAGTCGAACAGCATGGAATTGAGAGAACAGATATCGGGAATCTTGGAGGAGGAATCTACTTCAGTGACTCTTTAAAGTCAGTGGTCTTTAGCATTTTTCAGATTTTAAGGTGAATCAACTATCATAACAACTGGAGATGTTAGCCAGTCAGTAAATTTCTTCCCTGTGTTAAAGGACTAGTGTGAAATACTCCAAGCCCAGTGTAACTGACGGCTCTCGGCTGCTGTTGGTGTGTGAAGTGGCGTTGGGTCGGTGTAAGGACCTGCTGAAGAAAGACACCACTTTAACTTGTGTGCCTGATGGCTATCACAGTGTACATGGAGTCCAACGCACTCCAAACAGACTCTCTGAATTTGAGGTGCTTTTCTCAAAATATTCTAAGAATGTCTGTGTTTTTGCAATCTAATGTGACCTTTGCATTTGTGTATGTGTTTATATTCAAACAGGATGATGAGTTTGTCGTCTATAACACAGAGCAGATCAGACTAAAATATGTGGTCCAGTACAGTCTGGATGGAGACGAGTTAAAAGAGTTCCAACCTCAAATCAACACCTTTGTGGAGCTCTCACAGCTTACGGACACAATGCCTGATGTCTGTGAGTAAAGTTTAGTGAACAGGACATGCTGAGAGACGAGCTTTTATATGTGGAATAATCTGTTTTAACTAGGGCTGTCAAATCGATTACAGTTTTTAATCAAAGTAATTATATAATGTCGGAGCCCGTAAACTTATAGGCAACACTCCAACTATATTTTTAAATGCTGTTTTTTTTTTTTTTTTTTTTTTAATAATTGTGGAACATGAAGAGCTATGTATGATAACTTGCTTTGATATGGTGGCAAGACAAATATTTTTGTAAATATCTGATGTAAATATGAAGAGAATTTAAATCAGAATAATATGCTATGATTTGTGTTGTTTATCAGTGGTTTAGTGTGATTTGTTTCTTTAGTGTCCAGTGATGACAGTGAGGGTTTGGAGTCCGCTAAGAATCCTCTGAAGGAGATGAACGCAGGTTTGCTGGACAGCAGCGGTCAGAAACTTCCTTTACAGGCTGTCAATGTGAGGTGCAAGCTGATGGACCTGCTGTGTCAGGTATGATAACACTGCGGTGGACTGTGGAATTTAAAAGAAGTGTTGAGAAATGAGCATGATGAAGGATTCCAAAGTAAACCAATATAACTATTCAATGAACAAAAAAAGGCTAATAAACTAAAACTAATGAAGACAGTGATGGACAATCAAGGCCACAGGAACAAAGACATGACAAGACATAAAAAGCAACAGAATTAGCTAAATGAAAGGCAGATAAAAAAAAAAAAAAAAAGCTTTGATATTAGAACACTGAAATATAACTTTTAACTGCAACCCTAAATTTCTCTCCACTTTCACCAGGTCATCATTTTTCAGACCTACACAAACCAGAGTGCTGTTCCCATTGAAGCAAAGTATGTCTTTCCACTGGAGGAGACGGCAGCAGTGTGTGGATTTGAAGCCTTTATCAATGGAAAACACATCATTGGAAAGGTGCAAGTCATTCAGAATTGGTCAAATGCGGCCTCTGCTCTTTAAACATCTTTTCAGTTTTCAGTGTCTTTTTTTGTCCTGTAGGTAAAGGAAAAGGAGCAGGCTCGTAAGGAGTACAAGCAAGCTGTAGAGAAAGGCCATGGAGCCTACCTGATGGACCAGGATGCACCTGTGAGTTACTGTAACTGATCTAGAGCTGACGTGTGTGTGATAATGTATCAGAAGGTTTCTTTAAGGTCATGTGTTCATGTGTGTCAGGATGTATTTACTATCAGCGTGGGGAATCTTCCTCCTGGAGCCACAGTTTTGATCAAGGTGACATTCATCACTGAGCTGGTGGTCAGATCAGGCTCTATAGTCTTCTCACTGTCTGGCAGCGTGGCACCATGGCAACAGAGAGACACTCTTAATCAGACAACTCAGGTACGACCATCTTTTGTCACTGTATTTAAAATCCTGTTTGGCCTGATGATTGTTACAGTGTTTTTAATTACAGTTGTGTTGCATTTTAGGCAACTGTTCAAAAGATTGGTGTGACGGAGCTTCAGTCAGAGGGGTGAGAATCTCAAATACTGGAGAATTGACAGCAATATTTACTAAAGATTCGCTAAAAATGAAATGCACCTGCTCTAGTTTGGGTCGTGGGTGGTTATTAAATAGGGCACAGGGTTGTTGCATTCTTCTGTTTGGAAATGGTTGTGATAAAAAATTTCAATATCTTTTCAGTGTCTTTTAAATAGCTCTTTCATTTGTTCCTTCTCTCTTTCTTCAGGGAGTTTTCTCTGTCTATGTCCATCGAAATGCCTTATGAGATCATCAACTTGAGCTCTTCACACCACATCAAAACCAAGGTTATTAATTCACTTTTGTGCATTGTCTTTGTCTTACTAAAACACTTCAAAGAAAAAAAAGAAGTATATTAACACTATTAGTGTTTTCCCAATTCAGAGGACAGACTGTAAGGCAGTGATCAGCACGTTACCGGGACAGACTCTGGGATCTGAAGGGTTACAGGTGTCCTTCAGTCTTTCTAATATCCACATGCCCAGGATGTGGGTCGAGAACCATCCGGATAAAGATAGTCAGGTAAACCAGTGATCAATCAAATAAATGACAAAATGGCACCCTGACAAAAATGAACACTGATAAAGATCTGATTCCTGCAGGCCTGCATGCTGGTGTTTTATCCGGACTTTAAGTCAAGTGGTGTGTCCAGCTCTGGAGGTCTGTCCAGTGTGAGTGATGTGGTCATTCTTCTGGACTCCTCCAAGTCCATGAAGGGAGACGCCATGCTGAACGCCCGCAGGATTGCCCTTCAAGTCCTCAAATCTCTGGACCATTCACTGAAGATCAACATCATCTCTTTCAGCACTGGTTAGTGCTCACTGACACTATCTGATACTGTTTTATAGGGATGGGCGATATATATTGATCGATAAATTCATGCGCATCTCGTCAGTAAAGCCGGTTCTTTGATTAGCGGTAAATCTCCATCACCTGTTTTCAAATGGAGTGCCGGTTTATTCACAGAGCCGTAGATCACTGAAAAGCTACCCCAATGAATCACCCGCGAAACTGAACCCGATATTGCGTAGCTTGTCGGTGATCTACGGCTCTGTGAATAAACAGGCGCTCTATTTGAAAACAGGTGATGGAGATTTACCGCTAATCAAAGAACCGGCATTACTGATGAGATGCGCATAATATCGATCGATATATATATAGCCCATCCCTACTGTTTTATTTTTCATATTGTGGACATTTCCATTTCCCTGCTATTATTGTGATTCAAAATGAGGTATTATGGGTAAATGTATGTGTGTGTGTGTGTGTGTGTGTGTGTGTGTGTGTGTGTGTGTGTGTGTGTTTTACAGATTACAAGGAAGCTTTTCCTGCACCAGTGTCTTTAGATGAGGGATCAGAAGCAGCCAGAAAATTTATTATGGTAAGTCATGTTTACAGATAGTTTAAGATGATTCTGAATCTCAGTTCCTTTGCATATCATTGCATGTCTCCTCTCTTCAGTCGTGTAGCGGCTCTGGTGGCAGCACTGATCTGTGGCGGCCTCTCCGGAGCCTGAGTCTGCTGCCTCCCTGTCGGGGCGTGAGGAACATCCTGCTGCTTTCTGATGGACATGTTCAGAACCAGCCTCTGACCCTACAGCTGCTCCAGGAAAACTCCTGCCACACGCGCCTCTTCACCTGCGGACTCAGGTCTGCCTTTCAACAAATCTCTTTATTTATCTCTTTTATGAAAATACATTTTTGAACCTACAGTTTGAATGGGTTTGTGTTTGTCTAGCTTGACAGCTAATCGTCATATGCTCAGAGCTTTGGCTCAGGCAGGTGGAGGAACATATGAGTTTTTTGACACAAAGATGAAACACACTTGGACAGAGAAGGTGAATTCTGCTCTTTACTGTATTGTGTTTAATGACCTAAAAGAAACATTATCTTTGCAATATGGACCAGTCTGAGGCTTGCGTTAAACATATTTGTGGGTAATTTCAGGTGCGCGCTCAGGTTCAGCGTATGGAGTCTCCAGGCTGCAGATCAGTGGCAGTGAAGTGGCAGCAGTTTAATCCCACAGCGCCTCCTCCTGTTCAAGCCCCCTCACAGCTTCACTCTCTCTTCAGTGACTGTCACACTCTCATATACGGCTTTGTGCCACACTGTACTCAGGTAGACCTGCTTTACTGTTACATTGGTTTGTTGTAAATAAAGATGATTAATCTATTGTCATTTATCAAAATGCTGTATGTAACATATTTGAATTTTGTAATATTCACTCTTGTAGGCCACACTGTTTGGTGATTTGAGTGGAAAAGAGATCAAAACAATGGTTTCTACCACAGAACTACAAAAGACAAAGGGAACTGTGAGTGAACATCTTAAATACTTCATATAATCGGAAACCTTATCTATTATTTATCAGATGTTTGAATAATTGTGTGTGTTTGTGTGTGTTCATGTGTAGTTCCTTCACAAGTTAACAGCAAGAGCGATCATTAGAGACTATGAAGATGGCATTCTAGGCAGCTGTGAGGCAGAACATGAGGTACACTATTTGGCTGCATCATATTTTTTTATGTTACCAGCAGATTTGATAACAGAAGAACTTCACTTGCCATCTTTTATCTGTTTATTAGGGAAAGAAAGCAGAGCTGAAGTCCTACATTATTGAGCTCAGTAAAGAGTTCTCCATCTTGTCCCAGTTCACAAGCTTTGTTGCCATTGAAGAGAGGGTATAATTACTGCTAATGTACCAAATAATGGTCTGATACTCTATATTAGCCTTGTCCATGTCAGTCAACTTCTACTAAAGTGTGATATATATACCATTCTGCAGGAGCAAAATGAGCTTGACACTGGATTCACAGATATTCCTAAAATCATATCAGATGAGGATGTGGATATTTTGCCATATATGGGCTGGACTGAGGAAAGGCAGATGACTTTGGATATTATCGGTGCTGAAGATGATGATGATGTATGGGTAACAACAAAATGCTGTATTACAACTGTTGTCATATAAATGTACAACAATGCATTTTAAATTATATTTTTTCAGATGGAATCAGAAGAATTTTCCAGTGGTAGCTCCACATCTTATCATTCAGATATTTTTGCCCAAAGATGCAGTTGGAAGGATAGTTTTAGTGAAATTGATCATTGTGAAGTGGAAACTAGTTTTTCTTTTCAAGAAGAGTCTGCAGAGCCTGACTCTCAGCTGATATCCAGATATTCTCCTGCTTGCTTCAGTATCAGCAGGAGTCCTTCTCATCTTGACCGTAGCGTTGATGTTTCCACAGGCATATTTGACATTGGATGCCAATCTATAGATTCAGAATTCTATTGTAAATCTCGTAGAACTGCTCCAAAGCCTTTCAGTGACTATGCTGCCGCTCTTCCCCTCTTTGGTGCAGCTGCTCCAATGCCTCCTCCTCCTCCCCCTGCTGCCGCTCCTTCCCTCTTTGGTGTGACTCCTCCAATGCCTCCTCGTCCTCCTCCTCCTGCCCCTGCTGCCGCTCCTTCCCTCTATTGTGTAACTGCTCCAATGCCTCCTCCTCCTCCTCCCCCTGCTGCCGCTCCTTCCCTCTATTGTGTAAATGCTCCAATGCCTCCTCCTCCTCCTCCCCCTGCTGCCGCTCCTTCCCTCTATTGTGTAACTGCTCCAATGCCTCCTCCTCCTCCTCCCCCTGCTGCCGCTCCTTCCCTCTATTGTGTAAATGCTCCAATGCCTCCTCCTCCTCCTCCCCCTGCTGCCGCTCCTTCCCTCTTTGGTGTGACTCCTCCAATGCCTCCTCGTCCTCCTCCTCCTGCCCCTGCTGCCGCTCCTTCCCTCTTTGGTGTAACTCCTCCAATGCCTCCTCGTCCTCCTCCTCCTGCCCCTGCTGCCGCTCCTTCCCTCTTTGGTGTGACTCCTCCAATGCCTCCTCGTCCTCCTCCTCCTGCCCCTGCTGCCGCTCCTTCCCTCTTTCGTGTAACTGCTCCAATGCCTCCCCCTGTTCCAATGCCTCCCCCTCCCACCGCTCTTGGTCTCTCTGGTGTAACTGCTCTGAAGCGTCATGGTCCCCATGCTTTCGCTTATCACCTCTCAGTAAAGTCTCCCAGTCTTCAAGGCCCCTTCAGTCCCCTTCCCCTTGAGTCAAAAGAACCTCAGTCCATGGATCACAGGCTTTCTTGCCATACTCCAGCTTTTGGTGCCACAAAGTCTATACCTTCCTCCATGAGCAACAGGCCTCCTCTTCTCAGTTCCGCAATGCCTTCTTATGCTTTCTCCACTGGCTATACTGCCGTAGCACCTCCTTCCCTTTATCTTCCTTCCTTTTCTGCATCAGCAGACTCGCTCTCCAAAGTGGACAGCCTTTCTCCTGTTGGTGCCAGTGTGCAAAGTACTTGCTCCATGAGTGAAAGACCTCTCAGTTCTCATGCCAGTGAGACCAGCAGTGCACGTGTCATACAGTTTGCAGGTCCTCCTGGTTCTAATCATCTTGCATCCACACGGTCCATGTTCACAACTTCCCTGCCCCCTCCTCCTCCTCCTCATTCCAGCGTGATGGCAGCTGTCCCTACTTTCTCTTCTCATTTGCCCTTTCCCCCTACATTTAGTGATTTCAGTAGTTCCTCCAGACATTTGAGTGAGCCTCTGAGTTTGCGTTCCACAGCATTTGGACGTTTCTTTAAAGCATCTCCTCAACAACAAGCACAACAGCAACAAGAAGGGCAACAAAAAGAGAAACAAGAGAAAGAAATATATCTGCAACAACGACTGTTACCTAGTAAGTTGATTGATTGAGCTTCCCTCTGTGATTAGTATTCAAAGGGTTTAAAACATCTTTTTTATCTTTTGTGTCATTTCTCAAGAAGTTGCAGACAGTGTCACTACTGAGTTTGGCGGTCCGGTATATAGTAAAAAACTGAGAAGAGCTGAATTAGGCTCTGCCAGATGTTTCACAACACCTGACAGCAGCTTGGCAGAAATAAGAAGAAATTCTGACACAGTGGCCTGGAATGAACTGTTTGAGCTTCAGCATGAGGTTTTTACACATGATTAAATACACTAGATGATACACAGTATGTAAATGTGTGAAGGAATATGAACGTATGCAATGTTTTTGGATATAGGATGGATACTGGGAGTGCACTGATAGGCTGAGCAGCTTCCTCAACCTGGACGTAGACTTTTTTGCCAATGTCTTCCTTAAGGAGAAAGGCATCCGTTCCTTTGGTAAGACAATTTTTTACATCCCCGTTGCTGGTCTAGTCCATATTGCAGCTTATTCTCAGCAAGTACTGCCTGCTTAGAGAGGACGAGCAGTCTTACTGACATGTAAAGCGACCAATCACAGTTTGTTCATGTGTGCCATTTAGGTGCCATATGCACCTTGTGAACACAACTGTTTATAGACAGACTGGGGAAAAACACCTGTGTGCCTTTACTGTGTAACACCAGGCAATGTGTCTTCCAGTTTAAAGTGCAATATGCATCATGCTAAACCGGACTATAGTTTAAAATATTCTAATCTTTAGTTTTCAGGCACAGTTCGTCAGTCAAAATCAGTTAATCAGTCTCATGTTTTGTGTGTCAGGTGTGAAGGCTCATGTTGAAATTTTGAGGCTTTTGGCGACACTGCTGGTGCTGCAGCTGATCCGTGTGAAGAAGCTGGAAGTGGGACGGCTGCTGAAGTCTCTCCTCCGACTCTCCTCTGAGTCCCAGGAGCCCAGGTACAAGCACATGTCCTCATGCATTGTAGTGATTCACTCTTGTGTTTTTGTTAGGGCTGCCCCCTAATAGTCAACTAACCGTTAGTTGACGAGAAGAGGCTTGGTCGACCAAAATGTTATTAGTCGCTTAGTCACAGAAAAAAAATTCCACAGTAAGTGGCGAAGTCATGCAGTCACAGCCAGACAGACAGATCATTAATGGCTGGTCTATTTGGTAATGGAGTACATCAGGCAAACACTTGCACCTATCATTCATTGACCTCAAATATGGCTTTTCATCTGAAAGATGTATGTAGTAGCAACTTTACACAGCAGCTCAACCTAATGTTAATCTATTGTGAGAAAAACGTGCGCTATTAAAAGTGTGTGTGTGTGTGTGTGTGTGTGTGTGTGTGTGTGTGGAAGCTGAACAGTAGCCACATATTTTATATACTGCATACGTCATTTTTGGTCATACAGATAAAAGTAATACATCTTTTGAATGTGTAAAGACTCTACATGTATTTGTGTGCACTCTGAATAACGAAACAGTGCACTTTTGTAAAACAATTAATGCAAAAAGGATGGGTTTTCTCGGTCTATGTGAATGTGAGTGTGAAACCTTGAAAATCTTATTTTATATTTGCCTCACACACATGACAAATGTATCAATGGAGACTGAATTGTCTACTTTTAAATGAACCAATTCAAATAGAAAACAAATATTCTGATATTATGTAATCCGTAGGAAACATGCTTACAGGTGTATCACTACTGCAGAGATATCGATATCGAGATAGCTAAAAACAAAGAAAGCGCTGTCTTATCAACAGTGTTGCCAGATCGGGTTGACAATTTCCAGCCCAAAACTCACCAAAACCTGCCCACTTCAGCAAAAACCAGCCCAAAATTTTAACTGCTAAAATAATGTGACAGAATTATATTGCCATGTCAAGGTTGATAAGGACCATTTTTATGTCTTATGACCATTTTATGTTTTATGTAAAAAATAATGATGACAAAATAAAATAAAGATAAATCAATTTCACAGTAATATGGATCAAAACAGGGCAAATGCATTAAAGGGAGTCAGAAAATATCCAGAAAATTTTCAAGAAATGAACCAATGATTTTAACCCTTGGAAAACATGCATCATTTTCAATGGCCACTATAAAAAAATAAGCCGTTTTTTCCCCCAAAAAGTCTTCTATTCATCTCTCAGCACATGTAATCCACATTGTGAAATTTGAGTCACTCTTAGACTTTTTATCTTGTAACTTTTATATTTAGGCCACTTTGCCATCGCAATCACTTAAATAAAATGAATGAATGAATATAGCTGCACATTCAAAATCTTGCCCTTTATAGTGCCAAAACCCATCACTCATGAGTCATCACATATCACCAACATAAAAAAGATGGTAAATTGATTGATAGGTCTCTGTGATGACTGCACTACACATTATTAATGTGTTATGTTGAGCTCTAACATATTAAAACAGCCTGACTAAAAATTTTTTGAAAGCAGCCCAAATTTTGTCTACCTGCCCAATGTGTTATTCTCCGGTCAAAAGCGATCAAAAGAACCCCAACTGGATGGCAACCTGCCCAATCTAGCAACACTGCTTATCAATAAATTATAAAACGTTAATGCAGTCTCCTTGCTGTTCATGGCATGTTCGTAATTATATCTGCCGGTGCGCCGTGGCAAGCTTTTTTTGTATGCGTGCGCTTGAGCGTTTATTAGACTACATAGGCTCATTATTATGATTTATATGGTCTATTAATAAACGTGCAACTAATAATTGACTAATGCTTAAAATGAACAACTACTAGTCGGACAGAAAAATCTGAGTTGAGGGCAGCCGTAGTTTTTAGATCCATGACTTTCTGCTCTTCTCCGTTCAGACCGATGTACTGGGAGGCAGTGAAGAGGGCCGTGGACTGGGCCTGTCGGACAGACAGACAGTATCCGTGTGTGTGCAGCAGGTTGGAGATTGGCCAGGATTGGGAATCATCTACACGACAACTACTGGGCTGTGATTCTCCACACCCACATTCCCCACTCAAACCTGTTCTGGAGAGACGCATGGGTGTATCAGTCATGTAGATACTAGAGACACACTTCCATATTCATTTACACTTGCTGCTTTATAACTTTAAAGTGGTCATGAACTGGCATTTCTTAAAGGTGCAGTAGAAGATCTTGGAGAATGCTAACTTTAGCCTGATAGCACTGAAAGCAAACGTCCCACCCTCCTTGCAAATTGCTGTCTAAAGCCACACCCCCTGAATGCATCTGTTACACACACAGACCAGAGACAAAATTACTACAATACAGTTTAACACCGAGTTGAAATGTTCTACAACTAAGACAGGAAACCTGTGTGGTGCCAATAGCGCACAGTGTTTCATTTATCAAGGTACAGATCAACGACACAGGAACACCGTTTCACATGCGATGAGCATAGTTTTTATTCGCAAATACAAATGCCTAGCATTACTCA
This sequence comes from Cirrhinus molitorella, assembly GCA_033026305.1. Classification (NCBI taxonomy): domain Eukaryota; kingdom Metazoa; phylum Chordata; class Actinopteri; order Cypriniformes; family Cyprinidae; genus Cirrhinus; species Cirrhinus molitorella. The sequence goes on along the minus strand of CM065122.1, from coordinate 25,946,077 downwards.
AAACATAAGTGGCTCCTAGTGGCACTCGTCAGTACACATGGGAGACGAGAAGATGGTGTATTTTCCCCGAGTTTAATAAAACAGTCGTCCACATACATGGGATTGAGCAAGGGAAAATGTACAGAAGCATGCATCCAACTCAGGTCACAAACAGAAAGGAAATAAATAAAATAAAGAGAGACAGATGTCGGTAGAGCGAGTCACTTTTCCAGGACTTACAGACATACGCACCTGCGCAGTTGTCAGTCTGCCACAAAACTACTGTAAATGAACACTTTATAGTACAGTTAGTAAAAGTATTACAATATCAGGAAGGGAGATGAGGTTGTTGATGTTTGCCTGCCATTCTTTCTCTGTCTGCACATCTTACGTGAACGCACCTATGACGTATCTGTCTGCTCGAACGTACACATTGACAGGCAGGTGGGAAAGTCAATAAAAACGCTCGGACCGAGCATTTTAATTGGACAAATATTTCTTGGTCCTATGCATTCCACAGAATATATAAATACATACAAATACATTTAGACCACTTAACTTAATGATTCCTATCAATATGTGAAGAGACTTTCAACCAGCATAACAAAAAATGTTTCTGAAGATAATCACCCATTGCACCTTTAATTTTCAACTGTTCTCTAAACTCCACTTATAATGTCAATGGGTTGGTGTGTGTCACTCTGTATTCAGAAAGGCACAGCGAGCTAAAGGTAGCCGCTAACGGTTGTATGTTAAATTACTGTACATTTCACTTAACACATAAACAGACTAAAGATGGCTGAATGATTTGTGGATCCTGAGCACCACTGACAAGTATCTAAACTTGTGAAATGTGTAACTGCCACTCTAGTATATACAAAGCACGTGTGATCGCGAATCTCAAAAGTTAAAGTAAAAACCGAAAGCAGTTTCAATAGCCAGCATATTAACAGTGGCTCCCTGATGTCTGCAATTTATATACATTATAATTACCCAACGATATAACTGTGAAAGAAAGTACTGAAATATATATTTCCTCCCATCTTGTATTTATTCTATTTAGGGGTTCCAGGTTGTGGGGAGGGGGGCGATGGGCTCATCTGTTGGCCCAACCCTAGTTTCAAGGGATATTTGTGTTCATAAGTAAGAGATAAGATAATGTCTTTATTTCAGAGTTTTTAATGTCAAAGGATATGTTGGGAAACAATGCTATGGCTTGTGGTATAATAACACTTGTTGGATTTTTGCTGGTCAGATGAAGTCTGAGCATTGAAACATATGCAGATAAAAACTGACCCTTCACAAACAGCTTGACTGACAGGCAGTCTGACAAATCGTTATGCCGAATCTGCCATTTTACAAACAAATCAGACAGGAGATTAGATTAATGCCGTGTTCCAGGCAACCCGTTACCCGTGTTTTTCTAAACTTCTACCCGTGAAAGTGCACTGGAACGGCAGTCCAACCTGTGACTTCCCACCCGCGAACTCGTACTAGATCGATGTACTCCCCATTCCGCACTCTGACGTCACCTATGGATTCCTTTCCAAATATACAAATAACGTAAAATAAAAGGTATAACAGCTTATCTTGCCTTATGTGTCATTTTTCCTCTTCTGAGTCTGTAGTTTCAGGACCACATTTCTATGATCCCATAGTATTTTATTTTATTTTATTCTATTTTGTGTGTATACACTGTAAACGATTTTTGTAATTTGAACAGTATTTTACTGTAAACCGCAAAGGATTGTGGGAAAATATATGGGTACTACTGTAATTCACCACATTTACAGTAAAGTACTGTACAATTTACAGTAGTGAACTCACCCGCGAAAAACTGACCAAGGCAAGGGAGATTTATTTTCTCTTGTTGAGAGGCGGTAAAAAAAAGGACAAAAGAGAAATGTTGCACCATTAACTCGACAAAAAGTTTAGTATATTATTTCTGTTTTATGAAAAACTGAACTATTTTAAGTTTTTTTGCTCGAAATAACATTATTTGTCGTGTGGTTTTCCATGTAGGAAGTATTTCTGACTGACGGCCGCAGCGCCGCCATAACGGTAAAAACATCGACTGGTGAGTATGTTAAGGTGACCTACATTAGTCGAAATAAACTTTAGTTAAACCGAGAAACACATTTGTACGTTCTGCTGCCCTTTAATGCAAGTTAGCTCATCTAACGAGTCGTCACTCAACCTTAACAGCGAGCTAAGCTGATATACTGAGGAGTCAGGCAGCACCACTGTTTCTGTGGAGATTTTAAACAGTATTTTCAAGCACTTCTTTTGTTTGTCATTTTCAAGTTTCTGGTCTGGATGTCGTCTGCAACATTGGAGGTGTATTTTGGATCCTGTTCTTGTGAATGACTGCCATAGTATCGATGATAACATAACTGGTAAGCTAATAATGTCAGTAAGCCGAAGTTAACAAACTTAAACTGTACAGTAATAATACTGTAAGCGTTTTTACAGTAACTTACTGGCATCCAGCTGCCAGTAAGTTACTGTAAAATTTACAGCAAACTTTTTACAGTGTGTGTATATATATATATATATATATATATATATATATATATATATATATATAGTTCATACTATTTATAGCACTTGCTATTCAATTCTGTTTAGTCTGTATTGTTATAGTTTAATTATATTAACTTAATTATTCTCCTAACCAACTCCTATCCCTAAAATTACCCCTGGGCAACCCCCTTGAAATATTAACCTAAATTATTTCAGTATATTCTATTTATATTTTGTTTTAAAATTTTCTTGGAAAGAAAGACTTGTGTCTGTGTGAGACTTCAGTTCATTAGCCGCAGTGCAGCGCTTCACATCTTATGTGGGACCCACTGAACAAAGTGCAGTGAATGGTAAAACAATTGCTTTACAAATGATTGTTTATTAGTACTTTAATAAGTGTAAAATAATTTGAAAACAATTACTAATTTACAACATCCGGCAGCACCATGAACTGTTTTGCACAGCTAATAGACTAAATGGAGATTGTTGACGCCCCACTCGAACAAGTTTATGTCAGCTTTTAAATTAAAAATAATAATAAATAATAAAATAAGATGGATAAAAATGAATAGTATCCACGGATCTAGTCTTTGCATCTGTTTGTTTCACATGTTTAATGTTTAAACCCGGTCCTGGAACTGCGGCCTCCGGTATTGCAGGGACATAGTATTGGGGTTGTTTTTGTTCAGACCAAAGCTAAAAGTGACCCATGTTTTTACCCTGCAAACACGCAGAGCTGTAAATGTGAAATGGTGGATCGTTAAGAAGATAATTCATTATAAAAATCTAAAAAGTAAAATCTGTTTGTATGTTTTTAAATTAATATAATTTATTGATAATAATTGTTTAAATTAGTATAAGTGATACTTTTGATTCATCCATTTTCTTAAAAATGGGTTACTTTAAAGGCTGAAATGTAAAGTGTATCATTTTATCAAGCTTTTTGTTTTTGTGAAAATTTGTATCTAAACTGTAAATCTGTTTTTACAGTAGTTTATAGTCATTTTACAGTTTAATATTTAACCATAGACATTGCCCTACCCCACTCATATGGTATTAATTTTATTTGTGCAGGTCTTAAAAAGTCTTACATTTGAGCTTAAAAATCCTGCAGCAGCCCTGGCATATGTCCTACGTCATCCGCCCAGAACGGCTTGCACATACCAGAGCTCTGGCACATATGACAGTTAGTGCAAACTAAAGAAAACTAACTAAATAATGTAAAACAACCTCCTTCATAGACTGTAATACTTAGTACATATCAAACTATCTGTAATAACAGACAAAGCAATAGTGACACTGCGTTACACTTGTGTGTTGCGACATCCGATATAAAAATGATTAAAAATAAAGATGATGTTAGGATCATAAAGAAGACAGAGACAGTTTTTTTCCCAATTACTTTTAATTAAGTGATGCAGTGATTTTTAGAGAATGTAGGAAGTAATTTTTTCTTAAGTTCACAATGCCCTAGCCGAGCAACAAACAGCTGTAGTTCATTACAAAAAAATCAGAATATGTTGTTTTAATCACTCTTATTTCAAAATATGAATTTATATGAACCTGCATGAAATGCAAATAGTGTTGGTAAAGAAAATTACATAGTTTAATTAAAGTTTATTAAAGCTTCATTTTATGACGGTTCCATACTTCATAGATGTTGTGAGTCCCATTTCACATCTTGCTCATCTTATAGTATAACCATAACAGAGTACTAATTAAAGGACTGAAACACATACAGTTTTTTTGATGTCAAGAATGACAAGAAAATGATCATTGTACTTGATATATTGTTGTGATCATTTAGTAGTATTATGAGTAGCAGAAAACACAATACTGATTTATTCTTGTTGTGTAAAGAAGATTATTTAGATTATGTATTCACATAATTTTTTTTTTTATGATTATTCTTGAATAAAACAAATACATAGCAGGCAGGTATAATAACTGACATCAATCATCAGTCTGATCAGCTATATTACTTTTGTCACACTGTTCAGAATGCTCAGGTGTATAAAGATTTATAAAAATCTGCTTGTGATATTGTAGACCAAGCAACTTCAACATTTACAGAAGAGTGTGAAGGTTCTGAAGTGCTCGGAGTTTGTTCATTTTCTTGGCTTAACTGACTTGATCGAACAGTATTGATGTAGTGTGAACATACGCTTTGTACTTTCTTTTTGGCTATTTTTTGCAATTTTTTATTCAAGTATTCATCAGTTTCCTCGGACAGGAGCTCCTTATACCGCCTCTTGTAGTAGGGCTTTATTTTACAGCAGTCCGGCAGACACTTCTGACAGCAGTTATCACAACAAATCCCAATCTTGGTGTTTAACAATAGAAACCATCCACAGAAACCAATAGCTATGAGGATGTAACCCCAAAACTGCAAAAAAAAAAAGTTAATTTTTAAATTAAGAAATTCGTTTTGTCCTTTAACCAATATCAGCATCCTATTTCTAGAAAACAAGTGAACACAATAAAACTCACAGGCATTATTTTGATATTTAAGCTTTATATATAATACATTAGTGTCGTTTCATTCGTATCTGTTTTTTCTGTTTACATTTCTTTAAAATCTAACAGAAGATTCCAAAAAAAAAAAAAAAAATAGTAATTTACATACAAGTTGACTAAATATCACAATTGTATTGTCCTGAATAAAGTACTTACCTGTGACCAGTTTTTGTAGATTGTAATCATGCTCTTTTCATGAAGCGTGGGTTCCGGCTTGCAAGGAATTTCAACCAGTGAGTTATTAAATTTGGTCGCAACACAAACATAAAGGTCTCCATCTAAAAGGACAAATCCCCACCAGAACAGATAGATTCCGATACACTGGAAGATGTGAGGACAAACACCACAGCAACTGACAGCACACACTTTTGTTGTGGTTTGTCTAACTATTTTTAAAATGAAGAACAATATCACAGGAATGACAAAAATGTAAATGTACCCAATGGAATGAAACACAGGTGTGCAAGAGCATGAAAACTCAGAATTAAAGATGTACTGAATAATGTAAATCAGAACGACAGCTAGAAATATATTTGCAGCCTGTGACAATATCATCCGCAGTTTGTCTGGAATATCAGCGAAAAGATGCGGCATGGTTGATCAGCTGAAGCTCAGATACAAAGGTTCAAAACAAATAGCTATTTCCCCGCTCCTTGAGCCACCTGTATGTCAGTGTGAAGAAAAATAATTTTCTCATGCTGGTTTTAGTCTAAATTTACCACAAAGGTTCCCCTTTAGAAGTGATTTTATTTCAAAAGGGCAGTGTTAGAAGGTTTCAGTATGACAGTTTGAAAGATATGCAAACAGGGCATGCTGACATAGGCAACTCTAAGAACTGTCTTTATGTTCATTTTTTTTTTATAAGTGAAATCCACTCTATTGGCCCGCCACACACACACACACACACACACACACACACCACCACCACCACCACCTATATGCATTTCCATTTTGAAATAATGTTGTTATTCATTCACATCAGGATTAATTCATCATTATACCCATACATCTTGATAATGCACACACCATGTGCCAGCCACTATAGTTTCAGGTTTCTCTGTATGTTTCTATGAAAAGTGAAGTAAGACAGTAAACCATAACCTGATGTCTGTGTACAAGAACCACAATTGCAGAACATGTGTTTTCCAGAGTACATTCTATCAGTATTGCAGTGTTTCTATATGTTTTTTTATTGGTATATGTCACAACACCATACCAGTTTCACATGTCTACATGTCTTTTTCAACCATTTTATATTTAAAGAGGTTCAGATGCAAAAGCCTCTAAATCTGACGTCTTTCTTTAAAAAATGCATTTTTATCGTGCTCCGATGTATAGGTTTCTACCTAAGTACCGGTACTTCTGATTGGGCTGAGGCTGAGAAGTTTGAAGTAAAAGTATTTGATGGACGTATAATATGTGTCGAGAGCATTCATTCAGTATCATTATCTCATTGTAGACCGAGATGGCTTTTAGAGGGTTTTGCATCTGAACTCTTCATTTATTTAAATAACAGTCAATATCATACATTTGCATATCAATACAACTAACAACACAGCATGCATATATACATTATGCTTTTACAGTGTGTACATACAAAGAAAAAAGAAAAAAAGAAAGAGAAAATCACATCAGATCACACATAAAACCTGACAGCATCAGTTTGTCCACTTACAGTTATACTTGGTTTTGAAAAGACACCAAGAGTATAAAATTTCTAAAAAATGGTTGTAAAATTGTAGACCAAGCGACTTCAACATTTACAAAAGTTTGTGAAGTGTTTGGAGTTTGTCCATTTTCTTGGCTTAACTGGCTTGATTTCACAGAATTGTTGCACTTTGTATACACGCTTTGTACTTCCTCTTTGACTATACTTTTTGCAATTATCCAATCTGGACAATTGTACTTTCTGTTGACTATTTCTTGCACTGACAGTGAACTTAGAACCAGAGCCCTTAAATTAAGTCTTATTTATTCCAAACTTTCATTCAAACTTTTGAATTGTAACACATCTCTGGCCCACTGTTTAAAAGAAGGGGGAAATTACTGTTTCCAATTAATTAAAATCAAGCGCCTTGCCAATAGCTGTAAAAGCGATACAGTCCAATTCACTTTTTGACAAAGTGTTATTTTCATATACAATACAAAAGATGGCAGTTTTTGCTGGTTTTTAAGACACTGCTGCACAAGCACACGCACAGTGTGTTAAAATATGCATGGGTGTAAAAAGTGCTCAAAACATTTTCTCAAGTACAGATACTCTAAATTAAATCTCAATTAAAAATACAAATATTATTGTGTTGAATCATTTTACTGTATTGAACTGCTTAAAAGGATAGTTCACCCAGAAATGAAAATTCTGTCACTAATTACCCACAAGTTGTTCCAGACCTTAGTTCATTTTTGGAACACAAATTAAGATATTTTTGATGAAATCTGGGAGCTTTCTGACCATCAATAGACAGCAAGTGTCCTGCCACACTTTACTCTGCTCTACGTATATCTATTATACATATATATATACAGGTGCTGGTCATATAATTAGAATATCATCAAAAAGTTGATTTATTTCACTAATTCCATTCAAAAAGTGAAACTTGTATATTATATTCATTCATTACACACAGACTGATATATTTCAAATGTTTATTTCTTTTAATTTTGATGATTATAACTGACAACTAATGAAAATCCCAAATTCAGTATCTCAGAAAATTAGAATATTACTTAAGACCAATACAAAGAAAGGATTTTTAGAAATCTTGGCCAACTGAAAAGTATGAACATGAAAAGTATGAGCATGTACAGCACTCAATACTTAGTTGGGGCTCCTTTTGCCTGAATTACTGCAGCAATGCGGCGTGGCGTGGAGTCGATCAGTGTGTGGCACTGCTCAGGTGTTATGAGAGCCCAGGTTGCTCTGATAGTGGCCTTCAGCTCTTCTGCATTGTTGGGTCTGGCATATCGCATCTTCCTCTTCACAATACCCCATAGATTTTCTATGGGGTTAAGGCCAGGCGAGTTTGCTGGCCAATTAAGAACAGGGATACCATGGTCCTTAAACCAGGTACTAGTAGCTTTGGCAATGTGTGCAGGTGCCTGTTGGAAAATGAAATCTGCATCTCCATCACCAGCAGATGACATGGCACCCCAAACCATCACTGACTGTGGAAACTTTACACTGGACCTCAAGCAACATGGATTCTGTGCCTCTCCTCTCTTCCTCCAGACTCTGGGACCCTGATTTCCAAAGGAAATGCTAAATTTACTTTCATCAGAGAACATAACTTTGGACCACTCAGCAGCCGTCCAGTCCTTTTTGTCTTTAGCCCAGGCAAGACGGTTCTGATGCTGTCTGTTGTTCAAGAGTGGCTTGACACAAGGAATGCGACAGCTGAAACCCATGTCTTGCATACGTCTGTGCATAGTGGTTCTTGAAGCACTGACTCCAGCTGCAGTCCACTCTTTGTGAATCTTCCCCACATTTTTGTATGGGTTTTGTTTCACAATCCTCTCCAGGGTGTGGTTATCCCTATTGCTTGTACACTTTTTTTCTACCACATCTTTTCCTTCCCTTCGCCTCTCTATTAATGTGCTTGGACACAGAGCTCTGTGAACAGCCAGCCTCTTTTGCAATGACCTTGTGTCTTGCCCTCCTTGTGCAAGGTGTCAATGGTTGTCTTTTGGATAACTGTCAAGTCAGCAGTCTTCCCCATGATTGTGTAGCCTACAGAACTAGACTGAGAGACCATTTAAAGGCCTTTGCAGGTGTTTTGAGTTACATTTACATTTACATTTAGTCATTTAGCAGACGCTTTTATCCAAAGCGACTTACAATAGAAGCAATCAGAGCAACAAGAGAGCGACAGTGTATAAGTGCTGTGGCAAATTTCAGTTAGATAAACACGATAAGTCTTGCAAGGGTTTTTTTTTTTTTTTTTTTTTTAAATATAGAAAACTGAAAAGAGTAGGAAAGAGCTAGTGTCAATTGGTCAAGTTCTGCCGAAAAAGATGGGTTTTCAGACGTTTTTTGAAGATGGCCAATGACTCAGCTGATCGAATTGAGATGGGTAGGTCATTCCACCAGCTGGGAACAGTCCACAAAAAGGTACGTGAAAGTGATTTTGAGCCTCTTTGGGATGGCACCACAAGGCGTCGTTCATTTGCAGAACGCAAGCTTCTGGAGGGGACATAAGGTTGGATTAGACAGTTTAGGTATTCTGGTGCAGTGCCAGTGGTTGTCTTGTAGGCAAGCACCAGTACCTTGAATTTGATGCGAGCAGCTACTGGCAGCCAGTGCAGTCTGATGAAGAGAGTTAATTAGCTGATTAGAGTGTGGCACCAGGTGACTTCAAATTGGACCTTTTCACAATATTCTAATTTTCTGAGATACTGAATTTGGGGTTTTCATTAGTTGTCAGTTATAATCATCAAAATTAAAAGAAATAAACATTTGAAATATATCAGTCTGTGTGTAATGAATGAATATAATATACAAGTTTCACTTTTTGAATGGAATTAGTGAAATCAACTTTTTGATGATATTCTAATTATATGACCAGCACCTGTATGTATGTATGTGTATGTGTATGTGTATGTGCATATATATATATATATATATATTAATATTCTTGGATTCTTGGTACCTTTCTGGACCTTGAACGTGGTAGGACCCTTGCTGTCTTTGCAGGGTCAGAAAGTTCTCGGATTTCATCAAAAATATCTTAAATTGAGTTCCAAAGATGAATGAAGGTCTTACGGGTTTGGAATAACATGAGGGTGAGTAATTAATGACAGAATTTTAATTTTTTGGTGAACTATTCCTTTAAAAACTAAACAGCATAAAACACCCTCCTTTACTCTCATATGTTTTACATGTACATAACATATACATGTCTTACATTAAAAAAAGGGATTTAGAAAAAAATAATTAATCTCTCTGCATATAATGGAAGTGTACGGCTTGTCCAAAGATGACGCTTCAAAAACTACACACACACAAAAAAACCTATGTCAAGATGATGGTAACCCATACAGCCCTTCTTAAGCAAAATGTGTAAGAAAAATCCAAATATTAATCTTAAACTTTAATGTTGTCTTCACTTGTAGTGTAGTGGTCCTGTACACTTGCATTATATGGACTTGCATTAAAAAAAGTATGAAAATAAAAAAGTAAGCCATATAGTACATCTGGACTGAAGTGAGTAAATAATAATGACATTTAAATTTACATTTTTGGTAGACTATCAGTTTAAGGGGTGATGCTGCAGGTAACAACAGTGTTTTTCATGCATCTGTCAAGTTTGAGATTTGGGAATTTTAGTTTTTTCATGAAGTGTTTTTTCAGACTGGTGAAAAGAAAACATCCAGAAGACACTGTTAAGTGTTTCTTTAGCACTTTATCTATTTGTCTCAATAGACTTCAATTACAATCCATATTTTTAAAGGCTGTTTTCTCAAAATTGGCAGAAAGTAGCACTTGCACACACCAAATTAACATTTTTATTCCTGTCTATATCCTGAAGGTTTTTACAGAGGGATATGTTCTAAGTATTTTCTGAATTATGGAGTGACAAAAAATAGATAATTTTGAAACTGACTTGAAACAAGATGTGACTCGGAGCCCAGAAAGATATAACAGACAAGAACGTGTGTTAAATCAGTGAGGAAAGACATATTAGAGACAACATTCTTTGCGGTGGGTATTCAGTGCCACTGTCTATAACAATAATTAATATCAAATAATTATTCTAATAATTATTCTAATTATTTGTGATTAATAAAATCAATTAATGAGCAAATCATGTAAAAATAAATTAATAATAATAATAATAATAATAATAATAATACATCGTTATAATACCACTCACCCAGTCCCTGGTAAAAACATCACTAAACATGATTTACTGTAAATTTAACATACAACGCTCATTTAAACACTTTTTGGAGACTTGTAACATTATATTTTAAAAAGCAATCTTTCTTATCAAAACATGAATTGTATTTAAATTCTCATCACAGATTTATTTGCATGCAGCCTATATATTACACATTACACAGCTAATAGATTTATCAAAACTGACAAATACAATGAATACACTTTTGCTCTCAAACATCAAGCATGCATGTTTGAGCTTCTCTTACCATATTTAAATGTGCATAAGATAAAACAAAAATGCTAATATGTACTAGTCATTTTTAAGTTTAAATAATATTGTAAGGAGTAAAACTTCAGAAATGTAATTAAGTACAAGTAGTCAGTTTAAATTGTACTTGAATAAAGAACAAATCCCAAAAATATTACTCAAGCACAGTAATCAAGTAAAATTACTCCAGTATATTTTACATCACAAAGGTCTATTTACCTTTTAAAAATGCATCCTGAGTAGTAAAGGATCTGAGGATCCTCAAATGCAAATTGTGTGTTTTGCTTCAAGAGAGCAACCATACATTTGTGTTGTGTTTTACTTTCTTGTTTTTAGATTAATTTATTTTTCATTCATTCATTCATTTATAATCATTTTATTATTCCTTTTAATCATATAATCATTTATAATAGTCATTTAGATATCCATTGCATTGATTCATTAATTGATTAGTCATTTATATTGTTATATTATTGTAGTTTTTTATATATTTTTCCATTGTTGTTTAGTCTTATGACTCTGTTATTTCAAGGGCTGTTTGTCTTCATGAATAAGAGATATGACGGAATGTTTATGAAACCCAAGGTTTATGGGATGTTGTTGTGAAGCAGTTTGATATACACAATACTAGTTGATTTGTGTTCTTAAGACGAAGTCTGAGTGTTGAGACATACGCAAATAAGACTATTCAATAAACTCTGCTCCTTTTTACCATCATTACTTTGTCTCCTGCTTCTGCTCTTCACTTTCACTGTTTTGTCCTCAGTGAACTTCTTGGCTGACAGAAGACTGTTAATAGTGTTTTTTGGGTACCAGACAAGACCTCCTGTTAACAGGGTTTGGGTATTAGACTACTATGCTTATGAGTTGTTCTGTTACTGGACAAACTGATATTTTTTGATGGGATCTGGCATCCGGGGCTGGATCTTAATTGTCTTCTGAAAATTAAACAACAACAACATTGTATATAAGGTGGCTCAAGGAAGCTAAAAGATGAATAAAATAACCTTTTAACCATTTTGATTTCTAGTCCTTTTGCAACTGTTTGTATTATAACTCTAATTATAACTTTACATGCCCTATATATTATTTGTGTGTTTCCATGTCAAACTGTGTGTTATCAAGAGAGTCAGAACACACCTCTCAGAGGTAATATTGACACAGGGAGGAGCTGCTGATCTCCTTCACTGGAAGTAAAGTTTGAAACTAGTCTGAGGGGATTAGAAGGCTCTCGTGCATCTGAGCCTGTTGATTTATTATGCCGTCTACAGAGATGCTCAGCAGAATGGCATGTCGATTCATTAAAGACACTGCTTAAGAGTAGGAACAGGTTACCAGCATGGCTTCTATTGGACAAATCATCTTTGGAAGGTAAATGGGAAACTTTTTTCAAACTTCTTCATTTCTGGCTGAAAATTATAGTCAATATTGAATGTTGTTCATCAAACTTATGTTTTGCAGTATGGTTTTTCTCATAGTAGTCATTTCTGGACTCATTATTTTAATTTTGGCTATTGCATTTTCAGGTTAGTAAAACATTCATGTATTTGAAGTGATTATAATTTAACTTAATTTAAAAAAAAATTCATTTGGACTTTCAGTTTGTAAACTTAATGTCGGTGTGGATGTTTGTTTCCTAGTGTCCCAAGGTATTGTTAACAGCAGAAGTCCCTCAACTGTGGGGAATCTTGCAGAGGATGTGGTTCTGGATTGCAGGTTTCTTAGCAACAGTGGCAATGAGCAATTCAGTGATGTGTCAATTACTTGGCTGAAAGACTCTCTCAGTGGGGTGGTCTATGAATACAAGAAAAAAGAAGCCCAACTTCAGGGCCAGAACACACAGTTCAAAAACAGGGCTGAACTGTTCTCAAATGCTATATCAATGGGCAATGCTTCCCTACTGCTGAGAAACGTGAAGCTGGAGGATGAGGGTGTGTATCGCTGCTCTGTCAGTGCACCAAAAGTCTCAGGGACTACCAGCGTTAACCTTAGAGTGGCTGGTAAATACATTTCTTTTCATTTCTTTCATTTTCTTTAACCAAACATTTTTGGTTAAAGATTATACAAAATCAATTTTTGAGCAAGTACATAACCAGCCAGTGTTCAAAACTATCGCCTTACTTTAGCCCAGTGGTTCTCAAACTTTTTTGGTCGCGCCCCCCTTTAAACTTATAAAAAAATCTGGCGCCCCCCTTCTTCCCGAATTTCCATCCCACCCGAGACTAACAAATAATTTTATTACCATTACAAAAAAAAATAATGCTTTTTTAATTGTAAAAATCTAAAGGGAAAAAACATCTGCAACACTTGAAACTTAAAATAGCACTGAGAGAATAACTGCTGTCTTATGCTGTCCCCAAGGCATAGGGCACACACATACAGGCCTTTCCTCCTCACCTACGCAATTAACAACGTTTCTACACCAGACGCGAGCGGCAAAATACAGTAGAACCTATTTTAATCAGTACCCATTATAAACTTAAGTCACCGTGTCTAAACCGGACGCTACAGTTGTCGCGTCACAGCGCAAAAGCTCGTCACTGGACGCAACAAAGCGAACGTTGCAAATCATTTTAACTTTGTGTCAGTACATCATAAACAAAAAAAGGCATCAGATTAATGTCGGGGATTTATCGCGCTCCACATTCAGTATAGACAGCATGTTTGCAACGGTAGTTTTGTTGCGTCCAGTGTAGAGCTGTTGCGACTCAAACTGTAGCGTCCGGTGTAGACGCAGAGAAGCTGTGTTGAAGATACGTCTCCTCATATTTTCTGCATTTAGCTTTTGAATGACTAGCAACTGCCTGGGTCTGTGCGACTTCATTTGTGGCTTTCACATACCGATCCGTCTCCCATTCTAAGTTACGCCCGACTTTTTTTTATTTTTTCATTTTTCTCCTGATGGACCGCGCCCCCCTGCAATACTCGCCCCACACTTTGAGAACCACTGCTTTAGCCCGATTCACAGTTAGCTTATAATAATGTTTTTTAAATTGAGTGGTATGGGTAGGTTTTTGTGGGAAATTCAAGCATGCCACTGCGTCATTGCGTCACGTCTGTAAACATAAAGAAGGCTTTAGGGAACTAAAGACTTGACTTTGTTTATGAGTGAGTCACAGAATCATTGACTCAAACGATTTGTTTAAAACTCTGATTCATTCAGGAATAAAACACATGAAACTATTGTGTTGCTGAATGATGTGCAAAGGTTATTACTGCTTTGGCTTTTCATTGGCAGAGCAAAGTAATTTTATAATATTAAAATTAATAAAATAATAATAATATAATATCAATAATGATTATTAATAATAATAATATTTTATTAACTTAATATTTGAAATGACATATTTTACACATAATTAAGTGTATATTTGCTCACTCATTACTCATTACTTTCACTCTTATCTGTGTGTTATTTGCAGCTTTCTCTGCTCCCACATTTACTCGGCAGTCAAATGGGACTCTGTTTGCTCAGGCTCATAAATGGTTTCCTCAACCAGAGGTTAGATGGTTGAATCAGACTGGGCAGCTTTTAAACAGCAGCACCAAGTTTACCAACAACCCTGCAGGAACACTGCAAGTTGCTAGTGTCCTCAAAGTCCCAGTGAAAGATGAAGACAACTACACCTGTATAATCCAGAACAGCCTTGTGACAGCTATCTCAGAGGCAAATGTTACAGGTAAAATAATGATATTGACAGAAAAAAGAAGTGTAAAGATAAAACTAATTATAAAGCAGGACTCACCCATAATCATAACGTACTCAGAGCATTGCAAATCAAGTTTGTTAAAACACATTGGACACTGTGGACAAACAAACTGGATGTGACACATTAAATAGCGTGACACATGCAATAGACTATATAGAGCAAACAATGAGTCACAAATAAAGCCTAAAAACACTATGTTTCTGTTCTAAAGTAAATGTTGTGTTTCTTTATGATCATCCTCAGCAAGCAAAGTGATGGAGAGGACATACTTCATATTCAGTGCTGCATCTACAAAAGTATCTTCTTTACAACTTCTGCTCACAGTCATCATTATTCTTTCAGCAATCCAGTAGACTCTCTCCAGTGGTTGGCTCATGGTTAAGCCAATTAATTACAAAAGACTGCTTACTGGACATAACAAAATATGTCATATTATTCACACATCCTAAGCCATAATAGAAGACAAGTAATATGGCAAGCCTATTATTCCGTTGCTCATCGTAATTTCACTTTTACTAGTAACAATTCATTTGACCCTTCAAAAAAAAAAAAAAAAAAAACAGCCCTCCTTAGTTACTGTTGCTATGTCTGACAAACAGTGTGCATGTTCTCATACAGTGAAAAATACAAAGAGGAAACTGACAAAACACAGAGACCAGACAGAGCAGTTAACTTTGCTATGGAACAATGTCTCAGCTTTAAAAATGTTGTCATTTTTTAAGAAATGATCGATCAACACGTGAACTGGTCGTCTTTTCTTATTTACTTTTCTTATTATAACAAGAATGAACATCACAACATTTTTTTATTTCCACCATGGAAAGATGTCAATACACATCATTTTTCAAGTTTAAGCCCACCGAAGTAAACCTACTCTCCTGTCTGATATGTTTGTCTGACAAAATGGCGGATTCTGCATTATGATTGGTCAGATCGCCTGTCAATCAAGCTGTTTACGAAGGGTCAATTAGAGAGTTCTACAATTAAATTCTTACTAGTAACAAAACCAATAAGATAACTCTCTAAATCAATTTTTGCTAGTTACAATTACAATTAGATAGCTCTGTATAATTTAATTAGAGAGCCATTCAATTGCATTCTTACTTATCTTATTATGTAACTTGCACTTCTTTTAATGCGTTATCCCAACACTGCTTCTAACCAGGAACTGTTAAAGCAAAAGATTAAAAAAAAATAATTAAAACAATAATACAATCTCTTTGGTTATTCCATATATAATCTTGAATACAATCAACTTTTCCCAAAAGCTTGTGATGATAGTCAAGACAATCATGTTTTTTTAAAGCAGGTAATGTTTGCGATCCTAAACTAAAATGACATTTTCCTAAAGAAAATATTTATTATTACAAATATAGCATGACCCTAGACCACAAAACATAAAGGTCAGTTATTTTGAAATTGAGATTTATACATCATCTGAAAGATGAATAAATAAGCATTGATGCATGGTTTGTTAGGATAGGACAATATTTGGCAGAGATACAACTTTGAAAATCTGGAATCTGAGGGTGCAAAAAATCTAAACATTGAGAAAATCACCTTTAAAGTTGTCCAAATTAAGTTCTTAGCAATGCATATTACAAATAATACAATAAAATAAAACAATACAATAATAATGTTTTGATATATTTATATACTGACACGGTAGGAAACTTACAAACTATTTTCATAGAACATGATCTTTACTTAATATCCTAATGATTTTTTTATTTTGACCCATTCAATTTAGTTTTGGCTATTGCTACAAATATATCCGTGCTACTTAAGACTGGTTTTGTGGTCACATAACAATGAAACTTTTTTGTAAAGGGACTGCTAGGAAATAAAACACGGGCTGCATGTTCCCAATCTTTAACCTTTGGGATGTGTGAACTTGTGTCTTGATCTGTCTAGCTCTAGCCAGCAGATGGGGACACCCATATTCCACGCATGTTTTACAGCAGTACTAGGTACCTCTTTTTACATTGCGGCTGGAACAGGTCAGATTTCAGGCCACGCCTCCAAACGTGTACGTGTAACATGATTGGACAGCGAGACACGTTCTCAGATAACATACGCAAAAAAGTTAACTCACAAAGTTTGGTGAGAGTTGCATTTCTTACTAAATTGCAACATTTCCCAAAGACGATTAGTACTATTTTTGTATAAACCCGCGTATTAGTGACGACTACGATGTCTCTTTGCAAAGAGCGATTAGTTCATGAAGAAAAGCGAGAAGCAGTTTTAAGTAAAAGCAATGGGGACACTGAAACGAAGTCCAAAGCGGTCTGTGGTGTTTGCAGTCGGATGTACCGTGACCCTAAAATCCTGCCTTGCTTGCACACGTTCTGTGCGGACTGCATTCGCCAGCTCGAGCCGTTTTCTCTGCGTCGCGTAAACGGGGAACGACGCTCGCCAGAAGATGACACGCACAGGCGCAACTCTGGGTCAACAATCCTGTGTCCTGAGTGCGATTCAGAAGTGGATCTGCCCCCATCCGGCGTGGATGGGCTGACCACTGACCATCTTGCGCTGGACGAGGTTTTCGCGGAGACCCTTCTGGTGGGCTGCAGGGTTTTGTGTGACTTGTGCAGCGATGGTGACGCGGGGAAGCGCTGTGAGGTGTGCTGTGTCAATCTCTGCGACTTCTGCAGTCAGGCACACAGGTTAGTTTATTAAAGGCTGTTTGCTAGTTGACATGAAAGGTGAAGGCATTTATTTATCCTCATTTTGTTTCATAAGCCATGCATGACGCTATTACTGGAACACAAATGGAGATGTTAAATGGATAACGTTAATTCCCAAAAATTCTGTTATATTTTTTTTCACCCTCATATTGGTTACCTGTATGGCGCCTCAAAGAGTGATTTCTCTTAAAGGAGAAGTTCACAAAAATTCCTGATAATTTCCTCACCCGCATGTCATCCAAGATGTCATTCCTTCTTTAGTCGCATAGAAATTAAGGTATTTGAGGAAAACATTCCAGGATTTTTCTTCATATAGTGGACTTCTGTGGTAGCCAACGGGTTGAAGGTCCAAATTCCAATTTCAATGCAGCTTCAAAGGGCTCTACACGATCCCAGCAGGGTCTTATCTAGCAAAACGATTGGCCATTTTCTAAGAAAAATACAAATGTATATACTTTTCAACCACAAAGGCTCATTTTGCAGTAGCGGGACACATTACAGAAGCACCATTACAAAGCGAATGTGCAAAAAAAAGTAAAACAGTGTCGACTGAAGTTGGTGAAAATGAGATGGAGTTTTTCAACATGATTAAGTAGTGTGAGAAGACACAGCATTCGTGGTTAAAAAGTATATAAATGTAATTTGTTTTTGTTTGTTTTTTTTACTTTTGAAAATTACTCTTTGTTTCACTAGATGAGAGCCTAATTCCTTGGCTGAGATCGTGTAGAGCTCTTTGAAGTGGCATTGAAACTGCAGTTTGGACTTTCAAACTGTTGGCCACCATTAAAGTCCACTAAATGGAGAAAAATCATGGAATGTTGTCCTCAAAAAAACTTACTTTCTTCGCAGAATTTCTTTCTGGAAGTGAACTTATTCTTTGAAATACCTCTTTGTGGTGGTATTCTTGTGTGTTCAACTGAGTATAAATGAGTTGAATGCACCTTATTTCCTGTAATATGTCATGTTCCTTTCATCTTCCCTGCAGGAGACAGAAAAGAACCTCCTCTCATTCTGTCCAAAGTTTACAGGAGCTGAAATCTCAGGGTCGTCTCACTAGACCCGTCCTGTGCTCACTGCATCCTGGCCAGGAGTTACGGCTCTTCTGTGAGCCATGTGACCTCACCGTGTGCCTGGAGTGTGCGGCCACCTTTCACCGCGACCACCACTGCAGCTCTGCCCATGAAGTCATCAGTCATCATGGCGATCGCATCAGGGATCTGGTCGTCAGGAGCTTAAGGCCCCGTCTTGCTCGTCTGGAGGACTCTCTGAGACGCGTGGACACATCCCAAGAGGCGCTGCAGGCACGGACTGACACGTTGGCGGGTGAGATTCGAGCGTTTGCTCGAAACTATGCCAGCGCGGTGGAGGCACATTGCTGTTCACTATTGCGATCACTGGAGGACCTAAAGTTGCAGCGCAGGAACCAGCTCCATCTGCAGAAAGCTCAGCTGCAGCAGGCCTTGGTTGATGTCCGCGTTGGGGTGGACTTTGCAGAACGCCTGCTCACATGTGGTTCTGATGCTGAAATCCTCAGTGCCAAAGGAGTTACTATGAGGAGACTGATGAACCTTGTGGAGTCAGGGTTCGACCCACATCCAATGATGGTCGCCCATGATAATGCAAGCAGCATCTGTTTTCTTCCTCAGGAGAGTGCTGGGGAGGTGCAGGGATTTCCTGTGGTGGGAGTCATACATGCCAAGACAGTGGATCCCAGCAAGTGCACAATCCAAGGAGAAGGTGAGAGTAGGGTACTATCCACCTTTTTCTTTAACACGGAAGTAAGCCTATGGGTGAGACTTCCAGTTCATAAGCCGCTATAGGAAAATAAAAAGAGAAGAACAATGTGCGGTAAACGGTAAAACTCTTTGCACTACAAAACAGTGTGCTCATAATTAAGATAATACATTAAAATAATATTGTAAGACACACCTATTTGCAATGTAAAGCAGTACAATAAGCTGTTTTGTACAGCTAAAAAAAAGCTGGATGCAGATAAGACTGGAAGCCAAACCCATCAAATAAAAAAAAAATGATCGCACCTGCTCTTATGGGAAAAACAAATGGTGGATATACAGTTAAAATCAAAAGATTACATAGACCTCGCAGAATCAGCAAAATTTTTTTTAACAAAATAAGAGAGATCGTGCAAAATGCATGTTATTTTTAATTTAGTACTGACCTGAATAAGATATTTAACATACATTTACATATAGTCCACAACAGAAAATAAAGATAAATTTATTACTATTATTGTTTAGTGATAGTGGTTCATGAGTCTCTTGTTGAACAGTTAAACTGCCCACTGTTCGTCAGAAAAGTCCTTCAGGTCCCACAAATTCTTTGGTTTTTCAGCATTTTTGTGTGTTTGAATCCTTTCCATTTTTTTAAATCTAAGGACAACTGAGGGACTTATATGCAACTATTACAGAAGGTTCAAACACTCACTGATGCTCCAGAAAGAAAAATTATGCAGTAAGAGCTGGGGGTGAAAACTTTTGAACAGAATGAAGATGTGTACATTTTTCTTATTTTGCCTAAATATAGTTGTTGTTTTTCATTTAGTACTGCCCTTTAGAAGCTACAAGACAAAATAAGTGGCTCTTAATGCATCATTTTTCCTTCCGGAGCATCAGTGAGCATTTGAACCTTCTGTAATAGTTGAATCCCTCAGTTGTCCTCCGTGTGAAAAGATGGATCTCAGATTTATACATTCATTGTTGGAGAGGGTTCAACTACACAAAATTGCGGAAAACCAAAGAATTTGTGGGACCTGAAGGATTTTTCTGAACAACAGCGTGCAGTTTAACACTTCAGGACAAACAAGAGACTCATGAACAACTATCACTAAACAAACAAAACACAGCTGTGGATCATTCAGGAAACAACACACTATTAGGAATCAAGTGTATGTAAACTTTTGAATGGGTCATTTTATAAATGCAACTGTTATTTTTTCTTGTGGACTATATGTAAATGCCTTTTATGCGAAATATCTTATTCAGGTTGGTACTAAATAAAAAATAACATGCATTTTGTATGATCTCTCTTATTTTGATAATATGAAATAATTAACATTTTGCAGACTCTGCAAGGTGTAAACTTTCGACTTCAATAATAGAACATGAAAACGCAGTCATTATTTTCATACAATGTATGGAATTTGACACTTTTAAGTTTAAATAAAGGCCTGCATTGAAGTTATAAAAAAATCTTTTTTTCCTTTTCTAAAAAAAAATATATATCGAAATGTATTTGAAAAATTCATGCTGTGAGTTCCATAGAAGAATGTCACAGGTCTGAAATGAAATAATGGCCATTAAATGATAACAAAACTATTTTCCTTAAAGTCAAACTAAAGTAAAACTGACAGTTTTTTAATACTTTTATTAGCATATCTCCCTTTGATTTTGGTCATTAGTCTGTTTTAATCCTAAATGTCATTACTCATTAAGTTGTGTGGTCACATGCAGTACAAGTGTTTGGTTCGGTGACTTTACTGTGGAAATTTAAGCTCTGTTTATCAAACACATGACAGTTCAGTGCACATTCCTTAGAAATAGTACAGCTTAGATGAAATTGTATATTTGTAGCTTTCTTTGTTCAGATTATGTGACAAGACTTTTAGTCTGGAAGAGAGACCTTATATCCGCTTGCGTCTCCTTGCACACACAGACATACGTACATACACACACATACAAGTCAACACACGAAAAGGCCTAGGGCATGACACTGGGATAAACAGCAGACAACATTCCTGGCTACCATGACAACTCAACCTTTTTATGTACTGGTGCTCCTAGAGTATGATTGTGAAAGGGACACTTATCCAGCTCTGTTCCAGCATGCCACAAGTAGGTTCACAGCAGGAGGAGAATACACTGCTGTTTGTGAGCAGGTTGACCATCCATGTCAGGGTTCCCACACTCACAGAAAACAAGAAAATGCTTTTGTAAAGGGCTAATGTGAACGACAATCCAGTTCAGATTTGATTTCATCAGATATGCTTACTCCTTTACAACAAAAAAAAATAAATAGCATAATACACTTTTAACCTCATAATTCTTAATCCAAAGGTCATAACTCTGAATGTGTTCTTTCTGTGAACCAACAAACTTCTCTCTGGTGATGTATTACAATTATTACAATTGACTACAAGCTCGTATTCAGATCTGTCTCTATTTAATCAACAACTGATGGATAGCACCAAGTCTGCGGCCTATATTTTTTTATTTTCCGATAATCCGTTTACACTTGGATGCATGTCACAGTTCAGAATAAAAGATTTGTTGCTAATTTTATTACATAGCCTGTGTCACTCACATGTGTCTGTCCTTAAATAACTCGCAGGTGTGGAACGGGGCCGTGAAGGCCAGAGGGGAGAGTTCACTCTGGTTTGCAGGGACTCCTCCGGAGAGCAGATGGGCCGTGGTGGAGACCCTGTGTTGGTCAGCATAGTGCATAAGGAGAGAAAGGGCTGGTGAGTATATATGGGAATATTAAGACCACCACATTTTTAGTTAGTTTAGAGTTTGAGTCTAAAATCTTTACACAGCTGAAGCATTGGCAAAACATTTTTGCCATTATGGATTCCTCTTGAACTATCAATGCACATGTCATTTTATCAAATGAACATTATTTTTTTTTTTTTTATTTATTCTAAGATTAGTCTTTTTAAATGAGTGAATAAATAAATATTGTAGGCCTTTTGAAATGGTATTATTTAGGCCTAAATGTAAAATGTATGCATTTTATTTGCACATAAATTTACACCTAAAAATGAAAATTACCCCATGATTTACTCACCCTCAATTCATCCTAGGTGTATATGACTTTGTTCTTTCAGACGAATACAATTGGAGTTATATTTAAAAATGTCCTGGCTCTTCCAAGTATTAATAAATGGCAGTGAATGGCTGTTGATATGCAATAGTCCAATAGAAGTCCCAATACAAGTGCTTTCATCCATCATAAAAAGTACTCCACATGGACCTGAGGGGTTAATAAAGGCCTTCTGAAGTGAATCAATCTGTTTTTGTAAGAAAAATATCTATATTTAAAACTTCATCATGTGATACGTCATCCACTAAAACAGCACTCTCTCATGAAACTTTATAAAGTTTTAAATATAGATATTTTTCTTACACAAGCGCATCAGTTCACTTCAGAAGGCCTTTATTAATCCCCCAGAGCCATGTGGAGTACTTTTTATGATGGATGAATGCTAGGGCTGTCACGATCCGATCCTTGGATACCTTTTGCGCATTTTGTCAGTAAAGCCGGTTCTGTAATGAGCGGTAAATGCCATCAGGTGCGTGAATTCCCATTCAGCCGTATTTACCACACAGAGCCGTTGTTCACTGACGAGCTGCGCAAAACCACATTCATTATCGGCGTAGATTTGCGCGGCTAGTCAGTGAACAACGGCTCTGTGTGGTAAATACGGCTGAATGGGAATTCACGCACCTGATGGCATTTACCGCTCATTACAGAACCGGCTTTACTGACAAAATGCGCAAAAGGTATCGAAGGATCGGATCGTGACAGCCCTAATGAATGCACTTTTATTGGACTATTGAGCCTCAACAGCCATTTACTGTCATTATAAAGCTTGGAATAAACTTAAAGGATTAGTCCACTTTCAGAACAAAAATTTACAGATAATGTACTCACCCCCTTGTCATCCAAAATGTTCATGTCTTTCTTTCTTTAGTCATAAAGAAATTGTTTTTTGAGGAAAACATTTCAGGATTTCTCTCCATATAATGGACTTCTATGGTGCCCCCAAGTTTGAACTTCCAAAATGCAATTAAAATCCACCTTCAAAGGGCTCTAAACGATCCCAGCCGATGAAGAAGGGTCTTAAGGGTCTGATGCGCATGCGTAGTCTGTGAGATCCGAGTCAATACAGTTAGGGTATGTCAAAAAACTTGTTTTCGTCTTCAACTTCAAAAGCACCCTTAAACGCTGTTTTACCTTTTTTTTTTTTTTTTTCTTCTTTTTTTTTTTTACCTTTTTCATTTGAGGTTAAAAAGTATATAAATTGTCAATTTGTTTAGAAAATAACCAATCGTTTCGCTAGATAAGACCCTTCTTCCTTCTTCCAAAGGGTTTAGAGCCATTTGAAGCTGCATTTTAAACTGCATTTTGGAAGTTTAAACTTGGGGGCACCATAGAAGTCCATTATATGGGGAGAAATCCTCAAATGTTTTCCTAAAAAAAATAATTTCTTTACGACTGAAGAAAGAAAGACATGATCTTGGATGACAAGGGGGTGAGTACATTATCTGTAAATTTTTGTTCTGAAAGTGAACAAAATTTTTGAACAAAAAGTGAAATTTTTTTTTTTTAACTAATTAATTCTTTAATGTGATGCATATTTGTCAGGCTTATTAAAATGAAACAAGTATGAGATTTCTGTAATAGTAATATTAAACTGAATGTGTTTTAAATACAAAGTAACACAAGAGAGAATTATAAGGAAAATACAATATGTTCCATTATCAGTATCTGATACATTATTCATCTTAACATTATTCAGATTGCAATATGTCTGTTACATTACAGCTCTGTGGAGGCAGCTGTGGTGGATAAGAGTGATGGTTCCTATGGTGTGTCCTACACCCCATCTGAAGCAGGTCTCTACTCTGTGTGGGTGTGTGTTAAAGCACAGCATGTCCATGTAAGTGTCCAGTTCAACCAGCGCAACTTTGTCTAATAACAATAGCATTGTACTTGTCAAGTTTAAGGGTGCTTTCACACTAGAACTTCTGGTGCGCACCCAGGTTAGATTGACATCAGAGCTCGGTACGTTTAGATGATGTGAATGCTGTCTTTCGAACTCAGGTGCGCACCCGCAAACCGTACCCAAGTCCTTTTAAAAAAGGGTGGTCTGTGGTACGGTTCATGTGAACTCCAGTACGGTTCGCTGCTGATATGAACGCAATCATACCAAATCGCAGAAGTGAACCACTATTAATGACGTATTATTTGATAAAAATTTGTGTTTGTGTGTGTGTTTCACTCACTTTCCTGACGAACGTGACTGACGTGCTGCAAGTGGAGAGCTGTATATTGCATTTGCAGTATATTTGTAAGACAAGCGTTAGGTGCCATCATGTTTTGAAAACAAAACATAAAGTTTCATAAACTAAATATATATAGGCCTAAGTGAAGAGAGCAGTGTTATGCATTTTGCCGCCTTCTCCTGCGCTATTGTTACTAAGCAATGGGGTAAAAGGCTGCTGGCTTGATGATGCAAACGAACCACGGTTCAGACCCAAATAAAATAATATGAACACCGTCCCGCGGGGACAGGGGGAGGGGGGAGGCAATCGAACCAAATGTGAATGCACCCTAAAGGAGTATCAGTGATGCTGTGAATGATTTCTAACAGTAGGTGGTTTTTAGGGTTCACCATTTGTGCTAAATGTGAAAAAGAAGTTCAGACGTCACCGTGGCATATTCCATTGTTGTTCCTTCTGCTCCAGTGGGGGTGCTAAAGAGGCACGCTGTGGCTGCACAGGAACTATGCCAGGTACTGTTTAGTCCAAAAATGTATTTACTTTTTTAAAAGCATGTTATCACCTAATATTAATTACACTGTGTGTGTGTGTGTGTGTGTGTGTGTGTGTGTGTGTGCACAGGAGGGTTTCAGGGTTGTGGACATGGTCATAAAGGACACCCTGGTAAGCCCCATTGGTCATGTTGTGGGAGTGTAGTGGAGGCCTCAGAGTGTATTCTACATAACCTGGGCAGCGTTTCTCCTCGTGGACACCTTAGGACTGTGGAGCTCTGAGACAAACAGCAGATATACACTCTATCTGATCAACATACTTGAATCTTCTCAAACAGCCTACATAGAATTCACAATGAAAAGTCACATTGTGCTTGTCATGTTGCCCTTATTCATAAAGACCTTAAGCCTTAATAATGTGATAAGTCTTTGTTGTTTCAGCAGCGGTAATATTCAGAATCATGGTTGTCTGATAAACTGCAATAGACAAAGGATATTTAAAATAGTATAGTATATTAAAATACTATTTTGCATTGTGCCAACACTAAATACTCTCAGTATTGTAAAGATTTAACTTTTAAGTGTTTCCTCTACACAGTGTAGTTATTTTTAATCATTTCAATCAAATGTCAGAATCAAATGTTTATGTCTGTGGCATTGTGTAGCTCCATATTTTATCATAATCAGCTTGATTTAAAAAAAATATATATATTGTAATGTCTGTGAATATTTTGTTAATGTATATAGTACTGTTTTATGTATAATCATTTATCATAATCAGCGTGTTTCCTTGGTAATGACCAGTGTTGGGGAAAGTTACTTTTAAAAGTAAGGCATTACAATATTGTGTTACTACCTAAAAAGGAACTAATTACGTTACTTAGTTACTTTTTATGGAAAGTAATGCGTTACATTACTTTTGCGTTATTTTTAAAATCTGGACAGGGCTTGCTTGTTTGTTTTTAATATAAAAACGTTAGCTTCTTAGCAAATGTAAATGTAAAAATTAAGTGTGTTTTTGCTTGAAACAAGCAAAATAATCTTGTTTTCTGTTTGAAATAAGATTTTCTTGTCTAGAAAATCCTTCTTGATTTAAGAATTTTTTTATATTTTGGCTGGAAACGACAAAAAATCTAAGAAAAGTATTTTTGCAGTGTACGGTTGAACTGGATCAACAAAGGTCAGCAGCAAAGTCACTGGTTAATAAAATGGGATTAAATACATAAAGTGAAACAAAAAGTAACTGATATTTTCTTGGAAATGAAAAAGTAATGCGTTACTTTACTAGTTACTTGAAAAAAGTAATATTATTACATAACTTGTGTTACTTGTAATGTGTTAACCCCAACACTGGATATGACTCAGCTATATGAACAAAGAAGTATGCGTTATTATAATGCTTATAAATATTTTTATGTGTGCAAGACTCCAAAGAATGTCTTATATTGATATTGTCTGATATTGTATGCATTCATTAGATTTCAGTTGTTTTTGTATACACTGTATTGGTGCCACAGATTAAACAACACTTACCTCTCCACTTGTGCAGTAACCAAACTGACACTTTTAAGTTTTTTTTTTTTTTATATTCCATAACAAAGTCTATATGTTTTGCATTTTATATATACTCTAAGTAGTGTTGTCTATAAAGCACGCATGACAGACATAATCAGAATCATCTGCAAAATAAGACTGATCATACAAAATGCATGTTATTTTTTATTTAGTACTGACCTGAATAAGATATTTCACATAAAAGACATGTACATATAGTCCACAAGAGAAAATAATAGTTGAATTCATAAAAATGACCCCGTTCAAAAGTTTTCATACACTTGATTCTACTAATAAAAAAAAAAATTACATACATTTTACAGTGGGTCTTTTTAGATATATTAGCCACTTTTTTAAGCACATATTTTTAGAAATCAGAAGTGATGGTTTAAAGTTAAAACACTTAACGATGGATTTTTTTGTTTGCTTTTTTTAATGTTTTTCACTTCACAAGATGTTAATTGATGGACTGGAGTTGTGTGGATTATTGTAACGTTTGTATCAGCTGTTAGGACACTTATTCTGACGGCACCCATTCACTGCAGATGATCGACTGGTGAGCAAGTGATGTAATGCTAAATTTCATCTGAAGAAGAAACTAATTTATAGTGCTGGTTGGCCTGAGAGTGAGTACATTTTCAGCAAAGTTTACTACTTTAACAGTTAAACGCAGTCCATCTGTTTTAATCAACATGCTGGATTGCTCTTTCTAACACTAGATGGCAGCAATGCTTTGTGCGGAAGTTATGTGGCGAAATTTCACTGATTTCTTGTTATCCATCACCAGAGACAAGTAAAGACTTCCTCTTAGGCTTGAAAGCAACGTTAAACCTTATTAAAATACATAATTTGTTTTACATTTTTATGTCATTCTTGAACTATTTGTGCATCATGCAGTTTACTTTAAAGAATACATGCTAAATAAAAAGTGTTTATTTGACCTTATAATTTATTAAAATATAAAATATATATTTATATAAAATGTATACATTTATATTTATTTCCACTTGCAAAAAGAAGCCTGTGATTAATCCCAGGAAAGGTATCAGACAATGACCTCTAATATTTTTCCAATATGCCATGCACATACAAAGCAGTGGATTAAAGTAGCAGTCACTCTGATTCAGAAGGACATCATACATGCTTTGAACCCTCGGTTTTCTCTTTGAAATCTCTGAGCTCACACAGTCAAGGACATGAGGAGTTCTGTAAGCCTGCAAATGCACTGTTCAATAAATGTATCTATTCATTACAAATAATAATTATTAGGATGTCCTTGATCATATTTATAGTTATAGTTAGGGTTAGGGTTAATTAAATTAAATTAAATTAAATTAAATTCAATTTAATTTAATTAAATTGCTTATTAAAACGGAGTTTTAGTTAAAAGCCCTAGCTGACATATCCTCTTCATAAAACAGCTTATATTTATCTAGCCTAAACTTAAAAAATATACATATTAAAAAAAATAAATAAATTTAAAAAAAGATTTAGGAAAAAGTCTAGGTTGCTGATCCAAGAACATGTCCTACTTGGCAAAATCACACAATCTAAATTATCAATAAAATATATTTTGATTTACAAAGTAGTGTAAAAGTAATTTGCATTTCAGAGAAGAATCTAATTTGTGACCCACAGGGGGCTAAAATAGCTATGTATTAATCTGAATTCATAGGCTTTGACAGCACACATCACAGATCACATGACAGATTCAAGTCTCTTTAGGGGGGAGGGTCTGTTACACTGATGCCATGACCTGGATAGCATCTAAATGCCTGTTGGGATGTGGGCTTGGGTGGAAGAAAGTTGAAGAACAGAAGCAGCAGAAGCATATCATTATATGAATCAAATTATTTGGCTGATGCAGATCATAATATAAAGCATATATGGGCCATTCTACATAATTGTTGAAAACATCTTCAAAAAAATTTGTATGTAAACTTTATAATGTCCAAGGTACACATTTTTAGTAATTTGCACAGTTACTTTTCATATTGTATTTTCAGAAGGTTTTGATATATTTTTCCTTTCCCTAAATTGGTCACTACTGCAACAGAGTAATATATAATTTAATAAGAAGGGTTATATTGACCTGTTAAGATTTTGTGTACATCTACCATGTAAATTTATCATTTTTGCTATTTTATTTAAAAGTTTTCAAAGGTAAATCAATAACAATTAAAATTGTAAACAATATTTCAAGTGTGATTTATGAAATGTGTTGAATTTTTATTCTTGTTTTGGTCATGATTGTTTTGGTAGTGACAATTTTATGGGATAACACCCAAAAAAAAAAAAAAAAATCATAAAGGAATAGTTTGTCCCATTCTCACATAAGTACTGCTGCCAATTTTATCAAGACAATTTAACTACAACTTTTTTTGTTTATAAAAATATATTTCTAAACATACCATATGCTGTAGTTCTCTGCTTGCATGTTGAGTTATAGGCCCAAAACCCTAAAAATGTAAACTAAGTTACTGTCAACTATATTACCCAGTAAAGGTAACATGGTGGACAGTAGCAAACATAGATGGTATTTTATGTGCATATTCCTACAGATCACTTTTATTTATATAGCACTTTATACAATATAAATAGTTTCAAAGCAGCTATGTAAGGTCATGTTTGGGATTTTAGGACAACATAAAACTTTTTTTTTTCACATTGTCAAATGCTAATGTGCCCCTAATTATAGAATGGCCCATAAAGTTTCATAATTTACAGACAATATAAAATACAAATTTTTGAACTTGATTTAAAAAAAAAAATCAAAAAGATATTTTTAAAAAACAACAATGGAATAAAATGCAATTTCATAAGTTGAAATTTAGGGGTTAGGGTTCGGGACAGACACCTCCCAATTGCAAGTACCCACTAAATGATGATTTTATATATAATCAGCTTACTGATATTTGAAATATTTTTGTGATTTTCAATAGATAATAGAAGGATCTTAATGAAAATCTAAGATTTGAATACTTAAATGCTTTATAAATGTGTTTTTCTGGTTGTGGACCAATTCTGTAGAATGGCCCATATACAGTTGAAGACAAAATTATTAGCCCCCCTGTGAAATTTTAATTTTTTTTTAGAATATTTCCCAAGTGATGTTTAACAGAGCAAGAGAATGTTTTCACATTATTTCCTGTTAGTTTGTTCTTCTAGAGAAAGTCTGATTTCTTATAGTTGCTTGAATAAAATAATTAAAAAATAAATAAATAAAAACTGCTAAGGTCAATATTATTAGCCCCCTTAAGAAATTATTAGTTTTAATAGGCTATAGAACAAACCACTGTTGTCCAATGACTTGCCAAATTAACCTAATTTGCCTGATTAACCTAATTAACCTAGTTAAGCCTTTAAATTGCTCTTTAAGCTGAGGATTAGTATCTTGCGAAACAACTAGTAAAATAATATGCACTGTCATCATGGCAAAGACAAAAGAAATTAGTTTTGGACTTGAGAGAAAGAATTGTTAATGCTCATAAAGATGGAGAAGGATACACACGTAAAAGTGTTTTCAAGTGTCAAGAACTGCAGTGAGATGCATTATCAAGAAGTTTAAAGAGACCAACACAGTGGAAGAGAGGTTTCTAAAGACCCAAGAACAACTGCCAAGACACTAGTGAATGACCTAGCCAAGTCTGGAATTGATGTCTCAATGAATGAAGAGCCCTGCTCAGGAATGAACTGCGAGGTTGCCGACCAAGAAAGACTTGCTAAGGACAACCTGGGGGAATGTGATGCATACTGGAAATGTGTCCTTTGGTCAGATGAGACAAAACTAGAGCTTTTTGGCCATAGAGATGTTGCCTATGTTTGGAGAAAGAAGGGAGAGGCATTCAACCCCAAGAACACCGTTCCCACTGTGAAACATGGTGGTGGGAGTATAATGGTGTGGGGATGTTTCCGTGCATTTGGAACTGGGAATCTCATCAGGGTTGAAGGAAACATGAAAAAGGAAGACTACACAAAGATTTTGAAAGACAACAGACAGTCTGCAAGAAAACTTGGTTTGGGTCGACATTTTGTCTTCCAGCATGATAACAACCCAATGCATACCTCACTTCTGGTGAAGAAATACCTCCAAATGAGCAAAGTGAGTGTACTTGACTGGCCTGCACAAAGCCCAGACTTGAATCCAATAGAAAATCTGTGGGGCACACTAAAGTCCAGAGTTTGTGCCAGAAGACCAACAAATCTGGAGGAGCTTGAGAGATTTGCTAAGGAAGAATGGGCTGTCATTCCTCAGGAGACATGCTTGAAACGACTAAAGGCTGTTATCAAGCAAAAGGGATACACTATTGACTATAAACATCAGAGGGCTAATAATTTTGACCAGTAGACTTTTTTAAATTATGCTGGTTATACATTTATTTCTATTTGTATTACAAACCTTAAAGCTTCCTGAATAAAGTATTATGTTTTAAAATGTTGTGTTGATAAAATCGTCTTTCTGTTAAACAACACTTGGGAGTTATTTGAAAAATAATGAAATATTTTTTATAAGGGACTAATAATTTTGTCTTCAACTGTATGTGTATATATATGTATACACACACACACACACACTTGTGCTTACTTGTTTGTCATCCAGAGGACGTCACTAATGGTGTGCATCGTTAACTCGTTGCCTGTTTTCCAGAGACCTCGTATTCCTTGGTGTGCACTTCTTCTGTGAACGGCTTTACGTAATCCTCATGGGCTCGAGAGCTGCTCGCTATCATATCTGTTGATATTGGATGCACTCAGTCATTCAGCTGCCTCTTCTTCTCATTGCATTTGTCATCTGTGTCTTAAACACATTGTCTTGTTTGGCAGTGTTTACCTCTACGAGCTCCTCTCTTTATCTACGCTTCATTTATCATTCACACTTGAGGTCTAACGCATATTCTCGTTCTCTTTGTTATTTTTCCTCCACATGCCCTTTTGTAAATTGCTCTCTCTGATGTACACACTCGGTGCTTTCGCCGTATCCATTAGTATGTGACTACAGTCTGCCTCAGATCTCTAATCTCCCATCAATCCTTCGCAAGGTGAGAACTCTTCCTCACCTGTCAGCAACATGTCATGTCACAGAGCCGAGACCAGATTGTTGTGACAAAGCCTGACAACCCAAGCTAAAAGCTTCTTTATCACACTGCAAAAAGCACTGAAGGAAGGAATAACGCATGTGCCAGACAGTTTTGAATCCGGGACTGTGTTGCGACTGAATTATTCAGTTGGATTAGTTAACATTAGCAGTATGTCAATAATTCATTCACCAAGAGAAATGTGGTTTCCAGGACAACTTGCATAACATAGTGTTTTGTCCCCTTTGGGCACCTTAGATATTTTTAGTAATAGAGCCAGAGATGCACACTTGCACAATTAAAGAGACAGGTGTTAAAAAACACCTCATGAAGAGGATGTGCAACATACTTAAACTACATTGTTACTCGCTGATCAGTAAATCACGACTATCAGTTCCTGTAGGAATAGTTAATCCAAAAATAGAAATGTTATCATCCTTTACTACCTCAAGTTGTTCCAAATCTGTTCCAAATAAGTTTCTTTCATCTTTTAAACATTAAAGAAGATATTTCAAAGAATGTGGTTAACCAAACAGTTACTCACTATTGACTTCCGTATTCAATGGGAACCATCAACTATTTTGTTTACACACATATAAAAGAAACATATTTGGGCCAAATTAAGGTTGAATAAAAGATGACTTTAATTTTTGGTTGAACTATCTCTTTTACGGCAGCATTCTCTATCACTAACTGCATAACTATGACCAAATGTTTGCAAATACATCAAATAAAATGTGAGCAAGTCAGCTGTAAAAAATAATAATTAATACCTTTATGTACTGCATACCCCGTTTAGCAGGGCATTTGTATGGTAATACAGTAATAGAGTTCTTTGCTTTCAAAAAAGAGAATTACTTTTGCAAAGCTACACTCCAACAAATCTCATGAGATGAAAATATACAGCCTTTGCTAACTTTTGGCTGTGGGTTAAATGCTATACAAAATGTCCCTCTTCTCCTTACCTGTATATGCCTGTGGCTGGTTGCATAAAAGGTTTAGACTAGTCAGCTAATTTTTTCTTTAAGACTGGTCATAATTTTTTTTAATTCAGTTACAGAAAAATGTAGATTAATCTAAGTTGAATCCAAAAAAAAAAAAAAATCCCTTTGGTTAGCTGATAGTTGGTCAAACTAGTACTTAAGACACTGTCTTAACATAGAGGCTAAGTTTATGCATCTGGCCCCTGGTGCCTTTATAGAATTATACAACAGTGCTGAGACTTTTCTCTGAAATTGCCCCTTATATAATGCAGTATTGGAGGGAACAGCCATTTGTTGTGGTGACTGAAACCACACTGGACATTATCTAGTGCACCGCAATAACGAGTAGACTGCAACCAATGTACACTCAACAGCCAGCATACCTATATAATGCATGTAATGTAGGCCTATCTACCAGTATTTATGCTATGCGGCTGTTGAATGCTTGCATATAAGTTGTATATAGGGTGTGTCTTTACAGCATTACATGTAAGTAAATATCACTTTGAAAAATTACTTCATTTATTTCAAAGGTCGTTTTTGTTTTCGATACAATAGTGAAGGCCAGTATTGCCAGTTTCGATACCGATACATTACTTCTAAACAATTTTTAAAAAAAAAATAAAAATGTATTAAATTATTAAATTACTAAGAGTAAAATGTTTAATGAGTTTATATTTGAAACACATTTTAACATCTATCATTAACATTCAATACAGGAAATCTAGAAATACTTTAGTTGAACTAGGGTCACTTTAGTAAAACCTTGGTTCATTTTAATAACTTTCAGTTACAGGCTGTTGCATGCATAAAATGCAACCTTTTTATTCTGACAGTGTATGATTATATTAACATTACAGAATAGAACATGATCAATATGATCTTTTAACATTCAATTTAAATAAATGCAACTGCACAATCTATGTAGGCTACCATTTCAATTAGTTTACTGTGAAATAACTCTAACATATGTTTTTTTTTTTTTTTTTTCTGTCTAAGCATTGGTCTGGGCTGCTGTTGCCAAAAAGCATCAGTGCTTATGATACTTTTGGGAAATGCAGCCCTATTTGAATGCACTGTCAGAAGTAAGTGAATGCTGTGTGATTGATTGGTTCTGTCTTGCAACATTTGCGTGTGGTCAGATGAGCAGGGAAATAGTCCTATCCTACACAAATTATTATTCGCTAACGTAGGCTATGTCTCCACTTTAGTGCATATTGTCACATTGAATTTATTTTTTGTTAAATAAACTCATTCACTGTTAAATAAAACACACCTTAGTATCAATATTTTTTGAGTATGAATACTTTCGACAAATTCTCCTGCTCTATCTCTTACAAAGGCACACACATACAATACAGACACACACTAACACACACAGAAAAATACGGAAGGAGTTGTCAGCGCTGCTTTTACGATTTTATCAATACAATAGCATAGCAACCTAAAAGCTAATTTCATTTCTCATGACATTTCTCACTAGCGAGGTAATAACGGCTCTGTTCTTGAAGCAGTCTATAGTGAGACGTGCATAATTATCAACAGCTCAGCGTTTTGGAATTAGCATGAGATGCTTAAGAAATTAGGCATTTAATGGACAAAAACCTGAGGGATGTATTTAAATAAGCTTACAACATATGAACAAACTTGTTTTCATTCGCTTCTTAGTAGACCAAGCTGTGATATAAACTAAACGCTATTGGCTACTTTAAAAAGGGGGTGGGACTGCTTGATGCTCCACCCTGTCTTCCAGTTTCAGTTGAAATTAGGTGTTTCAGCAGTTTAGTGGATCTTTAAGACCTTTCAGTATTTCTGCAGGTTACATTATTACACCAGCAGGTGGAGACAAGTGACTGGAGACAAAAAAAACAAACAAAAAAACAAAGAATGTGTCTATAACATAAAGAGAAATTTGAGCTATACTTGTGCTCTGAGAATCCGTGTTTTCATTGTTATACGCTAGGGGCGCTATTGCACATATTCTGTACAGAATTTCCAAAACACAAGTGAAGAAGAAACCAAAACAACAGACGCTTCCACTTGTAATCTAACACAGGACGAATTCCAAACAGAAGTGAGCATCCCTATGCCCTACTCCCTTCGAAGTGTCTTTTAAGTGTGTTCTTTTAAGGGAGTAGGGCATTTCTGTCTCCTATAAGCATTTGGAACTCCCCTGGCCAAGGGAATGATTGACCGAATGTTACTTTGACAACGCTGCACGTGTGTGCAGCATTCAGCGTTCATTATTTGCAAATAAACATTTATTCTTATTACTATTATTGTATTTAAATATTGCTGCATATAACTGTGTCTTATTTACTATTAAACTTTTTTCAAACTAAACGTGCTTAAACCTGCCTACACTGCCGTTTTAAAACATATTTTTCTATCACTGAAAAAATATTTTGTATTGCATTAAAATAAAGACAAATTTAATTAGTCTATTCTACTTACGTTTGCATGTGAAGTCGAAATCAACCCAAACCACAGTAAAACTGTGTGACGTTATGGAATAAAATGTGGACCAATGAGGTAATAATGAATGTCAGGCTTTGGGGAGTTGATCAGTTAAATGTACGTTTTGATCATGAATAGTTTAGATTTGTTTATTTGTTTATTTATTTATTTATTATTATTTATTTTTTTTTGAAAGGTGGTTTATTTATTATTTATTTATTTTATTTATGAAATTTACCCACATTCAAGTGTTTATAAAAAAGAATGAATGAAGCTAGATTTTTTATACCCTCTTTCTTTTGACATTTTTTGTGCTCAGATATTCATATAACAAAATAGATACAAATTAATACCTAAATAGGGAGATTAAAGAATGATGTAAAGTTCACTTAAAGAAACTTATGAGTATACTTGCAGTATAAATCTACTAAACCAGTAGTTTACTGAGACTATACTTCAAAGTGTACTAAAAATGCATAAAGTGTTTAATTAGTAAACTATCAGTATACTTATAAGCAGAGCTGGGAAGAGTAATTGCAAATTGTAATCAGTTACTGATTCCAGATTACATGACAAAAATTGTAGTCAGTAATGTAATCAGTTACATTACATATTTTAGGTAATCTAATCTGATTACTTTTAGATTACTTTTGACTTAACTTGTTTATCACATTGATTTAAATAGGATTATCTTGTAGCATAATGATGTAAAAAACACAAAGAGTAAGAAAATAGGTTCCATTCATTGTAATTTACAACATGAAGTGCGTTAAACATTTTTATTACATTAAGGTTTCCTAAACTAGGGTTCAAACAGGAACTGCAGAGGATCATAATGTATTTATGACTGCGCATACGCATTGGCTGGTCTAGCCTCAGGTTTCTATGGGAAATTTGTCTCTTTCATTTAGAAGGTTGGACTCTTCCTCCATATTGCATGTTGCAGTTTCTCCCATTCATAAGTATAGGAATGAACCGTCATTGTGTTTCATTAGTCTTTGTTTTAAAATAACTATTAAAATAAAACACTTACTAAAAAAGATTAAATATTTTTATTTACCTGCATGCCATGTGACCATTAATCAACAACAAATAAACCGTGAACATGCAAATGTGAAACTTAATTATTGAAATATTTCATTTAAAATCTCAGGGGTACTTAAAGTAAATATATTTGGTGAATAAGGTTTAGATGACAAAAAGTTTGGCAATGCCTGCACTGCATGTAAATAAGAAAGAACGTTGCATTTTAATGAGTATGATAGGCAAAAGCCTTCCAAAGACATGGTTAATACATGGTTAAAAAAATCTACCAAGTGATAATTCAAATAAAAATGAATGTGTTCATCAGTAGCTGATGCAATGTTGAAACCTTTTGTAAATCCAGTGGTCAAATGCTGTGTCGCCACCCGACTAATGACTAGTCTGTGCGTGAATGTCCACAAAACTGGACTCTCTGAATGTATATAATCGGTAGGCTATTTTAGAAAGGAAAATTTAAAAATGAAAAAGAGAAAATAGGAGGAATCAATGAATTATGAATAATTTATTGCTATTGTTTGAATAATATGTAATCATGTAATCCATAAAAAAGTAACTGTAGTCTGATTACGAGTATTTTAAAATGTAACTTACTCTAATGACAAGTACTTCATTTTTGGAATCTGATTACGCAATCCAGATTACAGGTAATCAGTTACGACCCAGCTCTGTTTATAAGTTCACTTATAGTATACTTGCAGTATAAACTGAAGACATAGATGTAAACTAGCTGTGTACTCAAAGTTTACTACTGTTATACTTAAAAGTATACTTTATTTACTACAGGGCCAATTTAGTCCCAAGGAGTATTGAAATAGTTACTGATATTTGTATACTTACTACATAAAGTATACTTAAAAATATACTTGAACTTTACTTAAAAATACATAAAATAAACTTGCAGTATACTTCTTTTTGGTAAGGGTAAGTTTTAGACTATTGTTTAATTAGCTTAGCTTAGATTTCCCCATGGGTACTTCTGTTACCAAGACAGTTTTTGCCCCCCACACTTGCTCTTTTCTTTGGCGTTATGGGGGATGGCTGTGTCGCCTCATTAACTGGAATGTCAGACACAGTCACCCTTATCTACATTTATTGGTGACAAGATATGCAATTGACAGACGCTTTCGTCCTGCAAAGCCAATCAACTCGCCCTTGCCTGGACTTCTCAAGGTTGAAGCTGTATCCCATTCATTTGCTTGCTGAGTTTCAACTGTCACCATTCACCATTCCTCTGTTCAAAGGCTCAGAGCACATCCTGACTCATTATACAGGCCCACTGGAGGATGGTCTCACCTCTACTGCTCTTAAAGTAACAGATAAAACTTTCAATCACCCGTTCCCTTTCCTTTTTCCTGTATCTCGTTTTGCCTTCACAGAGGTTTTTGGTGAATTATTTTCTGCTAATCCAGTCTTTTTTGTTGTTGTTGTTGTATATGGTCTGAGGTTTAAGGCGTTTCTTCTTTTGGCCAGTGATCCGTGTCATATTCCCACAGAAAACTGAGAAACTCAGCAGAGCGAAACCCCTTCTTTCTGACAGTGACTTCTGTCAGGGTGTCAAAAGTGTGCCTCTTAAACTGACTGACAGCAGATCCACTCCCTTGGCCACTGCTTTCTTCACCATGACTCACACATTCATGATTTATTTTTTCTTCACAACCTTCAACAGCACTGACACTTGCTGTAGGTTAGTCTGGTAAATCATCCTTAAATCAAGAGAAAAGAACTACACTTATGGCAGCTCAAGGACTAAGTCACAGGCAGATCTAAATGGCCTCATTTTTTTGGCTGCTCAGCAGAATGTGAACACATCCTTTGATGGATCCATGATGTATGTGGGTGCAAACTATTTTATATTAAACCCTAAGACTGCGTCCCCTAAAGTTTAATGTATATTTTATTATAAAATCATCACTAAGATTGTTTCATTATAGGTTGAACATATATTTGATCCTATGTAAATCATCTTTAAGATTGCCTCACCAAAATGTAACATGTATTTATTTACATGTAAATGATTTCTAAGATTGCGATTCATAATTGCCTTATTAATTAATGTTGTAAAACAACTTGATCATTTTGTAATATATAAAACCAGTCAGTCATTATTGCTAAATAAACCAGAAGATATTTTTTTAAATATAATTTATATATATATATATATATATATATATATATATATTAAAAATGTATTATTGATATAGGCTACTACTATAGTTTTTGTTATTTTAAATTCAGTTCCATTTTTAGATTTGCTGTTTTCATTTTAAATATTTTTTTTATGTTTTTATAATTTATATTTTCTTATTTTTTATTACACTACCAGCAAAAAGTTTTTGAACAGTAAGATTTTTTTAATGTTTTTAAAGAATTCTCTTCTGCTCAGCAAGCCTGCATATTTTTATCTATTTAAAATATTTTAAAATATCTATATAACTGCTTTCTATTTGAATGTATTTTAAAATGTAATTTATTTGATCTG
Source organism: Cirrhinus molitorella (assembly GCA_033026305.1). Lineage (NCBI taxonomy): Eukaryota > Metazoa > Chordata > Actinopteri > Cypriniformes > Cyprinidae > Cirrhinus > Cirrhinus molitorella. The sequence continues at coordinate 25,907,410 of CM065122.1, read as the reverse complement.
TGATCAAATTTACATTTTCTACATCATTACTCCAGTTTTCAGTGTCACATGATCTATTAGAAATCATTTTAACATGCTGTTCAAGAAACATTTAATATTATTATTAATATTTAAAACAGTTGAGTAATTTTTTTTCAGCATTCTTTGATGAACAGAAAGATCCAAAGATCAGTATTTATCTGAAAGCTTTATACATTATACACAGAATTTATAGAAATACTTATATTTAGCAAGGATGCTTTAAATTGATCCAAAGCGGTGATAAAGACATTTATAATGTTACAAAAGATATTACAAAAGATAAATTCTGTTCTTCTGAACTTTCTATTCATCAAAGTAACCTGAAAAATATACTCAGCTGTTTCATAATAATAATAATAATAATAATAATAATAATAATAATAATACTACATGTTTTTTGAGCAGCAATTCAGAATGCTTTCTGAAGGATCATGTGACTGGAGTAATGATGTTAAAAATTCAGCTTTGAAATCACAAGAATAAATTACATTTTAAATATATTCAGATACTAAAATTTATTTTAAATAGTAACAATATTTCAAAAATATTTTACTTTGCTGTACTATGAATCAAATATGCAGACTTGTTGAGCAGAAGAGACTTCTTTAAAAACACTAAAAATCACACTTTTCAAAAACTTTTGACTGTAGTGTACATTCAATAATATATAATTTCTAAAATTGCCTCATTAATTATTGTGGCAAAACAACTTGATGATTTTAACATTTAGTAATATAGGCAACCAGTCAGTCAAAATAAACAAAAATAATAAAGCTAAATAAACATGAAACTTTTTTAGTATTTTGTTTCAAATTATTTAAACAATTAAAATATGGATGCAACTAATCATCTTGATCTTTTAGATATTTTTCTTTGCAAAAACTTTGTGGCCCAGTATTATTTTAGTATTATTGATGTACAACTATAGTTTCTGTTATTTTGAACTCAATTATATTTTTATATTTGCTGTTTTCATTATAATTTTAATGAACTTTTTAATAATCATGTGTGTTTTTATCAATTTTATTTTCTTATTTTTATTGTAAAGTTTTAATATAAACTTTATAAAGTTTTAGTTTATTTAGTTTTAGGTATTGAAAATTAACCAACCTTTTTTTCTATTTCAGTTCATGTTAATTTCATTTCAAGTAAAGTGCATTTTTATAGTTTTAGTAGTTACAGTTTAGATAACAACTAATGTCTATTTAAATGCAGAAACATCAAACCGAGCACAAACCGAAAAAGGAAAACACAAACACAAAGAAATAGAGAAAAACAACGATAAAGAAGATAAAAAAGAGGGATAAAATAAGAAAACGGTCCGTATTAGGATCTGCTAAAATGCTTTTTTGTCCACAACTGACCGCCATTCATTCTGCGTTGCTGATCGAGACTCATACTTGTGCGACGCTCCCTGGGTTTACCAAACGGCAGCTGACTGGATGTTGGAGGACTGAGAGGAGGAGGAGTAGCTGTTGCAGTAACAACATCCTGGATATTGGAGCCTGGCGGCGCACACGGCTACAGAAATAAAGGAGGAACGAAGACGTATAGGAGGCGGTGGTGGAAATCGCAAATGCTTCAGTGTATAGAAGCAGGGGCATGAACGTGAACTTGGCAACTTTCAGGCATTAATTTTGGATTTATGGTCTATGGCGCCGATTTATCCCGAGGCACCGACAAGGTGATGCAGCAGCGGCAGGACAGGATCAGTCCGCTACACGGCTGCCAGCTGAATGCCTTTACTGGAGGAAAAAGGCGCAGCACACGTCCAGCGCAGGCCGGCTTGATCTTTCTTTAAAATAGGACAGTATGTAGAGAGAATCACCCAGCAGCTGGCATACACCCGTGGCTTACTTTCATTATTGTATCGGCTCTCGATATCACACTCCGGTTCAGAAACGCTGCCACGGCATCAAGCAGATCAGGCCTGTGCTGAAACACCGTGCGCGCTTCGCGATATTTACCGTTGAAATCGAATAGTGTGACGGGAACTTTTACCGTTAACACGCAAAACGGAAGCACCTAGTGCTGTAACATTGTGTTTACTATCCGCTTGGCCAGTTTTCTTTATGTTTACATAGGTTGCGATAGTGTTTTGTCTTAGCAAACCGCTTTCTCCTATCGATAACAGATTATTGTATTGCTAGTTTAGGATAAATAATACGCCTAACGGGCGGCGAGGGTGGACTCGCCGTTTATCGTGAAGATAACGACTCGACCCAACCCGCCTTGACACAGAGAAGCTTTCGGATCAAAGCGAGGATCATGGATCAGAATGATAAAAAGACCCTCACGGTATGTGCACACGTTTGTTTCATCAATATATATGAGAAAAAATAGGACCGGCGTTTTGAGCATGAACCGCTTGATGAGGCGCTCTAATCAAGAGCAAACACTTGTACAGGTGTCACGCTAAAAGTGTCTTATGTTTTTGGTGCATGTTCTTTCACATGTTTTTATATAATGGCATTTTATATGACTTCAGTCTGTCCGTGAGGGTAATAGTCCAAATAAGACATTCAGATACACTAGATTTACAGTAGTTTTGGAACATAACGTATTCATGAACGCCCTCATGATAAATATCTTATTTAAATAGACCGTTTGTGAGGCTAAATCAAAAGTACGTGTGTTTTTTTATGGTTGGTGCACTACTATGGAAAAGGCTAAGATTTATCTTTCATTCCATACAAATATTAGCTAAAATGCTACACCTTCCTGCAGGTAATCACAGTATTGCTGCTATGTTGGGAAAAAAAAAACAAAATATTGAGAAAATTGCTATTAAAGTTGTCCAAATGAAGTTCTTAGCAATGCATATTACTAATTAAAAATAAAATTGATATATTTACGGTAGGAAATTTACAAAATATCTTCAAGGAACATGATCTTTGCTTAATATCTTAATGATTTTTCGATCGATAATCGATCATTTTGACCGATACAATGCATTTTTGGTAAATAATGTTTCAGAGAAACATGACCATTTAGTATATTCATTTTTTACCAATGAAACAAAAGTACAAATGTTGTTGAATGTTGTCAAGATTCTTGCTTTGGAAATCTTGTTTTAGTTTGGCCAACCACAAATGCCTTTTTTCCTCTTTTTTGCACTCTTCTTCTTGATTTGTTATAACTTTTGGCAGTCTATAGTACTCCAAATGTTTTTCCCTGTCCGACCAATTGGTACAGCCCAAAAGGTGACCATAATTGACCATTTTCAGCAGCAATAATCAGCAAAATATGAAAAAAGAAATCGTTCAGTTTAGTAGCATTGTTTACGTTCACTGGTTAGTATTTCAACCAATGAAACAATAGTACTGAAATAAGCCAAAACACCAAGGCTTTGCTTGTCATCAATAGGCGAAAAGCAGTATGTGAACAGAGTAGTAAAAACGCTTTACTATCCCATGAGGGCACAGAAGAGTTGTGAATGGCAGTGAAGTGACACAACTGTGTTCATACTATATAAGACATACTTCTTTAATGTTCATGAATTAATCTTCATTAAAACCAACTGTAGCACCTACTAGACAGTATGCAATTTCAGGCACAGCTACTGTAATCGCTGGACTCCAGCTTGCAATTTTTGACTTGCTACACAGGGTGGTTTCAAAATAGTATACTAGGATTTGCATGCCGCTCTTACTATTTTTGTGATATCTATTGCTGCCTTCAAGTGCATGTGGGAACCTGTAAATCTGACTTTCCTTATGGCACACATTCAAGTTGGAAACAAAACGTCCAAATAACTAATCTATATATAACTATATCACTACTGAATTTTAAGCAAACAGTGAAAGTTGCTTGATGCATCGATACAGACTCCTTTATGATCTATACTTGTGTGCTTGGAACTTGTAATTATGGTATTTCTGACTCCACTTGAAAGAATATATTATATTACAGACATATTACACCAGTGTCTTCTAATACTTCTAATAACTACTAAAGTGACTACTAGACACAGAATCATATTAGAGGTCTGGAGCTACCTGTTGTATAATAAAATTTAGAGTCATGTCCTTTCTGCTGCTTAACATAATTGCCATGGAAACTGAAGTTCATTTTTAACGGCAAGCTTCTGTTGGATGTCTTATGATAGTCAGTATCTGAAATGTCTGTCTTTGTTTTCAGAGCAAGTGGAATCAGTTGTGATCTACAGGACAACTCCATTTCTCAGAGATAAGCAGACGTTCAGCAATGAGATAATAGCGTGGCTTACACAAAAGCAGCCTTGACACTTATCCTGCCATATTCCAGTTGATCATCAAAATATGACCACGCCGGCTCTATTGCCACTATCGGGACGTAGGATACCTACCCTCTCGCCAGGTGCCTCCTCATTCCCCCATCACAGAGCCACCTTACGGCTCTCAGAGAAGTTCATCCTCCTCCTCATCCTCAGTGCCTTCATCACCTTGTGCTTCGGAGCGTTTTTCTTTCTCCCAGACAATTCCAAACACAAGCGCTTTGACTTTGGTTTAGAGGACGTGTTGATACCACACATCGAGTCGGAGAAGGAGGCAAGGCACAGCAGCAGACAGGTCATACATGGTGGGGGAGCTCACGACGAGCATCGACACAGGTGAGACTTCAGAGATGGCTTCATCTCCTCAACAACATTGTGTGTTCATTTTGGTTTGTATAGCTCAGAGGTTCTCAACCGTGGCCCTCAACTATCCTGCAGATTTTTGCTTTAATCCTAAATAAACACATCTGAACAAGCTGATCAAGGTTTTTAGGGTTACTAGAACGTTATTCACAGATGAGTTTGATTAAGGTTAGTGGTGCATTCCATTTGAACTGGGAAGTCGGAAATTAAGAATTTCCAATAGGAACTTTGAACTGAAAACCCCCTCAAGTAACCCTGACTTTAGAATCCAGTATGGTTTCTCAGAGCATTAACAGAAGAGAAACGGTATTAATATATCACATTTCTGTTTGTCTGTGTTTAAATTAAGCAGTGCACATAGTACTGTTTAACCACTATCTGTGCTTAAGCACTGTATCTGTAAATAAACTGTTTTTTAGGATAATATCAAAATCTCATGATACGATAATATCTCGATATGAAGTCCGCGATGCAATATTTAAAGAAAAAAAGACAAATGAACACTTAGAAAAAATATATATATTTTGTACATTTTAAAGTAAAATTCTTCTGTCTGATGGACTTTGAGAGTTAAAAAAAGCTCCAACCCATGTTCTTAACTAAAAAAAACTTCAGATATTAAATGTCATGGATGAATATTTACTGAGTAATCCACTATTTTGTAGAGGGAAGGTCAAAATGGCAAGATTCAGAGACAAGTTACAGGGGATTAAAAATGACTTCAGAAAGATGGCAGCATCATTATCTTATTTGTACACAGAAATTGGTAGTTCTGTTAGTAAAATCTGTTGACTTTAGCAATCTTTGTTGCATTATGTGCCAATGGTGACCATTCAAAAATGGGGAAACAGCACTTTTCAAGATACTTCTCAAGAAGTATTAAAGATATTTTAATGCCCTTTTAGATATTTGGTCTTAACAAAATTTTCTTTTGGCATCTTTTTTTTAATGCCCTATGAGCTTTGGTTCCAGAGATATTGGAATTTCAATATGGCTCCGGGAGTAAATTGTTAAAATGTATACATATTCAGTGGTCACAAACCAAATGTGGGTCAGTTTGGAAAAAATACAATAATACTTTTCTTTTAAAAAGGAATGTCTGAAGAACAAATTTTAACAAAATTCTTTGTCAAGACATTGAACTGCACTGAACATTCCAGTCTGAATGACATAAATATTATTTTTTCAAAGTTTGCGTTCCTCTAACTCAAGAAGTATTAAAGATATTGCAATATGATTTTAGATTCTAGTTGTTGTTAAACTTTTCTTTTGGAATCTTAATTCTCAAACCCCTACATCATTCAGTGAGGCTTCATGTCCAGATTGTTGAATGTTCAGTATTCGAAAACCAAATGTTGTTCACTTTGTGTACAGCTAATACTTATTTTATTTAAAGAACAATGTTTGAAGAAGAAATAATGTTGAAATTAGAATTGTATCTTGTTTCTCTGTATCAAAACAATTGCATAGAACACAGCTGTTTGAGTGCTAAAAAATGCACTGAAATGGTCAAGTTGAGGCACATTACCTTGCTTTCTCTAGCCTATTTATAAGATTCTATATTTAAAGCAGTTAAATATCAATATATAATATATTTGGAAAAAGGGATTTTGTTCATTTTAACAGCTTCTGAAGCTACCAAGAGTTTGAGCATGCAGTATTGTAACATGTTTGAAACAAATCCCACGCCTCATAGGGAAATGTGGTTGCTTTTGTCGCACATTGCATTCACACCAATAAACCAATATTTGCCTCATCTGGATTAATTATTAGAATTTCTTTTTCTTGTTTATTGTTATAAAATATGAAGCGTAGTAATAGATCAAGCAGCATCTACTGCTAAAGGGAATAATTGACAGAATTACTGATTAAATCATAGCACATGCAATAAGCGGTTCACTGCCATTCTAAGGCACAAAAACACCAGATCATGAGCTGATCGCCTGAATGAAGTGCACGCTTTGCTTTGAAATGTGACTTGATGAAGGGATTAAGCCATATTGTGCTTTCGGGTTTAGTCAGTTTGACAGATACTCTGCCAAAGCATAATGGCCCAAAACACAACTTTAAAGACCTTTTATGTTAGAATAAGAAGTTTTAAATATATTTTGTCATATCATCATGTGACCACAATGATATGAAGACAGTTTTGCTATTGTGATACCACAATATTGATAATACCGTTACGTCCCTACTGCCTTTTAATGTGTTTTTATCAACGGACGTTCATTTTGGTTATCCGACTTGTGTACTGGAACATTTTCAACTCGGGTGTGACATCCGAGGCACATGGAGCACAGCATAAAAACTGCAGAAAGGTAGACCTTGAGGGCTAGAGTTGGAAAAACCTTTGAGTAGGTGGTATATCTTCTTTACTGTTATAATTTTTGGAAAACAAGCGGAACTGTTTTTATGCCATTGGTGAATCTATGAAAATTATGCTGGCTTGACTGAACACAGCCTATTAACCACATGAAAATGAGCCCGCTGGGCTGATAAAATATTACTTTATTTATATTTTCATTTTTTTGAATCTATATTGGACTAAATGCTTATTGTGGTTTTACAAATAATTCAACTGCATGGTACTCATAACTATGGTAAGATTTTTATTATTTATTATTTATTTATTTTTTAAAAAAGTCAGGAATTAATTGGATCATAAAAAGTGAGTGTCACAAACCATTATGAAGTGAGACCTGAATGTGGGTTGCAATTAAGCTTTAAATTATCACTGATGGCTGTTGGTTAACACTGTCCAAGAGCCTGTGTGCCTGATGTGACATCAGCGGGGATGAAGTCATTGAAAGGTTATGAAATGTGATCTTTCTTAATACTATTAATCTTACCATGTAATTGGAAAGTAGCAGACCACTAGGCGTTCCATGACTATTACATGAAAGGAGAAAAAGGCTTTAAATGTGCTATTCAGGCCAAGCACACATGTAGGTGTGAGCTTTGTGAACGGGCTGTTCGCAGACTGTTCTTTATGGTCCTGTGACCTCTGAAAGCTTTTTCATGCCCCAATTCATGGAAGTAAATAGTGATTCAGAGCCTCAAGTCTTTGGGATTTTTTTTTTTTATTATACCAAGAAGGCATACCAAGATTATTTCAAAAAAGCGTATGTTAACAACAAGGAGAACCTCCTACACATAAACAGTTATTCCAACAATGGAGAGAAAACGGATCTTTATACGTTCTCTTATTCTGAGATTGATGTTTTTATCTTCATTTTGTCCCCTAGCAGTACTTCCAAGATTATTAAAGGCTTTTCTTTCACGCTTGAGACGGTTGCAGCCTGTTTCTTTCTTCAGCTGTGGACCACAATCCATTGAGAGTTTAAGTGAACTTCAGAGAAAAGCGTTTTTTGCTGCTTTGTTGTTAAAGGGGCCACTAAGTGTTGTTTCTGCCTTCGCCATTGAGCTGTGACTTGTTCTACCTGTCTTAAGAATCAAGATACATTCAAGCTGCCTTTTATATATTTTTAAAAGATTTTAAACCAAGTGAGGTTTGAATGCAACTTCCAAAAAAAAGAGATTAGATTGCTTGAAAATCACATTACTATTTCCCAGTGCAACATAAGATGAGTTATCAAAATGTCAGAGCGTCTCTTTTCCATGTGAAAAAATGCATTCATAGCTTTAATATCATAGCAGTTTTCCCACATTTATTTACAGTAGATCCCTTGTCTTGCACTGTTGCAAACATTTGAATTAAAAGCATCATAATTTTTTTTTTTTTGTGGTCACCCAAGCTTTCACTGCTTATGGAAATGTATGGCAAATGCTGACTCCGTCTCAGCTAGGCATTAGTGAGACTGAGGATCATCTTGAAATTATGCTGGCTTGACTGAACACAGCCTCTTAACCACATGAAAATGAGCCCGCTGGGCTGATAAAATATTACTTTATTTATATTTTTATTTTTATGGCACCATTGTCTCAAAGGTAGGGTTGAAGTGCAGTCATGCATGCATACAGACAAGATAATGCACTGGTTAGCATTTTTCTGATTCATAACGCTACCTTTATATTTATCTATATATAATGTCTATAGCACAAACAATGCGATGTACTGCAGTTTATTTGTAATAATAATATGATATCAGTTCTGAGTATTTACTTACTCCTCCGACTGTGTTCAAAGATACATAGAAAGATACCACATGATCAACAACAGCTGATCATTAGTTTTTCAATATTCAGGATTATCATGTGATTTGTCTTAAGCTGTCATGTTGTGCTGTTTAATGTTATGCTGTGTACATATGGCATATCTCATCTTGACTGTGTGTTCTATGCATTGTAGATGGGCCTGGTTTATAGACTTAGCTGCATTTATTTGTCATGTTTAGCAAATCCTTGGATGGCATAGTCGTATTCCATGCTCCATTTTCCACATCAGGCAAGCGTGATGGTAATAAATGGGTATTCATGCTTGCATGCAGGCGTGTTCGTATTTTGTGTACTTTTATCATCATGAACGTTTAATTTAGCTTGACTTTCACACGGGCACATACAACAGGAGTTTGACACTGCAGTCGTGAGGTATTGTCCAATTAAAATAATTAGCATTTGCACATTAGAGTAAAGCAGTGGTTCATAACCTCTTTGACTCAAAGACAGTTGTCCACAACAGTAAGCTCCATGATTTTACACATTGTTTGTGATTTACTGGTAAAAGATAACACAGAATTTTGACTTTTTTTATATTTTAGAGCTTGGCATAACTAGAAAAATGTATATTTGTAAAATGGATAATTTTAATGCTTGGTTTGTTTTATTTTAAATAAAAAAAATTATGTCATCCAAGATGTTCATGTCTTTATTTCTTCAGTCTATAAGAATTTAAGGTTTTTAAGGAAAGCATTCCAGGATTTTTCTTCATATAGTGGTCTTCATTGGGATCAATGAGTTGAAGGTCCACGTTGCAGTTTCAGAAAGCTTTTCACATGATCCCAGCCGAGGAATAAGGGTCTTATCTAGCTAAATGATCTGTCATTTTCTAAAAAAAAAAAAAAAAAGATTTGCAATTTGAACTTTCAACCTGTTGTTCCCCATAGAAGTCCACTACATGGAGAAAAATCCTGGAATGTTTTTCTCAAAAACCTTAATTTCTTAGACTGAAGAAAGACAGACACATCTTGGATGACATAGGGGTGAGTAAATTATCAGGAAATGTAAATTTTGGAGTGAACTAATCCTTCAAGTCATCTTGAGGCCCCCTGTTTAAACTTTTAAGTAGAACAGTGTGAACATCTGAGATCAGAGGAGATGCATGCATCTTAGTTGTGTAATTAGTCAATATTTTAATGAGTATTCCATTTTTATATCAAATTAAGATGTATTACCATGTAATATGATACCTTTTTGCACTGAAGACTTCTGAAATGCAGTTTCTTAGTTCTTAACCAGATTTATTTATTTTCCTCTCTAGATATTTTTTCCCTAATCGCTGCTTGCCTTTGACTTGTGGGCTCTGTGACATTTTGTAACATTGCTTTGTGACAGTATGTATTGTGCTTTACAAATTCAGTTGAAATGAATCTTCAGATAGATCCCCTGGTTTCATGAAAAGAACAGTGTGTTCTGTTTGTGTACGGTCATTATTTTCTAACGTCAAGTTGGTCGCTGCATCATCATTCCAGAAACTCTATGTAATGCTCCAATTATATTTGGCCAAACTGTAAGTCAGTCTTGGTAAATCCGAAAAGCAAAAATTTGTACATGAATGGTGAATCATGTTTATTGAACCTGCTGCCCATCTGCTTTCACTCATGACCTAAAGAGCTCATCCTAACCATGAGCTCAGAAGCCAAACACAAGCTTTCTGTCTGATCTCCCTCTTACACCCGGGGGCACTGTGATCTGCGCCAGCCCGTGTCCTGTTATCCCTGTCAGGGCGCTGTGCTAGAGCGGCCTATACCCTTGTTTACCTGGTCCTGCTCACTGTTGGTTTTCACCAATCCGCCAGTGTGATTAGTACCAGACTGGCAGTTATTCTTTGGTAGTTGCCATTTATTCTGTCTTTGGTGATGGGGTAACTCAAAGATTTGTTTGGAAAAGCACAAGTATTAACATCTAGGATTTCATTTACTGTTTGGCATGGAATTGGGCTTGGGAACTTTTTTTTATTAGTAAGGCGGGGATGTCTATTGTTTGGATGTGGGTGTTGCAGAAAGTAATTTCCTATGAATGTGTGTGACAAAACTACCTATTGAAGTAAACATTTGTGTGTTCTTATATGCTTATGTTTGAAATAATTAAGATATTTGAATGTTTTTGTTTTTGAAAGAATATTTTAAAAGAAAGTCTATTATGCTCACCAAGGCTGTATTTATTTTGATCAAAAAATACATTTAGTAACCGTAACACTAAGAAATGATGCAATTTAAAATAACTGTTTCCTATTTAAATACATTTTGTAAAATGTAATTTATTCCTGTGGCAAAGCTTTGAAAATTTTCAGCAGCCATTACTCCAGCCTTTATTGTCAAACAAACCTTCAAAAGTAATTTTAATATGCTGATTTCTAGTTGTATTTATAAATATCTTGCCTCTCACTGCCTTTTTTTTTTTTTGCCTTTTTTTGACATCAGATGGGATGCCAGCAGGCAGTGCATGAACCACCAACTGTTATTTTACTCATAAAGCTGGCAAAGGGTATGAATCCATAATGAAGGGGCATCAGGCAGATTTGCGCACAATGGAAAATTAGCTTTAGCTATGGTATCCAAGAAAGAAATGAGAAGCATTGTGAAAATATCCACACTGTGCAGTTATTCATAACTGGATGGGATTAGATTTCTCATAGGATGGAGCGAGTTAACCAAACAACTCTGTAATATTTACAGAGCTTTGTGTAAGAAAATACACAGCCATATTTGATTCAGACTGTATTGAAATCACAAGTACGTTTGCAAAAGACAAGTTTACTTAACCTCCTCCTCAGGGAAACCAAAACTAAACTTTGCTGGTTGGTACGTATTTCCTCCAGAAAGCTTTCCGGTTTTGAGTCTGTCATTTTTATTTTTTTTATTTGGTCTCTCAAGGAATCCCCTTGTGACCAGTGTAGAATTGTCTGAACTTTCCCATGCGGTTGGCCTGTTGAGTTGTGGAAGATTAGTGGACGTGGCTCATGTTCTCCGAGTAAGTGTGTCACTGTGGTGGGCTGATGTAACAGATGCCCTGTGACTCACGCTAATTGAGTTAGTGCACACACCTGCCAACCTGACATGAAGCTCAAGGAGCCTCTAAAACCGAGAAAGTGCTCGGCTTGAGCTAAACCAGACCCTTTCTCCAAAACCTGACACTTTATTTTTCAATTTTAGTTCTAGATGTGCTGATACTTTTTTAAATTGGATGAGCTACGTTTGATGGCATTTTAGAGATTTGATCAGAGTGAAACATTTTCTACTCCTGCCAAAGCTTAAGAGGCAGATTAATTTGTAATGTCTGAGCTCAAAAACTTTATTGGAGATGGGTGTTTGGACATAAATGTGTGTTGGCAGTGTGTGAACACTACCACCCTACAATGATAAACATCCACCCACTTATTTTTTTAATCCCTGTTAAACCAAACCAGTTTCATTAGGCATGCAGTTTTGTTTCCCTAAGCAGTGTGACATCACATTGTTTATGTCCCGCCCATGACCGCTGACTGACAGTCATGCATTACCATTAACGTCAAATTCTACCTAAATATGTTTGTCTGCGCAAATCATTTCACTCCAGACTGCTTTGTGAAATTGTTGTTGTGCTTGGCTAATGTTGCCACATGTATGGCTGAACAACTGTTCTCTTGCTCCGTCATGTTTTTTTACAGACTGTTTACTGTTGTAGGTATACAAAGATAAAAAGTATATGCTACACCCTCTTCTGAAAAAGGGCGGGAATATGCAGATCATTTGCATTTAAAGTGATCCACACACCAAAACAGACACGCCACAAAAAAAGACATTTTTTTTTTTTTAGATGTCTGGAAAATGATCTGTGGGGTACTTTGAGCTGAAACTTTACATTATGGGGACATCCAACACCATTAAGGTGCCCATTAAGAGCATGGAAACAGATGAAGACTTGTCCATATCATAAGGTGCTGCTCAAAAAAGTGATGATGGAATTATTATTGCAGAAAACATCATTTAGCTTCATTGCAGTTAGAGGTAATAGAAAAATGCAAATGAAGAGGACAGCTGTTGTGAGTGAGCAAAAAACAATGCAGATCATCTTTCAAAGCTAAATCATTTGTTAAAGGGATAGTTCACCCAAAAATAAAAATTAGATATACAGTGAGGGAAAAAAAACTATTTGATCCCCTGCTGATTTATGTTTGCCCACTGACAAAGAAATTATCAGTCTATAATTTTAATGGTAGGTTTATTTGAGTGAGACTGAGAGACAGAATAACAACAACAAAAAAATCTAGAAAAACACATTCCAAAAAATGAAAAAGTGATTTGCAAATCAATCATTAATTGATTTTCGCAAAATGTGACTTGGTACTTGGTGGCAAAGCCCTTTCTGGCAATCACAGAGGTCACATCTCAGTAGGGATTTTGTTCCACTCCTCTTTGCAGATCTCCTACAAGTCATTAAGGTTTTGAGGCTGACATTTGGTAGCTTGAACCTTTGGCTCCCTCCACAGATTTTCTATAGGATTTAAGGTTTGGACACTGGCTAGACCACTCCAGGACCTTAATGTGCTGCTTCTTGAGACACTCCTTTGTTGCCTTGGCTGTGTGTTTTGGGTCATTGTCATGCTGGAATACCCATCCACGACCCATTTTCAATGCCCTGGCTGAGAGAAGGATCTCACTCTAGGTTCTCGGCCTGTCCATTAACCCTTTGTGTTACAGTTCTGTCCTGTCCCCTTAGCAGAAAAACACCCCAGAGCATAGTGTTTCCACCTCCATGTTTGACGGTGGGGATGGTGTTCTTGAGGTCATAGGCAGCATTTCTCCTCCTTCAAACACGGCGAGTTGAGTTAATGCCAAAGAGCTTGATTTTTGGAATCATCTGACCACAAAACTTTCACCCAGTTCTCCTCTGAATCATTTAGATGTTCATTGGCAAACTTCAGACTGGCCTGTACATGTGCTTTCTTAAGGACTTTGCGGGCACTGCAGGAGTTCTGTTTCAGTGTGTTACCAGTTGTTTTCTTGGTGACTATGGTCCCAGCTGCCTTGAGATCATTGACAAGATCCTCCCGTGTAGTTCAGGCCTGATTCCTCACCGTTCTCATGATCATTGAAACTCCATGAGGTGAGATCTTGCATGGAGCCCCAGACCGAGGGAGATTGACAGTTATTTTGTGTTTCTTCCATATGCGAATAATTGCACCAACTGTTGTCATCTTCTCACCAAGCTGCTTGGTCGATGGTCTTGTAGCCCATTCCAGCCTTGCCTTGTCCCTGACTTCCTTGGACAGCTCTTTGGTCTTGATCGTGGTGGAGAGTTTGGAATCTGATTGATTGATTTTTCTTCTGTGGACAGGTGTCTTTTATACAGGTAGCAAACTGAGATTAGGTTGTTACCTGTATAAAAGACACCTGGGAGCCAGACATCTTGCTGATTTTATAAGGGAACAAATGTTTATTTCACTCAGTTTATATATTATATGTAGTTTTTCTGGATTTTTTTTCTCTCTGTTAAAATAAACCTACCATTAAAATTAAAATTATAGACTGATCATTTCTTTATCAGTGGGCAAACGTTCAAAATCAGCAGGGGATCAAAAATTTGTTTTTTCCCCTCACTGTAGATGTGCATCTGACTCATGATTGCGGTTGCATGTGATCTTCCTCTCAGAAATGTTGTCCTGTCACTCTGTAGGCATGGGCTGGTATGAGATTCTGACGGTATGATAACCTTGGATAAAAATATCACAGTATTTAGATTAGGGATGCAACGATACCATTTTTTCAGAACCGATCCGATACAAAACAGTTCAGAGTATCTGCCGATACCGATCCAATCCGATATCAGCATAGCTTTTTTTTTAATCAATGTTGAATTTCTATACTATTTTGTGTTGACCTGATCGTCACTCTTTTGTGTGTTAAACACAATCTATCACATATAGACAACGTCATTTTAATGAAAAATACAAATGAAAAAAATATGTAATCATAATATATGACAAAATGAAAAAAAAATATTATAAACTAGGTTAATGGATAATTTAGCAGCAAAAGATACTTACAAATAAAAGTAAATAAGTGTGCGACTACATCTGGTAAACTGTTAAATTTTACTGTTTGTATTGTTGTAAACTACATTCATGAAAAAACAAGTAAATGCATTTATATATAAGTATATGCTATAAAATTAAAAGACATTTTGTTTTAAATGTCTAGCACAGTAATGAAGGCATCAACATATGATAGGACAGAACAAGAAGGATTATTAATAATCTTTCATTGCGCAGAAAAGTATTATAATACTAAAGGCTCCAATACAGAGCGGCACAAAGGGGTTGTGCGAATCCCATGCGCAGAATGATGCGCTTAAATCAATACGGTGCACATTACATATGCAGAATAATGCGTTTGAAGCAACAAGGTGCGCAGGCTGCGCAGTCCTCCGAGTCCGCATTGGAAAAGTTCAAAGATACAAAGGGAAGCAATATTGAAGCGTAGTGTATTAAATATGTCCATTAGTCCATTGAGCCTTTTCTTTTAACAGTTACTGAGTAAACCAAAAAAACAACTTTTCTTTCACTGAACACAATATATTTTATTTTTAAGAAACATGTAGAACATTTTGGAGCAGTAAACATGTCAGGCTAAATAATTGAAATGAATAATTGAATTCTTCCTAATTAAATTAAGTGCAGTCACTTAAACCTGCAGCTCCGTAATCAAAAACATAATCAAAACATAATTTCTGTAAATAAATAAATGTCGTAAAACCTGCAGCTCAGCAAGGTCTTTGGAGACATGGATCACTTTTAACACATTCATCTTTCAGTTCAAATTTTGATACAGGAATGTTCACTTTTCCTGGATTTATGCTGTATGTGGTTTATACATATAAACATTCACTGCACTATACATGCAGTTTCCTGACAATTCTGGAGTTTCGGTCAAATACATGCTTATTTCACTGCTTATAAAATATACAATATGCTTTAAATGATCATTGATATCTAGCCTATAAATGCAGTACTTTAGCAACAAGACAAAGGGGATGTAGTTGGTGTGAGAACAGCATTGACAGGAGCAATTGTTGTCCTCTCCATCATGTTTAAAGTGGATGACCCGCCCAACTCAGAAACTCTGGTATCAAAATTATTTCAGAATTTCCTAGTAAATGCGACTTTAGAGGCCGTCCATGTCTAATTTCCAATTAGGAAACCCGTATTTGCAATAATTCTGATAGCACGTGAAGGCAACATAAGTTTAGAGGGTGAGGTACGAGGATGTGTGCACATACACATAAGGAGAGAAAGCGTGAGTATGACACACACACACACACACACAGTCTCTGTGTTTTAAATGTCATGATTTTGAACAGATGTAATCATGTAAACAATGGCAGGAGGCTTAAAAGTATAGATATGATACCAGCTAAATTTAATTATTGTACTAAATCACAGAAACATAGTACTTTAGTCTGCATGAGGGAGAAAACTAGTTGACATTAGCTAGTTAATTAGCCATGTTATCTGCCTCGGTAAGGTTATTTCAACACTGAAACAAACGCTGGTGGGTCTCTGTCTTGATCGGGGGTGAAAGAAGGAGAAATGAAGATGGAAAATTCCCATATAGCAGAGACTTTTTTGACGGGAGAAAAAGTTCCAGGGATTCACCTTTTTCATCCATCCTACGCACAGGCGTCTCTCACTGACTGCTCGCTCAGAGGGGAAGGATCGTGTGACTCGTTATGCTCTACCACTGCACACAACTAAGGGGGTTCAGCACTTTCCGCCTTTGCGCAAAAAAACGTGCATACCGCAGAAACAGTATGACGGAAAATTTCAGTGGTTTTGAAACGGTAACTTTTCCAAACTGCGGTTTACCTTGAGACCGGTTATCTATCACTCTATATGCGGAAGTATTTATGCTAGATTCTTAGTGGCCATTCACACAGAACACGCCTTTGTGTCTAAAATGCGAGATGCAACATTAAGGAATTTTTTATTTTTATTTATTTATTTTTTTTAAAGCACAGAATGCCTCCTGCCATCAAATACAAAAGTTGCTATGCTGACCATGGTCCATTGTTTAGGAATGGACATTGATGAGCGATGCTGCGTGTTAAAGTTTAATTCCGTTAACCTGATACAGCGTCTTAGATGGACCACTCACATGCGAGACGCTGCAAAAGATGGGAGTGTAACAGTTACATCCATATAGCACTGAATACACACTTGGTAGTATATTTTTATTGGGAAAGTAATAACAGGGTTAAAAAAGCTAAATAACTGACATGGAAAAATTATGTGGGTTAAAGGTTTTGAATTTTAGTTTCAATTACTTTTCGATTTATTGTCCAGCCCTAATGCATTTTATGCCTTGTAAACTTAAATCAACTAGACCTATGGTTAAATGATAGTGCTAGCCACCTTTTTCTTCCCGTAAGAGTGGGCCATTTGTAAATTTTGATGGGTCTGGCTTCCAAGTCTCACCCATAGGCTTCCGAGTTAAAGAATAAGGTGGATAACTTCTCATTATTGCATATTAAAAAGATTGGTAACAACTGTTGAATGGACATTTAAAAATATATTTTAAAATGAGTCAAGATAGCAGTGTCAAAAATCATGGTTGATATTTCTTCTGGTTTGGTTTTTCCATTAAAGTGATTAAAAATGACAGGGAGCCCACCGCACACAGCTGTCCATGCTCATGAGGCTGCTTTACATCAAATAGGACTGGAACGTAAGACATGGAGATTTGTTTTTCGAAAAGAGACATAAAAAATGTAGGAAGGAATAAAGAGAAGCTCCGCTTCACTCAAGTGCTGTCCACTTAAAGGGCTGTAGTCAGACCTGTATGCATCATTTGATACCAGGAGGCTGTTATTCCCCAGAGAAGCTTCAGGCTGAGAGTGATACAGTAAGAAACCGCCACACAGTGTTGTGTCTTTGAACTCTTGAAAGGCAAGACGGGCAGAGAAAGTGAGGGGATGGTGGGGAGGGTGAGGAAGAAGGCTCTTCCTGAACTATATATTGGAAATATGAGTTGCTGACCTTATTTTCTCGTTTCTGTGAAATGGGCCAATAGCCACGTGGCTCTGCAGGTGTAGGTGGTATTTTGTTGAAAATGAGCTCAGTTCTCAAGGGGATTGCACGCAAGTACGTTCACATAAACATTTGCTGGCACTGTGAATCTGTACTACACTAAATACTACTGGAAAGCACATACAGTCATCTGTTTTATCAGTGGGCGAGTTAAGCAATGTGTTTCTCTAAATCCTTAATAACAGTGCTGAATTCTTTAAGCTCTGCATATCAGTGTGTCTCTGTTCTCTCTGTATTTATCTCGGATCCGTCTCTGTGTGTGAGCAAGACAGAAAATGAGTCCTGATCAAAGCCTAATGAGGAATGGGTCTGTCTGAGATGGATTGGGTCTCCTGAGGCGTACAGAATTAATCTGCTGTTCCAGAATGAGAACCTGCTTTACACCCGTGGAGCCACACATGGGGGATAACGGCTCCAAAAGTGCTTCTGGACACATTCTGTTGTAGACAGTGTTTGGTGTACTTCCACGCTAAGCACTTACTAGTGAAGCAGCTGAGCTTTGAAGGTGGACGTGTGGGTAGGTTGATGGTAGATGGTGTTGAGCGCACAAAACTGATGGAAGCTGAGCATCTTTACACCTGCTTGTGGTGGGTGTAATAAGATCAGGGCTTATCTCTTCACAATGGCAAGTTCTGCCAAATTTACCAGTGTTCTGTTGGCATGGCAATGCCATCTAACATCCATTATACAACAACATCAGCTCACTGTATCCATTACTGTAATGAGATCAACTAGTATATTTTTATCAGTTCCTTTAAGTGACATATATGGCTAGGTGGTACATCCTTTATTTATCATAAAATTTACTTTTACATGATGTTTGCATGTAAATGTTTCCTAACGGTTTTTGGACATAATCACCCTACATACAATAAAAATCCATTCACTCCTTTTTTTTTTTTTTTAATCCTCAAAAAACCTAAACGGTCTCAATTATCAAGCCGTATTGATTTTCTGAGCATTATGACATCGTATTGCTTAATCCCCACCCAACAATGTTGGTAAGGAATGCAGGTGTTTTGTATTTGGATTTAAAAGTGAGCTTAAAAGTCTTAATTTTTTCCCGACATCAGAGCCACTGAGGACGCAGTGGATTCATTTTGTTTTTGATGGTAACGTGCCGCCGAGTACATAAAAGAGGAAGAGAGGGGTGGGGTGAGCAGTAGCTCATTAGCATTTAAAGAGACATGCAACAAAAATGGTCACTATGAACAGAGCTGTTTCTGATGAAGTAAAAACAGTTGTTATTTTACATGACCATTGAGGAATATTAGCCAAAGTATGTCAGACATTTGATGAAAACCCTAAAGAATCATACCAACTTGTGGGAAATGGGCATCTAAAGTCCACTTTTAAATTAACCAACAACAGTTAAGTTCACCTAAAAATAAAAATTAGCCTATGATTTACTCAAGACATCCTATGTATATATGACTTGCTTCTTTCAGACGAATCCAATTGGAGATGTATTAAAAAAATGTTCTGGCTCTTCCAAGCTTTATAATGGCAGTGGGCAGGTGTTTTTGTTCAACAGTCCAAAAGAAGTTCAATAAAGCCCATCTATCCATAATAAAAGCGCTCCACATGGTTCCAGGTGGTAAATAAAGGTCTCCTGTAGTGAATCAATACATTTTTGGAAGAAAAATATCCATATTTAAGTTGTTATAAACCATTTTCTCTAGCTTGCATTAACTGTTGTATGCGGAAGCTGTTCCAAGCAGATGGCACAGGATGTGTGCGTAGTGCAGAGAAAATGATTTATAACATTTTAAATATGGATATTTTTCTTACAAAACACATTGATTCACTGCAGGAGGCCTTTATTCTCCCCTGGAGCCATGTGAGGCCCTTTTTATTATGGATGGATGTACTTTATTGGACTTCTTTTGGACTGTTGAACAAAAACACCCACCCATTATAAAGCTTGGAAGGGCCAGAACATTTTTTAATATAACTCCAATTGGTTTCGCCTAAAGGAGAAAGTCATATACACCTAGGATGCCTTGAGGATGAATAAATCACAAGCTAAGTTTCTCTTAGGGTGGTATTCAAGCGATGTATGAAATATAACTCACATAAAAATCACTTTCAAACCAAGCAGCTGATTTGAATAACTAACTTGAACCTGTTTAACATTTTCTCAGCAAATAATGATAAATGTGACGCTGTCTTAAGTCTATTCATTCCACTTCTTGTAAGTTGGAGAACACAAAGAATGAATCCTTGGCTGCAATGGATGAAATGATGGTTCTTTTTAGTTTAAGCCATTTCAGAGCAAATAGCAATTACTGGAAAAAGAGCTTACTATTTTTATCAAGCAAGACTGAAATATACATGGAGTACTTTTACATGGAGCTTATATAATGACAACTTAACGTTCCAAAGAATATTCCACCTAGAGCTAGTTGGGAATGTTGTAGGTGGGTTCACATAAAGTCTGGAAATAATGGAATTTCTCATGAGAAGTAGTATCGTACGCAACGGATTGAGCTAAACATGTTAATGCAGCCACACTTTGATTTGCCCTGGACTGGCTTTGTCTCAGTTGGGGTAATTGATTCAGACAAATGTTGACATAGTCCTAATTGCATGTTTGACATTATGAGCCTTCCATGAAATCACACAGCTTTGAGAAAGCCTTTCAAAGGCAGAGAGATAATGCAGCCAAAAAAAAAACAAAAAAACCAAAAGAATAATGTGAGAGGGGGCGAGTGGTTGCAGGCTGAGATTTGTAGGTGAATCCATTATAGTGAAGCGTTACCATAGACATTAGATGTTTCTACTCTAATGCAATGCAGAGTGTTATTGGTGTTTACTGTCATTAGCGAAGCCCTTTGCTCTCACGTCCCTCGCAAGGAGCCATTAGTGCCCATATTTTTCCAGTTCAAGCACGTTGCTGTTTGCAGACTAGCCATTTAACCCGTGCATCAAAAATGCGCACATCAGCACTCAGTAATGCTTCACTGTAATTACAGCTCTAATCCTTTGGTACAGTCAAGCTAGTGTCTGTCGCATATATCTTTTAAGCTAATAAAGCACTATGACGCAAAATAGTTGCTAAGTATCGTCATTAATAAACTATGTACTAAGCAAAGCATTAAAACGAGTGATAAGCCGGTATATAACAATGAGCGAACCAGTCTGAGATAACCTGCGTCGCCCCAGCATATCACTGTCTGTGTCACTGTATCCACCTGACCTCTTTTCCTTACAATCCCCTTCTGCTCTCTCTTTAGTCTGGTGTGCTTCATTGATTCACAAGACCTAAAAATCTTCTGTCTCCACCCTTATTCTTCTTTGTGTGTGTGGCATAAGGCTATATTATTTTGTGGCTTGTATTATATAAGTCTCTTGTGGGTTCTCCCACACTCCACCCATAATTGCTCTTTATTTATATTAAACTAAATAATATTGTTTGTAACATTTTCTTTTAATACTTAATATTTAGTCCCATTGCAAAGCATTCTGTGAAACTTCTAGTAATTATGGTCATTTAAGTCACAGAGTCCAAGTACGTATCTTAAATGCCTTGTTCATTATAAGTCGAACATGAATGGAAGTAATAATTTGTGGTTCGCTCATTTAGTCAGATGTTTATTCAGTGGAATTGTATGTCTTTTTATTGTCTTTGTTTTATCTAACAGTATCCAACTCTCTTAACCCATCATTTTTTTATTCAAACTGCTAGCTTATAACGTTCAAGTATAATTTCTTTTGCTGTGGAGCTGTAGATTCAGCAGAGGTGCAGAAACACAGACTCTGTGGCATTACATAAGCTGATGTCGATGCTCCGTGTTTTTCTTTTGTAGAAGAAATGCCTGTGAGTAGATTGTCTGCCTCATTATAGAAGATGTGAGCAGTGTAAAAGTCTGTGATTACTGTCCCTGCAGTTAAATTTCCACCATTTTTACCCTGACTGGAAGATTTATAACAGAACCCTATGATATTTATGAGAGTATAAACCTATGTTGGTTTGTTGGAGAGATTGATGAGGTTTGTTTGTTGTTGGGTGTACTGGCCTCTGTGGGTGAAGTTCATTTCCGCCTTCTGTGGATATTTGTATAAATAATTTAAAGTTGAAACTATATGATGGTTTAGTGCAAAAGAACATTGATCTGAAAGAAAATCTTTTGTAACAAATATTTTTGTCATTTTACTGCAAGGTCTTGCTGAATGAATGCATTCATTTCTTAAAAAAATTAATGTTACTGGGCCTGAAACTTTGTAACCGTATAAACTATGCATTTATATGAACAATTTATATTACTTTGAACATTTTATAAAATGCATTATATAAGTAGTAAAGAGTAGAAAAGTTCTCTTTCATGTCTTATTGCGCTTAAACTGTTAAATACACACAAGTTTGTTACAAAAACAGTCGGTTATGTCTGTGAAGGTAAATGGCTAGGAAAGAATTTACATGTTTATGTTAGATCTGTGTGGCAGCACCCACTTCTCTCTGGTCTCTTCTGAGGCTGGGACTCTAAATAGTGTTCTGTGCTCGTCTGTGCAGCCAATGACAGAACGTAGATTGCTGACAAGCTACGCAATATCACATTCATAATTGCAGATGAATCGCATTTGATTATGAACATGATATTCCGTAGCTTGTCAGCGATGTAATGCTTGTGTATTAAATGCTGTCTGAACCGGCTTTACTGATGAAATGCGCATGACAATCGCATGCAGTTTTATTGTGCAGCCCAAGTTAGCATGCTTTCCTCAAACTTTTGCCTTGGGGTTAGAACTGGTATACTGTTGTCGCTTGTGAAAACACAATGGTGGCACCGTGGGTGAAAAAGTGCAGATTAAGGGGCACTAATATAATATACTAATATAAGATTCCCTTTTCTACGTCACAGGGTGAGGGAAATCTGAGTGGCTTGTTTTACAAGCTTTCAGAGAAGGGCTTACCAAAAAAAATTACTGGATTTTAGGGCTGGGCGATTTGACCTAAAATCAAAACCTTGATTAATTGAACACTGTACCTCAATTATGATTATATAACATTTATTATTATTATTATTATTATTATTATTATTATTATTATTATTATTATTATTATTTTGCCCTCATAGTTCATTAAAAAGGGTTGTATGTAAAAATACTCCACTATTAAATGTGCTTTTTTTTTTTTCTAATGAAAGAGTGCATTTCTTATCTTTTGTGATTTTTTTTAAATAATTGAAAGAAAGAAACTATTCATGGTTATTTGTTGAATATTTTGAACAATTGAAATCAAAGCTTGTTTGAAATGAAGTCTTATAAAATAATTGTATTTTTTTTGCAAACAGAATAAATGAATATTGCCACGTCAGAAGTAGAAAATAACCAGCATCTATTGTAAAAAAAACAAACAAAAACAAAACAAACAAAAAAAAATTTAAATATTGTCATGCGAAAAGTAGAAATAACTTGTATTTCTTGTAAATTAATAGGCTGTTATTTTAAATAATGCAATGTGAAAAGTAGAAAATAATAAGTTGCATCTCCTCTAAACAAATGTTTTAAATAATGAATGTATGCAAATAGAACACTGCTGCTTAAGAGAAAGAGCATGGCACAGTCTCATTGATCTTGTCCTGTCACCCTATGTGTATTTACTCTAGGTTCTTACTAGCCATTCACACAAAACACTTTTTTTGTGTCTAAAAACTGTGAGACGCAGCGCTCATGAATTGTTTAAAAAAAAAAAAAGCGCTGCGCAGAATGCCTACTCCGTTGGTGTTAAACCTGCTATTGTAAATACAAGTTTTCTGGGTTGATAGATGCACCGAGACTCAATTATAGCACCTTAAACATGTAAAAAAAAAAGTCATATTTTCGTGATATGTCACATTTAAATTGTAATTAAAATTAATCTTTACTAATGTATTTCACTGTGCGGTTGCAGGGAGGAAGAGGAGAGCCTTCGTGACAAGATCCGGGCAGATCATGAGCGGGCACTGCAGGAAGCTAAGGAAAAGCTCCGCAAATCCAAAGAGGAGCTGAAGGCAGAGATCCAGACAGAGAAGACCAAGGTAGCCGAGGACCTGAAGAAGAAAGATGGACCCAAACCACTGCCTCCAGTACCTATGCCCAAACTGGTAGGGGTCAACGATGGTGACCCAGGGGACCCTGACACCAAGGAAAAGAGGGACAAAATCAGAGAGGTGAGAGGAGTGTGTGTGTGTCATGCTTTGGCTGGAAATGAACGGAAATAGTTTTTCTTCTTTCTCAGTTAATTACTTCACATTCCTTTTTAAATTGAATGGTTTTGGCCCATTTAATTGGTTGCATTTTGATTCAAACCAGGCTCTCCACAGGTATAATTATCAGCTTTTGAAAATGGGTTGCAATCTTGGATGAAAATAATTCTGAGAAAGTTATAGCAACTGGCTAATTTGTGCTTGACTGGACCAGACTGTCTTAAAATGCCATTGCAGATTTTTACTGATGTTATGCAGAGTTTAATTTTCGCTCTTCCAGATGTACCACAAAATGTGTCTTACTGTGTGAGATCCGTTCCTAAATAAAGCAGATTGGAAAATTAGTGTCTTTTGCTAAAGCAAGCATTACTGTACCAGCTCTCATACTCGGGGCTTAGGATTTCTTGCACCGTTCTTGTTAATGACACAGATGATATTCAGATCTAGTTGACTTTTAATATTGATCAAGTTTAATGTGTTTTAGTTGGCGGTGACACTTTAAGACCTCTTACATAAAGCTCAACAGCCTGTGGGCTGCAGATGATGAGTCAGCACTGCTTGCAGTAAATGCCATTATTTGCGCTTTCAAATTGCCGCTTGTCTCTAATGAGCTCCTAAACCTGGAAATAAATGTTTTTCTTTTGTTTTAGTACTTTGGAGAATGATCGCTTTGTTCCCACAGAAGAATGTGTGATGGTTATGTTCCAGGAGTAATTGGTGTCTTTGAGTGTAAAACTGAGATGACTGTTGCAGTAGAGCTTTTCACCATGCAGCTAAACTCTAGCTAATGCCTTCTGTAAATCCCAGGTTAAAGTCACTTTTAAGACTTTGAGTTTTGACAGAAACCAACCAATTTTAACCTACACAAAAACTTTCAAAAGTTACACTTTCTCTTCTGCTCACCCAGCCTGCATTTATTTCAAATCCAAAATGATGCAAAAACAGTCAATTTAGAAATATTTGTACTTTTTAAAATAACAATTTTTAAAATGTAATTTATTCCTGTGATTTCAAAGCTGAATTTTTAGCGGCATTATTCCAGTCACATGATCATTCATAAATCATTCTAATATTCTGATTTGCTGTTCAAAAAAAAAAAAAAATATTATGTTGAAAACAGCTGAGTAGAATGTTTAGAAGAACAGCATTTATCTGAAATTTAAATATTTTGTTCATCAATTGATCATCAGTTGATAAATTTAAAGCATCCCTGCTAAATAAAAGTAGTAATTTCTATCATTTCTCTAATTGTGCAGTGAAATTGCAAAAGTTGTGTTCAACTTTCACTTAGGAGCAAAAATGGAAAAAAAAAAAACAAAAATATTTGAAATTGAAAGAAATAAAGATTCAAATGTATCATGATAATTATCAATATCTACTAAAAATTTATTGTGAGAATTTTTTGGCCATATCACCCAGCCCTACCTTAGACTATAAACAAACTATACCACAGTTGCACAACAGCTTTTAGTTAAAGACTGTTGGAATAATTTGCAAGAGCGTGATTATAAATGCATTAAAGCTGGACTAGCGAGTAGCCACTCACTCTGTAGCCACATGTAGCCACTTGTTAGCAATCTTCAACCAGTTTGTCTCGTTTGATTAAATTTGCATAATTCTGTTGTTTTTCAGTTTTTTTGTTTTGTTTTTTTTTTTTACTATAAAGCTTCTTTGAAACAGTCTGTATTGTATAAAGCACTAAATGAGTAAAAACGATTTGTATATATGATTAGTAGTAGTAGTACATATGCAAATAAATAATCAAGGGATTACAAATGTAGCATGAAAAACATTTGATTAGTTACTAACATTGTGAACATTGTGATACATGGAACAAGGAACAGGATTGTTTACCCAGGGTTAAGAATGAGTTGTGAAAAGTCCGTAATTAGCCTTAATAAGAGGTCTGCAGAGTGATGTGGATGAGGGAATACAGGGTGCTGCCATCTGCTCTGTCTGGGTGTTAATGTGTTTTAGATATAGGGGAATATGAAGTCTTTATGTGCTATACAGGTTATAGAGGAGACGCCTGCCATTTATCAAAAGATATGAACCACCTTTTCTTTTTTTTTCGTCTTCAGTACAAACACTCACATAGAGATAGATGGATACATTTGTATGAATACCTTGCAGGATGAAATCCAGCATCCCAACATCTCTCAGCGGACTGCTCACAGCGGGGCCATCTGCTGCTCGCTTTGGGGCCTTAACCCTCTTTTTGCTCTCTGGACGTGTGTGTTCTCTGCCTTCATTTAAATGTACTTTGTTACTTCAATACACATTACTCCAGCTTCCTAAACCCATCTTTGGTGTAGCCTTCAGTTTGCATCATTGGCTAGTTTCTCTGCTTTTTTGAGTGAGTGAGTGACAGATTGACTGCTGATTACACTTTTCTCTCAAAACAGACTCTCAGTGAATTATGATGAAAATTTGACCAAAGTGTCCTGATGACCATTTATTTCTACACAGTTCTCACTGCTTGTTTTAAATGCTAGCAGCTGTGTTTGTGTTTGACTAAAGAGCTGTTATGGTTTAATCGTATGTGTGATTTTGTCTAGTCTAGGATGGTGCTTTACCTCACTTATCACTTTTATGAATTTCTCTCTCATATACATTGCGATTTAAAAAGTTTGGGATCAGTAAGATTTGTAATGTGTTTAATGCTTTAGTTTATGCTCATTAAGGCTGAGTCGAATTGATCAAAAATGTAGAAGAAAACTGCAATTTTGTGAAATATTACTGCAAACAGTTTTCTGTATTACTATACGTTGAAATATAATTTATTCCTTTAAAGCAAAGATGAATTTTCAGCATCCTTACTCCAGTCTTCAGTGTCACATGATCCTTTAGAAATCATCATATATAATCAGCATATATAATCAGCTTGTGTCCAAATGTGCGCATCTAATCTCCTAACCACGCAACAGATTCATTCTGAATGAATCTCTACATTTCCATCTCGTTTTTATTCGTTGACGAAAATGTTAATAGATTTTCATCATAGTTTTTGTCATTCAAAACGACTTTTCGTTTCATTACGTCTCAATTTTGTCAGTGAAAAAATGTCGAAATTAACACTGACGCATAAGAGACCACTGATCTCACTGATCTCAAACTTTTAAACAGTAATGTACATTTACTTTTATTCTCACCCATACATGTACTAGTTCACAGCACTCAAATTATCTACCTCACACAAAATGCAAGCACTTGATCTACCACACATAATGCTAATACACCGGTCTCACTTAATTATCACTTACAAACTAGATCTACCTGTCATCGTGTCCTAACAAGATGTAACACTGCGTCATGTGGTAAAAGGCATCTTTTCCATGTTAGTTTTTGTCTTGACTAGCCAAAAATGCATTTGATGGGTTGGGTATGTATTTTGTACAATTATTAAAATAGTTTGAGCATCGTTTCTCCATGACTTAAATAGCCATTATTAAAGAAACAATGGATAATTTCCCTCAGATGTTAACGCAGTGAATACTGTGTAAATAAATGTGTATTAGATGACAAAGATTGTATTTTGTTAGTTAGATACAGCACTTAAAGCGTGAACCTGCCCACATGCTCTTCTGACTGGCTATAAATTGTGATTGATTTTGTTGCATCCTGTAACCATGTCTCAGGTGTGAACATAAAAAATGCTTGTCAGTATAATCTTAACACATTGTGTTTGGTTAGGACACTAGATTTACTACTCATAAAATGCTAATACGCAAGATTTACTTCATGTACACTAAATACTAATCGCCTTGCTTAAAGCTTAATTAACCTCACAATGTTAACACACTTTATTTACTTTCCTAAACATACATAAACACTACAACATTCATTTGATTTACCTCACACATACGGCCATTAACGCACTAGATTGAACTCCTTCATATTTTGTGTTAACACACTAGCTTTATCTCACACATAAAGTACACATAGAGTTTGCAGTGTAACCCGATACACGTGTACACAAACCTGTCTTACCTGTGGATTCTCTCTTCTCGTCTTTCATTATAGTTTCACCACAAGTAACCATAGATCTTAGCTGCTTTTGTATGTTTCTGTGATTTTTCTGAGCTGCTGTTGAATTAGCGCAATGCTAGCTTTAAGGAGCCTGTTGAAGGGACAGGAGCTGACAGGAGAAGATGCTTCCATAATGCCCCTCTCTATCCTTTGCTACAGCAGCACACCTCTCTTGCTTCGTGTGATTAAACGAAAGTGCTGAATTCATCTTTCTATGTTGGATTAGCTGCTATGTTTCCAAAGCTCAGAGGAAAGAGATAAGAAGGGAGAGGAGTTAGCTGTGTACATTGTTAATAGTATCTGTCAGGGTTTGTTGTGGGTGTGTGTGCCCGTTAAAGGACTTTATGTGATTAGAACCTGATACTGTAGCATGAATCTCAGATCTGTTTCACAAGGTAAGCATAGAAAAAGTGTAATGCAAACAGCAGACTACTGTTTTTATGTAGCATAACACAGCTGTGTTTTTATACAGGAAAGCAGTTATTTGCTTTAATACCCACCATAAATTATAAAATGGTTATTGGAAATGTGATTATTAGGGATTACTACAAACTTAATCATCATAAAATCTTATTAGGTCTAAATTTAGATTCATGAATCTACCTTGAACAGTGCCTAAACGCTGAACTGAAGCTGACACCCCTTAACACAGGGGTGGGAAAACTTTTGACTCGAGGGACTTATCAAATGTGACCCTGGACCAGTCATAAGGGTCAATTTTTCTTTCAATTGAGATGTATACATCTGAAAACCGAATAAATAAGCTTTCCATTTATGTATGGTTTGTTAGGATATGATAATATTTGGCCGAGATACAACTATTTGAAAATCTGCAATCTGAAGGTTGCAAAAAAATCCAAATATTGAGAAAATCGCCTTAGCATTGCATATTACTAATCACAAATTAAGTTTTGATATATTTATGCTGGGAAATTTACAAAATATGTTTTTGGAACATGATCTTTATTTAATTTTCTAATGGTTTTTGCCATTTAAAGAAAAATTTATCACTTTGACCCATAAAATGTATTTTTGACTCTTGCTACAAATATACCAGTGCTACTTATGACTGGTTTTGTGGTCCAGGGTCACATATACCTTCACTTTACTTTTCATTCAGGTTTGTAACCATATGTGAAAAATACTATACAGGAAGTTGCAGTCCTTCTGAGACAGCTAAATCTATTTTATTTATTTTTTTTACTGTAAACCCAAGAGTTCACAAGCTATGTGTAACGAAAATAGACTGAAATTCTACTCGCATGTATACTTCTGCTTACAGAAGGCTGTGTTAATATGGGCGAGAGAAATATGTGCTGTATATGTGTGGGATGAAACTGGCCGTGCTTCACTCATTCTGTTTCTCACTCTTTCTTTTTGTATGTATTTGGGTTTTCACAAAGTGTCTGTTTTGTTCAGTCTCCTGCATTTAAAATGGATTTATCATCCCAGTGCAATGCTTTTTTTATAATCTTTTCATAAACTCTTCTCTACACACTTGCAGAAGTCTCATTTTGACAATTCTCTGAATGTAATTACTTATAATACTCCCTCTACATTAACTCAGTGATAAGCTTACAGTCATATTGATTTGTCTAAGGGGCCCTCAGCACAAGCTCCTCAGTTCCTTCCTTCACAGCTCTCAGCCATAACCGGGATTATGAAGTGTGTGTGTGTGTGTGTGTGTGTGTGTGTGTGTGTGTGTGAGTCTTCATGTGTCTCTGCTAGTGCTTGGTCTGATCATGGACCTCAGGGCTTGATGACTAAACAGATTTTGGTTAAAGGATTGATTTTGTTAGTGAGAAAGTGGGATGTCTGACACAAAAATGAACATTCTGTCATAGTTTAAACCTGTATGTTTTTTTTGTTTGTTTGTTTGTTTTTTTCCTGTGGAATTTGTCACTTGAAAATGTCAGTGTTTACATCAATGGGCTCCAAAAGTGCTTTACCAGTATTCTTCATAATATTGTGCTGCAGAAGAAAGTCAGTTATACTTTTAGCATAGCTTAACATAAATCACTGAATCAGATTAGACCATTAGCATCTCGTTCAAAAATGACTCTTAAAACTTGACTCTTCTGTAGTTACATTGTGTACGAAGACCAACAGAAAATGAAAATGTGCGATTTTTCCAAGCTGATATGGATGGGAACTATACTCTCATCTTGGCGTAATAATCAAAGAACTTTTGAAAATTCTTTTTTTTTTTGAGTTTTTGGATTCAAAAGCGGTAGAACTGTTTAACTCTAGGGGAGTTGAAAAATGAGCCTATTTTTGAAAAGAGTGGGGTGTTCCATTTAAAGTCCAGACAATTGCCATAATTGTAAAGTTCATAATTGTAAGATTATTTCTTAAGTTATAATAATTTTATTTCTTTTACTACTTTAAGTATATTAGTAATGACTACAATAATAATGTGTTCAATTTATTCAATTAAACCAATTAAGCTTCAGTGAAACTTTTATTTGAATGGGTTGACATGAAGTGTCTGCGTATGTGATATAATAAATGAAACTGTAAAATGCTCATGAAGTGACTCTCATGGCAGCTCTGGAAATGAAGTTCATGTGGAGTGTCCCAAATATAGTAAAACAGCAGATGCTGAAAACACCACAAGCATGATGCTTGCCAGAGAGACACAGAACATGCAGAATTAATATTTAAATGGTGTTTTTGTAGTTTAATATTAACAGGCCCCAGTGCGCAGCCCTACTTTGAATTTATTCTTTCCAAATTTGATTGATTTCTCTGATTTCATCCTTGTTTTTCACATGACAGAAATCATAGAACCTTACTACTTTAAAGATTGATCTCTATGAAGGGGGATTATCAAGAAAAAATGTTTGTTTTTGAGTGCTTTGGCTATTCTTGTCAGGGGGAATGGGATCTGGAGTGTTTTTTGTGAACTGAACTTGAACTCTCATTAGCTGCTTGAGCTCCACCTTGTAATACGTCAAATCTTGTCTTCTAACTGGCGGGCCAATTATCTGGTGCGTGTTGTGTTTGTGGCATGTTGCTGTGAGAATCTGGAGCTCTGTGCTTCTCTGTTAATGTTAGTATAGTTGGCAGTGTGAGCATTTACCCTGCAGGGTACTGAAACCCGAAGAGCGTCAGAGGGCAGGTTCATGGCTGTGCATATGCACAGAAGATGAGATGGGGAGAAGGTGAGACTGTACGCAGCAGTCAAGGTCACTGAGGAAATAATTGTGCCTGTATTTAAAAGTATAAGTGAAATCAACATCAAAGAATAGGATACAAAATGACACAGTACAATATGATATGACAAAAAAATGACTTGATATGTGAATTGTTTTGTCATCATTTGTATCATCTGTGTTGTCCTACTTCATTTATACTTTTACTTCAGTGCATTATGTGACCACGAAACCTTTTAAGGTCTTAAGTAGCACAGGTATATTTGTAGCAATAGCCAAAAATACATTCTATGAGTCAAAATTCTTGGCAATGCATAATGCATAGAACTAAAGGGTTAGTTTACCCAAAAATGAAAATTAGTCCAGGAGGTTTCATGGCTATATTTGCGCAGCCTGTTGGCCAATCTTCACTTATTGCACATTCCACCATTAAGAGCAAAGTGTGAAGGTTGACTATGTGCACCCAATGGTTCAGACATTGTACCCTAAAGGTGGTGCCATGTATAAGGATGATAATGCACTAATACACACAGAGAGGTTTGATGAACATGAAAGTAAAGTTGAACATCTCCCATGGCCTGCACAGTCACCAGATCTGAATATAATTGAGGCACTTTGGGATGTTTTGGAGGAGCGAGTCAGGAAACGCTTTCCTACACCAGAATCACATAGTGACCTGGCCACTGTTCTATAAAAGAAATGGCTCAAAATCCCTCTGGCTGTTGTGCAAAACGAAAACGAAATGATGCTGTATTGGCCACAAAAGAAGGCCCAACACTGTACTAATTGTGGTCTAAAACCAAGTGTTTCAGTTTCATTGTCCAACCCCTGTAGGTTCCTAATGAAATTCATTTTATTTTTTCCCAAATTCTGTTTTTTCCATTTAAATTTTTTTGGACTCCTGTTTAATGGTTAAATAAAATTGTATTATTCAAAAAAGTATGTCTAATTAATAAAAATCATGAAACTTATTCAATTTACCACCAAATGCTAATGAAGTGACTCTCAGAGCAGTTCTGGAGATGTTGTTCATGTATTTATTTCCTCATTTATTGAGACGGCAGATGCTGAAATCACTGCATGGTTCAGTATGTGTAGTAAGTAAAACCGCGCGTCTGTACCATTTATAAACACAGAACATGCAGGATTTATATTTTATAGTCATTTTGCAGCTTAATATATACACATTACGTTAAGCAATTTGATACTTTTGATTCATTCTTCCAAACTTTGACAAATTCTGTGACATTCCACATTAAATAGTAAATTCCATTTTTATGACTGGATTTCATCCTCTGGAGCCATGTGAGGCACTTTTTATTATAGATGGATGTGCTTTATTGGACTTGTTTTGGACTGTTGAAGACACCTGCCTATTGACATGATAGAGCTTGGAAGAGCCAGGATAATTTTTAACAAAAATAACTTCAATTAAATTTGTCTGAAAGATGGAAGTCATATACACCTAGGATGCCTGGAGAGTGAGTAAATAATGGGTTAATTTTCATTTTTGGGTGAACTAACCCTTAACAGACGTAGACGCTGTGATACAGTCTTAGGAGCTGATCCTCATAATGTCTTAAAGGCCGCATTACACCTGAATTACATGAACGTCAGTGAATGTTATTCACATAACACTGATCCAGCTCTTCTTAAAGTCTACAATGCTAGACGCAGTGGAGTCGAGAGGGAGTTAAAATGGGGGACCTTGAACAGCAATTGAAGGACCAATATATCTGAATTAGTTGAATGATGGGTTATATTTGACAAGCCACAAGGTAGCGCAGTAATGTCTGGGTGTGATGTTTAAAGGCTGTCTCCAAAACAGAAGATCTGTTCTGAGTCTTTCAGTGTCGGAATGCTCTTAAAGTCAATTTATCACTTCGCCTGGCCTCTATTGCATCGTCGCATTTACTGCGCTGAGACTCTGCTTGATGGGATTCTGTCTGTCTCAGTGGACAGGTTATAGCGCCGTAACTTTAACCTCCAGCTCTGTGGCGAAATGGGAGGAGTCTAAATCAATCACCGGGACTCAGACCGTCACCAGGGGCAACTGGTAATTGCAGCTCTGCTGCCTGATGCTTTCAGAGCAGCGGTTCTTATTTGACCTCACTGCAGACTTTTCACAGTTGCTTGTCTCTGTTGGTTTGCTGTGGAGCAAAGAGTGATCTATGAATGAATTGCATGTGCCTGGTGGGGTTAATGCTAATTAATGCAGCTCCCCCTAGAGGAAACTGTGGAGGGCATTTTTATATTTTGTGTGTGTGTGTTTGCTGCAGGTTCTGAATGCTGTATTTTTTTTAAGCACCGCAGTAATTAGCTGACCGTGTGAAACTTCACCGTCCTTAGCAATGAGATTTTTCATAAGTAGTACACACAGACATATACACTTTTTTTTTTTTTTTTTTTTTTTTTTTTTTTGTCCTTGAATCCCCCATTCTTAAAGGGTTAGATTACTCAAACAATGAAATTCTGTTATGAATTACCCAAACCCCTAAGACCTTTGTTCGTCTTCAGAACTCAAATTAAGATATTTTTTATTAAATCCAAGAGATCTCTGATTCTCCATAGACAGCATGGATCCTTCCATGTTCAAGACCAAAAAAAAAAAAAAAAACTTTATTCAACAGTTCTTCTCCTTTGCATCAGCCTAGCAACATTCCCCACACGTAACATGCTGCTGACGTAGAACAAATGTTTGTTTACATTTAAAGGAAAGTGCACGCATATCATTGTGCTACTCTCCGAAATGGCACTAGGCAAGAATTGTTTAATAAAGTGTTTTTTGTTTTTTGCACAAAAAGTATCCTTGTAGCTTCATTTAATTACTGTTGAACCACTGATGTGATGATACATGAACTATTTTGTTGATGTCCTTTGTACCTTTCTGGGCCTTGCACATGGTAGGACCCTTGCACTCCATGGAGGGTCAGAGAGCTCTTGGATATCATCAAAAATGTCTTAATTTGTGTTCCGTAGATGAACTAATTAATTAATTAATTACTTAAAGGAATTAATAATTTATGACAGAATTTTCATTTCTGGATGAACTAACCTTTTAAAACCTAAGGTCATCTTCTAAACCTCTCACCATACCTCTTACAGTGTGAGAACACAACTTTTGTGTCATGTGATTGGAAAATGAAAGCCCATGTATAGAATCAAAGGAAGTTTGATTAAAATTATCAGCTTGTCCAATCAGTGCCTGATATATATCAGGTTTTTTACTACTCTATTATCGGTCCCAAAAGAACTCATGATATAGAAATATTTTATTAGTAAATTAAAGATTAAAATTAATTGTAATCTTTAATTTCTCTTTTTGCTTATTTTTTTGCCGTTTCCGGAAGTCAATGATTTGAGGTTATCATTTTAAAAATATAAATATTTTTGTTATAAAATCCCATGGATCCGCTTCAGAAGACATGTGTTAACCCCCCGGAGGCGTATGGGTTAGTTTTATGACAGATAAATGTGCTTTTTGGAGCTTCAAAATATCAGCCATTATCCACCACCATTATAAAGCTCGGAAAAGCCAGGATAAATTTTAAAACAACTCTGACTGTGTTCGTCTGGAAGGAGAAAGTCATATACACCTAGGATGGCTTGAGAGTAAGTAAATCATAGGGAAATTTTCATTTTTGGTGAACTATTCCTTTAATATGAGTAGTGGACTAAGAGTGAGCTCATCCTTGCTGAAACGGCTGTTTCTCCCACTCGCCTCTTTCTACATAATGTTTGTCTGCCTTGTCTCTTGTTTCCTTTTTCCTCCTTTTGTTCCTTTGTTTTCTCATTTTTCTTTTTTCTTTAGATGCCTATTGTAGTCTTTCTTTTGTCACACTCTCTTTCTCTCCACCCTTTGCTCCAGCATTGGCTTTGTCTTTGCTCTAGGAATCCTTCCAGACAGTGTGATGTGCTCTAAAAGGATCTCCCTCTCACGCTTCAATCCCAGCACGCAGTGGAAAAACCATCAGCATGCCCCTTGTAACACGCCCAAGTGCTTTTGCTGCTCCCTGGCAATCATGCACTCCAAAAATAACAGGCCAATGATAATAAGAAGAAAAATCATATTAATGCGCCTGAAAGCAGCAAACGGTTTCAAGAAAGGTGACTGTGCCCTCAGGATACAGGGTGATGCATTGTAGCCACTTACAGGTTTTGAGAACATACATTCTAATTTGTCTTACATTTTCTTGGAGTCTGAAGGCAGGGCCTGACAGGCATAACCAATCCACCCACAGAGCTGATATGAGCACTGATCACTGTTCAAACAAGTGTGCTGGCTGCTGGATGGTAATTGAAATGCACAATGGGCCAGCCCCATCGCTCAAGCGTTTGAGCAGAAAGCACCGACAAGGCTCATCTATCGCTCACTTTGTTCTCTCTACATTGCACTGTGTTCGATTGATGGGAGGGTGGAGATGATCGTATCTGTCTGCTCTGGAATTGATATGAACATGACTGTCGATCCATAGGGACCTATCTAGTAAATCAATTAGTCGCTTTGTGCGAATGCACCGAATACTGAATTTACAGAGTAAACTACAGAACCGCTTGATGAATACAGAAAGCCCTAAAAAACATAATATCAGGGAATTGCATTGCAGAATGTCTATAAATGAGGAAGACACAAGAAAAAAAGTATGGTGTTGTACAAATGAGCTTAGTTTTGAAAGGTCTAAATTTAAATTTAAATCCAAACCATGTCACTTAAATGCTTCATGCAGGTCTGTTATAATATTGGGCTTTTATGTTAGTTTTGGGGTTATCACATGAGGTCTCCACAGAGGTTTCTGTGGTTACTAAGCACTGGGAATCTGCATGAGTGTGCATGCTTAGTCATTGCATGGTTGGTGTTGTTTTTTTTTTTTTGGAAGGACTGCTGAAACGGGTGCTCATTTAGGACTTTAATTAAGAGTAAAAGCGCTTTCAAACTCAGCGATACAGCGCAGGCTTCATTTACAGGAACCTCATTTTTCAGGGAACTGATGATCTAGAGTCTTTCAGCACTGCATGTGAGACACTGAATGAACACACAGTCCATGGGGGAATACTGTGGAATGATGAATGAAGGGCCATAATGCCTTTTTAAAATGTGTGTATAAATCAAAACCTTTCTTTTCAGATTACACATTTGTTTCTCACTTATTCTCTCTTGTTCCTCTCTTTTATGTGTTTGTTATTTGAGGTGAAAGCAATGTATATTGTGAAAAAAATAATGTTTCTTGGACTGGCTTGATCGTTTGTTTTAATTTCGGAAAAAGAGCAATGACCTTTTTGAATCTTAATTTATCCAAATTATAGAGTTTCTGCATAATGAAGTCATTTGTAAAAGGGACTTTAAAGTGATAGTTCACTCAGAAACTCTTATTTAGTCATTCAGTTTTTTTCTTCTATGGAACTTAAAAAGGTGGCAAGAATATTGACAGATGATTTCCATTCATCAAGAGTTAGCAGCCAAAAAATGACAACAATACTTAAGAGCACTTAAAGAATTCTCTTTTGCTTACCAATCATGCGATTATTTAATCCAAAAAACAGCAATAGTTTACCCGATATTACAAGAAGCAAAAGCTATAATTTTGTGAAATATTTTTACTATTTAAAATAGCTGCTTTCTATTTTAATATATTTTTTTAAAAATGTAATTTATTCCTGTGATCAAAGCTAAATTTGAGCATAATTACACCAGTCTTCAGTGTCACATGATCCTTCAGAAATCATTCTAATATGCTGATTTGCTGTTCAAGAAACATTTTGTTCTGTTTTACAAATGCTGTAACCTAAAAAAAAATATACTCAGCTGTTTTTAATTATAATAATAATAATAATAATAATAATAATAATAGTAATAATAATAATATATGTTTTTTGAGCAGCAGATCAGAATATTAAAAGAATGATTTCTGAAGGATCATGACTGGAGTAATAACACTAAAAATTCAGCTTTGAGATCACAGGAATAAATTACATTTTTAAAATATATTCAAATAGGAAACTGTTATTTTAAAGACTAAAAATATTTCAAAATTGCTGTACTTTGGATCAAACAAATGCAGGCTTGTTGAGCAGAGAAGACTTCTTTAAAAAACATGAAAAAATACCAGTAGTGTATATCACTTGTTGAACTCAGGAACCGCATCAGTAAATGAATCATTCTACTCAGCTAGTTTTTCTCTATTAACTGATTAATCTGATTCGCAAATCAGACTGATTTGTTCATGAGCCAGAGTTCAGTACACTAACTCACAGTTAGTACTGCAAAGTATTGTTATTGCTGAACAAAACCATATAGACTGCTTTTATGATGCTTTGTTTTTCTAGCTTCACAAATGTAATTGCTTTGAATTGTTGAATGGAAAAGAGCTGTGTGCTGATTCTTCAAAAAGTGCCTTTTTAGTTTCACCAAAATAACAGCATACAAGTTTTGAATGACATTAGGATAAGTAAATAATGACAGAATTTTCATTTTAGCAGAATTAGCACAAAGAAAATGGAGAAACATACCCCTCAGGCCACTTGTGTCTGTCTAACCTTGTTCATCTCTTCTGCATTCGTGTCCCTGTAGACACATCTTCATGGGGTAGTTAAAAGCCTGGGCTTAATTTAACCGGCAGTTTAAGTTCCCTTCGTGTCGGATAGGCTCTGCTCTCAACGCTTCACAAGGCCTCCACTTAGTCAAAACAACTGTTAATTGACAGGCAGAACGACCCTGAACAGTCCCTGAATAAAACATGAGAGAGGTTGGAAGTTACGCATGATCAAGTGGGAATTTAGAGGAAAGAGAAATCTGTAGACTCATAGCTCTCCATCTGCTTACAGTTCATATTTTAGGCTTCTTGCTGCTGATCACGGGCTTTAATTTGTCTACCCTAAACGGGTTTAACAATCAGTCTAATCAGCCACCAGGCTTCGGTCCGTTGGAGACCTAGAGGAAAGACTGCATTGTGGTAATTCATAATCTTTTGTGCGCACAGCGTGTCATGGAAAGATTGAAAGCAGAGAACAAAATGAAATTATTGACTGCTTTTCATTGCCTTGGCTCCCTCCTGGGACTCCTGCTTTTTAGCCTGAGAACAGCAGAGGAAAATCATGGCTTGTGCTCGGGATGGCAGCCTACAACAACACTTGACAGTCAGACAAACTCCAGAGACATCTACTGCATCTAGTCAGCATTTTAAGGCGTCATTGGCATCCTCCCCTATGCTGAGGCCATTTTAAACAATAGGCAGCAGTAATATACCTTGTTTCAGTACCTTTTCTTCCCAGTATTGTATGTGCTTT
Source organism: Cirrhinus molitorella (assembly GCA_033026305.1). NCBI lineage: Eukaryota > Metazoa > Chordata > Actinopteri > Cypriniformes > Cyprinidae > Cirrhinus > Cirrhinus molitorella. The sequence continues at coordinate 25,868,872 of CM065122.1, read as the reverse complement.
GTATTTTCATGCTTATTCAATTGTTTAGGATAGCAACATGCTATAGTCTAACTCTTTTTGGAATGTCATCAGTGGCATGCTTACTGCAAAAAAAAGTTCAGTTTCTGAAGCAATGTACCAATCAGGTAAATTTGTGTTTTTAGTGCACAGCCTTAACCCTAAGTGTTCTAAAATTAGTGGCTACACATCCAACACATTCTTAAAGGGATAGTTCACCCAAAAATAAAAATTCTGTCATTAATTACTCACTCTTATGTCATTCCAGGCCTGTAAAAGCTTTGTTCATCTTGATAACACAAATTTAGATATTTTTTGATGAAATATAAGAGCTTTCTGACCCTGCATATACAGCAACACAACTATCATGATCAAGGCCCAGAAAGGTAGTAAGAACATCATTAAAATATAACATGTGACATCCGTTGTTTAACCTTAATTTTATGAAGCTATAAGGAAGAAAATACACTTTAATTTGAGTACGACAATGCATGTGGGTTTGAAACAGCATAAGAGTAATTAATGATAGAATTTTCTTTTTTTGGTGAACTGTCCTTTTAAAGGCACATTTGAAAAGTAAAAAAAAAAAAATAATAATAAAAAAAAATTGTTTAGTAAAAAATGTAATGTGTTTCCTAAGTGTAAATAACCTTTTCATACTCTGTAAATTGTACAGTGTGTTGAACATAATAACATAATGGGACATTTTTTTTTTTTCTTAAATGAACGGCTCCTTAAATTACGGTTATTAGAGCTACACGATGCTGAATAAATTGAGAATCCAATTTTTTTTATTCTGATTCTGAAAGATTCTGAACTAAACAAAATAATGTGTGACAAAATATTATTATTGCAGTACATTTAAAATTGTTTAAAAATAATGAATTAATAAACATTTTAAAATGTATGTGTGTATTTCAATATTTTTTATTTAACACACCAATTTTAATATTAAAATTATACAAAAGTGGTTTAAATGAATGATTCAATGACTCACTCATAAATACTTCACTTGTTTCATTACTGGATGAATCAGCGTTTTTGAACAAATCTCTTGAATGAATGATTCAATGACAAATTTACATTATACATTTTACATTGCTTTATCCAAAGCGACTTACACATGAGGTCAACGGAAGCAATCAATTTCAACAAAAGAGCAATGATAAGTGCTATGACAAGTCTCAGTTAGCTTAATGCAGTATATGTAGCAAGGTTTTTATAGAGCAAGCTAGTGTGGTTTTTTTTTTTGTTAATGTATAACAAATAAAAAGAAAACAGACATTGAAACAATGCAATTGACACACACACACACACACACACACACACGCGTTATTCAAAACACCAGTTGCAAATGGGAATTTGCTCTGTTTTTAGCTACCATGGATATGTTTATATATGAACTATAAACTTTCATTTCTGTGACAATATGAATGACTGTAAGCCAGAAATTAATACTGTGTTGAAAAGACTATTTGTGAAGCTTCTTATTTTTTTTTACCCAAACATGGTAAATGTCTGCTCTCTGTGTCAGCGGCAGCCTGAATGCAGATTTGAATGTTCTAATATCATTTTGTCAAAGGTTTAATAACCACTGACGAATCGTTCAGCACACTAAAATCATTTAAAAATGGGGTCGCATGTGTGTTTGAATCAAGATCACGATTAATTATTAATCATGCAGCTCTAACGGTTATGGAACCAGGCATATGCAGAAAGCTGAACACAGCCTTTCGAAATATACATTTGATTGCGTGCAAGAACGCAGACGCTTGTCACATGCACACCAAGTGTCTGTGCTATTTCTCTCCTAAAATTATGACAGATGAAATCTCTTGTATTAATTTAAACTTGTATTAATTTAAATTGATATCTCTTAAAGAGAGTTCACCAAAAAATAAAAATTGTCATTAATTACTCACCCTAATGTCTTTCATAAGACCTTTGTTCATCTTCAGAACACAAATTAAGATATTTTTGTTGAAATCCTAGAGCTTTCTGACCTCAATAGACAGCAACGCAAATACCACGTTTGAGGTACCATGGAAGAAAGAAATTATTGGGTAAAGTCTGTTGGGTTTTGCACATGAAATGTATTCTTGTAGCTTCATAAAATTACAGTTGAACCACTGATGTCACAGACTATTTTAAAAGTGTCCTTACTACCTCTTTGGGCCTTGAACGTGTCAGTTGCGTTTCTGTCTATGCAGGGTCAGAATTGTAACCGAAGTGTACTATAGGAAACAACGTCCCACATAGTCTGTAGACATCAAACACTAGGTTTTAGAGCAGAACTATAATTTCATTTGTGTGCTTTTCACGCGCCTTATCGGCCTTGTCATAAGTGTTCTGCTTTTGGAGGAAGTATTCCTCCAAAGTGCTAATGTTTGAAGACATGTCTAAATCTGGAGTGGCTCGGAGCTGAATCTCAGCCAGCCGTTTAATGGAAACGAGTGAGTGAGAGAGCTCAGAGAGAGGATGCCTAGAGCCACAGCTGAGACAAAGACACGCTTAGAGACGCAGACACACACTGTGTCCATTCATCTTTCCCCAGTGGGGAAAAAAAGAAAAACACACATGCACAGAGTGAAGATACATCGACAGGGTGCTGCTGGCCAGTGACCTGAAAGGGGGATGACAGCGCAGCAGACGCGGTCACGGTCACAGCGGGGGCTTCTGGGTAACAGGACATCTCTGCTGCGACGCTTCATCTTTCACATCAAAGGCCTTTGTGCATCCCGTGTTATTGTACCCTGTTAAAACGCATTGTGCTTTATCAGACCAACATGCGCTTTTGGCTTTCATGTTGCTACATTTTACATCGAACAATAGAGTTGTTTCCGGACAGTCTTTTTAAAAGGTTTTACAATGAAGCTGTGGTGAAGGCAGGCACTGTAGATGAACCAATCAGCACGGCTCTATAATGCAGATATCCCTGATACTTTTTGGATATTCATGATCAAGGCTAACCTGTCATTTTTGTGTTCTAGATGATGAAACATGCGTGGGACAGCTACAGGCAATACGGCTGGGGCCACAACGAGCTCAAACCCATCGCCAAGAAAGGACATTCCACCAATATCTTCGGTAAGTAAGGAGCGCACATGTATGTTGGAGTCTCATTTACATGTAAATGACTGCTCTTGCGGGATTATTCGGTGTTAAGGACAGACACACAGTATCACATCTACATCCACTTTTGTGTGCTCTCTACAACTCGCTCGCTCGAACGATGAGACGTGCTTGCGCAGTTCACAGTCCCTAATCATTTCTGTGTTTGTTTGTGGTGTTTATCGCTGGCTCTCAGCTGCAGAGCTAAAGAAGATTCGACTACTGGGACTGAATCTGATCTGTGTGTGTACATGCGAGCGTGCCTGAACAAAGAAACCGCAAATGATCCTGTTTGCGTCTTACTCTGCTGCTGATGTAACTAAGGCTGTGTGTGAAAGGAAATAGAGTAGTATAAAAAAGGTTTTTGAGGAAAACATTCCAGGAATTTTCTCCATATAGTGGACTTCAATGGGCATCAATGGGTTGAAAGTCTAAATTGCAGTTACAGTGCAGCTTCAAAGGGCTCTACAGGATCCCAGCCAAGGAATAAGGGTCTTATCTAGTGAAACGATTGGCCATTTTTAAAATAAATCAATAAATAAATAAATAATTGTATATACTTTTTAACCACCTCGACTTTATGCATTAGTCACTTTTGAAAGGTGTGTCCTAGGTGGAAGTATTGGCCCAGTGTTTACAAAGTAAACATGTAAAAAATCAAACACCCTTTACAACAACAAAAAAAAGGTAAAACATTAATGTCAGATGATTTTAAAATTGGAGGAGAAAATTAGATGAGTTTACCACACATTACCTTTTACGTAATCGCAAAGCTAGTGCAAGATGAGCATTTGTGGTAAAAAAAAAAAAAATAATAATAATAATATTTTTTTTTTTAGGAATTGACCAGTCGTTTTGCTAGATAAGACCCTTATTTCTCGGCTGGGAATGAGTAGAGTCTATTGAAGCTGTGTTAAAACTGCAAATTGGACTTTCAGCCTGTTGGGTCCCATTGAAGTCTACCATGTTGGGAAAAATCCTGGAATGTTTTCCTCAAAAACCTTGATTTTTTTTTTTTTTTTTTTTTTTACTGAAAAAAGAAAGACCTAAACATCTTGGATGACGTGAGGGTAAATACATTATCGGGAAATTCTTATTTAGGAGTGAAAGTAATAGTTGACCCAAAAGTGGAAATTTGCTGAAAATTTTACGTTTTTTGTTGGAATAGATTTGAAGAAGTTTAGCATTACATCACTTGCTCACTAGTGGATTCTCTGCGGTGAATGGGTGCCGTCAGAGTCCAAACAGCTGATTAAAACATCACAATAATCCACAAGTAATCCACACAGCTCCAGTTCATCAGCTAACATCTTGTCAAGCGAAAAACTGCCTGTTTGTAATAAAATCATGAAGATTTTTTTAACTTTACGATTCCTCTATCCATAATATGTCTTTTTCCAGCAAACAGGGAATGGACTTTTTGATTAGAGGAAGCAATATTACGAAAACCTACTTTTTAAATGAGTCAATCACTTCTTATGTCACAAGTCCAGTTCTACGTTATTTCCATCTGAATATTCTCAAAATCTTTTTACTCAAATCTAATTACATTACATCACCCTCATGTTGTTCCAAATCTGTAAGACCTTAAGATATTTTTGATAAAATCCAAGAGCTTTCTGACCCTGCATAGACAGCAACGGTACTGACACATTCAAGGCCCAGAAAGGTAGTAAGAATGTCTTTAAAATAGTCCATGTGATTCAATGGTTCAATTCAGTGGTTCAATGAACTATCCCTTTAAATGTGTTGTGAATGCAGTTTCACTTTGTCTTTAAATATTTATCTTTCCAAATCGACCTCAAACAGTTTCCCTCTTAAACTTGCCAAGATTTAGGGTGAGGTTTTATTTGTTCTTTCTTTGAGATACTATTGAGACTCATATGATGCAGTTCTGTGGTTTAAACAAAATAAGAGGGATCTTTTGAAGAAGAACAAAGATATGAGAAGGAGAGAGAGTGTGGAAGAACAAGGGAGATGTGAGAGACTCTGCGCCTCATGCTGCAGTGCGGTGTGTCGAAGTGTCTTTCACACTTCACTTTTATATTTAATAAGCCTCTCACTGTTTCTACCCAACACGTGGACTGAACTCCTCAGCCATACATGTATCGATCACTCTGTGTGAATGTACTTGGGCTGGTGAAACACACTTTTCCAGAAGTTTTGCTCTCAGATATCCTGAACACTGTCCATCTGAAGTTCTGTCTTCAAGTGAAGAGAAACACAACTTCTCTACTCAAAAACACTGTCCATTGGTTGAGACGGTGTTGCTGTGTCTGGATGCTCAAGTACACATTACTTACGATAGGAGGAAGTATTTTAACATCCAAAAAATTATTCTCTTGCCAAAAAAAAAATAATGTGCTCTTAAAGGGTACATAACATACACAGTTTCACCTAATCTCATGTTAATCCTGAGAGTAGTAATGTATCCTTAATATCTCCAAAAAGTCTTTAGTTTTATCATATTTATAAAAGAAAAATACAGCTTTCCGATTTTCTCCGGAAAAAAGCCGAACTTCTGAAGGCGTGCCGTGGGCAGAGCTTAGTTTGACGATCACTTGCATTAGGATTGCCAATAAAACAGACATTTGATGCCGCTTCACTTACCATCTGCAGTTCTGAATCATGAGCAGGATCTTTTATAGCTGGGACCGCTCCGTCTTTCAGTATCAAACAGTATGCAAATCCAGCGTCTAACTGGTCCTCGTATATGAAACATTCATCAACAAACACACACTTGCAAAGCTCCATTGCTGCCCTGGAAAAAGAAACTGCATCCACTGTTCACATAACGCTGGGTTCTTCGGGAAGCTGAGCAAAGTTATCTTTGCTTTACAACTGTAACCACACTTCTTTAGAGACATTCTTCCCGAGTGAATCCCTTGCAAAGTGCAGTCGAATGAAGCACGTTGATGGGCGCGCTCTCTTTCTCACGGTCTAGTCGACGTGATTGCGGACGCGCTTTTCCGGGAGAAATGCTCATATAAGGAGTTCCACCACCGATTACGTCATTAATGCCACAATCGAAAAAAAAACAGCCGAAACTTGTACCAAACCCAGAAGTAAGATTTTCAGCAAAGAAATTCTGTCATTTGTCCAAATTATTTTTTTAAACTTTGGCGATCCAACTCTTTAACACTGTAAACAACTCTGAATATACAAAACACCATTGTACCCCCCCCTTTAAGTGTTTTAATGGAAATCCAACAAGATTTGTTGAAAGGCTGTGGGTTTTTTTTTAGAATGCTGCTGCATCATTACAACCACTGCTGCTAAAAATATTACAGCAAAACTAAGAAAAAATGTAGGTAGAACTTGCTACACTAACCAGCTATTTAGTTGTTGAACAATCAGTCCATCCTAACCCACCTCTAATGTTGTCAGATAAATATAATACATCAGCAGATATCATAGATGTAGGGTGGGGAGTATAAATTCAGTCAATAGAAAGTGACATTATAAAACTGTCACCAGCATCGACTCACTCATTAATAATGGCTCTATAAATACTTTAGGCCGCTTTTTTATTTCAGGCTAGCCAAAAAAAAAAAAAGCAACAGTATGTGATATTTCCACAAGCAACAAATGTAGTGGAAATATCACATACGGTTTATCACATATACAGGTCCTTCTCAAAAAATTAGCATATTGTGATAAAGTTAATTATTTTCTGTAATGTACTGATAAACATTAGACTTTCATATATTTTAGATTCATTACACACAACTCGAAGTAGTTCAAGCCTTTTATTGTTTTAATATTGATGATTCTGGCATACAGCTCATGAAAACCCAAAATTCCTATCTCAAAAAATTAGCATATTTCATCCGACCAATAAAAGAAAAGTGTTTTTAATACAAAAAAAGTCAAGCTTCAAATAATTATGTTCAGTTATGCACTCAATTTTTGGTCGGGAATCCTTTTGCAGAAATGACTGCTTCAATGCGGCGTGGCATGGAGGCAATCAGCCTGTGGCACTGCTGAGGTGTTATGGAGGCCCAGGATGCTTCGATAGCGGCCTTAAGATCATCCAGAGTGTTGGGTCTTGCATCTCTCAACTTTCTCTTCACAATATCCCACAGATTCTCTATGGGGTTCAGGTCAGGAGAGTTGGCAGGCCAATTGAGCACAGTAATACCATGGTCAGTAAACCATTTACCAGTGGTTTTGGCACTGTGAGCAGGTGCCAGGTCGTGCTGAAAAATGAAATCTTCATCTCCATAAAGCTTTTCAGCAGATGGAAGCATGAAGTGCTCCAAAATCTCCTGATAGCTAGCTGCATTGACCCTGCCCTTGATAAAACACAGTGGACCAACACCAGCAGCTGACATGGCACCCCAGACCATCACTGACTGTGGGTACTTGACACTGGACTTCAGGCATTTTGGCATTTCCCTCTCCCCAGTCTTCCTCCAGACTCTGGCACCTTGATTTCCGAATGACATGCAAAATTTGCTTTCATCCGAAAAAAGTACTTTGGACCACTGAGCAACAGTCCAGTGCTGCTTCTCTGTAGCCCAGGTCAGGCGCTTCTGCCGCTGTTTCTGGTTCAAAAGTGGCTTGACCTGGGGAATGCGGCACCTGTAGCCCATTTCCTGCACACGCCTGTACACGGTGGCTCTGGATGTTTCTACTCCAGACTCAGTCCACTGCTTCCGCAGGTCCCCCAAGGTCTGGAATCGGTCCTTCTCCACAATCTTCCTCAGGGTCCGGTCACCTCTTCTCGTTGTGCAGCGTTTTCTGCCACACTTTTTCCTTCCCACAGACCTCTTGCTTGAGGGTGTCAATGATGGCCTTCTGGACAGCAGTCAGGTCGGCAGTCTTACCCATGATTGCGGTTTTGAGTAATGAACCAGGCTGGGAGTTTTTAAAAGCCTCAGGAATCTTTTGCAGGTGTTTAGAGTTAATTAGTTGATTCAGATGATTAGGTTAATAGCTCGTTTAGAGAACCTTTTCATGATATGCTAATTTTTTGAGATAGGAATTTTGGGTTTTCATGAGCTGTATGCCAAAATCATCAATATTAAAACAATAAAAGGCTTTAACTACTTCGAGTTGTGTGTAATGAATCTAAAATATATGAAAGTCTAATGTTTATCAGTACATTACAGAAAATAATGAACTTTATCACAATATGTTAATTTTTTGAGAAGGACCTGTGTATATATATATGTGTGTATATATATATATATATATATATATATATATATATGTATGTATATATATATATATATATATATATATATCTATATATATACACATACATATATATATATATATATATATATATATACACATACATATATATATATATATATATATATATATATATATATATATATATATATATATATCACATACATATTTGTTTATGTATTTTTTTAAGTTAATTGTACAGTACATTTAATGTGTACATGTGTATTAATTAATGTAGTATAATATTTAAATATAAATTTAAGCTGCTTTTTTTTGTTCAGGCTAGCCAAAAAGAAAAACAAGCTTTCTTTTCCTAATTCAAATGCTCTTTCCTCTCTCTACAATTGTTGCTTGTGGAAATATATATTTTTTTTTTCTTTATTTTTTGGCTAACCTGAAATAGAAAAGTGGCCTAAACTATTTATAGAGCCATTATTAATGAGTGAGCTGAAGCTGCTGACAGTTTCATAATGTCACTTTCTGTTGACTGAATTTATACTCCCCAACCTACATCTATGTTATTTGCTGATGTATTTTATCAACCTGACAACATTACAGGTGGGTTTGAATGGATTGTTCAAAAACTACACTACTGGTCAAAAGTTTCTGAACACTAAGATTTTTAATGTTGTTGTTTTTTTTGTTTTGTTTTTATAAAGAAGTCTATTCTGCTTACAAACCTGGATTTAATTCATCCAAAGTACAGTACATTTTAAAAACATTTTTACTATTTAAAATGACTGTTTTCTGTTTGAATAAATTCTAAAATGTTATTTATTACTGTGGTGTCAAAACTGAATTTTCAGCATCATTACTCCAGTCACCTGATCCTTTATGTAAATGTGTATATATAATATTCTGATTTGCTTTTTATTTCAAATACTCAACTGTTTTAAATATAGATGATATAAAATTATATATTGGAATAATTTTTGAAGGGTCATGTGACACTGATATATTCATATATTCAAATATATTTGAAAAAATATATTCAAATAGACAGCAGTTTTTTTTTATAATGAAAATATTTTACAATATTACTGCTTTTGCTGTATTTTGGATCCAATTAACACAGGCTTGGTGAGCAGAAGATATTTCTTAAAAAAAAAAAACATTAAAAATCTTACTGTCCAAAAACTTTTGGTAATGTAAGTAGCCAGTTAGTGCAGCGAGTTCTACCGTAATATTTTTAGCAACTGTGATTTTTAAGAAGCACAGATGACGCAGCATACTAAAACACAGCCTCTCAACGTTCTTGTTGTTTTTGATGTCCATTAAAACATTTCAGAGCACGTTAAAACCCTTTGCGAGGGGTTGCATGTCTAAACTCCTCGCCTTTAAAACACTGCTACTCCATCAAAGCAATGCTTTTGTAACAAAATCCAGTGCCAATAAATGTCACAACAATTACCGCAGGAGTTCATGTTGTCTTCTGTGAGTGACGTTCCCATTATTATGCGTAATCCGCAAGGCTTTTGAGAGGATTATGATAGTTTCTGCAATAAAAGGTTATAGTTTTTATCCAGTTTGTTGAGGATCTGTCAGTTAATATATTGCTAGTATACTTGTCTGACCTGTGCCTGGTGGACCAGACTAAATTCAGTTTTACTGTCTGTGTTTTCCTTTGCAGGACAGAGAGAAATTGTCAGTATACAAAATACACAATAGAAAAAGTAAGCATAAATGGCAACATCCTTAACATTTGTAAAATTAATCTGGAATAGTTCACCTTTTTTTTTTTTTTTTTTTTTTCTCCATTTACTCGCTTTCATGTTGTTCTGAACCTTTCTTTTTGTGGTATTCCAGCAGGAAAAAATTAAATTATTTCTTAACTTACTGCTGAATTGACAGTTTCAAAAGAGGTTGCCTTTTGTGCTTAACCCTTGTTTAAGAATACTGATCAGCTGTGATTCCACACAAGGGCTTTGACCCCTTGACTGTACATCTGATGTGTTGGTCGAAAGGCCTTTGACCATTCCAGTGGTTCACTCTTGTGGTGGGACACGGACTCGCCCATATTGATCCTTAAATCGACATCCATTGATTGTCTTTCTTTGTGTGTGTGTAAAAACATTTGACCCATAAAAGCCTGAGACTCTGCTGCTGGAAGGCACTGTCTGGACAGATTGCTGATGGTAAGCACTTTGATCTGTAAACAAACACCCTGTTTACGGGGAATATTCTCAGACTGGACCCCAGGGTCAGATTGTGTAACCCAACGGCCAATGTTACGCATATGATAACACGGTACTAAAATAACCATGTTAACGTGTGGCCACACTGCGGTGCGAATGTTTGTTGCTCTGTTTCTGATGTATTATGATTTAATACTTCATATGTAGTAGACTCGGTGCTTAAACACTGCCATTCAAAAGTTAAGGATCAGTACGATCTTTTTTTTTTTTTAAAGAGGTTTCTTATGCTCATCAAGGCTGCATTTATTTGATCAAAATACAAAAAAAGCATTATTGTAGAATATTGTTACATTTGTAAAATAACTCTTTTCTATTATTATTTTTTTTTATATACATTAAAATATAATTTATTCCTGTGATGCAAAGCTGAATTTTCAGCATCATTACGCCAGTCTTCAGTGTCACATAATCCTTCAGAAATCATTTTAATATGCTGATTTATCAGTCATGGAAATAATTGTGCTGCTTAATTATTTTTTTTTTTGTAACCTGTGATACATTTTTCAGTATTCTCTGATGAATAAAAAGTTAAAAACAACAGCAATTTACATTTTAAAAATTGGTCAGTACATTTTTCTTTCTTTTTTTTGAAGAAGTTAATACTTTAAGTAAAGATGTGTTAAATTGTGTAAAAAGTGATAGAAAATTCAGCTTTGCATCACAGGAATTTATTTTATTTCAAAGCATATAAAAATAGAAAACCATTATTTCAAATAATGTAATAATATTTCACAATATTGCAGATTTTTCTGCGTTTTTGACCGAATGCAGCCTTGATGAGCATAAGAGACTTGTTTAGTAACACAAAAAAAAATCTTACTGATCCCAAACTTTTGAATGGCAGTATATAGTCAAGTCAAGTCACCTTTATATTATATAGTGCTTTTTACAATACAGATTGTGTCAAAGCAACTTTACAGTATCAAATAGGAAGGTAATGTGTCAATAATGCAAAAAGAAACAGTAAACAATTTTCAGTTAAAGGGAATTAATCATTGAATTTAGTGATGTTCATCCAGCTCAGTTTAATTAGTGTACAATATCGCTGGAAATTAAGTGTCCCCAACTGAGCAAGCCATAGGCAACAGCAGCAAGGAACCAAAAATCCATCGGTGACAGAAATGGAGGAAAAAACCTTGGGAGAAACCAGGCTTGGTCGAGGGGTCAGTTCTCCTCTGACCAACAAACAAGCAGTTTGTACCTGTAGAGGTTGTCTATAGGTGCTGACCCACCATCTGGATATGGACTGGATCAGTGGACTGCAGTGACCATCTGATCAGGATACAGACTGGATTTGAGTGGCAACGATGACCTCGGAATAAGCCAGATACAGACTAATATTAGCGTAGATGCTAATATCTTTAGTCTAGATTTAAACTGACAGAGTGTGTCTGCCTCCAGAACAAAGTTAGGTGGATTGTTCCAGAGTTTGGGTGCTAAATAAGAAAATTATCTGCCACCCGCAGTTGATTTTGATATTCTGGGTATTATCAGATTGCCAGAGTTTTGAGAACTCAGCGGACATATAAGGGACTATAATGTGATAAGAGCTCACTCAAGTACTAAGGAGCTAAACCATTGAGGGCTTTATAAGTAATTAGCAAGATTTTAAAATCAATCAATAAATAAATCAATCAATCAAAAAAAGTAAATAAATATATTTACATTTACTAGTATATATTACATTTACATTTTCTGCAGTTACAATACAAAAATAAAGCAAAACGCTTTTTAAGCAGAAGTTAAAATCATTAAAATAAAAATTAAAACAAGCAAAAAAGCAGACAAAATTTACTTGTAAGAGAAACACATTTACTCATCTAAGCATAGTAATAATATTACCCTTTATTTATTTACCTGTTACAGTGGTCCCTTTACAGTTGCTTCTATTATAAAAACACACTTTCTCAAGTAGGTTTACTTGAGATTTTTTTTTTAATCCTATTCTATTGCACTGTTTGTTTGGCGCACATGTGTGTGGCGGTGCTTATTCACTGAAGTCTGTAAAGCTCAATTCAGACTACATGATTATAGCCAGATTTTGGGACAGTCTGTTTGACGTAAGATGACGAGGGGATTTGTAAATGACAATGGGCACCGGGACGCAAGATTAAATGTTTTTAAATCAATTACATCTCTTGTAGTGTGTCATAGTGGACAACAACCGAATCCATGTCTGTAGCGCTTCACAAAGACTAGCATGTTTAATTTTCTTTTTTTGTCAAGGTGGCCAATAGGAGTACAGAAGCGCCTTTGTACATGCTTTCAAACGTGCCAAAACAAAAGAAACAATAGTATCGCTCCTGCTAGGTGGAATTTTACAATGGAGGAAATGTTTGTGGAGCTATGAAAACAATGCTTCTGCATTTATGATGTTTGTGAAAACATCAGTTCAGTTCTCTTTGACAGTTCATACTGTCCTCTTCATGCTATCCAGATTTGTGTCCACTGTCAGGTTTTCTTTTTATTTTTGGGCTTTTCTGATGACAAGACTGAGCAAAACACGCTGTTTTCTAGCCATTGTTTTACGCTCTTGTCGCCTTCTGTCTAGTCCTGCACTATCGTTGCATGTCATTAAAGACGACAAGTCATGAACGTGTAGTGTGACATGATTCTTCTTCAAGACACGACAAGATTTTAGGAGTCAAAATTGCATAAATCTGACACGGTGACTGTCGTAACTGACAAAACTTTGTGTAGTCTGAACCTCAAGGGCCCCAAAATCACCTCAGACCCCAGAGGGTTAAGATAAGACTTTTCCACTCCTGACAAGGAAATGGAAATATTTGCATGACTTTTTAACATTTACAGATGGAGAATATAGTTATGCAGGAAAACATGTCTCAAATGCATTAAACGGCACAAATACTGTCAGAGCATCTGTCTGGGCTGCCTTAAGCGTGTAAACTATATCTTACAAAATTATTTTGAAGTCCTTAATATATCGCATTGACCATTTGATTTATGCATTTTCCCTGCAACAGCTGACTCGGTTTCCTCCACTATTTTTCAGATGCACTTGTAACATCAAACTACTGTATTAATGTAAACCACTTTGCCTTATTCTGTGTATTTATTGAAAATAAATCAATATATTGTACAAAGTCGATATAGTCAAGGCAAGGCAACAGTGGGCCGTAACTGTAGTCATTACGATTATGTCATTTAAAAGGTTTTACAAGACAATAAAGAGGTGGAGATTTTTATTTTTTCTAAGCGGTGAGGCTTTGTGTTTTCATTTCTTTCCACCACATCATGGCTGAATGAACTGATTAGACTTAACCTCAGTGTGAACCCTTCACACATTGAGCGGGAAGTTGTTCTATCCTATGCTAATGTGAGAAGAGAGAGAGCGAGAAGGCTGAATCTAGACGGTTTTCGCCTGGGCATAGCCCTCCAGACCCGCAGCTGGAGACGGGCCATTGTGTTCTCCGTCATCCCGACGTCCAGTGTTGTTGCCATAGCAACGGCAGGGCTAGCTGAGGTCAGAATGCGTATGCCGGCTGATAAGAGGCAGAGCATCCAGACTACTGAGTCTTTAATCAGCTCTCTGGTTAATCAATACCAACCAGCCTGCAGCTAATCAGCTGAGGACATTCAGCATGAGTCTGATGCTCAGGCCATTGTCCATAACTGGGTCATTTTTGTTCCTCATATCTGTTCCAAGGAATAAAAGAGCACAATGCATGATGAGTACTATTATAAAATGAGAGCTCAGCGGTTCTCCCTGACTGGTTGAAAGGGACTGGGCTTAAGCCTTGTTCACACTTTTGATTTTGGTCGCTAACAGGCGGCCCTGCCACTAGATGGCCTAACGAAGTTTTTTGGACAAAGAATCAGTTTGTTTTCTTGCCACAAAGATGAATAATTTTGCAAAGGTACAATAGAGTGTGCTTTATGGGTTTAATGAAGAAAATAACTACAATTTAAAAAAACGCTGTGAAGAACATAATTAAAATACGCAATGTAGAATTGCCAACTGTTAAGTTAAATATATACATAATATATGAAGAGTTCAGATTCAAAACCCTCTAAAAGCCATCTCAGTCAAAATAAGATAATGATACTGAGTGAATGCTCTCGACACACATTATACGTCCATTAAATACTTTTACTTCAAACTTGCTAAAATCCCAGCCTCAGCCAAATCAGAAATACCAGTACTATTCATAGGAGCCTGATCAAAATGCATATTTTACAGAAAAATGTCAGATGGACTGAACTGACTGAAAATATGTACATATAAAAACATTTCAGTTTTTTGTAAATATAGGGAGGTTGACTGTATTACATAATTCACAGTGCTTCAAGGCAGTGGACAGACCCTAAAGACGACTTTTACAGCAAGTTTTTTTTTATTGCGAAATGTTTTTTCACCAGGAATTATGTTGTTAAACACATTTATTTATGTGTCCACATTTCTTCAATGAGTTAAAATAATGCAGGCTGATGAATAACAGACTTGTAGCTCAAAATAGGTCTGACAGTTTAAAAGCTATTGTTAAAAGCCAATTCACTCTATTGTGTAATTTGTGTTAGTGAAAAAAGGTGTAGTTGTACTCCTTAGCAAATACCGTAGTACATAATAATGTAATATTGCCCCTGTGAACCAATTCAAATTAAAAACAAATACTCTTTCATTATGTAATCTGTGTTAAAGATGCATTTCTCTCTAAAGGTGCGTCCACTCTACTGTGGAGAAGACAAGTCAGCATTATAAACTTCATCATCAGTCATCATCAATCTTTGCAGCCGGCACTCACTTTGACAGTCACTCTTTTGATAATAAATCATTCAAATATTTCCTTGCTTTTTTCCAGACACATTCATGGTCATTACTTTTGCCAGTTCTTTGTGGCAGGCTTTACGAATGCGCTTAAGTGTGGAATAGGCTATATACAGTCAAACCAAAAAGTATTTAGACACCTTCAACATTATCAGTTTATTCGCTATAGTTTTGAAAATGGTCATAAAATATGACAAGAACTCAGTTAAACTGTGTCAGAACAAATTCATCTTGATAATGCCAGATGAGTTTGATAGAAAGCTATGTAATGGATTATAATCAACCAAAAATTCAAACAACTGTTAGTATGACAATATTTACACAGCTATCAATACTTTGTTGACAAATTACCAAGCAATGCTTAGTTTTGTTCAGTCTTTGGTGTAAAAAGGTCACACATGCAATTAAAGAAAAACATTTAAGCAAAACCTTGTCAGGTCAAAGCGTCGGAATAATTTTTGGATCATTTTCGGGTATAATATGTCTCAGTTTATTTTGCTATCCTCGCTTGCATAAATGAACTATAGTGTCCTGCCCTCACTAGTAAAAAAAAATCTGAAAAATTATATCTGGTGTCTGAATAATTTAAGTGATATTTCCAGGTAGTGTTGTCAAAAGTACTGACTTCGGTACTGACTTTTTAAAAATGTGACAACACCAGGGCTTGCATTTTGAGCGCTGTTGACCGCATTCTTAAACGCCTCCAATTGGCCATTGTGTTAATGTGCTCAATAGATATGTCTGTGATTGGCTACAATGGTCATGGGCTTCACATTCTTCACTAAGTGCTTACACAGATACACATGGGAACGTTTGAAAGCTGCGTTAATCAGCGGATCCCTAATATATCTGCTCATAAACGGATCCGCTGATAGTCTAGCCTTTCAAATGCTCCCATGTACATCTGTGTAAGCGCTTTGTAAAGAGTGTGAAAGATCTGTATTTACAACAAGTTTTTGAAATGATGATCATTGCAGCCAATCACAGACACATTAGTGAGTGTGTAAACTCAATGGCCAATCAGAGGCGTTTTAGAAACCACTCAACACCGCTCAGAATGCTAGTTGGAAATGTTCACTTCCAAAATAATAATTTCTGATAATTTACTCACCCCTATTTCATCCAAGATGTTCATGTCTGTCTGACTTCATTTGAAAAGAAATTAGGTTTTTAAGGATAACATTCCAGGATTTTTCTCCGCAGGGCTCGCAAAATTTCAAAATCTCTGGTAGCCCTTCGGGCAGGTACTCTTTAGATTTTGGTAGCCCGAAAATAATTTAACTAGCCCAAATGAAAAAAAACAAACAAACAAACAACAACAAAAAACTTTTTTAAAAAATATAGAAAATCAGATAGGAGTCTAAATGTCAGCTAAAAATATTTTAGAAGGAGAAGGAATTTTATTTCACTATTTACAGGGTATCTGCAGATTTTTTAAATATCAATTTAAGGCAATTCATGACCCTTTCTAAGAGCTGCACAAGTAAAATGAACACAGTATGAGTGGGGTTGGACAATGTATGGCAGCATATTAAGCCATGAAATTATGATTTACAGTTCAGATACAGGTTTTCACAAAAAACATGTTATACAACAGCATTTTAGCCTTTATACCATATTAATCTCTTAATTGTTTAGATTTTTAGAAGGCACATTAACTTCTTTCACATTTACAACTCTGTGTTTGCTGCATAAAAACATGGGTCGATATTTGCAATAATCTGACCAAAAATGATTGGAAATGGAAATTCATTCTCTGCCACGAGTTGGCGCTTTAGAAGTGCTGAAATATTACAGTTTCCATAGAAACGGCTGTACACAAAGCAGCACCGAGCTCAGAAATGACAGTGCAAAGGGCACGTTTCTAAAGACAGTCTTTCCCTTCAGATATATTCATATAAAGACATCCATGCCGCGTTTTGACTTTGAAACAGGCAGCACGCATATTTATTCAGTGACATCATTACGTTTTGAAGTTCAGTCCAGCCCTATCGCGATTCTTGTCTTTCTGTCCCCAACTGTAAGACCTCTTAAAATTATGATTAAAAGACTTTTCTTATACTATTTAATACAACTAAATTGAGGAGTATTTAAGGAACTGCAGGAGCCCTTTACTTTAAGATAGCCCGTCGGGCAGGACGGTAAAAAATTTTGGTAGCCCGACTGGAAAACACAATAGCCCCGGGACGTCGGGCTAGCGATTTTGCGAGCCCTGCTCTGTAAAGTGGACTTCAATGGGGATCAACTGGTTGAAGGTCCAAATTGCCATTTTAATGGAGCTTTAAAGGGCTCTACATGATCCCAGCTGAGGAATAATGGTCTTGAGTTGAAGAACAAACCACACAACCTTTCCAGCATGATTGCGTAATGTGTAAAGATGCGCATTACAGAGGTAGTGCAACACGAACGTCTGTGGTTTACAAAGTATATACATTTTTCGATTTTTATTTTTTTGATGAGACCGCTAGACCCGTATTCCTTGGCTTTGATCGTGTAGGGCACTTTGAAGCTGCATTAAAACTGCAGTTTGGACCTTCAACCTGTTGGCCACCATTGAAGTCCAGTATATGAAGAGAAATCCTGGTATGTTTTCCTCAGAAACCTTCATTTCTTTTTGACTGAAGAAAGAAAGACTTGAACATCTTGAGTGACATAGGTTTGAGTAAATTATCAGGAAATTTTTATTCTGGAAGTAAAATAATACTTTAAAATTTCAGTACATACGTTGGTAAGTTTCAGTTAGCTTTTCCAGGTTTCAATTACCTTTCAAACTTTAAATCTGGTATCTGATATGCATGTACAAGGTAACAATATTAAAAAGTAATAGATCTCCTCTTATTTTTTTTTTTTTTGTAAAAAAGTTATGTAAATACAATACAATTGTAAGCAAAATTTGTGTTTGTAGGAGCCACAGATCGTATTTATAATGTAGAGGTGATGAGGAATGAAAGAGAAAGGAGGGAAAACAGCTGTCTAAGGGAGTTGTGTCAAGACAAGGGATTGCAGTGAGAGAATGTTGCCTCAGTCGGCTGGTGCTTTTGACTTCTCCATTCATTTTCGGTATTTATGACCTCATTTGCGTAATTCCCATCAGCCACCAGCCTCGCCGAAATCTCCAATTATATATGCATCTCGGTGCTGCCCAACGAATTGCATTCCCTAGGTGGTTAATATTTCTTTAATGATGCGTGTGATTTTCTGTTTGACTGTGGAGAACATGGGGAAGTATACACGGTGTCTCAGCATGTCAGTTTAGTGCTCTTGGCGTGTGTGTGTGTGTGTCTGCGTTTGCTCTAGAGATGCATCAGTATGTGACCCACTGTGTTGTTAATGATGTAATGAGTGGTGGGGATGAGGCCTGGGGCATGTTGTCTTCTCCGTGGTGACTTCATAAACGACTGCAGAGGGGCAACCTCGGCTCGGCTCGGCTCAGGCAGGTGCCAAGCACCGCTACCCTCTCCTGCAATGCAGAGACAAAGCAGTTTAACACTGGGGTTTAGGCTTTTGTCATCTGCGTGCTAAGTATGGCAGTTTTGTGCAGTGCGCTGAGGCAGAATACATCCCAAGCACGTGCTAAATGCTGATGTACGCACAGTACTAGACAGTTAGTCATGCGTTTTTCCTCTAAATGTCTCACTTAGAAACGTTTCTGCTAAAGCCTGTAATGTATTCAGCCGTCAAATGGCCTCTTTTCAGAGAACAATGCAGTTGTAATTTTTGTAGCTTAGGCTCATTTGGTCTCTGAAATGTGTGACTGTACTTGAAGAAGGAATTTTTATGTTCATTTTGTTTGGGGGGCTTGGGTGTGTGGTTTTAACTAGATTGACTAGAAGTCAATATTAAAGTTTCAAAAATGTAATCATACCAGTATCTATACATGGTACTAATATGAAATGCACAAATTGGTGCACAAATCAGCCTGAGTGAATGTAAACAGCACAAACAATTGGATTTGTGTCAAAATATTGGATCTTTGAATTAGGCCTTGCAGTGTAAATGCAACCTAATAAAAATGCTGTGTTATGTCATTAATATTAATTTAGTAACAATATTGACTAGAAAAAAAAAAAAGACTTCTATCCTCTCGGCCAGATAAGTAAACTAAAACATGAACACATGCCTAAAAGGGGATCAAATAAACTGTAAAGGTAATTTTAATCACGTACCACCTTCACAGTCAAACAACATTTAATTGATTAAATATAAATAAATATTTATACACCTGAGTTTGGACAAAATAATATTTCCTGCCAGAGATTTTGAAAAAGGTTGCCAGTCACCGCCAAGATTTTTGATCGTTTTCATTAAAATTTCATTGCCCCCAGAATATGTTGTTGTATGAATATCTAAACATGCAATACTTCAGAATAAAGAACAGAGCCTTTGCTTTTAAACAAAAAAATGTGTTTTAATTTTCAAGCTTTTTTTTTTTTTAGCATTACATGGACGTTTTCAGCAAAAAGCTGAAAAATAACATTTTATCAAATCTATATCTGGATCATATTCAGGATGATGATCAAAGTATAGATGGAGTAGATTGCTTCTATCAGCACTCCCAAAGCTTCACAGTCCTTTACCACGTCCTGGATCAACATTTCACTCTGTAGCATTAGGCAGATTTCATTTATACGCTGTTAATCGCATTATTACTCGGATGTTTTTGCGTCTTCCTCATCTGTGTTTTCCTCGAATGTCATCTAACAGAACATCTTCCAGTTGTTTAAGAGATGTTGAAGGAAGGAATCCTCTTCTTTCTAAAACTATCCATAGTGGTTTGATAATATTCATTTCAGATGATCGTCAGGTGAGGTTTGTGGACAGGGCAGATGTTAAAGTTTTCTGTCCAGGTTTTATGATCAACACACCATCTTTTTCACAATTTAGCATTTTTGTGTGTTAATGTTTTAGTAATAGCAGTTCCTTTGTGGTTATTGGCTTTGTAAAGCTCTGTTTGGTCAGTTTCTTCAAGGTGAAAATTTAAGTTTGCTGTCACTTTTGCTGCAGTAGTTTTGTGGTGTTTGGACAAAATCAGTGTTCAAAAAAAGTGTTCAGTGGTCCCTATCAACACTTTCCTTCTTTGCTGATGTCTTGTCACACTTTCTGTTCCCAGTCATAATAATAAGGGCCGTTGTTCTTAAGACACCAAACAATTGGGCTGTTAAAGTTACAGACAATCCTGCTATTTGCCCGTTTTGGAAATCTTGACAGGTCCCCCATTTCTAACCACTTTTACTAACCAACACTGAACTATTTATTCTACACTAGAGAAGTAGCAATCTCACAATATGATAACATCACAATATGAATTCCACGATACAATATTTATTGCAATATTTTTTTAGAAAAGGCAAATGAAGACTTGGGGGAAAAAAATAGAATTTTGGAGCTCTTAAAGCATTACTTCACTTTCATAACAAAAATGTACAGATAATGTACTCACCACCTTGTCATCCAAGATGTTAGTTTCTTTCTTTCTTTCTTCAGTCGTAAAGAAATTGTTTTTTGAAGAAACATTTTAGGATTTCTCTCCATATAATGGACTTCTATAATAGACTGCATATAATGGACTGCATTTATGGAACTTCTATAATGCAGTTTCAATGCAGCTTCAAAGGGCTCTAAATGTTCCCAGACAAGGAAGAAGGGTCTTATCCAGCGAAACGATCGGTAATTTTTTAAACAGAAACAACCCATCTTTTTTTTTGTCTTCAACTTCAAATTCATCCTACATTGCCCAGTGTTTACACAGTGAACATACAAAGAGTTTTGGGTTTTTCAACATACCCTAATTATATTGACCCAAATCACAAAGCCTACTCTTACGCATTGCAGAGAGAAGACGAGCATTTGAGTTTAAAAAGTATATCAGTTGTCAATTTGATTAGAAAATAACCGCTCGTTTAGCTAGAAATGACTCTTCTTCATCGGTTGGGTTTAGAGCCTTTTTAAGCTGGATTTAAACCTCATTTTGGAATATCAACCTTGGGGCCACCATACATATCCATCATATGGAGAGAAATCTTGAAATGTTTTCCTCAAACATAATTTCTTTACGACTGTAGAAAGAAAGACATGAACATCTTGGATGACAAAGGGGTAAATACATTGTGTCATTTTTTTATTATTATTTTTGCTTTACACTACAGTAGGGTGCTGGCAATACTACTTTCCTAGTTTCTACAATTGAAAGAGATTTGAAAACGCCCCACTACACTAACTCACTATCTAGTGAAATACTGTAATCATCTGCCGTAAAAATAAAGTGGTGGCTGTTGTGTTCTTAAATGTGCACTAAACTCACAGCAAATGCAATAAATGAGTTCACTTCATTCACTGTGAACTGAGCCGTTCTGAGGTGCAGAAAACACAGGATCATGAGCTGATTGGCTAAACAAAGTTTGAGCTTCAATTTGAAGCACGTAGCAAAAAGACTTGATGAAGGGATTTAGCCATATTGTGTTTTCAGTTTTAGTTTGAGAGATACTGTGCATAATGGCTAAAAAACAACTTTAAAGACCTTTTATGTTAGAATAAGATGTTTAAATAAATTTTAAAAACTACACTTTTTCCCAGGAAGACCTATTGTTTCATATCATCATGTGACCATGATGATATCGAGACAGTTTTGCAATCGTTATATCACAATATTGTTAATACCATAACATCCCTACTCTACACTAATATATAAACTAGAGGTTATAAGCTTGGTGCTATTTTTAAACCCTTCAGTACAGTATTCAGTACAACTGTACAAAACGTGCAAATTGCATTCTCGCTTGGCGAAAGTCTAGACCCCAGCTGCTCCCAGCAAACAGCAAACACATTGAATAAGTTAGGTTGTGTTAGCTGTGCCATCTGAGTTTGAGGTGATGGATTCTTTGAGAACAGAACTCACCATGCATAAATTAGTATGCACAAAATGTAGGGCTGTATGTGTCGCACGCGAGGCGTATTGCCATAAATCATGTGAATACGTGTGTGATGTCCTTTTTCATAGCTGCATTTTTCTGAAGAAAACCACCGTCTGCGACTTCAAGGAGATTCATAGTCCTCTCCAAAGCTTTTAGGGCAAACATGCAGTATGAATGAGTCTTGATGGTCGCCTAGATTAGTGGCATCGACTAGTTCATCTAGATGTCAGGACGCCCTAATTTGACAGTGCATTTTGTTGAGACCAATTAGTCGATGTTCAGACAACCTACCAATGATTTGTCTTTGAAAAGATGTACATTTGCACATCCATATCATGCAGAGGGAAGCCCACAGCAGCATTCAGAAGTGTCTTGTGTTTATTTATTGTCCTGTTTAGCACCATGAGGCTTACTTTGAGTTAGCACGTTTCCAGCTGGCACACAAAGAAAATGCTGCAAACGCTCCCGAATGACTGACTGATTCCAGCTCAATTCCTGCTGCTTTTCCCCGCTCTACCAGGATTCTGCTGGGATTTCACTTTTAATAGATGAGAAGATGCCAAGTGCAAGTGGGAAATCACAGGAATTTGGTTCTGTGCAGTCCACCAGGAATGCACGTAAGCCCTTGACATGTTACAGAAGACCTAGAAACAAAAGAATAAAGAGTCAGAAAAGAAAGATGGGACTTTAACAGAAAGAAAAAGTGGAATGAAAGTCATAACATAGCTAGCAGTGTTTAAGCTGCTTGTAGCTTGATGGCAATTAATAGGAAAGTTCACTCTCACTGTTTTTTTTTTATATATATATATATATATATATATATATATATATATATATATATATATATATAAATAAAATTCGAGAGAGGCTGCATAGACAGCAGTGCAACTGACATGTTCAAGGCCCACAAAGGTAAGTAAGGACATTGTTAATGTTAAAATGTGACAACAGTGGTTCACCTGTAATTTTCTGAAGCTATGAGAATACTTTGTGCACAAAGAAAACAAAAATAATGACAAACATAATAAAAGTTGCTGAGCTGATGTGTTGCTACTAAAAAATTGTTAATCAGTGGCAACTCTTTACTCTGTTACACTGATACCAACCCTGTCCTTTGCTGCTTACTCAGAGAGTGCCTTTGCAGCATTAAAATGGTGCAAGAGTCTGTGTGTGTCTGAGAAACAGGGATCACTCCTCTCCCTCGGCATCACCACTACAGCCATTCATCAAAGTGCTGTGACTCAGTAAATATTCATCAGCCACTTACAGTGACTGACAGCAAGCACAGCACACAGCAAACACCAAATTACAAACAGAGCAGAGATAGGAAGAGCGCAAGAGGAAGGCAGATATTTGGTGAGAAAGGAGACATGCTGATGGAAATAAGCTGTTGAAATGTCTGTGCAGTTATTCATTAAGAGATCATGAGAGACGGACAGACACTAGTGTGCCCTTGAGAGCTGAATGTACGTGACTCGAGTGCTGATGTGTTATTTGGACCTGAGCACCTGTACATGGACTGTGATTGTATGGGTGTGTGTGTTACCGTGTGAAAAGCGCTCATGACTACAGCTGGCCTTCAAACTTTCTGTCAAAGTGCAGGTTGCAGAAAAATAAATGATTCAGTCAAGACTATACGTTTTCAGTCGCATCAAAAGTTAAATCTTTTGGCACATAAATGCCCTTATGACACCTAAAAGCAGTAAAAGTTCTTACTTTGTGTACATTTACCTAGTGATATCTTTTATTGTTTTATTCCATTTATTTTATTAATTCCATTAATAATTGATTCATTTTTTATTTTATTTTAGACACATTTTAGAGCTAAAGTCATGAAATATCTGGTCATAGAAAATCTTGTAACGTTTAGTTTGAGATTGTCATTAAATGCCTTAATGACTTATCTTGACTTTTAAAGTACTATGTCCTTAATTGTGGGTCACAGTCCTGCAGTGTGGCTGTTCTGACAGTTGTCTAGTAAAGAACAAAGCAGACTGCCTTTGCCCAGCCACGTCTGGCTCCAGGCTTTAGGCCGCTATCATCAGTGTAAGAACTTAGGACAGCAGATTAGCTGTCAACTGGTAACTTAGAATGGACAGTCTACACTATCAGTCATAAAAATCTTGTTGTGAATATATTACAGACTGACTTAAAAGACCATTGTTCTACTGTCTGTCTTTGCTTTTTTTTTTTTTTTAAACACAAGATGCCTCTTGGGTTTTGTGTGCAATATAACAAGCAACAGACAAGGACAGAAAAAAAACAAAGTGTGCACCCAACTTTATAAAAAAGAAACTCCCATTTCTGCTAATGGAGAGTCATGGTCATTATTTCTGTGTTTTTCTGTGGATTTTTTTGTTCTTTGTTTTTAGCTCTGCAGCTGAGTGGTTATTAGTTTTTCTTCTTTCTTTCTTTCTCTTCCCTTCTTTCTTTCTTTCTTTCTTTCTTTACTATATATCTACTGCAGTTTTAAAGTTGGGGGTCAACAAGACTTTTTCTCAGCAAGGATTCATTAAATTGACGACTTTCTTTCTTTACTATATATCTACTGCAGTTTTAAAGTTGGGGGTCAACAAGACTTTTTCTCAGCAAGAATTCTTTAAATTGACCTTTTTTTTTTTCTTTCTTTCTTTCTTTCTTTCTTTCTTTCTTTCTTTTTCTTTCTTTACTACTTTCTTTCTTTCTTTACTTCTTTACTACATATCTACTACAGTTTTAAAGTTGGGGGTCAACAAGACTTTTTCTCAACAAGAATTCTTTAAATTGACCTTTTTTCCTTTCTTTCTTTCTTTCTTTCTTTCTTTCTTTCTTTCTTTCTTTCTTTACTTCTTTACTACTTTCCTTTCTTCCTTTCTTTACTTCTTTCTTCTTTCTTTCTTTACTTCTTTACTTTTCTTCCTTCTTTCCTTCCTTCTTTCTCTCTCTCTTTCTTTCTTTCTATCTTTCTTAACTTTCTTTCTTTACTTTCTTTCTTTCCCATCCAATCGCAATACGCTTTGTTACTTTTGATATGAAACAAAGTCGCCAAAAAAAAAAAAAAAACAGCTGTGGATCATTCAGGTAACAAAACAGTATTAAGAATCAAGTGTTCAAACTTTTGGACGGGGGGTCATTTTTATAAATTTAACTGTTATTTTCTCTTGTGGACTATATGTAAATGTCTTTTTCAGGTCAGTACTAAATAAAAAAAAATAACATGCATTTTCTATGATCCTTATGTTTTTGTAAAATAATAAACACTTAGCAGATTCTACAAGGTGTATGTAAACTTTTGGCCTCAACTGTAATTGTGACTTTATATCTATTTTTATTTTAGATGAGTTGAGAGATAATGGAAATCAAATCGGAAATTGAATTGAATTGCAAGCTTTGAATCAAAAACATTAATTTGACATTAATGCTGAACTTTCTAAACTTTTTGAACTTTCTATTCATTAAAAAATACTAACAAAATGTATCAAGTTTTCCACTGAAGTACTAATGAAGAATGATTTCTGAAGGATCATATGACATATGTAATGTGTTTGTGTTGTCTGTAGTGTTAACGTTTCTGTGCATAATGTTTAATTTAAGAATTGCATAGAATTTAATTTAAATGTTTGAATGAATGATTATTCAAACCCTTACTCCTAAGTATAAGCGGTAGCAATTGCAAGCACTGCTAATAATAAGCTTTAACATTTGACTGCATCACGGCAGAATTCGTAATGTAACTGTAGACCATGAGCTGTTCATTAGCTTTAATGGTGACCGTGATACTTGATGAGGCAAACACGATTTCATTCCTTCACTAACATGCTTAATTGGGGTGAGGACCTAAACATGATTTTCAGTGAACTTTTCCTTTAATATCAGTGCGTGACATTTCACGGCTACGTCTTGGCAAATTGAGGCCGGTAGTATTAAGCAATGTAATTTTAGAATCACAGCTGAAAATTAGAATGGGATTAATACAAGAGGAAAGAATCCTCGGGAAACCGCACAATTCAGATATGTGATTTGTTTTCATTTCCAATAAACCCGTCTTCAAAAGAATTCCTCAACCACATCAAATTCACAGTACACACACTCAAGCTTTCCAGTATTGCGCTCTCTCAATATTTACAGAATCCCGCTACTACTTTCCACTAGCCAGAATCCGCAGAGCCTGTAGTTTCATTTGCAGAAGCCACATTTCCAGTCACACTCCAGTGGGTTTGCAATCTGAGCCTGTACGGATAAGTAATGTCTAAGACTGTACGAAATAAGAGTAGTGCAGAAATGATGGAAAAACGCAGCCAAAAGCTTCCCGCAAATGTACACGCCTCCAGACAACACGCTGTCCTGTCCACACACATGAGCTCAAGTGGGCCAGTCTGATGATTGAAGGTGATCACTTCTGACAGTGCAGTTTTATCTGGACAAAATATACAGTATGTTTCGTGTTCTGCTTCAGATGCTTTCCCCTTGTGCTGCTCAGATTTCTCGGGGGGAGAAAATGCAGAAATAAGTTTGTGACCTTAAAAAGTTCATCTAATATCCTGAGCGTTAACTGCACTGGAGCTTGAAATTAATGTTGGATTTTCATTTCAAGAGCATCAGCAAAGTTAAGTGTCTTGGGGAAAAGGCAAGTTGTCCGTCTGAAATAGTCGGCAATACCTAACATGCGTGTCGTAATGTGATAAAGAACCTCAGCCTCCGAAGGCAGCTGCTGGCTAGAGTTTGTGTATGAAAACAGGATTTTAAGAATTCCTAATGAGCTTTAGAAACAACCAAGCATATATTTCATCACTACAATGTGCTATTTCTCTGTACAAATTGAGCAATAAATTGGAATTGGACATTTTATAAATAAAACCCCTCTTTTAGATGCCATTTTCATTTGTTCCACCAACAGGATGTTGTGTAAACACTAAATTCAGATGTGTCTTGTTACCTTTCTACCTCTGTGTACTTCCTTGAAGGCAGTATTTTTCAGCAATAGTTTCATCATGCACTGATTCACAAGGAGCGTGATGACTTGACCCCGCAAATCGTTGAAACCTTACATTTATGGTTACTCATATCAGATGCATCTAATCACTGCAGGTGTGTTCACCAGCTAAACAATTGACTGTTATCTGGAGTTCAGCATTGCATTTGGCCTCATGACTCATTTGTGGAAATTGGACTGGAAATGTTTTTTTTTTCTTTGTGCGTTTGGTCTCGATGCACTTTATGGAGTACAAATTGGCCATCATAAAACATTCCTTGAGAGAGATGCTGCATACAGAATAGAGCCATGAGGCAATTAGGTTTTATAGTGTTTAGTTCAGACCCACATAGTACGTGCCTTATAGATGCTTGGGTTAAAACTGTTGTCCCACAACCAAATAAACGCATTTAAAAAGCATTTAAGTATTCAAATCTTAGATGTTTACTAAGATCATTCTCTGATCTATTGAAACCCGCAATAATATTTAATATATCAGTAAGCTTAACCCCTTAAGGGCTTTACCATTGTGTTCCATCATTGGAAAGGTCTAAGACCCCTAAATATTTTTTTTTTTATTGTGTTACAAATAATGAAATTAAAATAAATAATTAATTTATGTGCACCTCAAAAATCTACTTCGTAACAGGAGTTCTGACGTTTATCACAAAAAGACTCTTTGTTGCCTTTTTCCCTATCACGCTTTAGAAATCTTAAGAAATTATATATCACTTGAAAACTTAATCTCAAAATTCATCCAAACCATTTTAAAATCAGACATTGCATTACCATGGGAAATGTACATCAAAATCATATTACAAAATGTTTTTGTTCATGAATTATAAAAAATAAAGTTTGAATGCTGCATTTTTATGTCTATGTTCAAAAATGGGAGTGACAGTTAAAGTGTTATATATAAAACATATCAGAAAATATTTCCTTGTTCCTTGGTTGGTGTGAGTAGATGGGCCCCATCATTTTGAGGTAATTTTGTTCAAAAGTCTGAAAATCTATGTGTAAATTTAAGGAACGTCGCTAACAAACACCTTTTTTTTCTGCAATTAAGCACAATTTTTTGGGATTTATTTCATAACATTTAGTTTTTATATATGTACAACCGTTCCGAACTGTGCTAGCTAATGTGCTAATTAGCATCTTTGAGCTGGGCTTGAAAGTATCTAAAATTGTTACTACCATAACAGACACAACCGAAACATGTCATCATTGTTTCGGTAGTGACAAAAGGGAACATGTAATCCTTAATTTGGGGGAAATAAACAAAATTTTTAGTATTATGCATATTTTTACAACTTTACTATGTTTTAGTTATGTTTAGTATGTGGGTTAAAATTCTGTAACGTGATGTTTTGTCAAAAATAAAGAATATTGAATTATCAACTAACAAGATGTTATGATAGTGTTTAGTTCGATGTATATTCAAACTATTGAATCCTTTAGTTTGAAATCTGTATGATCAACTTTTTGCTTTTTACAAAGAAAAATTGGATGCAACAAACATCATAAATTACACTTGAAATGCTGTTAAACCTCTAAAAACGTTTTAATAAAATAGGTAAACATATATATTTGCTTAAGATGTAATCAAATTCTTAATAGCTCAGTATAACTCTTTTTATTTAATTATATATTACTTTCAGTGGTTTCCCAAAAATTTCTGAAAAAACAATATGAGAATTAACTACACAATTACACAGTTACTAGAATTATGTACCTTGGATATTATACAATTTTCATGCACGCAAAATTTGTGGAAAAAATTGTACCCACTTTGTACCAATTCTGTAGAATGGCCCATATACAAGATCATATCTCCTACAATTCTGTCTGTATGGTTGAATGTCTCTTTTTCATTACTCTCTTTTCTTTTTACTGTTCTTTCACACACACTTAGTCAGGGCAGCTTGTTGATGAGCACAGCAGATGTTGCAGTCAGGGTCCAGGGAGAATCAGTGGCAGCAGAAATCGTGGGCACTATTAAACTATTAGATATGGAGAGAGTTTGACTCTCTCCCCCACTCCATTCCTTTGATAAACCCCTGAGACAAGACAGATAGATGGAGAAAGCCTTCTGACTCATGCCTTTGGCTGAAAGATGCAGGAAAGTAAAGATCCTCCTCCTTTTTTGTTTACACAAGTACCCGCAGTCACAAACACACGCCTGCATTTAACTAAATAAACCTCTCAACCGCTAAAACCTCTCTGCTGGTTTGCTTTCAAGATGAGGCAGTGGAGAATCTGAAGAAAAACTGAATCTGAGGAATGAAATCATCACACCGGCTGCCACGTGTGCGTTCACATTAGAACAGCTCGCAATCTGTCGCCAGATGAAACTGGCATGGATAACACAAAGTGAGGGAGCGTGGGATGGAGCGATGGCTTGTAGGAAGCAGAGAGCGGAGCTTGGACTGATTGCCATTGGAATTCCCCAAGTAACTTTATTGAGTCCAATTTGATTTTCACCAGCAAAGTCTGGCATCCAGAATGCCAGCGTTGTGTAAATGCCAATCAAGATTCATTCAGTATGATGAGGCCTGATTTCCAGTCCAGGAGAAGCCAGAGAGTGTGGATTTTACTCGAGATGGGCAGTGCATTTATGGGAATGGAAATGAGGCAGCAGTTTTTTGTATTTTATCTTATTTCGTGATTTTATTTTCAAAGTGAAGTCACAGATGAGATTCATCTTTAGTGATAGTGCCATGGTCAGGAAAGGACTCACTTTACAGATGTATAAAAAAAACACTGAAAATGAAAAGGGTGATAAAGAGGAAGGCAGTAAAGATGTTATAGTCTTAAATGACGTAAGAGGAACGGGATACAAATCTTATAAAAGAGCGATGAAAAGCAAAAGTGTTTATGTGGTTTGTGAAGGGCTGGGACCATTTATGGTGCCTCTGGACAAACTCAAGCAGCAGTCTGGACAGATTAGAAGAGCTAAGAGGCTGAGGGCTGATGGGTATTTTTAGAGTGATTTGGAGTTCCCGACAGTAATGATGATGATAACACTGGTTCTGCAGATTGAGAGAGAGAAAAATGCCACACAGCATCTCTCAACAGTTTTGCACTCTTGAGAATAGTTTTATTCGTGAGATAACAGGATTCTTAAAATATGAGCTTTAACTTTAAAAAGAGTTGTTTAACAGGGGTTAGTGATAGTTTTGCAGGGGCTCTCCAAGTTGTTTTATGAAAAAATATAAAAATAAAATTAAATGTTAAACTACAAAAAATATAAAATAAAATTTCAGATCATCTGCTCTAACACTCTTTGTGCATTCTGATTCATGGTAGTGATGACCGAATCGTATTTCAATCAGATCTTTTCACATGAATCAGTTGGTCCAATTAACAAATTATTAATTTCTTGAGTTCAACTTACAGATTCAGTATCCCCTTTCACGCATAGAGTATTTACTGGTAATTTACCATTTAAGAGATCATGTGTGAACAGGACCTTTTCAAAAATACTGGTAAATTTGTTCTGGCAATTTACCAGTATGACAGTAAATTACAGATAATGTACTCTGTGTGAAGGCAGAATGAAGATTACTGGTATTAGCGTGTACAAGTTCAGAATTCGCTGATGTAAGACGTCTACATTCTGACACAGATGATGCATTTACTCCACTCTGTGCAGTTCAGTTTGAAGTCGTCTAATGTAATGTCTCTGGGCCAAAAGCAGATGCATGATTGTGAATGTTTGACATAAAAGTGAAAACATCAATAAAATAATAGCCATTCATGTTTACAAACACAACACTGTCATTTAGAGGTAATTTCTCGTTAATGATGTCACAGAGTTTACCGGTATTTTGAAACCGATGTGTGAATGGTGCTTTACCAGTGAAAAAGAATGTCATGGCCTGTGTAAACAGCACATTTTTGCATTTACTGGTAAAGTTATTTAGGTAATTTTACTGCAATTTACTGGTATTATTGTGTGAAAGGGGCTGTTGGTCCACTCAGTATATAGCTTAAATTTTAGACTTTCATATCATACTTAGCATCATAATTACTCCTTCAATCTACTCTGGAAATACAAACAGTTCGCAATTTTATTTAATCTTCTGTCACCAAGGCTGTATTTATAACAAAACTTTACAATTTTTGTTAAAAAATAGTTGTGCTGCTTAAAAACTGATGTTTTATATATATATAGGATTGTTTGATGAACAACGCTCAAAATAGCAGTTTTGTGAAGATTTTTTTTTTTTTTTTGAAAATGTCAATTTTTTTTGTAACATTATAAATGTTAACTTATGATCAATGTATTGGATCCTAGCTAAATAAAATTGATTCCTTTTTTTTTAAAGGAATCAATTTTATTTAGCTAGGACCCCTAAACTTTTGATTAAGCTGGGTTTCCATCCAAAATTGTGAATTTAACTTGTGGCAAAATTCAATATCGCATAAGAGAACAAAAATCATCACTTCCTCACAAACAGGCAATAAATATCACTAAGAAAAGTAGGAGAAGCCACTGAATCTAACAGTTTTCATATATGATACATTACTTGCACCTCAGAGTGAGCAGACAAAACTAGAAATGCGGTCATTTCTTTTGGAGGATGCCTGCTGTTTGGGAACGCAGTCGTGTAAGACGGTTCAAGGCAATTATACTGCAATACTTTGATGACAAGCTTTACTCAAGCATTTCAGAATAACCATAACAAGATTTCAGATGCTGTGAAAGAAGATCGGTCAGCTGGTTAGTCAGGTTATGCCATCCCATAGTGCATAAGCAGCATGACTTTTTTTAATGCACATGCCAGAATTTATTTGGCAAATGCATTTCCATCTCCCAGTAGTTGCATTAGTGCTTTTCACAGAAATCAAAACCACCTCAAGTGAGCATGTAAACTTTTTTGTTCCCATCACTAGCTTCTAATACGATACTTCAAAATGCACATAAAAACAGAGTGATGAAAACCTTGTGCTCTGAATGTGCAGATGAGTATTGCTTGCCTCAGATGGGCCTGATTATGTAACTTTGTTTTCTTTTTAATTACTGTGGTGTATATGTATTCAGTAAATATTCATATCCACATCCTCTCCGCAGGTAATTCCCAGATGGGGGCCACTATCGTAGACGCCCTGGATACTCTTTACATAATGGGCCTCCATGACGAGTTCAAGGATGGCCAGGAGTGGATCGAGCAGAACTTGGATTTCGGTGTGGTAAGTGGCCAAGACTCAGACAAGACACACACACACTTACCAACAACACTTGTATTTGTAGGTTTGGAGGAAAAGCATGTCTGTTTTTGTTTATAGACACAGTTATATCTCAGGACGCTGTTATTTCACAGTGGTAAGCTGTATACTTTGGCAGCCGGCTGACACAGCTGTATTAACAATCGTTCGATACCCTGTAACCCCAGAAAGACTTCAGTCCTTAGTGTGTGTGAATCCTTCAGGTTTTGATCAGATTGTGGTGGCACTTCATGGAGAACGTGTTGCGAGAAAGGAGTTGATGTGACACATCACCGTATCCAGGAGACAAGACTGGCGCCATGGAAACAATGTGAACCTCCGGAGCTCTGCCTCCAGAATTAGCCAGTGATGTTGAGGAAAAAAATGGTAGACAAAAGAGACGGCAGAGAATGAAGCGGGGGCCGGCGAGTGGCCCCAGGGGCTCCCTTGTCTCCTGCTCTCCTTCTCTGTCTGCATTCAACATCCTGACCCATTAATGGGATTTCTCCAGTTTCTCTCCCTATCAGTTGTTTTTCCCGGCCTCTCCTCCATCAGATATGTAGAACCTGTATGGTCCTCTTGGCTTTATCTTCTCTCTGGTGTCTGTGTGTTGTGTGATTTTTCTCCCGTCTCCCTTCTGCCACCTTTCTTTGAGCAGATCTGGTGGACTCACAGCGCCTGAAATTTCCTCTGTGTGTTTAGTTCATCTTTTTGGCTTTTCGAGTAGTGACCTAATTTCTTCTCTCTCCCCCTCCTCACTGTTACTTTTGGACAAGTATATCTTACAAAGCTTGTGCACTCTGATGGATGACTCACACTTGGACCGTTGGGTCTGGCCGTTGAGGGCTCAGCATTTCACAGTGGGATAGATGTGTTGGAAAGGTTTTTGGAGGAGGGCAATAAACTGCGAAGCAGTGAGGAAGGGAAGCATGTGCAAAACGCTGTGTTTCCATGAAAATGAAAGTAGCACAACTGTTTTCAACATTAATAATAGTAAGAAATGTTTCTTGGACAGCAGATCATCATATTAGAATAATTTCTGAAAGATCATGTGACACTGAAGACTGAAATAATGGCTGTTGAATTAATATGTGTGTGTGTTATGTATGTATGTATGTGTGTATGTATGTATGTGTGTGTGTGTGTGTGTGTATATATATATATATATATATATATATATATATATAAAATAATAATATTATTATTATTATTATTATTATTATTATTATTATTATTATTATTATTTTTATTATTCTTTTTATTTTTATTTTTTCATTGTCCTAAATATATATATTGGACAATGAAACTGAAACACTTGGTTTTAGACCACAATTAGTACAATTACAGTATCGTTTTGGGATTGACAAATACATGTCATGCACAGTAGCCAGAGGGATTTTGAGCCATTCCTTTTATAGAACAGTGGACAGGTCACTATGTGATTCTGGTGTAGGAAAACGTTTCCTGACTCGCTCCTCCAAAACATCCTAAAGTGCCTCAATAATATTCAGACCTGGTGACTGTGCAGGCCATGGGAGATGTTCAACCTTACTTTCATGTTCATCAAACCTCTCTGTCACCAGTCTTGCTCAACCATTGGGTGCACATAGTCAACCTTCACATGTTGCTCTTACTGGTGGAATGTGCAATAAGTGACGATCAAGCGGCAACCTCCTGCTCTCGCACTTGAAACAATACGGAAATGACTGAAGCTGCAGTTCATTGGCTGGCCGCTTGAGGCTGGCTCCAAAAGGGAGCAAATCCCCATAGACTCTCGTGTTAAAGTGTTCAACTTTATAACAGATAAAAACATGTTTACAGCCTGGTTTTAACAGCTAGTTTTGCCCTTCATGACAACTCTGAGGGGGGTGAATTTTTTTCTAACTCACCCATTTAAATTATATTAAGCATTAAAATTCTGCATAATTAATTGTGTGGCCACTTGAGTGACAGCTGGTGTCAGGCAGCCGTCACATTCCCTCAGTTTGTTCAGCAGTTGATCTTGGCATCTCAGCCGTGTTATTGCATTTGTTTTTTGTTAGGGTGTTACTTTATCATGATTATTTTAATAAATTTAAAAACCAGACGCCTTAGCTCCACCTGCGTCCCGCCTCTTTAGTGACGCGCGGTGACGCACTTCTAAAATGGCAACGACAGACCCCGCCCAACTTTTGCTTCAAAAACGCTCTTAAGAAACCTACGGATGCGTACCACTGACACTACGTCCATGTTTTTTTTTACAGTCTATGGTGACGATTGGCCACCAGGCTGCGCAAATATAGCCATGAAACCTCCAACACTATATTGGCCAGTGTTTCAGTTTCATTGTCCAACCCCTGTGTATATATATATATGTATATGTATAATGTATATGTGTGTATCCAGTGGATCAAAATTATAGAACCTCAATTTCCTCAATTTCAAGGTCTTATTTAAAGTTATATATAAGTAGAAGGGTAGTTTTGTAAGCATATATGTGACCCTGGACCACAAAACCAGTCATAAGGGTCAATTTTTTTAGTTTTTTTTCCTCCAATATTTGGCCGAGATGCAACTATTTAAAAAAATCTGGAATCCGAGGGCGCAAAAAAATTAAATATTGAGAAAATTGCCTTAAGTTGTTCAAATCAAGTCCTTAACAATCTATATTACTAATCAATTTTTTATGGTAGGACATTTACAAAATATCTTCATGGAACATTAACTTTACTTAATATCCTAATGATTTTTGGCATAAAAGAAAACCTATAACTTTGACCCATACAGTGCATTATTAGCTATTGCAACAAATTTAGCCCAATTTTGTCACGGTTTGCTTGTCGTAGGGATTCATGACAATGTGCGTCGGGACGCAAGATTCGAATGTTTAATTTTGTGTAGTGTCATGCACGGCACATCTGCGATGCTTCAAGACGCCAAAACGGAAAGACTTGCACGTTGTATTTTTAATATCGTACCCAATAGGAGCACAAAAACACTTTTGTTCAAGCTTTAAAAAAAAAAAAAAAAAAAAGCTTTAAAATATTTACAGATACCTCTGTTATTGGTTATTGGTTTTAATCTGGCACCTGGTGCACATTTCCTTTATTATATGGCAAAAACTGGCAGCATTCCTCCAATTTTCACTGTATGATGGTGGGCCGCTCTAAGGTGACTGAAACTTTGCAAAAGGCAGTTGTTCAGATGAAGGCCAAAGGGGTTGACCCTTTCAGCCATTGCAAAAAAAACTGGTCATTCCAAATTTGAGATTTCTCAAATATTTCAGGTTTACAATGATGCTAATTCATGCAAGTCCCCCAAAAGGCTAAGTTGTCCATGTAAGATAAATGCACGAGAAGACAAGATAATGCAGAGACTCTCAATGGAGAATCGGTTCAGTACTGCAGTTGGAATTGCTTGCCAGTTCAGCGCCGAAGAGGGTAAGGATCTGTCTCAGGACATTTAAGACAAGTTGGACTGAAAGCATACTCTGCAGTGACCTAACCTCTCATCACCAGAAAGAATCAAAAAGCCAAGCTCACCTTTGCTGAGGAGCATGTTGCGTATAGAGAGGAAAACTGGTCCAGACTTCACTTTAGTGATGAGAGCAAGTTTCATTTATTTGTGTCTGATGGGCAGCATTTTCTTCTGTGTCAAACTGAGGAACAACTGAACCCAAAGTGTGTAAAGAAGTCTCTGAAAAGTGGAGGAGAAAGTGTCATGGTTTGAGAGATGTTTTCTGCAGCAGGAGTTGGCCCTCATATACAGCTACATGACAGGGTGAATGCAAATGTTTACCAGAAACCTCCTTCAGCAACATGCAGTTCCTTCCCTGCAAGAATCTCCCAATCAGCCAGCAATTTATTTTCATGCAGGACAATGCCCTGTTACACTTCAAAAAAGCACTAAAATAATGAAATGGCTTGCCCAGAGTCCTGGTCTGAGCTTGATTGAAAATTATCAGAAAATAAATTATCTGATAATTAAATGAGTAGATCGCCCAAAAATAAACAGTAGGAACAAAATCAGTCACAATTATGACCGCTTAATCTGTTTTTGTCTGTATAATGAAAATCAGTGGTGTCCAAACCATCTGATTGGACCCCCATTGAGTTTCAATGTACGTACAAAAAGTTGCAGAGACATTTTTTAAATATCTTTTGTGTTCCACAGAAGAAAGGAATGCATCTCTCTCTCTCTCTCTCTGTGTGTGTGTTTCTGTTGTGATGATGGATGAGGCTGCCTGCCATCAGCATTAATCGCAGCTGTTAAACCAAAAACTGAATTAATGGACCTTGGTCAGGGAACGGTCATATCTGAATTAATCTGGTGCACGTTCACTTTTGTCAAAATTAATAGACATGCTAAATGAATGCTAAGTGGAAGGGGTTGGTTAAAGCATGTTCTTGTCTTATCAAATTAGTGTAAAACTTAGTCGATATAAGACGCTTTAGCAGCGTTATGTTCAGAAGTGGAAAACCTGCTTATATTTCATAAGCGGTATACAAAAACAGGTGCTGTTTTTAGGTGCTGTGGATTATGGGATTGTGACAGGGCTAAAACAGGATTTCGGGATCTTGTACAACCATAGAACTTCACTGTGTTTAGATTTGTTTTTCTGCATTGGTTGAATTAGTTTCTTTTTTGCTATTCAAGACTTAAAGGTGTGTGCATGTGTGTCTCTGTGTGATTAGCTGCTGTTTGCGGTGTGATCTTTGCGCGAGTGGAAAACTGCTTCATGGTAATTTTCTCTAAATAAAGGTTGAAGCTGACAAGATGGATGTTGATGATACAAACATGCACGCACTCTGCTCCAGCATTCATTTCAGTCTCACTGAGAGATTATTGTATCAGCTTTGATGTAGATTTCAAGTTCATTTGGGAGCTCTGCATGGCTGTTATGTAGATATTTCATGCACATTAATAAAGCTGCTTAAATGTTTGTTTGAATTATGTATAGCGCAATGGTTGTGCTCTGCACTTTCATGTTCTCAAGAATTTTTGACTACACTGTTCTCCTTACAATCTTTTTTTTTTACAATAAACTTCAAATACATTGTATTTTGTAAAGTTTTTAGTATTGGTTTCAATTGATTGCTGAAAAAATAGGCAATCAATGTTCTGTTCTCACTCTTTCTGATTCCCCCCCCCCCCCTCTGTTTCTACAGAATGCTGAAGTATCTGTCTTTGAGGTCAACATCCGCTTCATTGGAGGGCTTCTGGCTGCATACTACCTCTCCGGACAGGAGGTACGTTATCATTGCTTATTGATTTTTGTAAGTTAGTGTGGTTCTTCTCTGTCCGTGGTGTTCTAGTTATTTCAAATGAAGGAAGTTTGTGCGTGTCACCACATAGATGAAGATCTAAACAGAGAGAGTTTATCTTAGGGCTGTGCTGTTGGCTCGGAGAACTAAGAACAGCTTTTTCAGGGGAAATAAATGTCCCTCTCTCAAGCCCACGTTAATTAACGCTTCCCTTCTGTCTTATCTGCCCATGGACATTAATGGAGAAGGG
This sequence comes from Cirrhinus molitorella, assembly GCA_033026305.1. NCBI lineage: Eukaryota > Metazoa > Chordata > Actinopteri > Cypriniformes > Cyprinidae > Cirrhinus > Cirrhinus molitorella. Next base: position 25,831,021 of record CM065122.1, on the reverse strand, counting down.
CGCAAATAGTCTCTCTCTCTTTTCCGTCATCACTGGGCTGTGTATCTCTGCCACCGCATATCACTGTGTTCTCCTCGTTTTAGTCTGAAGGTGAAAATGCAAAGGAATTAAACTGCAGCCATGCGGCACGACCTCATCGCCGCTCCACACACTTCATTAGATGAGTTTAGATACTGGACGTGGAACTCGCCACACTTGCATACAAAGTCATCACACTCGTCTGTCCCCTGCCTGCCTGCTTTTGTGTCCCCAGTGACCTTTTGTTCTGTCAGTACAGTGTTTTGACACGCCTGGGCATCAGGCCTTAGTCCCCAGTACGAGTCACACTGTGTTCATCTAAGTGTTTTCTGCATACAGTATGTGCCATCATAGACATGCTGTACAGAATGGGCTGAATGAAAGAAGAGTGTTCAATTTACTAGTGCTTGTACTGCCACTGGCAAACATGAGAGAGAAGTGATCAGATTAAATAAATTGTTTTAAGATCCATTAAATAACATTTGGATTACTTGTGCATTTATATCTTGTAGTTACATCTATTTGCCAAAAAGGCCTCTGGTATGCTGTGGAGTGCTATATCTAAAATACTCTGTATTTAGTTTTTGCAAGCAACAACAGTGCACCAGTTCTAATGCCATTGCAAAAGTTCAAGCAAAGCATGCTAGCTGTTTTGTTATTGGCTACACACAAGCACAGAACACCATTTAAAATCCCAGTCTCAGAGGAGACGAGAGCAGTGGATTTATTGATTTATTGACCGTATATTATGCTGCTGCCACACAGATCTAATAGAAACGTGATTTCTTTCCAAGCTGTTTACCTTCATAGACATAACCGACTGTTTTTGTAACTTTTGTGTGTTTTTAATATAAGCTTTTAACAGTTTAAGCGCAATAAGGCATGAAAGAGAACTTTTAGTAGAAGTTTAGTCCTTGCATGACATGTGACAGATGTTTTTTGGCAGAATATCTGTGGTATGAACTGTAAAGGCACAGCCCTATTCTGCAAAAGGGGGCAGGAAGCGGTAGCTCATTTGCATTTAAAGAAACATGCACAAAAAACGATGTGTTTCTGCTTCCACTCAAAATGGGCATTTTCTAAATTATATTATAAATGATCTATGGGGTATTTTGAGCTGAAACTTCACAGACACATTCTGTGGACACCTGAGACTTACATTACATCTTGTAAAAAGGGGCATAATGGGTCTCCTTAATTTAATAATTAGACAAAACAGTATAGTATTTTATTTTTGGCCATTTGTTGGTTATCGGTAAAACAAAAAATGATCTGGTTACTATCTTTATCTTTAAAGCCTTAATTCTTTACAGCAGATGGAGTCATTTTTTCGTAACAATGTGCATACTCTCCTGGTAGATACAGTAACTTTAGCATTATGGGAACTGAAGCACCTTTCCCCATTGATGGTTGTTCAAAAGCCTTCTCAAAAGTGGCCATGAGCAAAGATGACAGATTTGAAATTGCTTTCTTCCAGGGGATCATTCAACCACCAAGCAGTTGCCATTGAGATGTATAGGGATGCTAATGAAAAACTTTCTCCAGGTATTATACTCTACATCTCCTTGGAGCAGGCAGAGTTTCTCTATATATGTCCCCTATATGCAGGGGAGGTAGCATGGAGCAGAGGGTAGAGGCACTGACTGAATGCAGAGTGATATAGATTGAAAAGCCATGCCTTTTTAATAAGAGGTTTTTGATTAGGCGTGATGGAGAAAGCTGCTAGGGGTGGATAGAAAGAAAGAGGGTCCAGAGTAGAGAAAGTTGTGTATTGGACTGATGTGCAGCTGTTTTTTTCTAGAAAACGGTATGTGATCTGAAGAAGACCGAGGACTGTATACTTGTATCGGTTCTGGAGGTTATCTCTCCTGTGCAAGACCACATCCCCCATTTCTTCTCTCTCTTGTCAGCCGGCTCCAGCAGAAGCCATGTGCGGTGATGGATGATGTTTACTCTGCTGTCCCTCTGTCCTCTCCTCCGCTGTCTTTTGGTCCTCTTGTCTTCTCTTTTATCCCTTCCTTTCATCTTTCTTTCTAAGTCTTTCCTCGTTCTTTAGATCCTCTCACCCCTGCATCTCTTGACAGTGTTGTTTCATGATGGCAGTGAAGAGATGAATTTAGATCTAAAGCAGCAAGGGGCCAGAGTTTGGTATATGCTGTATGGGAAGCCAAAAGCCAAAGTCTGCTGCTTCATTGGCCATTCAAAAGTAGTTTTTAGCAGTTATATGTGACCCTGGACCACAAAATCAGTCATAAGTAGCAATAGCCAACAATGCATTGCATATGGGTCGAGAATCGATTTTTCTTTTATTTATTTCTTTTTAAATTTCCTGGCATAAATATATCAAAACTCAATTTTTGATTCGTAATATGCATTGCTAAAAACTTCATTTTTACAGCTTTGAAGGTGTTTTTCTCAATATTTTTGATTCAGCTTTCATGTGTACATTGCAAAAAATGGACCCTTATAACTGGTTTTGTGGTTCAGGGTCAAATATTTAATTTAGGCATGTGACATTTCTGTTAAACTCAAAAAATATACCAGTGCACACAATTCACTTGAGTTTCTAGCAGAAATGAACACTAGAGGTACTAAAACACAAACGACTTGAACAGTTTTTCAAACAAGTTATGATTACAAAGATGTTATGAACGTAAAGAGATGGTTCACTCAAAACTGGAAATTATGTCATTAATTACTTACCCTCGTGTCGTTCCAAACCTGTAAGAGCTTTGTTCATCTTGAGAAGACAAATTAAGATATTTTTGATGAAATCCAAGAGCTTTCTGACCCTGCATAGACAGCAATGCAAGTGACACATTTAAAGCCTAGAAATGTTGTAAGGACAGTGATAAAATTGTCCAGTCTTTGTAAACATGAAGGCTGAAACAGAAGAAACAGTTGAATAAAGTCATTTTTGTTTTCTTGTTAAGGTTGAACCACTGATGTCACATGGCCTGTTCTAACAATGTCTTGACTACCTTTCTGGTCAAAAAGCTCTCTCAGATTTTAAAAATCAAAAGTATCTTGATTTGTGCTCTGAAGATGAATTATAGTTTTACGGCTTTAGAACAGCATGAGGGTAAGAAATTAATGACAATTTTAATTTTTGGATGAACTATCCCTTTAATTACATGTGGCTTCTTGTGCAATACTATGTTATGACCTCAAAACACTTGTAGCATTAGATTTGTAAACGAATATATTTTTAACTAATAAACATTTAACATTTCGCTGGGTTTGTACATGTTTCACCCAGCGGTGGGTTGTTTTAACCAAGCATTTTTTGATGGTTCTTTCTCAAACAGCATCTTCCAAGTCCACATTTTCATGATGTAATGACAGTTTGATGCATTAGGGGAGAGCAAGATGTAAAGTGTTGGGTTAAGTTGGAGATGATGTGCATGAAAAGAGTTTAATACAGCAGTCCACTCAACCACCTGTCTTCATTAGAGAGATGATGACTGATGATAGGAAGCGGTGTGTACTTTTTTTTTCTTTTTTTTTTCCTTATACAGCCAAATTTTGTCTTAAAATAAATAAGGGGCCTTTGCTTAGTTGTATCTAATAATGATTAATTATTATTATTATTATTATTATTACTATTATTATTATTATTATTATTATTATTAGGTAAATAATTTGTCTTATTATTTGTATTTTTTTGGTATTTTATTTTTGATTACATTGTATAGTTTACCATTCGATATTTGACGTTTTATGTGAGGACTAGCAAACAGAAGCAGAAGTTTCTCTTTGTGGTCATAAAAAATGTAAAACTCTCTCTAAATACTAATATATATATATATATATATATATATATATATATATATATATATATATATATATATATATATATATATATATATATATAATATAGTTTTTTTTTCTTCTGTGGTTAAGACCATTATAGCATTTTCCAGGTACCTCACCAGCAAGCCAGCAATTTTGGATGACTTGTTGGTTTCACGTCTAGCAGTAAATTTTCCAGTGGATCTAGACAGCTCTTTTCTTTGGAAGACAAATCCAGGTTCTTTGTGCTCCTACAGATGCGCAGACATTTTGGCATTCTCTGTGAGATGGTTCAGTTACTGTATGTTTGACAGCCTAATTACTGTATGAAGCAGTAGATTTCCTCAAACACAGTGCTGACGGTGGTTTTATTTCTTACCATTTTTTTCAAACCAAATAGGATCATAGGCTGTAAGGGAACTACGCAGGCAAATATTTGTTCTTTGTCTTGATTTGCACATTTATTACAGCAGAAATGGTGTGAGGAAATGGTGTTTACTCCAGGCATTATGCAGCAGTTAGCTTTCTCTCTCTCTCGCCTCCCCATCAGTCTTTCTGTTGAGGCGCTGTCCTGTGGTTGTATATCCTTCACAGTGGTAGAGAATATGCGGTGTCACATTAGGGAACAACACACTCTTCTGTTGTCAAACACAGATCTCATCAAAGGCAGAAGAGAACCGCAGCCCCGGGCCCAGCAGAGGCAAGATAAGGACAGAGATTTAAGAAGGGATTTGATGGATGAGAAAATGTTTGTCAGCTACTCATCTGTGTGTTTGATGTGCTGCAGACTTTGGTCATGTCATCGCCTATCAAATCTCCTCTTGAAATACAAATAACTGGCCTTTCTAGATTGACATTTACTATCTGGTTTTCCAGCCCTCAGTTTGCAGCTGTATTGTTTGGTCTGTAGCTAAGAGTGTGCCCAAAACACTCTGGAAATTGGCAGAAAGATCTTTAAGAAAATGGCTTTTGCAGTTTTATGAGCTGTGAAGTTAACATCATTGAGCGCCTAACAAGTGGTTATGTAAGGGTATGTTGGCTTTGAACATCAAGACCACCGGTGGTGGTGTTTATTTTGACATCCCAGCTGTGGTTTTGTTTGCCACACTCATCAGTGTAAAATGAGACGCACTGTATGCGGAGCCAGCTGAGAACTGGGACTAAATAATTGGTCAGTCTCACGAAGAAAAAAATCAAATAAAAAAATCAAACACGCATCACAAAATAACACAAACAAAATAAACTATGTTCTTCATAAAAGTACATTTCATCAAAAACTTGTTACTGTAATAGGGGGAGAAACTTTCTCATTACCTGTAATGTTTTTGTTTTAATGTTATACATAACTGTTGTACCGCTGTCATGCTAATTAAAAAAAATATATATAAGATGTAAACACGCAATTCTGCCTTTTGTTCCTCAGAATTGCATGATAAATAAAAAAATGAAGATAAGTCAGAATTGTGTGATAAACTTGCATTCGTGATAAAGTAAAAATTCCAAGAGATAAACGGGCAGTTCTACCTTTTTTTTTTTTCTCAGAATTGTGTGATATAAACTTTGTGAATTATAAAGGCAGAATTGTGTGATTTATAAACTCACAATAGCGAGTTTAAAAAAGTCAGAACTGCAAGATATAAACTCGCAATTCTGACTTTTTTTTCCTCCGAATTGTGGAACTCACAATTGTAAGTTATCAAGTCCAGTTCTGAGCGAAAAAAGACTGATATTGCAATTTTGAGAAAAAAAGTCAGAATTGTGAGTTTATATATCGCAATTCTGGCTGTATAACTCGCAATTGTGTGTTTCTATCCCACAATTCTGACTTTTGCGAGTTTATATATTCTATCACAAAAATGCACAATTTACAAATACATTGCATTGATAAGAGATTTTTTTCATTTACTAGTGGGGAAAAATCATGATTAATTGGCATGAGGAATCTCCTGAAGCTACATCATATATAGTTTAATCAAGAAAAGAGAAGCTTTTTGAATTTGAACTTGTGCTTTCTGAGTGTTTTTCCATGTCGACTCGAAGCTGCGTATCTATTACATTGTCTCTTCTAAAGCCGTGCAGTTTATTTATAAACCTGGAGGAATCGTTTTAAATAAAGGCAGAAAATGTGTTTGAAATGTAAATGTAGAAATGCACCGACCGTCCCTATTTGCTTTGAGGAGATGAGAGGCATTTTACTAAATGCGCATAAACATTCTCACAGACGACAGTCTAATTTCTTCATTAGACGACGTCTCTGATGCTGCGATCTGATTGGCTGCGCTTGCGTCGGATCGGCTGTGTTTGTGTCGGCCTTGATTGGCAGCTCCCGATTGTGCTGCCATGACGACGAACAGAATAAACACCAGGCAGAAGGTTTGTCATAAAAGGCTGCAGTTGCACAAACATACCGAGACCCAGAGAGCGAGAGAGAGGGCAGAAATCCAGCTTTAACCCTGTGGAACCCTCTGTACAAACACTCATTCCCTCCATTTCCAATGTGTTCCCCATAATCTCTTTATATGCTTCCATTAGATGTTTAAGGAATGTCTCAGACTGAGTGTGCCATAGTGTATGTGTGTGTTTGTGAACGGAGAGCAGAAGCTGTATCGTGGGGAATGTCCGTGGTCAAATCCTCATATGTGTAATAACAGGATCATCTCTACTGCTTATGATCCGCATCAACCAGATTAGGCTACAGCGTCGCAATCTGCATTCTGGGAATTACACACACATACTCGCTCACAAACACACGCCGCTCCAACTAGTAATCCTAAGAGAAGCACTCGTACAGCCTAAATTAGGCTTCTCTCTCTGTCTTCTGTCTTTCTCTCTGCCCGTGTCTCACTTTTCGCACCATTTCCGTACTATTTCAACCTTTTCTTGTTTTCCTACAATCTTTCTGTCATCTGAGTGACCGCAATAGTCTTTGACAACCTGATAACTATTAAAAAAAAACAAGAATTGGGTTTAAGAAAAGTGGTGAGAATGTGCACGGGAATTTTTGCATTTTTTCTTATACAACCCCTGCTTTTCTTTCTCTTTTTAGACATATACTACATAATGTTAGTTAACTGTATGTATGCACATTGTTTTTATTCAAATTAAAAAATAATTAAATGTATAATATTACAAAAGGTCTCTATTTCAAGTAAATGCTGTTCTTTTGAACTTATTCATAAAAGATTCTGAAAAACTGTAGCACAATTTCCTCAAAGATATTAAGCAGTACAACTGTTTTCAACATTAATGATTCTAAGAAATCTTTCCGAATAAAAAAACAATGCCATTACAGGAAACAATTACATCTCAAATATATTCAAATTAAAAAAAAATGTCATCATACACTAAATAAGTTTCTCCTGCTCACCAAGCCTGCATTTATTTGGTCCAAAGAACAGCAAAAACAGTAAAAAAAGTAAAAAAGTTATATATTTTTGCTATTTTAAATAACACTTTTCTCTTTTAATATATTTTACAATTAAATATATTACTGTAATTTTAAAGCAGACGTCTTGGCATCATTACGCAGTCACATGAACCTTCAGATATCATTCTAATATTTTGATTTGCTGCTCAGAAAACATGTATTATTATTATTATTATTTATTATTATTATTATTATTATTATTATTATTATTATTATATGTTGAAAACAGCTGAGTATATATATATATATATATATATATATATATATATACAGGTCCTTCTCAAAAAATTAGCATATTGTGATAAAGTTCATTATTTTCTGTAATGTACTGATAAACATTAGACTTTCATATATTTTAGATTCATTACACACAACTCGAAGTAGTTCAAGCCTTTTATTGTTTTAATATTGATGATTTTGGCATACAGCTCATGAAAACCCAAAATTCCTATCTCAAAAAATTAGCATATTTCATCCGACCAATAAAAGAAAAGTGTTTTTAATACAAAAAAAGTCAACCTTCAAATAATTATGTTCAGTTATGCACTCAATACTTGGTCGGGAATCCTTTTGCAGAAATGACTGCTTCAATGCGGCGTGGCATGGAGGCAATCAGCCTGTGGCACTGCTGAGGTGTTATGGAGGCCCAGGATGCTTCGATAGCGGCCTTAAGCTCATCCAGAGTGTTGGGTCTTGCGTCTCTCAACTTTCTTTTCACAATATCCCACAGATTCTCTATGGGGTTCAGGTCAGGAGAGTTGGCAGGCCAATTGAGCACAGTAATACCATGGTCAGTAAACCATTTACCAGTGGTTTTGGCACTGTGAGCAGGTGCCAGGTCGTGCTGAAAAATGAAATCTTCATCTCCATAAAGCTTTTCAGCAGATGGAAGCATGAAGTGCTCCAAAATCTCCTGATAGCTAGCTGCATTGACCCTGCCCTTGATAAAACACAGTGGACCAACACCAGCAGCTGACATGGCACCCCAGACCATCACTGACTGTGGGTACTTGACACTGGACTTCAGGCATTTTGGCATTTCCCTCTCCCCAGTCTTCCTCCAGACTCTGGCACCTTGATTTCCGAATGACATGCAAAATTTGCTTTCATCCGAAAAAAGTACTTTGGACCACTGAGCAACAGTCCAGTGCTGCTTCTCTGTAGCCCAGGTCAGGCGCTTCTGCCGCTGTTTCTGGTTCAAAAGTGGCTTGACCTGGGGAATGCGGCACCTGTAGCCCATTTCCTGCACACGCCTGTACACGGTGGCTCTGGATGTTTCTACTCCAGACTCAGTCCACTGCTTCCGCAGGTCCCCCAAGGTCTGGAATCGGTCCTTCTCCACAATCTTCCTCAGGGTCCGGTCACCTCTTCTTGTTGTGCACCGTTTTCTGCCACACTTTTTCCTTCCCACAGACCTCTTGCTTGAGGGTGTCAATGATAGCCTTCTGGACAGCAGTCAGGTCGGCAGTCTTACCCATGATTGCGGTTTTGAGTAATGAACCAGGCTGGGAGTTTTTAAAAGCCTCAGGAATCTTTTGCAGGTGTTTAGAGTTAATTAGTTGATTCAGATGATTAGGTTAATAGCTCGTTTAGAGAACCTTTTCATGATATGCTAATTTTTTGAGATAGGAATTTTGGGTTTTCATGAGCTGTATGCCAAAATCATCAATATTAAAACAATAAAAGGCTTGAACTACTTCGAGTTGTGTGTAATGAATCTAAAATATATGAAAGTCTAATGTTTATCAGTACATTACAGAAAATAATGAACTTTATCACAATATGCTAATTTTTTGAGAAGGACCTGTGTATATATATATATAATATTTTTTTTTTTTTTTTTAATAATTTTTTGAAAGTTTTTATCTGAAATAAAAAATGTAACATCATAAATATCTTTATCATCACTTTTGATCCATTTAAAGCATCCTTGCTAATTAAAAGTGTTCATTTCTATAATTTCTATCATTTGAAAGCTTTCGCATAAACCATGGTTTAGATCTTTCCATTTATCATAGAATCTTTAAAAATGTACACAACTGTTTTAAAAGTTGATGATAATAAAAAATGTTTCTTGAACAGCAAATCAGTATATTGGAATGATTTCTAAAGGATCATGTAACACTAAAGACGAGTAACCATGCTGAAAATTTTGTTTTGATCACAGGAATAAATTTGATTTTGAAATCTATTTAAATAGAAAACTGTTAAATAATAGTAAAACTATTTCACAATATCTCTGCTGTATTTTGAATCAAATAAATGCAGGCTTGGTGAGCAGAAGAGTATTCTTTAAAAAACAAAAATATTACTGTTTATAATGCATTTTTTATGGGAGTATAAACTACTTGTTTATTGGTCAGAGGAGAACTGACCCCCCGACTAAGGTTTTTTTTTTTATCCATCAGTGTCACAGATGGAGTTTTGGTTCCTTGCCACTGTCGCCTATGGCTTGCTCAGTTGGGGACAACAACTAATTTGGGGAAAACTAAATCGGGGACAAACAATTTATTAATTTGGAACTATTGATTAATTTCCTCAAACTAAAATTGCTTAAAGTTTCTTTTGAATTATTGATATATTACTTTCCCATTTGATACTGTAAAGTTGCGTTGACACAATTTGTATTGTAAAAAGTGCTATATAAATAAAGCTGACTTGACTTGACATTTTAAATAAATATATTACAGCTAAAATAATTTGCATCCTTGATGCACAAGGTGGTGCTTTTAAAAACTTAAAGATCTAGGTAGTATTTTTTTCATTAACTTCAGTCTTGGGGTTTTTTTCCCTCAAAAATTGTTTTATTTAGTATGTTTACTTTTTACTGGACCTTCTGTAAACACAGCTATGTGTGTGTGTGTGTGTGTGTGTGTGTGTGTGTGTGTGTGTGTGTGTCAGAAATATCTCAAAGGCTGTGTACATTCCTCAGACATCTATTTTAGTGAATTGGAGTGCATTTTAATAGACTCCATGTAAACATCCGTAAGACGGGCCAGAAATAAAAACCTCAGCAGTGACTCGGGCAGCTGGGCGGTTTGTCTTAAGAACCAGAGGCCTTTTTTTCTGCTACGGCTTCATTCTATCTTTGGTCCTAAAAACACGATCAACCATACAGCTCCCACTTTGACATGAGCAACAGATCTTACCCTGCTTAGAGGAGTCTGGCTGTGAGTCATCAGCGCTAGATATTTTCAAGCCATTTTTGCTCAAAAGCACTTGGTGGGATGGCAAGAGTTGTAGTCAGACAGTCTCGCCGAAATGATGATGACACAGTACTGTTGTGGGAAAAATAAAATATTGATTGGTGCACATTTGACATTGACGATTTCTGTGTCTATGCTGATATGTTCATGAAGTGTCTGAATGGACTTGAGTATTCAAGAGCTGCGGGGAAAAACCATCTGAAGCAATCTGGATGGTTTTAAAAAAAAAATAAAAATATATATATATATATATATATATTGTCATCACTTTCATGACAAAAACACGTTGTTCAGTCATACTGTCAATGATGGGCTCATCTTTGCTTTGAATGTGTCCATCTGCAGCAGTAGTTGTTGTTAAACTGCAGCTGTCTGAAAAGGTTGTCTCAGCTCAAAATTTGAACTTTATGACAAGGCCAAACAAACCACAGTGCATCATCTCTCTTCTGACAGTTAGTGAGTAAACACATTCAGGTGTGTTGTTCATTGGGTATTTGTTCTGTCTCAAACGTTGTTGGTCTCTCTCTCTTTGTGTGTGTGTGTGTGTGTGTGTGTGTGTGTGTGAGTGTGTGTCAGTTCCCCTCTGCTGAGTTTGTGGACAGATTTTATCCCTTTCAGTCAGAATCAGTAGCGTTAGTTGGGCTGAAAGGGGTGAATCTCACAAATCCCATCAGCAAAACCAAATCTGGGTCATATTTCACCTAAAATAATGCTTTAAGTTTAAGTTGTTACTGTATAATATTAAAGAGTAACACACACACACACACACACATATATACACATATACATGTATATGTATATGTGTGTGTGTGTTACGTAAGGAATAATTGACGACGGGCCGTTGAATTCCTAGAAAATAATGCACACCCGAGGTGGTTATACCTCGGGTGTGCATTATGTTCTAGGAATTCAGCGGACCGGTCTAAAACGTCATTTTAGACCTAGTAACGACACTTGAGCCGTTAATAGCAGAATAATGCAGTTAATAATGTAGTTTAGACAGACAGACTGGCAGGCAAACAGACAGAAAGAGAGAGACAGAAAGAGATTAAGCTAGTGAATTACCTCTGTGAGTCTGTGCTTCTCTCAAACAGCAGCAGCATCTCTACTTATAGTGAAACTTCAAGTTCATTTTCTTCAGGAACAGCGTCGATGTTACCTTGTTATGAGAAATGTTGTGTAGTTTTTAAGTTGTTAATCGTCAGAGCAGCGCTAACAACATTAGCACGTATGTTCACGTCTGTGCTGGCTGTTATGTGTGTGCGTCTGTTAGAGAGTGTGGAGAAATAGTGTTTGCTTTCCGTACATAATAAAACTTAATTTTGCGGCAAAAGCATGGAAGAAATCTATCGTTTCTTTGTATTGTTTGTATCTGTATTTATTTGTTTGGCCAGTGTTGTTGTGGGTTTTGATTATTTTGCTGTTTTAGGCTGTAAGGACCTTTGAAATAACTGAAACAGTGTGGCGAAGTGATATAAACATGTAATGCGGTTAGAACCTGCCTGGAACTACGTTCGCCGTGTGTTTCCCTGAAAATAATGCACACATTCAGAAAGTTCATCAGCCAATCAGATTCAAGCATTCAGCGGCTCCGTAGTATAATCTTTAATATTATACAGTAACAACTTAAAGCATTATTTTCTTAAAAAAAAAAATTCTTACCAGTAATTTATGAACAATACTGTATATTATTAGATTTGTAAATGCCATTATTTAATTATTTAGATAATATTTGTTATGTATCATTTATCATCATTTATCATTTATCATGTCTACTTGAACTTTTATAATGCAGAAAATGTTTACAGTAATGATAATCACCTTTTGAGAATAACTGACAAAGAATAAGTGACAGATTTTTGAAGAAAAATTAATCTTAAAGATCCTGAATAGGCTACATTTTCATGCTTCAATAGTGTAAGAATAATTGTTTTTTTTTTTCACACTGAATTAAATAATAAAAAAGCCCCTGACACATTTTTGTGTGATTCACCCACACAGACTTTTTTTTTAATGAATTCCCTAGAGCTAATTTGATTGTCCACCTGTGTGCTTTGCTTTGTCTCCCTAGTGGTTCATAATTTATTTCTCTTCTCTGTATGTCTGTGTCTCTTTTAGGTTTTTAAGGTGAAGGCTGTCCAGCTGGCAGAAAAGCTGCTTCCTGCCTTCAACACCCCAACAGGCATCCCTTGGGCCATGGTCAATTTGAAGAGGTATGTTCCGAACACACCTTCGCTTTCATTCCTTAGTCCTTCATTTTGTCTCTCTCTGCCATCTCTTCCCATGCTGTCTGTCCTCCACTCATTGTCCTGATGGGGGCCACCACATAATGGCAGGCTGTTAGACCTTGTGCGTCTACGAAAGTCCCTGTGGCTTTCTTTCTGTTTAACTCGACTTTCCACATAATTTCATTAGAATGAAATGAAAATTGCACAATTAATCTGCGGAGCGCATTGTGAATGTACATTAAGGGTTTTTTTGTGTTTAAGGAGGGAGGAGGGTCAAATCCAGCCTGACACGGCTTTTGTGAATTAATTGGGTGTTTAGAAGAAATAGCTCCAGAACAGACAAGACCACCGCATTTTGGGTGTCTTTAATCCTGAGGGAAAGAACGACTCTGTGTTTTATTAATCCCCATTCATGTAGAGCAGCCTTTCACAGGCTACACACACACACTCTTAAGTGAATGCTGTGGATATATTCGGAATGGAAATGAGAGGTACAAGTAAAGCACAGGATATTGGACTTGACAGAGGAATGATGGGCTGCAGTGAATTCATTTAAGCAGTTTGACTTAAATGAGCTTGCTGTAATTCCTCATTGTCTACACATTGCAAAAGTATAAAGGTCGATGTTTGCTTTAGGCTAGTAAGAAACTTACTGTACGTAAATGTCATGGGTGTTTCCTTCTGTCTGTTTCAGCGGAGTGGGCCGTAACTGGGGCTGGGCATCGGCTGGAAGCAGTATTCTGGCTGAGTTCGGGACGCTGCACATGGAGTTTGTGCACCTCACATATCTGACCGGAAACCCTGCCTACTATCAGAAGGTACACTTAAGTGGATGAGTGTTGTGTAATTCTGTTGAGCCCTTGTGTCTGTGTCCTGGTGTGAACTCTGTTTGTGTTCTGGTTTAGGTGATGCACATACGGAAGCTGCTGGCTAAGATGGACAGACCCAATGGGCTTTACCCCAATTACCTGAACCCACGCACAGGACGCTGGGGCCAGCGTGAGTACCTCCCACTAACATCCTCCGTGCTGCACAAGCAACTCTCACTTTACACTTTTCCAAAAGGCATTTTGTGAATTCTCACACTGTAGGAAATAAAGAGGGATTCAGACACCCACAACATGAACTTGATGCTGTGATAGATGCAAAAAAAAATAGATTGCACACACAACAGTTGGGTGAATTGATGTTTTATAAGTAGATGGAAGAATTGCCTATTAGCATTTCCTAGCACTGAATACAACAGACTTTTTTTTATCTATTTATCTATCTTTTCTATCTATAAACTTTTTTTTTCTGGGACTACTTTATCCATGAATGATACATGAAATCAGTGTTGCCAAGTCTGCAGTTTTCCTGCTTAATTGGGCGGCTTTTATACTGCTGCTTTTTTGTAATAGCCATTTGCTACTAGTTTTGGCCTTGTTTTGAGTACCAGTTGGGCTGGTTTTGTTACACAGACCTGACAACCCTGCATGAAATGCTGCTGTATATTTTTGCCATAACAAGAAATGTAGTTGTAACATGTAAATGTTTTGCTGTGTGTTGTTTGGAAAAGTATTAACATCAGGAGCATGCAAGTGAAGGTCAAGTATGCTAATAATCTAGACTTAAAGTATATCCAATATACAGTTGAGGTCAAATGTTTACATACACCTTGCAGAAGCTACAAAATGTTAATTATTTTAATAAAATAAGAGGGATCATACAAAATGCATGTTATTTTTTTTATTTAGTACTGACCTGAATAAAATATTTCACATAAAAGACTTTTACATACAGTCCACAAGAGAAAATAATAATAAAAAAAATGTGTACATATGCTTGATTCTTAATACTGTGTTGCATAGACAGCAACGCAACTACCACATTCAAGGTCTTGAAATGTAGTAAGGACATTTATAAAATAGTCCATGTGACATCAGTGGTTCAACCTTAATTTTATGAAGCTACGAGAATACTTTTTGTGCGCAAAGAAAATCAAAATAATGAATTTATTCAGCAATTTCTTCTCTTTTTATGTTAGTCTTTGACGTGCGTTCACGAGAGTACAACAACTTGCCCATCTGAAACACTCTCACACTGGTTACGGCCCAGCAGGCCATTCTTACTTCTGAGCCTTGTTTCTGTATTCTTATTGCTGCAATAATCATAAAAAGAGATTCAGATCAAACGGAGGATCCAAAATACCACTCTATGAAGCCTGTTTATAGACATAGATGATTTTCATAATCCCTCAGCCCGGATTTATTATTCTAAAAATGTGAATGACGACAATGGCAGCTTATCCTCATCTCCCTGATCATCGAACTTTAATAAAGATGGGATGCGAGGACGTTTCTTTCTTTATATCTAATTAGTAATTACGTGTGGTGAAAACACTCCACTGTGTTTTAACCAACTCTTAATTACTGAGAGAGATGAGGATTTAATTAGTGCCCTGCGTCTGAAGGCTAAACCTGATCAACCCACTGCGAGCAATCGCACACACGCACACACACACACACACACACACACACACACACACACACAAAGACTAAATTCCAGCAAAGTGTGATGGTGTGTGTGTGTGTGTGTGTGTGTGTGTCCGAAGGGGTAGAATGTAATTAAGGTGCACTAGAGATCTATTTTCTAAATGAAAACGCGACGTGAGTGACAGGCCATTACAGCAGAGTATTATTCCCCCCCTCCTACACTGCATATGCCCTGTGGACCCTTAAAGGGACAGTTACAAAAAATAATTTATTCCCCCTCATTTCATTTCAAATGACTTCCTTACTGTGTGGAAGTTTAGAAAAATGTTCAAGCAGCTTGGATATTGTTCGAAACGTCTCTTTTTATCTGCCGTGCAAGTAGGATGGAAGAGTAAATGATGACAAAACTTTTATTTTTATGTGAACTAAGTTCTCTCGCTCTTCACATCTCTACAGCATCACCTCCAGGGGCCTTTAGATTTTAGATCCACATCTCCTCCTCAGCCCATCATTCTCTATCCATGACCTGTCCGCTTGCTGTCGGCCAAGTCTCTCTGTAGAGATTTCCTGCCTGGATCTTTGATTGTTACTCAAATCCACCCTGTTGTTTTTTATTCAAAGACTTCGAGTGCATTTACTTTTCAGCGGGAGGCCGTTAGGGAGTTCTTTTTGATTGGCAGAAGTGAAAATCCAGACGTTCGATGACTGGCAGCCGTGCCAGAAGAGGCTGTGAAATAAAGGCCTAGACGGTTTAGGGGAAACTGACTGGGATTTTTGGGAGTTTATAAGTCTGAAGCCTCTCTGCTTCAATCAATCTTTCCAATGCCACAACTTTTCTTTTTTCCTGTGTCTGCACATCAGCCTTCACCATTTATGTATTATTCACCATTTTAATCACTGATCACTGTGGGGTTTTTTTTTAGGGGTTCAAGCGCATAATGCTGAAACCCTATTGTAATTGTTAGAATGATCACAGATCAGCAATCTCAGTGTAAAACTGATTGTGCAGACCAAACCGTAAGTCGTAGAGTCTTGAAACTTGAGGGGATGGTAGTACTCAATCCACTGGTGACGTCACCAAGGCTCGCCCCAAACGGCCTGACGGGAGTGCTACAGCAATCATAAGTAAATAATCACTCATAACTCCTAAATCATCAGGTTCAGACTCAAGTGTCTTATGTCCTTGGAATCCTTGGCTCCCACCAGACAAAACGCATGCTGAAGATTTGATCGTGAGCCTTGCAAAAATGTTGTGGTATTTTGGATTTTTTGCTAAATCTACTTTTGCCAACTAGTCCTAGATTTTTCGCTCGATCGGAACCAAACCAGTGCAGAAAGATTCTCTGGAGTATCAATAGAATATCAATAATTAAAAAAAGAAATGTTGACCTTGTGACTCACCTTCGCAAAGGGACACCAAAATATTTGAAAGGGGCAGGGCCACTTTTACTAGAATACCTATAACTCCTGAACGGAATTAGATATCTTTGCCAAAACTCGGAACACTCAATCTGAATTGGCTGGACAGAAATTGCAGAGCTTGGTCACTTGGTGGTGCTATAAGAGGAAAAAACATAAAAATGGCTATACCTACCTACCAACCATTTGTCCTATCAACATGAAAATTGCTGTGCACGGTCTTGGTCCAAAGTGCCACAAGTGTCTATAAGAACATTTGCGCATTTCAAAAAAACATGGCCATCACTGGCTGATGAAATTTGAGCACCTATTAAACATGATTAAGGGAGGCTGTTCAGAACGAAACCCCCAAAGGTTTGTGATATTGCATTTTGCAAGGACACAAACAATTGTGCATTGCATGGTTATTCATGTATCTAGAACCACTACTGTCAATCAAATTGTTTGTTAAATGATTGAAAAGATGTACTTTTGTGAACTAGTTTTTTTTTTTTTTACTCAATCTGGGAAAAAACACTGCAGTACAATTCTTTGCACTTTCTAAGTTAATAATGATAAAAAAAATTGTAATTTACCCTTTGGGAAGCTAAAACAGGGTCGTTTAGAAAAAGGACCTGTCTGAATTTACCCCAAATCCTATAAAACTTAAAGGAAAACTCAAAACTTCACGAAAACTGATGAGAACATGCGACAGGTGATTCAAAACAATTATGCAAAGGAGATCGGACCGTGGCTGGTGCTATAACAGTCATAAACTTTACAAAACATAATATTTCTATGGTAAATTACCTGCATTTCCAAAAAAAGCTACATAATGTCTTTTTGCATATGCAAAATTTTTTTGCTTAAATGCCTTAAAGTGCTTGAACCCCAGTAATCCTTCCTTGCAGCTATTTTCATTATAAATTCTACCATCTACATTTCTGTGCTGTTCGCACACACAATCGCTGCTTCTTCTTTCTCCTTTTGCTGCCTCTGAGCAGCTCGTTTTCCCCTCTGTTGTTTTCAACCTGTCAAAATTCTTACATTGTCAAGATCCACACATTCTCTCTGAACTGTATCTTCTTATACTTCACATTTTTCTAGCTCTATCCAGATTTAGTTATTAGTATTGCGTACAAAGGCAAGAATCACTTAAATCTTAACCGAACTCATCCTGCACTGTTTGTCTTTGGGGCGTAAATGATACATATCCATGATGTGTTGAGGAAAAGTGTAATATTACTTTCAAGCAATCTTTTTTTTTTTTGCCTAGAATACCTTGGCAACCACATTGCAACACTCTGGGAATTACCTGCAGCATTGTGTCGGCAGCTTTTGCACTGACATTTTCTGCAGAAAATGTAAACAATAATTTATTTCAAAATGTCCCACCTCTTGTGGCAGGACGGACTAGTTAGAGTTACTTACATGTGGTCTGTGATTGGACATCTCAGGCTCTCTCTCACTTTCTGTTCAGTTTTTTTCTCCTTCCTCTCTTTTTTTCCTCTCTCCTGTTGAATAATTCATGTCAGCTTCTACGTCTTGCCTCCACCAGGTCAGTCCCTCGCATCCATTAGCATAAAATACATCTTTTACTTTGTCTCAGTGTCTCTGTAAAAGATCTCTCATAAAGTGCTTCAGCCTCCTGCCTTGTTGCTGCCTCATTGATTTCTTTAGCTCTTGCTTTTTAAACCTGCTCTTGCAGATGCAATTTTTAGCCGTGTCACTTGCGTGTTCACACCTTTCTCGTGTAAAACATCACCTCTGCATCTGTTCTCCACCTCCAGTCTCCTCTAAAGACCTTCTATAATGGCTTTTGGCAGTTTATCTCCTGAACGTTTGTCCTGCTAGCTCTCTCTCAGCAGGCTGAACGCAGTACAGCTCGCTAACCTTGGCAGATATGAGCTGTGACAGTACTAATGGGCTCCTCCCTTGCTCGTCCGTGATACTATATACAGCAAGTCTACAGTATGCACTCCTCTGCCTCCCGCACATATCACACTTCCTGTTCTCTTTTGGTGATTGTGTATCCTGTCTGTTTCCCTGACAGGTTAACAAGCTTTCATGTAAATTTTGGCACTTTAAGAAAGAGAAGAAGAGAGAATGTATAGAAAGATAGACAGATAAAAACAGACTTAGAACAGATGTAGACATACAGATAGATATTAGACCAATGAACTGATTGATAGACATATAGATGGATGGATGGATGGATAGATGGATAGATAGATAGATAGACTATTATGTAAACATCTTATTCAGATCAGTACTAAATAAACAATAACATGCATTTTGTATGATCCCTCTTATTTTGAAAGGGGATGTAAACTTTTGACCTCTACTGTACATTGCATGTGAATGCAAATGTTTATTTATTACCTCCTTCAGCAACACGCGGTTCCTTCCCTGCATTCATCTCCCAATCAGCCTGCAATTTTACCCAAAACGGGTTAAGCAGTTCATTGATCTAAGGACATTGAAAAATTAAATGGCTGGCCCAGAGTCCTGAGCTAAACCCTATTGGACCAAGATCACACCAGCGCAGTTTGAGAAACTAGTTATGTCCTGAGGCCACTGATGTGTTGAAGTCATTCTTTCGTGCAACAGTGGTTACTGTTCTCTAATATTGATCACTGTGTTTTACAAAAAATGAAGATTTTTGTTAAAATACCTTGGTTATTTTAGTTATTTTGTCAAAACAAGTTAGTAAAACAACGGTATACCTACAGCTAATATTCCTTCACATTTTGTTTGATGAAAATAAAGAGTATTCCATTTTCTCTACTGTAGTGGCTCTTTTTTTTTAATATTCTGTTTCTGTCCATGGTGTCAATATTTCATTCTTAATTTCTACAGCTCCCTCCGACAAGTCAACACAGATTGTTTACATGTTCTGTTGTAGGTTCCCATTACGAGCCATTACTGACACAAATGACTCCCAGCCTGTCAAACACTCACACTTTACACACACTCACTCTGCAGAGTCATTAGCTGTGTCAAAGTGGAACACACACTCAATGGCTGTGTTTATAAGTGATTAGGTGTGTGCTGGTGTGTGTCCACGCTGAATAAACGCCAACAAAAACATGCTCACTTGCGCATTTTTATTGTAATGAGGGTCGGTGTCAAGCCTGAATACACTTTTATAGCAGCATTCAGGCACATTAAAAGACTGAGCTTTGAGCAGAATAACCAAAACTGAGCGAGAAAGAATCATAACAAGCTTTTCTTTGCTACACATGAATGCATTTTCTCAAAGTTTGGTCTTGTTTGTCCTTACCATCAGCAACTGACATTCGTCAAGCTTACTCTTGTGTTTCTCTCTTGCTCTGCAGATCATACCTCAGTAGGTGGGTTGGGTGATAGTTTCTATGAGTACCTTTTGAAAGCCTGGCTGATGTCTGATAAAACGGACACAGAGGCACGCAAGACCTACGATGATGCCATCGAGGTGAGAGCTAGTTGTTGCCATGGCAATTTGTGTGTTGTTTCATGCCGCATCAGTTTTATTCTTATTTCCTCTCTTCCTACAGGCTATCGAGCGCCACCTCATCCGCAAGTCCAACGGCGGCCTTACTTTCATTGGGGAGTGGAAAAACGGACACTTGGAGCGTAAGATGGGTCATCTGACTTGCTTTGCTGGAGGCATGTTTGCCCTGGGGGCTGATGGGTCGCCGGATGATAAAGCTGGACACTACCTGCAACTCGGAGCAGAGATTGCACACACCTGCCACGAAAGCTACGATCGCACTGGTTAGTGAATAAGAGGGGGCGAGAGAGATGAACGGTATAAAAAAATGTATTAGATCTTTGGATTCTTTGGATCTCATTTGTAGCATGGTTTTGTTGCCGTGGTAACACTACAGGTTATTCTCAGAGTGTGGCGTATCTATTTCACACAACTTGACTGAAAGACATTGATGGATTGCAGCTCAGCCACAACAAGCTCTCAGACAGATAGTTTCATGTTTATAGCACCATAAGAGCCGAAGGTTCAACTAATAGTACTGAACACACAAACCTTTTATTGTTTGCAGTGCTGAAGCTCGGTCCAGAGGCCTTTAAGTTCGACAGCGGGTTGGAGGCAGTGGCTGTGAGACAGAACGAGAAGTACTATATCCTAAGGCCTGAGGTCATCGAGACGTACTGGTACATGTGGAGATTTACCCACGACCCCAAATACAGACAGTGGGGCTGGGAAGCAGCACAGGTTAGCATCTCTTTGCAATGCTAAATATTTCAGTGTTTATTAATTTGACGTTTATTACTGTAATAATATGTAATATTTAAAGGGAACAATGGATATTAAGACTTGTATGGCTTAATATAATGTAAATGATGTCTTAAACTGAAATATGTAGTAGAAAACCCATGGTAGATTTACATAATTTTAAAAAATCCACATTGTTTTATACATATTTTGGACTATGGGGGCGTCATTGTTTCGATTATGTGAAATGGTTGCACTTGGTGAGCTACTAGTGCTACGTGTTGCTGTTTTTACTGCAACACAACTCAGAAAATAAATGACCACAGCTACTGAAAGAGGTTACAGGTAGCGATGAATATAAGCGTAGACCTATACCAAGTGCCGTACCAATCGATTTTTCCCTAAGCCCAAACAACCCTGGATATCGAGTGAAATCCACGCTGAAAAATGTTGGATGCTTATATCCTGCCAGAGTGGCATCTAGCGTTTCTTGTTCATGCCGTTTGTAAGCTCTTTCAGTAGCTGGGGTCTACTAAATGCCTCAAAGGCATCAGGGCTAAAGTGGAGAGAACAAAGACGCAGGTCTTTAGGAAGTTTTATTCGTCCACAAGCATCTTCCCATTCTTTCTCCTCTTCTTATCGCTAGGAATGCAATGAAGGCTTGCATGAAAATAGCATCTGGTAGTCCAAAATATGTATAAAACAAGGTGGATTTTTTTTTACTGCATATACTACATTACTACATAGGTTTTCTACTACATATTTCAGTAAGAGACATTGTTTACATTACAGTAATTTTCCCTTTAAAAATCATTAGATATTTAAATGAAGATTGTAACTAATTGCAGCTAATCAATTTTTACTAGATATTGAATATTGTATAAATATTAAGTTTAATATTAAAATATTAAGAAAAGAGTGACTACAACTAAATCTTGGGTATTATATATTGGAACATGCTTTCTGAAATTTTTGTTTATTGGCAATTTAAAGGAATAGAACTAGATTATGACATTGCTTTCCTATAGTGAAGGTCCCATCTCTTTTTTTAGGGACTATTTCATGTGAACTCTGAAAATAAATGGTTATCCATATTTCATACTCTGCAATTATAATATTGGGAGGCCTGTGTTCAATAAGCATCACATCTAGATTTTGATTAGGGATGCCCTCGACTAAAGATTTAGTCATTCATTTTAAGCATTAGTCGCTAATTGCATGTTTATTAATAAGCCATTTAAATTATAATAACGAGGCAATTGCCTACATAGCCTAATAATGAGCATGCATAAATCTTGCCACAGTGCACCGGCAGAAGTAATGATTATGAATATGTCCGGTAACAACATCAGTGAGATAAACTAGTGCTTTCTTTTTTTTTTGACACTGACTCGTCATCTTTCAAATTATCCACTGTTGTAGATGCGCCTATATGCATGTTTCATACAGATTACATAATCTAAGAATATTTGTTTTCCATTTGACTTTGTTCATTTGAAAGTAGACACTCTCTATATATGTATTTTTCATGTCTGTAAGGCAAGTATACAGAGAGCTTTACGCTCAAGTTCACAGAGATCAGAGGCAGAAAGCACATCTTGTTTGCTTTCATTATTTTATTAAAGCACAGTGTTATAGTAAGTGCACACAATAAACAAGTCTTTACAGATTCGAAAAATGTGTTACTCTGAAAAAACAAAAATGGAGTATTTTAAGAGCAAGTGACTGCAATGGCTCCTCCATCTGTCATGCGGTAAGCTTGCTACTATTCAGCTTCCACACTCCGCACAGCAATTTTTTTTAGGTTATCATTAGATTGAGCGGCCATGTAAAGTTGCTGTTAGGCTATTGGCATATTTCAGATGATAAGCCGTATTTGAGGTCAATTGTCGCTGAATGATAGGCGAGCATATGGATGTCCTGCCCAATGTATTGTATTACCACAAAGACCAGCCGTTAACAGTCCGTCGTGGACTGCGTGACCTCACTACTTCCTGTGAATTTTTACATTTATTTTTTTGCAACTAAGCGACTAATAAAATTTTGGTCGACCAAACCTCTTTTCATCGACTAACAGTTTGTCATTATTATTTATTATTGTGTCAGTCAGAATTTTAATATCAGTGTAACTCCGTAAAAGAACACACCTTTCTTTTTTTTTTTTTCGCCTGTGCAAAAATCACCAACATAAAGCTAGGGCACGAGCAACACTGACAGAAGTTTGACTCACTTCTCCCAGGGCTGGTATCTCCAGCCATCAGAGTTCAGCTGGATATCAGAGACAGAATAAGGTCAGACGGTGTGTACGGAACAGGATGTTCTTAGTATCTAAACCATATCTCATCACTTTGATATCCATCTGTAATCCCAGTCGCTCTATCTGTGGCATCTTTTTCCTGTTCATAGTAGTCCTGTACCTCTCCGTTTATCACTCTGTTTTTTAGATTCATCCTTCCCTCCATTTTCATGTCACTCTTATTCCGCCGAGACCTGGGCTGTGTTTGTGTTTGTGTTTTTAGACCTGTTTCAAAGTGCTCTTGAGAACGGAGCGTCATTGTTTTCTCTCTGATTGGGTGTCATTGTTCTGCCGGTACAGTACTGTTGCACTTCAATTGGGCTTCTTTTGATGAGCCGCCGGGTGCCTGGGTTCTTTCTCTCCTTCCCTTCCTTATTTTCACTCTTCCTATTTCTGTGAAAGGAGAAAGAGAGCAGAATAAAGCTCACTTGTTCCCAGTCACCAAAGTTTCTTCGTTGCTATCAGCTCTTTTATTTCTTCTAATTTTATCATTTTCTGTCTCCAGCTCTCTGTGCAATTCTTTCTTTCCAGAATCTCCAGGGTCTCACCGTCTCTTCTCTATCGTTCCTATCACTGTTCTTAGTGTAGATAAATGGTATTGTGTTTATCTGTTTGGCGTCCACTCTTATCTACAGGATCAGTTAGGATTTTCCCAGTTCTTATCATATCTCACCTGAAGTAAGAGTCAGTTAGTGGCTAAATGAATGGCTTTAGTTGGTATTTATAGCAGAATTATTGTAATTATTTCTAGGAATGATATGTGACCCTGGACCACAAAACCAGTTGCAAGTAGCATGGGTATATTTGTAGCAATAGCCAAAAATACATTGTATGGGTCAAAATAATATCTTTTTCTTTTATGCTAAAAACCATTAGGATATAAGGGAAATATGGGAAATGATTGGATGGGAAAAGATTGGGCATCTCTGTTTTAAATAAAAAAAAAAAAAAACATGAAAAACTTACAATATGGAAAAATGGAAATTTGTTTTAAGATTTGCCAATGATTGTACTCAGTGTTATTAAATGAATATTTTTAAAGATATTAGATGATGCAAAGACATTCTAAATGGAAAACAGAGGAAATGAAGCTGAAAGTCTTGAGTGAATCACTGTTGAATGGGTTCATAAGAGGCTGGATCAGGCCAGCTGCTGTTGCGTTATAATGTGAGGTGAGTCCTCAGTGTAGCAGCTGTTTTGGGCAGATCTGCTCCAGGTAAGTGAGCACATCACGCAGTGTTTTCCTGGCACAGATGGCTTGCATCACTCCTGCCTGCAGAGGCTGGAACAGCACTAATGGAGCATTATTGGTTCTTGGAGAACAAGGCCAGGAAAATAGAGCGGCTTTGTATACATATTCTATTTTTGGCTTGTCATTACTATGAGTACGCAGTCATGCATTGATTTGATTCGCAATTATAAAGTGGTGATTAGGACAGGGCTTTACTTGATGTAGCACATGCTATATAGACAATTATTCTGAGCTAAAGCACAGTACATCTGGAACTGAGCTATGTAGCTCTATTAGAAACGGCAAGATATTACATGGTTTAATCAAATTTAGGAACAGTAGTCTGACCCTCACTGATGTAAGATGTGTATAATTCAAATCACGCAACTCGAACATCTTTTAAAGAATTAGTTAACTTTCAGAATAAAAAATGTCTTGGTAATTTACTGACCCCCGTGTCATCCAAGATGTTCATGTCTTTCTTTCCTCAGTCGCAAAGAAATTAAGTTTTTTTACGTGCAGAGAAAGTCAGTTGCTCTTTACAAAAACAACGTCAGGCGATTTACAAGTGCAATACGAGCTTTTTTTATTTTATTTTATTTTATTTTTTTGACTGATCGTTTTGCTAGGTAAGACCCTTATTCCTCGGCAGGAATTGTGTAGAGCTCTTTGAAGCTGCATTAAAACTGCAATTTGGACCTTCAACCCATTGATCCCTATTAAAGTCCACTATATAGAGAAATATCCTGGAATGTTTTCCTTAAACACCCTCATTTCTTTTTGACTGAAGTAAGAAAGACATGAACATTATGAATGACATTGGGGTGAGCAAAATAATCAAGATTTTTTTTTATTCTAGAAGTGGTTTTTATTCCTTTAAGCTGCCGTGATTTTTCTGCTCTCTGTAAGGTCATGTTTGTAAAGATATTTCTCACAGTAAGCTACTAAAATGAGTATTTTAAGGAATATAACATGTTTTACCAAAAAAAAAATAATAATTATAAACCCTTAAAAATATATATATTAAACCCTTATGATTGGATTTGTGGTCCAAGGTCACATATATACACTGCCATTCAAAAGGTTTTAGGGGTTGGTATGTTTGTGTTATTGTTTTGGAAAAATATACAGTAAAATAACAGTAAAAAACATTAATATTGTGAAATATAATTACAATAAAAAAAGTATCTTATTTCATATATATTTTAAAATGTAATTTATTTCTTTGGTGGCAAAACTGAATTTTCAGTGTCATAACTCAGTCTTTATTATCACATGATCCTTCAGTAATCATTCTAATATGCTGATTATTTTTAATAGATTTTATGCTGAACAAGTATTCATTTCTCAAGAAAGCTCTTACTGACCCTAGACTTTCTTCATATTTTCCACAGGCTATAGATAAATACTGCCGAGTAAGCGGAGGATTCTCCGGTGTTAAAGACGTCTACTCCTCCAACCCCACCTACGATGATGTCCAGCAAAGCTTCTTCCTGGCTGAAACACTCAAGTAAACTTAATTTCATTCAATAAATTACAGTGTGGTGAAGCTGTTTGCTATAACACAAACTGTTTCAGTTCATTATGCTAGTACGCATTGTCCGTTAAAAAAAATCTAATAATGCTCAATTATTACTATAATAGTCAAGGTAGCTATGCAGCATATGGCTAGAATTGAAAAGCAGTGACTATCAACTAAAAGTGGGAAAGGAAACTATATCTGAGAAAGGAAAGACAGCCAGTCATTACTGCCACCTGCTGGCGTCACAGTAGCACTGCAGCTTTGAATCAGATACATTAGATCCGTGACCCAGTTTGTTGTATGATCCTTGTGTGTGTTTTTGTAGGTATCTGTATCTACTTTTCTCCAGCGATGAGCTGCTCCCTCTTGAGAACTGGGTGTTCAACACAGAGGCGCACCCTCTGCCCGTCCTGCATTTGGGCAACATCACCCTGCCTGGCAGCGAGACCCAGCGGTAGAGCGGACTCACCGGGGGGGCGCTCTCCCCCTCGCTCGCCCCTTTTCTATACGCCTCCCTCCTTGTGAAAGACAGCAGCTGCCAATGCAAAGGAGAGGAGAGAACTGTACCCACCAACCACTGTCTCCTCCTGGACTGTGAATCATGGGACTGCAGTGAACGGAGGAGACCGGAACAGACCGAACTCTCTTTATCTATGTCTCTCTCATATATTCTCTGAAGGACAGACCGCCGGATTGATCACATGTGTCTCTCTCTTGTGGCCGCTGGTCTGTACACGCATTAGCGGACTAAAAGACCTTCTGCAATGGATGTGTTTCTCTCACTGGGGAAGGATTTTAACAAGTTCATTCATTCTTTTCTTTTTTGTTTCCCTCTCTTTCCAATTTGGCGGCTTTTCATATCATCAGCTCAGCGCTAAATCACTTCAAAATGATGGATAAATGCTTTTCAGACCAGACCGCCTTCAGAGCCTTGCACTCTCTGAGCTGGGCTCCTGGAGATGGCAGATGTTGGATATGACCTCCTGTGAAATCTTTCTCCAGCTAAAGGCTGAATTTAGGCCAGAGGCACCCGGGAATGTGCTTTTCTCCAGGATTTCTCTTGGAACAGTCGCTCCGACAAGGTTAGCGGGTAAAAAGGGACATGTGCTGCTATCGAACAGCTGCTGCCTGTGACACAGTCACCACCGCCATTCCAGAAATCTGCGCTTTCTGTGTCATTCCCATCTTTTTTTTTTTCTTTTACATGCATTGTGAATGCCATTCATACAGTGTTCTGAATGACCCACAGATTGGCTGGTGTTTGGTTTTGCAACACAATGAATCAGTAACTGTAACTTTTGGAGAGCAGTCGCAGTGCTGTAGATACTAATACTGACGGCCGTTTGTTTTCATTTGTCGACAGTGCCACTATGTTAGACCAGACCAGATTCCTTCAACAGCCAAGATTTACAGATATTAGTAGCCAACGAGGTAGAGATTTATATATGTGGGATTTAGAGTTCATAAATACACTGTGTGCCCTTTACAAGAAACCCAGAGTAAATAAAACAAAAAACAGTGCAAGGATTTTCAATATACCAACTATAAGCCCATGATGTTTGATGTTTTAGACTTGGGAATGTTCCTGAACTGAGGTTAAATACTTTAGTTTCTGGATGTGTTTTCATTGGTCAAATGCATATCTCTGAATATTTCATTTAGTCCTGGGGTGTAAACACCCTGGGTACGTTTTTTCTGAAACACGGTGGTGGCAGATTTCTGATATCAGATGATTAAACATGACCTGCAGCCAATCATATTGAAGTATTTAGTTTTTATTTATTTATTTTTTGATTTAACTGACCTTTAATGAATATTGATTCAGTCTCTTTGCTCAGCCTTAAGCTCTTGGACTCATATTTGGTGTAAAATACCACATCTACAGAAAATCTCATGTAGTCAGCCAGAGAAGGAAAAGCTAATTATTTTTCTCATCTTGGGTAATGAAGAAACTGAGAATCAGTCTGTCAAAAACGACTCGAGCACCACTGATGGGATGCTGGGTGTCATCAATCAGCCCCCTTTATATCCTGTGGTTTCAGTTCCTCTGTTTCTATACCTCTCATCCCAGTCTGATGGAGACATGTCCTCTTCTCCCCTCTAGATGGCAGCAGTGGTGTCTGACTGCTCCTGTATGTGTCATTTCTTTTCTTTTGTTTTCTCCCAGTAACATGACTTTGACTAATGGTGAGTGAAGCCCAGGCCAACACTCTTCGCTGTTGTTGCTGGGTTGGTTTTGACAAAGCTATGTTCTGTATTTGTATTTTTACTGAACAAAAAAAAAACAATAATTGTAAATATGTTTAAAATGCCACACAAATTCAATAAAGATGTTACAAAAAGTGAACAGGATAAAACAAAATAAGCTATTATTGTCAAGTTGTTTTTCATAGTATAGGTTCACAGTAGTGGAAGACCTACAAATGTCAGGAATTTCTGGATGTTAAAAACTGTACCTTAACTTAAAAGTCTGAGAAAAGGCACGTTTCTGTGATGAATATAATTTCTTGTTTATGCTCACATGGGGCTCAAAGAGCTGAATCCTTCATTGAGCCACATTCAAACCAGAGGATGAATTTTGAGACAGTTGTATAATAAAAATGACACACTGTTGTTCAAAAGTTTGGGGTCAGTAAGAAATTTGACACTTTTCAGTGAATTAATGTTTCTTGAGCAGCAAATCGGCATATTAGAATGATTTCCGAAGCATCATATGACACTGCTGAAAATTTGCCATCACAGGAATAAGTTGCATTTTAAGATGCATTCAATAAAATATTTAAAATGATAAATTGTAATATTTCTCAATAGTACCATTTTAGTGCATTACTTAAATGCAGCCTTAGAGAGCATTAGAGATTTGCACATACAGCTCATTATTTTAATTCTATAATATATAGAGTTGAAGTCAAGTTTACATATACCTTGCAGAATTTGCCAAATGCTAATTATTTTACCAAAATAAGAGGCAATCGTACAAAATGCTTATTTATTTAGTACTGACCTGAATAAGATATTTTACAAAAAAATGTTTAGATATAGTCCACAAGAGAAAATAATAGTTGAATTTATAAAAAAAATGACCCTATTCAAAAGTTTGATACACTTGACTTAATACTGTTTCTACCTGAATGATCCAGAGCTGTTTTTTGTTTGTTTGTTTGTTTGTTTGTTTTTGTGTATTTGAACCCTTTCCAACAATGACTGTATGATTTTGAGATCCAAACTGTATTACTGTAAGTATTACAGAAGGTTCAAATGCTCACTGATGCTCCAGAAAGAGAAGCATGAGGTATTAAAGGGATAGTTTACTTTGAAATTAAATTTTGATGTGTTTTAGCTTACCCCAAGGGCATCCAAGATGTAGGTGTCTTTGTTTCCGCACTAGTTTCAATTTTGATATTGTTAGGTCCAACCGTTCTTGTCTGTCAGTCATATAATGCATGCCTATGGTCACCTCACAAAAGAAAACGCACAGATTCAAATTAAACAGTCCAAATTAAACAATTCCCCATCATAAGTACACATTGATGACCTAAGACACGAAACGAGCCGTTTGTGTGAGAAAACGAACAGTATTTATGTCGTTTTTTACCTTTTGTAAATAACCACGTCCAAGTTGAAGTGCACGCGCGCCGGCGCAACTCCCGGAAAGCTCCGGAAGTGATCTCTCGCGCGTGAACGTCACTCATTGTTTACACAGAACAGAGATTGTAGGTAAGACGGCCAACAGAAATGGTACTCGTTTGTGCTTATCCTGGATGTTTAAACAAGAAATGGTTAAAAAGATGTTTATTGAGGGATGTTTAAAAAAAGAAAAGAATTACTTGTGTTCACGCAATGGATCACGTCCGGCGCTTCCCGTGAGTAGCGCCCCCTTCAACTTGGATGTGATTGTTTTCAAGAGGTAAAAACTATATAAATACTGAGCGTTTTCTCACACAAACCACTCGTTTCGTGTCTTAAGTCATTAATGTGCACTTACGGTGGGGAATTGTTTAATTTGGACTGTTTAATTTGAGCGTTTTCTTTTGTGAGGTGACCATAGGCATGCATTATATGACTGACAGACAAGAACGGTTGGACCTAAAAATATCAAAATCGAAACTAGTGCGGAAACAAAGACACCTACATCTTGGATGCCCTTGGGGTAAGCTAAAACATATCAAAATATAATTTCAAAGTGAACTATCCCTTTAAGAACTTTTTTTAATTTGAAGATTAGGGTAAATTTAACTTATTTTTTGCTCTGGGGAATATGTAAGTTAAAAAAAAAAGATATTTAGGCAAAATATACACACATTCATTCTGTTCAAAAGTTTACACCCCGGCTCTTAATGCATTGTGTCTCCTTCTGGAGCATCAGCGAGCATTTAAACCTTCTGTAATAGTTGCATATGAGTCCCTCAGTTGTCCTCAGTGTGAAAAGATGGATTTCAAAATCGTATAGTCATTGTTGAAAAGGGTTCAAATACATAAAAATGCTGGAAAACCAAAGAATTTGTGGGACCTGAAGGATTTTAACTTTAAGCAGTTTAACTGTTCAGGACAAACAAGGGACTCATGAGCAACTATCACTAAACAAACAGCTGTGGATCATTCAAGTAACAACACAGTATTAAGAATCAAGCATATGTAAACTTTTGAATGGGTCATTTTTATAAATTCAACTATTTATAATCTATTTCAATTATTTAGAGATTCTGCAAACTTTAGCTGTACTATTATATTGATGCATATGGAAATTAATACATATTTTTATTTCCTTATCCATAATTATGAATGAGTGAAAACATCATGGTCTAAAGCTCTGGTGACTGTGCATTTGCTCTTTGCACATCCTATATATTGATCTAGCTGCAGCATGTACATTTCAATTATTTCAGTAATAATATTATTGATAGCGGCTTTATCTATTTGTTTCAAGGTCTTGATGCTCCTTTGCTCTTGGCAGCACACAATGATATTATAGGTCATGGTGAACTGGTCCTGGCACATTACCCTTGTTCACACTACACACGTCATCACCATTGCAAACAGTATTTTACACATGTGAGCTTGTTATCCTCTATATTCAGCAGAAGCAGCAGATTTGAGGACAAAATTAGGAATATCCTTTTTTTTTTTTTTTTTTTTTTTTTGTTAGTGGTCCACTGTCATTGAGCTGTCTGGACTGACCGCAGTATGACAGGACAGGATGGATGGGTGGAAACAGCAAGAGGCAGAGGTCATGGGCCGGGATGTCATTTGCCCTCTTTCAGTAACCCTAGTGACACAATGTGACCCTGCTCTATCATCTGCTGAACAGATGCTGAACGATGACGGACGATACAGTCGGGTCCAAGAACTAGTGGAAATGCTTGTATTTTAAAACTTATTTTTAAAAACTTATTTTGAGTTTGCATGAACTCCACAAGTGCAAAACCTGATGATCATGTTCTTCAGCATAATTTGAAAACCATACAAAGATTATCTTATGCTTCAGCGGAAGCAAGAACAAATGTTGAATCTTATGTACAGAATGGGTTTTATAATCTGGTTTATGGTCAACTTGGGAAACAAAGCCAACTGCTGCTCTGTGGAAAAAAGTGAGCGATAAGCTGGAGGAACTGGCATGTTGCAAGTGTGCAGCAAAAAAAAAAAAAAAAGAATCCAAGGTCACTGTGAACCAGGTAGGTCAGATGGCAGCTTCTATTAATGATAGCCAAAAGGATTACACACACACACAGAGAGAGAGAGAGAGGGCTTCTAATGTGTACTCATGAGAGATCTGACTTTCATAAGAGCATATGGGGCACCAGTTATTTTAAGCAACTGTATGTAAATTTTCCAACTTAAAATATAACTTTCAAAATCATTCTGATGATATACTGACTTCTGAGAGTGTGGATGACTTCTGTTTCCTTCCCACGCTCCCCTCAAACGTCTGTTCTGGGAGTATGTAAAATGCCACCAAAAAGTCACAAAAATAAACAAAACTACATTCAAGTGGATTCAAATGCTGTACTTTTATTTACACATACCCCTTGCGGAAAAAGCGTAGTTATCTTTTTTTAAGGGAAATAAAATAACAAGGGTCATTAAAACCGCATTTTGTCACTGGTACATCACCTGTTACATAATTCCTGTTTCCGCCTGCTCAAGTGGCTGTTTGTATTTCTCAGGTCTGCACAACAGAACTGTGAAAATAAAGAATCTTAGTTCTTCAAGCAAATGCTGCTAGAGTAAGGCTGTCAAAAATGAATGGGACACTACAGCTGAGGTCAAAAGTTTACATCCCCCTTTCAGAATCTGCAAAATGTTACCAAAATAAGAGGGATCATACAAAATTCATGTTATTGTTTATTTAGTACTGACCTGAATGATATATTTTACATAAAAGATGTTTACATATAGTTTACAAGAGAAAATAATAATTGAATTTATAAAAATGACCTTGTTTAAAAGTTTACATACACTTGATTCTTAATACTGTGTTGTAATCCACAGCTGTTTTTTTGTCCTGAACAGTTAAACTGCCTGTTGTTCCTCAGGAAATCCTTCAGGTCCCACAATTTCTTTGGTTTTCCAGCATTTGGTTTTGTGTATTTGAACCGTTTTCAACAATGCCTGTATGATTTTGAGATCCATCTTTTCACACTGAGAACAGCTGAGAGTGCTGACACAATGCATGAAGAGCCAAGGGTGAAAACTTTTGACTAAATATCATATTTATTTTCATTTAGTACTGCCCTTCAGAGGCTACAGAGATTGTACATGTTTCCCAGAAGACAAAATAAGTTAAATATACCCTGATCTTCACACTGAAAAAGTTTTCACCTCCCAGATCTTAATGCATTGTTTTCCTTCTGAAGCATCAGTGAGTGTCTGAAACTTTGTAATAGTTGCATATGAGTCCCTCAGTTGTCCTTAGTCCTGAGAAAAATAATGTAGATAGTATCTTTACAAATATTTTCTCCCCTGGGTGTGTTGTATTTCTGTGGCATAAAACTTAGATTACAACAGGGTCACCGCCATTTGTCATATGTGTCAATATTGTTTCTGAATGATGAGCTAACTAAGATCATGTTTGTTGTTATGCTTGATCTGACATTATCAGTACTGTTAGTGTAAAGCTCCAACAATCATAATCAGTCTTAAAGTGTATAATAGTTCTAAACTTGTTTTGCTTCAGCATCCAGATTTAAATTAGGCAAGTGCTGCATTGAATGAAATTTGATAAAAGTTCTAAAAGTGTATAATATTTTTGGCAAATTATACTCTTTACAACCTGAATAATTGTCATAAAAATAACAAACGCATCAGTGATCAGCCATATTGGCGGCACTGAGCATAAACAATGCCACTAAACCGAACGAAACTTGCATATTTTGCTGCTTATTGCTGCTGAAAATGGTCAATTACTGTGATGTTTTGGACTGTACTAATCGGTTCGGACTGGGAAAAACATTTGGAGTACTACAGACAAGGAGAAGAGTTTAAAAAACTGGGGAACAAAATGCGTATGGCCAAACTGAAGCAGGATTTCCAGGGCAGGAGTCTTGACAACATTACATGATTTTTGTCAGGTAGGTGAATTAGTAAAGCTAATATCTTAATTATTACTGCTCATACATATCTTTATCACCTATTAGTTTGTCAAAATATTACACCCTTTCTGCTTACTAAGTCCTTCTCTGTATGTTTTAGCAGCATCCACATGTGTTTTTCCATAGTTTAGATGGCATAAAGTAGCAGAACAGCGTATTCAGTAGTACATTAACTGTGCAATCCATGCTGTTGTTTATATCCGAGTCGCCAATATTGCCGTGCATCTGGGTAATTGACCAAATCGTGACGTAAGTGCAAACCCTCTTTTAACCTTGATGCAATTATGATAGGCTATAGGGGTACTCGCTGTGATATAATTTCCTGTTTTGTTATTTTTCCCAGACCATGTAGCTTTAGTTTGGTGAAGTTTTGTTACAATCTATTTCTTCTAATAAATAATACATATTACGCCAAACTACTTCATAAGGTTGTATTCTTATTAGGTATTAGTTATTCATTTTTTTTATTTTTGAATAAATTAATACTCTAGCCAAAAAAGTGTCATGTCATTGAACCATCCACCTAATGTAGAAACAGTTGTCCCTAAAATGACAATTCTGTCATAATTTCCTCACCCTCAATTCATTCCAAACCTGTATGACTTTTTTTTCTACATAAATGTCATAGTGTTTGTCCCCCTCTATACACTGGAAGTCACTGTGCACCAAAACTAATTAGTTACCATCACTCTTCATAACATCTTTTGTGTTCTGCAGAAGAAATGAAGTCATACAGGTTTAGTTTAACACGAGTGTGAGTAAATGATGACAGAATTTTCATTTTCAAGTGAACTTTCCCTTTAGCTACTGTAGCTTCTACCAGCTGACAGCTGAATTAATTCAGCAGTTGAGAGCCAGTGCTCCATCCCTTTGCTATTATCCAGACCCCTTTCCTGAGGATGTATGAGACCCTCTGCATCATGTTTTTGTTTTTCACGAGCTCTGAATTTTAATCAATAGATCCCAGAGGGTTGCTGATGTCACGGGAAGGAGAGGATTATGAATGTCACCATGACTCATCGGACTGATAGACAGGGGAAAAAAACAATTGCGTGGACGTCCGCAAACGTAGTGGAGTGTTTAATGTGTTAATGGCCTGTATGTGCGTGTGCGCGCCTCCTTCAGTGTGTTTAATGTGTTAATGGCCGCCGGTTAACCATCCGTAGCATGGACAGTGAGTCATTTCCACTTGGCGTTGAGCCCAGCTGCAGCAGGTGGCATTGCCACTCCTCACAAACTAAATGGCATTCACCTTTGAACAAAACACTGCTTAATTTCTACTCGATTCAGCGCTCTCTGTGAAGTTTATTTATTCTATTAAATTCAAGAAAACGCTTGCTTATCCTCATAAAACGTCATGTATTGTTAGATGTATCTCAAAGGCTGTTTTTGATTGATGCTGGTTTGGTGGTTCAATGTGTAGAGCAGATGTTTCAGATATCAAAAAATGTGGAAAACTCGATTAAATGTATTAAAATATTAATTAGCCTTAGGCTTTCTTCTAGGCTTTATGTGATGTTGTATGACGGAGCTTCATGAGAGCTAAGCCATCTAGAATTTCTCTTTCATTGGTTTTGACTCATGACTTTTTTTTTTTTAGGCCATCAAGTTGTTAAAAAAATCCAACTAAGAAGTAAAGTTTACTAACCAGTTTGGGCAGTAATAACCCAGATGCTTTCAGTTGTGTACATACTGTCATAAATCACTTTCTTCCTCTTATGTAGCACGTCTTTCATGCTTTATCCTCATTTTAATATGTAGATGCATCCTCCTGTTTGGACGAGCCTCATGCGTAATTGCGGATTTGAAAAAACATCTGATGCAGATCCTTCATATAACATACAGTTGAGGTCAAAAGTTTACATACACCTTGCAGAATCTTCAAAATGTTAATTATTTTACCAAAATAAGCGTGATCATTCAAAATGCATGATGTTTTTATTTAGTATTGACCTGAATGAGACATTTCACATAAAAGATGTTTACATATAGTCCACAAGAGAAAATAATAGTTGGGTTTATAAAAATGACACAGCTGTTTGTTTGTTTGTTTGTTTGTTTAGTGACAGTTGTTCATGAGTCCCTGTTTGTCCTGAACAGATAAACCGCCCGCTGTACTTCAGAAAAATCCTTCAGTTACTACAAATTCTTTGGTTTTCCAGCATTTTTGTGTATTTGAAGCATTTCCAACAATGACTGGATGATTTTGAGATCCATCTTTTCACACTGAGGACAACTGATGGACTCATATGCAACTATTACAAAAGGTTCAATCGCTCACTGATGCACCAGAAGGAAACACAATGCATTAAGAGTCGGGGTGTAAACTTTTGAACAGAATGAATATGTGTAGGCTATATTTTGCCTAAATATCTTTTCTTTTTTTTTTAGTACTGCCCAGAAGCTACAGAAGTTAATTACATATTTCTCAGAAGACTAAA
Organism: Cirrhinus molitorella; assembly: GCA_033026305.1. Taxonomy (NCBI): domain Eukaryota; kingdom Metazoa; phylum Chordata; class Actinopteri; order Cypriniformes; family Cyprinidae; genus Cirrhinus; species Cirrhinus molitorella. Next base: position 25,795,186 of record CM065122.1, on the reverse strand, counting down.
TAATCAGAAGACATTTACCCTGATCTTCAAATTCAAAAACTACTCTTACTGCGTTGAACAACTATAACTAGCTGTTAATCATTCAGGTAACAACACAGTATTAAGTATCAAGTGTAAAATTTCGAATAGTTTTTATAAAATTATTATTTTCTCTTGTGGACTATGTAAATGTCTTTTAGGTGAAATATCTTATTCAGGTCAGTACTAAATAAAAACAACGTGCATTTTGTATGATCCCTCTTGCTCTGGCAAAGTAATTAACATTTCACAGATTCTGCAACGTGTATGCTATGTAAACTTTTAACCAAATGTTGATTGCTGTGTGCTTATGAATCAGCGTGGGAATGATGCTTCCATTATAAATGTCAGTGGCTTGGGGGAATATCATCTTGTGTGTGTTTTTTCTTATCTCATATAATTATCTGCATGTCCTCACCAATGACGTCACGTTAGATTAACACAAAACTGTTAGGACGGTCCCTCAGATCCAATTTCTAATTTTCTCTCTCTGTTGCTGTCTCGTTCTCTCTTTCTCTTTTCTTGGTCATTCACAAAACTCATTGTGTTCAGACCCAGTGCACAAAACTGGAGTTTCCTCACATAATTTCCTGTTTCGCTTTCTCATGTAATGTATATACCCACATCAATACTAAAAAAAGATTAAGAAGGAAGCAAACAGACCGGAATATCCCTCCCTCATATTTCCACTGGAGGCTGCACTAGGTCCGCTGATTTACTCAGCAACATCAGTGATGATGCTGTGCCGATTTCCTGTAGGGTTTCCCCAGTTGTGCTTTTATACTTATTCTGTTTTACTCACCATACACAATTTTGCTGACACTCATAATAGTGAGTCAGTGTATAAGTTTAATGATTATTTGAGTTTCTTGTAGATCCAGCTTTCCCAAAACAAATATTAGTGTCAGAGTTACAAAAGAGCATTTGTGTGGGGGGAATGTTTGTGAGGGTCAATGTTCTCACAAATACAGTGAATCTGCCTTCAGAATGACTTTAGAAGAATTCCTCACAATATTTGAAAGGCTCGTGAATTGTTTTCCTTGTATTTTAGGATTAGGATTGGGTTAGCCTTAGGCTAACAAGTAGCCTACACTATCAGTCAAAATTCTTTGAACAGTTAAACCTTTAATGTTTTTTAAAGAAGTTTCTTCTGCTTACCAAGCCTGCATTTATTTGATCCAAAGTACAGCAAAAACTATTTAAACTATTTACAGTTTTACTATTTAAAATAACTGTTTTCCAATTTAATATATTGTAATATGTAATCTATTCCTGTGATTTCATAATATTTATTATTATGTTGAAAACAGCTAAGTAGAATTTTTTTTCAGGTTTCTTTGATGAAAAGTTTAGAAGAACAGCATCTTTTGTAACATTATAAATGTCTTTATCATCACTTTTGATCAATTTAAAGCATTGTTGCAAAATAAAAGTATAAATTTTTTATCATTTCTTTATACTGAAGCTTTACAATGGTATAGTGTATAATGTTACAAAAGCTTTTTATTTCAGATAAATGCCGATCTTTGGATATTTCTATTTAGAATCCTGAAAAAAATTGTTTTAAAACTGTTTTAATTATTGATAATAATAATGATAATAATAAATATTTCTTGAACAGCAAAAAATATATTTGGTGTCCAAAGATATTATTTTTTCCTGCTCAAAAAATAAATAAAGAATTGACAGTCATCACCCATGTGTGATCATTATCAAGCATTACCAAATTATTCAAACAAAAATCTGTTGTATAATTTCCACACTGACAGCAACAACAACAAAAAAAAAAACCTTAGGTAACCCCAAACCTCAGGTTACCAAATGTGTTCTAGCTGGAAAGATAACCGCTTCAGCTATTCTCTGCAAAAGCCGGACGTCAAATTCAACATGTGCCTGTGGTCGCCTGGAAACACAAAAACCTCTTCAGCCAATCACAGGCTTCGCCTGGCGCATTGATACCAGCGAATAGAACGCCGTATGTTTTTGAATTCCATATAGAGCTTAGTCCATAGATGCGTTTTATTGCGGACCTTAGCATGGGAGTAATAGTAAGTAAAATACAGACAGATTATTAACTGTTTTATTTGTTAAATAAAATCAATATCTTTTATGTGTGATGCGTGTGTTGATGGCAAGGCTCTAGTAAAATAGTGCGCAACGGAGGTGCGGAGAACCAGGTTGTTTTGTAGGCAGTTATAAGAGAGGGCGCATGTGTGTGCTCTTCAGAACTGAAGCTCTGGCGTTTGTCGATTGAACGGATGGATGGAGGTGCTGGTGCGAAACCTTATTTGACATCCACTACTTTGTGCCGACCACGTTGCTGAGCACTTCAAGTGGATTTCCTGAGAACAGTAGGTGGACGTAACTCATGTTTAGAACTTGATATAAACGCGTTGGGTCTGTGTGATTCGGATGCAATCGGACGATTCCCTTTAAAGTTTGCGTTTCGGATTAAATGCAGGGATAGTGTTTGGTTTGTACGCTGATTTCACTCAGTTTGTGGCTCTTTTGGTCTGACACGTGTGCCGTTTCAAACGGTTGTTTTTTCATTTATACATCATAGTCCGATTAAACAACTTGGGTTTGAATTTTTCAACCAAATGCGCCGTGTTTGGAACATTGTATGCTTTTATTTACTTAAATTTGTTGTTGATAAAATAAAATGGGTATTGTCGAGAGTTTGCGTGCCATGTACGCAGTGTATCTTTATTTGAAAATCTAATGTGAAATTCTATCATAATTTGGAAGCAATCCAAAAGGATTCCTACTGGAATTTTCCTGTATTATTCCAACATGAAAAGGTAAAATGTAGGCAGTTTCTAACACGTTTATTTCCTAACAAGACAATGATTGCCAACAGAAAAAAAAACCCAACATCAATGGGAATTAAAAAAAAAAAAAAAAAAAAAGTAAAAACTTTCTAGAATCAAGACATTATTACCATACAGTGTAAGCAGAGTTCTGATATCTTGACTCCTAACAATAAAAATATAATTGTACTAATATATATATATATATATATATATATATATATATATATATATATATATATATATATATATATATATATATATATATATATATATATATATATATATAATAACGCACGCACGTACGTAATCTTGCATCTTTTTAATTCTTCGTCTGATTGTTTTTACGCATTGTATATTAATGCTATTCTGACAAGGTTTTTTAAGCAGTGAATGTAATCTCATTTAGACTTTTATTTAAATGCATCAATGATTAATGCTTTTTTGGGGGTATTTGTTTGTTTTTTCATTGGGAGTCATGTTGAATTAGATGAGGAGCAGCTGAGTGTCTCCCACTAGAAATGCTTTAGTTTCTGTTTAGAGTTTGTTTGGCCTTCTGGAAAGCCTGCAAATCATTGTTAGCTTTTCTCTTACGGAGGACTGATGAACCTGTTGGACAGTGTTTATATGTATGTGTGCATGTTCTTTAAGTATGTTGTGTTTTATTCAAGTTCAGGCTCCTTATCTAACCAAATATTAACTGTAGATCATTTAAGAGATTTTTAACGATTTGAGTCAGTGAAATTGTTTTTGCACTTATTTTATCCCAGGAAACTGCATAGATGGCAAACATGGCCTCAGCCTCATCAAGCAGCGAAAGTGAGTCGCAAAGCGTGCTTACCTGGGAGCAAGTGAGCCGCTTGAACGACGTGCTGACGGAGGCCGTGCCAGTTCACGGACGTGGCAACTTTCCCACCCTGGAGGTCCGACTGAAGGATATCGTACAGATGGTTCGCAATCGTCTGGAGCTGAGGGGCATTATGGTTAAAGATGTACGCCTGAACGGCTCCACCGCCAGCCACGTGCTGGTAAAGGACATTGGCTGGAGCTACAAAGACTTGGACGTCATCTTCAGAGTAGACCTTCCTCGGGAAGAGGAGTTCCAGCTCATCAAAGATGTGGTTCTGAGCACTTTGTTGGACTTTCTGCCAGAGGGGGTGAACAAAGAGAAGATCACTCCTATGACGCTGAAAGAGGCCTACGTCCAGAAGCTGGTTAAAGTGTACACAGAGCAGGACCGCTGGTCCCTCATCTCGCTGTCAAACAACAACGGCCGCAATGTGGAACTTAAGTTTGTAGACTCGATCCGGAGGCAGTTTGAGTTCAGCGTGGACTCATTCCAGATCATTTTGGACTCTGTGCTGTCATACTATGACTTCTCAGAAAACCCCATGTCTCAGCACTTCCACCCTTCTGTGGTCGGGGAGAGCGTGTACGGCGACTTCGCCGTGGCTCTGGACCACCTCAGGAACAAGCTCATCGCCACCAAGCGACCAGAGGAGATCCGCGGAGGTGGTTTGCTCAAATACTGCAACCTCCTGGTGAGGGACTTTACGCCCACGGACGAAGACGAATTTAAAGCCCTGGAGCGCTACATGTGCTCGCGTTTCTTCATTGACTTTCCCGACATTGGCGAGCAACAGCGCAAACTGGAGGCTTACCTTCAAAGCCACTTTGTCGGTGAGGAGAAGAACAAGTACAACTACCTCATGATCCTGCGGCGGGTCGTGAACGAGAGCACTGTGTGTCTCATGGGACACGAGCGGCGCCAGACGCTTAACCTCATCTCCCTGATGGCGTTTCGGGTGCTCGCCGAACAAAACGCCATACCTGATGCATCCAGCGTTACCTGCTACTACCAGCCGGCTCCGTACGTCAGAGACCTGAACTTCAACAACTACTATGTGGCCTCTTGTAACCAGTCCATTCCAACTTGGTTGCCTTGTAACTAAGACACAAAGATGCTTGTTCAACAACAAAACACATGAGTTGGCCAGAAAGCCGGATATTTGGCCCTAAGGGATGTTTCCCTCTGTAGGCATAAAGGATATTTAAAATGACAAGCGTTTCCTTTTTTCTTTTTCTTTCTTTTTTTTTTTTTTTTTTTTTTTCTTTTAATTCCTTCTCTGCAGAGGTGTCAAGACATTTCTGATTCAAAGTGATATATTTTACAGATTTTTTTTTTTCTTTTTTTTTTTTTAATTTAATATTCTAAAGTTTCAGATTAGTTTGCTCTCATCTGTCCTTGACTTGAGAGATTAATTTCTTTTTTTTTTTTTTTTTTTTTTTTGGAAGAGAAACAATTCCCATAGTGCCTTAATATATTCTAACCTTAAAAATGAAGGAAATGCATATTGGGACAAATTAATATTTTTCCTGTGTGTTACAAAACAAAAAGGCCAAAAAAAATAAATAAATAATGTTCTTAGAAATTTGGCGATTTAAAAAAAAAAAAAAAAGACAAAATTCAAAGAAAAACATGAAAAATGTGAGCACAGGTGAAATAATAGATATTTTAGGACTAAATTTATCAGGAGTTCTTTGTTTTTTGGTACACTGGTGGGCAGCTAAATTCTTTTTGTTCTCGACTAGAAATGTGAACGGAATCATGTTAAAGTATTCATAGCAATGCGCTTCAGTTTGCTGTGTGAATGCATACCGATGACTTTTGTGTTCCACCGTACGTTTGTAAACTTGCTCAGTCTCACAAATTACACAACCGTGAGACTGAAATTGAATTTGGTTACGGCATGTACAAAAAGACGCTTTGTCCTTTTCCCATAGAGCAGAGAGAGCAGTCCGTTTTTATGAAGAAGATTAATGAAGATCCTCAGCTCTACCTTTCATCTCTTTTTAAATGGGACCGAGAGGTCATGCTTGTCCATACAAGGCTCCGCTGTTGGACGATCTGTCCTTCAGAGCTTTTTGCGACCATTAGCAGACTTAGCACTGCTGCGTGTAATAAGACCTCCGGCTAACAGCCTAACCAAGCCAAATGGTGTCACGGCGCTCTAAAATTATCCCTTCCTGTACCTCTGGGGATGTGCCTTGAATGGACAGCATGCGGGTGGAATTTCTAGTGGGGCAACTGTCTTTCCTGTTCTTCTGACTAGCGTCACTGTTGATGAGGGGTGGACGCTGGTATGTCACAAAGCCTTTTCTGGTAATGGAGGTCTGGGAGGGCTTGCCGTAGTTGAGGGTTTATACCCGCGTTCATGCAAATGTCTGTGTGGATTCCTTTCCAGTTTAGGAACTAATCGATGTTGCTGCTCTTGATCTTTATTGGGCTTCAGTGTCTCCTGTCTTGGTCCTTTGTTAGTGAATTTGATGTAACATTGCAAACGTCAGTCGTCGTTGGGTTAAGCCAGTTTGTACACTAGACAGTATTAAATTATGTGAATGTCTATTCTTGTCCATCTTCTCCCGGCCCCCCGTCATGCCCACGTGTAGTTCCTCTTTTGACATTCATCCATTCAGAGAAGGCTCTGCTAGCTCCTCTTACGTAATGGCCGACAGCTGCCCCCTGCCCCTCAGGTTTGCTCTTAGCCTCGCTCGTGCGCTAAAGCTCCTGCTGCTTCAGCTTGTACAAGCACATGCGGCAGAAAACCATGAGAGCCACGTTCCTTCTCTTATCTGCATTTGCAGACTTCTAGGGTCACGTAGCCTCCCATTCATTGGGTTACACCCCAAAGCGCATTGAGCTGGAATGAATTTTTACTCTTGTTCTCTATTTTGGCCCCTACACATTTTTTATTTTTTATTTTTTCCCCTTTTAACTATTTTTGGGACATGCAGACTGTGGACCAATTTTTGAACCAGCAACACAGCACATATGTGCCTTTTTGAAAACCAATGTAAAGACCTTGTAGCTCATCCACTCTGGTTTCAGAACAATTTGGTGCAGTAAAAATTTTTTTGTAAAAGGTAGGAGGATGATGTATATTATTATTATTTTTTTTTAAGTCCTACTTATGTCTCATGTCACATGGCTTTTTCAAATTGTAGTTGTCTAGTCATTCCAGTTGTTCTGAGTCACATCTTTTCTACATCACCCTCCTAACCAAAGCAAGTACTGTGCACTACACAGTGTTCTCAAAAAGGCCAAACTGTTTAAATACCCATGTCAATGAATGCACTTTACAGGCCTTGTCATACTCCAAAGCTAGTCATTTTTTTTTTTTTTTTTTTAAATTGTGGGGGGTGTCTCAGGGACATGATAAAGGGCTATAGTGTCTTGAGGGTAACAACTTGTTTAGCCAACTTCCTGAAAAGTGAAACCGTTTGAAACGCATTGTTGTACTGCTAGTAAATTTAAAGTGCATTGAATGTTACCTCTTCAGGAAAAGGCACTCTTGTTTCAGACCTTTTTTTTTTTTTTTTTGTGTGTGTGTAAAAGATTGGTAGTGGTTGGCCAACAGAATTTCACCTTTAATCAGTTTTTTTTTTTTTTTTTTTGATCATGTGTGAAAACAAAAAGAAACATGCCTTTGTTTTTTGTGCTTTTTATTTTATCCAGATGCGCTTCACATTGATGAGGCCTGGCGTGATGAGTCTTGCCTTGTTTCCTTTTTGAAGTCTGAAAGTTTTTTTTTTTTTTTTTTTTTTTTTTTTTGGAAAGGGGAGTGTTAAAAATGGGAAAACATGCTTTTGTGTTTGAGTTCATATCTGTTCTTTTTATTTTCTTTGTCCTCTCTGTCAGCTGTAATTCCATATTCCCCAGTGTTACCCTTTCTTCAATAGACAAAGGTGTTGGAGCTTTTGTAACACTGCTCTGAATGCATCTGTAACTGTGTGTGCCGGGAGGTTTATTGAATTTGGACGTGCTTGTCTAAAGTGTAAGTCTTAATGATGGTTGAGGCCTTTTTGAAGCCCTTTTGCAATGTTGCAAGAAGAGTTGTGGATTTCAGTAGATTTTGTTTACGTTTTCTTGTGATTATTTGTCTTGTTTGTCTGTGAGGATGCTAATGATTGTGAGTTTAAAAAAAGTGAAAAATAGAAGTCGCACTATTATTTTGAAATAGTTCTTATGTCGGCTCTCTGATGTCGGCGTGGTGATTTATGATGTAGATTCATTATGCCATTTTGTTTCTCAGCACTTTTACCTCACTATAATTTTCCTTTGGATGGAATTGAGAATAAGGAAAATGTGTATCAAGGGGAAAAATAAAGTATTGAAAGCCCATTCTTTTCTTGTTCTTTTCTTTGAAAATAAAAATGCAGTAGATGTTTTCTATACAATTGTGTGTTTTCCTATCATTTACATCTATAAAATAACTAACCGTAGACTTGCTATTTAAAATGGAGGGACTCTTTAGTCCGTAATGGAGATTGATAGTTTCAAGTGTTTGAATGATCCGGGTTCACTGAGGTGTTTATTCCCAAGGGTTCTCTGGCCCCTGCGCCTGTGGTGCTGGTCTCCGCTGCATTGCTCCACTGCCCTTAAAAGCACAAGTATGAATCAGCAGTCTCTGCTGCAGGCTTGAGCTGCTCTCTGTGGCTGATATAGATAGTCCTGATCTATATCCATCACACTGAGCTAAAAAATTCTAATCTTTAGTTTGCCTTTACTTGTACATGAATTTGATTTATATGTATGTTAAATGACACTTGAAAATGTGGTAAGACTATAATAAGGTTCATTATTTAACATGAACTAAGAATGAACATTTATCTCTACAGCATCTCGTTAATTTCAACATTTAATTGTGCATTATTAAAATCAAATTGTGCTTGGTAACATAATTTAATGCCCTGTAAATGAACATGACAATAACCATTTTTATTAACAAAGATTAATAAGTACTGTAATAAATATAGTTCATTGTTTAATACATTATTGTAAAGTGTTAAAAGCCTGTTTATGTACCTTCTATTGTTGACCACACGTCTTCATTTATCCTTACGTTGTATTATGGTTAACAAGAAGATGGTCATATAATGTAGCACAAGGAATTTGAGCTTTAAATTTCTGAAGGGGAAATTCCCTGACTGCTTACAGATATTGTTACCTACATGTTCACTATTAAGTGACTTCCTTGTTGGTGTTCAATAGGACATTTAAAATGGTATAATTCATTAGTTAATTTACAAACACAAATGTATTTATTTTTATATATAATTTAAAATGAAAAGTAGGCATATTTTTATATACACATACAGTTGAAGTCAAAAGTTTACACACCTTGTAGAATCTGCAAAATGGTAATTATTTTACCAAAATAAAAGGAATCATACAAAATGCATGTTTTTTTTTGTTTGTTTTTTTTACTTCGTACTCTCCTGAATAAGATATTTGACAATATTTTTACATGCAGTCCACAAGAGAAAATAATAGTTGGAATTGTAAAAAAAATAAATAAATAAATACCATGTTCAAAAGTTTACATACACTTAATTCTTAATACTGTGTTGTTATCTGAATGGTCCACAGCTGTTTTTTTTTAGCTAGTGATAGTTGTTCATGAGTCCTTTTGTTTGACCTGAACTATGAACTGAAAAGTGTTTTGTTTTCATTTAGTACTGACTTTCAGAAGCTACAGAAGGCTACAGAAGATACTAATGTTACCCAGAAGACAAAATAAGTTAAATATACCCTAATCTTCAAATTCAAAAAAGTTGGCTCTTAATGCATTGTTTCCTTCTGGACCATCAGTTATTATTAATACTTCATGATAACTTTTTTTACGCCTTTTTCAGGTTGTTATCAGAGCAAGGTAAATTTTTTTTGGTTGTGATGCATTTTAGAGATAAAAGTGGCTAGTGGAATTCTATTCATTGCATTTCCATGGTTACGTTTAATTGTGCGCATTAAAATGTTGTGGAAAGAATTGTTTTTACAGTTCACTTGGTAACATCTGGAACTTTTCCATATTCCATCCACTTAAATGAAAAGTAAAGAAATGCAGGTGTATGTGTGGACAGTCCATGTGCATGTTCACACTCAGTCCCAGCGCTCAGTCACTGGAGGCCACTGCGAGAACAATGATTAGTGAAAACGGCTGGCCAACAATGACTGATTTCTGGAACAGTGCTGATAGAAACATGTAGAGGGAAACAAAGAAAGCACAACACGCAGCACAATCTTTACAGCGGTGCTGCACAGAATCCCCTCTCTCCATTCTCTTCACTACTATCATTTATAAGAGACATATGGCTGAGAGAAAGTTCCCTGTTTGAAATGATCAGCCGTTCTGCATAAGGGCCATCGACTAAGCAGAGAACAGCATTTTTTGTTTTGTATAAAACATGCCAGGTTTCTGTGCACACAGAGTTTATGCTGGGGAGAGCATGTGTTTCTTCTTACTATTTATGCCTCTTGTCAGATCAACTTTTAATTAATCCTAAATTTTGTTTCAGTGAATTACAAGACTATAAAAATGAATACTGAGACTTTATTCCCACAGAACTAAACTGCCATTTTAAGAGTTGTTTTCAGGACCCACTGTGTTTCTGAGGCATACGAGTATGTTGTAGTTAATATATAATGTATGTAATGATCACTGCTACTGAAGCAATTAAACGAAAAGATAAACACATTATGTGTGTTTGACATCCTCTTTGTGATGAGGCATTGAGAGAAAATTCCCATGGCTTTCTCATAACGCTCTAGAGGTTCAGAGGGGTTCAACGTGACACTTTTGTTGTGCTACATAAGCAGAAGGTGCAAGTGGCAAAGTGCAAGTTATCAATCCTCTGAGAAATCGAGCAGCTTAAGCAAACTGTCTTTCCTGGCCAGGAAATGGGCAGGCTGCTCAAACACTAACTGCCTGCACCAACATCTTTCAAGAGGTGCCATTTATAGGAGCTCAAGGTCCTGAGAAACAGGTGAGAGATGAAGGGAGGGATGCCAGATGTTCTTGTGGCTGAAACAGAGAGAAAGACATGGGTGGGGTAAAGGGGGAGTAAACTCTACTGAAGCTCAGCATTTTTTGACCTTCTGTAGCATTTCTCAGAAACAATCTTATTACACCTCCCAAAGTTCCTTTGCACCTCCCCTTGGTTTGGTGGTACTGAGAAACCTATCAGCCGCAACCTCAAGCTGAGTCACAAACTCCATATGATTGTCTTCAGGAAGACATTTACATGCTTGGGTAACTGACAGCAGTCTGACATGATCTAGTAATAGTCTCAAATAAAATACATAATCATATTGCAATTTTTGTGTATTATTGGAGAGACCGTGGGCTTCTAGTCAAAGAAATTTTGTTAATTGTTAGCAAACTACATTTTTTTCCCCCAGTGTTTACAGGTTAAAGCAACACTTTTTGTAACCTTTGACACTAATGATCAGTGATTTTGTTTCTTTTTTTAATGATCATTCATTCATTCATTCATTTCTTGATTGATAAAAAAACACTAACTGTTTAAAGTTTAGTTCACTGTGACAACTTATCTTGCTTTGCTTTATCTTTTTTTCTATTTTCACTGGAAATATTCAGTGGCTATCAAGACTTCAAGATATGTGTGTCAACTGGCTTTCAGAAATAAACTTAAAAGGATAGTTCACAAAAACTTCAAATGCAGAAACGCAGAGTAGAAAACAAAAAACTAGACAAACTCCAGAGCGGCTTATGTGTACGCCAGTTAGAGCAAGCTACAGAAAAGTGTTTAGTATGTTTTAAATATATTATATTTTTCTTACAAAAATTAATCAGCTACAGGAGACCTTTATTAACCCCCAGAGCCGCGTGGGGCACTTTTTTATTATGAATGGATGCACTTTATTGGACTTCTTTTGGACTGTTGAACAAAAACACCCACCCGCTGCCATTATAAAGCTTGGAAGAGCCAGGGCAATTTTTAATCTAACTCTGATTGCATTTGTTTGAGGGTGAGTAAATCATGGGCTAATTTTCATTTTGGGGTGAACTATCCCTTTAAAAATAAATATTCTCTGGAGTAAAAGTGTCACAGCTAACCCTGCTGTCCTACATGCAGTGTTTATGACATTTTATTACTTTGAATATTTGCAATATTTATAATTTTTCAGGAAATTTTCACAGAAAGAATGAAGTGTGGGAACAATGAGAAACAGCTGAATGGTTGTGAGCAGAAAGAAAGAAACAAAAACGTATCATTTTAACCATAACTTGACTAATAAAATGCTCAACAGATTTCTGCATGCAGGCACTTCCTGCATGCATATCAGTCTTTTGAACTCCTGACAGCATGCAATGTGATACGATCACGATTCTGTTTCTATCTTAAAACCTAATTCCACTTTATGAATTTGATATACATCTATGAACTCGTCGTCGATGCTACAGGCATGGAAAGAAAACTCAGAGGTTTGGGAATTTCTTTATTGTTTAATTTACCTCGTTTTTTTTTGCAGTTAGATTCCCTATAAATGTCAGTCAGTAAAAATGACTTACTGTTTGCTTGTGTCATCACTCTCCTCCTTAAGTTTCCCCATCGAGCTCTCGCGTTTCCCAGAAACATTTACAAGTCAGAATTCGACATAGTTTATTCTGTGGATAAACAATGTAATATTCTATATTATAAATCGACATCCTAGAAATGTAGTAGGTGTGCTGCTGCCCCCCACTGAGCAGTGATATTCACAGCACGGTGACCCGCTCCTGCCCTTCAACGTTGCCAGTAGTAGACAAGAGCAGAACAATAAGCAGATGGTCTGCGCTAATCAATGCCATATTTTCAGTTCCAGCACTGATAAAACAAGGCGAGCGTCTATGTTCTTTCACCCAATTAATCATCCTGCTGCCTATAGGGCCAATCAGTCTGTTTCATTTCATATCGCTTAAATCGGATCGTTTCATTATTTCTCTCTGGATCACAGAGCTTTAGTTAATGCAACGATAAATTCGGATGTCGGCAAACATTGTGATAAAGAACCAGGAGATAATAATTTAGGCTACATTTAAAGGGATAGTTCACCTGAAAATTCTATCTTCTCATGTCATATGACTTTCTTAATCAACATATCTTGTTTTGTCTTCTATTGTTCCTTTAATATTTTATGTACGCGAATCATGTTGTTTTTAAATGTCTCTTCTGCTCAACAAGCGTGCATTTATTTGATCCAAAGTACAGCGAAAACAGTAAAATTCTGAAATATTACTATTTAAAATAACGTTTTTCTATTTGTATATTTTCTAAAATGTAATTTATTCCTGATTTCATAGCTGAATTTTTAACGTCATTACACTAGTCACATGATCCTTTAGAAATCATTCTAATATTCTGATTTGCTGCTCAAAAACATTATTATTATTATTGTTATTATTATTATTATTATTATTATTGTTATGTTGAAAACAGCCGAGTAGAATTTTTCAGGTTTCTTTGATAAATAGAATGTTCGGACAAACAGAAATAGAAATCTTTCAATAGTCACATTATGTTTTTATCATTACTTTTGATCATTTTAAAGCATGCTTACTAAATAAAATTAATCATTTCTACAAATTCTTTGCCAAAAAAACAAACAAACATTTTATATGCACTACCAGTCAAAAGTTTGGACACACCCTCTCATTTAGTGTTTTTTCTTTATTTTCATGACAATTTACATTGTAGATTCTCACTGAAGACATCAAAATTATGAATGAACACATATGGAATTACGTAGTAAACAAAAAAGTGTGAAATAACACTAGATTGATTAATATTTTGGATTTCTCAAAATTAGCCACCGTTTGCTTTGTTGACAGCACTGCAAACCCTTGGCCTGCAAAAACTTTGAATGTGTCCCCAAGTGCAGTGGCAAAAACCATCGAGTGCTATGATGAAACTGGCTCACATAAGGACCACTCCAACAAAGGATGACCAAGAGTCACCTCTGCTGCTTAGGATAAGTTCATCTGAGTCACCAGCCTCAGAAATCGCAAGTTAACAGCACCTCAGATTAGAGCCCAGATTAATGCCACACAGAGTTCTAGTAGCAGACACATCTCTACATCAACTGTTCAGAGGAGACTGCACGAATCAGGCCTTTATGGTCAAATTGCTGCTAAAAAAAACACTACTAAGGCAAAGAAACAAGCGGAAGAGATTTGTTTGGGCCAAGAAACACAAGGAATGGACATTAGACCAGTAGAAATCTGTGCTATGGTCTGATGAGTCCAAATTTGAGATCTTTGGTTCCACCCGCCTTCTTTGAACCACACACTGAACCAGCATGGCTACCACAGCATCCTGCAGCGACATGTAATCCCATCTGGTTTGCATTTAGTTGGATCATCATTTATTTTTCAACAGGACGATGACCTCCAGGCTGTGCAAGGACTATTTGACCAAAAAGGAGAGTGATGGAGCGCTGTGCCAGATGACCTGACCTAAACCTAATCGAGATGGTTTGGGATGAGATGTACCACAGAGTGAAGGCAAAAGGGCCAGCAAAGTGCTCTGCATCTCTGGGAACTCCTTCAAGACTGTTGGAAAACCATTTCAGGTGACCACCTCATGAAGCTCATTGAGAGAATGCCAAGAGTGAGCAAAGCAGTAATCAATGCAAAGGGTGGCTACTTTGAAGAATCTAACATATAAAACAAGTTTTCAGTTATTTCATGTTTTTGTTTACTACATAATTCCATATGTGTTCATTCATAGTTTTGATGTCTTCAGTGAGAATCTATGTAAATAGTCATGAGAATAAAGAAAAAATATTAAATGAGAAGATGCGTCCAAACTTTTAAGTGGTAGTGTGTATGTGTATGTATATATATATATATTTACTCCAAGCTTTGATTGAATGTTACAAAAACTTTTTATTTTAGATAAATGCTGAACTTTGGATCATTCTATTCATCAAAGAATTCTGAAAAAAAATAAATAAATAATTGTTTCAAGTATTGATAATAATAATAAAAATGTTTATTGAGCAGCAAATCAGCATATTAGAATGATTTCTGAAGAATCATGTGACACTGAAGACTGGAGTAATGATGCTGAAAATTTAGCTTTGATCACAGGAATAAATTACATTTTAAAATATATTCTAATAGAAAGCAGATATTTTAAATAGTACAAATATTTCAAAATGTCACTGTTTTTGCTGTACTTTGGGTAAAATAAATGCAGGTTTGATGAGCAGAAGAGTCTTCCTTAAAAAACATGAAAAACTTTTGACTGGTATATGAATATATAGGGTAAATAATGCATTTGGTTAAATTGTGACTAAGGAGGGTTACTTAAGGACAGCTCATGATGCCAGTGATGATTAGCCACATTGTCATGTCTCCATTACCCCTGCTGATTCCTGATGGCGTTGTCATAGTCTGATTCAGTGTAAAGCCAAAGCCATCTTGTCCAGGTGTTTTAGTTCAATGCAGCTTTGTTGACCCCACAGACATTGTGAGAGCTCTGTTAAAGACTGACTCATTTTCCTCACCACATGCACCGAACTCAGAGACACTGGTG
Organism: Cirrhinus molitorella; assembly: GCA_033026305.1. Taxonomy (NCBI): domain Eukaryota; kingdom Metazoa; phylum Chordata; class Actinopteri; order Cypriniformes; family Cyprinidae; genus Cirrhinus; species Cirrhinus molitorella. Next base: position 25,779,977 of record CM065122.1, on the reverse strand, counting down.
GTCTGCTGCCAGTGCTACCAGTGCTGCTGAAATGATTAAAAACAAACAGCATAATGGAAGTATATCATGTGCTGTTGGACCAGTCTGACTGAGAGTATATGGATGGACAGGAAAAAGGATGTCAACTCAATCTGAAAGAGTTTTGTAAAGACTGGGGAAGGACTTGCTGTAGCTATGCATAGGTGTTAAAGATATTTTTACACAGACTGTAGAGGCCGTAAATACTGAAAGTGTGAAAATACTTTTGAACTTTTTAAACTTCAGTAAGAATTTTTTTTTTCTTTCAAAACATACATTACCAGTCAAAAGTTTTTGAACAGTAAGAGTTTTTTTTTTTTTTTTTTTTTTTTTTTTAAATCACATGATCCTTCAGAAATCATTCTAATATGCTGATTTGCTGTAATTATTAATATTATTTTAAAATATAATATTTAAAACAGTTGAGCACATTTTATTCAGGATTCTTTGATGAATAGAAAGATCCAAAGATCAGCATTTATCTGAAATAAAAAGTGTTTGTAACATTATACACTATACCATTCAAAAGCTTTTTTTGGAGAAAGAAATTATAAGAATGAATACTTTTATTTAGCAAGGAAAAATTAAATTAAATTAATCAAAAGTGATGATAAAAACATTTATAATGTTACAAAAGATCTCTATTTCAGATAAATGCTGTTTCTCTGAACTTTTGATTCATCAAAGAAACCTAAAAAGAAATCTACACTAACTTGATTTTTGCATTTTGCTAAATGAGACTTGTCATAGCACTTGCATGTTATTGATCTTTTGTTGATTTTGATTGTTTCCATTGTCCTCTTTTGTAAGTCGCTTTGGATAAAAGCGTCTGCTTTTATCCAAATCCAAATGTAAAAAAGCATCTGCTTTTATCCAAATGTCTAAATGTAAATGTTTTAAACATAATTGCAGTAAAGTTTTTTGAGTAGCAAATCAGAATATTAGAATGATTGACTGAAGTAATTAAAAAAACTGCTTTGAAATCACAGGAATAAATTACATTTTAAAATATATTCATATAGAAAACAGTTATTTTAAATAATAAAAATATTTTTAAATGTTACTGTTTTAGGATCAAATAAATGCAGGCTTGGTGAGCAGAGACCAATTTTAAAAGACTAATGTGTCCACTTCAATAAAAGATGACAGTAAATATCCCAGAGATACTCACTGCTTCACTTTCATCAGACATGTTGAATTAATGTTGTCAGTAATAAAAGCACAAAGACAAAGCGTTATAATTATTATCCCATGGTGGTTTGGATGTAACATCACACCCTGGTCCAAATGGTTAAATTTTAGTTTTTAAAGACACATCCACTCTAGTGAACGTCACGCTTCAAATCATTCATGGTTATGTAATTGTGCAACTCTGTGGAAAACATATAATATACTGGTGATTATTCTTTGTCCACACAAATTGTCTCCAGATTAGGATTGGTTGCATGAGGAAAGACAATGAACAGAAGGGTTTTCAGCAAAACCACTGCTTTTCCCCAAATCTCATAAATAATGCTGCGTTTCATTTAAGTCTTAAATTCATGGCCTTAACAATAAAGAAAATTGGTGATTGGTTTCATAAAAGTACAGCTGTACTTTTTCTATTATTAGATTTTGATTAAACTCTATTTGCTTGCACAAATCATAAGTACTGGCAGATTTTTTCATGAAACAGAGTGTGGTTACATTTTCAAATCTAGTATCTTAAAGGAGACCTATTATGCCCATTTGTACAATAAGTCTCAGGTGTCCCCAGAATGTGCCTGTGAAGTTGAATGCCTATTTTGAGTGAAAGCAGAACCACGCCGTTTTCGTGCATGTCTCTTTAAATGCAAATGAGTTGTTGCTTCTTGTCCTTTTCCTTTACATCTCACACCTATTCTGCTAAAAAACATCTGTTGGGTTTGATTACCATGTCTATAGTGCTGAAATCATGCGTTTTAAACAATATTAGTTTAAACTTCTGGTATAAGGTTTTCTGAGCGCAAACATCCAAAGCATGCACACAGAAAGAGTGGGTGTCAAACGGCATGTGAGTACTAAACCAAGTTCTCTTTCATGTCTTATTGCACTTAAACTGTCAAATACACACAAGTTTGTGTTAAAAACACACAGGAGTAACAAAAACAGTCTCAGGTTATGTCTGTGAAGGTAAACAGCTGGGAAAGAAATGGCATGTTTATATTAGATCTGTGTGGTAGCAGCACAATATACAGTAAATTAATCAGCCTGGGACTCTAAATAGTGTTCTGTGCAGCTAATGACAGAAAAGTTAGCATGCTTTGCTCAAACATTTGGCATGGCGTTAGAACTGGTACATCGTCACTTGTGGTGCCATGGGTGGAAATGTGCAGATAAAGGGGGGAGCAAACCTGAGCAGCAAACCTGAGCAGCTTGTTTTTTCGCAAAGGTACTTGATTGTTCTTTTTCACATTTTCTGGGTTGGTAGATGCACCAGGGACCCAATTATAGCACTTAAACACAGAGGGGAAAAAAAAAAAATTCTGATTATCGATGTCACCTTTAAAGAAAAAAACACGAGACATCATTAGAAAATAAAAGGCTGCTTTTATTTGAACCCCATTTAAAAGGGCTGACCAACTGAAAATACACTGATCAAACAATTTTACAAAATAATTCAATAAGGACACTCAAACAAAGATTAACGGTAACATCAAATGTTTATATTCTGTTTATTCAAATATTACTTTCTTCATCATCAATTCATAACTCATACTTTACCATTTAAAATGGTACGAAAATGTAACATGAATCACCGCACAGCTACAGTAAGGACTGACTAAAAAAAAAAAATAATAAAAAAAAATAATAATATCAGACAGCATCTGCAGTAACTACATTTATCTATTTACAGTGCTTCACTTTGAGATCAGCTCTCTGTCTGTGACATTCCTTCAGACGTGCTGCAGATAAAATACACTGGTGCACTGCAAGATTTTAGCGACCTTCGGTGAAGCCGCCAGAACACTGATGTACCATATATTGAAAGAAACAGAAGAAAGTACTAATATTATTAGGCTAATAGAAATCTCAACGGGCCAACCTGATTTTAAAGCCTCACTAAGCAATCTTTCCAACATCACATCGCTCACACACGAGGAATAGTTGCTTCCTGTCAAACAAGAAACTGTAGTGATGGTTGTTTAACACCTCAGACAAAGCAGTAAAAGTGCTTGAGACTGGAAAAAAAAAAAAAAAAAAAAAAAAAAAGAGAATCAAGATAAAAGTAAAACGCTCCTCCTTCTAGTGACTTTGCAGACTTAAATTTCAAAACTAAATATATAGCCAAATATGTGGCTTTCAGACGACTGGATTGACAAGGACGTAAGGAATTAAAACCAGATTTGTTTCCGCTATTTGCAGACATTATTCACGCAGACACTGGCACATGTGTTTCACATTGGTACAAAATATTGGTTTATTATGTTTGTTATGCATGTTTGTCAAACTGAGTCTCTTGTTCCACACCACACATGCATACCTCATCCAAAAACAGCTTCGGTCAGGCAGGGCGGTTCAGTCTGTGACATCTGCGTTTGGTACAGGTCTGTGGCACGTTCAGCAGGTTTCAGCACGATGTGTTTATACAGCATTATTGATTGACAGTCTCTCACTGTCACAAAGAAAACTTGCTGGTCAGGAACGGCAAAGATGCACTTTTGACTGTGTTCATTTGATTCACATCGGAGTCGGGGTCATTGAGTTGGAAAGTGTGAAAAGTGGCAGGTCCTTTCCTCAGTTCTGGTTTATCGGACACCATCACAGGCCTGAGGACTGAGCTGTGTAATAGGGGCTGTTAACCTGGAAGAGCAGAGATGACATTCTTAAGTACAGTCGATAAAAAAGATACCGTAGTAAAGATTACCTCTGTTCACAGACTGGCTTATAGGCACCAAGTCACTGTAAAAAATCCAAGGTAAATTGGCAAGATGCCCTGTTACCAAAACATAAGACCCACCTACATCCTAGAGAGCCTGTTCGGCACAAATATTAAAATAGATTTGGATCTAGCTGCACTGTACATCAACCCAAGAGCTTGTATTTACCATAGAATACAAATATTCAGCAGGTAAATATTTATTCAAGTATTTAATAAAGGTTGTGGTTTCTAGGACATACTGAAGTAGTATGTTAGGATTCCAATAGCCAAATGAGCACTTGTGGAAAGTGATGTGCTGGGAATTAAAGGGATAGTTCACCCAAAAAATTGAATTCTGTCAATAATTACTTAATTTACTTAATTACTTAATTAACACTAATGTCATTCCAAACCTTCAGAACACAAATTAAGGTATTTCTGACTGGGGCTGTCACAATTCCTCAATTCAGTTTCAGTACTCGATTTTAAAAATAACCATCAACGAGTTTGTAACGGTTTTACTAGTTACTGGTTTTAAATGGAAACTGTAATGGTGCCTATTGGTTAAAACCACTAAATTCTAATGGAACATGTCCCAAAACACTGCTGGAATCAATTTTTTAATGCTTTTAATGGTTAAAAGTTGATAGTATGTAACGTTTGTAATGGTGCGCTTTTATGGACACCATTAGAATTTCTGTGATGTTTTTTTTTTTTTTTTTTTACAGCAGGGAATAGCTGCTTCCAAACTTTCTGCATGTTATTGTGAGTTTGGGTTTATTATAACCTTCATCTGGGAACACAACATGTGCCATTCCATCAGATTTGTAAAGTAAATCATATAGTTTACATGATTTGATGTCCACATATTCAAGAAATTACAGTGGCTGTAGGATTTCTGTTGTAAAGAAATGGCAAAATATTAAAGATTAAGTGGACATTTGATTTAAATGTTGTTTAGTCAATATTAAACAAAGATTAGAAGGCAGAGTAAAGTGTAAAAACAATCGTCAGGCCGTTGGCGCCCTCTGCAGGCATTTTGTACGTTAACTGTATTGTGTATAATACATTATGTATATTAACAGTTTAAGAGAAGAAATTGTTGAATAAAGTCATTATTTTTGTACAAAAAGTATTCTACACCGGAAGCACATGCGCGGTAAAAGCCCGTCAACCAGCGCCTGATTACTGGACTAAGTTATCTTTCACGTCTGATTTGCTAATACTGTCAAAAACACACAAGGAGTTTATATTACATATAAACAGTTTAAAGTGAAAGTAGCAAAAAAAAAAAAAAAAAAAACAGTTGAGAGAAAAACGGATGCGCGCAGTCCTTAAAGCGACAGAACTTTAAAGCTCAACTTTAAACAGATTTCTTTGCACACAAAAAGTTTTCTCGTAGCTTCATAACATTACGGTTGAACCACTGATGTCACATGGGCTATTTTATAGATGTTCTTACTACCTTTATGGGCCTTGAACATGTCAGTTGTGTTGCTGTCAATGCAGGATTGGAAAGCTCTCGGATTTCATAATTTTTTTTTTTTAAATTTGCATTCTGAAGATCTTGAAGACAAAGGTCTTACAAGTTTGGAAAGACATAAGGGTGAGTAATTAATGAGAGAATTTTCATTTTTGGGTGAACTATCCCTTTAACGAGTGTCTGCTTTGATGCTACTGTATGACTCACAGCACAGCAGACAATTCACCTCCTGAAGCTGTGAGGTCAATCTAACAGAGGTGCTTCAGGCCTCTGGGTCAAATAAATGCAAAAAAGAGATGCTGTAAACTGTTTCAAAGAGCACAGGAAATTCATTAAAAACAAACAAAAAAGCACAAAGTGGAGTTTTAGCTCAAATGAAGAGAGGGTTGGGACTTTCACTACAGGATCGCTCAGCAAAGGGTTTCTCTCGCATTTTGTGTAATTTTTCGTAGATTTGTTTATTTATTCAGACACCTTCAACATTTCTCACATTAACAATTTATTTGCTATAGTTTAGTAATAAATAGTAATAGTAATAAAATATGACAAGTACCTCAAGTTAAACTAAATTATCTTGATAATGTCAGATAACGGATAGAAAGGTATGTAACAAAACAAATCATATTTTTGATGCCAATTTATCAGTTTTACTGGTAGTCCACTGTATGAAGAATTTTTGGGTATAGTGTGTTACAGTTTATTTTACTATCCTCACTCCCATAAATAAACGATAGTGTCCTGCACCCACTAGCACCCACCGGTTTGACTTTATTAAGACAAAAAGCCCTGAATCAAGCTTCCTACTTTTTTTTCTCTCAATTTCATCAAAACATGGGAGAATTTAAGTTTGAGTTTGATCTTCCAAAATGCAGTTTAAACGCAGCTTCTAAGCAATCTCAGCAGAGGAAGAATGGTCTTATCTAGTGAAATTATCAGTCATTTTGAAAACAAATTGACAGTTTATACACTTTTTAACCTCAAACGCTCATCTGTGTGATCCGGGTCAATACAGTTAGGGTTGAAAAACTCCCATCTCGTTTTCTTCCCCAACATCACTGCAGAAATACCAACCCAGTGTTTACAAAGTGAAAATAAAAAAGATCAAACGCCCTTTACAATAAAAGGTAAAACAGCGTTGTAGGGTGATGAAGTTACATGCTAGAAGTTGTAGACGAAAATGATTTTCAAAATGAGTTTTTCAACATACCCTAACTATTGACCTGGATCACACAGACTACACATGCACATCATAGAGACAAGACAAGATCAGCATTTGAGGTTAAAAGTATATAAATTGTCAATTTATTTAGAAAATAAATCGATCATTTTGCTAGACCCTTCTTCATCAGCTGGAAAGTTCAAACTTGGGGGCATCATAGAAGTCCATTATATGGAGAGATATCCTGAAATTCCTCAAAAAACTATTTCTTTACAACTGAAAAAAGTAAAACATGAACATCTTGGAAGATAAGGGGGTGAGTACATTATTTGTAAATCTTTGTTCTGAAAGTGAACTAATCCTTTAATTTAAAGTGCTTTAGATGCCAATTTACATCCTCTCAGTAAACATTAGTAGTTTAAACTGGATTCTTGTGGTGGATTTAAGACATCAAGGACTGCATTGCACGTTTTCAATGCGAAGTTATTTCTGTATGTGGTCAAATGAGGAATGAGACTGCTCTATGTATGTAGCGCTAAAACAAAGTAAGCTGGGATCAAGTCTGTTTGTGTTCCCACTCCTGCTTTCTTCAGAAATCAGATGAAGGCCTACCAAACATTTTCTTCTTGATTTGGCTTCTAACTCACAATGAACTACATTATTGTTGCTGCCTGACTATGAATGATATGATATCCATATTTTTGCATTTGAATTACATAATCCAAATGACATACTGTAGCCCATAACTACCCAACAGCGCCTGTAGTACAGAGGTGATAATCCAAAATAAAAAACCCTTTTGGGGCTTTTTAATGCTTTATGGAAAATTGACTGGGTTATTTGAGGTGACTGCGGCTGGACTTTCCATGGCACTGCATCTATTCATACGGGCAAAGAGAGTAAAGCTGAGTGCAACTGGCATTAAAAGCTTACACATTCTGCCATTTCCCCTCCTGCCCATTAACTTCCTGGGTAATCAAAGAACGGCAGGAAATACTTAAGCACGGGAGTCCAGGAGTGAATCCAAGACTAAAATGAGACCGAAAACACACGCTATACTAGCATGAAGTAAGGTCAGACACATTCAAAGAAAATGGATTCATCCATTCAAGTGACAAACACATATGAATATTCCCTAAAGACATTAATCTCTACAAAAGACTCCAATGTCACAGTTTCCAGTACTAATAAAAACACAGCCCAAGTCCAATTGAGCCATCAAGTAAAACTTTAAAGCCTTTGGTTTCAACAGAAGCAACGTGGGATATTCCCTGTTAGTGTACATATCTAAGGGATCCTTACACTGTAAAAATCAAAAACACAATTTGAGTCAACTTAATATAATTTGATACCCTGCTGCCTTAAATTAAGTTCATTCAACTCAAATAACATTTCAACTTGAATAAACTTAAGTTGTACTAAAAGTTGTTTGTTAACAGCTGTGTTTGTTACTCGGCTGCCTTAAAATTTTAAGTTTAAACAACTATTTTTGAGTTGACTGAACTTAAAATTGTAAGGCAGCCAGGTAACAAATTATTTCAAGTTGACTTACAAATAGTAACAAATAGTTTTTTACAGTTTAGGTAACCAACACTGAAGACAATCGTCTAAACCAGTGGTCTCAAACTCAATTCCTGGAGGGCCGCAGCTCTGCACGGTTTAGCACCAACCAGCTCCAACTCACACCTGCTCGGAAGTTTCTAGTTAACCTGGAGAGCTTGATTAGCCTTGATTAGCTGGATCAGGTGTGTTTGATTAGGGTTGGATCTAAACTGTGAAGAGCTGAGGCCCTCCAGGAATTGAGTTTGAGACCAATGGTCTAAACTAAAGTTTGAGTGCAGGGATAAAAACAAAAATCAGACATACCTATTAAAGCATTTTTCACCCAAAAATGTCATCATGTTGTGTTAAAGTACAAGTACAAAATGTTTTTATGCAAATGAAATACACACAGACACAGCCTGCAGGAAAAAAAGTGTTTCTAATTAAGCCGGTGTGTCTGCACTCTTGTTCAGCGAACACATAAATACAGAGCGACATGCACCTAGCGTGAGAAAGACCATCCATTTAACGCATTAGTGGCATGATCGATTCTTCACAGCTGCCTCACCTTTGTGCCTTCCTTCCCGCTTTCATTTACTTTAATCCAGTGCCCTTTAAACCCAGGAACAAAACAGAAGGACAAAAAAAAAAAAAAAAAAAACTAACAACAACAACAACATCTAAAATATATAAGGGAAAAAAACACTTATATGACCATACAGTGAAGAACATAATTTAGTTTTTCAGAAGGGACTTACTGCTCCAGTTAGTTTGAAGCATTTAAATGGTGGATGTCATACAAAGTCTTGACAGACTTATTCAAACATCAGTTAAACATTGAAGGACAGTAAAAATCATAAAGAATATGTTATATGGTAAATATATAGCAAAATTCTCATCTCTAGAGTTTTTTCTTAAGCTGACTAATGAGTTTATAGTCACTAAATATGTTTTTATCTGAGGTAAATATGATGTTACATGACACTGTTTTCAAGCTGTTATACTGATGTCTTTCTGCGGCTGAAACACTGATTGAGTGATTACATGAGACAGGATATGCATTTAAGTTGAACTCTTTCTACATGCCTTTGGATGTTTATTCATGCTTATTTTTTAGTGCTGAAACTGGTATTAAAGTGGAGGAGATGATAAGTTCACTGTTACTCCATATTAAACAGCGTCAAAATGTCATTTATTGTTTGAATACTGTAATAAAGAGCACAGAATTTAAACTTTTTTTACTTGGGCTTTTTTTTCATATCAAAAGTAACAAAGCACAAAATGTATTGCGATTATGGAGATGGGAGTGTACTACAATGTTCCGTTCATTAACTGAAAACAGGCTAGACTAATTCATTCTTGGGATTTAAGAATTGATATTGTTTGTTCAAATCAATATTTTTACCCAGCCCTATGAACAATTTCATGCCTAGTAGGACTTAAACCTAACCTTATTCATTACCAGTCCAGATATTTAACCCACCTAGAATAAAACTCTAAAAGAATGCCATGTATATGTACATGTTGTTAGAATAGTGCAATACTAAGAGCTCAGGAATGACATGATGAAAATCAGCTAAATAATGAATGCAGTCCAGATGGGTCCAATCAATGTATAAATATGGTCTGCTATTAGTTGTGACGAATCTGTTTATTACATTAGGGTCTGAGCAATTTGCTTGGATTCAACAGTAGTAACAAAGGTAACGCATTATTTTAAATTAAACACAATGTTCTCCACGTCAAAGGGAAAAACATGTTAAATGACAGACGACTACAGCCATCATTTTCTCATTTTTCTCTTCTCATATTTCAGAAAACAAACTGATTTTGCTTTTCTATGTTTCCTTAAATGTCACCCTATCCCACATAAGTAGTTGAAGAGCAATCCTAAGAAATAAAATGTGATGTGTTCCTTTGAGTCGGAGCAAGCGGGAGCACAGCACGCAGACGGCTGAGTTTCTCACGGCTGAGGCCTCTTTCAGTCTGAAGGGAAAGTCTTTCCTCCACCCATACTTTGGGTCAACAGTTAAAAATAAGCCTTTAAGCATCTCTTTTCCACAAGCCAAACGCAATCCATTTCAAAACAAAAAAGGACCTCATTAAGACCTAAAAAAAAAAGTGAATATTTTTATATACCGGCTTCACCAAAAATAAAACTGTGCTAAAGGCTGCATTTAAAGAACAGGTCATACAAGGAAACTAGTTCAAAGAATTTGCATATAACTGCATCTAAAATTGGTCACAAGATGTACGTTTCAATTACCTCAAGCACAGAGAAAATCTTTTGCATGTTTGAGCTTAATCATTTTTCTAGAAGTGCTTGAAAATGTGACACCCAATTATGTAAGCTCATTACAGACAGTGTCACTTGATTGTATTTGTATTATTATTTTTCTTAATTTTGTATTTAGCATCATTGTACACTAGAAGTGTTTTCTCTGTAATCTGTGTGGAAACAATCAAGAATATAACTGTAGATGACTTGGCTTGAAATGCAAGAGCAGACAGTACAACCGAAAACAAAAAGGCTTCATGCGTTTTATCAAACGGAAATGACACTGAGACTATCTTTAGCCATCTGAAAAACAGAATATGCAACATGGTCCCTGGATGAAGTGGAACTGTTGATGTGTGATTGTGTTACAGAGGGGTATCTCTGAAATATTAGTTAAATATTAAAATACAGTTTATCAAAAGTTAAAGGTATAACTTAAAGGAATAGCTGACCTCAAAAATAAATGTAAATTTACCCAACCCTATGATGCTCCAAGATATTATGACTTTCTTTTTTTCTGTAAATCACACATCATCATATTTCATGCCTTAAGTCGGATTAAATGATTCTTTAAAACATTCTTAAACTTTTCCTTTGTTGTTCCAGAGAAGAAAGTAATGCAGTTTGAAGAACCAACGGTGAGTAAATGTTGACAGAATTTATTACAGATTAAATACAGAAAGAATTAATAAAAGGTCAAGTTACATACACACCTCTTTTTCTAAGTGTAATGTCCTTTATCCTCAATGGACAGTTGTAATGTGGTAAAGCACTGAATACTCACTCGTGCGTCATACTCCAGGACGAACGGAGGGATGTCAATCTGCTCAGGTAGGATGCAGGTGAAGAGCTGCTGTAGGTTCTCTATGTGATGCACTTTCTCTTTAAGGCCTGATACACTGAACGTCGTGAAGAACCATGTAGAGACCTAATGGGAATTACAAACAAAAGCATTAGATTGACTGTGTTGGCACTTACAAAAACAGGTCTTGAATCACATTGTAATTTCTTCTTTTTCTTTTCTAACAAATGCTTAAAGAATTAGCACACAACTTCCTGATAATTTACTCATCCCCATGTCACCCAAGATGTTCACATCTTGCTTTCTTCAGTCAAAAAGAAACAAAGGATTTTCAGGAAAACATTCCAGGATTTTTCTCCATATAGTGGACTTCAGTGGAGATCAGTGGGTTCTAAATTGCAGTTTCAATGCAGCTTTAAAGGCCTCAACACGATTCCAGCAGGGTCTCTTCTAGTGAAACAATTGCTGATTTTCAAAAAAAAACAAAAAAAAAACCTGTAACAATTTATATACTTTTTTACCACAAATGCAAATGAAAAAGTCAGGTGTGGTTAGTTCTTCGTCTGTGTACTTCAGTTCAAAAAGGTAAGGTAAAAAAGGTAAAAAAAAAAATTCATTTTCTTCTCCAACTTCAAAATTGTCCAACTTCATTGTTTGACTTTCTTTGCTCGTTCGTTTGGTACTTCCACCTACGTCATGCGTGGCCTTATCAATATGACTGCATAATGTGTGAAGCCAAGCTAGTGCAAGACAAACATTTGTGGATAAAAAGAACTTTTTTTTTTCTTTTTTATAAATCACAGATTGTATCTAGATAAGACCCTTATTTCTCGGCTGGAATTATGTAGAGCTCTTTGAAGCCTTTGAAAATCCTGGAATGTTTTCATTAAAAACCTTAATTTCTTTTTGACTGAATAAAGACAGACAAGAACATCTTCGATGGCATGGGAATAAATGATCAGGAAAATTTCTGAAATAATCCTTTAACCTGCAGAAAAGGTTAATTGTCAAACCTATATGAGCAGTAATATAAATATCATTAATAATCATTTGTTCACCTAACATTGTAAATAACTCAAATGCAACTCTACAGGTAAACGGCTACAAAAATGTATAGTTGTGCCTAAATTAAATGTTTCGTTGCTAAAGGCAAACTCTTAAGCTGCTAAAGCTGTTGCTTTAGTCATTTTCAGCATTTACTCCAATGACTCAGCCCTAATGCTAAAACACGTTTCACACCTGGGATTGTTACAATGCCCGAGCATTCTCTAACTGAAATGGACGCATTTTAAAACGAACAATTATCTGACACTTAATTGCCGGGGTTCCTCTACATTTGGAGTGCACAAAGCATAATTGTTGAATAATTTCGCAAATGAAAGCAAAGCCCTGGCAGAGGCAACATGCTCTCATAAGCCCTTCAATTACCTGAATAGGTTCTGTGGAACACTATGGAACACTTAGTGCAGACACATCATGAATCTCAATGCGGTCTGAGAGACGCTTTTTCAACATATTCAGTTACAACAGACTCATAGACTGTCTTTCTTAGTCAATGCAAAACATGTGGAGCTGACTGCTCTGAATCAGACCATGGGCCTGTACAAACTCTGGAAAAAAAAAAAAAAAGGCTCAAAACGAGATGAATATCTAGTGCTGCCTTTAATGGACTTACGTTGGGGTTGATGAACTGATTACACTTACCTTGGAGCGGAACGTCGGGTGAACGAAGTAGAAAGCCCTCAGGTTTTTCTTAAACCTGAAAACACAAAAGGAAAGCCTTGCGAGAAATGCTTTTTCAAACATCAACACATCCAACAAATTACTTATTACACAAATAGTGAATTCCTCTGGCACACTTGACTTGGAAGGGATTATTGCCTTAACAAAAACAATGAACCCATTAGAAAGGGAGCTAAAGTGCATTTTTTAAGAACGAGCAAAAGCCGGTGAATCGAGTCCAGCAGGGCAGCCACGTCCAAGCCACACGCTGTTGTCCAAAACACACAGATGGATGGAGATCTGGATGGCCAGAAGCGGAGGGGTGTTCGAAAAGTGCAAGGGACGTGTCTGTCAACCTTGCCCTTTTCCCACGGTGGACTCGGCCCATCCTGTCCAAACCCATGAGCAGGGGTCATAGGGAGTGATAGCCTCACTGACTGTGACTGCTAAAAGAACCTCTCGCTGAGGATTATATTTGGTCTTTCTCAAAGACTAATGTTTTTTGAGAATAAATAATACAATGATAACTTCTGTGCTCTGCTAATACCTCATAATCAATGACACGAGTCAAACTGGCCTGGCTCTCACAGTTATGAGTCACGCTGATCTCCACGATGTACGGAAAGTGTGAGGGACTGAAGCTGGAGAGCGTTTCTGCTTTTTATTTCAAGACTGTGGTTTCCTCTGCCTGCATGCTGAGAGTGTCCCTCAAATCAATGACCTCACGATCACCTCCCACGGTTTTGACTTGACAAAGACTCAAACTCTTCTCCTAAGCCAAAAAAATTGCAATTTTCGATTGTTTGATTAAAAGAACAATATTTTTCTTAACACACAATACATCCATGCAAGTGTTTGTAGGCCTCTGGCGGTGATGGTGCTGGTAGTTTTCTCAATCCGTTAGGTGAGAGAAGAACATAGAGACCTCAGATTTACAAGGTGTCAAAGCCACTGCAATCGCTCTCAGTTTTCTAACCTTGGTAACCAGAAACCCCCCAATCGAAATTTCCCAATGTGCTCTTAAAAAAAACAAACAATATTTTTTTTAATTTCCTTAGAAGAATCAATCATCCCAGACACATTTGAGAAACAATATAGACTGATACTCCAGAGCAATAACAGGTAAAATTGACGAAACATGACTCAGAACGGTGCTTTCCGAGCTTATCATAACCTACAAAAGGCTCAAGCTTCTGGGTATAAATCTTCATGACAGTCAAAGAACAGGAAGCCCAAGACATAGACATTCCCTTATGATTATCACAACACATGTGGTGTGTTTAGGTTTGAGGAGACAGTACTGTTTGGCACAAGAAGCTCATAAAAATGAATAGACACCAAGCCAGCATTCATATGAAAATGTGATTTCGCTTTTCCAAGTCTGAGTTATGGTTTTAAAGAATACATCAGCCAAGAACTGGGTCAACTCATCTCAAAAACATTGTAAGGTCGTAGAGAGCAGGGAATGTGGGTGGTTTCTAGTATCTCTGTAATGGAACAGAAATAGCTCTTACTTGGCGTCCACAATGTCATAAAGCTTCTTGAGAAAGTCGGTGTCCAGGTGATTATGTTCACCGGTGAGTGTGTGGAAATACACCATCACATACTCCTTCACCGTGATATGGTCCATCACATGGATGAAATACAGCAGAGCCTAACACACACACACACACACACACACACACACACACACACACACACACACACACACACACACACAGTTAGCTAACTAGGCACGCCCATAGACTTCTACTATATGCTGTTATGATCAAACACTAAAACAACATCCTTACAATTTTTACATTGTGTTTTTAACAAATGAGGACATGTTCATGACGACAAGTAGATTCACACTATTTCTTTAAGTAACAGTTCACTTAAAAAATGAAAAATTCAGTCATTATTTACTACTTGACATTTAAAATTCTCTCGTGCTCTACAGAGGAAAGAAACCCACACAGGTCTGACATGAGTGTGAGTAAACAATGACAGGATTTTTAGTTTTGAGTGAACTCATTCATTAAATCAACATTGTAAACAGTGGAGTCTAATTGTTCACATTTGCATGTAATGTGTAGTAAATATTTAACAAGTCAATCGTTCAAAAAGGAAAAAAGTCTAATTAAAATCAAAGTTTCTAATACAAATGCAAATCACAAATAGATTTTCGCGCAACATTTTACAATAAGTTTCATTAGTTAAGAGTTAATAACATTAACTAAGACTGAACAATATTTCTACAGCATTTATTAATCTTAGTTAATGTAATCCAAATTTATGCTTGTTAACATTAGTTAAAGGATTAGTTCACTTTCAGAACAAAAATTTACAGATAATGTACTCACCCCCTTGTCATCCAATATGTTCATGTCTTTCTTCCTTCATGTTTTCCTATGTTTGAGGAAAACATTTCAGGATTTCTCACCATATAATGGACTTCTATTGTGCCCCCGTTTGAACTTCCAAAATACAGCTTAAATCCAGCTTCATATGGCTCTAAATGAACTCAGCAGAGGAAGAAGGGTCTTATCTAGCGAAACGATTGGTTATTTTCAAAACAAATTGACAATTTATATACTTTTTAACCTCAAATGCTCGTCTTGTCTCGTCTCTGCTATGCGCAGTCTGTGTGATCCCGGTCGATACAGTTAGGGTATGTCGAAAAAATCCCATCTCGTTTTCTTCTCCAACTTCAAAATCATCTTACATCACTGAAGAAGTGTTTACAAAGTGAACATACAAAAAAGTTCAAATGCCCTTTACAAAAAAAAGTTAAAACGGCATGTAGGACGATTTTGATGTTTATGAAGAAAAAGAGATGGGACTTTTTTGACATACCCTAACTGTATTGACCTGGATCACTAAGACTACTTATATTAAGAAGTATATAAATTCTCAATTTGTTTTCGTTTTGCTAGATAAGACACTTCTTCATCGCCTGGGATCTCTTAAAACTCTTTGAAGCTGGATTTAAACTGCATTTTGGAAGTTCAAACTCGGGGGCACCATAGAAGTCCATTATATGGAAAGAAATCCTGAAATGTTTTCCTCAAAAAACAATTTCTTTATGACTGAAGAAAGAAAGACATTAATCTTGGATGACAAGGTTGTGAGCACATTATCTGTAAATTTTTGTTTTTAAAGTAAACTAATCTTTTAATGCACTTAACATGAACTAACAATGAACAACTGTATTTTCATTAACTAACATTAACAAAGATTAAATAATTAACTAATGGGACCTTATTGTAAAGTGTTACAGATTTTTAAATGCAAGTATATATCTAAAAGGTGTACATCTAAAAGGAAATCTTGAGCTAAACATTGTTTTAAAAATTTAGGTTTAACCTTTCATTTGATTAGGCAGTATAAATCTGACAAAATGTATGTAACATTTGATACAACATAAGATATGCTAAATATAAGGCAATCAATAAACTACAGTTTACTGTCAAACACGGAACATATGAGCTTTTGCTTATTTACCTTCTCCATATCAATAAGTGTAACTGGAATATTCCTGCCGACAACAACCATGACCGTCCTACCGCACAAATCAACACCTGAAAATAAGAAAAAAAAAAGCATTGTGATAGCACTATATTATAGAAGGACATTTTCTCACACCCACTTTCCCCTACCCATAATTCAGCCTCAAAGGTTAGGCAAAGGGTTAGAATAAAGATACATCTCCAGTTTGTGTCCTCTGCTGACAACATTCTCACATGCAGCATATCTGGCAAAACATTATGCATTTCAGCCTCACCCCATTTAATGAACTCATCCTGCAGAACGGAGTTATGTATATACAGTATATTAAAATACATGTTTTGCAATATATTATGAAAAACATCTGGATGTGCATAGCCAGATGTCTTCATATAGTCCATTGTCACATGGCACGGCGAACGTGCATGTTGAGGTGTACAACTGGAGAAAGTCTGCCCCCCTTTGGTCAAGTGAGTTTATTCAGATATTCAATTTTATTACAATAATTATTCTGTGGCTTTCTGAAATATGATTAAAACGAGAAATTCAAGATTCAATTTAGCAGCACTAATAGCTTCTGGCAAGACCTAATGTGTACAGTCTGTGGTAAAAAGTCTTGATATTTTGAACTCAGTAGGTCAGCTTAGATACTATCTGAGCTAGGGAACAAAACAAAGATGATGATAAATACTTAACAACATTGAAACCGTTACTTTGGTGGTTATTTTTTGCCCTGAAATTGTGAAACGAGAGAAATGGATTACAGAACCCCCTGATGTTGAGCTCAATGAGGCGGAACAAAGGTTTCCTGCCCAGAGTGCAAACACACAGATGGAGAGAACACAAAGTCCACATGTGCATAAAGATATACAGAGAGACAGCAACACAAAGAGAATGACTGAACATGTGCTGGAGAACATGCGTGAGATAAAACGGGCAAACATCAGACCATATCATACTACTACAATAAAGTCGACATACATGAGATAGGGCTGTAAAACGGTTTAATATTTTAGTAAAATTAATTGATATGGCAATTATTCATGAGTGTTCAATTGTAAAACTGTGCCAAAAGTTGCTTAACTTGATGAATGTATTATGTAAACAGTCTTACAATGAAAACACATAAAACACTTAAAATACATAAACACTCAAACAGATGAAAACTGACCGGTTTGATATAGTGCCTTTAATGCTGCTATGTCTGAAAGGTCCTCTGCTCGAGCTCTGCAAAGCCAGCGGTTATAGCTGTAAAGAAAGACATCAAAAACTAAGACTTGACATCAGTGACATAAGTGATTTGCAGTGATGTAAAGGATTTGATATGAAACAAATGATACAAGCGTACATACAAATAACACGCATACAAACTCAGAGTACATAGTTCTACAGTAACTTGAAATCTGTACTCAATAACAATGACTACGAATGAGATCATATATCTAAACATGGCGAAAAGCTGTTAGAATTCTATTTGTTAAGCTAAGGTTTCACCATGCAGTACTGAAAAAATTTAGTGACTCATAAAACAAAGTAATAATAATAATAAAAAAAATATTAAACATAATGACAGGAAGTCTCTAAAAGCTTCTTACTAGGGGTGGGCAGTATAACCAATCTTATATTTGAGTACAATATATTTATTACATATTTAATTTGTATTTTATCAGATTTTATTTTTACTTTATGAGGAACATTTTTAATGCTTTTTAAATAAGTTTCTTATGCTCATCAAGGCTGTATCTATTTGATCAAAAATACTGAAAAAAAATAATTTAGTGAAATACTATTGTAATTTAAAATAACAGTTTTCTATTTTAATATACTTTAAAATTGTATTTATTTGTGTGATGCAAAGCTGAATTTTCAGCATCGTTGCTACAGTCTTCAGTGTCACATGATCTTTTAGAAATCATTTTAATATGTTGCTTTATAATGGATGTTGCAAACAGTTGTGCTGCTTAATATTTTTGGAATCTTGTGATACTTTTTTTTCAGGATTCTAAATAAAAAGTTAAAAAGAACAGTGTTTATTGAAAAGAGAAAGCTTGTGTTACAATATACACTACTATTCCAAAGTTTGAGTTTTTTTTTTTTTAAAGAAATTAATACTTTTATTCAGCAAGGATGTGTTAAATTGATAACTGAAAAATTAAACAATTATAGTATAGACTTAAAAAAAAAAAAATTCTCTTTTGAATAAATGCAGTTTTTTTGTACTTTTTATTCACCAAATAAATCAAAGAAAAAAGGATCACAGGTTCCAAAAAATATTATGCAGCACAACTGTTTCAACACTGACAATAAATCAGCATAGTAGAATAATTTATGAAGGATCATGTGTGACTGAAGACTGGAGTAACAGCTGATGAAAATTCAGTGCTGCGTCACAGAAATAAATAATATTTTTAAAGTATATTAAAATAGGAAACCAATATTAGAAATTGGATTTTATATCCAATACATATTATATTAACGCCACCCTATCCTCTTTTGGCTTTAACTATCATGGTAAAAGTTTTTTACGGTTTAAGAAAAGTGGTAGTTGTAAATGTTGAGAGTATAACAAGAAAACTAGACATCTTACTTCCTTTGGTGCTGTTTCTGCTGGGCTGCTTCAGACATTTGACCCTGAAGGATGAGTTTACGCTGCTTATCCACATCCCCTTCCATTCGAGCAAACGCATGACTTCCTACCAGCCCCAGGTCGGACTCTAGTGAGTCATCCCCGGAGTCATCTGCAGAAAATTAGATTAATATCACTATGATGTAGTTATTAGCGTGTATTAGTGCACTACACAGAGTTCTGGATATTACCAACCAATGCGCCATAAAAGTTTACTGAAGCACAAATGCTTTTGCTGTGATAAACAGTAAAATATACTCTTGCACATTTGGAATGATCACTACCAGGTTCAATGAGCACTACAACATGGTATAGTCCAACAGATCTGAACTCCCACCCTCAATCAGAGCTGGGAAAGCCAGTGGTGTGTGTGATGTACAGCCAGGCAAAGCGTAAAAATAATCCTTGTCTGTTACTCTTGTTTACATGTGTATGCCAGATCTCTATTACAGGCCAACCTTAGCCATATCTGAACAGACATGAAAAGAAAGTCCAGTCTGAACAACAAACACAACTTTTCTCATTTCCTCAGCTCATCCACATGGTCACTGGTCAGACTATGAAATATTTAGACAGAAATGAAAGAAACACCTGGACAGAGAAGTAAAAAGACATTAACAGGTAAATAAGAGGATCACAGGCAAATGCTAGGATGAGACATCATCAGGACTCAATTAGACACAGATGTCTCCCAGGGTTATCTTTGGCCAAATCATTACAGCATGTTGAAGCAAGGAATGAGATTATGTTTTTGTAATGCAACATATGGTCCTTTTACGATCTTTCTCACTAAACAGATCACCAGTGCTTGCTTTCTAGTAAGGCCTTTGGCCTCAAGCTGAAATTTATTTGGATTTCAGGAGCATTTCACCACAATGTGACATAAAACTTTGTACCAGACAAAGATCTAATCAAAAAGTAAACTGTAAACAATTAAATATAGATAGATATATAGATAGAGAGAGGGAGAGAGAGAGAGAGAGAGAGAGATAGAGAGAGAGAGAGATAGAGAGAGGGAGAGAGAGAGAGAGAGAGAGAGAGAGCACAACAAGTGAAAAAAAAAAAAAAGAAAATGCAAAGACAAATAAATTAAACAGGCATTAAGGGAACTGGACAGAAAGAGAAAAGCTGGAGAAAGCAGATTAGGCAAGTGTATGGTTTGAGACCTCTACATGGCTTTATAGACTAATCCATAAGAGCTGGGCTGTATTAGTGAAGGCCTAGTCACCTGCTGTCTTTAATATTACTCTAAGAATGACAGGCAGACCTGCTTCACATGATGAAATGCCATTAATGAGGAAAAGAGTTTGAAGAGATCAGACAGATCGGTGACAGGGTGCGGCAAAACCAGTTTATGAACAATAAAACATGTCCTTCAATGTCTTGTAGCAAGACTGTATAGGAACAAACACTTCTTATCTTAATAAAAACCATCAGCAGGGCTTTGGCCCAATTAAAGATAGCAATAAAACATCTACATCCTAATAAAACAGATGCGACAAAGTCACACTGTCAGCCTTAGAAACGGCCCAACACCGAACCTTGTGGTATTCCACTGCTAATCATGTTAAGTAATAGACTTAAGCTTTTGGGTCAGGGTCCTAATCACACCGTTGTTGTTTTTTTTTTTGTTATAATGATCAGCTGACTGAACATTACTCCCCTTTTTATATGTATAATAAGGCTACTTAACGGAAAAAGCTCATTAAAAAAATTATGCATAAAGGAAGAAAATGCAGAGTGATTCAAGAGACACTGAACTAACATAGCTAAGTAGGTTGTCTTGGAAATCATTTAACAGTCATTTGTCTTATTAACTATATACAAAATATGACGTTGGAGATAAGTCAAATACATGACTCTTTTTTGAAAATCAATCAAGTTTAAAACACTCTGGACCTTTAAACGCATTTACTCTGTTTCAAACCCAACCAGACTGAAACAGCAACACTGGCTCAACCAGTGGTGTGAGTTTAGTGTTGGACTTAATATCTGGCAGACAAATGGCAAACTGTATTAGAAAGTACACACTTCACCTTAAACTTCATATTAACAAGGAAGTCTAGAAGCTGTTGTGCTACTTTAATATACTGTATACCGAGGTAAATTTGGTTAAGCGATAATGTTTGTTCAGATTAGAGCTTTTTGTCATTCTCAATGGCTCAAGCAAACATCCAGAAGCAAGAGTGATAAAGCAGAATATTGAATGACCTTAACTTAGAAAGAGCTTATTTATTAGTTCAGTTAGTGACAGACCTTGGGCTGCCTTTCTATGTCCTGGATTAAAGCATTCAAAGTCAGGAAAGTGCAGTGTTTATTTACACGGGACCTGGCTTAGGCGGTGTGTTTGAGTTGGATCAACTGCTCTAGTGAGACTTGATCACCTTAACACAGCTGGCTCACAGTCCACATGATCCGGGTTTGAAATAATGGCAGCCAACAAATATACAAATTCAATCTCCTACTAACAAATAAATATACACATGTGCTCCGAGTGCTATGGCAAGCAAACAAGCCAACTTATTCGCATATAGGCATTATAAAACTGGTGCCGATACACACACACACGACTGTAGCGGTGTCCACAACGTGTCTGTCTGAACGCAGAAGATTGTGCTGTAGTTAGAGCACCTGTTGTGGGACCAAGAGACAGCGTCAGCTAATCTGAATTTAGACAACAAATCAAGATGAAAGGCCAGGAAGGAAAAGATGACTCTTGATCAGCTGCATGCTGCTCATAATCATAATTTTCTTACAATATTGGAGGGCAATCAAGTTTTTCATTCTGTAAATCAAACATTACTGCAGCACAAAAATCTTTTTTACTCTACACAGTGTAAATACACGCCTTCCAGATGAAAGTTCTCTGGATGAATTTTCTCCAAATGGTTTGGTAAACATTTACAACTACTGCTTTTTTGGTAATCTAAAGACATCAACACAATCGTTCAAAAGTTTGAGATTTTGCTCAGCAAGGATGCATTCAATCAATCAGAAGTAACAGGAATGACATTTATAATGTTACAAAATATTTCTACTCCAAATAAATGCTGTTCTTTTGAACCTTCCATTCAAAAGAACCCTGGGGGAAAAACACTGCTTCCACAAAAATATTAAATGTTAAAGTTAATAAATCAGCATATTAGAATGATTTCTGAAGGATTATGCGACACTGGAGTAGTGGCTGTGAAAATTCAGGTTGGCGTCACAGAAATAAATTACATTTTAAAATATATTAAAATAGAGAACATCCATTTTAAATTGCAATTATTGTTCACGTATTACTATTTTCATGTATTTTTCTTTAAACATAAATGCAGTCTTGCTGAGCTTGCTGACTTATTTGAAAAGCATTTAACAGGCGTCATGAACAGCTTTTTTATTATTTTGTAAGGTTCTCTGAGGTCCACTTAGAAAGATCTTTACATAGAAAAATAAAAAACATAATTTAGAAGTAATAGGACTAACAGTCCTGTTTTTATCCCCTCATCAGAACGCTCTGTTTGAATAGGCATGGAGGAGTGTAGACTCGGAAGTAAACACCCACTTCTATAACTCGCTAACAGTTGTGTATGTTTGATTGTCAAAATCCTTCACAGATGGACGCAGCTGTGATTTAGGTTAAAAACACATATATACTCAGTACACATCAAACAATCTGTAATAACAGACAAAGCAATAGTGGCAACGTAATAAAAATATTTACTGACAGATCCAAAATAGTCAGTACAGCATCATCTTTTAGTTTCAACCTTTTTGAAAATCCCACGTGAAATTGTGCTTTGTTTTTTTAAACAAATCTGCGATAAAATGAAGTGAATAAAGGACCACGTCCTTACTGACGTGGTCTGGAACTTAACTTAATAAATAAAGTTCATCCATGCCTTCCTTGGGATCAGAAGGAAGGCAATGCAAAGTGTTTTTCCACAGCTTGGTACTATTCAGAGTTATGCTGTCTTCAGAGCAATCTTTATCATTTAGTTTCTCGTTATTTACAGTACATGTGCGGGGCTAAAAAGGTACTGATGTACAAGCAGGCGTTGATCTTCTTCAGAGGCAGTGTTTAGCCACACTATTACGGCAAAATGTAGGACCTGTTATTTTGGCAGATTGGATTGTTTTTAGAATAATGAGAAAGTTTTGAGTTCTTCTAAAAGATGGGATGTTTTTAAATTCAGCTTATGCTTGGATTTCTGTGTGCACTCAACGGACAAGACGGACAAGACTGAGACTGGTACAGAGTGGTGTCATTGTCATTTGGGAGTGTGATAAGTGTAGATAAGGGTTGATACTACTCTCCCTGGAAAAACAACGAGTGCGAAATCTTGGTTGCGAAACTTTGAAGAAAAGTGACTCATCTTATTGTAATTAAAACATAGTGCACCTGAGCTGGAAGGGGGAGCGAGTCTGGCCAGCTTTCTTTATCTCTCTCTCTCTCTCAGAGGGCCTGTTCTTGAGCTGCAAATTTATTGTTTAAAAACGAAAGTCACTTTCGGGAACTTTTCTCTGCCCATGGGATCAGTGCACATCGCCCGGCATTTTCTCGGACATACGTGTTGGTCTTCTACTGTGACTGAAGCGGACTCCCCAGTCGTTTCAGAGTGAAGATGATGGCACATCTCTGAGGTTGCATATAGTTTGAGTACTCAGCCTTGGGTCTATTATATGCTTAAATCTTTTTATTAATTTATCATCATTTTTCTGCTGCTGCTGTGATTATCCATTTATTCATGATTATTTTCTACTGCTGTGATTATCATTATTCTTTCATGCATATGTCTATGATTATTATTATTACACCAGCAATAAACATCTGTATTGCTAGATTAGTATGGTGTATGGACCTTTTATTTGACACCTTCTCTCACTGATTAGCACCATACTTGTCTCGCACAAATAAAACCATACTTAAAACATTTGAATTGGCAATATCCTAAAACAGTTCTGAAACTTAAAGGATGTTTTATAGGACAATAGCCTCTTATATGTCAAAAGATCAAGGACATTTTGTTTCTCAGGTCATGAATTCTTAAAAAAAAAAAAAAATTTGAATAGAATATATACCTAAAAGAAATTATGATACATTGAAAAATTATTTGAGCTCACCCTCTAGATTTCCTGGCTTTTCGGCAATGCGGATCTGTCTCTCCGGTACCACGGGCTCCCCCTCAGCATTACCAATGTCAGCAGGGAGGAGAGGCAGACCGGTCCTCTCCTCTTTTTTTGAGCGTGGGTAATACAAAGGCATTAACTTCCTGTACACTGGCTGGAAAACAGAATCAGTTACAATTATATCGATCAATTATAGTTACACATTCAGTCAGATGCTAAAAAAAAAAAAAAACAAACAAAAAAAAACAAAATCGCATGTGTGAATTCTTTTTTTTTTTTTTTTTTAATAATGCAGTAATGCAAAGAAAACATGAATTCCTAATGTATCCACCTTTTTCTTTAACGCAGAAGTAAGCCCATGGGTGAGACTTCCGGTTCATTAGCTGCTATATGGAAATAACGGGAAGAATAACAACGTGCAGTAAACGGTAAAACTGCACTACACACCAGTGTATTCATAATTAAGATAATACATTAAAATAACATGGTAGGACACTCCAATTTGCAATATCAGGCTGCAAAACAAGCTGTTTTGTTATTTAAAAATAGCTGGACGCGCATGAGACCGGAAGCCAGACCCATAAAATTTACAAATGGCTGTGCCTGTTCTACAGGGGAAAAAAAGGTGGATAATGCTGTAGCTCACATTTAGCAAACAAGTTAGTTTCACCCACAAACACAACAAAGCTGGCTTTTAAGATTTTCATAAGAAAATGAAAGAGCACACAAGAGAGTTAAAGGATGGTGGCTGTTGCATAACAGCGAAAATGAAATGCCACACACCTCCTCAACATCCGAAACAGCAAACACCACCGTCTCAATATTTTCACCATGGTTCTCCAGAAATCTACGAACTGTCCCTGGAAACACAAATGTTGAGAAACACATTCTGATGAGATTCCTCTGAATTTCATTAGAAAGGACTGACCTCTGTGAGGTTTTATTTTAAATCAGAAATTACTTAATGCTATATGTGTGGCATCCTCCAGCGGATAAGCCCTTTTGACTGTGCTGACCACACAAAAGCCCACGGACGCCATGGCATGTTCCCTGAGGAAAGAAACAAAATTAATAACCATGAAATATATTGCATGTACTTCAATTACACATACATAGTTTACATTAGTCAGTAGGTTTTTCCATATAGGAACAGACAGGAGTGTCTTTGATGACATGTTATTTGCACAGTCAATTACTGTCATCAACACCTCCTGTTAACACACACAAACAGTCATTTCCAAACAACAGATGAATGGCATTTATCTTTAGCCAAGGGTGAGTTCAAATTCACAAAGGTTAATGTATCCAAAGATGTTATCTAAATCTTATATAATTTCCTTTCTACCCACAAGCACATGGGCTTTATTCTTTCCATCATCAGACATTACTATTAATAATTATCAAGCATAAACATAAAGGTTGGTGTTATTTTACTAAACACCTCTTTGTCATGGGAACTAGTACACCAATTTAAACAACTTCATCCTAAAATATTTGATTAGACTGTATTTGAACTCTTAATGTCTGATATGATCTTAGAGAGTGACTAACAGGCAGAATAACTAAGCATATTTACTTAGCATAACCATGTCAGAGTGACTGTCCAGACAGTCTGTATGAGTTGACTTTTAATATTTGTGCAACAATCTCAAAAAATTAGTTGGAATGATCTGTCTTACTTGGCGAGCTGCATGACATTTCTGTAACAGCTGTAAAGAGAACTCTCCGCAGCTGTTCGGTACTTGGCTTTATATTTAGGCCCAACTGTGTGAATTATAAAGCGTGCAGCCAAGTTGAAACCCTCAGTCATTTTTGCCTCACCAGTCCGACATCCTGGAAAAATATACACACACCCATATCACTCCAGCGAAACAAAATTATATACCAATGAAACGAGATAAGATCTGTTCCAAATCTGTGTAACAAACACAAACAGCATTTTAAAATACTGATAGTTTAAGATCATAGTTGGATAACACTTCTTCATCTGCTATCCCGGTAGCGCCCCCTACCTTTCAGTTTGAGTAGTTCATCCCTTAGTTCAGGTCCGGCGTATCTGTGGATGCTGTCTGATAAAGGGTTCTTGTCCGTTAGTGTCTCGTTACTTGTATTGACAATTGCAGTGCAGTTTAAAAGTGCCACATCTCCATTACTGTAAAATGAGGGAATGATATAAAGCAGTATATCAGATACAGAACATCATATAAGATGAAAAGAGTTTGAGAGCAAATATAGCGTATAAATAATTATGTTATTAAAAATGTTATTGGAAAATAAAACAGTTTGGTAACAGTTTGGTAATTGAAATAAAATAAAAAATAAATACTGAATGAAAAACATGAACTTAAAAACTTTGATTAGAAATTAGAAAAGTTGCCTTGAGAACATATTGAAATTAGCTGAAGTTTAAGAACTAAAATTAGACAAAACAAAAACATGCACATAACAAAATAACTAAATTAAACTGAAAATATGAATATAAAAGCTCAAAATATTAATAAAAAAATACTAAAATATCACATTTATACATATTTTATAAAATTAAGTGTTCATATAATTGTGCCATCTTGCAGAATGTTGAACTTTTTTGTTTACAAAAGACAAATGATGAAATTTCTTTAAAAAAAAAAAAACAATGTTTTTTATGCTCATCAAGGCTGCATTTATTTGATCAGAAATACAGAAAAAAACAGTAATATTGTGAAATATTATTGCAATTTTTTTGGAACTTGTAAAAAAAATTTTTCAGGATACTTTGATGAATAAAACTTTTAAAGGAAAAGCTTTTATTCTAAAAAACAATGTTTTGTCAGAATATACACTACTGTTTTTTTTTTTTTTGAAAGAAATTATTTTTTTTTCCATCCAAAAAATTCCGAAAAAGGTATCACATTAATTAATTATTAGGCAGGACAACAGTTTCCAATATTAACAATAATGAGCATTTTAGAATTATTTCTGAAAAATCATGTGATAATAAAGATGCTGGAGTAATGATGCTGAAAATTCAGCTTTGCATCACAGAAATAAATTATATTTGAAAGTATATTAAAATAGAAAACATTTATTTTAAATTGTAATTCTATTTTAACAATATTACATTTATTTCTGCATTTCTGATCAAATAAACACAGCCTTGGTGAGCACAAAAAATATTATTAATATTTCTTACTAATTCTTACTGATCCGATGTATGTCACTATGAACAAATCCCACAAGAATAAAACTATTTGTACTGCTGACTTCTATTCCTGCCTGAATTTCCAGAAGGACTGTTTTTATGAATTGGACTTCATAGAGAAGTTCAATGCACTCAATTTCCTCTTTCTTAAAAAAAGAGAAACTATGAATTCAGAGAGGAAAAAGCTTGATCCTGTCTTGACAAAGCTCGGTCTAAAAGCCAAAAGGACCTCCCAGATAGTCACATGTGATTGAGCTATAAAGGGGATTTGTGTGCACGAGGGAATGACTAACAGACGTGAAGATCATCAGGGTTGGAGCACATAACTGATGCCACAAACATGCTGTGCAAAGTTACATAAAAAATATTTAGGCCTGAATTGCTAAATAATTAAACTACTCTTAAACTACTGAACTAAGCAAATCAGCAGTTACATTTGATGCTTAAAATGGTTTTTATATGTAGCCTGTTTCTTAAACATTTTTAATGAAATAATGCAGAAATTTGTGGAGAAGCAGTAAAACAGAATGTTTAAGAAAAGTAAGTGAAAATAACACTCACAATAGTACAATCTTGCTGTTGATGTCTTGTTTGAAGGGGAAAGGGGACTCTAAGGAATTGAGCTGATTGGTCAGCTGGTCATCTTCCTCCATTAAATGTTTTTTTCCATCCACCTCGTCCTGGACTCCCTGAGGCTGGTCCCATGTGGAGAGGTTCTGGACATCCACAAACTGGGAACGAGCTCCCAAGGGATCCATGCTGTAACTTCACTAGGAATTTTGAACTGAAAAGACACAAAGAAACATTTGACACACAAACAGATCACAGCCCATAGACGCATACACACAGATGTATTTTATATATATCAGTTCTATGAAGAAGCTAAAATGAAGTGGTTACAATAAGCCAATTTCAAGCACAGAAATGGTGTGTGAAATTACTTTGCATTTAAAATGTGGACCACAACAGCAGTCTTAAGTACCACGGGTATATTTGTATACGTCTTACAGGTCAAAATTGTCTATTTTTCTTTTATGCCAGAAATCATTAGGATATTAAGTAAAGATATTTTGAAAATTTCCTACAGTAAATGTATCAAAACCTAAATTTTGATTAGTAATATGCATTGCTAAGAACTTAATTTGGACAACTTTAAAGGCAATTTTATCAATATTTGCATTTTTGGCACCCTCAGACAAATATTGTCTTATCCTAACAAACCATACATCAGTGGAAAGCTTATTTATTCAGCTTTGATGATGTATAAATCTTATGACTGGTTTGTGGTCCAGGGTCACAAATGTGTATTTTCAGACAGTGTTTCTCAATTTTTCCTTTCTGAGGGCAACCACTGTCCAAGACAATATTTGAGAGCTCAATGCTTGAAGATTAATTTAAATATTATGTATCTTGATTTTAAAATAAGTTTGATAATTTAATTTCAGACATTTGCTGGGGCCCTCTACTGGGCCCTGGCCCTCTGATTGAGAATCAATTTAGTAAAAGTGTTGTTTTTTTTAAACCTAAACATACATGCCAGAGTTTAACACTCAAAAATACATCTCTACCAAATATATAATTATTATCAGTTTTGAGTACAGTGTGGTGCTTTGTTCAAAATGAGTTCACATAGAACATAAAGCCACAATGTTTAAATGTCTTCTCAGTCTTTTAAAATATGTGATAACTGTTAAAAGTATTCAGCAAGACTTTCTGAGCCAGCTGGAGTGTAAGAAGTGTAGTGTTCATGAACGTAATTGACTTTTAAGCACAACAGAGAGGCTCTATCAGTGTAGACAGACAGGACTTCAGGAACAGATAAGATATTCAGCAGAAATGAGATGCATGTGTAAAGGTCGACACCCCAAATTAGATTTCAACAACAACAACAAAGCTATGAGTTTCTTCACATACATAAAAGTTCCATCTCAACTGCAGTAGGCACATACAAACAAACAATACGGTTTTAAAGAAGAATTAAAGGAAAACAACACTGCATATTTATTCTAACCACACAGTTTTGTATCGACTTAATAAACAACAAATTATAACCACTATCAATCACATTGACCAGCAACCTACCAGATGTCCTATGATGCAGGTATTTAGTCCTTTCTACTGCAAAGCAAAACGACATTAGCTCGAACTCATCCGTTAAATATAGAGCTAAAGATCACTGTCATCTTCCTATGCTTCCGCTTTTAAACTGGCCATTGTTAAAATGTGATTTTAGCTGCTTGTGGTCAACACGTCGTGTTTGCAACATTCAGCGAGTTTCCTGATCAGCTGATTCACGAGGACAAATATCATCACTTCCGGGAGTGCAGTAGGGGCGGTAGCTATGTTGTCGATCCCTTTAGAAAACGCACAGACCAGTATATTGTAAAATAGATTTTAATCTTCTAGGTTCTAGTGTCATCGCTAAAATAAAATGACATAATAAGGTATATTAAAAAAAAAAATCAATTTGTAAATATAAGCACATTGATACGCCTCATGGACAGCAACATGACTTCGCACTCACAGACCGTAGTAATCGATACTAACGTTACACACATAATTCATAACAGCTAAATAAAATGCACAAAGCAGTGTGAATAACCAGAAGAATTCGAATGAATATTTTAGAGTGATATAAACGTCTATAAAAACATAAATTCTTGAAACACATTGTAAAGTAACATCCCAGTTCTGCTCGGTAATCTACCACTTTTGTCTTTACCCGATGTCACACATGCGACTGAAAAGCATGTAGAAGTTCTCCCCATCCACAGAAGCAATATTTTCATAAAGGACTGCAAATACAGTATACATCTAAACGACAAAGTATGTAACTACGTTTTCTATATGTAAAGGCTTGTTTTAAACTAGTTTTTCTGCATATCTCCTGCTCTGGAAATGCGATTAAACGGACAGCATGTGTTTCACGTTGCTGTGTATACGGTCGCACGGACCTCAAAGCGTGGTTTTGGAGTAACAGTTGCTCATTTTCATTTTTTGACTGACCGTTTAATTCATATACGTTACAATTAGCAATCATAACTTTTAAAGGTATTTGTGAAATTCATTTGTAGCAGCCAAAGAACTGAAGTAGGCCTACTATTAAACAACGTCGCAACCACAGATCTGATGTTAATATGTTGATACAGGATAAAACTATTTGAAAATAATATTTATTAATAGCATTTATTTTTACCACTACAGTCTCGGTACACTACCAGTCAAAAGTTTTTGAGCAGTAAGATTTTTAATGTTTTTTTTTTTAATGTTTATTCTGCTCACCAGGCCTGCATTTATTTGATCCAAAGTATAGCAAAAACAGTACAATTTGATATATTTTTTTCCACTATTGTATAACTGCTATTTGAATAGATTTTAAAATCTAACATATTCCTGTGATTAAAAACAAAATTTTAGCATCATTAAAAAAAAGTAGAATTTTTTTTCAGGTTTCTTTGATGAATAGAAAAGTTCAGAAGAACATTATAAATATCTTTATAATCACTTTGGATCAATTTAAAGCATCCTTGCTAAATAGAAGTAATAATAATAATAAAACGTTTTTTTGAACAGCAAATCAGCATATCAGAATGATATCTGAAGGATCATGTGACACTAATTACTGGAGTAATGATGCTGAAAATGTAGCTTTGATCACACAAATAAATCACATTTTAAAACATTTAAATAGAAAGCAGTTATTTTAAATAGTAAAAATATTCCACAATATTACTGCTTTCACAGTATTATGTATCAAATAAATGCAGGCTTGGTAAGCAGAAGATACTTCTTTACAAAACATTAAAAATCTTGCTGTTCAAAAACTTTTGACTGGTAGTGTATGTAATATAACTACAATTTTCAACAAGTTCAATATTATGTTTTTACATTAGTTGTTCACCAATAATTATGATTTTTTTTAAATGTATTTATTGTCAGGGACCATGAAACGTCAAAAATTCTAAAAATCTCATAATTAAAAAGATGCCTTAGCTACTAGCTAATTTCCATCTGCAAATGTATTTGCTTTCACATAAAACTTATTTTATTTAATGTAGAATTTACATCGATGTGCAGCTTTAGACACGATGATTGTCTTTTAGAAATATGTGCTCACATGACAATTTGTGTACAGTTTGCTAGATTAAAGAAACAATACATCTTATCCCATTTCCTTACTGTTTTTGTGTGTGTTTGTGTGTTTATAGCCTCTGGCTTGCCATGGGTTTAACTAAGCAGTATCTGCGCTATGTGGCGAGTGCTGTATTTGGAGTAATCGGTAGTCAAAAGGCCAACATCGCATTTGTGACCCTTAAGGGAGGTGAGAAGGGTCGATATGTCGCAGTGGGAGCCTGTGAGCATGTGTTCATATGGGATATCCGCAAAGCTGAGAAGGTACTTGCTTTACATTTTTTGAAGACTGCTTAGTACGTTGATTCATCAGTTTATATAAACTCATATACCATCCCTTTCATTTCGCAGGTTCTTATACTTGAAGGTAAAAAGCATGAGGTGACATACCTGTGCCCTTCTCCTGATGGCGTCCACATTGCAGTGGGTTATGAGGATGGAGGTGTGCGCATCTTCAGTCTGCTCAACGGTGAAAGCAACATCTCCTTCAGTGGACACAAATCAGCAGTCTCAGTTATGAGATATGATGCACTGGGTGCTCGTCTCGTCACTGGCTCGAAAGTAAGACTACAGTTCATTTTAGAACAACTGATTTTCAATTTTGCATGAACTAAAATCAATGTCTTTGTTGTTGTATTTCAGGACACTGATGTGATTGTGTGGGATATCATCAATGAGTGTGGTCTGTACAGACTCAAAGGACACAAAGATGCAATCACACAAATTTTGTTATTGGAGAGCAAAAACCTGCTGATTACAAGGTAAATCGGTCTTTGTTTTATTGGAATGAATTCAGCACTTGAAAATACTCAACATTTTGTTTTATATTACACACACACACACACACACACACACACACACATAATTTAGCGAAAAAAAAAATGCTTTTTTATCATCTCAAATGTGCAGTGACTTACAGTGACTTAGGATTTTTTATCTTTTTTTTTTTTTTTTTTTAAGAATTCACTTCTGCATTTATTTGGTCCAAAGTACAGAAAAAAACTGTATAATACTGAAATATTTTTACTATTTAAAATAACTTTTTTGTTTTCTATTTGAATATATTTTAAAATGTAATTTAAAATGTAAAATGTAACTGTGATTTCAAAGCTGCATTTTTAGCATCCTTACTCCAGTCACATGATCCTTCAGAAATTATTGTAATATTTATTATTATTATTATTATGTTAAATTGTTGAGTAGAATTTCAGTTCAGAAGAACAATCTTTTGTAAATAGAAAAAAAAATTATACTGATTTGAAGCTTTTTGAATGGTATAGTGTTTAATGTTACAAAATAATTTTATTTCAGATAAATGCTGATCTTTAGATCTTTCTATTCATCAAAGAATCCAGAAAAAAAATACTCAGCTGTCTTAAATATTAATAATAATACGGTAATAATAAAAAAATGTTTCTTGAACAGCAAATCAGCATATTAGAATGATTTCTGAAGGATCATGTGACACTGAAAACTGGGGTAATGATGCTGACAATTTAGCTTTGATCACAGGAATAACGTACATTTTAATATATGTCTTCAAATAAAAAGCAGTTATTTTAAATGGTAAATATTTTATAATATTACTATTTTGCTCTAT
This sequence comes from Cirrhinus molitorella, assembly GCA_033026305.1. Classification (NCBI taxonomy): domain Eukaryota; kingdom Metazoa; phylum Chordata; class Actinopteri; order Cypriniformes; family Cyprinidae; genus Cirrhinus; species Cirrhinus molitorella. The sequence goes on along the minus strand of CM065122.1, from coordinate 25,746,954 downwards.
TTTAGATCAAATAAATGCAGGCTTGGTGAGCAGAAGAGACTTCTTTAAAAAAAAATATATATATTTACATTTACATTTACATTTAGGCATTTGGCAGACGCTTTTGTCCAAAGCGACATACAGTTGGGAGAACATAGAGCGATTCTTCTTAAGGAGACAAACAGACACAGGCAGTGCTATAATACCAGATTTCAAGTGGTGCTTCAGACAAGTACAAGCTAGAAAGGGAAGGAATAAAGAGATTAATTTTTTTTTTTTTTTTTATAGTAACAGCAAATAGAGTTGAAAGAGATGAGTTTTAAGCTGTCGCTTGAAGCTTGTCAGGGAATCAGCATTCCGGATAGGGGTAGGAAGATCGTTCCACCAGCCAGGAACAGTAAAAGAGAATGTTCTGGATAGTGATTTAGCACCTCTCTGTGATGGTACCACAAGGCGTCGCTCACTAGCAGATCTCAGAGTTCTGGAGGGGGAGTAGATTTGCAATAGCGAGTGCAGATAAGCAGTATATATATATATGAATAGAATAATGTAATGAATATGTACCTTGAGGCACTGATGCATCAATAAGCTGCTGTAGGTCCTTCTCTGATTCTGTGTTTGTCATGTTTTCTCAGCTCCAAGGACAGTTTTGTAAAGTGGTGGGACTTAGACACACAGCATTGTTTCAAGACCATGGTGGGGCATCGCACTGAGGTAAATAGGATCACTGTACACTGCTGAGACTGTCTTGATCTTTCTGAAACATACAGCACAACACAACAAACTAAATTCATGTTCTTGCTGCTTTGGTGTTCACATAAATCACTGTACTGTAAATGATTTGAGCCCAGGTAGCATTTAGGACCTTGAGGAAAAATTGCTCAAAAGGTGTTTTCTTAATTTACTTTTGGAGAATAAGTCTCCAGCATTATTCAGATATCTATTAGTGTTGTAATACAGTGCAACATTATCCAATCTCTGTAGGTATGGGGAATGGTCCTGTTGAACCAGGAGAATAGGTTGCTTACAGGATCTGCTGACAGTGAGCTCAGAGCCTGGGACATTGAGTACATCGAAGAGGTAAGGCTGAATTCACTCCAGTACAGTCTTGAATGTGATCTTTGGTCTGAATACAGTGAAAGGAAACTGATCTCATGTATTCAGAATGACACTGATGTTTCTTCACAGGGTAAAGAAGTGGGGGAGCCAAAGGTAAAGAAAGTCAGAACTCTTCTTGAGAACGAAGAGGAAGATGAGGAAGGACTTGACGACGAGCCAGAAGAAGTAATAGTTTTTCCAGTATTCTGTCCATTTCACCCTGTTAATTTAGTTCATGGATTCAGTGGATACTAGTGACTTGGCATAACAAAATGCACTTAATTTAGTTAAAAAAAAAAAAAAAAAAAAGGTGAAAATGTTCATTAAAATCTGATTTCTGTCCACAGCGAATTCTCAGCTGCAAGAAAGCTGGTTCTGTTCTGAGGGAAACCAGAGACAGGGTTGTATCCTTGGTCACAGACGCCAAAGCTAAAGTGCTAGCATGCCATGTAAGTATATTTTATAGTTGGGTATATTTGTTTTGCCAAAAAAAAAAGGGTTCCACTCTTTTGGTCGGTAATGTTGGGAAGTACCAAATTAAAAGTAGCTGTGCAATAATTAGTCAAAAATTGAGCCTGCATCAACTTGTTTTTTATTCTCCACAGGGACTGGATGCTACGCTTGAAATCTTTACTGTACTATCAGAGGAGGAGGTCCAGAAAAAAATGGCCAAAAAATTAAAGAAAGCCAAGAAAAAAGCAAAGTATGTGAGACCACTGTTTTGAAATGTGACCCTAGACTACAAAACTCATGAGGGTTAATATTTTGGAAACAAAAAAAGCTGAATAAATAAGCTTTCAACTGATGTATGCTTTGTTAGGATAGGACAGTATTTGAAACTATTTGTTGAATCTGAGGGTGAAAAAAAGATCTAAATATTGAGAAAATTGCCTTTAAAGTTGTCCAAATGAAGTTCTTTGCAATGCATATTACTAATCAAAAATTAAGTTTTGATATATTTATGGTAGGAAATTTACAAAATATCTTAATGGAACATGATCTTTACTTAATATCCTAATGATTTTTGCCATAAATTATTGCGACAGATATACCTGTGCTACTTATGACTGGTTTTGTGGTCCAGGGTCACGAATGTTAAGTTGTTACTCTAAGCTCTAAGCATTTCTGATACTCAAATGAACTGTTATGTTATTCAGGTCTCAAGAAGGAGAAGAGGATGTACCTGAACCTGAAGTGGAAAGAAAGCTGAGTGACGAGATCGTAAAGCTGGCAAACATAAAGGCATCATCCAAGATCAGGTCAAAGAGTACTCCTGCATGCAAGCATAGTCGCCTCGTGTGTGTGTGTGTTTGTGTTTTTCTGTTATTAAGTATTGATGGTAATGTTTTTTTCATCTACAGATCAATGGACTGCCTTCTGGTTCCTAACGGAGAGATGAAGGTTGCTCTTCTTCTGCAGAACAACACAGTGGAGACATATACCCTGAAGACTACAGAGAAGAATCCCACTGGAAATAAAACTTCTCGCCTTATGCTGAGCGGTCATCGTACAGATGTCAGAACTCTGGCCTTCAGTTCAGATAACATAGCCATCCTCTCCGCCTCTGGAGAGAATGTCAAAGTGTGGAACAGGTGGGTGTGATGAAGACAAATATTTTCCATCACATACAAAATGTTTTGCATGGGTTTATAGATTTTAAGTCGCTAAATAAAAAGTATCTTCTTCTGTCAGGTCCACTTTGCAGGTCATTCGTACCATGGAATGTGAATATGCTCTTTGCTCATTATTTGTTCCTGGAGACAGACAGATTATCTTAGGAACAAAGGTATATAACTATTCACTTCTCTTGTGAATGCATGAATGATATCCTAGCTGACTTTTTCCTTATTGTGGTATTTCTGTGTCTTATGACAGAGTGGGAAGATTCAGATTTTCGACCTGGCGTCAGGAAGCCTTCTAGAGACGGCTGAAGCCCATGATGGAGCTCTTTGGTCCATGTGTCTCTCTCCAGACCAGGTATAATATTGACCTCTCTGTTGAATGACAAAGAGCTATTCATCTCTGCAAAACAGCACAGTCTGTGACTACAGTGAATTCCTGACTTTATTCCAAAGACTTTGTAAGCTGTCCGCAAGGATTTCAGCTTCATGTGAACATATTTTACTTTTGATTTGTGTGTTTGTATAGAGAGGGATTGTAACTGGTGGTGCTGACAAGACTGTGAAATTCTGGGACTTTGAGCTCATAAAGGATCAGGACTCCGGGCAGACCAAGTGAGTTATTATCTGTGATCACAAACCACAGATTTCTGCATCTCTCTTTCTCTTCTTGACTTTAATGTATTATTGCTTTGTGTAACCCACAGGAGACTGACGGTGAAGCACACACGCACCCTGCAGTTAGATGAGGACGTGCTGTGTGTGCGCTACAGTCCTGACCAGAGAGTGCTGGCTGTCTCTCTTCTTGACTGTACGGTCAAGATCTTTTACACAGACACGCTAAAGGTAAACCACAAGCACAGCATGTAGCATTACAATAATTCCCTCACACCACAACACATGGCATCTCTTCTATGTTAAATCCATACATAAATCCAATGCTTTGTAAAAAAGTTTTTTTACAGTGTCCAACAAAAAGACCACTGTCATACACTAATTACATTTACTGAGATATATTTTACCACCAATAAACATTGTGACACTAAATGCAGACATGCCCGGTTTATATCAACATCAGTCTTGGGTGATCTCTGAGATGGACTGCCATTTTCATCTAGGAATAATAACATATGTGATATGTCTCAAATGTATCTCCGGAGCTATTTGTGATTGGATTACATGGAGAGAAGGGCCTCTCATATGATGACCTGATACATTGCTTACTATCTTAGTGTGTCATGTTGTTTGAGTGCCAAAAATAAATTAAAAAGCAGTGCTCAGTGATGTTTTACTGTAATTTTATTCGAGGACTTGCATTAAAGGGGATAGTTTACACAAATATAAAAGAAATCACTTGTGATTTACTTACCCTCACGCCATCCTAGGTGTATATGACTTTCTTCTTTCAGATGATTTGTATGAAACAAGAAAGTCACATACACCTAGCATGGCTTGAGGGTGAGTAAATCATGGGGTTATTTTCATTTTTGGATGAACTATCCCTTTAACTGATCTTCAGTTCAAGTATTTGTACTTTGCATAATATATGTTACAAAGTCTTAAAGGTTTTATATGATGGATGGATGAGATTTCAATAATTTTCCTATTTAGTATCTATAATTGTTTTTATTAAAATATTTGTATTTATTTTATTTTTTTAATTACTGCAGATTAATTTTAAACCTATTTTTGTATTCTTTTTTCAAATGTTATTATTTTTTTTTCCCAATTTCCTTATTCATCTACAGTATTCTCATACTTGTGGGAAAATATATTTTAAATTTGCCCTATTGAAATTTGTATTATATTTATATTTCATAAATATTCTATTGAGTCAATTAATTTTTACTTTATGGACCAAAGTAGCTGAACACATGATTGCAGTTACCTGTAAATTACAATTCAGCAAATTCCACTTTCTGTCAATCCATTAAAATTCCTGTTGGGTTTGAGCAATTGAATTCAAATTGTTAAGGTTTGATACCAGCTATAAATGAGGCTGTAGTGTCTCAGAAATATGTCAGCACATTATAAATAACCAGTCACCACTCATAACAACCCAAAACAACAGTGCTTTATAGGACAGTTCTGAGAGCTGTGCAGAATAATAAGAGATTTGTCCTCTGTCTCAACTTCCTCTAGTTCTTCCTGTCGCTGTATGGACACAAGCTGCCTGTTCTGTGCCTGGACATTTCACATGTAAGTGCAATGGCAGACACGATACATCCTGCAAGTTATTCAGACGAATGGCGTAATTACACTCAAATGTTGTTTGTGGGTTTCTGTGTGTTCTGCAGGACAGCGCTTTAATAGCTACAGGCTCAGCAGACAGAAATGTGAAGATCTGGGGTTTGGATTTCGGAGACTGTCATCGCTCTATGTTTGCACATGATGACAGGTAATAAAAAGACTGCTGGTCGTATAATGACGCATTGCTGGCACAGTCTGTTTTCTGTCACTTTACCTGTACGGTTTTTAGCCATATTGTTAGTGAAAGTTATGATACCGGTTGATGACAAGTACAGTGATTTCAGTGTTCGGTCAGGTGTCGCCTACCTACGGTGTTGACGTCCCTCCAGCGCCTGTGAGCTGTACTCGCAGGATGACATCAGCCCAGATGGTCATTATTTGTCATTCACTGTTTTTTCCCTGTTGTCTTTCCTCTCCAGTGTCATGTTTCTTCAGTTTGTCCCTAAAACCCATCTGTTCTTCACTGTGGGAAAGGACCGAAAGATCAAGCAGTGGGATGCTGACAAGTTTGAGCACATCCAGACGTTGGAGGTGACCTTCTGTGATAGTTTGGATTGCATTCAATAGGCATTTTTCCATAGCCGGAATGAGTTTTCCAAAGGTCGCTAAGGTGGAAGTAGCTGTTATATTGAAAGGATTAGAGTTATAATAAGCGCCCAGTCAATATGCATGCAGAGGCTGATTGCATTACGTAAGCCGCAGTCTGCTTTTGCTTAAGCCCTAATCAGTGTAATCACAGACAAAGATTTATTGGAACTGTTGCATTATTGCAGACCCTCTCATAGCATTGACTGTATTTTTGAACTTTGACCTTTGAATGATCCTCAGGGTCATCATCGTGAGGTCTGGTGCCTGGCCATCAGCCCCAGTGGAGACCACATCGTCTCCTCGTCTCATGATAAGTCCCTCAGGCTGTGGGAGAGAACGAGGGAGCCCATCATCCTGGAAGAGGAGAAGGAGATGGTGAGTGCTTGGTTTTTCAAACAGGTTTGATGGTAGGGGTGGGTGGTAATACTGGTAGACACACTAACGATAGAAACGGTAGAAATTTGTCAACTGGTATTTTTCGAACTATTATCTCTATATTATCTCTGTCTCTATTATCTACAGGCTCAAATGACATTGCTGTGTTACATGGTCATGAAAACTTGGCGTTTGCATGTGTTTTTAAGTATTGCGGTTTAAAAACAAGTGATTTTAAGCCATTGAAATGTATCAGCTGCAAAAGAACAGATTTTGTGAGTTATTTTTGCTGCTTTATAGGTATTGAACATTTAAATACACACTTGTATTTGTTAAAATGCCTGTCTTTGTAAGTTTCCTTGTAAAGTGATTTAGGTCTTAAGTGAAAGCAAACAACTGAAAAAGAAAACGTGTAACAGTATATTAGATCCGGGCAGCTCTTAAAGTGACAGCAGTCTAATATTCCTGCTGTCTGTCATTCATGTTAATCAAACAACAAAAGAGAAAAAACTAATACTGCTCTTGACTAAATCACTTTTGTAACTTTAATAAGAAGAAATATAAATTTAACTTACACAGTGAAGAATATGCAGTGTTTTCATACTTTTATTCAGTGTTTGATTACTTTATACAGTGTATGTAGCATTTCTTGATTATTTGTTCTACTGTAGTTTTTTTGTCCTATTGCTTGTAATTATGTTTTTTATTATTTAACTGCTGTTTACTTGTCTTTAGTGAGCTTCAGTTTTTTTATTATTATTAATTTAGGCTAGTATTAGTTTTTTGTGATATTGACACTGGTGACAAGAATCATGAAAATTATATGGTATCAAACAAGAAAAGGAAAAGTAACTCTATTGTGATATATCCAGGGTTCCTACAAGGTGCTTGAAGTACTTGAATTTGACTTTTTGAAATCTAAGGCCTGGAAAACCCTTAAAAATAGCAATATTCCTGTAGAGGTGCTTGATTTAATTTATTTGATTGATTTAACTTTGATCTTTCATTTCAAGCGATTCAGTAGCAAAAACCAATTCAAATTAATTTTTCAAATTTGGACATTGCTTGTAATGATTTTTAATGGGTGAGCTTTTCAAAACTCTGAATCAGTTTAACCATTGAGTTGCAAAATTATTCACTGTTTCGAAGTGCTCCAATCAGATCGCATAATGCAAATCATTTGATTTAGATTGGGACTTTGGAGAAGATTTGCTAATCATTTGACTTAGATCAGAACATTTGATTCAGTTTGGGACTTCAGAGCACGTATCGCAAATCACGTTTCAGATCAGGATTTTGGAGTGGTTTTGCAAAAAAAAAAAATTTAAGATTGAAACATCAAACCATAAGTGAGATCTCTGATTGACGTCCTTGAAAATCAAAAAAGTAGTGCGTAAAAAGTCTTTGAAAGTCCTGGAATTTAATTTTACAGTATCTGTACATACCGTGTATATACCATGAGATAAACTTACTCATAGTGTGATATAAGATTTATATTTGTAATAAATACATAAATAAATATATTATAATATAAATTAATGGTGTCAATCGATTAAAAAAAATTAACTAATTAATCGCACATTTTACCTGAAATTAATCGCGATTAATTCTACCTGACATTAAAGTTTTTAATTATACTTTTATATTGCAATAATTTCACTTTAATGCTTCAAATTAATGTAGAAACAACATAAGAACATATATTTTTAATATTTGTTTAACGCCATCTTGTTTTAGGACTGAAGGCAAGTATCACTGATTGATTTTTCCCCCCTAATACTTAACCATTGAATATATATATATATATATATATATATATATATATATATATAATCATTCAACATTACAGTATCATTAAGAGCTATCACTTTAACATTTATTAGACTTTTAAAAAAATAACTAATAATAATAATTTAAGTGAACTTGAAACAATCTTCACACAAACCCATTATAATAAATGTCATATAGGGCTAGTAGCTACCTGTGCCCTTCAGCAAGAAAATATAGCCTAAATTATATCAAATTCTACATTATATAAAGATAAAACTTAGTTATTAATTTCCTCTTTTTAATTTTGTTCCTTAATTAACAGACATCACAGCAACTGGTTATAAGGATATTTTGGCTGCTGTTACTATAAAAGTTGTCGCTGTTGAACTTGATCTGACACTGCTTTGACCTATAAATAGCCTAATAAATTCTTACACGCACAGTTTGAAGGCAGCTTTAATCGTTTTTTTTTTTTGTGAATTCATGTTTTACCTAACAATATAATTACGACTTTGCATGCTCGCAGTTTCATTTGGGTTTAATATAGCCTAATACAGCGCGCGTCGGCACATTTGCACGTGAACTTCAAGAGCGCGCGCTACAAGCAGAGTATATAGGCTGACAGGACAATTAAATTCGTTTTTACCGACATATGGCCTGATAGCATCTCATCTGACCGCAGTTCACTGACGTTTTACTTAAGCTCCTCGTCACCGGTACCGCTTCCGCGGTCGTTTGACTCGCGTCTGGTGCTGAAGTAAAGTTGGAGCGCGCATCTGAAAAGTCTCCTGTTTGATGTGTTCGTAAAGACGCTCTGCGCATTTAAATAAAAGCATTTCAGAAGCAGTTGTGAGTGGGGTGGCCCCGCCCATGCGTTAATTGCGTTAAATATTTTGAACGAGTTAAAATGAAAAAATTAATCGCCTGCGTTAACGCGCTAATTTTAACACCACTAATATAAATATAGATCCATGTTTACACCTCTGATAGACTTCTGTCCTCTTCAACTTGTCATATTAATATAGAATATCTGATTACGTCATAGCTGTGCAAGTTAATTTTCAGATATTTTACTATTTTACATCAGCTTCAAACTAATACAGAATATTTTATACAAAAAATTGTGGTTACTGAGATTTATTTTTTTGAAAAGAAGCATGTTATTTTTACAAAGGTTGCATTTATTTTATCAAAAAATAAACCGTAATATTATGAAATATTTTTCTTTTTATACTTTTAAAATAACTGTTTTCTAGTTTAATATATTTAAAATGTTGTTTATTTGTTTGATGGCAAATCTGAAAAGCTAATTAGCTGAGGTCCCCTTCTATTTTAAATGATTAGTCACAAGATTATTAAAAATAGGTTACTACATGGTTATATAATATATAAAATGGGGTTTAAAAGAAGAAGCTTAATCTGTAATTCATTTATTCTACCAATAAACCCAAGTACATCAGCATTTAACAGTACATCTATAAAAACAAACATCTAATGTATGCATCGCATTAGAATATATTTGCTGACTTGTCTGAATATTTTTCTCCTCAGGAGAGGGAAGCGGAATTTGAGGAGTCGTTGGCTAAAGGTGATGAACCCGTGGTAAGTGGTTCTCCTAAACCCTAGAGATCAGTAATGTTGGTTTATGTCTCTGTGTGGTCTTAGTGTTTCCTCATGTCTGTTAGGTTCCTGGAGAGACTAAAGGAGAGGCAGAGCCTGCTGGGAAGAAGACCATTGAGACAGTGAAAGCTGTGAGTTTGCAGAACTGTACAGATAAAGAGCTCCTCTCCTTTATATGTAGTAATGGAGAAATGACACTTGTGCTGTTTCTGTAGGCTGAGCGAATAATGGAGGCTGTTGAGCTCTATAGAGAAGAAACCGAAAAGCTGGAGGAGCACAAAGCTGCCTGCCAGGCAGCAGGGAAGAAGGTATTTTTTTTCTAGACACTCAAAGCCCATTAAGAGAGGAAACAACATTTGATTTAAGTTATGTTTTAGTTTGCACACAATTAGAACTGGAGCTTGAAATGTATGGAAAAATATGGATTTTATATCTAATGATGCTGGTGCTTTACGTAGACCATTCTTTGTTTTTTTGCAGTTACCACCCCCTAAGATGAACCCCATCCTTGTGGCTTTTGGAAATATCTCTGTGAGTGTGTTTTAATTATTAGCACTAGGCTTGTTTGGTTAATTATTTAGGGGTGCACAATGTATTGGTCAAAGGCCAAATTAGTGAATTTTTAAATTGTAAATGTTCATTTTCGTTTATTTTGATATTTAGATTTACCTTTGCTGTCATCTAATGCTCACATAAAGTTAATCTTCAAAAGCACTAATATAATAATGCTGTTAAATGTTGTGATGCCTAAGTTCATAGTGTTTTTTTTTTGTCTTTTTTTATGCAAGAGAATTGTAATAATATCAATTTGTTACTTGTAATTTTGCTATCAGTGGATTTGTATTAATAATACATTATACTAAAGAGCTCAATTATTTTTTTTTGTTGTTGTTGAAAAATATCTTTAATAAGTGAGATTCATCATTCATATTTACTTTTGGTTGCCATTATATCTGCAGCCCTTTCGATATGTTTTGGAAGTAATGAAGAAGGTTCGGTCCAGGTAAGAGCTTTTAGCTCATACATTTTGCCATCTGTTATGTACAGTTATGTTTTATGGGTCAGACTGATTCTCGGCTGTTTATGTCTTTAGTGAACTGGAGGTGTCTCTGTTGGTGCTGCCGTTTCCTTACATCCCGGATCTGCTGAAGCTCTTCAATGGTTACATAAAGGAGGGCCTGGAGGTGGAGCTAGTGTGCCGCTGCCTCTTCTTCCTGCTCAGGTCCTCATCTGTAGCTGTTGCTTTAGATAGCATTGAGTAGACCCATGTGATTTTGCTCTTGACTAACAGTTCTCTCGTTTTTTTTTTTTTTCTAGAGTTCATTTTGGTCAGATTACCAGTAATCAGATGCTGCTGTCAGTCATTGATGAGTTAAGGACCAACACGATCTCTAAAGTGCGAGAGATCAGGGTGAGTACCGCTTTTGATAGTGGAAACAGGATGGATTGAACCACTCTCATATGATCAGATTGTGTAAGATTGTGTATTCTCATTTACCCATGTTTTCAGGATGTCCTGGGTTTCAACAACGCGGGTCTTCAGTTCCTGCAGCGTGAGATTGAGAGCAAAGAGGATGTAATGTTCTTTGCTGATGCCACAGACCGCTTTGAAGAGAAAAAGAGAAAGAGAAGGAAACGTGAAAGAGCCATCCTTACAGTCATATGAAACTGACGTGTTCGTAACAGACTTCCTTGCTTTGTGCTTTTACAATCCTGAAGAAGCATCATGCTAATGTTTTTATAAGTTCATTGTCATTTGTAACTGTCTAAAGTCCATAAAGGTACATTTCTCCACAAAACAACTTACTGTACATCATTATTTGTTGCTAAATTAGCTATGAAATGCTAAAAAGAAGAAAGACTTTCTATGAAAACAACTCCTACATTTAGACAGTTTTAAAGGATTAGTTCACTTCCAAAATAAAAATTTCCTGATCATTTACTCACCTCCATGTTATCCAAGATGTTCATGTCTTTCTTCCTTCAGGTGAAAAGAAATTATTGATATTGATTTATATACTTTAACAACAAATGGTTGTCTTGCACTAGCTTGACCTCACTCATTATGTAATTACCAGAGGTGGAAGTAAGTCACACATGTGCAAGTCACAAGTAAGTCTGAAGTCTTCAATCCAAGCAAGTCCAAGTCAATTTTGTGAGAATCATGCAAGTCAAGTCAAGTCACTGCTTTATGTCAAGCAATTCAAGTCAAGACGTAGCTTGGGTCAAGCAAGTCACTGTCAAGTCTTACAAATTTTTGATGATTTAACTGAATTTATATATTAAAATATGTTAAAACTACAGTAGTTATGGACTATGGGAGTTTTATTTGCAACAAAAAATTGCAATATTCATTTCAACTCAAAAGGTGTCCACATAGCACTGAGTTGTTAATACAATAAAAATCTAAAAATAAAAAATAAATGAAAAAATTAAAACTAAAATGTAAGTAACTGAAATTAGACCAAACAGCCATTATAGCATTCTTTAAACAGACATCACCTTTATGGGATATGAACACATCCTTAAGTTAGATCCTTCCTTTTTAACAAAAGAACAGCAAGAAAAAAACATGAATTCAATCTCACAAACCTTGCACCTCATTATCAAGTGGATTGACAATTGTAAATTATGAATCTCTCTGTCTGTCTGTGTGTGTATAGGAGAGTGAGAATGAGTGAGGGAGAGGTGATTTGATTTGAGTGTGGTTCAATAATATTTGTGAGTGAATGTGTGCGCTTGTGTGACTGAAAAGTGTAGTTTGTTTGCGTGTGTATGGTTGTGCTTGCAAGTTTTTTTGTTTTGTTTTGTCTGTGTGTTGAGTTTGCAAGTCTGTATGTTTTTTTAAGTTTATCACAACTAGTATAACCTTTGACTAGCCAAGATGTTAGCATTAGCTACAATTTACATTACATTTAGTCATTTTGCAGACACTTTTATCCAAAGCGACTTACAAATGAGGACAATGGAAGCAATCAAAAGTGCAATGAAATGTAAGTGCTATAACAAGTCTCAGTTAGCCTAATGCAGTACGTAGCAAGGTTAGTAAAATAAAAACAGAGTAGAAAAATAATAGCTAGTGTACGTTTTTTTTTCAACTGTATAATAAATAGAAAAGAATAGAAAAATAATAAGTAAGAAAAAAAAAGTGTTGAATAAAGTGTGGTGGTTGTATCACATATCCTTATGCTGCAGGGCTTGCATACTGCTGTTCTTCTTTACTGCCCTTTTCTTGAAGGGTTAAAGGGTTAAAATGGAATGTTTACACAATCATTTAAATTTAATTGTTTAGAGGAATGTTCGCCACTGTTTACCTAATTTGAACGCACCTCTGTTTTGCATGTAAGCAACAGTAAGGTAAAGCCAGGAAAGTGACAAGTAGACTACTACATCTTTCAAAAATCATACAGTTAACCCCTCTGTATTTAAGAAAACAGACATATTTACTAAACAAAAGACAAGTTATTTCGAGTCATTTAACTCAAGTCCGAGTCAAGTCTCAAGTCATGAATATCAAGTCAAAGTCAAGTCACATCTTTTATTAATATTTGTCAAACAAGTCTCAAGTCTTAAAATTTGTGACTTAAGTCCCCCACCTCTGGTAATTACATTGGAAAGGTCACACGTGATGGCGGAAGTACAGACTAAGTTTTTATACGTTTTTACAAAGTGAACTTGCAAAAAAAGGTTAAACAGCGATGTTGGAAGATTTTGAATTTGAAGAAGAAAATGAGATGTTTTGAACAGAGAAAAAAACAAACAAACAAAAAAAACGTGTGTTATCTTTCCAATGTGATTACGCAATGCTAGAAGACACACAGTGCAGAGCTAGTGCCAGATAAGCATTTGTGGTTAAAAAGTATGTATTTTTTTTTTTTAGAAAATTACCAAAAGTTTCTCTACATTTCTCAGCTGGGATCGTGTAGAGCCCTTTAAAGCTGCACTGAAACTGCAATTTGGAACTTCAACCCATTGACTCCCATTGAAGTCCACCATATAGAAAAAAATCCTTTAAAGATTACCTCAAAAACCTTCATTTCTTTTCGACTGAAGAAAGAACTAATTGTAAAGTCATTTTTCTCAATGTAAGGACAAAAGTGAGGCTTCTTACTGCTAGGTTTAATGCAATTGCTGCTACAGGAAAGTGAAACAGCAGCACCACCAAGTAAAAGCAGTGCTGTTTTATAATGAAATCTTTCATGTACAACATATGATGGCAGGGCTCGCAAAATTTCAAAAACTCTGGTAGACCTTCGGGCAAGTACTCTTTAGATTTTGGTAGCCCGAAAATAATTTAACTAGCCCAAATGAAAAAAAAAAAAAACCTTTTTAAAAAAATAGAAAATCAGATAGGAGTCTAAATGTCAATCAAAAATATTTTAGAAGGAATTTAATTTCACTATTTACAGGGTATCTGCAGATTTTTTAAGGCAATATATGACCCTTTTTAAGAGCTGCACAAGTAAAATAGTAACACAGAATGAATGGGGTTGGACAATGTATGGTAGCATATTGAGCCATGAAATTATGATTTACAGTTCAGATACAGGTTTTCACAAAAAAACAAATACGTTATACAACAGCATTTAGATTTTTAGAAGGCACATTAACTTCTTTCACATTTACAACTATGTGTTTGCTGCATAAAACATGGGTCGATATTTGAAATAATCTGACCAAAAATGATTGGAAATGCAAATTCATTCTCTGCCACGAGTTGGCGCTTTAGCAGTGCTGAAATATTACGGTTTCCATAGAAACGACTGTACACAAAGCAGCACCGCGCTCATTAACGCTGTTTTATCAGGCATTATAGGTCAGATGAAATGACAGTGCAAAGGACAGTCGCTTCCCCTCAGATACATTCATATAAAGACATCCGTGCCGCGTTTTGACTTTGAAACGGGCAGCGCGCATATTTATTCAGTGACATCATAGCCTTTTGAAGTTAAATCCAGCCCTATTGCGATTCTTGTCTTTCCGTCCCCAACTGTACGACCTCTTAAAATTATGATTAAAAGACTTTTCTTATACTATTTAACGTACTGAAAACTTTTTATGGCCTTCAATTTAATACACCTAAATTGAGGAGTATTTAAGGACCTGCAGGAGCCCTTTACTTTAAGATAGCCCGCCGGTCAGGGCGGTGAAAAATTTTGGTAGCCCTACTGGAAAACACAATAGCCCCGGGACGTCAGGCTAGCGATTTTGCGAGCCTTGGATGGACTGGCACAAATAAATCATGACATGCTTATGTGAAAGCAATGGCTGGATATGGAGAAGTTAAGATTGATTCAGGGAAATCTGGGACATTTCTGGCCCATTTGTTTCTGCTTAGTTATGTGGAAAAGATGAAGAAGTGAGTCATCAAGACAGATTCTCAATCTCACCAATCACTAGCCTGTAAAAACAAAAAAGCTTTCATAGGGGTGAAATAATTAAATTAGTTCAATGTTTCTGTATGGCTGAAACTGTGGTGACCTGTTTTTAGCTGGTGGGAGATCCACACTGACTTTACTGAGCTCATAACCTGGATTAAATTTACAGTTACAAGCTCGTATGTATGAGGGATTCATAATTCACCACCTGGAAACTGACCCTGCTGATTTCAGTGACATATTTTAGTCCTATTTAGTGCTTCTCGGTCTTAACAGCGATTCTCACCCACCTCTCACACCTCACGTTCCTGCTGCGTGTTAACATCCTAATCATCAGTGTCTTGGAAATAATGAAACAAATCCCACAAGACACCCCTTTTCAGACCTGTTCAATCTAACAGTAATGAAAAAAGCAAATGAAGTGTGTATTTATAAAGCCGTAAAAGGGCTTGCAGCATTTTATGAGACCGGTCTGGGTCTCAAAGCTATAAATGTCACACCTACCAATATTAAAAATTCCTCAGAAAAAGGTTGAAGTTAAACGCCTGAGAACACGTTCTGTGTTAATCCCCCTCGAACAGGACGAACTAATCAAACACAGCCGTGTTTTTATGGAAAAGCCCATTCATTTCAACATAGCTACCACTGATAATGACTGTAGATTCAGCATGTTGGAGACATCAGGCCTTCTCTCGGCTGTCTGAACCTATAACCTTTTAACCTCCTGCTTTCGTCGCAAACAGAACTGAATAATAGTGGTCTTGGTCTGAACCAATTTCAAAAACTACAGTCGAGTCCAGAAATAATTTTGTTTTATATTGTGGCTGATATTTTTCATAGCAATAACAGAGCTCTCATAACATCCACAGCATAGAGAGTGTGTATGAAATGTTCCTGACATCTCCATGGTTCCCCAACGCTTGAGTCATCGGCCATCAGTCTACTGCCCGCTTTTCACCTCATAACGTATTTTCCCCCTTTATTACTTTGACTGGACATCAGTGATTGTGTCACTTCTTAATAAAAATAATGATTGTAACTTACAAAAAATGAGTGGGTGACTTTGTTTCAAGTTATGCCGACGTATAGGAATGTGTCTCTCGGTTTATTGCTGTATCTCTTTTTATATAAACAAACGATAACAAAGTACAAAAACACCGGGGAAAACCATGACATTTGACAGTAAAGCATAGCAACAATAAAAGCACCTCCACAGTGGGAATCAAAAATTGCATTTAGTGAAGAGAGGGGAAAAAGTAGGAAAAGCATGTGTGTATGGCATTATTGTACTTTATTTTTCCCGTAACTGATCACGGCCATTTGTAAATTTTATGGGTCTGGCTTCAGGTCTCATCTGTGTCCAGCTATTTTTAGCTGTACAAAAAGCTCATTTTGCTGCTTGATATTGCAAATTGGTGTGTCTTACTGTATTATTTTACTGCATGTTGTTATTCTTCTCATTATTCCTTTGTAGTGGTTAATGAAGAATAAGGAGGATAGAAGACAGTTTCCATCCTTAAATCATTTTTTGGGCCAAGAAACTGTAAACTGCATTCTAGATGGGGTTGAAACTGACAATGCCATGTTTCCACTTGGGGCTGTTCAGATAGTAACATGGTCAGATTTACCAGTAACCTACAAAATTAAAAATAAATTAGTGTTGGCTTGATGCCACAATTTTGGCTTTGATACGAGACCAGAACTGAATACCCCAATATCGACATTAAATCAATCCCAGTTTACATATACCTTAAAGAATCTGCAAAATGTTAATTATTTTACAAAAATAATAGGGATCATACAAAATGCATGTTATTGTTTATTTAGTGCTGACCTGAATAAGATATTCCACATAAAAGATGTTTACATATAGTCCATAAAAGAAAAAAAGTTAACAGATAAATTGATAAAAACAACCCTGTTCAAAAGTTTACACACGCTTGATTCTTAATATTTTGTTGTTACCTGAATGATCTAAAACTGTGTATTTTATTTCGATTTTTTTTTTGTTTGTTTAGTGATAGTTGTTCACGAGTCCCTTGTTTGTCCTGAACAGTTAAAAGTCCTTTAGGTCCTACAAATTATTATTTAATTTTTTTTCCTGCATTTTTGTGTATTTGAACCCTTTCTAACAATGACTGTATGATTTTGAGATCTTTTTACACTGAGGACAACTGAGGGACTCATATGCAACTATTACAAAAGGTTTTAACATTTACTGAAGGAAGGAAATGGAAGGAAACACAATGCATTAAGAGGGGTGAAAACTTTTTAAATTTGAAAATTCAAGGTAAATTTAACTTATTTAGTCTTCTGGGAAGCATGTAAGTATCTTCTGTAGCTTCTGAAGGACAGTACTAAATGAAAAAAAAAAAAGATATTTAGGCATATGAAAAATTAACACATCTTCATTCTGTTCAAACACAGCTGTGGATTATTCCGGTAACAACACAGTATTAAAAAAACAAGTGTATGTAAACATTTGAACAACTATTATGTGGACTATTATAGACTATATGTAAACATCTTTTCTGTAAAATATCTTATTCAGGTCAGTACTAAATAAACATGCAATGCAAATAACATGCATGTCATATGATCCCTCTTATTTTGGTAAAATAATTAACATTTTGCAGATTCTGCAAGGTGTATGTAAACTTTTGACCTCAACTGTAGGTGAAGCAGCCTCAAACAACTGAATTTAAAAAACTATTTTATTACAAACACTGCAGCAGCAAATGTCACTTGTTTTCAAGAACATCACTTCTCAGTGCTTCATTTCTATTTTTGCACTATTCTTGAATTAAGATATGTACACAATGTATAAACTGTACAAATTAAAAATGAATTTGTTTTTAACTTGATTTGTTTAATGGCATCTATTTGATATATGTTAGCACTGGGCTAATGCATTAGTAAAGACTTAAGACGCTACCTCGTGCGGAATGACCACTGGGTGGCACCATTGCTTTTCCAAAAACGTTTTCCTGAGATTTCAGTGGCTGTCCAACTAAATGTCAACAGACAAATCTCAAGGTCAGCGATCTTAAGTGTGTAGATAGAAGTTTTTTTTTTATTTTTTTTTTAAATGTGATATTTAATGTTTATGCTTAATTATGTTTGGTTTCTTAGAAACTGCTTAAATGGTTAATTGCTAACTGTTTAAATTAGTTAATTTGCAATTATCTCCAAACATCATACTGAATGTAAAAAGATATAGATAACCACAAATCTAGATATCAACTACCATTTTGCTACAGAGATTACAGTGCACTGAGATTTTCATTCTCTTCTCTCACCTTTGTTTTTTGTTTTGTTCTATCATTTCCAGCTGGCAACCACGTTTCAGTGTTGCAAGTCAATTCAAACAGTCACCAGTGAATTCACTCCCACCATGAAAATGATTTCAAGCAATAACAGATGACCTGTGCTCCAGTGTGTTTACATTTAAATCGAGATAAAACATCCAAGGCCCAATCTCAAAATGTCATTTTTGCGTCAGATGGTCCTGTTCTCTTTTCTGCGCCACTACACGCTGATTCGCCAAAGGTGTGGAGAGCGATTGAGCCTTTGAAAGCGCCCCATTGCTATGTGAACCCTATTACAACCATACCCACACAGAGAGAGACATTTTTAAGAGCTCTCCCTTGAAATCCACACAGCTGATGTAATTAGTCATTTCAGAGTCATGCACTTCATAATACTCCCTATAAACAGACATTCAATCCTTTCCTCAGTGTTCATTGTTTATCCTAGTCTTTTACAATCCGTTCTGGACCACCGTCTGTTTATTCTTCCCCAACAATAATGCTCCTATACTGCGATGGAGGAATGTGGTTCATTTATCCAATTAAACAAGGAAAATAAATACAAATCGATTATGGACACAATGTCGAGATTTGTTCCCAAAACACTTTTACAACGACACAACTTTTAGATTTACGATGCAAATATACCAGGGGCGATGAATGAAAAACGTCCTTGACATGTTTTTCAAAGGGTTGATCTACATCATTATCTAAATATATCCGGACATAAATCTGCATTACACAAGCAAAGCGACCTTCCGTTTGCCAGTAAAAGTTTTCCATTCCATACGTTAACATATTGACAACGATTACTGCTTTGCTAAAAAAAATCTGATCTGTTCTTATGATTGTGTGCTTTCAAAAGAAAAACACACAAATAGTAGCATACTAGGAAATTATAGTAATAGCTTATTTATCTCTTTAAGTCAAACACATATTAAAAATGTCAATCTTGTTCAAATATTCAGGGAGAGCTGGGGTTACTCAGTGAAATCTGAAGTGTTTCAGATATAACCTCTGTTATAGATACACATGAGATGCACAAACGGACACATGGTGCAAAACAACCTGACTTTCTTCCGACATTCCTAACTAATATAAAATGGTTGAATCATGCTTCAGAGTCTGTCACACCCATGTGTTATTCACCCGTTGTGCCTGCTTTGGCCTTTAAGACATGTCTACAGAAAATTTATAGGCTACATACTACATTTTTGAAGTATAACAAAAAGGAAATCAGGGCTAGATGCCACATAGGAAGTTGTCACAAAGACTATAACATTTTATTGAAGAGTCCAGTTGCACAAATGTGTTGTTTTCTTAGCAGTGCGTGTTTTTTTATGTTGGTTTCTATTTCAAAGCCCTTTTAATACAATTAGCTTTAGTATTAGTATTAGTATTATTACTACAACTGGTTATTACTACAACAAATGTAATCTTTTTGAATATAGCCTTCTTGTTTTTGTCAGTTTTGTGTTTCATAATTGTCTAAATTTTGCCAAAAAGACTATAATACAGTTATAAAACAGAACTCAACCAGGAGCCTTAGCAAACTTCTAGTCTCAAAATGACTTGAAATTGTTTAAATTAAGACTCAGAAAGCAAGGTTATTTCGTGTCAAATCAACCAAAGTTCAAAAACTTCCCCTGCTCAAATTTTAAATTTTGCTTTTTTTTTTTTTTGAGGAAGAAAGATGGACATGTAGAGTGATGAAAGCTTAGTAATTTTGTAGAGGGAGGTCAAAACTAAAACAATTTTTACCTGATATTCAGTCAAGTTACAGGGGGGTAGATGTACTAACAAAGTAGGTTTTACTAATTTGTTAGTAAAATCTGTTGACTAGCAATCTTTGTTGCATTAAGTGCCAATGGTGACCATTCAAAAATGGGGAACAGCACTTTCAAGTTTTTCTCCAAAATTTGCTTGCCTGTAAAATAAGTATTAAAGATATCTTAATGCCCTTTTAGATATTGGGTCTTAACAAACTTTCCTTTTGGCACCTATGCCCAATATATCTTCAGGAGTAAAAATCATTAAAATGTACATTTTGCAAAAAAAATTAGACATCTTTTCTTTTAAAGAAGAATGTCTAAAGAACAAATAATGTTGAAACTAGATGTACCTTGTTTCCTTCTGTCAAGACAACTGCATTAAACATACCCAAGTGCCATAAATATTATTTTGCATGCCTATAACTCAAGAAGTATTAAATATATCGCAATATAATTTCAGATTGTAGTTGTTAATAAACGTTTTTGAAAACTTCATTTTCAAGGCCCTACATCAGTCAGTTCCAGAGATCTCAATGAGTCTCCATGTCCAGATTGTCGAAAACCGAACGCTGGTCACTTTGTATACAGCTGATACTTATGTTATTTAAAGAACAATGTCTGAAAAAGAAATATGTGGAAATTAGAAATTAAATTAGAAATCAAAAATTTGAGCCGGGTTGGTTGAGTTGACACAGAATCAGGATTCCCACTATCTAGAAAAGTCTGTAAATAAGCATTATTATAAAAGGGCGATCTCAATACCTAGAAAATTCATGTAAATTAACTAAATCTTAAAACTCACATTCATAGTGAATATACATTTTTATCGGGTGGAAATTATGAGAAAAATATATATTTTTTTATTACTATCCTAAATCCGTATTCAATAAATCACAAACATTGCTGTGATAGGTTACTTAAAGGGATAGTTCACTCAAAAATGAAAATTCTGTCATTAATTGCTGTAGCCTCGTTCCAAACCTGTAAGACCTTCGTTTATCTTCGGAACACAAAGATATTTTTGATGAAATATGAGAGCTTTCTGACCCTGCATTGACAGCAACACAACTGACAAGTTTAAGACCCAGAAAGGTAGTAAGGACAAGTAAAACAGTCCGTGACATCAGTGGATCAACCTTAATTTTATGAAGCTACGAGAATGTATTTGGTGTGCAAAGAAAACAAAATAACGATAATAATAATCAAACAATTCCCTCAAACCTGAACGTGCGTCAAAGCCTGACATGGAAGATAAGAATAACTGTTAAATTAAGTCATTATTTTAGTTTTCTTTGCACACTAAAAGTCTTCTCGTAGATTCAATAAATTACAGTTGAACCACGTGGATTATTTCCTTGTTATGTCCTTACTACCTGGGCCTTGAACGTAGTATTGCGTTGCTGTCTATGCAGGGTCAGAAAGTTCTTGGATTTCATCTAAAATATCTTAATTTGTGTTCCGAAGATGAACAAAGGTCTTACGGGTTTGGAACAACATGAAGGTGATTAATTAATGACAGAATTTTAATTTTTGAGTGAACTATCCCTTTAATTGCAGTTTCCAGTAAAAAAAGTTCAACGGCTTTTTTTATAGCCAGACTTTGAGTTTTTTGTCTGTGCAGAAATTGCCCCTCAGAAACAAACCTACCATTAAAACATTTACTGCAGTACAAAGTGTGACAACTAGCCCCAGCCTTCCCTGCATATCACTGGGTTCAGCTGTCTGGCAACAGGTGTGGGCAGGAAAATCCAACATCCGTGATTTCGAGCAGAGGATCAGTGGGGATGATGGGATCTCCTGTCCTAGGGATCTCTTTGTTTTGTCCACTGATCTGTTTGGATTTTGTACGCTGTTTCTCTCGGTTGGAAACAGATGTAATTATCTCCAATTAATGGATGTTTGTAAAGGTCACCAGGGTCTGGTATGTAAACATCCCTGCATGATGGACGTCTAAGACAACCAGACGGTGTGTGTGAGGACAAAACAATCACAGCTAAGAATCTGTTTAGATCGATGTATTTGTGAGGATCAAATCAGACTGTAAAAGCCTTCAAAGAACGTCTGTGAAGTTCCTTTGGCATCGAGACTCAATATATTTCTGAGTCTGTGAAGAATTGAAAGTAAACCAAGTCAAAAATGAGCCGTAAAAAGCGAATTATACACAAAAAAAGTCAGTGAAAGGTTGTATTCATTAGAGACTATATGGTTTTTCTTTTTACTGGGAACATGTGGACTCGGAGCCCCACATGTCAGAAGTGCCTTCGGGGATGCGATATTCATGCCTGACATGGGTATGGTCAATCCCTTTAAGGTTTACTTCTTTTACTTTTTTCTTTTTTTTTTAAAGGAGGAGGACAAAATAAAAATGTCTCGCAGGCATGCAAGCTGTCATAACCATCCCTCCCCCCAACGCTAGCACCGCAAAGACCACCCAGACCGCAGAGCGACCTGTCAATCATCAAACATATGCATTCATTTTTATAGACTAAGCAGTAATACTTTCTCAAATTAGCACTAAAGATCCCACATTTCTGATGTGAGATATAAACACATCAGCTCGCCTAAAATGTTTCATTTTTCTCATGTTTCACCGCTGCACCAAAAATACGCCAAGAACCACTGCCACCGTCCTGTATGAGATCGCTCAAGGTTCCACACCACTTCTCTTCCATCTGTCAGCACAACGGGATTGAGACGTAGATCTCACTCTAATCTTTTGGCCAGCGATCACACCTCCGCCGGTCCCACATCACAGGACCCCCTCCACCACCATCTCCCTTCTGAGAGCCAAGTGGCCAGCCAGAGAGCCCCGGGGTTTGGTGTAATCCTGCACTAATAACATCTCAGCAGCTTCAGCACACACTAAGAGGCCCAGATCCGTCTCCAACACCCCCGTACAACAAAGGCAGACGCACTGACTGCTTCATATTAGCGTTTAATTAAGTTAAAGAGCGGCCCCCACGCTCTCCGCGTACGGAGCAACAAGCCATTCCGATGGGCTGCCATCACCGCGACGGGCAGGACGCCGGGCCTCCTGCAGCCTCTGGCCAAGGTTGATCTCCCACTCATGTGATTAATTCAATAAAACCATTAAGAGTGACCCCCATCTGAAGTTCTGCACAAACAAGCACGCACGCACACACATACTGGCGCTCCCCGAGGCGCTCGCACTGAAAGATCTCTGCTTAGCACCTTCATACGCCACAGATAACCTTTTTAGCATGGGCTAAACAGAGCCAGGTCTGATCTCCAGAGATCTTCTCCAACGTAATCTTGTATTAGTTGAAAAGAAAAAAAATCTTGAGCGAAGTCTGAAAAAGTTTGTTTTTGATGTCTTAAGTTTCATTTTATCTGGCCAACATGCCACAAGGCCATAAATCTCTCGAAGCAATAAAATATCTAGTGCGCTTCGATTACATCACCATGGTGATTTTTTTGTTCCGTGCCGTTATTACAATGCCCCACAAAACAGAAAGCAGTTTAAATCTATCATTGCACATTTTACAGTACGCAGTCTGTATTTTTTGTGGCACCTCGTGTTTAATTTCAAACGCATTTCAAATCTTATTATTACACCACCATACAGTGTAATATTTATACAATGAGATCCTTCTTTCCACACTGAAGGGGAAGGGGGATTTAATGGCCCCTTTCTTATGGAGCTTCAAACTCATAGGGATGTAAGATCACACTTCACTGAAGTCCTAGAGGGGAAGTGTGGCTTTGTTTCCCTCGAGTCCATTACACAGTGCCGGAATGGAATTTATACAGCCGTTAGTTACGGTCCTCCATGCTGATTGGCCGAGCGGTGCTCTGATGAAAAACACCACAACTGTGCTTAACATAGATGATAAAAGGAAATGTTTCTTGAGCAGCAAATCAGCATATCAGAATGATTTCAGAAGGATCATGTGACAGTGGAGTAATGGCTGTTGAAAATCCAGCTTTGCAATCAGAAATAAATTACATTTTAAAATATATTCAAAAACTGTCATTACTATATACTATACAAACTTTTTATTTTTTTTAAACAAATATATGCAAATACATAAATACATGTTGGTGAGCATAAGAGACTTCAAAGGCATAACTTGCAATTCTGATCTTTTTTTTCATAACTGCATGCTATAAACTCACAGTTGCAAGTTGTGACGTCAAAAAAGATGGATATAAACTCAACTGTGAGAAATAAAGTCAGAATTGATGATAATTTTTTCTGCAAATGCGAGTTTCTAACTTTTTTCTCAGAATTGTAAGATATAAACTTGCAATTGCAAAATTAAATCTTGCAATTCTGAGTTTTCTCACAACTGCAAGTTTATATCACACAAAACTAAATTTAAATCACAATATTTCTGATTTTATAACTCGCAATTGCGAGTTTATATCTCACAGTTCTGAGACAAAAAGGTCAGAATTGCAAGTTTATATTACTGCGATTTTATGTAGGATTTTTGACTTAATATCTCAGTTCTGAGTTATGAAATTCTGACAACGAAGTCCAAACTATGAGTTTATTTCTTGCATTTCTGATTTTATCACTCACAGTTGTGAGTTTATATCTCAGTTCTGACAAATTCTGAGAAAAAAGTCAGAAATGCAAGCTATAACCTCACAGTTCTGACTTTTTTCTCAGAATTTCTCAGAACTCACAACTGCAAGCTTATATATCAGTTCGGAGAAAAAAGTCTGAATTTCAAGTTTATACCACGAAATTCTAAGAAAAGTCAAAACTGTGAGTTTATATCTCGCATTTCTGATTTTAAAACTCACAATTGCGAGCTTTGATCTCAGTTCTGAGAAAAAAGTCAGAATTGCACGTTTATATCACAAAATTCTGAGAAAAAAAAGAGTCAGAACTGTGAGTTTATATCTCAGATTTCTGACTTTATAACTGAGAAAATAGGCTTCCATAAATGTGGAATAGTGAGCAGAGTTATGTATTTATTTATTTAAGTCTGAATGTCTGTTGTTGTTGTTGTTCTGAACAGGGTTTCTATTAAGATGAAGCTGAGAATTTAAACTGTAAATATATATGTGTAAATATATATATATATATATATTCTTTCTGGTTCTCAAATCTGATTGGTTGAGAACCGTGAGATATTCTACTGGTATCGCTACAGGAATGCCCTCTCACAATTTGCATCACTCCACTTGTTCTAGCTGGGTCTATGTTTTTTTTATTATTATTCACTAAGCTAACCGTAGAGTACGTTAACGAACCACATCTAAGAAGAAACAAACATGGCAAACGACTGATATTAATTATGAAAGCTTAACAGACAATGAATTCTCGCGTCTCGTCAAAAGAGGGCACCAGCAGCTTAATCATCCATCTATTCATTTATAACGTGCTCGTCCACTGCGTCATACAGCATAATACAACACTGGTACAAATTATTAAATCGTTTAACTAGGGTTTATACATAATTTCCGTGACAGAGCTCAAGATAGATAATTTAATCTTACTTCTAGAACTGGCCGTTTCAAATGATGATTAAACAACAAGCAAACCTATGCAAATGCGGCAGTCCTTCCAGTGCACTCAGTGTCCGAATTCACTCACATGTTTTCATTCACTCTATCAAGCGAACTGTATGAGTGGACTAATGTAGGGAATCATGAATGAGGGTAGAGGGGGCTATTTCAGATACAGCCATTATTTCTCACTAATAACCTAAATGAAGCAGCAAATGCCCTTGATACTAATTCTAAAAGTATGTTTAACTGTCAACTTGAGCTTTGAATCCGTGGCGGAAGGAAGTAGTTCCACACAAAAGAGGGTTTTATAAGGCACTCCGTGGTTTCTTGTTTAATTACATGCATGTTCCGTCGAACTGTTGTATAAATGCAATATCACTCTCGTACTCAAGCAATACTGGCTCTATATCAGCAGCTGTGATTTGGCCAGAGATAGAGCCGGTATCGCTCTCATACTTGAGTGATATTGCTTATATATATATATATATATATATATATACACACACACACACTCACATACATACATACATAAAAGACGAAGGAGATAGAATGTAGTATTAAAAAATTGAAATAAGTAGTAATTTTTGTGAGTGTGAGTTATGACCTCAGACATTTTGGATGTAATATTTTCTCTGAGCACCCTGACCCTCTTTCTAAGAAGTGTGGACCGCTTCATTACTATGACAGAACCTTCCTCCCTCTCTATTTCGCTCAGTCTGCTGTACTCTGATAGGCCCAGATCTTCTTCCCATATTTCAACATCTCAGTAAATCTAAGCAGCTTGGGTCTAGGGTGAGCACACATTAAAGGTCTTCTGTAACACTGGTCCTTGCCTGACATTTGGGTTTCAGTAAAGCACACTAACTTCCCAGGCTGTTACTACAGTGTTCCAAAGGGTGTGTGTTACACTGCAGGTGTTTATACGTCATTTGTTTTAGCCATGACTGAAAATATGTCTGCTGAGCTGCCATGTATGGCACTTGTTAATAATAATCATCATCCAGAAATAGAAAAATTCTTCACCAAAATCTTTGTTGTTAGCTGTTGTTATGATGATGTTGGCACTGTACTTCAGTGTTCTCTGTCTTGTGCAATGTTTGTGGTAACTGTGCTGCCACTCGTTTTGACTATAGGTCTCCCCGGACCCCTAAAATGCAAGACTACCCCTGTAACATGACTCCCGACACACATGTTCAGCCTAAAGCTTGTAAAACACAAATATTGTAACTGATAATTTGCTGAGAAGCAACAGAAAAAGTGCAAAGTTGAACTGTACCTTTAGTCTGTGCCCTAATTTATATACTGACCCAATTTCATAAGGCTGTGAAGCTATTGTAAGAGGTTTATGGGTGGATGTTTTACATGTGAGAATTTGTATGCCTAATTGTATGCTTTTTGTCAGCTTTTTTGAATCGGTAAAATAGTAAAAAAAATAAAATAAAAAAATAAAAATAACAATGTATAAAGTATTTTTGCAATAAAACAAAAATAAATAAAGGATGAACAATGCCCAGCTAATGCATATTCAGCTGACATTACAAAATATCCAATTGACCCTTCGCAAAAAGCTTGACTGACAGGCGATCTGACCAATCATAACTCTGAATCTGCCATTTTGTCTGACAAACAAATCAGACAGGAGAGTAGATTAACTTCGGTGGACCTAAACCTGAAAAACTGTTTGACTGACGTTTTTCCTTTAACCCTAAAACACAATACAATGCAATGCATAATACAAAATACAGATAGAACACCTGTGAGAAATGAATATGGAAAATCATATTAAAATGGCAAATTAGGCCATATTGGGACTTTTCTAGAGTGTTAAGTTTTGCACGCACAGATGTGGGACTGGTAATGTGAAAGATTTGCAGATTCATACTAGCAATGTAACTCCTCCAGGCAGAGTAAGGGAATGTAAGTCAATAGTGATTTACTTCCGGTCTAGGGGTATTCAGTCAGATCATGACTGTAGCCATTGCTTCACCCAATAGATAGGCTCTCAGCAGGATTGAGAGATTTCTGTTCACTGGAGCTCTAAGTGACTTTTGACGATGGCTGCATGTCATGAAAGAAGTCTGTGTGGGTACAGGACATGTATATGAACCGGAAAGAAAAGGCGTTGAGAAACAGGAGGAGAACAAGAGCAAGGCTGAGCCGTGAGGAGGTGAGGAGAGGGCCATAAATTCAGCAGAAGCTTGAGCTGGGAGGGGTAGGGACGCATAGGAAGAAAGACCTTTAGAAATTTGCTGACAAGATTAATATGCAGTTGATGGGAAGGTTTTCACGACAGGGTGCCAACAAATAAACACAATTCAGGGATGCCATCTCTCCCGTGGTGTGGCTCCGCTGAATGAACACCACCATTCCCAGGATTCCATGGGGGTGATCCAGTGTCAGGTGGTCCCAGCCGCTCTCACTCTGCCTCCAGGGACAGAAAAGTTATTTCATTCTCTGACAAACCAGAATATTGAAGTATGATAAGGTTTACCAGGACAGCTGGAAACTAATCTCACATCCATGCCAACCAAAAAGAGAAACACCAAAGGAACTGAGTCCAGTCATACGATACTAGTGAGAAAAGATCTACTCTAGAGATTAAGATCATGCTATTATTGTATTTTCAGCTCTTTCATTCTATTCTTAACTTAATATGTCACACTGAAATGACTTTGTTTAATGTACCAATGATTGAACTTAGTAAACTGCTAACTGCGTCAGTGACATGACACTATTTTTTACCTATCTATTAACATTTTTAAAATATGTGACACTAATACACTTCCTCTATCATATACATGTTTGTAATTTCTGAAATACCACTTTGGTATTTTTGGACATACAGTCAAAATTCTGGGGTAATTAAGTATTCCGGTATCATAATGATGAAAAAAAAAAAAGCCTCAAGAATTTCTCAAAAAAAATAAAGAAATAAATAAAGGGAAGACACTGCAGGCAAAACCACTGTTAAGTTTGAGATTTTGGGCTTTTTGGTGTTTTTTTTAGACTAGTGGAAAGAAAACATCAATCACTGTTAAGTGTTTCTTTTATAGCACTTTATCTATTTGTGTTAATAGATTTAAATTATAATACAAATTTTTAAAGGTGTTCTCAAAATTAGTTTTTTTTTTCCTACACTCAGCCATAAATCTCCACTTCAGTAGCAATTATACACGCCAAACTCTACATTTTTATTCCTGTCTATATCCTGAAGGTTTTTACAGATGGATTTGTTCATATATAACTAGCTTGATTATATACAACATTTTATTCCCCCAAAATTGTACAAATATATTGTTTTTTGTCAGTATTTTCTGAATTTATAGACATTTTAGAAAACTTGTGATACAAAAAATGTTTGCAATTATCAATGTAATCAATAAACTGGGTAAGTAAGGTGATAACTATTAGTCAATTTTTGCCCTATTCACCTGCAGCGTCTCACCCTAACTTTGACCAATTTGTTTATTATTCGACCAATTATTTATCTGGCAAGTCAAAGTCATGCATGCGGCCCAACCAACGTGGAAAAAAGTCTCTAA
This sequence comes from Cirrhinus molitorella, assembly GCA_033026305.1. Lineage (NCBI taxonomy): Eukaryota > Metazoa > Chordata > Actinopteri > Cypriniformes > Cyprinidae > Cirrhinus > Cirrhinus molitorella. The sequence goes on along the minus strand of CM065122.1, from coordinate 25,718,171 downwards.
AAATATCAGCCTGACAGGACAATATTTGGCTGAGATACAACTATTTGAAAATCTGGAGTGCAAAAAATATATTGAGAATATTGCCTTAAAGTTGTCCAAATCGATTACTTAGTAATGCATATTACTAATCAAAAATTTTATTTTGATATATTTACATTAGGAAATGTACAAAATATCTTCATGTAACATGATCTTAATATCCAAATGATTTTTGGCATAATAGAAAAATCGATCATTTTGACCCATACAATGTATTTTTGGCTATTGCCACAAATATACCTGTGCTACTTAAGACTGGTTTTGTGGTCCAGGGTTACATATATGCCTTTGACCCAACTGGTTTCGCAAAATCTAAAACATGAGCAACCAACTTTATCTCAAATTGCTGATAAACTTATTTCCAAGTGCAAAACCCTTTCAGCTGGTATTAGCATGCCACATACAGATCCCTGTGTCATGTTTATTAGCTGTTAGGCAAAGTCTCGCTGATGACTTGTCAAGATCAGAGATGCCATGGCCAGGATCACACTTAAACCAATTTTACTGCCAGAAGCCTCCAGCACGCTGCTGTTAAGTCACGTTTTGGATCAGAGGTGAGCCATTTTTATGACCTGGTAGCCAGGACCATGGCTTAGCCAAGTCACTGAGCTTGATCTCTAAATACGTTTTAAAACCTCCATCCATTTCAGGACAATGATGACTTCACATAATCACTGAACCCACAGCTGATGACAATGGATTTGAAGCACTGGTTTTCCTCAAACCACAAGGGGGCCTTTAATCATAGTCAACATAGTTTTTTGGATAGAGGCCTAAATCAGTTAAAACATGTCATGCCATTTGAGGGACGGGAACAGCAGCAAGGCACCATGGTTAAAACATGTTCTAATGATGACTTGAATTCTAGAAGCCCAGCTGTACATCTTGTACCACGCTATTCAGATATTTAGCCGCTCCGCCAGCTTGTTATTGAACCAGTGTGGTGTAGTCTTACCTCCAAGAGGAACGACATGGCGAAAATGTTAATGGTGCAACGCACGACAGTACAGTTTGTCCCAGAATCATGCCAGATACATGGTGACTACCCACATGTGTTCAACTTCACTCATCTGCACAAAGTCGCTCAAACACTCACTTAGCATGCAAGGCTCTCAATGCCTGTGCATAGCAAACTGATTTATGTGGCAGCTTGTATCAGGATTGAACCACAGGGCTCTAAAAACTGGGGATGCTTGCTGGGAGAAGACGTGAGATGAAGGAGACTTGAGCGCTGAGGTGCCAACAGACGAGTGATGGACAGACATGCTAGGGTTTAGAAAGATCCAACAAGTGGAGAGCTCATCACTTTCTCCTACTGCCTCAGCTCATGTCTCTAAGAGCACATCCAATCCCTCCATCTATATTTAACCCAAGGTCTTGAGCACTGCGAGAGCCTGGCCTGTCAGACCTGTCACCGTGCTTCACCAGTATTTCTCATGAGCTGCCAGCTTCACATATTCTTGCTCTTTTCAGACTTTACTATAACTATATCCCAGTACAATACTAAACCATGTGCCAGTAGAAATTTGTCAACAGGTAGGCCAACAAATTTTCAAGTAACTTTTTATTGTAATTATAAATGGAAGCACAGACCTGTCTAAGAATATTAGAATAAACATGTAACTGTGATATAAAGTCACATTGTGAGATATAAAGCAACACTGTCAGAATAGAGTGTTTTCAAGACGCATCATCAATCAGCCATACTGGCGCCACAAAATATAATCAAAAAGTTATAATCCTCCCCTTTAACTCCATACCGAAATCCTAGATTATAATAAATATACGTTTAAATAAATAAAAACAACAATTATCTGTGTTTGAGACGCTGTGAGCACGGAGACTGTAGTGTACGCCGTAAGTTTGAAAATGTGTAGCTTAAATGTTTAATATGAACAAACAGTGCTCATAAATGGCAGTCGAGATAGTATTCTCAATGGAAATAAGTTGCGGCTTGGACCCGGAAACAGCGTTTGTTGGACGCGCATTACGTCATCACTTAACAACCGGATAGACTGCCAAAAGTTATAACAAACCAAGGAGAAGAGTGCAAAAAACTGGAACAAAAGGCGTTTGTGGTTGGGCAAACTGAACCAGGATTTCCAGGGCAACAATCTTGAGAATTTGTGTTTGTTCTTATCATTTCTGGACAGGTAGGTGAAATATTAGGCTAAAATCTTAATTAATACTACTCATATGTACCAATTTAGTTTGTCAAAATATTGCACCCTTTCCTGGTTACTAGGTCCTTCTCCATATGATTTAGCAGCTTCCATACGTTTTTTTTTTTCGAGGTTGAGACAGAATAAATTAGCAGAACAAAGTATTCAGTAGTACATTAACTGTGCAATCCATGCTGTTGTTTCCATCCGGGTATCTCCAATATGGCCGCACATATGGGTAACTGACCAAACTGTGATGTAATTGCAAACCCTCTATAGCGAGATATAAAGATTGAGATTTATATATAAATACTTAATATAAAAAAAGATATAAGGAAAACAACTTGCTTACAGTTTTGATTACAATAAATTTAAATAGTATGAAAACAAATAATGTAAGATTGGGTGAAATCCACACTCTAATGTAATTTCATGAAGGGCTAAGATCTGCTTAATATCATAATTTTATCTGAATATCAACATTTGTAAACTAATTTTTTTTTTTTTTTTTTTTAACAGAATAGCTGATTTTGTATGTTATTTTGATTTTGTACCTGGTATTTTAAAGTAGTAGTTCACTTCCAGTACAAAAATTTACAGATAATGTACTCACCCTGTTGTCATCCAAGATGTTCATGCCTTTCTTTCTTCAGTCTTAAAGAAATCATGTTTTTTGAGGAAAGCATTTCAGGAATTATCTCTATTTAGTGCACTTCAATGATGCCTGCGAGTTTGAATAGCCAAAATGCAGTTTAAATGCAGCTTCAAAGGACTCTAACCGATCACAGCCGAAGAAGGGTCTTATTTAGCGAAACAATCTGTCATTTTCTTCTAAAAAAAAAATATAAAAAAAATTCTATACTTCTTAACTTCAAATGCTTGTCTTGTCTAGCTCAGCCATGTAGTTAGGGTATGTCGAAAAACTCCCATCTCATTTTCACCCCCAACATCGCTGCAGAAGTACCGACCTTGTGTTTACAAAGTGAACATGCAAAGAAGGTCATATGCCCTTTACCAAAAAAAGGTAAAACACTTATGTAGGACGATTCTGAAGTTGGAGGAGAAAATGAGATAGTAGTTTTTCGACATACCCTTGACCTGGATTACACAGAGTGCACATTTGAGGTTAAAAAGTATATAAATGTAAGCTTTTTTATTTTTTTCAGAAAATGCTAGATAAGACCCTTCCTCAGCTCGGATTGTTTAGAGCCCTTTGATGCATATAAATTGGATTTTGGACATTCAAACTCGCGGGCACCATTGAAGTCCACTATATGGAGATAATTCCTGAAATGTTTTTTTCTCAAAAAAATTTCTTTCTTTCCGACTTAAGAAAGGAATGAACATCTTGGGTGTCAACAGTGTGAGCACATTATCTGTAAATTTTTGTTCTAGTAGTTAACTACTTTAATTTTGGGCTTTTGTGGTACGACAGCTTAATCAGCAAATTGCTAACCTATATCTAAATATGTTAAGTTATAAACCTATATCTAAATATTTTAAAAAGTAAATTGTTCTTTGGTGGGCAGTTTCACCCATCTTACCTTACCAGTCATCAGGATGGGAACAACAGCGTTATAAATAAACGGCCTTTTCAGTAAAGAGTAATCAAACGAATTACTGTTTTCGCGTTGAGTTCTTCTGAGGTAAATTCTGGCTTTATTCCTCAGCGCACCTTCTTCCAGAAAAGAAAAGTAGGGAGATGAACTTGAATATGTTCACAGGGCATTTATCTACATGTCCGCGCGTCTCACATGGATATTTAAAATTGAAAAAGTTAACTGTTGTGTACATACTCTGTATACAAAAATGACCGCGCCCGCTTTTACCTTAAAAATATAGATGATAAATTGGATGTGAGACGTGAAACGGCAATCCATAGGAGGCGCAAATATCGCTACAGCTAAATAAATCCGTTTACCTGAGTTGTGAATGCGAATTCAGCCTGAATTCCATGTGACGAGAAAAGATCCGTGTGCCTTTTTCTGTTGAGTCGTTCTGTTCTCAAGCTTCTGATTCTGAATCGCAATCAAGTGAATCATTTGTTGTTTTAATGAATCGTTCAAAAGACACACGAGCTTCTGCTGTTACAAACGTTGAACCAAGCCATCATCGGAGCTAAGTACAAATAGCAATGTATTCTATTTAACGTTACACTAAGTGAAAATAGCAGTATTTTCTTAACGATAAGCTATTTACAATAATAAGTGCAAATAGCTATATTTACAGGATTTTCTGCTATTTAGTATATATAATAGGCTACTAATAGATACATTTATTTAATGGATGCCACCTTAATAGGACAAGCCCTCCCTACACCTACCCTAAGTCTCCCTTTTCAAATTTACCTGATACTTTATTTTTAACTTTCGATTATTTCCTTCATTTTGATTAAAAATAAATGCCTTTCCGATGTAATATGAAATCTGAAAAGGGCGACTACAAAAAGACTACAACACGCATTTAACGTCACTGGAGGTGATGTGAGATAGTCATATTTTGTAGTGTTGATATCTATCCCAATTACGTGTTGGTGGCCTGAGTTAATGTAAATAGCCTCTGCCAACAGGGCAGTAAAATTATTGTTATATCGCTAAAGTGATTATTTATTTGTTAATAAGTTGTAATCTTCATGACTTTAAAATAAGAAACAATAATCAAAATTTATCATACAGTATGTGTTAGCTGTGCCATTACATTAAAAAATGTCAGAATGATCTTTTAAAAGTAGCTTTTAATCACATTTCTATAAAAATGTGCATATGGGATATGTATATGTACACAGTATCAACCACTGTGGAAATCTGTGGAACATTCTGCAGAATTCTGAGGAATTCAGATCTGCCTGTAACCCCTTGACCCTTCAGGAAAAAAGAAGACCATACATCTCAAACCAGCCCTGGTCAATATGTCTTACTGCATTGCAGTGATCTTAAGCCCCCATTATCACTCAAAATAAAAAATGAGATCTCCTTAAATCTCCATATGGGGCTTCAAACTGAAGGCCACAAAGCTTCTTTGTTGAGTAGCAAAATTAACACTCTCCTTCACTCCTCAGGGTCCCTCACTGACATCAGTGCTCACACATATTCACACTTAGCATGCACACCCATTGTTGCATTATCACATTGTATGAAGTTTAAAGGGTCAAAGCAGAAAACCATTGTCCTGAATGAGGGCTTGAGTTAAGATGGTACACTATAAGCACTGGACAGTCATGCTCATGCTCACAGTAATTTCAAATACACATTCATAAACATATGTCCACAAGTGAATTCTAAAAGTAATGTGTATTTGGGTGGCAAGCAGAAAATAATGTTCAGAGTTGGTTCCAAGGTCACTGGCCCTGCTCCCCTTTCCTTGGCAGAGAGGATTGTAATAGCTGTGCTGACAGACGTGTCTGACCAGCTGGGATCGTCCGTACTAACATGTTAACTCTTTAAGACCAGAGGACTTATATGCATACACCAGTCAAAACCTCATGGGTACACTTTCAAGGGTACAATGTTTGGCATATCACTTCTATGCTACTCTTTTTTTTCTAGCTTTGTGCAACAATATCCACACAGAACAGACATATTTTGTAACATTTGTAACAGTTTAATGCATCCCAGAATAACATTAATTTTTAATAAATAGATTAATAACTTGACTGACCTCAAATTAATGAATATTACTGAAATATAAAAATACTGGAAAATAAATTTGTTGATCATTTATGAAATGTTGTATTAATTCAGTGTCAGTTAAACATTACGACTCCTCTGGAAACTATTTCTTTTCTTGATGTAGAAAAAAGAAATGACAATCTGTTGTGTTTGTACGAGAAATAACTCAGCAACAAACAAAGATGTTAAAACTATGTGCTAATAGGATGTGTCTGGTGGGTAAAAAAAATAAAGAAGGGTGGGAAAAATCCATCAAAATTCTGTGTATGGATCAAAACATTTTCTTCCTTTGGGAAGTTTTAGTGCAAACCATCAGATCCTATGTCACAAAGTGAAGAGAATTTGAGTTTAAATATGAGAGAAACAAACTGAGTCATGTGAGAGACGGCCTTTTATCGGGGGGTCCTGCTCCGGTCCCGGCTGTGGCGGCTGATCTGAGAACAGCTGGAGAAACACAGGTCACATGGGACTGGGCTTTCCCTCCTAACAGCTGGGAAAACAAACCACCTCAGGACTCAGTACATAACCATACATACACACCCCCATCATGCATGCACACACATTAAACCTCTGCTTTAAACCAACAACATCAAACACTGCCCTTTAACCATCATCACATTTTCCTAAGAAACTTTACTGCACATGTACAAAGCAGCAACAGATTAAACAGCAAACACTAGCCTTGTTAAATGCACATTTACACTGAAGAAGTTTCTTGTGCTCATTCATACACACATTAACAGCTTTCAGTGGTTTCATGGTCCTAAAAGTACAACAGTGGCACATGCAGTACAAGAACTAGAGACACTTTCACAAAGCCTTTATTTATGTCTGTCTGTTTAATACACATCCGGAATCCTTTAAGGAGTTATGAATGCATAATGCTCTTTGCATGAGACTCTATAAACAGAGTCAGATCACTTCCGGAACAGCTGTACAAAAAGAACACTGTGGATTTATAAAAACAAAAAGTCTTTCATGTCATTGTTGCACACTAAATCATTAAATATGCAGATGTGCCAAAAAACACTGGTATTTATGTCATTTTCCTTCTTAACCACAGGGCAGTTTTATAAGTTATGAAAAGGAATATCTAATTGATTGTTAAATGAAATACTGTTTACATATGAATATAAATATGTGTTGGGGAGGTGACTTTTGTTGCTTTTTAGAAAGATACATAAATGCCAAATTCAAATTTAAAAAAACTATAGATGGCGCAGACTAATGGGTTTTTAATGTAACCGATGATATTCAGTGTTAAACTACTTAGCATAAGATGATTGGTTCATGTCGCATACACAGACAATGAGCTTGCTGTTTTACATTTATATAGTTCATTAGCATTCACTTGAGCTTTTGCAGCACGCTGTTAGAGTTCCTCTGAAACCCTCCACCTCCCCAGCTCCACCTGTATAGATCTGCTACGGGTTATTTTACATGCTATTTGTGCAGAAGCAGTATGTATTAAATACACACCGAACTGTATCGCCGTATGCATTGGCAGTAGCAGGAGCAGCAGTAATCTACAACTACAGCAATAACCAACAATTCGGCAAAGTAGCAGATCTATTCCGCCAAAGACCAAATACATTAACATTGTCATATCCATTACCATGCTAAAATCTTCTGAGAGTTGTCATGATAGAACCGTACTTTCTTACTTTATTTGCAAGATAAGTTAACTGATAACTGTTGTGTCAACCAACCTGTAACATAAATTTGATAAGAAACTAAGATGTGTGTGATTTTTGGCTTAAGAAAAACTAATTTCTTGGCTTAAAAGTACAATGAAGCACTAACCATGACAGAGTGACCTGTGGGATTGTGTTTTCACACATAGCGCAGGTTTTCTTTTCTCTCCTCTGTGTTCTGCGGTTCATCTTTTGATCCTCTTGATCCATCTGTCTGCCTGTCCACACATCAGTGTGTATGTGTGTGTGTGTGTGTGTGTGAGAGAGAGAGAGAGTTATTGCCCAGGCTGCTTTCTCTTTTAGTGGAAGAATAGAAAACTGAGCACTTGCTGTCTCTCTCTCTTCATTTCCTTTTCTTTTAACTCTTTTACTGCACACTTACTCTGTCACTGCCATTTCTGTAGTTTGTATGCAGACAGAGGCCCATCAGAATAAATATATTATATCAATATATTAAAATAGACCTTTTAAAGCAGGGGTAGGCAACGTCGGTCCTGGAGTGCCGATGTCCTGCAGAGTTTAGCTCTAACCCTAATCAAACACACCTGAACAAGCTAATCAAAGTCTTCAGGATTGCTAAGACTACAGGTAGGTGAGTTTTTTCAGGGTTGGAGCTAAACTCTGTAGGACATCGGCACTCCAGGACCGACGTTGCCTACCCCTGCTTTAAAGGATTAAAAGATTAGTTCACTTCCAGAATATACATTTCCTGATAATTTACTTACCCCATGTCATCTTTCTTCAGTTGAAATTAAGGTTTTACAGGAAAACATATCAGATCAGATCAGGATTTTTTAAAGGTCAAATGGCCTTTACAAAAAAACAACTTTGGACGATTTTGAAGTTGGAGGAGAAAATAAGATGGAGTTTTTTACACTACCCTTCTTTTTTGAGCTGGAGTACACAGACAAAGAACTAACCACTTGTGACTTTTCCAACATGATTACGTAATGCGCGAAGTCGACGCGCATCACAGAACTAGTGCAAGGCAAGCATTTGTGATCACAAAGTATTCCACTTTTTATTTTTCTTAGAAAATGACAGATTGTTTTGCTAGATAATCCCCTTATTCCTCATCTTGGGTTGTGTGGAGTCCTTTAAAGCTGCATTGAATCTTGGTCACCATTGAAGTCCATTATATGAAGAAAAATGTTTTCCTCAAAAACCTTAATTTCTTTTCGACTGAAGACATGAACATCTTGGATGACATGGGATTAAGTCAATTTTTAGGACATTTTTATTCTGGAAGTGAACTAATAAATGGATAATAAAATAAGATAATGCAATTGATTTAACAGAAGGATGAGAGAGGTTGAGGGGTGAGATGCTCATCCATCATCTTTCTGCAGCAGCGATCATTACCATGTAACAACATTGTTCACAGCTTATCAGAAAGTTTGTCTTACACCCATGGATGTCTGCAGGCACAGGAGCTTGACAGCCTGACAAAGACAGATGAAATCTGAATGTCAGCAGTGTGCTTGTGTCCAGGGTGGCAGTGCAGGGGACTGATGATGAGGCTAAATATAGTGAAGGTGGACTGCAAGTACTGTAGGAGGGGGTGATGGCAAGGGTGACAATGTTCAAAAACACATAGGGGCATAGTTGACACTAAAAGAGCCCCATGTCTCAGATTAGAGGAGATCAAAACAGATTCAGCACTAAGTATCATCATTATGCCCAAAAAGAGAAACTAAGGAATTCAGCAGCATGGTATGTCAATTTAAAGCTCAGAGTGACTTGATATGTAACCTTACCCATTCAATCCAAACATTAGCATCCAACTCTTGCTGTCTCCCCACCCACTTTTCAACAGCAGCTTGCTTGCCAAATCTGCATTTTTAAATTTACCTGCTAAGTATAATCAAAGTCTGTGTGAATCATGCATATTGATTTATTCATTTAGACTGTTAAATAGTGTGAATTTGTGTAGTGTGAATTTATTCTGGGCGCACTATATTTGCCATGTTGTAAACTGACCTACCAGCATCAGTTTTTTCACTATTGTCGTCTATAAATCCTACCCCCTTGGCCTCATGGAACAGTAAAGTGTCCATTGGAGGCATCAGATTCTCACCAGCAGTAGTAAGTCTTTTCGCCTACTTTTTTTGAATACTATGAATTTGTATATATTATTCTTTCACATACTGTTTTTCCAAGTATGCGATTTTGGATGCAGCCATTGTCTTTACAGGCCAATTTACATTGCACTGACAGACAACATACACTTTGTCAGGTTTTGTTGGATCAGTGAGTTACTGTTGTCTGTGTCTGTTTCAAAAAGCATTTTTACCAATACAGGTAATTTGCCATATAAATATGTTTTACATTTATGACTGTTATAGTGGCAGCTGTGGTCCGATCTCTCTAAAACTTTGCATGTTTGTTTAGAATCACCTGTCGCAAGTGCTCACCAGGTTTCATGAAGTCTTGAGTTTTTCTTTAGGCTTTTGGGTGTATTTGTATAGGCCTCTTTTTTAGTGTTTTTTTCCAGATTGAGCAAAAAACCTAGGACTAGTTTACAAAGTAGGTTTTTCATTTCTTCTCAAGCATTTAACTAACGATTTAATTAGCAGCAGCGATTCTAGAGGCAAAATTGTTCAGAATGAGAATGTCTATTGTATGGTATTAATATTGTGCGTATGTGTGAAAAACTGCAATATACAATTGTTTACGACCTTGAATAATGCGATATGGGCCCCCAGTGGCCGATTTCTTTTACATTTCTCACAGATCTTTAGAGTTGTGAATCAAACAGGCCACCAAATTTCGTTTTGATCAGCCTCTGTTAACCTTGTGTAATAGGTGCTCAAAGTTCATTGGCCTGTGGTGACCATGTTTTTGAGATATTGCAAATGCCCTTACAGATGCTGGTGGCACTTTGGACCAAGACTGTGGACACTGTTTTTCATGTTGATAGGACAAACAGTTGTGCAGTTATGGACATGTTTATGCTTTTTTAGCTCATACAGTGCCACCAAGTGGGTCTGTGAATTTTTTCCTCAGATTCACCTCTTACATACGCATTGTGAGTTTGCCTAAGATATCTAACTTTGTTCAAAAGTTACAGCCATTTTAGTATAGGCCACCCTGCCCTTTTTAAACGTTTTAGCGTCCTTATATCCTGCTACGCGTTTGAACCCCTAATTAGTAACAAAACTCTATATGTGTGTTGCTCTGAGATTTGCAACAGTTGGTTTTACTTTTCTTTGACTGAGCAAAACTAGACCTTAGAATATTTTGTTTAAAATGTGTAAATGTGTAAATTGGAACCAGCATTCTGACATAGAATGTCCATCTCTCTTAGTTCATCGTCTGTATATTCTGGTTCAAATAAGTACGTCTAGGCAAAAAATTGCAAGTCATCCTCTCTGTTCAAAACTTCAGACATGTACATTGTGCGTCTTCTTCTGGCGCAACGCATCCGCGTTCTAGATCAGGATGCGTATCATGTGTGTGCGTACTCTCCTGAATGCGCATCAAAGATAGACACCAAAGAGAAGAAATTGTTGAATGAAGTCATTATTTTTGTTTTCTTTGTGCACATAAAGTGTTCTCATAGCTTTATAAAATTACAATTGAACCACTGATGTCACATGGACTATTTTTTCAATGTCCTTACTACCTTTCTGGACCTTGAATGTAGTGGTTGCGTTGCTTTTTACAGGATCAGAAAGCTCTCGGATTTCATCAAAAATATCTTAATTTGTGTACTGAAGATTAACGAAGGTCTTACGATTTTGGAACCACATGAGGGTAAGTAATGAAAGAATTTTCATTTTTGAGTGAACTATCCCTTTAACGTTGGATTTCTTCCTCTTCATTTGTATGCAATCTTAGAACATTCCAAAACCTTTAGTGACAAAAGCACACAGCTTTCATCAGCTTTAAATGATTTACATGCTTTCTGTCAGTCTCAGTATCCAAACACAGCCTGAAGTAAGCCCATGTTTTAGAGGTCACAGGTCAAAAGAGTTTAAGCCCATTACATGGTGAAACATAAGGGATTTTCCCCCTCTAATTAGGATCTATTTACAAATTAATACAATTGCACATATGTGCAGTAGATTGTAGTTTAATGGTAATATGTTATAATCATTCACTACAACAACGCAGAGGCACTTTCTCCTATCCAGGTCTGGGGAAATTTCAGAAGTCAAAACACATTCAAACCATTACCATTTGTATGACAAATAAGCACTTAACCTCTGTCTTGAGTAATATATGACATTCTTTAAATGCATAATGAATTAATAGTATGTTTTCACAACATTCTGTCTGGACATGCATGTGTGTAGAATGGACTTTAGTAGGCTTCTCCTGCTGGCCAGATGTCCTGGTGAAAGATGCCTTCACCCCTGGACATACGCGTGGGCACTAAAGGCTGAGGAGTGATATGAATCCTGACAGGAACCTGGCTGTCATGAACACAAAATTTTACCCTCCTCTGCAAATGTTTGAACACGTGTAGGACATGCCACACACACAGCCTCCCATATAACTACCATATATGTGAAAGTATGCTCTGGAGATCTACATGTGTGTGTGTGTGTGTGTGTGTGTGTGTGTGTGTGTGTGCTGGATATTAGAGTATTCTAGAATGACCACACATTAAATGTATTATGCAGATGAGTAGTTGATTGTTAACAGTGTTGGGGGTAACACATTATGCAAGTTACATAATAATATTACTTTTTTCAAGTAACTAGTAAAGTAACACATTACTTTTTCATTTCCAAGTTACTTTTTGTTTCCTTTATGTATTTAATCCTGTTTTATTAACCAATGACTTTGCTGCTGACCTTACACTTACACTTACTTACACTTTTGGTCTTGTTTCCAGCCAAAATATAAAAAAATTCTTAAATCAAGAAGGATTTTCTAGACAAGTAAATAATTCTTTTCTTGTTTTCAGAAAAAACAAGTCAAAAATAAGTGAGTTTTTGCTTAGAACAAGCAAAATAATCTGCCAGTGGGTAAGCAAAAAAATCTTATTTCAAACAGAAAACAAGATTATTTTGCTTACCCCATTGGGAGATTATTTTGCTTGTTTTAAGCAAAAACACTTAATTTTGCCTTTTTTTTTTCCAAAAAACAAAACAAAACAAAACAAAAAACAGGACAATCAATTTTACTTGTCTAGAAAATACTTCTTGATTTAAGAATTTTTAGATATTTTGGCTGGAAACAAGACAAAAAATCTAAGTAAGAAAAGTGGTTCAACCTTCATTTTATGAAGCTATGAGAATACTGGCTCTCTAGAAACAGGGCCCCGATGAAGTGCTCTCAGGGACCTGCCCTCACAGAGCTCTTTAAATTGCCATTCTTGCTCAGGACCACAGCAACTCATGTAACCCAAAGCCGTGACTTTCCCCACTGCTGCTGTAACGCTGCCTATCTACAGGAGAGAAAGACAGAAAAGGAGACACTGATGGCTTTAACAGAGTCCTGTGTTTTTGGTATCTCATTCACTGTAATACATGCAGTATCACATTTTAAAAAGAGAATCCGCAGAGGAATCATTTCTTTCATACTCTTGACCTACCTCAGTTGACTGCCAGTCAAATCAATCTGACTCAACAGATGAAGGTGTGAAAAATCACACAAGGCCACAATTACAGACCTATGTGGCCTGCTTTCAGGGTTTAATAATATTCAAACACCAAGAGACACCACTCTGGGGCTAGTGGTGAGCAGCCTGTGTGCTTTCTGCAAAGGCCACTGGGATATTTACAGCATTTAGACATGTGAAGGTCACAGGCGTAAAGCAGTATGATGGCTTTCACAAATGGCAATTGACTTAAGAGCCCCCCACCGGATCCCAGAGTGTTCATTGGATGCCGACAGGCCAGGCCTTCATACCTGTGACTGGGGCTCAATACATCAGTGAGAAGCCTGCAGTAAATCGGAGACCTAAAATGGATCCGCTGACATCGCTGTACAATAATTAAACTATCGAGAGGGCTGCAGGGGTAAGGAGGACTGGGGTGCAGACAGTTCCTTGATGTAGGAAAAATAGGGCGGAAACTCATTCTGAGAGCAGGGGACTGAGAGCCGTAAAGGGACGTCTGGGGCCCAGAAGTTGTGTCCAGTGAATATTTCAACTTGAAAAGTTTTTTCCTCCTTAATTTTCTGTCTGGCAGCCCTTTCCCTTTCATATAATTTAAGGGCTGTTCCTAAGGAGCCCTGGGCACGAGTATGAATCGGCCCCCAGGTCCCGACTTTTTATAATACTGTGCAAATACATGGAGTCGCCACAAGAAATGCTGTTCACTGCTCAATTAGTCTGTTATCATTTATTTTAAGTGCAGAAATGCCTATTATAATTCAAATATTTATTCCTGTAATGGATTGCTAAATAAGAGTTTGAGTTATAGCTCTGTGCTGTAATTAATAAGTTCTTCATTTTACAGTGCTAGACACACTCCTTAAAGATTTGCGAGTTTGTATTACTGAATTCTGAGAAAAAAAGTCAGAATCGTAAGTTTATATTACAATTCTGGAAAAAAAGAGAATTGTGAGTTTGTATTACACAATTCGGAGAAAAAAGGTCAGAATTGCGAGTCTGTATTGTGAGTTTGTATTACGGAATTCTGAGGAAAAAATGCTGAATTGCGAGTTTGTATTACACAATTCTGAGAAAAAGTCAAAATTTTCAGTTTGTATTACACAATTCTGAGAAAAAAAAATCAGAACTGCAAGTTTGTATTAAGGAATTCTGAGAAAAAAGGTCAGAATTGTGAGTCTGTATTACAGAATTCTGAATAAAAAAGTAAGAATTGCGAGTTTATATTACCAAATTCTGAGGAAAAAATGCTGACTTGCGAGTTTGTATTATACAAATTCTGAGAAAATAAATTAGAACTGCAAGTTTTTATTACGGAATTCTGAGAAAAAAGGTCAGAATTGAGAGTCTGTATTACGGAATTCTGAGAAAAAAAGTCAGAATTGCAAGTTTGTATTACGGAATTCTGAGAAAAAAGTCAGAATTGTAAGTTTGTATTACGTAATTCTGAGGAAAAAATGCTGAATTGCGAGTTTGTATTACACAATTCGGAGAAAAATGGTCAGAATTGCGAGTCTGTATTACACAATTCTGAGAAAAAAAAATCAGAACTGCAAGTTTGTATTAAGGAATTCTGAGAAAAAAGGTCAGAATTGTGAGTCTGTATTACGGAATTCTGAGGAAAAAAGTAAGAATTGCGAGTTTATATTACCAAATTCTGAGGAAAAAATGCTGACTTGCGAGTTTGTATTATACAAATTCTGAGAAAATAAATTAGAACTGCAAGTTTTTATTACGGAATTCTGAGAAAAAAGGTCAGAATTGCGAGTCTGTATTATGGAATTCTGAGAAAAAAAGTCAGAATTGTAAGTTTATATTACAATACTGGGAAAAAAGAGAATTGTGAGTTTGTATTACACAATTCAGAGAAAAAAGGTCAGAATTGCGAGTCTGTATTGTGAATTTGTATTACGGAATTCTGAGGAAAAAAATGCTGAATTGCGAGTTTGTATTACACAATCCTGAGAAAAAGTCAAAATTGTGAGTTTGTATTACACAATTCTGAGAAAAAAAATCAGAACTGCAAGTTTGTATTAAGGAATTCTGAGAAAAAAGGTCAGAATTGTGAGTATGTATTACGGAATTCTGAGGAAAAAATGCTGCCTTGCGAGTTTGTATTATACAACTTCTGAGAAAAAAAGGAGAACTGCAAGTTTTTATTACGGAATTCTGAGAAAAAAGGTCAGAATTGCGAGTCTGTATTACGGAATTCTTAGAAAAAAAAAGTCAGAATTGCGAGTTTGTATTACGGAATTGTGAGAAAAAAAGTCAGAATTGCGAGTTTGTATTACGGAATTCTGAGGAAAAAAAGTCAGAATTGCGAGTTTGTATTACGGAATTCTGAGGAAAAAAAGTCAGAATTGCGAGTTTGTATTACGGAATTCTGAGGAAAAAAGTCAAAATTGTGAGTTTGTATTACACAATTCTGAGAAAAAAATTAGAACTGCAAGTTTGTATTATGGAATTCTGAGAAAAAAAGATGCAATGCATAATCAATGTATAACATTTATATAAATAAATGGTCATTTCGTACAATAAAACGTAGTCAAGTCATCACAAATAACTGAAGAACCACAACCTACAGTTGCTTATTGTATGATACGATAATTTATACTTTCCTTAAATACCTTTTCTGTGGTCCAGGCACCTCTTCACAGCAGAGTAAGAAATAATATCAAGTGCATTATGGGAAAGGTCCCGGTATCATGCAGAGAGGCCTGTGAGCAGTAGCTCTGATCATGTCCGGGTCCGTTGCTTTAACAGTGGCTAGTAATTTTTATATGCACCTGTAATAAAAATGTGATGAAATGCTGCAGCTGTAGGTCTTCTTGACACGTTAGGCTCTCCTTCCAGGTTTGTCCATGGAAAAAACATAAGGACAGCAAGCCAACACATAAACACACACACAGAGTGTGATCACATACACACAGGAATGCACACATGTGCCAATGCTTATGCTGTAGCCTATATCCTCTAAAAATATATACATACATTCACACAATCCGCTCTAACACACACACGAAAGGACAGATGATTATTTTAGCATATCAGTTCCTAACTTTCCTGTGGGACTCCTGAAACAGATATCACAGGCAGCCGGAGTGTGTGAGACTGAGTTGTCAGAGTCAATCTCTCAACACTGTAGTTTTACCCAAATTCTTCATTCACATTTTTATAACTGCCACCTCAAATGTTGAAGGGGCTTTAAAAGGCTTGTTATATTACATTACAGTCAGTAACAATCAGTAGTGCAGTATTCCTCCTGAGTATGTATAGTATTTGGCCTTTTATTGTATTTAAAGCTGCAGTCCGTAACTTTTTTGGTTAAAAATGATACAAAATACATTTTTGAGCAAGTACATAACCAGCCAGTGTTCAAAACGATCACCTTACATTAGCCCAATTCACAACAGTTAGCTTATAATAATGTTTTTTAAATTGAGTGGTATCGGTAGGTTTTCGTGGGAAATTCAAGCATGCCACTGCATCATTACGTCACGTCTGTAAACATAAAGAAGGCGTCCCGGCTAGTAACATAATCGCATGTGAGAATGCTGCAGGTGCTGGATCGTTTATAGCCTTTTCTCACGGCGGCTGAAATAATTAAACTTATTTTTTGGTTGCGTATTGTAATCCAAAAAGTTTATGTGTTTATGAAACACACAAGTGACTAAGATTAGATTAATTAGTTTTAAATATGTATCTGTTTGCAGTCTATGTGGGATTACACAAGTTTTGTATTTTAAAGAGAACACCGGTCCTAAGGAAGAATGATTTGCTTTTTCGGCTAAAAGAATTTCTTGATATGAAATTAGAATTTTATGTCAATCAGAGATTAGACTGTACAGAAACAGAAACGCTAATAGGCCTACACACTACATACACATAGTTACACAATGCTGATGTTGTTAACATGAACAATTTGAGAACAAAGTATAACAATAATAATAACTTGCTAGTTTGATGTGATATGAGATAACCGATCATTAGATTTAAACACCTGTACCGTTTTTCCTCAGTTGGTCAGAACAAAAGTTTTAGACTTATTACTTACTCTTAGATGACAATATCCGATGAAGATTCTTATTTGGGCCATATATTTGCATCTGTTAATCTGTGATTCCTAAATATAGTGAAAATCCAAAAAGGTGCAGTGACTGACAGCTACCAAAACATTAGATTCATCCGCACTGGAGCCGTGCCGGAGCACAACCCACGCATGGAAGATAATTCCGCATTTACCTGCAATTGTAGGTTTTCAGACAGAGATGGCGACAAAGAGGTAAAACTTATGGACTGCAGCTTTAAAACCCCTTTTTAAATTGAAAACAATTATGATTTCTAATATATTATATAGTTAATTTATTTAAATATAGGTAAAATACATAGAAATAAAGTCTGTTTAAAATGTATGTAACAAAAACAGAGGACATATGTAAACAGCCATCTCGGTCACATATGAGATAACGATACTGAGTGAATGCTCTCGACACATATTATAAGTCCGTCAAATACTTTTACTTTAAACTCGCTAAAATGTGTAAATTTGCTGAAAAACCAAAGAATTTGTGGGATCTAAAGGATTTTTCTGAAGAAGAGGATAAACAAAGGATTAATGAACAATTATCACTAAACAAAACATCACAGTATTAAGAATTAAGTGTATGTAAGCTTTTGAACAGGGTAATTAATTAATTAATTAATTAATAGCTGAATAAGTTCAACTATTATTTTTTCTTGTGGACTACATGTCTTTTCTGTGAAATGTCTTTTTCAGGTCAGTACCAAATAAAAAATAATCTGCATTTTGTATGATCCCTCTTATTTTGGTAAAATAATTAACATTTTGCAGATTCTGCAAGGTGTATGTAAACTTTTGACTTCAACTGTATATCCCTAATATCACCCTGACATCCAACAAGCAACAGAACCACTAACAAGCCACTGGTTGAGCACAATATGCCACTGCCAGTCCACACGTTCACACCACAGCAGCAGGGGCCCATCTGGGCTTAACATGTGATTTCTTTAACAATGTTCCAGTGGCTATCACAACATTGCGCCCAGCCTGCTAAATATTGCAGTTCTTATGACAGTGTAGCACCCCGTGCGTCAAATATGCCAGTTCTTCTGACAGTGTAGCACCCCGGCCATTAAACAGGTGCCTGTTTCTCCTGCTATGACAACATCACACCAGCACTCCATTGACCAGTTGTCACCAGGCTGTAGATACTGTGTGGAGAGAGGAGCAAATGGCTGCAGAAGTGTTTGTACATTTGGTTGTGTTTATGTGCGTGAACAGCTTTGGTGAATTGTCCTCAAAATATTTTGGAAAGGAATTTTTACTCTAAAAGAGATATTTAACCATATATTTTTAATTCATTAACAACCATTTTGAGGTTATGGCCATATATTGTGTATGTGTCATTCTAGTTTGTGTTTGTGTGTGTGTCAGATGTCGATTTCACTGAAACAGGAGCCATGTCCAATCTCCTGGTATTCGGCTGGTCCCCCTTTCTCTGTCTGTCTACACACCATAGCTCCCGGTACTAACAATGGGGCCACTGTTATGGGACACTGCCTAACACAGGCCAGACAGCAAACATACAGCTGTGTAAAGACACACAGGCCAGCATCAGAAAGCTAATCTCCTTCAGGAATGCTAACACACTTAAGATGACACCAGAAAATGAACCGTCTGTACACCAAAACAATGAAACTAGGAATCTAACACTTACATTTAGTACTATTATGAATAATAATAGATCAAATATGTAATTGAAAAATGTCAAATATTTTTATTAAAAGAACACTTTTAATTGTGTTGACTCACAGGACACTTGCTTTGCCAAACCACAGTCATTGAGAGCTGGCAGCAAAGAGTAAGGAGCCATTCACGCACTAAACAGCTGGACATCTTTGGACTGAATGGAACATAATAAAGAGGTCTTGGGACACTTTGAACGTTTTTTAGTTTGACACTGCATCTCATGGTGCGAGACATAATGCAACAGCCAAAGATGTCTTGTATGGCTACAAAGAACAAACACTTACAAACTACCAGAACGCGTTAGGCACTGACAAAAATAACTGTAAAATATATGGCTGTTGACTGTAGACCAGTGAAATGTTTATATTCAGTGATAATGAAAAAAACAACAACAAAAAAAAAACAGTATGTTTTTGTATTACCTGCAGTATTCCAGTGGTTTTCAAACCTTTTAATGCCAGGGACCCCCAAATGTAATAATTCCTTTCTGTATATCAGCATGGCTGTAATTCGGCCACAGGCAGAGTGCTGTAGGTAATCACAGCATTCTGATATACAGCTATATCGCACGGCTATGAGTGCAATATTGCATTTATACAACAGTACAAATGTGTAAAAAAAAAAACTCTTTTGTGCAGAACTACTTTTCACCACGGATACAAATCTCAGTTTGACAGTTGAACAGCTGAGCCCAAGCTTCTGTAACTAACTTAGTAACAAGGAAGGTTGAGTTGCTTCATTGAAAGCTTACTGTATTACTGTATTAAAAGCTCACTGTGTTATGTAGAGTATCAATAAAGAGAGATGGAGTGAGCGAGTGTGATTCAGCTCAATCTCATATTTACGATAAAACATTAGTTTGAAACATTAGTCTTCTGTGGAAAGCCATATATTTATCGTACTATCATTTCATATGTTAAGAATTTCCGATGACATTGCAACTCAGTCTGTTTGTTGGATGTATCTTACAAGTTGTTGTTGAAAGTAAAAATAAAGTTACGTTCACGCCATGTCGTAATTCCGAGATGATAACATGACATTCTACTCGAGCAGAATAATGTTTCTATGGCAAAACTATCAACGTGCTGAACTCGTAATTACAACTTGTAAACTCTGAATGTTCTGAGGGTTACAACTTGGACCAGTGACAGCTGTACCACGTGACCACCACCAGGTTCATTTAGGCACGACTTAGACGCTACCTAGCCCGAGAACACAAAAAGCTATGAGTTAAAATGTCATGTGTTGTCATCTCGGAATTACGGTAATTATGACATGACGTGAACGCAGCATAACTTTTTTGTTTACAACCTTGTTTCATTCTTTTTCAATATAAAAGTCTCACTCATTTAAACAGTCTCTTGTCACCATCTAATGCCGGAACAATGAACCTAAAATCACCATCACAAACACACACTGCTTCCCAATACTAAATACTATATTAAAATTCTACTATTATTTATATAAAATATGATTAATTGAATTGAAGCTATTCAATTTAATAAACAACAACAACAACAGCCATCATAACAGTTGCTAGGCAATTCAGTCAAAAGTACAAAGGCAGCGCTCTGATATACAGTATTATTTACATAAAATATAACTAAATGCCCACAGCCAAAACTATTTCCTCCAGAACAAAATAATAGAATAATGAGACCAAAGACTGCCTGTAAGATTTACCCAAAACAAATTATATCTCATGTTTAACCACTATAGAGACATTAGAACCAGCTCCAAATTCCGTAAGATCTAGCCAAGGTAAGACTGCTCTCAGCGGGTTCATGAGCACTGAAAGGCTGCTGAAGCTCCAGTGCCCACATCTCCAAAAACATTGAAGCAAATTTTCAAATAGGCATTATCTTTATTGACAAACTGCATATTTAAAGTCTAAACAAGTACATTCTTGCCTTAAAACTCTTAAAACTACATTCTGTAACACAAAGTAGTAACTGGTGTGTACATAAATAAACAAACAAACAAACAAGTGCTATCAATAGAACAAAAGAAATAATATTTCATTAATTTATTAAGTGCACGTTTAATTTTGACAGCCCTAAAATAAACTTTGTAAAGTTTTTTTTTGTCTCTTAAATTTTACTGTGGACCTCAGTTTGAAAACATCTGACCTGTTCAATACCTGCGCCAAAAATGTAATAATGCCACTTTTCAAATTATTTGAATCTTAATTTGGAGACTCTTTTATACATTTAATTATTAAGAGTGCCATGTAATTGTAATTTTTATTAATCAACTGACAAAGTACATTTTACTGTGGGTCAAATATATACACTAAAACCTGGCATTTACATGATACATTGTATTTTTTTCCTTAAAAAGTGAAGAAAAAGACAGCTTTGCAAAAAAAACTGCACTTGGTTTCACATCAGCTTCAAAAACTCGTTAGCTCAGACGTTAAAACCTGCCGAGGCCAGAAGTGACACCTTAGTCCAGGGTTTAATTTTGAGCAATAGCGGGTGTTAGAGAAACACATGATGTAGCCAGTTGTTTTGGGGGCAGTTGGGCCGCGATCATAAAGGCAGGTTTTATTAGCTGTTGCTTGATTTGTTCCTGCAGACTGTGGAGTGAGCTGCTAAATCAATGCTTACAGCTGTTCTTCCCGCTCGGCCTCTCAGCTCGCACAGCAGGTGTACGGCCCACAACGGCTGTCACACACACCCGCTCACATAACAAATAATAACGGCCTCCACACACACGGACCATCCATCACCGTTATGGCCTGGCCCGAGAGACCGGCACACACATACACACGTTCAGCAAAGCGTACAGCTACACACCGTGTTGCACAAATTGTCTGAAATGGTCACAGATGCACATTCAGCCAGGCCCAGAGTGTGTTTGTATTTGTACATGGACACTATGTTCACAAACAAACAGGTACAAACCTGTACAAGCCCAACACATGCACACACAGGGACTATCTATCATGGTTATGGCTTTGCTCCACTCCAATGGTTGATGCTGGCAGAGGAAGATGTTCCATGCACTTCAATGAGCGAGTCATTTCTCTCTCAGCACTGCTCTACTCACTAGACAAGGCTGTGGCCTGGGACATCTGAAAAAGAAGACTAAAACCTAATGTTAAATGCATTTATAAATGTGAAAAAAACCAATGAGATTGTAGTAGTGAAAAACAGTTAGTCTTGCTAACTGCAAGGCTCCACATCTGGTGTGACTCAACCTGTGCCGCAGTTGGTGGGGGCTGGGGAACACAGAGAGAGGGATTCAGCAGGTGATGGTGGCAGGACTACATCTAGAGTGGATAGATAAAGTTTGTGGATGTAAGAAAGCAACAGGAAAATAACTTCAAAGAATGCTAATGGAAACCACTAATATATACAAACACTAAACTGTTCGTTAAATATAATTATACATTTAATGATGTTAACTTTTTCTTACATTATTATTGTTATTATTTATTTTACATGCAATATATATAATTATTAAAAACACTAAATAAATAATATTTTTATTTTTAGATAGGAATTAGCTATTCCTTGGGTACTCACTTTTTATTATCTGTAATTTACTATAACATTATTGTTGAAATTAATATTTATATTGTCTATACTATTTATATGTATTATCAAACTCATAATACTTATATACCACACCACATATAAAGTACTTTCATGTTTGAAGTAATTTTAATGTTCTATGTAGTTTATTCAGTTATGTAGTTTCATCATATCTGTACAATTATACACACACAAAATATTTCTTAAATAGAAATAAATTGTTCACTACCAGTCAAAAGTAAGATTTTGAATGTTTTTTTAAAGAATTCTCTTCTTCTTACCAAGCCTGCATTATTTGATCCTAAATGCAGCAAAAGCTGTAATATTGTGAAATATTTGACTATTATTAAAAATAACTGCTTTCTATTTTAATATATTTTAAAATGTCATTTATTCCTTTGATCACAGCTAAATTCTCAACATCATTACTCCAGTCTTCAGTGTCACATGATCCTTTAGAAATCATTCTAATATTCTGAATTGCTGTTTAAGAAACATTTTTGATTATTATTATCAATATTTAAAAGAGTTTACATTTTTTTCAGGATTCTTTGATGAATAGAAAGATCCAAAGATCAGCATTTATCTGAAATAAAAAGCTTTGTAACATTATACATGATACAATTCAAAAGCCTGGAGTCAGTATATATATATTTTATTAAGCAAGGATGCTTTAAACTGATCAAAAGTGATGACATAGACATTTATAATGTCTAATTACATAATGTTACAAAACTAAAATGATTATAAATAATTATGATATTTATAACATTAAATATGACTGACATTGTCACTGTATATTATTTATACTGTCCTTAAAATTATTGGTAACAGGTTTATTAGCTAACATTAGTTAACTACATTAGTAAACATTAAGTATGAACAATATTTCTACACCATTTATTGATCTTAGTTAATGTTAATTTCAGCATTTACTAATGCATTATTAACATCACAAATTGTGTTTATTAACATTAGTTAATGCACTGTGAACTAACATGAACTAATAATGAATGGCTGTATTTTTAATAACTAACATTTACAAAGATGAATAAACATTGTAATTGTTCATTCATGTCAGTTAAAACATTATCTAATGTTAACAAATGACACCTTATTGTAGTGTTACCAACTTATTTGTCTGTTTCTTTCTTTGTAACTATTATTACACTCAATACTATGTTTCCAATATGCTATTATACTATGTACCATTCTATGTCATGTCTATAAAACTCTGAAAAACTGAAACAATGGTAAAGAGAGCGACTGAAAGACTGGCAAAGGATGAAGGGATTTTGGTTAATCATGTTCCCCAACAGACTGGAGACATAAATCTCCATTTCTCTTGTTGGAGTCCCCCTCTGTGAGATCCTTTTTGTATGAAGTTCCCATGAGCACAAGGTCATTCACAAATCAACTTGTTCCAAAGCAGTAATGATCAATACGAACCGGCACACTTGAATTACAGAGCTGCCATCTTTATACTCCCGGCCTCTACACACTGCGAGTGTGCAAATATCTGATGCATGATGCATCTACAGGTGTCTCTTTGTGATAGAGGGATGCTGGTGAGTGCGAGACACAACTGCAGCTTCCTCAAACAGCTGGTCAACAGTTGCCCACTGTGGCACATAAAAGCAGGCCAGTGCAGGGCATTGTGGGCGCATGAATATGAGAGAGGAATCATCGCTTTCTGTTTCCCATAAATCAGCGCACATACAGTGCTTAAGTTAACCCAGGCCTGCCAAAACGGTATCTGTGACAAAATATGCTTGTGGTGAGTATCATATTCCCCTTTTCACTTTGAATGATGATTATAAACAGTATCACACAGATAATGTGAGCCATTCAGGACAAAGACAGCTTTTACATGAGGCTAAATGGAGGAGATCAGTGTGTCACAAAAGAAAACAATCAGAAGGGCTTGTGCGTTTCACTTTGCCAACATTTTCCCCCTCTCAACAGGAAGACAGTCTTGGCATGGTGAGCAAAATGGGATTTTTGCCCACTAGATTCATCTATTAAAAGTGCAGGCTATAACACATTTCATGTTTGACATTTAATTTCCTTTCTAAAACAATTACATTACAATCTACCATCAGCAACACAGCACTGAATTTGTATAAATCCGCTCAAGTGCTAAAATTACACTGAAATCTGAGGAGAAAAGGAAACATGTAATGAATGAAACGGTTAGGAGTTTAATTAGCTTTCAAACGTTGTGTGTTTGTGAATATATACAGTATGATCTCGGAATGTAAAAATAAATGACTGTGTGTAAACCTCATTTCACTTTCTGACAGACTGCGTCAGTATTGGACTTGCCAAACGTCGTGATTTCTGCCATACTCATTGAGCACAATCTGAATGCTGGATTCTCCAGACTCCCATAAGCGGTCTGGAGCCTTTTTGGTGTGAGGAGACGATCATCAGTAATATGTGTTCCCCAGGCTCTTGGACAGATCTGTGACCATCAGTAACCAAGAGATCATTAGGAGCCTGCAGTGTAGAAGAATCTGCAGCCAGATATGTCAGATCACAGTGCCTTACTATTCCAATGGGGTCTTTCTCTCTAAAACCTTCTTGTTTAATCATTCTTTGTTCTTTTACAGGACTTTTAAAGGTCAGGTGTGTAATTTTTACCACTACTGCGTGCCTTTAGTACTGTAGGTTTCTCTAATAACATACAGTACTGTTCAAATATGGTCGCATCTTCTCCCAGTAATCTTCAAATAGACCTGCTTGATGTCTTCATTACAGTGGTGTTCTAAAACGAGGCGTTTTTTGTTTTGTTTGTTTGTTAGTTTTTTTTTTATGAAATGTAAAATCCTACTTAAACTCATAACAAAAACGTACCTGTGGGAACTTAAATAAATAGCCCCTTTCGCACCGGAGGAACCTTTTCATAGTTCCTAGAACTATTTGCGGAAGTACCCGGATGTTCGCGTGTTCGCACCGCAGGAACTAGGAACGATTTTAGTTCTAGGAACTCCTTTTACGGAACTACATTAGCTCCTACTTCAGAGTAGGGTCTAAACCAGTTCTATAGGAACTACCAGTGACGTAAGTGTACGCTGATTGGTCGAACGCATGTGCGCAAACGCAGGCAACGTAACTTATACGTCTACATTCTATTTCCATAATCACAAAACCCAGTATATACATTAAAAACACAGCTCCGATCACAATGTCCGCCATCCTTTCGTTGTTTAGATTGTTGAATGCAGCGCTTAAATGACGTAGATTTCCGTCGGCTTACGTCACTTCTGAGTTCCTGTTGGCGGTGCGAATGCAACCAGGAAAACGGCCCAGGGGAACCTAAAGTTCCCGAGGAACTACCCTGACCGGCTAGTTCCTAGAACTTAGCTCCTAGAACTATGCGGTGCGAAAGGGGCTATTGTTTTCGTACACAGTTATGATTACAGCTCCATATGTTTAGCTCAGCCAGCACGGAATTGAACTTAGGATGCAGAATCCTTGGATACGAATCCTGTGAAAAGACTCACAATAGTTGGCGCCAATAGCCTTGTGGGCAGTGCGCTGACATACAGCACCATTCTTAAAAAATCTTTAAAAAAAAAGACTCACAATAAAAGAGCTGAAAGATGAGAGGTTGAAAATAAGCTAAAACAGCATGCTTAATATTGGTCACAGACACAGAGATTTACTTTAAATTTCACCCATCTGATGACTTAGATGGACTTAACACATTAAAGGCATTATATTGTTTATTCAGACTGATTTGCGAACACAAAGAACATAAGAGGCAGGATTTATCACGTGAACCAATCACAGCCGATCTCATTCATTCTCAATGAACCCACACCAAACTCACTGCATGCTTTAGGGGGTCTGTTAAAACTCAGTGGGCTCAGGGGAGCCGGGAGAGATGTGGACTCCCATTGTAACTTTACCTGCTGGTGTCGCTGTTGGACAATGTTTCTTTACAAAAACGAGTGATTTACACACATGTGATTATACAGTGTTATATTTTGTAATACTGGCATTGTTTTGTTTTTGTACTATAATTTTTTTCTAATCCAAAATGTTGAGGAGACACTGCCTCCATTGCCTCCTCGGAGGAAATGCCCCTGCTTCATTAAGGGAGTGAAATTGGATAGGTGAGGGAGACTGGGCTTCACTTCACACCTGGTTCTTTCCATTACCTAAAGCTGGAAAAAAACATGGAGGTTAGTATCATGACCTTGAAGCCGTTTGGCTTCTCTTCTTGTATGAGATGAACAAGAGCAAAAGGAGGACTAGAGGAGTGATCAAACGAGCAGTAAATCAGGAAAGGGGAACAAACAGAGTCTGTGCGGGAGGGATAGCAGAGAGGTGGGATGCAGAGACCTGGAGGCCGTCATAGTGAAGAAACACTGACAAATCACTTATGTGCAGATGCAAGGGAGGTCTGAAGATGAGTAACATAGTATGACAGCAAAGATGAGGCAGGACTAAACTGAATGCTGATGTAGAGGAAGTAAAACAAGGGCACATTATGTATAAAAATGGGTGAAGGGGTGATCAGTAATGCAGAAAACAAACAGAGTAAGGGCCAGATTGACTAATAGCTTGTCTTTTGATGTTAAAAATAGTACTGTCAGGATTTACTAAAGGCACGCAGTGAAGAATTATTGCTGAAAAGGCATGGACACAGTTATTTTTGCACCTGACGTTACTGAATATGTATTTGTAGGACTTTCCCTTTCACATGCAAAATTTATGGGAAGAGAGTATTAAAATGAATCATGCAACGTGATTTACTAACATTTGTGCTTGTCAAAATACTGGTATTGTGCCATTATTTAACGCCCAAAAAAGCGTGTGTTAGAAGGTGCTAATTTGCACTGCTCTTGGTAGATTGTGCTGGTCATGCGTCTGTGTTCTTTATTTTTTTTTTGTAGTATTTGGTGTATGCAAATATCAGTGTTGTTAATGTTAACTAAAAGTATTTAATGTTTTGATAAAAAAAAATGTGAATACTAAATAAAAACCAAACCTAAAAAAAATTAGCGGTGATAGCTATGCAGTGCCGTTGTGCTATGGGTGTCCCGAGTTTGAATCCTGACTTGAGGACCTTACCTGATCCTGCCCCCTTTCTCTCTCTCCCACTTCGCCTTCTATCAGTTCTGATCTGTCCTATCCTAATAAAGGCAAAAATGCCAAAAAATACTTCTTAAAAATAAAAAAAAATTGAAATTTTGCCTTGGCAAATTTCCAAAATAAAAAAAAGTACTAAAATTACTACAACTAAAAAGAATTGTACATAAATCGAACTAGCATTATATAAAAAAATTATAAAAATGACAAAAACGCATAATAAAATATCTAAAATAAGCCCATTAAAAAGTTACAAAATCTTAATAAATACTAGGGATGTAAAGATATTATCAATATCGTGGTATCGCAATAGCAAAACTGTCTAGATATTATCGTGGTCACATGACGATATGAAAGCATATAGGTCTTTTGGGCAAAAAGTGTACTTTGTTAAAATATTCTAACATAAAAGTTGTGTTTTGGGCAATTATGTTCTGGCACAGTATCTATCAAACAAACTAAAACCGAAAGAACAATATGGCTTGATCCCTTCATCAAGTCTGTTTTTGCGGCATGTTTCAAAGAGAAGCGCACACATTGTTCAGGTGATCAGCTTGTGATCCTGTGTTTTCTGCGCCTCAGAACGGCTCAGTTCACAGTGAATGCAGTGAACTTATTTATTGCATGTGCTGTGAGTTTAGCACACATTTGGGAATGCAACAGCCACTAGTTATGCTTTATTTTGCGGCAGATGACTACAGCATTTGACAAGATTTGTAGTGAGATCCGTTTTTTGTAAGTCTGTTTTCACTGAAGCTGGACTTTTCTTTCAAAATAAAAGCTCTACTGCTGTTTCCGTCAAAATAAAAGTTAAGTTAAGGAAATTGTGCAGTATGAATTGCTAAAAGAGCTAGCAGTTTAAACAGGTAACGTTACTACAGTCCAAATTCAAAACATCTCTTTCAAGTGTAAAAATTAGCAAAGAAGTATTGTAATTTCCCGGCTGTAGAGTAAAGCAAAAATATAATATACCAATGAAATATTTATTTTCATTTATTTTACAGTGCAATTGTTTTACATATTGCATATTACATATTACTTATTGTTTAATAACAATAACATAAAATTGTTATTATTATTATATACAGTGTGAATGTAATTTAGACTAAGACCCGACTAAGGGTTAGACTAAAGGTTGAGTCCCGTTTAAACTTCAGGTACAAGTCAATTCACTGACTTTTTTTATGACTTGCAGTAAGTTGTCTTAGTTAAGAACATGGGTTGGAAGTTGGTACTCAATTTTGAGCTTTCAAAGTGCATTAGATAAAATAATTTAACTTTAAAATATACAAAATTTACATTTTTTCCCAAGTCTTTATTTGTCTTTCTTTTTTTTAATATCGCAATAAACATATTAGAAATTGTCACAGGGCCGGCCCGTGGCATAGGCGGAATAGACAAATGCTAGGGGTGCTGCCAATCCTACAGGGGCACCAAAATGCATTACGTTTTCAAAATAGTCCATCTGCCATCAGTGGTTCAACCATAATTTTACGAAGCTATGAGAATATTTTTTGTATGCAAAGAAAACAAAAATAACTAATTTATTCAACCAGTATGCTGTTCTCTGTCAGCCGCAGCACACGGATAAGTTTTCTAAGTTTATTTACGCTTTGATTCGAACGAAAACAGCGTATCCGCATGACACAGCTGACAGAAAACAGCATACACTGTTTGCGTCCAGTGGATACTCTCCAAAATGGTGCTACTTTGACGCAGAGGGTTGTTATCTTTGTTTTCTTTGCGTACAAAAAGTATTCTTGTAGCTTCGTAAAATGATGGTTAAACCACTGGCGGCAGATGGACTATTTTGATGATGTCTTTCATACTTTTCTGGGCCTTGCCTGTTATTTACTTGGCAGTCAATGGGAAAGCTCCCGGTTTTCATCCAAAATACCTTAAACTGCATTTTTACAGGTTTGGAACGACTTGGGGGGTAAGTGATAAATGACAAAATTTTCATTTAGGGGTGGAGTAACCCTTTAAGTATGCAAATATTGCATGCACCATAACCACATTTCAAGGGTGCCCTACTACGGTTTACACAAGTTTTCTTAGTTTTCAAAAGAAAGAAATTTTTAATAACTGAGAGGTGGATGCCTGGACCACGCAGGATATGGTTGTCCAGGCTGGCTCTGGGGCCCCTGCCTCTGGTCCATATGTCAAAAGAGGAAGCTGTCTGCCTGGACAGAGCGTGCCGTATATCTCTCCTGCACCGAGGGAGCTGCTCCCTGCCTCTCATTTCCTCAAGGGACCGCATGGTGATAAATGAAGGGAGGATACCATGCGCACACAGCAGGAGTGGTGAACAGGTCAAAAAGACACACTCATAGACAGAAGCCTCACATACTTGCTCTCACGCATACACACACATTGCATCAGAGCATCAAAAATGTCTTCTAGATGTTGAAATGCATTGCAACCCTTTGATTTATTTGGTCTCGAACACTGTCTTTACATCGTGCGCTCGCAATCACTCCCACACACACACACACACACACAAAGTATGCTACAGATGGCCCCTGTTATCCATGGGTTTCATATTCAGAATTGAGCACCAGCGTACAATGGTGAATGGATGTTTTGAGAATCGAAGCGTTACAGTATGGACATGGAGTGACGGATTTCATATACAGCTTTGGGCAGCAGCGACGGACAGAACAAGAAAACGGGCGGGAAAAGGTGGGGGCCGGCTAGTTAGAAACACATTTTTTGATTGCTCTCATGTGTGCGGGATTATGTACTGCTCTCATTACTCTGCGAGTGCGTTCAGTGCCGGTGTGTTTACATTGCCGGACCGAGAACGTGCGCTCAGCCGGACGTCTGTTTACAGATGCAGTTGGACACATCCTCGACCGGCAGCCTTGAGAGGTAGTAGCCCCCCGGCCCCGGGGCATGCTAAAGATATTATATTCATTTATGACTAAACAACAGGAGGGTGAGCGCTACAAGAGAAGCATGCAGTCAGAAACAGATGCACCGCAGGAGAGAGAGAGAGAGAGAGAGAGAGATATGTTTGGGTGATCAGAGCCACTTGTAATGATCATGTTCCCTGGCCAGCTTTTCCATACTGCATACTGCCAGTGAGACATCCGGAGTTCAAATGAGGCACCCAGTCGGTAATGTTACACAAATATAGAAATCTCGCAGTAAACCATTGAGAAATACAGATACGGCCTGTAAACGGCTGTCCGCCTGTGCTTGGACAACCGCCCGATGTGTCTGTGCTGAATGAACTGCTTCAAGATATAAATATGATTCGCTTCCTTATATAAACTACATTGATGTTGATAGAGAGGGAGCACAGGCTGAAAAGCATATATACAGGCGTACAGTTTCAGCTCCATAAATCTGAGCTCCCCTGCAGAGAGGGATGAAACTGCCTCCTACAGGGCTGGAATGGACAGGGAGAAAGTGCCTCATATATCACATCAGCAAAAGATGCTTCCTCCAATGCTGGTTTGGAAATATATTTCTCTCTTGTTCTTTTTTTAGAAGGATAGAAGGAGAAAGGCAACGTGTTCACTAGAGCAGAACAGCGCACAGCTCCTGAATATACTTGTCTATTACTCAACCTGCTTTCCAGTTCAGTGAAATCACAAATAATAACTCTCATTCTTAATAGTTTATTCCTTCTTTGTCAGTCAAACCCATTTGACCTAAAATATTGATGGTTCTCTGATGGTGTATGTATAACTTTCAAAATTTTGGAGAGCAGAAACATTTTTGATTTTTTTGATTTACAACATTTTATGATGTAAAACAAGACTCATTGGATCAAAAATACAGTAAAACAGTAATATTGTTAAATATTATAACAATTAAAATCACCATTTTCTATTTTTTTAATATACATTTTAAATGTTATTTATTTATGAAATTTCATTACTCTAGTCACATGATCCTTTAGAAATCATTCTAATATGTTGATTTGCCACTTCCTTTAAAAAAGCATTTTTATCAGGCTCTGATGTATAGGTTTCTATCTTAGTACCGGTACTTCTGATTGGGCTGAGGGCTGGGATTTTAGCGAGTTTGAAGTAAAAGTATTTGTTGGATGTATAATATGTGTCGAGCATTCACTCAGTAAAATCTCATTTTTGACCAAGATGGCTTTTAGGTGGTTTTGCATGTGAACTTTTGAAACAATAAAATAGTCTTTACTTGATTAACTTAAAGGGAAAACTGGGTATTAAGACCTGTATGGCTTTATATAACGTGAATGATGTTTCTTACTGAAATATATAGTAGTAAAAGACTTACACTATTTAAAAAAATTCACATGGTTTTATACATATTTTGGGCTATGGAGCGCCATTATTTTGATGATGTGAAATGGTTGCACACAGTGAGCTACTTGGGCTATTTATTGCTACTTTTACCACAACACAACTTAAAAACAACAAAAATATAATTGACACAAGACACAAAAAATACCTAACAATAAGTGCATATTACTGCAGTTTCCAACAGAAATGAACACGGCGGTAAAACAGTGAGACTCGCAATGAAAGAGCTGAAAGATGAGAGATAAAAAAACAAGCTAAAACGGCATGCTTGCAATTGTGTTTATACGTCACATATTCACTTTTGTTCATACTATAGGGTAGGTTTATGTGTAGTGCAGATGGTATGTTATTTTAAAACGTCACGGAGAATTAGAGCTATAGCGCCACTCAACGGACGTTTCAAGTCGGAACTGCCATGTCGCCTACAAAACCAACATCACACAAAATGTACCATATGTTAATTTTCCAAGGAAAAAAACGACATGAGGGAAGAGGCACGTTTTCATCATGAAACCCTTGACTTAAAGAGCTTACAGGTGGTGATGACATAAGTGTAGGCTTAAACCAAATGCTGTACCACCACATGCATTTTTCCCCACAAAGAGTCTAAACGACACTGGATATCGAGTGAAATTCGATGGCATCTAGCGTTTTTTGTCTCTGCCGTTTGTAAGCTCTTTCAGTAGCTGTGGTCTTCTAAAAGCCTCAAGGGCATCAGGGCTGAAGTAGAGTGAACAAAGACATGGGTCTTATCGCTAGGAAAGCAGTGAAGACTTACATCACTTCTCTTGTTGCACTTTGACTGAAAAATACAACCAAAAGCCGCACAATGTGGCATCGTATCAGTATTTTTTTCCAAGTTGTGTTGCGGTAAAAATAGCAACAGGTAGTGCCAGTAGCTCACAAAGTGCAACCATTTAAAGCCACTGAAATAATGACACCTCCCATAGTCCAGAATATGTATAAAAAATGTGTTTCATGGGTTTTCTACTACATATTTTGGTAAGATACATCATTTACAGTCTTAATACCTGTGGTTCCCTTTAATGCATCCTTGCTGAATAAAATAGCTTTCCTGTAGCTCATACGTAGCAAATTATATTATTTTATATCTAAATAAATAAAGAATATAAACTTCTTGAACTGTTGTATAACAGTTGTCTTTTTTATTACTTTTTATTTGTATTTTATTTTACATTAATTATTAGCCTTTCATTAACTCAGGAACCCCCTGCAGTTCCATTTTGGATATCCCTGCTTTACAATTACACACAGCTTTTCAGAGAGTGAAACCACAGCATCCCCTCTGGACTAGTCCATTTATATGGACATAATTAGGAAACAACAATTGGCAAATCTGGTCAGGATGAGGCAGTTTGACATCTTGGGATTTTTAGTGATTAATCACTACTGTAGGAAACCAGATGAGAGCACTAACAAGTTTGCTTGGCTCATGAAGCAAGTCCAGTTTCAAACACTCACAGCCTCCAATGTACTCCAAAACCATGATCAAGAGGGCTATTATCTAACTATTGCACCAAAGTATTTATTTTTGTTATAAATAGGCTTTGTATTCATTTCAGGCAATAAACTTATTAGTCAGGGCTTACAAACTTAGAACTGCCATTTAATGAAACCTCCTCAAGGATCTAAGAGGAAGTGAGAGTAACTCAAACAACAGAGCTACCCACGCTGTCTTTCACAAGATGAAGATTCATGGTCAGGTGTTAACGCACCTCGAGTTTGTTTTCCTTTCTCACCACAAGTAGATTGGAGGGAGAAAGAACCAGAGAGCGAGAGAGAGAGAGAGAGCAAGCAAAGAAAAAGGTGATGAAAGAAACCATCTGGCTCAGGAGCTAATGTACATCAACACATTAATCCTCTATCCCAGAGTGATGAGTAGGAGCAAGAGAGAGAGGGAGAAGAGCAACAGAAGCGAGGAAAATTAGATGCGTCTAACACTAGTACCTCTTCCATCTCCAGGGAATCTGACTGACCAGTGCTAAAGTAAGAAGAAAAAAAGGCACAACAACAGGATGAGTCCGGATGGGAATATGTTATGTAAACCTGGTTAAGATGAATAATAATGAGGTAATAATGTAAAAGAACAAGTGTTTTTTTGTTTTAATTCGGTTTTATACAATACTAGAAGACACATTAATACCAAAATGGCATTGCAATGAAAATCTCATTAACATTGAACATGTATTAAACATGGAAATAAACGTACTGTTAAATAAAAAAAAAAAATTCTACACTAGTTTTTTTTTTTTTTTTTTTAATACAAATGATGTTCCTGCTTCCTTTGAAGCTCAAGAGGCTCTTTTCTAAAACTTCTATGTTGGTAATGTAAGTTGTAATGTAATTTAGAAAAAAAAGAAATAGAAGAATTTTCTCAGATTTGTGGATCATATAGTGTCTGTACTTGAGAAAACTGTTAACTACCCCCTGGTTTCACAGGGCTTAAGTCTAGTCCCAGACTAGAACTGATTGATCTTAAAACAGTGCCTTTGTTTTTGTCTCAAGATGCACACCAGTAATGTTTTTTTTTTTTTTTTCTGAGGCATGTGTATAAAAAATTACTTAAATGTCCTAATTGAACTATGGCCTAATCCTGGCTTAGTCTAAGCCCTTCTGTGAAAACCAGGCCTTAAACTATTAAATTGTGTTAAATTTACAATCACATTTTATGTGTAACAATCAATTTTATGAGATTTTATTTTATGAGAGAAAATACAGTGGGAGAAAACATGAAAGATTTTGATACGGGGAAAACACTTTCTAGGTAAGTTTACATGCATATATTTTCAGCAATCTAGATGAAACTAATCTGAATTCAGATTTTAAAAGTTCTGGAGAAAGCCACTTTTGTGTGTAATTATTGTTTTTGCCTTGATGACATAAAAAGAAAGCTAACAATTATACACTACCAGTCAAAGGTTTTTGAACAGTAAGATTTTTTATGTTTTTTGCTCACCAAGCCTGCATTTATTTGATCCAAAGTACAGCAAAAACATCTAAATTTTGAAATATTTTTACTATTATAATAACGGAAATAATGGTTTTGAATCTTAAAAAAAAGTGTTCAAATGTTTTGAATATTAATAATACTCAAAAATGTTTTTTGTACAGCAGATCAGCATATTAGAATGATTTCTGAAGGATCATGTGACACTTAAGACTGTAAAGAGAGTACAATGCTGAAAATTTAGCTTTGATCACAGGAATAAATTACATTTTAAAATATTTTCAAAGAGAAAGCAGTAAAAAGTAAAATATTTCACAATATTACTGCTTTTGCTGTACTTTGGATCAAATAAATGCAGACTTGGTAAGCAGAAGTGACTTCTTTAAAAAACATTAAAAATCTTACTGTTCAAAAACTTTTGACTGGTATATCAGAAGAGCTTTTTCTATTTTCTATTTTTCTTTCTTAAATGTAATAAATATCCAGTCTCCTCCACTGACCAGTTCACACTCAAGATTTAAATACTGCAAACATATTCATGTCCATAATATGTAGACATATGTAAACATTTGCATCACAGAACTGAGCTTGTAAATCAGATCAAGAAAACATTTGGTTGTAGTTTTTTCCTATTGATCTGATTATTTCAGGTCTACCACTCCTTCCAATCTGAGCAATTTCATCCAAGCTTAATCAGATTTATTGGAAGTTTATCTGAAGGCATAATGTAAATTTCAATGGTAATTAACAGAAACTACTGACAAATTAAAATTAGTGTCAGAAAGACAGTGTGTTAATTCACGACACAGGTCAAACAAAAGCTTTTAGGGCTTTTCAAAAGCAAAATAAGACCGTTCCGGTCCTGGATAGTTTGTCATATCGCACATATAATTATTGTATTTCATATCGACTGGTCAACAGTCATTATAACAACTATTGTTCATCCCTTCTCCAGCACAGGACCCAAACCAGGTTGCACTCTGATAACAAACCGTCTCACTTTTTCACTCACTGAGCCCATGACCAGTAAAATACAGTTTGTTTTAATTGTTATCATCCACCTCACATGATCAAACTCAAAGATCACACCACAGAACCAGCATACTTTGTGCATCACAGGAAGTGATGCTGAATTGTCTCTGTAAGGTATTGTGGGCATCACTCTGGCATTCCAGCTGACCCGACCGGGTTTCGCCTCATCTATCAGCCACCCTGTTTTTTATGAGCAAAGAGATCGATAGAGCTGTACTCTATAAAAGTTAGTTTAAAAGCACCCCCCTTCTTCCTTGGCATGTTGGAGCCGCAGCGAAGCGTGTAATCGTAACACCATGTCCGAGGCTGGAGAGAACTCACAGGCCAAATTGCCTGTGTCATCACCCGTGTCTGGCCGTGAAATACTGGGCCTGACGTCACCACCCCTCACAGAGGGAGGCAAGTGTGCTCTGGGAGAGGGTGGGAAGGCATGTTAACATGGAAAGAGAGGGGTTCCTGCAGGGAATGGCGGATCTGCTCAGATCGTTACATCCTATTCCCATGATAAGCATTTAAAATTATTACCTATTCCTTTTGCCCTTTAAATGTTGCTTCCGCTTCCTCCAGTGTGCCCATCTCCCTCTCTTAATCTTGTCCTGTGTTTGTTTCATGGCCATAAACTGTCTCAGTGTTAACTTCTCTCAACCCTGTAGTGAACTCTGGAACTCTGAATAATCAGAAGAACCATAGAGATACTCTACACTGTAAAACCGAACAGTGAAATTAATTAAATGAAATGAGTTATTTTAACTCAAATAACAATGAAAGTTTATTGGACTTAATTGAAATAAGTTCTGTAAACTCAAAATGCCGTTGTAGTAAAGTGAACTTAGAATGATTGAGTTTTCTAGCTCCCAGCATGCTTTGCATCAGACAACATGGAAAATAAATGTTGAAATTAGGTGTTATTTTGTGTGTTTTTGCACAAGATTAACATAGGGAGACATAAGTTAGTATTTAAATGTTGAGATATGTTAGGATTTGCATAGATTTCTGTCATGTTGGTTTTGTAGTGTTACCGTTGTGGTAAAGAGTAGAGCCTGTTCTTAGGTTGAGGATGGACAGCAAAATTTGAAGACTACATATACTGCATGTTCTTTGACAATTTCAATGCAAGTATATATTGAGAGTCTTTCTGATACACTGTAACTGAAAATATTTAAGCTGATTTCATAAGTTTTAATTTAACTGTAATGAAAAGTTTTATGTAGCATGTAATCTAAATATTTAACTTTTGAAATATTTAATTTTTAAGTTCATGAACTTAAAAAATTTGAGGCAACGAGTTACATCAAATTTTTTGAGTTCTGCTTACTAATTTGGGTTTACAGTGTAGTATTCAAGATATTTCTGCAAGGTCAACAGAGCTGAAACGTAATCACTCTTCGATTTTCCCTCATGTCGTTCCATGTATGACTTCTTTCTTCTGTGAAACACAAAATGATATTCCAGCATGGTCTCATTGCTTATATGCTGGTATACGTAACGTTTAGAGGCATAAAACGTACATTTTTGTAAGTTTTTATTGATGCTAAAACATACAATTTAGACGTATTTCAATGTTTAAAACATACAAACTGCTACGTATTTTTAGCTAAAAAACGTAAAATATTTACATATCTTTTATTTCATTAAGATATTCGTATCGCCTTTTTATCATTTTGTTAAGATATTTCGATTTTTAGACCCCTTAACCTACCCCCAAACCTAAACCTACCCATTTTATATCGAATATAAAAGGATATAAAACGTAAATGATCAAAATATGCAGGGAAATGTACCATTTTAGTAACAATATAGCATAAAAATATATATATTTTTTATATTCGCTAATCCCACTCCTACCTCTAAACCTAACGTTAACCACAACTCTCTCTGTACAGTAATAACGAAAAACATGATAGACAGAAAAGTGCAATCGCAATCATTTATTTTTTGCAAAAATGTAAACAGCCGTACCAAAAAGTAATCCAAATGAGACGCGTTTGTAGCCGCAGTCCTCTCTGGTGGATTATAGTAGGCTTGTTTGAGGTGCAGAGCAGAAGTTAAATTGTTAATCGCTGAAAATATTATCCAAATTATTATCATGATCCACTTCGTGAAGGTGCCCGCGCATCATTCAAACACATCTTACCAGAAACACTGCATGTCGTTAACTTGACGAATACAGGCGAGAGCCAATGAGCGTTCGATTTTCCTGCCGTAAAACCTGTCGTTTCTTAATGCGGCAATATTTGAATTTGTAAAATGCACTTTAGCGTGGGTATATTGCTGTTGCTGCTGGACTTGCTGCTCGGGATTGAGATGAAGATCGCCGGATAAAGGCTTGAATTTGGATCTGTTCCTCGCAGTTGCATGGATTCTGAAGATCTGGATTACAACGCAAATAAAATTGTTTCATTTTGTAATTATGATGCATGATCGGTGTATTTATGGTTCTATAGTCACAGCATGTCGGAGAAAGCGTCTTTTGTGTTTTACCACGGCAAACTAAGTTAATATTACATGAATGGTTAAACGATTGCAGAAACGTTATTTATTTTAAGGGTTTAATGTAACGTTATAGTCTTGTTTAACATTATGTAGACCTATTCCTGGAAATGAGCTGGCAGCAGAAATCACACAGAACAGAATGAAATTTATAATTTCATATCAGTAAACAATTAAACTATTTAATAATGCAATTGAAAACTTTAGGCCATTGGTATGACAACTAAAACAACAATAATACAATTAATGCCGCAATTTTAATATTCATAAGGATTCATTTTTGGTGTCATCATACGTCAGTATTGTATGTTAAAATGCTAAAAATATGTAAGTATTTGTACGTTTAGATGCTGTAAATATGTCAGTATTGTACGTTTTAGTGTCTGAAAAAACTTAAGTACATGTATGTTTTGTAGAACCACATTTTACATAAAATACATACGAATTATCACGAGATCACTTTGGATATTCTCAATAATGTATCTTTTTGCCCATACAATCTAAGTCAGCGGGGTCCACTGTTGTCACAATAGTTACAACCAATTTTAAAGTAATTTTCCCTGTAAATAAATAAAAAATTACAGCTAATATAGCTGTAATATAGTACAGCAATATAGTACATTTTAAACTTGAAAAATGTAAATAAATTAATAAAAATGTTGCTATGGCATCTAACTGATATTAAGTTGAAGTTCTAAAATGACTAAAACTGAAAAAAAGGCACAAAATGTACGATTTTTCGATTAAAATATCCAAAAACAAAAAAAAACACTAGAACAGTGTTACATATTTTGTTGACTTGTGTACTTATATTATCCCAAATGTTTCCAAAAATGTTTAAATTCAGAGAAATAAGCCATTTTAACTAGTGGCCCGTCCCTTGTCATTGTGTTGTCGTTTTATTTTGTAGAAGTCATGGAAACACCAATACACTTTGATATGTTATGCATTTTATTAGACAGGTGACAAACGCATATAGCATTATAAAATAACTTTCAACACACTCAAATGTATCTAGTATGATAAAACAGTGTTGCTTTACCCCACATACGCATGACTGGAAGGAGCTGAAGCGGGCGACTGTGGCATAATAAAACCTCTGCTACTTTCGAGCAAGTGCTCTAGAGGCCTTGTTTCACTTCCACGACTTTCAGCCCCACCTTGCTTCATACTACAGTGATGTTAATACATTTTTAATACATTAGCTCATCCATGAACATGAGTCCTATCAGATTGCATCGGCTGTGGGGATAAAGATGGCAACTCCCATGATTCCATAGTCAATTACAGCATTATCAAAAGATGCCTTTGTTTCTTTGTTTGTTTTGAATATGCACCCTGTAGCAGCAAAAATTACATACTGTGCCTTTAAAGCTATGAAAATGAATGAAAAAAGACAGAAGCACATAAAATTAGTCAAATTAAAATGAAAACTGAAATATAACAATAAAAGGCAAGTCAAAATATTACTAAATTCTATAATGGTATATAAATCACCTTATTTTAAAATATGTTTGTATTGCACAGAAGAAAGAAAGTCATTGTTTGGAATGGCATAAGGGTGAGCAAATGATGATAGAATGTTAATTTTTGGTAATAACTGTCCCAAAGGAAACTGGCATTGATGCCTATTATGAAAGCAGGATCTTTGATGCTGTTGTTTGCAACTGCTTACACAAGTTGTTATGTAGACTGGCAGCAGCTGCCATGCATGCTGATGAACGACTACTTTACCCTACTACTTTAAGTGTGTGACACATGAAATATGACTGGGATCATCTGTACCTGATCCACTGGGAGATCACCAGAGGGAAAAAAGCATTAACTATGACCTTGAGTTTCTGATGTGCACACACTGAGGACTGGCTCTCCAACTCTGTTTAACGTAAGTGCGCGCACACACACACACACACACACACACATATATTTGTAGTTGTATATCTGTTCCATACGCCCCCTCTCAGCCATTTGAAACCTGACCACAAGACTGACCCCTATTCAGGGGCTGAACAGCACTATGGAATAAATAGATGAACCAGGTCTATTTATAATCCCTAAGCTGTGTTTATTCTAAAGTAAGATGACTAAGAAAGACACTTCTCAGAACAGTAGTTTAATTTCAGCCATGCACCTCAGAGGCCAAATCCAACTGGAGATGTGCGTCAAGTCTCATAACCCTCTGGTCTCTGTTACATTTTGGACCCTGTTAGGCCCTGGCATCCACCCTAAATCCCACCCTCATCACAATACTGAGTCCTACACATGCAGCCTTGTCGCCTGGCTGAAGTTCAGCTTCTCTAGCATGTTACAGTAAAGATAGAGAATGACCTTTGTAGGGTTAAACTGCACATTTTAAGTAAGGGAGCGACATTTCAATGATACAGGGAATGTTTTGATTTCTGTTGACCATTAAAGGTATTATGTACAAATTAAGGTAGCTGATTTCTATTTTAATATATTTAAAATGTATTTTATTCCCTTGATGGAAAAGCAGCCATTGCTTAGTATCACATAAACCTTCAGAAATCATTCTAAAGGTCCTTGAACACTGAATCTGAAATTACCGTCTGAAATTTTCACATGATAAAAAATACATGTGTCAATCATGTTTACACACTGCCTCCTAAACTTTCGTCCATCATTAAAAAATTATAATAAATCACTTCAATCAGAGATCTCATTTATCAAACTATATCTTATCTTTCAAATTCTAAAAAGATAAATAGATAAAAATATACTAATAAAATAAAATCACTAAAATAAAGTGAAGCACATGCAAGATCCACAAAATTACTCCAAAATCCTGATCTGAATGAAATGATTTGTGATTCGCACTCCAAAGTTATGATCTAAAGCAAAAGATTTGCAAACCCGCTCCAAAGTTCCGATCTAAATCAAAATTTGGATTTAGATACATGCTCCAAAGTCCCAATCTGGGACTTTCTGTTTCATAATACGCAAAGTTTAGATCTAAATCAAATGATTTGTGATATGCGGTTTGAAGTCCCGATTCCAAGTCAAATTATTTGTGAACCCGCTCTGAAGTTCTGATCTGATCGGAACCTGCAAATTGCAAATCATTTGATTTAGATCAGGACTTTTGACTACTGAATCATTTGATTTAGATCAGAAAAATCGCTTATGGCAAATTATTTGACTTGAATCATTTAATTGCAAAATGATCCACAACCCCATCCCGATCTAAATCATATGCTCTGAAGTCCCGATCTGAATCAAATTATTTGTGATACACAATTTAAAGTCCCGATATGGAACAAATGATTCGTGATACGCAATCCGATTGGAACGCATCGAAACAGAGAATCATTTTGTGATGCAATGGTTTATCTGATTCTGAGTTTCGAAAAGCTCAGTTTCACTCATCACTACGTGCTTTTTAAAATCATTACAAGCAGTGGTGTAGTCTACATGATACGCAGGTATACGCCGCATACCCACTAGAAAAGGTCAAGGATTTGCATATACCCACTTTAAAAAGCGCGAGGATACGTAACAACATGGTATTGTGACATAATTTTAACACTTCCACATTCATGAATGAACCACGTCTGTCTTGCGAGGCGATTTGTTTGACTTGAAGCGGCGATGTGCAGACCAATCGGCTGCTTCTATTTGAACACTAATGACATATGAACTATTAAGGCTTCTGTAGCCTGCTGTGACCTGGATCTGATGTCACCTATCACGCTTGGTGGTCATTCTCGGCGCGAGTTTGAAATCAAGTTACGCAAACCAGTAAATGAGATATGAATTATGAAACGAAAACAGACTGAAATAACACTCTTTCGGTGTTTTCACAAGCCTGTCCTTGAAGCTACTGCCGCTTCATGTGATACTGCAGAAAATGAGACAGATGAGGCTGATGTTATCGAAACCCTGCCTGGTAAGTAAAAGTAGCCATTAAGTAAATACGTAGTCATTAACGTAACGTAACAGTGTTTGCCAGAGACTTCTATTTGTGGCGTGTATATATGCAAATTAATTATATGCCAGCAGGAGTTGCTGTTGTCTTGGAAGAGATCAGGTTTCCCTGGTAACGAGAAAAAAACTGCCACAACATGTACATAATATATAACAAGTAAATATATCAAGGTTAGAACATGTATTTTACATTAATTAAAACGTCTTGAGGTAGTAAAACACTGGAGAATTTGCGTGTTTACTTAATATTTCCTTTGATAGAATTATTTTTATATATATATATTATACCCAGAACAGGGAGGTGTGAGCATTAGTGAGTACACAAATATAACTGAATTCATGCTAGAAGCCTGAGCATGGAATCTTTATTCAGACCTCACATATGTAATAGAACCTCTGCAAATAAATCAATGTATGGGAAACACTGCCAATGTTAGTGTGGTAATGAATGTAGGAGAAGAGGAGAGAAAACTTGTGTGTGTGTGTGTGTGTGTGTGTACATTAATAAACAGACTACAATTTTTATATCTCCTTGTTTCAGATGATGAGAAAGATGAGAACTCCTGGCCAGCCTTGTGGACAGAAAGTCAGGCTAGAGAATTCAAAAACAGGTATCCTTGGTTAGAGTGAAGGAACAGAAAGTT
Source organism: Cirrhinus molitorella (assembly GCA_033026305.1). Lineage (NCBI taxonomy): Eukaryota > Metazoa > Chordata > Actinopteri > Cypriniformes > Cyprinidae > Cirrhinus > Cirrhinus molitorella. Next base: position 25,675,268 of record CM065122.1, on the reverse strand, counting down.
AGGTAGATATCAGCAGACATGCAAAGCTGATATAAACAATTGAAATTCATAAAGTCTAACTATGCAAATGATAGTTAATTCATGGTTATCTTATCTTAAATGCATTAATATAAAACATTTACACAAATTACTTTGCGGTAATGTTAGTTATCAAAACTTTTCTCCTTTCACCTGCTTTTCATTAATTTCTTAGCCATGGTATGAGGATTGTAAACAGTTTATTAAAACCGTTTGAATTAATTGTGGCCCTGTTCAGCAGTTATTATTGCAAATATAGATACAAAACTTTTATGATGATGCTAATTAGTTTTCTTTACTTCCAGGTTGTGCTGTCTGCAGTGCAACAAAGTCAACTGGTATCCTTACAGAAAAAAGAGTGTCCATATCTGATGAGTGGGTGTACTTTAAAATCCAGGCCTCAAATGCAAACAGATCAACATCTCTGGCCTCGTTGAGGAACAAGATACGAAGACACGAGACATCCAGGGCACACGAAATAGCCTATGAGCTCACTGAAAAGGGTGGACAGGATTTACTTGGAAATTTGATGAGAACTGTGTCAGAGACTGTGTTGGCTGAGACAGATGCTGTATTCAGAACAGCATACTATCTTGCAAAGATGAACCGACCTTTCACTGACCATGACAATCTTATCGAGCTTCAGGAAAAAAATGGTGTCAATATGGGCACTAGTCTGCACTCAAGGTACAGTTGCACAAAACTTGTGGAACACATAGCACAAGAAATGCGGAAAAAAATAGTTTACAGTGTTGTGTCTTCTTCAAGCAAGTTGTCAGTTCTCATTGATGAGGCTACATCTCTCAGCCACAAATCTGCAATGATTGTCAACTTGAAAGCCTGTAGTTCTGTAGATTACCAGGCACATTTTGTGTCCTCATAATTCAGTGCATAATAGTTCATAATATTCTGTGATGAATGAGTGTTGGTGATAGAACTGTACGAATGTTAATTGTTGATGCTGCTACCCATAAGCCTCAGTTTTCCTTTATTGTTAATAATAGTTCCAACTTGCACCCCTAAATGTGCATTGAAAATTGACAGCTCACAAAACTTGCTAAAAATAAATCAACATGTTGATAACACATAAGCAGTGTTTCAGAATGCTCTCAATTACATATAGATGCATCCTAAATGCATTAATGAGTATGGTGGCACTTGGGGTGTTGCTCTGGGATGGGTGAATATGGGGCTGGGAGGTAAAAATCACAGTATACTCACTACAAAAAACTAGACTACACCACTGATTACAAGCGATGTTGAAATTTAAAAATAAATGGCTCTTTTAATTTTGATTTGGGTTTTACTAGTGAATCACTTGGAATGAATTATCAAATGTCAATTCAGTCGATTTATTCAATTTGAATCAATCCGAGTGGTTCCAGCATAAATTACCTACTCAACTGAACTTAATTCATTCATCTTTTTCCATCTTCAGCTATGTTGAAGCGGTGGTGAGCGGTGACTTTTTTTACCGGGTATGCTGAGTGCTAAGACACCCACCCCCCGCACCCAGCTTTTAGGACAAGCTCAACGAGGGAAACACCATGGCAGGTGTCGATTTAAAAGTATGCACATTTCCTACCTTATTTGTAAATGAATCGTTTCAGGTTTATCCATATTTTTTTCATTCATCCATGTTTCAGAAAAGCATATAGCTGCTTTTTCCCCAAGTAAAAACTGCCAAACAATGTTTACACATATCACGTGGGGAGGTAGGGGATTCCCCCGGTCTATATGTCTCTGCTTAGACTGAATTATTTTTTTTATTTTTACTTCCCAGTGAGTTAAAACTCCCACCCAGGTGATACTACGACCATGCAAAATGCCAAACATAATAATATCTTTAAAATATTGCCAAGTAACATTACAAACAACAATAAAATCAGAGAAGAAATCAGATTTTATTATTTCCTATTTTTATTCCCCTGATGTTCGTTATTGTTTTACAAATTTTATATACATTTTTATATACTTTTTTATTTTAATTTACCACTAGGCATGTTGACAATAACGTATATCTTCAACACTCTATGATATGTTTTCAGTAGAGTTTTAATATTTGCTTTGCTTAAGAAAACATGAAAATATACAGTTACAATGCTTTTTTCATTTGATTTAGTCGAGTTAGTTTTACATTTACATTTAGTCATTTAGCAGACGCTTTTATCCAAAGCGACTTACAATAGAAGCAATCAGAGCAACAAGAGAGCGACAGTGTATAAGTGCAGTTAGATAAACACGATAAGCCTTGCAAGGTTGTTGTTTTTTTTTTTAAATAAGTATATAGAAAAACTGAAAAGAGTAGGAAAGTGCTAGTGTCAATTGGTCAAGTTCCGGTGAAAAAGATGGGTCACATCTAATACAATGTGATTTTCGGCAATGGAGATCTTGCAGCAACAGCGCCTTTTTCCGCTTGGGCAGCTCAACACGGCCAGCTTACCTCTCCCATTAAATCACGTGCATACTAGCAAAACACAGCGAATGCGCCTGAATCCTAAGGAGTCATAGCAATAGAGCAGAGACGAGAAAGCTGCGGAGAATCCACTTGACCAGAAGCTAACTTACGTAGATTTACAGAAAATTACAGTTGTTTGTCAAATAAATAATTTGATGTACTTATTCACAACTCATTATTAAGCTTTAAGTTACATCTCAAATGACAAGGGATCAACTTATAATCATGTTTATATTAATTAACCTGTGAACGCATTCTCTCAGACGGCCTGGGTATACGGAGCATTAGCAGCTTATATGGACGGAACGCCACTGTTTACATGACACTGTCAGTACTACTGCTGGCTTAGCTAGCTAATTTTCTGACATTAACTGAAATAAGCGAAAAAGTTAGGATGTAAACAATTCATAGATACATTGTCTTTTAATAGTTCAAGCACTTTTCAAGTACTGTATCAGGAATATTGCTATTTTCAAGGGTTTTCCAGGCCTTAAATTTCAAAAAATCTAATTTAAGTACTTCAAGCACTTTAAGCACCTTATATGAACCCTGTACAAGATTAGACTTTACAAAATCAAGTAATGCTTACAATGCAGATAGTCTCTGTTTTCTCTCAGAAATCTTGATCTACCTCACATTTTTTGTGGTTTCATTCAGGCCAAACATATTTTATTGTCTTTGGCCAACTTCTGAAAGTTGGAAAGAAAAAAACATTCAATACTCTTATGCAAAAACTCTGCCATCTGCACTATTTTCCCACAAATTTAAGTTACTATAATCATACGTCATGCACCAGTTGAGTGTTAGACTCTCTATGGTGGATTATAATAACACTGAGATGACCAAATCATTGCACTCTACGCCAATGCTACTTATATTCTCTACTGTCTGTTCACAGAGTGAAATAACTTAATATCTTTGTATGATAAATAGCCTATAATTTAAGTCCATTCCCAACGCTCTCCTAATCTGATATGTGTGACACAGAAAACCAAATCTACTAGATCTGCCTCTTCTATCTCTCGTTTCCTCTTTTTTCTCTTGCCGACCCAGCTGTGGACAGCTGCTCCGAATTACCTGGAGGTATTAGTAAGGGTTCCCCCGAGAGCGTGTACGAGCAAGAATTACGCGTCGGTTCCGTGTGGTCTGTGTTCATGTTCAGCGATACAATTCAAACCTCTAATCAACTGTGTCCCCATCCAGACAGGCCAAAAACTCCACTAACCTAACAAACTGCTTACATTCCCAGTGTTTGACCACATGAGCTTTGCTTTTCATGCAGCTTTAGGATAATGGACAAGAAGAAACGAGTGTGAAGGAAAAATGGGTAGCATAAAATGTATTCATTTTTGGCACTTCCTCCCTCAACCGCGTCTCCCACCATCACCCTCTGCCTACAAATAAAACAATTTATAAAAGTCATCTGATGACAGAGGTGTCACGCCTGAACCATTTATAAAAGAATGTGTTTCTAAGAAAGCCTGAGCACATGCAGACCACCTGGATACAGATGTCGGCCCACCTGAAAATACAGCTTTTGCTTCTGATCAGAGCAGCAGAAAAGGCCTCTGTACAAACTAACAGATGTATGGGATTCTGTTGCATTTCATTAACAGTTGCAAATGAGTAACTATGAAGATCATGGTACGGTCAGATTTACGTCTGCCAACAAAATCCAGTCATTTCAATGGGAATTGTCAATGAAAAATGATGGACTCATGGACTTGGGTTCAAGTTTGATGCACTTCGACACACAAATTCATAAACACCAACCAATAGCAAGACTTCTGGTTTTCAATGACACCTGTGTGCGTGTAGATTCATAATATATAATATATGTGACCCTGGACCACAAAAAGAGTCATAATGCCAAAAATCATTAGGATATTAAGTAAAGATCATGTTCCATGAAGATATTTTGTATATTTCCTACTGTAAATATATCAAAACTTAATATTGATTAGTAATATGCATTGCAAAGAACTTGACTTGGACAACTTTATAGGCAAATTTTTTCAATATTTAGATTTTTTTTACGCACTCAGATTCCAATTTTCAAATAGTTGTATCTCGACCAAATATTGGCCTATTCTAACAAACCATACATCAATGAAAAAATGATTTATTCAGATTTCAGATCTCAGTTTTGAGCCTTAAATCTAAAAGTTGACCATACCTGAGGGTCACATACCTGTTTGGAAAACAGCTATTTAGGGTTGGCTTACAAAAGAGGACAATAGAAGCAATCAAAATCCACAAAAGAGTAATAACACGCAAGTGCTATGACAAGTCTCATTTAGCCTAATGCAGTACATGTAGCAAGGGATTTTTTAAATTATATAATAAATAAAAAGAAAATAGAATAAAAAAAGAAAAAGCAAGCTAGTGGCCTTTTTTTTTTTTTTTTTTTGCTTTTTTTGTTAAGGATTCAGTTGTTCGGATTGAGTTGGGCAGGTCATTCCACCACATTTAGGTAAAGGGGTAGCCAGTGCAAACTGATGAAGAGAGGTGTGACGTGTGTTTTTTCGGCTCATTAAAAATATATTTTGCAGCTGGATTCTGGATTAATTGTAAACGTCAAACTGGCTGGAAGACCTGCCAAAAGAGCATTGCAATAGTCCAGCCTGGACAGAATAAGAGCTTGAACAAGGAGTTGTAAAGCATGTTCCAGAAGAAAGGGCCGGATCTTCCTGATATTGAATAAAGCTAATCTGCAGGACCGGGAAGTTTTAGCAATGTGGTCTGAGAAAGTCAGCTGATCATCAATCACAACTCCAAGGTTTCTGGCTGTTTTTGAAGGAGCAATGGTTGACGTGCCTAACTGACTGGTGAAACTGTGATGAAACAATGGGTTTGATGGAACCACAAGTAGTTCTGTCTTGGCAATACTGAGTTGAAGTTGAAGATGTTTACTAGCCAGCAGAATAGCTTTGGGTGTTCACTTTGTCATCATTATTTTGCTCGAGGTATTTTATTCACATCTGGTCCCTCAATGTGAAATTTTGCTAAGCAATAGTAAATGTGACCTTCAGACATAGACGACTTCTTTTAATAAAATAAGTTGACATCTAAACTGATATGCTACTTTTACATTTCAGTATGCATCGGTCTCACATTTTAGGACGCTGTATTCTTTTAAAAACAACATTCTACTTTGAAAAACATCCTTTGTCTTACTAAAAAGCTTTGTAAACACTAAAGCAAAGGTTGTTTCTTCTGGCCCGCCACATGTGATTACATATTGCCTGCTTAATTTATCAGTGTGAATGATTTGTTCTTTTGTTTTAAATTAGAATATAACACGTTTTAATTTCAATTTAAGAGTCTAAAAAAGGACTAAAAATTGACTAGTGTCCAAGTGTTTTAGCACCTGAAGTCTTGTGAGAGTAATAAACGTCAGGAGGATATTTATAGCGTAGTATATGGAGAATGTCCAAATCCCCACTCTGCAATAACGCACATGCATCTGCTAACCACATCAGACCTGCCTTCTCTCTTTTTCATTTGCTCCCTCTCCTTTCCTCTGACAGTAAGGCGAGCTAATAGAAAAGTGTATAGTATCAGCTCCTACTGATCTCCCACCACACACTTTCTATTCATTTACACATTCTCTGGCAACCCAGCAGGCTCCTGGCTCAGGATAAATTTAGCACACTTTCACCTTAAAGGAGTCAGATTATTATTAATACCGCTGGGTGACAGGCCAGTGTTATCTGGCCAAACGAAGTCACACATACACAGCGATTTATATGGTACCTATTCAATCTTAAGCACCATGCTACTACTTCTAATGAATTTTATTGATGTAAACCTTTTCAGTTACACATTACAGTGCTGATTTCACATTTTACAGGACTCAAGTTACTGCATTGCTAAACAAGTAGCTGAGTAACACCATGTTTTAACAAGGCACAAAGTGTCTTTTCACTCTTTTCAGACTGAAAACAACTTAAATGTACTTACTGTGTATTTATCACCCTTTGTCTTACAAACAGTATCTGCTATCCAACAGGTTCACCATCTGAAAACAGAAACCAAAAAAACAAAGGTATCAAAATGGCTGAACTACAATTTGTACATTTGGTTACCACTTTATATTAGGTGGCCTTAATTACTATGTACTTACATTAAAAAATAAGTACAATGTCCTTATTGTGTTCATATAGTATTTGAAAACACTTTTTCTGCTAATGAGGTGGGATCCAGGTATGGTTAGGGACAGGTTTGGTGGTATGGGTGGGTTTAAGGGTAGGTTAAGGTGTAAGGTATGGGTCAACAGTGTAACTACAAATGTAATTACAGAAATTAAAGCTGTAATTATATGCAGGTATTTTTAAAATACAAGTACAATGTAAAACATGTATGTACATGTATGCATTGTATCAAATGATTTAAAAATATGTACATTGTAGTTAATGCCACCTAATATAAAGTGGGACCATGCATTTTCTTAACACCAGTGCAAAACTTGACATTACAATGCCAAGGTGTTGTGGATTGTTGAGTGGTTTTCAACCTTTTTGACTTAAATACTTCATTGTTCAAGATTTTTAAATGAAACTAACATAAAATAAATTAACCTTGATTCATTTTGGGATTCAAGAAGTTGTTCTGTACTCCAAAACTGTTATGTTCTCAAAAATAAAAACAAAGTTACTGAGGGAAAATAAAAATAAATACCATTTGAGTCTACATCTTGATTTTTTTTATTTAGATTAGCATTAGATTATTTCAATATATTCATGATCATTTATAACTGAAATAATACGTCAATTAAAATTCTTTTAAAGAAGACATTGAATGCCCATTTTCCTCAAGTTGGTATGATTCTTTAGGGTCTTCATAAAATGTCTGCAACATACACTGCCGTTCAAAAGTTTGGAATCAGTAAGATTTGTAATGTTTTTTTAAGAAGTCTCTAAATGCTAATCAAGACATTTATTTGATCACAAATACAGAAAAAACAATAATACTGCAAAGTGTTATTACAATATAAAACAATGGTTTTTATTTTAATATAAAATTACAATAATTTTTTTTCCTGTGATGCAAAGCTGAATTTTCATCAGTCATTACTCTTGTCTTCAGTGTCTCATGATCCTTCAGAAATCATTTTAATATGCCGATTTATTATTAGAATCATCTAATTTTGATTTTCTAATTTTAACCTGTCATGATTTTTTCAGGATTCTTTGATGAATAAAAAACAATATAAGTCTTTGCTATCACTTTTTATCAATTTAACACATCCTTGCTGAATAAAAGTCATAATTTCTTTAAAAATTTACTGACCCCAAACTTTTAAACAGTAGTGTATGTTAGAAAAGATTTTAAATAAATGCTGTTCTTTTTAACTTTTTTTATTCATCAAAGAAACCTGAAAAAGTATCAGTTTCCAAAACACAACTGTTTCCAGCACTCATAATAAATCAGCATATTAGAATGTTTTCTGAAAGATCATGTGACACTGAATAATGGAGTAATGATGCTAAAAAAATCAGCTTTGATCACTGAAATAAATTAGGTTTTTAATGTATAGTAAAATAGAAGAATGTTATTTTACATCGGAATAATATTTCACCATTTTTTTCTGTATTTTTGATCAAATAAACGCAGCCTTGATGAGCATAAGAAACTTATTTAAAACACATCAAAAATCGTACTGATCCCAAACTTTTAAGCGGTAGTTTACTTTGGTTTAAATTCCTCAATGGTTGTGTAAAACCTTGTCAAAAACAGCTCTGTTCACAGCGCCCGTTTTGGTCCATGTCTCTTTAAATGATAATGAGCTACTGCACACCCCACCCCTCTCTTCTGTTTTTTGTGTTTTCGTTGGAGTGTTACCATCAAAAACAAAACTAATCCGCTGCATCGTTAGTGTTGAGAGAAAATGAACACTTATGTTCACGTTTACATCCTACAAAACACCTGCATTGCTTACAAGACATAGTTGTCGCTACAGCTGCTCAAGCACGGAGAAAATGGTGGACAGCGTACAACTGGCTGAGGACGGAAATATGCTAATATGAGACAGACAGTCAGCAGTCGTGGGCGGAGACTGAGCAACATGACATCACGCTACTCAGAAAATCAGAACGACTTGATAATAGAGACTGTTTAGGTTTTTGGAGTTAAAAAAAAAATGAGTGAATGGATTTTTATCATTGTGGTTGTGTCCACACACTGCTAAGACATTTATATGCAAACACCATGTAAAAGTGAAGTTTGCATCCGACGTCCCCTTTAAGTCTTTCTTCTGCCCCTTTGGAAGTTTTATTTTTAGCAGTCAATTAACTATAATCAATTACGCTTCTTCTCAGAATGCCACATGATTTGAGGGATCATTTAAGTCTGTAACACAAAAAGCCAGTATTGAGTTACACACCCACGTTTAAGGATAACTGTTTCGTTTATACCCCTAACCAAAAAGTATGAGCAATAATAATAGCGGTGCTCGAAAGTACTTCTAAAAACAAAAACTTTAATGTTTTATTGGAGCAGCTAGCATGCAGTACCACGTTATTAGGGGCCTTTGGTGTGAAGGAGTTGTTGGGTCGCTGTTGCACGGCCAGCGTGCTGGTGGTATTTTTAAAGATTCATCAGTGACCACAACTACTTTTCACAGCCAGCCTGAGCCAGATACATCAGAATTCGAGAGCGTGTGTACGTCTGGCCACATCCAAGGTGTTGAGAGCATGTTTGGAGAACATGAAGAGCATACATTCGAAATAACTTTGCTAGTAAACACGTGAAGGAGTAAGAATGAGTGAGTGTGAAAGAAGGGGAAACAGCAGTATTGAGAATGTGTGTTTGAGAGAGAGAGAGAGCGAGCATGTGTGTGTTTCTGACCATATAAATCATTTCAGCGCAGCTGCAGCCCGCTCCCCGATCTATCCGAAGATAAGCCTTCTCAAATCTCCCTCAGACATCATCTGGCTCTTCACTGAGTTCTCAGGTTCGTCTGAAGCACGTGTGTGTGGATTGCTGCAACTGTAGATGGCATTAAAATAAAATAAAATTTATATCAGTATCAGCTGATACATAATTGTTGATATTCACATATTACAATACAAATTAAATATATGAAATGTGTATGTAAAACATGATAAAACACAATTTTATTAAGTATCTGATAAAATGTGTGTGTGTGTCACACACACATACATATTCGTCCTGCTTCACAGAGGACGGTTTAGGTTGCAAAAGTACAGCGGAGAGTGTGAATTTTCAATTTAAATAGCTTTATCCACATGTAAAGGGCATGTGGGTGGACAGGGTGATTTTAGCAGGGGGGATTGAGAGAGTTCAGGGAGTAAGAAGAGAAGAAAACAGCAGATGGACTTTGGATCAGTCTCACAGTGACTTGGCAGTCAGATTTCATACTTTGCACGTATGGAGTGATTCTCTCGTTCAGTCATACAGACAGACACACACACATACAGTAAAAAAAAAAATGTGATTTGATTCTTTTTCAAGCCTAAGCATTTGTACCATAATGCAAATAAATTTGTGTCTTACTGCAACTAAGGCTTCTGCTAAAACGAATGATTAAATCCTCTGTGCTTACATATATACTCAGAAATTCATTGCTGTAATACTGACCACAAATGTCCAATTTAATAAAACAAAGACATTAACATAAGGGCCAATAATCGAAAGAAAGAACAACATACATTTGAGGTACAAGATATATAACTGGTAGAAGCATCAGTCATCATTTTCAGGAGCTTGTCATAATAAAATGCTGTGTAGTGATTTGTCAGCAGCTCCATGGGCCAAGGCTGGGCAACAGAGTGTGTTTTTTGGAGCCTGGCCTTTTGCACGGGCAATATAACACAATAAGGTTACATTAGCCGTTACTTTTCCCAGAAGAGATATGGTTAATGAGCTGGAGACATCTCCAAACCCAGGGCCAACACTCGCACCTCACACCTCAGGCGTTGGGGCAACAAGAGTGTGAGTGTTTTTGTGGCTGTAAACCAGACTGAAATGCATATTAGCGCCAACATATTTACAGTGCTTGGGAGCGTTATAGAAGGAAGAAAAACATATTTTACATTAAACTTTATATTACACGCACACATTTTGGCTGAAATTTCTGTCCAAAAAATAAGAAACATGACCTTGCTGTTGTTAATACTATGCTTAACAAATAAATAATACAGTATAACAATTAAATCTATCAAACTGTAATAAAACTTATGAACTTAGATGTCACCACATTTTATGTGGGGTTACCTAACAAAATGTTTTTAATGAGTAATGTAGTATTGATTAGGCTACAATGTCTGCCGTCTCTGTGACGCATTAAACTTCCCTGCTGAGGCAGGATTTCTTCAAACAGCAGCATCATTAACACATCCATTAGATGACAACTGTCCATTTGCTCATGTCCCTTCTGCTGTGTGTTCTTCTCAACATGCTTAGTTCAGGCCCATGTGCCCACAGGATCTAAACAGGAATGACACTGATCAGCACAAAGTTTCCAGACTTATCACTGTACTGTGTAATCAGAGTTATTTTTTCTGTTCCCACAGGTGGCAGAGCTAACACGGCTGGTCATGTGATGGACATGGGATGCCAGGGAGGTCTGAGCAGCCGAGAACAGAACCAGCGGCCTTCAGCCCGGTCTGGAATAGCCGTGTTAACAATCAACATGAGAACAGCAAAGCAACCATGAAAAGCTTTGACGTCACTTTACTGTACGACTGCAGGAGTAACACCACTGACCCAATTCACAAGGATGTCGAATTAAGGACTGCTGTTAAAGAAAGATCACCACTTTATGTTAGGGCTTTGTCGATTTTAATCAATTCTCATTTTTACGAAACGATATCTATTCTTAAATCCCAAGGATTGATTAGCTTAGCGCACCTGTAACCACCACTCCCATCCAATAAATCGAAATAAACTATGTGCTTTGTTACTTTTGATATGAAACTAAGTCTCAGATTTCAAATTCTGTCTTTTTATTACAGTATTCAAACAATAAATGCCGTTTTGGCGCTGTTTATTGTGAGTGACAGATCGCTGTAGCGCCTCAGTTCAAAGGCAAGTTTCAGCACGAAACAAACATGAATAAACATACAAAGGTATGTTAAAAGAAAAGTTCAACTTACCGAAATCAGTATCCTGTCTCATGTAATCGCTCAATCAATGTTTCAAACACGCGAAGATGTCAACCGCTTGTAAACAACAATGAATTTATCTTAGAAAAAACATGAGCTAACTCCAGTCAGCTATTGAAATGAACTCTAGAGGAGCATTTATCACCATATAACATATTCATTATTATTTTTAATGTTCGTGTTTAATTTATCTGTCAAGCTTTTAAGACAGCCGCCATTTAAAATTGTAGAAATACATTTATGTAATTGTAACTTTACTGTTATAAAAAAACACTTAAGTGAGTGCAATTTAAGCATTTGTATTTCAGCAGGGATGCTCTGGAGAATTTAACATTTTGTGAGTTTTTAAGTAGCCTAATTAAAGAAATGACATCAAAAAGTTTAAAGCTATTATGTATCCTTTAAAATAAAAATTGTTTTTTTTTTTTTTTTTTTAAATGTTTAAAACAATTCTACAGAACAGAAAAGCTAACTGAATAATAATTCATACACACACTTAAGGCTCCACTTTCTCTTGATGGTAAATTCTCCAACTGTTGGGGGTTGTAAAATTATTCAGACACCAGATATAATTTTTGATATTATTATTTTTTTTTTACTAGTGGGTGCCGGACACTATAGTTCATTTATGTAAGTGAGAATAGCAAAATAATACAAATTGTGACACATTATACAACAAAATTCTTCATACAGTGGACTAACAGTAAAACTGATAAACATTTAGGGCCAAAAATTTGATTTGACACTTTGACCTGACCATGTTTTGCTTACGTTTCTTGAATTGCTAATGCGACCTTTTACACCCCAGACTGAACAAAATTAAGCATTGCTTCTTGGTAATTAGTCAACAAAGTATTGATAGTTGAGTAAATATCGACATACTAACAGTTTTTTGGTTGATTTTAATCCATCACATACCTTTCTATCAAAGATATCGGACATTATCAAGATGAATTTGTTCTGACACAGATTAACTGTAGTTTTTGTCATATTTTATTTCCATTTTCTAAACTATAGCAAATAAACTGTGATAATGTGAGAAATGTTAAAGGTGTCTGAATACATTTTAGTTTGACTGTACATGACATGTACAGTCAGAAATAACGTGCAGAAACACACTTACTGTGTTTCTAACTTAACCGTTACAGGGGAGATTGCATAATAGAAAAAAGCCACAAAATGCTACCTTTGGACTGTCAATCAATACCAATCATAAAATTGTATGTGTAAATATTTTTATAAATATATTTTAAAACTACGTGGGGATTCTAAACTGCACATTTAATATGCAGTTTCCCATGCCATGATGGGCAGCAGGATGTAGTGACAGACACAGAGAGAATTTAGTGGGTCAGGATACACGCACAAACCCCAAACATTCAGTGACTGACCTCATTAACTCAGCACAGACACTAACAGAGCTACCGGTCATCCCTCTCGTTAACACGGCCCTGGGGTATGGACAAGGAAAAGAGTGGCAGCTGTCCATAGGGAGCTAAAGCATTCTTAGAGCACAGACTCATCTTCCCTGAATTAGCTCCTGTGACCCTGCAGACCCTCTGCTGTAGGGAGGTGACCTCCACCTGCCCCAGCCCAGACTCACCAATAACAATAATGCAGAGTGCCTGCTTAATATAAACTATCGAATCAGAGAAGACACTAGTTTAAAACTCACAGTATATGACTGGGATACTGACTATTGACGCATGATGTGTTTTTTGAGATGAAAACAGGCTTGAGTGTTTCAGGCGAGGAGCTGATATGACCTGCAGGTGCTCAGAAACATCAAAGGAAATTCACTTTTGGAATTCATTGGAGCCTTCAGGGCAACTCTAATGCTCACCAGCTTGAGGATTTATCCCCTATGCACTTTAAAACTAAAATGAATACACAATGCATAATTTGAATATGCATATACTGTAGGTCTTGCTGCCTACATAAAAAACTGACTGTCTTCTGCATACATATTATTTTACCAAAATAAGAGGGATCATACAAAATGCCTTTTATTTTTATATTTAGTACTGACCTGAATAAGATATTTAACATAAAATATGTTTACATATATCTAGTTCACAAGAGAAAATAATAGATGAATTTATAAAAATGACCCCATTCAAAAGTTTACATGCACTTGATTCTTAATACTGTCTTGTTACCTGAATGATCCACAACTGTGTTTTTTGTTGTTGTTGTTGTTGTTGTTTGTTTGTTTGTTTGTTTGTTTGTTTAGTGATGATGCATTAAAAGTCAGAAGTGAAAACTTTTTGAATTTAAAGATCAGGGTAAATTGAACTTATTTTTTCTTCTGGGAAACATGTAAGTATCTTCTGTAGCTTCTGTAGGGCAGTACTAAATAAAAAAAATATATTTAAGCAAAATAAGAAAAATTTACAACCCCCTAATTCTGTTCAAAAGTTTACACCCCTGGCTCTTAATGCATCGTTTTTACGTCTGGATCATCAGTGTGTGTTTGAACCTTCTGTAATAGTTGTATATGAGTCCCTCAGTTGTGAAGAAAAATGCATCTCAAAGCAATACAGTCACTGTTGGAAAGAGTTCAAATACACAAAAATGCTGAAAAACCAAAGAATTTGTGGGACCTGAAGAACTTTTTTGAAAAACAGCAGACAGTTTAACTATTCAGGACAAACAAGGGACTTATGACCAACTACTACTAAACCAAAAAAAAAAACCATCATTCAAGCATCAACAACAAAGTATTAAGAATCTAGTGTATGTAAACTTTTGAATGGGGTCATTTTTATAAATTCAACTATTATTTCCACTTGTGGACTATATGTAAATGTCTTTTATGTGAAATATCTTATGTAGGTAAGTACTAAATAAAAATTAACATGCATTTTGTCTGATCCCTATTATTTTGGTAAAATAATTAACATTTAACATTTTAACATAATAAACATTTAACATTTGCAAATTCTGCAAGGTGTATGTAAACTTATGACTTCAGTGATAGTTTCAATAATGGATAGATAGATCTGGGATTATATTATCTGTGCATCTATGATACCTTAAAATGCAATCTACATAGTGAGCTAACTACATTTTGGAACAGAGCTAGTATGAAGAAACTAAGTACAAGCACAGAGAAGTACCATTAATGACTTGAGCCAAACACATAGGTCTACACCAGCGAAGCCTTTCATTTGAAGAGCTCTTCATTTATAAAATGATTATTTGTTTCACAGATGGCCGCAGTGTGCGTGTGTCCCTATTATGTCATTCAGCCCACAGAAAAATTCATTTCCTCTGAAAAAATGAGAAAAGCAGGAAGACTGGTTTGTAAAAGTGAAGAGGGCCTCACTTTGACCACACTGTGCCTCTCACCGCAAATAAGAAATAAAACTTTAGTAAGAACAAAGCCCAAAGACACAATAAAAGGTTGAATTACAACAAAAAACCACACAGTATCACTCTAAATTGGAATTATAATATTCTGAATGAATGTTATACCAGACTTTACATCCCACCACGTGATGTGTCATATATCAAAGTTATATTATAGAGCACATTTCCATCTCACAGGCCTCAATGGGATGGACAGCAGTGCCAGATACTGAACAAACTCAATTGTATTATAGGTTTAAATGGTGGAAGTGACCAAAATGAGAGGTTATTTATTATATCTATTTCAGTTTTTTTATTATACTAACTTCAAAGTTAAGATAATACATATTTAGATAATTTGAGATTTCTTGTAAAACCTATAATTTTGAATTTGGTAATAAAACACGAAAGCACATACATGTATCTATTTTTGGTTTAAGTTACAACAGATAAAAAGGCCTTTCACAGAGCTTTTACATACTATGCCAGCAGAGGGAGTTTTGACTTTTCCTTTCACACAGAGGACTTGCTTACAGAATGAAAAAATGTTTTTTTTTCTCTCACACTGAGTACAAATATGCAAAGAGTGAATGAAACTAGCTCCCTCTGCATTACATTTCTTAGTATATCTTTGAATTTATTATGATTCTGAAATATGCATATTCTTTGTGTAAATATGCATTACTCATTTTAATTCAGAAGGAAAAAAATATAGGATAAACTGGCATGATTTATAACACTTCTATAGTTAGTTCAAAGTATGGTGAAATAAAATAAAGGTAGATTTAAGCTCACAGGGTACGGGTGTTAAGTACACCTGTTGCGGGGCTGAGAGCAGCAAACTCTGCAGAAGAGTTTGGCAAGGTCGGTTCAGATCACGCGGGAGGCCCCCATGGTCTCTGTGGATCTCCGGTGTGAATCCGCATGGATTGCACGAAACCTGTCAATCACAGAAAGGAAAAACATCTCAAGTTGGCTAGATGAGAAGTTGGATAGATGAGCGTCACATTAGGCTGATGCAGTGACATTCTCACAGTGGCGTTGTAACAAGATAATGATCTTACAATATTACACTGACATTGAGAAAACATTTTGCACTCTGGCACGTCATGAAGGATAAAACTCACAACATACCGCAAGGCCTCCTAACTTTCGCTTACAGGTGATCGTGCACCTCCTTCTAGTAGATCACAGCTAATGTAAATTGTTTCTGAAAACATGAAAAATAAATTAAAATTCTGTCATCATTATGACATCATTCGAAACTTGTATGACTTTCTTCTGTGAAACAGAAAAATACACTACCAGATTTTTCATGTTTTTTAAAGAAGTCTCTTCTGCTCACCAAGCCTGCATTTATTTGATCCAAAGTACAGCAAAAACTGTCAAAAATAGTCAAATATTTTGACTATTTCACATAACAGTTTTCCTAATATATATATATATATATATATTCCTGATTTCAAAACTGAATTTTTAGCATCATGACTCCAGTCACATGATCCTTCAGAAATCATTCTAATATTCTGATTTGCTGCTCAAAAACATTTATTATTATTTTTGTTGAGAGCAGCTGAGTAGAATTCTTTCAGGTTTCTTTGATGAATAAAAAGTTTAGAAGAACAGCATTTATCTGAAATAGAAGTCTTTTGTAACATTATAAATGTCTTCATTACTTTTGATCTATTTAAAGCATCCTTGCTAAATAAAAGTATTAATTTGTTTGTAATGTTGCAAAAGCTTTTTATTTCAGATCTTTGGATCTTTCTATTAATCAAAGTATTGTGAAAAAAATGTACTCAACTGTTTTATATATTGATAATAATAACAATAAAAAATGTTTCTTGAACAGCAAATCAGCATATCAGAATGATTTCTGAAGAATCACATGACACTGAAGACTGGAGTGAAAAATTTAGCTTTGAACACAGGAATACATTAAGTTTTAAAATATATTCAAATAGAAGAAAGTAATTTCAAATAGTAAAAAAAAAAAAATCTAAATTTCACTGTTTTTGCTGTCATTTGGATTAAATAAATGCAGACTTGGAGAGCAGAAGAGACTTCTTTAAAAACATGAAATCTTACTGTTCAAAAACTTTTGACTGGTAGTGTGTTTTTTGAATGTTCAGTGGGGTCCAGTGCTGTTGTTTTGAACTCTACTGACTTTTATTGGGACAAAACAGTAGAAACATTCCTCAAAATATCTTCTTTTGTGCTCTACAGAAGATCATACGATCATAAACTCATAGAGCTTTTATTTTTTGAGTGAACTTCCATTGATATTTCCTATAGTGTCACTGTGGTAGGAAATAAAACATGGAGAAATGTTTATTCTTCTTTTTCAGTTTGATAAGGTTTAGCACAGGCTGAACTGGACTGAGAATACATACGTGACAGAGGTCTGCTCCCTTCCTGAAGTTAAGCCCAGCTTAGGAATGGTGTAGCTTTAGTGAAAAACAGGGAATCCTGGAAAGTCAGAGGCCACCCCATGTGGGACTAACTCCTGACCTCCTTGTGAGCTGAGAAGGTGGTATTGAGAAGGACACCAAGACGATTGAACTTTGTCCTTCAGAAGAGGGACCGAAATTAACCGCCCCTCTTTATCTATCACCCCTCGTCTCCCTATATTTCTCTGCACCCACCATTGTGCTAGAGTACAGTGCAGCTGTCCCTTTTCCCTCTAATTTTTCTCTGTCAGATTTCAGCCTATAATTAGCAGAAAAGACCTCAGTGACTCCTCACGAATGTGAATGTGTCTATGCTGTCCAGAACTAATAGAACTAATCCCCCTCCTCCTCCTGGAAATGGCTGGGCTGACAGGTTCACAAGTGTACAATGAGCGTGATTCGGTTTCTCAACATGACAACATGTCCCCTTAAACCCCAGCACAGTGTACCTTAGCAAATCCCAAAGCCAAGAATCTCTGATCAGTTACAGACGCATGTGCTCCCCACGCACTTTGATAAACATCTTTAGGCACTGGAATTACATCTGCGCTAAATGATAATGGATTTGTGCGAGTGAAAATTTATTTTCATAATGAAATACAGTGGCAGTGCTGGATAACGTTTACACACTTAACAAGAAATGAAACATTCTTGAAAAAGACTTGCATGTGACAGCCTGGAGACAGGGTCATAGGTTAACACTTGAGAGTTGATATGCAAAGTGTCTTAAAAAAACACCTTTGTAATAATGAAAACAAGACTGTAAAATAGCCTATGTTTGCAATTTTTTTTACAGAAAAACACAGGGGATTTTCCTCTGAGGAGGCAAGGGAGGCTATAGAAGCCCTTTTCTACCACTGAAAAAAATGTAATTATGACATTTTCTTACCATTCTAACTTATGAACTCACAATTCTGTGAAAGAAAGTAGCAATTCTGAGAAGTAAAGTCAGAATTGTGAGATATAAACTCACAATTCTGAGAATTTCCTTTCAAAATTGGACTTTATAACTCGCAATTGTTTGTCACAATTCTGAGAAAAAAAAGTCAGTGAGACAAACTCAGAACTGTGTTTTTATCTTGCAATTCTGACTATTTCTCGCAAGTTTATATCAAGGATTTCTGAGTAAAAAAAAGTCAGAATTGTGAGAAAAAGAGTCACAATAACCTTTTTTATTTTTAAATAGGCTTTAATGTCAGAATTGCTAGAAAATAGTCTGAATTGCGAGATATAAACTCACAATTGCAGGAAAAAAAGTCACAATTGTGAGATACAAACGCAGAATTGTGAGTTTTATCTTGCAATTCTGACTATTTCTCGCAAGTTTATATCAAGCATTAGTACAAAAATAAAACAATGCAAATATTATAAAATATGACAATAAAAAACGTGTATAAATCACTTGTTTATCTAAAGAAACATTGTCCAACAGTGACACCAGTGTGCGATGGGTTTAGTGGGGGGTAACTGAAAAAGAATCTGTGATTAATATTTACCAAGCTTGACTAATGGTCCAAAAAAATTGTAAATAGTTAAAGTTAACTATTAAAAAGAATAACTGAACATAAGTTCACAAACAAAATATATTGTTTATATTGTTAGTAACTTGATGAGATTCATACTTGGCTTTAATAAAAAGAATATTAATTAAATTGTTAATGTAAAAAATATAAAATAGAACTGAATTGTTTTTTATTTTAGTGTCATGTGTTTCACCATGATGCTGTTTTATCTGCATTATTATGGTGGTTAATGTAAACTTAATTGTTTTATTGTCATATTTTTAACCATTATAGTGTTTGTCAGCAAAGTAAAATAAAGTGCTTTCTTTTGTTAAGCTGTATCCAACCAGTCTCAATCTGAGCTGATATGCATACAAAAACTTAACTGAAGATCAGTAAGGTGATCAAAAAATGTGAAATCCTACCATAACAATTTCCATTTTAAATACAGTTGTGTAAGTCAGCGTGAAAAATACGACAAATGCAGCAAGCATTTCATACGCAGTAATATTTCAGTTGAAATGTGATATTTATCCCTGTATAAACCGTGTCATTCATAACATTACAAAGTCATACTTATTTTCCCCCTTTCTCACACTTCGTTTGGGAATTATCCAGGGTTAGGATGGCTTTCCTCTGTTCCACAGGCTTTGTGTGCTTTAGCTGTGTCTCCTAAAGCCTTACGCTTCGATTTCTACAGCTAAATTTCATATTTATGCAGACAGATGCAGTTATCCGCCGTGAAGAGCAGCGAATGCACTTACTTAAGTTCAGTTCCCTTTACTGAAGGTTATTTTACTAATAAATGCAATTAAGTATTCTAATGCCAATACACTTGATATGACTGGGGTTGTTTTTCTGGCAGTAGTCACGCTTCTTAATTGCAGCGTTTGCGTAGGGAGCATGTGTTTTAATTCAAGTGTCTATATATAGCATGGAATGGTTGTAAACAGACAAAGAAACCCTTACACTTGTAATACAAAACAAACTCTCAAAATAAATGTTCATATAAATAAAAATACACAATTCTAATTCATTTTATGAATTATTTTATCAATTATATTTATGTCAATTAAATATTGTTTTTTTTCTTGATTATCTAAAATATATAAATAAATGTATATAAATCAAGCGAGACAGAGCAAAAAATAGGTCATGATACTTTGACTGACAAGTTCATATGGAGGGACCTGTACCTCGGCAACCAAACTTTGGTTGCTAGGATAACATGAGCAGATGGATGGAACGGCTGATTTTCCACAGTGACTGGCTAGTTTTGCGGGTGGGGTGGCGGGGGGTTGGACATGACAGTCTTGATTCTCCCCACACGAGTACGAGAACACAGCGAGATGGCTTGGCACTGAGAAAATGTATTAGATTCAGGGGACGAATAATTAACTGACGTCAGCTGGCGGGTAAGAGCAAAGGTTGAGCTACAAATATAGCCGAGGTTTTTTTTCCCCAATAAATCGTCTGTGGGTGGGTAAGAGCGTTAGGAATGGCTGAATATGTCAAGCGGACCGGTCCAGCACTCTGATTAATGTGACAGAAGTCAATGCTGAAATAGAACATCAAACACACATCACAAACAGCAGATCATTCCTCTCTTCTGGGAGAGAGAGCTCTGAGGATACTATAAACAGCCGTTATTGGTGAAAGACACACCTCAGAGGAGAGGATCTGTACAAGCAACCTGTGGTTTTAACATCTGTAAAGTCAACTTTGCAGATCATTGAGGTGTGGATACTGCTTTCATCTGCCAACATGTAGCACACTTCATTTATGTGATCATTCAACAAGTTCGGTTACAGCCATATTATTGTATATGAAGTGACCAGGCTGTGAGAAAAAAAGGGCTGAATTTAAAGGGATAGTTCACTCATCCTCAAACTATCCTAGGTGTATATGGCTTTCTTCTTACAGACGAATACAATTGGAGTTATATTAAAAAAATTACCTGTCTATTCCAAGCTTTATAATGACAGATAAAGTCAAATAAAGTGCATCCATCCATCATAAAAAGTACTCCACACCACTCCAGGGGGTTAATAAAGGCCTTCTGAAGTGAATTGATGTGTTTGTGTAAGAAAAATATCCATATTTAAAACTTTGTAACTATTTTATCTCTAGCTTCTGCTAACTGTCGTACGTGTTTACGAGAGTGGCATTTCAGAATATGATATAGGCAAACACGCTGGTGAACGCGGAAGTGCAGAGGAGAGAGCAAAACAAAACGCCTATCACAGATTATAAGTACAAAACAAGGATTTGAAAGGAAAAATGTTGGAGGATTTCCATATAAGACAAGAGGAGAGCATATTCTCACCGGAGCTATGTCTACATCTTACGCCATCCGCTGGAACGCCACTCTCTCATAAAGACGCGTATGACAATTACCCAAAGGTAGAGATTAAGTTTAAAGTTTAATATGGATATTTTGCTTCAGAAGGCCTATATTAACCCCCCTGAGCTGTGTGGAGCAATTTTTATGATGGATTGACGTACTTTATTGGACATCAAAATTTCAACACCCATTCACTGCCATTATAAAGCTTGGAAGAGCTAGGACATTTTGTTTAAATGTAACTCAGACCGTATTCGACTAAAAGAAGAAAGTCATGTACACCTAGGATGGCTTGAGGGTGAGTAAATCATAGTGTAATTTTCATTTTTGGATGAACTATCCTTTTAAAGTAAAAAACTGGAGCTGTAAGTAAAAACAGTGGGAATGTTATAGGTATTATGTGATTGGGTTGTGACTAACATATTTTACTTCATGTAACTGTTAGAAATGGCTTGTTCCACTTAAAGTTAATTGCAAGTGGCCAACGGTAATGAAATTTAAATAAAAAGGACACATTAAAATCATTCATAAAATATGTAATACAAAAAAGTAATATACAAATATATATATATTACCATATTTGGAAAGGAAACAACATTTTTTTTACAGTTTATGATCAACTCTGAATCAGATTATCAGTGAGACCCCTTGTGGCTCTACATTAACATATATGGTTGACTAGGAACAGGAACTGTAATAAATCTGAGCCACTGCGAAACCAACTGGAAAAAGAACTGGCGTCAAAAGCATTTAGCATATCTGTGGCTTTGAGCGGTCCAATACCGTAAAATTAGCACCTTTACGGAAAGACGTAAGCGTCTGGACAGAAACCAGCCAGAGCATTGGGGGATATTTTGGCAGCTGCTGAGGTAGCGGTTAATGATGGAGCTGATAATATTTCTGTTTTTATTGACCTGTCAGTTCTTATCAAAGACTTTCTCTAAAAACATCCATCGCCTTTCAGCGCCACTCTTCAAAGGTCGAGAAGTGGACGAGGCTGCCGCAAGGGTCAAGGTTCAATTGACTTGTTCTGAAATGGCAGGAGGAGACTCAAAAAAATGCAACATTTGAAAACATGGAGAAATTAAAATTAAAGTGTCAAATTTAAAACAAAATTTTTTGACCCAGTCCAGCGACCACATTCTTGTTTTGTTGCCCTAAAACATCTTTGAAAACATACTTAGGTTTAGTTTTAGAGTGAAAACGAAATGCATCTGACTTCAAATACACATTGCTATTTCAAGAGGGCTGCCCATGTTGACAGATCCAAGTAAGAAGACATCATGCAGATACAAATGGCTCAAACCCAGTATACAAGTTGCAAATCCTGAGAACTTTGCGCATGAAGTTAGGTTCAGTTTTAGCCTCCAAAATAAACCATCATTCCTTGGCCAGCCCTCATGCTTCATAAAGGCCCAGTGTAGTTATCACCTAAAGTGTGAACCCACTGCTCACACTGTTTTTTATAAACAACAGGGCACTGCCAAGTACAACACACACAATTCCAACTATTTACTATAAAAGATTTAATCTCAGACTGTAAACGTAAAAAACACCCTGCCTGCCAAAGGGGGAAAAAAATATAGCCCTCTTGCAGGTCCATCTTTGTCTATCTCACTCTGACTGACAAGAGGAATATGCAAACTTATCTACTTTTTCCAGCTGATGAACGATGAAAAACATTGACAGTCAATCAAAATCCAAAATCCATTCTTGAGCAATACTCAACTGCTACTGTAATAGTTATCTTTACAGCTATGGCTCTTTGTGTGAACGGACCTTAAAGAGATAATTTAAGATCACCCTTATGTTGTTCCAAACCTGTAATGCCTTTATTTGTCTTCAGAACACAAATTAAGATATTTTTGATGAAATCCGAGAGCTCTCGGATCCTAAGCAATGCAGCATCCACGTTTAAGGACCGGATAGGTAGTAAGGACATCAATTAAATAGTCCATGCAACATCAGTGGTTCAACCTTAATTTTATGAAGCTATGAGAATACTTTTTGCGCACAATGAAAACAAACAAACAAAAAACTTTATTCAACAATTTCTTCTCTACTGTGTCAGTCTTAGCTACATGTTCATGAAGTGCCATGCATGCATTTTGGTACACTTGTGAATGCGTGGCAAAGTGAACACATGAACATATTCCTTCATACCACTGCAGTGGTAAACAAACCTGCATGAGTGAAGAGCACTTCTAGCCTTTGTTCCTGACACCACACACACAGTAAATGATGACTCCTGCCATCAGCTCCCACCCCTTTGTGCTGAAGCCAGAGTTCCACAATAAATCATGCAGGCAGGAGATTGATGTGCGCGATGTGGAATCTTCATGTGATGTGATGATATCTAGACCACGTACATGTGGTGGCTGCCCTCTCACATGCCAAGAGAAGCTTCTGTCTCTGCTTTTAGACCATCCACACACCCAGACCCTTTAATGTGAAAAGCTCTTGCCGGTGTAATTTGTAGCCTGCTGAAACTGTGAGGAGATTCACGGTAGGAAAATAGATAGTGGAATGCAACTATAGATTGGCTAAATGTTTAGTATACAATAGCGTGACCATACGTCCTCTTTTCCCCGGACACGTCCTCTTTTTGGACTTAAAAAATGCGTCCGGCCGGGATTCCTAAATTGCCCAAAATGTCTGGGATTTGGCTTTTGCCGTTTTCTTAATCACACTCCCGCAAACATTCTAATATTGAATAGAATTTTCATGCATCACAGAGTCTCTATCAATATGCAGAGTATTTAAATAACTTTGGATGCAGCTCGTGTTGGATGTAGGGTTGCCAAATCTGCATTTTTGGGCTGATTTTAAACTGTTGTGGTGGGTTGATTTTAACCCTGTGGGTTAAAAGTTTGAAATATGCATAAATTCCATTTGACTAAAATGCTTGCATTGAAACATTTTGCATTCTACCTGTGATAAAAATGTGGTAGATATTAGTTTTGTGAAGGATGGCCATTGTGGTAGGGCAAGCTGTGTTTATGATCAATCTGCATAACGGTGCCTGTAAAATATGTAGTTTTTGTATGGAAATGGCATATTAACAAAACTTGATACCCACAGTCTTATGTCCTCTTTTTTGAAAACAAAAATATGGTCACCCTAGCACACAATTGTAGTTTTGAGGGGGCTGGAAGACATGACCTCCTAAATGGACATTCTTAGTTCCATGCTGATAAGAATTAAGTAAGACACGACAGTAAATGAAGCACTGACAGCTAACAGGCTTACACAGTCATACAGTGTGAGCCTGAAGACTTAGGGCCAGATTTATTAAACAGGGCAAATTAGCATTAGAATGCAAAAGTGCAGTAAAGTCTGTAAAAGCGCAGTTGGGAGGGGAAAATTCTGTGTGAGATTTACTGACAATGCATACATTAAAGAACACAGATCACTTCCATAATGACCATCGCAATCTACCAAGAGCAGCGCAATTTAACACCTGCTTTAAGACAAGCTTTTTTGGGGCAAAAAACCAAATGCATATTCAATAAGGTCCGGCACAAAAATAACTGTTCACACCTTTTCAGTGCTAATAAAAGATGGTTGGCGCTGGTGCAAACTGGCCCTTAGAACCTTAAGACAATACAAACTGAAGTGTGTTTTGGGACATCATGGGGTTATTCTGATTTTTTTGGGGGGGATAAAAGCATGTGCCAAATGCATAAAAATAAATATAGGTAGGATGGGGTATTAGCTTGACCTAAATTATGGTTCCTCTATATACAACTAGAGCAATCATCATTTGGGTCAAACATGTGGGAATGTTGTTCTTTTATTTGCAATGCCACAGCTTACATATACTGTATGGCAGGGGTTCCCAACCTTTTTTACTCTGCGGCCCCCCTCCTTCTCTGGTCAATTTTGCAAGGCCCCCCATGCGTGACATTTCCTCTTATACTGTACTTCCATAGTAAAGAGAAAAGTGTTTATTTTTAAACCCTTTTTATTAACAAAACCATTTGTTTTGCCTTATTATTATTGTTGTTTCACTGCATGTTATTAAAAAAAAACCCTCAAAATTCAAACAAACTTTAAATTAAAGCTAAACTTTATAACCTTAAAAAGAAAGCCTCTGCTCAATTCTAACTTTCAAAAATAATAAAAGTTAAAGTTAACACTCCTGAATTCTTTACTTCAGACATTTTTCAGAGTAGCTACTTTTTCTTAAATAAGTGATAGTTTGTGAATCAATAGCGGACTTATGCGTGCCTATAATGTACGACTCTGATATACGGGAGTGTCATAAATTAGGCACGTGCACGTTTGTTGTTAGAACTACTCGAATCATCTTTACCTTTACATTAGCGTAACGGTTTGCTTCATGCAGCCGAAAGCTGTAGTTTGCGTGCAGCGATTGGACGTTTCGAGTCGCCGTTTGGTCTGTAATTATCAGTGCGATGAGGCTTGCTGCACTCAGTCTGAAGAAATCAATCACAGAACACGAGAGGTCGCATTTTGATCATTTTGATTTAACACAATAATAATAAAAAAAATATTAAATGAATATAGGATTTGTAACGCGCTGCGTCAGGTGATAGCTCGCCTAACTCAAGTTGCAGCAGAAATCAGCCAAAACGCCCACAGGTCGCATTCCACATCTTAAGCTTTATTCTCCTGGCAACAGCGTTACTTATTAAAAGAAGACAACTTAAAAGAGCAACAGAAATGAAAAGTAAAACCCACATGTGGAGCTTGTGGCTTATACGGCTGTAGCAGACTGTTCATAGAATGGCGCTTTCTCTTAAAGGAGCCACAACATATTTCCCTCGTTACGGATTGTATTAAATTAAATTAATAAATTAATTTTAAGCTATCTCGAGGCCCCCCTGGATGATCAATGTATAATGTATTATAAAGTTACTCATAATGCATGTTATAATGTATTAAATCTTTTCCTAAATAATTATGACCGAAGTTAAAATGCATTATATTTGCAGATTCTTAAATTGCCTGTATTTATATTGCATTATTATTATTATTATTATTATTATTTTAAGTGTGTTCAAAGAATAGGTAAGTATTTAATGCATTATAAGGTGCATTACAAGGCATTTAAATAACTTTCATAATGCATTACACATAAAGGCTTTAAGTAAAGTATTACCTTGAATTTTCATCAGCCATTACTCTAATCTTCAGTGTCACATGACCCTTCAGAAATTATCCTTTCTTATCAGTGCTGAAAACAGTTGTGTTGGTTAATATTTTTGTGGAAACCTAGATTTTTTTCAAGAATGATTAAAAATTAAAAAGAACAGCTATTATTTATAAATATCTTTATTTATTATAATATATTTATAATTATTATTCTAAATATCTTTGCTGTCACTTTTCATCAATTTAACGTGACCTTGCTAAATTAAAAAAATTCTTAAAGGGAGTGCTCCTAATCTCAGCTTGTTACCTGTATAAAAGATACCTGTCCACAGAAGCAATCAATCAATCAGATTCCAAACTCTCCAGCATGGCCAAGACCAAGGAGCTATCCAAGGATGTCAGGGACAAGATTGTAGACCTACACAAGGCTGAATGGGCTACAAGACCATCGCCAAGCAGCTTGACAAGCAGGTGACAACAGTTGGTGTGATTATTCGCAAATTGAAGAAACACAAAATAACTGTCAATCACCTTTGGTCTGGGGCTCCATGCAAGATCTCACCTCGTGGAGTTTCAATGATCATGAGAATGCTGAGGAATCAGCCCAGAACTACCAGATCTTGTCAATTATCTCAAGACAGATGGAACCATAGTCACCAAGAAAACAATTACTAACACACTACAACGTGAAGGACTAAAATCCTGCAATGACCGCAAGGTCCCCCTGCTCAAGAAAGCATGTGTCCTATGAGCCCAAGAACACAATCCCCACCGTCAAACATGGAGGTGGAAACATTATGCTTTGGGGGTGTTTTTCTGCTAAGGGGACAGGACAACTGCACCGTATCAAAAGGACAATGGACAGGGCCATGTACCATCAAATCTTAGGTGAGAACCTTTGAAAATGGGTTGTAGATGGGTATTCCAACATGACAAAGACAAGGGAGTGGATCAAGAAGAAGCACATTAAGGTCCTAGAGATGCCTAGTCAGTCTCCATACCTTAACGCCATAGAAAATCTGTGGAGGGAGCTGAAGGTTTGAGCTGCCAAACGTCAGCCTCAAAACCTTAATGACATGGAGAGGATCTGCAAAGAGGAGTGGGACAAAATCCCTCCTGAGATGTGTGCAAACCTGGTGGCCAACTACAAGAAACATATGACCTCTGTGATTGCCAGCAAGGGTTTTGCTCTTAAAATGTTTCACTCATTAAAATGCAAATCAATTTATAGCTTTTTTTAAATGCTTTTGTTGTTGTTATTCTGTCTCCCACTGTTCAAATCTACCATTAAAATTATAGCCTGATTGTCACTGGGCAAACATACAAAACATACAGCGTAATAATTTTTCCCTCACTGTACGTTATGTGGAGAAAATTTCCCCACAAAGATGCCAATAACCAAAATTCTTGTCCTTGTGGAGACATTTTTTGTTCCCATGAGGAAACAGGCTTGTAAATCATACAGAATTAAGTTTTTTGAAAAATCAAAAATGCAGAAAGTTTTGTGTTAGGGGTAGGTTTAGGGGATAGAAAGTACAGTACCATCATGCCTATGGAATGTAAATAAAAACATGGAAACTTAACGTGTGTGTGTGTGTGTGTGTGTGTGTGTGTGTGTGTGTGTGTGTGTGTGTTTGTGTGCACATATGTGACCCTGGAGCACAAAACCAGTCATAAGTCGCTGGGGTATATTTGTAGCATTAGACAAAAATACATTGTATGGGTCAAAATTATAGATTTTTCTTTTATGCCAAAAATCATTATGATATTAAGTAAAGATCATTTTCCATGAAGATATTTTGTAAATTTCCTACCATAAATAGATCAAAACTTTTTTGATTAGTAATATGCATTGCTAGGAACTTAATTTGGACAACTTTAAAGGTGATTTTCTCAATATTTTTATATTTTTGCACCCTCAGATTCCAGATTTTCAAATATTATGACTGGTTTTGTGGTCCAGGGTGACATATGTATCATTAAAGTATTAAAACTATTAAAATACTGGTATGTTGCTCAACCCATATGTTTAATAATACCTAATTAATATATGACCAATAAACCCTAGACTGACCCTCATGATCGACTCACTTCTGGCCATCACTTCACACTGACAACTGTGACCTTAGTTCCACAGCTCCGCTGGCCGATACTCATCTCCTTCATCACTCAACACCAGCATTGAAGCACAGTAATTACTGGCCCTAAACTCATCTCCACTCAAACTTCAGACAGAGACTGTCCACATGCAGCGCTAAATCCCTAACCAGATGTCACAGTGTACATCTTACTAGGTATCTGCATATCAAATGGCCGGCCAGAACTGCCTGTACCAGGGACCGCAGAAAGGTCATATTAGAACAGCTGAGGACAGGAGTTGCATTTCTCAGGTTGAAGCTCTCTAGGCTGGTGTTCCTGATAATCTCAAACGATTGTTTTGTTTACTCAAAGACTGACTGATGAAACCGAAGGTTTCTGGGCTAGCATCCTTCATCGGTTAATAAACTTTTCTGAGCATATTTTGGTATTCAAAGCGGCGAAACGTATTAATTAAACAGTGTCATCAGACCGATGCTGTCTGAAATAAATGTAACGACCTGGTGACACATGTGTGGTGTAAACTATCAGAAATGTGGCACCAGGACAGAGAGAAAGATATCCACTGATATTAGATTACATTAGCCTGCTCTCAAGTACGGCGATGGTCACGTTGCGTTGTGGCCTCCTTACCCAGTATCGTAGTCCTCATCAGAAGCCAACGGAGTTTTAATTATGCTGTTTGGATTTAATTACGTTCTGCTCTGCCTCAGGGAACATTGAAGCTCTACATACCCGTAATGTTATCTACACAGTCTATCCATTACTAATCCGATTTAAAAAAAATTACAAGCCAGCATTGTGACATAATGATGCAGAAAATAAGTCTCTGATCAGATAGGTTCGCCGCGGGACACCGCGCATAATACAGCAGATGAGAATATAGCAATTTGTCAAGCTGAATGTAATGAGTAACACCTGCTTCTCAGCACAATGCTGTACACAGCCACAGTTACACACTGTATGTAGCGAGGGTCAGTCGCATTCTTTTGTGACAGAGAACACAGGTGGCTAGTTCACTCAAGCCCAGCTATGATAATCCCCACATCCCATGCCAGTTTGTTCCAACATCAGCTGGCAAGTTTGAAGACCTTGCATTGTAACAGGACAATTACCACAATTCATCTTTGACTTACACATTGTGTTCATTCTAAGCATTTTCAGGTTGACTGTATTAACTTATTAAGCCAACAGGTTGAGCTATATTTGAACAGCAAAAACAATTAACATGGAATTAATAGATTTTCGTTTGACTCATTAGGAAGCCTCCTGTTTCTCCACCGCCCCATGATGCTGAAACTGAGGTGTTAAAATGAGGACTTGATTTATTAAGTACTAATTGTTGGTGTGAATGTCTCTGCTCTAGTCTGGTGCGGCTTACTGACAGTCTCCACTGAGTGTGAACTTTTAGCGGCTGGCAGATTCATGGGATGAACCCCTGCTGAGGAAAGAATATTTTTGAAAAGTTGCAAAGTTGTTGCCACCACTCGAAAATCGCCCCTCACGTCCTAGGGGGGTATTGTTTATTTTTTTCACCTCCAACAGGCTAGTGATTGATGAGAGAGGGAGGCTGTCTGTGCTGTGAAAAGAACAGAGAGGGAAGTAAGCAGGACAGGGAGGTGGAAGAGAGAAACGGGCCTAAAATAAGCCAGTCATGGGTTTGGACTGCTCACAGGTCAGTGGCGAAGATGTGTTCACAAGCCATCACATAGGCCACATGACAGGGATGGCAGGCCATCACTGGAGGCCCAAAAAAGAGAGGCCCGCAGCTCTATTTATGGAGCAGAAATTCAGCCATGGACACGCACTGTCAGCTCATGATGGATCAGTGAGAGAGGCCTGGGATGGGTGGGCAGCAGGGTTATATTATTGCAGCACTGGGGTTTTAGGGACAACATTTCACCAAGCATGTACGGGCCCCATTCAGGGGACGAACTGAGATCCTGATCATTAGACATCTGAGTTTTTATAGCTTTACTAAAAGAGCGTAATCATGTCTGCAACCTATGTAAAAGTCAGCGTTTATCATATTTTACATAATTCATTAAGAGAAAAACCCTCTCTAGTCACAAAATAATTGTACAAAAAATAGTATGTTTAAATATTGAAATATTATTTATAAAGGTTTTAACAAAAAGAACACATCTACATATATATCTATGGCTATATTCATGGCGAGAATCAGTTAATCCATACACACAAGTCGGGGAACAATTTAGAATGTTCAATTCACCTAACCTGCATGTCTTTGGGCTGTGGGAGGAAACCAGAGTACTCGGCGTAAACCCAAGCTGGCAAAGGGAGAACATGCAAACTCTGAGTCTGAATGAACAATATAATGGTGTTAATGTGAAGGCTAATTTAAATAAGTAAACAACTCACATGCTTAGATATAACCACTTTGTTATGTCAAAATAGGACATAATATATGGGGTTTTTAGCAAGTAATGGTGAAATTTTAAGTAAATCTCTGTGTCTGTGACCAATATTTACAGAGCTTTGATGACTGATGATTCGAAAAATGCAAAAAAAGAAAAGCTGAACAAAAGTTTCAATTTTTACTGTCTTGAGGTATTATTTTGAAATAAATGTAAAATGCTTAAAAACACTTACTTGGTGAGATCCATACTTGGCTTTAATACATTGATTATTGATTACATTGTTAGTAAAAAATATACAATAGAATAGTTTGCCTCCTCATTTCAAAACACAGCACACCACTGAGCTTTGCCATCACAGAAATAAATGACATTTTAAAATATATATTGACTTGAAAATATTTATTTTACTGTAATTTTAATAAAATAAATGCAGCCTTGTGAGCATAGAATACTTTGAAGGAACTTTTAAATCTGACCCCAAACTTCTGAATGGTAATGTAGCACATACAACATATATACAATACTTTTTTTTATTAATATACATATCACAATTATATCACTTATTTCTAATATATCTATAGCATTTGTAATTAAAGGGATAGTTCACCCAAAAATTAAATAATTAAAAAATAAAAATTCATTAATTACTCACCCACATCTCATTCTAAACCCGGAAGATCTTTGTTCATCTTTAAAGGAAAAATTAGGAACGTTTAATGGAAATCACACGTAAGTGTCATGGTACTCTCCAAAATGGCGCTACGGAGACGCAGAGGAGAAGAATTAATTATGTTATTTTAGTTTTTTTGTGCACAAACATTATGGTTGAACCACTGGTCACATGGACAATTTTGTCGATGTTGGTAACTTTCTGGATCTTGAACGTGATAGGACCCTTGCTTCGGACGTCTTAGGACATCTTATGCAGGCTCAGAAAGCTCTCGGATTTCATTAAAAATATCTTAATTTGTGCTCCGAAGATGAACAAAGGTCTTAAGGTTTAGAATGACATGAGGGTGAGTAATTAATAACAGAATTTAAATTTTTGGATGAACTATCCTATTGATTAGTCTAAAATAATGATTGATTATGGTAAACATATTTAAAAAGGTCATAAATTAAGTTGTGTCCAATGTGTTTATGCATAGTGAAGCAAGATGTTTTCACATATCAAAGCAGGGCTTTCTCTTACAATCTAGCGTTTAATACTCTGCACAATATCATTATAAAGTCTGCTGAGTCTGCCCAGGTTTCCTCCAGCACAGCTGCTGCAGAGGGTCGAGTGCGTTCTCCAAGACCGATCCAGGTTTGGAATAGCAGTGATGACCCCTGGAGTGAAAGTCTGCAGATCCCGTTACGACCCCCCTTCAGCCGTCCGGCCTTATGATTTATTTATCTGCTCAGAATTTACAGCTTGTGAAATAGTCTCAGTTAACAGCACAGAGCGGGATGGGGCTCAGAGCAGTGCTGGGGGGCAGGTGGAACAATAGAGCCAGCTTCACGGGAGGCGCAAGATCGACCTGTGTGCGTAGCAGCGTTTGCAGCTGGTGTATGCGTTCCTCATGTCTGACACACCTCACTCAAGGAGGAGCGTATAAATCCAGTCCGTAAGGAGGAGGGGACGTGTCACATAACTGGTTGTCGTTTTTTTAAGACGTGAGGAAACATCACTCGGCTTGATTTCTTTTTTGAAATACAGCAATACCATGAAAGCTTGAGCTAACATTTATAGATAAGAGCACACAGGGGTCTACTAGTGCCACTGACCCTTACACTCTTAAAAATAAAGCTTCTTTATTGGCATCTATGGTTCCAAGAAGAACCTTTAAAGGGATAGTTCACCCAAAAATGAAAATGATGTCATCAATTTCTGAACCTGCATAGACAGAAAGGCAAGGCCTAGAAAGGTAGTAAGGACATTGATAAAAAAGTCCAGTGGTACTGTCATGAACGTATTTTAAAGACTGACACCCCAGAGAAGAAACTGTTGAATAAAGGTGTTAATTTTTTTGCTTTCTTTGAGCACAGAATCAATTTTTGTAGCTTCATAAAATTACGGTTGAACCACTGATGTCACATGGACTATTTTATCGATTTTCTTGGTACCTTTCTGGGCCTTGAACGCGATAGTACCATTGCTGTCTATGCAGGGTCAAAAAGCTTTCGCATTTTATAAAAAATATCTTAATTTGTGTTCCGAAGATGAACCAAGGTCTGGAAAGACATGAGGGTGAGTAACTAATAACAGAATTTTTATTTTTGGTTGAACTATCCCTTTAACATCCATGGAACCATTCCATTTCACAAAAGGTTCTTTAGAATATTTAAAAGAAAGAGAACCACAGTTCTTCTAAGTAATGTTCACTGAAAGGTTCTTCAATGGTATTGCTTTAAACCGTTTTTGGAACCTTTATTTTTAAGAGTGTAGAAAGCTTCAGCTTTAGCCAAAACAGAGACTTCTGAAGGACTGATATACTCAATACTCAATATACACAGACACTCCTGTCCATATTTTAGTTATTCACTCTGTGGTTTATCTTGCTCTAAATCTCAGAAGCATAAGCACAGAGCTTGGAGGTCTGTCAGTATGTGTCTTATAAAACCCTCCACATAGCAGAACTCTGGCATACTGTTTACTGATATCACACTTTAAACTTATTTATGTCCTTTGATGTCAACAAACAGGTTTTTATTAAAACGATATGCAGCCAGATGATAATTTTACAATTGGTGAATGTGTTTTAAGTTTTTATATTTAATGGACGGGTCAAAGAGTGCAAAGCGGGGCTGTGACAAACCAGTCTTCTTTAACTTTGTCCTGTTGTGAACTAGGCTGAGGTGAGTGTTTGTGCTGGTGGTTGTGGTCTGGGCACTGCGGGGGCCAAAGGTCATAAAGACTTTTGCCTCATAAATGTCTGCTCTGTGCATGCAGGTCATGATCTCAATGCAGCGGTGGGAACGTCTGACTCTATGCCTATATTTTAATGTAGTGGCTTCCACTGTCAAATATTTATCTTTCTGTGCTGTCTGGCAAAAGAACTTTGCTTTGAGCTGAATAGCTTTCAGGGGACCAAGTGTTTGAAATCACAATGTACTCTGTGTTAACATATAAGACCCTGATCTGCTGGCATTAAGATATGCTTCAGATTGATGTGAAATAGGGAGTTTTGGGAAAAAATGTGCGACAAAATTTTACATCAATCAGGCTGGCCAAAGTAATTATATATTATCTGTAATAGCTAATAAAATGCTGCTAGTGTCCAAAAATGTTTTATATATATTACAAAAGGCAAAATTAAACCAGAGCTTAAAGCAATTAAAATAATTATTATGTGTAATATTATATAATAAAAAAATGCTATATATTACTACAGTAGCAAATGAAAATTGTTTTTACACTAATTTATTATACACTAATTTTATGTCATTACACCATCAAATAAGGCATTTAATTTACCTTATTTTCGAAATGCACTGCAAAAAAATGCTTTTCTTACTTAGATTTTTGTCTTGATTCCAGCCAAAATATCTAAAAATTCCTAAATTAAGAAGGATTTTCTAGACAAGTAAAAATTATTGTCTTGTTTAAGTAGTCAAATTTAAATGAGTTTTTGCTTGAAACAAGCAAAATAATCTGCCAATGGCGTAAGCAAAATAATCTTATTTCAAGTTGAAAACTAAATTATTTTGCTTACCCCATTTGCAGATTATTTTGCTTGTTTCAAGCAAAAACTAATAATTTTTACAATAATTTTTACTTGTACAAAAAATCCTTCTTGATTAAAGAATTTTTAGATATTTTGACTGGAAACAAGACAAAAAAAATCTAAATAAGAGAAGCATTTTTTGCAGTGTAGTCACTTCATACTAGATTTTTTTACAAAAAGGTTAGTGGTCACAAGTGGTCTTATCCACTTTTCCACTAGTGGTCTTTTCTTTTGAAAAGACAATAAAATGACTCCAATAAGAGGAAACCTCTGACGAAAGTAAGAAGTAAACAAACAACTGTCCAGCCCAAATGTCATCAACCTAAAGTGGGGCAGAGTTGCAGGGTTGGGGGGGTAGACCAAAGGGAAACCAAGAGTGGAAATGTCATAAATCAGCTGGATTTTAGAATCTGATGACAAACCTAATTCCTATCTGAAAAGAGCCGAGCCATCCCCTCCTGACTGTCATCGAAGCCGGCCTATAAACATCGCAGCTGTCAGGCAAACTCGCGAGGCCCGCGAAGGACATGCCATTGTACCTCTCGCATGTTCTCTGCCTGGGCCAATTCTGGAATGGAGGTGCTAGTGAATTCTTTTTTACATTTTGTCACATTCGACCCCTTGCTCAAACTCCACAAAACTCCACCCCGACAACCCGATCCACCAGCCACCACCTCCGGCCCCCACTTCATTTGGTTGTGTCTGACCATCTGTTGAAGGGCATTACTACTTCAAAATCACTTCATCCTCCTATTGCTTCTAAAACAGGTTGTGAAAACTTAATATGGAAACATGGGTGATGGTTGGATGCTGAGAAAAGGAAAGGGGGTATACATACAGTGCTAAATGTTACCACTGCGAAAGGTGAGTAGAGGAGCTTAGGAGCCCATTTTCCACTCAACAAATGTATCCCCGCTGCTGCCAAACACACACACACACACACACAAACTCTCCAGCACAGATCATGGTAATTAAATAGGCCTTTGCATATGTTATCACATATACTAATCACAAACATATTTTGTCAAGAACACGGTCAAATATATAAGCCTCATTTACAACACAGGGAATATCAACAACTAAAAAGAAAAAGCAATATATAAACTACAATTTAAAAGTTTGAACAATAAATGTCACAAAATAATTATATTTTAAATTAACAGTGTTTTTTAAACTGTCTATTCATCAAAGAATACTGAAAAAAAAATTATGGTTTCCACAAACATTATTAAAGGATTAGTTTGCTTCCAGAATAAACAATTCCTGATAATTTACTCACCCCATGTCAGCACAGTGGACTTCACCAGGAGCCAATTGGTTGAAGGTCCAAATTGCAGTTTCAGTGCAGCTTCAAAGGGCTCTACATGATCCCAGCCAAGGAATCTTATCTTATCTAGCAAAACGATCTGTTATTTTCAATATATACATACAGGGGTTGGACAATGAAACTGAAACACTGGCCAATATAGTGTTGGAGGTTTCATGGCTATATTTGCGGAGCATGGTGGCCAATCTTCACTTATTGCACATTCCACCATTAAGAGCAAAGTGTGAAGGTTGATTATGTGCACCCAATGGTTCAGACATTGTACCCTAAAGGTGGTGCCATGTATAAGGATGATAATGACAGAGAGGTTTGATGAACATGAAAGTAAAGTTGAACATCTCCCATGGCCTGCACAGTCACCAGATCAGAATATTATTGAGGCACTTTGGGATGTTTTGAAGGAGCGAGTCAATGTTCTATAAAAGTCGCTGTTCTATAAAAGGAATGGCTCAAAATCCCTCTGGCTACTGTGCGCATATATATATAAATTAGCAAATTAGCGATGTGATGGGATTTCGTGGCACGAGAT
This sequence comes from Cirrhinus molitorella, assembly GCA_033026305.1. NCBI lineage: Eukaryota > Metazoa > Chordata > Actinopteri > Cypriniformes > Cyprinidae > Cirrhinus > Cirrhinus molitorella. The sequence goes on along the minus strand of CM065122.1, from coordinate 25,638,858 downwards.
CTCGCGAGATCTGAGGTGTCTCGCAAGAACGTGATAGTACATGCAGTGTTTACATTAGAGCTGAACAATTAATCCTAAAAAAGATTGCGATCTCTGTTCGAACGCCAACGCACTCTTATTCCTGTCTTTCAATCACATAATGATCATTATTTCTGTGTTACAGACATTTATATAACAGAAGTACTTGAATAAAAGTTTATAGTTTGGGGATAAACATTTGATGTCTATAATAGCGATCAAAACGAAAGCATCTTAACACGTGTATGTATTGTAATGTTTATCCTCTTCCACCAGAGGTGGCGACAACTGCACGTTTAAAAACGTATTTATCAATTAATCATTCATTCAGGAGATTCCAATAGTAAATTAAGTCTTTATTAATTAATTTGATCGAATATATTCGATCAAATTACAGCAATGAATGTTGTGTCAGAATCACTATTAAATTGTTCTTTTGTTATTTCCAATCTAATATTTTTTTTTTCAGAATCATGACAGTTGTGATCTCCAATTTATTTATTTTTTTATTGGTTTTTAATTTATCCAGAATTATGTAGCATAAGTTTACATGTTTATTACTACAAAAGCGTTGGCTTTTTTTTAGCAGTCACTGCAGTTCTGACTTGAAATATCCATTGAGTGGCACTATAACTCTAATGCTCTATGAAGTTTTACAATAACGTAGCATCTGCACTACACCTAAACCTACCCGATAGTTTTTACGTGACGTAAAAACAGAACCGCAAGCAATCCGTTTTAGGATTCCGTGCCGGCTGAGCTACTGAGCAATCTGCGATTACAAGTGCTCACTGTTTTACCACCTCTAGTGTTCATTTCTGTTGTAAACTGCAGTGATATGTCCTTATTGGTATGTGCATTTCGCATCATGAGATCAGGTAGCAACCAGCATATTAATGACACATTACAATGACGTTTTAAAATATATTAAAATTGAAAACGCTGTATAAATAATTTGCAATAATAAATAATAAATAATAATATTTCACAGAATTACCGGTTGACTTCATTTTTGATAAAATAAATACAGCCTTGGTGTGCATAATAGAGACTAAATAATTACATGTATTAAAACATTTTTATAAATTAAAATATTTTTAATTAGGCAGTCCCAGTGACATTTTTCTACTTATTTGTGACATGTTACATCAAATGTTGAAGCCAAAGAACTGAGCAAGCACAGTCTTGGAAAAATAAAACATTAAAAAAAAGCATGCATTGTCAATATATGCAATCAAACGAAACAAGAATCCAACAGAGTCAGTTTGTTTCTGTGGACAGACTTTACAGAGAAACTCTGTTTCCTCTCACGCAGAGGAAGTCTAGAGACCAGACTAATTGCAGCTTCCTTCAAGTTAAAGTGGGACATAAATGCTATGAAGAATTATGGCTTGGAATAAATTTGTAACAAACTCCAAAATGGGGCCTTCCACCTCATCAGTTCTTTGGCCTCCGCATTGGACGCGACACATCATAAATAAGCAGGAGAATGTCACAGGGGCTGCTTCCTGCCTAATTAAATAAACGTGTGCCGTGTGATGCTGTGAATGCCTGGTGTTGTGTGTGTACCATATGTATGACAAATGCACACACATCTTGCCGCAACACACGCGCAAAGGTCACACACACAAACTTCCTGCCTGCATCTTTCTCTCTCTTTCTCAATCATGTCCTGACAAACATACAAGAATAAACCAGTTCCTGATCTCTTAATAAGGACTATACGTCAACCCATTTTTCATTACAAGACAAGCCTTGACAATTCATGGAGCAAATAAGGGGATTTAAAACATCAGCAAATATCTGCTTAATACATTTTCAGCATGCAATAAATAAAGTCTAACAGTAACAGAACAATAAAAAGCATAACGTGATTTATTTCCATTCATATAGGTACAACTCAGTGAGGCAGACTTATAAACTCAGGCTGCACTACTAATGTCTTTCTCAAGTCAAAAGCAATCTAGTTAAAATGTTCAAATCTGTCGGAAGGCGGTCACCAGACCTAAAATGTTTAGCTCAAAAGACTTAAACTTACACCACAGCCTCAGAAGATGTCAGTCAACACCTAAATACTCTTGTCTAAGTTCAACGCTAATTGTATCCATCATCACCTGTGGGAATCGAGACATTCCGCCAACACAAAGCCAGTATTGCAGAGGCTGGACAGACCAGCTCTAGGGCAAATGGCTGCCATTGTTCTCATTCTCTGCCACACCAACTCCATTGTCATTTTTGGGAGGGTGATTGCTGTAATAGCCTTGTAATTGGCTTTAAATGGATTAGGACCGAGGCACGGCAGTGAAAATCTGGACCGCATGCAGCTAAACACCACGTATGTAGACTGAGCTGGACACAGACAGTCTCTATAAAAACTTTAGTAGTAGTGGTTCAAACAGTTTGTAAGAGAACAGTGTAGAATTAAAGTTGATCCTTCATTTGCAGGGTGAAAGTAGTGAAAATAGTACCACATAAAGAGTACCACTCTACAATTTTAATTATTTAATACAAAAAGGAATCCACTTACCACTACCACATACATTTACACAACACTGTTACGAGGCCTGCAGTGGAGCAGTCTGATCTCATTAGCATTCATATTCATACGTAATGTTTAAACACACATTTGTGACCCTGGACCACAAAACCAAGTCATAAGTCACTTGGGTTTATTTGTAGCAATAGCAAAACATACATTGCATGACTCAAAATTTTTATTTTATGCCAAAAATCATTAGGATATCAAGTAAAGATCATGTTCCATGAAGATATTTTGTACATTTCCTACTGTAAATGTATCAAAACATATATTTTTTTTTTATAAGTAATATGCATTGGTAGAATTTCATTTGGACTTTAAAGGCGATAGTCTAAATTTTATTTTATTTATTTATTTTATTTTATTTTTTGCACCCTAAGATTCCAGATTTTCAAACAGTTGTATCTCGGCCAAATATGGTCCCATCGTATCAAACCATACATCAGTGGAAAGCTTATTTATTCAGATTTCAGATGGTGTAAATCTCTATTTTAAAACATGGACCCTTATGACTAGTTTTGTGGTCCAGGGTCACATTTTAGTACCTGTGGGAACATTTTTGCAAGACGCGAAATAGGCCTACGCTTCGTGACATATTCGATATGAAATGTCCACTGAGTGGCGCTAAAAGAGTGTTTGTTTGTTTTTTCCCGGAACAGATGAACGAATATTTGGTACATTTTATGTCATGAATGGTACCTTTTATGTAATATAACCTTTTATTAGTAATATACCACTTGAATTAAAAATTTTCAACTTGAAGGTGAAAGACACGGTTGCGTGAATATCGTGCGTTTGCAGCAATCACATCGTCCGCCACGTATTTGAATCTTGTCTTTGCATTGACTTTGTTTGTAATCTACTCACATTAATAATTAAATTCACTTTTGGTGTACACACACTATTCAAAGATATCTCATGAGAATTCACATGTATTTTACATAAAATGTGGTTTTACAAAACCTACAGCATTTTAACATACAATACTGACATACTGAACACACTTAAAACATCAAAACACAACTTTAAAAAACAACTTTAAAAAACACAACTTTACAGACTAACAATAATCCTTATGAATATTTTATGAAAATAATCGAATTTTTTGCAATAAATAAATGATTGTGATTGTACTTAGGCCTATTTGTCATGTTTTTCTTTATATTGTACAGAAATAGTCAGTGTTGGGGTGACACATTACAAGTAACGCAAGTTACGTAATCAGATTACTTTTTTTAAGTAACTAGTAAAGTAATGCATTACTTTATCATTTACAAGAAAATATCTGAGTTAGGATACTTTTTCAAAAAAGTAACGCCAGTTACTTTTTGTTTCCTTTATGTATTTAATCCCATTTTATTAACCAATGTCTTTACTGCTGTCCTTTGTTGATCCAATTCAACCATACTAACAAGCAAAACTTACTTTAGATTAACTAACATTTGTGTTTAATTTTTCTCACTGTTGAAGATTGACTTCCTTCTCCTACAGTTCTACTGTACAAATGTGAATTTACTTTTCCTTCAGCCTTAGGCTTATTTATTTTATTTTTGGTGTGAAAGGGCATTTGCATTTGCTAAAATCTAACTTTTTATATTAAAAACAAGCAAGCAAGCCCTGTCCAGATTTAAAAAGTAACACAAAAGTAGTGTAATGCCTTTGTATTAAAAGTAACTAAGTAACGTAATTAGTTGCTTTTTTAGGGAGTAACGCAATATTGTAATGCATTACTTTTAAAAGTAACTTTCCCCAACACTGGAAATAGTTATGGTTAGGTGTAGAGGTACTTAACCATAGAATTTTTTTAATACAATATTGTTACTAAAATAGTCATTTCCCTGCATATTTCAGTGAGCTGTGTTATATATTAGCTAAAAGTGGGTTAAGGGGTCTAAAAATCTAAATTGCTTATCAATAAAATTATTTAAAAAAAAACCAAATACAATTATATTATTGATATAAAAGATTTGTTAATATTTGATGTTTTTTAGCTAAGAATACATAGCTATTTAATGTGTTTTGTGCTTGTAAAAGTTACGTAGGCTATACTAATACCTACGTATAAACAATTAGACCAGGCTGTACCATTACATGCAATATGTTGAGAGTAATATGAACAACTAAAATATGAGTTTTATTTATTATTTCGCAGTTTGTTTCATTTTGAAAACAAAACTGAAGGGGTGCGTCACAGGGTCACACGTTTTTGTAATAAATATGTATTTTCTCACATCAACACGATTTCAAAACGGACAAATATCATGCTTAAACGTTGTTTTAATAAACACTACAAAAATGTATAAGAACGATGCTATAATAAGGATGAATGGTGAATGTACATTCTCAACAGTGAAAAAGTTAAATGTAGTTAAAATAAATGAGCAGCTGTTTAAAGCTATTACAATAAATGGCAGCAATTTCAATAGTTTCTTTTTATGATAAGACTTATTTATAAGCAATACATTTATAATCTCCATCTCCATTTGCCTTCCATTAGGGTTGCGTATACAGAACAGCAGTTCAGAAACAAGCATTTTGAACATGCACAGGCTGTAACAAGTGAATAAAAGTAAGTGTTTGTTTTAGTGCAAGAGAGAAGTCCCTTCAATTAAAAGACCGTCCCTCACTGGGGCTCTCCTTACTGCAGTAAATTTAACTTGGCATTCCTTTGTATGGAGCAGGTGTTTGGGATTACCGAGCAAACCCTCTGTCTGAAGAAGGCTTGGGAGGAGGGAGTGTGGTCACAGAGATGGAAAAAAAGGTCCAGGGTACAGTTGTTGTAGGACATATGAACTTAAACTTCATGCCATTCCTATATTAAGATTTGTTTCCTCTTTCAAATTGTCATTCACTAAAGCGTATTAGTGGACATCCACACGCACTGACTAGTTTAATAGAGCGCTTCCTCTCGATTATTACATTCAAAACTCAATCCTCAATGGAAAGTATCTCTGTTCGTGCATTTACAACCGACTCTGCTGAACCCTTTCAGCACCTGCTTTCCAGACCAACAGACCAAAAGTGTAACATAAGGATGCTAATCTAGCTATAACGTTTATTGTTTCCTTTAAAAGCCTGTGAGACTATGAAACAAAAGCTGCTCACTAATTCCAGTCATCCTCTTGCTCGCTGCTGTTGCGTACAAGGTGTTAAAGGGTTAAACTCAAACTATCCTGAATTACAGAGGCACATGGTTTGCCAAACATAAGGGGACAGGAACACACACAGGCACAGAGGTATTTTCATGTAGCAATTGTGCGCCCTAACAACTGCCTACATTTCATGGACTTAGAAGAGATTTATCTTGCAATCAGGAAATAAAAGCGCCATTACACACAAAAACACCCCAGGGTTGAGGTCTAAAAGGGTGTGCTGATGCTTGGTAGGGCGAAATAAGGGCAAAGCAATGAGGCCTGTAGGCCTGTACTGCCAGGAAGGTTTCACCAGGTCTGCTGCTATGGATTAGCTGTTTGACAATAGTGTTTTGTGACCATATTAGAACGCCATTTTTACTCAACCAACCGCTTTGAAAGGTGATTAACGTGGAGCTTTTTGGAAAGGCCAGCTTGAAATTTCCATGCAAGCGATGGCCCAGGTGAGGGGTTTGAGAAGAATGCAGCGGCTGTTTGTCAAACCTGCATTCAGACACGCACCCAACACATATCTACATGCCTCGACACATAGATTGATGAGCGGCTAACATTGATGGCGAGGCACTGGCATGGCCTCTGTTAGGCCCAACTCTACAAACACATCTTAAGCCAGCCATCATAGTAACATTTTATGTGACAAGCATTATAAAGGTGATTTATTGTACGCATGTGTGTTGGCAGAATATTTCCCAGAATATTTAACTGTTGGGGGGGGGTTCTGGATTAGCTCTGCATTTTCAAGCAGACTGAATGATGGCTGTTCGCGCTGTCCATCTATTGACCGTTAAACAAACTTCCTGTGAAAATAATGAGCGGAACAAATCGAACTGCAGAATGCGGTGTAGAGGCCTAGTCGAGGACTGAGGAGGCGCATTGGTTTATAGAGAAGAGAAAAGCGTGCCTAAAGCTGCGTGTTGTTTTTACAGGCCAATATTATTTACAGCATGAGGATTTATACATCCAAAGCAATTTCTACAGGTCAATATTTTTCACTTATAAATACTTTAGCCTTGCAATATAATTTCACAAAGGTGAGATCTAGTCAGTCACAATTACAGTAAACATGACTTAAACACACTTATTGCCCTAGTAAAACGATCTTTAGGAATTATAGCAAGCAATATTGCTCTAACAAGCTACATCCGCCAAGGCTTTCATTTTCTTTTCCACTGTTTAGTTATACGGTGTCTGTTTTGAATAAAGATATTTTGAAGAATGCGTCAACTGCTCAAGACAGGGTCAAAAACAACATTGAATTATTGACTTTCATAGTATGGACAGTTCCAACATTCTTCAAAATATCTTATTTGTGTTCTACAGAATAGTATTGATAGCATTGGTAGAATTTAAGATCCCTTTTTTTCTGAATCAAGGTCCTAAAAATTTAGGGGAAGAAAAACAAAGCCATGTCAATTTTCAGAACATCTAAACAAAATGTTAATTATTTTACCGAAATAAGAGGGATCATACAAAATGCATGTTATTTTTTTATTTAGTACTGACCTGAATTAGATATTTCATATAGAATACATTTACATATAGTCCACAAGAGAAAATAATAGTTGAATTTATTAAAATGACCCTGTTCAAAAGTTTACATACACTTGATTCTTAATACTGTGTTCACCTGAATGATCCACAGCTGTGTGTGTTTTTTTTTTTAATGATAGTTGTTTAAGAGTCCCTTGTTTGCCCTGAACAGTTAAACTGCTCGCTGTCCCACAAATTCTTTATTGTGTATTGTGTTATTGTGTATTTGAACCCTTTCCAACAATGAATGTATGATTTTAAGATCCATATTTGCACAATGAGGACAACTGCGGGATTCATTTGCAGCTATTACAGAAGGTTCAAATGCTCACCAATGCTTCAGAAGGAAACACGATGCATTAAGAAACATACAAGTATCTTCTGTAACTTCTGAAAGGCAGTACTAAATGGAAAGAAAAAAAGATATTTAGGCAAAATAAGAAAAATGTACACATCTTCATTCTGTTCAAAAGCATACAACCCTGTAATGCATCGTTTTTCCACAGAATGAAGAATCATATCTGCCCATATCAATTAAGATATGCTGCTTTCCATTTTTCAACACAGATTTACATTGGAAACAAGCTGTTGGGCTTGAGGTATTTGCACCCTCTGTCCTTATTATGATCATTACACAGACAACCTGCCAAAGCCATCCGTTAAAAACTTCAAAAAATGAAAAAGGGAACTCATCTATTGATTAGTCCACTATTACAGCCCTTATTGAGTTTATAGTCTCACTTTTGCAAACCATTCCAACTCAACTTTTTTTGTTTAGTTTTTTTTTATAAAGACTGAAATTTGTCAGAAGCTTAATGGTGGTCAAGTTAAAGTTATGTGACTGTGGTGTAGTTTGTTTATAGCCTACATTTTCTGTGATAATCCACAAGCCAAAAGAAAAATCCTACTGTGTTTTTGTCAAGAGAACCAGGGCGATATTAACTTTCTGGGTTGGCCTACAAAAATATGTCATTACTGCAAGACTCCAACGGAACTCTTGTTAATGACATCATCATACAAATGGGGAAGCAATAACTTCTGCTAATTAATTGGTTTGAGATCAAATTAATGTCAGATTACTGTTGTAAATAATGAACATGGCATATGAGAACTACTTTGTTCTCTGTTGTTTGTTTTCCAGATGGTTGATTTAGTCATGGGTTCCCACATATGTCATATTCACCCTGTGTACTAGTGCACATTTACACTCTTCAAACACAGCACTTGATATATGTAGAAATATTTTCGACATAATGTTTCTATCTATCTATCTATCTATCTATATAAACTTCCACAGACTTCAGTTCTAGCCACACAACTTTGCAATACTTAATGCTATGAATGTTCATTGGAACTATTTTATCGGGAAACTCAGAATCTCTGTTGGAAACAACAGAACTTGCAACCAGATGACTAAAGATGCTTTGGGTAAACGCATACCAGAGAGCAGGTTTCTCAAAGTGATGTGTTTTGACAGTTTGAGGTTTCAGCCACACTCTTCTTACTTCATGTCTGGTTTTGGAGATGCTTGATTCAGAGTCTGCTTCAACAAGGTCACCAGCAAGATCCAAGGGACCAGTCCAGGCCGGACTTCTCTCATTAGAGGAGGAAGTGCCTCAGTGGGGTGTCTCTGTACTCTGCAGGTACTGAACCACAGGAAAAAGGGGTCTGGCCCAGGGCTCAGCTGTTTCCATCTGGACTTATCGTTTCATCAGAACCACTTGCTTTGAGAGGGTGCTGGCATCTCAAACATCCCTTTTCCGCTCTAAAAAAAGTAAAAAAAAAAAAATCAAACACTTCCTTTTGACCTGCTTGTCTACGGCTTTTAAATATAGCTAAGTAACTAGTCATGGCTTAGATCAGTTTTAAAACGCTTCACTTGTATAATGTTAGCCTCTAATAAAATGCATCAAATTCCTATGCATTTTAAGTCTTGGCCTAAGGAAAAGTTAAGAAACATTGTTTTATAATTAATACCACTACATATGTCTTTAAAATGTCAAAGTTGACAATAGAGTGTTTTTTTTTTTTGTAAACAATACCACTGAACTGAATGAAACTCACATATTTTGCTGATTATTACTGCTGAAATGATCAATTATTGTCATGTTTTGGGCTGTACAGGTCCTTCTCAAAAAATTAGCATATTGTGATAAAGTTAATTATTTTCTGTAATGTACTGATAAACATTAGACTTTCATATATTTTAGATTCATTACACACAACTCGAAGTAGTTCAAGCCTTTTATTGTTTTAATATTGATGATTTTGGCATACAGCTCATGAAAACCCAAAATTCCTATCTCAAAAAATTAGCATATCATGAAAAGGTTCTCTAAACGAGCTATTAACCTAATCATCTGAATCAACTAATTAACTCTAAACACCTGCAAAAGATTCCTGAGGCTTTTAAAAACTCCCAGCCTGGTTCATTACTCAAAACCGCAATCATGGGTAAGACTGCCGACCTGACTGCTGTCCAGAAGGCCATCATTGACACCCTCAAGCAAGAGGTCTGTGGGAAGGAAAAAGTGTGGCAGAAAACGCTGCACAACGAGAAGAGGTGACCGGACCCTGAGGAAGATTGTGGAGAAGGACCGATTCCAGACCTTGGGGGACCTGCGGAGGCAGTGGACTGAGTCTGGAGTAGAAACATCCAGAGCCACCGTGTACAGGCGTGTGCAGGAAATGGGCTACAGGTGCCGCATTCCCCAGGTCAAGCCACTTTTGAACCAGAAACAGCGGCAGAAGCGCCTGACCTGGGCTACAGAGAAGCAGCACTGGACTGTTGCTCAGTGGTCCAAAGTACTTTTTTCGGATGAAAGCAAATTTTGCATGTCATTCGGAAATCAAGGTGCCAGAGTCTGGAGGAAGACTGGGGAGAGGGAAATGCCAAAATGCCTGAAGTCCAGTGTCAAGTACCCACAGTCAGTGATGGTCTGGGGTGCCATGTCAGCTGCTGGTGTTGGTCCGCTGTGTTTTATCAAGGGCAGGGTCAATGCAGCTAGCTATCAGGAGATTTTGGAGCACTTCATGCTTCCATCTGCTGAAAAGCTTTATAGAGATGAAGATTTCATTTTTCAGCACGACCTGGCACCTGCTCACAGTGCCAAAACCACTGGTAAATGGTTTACTGACCATGGTATTACTGTGCTCAATTGGCCTGCCAACTCTCCTGACCTGAACCCCATAGAGAATCTGTGGGATATTGTGAAGAGAAAGTTGAGAGACGCAAGACCCAACACTCTGGATGAGCTTAAGGCCGCTATCGAAGCATCCTGGGCCTCCATAACACCTCAGCAGTGCCACAGGCTGATTGCCTCCATGCCACGCCGCATTGAAGCAGTCATTTCTGCAAAAGGATTCCCGACCAAGTATTGAGTGCATAACTGAACATAATTATTTGAAGGTTGACTTTTTTTGTATTAAAAACACTTTTCTTTTATTGGTCGGATGAAATATGCTAATTTTTTGAGATAGGAATTTTGGGTTTTCATGAGCTGTATGCCAAAATCATCAATATTAAAACAATAAAAGGCTTGAACTACTTCGAGTTGTGTGTAATGAATCTAAAATATATGAAAGTCTAATGTTTATCAGTATATTACAGAAAATAATGAACTTTATCACAATATGCTAATTTTTTGAGAAGGACCTGTACTAATCGGTAAGACCGGAATTTGGAGTACAACAGACTACCAAAAGTTGTAACAAATCAAGGAGAAGAGTGTAAAAAATTGTCTGAGGAACAAAAGACGTTTGTGGTTGGCCAAACTGAACCAGATTTTCAGGGCAAGAATCTTGACAGCATTTGTGTTTGTTTTTAACATCTCCGGTAAGGGTGAAATATTAGACTAATAACTAGTAAAGTAAGGTATTACTTTTTCATTTACAAGAAAATATCTAAGTTACTTTAAAAAAAAAAAAAAAAAAACCAACGCCAGTTACTGCTTGTTTCCTGTATGTATTTAAACACATTTTATTAACTAATGTCTTTGCTGCTGACCTTGGCTGATCCAATTCATCCATACGAAAAACTTACTTTACATTAACATTTGTGCTCCATTCTTCTCTTTGCTGAAGAGTGTTAAAACGTATTTTTCCTACAGTTCTACTGTACAAACGTTAATTTACTTTTCCTTCAGCCTTAGGCTTATTGTGAAAAAAGGTATCAAATTGGAAATGAAAGCAGCACAATCACGAAAAACATCTCTTGCGCTGTTGACTCTAATTAAGTACGTCAACTAATGCGTGATTACGTAAAACTCAGGTACGTACTAATAGAATAATATAAATGGTTGATGAATCTGACCATCTGAATTTAGATTCTAATTATTCGTAGATGGAACTGACCTGACTTGTGCTGCTGCGTTCAATAAGAATCTTAAGTTATTTAAGATTTGCTCAAAAAACAAGTTCACTGCTGGTAGAATCATGTGGAAGAGAAACACAAGAGGGCAATAGTTTACCAGAAATGTTATCTTACATAGCCTTATACTTCAAACCAGCTGTGTGGATTGTCAAAAGAAACACTTTCGATTTTCCCATTAAACATCTTTATTTATATTATTATTTTTAATTTTTCTAAGACTGAAGTGTCTGCATGAGTTCTGGTTTTGCTCTGACTGATAGGGTGGCATAGCATTTTGTTAAAGGTTAAAAGCTGAACCCCCAGAAAAGATCAATCCTTATATACAGAGCTGACAATCTAACAGAATACAAGCTGTCACTTAAGGTCCTGTTTGGTGAGCAGAGCCCTTTCAGTTTACATATTGTATTTTAAGAGATAGCCTATCTTGCTAAAATAATGATTAAATAATATTCATTAAAATATGTTTAAAAGAAAGTGAATAGAATAGAGAATCTTTTGGTATTTTCTGCTGTAATGCAACAATGTGGGCTTGGCAAGTAACTAATGGAATTTCCTGAATTTACCTGTTCATTCTGGGTGTGAAAGACCATGGTTCATTTTCACAGAGGACTAGCTGATTAGAAACTTTGTTTCAAAGACCAGACAAATAAATGTGCATAATTATTGGAAATAATGTCCAGATAAATGGAGATATGCCAAATTATGAAATCATGCGCTCCTCGATTGCATATCCAGTCATTACTAGAGCTGCACTTGGAAAACAGGTGTTTCTAATACAGAGAGATGTCTCCACGGTCTTCTACCCCGTTTACTTTCTGATGATGATTCAGATATGATATTTCATGGCTGGAACCGAGCACATGATGGGAAGTGATCTGAGAAAGAAGAAAAATAAAGAGGAACAGAGAGAAGGAGAAAAAAATTTACTCACTTCTGAAGACATCCATGTAATAGATGCTGATTGTGCTTTTAAATCAATGAAGTCTGTGCCGGGATAATGAGGGCCAAAGCCCAGACATGAGAGAAGTGATCATAAATACATACTGTAAACGTATTAAGAGCAGACATATTAAAACCAGAAATGTAAAAATTACCCACATCCAGCGTCTAACAGATTCCTCTCTTCCCAATCCCGCTTGCCCTCATTCGCTCTCTTTAAACAGGTGGCATATTTATATGCATCACCACAGTGAAAAGGATGAATTTGATCCACATGGTCGTCTCTTTCTTCTTTATTTCAAAGAGAACAGCAGGATCAATCTTTTGTTTTTACACATTTATTTTTACACATATTGAGTTTCAAATAATCATTTCTGGTTTCTCTTTATCTCAAGCCCATGATTATAATAGAGGGGAAAATAAAAGGGCATGAAATGGATTGCATTTTTTGTTTTGTTTGTTAGACTAGTGCGTTTTCAGACTTAAATCCTCCTGCTTTGTGTGTATAGTTAAACTTTAAAAAAATCATTAAACTATTCAAATACATAAAACTTCACATGTACATCAATATTATTAAATCTATGATAATTTCTAAATTGAGATCCATACTGCATGATGCCATTTTAAAACCACAGCCAAAAGCAACAAAACATGCTTGATTTTTTTTTTTTTCAAGAAACATACAGAGGACTTATAATGTTTATTTAATGAGCTTTATGTGCTTGGCACTTGTATTTACAGTCTCAAAAGCCTAAAACATTTTTTGTTCATTACTCCCACACTATTTAAATTCAACATACACTGGCCATATAATTGCTTAGCATTTAAATATATTCATTTACAAACACTCCAAAGCATATACCTTGTCTTCCTATGATTTTTATCCACACAAACAATTTAAAACCTATGTGCTTTGCGTGCATTCAGTATTGCTCATATGTTTCACTCAGGATATGGTAAAGCCTTTTCCAAACCGACAGGCAAAGGTTCAGCATTGTCAGAACCAAACAGAGACCCTGTTATTACAGGAGGATTTGACTTTGCCATCCTGAGACCCCTCATCTCTGAAAGGGTCAGTGAGCTTACAACATTGCATCACAACAACAAAAATGTAATACTGACAACACTTTTTCGCTCACAGTTTTGAGGACACTTCGTTCATGTTCTGGCTGATGTCTCTTGTTCTTGTGGGATATTATTGCTGTCATTATTGCACCAAATATGAATCTTCATCAGAATCCATTTTCAAAAAATCAGACCTCATTTGTTTGAGTTCAGTTTTGCACATTGTTGAGGTCTGCAGGTCAGTAACAACAACAGTCAAGTTGAAAGGGTCATGTTTAGCTTTTATATCCATTTGTTTTGGCGGCACATCATGTGATGAACACAAGTAACACTTCAACTCCATTTTAGTTTGACGATTGATAAGGCATGTGTGTAATAAGTCCACACTGAACAGCTGGTGTCACAATGGCGAAATGCTCAAGCCAATGCATCAGACATTTTGAATAATAAAACTCTGAAAACCCAGTAACGCTGAGCACAAAACTGCAGCAGCTGTTCGTCTTTGGTGTTTTGATCTGTTTTTGGTTTATTTTGCTTTTTCGATGGCTTCAAACCATGTGCATGGACATCTGTGAAGAGGAGCCATACTGGCGGCCGTCACAGCTGCCGGCCCCTTGTTGGCTGCTGGCAGGGTTGCCGATCATGTGCATACTGTCCATGCCGCTGTTGGACAGGTACTGACGTTCAGCGAATGCTCCGGCGGAGGAGGAGGAGCACAGTAAGCCACCCTGAGGTTTCTCCGGGCTGGCCGCCAGACGCGGTGAGGCCGGGAAGTTGTATCCGTAGAGGTTGTAGGGATTGTGAAGGGAAAAGGCGTTATATGTGCTCTGCTGCACATGATGATGGCTCCCAGAGAACATGTGGGCGGAGGAAGGGGAGGAGCCGGAAGAAGCCGACGACCCGGAGGCGGAGCTCGCCCCGGCTTGCATGACGTACTGCAGTTGGGACGCGGGAAAAGAGGCCAGCTGACTTCCATATGCATCCATCTTGCCTCCGCCGCTGCCACCGCTGCTGTTGCCAGCAGCCAATGAGGCGTGAGCCCCTCCCTGCATTCCGGCAGCGATGAGAGAGGAAGTCCTCTGAGGCAAGAAGGAATCGGAGGCCTGGGCAGAGGCCACAGCGCCCCCTGTGGTCTGGAGGCGGCCGTAGGAGCCGTCGGCCAGTCCTCCATAGCCCTGCAGGGCGGCCATGTTGCTCCTGGCACATGCGGGGTACTCGGACAAGCCCAGGTTACACAGCTGGCTCTCCCTGCAGCCCACATTGAAGGTGTTGGGCGCCAGATGGAAAGTAGGAGGGGAGCAGGAAGGGGAGAGAAGGTGTGTCGCACCGGAGGGAGATGGAGTGCCAGTGCTGGAGGTAGTGGGAGAAGTGCCAGTGCTCCCTCCTGAAAAACAGAGTCAGCAAACATTCAGAAACATCCAAACCCCAAAGACACACTGTTGATACACGTTCCTATGCATAAAGAATAAGTGCACACACAAGAGGAGAATGGTGAGACAGAGCCAGCTCTGAAAACACACACACTGTCCAACAATCACACCAAGAGTGTATCTCTTATTTCATCCTGTGGACCACGAGCAGTCACCATGGCTCCTTAGGGAGAGCGTTTCGTCTGGTTACAAGAGAGGCCTGTTCAAACCTGGCAACAAGTGCCATGAATTAACCCATAATGGAGCGCACATCTCCGCAGTGCTATTCTGTATTCTTCAATAGTTGCTGAGCTTTCCTGAAGGGATCGACTCATGTCTTTCCAAACCTGTGTGATTTTATTTCTTCTGTGAAACGCAAAATAACATATTTTGAAATGTCAGTGGTTTTTTGTATTCACACTGAAAGTCAGTGGGGACTTATTTTGGCCTCAACAGACTTTTACTGTATGGACAGTATGTTTTTTCAAAATATCTTGTTTTGGAACAACATGAGGATGAGTGATTTTTTTGTTTTACACTTTTCAATTTGATTCCCTATGTGAGGAATTTAGGTTTCAAGGATTCTCGACATTTACTGCCACTCAAAAGTTTGGGTAATTGATTTTTTTTTAGTAACTTAATTAAAAAAAAAAAAAAATAATAATAATAATAATAATACTTTTATTTAGTAACAATGCATGAAATTGATGTAAAAATACAGATTTTTATATTGTTGCGACAAAATATTTTTACAAGTTTGAACTTGTCAAAGAATCCTGAAAAAGATGTATAATGGTTTCCACAAAAATATTAAGCAGCACAACTTTTGATTAGTATTGATGGGGAATGTTTCCTTAGCAGTAAATCATATTACATAACATAAGAATAACATTTTAAATAGTAATGATTCACAATATATTATAGTTTCTACTCTATTCCTGGTCAGAAAAATGCTTGTTTCAAAAAATCTTACTAACCCTAACTTTTGAGTTGTGGTGTACAATACCAGTCAAAAGTTCTTGAACAGTAAGATTTTTAATGTTTTTTAAAAGAAGTCTCTTCTGCTCACCAAGCCTGCATTTATTTGATCCAATGCATTGAAATATTTTTACTATTTAAAATAACTGCTTTCTATTTTAATATTTTTTAAATATAATTTATTCCTGTGATTTCAAAGCTTAATTTTTAGCATAATTACTCTAATCACATGATCCTTTAGAAATCAATCTAATTCTGATTTGCTGCTCAAAAAACATTATTATTATGTCGAAGACAGCTGAGTAGAAGTTTTTTTTTTTTCAGGTTTCTTTGATGAACAGAAAGTTTAGAAGAACAGCATTTATGTGAAATAGAAAACTTTCGTAACATTATAAATGCCTTTATCATCACTTTTGATCACTTTAAAACATCCTTGCTAAATAAAAATATTCTATATATATATATATATATATATATATATATATATATATATATGTTATAGTGTATAAAGTGTATGTTACTAAAGTTTTTTTTTAATTTCAGATAAATGCTGATCTTTAGGTCTTTCTATTAATTTACTGCTTTTAATATTGATTATAATGATAATAAAAAAACGTTTCTTGAACAGCAAATCAGCATATTAAAATGATTTATAAAGGATCATGTGACACTGAAGACTGGGATAATGATGCTACAAATTAAAATCTGATCACAGGAATAAATTACATTTTAAAATATATTAAAATAGAAAGCAGTTATTTTAAACATTTTACTATTTTTGCTGTGTTTTGGATCCAATAAATGCAAGCTTGGTGAGCAGAAGAGACTTACTTAAAAACATTCAAAATCTTACTGTTCAAAAACTTTTGACTGGTAGTGTACATTCGTAAACCACGGGTTAACGTTGTCAGTATGATTTATTGGATGAACAGTATGCAGCCTGTTTAAAAAATTGCTCGTCTCACTCTTGTACATCAGCTAGGCTTATATATGCTGGATTTTACTATTCAGTTTCTACTCAAGATACTTTTTTGACCATAAGTATACGAATAAAATTCTCTCTTCTTCACTCAAAAACATTTTCCATCACTGTTTGACATTTTGATTTTTCCCTCAACACTGAAACAAAATACAGTGCATGAAAGTTTCTGTGCCTGTTTAAACCGCATAAATATTTAATAAGGTAAAGGCTCTTCAGTTTATGATTGGCTGTTTGTTGTGAAACCTCTAGCCATACATTCTAAGCTTTGCTTCACATTGTATACTTTTGGCATTTCACGCTGGTATACATGGGGTTGAAAGCGGGTTTAAAGAGACAATAACCACAGTATGAAAAGCCCATTACATGTCTTGTCAGCTACAACCATCTCAGGGATAATGTGACAATGTTGAATGCGAATGTGGCTTAAGTTTCATAATACGCATGTCTGGTCAACAGAGCACTGGCCGTCTTCTCTCAGTATGACAGGCAGCATTTGGGCATACGTTCATAGAGGGAAAAAATTCACTGGCACGTATACATAGCGAATAAGTCAAACACTTGGAACTGAATGATAGCGGTGGGATATCTACCACATATTTCTTTATTAATGAGAAGTTGGCCAGCACTCAGTTTGTTGTTTTGAAAACGTAGTCTGCTCTATGGCTCGGAATGGGAAAGAAACTAAATAATTCAGAACTCTCTTGGCTGAGGCTTGGGCCAGCTCCATATGCGTTCGATAATACAGCTGAGTTCTGGTTCGCTCGACGTGGTTCTGTTCTGTTGGCTGAGGGAAAGGAGACCTCGCGGTGATGTCATGTTTTCCCCTTGTTGTCAGGCTGGGGTGAGAGAGGCTTCAGTGGTGCTTTGAGAACAGCTAATTACTCCAATAGATCTGCATGTTGTTCTTGAGGGCATTCAGTTTAGGGGCGGAGGGAGAGAACACAACGTTTTGTCAGCCGTGCGAGAACTTTAATTAACATTTAATCTGTTTCGTGAAGTTTGTGATGACAAACAGATGTCTACTCAGACAAAATATCATGCTCATATTACTCTGACCTTATGACAAGAGAAAAAAAGTAGTTACATCAACATTTGATCATCTGGGCCATAACATTAGCTATGAGTAAGTGACTGAGCTAAAGAGATGGTTTTAGCGATCAGACACGTGCTAGGGCAAAATTCACAGGAAGAGTTGTACTTTCGAATGACTGGATCTGTCATCATTACTCACCCTAATGCTGTTTCAGGTTTCAAAACAGATCAAAAGTACCATAAATGTACCATAAAAGTGGTCTACAAATTTTGTGTGGTATATATTCCAAGTCTTCTGAAATCATATGATCCCGTTGTGTGAGAAATAGACTGAAATATGTTATTATTGACTGATAATCTTTACCAGAATGCTGAATCAATGAGTTGAACTTGAGAACTGAATCAGTTCAGTTAATGAATCATTCATTGCGTACCAGATTAAACAGTTCAAAAAGATCAGATTGAACATAATTTACAAATTGCTACAAATTGCTACACTGCTATTGAACAATGACGTTTAATAATAAATATTGCATTTTGAATAAGTGAATTTAAATGTACACTGAAGTTTCTTATGCTCATCAAGGCTTCATTTATTTAAATACTGTAAAATATTATTTCAGTGTAAAATAACTGTTTTCTATGTGCATGTATTTTAAAATGTCATTTATTCCTGTGATGCAAAGCTACATTTTCAGCATCATTACTCCAGTCTTCAGTGTCACGTGATCCTTCAGAAATCATTCTAATATGCTAATTTAATACTTTTATTATCAATGTTGGAAACAGCTGTGCTGCTTAATATTTTTTTTTTTGGAACCTGTGGAACATTTATTCAATATAGAAATCTTTTTTAACAATATAAGTCTTTGCTGTCACTTTATTTTAGCAATTTAACACATCCTCGCTAAATAAAACGTTTAATTTCTTTCAAAAACTGCAAACTTTGAACGTCAGTGTATATTCTTACAAGAGATTTCTATTTGAAACAAATGCTGTTCTTTTTAATGTTTATGCTGATTTATTATCAGTGTTGGAAACAGTTGTGCTGCTTTAATTTTTTCTTTCATTTTCTGGAACCTGTGATACTTTTTTCAGGATTCTTTGATGAATAAAAGATTAAAAAGAACAGCATTTGTTTCAAATAGAAATCTCTTGTAAGAATATACACTGACATTCGGTTAGTGCATTTTTTCTTTCTTTCTTTCTTAGAAAGAAATTAAATGTTTTATTTAGCAAGGATGTGTTAAATTGATAAAATAAAGTGATAGCAAAGACTTATATTGTTAAAAAAGATTTCTATATTGAATAAATGTTCCACAGGTTCCAAAACAAATATTAAGCAGCACAGCTGTTTCCAACATTGATAATAAAAGTATTAAATAAGCATATTAGAATGATTTCTGAAGGATCATGTGACACTAATGGTTGATGAAAATTTAGCTTTGCATCACAAGAATAAATAATGTTTTAAAATATATTAAAACGGAAATCCATTGTTTCAAACAGTAATAATATTTCACAATGTTACAGTTCTTTCTGTATTTTTGACCATTTTTTTTGAATTATTTAAAAAACATTAAAACATTTGAACAGCAGTGTATTTTTAATTTATTTCAAATGATGAATGAAGAATTTTTAGAGTGCTTCTCACGTAAGTCTCCAGTGTGGTTTAGTTTTAGGGTGAACTGTTTCTTTAAGTGGTTGAAGAACGGAAATAATATTTGATCTGTCGAACAGGCATATAGACAGCCTCACTCTTGGACGTAAAAACCCAAGATTGTCCAACTTGTCCCACCCAGTGCAGAGCTCCCTACAGGCTTAGAGTCATTCATAAATCCACTGTGGTATGTGATTATTGTGGCCACACAGTAATTTTAAAAATGATTTATGAAGCAATATTTTGAAATCCAAAGCCTCTGTTATTCAAGTAGACATGTTAAAAACATCTCCCCTCCCAGGAACCATGCGGATACCTTGCTGTTTCTGCATGTTCGTGAAGTCTTCAAACGTCAGTGTCCTCACTGGAGGTCTCCAGAAAGCATACGTCTCCATTATTGCCTCCAACCCGGTCCTGCATAAGGGACAGTGACAGAGAAAGCCGGAGGAAGAGATGTGAGATGGCAGAGAAAACAGGTGAGCAGGTCAATTTATGCACATGAGGCAGCGGCAAAAAGGGAGAAAAAGAGAGGGGGAGTTTGAGGAAACTGGAGCCTGTAAAAAGGAGCAGGTTTTTACTGTGCACATAAATCTGGGTGATGTTTCATCTGTGCTCTGTACATGGCTCCCCTTCCTGTGTGATTTACTCCTCTTTGCAGCGCTCCCTGCATCGGCCCTCGCCATGCAGCTTAAGCGGCAGTAATTCTCTACTCCTTTTTGCTTGTTAGTGAGACGCTCTAATGACTCGCTGAAGCACTGGCTGAGACTGAATCCAAATACTGGTCACTAACCAATAGGAATGATTGTGATTTACATTAAAATACTGATTTATATCTCGGTTAAGGATAATTGATTCCACCGATCATCAAAAGCTAACATTACAACTTAATCTGCGGTTTGTAAACTGGGATAAGAAGGACCCAGTGCATAAATGGAACTGTGGTTACTTTGTGACTGATCAACTGTTTTATTATATGAAAAAGTCTTTTATTAGCATTGGTTTTGTAAGGATATATGTGTGAGGGCAAGAGCATTTTCTATATATATATATATATATATATATATATCTTACTCCCGAATAATCTTTTCATCTCTATTTTTCTGCAATGAAAATCTAACGCTAGTTCATAAATCAGGCGGTCTATTGTTTGAAAAATGAAAAAAGATGTCTCAAATATCTTTGGCGATAATACTCTCCAGATGGAAGTGAGCTTTCATGTGCTGAGGGTCTGTCTCAGACTTTCTCGCAGTATACGATCGTTCTGACTCGCATCTTAGAAAGACGGAGCAATGAAGTGCATGGAAATACAGCGAGAGGGAATGGAAGGCGAGCGAAAGGGTGGGAGAGATTGAGGGAAAGGAGTTGAAAAAGCGAGAAAAGGAAAGAGAAGCATTTTTCTTTCCGCTGCCCTCAATCAGATCGCTTTATCACAGATCGACTAGGCTTTCTTGGCAGCCAAACGAGGGAGTGATTTTAATGTAGCGGGACGTGGGATTAGAAGGGATCTCCCTGGGTTCATATCCATATGAAAGGCCACTGCTGAGATATGTGTGTATTTGCTCACACAGCATGGACAATACGGAGCAAGGATAAGATTTCTTGAAAATCTACCTGTTTCTCCCTGAGTCCCGGAATCCTTTGGCAAATGGGTTGCGGTCGATCTTTAGACGGGTAATCTGTTACAAGAGAGGAAAGCCAAAACAGACTCATTTAATATTATTTTGACATATTCACACACTTTTATCTAATCGCTTTAATAAGAAACATCTTTTTTTTCAGTTTGTGGCTTTCAAAACTGATGCATGACGTAGTTTTATTTTATGATGCACAATATATTGGTACTGGTTGATATTAGAGAATTTTTTTGTATTTATTAATATCTGTCAATTATATATATATATATATATATATACACACACACACACACACACACACACATACATACTTATATCCCTTGAAGAATCTGCAAAATGTTAATTATTTTATACCAAAACAGGGATCAAACAAGGTGCATGTTACTTTTTATTTAATACTGACCTGAATAAGATATTTCACATAAAAGATGTTTACATATAGTCCACAAGAGAAAATAATAGTTGAATTTATTCAAAAATGACCCTGTTCAAAAGCTTACATGCGCTTGATTCATAAAACTATGTTGTTACCTGAATGAAACACACTGTATGATTTTAAAATCCATCTTTTTACACTGAGGACAACTGAGGGACATTATTTGAGGGACAAGTATTACAGAATGTTCAAATGCTCACTGATGCTTCAGAAGGAAACACAATGCATTAAGATCCAGGGGTTGAAAACTTTTTGAATTTGAAAATCAGGGTAAATTTAATTAATTTTGTCTTCTGGGGAACATTTAAGTATCTTCTGTAGCTCCTGAGTGGTACTAAATGAAAACAACATGATATGATACGATAGGCAAAATAAGAAAATGTACATTCTGTTCAAAAGTTTACACCCCTGGCTCTTAATGCACTGTGTGTTAATTCTAATATAGACCAATTATTGTTTATCAGCCATAATATGAAAATAATTTTTGTATAGAAATAAGCGCATCCCTAGTTGCCAATTAACACCTTAACTATGTGGTTTCATAGACACAATGGTGCTGTACACTGACAGTCAGTAATGGACCTGTTGGTTCTGGTAGGCTGTGACCGTGGTGAAGACGGTCTCTGGGAAGCTGAACGTCTTTACTCCTTCCCCGGTAGGAACAGGTTTGGTTGGAGAGAGCTCACTGCTGAAGTCTTTCCGGATCACATGGACACGGGGCTGATATTTGTGCATCGAGTGCAGGATGATCTAGAAATAAAGAAAGCCATATCATCAGCTACTCCGCAACCGCAAGAGCACATTTCTGCAGCTGTATGGATAAAATGTCTGTGGCATAATGAGGCTGTGAATATCAAAGCTGCTCGGTTCGATATGAGAACATGCTGTATCACAGTGTGTACACATGTTGATGAGATATGAATCAGGCTGACTTGAGGGTGAGTATCTCACACCGATGTGTTGGCGTCAGAGCATGGAGGCTGTAGCCTTCCCTCCGGCCCTTAGTCTGTTTCTAATTACTCCCAGTGTCAGTGTGCGTCTCCTGGGTCCACCGCAACCGAGGAGGTCAGGCAAGAAAAGAGAGGCCTTTGCAAAACAGCTTGATGACAGTAAATTTAATATTCCTGCTCCCCCCTTCCTATCCAATCCAAATGCGCAGCCCAGGAGAGACCAGTGCTGCCCAAGGCCAGACAACACCAGCTCAATGAAGACAGACTGCAGAGAGGAAGTGTTCAAAGCCACACTGCTGTAATTCCACAGATCAGAGATATTCACGATTCAGAACATTGTCTGCGGCCAAAAAAGGAATTTGCAGGTGATAAAAAAGGGGAAAAAAACAACGTTATGAGTGCCGAAGTTATACTTTTCTAAACTGTATAACCTGCAAAAATGTATACACACACACCAATACACATTTATGTATAATATTTAAAATGTGATATGTGTAATATATGTGTTAATTCTTATTCTGAAATTTAAAAGACAACTGTCAGACACACACACACATACATATATATATATGTTGAGATTTACACATCATCTGAAAGTTGAATAATTAAGCTTTCCACTGATGCTTGTTGGGATAGGAATATTAGGCCGAGATAAAACTATTTGAAAATCTGGTATCTGAGGGTGCAAAAAAATCGAAGCAATGCATATTACTAATCAAAGATTACGTTTTTATATTTTTATATATTCTCCTAATGAGTTTTGGCATGAAAGAAAAATCAATAATTTTGACTCATACAATGTATTGTTGGCTATTGCTACAAATATACCAATGCTACTTAAGACCTTCTGTGGTCCAGGGTCACATATATACACTATAAGAAATGGTACCGCTTCTGGTACCGCTTCTGGGTAGTTTTATTTAACTCAATTAATGCTTAAAAATAACTTAACCTAAAATGCAGTGGAAATTAACATTTATTACTGTGTTCAATAAATGAGCATTTAAGTTGAATAAATAATAATAAAATAATAAAAAAAAAATTTAATTGTTTATTAATAAATGTTCACCTTTTGATGATTGCTGATGCCTCTAGTAATATGTGTCAGATTTTAACTGGCCATATATTAATTTTTAATCAATAGCTGAGTTAAATAAACTACCCAGAAGGTTGGGCTAAACATTTAACCCAACCGCTGGGTCAAAACAACCCAGTCGCTTTTAGAGTGTATATATATTACTTATTTTGAAGTAGAAGCATCCACTACACATCCAATTCTAGACCAGTTATATTTCAACCCTCTTTGCGATGAAACTGCAATCGAAATGATTTTTTGTCAGGAGGAACGTGAGGTTCGTATGTTCCATGGCGGTGAGGTCCCACACAGGACGTTCCAAGGGTTAACTTCAATTCCGGCCCTTGCTCGCCCTCCAGGCGAACAAAAAATAAAGTCTCTTTTTACGAGGTTGTGGTATAAGAAAAGTCCCCTCTCCTCTTCCTGAAAAAACACCAGCCTGCTGCAGTTGTAACACCCAGATGTTATTACATTTGTCAGAATACTCGAGTGATAGCATCAGTGACTCGAGTCAAAACAGCCCCATATGCAGAGGAGATGCCAATAGAGCAGCGAAGTTCACAGACGTGGCCTAAGGCAACTATTTCACCCACACCAACCCTGCATCTAAAATACTGATACACTGTATCTCTCTGTAAAGAATACGCAGCCTGTCATGTGCAATTACTCTATACTCGCTGCCCTTAGACTTTACAGCACATTCTACTGGTCATGGGCAGATACAAACACTGGCTACTCTACATAAATTAAAAGTGGATAGTCACATTAATCAAAATAATGTAATAAAATACAAAAATACAACTGGGTTTTGATGAAGTACACCACCAGTCAAAAGATTTTGAATGTTTTTTTAAAGAATTCTCTTCTGCTCACCAAACCTGCATTTATTTGATCCAAAATACAGCAAAAGCAGCAATTATTCTGAACTTTCTATTCATTAAAGAATCCTGAAAAAGTTCTATTCAGCTGTTTTCAACATAAAAGTTTTTTGAGCAGCAAATCAGAATATTAGAATGATTTCTGAAGGATCCCGTGACTGGTAATGATGCTGAAAATTCAGCTTTGAAATCACTGGAATAAATTACAGTTGAAACTATATTCAAAAAGAAAACAGTTATTTTAAATAGTAAAAATACTTCAAATTTTGCTGTACTTCGGATCAAATAAATGCAGGCTTGGTGAGCAGAAGAGACTTTTTTAAAACGCATTAAAAATCTTGACTGGTATCAATATGTATATAATGTCATCTGTCAATTGTATAATATCAACTGGACAATAAAAGCTACCTTTAAAATCACTAATTTTATTTTTACATTAATACACTAGGTTTTCTACGACCCCAACAATAAAGAACGCACAGTTGATCTCAAAACATGAGGAAACATTGAGAGAAAACATGAGGACTAAGCCTTTAAAACCATGCTGAGCAAATTAAGCACATTTTTCTTGTGGATCTCATTATTTTGGAGAGAGCTGGACGTATCACCCCATTTTTCACTGTCACTGAACGATACATAACCATGACAACCTAACAAAGTGAGCTGCGGATGAGAGTGTCCTCTGATGGTCTGATAATAAAATCATCCCTGTTCACTCATTCCTTTAGTACAATGCCTCAGACCAGAGCCAGGCACAAGACAATCACACTCCAACAGCGACACAAAACCAAAGATCCAGAGGACATACTTGAAAACAATTCATATATGTTAGGGGGAAAAATGAATGTATTGTCAAACTATAACATGTGCATACATTCCATATGTACTCAGCTGTCTGTGTTCAGCACGGACGCATTGGGAATATCAGTCAAGTACAATAAAATCAATCTTTTTCCAGTTTTGCCAGTTCTTCAGAGAATACACTGAATAATGATTTTCTTGCTTGAGAGAATATACAGATGTCTTTTGGAGAGATGGGGGGGGGGGGCTGCAATCTATCAACAAGTGTATTTTATAAATACAGTGACGTGGATAAGCAGGTGTATGCAACATCTCACTCAAACGTATATACATTTAATGTGCAAATATTGTGTTGTTTGTAGTATAATGAGTTGTTTTCTACTTTATATTCGTAAACAAATATAACTGGAGGTTGTAAGATTTTTAAGCATCTTGTGCGCACCTTTTTTTAAACAAATGAGAAATGCTGCAGTTTAAAATACAGTCAAACCAAAAATATAGTTTTTTTTTTTTTTACTAGTGGGTGGAGGACACTATAGTTCATGTATGTAAGTGAGAATAGCAAAATAAAGTAAACTGTGACATATTATACCCAAAAATTACCAGTAAAATTGCTAAAAAAAAAAATTGAGACCATAATTTTGAATTGACACTTTGGCTTTACATTGTTTTGCTACATACCTTTCTATCAAAGTTATCTGACATTATCAAGATGAATTTGTTCTGACAATTTAACTGTTCTTGTCATATTTTATTACCATTTTCTAAACTATAGCGAATAAACTCTGATAATTTAAGAAATGTTGAAGGTGTCTGAATAATTTTTGGTTTGACTGTAACTGTTTTCTCTTTTAATATTTTAAAATGTAATGTGTCTATATTTAAACTGTCTCTGCATTGTCTGGAACATGCTCCTAAGAATTTCACTCACCTAAGCACAGGTGCTGTGGTGATGTGACAATAAAATGATTTGATTTGATTTATTCCTGTGATTGCAAAGCTTTTTTTTTTTTTTTAGGAGCCATTACTCCGGTCTTTAGTGTCACATGATCTGATGCTGATTTGATGCTCAAGAAACATTTCTTTTTCTTCTTGAAAACAGTTATGCTGCTTAACGTTTTTGTGAAAACTATGATACATATTTTTCAGGATTGTTTGATGAATAAAAAGTTCAAAAGAACAGCATTTGTTTGAAATATGTGACCATGGACCACAAAACATAAGAGTCATAGGGGTCATTTTATTTAAAATTGCAAATTATAATTAAATTGGAATAAATACGCTTTCAATTGATGTATGGTTTGTTAGGATAGGACAATATTTGGTTGAGATACAACTGTTTGAAAATCTGGAATCTGAGGGTGCAAAAAATCTAAATATTGAGAAAAGTTCTTAGCGATGCGTATTACAAATCAAAAATCAAGTTTTGATATATTTACGGTAGGTTTTTTTTACTAAATATCTATGGAACATGATCTTTACCTAATATCTTAATGATTTTTTGGCATAAAAAGATTATAATTTTGACCCATACAATGTATTTATGGCTATTGCTACAAATTTACCCATGCTACTTTAGACTGGTTTTGTGGTCCAGGGTCACATATAAGTCTTGATAAATGTCTTTATCGTCACATTTGATACACATTAAGTAGTGAATAAAGTATTTATTTTTAAAATAAATAAATAAAACTAAAACGACGGACCCTAAAGTTTTAAACACTAGTGTATATGTATATACTGACATCAATATTTCATTAACTGCAAATAAATGTACACTCACATGGCCTTGATCATCCAGCTCATTGTTGGTGAGTTTGAGTTTGTCGAAGCTGACCACTTGTCTCATCCAGGTGTCTCCTGAAGCTAGTGAATCTGGGTGGATGTAGACCCTGGGCGGCACTGGCGAATCCGCGTTGCCCGCCACCATCCACTTTGAGCTGTGATACACATATCTGCAAAAATAAGCATATAACTGCCATGATACTCTGCTCCTGTGGCCAAAAATGACTCATGTGCTCAACAATCCAACTTTTGATTGTTCAAAACACATCTAACACACCATACAAATTCAAGATAAACAAAACATCCTATTGGACCTTTTTTGGACTGTTATAAAATACTAACTCATACTAAGGTATGTAAACCTCTGTTTGCATTAACATAATTAACAGAAAGCAATAAAAAGGTTCTGATACATGTGTCTTTGGGCACTTCTGAAGTGTTGTTTGCAGGGCATTCCCTCAGCTGACTGCCTGAGGCACAGCTGGATGCCTTTAGTTCTGGCCATGCACACAGTTGAAAGTGCTTAACAGTGACGCCTCTGCCAAAGTCATCACCCAGCTCTCAAACATGAACGAAACTCTCATTTGGCCCCTTTTGTTATTGCTTGGCAGCATTAAACATCCTCGGTGTCTGTCTTATTCTCTCCCAGATCACCCCACTGCTGCGGACATGAATGTGCGTGGCCTGCACGTGTGTTCGTGCACATTAATCTGTTGATCTAAAGCTAAATAGATTTAGCCGTACAAAATGTGTGCTTTAACAAAAACACTCACACGTCCGTCCTTTGCACACACACACACACACACACACATATAGTGCCAGGCATTTTTGTAATTTCCTGTTTGGAGTACTGTTTAGGGTTATGCTCAATGTAGCAGGGAAAGTGTTAAAGAAAAGGGAAACTTAAGACCAAAAAGGACTGGAAATTTGATTAGCCCTCTTTCATCTTTCATAAATCTGCCATCTGGCACTAGCACAATCAATAAAGATCCAACTTTATGTGACACCTTTTTGGACAGATGGTGGAGCGACTGCCCATTAGAGTCCAACAATATTTAACACATGCAGTACACTGTACGCAAAAGCATTTACATACATTTAGATGAGGGCAAAAAAGCAAAAATGGGGTTATTATAATTGTAGGAACCTGTCAGTTTCTCAGGCACACAACATAGCAGCAATATAGACCAAGAGTACTGTATATATTGGATTACTTTACTGACAGAGTAAGCGATACTCTGAAGTGTGGATTGGAGCATGTGCGCTACGTTTACATCAAGTTGAGTATGCAACATGTGCGTTTATTGCGTGCATTAGTGTGCATATATATAAAACAAGAGAAAAAAGACAGGCATGCCTGAAGTTGACAGCTGGACAAAGAAAAAAAAAGAAACAAACAGGGCAAAACCTAGATGGAGAAAGGGAAAGGCAGCCAGCGCACACGGGATATTTGTGAATAAATTAGTTAGAGAGAGCCTGCAACAGAAATCTGAAAATCTGGGCCGCTTTGTATTTTCCTACTTCTTCTCTCAAATATACGCCATACCAAGCGGCCACATTAAAGAGCAAAGTAATTCAAGTAACACGTAAAGAAAGATTTAACAAGTCTAGTATAAACTCTATGTCCCTTGAAAAGGGCAGTGCGCCTAAGTAAAGTGAGTAAATTCCAATAAAGGCTGCGTTTCCAGACCCGAGCCCTCGAGACACATGAGGCATTCCAGTGACAGCTCTTTGCTCCGTTTGCAAAGCCTTGTGGTAAATTCCCCAGCCAGGAAGAAAATCCTATTTAATTTTACAAGATCTTTTGGCTTCTAAAATCCTCCATGATATTTGGGGGCTCTAAATGGCTGTCTTCAAGGCCAGTCCTTGAATGGCTGTGGGTTTTTTTTCTCAGTAAATGCATACATTAATCTAAATATAATTGAACTGGAAGATTATTGTGTTGTCCCCTTAATGTAATTAATATGGTAACAGCCGCAATGTTACTTGAGTTTATTAAAAACTAAAAAAACACTTAATGCCTATATGAAAAATGTTGGGGTTTTCAAGCTGCTGCCTAAATTGTAGCAGATTTAGACAGTTTTGAAAAACAGAAACAGATTTTATTTAAATGTGATGCACTGATGTATGACTAATGAAAAATATATCCTCCTTTTGCTTCTAATCCCCTCAAACAGAGTTCAGATTTCAGCCGTTTCCAGTTTTGTTGGCGTGTGGGACTAAAGCATAAACACAATTCAAATAGTTTCACTGAACACAAACACAAATCAGATGCGTTATTTGGATTCATTATGATTGCAGCAAGAAACAAGGCAAGCTAACCAATACTATGTTGATCATTAGGTCTTTTATTATTTACTATTAACTTAACATGGCACATTTAATTATGGAAGGGACAAGTGCACGATTGCAATTCGTGCATGCAGGCTTTAGTTGCATTCAAGTAAAGCTTGACTGTAAGCATGTGTGATGGAAAGTTGTCATGGTGAGAGCAAAATCACAGGGACACACTACACCACCTTCAATGCTGATACGGCAACTCTGTCAGGGTTGCCGTCAGTGTTGCTTATTCATGTAAATCTCCTGCCCCATTTCAAGGGGGATCAGCCTCCTAGTTTATAGACAAACTTCTAGTGCATATTGATATTTTTCTCCTTTCTCACTGCATGCTAATAGCTGTAGCAGTGCTTACCTGTATCTCTTGTTGTCCACTGGTACAATGTCCATGGCAATGTAATACTGCTGATGTGGATCCAGTCCCACGATTTTAACTCTCATAGCAGGGAACATTCTCCTGAAACAATAGATTGTAATTGCAGTGTTTAAATAAGTCAAATTATACACAGTGATAGCACTGACAATGCGGTAAGATGAAAGTAAGAAAAAATTATATACAAATTGTATTGTGTAGTGTGCATGTTACAGTGATGTCTATTATGTTGAAAAATGCAACACTCTGACAGAAACAAAAACTTTTTTTTAATTATTTTCATCTTTGAAAGTGTGAAGAAAGTGTATGTTTTGTTGCCCACAAATAATAGCAGGATTCAGATAGATTTGGTAAATTAAAAAGATATTTAAAAATATATATATATATAAAGTATCAAAGACCTAAAAAACGTCTATAAAATAGTTCAAACAAACTAAATGAACTGAACAAAGGAGGCCATATTTAAAAACGTGACTCATGTCTAACAAGACATTTTTGGCTAATTCCTCATTTTACACTTCAAAAGCAACTTCTTTGTCTTTTCATTTAAGCGTCATAAATCTCTTTGTTCATAATGAGAGAAAAGTGTCTGGTCGCTCACCCCCACCCCCCACACCTCTAAATTTATAGGGTTATTATTAGCAGAGGCATAAAATACACGCGGCTATTCATGAAGTCTCGCTTTAAAATCAGAGTAATTATTATTTCAGGCTTTATTTTGACTGAACATACAAACGAAGAGAGCCTACAGTATAATATGTGAAATAGTTGGGACACGAGTACCTTTGTTTGATAAAGGGTTCATGTAAAAACAAAATTGTTTACAGTTCCAACGAAAAATGGCCTTACTCGGGATTTATTTCAGCAGTGCGAAGAATCGGGAAAAGGGTCTATTGACGATATTTAAAAAACATCATAGTGCAGGCCCAAGCAATACAGCTAAATTTACTGTATTGGGAATTTGAATAGTCTTAACCAATCTTCATAATGCTAATTTTAGAATTCAGATTTTAATTTTTTTAGAAGAAATAAAAATGTTAAAAGGCTAGTTTGTTATCGCTACCAGAACGTTTTGAAAGTCTTCTCCGTAAACTGAGGGGGAAAATAACAGATTTTGTACATAATTATGTAAAAAAAATAAAAAAAAGACAGTTCAGTCATTCTTCACTGGCAAGGACTCTTTTGGGCTCGTTTAACGAGGTCCATTTTTTCTTCATAAGGTAACTTGTAAGCCACAACAAGAACTTCTATTAATAATCTCTACTTTACAGCCATCTAGTGCAATCAGGAAGTATTCATAAGTACAAGTTCTCCCTGTGTTTTAAGACGAGGAATTACACCAATAAATGGAGACATGTTTTCATGTTGGTTTGATCGTAAAGTGTAAAAATGGCACGGAAATACCTGGCAATCCCGCCGAGAAAGAAAGGGGTCGAAAGGTCTTACTGTGAACTGTGCAGGTTAAGTTATATGCTCGGTTTGGGCTGTAATTGACGCCCAAAAGAGCAAGAAAACAAAAAACATATTTCAAATGTATTAATTAGAAACAGTTGTTGTTGTGCTGTTAAGGCTGAGTAAGTAGCGGAATAGCCCTACCGTAGTTCGTACTTCTGCCCCCATGTGTAACACATTAGCGCCCACAAAACAGAGTTTTCATGTTTTCAGTCCCTGTGCGCAGCCACATTGCTTTGCCAAACAATGGTATGTTACCTTGAGATTATTTGCGCGTCAAAAAAAAAAAAAAAAGTAGCCTGTGCTACTTATGGGCTATAGCAAATAAAAAGAGAAGTTTTAAATTATTTAAATGTTATCTAATATTTGTTTAATCCTTGTTGGTTGAATATATTTTCAAAAAAGCTTTAATTTTCAACTAACAACTGAAAAATACGACTTTTTCTTGATTAATTAAGCATAAAATGTCAAGTGGTGTAACCATCAAGCAAAAACACCAAAAATGTTCCCTTGCACCTTTATTAGAGTGAGAATTTCAGTCAATATTTAAACAAACAAATAATTCTTCAAAATTGTTTTTTAATGTACCTACAATATCGTCGACTTTTTGTGTCATGAATAGCCTATCATTAAACATTGACGTAGGCCTACGTTAAAATACGTGATTTGCAAAAATAATAATAATAATAATAATAATACACTTAATGACCTTGACTCAGACATTCTCTTTGTTTCACGGTTTTCTCATAACAAACAAAAATGTCTTTATGCATGTTGGTTATGTCACACTGATTTTAATTTGAATATTTATCACATTTTGCAAGTGAATGACTGCTTATTATTAAACAAAATATTAACAAAATATTATGCCAAATACTTATGCCATTATGTCAATCATTTCAGTTTTTTATTTAGAATTACAAACCTTGAATTCAGAATACAAAAAAAAAAATGTTCATTACGCAGGTTTATCCAAAGTTGCTCCGTTCATATTCTATTTGAATGTACTTTTTTAACAGTCGTACAAAAAAGGGAGCGTCATAGTGACCCATGATTGTTTATAATATATATTCAGTCATATAGGTCTTTTATTTGCAATTTATATAACATTTGAAATAGGATAAGCTTTATATTGATTTGTGTTTTGTTAGGATAGGACAATTTGGTCGAGATACAACTATTTGAACATTTGGAATCTGAGTGTGCAAAAATATCAAAATATTGAGAAAATCGCCTTTAAAGTTGTCCAAATTAAGTTTTTGGACAACTTTATTATTATTCATATTTTGGATATTACTAATCAAAAATTAAGTTTTGATATATTTACGGTAGGAAATTTACAAAATATATTAATGGAACATAATAATTACTTAATATCCTAATGATTTTTGGCTTAACAGAAAAATCGATAATTTTGACCATTCAATAGGCTATTGATAAAAATATACCCGTGCTACTTAAGGGTCACATACGTATCTTGAAAATGTTTGATTTCACATTCCACATGATTAAATATGTTTGTATGTTTTTGGTTAAACATACCTACCTATACCATAAGTATAAACATTTTCTTTAATATGCTGCAAACTGTCTGATCCAATATGTTAACTTCTCCTCCATAAAATAGTTTTTTACATTTCATAAAAGATTTACCTTCCCGCCTTAGTTATGATCATTTCTGTGCCAATGTCGTGGAATCGTTTCCACAGGTCAGCGCACTGCAGCTCCACCTGGATCTCCTCCATAGAGGCTGAGGGTGAAGGCTCGCAGGCGGTGGGGGTCAGGTCCGCCGGGGAGCCGAACGAGCAGGACGTCCTCTCCGCCAGACCCTCGCCGTCAGAGCCCGGGCTGGCCTCCGAATCTACAAAGAATAAATAAAATCATTATAAACGCCGGCAGCACGAAGGAGGCCTCGGGAGGCCTGTCGACAATACCGAGCGGTAGAACCAGATCACCTGCAGCCGTAAAGGATAACGACTTGGATTCGCTCAGACCATCATAGATTTCGGCCTTTGAACGGCAAGTGAAAAAAAACCCCCAGCAAAATAAATAAAGTGGAAAATCTGATTCAGCACCTTGGCTCTAGAAGATTTCCTAGTGTTTTCTGAAAATACACGGCGTGTGATGATTTTGGACACGCGCGGGATGAACAGACTAATGAGATTTTCCTCAATGAAAAGTAGCCTACAATCACCAAAAATCGAAATTGTCAATTAAATAGCTAAATAATTTATTTCGAAGCGCTTTTTGATCTTGTTCTTTTTTTAGCTAATGTTTTGAAGCAAACGTAGCTGGCAATTGTGATAAAAATCCAAAGAAAAACTGTTTAAAATTAGTTCATTTGTGTCTAATGTTTTAAAACAAAATGGTTATCATTAGAGCTACAACATCAAAAACAACCAATTTAAACAAATTCATCTGAGTTACCAAATATTTAAGCATTAGGATGGTAAAATTAAGAACAACGTAAAAGCAAAGATACGGTGTGGCCCTGCCGTCGATAAAAGGCAAAATAAGTGTGTTAAAACAGAAAAGTCTATAAATCGATGTATTGTTGTTTAATTATCTACAGATTTTATTATTCAGGCGTCTACATAACCTACAAAGAATACTGAAATAAGCAGGATTGTTTTGGCGGTACATGTCATGCAAATGAGGCTGTGCAACCATAAGCTGCAGAGACTGGCCAGCAGCCCGGGCCAAACCACCGGCACCCAGTGCACAGAGCCCTCTGAGGCCACGGGAAAGAGGTTGCGGAGCACTAGAGCCCGAGTCAGATATAGTCAGACTTTTCATCAACTTCGTGAGGGATTCAATCAGCGTAATTACAGTAATGAAGCCCATCGTCTCTTTCACGCGATCTCCCAGGCATGTCCTCAACTCCATCCAAATCCGTCAATGCTGTCGTTTCTGAGCTGCTGTCATTGAGCCATTCCACAAGTCTAATGCCCTCTGCCAGAGTTACTTACGACATAACATAACAAACTGCAGACTACCAGCGTCATCTGAACACTACAAACTGATTATTTCGAAATAATTCAGTGACAAGTAACAAAACTTCACTGTTCACCATGGACATGATAACACTGCTGACTCAGTCAGATGTCCTGGAGTTCATTTAGGTTACTCGAACAAACGTGTTCTGTAATGTATGACTGCGTTGCTTAGTGAATGCGTAAAAATGGAATGTTAATATAGTGTCTCTGAGTTCACGCAATGACGCAAATACAAACACATATTTTGTATTATAGGCTATAGCTAGCCATCTAATAATAGCAAGTTAATATTTCTTCTGCCCGTTGATAGTGCAGCAAACTGGGCTACTTTCACATCAACAAATTCATTTCGCCTTATAGAGGTTGAATTAGTTGTGAATGACCTAATTTTTTCTTGGGACAGAGGCGAACTAAGCATGAAATTGCAGCGTAATCCAATCCACCAGGAACAGAACCACCTGTTTCCGCTGGACTTCATTCAGTCCCATGTAAGAGGGAGGTAATAAAAATAAAGATTAAGACTCCTTTTAAATGTACACATCTGTCGTTTTTCATTTTGACGCTGTCTCTCTGGGAATTATGCAAGCGAAGGGTAAAAATATGATGGTTTAAATGACACCGAAGGAACGTCTTTTACTCGTAAAATCAGGGCAGAATTTACAAGGATACGGTAAACATTTATTGAAGAATTTAAAGACTTCACTGAGTATGAACAAATGCAATTCATAGTTTTACTAATGTAATATTTTTATTAAACACAACAGACCTCTTACTATTAATAGCCGGTTTGTTATTACACAAAACCCTGTCCATGTTTTATCTAAAGAATAATTAATTGAAGTAAATTTGAAAAAGCACATTATTTCATTTGTTTATTTATTGCAAAACACAATGAGCAAAGCTAAACTTAGGCTACATTATATTAAACTATCAATGATGTGCTGATTGGAATGCCTCTCTCTATAAAATATGGTGTGAAAATACGTATAAGTTGCATTAATTAGAAGAGGACAGATACCAAGTCTAAAAAAGGGTGGCCGAAATTACACTTTAAAGGTGAAAATTATTCTTAACATTACTTTCCAATTTAAAACGTTTTACGATTGAAAGCATAAAAGCCTGTTGTTGATTCGCGCATTACATGCTTCGCTAAAACGCCGAATATCTAGACTTTGAAATGCATTTAAAAAATAGTAATAAAACGTTTATAGTGAAATATTTTGTGTGTAATTTAATCAAGATGGAATCAGTCTAGAACTTTAGATATTGTTGTTAAAAGAAGTAGAAATGTTTCCATTTGTGTTCACCCAAAGAGAAGCAGAAACTGACAAATCCGTGTCTGTTTAGAATATCAGCCTCGGATAGATGAGAAGTTCATCTGTATGCATGTGCGTGGGACAAGATAACATCTCGATCGATGTATATAGATTAACTTGAATTATTGTTCCACTTAATTGACTGAATCCATTTTTGTGGTCGTGTAGCAAGAAAGTTAAACTGCTTAAAACATGTTAATAATTCAAATATTTTATTTAAAATTCATCGATGACCTACGGATTTACCATGCAACCTGTGAGTGTCATTATATTACAGAATAGCTTTCTAAAGGTCTTCGTTAGGCTACTAATAAATGAACGCAAATTTTGAGATTTCCGTATAATATTCACCAATGGTTTACAGTTCGACGCTAAAACTAAAAAGGAAAAAAATACATTTCATTCTTTCTGTGATTGTTGTTCAGTATGAATACGATCAGTTATCTGTTCAAACACATGGAGGCCTACTGTGACCTGCTGCCCCGCAATGCATAATCTCACAGAAATTAAATTGTGTTCATTATTAAAAAGTAGCCTATTAAAAATTGTGACAGTTGTCTTTTTTCCAAATAAAAAATAAAATGATTATATAAGGATAGGCCTACTCACCTGTCGCAATTTTCGTTCTCCTATGAAATAATGCTGCTCTTTGGTTTCAGAATTGCTGGACTAACTTCTGTCTGTGCTCACCATTATTTTTAAAATGCGACGAACAATCACATTTTAAATCCGACGTAAAGAGTGGCCTATATCAGAATATGTACAGAATGATCAGTCAGCAGCCTGTTGTGTGGAACTTAATGGTCTGCCTAATGGCAAATGCTTCTGAAGCGAGACTAATGAAGTGATGACTAACGTTGCAACAGTTGAACTACGGCGATGAAACCAAGAAACATACACACACACACGAAGACACACACACACGCACACACTCGTGCGTGAGCGCCTGCAAGCGTGAACTTACTAGAGCGCTTATCTTTTGAGGCGATCTAGAGACGGGCACAACAGGAACAAACTGACAACCACAGGGAATAGTTTAAACCTCTGCGCTCATTTTTTTTAAATCATTTCTATATAGGCGTACTCTTCTTTTGACCTAATAAACATAAGAGCATAATAGCAATATCTGGCAATTGTTAGGCTCTAGAATAGGCTACGGATTTTTAATAATGCACTTGATTCTTAGTCGAAATTAAAACACTGATCCTTTTCTTGATGTAGCCTATAAATCACAAGTTACAAATGTTCTAGCCTGCTGTATAATGCAGTTTTGTACTTTAAAACAATGAAAGCTGTGGCATTCCAACATTCATTTGTCTGTTATGAATTAAGACTTCCTTTTGGGTTTGTCTCTTTTAAAAAAAAATAATAAATTTCACTGACATAGAAATAACGTCATACACTCTAAACAAAAAAAAAAAAAGGTTCCATAAAGGTGTTTTTGCAGTGATGCCATAGAAGAACAATTTTTGGTTTCCAAAAGAACCTTTCAGTGAACAGTTCTAAAATTAACATTTTGAATTTTTTTTAAAATCTAAAGAACCTTTT
Organism: Cirrhinus molitorella; assembly: GCA_033026305.1. Lineage (NCBI taxonomy): Eukaryota > Metazoa > Chordata > Actinopteri > Cypriniformes > Cyprinidae > Cirrhinus > Cirrhinus molitorella. Next base: position 25,601,601 of record CM065122.1, on the reverse strand, counting down.
CTTCATTTGAAAGGTTCCATGAATGTTTAAGATTCTTCATGGAACCATTGATACCAAGTAAAGAACCTTTATTTTTAACAGTGTAGTTTTAACTCGTTTAATAATACTACTACTAATAATAATAATAATAATAACATTTCAGCTTTTGCTTTGCGATGCTGAATTAAAGTAATACTTGGCCTCACTGCATAGGCCTATAATTGAAACATTTATTCCAGGGCAAAGCGTTAGTTTGCAAATGCGGTCAAAAGTTATGTGAGATGTTAACGGAGTGCATGGCAATTCGGTTTGCCATGTCATCACGCACTAACCCGGATCGATATCCAGACAATTAGCAGGATCCTCGCCGTCTCCCAATTGTCCGTTGCTCGCGAGGCTCTCCATAGACAGCTCCAGTTCCTTTTCTTCCCAGCCCCGGAGCTTCCGCTTCTTGTTTGTCCCGATCAGGGCTTCTACCGAAAAGGCGTGCGCTCGTGAACTCAGAGCGGCAGCGGATCGTCTCCTGTCACTCATCTCTCCCACTGCAAATCCAACGGAGGATAAACAGAAACTCCGTCCGGGCGGCAAAACGCGCAAAATGTTAATAACGGGTGGATTTAGGTCTCCGGTGACGACGGTAATCCAAACCCAAGTCTAATATATGCCCTTTAAAGGCTTAAAAATAAAAGAACCCATTCCCAACGAAGAGACTTGGCTTAATACCTTGGTCCGAGAAGATAGTTTGTTAATATATGTCGATGTTTTGAGTCTCCGTCCAACTTCTCTACGTCTCTTTTTCTGTCGTTGAGTCCTCTCTGATTGATATTCACTTCTGGAAAACTTTTTTCGAAGCGTTAAGGGCAACCCTCTCACTGTTTGTCAAGTCCAGCGCGACCAATGGGGAACGCAGGAAGGGAAAGAGCCAAAATATGTCGTCCAATCGAAGAAGAGAGAAATAACAAGCATGGTGGAGAAACTCTAAGCTGGAATTTGGAGATGGCCATCTTACAGTGAATTAACCTCATTCGATTTAACAAGCAGATAAAGTGCTATCTGTTCTGAAAGCACTGGTTTGAGTTCCTTTCCGGAAAAAAACAACCCGCAGTTAATTAGAGTCATTACTACTATGCAATAAATTATTTCAGCAATTTTCTTTGTCAAGTTTGTGTAATTCATCCCCGAGCTCATCGTAAAATGTTTGGTTGATTATGCAACTTATTTCATCTTTAAAATTGCTTTAAAATTCTTCTTTCTTCTTTCTTTAAAGCGTTTTTCAACTAATGCATATTTAGATATTCTAAATATTAAACTTGATAAATACCACACGAATGCTACACCTAACTGGTCTATGATTTAATAAGTGCATTTCATATAGATTTCTTTTCTATGGATTTCTTGGATTCCACAAAACCGAATACGTTTAAATATAAAATATTTATGTGTACTATGCATGTTCAGCAATGCTTTCACTGTTAAACAAATGGTATATTTCACTATAATCAGTTACTGAAAACAAGTGTGTGAATGTGTTTATGTTTAATTTGCAGAGACGGAATATTACTGTAATTAAGCTTCATATAAAAGTGTCAAGAGCATATTCTTGCATAACACGAATTCTGTTGGCTCCCGCAATCTGGGTTGTTTGTTCAAATCGGAGTGGAATTGAAAACTTTTATAAGTTTTATCTTAGTGGTGTAAAATAACAAAAAGCAACACACTAACGTGAGAATCTTTATAGAGCATTAAATCAATGCAAGTTGTTTCATGGTTTTTAATCAAGATTGTTTCCAAACAATTAACATAGCCTACTGTATAAATATGAAATATTACTATAATTGAGAAGTGCTACAACAATAACAACAGGCTAAATGGATTCATGTTTAGCTTATTAATAATGTTTTGTTTATGGTGTAGAAGAAAATAACGAATAATTACTTACAGTTTTATTGCCGGCAAATATCCAAATAATAAATGCAGTAAAATAAGCACAAATTAGTAATAAACTATAAAGCCGTTGGATTTAATAAAACCACAAACAAACCAATAAATATTTAATATAACAATTATTTAAAAATAAGTTTTCGAAATAAGAAATGAAAAACGGCTATGTATAGAGAAATTATAGTACAATTTAGAAATGTACTAAAAAAAAAAAACGTGCAAAAAGACTTTGTGTATATGCTTTGATTTCTTACCTCAAGTGGCTAATGTGGCTAATAAAATGCAGAAGTTCATAGTGTAGCCTCCCTCTAGCTATTACAGCATAAACCCTGCTTGAGGTTTTTCCTTCAAGTGATTTATTTATCTTACTTACATTACATTTCATTTCATTTTATATTTAATTGTTTTAATTTTTTTTGTTTATCAAAAACGTCGTTGAATTGGCTGAGCGCAACGTCAGCACTGTACCCATAAATAATTTACTGATGAGCTAATTTACTCTGTAGCTTACTGCTTAAGTTTATCTGTAAGAGCCTGTAAGAGTTTACTTCGAAGCGGTATTCAAAAACCTTTTAATTATTTCGCTTTCAGTGATCATAATGATGACATTTATAGGATTCGGACATTTCATTGCAATTTTTTTTCATCACCGTGCGTTATTCTGAATAATTTCCTTTTCCATAAGTGATTTATTTTTAATTGTTTACTAATTTATTAGTGATGCTGCTCTTAATTAAATAAAGTTGGAATAAACAGGCTAGTCCTGTTTTAAATGCCTCACACAAAATGAATAAGTAAACATTTTTAGACTAGCCTACTATTGATTATAAATCAACAGACCATCTGATTTGTAAAATGAAGAACTAAAGGAATTAGTATGGCAAGTCTCATTAGATGGACTCGAATTTACTCCCGCTGGATTAGACGTTTCCAAAAAACACGGGACGTTTTTTCTAAGGAAAAGTTAATAAGCCGATTATATGATTTCGTCGTCGAATGCAGAATATTTTGATGATTGTTAACGCTTAATTAGAAAAAAAAGGCTGACCCCTGCCCCCAGAAAAAGAGCTAGAGGGCTCACAGCATTCACATCACATGAGCCATTACCCTAACTCAACACACACTTGACCGCGCATCGCTTGGTATCATGAGCGCTGCATTCGATTAGCACAAAGTCCGTGCATTATGATAAAACACCTACCAAATGTCGGACACGTTTTGTTATCGTTTTATCCAAGATTTTACTGCCGTAATCCAATATTGGCAAGAAAGTATGCTTGCAACTTGAGGTATTATTTCTATTTTGCTCCACATATGGAGTCTATACCAGCGCTACAAAGCTGGCACAAACTTCATCTGCTAAAAATAGCACATTTGAACAAGGCGAAAATGAATGGCACATCAAAGCAAAGAGTAACGTGAAATACTGTCAAATAACAAGTGACTGCTCCTCGCCATTCCGTCAGCCTACATTACAGAGAGCGAAAAAAGCTGCTCTAAACAAACGATTCATTTTGCTGGACTGATCATTAATTGGCCCGTGGAACGAATAAACTTCCCACCTAATCCTCCCATATATCCTTAAACTCAGAACAGAGTTTGGAGAATAATGCATGTTTGTGCAGCACATGACGATGGAAACCTTTTCAATTGCAGTTTAAAGAATGAGAGAAAATGCGGGTAGAGTTAATGATGTTTTCTCATTTCATGATTTATGATGACTTCTTTTTAGAATTATTTCAGCGCAAAGTGGTTTATAAAGCTGAAGTCATTATAAAGCAGGAAATGTTATTTTTGTAAGTAAATTTAAGTATATGAAAGACGTATGATTTGAAATCCGTTCCAATTTAAAATTACATTTATTACTCATTATTAAAAAAAAAAAAAAAAAGAAAAGAAAAAAAGTCATAGCCTATATAACAACAAATCAATTCTGGCCTGTTTCGTATTTTACTTATATTGGTAATTTGTTTTCGGAATTTCCCGTAATACACTCCGGTCTAATTTATATAAAAGGTAGACAGGACCATATTCAGTGTACTTATTTGTTGCATTCATTTGTTTGTTATTTTCAGGAATAACTGGGCATCCACCTTTTTCTCAAGGTGAGAGTTGCGCAGCCATTTGTACATTTTATGGGTGTGGCTTCCGGTCTCATTGGCTTCTAGCCGTTTTTAGCTGTAAACACAGCTCATTTTTTTTGCTTGCTATTGCAAACTGGTGTGTCTTATGTTATTTTAATGTATTATCATAATTATGAACACATTGGTTTGTAGTGCAAACAGTATTACCGTTTACGCCGTTATTGTTTTCCTTATTTCGGTTACTGAACCGAGAGTCTCACCCATAGGCTTACTTCTGCATTGAGGAAAAAGGCGGATAAAATCTAAAAGTGTAACATATTCAAGTGCACCAATTCTGCTAAAGCATGGAATTTTCTAACAGGTTTTAGTTGCCCTGCTTTATTTCTTCTCACAGATTTCTTTCTTACAAGAGAAAAACAAGTGCAATAAAATTTAAATATTACCCTTACACAACTATGTAAACTATCGGCCTTGAGCAGAATTTGGCAAGAGTTGGCTAGACTTCCAGTTCCCCCTGCACAGCAAGTGGGTTTGTTGAGGTACGTGTGAGAATTTGAACGAATGTTATTCATTTGACAATATATATAAAATAAGGATTTAATATTGCTTAAATAAAAAATGGACAAAAACACAAGATGAATGCAAACAACTCAGTGTTTGAACAGACACGGGCAATCGATGGTGACTGGTGTTTTTCAATGGTAAACTAAATGAATCTAAAGACAGACAAAGAAAAGTTCATTGCATTTTACAGTTCATAAATCCTTAATGGAAGCCCACCAGTTTTCTAACTTCCATCATCACAGGAGCCGCAAGGCTGCGAGCTTTTTCTTCTCCTTTGGCTAACAAATTCTCAAGATGGCCTCTGTCGGCTCTTAGTCTTTGGATCTCCAGCCGAATGGGTTGCAGCTTCTGTACAACAGCCTCGGCCACCACATTCTTGTATTGTCCAGTGTCCATACCTTTAGCCAGCCTGACAACATCCTCCACGCTCTGTCCAGACACAGCAGAATGCATGGAGACTAGGTTTGATACACCTGGCCGACGCTCGGGCTCATAAGTCACTTCAGAAGTGAAGTCAGTCACAGCTCTGCGAATCTTAAGGACTATGTCATCAGGCGTATCGGTCAGGAAGATGGTAGCTAACTTTTGAGGGTCTGACTTGGACATCTTAGAGGATGGATCCCTGAGAGATTTCACCTTTCGAGTGCAACCTGAGAGTTCAAAAGCAGGAAGAGATAAACATTTCATCTGTGTTAAAATCAAGTGACTATTTCCTATAGTTTCCTATTCACTTACATTATAATAGTTAATAGTTAAAGGGATAGTTTACCCAAAAATGAATGAATTCTGTCATTATTCAGTCACCGTCATGTCGTTCAAAACCCGTATCTTCAGAATGGCAAATAAGATATTTTGAATGAAATCCATGAGCTTTCGGAATGGCGGGTTTGGAATGACGCAAGGATGAGTAATTAATGACAGAATTTTCATTTTTGGGTGAACTATCCCTTTAACTATAATGTAATAAACTATATATAATTAAATATTTATATAATGCAATTATATAATATTTAACTATATAATAATAATGATTCAAAAAGGACATTAAACTGACAGTAAAGACTTTTACAATGTTACAAAAGATTTCTATTTCAAATACATTTCTGAAGAAAAAAAATATCAGGGTTTCAACCAAAATATAAAGCATTAATATTAATACAAATGATAATTAAAGAGATGACGAATAATATAATTTCTGCAGGATCATGTGACACTTAAGACTAGAATAATGGCTGCTGAAAATTCAGCTTTTTAAAACATACTCGAATAGAAAACTCTTATTTCAAATAGTAAAAATGCCACTGTTTTAACTGTATTTTGTAACAAACAAATGCAGCTTTTGAGAGCATAATCCTAAATAGTATATGTGAACCTGCACCACAAAACCATAGGATCACAGTCAAAAGGGTAATTTTTGAGAAAAATTGAGATTTATACATAATCTGAAAGCTAAATAAATAAGCTTTCCATTGATGCATGGTTGTTAGCATAGGACAATATTTGGCTGAGATACAACTATTTGAAAATCTTTAATCTGAGGGTGCAAAAAAAATATATATATATTACGGTAGGAAATGTACAAAATAATTGTGATAATTTTGACCCATACAATATATTTTTTGGCTATTGCTACAAACATACCCATGCTACTTAAGACTGGTTTTGTGGTCCAGGGTCACATATAATATAATACAGCATATCACTTAATACCAGTAAGTTATAATACAATATATTTTTTTTTATATTCACGAAATGAACCAGGTCATTTTTACCACTGCCAAAAAGTGGTGCAGGAAACATGCTATTTAATCTAGATTCCTCTAAAAAGCTTCCTTTACAATACTGCCTAACCATTAACCATAAAACAGTAATCGCAGGATGCAATTTTCCACTTTTTACAAGATAAATTTCAATAAATTAGCATTACACAGTGACCACAAGTCGAACACTCATCAGATTGAAATGAAGAATCTCAGGGAAATAACTGGGTTGCGTAAATATTATTTCTCTGTGAAATCACAACACAGATGGGCTCTAATGGTCGGATCTTTGATTTGGTTTCAGGGCAACAGATATTGTTTGGCTTCTTTAGCTTTGGCTCTAGGATGCAGGCGCAGTCTTCCTTCACATGTAAGAAGAGCAATGTGAACCGGTCCTTTGTGAAGTCACTATAGGGAAACCCCCCAAATCCATTATCACCCCATCACTCAGATAGAGGAGGAAGAGAACACTCCTTTAATCAAAGCGCCATCGCACACATGACCGGTTTCATATTGTGCTTTTATGATGGCGATAATTACAGTGAATGAAAGACTGTAGCTCAAACTGACAATTCAACATGCCAGCCATGTGTGTGCACGACTTGTGTATAACACACAGCGAGGAAAGCAGGGAGCTGGAGAAGACACTTGAGAGCAATGACTTATTTGTGTGTTCGCTGAATGACACTGAGTAATTTGTCTTACCCTTCCACTTTTCAGGGTTTGCGCTCAGGTGAATGCTTATGAGAAAAACAGGCTGATTAAAACGGGAAGTTAATGTCATGAGGCAAAAATGAAAACCCCCAAACATACTGAGCAGGGCACGAGGCTCTGGGAAGAACTCTCCATACTGGTTGTTAAAGATGCGGGCCAAGTCCTGGGCGAGCTCCAAATGCTGGATCTGGTCCTCCCCTACTGGCACATGTGTGGATCTGCACAACAATAACATCACTCTCTCTCAAACACAAAGCTGGAAACATAACCACACTAAGAATAAAACACATGAAGAGCACAGGCGGCCGTACTTGTAAAGCAGAATGTCTGCTGCTTGTAACACTGGGTACGTATAAAGCCCCACACTGCCTTCATTCTTCTGCTTGCTCTTCATCTGCAAGGAAAAGAAACAGAGGATTTACCACTTGATGGATGGACGGACAGAGAGGAAAGTTTGAAATAAATCTGAAGCACCTTTCATTACATTTGGCTGCAACTGTCTATTTGTTTTCTTATTACAATGAGGTCTAACATCAGCTCTTTTTCAGTTTCCCACATGGGGCCGAACGAAGGAGTTTTGCCACATTAACGCACGCAGACAGCATCCAAAGGCCACTTTCCGCCACGTTTCACATGCACTCAGCTGTTGAGTAAACAGCTAGGTGTTTTCCCTGCAGCGGTGGGAGGCTTCTTGCCGAGCTCTCCGTCAGGCAGCAATATAAAAGGGTTGTCCTCTCTGGGTGAATCACAGTCATTATCGAGCCCTGTCTCTCCCTGCCAGGTCCGCCCACCCTCACGACCGGTGCAGGAAAAGCCTGTCGCCGTGCCACATGGACAACAAACAGAGGAGGGAGGTCTGAGCATTCAGACTGGCATGCTACCATCTTCTAAAGGGCTCCAATACATATCATGTGTCTTTATTTAACGTACTGTCACGAGCAGATAAAAACTCCTTTTCAGCTGATGCGGCAAAAACAAATGTGCTGTATTACCTTCCATTGGGGCAGGTGCCGTAAACGAGGCATGCTGGTAAGGCAGCCTAGGATCCATGAGAGCTCAGCATGTTCTGAAACCTTAAGAGGAAAAAAAACAAAAAAAACAACATGTAATGCTGCTTATTCCATTTATCGATTAATTTATTCAGAAATATATTAAAAGTGCAATTACTACATACATGCTTTATTTGATTGAAATTGAACATTACCAGTCAAAAGTTTATGAGTAAGATTTTTGTAATGTTTTTTAAAGTCATTCTGATCACCAAGCCTGGATTTATTTTATCCAAAACACAGCAAAAGCAGTTATATTGTGAATATTTATATTATTTAAAATAACGGTTTTCTATTTGAATACATTTTAAAATGTAATTTATTCCTGTGATCAAAGCTAAATTTTCAGCATTTTTTTTGGTAATACAGAAATTTTAGCTAAATAAATAAACCAAGGATGGTTTAAATTGCTCAAAAGTGATGAAAAGACATTTATAAATGTTACAAAAAATTTATATTTCAGATAAATGCTGTTCTTATGAACCTTCTATTCTTCAAAGAAACCTGGGGGAAAAATAATCTACTCAATTGTTTTTAACATTATAATAAAAATAATTAATATTTTTTGAGCTGCAAAACAGAATATTAGAATAATTTCTGAAGGATCAAGTGATTTAAGTAGAAAATTGGTACTTTAAATAGTAAATGTTACTGTCCAAAAACTTTTGACTGGTTAGGGTTAGGTATAAACTGGTTAGGGTTAGTGTATAAACTGGTTAGGGTTAGTGTATAAACCTACTAAGAGAAAGCAAACCCCTGGATACCTTCACAAATGTGTGTAAGTATTTTCAGATGTTTTAATGTTTCCAGATATTTATCATAATTATATTTCTGAATGAATACCTTAAGCAATAAGAGTTATATTAATGTCATTACTTTTTACATTCACTGATAAAATTATTCTGTGATGAGGTAAATACTACAGAAAAAAAAAAATTCATGAAAAACTTAGCTCAAGCAATAAAAAAAAAAGTAAATTCCATATATTAGTACTCAATTCAAGCTTGTAAAAATGTAAAGTATTGAATAAAACTATGTAAACTTTTCGAATACTGGTGTTCCCATCACACATTTGAGCATTAATAATTAGTAAGGTTGATGTTTTTTGTTTTTCCCTGTTTTCCATCTGTATTTACACTGTTTTATCACTGCTTTTGTTGTTAGGTTCAGTAACATTTTTGCATTTTTGTTACATCTAAAGTTAATTTTCTGAGTAAAACATACAATTTAAAAGTGCTGTACTGAGTAAAATCAAAGTATTCCTAAGCTTTGACTAAATAAAAATTACTCAAACTTTAACTGGCAAAGATAAAGTTGCTTATTTTCTTTGCTAAAATTACTTAACTTTGGTAAGTAGATTTCACTTGACAGTTGCAGGTAAATTATAGAGCAGTAGCTCTATTAGTTTTAGCCCAAATTGTATTTTTAGTGTTATAGCTACGCCACATTTATAGAATCATTCGATTTCAACGTCAAAGAGTAAATTGTTTGAGAAAACCGTCAAACTAGGTTATTAAAATATTGTTGTTGTTTTTTTTTTTATTGTGGACACCTTATGCTACTAAACAAGCACAGTGACACTACTTTACACACAAACTAGGCATCTTCGTAGCGCCCCTGTGTGGCAGTGAAGAGAACAAGATATTCCTCACCTCCCAACAGGTGCATGGTGGCACACTGTGAAGGCCTTTCTACATTTATACTCAAACTACTCCTCCTCTTGTTACAAAATCATGTGAAAGAGCTCATTTGACTTACATTGTGAAATCTGCACAGCTCCAGAAGTGTGCGCGCACACACACACACACACATTTTCAAAAGAAAAACACTTCTCAAAATCGTTCTGCTTCAGAGAATTAAACTTTATGGGTGCTGGCGACACGGCCACCATCTCTCATACTCACAAAAGGATTCTGAGGCATCTGACGTAAACCCAGAGAGGAACGAACATAAAACGTGATTTTATGGCATAGCGCTGAAAGAGATATTTATTACAGTTAGCTAATCTACGTGTGAGGGTAGGACAGCGGATATGAAGATGACTGAGGAATCACGGCAGAACATCCGATAGAGTGGTGGTGGATATCCCAGATGATAATTAACTGAGGCGCAGAAATAGTAAGGGAAACAATAAAGCATTAAATATAAACTGATTATTCCTCAGAAACACACTTAAGTGTGAAAAAGGGTCATATTTGTTTAGATTTACACAATTATACGAGTCTGCCAGAAACGCACACATAAACCTCTATTGTATGGATGTTGTTCTGGTAAAAGAGTGTCTAGTGCAATACATCCCAAAAACACACTACAACACGAAGCCCTATACTTAAGATCCGATTGACTTTAGCTTGTCACCATTTTTTCAATGAAGTCAAGTGTTTTCCTTGGGCCAGGGTATTATTTTCACATGTGGAACTGTCTTAAGCTCGTATGTTCGATGGGAGGTCTTCAGTCCTGCCAAGATATGTGGCATGAAGTTAAAACGGAATAAAATCAGGGGAGTGTGTGTGTGTGTGTGTGTGTGTGTGTGTGTGTGTAGGTTTTCACATGCTCGCTGCAAAGTTTCAGTGAGAAAACACAAAATCCCGACACACTTACACTCTGCTGCACAACACACACAAACACACACAGCTGAAAGCATATCAGGTGGCTGAGAGGAAGAACATGTCCACACTTATTATGGTTACCCTTCAAAAGTTGCTCCATTTGAGAGAAAATGTGCTGGACAGCTAGCGAGTTGCTGCGTACAGTAAAATCTATTATTATCCTCGTCTTTCTGCTTCATGTGGTCGCTTTGAAGTGAACCGTGAAAACTAATCTGTGTGTTTTCCCCTATCCTGAGAATTTGTAGAGATAGGAATCGGTTTGGTAAAATAAGCATTTTTTAAGAAGCCTCCATTAAAAAAACACTGGGCAATGGAAAATATGTTTTAGCTTACTGCCAGTAGTTCAGCCCAATAAAACGACCCAACGCCTATTTAGAATGACACTTATGAAGTTTTTTGAAAGGTGCCTTTGACATGTTTAAACAAAGATGTGCACACTTTTAAAATATAATATTCATGCCATATAAGAACTGCATTACTCTTTCTCATGTGGAAGACAAAAGAAGAAATGTCCTCACAGTGATTGCTTTGGACCCCATTGATGTTTATTGCGTGACCAAAAACAGTTCATTAAATAATCTTTTTTTAAGGTAGCAGAAGATTCATTATACAGGCTTGGAATTTTTATTTAGTACTGACCTGAATAAGATATGTCACAGAAAAGACGTTTACAGTCCACAAGATAAAATAACAGTTGAATTTATAAAAATTACCCAGTTCAAAAGTTTACATACACTTGATTCTGAATACCGTGTTGTTGCCTGAATGATCCACAGGTGTTTTTTGTTTGTTTGTTTAGTAATAGTTGTTCACGGGTCACTTGTTTGTCTTGAACAGTTAAAGTTAAAAGTCCCACAAATTTGGTTTTTCAGCATTTTTTCAGAAATTTTGTATTTGAACCTTTTCCAACAATGATTTTATGATTTTGAGATCCATCTTTTCACACTGAGGACAACTGAGGGACTCATATGCAACTTTTGAACAGAATGAAGATTTTTCTTTATACATTTTTCTTATTTTGCCTAAATATTATTTTTTTCTAGGGCTGTCAAATGATTAATCACATCCAAAATAAAAGTTTGTTTACATACTATGTGTGTGTTTACTTTGTATATTTATTATTTACAGATAAATACACATACCTGTATACAATTTAGATTATAAATAAATATAAATATTTTAGATACAAATCTAAAATATTTTTCCTTAATATATACACATGCATGTGTGTGTATTTATATATACATAATAAATATACACAGTGCACAAATATATAGCATGCAAACATAAACTTTTATTTTGGATGCGATTAATCATTTGACAGCACTATTTTTTTCATTTATTACTGCCCTTCAGAAGCTACAGAAGATACCTACAGGTTTCCCCAGAAGACGAAATAAGTAAAAATTTACCCTGGCTCTTAATGCACGGTGTTTCTTTCTGAAGCATCAGTGAGCATTTAAAACTTCTGTAATAGAGTCCCTCAGTTGTCCTTAGTGTGAAAAGATGGATCTCGATATCATACAGTCTTTGTTAGAAAAGGTTCACATACACAAAAATGCTGAAAAACCAAAGAATTTGTTGGACCTGATTTTTTTTTTCTAAAGAACAGCGGGGCAGTTTAACTGTTCAGGACAAACAAGGGACTCATTTACAACTATCACTAAACAAAAAAATAAAACAGCTGTGGATCATTCAGGTATACAACACAGTATTAAGAATCAAGTGTATGTAACTTTTGAACATTTTAAAAAATGAATCTATTATTTTCTCTTGTGGACTATATATTAACATTTTTTTTTGTGAAATATCTTATTTAGGTCAGTACTATATAAAGAAACAACATGCATTTTGTATGATCCCTCTTATTTTGGTGAAATAATTAACATTTCGCAGATGCAAGGTGTATGTAAACTTTTGACCTCAGCTCTACATGTTGTTTATTTGAAAGCAAGTCTTCAAATCAGGACTCACTTGAGACTGCTGGAAAAGGATGGAGCGAGTCGGATCTATGCCACAGGCCAACAGACTGGCAGCCATGTCCAGGATGTTGTCTCGGAGCATCTGAGGGTCCTGGGGCTGGGTGATGGAATGAAGGTCTACGATGCTGTACATGACTGTACTGTACTCATCCTGTAGGGACACCCAGCTCTCTAGAGCTCCCAGATAGTTCCCCAAGTGAGGAACACCTGTGGGCTGGATTCCTGAGAAAACCTGTCCTTTAGGAAGGCTCTATAAGAAAAAGAGAGGTTTGAGACAAAATCTGTAAAGAAGAAAGACAAACAATAGGGAGGGCAAAAAGGTGAAGGCAAAGAAAGTTGGTGCTGTGCGTACAGCCAGAAAGGAGACACCCTATGCAGTTTTATGAATGTTATCAAAGCGATAAATCCAAGGCATGTTTCACACTAACAGAGCACCCTACCAGGCGAGAGAGTGCTAGAGCGGAACTGCTCCACAGCCAATGAAAACACTCCACAGTTCACAGCCAGCCAATAGCAGCTTTTAAGAGCGATATAGTCGTGGAATAACAATCACAGTAGTGGTCCTACTCAAAACGGCAACAGAAGAAAGCAGCGCAATGCTATAAACCCATAAAGTATATTAAAGATTGGGAAAAATAAAACAAAGGGGTCATTTTTAATGTTTGGACCGAAAAGGAAGCCCCTGACTATATATATAAAAAAGTGTGGTTTCTGCCCCCTGGACAAATATTGCGTTACTAGCAGGCCAAACTGCCATACGCCCACTTCCTTAACTTACTAAAAATGCGAAATAATCTTTGTACTTCAAGAAAAAAAAGTTACTTTTGCAGCATAAAAGCTTTCAAAACGGGAAAACACACCTGCATGGGTATGTATGAGGTAACTTACTTCAGGGCCTGAAATCTATGGCTGATCTGAAATCATTCTGGCTTCAGGGAAGCCTACAGTCAAGGGAATAGAATCACTGATCCAAAGTCATTAGCTAGTTATAGGAAAGGAGCAGGCTATTTATGCCATTACTGGGTGAGTAATTGCAGTGCAGTGGCCCGAATGCACAGGGCCTCACTGAGGTGTCAGAAGTGATTTGGGGCAGAACGGAGCCTGGTTCATGTGTGTTCTCACCTTGCGTTGTTCCCCTCTTCCCCTCCGGCCGATCATTAACCATCCAGACACAGTAATGGTGTCATTTGAGACAATCACACATAAGCTGAAACAACACTAGTCTCAACTACCGAAGGAATAATCAGCCTATCGCACCTCCCATCTACCGAAGGAATGACTGAAAAATCTTTTGGCAGCTGACATGATGATGAGGGAATTTTATTCAGGAGGTACATTACAGTAACCTTAGAAATACCCATTTCAATGTCATTCTTCATTATTTAATATGATGTAGCTATGGTTTTAACATTGACAGAGACATTTATAATCAGTGGTATAATACAGCTATTCCAAAATGTTTATTTATATGTTCGGTTTACATATGAGAATTAGTGTAGGATTTGGCCGTGTTGGTGCCATAAATAATAATAATAAAAAAAATACAAATGCCGTTTTTGTTTCTTTTATTTTAGTCTAAAGTCAAATGAAAAGGCATGTTGTCATTTAGTGTAAATTTGATCTCATAAAATAATCTTAAAATGTACAAGCCTTGGGGCCCCAAATTGTAAATTATAAAAGCAAATGTGTCAAGAATAAGCAATGCTTATGTCGCACACAGATGTTAGACAGCATCCATGTTAATGTTTCAAGTGAAATAAAATCCTTTATTTTACAAATGAAATAAAACACATACAACACTATTTCATTTTGTTTTACTCAAATTTACTGTGACTTTCTCATTCTCCTCTGCTGTCCCATCAGCACAAACCACTTCTTGATGACACCTGGCAGGAACAGTAACTTCTCTCCTAATTTTTTACACTGACAAATGCAACACTTGTGTCACAGTGCAGCAAAGTAGCCAAAAAATCCTACAGGTCTACCATATGGAGTAGACATTATACCATATGTGTGTGTGCACAAGCTGATAGTGTTACACAGTGTACTTACGATCCCTGTACTTACACTCATGTAGGCACTTTGTAGGAGTATTTAATTGTAAGTCTATCTGTGTGTGTTCCAGTTGGTAGAGGATTAAGCAAGTCCAAAAACAACTAAATACAGTACATAAATAATACTGGTTTCACAGGCTGTACTGCTAGTGAGTGGAGGTCAAGAGAATTTTGGATCATTACATCTCAAGTGGTCCAAAAAGGTAAATTTCTGCATGTAAAATAAAAATAAAACTGTTGGTTTTGCAAAACCAATACACTTGGGGGAAAAAAAAGGATGTCAAGCAACCTCTATTTGATCACTTGAGACAGATTGACTCTTTTGTATCAACACAGTGAAAGTACTGCAAGACAGTGATAATAAAACAGAAGCTATGTAAAATCATCTCCAAGGCCACCATGAGAATCTTCTTTATTGCATACATATTTAGATATGAAAACACTAATATATGCTGGATTGTTTATGGTCAAATATGGACTAACCCAACTGTTTGGGTACATTTAAATTACAATTTTAACTCAAAAGTTGGGTTAGTTCATATTTGACCCAAAGCTGGGTTGAAACAACCAAGCATTTTTTAGAGTGAACATTCCTCAAATACGATGTTCAGTCAGTTTAAGCCAGTGGTTTTAAAATAAGGTCAATAAAATCTTTTATTCTACAAATGAAATAATTACAAGTTACATACATTTGAAAACCACTGGTGTAATTTCTCACAACAAATTCTGTCTGAACATGGCATTTTGCAAAATGTAAGATTATTGTTTTCACATTGAATATGTTTTTACGTGGGGTCATTATGTTTCAATTCAATTCATTTTTTTATATTATAAAACAATATAATGATCTACTCCTGCAGCCATATTGAAATTCCAATCTCTTTGGAACTAAATCATATAGGACCCTAAAAATGAAGATGCCAAAAGGAAAGTTTGTTAAGACCCAATATCTAAAAGGGTATTAAGACATCTTTAATACTTCTTCAGTTACAGGCATGCAAAACTTGAAAAGTGCCGTTTCCCTATTTTTAAATAGTCAACAAACAAAGATTGCTTAAGTCAACAGATTTTACTAACAGACCTACCAATCTCTGTGTAAAAATAACATTATGATGCTGCCATCTTTCTACAGTCATTTTTACCCCCCTGTAATTTGGCTCTGAATCTCAGGTGAAAACTGCCATTTTGACCCCTGCAAAAAAAAACTGTTGATTACTCAGTAAATATTAATCTATGACATTTAATATTTTGGCTTTTATCACTATACATGGCTATCTTTCCTCAGAAAAAAAAAAAAAAAAAAAAAAAAAAGTTTCAGAAATTTGGTTGATTTGACACAGAATTACCCAACATGTCAATAATCAAATTATTTGTTTATCAGCTTTAAAAAATATATATAATTTATGAGCTTCTAGAACATTTGACCTCTTAACTGAACTGAATTGAACTAATTAAAACAGTATAAATAACCAAAAAATAAACAACACAGTTCTTTCTTAGTCTTATTAAGTGCAAACAATAAATGCAGCCATAATCAAAGTAGGCTACTCTCTTAATATTCAACGTGCCAATAGAGACAGACTTTTTCCAAGCATGATACAGAGCTATAGACAACTACACAACCTATTATAGCTTACATGCTAATAACAGCCTAAATACGTCATGTAGCCTAATTTGGGCGCATTGGGGAGTCGCTCTCTTAAAATTGCTTTTCAATGCGCGCGCGAGTCTTACTTTCGGTTTTGTTTTAACTGTCGCGGGAAGCGCTTGGCGGTGCTGAGCGTGCATTCTACAATACAAGACATTGTATTGCATAATACATGTCTCCGCTCAGTGTCAGTAATCTCAAATCCAAAATATCGTCATACAGAGGTAAAGATTTTTTGCCTACCAGTCCCAGATCAGTCTCCTAGGCACTCATCTTCTTTCTGGTCTCTCAGCGCTGCGCACACAAGTGAACGTGAACGTGCACGCATGCATGCCACACGTGCACTGAGAGACTGTCAGATCTTTTTATTTATTTATTTATTCATTTATTTATTTGTTTGTTTATTTAATATTTTGTTTTGTTCACAGCACGGAAAATAGGCAAACTGTTCTCAGAAAGCATGTGTTCTCAAGTGCACACAATTAGCCTAATATAAAATAATCGCAACATTTTCCGTCATATAATCGCACAGGCTGACATCGCGATTGCGATACGATTAATCGTGCAGCACTAGTTAAAACTCAAAACCAGTACTATACACAAAGAAACGACAAGGACCCTAAAGAGCCATCAAGACCTTGACAAAACAGACATCCATAGCTGAAACATCCTGGCAGAGATGCCCATCTTTGCATGCCAATTCCAACAAGGCCTTTCACCACTCTTTATGGTTCTGCAGGAAAGCATCAGCAGCTCAGTAAATGTGGAGAAGCTCTCCACAGGAGCTGATATCAGAGAGGGAGCGTGAGGCCAGTTCTGAACGGCACCTCTGACCCTCCCGCCCCAGTCCATTTGTCCCCCACTAAGCTTCAGACACACAGAACCTACTGTTATGGTGTCTATCAGCATTGCCTCACTCACCCTATTAAAACAGACATCACGCTGAACAGCAGAAACACATGCCTTAATCCTGCCACTCTCCGCTGGGCTAGCAACAAAGCCCTGCTTTGGTGCAGTATAGAGCAGAAAATCATTTTTATGCACCTTCCCCTGCCCGAGACGGCGGGGAATGTGTGTTTTTGCCGTACCGAAACACACTCAGCTTGAAGCGAAGTGCGAACGGCCAAAAATAAAACAGCAACCTGAATTGAGGGGAAAACACATTAGAAAAAGCGTGAGTGACAAAGCCAAAAGAGCAGTGGAAGAATGAGCAGGAGACAAGGCAAAAGAAGAGGTATTTTGTGGGGAGGAGGGCGGCGTACAGGAGGTGGCAGGGGGGCAGGAGACGGAGCGTTTGATTAAATCTGCGGTTGACGTTTCGGACAGGTGAGATTGATGAGGTTCCTCTACGCTTCACACTGTGCAGAGAGCGCAGGGAGAGGAACAGAAACACGCAGTGTGGAGAGCCAGGGCTGGGGGCCCTCTCACACCGTGGGGTCCCCGGCCTGATTAATGGGGCTGGAGTCCCTTCAAAAACAGCGCTCCCAGCAGAAAGGGCCGCACCGTGCTCCAAAAATAACCAGGACGGGACAGCCGCTACACTACGGACTGCGGCTTGGAGGCCAAACCCTGAACCGTTTAGGACCAATCGCTTTTGTTTCGCTACAAGCCTCCCTCTGCTGATCGCATTACATATTAAAAGATAGGTTACGCTTAGTCTGACATGAAATATAATTATTTGCAAGCTACACAGAAAAGTCTGCCGAAATCTCAAACCAAAACCCAACGTCTGGCACGGAGAATGATAAATGTCTTGCATGGCTTATACTGCGATATTTGGACACTCCATATAAGCTACGCTAAGCAAATAAAGGACAAAGCCACTTCTGCCTTTTTTTTTTTTTCCTTTTTGAGCCTCGGCAGGAAAAACGTGGAGGCGCTAGCCTACTAATGACAAATTAAACACATAAAAGTCACAACGAAGCAGAAATAACCTGCACACACCTCATAAATTTATCAATGTGTAATTATGGTAACACTCAGGAACTCCTGAGCCAGAGTTTTTTTTTCTTGTTCCCTCTAATTTCCTCCAGCGCTGACTGTTGGTTTGAGCACAACCCAGAAGCTTGATACCAGATAGTGGGTAAAATTCAATTATCAACATCAGATTTTCTTCAACCGTAAGTCTATAGGGTGCAGCACAAAACACCAAAAAAAACAAAAAAAAAAAACAGAAAAAGTAAACTAGTAAACTTCACAAATAATTAGGGCTGTAACTAACAAATATTTTGGTAATTGAATAATCGGTTGATTATTTTGATAATTACTCAAGTATTTTGATTATTATTATTTTTTTATTTTTTATTTTTTTTGTGGTAATTAAAAAAAGACCTAAGCGAACAATAGCCTTTAAAATGACTTAAAAAGCATTTATAATAGCAATTAGGGCTGGCCGATATATTTATATCGATATTATGCGCATCTCGTCAGTAAAGCCGTTTTTTTGATTAGCAGTAAATCTCCATCACCTGTTTTCAAATGGAGTGCCAGTTAATACACAGAGCCGTAGATCACTGACAAGCTACACAATATCGGGTTCAGTTTCGCGGGTGATTCATTGGGGTAGCTTTTCAGTGATCTACGGCTCTGTGTATTAACTGGCGCTCCATTTGAAAACAGGTGATGGAGATTTACCGCTAATCAAAAAAACGGCTTTACTGACGAGATGTACATTAATTTATCGATCGATATATATCGCCCAGCCCTAATAGCAATGAGGCAATAATTAGTTCAAATAAGTATCAAAAGCAAGAAATCGTATTTAAGTTTTTTTTTTGTATTTTTTAATTGTTAAAATACAATCTATTATAAACAATCAGTTATAAACTGATAAACTAATGTACATTATAACAAATGACTGCAGAGTACATTATAATGTACTCTGCACTACATTCAAATGTACATTATAACAAATGACTGACGATTGTTTTTACACTTTACTATGCAATCTAATCCTTGTTTAATATTGACCAAACAACATTTAATTCAAAAGTCCATTTAATCTTTAATATTTGGCCAAATTCTTTACAACAGAAATGCAACAGCTACTGCAATTTGTTTATTATGTGGACATCAAAATGTGTAAACTCAGAGTGAGTGTTTGAGCTTTTATTTTGAAATCGCAATGAACACTTAGCATTTTGAGAAAGATATTGACGTATTCCCCTGTGTTTGCATAGGTTTCTAAATGATTTATCTTACAAATCTTTGCTTTATTATGATGATTTTTAAGTGGGTTTAATATATTATGCAGCCTTGGAAAAATCTAATGCATCTTATGGATTCTCGTCCATGGAATGCGCCACTTCTGGTATTTTGCCAGTTACTCGACACAGGCAAACTGCAGTCAAAGTTTTTTTTAAATCGAGTACTCAATTTGAATCGATGTATCGTGACAGCCCTACAAATAATTACAAAGAAACGACAGTGAATTAAACACACACAATTCTTAAGTACAAAGCCTGAAATACTGTTTTCTTGAAAAATGTGCTCATTAAATTTTTCACAGTGCCTCATTACCCTACACAACTTTAGAGCCAAAATACACTACATTATCAAAAAAATTATGAGCGCTTGAGCAGTCTGGGGGAGTTATTCAGCATATATTACGTTCATCCTTCAGAATGATGAACCGAATTACACAGCGGAGTGTGAAATAAAGTGCTTAGCTGACATGTAAAAACAAATCGTCTAATTAATAAATACAATCAGGCCCGGCTCATGTGCGCCTGCTTTCCTACGGTTTCCTCTCCATGCGGCTCTGGGAGCAGGTTTAATGGTTTTAGCTGACATGAGAGTTAGAGCATTTAGAGCTGAAGAAGAATTAAGAGCCGTTTCCTTTTTGTGCAACATGAGGCTGAGATGACTGATATCAGCCATTAAGACCACAGGCGATTAAGGGCCGGATAGGGAGCGTCATGTTTTATAACACAGGTTGGAGCGAGGGCCCACTGCATCCTGCTGCCTCATGCTGCAACGTATGGAAGGATAATCAGGGAAGTTTCAGGACGTGATCGGAACAAAAGCTTAAAACTGACATGAGTTTTTATTGTCTAAACAACTGCGTAAAACACTTACACAACAGGGGTATTTCAACAGCTCCCGAAACAGAACTAGAGTTTTCAACACGAGTGAAAGGTTAATGCTAAATTTATTTTGCATTTGCTATAGAAACTTGCTGGTTTTGGTGGTGAGAAAATCTAAGCGTCTTGCCGCTATTTGACACATTTTGGATTTCATTAAGTCAAATTTCCCTCTCACTTATACTTGGACAGAAAAATCTGTGCTCATCTTTTCACACTACAGCTCATAATCCGTTCTGTGCCAAAAATATGCTCCATGTTTTGACGTACATCACACCTAGCAGCATTGTGAGTGTCCGCATTAGTACGTGGTGCCTGACATTTGGAGAAAATTAAAACAAATGAAAACCAACACCTCATTTCGAATGTTGTTGCTGGTAATAAAGGACTGCTGGGATGGTTTTGACGTCTTTCTGTAACCTCACTCCCACAGTCGCAGCACTCTGCACTTTAGCGTCCCAAACGACACACTGCCTGTAGTTAACAAAACAGAGACTGGCTGCCAGCGGTGGACGCACATTCCTACACGGCAAGTGTGCTGAAGCCATCAAATAAAAGCTGGTTGTCAATCAAGTCAAGGCAGTGGGGGCTTCACATGCTCTGTAAAGGGCTCACTAGTTATAATTTACTGTGCTCAGGTCCAGTTAGCGTTACATACACTCAGGGAATTGAACTGTTGTTAATTAACAGTTCCTTAACATACTCTGGTTCACTTTGAGTGCCGGGATTTCAATACAGAAAGAGGGCCGTTTTAAATGTGTCATTTTAGGATGATTTCTAAACGGAAGACATGGCTAATTGAGCAAGAATGAGTAGGTGAGCTTTGCAAGGGGGCCAAGATGATCTAAATATAAAAGCAGTACTGGTTTAATTCTTAATAAAATAATAAAAAGTAGTTCTTGAAATGTTCTATGTCAACTACCCACGTTCTATGCCAAATTTCTGTCTACGGGCAAAGCATTTAAATCTACACAATAAAATAGAAAAGCACAAACAGTATTGTAATTAAAAACATCAATATATTGTTTAGCAAGAATGAGGAAATCTGATTAAACATCATATTTTTCATTACACATATTTTAAGCCACAGAGAGAAAGACAATTCTGCATAATTTTTTTTTTTATATATATAAAACAAGTCTACAGACTGCTGTAATGTACAATTAAATTACATATCAATTTTTAGGCTGTATCCTGCTATTCAAGAACCATATTCATTGTCCAACACAAGATTTAGTCTTTAGGATAATGGAATTTATGAACCTGTGATCTCTTATCAGGTTTAAACATCACAACAAAAGGTTTCCAATGTATGTTGGGATTTGGGAATAAAACAGAATTCACAATATGTGAACCTGGACCACAAAACTTTTTAAGTAGCACAGGTATATTTTTAGCAATTGACAAAAATACATTGTATGGGTAAAAATTATAGATTTTTCTTTTATGCCAAAGATGCATGTTCCATGAAGATATTTTGTAATTTCCTACCATAAATATTTAAAACTTAATTTTTTATTAGTAATACACAACTATGAACTTATCTTGGACAACTTTGATTTTTGCACTCTCAGATTACAGATTTTCAAATGATTGTGTCTTGGACAAATATTCTATTGCAAAACCTGCCTAAAACAGTTCCACTGTTGTCTTTTATAGAATGAGAATAGAATGAGATATTCTTAATTTAGGCTGCATTTGTTTGATCTAAAAAACAATTTAATATTGTGAATTATTATTATAATTTAAAATGTTTTATACTTCAACATATTTTAAAATGTAATTATTTATGTGATGGCAACGCTCAATTTCATTGCATAAATATCTCACAATATATCAGATAGAACATAACAGATAACAACCACGTCACTAAGCATCTTATTTAGTCAGCTAATCCTGACTAAATAATATATATATTATATATATATATATCTCTGCCACTAACACTAAAGTATTTTTGACATTAATAAGCTTTAGCAACTATGCACTCATCAATATTACAAGCAAATGAGCTTTTTAAACAATACCATTACAATGTATTTGTCTATATCTGAAAAGACCGTAAAGACTACTGTAACGTGTTTAGTATGGAAATTAGAGTTGTCGGATACTTTGAATGTATTGCAGAAGGTTTCCACTGAAGGTGAACCTTGTAACAGATCCTCCGTGAAGCTGCCAACCCAGTAAATAACAAAATGGCAAAAAGAGAAGTCCTTCTTACCGTCGCCCCCGTCGCTTTCCCTGCTTTAAATAATATTCTGTGGGAATTACTCCTGTAAAGAAAATGAAAGACAGATTTCACGCTACACCTCATGGACAGCGCCATCTTGGCTTGTTCATAAACACAGACGTACGGTGTCCAATAAGGGACAGACGGCCAAAACGCACACTCATGGCAGAAGCTAAATCTTAACTTAGAAGGAACAGCCCACAAAATAGCCACCTCTGGAAAAATATTTTTGTACCATAACAAATGCTCATAAACGATCTTTTAAGGAATGTCAAATGAATGAATGAATGAATTAATTAATTAGGTGATTTTTCCCCAATATAAAGGACATTAATGGTAGGAGGAATTCTACCACAGAAGAAATTAAAAATAAACAACAATGATTTTTACTTCCAAGTTAAGTATGCCATTTAAAAAGCCATATACTTAATCCTTCCTTCACACTGTAAAAGCATAAAAGCACGTCACAACCTCAGCAACCTTTTCTGACAGCATGTTTATTATTAAAATACAGGCTACCTATGCCCAAATATCACCTCACCTACTGAAGGCACATAAACTCACTGTTTTAAGACAGAACAAGCATCACAGTCCAACTCCAGCTTTTCATTTTATGTAAGAGAAGGATGGAGAGACACAGTGAGAAGGAGAGCAAAGCAGGGTGGGTATGCAGAGACAGAACTGGCAGCACCCCACTGTGATAGACTTTAGGAAAATAATATGTGGCTAATCTCTGTGTTTGAGTGTGTGTGGTCCATGAATAACATCTCTGACTTTACTGAGGTTCCTTTGTTTTACCAAAAGAATATCAGTTTATTTATATTTTTAAGCAATGGATAATCCAAATAAATGTAACTTCAATAGAGCGTAGCCAAAAAAACAAACAGAATGTGCTGAAAAAATGTAAGCATTTTTGATTTATTCAAAGTTACATGTATGATGCATTTATTTAAATAATGGTACAAAAACACTTTGGAACTCACTATGGAATTAAAAAATTCCATGAACTGGAATTTTAATTGAAACTGTCCTGCAAAATGTTAAATTGGGATGACAGAAAGAGAAATTTCTTGAACTGTAAAGACATTTGACACACCTAACACACTCTGGGAAAAGTTTTCTCCACAAAAGTTAATTTATGAAAGCTGAGATGAAAGCAAGGCCAGAAATGAACTTTTCCATTAAGGGGGTATATTTGCCCCCGGAACTGATTTCCAGAGGCATTTTTTAATTTTTGAGGAATTTTTATAAACACTTTATACTATGTTGTCTTTAAACTCAAATACTTAAATTTACCCAACTACTTTAATCAATATTGTAAACTGTTGTCAATATAGACTGTTTAAAACTGTAGGTTATCTAAATTATACATGTAAAAAGCAGGAGCTCATAGGGCTGCAATATTATGACAAAAAAAGGTTATTGTAAATTATTGATCTTTATACTGTAATAATGATTAATAATATCGATATAGTAAAGAATTTGAAACCATTTTTGTTTTGTGTCTGCGTTTTGGGCACGTTACATTCTGGCTTCACAGACAAACATGTCAGTCCATGACGCTACTTAAGTCTAGCGCATGTTATGGAAAAAACGCCTGTTATAATAACTGAACCTATAAAATTACTCTGTTATTTACATCGCATCTGCACTACATGTTATGATGAGGGAATTTCCAGAGCTTTCGTACTTATCAACAGACTAATCCAAGCATCTCTGATTGGCCAATACATTCTTAAGTTCAACAGAAACGCGTTTGACTGGTTCTAATGCTCAGCACTGAACAAAAGCAATCTGATGCAGTGTGAGCGAATCTAAATGTAATTCTGCAAATTGGCACTTTTCATTCATTTTCACATTTCATTTTAATAGCGACAGCTGTAATACATTGATTAATTGTGCAGGGGCATTTTTTTGTCCCTTTGTTTTGAATTTATGGAGCATTTTTGTTAAAGGGATAGTTCACCCCAAAATGAAAATTTTGTCATTAATCACTTACCCCCATGTCGTTCCAAACCCGTAAATGGTTTGATCGTCTTCGGAACACAATTTAAGATATTTTGGATGAAAACCGGTAGCTTTTTGACTGTCCCATTGACTGCCAAGTAAACAACACTGTCAAGGCCTAGAAACGTATGAAAGAATAGTCCATCTACCATCAGTGGTTCAACCATAATTTTACAAAGCTACGAGAATACTTTTTGTACGCGAAGAAAACAAAAATAACAACTTTATTCAACAATTATTCTCCTCTGCGTCACTATAGCGACATTTTGGATAGTATCCCCTGAACGTAAACAGCGTGTGTCAGCCACAACACACGGATACGTTTTCTATGTGTATTTGCGCTTTGAATCAAACAAAAACAGCGTATCCGCATGTCGCAGCTGACAGAGAACAGGGTATGTGATGTGGAGGAGACTAATTGTTGAATAAAGTCGTTATTTTTGTTTTCTTTGCATACAAAAAGTATTCTCGTAGCTTCGTAAAATTATGGTTGAATCACTGATGGCAGATGGACTATTTTGACAACGTATTTCATATGTTTCTGGGTCTTGACAGTGTTACTTACTTGGTAGTCATTGGGACAGTCAAAAAGCTATCGGATTTCATCCAAAATATCTTAAATTGTGTTCTGAAGATGATCAAACCTTTAACGGGTTTGGAACGACATGGCAGTAAGTGATTAATGACAAAATTTTCATTTTGGGGTGGAGTAACCCTTTAATTTTGGTGGCATTTTTGCCACAAGGACCTGTTAATTTTCGACACTAAATGGAAGTGGCTTTAAATATTTTTTTCGTGTGATGACAACTGAGCAATCTCCATTCAAGCTACACAACCGAAAACGCATGTCACATGACCATAATGAGTATGATGAGTATATAATGAGTATGATGCACAGGATACGCAGAGTGAATGTAGGCAGCCATGCCATCATTTTCAAAAGTATCGGTTTTGGTCCGTTTACGGTGAAACGCAACCCTGGAGTTTTCAAACTAAAACAGGGTGCTTTAAAAAGTCCCTGTTTTCAAGGGTCGAAAATGCCGGAGTAGAGTAAATGACATGCATAACCGTTGCACAAGTTATGTTTTAAAACTAAAATGCACTAGTGTGAACGTAGCCTGAGTGAAACAGAATCAAAAAAGAAAAAACAGGGCGGGGGTTTGGATGAAGGCAATTTTGAAGGATTTTAATTCCAATTTTGCATTCTGTTGTCTACCTCATTTCAATTCATATTCAGTAGTTTAAATTTGAATTTAAGCAGCATTCTCAATTCAATTCCAAAGGGGTGCGTGACCCTGCTAATAACTGTCAAAAGTCTTTGCCCCCATATTTATTGCATGCTGAAAGCCCTGTCTGCTGCGTGAATGTCGACCTCTTTCATCGCCCTCCCTGATCACTAATTGTTCATCTCCTCACCGCAGATTTATCTGCCCAGCCACCCTCATAGATCTGTTCTAAAAAACCTGGCCGAGTTTCAAGTAATAGAACCAGGGCCTATTGACCGCCCCTGATGTGCTGTGGAGAGAATGGGCAGGGTGGCTGTAACCAACAGCCCACCTGTGATAATATATAGAGGCAGGGGGCCACGGCCCACCACGGGGCAAGGCTATGAGGGCATGGGCCTGGGGAACGCAGGGACCGGGCCTGGGCCTCAGCCTGCATCAACAGCTCCCTGACACGCCAGCATCCTGACACTGACAGACAGGCCTTCCCCTCTGACACAGAGCCAATGGGGCGCCTGCCACCCAAGTCGATGGATGGATGGATGAATTGATGAGAAGATGGATAGGTAGATGGATGGCTTGGCTAGTTAAATAACAGCTTCATTTAATTGAAGAGTTCTAAAGAGCGCTTTTGGAAATTTCCAATGTATTTTAATTATTTTTCCCCCTCCTGCTTTGGTCCGTTAAGGAAAATAAACAGCTGGTGTGAAGTATTTTGTGTAAAGCAATGTTTGCTCCTGAGAAGAGAGTCTGGTTTCCATTACAACTATGCCATCAATGTCTGAGTAGCCTGCAGCAGCGAGCGAGAGTAGTCCATGCAGACCAGGCTGGACTTTGGGTGGGCTATAATGGAGTTATCTCTTCGTTCTTCCTCCAGAATGCCACACTTCAGCTCCATACGGCTTCACGTTTAGCACAGGCCACCAGACGTCCCTCTCAGCTGTGGGGAACATGTGCTGTGGTCCTCCTGCCTGTCAGAGGCAAATGCGTGACTGTTTTCGAACAGGCAGGGAAGCAGCCAGCCGTGTGTGTCTGTGTGGTGCTGAGGTGGGAGGGGGTCGTCCCTCAGGAGGGATGTGTTTCAGCACCTTGTCTCCTTCTCTGTTATAGCGCTGACAGAACAGGAGGGAAAGAGTGACGGGGGTGGAGAAAGGGTCTCTGCTCTCTCACTCCCATCTGCTGTCTTCACTCTCCCGCTATCATACAGTAGAGCACGAGTGTGGGGTCAAAGATCACAGTTAAGTTCATGAGCTCAGAGAAGCTAAACTACATTAATACAGTGGCATTTTGATCTTGGCCAATAGACACTCATGCATCTTACTCTAAAGTTTGTAGTTGGTAATATGTTTTAGTGCTTTTGAATTAAGTCTCTTATGCTCTCCAAGACTGCATTTATTTGATCAAGAATACAGTTAGCAATAATATTGTCAAAATTTAAAAGAATAGTTCTTTATTTCAAATTTATTTGAAAACATAATTCATTCCTGCAATGGCAATGTCACATGATCCTTCGGAAATCATTTAATTTGCTGATTTGGTGTTCAAGAAATGTTTCTTATTAATATTAATGTTGAAAACAGATGTGCTGCCCAATATTTTTGTGGAAACAGTGATTTTTGTAATATTATATATGTCCTAACTCTTACTTTTGATCAAGCTGATACATCCTTGCTGAATAATTATTAATTTCTTAAAAAAATATATCTTACTGATCCCAACCTTTTGAATGGCAATGTACATTTGACATTATTTGTGATTATGTGTATTAGTATCGAAAAAGACTTTCAAACCTTGACCATCCACTTACAGCAAGTTGTGCACATCAGAAGATATCGGGTGGCTGCCGTGACGGAGATTGCAAAAACAGAAAATTACATGCTTTTGATTAGATGTCACATGCAATAAATTGACAAGTTTCATTTTGGGCTTTTTTCATTACAATTTCTTTTTTTTCATTATTTTTTAGGTTTGATGATTGCATGTTAATTATTGGAATAATGATTTCCAGCTCTTTGGATCCATAATGATGTATATCAGAGCACTGATACTGGAAAAATGAGACTTACCAATTTGACCACAAAAAAAAACACTAGTTATAAGTGGATGGACATTACTATTGTGGTCTCCTTTTGATGGAAAAACAATAATTGCTCATTTAAATGAAAATTTCACCACTGCATATCCAAAATGACCCTCTGGTTCTAAACCATTATTTTTTTTCTTTTTCAGTTTTTGAATTCAGAACAAGTAGGAAAATAATTATTTTAGACTACAGTATGTCGCTTTCTTTCTTAAGTTCATTATTTCTTTAACACATAATCTGGTTTTACTGGTTCCTGCACTTCCTCATCCGTGCAGCATTAACTGGTGGCAGATTCTGGATTTGACCAGAGAGATTTGATTTATTTTGACAGTGCATGCAGCTCTTTGATGAATAAATCATTTATTGGCTCATGCATCATTACATTAGGCAATGCTAATAGCCCCTTTACACTTCATGCTTAGCAAACTGATGACTGAAAGACCAAAGACCAACCATTCTTTTGTGAGGAATCCAGTCATATACATACAGTCAAAAGTTTACCTTGTAGAATCTGCAAAATATTAATTATTTTACCAAATTAAGAGGGATCATGCAAGATGCATGTTAAGTACTGACCTGAATATTTCACATAACGTTGTTTATGTTGTCCATAAGAAAAAATAATAGTTATTTCTTTTAAAAAATTGCCAGTTCAAAAGCTTACATACGCTTGATTCTTAAGACTGTGTTGTTACCTGAATGATCCACAGCTGTTTTTTTTTCCATGACTCCTTTGTTTGTCCTGAACAGTTAAACTGCCCGCTGTTCTTCAGAAAGATCCACAAATTCTTTGTTTTTTCAGCATTTTTGTGTATTTGAACCCTTTTTAACAACAATTTTTTAGATCCATCTTTTCACACTTAGGACAACTGAGTGACTCATATGCAACTATTACAGAAGGTTCAAACACTCACTGATGCTTCAGAAAGAAAAATGATGCATTAAGAGTGCATTAAGTGAAAACTTTTGAACAGAATGAAGATGCATACATTTTTCTTTTCTTTTTTATTTATATATATTTATTTAGCACTGCTCTTCAAAAGCTACAGAAGATACCTACATGTTTTCCAGAAGACAAAAAATAGTTACATTTATTCTGATTTTCAAATTCAGAAAGTTTTCATTCCCTGGCTCTAAATGCATCGTGTTTAGTGCCTCAGTTGTCCTCAGTGTGAAAAAATAGATCTCAAAATAATAAAGTCATTGATGAAAAGGGTTCAAATACACAAAACTGCTGTAAGAGCAAAGAATTTCTGGGACCTGAAAGATTTTTCTGAAGAACAGCGGGCAGTTTAACTGTACAGGAGAAACAAGAGACTCGTGAACAACTATCACTAAACATTCAGTTAACATCACAGTATTAAGAATCAGGTGTATGTAAACCTGTTTTGAACAGGGTAATTTTATTAAATTCATTATTTTCTTCTGTAGACTATATGTAAATGCCTTTTATGTGAAATATCTTATTCAGGTCAGTGCTAACTAAAAAATAACACGCATTTTGTATTTGACTTCAACTGTATGTACAGTTCTACATATCAACGGGTAAAAAACAATACCTCACTCAAAATCACACTGTAGTCTGAATATCAAAATATTACAACATTCTCACATTATATTGCGTCTTGCTTTATTTTACATTACATTTCACATGCTGTATATTGCACAGCTGCACAAATTCCACTGACCCAATCATGTGGCTACCAAAGACTCTCTTCTATTGTATTCTATTTTTAAAAATGTATAAATAAAGAAAATGTATATTTAAAAGGAAAGGTGCTAGATGTCATTATAGGTGTTGCCGCTGTAAAGTAACAGAAAAAAGGAGGGAGAAAAACAGACGGAGGAAAGGAGGCACCGTAACATCGGAGCAGGGTTCTGATTATATCCAGATAGCCTGGTTTCACCACCGTGCATCATTACAAATGTGCCCCTCTTCTAGATCTACTTTCTCACACACATACACACACTGCTCTACGCAGTACATTATAAAGCAAGCACCAATGTGTGTGTGTGTGTGTGTGTGTGTGTGTGTGTGCCCCTTTTAGGCCCTGCTGCTGTCAGCACGCTACTCTTCAGAGTATGTAAAGGGTATCACTTTACAGTGAAGTCACAGGCCTGGAACCTCCTCCCTCTAGCTGCAGCAAACCCTGTAATTTCTGTTTGCATCTTATTTCAGCATAATCTCTTTACATTCTTCACGGGAAACACAAAGCTGCTGTTGTTAAGCGGGGGGAGGTATCGGTATCTTAAAGATGAAGGTACAGAGAGAGACTTAAAGGGTACAGTTTGTCTCAGTGTATCAACAGAATCAAGAAAACAGATACACAGTAGCTGTCATCCACCTTGTGGTGACAAGTGTGGACTGGCTACTGGAATTCAGAGAAGACACTGTCTACATTATAATTTGCTGCTAAACTGTCATAATTACAAATGTACAGGAAATGCCATGACTGCAGGCGATACAAAATCACTGAGCCCAAAATAGAAGCGTCAGTATTCTTTGGGTTTGTGAATTTTGAGAAAATTAGCTGGTTCAGTGACACACAAAGGCGACAACAAAAACTTCTTTGAGCATTCACATATAATTAGAAACATAATTAAAATGTACAATACGTAGCTCTGAGAAAAAGCAGGATCTGTTGGCTTTTTTATGGTCTGTTGGTTTACAGCTGTTTTCCTGAATAATTAAGCGAGGAGAAAGCCAGCCGTACCCGCCACAGCTGGAATCTTTTTTCATATCCTAAAGACGGCTGTCCGAAGATTAACACTAATTTAATAGAAACCATAAACATCTCAGATGGATAAGTAAATAGTCGTTTGACGGGCAGTGACAGATATAGCAGCACTAATCATTTTCAATAGCTTTATTTGTGTTCATTTGTATAGATTTCATTGTAATGAAGATAAATACTTGGGCTGTACAATTACTTTTTATCTACTTATTTAATATTGATATAAAATATATAACATACATTGTCAGTCAAAAGTTTTTGAACACCAAGCCTGCATTTATTTGATCCAAAGTACAGCAAAAACAGTACAATTTTGAAATATTTTTACTATTTTAACTATAACTACTGCTTTCTAATTGAATATATTTTAAAATGTAATTTATTCCTGTGATTTCAAAGCTGAATTTTTAGAATCATTACTCCAGTCACATGTAAATCATTCCAATATTCTGATTTGCTGCTCAAAAAACATTTATTATTATTATTATTATTATTATTATGTTGAAAGCATCTGAGTAGAATTTTCTCAGGTTTCTTTGATGAATAGAAAGTTCAAAAGATTAGTGTTTAGCATTATAAATGTCTTTTTATGATCACTTTTGATCAATATAAAGCAGTTATTTTAAATATTTTAAACAATATTATTGCTTTTGCTGACAAAGAGACTTCTTTAAAAAACATTAAAAATCTTACTTTTTACTGGTAGTGTATAACATACATAAGTTTCTTTAACGTACATAAATGTAACAAATTCTGTAAACTAATTAATAATATAGAAGAGAGACATTATGCCTTTCATAACTGAAAAAGACTCGCAGTGTGGCAGTCAAGAGGCTTTCTATGTTGGATTTTTTATGCTAAATTTTAATCTTAAAGCATATAAACTGAATTTACATTTCCAAACAACTATTTCATATTACCTGCACATTTTTACAGCTGGTTTTTAATTTTGTTTAAAGATCATGTCAGCTTGTGCCCAGAACCAGCTGGTTATGATAGTTCAGACCATTAACTGAAAATATGAGGCCAACATTTCCGTGCCAATCTGAATATGTATATTTTTTTCCACATTAATGAAATGACTATGTGTATTCAACTTCCATGCTTTTTTCTCTACATGAAGGTTAAATACATCTGTGAAATCAAAGGTGTGAGCTTCTGTGGGCTTAGCAGCAAATACTAACAACTTTCAAAGTGTCAAAATTGCAGTTTCTTGGAGACGCTAATACTTCCCATGCTGAGTAGGAAGCATGCTAAGTAATAAAAGGCAATGTAATATAAATGAAAACGGAAAAAAAAAACATAAGTTGTAACAGCACCAGTCACTCTTGATTAGCATCATCCTGAGGAAAACAGTGGATGATGGAAGTGGATGAGACCTGAAGCCAGACATATTACATGCCCGCTTCTACGGGAAAAATAAAGTCAGGTTGATGTTTAGTTGGACCCCAACGTCGGACATACATTGCATTTTGGTTGACAATGAAAATCGGGTTGAAAAAAAACAGAATGTGCCGGTTAGGTAGGTTTTGAAGCATGGATGCTGGTTTGAACTGGTTTATGCTGGTCATGTGTTGGTCTTGTGCTGGTATTAAAGTGGTCCTGACCAGTTTAAGGCCAGCACATTATCAGCTAAGGACCAGCATAAACCAGCACATTACCAGCTTAAACCAGCACATTACCAGCTTAAACCAGCACATGACCAGCATAAACCAGCACATGACCAGCATAAACCAGCATCCATGCCTCAATAATATGCTAGTTTTTTCAACAGGGCATTGACTTAACGTTGGATTTAGGTCACACAACCTAAAAACAACAAAATATCAACGTCACCTGACGTCTTATTGGACATCGAATTAACGTTAACATTAGGCTAGAGGTTGAATTGACAATGAATTTTAGTCACCCGACGTCGCAACCGAAATTTAACCAAATATCGCCTGCTGGGGATCTGTATTTGACACAAATGTAATTTCATTTGCAGTTAAAAAAGAGATCAAAAACTTTATTAAAATTAACATTTTAAATGAATATGGACCTTTAAAAAAAAATCTAAAACACATTTAGAAAAACATATATCTGGAAATGTAACATTCAACTAAATAAATCCATTGCACGTTTACCACAGAAACGTTGAACATTCATAGAGTTGAGTTGCAGGTGTCTGTTAAGTACAAAAATATACAAAACCAACACGAATACTTATTTTCTGAGCAGAGATATTATAAATCTACACAAGCATAAGCTATTTAGGTTAACTGAATGTCGACGCCTATTTCAAAAGAAAAATTCAGCACATTATAAAAAAAAGTAATAATCAGTTCATATCTGTCAAGAACTGACCAACTTTTTGCGTTTAAAATTCTTAACCAACATTCAAAACAAAATAGTAAACAGGCACCTCTCTTCCCTTCGTCACAGCTCGGAGGTCGTGGTAGGTCAGTTGCGTGATCATAGGTCACCCTCTAGTGGAGAGACCGCAGAGTGTCTCAATGAACCCTCAATCAGTCATTGAATACAGACCAGAAAGAGGAACAATTAGGATCTTGCAGTAAGTTAACTAACCGTAATAGCACTGATAGGGACGGGGCATATAATGAAGCGCGTTTAGACCGCATTTACGGGTGAATGAGCCGACAGCGCACTGCGCTAATGGAAATGATAGACATGATTAGCCTTTAATGTGTGCTGAATGAGGGGATCGGATATCATAGGCACTGCAAAGACAGCACGGAGAAGGTGCATTTACGGGGCGCTACATCTGTGCATCAGCATCCTAATGAAAACGAGCTTCAATCCAGAGCAATCAAGTCCCGCAAGGCAGAAAACAGGCCGCGCATTGCGGAAGAGCGCGTAAAGTGGCCAGAGTTACCGTAGAAACCGAATACTCAGCATGTAAATAATGTGATCTATCGATGCCATCTGGAAAAGATTGGCTTTGGGTGCCGTAACCGCCTCTCTACCGATATGTGAGGGGGATCTATTACCACATTTATTTGCACTGCTAAACTTAGTTCGTGAATGGGATTATGTAGTGGCGGATTGAGAGTAGATCCTAAACAAACACATATATTAAAGCAGGATTTGGAGTATAACCTGAACAATAATGGATTTACAAGACAAGAGGGTTTTCCCCTTTTTTCACAAGTTCCCCATTTTTCAAAAATTGAATCCAGACTCTTTGGGGGTGAGCCTTTTTGCTATGAGAGCACAGTGAGGGGGTGGGATCTGGCCAAGGTATTTATCATATTTGAGAAATCTAGTTAGATGGGGGAGGGGGATGAAGAGTAATGGAGACGGGAAGAGACGCTACTCAATCAAACTCACGGTCCTGGACAGAGAATCATCCACGAGTTGCTCGTGGAACAAACATAAGGTCCCTTCTGCTCTGTAAAAATGGTAACTGGTGTCATCCAGCTCCCTTTGCTCTTCCATATCCTGATGAAGCAGGCAGTCCATGTGTTGAGAGTAAGGACTGGTGAATAGGTCTGGCCCGCAGACTGACAGCAGCCTTGAGAGTGAGTTTACAGCACGCTCTCTTTATCTACTGCTCAGACTGCTTTTCCCATTTAGATTCCCTCCTGAAATCCTCGTCTACCTCCAGTGTCTCGAAATAACAGATTCCCCATCCCTTGACCTCTGTTTTTATCTAGTTTCCTGCCCTCTCTGTGCAGATAAACTTAATGTACTCATTATGAAGTCAACTGTGATGAGAGGTTACACATGCAAGAGAGACAGAGGCGAAGGAAATGTCCTTCTGAAACACTTCTGAAACTATAACTTACAAATTCTGCACTAAAGTAGGCTGGAAACACAATACCTTGTATTTGGGATCAATCCGTTTTTTAGTTAAGCAGTTAACTGTTTCAGTAAGAAGTTTTAACTTTAGTACTAAGAAGAAATGTTTCTTGATCACAAAATTTGCATATTGTGACACTAAAGTATATTACAGGAATAAATGATATTTTAAAAGATGTGACCCTGGACCATAATACCACTCATAAGAATTATTAATATGCATAAGTTGAATAAATAAGCTTTCCATTGATGTATGTTGTGTTAGGATAGGACAATATTTGGCTGAGATACAATTATTTGAAAATCTGAAATCTGAGGTTGCAAAAAAATCGAAATATTGAGAAAGTTGCCTTTAGTTTTTAGTAATGCATATTACTAATCAGAAATTAAGTTCAAATATATTTACGGTAGGAAATTTACAAAATATCTTCATGGAACATGATCCTTACTTAATATCCTATTGATATTTTGGCATAAAAGGATTTTGACCTATACAACGTATTTTGGCTATTGCTACAAATACATGCTACTTGAGACTACGTGGCTCAGCGTCATATATATTCAAACAGAAAAGGTTATTTCAATTTGTAACAACATTTGTAAGACATTCATAGACAGTAATACAACTAACCATGTTCAAGCCCCAAAAAGGACATTGTTAAAATAGTCTGTGTGACATCAGTGGTTCAACCTTTAATTTTTTTATGCTACGAGAATACCATTTGTGTGCAACGAAAACAAAAATAACAGATTTATTCAATAATTTCTTCTCGATGTACGTTCACGAGAGTACACAACGCATCTCGTAGCTTCATAACATATCTTAATTTGTGTTCCGAAGATGAATGAAGGTCTTACAGTGTTAGTACAACATGAGGGTGAGTAATTATTGACAGAATTTTCATTTTTGGTTGAACTGACGCTTTAAGACAGTACTTTCTTGTCACTTCACGCTTGTGTTCACAGATGTCTGTCCAATAAGTCCTTATACATATATCTGAGCCAATAAGGACCAGGTGATGGGAAAACCACAGAGTAGGTCCGGAGGTCCTGCAGACATGCTGACACAAAACAGAGATTGCTGTAAAGAGATAAGAAAATGATGGATGTTAGTAGACAGGACACAGACACCTGCTCCTGTTCAGCGAGTGTGTCAAACTCTATGCACATAGTCATCATTAAAGCAAACATCTTCGTTTGAGGGCATTTTTCTTTGGGTATTTTGTTGCCTGAACTGTCATATCATGCTCTTTCACATCATTCCTTCACTCTTGTTCTTTGTATCTCCCTCCCTCTTTTTCTTTCCCATCATCTGGTATTAATATTTCTTTCTCTGTCCTCAACTTACCTATTAGATCTGAGCAGCGTGGATTGCAGAGCAGAGTGTCTCTGCTCTAGGCCTATCGCTCCTTAAATATACATTAGGATGGAGCATATGAAATTTCAAAAGGAGTACTTTTGTTTGAATGCTTACTCTGTACTTTAGCTCATGACTGATAACGGATATGCAGAAGAGCTGTATGTTCTGGACGAAATGGGAAAGTGGTGCTAATTAGGGCCTCTTGCAGGCCAAGAGGAAGTGGGCCTGCCAGGTCTGCTTTCCCCTGCGATCTTTCACCCTGAAATGGCTGGGACCGCCCGGGGCTGGACCACCTCCCCTGGAGCTCCCAGGGTGTGAGATGCCAAGTCCAATCTCTCCATTTTCTCTTCATCACTCTTTGAGTCTGTCCTCTGTAACTCTGTAAATGGGGGTGTCATGCTGCTGTTTTTTTCTGTCTTGGACTTGTTCATTTGGCATCATTTTGTAGAACCATAAACTAGATGGCTTCGGAACTGATTATTCTGAAATCACATTTAAAAGTTAAATGTGTGAAGACATTTGGGGGTTGCAACCATATGTGATTCAAGATTAAAATACCTAAACACTTAAAGAACTAGTTCACCCAAAAATGAATTCTGTTATAAATTACTTACCCTTATGTCGTTCCAAACCTGTAAGACCTACGTTCATCTTCAGAACACAAATTAAGGTGTTTTTAATCAAATCCGAGAGCTTTCTGACCCTCCATAGACAGCAATGCAACTACCACGTTCAAGGCCCAGAAAGGTAGCAACGACATCATTAAAATAGTCCATGTGACATCAGTGGTTGTGCGCAATGAAATC
This sequence comes from Cirrhinus molitorella, assembly GCA_033026305.1. Lineage (NCBI taxonomy): Eukaryota > Metazoa > Chordata > Actinopteri > Cypriniformes > Cyprinidae > Cirrhinus > Cirrhinus molitorella. The sequence continues at coordinate 25,564,890 of CM065122.1, read as the reverse complement.
AAAAATAATTACTTTATTCAACAATTTCACGAGAGTACCACAATGTATGCACGTGATGCTGCTGATGCAGGAGCCACCGTTCTTATGTAAAACCCTGATGTGCTGCACCTTGTTTGCAAGCAAAAAAAATGCATACACATGCACATTACATTTACAGATTTTTTTTTCAAGTAACTAGTAAAGAATTTTTAATTTACAATAAAATATCTGAGTTACCTTTTCAAATAAGTAACTCCAGATACTAGGTTTGTTATACCATTGACTGATTGACAGCTCTCCTGTCCCCATGTTGGTTGAAAACAGGAGCAAGTGCAAAGGTGAACTCAGAATATGCCACAAACCTGCAATAATTAAATATGTTAAATAACACATATACCCTTTATGTGTTTAATCACATTGTATTAACTAATATTTTTGCTGCTGACCTTTGATCATCCAATTAAACGATACTAATAAACAAAAATTACATTTTTACACTAACATTTTAAAAACTAATAGTTTTAGCAGTTGCTGCTTCTACAAAAACTAAACATTTTTGATTAAAAAAATAAATAAATAGAAAATTAGAACCAAACACTGCATTTTTATTCACAATACAAAGATGCTACACACATGTAGCATGAGCAGTTTTTTTTCTTTAAATTTGATTTGATCATTTCAACATTTGAAGCAAAAACAGAATGTTCTGATGTTCAGATGTTCTGACTGAAATTATGCTAAAACCTGCATAAAACAAAAACAACAGGCTGAATTTCACGAATTGCATGAAACAACGTAAAAGACCAGTTATGTTATTTTTTAGTAACAAATATATATATATATATATATATATATATATATATAATGATGTAAAATAACTGTTGCAGTGCTGCAAAACTATGAACTTTTTACCACAACAAGAATAACAATGTACAGTGAAAGAATTGCTATATTTAGTCATTATACTGTTATAAATAATTGCAACCACATTATAAAAATATTTTAACACGAAAATCCAAATATTTTTCTATTAATTTATTAGTCTGCATTTCTCCCATTCGAAAATGAGTTCTTCATTCATTAGGGATTTATCACTGCCGAAACTTTGCTGCTTGTACAGGGTATATGGCCGTTAGCAGGATGAAAAACAAAACTTTTATTCAAATTCTGAACGGATTATATGTAGCCTAGAAGTGACAAATAGCCCTTGTTGATAATCACTGAAAAAGGTGTCACTTATTTCAGTTCATCGCGATCTCACAAAGTTCCTTTATAATCAGCGAACCTCTTATTTACAGTGAGAGGACTGCCAAGTGTACAGGGAAAACAATCTGCTGTTTAGAGTTGAGTGAATTCAGACTAACATGAATGCAATGGCCAATCACATGTTTTCTAGAAATCAGCAAATTTGTCTGTGATTGGCTACATTGCTCAGTGCTACAAAAACACGTCGTAAATAGAATTGTTTGGAGATTTCCAGAGCGCAAACACAAATACGCACTGGAGCCTTTACCAAATCTGTTTTGCCAATATCTTATTATTACAGTTTTAAATGAGGATGCTTTTGACTGCATGAGAAAATGGACATGTGGCCTGAGAGCATGAGAAAAGTGTCAGTTGCGTGAGTCTCACGCTGAATCCTTGAGTTGGCAGCCCTTACTGTCTATGCAGGGTCAGAAAGCCCTTTGATTTCATTAAAAATATCTTAATTTGTGTTCCAAAGATGAACAAAGCTCTTACGGGGTTGGAACGACATGAGGGTGAGTAATTAATGAAAGAATTTACGTTTTTGGGTGAACTATTCCTTTCATTTTCCTGTCCCAATTTAATATGTGGAAACTGTGAGTTAGTCATAATGGATTTATCTGTGGGGGAAAAAAACGTGTTTTTACACAGAAATCACGAATCATTGACTCGCCTCAGAAACTATTTTAGCCATTTTTTGTATAGCCTAATAATTGAAGTAATAATAACAATAACAAAAAGAAAGGTTTATTATTATAATTATTAATATTACGTTTTGAGTGTTTTTTAAACAAATTGTTAGCTGCGGGTAAGAACAAATTTACATACGTGAACACCTTTTGCGAGTCCATTGGAATGCAAATAAATGATAAAATTGTACAAAATTATAAGTGGACAAAGTCCATTGTTATTGCATTTTGGTTTGTGGAGGTATAGGCTCAGAAATTGCACTTAGCATGATGTCTTTCTGTCATATAGTAACAAAAAAAAGCATATATGGAAAAGAAGATGATAGGGTTTAATTGTGCCTTTTATTGTCTTGCAAAAAAAGTAATTTGATCACAAAGCCTGCACACATGCTGGACAGACTGCTGTCCATCTACTCCACAGTACCTTTTGCTCTGCCCAATCTGCCGCACAGATGTGGAGCTGAGCCACAGTTGCTGCTTTCATATTTTATCTAGAGACCCTAAAACAGATAAAAGCCGCAGTTTGCTTTTACTGTCCAGAGTGATGGGTTTGCGAGGTTTGCTATAAAGTGCTCAGCTGGACATAGAGGATGAGACACAGGGAGCGATGAAGTTATCACCTTTGAGGCCCGCTGATCTTTCTAAACTTAAGCTGTCTAGTGAGAATGGACATCATGGGAAAACAGAGCCGACTGAATACAGGCTTATTGTATACGTCTGTCTTCATCTATCATGTTTCATTTTGTAAAATGTTTAAGCATGCATTCTGATAGCAGGGTAGCACCACTGTGCCTTAACGGATCAGGTCATTACTGTGTCATGTAGTTGGAGAATCCTTCACAAGCCATACTTCTATATTTTGAAACAGACTATTATTCATTTTATGTAATGGCTATTTCTGTTTGAATCTCTCATGCTTTAATAAATAGTGCAGGCTTCATTGCAAACCCTTGAGCTTTTCTCTTTTCTGCTTTGACAGGAATGCCAGAGGAATACCAGCAGTCCTGAGCTACATCACCAGACTCCCTGTGGCACGTGTGCATCGGTAAGTCATTTGACCTTTCTCCTAAACAGGCACACCTCTTTTACCTCATATTACCCCATCTCTGTCACGTTTAACAAAACATGGAGTGAATGGGAGAAGGCTGGACATTAGAGAGATATGCAGATACTGGGTGGGAGCGAAGAAAAGTGGAGGGTTCCAGGAACACGAGTATATGTGGTAGAGAGGAGCAGAGCAGTTTCTCTATCAAAGACCTTTTCCTTCCTCTCATAAATACCACATCGATGAATAATAGCCCTCCCTCTGCAGCATGGGCACTGAATCCAGCTCACAGATCTGGACAACATATGAAATCAGTGCACACCGGGCCGTAGCTGCAGCTGAAGTCTCCTCGCCTTTCACTCATCAAGAAGTTCATCTGGTGTGTAGCGCTCGCACTGGGAGTCATGTGTGTACAGCATATGCATGAGGCGTAACCTGTAGGTGATCTCATATTCACAACACATACAAACAGGAACTGCTATATCATTCTTGCCATTGAACATGTGTGGGACAAGATAATAATTAATGATTCATACGGCTTTGGAATCATAGAGGATGTGCTGTTCTTAAAGAGGTAGTCATTGTTTACTCAATTACTTGTGGGGAAAAAAAAAGTACACTACCAGTCAAAATGCTTTGAACAGTAAAATTGTGTAATTTTGAGAAAGTCTCTTCTGCTCACCAAGCCTACATTTATTTGATCCAAAGCATAGCAAAAACAGTACCATTTTGAAATATTTGTACTATTTAAAATAACTGTTTTCTATTTGAATATATTTTAAAATGTAATTTATTTCTGTGATTAAAGCTTTTCAGCATCATTACTGTAGTCTTCAGTGTCACATGATCCTTCAGAAATCATTCTAATATGCTGATTCGCTGTTCAAGAAATAATTATTATTATTATCAATATTTCAAACAGTTTAGTACATTTTTTAGGAGTTTTTGATGAGTAGAAAGATCCAAAGATCAGCATTTATTTTAAATAAAAGCTTTTTTTAACATTATGCACTATACCATTAAAAAGCTTGGATTTTGAAGGGGAAGCTTTAATTTTTTGAGGGGGAAAGAAATGATAGAAATTCATGCTTTATTTAGCAATGATAAATGCTAAATAATGCAAATGATAAATTTATCTATTTCAGATAAATGCTGTTATAATGCTTATATTTATCAAAGAAACTGAAAGAATTCTACTCAGCTGTTTTTAACATAATAATAATAATAATAATAAATGTTTTTGAAAGAGTATTGATAGAATGATTTCTGAAGGATCATGTGACTGGAGTAATGAAGCTAAAAATCACAGGAATAAATTCAATTTTAAAATATATTCAGGTATGTGGTTGGCTTATTTTAAATAGTAAAAACAATTAAAAAATGTACTGTTTTTGCTGTACTTTGGATCAAGTAAATGCAGGCTTGGTGAGCAGAAGAGACCTCTTAAAAAAACAATACAAATCTTACTGTTCTTAAAACATAAGTGTAGACTGTAACTGTAAGATATAATGAAATATGATTTCAAGATAGGTCTTCAATCCTGCTTCTGGAAACGTCTTGCAAAGTTTATATAATTTAAGATTTAACATTTATTTTTACACATAGCAAGTTTTTTTAAATTATTAAATAAATTTGAAAAAAATATTAGAATAGAATAGAATAGAATAGAATAGAATAGAATAGAATGGGCCTTTATTACACTTCCACGTTCAAAAAGTGGAAGTTTCAAACAGTAACGTAAAAAACTTCTCCTGCAGCTTTTATCAAAGGCTGTGCCCATAGCACAAGATAGTTGTGATTTATTTATGTAAAATTCAGCACAGATACATCTTCTAAAAACACCTAACTCAGTTTGCAATCATTAACTGAGCATTGTGAAACCAAGGAAGATGGCTTTATGATATCCCAACGTATATTTCGAGCACGGCATTATGCTCAACAATAATGTTCACATTTTTCATGCACTTACTTTACAATGTAATTCTCAATAATTATTTCAAATTAAAGTTGTTCAAATAAACAAATATTTCCAGCCCATAGACAATTATACTTTATACAAAAACAGGAGTTAAATCATAATAAATATACTGAAAGAATAAACAAAATAATATTAAAAATGTACATGAATCACTCCGATTATTCCTCTGGGAGTAATTTGAGCATCTTAATTGCTGCTATTCATTTATTCTCATGACAGGCAATGGTGGCAGCACTGACAATTGCATCGATCAGCTAATGTTACACATTGAAATTAAGGATGACGTGCATAGTAGGGTGTCAGTAAAAAATAAACAGTTTTGCATATTGCCATTTATTGCTAAGTCCAACCAAATTAGTTTAATTTTCTTCACTAAACTGGCGTCTGTTCATTGACAATAACACAGGCGGAAATTCCTTTACGCTACTAATCAGAGCTGGATGTGATGACACACGGACTGTGATAAAGGTCCATTGGTAAGTGCTTGCATTAATTGATCGGGTGCTGACGAAAAAGATGTGTCTTTAGACGTTTTTTTTAAAATGGCTAAAGACTCAGGTGCTCAAATTGAGATTGGCAGGTCGTTTCAGCAGCTGGAAATAGTCCAGAAAAAAGTCTGTGAGAGTAATTTTGTTCTTCTTTTGGGATGTGAGTTCAGGTATGTTGGTGCAGAGCCAGTGGTTGTCTTTTAGGCAAACATCAGTACCTTGAATTTGATGCGAGCAGTTATTGGCAGCCAGTGCAATTTAAAGAAGACCACTCTCGCTGCTCCAATCTGGATCATTTGCAAAGGTTTGATAATACATGCCTGAAGGCCAACCATTGGAGCATTACAATAGTCCAGTCTGGAAAGAACGAGAGCTTGGACTAGGAGTTGTGTGGCCTGCTCTGTTAGAAAGGGTCTGATCTTCCTAATGTTGTATATGGCAAATCTGCAGGACCAGGCTGTTGTAGAAATATGGTCTTTGAAACTTAACTGATCATCAGTCACAACTCCAATGTTCCTGGCTGTCCTGGAAGGAGTTACGGTTGACGAACCTAGCTGTATAGACAAGTTGTGATGAAGTGCTGGGTTGGCTGAGACCATGAGCACTTATGTCTCAGTTTAGTTGAGTTAAAGGTGATGGTCCTTCATCCAGCCAGAAATGTCTGTCAGACAAGCTGCAATGTGAACAGCTAACATCAGATCATCTGGTTGGAATGAGAAGAAGAGTTGAGTGTCATTACCATAGCAGTGATAGGAAAAGTCATGTTTCTGAATGACAGATCCTAATGATGACATGTAGATCATGTAGAGAAGAGAAGTGGTCCAAGCATCACCTACCTGCATTTTTTTTTTTTTCAAGTAATCATGAAGAGCTTGATTAAACCTAGGTTCAGTTGTGTTTCATTATGGTTCAAGCTAGGGCTGGGCAATAAAATAATAATGATAATTATTGAGATTGTGAGAATTTTTTTCTCAATAAAACAATAACAATAACAACAATAACAAAGTTTGATATAAAGTTTATGCGCCAAAAGTGGAACGAAACGGCGCTACTCATTTAAAATCGCATTTACAATAAGTCTCAGTCACATGACCACAATAAGTCTCGGTCACATGACCACTAATGACTAACACTAACTGCACCATGGTATTGTGGCAGAAATGTGGGATATTCATTGAATTTATATTATTAATGTAGACATGTATTAAAGGAGTAATGCAATGTAATTACTGTATTTTTGGTGATTAAGCTATAGCTTTTGTGCATTTATACTAAATGTATTTTGACTACTGTTTTTTCATACAAATACCTAACCATACGGTTATAGTTTTACTATGGTGTTGAGGTGGTCAATTGTGGTTATCATGATGTAAATGTAAACTACTAGGAAGGACCAGTGGTTAATTTTTATAATAATAAAACTCAAGCAGTCGGAATAATTACTTTGACCATATTCATACCAAATGTTACTGTTTTTGATAATGAACATACATTTACATCTGCATCCTATCTCAAGCTACTACTGTTAACTCAAGATACTGTCAAATGTAAGAAAAAAACAAACAAACACAAAAATTATATTGTAGCCTGCACTGCAAACTTGAAATGTTTGTGAAGGTCTGACCATAAAGAGTGGTTTAAAACCACAGTTAATATTCTGATTTCTACAACTTTCACTTAGGAGCAAAAACCTTCCTTTAAACTTTACTTTAAAAAGAAATAAAAATGTTTTATCATGATAATTTTTGGCCCAGCACTAGTTCGAGCTAAACTGTATGACAAATTGTGTGATATGAAGTAAAAATTATGAGAAATACAGTTGCATGAAGTTGCATGAAGTTACATTTATGAGATAAAATGTAGAATAAATTGTGAGATTAATTTAAAATTATAAGAAATACAATAGTAATTGTGAGAGGGAAACATGGAGACATGGTAAAAAAAGGCACTGAATGAATTTGAGAGCTTCAAAAAAGGTGATTTTCAGTGAATAATGGTCTGTGAATAATGATGGAAACAGCAGCTGATGAGGGTGAGCATATAATCACAGAATTTTCATATTTGGGTGAAATATTAATTTAATCCCACACTGAAATGTAAATGTTTCTTATGGGAAAGTTCGGGTTTCCATGCTGATTGCATAACCTGAGAGTTTGGCCAGACGGAAGCTGAGGTCTGACTGCCTCATTACCCACAAGGACCCAGTGCATCTCAGTGCAGCCTAAGCAGAATTCCTAAAAATCTTTTCAGCCGGACATCCCTGACCATAAACAGCTCATCAGAGGATAAAGTGCTTTGTAGAAGAGTGTGGTATGTGTGTGCTTTAGCTTTTATGTCTCTATCAGAGACCCTCAGCAGCAGAGCTGTAGGAGTGAGACGGGACGAGGGAAAGCAGTTGTGGGAAGTTGGCGAATGAGCTAAGCTTTGAAAGTGAAACATAAGAGAGGCAGATCACAAGAGCCAGGAAAACTGATATTCTCCTCGTTAAGGACTTTCTAGCTTCAGTCTCTGTAGTGGAGACTTCAGCTTTTAACAGGAAACAGGTCTGAAGGAACCTGTTTGCAACACACAAGCATTGAGCATTCACACAAGATGTGTGTTTTATGAGACCTCACTTTCATTCATAAACAAGCTGATCAATCGCATGATATCGCAGATGTATTCTGCTACATTATGGTATGCGCTGTAAGGATGAGATCCCTTTAAGGCTGTCATTTTTCAAACATTGACAAATGAAAACATGGCAGAGATTTGTTATCTGCTCTGGTTACAGAAATATTTGCCACGTTTACTGCTGAATCTTCATTGGCTATAAAGTACTGGTAAGTCAAAAGCATATCTGCCATCATTCGCTCTCATAGGATGCCTCAGGAGGTCCATATAAAAACGTCATTTCCCTATCGACGTGGCATTCTCTTCCTACTCTCCTCCTTTCTTTCTGCTGCTTTTTTTATTTCTCTTTGTTATCCCAGTTCCTGTCTTCTTTTAAATGTCTCATAAATCATGAATGATATTAAGCTTCTACTCTACATTATTTATATCGCTGTTAGAGAGTAAATAGTAACTACTGAATTTAACTACATTTTTAGCATGACAGTAACTGTTTTTCCACTAGCAAGATGTAAGTATATTTTATTCAGATACTATATTTAGTATACACTTTATAGATTATTATAGAAATTAGTATATTCTTAGAATATATTATATAGCGTAATATATTCTATTGGTGTAGCATTTTTTCAGTTCAAGTACTTTTGTTAGTATTTTGCTATATATACCAGTAGATTACATCTTGCAGAATCTGCAAAATGTTAATTATTTTACCAAAACAAGAGGGATTATACAAAATGCATGTTACTGTTTATGTGGAACTGACCTGAATAAGATATTTCACATAAAAGACATTTACATATGGTCCAAAAGAGAAAATAATAGTAGAATTGAATATTATAGTAAAAGTGATTCACATATGAAAATGATTCACAGCTGTTCGTTTGTTTAGTGATCTGTTTGTCCTGAACAGTTAAGATGCCTGATGTTCTTCAGAAAAATCTTTTAGGTCTCACAATTTTAGTTTTATTTTCAGCATTTTTTGTGTATTTGAACTCTTTCCAACAATGACTGTATGATCTTGAGATCCATCTTTTCACACTGAGGACAACTATTACAGAAGGTTCAAATGCTCACTGACGTGCCAGGAGGAAAAATTATGCATAAAGACCCGGGGAGTGAGTAAATGTTACTTATTTTGTCTTCTAAGTAGCTTCTAAAGGGTAGTGCTAAATGAAAATATATATATATATATGATATTTAGGCAAAATAAGAAAAATGTACACATCCTCATTCCATTCAAAAGTTTTCACCCCCTGGCTCTTAATGCATTGTTTTTCCTTCTGGAGCATCAGTGAACAGTTGAACCTCCTGTAATAGTTGCGTCAGTCCCTCAGTTGTCCTCAGTGTGAAAAGCTAGATTTCAAAATTGTACAGTCATTTTTGGAAAGTGTTCAAGTACCCAAAAAAAAACAAAAACCAACTGAATTTGTGGGACCTGAAGGATTTTTCTGAAGAACAGCTGGCAGTTTACCTGTTCAGAACAAACAAGGGACTCATGAACAACTATCACTAAACAAAAAAAACACAGCTTGGATCATTCAGGTAAGAACACAGTATTAAGAATCGAGCATATGTACACTTTTGAACAGGATTTTGTAAATTCAGCGGATGCGTTGCTGTCTATGCAGGGACAGAAAGCTCTCTGATTTGATCAAAAATATCTTAATTTGTGTCCCAAAGATGAATGAACGATGGTTTGGAAAGATATGAGGGTGATTAATTAATGACAGAATTTTCATTTTTTCAAATTTAGCTTGAATAGCAAAAATACTAGGAATTTGTTTGCAGTTACCTCAGAAAGCAAAAGTTTTAGAGTAACATCCCCACCGCTGGTGTGTATACTTGACTAAAGATCTCCTGGAGTAGCTTGCGATAAAAAAAAAAAAAACCTCACACAGATGCAAAACTGGTGTCTTTCTGCAGGTTTGCTCCTTTGAGTCCTGCCAAGCCTTTTGTTTTCCATTTGTCATATGATAGTGCTGATTTTTGGAGGATTTCATGCTTTGTTTAATAAAACAAAACTTGTGTAAAGCTAATGTGGCGCCACTTTTCATTCAAGCAAATATGCTTTTGTCTCTGTCACCCGTCAGTGCATGAGACGGTCTGTCTTGGAGAGCAAGTCTGGTGTGTGGAGCTGAACGGGCATACGTCTTTTAGCATCAAAGCTAATGGGGTGATTGACATTTCTGGGTGGCATGAGCTTTACGTCAGTTTGAGCAATGATTTAGACTTGCACATCCAAACAGATGCTCACTTTTTAAAACGTTTAATATTATTTAACATTCCACTGAGTCCACAGACCCAGTAAAAAGCATGCTTTGCTCATCTGTTACTGCAATGTAGTGGTAAATAATTTGACCACTGCAGAGCACTGGGGCGATGGCCAAATTATGCCGCCAAAGCACACGATAACCAATCTGTGATGGACAGCTTTACGTCTCTCTGTGAAGTTTTTTTTTCTTTTTCTTACTCTCTAAAATGAACACACTCACATGCAAACATCTGCTCTTTATCATTAAAAATAAAACCCAATGAAAACATGCACATGCCTCTGCTCTGCAGTGCATTTATATAGACTTCGAGAGACTCTGGAGTGATTGGGTTCCTGAAAAATTGCCTTTCTCTCTCTTTTTGTGCAGCTGTAACAAATTGAATGCCTGATTCTCATCAGCAGCTTTTCCTGCAACCCTGTGATAAATTACTGTCACAAAGCATCCCCGCGTGAGCACGGTGAACACAAAACGTGGTCTCCGTGACTTGGCGTTAATGTTTGAAGACAAACAACCAACATCAAAACAAGCACAAACTTGACATCATGTGGAAGTGCATGATACATGATATTTTATTGTGTTTAATTTTGGAGGGAAGGCATCTAATGCAACAGTTCACAGACAGAAAAGTGGAAATAAGTTGATGAGCTGATGAATTTTAAGGAGGAATGAGATGAAGGACCTAATTAAACAGAATAAATAAATATAAATAAATAAATACACTGCTGTTCAAAAGTTTGGATCAGTAAGATTTTTTATTTTTTTTTCAAGAATTTTCTTATCCTCATCAAAGCTGCATTTACAGTAATATTTTGAAATAGTATTTAAGTTTAAAAGAATGGGTTTCTATTTTAACATATTTTAAAATATAATTTATTTCTGTGATGCAAAGCTGAATTTTCAGCAGACATTACTCCAGTCTTTTAGTAAGTGTCAAATGATTTTTTAGAAATCGTTCTAATATGCTGATATATTACTTTTATTATAAATGTTGGAAACAGTATTTTTTTTGGAACATGTGATACTTTTTTAGATTCTTTGATGAATAAAAAAAACAAAAGAACAGCATTTAAAACAGAAATCTTTTCAACAATATATAGTAAGTCTTTGCTATCATTTTTTTAAATCAATTTAACACATCCTTGGTAGATAAAGTATTACTTTCTTTCGAAAAAGAAAGAATAAAAAAATACTGACCACAAACTTTTAAATGGTAGTTTATATTGTTACAAAAGATTTCCATTTTAAATAGATGCTGTTCTTTTTAACTTATTATTTATTAAAGAATCCCTAAAAAATAATCATAGGTTCCAGCAAAATATTAAGCAACTGTTTTCAACATTGATAATAAATCAGCCTATTAAAATGATGTCTGAAGGATCATGTGACACTGAAGACTGGAGTGATGCTGAAAACTCAGCTTTGCATCTCAGGAATAAATTACATTGGAAAACAGTTATTTTACATTGAAATAATATTTCACAATTTTTTTTCAAAAGTTTTTTTTTTTTCTGGAATTTTGATCAAATAAATGCTTTATCAAAAAAACGTCTTTAAAAACAAATCTTAATGATCCCAAAATTCACTGGGGGGAATCTTGGTTGGAAAGTATGGGGGATGGGGATGGGGGGGGTGTTTAATTAAAAAAAAGGTCTCTAAAAAATGTCTCTAATTGGCCTGTTTAGCTAAGCCTTCAAAGCACTTCTTATTTACTGGTACAGTATTGCATGATTTGTAGGTTATATTTAATAGGTTACATTTTGCAAAAATGTTTGCAAAGACTCTACACTTACATTTCTTTTCAGGAGCACTAATGCTCCTACTTAAAAATAAGAAAGAAAAAAACCTTTCCATTATAAGGTGATATTTGACTCCGTAAAGATTTTTTAATAAACTTTATTAAATGTATGTCAACTTTTGCGCCCAAAAAAATTGATTAATAAACTTTTATCAAAATTTTTAATTAAACAATAAATTCAATATTTACAGATTTTTTGACATGACTCAGAGGTGGAATTAAAGCATTATATAATAACAATGTTATGGGATTGTTTTAAATATAAAGTTTTGAATATAAAAATTAAAATAATTTAAATGACTCTTTTAAAAAAAACTAAAACCGCCAGTAGGTGGCACTAAGTCAAAATCTTTGTGACTGTATAATTCAGAGCAGTTTCATTCACTCAGCTCTGGCTTTGTTTGGAACTATTTTAGTTGACGATAAAGAGCACAGTCAGACAGCAGTTCCTAAAATGTAAGTCACTTAATATTAACTTTTGTATAAAATCAAAAATGTATAAAACTGTTGTATAAATTCAATTTCACATTTAGAAACTGTGCAAAAGCTGTCTAAAAAGTCTTAATTCATCGCAATCTCACAAACTTGCATTTTAATTAATAAAGCTCTCTACACTGCACACTGAATCTATTATTTACATCGTCTCTACACTTTATTTGTTATAATGATTGGCAAAAACTACAGTCTGCTTTTACGATCTGTGCTGTGAGGAGCAGGATGCGCAGTGACAGAGAAGCATTTCTATTGCCTGCAGTCTATTATGGCAAAAGACGGCATTGCGCAGAGACACAAATATCCCTTTTTTTTAGCTTGTATTTCGCTGTATGCAGAACTGGGATCACTTTTGTAGTCTTTTGAATGTATGTATGTATACATTTTTTATTGTTATTATTATACTACTTATTTCATTAAAAAGCTATTGTTTCTGAATTCGTTGTTTGCCATAGCAGTGTTATTTTACTATCACTAAGACACTATTATATTTTTTATTTAAAAAAAAACATTTAATTTAATTTTTAATATCTTAGTTTTATATTAATTTGTATTTCAGTTTAGTTTCATGTAGCATATCAAGTTAAACTAAATGAAGATGAGAAATGTTACAAAATAAAACGTATACTTTTTTATTATTTAAGTTAACATATATTTTATTTCAAGTAACAAAATAGTTTTTAGCGTTTTAGTTAACTATAATAACTCTGTGCTGCAGTCTCTTATCTGATTGTGGAAAGTGCTCATTAAGAAATATCTGGCATGGTGTGAAAATCAAGCACTGACAGAGTAAAAAATGCCAGTATAAATTTTTTACATTTATTTTTAAATGAATATGAAACTTTAAAAATACAAGGTGTAACATGCGTTGTACAAAATTCGTGACTGTAATACTTGATTCTGGTGAATGATGGCACGCCAACTTCCGATATTTCCTAAAATTCACTGTTGTTCACGTCAACACTGTACATCTGCTTATTTAAAACTTGCAGTGCTTTCATGTCTGTCATATCACATCGTCATGCCCAAAGTCTCCCATATACCCTTATTTGAGGGGAACGCCCATTTGTACTGCTGTCTGAAACCATAGCTGACATTATCAATCAGTCATTCAGTCACTCAATCACTCGCCTACAAGATCTATGTCAGGGGTTATTTAGTGATAATGACCAACTGACTGTACATTATCCCTTATTTGTTCAACGATGTATGAAGTAACTAGTCAAAGATATGAAAGAACGAAATCCATTTTAAGGCGGACATGAGGCGGACACAAACTATGGAAAAAAGGCATATGTGATGCTTCCAGCTGGACAAACTATATGGTAATTTGCATAACTGCATAATTGTAGCTGAGCACACACACAGTTGATTAAATGTGGACACTGAGACTGAGGTCCTTCCCAGGACAGAAGAGGCGAGTCCTAGCAAGAGAAGTCAGTCTGACCTCATTCTCGTTTTTACTACTCCAACTGTACTGGAACCCAACACTGCTTTAAATGACCCAAAGGATCCTTTCCAGATTAATCAGCATAGCAGCTGAATCTAAATGAGAGCACTCAGTTTTTCCATTCTCCGTTTCTTGTGTGCGTTTAAGTTTTAGCAGGGAAAATGAGCACTGATCTGATCAAACAAATATTCTTGATTTCACCTAGTTTTACGTAATCAAGGTGCTTGAACTCATCTTGCGTCTTGGATGGATGATAATTAACTGGGCCATAACAAAAAGGAGAAACATTTAAATGAAATTGATCCAAGGATATGGGTGAGATTTGGGGCAGTCGGATGGTGTTCTCATATGAACTGACTTTAGACGCAGTTGGGTGGTGTTTATATGACATCATAAAAGCGCAATTAAACAGTTAATTTAATATCAAGAGTTCAGATCCAAGAACCTGCAGACAGCAGCTTCTGATATTATTTTGCAGAGCTACTAAATTTAACGTTAATAAAAATGGACTGGTAATTTTACTGATCATAAACAACAGAAGTTTCCTGTTCAAGAAAAACTTTATATCAAATATTAAAGCTATTGGTTGGTAAAGAGCCCATGTTAAAAGCCCATGTTCGGTGCTACTACAATTAACATTAATACTCATAAATGAAACACTTTCTAAATTAAAAATGTAAATGTGCTGTACAAAGTTTTAAACAAACATACACTGCCGTTCAAAAGTTTGGGATTGGTAAGATTTGAAATGTTTTTTTAAAGAAGGCTCTTATGCTCATCAAGTCTGCGTTTATTTGATAAAAAAAAAATACAGAAATAACAGTAATATTGTAAAATATTATTGCAATTTAAATATTTTTAAAAATGTATTCCTGTGATGCTGAATTTTCAGTATCATTGCTTCAGCATATTCAGAAACAGATGACCAGCTCAATATTTTTATTTTTTATTTTATTTTATTATTATCTTTTTTTTTTGTAGCCTGTGATACTCATTTCAGAATTCTTTTATGAATAAAACATTACAAAAGGACAACATTTATTTAAAATTGACATCTTTTGTAACAATATACACTACCGTTCAAATTTTGGGGTCAGGTTTTTTCTTTCTTTCTTTCTTTGAAAGAAATTAATACTTTTATTCCACAAAAAGTGATAGTAATGACTTATATTGTTAGAAAAGATTTATATTTTTGAATGTTCTTCTTTTAAACTTTTTATTCATCAAAAGTATCACAGGTTCCAAAAAAAATATTAAGCAGCATAACTGTTTCCAACAGTGATAAAAAAAAAACAGCATATTGGAATGATTTCTGAAGAATTTTGTGACACTGAAAACTGGAGTAATGGCTGATGAAAATTCAGCTTTGCGTTGCATTTTTATTTTATTTTATTTTTTGATTCATTAAAACAGACACCTGGGAGTTGAAATACGTGGCTTCAGCTTATTGTGGTAACGAAATTAATTTACACTATTAGTTATAATATTAGTTAATACTATATAGTGATATAGAATATTTGAAATATTCATATGGTATTAATCCATGATGACATTTAATTAAAAGCAAGTAATATATGACTTAATCTATTAATCAGACTCTATATTAGTTGCTGATGCAGTTATTAATGTATAGCTTAATTCTACATGAGTCATACATAAGCTCAAGATTATCTGTTCATTGATCAAGCATGAATTAATGCATATTAGTACACCTTTATTGGAAAGTGTTACCTAAAACTTTTAAAGAAAATATTTTAAAAAGTTGCTGTACTATCTAGTTGCTAAATTAATCTAGTCCATGTGTTTATGGCAAAGTAGAATACAGTATTACAGAGTCTGAAATTAACTTTTTAAAATCTCATGACAAAAACATGGAACCTTTTTAGCAAGGCACGAAATGTGTATCACTGCAGTTTCCAAAATGAAATTTACACTAAAGGCGGTAAAACAGCAAGCACTTGTAATTGTTTTCATACACAGTTGTGATTACAGCTTCATATGTTTCGATTTCCGGACATAACAAGCTTGTTCTGTGGTTGAACTACACAGAATTTGACCTAGGATGCAAAATCCTTAGGTATGAATCCTGTGAAAAACCAAGCGGCAACCTCCCACTCTCGCTCTTGAAACAATACGGAAGTGACTGAAGCTGCAGTTCATCGGCTGGCCGCTTGAGGCTGGCTCCAAAAGGGAGCAAATCCCCATAGACTCACGTGTTAAAATGTTCAACTTTATAACAGATAAAAACATGTTTACAGCCTGGTACAAAAAGTGGTTTTGGTTTTTACAGCTAGTTTTGCCCTTCATGACAACTCTGAGGGGGGTGAATTTTTTTCTAACTCACCCGTTTAAATTATATTAAGCATTAAAATTCTGCATAATTAAGGGCGTGGCCACTTGAGTGACAGGTGTCAGGCAGCCGTCACATTACCTCAGCTTATTCCAGCAGTTGAACTTGGCATCTCAGCCGTGTTACTCCGTTTGTTTTTTCTTAGGGTGTTACTTTATCAGGATTATTTTAATACATTTAAAAACCAGACATCTTAGCTCCACCCACGTCCCGCCTCTTTGTCCATTTTCTATTTTCCAGGAGTGACGCGCGGTGACGCGCTTCCAAAACGGCAACGACAGGCTCCGCCCAACTTTTGCTTCAAAAACGCTCTTCAGAAACCTACTCTATGTGAAAAACACGATTCAAGATGAAAGAGCTGAAAGATGAGAGGTGAGAGAAAAAAAATGTTGCGATTGCGTTTTTACGTTTTTACATTTTGTTCATACTATCGTCTACGTTTAGGTGTAGTGCAGATGGTACATTATTTTAAAACGTCACAGAGTATTAGAGTTATAGCACCACTCAATGGACATTTCGAGTCAGAATGGCGGTGATGCGTACAAAACCAGTGTCACATAAAACCTATCATTAATTATAAAAGTAGCTTCAAATAATACACAAGATATCAAGTACGACTTAGATTTTATAGCTCTCTACTGTCTGTACACTGTGATGTAATTATTGTTTTGAAGTAACTGTTTTGTTCACATGCAAGTGTCTTCATGTTACCTATTCATTCAACAGTTCAGACAGTGAAGCCACAAACTTTAACTAGTTTAAGTATGTAGGATATAATGAAATTCACCAAATGCAATACTGCATGCAGGGTCGTCACATTTTAAACCATCAAAGTATCAGTTTTGGTGGGATTTTTACATTGATTTTCACAACTGTAATCCATTTATCTTCAAAATAAGTTGGAAGTGAAGTATCGGAGTGAATCATCAATGTAAACTGTGCTGAGTGTGCACTTTCTCCCCGCGTTTCTGTCTCCCCTCACATGCAAAAACACCAGACAATTATATATCCATCACTCAAACTCAACTCCAGATTTATGAGCCGTCTCCAGTCTACAAAGAAACAGAAAGAAAGATTCAGAGAAATAACGACATTAGGGTGACAGAGGATGACATTGACAAATTAAGAGGAATATAGGAGGGGTTTTATTAGCAAGTTCAGTCCCACATCCTATGAATTCTCAGACAGTGAAGTGACAGACACGAGAGATCCCAGACGCCACAGTTAGGACATGAAGACTGTATTATGAAGCGAGTTTGGTCGAGTCAAATCAGCCTCGTACAGTAAATGTCTAATTCAGAGATTGAAACATAGACTCTAAAAAAGAATGTAAAAGATCCAATGTACAGTTTTTTAAATAGGTGTTTTAGCCATATTTTACATTTTGCATTGCATTGTGTACTATAAATAAATCTGTGATACAACATAATGTACCGTACCACCATAAAAAACACAGGTGGTACATATTAATATATACTGTGTAGAAGATGCACACAGTGTCATACAAAAATAGTGTAACACACAACACTAAAATAATGCAATAAACAATTATTTAACAACATTAGATGTAGGATAATTTCATAATGTACATCATTAATAATAAAGAACTTAAAAGAAATGAAAATCCATCAAATGTGAACCATTACACTGGGAAATGTCAATTTAACTGTAAAAAAAAATGTAACAATGTAAATGTAACAATATTTGAATATTAAATTACATAAAATTTCCTGTTAGTTTCTTATGTACCATGTTATTCTGAAATTAACTTTGTCCTGTTAGTTTATTAGAAGGAAATTTACCAAGTTAGTCTGAAATGAACTTTTAAAATGAATTATTTAATGTTTTATGTGCAGTTTTAACCATATAAACTTACCTGATTTCATGACGAGCACTTATTTTCGTATACATTTATGATTACAGCTCCATATGTTTTGCTTTTCAGACGTAACAAGTTTGCTCGGTAGCTCAGCCAGAACAGAACTGGACTTTGGATGCAGAATCCTCTGGTACAAACTGATTAACAGATTTTTACTGTAGCTTTTTTACAAACTTTTACCATTAAAATTACAAATATTTGTATGTAAAATTAAATTGAAAAGATACTGGTAAAACTTTATGACAGGAATTTGTTTTTCTACAGATTTCTTTTCTGACAGTGTAACAAAAACATCTGACCATTTGACCTCTCTCTCTTATACATGCATAAACACAGTCCTATATTCAATAATGTGTGGTGAAGATCCATGTGTGATGAACTCAAACTGTGTTTGACAGACAGAGGGTGGTGTTTTTGATTTTGAGGCTGTATTGTGACGAGCAGTAGGCGCTGTTTTGGTTCACAAAGATGTGGAACGAAAGGACAGAATAGAAAAAAAAACATTAGCTCTTCAAACTGAACTCCAGAGATGGAAAGAGAGATTGAGAAAGCGAGTTCTGAGGTAAAGACAAAAGATTTTGACCAGGGCAGGAAAACTCTCTGCTCAATCTAACACATATGTTGTGGGCTAACGGTGTTGTAGCCCGAGGGCACAGACAGCAGCAGCAGCAGCAGCATGTGAAAAAGGTTTTCCACACAGACCTCACTTCAAATTTAAGAGAAAGAGAGAGAGAGGAAGAAAGGGAGAGTAGTTGAACTGAGATGACTGAGAGGTTGTGTGTTTGAGGAGGGTAAAGAAACCAAGAAGAAAGAGAGATGGAAAGATATGATCAACATCAGAGCCATCTGTGGATTAATACAATTAACACCTCAGTAAAACCAGGTCCGTCAGCACCTCTCTACCACTCAAAGACACCTTTAAAGAGCCCAGCATGGCCCTCATAACTCACTGCAGCCCACAATAAGTAAGCACACTCACAGAAAACTGTGTGTGAATATTGTAACTTGATTTAAATCTAGTAAGTGGAATAAAGAGGTAATGAAATAGAGGGAGAATCTGATTTAGCCCTAGCACAAGCGTGGCATGAATGGCGTTAAGTGGAGTTTTGTTTCGTTCGTAGTGAGTTCAGACACTGATACTTTCCTCTAACATGTGGGCCTTCCACTTCGACAGTCACAGGGGCTGCCTCTATAAAAAACACTAGCCTTTTTTTGGTAATGCGTTATAAGAAGTTGCATTGTGAGAATTGAGAGAATTTATTCAGCAAGGGTGCATTAAATTGATCAAAAGAGACAGTAAAGACATTTATAATGTTGGGGGAAGCACATTACAAGTAAAGCAAATTACATAATCAGTTTACTTTTTTTAAGTAACGTCAATTACTTTGCTTTCCCATTTATTGGTAATTTATTTACAAGTCTCCTGTCCCCATGTTGAGAGAAATCGGACTTAAGTGCAGAAGCTGTAGTTCTAGACTAAATTTGAAAATCTGAAAGCTGGATAAATAAGCTTTATGATTGTATGGAGCACTGATGTATGGTTTTTTTGACCCACTTTAAACTACTGTATTTGAAAATCTGGAATCTGAGGGTGCAAAAAAAATTATTGAGAAAATCGCCTTTAAAGTTGTCCAAATTAAGTTCTTAGCAATGCATATTAGTAATCAAAAATTAAGTTTTGATATATTTACAGTAGGGAATTTGCTAAATATCTTCATGGAACATGATCTTTAATTACGATCCTAATGATTTTTGGCATAAAAGAAAAACCAGTTATTCCAACCCATGCAATGTATTGTTGGCTATTGCTACAAATATACCTGTGCTACTTATGACTGGTTTTGTGGTCCAGGGTCACAAATGTGAACATACATTAATCATCTCACTGGCAAAAAAACATTTAGTATTCATCAAAATGAATAAAAACAGAAATGCAAACTCAAAAAATATGATGCAAACCTGCAATAATTAAATGTTAAATAACACAAATATCCTTTATGTATTTAATCCAATTTTAGTAATCAGTGTCTTCACTGCCGACCTTTGATGAACCAATTCAACCATACTAATGAGCAAAAATTATTTTAACTTAACATTTGTGCTTCTTTTGTATTGCTGAAGAGCGTTGAACTTTCTTCTTCTGCATTCTACTGTACAGACAAGAATTTACTTTAAGCCTTTATTATTTCACTTTTTGGTGTGAAAGGGCTTTTGCATTTGCCAAAATATAATATTTTTGTATTAAAAACAAACAAGCAAGCCCTGCCCAGATTTAAAAAATAATGCAAAAGTAACATAATGCATTACTTTCCACAAAACTAACTAAGTAACATAATTACTCTTTTAAAAGTAACTTTCCCCAGCATAATGTTATATAAATGTTTAAAAAAATTACAAAAGGTTTTATATATATATATATATATATATATATATATATATATAAAGAAGCACCAAATCATTATATTAGAATTATTTCTGAAGAATAATAGACTGGAGTATTTAAAAATGTTTTCACATTTCATTTAAATTACAATATTTCTCAATAACATTTTGATAAATAAATGCACCTTTGTTGAACATACAAGAAAATTTGTTCAAAAACATTACAAAATCTTACTGATACCAATTTGTATGGTGGTGTTTCTTGTCAATGGTCCTTCCCAAAAGGGGTCCATGGGAGAAAAAAAAACTGTTCTCTTTCTCACTTTAGAGTAAACCGTTAAACATGACATAAGTTTAGCATTAATCCCTTAAAACACTTTAAAAACAAATATTTATCTGATATGTTTTGGAAAAATAAAGCCACAGAATCGGGTGATGCGACATTAAATCCTAAACATTGTAAAACTGTTCTCACAATAACTGAAATAATGCACAATTTTTTATCTAAATTGACTTAAAAATGTTAAACATAACAATCAATTTGTCACAGGGCTAACAATATTCACACATGGAAATATTCTGAGCATTAGTTTTGAAAAATATTGCAAAATTGCACCAAAGAAAAGCAGAACAAACACAGGCACACTGATGTCATGCCAGTAACCCTCACTCTAAGCATACAATTAAAACAAAAAGTTGCTTCTGGCCCCTCTTTCATTCTTGTACAATGCGACTGGGCTAATGCTGACTGTAGGGCTTAGTGACTGTGAATGTATGAATGAGTGGGTGACTCTCTCTCTCTCTCTCTCTGTGTGTGTGTGTGTGTGTGTGTGTGTGTGTTTGTTACTGGGGAGCAGCCGGAGGCAGGGGGTTGAGCCATGGTTGTACAATCCTACCTGAACACATGTGGCAGAGAAACAGTACAGATCTCAGGAGCAATTCAAGAGATTTAGCAACAAGGTAAGATTCAGCAACTACCCATACACACAAGGCTACAAATCATTTCTTAGGAAAAAGTAATTAACTTGGGTAAAATAAATAAATTAATTAATTAAAATAAAAAATAAATTGGTTTCTTTTAAAAATAATATAGAAAAAGGTTTTTTGTTTTGTTTTTAATAATATATTTGAATAATATATTGATGTGAATATGAATATGAATTCCTCCAGTGAGATATATTTTGATAAAAATGTGAGAGCTCAAAAACATTCTTTTGTGAATGGCGCTCATAAACATGCTTCGAAACATAAGTGACAGCAGCCAAAGGTGTGTGACCACAGCTGTCACATGACTGAAAGCCACAATCACTTCAACACTAATATGTTTGATTTACCTCTTGTAAACTTTTTGGGACAATCCTTTTGTGAAGTGATCATTTTTTTATCATCATAACACGATGTATTAAGATTTGATCATACATTTAGCGATTTGGTTGGAGCTTGTAATCCATGGCCAACATGTTTGTTGATAACTAGAGTTGTATGTGTCAAGCAAATCTTGCAAAAAAAGTTTTTATTTGCTTACTATCGCCATCTAGTGTTCATTTGTTCTGGAGGTCTATGTTGTCTCTGAAAAAAGATGAAGGATCATAAAAGAAAAATAACTAGACTAAAGCAAGAAGTGAACTAATGTTGTTACATGCTTCTTTCTAGACTGTGAAAATCATACATATGCAGAACTGGAGTGTCGTAAAAATATGAACATATTGGGCTCTAGTGGGTAAGTGACTAGCAGTTTGCTAACTCAACAACATGAACGATATTATTGAGCACACATCTGCCGGAAATACCCAGTCAGGATGCTGATGCCAAAACCAAAAGCTTTATGTGGGGCAAATCAACTATAGGGAGATGGTTAGATAAGAAATGAAAAGCAAAACTGGCCATGTGTGAGAAAACCATCTGATGTGTGACTACAGCGCCATTTTTTTTTCAGTGAGGCCTGCTATATCAGTTGATTATACAATAGCATAATCACAGTCTCTCTTGGTTATGTGAAGGTTTTAATGTATTGTGTAAGGATTTGAATCTACTGATACAGATTTTATAGAAGTGACTGTTATATGTCCTGGCTCACTAAGAGTTGATGTAGCTAAACAGATTCAAACAGTATCTGATAATTCAGTATATTGACTGCTGTAAGATACTTGAACTGTCACTCTGCCTTAATTATTTAAATACATGTGAACCTTTGCGGTGACTTTGGGATAACTATTTGTAATTTGAGCAAATAAAGGAATGCTAGGAGTTCAGACTCTACCGCCTATATGTTTGTGATATTAAAAAACAAACACTGATGTGTGACATTACACTGTGAAAAATAGGTACTTTTATAAATGTATAACTTGGTAGACTTAAGCATTGAGTGTCAAAGGGCAAATGGGCAGAAGTTGTTCATTTTTATGTTATTAAAATGGCTGAGCAGTGCATTTTTTAGCAGAAAAGTGAAGATTTAATATACTTTCTTTTAGTTAACATTAAGTAGTATTTGTAGCAATAGCCAAAAATACATTGTATAGGTCAAAAGATTGATTCTCTCTATTAAAAATCATCAGGATATTACGATCATGTTCCGTGAGGATATTTTGTAAATTTCCTACTGTAAATATATAAAAACTTTAGTAATATGCATTGCAATTTTATTTGATTTTTTTTACACCCTCAGATTCCTGATTTTCTAATTGTTGTATCTATCCCAACAAACCATACATCAATGGAAAGCTTATTTATTCAGCTTGTATAAATCTCAATTTAATATATATATGTGCTGTCTTTTGTGCTCACCAAAGTATTTATTTGATCAGAAACACCGTAAAACAGGAATACTGTGACAATTACAATATATATATATATATATATATATATATATATATTAAATGCAATTCATTCTTATTACATTTCCAATTAAAATTTGATTTCAATGTTGAAAACAGTTGTGCTGCTTAATATTTTTGTTGAAACCATGATACATTTTTAAAAACTTCTTTCAAATACCTTACTAACCCTATACTTTTTTTTACAGTTTGAGTTTGAGTTTGAATTTTATTAACATAAAAAGTACACTTTTTTTTCCAAGGATAACACAAGACTTTATGGTCCTTGATTTTAGAAGAACACAATTTACCTGACATCAAGCATATTTGGCATACATTTCCTGCTAATTACAAAACAAATATTATTTTCACACTCAAACAAAGCACAGAGACACAACTACAATAATCCAAATCTGTCAAATTCAAGACAGCCTATCTAAAAACAGTAGCATTATGTATATTTACTATGCCCTCAAAAATTGTATGACACCCTTAAAAAATATCAATTCTAGCTACATTCAGTTTACATTACATTCATTTTGCGATATTGTCAAACCTAGTTAAAGGGATAGTTCACCCAAAATTAATTACTCACCATTATGGCTCTTGGATTTCATCTAAAATATCTTAATTTGTGTCCCGAAAATGAATGAAGGTCTTACGGGTTTACACAACAACATGTGGGTGAGTAATTATTGACAGAATTTTAAACTATAGGTACATTCAAATGAACACTCAATTTTTGCGAAATAGAAAAATAAATCAGTTTTCTGTCAGAACTATTTCATTTGGACAGCAGGTTCTAATTCTAAATAGACTTTGCTATTGCTATCTTACTTGTTGGTTAGACACAGCAGGTGGTTGCATCACACGTAGAGAACTGTAAGGGAGGCTTATGCATATGTGCGTGTGGTCAGTATGGCCAATCAGCACATTTCCAGTCACTGCAAACACAATAAACATCAGGGGTCAGTACCAGGCCCCCAGCTTGCTAGGTCATGGCTCTCCTTTGCTGTTTTATGTTTATTTACACCAAAGCAAAACTACATCACACACAGGCTGTTTCATATCAGTCCAATATAGCCACAGATTTGGGTTAGAGTTACAATGCTGTTGACCAGACCGGGTGAGTAATTCATTGTAATATTTGTATTTTGAAAAGCACATGGTTGTTACATAGTTTACATGTACTGATGGATAAGTAAACTTTGGGTTGCTCCAGTCCTTCAAAAACAGTACTGGATATAGTCCATAGGTCAGGAGTTTCTGATGACTACAAGAACAGATCTGGTGTTCTGCTTTAATTATTAACTTTTTAGTGTCAGTGCATGAAAACTGTATTAAGAACGTTTATTGACAAATAAACGTTTCTAAAAAATATTAGTGTGAAAATACATTTCAGTTCACTCTTTTTTTGTACAATGTAATCATATAGTCTCAATAAGGGAATTAAATGTCTTGTAAAAGCCAGTAGTGGCCCATAGTTAGAGTTCAATAGTTAATCCCAACCCACTTATGTTTCCATCCTCTTGGTTCAGACTTTTATGTTAATCAGTGTTTTGACTGCCAAAGTTAGCTGGCTAAAAGCACGAAGCAGTCCGCTGTGCTGTGACCTAAATTTGTCTAAATCGTCAGAAAAGGTAAAATTGACCTCTTGTTTGCGTTTTCAAAGTAGAACTGTTAAATACAATACTATTTAATGGTAATATGCAAACTACATTTGCAAAATCAGGTGTGTAAACCTTAATATTCTGATTCAGTTTGAATGCTTGAAAATGTGTTTAATGGTTTTGAGCGCTAATCTGCAATATCGTGTGAAAATGTTCAAATGTTTCCATAGCAAATTTATAATTGCAGCTTTAAATGTATTTTTTCCACATTAAATAATGTAAAAATGCCTTGACTCTGGACCACAAAACCAGTCATAATGGTATGTTTTTAATTTGAATAAATAAATAAGCTTTCCATTGATGTATGGTTTGTTAGGATAGGACAATATTTGTCATTTGTCAATATGTTGTCATCTTCATTTGTTAAAATAAATATATAATAAATAAAGTTCTTAGCATTGCTTATTACTAATAACAATTAAGTTGTGATATATTTACAGTAGGACATGTTCTCTATATATTTATTTAATAATGCTTTTTGGCATAAAAATAAATTGATAATTTTGTGCTACAAAATTGTGCTACTTTGTGTTCCAGGGTCACATTTTATTTCCATTGAGAAAGTGAATAATCTAAACGTAATCTAATATTGAATGTAAACTCTGTGATAAAATGATATTGCTGATATATTGTCAGGTGTGTATATATTGATAATATCATGATGATGATGTTTTTTTTTTCAGTGAGGAAGGTGTCTGTGTAGAAATGTCTATGGTCTGTTTGAGTGATTTTGAGGAATATGCCAAGCAGTATCTCTCAAAGACTACGTGGGACTATTATGAGGCTGGAGCTGATGACTGTTGCACCAGAGATGACAACTTGCAGGCCTATAAACGGTACTATGCTGCTGTTAAATGGCACCTATTATGCCCCGTTTTGACAATATGTAATACGTTATGTTTGGGTGTCCCCCCAAAAGAGCTGTTTTGATGTGTATCACTCTAAATGAAAATTAGCTGCATATTCCCGTCCCGAAGCAACATGACAGAGCGAGAGAACCAGTGTTCAACCGGGAAGCAAACACACCAAAAGCGGGATGAAACGGGACGAAACTCGACAGCACAGGGAGGACGTGTTTGCTAGTGTCAGCGAATTAACAGCGATTAAAATGTTAGCTAAGCACTATAACAACATGACATTCACAAAGCAGTCTATAGTTAAATGATTTGCACAGACATAAGCGTATTTAGGTATTTAGGATTTTGAGGAGCATTACCTTGAAAAATAAAAGTGATCCACTGTGTCCTCAGTGGCACAGATGTTGGGGGGGAAATGAAGACTCTTATATTCAGTCTTACAACCAAACACAGAACACCAGGAATGCTTACAAGACATTGTTGACATCATAGCTGCTCGAGCGCAGATAAAATGAAGGACAGCGTACAACCAAGGACAACTTGCTAAAGGGCGGAAACTAAACAATGCAGATTGTCAGTCAGTGGTCTGACATCTGACATCACAATGCTTTGAGAATCAAAACTGTATTGCCTAATGAGACTGGTTTGGTTTCATTGGGATTAAAAACATAGAGTGGGTGGATTTTTATCATTGTAGGGTGGTTGCGTTCACAATGTAGCCAATCACAGACACATCTGTTGATTTCTTGAACACATACAGATTTTTCCCCCTGTACACTTGTCAGTCCTTTCACTGTAAATAAGAGGTTCATTGATTATAAAGGAACTTTGTGAGATTGTGATGAACTGAAGTAAATGACACCTTTTTAGTGATTATCAAGGAAGGGCTATTTGCGCACTTCTAGGCTACGTATAATCCGTTCAGCATTTGAATAAAAGTTTTTCATCCTGCTAATGGCCATATACCCTGTACAAGCAGCTAAGTTTCGGGAGTGATAAATCCCTCATGAATGAAGGATTCATTTACGAATGGGAGAAAAAAAATATTTCTTAGAACAGATGTTCATGCAATGCAGACTAATAGATTAATAGAGAAATATTTTTAAAATGCGGTTGCAATTTATAGAATTTATAAAAGTATAATGACTAAATCTAGGTTTATTTGTGTCAAATTTTATTATATTATTAATTTAGACATATATTAATATATTTTTACAGTATTAATGAATTACAGTATTTTTTGTGATTAAGCTATAGAGTTTATGCATTTATACTAAATGTATTTAGACTACTGTTTTTTTATACAAATACCTAGGAACCATATTTCATTTTTACCATGGTATTGAGGTGCTATATTTGTGTTTTAACTGTTATTATTATGATCCATGGATAATACTATGGAGGAGCAATGGTTAATTAAAATAAAAAAAAAACCACACAAACAGTCAAAATAATTAAATTTCATCATAAAAAATTTTTATTTCTACTATTATTTACAGATATTACTGATTTTGAAAATGAACATAAATGTACATCTGCATTGTAAATCAAGCTACTACCAAATGAGTACTTTAAGAGACAAATGTTTTTATTATTATTGTTATGACTATTATCAGGTAACACAAATCTGTTTCTTGGTTTGAAACAATATTACTCATTAAAACATGCGGAACTAAGAAATATTTTTTATTATTAAGATACTTAAGAAGTGTTTATCATCTTCATCTTTTAAAGCCACGTTTAACTCTGTTTTTTACACCTTTCACATTGTAGCAAAAATCTGCCTTTAAACTTAAATGAAATAAAAATGTGACATTTATTGTGACAATTATCGATATCGGCTGATATGAAAAAAAATTTCGTGATAGTTTTTTGGCCATATCTCCCAGCCCTACCATCAACCTACATTTATGTCCAAACACTATGTAAAAGTGGATTTTGCATAAAAGGTGCCCTTTAAATTTCTATTACTCTATATTTGTATTTTGGTATTTTGAGGTAAAACTTCACATACATACTCTGGGAACATCAGAGACTTATTTTACATCTTGTAAAAAGGGGCATAATAGGTCCCCTTTAAGCAATCTCTAACTAAACTAATGTGATGCAATAATGTCATCTCTTTAAGTATCCGATTGAGGCCGCGGATCCTACGTGATGTGTCACTCAATGACACTCGGACCACTGTGCTGGGAACAGAGATAAGCTTCCCTGTAGGAATTGCTCCCACAGCTTTCCACTGCCTTGCATGGCATGAGGGAGAACTGGCTACTGCTAGAGGTGAGAGTGTGATGAAGTGACTTGGCTTCATTATTTCTTGTGTTATGCAGCACTTTGGCCAGCTACTAGCTACTAGTTTTTCGTTTTTGCATCTTATCTCTCCATTCTTCTTTTATTTCCCAGCTACTGAGGCACTGAACACCTGTTACATAGCCAGCACATATGCCACATGTTCAGTGGAGGAGATTGCCGCAGCAGCACCCAACGGGTACCGTTGGTTCCAGCTGTACTTGTACCGGGACCGTAAACTCTCGGAGCAGATTATACGCAGGGTGGAGGCACTTGGCTACAAAGCTCTGGTGTTTACAGTGGATGTGCCCTACACTGGCAAACGCCGCAATGACATACGCAACAAGTTTAAGCTCCCACCTCATCTGAAGGTCAAGAACTTTGAGGGAATGTTCCAGGTAAGGCGGTTATTTACTTTATTGAGCTTTTTAAATGTATAATTTATATTATAATTTATATTTTTAGGGCTGTCAAACTTAAGATATTTATTAAATATGTTTAATTCAGTTGTTATTATAATATTTATTAATTATATATTGATTTAGCTTCAAGGATCAGTTTACACCTGAATTAAAATTTCCTGATAATTTACATGCCCCTGTGTCATCCAAAATGTTAATGTCTTTCTTTCTTCAGTCAAAAAGAATTGAAGGTTTTTGAGGAAAAGATTCCAGATTTTTCTCCATACAGTAGACTTCAATTTGCAATTTCAGTGCAGCTTCAAAGAGCCCTACATGATCCCAACAGAGTAATTAGAGTCTTATCCAGTTAATTATGTCATTTTCTAAAAAAATAAAAAATGTATATACTTTTTAACCACAAATGCTAGCTCTGCGATGCACATATTCACACATTGTTGAAAAAGTCACGCACGGTTAGTTCTTCATCTGTGTACTTCAGTTCGAAAAGATTTTCTCCATCATTTTCAAAAATGACATCTGACATCGTTGTTTTACCTTTTTTGTAAAGGGCATTTGACTTTCTTTGCCCATTCGCTTTGTAAACACTGAGTCGGTGCTTCCACCTACATTACATGTGTGTGAGGTTGAGCTAGTGCAAGACAAGCATTTGTTGTTAAAAAGTGTATACATATTTTTTTTATAAAATTACTGATAATTTTGCTAGATGAGAGCCTTATTCCTTATCTGGGATCATGTAGAGCCCTTTGAAGCTACATTGAAACAGTTTGGACCAACCTATTGGCCACTATATAGAGAGAATTCCTGGAATGTTTTTCTCAAAAACCTCAATTTCTTTTCGACTGAAGAAGGAAAGACATGAACATCTTGGATGACATGGGGGTAAGTAAATTATCAGGATTTTTTTATTCTGGATCTGAACTAATCCCGTGTTTAAGCATAAGTATCTTATTATGCAATGTCTGTTTGTATGAATCCCTGTATTTGCTCCCTCTACAGGAGCAGGCAAGCTTCCAGGAGGAATACGGGATCCCAGCTAATACACTGGACCCGTCGATCAGCTGGAAGGATGTGTGCTGGCTCCAGTCTATTTCACAACTGCCTATAATCATCAAGGGCATCCTTACTAAAGAGGATGCAGAGCTGGCCGTGGAGCATGGCGTTCAGGGGATAATTGTGTCTAATCACGGGGGCCGGCAATTGGATGGAGGGCCCGCAACGGTAAGCCAATCTATCATTGTCTCAGTAGTTTACACATGATTCCCGCCATTCAGACAGTTACATCTTGACCTTACATGTCACACAGATAGATTGTCTGTCTGAGATAGTGGACGTAGTGCAGGGCCGGGTCGAGGTCTACATGGACGGAGGGATCCGCACGGGCAATGATGTGCTGAAGGCCGTAGCCTTGGGAGCCAAATGTGTGTTTATTGGCAGACCAGCAATCTGGGGCCTCGCTTACAAGGTAATTGTTTGGAAAGCAGTGTTTTTATAGTTTCTAATGCTTGAAAATCTATTTAAGCCAGTGCTGAATGGATAAGATGTTCATATACAGTGTGTTTTAATCAGGGGGAGGAAGGAGTGAGAGAGATCTTACAGATTCTACATGATGAGTTTCGTTTATCCATGGCACTGTCAGGTCAGTCTGCTGTGTAAGATGCAATGTCGCACAACAAAAAATGGGTCACGCTTTGATGTCTGACAACTTTCAAACATTTCAAATCACCTTTTATTCTACTAGGTTGCCGAAATGTTGCTGAGATCAACAGGAACCTCATTCAGTTCTCCAGACTTTGATCAGCAAAGAGGACTTTAGTCATTTCTACTTAAAATAATTTTAATTATTAATTACTATTTAAAATAGCTGTTTTCTATTTGAATACATTTTAGCATTTAATTTATAACTGCAAATTTATTGCTAAATTTTTAGCAACATTACTACACATTATCCTTCAGAAATTAGAAATTAGTTGCTCAAAAACAAATATTATTATTATTATGTTGAAAACAGCTGAGTACAATGGTTTTGAATTGTGTAGTGCATAATGTTACAAAAGCTTTTTATTTCAGAGAAATGCTGTATTTTTCTATTCATCAAAGAATCCTGAAAAAATGTACTCAATTGTTTTAAATATTAGTAATAATAATAATAAATGCTTCTTGAACAACATTAGAATGATTTCTAAAAGATCATGTGACACTGAAGGCTGGAGTAATAATGCTAAGATTCAGCTTTGATCACAGGAATAAATTACATTTTAAAATGTATTTAAATAGAAAACAGTTGTTTTAAATAGCAAAAATAATTATTAAAAATATTACTGTTTTTGCTGTACTTTGGATCAAATAAATGCAGGCTTGGTGAGCAGAACTGACTGGTAGTGTATGGCAGAAACCGATTCATGGGACTCGTTAAGCCAGTGATGCACAAAGACAACAAGAAAGGTCAATCATGACAGTAATTTTGAAGCTGTCTTATGTAAACTAAATAATGTACAATGAGAAAAGTTTCAGATTTTGGAGAAAAGTGAGTCTATCATCAGTACTGAGTGGATATTGAAAATTCAAATATCTAGTGTAAACAATACGAGATTCTCTTAAGTAATAAATGATGGTATGTGTTAAATCAGTACACTTTTTCTTTCGACTTCTTTTTGTACAAGGTTAACTTGAATTTTCAGTCTAAAAATAAGCACATGGTACAAATGTATGCACTTATCTCATATTTAAGTGCGCATTTGTTCCTTCACTCTGTCTTTAGCATAAAGATTGTTTGTTTTACAGACACTGCAGTAAACAGTCAGTAAACTGCTAATGCAGCACATAAAGAAATTCAAATCTGCTATCGTCTTCCACTTTTCACACCGGTTATGGGTTCACTTCACGAGTATCAAAAACGACATCTGAGTGCACATGCACCGAGGAAAGAGCAAAGGCTTGAACTGAAGCCTATTATAAGTAACATGTCAAAAGGAGGAAGATAGAACGTTTTGAAACAACATGTAAGGGTGTGTGTGCTAGAGAAAGAGAGAGAAGTGACACAGGAAGTCAGTGAGGTTGTGGTAAACAGACTCTACATACCCGTTTGTGTCGACTGAGTGTGATCACAGCATGATGCTTTGTGCTAAAATGAGAAGACACTTCTGAAACCCCCAGAGAAAGCACCACGTCTCGGTAAGCTCCTTTTATTTTAAGTAGACCATCTTTTCTTAAATTTACGCCACTCATAAACTTTACATTTGTGGGTCAGTGCTTTAAAGAGGATGGGTAATGTGGTACTGTTATATAGTAACAAAATATTCAGTAAGTTTCAGTAAATCTGCCAGTTATTTTTGTGAACTTAACTAGAGAAAGACATTTTTCTTCAGTCTTTCTACACACATTTACAGATGAGGCCATGCCTAATCGGCATATTTGTGTCATTGCACATAAATGGCAGCGATAACTTCCCCTTTCAGATCGTGCTGATGGTGAAACTTTTTCACTTTGATCCAAATATTGTTCCTGCAGAACTGGTGAAGCATTTAACTATTTGTTCTAATTTGTTCTATCAGAAATCCTGTAGAGAGCAACTTTGCAAAGAAGCAGACACAAAAGACATGGGGTAAGCTCTGACAGTCTTATGAAGTTATTGCATCATAGGCCTTTCTTTAAAGGACAGTTTGGATAGTCACGTTATATAATAAACAGAAATTCATTTATTTATTGATTTATTTCTCAGATTTTCTTAATTGTTTTACACAAAAATACAAATCTGAGCTAAAATAAATCTATATTTAGTGGTAACATGTGCTTTCGTGTTGAGGCTGATGTGCAATCAATTTTTCTGTTCAAACTGGCCTAAATATATTTACAAGCATATTAAATAAGGCTTTTGGTTAGAGAACTGTTAGTATTTAATAAAAAATGGTCAGTTAAACATTTTCTAATTATTGCATAATATTATTATAAATTCAAGGGAAGGTGGTATATAGGTTGTAAGCTTTAATTTGGCTTTGTTTCAGTAACAGTGGAGAGGAAGGAAAACTGCATCGCAGACTTTCCCGAATAGGAAGCAGATCGCAAAGAGAGCCACCACGACCCCCTCCTCAAACAGAGAAGCCTCCAACAGTGGTTCCTCCAAGACCAGCTGAGACTGTGCCTAAACCTCCAGAACCTGCACCAAAACCAGTTGTCATCCCTCCAAAGCCTTCAGTGGCACAAAAGCCCGCTGCCCCTCCGAAGCCACAAATACAAGTGTTCAGCAGCACAGAGCATGGCTCTGCCATACTCAAGGTAAGACAAACTAATAAGAAAAAGTGAAAACAAGCTGCCTAAAACAGAGAAATACAGCGTACTTACAAAGCTGATTTCACTATACTGTATAATAATGGCAAATTTTGCCATGTCCCAGGGGTTGGATTGTTTTCGTGGTGATGAGACTCTTTGCGATGTGACTCTGGTGCCTGGTGACAGCAGTGAAACTTTCCCAGTCCACAGGGTCATCATGGCTTCAGCCAGTGACTATTTCAAAGCCATGTTCACAGGTGAGTCTTACGAAACCCAGAAGGAGCAGCTTTAGTTTTAGTTGTTCACAAATTCTTTGGTTTTTCAGCATTTTTGTGTATTTGAACCCTTTCCAACAATGACTGTGTGATTTTGAGATCCATCTTTTCACACTGAGGACAAAATGTACCCTGATCTTCAAATTCCAAAAGTTTTCACCCCCCGGCTCTTAATGCATTGTGTTTCCTTCTGAAGCATCACTGATTGTTCGAACCTTCTGCAATAGTTGCATATGAGTCCCTCAGTGGTCCTGTGTGAAAATTATAAAATGATAAAGTTATACGGTCATTGTTGGAAAAGGTTCAAATACACAAAAATGCTGAAAAATCAAATTTGTAGAACCTGAAGGCAGGCAGTTTAACTGGTCAGGACAAACAAGGGACTATGAACAACTATCACTTAACAAAAACAGCTGTGGATCATTCAGGTAACAACACAGTATTAAGATTCAAGTGTATGTAAACTTTTAAAAGGGGTCATTTTTATACATTCAACTATTATTTTCTCTTGTGGACTATATGTAAACGTCTTTTATGTGAAATATCTTATTTAGGTCAGTACTAAATAAAAAAATAACATACATTTTGTACGATCCCTCTTATTTTGTTGAAATAATTAACGTGTGTGTGTAACAGGTGTATGTAAACTTTTTACCTCAACTGTATATCTATATCCTAATGGTTATTGGCCAAAACGAAACTTTTTTGGTATTGGTCGATATTGGAAATTTAATTGTGTAAACTGTGTTGCCTTATTTTTACATTTAATGCTCAATTAAACAATAATAATGGAATAAAACTTAAATGTAATTTAAACTTCAAAATTAATATCCATTTTTCTAACTGTGTTCTGTTATCATGCTTAAACTCAATTGTAGCATTTAAAACAATAAAACAGAGAAATACAGCGTACTTACAAAGCTGATTTCACTATACTGTATAATAATGGCAAATTTTGTTAAATGTTTTAAACTAACTGTATTAATGTTTGTAGACCAACTTTGATAGTCTGAACGTTTAAAATAGTTAAAACAAGATGAAAGGATGGAAATAACTATCAGCTTGAAAAATATGGGCCAAAATGTTAATATTTGTAATATTTTGTTCAAATGTGTCAAATGTATTTGCTCTGCATTTTGGCTTATAATTAGGCTACCAACGAAAATTTCCTCTTTGCAATCTACATCTCACAGATGCACACTGTCCTTTTTTTTTCTAATTTCCTTCTCCTTTTTGGTGTGGCAGGTGGCATGAGAGAGCAGGAGTTGAAGGAGATTAAGCTCCATGGCGTGAGCACAGTGGGCCTGAAGAACATCATCGAGTTCATCTACACATCACATGTGAGCCTGGGTCTTGGCACCCTTCAGGACACGCTAGAGGCGGCAAGCTTCCTCCAGGTGCTTCCCGTTCTTAGCTTCTGCAACCAGCTACTCAGCAGTGAGGTATGAAGCCTTAAGATGTGGTGTTTATTCTTCCTTTGCATGAAATATTCATCTATGCTTGACGTGAGTTTTAAGTAAGCCACGTTTTCTACATGGCAGATCACTATAGAAAACTGCGTGGAAGTTGAGCGCATTGCCCGGGATCTTCTTCTGGAAGATGTCCAAAGACACGTCCACACATTTGTGTGCGAGAACTTCTCCGGACTGGTGCAGAGCAACCGTCTCCTGCAGTTGTCCGAGGTGAGCATAACGTACGCCCTCTCCAGCGACTCTCTGAAGGGTTTCTCCGAAATGGAGCTGTACCGCATCGCCCGTTCCTGGCTATCCCATAAACCTACCGAGCGGCGTTCTGCAGCTTACTCTCTGATGCGCCACATCCGCTTCCCTCTGATGACCCCTGCTGAGCTCCTCCAGATCTCTCAGGAGGACCAGACTGAAGAAGGAGCCACAAGCAGAGTAAAAGAGGAAGGGGAGACGTTCATGCGATCAGACACGGCTTGTGTCAACCTCCTCCTGGAGGCCAGCAACTATCAGATGCTTCCTTTCCTCCAGCCAGCGCTCCAGACTGAACGCACCCGGATTCGATCCGATTGCACTCACCTGGTGGTTCTGGGTGGTGTGATGAGGCAGCAGCTGGTGGTCAGCAAAGAGCTTAAGCTGTACGATGAAGAAGACGGAGGTACCTGGAGGTCCCTTCAACCTATGGAGGTCCCACGTTACCAGCATGGAGTAGCTCTTCTAGGGGGCTTTCTTTACATTGTTGGAGGTCAAAGCACTTACGACACGAAGGGTAAGACGGCTGTAGACAGCGCGTACAGGTACGATCCACGCTTTGATCGCTGGTTGCAGGTGGCCTCTCTGAATGAGAAGAGGACATTCTTCCATCTGAGTGCTCTTAAGGGGAAGCTGTATGCTGTTGGAGGGAGAAATGCCACTGGGGAGATTGGTAAGAACATGTTTTACCAATTACTCTGTACAAAATGTTCTGTCCTGTTTTAAAATACTGTGGGAAAAAAACAGAAAACTGTCTGTTTTTCAGATTCGGTGGAGTGCTACAACTTGAACAAGAATGAGTGGACTTTTGTTGCGCCGATGAGTGAACCCCATTATGGGCATGCTGGCACAGTACACGGAGGTCTGATGTATGTGTCAGGTGAGTATCCACCCTGATGTGACAAGGACATCTATTTTAAATGCATTAATGCGGTAACATCTGTCCTATATAACAAGAGGAGATTTTGTATACTAATTAAATGTGGCTCATAAAGCATGTGGCCTTAATCCACCACAGTCCTCTGCATGAGTCTAATGAATGCACTGCACAAGAATTCCTTTATTACACTTTAAAAAAATAAAAAGAAGAAGATGAAGAAAACACTTTTTGGAGGTCTCTTAGCAACTTTGCAACCCTCACCTAATGGCGAAGTTCCCAGAACTTGAGTCTAAAGTAACATGAAACAGATAACCAGGAAGCAGAACTGCTTCAAGCTGATCTGGGTCACTCATCTGAGGTTAGACCACAGCCTAAAAGGGCAAGGCAGGCTTGTTGTGAAACCATGAGAATGTCCCTGCTTGAAGTATTCAACAAACATTATTAAAAATGAAGAGAAAAGAAGGAATTTAGCATAATGGGGAGACAAAAAATTATAATCTAGAGGCACTTTGGCAACTTTGCGGTCATTTCCACCACACCAGGTTTTTCAAAAGGTCGTGCACTTCTTTATCACATATATGTGATATATATATTTTTTTACATTAAATGCTCACTATAAAATGACACATATTCAGACTGCTGATAACCATTTTACCTCCAAAAAAATTTAAAAATATTATTATTATTATAATTATTATTGTTCTAAGTATACTACAAATACATTTACACATTTAGAGTTGAGGGCAAAAGTCTTCTGCAAAATGGCAAAATATTAATTATTTTAACAAAATAAGAGGGATTATACAAAATGCATGTAATTTTGTATTTAGTACTGACCTGAATAAGATTTATTTCACATAAAAGACGTTTACATATAGTCCACAAAAGAAAATAATAGTTGAACTTATAAAAATGATCCCGTTCAAAAGTTTACATACACTTAACCTTAATACTGTGTTGTTACCTAAAGATTCACAGCTGTTTTTTTTTTTTGTTTGTTTGTTTGCTTGTTTTGTTGTTGTTTGTTTAGTGATAGTTGTTCATGAGTCCTTTGTTTGTCCTGAACAGTTAAACTGCTTGCTGTTCCCACTTTTATGTGTAAATTTTTCTTATTTTGCCTAAATACTGTATTTTGTACATTTAGTATTGTCCTTTAGAAGCTACAGAAGATACTTGCATGTTTTCCAGAAGACAAAATAAGTTAAATCTACCCTGATCTTCAAATTCCAAAAAACTTTTCACCTCCCGGCTCTTAATGCATTGTGTTTCTTTCTGAAGCATCAGTGAGCATTTAAACCTTCTGTAATAGTTGTATATAAGTCCCTCAGTTGTCCGCAGTGTGAAAAGATGGATCTCAAAATCTTACAGACATTGTTGGAAATGGTTTAAATACACAAAAATGCTGAAAAAGCAAAGAATCTGTGGGACCTGAAGAATTTTTCTGAAGAACAGCAGGCAGTTTAACTTTTTTGGCTATTGCTACAAATATACCCGTGCTACTTAAGACTGGTGTTGTGGTCCAGGGTCACATATGTTAATGGATTTTATATATTTTAAATAAACTATGGCAGCTTAATAACCACATTCTTTCTGCTGATCTGTGTTGGTTTCTGCAAGAATAATTAAGCTTGTACTAAAAGATTGCATTCACATACCACAGGTGGTATCACAAGAGATGCTTTCCAGAAAGAGCTGCTGTGTTATGACCCTGATAGAGACGTGTGGAGCAGGCGAGCTGACATGATGGAGCTTCGTGGTCTCCACTGCATGTGCACCGTGGGCGACCGCCTCTACGTCATGGGTGGAAACCACTTCCGGGGGACAAATGACTACGATGATGTGCTAAGCTCTGAGTTCTACAGCCCTGCAACTGACCAGTGGACAGTGGTGGCCCCGATGCCCAGGGGACAGAGCGACGTGGGGGTTGCCGTCTTTAAGGACCGCATCTATGTGGTGGGTGGTTACTCTTGGAACAGCAGGTGTATGGTGGATATTGTGCAGTGTTATGACCCTGAGAAAGATGAGTGGGAGAAGGTCTTCAGTGTCTTGGAGCCTCTCGGAGGCATACGGGCCTGCACTATGACAGTTCATTGCCCAAAAGGTTCAGCAGATGAGGCTGGAATACAGGAGTGTCCTCTTTTAACATCCAAAAGCTGAACAGATGTTTTAATCGCCAATCGCTATTGGCCTTTAAATCTGAGGTACTGAAATTAGCTTCATGTTGCTAGGGATGTGTATTCCAGAAACAGGTTGAATGGTTTGATTAGTGTACATGCCATTTTAGTAATGTCTGAGCCGGGTAAGGTAAAATAATTTGCTTGTAAATAGCAGTTAGTGCAGAACTGTTTGTTTAAATGTGTATGACTGTTCTTAAATCTTGTTTTTATGCTGTTTTAATGGCTGATGCCACATATGATGGCAACAGTGCTTAATATTGCATCTCTGAATGATTCTATGTATAACTTGTTTTAATTACTTTTATATGCTTTGCCAAAATATATATTTTTTAATTATAATTCATTTGCGTTTGGTACCATTTATGTACATTGTTCTTAACAAAATGTCTACTGATTCTCATTCAAGCTAAACAAATAAATAATATTAATTAATGCCTGTGTCTGAAGTGTCATTTAGATGCATTTACACTGACTGTTTAATGCAGGACATGCATGTTACAAATGCACAAATGCAACAAAAATGAATAAATAAATCTTTTTTCTTATAATTGTGAGTTTATGTCTCGCAATTCTCACTTTATAACACACAATTATGAGTTGACATCTCACAATTCTGACTTAACTCAAAATTGTGAGTTTATATCTCACAATTCTGAGAAAAAAATCAATTGCAGTTGCAAGAAAAAAGTCTGAATTCTGAAATAAAAAGTCACAATTACCTTTTTTATTCATGGCAGAAACAGTCTTCCATACAAAACAGGTCTGCTGTGGCTTTGTTTGAAACTATTTTCGTTGACGAAATATAGCAAAAACAGCAACTGTTTGTATCTAAAATGAAAGTCAATTAATATTAACTTCTTGTTTATTAGATTGTTGATCATGCTGATATTTGGGGGAAAAAAACTAGCTCACTCTTTGTGTGATATTAACTATATGTGATGATATAAATATAAAAGACATATAGTCAAACCAAAACATATTCAGCACCATTAACATTTCTCACATGATCACAGTTTATTCGCTACAGTTTAGAAAATGGTGATAAAATATGACAAGAACTCAAGAGTTAAACTGTCAGAACAAATTTATTTTGATAATATCAGATAACTTTGATAGAAATGTATGTAACAAAACATGGTCAGGGCTGTTGTAAGCCTAAGTTGACTGTAGAACCATTGTCATCAATGAAACTATGATCAACTTAGGCTCACGATGCTGTTGAGAAATGCTGCCCAGGTCAGTGTCAAATAAAAATTTTGTTCCCAAATGTTTAGAAATTTTACTGGTAGTCCACTGTATGAAGAATTTTTGGGTATAATATGTCACAGTTTACTTTATTTTGCTATCCTCACTGTCCCGCTGTCCTGCACCCACTAGTATTAATATATCAAAAATCTGGTGTCTGAATAATTTTGGTTTGACTGTATAAATGTCATACAGGCACAATTTTGCCCCTTATCTTGAATTTCAAGCAAAATCTGCACTCTCTGGGTGTGTTTTTGTTTGGTTTTGGTTTTGTCAAATCGTATCATTTAAACAACAATTACAATATTATCTTAGACTATACATATTGCACACCCCTACAGACAGAAAACTGTTATTTTAAATTGTATTTAACAATAAGTAATTAACAATTGATCAAATAAATGCTGCCTTGGTGAGCATAAGATGTGGCTTTAAAAAAAAAAAAAACTTTAAAAGACTACAAACTTTTGAATAGTAATGAATAATAACCACTGACAAAACATTTTAAACTCACATGTACAGAGCAGAATGTATCCTACAACCTTGAGTGGTTTATCATGTTTTGGCTAAATGATTAGACAGATTATCTGAAGACAAAGAACAACAACCCAAGGTCTGTAGACACCCAGAGTAAACTGACAGAAGAATGCTCCCTCTCTCATATCCACATAAAGGCAGTCTAAGCTAGTTATATTCAGGATCACACCAGTGAAAAGTAAAGTAACTTTTTTATTCTGGTATACAATCCAGTAGTATTTTAGTCACACTGCAGTTTTTGGAAATAATGTGTATTTTTATTTTTATTTTTTTATGTTGCACAAAAAATAAAAAATAAATTAATAAATAAACTTGTGAAATGGTTACTTTACCCTAAGATCACATATTTATTTGATCTGATGTAAAGCCATTGCATAAATAAAACCTACTTGGTTGATTTTATGTCAGCAGTGTCTTTCTCTGTAAAAACAGAAACCTTAAAAATAAGCAGCTGACTGCCAACTAGCACCTTGACAATGTTTCTCAACTCCTCTCCCTCGCCCGTGGCATTGAGGCTGTCCTTGGCAATAAGGCTAATAAGGCTTAAAAATGCACCACCCTCCCAGTTCGCCCCACCATCTCTGAAGGCTCATCACGTCACTGTGGTTTCTAGAACGGTTTCATCATTGTGGCATAACACAAAGCGATACCCAGGAGTGAAGAGGTGCTGGTGGCAGTTGCCATGACTCTGTCAGGGGATGTGTGCGTTGTGACGGGAGCCTGCGGGTTTCTGGGAGAAAAGCTGGTCAGACTGCTGCTGGAAGAGGAGAAGCTTGCTGAGATCCGACTGCTGGATAGAAACATCCAGTCTGAGCTAATACAGTCTCTTGATGGTTAGCATTCTCATTTTGTATTTCTGTATTAGGTCACTCTTTGTATTCTTTGTATTGTGTCTCTGTATTAACTGACATTCTTCTTCCTGTTTTGTACTTGAAATCAGTCTTTCCTTTTAGAAATAATGTAAACTGTTCACATGCCATTATCATGTCTTTGTTTTTACTTCCTTTTGTCTTTGTAAGCTACAAATTGAAGCTGTTTTCATTGTGTTTCTGTTTTTGTCCTCAGATTGCAAGGGAGAGACTAAAGTGAGTGTTTTTGAGGGGGATATAAGGGACCGTGAGCTACTGAGAAGAGCCTGTAGAGGAGCAGCACTTGTTTTCCACACTGCATCTCTCATTGATGTCATTGGAGCAGTTGAATACAGTGAATTATATGGAGTCAATGTTAAAGGTGAGACTTCTGGGCTTAGTCATTAGCACATGGTGTCGAGACTGAATCAAAAGACTGAATTTCTTGAAGCGTATGGAATCTTGTAATGCAATTGCTTTCATTGTAATTATTTAAAGAGCAGGTCACATGATTTTTAAATTTATACATAGAGTCATTTCTCAGTTGTTTTGCAATGATTCGTTCAAAGCAGCATTGGACATAATGTCTGTAAACCCCTCCCTTCCATAAGCCTGCTCTGCTCTGATTGGTCAGCTGGCCAAGCCTGT
Organism: Cirrhinus molitorella; assembly: GCA_033026305.1. Taxonomy (NCBI): domain Eukaryota; kingdom Metazoa; phylum Chordata; class Actinopteri; order Cypriniformes; family Cyprinidae; genus Cirrhinus; species Cirrhinus molitorella. Next base: position 25,523,590 of record CM065122.1, on the reverse strand, counting down.
TGTGATTAGCACTGAGAGGAGCACTTAAGCAAGTTAGCGAGCATTACCATCTTTGTTGCCATGTCCGCGGGTTGAAGCGACCCCAATAACGTCATGTTTAGCAACAGGAATGCAAATTTATCAGCGGAACAAAAAGTGTGTATTTTACACCCCAGAATGCAATTTTGAATGGAGGACCCCCCTCAAAATGCGACTGGGCTTGTTTTGAGTAGCAACTGGGCAGGTTTTGTTGTGAAAATCTGGCAACCTCTGATGCACCTTTACATAAAACAAAATATAGTGCTCCAGTCCGGCCAGTGCTCCATCTAAAGTCTAGCTGCTAAACTGTAAACATATAATAATAATAATGTAAACAATAATGGTGAATACGTTAGCCAAGTGCTAACGTGACTGATGAAACAACACAGTTTGTAAACCAAAATACATCTAAGTTACATTCTTATTATTAAACAGAGTAATTATAACAATGACAGTCTATATTAATCGTCACATTCTTAGGAAATAGTGAGATCACAGTGAATATTCAAAACTATTTCAGTAAGACAGTAATATCAGGGTTTACCTGGAAACCTAAAGCTGCACTAGGTATATATCACATATTAATTAACACAAAAAAAAAATAATTATATTTTGAGCACTTAATTGAAAATGTACACATAATGTATCAATCGTACTTACAGACTGTGGTTCAGAGACACTTTTTAGAAGCAAAAGAAGATAAATAAAAAAAATAAATAAATAAACTTGTGAAATGGTTACTTTACCCGAAGATCAAATATTTATTTGATTTGATGTAAAGCCATTGCATAAATAAAACCTACTTGGTTGATTTTATGTCAGCAGTGTCTTTCTCTGTAAAAACAGAAACCTTAAAAATAAGCAGCTGACTGCCAACTAGCACCTTGACAATGTTTCTCAACTCCTCTCCCTCGCCCGTGGCATTGAGGCTGTCCTTGGCAATAAGGCTAATAAGGCTTAAAAATGCACCACCCTCCCAGTTCGCCCCACCATCTCTGAAGGCTCATCACGTCACTGTGGTTTCTAGAACGGTTTCATCATTGTGGCATAACACAAAGCGATACCCAGGAGTGAAGAGGTGCTGGTGGCAGTTGCCATGACTTTGTCAGGGGATGTGTGCGTTGTGACGGGAGCCTGCGGGTTTCTGGGAGAAAAGCTGGTCAGACTGCTGCTGGAAGAGGAGAAGCTTGCTGAGATCCGACTGCCAAATTTAGAGAAGCAGTCTCAGTAACATGACAAGCACACAACAAAAGATTTTAATTGTATTCCTGTGGTATTGTGAAAAAAATATATATATATATATATATTAAACCCTGATTCTTTACATCATCATCTTTTGGCAATGAAAACAAAACAAACTTGCTTTTATAGCACAGAACATGCGTCTTCTCGACATGATATAAACACACACTAGCGCAAGTGTTTGTTGGCAGGTGAGTGTTCGTATTGTGCTGGCAGGCAGGATTGTGCTAATGTGTTACCCAGTGACATAGATCAGTAACAGGCAGAAGATTCGAAAATATGACAACTCATTAAGGCGATTCTGAGTCGACTCTTTCTTTTGAGAGACAGTATCTTTATGTATAATGCACTGTTTTGATTAACAACTTTGCAGACTGTTTACATTGAAGGACAGCTACGTTACAAACGGCAAAAAATATATTTTTCAAAAACCCATATGACCTGCTCTTTAAAAAAGAGTTTTGAAAACAAAAGCCTGCAAGGGCTTAGGGTTATAGCTGTGGAGAGTCAGTTGAGAACTACTGATTTAAATCATACTTGCATTAGCAAATCACATAGAACCATCAAAAATTCAACTTTGACTGATCAAAATATGCCAAAACTGCACAATATAGTAATCAGAGACAATGAAATTTTGTTTCTCCATTACAGGAACACAGCTGCTGCTCGAGACCTGCATCCAAGAAAATGTGGCCTCCTTTATTTACACAAGCAGTATTGAGGTGGCTGGTCCCAATCCCCAAGGTGATCCAATCATTAATGGCAATGAAGACACCCCTTACTCCTCCTGTCTTAAGTTTAGGTACAGCAAAACCAAGCAGGAGGCTGAACAGATTTCCCTTCAGGCCAGTGGAGAGCTGCTCCGTAATGGAGGTCAGCTGGCTACTTGTGCTCTGAGGCCCATGTACATCTATGGACCAGGCTGTCGATTTACTTTAGGCCACATGAGGGATGGAATCCGCAATGGAAATGTGCTGCTGAGAACATCACGACGTGAGGCAAAAGTCAATCCTGTATATGTGGGAAACGCAGCCCTGGCACATCTACAAGCAGCTCGGGCTCTCAAAGATTCTCAAAAGAGGGCCGTGATGGGTGGAAACTTTTATTACATCTCAGACGACACGCCACCTGTTAGTTACTCAGACTTTAACTATGCTGTTCTGTCACCGTTAGGCTTTGGGATACAAGAGAGGCCCATTCTGCCCTTCCCGCTTTTGTATCTTCTGTCGCTCTTCATGGAATTACTGCATGTTGTGCTCCGACCCTTCCTGAAGTTCACCCCTCCCCTAAATAGGCAGCTGCTGACCATGTTAAACACACCCTTTAGTTTCTCATATCAAAAGGCCCACAGGGATTTTGGATATAGTCCTCGCTATGACTGGCCAGAGGCACAGAAGCGCACTAGCGATTGGTTAGCATCTGTCTTAGCCACAGAGAAACAACGAATTAACTTAAAATAAATGAAATCAATTTGTTCTGTCTGATGTTTTATAGTCAACTTTACTTCTAATTAGATTCACGATAAGCTTTCTAATGTTTTGTGAAAAATGCATGTTTTAGAATTAAAACTTACTCACAAAAGTAGTAGAACAAAGTAAGTACTAAAACCTTTTAATTATTCCAACTTTAAATGACTTTAATCATGTTTTTTAAAATGAAAGAATCATTTAAAAAATAAAGCCAAACCAAGTACCAATGCTATTTAGGCAGTATATTTACTTGCAAATAAACTACTGTAAATTGTTGTAATTCACAGGCCTACTTGTCTGAGTCTGTATATTACTCCACTTGTCTGTTGTTGTTGTTGTTGTTGTTGTTGTTGTTGTTTAATGGTGAGGAGTTTTCAGTGACACATATTGCATGTTGCTTATGGAGAACAAGTCATTTTGAGGAAACACAAGTTTCATGAATATTTGATGCTCAGAAAGCTACCAGTAAATTCCAAACTAAGCTATAAAATAAGCTATAAGCTATAATATAAGTTATTTTAATTGAAACAAGGCAGTAATACTAATGTTGTTCACAGCAAATATTAGTAAGAAAGTTTTATCTTTATCTATCTAACAGACATTACTGCACCAGTTTATTTGTAGAATTTTGGTGCACTGGTAATGTAGTTTTATATAATTTTATTAGAAATCTGTGAAACGCTGTGAAATAAAAGATAAATAAATGTATCTTTATAAAAACTTTTATATATGATATAAAATAACATTGAAAACCTGACATGATTAGATATTTTGCTGTCAATTTTATATTGAAGAGACAATACACTTTGTAATGTTTTTAAATAAGTGTTTTCTGCTCACCAAGCATTTATTTAAATCTCTTACAGCAAAAACAGTCAAAATTTGAAATATTTTTTTACTATTTCAAATAACTGTTTCCTATTCGAATATATCTTAAAATGTAAATCAGCATCATTACGTCAGTCTGCAGTGTCACATGATCCTTCAGAAGTCATTCCAATATGCTGATATTATTATTATTAATAATAATATTTAAAACATTTTTTCTTGATTCTTTGATGAATAGAAAGATCCAAAGAGCAGCATTTAATGTTACAGAAGATTTATATTTCAGATAAATGCTGTTATAAACTTTTTTATTTATCAAAGAACCCTGAAAAAATTCTACTCAGCTGCTTTTAACATAATAATAATAATATTTTTTGGAGCAGCAAATTAGAATATTAGAATGATTTCTGAAAGATCATGAGATTAGAGTAGTGATGCTAAAAATCACCCTTGAAATCACAGGAATAAATTAAATGTTAAAATATATTAAGTATATTATTTTAAATAGTACAAATATTTTAAAACTTTACTGTTTTTGCTGTACTTTGGATCAAATAAATGCAGAAGATGATCAGAAGACACTTCTTTAAAAAACATTAAAAATGTTACTGTTCAAAAAACTTGACTGGTAGTGTATGTCTCTTATAATATTTTATATAAAATTTCTAAAAAGACAAGTATTGTGGTATGAATAATGCATCGACGTAAAACATTTACATGAATTTAAATTTAGGTTTAATAAGAGGCCACATATACCACATATCTTTTAAGAGGAAGAAGAACAAGACGACTCACTCTGGTACTCCTCAGCCTGATCCAGGTCGTATTTTGCAGATCCGCGCGCGAGGAAAATTGAGAGCGGGCTTCCAGAAACTCTTCCTCTTTTCGCCTCTCTCCCTGCCTCCTTTGTCCTCCCATCAATCTCACCAGCCTCAACAGGCTTCTCATAAAGACGATGAGGATGATGGTTATCCGCTATGATGATGAGGGTTCGTGACCTGTACACACTCCATATGAATCGCTTTGTTTGGTCGTAAACTTAGCTTTCCCATCCCATGATAACACCGTTTGTCACTGGCGAATAGTCAAACTCCTAAACTTAAGCCTACAAAATGAGCAAGCGATGGTTCACGCTTTTAAATACTGTAACAGACGACATATTCTAACTGTCACAGAATTATAAAAATATATATTTTAATTTTGTAAGATTATGTAAAATATAAAAGCCCTACTTTTACGTTTTGAATGTTAAAGTGACCAAGGATCTTTTTGGATGATAAAACGACAAAGAAAGGTTTGAATGAGAAGATAAAGCTCGAAAACTGCTTGATACTGCATGCATTATGTAGTGTATAGTGCTCTGTTTTTATTTGTTACCATTAACAAAATCAGAAGTTGATGCCTTGTAACAACAGCACTTTGCAGAAGATAGTCCTATAGGGGAGTTTGAACCTGAACAAACAAGCAGTTTATGATAATAATGTCTTTCAAGTAGGGCCAATTGATTGTGTTAATTTCAATTCAATCCAGCTAAAACTGAGTTTTGGCTCAACACTGTGCCAAAGAGGCCAGAGTCCAGCCTCTGGACAAACAATCAAACATTTCATCTGTGAGGTCATAGGTTCACAACCAGCTGCAGACCAGTGGATAGATCGTTTGTTTTTCATTGTTGTAGTCAAAGCCTTGAAAGAATCTCCACTATAGCTACACAAGCTGTCACAGGATGGATGCTGGGAATTAATGTCTTTCACGCTGACATGGTTTATAACAGCACACCAGGAATGGAAGGAAAAGCCATTCATGTCGCTTAATCGGATATTGGAGCATTTTTCTCAGAACCAGGCATTGTGTAAGTGGCATTTTGTTCTGGCTGGATATTAAGTGGATTCCAGACTTCTTAGTGCTACTAGTTAAAGAACAGGAACAAATGTGTTGAAAGGATGCAGAAAGAGAAAGAATGATTTTGCACCCATGCAAAAATCTAACCAGCGGAAGCATCACACTCAGCTGATTTTATCATGTGGATCAAAGTTATGGCTTGGAAATGGATCAAGGCTTTTGTTTATCTGTCAGTGTGTGTCACCTCATCTGTGGGTAAGTTCTGTTCATTTTAATATTACATAGAATAAATCTTTATTTGTGCTAGTCATATTGGGTGAATACACCCCTCCCGAATTCAAATGTTCTGCAGTTTTAGTTAGTAGTACAGATGTTTATTTAAAGGAAGAGAAACACTGAAAAGTTATACTGTGTCAGTAATGATTCACTAACCAACAGTTGCAAATACACTGTTAAAAAATCCACTGATTCATTGAAAGCCCCAATGAAATTAAACTAGACCAGAACAGAAACCATTTGTGACCCAGGACCCCAAAACCAGTCATAAGTAGCACATGTATATTTGTAGCAGTAGCGAACAATACACTGTATGGATCAAAAAATCATTAGGAAATTAAGTAAAGATCATGTTCCATGAATATATTTAGTAAATTTCCTACCGTAAATATATCAAAACTTAATTTGCAATGCTAAGAACGTTTTTGGACAACTTTAAATGCGATTTTTCTCAGTATTTAATTTTTTTTTTGCACCCTCAGATTCCAGATTTTCAAATAGCTGTATCTTGGCCAAATATTGTCCTATTCAAACGAACCACATATCAAAATGGAAAGCTTATTTATGATGTCAATTTAAAAAAATCACCCATATGACTGGTTTTGTGGTCCTGTGTCATATTTGACCTCGTTAAAATACATCCAGAAGCACACAGAGAATTACAAAATGAAGGTATAAAATAACTGATACAAAAAAGCATGTTGTTGCACTGATCAAAATAAAAAAATGCATTGCTTTAACAGTGCTTGTATTTTTGATGCAATTTAACATGTTTTAAATTGTATTTACCTTCCAAAGTTCATTTACATTGAAAATACCAGTACCACCTTTATTTATTTATTTTTAATTTGTAAAAAAAAAAATAAGTTTAATTTGTAAAGTAAAATGCATTATATTTTACTGTACAAATTAAACTCTTCAAAGTAAAATTGTGACAGCAGTGTTTGGTGAAGCTAGCAATTACAGATTAAAATCTCAACACTTTTTGACATTGCACTGTTTGACATACTCATGAATTCCATGCGTACAACTTTACAGGTAATGAGGAAGCATCTCGATCCAAGTGTGCTGACTTCAACAACACCACTTGGCTGGAATACAGACAAGGCGCCAAGCTCCAAGTTCAGTACCTTCTTCTTACACGAAAGAATGCAGACTGTGCCAGCCTCTTCACACAGGACTGCCTCAACCATACCCAGAAACACACGGCTTACTTCAACTCATCACTCCCCACTAAAGTCATTGTTCATGGATACAGGTGAAGCATTTAATCAGCAGTATTTTATAATAGGAGAGAAGTTCTTGTGAGTGAGATTTTACACAGAAGATTCTTTGATATACTGTGTTTTAGGGCTCTGGGCAGTAAGCCTTCCTGGGTGAGTGGCTTAGCCCAGGCTTTACTACGGGAAGAGAATGTGAATGTTCTGGTGGTAGACTGGGTCTATGGAGCCTCCTTTGCTTATAACCTGGTGGTAGAGAACTACAAGGAGGTGGCAGTGCAGATATCAGTGCTTATCAATCAGCTTACGGTAATAATTGTCATAATAAACCACTAAATACTAATAAAGACTTTCTTCTGTGAGGAGTATCCATCTGCTAAAAGTAATAAACTAAATAAAATGGATCAGCATAAACTGGTATAGAAAATAACAGTAAATGCATAGGAAGTTCATGGTGAAGAATAATACTTTTTTTTTGTTGTTGTTGTTGTGTCCTTTGCAGAAATATGGAAGCACGCTGGAATCTTTCCATTTCATTGGTGTGAGTCTTGGAGCACATGTGTCTGGATTTGTAGGGACCCTATTTGAAGGCAAGCTGGGTCGAATCACAGGTAATATTTTAATAAAATTCCTAAAATGTATTATATACAGTGGAATCTAAAAGTAAAAGATCATATTGAAAATATATTTTAAAGGATTAGTTCATTCCTGAATTTAAATTTCCTGGTAATTTACTCACCCCCATGTCATCCAAGTCAAAAAGAAATTAGAGTTTTTGAGGTCCAAATTGCAGTTTTAAATCCACTTTAAAGGGCTCTACACGATCATAGATAAGGGTCTTATCCGGCAAAACAAGCTGTCATTTTTTAAGAAAAATATATATTTTTAATTTTTATATAAATGTTATAGTAAATTTAAGTAATTAAGTAATCACAAATGCTAATCTTGAATGTAATAAATATAACTTATTTTGTCTTCTGGGAAACATGTAACTATATTCTGTAGGGCAGTACTAACGGAAAACAAATATGATATTTAGGCAAAATACGAAAACTCTACAAGAAAACTGTACTAACAATCAAAAAAAGTATTAACAATCAAGGGGATGAAAACTTTTGAATCGGGTCATTTTTGTAACTTCAACTACTATTTTTTCTTGTGGACTATACTGTATGTAAACATTGTTTCTGTGAAATTTCATATTCAGGTCAGTACTAAACAAACAATAACATGCATTTTGTATGATCCCTCTTATTTTGATAAAACAATTAACATTTTGCAGAATCAAACAAAGACCAACACTGCACCACACCAAATGAGGCTTTCAGACAAAAGCAAAGGCTGCAAGAGCACTCCAAATAAACAATAAGATATTGTTTTGCCGCAGAGCTTTGGCAAGAAAACAAGACCTTGACTGACCATTTAAAGTGTTTGGGATTTATGTGGAACCCTAAACATGACTAAATCTGAATCATTTGAGTTTTGTGCCCTCAGGTCTGGACCCAGCAGGACCAATGTTCAAGAGTGCTGATCCATTTGACCGTCTGGATTCATCTGATGCTTTGTTTGTTGAGGCCATTCACACTGACTCCGACTGTAAGAGTGAACCAGTTTTTTGCCTGAAATGACCTAAATGTATTTTCATTTATTCAAGATCACAGTTTGAACTAGACATGTTTGTTTGACAGATTTGTTATCTTGATTTACTATTTAACCGCAAACAAGCTAGTAAATTGAAAAAAATAATAAATGTATCCACCTTATTCTTCCTTAATTTTCCCTGGCTTCCGGTCTTATCCACGTCCAGCTATTTTTAGCTGTACAAAAAAGCTGGTTTTGCTGCTTGATATTGCAAATTGGTGTGTCTTACCATATTATTTTAATGTATTATCTTAATTATGAACAAACTGGTTTGTAGTGCAAACAGTTTTAACAATTACAGCATGTTGTTATTCTCCTCGTTATTTCCCTATAGCAGCTAATGAACCAGAAGTCTCACCTATAGGCTTACTTCTGCATTGAACAATAAGGCGGATTGCTATTGTCAGTACAGATAAACATGTTATATGTACATAACTGAACTGAGTATCTGTACATTTGCCAGACTTTGGTATATCTATTCCTGTCGGGCATGTGGACTTCTTCTTAAATGGTGGAATGGATCAAGCCGGTTGTGCACGCTCAAAGTTTGCTTCAAGTAAGTGTACAACAAAAGCTTACTTTAGACATTAGGCTACATGAAATGTGCCATAGCTTGATGATGAGAATCTGTCAGTTTTTATCTACTTTCCAGTGTATGGTTATGTCATTTGTGACCACATGAGGGCGCTACACGTCTACATGAGCGCCTTGAACAGCTCCTGTCCGCTTATTGGTTTCCCCTGCGCCAGTTATGAGGAATTCCTGGCAGGAAAATGCATCACCTGTGAGGGCCCCTTTAATGGCACATGCCCACAAATAGGTAATGATAAATTAGCAGAATGATTTAAAGGAACATATTTTTAGAAAGTGTGTTTGTCTGTTTATTTATATTAAATTGTTTAAAAGTAAAAAGTGACGTTTTTTTTTTTGCTTTTGAAATTAACCAGGGTAGAAATTTTCTTAAAGAGTTCACCCAAAAATGAAAATTACTCACCTTCTTGTCGTTCCAAACCCGTAAGACCTTGTTTCATCTTTGTAACACAAATTAAGACATTTTTAATAAAATCTGAGAGCTTTCTGACCCTGCATAGACAGCAACGCAACTGAAACATTCCCAGGCCCAAAGCGGTAAAAGGACATCTGTAAAATAGTCCATGTGACATCATTGGTTCAACCGTAATGTTATGAAGCTATGAGAATACTTTTTGTGCACCAAGAAAACAAAAGTAATGACTTTATTCAGTAAATTTTTCTCTTCTGGGTCAGTCTTTGCTGCCATTCCTGAGAGTACCAAGAGAGGTTTGCATGCTAATCCAATCTTGGTTGGTTATGACCTTGATGTTCTAGTTCATTTAGGTGCTTAATCAGGCTTACGTTTTTGTTGTTGTTGTTGTTGTTGTTGTTGTTGTTGTTTTGTATACATGGATATCTTGCTCCAACTGGACAATGTATCCCTTGATGGTGATAATATAACAAAAGGGTAACATGTTTTCATGTGATGTACAAAACAATTTTTTGATGCCCAAGTGTGGTCCTCCACTGTCTGTATTTCAGGCTTGTTAAAGAACAGTGGGATAACAGCGACTCCCCTGCCAAATCTAGAGAAGGTCTATCTCTTGACCACTGCAACGGCTCCTTATTGTGGTGTGTATGACTTCGTGCATATTGTCATTTATCAAAAGTCCACTCTCTCAGATATTGCAGGTATTAACATCTTGGTGTTAACAGGTTTTTAGTAAGGATGCAGCAAAATGATCAGAAGTGCATTTTTTACATTTATTAGGGCAATTTTTATAAGCACTTTATTATTATAAAAACATATGTTTTCTTTAATATCAAATACTTAAATTTACCCAATTACTTTAATGAATATTATATCTAAATTATACATGTAAAAAACATCATTATTGTAGATTATTGCTCTTTATATTGCAATAATTGTTAGTATTAATCTTTTATTTACATGGTATCAGCATTGTGTTGTTTATGATGAGGGAATTTGCGAGCATGCGCACTCACCAACAGCTTCGGCGTTTTCAGCACTGACTAATCTAAGCACCTCTGGTTGGCCAATGCATTCTTAAATTCAACATTATAAGTGTTGGGGTTAACACATTACAAGTTATGTAATCAGATTAGTTAGTAACTAGTAAAGTAACACATTACTTTTTAATTTACAAGAAAATATCAGAGTTACTCTTTTAAAAAAGTAACGCCAGTTACATTTTGATTTGATGTATTTAATCCTATTTTATTAACCAATGTCTTTGCTGCTGACCTTTGTTGATCCAATTCAACCATACTAATAAGCACAACTTACTTTAACATTTGGGCTTCATTTTTCTCATTGCTGTTGAACTGTGCTGAACTTGCTTTTCCTACAGTTTCACTGTACAGACGTGAATTTACTTTTCACTCAGCTTTAGGCTTATTCATTTCACTTTTTGGTGTGAAAGGGCTTTTACATTAGCTAAAAATCTAACTTTTTATATTAAAAACAAACAAGCAAGTCCTGCCCAGAACGTAAGTAGTTACATTACATTACATTACATTATAGGGAAACACAATATTGTAATGTATTACTTTTCAAAAGTAACTTTTCCCAACACTGGTTATAAGACTTTTTTACGCTGCACAAAACAGCATGTAAAAGCAATATGATGCAGTGTGAGTGAATCTGTAAATTGACACTTTTCATTCATTTTCGTATTTCATTTTAATTGCAAAAACCTTAATACGTTGTTTAATTGTTCAGGGGCATTTTTTTTACCCCTTTGTCTTGAATTTATGAAGCATTTTGCCACAATGCTTCATTAATTTTCGACCCTGGGCGCAGTAAAGCCTTTTAGGTTATTACAAAAATTATACATTTTTAAATAAATGCTGTTCTTTTAAAACTTTTTTATATGCATTGCAGAATCCTCAAAAAATATATATCACAGGTTTCTACAAAAATATTAAGCAGCACAACTGTTTAATACTTTGATAATAATATAAGAATTGCAGCTATTTAAAATTGTATTAATATTTTAAAATATTTTACTGGATATTTGATTAAATGTATGCAGGTAAGCCCAAACTCTTACTGACCTCAAACAGTATAGTCAAAAAAAAAAATTTGTGTACTGCTACACATAACAGTTTTATAATATGTTAAATTAATGACGAAAACAACCAAATAATCTCTCTAATGCCCTCCTACTCTTCTTCAGCGCATCACATCCTTGTAGAATTGAAGGTTTCCCGTTTAGACAAGACTGCTGATGTTCAGCTCACCCTGATATCCATGGAACACCCCGAGACAGAACTAAAACTTAAACTGTATGTATTATTTCCAAAAAGTCATAACCAATGAGCCATAACCAGGGTTCCTTTATTGCAGTTTTACTCCTTTAACTGTTTAAATCATGTGTGAATATGTTTGTACAAATGTATTTCAGAAATACAGATGAAATGGTGTATAAAAAGGTGGCTGCACATCCAGAGCAACTTTGTAAAATTGACTCAATGCAGCTGAAAAACACAGGAGCACGATTCTACAGACAAGGGGATATTAATTTTGACTATATCTGCATCTCTGAAGTCCCTCAAACCAGGTAAATGCAGCTTTAATGTATACATTTTTTCTCTTTCTGAACACTCATTACACGTATTACACTATATTTTGATTTGGACATAAAAAGTTAATGTCCCATGTATTTAATAATACCATATTTCTGTTCATTGTGCAGAGGGCTGGATCCATTATGTGTGAAGAACGTTAATATTGGACGAGGAGTACCATGGTCACATGATTTTGTACAGGTGTGCTAAAACAAAATCTACTCAAGAAAGCTTACACATTAACTAGCTTTTAAAGTCTTAAATTAGTGACACTCAAGCGAAGGTCACACACTAAAACTTGAGAGTCATTAAAGCTTGGCCACAAAGACATAAGTAGGATACAAGGGGACTGAAATGCTTAAACTCTGTTAGATATATTTATTGTTTTCACAAAATGACTTCTTTTAGCCCTTACATAATGCACAATATGATTTTGTGCACCGTTCCAGAGAGTCTTAGTGAAATATCAAGAGTCAAGAGGAATCAAGTCAGTCATTCAACACAGTAGTTCTTTTATGTGTTAATATGTGTGCTGAAAGTACTGGTTCATTTCCAGTGACCAAAATGTTTGGAGTGGTGCAACATTCAAGGTATATTTCAATATTTTGGTACTCTGATTAGGGCTAGGGAAATAAATCGAAGCATCACGAATCTAGAAATGATTCTGCATCGATTCTGAGATTTTCCGAATGCATCGCGATTCTCTCTCAAATCTATTCTGAGCTTAGTTTTTAACAGCAGATGGCGCTGCATGGTTTACTCTTCGTGCTTCCTGTTCCTTATATGCTGCCTTCACGTGCTATCGGAATTAGCGTAAATACGAGTTTCAACTGGACATGAACGGCCTCTCAAATTGTACTTACTACTGGGAAAATAATTTTGATACCAGAGTTTCTAAGTTGGGCGGGTCATAAACTTTAAACGTGGTGGAGGGGACAATCATTGCTGCTGTTAATGCTGTTCTCACAACAACTACATCCCTTTGTCTTGTCGCTAAAGTAGTGTATTTATAGGCTAGATATGAACGATCATTCGAAGCATATTGTGTATTTTATAAGCAGTGAAAATTTGTATTTCAGATTTGTAAGCGTGTATTTGACCGAAATTTCAGAATTGTACATATCATACTATATATATAGAATTATATGATTGTCAACCAATGGAATGCTACATTTTATTTTTTCCGACATTAAAACACTTGAATACAACAAGCTCGTAATCACGACCTCATAAGTGGGAAATAGAACATTTCCAATAGCAGGTGAAGGCAGCATTACACACACTTGAACCTAAAATAATAACAACAATTAATAAAATTCGAAAAGGTTGAAGTGACTTACAAGGGTGTTCACAATGAGCTGTGTTTACGTTAAAGCTGCAGTCCGTAACTTTTTTGGTTAAAAATTATACAAAAAAAATTTCTGAGCAAGTACATAACCAGCCAGTGTTCAAAACTATTGCCTTACTTTAGCCCGATTAACAACAGTTAGCTTATAATAATGTTTTTAAATTGAGTGGTAAGGGTAGGTTTTCGCGGGAAATTCAAGCATGCCACTGGTCATTACGTCACGTCTGTAAACATAAAGAAGGCGTCCCGGCTAGTAGCTTTATCGCATGTGAGAATGCTGTGGGGGCCAGATCATTTATAGCCTTTTCTCACGGCGGCTGAAATAATTAAATGTATTTTTTTGGATGCGGATTGAAAAACATTAAACACAAGTGACTGAAATTAGATTACTCCAGTTTTAAATGTGCATCTGTTTGCAAATAGCCTACGTATTTTAAAGAGAACACCGATCCTAAGGAAGAATGATTTGATATGAAATTCGAATTTTATGTCAATCAGAGATTAGACTGTACAGAAACAGAAACGCTAATACACAATACATACACGTAGTTACACAATGCTGATGTTGTTAACATAAACAATTTGAGAACAAAGTATAACATTAATAATAACAGTAAAAATCACAATAACTAGTTTGATGAGTTGTGAGATAACCGATCGTTAAATTTAAACACCTGTACCATTTTTGCTTGGTCAGAACAAAAGTTTCTTACTACTACTTACTCTTAGATGACAATATCCGCTGAAAATTCTTATTTGGGCCATATATTTGAATCTGTTCATCTGTGATTCTTAAGTAAAATGAATATCCACAAAGGTGCGGTGACTGACAGCTACCAAAACATTAGATTCATCCGCGCTGGAGCCGTGCCGGAGCACAACCCACGCATGGAAAATAATTGCGCAATTAACTGCAATTGCAGGTTTTCAGACAGAGATGGCAACAGAGAGGCAAAATTTACAGACTGCAGCTTTAATCTTATGTCAAACTAGATTAGAGCACAATCTGCTTTTAAAAACTAAGATCAGAATCGATTCCAGAGAGAATTGCGATTCATTCAAAACTGATCCACAAATTGCGATGCATCGATTTATCATGACAGCCCTACTGATTTAGTGCACATTGCATACTTGATATTAAAAAATCAAATCTGTTCATTTACAATTAGCGATAAGTCTTCTATGCTTTAAAACCTTAAGCGGAATTTCAAGTCACATTTTGAAGCCGGAACTTAACAATTGGCCCCATGAAAATACATTTTCATAGTATGGTCAGTGTACAGTCTCAGATGATGATGCAGAAGCATTTACTAACTTCCTATTATGATAAAGCACACACTTTTGTAATGAATCTAATAAAACTGTTAAAATGTATGTGCTTGAAAACCTAATTCATTGCTTTTACCCTAAAAATCCTGTCTCAACTATTCCAAACAGATTTACTAAGCACATGCCATTACAAATAAAATAATAAAATAGTCATTTTGAAATCACAGCAATGTGGAATCATATATAATACTGTTCGGCGTCAGTGTTGTCTTCATTTGTATGAGGGGAAACAGATTTGATGGAGCTTTAAAGGAGGAATACTGCTGAAACCATTCCTACAGCTTTGGCGTGTCAGTAGGGGCCAGTGGGGCACATCCTCTTTGGAACTGAAGTCTTCCTGGAGTATCGTCCTCTGTTAGATTTATGGAAAAAGGTGACACATTAAGAACACTAGTAAATCCCATAACTCATTTCAGCACAACATTATCACATCTGGAGACATGTTTTTTATCCGTCAGTGTAGTTCTAGCATTGTTTTTCTGTAGCACAGGCTGTATTTCTGGACGTGATCCATATATCTCATTCCTTTGGAAACTAGCGTGTGAAGGTCACGTCTCAAATGACAGCAGAACCCTCCTCCTCCCACAGCTGTCCCACTATGCAGTACCCTACAAAGTGCAATCTGGCCCTTGTTGGCAAAGCCAAGTATTTCGAGAGGGAGGAGTGCTGGATAAACAGACTTGGTATGTTTGGATCCCTGGATGTCCCAAACCCATTCCAGTCTTTCATCCAGCCTCTGGCACAAGTGCATGTAGTAAAATAAAACCAGCTTTCTCCTAAGCATAGAAACATCTAGCAAAAAATATCCTAGGACGGAAACACTGAATATATATATAACTCCACTACCATGTACTAAATAAAACTTCTCTCTCACCCAAGGAAACCTTTTCCTCTTGCCAGAATGGACATGTGTGTTAAACGAGGACATACTATTGACTTTGTATTGTGTTTGTTTGTGTTAAAACTATTTAAAGATACTGTAATTATTACAGAACCCACTACACAAATGAATGCAGAAACAATTAATGGTAATTGTATTAAATTATTATTGAATAGTATCAATATAATAATAATATGCCTACAATGTACATTAATTGAAAAATAATATTCATTTCAGTTGTAATTAAATTAATTAAGTAATTTGAATTCAATTTTAAATCAATGGCATCATCCATATAATAATAAATAGTGATTATTATTATTAGCCTACATAATAATAAATAATAATAAATGTAATAATGTAAAAAATAAATTAATAGTATTATTAATATAATAATAATAATAGTAATTATTATTATTATTATTATTATTAATGATAATACTATTCGTAGTAGTATTATCAATATAATCATAATGAATTTAATAAAATTATTATTATATTGATAATGCTGTGGACGTGTATAACATTTAATAGTTATTATTAGTATAAGCCTACAATAATAAATGTAATAGTGTAAAAATAAATTTAAATGAATAGTGTTATTAATATAATAATAGTAGTAGTAATAATAATAATACGCCTACATTAATAAATGTAATAATGTAAAAATTGAATAGTAATTATTATTATTATTATTATTATAAGCCTACCATAATAAATGTAATTGTGTAAATATATATATAAATGAATATTATTTATATAATAATAATAATAATAATAGTTATACAATTAAATTATTATTTATTATTATTATTATTATTATTATTATTACCACAAGCCAAAAATTGACTTATATTGATAATACTGTGAGTTTCATATGAGTAGTATTATCAATATAATCATAATGAATTTAATACAGTTATTATTATTGTTATTATTATTATTATTGAAAATGCTATGGACATGTGTATAATACTACTACTACTACTACTTATATTATTATTATAAGTCTACATTAATGAATGTAAAAAATATATATATATATATATATATATATAAATGAATTATTTTTTTTTACTACAATCCTAAAATTAAATTTATAAATACTATTAATATATGTGAGTAGTATTGGCAGTATAATCATAATGAATTGAATACAGTTATTACAAGCCTAAAATTAAATTATGTATAAAATATATAATATAAACAAACAGTATTATCAATATAATCATAATACATTTAATAATAATAATAAATTGTAATTAAACACAGTATTCTTCTAGCATAATACATTTTCAGTATAATTATGATATATTTTCTTTTATGTAATTATATTAACTATTGACATTCCTTCTTTGCATATGAATTTATCAGATGACAGTAAAGACATAAATATATTCCAGGTCAAAAAGAAGCATAAAGTATAACAATTCATCATGCACATTCATCACTCTGCATTCAGTCAGTGTTTGTGCAGTTCAGTGTCCAGTTAGTGCAGTTGTGCCTTTTCGTGCAAACCAGCCCCGTCTATACCGATACACCTGTCAAGCCTTACTTATGTACTTACATTGTGATTTAAGAAGTGTCCCAGTGTGTTAGCGTCAACACCCCAACCTTTACTTCAAATATTCCCTTTCAGTCCCATAGTCCATTAAAGAGCCTGTCATATCAGCAAAGTCCTCCAGAACCAAGCTGGTTGAATCCTCACCAGAGGGCATCTCTGTGTCTGAGGGCCAGTGCTGGTGTGGAGGTTTGGGCACAGGGGTTTTTCCCTGGTCCGGATGGACGTTTCTTGCATCTGAGCTCTGGTTGGACGGTGCTGGATCAACCGGCACGACCGTAGCATCTCCTTGGCTCCCCCTGGGTGGTGAACTAGCACTGCCACCCTCACTGCCCGGTGGCGAGGGGGCGAGGACATGGTAGAGACTGGGCAGACGGATATCAAGACGCACACCACTCTTGGCAAACAGCTTGTCATTGAGCGAGTACAGTTTGTCAGCAATGTCACTTCCGAGCATGACTGAGAAAATTCGGGCAATGTAACGATCCTTAGACAGCAGAAGGTAAAGCCGACGTCTGCGCCAAGAGATGTAACGGCAGTCCGTCTCTGCAGTTAGTGTCACCTGAGGTCAAAAGGGTCATAGCAAGTTTAAAGGGATAGTTCATCCAAAAATTTTAATTCTGTAATTAATTACTCACCCTCATGTCAATCCACACCTGTAATGCCTTCGTTCATCTTCAGAACACAAATTAAGATATTTTTGATGAAATCCGAGAGCTTTCTGACCCTGCATAGACAGCCATGCAACTGACGCATTCAAGGCCCAAAAGGTAATAAGGACATTGTTAAAATAGTCCATGTGACATCAGTGGTCCAACCTTAATGTTATAAAGCTACAAGAATACTTTTTGTGTGCAAGGAAAATGTATGTGTATTAGTCATGGTACTCCCGTGACAGCGCGCTGAAGACTGACACAGATAAGAAGAAATCGTTGAATAAAGTCACTATTTTTGTTTTCTTTGTGCACAAAAAGTATTCTCTTAGCTTCATAATATTACGGTTGAACCACTGATGTCACATGGACTATTGTAACAATGTCCTTACTACCTATCGAGGGTCAGAAAGCTCTCGGATTTCCTCAAAAATATCTGTGTTCCAAAGATGAACGAAGGTCTTACGGGTTTGGAACGACATGAGGGTGAGCAATAAGTAAAAGAATTTTAATTTTTGGGTGAACTATACCTTTAAAGGCATGCAATAAGCTTTTTTACACTTCCGTGTTTCTGGTTTCTTACGGGGTAAACGTTTTTCCAGTGACAACAGCGACCGTACTTAACAAGAATAGTTTCGGGAATCAAAAGCTATTTTTACAATTTAGATGCTATGAAAATACTCCACGCTTTACTCTACAAAGAGCAAACATTTCACAACTACCTTTTTGTGTCAGCTTCAGGTCATTACAAATACTATGTTTGTTTAATTCTGAATGTTGGGACTTATAATTCAGTTAGTTTGGAGTTTTGCCATATTGTCTGTTTGTTGCTGGCTGTGCATTATGACTCTCCGCGTGACATTTTTTTGCGGTTATTATTATTAAGCAATATATTGTATTGTCTTGTTATTAGCATGATGGCGTAAATGTACGTTGTGTATAATGTGCCCTGGGAAAACATATTAAAATAATATACATATTAAACAAGAGATGACTAAATAAAGATTAATGGTTTTATTCCTGTTGAATCAGGATTATGTTGTTGTATTGAGTTTATGCTTCAACCAGACTCAGAATTGTTTAATTTATTCCTGGTGCATCTGGATATAAATGCTGTCATACTTTATCATGATGTGGTGATTCAAGGGAAATAAAATTAAGATAATACGCTCAAATGCACGGGAGATGGAGAACAGAAACTATCCGGTGCTATGTTGAGCATATTATCTGGATGAGTGAGCGGTCTGAATGGCCATATAAATTACAAACAAGTAAAATGTTATTTCTACGCTGACGTAATTTACGATTTTTGTGAAAAAGGTTAATATTTCATGGTTGTATGAACACTGAATAATTTTGCTCAATGGCACAGGCTAAAATATTTTGCCATGATGTACCTGATAAAATTTTTACTAATTATAAAAACAGTAAATTATCATACCTGGAAGTTGCCCTCTTCTGTTGGTCTCAAAGACTCCCATTCTGGAGAATCAAGAAACTGGTGAGGGAAGATATAATGGAGAAACTGACCTTCTAAGGACACCCTTATCCTGTAAAAGCAAAAGATCTGGGTTGAAACACACGTGCCAAGTTCTTAGAAATGTTTTCATGTTCTTTTCAAATGGATTTATTTTCAAGAAGCATGAAATGAAAATTCACTTTAAATGCATGTTATTGTCAAAATATGGTACACTCTTTCGTTTTATCGCAACTCTAAATTTAATGACTATAATGTAACTTGGCATAACAATCAAGTAAAAAAAAAATCAAGAAAATAAAAAAAGTCATCTTTAACAATATGCTAGCGATGTAAGTCTTCACAGCTTTCCTAGCTATAAGAAGAGGAGAAAAGAATGCGAAGATGCCAGTTGACAAACAAAACTTCCTAAAGAGCAGCGTCTTTGTTCTCTCCACTTTAACCGTGATGCCTTTGAAGCTTAGTAGAGTGTACAAATGGCAGAGACAAGAAACGCTAGATGCCATCCTGGCAGGGGGTAAACATGTTGACGCTTGTCATTACGCTGCAGCCACTGAAGGAGCTTCACAGTACAGATTTCACACGATATCCAGATGTGTTTAGACTCTTTGTGGGGAAAATCAATAGTGCGGCATTTGGTTTCAGCCTACACTTATATCCATCACCACCTGTAAGCTCTGTCAGTAGCTGTGGTCATCGTATAAGTATTTTATTTTATTTGGGTTGTGTTGCGGTAAAAATAGTATGTATCTATTACATAATTTCCTGTGTAATACATTTTCTTCGCCAAATGATTTGGCACACAAAAGTGTTTCTCAAGCAGTGAAAAAGTTCTTAAAATATTTGATATAATAATAAAATTACTACTTACTACTATCATTTTATTTTAAAATGGACTGTATGTATTAATACACTTTTTTATTATTATTTTTTTGAATGAATGAATCAAAAATAAGACAAAAATACAGTATTGAAAAAATATTTTACATGTTAATTATTACACTATACAACTGCCTTAGTATTGTGAGTTACTACAAACACTGAGAATAGTACACCTCCTAAATAAGCAGATATTTAGTCAGCAGTGTTGGGGAAAGTTACTTTTAAAAGTAATGCAGTAATGCATAACAGTATTGCGTTACTCCCTAAAAAATAAGTAATTATGTACTTCAATACATCACTAATCCATAGAACCGTTTGAGAGTCTACAAATCTGCCAAACGTTGTTTCTCACCTGCCAGAAAGAAGAAATGACAACTGATCAATCGGCGTCTTCCCCTCAACAGCATATGTCTCCTCGGCCGCTAGAGAAAGCACTTTGTTCTCGCTGGCCCCCGTGATCTCTTTAAACACCTGCACAGGTACATCCAGAGGCAGATAGACCGCTGTGTAAAGTGCAGAAAGCTCCTCGTTAGCTAAACCGTCCTGCATCAGCCGAAAAATCAGATGACACACCTGGGCCAAACACTGCAGCATCAGCAGCAAGTTCCAGAGGAAGACATCAAGGCCGCACACTGTCAACCAGCCCCACAGAGCCAGACAGAGGAAAGCGGGAGCCAAAAAGCTGAAGATGTACAGAGCCCCGTACGCTCCGCTACCACCCATATAGCCCAAAAACAGAATGGTGTTACCCAGATGGTAGATGGCACCTTCAGTGCTGTTGGCCCATCCATCGCAGAGTGTGTGATTGAAAATTACAGAGTCAATCAAGGTAGAGTCGCCACTATTCATGTTTTCAATTCAGTGGAAACTAAGTTTAAAAAACGAGTGTCATCAAATACCTTTTTGGAAAAAGTAGTGCTTCATAAGCCCAAGTTGTTCAAATCTAATGTCGGATATATAAAAAAGCTTGTTCCCTCAGCCTCTAACAGTCAATACACCTCTTACTGCCAAAAATAGTTGGAATGAAAGAAGCTTCATAATTCCGTTCCATTCAGTTCCGTTGACACCCACTTTTCCTTTTGAATTTGACAATATCAGCCCTGTACTGTCCCTGCTTCTGTTCCCTGTCCCACACTGGACTGTTGGAAACATGGAGTGGGAGAGGCGGGGGTAGAGACCCTGAGAAGGATAACCATGTTTGGAATTGAAACCCAAGGAGGAAAGAGCCACAGACAGAAAGCAGACCCGCTACTTAACATAACACAATGATGGCCGGGCAGAGCGATTACGATAACAAGTGACATGGAGAGAAGCTTTCACTGACGTCTGTGAAGACCCTCGAAAGCTCTGCCAGATGTCACAGACACTCGTTTTCTCACAATCAAACAGACAATTTTGTACTCAAGCTCTTCAATGGCATTTGGGGGAGGAGGATCCTATATGGGGTGCATTTAGAGACAGATAAAATAACAGGGGAGGTCATATAACACTGTTTACCTCCCCTCCCTGGCCATTCCTTTTTGTAGTTTCACATAACTTGGCCAGCAGTTGTTGGTAGTTAATATTCTGCTACTTAGAAATGGAGTACAGGAGTGAGTGGATTCTGTTTGTTGTATTATTTAAACATAAGTTATGAGAATATTGTTGTCAATGTGTGAAATGATAAATGGCATTGTTAGGCATGACAGCATATTCACAAGACAGAATGGCGATTGCTTTTATCCGCCATTTGTAAATTGTATGGGTCTGGCTTCTGATCTCATCTGTGTCTAGCTATTTTTAGGTGTACAAAACACTTTGTTTGCTGTTTGATATTGCAAATAGTTGTGTCTTCTAATTTTATTTTAATGTATTATCTTACGAATGCAGTGTACTGCGTTTACTGCCCGTTGTTATTCTTCTCGTTATTTCCCTATATTAATTCAGAGAACCCACCAAACTGAAATAAACACATGCCTATGTAAATCATCACAAAATTACCAATTGTTATGACTGAAACCATCCAGAAGGTTGTATACTCCATTAAGAATTTAAAAATGTACCTTTGCTTTTGACATAGCTGGAAATGTAAAATATTTTGTTCTTAATTGATTAGCTTCATCGCTGAAAAACAAAAAGCAAAACATTTTTGTTTGAGGACAATGGATGTTATTTTAGAACAAAGGTTTTCTATATTGTGCTGTTGGGCAATTATTGTTTCATGAGTGCAAGGTCATTCGCCAAAACCTAGACTAGTTGAGGAACTGCATTACTTACAAATAGAATGCTCTATGAAACTGTGCTGTAATGGCACATTTTACCTCTTGATCAGCTTATGTAGATGGAAACATAACTGAAGTCAGTATACATTGGATATCTTGTGCAGCTTAAATAGCTGTAATAGATAAGAGAGTGTTAAAGTTACTACTCAGAGTTGTCAATTTGACATGTACCCTGCGAGAGAGGCATGTGTCGAGTGTTCTCATTGTATTCAAGAACCATGAAAGCAGTTTGAATGACAAAAATCAAACAGAAAACTATTTACACATTTACCATATGAAAAATAGTAATTATGCGTTTGGATATGCTGAATTGAACATTAAAATTTCCCATATTTATATGAAAATTATAAGCAGGAAGAGCAAAATAAGCTTAACAAGCAATCTGTTCTTGTGTTTATGTCAGTGACAAACTATGCTTGTAAATTTTGTTGAAATCTTATAGAGGAGATAATGCAAATTATGAATTGCATTTGCTGGGTTCACACCAGGTGTAGATACAGAATAAAAGCACTTCTGCGGGTAGACCTCAGATTAGAGTGTGCTGGGAGCAGCAGCTCTATTTTAGGCCTGCGTGCATAGTTAAGTGCAGCTGTCACCAGCCGAACGCTGGTACAGTGAATTCGAAAGCCAACCAAGTAGGAAGCTTGAAGGAATAGTCTGTTTGCGTGAAAGTGCTTGGCCTGCATGATGTCGAGCAACACGCACCACTTCATCAATAATTTAATGTGATAAAATAAGTAAATCAAGCATGGCATACATTTTAAACTGAGTAATCTAAAAGAGGTTGTAAAAAAAATTCATAGGTTTGACTTCCGGTCTCATCTGCATCCAGCTGTTTTTAGCTGTACAAAAAAAGCTTGTTTTCCTGCTTGATATTGCGAATTGGTGCGTCTTACCATTTTATATTAATGTGTCATCTTAATTATGAACACACTGGTTTATAGCGCAAATAGTTGTACCGTTTAAAGCACGTTGTTATTGTTTTCATTATTTCCCTATAGCGGATAATGAACCGGAAAACTCGCCCATAGGCTTAAATCCACATTGAAGAATAAGGTGAATAACAATCTCTGCTTATTGCATCCAAATAAGTGAAAATACAAGAACAGAGAATCACTTAACATCTTGCATAGGATCTTTATTGACCATAATTGTGAACAAATCACGTATGAAAGAAAAAGCAAGAAAAGACAGACAACATTCCCCTCGGAGGAATAAATTCAGCCCCGTATAATCTTCCCTGCAGTGTAAAAGTATAAATAAAGGAGCGCGCTGGGTCCCATTTCACACAGGTTGTCACACACTACAAAAAGAAAGAAAAGACCATTAGAAAACAATATAACTGATTTGTTGAACACAAATGTCAACAAAACATAAGACGCAGAAGATTTTTATTTTAATTTAAGGGATATATACGTGACCCTGGACCACAAAACCAGTCATAAGGATCAATTTTTTTGAAACTGAGATTTATACATCATCTGAAAGCTGAATAAATAAGCTTTTTATTTGTGTATGCTGTTAGGATACAACAATATTTGGCCGAGATACAACTGTTTGAAAATCTGGAATCTCAAAATATTGAGAAAAATCACCTTTAAAGTTGTCCAAATGAAGTTCTGAAGCAATGCAGCAACGCATATTATTAATTAAAAATTAGGTTTTGATATATTTACAGCAGGAAATTTACAAAATATCTTCATGGAATATGATTTTTACTTAATATACTAATGATTTTTGGCATAAGAGAAAAATTGATAATTTTGACCCATACAATGTATTTTTGGCTATTGCTACAAATAAGTGCTATGAAGGAGTTAAAATATGGAAGTTCTGCCATTATTTACTAATGGAGAATTTTTGCAGAATATCTGAGCTGCTCTGTTTCATACAACAACATGAGGACCAGGGGCTGTCAAAAATCATAATAAGGGCACCAAAACAATCTTAAATGACAGCTGTGGTCATCATTTACTTTTATTGTATGGAAGAGCACAGCTCAGCTATATGCTATAAATAACTCCACAGAAGAAAGTCAGCCATGTAGAAGACATGGGAAAGTGAAAATGACCATTTTGAGGTGAACTATTACTTTAAATTAAATCTGCAGTGCACAGAGACACAATTCAAGGTTTCTACCACTTACCATTCACTCAATCCAATGATGACAGTGGTATTATATCTTAAAACCAAGCGCCCTCATGCACTCTTTGTGTGCTTCGATGAGGTGTGTGCAACTTTCTTCTCCTTTTTCAATTATGCTGCAATGAAGACAACATTGTGTCATGGCATCTTGCTAAAATGCAGGGTTGCACGATAGATCTCATGCAATATTCATGCGCATGCAAAATATCGTGCAGTCCTACTAAAATGTATACGAGTTTACCCAAAAATAAAAAGTCTGTTATTATTTACTCACCCTCATGTTGCTCCAAACCGTTTTGATTGAACACACAAGGAGAAATTTGAACTCTAGTAATCAGAGTAGTTTAACAAGTAATACAGACTACTTTTATGTTTTTTTTTCTCTTGTAAGTTCGAAAACCTCACTTCCTTTTTATTTCATGTAAAATACTGAGCAGTGCCATCCTTCAAAAATTCTTTTGTGCTTCACAGAAGAAACGACATGCAGGTTTGGGACAACATGAGAAATAATTATGTAAATAATGACAGAAGCAGCAGCACTTTATTAAAGCAGAAGTAAACTAATAGCGAAAGATCTCCTCACCATGCATCTCTTGCTTTTTTGGTCTCAGGACACGCACAGCATGGTTTTAGTGGTTTCTTCTGCTCTGCCCCCTCTATTGCTGGTGAAGCTTCCACACTGGCTGCTGATAGGCTCGACATTTCCACTTTTAAACGCTGTCTGAGAAATACAAATGAGCAGGGGAGACATGGTTTATAAACTCCAAAATTCAGTTTTAACATTACACAATTTGAAGAGTCAGCAGAGTGCAGCAAACTAGCCATCATATCACTAGGTACATCATGTCCTCCGCTGTTAAACGTTTCGTTATAATACTAAAATCCAGCTGTTATACCTCGCTATCAAAGATGCTGTATCTTATCGCGTGTATTTGTGCATCAACTCGTACCGTCAGGTAATAACAAATAAAACATGTCTCTGACAAACTTTTACTCACTCTGTATGATGTAGAAACTGATGTAACGTTACTCACGTGCGTCCTTCCTTATACAACCTGCTGCTGTCAAATAACAGCACAACCCCGTGAACGCGGAAGTGTGGCGTAGCTTCCGGGTCAATGCCTTTCAATAAAAACAACAACATTAACAACTAAACTACAGCTATTGATAACCTAAATATGATTTTCATTCACACACAGTTTAATGGCTAAAGCTAAATTAAACGCGCATTAATCTAAAATTAGGGCATAACAACGTGCCGGACAGTAAAACACAATAAAAGTCTTGTACATAATAAAAGTCGTTTCTTAATATTATTTATATTGTCATAACATTATTTTAGCATTAGCTAACATTTCAGTATATTATTTTAATGCGTATTTTAACAGAATTGTAATTATACACTACCAGTCAAAGGTTTTTGGACAGTAAGATTTTTAATGTTTTTTTAAAAATATCTTCTGATCACCAACACTGCATTTATTTGATCCAAAGTACAGCAAAAACATTAAAATTCTGAAATATTTTTTTACTATTTAAAACAACTGTTTTCTATTTGAATATATTTTAAAATTTATTTAATTCCTGTGATTTCAAAGCAGAAATTTTAGCATCATTACTCCAGTCACATGATCCTTCAGAAATCATTCTAATATTCTGATTTGCTGCTCAAAACATTTATTATTATTATTATGGTAAAAACAGCTGAGTATGTTTTTTTTTTTTCTCTCTCTCTCTGATAAATAGAAAGTTCGGAACATTTATCAGCATTTATCTGAAATACAAATCTTTTGAAATCTTTTAATGACATTAAAAATTATAAATAAATACATTATACTGACTCCAAGATTTTGAATGGTATAGTGTATACAGTAACAAAAGCTTTTTATTTCAGATAAATGTTGGTCTTTGGATCTTTCTATTCATCAGAGAATCCTGTAACTCAAAATGTACTCAACTGTTTTAAATACTGATAATAATAATAATAATAATAATAATAATAATAATAATAATAATAAATGTTTCTTGAACAGCAAATCAGCATATTAGAATTGTTTCTAAGAGGATCATGTGACACTGAAGACTGATGTTGAAAAAGTAGCTTTGATCACAGGAATAAATTACATTTTAAAATATATTAAAATAGAAAACAGTTATTTTAAAGAGTACTAATATTTTACAATTTTACGTTTTTGCTGTATTTTGGATCAAATAAATGCTTTTTGAGCAGAAGATAAAAAAAGCATAAAAAATCTTATTGATCAAAAACTTTTGACTGGTAGTGTATATTTAATGGTTTAATCATATTGTCTCATATTTCCAATTTATGTCAAATGAGTATTGCAAACAATATTTTTTCTGATTAGAGAGGCAGGCAAATTCACATAATTCTGCTTATCATTCATAATGATACAGCTTCATAGATGACTTCTGATATTGATGATGTTATTGTTGTTGTTGTTGTTTTGTGGAAATTCTCTGTGTGATCCATCTACTCTATGTTTATTCTATCTTGGCCTATATGCATTTTTCAAGAACTGCTCAAAAGAAACTAGACCTTAGACCTGTTTTGTACTCTACACATACAGGTCCTTCTCAAAAAATTAGCATATTGTGATAAAGTTCATTATTTTCTGTAATGTACTAATAAACATTAGACTTTCATATATTTTAGATTCATTACACACAACTGAAGTAGTTCAAGCCTTTTTTTTTTGTTTTAATATTGATGATTTTGGCATACAGCTCATGAAAACCCAAAATTCCTATCTCAAAAAATTAGCATATCATGAAAAGGTTCTCTAAACGAGCTATTAACCTAATCATCTGAATCAACTAATTAACTCTAAATACCTGCAAAAGATTCCTGAGGCTTTTAAAAACTCCCAGCCTGGTTCATTACTCAAAACCGCAATCATGGGTAAGACTGCCAACCTGACTGCTGTCCAGAAGGCCATCATTGACACCCTCAAGCAAGAGGGTAAGACACAGAAAGAAATTTCTGAACGAATAGGCTGTTCCCAGAGTGCTGTATCAAGGCACCTCAGTGGGAAGTCTGTGGGAAGGAAAAAGTGTGGCAGAAAACGCTGCACAACGAGAGGGGGACCTGCGGAAGCAGTGGACTGAGTCTGGAGTAGAAACATCCAGAGCCACCGTGTACAGGCGTGTGCAGGAAATGGGCTACAGGTGCCGCATTCCCCAGGTCAAGCCACTTTTGAACCAGAAACAGCGGCAGAAGCGCCTGACCTGGGCTACAGAGAAGCAGCACTGGACTGTTGCTCAGTGGTCCAAAGTACTTTTTTCAGATGAAAGCAAATTTTGCATGTCATTCGGAAATCAAGGTGCCAGAGTCTGGAGGAAGACTGGGGAGAGGGAAATGCCAAAATGCCTGAAGTCCAGTGTCAAGTACCCGCAGTCAGTGATGGTCTGGGGTGCCATGTCAGCTGCTGGTGTTGGTCCACTGTGTTTTATCAAGGGCAGGGTCAATGCAGCTAGCTATCAGGAGATTTTGGAGCACTTCATGCTTCCATCTGCTGAAAAGCTTTATAGAGATGAAGATTTCATTTTTCAGCACGACCTGGCACCTGCTCACAGTGCCAAAACCACTGGTAAATGGTTTACTGACCATGGTATTACTGTGCTCAATTGGCCTGCCAACTCTCCTGACCTGAACCCCATAGAGAATCTGTGGGATATTGTGAAGAGAAAGTTGAGAGACGCAAGACCCAACACTCTGGATGAGCTTAAGGCCGCTATCGAAGCATCCTGGGCCTCCATAACACCTCAGCAGTGCCACAGGCTGATTGCCTCCATGCCACGCCGCATTGAAGCAGTCATTTCTGCAAAAGGATTCCCGACCAAGTATTGAGTGCATAACTGAACATAATTATTTGAAGGTTGACTTTTTTTGTATTAAAAACACTTTTCTTTTATTGGTCGGATGAAATATGCTAATTTTTTGAGATAGGAATTTTGGGTTTTCATGAGCTGTATGCCAAAATCATCAATATTAAAACAATAAAAGGCTTGAACTACTTCGAGTTGTGTGTAATGAATCTAAAATATATGAAAGTCTAATGTTTATCAGTACATTACAGAAAATAATGAACTTTATCACAATATGCTAATTTTTTGAGAAGGACCTGTATTCAGCACACAAGTCTCCAAAAAAAAGAGCAAAAGGGGCAAATATAGCTTTCATGTAGACCTGAAAGTTTCTGATGTGTAACAGAGTTACATCTCCCTACAGAAAATAAAGTGATTTCAGGGTTACTACTACTATTTCCTCTGATTATCACCACAAAAAAAATAATAATAAAATAAAATAAAATAATAAAAATATTTTATCATAATTTATCATAATTTAGTTTTTGAGGACAGATCTAAATCTAATTTACATCTAAATGATAATCAGTCTACCTGAAACAGAATCCAAACCCCAAAGTAGCAAAAACAATGCTGTCTAGTATGCTTGTCACTGAGTGTGCAACTTGCATCAAGTCTGACACATACTTTTTTTTCAAACAGCTTATATTGCAAAATACTGTGTTGATAAATGTTTATATTGCATTTTCCCTGCATGTTTCTGCTACGTTCAGCGTGCTATGAGCGGCAAAAATAGAACATTACAGTCATGACGTCAATTTGTAGGCCAACACAGAATGCTAACTCAGCATGGATTCCCACAGGCATTTCTACTGGGTTTTTAGTATATTTCTGTTTGTTTGTATGTTATGCTTAATTTATGAGTTGAGAAAAGGTGACTTTGCAGATTTTCTCTACAACATAAATTAAACAGCCATACTGTACCTCAACATGAATTTAGAAAGTGCTGTGTCCGATTAATTACACATAATTTGTCAAACAGATGTGAACAGATGTGTAATTATTCAGAAAATTATGTAAATTTTTAAACAAAATGATTTCAAAATTAATGGGTCATGTATTAGGTATGACACACACACATACACAGCCCTTCAAAAGTTTGGGATCAATAAGATTTTTATTTTTTTATAAGTCTCTTATGCTCATCAAGGCTGTATTTATTTGATCAAAAATACACAAAAAATTGTAATATTGTGAAATATTATTACAATTTCTAATATGTGACAAGCTGAATAAATAAGCTTTCCATTGATGTATGGTTTGTTTTTACCATATTTATATTATATCAATATTTTATCAACCATATTATATCAACTGTACACTGTGTGTACTGAATATATGTATGTGTATATTGCACACTGCCATCTATGTAAATCTGTATATAAGGGTATTGTCTATATGTAATATCGTATTGTATTGTCATATGTAAACTGTCACTGCATTGTCTGGAGCACGCTCCTAAGAATTTCACTCACCTATGCACAAGTGCTGTGGTGATGTGACAATAAAGTGATTTGATTTGATTTGATTTGATTTGATTTGATTTGATATTTGGCCAATATACAACTATTTGAAAATCTGGAATCTGAGAGTGCAAAAAAAAAAAAATCTAAATATTGAGAAAATCACATTCAAAGTTGTCCAAATATGCTTAGCAATGCATATTGATATTACTAATTAAAAACTAAGTTTTGTTATTTTGTTAGAAAATTTACAGAATATCCTTATGGAGCATGATCTTTTATTTCATTTTTTGACCCATACAATGTAATTTTGGCTATTGCTACAAATATACCCATGCTAAGGCTTGTGTGGTCCAAGGTCACATATTGGTTTCCTATTTTAATATATCAATTTACTATCACATTTATCAATTTAACACATCCTTGCTGAATAAGTGTTATTTCTTAAAAAAAAAATGAAAGAAAGAAATTACTGACCCCAAAGTGTCTATTTTGTGTTACAATATACTCTACTATACATCATTGTTTATAAATCAGCATATTAGAATGATTTCTGAAGGATCATGTGACACTAAATACTGGAGTGATGATGATGATAAAAATTATTTCAAAGCCTTAGAGACAAGCTTGTTAATAAAACCAGTGACTAGTTATGTTTTAATGAATTCAGTCACCCACTTGATAACTGAATGCAATGTGATATGTAGATTACAAAGAATGTACGCAGTTTAGGTGTTTGTTGGCTTCTGAGAACGTAAGATCAGTTACCCGTTACATTACTTGAATACCACTTTGAAATTCAACACTGTATTTTGACTCTCATAAACATAGGCTGCCAATGCAACACAATACTGTATTCAGTTTACTGAAGATCTAGTGAGCTCCACTGTTGTGATGTGGTAAGCTGCAGGTGTCTGTTTTTGATGTAAACACATACAGTTTCACCAGCTGTACCTAAGAAATATGAGTTAAACTCTGATTTCTCTAAAAATAGATACCTGTATTCTGTCTCTTTCTGAAACAGGCAAATTATCTGTGCACTCTTGTATGTTCATTAGAAAGAATCTCTTTGTCATATCAGTACAGTCATTTACGCACAATATAAGCGTGAGTAATTCTATCACCTCCCATTGTCAGCCTTGGGTCCGGTTATATCAGAACCATCTGTCTAGTTCAGATAACAATAGTTGTGATATTCAAAACCACCTCATGTCAAAGAACCGCCCCACAGTCCAGATGAGCTGAGCTGATGTGAGCGCGAGGCAGAGATACTGAATAGTTGATGAGACAATAGTTAGTTTGACAGAGGGGAAAGAATGGAAAGTCGGGAACTTATCTCCTTCTCCATTCTGGACCGAGCCAGAGAACTGTGATGGAAAATTACTCTCTGACTGTGCATGTGCTTGCCTGAGAGAGAGAGAGAGAAAGCTAGAGAGCGGGCGTGAAGACGAAGAAGAAAATTGGATGAAATGGTCAGCATAAAAGAAAGTCCAGAAATAAAGTTGTCAGAGAGGCACGGTGAGAGATGTTAGAGGTGCTTCGGTGATCACAGTGCTTAGTCAGGGCCTGGAAATGCAGCGTCTCGCACCTGAGAATCACAGGCGGTGCTTCAGTTGGAGCGGGTGGAAAAACCTACTGCTGCCGCAGTTGAACAGACGCTCGCTCTATGTCTATGGCAGTGAGGTAGCTGTGGAGAAGGAGTGTTGTAGACAGAAAGAGGGAGGCGTGTTGGTCATCCATCCCTTCAGTCGTTTAAGGTACTGTACACCTAACCTGTCCTATAGTGTTTTTATTTAGTAGTGTTAATAAAAGTAATACATAAAATAAAATTTAAAAAATGTAAAAAAAAACTGAATAAAAAATTTTATTAAAATTTAAGATAAAAAATACTTTATGTCCTTATTTTTGCAGGAGTTATTACATCATGTGTATGGTGGCCATAACATTTCTCAATCTAATTGGCATTCCAATGGAGATTGCCTTTCTAGATGGAAACAGTGGAGTCGGTTGGGAGGGTTTTAATGTATTCTCGGACACTCTGTTCCTGATTGACGTGGGACTTAACTTTCGCATGGGGATCATTAATGAGGACAGCGAGGTAAGAATTAGCCCCAGACATTGCAAATATGTGACCCTGGTCATAGGGGTCAATTTTTTTGACTTATATTGACTTAGATTTATAGATCATCTGAAAGCTGGATAAATAAGCTTTCCATTGATGTATGGTTTGTTATGACCATTGTTAGGACAATATTTGGCCGAGATACAAATATTTGAGAATCTGAGGGTGCAAAAAATCTAAATATTAAGAAAATTGCCATTAAAGTCAATTCAAAGTCCAAATCCAAAATTAAGGTTAGATACATTTACAGTAGGAAATTTACCAAATATTTTCATGTAACATTCTTTACATAATATCCCAATGATTTTTGGCGTAAAAGAAAAAAAATATAATTTTGACCCATGCAATGTATTGTTGGCTATTCCTACAAATACACTTGTGCTACTTACGACTGGTTTTGTGGTCC
This sequence comes from Cirrhinus molitorella, assembly GCA_033026305.1. Taxonomy (NCBI): domain Eukaryota; kingdom Metazoa; phylum Chordata; class Actinopteri; order Cypriniformes; family Cyprinidae; genus Cirrhinus; species Cirrhinus molitorella. The sequence goes on along the minus strand of CM065122.1, from coordinate 25,491,042 downwards.
AGGGTCACATATTAAATTGCTTAAACGTCTCCAATGAATCTTTCTGTATGTTACACAGGGAGCCATTCTGGATTTGAAAAGCATTCGACAACAGTATTTAAAAAGTTGGTTTGTACCTGATATGGTGGCAGCATTCCCAGTTGGTTACATACTACTTATTGCGGTAATGTGCCTTTTTCCACACAATCTTTTGGCTGTTTTTAAATGACAAACCTCTAAATGGAAAACGTGTTTTGTGCCTTCGTTATGACAGGACTTACAATACCACGGTGACTCTCCCTCATCCAGAGCTGGTAAAATGATGCGCATCTTGATGTTTGTGAGAATCCTCAGTCTTGTCCGCCTGCTGCGTGTGTCAAGGCTTGTTAGGTTTTTCAATGAGGTGGAGAGAGTAAGTAATGATTGCTTGAACATGTAAAACTGACCTTGTCTTAATGAGACAACACTGAATATAAAACTCATCATTCAAATAATGTTTGATTTTTATATTGAATTTCTGTCTATATAGGTTTCAAATGCCAACTTGGAGGTGGTGAGGGTGTTCCTAAGAATCTTGTCGTTGTTTATGATGATTTTCCTGCTGTGCCACTGGAATGGCTGTATTCAGTATTTTGTGCCTATGCTTGAGGAGTTTCCCTCCGACTGCTGGGTTAGAAGAGAGAATCTAATGGTAAGTGTGTGAGCAGGATATACAACAACATTCCCACATTTCTGGAAATTAGGACACAAATTTCACGATTTGATTAGATTCTGATTCACAAGCTTCCGATTCAGTTGGATTGTCAATTCAATTCGGTTTGATATTGATTACTTTGGATATATTTCAGTTACACATGCCAAATTTTCATAAGGAAAAATAAATCTCTCAACTAATGCTGTAAAATATACATAATAAAGTCAGTTGGTACTACATTAGTAATATTAAAGGTTAAAATGAACTGATCTGTATACAAATGCTTAATTTACACTCAGTGGAGTTTTTAAAAATAATGAAGTTACAATTATATTTTTACTCCAATTCGTTTTGGATTTATGAACATTATGGTGGCTGTCATTAAAACTTAACAGATTTATTCAAACATAAACACTGCAAATATGTTAATAAATATGTTATATGTTGCATATATTTAGCAAAATGCTTCTCTCTACAGTTCATTTTTCTAGCCGAACGAGTTTAATGTGGCGTTATGTGACATTGTTTAGTTGTTATTAAAATCTTTGCGTGGTTGAAACACCGATTGAGCGATTACATAAAACAGGATGCGATTTCGGTAAATTGTAGGCTACTCTTACTTTTAACATACCGATGTTTATTTGTGCTAATTTCCTGCTGTAACTGATTAAAGCGGAGGGGATGATCAGTTCACGCTTCTATTAACTGAAAACAGACTAGACTAATCGATTCTTGGGATTTAAATATCGATATAGGCTGCGTCTCATTTTGGAAACTGCGACCTCTGTAGGTCGCATTTAAAGGCTGCATACGTCATTAAGGTTGTCTTATTTTAAAAAGTAATCATAATAAAATTTACTGTTATTCCTTGTGAGGTGTAAAATACTATAGTTTATTTTTTACTACGCGTTTTAACGGTCAAATGACATATGACGTATGCAGCCTTTACATGCAACCAGTTATTGTTTCGTAAAAATGAGAATCGATTAAAATTGATCGAAAGTCATGAAAATTTTACTAGAAAATACATTTTTCTAGATATGCTCTAGAAATTAGTCTGACATCTTACTTGTATAGCCTATTATTTTAAAGATGAACACTGTAATAATATTACATTAATAATAGTACTTAAATGCCATTTTCGCTACTGGGTGAGTCTGCTCTGTGATGCACTGATTAGAATCAGAAAAAAGGTACAAAAGCTGTCACTCGTGTGGTAAAAGATACTAATATGTACCTTTAATGTATGCACACTTCAGGGGTAAATAATATACAAAAATCTAACTTTTCAAAAAGGTATGAAAAGGTACTACTGATGTAACGGGGAGTCAGTTGAGTGGAGATCCAAACACAACTTAATTATTAACAGTTTGTGGTACAACAGGCAGGGTCGAGAATCAACAGACAGGAACAATGTAGGCAGGGATAAAGAATGGTCAATGTCCAAGCAAGAGGTCGTGGCAGGCTGCTAGCAAACAGGGGTAATCCAATAAACAGGCAAGCAGTCAAAAGGCAGGCAGGTAACAATCACAGGAGATAAAACAAACAGAGTCAATAACAGGAAAATCAAACACGGGAATAAACGCTCGGAATTGTAGCCACGGCAATACAAGACTTTACCAAAAACTGTGTGGAATGATGGTCTATTTATAGTCAGAGTGTAATGAGGGGAAATGTCCGGCACCTGTGCAGGTGATCAGCTATGAAAGGGGTTATGGGAAATGGAGTTTGTGAGTTATGAGTTTAGGTGATGACTCCCTCTGGTGGTGATAGGAGGGAACCAGAGGCACGATTCCTGACATCTGACAACTTTTATTCCTTATTTCTAAGAGTGTATTAAAGAAAGTTTGTAATACTTACCCTGCTGAAAAAACAATAGAAACCTCCTGTTTTGGGACATATTCCATTAGGATTTAAGGGTTTTAACAAGCCACCAATAGAAGGTGACCAATTACCAGTAGAGACCAATAGGCCCCATTACAAAAACCAGTACAATTCTCATTATAACCAAAAAAAACATTATAAATTCTGTGATGGTTTCTATTGTTTGTTTGTTTGTTTGTTTGTTTGTTTGTTTTTTTCAGCAGGGTTGCTTCAGTGTATAAAGATAATATATTAATATTTCCATTTTGTTTTTGTGTAATTTCTCAGAATGCCACAGTAGGAGAGAAGTACTCTTTTGGAGTCTTTCGGGCCCTTTCTCATATGACTGCAATATCATATGGTTCCTCTGAAACACCCACAAGCAAGGAGTATACTTTTGATCAGCTGATTTAGCCAAATGTTAATGTTGTACACCACAACAATCACAATGCACAACTGATACTTATAATAATACATAATGTTTTGTTTATAGATGAGGTTGAGCTGTGGATTGTCATGACTAGCATTGTATCTGGTGCCCTCATGTACACAGTGATGGTTGCAAACACTGCAGCCATGATGACTGATGTGGACATAACAGCAAGAGCTTACAAGAACAAGGTGCAAGGAAAACAAATACACTGCTAAAACAACATATTAGATGGTTATCAACGATGTTATCCACATTTTCTGTTCTCATTGTTTTTACATAGATGAATCATCTAGAAGATTATATGACTTTCATGAAGCTTCCTAAAGCCCTTCGTATGCGCATCAACAACTACTTTCAGGCTCGGTATGCAGGGAAATGGTATGATGAGAAGGATGTCCTGAAGTGGGTGTCTTCATCTCTCAGAGAGGTACTGCTCACTGTTGAAACTCTTGGATAGTCATAGAAATTATTATTTTAATAGTGTTTTTATAACTTAAATATTGTTCTTGTGGATTTGTTAGGAAATTCTGTTGACCATGTGCTCATCCCATGTGAGAAAAGTTCCCTTTTTCCGGAACTGTGATATAAACTTCATCAATGCCATACTCCTGGAGCTGCAGTACGAGGTCTTCCAAGAGGGTGACATCATCATCCGCCAGAACACTCCTGGTGACCGCATGTTCTTCATTGAGCATGGGCAGGTCCTTGTGGAGAATGACTTTTTCCAGAGGGAACTGTGTGATGGAGACTGCTTTGGAGGTTTGACTTGAGTCATGTTGCTTTGTCAATGCAATGCTTGTTTAGACTATGTGCAGTAGTCTGTGGTGTTTGTAATAGTCATGTCTTTAAACAACTTGTTAGTACTCTGTGTTAAAGGGATAGTTTACCCAAAAATTCTGTCGTCATTTACTCACACTCAAGTAGTTTCAAACCTGTTTAAGTTTCTTTCTTCTGTTGAACACAAAAGAGAATATTTTGAAGAATGTGGGTAACTCTGATGATGGTAGCCATTGACTTCCATAGTATCATTTTTGGGTGAGCTATCCCTTTAAATAATGACTTTCCTTCTCTTTTCCAGAGTCATGTCTCCTAACAAGAGGAAGACATTTGGCCACAGTACAAGCTCTGACTATCTGTCAGCTGTTTTCCTTGTCGGTGGACTCCTTTCATGCTGTTCTGAAGGACTATCCAGACATCATGCGGGACCTGGACACATTTCAACAGGATAAAGACATTTTATTATGTTGAGAAAGTAAGTTTTAGCTCTATCAAAGCTCTATTTGTTACGTTCTAAACGTTACTAGCATTTTTGAATGATAAATACAGATTTTTAAAAAAATCTAACTGACACCAAACTTGGTGGTAGTGTCTATTATATACACTCTAAAGATACGTTAGGTAAATGTTTTTAGAAATACAACACGCTACCCACTTGCATCAGGATTTGGTCAGTTACCCAAATGTGCAGCCATATTGGAGATACTCTGATGTATACAACAGCATTGATCTACCTGACTGGAAATGATAAGAACAAACACAAATGTTGTCAAGATTCTTGCCCTGGAAATCCTGGTTCAGTTTGGCCAACCACAAACACCTTTTGTTCCTCAAACAGTTTTTGCACTCTTCTCCTTGATTTGTTATAACTTTTGACAGTCTTTAGTACTCCAAATGGTTTTCCCTGTCTGACCAATTAGTACAGCAGAAAACATGACAATAATTGGCCATTTTCAGCAGCATAATCAGCAAAATATGCAAGTTTTGTTCAGTAGCATTGTTTACGTTCAGTGCTGCCAATATGGCCGATTGATGATGCATCGTGAAAACACTCTATAAGGATAATTAAGGATTCAAGAGCTTAATGCATTCTGATCTCTTTTTTGATTGGTAGATGGCTGCACTTGCATCAAGCCCCTCTTGCAGCTTCTTCAGCATGCACCTTGCCAGATTTGCCAGCTTTGCTTTTCTTGGATCTTCCTCTATATTGGCATAGATTTCCAGAAGTGGTTTTGGAATATTCTGTTCCAGCTGGTGGATGTGGGCTTAAGGATCCCTTGTTCTACACTGTCGGAAAATGGACTTTGTAAAGCAAGTTAAGTGTGACTTGGCAACCACATTGGAAAGGGATTCTTCTGAGAATACCGACTGGATGATTTTAGACTGTTTGTAGGCCACCTTCTCCAGCGCCTCTACTCCCTTCTGGCCTCTGCTGCTATACTAATTTCCAAGAGCCCGCAGGAGGATACACCATCACAGCTCAGCGTAACTAGTCACAAAGTCACTTTTATGTTTTTAGTATCTCTGCCGCTTGCTCCTCTAGTAGGTTTCTGCTTATCTGCATCTCCAGGATTTGCCACTTTACGTCTTCCTCTGTCTTCCTTGGAAGTATCCAGAACAGCACCCACTGGTGGCCTTCATTTTCCTGTAGAGGGCATTAATTTTATTGGACTAGGTCCTCATTGTATAGTAGGTGTCTATCAATGAAGCCTTGATTGAATATTTTGGCTAATATGTTAGTGCTTTCAAACTAATAATATAGTGCACTGAGCTCATTTTTACGTTACAATATGTGACCTTGGACCACAGAACCAGTCATAATAATGTAAGAATAGTTTAGCTATGAATATTACAAATCAAAATTTGTTTCTGATATAAGTTTTGATATTTACGGTAGGAAATTTACAATATATCTTTATGGAACATAATCTTAACTTAATATCCTATGATTTTTGGCATAAAAGAAAAATAGATAATTTTGACCCATACAATGTGTTTTTTGCTATTGCTATATTGCTACAAATATACCAGTGCTACTTAAGATTGGTGTTGTGGTCCAGGTTCACAAATGTCCTACAAAAGTAAGCTGATTATTACCAAAAATCTGCACAGAGGATGTACAAATTATGTTGGGGCTTAGAATAAAACACACCATATTTTACATTCAAAAAAATATTTTTAGGTAAAAAAAATGGTCAAATTTGCAGTTTCATAAAATTATCCAAAGAATGTAGAGAAAATTGTAGTTCTGTTTAAAAAGGTCAAATGTTTATAAAATACATATTTTAAAAAGATAAGAAAGTTAATAAAAAATCCTGAATAAACAGCGACGTTTGTTCTTGTTTTTTCTCCCGAAAACTTGTTTTTTCTATTCTCTTTTTACTTCTTCCAGTACCAAAAAAAAGATGCACTGTTCTTTATTTTCAAGAATTCTACCAGATTTTTATTGTTTTTTTAAAGAAGTATCTTCTACTCACCAAGTCTGGATTTATTTAATCCAAAATACAATAAAAGCTGTTCAAGAAACATTTTTATTAGTAAAATTATCAATATTTAAAAACAGTTGAGTAAATTTATTTTATCAGGATCCTTTGATAAATAGAAAGATCCACAGATGCTGTTCTTTTGAACTGTCTATTCATCAAAGAAACCTGAAATAGTCAGAGCAAAATCATAATATTAGAATGATTTCTGAAGGATCATACCTGGAGTAATTCTAAATTCTAATTCTAAAAAAAGAAATGAAATGAAATCACCGGAATAAATTACATTTAAATTTATTTTAAATAGTACAAATATTTCAAATTTTTCTGTTTTCGCTGTACTGTGGATCAAATAAATGCAAGCTTTGTGAGCAGAAAAGACTTCTTATTGGAATAAATATTATTCTATGTTCTTTTACCACCAAGATTCGAGCTAGGTTGCACGACATAGCACAGGAGACAGGATCCTGGACCAATGAATGAGCCACACAGCAGCAGTGTAATTCACTCAATGGTACTTTATTGAGAGCAAGTGATGTATTATATATAGTTATTTAGGGAAGTGAAATACTGGGCTGTCAGCAGAAATATGGAAAGGTACAAGTCATCCTTATAAGGAAACAGATGTCTCATGATCTTGCCATTACATCATTGTCTAGATTCCAAATATGAGAGATAACATGAAGACTTATGTTAGAAGTTATGTTATCACAAGGGACACAGGATGTTATAAAATCTTATACTTATACTATATAAAAAAAATCTTGCTGTTTAAAAACTTTTGACTGGTGGTGTTTGACCATGTTGAAACCAGGCCTATAATTCAACAGTGATAGCATTTAGGTTAGCTGTCCATGAGTTAAATGGGGTTGGAAGTTTCAGTAATCACATACACAGTATGTTGACAAGTTGCTCCTGTACATTCAGACTTAGAGAAACAAAAAAAAAGTTTAGGGATACTTAAACACTGTCTCTACTCTCTATTCTGGGCATAAAAACATTAATTAATAAACAATCTTTTAAAACATGGCTGGGTTTGCCTGAGTATTATTTACATTAAAATGATCTATAATTACATTCAGTACATTTCCCATATGTGTGTAGATATTTTAATGTTCAGTTCTTTAATTCAAACTCTATTTCATGTGCTAACCTTTTAAAATGAATGGAAACTTTCAGTTCATTTAGTTGAAATGGGAAACGTAAATTAAAAGAAATATGTACCACTGAATAAATGAAGTGTCCAGAAACTAAACGAAGCATACAGAACACTGAAGAGATATCCTGTCACGGCTATTGTGCTCATGTAGGGGGCCATAAAAGCAGCGGTAGCCTGTCTGAAGCTCCTGTATTTTATGTCTGGGATACTTTAAAGGATGAATTGAATTGAATGGTTTGTGCTTCCAGTATTAACCTAGGAGGTCATTGGTCACAAAACCAGACTTTAAGCAGCACATTTTTAGCAATAGCCATATGTGCAATGATCCATTTTTATTTTGTGCCAAAAATAATTAGGATATTAAGTAAAGATCATGTTCCATGGATGTATTTTATAAATTTCCTATCCTAAATATATATAGAAAAATATTTTCTATTAGTAATATGCGTTGCTAAGAACTGAGGACGAAATGACTGCATAGAATTGCTAGGTGGCAGTAATGACCCTTATGCTGTTTGAAACTGCGTCAAATAATCTAACGAATCAGACAAAACGAACCCGGATGTGCCGCGAAATTTAAAACAACAGTTTAGCGATATTTATATGTCGTTTTCTGAATCTAATTTATAAAACCACTGAAAGTCTGGTAAGGTATTATGCGATTTTATGCTAAACTGAATGTATATCTTCCTTTTTGGTTACTGTAATACGCTTTATTGTACACCTTCCATAATAGCCGGACAGTACAAAACAGTTAGTAGTCGAATATTAGATTTTCTTATTATCACTTATGACTTACTGTCATTTCAGCAAGTAAAACCGGAGGGACATTGAGAATGAATCCTTCAGAACGTTTTTTTGCAAAGCTGCGGAAACTCACTTTTAATCTGGAGACTGAAAGTAACAGTCTCCTGTATGCAAGTCAGAACCCCCCAGATGAAGATGGTAAGTTGTCAGCAAAAGGTTTATAAATATTACACTACCAGCCCAAAGTTTTTGAACGGTTTGTAATGTTATATATATATATATATATATATATATACATACACATACACACACACACACACACACACACACACACAAAAAACGTATTATTTTATACGCATCAAAACAGCATTTATCTGAAATGGAAATCTTTTGTAACATTATAAATGTATTTAAAGCATCCTTACTTGGAAAATGTATGATTGTGTATCATTTTTAAAGTATATTTTTTATCATTTCTTCTAATCATTTCTACCCACTTTCAGGTAAATACAGATCTTTGTATTTTTATGTTCATCAAAGAATCCTGAAAAAATTTACTAAACTGTTTTAAATATTGATAATAATAATAATAGTAATAACAAATTTTTGTTGAACAAAAAATCAGTATATTAGAATGATTTCTGACTGGAGTAATGAGTGCTGAAAATTCAGCTTTGATCACAGGAATACATTACATTTTAAAATTTACAGTATTTAAGTAGAAAGCTGTTACTTTAAATAGTAAAAATATTTCACAATATTACAGCTTTTGCTGTATTTTGGATCAAATAAATCCAAGCTTGGTGTGCAGAATAGACTTCTTTAAAAAAAAATAATAATAATAAAATAAAAAATAAAAATCTTACTGTCCAAAAATGTTTGACTGCTAGTGTATTCAAATTATCAGGTCATAATTATGCATCCATTGATTGGTGTATGTGATCTGTGTTATTTAGAGGATGAAGAAAATGGGGCTCAAGCACTGTACCAGCTGCACTCTGAAGTCAGAGCACTGAAAGTATGTGTATGTTTAGTTATGGTTCATAAATTCTCTTTATTTTTAAATATCGGCTACATTTAACACAAAATCATGCACAGCGGCAAGTTCAAGATCAGGTGGCTACACATGATACAACTGAGCTGAGGAACTTCGTAAGAAGATGCTTGGTGCTGAAGCAGAGAACCTCAGAAGACATTGACAGGCTGAAAAAACACTATGAAAAGTATGGCTACAGACCACAAACAAGACAGGAAAAAACAGGTAAATGTTTATTACATCTGAGAATGTTAACTCCCTCTGCTTGACTTTTGTATTGGCTTATTTGTATTTATTGTTTCTAATTGATGATTAAAATAGAATTTTTGTTTTAAGTTTAGGCTTTGCAACGATTCTTGTTTAATGGAAATGTTTTTTATTCGCTCACTATTCTAGAGGTGAATGGTAAAAAAGAGGCTGAAGAGCAAACAGAGAGTAATGCAAAAAAGCTGGACGCAGCAGAAGAAGATGAAGCGATTGCAGAAGGCGTTTGTGAAGAGGCTCAGCAGTCTGAGACACCTGAAAAGATGCAACCACCCACTGACCAGCTGCGGACCCCAAAGCTCTCTGATTTTGGTCTGTCTGCACTCCAGTTCCAAAGAGTGCTTGGTGATACAGAGCTGCCCCAAAGTGCTGCTCCTGTCCCAGCTGTGGCTCTATCACCACCACCATTTGTCATGAACATGCATCCACCGCAGCCAAAGACGCCCAAGTGCTCGCTGCGTATGGAGGAAGATGCTCCGACCCCCCGATTAGAGGACTTTGGCATCTCTGAGTATACCATGTGCTGGAACAATGACTTTACTATGGATTTGTTCAACAAGAAACCACCAAAGACCAGCAGGTATGCTGCATACTATATCTGGGTGTGAATACCACATCACAAGCGTGCTGTGCTTTATTAAAGACTAAACATGCCACTTCCTAAATGTGCTTTGAACAGAAGTCAACTTAATAAAGTAAAAATTTTTGCTGTTTACACAAAACAGCATTGTTAAATTTAGACTTTACTACTGACATTTTGCATTTTTAAAAGTAAAATTATAATATTTACATCTCATTAATGTGATTGGGTGTGATGTAATTTAACAGAGTTCTGCGTGAAAATCTTGTACACTCATCAAGGCTGAATTTATTTAATGAAATATCGAAGCAGTTTTTTAAAGTCTCTTCTGCTCACTAAGCCTGCATTTATTTGATCTAAAGTACAGCAAAAACAGTAAATTTTTTTTTTTTTTTTTTTTTATTTAAAATAACTGCTTTCTATTTGAATTTAAAATATAAATTAATTCCTGTGATTTTCAAAACCAAATTTTCAGCATCATTCTTCCAGTCTTCAGTGTCACATGATCATGCATGCTAATATGCTGATTTGCTGTTCAAGAAACATTCATTATTATTATTATTTGAAACAGTAAAATTCTTTCAGGATTCTTTGATGAATAGAAAGATGTAAAGATCAGCATTTATCTAAAGTAAAAAGCTTTTTGTAACATTATACACTATACCATTCAAAAGCTTGGAGTCAGTATAATTTTTGGGAAAGAAATGATAGAAATGAATACTTTTATTAAGCAAGGGTGCTTTTAATTGATCAAAAGTGACAATTATAATTGCTATTTTCTACAAAAGATTTCTATTTCAGATAAATGCTGAACTTTCTATTCATCAAAGAAACCTGAAAAAAATCTACTCTGATGTTTCAACATAATAATAATAATATTAAATGTTTTTTGAGCAGAATTTTTTAATAATTTCTAAAGGATCATGTGACGATAATGATGCTAACAATTCAGCATTGAAATCACAGGAATAAATTACATTTTAAATATATTCAAATAAAACAACAGTCATTTTAAAAGGTAAAAATATCAATTTCTGTTTTGGATCAAATAAATGTAGGTGAGCAGAAGAGAATTCTTTAAAAACTTACTGTTCAAAAACTTTTGACTGATAGTGTATGATTTTTACACCAGTTTTTTCTTCAGTGTCACACGGTTCTTCAGAAATCATTCTAAAATGCTGATTTGGTGCTCACAGAACATTTGTCAATGTTGAAAACAGTTGTGCAGCCTAATATTTTTGTGGAAACAGTTACCTTTTTTCAAGCCTCTTTGATGAATAGAAATGTCAGAAGAAAAGCATTTATTTTAAGTAGAAAACTTTTGAAACATAAATGTATTCTTATCACTGTTTTTTTCGTTGTATATAAATCTTATCAATTACATACTGTCATGTATGTATATTTAGTACATAATATGTGCGTTGTGTCTTTCACAGTGAAAGGACAGAGAATGGTAAGAAACCCTCTCATGTTTTCCCAACTTTGTCTTCTGTGGCTAACAAAGGTGTTACCAATGGTAAATAATGTAGACAGTTTTCTTAATATTATGAATAGTCATCAAACTGTATGTGGGTTTTAAAAAATTAGTTACAATAATACCTTTAGTTCCTGTAATCCTAAAAATGTGTTACCTTTGTGTGTTAGCGTGCTACAAAAGAGGCAAGCTTTTTTTTCTCCAAGTTTTCCTTGATTTGCATATTTGTGTTGAAATATTTCAGAGTGTCTGGAATCCCCAGAGCCTCCTGTGTTTTGCACCCCAGGATTTAAGATTGAAAAACACAGCATTCCATCCTCTCGACCACTGAAAGGAACAAATGATTCTCCTCCTCACCCTAATAACTACCCTTCTACACCAGAGCTCCCTGCATTCGAAACGCCTTTTGTCAGCAAGCTAATTAAAAAGGTGTGATGCGCTCCTTAACTCATTACTTTAGTTACGACCACGTAATTCAACCACAAGAAGCTTGACTAGTAATACATTAAACCATAATCACATATTGTACCAGTCAAAATGTGTAATAGTTTCAGTCATTGCAATTACTGTTTCAAAGGATGATGGGCAGAAAGAAACCGATAGACACAGGGGATCACAGGAGGGCAGCTTTCACCTACCAGATCTCACAAACAGAGCTCCTTTGTTTGATGCCCCAGAGATGCCAAAAGTGCTGGGTTATGAGGACGAGGACATACCTGAGATGCCGAGCCTGCAGTCCTTTTTTGGAAGTTCTCTTGCTTTTGTAAGTAATCATATCATGTAATAATTAAAATGGTACTGTACCCTAGAATAGATGTTAAACCTTATAAACAAATTGGTGTATAGTCTCATTTGAGTTGCAACTGACATTTGCCCTTTTCTTCTGAATAGAAAAATGCATTTGGTGATGCTTCTCAGGTGAAGATTGGAGCAGATGTGTTAGATCTGAAGCAGACCCCTGTCCCACTGCATGAAAATGGCTTCAATCAGGATTGGTGCCTTGCTACTCCAAAAGTCAGAGTGAAGTTCCCTGCAGAGCCATGCACACCAGAGATGCCTGATTTAAGTTCAGTCACGCAAGATATTTTAAAAGTAAGTCACTATCACTAATGCTGAAATGGCAATTCTGCAAATTGGGATGTTTGTGGCAAAAAATAAATTTATAATATGGTTGTTAAAATCTAGAATTTTCTCTTCCTCTTTTAGCTTGTGGCTCAGTTCAAGTCTTAAAAACTTACTGCTGGATCTGTGCTGTACACCATGAAGCCTGGCTTTCAAAATGTGGAACCACGAGAACAGCAGATTGTAGTCATAACATAACAATGTGATTCTATTGACTTATTTTTTGGTTGTAAGTGCAAACACTTTAAGGAGGCTTTAAATAATCTAAAAATAATACTTAATAAAGAGATTTCTAAAAAATGGCATTAATGGTTATGAGTTTGAGAGATTTAGACTAAATTAAGAAATAAACATTATTAAAGAATTATACAAATGCCATTATACTAATATCCAGGTCCACTAATGCCAGTAATTCTATAATGTAGTAACTTCTCCATTAGCTCAGTCGAAATTTTTATAGTCCAATTTTTATTTTTGATGCAAGTCTTGAAATATAACATGACATTTTCATATTTAAAAAGTATAAAAAAAGTATTACATTTGTTAGGGACACTACATTTCAAGACTAGTTTGCAAATAAAGCAAGATGGATGAAATGCTGAAAAGCCAAACATTTGGCTCCATAATGTAAAAAAAAATGTAGGTCATTCTGTTGAAGTTTAATTGATGTCTATGAAAAAAATGAACCATTAAAGGGATAGTTTCCCAAAATTGAAAAATTATGTCATTAATTACTCACCTACATGTCATAAGACCTTTGTTCATCTTCAGAAAACAAATAAAGATATTTTTGATGAAATCCAAGCGCTGTCAGACCCTCCATAGACAGCAAGGGTGCTACCATGTTCAGGAAGGTACCAAGTCCATGTGACATCAGTGGTTCAACCATAATTTTATGAAGTTACAAGAATACTTTTTGTTGCACACAAAAAAAAAAAAAAGTATTCAACAATTCCTTGCATCACCCTAGCATTATGGTACTATCCAAAATGGTGCTAGGATGAATGAGTCTTATGAGTTTGGAACGACACTTAATTTTGGGGTTAACTAACCCTTTAACAGGTTAATTTTTATTGTAAATTCTGCTGAAGTCAAAATGAAGCTGAGTGCTTTGATCATACAATGACTTTTTTTTTTTTTCCAAAATAGTCTGTTTATCAATGTTTACACAAGACAAGATATCAAGAGAAAAAAAAAAACATTTATTCAACATTTTATGGGAATCATGGTAACAGGACTAAAACTAAAAAGGTAGACCTTGTATAAAATCCCATGAAGAACATAAGATATATGAAAAGAGAATATCTATATAACTTCCAATCCTCAAGAAATACCCCATCTTGCTGCCGGAGATTGATTTTCCTGCAGAGTTCAGTTCTCACTTAAACACTTGAAATAGCTAATCAAACCTAATTAAGGTTTGCCTGAAAATCACAAGCAGGGTTTGAGCTAAACTCTACAGGAAGGCACAACCACTCTCCCTATTTGTTTAAATGGAGGCAAATCTTGTTTCAGTAGGGTCTCATGCGTCCTTGGAGAGGTGGTGCACGGTTAGGTGGAGTGATCGCGATGTCAAGGTAATCACCGATTTGAAAGCGTTGAGACTGAAGCGTCATGGAGTCATCTGCACCTTTGCGTCCTGAAACCGTATTGCCAATCTCTTTAACCCTACAACAAAACCAAACAGGGTTATTCATAACCAATCTTAACTGACCATGCAAAAACAAAAAGCCTTCACTATAGATTACCTGTAGATTTGTCGTTTAGGGTCTGGGTAAACTATTGCAAACCCAAAATGTGTGCCTTTCTTTCGTGCTTCTGGATAAACTTCCTTCACCAGGCTTGTCAGTTCCTTCAAAGTAGCATCCATCCTGTAACCAATGCAGATACAATTCAGGATCATACAGTTCATTTTTAAATTAATTTAATGCAAAGTTTGTACCTACCAGGTGTAAATCTGAAGCTCACTAGATGGTACATTCCCCCGGGCAAATTCGTCCATGCGATGATGCCTTCCATTGTTGGTGGTGAACACTCTGAGAAGAAGAGGGCATGTCTGTGGAAAATATGCAGAATTTAATAACAGTCTCCTTCAAAACACATCAACAGATGTACAGGCAAATATGTACACGACTTCTTCAATACTGATATAACAGATGAGGTGAAATGCATTTGCTGTATGCATCTTTCATATGTGACCCTGGACCACAAAACCAATTATAAAGTAGCACAGGCATATTTGTAACAATACCCAACAATACATTGTATGGGTCAAAATGATCGATTTTTTTTCTTTTATGCCAAAAATCATTATGGTATAAAGTAAAGATATTTTGTCAATTTCCTAACGTAAATATATCAAAACTAAATTTTTGATCAGCAATATACATTGCTAAAAACTTCATTTAAACAACTATTAAACAAATATTTCGACTTTTTGGACTCTAGATTCTATAGATTTTCAAATAGATGTATATCTGCCAAATATCCTAACAAACCATACATCATCTGAAAGCTGAATAGCTTTCCATTGATGTATAAATCTCAATTAAAAAAAAAAAAAAAAAAAAAGTAAATAATTGACCCTTATGACTGGTTTTGTGGTCCATAGTCACATATCAGATATTTAGTTGAATATGTTCTGTAGTTGACGTTATCTTTATTGTATACTGCACTCTTACATTAGTAATTTACGATTTGTAGTATGCTATGTTGCAACTAGACATGTATTATATTATCCTATCATTTTAGGCTTTTTAAATTAGTAAAATAAAAAAAAGTGCGGGGCATATTATACAAAAATATGCAGTAGTAACGTTAGTTGGATTTACAAATTAGCTTAGCATGCAAGACGCGTTGTTTGTGCACGATTTTTTTGGCGCAACTGAGGAACAGAAGTAACAAAAAACAAACCTTTTCTCTGTCCACTGGCTTTTCTGGTTCTTTTTTGATTTCTTCTTGTGTGACTCTTGATTCTACAGCCATTTTAATTCAATATTGGTAGAAAACAAGTGATGAACCGCTGTTCACAACGCCTGTTAATGAGCGATCGCGGCGCAGTGAGATGATATCACCACAGTAGTGACTACAGCGCGCCAATCACAGCCAACCGATGGCGACCAGCGAAATGACGACACACTCGCGTCGCCTACTCTACCCCCACCGCCATTTTGGGAGTCAGATTGTAAATATTACTAGGGAAGAAAAGCAAATACGTCCACAAATTTGGTGGCCTTAATATGGTTCACACGTGTGTAGTGGCCGGTTGTCGGAACAGGAGGACTCCTGGGACCACATTATCCTTTTACAGGTTTCCACGCGACCCGGAGCGGAAGCAGCGCTGGATTGCTGCTGTGAATCGTGAAGGGTGGGTGCCAAACGAGGGCAGTAGACTCTGCAGCACTCACTTCATTTCGGGTATGTTTAAATCAGATGTCATGGGTATTGCATGTTTTTGCGTTTAGCAGGAATCTTTAAAAAGCAATGCTCATCTCTGGGATGAATGTATATATCTCTAGTAGAGTGGGGAAACACACTTTTGGTTTGTAACGCCCCTTTCTGATGTGCCATAACGGGACTGCATGTTAACTTCATCGCTATGATACAATTTGGGGATTGGGTTAAATGTAAATTTGCACAATGCTTATTTGAGTTTAAGATTAACTTTTTTTTGTATTATTATAACACTTATGGCTCACATCTGTTACCATCGGCGGTCAAAACAGACAATAAGCATAACATTTTTAATGAAATTGATGGATTGTAATTTGTTTCAATAATATTTATTCTTTAATGTTTTGTATTTTCAGGAGATTTAATGGTACTTGACAGTGTGATGCACTGTTTGTCTATATAAAAATACAAACATTAGAAAAAATATATATATTTTCAAGTAATACAGAATCTCAAGGAGAAGTTCACTTCCAGAATAAAAAAAATCCTAATAATTTATTCACCCTCAAGTCATCCAAAATGTTGAAGTTTTTCTTTATTCAGTCACAAAGAAATTATTTTGTTGAGGAAAACATTCCATGGTTTTTCATGATATAGTGGACTTCAGTTGTGGCCTATAGTGGCTCAACACAATTCCAGCTGAGTAAAAAGGGTATTTCTAAGAAAAATACAAATTTATATACTTTTTAACCACAAGTGCTCATCTTGTACTTGCTCGACCTCACGCATTACGTAATCACGCATGTGTGACGTAGGCGTAACTACTGACCCAGTGTTTACAAAGCAAACATGCAAAGACAATCAACAGGCCTTTACAAAAAAAGGTAAAACAATGTCAGACAGTTTTGAAGTTGGAGGAGAAAATGAGATGGAGTTTTTCGCCCTACCCTACCTTTTCGAACGGAAGTACACAGATGAAGAACTAACCATGTGTGACTTTTCCAACGTGATTACGCAATGAGATGCGCATCGCAGAGCTAGTGCAAGACAATTTGGGTAAAAAGTATATACATTTATTTATTTTTAAAAAAATGACTGACCGTTTTGCTTGATGAGACTGTAACTGAAACCATAAAGATAACGATATTAGCATCCACATCAGCGAACAATATCATCTGTTTATTCTAAGCACATGCTCATCTGCTGTTTTAAATTCTTGAGCTCGTTAGAGCAGGATGGATTCTGATTGGGTGTTTTTATCGTTCATCAGCTGGGAAAAATAGCTGTGGTGTTTTAGTTTTGAGAACAAATTTTAGAACTATATCTTTATCGTTATCTTTAAAGTTATCGTTCTTGGTGTGATCGTTCCTCGGCTGGGGTCGTGTAGAGCCCTTTGAAGCTGCACTGAAACTGCAATTTGGACGTTCAACCTATTGACCACCATTGAAGTCTACTATATGGAGAACATTCCTGGAATGTTTTCTTTAAAAAAATGTAAAGTCTTTTCTACTGAAGGGAGAAAAACATCTTGGATGACTTGGGGTGATAAATTATCTGAAATTGTTCATTCTAAAGGTGAACTTATAAATTCACAATCATGTTTTCCGGACATGATTGCGTCGATATAGATAGACCTTATCTATAGACTATATCATGTCTTATTGCTCTGCATTTTTTGACAGTGATGAACACAAATGTGGCTATTTTTTATAAATGCGCTTTGTTGTTGCTTTTTGCATTATGATATAGAAATAAATGTATCCTTGTTGTGTTTACAGGAAAACAAGTAAAAAATCCTAGATCCCCAGACTATGTTCCTTCTGTTTTCACTTCAGCGCCACTGTCACCAAGTATGAAGGAAGCAAGTGCCTGTGAAATGTATGATAAACAAGAGGCACAAGTGGAGGCAGCCAACGCTTTGCTCTTCTTGCAAGGACAAGGACGTTTCTTGGAGGACCAGAATAGAAGTCAAGTAGAGCAAGAAAGTGTTTCCTCTTCACCAAGCAGTTGTGATGAAGAGGATATTAAGACTGAAGATGATGTAGATGTAGATGTAGAAGAAGAAATCTCACTGACAAGTGTAAACCAGATGGGAAGCCCAATCAAAAACATTCCCCCTGACTTTGAGTCCAGTCTTGAGGCTCTTAAGAAAGAGAACATGGAGCTGAGGGAATCACTAGAAAAGATGTCTCTCACTGAGGCGTCGTTCAGAAATGATCCAGAAAAGGTTCGCTTCTATACGGGATTGCCGAACTACTTTGTTTTTGAGACTGTTATGTTGCTTCTCGTGCCACATATGAAAGGGGACAAAAATGCAAAACTTTCAAAATTCCAGCAACTGCTCTTGACGCTAATGCGACTCAGGCTTGATCTTAAAAACCAAGACTTGGCCTATCGTTTTGGGGTTAAGGTTGCCACCGTTACCAGGACCGTCCATCGGATTATTAATATAATGTTCACCACCCTCGTGCCCACTGCTGTTTTTTGGCCATCCCGAGTGGAGCTCAGAAAAAACTTACCTGCAGCTTTGCGTTGCACATACCCAGACTGTGCAGTGATCGTTGACTGCTTTAGGGTCTCTCTGGAAAAAGCTTTCAATGTGGATGTGAATCAAGAGGTTGCATCTACAGCATTGACTACGGTGAATGAGCTTAAATATGTGATAGGTGTTGCTCCTCAAGGCGTGGTCACGTTTGTCTCGAGGGGATCACCGGGTCACGTCAGTGACAAAAATCTTGTTGAGAGTTCAGGCCTCCTTTGTAAGCTACTGCCTGGCGATGTTGTGCTGGCTGAGCATGACTTTGACATTGAGGGCTTGGTAAGGGATCGCAAAGCCGAACTCAAAATCACTAGTAGAAGTTGCCAGAGTGAACAGGATGGAGAAGATTTCTCGCTGGTTGGCACACTTTCAGATAAAGTGAGTGTTCATAGGCATGTTGGGAAGGTAATAGACATGGTCAAGAGGAGATATATTATGTTGACGGGACCAGTGGAGAGTCCCTTTACTCTCGTAGACCGCACTTCCAATGTGAGCACTTTCGATAAGATAGTGCAGGTTGCCTGTGCCTTGAATAACCTGTGTATTTCTGCTGCACCCCTGGAATGAGCGCTCATATTTGCCACACTTTTACTTGTACATTGGCTGAATGCACCTTTATTGTTTCCGTTTTAACAGAAGACTTTTGTTTGCTTCTGTCGTTAAATGAGGGATCTGACCCTTCTAAGAACACTTATGCAACCTAAGGACTAGTTTATACCAAACATATTCATCAGGCACAATCTTCTCTCTAGTCTTTTTACATAAGGAACTTCCCTAGTCTCTAGGCTGACTTTGTTGATGCTTTGGTTTGATAGAGACATTCCATCCATAGTTTAGATATAATTTAGTATTGTTGAGAGTGTAGCTTGTATGCTGAGCATTTAAAACATTCAAGGCACTAAAGAAAGCATTTAGGTCAGAGACTGTTTTATTTTGACATTAGCTGCCCTTATTTTCCAGTGCCTTTGTCCTTGTGATGCCTATGCCATTTTTTGCTTCTATATAGATATACACTATATTTTTACATTAATCCAGTAGTACTTTGTTCCTTACCTCTGACGTTGCCTTGTCTCTCTACTGCGTAATGTGTAAGTCTCACAAATTAACAGTTTAGTTATTTGCACTGCTATGTGATCATTGTTGTTAAATCGACATTTAGTAACTTATGGCATGATATATTCACTCTGAATTTTGACCATTGCACATGTTTCAGTACTGTATCCCTCACTGTCACTTAACTGTGTGTTCCATTTATCTGTGTTATTGTTTGTGAAGGCGATGTTGCTTATGTTGAATTTTCCATTTTACTCATGCGTGCTAGGAGAAAAGTTCACCAACACGACTGTAATCTAATGTAGCACCCTGTTGTATAACATGTATGAAAATGTCTCCATAAAATGTTGAGTACTTGTAATTGGAAATGGTATTTTGTTACTTTATTCTTAGGAATTTCTTCTTTGTTCCATAAAAACAAGAAGTTCATTCTGTACTCCATCTAAAACTATTCTAAACAGCATTTCGCTTGTCTCATCATTATGATGCCTCCGTACTTTGTTAGTTACTCAATATATTACTTGTTTATTTGAATATTATATTTCATGAGTCCATGGAATATTTATTTACACTTTAACATTTTTTGTCACACCGCAGCTGCTTTTAAAATAAACAAAAGTATAGAAGCCTGTTTTAGCCATGAATTCTCTTTTTTTTTTACTCGCAATTGAGTTTTTACATCTCGCAATTGTGACTTTTTTTCCCCGAATTGCGAGTTTATATGTCACAATTTTGAGATATAAACTTGCAATTCCGAGAACATATCAGTCTTTTTGCCCTCAAAACTGGACTTTGTAACTTGTAATTGTGAGTTTATATATCACAGTTGTGGGAAAAAAGTCACAAATGAGAGATATTAACTCACAATTGCGAGAAAAAAGTCAGAATTGCGAGATGCAAACAATTTGGGGAAAAAAGTCAGAACTGCGAGTTATCTTGCAACTCTATTTATCTAGTTTAGATTATTCTATTATTGAGTTTAAATCACAATTCTGAGAAAAAAATTCAGAATTGTGACTTTAACTCTTGCAATTCTGACTGTTTATGTTTTACAATTCTGAGAAAAAAACTTTGTTTTTCACAATTTAGTTGACTAACAAGTTAGTGACTAACTTGCAGTTCTGACTTTATAACTCACAATTGCGAGTTTGTATCCTGCAATTCTGACTTTATTTTGAGAAAAAGTTGCGAGATACAAAATTAGAATTGCGAGAAAAGTCAGAATAGCGATTCATCGTGCAATTCTAACTTTATTTCTCACATTCGTGAGTTTAAATCACACAATTCTGAGAAAAAAGTCACAATTGTGACTATAACTTGCAATTACGACTTTATTACTCATACGCAAGTTTATATGAGAATTACGAGGTACAAACTCACAATTGGGAGAAAAAGGTCAATATTTATCTTGCAATTCTGACTTTATTTCTCACAATTTATATCTCATAATTCTGAGAAAAAAAGTCAGAAGTGCGAGATGTAAACTCGCAATTGTGAGAAAAATGTTGCAATTACTTTTTTTTTAATTCAGTGGCAGAAACGGGCTTCCATACTAAAGGGTATAAAAGTTGACCAATAAAAGCACACCAAATGTGTGTGTTCTCATTGATTTATATAAATTTTAGCAGAAAATTCTGATGCTGATGAAATGTATGTGTCATAATGTGTCAGTTTCATCATCATTCATCAGAACATGTCAGATCTTGTAAGCAGAGTGTTTTGTCTCTGCCTTTTTGTTTGCTGTGGCTGGTTTAATTATGTGTGATATTTTTGTTAGGACTTGAGACTAAAATGACTGATTGATTAAAGAACACAACCTGATTAACTAGCAGCCTAGTGAATAATCTGAAAACAAGTATATTTAAATATTTTATACTAACATCTAGTACTGCCTAAGCGAACAACACAAGGCTAGTACATAAACCTTTTCCAGTGATTAAATCTGCTAGCTTGCATCAGATCAGAATCTCAGCGTTGTAAATGTAGGAAGCCCCGCCCAAGGGTATGTGCAGTGCTGACGTGCATGGCTGCCTCACGTGACTCCTCTGGAATGTTAACAATGCAGTAAGTGTCCAACTTTGTACTGCATTCTAATTCTGCCGTGAGTGGCGAGAAAATGGAGGACAATCCCATGATTTTCACTGTGTGCTTTTTATGAGAGGACATCGAAAGACGATCCTTGGGAGACAAAACACCAAACGGATAATCTACAACTTTACAGAAGTTTAAATCAGTTCATTGGATTAAGGTACCACTTAAATCACATGGTGAGTCGCTCAAAACTTTTTTTTTTTTTTTACTCCGGGTATTAGTAGTTTTTAGTGATTTCTACATTCGATTTACGCTCGCAAATCCATCGTAAGTGTCGGAAGGAAATTATATTTTTCATTTAAAGCGAGATAGGAGTGAACAGCACATTCTCCCTGCGCTGGAATGCGGACTTGCTCCAGCGGATCTGCGTTCCTCTCGCTCCAGTCCCTCAAAGCGCTGGAACCTCTAGGCCCTGCAACTTTATTCCGTTTTAAAGTTACTTTGTGCCCATGAAAGCAATTTGGAGATTTACTCTGATGAGAGTAATGTGAGATTATGTACGTAAAAACGTTTTGGATGGTTTATATGGCTTGATATCCCGTTTTTACAGCAGGTATGGAAGACATATGATTCAACTGAATCTTTACCGAAACTCACCGTAACAAATATCATAGACTACATTACAGTTATGTTAAAAGCTCATGAAATTTCGCGTCGGGTAAGGGGTGATAAAATAGACGCTTCCATGAGCTGCAGGTAATGTTGTATTTTTACTCGTGCGTGACAAACCATACTTTCCATAGATTTTTGTTTATTTATTGGGCGCAGTCATATGTTTACCCACAATCAGATGTTTTAGCAATACCAAAATTATGTACTATAACGGGCCGATTACATTACACGTTGACTGTTTTGAAATTGAATAATTCACTCCACCCACAGAATTATTTATTTATGTATTTATTTATTTTTTTCTCATAGGATGTGTCATGACATAAGTTGGGATCTGTCTTCATACTTGTTGTTTTCGTCTGATTTGTATTGTCTAAATATTTAGGCTGATGAATGAAATTATGAAATTAAACAACAGTGGTCTTTTTAACTACTTTTGAAATTAATATAATGTCAGTATGATTCTGTGGTGTTGAAATGTGGCTTCAAGATTTTTCTACTTTGCTAGGAAGAGATGACAAGTCGATAACAATAGGAAAGCGTACAATAAAAGTATTTTTGTACTGGCTACTGTAGATTTTTAAATGATATGCTCTCAGAATGTGTTTATATTGCTTATGTATGTATACAGGTATTGCATATATGTGGACCACAAAACCAGTCATAAGGGTAATTTTTTTTTAAATAAATAAGCTTTTCATTGATGTATGGTTTGTTAGGATAGGACAATATTTGGCCGAGATGCAACAATTTGAAAATTTAGAATCTGAGGGTGCGAAAAAATCACAATATTGAGAAAATCACCTTTAAAGTTGTCCAAATGAAGTTCTTAGCAATGCATATTACTAATCAAAAAATACGTTTTGATATATTACATTAAGAAATTTACAAAATAAATTTTGAACATGATCTTTACTTCATGTCCCAATTATTTTTGGCATAAAAGAAAAGTCGATAATTTTGACCCATACATGTTTATGGCTATTGCTACAAAAATACCAATGCTACTTAAGACTGGTTTTGCTGTCCATGGTCACATATATCACAATGTGGATACTGTGCAAGAACAGAATTTTCATAACATAGTAAACGTCCATGATTTATGGATCAAGCTATAAAAATAAAATGGCTTCCAATTCCCATAACTAATCATTTTTTTCAGAACAGGGGAATTGAAAAGGTAAATCAGATTTTATTTGGGGTTCCTGTGACCCCACAACTAGCTCTGAGTAATAATTAAGCAAAAGTATGAAATCCAGTTAGAAATAAAAGTAAAAATGAATAGAAAATTGCTGGAATCACTCATCTTTTCCATATTGTGCTGATAAAGTTAATGCTAGCTAAAGTTTGATACCATTCCATTCAGTGTCTTGAAATGAAAAAAAAAAAAAAAAACATTTATAAAATGGCCTATATGTTCTTTAAATTTAATGAGAAACATTGCAGGAGAGCTGTGTCTGTTAATGTTTATACTGGTTGTATATGGATTATTTGTGGTTAGTATCTGGTCAGCTGTAGCTGTAGCATCATTAATAGCTTGGATTAGTGTTTGAATGCAGAGGTGTATTGCTGTTGTTACTTTGGGAATGACAGGCATGGAAAGTATTGCGTTGGCAGCCTTGACAGTAATGGTAATTCTACTGTATTTGTTCTAGACTGAGCAATGCATTTCCAGTATTGAGCGGCCACATTCCAGAAATACGTTTGTTCTGAAAGTTCTTTTTTTTTTTTTTTTTTTGTTATGATCTTTTTACCAGAAGATGAGAAAAATTTGGTATTTCAAGAGCCTTTTTTAACTCCTGTTTTGAATTTGAGGTATTTCCTTTAGAAACAGGAAGTTTGAGTGGGATATATATATCGAAGGGCACAGTCATGAACCACAATCACTATTTTTTTTAGTCCATTTTTTTTCCAGAGCAGAACACTACATTTTTGTTTTCAACATTATAGGGTTGGTACGATTTTTTTTTTTTTTTGTTCATGTTCTTGAAAGAAATCCCTAATGCTTACCAAAATACTGTAAATCAACAATATTGTGACATTGTACAGATTTAAATGGAAGTTTTTCTATATTTTAAAATGTAATTTAATCCTGTGATTTAAAGCTGATTTTTAGCAACCATTACTCCTTTTTTTGAGTGTCACATGATCCTTTAGAAATCATTCTAATATGCTGGTTTGATGCTAAAGAAGCATTTCTTATTATCAATGTTAAAAACTATTGTGGTGTTATTATAACATTTAAAATAATAATAAAATAATACAAATAGAATAACATATTAATAGATTATATAATAGAAGACATTTGTATAATATACAATAATTTTTGTTTGTTTTTGTAGATTATTAATGTTTTTTTATAGAAGTCAGTAAAACATTAAAATGTGTACACATTTTCATTATTTAAAATAACTGTTCTATTTGAATATATTATAAAATATAATTTATTCCTGTGATCAAAGATGAATTCTTAGCATCAATACTCCAGTCACATGATCCTTCAGAAATCATTCTAATATGCTGATTTGCTGTTCAAGAAACATTTATTATTATTATTATTATTATTATTATTATTATTATTATTATCCATATTAAAACAGATGAGTACAATTTTTTTTTTTTTTTTTTTTCAGGATTCATTGATGACAAAAGATCCAAAGATCAGCTTTTGTTTGAAATAAATAACTTTTGTAACATTATTAGATTTTATAGAAGTTATAGAAATGAATACTTTTATTTAACAAGGACACTTTAAATTGATCAAAAGTGATGATTAAAAAAATTATAATGGTAGAAAAGATTTCTATTTCAGATAAATGCTGTTATTATGTATTTTCTAATCATCAAAGAAACCTGAAAAAATTATACTCAGCTGTTTTCAACATGGTAATCATAATAATAAATGTTTTTTGAGCGGCAAATCAGAATATTAGAATGATTTCAGAAGGGTCATGTGACTGGAGTAATGATGCTAAAAAAATCAGCTTTGAAATCACAAAAATAAAACACTTTAAAATATATATCAATTTTCAATAGAAAATCTGTATTTTAAATAGTATTTTAAATATACATTTGTACTATTTTTGCTGTACTTTGGATCAAATAAATGCAGGGCAGAAGAAAAAGAAAAATCTAAGAAAAAATCTTACTGTTCAAAAACTTTTGACTGGTAGTGTATGTTGTCATAGGATTCACAAACTTCATAAAAAGACAAGTATGTTGTCGTATGCTTATCTACAATAAGGGTTTATGACCATGTGAGCTGCTGCATAAGGAATAACTGTATGCTACTATTCTTCTGACTGCATATTTTGCTTTAAGGGAGTAATAGTACAGTTATATGGAGTTGTGTTTAGTGATAAACCTCTTGACAGAGGTGCTAATGTCTGATCAGACTGTCAGGCATTTGACACAGAGTAGTGATGCAGGGCCTTGGACATGTCTGGACCGCACCCTGACCCTTCTGTCTACCACTGTCTCCACAGGCAAAGATGCATACCAGACTGGGATGGAACAAGTACGCAGACATAACCCCTCACATGTCTTGGGAGGAGGGGGAGTGTGAGCCCTGAATGGGGTGCTGGGATGTGAGTAGGCCAGCATCCAGCACGAGCCAGAGCCAAAGAGGCAGCAGCAACAAAGACGAGCAACAACAGGAATTCTAATCTTCCCTTGCATCTTTCCCACTGCAGCCTGTTATCTATTCAGGTCAGACTGAGCCTGGGTGTGTACAGTTCTGTGTCTTATTGTAAAACTTAACTGTCTTGTGAGTGAGTATCTGACTGAATCTTTCTGTCTTTTTAAAGTGTGAAGAATTTGTGTGTGTGAGTACGGGCCACATTCACTCATGAGGCCTAAGACCTTCCCTGCCGCCCCATATGTGGGCAACACGCGCCAGCGCCTGCAGGAGATCAAGGAGGGACTGAAACAACCTGCGAAGCTGGTGAGCCAGGCGCTTCATGGAGGGAGCGCTCGAGGGGAGGGGGGCAGAGGTGGGGACTCGAAGGGCAAAGACCAAGCTGGTAGGCAGCAACAGCTTCGGCAGCCTCAGAAGTTCAACAACTACCAAAATGCCCTGCGAGAGATCCGCAAGTCTCTGTTGCCTTTTGCAAATGAATCAGGCCCAGGATCCAGCTCAGGACATCCTGGTGAAGTCAACAGACAGATGCTACAGGATCTCGTCAATGCTGGTTGTGATCAGGTAAGGAATGTCTCTGTCGGATATATGTGTGTATGTACACTTTCAGTCAAAAGTAAGATTTTTCTTGTTTTTTTTTTTTTTTTAAAGAAGTCTCTTCTGCTCACCAAGCCTGCATTTACTTGATTGAAAATACAGCAGTAATATTGTGAAATATTTTTACTAGTTAAAAGAACTATTTTCTGTTTGAATACATTTATTCTTGTAATCAAAGCTAAATCCAAAGGTCAGCATTTATCTGAAATAAAAAGCTTTGTAACATTATACACTATACCATTCAAAAGCTTGGAGTCAGTATAATTTTTTTTAGAATATAAGAATGATTTCTGAAGAATCGTGTGACTGGAGTAATGATGCTAAAAATTCAGCTTTGAAATCGCAGGAATAAATTACATTTAAAATATATTCAAATAGAAAAGAGTTATTTTAAATAGAACAAAATATTTTTGAATTTTACTGTCTTTGCTGTACTTTGTTTCAAATAAAGAAGAGCAGAAGAGACTTCTTTAAAAAATATAAAAAATCTTACTGTTCAAACTTTTGACTCATAGTGTTTTAATTTCAGATAAGAATGTAAATAATAAAAATAATGATGGAAGATATCATTATTATTATTATTATTATTATTATTATTATTTTAATAATATTTGTTATATTTATTTGTATAGCCTCTATGTGTGCATATTTATTTGTGGTTGGTAAGAATTTTTTTTTTTTAATTATTTCTTTTTGTCTCTTATGCATCACCAAGGGTGCATTTATTTGATCAAAAATACAATAAAATTAGCAGTATTGTGAAAAATTATTACAATTTGAAACATAACTTCTAGATTTGTCCTGTGATGATAAAGCTGAATTTCTAGCAGCCAATACTGTTGAAAACTTCTCCTTCATATTTTTGTGGAAACTGTGACTATTTTTTCAAGATTCTTTGATGAATAGGTACTTTAAAAGTATTTTGAACAATTTATTGCATTCTTGCTATAGAATGCAAATCTTACTGACACATACACAAGATATGAGACACAATAAATACATTTATAAATAAATAAATATATCTGTTGTTGCCTATACATATATTTATCTTATAAATTTATATTCAGAAATGTTTATGAAAATCCTCTTACATTTAGCCATTCATACTGTGAAAGCTTAGCAAAAATGGGGCTCTGAACATTGTACAGTAGACATCCAGTGCATTGCTTATCCAGTCTTTGCCAAGTCTGAAATCATTACATAATATTGAATGCAGTGTTGAAATGGCAGTTTTCACAACTTATTTGGTTGTTTAGTTGTTTTTTTTCTTGAAGAGCTCAGTGGAACATCTCCCCCCAAAGGAAGTGGCAGAAGTCAAATCAGCTCTTCCTCACTTTTAAAACTCAAAATACAAACATTTATACAGAATTGTAAACAATTCTGTTTTTACCAGTATCAGTGTTAGCTTATAATGGTCCAATTATTATACTAGAATTATGCTAGAACATACTACTAATGTAGTATTTTGTAACTGATTGTTTCGCTGTATCTGTGTTGCTGTGCAATAGTGGTTGTTGTGCAATCACTGTTTAGTTAAATATGTTACATGTGTTCTGGACCTTGTATTGAAATCTAGTGGCTGACTATTAAAGGGAAAGTTCACACAAAAATTGTTATAATTTACTCACCCTCATGTGGTCACAAACCACTTTGAAAACACATCAGATCTCAATGGGGAAAAATATCTTGCTGGATGTCTATACTGATATGGACTGGGTAATGCGTTAGGAATGAAAGGATGCCACAACGTTTGATGGAAATTAAAATGATCAACCTATAGAGGGCTGAATTCAAAGACACCCCAAAATCAAAGTGAAGAAATTAAGCAGTAGGCTAGTCCATTTTGCTGAAATTTCATTGCAGCAACTCAGAATGGTACTCTGTAGTTTGTATGGCTCCCACATGCTTGTATGCATGCCTGACAACATCGAAACATGCTCCTAATGAGACAACAGATGGTGTCCTGGGTCAGATGGACCGAAACATAATGTCTCAGAGATCCGCATACAGTTGTTATTGCGAATGTCTGTTTTGAATTCTGAAATAAGCCCCTGTTTATTCTCTATGTACTGTATTCTATCTATGTATCAGTGTATCTATCTATCTATCTATCTATCTATCTATCTATCTATCATATATCTATCTATCTATCTATCTGTCTGTCTGTCTGTCTGTATGTCTATATAGCTAGCTAGCTATTAATTAAGCTATTTATTTATCCATTCGTTCATTCATGCATGTATGTATTTACTTACTTACCAAGATCAGTCTTGTACAGCCAGCCATGCGACATATTCTCCGACGCGCGGTCTCTGTCCGCTGGTGGGTGTGTGCGCGCACGTGTCTGTGTGTGTGCACATCTGCGCGATACGGAGGACAATTGTAAACGTGCAAACGTGGAGACAGAAAATACATGCCATCGTATAAATAACATAAGGCTATTTAGTTTAATAAAAAAAAAGCACAGACCTGTTATATAGGAAAGATGATCTTAAATTACTTCTGTCATCATTCGACGAAAATAAAATAAAATTAACTTGACCTTCAAGGGGGGCAGGGCACCCCCCTAATATAATGGTAGGGGAAACACTGGTATCAATTCCTTCACCCTCCAAGAACTGCCTGCATACTCTCCAGGCATTGTCATGCACCAGGAGGAACCCAGGACCCACCGCACCAGCGTAGGATCTGACAACGGGTCCAAGGATTTCATCCCGATACCTAATGGCAGTCAGGGTGCAATTGTCTAGCTTGTAGAGGTCTGTGCATCCCTCTATGGATATGCCTCCCCAGACCATCACTGACCCACCACCAAACCGGTCATGCTGAACGATGGTACAGGCAGCATAACGTTCTCCATGGCTTCTCCAGACATTTTCACGTCTGACACATGTGCTCAGGGTGAACCTGCATTTATCTGTGAAAAGCACAGGACACCAATGACGGACCTGTCAATTCTGGTGTTCAATGGCAAATGCCAGTCGAGATCTACGGTGCCGGGCAGTAAGCACAGGCCCCACTAGAGGACATCGAGCCCTCAGGCCACCCTCATGAAGACTGTTTCTGATTGTTTGGTCAGAGACATTCACACCAGTGGCCTGCTGGAGGTCATTTTGTAGGGCTCTGTCAGTGCTCATCTTGTTCCTCCTTGCACAAAGGAGCGGATACCAGTCCTTCTGATGGGTTAAAGACCTTCCACGGCCCTGTCAAGCTCTCCTAGAGTAACTGCCTATCTCCTGGAATCTCCTCCATGCTACTGAGACTGTGCTGAGAGACACAGCAATCCTTCTGGCAATGGCACATATTGATATGCCATCCTGGAGGAGTTGGACTGCCTGTGCAACCTCTGTAGGGTCCAGGTATCACCTCATGCTACCAGCAGTGAAACTGACCGTAGCCAAATGCAAAACTTGTAAAAAAAAAAAAAAAAACAGTCAGAAAAGATGAGTATGGAAAATTTTTCAGTCATCTCATTGTTTACCATCTAATGCACATGTTGTTCATTTAATTAAAGCAGCTGTAACTGATTAACAACCCCCTCTGCTACTTAACTGACCAGATTAATATCCCAGGAGTTTAATAGGGTATATGCGCAACAGACTTCTGTTTTCCGCTAAATGGGTCTTGTTGTTTCTGGTTCACGCATTTGCGTACGCCTCGTTAAATATGAAGATGATTTACTCAAGATTCCTTCAGATTAGACACTAAAGATGGTCATAACAAATGTCCATCACATATGTGGATTGATGTATAACAGTTTTTTTATTTTTATTCTTTTCACTAAAATTTCATATATAAATATCAAATAAAATGTCCACAATAACAACAGCTAGCTCATTTAACTGATTACCTTAAAAGTCCATTGATATCGCCATTATATATTATGGTTTGAGTTGAGTTATGGTTTGTTAGGATTTGACCATATTTGGCTGAAATACAACTATTTGAAAATCTGGAATTTGAGAAAAATCTAAATATTGAGAAAATCATCTGTAAAGTTGTCCAAATGAAAGTCTTAGCAAGGCATATTACTAATCATAAATTAAGTTTTGCTATATTTACAGTAGAAAATGTACAAAATATCTTTATGGAACATAATCTTTACTTTACATCCTAATGATTTTGGCATAAAAGAAAAATCAGTCATTTTGACCCATACAATGTGTTTTTGGCTATTGCTACAAATTTGCTACTTACAAATAGTTTTGTGGTCCACGGTCACACATTTCAAAATAATAATAAATACTATAATAGTATAAATTATATTAAAATAACCCTGCCACTGAAAAAAGAAAATCATACAGGTTTAAAATGAAATGAGGAGGAAATGACAGAATTAACATTTTTCTAAAAATAGTGTGTTCATTCATTTGTGTCAAAAATGCAGGAGACCAAAGGTCCTATAGTTTGTTTCAGGCTTTCTAATACAGACTCATTCTCGGATCATTAATGAATATGTGTTGTGGCTTTGCTACTAATGTTCAGATCCAGCTCTGAGAGCGGACCTGTGATTGCATTAGGCATGTGAGGAATGCTGTGCTCAAGCCCATGCACAACACCACCGAGAAATCCACCACGGCCCAGTGGAATTACGAGGCCTAGCTGAAGGGAGCCGAGCTGCCTTTATGACATGGCTAAATAGAGACTGGAATGGGGCTTTTTTAGGTCTCTGGAAGCTGAAACATGCTATCAGATGAAGTATATAGTACGGAGTCAGACTTGATTTGGATCATGTTGTCTGAAAACATTCTTGATGGTTTTATCTTTTGCTGCCGTTCCTGATGCTGGCTGATTATGATGTGTATCAGTGACCATTTTATGCACAAGTATGAGTTTATGTACAGTGGTGAATTTTATTATAATAACAATTCATTAATATTATCAGTAGAATAGCATTTTTTTTTTTTGGTTATAACCCTCTATTTGAGGACATTTTATTTATTTTTCCCCTCAGGAAAGCATTTGGTTTCTTCCAGGACTGAGAGCATAATATTTCACAGAATTTCACAATCATAGGTTGATTTGTCTTTGCCCTGCATTAATGGGACAGCATGTTCAACAGTAGTACACACAGAGGAAGTGCTTAGCTTGTTTGTAAATGGGTGGTACAGTTTCCCTAGCAGAAATACAGTAAGCAGGGATGGCACAGACTCTGAATATGTCCCTTTTCTGGTCTTTTGCAAGCTTTTGTCTTTATGCGTGGGTTAAAGGTTTTTATTTAGTTGGTACAAAAACATGAAGTTTGTGTTTTGTGGCTCAGTCTGTCTGACTTCACGTCTCTCCCGTTTTCGGATTTAGCGTGGCCTAAAGTTTATTGGGTTTTGAATCTTGTTCCTGTGTTGTACACCACATGCACCTAGACCTCCCATAAGATATGGGCATACAATTCTTCTTGTTTTTCTTATTAGTAATATAGTCATTATTGTGTAATGACTCAGTTGTGGTGTGTGACTTGGTATTTTTAGTTCTCCGTCATCTTCTGACTGGGGCCTGTGTTCCTCCCTGACCCTCAGTACATTCCAGGAAGGTAAATGGCCGCCTCTGGTCCTTCCCTGAGCTGCTTTAGTTTGGTCGCTATAGTTGGATTTCGCCTCACAAATTACACAGCAATGCGGCTGACGGTTACATAACCACCTCTGAAGGAGGAAATGTTTTGGTTGGGGAATGAAAGGGGGGTGGGGGTGTAGAAAGAAGATGAGTATGACATGTGTTGTGGATTTGTGGTTTCGAGCTTCGGATATGAAAAGCTGCCTGCATACATCATGTATGTGATGCTTGTGTACTTGCAGAATATAAATGGTGTGATAAATGTGTAGTGCTGTGTTAGCATATCGCGTTTGCACATGATCTAAATGTTTATATTAGCCTTCTTGCGCAACCCAATATGTCGAGGATCTCAAACCACAACTGAAGTCAACCTGAAACACCATTTGAGTTTTGTTATGTGCAGTTTCTGAGTGGAATACTCATGTAAGACAGGGCTTGATTTTTCTCTTTGGGAATTGACTAGATCACTAAAGCTGGGCAACATGTATCAGTGGTTGGTGGGAAGGGGCTAAAAAGTAAAAGGAAAACTATTATGCCTCAATAAAACATTGGCACTTAGACAAGTGAAAGTGTGCATTAAGAAAGTAAGTCATTTTTGATTTCATGTTGATTTTTTTCTTAAAGTTCTATGTATGGAGATTCTGTACCTGATTCATAGGAAGCAATGCTGAAGGACAGAGACGAGAAAACAATAGTTGAATTTATAAAAATGACCCTGTTCAAAAGTTTACATACCCTTGATTCTTAATACTGTGTTGTTACCTGAATGACCCACAGCTGTTTTTTTGTTTAGTGATAGTTCTTCATGAGTCCCTTGTTTGTCCTGAACAGCTAAACTGTCTGCTGTTCATCAGAAAAATCCTTCAGCTCCCACAAATTCTTTGGTTTTCCAGCATATTTGTGTATTTGACCCCTTTCCAACAATGACTGTATGATTTTGAGATCCATCTTGTCACACTGAGGACAACTGAGGGACTCATATGCAACTATTACAGAAGGTTCAAACACTCACTGATGGCTCCAGAAGGAAAAAACATGCATTAAAGCTGGGGGGTGAAAACTTTTGAAATTTGAAGATCATGGTAAATTTAACTAATTTTATCTTCTTGGAAACATGCAAGTATCTTCTGTAGTTTCTGAAGGGCAGTGCTAAATGGAAAAAAAATATGATATTTAGGCAAAATGAGCAAAATGTACACATTTTCATTCTGTTCAAAAGTTTTCACCCCCGGCTCTTAATGCATGTTTTTTCCTTCTGGAGCATCAGTGAGTGTTTGAACCTTCTGTAATAGTTGCATATGAGTCCCTCATTCAAATTCAGTCAGCTAGTCTGCACACTCAACAAAACAATGACTACAACATGACTAACTCATCTGAACACCTCTGATTGGCCATTGCATTCCTGAGCTCAACAGAATCGCGTGTGTGATAGGTTATAATGCGCAACACTAAAAAATGTGGTGCATCATCAGCAGATCTTAATTTAATGTGGCGATTGACATTTTCCACTCATTTTCACTTTGCTATAGCAACAGACATAATAAATTTAATTTATTCGTAAAGTGTTTTGCCCCCTGTCCCCATGGCCTGAGAAAGTATAGTATATAAAAAAAAATACCATAAATGTATCAAAAATATTGAGCAGTACAACTGTTTTGGATATTAGAATAATTGTAAATGTAAAGACTAAAGTATTGATTGCTGAAAGTTCAGATTTGCCATCAGGAATAATTTTTTTTTTTGTTGTTCTTTTTAAAAGGGAAAAGTAACTTTTTTTAGCTGTAGTGTATTTTATCAGTTCATGCATAACCAAGGATTTTGAATCCATGACCTTGGCATTGCTAGCGCTATGCTTGGCCTGGCTGTTTAAGCTGTTGTTTGAACTATTTTACTACATTATGGATGACGTTCCACCTCTCCGTCCACTGATGATGATGCCCACTCGGCCCTATATATCAGAGTCCTGCATATGGCTTTCATTACCATGTTCAGTGGTGGAATGTGTTACAGAAATGTCAAAGTGGAATGAATAGTGATGGAATATAGCTATTTCACTTTATTTAGGAACAATATGTGTTGTTTACTTTTCAAAGTACAAGTATGGGAGGAAAAAAAGAGAAAGAAATGTTTGTGTTTTTGTGTGGGTACATACGGACGCCACAGTCAGAAATTAAACGTCTAGTGTAGCATTGAGGCTTGTGGTCATGACAAGGGTGTAAATACAAACGAGATATTTTGGGACCAACCAAATGAATGCTTAAGGCACATTGGAACAGAATGATCTCAAAAATAAAGCGAGGAGGAGGGACAATTCAAAAAGAGATTGAAGCATAGATTTCCACATAACTGGAATTCTTGCTTCCTGGCTCATGGAATGTCCTGAACATGTGTCGCCATGACAGTGGAGGTCAGGGCTGAAACTCTGACCTGGGGCCAAACCAGACCCAGCCCTTCCCGAAACCAGACTGAAGTCCATGTTGTGTGCATGTCTTAAAGAGGGAAAGAGAGAGTGGCGCCTTTAAATCACCAAGAGGGACGAGAAGGCACACACCCTTGGAGCGGACAGTGATGGAATGCAACAGAAAGTCATGGCACTTCTGAGAGCAGCAATCACAGACAAACAGCATGCGTTCCTGTGGAGTATTTCCTGTGTGTTTTGTACAGTACAGACTGTGTAAATAAGCATTTAAACAAACTAATGGCAATACACAGAGTAATCTAAACTACTCAGAGAATGTGTAAAATGTGTCTGGATGTGGCACTGCATCCTGAGTGTGCCCACGGTTTATATCTGTCAGCGCCATCCAACCAAAACTCTGAAATCTTTATCACTCTTTGTCATAGTTTCAGAATATTTATCTACTTGCTTTGAATGCATAGAGGAACAGAAAGTATGTGCTGAATTAGCCACTTATTCTCCTTTTTTTCTCTTTTTTTTTCCCCCCACTATTTTCCATGGCATGATTGGTGCAGTATCATGTTTTACCACCAGAGGCAGTGTAACACAGCTTGCTGTGGTGCTGTAGAATTTGGTTTGGGCAGAATGTCTTCTGAATGAGGTCATATGCCATTCAAGGGGATTTCCTCATATAGGTGTTGGTCTGCTCACAGAAGACTGTAGATGTCTGAGTTGTTTTATTTTGGATTGCCGCCATCACAAAATGTGACAAGGGAAACTATAGGTCTCTACAGATAAACTTGTTGTTGCATGGTGGGTAATCATGTGTAAAGATTCGAGTTGAGAAGTAATGAATAATTTCAAATTTTGTTTCATTGCTTTGAATTTAGTATAATTATAAAAATGAAGACAAACTTAAGTATTACCATTTAATCTATGAATCATTTCCAAGGTCTCACAGAGCGATGTGTGGTCAAATGTGCCAAGCTCTGGTCATAGTGCACTTGTGGGCTGGCACAGGAAAGAGCTTGTGCTAACTTGCAGAGGAAGCAGCTGCAGGGAATGTTATTTTAACAACTATCTGATGTGTGTATGTATGGGATGATGCATATTTACATGCATGTTCTTGTATACATATGTGTTAACCTTCATGCACTTCAGTTATTTAGATAATTTTCCATAACCAATACAATTTCAAAAACTGTATGATACCAACAGTTTTGATGAAAATGTTTGTCAAGCTACATACATTCCTTTTGCTCAAGAATGTAAACTAAATTAAACTACAGCATTGCCTTTTACATAAAGTCAGACTTCCTTTCCCTGAAGGTAAAGGAAAATTAAAAAAAAAGTTATATAACTTTGGCTTTGTTACAGTCGTGTAGTCATTTTTGAATTTCTCTGCAAGTAGCGGATGTTAGAGAAAAAACTGACCTTGCTGCTTGTCCTACATCTAATGTGGGGATATTTGTGGGAATTTTGTGTCAGTCATGACCCTCAGAAGCTTTGGTGTGCTTTAAAATAGTGATTTAATTCAATTTGATTTCAGTCTGTGGTTATAACAAAGAGTACAAAGCCTACAGGTCTTTAAAAGTTTTAAGTAGTATCGAATCTGAAGTGTCTTAAAAACCTTATATGAGTTGTGCCTCATTTGTGCATAATGACAGGAAATGCATTGTGAAAGCCAAAAAAATGCACTTTTCTTGTGTTCTGATATTTCTTTGCTTGAATTTCCAAAACAGGAAATGGCAGTCCGTGCCCTAAAACAGACTGGCAGCCGTAACATTGAGGCAGCATTGGAATACATTAGCAAAATGGGTTACCTGGACCCTCACAATGAACAGATTGTACGTGTCATCAAACAGACCTCCCCAGGTATGTGCACACTTTTAAAAACGCTTTACTATATGTGACCCTGGACCACAAAACCAGTCATAAGGGTCAGTTTTTTAAATTGAGATTTATACATCATCTGAAAGCTGAAAAAATCTTTCCACTGATGTATGGTTTGTTTGGATAGGACAATATTTGTCTGCGATGAAGCTAATCTGAAATCTGAGGGTGCAAAAAAATCTAAATATTGGGAAAATTGCCTTTAAAGTTGTCCAAATTAAGTTCTTAGCAATGCATATTACTAAGTTTTGATATATTTACGGTAGGAAATTTATAAAATATCTTAGTGGAACATGATTTTTATCCTAATGTTTTTTGGCATAAAATAAAAATCGATCATTTTGACCTATACAATGTAAATTTGGCTATTGCTACAAATATACCGGTGCTACTTAAGACTGGTTTTGTGGTCCAGGGTCACATATTCGTTTTATGAATGATGCATTCTTTAAAATCAAAATGACCCTCTTTTAATTCCCTGCAGGAAAAAATGGCATGCCAAATTTAATGGACCACATAGGAGCAATGGAGGGCACTGGGGATGGTGCAATGCCACCTTATCACCAAATGGGAGCACCACTGTATGAGGGAGCTGGTTATGGGGCTGAGGGTGAGATGGCTCGTGCATACATGGGTGGACCACCTGTCATGAACTACATGCCGCCACCACCTGCCAACACTTCACAGGGTCCTACCATGGGAAACCCAATGGGTCGTCCCGCAAGTATGG
This sequence comes from Cirrhinus molitorella, assembly GCA_033026305.1. Classification (NCBI taxonomy): domain Eukaryota; kingdom Metazoa; phylum Chordata; class Actinopteri; order Cypriniformes; family Cyprinidae; genus Cirrhinus; species Cirrhinus molitorella. Next base: position 25,453,941 of record CM065122.1, on the reverse strand, counting down.
GTGCCTACTCCACAAGCATGGCTCCTCAAACCAACCCTGGGAACCCTATGTACACCCCTGGTCCAGCCCAGCAAAAAGGATACCCTGGTGGGATAGACCAGGCTATGATGGGCTACAGTGTGCCTGGACCACCCATGCAAATCCAGCCTCAGCCCTCAGGAGGTCCTGGCACTCATTATGACTACAGGCCTCATATGATAGAAGCCCCTAGCTACGGGGTAAAACGAAGTGCCTCCTTCCAAAACAAGATGACCCCGCTAACGTCTGAAAATTATGTTAATATGCAAGGCAAAGGAGCAATGGGCCAAAATGCTGGTGGCTACCCTCCCAATTTATATCTTCCACCACATTCGCACCCACGCCAAGCCAGTCCCACCTCACACCAGGTTCACATGATGCAGCGCTCCCCTGGAGCTATGGGTGGTGAGTTTTCTGATGTTCCTCAAGGCCTCCTCACTCCTTCCAGGGCCAGTCTGAACCTTGACCTCTATGAGCATCACTGGCCAGGAGCCCAAGTTCCTGAGGGGACTCCTCCAGCCAGGCAGCCACAAGGGCCCTTTAGAGGGGAGGTACGTGTCCCCAGTAGGACCAATTCTTTCAACAACCACCAGAAGGTGACTGTGAGGCAGGCATTGCCTCCCGCAGCTAATGTTGCTGGCAAGCAGGATGCATCTTTGGGTCCGCCAAACACAATAACTGCAGTGACCTCTCCACCAATCCAGCCACCTGTTAAGAGTATACGGGTCATGAGGCCTGAGCCGAAGACAGCAGTGGGACCATGCCATCCAGGCTGGCTGAGTGCACAAGCCCAGGAAGCACCAGAGTCTCATGGATACATGCCAGATGAGACTTTTACCCTGGATCCCAGTCAAGACCACCGCTGTCCACCTCCGCCCTACCCCAAAACACTGCTCCTGCCTGGATCTGGACCTGGAACTGAGCCTGCTTCCCTGGAGAATGGAGCCATGGGTGGACTTCAGGATGTCAATGCTACAAGTAGAACTGTCCAGAGTGCCTCAGTAGGAAAGCAAGAGGAACGTGTCTCCAAAGACAAAGTGAAGCCAGCCAAGGCAGTGAAGGATAAGAAGCAGATTCAAACCTCACCTGTGCCTGTGCGAAAGAACGCCCGCGATGAAGAGAAGAGGGAGTCGCGTATTAAGAGTTATTCTCCTTTCGCCTTTAAGTTCTACATGGAGCAGCATGTGGAGAATGTGATGAAGACCTATCAGCAGAAACTCAACCGCAGGATGCAGCTGGAGCAAGAGATGTCCAAGGTAACTAGTGCTAGAACTCCATTAAACAAAAGATACACTGTTTGATGATTTGCATTTAAGACGATTGTGTTAATTGTTCAGTGTCATGTTGCTGTATTATTGTTATTAAACCAACCACCATTTTCCATCTCTTCCACTCCTCCAGGCTGGCCTTTCAGAGGCAGAGCAGGAACAGATGAGAAAGATGCTTTACCAGAAGGAATCCAACTACAACCGACTACGACGTGCCAAGATGGACAAATCAATGTTTGTCAAAATCAAGACGCTCGGCATCGGGGCCTTTGGTGAAGTGTGTCTTACACGCAAAGTAGACACGTCCGCCCTGTATGCCATGAAGACTCTGCGAAAGAAAGATGTTCTGAACCGAAACCAAGTAGCTCATGTGAAAGCAGAACGAGATATCTTGGCGGAGGCTGACAATGAGTGGGTAGTTAGGTTGTACTACTCATTTCAGGACAGAGACAGCCTGTACTTTGTCATGGATTACATTCCTGGAGGAGATATGATGAGCTTGCTGATCCGTATGGGGGTTTTTCCAGAGCCCTTAGCCCGGTTCTATGTGGCAGAACTAACGCTGGCCATTGAGAGCGTGCATAAGATGGGCTTCATCCACAGAGATATCAAGCCAGACAACATCCTCATTGACCTGGATGGACACATCAAACTGACTGATTTTGGTCTGTGTACTGGGTTCCGTTGGACTCACAACTCAAAGTATTACCAAAAAGGTAATTGACATAAAGAAAAGGTGATACTAAGTGGCCTAAATACTGTTGCAGTGTTTACCAATTCAAATTAATTGTTTGTCTTTTTATTTTCTTACTCTGCACTGCTTGATTAGGGAACCATATCCGGCAAGATAGCATGGAGCCGAGTGACTTTTGGGATGATGTGTCTAACTGCCGTTGTGGTGATCGGTTGATGACTTTGGAGCAGCGGGCAACTCGACAACACCAACGTTGCCTGGCACACTCTCTGGTGGGCACTCCTAACTACATCGCCCCTGAGGTGCTTCTGCGCAAAGGTAAGACCTTGCACAAAGCCACCTAGAAGAACAAGGAGGTCACTAAGAACTACCAGTGTTTATAGATTTCTTCTCCTGTTGAGTGTGATATTTTTTACTGTGCAGGATACACACAGCTGTGTGATTGGTGGAGTGTTGGCGTAATCCTTTTTGAGATGCTGGTTGGCCAGCCACCCTTCCTTGCTCCAACCCCAACGGAGACGCAGCTTAAGGTAAGAGCTCTGCATGCATTTTCTTAGGTTTCTTAACTTATAGGGTTTTTGTACAGCAAGGGTGTCCAATCCTGCCTCTGGAGGGCCACTTTATTTGCTGGTTCATGTGCTTAATTGGGGTTGGAGCTGAACTCTATAGGATAGTGTCCCCCCAGGAAAAGCATTGGACGTTCCAGATGTAAACAAACAAGACATGTTGTCTTCGGTGGAGTTATAACTATTTGGCTTTTATGGAATTGTGACAATAGGGAAGAGGCACTGCTAACTTTGATGTCGTCACCTCCACAGGTTGCTAGGCTTATACGGTTGAAGTAAAGTAGAAAGGTCATTTTTAGGTTGTTTGGGATATACAGTTAAAGTCGTATGCATATACCTTGCAGAATCTGCAAATTGTTAATTATTTTACCAAAATAAGAGGGATCATACAAAATGCATATTATTTTTTATTAAGTACTGACCTTACACACACTTTATCCTTAAAAATGTGTTGTTACCTGAATGATCCGCCGCTATTTTTTTTGTTTTGTTTTTTTGTTTAATGATCGTTGTTCATGAGTCCATTTGTCCTGAACAGTTAAACTGCCCGCTGTTTTCCAAAAAAAATTTTTTGTGTATTTCAACCCTTTTTTTAACAATGACTGTATGATTTTAGGATCCATCTTTTCACACTGACGACAACTGAGGGACTCATATGAAACTATTACAGAAGGTTCAAATGTCCATTGATGCTTTAGAACAGTGGTTCTCAACCACGTTCCTGGAGCCCCCCCAACATTGCATGTTTTCCATGTCTCCTTAATCAAACACACCTGATTCAGATAATCATCTCATTAGTAGAGACTTCAAGACCTGAAAGAGCCAGGGATGTAAACTTTTGAACAGAATAATGATGTGTACATTTTTCTTATTTTGCCTAAATATCATATTTGTTTCATGTAGTACTGCCCTTTAGAAGATATCTTCATGTTTCCCAGAAGACAAAATAAGTCACATTTACCCTGTTCTTCAAATTCAAAAAGTTTTCACCCCTCTGGCTCTTAATCCATTGTGTATCCATCTGAAGCATCAGTGAACGGTTGCATATCAGTTGTCCTCAGTGTGAAAAGATGGATCTCAAAATCATATAGGCATTGTTGGTGTTTGTGTGACCTGAAGGATATTTTCTAAAGAACAGCGGGCCGTTTAACTGTTCAGGACAAACAAGGAACTCATGAATTAAGAATCAAGCGTACAGTATGTAAACTTTTGAACAGGGTCAGTTTTATAAATTCAACTACTATTTTTTTTTTTCTTGTGGACTATATGTAAACACCTTTTATGTGAAATATCTTGTTAATGCCAGTACTAAATAAAAAAAAAAAGGTGCATTTTGTACGATTTCTATTATTTCTGTAAAAGAATTAACATTTTGCAGATCTCCAAGGTGTTTGTAAACTTTTGACTTTATATGGAATTGTGAAGAAAGGAAGCGTTACTAATGTTGTTGTTGTTATCACCTCCACAGGTGATAAACTGGGAGAACACACTGCAAGTGCCTCCACAAGTAAAACTGAGCCCAGAGGCAGTTGACATCATTGGACGACTCTGCTGCTCAGCTGAAGAGCGTCTAGGAGGCAACGGGGCTGGAGAGATAAAGGCTCACCCATTCTTTACCGAGATGGATTTTTCCAGCAATCTTCGCACACAGCCTGCTCCATACAGACCGAAGATTGCCCACCCCATGGATACATCCAACTTCGACCCTGTGGAAGAGGAGGGGGGTCCAGGGGCCTGGAGCGACAGTGGAGACAGCACCCGCACTTGGGACACCCTCTGTTCTCCTCATGGCAAACACCCTGAGCATGCATTCTACGAATTCACCTTCCGAAGGTTTTTTGATGATAACGGCTGCCCATTCCGTTATCCCAAACCCCCAGAGGCAACGCAAGACCTGTCCAGCACTAGTGGGGCTGGTAACCTGAAGCCTGAGCTGGAGGAGGAGGAGATTCATGAGGAGGAAGAGCAAGGGGAAGGATGTGAGCCAGTTTATGTGTGAGAATGTTGGATCGGGTGTTCATGCTGCTCTGCCTTTACCCATAGAGGACCTCGCCAGTTAACACGCTGCATCTCCTACACTTCCTTTTAACCCTACTTTTTCTTCAGGGCGTTTTTGTACAGGTTAAATGCATGGAAGAACATCAGAAATGGAGTGCAGAAAGTTCCATGTGAAATTTTGATTCCTCCAAAAGCATTATGCTGTATCCTTTGCCTGTTAAAAAAATGACTGAAGCTATGACCTGGGACCAAGGAAATACACAAAATACGCAGCTTAGTTCATGGGGACGTTGGTTTGACTGATAAACTTGGCTTACTCTCCTATGAGAGCACAAAAACAGATGTGTGTAGCTGCTGCTCTGTGGTTTGTCAGTCAAACCACTCTACTCTTATGGTTTGTGTGGTCTGTGCCCCATTCCTTTATTCCACTGGGGGGAAAATGCCCCAGTCTTACATCATATATTTAAACACTTCCTTCACCTCTCTCAGCCTGGTGATGCTAACACAGCCATTCCAAACACCAGAGGTCATGGTGAGGGATCAGAATAGAGCTGGGCTTGGGATGGTGGCTCTGCGGTCAGGTTGCGATTAGGAGATGTGCGAAGGGCAGAGAGAAACATCACAATTCTCCACCATAGTGCAAATACAAATGCATATTCAAATGCAATTCAGAAACGTGCTGAATAATGGAAGCCAGATTTGCAGATTTCCTATCGCATGAGATCCCAATCATTTTCACTTTGTTCTTCTAAAACAAAAAATATGTGGCGCCACCAAGTGGTTCAAAGTGAAACCATAAACAGTTATGCAGATTCTACAATATGAACTGACAGTATTAGGTCACCTTCTTCGTGCAAAATTTGTCTGAAAGATCCTGCGGTATTTTGCAGTTAATACACTAATCACAGCCTTTTTGTAAATATCATACAGTTGTGCTTTATTTTATGTTTCATGCCTTATCAGGTCAAACGGTGCTCTCAGACATGACAGTATTGAAACGAAATGTTTTACGTACAGCCAGCACTTCAAGGACATGGGATTTAAAAACTCCCATTATAGTTAAAGGTTTTATATAAACCTCTTTTAAGTGTTTAAACAACCCATTACTTTAGAGATAAATTCTGAGGTCTTGCATAATAAAGTATGGTAATAAAGAATGTCACAAATTCGCAATAAGGAAAACTAAAAAGGCCTAAACTTGTGATTTCTTTGCTTATGCGTGCTTTATGCATGCTTATGAATGCATGGTAACATTCATTCATTCATTCAGTCTAAATACCATACAAAACATTGCAATATTGACATTTTAATTTTGAGCAAGTGTGTTAGTGTAGTTGCTGAAGTATCGTTTTATTCAACTGATAACGAACATATATCTTACCTGGCTTGATTTCTTTTGTTTAAAGGTTTGTTTGTTAACAATCATTGTTTTACATTCATCTGCTGCTTTAAGTGTATCTAAGATATGCATCACGCTTTGTTTTTAGAGGTGTGCTGCAGACATGGCCATCCAGAACAAAAGTTTAACCGAACAAAGTTACAAGGGCTGGGTATCCAGCTATTTCCTTTTCTTGTTACGCGGAAAATTTGATATGCTTTCGTTGTGTAACTCTGTCTGCTTGATCCTCTTCCTGTTTCCCAGAATATCTTAATTGCATTTAGTTTCATAAGAAGATCTTAAAAGTCAGACGGGTGGTTTTTGTTGTGTGTTCATGCTCATCCAGATCCACTGGAAATGATCTTGTCTGTCACCATCAGTGAACTCTGAAGCAGATTTATTTGGAAAAATGTTTAGTCATCGAGGCTGCTGCACCATTTCAAAGTGATCACACAGCACAGTATTATAACAAGACAGTCTATGACTGAAATGTAAAGAATACTCCTAGGCAGAAATGGTGCAAAAGTGGCAAAAGAAAAGGCAAATGTGTCTGATGGTATGACTATGTGCAATACAAAAAATACATATATAGTTTTCTAAATACAACAAATAGCCTTTATAACTTTAAAACTGAATTATGCTATCTAAAAGTATATATTATATTGATTTCTATATTTTCAGTATAGTTTCATGACCCAATGCTGCTTATTGTTATTAATATTACACTATAAAGTATCATTATCATCATACTTTCATTTATACTTTCTCTCTCTCTTTTTGTATAAAGTGTGGTTTTGATTGTCAGTGTGTAAGACGAACTGTGTGCCTTCTAATGAATGTGTGGGGGTGTGTGTACCACGTGCTGATCAGTATTTCAGGAGAAGATGGAAAAAGCCTTCCCTCCTTGCTCTCAGGCCGGTCCTGAGTGGAAGAGAGAAGGTGTTTTTGGTGGGATAGCTTGAGAAAGACAAAAAAAGAAGCAAGAATGAATGATTGTCATTGAGACTCTGAAGGAGATGTGTATGGATGTCATAGCAGGATGAATTTGGAAACGCATTGTACGCATTTGATCAGTGATAAGGATTGTTTTGAATTTCTGCGATAAGTCCATTGAATATTGCCTTTCTGAGATCTGCACAAAATGTTCTCTGTATTAAGCTGACTGACAATCATGTGGTTACGTGCTTGCAGTCAATTTATAATAGTCAAACAAGCCCTACGACCGCTGACTGGAAGAGCTTTAAAAAACAGTCGATGATGATCAGTTTTATATATTGTATCAGTACGATCACTCCTAAAAGATAAGTGAAACCTTAACAAATCTATTATAATGTAAACGTGTATACCACCTCCAGTTGGTATCATGCCTTTGGTCCAGTCAAATGAGTTGACTGAGTTCCATGGAGTGTGAAAGCAGATGTTTTGCTACCCCATATTTGTGAAGAACGGACCACTCAGTGAAAAGCATGAGCTTTCTATGAATCTCACAGAGTCAGGTTTAGGGTTTGAATGTAATGCGTGTGTTGTGCTTAGGATGGATTCTGTGTTTTACTTTTGAAAATGTTGACTGACAATCTTTGACTGTATTTAGAACTGTGTGATGATGGGACTTTTTCCTCTAATGTATGTTTTTGTATTTTAATGGATGAATGGGTTGGGACTTTTTGACGTTTGTAATCTTTTAACTGTATTATATAATACTGTTACTATTGAACATATATTTATACAGATATACATATTTTTTGTATCCTTTTATTCTTATGTTTCTCTTTTCTGAGCTAACTTTTGAACCCCCTTGTCTACAGTATTACAGACAGTATGCATTCGGATTTATATCTCATTTTTTACATGTATGTATGAATTGAGAATGTTTAAGAAATGCTTTCGCTGTTCTCATGTGTAAATGTATATGTCTAAATTAAATTAAACAAATCACCTTCTTGTTTTGAGCATTGTTGAATGAGTGGTGGTGTGTGTGTGTGGGTGTCTGCAGAAGTGTCTGGGCCACACCCTAGATATTTTCAGCTGATGTAACACATGATAGCATGCTTGTCCTGGTTATTAACCCATTTATTCCCACCAGTGACTTTGTCACCAAAATTTATTTATATAAGTTTGAAGGCAGTCGAAGATTGCACCGAATCAACACATTTTAACATGGCTGATATAAAGTCATGCTGCTCAAAAAACATTTATTATTATTATTATTATTATTATGTTTAAAACAGCTGAGTATATATATATTTTCATGTTTCTTTGAATAAATAGAAAGTTCAGAAGAACAGCATTTATCTGAAATAGAAAGTGTCTTTATTAACACTTTTGTTCAATTTAAAGCATCCTTGCTAAATAAAAGTACTAATTTCTATAATTTCTTTCTCCTCCAAAAATGCTGATCTTTGCATCTTTCTATTCAGCAAAGAATCATGAAAAAAATGTACTAAACTGTTTTAAATATTGATAATAATAATAATACTAATAATAATAATAAATGTTTCTTGAACAGCAAATCAGCATATTAAAATGATTTCTGAAGTATGATGTGACTGGATTAATGATGCTGAAAATTTAGGTTTGATCACATGAATAAATTACATTTGAAAATATATTAAAATAGAAATCAGTTATTTTAAATAGTAAACATTTCTAAATTGAACTGTTTTTGCTGTACTTTGGATCAAATAAATGCATGCTTAGTGAGCAGAAGAGACTTCTTTAAAAAAAACAAAAAATCTAATTGTACAAAAACTTGTAGTGTATGTCTGTGATCACAATTGTGATCAGTATAAAAACAGATACCCTTTTCAAATAATAAAACTGCATATTTCGAGGTATTGTGACATTAAATTAAGTAAATAGTTAACTATATAGTACATTTATTTTATAATCAATTTGTAATATTTCAAGTTACAGTTTTCAAACAACTTCTCAAAATATTTTTTATAAACCATGTAGTGGTTTTATTGAGGAATAAAATACAACCTAACTGTGATTTTTTTTTTTTGTAAAGAAATTGGTTGTTGAGTTAAGTACTATACTATTAAGATATACACTAGAAGATATTGACTGCTGATTGCTGTCTAAAAATTCAAGTGCGTATACATCAAATTCCTTAAAATGTTAACAAACACATGAATTAACTCAAAAACAAAAAGATAAGATTTTACCTTGCAGCATAATAGTGCAATATCATATAACAACAAATCCTTTACGGTGGCATCAGAGCTGTCCACCAAAAAGTGCCAGTGAATTCACTGGCCCAAAGTGCTGCTTAATCCCACAATGCAGTGCATGGCGCGTCACTGAAGAACGACCATGATGGCGGCGGTCGGTGCACCAGAAGTGATTTCACAGCTGGAAAGCGCTGCCAAAGTTTTAATGGTGAGCATTTCGCCGCCGTTTTCACATCTCTGTCAGTGTGCTGTTAGCTCTGTGTGGGGGGTTCACTCTGAGGGGGTCTCGGGGCTCGTCATTTAGCGAGGAAAGTCTCGATAAACGCGGAGCGGTGCGTGGCGCAGTGCTCGACTCACTCCATCCCGCAAAAGCCCAGCGCAGCCACCATCACCTTCATCACCATCTTCATCACCTCCGCCTAATAGCACCGCTCCGGTGACACAGTCAGTGTTTATGGTGATCGCTGTGAGTTCAGGTGTTGTCTCTCAGAGGCCTAGTTTGATCCTCCAGCCGTATAAAAGCGCGCAAGATGAGTTGAAGTGTCTGCTGGAGTTTCTCCATCAGCTGCTGTAGTTACACACGCTGTTGATTCAGCCGCATGTTTGCTCAAGCACATGTTTAGCAAGACTTGAGACAAAAGAGAAACTTTTAGCTTCTTATTTATCTCATAATAACACACAGTCGTTTATTTGGTGCCGTTATAAGAGTTGACTAGCTATATAGTGGGCTAGCTGAAAGTTTAGAGCAGGACATGTGCGGTTAAATGATGGCCTGTGCAATTCGTTAGTATTGTCTCTCAACCTGGGTACCTGTCGAGACAGCGTTTCTGGGCATCATACAGACAGAATTCTATGAATTGAGTGTTGTGTAAAGTTACTACATTGTTAAAATCCCTTGGCTCTTTTCATAGTTCTTCTAAACTAAAGAGAAAATATGTTTTTATTTGTTGAGTTGGTTTGCCTCTAATAGTCTGTGAAGCTTTATTTCCAGTGTTTTAATCTTGACTTTACAAATAAAAACATTGTATTGCAGGTGATTTTAGTGGTATTTTAAAAGCTGAATTTAAGTGTGATGCCAATCATCTCAAACTGTTGTCTTCCAAATAAATAAATCATTTTTATACTGTTCTGTTAATAATTTTAATACTACGTTGTATAAAATATGTAAACTACCATATTTATGCTAGGTTGCTAAAAATTTTTTTGAAAGAAGTCTTTTATGCACACCAATGCTGCATTTATCTGATTATGAAGAATACAGTAAACACATTAATATTGTGAACTATTATTAAAATGTAAAATAACTACTTTTCCGGTTTGAATATATTATAAATTGTAATTTATTCCTGTGATTGAAAAAGTTTTAGTAGTCATAAACCAGTCTTCAGTGTCATGATCTTTCAGATCATACTAATATGCTAGTTTTTGTGATCAAGAAACATTTCTTCTTCTTTTCAATGTTGAAGCCAGCTCTGCTGCTTAATATATATATATATATATATATATATATGTTATTTAAGTGGAAGTAGAAACCGTAGTGAAATAGAAATGTTACTGTCACATTTAATCAATACAATTCATCCTTGTTTAATAATTGTTCACTTCTTAAAAAAAAAAAAACATACTGGTCCCAAACATTTTAATGGTAGTGTGCGAGTATACAGCCAAACCAACATTTATTCAGACACCTTTGGAATTTCTCACATTATCACAGTTTATTTGCTATAGTTGGAAATGGTAATAAAATATGACAAGAACTCGAGAGAGTCAAAAGAAATTCATCTTGATAATGTCAGGTAACTTTCATAGAAAAGTATGTAATGGATTACAATCAACCAAAAAGTGTTAGTGTTATGACAATATTTACACAACTATCAATACTTTGTTTACCAATTACCAAGCAATGCTTAATTTTGTTCACTCTGTGGTGTAAAAAGTTTGCATTAGCAAATAAAGAAAAGACACTTAAGCAAATCATGATCAGGTCAAAGTGTCTGAATAATTTTTGGTCTCAATTTTTTTTTATTCATTTTATACTGGTAGTCCACTGTATGAAGAATTTTTGGGTATAATATGTGAGTTTACTTTATTTTGCTACCCTCACTTACATAAATCCCACTAGTAAAAAAAAAAAATATTATTTGATGATTAATGATTATTTTATTTGACTGGAAGGATTGCATTTTGTAACGTATAAATGAATGCCCTATATATTGGATAGGATTGGGATTATAAGCAGCTTGGTGTGTAAAATTTTGGTTTAAAAAGCTTGGTGTGATATTTTATTTTTTCATAAATTCACTCAAAATATTTGTAAACATTTTGGCTGCCATTAGATTCAATCTAAAAATGCAGTAAAGAATTTAAAGGGCCTGGTTTATGGTGCTATATAAATAAATAAATAAATAAAATTCTCTCCAGTCATCTATTTTGAAGCCTGACCAGTTCACCACTATGTAGATGAACAGTTATAAAGTCAGAAGATTCTAGGTTTTGTCATGGTTATTTTTCAGCAAGCAGAAAGGTCAGACTCTAACAGTTGAGATCAGGTATTGATTTGTTCTTGTGGATCCCTGATCATCAGTCAGACTCACTGATGTCACTGCAGTTGTGCTTTTGCAGACTAATCACTAAAGGATGCTGGTTAATAGACATATTATTACAGTTTAGTATGCAGTTTTTCATCATCGTGATATAGAATCAGTAGTTGGATGAATTGGTTTCAGTCTGCTAAAACGTGAGGAGGTACTATCAAGACTGTTAACAGACTAGAATGCATTTTCAGGCATTTATGGGAAAAGTGACATTCAAGTAAACATGTTATTTGCCAGACATCAAATTAAAATATATATAAATTAAATATTTCTCTATCGTCATGACCATATCATTTTGCTGAATGTTTTCTTTTTGGGATCCATCCGTAGCTCTTCATGATAATACTGAACGTCATTACGTAATTAACTGACATGTTGATGTAACTGGGTGATGTTAAATAATATAATGATGGGTGACTGTGCTGTTGTCTTTTGTCTACAAGGGGTCAGTCCACCTTTAAAATACCTTGGGAATTTGTGTGAAGCTGAAGGTGTAAAAACTGTAAATTAAATGCAGAAGAGAATGTTATCTGAAAAACAAACGCATCCATTGTGTTTATATACCAGTTGGTCACAGCATGCCGCAGACATATATAACCATGATTTTTTTTTTTTTTTTGCGTCAGCTCGATTAAAAGTGAATGTCATACTAATAAATTAAATTAACAGATTAGCTTGTTGCAGCCTTAATGTTTTGTATAATTCATACAGTTCTCATAGCAATGTGCTTCTCTGCACTGCTGTCTGTGAAGCTTGAGCACACGTGGATTCAGCTGGGTCTTGGGGCTAAAACTGTAATCAAAAGCCAAGCAATCAAAATCCACAGGGGGGAGATAGGCTGGTGACCAGAAGTATCAGATGAATCTCAAAATATAAGAAGAGGTGCCCATGTTGAACAGCTTTAAAACAACAGTAGAAAATAACATTAAAGTTTATTACAACTGGTTTGGACCAAATCAGGTTTTTTTTTAAAAATGGACCCCTTGTTACCTATTGAATGAAACTGAGTGTTGAATTTTAAGCCTGTTAGGCGTGTGCGATATGACGATTTTTGATCGTGGACGATAAAAATGTCTCCACGATTTGCTTTTGGAGAAGTATCGTAGTATCGTGCTATTCTATCAGCTGCAGTTTTGGCGGCTCCGTCTCAATACTGTACAACGCGACATACATTCACAGAGTTATACTCACAGGACACTGCACTTATTCACAGTCATAAAAGTACATTATTTGCATTAAAACCTTGCCGGTTGAACATTTCATATGCGTGCTGTTCGGACATGCATGCACTTTTCCAGAGCGTGTGAAGCACGCGCACACTAAAAGCTTGGCAAATAGCGCCTAATCACTGAACTAAGTTATGTATCGCGTCTGATTACGCTACTACTGTCAAAACGCAAGGTTTCCACATGAACACAGTTGCTTATGTCTAAAGTGAAAGAAGCAGAGAGAAAAACGGACGTGTGCCTGTATATTAGACAGCATACTAATTGTACTAAACGTGCTGCCACTTGTCATTAAAGAGATAGTTCACCCAAAAATTATAATTCTGCCATTATTTACTCACATGTTGTCCCAAACATGTATTAATTTCTTTCTTGTGCTAAACACAAAACAATAATATGTAATAATAATAATAATAACAATAATAATATTTTGAAAAAATGTGGGTAACTATACAGTAGCTGGTCTCTTATTAAATTTAATAATAGAAAAGATCAATAGTTAATTAAATTTCTTAAACGCTAATGCTAAATACACCTACTGTACCTGAAAAATAAAGCACTGTTTTATTTGTATTATGTTTATATGTAATGTGTATCTTTGTTCTTATTTTTTAATAACAAAGATAAAATAATGACAAAGATTTATATCTTTGCTCACTTTGGCCTAAATATCTGCCATTCCTTTTTTTATTATTATTTTATACTTGAAAAGCTTTGTTTTTAAAAAAGGGAAATTAGTTTGGCTGCACTGCTCAGACAACTTGCAAAATAGTAAAACCAACATGACAGAATCGTGATAAAATTGTGAATCGTGATATTTCTGAAAAAAAATCAAGATGTGATAATTTTGCCATATCGCCCACCCTAAACCTGGTTAATAATAGCATGAGTGTAGTACTGGGTTATTAAACGGTTAAAAATGTCTTTATTTTTGTTGTTTGAAATTCATATTAAATAAAATTAATTAATTAAAACTAACTGAAATAAGTTAGTTGAAGCATTAATTTATACCAACTTTAAATAACTGAAACTGAAATTAAATTAAAAATAAATACTAAAATAAAACTGGTATAGTACAACATTAATTTGTAGTATTTTTATCCCTTGTAATGCTTACATTGAAAAACCAAGAAGGAATGAATTGAATGTAAAAATAATAAATTATATGTAATGATCGTAATGTAAAGAAGATAATAATGTAAAATGTTATGTTTTATGATGCTGACCTTGTGTTTGCCTTGTAAATAGCCTTGATTGAAATTTACATTGAAATTGAGCAATTTTAGCTTTTTACCTTTAGCTTATTCAGTAGTTTTAATTCTACTTTTTAATTCTACTATTTTAATTCTAATTTTTTCTGTTTAATACAGAACTCAAAAATCTGTGAAACACTAGTTAGTGGACCCTGCTTTAAATTTGTAAACCACTGCACAATGTTCTTATTCACTCTTAGAAATAAAGACTCCGATTGGGTGTTTCCGCCGCAGTGCTATAAAAGAATCATTTTTGATCTTGCAAAGAACCTTTCATGAATCAGTTTTATTAAACTAGAACCTTTTTAGTGTAAAGATCATTTAAAAAAATTGTAAGAACTTTTTTTGGTTCTAAAGAACCTTTTGTGGAATGGACATGTTAAAGATTCTTCAGTCTTTTAGGTCACTCATCATGAGTATGTACTGAAAGGTGAAGATCCACCAGTGTGTCTAACTTGTAAATCCCAAATGACTGTGAAGCATATTTTATTGAATTGTACTGGTTTTAATATAAATAGGCAACGGTTTTATTCAGAAACATGTTTACATAATTTATTTAAAAATGTCTTACCGGATTGTATTTTAAGTTTTTTATCTTGTATTCATTTGAAATGTCTTTTGTAATTTTTTGATAAATGGATTTTTGTTATTATTGTACATTTTTGTAATTGCCATGAAGATAGCCCTGGTGCTGGCATGGTGTAAAAAAGACAAATAAATAAAGATTCTTCATAGAGCACCATTGATGTCAGTAAAGAACCTTGATTTTTAAGAATGTTCCTGTTGAGGTTTCCATGGCATCAGACAGGATTGAGACCATGGAGCAAATGAAGCAGAAGTCAGGATTCAGAAAAGTTGACTGGATGTAATTTAGTTGTTCTTGTAGTCTAGCCTGATATTCTTCAACCAGCAGGTGGCATTTGATGTTTGTGCGTTAGCAGTAGCACATTTTTCCAATGCCTTCTGGTGGAACTCAGTGCAAGAGGTTTACAGTAATCGTACAGTCTGACTATTGTCCTGTTGCAAAGAGTTGATCTGTGCATGGAAAGTGTTTTTATTCTGTTTAATATACCTAGTTCAACATGTCTGGTGATCTCATTGTATGCGTATATAAAACTATACCCTCTTCTCTCTAATCTGCTTACTGTGAGTTAGATGTCTGCTGTGCTGTAATTAGGAATGGAATGTGATGTTTAATGTTATGACTCAAGTGTGTGATGCTTTCAGTGGGCAGACACCCAGTTCTGGGTGTGTTCAAGTGTTCACCTGTGTGTTGTGACACGTACATCAGAAATTGCTTTATTGGTCACAACTGGGAAAAGGCTGTTTGATTTGTCATAACTTTTGGAGGCTCTTGTACAGTTTTAGAAATGTTTCTTGAATGCCAAATCAGCGTATAAGAATGTTGTCTGAAGACAGCAGTAGTCACAGAAATTAATACTTCACAATATTAGTGTTTTTACAAAAACTACTGAAGTTTTTGAATGGTAGTTTATCTAATAATTCCAATAAAGATCAGTTTAAATAAAACTCATGTTTGGTTTGCTTGTTTTGGTCTGTATATGGGATATGTAATGTTAACCAGTGCCAACATGTTCAAAGACCCAATTGTTTAACCCATCCCATGAATGTGTTCACAGGCACCGCCGTCCATGGTAAGCACAGAACAGAGACAGCATGCAGAGCACATATTCCTCTCCTTCAGGAAGTCAAAATCCCCCTTTGCCGTTTGCAAACACATCCTTGGTGAGTCTCTGCAGTCGGATCTCACAGACACTTTGAATAGCGCTGAATCTTGATTCTTTACATAATTTCTTTCTCATCATATTTAAACTTCTAACGCTACATCTGCATTATTCCGGATAAATTTAAAAAGTGTTTTCGTTTTTAAACGCTATCTGTCCACACTAGCGTTTTCCAAAAGTTTGTCATCCACACTGAAAAGCCTGAAAATGTCAAAATCACTCAAAACAGCTTACTGAGACGATACAGACAAAACAGACATACGTTTTCATGCAATTCTCCTTGGACTGACCAGTCCAAGTCGCGCTCACTCACCATTAAAGGTCTGAATTAAAAGGCAATTAAAAAGCAATTAGTAATTACTCATTTATCAGTTATCAGAAAACATATGTGTTTGCACCAGATCTGCAGTTCGGCACTCCATTCAAGTGACGTCATGTTTATTTATACAGCATTTTATACAGTCTGTTACTGTAAAGCCTGATTCGTTTTTTGATTTTGCTTGAATTATTTACTCACCCTCGTGTTGTTCCAACGCCGTAAGACCTTTGTTCATCTTCGGAACACAAATTAAGATATTTTTGATTAATTCAGACAGCTTACTGACCCTCTATAGGTGGCAAGGGTCCTACCAGATCAAGTTTCAGAAATGTAGTAAGGCCATTGTTAAAATAGCCCATGTCCATCAGTAATTTTTAAAACATACGAGAATAACCCTTTAATGCATTTTTAACAGCTAAACTCTTTTGTGCATTTCGAGAACATATTAAACTTTGTTCGGAGTGTAAAATAATGTTGTAAGAACAATAATAAATGAATAAAAAATAATAATAAATGAATATTGTCTTACTCTTTCCACAGAGACTAGTAAAGTGGACTATGTGTTATTCCAGGCAGCCACAGCCATCATGGAAGCCGTGGTTAGAGAATGGATCCTTCTGGAAAAGAACAGCATCGAGTCCCTCAGAACATTCCTCCTCACCTATGTCTTACAGAGACCCAAGTAAGTGTGTGACAAAATGTGGTTGTACCTCTGGATACCTTCTGAGGCCATTTCTGTTTTGATTTGTATTTAGCTTTGCTTAGTAAAAATCTACATCTCTTGCCTGACCTTTGAATGGTGTCAATTTCTCTGTGGTCTCTGTAGTCTGCAGAAGTACGTTCGAGAGCAGATCCTGTTAGCAGTAGCAGTAATAGTGAAGAGAGGCTCTCTTGACAAATCCATCAACTGTAAGAGCATCTTCCATGAGGTTAGCCAACTCATCAGCAGCGGCAATCCCACAGTGGTAAGACTTGTGTATCACATGGAGCAAAGCTGTGAGAGTTTGTGGCGATATCAAACTATAATTCATCAAAGGCCTATTAGGTGTTGTATAGCACACAGATTTTTTTTTTTTCCAATTAATAATGTTATTGATTAATGTTATTTAAAAAATGGGCTGGGCAAACATCACACAATGTTTAAATGACTATAAATATCTTTTATTAAGGGTTTTTTTTTTAACAATCTTTTCTTAGCTTAAGAAGCTTGGGAAAACTATAAAAAATCTATTGATCAGAGCATATGGTGGCCCTGTATGTTGTGTTATGACATTAATGTGACAGTCTGTTTAAAAAAAAACAAAAAAAAAAAAGTGCCAGCATGTTCATGAGTTTAGACTGTTCCCCTAAAAATAATTTATGGCCGTGAGTCTTCCTAAACAAAGTTGTTAAATCACTCCAGAATAAAAATTCACCCCCATGTCATCCAAGATGTTAAAGTCTTTCTTTTTTCAGTCGAAATAAAATGAATGCGATGTGTGACTTTTTGCATTATGTAATCATGTTGGAAAGGTCACATGTAGTTAGTTCTTCATCTGTGTACTTCGATTCAAAAAGGGTAGGGTAGGTCGAGAACTGTGAAGGCTGATTGGCTTTCTTTGCATATTCTTTTTATAAACACTGGGTCGGTACTTAGGCTTACGTCACGCGTGACCTTTCCAATCATTTCCAATGTGACTACTTTTTTATTTTTTAAGAAAATGACCTATCGTTTCACTAGATAAGACCCTTATTCCACGACTGGGATTGTGTAGAGTCCTTTGAAGCTGCATTGAAACTGCAATTTGGACCTTCAACCTGTTGATCTCCATTGAAGTCCACTATATGGAGAAAAATCCTGGATTTTTTTTTCCTCAGAAAACTTAATTTCTTTTTGACTGAAGAAAGAAAGACATGAACATCTTGGATGACATGGGGCTGAGTAAATCAGAACTAATTATTTAACAGAGCCTATGGAAAAAATAGAGTACACACTGTGTCCTGCAGAGGGAGCTCCAGTTTTATGTTTTGAACTTGTTCAATTTATGGTTAAAGATCTGTGGTCAGTCAAATGCCTAGTGTGATTATACTTTAAAAAGCAAATATGAAGCCTTTAGAAAACGTCTGTCCTTATTTCATACATTTTGTACCAGTATTGCATTAAGACTGTTGAATAAGTTTCTTGAGATATTTAATAGATTTTTCCTTGTGTCTTGATGGAAAGTATCACTGTGTGTGTATCTGTCCTGCTAGCAAACACTGGCCTGCTCCATCCTGACAGCTCTGTTGAGTGAGTTCTCCAGCTCCAATAAGACCAGTAACATTGGCCTCAGTATGGAGTTTCACGGAAGCTGCAAACGCGTCTTTCAGGTCTGTACTTCTGTCCCAATCTCTCTGAATGTGACCTTTGTTAACAGTTGTCTTGTCCCTGTGCTTACATTTGTATGTTAAACTGTAATAGCCAAAAACATTTAGAAATATTTGTGATGTAAATGTTTCATTGATATCAAATCATTGACAATTTAATTTTATTATTTTTTTATTTTTTTTGGTAACACTTTACAATAAGGTTCATTAGTTAGCATTAGTTAACTACATTAGTTAACGTAAACTAAAAATGAACAATACTTCTACAGCATTTATTCATTTTAGTTAATGCGTTATTAAAATCACAAGCTGTGTTTGTTAACATTAGTTAATGCTAACTAACATGAACAGACAATGAATGACTGTAATTTTATTAACTAACCTTAACAAAGATTAATAAACAGTGTAATAAATGTATTGTTCATTGTTCGTTCATGTTAATACATTCATGTTAACAAATGACACCTTATTGTAGTGTTTTTTTTGTTGTTGTTGTTGTTGTTGTTGTTTTTCTTTTAATGTTGATATAATTTTTGTTAGTTTTAGTTATTTTAGTACTAAAAACTAAATGAATATTAGAGATGTTGCAAATATCTGAAATGTTTTTTTATGCTTTTGTTAAGCATTAGTTTTTTGGTTTAGATTTAGGTAAAAAAAAAAAAAACTGTAACAACCATAATCTGAAATGTGTGGTAATCACACTGTGTATTTGCAGAATTATGTAATAACTGAAGCAAACCTATTGACGTTATAATTCAAATAGTGTCAAATAAATTTAATCTGAGTTTATATGAATATTGTAGAATTGACTCTTGAAATTGGTACCAATACCCAGCGTTATCTTGACTGCTTGTGCCTTTTATGACAAGTGTGTGTGTGTGTGTGTGTGTGTGTGTGTGCGCATATGTGGTTACTGAGGACACAAATTTGTATAATGACATGAGTTATGACATAGGTATTACAACGTGTAGGTGATTTATGAGGATGTGTTGTGTCCCTTTAATTCAAAAGGATTATAAATTAAAATAATATTTTTGAAAATTTAAAATGTACATAGTTTTTTGTTAGGGGCAGTTTAAGGTGTAGGGTGACTAAACAAAAAAAAATGCCATTAAAAAACCATAAACCATAATAAAACCATAAAAACCTGTGTGTGTGTGTGTGTTGCAGGAGGATGATCTCAGGCAGATCTTCATGCTCACAATGGAGGTCTTGCAGGAGTTCAGCCGGAGGGAGAACCTCAACGCTCAAATGTCCTGTGTTTTCCAGCGCTACCTTGCACTGGCCAATCAAGTGCTCAGCTGGAACTTTCTTCCACCCAATCATATCCTTTCATAAAAAGATTTTAGTGACTTCATATTTGTGTACGTTTGTAGCCATGTCTTTTTCACTTGTAAATTTAGAGAGTTGATGCAGGCTGGGCTTTCTGTGAGCACTAGGGAGCACTAGACCTGGACCACAGCCACAAATGTTTTAGAGGCACAAGGGTTAAGAAAGAAAATTAACTGAGACTTATTTTTGGATTAATGAT
Organism: Cirrhinus molitorella; assembly: GCA_033026305.1. Lineage (NCBI taxonomy): Eukaryota > Metazoa > Chordata > Actinopteri > Cypriniformes > Cyprinidae > Cirrhinus > Cirrhinus molitorella. The sequence goes on along the minus strand of CM065122.1, from coordinate 25,433,832 downwards.
AGACAAGCTATAATGTGATAATCATTCTTAACCTTCATACCATTTTTTGCTAAATAATCACGTACACAGAACATGATCCAGGCGCGTTTCTTGTTGCTCTTTAAAAAAAAGAACCTTGACCTTGCGGGTAACTTTCAGAGCATGCTTTCACCAGCTTGAAGCCACAAAATTTGTATTCATAATTGATTTGGATCTCAATGATTTAGAAAGTTTGTCCCACAGTTTCTTTGTTTTGAATATCCGCATACATTTCTAAAGGTTTTAAGGATCTTGTCTCTTCGTAGTTTTTCTTGAGGCTTTGCATGTATTTTTACTATTCGCATGTGCTAGTGTTAGTCCTACATCATGAGCTGTGATTGATGGTGCGCGTGCGTCTGTGTGTGTTTTAGCTCTGTGAGGCGTTAATCCCACTCAGGCTGACTTTGTGTCTCTCTGTCTCTTTAAAGAGATCTGAGCTGGCGTCTTTGCCAACCAGGGTCACATATCACTTACAAAGGAGGCTTGTGCCAAGCCCTTATCGTGCTCAATAAGTGTGCCTTTAAACACACAGCTCATTGAGTGCTGGGCTGGAATGTCGGCCGGCCATTTGTGCATTGATGTGTTTGCATAGTTTCAAGTCATATTAATTGCCCACTGGGTGCTGGAGGGGTTCTTTGATACTAAGAACACATTTGTTAAGGACACAAAGAGGACAGAGTAAGTTTGTTAGTGTTCATTTTTAAAATTGACTGTTTAAAAAGTTGCATGAATGAGTAATCAGCTCATCTGTCCTTTATTATTTAATGCAAAAAAGTATATATTTTTTGATAAACTCTATTTACATACAAGATACAAGGTAAACTTGTTTTATTATAATTGTTAATTTAATGTTTATATATATACTACCAGTCAAACGTTTTTTAATGTTTTTGAAGAAGTCTCTTCTGCTCACCGAGCCTGCATTTATTTGATTTAAAATTTAAATATTTGTGCTACTTACTCCAAGCTTTTGAATTGTATTGTGAAGAACTGTTTTATATATTGATGATGATTATAATAATAATAATAATAATAATAATAATAATAATAATAATAATAATAATAATTATTATTATTAATGTTTCTTGAACAGCAAATCTGCATATTAGAATGATTTCTGAAGGATCATGTGACAATGAAGACTGGAGTAATGATGCTGAAAATTTAGCTTTGATCACAGGAATAAATTACATTTTAGAATATATTTAATTGGCAAACAGTTCTTTTAAATGGTAAAATTATTTTACTATTATATATTTACTATATATATATTATATTTTGCAAAATGCTGTTTTTGCTGTACCTTAGTTTAAATAAATACAGACTGGGTGAGCAGAAGAGACTTCTTAAAAACATTAAAAATCCTAAAACTTTTGACTGGTACTGTGTATATATAAACAACATATTAGTTAAATATTTGTATTATGTAACTGATCTGGATAAACCAGTCGACCTCATGAGACACTAAGATAATCAATACATTAAGCAGTGTTAATGTTAAATATTACTAAAATTTAAATTTTTATTTTTATTTTTTTTTTTAGAAAGTTGAAAAAGAACAGCATTTATTTGAAATCTGAATCTTTTGTAACATTATAAATGTCACTTTTTAAATTTAATAATTAAAAATAATTAATTTAAAACAAAAAATGAAAAAAAGGTTTCTTTACAAAAAAAAGATCTGGCCCCAAACTTTTGTTTGTTAGTGCATATAAAATATTATATATTAAATTGTTATATATTTAATATGTATTAAATAATTATTTGATATATTATAACTGCAAACGTGACCCATCTTGTGTGTGTGTGTGTGTGTGTGTGTTTGTGTTTTAGAGTATGTTCCTGACAGCCGCTTAGACTTTTTTCTCAAAGTGCCGCCATCTCTCAGTAGTCAAGGCCATGGCATGCATGTCATCTGTTTGTGCCACACTCCCACTTGATGCATGTATATGTCATTTGTGTGAATCCTAAACATGTGATTCCCCTCTATGTCTGCAGGGCTGCATGTCTGCCCATGGCCCTAGTGACCCCCCGCGGCGGGTTGTGGCCAGACTTTGAGCCAGTCAGGTGCTCTGAATGGTAGAGCAAGATGACAGATGGCTGTGTGCCACCACTCATTTCTAACAAACAAGCACACATGCTCAAGTGGAACAGAGCTTTGTAAGACTACTGTCCCGGGCCTGACTACAGGGGAGGAGGACATTCCTGGGGTGTGCGGGGAATCTTAAGAGGGAGGATGTGACACTCAGGCTTCCTAATAGACTTGGATCTCATCTCTGTTCTCTGGCTCCGGGCAGCTCTCAGCACTTTCATAATCATTATGTTCGCTGAATGCCTTCTGATTGATTCAGTCTGCAGTCCTGAGCTCAACACACAATGTCCTTAGCTCACTTTCAGCTACTACTTCACAATACTCCTTTTACTTAAACATTTGATTGAACACCCCAGCCAATATATCAACCAGTGTGTCATTAATCAATACAGAGCTGCAAATATACATGAATTCAGTGATTTTCGGATTGAGGGAAGAGCATTTTGCAGATTCAGACTTCAACTAAAATTGTCTCTGAATTGTGCGATCGGCAGCTTGTTGCAGTGGCAATCATGGAATTTGTTTTTTCCTTGTGTGGAAACTGGAAATTTGTTTTGTTGTGGTACACATTTAACATATGAGATTTAGTTGATATTGCTTTAAGTTGTCTTTATTTAGGTATGTGCTCTTGGGGGTAATCCAAAAATCTGAGTTGTTAGGTTATATAACTTTCTTGTAACAGTGTTACTATATCTCATACCAACAGAAACTTAAAGGTGTTCTCTGCTACCTGTCAAAAAAAAAGAGATGTGACACAAATATATTATTCAGTGTAATGTAATTATGAAACATTGTTTTTTAAGAAATGTTTATCAGAAAAGTTATTTACCAAAATGTATTTATCAGAAAAATTTCATGAATTTTATTTATCATGAAAAAATTAACAGAAATCGCTTTTAAAGGGGTCATCGGATACCCATTGTCAACAAGTTGATATGATTCTTTGGGGTCTTAATGAAAAGTCTATAAAATGCTTTGGTTTTGGTGTCAAAAAAATGGCAGACAGTTTACAGCTCACTCAGGGCAGGTCTAAGGTAAGACAGCCATGTCAATTAACTATCATGAGAGCAGCCTTGGTCCGTGTGACGTCACAAAGAATCTGAGAATGGCTTGATCTGAAAAGGGGGTTATAATTTATAGGGATTTAAAAAAAAAAAAAACACTGGGTGGATTTTTATCATTATAGGGTGGATATAAACGCACACTGCCAACATGCATTTATGTTCAAACAACATGTAAATGTGAATTTTGCATTTTGCATTAAAACAGATTCAAATCAATAGTTCATTAACAGATTTGATTTGCTGATAACTTAATCATTTACACCCCTGCCTTTTATCCTTTTAAATTTTTTAAATTTATAAACTATCATTTTGTCTCTGAGTATCACATCTCCATGTTAACTACGCCATCTATAATGTAATATTCTATGTGTCTGCATAGCTCTTTATTCACTCCTTGAGTTAATGCGACCCTCCATTCTCTCTCTGCCTCAGTCACAGCATGAGTCTGTCTCCTAAAGCCAGCATGTCAGACTTTGTCTCCATCATGGCTTCTTCTACTTTCTCTCACATGTGGCAACACCTCAAGTGCAGCACAGATAAATGTTAAATCTTTCCATATGAAAGACCATGTATGTATGTGCTTTTATGTGACTATTCTGAGTGTTCATTTGAGTGTTCTGAGTGTTCATTTGAAAGCAAAGGAACCGTGTTAATGTTAGTTCAAATGATTGTAAATGTTCAGGACAGTCTGAACACCACCTCTTTTTCCAGGAGTTTTTTCTGTCAGACTTCAAATTGTTTGGTTATAGATACACACTACTATGCACAAATTGTGGTTTTTAATTTTTTAATATATCAGAGAAAAAGAACAACCCAGGAATTTTTGTTTAATGAAAATGACAACCCAGTAACTTTGTTTTGGTAGGCCTTTCTCTGCAACCTTGTAAAAAACAAGCCCCTTTAGATTTCACTCCTCCCTGTGATGTAGAGAGGGGATCTTAATATTACTGCCCTTTAATCTGCACATTTCTATGCGCTGTGCCATCATTTTGTTTTTGCAAGTGACAATGGTGTACAAGATCTAACCTCATGGCAAAAGTTTGAGAGAGGCTTGCTAACTGTTTTGTTGTTGGGTTCTCAGACAAGCACAGAACTGTATTAGAGTCCCAGCCTCAGAGGAGACGAGAGCAGTGGGTTTATTGATTTATTTACTGTACATTACATTGCTGTCACACAGATCTAATGTAAACATGCAATGTCTTTCCCAGCTGTTTACCTTCACAGACATAACTGACTGTTTTTGTAGCTCATGTGTGTTTTTAACATAAACTTGTATGTATTTGGCTGTTTAAGTGCAATAAGACATGAAAGAGAAAAGGAATTGGGGTATATTAACATTGTTTCTACGGGTTGTTTTTTATGTCAGCGGGTTGAATCAACCCCAATAACGTGATATTTAGCCCCTGGAATGCTAATTTTACCAGGGCAATCCCGCCAAAAACTAGTTTTGAGTAGCAATTGGGCGGGTTTTGTTGTGTAAACCTGGCAGCTCTGCCCATATGCCGTGTGACAGCCGCTTTCTGAGCACGTGCTTCAGATGTGTACGCTCAGAAAACCCTATATCAGAAGCTTAAACGAATGTGGTTTAAAATGCATGATTCAGCACCCATAGACATGATACTCATAACCAAACTGATGTTTTTAGCAGAGTATCTGAGCTACGGAAAAGGAGGTGGGGAACAGCAACTCATTTGTATTTAAACAGCTTGTTTCTGCTTCCACTCAAAATAGGCATTTTCAAAATAAATGTTCTGTGAGGTATTTTGAGCTGAAACTTCACAGGCACATTCTGGGGACACCTGGGACATATATTACATGTAAAAAGGGACATTCCTTATTGCACACTTATTGCAAGTGCTTTGTTTTTGTAAACTAAGGTTGGGGTTATACACAAACAAAGAGCATCTTTGGTTGTCACGTAACGCCTCACATCTTGCTTTCTGTGCTTATTCTATTGAACTCAGTCTAGCTGTTTTTGAACACGAAAACGTCCTTTGTGAGCACCTCTAAGACCCTCATCAGGAAACATGACCATACATCAGCCCAACATTACAGCGCTTTCTTGAGACCGATTAGCCGATTTCTGAGTTTGTCATGTGTTTCGTGTCTTTAGCAGCTGGGATGAGGGCTGGTGGAAACGAGTCATGTGCGTTTGTGAGTAAGCCCGGGTTGGGTTTCAGTAGGTCATATCTTTGGTCACCCTCCCAGTTTTTCATACGCTCGCACACTTTTCCAGCAACGGCTCCAAGTGACATTAAATGACCGGCTGGTTTATCCCCTGCGCCCCATCCATCCGTCAGTCAGTCTCTCCCTGCTGCGCTCATGTGGCAGGCTGCTATCAGCCCGCTGGTGGTCAACACACAAGCTCCAGCCGCTCTCCCTCAAGGCCCGTTCTCTCCTCAACACAGGTCACTCAGAGTTCTGCCGGCCCCTTGCTATTTTTAAGAGGCCATAAAGTCAGGTCTCCTCAAGACGGACAGAGGCAGAGGGGCTGTAACACTCCAGCACACTCATTCTAGTTTGGCACCTAGCACTTCCTGGTGTCTTGGTGAATGTATCGGTGAGTTGCCATTTAATTGCCTTGGACATATGTAGCTGCATATGGCAGATGTGAGCAGATACTGTAATGATGGTGTGTGTGTATGAGAGAATGAGAAAGCGCTTGCATTTGTCTGCTGGGAGTGACTGTGGGTCCGGCCCAGAGGAATGCGTGGCCTTTGCCGGTAACTGGCTTTGATCAGACATTCCTGTGGGAGCCTTTTCTCTCTCTCTCCCTCCCTGCCTCTCGCTCTTTTTGTCATTCCCGTTTTTTTTTCTTTATCCCTTTTCCCAGTGGGCTACATATGGAAGGGGGGAGACTTTGAGGTAAACATTTAGTGGGAGGGGACAGCACGATTGAATAGTAGTAACGGTGCTGCTGAAGAAGAGTGATAGAGAAGGAGCTGCAGATGCTGGGAATTCACTGCAGCAATTTTCCACACTCTTCTTAGTCTAGAACTGCACATTCAGAGAGAAGTGACAGAAAAAAAGGAGGTTAGAAACGTCTTTGCTTATTTTTTCTGCTTCTGTTATTGCCCTTAACTGAGGTGTCACTGGGGAGGCACTATATTGCCATGTTTGAAGCGACTCAGAATGTCATGCTCAAGCCAACTGAGTCCTGGAGGGAAACTCTTCTAGACCACAGAGTCATGGACCTTTTCTTCACTGTGAGTACCAACTTATACTTTTATTCTCTCTGAGGTTTATTCTCAACCTCCTACCTGGAAATGGATTTTACTCCTTTGTCTTCTTTACATTCAATACCTGCGTCCTCTCGTCCCCTGTTTATTCCTCTCATGCTCTTTTCTGCTTTTCTTCTTTTAAATAATGTCTCCAACTACTGATGTCTTAACCGAATGACACTGCATCAGACATTATTACGTTATTAATATTTAGCAGATATAGAAATATACATGAGGTGCGTTTTAGAAGAAGTGAGCTGAAGTTTTGTTGCACTGATTATTATATGTTGCCTTAGAAGCAGTGGTCAGTGGTGGAGGTGTCTGGCCTTTTTTATAATTTACTGAAACACTGCTGAAAGTTTGGCTTCAGTAAGATTAATGTTTTTTTAAGAAGATTCTTATGCTCATCAAAGCTGCATTTATTTGATCAAAAATACAGAAAAAAAATGTAACATTGTAAAATAATATTACGATGTAAAATAACGTCTTTCTATTTCAGTATAAATTAAAATCTAATTTATTCCTCTAATCAAAGCTGAATTTTTAGCATCATTACTTCAGTGTCACACGATCCTTCAGAAATCATTCTAATATTTAGATGTTAATCAATGTTGGAAATCAATGTTGTGCTGCTTAATATTTTTTTGGAACCTGTGATATTTTTTCAGATTTCTTTGACTAAAAAGTTTAAAAGAACAGCATTTATTTCAAATATAAATATTTTCTATTAATATACACAGCTGTCATTTTTTTCTTCTTTCTTTTTTTGAAAGAAATTAATACTTTTATTCAGCAAGGATGTGTTAAATTAATGAAACGTGATAGCAAAGACTTATATTATTGGAAAATATTTATATTTTGAATAAATCCTGTGCTTTTTTTTTACTTTTTAGGTAACAGGTTCACAAAAAATAGTTGGCAGCACAGCTGTTGCCAACATAGATAATTCTGAAAATAAATCGGCATATTAGAATAATTTCTGAATGATCATGTGACACATTTAAGACTAGAGTAATGGCTGATGAAAATTCAGATTTGCATCACAGGACCAATTATATTGTAAAGTATATTAAATACATACCAATATTTTATATTGTAAAAACGTTTTTAAATGCTTTTGAAAAGTGTCTTGTGCTTATTAGAAATGCAGTAAAGACTATAAAATTATTAAATGATTACATCAGTGAAAATGACTTTTTCAGCTATTTTTGAGGAATAAAAAGTTCAGAAGAACTGTATTTATTTGAAAACATTATAAACATTGTAAATGTTTTTGCTGTCACTCATGATCAATTGAATCCATCCTTGATGAATATACATTTTGATTTATTTATTTTTTAAAAAGCCTTACTGACCTCAAACAGTAGGGCAAATTATATAATAACACTTTCAGCACTCATGTATGCACGTGAACTTGCACTTTTCATCTGAAACCGAATCTGTGGGTGACACAACTGTCTCAGAGCAAACCATTTTCCAACTGTGAAGTTTGTCAGAGTTGCTCACGGCAATAATGACAACATTACAAGGAAAAATGTTAGGTAATGAGGTAATAAATAATTGTATTTCCCCACTGAATGATAATTGGGTATGCATAAGTACAGATTCAGTTCTGTCAGAATTGTACTGAGAATCAAATCTGTCATAAGCATTATTATATACCATAATTATTCACAGTGTCATTTGATATTGATGTTCAGTTTTAGATGACTGAATAAAGCTTTTGTTCTTCTTGTCACTATTGTTTGATTAGTATTCCCTAATTAAATTCCCGATTTGTGACCTTGGACCACAAAACCAGTCTTGAGTAACAATGGTATATTTGAAGTAATGGCCAACAATACATTGTACGGGTCAAAATGATAGATTTTTCTTTTATGCCAAAAATCATTAGGATATTTAGTAAAAATCATGTTCCATGAAAATATTTTGTACATATTCTACCATAAATATATCAACTTCATTTTTGATTAGCAATATGCATTGCTAAGAACTTGATTTGGTGATTTTTCTCAATATTTAGATTGATTTTTTTTTTTTTGCGCACCCTCAGATTCTAGTTTTTCCAAATAGTTGTATCTCGGCCAAATATTGTTCTGTCCTTACAAACCATACATCAATGGAAAGCTTGCTTATTCAACTTTATGACTGGTTTTGTGGTCCAGGGTCACATTTGACCTAATAAGGTCCCCTGCTGATGTGCTCTATATAAAGGCAGAATTAATTTTAGACTATTTTTCCCAGAAAATCATGTGTTGTGCATGCATTCTGCATAGCACACCTTCCTGTCATTAGAAATTCTGTCTAATGGCTCGTTACGTCTCTCAGAGCTAAAGCCTGCGAGGTTCAGGTTGTGATGTGTGGAACAATTCTGTCAGGTTACCCTCGGCATCAGTGATGCACATGCCAAATACCGTTCCGCTCTTTCTCCATTACCATTACACGGTCTCCCTGAGACATCTGCTGCCAAATAATGCTTTACTTTCCACCATCAGTCTTGGGTGGCTTCTACAGCCAGATTAGACGTTACTTTCCTTCACTCCGCTGCTCAGGAATGACTCTACAAGGTGCCAGTATGCTGCTTCATCGTTCACGCCTCTTTTCTTCAGAGAACTGGCGACAAACTGTGCTGCCGTCTTAACAAGGGTCAGTCTGTTGACCTGGAGGTCAAGGGCTGTTTAAACAGAAGTGTCTCATTTGTCTTTTCTGGGATTTGCTCTTAGGGGTTATAAGCACCAGAGTGTCTAGACCATAACTCTGATGGTGTAACATTTAATTTAGGATTGTTTAAAAGTTTAGTGAAGTGCTGAGCCTGATGTTGTGTGGGTCATGTGATATTTAGTGGTATTTCCAGTGGGTGGTGGGAGTGTTTTTGTTAAGGGATGAAGAGTGGTCAGCTGTCACACCCTCTGTGTCTTTACGAGTCTCCTTGTAGCTGTGTGTGGTGCGTTCGATGTTGTTTTTCTACGTTTATGCCAGGGGGATCTATGTGTGTATAAGGGTGAGTTATTGAACAGGAGGGTGAGTGTGCGTATGTCGGCCTGTCAGCGGTGTCTTTGTGTGTGTATGTTGGCTCGTCAGCTGTTGGTCTTCACTTCTCAGCTGTGCCCTGAACAGACGAGGGGGCGTCCAGACACGCGCTGCAGGGGTCAGAGGTGACTAGAGATGAGCTGCAGGATTAGACTCTGAACCCTGGATTCAAAGCCCCTGTTAACAGCCTCCAATCCTCCCTCAGGTGGTCTGAGGAGGGGATGAGCCATCCATCTAAAGAGAAGCGGTCTCTCGGCTTCTTTGATTGCCTTTCGGAGTTTTGAAAACAAGAAAATGACGCGTAACTTAAAATAAATCTCATATTCTCATTGCACCTAATAAAGCTGTGGTTACGCTAACATTTTCCTACTGGCCAAACCGACTGAAGGGTGTTTTTGTTGGTGGTTTTAGTTTAGGTTTGTTCTTACACCCTCCGTCTTCACATACACTCACTCGTTTAGTAACAAACAGTCATATTTTTATACAGCCATAAAATGGGTGAAACGCAGAAAAACATGTCTGGGTCACAATTCAAGGAAAAACACAGAAAAAATACATATTTTGTTTAACCAAAAACAGATTATAATTTAGGACCCTTAAGATTTAGCATTTGTTTTCATAAGTCAAGCACATTTCTTCACAAATTCTTATTAGAGTGTTTCCAGACATTTAACATTTTTTTTTGCTTTTTTAGTAGTGATTCTCACTGCAGATTTTATGTATGTATATATATATATATATAATATGTGTGTGTGTGTGTATATGTAATTTCTTTTTAATTGTATATTTCTGCAGTTCTGATATTTTATCTATTTATCTATCTTTTATTTTGCAAGGATGCGTTAAATTAATCAAAAGTGATAACATTTATAATAGTACAAAATATTTCTATTAAAAACCTAAAAAACATTATACTCTGCTGTTTTCAAAATAATAATAATAGCAAATCAGGATAATGGAATGATTTCATGTGACTGCAGTAATGAAGCAAAAATTCAGCTTTGAAATTACAGGAATAAATTACATTTTAAAGCATATTCAAATAGAAAATGGTTTAAATAATAAAAAAATATTTCACAATATTACTGCTTTTGCTGTATTATGGATCAAAGGCTTAGTAAGCAGAAGAAACTTCTATAAAAAAAAAAAAAAACATTACAAATCCTACTGTCCAAACATGTTTGACTGGTAGTGTACAAAGACTTTTTTTTTTGTTTGTTTTTTTTTTTTCTCAATAAGATGTGAATTTATCTATTTGTTTAACTGCGAATGAAGTGATTTAAAGTCTTCATTTCCATTTCAATATTTCTTGCGTTGCAGCGATTGGAATAAGATTTGATCGGTTTATTTATTTGAGAATGAGGTGTCACAATTAAAAAATATATATTTATATATATTTTCTTTAAATACATTTATTTTTTTAGTATCTATTATTTCTTTTATAATTTCGGATTTTGGTCTCACATATGTTTAGTGCTAAGCAAAGTTTTAGAAGCTGAGATCAGATTGTGACTCAGAGCATGTGCAGGGTTTGTTTATGGTATAAACACAATCAGAGCTTGTTATGGCACTTTGAATATAACGCTGTCAAGAGGTGATTGATCGTTGCCTCTGATTTTGTAACAGGATCTGAACAAACTGAATGTGACTGGAGCAATGAGCAGTGAGAATAGAAAGCAGGAGAGGGTCTAATCCTCCCCGTGGACACACACAAGGCTTTGTCTTTTCTCTAATAATAGGTCTCCCTGTGTCGCTTTTTTTCTCTCGTATTCATTTTGGAGAGCTACCTTGTCTTGTTTTGATTTAGACGCCCCCCTCGCTCCCTGCCAGACTCTAACTATAGTCGGACTCAAGGCGATTGGCATAGTTTGCATGGCGTGGATGTTCTTCAGCGCAGCTGTTTGTACAGAGCATGCTGCTCACAGAGCGTTGGCCTTGTACTCTTTCTTTCTTTCCCTATCCAGTTCTCTCCCTCTCATCTGCCCCTCACACCCCTCCTCTCTTTCTCTCTTTCGCTTTCTCCCTCCCTCTCTTCTCCATCTCAGAAGATGATTTCACACCGCTCTAGCAGACAGGGCTGTGCTATAGTGTGTTAGCGTTAGCACTTTGCCCAGTGGCTGATGTTCATCCGTGTATCTGAGGTGGTATGTGTTGGGAAAATGCTGCTTTAGGTTCGTCCACGGTCTTCCAGATCGTTCAGAGGGCTCCGTCCAACTCCGTGCACCTCTTCTCACAGCATCTCCGCCAGGACGTCTGGCGAACAGACGAGCGAGAGTAAGATTCCAGGGATTTAGAAAAGAAAAAGAGCAAAGGAGTGTGCCAAACAACCACATGTGCTGGAGACTCGAGTCGGTCCGCTCAGAAACGTTTACCCGTCTCTTCGGCCATGTAGCACTGTTTTTCGCCACTCGTCCTCGAGATTGCATCGGACTGGATTGAGAAGCCGATCTGATTGATTGGCTTGGGTTGTGGCAGCCAGGTGTTTTTATCCGCGGTAGTTTTGCCATTGGCGAAGGTGAGGGGTATTCCACAATTTTCCTCCGTTCCCTATTCCACTGAGCGGAAGGTTTCAAAGACTTGCGTGAGATGAGAAATCGAAGACAGACCTGCGTATCTGTGCGTAAGAGAGAGAGCAGAAGAAAGAGCGGAGGAGGAGGAGAGAGAAAGTATGTTTTTGTATGTCAATGAGAGAGGCTTTTCTCTGTGATTCAGGGAGACTGTGTGTGAGCTCCCCAGCCCGTGTGTTTTGTCAGCTGCCCACGGGCCGGTCTGCAGTTCCTCCTGGACTCTTTGAGGGGGCCTGTCTGGTTTTAACACTGTAGAGTATGCCTAGTCACATTTACAGTCTCTCGAACCTCTACTGCTGCTTTTCTCTCTCTCGTGCGCTCATATTATGCCTCCTGAGAAGAAGGATTTCAGTCTGTTGGTGAGCTGCGCTGATGTCGGTTTTGAGAGTTGATCGTTAGGTTCGTTTTAGGATTCATAAGTGTCAGTTAGTCCTTGAAGGAATGCATTTTGGCATTACAATCGACCTTTGAGTTCATAAGAAAAGTCGACGATCTGGCATCTGGCTTGCACTTTTTATGCTTTTGAAAATAGGATTGGTGTAAGGAGTCAGAAATTAACGTTTTTGTCTGTCTTGTAGGTGCACAGGAAGATCAGAGAGGACTCGGACATGGCGCAGGATTCCCTTCAGTGCCTGGCCCAGCTGGCCTCAATGCATGGCCCCATCTTCCCCGATGAGAGCGCTCAGGTGACCTACCTGGCCCACCTGGTGGAGGGATTGCTCAGCATGATCAATGGGTGCGTTTCTCTCAAAGCTTCAGTCACGCACTGCACTGTGTGCATGATATGCTTGTCATTCACAAATTTGTTATTTTGTATTTAGTTAACTGCATAGTTTTGTGAACCTAGTCTAGGTCTCGTTTCACCACACAATGATTATAAATAACCAAATAACTTGCCTTATTTAATATCAGTAATGAAATTTTAGAGAAGCGCAAAATATTCATGATTTTAAAAGTAGGCTTAATTTTCTTTAAGTAAAATGCACTCTACCAGTCAAACGTTTTTAAAATTTAAGGTATTTAATGTTTTTTAAAGAAGTCTCTTCTGCTCTTCTCTATATTTTTGCTATTTAAAATAACTGTTCTCTATTTGAATATATTTTAATGTCATTTATTCCTGTGATCAAAGCAAAATTTTCAGCATCCTTACTCTAGTCTTCAGTGTCACATGATCCTACAGAAATCATTCTAATATACTGATTTGCTGTTCAAGGAACATTTTTTATTATTATTATCATCAATATTTAAAACAGTTGAGTAAATGTTATTTTCAGGATTCTTTGAATAAAAAAAATCCAAAGATTCACATTTATCTGAAATAAAAAAGCTTTTAGAACACTGTACACTATGCCATTTAAAAGCTTGAAGTCAGTATTTTTATTTTTTGGCGAAAGACATTATAGAAATTAAGACTTCTATTTAGCAAGGATACTTTCAATTGATCAAAAGTGATGTTAAAGATTTTGTAATGTTACAAAAAAATTATTTCAAATAAGTCTTTTGGACTTTGTATTCATCAAAGAAACCCAAAAACATTCTACTCAACTATATCAAACATAATTTTGAGCAGCGAATCGGAATATTAGAATGATTTCTGAAGGATCATGTGACTGGAGTAATGATGCTGAAATTCAGCTTTGAAATTACAGGAATAAATTACATTTTTAAAATGTATTCAAATAGAAAACAGTTATTTTAAATGGTTAAATATTTCAAAATGTTACTGTTTTTGCTGTACTGATCAAATAAATACAGGCTTGGTGAGCAGAAGAGATTCCTTTAAAAAAAACATTAAAAGTCTTAAATATACTTTTGACTGGTACTGTAATTTCTTTCATTATTTTAGTTATTTTATTATTATTGTTTTTTTGTTTGTTTGTTTTTTTTGGCTAAATACGGCCCAGACATGTTCTTGACAATTTGTAATGGTATTTCTTTATTTTCTCCATGTATGTTTATAGAATTAAATAAATGCTATAGCTATGTTTAATTTACTAAATATAAATAGAGAAAATATATGCCCCTAACAGCCTCTTTTCCAGTAGCCAAATATGATCTATTAATAAAGTAAATTTTTCACACTGTTGTACAAGAAGTATTGGTGGAGCTGTGTGTTGGTACTCGCATTGTAAATGCTCTGTAATGTCTATAAAGATGGAATGATGTCTCTGCCGCTTTAAATAACACACATTCTCTCATACACTGCTGTTTGGAATTTGAGAACAAGTAGGCGTAGTGAGTCGGGGTCTCTCTCTCCCCACTCCTCCCTCTCTCTGTCTCTGCCATTCTGTAATCACCTATTCCTGGAGCATTTTTCCAGTTGCATCATCGGAAAACCATGCGGCAGGTCCGCCAATCTGCCGTGATTGAACTCTTCTGCTTACAATTTAAATCCATCTGATATGGGTTAGAGCCGCAGTTGGGAGCATTAAGAAAGGCAGACCTCGAGTGCTCTCTCAGAGCTAAAGAGGGAAAAAACACTCGTGTTCCCAGAATCCAGGTAGTGTGCCAGCACAACAGCAGTTTGGTGTTGTGCTTGAAATCTTTATGTCTCCTTTTACAACAGCTGAGGCATTTGTGCTTATAGACAAGTATTTTCAGGGGGACTGAAATATAAATGTTGAATTCCAGTGGATAAACATTTAGACTGTACCATACGTGCAGTTTACTCTGGACCATTACAGGTCCATACAGTATCTCATGGTACCAGATGAGAGAACAATGATGGAGGTTGGTTGTGGGATGATACTTTTAGGGTAACTGTATTTCATCCTCTAACAGGATTGAGATTGAAGACTCTGAGGCTGTAGGCATCTCCAACATTATCAGTAACCTCATCAGCACATTTCCCCGAAGCGTTCTGACAGCACTCCCGAATGAGCTCTTCGCCTCTTTCATTAACTGCCTTACACTGCTCACGTGTTCGTTCGGTCGCAGCGCCGCCCTGGAGGAGGTGGTGAGTACTGCATTTGTACCACAACAGACCACAGCCACACTTTACAGAGTATCTGAGGTCTATGAATGTCAGACTCGTTATTCTTTTTTATATAGAGAGAGAACTGCTCTGTTGCAGCAGACTTTTTATTGTGCTAAATGGAAAAATAAAACCATTAAACCAGGGTGTACTTTTTTGCACTCACATTTAGAACAGGGCACTGATATCCTGATTTGATTCTATTCAGATTCACAAGTTATTTATTTAGTCAGTACAATTTTATTGTTTTTGAAAGAAGTCTTAACAAGGCTGCATTTATTTAATTAAAAATATTGTATTGAGCTGTAATATTGTGAAATATTACAATTTAAAATAACATTTCTGTTTGGATATATTTTAAATATACATTTGAAGTTAAAAGTTTACATACATCTTGCAGAATCTGCAAAATGTTAATTATTTTACCAAAATAAGAGATCATTCAAAATGCATGTTGTTTTTTTTATTTAGTACTGACCTGAATAAGATATTTCACATAAAAGACGTTTACATATAGTCCACAAGAGAAAATAATAGTTGAATTTATAAAAATGACCCTGTTCAAAAGTTTCCATACACTTGATTCTTAATACTGTGTTGTTACCTGAATGATCCAAAGCTGTTTTGTTTGTTTGTTTGTTTGTTTTAAGTTTTTTTAAGTCCTGAACAGTTAAACTGCCCACTGTTCTTTAGAAAAATCCATCTTTTCACACTGAGGACAACTGAGGGACTCTCATGCAACTATTACAGAAGGTTCAAATGCTCACTGATGCTCCAGAAGGAAAAACAATACATTAACAGCTTTTTGAATTTGAAGATTACTATAAATTTAACATATTTTGTCTTCTGGGAAACATGTAATTATCTTCTGTGGTTCTATGGTTCTCAAAATCATACAGTCATTGTTGGAAAAGATTCAAATACACAAAAATGCTGAAAAAACAAAGAATTTGTGGGACCTGAGGGTAAACGTCTTTTATGTGAAATATCTTATTCAGGTCAGTACTAAATAAAAAATAACATGCATTTTGTATGATCCCTCTTATTTTGGTAAAATAATTAACATTTTGCAGATTCTGCAAGGTGTATGTAAACTTTTGACTTCAACTGTACTTTATTCAGTACAGCATTTATTTAAAACAGAAATACTTTGTAACATTTTGCTATCAATAAATTCAATGCACCCTTGCATAATAAACATATTCTTCAAACTTTTGAAAATGTAAATTAAAAAATGTAAATTATATACATTTTGTACTGTCTTAACTTAAAAGTTAAGTGTTCAGTAAATATGAGTGTGATTTACACTAAAATTGGAGAGTCTGATATATTTTCTTTATAAATGTCATTGTGTTATTAAATTATAATTGTTACTATAGTTAGGTACTATTAAAGGGATAGTTTGCATAAAAATGTTAAAGATTCTGCCATTATTTATTCACCCTCATGTCGTCCAATACGATTTTCGTTGATCATAAATTTAAGATATTTTTGATTAAATGTTCTACTAATCCTCTATTAAATTCTTTCTATGCAGGGTCAGAAAGCTGACACTTTTTATATTACAAATATCTTAATTTGTGTTCTCAAAATGAGTGAAGGTCTTACGGGTTTGGAACAACATGAGGGTAATTAGAATTTAATTTTTTGGGTGAACTCTCCCTTTAAAATGTTATTTACTATATTATACTTAATATCAGGATAACAGAAATATATTATTAAAAAATGGAGGGACAAGCTGTTGTGGAATTTAGAATGTGGAATATAGAAAAAAATGATGATAATTCCCGTATGTTGTCTCTTTCTCCAGCTGGATAAGGATGACATGGTGTACATGGAGGCATATGATAAGCTGTTGGAGTCCTGGTTGACGCTGGTGCAGGAGGACGAACACTTCCCTCGGGGCTGCTTCGTCCAGCCGGCTGTGCAGGTCTTCAACTCCTACATCCAGTGTCACCTCGCAGCTCCTGACGGCACGAGAAACCTGGTCAGAACAATTGCGTTTATCCATCTTCACATCCAAACACATCTTTCTCACCATGTTAAATCTGAACTGTTAACATTGTCAAAATGTCTCTGGCTTTCCAATTTACTGGTAATTTGTTGCTTTTGTTGAAATTTTTTTTGTTGACTTTGTGGTTTGCTTTTCATCTTAATTAAATAGGAAAAGCATGAAGCACAACAAATGTCTAAAACAGTTTTCCTTCAAAGCATCGTCTGCCAGAGTAACAGACGCTCCAGCACATGGTTTCAGTCATATGCATTTTTTTTTTTTTTTAGACTGCAAACGGTGTCGCTTCTCATGAAGAGGAAGAAATAAACGAATTACAGGAGGACGACAGAGAGCTGTTCTCAGATCAGCTGGCCAGTATCGGCATGTTGGGCCGCATCGCTGCAGACCACTGTATACCTCTGCTCACAGGGTACAAACACACAAGCCACTTCAGAGAAACCGCTGTAATAAACAAGCACTGTGAGCCTTACATTTGTCATCTGTCTTTAGTTTGTTGGAGGACCGAGTCACACGGCTTCACGGGCAACTCCAGAGACACCAACAACACCTCATGGCCTCTGCAGACCCAGGCACAGTGGACCGGAAAGTTTTAGATGACCTTTATGAAGACATTCATTGGCTCATATTAGTATCAGGTCTGTCTGATTTACTTATCCTCATTTGTACTCACAAATACAGGTAGAACATTAAAACCTCTTATACCTATGGAGGTTTTCATTCATTGAGGTCATTGAAATGTGTAATTCAGATGCAACTGGGCTTTATTTTTGATCAATTGGAGGTGTTTTACCACTCAGTAAAGTTGCTTTTTGTCATTGTATTGAAGTGTTTGGTATTTTAACAGGTTACCTCTTGGCTGATGACCCTCAGGGTGAAACACCATTGATACCTTCAGATGTGATGGAGTACTCTATCAAACACTCGACTGAGGTGGATATCAATACTACACTACAACTGCTCGGCTCTCCTGGAGAGAAGGCCACCTCCATCCCGGGATGCAACCGGACAGACTCAGTTATCAGGTAGAGAGACCTCACAGTGTACATGTGGCAGTGTGTCATTACTCCTGTAAAGAAGATTCAAGTTTATTGATGGTTAGTAGGTGTGTGAATTGTCTTATGATTTCCTTTTTGTTCACATTTTTCATGCAGTATCTTCCAGTTTTATTATAAGTTTAAGCTCACAAGTAGATTAAAAGTTATCTTAATATTTTATTTTTAACAAAAGAGACTTTCAAACACATTTAAAATGGTTAGTTCACCCAAAAATGGGAATTCTGTTATTAATTACTCACCCTCATGTCGTTCCAATCCCATAAGACCTTTGTTAATCTTCAGAACACAAATTAAGACATTTTTGATGAAATCTGTGAGCTTTCTGTCCCTGCATAGACAGCAACACAACTACCACCTTCAAGACCCAGAAAAGTAGTAAGGACAGTTTAAATAGTCCATGTGACATTGGTGGTTCAACTGTCTTGAACATTGCAGTTGTGTTTCTGTCTATGCAGGGTCAGAAAGCTCTCAGATTTCATCAAAAATATCTTAATTTGTGTTCTGAAGACAAACAAAGAACGTACAGGGTTGGAACAACATGAGGGTGAGTAATTAATGACAGAATTTTCATTTTTGGGTGAACCATCCCTTTAAAAAATCCTGCCGATCATTACATCTGCTTGTCTGATAAATGCCTTTTTCCAGACATAGTGGTAATGTTCAGCTTGTGAGCAAAATTACCCAGCCAGCTGTTTGCTGACCATGCTGCCTACAAGAACAATGACTTGTTTAAAGTTTATCACTCAGAATTGCTACTAGAGAGAGCAGGCATGGTGTAGCACAGGCCGTTTGATCTGCAGTTCGCTTGCCCAGTGGGGAATGCCCTGGCACGTGCCCAGCTAGGCCTGCCACGCTTACAGCAGCCCTCAAGTGGCCCCAACCCCGGCGCCAGCCAATGCTGCCGCACCACTCCCCACACATTATTCAATTAGAGTGAGACCAGGTGCCGCTCAGATCTCAGGGTCAGAGGGGAGCACCAGGGGCCTGGAGTTGTGTGTATTCAGAAGCTATTTCCAAGTTGATTAATTTTTGTTTTTATTATTATTTTTTTGTCTGTGTCTGTTTTTTGTTTTTGTTTTTGTTTTGTTTAAGGTCTGCATGCACCATTTTTTGTATGACTGGTTTATATAACTTATAATTATAATAAAAATATGAATACTGTTTTATAATATTTTTTTAAACGGTAGTAAAGAAATATATACTACCAGTCAAAAAATTTGGACAGTAAGATTTTTAATGTTTTTTTTAAAGAAGTTTATTTTGCTCACCAAGCCTGTATTTATTTGATCCAAAGTACAGCAAAAATGGTAAACGTTTGAAATAAACTATTTAAAATAAATAACTCTTCCTTTTGAATATATTTTAAAATGTAATTTATTCCTGTAATTGAATTGTAACTGAATTTACATCATTCATCTTCATGTAAAATGATCCTTCAGAAATCATTCCAATATTCTGATTTGCTGCTCAAAAACATTTATTATAAGTATTGTTAAAAAACAGTAGAGGATAATTTTTTTTTTTCAGGTTTCTTTTGAGTAGAAAGGACAGGAGAACAGCATTTATCTGAAATAGAAATCTATTGTAGCGTTAAAAATGTCTTTATCAAAATAAGTTACATTTATTAATTTTAAAATGTATTTCTATAATTTTTTAAAGAAAAAATAATTACAATGGCTCTGGCTTTTGAAGGGTATAATGTATAATGTTACAGAAGCTTTTTATGTCAGATAAATGCTGATCTTTGGATAATAAAAATAAATGTTTCTTGAGCAGCAAATCAGCATATTTGATTTCTGAGGCTTCATGTGATACTGAATATTGGAGTAATGATGCTGAAAATGTAGCTTTGATCACAGGAATAAATTACATTTTAAAGTACATTCAAATAGAAAACATATATTTTAAATAGTAAAAATATTTCACAATTTTTCTGTTTTTGCTGTACTTTGGATCAAACAAATGCATGGCTTGGTGAGCAGAAGAGACTTTAAAAAACAATAAAAATCTTACTGTTCAAAAACTTTACTTGTGTGTGTGTGTGTATGTAAAATGTATATTTTAAAATATTACAATTCTTATTACAATTCCAATAGATGTTGTCTTTATAATATTAATAGATAGTAATTAATTATATATTTATAATAATTGCAGTAGTGACAGTTACTGCTAACAATAGTAGTAATATATTAATACTATTAATATGAATAATAAATGTATAAATAAATACACATTACTATATTGTTGTTATTATTTTATTATTGTTATAAGTGAAGGGTGAAGGAGCAGGAGATGGGCTGCAGATGTTATACTTAAAAGGCTTTTTTCCTTTGCATTTCCAAGCAGATATTTGATCTGATTCTAATCAGATTGGAATGGGATACAAACTGTGACTTTAATGAATAATGTAATTTTAACGATGTAGAAGCTGTTTATGTGGTTACTGGTTGGGTCTCATAGAGACCCAGTGGTATTGTTTGCAAAAAATCTGCCTGTAATCTGATTTGGGCTTAATGGATGGTGTTATTCCAAAACTGTGGAATGGGATAGAGGTGAGGATTGAAAGATTGGAAGGACGCTGAGTTGATGGCGAATTTGAATGGGGGCGATGTGGAGGTCAAAGGATTTGGAGAAGACAGTAGGCTGGTGATGAGTGGGGGAAGGCGAGCAGACTGTAGAGGATTTGGAAAGACAGTGGGCCAAGGTATTGTGTTTCCCAATAGCAGGCACCGACCTCGCAGCTTCGAAATGTCAGTGAGGGTTTTATCTTAACAAACAATGTGAAACATTTAATGGTGCTGCACTCCGCAGGGCACATGGGATATCACTCTTCCAGGATAGTAAGCTGCACTAATCCCTTTCTTGTGTCGTCTTTCTTTACTGGTGGAGGTGTGAGGGAATGATAGCGTTTGTTATTGTGGGCCTTTGTTGAGTCTCGGAGCATCTAGACAGAACCGCCATAAACTCTCTTCCCTCCCCTTCTGCCATTTCTCAGCCTTGTTTTTCTTCTCTCTTCATTTTCCTGTAAACAGCAGCCTGTCAATTCTATTTGAGATTTGTTCTGCTGGCAGGAAATTGCCTTTCCAGGAATTAGCATTTTCATTTCTCTGTATCTCTCTGTCACAGGTTGTTATCGGCGGTGCTAAGAACCTCAGAGGTGGAATCTCGGGCTACACGAGCGAGTCTGACTGAGCTCCTGAGTCCTCAGATGGGCAAAGACATTGTCTGGTTTCTTCGGCGCTGGGCCAAGACATACCTATTGGTGGATGAGAAACTTTACGGCCAAGTGAGTTACCAAAATTAGGTCAATCAACGTGTGGAAACAGTTGGCGTGTTGTCTGAATGAAACCTGCAGTTTGTTTCTGTTTTGGCTCTGTTCAACAAAATCACACACAAATTCCTGGAACCCAACCTAGACATTTTTATGCGACGTTTTATTACTTCTGAGTGTTTGTCTTTTGTCTTTTACTTCACTCCCTCAGATCAGTATGCCTCTCAGCACAGCATTTGGAGCGGACACTGAGGGTGCGCAGTGGATTGTGGGATATCTGTTGGAGAAAGTGATCAATAATCTGTCGGTGTGGAGCTCTGAGCCAGAACTGGCTAATGACACTGTGGAGCTGCTGGTGACTCTGGTGGAGAAGAGAGAGAGGTTTGTGTCTGCTTGCTGGAGTAATGCGTACGTGGGCATCAGTATGGGCTAATTGTGTCTATTTAGCCAAACACCCTGCAGGACAAGTGCTCACTGACAGGCACAAGAAAGCGAGTGGTTTGAGCTGGTGTCTTCATTTACCTTTAGTTAATATACGACCAAATGTTTTTAATGTGCCCCACCTGCTGGTGGAATTATGACATTGCACTTCAAAATTATTTCTAAATTTAAGATTGCATAATGCTACAGGAATAAATGTTAATTATATTAACAGTAATTAGCACTGTATATCAATGCACATCTTTTTTTTTTAGAAAGAAATATAAGATTAAAGGAATGTTTCATAAGTCTATTCATAAAGGAACCATAAAATGAAAGCATATAGTGATCAGGTATTGTCAAACAACTGAAAGTGACATATGACTCTGCTGTATTCAGATTCTTCTGAAATTGTTTTATGTAAAGAATAATTTAAAGGAAACCAACGGTATTAAGACTTGTATGGCTTAATAATGTAAATATGATGTCTGTTACAGAAATATGTAGTAGGAAACCCATTAAACATTTTATTTTAAAAATCCACATCATTTTCTACACATACTATATAAGCACAATTATTTCAATGAATTAAATGTTTGCACACTGTAAGCTACTTGGCACTACCTGTTGCTATTTTGATCGCAGCACAACTCGGAACATAAAATACTGATACGATGTCACATTGTGCAACTTTTGGTTGTAATTTTTAGTCGAAGGGCAACAACAGAAGTGATGTAAGTCTTCACTGCTTTCCTAGCTATAAGAAGAGGAGAAAAGAAGGGAAAGATGCCCGTGGACAAATAAAACTTCCTAAAGACATGTGTCTTTGATCTCTTCAATTTATCCCTGATGCATTTGAGTCTTTTGGTAGATCACAGCAACTGAGAGCTTACAGTTGGTGAAAAATATAAGCGTAGGCCTAAACCAAAATGCTGTACCATTGATTTTTCCTTACAAGGAGTCTAGATGCACCCGGATATCAAGTGAAATCCATGCTGAGAAACTCCTTCAGTTCCAGTCGCTGTGGTCTACTTAATGCGTCAAAGGCAGCAGGGCTAAAGTGGAGAGAACACAGACTTGTGTCTTTAGGAAGTTTTATTCGTCATTTTTAGTTGTGTTGTGGTAAAAATAGTAACAGTTTGAGACAGTAACTAAGTGCAGCCATTTGACGTGATCAAAACAATGGCACACCCCATAGTCCAAAATATGTATTAACGATGTGGCTTTTTAAAATAATGTAAATCTTTCATGGATTTTCTACTACATATTTCAGTAACAAGCATATTAAGCCATACAAGTCGTAATATCTTGGGTTCCCTTTAAAGGAACACTCTACTTTTTTTGCAAATAGGCTCATTTTCCAACTCCCCAGACGCTCATTTTTAAGCGCAATGCTTATGGTCTAATCCGATTCAATTATCTATGCTAAAAGGGCTACCGGGAGAACCGGAGATCGGCTGAATGGATTCGAAAACAGTAAAACTCATCTGTTTAACTCTGGGGGAGTTGGAAAATGAGCCTATTTGCAAAAAAAAGTGGAGTGTTCCTTTAAGTCATTCACAGAAAAGCAATAATTTCTTCCATTGTAACTCTTAAATGTCATTCACATACACTACTGATCAAATGTTTGGGGTCAGTAGGATTTCTTAATGTCTTTGAAAAGTCTCAGTAGGTATGTAACAAATAGATATAGAAAAACAGCAACATACAGTTAAATCAGCACTATTATTAAATATTACACTTTAAAATTATTACAATGTGTTAGTACTTTGAATTTTCATCTTTTCCTGAAATGAAGCTACATTTTCAGCAGCCATTACTCCAGTCTTCAGTACTGATTCATACTAATATGCTGATTTGATGCTCAGTAAACATTTCTAATTATTTTTGTGGAAACTGTGATATTTTTTTTCTAGAATACCTTGATGAATAGACAGTTTAAAACAACCACATTTATTTGAAATGTAAATCCTTTGTAACATCATAAATGTTACAATTTTATGCATCAATTTTATCATCCTTGCTAAATAAAAGTATGTATTAAAATCTGACCCCAAACTTTTGAACGATAATGTATGTGCATGCAAACTCTTGCATCTCATAAATAATTTGAATGTCATACAGATCTTGAATTTCATAACAGTGAATAAATGATGATTATTACCTATTATCTCTAAGTAAAATGAACTCCTATGATATGAAGCTTGTTTATCTGTGCTAATCTCAACTCTTTGCTTTCTCTTGGTTCAGAGCAAATATCGTGGTGCAGTGTGAGAACTGGTGGAGCTTGGCCAAGCAGTTTGCCAGTCGCAGTCCTCCCTTGCATATGCTGTCCAGCACAGTCCAGCGGACTCTAATGAAGGCTCTGGTCCTGGGTGGCTTTGCTCACATGGATTCTGATACCAAACAGCAATACTGGGCTGAGGTGAGAAGAAAATTATTCTAGAAAAATGTTGGGAAGGTCAAGCATTTTTGCTGATGAGAACGCAAAGCAGTAAAAAAAGACAGGGTTTATGAAGCATGGTCTCATTATGTCTCTTTTTGTCTCTGGGCTGCAGGTATTGCATCCACTCCAGCAGCGCTTCCTCAACCTCATTAACCAGGAGAACTTCGCTCAGATCTGTCAAGAGGAAGCTGTGAAGCAGGAGATCGTGGCCACTCTGGAAGCTCTGTGCGGCATCGCTGAAGCAACGCAGATTGACAATGTAGCGTCTCTCTTCAGCTTCCTCATGGACTTCCTGTCCAGCTGCATCGGCCTCATGGAGGTCTACAGAAACTCGCCAGAAACGGTCAACCTTATCATAGAGGTGTTTGTGGAAGTGGCCCACAAACAAATCTGCTACTTGGGCGAGGTGAAGATATTAACACTTGCATTGATTTTGATGCGATCACACATTCATACAGTATTTGAAGAGAAGACTGTATTCGTCCTGCATCCTACATATGTTTTTCAACACACCATCTCTCTGTCTCCACAGACTAAGTCTATGAAACTGTATGAGGTGTGCTTGACGCTGCTGCAGGTTTACTCCAAGAACAATCTGGGTCGCAAGAGACTAGATGTAGCCGCAGAGGAGGACCAGTACCAGGACCTTCTGCTCATCATGGAGCTCCTCACCAACCTGCTCTCCAAAGAGTTCATTGACTTTAGTGACACTGGTATGAGCATTCATTCATGATTTGTCATTTGCATCATAGCTTGTAAGTGTTTACATGAGAGATGAGGAGTAACTGTGTTTTGTGTGCAGATGAAGTGTTTCGCGGACAGGAGCAGAGCTCAGGTGCTGGACGGGCCGTATCAGCTGCTGATGTTGTGCTGTATGGGGTGAATATTGTGCTGCCCCTCATGTCTCAGGACTTGCTTAAGGTAAAAATAGATTTTTCAGATGTTCTCACATCAGTTCATAGCAAGCTCAGATACTTGAAGTAATAGGTGTGCTACTGTTCTGAAATGCTCTTCTTTCTTTCTCTTGTACGCAGTTCCCTTCTCTGTGTAACCAGTATTATAAGCTCATCACCTTCATCTGTGAGATTTTCCCCGAGAAGATCCCTCAGCTGCCTGAGGAGCTCTTCAAAAGTCTCATGTGCTCCCTGGAGCTTGGCATGACCTCGTATCCTTGCTGTTTTTGTGTATATAGAAGAGTTACGTTGAAGTCTGTGCTTGCTAAGCATACTGTGCTAGATTTCATTTTTGAGAATTTTGAATAATGGTGTCTACGGTCTAGTGTTTTTTCCTTAACATACACTGCAGGATGAGCTCAGAGATCAGTCAGCTGTGTCTGGAAGCTCTATCCCCATTGGCTGAGCAGTGCGCCAAGACACAGGAAAAGGACACACCCCTATTTATTGCCACACGGCATTTCCTTAAGGTGAGTCACATGATGTCTAAACCAGTGGTCAGCTGTTGTGGATTTTTTAACAGACAATGTCTGTTCAATTCATTAACGTTTGGTGTGGTTTTTAAAAGAAGTCACTTAAGCTCACCAAGGCTGCATTTGTTTAATCAAAAATAGTAATATTGTAATAGTAATGTTGTAATAAAACAGTAATATTTTCAAATATTGTTACAATTTAAAATAAGTGTTTTTCTGTTTTAATATTTCAAGTAGAAATTTGGCAGTCATAACTTTCATTCTCACATGATCCTTCAGAAATCATTCTAATATAAAGATTTGATGCTGAAAATGCTGCTTAATAGTTTTGTTGAAACTGGTGTTTGTTCAGGATTTTGTGCTGAGCAGAGAGTTCAAAAGAACAGTGTTTATTTGAGAAAGAAATGTGTAAAATTTAAAAATGTCTTTTACTGTCCCTTTTGATCACTTAAAGGGATAGTTCACCCAAAAATGAAAATTTCCCCATGATTTACTTACCCTCAAACATCCTAGGTGTATATGACTTTCTTTTTACAAGTACAATCAGAGTTAAATACAGGGTGCCCACGGGTCCTTAAAAGGTCTTAAATAACGTTTTCCAAATATAAGGCCTTAAAATGTCTTAAATTCAGATTTGATGGGTCGTAAATTATTTTGGTCACATTACCGCTAAAATATCTTCAGTGTGACGGACCTAATGACTGTTTAAAATCATTGGACAGACCGAAGATTGAAAAACAAACAAACAAACAAAAAACGGTGAAGCATCGAAACGCAAGAATGATTTTTTATTTTAATACATACAACGTAAACATCTTTTGATAATAGATGGTGTATTTCTGGTATCAAAATCGCGTTCCCTGTCTCTTAGTAAAGGTAAAAAATGAGGTAAAAATTCAAAATGTGTAGTTTATTTATAACATGATATAGTTAAGTAACATAGCAACGGAGCTTTGCTGAATATTATCACGATTGCAAATGTTACATTGATTTTCCTGTAAACAAGTAATTAGTCAAGTAGTTATTACGTTACTTACATTTTAAACACAATATTTACTCGTTTGTTCCATTTCATTACCGAAAATAGTTCCAAACAAGGATCACAGCAGCACATTCTCCAAGCAACACGGTGCTTTGTTACTGAATGATTCTTCAGCGTTTTGAACGAATCAGTTGAAATAACTCATATTGACTCGCTCATTAAAGGTCCACTGAAGTGCCTTGAAACACGCAGCGTTATTCTATGTGGTGACGCAATTTCAACTGAAACAGGAAAACAGGGCGAGCCATATCATGCAGCCCCGCCCACTTTTTACAATAGCCAATAGCGTTCCATTTGTATCTGTTTGTGCCAGGACCGTTGAGCTCCATAAAGCCTCATTTGACAGCTTATAACAGCCACAGTCTAATAGATTACCCCCTAGATTTAATATGAAACTCTTACTAAAACAAAATGGTGATCATAATCATGCTGAGGCTGTGGACCGGGGTCAAAGTCCGGAGTAGACTGCGATGTGCGGCGGTTTGCGTGACACAACGCGAAACCAGACCTCAGAAAACACTGTCTGAATCATTCGCTGTCACCTGCATTGCACACTATCTGCCATTCACCATACAGAAAGTACTAACTCTGTGAACAAATGACGATCTCAGCCGCAGCTTCAGCATGTATTTATAGTGTAGGGGGCGGGGCGCTACGGATTCTAGAGAGCATTTGATTGGACAGAATGTTTGACAAGCTGAAGTGCAGCGTATCATCAAAACCGTTAATGCATATTGGCAGAAGTGATGAAACTCTAGGTTTTGAATGCTCATATCTTGTAAATGCGAATTTTGTCATTGTTTTGGAGCACACTAATTTATAGATAACTGTAAGGCTAACATTTTAATACCAAAAGCTAAAAAAAAACTTTGATTTTGATTTCATGGGGACTTTAAGTGACTTACCGCCGCCTATTGGTGGTTTAGTGAAAGTATGCGTTCCCCCCAACATTTCTTATTTGTATGTTCAGAAATGCATTTAAAACATTAATCTCATAACATCATTTATTGCAGTGTAAATTTTGCAGTGTAAATCTGACTGGTAACAGCTCTATAGAATTTATTGATAAGTTGTAATAATTTGATGAAAGGTGATGCATACATTTCAAAAGTTTAAAACATAGGCCTTTATAAAGGCATAAAAATATGCAGATTTAAGTATGTAAGAGCTGATAGAACACTGATGAAAATATTGCATAAGAAGAAATTATTTACACCCCCGAAAATCTTGGGGTGAATAAAGGCCTTCTGAAGCAAATTGATGTTTTTGTGTAAGAAAAATATACATATTTAAAACTAGTTTTAGAAACTGTAATCTCTAGCTTCCACTAACTGCCGTTTGTGTGTTCATGAGAGAGTGGCGTTCCAGTGGATGATATAGGTGAAGCGTAAGGTCCGGTAAGAATATGCTAATCTCATGAGAACCATGTTTTGTTTACAGCAAAGGAAAACCAGTCTCCTCTTGGCTTATATCAAAATCTTTCTACATTTTTCTTCGCAAATCCTTGTTTTGTACTTCTAATTCTTGAACGGTATTTCGATTTGCTCCTACATCATCTGCTGGTATGCCACTCTCTCATGTACGCACATACAATAGTTAGCGGAAGCTATAGATTACGATTAATAAAGTTTTAAATATGGATATTTTTCTGATTTCTGCCCAAGTCATGATGGATTGCATCTGCTGTAGGGATGAAGACTCTCATAACTCTCATAAATCCACACTCAATCACGGCGTCATCAAACTACACCTTTGGTTATTTGTTTTGAATATGTGACCTCAAGCAGCGAAAATGTTGCATTATCCCAACTCAGTTTTTGCCATGAAAATAGCCTTAGTAACTACAACTATTGTTTCTAGTTACAATTGTGCGGCTGTCAGTAATGTCACTAAACTTCATTGTAATATGTAATTGTCTGAGATTGATATACATGCATAAAATGTTGATTTAATAATGTACATTTCCCCCTCTCTCTCTCACACACACTCTTCCTTCATAGCTTGTGTTCGACATGCTTGTGCTTCAGAAGCACAACACCGAGATGACAGTAGCAGCCGGAGAAGCGCTCTATACATTAGTGTGCCTTCACCAGGTATGTTTTTTTTTATGATTACATTTTGAATTTTAGCTAAAAGAAATGCGTGATTATGTGATGTTACTGTTATGTGAAGTAACAGTTGATGTGATGTTTGTGTTAGGCGGAGTATTCAGAGCTGGTGGAGACGTTGCTCTCTAATCAGAGGGACGCTGTGATCTACCAGCGGCTGGCGGACGCTTTTAACAACCTCACTGCCAGCAGCACGCCTCCAACCATGGACCGCAAACAGAAGGTGGCCTTCCTGAAAAGCCTGGAGGAGTTTGTTGCCAATGTTGGGGGGCTTTTGTGTGTCAAATAAGCCACTTCCTCTAGCAACTGTCCACAACAGCTTCCCCTCTCTTTCCCTCGACCACTCAGAGAAGCCTTTCACCATGCCAAACCATGGAGATGCTCAGCCCCCGCCGCACAGGTGGAGACGCTTCCGGGCCTTCAGACACACGCTTCCAGAGAGCAGATAGAGGCTGGGCGTAGGCCCGAGAGGGGACGGCCGGTCGTGATCATCTCGGTTGATCATCTGACCGTTGTTTACTTAGCCACTGAGAGCTCCTCACATAAACATTTGTGAAATGCAGAGGGGTAATCTTTTTGAAAGCCGACCCCTTCCTTCCCCTTTTACACACTCACACACACACAAAGTCTTTTGCAGACACTTCTCCTCGAGTGCCTTTGTACTTGGTTTCTCATGGCTCAGATCCAGCTGTCTACAGCGACGAATTGAACTGTCGTATTGCTATCATGGAAACTAGGATTGTGAGCTGTGGTTGCCATTATAACGAAAAAGCCTTTCCCAATGAAACTTTTAATTGCAGGAAGGCCCTTTTGAAAAACCAAATCACTTTTGTGTTTAAGGGTGTATATATATTTTCAAAAAAAAAAAGACAAAAAATGAAAGGACTGAAAAGTTTTTATAAGATTATAGTTGACAGAACTTTCAGATTTTTTTTATTATACAACTTCACCTGAAGGACAAGGGGGCTAGTTTGAGTTATTTTTTTTTTTTTTTTCCCTGGTTGATTTGATTGGTTGTAGTTTTACTCTTTGCCATTGTCATTTCGCCCTGATCGCAACAGTATCACTGAAAGCGTTCTTGACAAAAATACATGGTGTCTGATGAATTATGATGGACATTTTTCACATGATCGCCTGATGTTCCCAATAAGGTTTTGTTTTTTTTAAAAAAAAACTTCAACAGTGTTCCACTTACACTAGCACATACACACACTCAGAATTGTGGAACAGTCAATGTTGCTGTAGCAATAAAATACCAAAAATGATGATCGAGGGATGTCAGATGTTTTATTCAGGGCATTTGATGGTCTTTATTTCCATTGTTCAAAGCACTAATTGTTATTTTGGAATGTCTGAAATGATCTGTAAAGTGTACATAAACTTGCTATAAAAATTGTTGTCTTGGTCTACATTAATATATATATATATATATATATATATATATATACACACACACATAATTTATACACTTTAAACACAAATGCTTGTCCTGTCTATCTCTGTAATGCACATGCGAACTCTGTGCACATTTTTTCCTCCAACTTCAAAATCGTCCTACGTTTTTGTAAAGGGCATTTGACCTTTTTACATTAACTTTGTAAACACTGGGTCAGTATTTCTGCAGCGATGTAGGACAATTTTGAAGTTGGAGAAGAAAATGAAATGGGAGTTTTTTATCGATATACCCTATTAAACGCATCTCAGAGCTAGAGAACACGAGCTTTTTAGGTTAAAAAGAATATCAGTTGTAATTTTTTTTTTTTATTTTTTTTTTTAGAAAATAATTTTTTTTCCCCCCTAGATAAGCATTTAAACTGCATTTTGGATGTTCAAACCAAACT
Source organism: Cirrhinus molitorella (assembly GCA_033026305.1). Lineage (NCBI taxonomy): Eukaryota > Metazoa > Chordata > Actinopteri > Cypriniformes > Cyprinidae > Cirrhinus > Cirrhinus molitorella. The sequence goes on along the minus strand of CM065122.1, from coordinate 25,403,243 downwards.
CGCCGGCACCACTGAAGTCTACTATATGGAGAAAATTCCTGAAATGTTTCCTCAAAAAAAAAAAAAATTTCTTTACCACTAAAGAAAGACATGAACATCTTAGAAGATGACAAGGGGGTGAGTAAATTATCTGTAAACATTTGTTTTGGAAGTAAACTAGTCCTTTAACATTTGCCGCGGGTTGAAGCGATCCCTGGCATGCTAATTTTACCAGGGGAAAACATGTATTTTACTCCCCGGAACGCTATTTTTTTTAGCTAGTTTTGAGTAGCAGTTGGGCAGGTTTTGTTGTGAAAATCCGGCAACCCTGGAGCGATTGTACTCTCTCGGCCACCGTAGTGCAAACACGTGTGAAGCTGTTTGCTCGGCTTCTGTTCCACACTTGTAAGTTACTGCTTAAATACACGCTTCGAGAGCGTTGTTCATTGGTAAGGTAAGTTTAAAGACTGATTAAAGTGTAAGTTACGGTTATATTATATATGGATTGCGACTGTTAGCCAAAGCGGATAACATCAATATTGACTGAGGGTTAAGGTGAGTGTTTTTTCAGCATGCCTTGCTTCGCTGAAGTATTCCCGTGTCATTTTCTTAAGAAGGATCTGTTATCATGAGCGACAGTGACGATGATGTGCCTCAGCTCTCTGCGGCGACACTCGCAGCGTTGCAAGAGTTTTATGCTGAGAGTGGAAGGACGGGAGTGGAGCAAAACACAATCAAAAACGAAAAGTTCTGTGTTGGTGCTGTAGAGGAGGACTGGGTACGGTAAATGTACTAGAAGTGGCTTAAGCGATGATTTGTTGATTGTTATACATTGTATTGTATGATCTTTGTTATACACAAGTATATATGAAGCGCGTGATATCAGTAATCAGCTCGTGTGTTTGTGTCTATAGCGCATGAGTCAGTTCTGGTACAGTGAAGACACGGCCACACGGTTAGCAGAGGAAGTCCTACAGCAGGCTGGAGAACATGGGAGGTTGGTCTCAAGCGCCTTTGTTTAGAATTTACAATTGTGCAAATTTTTTATTTTTTATTTTTTGGAATATAGCACATTTCATATGCAATGGTAATTCAAAGTGCTTTACATAAAAGGAAATAAAATAATCATAAAAACATGAGATGAGTTAAAATAATAATAAATCATTTTTAAAAATGAATTAAAACAGGAATAAAAATTATTATACATAAAATACAGTGCAGTCAGTTCGGACATAGCACAGTGCTCATTCAGTAAATGTACAACTGAACAGATGAGTTTTAAGTCTGGATTTAAATGTGGCTAATGTTTTAGCACATCTGATCTCTTCTGGAAGCCGATTCTAACTGCGGACGGCCTTGGTACCCTTCTACCCTTGGTATTTCTAACTGACTCGATCCTAGTGATCTGAGTGGTCTGTTAGGTTTATATTCAGTGAGCATATCTGCAGTGTATTTTTGTAATGTCCTAGGCCATTGAGTGATTTATAAACGAGTAAAAGTACTTTAAAATCAATCCTAAATGTAACTGGAAGCCAGTGGTTCTAGTCAGAATCCAGTATAGAACAGAAGGTCAGTAATGATAGGCTTTCACTACCATTGATTGATTCATTTAATGGCCCTTACCGCAGGTTATACCTCAATACACCATTAGGAGATGGCAACTGAGTGGATTTTTTTATAATCGTGTTGTAAGCAAAAACATTAATTCTACCAAATTATTAAAAAATACATCGTTCATAGACTTGGAAAAACTAATAGATTAACATGTAATGGTTCTTATACCTCATTAAAGGGTTAGTTCACTTAAACAATCCTGATAATAGACTCACCCCTATGTGATCCAAGATGTTCACAAAAAGAAATTAGGCTTTTTAAGGAAACATTCTGGGATTTTTCTCCATATAGAGCGTTTACACGCTGCAACATCAATCGGCCTTATTGGCGGCACAGAACGTAAACGGTGCCACTGAACCGAAGGAAACTGCTGAAAATGATCAATAATTACTGTGTTTTGGGCTTTACTCAGACCAGGATAAACATTTGGAGTACTAAGTTATAACAAATCAAGGAGATGAGTGCAAAAAACTTCCTGAGGAAAGGAGGTGTTTGTGGTTGGCCAAACTGAACCAGCATTCCAGGGCAAGAATCTTGACAACATTTGTGTTTGTTCTTATCATTTCTGGTCAGGGAGGTGAAATATTAGACTAATATGACCGCAAAACCAGTCATAACCAGTCACAAGATGCAACTATTTGAATATCTGGAATCTGAGGGTGCAAAAAAACTAAAAATATTGAGAAAGTCACCTTTAAAGTTGTCCAAATGCTTTTGATCCATTTAATATATCCTTTCTGGATAACATTTTTCATTCTTTTGGGGAAACAAATCTTACTGTCCCCAATATATATTAGTGCTCTGTTATGTGTCCCCTCTTAACAAAATGTTTTTTTTCTCCTGACTTGTAGGATAGCTTGTATAAGTGCACCAAGTGTGTATCAGAAGCTGAAACAGTTGGAATCCACAAGGTCAGACAGTTTGTCTGCTGTTTTACTGGAGTTTGACCGACGCTTTGAAGCATATGGGGATGAGTTTGTCTTTTATGATTACAACAACCCTCTGTGCCTGCCTGAGGATCTGCTTCCTCAGAGCTTTGACATTGTCATCGCAGATCCTCCATACCTGTCTGAAGAGTGTCTCAGCAAGGTGGCGCTCACTGTCAAATACCTCGCTAAGGGAAAAATCCTGCTCTGCACAGGCAAGTGGAAATGAGTGTATATATAATATATACATTTAAGGGCCATTCTACAGAATTGGTTTAAAGTCAGAGTTGGAAATTAATTTCTTTTTCTACAAATTTTGAATGTATGCAAATTGTATAATATACAAGTGTGCAATTAATTCTCATATTGTTTTTTTTTTTTTTTTTTTTTTTTTTTTTCAGAAAGTTTTGGGATATTTGTCCTCTCCCCAGATTTGTCACTACCGAAACACAGTAATATATAATTCAATAAGAAGGGCTATATTGACCTATTAAGATTTTGCCTACATCTTCATTGTAAAAAAAAAAATCAGTTTTTGTCACTAATACAACAATGATGACATGTTTCATTCATGACTGTTACGGTGTTGACATTTTTAGGGAATAACACTCAAAAAAAAAACAAGAATGTCACTACCGAAACTGGACCAAATATTTTGGTAGTGACAATTTTAGATACTTTTGAAACTAGCTCAAAGATGCTAATCAGCAGAGATGGTTAGCTAGCACAGTTTTGAACAGTTGTACACATATACAAACTAAATGTTATGGAATAACTCCCAAAAAATTTGCTTAATTGCAGAAAAAAGGTGTTCGGTAGTGGCATTCTTTTAAGTTACACACAGATTTTCAGACTTTTGAAAACAATTTACATCAAAATGATAGGACCTATCTACTCACACCTCTAGCTGTGAGAGAGAGTGACACAGGAATATTTGTCTGATCATAAATATAGGGGTGTAGTTAAAATCAGCTTAACCAATGACAAAACGTATATTGTTTCGGTAGTGACATGAAAATGTGGGACTTTTTTTTTTTTTCTTTTTTTTTTTTACAGTTTTATAATTTACAAAAATTATAAAATACATTTTTTACTTTTTAAAAGATATTTTTAAAAACAGTGGAAAAAAAAATCAAAGTTGAAATTTAGGGGTTAGCCAATAAAAAAAATATATATATTTTTTAATATATAGCTTACAGATGTTTTAAATACCGTAATTCTGCAGAATGGCCCATATCATGTTGCAGATTCTCAAAAAAGAACTTGTCTTTAATGTCTCATTCATGTTTACCTTTGCCTTATTCTTTTAGGAGCTATTATGGAGGAGCTTGCAGGGAAACTTATGGATTTGAAGATCTGCAGTTTTTTACCAAAACACAATCACAATCTGGCCAATGAATTCCGCTGCTACGTTAATTACGAATCAAGCCTTCTCTTGTGAAAAAGACTTTCAATCTGACAACATTTGAACAATGCTTTTTCCCATTAAACATCAGCAGATGATCATTTGGAACAATAAGTACTCGGACTCCAAGAGGTGCATAGCAGGATCCAGATATCACAGCGGAGGATTTGGCCCTTCATGAGAGATCTGGGATCAGTCTTTGATTATGACTTGGCTAACTTGCATTGTCAAAAAAAAACCAGCTTTCAGGCATAAAACTGAAGCAATCTGAGACAGTTTAACTTTTTTTTTATGCATAAAATGGGCTAGAAGTGAAAGTTTGAAATGCGTTTGTATATAATATAATATACAGTAGACTTGTGTGTTGAGTGTTCTTGTTGTTTTTAATAAAGTAATCATATTAGGACTGACACAAAGTCATGCTAAATAATACGCCCTCTGTAAATAACCTTTGTTTGCCTTTAACAGAAGCATTTCTTTTGATTTTCTGTATACTTAAAAACAGCTGAACTGTATTAGGTTATCTAACACAGTGATGCTGACTGGCTTTCCCAAAGTACTTTGGACTAAAAAATGTTTGTGTTTTTGGCACACAAAGTTTTCCTTTTGCTTGGCACTGCAGACTAAAATCTGCAGCTGTGAGAGCAAGTTCTGTCTAAAGTTTTTCCTTTGACCAACTGAAAGAAAAAATGAAGGAAATAAAACCAATATAATCCAAAATAAATCAGTTAATTCCATTCTTTCTAAAGGTGCTGGAATTTTTACTTGAGATTCGTTTCACGCTTGGTTTGCTTTTCTGCGTCTTTCTGTCTTTTTCCAATAATGGAACACAAGTACAACCCACGGCGATTGACACGTAGCTCTCCGTGTAGGAACGACGGCCCCCGACACACGAGCCGGTACGGCGCAGTATGACGGTCGGCATAAACACCGGAATGCTGCGGAAGCGGTCACTTTCCTCCCCGTTCGGTCCGGTCAGGCAGCCCTTACACAAACAGTACGCCTCCGGGAGATATCGAGGGTACCTCGCTGGATCATGAGAGATTCTTGGATCAATAATAATGGGGGAAAAAAAGTTAATTTCCTTACAGACAAAAACGCGAGACATCTTACAAAACATCAAATCTTATGTGACTGGAATCGGGGACACTCAATCGAGCTGACTCTTAGGGCTGGGAATCGATTCGAAAAAGAATCGATTCCGAGGCATTGGGAAACGAGAGTCAAAATTAGAATTTGAAATCAATCAGAGCTACAGAAATGCATTGTCATTTTTACAAATCAACGTTCTACGACCTTTGTGTCTGTCGTCATTGAAAAATTAAGCCCCTCCAATCTTAAAACAACAAGAATCGAAAACAACAGCGAGGAATCGAATTCCATCTATTCCAGAACCAGGACTCGGACTCGATTCCAAAATTCCCGACTGAATGATTCTTGAGTCGGGGATTGAGGTAGCCGTTATATTCAAGTCTTTTTGGTCTCGTTTATAATATGACATATATATGATGTATACACATGCGCAGCCTATTTTAACTAAGAACGGATTTTATAAGATTAATTAACGAATGGACTCTTTACATTTTTGTTTGTATATTTTTATTAATTTTTTTTTTTACAATTACGGTGCAATTGCTAGATTGCATTTATGCCGCCCATAAATTAAAAAATCGACATGTTTCTAAATCTAAATAGTTGTAAATATTTCTTCCACACTAAAATTGTTGAACTAAAATAGTTTTTACAGTTTGGGGTCCTACCTGTACGCCCACGGTGAGAGGCTGAGGAAGTTGACTGGGGTACGCGGTCTGTCTCGCGCTAGTCGAGACGCTGATAGACAGGTCAGATTCTGGCGCTCTGGAGGCGCAATTTGCAGGGTGTGATGAAACGCGCTGAGAACCCCGACCGAGAGCCTTCCGAACATCTGTTCCAAAATCTCCTCCGGTAAGTCCAGACAGGAGCGAGTCCTCGGTGTTCTCCTGGACACCTTCAGTCCCCGTTCACCCGGCGCGCTCCCGCAACACCATAGCAACACCAACACAAGAGTCGAAACAGCTCGACCGCGCATTTCAATTCACACCGAGTCTAAACGGAATTTACTGTCAGGAAGTGATTCCTGGAAATTAAAGTAAACCTTCAGAGAGCTCTTGAACCGACCTACAGAAACTCCCAGATGTTGCGTAAAGCGGTCTCATCCGTCCGTCCCGTAAATGCGAAGTCAAGGATACTTGACTCCAGGGCGGACTGTTTGATAGTGAATAATGATCATGACCTGCTTGGGCTGATGTGAGAAATCTCACACTGATGAGTTTATTCTGGAATGTTCTATATTACGTTTAGATATTTAAGAGACTGAATCATTAGCTGCCAAAGAAAAGTCTAAACTGCGCTTTAATTTTTCACACTTAGTTATAACTACAGGTCATACAAAGCCTATATTTTAATGCACAAAATGAATAAAATTAATCATTTGGGATAAGCTGTATTTTCTTTATAAATACAATTCTATACATATACACAATATACTATTACAAAATAGAGTGAAGCATATTGAGATATAAGACGCCTGGGCAAGAATTTGTACTTTTAGTACCAGAAAAATTACAATTTAGTGTCTTGACATATATCAGATTTTCCACTAAACTGATATCTGTTGCACACATCACTCAGGAAGCAAGTCATCTCCCAGCTCTTCATCAGCAAACTCATCTTCCTCAGGGCGTTTCCTCGCTGCAGTTTTTGGTCTCTGTATTTGAGGCCCCAAAGGATCAACATATGAAGCATCTAAAATGATGAATACAATAGAGGCAATTCATTTTAATAAGCACAGACCAGGCTTTCTTGCCTAAACATGAAAGAAAAAAAATATTAAAGGAGACCTATTATGCCCCTTTTTGCAATATGTAATACAAGTCTCAGGTGTTCCCAAAATGTGTCTGTGAAGTTTCAGCTCAAAATACCCCACAGATCATTTATTAAACCATTTACTGTTTTCGTGCATGCCCCTTTTCCAGAATAGAACTGTGCCTTTACAGCTCCTACCTCAGATGCTCTGCTAAAAAACATGTTTGGTTATAATTATTGTCTCTATCATGCTAAAATAATGCATTTTAAAGCCATATCAGTTTAAACTTCTGATATAGGGTTTTCTGAGTGCACACATCTGAAACAGGAAAACAGAAAATTTATCTTATTACGCTTAAACGGTCAAATACACACAAGTTTATGTTAAAAACACTTTGGTTATGTCTGTGAAGGTGGGGGAAAAAAATTGCATGTTTCTACTAGATCTGTGTCAGCAGTGTAATATACAGTAAATAAATCTACTGCTCTCTTGTCTCATTCTACCACAATTTTATCTTCATTAGACAGTTTATAAGTCACAATGACAAGAACCTTCTTAAAAATGATGAGTGGTGTTGTTTCTCACCTATTTCCTGCTGAGCGCTGGCCTCGTACGGCTCATTGGACCCAGGAAGAGTTTTCAGTTTAACGCTAAGCCTCTCACCTTTGGCGCTGGTGCCATGGTTGCTCTGTCCACTGTCTGAGAAAACACATCCAAGAGAGAAGGCGTTGGACTTGCAAACATTTCTGGAGTGAGAGTTATTTTACAGTGTGGTCTGGTCAGATTCTTCTTAGCAGAAGAAAAAAAAGGCCTTTTTCAACAATTTAAGCCATGCTTAGATGCTACAACAAAACAGGTGTTAGAATGCAGATAAACCAAACAAAAAAGCATTAAAATACAACAAAGCAAAGGCTATGCGAAACTAGAATCCTAATTAAAGTGAGTTCACTCTGCAACCACACGACTCGTATTATGGAAAGCATTTGTGTTGCATAAAGACATCGACACACAGCTGCGTTTCACATCTTGGCTGTGACGACAGGAACAGAGCGCTGAGGGGCAGATGTGAGACCGGAGTCTGGCAGGCAGGTAACTATGGGATCCTTAAACACCCCAGTGACAAAACACAAAGGCATTAAAATGAAAAACCTTTTGCTGACATAGTTTTTCCAACCATGTACACCTGTGTAATCAAGTCAGAATCAAAATGAACATTTATTACATACAAAGGGCCATTCTTCAGAATCGGTTCAAAGTTGGAAACCTCTGGAAAAGAAAATTGTTTTTCCACAAATTTTGATTGTATATCCAAGGAACACATTTGTGCAGTTAATTCTCAAATTGATTTTTAGAAAGTTTTGGAATATTTGTCCTCTCCCTAAATTTGTCATCTCTTAAACACAATAATAGCCTATATAATTTAATAAGAAGGGTTATATTGACCTATTATATTAAAAGTTTTCAGGGGTAAATCAATAACAATTACAATTTTAATTGTGATTTTTGAGATCTGTTGTATTTTGAATCCAATTTTTCTTTGTAAAAGGCAAAAAGTTCATACTGATCATACTTCGTACTGATTTCAAACGTAAGGATTTATTAGTTTGAATATACATTGAATCAAAACATCTTTTTTATTTTTGACAAAACATCCCATGTTTCGGTAGTAACAGCACATTTTCGGGAGTGACAGTAATGCTTTAATAGTAACCATATCATATTACAGAATTTTAACTTGCATACTTAAACATAATAAAATACAAAAAAAAAATAAAAATGCATGACTGTACAAAAATTTAGTTTATTTCCCCGAAAATAAAGAATTATGTGTTCACTTTTGTCACTACCGAAAGAATGATGACATCTTTTGGTTGTGACTGTTACAGTAGTGACAGTATTATGGAAAACACATCAAAAAAAAAAAAGTTCTGTCATGACAACTCTCGGAGGGATTGGCATGGTAATGTACATGTCAATGTTAACGTATTTGGTCTCGGCAGAATAGATCTGCTACGCTGCTGCGGCAGAGCATATACTGAGACTTGCTACTGCCAATACGTCCACAACATGCTGCTATAAGCATGTAAGAAATACTGCTGCTGTACATATAACATATATAATTAACCCCCATATAGCATATATGAATCACCTCGTAGCAGATCCATACAGGTGGAGCTGGGGAAGGTGGGGGGTTCTGAAGCAAGCTGTGCCATGTGATTATTATGTCATATTGTCAGATTGAGTTAGACCCATCAGACTGCATTCTAGAGTTTCATGCCAGAACTCTGTATGTCACTACCAAAAATTCACCAAATGATTTGGTTGTGACTGTTTTAGTAGTGACAATTTTTAGATACTTTTGAATATAGCTCAAAGATGCTAATCAGCACATGATTAGCTAGCATAGTTCTAAACAATTGTACACATATAAAAACTAAATGTTATGGAATAATACCCAAAAAGTGTGTTCAATTACAGAAAAACAGAACACATGGTGGGTCCTATCCACTCACCATGTAGAGAAACTGACACAGGAATATTTCCTGATCATAAATGTAGGGGTGTAGTTAAAATCAGCCAATGGACTAAAACATACACTATTTTGGTAGTAACATGAAAATGCAGAAAATTTTTATTTTTACATAAATTAATAATTTACAAAGAAAAGATTAAATAAATATATATTTGTAACTTAACTTAAAAATATTGTTATATTTTTAATATTAAGATATTTTTAAAAACAAAAATGCAATAAAATGCAAAAATTATATCAATATAATTTTCATAAGTTGGCACCTCCCAATTGAAAAACTTAAATTTTTATAATTCATGAATGAAAACATTTTGTAAAAGGAGTTTGATGTACATTTTCCATGGTTAATGCAATGTCTGATTTTAAAACGGTTTTCAAAGGATGAATTTTGAGATTTGAAGTTTTCTACTGACATATAATTTCTTATGATTTCTAAAGCTTGATAGGGAAAAAGGCAACGAAGAAAGTCTAATCTATTACTTTTCCTACATAATTTGTAACACAAAACAGTCAAATATCTATTTAGGACTCGTAGCCCTTTCCAACGATATATAGTTTGTCATGATTAGATTATGACTTATTTGTAATATGGTGAAGTAAACGTAGGCGTCCCACTAACAGGACGGTGACAGTTAAAGGGTAAAATTTTTTTGGTTGTGGGACAGCAGTTTGCACCAATTCTGTAGAATGGTCCATAAACAAAAAACATCTTTAATGCTATATCAGTTTATCCATCCGAATTGGCAAGTAACAGTAATGAGAGTACAGTAAGAATCAAGCCCTCTGATACTGGGATAATGTTGTTCAGGAATATACTTGTGAAATATTTCACAGGTTTATTTGCACTCAGTGATTTGCAAACAGAAAGATGGTGCTGGAAACACTGTGTCAGACAGTGAGAGCGGGATATTCCCTGGAAACAGTGGTTTTGGCAGATTAGGCTATCACAGCACATGTTTGCTCTCTATTGTGCTGTGATTGAATTTATGTCCTTGGATGCCGTATCATTATGGGAAACTACAGCCATTAAATCAGCATTTTGACATATGGACTGGGCAGCTGGGTTTAAAGTTTTCCATGAAGCTTGCAGCTATGTGTTTTTCATTTTTAATCATCCACAGCACTGATCATCTAACTGCACAGTGAAATGCAGTACATACCTCTGCCCTGCTCCAGCACAGGACTATACTTAGCTTCTGAGCGAGAAACTGCAGAGAAACGAAAAGAAAGAGAAGACGACAGGATTCTGAAGAGACAGTGGAAAGGCTAGACAGTGAGCTGAGAGCTGAGGTTTACAAATTGGGCTATACAACAATGAAGATTGTTTTGAATAAAATGGAAAACTTAGCATTATTGAGTTCAGCTATGACTGCAGGGCAGAATGTGAGGAATGAGCGGCATCCGTAACAAAGCTGACTAACGGGTGCAGAGCAGCAGTTTATTCAGAATGCAATGCCATGCTTGTTTTATAGGTGAACGGGAAGGAGTGTGTGAGTTCTTCCTCTAATGTATTTCTGTAGTGTGTGTGTAGTCATACCACTGGCTCTCAGAGGAGGGGTATTGATGGGGCTTGAGCTGCTCCCTTTTAGGTACACAGCCATGAACAGAGAATAACAGAGATAAACAATAAAAGAGAAGAACAGATTACCAACAAAATGAAGATGAAACTTACAATATAAAGAGAAAGCAGATTAGGAAGAAAAGAAAATGCTTTTTAAGGAGAAATTCAGTTTTGTCCCATTGCTGTCCAATATGAGTGACTTCATCAATGTGGTTATTTGATGTTTCTGACTGGCTACCATTAAAAAGTTTAAAGTCAGTAGTTTTTTTTATTTTAAGAAATTTATTTTTATTCAGCAAGGATGCATTCAATGGATCAAACGTGACAGTATAGGTTATAATTTTCCAAAAATGTATCACCATTTCCTCTAAAATATTAAGCAGCACAAATTTGTTTAGAACATGCATAGATAATAATGAGAAATGTTTCTTGAGCAGCAAATCAGCATATTAGAATCATTTCTGAAGGATCATGTGACACTAAAAGCTGAAGTAATGGCTGCTAAACATGTAGCTTTGCATTACAGAAATAAATAACATTTTAAAATATATTAAATAAGACAGCAGTTCTTTTAAATTGTAATAATATTTCACAATTTTACTGTTTTTACTGTTATACATTTGATCAAATAAATATAGCGTTGGTGAGCATAAGCGACTTGTCAAAAACACAAAATCTTACTGACCCCAAACCTTTTAATGTATGCATGCCCTTAACTTTTCTTATTTTCTACTGTAATGAGAATTATGACTCAATTAAATTTATGAAGAACCCGAATTAAATTCATTATATAACTAACCGCTTTCATAATAAACTAGCTTCCTATCACACCTGCTCTATTTTATGGAAGCCTGCTTCCACCACTAAAAAAAAAAAAAAAAAAAAAGTTATTGGCACTTTTGATCTCACAAAGAGTTTTTATCCCAATTTTTTTCTCAGAATTGCATGATATAAACTCACCATTGTGAGAAATAAAGTCAATATTGCAAGTTTTAATCTCAGAATTTTTTTCTCAGAATTGCGTGAGATCTACACAATCACAAGAAATAAAGTCAGTATAGCTAGTTTTTAACTCACGTGATACAAACTCGCAATTCTGACCTTTTTTCTCATAAGTTCAATTTTGAGGGAAAAAACGACTGATATGTTCTCATAATTGTGAGCTTGTCTCACAATTCTGACTTTATAACTTGTAATTGCGAGTTTATATCTCACAATTCTGAGAAAAAAAAGTCACTAAAAAAGTCTGAAGTGTGAAATATATAGAATTTTAAATCAGTGGTGGAAACAGACTTCCGTACTGTTCTACTGAGGCAGGAAGTGATCATACCACTGGGCTTCTTGGGGTTTGAGCTGCTTCCTAATGTGTAAGAAGATGTAAAAAGAAAGTATTGGAAGAAGAGAGCAGTGAGATGCAGTAAGATGCTGCTAACAGTCACTTGTTTGAAAATGAGTGTGCATGACCTTTGAACCCAGCACTGCTGGAAGCTGATAACTGTGATAACTAAACATCACCTGACAAGAGATCCACATCTGATATCCCAGAAGAGGGTTCAAGAATGAAAAAATAATATTTTTAATAAAATAAAATAATATTACTACACTATAAATTCAACCACAGGTCTAAAGAAAAGTTGTTGGATTAAAATCTCTAAATCATCTGATTTAGGAAACAGGTGTCTAAGACACATGCAATCTCTTTTTAAAATATCACATCACAGGATTAGCAGTCTCCACTAAGCTTGTCCACCTGGAGTCACTACATTAAGGGAATTAACAGTCATACCACTGGGTTTCTTAGGGAGAGTGTGTGTAAGGTTTGAAGTATTTCCTGTTTACCAACAGAGGCAGATTAAAGGTTGAGTTTGAAGGAAAAAGTAAAGTAGAAGCATTTATTCAGTTAATAACTACAATTTCATTTTAAAAGTTGATCGATAAAGTTGAGTTAAAACTATTCACTCACCACTGCCAGCGCTGCCTTCCCTGCGGCCTCGAGCACTGCTGTCCCTCCCAGATCTCACCCTCTGTGTGTGTCAATAACAGCATGCTGTCAAATATTCTCCATCTCTTGTTTCTAAGGTATAGCTTCAAATATTTTATATACAGATCAACAAACATGTTCCTCAATAATTACCCATAGGTTTCCTGGCTAAAGGAAAACCCGGATAATCTCTCTCTTGTTTTAAATTCTAAACTTTGAAACTCTTCACACTTAATTTAAAGTCGTTTATCTCTCTAGACAGTTGTGTTTTTTTGTTCGCTCTTCACTTCCACTCAACTATTTTTTCGTTGTTCCATTTAAAGAGATTATTGGTAAATAAAGAGATATTGTAATTGTTTGAGGAATAGTTCATTATCAATATCAATAGTGATTACTCACTCTCATATCGTTCCAAACCCGTAAAACTCATTCATCTTCGGAACACAAATTAAGATATTTTAGATTAAATCCAAGAGCTTTCTGACCCTCCATAGACAAGAAACATAGTATTTTTGTTTTCTTTACATTTACATTTAGTCATTTAGCAGACGTTGCGTTTCTGTGTCTTGACAGTAGGACCCTTGCTGTCTATGCAGGGCCAGAAAGCTCTCGGATTTAATCTAAAATATCTTAATTTGTGTTCAGAAGATGAACAAAGGTCTTACAGGTTTGGAACGAAATGAAGGTGAGTAATTAATGACAGAATCTTCACTTTTAGGTGAGCTATTCCTCAAACAATTACAATATAGATCTATTTTATCTATTCTGTTTTTAAAGGATTAGTTCACTTTCAGAACAAAAATTTACAGATAATGTACTCACCCCCTTGTCATTCAAGATGTTCATTCATTTCAGAATGTCTCTCCATATAACGGACTTCTATGGTGCCCTCGAGTTTGAACTTCCAAAATGCAGTTTAAACCCAGCTTCAAAGGGCTCTAAACGATCCCAGCCGATGAAGAAGGGTCTTACCTAGCAAAACGATCAGTTATGTTCGAAACAAATTGACAATTATATACTTTTTAACCTCAAATGCTCGTCTTGTCTCATCTCTGTGGTTTGCATTTGAGGTTAAAAAATATAAAATTGTCAATTTGTTTAGAAAATGATCGATCGTTTCGCTAGATAAGACCCATCTTCTGGGATAGTTTAGGGCCCCGTGAGGCTGCATTTAAAACTGCATTTTGGAAGTTCAAACTTGGGGGCACCATAGAACTCCATTGTATGGAAAGAAATCCCAAAATGTTTTCCTCAAAAAACAATTTCTTTACGACTGAAGAAAGAATAACATCTTGGAAGACAAGGGGGAAAGTACATTATCTGTAAATGTTTGTTCTGAAAGTGAACTAATCCTTTAAGCAAAAGAGCATATAAACACCATGAGAAAAATCAGGGTACCTGTTCTCTGATCTCCTTCATTTTTTCAACTTTCTTGAGTTTGGTGGCATAATCCTGCACCTCTTTCAGCCCCATATCTGTGCACAGCCTGACCAGGAAGCGTAGACCTGCCCAACAAAAAAAATGACATAAGATTCAGAGCTACTAGATGGGTACAGAAAATCTAAATAAAATAACTTCTGAGCACATTACATTCAACATTTTCAGGAAATTTCCGATGAATGTCCTTGTACGTCTCAAGTGCCTTCTGATAATTCCCTGAAAACAAATGTAAATCATGATTGGAAGGCACTGAGATGACATCTTATGGTTGGATGTATTATTATTGTCAAGTTCATACCACTTCTCCTGTAACAGCTAGCCACCATCAGCTGCCACTTCACCTGTGTCGGTCTGAAATGAAAGAATTCAAGTCATTAAAATAAAAATGTACAGATACATGCAGAATATTCTTGATAAATTGATATTAGGCAACTTACTGAATGAGGGTAGCTCTCTCAAAGTACTGAATAGCTTTTTCACAGAACTGGGTGTCGATGTAATAAGCTCCCAACCATTCAATAACACTAATGTTTGAAGGAAAATACCTGTATGACTGAAATAAACAACACCATTTATTTATCATTTCAAATGTTACCTCTGCAACTCTTTGTTTAAATTAACTTGAACACCCACAAAATGTTCACTAAAATTTGAACCGGATCTGTTTTAGGGAAAATCCTTTTTTTTTTACCTCATAATAGTACTGGAAGGCCTGAGACTTGTCTCCTTCATTATCATAAAGATCTCCCAGTTTGGCCAGCACCTGGGCATCTGTGGGGGTCACACTGGTAAGCTGCATAAGCCATTCAATGGCCTGATGAGGGTCCTCTAACATCTCATATCTAAATCTGCTTAAGGAATATGACTCAAATAAATTTAACTTACCATTCTTACTGTATGCCATTCTATTTCTTGGCAACTGAAATTACAAAACCATCACAGAACAGTGTTTCATTTAATCTAAATTTTGATTACTGACATTTTAAGAAAGGATACAGATTAGCCAGCTGATACATGACCTGAGCACTGTTTCTGAGAATAGCATGCAGTTTGAGGAAGCAGTCCAAAGATTCCTCCAGTCTACCCAGCCTCTTATAGGTCAAACCTGCAGGATACAGAGGTTTCTGCTTTAAGACCAAAGACTATAAAATACCCAAGACGTGTTACTTGTTTTGAATGGGGAAAAATGCAGCGCTCATTATGGCCACGAAGCCCCGCCTTCTTAATGAAAGAGGCAATCGTTGATTAGTAAAGTCAGCGCATCACTGCAACTGCCACTAGAAGTCCCGGTTGCTATAGAAACAATTGGTGTTCTCGTGCGCTCAGTACTGCGCATGCGCACTGGCTGATCTAGCCTGAAAAATACGCGTTTATTTTAACAGTATTGGAGCACAAGGAACCATATTTATGAGGTGGTTCTTGTCAGATTTCATTAGTGATTTCAAATATGAAATTTAATCATAAACTTGGTGAACAGTTTTGGAGAATTTTATGTTTCCCCATTCAAAGAGATATAAGCTGCACTTGCATGCCCGAGAGCCATTTCAAAGATGGCCGCCGAGTGGAATGACTTGCCTTAAAGGGACTATGTTTTAAAACTGCTTACATTAATATATAGTTTTGGTTGTAGCTGAAACACTTTAGCATGAATTTATGTACATCACATGTGGTGTATCATGTTTGTGATGGCAGACCTAGGTTATAGAGAGCTTCTGTGCAGGACGAGTCATTACGAAGAGCTTCCTTATAAAACTCTGCTGCTTTCTCATGGTCCTCCTTCACAAACACTGTGTTGCCTTTATTCACTAGGGCAGCAGGGTTGTAGCGGTCAGCACTCATGGCCAGCTCAGCATAGCGGTCAGCCTGGTCAAAATCCTTTTCCTGGAGAAGACACATAAATAGACAGATGGAAAAATAAGAGCATGTCTGTGAGGACCTTATTAACACGGTGCGATAAATACAGAAATGATCAGTTCTTTGAGATCAAGGCTTTATAATGCTGTACTCACCAAAAAGTAAAGAAAAGAAAGATTAGTGGCAGCAGCACTTTTTACCCGACTATCCTTCTTCTCAAACATCTTTAGTGTCTCGACTGCCTGGAAACAAAATAAGACAATGTGATTAGGCTGTGATTCAAGGAAATTAGTGATATAGATAAATCTTTGAATAATACCTAAATACAGTTGAGTTACATCACATTACATTTGCTGCTACATGAAATGAGAGAAGCAATGCAACACAGCACAACATCGGCACACATATACGCAAGGCCTACTGCAGACAGACACACATGTTCTTCAACAACACAAACATACCTCAGTCTCAATAGTCATGCAGATGGACAGACAAGAAAACAAAATAAAATGGACCATTGAATGTGGAAGTGTTATAAGACAGAAACAAGGGTTCCACACAGACATAGAGCAATATGGCTCTGTTCTGTGATAATATATCAAATAGAAAAAAAAATTAAAAGTGTGTTTCCAGGTACCCATCTACCTGTTTGAAGTCCCTCTGTCTTAGGTAAGTAATAGCTTTATTGATCTCCAAGTCATTTGCAAGCTCCACATATTGTGAACCCTTCACCATGTCCACACACCTGAAAAAAGTACCAAAATAAGCTTCAGGACAAACTGTATGGACAGTTTACTTTGTTTTGTTATGAACAGTCTTAACTAATAATAATGAATTAACTACTCAACATAAATACTACATAAATATTGTTAAAAGAATGTCTTAGGAAAATCTAGTGATTTAACTCCCTCTTGTGGAATACACACAATGCTGTTTAAAAATTAAGTTTAAGTTTAAATTTGAAGTTTAAATACACAGAAAAATAGCCTAATTTTACAATATACACCGAAAAAAGTAACATTGTAAAATATTATTAGAATTTGAAATAATGGAGTTGTATTTTAATATTCTTTATTTCTGTGAATTTTTAGCATCATTACTGCAGTCTTCAGTGTCACATGATCCTTTAGTCATCATGTCCTTTAAATCATTCTATCAATCTATGCAGATTTATTATCAATGTTGGAAACAGTTGTGCTGCTTAATATTTTTTTAAGCCTGTGATACTTTTTTCAGGATTCTTTTATGAATTAAAAAAGTTCAAAAGTACAGTTTATTAAGTAAAATTTATTTTAATTAGACATCTTTTCAAACAATATAAACCTTCACTGTCACTTTTTTCAATTTAACCAAAAGTTAAATTGAAACAAAAGTACTCATTTCTATAAAAAAAAAAGCAAATAAAATTATATATATATATTACAGTACATGAACTTTTCTATTTTAAATAATGCTGTTCTTTTTCACATTTTATTCGTCAAAGAATCCAAAAAAAAATTTACAGGTTCCAAAAAAATATTAAGCAGCACAACTGTTTTCAACACTGATAATAAATCAGCATATCAAAATGATTTCTGAAGAATCATGTGACACTGAAGACTGGAGTAATGACTAAAGAAAATTTAGCTTTGCATCACAGAAATAAATGTATTATTTTTGTGAAAAGTATATTATTAAATGAAGCATATTAAAATAAAAAAAAAATATTTTCAATTGCAAGACTATTTCACAATATTACTGTTTGTATTTTTGATCAAATAAATACAGCCTTGACACTCATTAGAAACGTCTTTTTAAAAAAAACATTACAAATATTACTGATCCCAAACTTTTAAATGGCAGTGTGTAGGTTACCATTTAAAAGTTTCAGGTAAGTCCGATTTCTTTAATGTTCTCTAAAGAAATATCTTCTGCTCAATAAGTCTGCATTTTTTTTATCAATACAGTACAATAGTATTAATGTGAAGTACTGTTATTTATTTTATTAAAAAGACATTTTTCTATGACAGCAAAGCTGAATTTCAGCAGCCAATACTCCACTCTTTAGTCGTCCAGTGATCTTTCAGAATCATTAATATTCTAATTAGATGTTCAGGAAATATTTATTAAAACTATCAATGTTAAAAACAGTGATACTTAATGTTTTGTGAATGCTGTGATTCAAAAGAACAGCATTTATTTAGAAACAGAAATACTTATAATTTTACTGTCACTTTGCTGTCACGCTTGATCAATTTAATGCATTCTTGCTGAATAAAAGTATTAATTTCCTTTGGCAAAAAAAAATTACATACATATATATATATATATATATATATATTTTATATATATAACTCACCAGTCAAATCCAGCTGCAAATGACGACTCAATGGCTGGAGCGATAAGCTTGGCTGAGGTCATAATGTATTTTTCTGCTAGTGCTTTCCTAAAAGGAAAAACAAAACTCATAAAAGAAAATGCCCAGTAAAATGAAACAGTTTTTTTTTATTATTGTTTTTGTTGTTGTTGTTGTTTTTGAGAATAATAAAAACCAAGCTGTAATATTTTAAATCTAGCAGAATGTTTAACACATTACAATACCTCTCCCTTTCCATTTGGTGAAGCTTATCATTCTTTATAGCCTCAATCACCATGTTTGCATGAGGATCATCCTGAAATTTGAAAAAATGCATGAAAAATAAAATATAATTCAGTTAAAATCTATGCCTAACAAAAATTAACTATAGTATACTACACTCACATTTGGAGGGATGCATTTGTCATCATCATCAATACCGAGAGGCACACAAATGAGTTTCTGAAAAGCTTTCTTCATCCTCTCGCGGTCTCCAATGGCATAGTAACACAGGATGAGGTTGAAGCCCGTCTTTATGTTGGGGCTCTCACTCATGATGTACTCAAAGGATGTGATGGCATCCGAGTACTGGCCCATATGTATGAACACAACTCCAATGTTCTGCATAATCTTGATCCTATACAATAACAGAACCTTACATGTTGAAAAGCATGCAAACCTGCATAAATTGAATGGTGCAAAACAATTATGCAGTTCACACAACAGATGCAACTACAACTGACCTCATTGCATTGTGGGCATTTGAGATCTGATCCAAAGCCATGCGGTAAAATTTGATTGCCTTTGTGTAGTTCTTTTGCTTGAAATAGATATTTGCCATGTTCACTTTCAATCGTCCTATAGTAGGGTAAACAGTTACAGAAAACCTGATATTAGAAACACACTTATATCAAAGAGGAGGACATTTGAGATATTTTACTTCATATAATAATTCATTAATTTAAACATTTGAAATTCGCTCACCAGCATTATTGAACATTTTGTTCTTTACGATGACTTGGTAAGTGTTCAAGGCCTCAGTGTACATGTCATTATTGCCATACTGGTTTGCTAAATTAAACAACACCTGAACAAAACATGAAACGGTCATGTGAATTTTTAGTTTTCAGTCAAGACATGAATTATATATGAAGCAATAAACTTACAGAGTAGGTCAGATCCAGATTGATGTGGTCTGCAGTGCCTGTTTGTTCTCTCTGCCTCACCAATGCCCTTTCCTTCCTGCCAGCCTCCTTGGCTTTCTCTAAAGACTGTAGAAAAAAGGATAATTCAGCATGCAAATGTGAATTCTTCAAAATCGCTTATAGCTGTCATAAAGCTATACCTACCAGCTGAAGATCCCCACGAGCATGAGCGAGACAGCTCTCCTCTATCAAATCATTCACCTTCTTTTCGAGGATCTTTATCTTCTCCTCTGGACTGAACAAGAAAACAATTAGACCAAAAAGGTCTCCATTTTCAGGTAAAAACTAAAGATGTCAAGTGGGATCTAGTAAACAAAACTCGTCAGTGGCTTCTATGAAAGCAGAGGGGGATGCATACGTCTCTTCATTCTTTGACTCTAATGGAGGGGCTGGTCCTTTTGATTGTCCCAATGGATCAAACACTGAACCTGGAAATTAAAACAATTAAAATAAAGAAACCTACACTAGCAGTCAAAATTTTTTGAACAGTAAGATTTTTAATGCTCTTTAAAGAAGTCTCTTTTGCTCAAAAGCACAGCAAAAACAGTTCAATATTTAAATAATTTTACTATTTAAAATGACTGTTTTCTATTCCTGTGATCAAAGCTATATTTTCAGTGTCATTGCTCCAGTCTTCAGTGTCACATGATCCATATTATCAATATTTAAAAGGGTGAGTAATTTTTTGCAGGATTTTTCGATAAATAGAAAGATCCAAAGATAAGTATTTATTTGGTGGGGGGGGGGGGGGGGGGGTTATAGATATATCAAAGATACCTGAAAAAAAATCTACTCAGCTGTTTTCAGCATAATAATAATAATAATAATAATAATAATAATAATAATAAATGTTGTGACTGGAGTAATGATGCTAAAAATTCAGCTTTGAAATCACAGGAATAAATTACATTTTAAAATATATTCAGATAGAAAATAATTATTGTAAATAGTAAAAATATTTCACAATTTTACTGTTTTTGTGGTACTTTGGATCAAATTAATGCAGGCTTGGTGAGTAGAAGAGACTTCTTTAATAATCTTACTGTACAAAAACTTTTGACTGGTAATGTATCATCTTTTTCACCAACTCAGAAGTTAAAATGCATGAATCAAATATCATTATGAGACAGTTAAGAATATAAGTATAATGTGTCTGGACAGCACATGTGCAAGTGGGTTTCATATGTGAAAGCACCTCTAGCTATAGCTGAAGAATATCCTGCTGCTCGCACTGCAGTCATGGGACGTGCTGCACCATCCTGTACAACACACAAAAAACATAGAAAAGGAATACAATTTCTATGCATATGACACAAATAAATGAGAGATTTGTCCCACCTGAACAGCTCCAGTCATAGGCCTTCCCATTGCAGTGCCAACAGGCATCCGAGACTAGATATTAACATTAGAAATTGAAAAACAAAAGAAAAACAAATAGCATTAATGTACTTGCAATATCTCAATCCCTCACTGAAACATGAAATTAATTCAATACAGTCAACCAGAAATGTGTTTGTTTCTCCAGCTTTTTGATTTGACCTGACCATCCTGATTCTGACAGTATAATCTCTCACCTCTTGGACTTCATCTTTCCTGCCCTGACAGCTGTCTTCCTGATTATGAGACATTGTACGTTCTAGCATGCAATCATTCTAACATAAGCTATTGAATTTTCAGAGATGTAGTGTTGTAAATCCATGTGCATTATTCACCCCATAAGCTGTTCCAATCGGTCGCCCTCCAATAGCAGTGCCAGGATATTTTGCAGTCATCTAAAAATATTTAAAACATAAATTTAATGTCTATTATTATTGGTGCACTTTCTATAAAGAAGCTTAATCAGCAGATACAATAAAACTTACTGGTGGTCTTCTGCCATGACTAGTCCTGACTGCCTGCTGAAAGGCCATGTCGTTGTGAAGGTCCTGCAGGGACAGGAAAATCATGATGCATAACAGAAAATTATGACAGTCAATAAATGCATGTCTGAGGTGAAAGTATTTGTGCACCTCTGAGTCAAAAGTCGGATTGTAATCATTGTAGCCAGTATACAAATCATCCTCCTCTTCCTCTGGGACAAGATGCACGTTCTCCATCTGAAATAACAAAGCAAAAATACAACTCACGCAAGTCTTGATGTGAGTATACATTTGTCCATTTTTAATAATGGCTAATTATAAATTATAAGAATATGGCAACAATGGAGACACTTCCAAAAGAGCACTTCCATGATGTAATTAAAGTTCTCTTTATTCACACACTTGGAATTAATATGCAATTTTTTTTTTTAGCATTTTTATACAAAAAATTAATCTTTAGTACTTTAGTACTAATCTTAAGAACATCTACACAACCTGTCAAAAGTCTTTAGTTTCACATGATTCTTCAGAAATCATTCTAATATGCTGATTTGCTATTCAAGAAACATTTGTGTTTTATTATTATTATCATTATTCATCGATTCTTTGATGAATAGTAAGGTCCAAAGCTTTTGTAAAATTATACAGTAGTCAACCTTTGAGTTGTATCAAAAAAGTTAATCAAAGTTTTCCTAAGACAAGAACGGGTATTGTTTTGGTTTGAGGACAACTTTGATGAAAAGTTTTAACCCACTTTAAATGTTGACGACTATACACTATGCCATTAAAAAGTGGGATTCAATATAACTCTTTTTTTCCTTTTTTATTTTGGGTTCATCACTTCAAAAGTGATGATAAAGACATAATGTTAAAAAAAAAAAAACTACTCAGCTATTTTTAACATAATAATTATACTAAATGCTTTTTGAGCAGCAAATCAGCATATTAGAAGGATTTCTACAGGCTCATGTGACTAGAGTAATGATGCTGAAATTCAGCTTTGAAATCATTACATTTTTAAAAATATTCAGATAGAAAACAATTATTTTAAACACAAAAAACATTTGAACATGTTACTGTTTTGCTGTAACGTTGCTTTGGATCAATTAAATGCAGGCTTGGTGAGATGAAGAGACTTCTTTAAAAAAAACATTAAAAATCTTTTGACTGGTAGTGTAAATTTACTTGTGCTATTTTGGGACACCTTTTGAATATGAACTAAAATGTGCTTGCTTTTAACAGACTGTTAACTGTTATCTGTGTATTAAAAATGTATTTAGTATTTAGCACATAAATTACATTATGGAAGCGCAATTGATTTTCAGCTGGGAGAAGCAACTCTTACAACTTTTAGGCATTATTTAAAATAAACGGTTAAGTAAATTGCATAAATACTACAAAAACCATTCGTTTACATGGCTAGTTCACGACCATACCAAGTATATCACACACAATTTAACTGCCAACATCTGAGGTTTGTGAATTTTAATAGTTTTACTCACCTGGTTAACAGAGCAGTTTGCTTACCGAAGAAAAGTGTAAATTAATGGCCGTTTAAACTGAAATATCCACCAAAACCGTTTATGTAGCACGAAAGCAGCCAGCTACAGCTCGCTAACTGCACTGAGCAACATGTCGGTTGCTAGGATACAGAGACGGATTGCCATAGGCTAATGTTACACACAGGCGACTTTACTGTGGTTCGCTATTGGTTGTTGAATTTATTATATTTATGTCTATGTTTTTTTAACATTACATTTCTGAATGTACGTACGAACGACGTCTGCGCTGCAATCCAAGGAATTATTTTTCAGTAAAAATCCGGATGTATTTAGGCGCTTGCGAGACGCCGTAGCTCCGCCTATCTTTAGTGCACACGATAACCTGTAACGTTAGTCTGGTGATTTTGGGGGTCCTGCAAAGTAGCTTATTGAGTTTTGACATTTGTAAAGGAAGCTGCGATGAGTTCATTAAAAGAAAAGATTATTACTGTTGTCGGAAGGTGAGAGTTACCTTGTTTAGTCAGTCTGTCATTTTTTAGCAGACATGTTCATGAGACTGTCTAACAGAATAGTTGAGAGGTCTTTGAACTCTACTGTCATGGTGTTTACTTTATGAACGTGTATTATTCCATATCAGAATAGTGCATGTGAAAAACGAACAGTGCAGTGATTTATGACCAAAATAAAATGCAGCACGTATTTGCTCGTATTTGACATATTTTGGGTTGCTTTGGCTTGGCTTGTGCAAATAAGGTTATAAGATTTAAAGATTATTAGCCTACTCTATTTTGCAGGGTTTTTTCTTGTTATTTATATTTGCAGTATTAAAGTTCCTGTTTAAGTAGTTCCTCATTTTGGTATTTGGATAATGCATTGATTTTTACTAATATTACGACTGCTTGATTTTAATTTACATTTGACTTTTTTACAATACTGTTGTTGTTTTTTTCTTTCCTAATTGTATGTTTGTGCCATTATAAAGTGGGCTGATCGGCCGCTCCTGGGCGATGGTGTTCCTGAGTGGAGGATACAAGGTAAAGATCTATGACAATGTACCAGGACAAGCATCAGGGGCGATCACAGAGATCAGGTCAGTGGAAAACAGGAAAGAAAAATGACCTGTTGACCCCTCAGTCAAATTCTGTTCCTTTAACTTCATTGCTAAACTTTTGTCAGAAGCAGGTTTGCCCTTTTTTGAGGGCAAAACCTACATAAACCAATGATCCGAGGAGATAAATAGAATAAATATAATAAGCATACATTTTTTATATCTGAAGCATATTGTTACTGTCTGTCCGTATGTTTATGTTGTGTTTAATAACTTCCTCACTTGCTTGATTCAACTCTTCTGTCACCAGGGGGAGTTGTAGGGCTTTCTGTTTCCTAGATATGAATTTTCACCAAAAAATAGGTGTGGAAACAAAGTTCACTAGTAAATTGCTAGTAAATTTCCCAGGTAATTGCAAAAAAAATAAATAAAATAACTAAAAAACATTACATTTAAAGTAGATAACCGAAATGAGTATTTTCTTGTTTAACGCTACAATAATCATTCTTTTATGTAAAACTTCAAAAACTAATTTTCACAGTGTAGGTGCCCTTACTAGAATGCTGTAATAACAGATTAGGATATACAAAACTATAATCTTCTGTAATGCAGAGTTGTTTTAGTTAAAACAATTAGTGTTTTTGAAAGGCTACTACCAGTCAAAAGATTTTTAATGTTTTTAAAGACGTCTCTTCTGTTCACCAAGCCTGTATTTATTTTAAACCAAAGTACAGCAAAAATGGCCAAATTCTGAAATATTTTTAGTATTTAAAATAAATGTTCTATTTAAATATATTTTAAAATGTAATTTATTCCTATGATTTCAAAGCTGAATTTTCAAAAACACAGTTCAAAAACATGTATTATTATTATCATCATCATTATTATTATTATTATTGTTATTATGTTAAAAACAGCAGAAAACACCTAGTTTTTGAATGGTATAGTGCTTTTTATTTCAGATAAATTCTGATCTTTGGCTCTTTCTGTTCATCAAAGAATCCTGAAAAAAATTAACTCAACTGTTTTAAATATGGATATTAATAATATTAGAAAATGTTCCTTGAACCGCAAATCAGAATATTAGAATGATTTCTGAAGGATCATGTGACTGGAGTAATTATGCTGAAAATGTAGCTTTGATCAAAGGAATAAATTACATTTTAAAATGTATTCAAATACAAAGCAGTTATTTTAAATAGTAAAAATATGTCACAATATTACTGCATTTGCTGTGTTTTAGATCAAATAAATGCAGGCTTGGTGAGTAGAAGTAACTTCTTTAAAGAAAATCGTACTGTACGCCTCAACTGTATCTGCAACAGATGCCTTATTATTCATAAACCACGACTGAAACATTGCATTTGAGCAGAACATCTGGCAGATTTTCTACACATTTTTGTTGAATTTTAAGATGAAAAATGTGTTTTTGTGTGTGAGCAGCAAACAGTTTGAGGAGCTTCAGCAAGCCAAAATGCTGAGAGGAAATCTCACAGCTGCAGAGCAATTTAGTCTACTCAGCAGTCATGATGACCTGCAGCAGGCCCTGGAGGGAGCTTTCTTTGTCCAGGTATGCTATGTTTCCCCTCAAACATAGATGACTTCCTGTTGACCCCAAAATGTGACTAGGAAACATAGGATAAACATCTCCCTGATATGTATGGAACAAAAGCCACAAGAATTTTGTGTGAAGAGAAGAAAGAGTGTTCACTAATGATAAATACCAAATCCATTATTTCATATGTAATTGTTTAGTCACTGTACAAAGCAAAATACGTGTCTGTGGTTTAAACATTCCGTGATGCCTCTCTCACTAAGTTAATGTGATTAACCACTGGAATGGTGCCTGTGCTTAATTATTAAAATGTATTGAACACTTAGGAGCCAAGTCTATGTTTGCTATTGGAAAGTCCTTTTTTTTTAAATAAAGATGGATGAGGTGATGTATCTGATCATGCATTCTTGCCTGTGTACTACATTTATTGACAGCTGATGGTTTCTGTTTGTCCCAGTTACGACGTCAGCTTTTAAAGGGATAGTTTACCCAAGAATGAAAATTCTCTCATTAATTACTCACCCTTATGTCATTCCAAATCCGTAAGACTCTTATTCATCTTTGCAACACAAATTAAGATATATTTATATAATTTTTTTTTTGTCTATTGTTTTTTCTAAAATCTTCACATTCTTAAAGTTAGCAGGAAGTAAAAATTCACCATATCTGTTTTCTTAATGCACAATGTAGATCTTATTGTAAATGATTTCTGAACCTTTTTTTTTTAAAAGAAAATATTCAAAATGTCACAACTGGGTCTTCTCTCTGGTAACAAGTTGTGGGTTTCTCCTATTATTTTGTATGTACACTACCAGTCAAAAGTTTTTGGACAGTAATATTTGTAATGTTTTTTAAAGAAGTCTCTTCTGCTCACCAAGCCTGCATTTATTTGATCCAAAGTAACGCAAAAATGTAAAAAATGTTGAATATTTTTACTATTTAAAATAACTATAGGCATCTGTTGCAGATACAGTTGAGGCGTACAGTACGATTTTCTTTAAAGAAGTTACTTCTACTCACCAAGCCTGCATTTATTTGATCTAAAATACAGCAAATGCAGTAATATTGTGACATATTTTTACTATTTAAAATAACTGCTTTGTATTTGAATATATTTTAAAATGTAATTTATTCCTGTGATTTCAAAGCTGAATTTTAGCATCATTACTCCAGTCACATGATCCTTCAGAAATCATTCTAATATTCTGATTTGCTGCTCAAAAAACTTTACTATTATTATTATTATAATTATTACACTGAAAACTGCTGAGTAGATCTGTTTTTCAGGTTTCTTTGATGAATGCAAAGTTCCGAAGCACAGAATTTATCTGAAATAGACATTTTTTGTAATATTATAAATGTCTATATCATCACATTTGATTAATTTGAAGCATCCTTGCTAAAAAAGGATTAATTTCTATAATTTCTTACCCTAAAAAAATATATATACTGACTCCAAGCTTTTGAATGGTATAGTGTATCGTGTTACAAAAGCCTTTTATTTCTGATAAATGCTGATCTTTGGATCTTTCTATTCATCAAAGAATCCTGAAAAAAAGCTTACCTGTTTTAAGCAAATCAGTATATTAGAATGATTTCTGAAGGATCATGTGACGCTGAAGACTGAAGTACTGATGCTGAAAATGATCACAGGAATAAATTACATTTTAAAATGTATTCAAATAGAAAGCGGTTATTTTAAATAGTAAAAATATTTCACAATATTACTGCTTCTGCTATATTTTGGATCAAATAAATGCAGGCTTGGTGACCAAAAGAGAATTCTTTAAAAAACATTCAAATCATACTGTTCAAAAACGTTTGACTGGTAGCATACATCACAATATAGAAGAAAATATCTGTTTTTAAATTTACTTTTTTAATTGTAACTTTAAACTTTGAGACTACTGACTACTAAAATGTTTTCCTGCTAAATAATCCAAGCAATGTGAGTGAATATTCCAGTTTGGGAAATTATGTTTCTTTTATAATTATTCAATTCATATTTTTTCAGTCTATTCCACTGTCATTTATTGTATTCCCGTCCTTTCTGTGCTCTTAATGGAGAAAATGTTGCTACAGCTTCAATTGTATATTTCGTACATTCACCTTTGCTATATTTTTACCCATCAACTGCTCTTGTCCTGTGTTTTTCTGTGAAAAGGAGTGTGTATTTGAGAACCTGGAAGCAAAGCAGACTGTCTTCGGTGAGGTGGAGAAACTTGTGACAGAAAACGTGATTCTCAGCAGCTCCTCTTCTTGCTTGATGCCAAGCAACGTCTTCTCTCGTGTCCAGAACCGAACTCGGTGCATCATTTCTCATCCGGTTAGTTATGATTACAGAGAGATTATATCATATATAAACACTGGGTCCACAAGTTTGAGGCCACACTGAAAAAATGAGACTCAAATCGAATTATTAGGCCTTAAAAAAAATGTATGATGCAAAATAAATAAATAAAGAACGAAAACGTACGCTTCAGCCCAGTTTTCGTTTGTTTCAGTGCATACATTTTGGCTTTGTTTTGAACCCGCAATATCTTCTATTTTTCCATCTAGACCAATATGTTTTACGCTTTAATAGGGGCTACATCTAAAATCCCTCTAAATGTAAACTTCTGCAATTACCCCTATTAACAATTGATATTTTTATTTGTTCCTACAAGATTCATGTTTAAGTTTTAGTTGTACTGTTTATTTAATGAAAGCATTATTTACATAGACATGGCCGGTTTTTCTTGTCAGCCCTGATTTAGCAGCCTGTAGTGAAAAATGGAGATAATTGTTCTAGGCCCAGAGGTGCTTTACTGGACTTTGAATCCTTCCATGCTTAATGGAAATTCCACTCTGATCTCACGAGCGGAAAGGTCTTGCTGGTCGTGTTGTCCTTCAGAGCAGTCTGAGTCAAATAGTTCACCTGCATTTAGTGAATGTTTAATCGTGAATGCCAAGCATTTATGGTCAGACATTTAGTCACAGAGACCTTCATAGTGGGAAAGAAGTCCAAAACAAGGCCATTATCTTTAGCGCTGGTAAACACGTTGGTATAGTGCTTTGTCTGTGTCCAGGGGCAGATAAACTGGTGTAATTTCGTTCTTGTTTTGAACCTTACAGGTAAACCCGCCCTACTATGTGCGTCTGGTGGAGCTGGTGCCACACCCTGAAACACTGCCTGCTGTTATGGATGTTGCTTACTCACTGATGACAGATGTCGGGCAGGCACCTGTGCGACTCAGGAAGGAAATCGATGGCTTTGCTCTGAACCGTGTTCAGTATGCCATCATAGCCGAGTCCTGGAGGCTGGTTCAGGTTGGTTGAGCAAATATGGAACAAAACCACATATCAGTTAGAGTCATGGTTATACTGCATGTATTGTTTTGACTACCAACCTACTCTCTGGCAAAATTCATAACAGGTTAAGTAAACATTTGTTGACATGAGGGTAGTGAAATGGACAAGACCTCTTTCTTCATTGGATTTCATTTCAAATCTCTACTGTCTTGTATAATATATGAAAAAAGGAAAGATAGTAGTAGACCGTTTTATTATATATTATATATCCACCTTATTTTTACCAAAAGAGCGGGTGCAGCCATTTGTACATTTTATGGGTTTGGCTTCTGGTCTCATCCATCCAGCTATTTTTAGCTGTACAAAACAGCTTGTTTTGCTGCTTGATATTGCAAATTGGTGTGTCTTGCCATATTATTTTAATGTATTATCTTAATTATGAACAGATTGGTTTGTAGTGCAAACAGTTTTACCGTTTACTGCATGTTGTTATTTTTTTTGTTATTTCTCGGCTAATGAAGCGGAAGTCTCGCCCATTACTTCAGTGATACACTACGATTTGAATGTTAGAGGCCAGTTTTTTTCTTCTTTCTTTTGAATGGAATTTATACTTTTGTTCAGCAAGGATGCTTAAAAGTGACAGTAAAGACTTAAATTGTTACAAAAACTTCTCTATTTCAAGTATATGCTGTTGAACTGTCTATTCACCAAAGAATCCTGAAAAAAAAAGTTTGGGACAAAAAGTAGTTAAATTGTCATTTCTGCCATTTTGTAAAAGCAATGCACCGCTTAAAGGGATAGTTCACCCAAAAATGCACATTTTGCCATTTGCCCACAAGTTTCTTTCTTCTGCTGAACCAAACCAGTCATAAGCACTGATCTATAATAGATCAGTGCTCATAAGGGTCAGTTTCTTGAAATGTACACATCATCATCATCCATTGATGTATGGTTTTTTTTAGGATCTGTCCTGAAAAGTAAAGCTGCTGGCTCTTTGGTCACCCCCTGGTGGCTGGCTGCAGTATAGGTCATAAACCCCGCCCTCTCCAGTAATCTAATGGAACCTGAGGCAAACTAAATAATCAAATGACACTTCAAATATTTTTTTTCCAAAGATGGTTTCCAGCATTTGAAATGCTGGAAAGTTCTTATATGCTGATTTATGTTCAAGTGTTCGTTTTTCTAATAAGTTTGCTTTTAGGTAGTTATTTGATGCTATAAAAACGGGGTGTTGTGTCATGATTGTGATCTTGCCATTGGGTCTGCGGGAATTTAAGTGGGACTGTGATGCCGGGACTGTGATGCTTTGGCTTCACTTTTCTATAGTGGAATGAATGGGAGACGTGTCGTCCATCTTTTTTACAGTCTATGGTTAGGATAGGACAACATTTGGCTGAGATACTGAACTATTATGTATATTTTATATATTAACTATTATATGTACAGAACTATTTGAAAATCTGGAATCTGAGGGTGCAAAAAAAATCTAAATACTGTTCAATCTCCTTTAAAGTTGTCCAAATGAAGTTCTTAGTAATGCATATTACTATAAAAAATTAAGTTTTTAAATATTTATGGTAGGACATTTACAAAATATCTTAATGGAACATGATATTTACTTAATATGCTAATGATTTGTGACATAAAAGAAAAATCGATAATTTTGACCCATGCAATGTATTGTTGGCTATTGGCAAATATACCCATGCTACTTAAGACTGGTTTTGTGGTCCAAGGTCACAAATGATAAGATATTTTATATAAATATATTGTCAACAAATCTGATTACTCATCTCTAAACAGGAAAGTCCTATGATTTCCGTCAATTTTGATGCATGTCTCTGTGACACCTTTTAGAAAGAAACGATAGTGAAATTAGAGGAAGGAGTGAATGAACAGAGACTGTTGTGTTTGTTAAAATGGAAAGTATTTCAACATCCATAGTCTTATCACACTGTTTACAAATGTTCAATTGAAAGAAGAGGGAAAAAAAAACAATCTCTTTTCTTTGTTTCTCTTGAGAAACTTTTAGTACAGCCAGCTTATCTTTCCTCACACTGGTGGTTTTGTCCTGGTTTTACAGTATACCTGTATTACAGTGTATCAAATGAACATGGGGGGTAGAGTTAGGTGATCCACTTTAAAAAAAGAAAAAAACAAACCCTTTTCAGCACTGCCCACAAGCTTGAACAAAAAGCAGAGTCAAGAAAGCACTTCCAGAAACAATGGACACCTCACTTTGAACTTATTTTTAGAGTGACTGTTCATTATTCAGTCGAGTAATGGACATTTAAAGACTAAATACAGAATTGTACATTCTGTCCAAGGTGCATTATGAAGGCATCACAAAAGTGTGAAGATGATTCATGCTGACAAAATGTTATTCTGTGCACAAATATCAGTGAGTCCTGGATTATATACACAATGCACTGTGTAAAAGAGTTGTGGTAAAATTGTGTTTGAATATGCATAATGGTAAAGTTCGCAGGTCAGTTAAAAAGAGGCAATCAGCTCTCTCAAAAACCCTTAATCCTAACTGTAATACATAATACCATCATTGTTACTCATTTAATTGAAATTTAGGTTGTTGCAATATGAAATTGTGTCTTTGTTTTTGGTTCCTGGAATGCTTTAGATGGGTCAGGGTAGAGGCCACTTCACAACTGCACTTTGTGCTCTAACAGATATTTAAAAACTAGTCAGCGTAATGAACTAGATGATGTGGACACCCAAAAACCATACTTATGTGCTTGTGAGCATTTCATTTAAAACATTTAATAGGCAGTTGGCTCTCTCTAGCTACTGTTAGGTTTTCAACCAGCTATAGGTATCAGCTCTCATTCTGACTGATGTTGGGTGATACAAGCTGGTTTTCTGCTGGCATATCAAATAATTCTACAGTTTGTCTGAAACTTAAATAAACTTGATTGTTTAAAAGGGGACGTCCACATGTAGTGTTCATGAATACTATCTTATCTTTGGAAAATATCCTTATCCTACATAAGTAATGCAGATTAACTAGAAAGATTAATGTATAAATCTCTTAAATGTATTAATAATTGTAAGGATTCATTATTATATAATTTACTCACCCTTATGTTGTTTCAAATCTGCATGATTTTATAGACCGTGGAGCACAAAAGAAGATATACTATTCCTATTACTATTAACATTTTTACGTACCATTTATTTATTTTATCTCAAAATTCTTGACTTTTTTTTCCTCACAAATGCAAGTTTATATCTTCTAATTCAGACTTTATAACTCTAACACCAAATAGGCTTTGTCCATAAAAAACGCCATTCCTGTTTTGGATCTGTAAGACTATCCCACTCATATCTAACGTCAGTTTCGTTAAATAACAGTGCTCTTGTACAAGCTCTTGTAATAAGCGGAGAACATTTTGAAAATGACATCTAATTAATAAACTATAATAATGTAATGTAATTCTCCAACTGTAAGGCGATCTCTCCCAGGCTTTCTGCAACCACGATGCATGCACATTCCGAATGTTTACAAACAGATAGCGTTAATTGGTCAATAGGATAGATGTAAATTTGACATTGTTCTCTCTTCTGGTCGCCGTTATCGGTCTCTCTCAATTATTTCCTCTTATTAAAAATCATGAAAACACTATCGTGGAGTTTTTCTAAATCGGAATGAAAAAATTATATATAATTGTGGTACTCTGAATGAATGTATCGACGTCTATGACGACTTCCGCTTGACCTTTTTGACTGACTTGACTGTTCTACTCGATTTATAACCACTGAACAGAGGCAGAACTAAAGGAAATCTTATGAGGAAAAGAAAATTCATTAGTTAGTCAGCATTAGTTGTAAATGTTATTTGTATTAATCTTGTTCATCATGCATCATTTCGGATAAGTGGGAATTTTGTTTTGCAGTTTTTATATATAAAGATTTTCCTCTTAATCAGCTGTTACAGTAAATAAGTATTCTTCCTTACAACCGTTTTTCATCTTTCCGTATCCTTCATTTCCTCATCAGTGGTGTTATTGTGCAATCAATGATGATGAAGTAATTTAATACGATTTGTCTGGAATGACCATCACGTGTTCTGTCTCAGTAGTTTTCACATTTTCTATGCATTGTCCATATGAACGTGTGTGTTAGGTATTTAATTTCTTAACAAGCCTTATTAAGTGTATCATGACATAATTTTTCAAGTCTTGTAAGTTCCTCATGGTCAGAGGGAAAAGAAAAATGTCTAAATTAAACATGCACAATTTGAAGCACAAATCTGTCCTGTTTTGGGTCAGCTTCTAAATGACAGAAATACCTCACCTCCTTTTTTGTTGCAGGCAAATACTTTAAAGAATTTCAAAAGGATTTGCTTTCTGAGCTGTTAAAAGGCTATGTCAGAAAAAGCTTTTTAAAAAGCCATGTTGATGAACCAGTTAAACGAGCATGCAAACTGGTTATAGCATGGTGTTTTTGTTTAGATAACTGAAAGAAGTAATTACATAAGATGGTTCTACAAAAGTTAAATAATGTTCAAAGACCCTTTTTGGACACCTGGCACTGTGCCCTTTTAACCGGTGCTGTTGTATCTCTTTTGTTCAATTTTAAGTCTTATTTCACATATGAAGTTTACTCATTTTGCACTGTATTGAATAATGAGATGTTCATATGAGCTGTTCATGTTGTTGTCATGGGCCAATTACCTAACCGTTAAATCAAAGTTTGAAACCGTGCCCACAGACACTTGAATGTTGTTTACTAGTTGAAAATCCAAACTGATCTGATGTTCATAACGCCACTAATGCCTAAAATGAAATGAAAATGAAAATTCTGTCATCAAACTGTTGCTGGTCTCCATTGACTTTCATGCTGATGATACACTGGGCAACTTTTTGAGCAATGTTGCCGTCAACGGGCAGCCAGGTAAGATACAGGGCCCACAAGTGATCTAAATTATAAAGATGGAAATTTGTTACTCATTTTCAATGGGAAATTGAAAAAAAAAGTTGCCCGGCAACATTGCTCAAAAAATTGCCCAGTGTATCATCAGCATGACAGTATAGCAAAAATACTGTGGAAGTTAGTGGGGACATCAACTGCTTGGTTACATTCTTCAAAAAGATACATTTGTGTTAAGCAGAAGAAAGAAACTCATACAGGTTTGTAACAAATTGAGGGTGAGTAAATGATGACAGAATTAATTTTTTTGAGTGAACTATTTTAAAGTTGGCACAGAAGCACTTTTGAAGTGCAATTTAGGAGTCTTCACGACACGATTTTAGGCCGGTTTTGGCACAATCTGCTTGATGTAGGGTGTTGTGGGGATTGTAAATGACAATGGGTGTCAGGGTGCAAGATTCAATCGTTTCATCATGTGTAGTGTGTCATAGTGGACTACTGATGCCACGTCTGCGATGCTTCACAACCTCGCCATAGAACGACTAGAACATTTAATTTTTTCCACCGTCCATGACTAGTTCCATCATATCTGTGACCCTGGCCAATAGGAGCACATAAGAGTCTTCATACATGCTTTCAAACAAGCTGAAGCGAAAGAGAAACAATGGTATTGGTGCTGCTAGGTGGGATTTTACAATGGAGGAAATGTTCATATGGCAGTAAAACTTGTGTATTTATGAAGTTGCCTTGAGGGAGTACCTCGACAGAGTGAAAAAAGGTCAAATAAAAACTCTTTTACCTCAGTTGTCTTTGACGGTCCATACTGTCTTCATGCAATCCAGATTTGTGTTCACTGTCAAGTTTTCTCTTTTGGGGGGTTTTCTGATGACAATACACAGCAAAACACGCTGTTTGCATGCTACATTTGAATTTGGTCAGTTACCTGGATGTGTGGCCATATTGGAGATACTCGAATGTAAACAACAGCATGGATTGCACCGTTAATGCACTACTGAATATGTTGTTCTGTTAATTTATGCTGTCTAAACCATGAAAAAAATGTGCAGAAGATGCTAAATCATACAGGAAAGGACACAATATTTTGACAAACTAAAGTTAATAGTTGGTAAAGATATGTTCAAGTAGTATTAAGATATTAGCCTAATATTTCACCTCCCTGACCGGAAATGATAAGAACAAACATGAATGTTGACAAGATTCTTGCCCTGGAAATCCTCGTTCAGTTTGGCCAACCACAAATGCCTATTGTTCCTCAGACAGTTTTTTGCACTCTTCTGCTTGATTTGTTAGAACTTTGGCAGTCTATAGTACTCAAAATATTTTTTTTCCCATCTGATCGATTAATACAGCCCAAAACATTACAATAATTGACCATTTTCAGCAGCAATAATCAGCAAAATGTGAGTTTCGTTCAGTTCTGCGGCATTTTCTGTGGCAATTGATGGTGCGGCGTGAAAACACTATTGATGACAGCACTCAAATTGTTAATGAAGGCATGTTTTTTGTTCACAAGTTTTTTTTTTTAGAGTCAAAGTCGCATAATCAAAAAAAAGTTTAGTCTGAACTGGGATTTAAGCTTTCAGAAGCCTCACATATTAAAGTCAAGTTCAGTTGATTTTAGACTTACACACTTATGTTTTAATTGCCTTGCCTCTTAGTTTGTGTTTGTGCTTTTCAATTAGTTGTTTTATTAAGCAGGAAAAGAGGTGAGTGTTGTTGTTTTTTTATGATGAGGAACATTTAAAGTTGGACGGTGCCCCGCACATTAGATTTGCAGCTCAAATCCACTCATGCTTCCTCTCAGAGTTCAGGCAGCTCTTTGAGAGAGAGCCAGCACTGGAAAGTAGAGCAGCTGGGAAAGCTAATGGCTGCCCCTGGTGATTACCGTAGAGGAAAGGCCTCTTTTCACGGTTTCCCCAGCCAGTCCGCCGCCTGGCGACACCGAGATAACGGCCTCGTTGTTGCGTGCAGGAAATGAACAAAGACCACCCTGTCCCCCTCCTAAACTCGTCCCCCACTGCCCGTTCTGTATCCAAGCTTTGATTTCAGCACAGTCAGGCAACAGGTATCTGTAGCCACAGGTAATCTGAGTGCAAAGTGGGCCCAAAGCCTGGCATAACCACACTTGCCTCCCCCTGCCATACCATCCCATTGTTCAGAGGACACTGAGTTAAATGATAAGAGAAACCCAATACAGTGGGAGCGGCTTTAGTGCTCTTCAGATGGGACAAAAGTGGAGGGGGCAACCTCCGTTTTCCTCTCAATCAAGTGGACCGAACCTTGTTGGCTGGACAAACTACTAAGCAGGAAGCTGTAATTTTAGGATTAGAAGATCAGAAAACCACTTTTAGAAACATTGTCTGTCATCCAAGTGTATAATATAGTGCAGGTTGCCAAATAAACTTCTCTTTCTTCTCATCCAGGAAGGAGTGATCTCGGTGAAGGACATTGATCTGGTGATGTCTGAAGGCTTGGGCATGCGCTACGCTTTTTTAGGTCCCATTGAAACTATGCATCTCAACGCACCAGAAGGCAAGCTACCTATTAACCCATGCATATCTTTTTACATTGTATTTAAGCACTAAGAAGTTTTTGTTTTTATCAGCATGGAAAATTTGCTATGGTGAAAACCTGTTTCGATTACATCCTCCTCACATGATCTTAAGTGTGTGTGTGGGGGCGAGAGAGAGAGACTGTGAAAGAAACTGAAACAAGCAAGTGTGTATATGTGCCTGTGTTTTGAAGAGATCTCATGTTCACGGTGAAAATCAGAAGGCAGTGTGAAATCTGTAGGATGACCCAGCTCCCCCTATGAAGCGTGCTTTGCCATGTGACACCAGTACTTACATTTGATGATGACAGATGAGTTATTATTCTCAGCCCTGCCTCCTTGTACTGCGAGAGAGGTGCTACTGTGCTCTCAATGTGGTGATAAAGCCCCCCTGTAAACACAAGAGTTTCGCCCTGGTTTCTTCCAGCACTGTAATGGCACAGGTTCTTGGAAACTGTAAGCAAAGAACTGTGGCTGAACTTTCACTGGTGCACATCTTATCTGCAGAGGGCCCTTCTAAAAGAACCGATGCCCTTCAGATGAGGAGCTACTCAATTCATGCTTGAAAACTCTGTTACAACAAATGCCAGTGACTTTATTTGCTGAGTCACTTTGGACACAGTTCTAAATGGATTGTTTTTTATGTCACAGTTGTTTATAATAACAAAGTAGTGTTTGTTTAAAGGAGTCATGAACTGCCTTTTTATTATTTTGTACTGTTCTCTGAGGTCCATTTATGTTTTGCATCAAAAACATCATAATTTAGATAATAAATAGTCACAGTTGCGACATTAATGTTGGATCCAAAATAGTCAGCACAGCATGGTCTTTTAGTTTCAATCTTTCTGAAAATCCGGCGTTTTGGCAGATTGCTTTAATATACACTGTTTTTAGACTAACAAGAAAGTTTTAAGTTCTGCAACTTACAGGATGTTTTTATAGCACAATGACCTCATAAAAGTCAAAAGATCAAGGGAATTTTATTTTAGTTCATGACTCCTTTAAAAAAAGTATTTTTAAGGAAACCCTTAGTATTTTGACATATATGGCTTAATATAATGTAAATGATGTCTCTTACTGAAATATGTAGTAAAAAACCCATTAAAGATTTATGTTATTTAAAAAACCCACATAGTTGTTTTTTGTTTTTTGTTTTATACATATTTTGGACTATAGAGTGCGCCACTATGATGTTAAATGGTTGCGCTTAGTGATCTACTGGTGCTACCTGTTGCTATTTTTACCGCAACACAATTCAGAATACACAACTCAAAAATACTGATACAATGACCACAGGTACTGAAAGACCTTACATGTGGCAATGGATGTAACAAAGGCTTAAACCAAATGTCATACCATTGATTTTCCTCACAAGGAGTCTAAACGCCCCCAGATAACAAGTGAAATCCGCACTAAGAA
Source organism: Cirrhinus molitorella (assembly GCA_033026305.1). Taxonomy (NCBI): domain Eukaryota; kingdom Metazoa; phylum Chordata; class Actinopteri; order Cypriniformes; family Cyprinidae; genus Cirrhinus; species Cirrhinus molitorella. Next base: position 25,365,435 of record CM065122.1, on the reverse strand, counting down.
ACTCTTCCAGTGGCTGCGGCGTCATGACGTGTTTACATCCTGCCAGGATGGCACCTAACGTTTCTTGTCTCTGCTGTTTGTAAGCTATTTCAGTAAAAGCCTCAAAGGCATCAGGGCTAAAGTGGAGAGAACAAAACCACGGGTCTTTAGAAAGTTTTATTCATCTGCAGGCATCTTCCCATTCTTTTCTCCTCTTCTTATTGCTAGGAAAGCAGTGAAGACTTACATCACTTCTTTTCATCCCCTTCGACTCAAAATTACAACCAAAAGTCACATTGTGGCATGTTTATTTTCTGAGTTGTGTTGCGGTAAAAATAGCAACAGTAGCCCAGTAGCTCACTGAGTGCAACCATTTTACATCATTGAAATAATGGCGCTCATAGTTCACCCAAAATTTTGTCATTAGTCACTTACCCCCATGTCGTTCCAAACCCATAAAAGGTTTGATCGTCTTCGGAACACAATTTAAGATATTTTGGATGAAATCCGGTAGCTTTTTGACTGTCCCATTGACTGCCAAGTACATTACACTGTCAAGGCCCAGAAACATATGAAATACGTTGTCAAAATAGTCCATCTGCCATCAGTGGTTCAACCATAATTTTACAGCCACAATACACCGATACATTTTCTACGTGTATTTGCGCTATTATTCGAACGAAAACAGCGCATCCTTGTGTTGTGGCTGATACAGAACAGCATACGTTGTTTACGTCCAGTGGATCCTTTCCAAAATGGTGCTACGGTGACATTGAGGAGACAAATTATTGACTGAAGTCGTTAGTTTTGTTTTCTTTGTGTACAAAAAGTATTCTCGTAGCTTCGTAAAATTATGGTTGAACCACTGATGGCAGATGGACTATTTTGACAAAGTCTTTCATATGTTTCTGGGCCTTGACAGTGTAATGTACTTGGCAGTCAAAGGGAGAGTCAAAAAGCTACCGGATTTTATCCAAAATATCTTAAATTGTGTTCCGAAGACGTTCTAACCTTTTACGGGTTTGGAACGACATGGCGGTAAGTGATTAATGACAAAATTTTCATTTTTGGGTGGTGCAACCCTTTGAGACAAACAAGTCGTAATACCCGGGTTCCCTTTAAATAAATTAACATCGATTTTATAGAACTGTTTCTGTAATATTTTACATTTTATGGTCTACTGTGTTACTACTGTATTGTAAAAATGCAAAACCACATTTTTATTTGATCCTTATCCTGTGTTTTGTCTGTCCAGGTATGGAAGACTATCTTCAGCGGTACAGCGAGGGCATGAAGAGGGTTCTTAGCACTTTTGGGCCAGTTCCAGATTTTTCTGGAGAGGCAGCAGCTAGAATTATAAAAGTATGCAATAATGTTCATGGAAAAACTCTTGAAACAGTTGCTTTAGAACTCCTAAATTGGACCGATTTCCCAAATAACCGTAATTGTTTTTTTAATCATTTTTGTCATCATTATAAAATTAAAGATTTTATCTATCATCTACTTTAGGAAATCTGTGAGCTGATCCCTGCTGAACAGGAGCACCTCACAGCCAGGAGAGAAAGAAGAGATCAGCTGCTGATGGAACTAGCTAAATTGAAAAAATGAGGCTAGTCCGTTAGATAGATTAGATTATGGATCATCTGAGCCATTGTTGTCCTTGGTTAAATATTTCCCTTCCGGGCAACAGAATTTGACTGATTACAGAAGAAAAATACCTCAGAAATGGCTTTAGGGTTCATTTAATTATGAACAAAAAAATTATAATGCATTGCTAGTATTTTTAAGTCTAAGATTAGTGATAAATTCTTGTTTGACTGAAACAGCTAAAGCACCTTCTTGATCATGAAAAATGCAATGTGAAATTCACAATTAAAGGGAAAATTAAAACAATCTCCAGATGTCAAGTGCTTTTCTTGATCCACCCCAACAACTGACTCAACCTAAGAAAATTTTTATTCTTTTGGAAGATTAAAAATGATTGACATTTTTACTTCTAACTTCCTTATGAGACATTTATGAATTAATCCTAAGAGGAGCTCCAACAAGTATGGAAACTTATCTTGAAATGTATGAATGTCATAACATGTCAAACCAAATGTCAGATTCAAATAAATAAAGAACTAACAATGACTTAACTGACTAGTGTCAAGGTGATTTTTACTGTATGACGTCAATTCAGACAGGTGTAGTACATCACATTAAGAATGAAAATGTAATATCCACCTTTTTCTTCAATGTGGAAGTAAGCTTATGTGTGACATTTCCGGTTTATTAGCTGCTAACCAGAAGAATATCAATGTGCAGTAAATGGTAAAACTGTTTGCACTACAAACCACTGTGTTTATAAAAAAGACAATACATTAAAATGATACGGTAAGACATCCCAATCTACAATATCAAGCCGCAAACGAGCTGTTTGTAGACAACAGCTAAAATAGCTGGAGGCAAATGAGACCGGAAGCCAGACACGTAAAATTTACAAACGGCCGCGCCCAGTCTTACGTGAAGAAAAATACGGATATATTTGTTTTATCTTTTGAAGCCAATCCAACTTTCTTTTGTGTAATGTTTAGCTTGAAAAGTATTTGTATGTTTATTCAAATTACTGGTTGCTTTGATATTTTGTTAGCTAATGCAGAGACAGATTAAATAGTGGGGCAAAGCTTTCCTGAATTATTCTACTTGCATTTCAGTTGAAGTAAGCTATTAATAAGTAAAAGCGAAATAAGAAAAACGCGGCAAAGAAACTACGTTTAATGGCCTCAAAACACTTTCTATGCGACTGAACGTAATACCACATCTACACGTTACCGACGCGACTGTATTCGAGGTCGCTCCTTCTGTAATCAGCTGAGGCGTGCTACGCATTCCAGGAACATTCCAGTTTTGTCGCTTGCGAGCTCAAGAACCACCCAATGAACGTTGTGACTCCGCCCGATGTCAGGTGTACCTCTCTTTGAGAGATTACTAAACTTGCTCTCACTGTACTCCGTTAAATCACTTCATCCCACTCCCAGGAACACAAAGAATCTCCGCAAGTTAAAGTACTCCTTTTAACGCACCTGGACGGATATATATCATGGATTTGATCTAAATCACTTTGTAGGCTGACAGGTAAACTTCCATTTGTAAAACTGACAGACATTTCACTATTTTTTAAGTGATAATATTATGTGATAATTCTGACGTGTTAAATTCGAACAAATAAAAGCTAAGTTACAAAAAAATGTAACGGAATGTAGGATGTTAATTAACTGAAAGAATTAAAGGATTTATTTATGTTATTAACATATGAAAATGAAAGTATTCTCAGTTCATTATATGTTATGGAATCATAGTTTCTGTTACATTACAAAAATAAAAATGTAAAATGTAATCTACTGGTCAAAAATGGGGAATAATTAAAATGTATGTTTTTAAAGAAGTCCCTTATGCAGAAGACTGCATTTATTTGATCAAAATACAGTAAAACAGTATAACATTGTACAAACTGTACAGAACAATACTGTGAAATATTATTTCAATTTAAAATTGTTTTTCTATTGTAATATATTTTAAAATGTACTATTTTATTTCTGTTGTGGTAAAGCTGCATTTTCAAAAGTCATTACTCCAGTCTTAAATGTCACATGGTCGTTGAGAAATCATACTAATACTATTACTATTTGCACTGTATTTTTGATCAAATGCAGTCTTGATGAGCATAAGAGACTTCTTTCAAAAACAGTCAAAAATCTTACTTTTTACAAACTTTTGACCGATAGTAGCCTATATATTATTATTAAATTGTTTGTAATATACTTTTAGCGTATTTAAAATCTGAAATTTAAATTTGACTTTTTTTTTTTTTGTTTTTTAAAATCTAATGCTCATCAAGGCTGCATTTAATTGATCAAAAAAACACACAAAAAAAGTAATATTGCAAAATGTTATTACAATATTAAATAGTGGTTTCTTTTTAATTTACTCCTGTGATGCAAAGCTGAATTTTCATTACTCCAGTGTCATATGATCCTTCAGAATTTCAGAAGATTTATTATTAGAATTATCAATGTTGGCAACAGCTCTGATGGCGAATATTTTTTGGAACCTGTAATACTTTTTCACGCATCTTTAATGAATAAAAAGTTCAAAAGAACAGCATTTATTCAAAATACTTTTTTTTCTAACAATATATGTCTTTGCTATCATTTTTTATCAATTCAACACATCCATGCTGAATAAAATTATTAATTTCTTAAAAAAAAAAAGAAAGAAAAAAAATAAAAAATTACCCGAAACTCTCGAACAGTGGTGTATATTGTTAGATAAGATTTCTATTTTAAATAAATGCTTTTCTTTCTAACTTTCTAACTTCTAACTATTAATCAAAGACTCCTAAAAGAATCACGGGTTCCAACAAAATATTAAGCAGCACAACTGTTTTCACCATTGATAATAAATCAGCATATTAGAATGATTTCTGAAGGATCATGTGACACTTAAGACTGGAGTAATGATGCTAAAGAATCAGCGTTGATCAAAGAAATAATATTAGATTTTAATGTAGCCTATATTAAAATAGAAAAACGTTATTTCACATGGTAATAATAATTCACAATATTACACTTTTTCTGTATTTTTGATCACAATATGTACATATATCACATTTTTATTGAGCTTTTTTGTACTTCCTACAACAATTTTTTTTTTGTTTGTTTCAATTAGGAGCTGAGACCAACAGCATTCAGGATGAGCTGGGGAGCACTTTATGCTCAGCTGGGAGGGGTAAATAAACACTCCACCAGCTTGGGAAAAATCTGGCTGTCTGTCCTCTTCATCTTCCGCATTAGCATCCTTGTAATAGCCGCCGAAACGGTCTGGGGGGATGAGCAGTCCGACTTCACCTGTAACACGCAACAGCCCGGCTGCAAAAACGTCTGCTACGACCACTTCTTTCCAGTCTCACACATCCGTTTCTGGTGCTTGCAGCTCATCTTTGTGTCTACACCGGCTTTGCTGGTGGCTATGCATGTGGCGTATCGCAAACGAAATGTAAAGAAAGGACTATTGGCCAACCGAGGCAGCGGTACCAAAGGGGAAGACCTGGAGAGCCTGAAGAAGAAACGTCTACCCATCACTGGGCCGCTGTGGTGGACCTACACCTCCAGCTTGTTCTTCCGGCTCCTTTTCGAGGCCGGATTCATGTACGCTCTGTATTATGTCTACGATGGGTTTCAAATGGCTCGTCTTGTGAAGTGTGAGCAATGGCCCTGTCCCAATAAAGTTGACTGCTTTATCTCACGACCAACCGAGAAGACAGTTTTCACCATTTTCATGGTGGGATCTTCTGCCATTTGCATTGTGCTCAATGTGGCTGAACTGGCCTACCTGATTGTCAAAGCATTGCTGAGGTGCTCAGCCAGAGCCAAAGGAAGGCGCTCGTTCGTTCACCAAGATAAAATGTCCACAGAAAAGGCGAATTTACAGAATGAAAAGAACGCAAGGTTGCTTTCATCCGCTTCGGACACATCAAGCAATAAGACTGTTTAAGATTATCCCAACATCCAGTGACTAATAGGTAATAGGCTTCCCTGTTGAAAAAAAAAAAAAGCATATGCTGGTTAAATTGGTTTTGATGCTGGGATGCTGGTTTAAGCTGTTCCTTAGCTGATTTATACTGGTTCTAAGTTGGTCCCCACCAGCACATGACCAGCTAAGGACCAGCTTAAACCAGCATCCCAGCATCAAAACCAATTTAACCAGCATATGCTTTTTTTTTTCAACAGGGTTATAGATGACAGTGTTTTAACTTTTCTAATGCCATTAGAACATTATAATTAGTATGTGTTTTGTACCTTGTTTTTGACAACCTGCCCTGAGAATACAAGAAAGCCACAAACCTGCTTCTTAAGCATGCATCATTCCAACGCTGACATTCCTCCCCCAAGCCAAAAGACAATTAGGGCATATGGCACTGCATTGTCTGTCAAAAAGTTGGAGGTTGTTGAATTAAATTTTCCACATTACGCCTGTCACAGTACTCTTTAATGGCATTAGAAAAGCCCAAGAGTGACTCCTAGTGGCCACAACGACATAAATGAAGTTCAGAGACCGTCTTTGCACAAACATGAGTGTCCTTTTTTGAGGGATCATTTACACGATGTTGTATTATAAATGCTTCTTTTTCATTTTACACGATTGAGCTCTGCTTTGTTTACGCAATTTATTTGCTCCTTCTGTTAGCCTACCCATTAACACTTTCGACTAGCAATATAAATTATAGAGCTGTCTTATTTTTGTTATTTGTGCTTACTTTGGTACGTAATTTAAATGTTTTAAACAACGGCACAACTATGTTTAGTTTTAAGCTGTTTCACAAGGTTATCCTTGCATCGATCCCCCTGCTGAAAAAAAACAGACACCATAACAAAAATGTTAATGGTTTGTCTGGTTAGAATGTTGATTATAATGACTCTGTTATACTGCACTCCAAAAAATGCTGGTTTAAAAACAATCCAACTTGGGTTATTTGGCAACCCAGCGCTGGATACATTTTGGACAGAACACATGCTGGGTTATTTTGATCCAGATTGTCGGGTTAAATGTTTTTTACCCAGCATGCTGGGTTGTTTTATTTAGGTCAACTATTGTTTAAAAATGTATGTATTGCTTGCTTAAAACGGGCTGGAAATTGAAAATCACACACAGAATTATAGAGGCAACAGCAATAGGCCTAATCTAAAGATGAACGTTTATTATTAGGCAAGAACACCCATGGACAAAAAAGTAAGACAAATTTAAAATACTTAGCCTAGCTGAAAACAGCATAGTTTACAATTACAGGCCGACATTCAAACTCGTTTAACCAACGTTTTAGAAATAAAAATCTAATTTAAAAGTATAATTTTAACATCAAATTAAATTAAATTCAGTATTATAACAAATAAAATCTGTTTGTTAGGCAAGACAAAAGACGTTTCCATCATGTGAAACGACAGATGCTGAGGCACTTAGCTGACTGACTTTTTTATCCTTGTATGTTGCGTTGCATAAAATAAAATAGTTTACAGCACAGTAAAGACTTTAGAAATTAAATAAAATGTATACAAACCTTTATTTCGCCGAAGAAGTGCACCAACTCGACAGCGCTGAGAACCGCTCTCTCCTGTAGAGGACGCAAGAAGCCTGCGCACTGACTATAGGTTGTTTCGTCGGAGACGGGCTCAACCCAGCGGTTGGGTAGAAATAAAATAACCCAGCAGCTTATGCCGCGTTCCAGGCAACCCGTTACCCGCGTTTTTCCAGCCTTCTTCTGGTGAAAGTGCACTGGAATGGCAGTCAAGCTAGTGACTTCCCATCCGTGAACTCGTACTGGATCGATGGACTGCCAGTTCCGAGCTCTGACGTCACATAGCCCGCGAAACAACTGGCTCCTACGGACGTAATTATATACAAATGACGTAAAATAAAAGGTATAACTGTTTCTCTTGTCTTATGCTCCGTTTTCCTCATCCGTTTCCCTCAAATAAGCAAGAAATAAGGACCTTTGGCTATTAAAATTATTTGTAAATAGGCTTAAGCCTGGAACGCTACAAAGTCGTGAGTCGTGTTTTGAAGCCGTGACTTTCAAGCTCAAAAACCTGCCTGGAACGCAGCATAAGTTACATAAAAAATACCTGGGTGAAAAAAATTAATAATAACCCAATAAAATGACCCAACAAGCTGAACCCAGCTTTTTAGAGTGCAGAAAAACTACCCAGAACCTGGGTAAAAATATTAAAAACAACAGAATAAAATTACCCAAACTGAACCCAGCACTGGGTTAAAGAAAGTAAGTAACCCAGTATTTTTTAGAGTGTGGCAATTGGTCGCCTCCTATTGGTGGTTTGTTAAAACCACTTAATCCTAATGGAATATGTCCCAAAACATGGAAAACAATTTGTAATAGTTTTTAATAGTTAAAAGTTAATGGATTGTAAATGGTATTTGTAGTGGAAACCATTACAATTCCTGTACTGGTTTCTATTGTTTTGTTTTGGGTTTTGGGTTTTTTTTTTTTTTTTTTCAGCAGGAACCTACCGGGGATTGTATATCAGTATACAGTAGTTCCTAATTTAAGTTATTAACAAATAAGACTGTAGCGGCGTGAGAACGTTTACTAGCTGCGCGTACTCTGTGACCTCGTGTCAGTCAGTACCTGTTGACAGGTGACAGCTCGTGGTTTCGTACTTCGTCAACTGTCCGTTATCTTCGTTTTTCTTCTCTCCGAGAGGCTACTAGTCCGCGGTGACCAGTTTTGTTTTTTAAGGCTGTGATAGAACTGCGGGAATTATTGTTACCAAAGTTTCCACACGGTATTGATGGAATCCTCTGCTGTTTTCTAAGCGAGCTGTGATTTTTTTTTTTTTAATTCTTTGTCGTTTTGGCTAACAATTTATCTTTTTTTTTTTATGAATATCTTAATAAAAACTTATTAAATGTTTGCTGTTTGTCATATTGTAATTCCCGTGGGGAAAACCAATGGAGAGCAGTACATTTATATTCTATTTTAGGAAAGGCCTGCTGCATGACTGGATACTTTCCCACTCAGTACAAAGATTCCAGAATTTTTGACTAGACTAAGTTTTGTCTTTTTGCCAATTTACTATGACAAGCCAGCTTATAGTACTTCCTTTAATTACTAATAAAGAATAAGAATGTAAATTCTCATTTAAACACTTTCAACCTGTATCTGCAGTGGATAATAATCAACTAATTTTGCTCGAGCAAAGCTCACAACTCAGCTGTGTTTTGGCTGTAAATGATAATACAACTCAGCTGTGTTTTGGATGCAGGTGATTTTATTTTTACAGTTATATGAATAAGAGGTTTACACTGCCAGTCAAAAGTTTTAATAAAAGTTTTAATATGTTTTTAAAGAAGTCTCTTGTGCTCACCAAGCCTGCATTTAAGTTGTTCCAAAATACAGCAAAATTATTATATTTTTACTATTTAAAGTAACTGCTTTCTATTTGAATATATTTTAAAATGTAATTTATTTCTGATTTCAAAGCTGAAATTTTAGTCATTACTCCAGTCACATGATCCTTCAAAAAGCATTCTAATATTCTGATTTGCGGCTCAAAAACATTTGTTATTATTATTATCATCATTGTTGTTGTTGAAAACAGCTGAGTAAAATTCTTTCAGGTTTCTTTGATGAATAGAAAGTTCAGAAGAATGACATTTATCTGAAATGGAAATCTTTTGTAACTTTATGAATGTCTTTATCATCAACTTTGATCAATTTAAAGCATCCTTGCTAAATAAAAGTGTTCATTTCTATCATTTTTTCCCTAAAAAATTCTCCAAGCTTTTGAATGGCATTGTGTATAATGTTACAAAAGCTTTTTATTTCAGATAAATGCTGATCTTTGAACTTTTATATTCATCAAAGAATCCTGAAAACCATGTTCTCAACTGTTTAAAATGTTGTTGATAATAATAATAATAATAATAATAATAATGTTTCTTGAACAGCATATTAGAATTATTTCTGAGGGATCATGAGACACTAAAGACTGGAGGAATGATGCTGAAAATTCAGATTTGATCACAGGAATAAATTACATTTTAAAATATATTCAAACAGAAAGCAGTTATATTGAATAGTAAAAATATTTTGCTGTATTTTGGATCAAATAATTGCAGGCTTGGTGGGCAGAAGAGAATTCTTTAAAAAAAAACACAAAATATAACTGTCACAAAATATTTGACTGGTAGTGTATATAAAGTAACTTTTTCTTTAGACACAATATGGTCAGTTATTTTGATCATTTTTTACTCCGCTAACGAAAATAGCGGAAAACAATGACTGGTTGAATGGAACGCGGAGTGATACAATCAGTGAAACATCCCAATTCTGTTATAAGAAATCTCAACACCCATGAAACACGTCCTGTATAATCATATTATTATTATTATTATTATTATTATTATTATTATTTAAATAATTATAATAATCGGCGTTGTTACCACCATTGTTAATATTATTAACTATTATTATTATTATTATTATTATTATTATTATTATTATTATTATTATTACAATGTTCTGTGGTATAAAGTAAAATAAAGGACCTGTCTTCATGTAAAATTATGTGCTGGAGTACAGTTAATTTGGGGCGATGAGTTTACCCCAGTTGACAGGGGCGTGGCGTGCGCGCTGACTGGTCGATGACTTTCTGAACGCAGCACTCTTGCATGACCACTCAAAGTGACAGTAGCGATGGCTGGGAACGGGAGACAGCTGCGCTTGGTGAGACCCCGTCTCCACACTCGATTTGCCATGAAAAACTAGGCTTTCTACAAGAGTTTGGCCTCGGGTCTATGTGTGAAGAACTTTTGTGAATGAATAAGTTGGCCGGCCACTTTCAAAAGAGTTTGGTAAGCTGGCAGTGCTGCCAGGATTTGGGAACGGGGGGAGCGGGGAGGGCTCCTGCTACCTTTGGGAGGTCTGTATGCTTTCAACGCACTCAAACTGTGGCACCAGTGGCCGCTGGATATTGCTTTCTTTAGATAAGTTTGCCTACTTCAGTCAAGGTATGCTTTATGTTAGGTGTACGAATATTCATTTATATTCCACATTAATTAATATGACTTTTTCGCTAACTGGTAGGCCATCAATTTGGACTTACGTTTGGATGGTTTGTGCCTACTAACAGCTAACATCATTTAGACACATTTCAAGAAAAAAGTTGCAGTTTAAGACGACAGGTATGAACGCATATTTAGTGCAAAGAATAATAATAATAAAAAATATATATATATCAGACAGTTTGACCTGAACGTACAGTCAGAACAGTGGACAATTACTATAATCAGCTAATTATATAAACAACAGCAGTTTGTAATTAAATGCTTAGCTGATAGATTAAAGATCAAACGCTAAGTCTTACAGATAATTATAAACTAACAACTTTAATAACTGTAATGAAAATGAGCTGCCTTGGGAATCAAAGGATTTTTAGGATAATTTGATAGAAATGAGCCATATTAGACCATAATTTACTAGAATTAAAAAATAAATAAGTAAAAGGGCTAAAATCTTTACTATCTATGAATGTAGCCTTTAAAAAAAATACTAATAAATATTTTGCAGTTATATAAAGTTATGTAAAGGATATATAAATGTAAAATAAGTCAAATTAAATATAAAATAAATTTTTCAACAGCTGTTTTCTGTCATTATTATTATTGTTATTATCATTATGTAACTTGCACTTTCTTTTTCAGGGTCATAGACTTGATTTAGAACCTTAGTCGATGGATTTGCCGCCCTCAATACAACATCATTTTAGTAAGTAAATGTATTATTTTTGTCCCTATTGTATATTTTGTTCTCTTGTTCTTTTTTAAGTTCTCATTTACTAATGGCAATACTATTTAAATCTTGTTCTGTTACATCTAGTCATCTTGTTTATTTAAGCTTATTATGATAAAGAGGAATCTGTGTTGATCAAAATCCTTAGGTTATATCATGACACACATTTCTGAATTCATCAATATTTCACAGCACTCACAGGGTGAATTCATGAATTGTACATTTCTACCTGGAAGTGAATTCTACTCATAGGCATGATCTGAATGTAGATTCACAACTGTAAAATGGCCTGTCTCCATATTTCACTGCATTTTTCACCTTGATGTCCTGAAATGGGCTCTATCAGGGCCCTCCGCGCATCACTGTCCAGTCAACGCTTTCAACTGTTTTTGACCATTATAATGTCGATCTCAGCACATGCCTGCGAGGCAGTGAAGCGAACAGGTGAGAGAGAAAGAGACCGTGTGTATGAGCGTGGTGAAAAAGTGTGTGTATGAGTGTATGTGTGCGTGTGTCAGTGGCTGGAGAGAAAGCGAGCCAGAGAGAGTTTGCTTACACTGTGCATGCCAGGTTCATAGCAGCCAGTTAGAGAGTTAAATAGTGAGGGGTCACGAAATCCAAAAGTTTACGTCAAACGTTTTTTTTTAATGTGATATTTACAGTGATCAATGACAAGGCTGATTTGCTTGGTTTTCCTAAACGGCGTTTGATAAAGTTGTGCAGGGGAGTGCTTCATCAGGACTGAGCATTCGGATCTTATGCAGAAGCGTGAAATGCTGTGTGAGTTCGTGAGGGATGAGCGTGTTTTATACGTTAGTTTAAGTTTAGCTGTGCCTGTTTGAATAGACAGTGCAGGCCTGAGAAGAACCAAACCGTCTCATGTACAGTGTGAGACGTACAGTGTGCCTTTTAACCCTTTCTCTCACCTCTCTCCCTCTCTTGCCCTCAGACTGTACTTTCTCTCTGGGCTAGAAATCGTGAAGCATGGGTGACTGGAGCTTTCTTGCACGGCTCTTGGAGAATGCACAGGAACACTCGACCGTGATCGGCAAAGTCTGGCTGACAGTACTCTTCATTTTTAGGATTCTGGTGTTGGGAGCGGCGGCCGAGGAGGTCTGGGGCGACGAGCAGTCGGACTTCACCTGCAACACGCAGCAACCCGGTTGCGAGAACGTCTGCTACGATGAGGCCTTCCCCATCTCCCACATGCGCTTCTGGGTGCTCCAGATCATCTTCGTGTCCACGCCGACGCTCATCTACCTGGGCCACGTCCTGCACATCGTTCGTATGGAGGAGAAGCGGAAAGAGCGCGAGGAGGAGCTGCGCAAGGCCAGTCGGCTCCAGGATGAGAAAGAACTCCTGTATAGAAATGGAGGGGGAGGGGAGTCCGGTGGACGGGGTGGGGGCGGCGGCAGCAAAAAGGAGAAGCCGCCAATCAGAGACGAGCATGGCAAAATCCGCATCAGAGGTGCCTTGTTGCGCACCTACGTGTTTAACATCATTTTCAAGACCCTGTTTGAAGTGGGGTTCATTTTAGGTCAGTATTTCCTCTATGGTTTCCAGTTGCGGCCCCTGTATAAGTGTGCACGGTGGCCCTGCCCCAACACGGTGGACTGCTTCATTTCCCGGCCCACGGAAAAGACCATCTTCATCATATTTATGCTTGTGGTGGCTTGCGTGTCCCTTTTGCTGAATTTGTTAGAAATCTATCACCTCGGATGGAAGAAGGTCAAACAGGGCATGACCAACGAGTTTGCCCCCGACCGCGAGTCGCTGCCCGACGCGGACGAAGCGGACCCCGAGTCTCCCAGAACTGCGCCTGCCGCCCTCAGCTACCCGCCAGACTACACGGAGGTGGCAGTGGGTGGCGGAGCGTTCCTCCAGCCTGTGTCGGCGCCCTCTACGGCCGAGTTCAAGATGGACCCTCTGCGCGAGGAGTCCTCGCCGTTCTACATCAGCAACAACAACCACAGGCTGGCTGCCGAGCAGAACTGGGCCAACCTGGCCACCGAGCAGCAGACTCGGGAGATGAACGGCACCTCCCCCTCCCCTTCCTCCTCGTCTCGCTCCTCCGATAAAGGGCGGCAAGCCAAAGACGCCACTCAGCACGCCGCCCCCCTTGCCTCCCCTGGCGGCGGGTTGAGCGTCGGGCCGGAGGAGGGACACGTGACCACCACGGTGGAGATGCACGAGCCGCCCGTCATTTTCACTGATGCTCGACGACTGAGCAGGGCTAGTAAAGCCAGCAGTGCGAGAGCGAGGCCCAATGATTTGGCGGTGTAGTGGCTCTCCACTGCAAAGCGCAGGTTTTTGTGGACAAAAAATACACCAAAAAACAAGAGGAAGTGAGAGGCAGATTGCTGGAATGAACAAGTTATTTCCATTCATTATTAATTCCATTTTGGAATGTAAAAATGCAAAGAGTTTAGTCGTCTCTTGCGCTTGTGAAAGATGGCTTCTGAATTATGCAGTAGTTAAATGGAGCAGCACACCTGATGCTAGTTATGTTACCCAAAATCTCAATGATTTACTGAAAAAAGTCACTTAAATTAGTCTTATGACAAGGCCTTAATGTAAAAATGTTATATTGTTTTCAAGTCACCAAATATAAAATGTTTGCTGTACAATAATACAGGTTAAAGTACAACAAAAATACACTCTGTGGTTTAATTGAGTAGACAATGATATACTCTTCTTTTTTTTTCGATCTGAACACCCCACCTTGAAACATTTTAATAATGTTATTTTTGTTGTTCCAGCATCTGTCTCTACATTTCCTCACTATAAAGACAAATCAAAAGGTTGTGGAAAAAAAAAGTAAAAGCACATTGCCTGATAAAGCTGGCAAACTTTAATGCATCACAGAGAAAACATCATCCATACACTGAAAAATGAATATATTACTGAGGCAAGTGAAATATTTAGATAACTGTTGTACTACTGAATGGTGCAGAGTTTTAATTCCTATAGCTTGTGTATTCTCTGGACCAAGTTTCTTTTTTCTTTTTTTTCAATCCCATGATCTGAAGTTCACATCTTGCTTCTCCGTTGGATTTGAGAGTTTTGATATATGACCATGTCCCATCTTGCCATCAGGAATACATGATCACTTTTGGAGTAGGTTATCGGATGAGACATATGACATTTGAAATCCTTATTGGTTTTTATTTCAAAACGTTTGAGCATTTTCTAAAAATGTAAGCAATTGGTTGAGAATGAGTACTAAAACAGTTATCGAAAACATTGCTTTTCTGTAGTCAGTTCGTGGTTGCCAAAAAGTAGTTACTTCAAAATGGACATAAAAAGATGCTTCAAGTGTCTTACGCTGATGTGAGTTTATCCCCCTTTTTTTTCTGTCTTTCTTTTTTGGTCCAGTTTCAGGTTACTGTGAGGCCCTCATTTTCACCCACTACTACTGCTGTTGTATAGAACATGCCTTCTGTAAACATAACAACTCACAACAAAGTGACAGCACAACGTGATCTTTTTTGGAAACCTTGACAAAACTGTTCTTGAGACCCATTTAAACACAATGTACGTTGGTTTTTATCATCAGGTATATATTTCAGCAAACCATTTAAAGAGACAGACAGCCCTGAAACTGAAATGGTACATTCATTGCTTCATCACGCAGAGTTTGTGCTTAGGACAGACAGTATTACTTTTGCTTTTATCAAATCACAGTATTTACAGATGTATGTTATTTATTTTCTGCTGTTTTAATGTATCCAAACACCAAAGTGTGTTATTTTGTCATTTTTTGGTTCTTAAAGTTTACATTTTAGTAAATAGTTGAAGATTTGCACATTTAGGCAAAGGACACTGTTCAATAATTCTTACATTGATAGAAAGAAGGAGGAAATATTTTTGATCCTTAAAGGAAAATGTCTTAATGGTGAAAGTCGTTGTGTTGATGACAGTATTATTCCACTTAAATAACATCAAATGTAATTTATAAAACAGCACTTGTAGAGTATAAGAAATATACACGTCGCCCTTGTTTTATTTTAGGACTGTTGTGGTGGCCTGAAAGGACCGCAGGAAATTTGAACATTGTGCATTATAGCATTTCATCCATTCTGAATTTGAATTGGCCAGCCAGCCAGCTCTTTCCTATCTCGATCCGTTTGTAGTGTACTTAGTTGCAGCCCATTATTCTCAGATAACGCTCATTTCTTGAACTTCTTGAACTGATTTTCTCTAGCAGAGCTGATTATTCTGACCAATCAGGGAAATGAACCACCTACATATGCTCAGAACAGCAGCCTGTTTCAATGCTGTCTTAAGAGAAGTGCCTTGTGTATTCAATTTTATAAGAACAAGTTGATGTAAATGTTCATTTACCTCAAATGTTTACAAAGCTGTTACTAAATAAACTTTTTGTACCATAAATGTAGGCTATTCTGTCTTTTTCATTTGTTAATGGTAGGCGTCAAAACTCCTAACATGTTAAATGCTTTCAAGTTCTGGCCTGTCTATTAAAAAAACGTGATTTTCACAGAACTGTTAGACCTTTTTAAAGGTTAGAATGTAATTAAGTAATCTTGTAATTTTTAACCAACCCAGACTTTAGTTAAAAACTTAATGATGCTCAAGGCATTCACACAATTTTGTGTGATCCAGGCCAAAACCATCATCAACAACACCATAATGAGAAACAAATCCACAGGAAGCCTGAGCACATCTCAAACGAGAACTTGCACTCGTTGACCTCTGACCTTAACGCTTATCGGTCCTCCACTCCAGATTCCTAGAGGGGAAGTGAGACTGAGACTGAATGATGAGGGACACTGAAATGACACAACACCCCCATGATTCACATAGTCCTCCCTCCTTGAGGGAGCGGCAATACTATGCTTCATCTAAGTTATGTATGAAGCGCACAATTTGATGCGGTCCCCAATTGAAATCTTGATTCGGTTTGTGTCAGACAAATGCTGCTTTGTTTTGTTAACAAGCTATTTATAATCTGCAAGTAAAAGTACAAATGTTGACCTTTTAAGTAGCTTTAATTTATTTAGCTGTCTGTTAGTGGCTAAGGAGGTAATACCTGGAGAGAATTATCCGTTAGCATTTCCATTTATCTCAGTGGCAGTTGTTTGGACAGTACAAACCCAGAAGTACACAACCTCTTTATCAGGCCTCAGTTCTGGATAAAGTTATTTAGTGTGCTGGTCATGGGATCTCAACATATCCATCAGTATTTAAAAAAAAATCTATTTTCCTAACACTGCACATAAATACCAGTAACGTGCAAAAATCCTAATCCTAATAAAATAATACTTGCCCTGTTATTGCGGTTTACTTTAGTTGGAGTTGAAATATAACAGCTAAAAGCTCAAGCTTTGTCAGGCTGCTGAAAAGCCAGGATATCTCAAAAAGAGGGTTTATACTGGATATAGGGTTTAAATACTGGAACACCTTGTCTGCGAAGACTTTTTAAAAGAGATATTTCACCCAAAAATAAAAAATCTGTCATTAATTACTCACCCTCATGTCATTCCAAACCCGTAAGACCTTCATTCATCTTCAGAACACAAATTAAGATATTTTTGAGAGCCTTCTGACCCTGCACAGACATCAACACAACTGACACGTTTAAGGCCCAGAAAGGTAGTACGGTATATCAGTAAAATAGTCCATGTGACATCAGTGGTTCAACTGTAATTTTATGAAGCTATGAGAAAGAAAAGAAGAAAACAATACAATGACTTTATTCAACAATTTCTTCTCAGACTAAGGTCTTACGGGTACAGAACGGCATGAGAGTGACTAATTTATGACAGAATTTTCTTTTTTGGGTGAACTATCCTTTTAAATCTATAGTATATCTATAGTAAATGATATTTAACTAGAAACATAAAATTAAATTTCATCAAATGTTTTCACCTAAATCAGCACCTGGAGAAAAGTTAAACTGATTTATTTTATGGGATGCTACAGTGAAAGCATGAGAAATGTTCAAAGGTGGTGTATCTCAACACTATCAGCTAAAAAACAGCAGATATGACAGTAGAGTTCAAGTTCAGACAACTTTAATTCTCACAGTACTCGTCCGTTTGAACTGACACTTATTGCATTTAGTCAGCACATGCTGTGTTGTGGGAGCAGACTGTGTCTCTCTCACACACACACACACACACACACACAGAGAGAGAGAGAGAGAGAGAGAGAGCAGTTGAAGCTCCACTGGCTGTTTCATGTGCTCTGTGTCTAGATATCTATGAGAGGACAAGTGTGTTGGGTTATTTTAGGGCCAAAGGATTAGAGGGACAATGCACATTTGAAACTGGCAAACCTCATGCGATGGTTACCATAAACAGGGCTAATTTGGAATATCAGTATATATTATGATAAGAATAAGGATAGTAATGAGTGATTGTTATGAAAAGAGCAAAAAGGTATGGCATTAAATGAAATGGATAGTTGTATTATTAGTTTGTGGGAAAAACAGCTTGGAGCCAGTCATTGAAGAGGAGGTGATACGCAGTAGGTGTTAAGTCCAGTGTTTGAGGGGTGTCATTCGATTGGTTGTCTGCGGGCTGAAGGTTGCAGTGCTATCTACGCAGGGTCTATGTGTAGCACTTGGCTTCACCATCCCAGAACTAAAAACACACAGGCAGTTATTTATAGCCTTTAATCACCTTGGAAATTCATGCAGCCTCTCTGCCTGAATACCACCATGCTGTGTTGTTTATATCAGGAAAGCCACTCAATATGTTTGGGGCCCAGTCTGGACCAAGGTGTGCATGTGCAGTTAATGACTGCTGATGTTGAACTTTTCAACACAGTAATTGAATCATACTGTAACTGTGATGCCCATTTTGCACAAGTTGGTATGATTCTTTAGGGTCTTCAGGAAATGTCTGCAACCTACCTTGGTTAAAATTCCTTAATGGCAGTGTAAAACAACAACCTTTTAAGCTTGTCAAAAACAGCTCTGTTCACAGCGACCCGTTTCAGTGCATGTCTCTTTAAATGTTAATGAGGTCTGCTCACCCCGCCCCGTCTTCTGTTTTTTTTTTTTTTTTTTGTGTATTCAGTGGTGCGTTACCATCAAAAACAAAACTAATCCACTGCATCCTCAGTGGCTCTGATGTTGGGAGAAAATGAAGACTCTTATGTTCACTTTTACCTCAAACTACAAAACACCTGCTTTCTCTATGAGACATTTTTATCACCACAACTGCTTGACCGCAGAGAAAATGGCGGACAGCGTACCGTAACTGGTGGAAATATGCTAATACAGGACAGTCCATCAGCCTGAGCAATATGACGTCATACTGCTCAGAAAATCAAAACGGCTTCATATTTGAGACTGTTTAGGTTTTTTGGGGGATAAAAGTAGTAAGTGGATTTTTATCATTGTAGGGTGGTTGTGTCCACACACTGCTAAGACACATTTTTATGCCAACCATGTAAAAGTGAATTTTGCATCCGATGTAACACCACTGACAATTCAATAACAGGTTTAAAGGGATAGTCCACCCAAAATGAAAGTTCTGTCATCATTTACTCACCCTCATGTCATTCCAAACCTGTTTGCCATGCTTTCTTATCTGGAACATAAAAAGAATATTTTGAGAAATTACTGTTTATTTATTTATTTTTGTCTATACAATGAAAGTCAGCGGTTACCAAGAGAGTTTGGATATCAACAGTCTTCAAAATAATTTAAGTATTTTACAGATGAAAGAAAATCAAACAGGGTTGGAACAACATGAATTCTGGATTAACTATATCTTTCAGTCGATTTTTTAAGAGTATGGTTATAAAAGTATCAACACTGTAAAAAAATTCCTTAAAATTTACGGTAGAAAACCGTTGCTGAAATTTTACCGTAAAAAAATATGGTAGCAACAGTTTACGGTTTTCAGTTAAATTAACAAGTAAATACAGGAATTTCATTAACTGATATAATTATAATGTACCAACCTATTGAAGTACTGAAATCTGTTTTATACCTTTGTAATACACCGATAACTACCAAAATCAGGTGGTGATGAGAAAGTCACGTGATAAACTAAAGCCCATCACTAGCAGATTTTAAATATTATCATATATTGAAGGGGCACTCTGTCATTCACACAAACACTAAACACCATCATGGTAAAACACACATGAAACTGAAATAATGCAATAAACATTCATTTAACAACATTAGATGTAACATACAACCCTGATGTACAAAACTAAAAACTAAGAAGAAAGAGTTATTTAAACAACAAAAAACATCCAATTTTAAAAAATGTAACGCAGGGAATTCTGGGAATGTCAATTTACGGTTATTCACTGTAAATTTTACCGTTAACCATTTAACAGTTTTGAACTGTAATTTTTTACAGTGAATGTTTATTTTTTTTTTAATAACATCTAATCTAATAGCAGAGTGTTTTTCATGAAAGTCCCTTTGGTGTTTTACATTGTAGTAATAACAACTTAATAATACATAATTTAATAATAAAAAATAAAGCATAATTTAAAATGAATTCAAAGGAATTCAAAACACTATATTCGTATTTAGAAATATTTACCAATATACCAGTACTTGTTTGTACTACAGCCGCATTATAGAGCAGTGTAACAATTATATATTAAATGTAAATGTAAAGCTTGTATATACTATAATACAAATTATACAACATATTATGGCTGTCACGATTAAAATGAAATGAAATAAATGAAAATTGTCAATTCGCAGAATTACATTTAGATTCACTTTTTTATGCAGTGTTTTGTGCAGCGTTGAGTCTTATAACCAATCAAATGCATTTCTGTGAATTCACTGAATGCATTGGTGAATCAGAGGCGCGATTAGTCAGCACTGAACACACCGGAGCTGTTTTCGAGTGCGCACACTCACGAATGACTATGAAGCCAGAATGTGACATGCCCAAAACAAAACAAAAACATTTTATATTGTTTTCTATGTCGATATTAATAATCACTATTACAATATAAAGAGCAAAAACCTACAATAATGATTTTTGTCATAATATTGCAGCCTTATAAGCTCCTGTCTCCATGTTTACATGTATAATTTAGATACGATTTTAAACAGTCTAGTTTTAACAGTAGTCATCTTGTTACTGACAACAGTGTAAAATATTGATCAAAGTAACTGGGTAAATTTAAGTATTTGACATTAAAGACAACATTTTAATGTGATTATAAAAATTGCCCTCACAAATGTAAAAAATGCAATGGAATGGAAAAGTTTCTTTTCATTTCTGACCCTGCTAAAAACTCATTGTTTTATTATTAAGTACAAAATATCTAAAGACACCACATATAAAGTGGGGCCTGGTATTGTATAGGAATTGTGTGCATTGCAGTTTGACCTTTTGCCAGCTGAAAGTAAGAGCATCTGCCACCGCGACTGTAGAATGACCCAGAAGATAAAGGCACTGCGCACAGATCTCTCTGTGAACACACTCCAGCACCATTCTAGTTCAGTACAGAGATTATCACTGGACTCACGTATCTAAGGGCAAAATGGCAGTGACAGTAAATCTGACTGAATCTGTGTTTCAGTCACAAAGTGCATGTGAACAGAGATCTGTTGTCCTGTTTAAAATGGGCTGTATACTCTCACACTGGTAGTCCCACTGCTTTCCACTAGATAGGTCATCCTAAATTTAACATCACTACAAATAAGCTCTTGAAGTTAAGCCTGATGGGACAACAGGTGTCTAAGAGTGTAATTCTGACTGACATCTTACATGAGCAGAACATGCTTTTAAAAGCTCATGTAGAAATAAAAACGTGAGAATTGTGGTGGTGATCCTCACTTTAGTACAGCTGGTCACTGTCATCCCCCTCCAACACAAACTCCTCCTCCCTCAGCTCGCTCTCTGTTGTTTTATAATTAAATGGTGACATTAGTTCATATCATGTGATGCTAAAAGGATTCATCACACATTAGAGGGCCTAATCGCCACCTATAGTCTGCCTCTCGCCTCTGCCGCGGCTCTATCCCAGATGACCCTGCTGAGGGCAGCGTTTTCTTTATGTCCCCTGAAAGGACTGGGGATTGAGCCCAAACAAAAAAAACCACGAGGGTGAAAAAATGTTTTTACATCCGCCTGCTCTCTCGCTCGGCCGGCTGTGTGTGCGCTCAGGGTCGTTTTCGCTTTAGATCAATGGGACAAGTTATTGGAGTCTGGCCAACTCTAACTGATGGAAAAGAAAGAAAAAAGCTGCCTCTTCAAAAAAAAAAAAGAGGGTTTGTCATACCTGCACGTGCCTTCACAAAACAGCCCGTTCTTCTCATTCTAGCTGCTGATTTATCGCTCTTGTACATAATTTGGATTTTTGAATTGAAATGTTAAGCAGATTTGTGCAGCGTGCAATGCAAGGAAGACATCCACACACATATCGCTCACAAACGCAGGGAGGTGCCAAAGTTCACAAGCACACTCAAATAGGTGGGGTAACCTCTGCGTGCTTTGCGTCACTCAAACAGAAAAAAAAACAGAGAGACCACATTCCAGTGCTCCTGAAGCAGGGATCAGAGTCGTGCCCTCATGAAGAGCGATGGCCATTTATCTGGAAACAAAACTCACGCCCAAATGTGAAAGAATTTAATGTCTCCATTCCCGCCCTGGTTTAATTTTGGCTCCAGTACACATGCCCAACTTAGGACGCCCCCAGCTGGATGCCCTGCAAGAGACACATGCTGGAAAACACCAGCTGTGTTATCAAAAGGGCTCAAAAACTATTACTTTACATTTATGAAAAATTCCAAAAGTCTGAAAACCTGTAAACAAACAATTAAGAATTATGAGAATATGCAAACAAAATAAATAAAAGTGAATCACATTTTTTAATTTGTGGCATTACTCTTTTGAACTTCTGTACAAAATGTCAGATTTTCTCCCACTTATGCAAATGTTGGATGTTTAAACAAATCATTAGGACATAGCAAAAAAAACTAATAATACTAAGACATTCATGTTATTTTTCACTCATATTTCTATGCTGATAACTTGTAATGGTGTGTTATGATTGTGATGATGTCTCATTATTACGCAAGAATTACCACTATGATATTTCTCCACCCCATTCACCCTTCAAATGAATCAGTGCCACAAATAAAGTGTGAATCAACAGTATGGTACCTCTCAATTAATTTAATTCATCATGGATTAAACTGTCTGTTTGAACTCACTCCATAGAGTCATCAACAGACTACCAGGGCAAACACTCATCATCAAAGAAAAAGAGTGCTGTCAGCTTAGGATGTATAAACAAATGTCAAGAATAACATCTTATTTAAGATTTTAGCTACAAGTTAGGAAAAAAACTGAGCTCACTTTGTAGTGTTGTTGCTAGGATGTACTTATTGGTTCTTATGCTGTGATCCAGGCAGGTTTTTGAGCTCATAAGTCAGGGCTTCAAACCACGACTCACGACTTTTAAGTTCCAGGCTTAAGCCCATTTACAAATAATTTCTATCGCCAAAGGTCCTTATTTCTTGCTTATTTGAGGGAAACGGAGGAGGAAAACAGAGCATAAGACAAGAGAAGCAGTTATACCTTTTATTTTACATTATTTGTATATTTGGAAATACATCTGTAGGGGCTGCCATTGTTGGTTCACGGGCTATGTGACGTCAGAGCTCGGAACTGGGAGTACATCCATCTAGTAAGAGTTCAAGGGTGGGAAGTCACGGGTTTGACTGCCATTACAGTGCACTTTCACCGGTAAAAGTTTGGAAAAACACGAGTAACGGGTTGCCTGAAACGCGGCATTAGCACATTGTTATTTGGCTGCTTAAGGGCTCTAATTGTTTTTTGAATGTTATTATGCAGTTTCTGTGGTGTTCTGATTGGCTGTTTCCTGGCCCAAAGCTTTTTAGCTTGAAAAAGGGGCCGTTCACATGTCGCGTTTTTTGCGCGCTCAAGTTGGTTATTCCAAATGTAGCCGCTCGGTTTGCGTGCTCATAATGGAAGCGACGCACACATTTTTCCAGGCGCGTCCGCACCGCTTCGAGATAAAACCGTTTCAGCTTTTCAGAATACAGCAAGCGCACCGCGAGTCATGTGACAAGAAACAACCAATCAGCTTCATCCTTCCCGTAACAACATGGAAAGCTCAGCCAATATGGATGAACAGCTGATCAAGGCTGTTACAGGGATAACCATTTTTAAATAAATGTAGTATCAGAGCTACTGCAAGCGATGTTTAGTGTTGGAAATCCATTTATGCTTTGCTGTAACATCCGTGTCTTTGTGGAGAGCGCAGGTCATTGTTGCTTAGCAACGGCAGACGCCAAGAAAGCGCAAGCTTCAGAGCGCTTTGGAAAGAAGGGGGAAGCGGCGCGCCTTTCCAGTAGAAAGGGGCCATGTATCTTGGGGATACAAACATTTGAGAAGCTGTGGGGAGAAGCAGTGAAAGTGTAGGTCTTATTTCTTGGTTTCATTTTGAAAGGGTGTTTGTTGTGAATATTTTGATGTGGTGACTTTGTTTGTACTTTCTTTGTTTTGCATTCAAAGGGCATGGCCGCTTGTAGTGGGAAATCTGCTCACGTTCCGATGAAAGCTGACTGATAAATAGGCCTAGGCCTATTTACACGTTGGAGGTGACTTACCTGTTTAAAAAGCTGTTGTTCAGCATTAGCTTATTAGGTTTACTTTAAAATTTTATGAAATAAATGCTTACATTTTTTGTAATCTGTCTATAAATGTTTGTATCTCAGGGGGTACTTCACCCTGTTAGGGATATAAATCAAGATACAAAAACATATATAGACTAATTTTGTGGCTTGTGTTTTAAAAACTTAGATCTCAGATTTTTGTAATCTCGACAAAACACATATCGTTAGAAAGGTCTGACAGTCAAGGTTCCATATTTGGTATTGTAATAGAAGTCATACTGAGATAGAAATGATTGATTAGTGACAGAAGATGGTTTAAAAAAAAATCAGTTAGAATTTGGGTGGTTATTTTTGATATAGTGCCCAAACAAAATCTCACTGGAACCACAATTTTTGTGATATCAACTTAAAATTTGGAAAATAACATATGGCTTCGGTTTTATAGAAATTTTAGAGTGCAACATATTTTATCAAATAATTATTTTATATAAAATAAAAAATTGTATACTACATTATCTTTACTGTAAACGTCTATAACTTTTTTTGTTCTTCCTTTTTTTTTGTAATGCTTTCACTTTAACAATAATCTAATATGTCTTCTTTAAAATGAGACCAACCTTAAAGGCTAACACAGAATAGAAGAACTTGTTGAATTAAGTCATTAGTTTTTTTTTTTTGCACACAAAAAGTATTCTCGTAGCTTTATAACATTACGATTGAACCACTGATGTCACATGGACTATTTCATCAATGTCCTTACTACCATTCTGGGCCTTGAACATGTCAGTTGGATTGCTGTCTATGAAGGGACAGAAAGCTCTTGGATTTCATCAAAAACATTTTAATTTGTGTTCTGAAGATCAACAAAGGTCGTATAGGTTTGGAACGACATGAGGGTGAGTAATTAATTACAGAATTTAAATTTTCAGGTGAACTATCCCTTTAAGTAGAGTTAGGTAGAGTTTAATACTTGATTTGTTTAAAATTCCTGAATCCATTTAAAATGTTTCACCTAATTAAAGGTGCTCTCCTTCAATTTTTTGTTGTTCGGTTAATTTTCACAAGCAAAATTCAGTAATTTTCCACTTCGATTTCGCAATAGGTTTAAGTTGCTCACACGGATTTGTGGTGTTTACCAGCAGGATGTTTTTTTGTCTACTGGAAATCGATCTTTTTGAAAGCGAAAACTCTCTAAAGTGACCCCATCGATTACTTTGTGTTTCTTCTCTGAATGTCTTCATGGTATATTTTACAAGTAAAGTTGTTTATTATCTTATAAAAAATGTCATTTCAAATGTCAATTCAACACATCTTGTCACAAAAGCTCTTATTTCTGCAGATCTCCTCCTTCCACTTACACCTCAGTAGCTCTGCTGCCGTATAAATAGATCAGCGTGCAGCATAACTCTTATTTGTACTAAAGAGGGGAGTCCTGTACTGCCTATAATAACACCACTGCCTGTCAGTCACAACTCTGGCAGCCTTAGTGAAAACAGGACATCATGTGTCCTCCTGGAAGCTGTTTCCTGTCACATGAGAGTCGACTGTAATGACCTTGTGCTTCCCTGTGTTCTGGCACAATCATTGACATGGGACACCTGCTGGAATAACGTCCATCAAGGGGCTTGGTCTGTGAGCAATGTGCTTGTTTGGGAGGAGATGATACAAACCATTGGTGCCAAGTGAGCTCATGCCACTCATCTGGCAGAAAAAAAACTCATGCAGTACAATGCAACCTATATAAATATAGTCTAACCTTACATCACTACAGCAGGCCTGGCTCAACTCTGGGACAATACGATATTAAAACACATGCTGTGACCTCATTAGGGAGGCAATAAACAAATGCACCCACATTTGCAGTGTTTTGAATCTGATTTTGCTGATGATGCTTTTATTTACAGGTCAAAAGTGTACATCCCCCTTTCATTTTACCTTGGCATTTTTCAATTTTTCTTTACAAGACAGTGGAGATTAGACAGGAAGTGAGTGGGAGAGAGAGGCGGGGTGGGATCGGGAAAGGTCCACGAGGTAGGATTCGATTTCAGGACACCCGAGGCACAACTGCACCATGTGTCTGCGCGTTTCCCACAAGGCTATTGGCGCCGACAAAATACATTATTGTTTTAGTACAGGCCTGAATAAGATATTTCACATAAAATATGTTTACATGTAGTCCACAAAAAATAAAATTTAATTTAAAAACCTCGTTCAAAAGTTTACACCCCCTTGATTCTTAATACTTCTTGTGTAATACTGTGTGTACCTGAAAGATCCACAGCTGTGTTTTTTAGTGATTCACGAGTCCCTTGTTCGTCCTGAACAGTTAAACTGCCTGCTGTTCTTAAGATAAATCCTTCAGGTCCCACAAATTCTTTGGTTTTCCAGCATTTTTGTGTATTTGAAACTTTTACAACAATGACTGTATGATTTTGAGATCCATCTTTTCACACAACTGAGGGACTCATATGCAACTATTAAAGAAGGTTCAAATGCTCACTTAC
Organism: Cirrhinus molitorella; assembly: GCA_033026305.1. Lineage (NCBI taxonomy): Eukaryota > Metazoa > Chordata > Actinopteri > Cypriniformes > Cyprinidae > Cirrhinus > Cirrhinus molitorella. Next base: position 25,339,007 of record CM065122.1, on the reverse strand, counting down.
AATGCATTAAGCTGGGGGGTGAAAACTTTTTGAATTTGAAGATCAGGGTAAATGTAACTTATTTTGTTAACTGGGAAACATGTAACCTGTAACATGTAATCTGTAGCCTCTGAAGGGCATTACTAAATGAAAAAAAAAAAAAAAAGATATTTGGGCAAAATCTTTGTTCTGTTCAGAAGTTTTCACCCCCCAGCTCTTAGTGCATAGTTTTTCCTTCTGAAGCATCTGTGAGCGTTTGAACCGTCTGTAATAGTTGCATTTGAGTACCTCAATTGTCCTTCAATTGTAAAAAAACAAACAAACAAAAAAAAAAAAAAGGATCTCAAAATCATAGTGTCATTGTTGGAAAGAGTTCAAATACACAAAAATGCTGAAAATCCATTTGTGGCTAGTTTGTAAGGTTTAACCATTTAAGCTGCTGTAGCTTAAATTGATGAAAACCTCATGCTGGCCGTGATAGAAAGGTGACACCTTGGATAAATCATGTTTTCTTTTACATCAGGTGGACTGCTGGCTGTGTGTATGTTGTTTACCTGGGAAAGAGGTGGCATCAAGATGCAGAAGCAGTGTTACGCTCTGGGCAATGTTCTGCTGGGAAACCTTGGGTCCTGGCATTCATGTGGATGTTACTTTGACATACACCACTTATCTAGAGATCGTTGCAGACCATGAACACCCATTAGAAGCAATAGTGTTCCCTGATGGCCTCTTCCACTAGAATAATTCCCCCTGCCACACTACAAAAATTGTTCAGGAATGGTTTGAGGAACATAACTGACTGAACATCTGTACTGGACCAAAAAGTCAAATCCATGGAGGCCCCACCTCCCAACTTGCAAGACTTCAAGGATCTGCTGCTAATGTCTTGGTGCCAGATTGCACTGTATCTTCATCAGAGATGTTTTGGCATGACAAGGAGAACCTACATGATGCCATGCTGGTGGTTTTAATGGTGTGGTATATAAACTACCAGTCAAAATTTTGGACCCATTTGACTGTATTTGATTATCAAAAATGATAAAACCCCTCATGTAAAACCTATCATGTCTGGATAGTCCAAAAGAAGAAAAAAACAAAGAAAGAAAAGAAGATCTTCAAAATATCAGAAGGAAGCCATTCAGCTCATATGGTAGTAAATTTGGACAGAATTTTCTTTTTTGACAATTTTCCTTTAAAGGCATTTTACACCAGGGTCGATAATAACTATAAAGTTTTAAAGGGGTCATGAAATGCCTTTTTTTATTATTTTGTACTGTTCTCTGAGGTCCCTTATAATATTATATTACTTTGTACATAAAAAAAAAAAAAAAAAAAACATTAAAAATAATAGGCTACCCCTCTCATCAGAATGCTGTTTGAATAGGCATGACGAATTGTAAGTTCCACCACACCAAATCTATAACATGACAAAACTGAAGCGCATGCTTATAATATAACTTTACGTTACCATGTATTGGTGTAGATGCTAATAGTTGTTGTAATTATCATTCTTGGTATAATTTCCTACTTCTAGCGCTCCATATATTGTGCTGGGACAGGAAAAGGCATTTTAATTTAGAAAAACAGAAACATCCACATATTTCACCTTCAAGTGCTTTTCTGAGGCAAATATAAATTGTTCCCATGTCTGAATGTCTTTGTGAAATAAAGAGAGAAACAGAAAAGAAACTAAAAAAAGGGCCTAACAAAATTTCTTTAAAAGCAGAATACACCTTGAATGTTTGAGATGTTTAGAGCTGCAATCCAAGGTGGCTTTCTGAGTATTTTTTTTTTTAACTACTTGCCGTTATTTAAGTTGATAACTTTACTATTATATTAAAATGAGAAAAAAAGCATTTCCAAACTTAGAATGGTAGTGTACATCTTTCTGTGTATTAATCTAGTGGAACCCCATAAACCTAATGATGAGCTTGGCTTAATAAGCGCAAAACATTTTAATCTTTAAGTCACTTCTATCTGTTACAAGCCAAATGGAAAACAAGGGATGTAAACAAAATGACAAAACTAAAAATTCACATTTCAGGGTCCTGATTAAACAGAAAAAAAGATGTTTAAAAGGGTCTTGAGGTACACCATTATGAGACCAAGAAATTAGCTTGTAATTTATTGGTAGAAAAGGTCAAGGAAATAATCATAAAAACCATGAAAACAAACTCCACCGACTTGTACCTTATAAATAAATCACTTTTACTCTTGCATAAGCTAAGTGTTTTGAACATAACGTTTAATGAGCTTTGTGCACACGCACATCCTTCAAATTACTCTTGACTCCAGGAAGTTTACAGAGCAAACTCTATGACAATGTCTAAACATTGACAACACGCCTCTGCTTATCGGTGTAATCAGCGTAATGCTGCGGATGAAATTCAAAGTCAAATTTCATATACTTGATTGTTCAGAGGAATAGTTTCACACTTAAAGGTTCGATGCCAGTAACGTATTGGCTGTGCAGGACTAACTCCTGTCCAATCCACTCCAAATCAACACAAGAAAGGGGAGGGAAATAGATACGCGCACATTCGTAAACACACTCATACCACTCGCACAAAGAGGTCCAGGGCTGCAGCAGGTTTTAATGCTCTTATGGAAGGCCAGAGAAATTGCACACATGGCACAGCGTCCAACACACACCCTGCCCTGCCGTTAGAAGATCTCAGGCTCTCTCTTTAACAGAAATCAATCAACAGTAATAAATAAATTTAATCTTTAAAAGGCTTTGTTGGGCAGGAAGGGAAAAAAAAAAAAAAAAAAAAAAAAACATCCTGCATTCCATTACTTTCCTTACAGGACCAAAGTTCCTGTCTTCTGTCTGCTAACAGACTAGACTAGAAATATTTTCAGACCACAGCGGCCTCACAAGTAATGCTACATCAACCAAAGTTTCCAACAAAGTGGAGAAAAAAAAAAAAAAAAAAAAAAAACTAAAAGGAGGAAGAAAGCAGCATTCTGTAGGTCACGTTTCTGGAGAAAACCACAACTCCTCATGGTCAGGGTCTTTGGGAAGACTGATGTGAATCAGCATAATCCCACCAATGTCCATCCTGACATCAGCTCCTAGCAGTATTGGGATCAGTGTGTTTAAAGGGAGAGTGACAGGGTGTGACGTGGAAAGCAGCTCGTTGGTGATGCACAGGGTGTCATGACAGCATAGTAAGTAGTCTTCAGTGCATCGGTCTCTAGACTCCCTCCTCTTCATGCTGGCTGTCTTTGTAGATATCTCTGACCAGCAGCACTCGTGTCAGGAGCCTAGTCAGAGTGCTCTTCTCTAGAGGCGTTGAGCTGAACCACAGCGGACTGTCCGAGGAAGCAGAGACCTCTGGCTTCATGTACAAAAAATCCGTCCTCTGTCTCACAGACTCTGGGCTGAAAACAGAGGAAAAGATGTCAGATCCCATAGTGTCCATTTAATAGAAATGGAGATTCCAGAAACATTCACAAACACAAAGTATCCTCATAGCTTTATAACATTACAGTTGAACCACATAGACTATTTTAACAATGTCCTTACTGCCTTTCTGGGCCTTGAACGTGGTAGTACCACTGCAGTCTATACAGGGTCAGAAAGCTCTCGGATTTCATTACAAATATCTTAATTTGTGTTCCAAAGATGAACAAAGGTCTTACGGGTTTGGAATGACATGAGGGTGAGTAATTAATAACAGAATTTAAATTTTTGGGTGAACTATACCTTTAAGGTAAACCAGTTGTTTACATTAATACCTCAAGATTGGAATTTTGACTGCCCACAGTCACAGCTCTTTACAGAGTTTTGTGTGTCCTCATAAAAAAAGCTTCAACACCATGTTTCAGGATGTGAACAGCAGTTATAATCACTGGACACTGCTTAGTTCAAAACAACTTTAACTAGCTAATCGTGGTCTTGGGTTGCCCTTTTCCACCACAATAGTGTTGGTCATTGGCCAGGGGATCTTCAAACCTCTTTTACATGAAATTCTTTAAATGCATAAACACAAAATTGTTACATATGACTTACCACTTTGAAAGGTAAAGCTCATACAGTCGGCACTCGTGTTTCTTTACAGGACAGTGAGCAGATCCTGCTGAACCACTGTCCGCCTCATAGTTTGAGTCACAGTCGTCTTTACGCCTCCTCTTACTTCCTGATTGCTCTATGGACAAAGAGACAATGTTCGTCATGGCTCAAACAGAAAAGCAATACAGATGATGAAACAAAAATATAACTTTTCACATTTACAGTTGAGGTCAAAAGATCCATAAACCTTGTAGAATCTGCTAATTATTTTACCGAAATAAGAGGGATCATACAAAATGCATGTTATTTTCTTTATTTAGTACTGACCTGAATAAGATATTTCACATAAAATAAGTTTACACATAGTCCACAAGAGAAAATAATAGCTGAATTTATGAAAAAGAACCCGTTCAAAAGTTTACATACACTTGATTTTTAATACTGTGTTGTTACCTGAATGATCTAAAACTGTGTTTTTTGACTGTGACCTTTGTTTGTCCTGAACAGTTAAACTGCTCACTAGTCTTCAGAAAAATCCTTCAGGTCCGACAAATTCTTTGGTTTTTCAGTATTTTTGTGTATTTGAACCCTTTCCAACAATGACTATGATCTTGAGATCCATCTTTTTACACTGAGAACAACTGATGGACTCATGTGCAACTACTACAGAAGGTTCAAACACTCACTGATGCTTCAGAGGGAAACACAATGCATTAAGAGCCAGGGGGTGCAAGGTGTATGTAAACTTTTGACCTCAACTGTATAATGTATAAATAATGCTACATATTCAGATGAACACACCGTGCTGCTCCTGTGAGATGGAGGGGATGCGTATACAGACGGTAGTGTCATGGCTGTGCGGTTTGGAACTGCTTGGGCCATAGACGTTTCCAAATGAGAGGCGTAAGTGCTGTTCAGTGGTGCGGAGACCAAAGTATTTGGTGTTGAGATAGAGGAGAGATCTCAGCAGGACGGAGGGCGTCTGCTCCCCAAGCTGCCCGCTGCTCCACAGATACTGCTCTTCAACACGACCCCACCGAGAACCTCAACAGAAAACCACTCAAAGTTAAAAATGGATATTTATAATTGGCAATATAATTAGACAACATTCAAAACCAGGCTAAAGAAAATGTGAAATGTCCTCATAGTTGGATTGTGTCAACAGCACTTCAGAATGTAAACAGCAAGTTTAAAAATCACTGGACATTTCAAAATGAGTCACATTACAATCATCTCTTCACACCTCAAACGCATTAGTGCTTTTACCATCAGGAAGGACACTGGGTTGCCAGTCTTTGAGGAGCTTGTTCAGTTCTTCCCCAAACATGTGGTACTGTGGGTCACCAAAGAGGTCATCTGTCCTTCCTTTATCTTGTAAATGCTGCAAAACAAAAACATTACAACACCTTGCAAGACGCATGGTTTTAATAAAAGGTGACTCGTCAGTCTCCAATAAGCAGTCTGATGTGTCCTCATAGTAAAAGCTTCAACAGCATCTTTCAGCATGTAAACAGCAGTTTTTTTTTGTTTTTTTAATCATTGGACACTGCTTAGACCAGGAGAGCTCAAGCCTAGATCTAGTTTCCATCAGAGTTTAATTTTAAATACAACTTAATATGTGTTCTGAAGATGAACAAAGGTCTTACTGTTTGGAACGACATGAGGGTGAGTAATTAATGACAGAATTTTTATATTTGAGTGAACTATCCCTTTAAGTAGTTAAGATATTTTTGATGAAATCTGAGAGCTTTCTGTCCCTCCATAGACATCAATGCAACTGCCACTTTCAAGGCCCAGAAAGGTAGCAAGGACATCTTTAAAATAGTCCATGTGACAAGCTAGAGTGAGTAATTAATTACAGAATTTTTTACAAATTTCAAACATATGACCTTCTGATCTATATATAAAATTGCAGAGGCCATACAATAATTCTGAATTTCAATTAATTGTATAGCCCTGCTCTGGAGAAAATCCTGCAGATATAATTTATGCATGTATATTATGTTTTTTTTTTTTTTTCATAAGCACAGCATTCATTTATATTAAATGCACAGAATTAGTGCAACATTTTAAATAGGGCTTCTCAATTATGGCAAAAATCATAATCACGATTATTTTGGTCAATATTGTGACCCTTATATGGTTGATTAATTTAAAGATAGCAATACAATAGAAAGATTGTTTTTTGGGGGGGGAAATTTAACGTAAATGAATGTTTAAAAAAAAAATAAAAAAAATAAAAAAAGCATAGTCGTCACTGTGGGAATTAAACATGCTTTGTTTCTTATAAAAACTACAGAAGTCCCTCTGTCAAGAGCAGTGAGTGATTTTGTCTTTTGTTGTTTGATTAACATTAACCACAAAAACGGCAGAAAGAATATTACTTGTGCCACTTTAAGAGCGGCAGGGATCCAATATACTGTTACACATTTTCATTCTCAACTGTTTACATTAATTTGTTAATAAAGGCTGTGGACAGTCTCACCTTCTGGATGCTGAGACAGAGATAAAGGAGGCTGTCTGGAGTGTAGCACTCCCCATTGGGTCGACGCACCTCTTTGACAAAGCGAGATAAAGACTGATTCAGCTCGGCTGGGCTCAGGGACAGGAGACTAACTGCTCGACAGACAGACACACAAAAACCTTGAACAACATCATCAGTATAGCATACGGAAACAGTTCAAGATTATTTTAAGGAATTTTAAAGATACTTGTTTACACAAATATGATAGGTTTACAAAAGTGTGATTTGTTCCATGCATCTGAATTGAACATGAGTGCCCTCATAACTTAAAGTGATCAACAAAACTGTTTCAGAATGTGAACAGCTGTTATAATCATTGGGCACATTCAAAACAAACAAACGTCGCTCAAACCATCCAAGTTTGAAAATGTCCCTAGATCCATCTGGCATTACAATCTACAAATCAAACCAAAAGAACCAACCTAACTTAGTAAGAAGGTCATTCATGACTAATACCTTGTTTCTGGCTCTCCTTTCCTTTGGACTGGCTGGACGGTGAGGTTTCAGATGTGGCCCATCTCCTCCAAGCATTTAAGCCGTACCTGGAGTTCAAGGGGAAAGAGCTATCTGCTGCTGAGGACTCTACAGTTGGTGACGAGGAAACCGAAGACGTTGACTCTTCTTCTACTGCCCGCCTCTTCTGGCCCTGCAGCAACAGCAAGTTAGAAACATCAGCACATACACAGTCATTGTTAACAATCACCCTCTATGATGCCACAAGCCTCATATAGAACTTCTGCAATCACCACACATCAGCATGTGAACAGCATATGGATTTATAATCACAGGACAACACTGGATGCAGTATCATTGGGGTAACTGTGTTCATTACCCTCCTCCTCGTTCTGGGTCGAGACGTCTTCTCTTTCTCTTCTGCAAGGACTGACGGCAATGAGACGAGTGTGTCTGTATCCTGACGCTCAATTAGGACGGGCTCTGATGCTGAAACAGACCAGAACAAACCTTCTTTACTATGTAAAGTCAGTGGAGATCAAGATTAGAGAACAAGCTATAATTTCCTAAATTTCAAGGTTACCGCTTAGTCTTATTTAAAAGTTATCCTAAAGGGAGTAGAAGGCCAATTTCCTTAATTATATGACAAACCATATTTAACTGGCAGCATTCCCCCAAATTTCACTGAGATTGTAAGATGGAGGGGCCGCTCTAATGTGACTGAAACCCTGCTACAGGACGTTTTCCAGATGAAGGCTGAATGAATAGCTTTCAGCTATTGCAAGGGAAGTTGGTCAATCCAAATCAAAATTTCTTGAGTATTGCAGGTTTACAATGACACTCATTCATTTAAGTCCCCCCCAAAAGACAAATGCACTAGAAGACAGTCTCAATGGGGAATCGGTTAAACACTGCAGCTGGAATTGCTTGCCAGTTCAGTGCTAAACAGTGTAAGGATCTGTCGTGGCATGTTTAAGTGCACTCTACAGTGACCAAGCCTCTTATCAGCATAAAGAATCAAAAAGCTAAGCTCACCTTTGCTAAGGAGCATGTTATGTGGAGAGAGGAGAACCGGTCCCTATCAGCCAAAATGAGTTGAAAAATATTGGTATATTGGCCAAAAAAACAATACTGTGCATCCCTAATACTTTTACCGTCGTCATCATCAAGACTGAAAAAGGTGACCTTATTGACCATATAAAAATATAAAAGGTCAATAATATGTCCATTTGGTGCTACTCTACCTAGGGGCAGGTCCTTCTCTAGGTCCAAATCTGGTTCATACTTGTCTTCTTCCTCCTCTTCTGAGCTGCCACTGCCATTTTCATGTTTCACACTTTCCACCTTCACTTCTCTACTACTCTTTTCACATTTGATATCTAGAAAAAGAAAAGGAGGGGTTTTCAAAACAAGTTTAAGACGACACACCAAACACACAGTGTCATTTCAAAATTCTGCAGTGTGAATGGAAAGGAATGACAGGCTTATGAGGTGAGAAGTAAAGAATTGACACTTGAGAGTGTCAAAAAGCTGAGAAACGAAAACCAACAGCAGGCAATTGCTGAGTTGAAAGCAGTGATGTTACAAACTCAAGCAGAGTCCTGCTTCAGCCTGTCAAAGGTAAATGGCTCCTAACATGTTCTTACTTGAGCATTTGGGTTTCTCATCTTCTTGTGCAATCACTTCAGCCATTGCGATTAGATCAGCTTCCAGAGGGTCAGTGGGGACTTTGGCTTTGAGCTCATTGATGGTCTTCACAATCTGCTCAGCGTTCTGCAGCGTGGTTGGTAGAAACACTGGCACAGGCACCTGAAAGAAGCAGAACGAGGCACAGAGGTAATGAGGGTCACTTCCACGAGGTAAGGCATGTATGTGTGTATATAATAGGGATGTAACAATATTATCAATATTTTGGTATCGTGATACCAAAACTCTTTCAGTATTATCGTGGTCACAAGACGATATGAAATGACATGTCTTCCGGGCAAAAAGCGTAGATTTTTAAAATATTCTAACATAAATAGTCTTTAAAGTTGTGTTTTGGGTCATTATGCTTTGGCACAGTATCCGTCAAACAAACTAAAACCAAAAGCCCGATATGGCTCAATCTCTTCATTAAGTCCGTTTTCGTGGTGCGTTTCAAAGCAAAGTGCGCACTTTGTTCAGGCGATCAGCTTATGATCCGGTGTTTTACACACCTCAGAACGGCTCATTGTACAGTGAATGCAGTGAGTTTATTGCATGTGCTGAGAGTTTAGTGCACGTTTAGGAACACAGTGACCAGTTATGCTTTATTTTTATATCAGATGATTACAGCATTTCACTAGATTTGTAATGAGATGTATTTTTGTAAGCCTGTTTTCACTACAGCTGGAGTTTTACGCCAAAATAAAAGCTCTACTACGGTTTACATTAAAATAAAAGTAAAGTGTAGTACGAATTGCTGACAGCTAGCGGTTTAAATGGGTAACATTATCACGGTTCAAATTCAAAAGTGCAGAAATGAGCAAAGTAGTATTGTAATTTCCGTACTGTAAAGCAAAAATAATATACCTATATAATATTAATTTTAATTTATTTTACAGTGCAATTGTTTTACAATACATGGCTATTACTGTCATAGGAATAACAATAATGTAAAATTGCTATTATTATTATATTCTGATTTGTTTGGCTTCCTAAAACACCAGTGTGAATGTAATTTAGACTGAGACAGTATCCCACAAATAAATAGAGGGCTGAGTCGCCTTTAAAGTTCAATAAGTTAAGTTCTTAGAAACATGGGTTGGAGCTCTTAATTTTAAACTCTCACAGTGCATCCGATATAAGAGTTTTACTTTAAAATGTACATGTCATTTGTATTTTTTTTTTCTTCTAAATATCGCAGTAAATATTGTATCGTTGACTTCATATCGCAATATTACCGTATTGTAAGATTTTGATATAGTTACATCCCTACTATATAAACATACTGCAATTAAAAACAATGTGAAAATTTCATTCTGTGAGAAAGCTCTTACAGGTACAGGTATTGCAATAGGAGTGGGTGTGGCCTGAGCATAGAGGTTCATGGGAACAGGGATGTAAACGGGAACAGGGACTGGAATAGGAACATACTCCTTTCCTGAGCCCTCCACACCCGTTTCATCTGAGGAGAAGCAAAAACAGAAGTATATAAACCTACATCTTTTCCCGAAAGAGTTTGTGCATTTACACTGTCACAGAACAAAATGTGCTTACCTGTCTGCAGTGGTTTGCTCTGCATGTGGGGTTTGCAGTAGGTGGCCTTGGTCATAGTGAGGGGCTTACAGAGCACAGCTTTATTCTTCACATCCTTCAGGATCCCTCCCCCAGCATACGATACAGGGCCCTGAGTAAACGACTGCAACATAAGGATGGACTAGAGTCAGTCTAAACAACTACACAACATGCCAATTTGTAGCTTCTTGTGTCTAACAATGATTCGGTCAAAACTGACAGCACCCTCACCATCTTAGATGCTTGGGTTGCGCCTCCAAATCCTGTAAATGGACCAAAGGATTGCATTTTAAACAACAGCATGATTCAGACATGCACATTTGTAGGGGGGTTTAAATTGTACCTAAAGCTGTGTTTTCTGGGCCTTTCTGTGTGGCCATGTTGGGCTCGTTCTGTTGGCAGTAGAAGCGCAAAAGACACTGCTGGTCGCAGAAATGCTTCATCTCTGCACGCCACTGCACAGACTCCATCAGGTTCCCCTGTACCTTACAGCAGTCGCAGCGCGCCGCCTAGTGGACATGGCACACAAATACAGGGATTTTAAAAGTACTGCAGCACAGATGATTATAACCAGTAATTTACAACGAAAATAATTTAAAATATGCAGGATAAGATATGAATTAATCCCTCATATTAGTCATACGTTTAATGGGTGTACCACATGATCCCAAAGTTAGATATGATCAAACTGGGCATGAAGATCAGCGTACCTTGTAGTACCAGTCGTGAAACTTTTTAGCACACGTCTCGCTGCAGAAGTCCCTGCTGACCCCATCTATTTGTTTGGTGATAGATTTCTTACACATCTGGGAGCAGTGGTTGCAAGTGACACACTTCAGGCCCAGACGCCTGATGAAATCCTGCTTAAACAGTAACTTACAACCTGCAGAGTGAACAAGAACACTGCCTGAAATATCACTCCTGTCATGATAGATAAATGTAGTAGAGTTTAATATAATATCTCAAAGTTACTTGAACATTGCCCTCATAGTCTAGAGATAAAAATCACAGCATGTCATGATGTGAACAGCAAATCTAATCACGGGACAATGTGCTGTTAAAAACGGACAGAAATTCAACTGTAAACAGAATAATGACCTTCGCTACAAAAGGGCCTCTTCACCCCCGAGAACTTCACAGTCTCATGCAGAGTTTTCTCTTCCTGACAGTACTCGCAGAACGTCACTATGCAGTGGAGCTTCTTGTAGTCCTCACAACAGGTCTTACTACAGAACTGATACACTTTATCCTGTAGAGAGCAAATATAAATGACATTTCAGTCTTAGGCTACTCAAATCCTTTTTTAATATAAAGGAACAACAAAATTAAATTACGCTACTATTTTCTTGCCCTCAATCAATAACAAAGTTCGGACTAGTCTTTGGACTTTGTATATAGACCTTTCTATTCTGCGATTATGTAGTAGCACAATGTTCTTATATGATCTATAATTTGATTTGAATACACACACACACACACACACACACACACACGGGGTGTCATGATATACTAGACTTGGTGATAACATTGATATTTAAACAATAAAATATTTAAATATAATACTCTTAAAAAAAATAAAAAAAATTATACATTTATTTGATCCAAATTACAGCACAAAAAAGTTACATTTTGAATTTTTTTTACCATTTAAAATAACTTTTTAAAAATAACATTTTAAATGTTAATTTATTCCTGTGATTTCAAAGCTGAATTTTTAGCACTCCAGTCCCTCATTCTAATATTCTGATTTGCTGCTCAAAAAACTACTACTTACTACTACTACTACTACTTTTTTTGATGAATATAAAGTTCAGTAGAAGAGCATTTATTTGTATCATAATCTTTTGTAACACTATAAATGTCTTTATCATCACTTTTGATAAATGTAAAGCATCCTTGCTAAATAAAAGTCTTTTTTTTTTTTTTTTTGAATTTTTAGAATTTCTTTCCCAAAAAAGGCTCCAAGCTTTTGAATGGTATAGTGTAATGTTACAATAGCTTTTTATTTCAGATAAATGCTGAGCTTTGGATCTTTCTATTCAAAGAAAAAAAAAAAAAAAAAAAAAAAAAAAAAAAAAAAAAAGGTACTCCACCGTTTCAAATATTTATAATAATAAAAAATGTTTCTTGAACAGCAAATCAGCATATACGAATGATTTCTAAAGGATCATTTGACACTGAAGACGAGTAACCATGCTGAAAACTTAGTTTTGATTACAAGAATAAATTACATTTTATATTCCATTCAAACAGAAACCAGTTCATTTTAAATAGCAAAAAAATTCAAAATGTTACTGTTTTTGCCGTACTTTGGATCAAATAAATGCAGGTTTGGTGAGCAGAAGAGACTTTATACATATTAAAAAAGTGCAAGATCTTACCTCCCACTCCAGAATCTCTGGCTTCAGGTTGAAGGAACCACGACAATAGTTACATTTCAGCTGGATGTTCTCAGAAGCTGAAGCAGGAAATTGCCCATTGGCTGATGTTTGGATGGTGGCATTCTGCAGGGGACATTTGGATAATAAATCCACCAGTAAAACATTAGCATTTCGTACTTAGACACTGACATTCCTAACATTTAATGATGCATATACCTGCTTGAGTTCTTCTAATCACGGTTCTACAGAAATGTCAGATATAGCACAAGTTTAAAGGCATCTGAAGTACCTGGAACTTGGTGACACATTGTGAACTGCAGAAGCTCAAAACCTTCCCTTCAGGTAGAGTTGCCTGGTACTGAGGTAATGCATTTCTCTTACAGAAGTGGCATGAGGGCTCAGAATCTACAAATACAAACAAGATCAAACATGAGCTGACACATCTATAATCTCTGACTCAGAGTTTACAGTGGGTACGCATCTTAAAGTAGAAATCGAATTGCCTGCCTGTGAAAGGAGCTAATATTAACATTATTAGGACAACATTTTGCATATGCAGTTATGAAACCACATCAAACTTAAGCACTAGGAGAACACAAATGTAGGCCGTATGGCACCTGTGGAGTGCCAGCATCAGCTCTGGGTTGGGATTATCTACTCACTCTGTGCAGCAGCAGCAAATTTGCTCTTGGTCATACAGGCTGTGGTGCAGTAAGACTCCATGGCTCCATTTGACCCAATACACTGAGTGGCATCAAATGATCTGCACATCACCTTACAGCCACTACACTGCACTAACTTCCCATGAGTCTGTGGTAAAAAAAAAAACAAAATAAAAAAATAATAATTGAGACTAATCACTAAAAACATCAAAACTAGAGACGTTTAATCTAAATAAAACCAAAACAGGGAAATGGCTTAGTGAAATTATCAAATCACAAAGCATGCAATTTATCGATTTATTTTAAGGCATAGCTCACCCAAAGATTTGCACATTTTTTCTTTGCGCACAAAAAGTATTCTCTTAGCTTCATAAAATTAAGGTCGAACCGCCGTCACATGGACTTTAATGATGTCCTTACTACCTTTCAGGTTCTTGAACGTGTCAGTTGCGTTGTGGTCTATGCAGGGTCAGAAAGTTCTTGGACTTCATCAAAATATCTTCATTTGTGTTCTGAAGATGAACAAAGGTCTTACGGGTTTGGAACGACATGAGGGTGAGTAATTAATTAACAGAATTGTCAGTTTGGGTGAACTATCCCTTTCAATTTTTAATTTAAAACCATAACATTTATTAATATTTACAAATATTACATAAATTACATAATATTTTGTAATAACATTACACATTTTTAAATAAAATAAAAAACCTTTTGACCAAATTGACTTTTCAGTGCCTCTAATTTAAACATCAGATTTTGAGCACTGACCTGTTTATAGTCCCTGATGCAATTTTGACAGCAAAAGCGTTTCTGCTGTCCGTCGATGAGTAAAAAGTGGTTCGCTGTTGCACGACTAGGCAGATAGTTCCCACACTGTTCGCAGCAGTTCATGATGAGCCCGTTAGCCATACGGTAACGATTAAAGCACGTGTCACTGCAGATCTTGTGGGTCACGTTCTTAAAGCTTACCTCATGTCGAATCTGGAGACAATACAAAAAGACATACATCATTGTATCTAATGCTCATTCAACAGTAGTAGACTAGCATAACAATATAAAATCATCAAATTTACTAAATTGCTGTAATGGTTGTCTGCTCCTACACCCAAGGTGATCACCATGGATACAACACAAATACAGTCAGGGATGGCAGTAACCATGGCTACAAGGCTGGAGGCTTAATAGTGCTCGAAAATGGACAACAATGAAAAATGGGTGAAAATGACAGTACTTGGGTTTTTCATCCAGCTGCAATGAAATCGTATTACAGATGCACCGAATTCTGAGCATCTTTCCCTATTGGCAGCACATTCAAAGGCAGCATTCCAGTGCTCTACTGTGAGCAAAAATTATTTGGACGCCCAATCAAAACCACAAATTTATGTACATAATACCATCAGGATAAAGCAAAATCACATAACTCAGTATATACAACCTAGCTGACTTTAATGAAATAATCCAGCTATATCGTGTCACACTAGTCATCATTTAATTTTTATACAAATTAAGCCTTCACCATAGTAGAATTCATTAATTCACCAGTATCACCCAGTTTACAATGACTGCCTTTCAGCCATCACCAGTGCAGCTTTTATTAGTTAGGCCTACTGGGTGAACAAAATGTAACAAAATTTATTATTTATAATCAAAGCTTCCCAAGTAGAATTAGTAAATTAGAGAGTGTAAACATATATTACTTTATTACATTGTTAAGAAAAAAATAAGGTAAATTTCTATTATATACTATATGTAAACATCTTCTAAGCAAAAATCTTATTCAGGTCAGTACTAAATATAAAAATAACATGCATTTTGTATGATCCCTTTTATTTTGGTAAAATAATTATTAATATTTTGCAGATTCTATACAAGTAATATTTCTATACAAGTATAATTCTATAAAAGTAATATCAGGATTCCCACACCTTGGTTAACTTCAAATTCAAGGACTTTCCAGGTCCAATACCATCAAATTCAAGGACTTAACATTTCGCATTTCAAGTGAGAGCAAGGTTATATTGTGTTACCTTGTAAGATACACTGTTACAATTTTCATGTGTCAAACAACTATGCAAAAAAATCTTTCTTTTTTGCATTTATTTTTGGCCATATGGCAGAGATCTGATATTTTATTTGTCGTAAATGCAAGCAAGCATGCATGCATAGGCCACGAAGTGTAAGTGAAATAACACATTAGCAGACCAGAGGGAATAATATGGATTTTTTTTTCTGAAAACTTCTTGCACAAAATAGATTCAAGCACTTTCAATTGCCTGCATCTATGCATGCTCATTTTCAACAACTTTTCACTTTTTTTTTTTTCAAATTCACAAACTTTCAAGGATTTCAAGGACCCGTGGGAACCCTGTAATATGTCTGTGAAAATGTTTCTGACAAAAATCAAAGATGATAATATGAAGACGTAGTCAAGGATGCAGCTGGTTATGAAAGTCCGAGACATTCAAACCAAATCAAAAGTATTGCAGAATGTAAATTGTCTGACCTCAGTGAGCTTTCCACAGACGGTGCACTTCGTTTTGAGCTGGTTCTTCTGAGGATTCTGTTTATTTTCATAAGCTGCCAAGCAGCCAGTGCTACAGAACTCTTGAAATGATTCACTTGAGTCCACCTGGGCCACTATGGTGCCTCCTTTCATATTGGTAATGTCTCTGATTGGGAAAAAAAAAAATTAACAAAACAAGAGAGAATGATTAAATTATAAAATAAAATACATATAATGTATTTCCATAAAAGCATGAGGGATTAAGTGTAATTTTAATTTGAGATTACTCTCCCTCTCCAAAAAAAAAAAAAAAAAAGTCGTACTTCTTGCACATGGTGCAGCTCTTCTTGGGAGCGGGCTTATGGGAGAAGGCAGACAGGCAGGTTGTCGAACAGAACAGGTGGGACGAGCCCTTGCGCTGGTACGCAGTCTGGCCTTTCTTCAAAGGCTTCTTACAGTTGGCGCATGTGACTTTCATGGTGCGTGGTGGCTGCTGGGATCCTGAGGACGACTGGCAGGGTGGTTTGGGCAGAGGAGCTGCAGGAGACGGCGAGTCCACTCCAGGCTGCTTCTGGTTACGAGGAAAAGAGGCTGACTGGGAGATCCATGAATCTGAAGGAGCAAAACAAAACATTTAATCACATGTTATGACACTCCTTACCACAAAACCACTGCAAAACCTTCTGGTTTGTGAATCTTGGTAACAAAGAATACAACCTTAAAAGTATAGTTCACCCAACAATGAAAATTCTGTCATTAATTACTAACACTCATGTCGATCCAAAACTGCAAGACCTTTGTTCATCTGCGGAACACAAATTAAGATACTTTTGATGGAACCTGAGACCTTTCTGACCCTATTTTGTCAATGTTCTTGGTACCTTTCTGAACCTTAAACATGGAAGGACCGTTGTAGTCTATGGAGGGTCAGAGAGCTGTAAAATAAGCAAATGAATGGATTTTCTATTTTCTAAATGCATGTTACAGATCTTTTTGTGAACCATGTTAGATTTTTTTTAATGTTTTGACCTCACAAATGTTTATTAAAAAAGACATAACTGGACCTTCCTATGAAAACGTCAGCTCTCTCCTCAGCCCTCCTCTACAAGCTTGTGCTAATCTGCATACACTTCTACATGCAACACCTAAAAACCAATGAACAACGTAGCGGTGAGCAATATGACCAAAATCTTATCACAATAGTTATAGTTCCTTTAAATAAAGTCTTTATGACATATTAAAAAGTTTGATACCATAGAAATGTATTAATATTTGTAACTGTGTTAATATCACAAAATACTAATACTAACACTGTACAAATTAAATATGTACATTTCTTCTTATTAACATTACAAAAGTGATTTAATCAAAAGCAGTGAGAGATTTTCTCTCTTTTGTTGCATGATTAACATGAATGACAGAGAGCGGGAATTAGACTATCGTCACTTTAAGAGCTGCCCAGATCCATTATACACATGCGTTTTCTTTCTCAGCTGTTTGCTTTCATTTAAGACCTAACTAACTGTGTTTAAGAGGATACTTGAGACGGCCATTTTTGAAGGCGTACCTGCGATATGGACTACAGTCCAAAATCTCTACCCGTTGACAAATTTCTACCAGTTAATTGTGTCTTATGATATAAGTGTTGCCCACCCCTACAACAACTGATTCACAAAACCAATTCCCCATGCTACATTTTTTCTCATTCAATAACACTACACTCTGATGTACATCACAATATGAAATAAAATGTCTTATCGCCGCTTCTGCAACACTGATTTTACAAAACAAAAGATGCAGAGCCAGTAACCTGACAATGTACCATATTTCCTAGCCATGTAAACTCTCAATCTTTGCACTACACACGTTATGGGTAATGGTGCACCATTTTTTGGAAACTGGAACCTCTAATACAGATACAGTATTTGTTTTGTCAGCACAGAAACAAATCAATGACACAGCAGATACATGTGAATGAAATACCAGATCTCTGGTGTGTCCCCGTTTCTCCATTCTGCACAGGCTGGCTCGCAGCACTGATGCGACCTGGGTTGAACGTGGGTGAAGGTCTGCTGGCTGTACCCTTGTTCTGCTGGGCCTCTGGGTTCAGGCTGAATGCACTGCTGATCTGCAGACCATTCTCAGCCCCCTCCAAGTGGGCTGCTGCCGGACCGCCCTCGCCTTTCAGCGATGTAACGTTCGTGATCATGAGGTTTATATCCTCTTGAGCGCACAGCGTTGCTGTTGACGTTGCCATGGTGACCGTCGAAGAGTCCGTTCCTAGTGTGGTAACACTAGCGATTTTGATTTCTGAATCGGGCTCCGTGCTGCTCAGGGCATCCTCGGCTTCAGGGGGCGGCAGAGAGGAAGAGGCGGTGCCCTTGAGCTCAGAATCCTCCTCGTCGTCAATAACGATTGGCTCGCTCTGACTTTTGCCCGTCGTGGATACGGTTGTGCCGGTGGTAGCTGCAGAGGGGGGAGGACTGGGTGCCTCGGTGGAAGCTGTTGCCGTGGTAGCCGACTCTGCACAGTCTTTGGCAGCAGTGAGGGTCTCTGCAGGTGTGGGGCTGGAGGGTTGGACTCTCCCCTGAGAGTGAGCATGAGGCCCTTCCACCAATACTACATCATCATCATTGTCTTCTGAGGCCTTGGGCAGGTCTGGTGCTGTCTGTGGCTCTTCTGCAGATGGAGTCTGCTCTGTTCTGGGTGTGGCTTCCATATGTCCTTCCTTCTCCTCCTCCTCCCCTGTGACTGTACCTGCCTCCTCAACATCTGCCCTGGTCTCCAAATCTCCATCCATCGCTTAGGCAACCACCTGTTGACACAAACACAATGAGGTGAACAATTACCTGAGGAAGCAATAAAGCCTCATGAAGGATGAACAGAAAATAAAATGGACTTGTCGATCAATAATCCCTTTATTTCATAAAGATGCTAAACTGATTCAGAAAATGACCACAGCCTGCTAAAACTGAACAAATTCACTCAGTCTTACATAAATAATGACTGACATTAAGATTTTTCCAAGGGGTTATTACAAGATCAAATTACAACATAGAATTTCTAAAATATGTGAACTTCAAATTCCAAATGTAAGAATGTGAAAATGTGGAACTTCAAATAATTATATTGCAATAAAGTGAAAATCATTACAACTCTAGATTTAGAATCCAATTTATGAAAAACAAGAAAGTAAAAAAAAAAAAACTGTTCGGAACTCTAGATTTGGAACTCGAAATTCTGAAATGCAAGAAAATGAAAGACTTGGAACATCTAAATATTATTATTATTTTAGAACTTTTTATTTAACATACTTTTAGAGGGTTCAAAAGAGAGTTCGATGTCCCATTTAACTGCATGGAAAAATGACCTTCAGGAAGATATTTCTAAAGATGATTGGATGGATTCTTGTTTGCCCAAACATATAGTGTCAATACTAGATGCAGATTGCTGCAATATAAATGGCTCATGCGGACATAATACTCTGGTTAAATTGCATAAATTCAATCCAAATATTCTTGACAGCTGTTTAAAATGTAAACAAGAAATTGGAACCCTTTACCATTGTATGTGGGAGTGTATTGAAATTTAGAAATTTTGGAAGAACATTCTTGTTATGGTTGCTAAATTGACTTAAGAAAATGTTCCTTGTGATCCCAAATTTTGTTTATTAGGAGCCAAGCAACGAAAGTGCAGAGGCACCTATTGTTTTTGTTAGATTTCTTATTAGGGGCCAAGCACCGAAGGTGCAGAGGCACCTATTGTTTTTGTTAGATTTCTTATTAGGGGCCAAGCACCAAAGGTGCGGAGGCACTTATTGTATCCATTAGCGTTCTTTTTCTTCAGCTCTGGAAGTCTATGGCAGCCCATATAACCACTTGCGGGAAAGTTGTTAAATTTGGCACTCTGACAGAGAACGGTCTCAATATTAACCATAGCAAGTTTGGAGTCTCCAACTCAAACTCTCTGGCTCCACCACTTGTCCAAAATTTCAATTATTTTATGCCAATAACTTTTGATCCATACGATCTAGAAGGAAAATGCTTTTTTCCTCTGAACTCTTGGCTCATGAACACCAAAATTCAAAAATCATAAGGTTTAGTTTTTTTCTATTTTTAATTGTTTGAAAAACCTACTTTTTTGAACCTGTCCTAGATGGTTTGTCTGATTTTCACCAAAATTGGCTCAGATCATCTTCAGACCATGCTGGCACAAAGTTATGGAATTCAAGTTGATTAGTCAAACCGTTCTTGAATAACGTGCAAACGAATTTTACGAAAAGCGCACAAAAACGGATGTGAGGCTATATCTCCACAATGGTTTGGCATATTGAGACCAAACTTGGTGTGTGTTATAACAAGCATGCCCTCAGGCTACCCTGCAGTGTTTCAGCACAGTGCCAGCTAGTGGTCAGGAGATACGAAAATGGCTATATTTTTACTTATAACTTTTCAATGGTTTGGCCAAAAATCACAAAACTTGTCTCTTTAGATTCGGTGCACCATGCCAAGTTGAACCATACCCAATTTTTCCATGTCAGCCATTTTGGGTGTCGACCATTTTGAATTTTGTTGTAAAATGCTATATTTTATGAACACATTGACGTATCGTTACGAAACTTGGTATGCGTCTTCCACACCATGCCCTGACAGAACTCAAAGTTTGGCAGCGCCACCTTGTGTGGTCAAAAGTTATAAAGAATTAAAAAAAATAAAAAATAAACGCTAATTTTTAATAACAACAACTTTTGTTTACATTAGTCTATTGTAATGAAACTGGTCTTGATATATTCCTTGGGTCATGCCAAGAACATCGATAACAATTATGCCATAACTGAATGAACTTCCCGTCCGCCATTTTGATTAATGTTGAAAACCTACTTTTTCAAACTCCTCTTAGACCGTTAGTCCGATTTTCATCAAATTTGACTCGGATCATCTTCAGATCATGCTGGCAAAAGTTATGGATTTTGTGTCGATATACAAAACAGCTTTCGTTTAGCACATCAACGAATTTGCTAGAAAGATGCCAAACTGCATCTGAGGCTGTATCTCTGCAACGCTTTGACATATTAACACCACATTTTGTATGTCCCATTGTCACCTCACACTGACCACACCACATCATTTTGGTAAAAGCGCCACCTATTTGTCAAGAGTAGTAAACCACTCATTAACCATTAATTATAAAATTTCCAAAAATGCTAATAATTTTAGATTGCATTAGACTATTATAATGAAACTGGTCTCAAAATATTCCTTGGGTTATGCCAACAACATAGATACCAATTATGCCATAGTCGATTCATGTTAAAAACCTACTTTTTCTAACTTCTTCCTTGACCGTTACTTTGATTTTCACCAAAAACGAGTCAGATCATCTTCAGAATTTGCTGACGAAAAAAAGAAGTTATGGATTTCATGATGATAGACAAAACCGTTTTTGTATAGCAACGCAACAAATTTGAGGCATGATGCCAGACTACGTCTGAGGCTGCATCTCTGGAAAGCTTTGACATATTGACACCAAACTTTGTATATGCAATTATCTCCTTACACTGACACCACATCGATTTTAAAACAGTGCGACCTATTGGTCAAAAGTAATAAGCCATTAAATCATATTACCAATTACCATTTTTTAGCCATTTCAGTTACAATCATCCTAAACTTGCTTCAATTACTCATTGTTGCAGTTGGTCTGGTGCTCCATGCCATGCTTAGCTCCAGATTTTGCCTCTGGTGCGATTAGCTCCGTAATTGCTGCTTACAGCTATATTTATTATTTTAGAACTTTAAATTCTGAAATACAATAAAGTGAAAATGGTTTAGAATTCCATGAGACTTTAGAGCTCTAGATTTGGAACTCCAATTTATGAAAAATAAGAAAGTAAAAAACAATTTTGCAACCTAGATTTTAAACTCCAAATTTTGAAATTCAAGAAAGTAAAACAGATTTGGAACATCAAAAACTTATTATTTTAGAAATTCAAATGATAAAACCCAAAAAATAAAAATGATTTGGAAATCTTGAGTCAACAAGTATCCATGACAAAAAAAAAAAAAAAAAGACGACCATCACTAAGCAACGAAAATTCTTCACAGGCCATTAAATGAACAGTAACTCTTATATGATTAGCACATGAACCATTTATGCTTTCGATTCAGAGCTCAAACACCATTTGACCATCTTTGTTCTCATAGAAAAATGAAATTTATATCAATGTAAATTAAATCACAAATAAACCATCTAAACAAAAATACTGCCATCAAATCTTTTGGCCTCTCTGAAGAAACAGTGATGACAAATATAGATTGCAACAGTTTAGTTTCTCACAAAAACCAATGTGCTAGAACTTTGCATTTGGAAATCTGCATCTGCTACGACAATCCATCCATTGTAAAGACTTTTGGTTGAACTTTAATACATCTGGACTGCAATGCAGAGCTTGGAGCATATCTCGCTCCATTCCCAGGCTTTGACACTGAATGCCTCATTTCAGCCGAGATCCTAATGTTGATGCAATGCCGGCACAAGCTCCTTATGGAGGCAACGCCAAACAGCAAACACAAAAAACACTGCTCAAATAGATGTGACACAAACAAGTTAGCATTCTGAATCTGTGGGCTTTCCCTGCTAGCTGATGTCACGGTCAGGATGCTGGAGAGAGGAAAGTATATGCAGTGTTACTGATCCACCTCTCAGACGTGATATAATCACATGCATATGCGCCATGCCCGTGCCAAGTCTGCATTCTGAGCAACAACGCAAATGCTTTTCAAAAGGTCCCCACTAAAATGCATCACACTTTCAAGGCCCTCACTTCTCTAACACCAACTGTGTCAATTATCAACATCATGAAGTCATTTTGGGGGCTATTCCTACCATTCACCCCTGGGCCGTGCCCTTGACTCCGGACCCTCCGTATCCACACACTCACACACCCGACCGCGATCCGTGCGCTGTCAAGGCAACCGGATGACGACGTCAACACGCTGTGCTTCATAGGCTTTCATTATATTCAGGAAACTCAAGGGCCAACGGGTCCGCAAACTTGCTACGCGAGACCCCCAGGCGGGAGGAGCCTCGCAATCTACCCCAACTGCCCCTTTTCACGCAAACCCCCGGCCCATGTGTCGCTTGTGCTCCCACCCTTGGCCTCTCTGGCGTATGCAGCCATTGGATTAGCGGCGAACTGGAGGGAGGAGAGCCTCCGAGACTGCGCCATTGTTATTGTAGTGAAAAAAAAATTAGTCACAAGTAGTTGTCGGCAAATAATCCCCGCGACAAAATTGGAGGGAAATTTCAAGTATCCGAATATATGCGTAACGGCACTCTAAAAGACGCATTTTTTGAATAACAACCCACATATAACACTGCGACCAATTTCGACTCTTGCTATCAGACGTTGAACACACTTCCAGCACATTAATATAGAAAACATCTGTTTTGGGCTATACTTGTGACCTCCTTTCGGATTTCTGCGAGAATTGAGTTTTCTTGCCTGTATTACACTTCAGTGAAGGTTTAATTGAAGTTACCCAACAGCGTTTACCCCTGGCAATCAAAAGGCAATATATGTGGTGCCTTGTGGGGGCGCTGCACTGTTAGGAAACATCAACTATAACGCCTATAGGTGACTAGCCACAAATATTTCACAAAAAAAATGCAAGCTTGTCCACTGAACTAGGAGCTAAAAGCACATCTAGCATTGAGCTACAAAAACAAGCGATATTTACTAATTGGTAAATCATTTGCCCCCTTCAGTCAGCGGGTAGCACTGCCTCATGTCCGCCATTAGAGAGCGAGCGAAACAATGCGCGACAGCATAGGCAATAGCACCCTGCCACGGCGGAGGGGGGAAATCTCAGGCGGGGTAAAAAAAAAATTGCACGTTAAATTACCCTCGCTTTCAAACACAGGTGACCTCGATGGTTTCCTCGGCTCGAGCTCCGCGGCGGACATAGTTGTAGAAACTTTGGCCAATTACGCACAGTTCAGCATCAAAACGCCAGAGAAATTCTTACCGGAGTAGAGCTGGAGACGATAGAGCGCCACTTTTGTGCCTTGACATAAATCCTGGCGCGCATGCGTGAAAACGTACGGACGTTCCAGGCGCGTGGGAGGAGAATACTGCCAACGAGCTCTTCGCGCTACTTACACGGGAGCGCGCGCTGGATATGGGAGGTCCGACTCGTTTTAGAGGAATCGGTTCTTTCGAACGGTTCCTTTCAAAAGCACGATTCGGTGATTCCTTACGCCATGACGCAATAACCACACCACGTGGTCCTCGATAGCACAGCGTGGCCTTACATGCTCTTAAATGTTTCGTATGTAGGTAAATTATGCTACCGTTAATTATAAAAAAAAATATTATTCTGTTGCAATCGAAATTATTCAGCCCCCTTGACATTTTGCTGCAGAGAACAACATTTTATGAAAACAATTCAGCAAAGCCAACAGAACATTAGAGAAAATGGCTCCAAACATTAATGTTCAAAATGATTAAACCCCACAAGTCAAATTTGGTGTAGAATCTTTTATTCTTTAAAACCACCAATACATGCTGCTTGGAAGTGCTTAGACGTTTCTGTCACCTCTGTACTGCAATCTTGGCCCATTCCTTGCCAGAAAAAGCTTTCAGATCAATGTCAATCATTGTTTCTTACTTTGACACTGCTTTTTTAAATTCAACCAAATATATTCAATGAGAATTAAGTCTGGAGACTGAACAGACCACTCATTTTATGACTTCTTGCAAAGCGGCCTGATACTTCAAAGAGTCCATGATGTTCTTCATATAATCATGATTTCCAATTCCTGTAACAGTAAAACACCCCATAACAGGACTGGTCTACCTCCATGTTTGACCATAGAAATGGTGCTCTTCTGCTAATGCGCTTTGCCCTTTTTTCTTTTTTCTTTTTTTTTTTTGCGTCAGACATATTGGCCTTTTAGTTCGTTAGTTAGTTAGTTAGTTTTAGTTCTTCTTGGTCAAGAGTGGCATTCGGCAAGATGCCCCAACATTAAAGCCATGCTTTTCTTGTGTTCATCTCATTCTCTGCATTAAAATATTTTTCCTCTTTTCGTCGGGTCATCTTGCAAGTCTTTGGCTGTACATTGTGTGTTTTCCTCAGGTGTTCTGATCAAACATTTTATAATATTGTGATTTTTCTTCAACACCCTCAAAGGTTTTCTGGTACAACACATTTTAAACTAAGGAATAAGGATGCCAGCTGTGTTTTCAGGAACTTTGTATGCCTTAGAAATCTTCATTATAGCCTTAGACTTTATAAAGTAATACAATTATTTCATCTCTATAGTTTCTCTATAGCTTTTGTGAGAGCTCTGGTCACTTTTAATTGTGTTTTAAGACAATTTTGTTCCCCACCATACAAATAAGGGACTTAAAAACAGCAATGTTGAATAATTATGACATATCTGTGTTATTACAAAAATCCTAGAACTCAAAGGTGTTACATTATACATTGACATTATGACTTTTAGAATGCCAGTAAAACTGCCTATGCAGTAAAGCCCTAGAGATCTTCAGAAAAGCTTGTATGTGTAAAGTAACTGATAATTTATTTGTCCTCAAAGACAGGAGGCGTGTATATAACATAAAGACAACTACACATTACATACACACTTGTCACAATACATTCACAGACACATCATCCAAATAAATAAATAAATAAATAAATAAATAAAAGTATTACTGTCTCTGGGGGGGTTGAATAATTTAGATTGCAACTGCAAATGTTTTTATTGTGATTTGATGTGTTCAAGTTCAGTAAACTACAGCTACGATTCAGTTCCTTAAAACGATAATAATGTTAATTTGCAACACATTTGAACACTTTTCAAGTAGTATTTATAATATTCTTGCTATTAAAGTAACTTACGTTTTATTGGTCAAATCACTTCCCTCGAAATGCTCTTTAACTCATCGCTTTAATGGCTCATTATGAATCAGCCATGTTCAACAGAGAAGCTTCTCGGTTCAATGAGTTATTGAGTTGTTGACTCGAGAACAGCTCTGTATGATCCGAATCATGAACGAACCAATCGTATCGTTTTGTGAACTAGATCAATTGATTCATTGAAATGAATCGACTCAAAGAATGATTCCGTTTCGAACCAGACATCGCAAGCGCGTGCACGCACGCGTACCACATTTGAGCAACAATTAACCAAACATTTAGAATGGTTGCTTACACACGTTTGTATCTTGATTTAGTTTTGTTATTTGTTCATCTAAGTCATGCGAGATTTTTTATAAATCAAATAAATTGTTTTTGTGAAAGAGAATTCAACACCAAATTCATCCTAATGGAATATAAATAACCGCTTTGACGAATAACGGATATGTATGTATTGTGTTATTAGGAAAAATAGCCAATATTCAGCAATACAGCGTAAAAAGTAAACGTGCTAAATGCCACTGAATCTTGCCTGTTTAAATGCGACTTGTTTCTATTAAGCAGAAAAATAAAAAGCCAGTATTTGTAATTGTACACATTAAATAAGTCTATTTAAATATTAAAATTGGGAGAACACTAAACAGCACGTTCACTGGGGTGAAAATATGAGGACGGAAATGCATTGCGTAAGAGCCAAAGTTACATTTCAGGATTCCATTCTGTAAGAAACCCTTTCACGAAACATAAATTACAGCAACAAACTTTTTTTTGACGTCAGCTACTTATAAAGCTCGGTCCCGATAAAAATAAAATACACCCTCTTGGCCAACACAAGTGGGCACTAATGGGATCGAAGAAAGATAGGAATTGTTTGACCCAGTTTGTAGTCACTCATGAAATTATTTTGTAAGACTCAGTATCATTAGTATTGATCATAAAGTAATACATATAAAACATAATTATCTGTCGAAAGAGTCGACAAGATGCTGACTTATTTCGACAAAACAAACACTACATATACTGCCTATTAGGTCTGTTTGATATGATAGGGAGTTAATCATTAATTAAACTTTATGACATTTCTGATTTTGTCCAACTCTTGCATTTGTGTTTTTGAAGATGTGAATCCACTCAGTTCCATTTTGTTCATCTATTCTTTTGATTTGGTCACGGTGGTCACCACCACTGTGCTATTTTGGCCTTGTATTAAGACCCACTTTAATGTCTCTACTTCTATACCACAGAAAATATACCCATGCGGCTACAGCAATAATGTTAAGGTGTTCATATTATGATGCTTGTACATACTTATCAGAATTATATGATTAATCAGAATAAGCCTGCTTGTCATAGTGTTATCAGAAATGTTTGCTAAATTTCCCTATATGTGACCCTGGACCACAAAACCAGTCATTTATACATGTATACAATGTAAACATAATATATTTTGTATTAGGCCGAGATACAATGATTTAAAAATCTGGAATCTAAAGTTTGCAAAAAAAATAAATAAATAAAAAATCAAAGTATTGAGAAAATCACCTTTAGAGTTGTCCAAATGAAGCTCTAAGCAATGCATATTACTAATCAAAAATTAAGTTTTATTTATGGTAGGAAATTTACAAAATAGCTTCCTGGACCATCATCTTTCTTAATACCCTAATGATTTTTGGCATTAAAAAAAAAGAACGATTTTGACCCATACAATGTATTGTTGGCTACTGCTAGAAATATACCCATACTGTTGCTACTTAAGACTGGTTTTGTGGTCCAGAGTCACAAAAAAACATGGACACATGGACATTTTTAGTCCTGTTGGCTGGTAATCCAATGTTCACTAGTTTGAAGATACCTTGTGAACTGAAAGTGTCAAAAATCTAGATTGTCTCTTTTTGTCGCGGTCCTTCCAGCAAGAGCTTCTGGAAGGCCACTGTCCTGCAATGTTTAGCTCCAACCCTAAGTAAAAAAACTTCCAGGCAAATGTGTCCGAGCTAGTTGGAGCTAAACTCTACAGGATTGGACAAACCTGCTGAAGACAGTTCTATCACATCCATCTCTAGTGTGTATGTTGGCAAAGGGCCATCTTTTTCCATCTGAACACATTCTAACATACATTCATCTCAAATAGAGTCTGCATGTGTATATAAAATTAAATTAGAGGGATGGAAATCTCTAGTGCTGCAACAATTAAGAGAACAAACGTTTATTGTTGCTGTATTAAATAGGAGAGAAAACAAAGTATTGATTGTTATGGAAATATATGTACAGTTTATTTACTGTAGTCAAAAGAGGAAGTGAATCAATGAGCAGTCTTTCTCTCACTTACTAATAGTACAATGACGGGACAAAGAGAGGTAGGCCATGAGCAACAGAATAAAAGAATGTCACTGCACTTCAAAGCTCTTTCAAGATGAGCCCAGCTGTACATTCCCGATCTGACTCTTAATTCAGTCATTATTCATTTCATATAATGCTTGTGTAAACTACGCTTCATGTGATCTGGATGATCAGTACCAGAAGATGACCTGAGCTCATGTGCTGCATGTTGAACAGTTACATAACTACACTCTAATAGGAAATTAAACTGAATTGATGTACATCCTGCCTGACAACACATTGGTACACACATGAAAAGGGTCACGTTCCCTACTAATCAGTATAGATTAAAAGAACCTGTTCTACTGATCACTCCTACATGAATGACAATCTTCCTCCTCTCAATTCAAAAAACAAATTAGCCCTTAAAATAGCTCACAAACCAAATGTATACATTCAAACAAATCTTCAAATATAATGGCTTCATTTTGTCCAATTTAGGATGCATGCCACTAGTTCATGCCTTTAAAAAAAAAAAACATCACATTCTCAGGAAACAATATATGGAAAAATGTATTTCAAAGCACCCACTCTGGTGTTCAAAGTCACACTTGGGTCCAGTCTTGTCACAGTCCCACGAGCACAAAGCAACAGGGAGGCAAGATCTGCTCATTCATTCATCATTCACTTTGCACAAGCAATGCAGACCGAAGCACAATGGATGAGCGTGTGGTCAGGTTAAACAGAACAGAACGGAACATAAAACAAAACAGTAGGTGAATCTGGAGTGATAAATTATTCTATTTAAAAGGAAAAAAAATAAAAGGAACACTTTACAAACAAGATTTACAAATGACCTTCAGATACAAACCCAATTTGTCACATTTGCTGACCTTTATGTGTGATGCAGTTGCTATCCAAAACCAGACCTCTGGAAACTCGTTAAACACTTGCAACACTTAAACATTTAAAAGTCACACCGTGATTTGTGACTGTTGTTATTGACCTGTTAGTACTACAGTCTTTCTTCAAAGTAAAACATAACCATTTGTAAACAGTCTCCTGCTCAACATGTGTCAAGTGCAGTAAAAGTCTCTGTTCTTGGAGAGGCCGAGCTCCTTTGACCTGGAAGGACTGTGGCATCACTGTAGTTGGACTCTGTATGCACAAATCAGAAGTTTAACCTGTGGAAAAAGTGAAACACAGGTTTCCTGATTAATAAGTTTTAATTATCATTAAAGCTTAGTTCTCACTTTTCCATGACATTTCCAGGCCTTACTGGATTAGGATCTAAAATCAAATAAAAGAATCATTAGCTATGTTTCCATCACTCTGTTTTCATGTGCTTTTTGAAGTATTGCATTAGAAACAAGTAATGGAGATGCAAAATTTTTGAAAACTTAAAAAAACAAAAAACTAAAACAAAAAACCCTCTTAACTCGCAAAATTCCTCTGAGGTGGTTTTTGACTTGTACAGTAAGAGTAAGTCCTGCCCTATATTTTTTCCTTTTTTGGTAATCAGTTTCCCTCAGTTGTACGTCACAATATGGAAGAAAAGATCAAATTTAATGGCATTTTTTTTCCCAAGCCTGGAAAAGCCAAGGCAATATGAATAAAAAAAAAAAAAATAGTGTTTGATTCTTTTTAATGATCTATCCTGAATGATTCAGTCTGAATAGCTGGGCTTCGATTCAAAGTCGTGAGCTGAAGTATCGCATCAGAAATGAGTGATGGAAATTGCAAAATAGTAAGTTTTTGACTTGTACAACAGGGTTCATGTGAAAAATTGGAAATGGAAACACATTTCCTGAATTAATTAAATCAAAAAAAGGCATGGGACTTTGCATGGGACGGCTTAACTTGACTAACCAGTGAACAGGTTTTGTCGCACAGCATTTGAAATGTTTTTAGCGTCATTTTTAAATGCCTGAGCAAAGTCTGTCATCAAAGTATTTCTATATAAGTGCCTCCCAGAACTATACTTACACGACTGCATTTCCAAACAGCATCCACCTCAAAAAGCAATGACCGCACATTGTGCTTCATCTGCTCACTCTGATTTATTATATATAAAAATTATTATATTCAGTGGCTTCTCCTACTTTTCTTGGTGATATTTAGTGGCAGTTTATCAGGAAGTGATGATTTTGTTCTCTTTGACTCGTAGGATGGAAATGGTGCTGTTACGCAAATATTTCAGTTTTGCGCACAAGTTAAACTTGTAACTTTGGATGGAAACCCGGCTGTTCAGACTAAATCATTTAGAATGGATCATTAAAAATAATCAAATACAAAGATTGGTAACTTTGGCTGGAAACCTGGCTGTTCAGACTGAATCATTCAGAATGGATCATTAAAAAGATTCAAACACAATGATTCGTTACTTTGGATGGAAACCTAGCTATTCAGACTGAATTATTCAGAAAGGAGAACTATAAAGAATCAAACATGGATCTGTAACTTTGGATGGAAACCCGGCTAATCAGACTGAATCATTCAGAAGGGATAATTACAAAGAATCAAACATGGATACGTAACTTTGGATGGATCCCAGCTATTCAGAATAAATCATTCAGAATGGATCATTAAAAAGAACCAAACACAATAAGTAACTTTGGATGGAAACCTGGCTATTCAGACTGAATCACTCAGAATGGATCATTAAAAAGAATCAGACACAAAGACTCATAACTTTGGACGGAAACCCGGCTGTTCAGACTGAGTCATTCAGAATGGATCATTAAAAAGAATCAAACAATGGTTCTCTAACAAATCAGATGCTATTTTTAAAAGAATTATATACTTTATATTGCTATGACTTTTCCATGCCTAAAAAAAACAGCACTAAAAGTTGCAACTTTATAGAAGTAGGATCTTTTCTTCAATATTGTAATGTACATCTGAGAGAAACTCTTTATCAAGAAAGGAAAAAAATGCAGGACTTGGTTCTACTGAATTACCAGGTTAAAAAGGGAACATACAATGATAAAATGTTCACAAAACATTCAAAAACATTTAAAAAACATTTTTAATTTCATGCTTTCCAAAGAACCGGGAAAATCCAGTTAGCTACAAGTAGCTATTATTTTACAGAGCCCTATCTCAATTATTCACACTTGCTTTGGTGCATGTTCAAGCATTTATAAAGCAGTGTTTAAATCCTCTCATATGTGTAATAATGTGTGACAGTCCTAGGTACCTTAGCTGTGGGTGACTCTGCCAGCCGGATGAACAGTTTGTTGGTTCCCTGAACAGGACTGAAAGAGTATATGAAATGGCTGTCCTGCAGGGGAAACAGCACACAGAGAGTGAGAGACTGCAGACATTCAATAGAACAAAGAGACAATACATCTCAATAAGGATCGATTGTGACATCAGTGTCTTACCAAGAAGATGGGCAGCTGAAACTTATCATTCAGGACGACAGCATGGACACTACAGGGCCCGCAGAGTCTAGCTGTGATCTCATTAAGGAAGTTTGCATGGAAAATAAAAAGCAGGATGCCAGATCCTAAAACAGAAAGCACAGTAATAACACACTAATTCTGTGAATAAAATCAGTTATTTAGAACAGGCAAATTAAGTGAGTATTTCACCTTCTCCAGGTGTGTGTTGAGGGGGTTTATAGTTGAATTCCAGTGAAAAATCTGGTCCCTCGCACAATCTGTGGCAAGCCAAAGGGAATACAGGTTCCAGCAGGGCCAGCCGCGTTTCAAAATAAGCTCTGATTGTCTCCTCCGCCACAGTTGATAACCTGCAAGATGGATTTTCACATATACCCCTTTTTTTAATAGTGATATTTTTATCCCGCCCATGTTCTGTATCTTTAAATATATGTGGCGGTGTTTGAATAATACTGCAATGAAACACTCACGTCTGCATGTGGTCTTTGATGAAGTCATATACCATCAAATTGTTGCTAAGTTTGGCATAGTACAAGGCAGTGTTCTTGTGTTTAGACAGGATGTTGCAGTCAGCGCCATATTCCAACAGCAGGCGAACCACATCTGCATTGCCCCTCTTACAAGCCTTAGAAAGAATAATACAACAATTAACACATAGTACATATCAGAAGTTAGAACTTATAAGTGCCAACAGTCTCAAAAAAAAACAAAAAAAAAAAAAACGAAAACACTGCCATTGTTAGAAGTTTCTTGTGCTTCATCAAGGCTGCATTTATTTGATCACAAATCTTTAAAAAAAAAACTATTGTGAAATAACTGTTTTCTAAGTGAATATAAAGAATTTTAAAAATGTAATTTACTCCTGTCTTGCAAAGCTGATTTTTTTTTGCATCATTACTCCAGTTTTCAGTGTCACATAATCCTTCAGAAATCATTCTAATATTCAGATTTATTTTCAATGTTGAAAACAGTTGCGTTATTTAATATTTAGTTGGAACCTGTTATACTTTTTCAGGATTCTTTGATGAATAAAAAGTTAAAAAGAACAATTTATTTAAAATAGAAATATTTTGTAACAATATTAACTACCATTTAAAAGTCTGTGGTCAGTGCATTTTTATTCTTTCATTTTTTGAAAGAAATTAATACTTTTATTCACCAAGGATGCTGTGTTAATCAAAGACATGCAGTTTGATGGGCTCAAGAGTTTTTCCTTTTAAAACTTTCTTTTAAAAAAAAAATCTTAATGAACCCAAACTTCTGAATGGTAGAGTATAAATGATATCTACATAATTAACATTCATACGTTCATTAACAAACTGGTTTCTGTTTGTAGAGGTCTAATTCCCAAATCAATCTAACAACCATCTCACCTTCATGAGAGCTGTTTCTCCACCCAAAGTTTGGGCATTTACAGATGCTCCTGCCTCTAGGAGAATGGCCACTGTCGTCAAGAAGTTCTGTACCAAACAGAACAGTAAGTTATTAAAATTAGTTTGTTGTGGGCTTGTGTACTTACCAACAAAATGACACAGAAAACGAACGCTTAACCATACCAAAACAAATGTAACATGCTAATACTCTCTTGTATTAGTGGTTGAAGTGAAAACAGTCATCATGAGAGCTCCTTAACAGAGCAGTGCTGTTCTGCACCTTTTCAGCAGCATGCATCAGGGCAGTTGTGCCATTCTTCTGTCTAGCGTTGACCTTCACTCCTTTCTTAATGAGCAGCCTGAGGACGTCATCCTGACCGCCTGCAGCAGCCAGCAGTGTTAAGGACATGCCACTCGAGTCCTGCAGGTGGCAGCACATACACAAAACATTCAAAGATCTTCACGTGACATCCTACCAAAAGCACATAGACTTTTAGATTAGATTAGCACATAGATTCAATTAAAATAATAAATTCAATTTCATTACATTATATTAGATGTTTTAACAGGTAAGTTTCTGCAGATATTCCAAATAAGTATGTTTGACTGAAGACATGACCTAGCTTTCTGATGGTCATTAATATAGATTCAAGACATAGACATGCAGAAAGGAAGAGAGAAAATTAAAATAAGTAACATACCTCCTGGTCCAGATTGTAGTCCTCTTTGGAACTAAGTGCACGTTTTACCGCTAGGTAATTCCCATTCTTCACTGCTTCTCGCAGCTCACCTGAAAGTTACGTGGTAAACAGAGCAAGGGAGAAGAGGAGAGGAAAATGATGAAAAAAACTTAAATCAACTGAAAACTGAAATGTAACCCTGCACAACAAAACCAGTCATAAGTGTCAATTTTTCAAAATTGAGATTTATACATCATCTGAAAACTTAATAAATAAGCTTTCCATTGATGTATGGTTTGTTAGGATAGGATAGGATAGGATAGGATATCTGGCCAAGATACAACTCTTTGAATATCTGGAATCTAAGGGTTCTAAAAAAAAAAAAAAAAAAAAAAAAAAAAACTAAAAATATTGAGAAAATCACCTTTAAAGTGGTCCAAATTAAGTTCTTAGCAATGCGTATTACTAATCAGAAAATAACATAATATCCTAATGATTTTTGGCATAAAAGAAAATAGATTATTTTGACCCATACAATGTATTTTTGGCTACAATATACCTGTACTTCTTATGACTGGATTTGTGGTTCAGGGTCACAAATGTTAGAATAAAATCAAAAAGATCTGAAACATGCCATTCAGGAGGGATTTGTGTGGTTGTTCTTCTGCATCGCTATCACTCACCGGGAGTTAAGGTTAGTGGAGAGAGATTCTCATCCTCTCCATTCAAGTGTTTCTGAAAGTCCTCCAGTGTCATCCAGTCCAGCTTCAGCTCCACCCCAAGATTAAGAGACGGCGGTCCCCTGTCTGTCATACAGAAACATTTTAAATTAGCACACAGCGACTTAAAAACAGCTTTGGGTCCCCACGATATCTACTACCACATGCCTATAATACATATATAAAAGAAAAATGCTAATTGATCACAAAGAATGAGTTCTTCTGTTCAAAAACAACCAAATTAAATGCAAACCAGGGCTGCTGATTGCGGGCAAAAAAAAAACAAAAAAAAAAAACATCAAATTGCAATTTTTCCTGATAAAAAAAAAAAAAAAGTTAATGGAATTTAAAATGGGGGGGAAAAAACTCCTAGTTTGTTGTGCATCGTCGTAAGCCGCACAAATTGCACAAATTTTTTTTTTTACTATTATTTCTATTATGATTATTTTTACTATTATTACTAGATCAAAAAAGCAGACATAACAAGAAATAAGAAATATTATGATTGTAATATTTCACTTTTAAATAAGAGTATTCAGGACAAATTATTTTTGCACATCTTAAATACAATAATAATAACAACAATAAATATCGTCATCATCATCATAATGGGTGGATTTAGTTTTTTCGCTTTTAAACATTAAACAATCAAGCAGCAGGGAATGACATGGAAGAGAAGAAATTGTTGAATAAAGACATAATTTTTGTTTTCCTTGCGCACAAAAAGTATTCTCGTTGCTTCATAATATTACGGCTGAACCACTGATGTGACATGGACTATTTTTACAATCCTTGTCCTTACTACGTTTTTGGCCTTTAACATGTCAGTTGCATTGCTGTGTATGCAGGATCAGAAAGCTCTTGGATTTTATCAAAAATATCTTAATTTGTGTTCTGAAGATGAATGAAAACCCTTACAAGTATTGGAATGACACAAGGATGAATAATGACAGAATTTTTGGGTGAACTAACCCTTTAAAGCATTACTTTTGTTGATAGTGTCAGCTAATAAGCACTTCTCATTAAAAGTGTTTAGAGCTTGTTGCAACTCAGAGCAGATGCAGAAATGGGTTCATGTGGAGAAGCATTTTCTGCAAACAGAGCTGCTCTGAGACACTGAAACCATCAAATCATGAGTGTAAAAGAACACAATGCCACCCTTCACTTTAAAACTGCACATATGTTCAATTAATTAAATCACAACCTTTGCAATTTGATAATTTCATAACACTTAAAAATAAAGGTTCTTTATTGGCATCAATGGTTCCTTGAACATCCATGGAACCTTTCAAATGCAGAAATGGTTCTTTATAGTTAAAAAAGGTTCTTTAGATTTCTTCAAAATGTTTCTTCTAAGAACCGTTCAATGAAAGGTTCTTTTGGGAACCAAAAATTGTTCTTGTATGGCATTACTGCAAAAACACCCTTTTGGAACCTTTATTTTTTTTTAAGAGTTTAGGAGTGTGTTTAAGAGTGTAAGCCATATCGCAAATTTTAGTTTTATGTCAATTAACCGTGCATCCCTAGTGCAAATGAACAGAATGCAAGAAGAAGTGTCTTGTGTCTCAAGACATGTTTTAAAAGTTGAACCTCTTTGAACTGTATATTGCCAAATACAAACCAGGAGTTTTGTCTGAGCGCTCCATGGTCTCCTGAGAGTCCTGATTGTCATCGCAGGCGGTAAAGACCCGTGATTCACTGTCATCCCTCCTTCTCCTCTTCTTGTCCTTCCATCTGGAGTCTTCTGTTGAGTCAGGAGATGCTATTGACTCAGCCATGGACTTCCGGGCTTCCTCTGCAAGTCTCTGTGCCTCCTCCTGGCGTGCTTTTCTCTCCCGTTGGGCTTCCTCTATTCTCTCTTTCTTCTTTCTTTCCTCTTCTTCAATCCTTTCTTTCCTCCTCCTCTCCTCTTCTTCCAACTTTTCTTTCCTCTTTCTTTGCTCTTCTTCTCTCTGCTCTCGGAGTAATTCCTCCTTAGACTTGGGGGGCGGCTCGTCTGATTTATCCATCTCCTGTTTCTCGTCGATCTCCATAGAGACAGGACTCTGACCAGGTCGAAACCCTGGAAGGAGAAGAATGTAGTGGTTTATCAAAAAAAAAAAAAAAAAAAATTAATTAATTCACAAGAAAATTAAAAATGACAAATTTTAGTTGGCTACATATGTATTTTACCATCTTTTGCCTTCTCTGAATCAGGTTTCCGTGCAGGAGACTGCTTTGACAATTTTGTTTTCTTTTCATTTTTCCCTGCACCCTGTAAAACAAGTGGGGGAAAAAATCCCCAAAATAACACTTAAATCATTAATGTCTGTAATAAAAAGTGTTAATACTTAAACTAATCACAGTAAAGATTGTAGTAAGATTTTTAAATAAATTAATACTTTTATTCCACAAGTACACATTAAACTGATCAAAGGTGACAGTAAAGACATCAAAATATCATACAACAATATTATGTATAATGTTCAGTATTGATAATTGTTTCTTGAGCATTAAATCATTATATTACAATGATTTCTGAAGGATCATGTGACAAAGACTGGATGACTCCCACCATAGGAATAAATCACATTTTAAAATATATTCAAATAGAAAACAGGCCAGAAAACCATTATTGTGAATAAATTGTAATAATGTGTCACAATATTGTGTTTTTTGCTGTATTTTGGTTAAATAACTTTCACTTTTTTCTTTAAATTAGCATAATAAAAATCTGGTACTAGTTGATTTTAACAAGTGTACTACCTTATAACAAAAAAAAAGGAAAGAAAGAAAAAGGGTTACATCAGAGTTTTGGACCTGTACCTTTTGAGTTGCATTCTTGTTCTGGTCCGCTTGTCTCCTTGGTGCACGATCTTTTGCCTCACAGTTCAACAGGAACTTCTCAAACAAGTTGGAGGCACCTCCCTTCTCACCAGTTTCTTCCTTCGGCTCATCTTCTTTGGGCTTGGAGGGGGCTGTTGATGCTGTGGAGGATGAGGAGGAGGAAGATGCAGATGAGAGCTTCTGAGAAGGTGGGGCTGCTTCCTGTCCTTTGCTTTTAACCTTTAACTTAGGTGTGAATGTAGCTGCCCCCGTGTCACTAGAGTCGGGCTCCTCCTCGCTGCGAGAGGACTTGCTAGTGCTCTTGCTAGTAGTAAGGCTCCTGTGCTTGTCTTTAGGTGTTGAAGTCTCCAATTTTTTAGGCTTCTTCTCTTGAATCAGGTCTTTGAAACCTTGCAGCTTCAGGTCAGACTTGGGCTTTTTCTGCTTGGCCTGCTTGAGATCACCTCCACTCTCACTTCTCACAGATTTGTCTGTGGTTTTTGCCGTAGTGGTTTTGGAGGAATCATTCGTTTCTGTGTTCGTCGTATCATCGGTGTGGGACTCAGAGGGTACGTCGCTCTTCTCATCCTCATCGTCTGAGGTATCGAGTTCTTTTTTTGACTTTATCTTCTTTTTCTTGTGGTCCTCTCTGCTCTCTTTCCTCTGCTTTCCTCCATCTTTATACTTGTCAAGCTTCTTTTGTTTCTTAGGAGTAACTGGGGCGTCGTCCTCGTCAGAATCAATGAGCCTCTTCTTTGTGTCTTTTTTAGGAGGTGCAGGGGAAGGATCCCTGCTCTCCGCCTCCTCCTCATCAGACTCGGGTGCAGGCAGAGGCTTGTCTTCTCGCCATTTCTCCTTCTTTTTCTTCTTCTTCTTTTCCTTCACAGGCATCTCATCATCTGATTCCTCCACTTTCTTCTTTTTCTTCTTCTTCTTCTTTACAGGCGATTCCCTGTGTTTCTCTTTATCACTGTCATTCTCAGAATCCGCATCAAACACATCACTCTTCATGGGCAGCTTCTAGGTACAATGGGGCACAATCAATATTCAGAAAGATCAAGTAAACCAGATTTGTCTGTACAAGCTCTTAGAAAAACAACAATCATGTCTCACTATGCCAGTTTCCTTCTCAGCCAGGGCCTTCTTGTAGGCAAGCAGAACTTCCCTGCAGTCGTCCAAGTGTTCCTCAGGCTCCCAGGTGTCCTCTTCTGCTGAATAGTTCTTCCAACGCACCCGGTACAGCACCATTCCCTGTAAAAATGTCAGAGGTCAAGATCATGGCCTACCAGAGGGCTTCAAACAGTAATGACAGTAATGTACATTAAAACATACAGGTTTAAACACTCATTAAAGGGCCATGAAACCCCCTATTTTAGCACCTGTTTATTTTTGAAAAATGCTACAAACTAGAAATGCATTATACATGGCGTTGTAAGATATAATTTAATGCACAAATAAATGCATAGCAGTTTGTTTTTGTAGTCTGCATTAAAATATACATATGCACTCCCTGTTGCACTTTTATCAACTTTTGAGGTGTGTGGATAAATCCTGTTTGTTTTGTTAGACTTACTGTCTATGGAAGAGAAATATCGAATACATTAAATCCGAAGCACTAAAACTACTCAAACAAAAATAAAGCAATGACATAAAATAATGATGACATAAAATTACTAAAACTAAAATGAAAACTGAAAGCTAATTCAAAATATTAATACATATTCTAATTGTATTATAGTATAGTATAAGTAATATATATATTTATATAAAATATATATTAAATGTATATAAAACATATTTAATATATATCCAGAAAAAAATCTCAATGAAAAAAAAATTTCAATGTAAAATAACCGTTTTCTGTGTGAATATATTTTGAAAATGTAATTTATTCCTGTGATGCAAAGCTGAATTTTCAGCATCATTACTCCAGTCTTCAGTGTCACGTGATCCTTCAGAAATCATTCTAATATGCTGATTTATTATCAATGTTGAAAGTTGTGCTGCTTAATATTTTGGTGGAACCTGTACTGAATACAAAAAGTGATAGCCAAGAGTTATATGTGACCCTGGACCACAAAATCTGTTTTAAGTACCACGGGTATATTTGTAGCAATAGTCAAAATGATTGATTTTTCTTTTATGGCAAAAATCATTAGGATATAAATTAAAGATCATGTTATATTAAGATATTTTGTAAATTTCTTACCAAAAATGTATTAAAACATAACTTTTGAATAGTAATATGATTTGCTACAAACTTAATTTGGACAACTTTAAAGGCGATTTTATCAATATTTTGATTTTTTTTTGCACCCTCAGATTCTCTAATGGTTTTATCTCGGCCAAATATTGTCCTGTCCTAACAACAAATTGACCCTTATGACTGGTTTTGCGGTCCAATGTCATGTTTGAATAAATGCTGACAAAAAGATTCACAGAGGTTCCAAAAAAATGTTAAGCAGCAACTGTTTTCAACACTGATAATGGAAGTAATAAATCAGCATATTAGAATGATTTCTGAAGGAAATTACACTGAAGACTGGAGCTTTGTATCACACAAATAAATCAAAATGTAAAATATATTTAAACAGAAAACGATTGTTATAAACTGTTGTAAAAATATGTTTTTTTCCTGTATTTTTAATCAAATAAATACAGCCTTGATGAGCACAAGATAATTCTTTAAAAACAATACAAATCTTACCAATCCCAAACTTGTGTAAAAATAAATTTAATAGTATAAATAATACTAAAATAACGCTGACTATACTTCAAAAACACACATACAGACTGAGGAGAAGATAAAACACGACAAACTGTAATTATTTTTGAAAAACTTACAGTGAATAAAATGACCTTTGTTTTTATGATTTAAAAAGAATACTTAGGCTGTAGTCTCGCACATCTACTTCACATTACCACTAGTATCATGCACTACGTGAGAGAACGACGAGAAGGGAGATGTTTATAGGAGGCATTAGGGGCAGTAATTAATGCTTAGCAGACACATCCCAAGCGCCACAGGTTAGTTTCAAAGGGAAGTTCATTATCCGCTGCGTTGCTAAGTAACAAACACTGCTGATTCCCTGCTCCTCTTATTTCCTGCGACTCTATCTGGAGGATTAATAACAGCTGAAGATCAAAGCCAAATAATATGTTTTAATCCCAATCGACAGAGTGAATGGGATCTCTTTCTGCTTTCACTTCTACTGGTTTCACGACACCGGCAAGCAACTCAACACACTTTTGTGGCTGTTGAATTTTAACCCAAATCTGTCTGTGTGTTAAAGTGTGAAATACTGCTAGTAGGCGCACCTATTTCAAGAGCCTTGGCTTAGATTAGAGTGCTAGTTTCCTGTACAACTGCCTTGGCGCAGGAACAAGCAGCAGTGAGAAGCGGTTAATCGCTGTATTTATGTAAACAAGCGAGTTAAAGACATGATTGTCTGTGTGTGCCTGCCAAAGCGCAGTAGTCTAGTAAGACAGGCTGTCAGTTGATCTGAGAGTGGCTGTTTCTGGCTCACAGCCATCGCTGACTGTCTCATGTTTCAGTCAGTATGAATGGACATCACTTGGATAAAGTCGTGACGGACACACAGAGACACAGATAGAAGAAATGTTTCTCATTCAAACACCGTATTATCGTACAGCTTTTTGCAAGGTCATAAACAAGGTCTTGATACAAAAATGTGAGGCAAACAAATGACTATTTGTTTATATAAATGAATATTTGGCCGAGATACAACTATTTGAAAATCTGGAATTTTCAAAACCTTCTGCAAGGTTTGATATATTCACGATAGGACATTTACAAAATATCTTCATGGAACATGATCTTTGCTTAATATACAAATTTTTGGCATAAAAGAAAAATGTATCATTTTGAACCATACTATGTATTGTTGGCTATTGCTACAAATATACCCGTGCTACTTATGACTGGTTTTATGGTTCAGGCTCACATTATTAAGTTTTATTAAGTATCTTACGCTCACCAAAGCTGCACTTATTTGATAAAAAATACTGTAAAACAGTAATATTGTCAAATATTATTACAATGAAAAGTTTTTATCAGAATATATTTTAAAATGTCTTTTATTTCTAAGCTGATTTTTTAGCAGCCATTACTCCAGTCTTCAGTGTCTTATATCATATGATTATGATATAATATACGTCACTAAAATATGAGTGTATAAAGAAATGTTTCTTATTATAATTAGTGCTGAAAAAGCATTGTACTGCTTATATTTTTGTGGACAAAGGTTATACATTCTTTTTGATCTTACTGACCCCTAACATTTGAAGTTTTGTATATTTAATGTGTGTGTTGCTGTATTTTTTTTTATTGGGTAAAGTATAGCCTTTAGTGTGTTATGACATCTTGTGCACTGATCATAAATGTAGTGCTGATTATTTTTATACACGTCATAATTGTTCAGACTAATAAGTTAATGTCATTTATTTTAACTGAAGTATGAGACAATAAATGGATGTTCTGTGTTTTTATATAGTTAGGAAAATGAAATACAACAAATAATAATAAAACGCTTATTTCTGACATTGATTTTTAGCATCATCATCTATAATAGAATA
This sequence comes from Cirrhinus molitorella, assembly GCA_033026305.1. Classification (NCBI taxonomy): domain Eukaryota; kingdom Metazoa; phylum Chordata; class Actinopteri; order Cypriniformes; family Cyprinidae; genus Cirrhinus; species Cirrhinus molitorella. The sequence continues at coordinate 25,297,416 of CM065122.1, read as the reverse complement.
TAAATGACAGTGAAAATGTTTTTTAGTAAAAAAAAAAATGCACATAAACACCACCAGTCAAAAGTTTATGAACAGTAAGATTTTTAAAAGTCTCTTCTGCTTACCAAGCCAGGATTTATTTATATCCAAAGTACAGCAGAAACTAACAAGTTTTCTATTTGAATATATTTATATATTTTTAAAATATATATACATATTTGGCATCATTACGCCAGTCACATGATTCTTCAGAAATCATTCTAATATTCTGATTTGCTGCTCAAAAAAAGACATGTATTATTATTATTATTATTGCTGTTGTTGAAAACAGCCGAGTAGAATTTTTTCAGGTTTCTTTGATGAGTAGAAATTTCAGAAGAACAGCATTTATCTGAAATATAAATCTTTTGTAACATTATAAATGTTAAGGAATAAATTACATTTTAAAATATATTCAAATAGAAATTAAATAGTGAAAAAGAATAGTACAAATATTTACAAATTAGACGTTTTGCTGTTCTTTGGATCACATAAATGCAGGCTTGGTGAGCAGTAAAAACTTCAACAAACATTCAAAAGCTTACTGTTCAAAACCTTTTGACTGGTAGTGTAAGCTTAAAATATGACAGGCTCCATGTATCTAAACAATTTTCCCCACATCTAGACAATATAAGATTCAAATCAGAAAGATCTCATTTTAAATACACTCAGTCACCTCAACACGTTACAGATCAGCAAGTACAGTAGAACTGACTCCAGTTCAAAGGTCACCGAGCGCTACAAAATTGGATTTTACATGCCTTGTGTGGGTTATCCGTCCTCTAAACACTGACCACCTCAATACACTTTACCAGGTCTTATCAATCTCCACCAACAGGGTTCCAGCTACAACCGAGCTGTCTGCAATTTTCTTCTATCACTATCCCTTGTCAGTTAAACTTTATCTGCTCAGTCCACTCCATTATCGGTCTTCCTTTTCCTCTTTAAGTTATTTCATAACAAACCTACCATTGTCACACAACACCTGTTCTTTCAGTTTTAATGATGTGTGTTTCACAAACACACACATACCCTTGTGATATTTCTAGATTAGGCGCTGCTGAATGCAGCTACACCAAAATAAACCAAAGCAGTCTGGCATGAGGTGATCAGTCTTGCTTTTTTGCATTTGACACAGCTGGAACAAGGATAGAACAAAAAAAGTCTCATAGAAATCATTCGGTTAACCAACGATCTCCAGACATGAGGGTGACGAAAGTGGACTGTAATGTGATATTCTCATCTCTCTCTTTATGAGAGCCCAAGAGACCTTTGCATAAAGCACCTAGACAGGAACAGGGAAACAACCCCATCTCATATCTCCAAAACACACATCTACAAACCAAATCTATGTTTAAAACGGCTCCCTACAGTACAGCAACACTAGCTGCAGTTACATCTTAAAATAATCTAAGCTCCTGAAAATAGGTTTGCACTCTCATAAAAATAAATGATTTAAAAAAAAAAAAAAAGCAAAATGCCGAATCATTGCTACGCATTCCCATCAGTAGGACTAACAAAACAAGCGATTCATCTCTCACGCATTCATTTTTTGTAAGAGATTTAAAAAAAAGTTGTGATGTGCGATCAGTAGCATGTGGATAGGATAAGATATAGTCATAAGAAGTTCATGTTTTTGTCTCTGTTTTTTCTATGCAAAGGGTACTAATTGTGTGCCTTTTCAGATATGGATGCTGTAAACAACTGCATATAAAGCCTTGAATGACTGTCACTGCTGTCAGGCGTTTATAACGCCTGATAAACGCCGCTGGTTGCGTTCGGCACTCATTTTGGGCGTGTAGAGATTTAGTCAGGAGTTTAAAGTAATTTATGTAGATTTTAAGCCGGTGTGATGTAAACAACAAGAGCCGCTGAAAGTGAATTTATCTTGCGCCCCTGCTCGTGGCTTACGTTAACCCGAGCTAACCGTCAGAAAGTTACAACGAGTGAATACAGCCTATCTGCACTATGGGAAGTTAGTTTTTTAAGGCGAACAGGCCGTAAAATCACCCTTTGGATGATTTCTTCGCCTTTATCCTCTTAATTATACACGTGCCTGCAGTATTTACTAAGGACAGCAATAGCGACATGCTACGTCGCTAACAAGATGGCATCCGAAGCTCCGCCACAAATACTCTCTTACGTCTTTCAGTTGCATGTCAATAATCCTCTCCACTTCGTATACATCTTCTTCATCCTGCTCGCTGTCTCCAGGCTCCGCTCTCTCGGCTCCGAAATCCATTTATGCTTTAACCAAGCAAAATATTACTGACCCTATGTGTTGTATATACGTGTGCTAACAGCATGAAGGCCGCACGGCAGCTGAACTAGAACGCATACACACGGATACAGCAGCAGCGCACTTGCTGTGATAGTGCTCGGGGTTGCCAGATCGCGTCAGAAAAAGGAGCAATACGGTCTGGGAAAAAACACCCTCAAGGTCGCGTATTGTCAGTGGACGTGGCAACAAGGGGAGTACTACAACAGGAGGAGGATCCTTCTCCCTCTGTGTGTGTGTGTGTGTGTGTGTGTGTGTGTGTGTGTTTGCTTGCGTGAACACTGACAGATGATATGATTGAGGTTATCTTCTCCCACTGCTAAATATATCACAGGCGACAAAAAAAGACAACTAGAAAAATGAGGTGAAGTGACTTTCGCTAAAACAGATGATTGAACTCATTATTATCACGTTAATTTTTTTTTAAATAGACTAAATATTTAATATTTACACTGCTGTTCAAATGTTTGGGATCTATAAAATGTTTGTTTTTTGAAGAAGCTTCTTCTGCTCATTAAGGCTGCATTTATTTGATCAATATTATTGCAATTTAAAATAATAGTTTTCTATTTTAATATATTTTAAATATATATAATTTATTCATGTGATGCAAAGCTGAATTTTCTTCAGCCATTACTCCAGTCTTCAGTGCAGAAATCATTCTGATATGCTGATTTATTATCAATGTTGAAAACAGTTTAATTTTTTGGAATCTGTGATACTTTTTTCAGGATTCTTTGGTAAATAAAAAGTTAAAAGGAACAACAATTATTTAAAATTGAATTTTTTTCTAACAATATACACTACGGTTCAAAAGTTCAAAGTTCAAAAGTGGGTTCAGTAATTGTTCTTTTTATTTATTTATTTATTTTTAAAGAAATTAATATTTTTATCCAGCAAGGATGTGTTAAATTGATAAAAAGTGATCCAAGTAAAGACTTTGAAAATATTTCTATTTTGATTTATTTGATCTATTTTATTTATCACAGATTCCTGAAAAAAGTATCAAAGGTTTCAAACAAATAAACAGCACAATGGTTTCCATCACTGATAACAAATCAGCATATTAGAATGATTTCTGAAGGATCATGTGATACTGAAGACTGGAGTAATGATGCTGAAAAGTCAGCTTTGAACACAGAAATAAATTAGATTTTAAAGTATATATATATATATATATATAAAGAAAATTATATTGTAATAATATTTCACAATATTACTGCTTTGTTTCCTGTATTTTAGTTCAAATAAATGCAGCCTTGATGAGCAGAAAAAAAATACAAAAAATCTTATATAATAGCATATATAATAGAATAGCAGTGTAATTATGTAATTTAAATAGCCTAATAATTTAAATTAAAATATCTGGTTAGAAATAAATTAGCTTTTTCGGTAACACTTTTCAGTAGAGTTTTTAAATGTTAACATGAGTTAACGCAATAGTTGACCTGAACTAACAGTGAACACTACTTTTTACTAAAAATGAACAATTGTATACCCATTTCTACACATTAACATAAATGATATGAAAAAATATTGTTACCTTTTTTCACTAAAAGATGCATATATGGCTTAAATAGTAACATCTAAATACATATATTTTAATGCATAGATGAAACTGGCATTTTTTCTATTTACTAAGTAGACCTACTTATTAACAGCACTTTTTAATTTAGTGTTTATTTAATTTATATGTAACACTCATAATTTTTCAATAATCCATTTTTTAAATAATTAGTTGCAGCGTTAAATCAATCAAATGATGAATCTGAAAGATGATAACCATTACATATAAATTTTTCAGAATTTGAATTTAAATTAAATTTACTGCAACTAACGATTGTTTAAAGAATTGATTAATCTATCAATTATTTACTCAATTAATTAGATAAAACCACACTTTTCCGCATTTTATATTTTACATACAAGTAGTCTTTCAGTGGTAAAGTTACTATGCGAGGTTAAGTTTTGCTATATTTACATTAGGAAATTTACAAAATATTTTTGTATTTTTACTTAATATCCTAATGATTTTTGGCATAAAAGAAAAATCAATCATTTTGACCAAATGTATTGTTAGCTATTGCTACAAATATACTTGTGCGACTGCAGGGTTACATTTTTCCTTAGAGAATCTATGCTAAGGTCTGAAAAATAAAGCATTTCCACAAAAAGATTGCTGTAATTCATCATCGTCATCATCATTAACTATATGACCAACACCACTACAATCTCCTGTAAAAACACTTTAATTTACAAAAGTCCTAATTATGTTTTTTTCTTACAGTTTAAACTTTACAACAACTTCACAATGCCATAAGAAGTCTTGCATAGTCTGACATGACTTTATGCTGGCTATTGAAAAACAGCACCAAAACATTTACATGACACATAATGTAAAAATCTCAGACTTATTGCACAAGAAAAAAAAAACATGAATCACATCCACAGATCTTAAAGAGACTTTGTGCATGCACTGTTTTTGACATAAGAAGTTAAGAAAGGCTCATGTAGTAAAAAAACAAAAGCAGTTTTTGGTGAAAGTTAGATGCAAAATCCCATCATAAAAAAAATAATTTTAATCCAGTTAAGAGGTTTGTACCGGCAATTTAATTCATACAGAAAATAAAACCTTTTTTTAAATTAATTGCTTATATAAAAATGTAAAAATGTGGCACATTTTGGAAAAGCAGCATTTGATGAATTAGCCGACAATGGTTTCTTTTCAGAACTTTAAGTAAGCATTTTTTACGAAGTGCTAAGAACTGAATGACCAAGGTTTTTTTGATCTACTTGACTGCATTAAAGAAAACATGATTATTTCTGACACGGTATCCTTAGATATTTTAAATTTAATGCTCAGTAAGCTGAAGTAAGACAAGTATGTCCACTCCTTAATACCCTCTGATGACATCATGCCACAAAACTATGGCAGACAATTTTCTTCATTAACGTCTGGGTTTAATAACAGTCTTGAAACCCAAAACCAGACTCCAGAGTGCAGGTAACTATAAAATGTTTTGCTAATTTGGCTTTAGAACATTGTTTCCACAAGTTATTTGTGAAGTTTGAGAATGTCTGTACATGGTATTATGACAGATTAGCACTGATCCGGATCCACTGCAATCCTTGCCTGGTGTACTGGACGATATGGGCCATGCTGCTATGCAGAGTCAAGGGTCCAGTCAGTGTGTTCAGATAGTTGAAAAATTCTGGTGTGGGTATGAGAGAAAATAATTTAATTATTTATCATTCATCAACAAAAAATAAATAAATGGACACTGTGTGAAGGGATATATTTTGTCAGCAATAAATAATAAATATTAAAATAAAACGAAACATTTTACAGCAATAAAAATGGCTTTTCTTAAACAGAACTGATTCAAATCTCACCCTTATTTTCTTTGGCCAGTGTATCAGCCACCTCCCAGTACTCATAACTGTACAGGACACTGTTGGTGATGTTGAGGTGATTTGCTGCCATCTGGTGGATACGATGGGGAATGCTGATGACGCTGCTCTGTGAGCTGCCTGTGTGAGATCCCATTATATTGACAGAGCAAATAGAGGCAGGAGGCACAGTTCCCCTGTAAAAGCACAAACACAGATGTACTGACACCCAAACACAACATAAAGGTCTCTCACAGTAGCTGTGTTAATGAATTCGAGTCTCAATTATGATGAACACTTACTTTCCAGCATCATACCAAGGAGGAGGTTTATGAGGTCCTTTTGGAGAACTCTAATCGAAGTAAAAAGAGTTACAAGAATGAGTAAATCTTTGAACAGGGTAACTACACTACCAGACAAAACACAGAAAGATTTTTAACGTTTTGTAAAGAATTATTTTCTGCTCACCAAACCTGCATTTATTTGATCCAAAATAAAGCCATAATATTGTGAAATATTTATACTGTTTAAAATAACTGCTTTCTATTTGACTATATTTTAAAATGTAATTTATTCATGTGATCAAGGCTACATTTTCAGCATCATTACTCCAGTCTTTAGTGTCACATGATCCTCAGAAATCATTCTAATATGCTGATTTGCTGTTCAAGAAATATTTATTATTATTAATATTTAAAACAGTTGAATACATTTTTTTCAGGATTCTTTGATGAATAGAAAAATTTTACTAGAACTAATACTTTTATTTAGAAAGGATGCTTTAATCCTTTAATTGTCACTCCCATTTTTGAACACAGACGTGAAAATGCAGTATTCAAACGTAACTTTTTATAATTCATGAACATTTTGTAATATGAATTTGATGTACACTGCCCTCCAAAAGTTTGGAAACGCCCTAGAAAAGTGGGGTTTTGGACAATACAGCTCTGCAAAATCTGGGCATCCAAGCTGTCAGTTTATTCAAACACACTGCAAAAAATGCTTTTCTTACTTAGATTTTTTGTCTTGTTTCCAGCCAAAATATCTCAAAATTCTTAAATCAAGAAGGTTTTTCTAGACAAGTACAAAGTATTATCTTGTTTTCAGAAAAAGCAAACAAATCTGCCAATGGGGTAAGCAAAATAATCTTATTTTAAGCAGAAAACTAGAGTATTTTGCTTACCCCATTGGCAGATTATTTTGCTTGTTTTAAGCAAAAACACTCTTAATTTTATCTTCTTTTTTCTGAAAACAAGACAATAATTTACTTGTCTAGAAAATCCTTCTTGATTTAAGAAGTTTTAGATATTTTGGCTGGAAACAAGACAAAATCTAAGTAAGAAAAGCATTTTTTGCAGTGCATTGACTTAATATGTTAGTCCAAGCCTCCTGAAGGATTGCCCAAATATGATTCAAACTGGTTGGACACTTCTTATAGACATCCGGTCCAGGTCCAGAGCCTTTCCATGACAGACATGATGGTCTTCAATGATAATGTCAAGTTACTTTAATGTATTTGCACCAAAAAATGATAAGGATTCATGCTGATATCATCCAAAACCACACTTTGCCTGTCTTTTTTCACAGGGGTGTTTCCAAACTTGTGGAGGGCAGTGTACATTTTCCATGGTAATGCAATGTCTGATTTTAAAATGGTTTTCAAAGGTTGAATTTTGAGATTTTATGTTTTCAAGTGATATATAATTTCTTATGATTTCTAAAGCGTGATAGGGAAAAAGGCAACGAAGTCTTTTTGTGACAAAGTTATGAAGTAGATTTTTGAGGTGCACTCTTGTAATAAATTAATCTATTACTTTCCAACATAATTTGTAACACACACACAAAAAAAAATTAAAATATCTATTTACGAGTCTTAGACCTTTCAAATGATATATAGTTTGTCATGATTAAATTAGGATTTATTTGTAAAATGGTGAAGTAAACTTGACAATTGAGGGGTTAAATTGATCGATGATAAAGGCATTTAAATTTGTTACAAAAGATTTCTATTTAAGATAAATGCTGTTCTTCTAAACTTTCTATTCATAAGAGAAACCTAAAGAAATTCTACTTTTTGTATTCTACACTGTTTTCAACATAATAATAAATGTTTGTGAGCTGCAAATCAGAATATTATGTGACTGGACTAATAATGCTAAAAACATCAGCTTTGAAATCACAGGAATAAATTGCATTAAAAAAATATATTCAATAATAGTAAAATTTTTGTGTTTTTGCTGTACTTTGGATCAAATAAATGCAGGCTTGGTGAGCAGAAGAAATTTCTTCAAAAAACATTAATAATCTTACTGTTCAAAAGCGTTTGAGTGTATATGCAAAGTAGTGTATATTGGCAGGTATTTTTTCAACTGCCTTTTGCATATTGATGTATGATAACTGATAACTGCCTACCTTGAAGTAGTCCAGCAGGACTTTGGAGTATTTAAGAGCGTTGTCCTTTTTAAGTCTAAACATTTGCCAATAAAGAAGAGCAAGGCAGCGGAAACTGCATCCCAGAAACAAAATTTGTATTTTGTCACCAGACATAATCAAGAAAATCAAAATGATATTACAGAAAGTTGAAGATATTTGCAGTGTTGTATTTACCATAGTACAGCTAGCTGTTTGTCTTCCTGCCTGGCTCCAGGGCCGGCGTGACTCTTAAGTCTCATAGCGTATCTGTCCAACACACAGAGCATGTCAAATCAATGCAGAACTTCTGACAAACATAGGGTAATTTCTATTTTGGCATCTATTAGTCATTGTGAAAACATTAAATCTATTGACGTTGTATTTGCATGTTTTGTGGCCTGCACTTAATCAAACCCACATCTGCTGTAGGTAAAACATAGTCAGTCAAATGCAGCCAGTCACAATGAGCTACTCAGTAATGTAATGTCTGCTAAATGCTTGAGAACTCTTAAATACCTTATGAGCTCCACAGTTTCAGCATACATGGTGTAGGGCGACTTTGACTCCAGTGGTCCCTCTTCCATGGCTTTACCACACTCCATGAAGGACAAAGCAGCATCCACATAATTCACAGCTTTTCCTAGCTTATCCACCTGAAAACAGGGATAGAGAGGCAAAAGGCTAAGCAAAGCAGTCGATAGATCATTTATAGAGGATATAGACCAGAGATTTTCATCCTTGTTTTGATCTGTGACTCATTTTTTTGGGTTCTATAATCAATAGGATGCCATTCTCTGTCATACAGCAATTGAAAAAGCGCCTTTTCATATTAATTGTACAGCAAAAAAGATTCACAAGAATCTCAGGCAACTCCACACTCTCAGAAAAATACAAAAATTACAAAAGCTGCCACTTTTTTTTTTTTTTAAGGTACACATTTGTTCAAATTCCCTTTTTTCTGTTTTAATTGTTCAAGAGTCAGTTCTAATGGTTAAATTAAATTGTAATAGCATGTCTTTAATAATTGAAATCATAAAACTTTTAACAGCACTTTTTCAAACATCTAACAAATATTACATTTTTAAAGCCATACGAAATACATTAAATTTACTTTTGATTTTCCCAACAAAAGTTTTCTGTATTCCATTTTAATGGTTTCATTAAATTGTAATAATTAAAAGAGTCTCTAAATAATTTAAACTAATTTCAGAAATACTGTGTTGTATATTTACTTTTTTTTTTTAATTTTAGTAAATATTCCTTATAATTTTATTAGCAGCAGTAGTAGTACTATCATTACATTAAGTATTATATTTTTGTCACAGTTTCTGCAAGTTAAACCAAAATGTTCTGCTTTCTGTGAAGACCTTTAAGTTTCTTTGTTTATATGATATGATAGTAGTTCTTTCAAAAGAAACAGTAAAATGCGTTTCAGTAAAAATGACTCTCAAAGCAGTTCTAGAGACTAGAGTTCTAGAGTTCATGTACTCGTATATTGAGACGGCAGAGACTGAAAACACTGCGAGCGTCACATGCACTTCAGCTTGCGTGTAGTAAAAGAAACTGCGCATCTGAGCCATTCATTCACACAGACATATGGGATTCATATTTAAATAGCATTTTGCAGCTTAATCTTCTATATACTAGTCCATATCACGTTTTGATGTAAGTGTACTGACCTACTTTTGATTTATTCATCCAAAATTTGGCAAATTCCAAGACATTCCACATTATACAGTAAATTCCAATTCTATGACTATGTCCACATTTTTTGCATTGTGGAAATCATAATGCCCTACTTTGTAAAAGGTACTGCCCCAGTGACAGCTTTTTTACGCTTTTCCCTGAAAGTGCATGTGGAGTTGTGACTCCAAGGTTTGCCAATTTCTGACCTCTGTAATAGTCTTGTCTAGTGGCAATATTCAATAATGTGTATGCTCACAATGCTATCTTACCATAGCGTCTGCTCGATGTTTCAACCTCTTGGCCTCATGCATGTAGTACTCAGCATGATGAGAACTAACATGAAAGGAAGAAACGAGATTAGCTGAAAAGTATAAGAAGGTATTTGACATTAAATTCCACAGAAATGTTAAATAAAACGGACATTAACTCACACATCACTGATAGGTACAGTTCCCCTGTAGTGAAGCGGAAGGTTTGAGGGAGGAACCAGCGATCCAGAGAGAGACTGTAGGTGTCCTGACACCCCGACACACTCCACCTCTATCTTGGGCTGCGTCTTCTGGCAATGGTCCTGTTTTATTAATATATATTACATTAGAAAGAAAGAACGAATGAAAGAAAGGGTTCAGTGTCTGTTATTTTAAGAACCTGTGTTTTCTGTGCTGTTGAATCTTTGTCTTTTTCTGGAGGTGTGTGGTACTTCTCTGCATGCTGAGCTTTTACTGAGGGCTTTGAGAGCTCCAGTATGCCAGACGGAGGAGACAATGGGGATACTGGTCTCTTGGAATAAAAGTAATCATCCTGACATCTGCATACACAGCAATAAAAAGGACATTATCCAACAAGCACGAGCCAGACAGTGAACATTAGATCACGTCAACATGTCCCAAAAATAACAGCAATGAATTGACCTTTTTCATATTTGCATTTTAACATTGAAAGACATCATGGGAAGCCCCAAAGTACTAAAGCAGCACTCTAAAACAGCAATACTTTACAGTGGTTATTACTTATCGACATTCTCTTATTGTACAAAAATTCAATACATACATATTCTGGATTTCTGAACAAAATATCACTGGATAAAAATAATACTTTCAGAACAAGCTACAGCTGAGGTCAAAAGTTTACATACACCTTGCAAAATATTAATTATTTTACCAAAATAAGAGGGATCATACAAAATGACCTGAATAAGATATTTCACATAAAAGACTTATAATATACACTTAATTCTTAATTTTATTTATTTATTTATTTATTTTTTAGCGATAGTTGTTCATGAGTACCTTTTTCAACAATGACTATGATTTTGAGATCCATCTTTTCACACTGGGGGACTCATATGCAACCATTACAGAAGGTTCAAACGCTATGCATTAGGAGGATTAACTTTTTGAATTTGAAGGTCAGGGTAAATGTAACTTATTTTGTCTTCTGGCAAATGTAAGTATCTTCTGTAGCTTCTAAAGGGCAGTACTAAATGATTGATATATATATATATTGATATATATATCTATCTTTTTACACTGAGGACAAATACGGGACTCATACGAAACTTTTACAGAAGGTTCAAATGCTCACTAATGTTTCAGAAGAGAAAATGATGCATTAAGATCCAGGGGTGTAAACTTTTGAACAGAATGAAGACGTGTACATTTTTCTTATTTTGCCTATATATTAAATATATATACACTACCGTTCAAAAGTTTGGGGTCAGTAAATGTTTATTCATTCTTTTTTTTTTTTTGAAAGAAATGAATAAACTGTTACATTAATAAAAGTGACATAATAGATTTACATTGCTAGAAAAGATTTATAGTTTGAATAAATGTTGTTCTTGAAAGAAAAAAATACAGGTAAAAAAAAAAAAAAAAAAACATTGGCGGCACAACTGTTTCCAAAACTGATAATTCTACTAATAATTCAGAATATCAGAATGATTTCTGAGAGATCATGTGACACTTAAGCCTGGGAAACTGAGTAACAGCTGATGAAAAATCAGCATTGCATCACAGGAATAAATTATATTTTAAAGTAAATGAAAATAAAAACCATTATTTTCTATTGTAATAACATTTTGTAATATTACAGTTTATTTTCTGTATTTTTGATAAAATAAATGCAGCCTTGACTTCATTAAAAAAAATTGCAAGTCTTACTGACCCCAATATATATACACATTACATATATATACATTAGTGTGCATTTGAACCTTCTGTAAAAGTTTCATATGAGTCCCGTATTTGTCCTCAGTGTAAAAAGACGAATCTCAAAATCATACAGTCATTGTTGGAAAGAGTTCAAATACACAAAAACGCTTAAAAACCAAAGAATTTGTGGGACCTGAAGCATTTTTCTAAAAGAACAGCTGACAGTTTTACTGTTCAGGACAAACAAGGAACTCATGAACAACTATCACTAAACAAAAACACGCCAATAGCCTTGTGGGCATTGCGCCAACATACAGCACCAATGCACTACGGGCGTCCCGAGTTCGAATCCCAGCTTGAGGACCTTTCCCGACCCCACACCCTTCTCTCTCTCCCACTTTGCTTCCTATCAGCTATGATCTGTCCTCTCATAATAAAGCCAAAAAGGCCAAAAAAATCTTAAAAAAAAAACAAACAAACACAGCTGTGGATCATTCATGTAACACAGTATTAAAAATCAAGTATATGTAAATTTCAAAACTTTTTTTTTACTATTATTATTTAAACTATTATTCTCTCTTGTGGACTATATGAAAACGTCTTTTATGTAAAATATCTTAATCAGGTCAGTACTTTTAAAAAACAACATACATTTTGTATGATCCCTCTTATTTTGGCAAACTAATTCCCATTTTGCAGATTCTGCAAGGTGTATGTAAATTTTTAACTGTAACAGCCTAAACTGTATCTTCAAAGAGAAAGCACTGATGCATAAAAGCAAAACATTCCTCATCACAAACAAATTAAGTGATTAGGTCTAAATATACCCATTTTGCTTGTTGAGGGTTTCCTCAGTCTCATTATGGACTGGCACCGGTAGTTTATCTGCACGCGAGTGATTTCTCTTATTCTCTCTTTGAGCATCTCCATTTTCAGCCTGATATAGTAAAACATAAACAATTTTACATGTATGCAAAAACACAAAGCTCATATTCAAAAGAACAATAAAGAATTGCAGCCTTGTATGCATTAAATATAAACATGTTTTTTTCCTTCCTCACTTTTCTTTTACTTCTGCCATCTCCAGGCAGTTGGTCCAAGTGGTGCAGGTGTTTCATCGATGTCTTTTCTTTTGTTTTTCCCGATGGCAAAGCTGAAGACGAGGATTGTTTCTCCGTGATCTCATCTGCACTAGGGACTCTACCCAGAAGCGAGAGGTCTATCCTCACAACAAGTTTTTTCAGGCCTCGATGTGCAACGGTGGGGGACTTTTCAGTTCGGCCGAAAGGCACCAGTGTGTAAAGTTTGTGTCTGCCCCGACCCCGTTTTTCTATCTCAGGGGTGCTTAAGCTCGACCCTTGGGGGGGAGCACCAGTGCCTGAATTTTGTTTGTCATGCCTCCTTTTTGATACAGTTTTTTGGTTCGATGTTGAATCTGCAGGGACTTTGGCAACGTTCCGGGGTGGACTGGACTCAGAGTCTGATTCAGAGGAAGATGATGAGGACGATGAGGATGATGAGGAGGATGAGGATGAGGACGATGATGGACAAGTGGGCTTGATGACAGGAGAAGGGGAAGGTGGAGAAAGTGGAGAAGAATGGCTAGTGTTGGTCACATGAGGACCTGAGGAAATGTCCTCATTGCTCCACCTTCTCTTCTTCCTCCTCTGCTCCTCAAGGTTGTGTCCACTGTATTCCTTTTGAGTGTGATGCTGGCTGTTGGTGTGAGGTCTTTGCTTGGGCTGTACTGCCTTCCATTCAACTTCTTGCTCCCTCCTTCTCCTCCGTTTCCTCTCTCTTTCCCCTTCCTCGGTTCTCCTATCTTCCTCGTCTTCCTCTTCCTCAGAACTCCGAACCCAGCGACGCCTTATTACTTGCTCCTCCGCCAGTCTTCTTTGTCTCTGCTCCTTGCCGGTCTGCACCAGGGCTGCTCCCTGGGCTTTACCTCGGCTGTCCACCTCTCGCTCTCTCTCTCTGGGCTTTGGGTCTCTTTGGGAATGTCTGGTTCTGGACACTGGGGTGTCCCCTAGTTTGACCTTGGGCTTTGGGCTGGAACTCCGTTGGGAAGTCTGCTTAGAGCTGGGCGGCTTTGTATCTGGAAAAGATTTAGTCTTTGAGCTGTGACTAGATTGACTGTTGACTTCGTTTCGGGACGAGTCCCTGGACTTTGATGAGAGACAGTGGTCAGAACTCTTTAGAGTATTAAAATTAGACGAATGGCCTGATTTGGAGTGTGAACTGTGGATTGACACTCCTGTAGGTTCATTGCTTCTGTGATTATGTTCAATACTATGGTCAGTTGTAGACGAGTGCCTGGCTTGTGGTTTTGGGCTTGGTCTTTGCTTTGATGAATGCTTTGAAATAGGTTTTGAAGGGGAGTTAAACCTTTGCTTGCTTGTAGATTCAGAGTTTTTGGCTTCAATCTTGTGTGTGAGATCTTTGTGTGACTTTTCTGTTGAGCTGTGCTCGGAATGACGGGGCTGTTGGGGAGGACCAGGTCTGGAGTCTTTGGATCGAGAGTCTCTGGATCTAGAGTCCTTGGGTCTAAACTCCTTTCGCTGGTCTGGAGGAATCCATGGCCTTACTTTGGGACGCTGTGCTGGATTAGAGGCAACGGCTGGCCGTGCAATACGCCTGGGACTTTCCTGTTGAGGTGGCTGTACCTGAGGATATATACCTTGGCTGGGTACTGCGGTGGATGAGAGACCTGGACTGGGGCTTCTGGGAGGGTGTAAAGGTAAAGGGCTGGGACTTCGACTCCCTTGGAGGCTGTCTCCTGGACTTGGGCACACACTCGGCACTGGGCTTGGCACAAGGCTAATTCCTGGACTGGGGCACGGACTGTAATCTGGGCTGGGGTGAAGACTGTTTCTGGGGCTGTAGTCAAATTTTGGACTTGGGACTGGACTTTCACATGGACTGTAATCCCGTCTGGACTCAGAGTCTCTGCTCCAGTATCTTCCAGGTGATGGTCCTCGGCCACAGTCAGATTTCGCACTCCGTCGCTGTCCTCCACCTGAATCGTGGTCAGCTGACTGATGATTTTTAGGGACTTTCTCAAGCCACCTGTCTAGCTGCCACTGAGTGGATGGTGGACTCTCCGTCTGAACAGAGAAAGGACTTCAAGAATGTAACAATGAATTTGAAAAATTAGTGTGATAATACATAGTCACTAGTATTTTTACCAACCAACCAACCAAAAAAAAAAAAAAAAATGGTTTAAAGTCAGTTATTTCCATCTTTTGCTGTTGTGTGTCAGTAGAAAATGTCAGTTTACATTTCCAAACATTTATTTTGCCATTAATTGTAATAATCCAGTGAGATTTTTGTTTGCACAAGAAGTCAACAACAACAGTGCTTCACAAATAGATCTGATCTCATTATCATCCAGTCTGAACAAAGTGAGACAGACTAAATCCAGAAGAACTGTGGCAACATCTCCAAGATGCTTCAAGAGACCCACCTGCAAAGCTACCTGAAAAACGGAAAAAGCTAAAAAAAAAAAAAAAACCTGCTTTAAACATGGTCACACCAAATGTTGATTTAATTTAGTTAAGTGAAGTTCATTGATAAAGAAAATCTATTTATAGCATTTTTTTTGACAGCAAACTCATGTTACAGCATTTTCACACAAGTGCATAAAACTTTTAACAGTACTGTAGCTTTGCAGGTAGGTCTCTTGAAGCATCTTGTGAGATGTTTCCACAGTTCTTCTGTATGTAGTCTGTCCCACTTTGTTCTGTTTCTTCACATCATTCCAGACAGACTAGATGATGATGAGATCAGATCTCTGTGTGGAGCACTGACTGTAAAACAAAAATCTCACTGGGTTATTAAAATTAATGGCAAAATAAATGTAAAATTATATTTCCATGACACACTACAGCTGGTGGAAATACTAGTTCTAATAATTTGGCCACCACTGTACTTCACAAGATTGTACATTTGACAGTGAATCTGGTGTTGACCATAAACTCTTGACCATGTGGGATGACAACAGTATAACTGAAAATATATTCCAGAACCTCTTTAACAAAAAAGTGCGTGGCTGACAGTTTAACCAAGTGAACATCACATTTAAAATAACAGTGGTGATGCACAGCCAATCATGGCAGTTATAGGCTAATCGTAGGAATATTAGATAGACAGCCATACTGATATAAAGTAAACACTGTATGTGTGCAGAAGATTGCATAAACCAATATTTGACTCACTGATGTGTTGTATTATAACAATGTAATAGGGAGAAAGCATGGTTAAAAAAAATACTGAAAAATGACAAAGATTAGAATAAATGAATAGGAAATATGAGTATTTATGTAAACAGGCCAGTGTGTCAGTGGGAAAGAGAGGAAAAGAAACACAGGACGTGAGAGGGTAACTAAGAAAGAGAGGCCAGAAAACTGTGGAGATTCCTAAAACGCTAACAAGCCTTTTCTTTCAATTTCACACTGCTTCCACCATTACAATGCCTCTTCAGTTCACTCACTCCAAACTATTACAAACCAGCAATAAGCTGCATTGAAAGTAAATACTGTATGACAACTTTCTAGAGCAATAAAGTAAGCTATACTCACTATTGACTTTACCAAAATTTGAATTAGAAGCAAATACTTACTTAATAGCACACTTGAGCTGCAGGGCAGACTGAGCTTTCCTCGCTCGCCTCCAGTAGCTGACCAGAGCTAATTTAAACTTTTACTCCTCCACTCAAACATTCCCCCTTCCCCTCTCTCTCTCTTTACAGCAAAGACACTGCATCTCTTGTGCCCTTTTCCCTCTGCCCCTCCCTCTCAAACCCCCCTCTACCTGGAACCGTGTGGCGTTTCCAAGCCGTCCTCCTCAGAGACACTACATGACTACACGTAGATGAAAAACACATGGTGTTCCCTCCTCCCTTCTCCACAGGTTCCAAATAGATGGCATGTTCAGTAATAAAGCCAGCTGTGTCACACAGACACCTTCATTCATATGGTGGTATAGCCCTATGCTACTAGAGCTTCTAATCCCTCCTACTGATGAAAAAAAAAAAAAAATTAAGACTTGGTAGAGCCCCAAAACGTAATATAAAAGCAATACCATAGCATAAAATCCTTCAAGTGCAGCTTTATATATTTACTCGTTCCAAATCTATGACTTTTTCTTCTGTGGAACGCAAAAGAAGATATTTTGAAAAATGTTTCGGGTTTTTTGTCCACACATTAAAAGTCAGTGAGGTCCAGTGTTTTGTAAAACCATACAGGTTTGGAACTACACGAGGGTGAGTAAATGACGGCAGAAGTTTCATTGTTTTAAGTAACCAATCTCTTTAAGTTCTGCTTTTTATGACGAAATCACTGTTGACATGTATTACTTCCTATCTAGTTAGTCATCTGGGGCGCCACATGTTGACATGACACCCAGATTCTAAAGTCTCAGCGGCCGCCCCTCCACATTCCTCTCTCCACCCCCCACCATCCCTTTTTACCTCATCCGCTAAAAACAACTACTGGGAGAGAGCAAGGCAATGAGAAAAAGCAGATTGCATGGCAAAAAAATGCTACAGCATACCTCTGTGCTGCAGTTTAGGGTCCGCTGTTGGGTCGGTGTCCGGCACCCTGGGCTCGGGCTGCGTGATCGTTGACTGCTGCTTTCCCACTCGCTGGAGGGGTCTGATCCTGAAGACCCTGAGCTAGAATGTCTCACTCTTCCAACATGTGTGTGTGTGTGGTGCTGCTGCTGCTGGCCTGACAAGCTGTCAGTCAATACATACAAACAATGGATAGGGATTGAGAAGTGCACAGGCATTTCTTAGGCCACACACAGATGAATTTACATGTACAACAGTTTTGACTATCGAGTTCAAAGAAATTCCCAAATCCCAGCAAGTATCCAGACTAAACACTACGAGTGGTGTGTATGCGTGTGTGTGTTTGGGGGCTGAACATGTTGAAAGGCCAAAAGAAACAGAGGCTGGTCTATCATCCAGCTGTCACATTCCACATATTCTGACCTCTTCAATATGTAATACACACACTCACACATACAGAGACAAACACTGGATGATAATGAGACCTGGTACAGTTACAAACATAAAACATCACAAGCACACACTTACCGGTCATTGTCAGCCCAGGAAGTTGTTTGCTCACTTCCCTGTTTAACAGAAAAGAAAATATTGTAATAAAAGTGAGCTTTTACTTCACGGTCATTACTAGCATCTTGACCAAAACAAAAACTACAGTTCTGCAGTAGCAGCAGAAAGGTCATGAGGCTGGTGTATTTTATGACTCAGACTGTTATGACTCATAAACCTGGAGTCCTGTGTTGAGACAGAGAATGAGATACACGCGCACACACAAGGAGCTGGTGATGTAGGTTAAAGTTAGAGTCAAATATCAAACTTGCTACATTCTCAGTTTCAGCAAACCATGTCAAGTTCAGCTGCACAGATATGGAGCAGTGGTATTTTTCCCAAGGAGGCAAGAAGGCATTGCCTTCTAAAAAAATGTGTAATATGATATAATTAGTTTTTAATAGAACTGTGAGGGAGGTGCAGCTAGATATTGTAGAGTTCACTCATGCAGCTTCACAAATTAGCCTGAATCAGTAGAACTGGTCAAAATGGATGGACAAACTATAAAGTAAACAACTCCACTTTCCGGTATGTCATAATCTAAATGAACTTGAAATAGCTTTTCTATAAGTGAGATGTTTTTAGCAAAAGCTCAGCTTTAAATTAAAGGTCACTTCTATTAATGATTACAACAGCAGTGTTCACAGAGAATTTGATGATTAATAGTCACTGACTCATAATAACATTCAGGCAATAGTAATTCAAACAGAAGGGTTGACACTACTGTTCAAAAGTCTGGGGTCAGTAAGATAGGTTTTTTTAAGGTAACCCCAGGTATTAAGACTAGTATGGATTAAAATAATGTAAATGTGTCTTACTAAAATGTGTAGTAGAAAACCCATAAAAGATTACGTTATTTGAAAAATCTACATTGTTTTATACATAATTTAGACTATGGGTTGCGCTACTATTTATGACGTGAAATGATTGTATTCTTTGATCTATTGGCGCTACCTGCTGCTATTTTTACCGCAACACAACTAAATGTAAATGAAAAACAAAAAAATGAATACGATGCCACATTGTGTGGCTTTTGGTAGTAATTTTTTTTAGTCAAAGGGCAACAAGAGAAGCAAAGTCTTCACTGCTTTCCTAGCGATAAGAGGAGGAGGAAAGAACGGAAAGACAAGAAACACTAGATGCCATCCTGGCAGGATGTAAACATGTCGACGCTTGTCATGACGCCGCAGCCACTGAAGGAGTTTCTCAGCGCTGATTTCACTCGATATCCGGGGCCGTTTAGACTTCTTGTGGGGAAAAATGGATGGTATTTGGCATTTTGTTTAAGCCTATGCATAAATCCATCACCACCTATATGCTCTTTCAGTAGCTAGGGTCATTGTATCAGTATTTTATTTTCTGAGTTGTGTTGCGATAAAAAAAAGCAACACGTAGCACCAGTAAATTACTGAGTGCAACCATTTTACATCATCAAAATAATGCCACCCCCATAGTCCAAATTATGCATAAAACGATTTGGATTTTTTAAATAATGTGAATCTTTCATGGTGTTTCCACTACATATTTCAATTAAGCCATAATTTATGTTATATTAAACCATACAAGTCTTAATATCCAGGGTTCTTTTAAACCTTATACTCAAAATACTTATCAAATTCTGAAAACCCCAAACTTAGTAGTATACATTAAATAAATTATAGTATTAGTACTTTTATTTAGTACACTCTGCCTCACTGAGCCCTCCAAAGAAAAGAATGGCAATGTTAGTGTTAATATAGTGCTGTCTGCAGCGAGAGAGCAAAGCAAACACAAATGCCACAGCACCCAGGTGACTTTGTGTGTAAATGCATTCTGTGAATGAACAAATGAGCTGGACTGTGTTCAAAGCTAACAGTCAGCACAAGCAGTGCAAGAGTTACTGATACTAAAAGATGAAATCTGCTTTTTCCACCCATTCCTTCAACGATCTTAACAGACACCCTACCTCATCCTTGTCATCCTCGTCACTGCTGAGCTTCAGGTCATCAGCGAGCATGCTAGGAGGGCAAAGAGACAGTCAAACATGAGAGAATGTCACACTCACTTGACAAAGAGACTTATTTGCCAATCTGTGGCACATCTGTGTGTGTGTATTAAATGTGTGAGTTTGCCTCAAACAGTTTAGCCATATGAGATTGTATCACATTACAAGCTTTAAAGAAAACATCATAAACACAGCGCTTTAATGTTGAACAGTGATGTTCTGTGACGGTAGTGTACTTCAGGGCCCTACCCTACTGTGTTAACCTGCTCTGTAATTAGATACTAACTCAGTGAAGTTTATGAGGTCAGTGAAGTTGGTACGGTGGTTAGAGACGGTGGAGATATAACACTGGCCTAACCCTCCATGTGAAGCTGGTTTTAAACAGCAGTTGGTCCAAAGCAGTTAAATTCCAGGAAGCCCAATCTAATTATACACACTAATATGCACACACGTTCAACACTGAATTCTGTAAAGTCAACTGTTTATGGTGTAATAAAGTGAACAGGGCAGAAGCACTTTAGGCACAGCCTGGTGCTTGGTTACCATGGATGGATTGGGTGCTGTGCACCCCACTTACGATTTATGAGGGGCCACGAGTGGACGTGAAGGCATCCTCATAGAGACACCATCCCTCACTGCGAGAGCCACAGGGAGAGAAATACATCACCATTATGGAGCAGAATGTAAAAACACTACTATTTTAGTACAGCTGTGTATACATGAACAGATGTGAAACATGTAGCGATATCTGACTTAAAGGGATAGTTTACCCAAAAATGTAAAAATTTTCACCCTTGTTTGTTCTAAATAAGACCATAAGACCTTAATTCGTCTTCGGAACACAAAATAAGATATTTTGGATGAAATCCAAGAGCTTTCTGACCTTCCATAGACATCAAGGACAAAATAGTCCATGTGACATCAGTAGTTCAACCGTAATTTTTTGAAGCTACAGGTCAGAGAGCTCTCAGATTTCATGATAAATATCTTAATTTGTGTTCCGAAGATGAATGAAGGTCTTATGGGTTTGGAACGACATAAGGATGAGTAATTAAAGACAGAATTTTCATTTTTGGGTGAACTATCCCTTTAATTTTACACCACTGTTCAAAAGTTTGGGGTCAGCAAGACTTTTTAAAACTGAAATTAATACTTTTAATTGATATAAGGACATTTATAATGTTACAAAAGATGATTTAAATAATGGCCTAAATTTCAAAATAAATATCTATTTTTCATACTGTATATACAACGTTGTAACGCCTACATTCACTTATAACATTCAAAATTAAATTTTTTCCCTTGTTTTTAGAATTCATTTATTATGTATTGACACAAAATAATAATTAATTATTTTATCAGTCATTTAAAGGGGACACCGGATAAAAAATGTTACATTGGTTTTACACTTTTACATGGTGTTTGCATATAAATGTGTCTTAGCACTGTGTGGACACAACCACCCTACAATGATAAAAATCCAATCACTTTTTAAGTCATTTACATTTTCAAGCCCCGCCCACAGCCACTGGTGGACGTTTTAGCATGTTTCCACCTTCAGCCAGCTGTACACTGACCTCTCTGTGCTCAAGCAGCTGTAGCAACAGCAATGTTTAGTAAGCTATACAGGTTTTTTTGTAGTTGGATGTAAAACACCATAAGAGTCTTTAATTTTCTCCTGACATCAGAGCCACTGAGGATGCAGTGGATAAGTTTTGTTTTTGATGGTAACACACCACCAAATACACAAAAAAACAAAACAAAACAAAACAAAAAACAAAGGAAGAGAGGGGTGGAGTGAGCAGTAGCTCATTATCATTTCAGTGTTTCCCACAGGATTTTGTGATACTTGTGGCGGTAGGTGACGTCACATATTAATTTGCATATGTATGGCGTCATTGCGTCAAGTTTGCGTTCAGACGAGTTTGGGCACTTCAGATCATTTCTACTCTATGAACTGTCACATACTGTAATACAATAAAGCTGTCAAAGCATGTTTTTCTGTTGTCATACATAAAACAAGTATAAATAGTAAGCACGACCCATTATTAACGTCAACCAGGAATCACTGACACTATTCTCCTTAAAACCTGATTTATAATCGCAACATCATCTTATAAAATCAATATACATCTAACTTACACTAAAAAGCGGTGGTTTTGGCTAGATTAATGTTTTGTCTCATTCGTCTGCATCTGAGTAACAAACTATAAGCATATTAACAGACGAATTATATTCATATTTAAAAATCCAAACAAGTAATAAGACAGGCGCTTGAAACGCTGTTTTGTATATGATTTATTGATAAGTCTGTCGTGTAAAGCGGCTTTCACACTGAACGCGGAAAGCGTTGCGCTGGCCGCGGGGTTCAGCACAGCCGCATGCTTTGGTCGACGCAGTAACCAATTGAAATGAATGGGTTTCACAGCGCAGCGCAGCACTTGCCACATTCGGTGTCAAAGCCGCTTTACGCAGCAGACTAAACGATAGCTAGGTTGTACAAAAAAGTTGCTAGGTTTGTCAGTATGTACCTGTTATGGGAAAAAGCCACCAAAAGTGTTTGAAAGTTGCTAAATATTGTGCTA
Organism: Cirrhinus molitorella; assembly: GCA_033026305.1. NCBI lineage: Eukaryota > Metazoa > Chordata > Actinopteri > Cypriniformes > Cyprinidae > Cirrhinus > Cirrhinus molitorella. The sequence continues at coordinate 25,274,795 of CM065122.1, read as the reverse complement.
AAGTCACGCTCACGTGTGTGAGAAGCAGGAGCTGATGGCAGCGGACAGTGGGTATTTGTGGCAGTCGATGTGGATATTGTGGCGGCTCGCCACAAATAAATCAAACACTGCCGTCATTCTGGAGATTGTCTGTGGAGCTACGAAATGCGTAAAGCAAGGGGAGATTTTCCACTATTTAATCGATCGCGGATAGTTTCGTTATCTCGGGCGGTGATTAAAAATTGTAAGAGGATAATAATAGTAGAAAAATGTACCACCAAATATACTTGGGCAGCCGTTAATATACCTGGGGATAAAGTCTATGTGTGGGAAGCACTGCATTTAAAGAGACATGCAGTGAAACAGGTTGCTCTGAACAGAGCTGTTTTTGACATGGTAAAAAAGGTGTTGTTTTACACGACTACTGAGGAATTTTTAACCAAAGTATGTTGCAGACATTTCACAAAGACCCTAAAGAATCATACCAACTTGTGGAAAATGGGCATCCGATGTCCCCTTTAACGCTTAATCCTGATAGAGAGTCACATATCTAAGACAGAGCTCCAAACATAAAGTTTGAACATCAATGTAGCATGTTTACCATGTCTGTGTCGTGAATTGGGATGCTTTCCCTCCTAAAACAGATAAACAGAATAAACCAAATCAGTAAAATCAACACACAAACAGCATCTTGACAAAAGACAGAGGGATGAATTCACGCTAACTGTACAAAATCTTAATAGTCACACTATATCTTAGCGCCTATCCTTTTACTTTATGCCTCTGAAATCCAGGTGTCATTTAATTCAGCAACATTTTTGGCAGTTTAAACAAACTGACTCTAAATAGTAGTGGTAGAAAGATGTTGTGCAGTCCCTAGAACTGGACTGCATTGTGCTTGGGGCATTGCTATGAGATTTGCATAATTTCTGTAGTGACTCTGGTGCTAAAACAACACAGATTTATGAGTGTGTGCAAATAAACAAAGCAAGCGTAATACCCTGCAGGGAGAGAGGAGATAAACATACAGAGGCAGAGCAGAGGTGGTGCTTTATATTGGTACATTTATCACACTTGCCTGCAGTCTGTAATAAACCCTGTGCATACCTTTGAATGTGAGTACAGGAAATGCTGAGTGCCCCCTTCCCCTGGGGGATGCTGGTAAGGCCAGGACTGGGTCATGTCCTATGGAGAGAAGAGAAAAGAGAGGCTAAAAGTCTCCGCAATGACTTACAGGCTTCGATCTTTCTTCTTCAACTTTTCAGGTCTTTATCATATAAAAATGACAAAAAAAATTTTTTTTTTTTGGTTTGGGTGAGTAAAAAACAGAATATATTAAATAATCTAAACCAAAAAATACATACATTAAAAACACATAAAAAAAAGTAAACTAATCACATAATCAATGAATCAGGATTTTAGCAGCAGTTCCTCACCACAATTAGTCACAGATGTTGTTTTCCATTTAGCTGATGCTTTACTTACATTGCTTTTAACATGGCTGCTATATTGATTTTAAGCTCCAATGACAAATAAATATGCATGTTACTCATAACAGTAACAGGTCTTGCAGAAGTAATGTCTTATTCAGATCATGTGTTACTAAAGAACAACTGTTAATCCACTTAATGACTTTACACACAAGAGTTCATGACCTTTTGATGAATCATTTACTGTATTTGTAGGTTTGAGGAAGTTTCTGCCATTTCTGATAATATGTGGGATTAAATGAATTACTCAGTAAAAAGTTAATTGTGAAATCTGTGCCTGTAGCTGTTATTGTTATGCTTGTGTTTGCGGTACAAAGCATGAAGCAGTCTGTGAAAAGGTCATGAGTTATCTACTCTGATAGTCGTTAGAAAAACAGATGTGCAGTGTTTGACTGATTACAATCTAAAATTAAATGCCCATGGACTGGCAATCATTTAGAGTGCAAAACATTCAGTCAGAACTAGTTTGGCAATGGCAATAGATGCTATTTACACTAAGTATACACAGAAATTAGATGCTTTTTACACTAAGTGAAAATAGCAGTAGTTTTGTTGCAATAATAGTAGTTGTAGTAGTAGATGCTTTTTATACTACTTAGTGCAAGTGGCAGATGTTTGCACCTCAGTATGCAATAATAACGTATTTAGTGTAAATTATCTTTTTTATTAAAATTCTTAAATAATAATACTAATACCTTACATTTATATAGCGCTTTTCTGGGTACTCAAAGCGCTTCACATAGAAGAGGGAACCTCCTCATCCACCACCAATGTGCAGCATCCACCTGGATGATGCGACAGCAGCCATATTGCGCCAGAATGCCCAGCGCACACCAGCTTACTGGTGGAGAGGAGATAGAGAGTAATGAAGCCAATCAGAATATGGGGATGATTAGGAGGCCATGATGGTCAGAGGCCAATGGGCAAATTTGGCGAGGATGCTGGGGATATAACCCTACTCTTTTTCAAAGGACATCCTGTGATTTTTAGTGACCACAGAGAGTCAGGACCTCGGTTTAATGTCTCATCTGAAAGACTTTGGTTTTTGTTTATATAGTATCTCCATGACTATACGGGGTAGGACCCACACGGACCACAGGCTGAGCACCCCCTGCTGGCCTCACTAACCCCTCTTCTAGCAGCACCTGGTTTTCCCTGGAGGTCTCTCATCCAGGTACTGATCAGGCTCAGCCCTGCCAGGGTGATATGGCTGCTGGCATAAATGCATGACGCCTTAGGACTAGGGCTACACATTGCACAATTAATCGAATGTCTAACCGCGAGGTGATCACGATTATGTAATAGTTCAAAGTCGCGTTTACAAAAAACATACATTATTCTATTACTTAAGAGGACTATTTAGAGGCGAATCGCAACTAGACTAATGCATAACTTTTCCCATCATCTGGTCAAAATGCAGAACACCCTGTAAAAAATGTAAACAAGCACGGATGATAAGCACATGGCGGAACGCGTGATGCAAGCGCACGTTCATTCTCTGACAGCAGATGGCGCTAAACATAAGCAAAAAATGAAATGAAATTTATACGTGAACGAGAAAACAAGAAAAGCAATAAAAGTTTTTCAGGAAAAGTGTTTTCAGCTTGTTTCATATATATATATATATATATATATGAAATTATGGCATGCTGTTGCTTCAAACAATGGCATAAAGCTATTTAAAACATCAATAATTGTAAACTGTGATAATCGTAATTAATAAATCGCAATTACAATTTAAAGGGAGTAATTGACAATTATGATTTTTTGTCATAATCGTTCAGCCTTACTTGGGACAATAAAGTCCTTCCTACACTAACCCCTTACCCTAACCAATAAATACCCATGAGGCACTATATTTTACTATACTTTTTGATTATTTCTTTCATTTTATTGCCTTTCTGATCTGATATGTCAGGCATGAAAATGGGTCAGGGGTGAAAAAGGTGAGAAGGGTGCTCGAGGGGTGATGTGGCCGCTGATGGGGCCGGGAGGTGGGGGGACTCCCACAGAATAAATATTACGGCCTCATTAGGGGACATGCTGTAACTTAACTTGTTTATTCTTCCATCATGATTGACAGCCAAGTTTTGTTTGTTTGTTTGTTTGTTTGTTTTTTGGGGCAAAGAAATCAACCTAATAAGTGTTTTCTACCATTATCGAAAAACATACCATCAACCACAAATGCTATTTGCAATTGCAGACAGTGCATGCCAGAAAAACGATACTTTAGTATTAAATGTAACTTACCCTCTTAAGGGTACGTTCACATGAAGCGTCTAAAAACGCGTGGAAAACGCGAGGCGCGTCGCTTCCTCCACCAATTTCAAAGCGCTTGGGCGCTCGCGCTTCTGTAGCGTCTGCCGTTACTAGGCAACCACGAAGGCGCTGTCAGTTACAATAACATTTCTGCTTTGGATTTTAAACCGCGCGGCTCCATTGAAAATAAAGAGCTTGCACGCGCAAAAAGTGCTGCATGTGAACGGCCCCTAAGCCTTTCGTGACACAAACACCACGAAATTGAATTGTGTATCTTTCCCCTGTAGTCTTCTCCCACGCGGATTGTCCCACAGGAAGAAATGGCGCCCTGGATGTCAGTGGATGGCGCGCACGGTCTACGAACGCGGGACGCTCAGCTTTCACGGTTTGAAATGGCTCAAATCCACTTTATATTAAGTTTTAATTAATCAACAAATACCATCCAAGACTGCTATTAAGAATGTAGAACACGTCAGGGTTCATAACAATATATTTTTTATTGTGTCACGAAAGGCTTCAGAGGGTGGGTTACAGTATCTAGGTGTTCTCTAGTTTATAACGGTGACCACTTCACCTTCAGCCTCAGTCCTCTCACCTCAATATCATCCACACGTCCTGGAAATACGAGTTATAGAGATTTTAGAAAGAAGCACTATAAGAAGCGTTTCTTTTCTGTAATTTACCGTTAGCTATACAAGCTCGAAGCTAACTTCCGTAACAATATCTAGCTAACAGTACCGTTAACTAATCATTTTCCACCGTGTTCTCTAGCTGTGTTCAATGACTCAATTCATCAAGCTGTAACGTTACCTAACAACGCCCCCCCCCCCCCCCCTCCCCCCCTCTCTCAAAAAATAATTTCTCATCGAATCTACACGATTTACGTGGGTCACCCGTTTTGGCTTCAAAACGGCGAATTTCGCCGAAAGGTGAGGGATTTTCACGCCTGATATGTGATGTGAAAGGGGAGACGTTTGGCAGAAGTTCAGATTTAAAAAAAAAAACAAAAAAAAAAAGAAAGAAAGAAAAACAGTTTTAATACGTTTTGAATACATTTTACATTATAATATATGTCTGACTGCTAATCGAAAATTTCTGCAATGGTGCAAATTACTGCTTTTTTTTCAAGATTCTACACAACTGCAATACACTCTTCACAATAAGGGTGCTTTAAAACGTTCTTCACAGTGATGCCATTCAGTCAAAGGTTCTTTAAAGAACCATCTCTTTCTAACCTTTTTATAATCTGAAGAACCTTTTTTCACCACAAAGAACCTTTTGTGAAACAGAAAGGTTCTTCAGATGTCAGGACGCTGAAGATGCTCAAACAGAAATATTTGGATAGTTTTTTGTAAATTCAACATAATAACATTCAAATTAGGAGAATTTGGCGTAATTTGTGGGCAAAACAGTGTAGCGATGAATGAAGCACAGCTCACACAGAAGTGATAAATCTGTGGCTAATATGTCTAACCAACTTGAACCTGCAGCAAAATAGTTTGGCCTCGTGTGGAATTTCTCATGTGGAATTTTCATGTGGAAAAAAGTATTTTATTCAACTGAAAATCAAAAAATATAGGTGAATTTTGATATGAACTTGTACTTTATGAAATTAAACTTCTATTGTAATGAATTATGTGCAGTAATAAACATGTAAACTTATGCTACATGATTCTGGATAAATTAAAATACACCATTATTAAAAAAAATTGGAGATCACGATTCTCTCATGACTGAAAAAAAAAGATTAGATTAGAAATCTAAACAAAATAACAATTTACTAGTGATTCTGACACAACATTCATTGCATTCAACATTCAAGTCTTTTTTTAAAAAATATATTTGATCAAATGAATTAATAAAGACTTAATTTACTATTGGAATCTCCTGAATGAATGATTAATTGATAAATGCGTTTTTAAACGTGCAGTTGTCGCCACCTCCTGGTGGAAGAGGATAAACATTACAATACATACACGTGTTAAGATGCTTTCGTTTTGAGCGCTATTATAGACATTGTTTATTCCCAAACTGTAAACTTTTATTCTAGTACTTCTGTTATTTAAATCTCTGTAACACAGAAATAATGAAGACTGACAGCCACAAGATCTCATCACATCCCTAGTATTTTTTTTTTTTTTAGAAAATGGCAGATCGTTTCACTAGATAAGGCCCTTATTCCTCAGCTGGGATTGTGTAGAGCCCTCTGAAGCTGCACTGAAACTGTAATTTGGATCTTTAACCTGCTGACGCCCACTGAAGTCCACTATATGGGAAAAAAAAATCCTGGAATGTTTTCCTCAAAAACATGAAATACATGAACATGATGGCATGGGGGTGAGTAAACAATCAGGAAATTGTAATTCAGGAGTGTGCTAATCTTTCAAAGACACACATAAACTGTACTGGATTTTTAAGTAATAAAATATGTCTTCAAACATTAAGTACACATCAAGTGCAGCACATTTCAAGTTGCAACAAACAGTCTTTTAATTTACAACTACTAGATTAATGTCTTCAACGCAGACTGCTAAAGTCAAACTGCAGAACAGTATCATATTGTAAACATACATTACACACATCAATCGTTCTTCCTAGCCTGTAGCAATATTTCGAAAACACACTCCTCCCTCCAGAGCATAACTCTTCCCCCTTCCCTCTCGTCCACCTGCTTCATTATCTCTCTCGCTGCCTGTAGTCACTAAGGACTCATCTCTCTTCACCAACAACAAGGCTTCCCAGGTGAACCTGCAACTGGTTATCTGTCTCTCTATGTATGTCCCTCTCACTCGTCTCTGTCTGCACTCTTTAGATGCTTTGAAATGTTTAGAGGCAGTATACAACAATGTTTTCCATTGATTTTTTTCCTCATTAAAAATATTACACATAAACATTAAAAAAAAAAAAAAAACAACAAAAAAGAAAGATTAAACTTAATTTGATCTGGCAATTTCCTGTTGAGGAATATTCAATCATAGCAGACTTTTGATTTGGCATTTCTACAATTGAAACAGCACAAGAAACCAACTAAAACACTGTTTTGAAAAAGCACAGACAGACTTGCACACTAATGCTTGCAGAGACACCTGTTGTGCTCTTTCTAAAAATACCTATGACCACAACACCAGCCCTGGGAAGACTTACACATCTATGCATGTGCTCATTCACCTACACAGAATTCAGACTGATGGTAACAGATGGATATGAGAAATACAGTGCTGTATTATACTGTACTGAGATGATCCTAGAGCACAATGCACATGTACATGGCTGCTGCTTATCAAAACTGTGATATCCAAGACCACATTTACATTTACTGAAACATTCAGCTCATGTACACTGTTTGACCTAATAAATGATCATAAAGCAAGACATAAATACAAAAAAGATGCATGTAGTGAATCTTCTTTAGATATTAAAGTATACAAACCTGTACAGAAGATTATTTACATCTTACATCTGGGAAACCACTGACCAGAACCAAAGATTTAAGTCTACAAGCATTTCCCTCCAAAAATCTCTACCGCTGCATTTCATATCTGTCCTTTTAGGGGGTCTGTAAGTAGGTCTGTTCTCAGTAGGCTTCACACATGAATTATTGTTCATTTAGATAGCACTTAGATTACTTGTACCTAGAAATGTTAGTTCATCTGTAGAATAATCCTCCCCCATTCCATTCAGTAAACGATCAAGCAGCCTATTAATATCCCAACCAGAAGGGCTAAACTGCATCATATCTTTCATAAACATACAATTCAGCTTCAGCTTCAGTGCCTCCAGTTCTTTTTAGTAGAGATTATCCTACAATTTTCCAATGCTAATTTACGATGTCAGGGTGAGTGTGTCTTCTAGTTGCAAAGAACCAATACTTGAGTGCGGTTATGAGTGCGGGTATGCATAAAGCATGATTCCAAAAACAAATTGTCCCTAGTCTGAATCAGAGCTACTGGGATTATTTCATTCAAATATCCCATTAGCATTTAAGGATGTATTTTGAATGGGAGTCAAGCCGGCAGTAGAACTGACATGTTGGAAGCAAAACCTGTAGCTCAAACCAAAGAGAAACTAAGTGTACAATGTACAATGAGCGGGTGTACCTAAAGGGTTTTACCCTGCATGGAGGGGTTGGTTTTTTGGTTATGACTGGCTGAGTGTACGTTATCATACTTACATGAAATACACTTTATTTTAAGGTGTCCTTGTTACAGTAATTATACAGTTACGATTCAGGTTTGATTTAGGGTTAGTTTCATGACTATAGTAAGTGCACTCTCAGCCTTTCAAAAGGTATTACTATGTACCATTTAGGTACTAAAATGTAGGTACAAAAAGGTACAAGTGACAGATTTTGTACCTTCATGTAACGTGTAACAAGGACACTGTAAAACAAAGTGTTACCAAAATTACAATTATACACTTACTTCTTGTTCATTATATACAAAAATATTTTAATAAAAAATATTGTGATTGACCAGTCACAGTCAAGAATTCCAGAAAGATATGTAATAATGACATATTATTTTGTATAGTGTACATTTTATTATATTTCAATACAGTTTGTGTTAAATTAAAAGCCTTTTTTACTGTATATTTATAGAAAGATGTCAAAGATACCAGTCAAAAGTATTTGAACAGTAACATTTTTAATCTTTTTCAAGTAAGTTTCTTCTGCTCACCAAGCTTGTATTTATTTGATCCAAAGTACAGCAAAAACAATACAATTTTAGAATATTTTACTGTTTTATGTGTTTTCTATTTGAATATGTTTTAAAATGCAATTTATTCCTGTGATTTCAAAGCTGATTTTTTAGCATCATTACTTCATTCACATGATCTTTCAAGAAATCATTGTAATATTCTAAATTTGCTGCTCAAAAAACAGCAGAGTAATTTTTTTCAGGCTCTTAGGTGACTAGAAATTTCACAAAAACAGCATTTATCTGAAATAGAAATCTTATGTAACATCATAAATGTCTTTATCATCAATTAAATTTAAATTTTGATCAATTTAAAGCACCCCACCCCAAAAAAATAATACTGATTTCAAGCTTTTGAATGGTATATAGTGCGCAAAAACAAAAGCTTTTTATTTCAGATAAATGCTGATCTTTGAATCTTTCTGTTAATCAAAGAATCCTGAAAATTACTCAACTGTTTTAAATATTGATAATAATAATAATAATAATAATAATGACAATAATAAATGTTTCTTGAACAGCAAATCAGCATATTAGAATGATGATCATGTGACACTGAAGACTGGAGTAATGATGCTGAAAATGTAGCTTTGATCACAGAAATAAATTACATTTCAATATATATTCAAATAAAAACAGTTACTGTTTTATGTACTGCTTTTGCTGTACTTTGGATCAAATAAATGCAGGCCTGGTGAGCAAAAGAGACTTTTTAAAAAAAAACATTAACAGTCTTACTGTTCAAAAACTTTTAACTGGTAGTGTATACGAAAAGAATGTGTAGTCCAGTGCTCTGGAAAATATCTCAACAGTCAGATCATTTCCAATCAGTATTAATCAGTATAACATCGCTTGTTATAAACTGAACATCGCAGATGAATATAATGTCGCACAGCTGACATCTGCATATATCTGCAGGTGATTTGGGTGCCATAGTGGTTGTCTGCACACATGCACTTGTCTGAACTGAAATATACATAAGTGTCCTCAAAAGCTCTTAGTGTTAGAGGCTGACTCACGCACAGCTGTAGGAAATTATGATGTATTTTTTGATGATCCCTTACTTTTTGTTTTATTGCAAGCCTTCTTCACAGCACCTGTTGTATTACCCTCAGAATGACTGAGAATGAGTCATCTGTGAAGCCAAAGTGTTTGCATGAATGCAGGAGTGAATGAGTGTGCATGTGTGTGTGTGAGAGAGGGAGAAATCCCCAAAGTTCAGAAGCTAAGCTAGGAGTACTTAACCTTACTCACTTAGTACCGGTCCTGTTTACGCCCTCAGCTGATCTTCTCTTCAACTCGTCCTCTGCCAGGGTTTTTAATTACTATTCTACTCAAATATGCGTTAGTAAATATTAGTACAAGCGAACCTTGTCAGACAGCGCACAAAATCCCCTAGATGCCATCGGGTCTCTGTGGAGAAGTCCAAAGTGAGATACTAAAGCGCAGAGATAAACATGATGTAACAGCAGGAGAGGCAGGTGATGACTGCCTTGATAGAGTGAAGACGCTCGCCAGAGTGACAGAAGAGGAAGTCGCTTTTTAAATTTTTGAATTTGAATGTTTCGTACCACCTAATCAAAGCAGCGCACGCCACACAGCAAAACCGAAAACAGCAAGCTGTGCTCAAAGGCACTCACACCGGAAAACAGTTCAACTGACAAAACCATAAAGCATCACAAGTTCTGTCAGTGTAGACAACAGGGCATTATTCTTCTAACTACAGATTTTCAACTGTTTAAATTATTCCTTACATATAAAGCAATAATAAGCATTTTCAAACACTTCAGAGACAAAAGTTAGATTGCAAGTTGCTTAATTAAGTCTATAGCTGACGTTAAAAAGAGTCTTGAGATAAGAAATCGTGTTCGCCTGAGGAGGTAGCCATAGCAACAGTACGCGACTCGTGTACTTTTCGTGAGGAACAACATCTGACTGAACATTGACGAAATATAAACTTAGTCATTATGTACCACTTGCGCATCACAGGTATATCAAAAAATGTTTGTGTTTTGTTTTTAAAAAGTTTAAAGGCAGTTGACGTTTGTTTAAGTATGGGACGCCCGAAAAAAATGTAATATAACAAAATAAAATTTAGATAAATAGGATAACAACAAGCACCGTTTTTTCTCTCCCTATAAAAACAATGGAATTTAACGCATTAGGTTTGTATGAGACTAACCTGGGATGCGTGCTGAAGCATGAAACAAACACTTGCAAGTTTTCCCTTACTTCCATGAATGGTAGGCATGTTGAGGTCGATTGTTCAGTTGTCCATTTTGGCAGGTACAGAAGCGCGGCACCGCGCACCGGGTGAGATCGAGCGTCAACAGGTCACGCATCAGAGGCACCGTCAGTGTTTCTGTGGAAGCACGCGATGGGCGGAGGCTGATGTAGCTACCGGAGGCTCAGCGTTGTCACCTAAACATCGCGTCAGACCGCTATGACGGCGGTGAACGGAGATGCTCGTAGAAACACTCCTGCGTAAGCAAGCTGGGAGGAGGGAAACAGAGTCACCGATAAACTGAAGCATAAATTCCTCTGGGAAAGCAAACAAAAATACAAACCTATCTATCTATCTATCTATCTATCTATCTATCTATCTATCGCCTACATGAGTGATAATTTTACACATGAGCAAACACACATAGCCTATTTACATTTAGTCATTTTGCAGACGCTTTTATCCAAAGCGACTTACAAATGAGGACAATGGAAGCAATCAAAATAGATATAACAAAAGAGCAATGTAAGTGCTATGATAAGTCTCAGTTAGCTTAATGCAATATTATACGTAGCAAGTTTTTTGTTTAATTATATACACAGACAGAATAGAAAAAGAATAGCAAGCTAGTGTGATTTTTTTGGTTAATTGTATAATACATAAAAAAACAGATAGAAGATATAAAAAGAATGTTCAAAGAATATAATTAGAATAGAGAGTGCTAGAGTTAGAGGGTCAGATAAAGATGGAAGAGATGTGTTTTTAACATATCTTGTAAAATAGAGAGAGCCTATAAATAGAGCTTGGCCTATATTTCTTATGACCAATAAGGAATGGAATTCAACCTGTTATATACCACAGAAAAGGATTAGGCAAGAAATGATTTCTACTGAATTTCCTGATGTGTACCGAGATAGAGAGATAACCTTGTGTTACTCACTGCTGACTCCCAGATCTGTTGGTGTACATCTCCCGCTACATTGCTTCATACATTTCACTTAAAAAGAAAGGTAAAATGTGAACAGAGCCCAGGAACATGAAAAAGAAACATTTGATTGTGTCTGTGAAACTTGCTACAGCTGTTCCTGACAATTGACACAGACAACATTGACCAATATAGAAACATTAGAAAACTAAGAATCCCAAAACGACTTATTTCCCACACCTTTTTGCCATGTTGATTTGTTGTTTTCAAAAAATATATATTTATTAGGTTCGCACTGATGATGCCATGGGTTCCTGGGGCCTAGTTTTCTGTCTTACTGGCCCAAGCCTAGATATTGTGGCTAGATTTGGCTCAGGTTGCTGCTTTATTGTTAAAGGATTAGTTCACTTCCAAAATAAAAAATTAATTAATAATTACTTACCACTATGTCATCCAAGACATTCCAGGATTTTTCTCCATATAGTGGACTTCAGTGGGGATCAGCGGGTTGAAGGTCCAAATTGCAGATTTAATGCAGCTTTAAAGGGCACATGATTCCAGCAGGGGAATAGGGTTTTATGTAACGAAAACAATGTCATTTTCTAAATAAAAAAAAGAAAAAAAAGACAATTTATATACTTTTTAACCACAAAGGCTCATCTTGCACTAGTTTGACCTCACACATTCATGCATGTTGTTTTTAAAAAACAACCAATTTGATAAGAACCTTATTCCTCAACTGGGATTGTGTAGAGCCCTTTAAAGGTGCATTGAAACTGCAATTTGGACCTTCAACCTGTTGGCTCCCATTTAAGTCCACTGTATGGATAAAAATCCTGAACTGTTTTTCTTAAAAATCTTAATTTCTTTTCAACTAAAGAAAGAAAGACATGAGGGTGAGTAAATTATCAGGAAATCTTTTATTCTGAAAGTGAACTAATCCTTTAAGTCTAAGGGACATTTTCATCCATTATATTGTGCACCAGATGAAAATAAGTCTGACCACTAAGAAAATAACCTTACCAATAACACCTGAAATCATGCAGCGTTTCGCAACTCATCTTGCACAAACAGTGTTTGTCTGCATGGTAGTGTCAGGAATGCCCCAGATGTGCTGCTGATCCTTCTTTCTCACAGTCATGGTTTCATTACTCAGAGCGCTCTTTTTGTGACCTCACAGTCATTACTCACCCTCATGAAGAGAGAGCCACACCTGGAGGAAGAAAATAATCAAAAATAGATTGAAACCAAGAAAGCGCAAGCAATGTGAAAGAGAGAACTATGAGAGAAAAACAGCAATAAAGTATATTGCAGTATTAACAAAACAAAAATCACACAGAAGTGGAAAAATTGGACTAAAATGAATCAGTGAAGCTTGTTTGAATATAAAGCACTTACAAGCATTTGAGAAAAGGATATCATTGTGCTTGAGAGTTTAAGGAAAAATTAACTATTAAAAAAACAGTCATAAGTACTATTTGGACAACTTTAAAAGCGATTTCCTTAATTTTTCTTTTTTCTTTTTTTTTTGCAGATTCCAGATTTTTAAAATAGTTCTCGGCTGAATATTGTCCTATGCTAACAAACCATACATCAATGGAAAGCTTATTTATTCAGATGTATAAATCTCAATGTCAAAAAAATGTACCCTTATGACTGGTTTTGTGCTCCAGGGTCACATATGCATCTGAGGTGTTTTTGTACAGGCAGAGTATTTTCATAAGTTATAGTTGTCACTCCTACACAAAGGGGAAGAGACGAACAATGCACAGTTGTCATAAATTAAACTGTAATCATAAAACTGTAATGTATAGCAAAAAACATGCACAGACTGCTTATTATTTACCAACACTCTTAGCTCAGATGGTGTAAGACGGTGTTACAAGCAGACACACTGATGATTTTTTTAATAGGCAAAGACAAATAAAAAGGACACTTGGAAAACTAAATTGGGTAAGACAGAACTTCAATGTAAAATTAAATCAAAATGTTTAAGGGTGAGGGTCCACCTAGAGAGTTCTATAGAGGAAATATAGCAAGGGCATCCTTGGTTACAGCTACTAGAGATGTGGGTCTGGGGGATTGTGGGTAGTCCCATGGCAGGCCTGTTAAGACATGACGTTCCGCCCTCTTTGCCACAGAGGGTTTGCTTCTCTCCTTCAGCTGGCTCCTGAGACGAGCACTGAACCTCTACCGGTATCCATGGTGACCCATTGGGAACTCAGATTCCTCTAGGTAGCTAGCCAGATGATTCAGGAGGGAGCAGGACTGATGGTAAACTGGTGTTTTTTGCAATTTGACTAGTGAACAGTTTTGATAAATGTATCCACAAGTTACACCACTCACTCTCATGCTGTTCTACATTATACTTTGTTACTCTGACTGTGCTGGTTTACTGTTATGCATGACTCAGGTCTTGTTCATCACAGATTTGGTACTGAATGTGTTATGGTTCTTTATTGTCATTGGTACAAGGTCACAATTTACACTGTACTACTAAATTCCCTTAGCAAGAATGCACAGAATAGAGAAATAAATAACATACAGAAATTTAGAAAATTAAATACATGGCAAATTATAGCAGGAAAATGCATAAATAAATTTACAGTGTGGATCAAAATTAGAGAACCATACTTTTTGCTTTTTTCTTCTGAAACACTATTTATCTTCATTGCTCAAAAATTGAAGTCATTTTCAACAAAAAACTTTATTTTGTGGAAAACACTGAACAAAAATAGAGAACAACAACCACTGTAGCATGAAAGAAGATTACAACAAAAATTTTGGAGGGTGACAACTGTCAGAAATTAGTAAGAAGTGTAGAGGCCTTTGCTTTGAATGACTTCAGTACATATGAGGCCCAGAGAACATCAATAGTTTCTCAGATTGTGCTGGTGTGATCTTGGTCCACTATTATTCCACTCTCTTTCATTTGGTACGTTTACATTTGGTAACTGTAGTGTGTTTTGGAGTCAGGGATTTTCCAGAGATTTTTAATAATGAATTCAGGGAAGGAACTGCACGTTGCTGAAGGAGGTTCTGATGATCATTTGCATTTATTCTGTATCTGAACAAGAGGCCCAACTGCAGCAGAAAACATCCCCCAAACACTTCCTCTTTTACCTTTCACTGACTTCTTCATGCACTTGGGCTTCAGTCTTTCCTCTCTCTCAACCGTCCTAAGACCTAAGATCTTTACACTGTTCAGTACTGAACTGGCAAGCAATTCCAGCTGCAGTGTTGAACCGATTGCCCACTCATAGTCTTCGCATTATCCTGTCTTACGTGGATGACCAGCCTTTTTGGGCAGAATTAGTGTCAATGTAAATCTGAACAACCTCTTGCAATGACTCAAAAGGTCATCGCTTTGGCCTTCATCTGGACAACCTACTGTCACAAGGTTGCATTCACCTTACAGCAGCCCACCATCTTGCAATCTCTGTGAAAATCGAGCCAGTTAAATAGGGTTTGTCATATAATTAAAAAAACAAAAAACAAAAACTAGGTATCTGTAAGCATTCTCTAGATTTGATCAAAGTTTTTTTGTCAAATATCTCATTTAAGTTTTTATACTGTGCTTCAGAATACAATTAATTTATGAAATATGCTTACATTTTTTGAGTTCTCTTCACTGTATATACTCTATTTTTTATGTTATATAAAGATATGGAAGTGCATTGTAATACATTTTTTTAACATGGCAATATAATGAGATGAATGTGTAATATATTCTTAGTACTTGCAGTACAAGTTGTATAATGTATGTTTAAGTTGTGCAATAGGCAGATGGCCTTTGGATGGAAAGCTATCACAGTGTTTAGTGGGCCGGTAGGATTAGTGGGGGAAAGGTGATGTGTGAGAAATTGGCTTGGTGGCTTGTGGGAAATCATCATCTTAGTTATTGCAGTCACACATTGTAGTATATAAGTTATACCACTGTTCAAAAGCTTGGGGTCAGAAAAATGACTGGTTAATACTTGACGATGTATTAAATTGATCAAAAGTGACAGTACAGAAAAATTACAACACGGTCAATAATCCTGAAAACAAAACAAAACAACAGATTTCAATATTTATAATAGTAAGAAATGTTTCATTGATCAGCAAATAAGCATATGTGACCCTGGACCAAAAAACAGTCATAAGGGTCAATTTTATGAAATTGAGATTTATATAATTTGAAAGCTGAATAAAGAACCTTTACAG
Organism: Cirrhinus molitorella; assembly: GCA_033026305.1. Lineage (NCBI taxonomy): Eukaryota > Metazoa > Chordata > Actinopteri > Cypriniformes > Cyprinidae > Cirrhinus > Cirrhinus molitorella. The sequence continues at coordinate 25,259,015 of CM065122.1, read as the reverse complement.
TGATGTATGGTTTGTTAGGACAATGTTTAAAAATCTGGAATCTGAGGCTGCAAAATATCTAAAATTCTTTAAATTTTCTTAGCAATGCACATTACCAATCAAAAATTAAGTTTTGATATATTTACAGTAAGAAATTTACAAAATATCTTCATGGAACATGATCTTAACTTAACATCTCAATTTTGGCATAAAACAGTTGTGCGTTTATTGTTCAGAAATTGATAAAAAGAAACTAGACTAATGAAAAACATTGACACAGACTGATTTCCCACTCTCATTTGTTGATGTTTAAAAAGGTTTTGGGGTCTTTTCAGCTGGTGAGGCTGAGAGAACAATAAACCCAATCTAAACCAGCTCAAAATCATTTAAACCTTTTTAGGCTGGTTTAACATGTTTCAGCAGGCTAAATGTTATGTCAAAGGACGCCACCCTGCGGACCACAAAAGAACTACACTAGTCTGCTAAAAACAACAGTGGCATATAACCTGCCTATTAACAGGAGGGTTGAAGACTACATATTTAACCCCCCCCCCCCCCCCCCCCCATCCCATATATCCATGCTTTCACACTCTCACAATGTATAGAACTCCTTTACAACGTCTGTTTGTTAAGGCCGTTAACCAAAAGCTCCTATAATCTCCAATAACAGATCTTGTAATACATACTAAATCTTTCTGTTACGACACATACGTCATGCAAAGAGCAGGTGGATCTATGCGGTCCACATGCAAAGCAGGATGCGAAGCCGACTGGTCACATATGCTGTGTCTATGCTGTGATGTCATCTGCCGGAAGATGCAGGTTTAGAGCGCTGACTGTATTCCAGTGAAAGGCGTTTGACAGCTTGCCGTAATAAAGGAAATGGGAGAGAAGCGATAGCATTACTCATCTCCATGGAGCACCATATAATGCGCCATCCCTCAAACAACACGTTTTAGAGAAAATGGTGCCCAGTTCAACGACTGGTTAATAACAAACAACCTAATTTCCCCCCCATTGCAATCGTAATACGGTGAGCGTCGACCTTGCTGGTGTGGCCATGAATCCGGCGGAGCAAACGGTTACTTGGCTCATTACGCTCGGGGTTTTGGAATCACCAAAAAAGACCATTTCGGACCCCGATGGATTTCTGCAGTCTTCGCTAAAGGATGGGGTCGTCCTGTGCAGGTTGCTGGAGCGACTGCGTCCAGGCACTACCGATAAAGTAAGCGCGCATCCTCCCTTTGGCGCACCGTGTTTTAGTGTTCATTTTCATGCTATCTTCACACTACACACGCGTTGGTATTTATTATAGCACAAGTGGCATATATAGTGTATATTCAGTAGTTCACAACAGATGTTTAATCCTCTGTATGAATGTAAAAGCTGCCCGCGCAGCAGCAGCAGCACGGTAGAGGCGATCAGTGCGCGCTAGAGCTGCTGTTGCTCCAGGCAACAACATTGGCAGCCGTCGATTTTATTGTGAGATTTGTACTAAGCTGAATGTTTGCCTTCGACTATCATATTTCATGTAAAACCAGTAAAACATATATATTAACCGAATGTATGTGAGATGGTAATGATAACCTACTTAGTATACGCTATGGAAACCCGAGGATAATCGTGTGCAAATCGCATTACATGGCTGTGTATGAATAGCATTAATCTGTTAGGTATTATCAAGGTTAGCTATACACCCTTGCTTATGTTGCTTCCACTGGAAATGGGCCGCCATAGACAGTTAACAGACAAAAAAAAGCAGATGCGCTCTTATTTAAAGAAACAGTGTTTTTATTTTATTCCCATAAGCCACTGCTTCTTTCCAATGCGTTGCAATGCAGACTGAAAAATCATAACAAATAGCATTAAACTGCAGTTCAACACCGGTTATTTTCTTATCTCAACTAAAATACACAGAAATAGTCAGAATGCACACATTAAACCACCACACAAAAACACAATTCATAACAGCAGAGTGAGAACAATATATTCCAACTGAACAAGACAGGCCTACCTGAGGGTAAATGCAAATCTATGAAAGTCATAAAGATTTTAATATGCCTCTCAGAGGGAACAAAATTCAAATTAGATATTTTTTTTTTCTGTAATTACAGGCAGCACATAACCACTCAGGTATAATGAAATTCTGCATGTTTTCTAAAGCAGTTTGTCTTATCCATAAATAATGCATAATGCATGGAGTCTGTCCTTCTTAGTTTGGTGTATACAGAGGGGGCTCTTTAGGAAATCACTCATATTCAGGGTCAGCTCTGACAATGACTAACAGTCTACGACAGCAATAACCTCTTTTCAAGCTCCATCTGGTTTGCTTATCAAATTTCACACTCTCACTGTGAGCATAACAATAGGATGTTTACAGCAGGTGTATATCCTGGCAAGAGAGCTATGTGGAAGTATAAAAAAAATCTAAAGTTTGCATATTTAAAGTGGAAAAAGAAATATTAGTGCACTTGACCTTTTTTAGACGGTGTGAGCAGAAGTATCATGTTTCTGTTGGAACTTTCCACATGATCAGAGTGCAACAGAACTAACCTGTTATACGCAACTGTCATTAATGCAACATTATATATGGACCATTTTATAGAATTGGTTCAAAGTCAGAGCTGGAAACGTGTTGAAAAAAAAGGTCTTTTTCCATCAGATTTGATATGTATGCAAATTGTATACATTCTAGTAACTGTGCTGTTAATTCTCATATTGTATTTTTAGAAAGTTTTTAATATTTGGCCTCTCCCCAAATGTGTCACTAATGAAACACAATATTGTATAATTTAATAAGAAGGGTTATACTGACCTATTAGGATTTTGCTTTCATCTTCCTCGTAAATATATATTTTTCTAGTTTATTAAAAAGTGTTCAGAGGTAAATCAATAATGATTAATTTAACAATATTTCAATTGCAATTTATGAGATCTGATGTATTTTGAATCCAAATTTTCTTTGTAAAAGGTACTGATTTCAAACTTAAGGATTAATTAGTATGAATATATACTGAACCAAACACTACCATAACATCTTAGTATACTTTATACTATACTATACTATACTATATACTTTATATTCAGTATACTTTATTTTTGGCAAAACATCCCATGTTTCGGTAGTGACAGGAATGTTTTGGTAGCAACCACAACACATTAAAGAATTTTAATCCTAACCCTAAAAAAGCATAATTGTACAAACATTTGGTTTATTTCCCCAAATAAAGGATTATGTGTTCCCTTTTGTCACTACTGAAACAATGATATGTTTTGGTTGTGACTGTTTCGGTAGTGACAATTTTAGAGAATAATCAGAATTAGCTTTATTCGGCAAGTGTGCGCAGATACACAAGGAATTTGTTGCGTTTTTTTTTAAGGTGCTCTTGGTACATACATGCATACGTACATACATTACAAACATATTTGACATGAGAACAGAAAACGTTTATATAGTAAGACTTAATAAATAATAATAATGTGTGTGAACAGAAGATTTATGCACAGATTTGTGCATTATTTACCCTACATACAGCTGTATAAATAAAGAAATATGCATATGTATTTACATAATACTTGAGAAAGAGGCAATAATTAAAGATGGAGAATGAATTACAGAAAAGAATTATGGAACACAGGTGATGATTCATGTGTTAGCTGTTTAAGCTTGAGATGGCATGGGGAAAAACAGTTTCAGTAGTGACAAATGTATCGGTAGTGACAATTTAGATCAATTTAGATTAAAATCAGTCTCAGCCAATGGACTAAAACATACACTGTTTTGGTAGTGACATGAAAATTGCGGGGCACTTTTTTTTTTTTTTTTTTACAAAGAAAATATGAAATAAATTTTTTTTTTACTTCACTTAAAAAAAATCTAAAAGATATAAAAAAAACATATCAATGGAATAAAATACAAATTTCCTGACAATTCATAAAAACATGTAAATATATGCTATAGCTTCAGCTGTTTAAGTCAGGCCCACTGACTTAAAATGAAGCATCAGTTTCCTAGCTACAGTAGTCATTGCAGCTCTTAATAGGATGACACTGCAAAGAAGGAAAGCTTTATTGACATTGGGATTTGATTTGCTGATGCTTTCATTCCTCAACATCTCTCAGCAAATCGGCTTGTATTCCACAGATGTATGGTTTGTTAGGATAGGACAATATTTGGCCAAGATACAATTATTTCAAAATCTGACATCTAATGGGGGCAAAAAAAAAAAAAAAAAAAATTATATACATATATATATATAAGAGAGAGAGAGAGAGAGAGAGAGAGAGAAAGAAAGAAAGAATTGCCTCTAAAGTTATCCAAATGAAGTTCTTAGCAATGCATAGCACTAATTCAACATTTTTTGGATATATTTACGGTAGGACATTTACAAAATATCTTCAAGGAACATGGAAAAATTTATAATTTTGACCCATACATTGTATTTTGGCTATTGCTACAAATACACCTGTACTACTTATGACTGGTTTTTCCAATTTTTCCTTAAACTCTCAAACACAAGCATATCCTTTTCTCAATTGCTTGTAAGTACTTTAGATTCAAACAAGCTTCACTGATTCATTTTAGTCAATTTTTTCCACTTCTGTCCACTTTTTGTTTTGTTAATACTGAATGCTATAATACTTTATCTTCATCTTCATGGAACATGATTTCTACTTAATATCCTAAAAGAAAAATCGCTAATTTTACTCATACAATTTATTTTGGGTTATTTCTACAAATATACTCGTGCTACTTATGACTGGTTTTGTGGTCCAGGTTCACATTTGGGATTCAAAGATGAATGAAAGTCAAATGGGTTTGGAATGACGTGAGGGTGAATAAATGATAACAGGATTTTCAGTTCTAGTGAAATAGAACCCAGTCTTAAATTATTTGATGAACTGTGTAGTTTACATGTAATTGTTAAAATCTACAGAATACATTTGTTATTTGCGTTCAACTCAGTTTGGAGAAACTAAATAAAAGAGAAATAAGGCGCCCTGAAAGTGAGAAAGTATTTTTTGTAGATACTGTTATTCCTATGATTATTTTAGATAAGGATGAGTTGGTTGGCAGGCATCTCCCACTTAAAAAATGTACACAGATTCCTTTTACCCCTCTTTATTCCAGTCTGATAATTTTGTAGTGTGAAAATGAGAAACAGATTGCCACACTGGCAGAACCCTCTGGAGAACCTCTAGGCACACGTCTCTGGGGAACTTACAAAATGGAGCACACTGCAGTTCCTGAAAGAACTTAAAAACTGTAACCCCCAGTAACCCCATTAAAGGGGAACGGCTTTGAGGCACTTGAAATATATCTTTGAAGTTCATTATTAAGTACGGAACAAGATATCCAAGCTAGTTTTAAAAGGGTGCCTATAGAGTATTTTCACGACGCACCATCAGTTGGCCATATTGGCGGGACTAAATGCAAACAATGCCACTGAACTGAACAAAACTCACATTATTGCTACTGAAAAGGGTCAGTTATTGTTATGTTTTGGGCTGTACTAATCGGTTAGACTGGCAAAAACATTTGGATTAGGCTACTATAGACTGGCAAAAGTTATAACAAATCAAGGAGAAGAGTGTAAAAAACAGTTTGAGGAAAAAAAGGCATTTGTGGTTGGCCAAACTGAACCAGGATTTCCAGGGCAACAATCTTGACAACATTCATGTTTGTTCTTATCATTTCTGGACAGGGAGGTGAAATATTAGGCTAATATACTAACTTTACCACGTATTAACTTTAGTTTGTCAAAATATTGTGCACTATTTGGAGAATAGTCCTTTATGTGATTGAGCATCTTCCACACGTTTTTTCCCCCCCTGTGGTTTAGACAGCATAAATTAGCAGAACAACATATTCAGTAGTACATTAACCATGCAATCCATGCTGTTGTTTACATCCGAGTATCTCCAACATGGCTGGACATCCGGGTAACTGACCAAACCGTGATGCAGGCCTAAATGCCAAACCCTCTATAGTGATTCTCAAGACGGTATCAATCTGAGAACCCAAATGTGACTCAAGTTTTTTTTTTTCCCAGTTATAAAACACATTTAAGTTCCAATCCACCATGTGTTTTCCTTTCTGTACTGTATGTTGGTCAGCTCACAACATATTGACAACGTGCCTTCATGCTGCAGTACAACAAATTCAGTCACTGACATTAACGCTGGAGTTTTGTCAATTTTGAGTTTGACGAACAGACATGCTTCACAATGCTTCACAGAACGGCGAAAACACTACCAGAACCAAATGCCTGCTACATCATAATGTTTTAACTGCTGTGAGAGTGTTTTGATTTACACTATCCTCATTTACCTCTCAGAATACCTGGCTCTGACTGACAGATCCGTTTTAATTTCCCCCGCCAGAGCAGGGGTGTGTTGATCGCGTCCCGTTTGCCCCATTGTGTTCGGCGTCCATCTGCAAACGTCACTTCCTCCCGCTTCCTGCTGTCCAGTTCCACGGTGCTGCAGATCTGTTTTGCGATGTGTGTGTGGATGTGGTTATAGTCAGGCATCCAGCCCGTGGACTCTCATGCGGGATACTCGAGCCAGTCCTTCACACTTTTCAATTGCTCTTCCCGTTTCCCTCAGATCTATCAAGATCCCAAGAACGACAGCGAGTGCTTGAGCAACATCACGGAGTTTCTCAAAGGCTGCGCGGTGTTTCGCGTCGAGGTAAGTCGGTGTGTTTATAGTCTTTTGACTCTACTGTATGTTGCTGCATTGGCGCCACAATGAAAACAATCAACAAAAGAGACATGCAGTAGACAGAGGAGACGCAACTCTGGACCAATGTGAGTGATATCATGCCCTGCACATCGATTCATTGTCATAGTCTGATGGGACAAAAGCTTGGTAATGTTCTGAAAATGTCGCTAGGGTCTGTTTGGTTGTTGTTTTTGTAATTATTGTCAATGAAATATCTAGATTTAGTGGCGAGTTTGTGCGATACTTCAAGACTGTGTCATCTATGAATGGCGTTGCTTTGTCCATTCATGTACAGTTGGTGTTTTATTTGAGTCTGCATGAATTTGAAGCTCTGGTATAGATTCAAGTTTTGTTTCTGCTTGGTTAAGTTTAACAAAAGTGACTTTCATAATGTGTATCAACATTTAAACTCCAAGTACCTCCAATATGATGATCATTTTGTGATGGACCTCAGTCCAAAAATATTAAAACAAAACAAAAAAAAAAGCATACAGACATTTTTAGGTTAATGTTGTATGTATAATAAGCCTTATATTATAGACATGTTGTTTGCAGAATTAAATGATTGGGTTTTATTTGTGAGTGCTGTTGTAGGCTAAAACAAATTAAATTGACAATGTAAATTGTAATGTAAATTAAAAAGAAATAAGTTAATTTTGTATGATATTAACTGTCCTTTTTGTATAGATTTTTCCCGTTCACTATTAGAGACTTAATGGACTGATCAGTTAAAATTGTCACAAATGTGGACAGAAAGACATACAAAGGGCTAGTGGGATTTTGATCTATGCGCATTTATTAAGGAACAGATGGTTCAGGGTAATGCTAATGTATTGTCAAGTGCATCTAGATGTGGTGAGGTTGAGGCCCATGTCACATATGGAGCTCTTGGTAGCTGCATAATGTGTGAAGCGTTATCTAAACAAGTACTGACAATATCTTAGGAAAAGATACCCTTTTCTCAAGTTCAGTGGATATCATTACTCTATCTTTGAGATTAATGCTGTTCCTGTTCTGTTGGAGATTATGTTAATGAATTCATATCAGGGTTTGTTTGACTTTGCTTTATACCTCCTCTGCATGATGTGGATTTAGGTTTCATCTTTATTTTATTGTGCTTTTGTGTTTTCTCATATAGCTCATTCTTGTTTTCGTGTTTGCTCTTGCATCTCTGTCACAGTAATTTGCCCCTCTCTGACCTGTTAAAAGGTATTTGGTTGACCTGGCAGTGCCTAAGGCTATTGGGGTTCAATGCTGTCATCACCAGCACCGTCACAGTGTGTTCAATTTTGGAATAGAAATGAGCTGTAAGCACTTATGTTTAGTCTTACAGCTGTGAGCACTTGTCACAGATGTTGCAAGGATGTGTTGTTGTTGTCATCATGCCTCCAGCTCATGATTTGTATGCATATTCCCTAATGACAAACTCAACTTATAGGTTATGTGATACAGCTAGGCCTGATTGAAAGGGTTTTTTAATTGCCTGAGAGTTTGTTTTGCATTTTTTTTGTATTAAAGTAAGAGTCTTTGACCTCTGGGGATGAAAGCTTATCCCTTTGCTCCAAATTTGTGGTTTGTAAACAGGATTTTCAAAAATCTCTTCCGTGTCAAGTTCACTCAGCCTCTTCTGAGGCTCCTTCACCATGAAGCACTGAGCTCATTCAGCTGTGATGATGTGATCTCAAGCTTAACTACATGATGGCATTTTCAGATCTCTAGTCTGGCTATACATTTTGCTCAGACTCCTTCTCTTGTTAATGTTTGATTTCATTCTAAATGATATCATATTTCAGTAGGGCCAAAACTGTATTGTATTTCCTGGAATTATAATAATGCACAGCTAGAGCCAAATACATAATTATGTAATCTAGTGATTTATATGCTATATATATGTGAAATATTTTAATTCATTCTTAATGTTTGAATTCTTAATTATTTGTCTTGGAACTTGATAGAAGCAAGACAAAAGATAGGATGAAATGTGACAAATTAAGTCACATTTGACATAATGAAACACTTGAAACTGTAATATAAATATGACAGAGTGAGCCATGTTTTAAAATCACAATAGCTCTTATTGTGTCATATACACTAATGTTTAAATGCTCAATTTTATGATGATTTTGAAGGTTTCTTGTACTCCCCAAGACTGATTTAAAAAATAAAATAAAAACAACAACAAAAATACAGTACAAACAGTAATTTTGTAAAATGTTATTGCAAAAAAATAATAATAATAATAATACATTTAAACATTTTATTTATTGCTGTGATGCAAAGCTGAAATTTTCAGGCATTACTTCAGTCTTTAGTGTCACATGATCCTTCAGAAATAATTTAAAATAATTAAAATATTATTCTAACTTCTATCCTTGTTGAAAACAGTTGTTATGCTTTATTATTTTGTAGCAGTCATGACACATATTTCAGGATTCTTTTGTAAATATAAAGTTGAAAAATGCATTTTGTAACATCATTATGTAAACAGTATAACTTATGATTAAAGGATTAGTTCACTTCCAGAATAAAAATTTCCTGATAATTTACTAACCCCCATGTTTTTCTTTTTTTCAATTTATAGGAAATTAAGGTTTTTAAGGAAAACATTCCAGGATTTTTCTTCCTATAGTAGACTTCAGTGAGAGTCGATGAGTTAAAGGTCCAAATTGCAGTTTCAATGCAGCTTCAAAGGGCTCTACACAATCCCATTTACAAATGCCCTTTACAGAAAAGGTAAAACAATGATGATGGACGACATGATTACGAATGCGTGAAGCCATAGACCTGCATTGCAGAGCTAGTGCAAGATGAGCATTTGTGGTTAAAAAGTATATAATTATATATTTTTTTTTCGTTAGATGAGACCCTTATTCCTCAGTTAGGATTGTGTAGAGCACTTTGAAGCTGCATTGAAACTGCAATTTGGACCTTTAACCCGTTGACTCCCATTGAAGTCTTCTATATAAGAAAAATCCTGAAATAAACAAAAACATAAACATCATGGATGACATGGGGGTGAGTAAAGCTGGCTGCACACTAGACGATTTTAAGGCCGGGGATGTTCCCCAATTCGTCATCTCTGTTGTGTGGTGTCATTACGATTATTTAACTGATCCTGGTCAAGATGGAGCATCCCCGAACTCAAGTCGTAGATATCAAACGTGATTGCTATTTAGGATTCTTTATCGGGCGTTACCCGCAATAGCCAATGAGAGCGAGCAAGTGTCCTGTTACCGGATGCTGCGTCAAAAAAAAAAATGCCACAAAAAATGTGACGAAAGCAGAATACACCATATTCTTTTTTTAATACATTGTTTTCCACTCTGAAACAGAAAGCACGCCGGAAATTGTTCCTACAGTCAACAAATGTGTGGTCTCGCTGTCTGGTCGAATCGTCTAGTGTATGCATTCAGAGGTTATATATAGCTAAAAATCAGAGGAAACTGTCTTCATGTCTGTGGTCTCCCATGGTTTTAAAATTGGTTAAAATTTGAAAATCGTCTAGTGTGCAGCCAGCTTTAATATAATGAGGAAATTTTTATTCTGGAAGTGAATAACTAATTTAGCGTGTCCTTGCTGAATAAAAGTATTAGTTGTTTTTTCCTTACTGATCCCAAACTTGTTTCTGATTAGTATTAACAAATGAATTGAAACTGCACTGTTTAATCAAATTATGGTAGTGAGAGAGCATAAAACCTATGAGGTATATTCTTATATAGTTGCTGTAGAAGTAGGGCATCATTTTCGAATAGACATTCCTACAGTGATTTAGTAAATCATTGAAGGAGCAGCATTATTTTGAAAGGCGAAGCACTCAGGATGATGCATTGTCCACTTATTCACATCCACACACACTTGTTTTTGCTTCTCTCAGGGCATAAACTGTAATCAGAGCGGAAAGTAAAGCGGAAGCTGATATTTTCTCCGGCTGAAGTTTGCATGCACACAGTCACTGTCCATTGACAGAAGTACACATAACTGTCCATCAAACGGTTATAATACTGACAAAGTGCAACCCAGGACAGACTATGTAGAGCTGAACAAATCAGATTTCTCACTTGATGAGCAAAGAGACATCAGTGACCTCTAGCTAACCATACCACCTGCTCGGAAGCCAAACGGCACACGCAGCAAATTTTTCATTGTCCATACTAGGTCTGGACAGGATATATGAAATATTTACCATGTTCACAATTTTTGCTGGCAGAAAATATTGTGAATATGATAATGACTTCACAAAGCAATTTTTGTTTTAGTCCATTACATTTTTAGAAGCATCATATCTTTAGATTAGTTTTGCAATCTTTTCACAAGCATTTTTCATAAATTTGTATTTATTTATTTATTTATTTATTTATTTTTTAATAAAAATATACATGGGTAACTTATGGGTAACTTATTTATGATTCAGACTGTTTTGATATATTGGTGCATATAAACTTGAAGAATTAAGATCATTATTCCTTGTGTTCACATTATTTTTAGGATCATGTTTAACTAGATATTTTGTTGTTTTTTAATATTGTGTATTGGAGTACAGAGTTGATGTAGTTTATGTAGCACAACTAAAAAAATTCCCATAAGCTTTAAGTGCTTAAAATAGGTTAGCGTTCTATAGGTTTTTCTGATGTTTAGAACTGACATGTAGGTGGTCTAGATTAATGATGTTATATAATGTTTTTCTCTCTTCGTAGCCTTTTGAGGCTGGTGACCTGTTTCAGGGCCACAACTTCAGCAGAGTCCTTACTACACTGGTTGCCCTCAATAAAGTGACTGCAGGTAAGTGTATCTTTTCTAGAATTATCCTGTTTAGAAAAAAAAAAAAAGAATCAAATGTGTTTAAAGTTGCTTATGCGCTATTCTTATAGTGTGTATCACTTTCAGATGTTCCCATTGGTTACTCTAATTCTCTGTGTTATCTGTGTTGGTGTAGATATTGGCATAGGCAGTGATTCTGTATGTACCCGCCACTCTTCTGCTCACCGGATCAAGTCCTTCGAATCACTGGCCTCCCAGTCCTCACTGGGCCGATCTTCTAAACTGCTCCATAACCAGTTTCGCAGCCTTGTGAGTAACACTGGGGTGGGAGCACTTAACCAGCCTTAGTAGATCAAAATATTTATTTACATGTGCGTCACATTTACATTACCAAAGTTAAGGGTCAATAAGATTTTTGAAATGTTTTGAAAGAAGTCTGTAACCCACCAGAGCTACATTTGATTAAAAATACAGTAAAAACTGTAATATATTACAATTTCAAATGACATTTCTATCTATATAGTTTAAAATGTAATTTATTCCTGTCATTACTCTTAGCCTTCAGAGTCACAAGATCATTTTAATTTGCTGATTTGGTGCTCAAAAAACATCTCTTATTATCGGTGTTGAAAACTGTGCTGCTTAATGTTTTTTGTAACATTTTTGTAGGACTCTGATGAATGGAAAGTAAACAAGAGCATTTATTCAAAATAGAAATCTTTTGTAACATTATTATAAAAGCCTTTATTGTTGCTTTTGGTCAATTTAATGCATCCTAATTTCCTAAAAAAAATAATTTGCTGTTTTACTGTAGTAATGAGAAGCTTGTGAAATCTATCAATGGCCCTGTGAAATTAACTGACTAAGAACCTGGTCTTGTGACGAAAACATACCTCTGGAAACTTTTTCGCAAGATCCAAAATACGTAGCAATAAGTACATATAACTGCAGTTTCCAACAGAAATGAATGCTAGATGTAGTAAAACTGTGAGCACTTATAATCATTTTCATACACAGCATGTGTCGCTTTCCGGACGTAATAAGCTTGCTTGTTAGCTCAGCTGGCATGGAATTGGACTTAGGATGCGGAATCCTTGGGTACGAATCTCATGGAGAGCATGACTCATGATAAAAGAGCTGAAAGGTAAATAAAAAAACAAGCTAAAACGGCATGTTTGCGATTGCGTTTTTACATCACATTCGTATTTGTTCACAGGCCCGGCGCCAAGGTGGGGACCGAGCCCTTCACCCGCGGAATACGCTTTTATATGCGAAAAACTATACCGAATGCGATTTCAGCCGAGGGTACCCCTCCAATCTGATTTGTGCCACCTCAGATTCAATTTGACCCACTCCAACCCCCCAAAACTTGTCTATTTTAACCATTCGATTCAAACATTCAACACCAGTGTATTTAAATTTTCACTGCTAAATTTAAATGTGCTTTTTTGCGCCTTGTCTGGCGCTGAGCCAGATAACACGCTCAGTGCTTGTTTTAAAAAAAATAAAACAGAAAAATAATGTTTTAGACATTTAAAATAAGTACTAGCAAAAAAAGTTACATTTAGTTTCATAATAATTCACTTTCTTACTGAATAGTCAGTTTTTTACATAAAATAAGCCTAACTCCACTGGAGTCTGCCGGTCTTTACGTGCGCCCTCTGATGGAAAGGAGTGGGAGAAAAAAACATGCCGGGAGGTTGCTGCTTCATTCAACCTTGGCCTGAAAATGACAAATGCAAATTATGGTTAAAAGGAGAACTAAACACTTCAGTAGCCTCCTGTAAAGTCTGCTTTTTCAAGAAAGAGTCTGCACTTTCGAGCCATATGAAAGGTAAATAAAAATGCCCCTGCTCAGTTCAACAAAATCTTAAGACTGTTGCGATAAATGTATGCAATGGCAATACAGAGGCGTTTAGATTAGTCCGACTCCTCAGTGAAGAAAAATCTGCAAAGCGATACGGTTTGTATTCCGATCATGCGCTCACTGAATGCATTCTGCACTCTCTCGACTTCTGTCAACAACAGTGCAGATACGATGTAAACAAGAAATTCATTCAGTGAGCTCATTCTAGGCATTTTCATTTCAATTACATTTTAATTTATGCATTTGTGAAAAACCTGTTTTTTTAAATTTTGAATGTTAGTTTAGTTTAGTATCATGTTTTTTTTTGTTTTCTTTTTACAGTCATTAATATGTTACCAGGCATAGACATTGCCCTGCTCATTCGATATTTCACATCCAATATGTCATGAATCGTACATGGCAGTACGTATTTTGAGTCTTGCAAGTTCCTAGAAGTCTGTTTTCACCATGAGGCCAGGTTGGACTAAAGATGTTAGGAAACTCAACTTGACACCCCAGTGTGTAATTGTCATGTTGGTGTATTTTTAACCACGGTAGAAAGGCATAGATATCTTTTGTTTGATGTTGCTAGAAAATCTGCTTAAACATTAATTCATGTAAATGGGTCAGTTTTGATTTGTGGAGTTTGTTAACACACTATGAAGCTGGATGTAAACATAAGTTCTCTCTCTCTCTCTCTCGTAGGACATGACGGAGAACAGTAACGCTCAGTTAGTGGTTAAAGCTCGCTTCAACTTCCAGCAGACCAATGAGGATGAGCTTTCTTTCAGCAAGGGTGACATCATCAATGTCACTCGCACAGAAGAAGGGGGTTGGTGGGAAGGATCCCTCAATGGCAAGACAGGCTGGTTTCCAAGTAATTATGTCAGAGAGGTTAAGGGGTCTGGTAAGTGTCAGTTTGCAACACAGTCTTCTCTTGATCCACAGTGCACCATTATTAAAACACACTGTGTCTTTACAGACAAACAAGTATCCCCTAAATCTGGAACCCTTAAAAGCCCCCCCAAAGGTTTTGATACCACAGCCATCAGTAAAACCTATTACAACCTGGTAAGCACATTTCAATCAATTATTCTTTTCAAGAGTCCCCACGTTGATTTGCTTGATTTTAGATGTTTTGCGCACAAAGTGTAATCAGAATCGGTTGATTTGTGCATGTGCGCTGCTGATTTGTAATCATTGGGTTAAAAACATCTCTTAAAATAGCTGCTTTTTGTTTGTCTTCAGGTGCTACAGAACATTTTAGAAACTGAAACAGAGTATTCAAAGGAGCTCCAGAACCTTTTGACCAACTACCTGAGACCTCTACAGATGACAGAAAGGTAAAAAGCTTTACTTTTCCCTCAAAAAGCACACACACACACACACACACACACACACACACACACACACACACACTTACGGCCAATAAAATATGAGAAGGAAATACACAGTTTAGTTTTAAAATTCATGTTTATTCAGTGTCATCTGGTTATGGCTGTTGGGTTTAGTGTAATTCATTAAAAAATAATGTAATCTACAAACTGATTTATTGATTGTTTCTCATAGACTGAGCACATCAGATGTAAGTGTCATTCTTGGGAACCTGGAGGAAATCAGCACTTTCCAGCAGACTCTGGTCCAGTCGCTGGAGGACTGTACCAAGTGAGTATTATTCTAACCATGAGCAGCCTTGTAATTCCTGGCCCCTCTCTTAATAGCCCCTGAGTAATTTACGACAGGAGGGCCGAAGCACTTAGTGAAACTGAGACTCAATCAAATGTATCAGGTTTCGACTCCTAGATGATGAAAATAGACCTGGGCAGTAACCTGAGGTCCATTAAAAAGATTTGAGTATCACTAAAGGTTACTAATGTTTACACTGACCTCTAGTGGTAAATCTTTTAATGAGTTTGGAAAATGCTAACTGAGTTTCCCAGCAAAGCTGTTTATGAATTTATACCTTTTAGAGAAAGTAAATTGAGCATATTGAAGTAAATTATTATTATTATTATTTTTATTTATTTATTTTGTTTGTAGAAACGTTATATTTAATGAAAAATATACATTCATTAACAGTCTAATGTTATTGGATAGTACAATTTTAATGTTTTTCTGCTCACCAAGCCTAAATTTATTTGATCCAGAATATTTTAAAATATAATTTATTCCTGTGATCAAAGCTATATTTTCAACATCATTACTCCAGTCTTCAGTATCACATGTTCCTTCAGAAATCATTCTAATATGCTCATTTGCTGTTCAAGAAACATTTTTTATTATTATGAATATTTAAAACAGTTGAGTATTTTTTTTCAAAAGATCAGGATTTATCTGAAAGCTTTTGAAACATTATACACATTCAAAAGTTTGGAGTCATTATAATTTTTATTGATCAAAAGTGATGGTAAAGTCATTTATAATGTTACAAAATTATAATGTTTCTATTTCAGATAAATGCTGTTCTTTTGAACTTTCTTTCCACCACAGAAACCTGAAAAAATCTACTTTAGCTGTTTTCAACATCATAAAAATAATAAATGTTTTTTGAGCAGCAAATCAGAATATTAGAATGATTTCTGAAGGATCATGTGACTGCAGTAATATGCAAATTCAACTTTAAAATTACAGAAATAAATTACATTTTAAAATGTATTCAAATAGAAAAGAGTTATTTTACAATATTTTAAAATGTTACTGTTTTTGCTGTGCTTTGGATCAAATAAATGCAGGCTTGGTGAGCAGAAGAGACTTTTAAAAACACTTAAAAAAAACCCTAAAAAATCTTTTGGTAGTGGATAGATAAAAAAAATAAATGACACAATTATGAAATGTTATAAAACTAACTTTATATTGTTAAATTATTGTATATTTCAGCTGGGGTGACCAGGCTCTGTTGGGTCCTATTGCCTGTCCTGTTTTTTTTTTTTTAATAAGTCTCTTATTCTCACAAAGGCTGCATTTATTTTGATTAGAAATTCAGTCAAATTGTGAAATATTGTTGAAATGTAAAGTTTTACATTTTTTCTTTTTGAACATAATAAAATGCATATTAAAATGCACTGATTAAAAATTGCATGATGATTTATTTATTTAATAAATAGAAAGTTTAAAATAACAGCATGTATTTGAAACAGTTGAATGCATCCTTGCTGAATATAAGTATTTATTTCTTTCAAAAACATTCTATGAACTCCAATGGCAGTGTATCTACAAAATATGTCAATTTAATTTCAGTTTAAGCTGTTTGGGATGAATTAATTGCAAAATTTCCTTTAAGAGCGGAAGCAGTCATTTGTAAATTTTATTAGTATGGCTTCCGATCTCATCCACATCCAGCTATTTTTAGCTGTACAAAACAGCTTGTTTTGCAACTTGATATTGCAAATTGATGTGTCTTACCATATTATTTTAATGTGTAATCTTAATTATGAGCACACTGGTTTGTAGTGCAAACAGTTTTACTGTTTACTGCACTTTTTTTTCTTGTCGTTATTTCCCTATAGCAACTAATGAAGAACAAGGTGGATAGGTTCGGAAGAATCCTGAACAGATTATTTGAAGAATATTAGCACAATATTTGTGTAATAATTTGTCCTCAATGTTCTGTGATTAAGGCTTCCAGAGCTGCAGCAGAAAGTGGGAGGGTTCTTCCTGAATCTCATGCCCCAGACGAGGTCTCTTTATGTGTCTTACTGCTCCAACCACCCATCGGCAGTCAGTATTCTCACTGATCACAGGTACATCACCGTACTGTGTCCTAATTTCACAGAGAACCTCTCCACTGATAGCTGGTGATAACTTCTCATTTCCATCCCTGCAGTGAGGAGCTTGGGGAGTTCATGGAGGGGAGGGGTGCGTCGATACCAGGCATTCTCACTCTGACCTCTGGCCTCAGCAAGCCCTTCATGAGACTGGACAAATATCCCACATTACTGAAGGAACTAGAAAGACACATGGAGGTAGACTAGAGAGACTGAGTTTGTATCTGCTTTCTATTGAGGTTTTAACGGTTGGTGGCATTTCAATGTAATGTCTTCCTTTCAGGAGGGTCATCCAGACAGGACTGAAATTCAGAAATGTATGACTGCTTTCAAGAATCTCTCTGTAAGTGTTAAATGCCTAGTTAACATGCTAAAGCAGACTGGTGTCCCATGGCTTTGCTGCTGCGGTTAGGTGTGGATCATTCCCATAGCAACCAGCCTTCGTAACGTATTGTGTTGCCATGGTTACAGGCACAATGTCAGGAGGTGCGGAAGCGTAAGGAGCTCGAGCTTCAGATCCTGAGTGAAACGATCCGTCTGTGGGAGGGGGAGGACATTAGGACCCTGGGTTTAGTGCTGTATATGAGCCAGGCCATGGTCCAGAACCACGGCTGTGAGGTGAGATCTCAATAGCTGATACACTTGAAAATTTTCTCCCCTATAAATGTGAATTTGGGGTGTGGCTTTCTGAGTTTTTGACCAATACCAGACATTAAAGGGATAGTTGTGAAAAATGAAATTTATCTCAATAATTACTTACCCTCATGTTGTTCCAAACCCATAAGCCCTTCATTCATCTTCAGAACACAAGTGAAGATATTTTTGATGAAATTCAAAAGTTTTATGATCCTGCATAGAAAGCAACGCAACTGACACGTTCAAGGTCCAGAAAGGTAGTAAGGACATTGTTAAAATAGTCCATGTGACATCAGTGGTTCATACGTAATTTTATGAAGTATACTTTTTGTGTGCAAAGAAAACAATAATAACAACTTTATTCAACAATTTGGCCTCTTGCCCGTCAGTCTTTGATGTGCTTTCACGAGAGTACAATGACACATGACAAAATGGTTGAAAACACATTATTTTCATTTTCTTAGCACACAAAAAGTATTCTCCTAGCTTCATAAAACTATGGTTGAACCACTGATGTCACATGGGCTGTTTTATCGATGTCCTTTCTACCTTTTTGGGCCATGAACGTGGTCAGAAAGCTCTCAGATTTAATAAAAAAAAAATCTTGATTTGTGTTCTGAAGAAGAACAAAGGTCTTACAGGTTTGGAATGACATGAGGGTAAGTAATTAATGGCAGAATTTTCATTTTTGGGTGATCTCTTTAAAAATAGATTTCAGAATTGAAAATAAAAATAAAAAAGGACACCATGCATGGAAAAGCTTAATAACAGCACAAATGCATTGTAAGCAAATAACATGTTTCAAAATGACCTGTTGCTGATTCATATTGACAAAAATGGCAGTAGTTTTTCACAGTGATTTCAGTCCTATGGTTATAAAGGCTATGTGGTTTTATTATTATTTTTTTTCTAGGATAAGCATGAACGCTACCTTCTGCTGTTTCCTCATGTTTTGCTTATCCTGTCTGCCAGTCCAAGGATGAGTGGCTTCATCTACCAGGTCAGAAACCAGCTGCTGTCAGAAAAGATTACTACACAGCCAAATAATTCTCACTGTCCTCACTCCACCATCCCCTAAAATCCACTCAAATCGCGGCATTTCAAAACATTAGAATGGCACTTGCGGCTCTGGCACAAAAAGAAAATGTCTGCTTTGTTTTTCTCAGGGCAAGCTACCTTTGAGTGGGATGACGGTGACTCCATTAGAAGACTGTGAAAGTCATAAAAATGCTTTTGAACTCTCAGGTAAGGACAAACTGACTCACATCTTATGTGTTCAGGACACAGTCGAGCGTATTTGATCATTCTTAGTCATTCATTGACTTTGCTTGTGTGTGTGTCCATCCAACAGGAAGCATGTTTGAGAGACTTCAGGTGATCTGCTATAACAAACAGGATCTGCAGGACTGGCTCGAGCATCTGAACCGACAGACCAAGCACACCACCATGGCGGCTCCCAGCATGAAACCCCTTACTGTTCCCTGCCACACGGTGAGTCACCGATTTAACGTCACATCTTAGAAAACAACACATATGGTATTTAAATATTTATAAAGAGATAATTCACCCAAAAATGAAATTTGCCTCATGATTTACTCACCCTCAAGCCATCTTTCAGAAGAAAATATAAATATAGAAAATACTTTAAAGCTGCAGGCTGTAGGTTTTGCCTCTTTGTCACCATCTCTGTCTGAAAACCTGCAATTGCAGTTAAGTGCGCAATTATCTTTCATGCGTGGGTTGTGCTCCGGCACGGCTCCAGTGCGGATGAATCTAATGTTTTGGTACCATTGTGGATATTCACTGTACTTAGGAATCACAGATTAACAGATTCAAATATATGGCACAAATAAAAATTTTCACTGGATATTGCCATCTAAGAGTAAGTAACAAGTCTAAAACTTTTGTTCTGACCAACTGAGGAAAAACGCTACAGGTGTTTAAATCTAACGATCGGTTATCTCATATCACATCAAACTAGCAAGTTATTATTACTGTTATACTTTGTTCTCAATTTGTTCATGTTAACAACATCAGCGTTGTGTAACTATGTGTATGTAGTGTGTAGGCCTATTAGCATTTCTGTTTTTGTAAAGTCTAATCTCTGATTAACATAAAATTCAAATTTCATATAAAGAAATTCTTTTAGCCGAAAAAGCAAATCACTCTTCCTTAGAACCGGTGTTCTCTTTAAAATACAAAACTTGTGAAATCCCACACAGGCTATCTGCAAACAGATGCATATTTAAAACTGGAGTAATCCAATTTCAGACACTTGTGTTTCATAAACACACAAACTTTTTGGATTACAATCTGCAACCAAAAAAATAAGTTTAATTATTTCAGCCGCTGTGAGAAAAGGTTATAAACGATCTGGCACCTGCAGCATTCTCACATGCGATTATGTTACTAGCCGGGACGCCTTCTTTATGTTAACAGACGTGACGTAGTGATGCAGTGGCATGCTTGAATTTCATGCGAAAACCTACCAGTACCACTCAATTTAAAAAACATTATTATAAGCTAACCGTGGTGAATCAGGCTAAAGTAAGGTGATAGTTTTGAACACTGGCTGGTTATGTACTTGCTCAGAAATTGATTTTGTGTAATTTTTAACCAAAAAAGTTACGGACTGCAGCTTTAAAAAATGGCATTTTAATTATAATGGCAGTGAATGGGGTTTAAGATTTTGATGTCCAATAAAGTGCATAAATCCATAATAAAAAGCACTCCACACAGCTCTGGGAGGCTAATAAAGGCATTTTTTGTAAGAAAAATATGCATATTTACAAACCGTAACCCTCTACTAATCTCTAGCTTCAGCTAACTGTCTTACACACGTTCACAAAAGAGTGACTTAGGCGAATGCGGTGATGAACGCAGAAACTAGTAAAGATAGAAAAAAAAAAACACCAGTCACAAATTAGAAATACAAAAAGAGGATTTGTAATTAAAAATGTTTGTTGATTTTTTATATAAGCCAAAAGAAGACTGGTTTTCCTTTTCTGTAAACAAAATTTGGTTCTCGCGAGACTAGCATACGCAATGCCTTTGCTCTCGTGAACAAGTGCATGACAGTTAGCGGATGATAGAGATCATGGTTTTAAATATGGATATTTTTCTTACAAAACCACATTGCTTTACTTTAGAAAGCCTTTATTAACACCCCCGGGGTTGTGTGGAGTACTTTTTATGATGGATGGATGCACTTTATTGAACTTCAAATCTCAACACCCATTAACTGACATTATAAAGTTTAGAGAGACGGGACATTTTTTTTTTAATATAACTCTGATTGTATTCGTCTGAAAGAAAATAGTCATATACACCTAGGATGGCTTGAGGGTGAGTAAATCATGGGGTAAAACACTTCAATAAACTGCTATGTAGAAAGCTTTACAAAAAAGTTAAAACAACACACACTTTGTGAACACCAGACTTAAACTACTTTACAAAATATAAAGTCAAGTGTGTTATAACACACAACATCTATTTATTTAGTGTTGGAATATGACCTGTCCATTATCTTCAACTTAAATGTTGACTTAAATTTTACCCCTCCAGCTCCCGTCTCACCCTCTGACGCCGTCCAGACATGCAGAAAGTCGGGGCCTGACAGTTGCTCCTGCCTACCACACCTTACCACACCCCTCCTCTCATGGGGCCCCTCACAGCACCATGATGTGGGGCCCTCTGGAGCCCCCCAAAACCCAGAAGCCCTGGAGCCTGAGCTGCTTGCGTCCAGCACCCCCACTTAGGCCCTCAGCTGCTCTTTGCTATAAAGAGGTATTTTGGGCTCAGATTAAAATTAATTATGCAGCATACTGGACTTCCAGATAAAATATTCTTTTATTTTTATATTCTTATATTCTATTATTTATTTTGTCATTAATTACTCATGTTGTTCCAAACTTATAAGACCTTAGTTCATCTTCGGAAAAACAAATTAAGATAATTTTGATCAAATCTAGGAGTTTTCTGATCCTTCATAGACACAACTAACATGTTGAAGGCCCAGAAAGTAAGGACATTTTTAAAATAGTCCATGTGACATCAGTGGTTCAACCGCAAGGTTATGAAACTACGAGAATACTTTTTGTGCACAAAGAAAACAAAAGTATTCGCATACATCGTGGTACTGTTGTGGATGCACAGTAGAGACTGACACGGAAGAGAAGAAATGGTTGAATAAAGTTGTTATTTTTGTTTTCTTTGTGCACAAAAAGTATGCTCATAGCTTCATAAAATTAAGGTTGAACCAGTGATGTCACATTTGACATGGACTATTTTAACAATGTCCTTACTACCTTTCTGGGACTCTGATTTTATCAAAAAAATTTTAATTTGTGTTCTGAAGATCAGTGAAGGCCTTACGGGTTTGGAATGACATGACGGTGAGTAATTAATGACAGAATTACAATTTTTGGTTAAATTGTAACTTCAACACAATTCTTAAACTTACTAAATAAGTATAATGGCTCTGTAAGTCCTTGTGTGTCTCTTTTTCTATCATTTACATCCCCCCACTTGTTTCAGGACCTCAGTAAAAGTCCCAAGACTATGAAAAAGCTGCTGCCCAAGAGGAAGCCGGAGAGGAAGCCGTCCGATGAGGAGTTTGCACTGAGGAAGAGTAAGTCAGGCAGTTTATGTTATTCTTAATATTGAGAGTTTCTGAAAGATCATGCGTCTGATGTAACCTCTGACCTGTGCAGGTACCGTAGCTTTGGAGGAAGACGCTCAGATCCTGAAAGTGATCGAGGCCTACTGCACGAGTGCCAAAACTAGACAGACTCTGAACTCAAGTAAGTCTCACACGCGGGTCTGTTCACCTCCGCCTCGCTTCCTCTAAGACATTCCTCATTCATATCTACTCTTCTATGTGTAACATAGAAATAAACTAAAGTCTGTTGATCTTAACAAGATTATTCTGGGATCTCTTATAACAAATATCCTCTCTCTTTTTTCCTCATCATACTTAATGTTCATTTATTTGTCATGACCCCTTCCTCCCCATATTTTGATTTTGACATCTTTGTCCATCATTTTTATTTCGTTATCAAATTCATTTACTCTTTCGGGGTATAATTGCTTCTCCCATCCGTGTGGTTGCACAACCCACATCCATTCTTTGTTCGGCCCCCTTGATTTATTCCCTTTCCATTTGCAATTCTCCCTCCCTTCATTCATCATCTGCGACTGGATGGCCTCTTCAGCATGGCAAGGCACTGATCTCATGCATAACCACGTTTTGGATCAATCCAGTGTGGACTCTCTGGGCCGCCGTAGCAGTATCTCAAGGCCCGAGGCCACCTCGGACCTCTCAGAGGACTCTGACTATGACAGTATATGGACGGCCCACAGTTACAGGATGGGCTCTGTTTCTCGTAAGAGCTCCTACATCTCCCACCAAAACTAAACTCCCCCTCACTTCTCTTATTTTAAGTGACTTGATATTTATTTGAAACTATTTATTTATTTAATGATCTGTCACTGTAATGTGTATTTATTTTATTAATTTTATTTATTTATTTTTTTAGTGTTGTATTAATACACCTCATCATCATTTTCTGCATATATATGCACTTTCCCAAAGCAGTTCCCTGTTGCCTTGACATCTTGACAACTCCCCCTGAAACCACCAACCTCACTTAACTCAGTATTTTTTTTAATTTGTTTGCTTTTGGTATTTATTTAAGTGTCCTTTTAAAAAAAATGATGTTTTCATTCCCTCATTCCCAGATGTATTTAATTATTAACGCTGTTGAAGGTACGATGCACTCCGAAGGCAACAAGGACAGGTTCTGCTGTAAAAGAAAAAAGATGCTAAAATCTCTTAATGTGTCTGTAAATATTAGAGTATTGTCATTCATCTGAAATGTGTGGTATTAACTTGGACTTTGTTTACTGAATGTGAACATTAGATGCCGCTCTGTTGAAATGAGGAGTTGGGTCTCTTTTATCAGAGAGCTTCATGAATGAGAGAAATTCATAACTATGATTCTCAGATGGCACCACGGACAGTATTACTGGGGACGTTTTGTTCATACTTATGTGACATAAATGTATTTATTTTCAATTTGTAAATGTATTTTGAATGATTTTGGACTTTTTGTATGCTTGTATCTAACATGTAAGTTTATAGTGGTGTCTATGGTGAAAAAGTATGGAAGTTTACAAAACAAATGTTGAATTTAATGTTGGTTTAAATTCTATTAGAATCCATTCAAATCAGGTGTGTGGATGGTAATAGTCAAGAGTTCGTCACCGTTCATTCGAGACTCTGTCAAAGCCTCAGTGTTTGATGCTTTTCCTCTTTTATGTATGATGTGTTTATGAGACAAATGAGAAAATCGACTTGCCAATTATTTCAGTAATGACAAAGAGTATAATTCCTCATGTTATGTGATATCTTGTGACCAAGTTCTATTCTGTGGTTAAAAAAAAAATGAACAAGAAGAAAAAATATGAATTTACTACCTTTTTGTCGGTCGTTTCATTCAGATATTCTTAAAACCGTTCAACAGAGATACTTCAGTGATGTTTACGTGGTTTGAAATTAAGTGTTTGTTATATATATGCAGAGTCAAATATATGACAAAATACCACAAACATTGTAATATACATTTTGAATAAATCTTGGGTTGTTTTGTACAGTATGTTTATCCTTTGAAAAATTTTTCTGTTACAACATAAAGTTATGTTTTTGTTTCCTTAGATGATTTTTCTTATAAATGTACTGCTTATTTTCATTTAATGTGGTTTGGTTTTGTGGTTGAGGAAATTTTAGTTTTACCACCCCTCAGGAAACCCTTGATCCTCTGGTTTTTGAATGCTTTTAGTTTTCTTGGATGATCCCTCTCTGCATGACTAACTCCTGTCTCACTCACGCACAGTCCTGTGTAAGTTTGATCCAGTCCAAACCATTTTTTTGAGGCACAGTGGTCCTGTACTGACCTAGTCAATGAGTCCAATTTAACCAAAACTCCTGAAATCAATCTGCGGGGCTTCTCTTTTGAAACAGGACAGTGGAAAGATGCCAGTCCAGCACTGATAGTTCCAGGGGAGGAGAAGTTCAGTGTAGACGAGTTGAAGAGTAACGGTCAGACTCTTCTGGAGGAGAAGTAAGACTGCATATTTGTCCATTTCCAGAACAGGGTTTATATTGGGAATTGAACCCAAATTGAATAAAGCTACAAGACTTAGTATGCATTAAAGAAGTATTTACTGATATGTTCAATATTTCATGTTTCCTAGGAGCCTTGTGGATGTTGTTTATGCTCTGAGAGAAGAGGTACAAGAACTCAAACAGGTGAGTGTCTGTGAGGAAGTTTTTCCTAATATTTAAATTGATAGAAAACAATACTTAATGTTTTCTAATTTCTGCTCACGTGATTTTACCATTCTAACAGGACTATAAAAAAATGAAGAAATCCCTGGAGGAAGAACAGAGAGCCCGGAAAGATCTGGAGAGGGTAGTTAGAAAAATGTTAAAAAATATAAACGATCCTTCTTGGGATGAGACCAATTTATGATATCAGTGTTGCTCCCTTACTAGCTTTGTTCTTTCACATTAGTGGTTAAAATGACTGGGAAGTTCAACCAGAATGTTCAGATTATGTGTTTTGTTACATTGAAACTATTGAATACCTTTGATGTTCATAGGTATGAGTCTGTAGTAACAATGTGTTACATAGAGTTGAAGTAAAAAATTTACATAGTTCTTGCAATGTTAATTATTTTACCAAAATAAGAGGGAACATGCAAAATGCATGATATTTTTTATTTAGTACTGACCTGAAT
Organism: Cirrhinus molitorella; assembly: GCA_033026305.1. Classification (NCBI taxonomy): domain Eukaryota; kingdom Metazoa; phylum Chordata; class Actinopteri; order Cypriniformes; family Cyprinidae; genus Cirrhinus; species Cirrhinus molitorella. The sequence continues at coordinate 25,233,506 of CM065122.1, read as the reverse complement.
AAGATATTTCACATAACAGACGCTTAAATATAGTCCACAAGAGAAAATAATAGTTGAATTTATAAAAATGACCCCATTCAAAAGTTTACATACGCTTGATTCTTAATATTGTGTTGTTACCTGAACAATCCACAGCTGTGTGTGTTTTTTTTAAGTGATAGTTGTTCATGAGTCCCTTGTTTATCCTGAACAGTTAAACTGCCCACTGATCTTCAGAAAAATCTTTCGGGTCCCAAAAAATTCTTTGGTTTTTCAGCATTTTTGTGTATTTGAACCTATTCCAATGACTATATGATTTCACACTGAGGACATGAGGAACTCATAAACAACTATCACTAAACAAAAACAAAAACAAAAGACAGCTGTGGATCATTCAGATAACAACATGGTATTAAGAGTTAGGTTAAGCATATGTAAACTTTTGAACGGGGTCATTTTTTTTTGTACTTTCTCTTGTGGACTACATTCTTATTCAGGTCAGTACTAAACAAAAAATAACATGCATTTTACATGATCCCCCCTATTTTGGTAAAATAATTAACATTTTGCAGGTTCTGCAAGGTATATATAAACTTCACCTCAACTGTATTTGACCTTATATGGCTCATTCTGATGTTCAAACTCTAAAAGATGGTCTTTTAGTGAATCTACACCAGTTTAGTTTGCGAAATTCTAAAGAAATTTAAAACCACTAATGTATATCTCAACAATCATGATGTGACTTGCTTGTTTGAAGTCGTAACCAAATCTCGTCAGGTGGCATGAGTGTAAACTGTGAACGTCCCTGACGAGTTTGTCGTTCACCTGATGTTAAGGTGTTGCGATAGACAGTACCTCAGTCTTCACATCCCACTAATGTTTGGGATTTTGAGTGTCCTGTTTTTCTACATATAACCTTTGTCATTACAAAGGTTCAGGAGATCTTCATATTTAATGTTAAGTTTTATTTTTAACTAACTTTTATTCAGATGCTCTCTGATCTGTGAATATTCCCATGATGTGGTACCGAGAACTTTTCCATTCCTTTCAATTATTGTTTACAAATGACTCAAATGTTGGTAATTAATCATTAATTCAACAAAGTGCGTACATAGCAAATTTCACGCTGTATGTTGAATTCATGATGACATGATACTTGTATGTCAGGATATTTAGTATGTTTTAGGTGCCATTGTAATTCAAGCTGTGACAGGATTTCAATATTATGATACTCATTATACCTGGATTATTTTTTTAATCATTTGAGTTGCGTCTGTATACATTTTAGTGTCACTCACTTAGTGTGACCAAAGCAAAAGCCAAACTCTTATTTATGGACTTTACTGTCTGTGACTTATTACTGTACTGTAAAGACATTTATTCCTATAGCTCTTACACAACACTAATAGAATAGCCTCATCAGAATTCATGTTGGATATTTATTTAGTGTTCTTTACCTCAGCTCTGTGTTACTGTAAATTAATTCTGTAAATAAAGAGTTGTTTATTTGCCTCTCTACTTCAGTGGCATCAGTTGGGCTTAAAAAGAGAAATTACTGTAAATTACTATTAAGTCTTAATAGCAGCCATAACTTCAGTCTTCAGTGTAACATGATCCTTCAGAAATCATTTATATATACTGATTTGCTGCAAGAAACATTTTTTTATGACTGTCAGGTTTAAAAACAGTTGTTGCTTAATATTTCATTTTTGTGTGATGAATAGAAAGTTAAATTTACTGTCCATTTTTTTGATCCATTTAATGCATTTATAATTATAACTCTAAGAATTTTTCCCATTGTGAAAAACTTTGACCCGCAACTTTGACCTCTGATGTTTATCACACGAGCAACGTGATAATGCATCTTGCAGATGTATTAACTGTGTAAATGAAAAAACATGTGGGGTGTTCAACGCAGGAGTTTAAGCTTTAAGTTTCGGTACTCTGTCAAGGGGAAGGGCACGATGACACGGGTGACTTTATGCCCTTGTCTTGCGTCTGCACACAACAGTTGCGGGTGAAGGTTGTGCATGCGCCAGGCTCTATTACAGTGACAAGGCAATCTAGTCCCTTTGTGGGCGATGATTCTACTTCATTGATTTACAATGGAAAGGATATAATTTTGCTGGTGTTGGCAAAAAGCTCAAATGTCAGGCTTTTCAGAATGCCAGCATTGCCTTGTTCGCAGATGAATAAGGAGAAAGTCACCTTTTGTCTCCTGTTAAATATTCCTGCATAAATACAAAGGAGCATAATGCCCTCCTGATAAAAGGAAGCCCTGATTTAGCCTGATTTATCCTTTAGTGTATAGATAAAACCTGCAGATAAATGCCAGGTTGGCCTTTTCATTTTTGTTCTCTGCCGTTCGCTTCCCTTTTTACAGCATATCGAGTTTGGAAGACGGGTGTCGCTTTTGTGGAAAGGACACAACTAGCCATAATCAGTGTATCACAATTTGTCACCGAAAATGCTTCAGACCTTCATTATTGACGTTCGTGTTGGTTCGAAGCCATAGCAGTTGTGCAGTTTACCCATCGGTTACTGTTGAAAAGTTTGACTCCCAGGTATTAACAGCCTCTTCACAGTAACGGTTAAAGCACACAACCTGTCGTTGAAATGCGAAAGGGACGGCAGGACTCCGTGGACATGGAATCAATTAGCTTTTGACCGGTCTATACACACATACACACGCACACACAGTCGCTTGTCTAAGACCCTGTCTTTCCCTTTCTTTTTCTCCTTTGGTCTATTCAGTAGCCTGTGATCATTTAGATTTGACATGCATTGTGGCTGAGCTGGTCTCTCTCTTTTGCTCTCTCCCTCTCCCTCTTTTGCTACTGTCTGTCATTAATTTCCAGGCTTTACAATTTGCCAAAAAAGAAAGAGAAAAGAGTGAGTGAGTGGTGGAAGGATAAGAGCTCAGTGTCCTTTTGAAGGGGTTTGTTATTGCACAAAAACAGCCGCCCAATAATTTTTCGTCAATGTTTAACTCTAAAAGCTTTTCCCCGTCAGCTTTTGAAAAGAAGAGCAATAAAGCCCTATTCATACGGACTGAATAAAAACAGTCCTCTGGGGGCTATGACCGAAGGGCTTCCTTTCTTCTGCCTCTAATCAAATAGGAACTGAAATGAATTAGAGTTTTCTTATGAAAATAGCCTTTGTTGTCAGGCAGGCCGGTAATTCATAAACAATAAGCAACGTCATTGTGTGGCTAGTAATATATTCATGCTGTGGAAAGGCTAGAAGGCAGTGCAGGACTATGGCTCTGTGAATGAGGGGCGGGAAGGATTGGTCCTGGACTCTTCATTTGCAGTCTGCACAGTGGGTGGTTCTGGTAACCACTAGTTTCTCTCTGTCTCTCTGCTTTTCTCTCATGCTCCTGGCATGGTTTCCTCATTTTTCTCATTTCTTCAATGATTCTTTCGTTTCCATCTTTCTCGTTACTGGCTCATTTCGACCTTTCTCAAAGGCCTCTTGCTCTTCCCCTGAATTTTGAACTGTCAGGTTTTTTGTTTGCTCTCACATTCTCCTCCCCTCTTCTCTTATTTCCTCTAAGCAAAGCTATATATTCTTCAGAACTTCTGGATGGTGTTGGATTCTGCTGCCAAACTCTTCTCTCTTGGGAAAAGTACTGGATTATTCAAAGAAGGAGGGCATGTGCATGAAGAGTTGCGGTCAGAGGGCAGCTGGACGCCAGCGAGTTGGATCGCGAACCATGACCTGGACAGGATCGTCACTACTGACCAGAAAAGAATGCGTCTATTTGGGGACCTGGACATCTGTCTTGTCGCTTGGATTTTGCGTTTTTCAACTGATTTTATTGTCATCACTTTCTCTTCCTCTTAGTCTTTGGAGATAATGTTTATTGGCAGATTTTGTCAAGCCTGTTTTCATCTTGTTACTTGGATTCTTCTTCAAAAAACAAAGTACTCAGTAGGATATCCTTGTGGCACAAACGTTTACCAAGTTTTCAGCTGTCAGCTGCTCAAAATTGACAGCAGCTACTGCAACTGGTGCTATGAAGACGTAAAATGTCATATTCCTGAGAAAACTGGATTCTCTGAGTTTCTAGTTAAGAACTTCTGATGATGCTGCTTGATGACACTCAAATAAATCACCACCTATCAGCAGTACGTGAGTCCTTCAGCCTGTTGTGGTAATATTGAGAGTTATGTCTCTTGTGCATACTTAAAGAGCTAATTACCTGAGGTTTCAAAAGAGTTTGACAACTTCATAAGAGAGCATGATGGAAGAAAATCTGTAAAGTTTCTTTAATTCTAATCAAAGACACCTCTTTACGCCAGTGACCCTGAGGCACTGAAATAAACGCCAGCTAATGTCCTTTTTTGAAAACTGTTCTTCAAGCTAAGGATCATTTCTCCGCCCACTCGTCTAGTTTTTCCATGTAGCCTGTATTACAACTTTGCAGACTTTTAGTATAAACTATTTTAACAGCTTGCTTAGTTAGTTAGTAGCTTGGTTAGTTCAAATTAAAATAAATGTATGAATTCACGCAACCGTTAACGAGTTAACGACGGATACGACCGAAACGTTTCGAACGTCATTTTTCTGTTATGACTTAACCTGCATGTCAGACGACCACACGTTTTATCATCCCCCGAACCGCTCGCTTTGTAATATCCTAGCTTGTGTCCTGCTGTGATTCAACTGTCCATCAGCTGTTTTTTTTTTTTGTTTTTTGTTAAATTCACGAGTTAAAACGAATGTACACGATCAAAGGATCAGTCTAGTAACAGAGTCAGTACTGCAGCTCAACAGCAGGTGGCAGCGTTGCTCCATTAGACATTGAAGGATGCAAAAAGCAGCAGGTTTTGAAATTCTTTTTTTAATATTTGTCCTGATGTTCGACCTGTCCTGGTATATGAATCTGGTACAGACTACTGTTTGTCATAAAAACTAACATTTAATGTGCCTGCCGCTCGGCCTAACGTTACTACAAATGTCGACGCTAAATGGCGCCTTTTTAGGAAAAATAGTACTTAAATCGACATTTGCAGTTTATTAACTAATTATATGTGATCTGGACCACAAAACCAGACTTAAGTAGCACGGGTGTATTTGTAGGAATAGCCAAAAATACTTTGTATGGGTCAAAATTAACGAATTCCTTTATTTGCCAAAAATAAATTTTGCTTTTATGCCAAAAATCATTAGGATATTAAGTGAAGATCATGTTCCATGTAGATATTTTGTAAATTTATTATCGTAAATATATCAAAACGTAATTTTTGATTAGTAATATGGATTGCTAAGAACTTAATTTGGACAACTTCAAAGGCAATTTTCTCAGTATTTAGATTTTTTGCACCCTCAGATTCCAGATTTTCAAAAAGTTGTATTTAAGCCAAATATTGTCCTGTCCTAACAAACCATCAATGGAAAGCTTATTTATTCAGCTTTCATATGTATAAATCCAATTTAATTTCCAAGAATTGACCTTTATGACTGGTTTTGTGCTCCAGCTTCACATATATTGTCAATTGGTTAAGATGTGTTACTTTTAAAGGGACAGTTCACACAGAAATTAACATTATGTCATGATTCCTAGGTGAAAAACAAGTGCACTTCCATAATGTACTTAAATTGTTCTATTTTCACACACTAATGTTGTACTTAATATACTAAAAACTATTCTTTACCACTTGTAGTACACCTGAACCCATCGTTTATACACTAATGGGTGCAAGTATACTACAAGTGTTCTTTTAATACAGAGATACATTTTGGAACGTTTGCAAAATGCTTCAAGAACCCTACCTGACCTACCTACTTGCCTACCTACAACACTTAAAAGTTTAAGCACTTGTGTAAAATAATGTCATAAATAGATTTAACTTCTATTAACTAAATTAAATCGACATTTGTTGTGACCATCCTTTGCGTTTAAAGCGACTTTTGCCCTAGATGGACTTGCACATAGTTTTTCAGGTAGCTTCCCAGATAGCACACATATGTCTGCAAGATGTCTGTTAAAGATCACTTGATCTGGAAAGCATCTTCTGTGTTTGAACATCTGATAGACGTCTGTAAGATGTCAGTTTTACATATGGGACCCTGGACCACAAAACCAGTCATTAAGGATACATTTTTTGAAATTGAGATTTATACATCATCACTGATGTATGGTTTGATAGGATAGGACAATATTTAGCTGAGATACAACTATTTAAAAATCTGAAATCTGAGGGTGCAAAAAAAAAATAAAAATAAAAAATAAATAAATAAAATAAAAATAAAATACTGAGGGAAAAACGCATACAATGTATTGTTGGCTATAACAATATACTCAAGCTACTTAAGACTGGTTTTGTGGTCCAGGGTCACATATATTCTATATTATAAACATCTTAAAGACATCTAATAGACATCTATTTGACATCTGATAGGAAACATCCTATAGACGTATTGCAGATGAGCAACCAATCTAAAAAATACGTCTTCCAGATGTAAATGTAAACATCAAATAGACATCTATGTGATGTATGTGTGCTATTAGGGTTTCTTGGAGGGTTTCAATCCTGGAGACATTGCCACAGTTCTTCTAGATTTAGTTTGTCTCAGTTTGTTCAGTTTCTTCATTTCATTCCAGACAGACTCCTTGTGCAAAATCTGACACACTACAGCAAAAGATAGAAATAGCTGACTTAAAACCATTTTTAGCTGGTGAAAATAGAGCACTTTAAGTACATGATAGAAGTGTGCTTTTTTTCCACCTGGGTTTACATGCCCTCTTGCTGTTCCAACCCTGTGAAACACAAAAGCAGATATTAGGCATTGGCTCCCTCAGTCATCGTTTACTTTCACAGCATTTGTTTTCCACACAAGGAAAGTGAATGGTGATTGATCGTTTTGCGCAGGGAAGAAAGAGCAAATTGACACAAGCGTCGTTTTTTGTCAACTGGTAAAGAGCAGTAGCTTTCTTGATCCTCTAGAGGGCGTTAAAGACCGTTAAAACGGATTGCTCATATACCTTATCCAACCGTGCGTTGTAGAGACTCGCTTTACAAAGGTTGAACAGTTGCCTTTTTATATTTGGCAAATGGCAATTTTAAAAATGGACTACATATACACTTTAAATACAGAATAATTAATTAAAACTCAGATATAATTATGTTTTTCAATAGAAAAAAGACTAAAAACGATACATCGTTGCCCTATAATTAATACATCAACCCAAGTACAAACACTGTGCCTTTGTTTCACTTTGTTTACCCAGCAAAAACAACAGAACAAACATTACCCAAAGTGCAAATGTCATCATCGTGTTTAATTAAAATTTGATTTATTTTACAATTAAACAACAAAAAAAAAATCAATAATCCTGCAAATAAACATTGTGCCTTTTTAACAAATGAATAGACTATCAGGAGAAAACAGATTTAATCAAATAACTTTGAATTCCTAATATTCAACCTTGCATAAGCAAAACATTAAACTTAATATATGTTTAACACTAGATGATATTTATTCAAAAATAACAAGTAGAGTGACAGGAAGTTCTTTTACCATTAAATGTGCAGTTGTTCACTCTTTCATCTGTCTGTGACATGGCTTCTCAAACACACACACACACACACACACACACACACGCACACACACACTCTCATAGATATAAAAATGTTGAACACAGGACGTGACATACAAACGTGGGTGAAATATAAACAGTCGTCTTATTTCTTACTACCTGGTTTTACATTTCACAAATAGATGGGCGTTGGCATGGGAACATGCCCCTGGCTGCTACCTGAAAGAGGACGCAGGGCCTCTGCAAACGGCACAGTCAAAGGAATGACCCAGCAGGCTGCACATTTTTACCTACAGCCGTATCCATGACAACAAAGTCCCTTGCCCACTACCGGCCTCTACTATTGAATATTTGATTGACAGATGTCCAAATGTCAACCACTCCCTCTCAGGTAAACAGTCCAGGCGTTTTGCATTTCCATTTTTCATCTTCTGCTTGCACACACACCGTATACACGGCTTGGCAGGGTCACAGGTCACGCACACTTTTTTATTTTAGGCCTGAGTGTTTGTATGTGCTTTTACTTCTTTTTAAATTGACATCGGCTCTGACTGCCAGCTCGCTGCTTTACTTAGCGGCTGTATTTTTATATGTGATTCGCATTAGCAGAGACAGATCGGCTATACAGAGCTGGGCCATCTTTTAGAGCAGAGAGACTGTTTTAATCCATCTCCTCGGCCTAAAAGAGGCGCTGTACTTAAAGTACCACGGTCTCTTCCATATTAGAGCGTCAAAGTGGAGATTCAATCACAGTAATGGTCAGCGTCTCACGGCGCATCTCCATCGATCCAGGGGACAGTGTATTGGCTGCATTAGTGAAAAGGAAATTGAGTGCTATTTTCTAGTCGTCACAATCTATTTGTCATTCAGAATTGAGGCATGCCGGTCTATGGTTTGAATATGAATGTCAAAGCTGGACATATATCTGTGTGTGTGTGTGTGTGTGTGTATACATAAGAACATTTGGAGCAGTTATACATGAATGTGTATGGATGTTTTAAGTAGACAAGAATACATATTTTTGTATTGTTCCAGAGAGAATTCCCTGTAGGATATTCAGTATTTTACACTGTGATACTATATATTATTAAGCTTTATTAATATATTTAGAAAATAATGAGGTATTTATATATATATACATATATATATATATATATATATGCATTATACTCACACAAACACACACATTTTCTATATAAAATACACACACACACACACACACACACACGTGTGTATTTTTTAATAAGTATTTAATATACATAAACAGACACAAAACTTCTAATATGCGATTCAAATTAATGTTCAGTTAATATCTATGTCTAACATAGTATTTAATATTGAATAGCATAGCATATTCGAATTAAGCATTGTATATGCACACATGCACGTACACACACACACAATTGTTGTATTTTATTAATTATTTAATATACATAGACAAACAAGACTTCTAATATGCGATTCAAATTAACGTTCAATTAATAATATATTATTAAATATAATATTATTTAATCATTTAATTAATAATATCATATTATATAATATTATATATTTATTATCCTTTATTCATATCTGATATATCTGTATCTGGTATCTGATATTGAATAGCATAGCATATTAGAATTAAGTATTTTATATGCATATAAATGATATATATTAATATACATTTTTATATATGTGTTTGTATTCTATAAATGTCTTTATTTTTATATATTTTATATATATATATATTATATATTTATATATTTTGACATGCTATACTCTATACACACACACACACACACACACACACACATGTATATATGTGCGTGTATGTGTTTTATTGTTAATATCTTTACATAAGAATTTGGATGGCATATTAAAATTAAGTATTTTATATACATATAGAAATTGTATATTTTTATGTATGCGTGTGTGTGTGTGTATTTTACAAGAAAGACTTCTAATTTGCTGTTCAAATGAATAAGGTCAAATTTGTCTCTAACCGTGACGTAACATGGCTTTGTGTTTTACAGCACATTATGCATGATTTTATTTTGGACAGTTTGTTTGTTTTTTTAATAAAGACACGGGCAGCACACAGCGTGCAAAAACCCTTTTGTTGTGAATCATTACGAGCTCTGTAAATTCTCTTATCTCCAGCTCTGATAACCCATTCACAATCTGGCCATAAAGAATTTGATAGGCTAATTGAATAGAGCTTCGATGCACACTTTTGTAATAGAGCATTATAAATCTGGAACGAAGGTGACAGGGGTACAAAAGGGAGCGCTTTAGGGCGAGACTCCCTTCCTTTCACCCGCTGACTTTACAATAAGTTTTGCAGCTTTGAATGTTGGGCTGTAAAAGAGTGCTCTCTGCTTGAATCGATTGCCCCCACCTAACAAGTCCTCTGTCCTCCAACATTGAGAGAGCGAGCAATGGATTTGTTGAGGGCAGTGATACAGAGGCCCGGCTGCTATCTTGATCCTTCATGTGCTGCAGGGCCATATGGACCATTAACCCTCACAGTTTTATCTAACAGTAGTGATTAGCGTCAAGACCTTGCAGTCCTATCGACAGCGTGTGTACATAGAGGAGATGATGTATGACTATTACCTCTCTAACATTTATCTCCTTTTGTCTGTCTTTTCGTATTTAGGGAAAGAATTAGTGGAGGTCTGCTGACTTTCTGATGTGATGTTGATAGCATTATTTGCCAGTTTGTGGGAATTGCTTCTCTAATTTGTCTCTTCTCTTGTGGCTGAGATGGTATAGGATGAGGTGTACTAGTATTTTTCTTCTGGCTGGTAACAATGAGATACAGGTTTATCTGTTTTAGCCACACATTCCATATTCTCTTTTTTCCACTTAGTGTTTTAGGATTTTTTTTTTTTTTTTTCAGTGTGCAATATATTTTTTTTCTAGTAATGCAAGCAAGGATCCATGTGCCCACTTCTATAATGGCATAATCTTAGACTTAATGGTAATTCTTTTTTGGGGAACGCTTTTTTGTTTTTGTTTTTGGATATATGTTTCATAGCAGAGGCATGTTCTAAAACTAAGGAGTGATTTGTCACAATTGAACTTATTGGATCTTCAGCAATTTAAACATTACAGAAATTAGGAAACACAAAACAATTTATGAGCCTGCAAAATGTGAAAAATAACAGAAATATTAATGCACATATATATATATAAATTAAGAGTTCAGATGCAAAACCAGCTAAAAGCCATCTTGGTCAAAAATGAGATAATGATACTTAGTGATTGCTCTCGACACGTATTATAAGTAAAAGTATTATACATCCATCAAATACTTTTACTTAAAAATCCCAGCCTCAGCCTAATCAGAGGTACCAGTACTTACATAGAAACCTATACACCGGAGCCTGATAAAAATGCATTTTTTAAAGAAAGACATCAAATGGATTTAGAGGCTTTTGCATCTGATCTTTTCATATATATATATATATATGGTGAGAGATCAGAGAGTTCAGTCATAATGTTTTTTGACATGAAAGAGTGAGAACAAGAGTGGAACATTTCTCTTTTAGTTTTAAATGGCACTTGCCTTTGCCGTTCTCAGAGTTTTTCAATAATTTATTTATTTTTCAAGGACAGTCATTTTAATAAGAGCTCACACAAAGGTGTTAATATTAATCATGTTTTCCCCCACTGTCATTCATGCTATTTCTGGCTAATACCTGCTCCGCTTTGTTATTCACGCTAGAAAATATTACAGCAGTCTGACACCAGTGTAAGTGTTTTTCTTACTAAAATCTGTCTTCTGTTCATTCACATTAACACTGAATCCGGCATTCAAAGTACAGTCAATTAACCATTTTGAAATCAGCCTGAAGTTCACAAGCAGTTCATTAGGCAAGTTTTACAGATGGTCAGCCTGTATGTCCTTTGCTTTATTTTTCTGAATGCGCTATAATATTTTCTTTCTACTTGTGAAATTACATATCTTTCAGCAAATTTGAAAAGATATGTTTTAATACAAATGGGGTTTTGTAAGTATTAAAAGTTATTTAATTTTTTCTCAGCTTGCCTTTTGCGTGTGTGACTAAAAACGGAGAAAGCCTGTGGCAGAAATTCGACAAAGCCCATATTACAGAGCTGAAAAGAGGAAATCGATGGAAAATGGTCCAAAATTGTTCATAACATGTTAGCTAAAACCATCTTATTTGAAATAATATCACTATATCAACACCCACTGAAGATTTGCTAGAGATTGACACTGACCTGCTTAAGGAAACTAAGCTCAGTATGACATTTAAGTGAGGGGTTTTACTTGTGTGGACCTTACAGTCTGCCAGTGTTTTGTTTTGTCTCAGTGCGCTGGGCACATATACTCACACTCACTGCACTAATATTTACGCGTGTTTTATCTGTAATGGTGTTTAGTGTGCTCTTGAATGCTGAGGGTTGTTGACAGTGAGAGGGGAGGTGTGCGCTGCCATCACTTTACCTGTCAGAGCGAATACACACATCCACGCACACAAACCTGTCAGAGAGGATGCTTTGAGTCAATGGCGCTACATGGAGAGGCCTGTAATGGCGTCTATTTCGACACAAGTGCTGTTCTCTTAAATTGAGTGACACTTACATTTCTGTCACCGCAGCACAGACAGTGCAATTTACAGGATTTGGTGACTTTCATTTTATTTATTTGTTTATCTCAAAACTGGTTAAACAACATGGAGTTTAATTGATGGATAGGACATTTCGCTCAAGTGAAGCTAAATGGCTTTATTTAGTTGAAGAGGTTGGATAACTTTTGAGTCAGTCTTGGTCAAAGGGTCAATGACACACAGTTATGTCCATGATAAAGAAAAATAATTCTTGCTTCTTAGAAATGTATTTTCTGTGTTTATGTTGGTTTTAAAAAACTTACATAGTTTTCCAGAAGAGTTTTAATGTCTCAACAAACTTCATGTGTTGTAACTATTAAGTAATATGTAATAATAATGCATTTTCCTTACGAAATGAAGCGTGTACACACATGAATTATGAAATATCCCAAATTATTGAGTTGAACTATGATATTAAGTATCATTCAGTTTTTTAGGAATTGCATCGTATGACATTTTAAAACCTGATCTAACCTTGCCTTGTCATAAAAAGGTCATTAAAAAGGTTGTTTTGACCTTTTTTAAGAAATAATAACACATGATAATGCCAAACTGCTTAATAAGATTTTCTTTTTAAAAAATAATGTTCTTTAAATTATTATTTTTCATTAAGAAAAGAGTAGTACAATCCTGACAACTTTTCACTTTATGTCCCCTAATAAAAATCTAGAAATGAAACTTACAGAAATTTAGATTTACTTCACTTTAGAGTAAGATGTCATTTGTTAACATTGAATGAACAATGAACAATACATTTAATACACTATTTATTAATCTTTGTTAATGTTAACTAATAAAAATACAGTCGTTCATTGTTTGTTCGTGTTGGTTCACAGTGAGTTAACTAATATTAACAAACACAACTTGTGATTTTAATAGTGCATTAGTAAATGCTGAAATTAACTAAGTATGATAAATGCTGTAGAGTATTGTTCATTCTTAGTTCATGACTGATGTAGTTAATTATCAGGGTTGGGGGTATTGCAATAGAAGTAACGCACGTTATGTAATCAGATTACTTTTTTCAAGTAACTATTTAAGTAATGCATTACTTTTTTATTTACAAGAAAAAATCTGAGTTACTTTTTGTTTCCTTTATGTATTTAATCCCATTTTTATTAACCAATGTCTTTGCTGCTGACCTTTGTTGATCCAATTCAAACATACTAATAAGCAAAACTTACTTTAGATTAACTAACATTTGTGCTTCATTTTTCTCATTGCTGTAGAGTGTTGAACTTCCTTCTCCTACAGTTCTACTGTACAGATGTAAATTTACCTTAGGCTTAGCCTTATTCACTTCAATTTTTGGTGTGAAAGGGCTTTTACATTTGCTAAAAATCAAACTTTTTATATTAAAAACAAACAAACAAGCCCTGCCTAGATTTAAAAAGTAACACATTACTTTCCATGAAAAATTACTTTTTTTAGGGAGTAACGCAATATTGTGATGCATTACTTTTAAAAGTAACTTTCCCAACACTGGTTAATTATTAACTAATGAATCTTATTATAATGTAATACCATAATTTAAAACATGATAATAATAGAAAAGGCATATTTAAGTCATTGTATGTGTGGATTTTTTCTATATATATATATATATATATATATATATAAATTAGTAGATCAGTGCAGTCTAAGTGTGTAAGGAATTGGCCGCAATTGCGCTAGTTGGAACATAAAGATTGCTTAAAATAGTAAGGAAAAGATATAAAACCATGTGCATTTGTGCAGTTCTCATTTCTGTTTGTAGGTGGTGCTTTAGCTGTGCATTTGGCCTGGAAGGGAATTTACAGTTGACTCCATAATGGAGTATAATCTAAGCCTTAGCCAACTGAAATCTAATTTCAAGGAGGCCTTAATTTCACTTCATTTCGTCCTTACCTCAGATCACATTTTTTCTCTATTGTTTGGCCCTCAAACAATCTAACCTAATCAAATTTAATTTGACCTCCGAAGTAAATATACACTTTATTTTATCTCTCCATCCCTCCGCGTCTCTCATTTTCTCTCGCTTTCCCTCCACGGCAGGAACTTTCTCTCGGTGAAGGTGTATGTATCTTCAACGCATGTTTGTATGTTTCGACATGTGCGCGTGGGGTGTTGTGTGCGTGCGAGACAGAGATGTGAGTGATTTTGCCAAATGCTGAAGTGGGATGCAAACTCATCTTATTTACCAGAGAATAGGCCAATTAAGGGCGAGTCGGGAATGAGCCGTGGCGCAGGAAACCAAGTGAATGTTCCATTGATTAGCAGCGTTCGCTTAATCACAGTCTCTCATAAGCTCATGTGCCGCTGTCAGCTGGGGCTTGCTCTCCACTCCTTTTCGAGGAGCAAAGGTTGGGGTGTCAGCGTGGAGGTGACACAGGCCAGTGATTACGTTTCCGTCTCCTCAAAGACATCAGGATGTCATCCAGAAAAATGAGGCGCGATTAGCTCCAGCAACTTTTCCTGCCGCCTGAAAAACAAGAATTCCCAATTTGCAGGAAATGGGAAGTTTTCATTGAGGGATGGCTCTGAATGAGCGCTAATGCTGGCGTTCGGTGTGTGTTTGTGGAGCGTAATGGATGGTGTAAAACATCAGCGCGTATTGACGCTCTTTTTCCTAAAGCCCTGCTTCCCCTTTTTTCGAGCCTTGCCTAAATTTGCGCAAATTGAAAAGCGATAAAGAAGCAGACTCGTCTAATAAGCATTACTTATCATATTAATTAAAAGAGGATGACACAATATGGCTGACAGCTGTGGGTTTTGATTTGTTGTGTTGCTAATGTGACACTCATTATACAGGTCATGGTGAGACAAAGCCGCAGGGGTAGCCGTGGTAACATGCAGATGCAGAGACTGAGGCCTGCTACACAAACACTGGGGTCTCGCCTAAACAGCCCATAATTACCTCAACGCACAGACAAACAGTAACCATGGAGAGGTGAGCGGCAGTTATGACCTCAGAGCGGGACGTGGATTCAGTTCTGTAATTGTTTTTTTAATGGAATTAGTTTTCGCCAGATTTTTCGAGAGGATCCGTCTTTCTGCGCGAAAGCTCGCATTCAAAAGCGCCGGCGTTAATGACGGGATGAATGCTGAACTGCCTGAGCTCGGCCCTTTATCTTCCATCTCTCTTTCATTTTATGAGGTTTGTTGAATATGTAGAGCAGCGCAGAAAACATATTAGCGCTCTGACCCGCGAGGTGACTGTATCTCCCCGTATTGCACCTATCCCGTTTTATTACCAGCCTACCATTCATTCGCATTATTAAAGGCAAGCGTGTGAGTACAGAGGGAGCTTTATGGTCGCTTGGAGAGTTGCGAGTTGCTCTGAAAGGGTCCGTGGTGGGACAAATTATTTTTTGGGGCTTCTCTTCTAAAGTTTTGAAAATTGACTCTTAAGCGAATGTTTTAATCCACAGCATTATTTTTAACGTGTCTCATTTTTTTTTATAAAAAAGCTAAAATCTGGGTTACGGTGAAGCACATGCTATGGAGCCAATCCATAAATGGTAAAAATTCTGTTTCAGTCGTATAGATCCGAAATGTGTACAATGTGTGTTTTTAGTGTGGAAAAAAAATCACTTATTTTTTCTGTGTATAGAAAATATATTCATATATTACATTTTACAACTGTTGGCATGTACAGTCAAACCAAAAATGTTTCAGACAACAGATATAATTTTTTATATATTTTTTACTAGTGGATGCAGGACACAATATATGTAAGTGAGGATAGCAAAATAAATACCCAAAAATTCTTCATACAGTGGACTACCAGGAAAATTGATAAACATTTGGGATCTAAAAATTTGACTTGACACTTTGACCTGACCATGTTTTGTTACATACCTTTCCATCAAAGTTTTATCTGACATTATCAAGATGAATTTGTTTTGACACAGTTTAACTGTTTTTACCATTTTCTTAACTATAGCAAATAAATGGTGACAATGTGAGAAGTTTAGAAGGTGTCTGAATATATTTTGGTTTGACTGTAATTCATTTGTGATTATCAAGATGAATTTGTTCTGACTCAGTTTAACTTTGAGTTCTTGTCATATTTTTGTTTACCATTTTACCATTTTGTTTACCAAACTCTTGCAAACAAACTCTTGATAATGTGAAAAATGTTAAAAGTGTCTGAATAAATGTTGGTTTGACTGTAAACCCACTGCCTAAAACCTTAAAACAACCATAAAAATCTTGGATTTAAATAATGCAGGAGTTTTAACAGAATAAGGAACGTAAGTGCTTATATAAAGTTATAAGCTTCACATTCATTTCTGTTTAAATCCTCCAAAAATTATCCCCATTCACTTCCATTGTAAATGCCTCACTGTATCCAAAGTTCTTGTCTTTGGAGGGATGAATTTAATCAACATTATGCTACCGAGAAGGTTCACTAGTATTGAGTATTCCTTTTTCTGTCCCACTTTATATTAGTTTGTTTTTACATCGTACTTATGTTTTAAAAAATACCTGCATGTAATTACATCTGTAATTCATTTTTCTGTAACTAGTTACACTGTTGACCCATCCCTTACAACTTAACCTATACCACCAAACCTGTCACTAACCTTACTAGTATCCCACCTCAATAGCGCCAAAAGTGTTTTGCAGTGCAATATAAACGCAATAAGTACACTGTAATGTAAACGCATAGTAGTTAAGGCCACCTAATATAAAGTGGGAGCCATTTTTCTTAGTCACTGTTATGGTAATAATCTGAACAATATATTAAAAGAAATGGATTCTGTTTCTTTACCCATGCAAATGTTGAAATGAAAAGAGCATTATGCAAGTCTAATCATACAATATATGCTATATAAGGTAAAACTCTCTTAAAGCCTGTTGAATATTCATAGCTCCATATGTGTGTGCAATCTGATATGTTTGTAACAGTATCTGAAATGACTGACAAAACATTTCTGCTTGATACGTGAAGTATTAGCCAGCATGCTGATCATAAAGTCCTCTCATGCATATTGATTGTTGTGTTGGCATGCAGATGAAAATGATGCTGTTGGCTGCATACTAAGAGGAGGTGCGTGTTTAGATGAAAGACAATATAACTACGCGTAATGACTTTTCAGTGTGCGGCCCAAGAGACGGGACGTTTTCTGCCTATTTGAGCATTTAGGAAGCCGCTAGAGATGGTCCATCAGCGCTGTGGTGTATTAGATGGGATCTGACAGGATCTTATGGAGATTCGGGCACAGACCAGACAGGGGAGCGAGTGAGGTGACGACGAGGGGTCAGGATTGGACGCCCTGAAACGCCAGAGGGCACGCAGAGCTGGAGGTCACCGTGGTTGGGTCAGCTCAGAGGTGATCCAATTCCCCTCTAGTTTCAGCTTTTCTAGATTGTGCGAGATTGTGTGCGGGTCCTTTTGAACTCGCTCTGCTCGGAGGTCAGCAGAAAGAGATGAAGAACCATAACGTATCATAACAACACTGTGTGTTTGTATGCCGGTGTGTGTTTGTGTAGCGGTGGTCGTTTTTAAATTGATTTCCCACAAGTTGAGTGACAAGGGTCTGATTTTAGTGCACATATAGAGTATATATGTTTGTGTGTATAAATGTATGTGTGTATGGCACATTAGTGTTGGCACTTGTGAATCTAAGTGACATTGACTGGGCCAGACTGTAATTAGGGATCGGGTTGGATGGTCTGTGAAAGCAATGCATAATGGGATGTTTCCTCTGACACTGAGCATTTCCCAACAGCTGCCTGTCAGTCTGATCTTGGTCCCTTTAAAAGAGGACACTTTAATTAGTCACAATCCCTAGAGGAGCCTCTCATTTACAGTCGTGCCCATCTTGATGTAAATCAGCTTTCTACCCATCACTCTTTTCTCCTTTCACTCCTTTTTTATCTTGCGTTTACCTCCATCACTCTGTGGCTCCATCATTATGTCATTTTATTCTGCGCAGCACACCTGTCTCTCTTTCACTGTATCTCCGAAGTTCATTTTCTCTGCCCTTAACGTCCCACCTATTCATCTTCACCCTTTTTCATGTCCTTCATCTCCATTTCCTTCAGTCCTCTCAGACTTTAGCTCTGCCAAGATGACTTCTCTAATCTTCGTCAGCCATGTTTTTTTAATCCACTCATTTTGCATAAGAGGTCATTTTGTTTCTGCTTAAATTAATTTATTCAAAACGGTATAAAACTATGCAGTTTATACATGCAGTGACTTGAATATGTTTTCTATGACGTTATGATTGGTCTGATCGCCTGTCAATCAAACTGCATGCCAAGGGTCAATTTCACTTCCGTATTTATTGTAAAAAATATTTATTGTACACTATCAGTCAAATGTTTTTGAACAGAGATTTGTAATGTTTTTAAAGAAATCTCTTCTGCTCACCAAGCCTGCATTTATTTGATCCAAAGTACAGCAAACACAGTAATGTGAAATATTTTTACTTTTTAAAATAACTGCTTTCTATTTGAATGTTTTAAAATATAATTTATTCCTGTGATCAACGCTAAATTTTCAGCATCATTACTCCAGTCTTCAATGTCACATGATCCTTCAGAAATCATTCTAATATGCAGATTTGCTGTTCAAGAAACATTTATTATTTTTTATTATTATTATCAATATTTAAAATGTTGAGTAGTTTTTTTTTCAGGGTTCTTCGGTGAATAGAAGTATCCAAAGATCAGCATTTATCTGAAATAAAAAGCTTTTGTAACATTATACCAAACAAAGCTTTGGTAACTATACCATTCAAAAGCTTGGAGTCAGTATAATATTTGGGGGGTTATTACCGGGACTTTTAATTATCAAAGCTACTTTAAATTGATCAAAAGATAAAAATGATGATAAAGACATTTATAATGTTACAAAATATTACTATTTCAGAAAAATGCTGTTCTTCTGAACGTTTTATTCATCAAAGAAACCTGAAAAAAAAGTTTGTTTTCAACATAATAACAATAAATGTTTTTTTAGCAGCAAATCTGAATATTAGGATGATTTCTGAAGGATCATGTGACTGGAGTAATAATGCTAAAAATTCAGCTTTGAAATCTTGAAATTACATTTTGAAATACATTCAAATAGAAAATAGTTATTTCAAATAGTAAAAATAATTCAAAATTGTACTGTTTTTGCTGTACTTTGGATCAAATAAATGCAGGCTTGGTGAGCAGACTTCTTTAAAATATATTAAAAATCTTACTGGTAGTGGTAGTGTAAGTAAAAAATGTTGATCTGATACAACTTTCCTGTTACAATAAAGAAAAAAAAGCTTCATTAAAAGGGCGAATTTTTATTTTATTTTTGTTGTTTGTCCATAAACCAGTATGGAAATTCATGGAAATCCCCACATGATGCTTTGCTCATTTCTGTACATCATTTCTCATTTTCTAATATGTTCAACTTCCACTCGCTTTCTCCTACCCGCCTCTTGTATTTTCAGTCAGACAACATGTTGGCCAGCCTGGTGTATTTTCTGCTGACCCCAAGAGTGTTTTTGTGTGGGAGGTGACATTGTTTCCTGACCCTGGGGAGATCCTGTCACGGTGCACACTCATCTGGTCTCTGATTGCTTTCTCTTTCTCCTTGTTTTTCAATAGCACACTGTATCTCTCCCTTCATCTCAACACGCATTGCCTCATGAGGAACAGTTTCACCTTGACCGGCTCAGAGTTTGAACCGAGCACCTTGCCACCCCATCTTTAGAAATACAGGCTGTTTGCGGGTCAGTGAACTATTAATGACCGTTATTTAAGGCTCTGCTTTGCTACACATCTGCAACTGAAATCGTCTTCTCCACGTATAATAAACATCAACAGTAACCTTGTTGCAACGCTCAGCCGCCGTCTGTCTTTTACCTTGGTTTCTACAGTACATTAGAGTTGTTTTCTGGCAATTTTGTCCTCTTTCTTTTCTGTTGGTTTCTTTCCATTGTTCATGCTCTATTGTGAGCTCAGTGAATGGAACAACATTGCTGTGTGTTTCCTGTCAGTCACGTTGGTTTTTAAGGAGAGGGTGAACTCATCGGCTGTTGACTGTTGTGGTGCCGTCAGAGCTGTCCATCTCTCAGTGTCAGCCAGTGAAGTTGTCATTTCCAATGTCATTCTGACATGGGAATAATCAAGCGGAGTCAAATATGTTTCACCCTTCTTTCTTCAGCACCCTCTTTGAAAAATGCTTGTGCTCCTACTCACTAACCTCATGTGGCTTTCAGCTTGTTGATTGTCTTTATAAGGCTTTGCGATGTTGACATTGGATCTTTTTAAAGGTTCTTTTCTTCTGCTATGTTGGAGTTATGGCATACATTTAAAAATGTTAATGTTTCTAGCTATATCAGCAAGAGTCAATATGCCCATCCCATTGCTTTTTACTCCAGATTAAAAATGGATGACTTTAAAAGGTTAGTTCACCCACAAATGAAAATTCTATCATTGATTACTCACCCTCATGTCGTTCCAAACCCATAAGACCTTTGTTCATCTTTGGAACACAAATAAGATATTTTGATGAAATCCAAGAGCTTTCTAACCCTGCATAGACAGCAATGCAACTGACATGTTAAAGGTGCAGAAAGGTAGTAAAGACGTGTGACTAACGAAAACACTCTATTTCCGCTCTACTTTTCCTTAGCATCAAAGTTGCAGAATATGAAGATCTCTTTAATTTTTTTTTTTTTTTTTGCAGTAAGTCACCAACCATGTAGTTTAAACACATTTGTATAATATACTCAGCCTCTTTAGTGTGCTGCCAGAGCTCGCAGCCACTGGTTTGACAGTGTGTGTCCATTAGACTGGGGTCAGTTTCACTTAGAGAAGGCTGAGACTGAACCCTTGAGGCTTTGGAGTCAGAGGTTGAAGGTAACATAGAGAGGCTTTTTAGATCTAATCCTTCTGAGGTACTGTAGACTCTTCATCTTCAGACAGATTAGGGTTGATCCAATATAGCTGCCAGAGGGATTACTGGCGGCTCTGTTTTTGTCATGCCCCCTTGATCCCTTTTTTGTTGGGAAGTGTCCCCCTGAGTCTCACGTCAGATGTCTGGGCGCAGTAAGGCTATGTTCACATTACAGGTCTTAATGCTGACTTCCAATTTTTTGTTCAGAAGTGATCCTCGTGCTGCTGCTCGTACATTTTTTCTGTGTAGGAGAACTGTATTTGTCACCTGCCCTGCTCTTGTAGCATTTCTTTACTTACTGTTCTGCATAGTGTCAGCAAAGTGGTTAAGTTAAAGGATTAGTTCACTTCCAGAATACAAAATTCATGATAATTTACTCACCCCCATGTCATCCAAGATGTTCATGTCTTTCTTTTTAAGTTGAAAAGGAATGAAGGTTTCTGAGGAAAACATTTCAGGATTTTTCTCCATGGGGCCAACAGGTTAAAAGTACAAATTAGTTTCAATGCAGCTTCAATGGGCTCTACACAATCCCAGTCAAGGAATAAGTGTCTTACCTACCAAAACTACAAATGCTTGTCTTGCACTAGCTTTGCGACTTCACGCATTACGTAATTGCATTGGAAAGGTCACACATGGTTAGTTCTTTACATGTGTACTGCTGCTCAAAATGGGTGAAAAACTTTTCCAACATTTGTTTTATCTTTTTTTTGTAAGGGCATTTGATGTTCGCTTTTGTAAACACTGGGTTGGTTCTTTCAACTACGTCAGTGGTTCTCAAACTTTTTATACTGTTAGATCGCTGTCCCCATGCCTAGACAGCTGGGGGCAGCCGTGGCCTAATGGTTAGGGAGTCGGACTTGTGACTGAAAGGTTGCAGGTTCGAGTCCCAGGTCCGGCAGGGATTGTCGGTGGGGTCAGTCATTAATCAGCGCTCTCTCCACCCTCAATACCACGGCTGAGGTGAGACCCTTGAGCAAGGCACCGAACCCCCAAACTGCTCCCCGGGCGCCGCAGCGATAGCAATATGGCTGCCCACTGCTCCGGGTGTATGTTCACGGTGTGTGTGTGTTCACTACTGTGTGTGTGCACTTGGATGGGTTAAATGCAGAGCACAAATTCCGAGTATGGGTCACCATACTTGGCCACACGTCACGTCACCTTCACTTTTAAGATCCAGCCCCGGACACCAGATCCCATCAGAAAATATCAGTTTGTCTGGTAACAGAACAACTCGTCAGCAGAGTAGTCTAATACCCAAACCCTGTTAGCAGGAGGTCTTGTCTGGTACCCAAAATACCCAAAACACTATTAACAATCTTCTGTCAGCCAAGAAGTTGATGGAGGAAAAACCAGTGAAAGTGAAGAGCAGAAGCAGGAGACGAAGTAATGATGATATAAATGATATAAAGGAGCAGAGTTTATTGAATAGTCTTAGTTGCGTATGTCTCAATGCTCAGACTTCGTCTGAAAAAACACAAATCCAACAAGTATTATATATATATATATATAACGTCCTAACAACATCCCATAAACCTTGAGGTTCATAAACAGTCCCTCATATCTCTTATTCATGAAGACAAACAGCCCTTGAAACCACACAGTCATAAGACTAAACAACAATGGAGAAATATATAAAAAGCAACAATAATATAACATAATATAAATGACTAATCAATTAATGAATCAATGCAGTCGATATATAAATTATTGTAATCACTAATATAAATGATTAAATGGAATAATAAAATGATAAATGATTATAAATGAATAAAGGAATGAAGAATAAATGAAGAATATAAAAAACAAAGTAAAAAAACAACACAAATGTATTGTTGCTGTCTTGAAGCAAAACACACACAATTTGCATTTGAGGATCCTCAGATCCTTCAATACCAAGTACCACCATAATGACCAGCATTAAAATACAGTAGCGTAGTAGCCCTAACTATTAAACTACAGTTAAATAGTTAAAAAAACGAAGTAGTTTTATTCCTAATAATAATGATAATAATAATAATAATATGTATTGTTATCAGTCACTTCAACACTGTAAATACAACATTTGAACATTAGCACTGCACAGTGCTTACAAACATGTAAATGAACTTAAAAAACGATTAAAATGTGTTGTACCTAAAACTAAAATAAAAACTGTACTGTACATGTAAAAAAAATCCATAATAAAAAAGAAAAACTTTGGTCAAATAACGATTAAATTAAATTGTATTGTATTGTATTGTAATTGTAAGTGTATGTTTTAACATGAATTTCTATTTAATTTAGTGATTCTTCTACCAGGACCACTGATCTATGTCACTCGTGACCTTTCCAATGTAGTTACATAATGTGTGAAGAGCTATTGCAAGATGAGCATTTGTAGTTAAAAACTATACAAATATTTTTATTTATATAAAATGGCAAATTGTTTTGCTAGATAAGTCCCTTATTCATTGGCTGAGCTTGTGTAGAGCCCTTTTTAAGCTGCTTTGAAACTGCAGTTTGTACATTCAACCCACTTGCTCCCACTGAAGCCCACTTATAGAGAAAAATCCTGGAATGTTTTCCTCAAAAACCTTAATTTCCTATTGACTGAAGAATGATCATCTTGGATGACAGGGGGGTGGTCCTGGACATTTATTTTTATTCATATGCTTATTTACTATTTTTATGTTATTTATTTATACAATCGTCCAAACAACATTTTTAACAAAACATTAAAATTATTTTTTTTAATTGTTATTACTGCAGTGAAAATTAAGATGTTTTTGCCGTTTTTGTTAGATAGATATACTAAAGTGTACTGTTTTTCATAAGGTGTCTTTGATCTAACTGTATGTTGGGTGTTCAATATAAGGGAGATCTGCCATCTGTTAATGATGGATTGAAGTACTTTTGTGACATCATGTCGGTCCTGTCATTCCCAGCTGCATGGCTCCACCTTCACCTGTTTACGCCATCACAGGCTGACACACTTGTCACAAAGCTAAAACATTTGTCATCCATCCTTGATGCAAATAAGCCCGAAATGACCCATTTATTTATGGGATGTCAGTTAGCACCCTTGTCATCCATTGTCACCACTGTTAGTTGGTTAAGAAAAGGTACGTTTTAGTCATGAGATCAGGTAGCAACTGAAGTTACTGCTTCTAGTACAGAGAAAGAAATAGAAAGTGTAACCAAAGAGCACCGACAGAAACATGTCCATCTAATAATCTCTTATAAGCCATATGTGCTGGATTCTAATATAGCACTGTGTTACTCAGGGTCCCATGAGTCTCTGTGGAACCGTCAAGCTGATGAGACAGCTTTATTTTTTTTCTTCTATTAAGTGATTTTTAATCAACTCAATGTTTGCATGCCCAGGAGACCTGACCAGAAGGGGACGGGTTTTGGAAGGGTGGACTCATGGGAGATTTAACTCCAGCAGGGTTGGAGATGCTCAAGATGAGGATGTCCAATCGGAGACACAATAATTAAAAGGTTAAATCTCTTGCATTAAACATCACGGGTGAGAAACACATCAAATGTCGATTTCAGCTCGGTTTAGATCAGCTAATGTGTGTTTTGAAGGTCTTTTTGGACATATGTTGCCATCGCATAGCAATGGACATTGGTTCTGTTTCAGAAAGAAGGTTGCTGTATTTCATTTCAGTTTATTTAATCTGCGCTTTGCAAACAGACCTGTAGGTTACTGCTCTCTATCCCACTTTATTGTGTTACAGCCTCAATACGCTCAGCCAATTCTTGGTGTCCCTGGTAAGAGAAAAAAACATACGGGTTGCCATGGCCCCTGTGGCAGGTTCAACAGAGAAGTGACTCTTTCTGAGGGACATTTATTGAGCGTAAGGACACTTCTGTTTCTTTCTATCCTGTAAACCAATTATTGTGTCAGCCCGGGAAAGCACAGTGAGGTAAATATCAATAAGTATCGTGCTACATGCCTGAATATGTCCGTTCATTCACGTCAGCCGCAGTTGCAGTCACGCATCCTTCCGCAGCACGCGGAAGTGCGCGAGCGCGTGCACGCGGTCCAACAGACAGCGGCGGGGAGATAACTCCTAACTTTGTTTTGACACTTTTGATTAAGGACCATTGAAGGGACACCTGTACTGCGGAGATGAACAATAGCCGGGCCCCAGGAGAGATTGATTTTCTGCATGAGAAGAGGAGTCTTTGTCTAAAGCCACACGCTCCTTTCTTATGCTAACGAGCCGTGGAAGATTTCCAATTCAATTTCACCTGAGCGCTGGTCAGCTCTCCGCTCTTTTGTGCGCCGTCCCTCGAGCCCCCCGACACGCTCGCACACGCACGCCCAGCTGCAATTTGGCTTTGGTGGGTGGGGAGTCCGCGGGGAGGTGGATGGAAGATTGACAGGTGGCTTGGAGCTGTGATATCTCTCGGTCCTGTTGCATCACAGGAGAAGCGACATCAACCTCCTAGGCCTTCACCTTAAAAGGCGGATCAGGGGCATGCTGGGATTGATCTGAAATACTTTGATGCTTACAGTCTGGGCATGTTTTTACAAAGCTATTAGTGTCAATTCTAATTTATCCGCTCTGGCGTGACATATATACCGCTGCACAGACTTATCCTGGACTGCACAGAGATATTAAGGCGAAATGAGCACTACTTATTTTCATTTTTATTCATGGTATTACTGTAACTGGCAAGCATTGTTGCTGATGCAACAATTATACCCAAACAATAACAATGTTGTAATCCTCTATGATGACTGTGCCTTCATATTTACAATCACAGGACTCTGGAGCTCAGCTCACTCTCTTCCAGCAGTTCTGCATTGTGCCTTTAACTCTTTAATGTTTATTTAATGTTTATCATCATTATTCTATAGCACAAATGAAATAGCTTTAATATATCAGTTGATTCCTCACCCCAAAAGGAGATTTCTATCATTTACTCACCCTCATTCTTTCTTCTACACTGTTAAATACAACCCAGCACTGGGTGAAATATAGACAAACCCAGCAATTGGTTGGTTTTGACCAAGTTTTGTAAACTCAACTTTCTGGGTAGTTTTATTTAACTCAACTATTGTTTAAAAATTACTAAAATGAAAATGAACCCAAAATATTGTGTAATTAAAAATTAGACACATAATTACTAGAGGCATCAGCAATAATCAAAAAGTGAACATTTATTAATGAGCAAATTAAAAATGTTTATTATTTAATTATTATTTATTTTTTGAGCATTTTAATAAATGTTAATTTCCAACCTATTTTGGGTTCATTTGTAGCAAGAAATATAGTAATTTTTAAACAATAGTTGAGTTGACAAACTACTAAGAAGGCTGTGTTAAACATTTAACCCAGCCGCTTGGACAAAACAACCCAGAAGCTGGGTTTGTCCATATTTTACCCAGTGTTGGGAAGCTTTTAACTTAACATTTTTTTTTTTGAGTGTACGGATAAAAGAAACATATTGTTTTTTGCCCCTGCAATAAAAGTCAGTATGGTCCAAAACAGCATTGGACCCCACTGACTTTCATTGTATGGACAAAAAAGACATTGAGTGTACTTTTAAGGAAAAAAACACCATACACTGTATTCTAAAATATGCTGGGTTAAAAACAACCCAACTTGGGTTATTTGGCAACCCAGCGCTGGGTAAATAATGGACAGAACATATGTTGGGTTATTTTAACCCAGCTGGTTGGGTTAACTGTTTTTACCCAACATGCTGGGTTGTTTTATTTAAGTCTGTTTAAAAGTATTATATTGCTGGCTTAAAATTAGCTGGAAACTAAAATTCACAAACAGAATTAAAGATGCAACAGCAATAATAAAAAGATTAACATTTATTATGAATTTTATGAATTTATTTGGGTGAATACAGCATAGTTTACAATAATAGGGAAAAAAAAGTAACTTTTAAGTGTATTCAACCATTCTCTGTAATCACTTTTCACAGAAATAGCGGTAATTCTTGTGCCGGTGTGTCGCCGACATCTGAGCTGGTGATGGGCAGCTGTTCGCCGGGGGAACTGCCAACCTCAGACCGCTGCCTCACGTTTCACTCGTAGCTGAAAGATGTTGTGACTGACTCCATAACCTGCCCATAAATGAGCAGTACTGAGATTAGAGAACATATTTTAGCATCAAATTAAATTAAATGAACTATTATAACAAAATAAAATCAGTTTATGTTATGCAAGGCAAAAGGTGTTTCAATCATGCGATATGACTGTGCTGGCGCAGCTGACTGACATCTCGTCCTTGTATGTTGTGTAAAATAATAGAATTTACAACACAGTAAAGACTTTCTGAATGAAATAAAAACCTTTATTTTCGCTGAAGAACTGCATCAAATCGTCACTGCTGAGAACCGCTCTCTCCTGTAGAGGACGCAAAAACCTGCACTTTGACTGTAATTCAACAGTTGGGGTTTCGTCAGAGACAGGCTTAATCCAGCAGTTGGGCAGAAAAAACAGCCCAGCATTATAAATGACCCAGCAGTTTAGTTACAGAAAAACTACCCTGCACCTGGGTGACAATATTTAAAATAACCAAATAAAATGACCCAACAAGCTGAACCCAGCATTTGGAGTGCAGAAAAACTACCCAGCACCTGGGTAAAAATATTAAAAACAACCAAATAAAATGACTCAGGCTGAACCCAGCATTTTTAGAGTGTAGTAATTTCACTTACTCTATGTTTTCCTCTAAAAGGTTTTTGTAAAAACAAACACGAAGTACAAAACATTCAAAATTATTCTCATTCTATTAATAGATGTATCAGTGTGTAGATAAGATAATGAGTTATCTGCAAACTTAATTGAAAATTTCCCCTCTTAAAGTTGACCTTAATTAAAGCATAGACGAATCTAACACTTGAATAGACTTCTTCGGCTCTTCTACTGTTTTAATGGTGCTCTAATAATTCACCAGAGATTCGCGCTGAGTTAGTCAGAAAAGGAAGTGCTGTTATTAAATTAAATTCTCTCAGCTGATAGAAAAGCACATCTGATCCAACTAATGCTTTGTTTTGGGTTAACGAGCACAGAGCTCCGCAAAACCTGATGACTGAGTCACTCGGATAATAATCATCTCATTGCAGATGTTGGGCTTGTGTAGGTGATTTGTTAAGAGGATAGTTCGTTTACACGACTTAGTGTCACTATTTAAACATTTTACTGATGTGTATTTTTTTTACTGAAGTGTTGCCAAAAACCTCATGGTGGCACCTCAAATGGCTTATATGAAAACAAGCAATTTATGATGCAATAATCTGCAATTATGTTGCGCTATCATGCAAGAGTGACTCAGCCATTAACGATTTTCCCCCCGTCGCATAGCGAACTCTTAATTAATTTGTTGCTTATTTGAGCGTATGAGTAGCTGGTTTTCGTTCTGTATCGCACGTCTTTATTAGGTAATTCGATACCTCAGCTAAAGCAACATGTAATCTTTGCCTGAGGAAATGATATATTTAGTGGCAGGGGTATTGTTGGGCCTGTTACTGTGAATATGAAAAATAATTAAGGCTGTTTGATCCTGAATAGACGCATGACTGTTCTTTGAGATGTGCTTTCTTTGGACTCAGACTGTAAAATCGTTTGAGTGCTGTTTCCTGTGGCTCTTTGCAGCTTCCTCTGAGCGCAGTCTGAAACATGCTCACCTCCGTAGCACGCATGGGGCCCTACAGGCCCCTCTCAGAGCGAAAGGGAAATGACTTAAAGAATAAAGGAAAAACTGAACAAACACCGTTCCTCCTGGGTTTAGTGTCTTGGTAAAATCCCAAATCCCCTCATTTTTAATTTTTTTAGACTCCAATGCCGATTCTACGCTTGCCAATCTTAAGAACAGGATTTCCTTGGTCTGTTTCCCATATTCCTGTCTTTTAGTCTCACTCCTCCTCTCTGCTGTGCTGGAGGCATGATTAGGGGTGTTCAGCTCCTGCCCCCGCATGTTGGTTACAAGATGCCCCCTTCTCCTCTTCAACTCCCTCGAACGCTCGCTCGCAACCTACATTTCTTACCTTAAGAAGCAGCGGCGCTCACGCAAGCACTTGTTTTATTAATTCTGTCTGATTCACGGCTTCATCACCTTCAGTCATTGATTACTAAATTCAGATCTCAGGCTTCTTTGGCATTTTTAGGATGAGAGTTGATTTAAGGCTGCCGAATCACAGGACTGTCATCATCAGAGCTGAGAGACGAAACATGAACTGAATAATCAATCAGCTCATCCAAACGTCCAAAATACCGAACTAATTTGTTTTGCGTTTCTTGGCGTGCGACAAGACATGTTATTGGTCATATTTTTGGGATGTTAATTCTGACACTAATTCTTTTTGTATTTTTGAATCTGTTTTTAAGGATGCCATATACGATCCCTAAATTATCTTTCTTTGTTGATGTTATGAACTCTAAAAAATCATGTTCAGGCAAGTTACATTTTATATATACAACATTTAAGAGAAGTTGACCCAAAGTGCTCTACAATTCAAAGAAGAAGGTGAAGTAATAACAGTAAAACAGGTGAAATTAATGTAAAAAATGAAAACGATACAAGAACAGCAGACACAGTAGATGTGTTCTGCTTACTCTTTTATCTTACAACATAAATGTGACTCTAGACCACAAAAGCAGTCATAAGGGTAATTTTTTTTTAAACTGACATTTATACTGAATAAATCAGCTTTCCATTGTATGGTTTGTTAGGATAGGACAATATTTGGCTGAGATACAACTATTTGAAAATCTGGAATTTGACGGTGCAAAAAATCTACATATTAAGAAAATTGCCTTTAAAGTTCTTAGCAATGCGTATTACTAAGTTTTGATATATTTACGGTAGGAAATTTACTAAATATCTTCAGGGAACATGATCTTTACTGAATATCCTAACGATTTTTCATTCGTTTTTTGAAAGTTTTCCATTGGTAATGAAGAATTTAACAATGAAAAATGTGCTTGTTTTGCCCCTGGTTCTCGTCCAGTGTAAACTGGAAATAAGGCTGTGGATCAGACACATGACCTGTCCTTTGCTCTTCCCAAGTTTTAGTCCCCTAATGACCATTAGAGCTGTCATTCAGTCACTCTGGCTCATACATCAAAGTCAGACATCCTTACCAACCACTGTTCTTTTATCTATAGAAGATGAATGTAAAGCTGTTATGTGATGCTTCTCAAGTTCACGTGTAAGGTCAACAGTCACCCAAGGGTCCATTTGAGACAGGTAAAGGGAGACAAGGTAAAGTTACACCTGTTAGAGGAGACAGGTGCGGCGGTAATGAGGTTTAATGATTCCTCCTCCTCCTCCCCACTACCCACATTTCATTCATCTCTGTCTTTCTAGAAACCCACATCCTCCTTTAAACTTCCTGTTTCATCAGCAGTTCTGTAAACGATTAAATTGGTACCTTTAATGACAAGCATTCTGGTTTATATACAAAAGTAATAGATTTAAAATGCATTTATTTTATTCTAAGTCTATAAACATATTAACTGACATATCGCTAGAGACTTACTGATATAAAAATTGTAATTAAACTTTATTTGGAGTACTTGTGCACAATGCACATTTCTTAATATTAACCCTACATTTTGTTTAGATGTCACTATTGATGAGGATTGTATGATCTTTAAATAACACCGGTCTTTAAATGCAAAATGTTTAAAGTGTACCTATTTGCAAAAGTTCTACTTTAGCTTATATTTAAGTATATCTTTATTTGGACTTCAGCACAAATAAAGTGAAGTACAAAATTAGTTGTTCCAATTTAACAGACTTTAAATATACCAGTTTAGTATACTAAAAGTAGATTTGCAGGGGTTTTATTATTAAGTACATAATATGTAAATGTATTTGTAGTATACTTAGCATGACATAAATGTATTTTAGTTCAAATGTATATTTATTTTTCACTAGGATGTGTTATTGTGTGAGGGTTGAATGATTTATTTCAGAAGTGTCATACACTTAATGCCCTAATAATATTAATAATAACAAAATCAAAATTAATTTGTTTAACAGGAAATATCTCATATTTACATCAATTTTGTCGGCACAATTAACTTCAGTCAGCTCATTAGCTTTAAACAGAAAATTCTATCATCTACCTATCAACATGTTGCTGTAAACTAACTAAAACTTTTTAAGAACACCAAGAGTTATCTTTTTTTTGTTCGAGTTCTTTAAAAAAGTGTTAACTTTCTACTATCTATCTACTTACAGTACTATAGTCCACTGTTACAATTTTGCTATATTTCTTTGTGAAAAATAGTTTGAAACAAAGTCACAACTGAGCCGCTGCACATCTCTGTTCACAGTGGTGTTTCGTTTATGATTGAAAGTGCATTTTTAAACTAATCTTGTGAGTCCATTTCCCATTCATAAAGACAGTCACTTGCTTTATCCCTCAATGAATCAGCCGTTCGAATGAATCAAATAAATGATATGATTCAGTAATTAAATAAGTGACTTGACGCCACCTACTGCCAGTTTTAGTTTCATTTTTAAAGTATATTTTCAGTTATTTAAATCATTTAATATTTTTATATTCAAAATTTTATATTTAAAACACTATCTCTTCATGAATTTATGAATTTGATTGCACGCATGCCACCTCTGAGCCTCATTAAACATATAAAAGCCTTCTGTGCCACCTCTGTAATATAAAATAATTGTATTTATACTGATTTCATTTGATTGGTAACTTGTTCTTATTCTATTGTTTTAATTAGAAATGTTAAAATACTTATAAAATATACTTTTTAAAAAATGTGACATAAAAAATGCTTTACAAAGGTAAAAACTAAATTCCCATTTAAGTCACTTTAAGGAGTTAAATGTCACCTCTTAACGAGAAGGCTAATTTTTAATCAGATGTTTTGATTATTGATTAGATGGTGCTTAAATTTCCCTAAATATGTGAATTTTTTTTTAAGTTTTTAACGAAAAGTAAGCATAGAGCCGTGCTGGATTTATTGCATTTTGGGGAAAAATATTCAGTTTCTATAATAAATCTTTGAAAATCAAAATCTGGATTTGAATTGTTAATGTAATTCTAACCTAAAGATGCTATGTGAAAGTTTGAAACAGAAAATTGTGGTTTTCATCTTGCCACTTTCTTGGTACTCAAATGAAACAAAATGGATTTATAGCATTTTGGAACCAAACTCTTCATTTAGGCGTTAAAATTCATAAAACTGTTTATTTGCAAAGGTTATCACGATGAATAAAATATGCAAAACTTTTATTAGTCACAGAGCTTATTTTCTGCAATAATCCAAAAGCCAATGGAAGACTCCTGGTGGGTTTTTGTTGAGGGAACCAGGGTGATGCAAACTTCCGGGTTGGCCTGCAAAAATACTGTATGTAATTGACTCTATTTTGGTGCCAAACTGTGCAGTGCAATGAAATGAAATGAAAAATATTTAAGGCTGTTTGACTCTATATGGGTGCATGATTGTCTTTTGAGATGGTTTCTTACTGCAAAATAGTGTGTGAACTCTGCTTGGTGTGTACAAAAGTATCTAGAAGACCCCTCGTACTGTAAGGGTGTTACTTGACCTTTGGCGTATACTTTATAAGCATGCTGTAATTGTTGACCGGAGGGGTTGTTTATTGGATAATGTGTTAGTCCAGCAGTATTTATTGGCATAGAGTGGCGGGGTATTGGCGAGTAGTCTGCTGTAATTGTGTAATGTGGTTGCTGTGGTTGTGTATTGGTCGGACTGTTCATTGGCGTGTAATGGGATCATCCCTCTGTGCTGCTGGATATCATAAAACACCATCAGTGGAGGGAGTGGATGATGCACCGGGAGATGAGAGGCCTAATCCTCTCCCTCTGCTTTCTG
The DNA here is from genome assembly GCA_033026305.1 of Cirrhinus molitorella. Taxonomy (NCBI): domain Eukaryota; kingdom Metazoa; phylum Chordata; class Actinopteri; order Cypriniformes; family Cyprinidae; genus Cirrhinus; species Cirrhinus molitorella. Next base: position 25,200,663 of record CM065122.1, on the reverse strand, counting down.
CTGGAGGGGGAACGCTCTCCTCTCTCTCTCTCCCTCCCTGAGTCTCTCCGTCTCTCTCTCCCTGTATTATTATCCCATGCTTGGCGTCCTTCCCCTGCTTCTCCCAGTGCCAGCCAGTGGGTAGAAGAGGCAGCAGGGGAATTTAGAGTCTAAATATACTCACCATGGGTAAATATGTCCGCTCACACTGAGAGAGAGCAGAATAATCCTACAGGCCTGAGAGAGATTAGAGATTTCCATGTTTAATCCACTCTCCCCCTCCCTCAGGTTGGCTGTTAGCAAGTGGGTCCTCTCTGCTTGTCATGTTGTTCGCTTTCCTGGCATATAGTCAGGTCTTTTTTTAAAAGTTGCTCTCAACATTCAATATTTTCCAAATAAGCGAGAGGACAGGAGAGAAATTATAGCCACTGTTGTTATGGCTTCAGCCAACACATTGCGTGCAACCAATGAAAACATTTTAATAGTAAACAAATGTTGTTAAAGTGAAATAAATTGAGTCAGTGAAGTGTTTCAGTGATATTAAACGTTTATTTATTTCATGCACAAATGTAATACATGATTGTAGGCAGCAGATTTCTGTTTCTGAAAGTTTCATAATTCGTCAATAAGTTCATAAAAAGTGGGACTACTTTACAATGAGGTTCCAATGTTAGTAAGCATGAATGAACATGAACTAATAGTAAATGTTAGTTTTTGCAGTTTACATTTATGATTTAATAGACACAATCTAGAATGAATTAACAATAAACAGTTGTATTTTTATTAAAGTTGACAAAGATGAATAAATACTGTAAAAAATGCACTGACATTTATCTAGTGTTAATTAATACAGCTAATGCCACATTATTGTAAAGTGTTACCAAAAAAATGTATAATTAGCAAATAAAAGGAAGTAAAAGGAAAAATAAGAAAACGGTAAACAAAAAATAAGAAACGGTGCATTTTAACAGAAATTGAGAAAAAAAAAAATTGATTAAAACTTTATTATGCTTTTCCTGCGAACACAGTTACCAGTAATGACATGACAAAACAAATTTTAACAAATTGTGTCACAGCATGACTGACAACAAATATAAAACCGCAATACAATAGAGAAATAGAAACACATACATGAAAAATAACTATATTCATAATATCCAAGATAAATAAAACACAGAGAGAAAGTATCTAATAAAATAAAGGCAAAACAAATCAAACTGATTATGTTGATCTTTAAGTCACAGCAATAAACAAACACTAACAATGACACACAGCATCTTTTCGGAAAACATTGTGTAAACATACAATATTCTCTGCAACTTTAAATATGGATATAAAATATAAAATAAAGAGTGAAAAGTGTGCAGAATTTTAAAACTAACTGTGAAAATGTACAATGTCAGGTGAACAAATGTTCTGAGAAATCTGGCCTTTTTGAAGTATATTTATTAATTTGGATAGTCTCAATAACAGTGTAAAAAGATACTGTTTATACTGTTTGTGCATTTTTCTGTTGTTTTTATTCATATTTAAATTATTTTGCATGATTTTGTACTTCAGGTTTAGTATATTCTGCATTGTTTGCTAAATTGCAGATTTTGCATTTACATTTTTGGCAGATTTAATTACTAATCTGGAATTTGAGATCCCGCAGCACCCCGTTAAATCCTCAGTTCTGGAGTTGTGAGTGTGTCTCGTATGATACGGCTGCAGTGCTCAGTATGCAGCCGGAGTCAAGACTCAGCGGTGGCTCCTCAGTCAAAAACAGCCGCCCCTGTTTTTATGCAGACCTTGATTAGTTTACTGTCGCCTGATTAGAAATTAATTAAAATGATGAAACAGACTCCAGAGGGGAGGTGGAGGGACGCTTTAAGGGGGGAGGGGGCTGATGACTTTCACAGAGCCATTGTGCCTCAGTCCGAAGGGATGCACTGTGTGTGTGTGTGTATATTTGTGTGCACAATAATCAGAATACCACTTATGGTTGTCGGAGTAAGGAAGAAGGCCGGTTATGCTGTGTGCGGTCCCTTCCCCCATCGCTTTGTGTTTTCTCCTTTTCTGCACTCGTATTCGACATTTCCTCACAGATAATTCCCCCTGATTCTGCTTTAATTTAATGTTTCTTTTAAATCTTAACAGTAGCTGTGTGCAACATGTTTGCGGTCTAAAACTGCAGGCTGAACTCCTAAAGCACCAAAACATGGGCAGAGATAGAGCCAGACCTGGAGTTAATTATCAGAATTGCTGTAGACAAGCCCTCTAACATTATGTAATGATAAATACTGTGCCATATTAGGGCCTGATAACATCAGTGTTGTGGATAGCAAGCAAATTGCCGCTCCATAAGCGGTTTATACAGCTGTTGCATTTCTGCATTTCACAGATGAATGAACCTGTAATTGGAGACTAATGAAGCCCGGAGGGGCTGTGTGGCGCGGAGCGCTCACTTCGCTATTTATTTAACTGTGGACTCTTCAGATCAAAAGGCTCCTGTGTTTACCCCATGGCTCTGTGGATCATCTTTTCAATTTAGCCTGACAACCGCTGAACAGCAATCCCTCAGAGACAGACTCAATCTCAAATAGGTGAAGAGAGAGAGTGGTTAGAAGCGAGTATGTGTGTGTGTAGGAGAGAGAAAGGGAAAGGTGGAGGAGACAGCCGTAGTGGGTGGAGGGAGACGTGGAGAGTATTGTTTTATGACAGGAATTTATTTGATAGAAAAACACAGGATTTGTCTTGAATTGTCTTGAATATTGACATGCCTGTCATGGTGTCAGATTCTTTAGCAGTTTAATCGAGTGCTGCTGGGATTGACAATTTTCTCATCTGTCGCCACTGACGTAGAAACCACTGGTTGCAAGCGTAACTCTCAGATATTGTTTGTAGGAGCATCAACTTGATGTTTCTGACTGTTTAAAGGAGAGTTCACACTCATTTTTAAGTTTTAAACATTTACTCACCCTCATGTTGTTGCAAATCATGTTTTCTTTATTTTGCAGAAAACAAAAGAAGATACTTTTCGGCTGTTTTTATCCACACACTTCAAGGGTATCAAGGACATACAGTCAAACCAAAAATGATTATTTTTACTAGTGGGTGCAGGACGTTATAGTCCATTTATGTAAGTGAGGACAGCTAAATAAAGTAAACAGTGACATATTATACCTAAAAATTCTTCATACAGTGGACTGCCAGTAAAATGTATACAAATTTGGGACCAAAAAATTTAATTTAACACTTTGACCTGACCGTGTTTTGTTACATACCTTTTTATGAAAGTTATCTGACATTATCAAGATGAATTTGTTCTGACACAGTTTAACTCTTTAACTCTAGTTCTTGTCATATGTTATTTCCATTTTCTAAACTATATTGAATAAACTGTGAGAAAAGTGTCTGAATAAATTTAGGTTTTACTGTAAAAATAATGTAAAAGTATCCAAACAACTCCAGTTGCTTAATCCAAGTGTTCTGAAGATATTCTGTTACATTTATGTTAAAAAAAAAGTGGTGCCATGAATTTACTGACAGAAATATGATGCCAGTGTTGCAGGTATTATGGATGGGGTGGCATATTGGTGCCTGTATCACCATATATGAAGTAATGTAATGTTAATATACCATTCTACTTAAATGCTTTGTAATATAAAATGTACTGAAAGCCAGATAATAATACAGGTGGCACAATAGAAAGCAACATGATGAATCAGAGTTCACCGAAAGTGGCTTGTCCATAAAACACGGACAATACTCATATACAGATGGTGCGCACAATACACACAAAGACAAAACACCATCAGGCTTACACTAATGTACATTACTGATAACAAAAAAGAGAAGAAACTGGGTTATTTGAATAAAATATAATATGTGCAGAGAGTTAAGCAGAGACGTCTGGTAATGCATTTTAACAGTTTTTATTTTTCTGTAGCATTTTTTGCAACCCCTGACAAAAATGGGAGAAAGCCAAAAGAGAGAGTTTTTATGCAGCATTTTAAGAAATGTTTCTGTAAAAATTACAAACTTTTTTTTACAGTGCACATCAAAATGTAAGTGGTTATTCACTCAAAACAACATGTATACAGAGCCTAAATTAAATAAGTTGACCCATGAATAACATTAAACCTCAATGGTTTTTGAGTGTCTCGTGATTTGACGTCATGACACAAGAATCAATAAAATCAAGAGTTGACCAGTGATTTAATTTGATCTGAAAGTGAATCACAATTTAGGTTTTAGATTACTTTAATGCTGCCTTGAAGGGATAGTTCACCCAAAAATGAAAATTCTCTCCCGTATGACCTTGGAACACAAATTAAGATATTTTTGATGAAATCTGAGAGCTTTCTGAGCCTGCATAGACAGCAATGCAACTGACACGTTCACGTCACAGCAAGGTAGTAAAAAAATTAATAAAATAGTCCACGTGACATCAGTGGTTCAACCATAATGTTACGAAACTTCAAGAATACATTTTGTACTCAAAGAAAAGAAAAAAAAACAAAACACAAGTTTATACAACAATTTCTTTTCTTCCGTTGTTAGTCTTCATATAGCCTAATGAGAGAACCACATGCAAGGTCTTTCTGGCGCTTGAACATGATAGTTGCGTCTATGCAGGGTCAGAAAGCTCTCGGATTACATAAAAAATCTTAATTCATGCTCTGAAGATGAACAAAGGTCTTACGAATTTGGAGCAGTAATTACTGACAGAATTTTAATTTTGGGGTGAAAAAAGACATTTATTGTCTTTTTTGGAGCTTGTTTGCGCTCCACAGACTTTTATTGTGTGGACAAAAACAGCTGAAGCATTCTTGAAAATGTTTCTCTTGTCTTCCACAGAAGAAATGAACCCATACATATTTGTAATAACAGCAAGGTGAGTAAATGATTACAGACTGACGTCCATTTTTCATCCATTAAGGATGCTGCATGGGCATAACACCAGATTAGGTGGTATTTTCCCCTTCATTTGGCAGATTCGGGGTTGAGGAAGACATGGCTCAGATACATTGACGGCTACATACACTTGTGTACGCTCTTCCCCCTGTGAGCCGTTCCTGACGCATGGTGGTCTTTTTAAATGAGTGTGTAAAGCCTAATTGGAAAATGCTTTAAATAATTTCTAATTAGATGGAGGGTGGTTGTAATTGGTTTGGTAATCTCTGGATTAATTAGCAGTGCTGTGTAATGTGTGCATATGTGTGTCTCTGTATGTATTTGTGTGTGTGAATGGACGAATTAATGGGTCTTGCAGGTTTCTTGCAGACCTCTAGCCACTCAAGAGCTTCTGTGGGAGCAGGAGGCCCCAACAGAGGCATCTTTGTTTGGGTTGTTGTTCTGTGGGTGGCCCTGCTACACAGAGATGGACACATTTATTTCCCAGCATCTATCAAAATACCTCAAACCCAATAATCTTGTCTCTACTTCCTACAGACCACACTTTTGGTTCTCAAAAGTCCATCTAAAATCCACCTCAATCTGAGATGGGAATGGAGCATTTTAAAACCGATCCTCTCGTCCTCTTCGATTTCTCTTCCTGTATTCATTTCCACCACTTTTCTGCACTTACTCTTATTTCTCTCTCTCTCATTCTCCATTCCTTCTCCTCCTTCAAACTTGGTACCCTTGTACACAGTGCTAAGTGGCCACTCATGCAATGGATGGAGGAAATGAGGTGAGCTCTGGATCTCTAGACCTCCCCCCACCTCTCATTACTCCATTCTTACCTCACTAAGAAATGCAGGAGAAGAAGAAAAGGAGCGAGAGGCCTCTGGACACTTGTTGCTTCAAGGCTCTTATTGAAAATATTGCTTCACAAATTGATTCAAGATGGTCATACGGGAGCAGAGCATCCAGAATATTTCAGGAATTACTCTTAGTTATTCTTTTGCCTCATTTTCATTTAAATTTAGGCAGACTACAGTTGTTTATCTGTACCTTTGCTGCTAGCATTTTAGTTTGCATTGTTTCTCAATATTTAATTAAGCTTTTCATGCTGTTTTCTGTTTCTCTTTAATGCCATTCTCTCATTCATAATTTCCACCTCCAGAAACACATACACTCCCACACTGATTTCTAATATCCTGTCATTTTCCATTTATACTCATTTTCTACTATATGTAACCATAAATTAATTATAGAGCACTTAATTACACATCTTAACCACATTTCAGCAGTGACATAGAGAATATGTGTAAAGATCTCAATAATATGAAGTCTCATTTTTGAAGATGTTAAGCTGTGAATGTGATATACACTGCCAGTCAAAAGTTAAGATTTTTAATGTTTTTTTAATGTGATTTATTCCTGTGATTTCAAAGCTGAATTTTTAGCATCATTACTCCAGTCTGATTTTCTGCTGAAAAACTACTACTAATAATATTATTATGTTGAAAACAGCTAAGTAATTTTTTTTTCAGGTTTCTTTGATTAATAGAAAGTTCAGAAGAACAGCATTTATCGGGAATAGAAATCCTTTGTAATGTCTTTATTATCATTCTTTTAAAGGAGTCCTATTATGTTTCACTTTAGAATTTTAGTCAAAAGTGTGTGGTGTGTATGCTTGTGCATAAAAAGGATCTATAAATTTACAAGTCTCAAAATCCACTCCAAATTTCCATATGTCCATATTTAGTTTTTTTTTTTTAAATCCCTTTCAGGGCTCTACACTTACTTTTCTTTTTAGGAGTACTTGTGCTTCTAACTTAAAAAAATTTAGGAGCACAGTCAAAAATTTAGGAGAACCATCTAATCAACAATAAAAGAAATCTGATGAAAAATTAGTATTCTGATTAAAGATTTTCAGGGGCATTTTGTTTTTAACTTTATAATGGACTTTTTTTTATTAAAAGTATGCAATCTTTTATGTTAAATTTAAAAATATATATATTTATAATCTTTATATTCCTAACTTAAACAGCAGAATCGGAACAAGTAGAATAATCGTAAGTTATCAATCACAATTATAAATTTTATAAATCACTATTAACTAAATTTGTAATTTTGATGACGAAATAGAGCCAAATCGGCCCTGCCTTTTCAAGAACTACAATGAGCGGCTCATTTGGACTACAAGCATTGTTTTCCGGATTGTATGATGTCATAACGTGGTCCATTAGAATATCGTTAAAATCAATCCCGTCTACTGAAATTTGAATGGTGGAGACGAGATGGGCGATTAGCTTAACTTTAGCGATGCAGCACGGAGAGCTGGTTCTGGGAGATTTCAACGAGCCGCAGCGCTGCTGGTATAAACACAAGCAATGACTACAGTGGTCGCGATCTCCTCCGATGGCTGCGTCAAATCCATGCACTGCAGACGTGTGCAGTATAGGGGCTCAAAACATGTAGAGGCGCAACTGGTATATCTGGAGGCACGGACTAGAAGGGCGATTATCTCCAGTTGCCGTAAGAGATGAATTCATCATACAGTGTAGATAGCTTCACTTACAACGTGAGTGTTTTTTTTTTTTTTTGGTGCATTTTTTTTTTGTGCATAAACTTGCACTACGTTAGGCTAGGCTAGGCTAATCAGTGATGTTATTTGATAGTTCTTTGCTCATTTTCTGTATATGCTGCTTTCTGAATAACTAAGGAAATGTAAGCATTATAATTAGTATCTTACAATGTCTTTATTCAATTGTCATGTTAAATATAAATTAAGTCATATTAAAACATCAGCCTTTTTAGCCTTATGCTGGAGCTGGATTCAGGCAATGAAAGTATATAAATAATTTAATAAATGATAATATCATGTATCTGCAATCTCGCAAGCTGACGACAGGACCCAACACCACTGTGCCATCAACTATACCTTAATATATCCTTTACTATAACCAAGTTCTTTGCTATAATGAAGCAGACTGAACTTGATGCTTTGGCAAGGGTCCTGACAGTATTGAAACACAGTCTAAAGTGTTCGCCTAACCAATCACAACACATTTCGTTTTTCAGAAGGCGGGCCTTCATCAAATCCAAAACTAATCGAGCCGTTTGTGCCAGGCTGGGGAGAAAGCTGTTGTAATAATGCAAATTATGTGAAAAATAATGCGTTTTTTGAACCACCACGCATGAGAACATGTTCTAGTACACCTCCAAAGCAAAATCAAGGTTTTGCAAAAGAGCATAATAGGACCTCTTTAATCAATTTAAAGTATCCTTGCTAAATGTAAGTATTAATTTCTATCATTTAAAAAAAAAAAAAATTATACAGACTCCAAGCTTTTGAATGTACTTAGCTATTTTGATTATTGATCATAACAATAATAAAAATGTTTCTTGAACAGCAAGTTCTGGTTTAGCATATTAGAATGATTGTTGAGAGAACATGTGACACTGAAGACTGGAGTAATGATGCTGAAAATGAAGCTTTGATCACAGGAATAAACAACAAAATGTTTTGAATAGTAAAAATATTCAAAATTGTACTGTTTTTGCTGCACTTTGGATCAGGTTTGGTGATCAGAAGAGACATCTTAAAAAACATAAAAATCATAAAAAACTTTTGACTGGTAGTGTATGCACAAATATTTGTTTTCTAAATGTCAATGTATGGAAATAGACCCATAAGTAAATAACTAGAAGAGTAAACTAAATGGTACAACTGCAAACTGTAACCAGTGTTTATGATTACAATAACAAATCAAAATAACATGACAACAAGTCTTTTGCTTTATATGAAAGTGTCTGCTGATTGCATTAATGTAATGTGAAGTTATCCTAATGCTGCAAAAACAATTGCCATGTTCCTAACCTCTATTCTTCAATCCTAAAGTATGTCTAAAGGCATGTTTTGTCTCTTGCTTGGCCCACCTTAATCCTGACCTGCGTGCTTTATTCTAGATCCTAATGTATAGGGTATGGCTGCTCCCCTGGCCTTTTCCCTGACATTTATTGGGCCTGTGCAAGGACATGCCCTTTTCTCCATCTCCCCGGTTCCTCCCTGTTAATCGGGAGGGTGGATGGGGGGGTATTGGGGGGTGGCGAAAAGCAGGCAGATAAGCCCATTGTTTGGCCTGACAATGTCCTGATGATACGGCCAGAGAGGATCGGTAGCCTGCGCCTCCCCTTTCAGAGCCCGCCTGCCACCAGAGAGAACTCATTACTACAGAGCAACCAGGTTAATTAGCTCACAGAGAAAAAAAAAGAGACAGAGAGAGTGAGCGAAGACAGACAGAAAGAGGGAGAAAGAGAGAGGGAGACCTCAGGGTATCTTAAAAAAAATAGACTGACATCTGTATTTACTCCAGAATAAGTTTTTATAAACGGATTTCCTTCTGGCTGAAGGCTACTGACATGAATGTTCACCCGCTCCCTTACATGAGGATTCTGGATAATATCGAAGCTTAACTGTCTGCCTGTCATAGGCTGTTAGCTTCCTAAATGTATTGGCCATGCGTATTTAAAATATGTTTTACTTCCAAAGTTACGCATGTCAGCAAATTTCCAGAAACTGGTGTGCTTTAAGAACTGATCAACAGGGGGAGCTCTGCAACCCCACAACTCACAGCCCTAAGCAAAATAACCCGCAAGCAATCAGAGGTCATCCATGAGCACTTTATTTTATCACTGTTATATACTGATGGGTCATGTCTTTTTTTTTTGTCTGTACGTCTTTGTGTATTTGGGAACACCCGTACTAGAGCCCCTGTTGCTCAATGATGCTATCAAGGTCCAAATCAGGCAACATGCACACTGAAAGAATAAATGGCTTAATGCACTGTAAGCGACTCTGAAATAATATGTCATTTGGTCAGTGTCTCCAAGTTGAATAACTGTAGATGTGTGCAAGGTTTGTTCCAAAACGTCTGTTACTGTGTTTTTTTTTTTTTTTTTGTGGAGCACAAAGGTTGGGTTTGGCCAACCTTTTCAGTACAATGAAGTGAAGGAGTACTAGGGCTGTCGAAGTTCAAACAAGTCCCTTAGATTACTTGTTCACAATATTAAAAGGTGTTTCGTGCGAAACCTATGTGTGCCAAATAGGGTTGGGCCAATAGACAATGCCATCGTCCATCATGATGTTGAGCTGGCATCGTGATCCTATCGCCACTCCCCCCGCAACCTGGAACCCTAAATAGAATAAATACAAGATGGAAGGAAATATGTATTTCAATACTTTCTCTTGCAGTTATATCGTTGGGTAATTATACTGTGTATAAATTGCAAACATCAGGGAGCAACTATTAATATGCTGGCCAATGAAACTGCTTCTGAATGCACGGTCGGTTTTTACTTTCACTTTTGAGATTTGCGATCACACATGCTCTGTGTATAGTAGAGGAGCAGTTATACATTTCACAAGTTTAGATGCTTGTCAGTGGTGCTCAGGATCCGCAAATCATTCGCCATCGTCCTCAGTCATCTTTACTCTGTTTATGTGGTAAGTGAAATGTACAGTAATTTAACATGCAACCGTTAGCGGCTCTCTTGATTTGGTAGACATCGCCCAAACCTAGTGCCAAACAGCATTGTGAAGTAATTAAAGTCAAAGTTGTGAAAGAATAGTTCTTTTGTGTCAATTAAAGGAATGAAAATTTCCTGATAATTTACTCACCCCCATGTCATCCAAGATGTTTATGTCTTTCTTTCTTCAGTCAAAAAGAAATTAAGGTTTTTGAGGAAAACATTCCAGGATTCTTCTCCATATAGTGGACTTTAATGGTGGCAAACAGGTTGAAGGTCCAAATTTCAGTTTCAATGCAGTTTTAAGGGGCTCTCTGCGAGCATAATAAGGAATAAAGGTCTTGTCTAGCAAAACGATCGACCATTTTCTAAGAAAAACACAAATTTCTATATTTTTTTAACCACAAATGCTCATTTTGCACTAGCTCAACGCTACATATGTAATCGTGTACTCAAGACGTATAGGTGGAATTACCGACCCAGTGTTTACAAAGCGAACGCAAAGAACAGACAGACACCCTTTACAAAAAAAGGTAAAATTACAATGTTGGATGACTTTGAAGTTGGATGAGAAAATTAGCTGTTTAGCTGTAGAGTTTTTCGCACTACTCTACTTTTTTGAAGCGAAGTACACAGACACGTGACTTTTCCTATGTGATTATGTAATGCGTGAAGATGTGCATCGCAGAGCTAGTGCAAGATGAGCATTTGTGGTTAAAAAGTGTATTTTTTTTTACTTTTTAAAGAAAATTACAGATCGTTTCACTAGATAAGACCCTTATTCCTTGGCTGGGATTATGTAGAGCCCTTTGAAGCTGCATTGAAACTACAGTTTTGACCTTCAACCCATTGACCACCATTGAAGTCCATTATATGGAGAAAATTCCTGGAATGTTTTCCTCAAAAAAATGTCTTTGCAACTGAAGAAAGAAAGACATGAACATCTTGGATGACATGGGGTGAGTAGATTATCAAGAAATTGTTATACTGGAAGTGAACTTCTTGTGTAAGTTTGTTCACAAAGCTGGTTTGAATGATTTATGAATCTGTTCTCCAGTTCAACTCACTGTGTCGATCTTGTCAGAGCTGTTAACAGCAGCTCACTGGAAGATTTTCAGTGAATAATGAGTTAAATTTAAGTCTGTTTGTCAAACCAAGTTATCGTATAACTTGAGTAGACTCGGAATAGTGCACGAGTGTTACCGCTTTTATGATGTGTCTGTTTTGAAGCTTGAATGTTGCAATCAACAACAAGGGCTAACTTATAGATAAGAAAGAGCTTGATGCAGTTGCAGATTATGATTTATTATAAAACAAAAGGATATACAAAACAATACAAAGCAACTGAGAAACTTGGAAACTAAGAACATAAGACAAAAAAAAAAAAGAGAAGTTGGAACACAAAGAACAAAACTAAGCTCCAATGCCAAGACCTGACCAAGAATATTAAAAACCCAGATATAAAAGTTTATTTAAATATCCTTTTGTGTTCCATGAATGACAGAAAGCCATACATGTTTGGAATAACGAGTAAATTTAACTGTGAATTATCTCTGGTCTGGACAGCCTGTCTGCAGCAAATGTTCAGATGCACAGCAGGCAAAGATGCTGGGTTGAAATGTGAATTTGCAGCTTGTTTTTACTATATCTATAAGTCTGTATCAGTTATGAAACCAGTAAACATATACAGAATACATATACAATACAGAAGTGTTTCTTCTAAGACCGTGTGTGTGCATGTGTGTTCACTTTTTGATATTTCTTATAGTCAGTTTGATATCAGCTAGACAAAATATCTGTGTTTTTGCAGCTCACTCTTGCCTTCATCAGTGCGCTCCATAATTTGGATCACAGGGGGTGAGACACCTTTCAGCCCAGTCACTTTGGAGCCTACATTAGAGTACATTACTGAAATAGGGCACGACAACAGTCACCTGTTCAAGTCCTCTATAATCTTCGTCAGATTGACTCTTACCTCGCTCTCTCCTATACAATGCCATGAAGATGAGAGAGATCTAGAGGCGTTTTTCCCCCCTTTCTATATCATTATCCAATCATTTCCCATGTGTCTGTGATCCTCCTGATGCAAACACATGCACTCTGCAGATGGAGAAATTATAGAGTTGGAGACACAGCTAAACTGCACTCAGATGTGAGGTGTCCTGTCCATTTGCAAAAAGCACTTGGTCAAAATGTTTTTAATATGATTTAAAACAGTCATATTTGAGGTGCTGTGAAAAATTAGTCTTGACAGGCAGAGGTTGTGCCTGCAGCTTACAAATAAACTCAGAAATCCAATGTATCTACTTATTTATAGTGTATAATGGGTGAAGATGCCCTGTAAAAAACAATGTGGATTTACTTTTAAATAATGCATCAGCCAGTGTGTTATTAAAGAGACAGTTTACCCAAAAATGAAAATTCTGTCATTAAGTACTCACCTCATGTCATTCCAAACCTGTAAGACCTTTGTTTATCTTCGGAGCACAAATTAAGATATATATATATCTCACAACAGTACCACAACACAGTTTTGTGCACATTTCTTTGTGCACCAAAAATATTCTATTAGCTTTATGAAATTAAGGTTGAACCACTGATGTCACAAGGACTCATTTATCAATGTTTTTACTACCTTTCTGGCCCTTGAATGTATCAGTTACATTGCTGTCTATGCAGGGTCCGAAAGCTTTTGGATTTCATCAAAAATATCTTAATTTATGTTCTGAAGATAAATGAAGGTCTTATGGGTTTGGAACAACATGAGGGTGAGAAATTAATGTCAGTGAACTGGGTGAACTGTCTCTTTAAGGGACACCAAATAGGATAATTTGTTAATTTAGTTGTCATAGCACAAAATGTACAATTAATAATATTACAATTACACACTACTGGTGTAAGATGTCCTCCTATCTGGGACAAGAATGCCCCCGGGTAAACGTTCATAGAATGTAGAATATCATTCATATTAATATTTATATATTTGTAAGTATAATTAGTGTAAAATACCAAATCAGTTATTCTATTTAAAATGGTTTTGACAATTTGGTTGAATAACTAAATGATGACAAACAAAGCAGAATCCCAATAAAAGATATTAATCTGAAAGGTAAATTTATTCTATGACTTGCATACAAGCATATGAATATTTACATATTTAATTGCCCATATTTTAATTGAATATATGTCTAAATAGCAACACTGTGAATTCAAATTGAATGATTTTACCTAATTAGCTGGTTTTAACTGGAATGTTCATTACTGAATAATAACAACAACAACAACTTAGTACTAAAAAAGAATAACACTATAACAACATGCCACTTAAGGGCCATCTGTACCTCAAAGGTCCAAACTATAATTTGAGAACATGCTGCTAAATTTAGCAAGGTTTCACAGTTTGTGTCGGCCATGCTACTGTATCAGACAGGCAGCATGTGTGTCAAACTGTGAACATTATCTGCCTACCACAGTATCAGTGCACAATCCCATCAGTAGGCTGATGTAAGGGCCTGTTTAAACAGCTGATGGGAAATAATCCTCTCAAATCCTGCCCTTGCAGTGTTTACGAGCGTGCGTTGTGTGTTTGCGTGTGCACGTGCCCGTAATTGAGGCTGTGTTTACCTACAACGGCCGCATTGCTTCTTTACCCCGGTTAAGTTACAGGTTTGATAGACTGATTTCACTTCTCCTTCCCCTCCCTACAACCCTCCAACCGTCCCACTCCCCCCCCCCTCCTCCTCCTCCACCTCCTCCCCCCTCCTCCTGTCTCTTCATTCTCTCTTTTCTTTAGAAAGAGCGCGAGGAGATGAGTGGAGCAGAGCGAGAGAATCCACGGCCATTGTGTGTCAATCACAGTGTGTGTCATGGTCTCTCCCCTTTCTGGTGATTAGCTCTCTTAGAGCAGCTCCTCCGTATCTTCCCCAACAAATGCATCCAGTCTGCAGCCAGCCAGCGAGGCCTTGAGCATGAGCAGTACACACACACACACAATCCAATTACTCACCCTTTTTGTCACACCCAGCTAACACCACACAACACACTAACCGTACTATAAATTACTATGTTACTGTGCAGTTCTCTCAGCGTGACCACAGAATGGCCAAGATGTTACTGCAAGGTATATCATGCAGTGTTATAATGTGCACTTTAACACTCCTAGGGTCATTCAGACTGAACTCAGTTCACCAAATAACCCTGACTTTCCATCACTCTTAAAAATTCAAGTCTTTATTGACATCAGCGTTTTAATGAATAACACTAATGGAATCGTTATATTGCATAAAAGGTTGTTATATTGAAAAATGTTCTTCACACCTCACAACTGTTCACTGGATGGTTCTTTGGAGAATCAAAAATGGTTCTTCTATGGCATCGCTGCGAAACCCCCTTTATTTTGTGTTTTAATGTGAGGTAAGACCATTATAAAGCCGCTTAGAGATCAAGGCGGCCTGACTCCGGCAGATACTTGCTAGAACAGCAGGATAAGATGCTGGGGAGGTGATGGAGACGGTGGAATCGCTCTGTGTCTGTGGCTTCCGCCTTTGTGCAGCCTGTCAGTGAAACTTCAGCATACACTTTGGTCGTGGGCAGCTGGAATGTTTCCTGCTCCACAGGAGGAAGTCTGGAAACAGAGGAGGTATCATAAGTGCTCTGTTGTTTTGGTGTCATTCCTGAGGATGTGGTAAAAGTATTCATCTTGTCGCTTTTTGTTTCAGAGCATCGAGATTCAGAGGAGCGTGAAAAATGGGAGTGATTCTTCCATAAGAACAACTGGTTTGAAAGTGATTTTGTCCTGCGATCAGATCATAATACTTGTATAGTCACCCAATCAGATTTGATGCGATTCAGTTTCTAGTCCACTAAATAGTACAAATATAAGTAAAGAAAGCTTTATTTTTAGCATTCAATAATAAATCTCATCTTTCCTCTGAGCGTTGAGGGCTGTTTGAATGAAGGACAACAGAAAGTTCAACTCAAAAAAGAGGTCAAGAACAGCTATTTTCTGTCTGTTCACAACATCTCTTTGTTCTTGAACAGATTAACCTTCCTCTGCACTACATTAAATATGGAGGAAAGTAAAATTATACAGTGATTTAGGTGATTTTCTAAATATTACCACCGTTTTAAATATTTTTTTTTAGAAATTAATGAAGAAATTAATTACAAATAAAGGTTCTCTTATTGGCACTGATGTAACCTTAAGCATCCGTAGGACCATTTTCATCACACAAAAGGTTCTTTATAGTGGAAAAGGGTTTTTCAAATTATTAAAATGTTCTTTACACTCCTAAAAATAAAGATTCCAAATGGGTGTTTTTGCAGTGATGCTGTAGACTAACCATTTTTGATTTCCCAAAGAACCTTTCAGTGAACAGTTCTTAAGAGAATGACTTTTTTTTTTTTTTTTTTTCAAAATCTAAAGAACCTTTTTCACCTATAAAGAACCTTGGAACCATGGATGTTCAAGGTTCTTTATGGAACCATCAATGCCAATAAAGAACCTTTATTTTTAAGAGTGTACACTAAAAAATAACAGTTCTTTTTAAAAACTGTTCACTGAAAGGTTCTTTAGAGAACCTAAAATGGTTCCTCAATTGCATCGTTGCAAAAACATTTGAAACCCTTTTTTTGGAGTGTAGTATAAAGATTATTTTAGTAAATTGTGATACAATAACAGTTTCAGGCTGTTGCAAAACTTTAAATTGTTTAATGCAATTAAACACTGATATGTATTATGATCCATTGCTCTGTTTTCAGCTTAGCGAGCATGAGTCTGGCTGATGTTTTTAGGTTAGAACTGAAATCTATACAGTAATCATGACCTGGGGCTTGAATTCCCATGCCAGCTGTGGTGCCATCTTACCAAAAACTGAACAGCAGAAAATCTGCTTTTGTTCCTAGATGATCTATATCTTAGATGCAGCAACGGGAGAAGATTATGAGAAGAACACAACATGGCAGATGAAAAAAGAATTTTAAATTATTATTATCATTTTTACTAGAGTTTGAGGGAAAAAAATGCCTTTGATTTGGTATTTTGAAGTTGCCATTACACTATTTGCGAGCATGCAAAGAGTTAAATAAACATGGATTATCTATAGTTTTTATGTTATTATTAAAAACATTCCATAATTTATGTAGCAAAAATGCCAAAAATCATTAGGATATTAAGTAAAGATGTTTTATGAAGATATCTTGTAAATTTCCTACTGTAAATATATCAAAACTTAATTTTTTATTAGTAATATTTATGGCTAAAAACTTCATTTGGACAAATTTAAAGGCGATTTTCTCAATATTTAGATTTTTTTTTGCACGCTCAGATTCCAGATTTTTCAAATAGTTGTGCCAAATATTTTGCTATCCTAACATACTATATAAAATTGACAATTGTGAGTGGTTTTGTGGTCCAGGGACACACACACACACAAAACTATTTTATAAACATTATTTACCACAAGGTAATAATCATGTGTTCAATAATTGGTATCTAACGATTTATTTAACCCTTTGGGTGAATGTTGCTGACTTTGAAATTTTTTCAAATTATATTATAGTTCCTGTGCATATAAAGAAAATATGAATTAAAATTAAACCTTATTTTAAGTCCCTTTCAGTGTATTTAAATTGTTTAGCTCTCCAATAATTATTTCCAGTTATTTCTAAATCCGATCAAAGGGTTCACGTTTTTTATATTAAATATTTTATTATTATTAATGCCCGGTTTATTCCACTCTTCTGTATCTGTTAAATTGAACCCCACAATTTGTGTGAAACGGGCTAATGATTTAAATATCTCAGAGAAATGAAATGTGCATTGGTAGTCGCTTGTGCTCACGAGTGAGCACCTGGTAAAAGTGATCGCGCGTTCGCGGTAATGAGAGGCACGCGGATAAGCGGGATCACAGGGCTCGCGCTTGCGGCGGGACGCTCGTGATGGAGCGGCTGCTGCTGACACTGGAAGATTAGCGGTGAGCTGCGCTTTCAGTACACGCCGGTAATTTGGGTAATTTTATTGCAGGGTTTGTCTATCCTGAAATTACGGCGCCAGTGTCTTTGTGTGCGCTGTAATTTCCCTGTTTCCCTCGCCGTGATTGAAGTGAAATGGAGGCTACCGGCGCCCGTGTTTTCTCTCAGAGAATAGCTGCTGCCTCTCACAGTTTCCCCCTTTTCCTCTTCTGCCTCTCCACCTCAATTCATTCACCTCTCATCTCTTTTCAAGTGAGGAATAGAGAGTGAGTGCAAGTGTGTGTTACTTCGGAGGAAACTGAGACAGAAAACCGAACGGGGGAAAAAACCCTTTGCATTTGCTATAAAATAACAGGCTATTTTTAAATTGTCGTCTATTATTCTAATAATTTATCATCTAATTGGGTATTTCTAAAATAGTTCCGTGCCGTTGTCGCTAGGTTCGAGCAGTTCCAAGGCCGTTGGCTTTTAGCTTAATTGGTTTCTTTTTGGAGAACAGATATGAAATAAGAGATGTAGTACTTTGTAAGTCCGTTATTGAAATATAGTTAATACAATATAACCGCGCTCAACTAGCACTGCAGCAGACAAACAGCTTTTGCAAACTGGTGTTATTTAGGGCGTGGCTAAAATATTTAACAAAATATTTTTCCTCAGCTAATTTTAAGGACTATCCACCTTTTTTTGCATATGAGTGGGCGTGGGCATTTGTAAATTTTATGGGTTTGGCATCAGGTCTCAACAGCCTCCAGCTATTATTAGTTGTACAAAACAGCAAGTTTTGCTGCTTAATATTGCAAATTGGTGTCATATTATTTTAATGTGTTTTCTTGATTATGAACGCAATGGTTTGTTGTGCAAAGTTGTACCGTTTACTGCACATTGTTATTCTTCTCGTTATTTCGCTATAGTGGCTAAAAAAAACGGAAGTCTCGCCCATAAGCTTACTTCTGCATGGATAGAAAATGTAGTTTAAACATTCTTTCACATGCTGTAGTAATTGAAAAAAACAAACAAAAAAAAAACAGTCCATTAGAACTGATTATGAAAAAATTAATAATTTAACAAGCAAGTTACATGTATGTGACCCTGGACCACAAAACCAGTCATAAGCGTCCATTTTTTTTAAAATTGAGATTATGCATCATCTGAAAGCTAAATAAATAAGATTTCCATTGATGTATGGTTTGTTAGGACAATATTTGGCCGAGATACAACTGTTTGAAAATGCTGTAATCTGAGGGTGCAAAAAAATCTGAAAACTGAGAAAATCGCCGTTAAAGTTGTCCAAAGAAGTTCTTAGCAATGCATATTACTAATCAAAAATTATGTTTTTATATATTTACGGTATAAAAAATTTATATCTACATACATTTTTCTATACTCCCTTTTAAAGACTGAACTTGACCATAAATGTTGTACTTTTAATTTGTTTTTATTAAGACAGTGGGGCATGGTGTGTTTCTTCTTTTTTATTTAGATTTGTGCTAATTGTTTTAGTGTCGTTGTCTAATCTAGTTAAACATCACATGCCCAGCGGCAGTATACTGTCGATTTTGCAATGATGTGAAGTCTGGGGCCATGAATAGTGAGAGCATATGGTAGGTTCTCTTGTAACAAATAATGGTATAGGCCTACATTTTGTCCTGATTGTGGCCAAACTGTTAAAGCCTGTTCAGGGTTTGAAAAGAGGTCTGTGACAAAATGCTCTGTTCTTTACCATGGAGACCCGGGTAGCACACTCTCCGTTTCTCTGGTAACCGAGGCCTTTCTCCGTGGCGACGGCAGTTGAGCTCCCAGGGAGAGACAAAGGAGCGACCAGCTCTGGTAATTTCTTATCTGGAAAAAACCCCATTAGTGCCCGAGTTTAACTGGAGCCCACTCAAATGTAAGGAGAAATTATTGGCATGCAGCCCTGCTGATGGGTAGGCGGAGGGATGGAGGGGCTTGTTAGGCCTCTGTGTGTATGTGTGTGTGTGTATGGGTGGGGTGGCCTCTTGTTCCCTCCTTAGTTATATCAAACACACACACAGGCAAGTTGCTACTCTATAACAAACAAATGTTCAGAGAGCTTTAAAAATATTTGCACTCTACATTATATAAGAAGGATCATTTGCAAATGTCTAAAAACAGATAAACAGAAGCTAAATAGGATCAGGTTGCTTTGTGTGTTTCAAATATAAGGTTTTAAAATTCCAAAATTCATTTTTAATTTCTTTGGATTACCTAATTTGTGAAGGAATGAAGTTTAGTTTATTTGCGAACTTCATAAACAGGCTTACCATAAAGCTGTGATTAAGTAAAAAGAGAGAGTTGGAAAAGAGGGATGGAGTCAAGTGACCACAGTAAAGAGTGATATTAACTTCTCTCCATATCCCTCTAGAAATCCAGTGACCCCTCTTGTTGAAATGGCACAGCCCGCCCCTCTCTCCCATAGCTGTGCACTGATGTGACATTTGACAGAATCGTTTGGAGAATATCTTTTTCTCATTCCTGCTGCCATTCTCTCGTCTTTTCCCGCTCCCTCTCTCTTCATCCATCTTGTAGAATACACATATTCAGAGGCAGAGTTGTACAAACAGAGCATTTAGGATCAAGTAGCCATTAGTTGCTTTGAAAGGATAGATGGGAGGCAGGCCCGGGTGGCCAGAAAACATTTTCACTCTCTTATTGTTATTTTACTCTCAGACTTAATAGGGCTTTCTGGAGAGAGCAAAATCTTTTCTGTATGTCAAGAATGCTCACTTGAATTCTTCACTGTTTTGAAATATAACACAGTGTATAAAGCTTGCTTGGTTATAGAGGAGTAAATATAGTATGTAATGTATTTTATTTGGATAAAATAGCTAGGGATGATAAACACTACATAAGACTCCATTAAAATGGACTCTGTAGGCAGCTGACGTGCAGATGTTTGTGTATGGAGTGTGTATATGGACCTTTTTGATTGACATTAAGATTTCAGGTTCAGTCTATATGGATATGTAAGGAAAAGTGGGCATTTTAGGTGCTATAACTGGTCTCAGTTTTTCTTTCTTTTTTTATTTAATAAATATGTGACCCTGGACCACAGAGTCAAACAAATAAGCTTTCCATTGATGTAGGGATATGACAATACTTGGCCGAGGGTGCAAAAAATCTGAATATTGGGAAAAAAATATGCATATTACTCATAAAAAATTAAGTTTTGATATATTTACAGTAGGAAATATTTTCATGGAACATGATCTTTACTTAATATCCTAATGATTTTTGGCATAAAAGAAAAATCGATCCTTTTGACTTATTTTGTGGTTTTGTGGTCCAGGGTCACATATTATTTTGCACTATTATTTTATTATTTGTTCAGTGGAGAATAGTTGACAGAACTGTTACTTATTGTTTGAGTCAGTGCTCCATTACCACTGAAAATGATATACATAATTTGCTTTGTAGACTCATTCTCATTTGTGGATTTACATTTATTAATTTTAACACACTTTTTGTCAGCTAAATAATGTTAACTTCAGTGTTAGGAAGGTTCATTTTCGAAATGTAATAGGTTACAGAAGATTACGTAAGGAACTATTTCATTTAGTTTTTTTTTTTTTTTTTTTAATAAATATTGTAACTGATTACATTTGATTACTTTTCTAAATTTCTAACAAATGTTTTTTTTAACTTTTGATCATTTTCAAACATTTAAACCAGACAGGGTTAACCTTACAGTGGTCAACACTGATTACTGTCCGACTTTTAAGATCCTTCATCACTTGAATTAAGATGATAGTAATTCAATTTTAAAGCACAGCCACCACTTTAAATCCGACTTTAGCACCTCTTTTTACTTTAAGGTTGTTCTGAGGTTAAACAATGATTTTTAAAGTCATAAGATATAGTTTAAAAGCTATGATGCTGTTTTTAAAATGCCTTGGGGGAAAAAGGTAAGTCTTAAAAAATAAAGCATATACAGAAAACCAAATAGGAAATAAAAGAGTTATTAAATAAGCATGTGTCCTATTCTGTGTCCTTAACTCCTGAAACATTGGTGTCTTATATTTTAGAGCAGTCAATGCAATTTGGGAAAGAAATCAATCAAATCTGCATTTGTGTGAAAATATTCAGATGTAACCTCCTCTGTAATCCTTAACAATTTCATGAGTAACTGTAATTATTTTTTTTTTCTCAGTACTGTAACAGATTATTGTTACATTTATTTTGTAATTAAATGAACTGGTTACTCCCCAACACTGGTTATCTTGCTGGCTGACATAGATAAGTTTGTACTGAAATAGCAAAATTGACATGATCGTTTGGAAAGCAACAATTTCGCATTGTATGCCATCATTTTCCAACAGAAGAGTGTTTATGAAATTATAAATTACATTATAGCTGTATGTAGACATTATAGCTTGTTGCATATTTTCTCTTTGTTAAGAAAAAAAAAATACAAATTGATCATTCTTTTGTGGTGGAGCCACTGAAAATGAGATGGAGTATAGCATTTGACATTGTATTAAATGTCAATTACTCCTTTTCAGATGAGAAAGGTGATATGCAGCGCCAAACATGTTTTATTTATTGTGTTGTATGCAGGATATGTAGCAGTTATTGCTGGAGGTAATAGCTAAATGGCGCTGAAAACATCATACCGTTACCCCTCCCGTTTTCCTCCACCTCCTCGCTGTCACCCCCAAATTTCCCAAAGTGTATCATTGCCCAGTCTTATCAAAGTCTCACAACCCCTCTCATTAATATGTAGTCCAGACTGCTGACTCCAATGCATCATTGTCTAGCTGTAGAAGGCGGGCTAATCACTCAGCTCCTATCAGCAGGCGGACAGAAGGCAAGCAATCATGTCTGTCAGCCAGCAGGGAATCATGGGAGATCAGGAGAGGTTAAACAAGGCTGACAGACGTGATAATGACGACTCGGTTATAAATTAAGATGTGACGACGATAAAGAGGAGAACCGGCCAGAAAAGAAAAAGAACAACCTTGCACCATCTCAAAACCCAAGAGCTCTGTTTTGCTCTGTGTATGAGTTTGTTGCACCATCATCATTTTTGGTGGGGTGCTGAATGAGGCCGTCCTGAATCAGGACAGACATCTGATGATATGTCCAGCAAGTTTGCGCTATCTGACAGGAGTCTCCGCTCTGACAAGAGAAGGAATTGGAATTAGCGAAGGAAGGCGGAGAAAAGAGACAGAGGGGTTAAGGAAAGAAAGGGCGCAGTAATATGCTGTAATGAGTCGGGGACCATTTTGATTGCCAGTAGTCCAGTCAAGCCGCTATCTTCCTCTTAGATATAGAGGCAGGCAGCTGCGACTTCTTCTTCCCTACGGAGGAGATGGACTCTTATCTGATGGGAAGTTTTTCCAGTATATCTGTGTAATTCCAGATAAAGCGGATACAGAACTGACATTTTCCTTCTGTAGCTTGAGAGATTAGCATTGCGGGACCTTTAGTGAAAGCTGACAGGGAATTAGGAAAAGCCGGGGAAAAGTAATCCATCCTTTATTTTCTTTTGTTGTGTGATAGTCTGTTTGATCATAGCTGTGAGTACATGTGAGCTATATGAGATGCCTCTCTGTAATTGATAAGCTTCCTGAGGTGCAGGGGATTTTGCTTTGAGGATGATTACATCACTCGAAGCGCTGTAGCTCTCTGTTCTCTCTCTTTCTCTCTCTCTCTTATTTATGAAATCTCCATTGTGTTTGTGTCTCCGTTTGTCTTAGCGTGTCCGTTTATTTGTGCATGTCAGAGGTTATTCCCATTTCCTGTACTTCAAACTCTGTCTCAACTGGGGTCAGAGGTTAAAGGGACAGCGCTGTGTTTCACGCCCCTCTCATCCTCCATTTGACAGTAAGTACTCTCAGCTCGCTCTTCCGCACCATCACACCTCTCTCTCTCACACACTACAACCGACACGAGCGCTTGGCCACTCAAATGCACACAAACAAACACACACACACACACACACACACACACACACACACACACACACACACATTGTTTGACCTATTGAATGGAGCTGAAATCAAAATAATTTGTCAGTTTTCAGTCATTCCCCCCTCTGGTGGAGATCTTTCTCTTCAATATTTTTTCACATCAGTATTGCATGAAGGCTTTTTTTCCTCTCAGTGAAAGTTTGAGCAGATTACAAGAAAAGAATCATCTCTGGAATGCAATATTTTTTCACCAGGGAGAGAAATGAAAAGCAATCGCGGAAAATGAAAATTGGACAAACTCAATGTCCTCCTCCTAGTTATTGGATTAATGATTTTTTGATTGTATTATGTCAACTCTGAGTGAGAGAGAAAGAGGGATGGATGGAGAGAGAGAGAGAGAGAGAGAGAGAGAGAGAGAGAGAGAGAAAGAGAGAAAGCGTGCTTATAGAAGCAGAGATATGCCGCTGTCATCCGTTTCTAAATTCTTGGTTAAAGGCACAATATGTAAGATTTTTTTTATTCAAATATAAAAAAAACACTAGAACAGTTATATATTTTGCTGACTTGTGTACTTACCTACTTGATCTCATGATGAAAATGTACCTGTGGGAACTTTTTTGCAAGACGTTAAATACGTACCAATAAGTACATAAGTATTAGTGTATACTACAACCAACATACACAACCAATGTCACATAAAACGTACCATATGTACGTTCATCGGTTCCCGTGGAAAAACTTCACATCGAATATGTCACGAAACGTACATGGCGGTATGTAGTTTCGCGTCTTGCGGAAAAGTTCCTACAGGTACGTTTTTGTCATGTGATCAGGTTGCTATTTACATTATCCCAAATATTTTGAAGAATGTTTAAATCCAGAGAAATAAGTAGCGTCGCCTGCCAAAAATGTTCACCTTTGATTCGAAAACATGGAAACACCTAGGACGCTTTAATATGTTATGGTTTCGGTTAGACACTGATGAACGCAACAGTGATGAACGCACTATAGCATTATAACAGAACTTTCAACACACTCAAATGTATCAAGTATGATAAAGCAGTGCTGGTTTACTCCACATACGCATGACCAGAAAGAGCTGAAGTGGCTGGTTGTGTCATAATAAAAGCTCAGCTGCTTTTGAGCCATGTAACGCGCTCATTTCTCATTAGCAATCGATCCAGTGGCCTCATTTTGCTTCCACAGATTTCAGCCCCACCCTGCTTCATACTACAGTGACGTTAATACCGTATTGACCCGAATATAAGACACAGTTTTTCTTGGAAATATATCTGGAAAAATGCATTCATCTTATAGTTAGGGTCTACACTTGACATGTCAATAATACACCCACAACTATAGGTGGCGCCAAATCTGCGTAAAATGAGTGTGCCAAGAAATACGTAATGTAATGTTAGAATAACACGATTGAAAACAAAAGAAAAAGAAAAGCTTACAGCAGCATGAGTCTTGACTGTCATGTTAGCCTGATGGAGCCAGACTGCCTCTGTAAGTGATTTTAAAATGTAAGACAAGTACCCAGAATCGAAGACTACAATAAGATTTCACTTCTACTGTTAATAAAATGTTGGTAGGCTACTATGAGATGGATAGCCTAATTGTTATATAATTATTATTTTTTACGGTATATCAAAAAAGTGTATATTTTTTTATTTGATTGTTGGTGCATTTTACCACTATTTACCATACTTTCAAAACAAAAACTATAAAAGGAAAAATATGCAACATGAAAATATTTTTTTTTTCTTAATAGCGGAAATTACATACTTTGCCTTTTAAGGCAGCAAATGTGGTCAAGATATATACAGTGCGTTTCCACTGGCACGTCTCAAGCGCATCAAAGTGAGCGTTTTCAATTAATTCCTATGGAAGTTGAGCTCAAATGCTCACACTGTGCATTTTGGGATTGAAAATGGCGCAAAGAAAATGTTTAGAGTAGCCAAGAACATCAAAAAGGTTGGGCATTTCTTGACTTTATGCAAATATCAAGCGAAAAATGCTGGGCAACAACCAGTTGATGTGAAAAGTAGGCAAGGTAATATTTTGAAGAATGTTTCCATGTGTTTTCTGGATTACTGAGATGAAATCACTTGTCGCTGAACAGTCTCTATAGGCTACATTTCATCATTTTGAATTTTAGGTTGTCTAGATGACGCCAATAAAGTATTTAGTTTGCGAACTGACGTTAAAAGAAGAAGATGAAACGCAAACAGGGTCTCTCTGGCCTAAATTTGACACGCTCAAACCAGTGGCATTGTAGCACAGATTTGACGATGTAATGGTAACGCACCATTAATTGTATTGTTATGGAGGGCCATCTAGATAGATTGAGCAGAAATAATAAGAGTTCTCAATAAATAAATCATATGTATACGCCTATATAAATTTATTGCTTACTGATTGTTAGAATAAAACATTTTACAAGGCTTTGCCAACATTTATTTTACAGATTCTATGAATTTTCAGTCATTTTTATCTTGAAATGTTAAAGATTTTAGAAATACTGCTTATTTGCATTTATTTTAACGGAAAAACATATGTCCTCAACCTTAAAACTTTGTGCTTACCCTGAAATTGACTAATTTGATTGCATTTGGTGTGCCTGTTCATTATGAATTTATATAATAACCATTAGTTCAGCACCAAAACGTTGGCTTTTATATTATACTTTACAAAGCGCATGAGAATATTTAAAATGGCATGGCTTTGCATGTAATTAATTTGTGTGAATGCAGTTTATTTTAAATAGTATTTATCTTAATTATAAATGTTTTGGAAAAACTGGTCATAAAGTAAATTCATTAATTAAAACCATATTAAGTCAATGGAGTAATAGTGCTCTCATAGCCGTTGCAACCTTTTTGTTCAGACAGTGAAATTAATTAGCAGTTTTAGAAACTCCAAATGTCTTTTCTGGTTCACTGAGCTGATCAGCCCAGGCCTTGCTTAATGGAAGAGTTATCTATGAATTAAAGTGTCAACTAAGCATCATTATTGCAGTAATGATTTTGGCACAATAGAGGTTTTTAATTGAATATAACTGAGTGGATAGCTTAAGTATTAAGAAGTGTGTATTGGTATATAAAGCTGCATGTTTCAGATCTTTCCACAATGTGAAGTTGATTTCTCCTGCCAAGCAAATCTCCCCCTACTTTTGGGTAAGATGGAGCATTAGCAGAGCCTACATCTGAAACCAATTTGGGCAAGATGTAAAGATGTGATGCGGCAGGTCGGGGTTTCGTAGCTACTGTAGATAAACACTTACTTTTTAGAGGCACCGCTTTTTCATTAAGTAACAGGTGCACCTTTTTATTTATGGCTGCTTTTAGTAGCAGTTTCTCACCCCCGTTTGCTGACAGCAAAGCAGGGAAGACGATGTGTGATTTTGATTGAGGTTAAACTCAAATCCATAGCCTCTGGCTAAGGTGAAGCCCACCAGGCATATTGGAGGGTGGTATTTGAATACTAAATAAGCACGTTTCGTTATTATATATCTGAGAGGTTTCTTCAGAAAATGCTTATAAATTCACAAATGTCTCAGGCGGATTCATAACCCTACGTCACATTTCTGGTTTGAAATCTAAATTGTTTTAGAGACAGGTAAATGATCTCCTTGGATAGAGGAGGGTTGTGCTAATGCAATCTTGCCTTGGCAGCAACATGCTTTTTTAAAAGATGGAGATTGGAAGGGGTCATTGAAAGTGGGATTGTGTCATTGTCAGCAATAGCTGAGGATCTCATTGGTATGAGTGTATAAATGGCAGATTTGCTTATTGTAAATTTATTTACTCTGTTTTGAAAGCATCAGAATGCACTCTAAATATACAGCCAGCTTTACAATGCCTATGCATAAACATTGACCAATTCAGCTGATACTAACTTCCCACCTGCTTCTCATTGTTATATTTTACATCCTCTGAACCATTTTAATTGAATATCAATACACCCTTAACCTGTTAGATGTTACCAGAATGGTATTTGATACTGTAACATTTGAAAAATACTAAACTTGTTCACTCCACACAACTTGTGCTGGAACTTGTGTCATTCAATGTTATTAACAAACGCCCACTCTCAACAAATGACATTTTCCAATACTTTGCAGAGCGTAGCTTCAGACAGTCAATCTGATATGTCCTTAAAGGATGAAAGCAGTGAGAGTCAGATGAATCGGGTTAATTAAGTCTCATGCTATCTCTGAGCACAGTACAGTTAACCCTTGAGGCGTTATTGATGAGCAAGGTCTATTATTGACTATTGACTGGATGTTATTCCAATCAGGGGGTAATTACGACTCTAAATCCTGCGTGGGGGGAAATCAATGATCTGGGTTTCAATGCATCAAACATCACTGTCTGTGCCGGTTTAAGTCTCAGCAGTAGGGGTGACAGATGTCCTATCCGCTCTAAGACTCCGCTAATCAAATTGATTGTTTCGGTTACATACGGCGAAACAACAAGAGGCGAAGGTGAATGTATCCAGATCCAGTGAGCAGACAGAATAAGCTGTCAGACCTAATCCTATAAACCTGGTCTCTAGACGCAGTGTATCAGAGATAGCACCTGGGGAATGGGGCAATAGACAAACAGTCAATAAGTATGCTTGGGGTTAATCACAATTTGGATGCATGAGAAGCTCTTGAACATCTGAGGAGTAAAAAGCACAGCAATGCATAGATAACATTGATTTACTTACTTTTTCAAATACTGTCAGTGAAACTCGAAGTTCCTCGAAGGATTAGTTTACTTCCAGAATAAAAATTTCTTGATAAATTCATCCAAGATCTTTCCTTCTTGAGTTAAAAAGAAAATATGATTTTTGGGGAAAACATTCCAGGATTCCAGTGCATCATCAAATGGGCTCTACACAATCCCAGCCGAGGAATAATGGTCTTATCTAGCGAAATGATCTGTCATTTTCTAAAATAAAAAAGTATATACTTTTTAACCACAAATCCTCGTCTTGCACTAGCTCTGCAATGCATGTCTACGACTTCACGCATTCACGAAATCAAAGGTTAGTTCTTTGCCTGTTTACTTCTGTTAAAAAAGGTAGGGTAGGGCAAATTAGGTGCATCTTATTTTCTACTCCCACTTTAAAATCATCCAACATCAATGTTTTACCTTTTTTGTAAAGGCAATTGGACTTACTTTTTAACACTGCTTTGGCACTTCCACTTTCCAGGAATGTTTTCCTCAAAAGCCTTAATTTCTTTGTGACTGAAGAAAGAAAGACATGAACATCTTGGGTGGCAGAGGGGTGAGTAAATTACCAGTAAATTTTTATTCTGGAAGTGAACTAATCCTTTAACATAGTAAAATATCTAGAACACTTTCCTGTGACCATACTGTTATGCACATTTTATCTTGTCATGTGTTTGGTGTTTTGTGCAGAAAGAGGTAAATGTTAAACAGCTGCTAAAAAAATAAGTAAATGGTGAAAAGATAAAGATAGAGGGCTGAAAATGGTGTAATGGATTGAATATGGTACATACAGTATGTTCATGTGAGAGAGGGAGGGTGAAAGAGGGAATGAGGAGGGGTGCAAATTTGAAAGAGGTCTGACAGAGGCGCCCCATCAGCAGCCCCAGGTGTCAGTTGGTGAAAAGGCGAAGATTCAAATTAGAAAAATTAATAACAGTGTGCTAGATGGGGAAGGAGAAAAAAACACATATTTTGGAATACAGCTGTGACAAGACCAGAGGAATTAGTCCAATTTAAAGTGGTAATTGCTCTGCTAATTCCTCTGCTAATTTCTTCTTCAATTTAACTAAGGATGATAGCTTAAAAGCTGGAGACTCGAGTTTAACCCTTTCAGGGGACCGCTCTTTCTCTCCCTCTCTTGCACACACCAATTCCTGGTCTGTATAAATCCTTATTCTTCTTCTTCCTTGTCCTTTTGAAACGGATTTAGATAAAAAAAAAGCACTGTGCAATAATGTAATGATAAAACCCAGAACAACAAAAAAACAATTGTGACCCTGGACCACAAAACCAGTCATAAGTAGCACAGGTACATTGTATAGGTCAAAATGATTGATGCCCAAAATTTTTAGGATATTAAGTAGAGATCATTTTCCATGAAGAAATTTTGTAAATTTCCTACCGTAAATATATCAAAACGTAATTTTTGATTAGCAATATGCATTATGCATCACTAAGAACTTCATTTGGACAACTTTAAAGATGATTTTCTCAGTATATAATTTTTTTGCACACTCAAATTTCAGATTTTCACAGTTGTATCTTGGCCAAATATTGTCCTATCCTAACAAACCATACATCATTGGAAAGTGTATTTATTCAATTTCAAAAAACCATCCCTTTGACTGGTTTTGTGGTCCAGGGTCACATTTATACATATGAGGGACAACAGTCTTTTGTTATCCTTCTCAGTATTTCTTTTCTGAATTGAATGTCCTTATAAATGATTTATTCGACAGTGTAATCTTGATTTGTGTTAAATATGTAATGGCTATAGGTTTTAAATGCATTTTCCCCATGACCTTTCGACATAGTACTGGATTGTCCATTTTTGGTGGTAATTGATTTTTTTTTTATTATTCATTGGCAAACCTGAAATCTGAAATGTGAATGTTTGTTGGTATATTTAATCGTTTTTCTTTGGTGGAAAAACCTCACGTTTACTTTTATTCAGAACTCTAAACCTACATGTAGTTTGTGGTTTGTTTGACCTTGTTGTAAAGTTTTCCTCCTGTGACTGATGGCTTTCAGAATGCTCTTACAAAACTAGACTAATTGGCCTCAAAGGCTGATATGTATTGAATTTGTTTCTCATGAAGTGCTTGTGTTGCCAGGATTTGACAAGGAAACAAAAGGTAAAAGACTACAATGGCTTGTCTTTGAGGAAACTCTAAATTTGATTAAGGCTAAGCATCGTCAGTTTGATTTCACATTCATCTCCATTTGCCTCTTACAAAATCATTCGAGGATTAAATTTTAAACATTTGATAGTTGAATGATAAAAACATTAATAATTCAAATGTTTTGCATATATCTAAGTATCTAAAGGACAGAGTAAAACAAATATAGCCCTTTCTTTTATATGTCAGTCCCACTGCTGTCAGAGATTGAGATAAGTGTTTGCAAGACCGGAGGAAATGACTCTTGACATGGTTCTGTGTGAGTTCAGTCAGTCACTTTAATTCCCATCTGTCATGGTTAGCTTCACAGTTGTCATCTGTTTTGCTGTTGCCCGGCGGTCTGACTGTAACCTTTAACCTGAATGCATTCTAGCTAAATCACATTAGCAGCCCCAGTGTTCTTTAGCTTCCCTTTGAACCAGCTGAGTAAGACATCTGTCCTGTTGTGTTCTAGCCCGACACCCTCACTTGTTTCCTCGTGCTCCCTGTCTTATCTGATTTTATGCTTATTAGATGTCAGCACGAGGGGCCGGGAGCGAACGGCCAAAGTTCAGCCCCGTCTGAAAAAGCAGCAAGCGAAGTAAGATTTGGGTTGTCGCATTTCAAATGAGAGCGATTTGTTCATTCCCATCAGCGTGACACGGCCTTTCTCTTCGACTTTATCAGTTACAAATGTCAGCGAGGAAACAACGGTCCTGATTCCTGCATGGCTAATTGTTGGGCCTTAATTAGCCTTGCAGAACAAGGTGTGCAGCTCGCTGAAGAGCTTCCATTCAGGAAGCTTTCAGAGCCTGTGATGCAGCAAGTGCCTAACAGCAGATGCAAATCTAAAGAATGTGCTATTCCTATTCAGGTGCATCTCTCAGAGGAGCGAGGGGGGGGGGGGGGTGGCTTGTGGGTAATGGGATCGTGAAGGGGGGGGGGGACAAGAGTGTGCATAAGTGTTGTGAGGAGAAAAAAAAATAATAATAACGTCCTCAAACGCCTCAAATTTTTTGTCACCTGTGTTGTTGTCTTAAATCAAGGTTGTTGAGGACCTATTCAAATCCCTTATGCTCATAGTTCCACTAATGGTATGGTTTGTTGTATTTATTTATTTATGTGTGTTATTTGCTGCATAGGATCAAGTGCTCACCTCCATCAGCAGGGTGATTGACAAGCACATCTTCAATGGAAAATAAAAATAGGTCTTCATTTTATCAGAAATTACATTTTTATTCGTTTAACTCCATTCCGTATTATATCAGACCTACAGTAAAATTTTTGTGTGTTTGAGAGAGAAAGCATCTCTCAATCTTTGCTCTCCAAAGTAATTTACGAATAAAGACTGCATTTCATTTAAGTTTCATTCGGTTTATATTTGTAGGCATATACTAATAGACTGCAAAATGTAGTTACCTTTTCATACGTCGCCACAGAGCAGTTGTCAGCCGGAAAAGTAGCATAGACGATAGTCGACACACACACACAATTATGTGTGAATGCACGCTCTCTGCTCTTCTGCATAGCTGGATGGCAGCTCTATTTGGTGTGGCCTGCGGTGCATGGCAATTTTGTACTGCGTTACAGTCAATACTGATGTCTCCATCTGAAATAAACATTGTCATTATCGGTATTCACAATGGATTAAATTACCTCAAGCTTCTCTATGGCAGAGCTCGGCACAGCGTCTTATTGTGTAGGTAACAATGGCTGAGAGATGTGCGCGCCCAGCGTTTATCACTCCACCGCTGACCTGTGGAATAACTCTGGGTCGCCATTCTAACGTATGGCAGAGTTCGTGCTGCTATGCGATTGTGTGCTTGCCGTAAGCAAGTTGGCTCCTCAGGCCTTGAGAAAACAAAAGAGCTGCTCGTGTATTTTCTCATAAATCGATATGCGCAGAGCTACGCTATATGTTGGCGTGCGTAGGGCCTCGCTCGTCCTAGCGTGTCTGTGGATTTTAGTAGATCATGAGAACATAATTCCTCACTTTGGACTCTGGAGGGACCTGTGGTAACGGACTGAAGCTGTGGCATTCTCAGCCCATCCGAGACTATATTCCCGTGCACAATGGTGCAGTGGTGCATATTCCACTCAAGGCCGGGGCACCGAACTCATTATGGGGTCACAGCATCGTATAATGGAAGTTTAGTCAAGGCCACATGACTGAGAGAGTGTGTGGGTTGAAACCGTCAACCTGAGGACGCACACAGACGCAGCCTTCCACAGCCCTTCGCTCACTCTTCATGAGGCTGAACCCAAGGACAGACGCCATTCAAACATCGCTCTCAGAATTCACATTCAAACCGCCGGAGCTCTCAATTAGTGTTTAGCTCATGAGAGCCACCTTGAGCTAGTATGAGAGGAGAGGTGGGTTTCAATATGGCCCGGACGTACAATAAACGAGTGAAAGTGGGGGGTGATGGTGTTTAGGCGCAGCAGAGGTGGGCTCGTGTCACGTTCTCTCCGTCTTTGTCTTTTCTTGCTTATGTTCTTTGTTTTCTTTTCTACCGAGTCGCAAGAAAGCTGTCAGAACTAATTAATTTTGATTTTCGAATGTTAAAAGACATTTGTAAGTTTTGTTCCCTACAGCGGGTTGTGGGTAAGTATCCACCTCATCCAGCACTGTTTTTGTTTTCTGACTTAATGTCAGAAACCAATGCAAATGATTCAGTGCATATGTGATTGTAGGAAAGAATCAAACTGAATCGCAAACAATTTCCGACCTTTCTACAACCAGTTTGACTGTTTAAATCAAAAGAGCGATTATTTTGTGATTTAGCATCACTTGTTCATATTCTAAACCGCTTATAGAAAACATTTGCATTGACGCTTAAAGGGATAGTTCACCGAAAAATTAAAATTCTATCATTAGTTACTCACCTTCATGTCGTTCCAAACCCATAAAACCTTCGTTCATCTTCTGAACACAAATTAAGATATTTTTGATAAAATCCGAGAGCTTTCTGATCCTGCATAGACTCTTAAAAATAAAGACTCTTTATAGGCATCAATGGTTTTATGAAAAACCTTTCAAATGCAGAAAAGGTTCTTTAGATTTTTAGAGTTCTTTTAGGAGCTATTCACTGAATGGTTCTTTGGGGAACCAAAATGGTTTTTATATATCATCACTGCAAAAACACCCTTTTGGAACCTTTATTTTTAAGAGTGTAGAGAGCAAATTACCATGTTACTACCATGGTACTACCACGTGTGACTGAACATGGTAGTACTGTTGCTGTCTATGCAGGGTCAGGTCTTACGGGTTTGGAATGACATGAGGTTGAGTAATTCATGACAGAATTTTACTTTTTGAGTGAACTATCCATTTAAGGATTCGGTAAAAAGGGTCTAGCGACTTTTCATAGACACAAAATTAGAAAGATACAAAATGATCATTCAAAATAATCAGCTTGCAATAATTACAACTAAAAACTATTGTTTTATTTTTACGACAAAAATATTTTTTTCTAAGACCTAAAAATGAAGCCATTTCATTCATTAATTTATTAATTATTTGAAGTTTTAAATAAGTGATGTGTCACAATTGTAATCTGAATAATATGTTTACATGCTGTACAAAGCCGAATAAATTATCTACAGTCAAACCAAAATGTATTCAGACACCTTCAAAATGTCTTACATTATCACAGTTTATTCGCTATAATTTAGAAAATGGTAATAAAATGACAAAAACTGTGTCAGAACAAATTAATCTATCTTGATAATGTTGGTTAACTTAGAAAGGTATGTAATGGATTACAATCAACCAAAAATTATTCAGACAACTGTTGGTATGATAATATTTACACAACTATCAATACTTTGTTGACCAGTTACCAAGCAATGCTTACTTTTATTCAGTCTGTGGTGTAAGGTTAAAAATGAAAGAAAACACACTTAAGCAAAACATGGTCAGGGTCAAAGTGTCCAAATCATTTTTGGTCCCAATTTTTTAAAATTTAAACAAATTAACTATAGTGCCCTACACCCACTATTTAAAAATATAAAAAATTACATCTGGTGTCTGTTTTCTTAATAATACCCCCAAACCTGTCCCTAAAATTACCTGTATCCCACCTCAATAGCAGCAAAAGTGTTTTGCAACACAATATGAACACAATAAGTACACTGTACTTATTTCTGATGTAAGTACATAGTAGTTAAAGCCACCTAATATAAATTTTTGTTTTGGTCTGATTGAAATCAATCTTTTAAAGTGCATGTAAACGTACTGACTGGTATAATCAACATAGTTTACTGTCATGAGTCAGTCGGGCTGTTAATAACAATGAAGAAATAAGTAATGAAACATTAAAAACTTCTTAAACAGTAAAGTAATTGTGTGAGTGTGCAGAGATCCTTCATGTGGCTTCTTCTATATTTATACATGTATCATAACTCAGCAGCTCCCTACACTCTCCCTTTTTAAACTCTAAATTAAAGGTATAGGGAAAAGCCAGGCCTTTCATCTTTCATCTTGTTTATGTGTGTACATGTGAGCATGTTTGTGTGATTGTGTAATAGAGTGTGTGTGCATTCATTTGTGTGTGTGTATGTGTGTGTCAAGGAACCAATAAACGACAACTAATAAGCAGGCCTCTTGCTCCCTCCACCTCAAGCACCGGGACCTTAGACAGCTCTTCTCTTGCTCTCTCTCCATCTCTCTCTCTTCGTCTCTCACTCGCTCACTCTCTCTAACACCTGGCAAATATTATTCATGGCTACAAGGGCAGCATTTTTGAAAGGAGCAGTTCAAAGGCTTTGCCGCTGAGAGCAAAGTGAAGGTGTTTTTGAAAGACTGGAGTGCACTTTTACGTGTGCTGCAGAGCACAGGGCCATTTCCGCAGATGAAATGGTGGGGGGAAGGGTGGGCGCACGTTTGCATGCACTCGTTCGAGTGTCACGGTATGGACGGTGGCCATGTAATAATAATATGGAGCTGAGGAGACAAAAGGACATTATAATTTGTTTTCAGGAGCTTGAGCAGTTTAACTGTAACTGCATGGATACTTCGTGGGCAGCCCAGCTCGGCAAGAAAAAAGAAAAAAAGTGTATTGTTCCCTCCGCCGTTTGGGATTGTGACCAGGCCGGCTTGGAAGTGAAACCAATCCCGCGTGGGGTTAACGAGCCAACAGCCCGCTGCTCATCAGGCCAGCTAATGAGTTCTCTCACGCAGCCCTATCACATGACCTCTAAGGTCACATGACCCATCAAGCCCTGTCTGCCTTTCCCTGAATCAACTGAATATTTCATTTAGCTGCAGATTAACACCAATCAATTAGTCATCAGAGCACAGGCCAGAATCAGTCGCCTGGAATACCACACTCATAAAGAAGTTCAGGGGTGAAACCTGCAGCCTGCCCTACAGCGTGACTGTCACTGCCCTCTGTGAGATATTAGCCACAATGATCAACAGGGTAGGGTTGCACCAGCCGTCCATAAGGTCTTACTTTGAGAAAAGTTTAGTTTAGTAGGGTTTAGTAGCTACTACTTATTTTGTATCTAACTTTGTAATGTGATCTTGAAAAATGGGTGTTTTCATAGTGATGCCATAGAAGAACCATTTTTGGTTTTCCAAAGAACATTTCAGTTTTTTTTTTCTTAGAATGAAGAACATTCTAATAATCTGAAAAAACTTTCTCCACTTTAAAGAACCTTTTGTGGAATGCAGAGTTTATATGTTATGTGTTACAGGTTCTTAAATTATGGATGCCAATAAAGAACCTTTTTTTTAAGAGTGTTGATCTATTAAGTAACCTTCAAGTTTGTAAACAGTTGTTGATTAGCTGTGGATTTACATTTATCTTATGGTTAAATCTTGTGGTTGTAGTTTTGCCATACTTTTAAAATTCTGTCATTAATTACTCACCCTCATGTTGTTCCAAACCTGTAAGACCTTAGTTCATTATTTGAACACTATATAAGATATTATAATAAGATATTTTTGATGAAATCCGAGAGCTTTCTGACCCTGCATTGACAACAACGCAATTGTCATGTTCAAGTTAAAATTATTAAAATGTTAAAATGGCAATTCAAGGGCAGTCGTGACTTGTAACCTAAAGGTTGCGGGTTTGAGTCTCAGGTCTGGCAGGAATTGTCGCTGAGGGCAGTGAATAACCAGCGCTCTCTCTACCTTCAATACCATGACTGAGGTGAAACCCACCAAACCCCCACCTGCAGCATTGGCTGCCCACTGCTGCCCACTGTGACCCGACCTCACTTGTACAAATTTTTGCTAAATCGTACATATTTTACAAGTTCCCCAATTTGTATGGATTTGTATAAATGACCTACCCTAAACTAGGGATGCATCGATCCGATACTCAATATCGGAATCGGCTCCGATCCTGGCAATTTTGATATTGTGCGTATACTGTGCGATATTGTGCGTATACTATTCTGTTATTGTTGAGCCCTACGAAAGGCACAAAAAACATTATAAAGCACCACAAAGTTCTTGTGCACTACATTTCAAGTGTTCTGCAGCTGTTCCATAGTTTAATGTGAGAACTCCCTTTAAGAGCGCACAGTAACTGAGGTTTAAAACTGTTGAAAGAAAAGGCTCAATAGAGTAATGGACCTATTTAATACACTACGCTTCAATATCGCTTCCCTTTGTATCTTTGAACTTTTCTAATACGGACTTGGAGGACTGCGCAGCCTGCGCACCGTGTTGCTTCAAGCGCATTATTCTGTGTATGGGATGCGCATGTGTTGCTTCAGGCGCACCAGTCTGCGTATGTAATGCGCACCGTATTGGTTTAAGCGCATCATTCTGCGCATGGGATGCGCACAACCGCTTTGTGCTGCTCTGTATTGGAGCCTTTAGTATTATAATACTTTTCTGCACAATGAAAGATTATTAATAATCCTTCTTGTTCTGTCCTATCTATCATATGTTGATGCCTTCATTACTGTGCTAGACATTTAAAACAAATGTCTTTTAATTTTATAGCATATACTTATATATAAATGTATTTACTTGTTTTGTAGTTTACAACAATACAAAGAATAAAATTTAACAGTTTACCAGATTTAGTCATACACTTATTTACTTTTATTTGTAAGTATCTTTTGCTGCTAAATTATCCATTAACCTAGTTAATAATACATTTTTTCATTTTGTCATATATTATGATTACATATTTTTTCATTTGTAATTTTTCATTAAAATGACGTTGTCTGTATGTGATAGATTGTGTTTAACACACAAAAGAGTGATGATCAGGTCAACACAAAGAAGTATAGAAATTCAACATTGATTAAAAAAAACCTATGCTGATATCGGATTGGATCGGTATCGGCAGATACTCGGAACTTTTTGTATCGGATCGGATCGGTTCTGAAAAAATGGTATCGTTGCATCCCTACCCTAAACCCTGCACCTAAAATCCGTCACTGTAGTCTAGACATGTCATATAAAATTGTATGTGATGTTGTACAAATTTGTACGAATTAGCCACCTAGTAAAATGCATAATCGTAATCTCATATTGAAAACGTACATTTGAGGTCAAAAGTTTACACCCCCCTTTCAGAGTCTGCAAAAAATTGTTTTACCAAAATTAGAGGGATCCTACAAAATGCATGTTACTGTCCTGACTATGATATTTCATATTAAAGATGTTTACATATAGTCCACAAGAGAAATATAATAATTGAATTTATAAAAATGACCCTGTTCAATATTTACATCCCCTTGATTCTTAATACCGTGCTGTTACTTGAGTGATCCACAGTTGTGTTTTTTGTTTAGTGATAGTTGTTCATTAGTCCCTTGTTTGTCCTGAACAGTTAAACTGCCCACTGTTCTTCAGAAAAATCCTCACAAATTCTTCGGTTTTTCCAGCATTTTTGTGTATTTGAACCCTTTCCAACAATGACTGTATGATTTTGAGATCCATCTTTTCACACTGAGGACAACTGAAGGACGAAATTGTTACAGAAGGTTCAAACACTGATGCTCCAGAAGAAAAAAGCATGCATTAAACGTTTTGAATTTAAAGATCAGGGTTAATTTAACGTATCTTGTCTTCTGGAAAACATGTAACATGTCAAAAACCGTCTTCTGTAGCCTCTATAGGGCAGTACTAATTGAAAAAATTATGATATTTAGTCAAATTAAGAAAAATGTGAGGCGTTCTAGTAAAACCCAACAGCTTTTGATGCCTTATGAAAGCAAGACCTTTCCAAATAGCCCTTGTCCATAGCTTGAACGTAACAAAAGTTATGTGTATCTTAATTTGGCTGTTGGCAATGATTTTCAGGAATGGAAATTGGAGAAAAACTATTTTTACTTCACGGGTTTAACAAGCTCACTGTCAGGTCAGGAGTGCTATACTGCATCATTACACAAACAGACTAATGTCTGTTTTCTGTTGTTTTTCATGGGCATAGTCTCTGAACTTTTGATATCCCCCTATGTTTCGATAGCACGAATAGTGTAGCCTACCTTGCAGTTTACATTTAGAAAAGCGAGCACAGCGCAACTGTTCACGCATCTGTGCATATAACTGTCATCGGACTCCTCCTCTTTAGTAACTTCATCATCCGATCCTTCATCTCTAGATGTGAAATCGTCCATTATAACATCGTTTAGGGCACTGACATCAAAAAGATTGAGCAAATTGAGACGAGTAAGATCGTTTAAGTGAGCAGCTGCAGCATTTAAAACTGCATTGTGCTCCGCCATCTCACAATATAAATTAAATAAATAAATAAACTTTATTTATTTAATTTAGTGTCATAGTTTACACAGGACTGGAGTGGAATGTGCACTGATACACCTTTATTAAATATGTTACATGGTTTATTTTGATAGGTTAACTGTTTTTGTAGTGTTAAGAGAAAGCACCTCCGCAGCGCTGTCTTTTTCGGCTTGCTGCAATAAATCGCTATTTTTCTGCACTAAACAAATGAATTTTGCCAAAATATTTTCAGAGATGATAGACAAGATGTTATAGAAGAATAATCGAATGAAAACCTAATTTTGAAAAAAGATATATATCTAAGTAGTATAAGTATAACAAGAAACTTCTAAGATGCTATTTTGTAATGTAACATTCTATTAAAGAATATACAGTAGTGCTAGCAACAGTTTAGTCTAAAGTCAAAAGTATGTGCTTATTGATGTAATCTAACATGAGACTTATGTCTTATGAGATTTAGGAGATGTCTCTTATGAGATTTATGTTATTTGTAGATTTGTAGTTCATATTAAATTTCAAGTAATCTGCATACAACTAAATATTTAAACATTGCAAGTTGGCAACATAGGCAAGCTGGTAAATTAGTAAAACGGTCTGACAAGTTGATATTAGTGGTATCAGTGGTTAAAACACCCCAGAAGTGGAGCTTTGGGTGAATGCATGGACATGATGGACCGTGATGACTTGCAGGTGTCAAATACAAGAGCGATGGCGGAAAAAATTGCCTCTCATTTCCAGTAGTTTGCTCTTGAGTGGTTCTCCCCACTTATTTGTGAAGTTTGGTTACATAAGATGTGTGTATGCAGGCCGCCATTAACTATTTATGTTGAATTAGTGAGGTGACTGCTAAGGGTCAACAGCCTGACGTCAGGATTAAGTGTCACCTTTTTGCTGCCGGGCCGATCAGGTATCAACGCTGTTTTCTCCGTTGCCCACGCGCTCGTAAATCTGCTGCGTCTACTGCGCGTCTCTGGATAAATAAGAGAATGAAAGGACAAAGGCAGAATTAGGAGGAAAACAAATGTTTCTTCACCTCTCAGAGTGTAGTGGGGGTGTGAATATGTGATTTGATGGGATTATGTGGATTTTTAAGATGAGAGGGGGTGGACTCAAGCCTCCCCAAAATCTTTGTGTGTATGTGTGTGTGTATGTGTGCATGTTTTTAACCTTGTCTTGTGGCACATGTATCCTGTGCTTTAACAAAGAATATGACATGTCTTAAACCCAAACATAAGAGAATGCTGGCATTACAGAAATCCCCAGAGACGGATTCTCCTCAGTAAGATCCAGAGAAATGCCTTTTCAAATTAAAGACTCTGCCAGCTATATTGATTTGTCTGTTTTTCTTCTCCCAAAAGCACTTTTGTGAGATTTTTGCACACCACAGGAAGTGGTGGCCACAGGGAATATCAGAGATACAGGGATAGCTGATCTTCAAACAGTTTAAACTTACAACTGTCGATCCACTTAAATTCATTTGTTATGACATCAGCTTTGAACATTACAGTGCACCTGATAACTTTCGTTAACTCTACAATAAGTAAATCCACTTCACCTGCTAATTGCTCTTTAAATAGATAGATCACCCAAAAATGAAAATTCTGTCTAATTTTCGGTGAAAATTACTCAATTCATGTCGTTCCAAATCCGTAAGACCTTTGCTCATTTTCGGAACACAAATTAAGATATTTCTGATGAAATTCAAGAGCTTTATGACCCTGCATAAACAGAAACGAAACTGACATGTTCAAGGCCCAGAAAGGTAGTAAGGACATTGTTAAAATAGTCCATGTGAAATCAGTGGAGAAAATACTTTTTTTGCAGAACAAAAAATATGGGTAGTTGCGTTGCTGTCTATATGCAGGATCAGAAAGCTCTCGAATTTCATCAGAAGTATCTTAATTTGTGGTCTGAAGATGAACGAAGATCTTACCGGTTCCCTTTAATTAATTTCGAGATTTGCTTAAGATTATGTTTTAGTATGCAATATTAATTGTTATTCAATTCAGATTTTTAAGATTAACACTCATTTAAAGTTAATTTAAATTAAATGATCAGCACAATTATACATCACCTGATAACTGATATGGAGCCAATATTTTATGCATTCCTAAATGCTAGGGTATATTTGTAGCAATAGCCAAAAATGCATTGTATGGGTCAAAATTATTGATTTTCTTTTTATGCCAAAAACATTAGGATATTAAGTAAAGATCATGTTCCATGAAGATATTTTGTACATTTCCTACCGTAAATATATCAAAACTTAATTTTTGATAAGTAATATGCATTGCTAAGAACTTCATTTGGACAACTTTATGGGCAATTTTCTCACTATTTTACATTTTTTGTACCCTCAGATTCCAGATTTTCAAAATATTGCCATATCTCAATTTCAAAAAATTGACCCTTATGACTGGTTTTGTGGTCCAGGGTCACAAATACATATGTACATAATAATGACCACTAGTACTGATACAGTCCCAGTTAAGACAAAAATGATCTCCTGTGTGTGATTTCTCAGTGAAAGGCTGTTTGTATCTGTGATTCAGGCTGATTTATTGTGCCGAGTTTCTCAACGTTTTCTCATGGATGATAGAAGCGGTGTTGAGTATCCCATTCCCAGGCTGTTCTAGGGTGGTTACTGTCTATCTGAACAATAACGTGGGAACTGACTCTGAAATCTATCAGATAATGACCCATCTCTGTCAGAGGAGAAATTGCCAAGGAGTTTGCCTGTTTTTTGTGTGCGGCTTTCTAATTTCATGCCCTCTCCTTCCCTCTTGAAATTCTCCTTTCCTATCACCATTAGAAAGTTTACTAGACGTTGCATGCAAAAAATCAACAACTTTATCCTGCACTGTCACCAGCGTGAATTTTACCTGTGCAGGTGTGCCATAACTTACCTGCAAATAGTCCCTCTTCTCCACTGAGCCGGAAGCTCCCAGGGGAGGTGATCAGGTTATTAAATATGAATGGGAGAAGGGAAGGGGCAGTATATATTCCCTTTAATTTTTGTGTATTATTAAGCAGGTGGCTGAATATGATAGTGCTGGCTGTCATGTCTTTAATTAGGGGCTATTTTCCGTCAGCTCGACTTACAGTGGAGCTCTGCTGTTCATCTGGAGTTCACACGGCCGCTGGCCACCACTTACTCATTTCATCCAGTCACTCCCACCTGAAAAATAATATACGTTTAAGTCAACCTGCCTTATTTTACAATTTGGTGTTCCCAGAAACCAAGAAAATATTATAATTTTTTAAATACATTTTGTTTATTTTTAGCTATTTTTATCATTTTATCAATATCAATTCATTTAATTTTTTACATTTTACATATACCTTGCAGAATCTGCAAAATGTTTTATTTTACCAAAATAAGAGGGATCATACAAAATGCATGTTATTTTTTTATTTTGTACTGACCTGAATAGGATATTTCGCATAAAAGACGGTTACATAATAGTCCACTAGAGAAAATAATAGTTGAATTTATTCAAATGTTTGCATACACTTGATTCTTTATACTTTGTTGTTACTTGAATGATCCACAGCTGTGTTTTTTATTTTGTTTAGTAACAGTTGTTTATGAGTCCCTTGTTTGTCTTAAACAGTTAAACTGGCTGCTGTTCTTCAGATAAGTCCTTCAGGTCTAACAGATTGTTTGGTTTTCCAGCATTTTTGTGTATTTAAACCCTTTCCCAGAATGACTGTATGATTTTAAGATCCATCTGAGGGACTCCTATGCAACTATTACAGAAGGTTCAAACACTCACTGATGCTTCAGAAGGAAGCGCGATACATTAAGAACCTGGGGGGTGAAAACATTTTAAGTATCTTCTGTAGCTTCTGAAGTGCTTTGCTAAATGACTAAAAATATGATGTTTAGGCAAAATATGAAAAATGTACACATCTTCATTCTATTCAAAAGTTTACACCCATGGCTCTTAATTCATTGTTTTTCCTTTTAGACCATCAGTGAGTATTTGAAACTTCTATAATAGTGTGAAAGTGTGAAAAGATGGATCTCAATATCATACAGTCATTGTTGGAAACTGTTCAAATACAAAAAAATGCTGAAAAAACAAACAAACAAACAAAAAAAAAAAAACAGAATTTGTGTGACCAGAAGAATTTTTCTGAAACAAGGGACTGATGAACAATTATTATGAAAACAAACAAACAAGCAAACAAAAAACAAACAAACAAAACAGCTGTGGATCATTCAGGTAACAACACAGTATTAAGAATCAAGTGTATGTAAACTTTTAAACAGGGTCATTTTTATAAATTCAACTATTATTTTATCTTGTGGACTACATGTAAATGTCTTTTATGCATTTCGTATGATCCCTCTTATTTTGGTAAAATAATTCACATTTTGCAGATTCTGCAAGGTGTATGTAAACTTTAACTTGCCTCAACTGTATAGTGCCATTTACATCCACCCAGGATTCAGCTGATCCTTTTAGAGCTTCTGTTGGTTTTAACTTTCAAAACTAATTATTTGATTATTATGCCTGAGGTCATTCTGATATTTTGGTTGCCCACCTGTTA
Organism: Cirrhinus molitorella; assembly: GCA_033026305.1. Lineage (NCBI taxonomy): Eukaryota > Metazoa > Chordata > Actinopteri > Cypriniformes > Cyprinidae > Cirrhinus > Cirrhinus molitorella. Next base: position 25,157,222 of record CM065122.1, on the reverse strand, counting down.
TCACAATCGATATCACAGGGCTGATTTTCCCCCAGTGCCATGGGGGTGTCGATTCAACACTTGCTCACAGGTTGTCACAACAGTTGAGAGTGATGGTGTTATTTTGTGGGTCTTGCTGTTGTGTATTGCTCAGTTTGGGGTATTTATAATGATTGTTGTTATTCAGCTAAATGAGGCAGCAATAATTAGCGTGTGGCTGATAATTAGGCTCCACAGGGCTGTAAAAGAGAGGAGGATGTGTGGGGATAGCAGAATACAGGTGGACTATCTGACGAAACCTATATTGTTTAGTTCATTTATGATTATTGTGTAAATACACAGTCTTGTTATTATCTGATGTTCAAATTTTTTGTATTGATTTTTTTTTTATTGGTATTGGTCAGTATTAGAAACATAATAGTTCATGCTCATTTCTGCCTACCTTTTATATTTTAGATTACCTGTGCTGTCAACTAGCACTGACCTATTAATCTTTAAAAACTTTATTTAATTATTTATTAAAACTCCCATGAAATGGAATCATCTACACTTATAGAAATGTAAAAATAATAATAAATTTAAACACTGTTAGATCATGCCTCCACACCCAAAAATATCAGATCCAGCCCTGGTGCCAACCCTTTCCAACAATGACTGGATAATTTTGAGATCCATTTTTTCACATTAGGACAACAAAGGGACACATATGCAGGAAAAACACAAGGAACTCATGAACAACTATCACTAAACAACAACAACAACAGCAACAAACAAACAAACAAAAAAACAGCTGTGGATATTTCAGTTAACAACACGGTATTAAGAATCAAGTGTATGTAAACTTTTGAACAGGGTCATTTTTATAAATTCAACTATTATTTTCTATTGTGGACTATATGTAAACATCTTTTATGTGAAATATCTTATTCAGGTCAGTACTAAATAAAAAATAATACATTCTGCAATGTGTATGTAAACTTTAGACCACAGCTGTTGTCTTATTCATGAAGACAAACAGGCCTTGAAACACAGTCATAAAACTACACAACAATGGAAAAATAATATATGTAATGTAACAATCAGTGATATAGTATATACATGGTTAATTATAAATGGAAAATAAAAGAAAGTGAAACACGTATGTATGGTTGCTCTCTTGAAGAAAAACACACTCAGTTTGTATTTGTGGATCTTCAACACACAATAATATTGGCCATTTGTTGTTGCTCAGTTATTGACCATAACATGAAAATGGTCTGATAAGCTGATTGGTTTATCTTGTCAGCTTATCTGATATGTATCACTAATAACAAAAATATCAGTCAAGTCATCTGTATTTGATGTCCATTTTATATTCGCTAGAAGCAGCACAGTACAGATATATTGCTGTAAGGTTACAGCAATGATGACATATGAAAAGTGCTTGTCACAGCAGACAAAATACTGTGCTAAACTCCAAATCACATGTGTAACATTCCCTGACACTTACAACACTGCAGGTGCGTGTCCAGCGCTCTCGGTCCTGCAGAGTCAAAGTGCGTTGCTTATGGCGTCAATATCACATTAGACGGGTTCAGATCTCTCAGTAGTGTCACACAGTGAAACACACAGGCTAACTTTTAATGAGATGATTTGTACAAGTCTCTCCTCTCCTCTCCTTTCCTCACTGCTCCTCTCCTCTCTTCTCCTCTCCTGCTCTTCTCTCCTCCCTCCTGCTCTCAACATTGTGTTGGTCTATCTGATCCTGGGCTCTTTTGTTGCTCTTTGAAAAGCCCGACCCGACACTCATTATTTTCTCCTTTATCTTCCTCTCTGACGCTCTGATTAGGGTGGTCGGGTTTGACAGTCGCCTCCACAGAGATCCTATCCATTACGCTGTCACCAGGGGCTGTGTGTGTGTGTGTGTGTGTGTGTGTGTGTGTGTGTGTGTGTGTCGATGTGTATATGCATGGGTTTGTGAGTGATAGTATCTGTTTGTGTGTGTATGTGAAGTCAAAGCAGATGCACAGGATTAAAGAGGATATATATATATATATAGGTGTATTTGCTAGCATAGCATCTATGAGGACAGGTTTATATATTTGTTATGGCAGTTTTGTGTATTGTATTTAATATATAAAATATGTATTTTTATTTTTATTTGGGCCATGAATATAGATTTTGATACTGATATGGCATTTAATAATATATTTATGAAGGCGGAACTGATGTTTGTTTAAACACAAGTCTAATGCATATGTGTGTATATGAGAAGGCTAAGTGTTCAGTGTCAACAAAAGTGTTGTGCGAGCATCAGGAGCCCATCTCCAGCTAATTACGCCAACCTCCTTGTTAATTAAATCCTTGTTAGAGGTGGAGGCAGAGAAGCTAATTAAACTGCTCTCTCCTTTCATAATTGCGGGATGATATAGAATCCGCGTGCAGGACTGGGGGAAGCACCGTGATTCTGCAGTGTTGTTGTGGATGGAGTGAACGTGTTTGCTGTGCTAGTATTCTGGAGTGGAGGAGAGCAGCCTGTGTGTTTTTGTTCAGTCTCTCTGACTCACTCTGCATCTCTCTATTGCTCTGTCTCTCTCTAGAGGGTTCTGCCTGCTCCATTGTGTCAGGAGGTGGAAGGGGAATAGGCAATATGAGCGCTTGGCGCTTTGCTGATGCAGCCAAACTATTTTGGGCTATCCTCTTGGCTGTCATTTGTTGTCAAATGACCTAGTCCTCGATCTTTTGTGTTGCTCTAATAATTGTGTGTGTGTGTGTGTGTGGGAGAAGCAGAGCCAGGGAGCAAGAGAAGAAATACAAGTTGAGATATTCATTAATTAGTTATGTATTACAGAGGCAGTTTTGAATTATATTCAGCATTATTTTGTAAATTGTGAATGCTTTCAAACATACACACACTGGTATTCTAGGGCCCAATGAAATTGTTTTATTTTTGTCCAAATTCTATTTTTTCCTATTAGATTTATTTTCTAGACTCTATTTTAATGGTTAAATAAAAATAGTAATAAAGTTTTAATAATAGTTTTAGTAGCAGTAGTATTAGCACTTTCATTACATTACGTATTCGATTTCTGTCATAGTTTCTTCAAGTTAAACCAAGCTTTTATTTTGACAGTTTGCTGTGAAGACCATTAAGTTTCTGTTCATGATTAAAAGGAAATGTTGAAATGCTCAGAGCAGTTCTAGAGATTGTTTATGTGTTCATGTTCACGCGTATATTAAGGAAGCACAGGCTTAAAACACTGCAAGTGTCACGCACACTTGAGTATGTGTGTAGTAAACACACATTCATTCACACAGAGACCCACAGAGCATGCAAGATTCATATTTAAATAGTATTTCTGTGGCTTGATATTCACAGACACTAGTCTGTATCGTGCTTTGGTGTTGTACTTACCTACTCTTGATTTATTCATCCAAAATTTGGATGTTCTGTGACATTTCGCATTATACGGTAAATTCCTTTTTTATGACTGGATTCTGCGATTCCCTCCGCATTTTCCGCATTGCGGAAATCATAAGACCCTAGGATTCCTATCATTATGGGGACATTCCATAGGCGTAATGCTTTTTCTCCTTTTTCTTAACCTAACCCTACCCCTAAAAACTACCCTTACAGGAAACTTTGGATTTTCAAAACCATTCATTCTGTGTCATTTATGAGCTTGTTTCCTTATGGGGGTCACAATTTAGTGGAAATGTATTACTATGCCAGTAGTGAATTAACATAGTGAATACCAGTACACACACACACACACACACACACACACACACACACACACACACACTGATATGATATATAATACATATGCACAGTCTACATTACTATTCTCTCACAATAAATGGTACAAACACAAATATTTACATTATTAGTTAACTGACTGTCTGTGACTCTTGTGTGTGTATGTGTGTGTGTGTGTGTGTGTGTGTGTTTGCTTGTAAACTACCTTTCAAACTTTTGGGTTCAGTAATTGTTTTTTCTTTAGCATTGGCATTTTTTCTTTTATTCAGCAAGGACACATTCAGTGAATCAAAAGTAACTGTAAAGACATTCATAAAGTTACAAAAGACTTCTATTTCAAATAAATGCTTCCTGAAAATGTATCCTGAAAAGAAAAAAATGATCAAACCTAGGGCAAAAGCTGCTTTAAACACAAAGTATGGTTACACCAAATGTTAATTTTAATTTTAAAAATGTTAACATGTTTGCTGATGATATTCTTTTGTTTTATGCCTGCTATAGTGAAACATGAAACTTGTCAAATAACAGTGCCTCCTCGAGGAATAAAGTGAATTGCATGTATTTAGTCATCAAATATTTACATATTTTTGAGCACGAAAATTACAGGTCTCTAGCGACCCTATACACTTTTTACAAAAAATAATCAGAAATAATCAGTTCTTTTTTTCTTTTTACATTGTTTATAATGAATAATTTGAGGAATACTAAGAAAGTTGATGTCAAACTTGAAAAAAATGGGAGAGGGTAGTGAATGACGTCACGGGTCACTAAACACCCGAGGTATAAGGGTTAATCCAAATGTTATTTAATTTTTTTTTTAAATTGTTTATTATGAAACCATTTTTAGTTTTACAAATACACATTTTAGCATTATTACTAACCTGTGTGTGCATTTTAATTAATTTTTTAATTTTTAGACAAATGTATCCACTTTATTCTTCAACGTGGAAGTAAGTCTATGGGCGTGTCTTCTGGTTCATTAGCTGTTATAGGGAAATAATGAGAACAATAACAATGTGCAGTAAACAGTAAAACTTTGCACAACAAACCAGTGTATCATAATTAAGATTATACATTAATATATTATGTTAAGACACAACGATTTGAAATATCAAGCAGCAAACAAGCTGTTTTGTACACCTGGATGTGGATGAAACCAGAAGCCAGACCCATAAAATTTACAAATGGAAGCGTCTGGTCTTACGGGAAAAACAAGGTGGATACATAAGTAAAAAATAATTGAAGACAATTCAGATACGTTCACGTTTCAGTTTTTCAGTTTTTACAGTGACAGCCCACATACTACTAATCATTGTGTTGCAGGAAAACCTTTAATACATACATTTTAGGGAATTCAGTGTGTTTGTGTACCTGTGGATCTGTAATATGTTCCTAGCAATATTAAAAGTCGTTTGGTCTTTATGATTAAGCTGGCAACATCATTCGCTGTGTTTTATCTATGGCTGACGCTGAACATATTCAGTTTCAGACACTTTGATGAATGAGAGACATCACTTCACACAACTGCCCCTTTTTAATAGCATATGATCTAACATCTTTAAATAAAAGCCATCCTTCTTTATCCATGTCTCTTTCAAATAAACCTCAGCATATCAGAGCCATTTTTGTGTGGGTTGTTTTCAACAGTAAGGCAATTAGAAGACTTTCCTCATGTAATATTGTCCTTATACATGTATGGGTTGTGAAAGCCATCTAAAGGATTGGCTGCTTTGTGTTAGCATGCTGTACTAATACAAGATTTTTTTTTTTTGTGGACAGTGGAGCATCATTTTATCCCAAACGTCAAGCTAAAGAAAAGATTATCACGACGCTACAACTGGAAATATTATATAACGAGGCTTAAGGAACTGAAGGACGAAAGCAAGTATTTCTCAAAGCTATGGACTCATATTATAGCTGAACTTAAGTTTACATTTACCCAGGATTTATGGTTTGTTTGTTTTTTACATTTATTTTCTCATCATGTGTAATGGTCTGAATGCCATTCACTCTTAAATTGCATTATCATAAGCCAACAAAACAAAATATAATAAACAATGTTCACCTGACTTAATGGAATATGCATTTTGTGGCAAAGTAATTATCTGGGTTTGCAGGAAATAAATGTGTTCTTTTACTGGATGGAACTGAAATAAATTTAAACATTAATGGGTCCCTTGATTTGCATCAAAATAGTGTGTTATTGTCCCTCAGTGTGGGCTGATATTGGATGTGCATTTCTGTCGTTCCAAACCCTCACAATTTTAAAACGCACGGCAAAGTTAAATATGCTGATTAGAGGCCTTATCTGCGACATGGCCCATCTCATCACTTCTGTCAATGCCTGCTTCATTTAAAAAAAAATGCATTTTAAAAACCCAGAGTGGGTAATCGAATATAAGTGAATTAGTGGGTGGCTTTTTTTTCTCCCTCCCACAATTTTAACCTCAGCCAGTTGGCAGAAAATATAGCGGTAAGCAAAATTTAGTGGGGGCTTTTTAGAGGACCAGGCATCTCGGGCATCAGGGGGCTTCTTAGAAGCTACTAGTCAATAGGAAACTTCAAGACATAAATGAGAAGCGAGAGAAAAGAGAGAGAGAGCGAGGAGGGAAGAAAAGGGCAGGTGTAGGTAGGGGGCTTTGATCCACTCAGACCTCCTTTACAATGATGACCTCATTTCAAATGCTGGAAGCCAGGAGAGGGAGAAGGAGGCGCTCGCCGCGCAACCGCCGGACTGTTACGCACACACGCGAGCGCACGTTCACCCATGCTCAAAAAGTGGTGGGGTACCGCGTTGACCCTTTCTCACAGAAAAAGCGACCGAAGAGCTTTAATTTGGCTCTGGGGAGGCCCCTGCTAAGGGACGGGCTGCTCCCAGCTACCCTTAGGCTAAAATTGTGCCTCCTCCCTGGGGAGAGCAAGGGTTTGGGGCAGAGCGAGGGGAAGCATGCTGGGTCATTGGCTGGTGTTGACTTTTTCGCTGAGAGGCTTTTCGGTGTGTGTTGTTAGCGTGTCAGCTCTAATTAGTGTTGTGTAGTGAGGGTTAAATGAGATTACACAGTCTTCAGACCCCGCTGCTCAGCTCATGGGCATGTTAAATAGCCATTTCACACACACACACACACACACACACACACACACACACACAGAGTCACAATTCCAGCGTGTTCCAGCCACTGACACCTTCGCTACCAGTTTGGATGCTCCGAGTTCGATTGTGATTGTTAATTAAGTGAGAGACCTCTGTTGCACCAAGGGTGTATGGTTTTATTCCTGTTGTTAATTGATGAGATATCTGTTTAGACATTATTCTAACCTTTTTTGAACCACAGTGTTTGACTAGATTTTTGGAATTACAATTAATTTAACCCATTAATTCAGTTGCAGGTCACTTTGACCCATTTTGAGTTGTTAGAAATACTGGTTAAACTATGATGTTTTTCTTGAAATTTTGTGACCTTTTCTTCATTTTACTTGTGAGATTTACTCATATATATATATATATATATATATATATATATATATATTATTTTTTCATATACTGATCTCATGTGCATATTTCTGCACAGACCCATAACAAAATATACATATATACAGTTGAAGTTTACATACACCTTGAAGAATCTGCAAAATGTTAACTGTTAACCAAAATAAGAGGGATTTTATATTGATAAATCGATTTTTTATTTAGTACTGACCTGAATAAGATATTTCACATAAAATGCATTTACATATAGTCTACAAGAGAAAATAATGGTTGAATTTATAAAAATGACTACCTTCAAAAGTTTACATACACTTGATTCTTAATACTATGTTGTTACCTGAATGATCCACAACCCTTTTTTTAGTGATAGTTGTTCATGAGTCCCTTGTTTGTCCTGAACAATTAAACTGTTCAGTGTTCCCACAGATTTTTTGGTTTTTCAACATTTTTATGTATTTGAACCCTTTCCAACAATGACTGTATTATTTTGATATTCGTCTTTTCACACTGAGGACAACTGAGAGACTCGTATGCAACTATTACAGAAGGTTCAAACGCTCACTGATGCTCCAGAAGGGAAAACGATGCATTAAGAGCCAGGGGTGTAAACTTTTTAACAGAATGAAGATGTATACATTTTTCTTATTTTGCCTAAATATCATATTTTTTTCAATTAGTACTGCCCTTCAGAAGCTACAGAAGATACTTGCATGTTCCGCAGAAGACAAAATAAGTTACACTTCTACATTTTTAAAGCTCTTAATGCATGTTTTTTCCCTTCTGAAGCACCAGTGAGCATTTGAACTTTCTGTAATAGTTGCATATGAGTCCCTCAGTTGTCCTCTGTGTGAAAATATGGATTTACACAGGTAACAACACAGTATTAAGAATCAAGTGTATGTAAACTTTTGAACAGGGTTGTTTTTATAAATTCAACTATTTTTCTCTTGTGGACTATATGTAAACGCCTTTTATGTGAAATATCTTATTCAGGTCAGTACTAAATATAAAATAACATGCATTTTGTATGATGCCTCTTATTTTGGTAAAATAATTAACATTTTGCAGATTCTGCAAGGTGTATGTAAACTTTTGACTTCAACTGTATTATGCAGGTTTCACCCTCTGGATGCATATACATTTATGTATTTGGCATTATATTATTGCATTGAAAGCATGCATTTTTAACAGTTCATGCATGCTCATTTTGCTGAGAATCAAACCCATGATCTTGCCATTGATATCGCTATCTACAGTTTGAGCTTCAGGAAAGCACATAGAAGAATTACTACTACTCACTTCTATTTAAAACATTCAGATGTTTTTAAAAATGGTTGGTTACAAATAAAAAAGTTACAATGATGTTTATATTTACAGTTCATGAGTAAAAGGTTTAAAACAGTTGTTAATACAGTTATAAATATCATGTTCTTTTATTTTATTTTATTTTATTTCATTTGTTTGTAAATTGTATGAGAAGTTTTAATGTTAAAGTTCAGGTGTGTTTACCTGATTTGTTATTTGTGTGTAAAATTTATTGAAGTGTCCATTTCACGGCCACATTAACAATCATACAAAGATTCTTTTCTGCAGGCCAGAACACAGAGGAAGTTTGACTGGCGAGACCTCTGACGTAGCAAATAATTAATATTATTTAATGCATAAATGGTTATTTGAGATAATGAATATTTACTGACAAAGGTCAGAGTCTGTTATGAGTTGGGTGAGGCTGTCTCACTGTTATTTTTCATTTAGCCTGGTGCAGTAATGAATGTATTGTAAGCCGCATTAGTCTCATGCTGAAAATCCCCATATTGAAGGATAACTTTTTCTGCCTGTGTGTGTAATACGATTAAGGTTATTAGGAGAGGTGTGAGCCATGACCCCATGAGGAGATGAGATGGGGGATTATGCCCCCTCCCTATTTGAAAATGAACTTTATTTCAGTACTTACGCAGGGCCGCTCTGATCAAATTTTCAAAGACTACAAATGCACTTGTGGCTGATGATACAACTCTGTGATGATATCATTTCCAGTGGCATGTTTTATAACACCATTCTTTTGTGTTCTGTTACAAAATAGCCACATAACATATTAAAAATGTCACATAAAAGTGATGACATTTGTCTGATGGCTAAGAATGATGGCTCAAAGACTTGACAGACTCGCATTCTTTTGTTGCAGAGCCTGAATGCTGTGGAATTTGGCATTAGCAGTAAATGCAATTAGCTGATACAAAATTACTTTCACCAACTAAGACCAATAAAATGAAATTTTACTCACCTTAGTACCTTAGCAAAGCTTTCAATGGAGAGCCTTGGGACAGCTTGCAGAAATTCCTTGACCCTAACAATATTCAGACAAGCAAAATGCACTTTTGGCACAAAGTTAAAGAGCGACAATTCTTAAAAACGTGCATTTGTTAATCAAGGAAATAAAATTCCATCATCATTTACTCACCTTTATGTCGCTTCTAAGTCTATTCGGTGAAAGTGACCAAAACTGTTTGTTTACCAACATTCTTTTTTGTTTCATACACCATACAGGTTTGGAACGACATGCGGGTGAGTTTTCATTTCATTTCAAGTCATTATTAACTATTAACTAATTGATATATTTAAGATAATATAGCATAAGGATTTCACATACTGAAAAGTTCGCTGTTTCCAAACTGGAGTACAGTTATGTCAAAGTTCTTAATGATGTGGAGCATCACATCATCATGACTCTCATGCTGTTTCTTCAGAGTATAGCGAAGGCTGCAGCGGCTTTATCCGGCAGACCGGGCAGTGTCTGTGTAATTCTCAGAAAGTCAAGCATAGCATCCGTCACCAATAATAGGTACAGCTGAGAGCTCTGGTGCTAACAAGGCCTAAGTGGGAAAGTGGTTAACAAGGAAACCATCGCTCCGTCTCTCTAATGCCAGCCCCTTCTTTTCCTTCCTCCCCCAAGCAGCGCTCCCCCCTCTCCAACAGCCCTCCATCCAGTGCATAGCAACCATTGTGCCTTTAGCTCGTACTGAAAATGACATGTTTACTCTTGACCAATAGGACTGGTGTACTATATTAAAAGGCATAGCATTGAAATGCATTAGCGCTGTAAGATCCGTTCAGCTGGCGCTCTTTTCTCCATCATGAAAATTCTCTCACGATTTCTCTTTGCTTACATTTTCTTGTCTATCGCACACTCTCTCTCTCTCTCTCTCTTCGTCTCACCCCTTTCCCTGTTAACATCCCCCTCATCTTCTTTGCCGTCCTCTCTCCCGCCTCTCTCTGGCTTTCTCTAGTGTTTGGGGGTCTTGCCTGATACCCATTAGCGTTAGGGCTTATTACCTGGGTAATGAGCGACACAGTGTCTAATTAGCCGGGGCTTGGAGAAACTGACATCACTCCAGCCCTGGAGCTGCCACTGCCATTAGCAGAGCTCCTCTAAGTGATCTGTCTGTGGTCTGTTAAAACCATTACATTCATTATGGATCAATCAAAGGAAAAGGTGTTGCGGCTAATTGAGGAGTGGAACAATGCTTAAAATCTTGCCGTAATTGATGGGTAAAAAATGAAAATAAGAAAAACACCCCATCGATGTCTGGATAATGGGTATATACGCTCTCTGTGTGATGGATAGATTTTCTTGCATAATGGATGATTGGTTTCTGAGTGAACATCCTGTGTCTTTTAATGAAATTATCTTGAGCAATACCTTAACATGTCCAGTGAGTAGAGCTGCAGCATTATTTTAAGGTTAGCCAAGTTAACTTTTCTTTGCAAATATTCCTAGAATATCCTGGGTTTTCTGCATTAGTTATAAACCATAACTTAGTTGCACCTTTTTTCTTGTTTTGTAGTAAATTGCATATTGTTGACTCTTTTAGAAAGTTTGGTAACACTTTCTGTGAAACCCCTATTTATAATACAGTATAATTTTTAAGGCATTATAAAGAAAGCATAATGCAATATAAAAAAACCTTATAATATGTTATGTCTCATGAATAATCATAACAACAATTCTAATACATTATAATACTTGCGTATTTGAGGTTATAACCTCAAGATTATGATTATTTATATGTCTATTATATGTACTATGTCATATTACATTTATTTTTTATATTATATTATGTTTTATTTTGATGGTACTCCTTAGAGTATCAGTAGACTTAGGTTAAGGTTAGGCTTGGTAAAAGGTTCATGTATTTAATAATAATAATACATTTAATTTAGTATAGCGCCTTTAAAAGAGCACTTTCTCAAAGTGCTTTACAACACAGCAAACATAACAATCCAAAGTAATACACTAATACAGAAAACAATCAGTTGAAAGCAAGACAAAAGTAAAAAGATTTAGTTACTTATCAAAAGCTGTCAGAGGGTACCATCAAAATATAATCAAACTGATAGTACAAATGTGTCATATGACACATTTATCTGATCTGATACCTGATCTTATGGCTCTTTGAGAAAAAAAAAAATATATATATTATTATATGTAAGTGGTCTTTGAGTAAAGTGACATAAGTAACATGGAAAGATATGAGGCTTATAATATGTTATACTATGAGGAGTATAAATTCATGGTAACTGAAGTGGATGCAACATGCTCATTGTGTTATAAATAATCATACTCATAAAAGCTATAACCACAAATAAGTAAAAATCATAATACATTAAAACTGTTCTTGTGAATACTCATGAGATTATACAAACATAAGGTTTTTTTTTAATAACGTATTATGCCTTAAGAATACCCTTATAATGTATTATAAATACGGGCTTCATAGAAAGTGTTACCGAAAATTTTGTATTTCATTACAATAATAATATCTATTTTAAAAAATCAATATTATGTTCAGCTTTGTTTTTTAGCGAATGACACACTGTTGCAACGTGGCTCATTCAGAAATATAGGTGGTTTTGCACATTATAACAATAATAATAGTAATAATGATTACTACATTATTTTTTATTACTTTAGAATAACCAATATATATATATTTGCTGTGGTGCTTTTTTGTAATACTGAAAATTGTCCAAATGTCTGTGCAACTGTGCAACTCAATGTTTAGCAACTTATAACAGCAATAATAATCATTGTTGGAGAGTAACTAGTTACATGTAATTGTAACTAGTTGTATGTAATTCAATTACAGTATAAATGTAACTGTAATCTGTTACAGTTACTAAGGTAAAAAATGTGCCCCAGGACCAGAAAACCAGTCATAAGGGTGTTTTTTTTAATTTATTTTAATAAATAAGCTTTTCATTGATGTATTGTTTGTTAGGATATGACAGTAACCGTCTCAGTAACTGTAACAGATTACAGTATATACAAATCTGGAATCTTAAAAACAAAAATCTAAATATTGATAAAATCGCCTTTAAAGTTGTCCAAATGAAGTTTTTAACAATGTCTATTACTAATCAAAAATAAGTTTTGATATATTTACAGTAGGAAATTTACAAAATATCTTCATGGAACATGATCTTTACTTAATGTCCTAATGGCTTTTGGCGTTAAAGAAAAATCGATAATTTTGACCCACACAATGTATTTTTGGCTGTTGCTACAAATGCTACTTCAGGCTGGTTTTGTGGTCACAAATGTGTAATTAAATTAGAGATTACGATTACAAAGTATGTTACATCTTAATACTATTTACTATTTCTTGTTATGATTTTAAATCAGTATTTAACCTCAGAACGATCTCAAAGTTTAGTAAACATTTGCTCTGACCACTTGCTGTGGTTCATTTCAACTTTTTAAATATTGAAACATTCCTTATCCGAGTGTTTAAACTGTCAGAGAAACTGTCTTTTTCATTTGGGACATCCAGCTTCTCTCCACCAAGTTTTGTCTTTAATTTGAGAGATTTGGTAAGTTAGCACAACCAAGGCTGGTGAAGTTGATGTATTTGATGGCAGGCTTGGAGAGGAAAGAAGGACCTCTTTGGACTTAAAAGCCCCCATGCGCTTTTAGATTTGACCCCACAATTTTTCTTCCCTTTTGGTCTCATGGCCTCATCTCTCTCTCTTTTTGTGTGTCTTAAAACATACGAGGCAGCAGACAGCTCTGGACAGAGATATGAGGAGCCTTCAAAGCCGTGTTGTGACTGCTGTTTCATCTCAGTACAAAGGGTTATGCCGAAATGTGTTCCGCCTTTCAGTATATTTTGCATTTATGCTAATGATGCATAAATCAACAGGCCGCTTTTCTCGGCACCACCATACGAATCTGTAAACAGGCCGAGGAAGTTATGCCATCAAATATGATTTCACTTTTACCATGAGCTGCGTCCCTGAATCTTTTTGACACCCAGACATGTTGAGTACAAGTTCAATTAATTTTTTTTTTCTCTAGGCCTACTACTTTTTTCCAGGAAATGAATGGCTTCAGCATAACCTTGTAAACCAATTCAAGCAGATCGCGTTTGCCTTGAGAGAGTTGATTTAACACTGATAAAACTTGATGAATTGAGTTACCATTCGATTAAACTAAATGATCGGCAAACGTACGTGACTTCACTCAAACTAATCCTCATAATGAGAGCGTAATTGCCTAAAACAAGCAAATAATTCCACCCGGCACAGCGATATCGACAAATACTAATGAGGCCTGCTAGCGAAGGGTTACTGTGTTTGTTTACACAGGAGAGCGAGAGAGCCTGGGAAGAGCTGTGGCAGAGGGAAAAAAGGCAGGATTATTTGTAATTACGTGTGCCAAGTGTTTAATGCAACAGATTGGACACAATAGCAGTGGCAGAATCAGCTGCATATGAGTCCTCCATTATCCTGCACTGGTGAAGTTGGGAGACAGATTGCCGCCGTAAGCAACACAGACAGGCTTGACACCTGCTCGCCGCTCTCCCGCTCATGCCACCACTGGGGAGAGGAAACCTGATTAACCGCGCTGTGCTAATAGAGAGAGGAAATTAACACAGCGGTATCCTGGTGAAGGAGAGCTATACTCAGAGAGGGGTGTTTAACCACTGGCAGCCAGAAAAGCCATGGTGAGAGATTAATGAACTGTGCAGTGATGGAGCTCAGAGTCGTGCTGTTGATGGGGCTCAACAAGTCTCTGTTTGGGGCTAATGATTCGCCGAAGACACTGCACACTGTGGCACTGGATAGCGCTTTCCTCCGCCGCACATTTCGGCATAAAATTAAGGCCAGTTAGACATGGATAAACCTACTCGCTGCCATGTAATTACTTTTCATAACACTGTTCATTATATGCTGGAGCGTAATGCTATTCAATATATCCGTTCCCTTTTGTTGTGGTTGTTTGGTTAAATCTGTGTAAATATATGTAGTTCCTCTCAACATGTTGAAGTTTGTCCCATGTTTAATATGTATGAGGGAGGGAGAAATGAATTCAATTGAGTGTGCAGAATCAAACTGACTTGAAGCAAACTGTCTGAACGTGATGCTTTGGCTCTCCTATTGCTGCGGTTGCCTTTAGGTATTCACAAGTGACAGGCTTTCTTTTCATTGGGTATCATGAGGCATTTGATAAAGTCTAGACTGTCTAGAGGATATTCTTTTCAATCACTGATAATATCCCTGAAGTGGTCATTACAGCATTTAACCTGAAGCCGAGGGAGAACCTGCTTGAAAAAAAAAAAATGCTATTAGATATTTGCAGTTGATGGAAAGACTTTCCCGGCTTCGTGTTTTCGGACTACTGAGATGGTATTTGCAGTCAGGTTAAGTGGTTTTGTGGAATAGCTATTTAAATGTTATCTTTCGCATGCAGCATGCACATATATGTAATGTGTTAGCCTTACTGATTCCCTACTTGAACGAGCATCGCAGTGGCAGTGAAAAGTTTCGAATTTTGATGGCCGGAGGGAGACTGAAAAGATGCCCGAAGTATTGAGAGAGCACCGGTCATCACAAGACCGAAGGCGATGTAAATGTGTCCCATCAGATGGCAATGATGTGTCTCTCTGTGAGTTCATCTAAACTACGGCACAACAGCTTTCCGCTCGGTGAAAGCCTGTCAGAACCATGTGGTGGCAAGCTGCTGCAGCCACTGCCCAAAAGCCTTGAATGGCTTCAGAAGGCTGTTAGAAACACATTTGTGGCTTATATCATACAGTTATTGAATATGTACCCTGTTTTGACGAAGCTGCGCCTGTCGTCACACCGAACAAGTGTTTAGTGAAATGATCATTTGGGACCCCAAACCACAAAACCAGTTATAAGGGTCATTTTTTCTATTAAGATGTATACATAAGCTTTCCATTGGTGTATGGTTTGCTAAGATAGGACAATATTTGTTTGAGATAAAACTATTTGAAAATCTGAAATCTGAGGGTGCAAAAACATGACAGCATTTAACCTGAAGCCGAGGGAGAACCTGCTTGAAAATATTTTCAGTTGATAAAACTATTTGAAAATCAGAAATCTGAGGGTGCAAAAAACTGAATATTGAAAAAATTGCCTTTAAAACGATGCATATTTCTAATGAAAAAATTACGTTTTGATGTATTTACGGTAAGACGTTTACAAAATATCTTCATGGAACATAATCTTTACTTCTCTTTTTGGCATAAAAGAAAAATCTATAAATTTGACCCAATTTGCTGCCTATTGTTACAAATATACCCGTGCTACTTATGACTGGATTTGTGGTCCATGGTCACACATATAATTTTTTTTACAAGAATAGAGGACTTCAACAGACTACATATTGTTTGATCTTAAACTGTTTTTGAAAAGTAATACAGATGTCCACCTTTTTCTTCAACGAGGAAGTAAGCCTAAATGGGTGAGACTTCCGGTTCATTATCCGCATAACGAGAAGAATGACAGTGTTCGGTAAACTGTAAAACTGTTTGCACTACAGTATGTTCATAATTACAATAATACATTAAAATAACCTGGTAAGAGACACTATTTTGCAATATCAAGCAGCAAAATGAGTGATTTTGTACAGCTAAAAATAGCTGGACGCGGATGAGACCGGAAGCCAAACCCATAAAATTTACAAATGGCCAAGCCCACTCTTAAGGTGGATACATTAAGCAAAATATAATAAGTTAACTTAGACTAGTATATGAAGCTAATGTCTAATTAAAATCTACACATATATGTGACCCTGGACCACAAGTTGCAGGATTATTTGTTTGATACGTATATTTGTAGCAATAGCCAACAATGCATTGTATAGGTCAAAATTTTATTTTTTCTATTATGCCAAAAAGCATTAGCATATTAAGTAAATTTCCTAACTTTTTTTTTTTTTTTGTTACTTTCAGATTCTAGATTTTCAAATAGTTGTATCTTGGCCAAACATTGTCCTATCCTAACAAACCAAACATCGATGGAAAGCTTATTTATTCAATTTCCATATGTTTAAAACAAATTGACGGACATGTTATCATAGGCCAGGCTGTATCAGTGCGTCCCTGCTTTGTGTCTCTATTCACCAAAGCGGCCTGAAAAAGTTTGTAGACCATGAAGACAACAAACTTTTCAGGACAAGACTGTATGCGCAGCAGACCTAGAGGCAAAATAAAATGTTTGTAAAAACTCTGTGATTATGCATTATAGTCTACAGTAGGGGATGAACTTGTTTTTTTTTTTTCTTTTCAGCGCCAGCAATAAGTTGCTAAAGTGCTCTCTTTTTCGAATATACTTAAATCCTGGCGAATCGCATGTTTAGAGAGAGTGAGAATGACCGGGTTAATTAAAGTTATTGAGCGTAATGCTCTTCAGAGGCGTGCAGCAGGGGCGACGGGGCAGACTTTTTGTGGTGATGTCTGAGTGAAGGCTGCAGCGCGTTTTTCGGTGATGCTGCCGCCGGGTCCGTTCTTCAAGTTCGTTTCCAAGGAGGAGAGACGCCTCGCGCCAGGGCTCCGCCCCCTTCTCCTGAATGCGCGAGCAGCTGCTTTCAAACCCAACTGCTCAATTCCATTCATCCTCGAGAGGGAACAAAAAAGTGGCTATTTATTAGAATACTTGTTTTGTATTGTTCCGCGTCACACAAAAGGGGCTTTATTATGTAAGAAGGAACCCTTTCGCCGGGAGAAACAATAACTTGAAATTGTCTTTAGAGTCTATAATAAATTTCATTTTCTTGTCTCTCTCCTCAGTGTGTAGTGAGTGGTGGGACTGGGAGCTGGGTATGGCTGGCCTTGGCACACTAAGTGTAGATTTTTAGCAAGGATGGCGGTCTGGCGAGTGGCTTTGGCTGGGTTAGGACAGCGATAGAACCGGTAAGGACGATTTTACATCACTGCAGATGAAGGACAGTGCAACGTAAGTTTAAATAGCTTTAAAAACAAGATTTAGAATTATATGTATTCTCTTCTGGGGGAAGACTTATTTTTGGAAATACAACAAATTGTAAATTAATGTTCTCGTCGCGAAACGTGATATATTGAGACAACGATGTCTCCTGACTAACTGTTTATTAGCAGAATAGAAGTTCGGTGCGTAACTGCGCCATAAAGCCTGTTAACAGAAAGCTGTGATCAGTTTTACTGAGCTGCTTGATCGCATGATGTGCTGTCTGTAACTGTAAATCGGGTAAGAGAAATAAACGCGATTGTTTTTTTCCCCAATAAACGCGGTTGTTATTTCAGACGACCGGTCGGTCGCATTTTATAAGTAGACTTACAAATAATTATCCAAAGACTATAACAAGCGTTCGTGTTTACAGCATTAAGCGGGAACGATTCTTGGTGGAAGTCAGCCAGTTTGGACCGCTTTTCTTTTTACATTTACAGCTTTAAAAGACAGCCTGCAAGGGCAAACCATGTCACTGCTCCTTAAATGTATATTTTTATTTAAAATAAAAATATTTAGAAGTTTAAAAGTTTGAATTCAGAAGGATGTTAAATTAAATGACTTAAATAGGCTATGTATATTAAAATACGTGAGCTCTATATAATGCTGATTAAACGTATTGTCTCAGATTTTGCTACCTGAAAAAGGCCGTATGACTGTTATAGGAAAATAACTTTTAGTTGGAGTTTTGATCAACAGATTGTCACTGTAGTTTGTTTAACAGGATATCATTTTCAAGCGTCTAAGCCATCGTCTTACCACAGCCCTTGTTAAGTCATGTAAAGCCACACAAAGGACTTAAACAATCAAATTAGGTTAAACAAGCCTACAGCAACAAATAAGTTTAGCACGCTTTAATTTTGCATTGAAATGCTTTCATGGTAATGAGCAGTTATACACACAGTGAAAGCTCACCTGGACTACAAATATTAGAATTATATTTGTTTTATTAAATGTGATCATTTTAATGATCAAATCCCATTTCGCTTGATATTTTAGGATCATGAGTTATAGAGAACAGGTTATAGGCTATTCACGTCCCCTCTTTCCTTCCCCCATTCCCTAATGTTTTGTGAACTGGACGATCGCAAACACCTGTGACAACTATTAAACTGTCACTTCATTTTTACTTTTAGGTCTTTTCGTTCTTATTCAAAATAGAAGGACATGTCTGTAATTTTTTGAGTACAATCGTGTGTGTTTTGGATAACTGCTGTAACCCCAGCTCTCGCACGTGCGCTAACAGTGCCCTATTGCCCCCAGCGCGCGCAAAACAAAGACCCTGTGAAGAGCGCGACACTGGAGCAAAATGAGAACTGACAAGGTACGTTGTTCCAGGAGGGTCACAATGTGGTTTAGCGCTCTAATCCGAAGGACAATTAAAAGTATTAAATAAAATGATATAAAAATGCATTGTTATTAAATCTGCCTAATCTTTACCATAAAACTAATTATGACAACATATTGAATTGAATTAGATTCAAATGTAACATTTTATGGTTAGCGTGAATGGCACATTTGTTATGGTTTAAATTAAAAACAGTCAAATACGTACTAAACTATCTACTAATATAAGTACTTTTATATAATTATTGGTCATATTATTGCTCAGTGCTTGTGGAACTTGCTTTAGTATGGGCATATTTTTAAACAAAACACATTATAAATAAAAAAAAAATGTCTTATCTTTATATTTTTAATAAAGTATTGTCTTTTTAAATTAAAATACCTAGCAAAGAAAATAATTATTTTAACAACGTAATGAGTGGCTAGACACCATCACTGAGTGAATGAAAAGCATATTTAAACTATTATTACGTGGGCATGGATTGTATAGGATATAGTAGCCTATCGTTCTTGTCACATATTCAGTAATACGACAACATTCCTACAGAACATATGTGCAGGTTATATATCGTATGCGTCCTGGAATCAAACTTGATGGCAAAATAATATTTTTGCGGTACAGAGCAAAAATATTTGCCTCTTTCACGAACAATTTTCTCGATCGGTCATGCGATTGGATCACATGTTGTACCATTAGCGTTGCTCTAGTTACATACAGTCTAAATACAGTCTGATTTTCATTCAGACATCACATTACTTTACAGTTTTAGAGTTTTCCGTATTCTAATTTACAGTCATCTTAAATACGCGCTTCAAAATCTTAGCAGTGTACCACCAGACGGCAGTGTCCTCGATTTAGGAACATCCATTTAAAATCATGTTGTTTACCTCTTAAAATAATGTGTGGTTTTATATTGTTTCACTTAGAGAATGACTAATTATAAAGTTCCAAGTGGGAATTGTGTTGATTATCTTTGGCAAAAAGATGTAATCGAATGCGAAGTGAAATGACGGTCGTTTTCAGCCTATTGACGTTTTTGACATCCTATTTTAGAAAGTGCACTTATGAAAAATTCATTTCGACTGATTTTTTTTTTTTCCTTTAACAGTTTTATAATCACAGAGTAAACTGTATCAGCATAGCTGACAAGTAGCTGGCTACCCTCTACACACAAAGATTTGGTAAGACGTCACAAGGGGAGCATTGGAGCTATTACAGTTATTATAAAGAATTAGATCGTATCTTGTAATGTCATCTAAATGGATAAAATCTACCATTTGTCCTCTTGTTCATTTATTGCAACCATTGAAGAGGCTCAAACTGCTACCTCAGTATTTACTCTAGTTTAAAGGGGGCGGTGTTGACCCTTCGTGCACCCCGCCTACTAGTTCTTTCCTCGTTGTCTACGTCACTCGAGCGAACTCCATGCAAATCGCTCCTCACTGGAACGCCATTGGCCGCTCGCTCATTTTAATCGCTGTCAAAACGCATCATATGGCCGCCGCTTTAACTAACTCTTCAACTCCACTAGGAAAAGTAACTCAAATGCACGTTCAATTAATGTGGATGTGAAACGGCAGTCGGACACGCCACTAAACAGGCTACAGGAGCAAAAAGAGACCCCGAAACTAACAGCAAACGGTTGGGAATAAGCTGAATTCCACATTTCACCGGAGCTCCCCCGGCTTGCGAGGCACCTGCTTCGAGCGGACTACAGAGCGCCGAAAGTTAATGCTTTTTCTCTGCTAGCTGAGAACTTTTAAGCCACTTGAATGTATAGCATGATGATGGAAACGGACCTTCATTCCCCGGGACCCCAAACCAACACGAATCCGGGGCAAACGGGTCCAAATTCGGGGAGCAAAGCCAACCAAGACCGCGTAAAGAGACCCATGAACGCTTTTATGGTCTGGTCCCGGGGCCAGCGCCGGAAAATGGCTCAGGAGAACCCCAAAATGCACAACTCTGAAATTAGCAAAAGACTCGGTGCTGAGTGGAAGGTGATGTCAGAGGCTGAAAAGCGGCCCTTTATTGACGAGGCGAAGCGGTTGCGAGCCATGCACATGAAGGAGCACCCGGATTACAAATACAGACCGAGGCGCAAAACCAAGACCCTGCTTAAAAAGGACAAGTACTCGTTGGCTGGTGGCTTGCTCGGTGGTGCGGGTGGTGGGGTCGGGATGAGTCCGGCCGGGGTCGGCCAGAGGTTGGAGAGCCCTGGGGGTCACGGAGGCTCGGCCGGCGCTGGCTACGCGCACATGAACGGCTGGGCGAACGGCACCTACTCCGGACAGGTGGCCGCCGCGGCGGCAGCGGCTGCGATGATGCAGGAGGCGCAGCTCGCCTACAGCCAGCACCCAGGCAGTGGCTCTCACCATCACCACGCTCATCACCATCACCCGCACAACCCGCAGCCCATGCACCGCTACGACATGACTGCTCTTCAGTACAGCCCCATCTCGAACTCCCAGAGCTACATGAGCGCTTCTCCGTCCGGCTACGGTGGGATTTCGTACACGCAGCATCAGAACTCCAGCGTCGCGTCTTCTGCCGCCATCGGTACGCTGAGCTCGCTCGTCAAGTCCGAACCCAATATAAGCCCTCCGGTTACCACGCACTCCCGAGGCCCCTGCCCCGGAGACTTGAGAGAGATGATTAGCATGTATTTACCGACCGGCGAGTCCGGGGATCCGTCTGTGCAGAGCAGACTGCATGCCTTACCGCAGCACTATCAGAGCACAACTGCCGGAGTAAACGGAACTGTCCCCTTGACGCATATTTGAAACAGCTGATGGAAAGTGATGATGGGTAACGCGCATTCAGAAACACTCCACCAAAAATATTTACCTCTTTTTTTAGATTGTCATTGAACTACTTTTGTACAGAATGTTTTATGATGTTCTTGTAAATGAAAAGGTAAATATTGTTTCGACTGCAGTTCGGAGAGAAACTGAGATCTTATCAAATGTATCACTTTCAGTGAAACATTGTTTCAATATGACGTCTTTAAAAATGATTCTGACAGCGTTTCTGGCCACGCCAAGAAATATGCGACAAACTGTTATTCTTTAAATATTTAAGTTTCTGTGCAAATTGACTTTTGAGTTGATAATAACAAAAGTCTAGCGTGAATAACTCAATGAAATGTTTTTGAGAGCCCATAAAGAGTTTCCTGCTTATTACATTTACCAAAACGTTTGTACACGTGAATTAATGTACCAGATTTATGTTGTAATATTTCTTGTAAATTGTGAATAAGTTTTAATATTTCAAAAGACTGGCACGTCACTGCTGCTGTACATAATTTATGACATGCATTCCTGCCAGTTCAAATCTTAACCTTGCGTTGATTCATGGTCTAAATAAAATTGGAGAAAAAGTTAATCTGCTCTAAATTGGTCTTAGTTTTGTTACCTAATTCATCAGACTTTGTCATTTAATATGTGTTTGATTTACCACACAGTTATCTAGTGGACACTTTATCTGCGTTGATTCAGTCCGAAGATCTTGCTAATACTTTATTTTGCTTTAAGACTTTTATTTTATTTATGTGCTTTTTACAAGCTTCAACGTGCTGCCAAGGAGATCTTTAAAAGCATCAAAACAGGGAAAACGTTTTTCTAAATAGGTCACACTTGGTCTTACCGGTCAGGAACGTGAATCATTTCTTACAATTGTTACAACCCCTGGCTAGAAGGGAAGTAATAAAAAGGGACACACACAACCATAACTGAACTTAAAGGAAACATTAATATGCATTAGATTGAGGGAAAATATATAGGTTTATAATGGTATATTTAAATGTTTTTTTTTTTTTTTTTTTTAAATGTGCGGGACATTTTTATGTCATATTTTTGTCATTAGTTCAAGCGCAGTTTACTTTTATAATCTGTCGTCTTTTTAGGTGAATTAATAATATATAAATAATAATTAAAATGCATAATGATTGTTAAAAAAATACTACATAATATGCTACTAATAGTAATTATTGTATTAGTGAAAGGATAACGCGCTTGAATATTCTTTCATTCGAATTGCACAATTTAAGTGCTTTGTTACTAAAGATACAAGACTTCAGATCTGTGTTTATTTATCATTTGAATTGTTTGTTTACTTAATTAGGTTGTCGGTCTGCTCTCAGTTCAACATTGCTTCTTCCATTGTAGACTTTGATTGCTACCCAAGGTGTATAATTCTGAGTACTTGAAGCATGAAAACAAACTATCATTATATGTGTATCATTTAGGCAAGGGCTGGTTTGAAAACTTGCTTCACGTTTTGTGCCCTAAAATTGGATTAACTGTCATTTCGTTTATAACAAAAAAATATTTAGGCTACAGTTCAGTTCACATTTTGTTTAACTTACGTTTTTACCTCTATAGTAAACCTTTTTTTAACCATAAGAGCCATAATTTGGCTAGTTTTAAATCAATTGTGTAAGGGTTAAATTTTCAAAATCATTTTGAAAAGTAATTCACATATGTTAAACAGGACACGCGTGTTTTAAAACGAATTGTAACTATTGTTTTTGTACTCGAGATGTTTTCACCTTTTCGTGTAATGAATAGCCTACTCTTTTAAAGTAGATTTTATAATTCACATAAAATATGTTTGAGCAGGCCCACCGATTAATCAAAGCTACATAACATTGCACTCTCTGAATATTTGAAAAGTGTAAATGTATTCATTTCGTGGTATTTAGTTCGTTTGTTTTCGAGTTATTTATTCTTAATTCTCTGCATGTGACGAATTGAGTCGTTATTGTAAGACCTTTGTGGCTGAACACAATGTGATCTGAAGCAGAGACAGAATGATGTTTAACAGTAACCGGGATCAGCCAGCAGAGACGCTGACCTCTGGGAGAAAGAGTCAGAGGTTATTACAATTACCTGCTGTCTCCCTGGGGCTAGTTTAGCAACAAGTGTCAGAAGTGCAAAGCCGCAACACACTATGGCAACAGACGTCCTTTTTCTTGTTGGGATGCGCAATGTGAGGCCTTCAAATCTGCAAGTGCCACTTCACACACTTGAAATAAATATGAAGCAGAACTGGATCAGGAGCGATATAACTGCAATATAGGGTAGCCTACATCATAAACTGAACCATCTTGGTACGGCATGACCTTATTATTATTTTTTTATAAACAGGCGACCGAATTAGTTGTTTTAAATAAAGATCTTACATTAAACTGTCCATGATTCCAAACGAACACGTTCCTTTCCCCTCAACTATTGACACTACATGAGAAGGTCCACTCAGAAGTCATTTGTATTTATCTGGAGATGAAAAACTACACGGATTAGCGCCGAAAATAGAGAGGCGGAGAACCAAGTCACGGCACTTGCCAGGTTAAAGAGAAGCGTTCTGGTAAATTTAACCAAAATAATTTACTACCCCGCCAAAAGAGGGGAAGGCACGCGGGGTGGGATGGGTGAAAAGGATGGGATGGAGTGCGTGGTGGGAGGGGTGGCGGTGGACTCGAACCAATAAATCGTCTCAACGTGCGATACCCTTATCTTGTAGCCACCGATATATTCTGTGCTGGGAAGCCATCAACACTGCTGGCTCGTACGAAAACTCCCGATCTCTTGCACTCGCTGTCCTAAATGGGGATAATTAGCATCACTTTATCACGCCTCTGCATATTTTCTCCCTTCTCCAAAAAACCCGGTACGCTGCTATTGGTCGCTGCTCTGTCACAGAAGATTACGGAGACAGATTGCACGGAACGAATGTGCTGAACGAGATTAGGGAGGAATAGAAATAGCAACTGGGCCAATAAATTCCTCGCGAGGGCCTTATCGTGCAATTACACGTTGACATGTTTAACAATCTTGCTGCCTCTTAATCCTGCGCCCTTCCAAGAGGCGAGATGCTGCGCCGTAATTTCTGCAGCCTGCGATTCCGTAGCAGTAATTTAAGCATGTATGCAGAACCACACGAAAAAGCAACTTTGTTCAAACTTTTATTTACCAAAATGTTGCCGTCTTTCAGCTAATTATGAATTATTTGTTCGCCACCGTGACCAACAGTCCCTTTTAACCGCGGCAGACACACAGACCGGGGGCCCGGGTATTGTCGCATGTAAATCAGCCCCATAAGTTTCAGGACGATTTCTGTCCGAATTGCGTCATTATTGCTCGGAAGCGCAAACAGTAGGCTAATTCAGTGGACTAATTTAGTGATGCACCCATGGGATTGCTTTTCACAGATTTTCTCGTGTTGTTGTGCATCACTGAGAATCCAATTACCATTATAAAACGACCGCCGCTCAAAAAGTCTAGACTGCTTTATCTAAGAAAAAACGCTAGTTGACCAATGCAAGGCTGTATGAATTTTCAAGGCGCTCATGAAGCAAACTGCTTGTTTAATAAACTAGCCTTCCGTACCTTAACTGTCTGTTTTGTCTTTCTCTCTCTCTCTCTTTCTCTCGCCCTCGTGTTCGGCAGAGAGGTCTGTGTAAGGATGATTGTGAGAGACTCTGCTGGAATTTGGCAGGCCCGCTGCTTGGAGAGGCGCCCCACGCTGTGACTCCCATTCAGCGGTCCAGCGCGCTGTGAGGTTGGGAAGTTTCACTGAGCCGTGCACTCAATGGCTCCACAAAGCTGATTACAAGCCCCAGCGAATTCCTGAAGGGACCGGGCAGCCACGCAGGTGTGCGGGAAACCGGGGCAACCCTTCAGAGTTATAGTGACAGAGCAAGACAAGCCGGGAGACCACACAAAAAGCAAAGCGTCCCGCGAAGCGGCCAGGGATTTGGTGGGAAAAGAACACCTTAAATGTCCTCTCCCTTGCGAGCGAAAAGGGAAGGGAGGAGAAACTTTCCGAAGGCCTATTAAAACGATGCCCAGTCTCCACAGGACAGTGAACTAAGATGCCTGTAGCTACTCTTAGCGTCGTTTTGCCATATGCATTCTGAATAGTCCAGTCTAGCGACTCGCGTAAGATTCGGGGTTAACGACGATTCATAAAACCTAAAGGCCTGCTCTCCCTAACCGTGCCCAATTCATTTTCTCTGGTGCGAAAAATCTACATCAATGAAGCAGACAGCGTATTTAATTAGAGCGGAGTCGAACTATCAATTACTCAGGAAAAACACAGGATCCCCAAGGACCGGTAATCAGCGCGCCAACAGTCGGCCGCGC
Organism: Cirrhinus molitorella; assembly: GCA_033026305.1. NCBI lineage: Eukaryota > Metazoa > Chordata > Actinopteri > Cypriniformes > Cyprinidae > Cirrhinus > Cirrhinus molitorella. Next base: position 25,131,234 of record CM065122.1, on the reverse strand, counting down.
GCTCATTACAGCAAAGCGACAGGCGGGAATAATAATCAGGGCGCGGCGACGCATCTGCCTACAGTATTTCCACCGCTTCCTGTTGCCTCTCAGAAGTTTAATAACTCGTAGTTCTTGCTCAGTGGTAGCTCACTTGTGACACTTTTCATTGGTTTCTGATTGAAATTTCTCTTTGAGCCATCATTTCACTTTACGCTTTAAATAAAATAATTTAATTGGCAGTCAATTACAAAATTAGTAAATTTCAAAACAATTTCAAAATTAGTAAAGTACCGGTAGTTTACTTGGTTGTCATTTTTGTTGTCCACCTTTTTCTTCACGTTAGAGTGGGTGCGGCCATTTGTAAATTTTAGGGGTTTGGCTTCTGTCTCATCCCTGTTCAACTACTTCTAGCTGTACGAAACAGCTGGTTTTGCTGCTTGATATTGCAAATTGGTGTGTCTTACCATATTATTTTAATGTTTTGTCTTAATTATGAACACACTGGTTTGTAGTGCAAACAGTTTTACCGTGCACTGCACGTTGTTATGCTTCTTGTTATTTTCCAGCAGCTAATGAACCGGAAATCTCACCCATAGTCTTACTTCTGTGTTGAAGAAAAAGGTGGGTAGCATTTTCAGTTCCCTGCCTGCTTTGCATGGGCCTGAATTGAAAGAGTATTATAATTGCGTTTGTCTAAATTTTCAAGCAATATTGTTAGTGTATTCTGTCATGGTGACGTTTTAGCACTGCTGTTTAGAGTAAAGATCTTATTCCATGAAGATATTTTATAAATTTCCTAGCGTAAATAAATAAAAACTTAATTAGTATTATGCATTACTAAGAACTTCATTTGAACAGCTTTAAAGGCGATTTTCTCAATATTTAGATTTTTTTTTTATTTTATTTTTTTTTTTGCACCCTCAGATTCCAGATTTTCAAATAGTTGTATCTCGGCCAAATACTGTCCTATCCTGACAAACCATACAATGGAAAGCTTATTTATTCAGCTTTTGGTCGATGTATGAATATCATTTTTTTTATTAATTGACCCTTATGACTGGTTTTGTGGGCTTGGGTCATGTTTTATATTAAAACCACTGCCCAAAATCAAAGTTTATCCAAATAATTATTGATTAAATATATACTTTGCATGTAGCCTCAAAATACCATGCATATATGGACCGTCTAGTGCCAATATTTCTTATTCAGTTTGAGTGAGGGCTCCGTCTTACTTTATGCGGCTAATTTAATCCTCCGCAGAGTCAACAAGGGCTAATTGAGATCAGCGGGGCGCAAACACCCATTCACAATCAGTTTCTCCCGTGCCCCGGATTGTCCCGTTAAGCCGTTTTGCGTGGGTTTTGGGACTCGGAAGTAACCATATTGTGGCAGTCTATAGATCAAGACTATGTTGGCTTTGATTCCTGAAGTATACAAATGGCAAAGGTCTCTGAGATTTAGGCATGTTTCAGTTCCCATGCTTAGCCTTATAAATATGCTATAAATCTATTCCAGTCTTGGCCTCACCTGTGTCCTGTCACCCCTGCTGTCCTCATGTGATTAGAGGACAAAAGCACTTACCCGGCCCGGCTATGGTAGTCAATCAACCACAACGGACTATGCTAATTGAGGGGAAAGGCGAGAGGAAGACGAACAGTGATCCCAATTGTTCGGCGAATTTCACAGCTCAGCGCAGCTGCAATGCTACTATTCTCTCCCAATACACTCTTCCTTCACTTCTAACACAACGCTACTGTAAGCCGAAGTCTGTGCGGACAGGAAGGGGATTTGAAATACTCGCGGTTTTCCCATAAAAGTTGACATTTTATATCAGAAACTATAGTTTTGTGACATAGTCTGCAACTGAAGAGCGAAATGAGACGCACTGCGAAGTTTGTGAGGAGCTGTCCAGGTCCTGAAATGAGCGCGACGCCGCGTATATTCTTTATGGGCTATAGCACAAGCGACATATCTTTAAGTAAAAAGTAGTTCATACGTTTATTAGTAGCCTGCTTAATAGTAATACGTTTTCTAATGTTCAGGGATTTTGAATTGAAAATTGACGCTCGAAGTTAGTGCTTGAGATCCCGTAAAGAATATGAATACGTTAGTCCTGGCTTGCCATAGCGAATGAAGATTTGAACACAAAGTAATAAGCATATCACTCGGTGCATAATAGGTATTTTAGCACAAAGACAGACTTGAATTCGTTTATGCAGACATAAAGAGTTTGAGTAGTTATTTGGAAAATCTATTTACTGTGCCATTTTACAAGCCTAGTTATTTGGTACTGATCAGCCTTTGTTTTTGTTTGGCTTTCTGAGATCAAATATGCACCTAGAAAACAACTTGGAGCAAATATAAGAAAAGAATGACAACTTTAACTGTAAATTACTTTTTTCTCGCATCTAGTTTGACCCATCTCACAAGGTGCCCTTCCTCTCAGCAGGGGTCAGAAAATAGGCCTGAGAATTGTTTGTGTTTTACCGCTGCTGGAGTCCCACTGTGCTTCTGTATTTTGTGATGGGATAAACTTTGACTGTGTCTGATTGTGTTGCTTTTACATCTGAAAGAGGGAGGGATAGACAGAAAGAAACAACAATGAACGAAGTTGATGTTTATGGATTGGTCATTGATTTTGTTGCTCTTGGCTGTATGGGCGCCTTTTTTTAATAAAGACAGGCAAGGATATGGAAGCGTGTACAACGGCGCGGGCTAAAGCTGTAGAAGCGGATGGAGTCCGCGTGGACAGTCGCTGACAGTTGAAGTACCTGCCCTGAGGACTGCGTGACGGATTGGGGGCAGCGGGGTTAGGGGTGATAATGACACACCCCACTGAGTGTTATTACTTAAAGACTGTGCTGGGCTGAAATGACATTGTAATGGGATGGGGCTTTTTGCCACGTTTTCAAGGCACTGGGTGCTCCAGCTCAGCAACTTACTTCCCGCTTCTGTGTCTTCTTTTGTCTGCTGTATAACTGCTTCTTTGCCACTGCCGCCCCCCTGTCTACTTCCTTGTTCACACTTCCCTATTCTTTCTAGTGTGTGTGCTTACATGCATTACAGAGACTCACTTTCATGCATGCATAGGTTCCTGGCAGAATGTGCAGAAATTTGGTGCATAATTTTTTTTTTTGTTTTTCCTCTAACACTGAAAAAGCTTATGTGTGTCTGTACTAGCTTCAGTGCACCTTACTACTGAACACATGGCCTGTCTGGCTTAGATCAAGACTGGGGAGCTTTAATGAGATCCCCCGCAGCACAACTCAGTCACATGTACTCAAGTTATCGTAAACAAAACTCACAGATCTCTTTTCTACTCAAAGCATTTACCAAAACACATTTCTTTTTGTTCTTCAGTGGAATACGTTCAATGTTAGGATTAAAAATGGGCATCAATACATGGTGTCCTTCTATATGAATGGACAAACCTACAGTAAACATATAGATTGTGTTGTTTTTAAATGTGTTTGCGGTTAGTTTGTGGTCTGCACCGACAAGCCCCTGGTGTGAGTAAGGTTGCACTCATATTGTGAATAATAAGCAGCTTTCACACTAATTGTTTCAGCTCTTACATATAGATGGACTCCCTGTGTTCATATACAAAGGTTTTTTTTTAGCCCTAGTGGTTACTTTCCTGTAGTACTTAAAAACGCATTTAGATTGAACTCAGCGTACATGTTAATCAGAATGACCAGCCACCTTTCAGTGTGTAAGTGTGTGTGTTTATTGAATTAACACACACACACACATTTGTATGTGTGTGTACTTTGTATATTTATATGTATATATAAATACAAACACTTGCATGTAAATATGTGTGTATTTATATATAGATATAAATATACACAGTACACACATATATTAAGTAAACAAACTTTTATTTTGGATGTGATTATTTGGGATGAATCAATTTGAAAGCAAATTGTATTTTATGAAATTATGTATTTTACATTGAATTTATTATTAATAATTAGTAAACATGAAAACTCAAAGGTGTGACCTTCTGGGTTTACATATGTAATAGGCCATTACTATGTTTGATGCTAAATTAAATCTATATACAGTCAAACCAAAATGTATTTACAGACTCCTTCAACATTTCTCACATTATCACAGTTTATTCACTTTGTTTAGAAAATGGTAATAAAATATGACAAGAACTTAAGAGTTAAACTGTGTTAGAACAAATTCATCTTGATAATGTCAGATAACTTTGATAGAAAGTTCCTCACTTATAGTGTCCTGCACCCACTAGTAAAAAATATAAAAACTGTATCTGGTGTCTGAATAATTTTTGGTTTGATTGTATATGTGTGTGTGTGTGTGTGTGTGTTAATATATATAATATTTATAGTTTGTATGATAATATAAAACATTACATTTCTGTCTCAAGTTCTCGTGTAATTAAAAGATTAGTCAGAACAAGATTTAAAAATGTCTGTAATATGAACTGGCCATATTATATTGCCATTCACACAGGACCATTTGGATTTGAATCATCTGGCTCTAATAAATAGAATTCATTATGTGCATTCATGCTGTGTTCAGAGTAACTCAAACGTTACAAAAGTTCTTTTTCAGTGGACGACTTTTATTTTTACTTGCATGCACTCATTTTAGTTACTTACTAGTAATAAAAAAAAAGTAATTCATCTTCAGAATAATCTGCCAGTACTCTCCTCACACTATACAAACATGCATTGTGGCCAAACTGTCATTGAAAGTATGAGCTGCGTAGTATGAGCTATGACTGCGGTGATTCACACACATGCTGGTTTGTTTCAGTCAGCTCTTTGTGAGTATGCGCATTACTCTGGCCCTGCATCTCTAATGTGTTTGCAGAAAAAAGAGAGAAATGTATTCTGTAAAGAGTAACCTTAAACACAATGATGACTTTATGGCTGATGGACTTAATACGCTGAGCAGCAGAGCTGTTTTAAACTGCTGTGGTTCCTCTGTTTCTAATGTGGCAGTATTTCTCTGCAGGGCTGACGAAAAGCTGTTATTTTTCTCGGAGGCGCAGAGCCAATACCGGAGACCTCTGCCAAAAAAGCCAATCCTTTTACACTGTTAGGCGAGAAATCTTTTAGTGTACGCAATACACAGATGCAAAAAAAAAAAAAAAAAATCCATAGGCATTTTGTCTCTCTCAATCAAAACACAGGCAAACATGCAAACTCTCACACTCACACACAGCTTGGTGATTATTTTAAGTAGAGGAGATTAGGTTAATGAGGGGTCAGGGGGTGACCATAAGAAACAACGACTCAGTTTCCTCTGGATGTCACTGATAGCTCTTACTGCAGCTGACCTTTGACACCCCTTACAGTGAGTGATCTACAGGCTCGTCCATTTAGATGCGCTAGATTACAATATCAATGTGATGAACACAGGATCCTTTTTACAAGGGTCACTGAAATATATCTTTTAGTGATAACCAAAATTGCAGCTAAAGAGGATCCATTTGTAACAATGACCTTAGATACTGACAAATTTGATGCGCTTTGAAATTAGAGTCAAAACTATTTCTCACCTTTTGATCTAAATACATTCATTTTAGGGTTGGTGTTTTTTTATGTTTCTGAAAGATGTTCACCAAAGCTGCATTTGCTTGATCAAAAATACAGTAACAACAGTATTATTACTGAGTGCAAATTAAGTGTAAAGACACAATGTCGGATAAAAGCCATAATTCTGTTCCGACCCACCTAAGTCCCTAGCATCAGAGATTTTAATTGCTTTGTACATGTTTTTATACCACATCTGAGCAACATTAAACAGTCAGTGTACACTCCAAAACATTCTGGGTGGAAAATGGACAAACCCAGCAATTACTACGGCTGGCTTAAAATCAGACACATAATTACATCAGCAATAATCAAAAGGTGAACATTTATTAATAAGCAATTAAATAATTTTTTTTATTATTTATTTAATATTTATTCAACTTATTCATAAATGTTCATTTATTAAACATATTCATATATATTAATGTCCAACCAATTTTGGGTTCATTTTAAGCAATAGTTGAATTAAAACTACCCAGAAGGCTGGGTTAAACATTTAAGCTGCTGGTTCAAAACAGCCCAGTCGTGGAGTTTCTTAATATTTTACCCAGTGCTGGGTTGTTTTTGAGTGTAAAGACACATATATGCCACTTTAGAAGTGCTTCTGTGCCATCTTTGCTGTGTAAATTTAGCAAAATTTGGCAAGATTTCCCTGTATAATGGGGCTTTTCAGTTTATGAGTTGTGGGTCTGTGGTTAATGTAACTAGACAATACTTTTTACATTGTGTACAGTTTATCTTGTAGAACAAACTCACACCCCTAACATTCTTATATAGTTACTTGTTAGAAACACCTTTTTAAAATAAATAAATAAACATCATTTAAAAATCTCAAAGTACACTCTAAAAATGATGGGCTAAAAACAAACTTGAGTTGTTTTGACCTAGTCTTCTCAGTAGTTTTATTTAACTCAGCTATTGCTTAAAAATGACAATATTTTAAGCTTGAACCCAAAATAGGTTGGAAATTAACATTTATTAATATGTTAAATAAATGAACATTTATTAATAAGTTAAATAAATAATAAACATTCTTTAAATTGCTTATTAATAAATGTTCACCTTTTGATTACTGCACTCTAAAAAATGCAGGGTTGAGACCAACCCATCTTGGGTTTTTTGGCACCCCAGTGCTGGGTAAATACTGGACAAAACACATGCTGGGTTATTTGAATCCAGCTGGTTGGGTTAAATGTTTTTACCCAACATGCTGGGTTGTTTCATTTATGTCAACTATTGTTTAAAATTTTTTATATTGCTGGCTTAAAATGGGCTGGAAATTAAAAATCACATACAGAATTATAGAGGCAACAGCAATAATCAAAAGATGAACATTTATTATTAAGCAAGAACACCCATTAACAAAAATATAAGACAAATTTAATTTATTTGGGTGAATACACCAGTTTACAATATTACGTACATTTAAACTTGTTTAACAAGTTTTGTTTAACAATTACATTTAAAGTAGCATTTTAATTTAAGTGTATTAAACCATTCTCTGTAATCACTTTTCACCAAAACAGTGCTAATTCTCATGCTATTCACCCAGAGGAACTACAAACCTCAGACCACCACTTCACGTTACACTCGTAGCTGAAAGATGCCATGACTGACTCCATAACCTGCCCATAAACAAATATTAGAGAACATATTTTAACATCAAATTAAATTAAATTCAGTATTATAACGAATAAAATTAAGACAAAAGTCGTTTCCATCATGCAAAATGACTGCTGCTGACTCTCATTCTTGTATGTTGCATTGCGTAAAATAATATCATTTACAGCACAGTAAAGACTTTATAAACAAAATAAAATGTATACAAACCTTTATTTCGCTGAAGAAGTGCACCAATTCGGCAGCGCTGAGAACTGTTCTTTCCTGTAAAGGACGCAAAAAGCCTCTGCACTGACTGTAACTCAGCAGCTTGTTTGTTTCATCAGAGACAGGCTCAACCCAGTGGTTGGGTAGAAAAAATAACCCAGCAGCTTAGTTACAGTTAACTCTTAAAAAATATATAAAATAATGCAATAAAATGACCCAACAAGCTGAACCCAGCATTTTGGTTAAAGAATATCTCACCATTTTTTAGAGTGCAGAAAAACTACCCAGCACCTGGGTAAAAATAACCCAATAAAATTAACCAAGCTGAACCCAACTTTTTTATAGAGTGTGGTGGTGCCTTTAGTAATTATGCGTGTGATTATTAAATTACAACCTATATATTTTGGGTTCATTTTGTGCCAGTCATATAGTAATTTTTAAAGCTGAGTTAAAACTCAATGAAAGTCATTACCCCAATCATCATTGTAATATGCTAATTTGGTGGTAAAAAAAACAACAACAAACATTTCTTATTATCATGTGCTGCTTAATATGTTTGTAAAAACCATAATACTAGGGATGCACCGAAATGAAAAGTCTTGGCTGAAGCTGAACAAAATGAAACACTGGGCCGAAGGCTGAATTACCGAATACATTTTTTTGTATTTTGTACAATTTTTTGTCACCACTGCATAAAATTAAAAAGCCAAAAATGTGCTTTTTGCAGTTTTGTCTTGATTTTCAAAGAAAGAAAAAAAAGGTAGACAAAACTGTAAAAAACACATTTTTGGCTTTTTAATTTAAGTAAAAAAAAACATTCTAGTAGACATTATAGTCTACCATCAAGCACAATTTAACTTCAAATAAATAAGTATTAATAGAGCTGTTGTAATTATTGTTATCATCATTTTTGTCTTTTTTATTTTATTTTACAGAACAGTACAGTAAAGTACAGTACAGTACATTATTTTACAATTTTGTACACTACTGACATTTATGAATGTTGACTTTTATTTTGGCGGAAATCCGCATAAGACCTCAGTGCTTCTTTTTGTTGACAGGAGCAGATTTATGAATGATTCTCTCATTAAACTGTTTCAGCGCAGATTTTTGAACCTTGGCATTTTATGTATTTTATTACATGCAGCGCTGTCAGAATACATATAATTTGTGCATGTATTAGAAAAAATAACCTTCTGTAGTCTATTTACTAATGGTTTACACCATTTTGCGATTTCAATCATCATACAGTAACCAGCAACAACCACCAGTTCCTCTTCTCATCGAAAACATGCAATGTGGTGTTAAACACCTCTATTGGATCGCGTCACATTATTATTATATAATTTCTTTTCACTTATTCGACCAAAATAACTCTTTTTTTTTGCTATTTTCGGCTGAATAATTTTGGTTGCCGAACATTCGGTGCATCCCTACATAATACTTTTTTTTTCAGGAATCTTTGATGCACAGTAATGTAAATCTTATTTGTAATGTAAATCTTTTGTAACCTTATAAATGTATTTACTGTCACTTTTGATCAATTTCATCTAATGCATAAAAGTATTATTTATTTATTTTTAAATAAAACAAACTCTCCACCAACACAGAAGGATGCAAATGTTTCCTTCCTGTGTGAAAAGGCCGACCTGAATATTGCGCTCTCATTTTCCCCCCTAAAGGCACAGATGAAGTCATGGATTCTTTTATCTGTCCCTTTCTCCCGCACCTCTTTCTTGCTCCCTGAAGTTTCATGACTAGAGCCTATTCGAGTGTTATAGGCCACAGGTAAAACTTTGACAGACCACTTCATGAGATAACCTTGAGCATACGGTTAGATTAACGTTACTTTAGAATATCTCTCAATACCGTACAGCTCCAGTAATAGGACATAAATGCCAAAGCACATAAAAATAAACCTCAATTTGCCAGACAACCTGCTAAGAAAATCAATCAGTTCATACATTAACATAATTAACCGCATACATGCTATATGACTTTTCACGTCTCGCTACTCTGACCCGCCGTTCTAAAGGTGACTCCTCAAATAAAGGGCGGCCGGGAGCGTGAATGCGGCCGCGCTGTGATCGTGTCATGTCCGTACAAGTTTTCGAAGTCTTCTGGCTCCTGTGTAAGTTGAAAAGAGTAGATCAATTTCTAATAAACTTCTTCAATAGGCCAATTTTGCCTTTCACTGGCTGCTTTGAAAGGCTCCAGTTAGCATTTAGAGAAAGAGATGGAGAGTGAAGGATGATTACAGAGGAGTACAATATGCCACTGAAGGTCATCACTCAAGGATAATGAGCGCTGTATTGAAACTACACCTGTTCCCACCGTCTCTTTTTCCAACCCAGTCTACGTGAGTGAGAGTTCACTAAATCATATTGATCTCAAAACAACACGACTGACTGATGGTTGCATTTCACAGTACGAAAAAGTCCCATGTCCTTTCAAAGCAAAGAAAAAAATATCTGGGTGTAGAAAAATGAGAAATTTAGATTGATATTTTTGCAGATTTTCCTTGTTTCATTTACATTCTTTTACTTTAATTTTACGGTTTTTGTTTGGCAGCCATAGCTGCCAGTCATTTGACCGTTTTTTTACAAGACTTTTTTACAGTGTAAAACCCTTATTTTACAGATTTTCCTTGTTTCATTTCTATTCTTTTACTTTAATTTTACGGTTTTTGTTTGGCAGCCATAGCTGCCAGTCATTTGACCGTTTTTTTACAAGACTTTTTTATAGTGTAAAACCCTTATTTTGCAGATTTTCCTTGTTTCAATTACATTCTTTTACTTTAATATTACAGTTTTTGTTTGGCAGCCATAGCTGCTAGTCATTTGACCGTTTTTTTACAGGACCTTTTTTACATGGTTAAACCTTTATTTTACAGATTTTCCATAGGTTATTATGATCAGATACATTCAATTAAGTAATACACACCAATATTTCTACAAAGAAAACAATGTTATTTAACAGATTTCCCCTAAATCATTACGATCTAATACCTTCAATAAAATTAATACATACACAAGTTTGTAATTTAACAGTTTTATTTTGTAAGATAAAATTCTGAACAATAAAATCATCTTGCAACTTTAATAGACAGCATTTGTATAGTATTTAAAACATGTTGAAGTATAAGTTAAATGGAGTGATTCAGTTACAAATCTTAAATGAAATAGAACTAGAAATAGGATAGATTTACAGTAATTAAAAGTGCTATGTGGTATGTAATGTATGTATGTAAAAGTGCATTAGTGCTATCTGGTATCCTGTCTAGTTTTAGGACTCCTGCCACTGTTTACATCTGTTCAAAATCCCGACATTTAAAACACAAACAAACTGCTGGCTCTCACTACTTGACACTACGTTGAGTGTTAAATGAAGAAGAGAACCACGTTCTGTATATCTTCGTACTGCATCCCTGAACATTCCTGCAAACTTGGACTAAAAGATAAATGTGTAGAATATGAGCATGTCTCCAAACACCTTGTTGAGCTGCAGGTTTAACAACACAGATGTTATGTTTTGATGAGCCGGAGGTTTAAAGGGTTAGTTCACCCAAAAATGGGTTTGGAACAACATCAGGGTGAGTCATTAATGACATAATTTTCATTTTTGGGTGAACTAACCCTTTAAGTTTAGCAGTGGCTGCACTTAATTTAATTAGGAATAATTAAATTATTAATTTGAATTATTTCGCCTGAAATGTTTACTGCTCCAAAATGTTCTATATGTTTCTTAAAAATAAGATAAACTGTGTTTAATAGAAGAAATGTTGTTGTTTTTTTACCCAGAAATTTAAAAATAACACATTTTAGAGTTGTAATCTAAACACTGTGATAGCATGAAATTTTTATCTAAGGTTATCATACTGTCAAAATCTCATACCGGCCCATGCCTAAGGGTGAGTAAATCATGTTGTATAAAGCTGAAATAAAGTTTCATACATCTATAGTATGAAGGAGAGAATATATTGTATTTGTTTTGGATGCATGCCATTAAAACGTACAAAAAGCAAGTTTTGTTATAGATTGCAGATGACACTTACTAGTGATGGGCTTGTTTCTTTGTTGCTGCTTGTTCTGCCTCCAAAACAAGTTTATGGTTCCAATGGTAGATCTATATAGAAAAAAGGTGAAGAGTTTTATCATTAACAGTTTTTATCTATGAAGACAAGTATAATATATATATATATATATATATATATATATATATATATTTTTTTTTTTTTTTTTTTTTTTTTTCTCGAATTCACATTGCTGGACATGACAATAGCTCTGTCTTTAAGTTAACAGTATTTTATGAGGTCCATTATAATTAATCCATTTAATGTGCATAAAACAGTTACTAAACATGTACTATAAAGCCATGGTTAATTTAACATTGGACTCTGGGAACAGGTCCTTAAAAGCATACTCAAAAATGAGAATTCTCTTATCATTTACCCACAGTAATGTTGTTCCAAACCTGTATGGCTTTCTTTCTTTCTTTTGTGTAACCTTTAATCTTTGTTTAATTCGCCAGCAGCATCTATGGCCATACAGCCATAACGTTAGAGGTTTGAAAATACATTAATTTTGAGAAGACAACATTAATTTTGTGGTGAGCTATAGCCTATATGTAAACTTAAGAAAAAATGTAAAATAGTCTGTTTGATCTAAAGTAATTGTTTGCATGTTATCTCTCTTGTATTTCTATTTTATTTATCTTTTTGCACATAAAGGTCATTCCTATTGAAAACAAATTTAATTAACATGCAGACAAACGTCCAGTAATATGGCTGCTAGTGTGCATACATTAACTGTCTTAATGTTACCATGGCAATACTCACCACCTGATGGTGTGGCTGGATATTTTTCATTACCCAAATTTCTGGATCATGAGGGAAACAAACACACACGACATAATTCATATTAGTTACTTACTTTATATTACTTTACAGAGACATTAGAAAAAGAGTTTATAAAGTTTTACTTACCAGCTCCACATAAAATACTCTCATTATAACCGGTCCGGTAAATTAGTCCCACGTTAAGGTGTCCAATGAATTCGGTTTGACTTGCTCTGCTTAACCAGTGACAAAGTAGTTCTCAGTTTATTCATTCAAAGTTCCAGTTATTTTATTCGTAAAACTAACTTAGCAGACACATGCTAGCAGCACTTCGTAACATTAGCTGGCAGTAAACTGAAATATACTAATATCGCTATTGTGCTAATTCGATAAGATTCTCATTTTACACACTGTTAAATACTGACATAGCAGAAACATTTGAAAAGTTCTTACCTTCTGTAGTTTGCAACATGTTCGCTGACTGTTGTGATTCTTGTCCATGTATGAAACACCTAACCGTATCAAAGCACTACTGCAGTCTGCAAATGCCAAGGAGGCCAACGGACATATATTCAAACTTTACCCGAAGGCGCGCAAAGCTGTCATTGGCCAGATCCATGATGACGGTCGGAATAACCTATCATGCTGAATGATGCACTGAGACGCAGCCAGTAGTGTGATAGCATTCCAATAATAGGGAAATACAACAACAATAAAACAAAAAAAAAAAAGAAAAAATCCTGTTTATTTTATTTACACACACACACACACACACACACACACACACACACACACACACACACACACTGTATAAGCTATAAGTGTATAAGCCCAGTTCAACTGCCTTCTGTTATTCAGAAAAAGAACTCCTGCACATTATTTGGTTTTCTAGCATCTTCTACCTTTATCAAAAGTCACTATATGATTTTGTGATCCATCATTTTGCATGGAGGATAGCTGAGAGACTCATGAAACTATTGCACAAGTTTCAAATTGGTTCCTGGATCAGCATTATTTTGAAAAAATATAGACTTGACTTAATCCCTACCCCTAAACCTAAATTTTCCTAATTTTCTGATTTTCCTAAAATCAGAGGGAAATGATAACTGATTAAGTGTGTAAAATCATCTGATCCTGTTCGTAAGCCTAAAACTAACATTTCCTGAAATGCTATGCCTTGATTCTGATTGTTTGAATGGAATGTTGTTCCAGGATCAACAAGGATGTTGATCCAGGAAAATGATTTACTTGGTGAAATCACATTCACCCTTGAGCCTACTGCAAACTGCTTTTACCAAATGCAATATGTTCCTGGATCAACTTCTTTTGTTTAGGCTTATAATCAGTGTTTGGTGCTTGTACATCAGTGTCATTCATCTAACATTTCCTCTTAATGTAGGGATTACTGATAGGTAAGGTTAGGTTTAGGTGTAAGGATGTGGTCAAGACTACATTTTTAGATTAAAGTGTTGTTCCAGCTCAACAAAATATGCTGACCCAGGAACACATCAAACTCACAAAAAATCTGGATGTGCACTCAGGACCAATGTAGGACTCACAAACAACAACCTCAAAACAGGAAAACAGTTGTGGATCATCCAGAAAATGTATTAAAAATATTAGGATTCAATGGTATGAAAACTTTTGTATGGGGTAATTTTTTATAAATTCAGGTTTATTATTTTGTTTTGTGGAGTATCTTTTACTGTGAAATGGCTTATTCAGGACATTACTAAATAAAAACAACATGCAATTTTAATGAGCTCTCTCATTTTATTAAAATTGTTAATATATTAGTCATGTAAGTTTCCTGAGCCAAACATGGAGAAATTTTTAATTGGTACCTATCCAAATTTGTTATCCAGACTTACATAGTTTAACTGTAAAAACACATTTAAAACAAGGCTTAGTTTAAAATGATCAGAAAACTGTTAAGTTGTTAGTATAGTCATAAACCTTATATTGATTAGGTACACAAGTAATTGCAAGTTATTAGTATAATTTTACCTAAATTTGAAAAATTTAAAATAACAGGAAATGTGCTGTATAAAACAGAAATTTTCCTGTATAAAAGACAAAAAAAGGTAATTTTATTCCCCCTAAATTTCCTTAATTTGTAATTCCTAAAATAAATGTCATGTTGTTAATTTACAGATAGTTTGTAATTTTTCTAAATTTTGAGTGTAATTTAAAATGACAAGAAATGGACTGTATAAATGATATAGTAATTTACCTGTATAAAAAAAAAAAAAATTAATTTGTCTTTATTGATATAATTCCTAAAATAACGGTCAAGTTGTTAATTTACAGATATTGTTTGTAATTTTGCAAAATTTTGAACGTAATTTAAAATTAAAAGAAAAGTACCGTATAAATAATACAGTTATTTACTGTATAAAAAAACAAAAAAAAATTGTAATTTGTCTTTACTGATATAATTCCTAAAATAAAGGTCAAGTTGTTAATTTACAGACATTGTTTGTAATTTTGCAAAATTTTGAATGTAATTTAAAATTACAAGAAAAGTACCGTATAAATAATACAGTTATTTCCTTGTATAAAAAAAACAAAAAAAAAATTGTAATTTGTCTTTACTGATATAATTCCTAAAATAAAGGTCATGTTGTTAATTTACAGATATTGTTTGTAATTTTGCAAAATTTTTAATGTAATTTAAAATTACAAGAAAAGTACAGTATAAATAATACAGTTATTTCTTGTATAAAAAAACAAAAAAAAATTGTAATTTGTCTTTACTGATATAATTCCTAAAATAAAGGTCAAGTTGTTAATTTACAGATATTGTTTGTAATTTTGCAAAATTTTGAACATAATTTAAAATTACAAGAAAAGTACCGTATAAATAATACAGTTATTTCCTTGTATAAAAAAACAAAAAAAAAATTGTAATTTGTCTTTACTGATATAATTCCTAAAATAAAGGTCAAGTTGTTAATTTACAGATATTGTTTGTAATTTTGCAAAATTTTTAATGTAATTTAAAATTACAAGAAAAGTACCGTATAAATAATAGTTATTTCCTTGTATAAAAAAACAAAAAAAAATTGTAATTTGTCTTTACTGATATAATTCCTAAAATAAAGGTCAAGTTGTTAATTTACAGATATTGTTTGTAATTTTGCAAAATTTTGAACGTAATTTAAAATTACAAGAAAAGTACAGTATAAATAATACAGTTATTTCCTTGTATAAAAAAACAAAAAAAAATTTTTATTTGTCTTTACTGATATAATTCCTAAAATAATGGTCAAGTTGTTAATTTACAGACATTGTTTGTAATTTTGCAAAATTTTGAACGTAATTTAAAATTACAAGAAAATACTGTATAAATAATACAGTAATTTGCCTGTATTAAAAACAAAAAATACTCTAATTTGTTTTTATTGATATAATGCGTGAAATAATGTTCCATTTGTTAATTTACAGATATTGTTTGTAATTTTACAGAGTTTTGAATATAATCTGAAATAAAAGAAAACTACTGTAAAAAATTTAGAATTATTTTCTGTAAAATTACGAGGTTTTTTTACAGTGTATGGGTGAGGCTGTAAAGCTGCATTTGATCACATTAAAACCCCTCATATTATTATTGGTACAACATTTAGAAACTAATTTATTTTTGAGGGCATTTGACTTTTCCATGTTACCAGCAATAGCAGTAACCAGTACTGGGTAATTAGATTAAATGACATTTTTTTGTAATCAGACTACAGTTACTTTTTTATGGATTACATGATTACATATGTGACCCTGGACCACAAAAACTAGTCTTAAGTAGCACATATATTGTAGCAATAGCCAAAAATACACTGTATGGGTCAAACTTATCGAAAATCATTATGATCTTAAGTAAAGATCATGTTCCATTAAGATATTGAGTACATTTTCTACTGTAAATATATCAAAACTTAATTTCTGATTAGTAATATGCTTTGCTAAGAACTTCATTTGGACAACTTTAAAGGCGATTTCCTCATTATTTAGATTTTTTTGCACCCTCAGATTCCAATTTTTTTTGTAGTCCACATATTATTTAAACCATAGCAATAAATAATTCATAATTTATTGATTCTCCCTAATTCCTCTTTTTTATCTTTTAAATTTTCTTTTCTAAAATTATCTACTGCTTATATACATTCAGAAGGTCTTCAAGTTTTGTGGATATTCACACAAAAATCAGTCATTATTCAAGTGGCAACACAGCTAAAAATCATTTCAGGTTTAAGAAGTGTTTCAACACACTGATTTTTATTTGAATTATCACACACACTGTAGGTTATTTAATCATGTATTTAACCACACATTAAACTGCACAAATTCACCAGTCTTATGTAGCATGGGTATTGTAGCAATAGCCAAAATGCATTGTATGGGTCAAAATTTTAGATTTTTCTTTTATGCCAAAAATCATTAGGATATTAAGTAAAGATCATGTTCCATGAAGATATTTTGTACATTTTTACTGTAAATATATCAAAACTTCATTTTTGATTAGTAATACGCACTGCTAAGAACATTTGGATTCATTATCATAACAAACCATACCTCAATGGAAATCTTATTTATTCAGCTTTCAGAAGATGTATGAATCTCGATTTAAAAAATTACCCTTATTACTGGATTTGTGGTCCATAGTCATAGATATTACTTAGACTTCTATTGTTAGATAGTTATAGATTTTCTAACCTAACCCTAACCCTCATAGAAAACTTTCTGCATTTTTACAGTTTCCTTCATTTTTACAGTTTCCTTTATTTTGATACCAGTTTTACAAATTAAGACATTCCTAAAGAGGGTTTTTTTTGGAGATTTTGTCAGGTTTTGCTCACTTTTGGGTACAAATTTGTCCCCAAAATATGGTTAAGTATGTACACACACACACACACACACACACACACACACACACACACACACATGTTGTAATATATGTGTTTGTATATAATGTATATGGATATAGTATAGTAAAAACAGTAATATTTTGAAATTATTACAATTAAAATAAAACAACTGTAACAAACAACTGTAATTTATTCCTGTGATGGCAAAGTCTAATATTTTTCAGCCATTACTCCAGTTGTCAGTGTCATATGCCTTTAGAAATAATTTGAATATGCTGATTTAGTGCTCAAAAACATTTGTATTATTATCAGTGTTGAAAATAGTTTTTTTTTTTTCAGAATTCTTGTTTTTAATTTTTATAAATGTACATTTTGATTAATATAATTATATATATATATATATATATATATACACACACACACACACACACACACACACACACAGATCTTAAATGAACTGGTAGGATATGTATTTTTTACATGACACAGATTTTTTTTACACACTGCCTTAAAAGGTAAACCACACAAACACAAAAAACTGATTCGTAATGAGACGGTCATCAATGCTTGACACTTTTGGTCAAGTAATGCAGAGAAATGTCTTATTTCTTCCTTGCATATTTCCCGATTGATTTTATGTAATCTGAGGTGAACGGCCATAATGGGATTAGAAGCGGTGCTGCTGAACCCAGCGCGGCCCTGCTACCAGCTCACTCAAGAGAAACACACAGTTATCACACAACAGCAGATTGTTTTGAACTACTTATGAAAAACGGAGCATCTGAAGACAGAGGCACTCTTGCCAGCGTGAGCTGGTGTTAAGTGCATGGTTGTTCCCGTTGTTTTATTTAGCATCTGCAGAATTCCCAGCATAGTTAAGGTGCTTTGGAAACGGATTAACTGTTGCTGGCACCGGCGAGCAAGCCTCGCAGATTTTCCCCTAGCAAGAAAGTACAAAGAAGAGGAGGAAGAGGGAGAGGGAAAAGAGGGAGAAAAGGCAAAGAGAAACCACAATAACAAGTTGTATAAACACGACCTGAGAGTGAGACACGGGTAAAAGTATATCTAAACAACAATTATCCCTGAAGGAGGAAAGGAGGAGGCTTTCACTTGCCTACTTACAGTGTCCTATTACATCAGATGCTTCATTTCCGTCACTCTCTTCCACCTAATTCCGCTCAGTGCCTCGTTTTTTCTCTAATCATTTACTCCTCCTTTCCGTCCTGCAATGTCCAGCTGTTTTCTAATGGGTCTAATTAGAAAGCCACAATATGTAAAAGCCCAAATCAAAAGATGCATGCTGATGCATCTAAAGTGTCTTTGGCAGATCATTCACGTTTTGTCTCAAGTACATCATAGAAATCACTCATCATTTGTGACAGAATACAAGCGAATAAAATACAACCAGATCTGAATGACTTAAAATACTAAGCATTTTCTTTTCACATTTTCACATGTATGATCTTACTCTTAGCTTCAGAAGCATGGTTCCTCCCTGAGGAATGTCTGCAGACGGCAAAGTATTTGAATAATTTTAAGTCTCTCTGAATTCAATATGACCCTGAAGCATGCCTGGCATTATTGTGTCCATGACATTGTGTCCACATCCTGAGATTAGAATGAAGGCGAACCCGTAGTGTTTATTGACATATTTGCCAGGACACTGTGATATCTTTTTTACAACCTTCAAAAAAAAAAGTCAAAATGTGCGAGTATTATTGAACTGTCAGAAAGTAAGTTGGCACTGACCTTGATACATAGTGACAATTTTTGAACCAATTTATTCAAGTTTCCATAGACAGGTCTGTAGTGACAAATGATTTAGTCTGGGAAATTTGTAGTTGTGTTCAGATGCTCTTCTGCTGTTCCTCTGGTTAGGTTCCTTGTTTCTGGAGCAGAGAAACCAGATCCGGCCTGTTCGTAGAACTGCAAACAAAAGCACTTGACTGACGGCCAGATTTCTTCTCGTGGCTGCGCTCGGGTTTCCACGCTCCCAGTATGACGCTTGAGAGACGGCAGGTAACGCAATCTCAGGTGTGCTCGGGGGCGTGGCCGGCCCTTTTCTCCTTCTTCACCTTGATCACCCGCAGCGCAGCGACAAACACGG
Organism: Cirrhinus molitorella; assembly: GCA_033026305.1. Lineage (NCBI taxonomy): Eukaryota > Metazoa > Chordata > Actinopteri > Cypriniformes > Cyprinidae > Cirrhinus > Cirrhinus molitorella. The sequence continues at coordinate 25,112,052 of CM065122.1, read as the reverse complement.
CTCCGTTTCAACCACTTATCCTGCTCGGCTGAAATAATCATCTGATCAGCTTCCTTCTCGCTCTCCCTCTCTTGCTCCCGTCTCTGTTTCTCTCACTCGTACAGAAGTACAGTCTGTATTTTCACCCTTTGTCTGCATTTATTCTGAATGTGACCCTGGACCACAAAACTAACCTTAAGTAGCATGAGTATAATTGTAGCAATAGCCAACACTACATTATATGGGTCAAAATGAAATTATGCCAAAAATCATTAGGATTTTAAGTAAAGATCATGTTCCATGAAGATATAATTCCTTACCATAAATATATAAAAACTTAATTTTTGATTAGTAATATGCATTACAAAGAACTTCATTTGCACAACTTTAAAGGCTTTTCTCAATATTTAGATTTTTTTGCACACTCAGATTTTCAAATAGCTGTACCTCGGCCAAATATTGTCCTATCCTAACAAACCATACATCAATGCTTATTCATCAAAGCTTGTTTATTCAGCATTCTGCTGATGTATAAATATCAATTTCAGAAAAAAATGACCCTTTTGACTGGTTTCATGGTCCAGTCACAAATGTTAGTGGAGCTGGTTCCTTCTTTTACACTTTTACCACTATATGTGTATGATAGCATATTCTCTATTACTAGCATGCAACACTTGAAAGTTCATAGTACGCTTTTAAAAATACATGTTCCAAAAGTGGTTTTTCAGAGATGCCATAAGGCCAATTTTTTAACCTTTCAGTGAACAGAACCATTTTTTAAAGAACTCTTTTCACTATAAAGAATGTTTAGGTTCTTCATGGAACTATTAACGCCAATAAAGAATCTTTATTTTTATTTATGGATATTAGGAAACCACAGCATAAATTCCGGGGACTTGAAATAGTTTAAATTTAGTTTGCTCAAGTGCTCTTGGTAACGGCACAGTACGCATTTCTACGCCCTAACCCGAGTGTTGACAAACAAGCACATATGACAGAAGTGAAAATGAGGGCGCCTATTACGCATAATGTATAAATGTCATTTTTGTGATTAAATATGAAAGCTTTAAATCTATCCTTTCCGCTCGCTAGGTATACTGTATATTTTTGAGAGGGCCAACTCCCTGGCGTGCAGTATTTTAGAGTGCCCATTTAGCCGGGCCCCCTGCTCTCCTGACAGCTGATGGAAAAGGCAGTGTAACAATGAGCCCCCACCGTGCCTCTCTGCCTGCCCCCAACCACCAGGGGAAGAGGAAGCAGCGGCAGCCGTGTGACACATTATTCTGTCCCCCCGGAACCTGCAGCCAGGCCAAGCCCCCCCTCCGGGTTCCCTTGGACCTCTAAGTGCCAAGCCAGGGACTGAGTGACATTTCCAGAGTCCTGACCTTTGTTTTTCCATTGACTGGGAAGACGTTTGAAGGAGGTACAGTGCACGCTGGTCGACTCTCGGGCGAACGGCGCACACTCGCAATTACACACACGGTTTTAGAGCGGCTCGCACAAAAGGAGAACCGAGCGTTACGCTGTCACAGAGCTTACGTTCTCATAAACCGCGAGAGAGAAACGCCATATCTGGTTTGCGTTCTGTTTTACTACTCCAAAATCTGTCAATCCGGCAAACTTAACTAGACTAATGAAAGGTAACCTTAGTGCACTTTGACTAAACTTTACGAATGGAGTTTAATCTTCTCAAAAATGACCACTGGAGACCAAATCATGGCACATTTTGTGTTTCTGAAAGGCTCCCCTCAAAATGAAGTCAGATTATTGTACCATTCAGGCATTACATAGAAATGTCTACCACAAAATTAATTCAGGAGGCCTGTTGGTTTGAAGTATGGGTTTGAAGTATGGGTTCTCGTAGGATTACATTTAAAAGCAAAACAGGAGAAAGGAAAGCCTCATGCGGAGAAAATGGCATAAAATGGAGTATACTGCAGTGTTGATAGGTTGAGGCTTGGGCTTTATTAATAATATAAGCTGCTGGCCAGTGCTTTGGTCAAATCAGACACCTGCTATGGCTGCCACACTCCAAGAACGGTGACATCACAGGGAGCAGGACAAGTCAGATCCGCTGTTAATCGCTCGCCTTAATTGAGTGCTCTGCTGAGTTCCAAATTGCTCAGTACAATCAAGACTCATTTAAGAGTCCCACCATGTGCTCTTAGGCCATGATGAGATATTGCCTTCATTTCCTGTTGTTTCTGAATATTAGCCTTCCTTTCAATACGCCCCCTACATATTCTCCTTTTTTACTCTTACCCTTCAGGTTGCTGTTTTTACTGGCTGCCATTTTCTCTAATTTCCCTAAATTCCAGGTGGGGGAGGAAGCTATTGTTTTCGAACATCGTGGTCATTTGTTCCTCACTAATTCCAAATTGGCAGGAAGACTTTCTTTGGTTCGTACTTTCTTTTTTCTTCCTGAATCTTGTAGCACTTTGAAGGTTTGTTTTGCAGTATGCACCATACATTATCCAGCTTTATGTGGCCACTAATTAAATAAATAAATATATGAAATATTGATCTGAGGTGAAACTACTTCTCTCAGCCTCTGTTAAGAAATACAGTCCAGTGATCACACAAAACAATCATGAAAAAGTTAGTTCAGGCAATAACAAAAAAAAGTTAATTCTATTAGTACTCAGTTTTAGCTCATGGAAAAGGGTTAGTTCACCTAAAAATGATTTTTTTTTTTTTTTTTTTTTAATTACTCCTCCTCAAGGCATCCTGGGTGTATATGACTTTCTTCTTTCTGTCGAATCCAATCAGAGTTACACTACATATGGTCCTGGCTCTTACAAGCTTTTTAATGGCAGTGGGCGGGTGTTTATGTTCAACAGTCCAAAGGAAGTCCAATAAAGTGCATCTATCCATAATAAAAAGTGCTCCACATGGCTCCGGGGGTGAATTAAGACCTCCTGTAGTGAATTGATGCACAAGAAAATTATCTGAATTTAAAACGTAATCACTTTTCTCTAGCTTGTGCTAACTGTCTAACTGTCGTACAAGGAACCGCTCCGGGTGGATGACATAGGACATCAGCGTTGCGCATGTGAATGCGCCACTAAGAACTAACAAATGTGGAAGAGGAGAGGAGAGAGCAAAACAAAAGACCAGTCACGAATTTGAAGTCCAAAAGGATTTGTAAAGAAAAATGTCAGAGGATTTCGATATAAGCCAAGTGGAGACTGATTTTCCTTTGCTAAAGTAATGAAACTTTGTTTCCTTTGCTCCTGTAAACAAACATTGTTTTTTGTGAGGTCAGCCACCTTTATTCACCCCCGGAGCTGTGGATGCACTTTATTGGACTTTGTTTGGACAGTTGAACAGAAAAACCCGTTTTCTTGTGCCATTATAAACCTGGGAAGAGCCAGGAAAATTAATATATATATATAATATAATATATATAATAATATAACTCCGATTGGATTTGAGTGAAAGAAGAAAATCATGTCACCTAGGATACCTTGAGGGTGAGTAAATCATGGGCTAATTTTCATTTTTGGGTAACTAACCCTTTAAAGTGTAAATATCAATATTATAAATTTAGGTAAAATCTACTCAACTTTTCTGATACTGGTGTTCCCATCATGCACTGGGGCATGAATGATTAATAAGGTTGCTGTTTTCCAGCTGTATTTACACTGTTTTACCATTGCTTTTGTTGTTCGCTTTAGTAACTTTTTAAATAAACTTTTTAGTAATTTTCTAAATAAAATGACACATTCATACTCAAAAATGATTCATAAAAATTACTGTCATTGTGTATTGTGTGCCAATTTTGAAATCTCTGTGTTTGAGTGAGTGCCACATTACTAATAATGTAAATGTAGTATCTACATGATATCTATTGTATTAATTACTTAGATGTTTCTGAGTAACACATAGACTTTAAAAGCATGGTTTAATTCAGTGCTATATCGAGTTAAATCAAAGTATTGCCTTGACTAAGTAAAACTTTCTCTAGCCAAGCTAAAGTTACTTTTTTGCTTTGTTAACTTTACTTAAGTAAGTAGATTTTAGATGACAATAATGGTAAATTGCATAGAGCAGTAACAGTAAAAATTACTTAAAATGTGTTAATTGCAAATTGTTACAAAGATTTGATCAAATCAAGTTATTTTTTAGTAGATAAGATTAATAAAGTCCTCTGGGGTAATTTTGAGTTTGTGAAATGAATGTGATACGTGAGACATGAAAGTAGTGTTTCGAGTGGCCTGATACACATTGTTACCATGCAAGATGTTTGAACAGTATTAGTATTATAATCAATGTCTGATTGTTGGATACACTCTTAAAAATATAGGTTCCAAAGGGGTGTTTTTGCAGTGATGCTATAGAAGAACCATTTTTGTTTCCCCAAATGACCTTTCAGTGAACAGTTCCTAAAAGAACCATTTTGAAGAACATTTGAAAAATCTAAAGAATCTTTTTCGTCTATAAAGAACCTTTTCTGCATTCAGAAGGTTTCATAGATATTCTCCACAGAACCATTGACGCCAATAAAGAACCTTTATTTTTTAAGAGTTTGGTGCAATTGACCATTCACAATCAAGTATTCCAATGAGCCGTGTCATATTATTTATCAGCCTTGCAGTGTAAATTTGGCATTAATATGGTAAAATATATGAGCAAAGGAGAAGCAGTAGCATGTCAGCTGAATATTTCATGAGCAGTAAGTATGGCATGTAGGCATACGTGCAAAAAAAGCTCTCGCAGTGTAATCTGACACACTAGCTGTGAAGTTATCATGCTGACTTAAGTTTATTTCTCGTTGCTGAGTGCTGTGCCTCTGGCATCTGGGAAAACAGCCACCACAGGTGATCACACTGCCTGTGGAGGCATATTAAATATAGCTGTAAAGTTTAATGTATAGATTTTAAAGACAACATCGTACATTTTAACACCGTTTACAGAAAATTTGCTCCACCAAATGAATAAACACGTTAATAGAATTTCAATACAAATATTTTAGTGCCCCCAAAAGGCCAGTTATTGTAATTTTAAAAAAATGGTTCAGTGGAATGGTGGGCGGTCATCAATACAGTCTACATGACTCATCAGATCTCATTTATTATGCAAATTTATCTCAGGAATACAGAAGGACTGTAGTGAGAGGGAAGGAGAGTAGAGGAAGAAGAGTCTTGTTTTGAAAGAGGACTCCTGTGCGCTTCGCGATGCCTGGCTATCACAATGTCACCTAGTTAATCTTGTGTTCAACACAGCAAGTCACAGATCACACGAAGCCTCAGACACACACACACACACACACACACACACACACACACACACACACACACACACACACACACACAAACAGAGACAGAGTAGAGAGTATTAAATGTGACCACTCCCAACGCAGTGAAACTGTTCAGGCAATCCACACCACTGCAGAGCAAATGCCTTACTTGTGTAATTTATTACTGTCTGACCACACAGTCGCATAGTATGATCCGACTGTTCAGCCCAAGAGTTGTTCAAGAGCCTCACCTGAGATGAACTCAAACTGAATGGAATAGACTGTACCTTGCTGTTTCACAGTTTATTAAATTGAAGACAGTAATAAAATGTACTGACTCAAACTACAGGCACTTCAAGTGACATATTCCCATTCAATACAAGTTAAGCACAGGTGACTAGGGATATGCCGGTATCAAATTTTCATGTTGCGATAAATTGATAATGTTTTTATCACGGTATACGGTATTATCACGGTATTGAAATTTAGTTGCAAAAAAGTGATGTCATAATACAGTAAAAAAATTCTGAACATTAAAACACAATAAAGCAATACACAAAAAATGTATAAAGTTCAAAATTTTACACAGATTAAAGTGCAAAAGAATTAAAAGACCAATAGGTATCGCTTTACAGTAAGATCTTATTAGTCAATTATTATTAGTTAACATGATCAGTAAACAAAAGATACATTTGATACAGAAGTTATTAATCTTTGTTAAAAATACAACTTTTAGTTCATGTTAGCTCGGTTTATTTAAAAAAAAAATAAACTTTGATTTTAATTTTAATTTGATTATTATTATACTGGAATTATCTAAGATTAATGCATGTTTAGAATAATTTTTCATTGGGAGTTTATGTTAACTAATTAATTAATTAAGTAAGTAATGTTAACTAATGAAGCCCTAAAGTAAAGTGTGACCGAACAATAAAGAATCACTTAGAATACACTTTCAAACAATATCTAGGGCATGTTGTAGTCCAGATTAAAATGTAAAAAGTGTTAAAATAAATAGCCTATGGAGTCTGAATATTTAAGTATTTGGTGTTGTGATAAACACCACTGCAAATACAAAAATCTAAATGGCTAAATAAATCATTTAAATACGTTTTAGAAAGTAGCGCAGCTGCTTTGTTTCTGGGTTAACGTTGCATTTGCGGTTTAGCGCCATCTGCTGTCAGAGAGTGAATGACACTTTCACTTTAATCCTGAGCGTCCCTTAGGCGTTCTGCCATGTGCTTCTGTTTACATCACGCATCTTCGACGCAGTTTACAAGTGTGTTGTGCATTTAACCAGTTAATGGGAAAAGTATGCTTAAAATGCTTTCAAAATTCGGAATAACTTTTAATAAACAATTATTTTCGGTATTTTGAAATGCCCACAATAACAATACCGTGCATATTCATTATCGTGATATATCGTATTACCGAATACCGGCACATGTCTACAGGTGACAGTATTTGTTAAATTATCACAAGCTGAATGATCACAAAATAATATAGTCTTGTCTCTTGTTTTCTTAAAAAAAAGAGTATGTGATTAAAGGATAAGTTCACTTCCAGAATAAGATGTTCATGTTTTTCTTTCTTCAATCGATAAGAAAGTTGATAAATACGTTTTAGGATTTTTCTCCATATAGTGGACTCCAATGGTGGCCAATGGTTTGAAGGTCCAAATTGCAGTTTCTATGCTGCTTCAAAGGGTTTCTAGCGAAACAGTCATTTTCTAAAATAAATAAATAAATAAATAAATAAATTCTACACTTGTTAACCACAAATGCTCGCCTTGCACTAGCTTCACAATGGCTGAATACATTTTTATTCTGCAAGTGAACTAATCCTTTAAGAAAGTCATTTTAAGTATATAACTTTACACATAACAGGTAGTAAGCGACAATATGCGTTAATATGATTTTAATGTCGTGTATACAACTGAAATAGCAATTTGACATTTATGGATTGTCCCCATTCATTCCATTGCTGTAAGTGCCTCACTTTACAGAAAAGTAAAAAGCCTAAATAATTTTTTTTGTGGCAATCAACTTCATGCTTTCGACTGAACCTGTGTGTTTATTCATCATTAAGTGTGCTTACATGTTCCTGAAAAAAAAAAAATCAAAAAAAAAAAATCAGACGGACTAAAGCAATCATTCTTTTTTTGTAAAGTCAGACTAAAGGTGGATCATAGTGACATTTTGGTGAAAATGCTGGCAAAATGCTCTACTATAAAGTGTAGCAATGTGTGAAGTCACTTTCAAACCATCAGCTTTCTGTTGATCCATTCAGTTGTGAATTGCCAACTTGAACCCTTTTTTGAGAAATCTACATGGGCACATTTTTCCGCCTTACACAAATACCTGGTCGCATGAATTCCTATCCAAATGAATGGATTTTGTCTGTGAAAATTTCAGCCTGAGCTCATGGCAAGGCATATATATTTTACTAAATCGCACATATTTTACAAGCTTCCCAATTCTTTTGAATTTGGCTTGTTTCTGAGTTTTTCTGGACATTGTTAAGCACTTTGATCAACCATGGTTGTTTTTAAATTTGCTATAGAAATAAAATTGAACTGAACTGAATTGAATTGTACAAATGACCTACCCCTAAACATACCCATCACTGGGGTCTAGACAAATCATACATATTTGCTTTTGCCATCTATATGTGGGATATTCCTGGGATTCGGTAACATTTCAACTTAGAATATACTTTTTTTTTTTTTTTTTCAACTACATATGATTCATTTTCTAAATAACCCATATAATTATGCACATATCAACCTCTAAAAAATCTTATTTTCCCACCTCAGGCATTAACGATCTTTTATTATTTCCTTTTTTTTTTCAAATTTAGACTAGATTTTCTCAACAGACCAAATGGGATTGGTTTAAAAAGGATTTTACACAGAACTTGTTAGAAAACAAACATCTACTTACTGCTCACATGTCCCTGATAACAATTTAATGATAACAAATATAACTTTTAGCTAGAACTTTTTCCACATTTTTACAGGACTGAAGCTAAAAATACACAAATGATGTGTCTATGGTCTCTTTATTTTTGTAAAAAAATCTTTTTATTGTGGAAGTTTAACTAAAACCACAATTTCGTTTTAGCCCTTAACATGTCAGATAGCAATCAGCAATAAATACTTTAATCCTAATTGTCTTCCCTATTTTTTTTTTCCAAAAATATTAACTTGACAAGGTGTGACAAGGTTGAAATCTGTAACACATTTAAAGGGATAGATTCAATTTCAATTTTTGGTTTTGTTTCTCTCTCATATTGTTCCCTTATTTCTGGGTCAACATATCTGCTGCAAATGTGGGTGCGATTTCTAATGTAGGATACTTGTCAAAGTTTAGGTGGACATATTGCATCAAAAAAATCTGTTGATTTGGTAAGTATATATTTGTTGAAACAATAACTGTTATATATATTTTTTCATTAAAATTATTAATAAATTAAATAACTCAACCATGTCACAAGTTTACAACCCCGTAACAATGAAATATACATATATTTGGTTTTGGCCACTGATCCTCATGTAGTTAGGAGAACAGACCATATATGGCAGCAATAAAATAAGCACATTATATATACGCATGGATTAAAATAAAATGCTGAAAAATAATAATTTTGCATCTTAATTTACATAACATTAATTGACATAACTTTGAAGTCTGTTTTTTTGTAAAATTTCTTGCTGTTTTTTAGAAAAATATTCTTCGCAAGAAAGGAACTGACAAATAAATGCTTACATTTTTGCCAAAAATCACAGACACTATGCACATTTTGTTAATAATTTTCTAAGTACAAACTCAGTCAAACATGACAAAATGCTTCGTTTAAGATAGATATAAGACATTAATTTATACAAAAAATAATATACAACAATAATTATTTTGGGCATACTAAAGCGTGAAAAGCTTTGAACAATTAATTTTAGTGAACCATTACTTTAGAAACTTTGGGAAACTGAAATATTACAGAATCCCAAAAAAATGACCCATGTACAAATTAGAGGTGAGATAGCATTGGAAAATTTGCAGAACAATGATAGATGTAACCACACCTTAACAGACCTATTGCAAATTGTAGCTTCTTCCAGTGTGTATACGTCAGTTGGACATTTGAAAGCGATCTTCCTGAAGATGGAGGTGACCTCATTTTATTAATTTCAAATACCAAATATTTGATCATGCATTGTGCCATATATACTTGGACAAACGGAAGAAGACTGTAACTCAACTATGCAACAACTCGCCTTAGCTCGATTAGAACCGTACATGTAAATGTACTCACTGATCTATCCAGGGCCACACAGGCATTAATAGCCCATTAGGACGGGTCGCTCAGGGTGAACAGTCATGTAGGAACAACGCTGATCACAGCCATTGTGTGTTGTCATGGTGGGACGGCAGGAGTGGAAACCTAGTACCAGAGACCTCACCTGATCTGAGCTGGTCTGATCCGTTCCCTGCTTGCTGAGGCCGTGACTGTGCTATTGAGAGAGTGCTGAACGCTGACCTTAATTGCTTGACGGACAGCTCAGATAAACTCATATCAAACATGCCTGCTGAAACCGTAGACGCTGTGTAATTAGTGAACTCCAGGGAAACAGATAAGGCCACAAATCAAAAAGGGAAGGGGCCTGTGCATGCTAGTTATTCATTTATAAGGCCGTTGAAAAGAATTACACGTACCTCGACGTGCTCGACTTCTGATGTTCAAACGTGTGACTAATCAAAGTGTGTGTGTGTTTTTCTCTTTCCTGCAGTATGCCCACACATCTAGAGGTGCACGAGTCAAGTATGTCACATGCTTTTCCTGTCCAGGTATTCCGGTGGTGCAACTACCTGGGGAGCGGGCCAACCCTGTCATTTAGCAGTAAGTTTATCCTGTGGTGGGATAGAGAAACTGTGGGGATAAAGGCAGCAGGCCTATCCCATGACTAGGCTGGCGGAGGGGGGTGGAAAGCCTACCCCACAGCTGGGACAGGCCAGGTAAGGATCACTTACAAGCTGCAGGGTTGGGAGCATCATTGTGGCACCGAACTGCCCACAGTATTTACAGCCCCCCATACACACTTCAACAGTCTCAGGTTCAGCCTGCTGTGATGGAGCAGATAATATGCCTCCAGAGGAACCATCTGGAAAACCGAGCCACCACTCTCCTGTTGCTGCCCCAACGTAAATTCTCATGCACCTGTCTGCGCACCAGACGCCTTTCTCGCTTTCTGTGTTTTTTTGCCCCAGTAATGGGGCATGTTGTCACATTTGATGGGATAAGTTGTGATAATATAACCCTCCTTCAAACTGCTTAGTAGAGACTTTCAGCAATGGACAAACACAATCTATAAAATACAAAAAAACAAAACAAAACAAAAAGTAAAATATGAAACCATTTTTTGCCCAGTTAATACTGTAATTAATAAACTCAACTGAAATGTATCATTTTTATGCAAATCACCATTTCTCCTCCTTTTTTAAACTTCCTTGCTAATAAACCTTGGCTCTTTAATGAATTGATTTTGTTGCTGTTTCATAAGGTGTTCTGAAGCGTCTGCTAAATACATAATGTAAATGATCCTCCTTGTCATTCCAAATCTGTATAACTTTATTTCTGTAAGCAGGAATGGGCCCAATATTTTGACAAACTAAAGTTAACAGGTGTTAAGCAGTATTAATTAGTATATTAGCCTAATATTTCACCTGCGTGACCAGAAATGATAAGAACAAACACGATTGTCAAGATTTTTGCCCTGGAAAACCTGGTTTAGTTTGGCCAACCAAAAACGCCTTTTGTTCCTCTAACAGTTTTTTTCAACTCTTTTGGCAGTTTATAGTACTCCAAATATTTTTCCCAGTCCAACCCATTAGTACAGCCCCTAATTGACATTTTCAGCAGCAATAATCAGTGAAATATGCAAGTTTCGTTCAGTTCAGCCATTGTTTATGTTCCGCTAATATGGCTGATTGATGACCAATCGTGAAAACACTCTATATCGATAAAAGGTACAAACTCAATATACCACTCAGCCCTAAACAAATATATTTTGAAGATATTTTTTAGTAAATACCATGAAAGTCAAAGGAAGACAATGTTGTTTTGGACCCCACTGAAAAATCTTCTGTGTTCCACAGAAATAAAAAAAGAAATTAAACAAACAAACATCATTTTGGGTTAAACATCTTTTTTTTAAAATGCATGTGTCAACTTGATGTTTTTTGTTTTTAAATAAAAAACAAAGTCACTTTTACTTTAAAGTTTTTGACTCAAAACCTTACAGTAACTCAGACAGAGCCCAACTTCCCCATGAGACAACCAGCCCTGGTGGTCTCCCCTAAATAGTGACTCATTTGTACTGACAAACCAGTAGCAAGTGGGACGGCAGCGTAATTATATAAACACTGCAAAATAATCTCCTTGTTTTTTTACGCACAGGTGAATGCTCACTGAGCCTAAAAAAACACTACATGTGATACCCACACATACAAAAAACTGTGTGCTATTGGTATTTGCTGATCATACCTCAGCAGACCAGCTTCATGGTCTGTGTAGAAATGTCAACCTCTCATCATCACGCTATATGGACACAGCAGGTGTCAGCGATGATAGTTTCACTGTGACAGCTGTGTCTAAAGGGTCCAGAGCTTAGACATCATAATTATAGGCATGGAGACACACACAGAGTCAGCCTATACCTTTCAGCTTCATGTCCCAATACAGAAATTACCTAATTATCTTATTCCTGCATTGATGTGTGATTGTATTAATGAGACGCCGAGCAGATCAAGGTACACGACTGTCTTTTAATGTCTGTTATGATGGAATGAACTACTCAACCGATGAAGCATTGCAAATGATGTAATTGAATCAGCAACAACAGTACAATATAAAACTAGTGACTGTAAGTAATTAGTTATAGCCTAAAATTCAACAAATGTAACATTTATTGCAAAATATTAAGATATGTACAAATATACGCTATTTTTTAATAAAGCTATTTTTTTTTTTACTTTGCACACAAAAAGTATTCTTGTGACTTCATAAAATTACATGATGATGTCACATGAACTATTTTATAGATGTCCTTACTACCTTTCTGGGCCTTGAACGTGTCAGTTGTGTTGCTGTCAGAAAGCTCTTGAATTTCATAAACAATATCTTAATTTGTTTTCTGAAGATGAATGAATGTCTAACAGGTTTGGGACGACATGAGGGTGAGCAATTAATGAGAGAATTTTCATTTTTGGGTGAACTATCCCTTTAAAGTAACTTTATATTTTTTACTAAATTTTTAACGAAATATTTTTTATAAGGTTAAAAGCTTCTACATATATTTATCCTAACTGTACCTCAGAGCTTGTGTTAGTTTCAAAAAGTTTACACATGCTAAAAAATAAATTTCTCTACAGAGAAAATAAATGGGATTTATGCTTCCTGGAACTCCACTGCTGTGCTCTATTGTTGATTCCTGAGGAACTGAGGTCTCAAGGTATTCAAGATCTTCCTCTCTACATGAGTATGTTTGTGTCCGTCAGCACATGTGACACAGGGAGGGTACGGTTCTGCAGTTACACCCTTGTAAATGAGAGTGTGTCTTTCTTGCAGGACTTCTGTGGGTGTGGGCGGTTTGTAACTTAACCTCTTGCTCCTCCTAATCACTAGCTGTCCATCACACCGGCCTGGAAGTGCTTTCCTTCCTCGTGCTCATCAGAGTCCTCGAACACACTTTCATCTCGGATCAGGTGACCTCAGGTTTAGGGAGAGCGGAGCCAGCAGGATGGATGCGGTTTATCCAGGTACGGGACATGAATGTCCTAGTGACGATGACACACGTCTCATCTCTCTCCCTATGGCGAGTGTCCTTCCTGCCACAGACACAGGTTTCCTCTTTTTTTGGTTTGAAGCATTTGTTCAGGGTTTGAAACATTTGTCACCTCAGGGAAGCATAATGTTATGCCAACGTTTGAACGATTGGGAGAGTCTTTCATAAAGTTCACCCAAAAATGAACATTTGCACATTGTTTACTTACCCTCAGGGCATCCTAGGGGTATGACTTTCTTGTTTCAGACGAATGCAGTGGGCGGGTGTTTCTCTTCATCAGTCCAAAACAAGTCCAATAAAGTGCATCCATCCATAATAAAAAGTGACTCATACGCGCTTTTTACGTTTGAAAACCAGAGCCGTTGAGAAACAGAGTTGCGACACACTTTGATCTCGCCGTCGCATGGTCACGTGGTTCGTGGAGCTCTCAATAGTTCCAAACAACTCTGCGCTGTCAATGTGTTTGAATGGGTTCAAGTAGGATAGACAGCAGTTTCACTATATTTGCAGAAATTTCAAGTAATTATTAGCACATAATGTGCATTGATTGTGTGTTGATATCTACATTCAATAAATTAAATACATTTGAATGTGGATTTGGACATGATCAAACACTCATTTTTTTAAAGGTTTTGATTTAACAATTTATTGTTAAAAAAAAGTTAATTACTCATGTTATTTTATGATATTCACATATACAACATAAGTGAATATTACAAAAGGCAAGCGAATGGCATTTAACATAATAGAAAAGTTTAAAATAATGTAATAAAAAAAAAAAGCACAAGGCAACCAATTGCATTCAGCATATTTTTTTTTTGTATTTCTTGAATGCAGTCTTTACTGAAACTCATTCAACCTCCTACAGGGAGAGAAAGATTGCGAAAAAATAAAAACTTAAAAATATGACAACTAGTATCTGGTTATGGTCACTATTACGGTGTTTCTCACGTTATCTAGTTGCAATGATAGTATAACTGTTTATTATCTAACGATAAACAGTAACTGTAACAGGCTTCGTAAAATACCACTGTACTGGCCAGATTTCCGAGAGGTCAACTGATGCGTTAAAATGTCAAAAAATGCAGTAATTTCTTCAGTTTACCAGCGACTGTGCTCAAGAAGCGCTGAAATTAATAGGCTTCAATGCTGGAACTATTGGTTGTTTGGAACTATTGGCCGAGCCATGACACGCTTGACTTCCACATTCCTCAGTTCCTATGGATGCCTATGGGAGTGTCGCAACTCTGTTTCTCAACGGCTCTGCTGAAAACGAGAGAGGCACCGCACTGCCTTTTTGTGACTTTTAAAAAAAAGACTGGTGCGCAACATTTTTTTTTATGTTGCTAGGAAACCATCAAAACAGCAGCCCTGTCAGTCTAATCAAAGGATTAGGATTATAGCACGAGAGCTCTAAAATCTTTGGTTTTTGCTGTTAAGTAAACTCATATTAGCTAAAACCTTAAAAAATACCACTCCAGGTAACCTGCAACAGACACTAAAACTTTCTCCTCCATCATTGCAGTCTCCGGACTTCCTAAGCAACGGTAAACTTTCGTCAACACAACGGAAAGGCCCGCCTCTCCATTCATTCAATTGGACAATGGAAAAAACACGATGATGTCAAGCGCTTTTCTGCTCAGAGTTGCTTTTTTTCAACTTCAGGCGCTCGGAGCGCTCCTGCAAAAATGCGGGGTGCAGCAGGCGGTTAAAAAACAAGGCGCCCGGGGTGCATAAACAGCGCACAGAACGCTCACTGCCAATAGAAAACAATTTTAAAAAGGCGCCTCTCACTGCAAAAAATGCGTTCTGTCTGATCAGGGCCTGAAGATGTCCTGTAGCAAATCAATGTGTTTTTGTAAGAATACTATCCATATTTAAAATGTAATGTTCTCTTTTTTCTTGCTTGTGCTAACTGTTGTACATGGAAGCAGCTCCGGGTGGATGACATTGAACGTCAGGGTTGCGCATGCGTCGGTGAGTCTCATGAAAACCAACGTTTGTTTACAGGAGCAAAGGAAGCAAAGTTTCCTTATTTTAGCAAAGCAAAACCAGTCTCCTCTTGGCTTATATCGAAATCCTCCGACATTTTGTACTTCTAATTCATGACCGTTGATTTTTTTTTTTTATCTGTCCACTTGCACTTCCACATTTGTCATTCTGAGTAGGCGCATGCACAACACCAACGTCATCCGCCCAGAACTGCTTCTGTGTATAACTGTTAGCGCAAACTAGATTTAAAATAAATATGGATATTTTTCTTCAAAAATGCATCGATTCACTACGGGAGGCCTTTATTCAACCCCCCTCCCCCCCTCCTCAACCCCCATAGGGTGGATGCATTTTATTGGACTTGTTTTGGACTGATAAAGAGAAACATCCATCCATGCCATTATAAAGCTTGGAAGTCTTGCCTTGAGGGTAAGTAAATAATGGGCTAATATACTTTAATGTCACCTACAGTCCTCCCAACCTGCTGTCAACTATAGTTCACCAAAATGTAAAAATCTTGTCATCATTTATTCACCCCCATATTGTTCCAAACCTGTATGACTGACTTTCTTCTGCAGAATACAAAAGAAAGAACTGTTTTGGACCCTATTGACGTTCATCCTCACAATGAAAGATCAATGGGGTCCAAAACAACTTCTGACCCCTTGAATTTTCATTGTGAAGAAAAAACTCTGAGTAAAGCAGTATCGGTATCGGTTCAAACGGCACATGAACCAATCATCTTTTCATATTTACTTAAAGCACGACATAAACATGAATGACATCAGAACGTACTTTGTTTTAATCGTGAAAAGATGTCAGTACACACAATTCTTCATGTTTAGGTTCACCAAAGTTATTCTTCTCTTCGGTCTGATTTGTTTGTCTGACAAAATGGAGGGATTTGGGATTATGATTGGTCAGATCACCTGTCAGTCAAGCTCTTGACGAAGGGTCAGTGCTCTCTGATGACGCAAGACTGACTGTCTCAGAAAATGCATTATGGTCTTGCACAAACTCGTTTGAGGGGATGAAATCAATGTAAAAAAAATCTTTGTTTTTCTCATTAGAAGCTGATGGCGGAGTTAATTGATTTCGAAGCTGCGAAAAGATGCTGGTTTAACAGGCTTCCTCGCTGATCTTGATAACAGTGTGGGCCGATACCTAACGAGGTGCTGTATTAATTGTCACCCTCTGTTGACGGCGTTCATTTGGTGTTTAACTGAGAGATTGATGTATTGATTGAATGAATGAAGCAGCCTGGGAATGGAGCTGAGCTGGTGTTCTCAGTCTCAGCTCTGATGGACTTCAGCGATGAGAGCGTCTCCAGCACTGACACTGAGGCTGCTGAGACTGTCAACTTGCACGAGGGAGGTCTGTTCCGAATCTGACTGCTAATAAAGCTCTCTCATTCAAAAGTCATCGGCTGTCGTCAGAATTCTTGGCTGCTTTTCTTATGAGGAAGGCTGTGCTCCTCTTTTCTGCCAGGGCTGGGGGGAGGCGTCGGGCGAGGTGGGGGAGAGTTGTAAACCGTGAGCAATAGGGGGTCGATCTCCCCAATAGATGTCACGGATTTTAACGAGCAGTTTCAGCCCATCTCAAAAGACACGGAGCACAGCGGGGTGAACAAAGATGGTCTTTGTCTGGGTGTATGGATGGGTGGGCGGGTAAGATGTGTGTGTGTGCACACTTAAGGGAAAGTGGAGGGGTGTGTGTTCCACTACAGTTGCCTTCCAGGGGCTCCTAACAGTGGGGTATCTTGGATTTTGAGAACGAAAAGGGTCACGACAACACGTAGGGTTCAAGATTTGTGCTGAATTTGTTACTTACTTTGCACCCTGTAGGCCATATCTAGATGCCTGCTTTTGAAGGTCTTCAAGCGGGCTCTCAGTCAGTCAGCTGCATCATGTCATGGGAGCTGCTTTGTCATTGCCTGGGTATTACTGGGTATAAAAACTATGTTTTATAAGGATAGTTCACCCAGAAATTAAAATTCTGTTATTAACTACTCACTCTCATGTCGTTTCAAAGTGTAAGACCTTCATTCATTTTCAGAACAAAAATTAAGATATTTTTGATGAATCCAGAGCTTTCTGACCCTGCATAGACACAACTGAAATGTTCAAGGCCCAGAAAGGTAGAAAAGATATTGTTTCAGTCAGTGGTTCCGAAGACGAACAAATTTCTTATGGGTTTGGAACAACATGAGAGTGAGTACTGACAGAATTTTCATTTTCAGGTGAACTATCCCTTTAAGAAAAGTTAAAAAGTTATATCATACTGCAAGTTCACATTTGTACATTTTACATCAAATATTTAATAAATGTGCATTACTGTTCAAGTACAGAAATAAAGGTACAGATCTGTTACTGGGGTGGTACCTTTATAAAAGTTACACTTTTGTACACTTCAGGTACTAGTATGTATGCTTTAAGGTACCAGTATGGACCTTTAGGTACAAAGATATACCTTTTTAAAAGATCCAGTGAAAGCTTTCGTACATTTCTTTCTGAGAGAATGATAGGATTTTTTTAAGGTTTTTGAAAGTAGTCTTTTATGCTTGCCAAAGCTGCATTTATTTGATCAACACACTAGAAACTAATATTGTGAAATATTATTACAATTCAAAGTAGCTGTTTTCTAGTTAAATGTAATTTACTCCTGTGATGGCAATTTTTAATATTCAGCATTATTACTCCAGTCTTCAGTGTCATGTGATTCTTCAGAAATCGTGCTAATATGCTGATGTAGTCATAATAGATCTGATCTGAGGAAACATTTCTCCTTTTCATCAATATCTAGCTGTGTTGTGCTATTTTTGCAGAAACCGGGATACATTTTTTCAAGATTCTTTGATGAGTAGGAATGTCAAAAGAATAGCATTTATTTGAAATATCATTTTTGTGAATGTAAAAAAAATAAAAATTTCATGAGTTCATGTGGTTGTCATTAAAGCAAAAGGGTCATACTAAATTCTGTAATTCATATTAATATTTCAATTCTACTTTTTACTCAAAATAATTATGCCACTATAATTTTAATGAAAAAACATCAGCACAAATTATTTGTCTTTGCCTTTACCAATGTCCCTCGGTTTCAAGATAGGAATGGAAATGTTTTAATTTTTTGTTTTAGTAGAGGTCCTTGAATCCCTCTATGTAAGCCTGTAGGGAATGCATGTCGGCAAGGCTTTTTCTTTAATAGCTGTATTTTTTTTAGCTTTTAAGTACAGTTTTTTAACAGCTCTATAGAAGCTGGAATAATGCAGGCCTCTGTTCATTCTGTAGAAGAATTGGGTGGTTAATACTGAGGCTGAACAGAAGCATATGTGTATTTCATTCATTCAAGAGCCCTATCAGACCAAAGACCTGAACCTTATGATCAATGAGTGGATACTGAACATACGGTCCAAGGTTTAGTCCAATCAATGGCCACGCATTTGCCTGCATGGAGGACAGTTGGAGAGACAGGGAGGCTGACAAGTGTGTGGATGTCTGTGTGTGTGTGTGGCTTTGAGACTTACAAGCAAAAAGAAATGCTTTACTGTTTCAAGTGCACTGATTGGGCCTTGGGCAGGCAATGAGAGTCTGTCTTTTGTTTTGGGAGGATGTGGAGGTTGGATTCGGTGCCCTCCTTTATCTAATGGCCCAGGCTGGGATAAAATGGCCTTTGCATAGAACAAAGGGTCCACTAATAAAAATTAAACAATGACGGGAGACAAGCAAGGTCAGTGAGCAGAGTTCTAGAGGACTGAGTATTTTCTACTCTTCTGTCTATTTATCAATTATATTATTAACATCATTCGTTTTACAGTGCCAGAAGTGAGGATGAAAAAAGATGGAATGTACACTGCTTTGTAGGAAACCATAAGGAGAAAGACTCAGGGTTACCAGCCTTGCCAATTTATTTAATTTGTGCAGAGGAATGACAACGGTTTGCAAACTTTTCCCCAAAGTCTCTGAAAGGTTTACAGAAAAGGGCTCTAATTACTCTATTTAATAAGTTCATTAATTAATTAAGGCTCTTCAAATAGTTAAAATGTTATTTAAACTTAATTTAAACTTGATTTTTCTTTTATGCCAAAAATCATTAAGATCACATTTCCTACCATAAATATATCAAAACTTAATTTCTGAATAGTAATAACCATTTAGCCATACATATGTCTGTAAGAAAAAAAAGTACTTTTTCTACTTTTTTAATACTTGAGTACAATTTAAAGTTTTTGGCCAGATACTAGTAGCCTACTTTTATTTGAGTAAAAGTTTCACTGAGTATCTGTACTTTCACTTGAGTAAGGTTACTTTGAAAATAATTTACAGCTTACAAGTAACCCTATTTAAAATCTTTTAAGTAGTGTAAAGGTCCGTTCACACCAAGAACGATAACGACAACTATAAATACAACGATAAGTATATTTGCATCCACACCAGAGAACGATGCATTTACACGACTTCAACCAGTAGATGTCCTCAGCACGCACGTTTCAAACGTATCAGTGAATTTAGCTTAAACTATCAGATCTATAACGTAGTCAGTGGGAAAAAAAATACTACTTTTTACTGCACCTTCAAAGGAGACAATACAATGTTATCCAACTCTGCGCTGAATTCCTGAGGTAATTTTATGTTAGTCCTTTTGCTGTGCAATGTCTGTTTGCTTGTCTACAATGTAGCCTGCTATTTTCAAAGCCCTTTAAATTTGAATGAAGTCTGATTAGCTGTCAGTGTTTTATCGTTTATCAGCTGTAAAAAATCGTTGTCGTTATAGCTGTGTTGTGAACTCAGCTATTCTCTTAAATTTGAAACGATTTTTAGAACGTTATCTTTATAGTTATAGTTATCCTCAGTGGGGGCTCGTCGGGGGAGGCATTTTGAAGTGAAAATGGGAGGACGACGATTTAATACTAATTAAAATTCACAATTCATTCAGTTCATGTCTCAAAATGTGCATGTTTTTGTTTGTAATGTAATTACATATACATGTTACTGAAGTTGAAAATCGCCGCTTTTCTATCTCGAATCTGCTGATGTAGTTACAACCGTTAAGTGATAGAGAAGGGGCGGGGGAGGCCGGGAGAGAGCTGAGCTCTGGTGCCTCTGTTGGTTAAAAAAAAAAAGCCAATCACATCGAGTGTTTGCGTTCAGCGCTGAGGAGTGTTGAGAAAGGAAACCTTGCAAGGGAGGCTAGCCTGCCTGCTGGTATATCTACCATAGAGACGTAAATTACGTGATATTAGTTTGAACGTCTCCCGCTGCGCTGATAACATTAAGTACTTATGAGCGATATTGAAAATTTGATCGTCAAAAAATACCAAGCTGTCATTAAAACAGTATATATAGAAATTAAACATAAAGTGAGAACACGCCTAAGCTGGATATAATACATCAGTCGTGGCTTAATTAAATGGCACAGGCAGCTCTCTTTTAACACAGACTTTTATGGATGTTTGCTTCAAGTGATAGGCCAGGTAAGTGGAATTATATTATCCTGCTGTATATGTGTTGTTTTCTTTATGTTTTGTGACTAAAAGCAACCAAAAAGCCATTTTACTACTACTACTACTAATAATCGGCAGGGATCCCCAGAACAGTGTGCCTCCTCTATTTTAAAACCCACGAGCCACCACCGGTTATCGTTATTGTCCTTGGTGTGAACGGGCCTCAACTATTTCAATTATTTTAAAAAGTAATGTAAGTGATTACATTTCATTACTTTTGAATTGCTTTTCTAAATTTCTAACAAATGCTTTCAACTGTTAATCATTTTCAAACATTTAAAGCAGGCTGGGTTAACTTTACAATAGTGCTCAACAATGATTATTGTCAGACAAATCCTTCATCACTTGAATTCAGATTATAATCATTTAACTATTTCAGCCACCACAAAATCAGACTTTAGCACCTTTAGCACCCTTCTGAGATTAAATACAGATTTATATAACAAGAAATAGTTTAACAGCTATGATACTCTTTTTGAAATTAAATACCATAGCTATGACAGGAAACACTTGCATCTAACAATGCCTTGAAAAAAAAAACAGTTAATCTGAAAAAATAAAGCATATATACAGTTGTGCTAATGCATGTTTTTCCTTCTGGAGTATCAGTGAGTGTTTGAACCTTCTGTAATAGTTGTATATGAGTCCCTCAGTTGTCCTCAGTGTGAAAAGATGGATCTCAAAATCATACAGTCATTGTTGGAAAGGGTTCAAATACACAAAAATGCTGGAAAACCAAAGAATTTGTGGGAGCTGAAGGATTTTTCTGATGAACAGCAGACAGTTTAACTGTTCAGGACAAACAAGGGACTCATGAAGAACTATCACTAAACAAAAAAACACAGCTGTGGATTATTCAGGTAACAACACAGTATTAAGAATCAAGGGTATGTAAACTTTTGAACGGGGTCATTTTTATAAATTCAACTATTGTTTTCTCTTGTGGACAATATGTAAATGTCTTTTATGTAAAATATCTTAACATGCATTTTATATGATCCCTTTTATTTTGGTTAAATAATTAACCTTTTGCATATTCTGCAAAGGGGTATGTAAACTTTTGAGCACAACCGTATAAACCCAAATGAGGAATTTAGTTATCGAATAAGCATGTGTCCTACTTTGTGTTCTGAACTCCTGAATCATTGGTGTCTCATATTTTAGAGCAATTTAGGAAATAAATCAATCAAATCTGTATTTGTAGTCTAATTACAAAGTTTTTCTTAGTAACTGCAAAAGATTACAGTTACATTTATTTTGTAACTAAATTACGTAACACTGTTAGATGTAACTACTGCCCAACACTGCTAAATAGTCCAGATAACAAATGAAGTGAACAGTAAAAATGCCTAAAAATCTCACACCGGTGTTTGTTTACCAATGAACACGTCGTCACTGACGTATTTGTACATTCTAATCCACAGTGGAAAAAAAAAACAGCAACAGTGTCAACAGTAACCGTTCACTGGATTGGTGGAAAATCGCATTTTGTTGATACTTGTGAGTGTGTGTGTGTGTGTGTGTGTGTGTGTGAGAGAGAGAGCAGAGCAATAATAAACAATAATTGTGACGTGATCCTGTGTCAAGGAGCTCCTCTCGCTGAATACCGAACTCAGTGATGTGATGTGTTCCATTGCACATACATACAGGAATGTGCTCTACTCTCATGCTGTATGTGGTCTCAGAGCCGTAGATATGCAGAAAGCGTGAATGCAAATGAACCCCCTGCACCTGTACCTTCCAATTACCTCCCAAGAATTGCATTAAGCCTCTGGATCCAAGGCTCACTGGAATAACAGAATAACAGATGAGATGGCAAAATTACTAACGTGCCCGGCAGGAAATTGGAAAATGGGAAATCTGTCTGGTGAAAGTATTCAATTACTGCGCTCCTTTTCCACATGTTCGGCCACGTTTCTGAAACATGGTAATTTCCGCTTTCTCACCGCCTCTTGTGCTGAGAACAGAGCCTACACCAATCACAGATTATTATTACACAGATATGAATACGACACACTCAAGTTCACGGCTGTACTCTTAAAGATTTTCCCTCGGCTCTTTTCCCAGCTCCGCTGTTACGCTGTAAAATGACGATGAGTTTAAGATAAAGAAGGGTGGAATTTGGCAGCATAAAGGACGACATCAGGCTCGCCTGCACCTTTAAAGTCAAATAAGAAAATCTTTTATCTAATCGCACACTTAGGCTCAGCACAGACGCACATAAACAGACACCCTCCGTCTCCCCTTCCAAGTCAGCTCTGCTGTTCCCGATCCCCCGGTTCCTCTCTTTTCAGCTGGGAGATGCTATGTGTCTAATTCCACGTTGTTATTGATGCTGGCTGTTCCCCTCGATAAGAGCAGGCGGAAAAATCAATCACTCCCATTAGACGCTGAGAGAGTGACAAGAGGGCAAACCCTGGCAAGGGCCCCCACACACACCCCCTCACCACATTTGCCTCTGTTTGCTTCTCTTTGCTCTTTTACTATATCTTTCATTTAAGTTTCTCTTTTACACATCTATTTGTCTGCCTTTGTCATGTCTTTACCTATTTTGTACCATTCACACTTTTAAGAGCTCAGCAGCTCAGTTGTTCACGAGCATTTCTTGCTCAATTCTGGTTTATGATTTTACAATTGTACATAATAAATTTACAATATATACACTACCAGTCAAATGTTTTTGAACAGTACGATTTTTAACGTTTTGCATTAATGTGATCCAAAATACTGCAAAATCAGTAATATTGTTACTATTTAAAATAACTGCTTTCTATTTGAATATATTTTAAAATGTTATTTATTCCTGTCGTCAAAGCTACATTTTCAGCATCATTATAAAAATTAATACTATTATACTATTTAGCAAGGCTGTAATGCTGTAAATTGATCAAAAGTTATGATAAAGACATTTATAATGTTACAAAAGATTTCTATTTCAGATAAATTCCATTCTTCTGAACTTTCTATTCATCAAAGAAACCTGAAAAAAAAAAGCATTTTAAAATGATTTCTGAAGGATCATGTAAATAGAGCAATGATGCTAGAAATTCAGCTTTGAAATCACAGGAATTTTAAGATATATTCAAACAGAAAAATGGTTATTTTAAATAGTAAAAATATTAAAAAATATTTTTTTTTTTGGACTTATCAAATTAATGCAGTCTTGGAGAGCAGACTAGACTTCTTTAAAAACATTGAAAATCATTTAAAAAAAACAACAACTTTTGACTGGTAGTGTAAATACAAATGTACTGTAATTATAAAACAATAATAATGTATACTTTAAATTGTACATGTTTTTTTTTCCTCTAAATTTATGAAAGCTGTCTTTTCAGGTGCCATTACATTTATAGATAAATCATGAAAAGAAGACGCTCAGTCTCACCTGATGGAATTTCTGCACAATTTGCTCAATCAACGTAAAGGTTAATAATGTTAAAGTTCTCCATTCACCCAAAACTCTGGCTTCTGTTATTAAGAGAGGGTCATGATCTGTGCCGTAATGGGAACGATCAGCACTCACAGCTGCAAGTTTAGGGCAGTTCAACCGTTCGCTGTCAGGGCACTTATCATTTCATTATAGGCAACAGCCATCGTCGATAAACAGTTTGCAGGAAACAAAGACACCTGGATCCATGATGTAATCACGCTGCACCACATGCACTAATAAGTCTCTAGATGTTTGTTCTTGAAAGTAGACGCTGATTGTCCAATAAACAGGATTTTGAATCATGATGATACATTTAAAAAGCATAAAACAATTGATTCGAAAAGTTTTATCAGCACACACGGTATTTACAGCTCGAAGTCTAAAAGCAGAAAGTCTCTACAGAGGAAGTAATGACATTCTAAACCCTGTAAGAAAATCGTGAACTGATCCGTAAAGACACACCTGAAGTCAATAATGAGCGAGGGATACAGGACAAAAGAATAAAAGAACGAAACTGTGATTCATCAAAACAATTTTAGCAAATAAATAACGGAGCAATCTTGGAGCTAATGGAGCCCTTTCACAGCCGAATAACTCAGCACACACACTCCATTAACTAAACTCAATACCAAGATCATTATTATCTGATAGACATACAAAAGAAGCACCCCATAGTCAAGCCTTTCAGTCCACATGGCGATTAATTACTTTAATTTACCCTAATGGTAAATAACAATATATGTGAGTGTATGTCCTGCAGAGCCAGACTCACAACAAAGCAGCATCTCTAAATTGTCTCCATGGTCATCTCAGCTAAGATTGATTATCTTATCTGCATTCACTTGCGTTACAAGTTAAATTATTTTCCTATTAGTCCCAGTCTGCATTTAAATCTTACTCTCTACAGTAATGTGCTTTTTCTCTTCTGAAAAAACAAAGGCACAAAGGTGGGTCCAATTTGCTTGCAAGCCATACTAAAGCATAAAATTTGTACAAATTCCCGTAAGATAGCGTTGGTTTGTGCATGTATGAAGAGCAACAGGATCCATGTGTTTGGGTCAGCATCACTTTCACTTCATCACTTTCAATGACCCCAGTTTTACAGCAGAAGGAGTTTCAACTCTTGGCAGCCATCCCTCTATTTTATTCTCTTTCCATCTCCGTATTTCCTCCTTACTGTTTTTCAATCCTGAGCTTGGGGGTAAATCCTGCTTGGCATTGCCAGTCAATCCTGCACATGAAATCCATTTCTTGGCTCTCCCGTCTCTTAAGGGTGAATCTATTCTAAAAAGCGCTTAAGTATTGCTCCCCTCTCATTCACATACATACTGTCAGTGAAATACAGTCTACTATCAGTAAAATATTACTGATATATCTTGTCTGACATTGCCGTAGACCGACAACCTGAGAGTCATTTTCCCTGATAGTATTACAGCAGCTGTGTTGTGTGTTTTCTATCAGCTGTTAAAAAACAGAGCTAGCATAGAGCTTGTTAGAATGTTAATGAATTAATAGAGCTTTTGATCTAACCGGTCAAATGAGTTAACAAAAAAGGTTGGAAGTTTGCAATGTTTTCACACTCAATAACATAAACAGAACTTGTAAATGACTTCTAGCATTTGTCAGTGATAAAGCAACACTTTTAGTGCATGCAAGTAGAGAAAAAATCAAGACAATTTATATCCATATAAATATAATTGTATGAATAAAGAATATCAAAATGATTAGAAAATCACAATCTTTTTGATGGGGGCCACAATTATCTTAGATTTTTTTTTTTTTTGTGCTTAAATGTATTATGAAGTAAAATATTTTTTGCTTTCATGCATATCTTGCATATATTTTGTTAAGTAAAAATATGGAGAAAAAAAGTGGAGGACCTTTGATCTTAATCACATCACTCTTTCTATTGCGGACTGTACAGTATTGCCCACATAAGAAGTCAGTTATAGAGCAATACTGCCATCTATTGGAAATCTGTGTGAATCACCTTTTTTTCATACTGTACTTCATCTGATAACTGGAACACCGGATTTAAGTAAAAAAAAAAATATTGTTGCAGCTAAGAGCTCTCACCGTTTTTCACAGTAACTGCTGTCAGACGAAAAGATCTTAACAAAAAGATTTCAAATGACAACTTGTTAAGTATACATAACCTTGGAAGACTTTGCTTGTCAAAACATGTGGTCATAATACAAATAAGACCAAAACAGAATATAAAACCTACATTCATTTAGGTGAGCTTAAATGTGACCCTGGACCACAAAACCAGAATCATTAAGATAGTAAAGATCATGTTCCATTAAGATATTTTGCTAAATTTCTACCATAAATATATCAAAATGTAAATTTGATTAGTAATATGCATTGCTAAGAGGCGATTTTCTCAATTTTTTTTTTTTTTTTTTGCACCCTCAGATTCCAGATTTGGAATAGTTGTATTTCGGCCAAATATTGTCCTATCAAACTATTATCAACAACTATTAACAAACCATACATTAATGGAAAGCTTATTTATTCAGTGTAAATCTCAATTTCAAAAAATGACCCTTATGACTGGTTTTGTGGTCCAGGGTCACAACTTATATACTTTGAAAATTTAATAAAGTGAGAGTTTCTTCATTAACAACTTGAAAGTAAATGCACAAAATAACTGTAAGACAAACTAATGGTGATATAAGGCTTTTCACTCTACCCTTAATTCTGGTTTAACATCTTCTTAAACCCTGGGTTAAGGAGACTTTTACCCCTTGGTCAAGCAACTGTGAGTTAGTAGAACTTTTAACCCAGGGTTATGAAAGCTATGTTCCAAAACAAGGGTTAGCACTGCTTTTGATGGGTTAACCCTGAACTGCTGTGACAAAAGATTGACGATGTTGTGCCAGAATGTTACAGTAAGTGAGTTGTTTAGCAACAGACAACCAATCATAAACTGAGAACTTATTAAATATTCATGTGAGCTATACAGTTCCAGAAACATTCACATCATCTCAATGTGTTGTTTAGATTCCGCATCTAAGAAGAAATTGTGCAATTATGACAAACTGTATTTAAAAAGATGATGAAGTGACCTGACTACCCATGCTTAGTTACTAACCCAAAGTCGAGTGCAATTCTGATCCTGGAGTACCCTCAATGGGTATGCACATCAGCTCCTTAGTAGAGAAATGAGTGAGACAGATAAAAGAAACATTAAAAAATGTGCAGTATTTGGGTACTGCAGGACCAGAGTGGGAAGCACTGGTATAGCAGCAGTGAAACATGGATCAAGACATTACAGCAGTTGTGGCTAGTGTCGGTCCTGGAGAGCCACAGTCCTGCAGAGTTCAGCTCCAACCCTAATCAAATACCTTAAGCTAATCAAGTACTAACGATTAAAAGTTTTTATCAAGATTGGAGCACAACTCTGCAGGACTCTGACTCTCTAGGACTGACACTGGCCACCCCTGCATTACGGTTTGAAGAATTTAGAAAAGACAAAAACACAAAAAGTCAAATTAGATCAAAAAAGTCTAAATTATGACATAAAAGTCATAATAATCACAAAAAGTCAAATTAGTCTAAAAGTCTAAAAAAATTAAGAAAAAGAAAAAGTCTAAACAAATTAGACAAAAAGTCTAAATTATGGAATAAAAGTCATATTAATCACAAAAAGTCTAAATTAAGACATAAAAGTCATAACAATCACAAAAAGTCAAATTTGATTAAAAAATTCAAATTATGACATAAAAGCCATAATAATCACAAGAAGTCTAAATTATGACATAAAAGTCAATAATCACAAAAAGTAAAATTTAGATACGATCTTTTAATTATGACATAAAAGTCAATAATCACAAAAAGTAAAATTTAGATACGATTTTTTAATTATGACATAAAAGTCAATAATCACAAAAAGTAAAATTTAGATACGATTTTTTAATTATTACATAAAAGTCAATAATCACAAAAAGTAAAATTAGATACGATTTTTTAATTATGACATAAAAGTCAATAATCACAAAAAGTAAAATCAGATTTAAAAAATTGTCTCGGTTACAAAGGTAACGTTCAATGACGTAATAACGGGGATCTGCCTCGAGACGCTATCACCCCTGATCTTAAGAAAAAAAGCCAATGAAAATTGCAGAGTGGAATTTGCATGCCGCGCCACCCATACATACGGGTACATAAGATGACGGCGTGCATCCACTCATTCGGATTTGCTGAGGAGCCGAGCCACAACTCGTGCAGTCCAGAATTGTGGCAAGAGGATGTAACGTCTCTATTCCCTCCTTCGGGGAACGAGGGTTACCTTCGTAACCAAGACGTTCCCCCTCAGTCATTCTCTATGACGTTACGTCAATGATGTAATAACGGGAACCTCTGGAAAACACCACAATCCTGAACTGCGTTATGCAGCTGAGACCCAATGCCGGCAGACAAGTGTTTCGGAAGAAGGGGCTCAATGCGTAACCGTCCCAGCGCCCTGTAATCATGTGGGAATTACTAAAAACAGTCTAGGTTAGACTGGGGAAACACTGTTTGGCGACAACATTCCCCTTCTGCTATCCTCGAAGCAGACAAAGAGCTGCTCGGAGCGTCTGAAGCTAGGGTGTGGTCCACGAACGGGACACAGCAATTCCAAGGCCGGGTCTGCCTTCTCCTGGGGCAGAGCTTGCAGGTTCACCACCGGATCCCGGAAGGATGTGGTGGGAACCTTGGGCACGTAACCGGCCGTGGTCTCAAGATAACGTGAGAGTTAGCCGGTCTGAACTCTAGGCAAGCTTCGTTGCTAGAGAATTCGTGCAGGTCCCAAACCCTCTTGATGAAGGCCAGCGCAGTCAGAAACGAAGTCTTGAGAGACAGATATTTTAGCTCAACTGAACTGATCGGCTCAAAGGGAGCACTCCGAAGACCCTGTAGGACAACAGAGTGATCCCAAGAGGGAACGAGGTGCGATCTAGACCTCTAAGCAACCTGACGATCAGGTGATGCTTCCCTAGGGATGACCCATCAACTGCATCGTGATATGCCGCAATGGCTGCAACATACACTTTCAAAGTGGAGGGGGACAATCTCCGCTCCAACTTGTCTTGCAGGAAGAAGAGCACCACTCCGACCAAGTATCTCTGCGGGTCCTCTCTGCAAGAGGAGCACCAGTCAACGAACAGACCCCACCTCAGAGTGTAGGCCTGCCTCATAGAGGGGACTCTAGCCTGAGTGATAGTGTCTACCATGGCCTGGGGGAGGCCAGTGAGGTCTTCCGTGTCCCGTCCAGAAGCCATACATCTAGGTTCCACAGGTGCCAAATCGTCCCGTCCCCCTGAGAAAGAAGGTCCTTGCTCAGGGGAATCTTCCAGGGAGGTACTGTCACGAGGAGCATGAGGTCGGAGAACCAGGTCCAGGTGGGCCAAAACGGCGCAACCAGCAGAACCTGCTCCTCGTCCTCCCTGATCTTGCACGGGGTCTGTGCAAGGAGGCTCACTGGGGGAAAGGCGTAATTGAGAATTAATTCCCTGTAACTGAAAATTTGTTTGCTGTTTCTTTTTGCATTATTGACACATTACCTTCCTATTTAATACTGTAAAGTTGCTTTGACACAATCTGTATTGTAAAAAGCACTATATAAATAAAGGTGACTTGAATTTACTTGACTTGAGAAGATCCTGGGGCCAGCTGTGTGCCAGCGTGTCCCTGCCGAGGGGGGCCTCGGTCAGGGAGTAAAAGAGCTGGCAGTGGGAGGACTCTGGGCTGCTCCGACTTCCTGTGGCTGGCTCGACGTCCAGGCTGAGGCGATTTCACCTCAGCCGGTGGTACAGGGGGCAGAGCAGAAGCCGTGGCCACAGGGGGTGCCCTCGGCGAAGAGCAGGTGGAGGACGGGCACCCGACTTCTTGGTGGAACTACGTCAGGGCAAGATGTGGCTAATGGCCTCCTACTGCTTTTGGACTGCTGAGAACTGCTGGGCAAAGTCCTCAACAGTGCCGCCGAAGAGGGCAGCCTGGGAGACGGGTCAGCCATCTGCGCCAGATTCAGCCAGAGATAGCACTCTTGGACTACCATAGTAGACATCACCTGACCGAGGGACCGCGCCATTACCTTCGTAATAGGTAGCCGAGCGCAGATCCTGCATCAACCTACTGTTAGAACTACCCTCATGCAGTTCTTTGAGTGCTTTGGCCTGATAGACCTGCAGGGTGGCCATCGCATGCAAGGCGGAGGCAGCCTGGCCCTCAGCACTGTAAGCCTTCACAGCCAGAGCTGACGATAGCTTACAGGCCTTGGACAGGAGGCACAGAGGCGGGGAGTGGCACGGCATGCAAATTCCACTCTGCAATTTTCATTGGCTTTTTACCGTCTTGATAGCGTCTCGAGGCCGATCCCTGTTATTACATCATTGACGTAAAGTCGTAGAGAACGACTGAGGGGGAACTAAATTATGACAAAAGTCATAATAATTACAAAAAGTCAAATTAGATTAAAAAAGTCTAAATTGTGACATAAGTCATAATGATCACAAAAAGTGAAATTACATTAAAAAAAGTCTAAATTATGACATAAAAGTCATAATAATCACAAAAAGTCAATTAGATAAAAAGTCTAAATTGTGACATACAAGTCATAATAATCACAAAAAGTCAAATTAAAAAAGTCTAAATTGTGATAAAAGTCATAATAATCACAAAAAGTTAACCCTTTAACTGTCACCGTCCCGTCACCGGGACGCCTACGTTTGCTTCACCATATTTCAAATAAATCCTAATCTAATCATGACAAACTATATATTGTTGGAAAGGTCTAAGACTCCTAAATTGATATTTTACCACTGTTTTGTGTTACAAATTATGTAGGAAAAGTAATAGATTAATTTATGACAAGAGTGCACCTCAAAAAATGTACTTCATAACACGAGTTCAGACCTTTTTCACAAAAAGACTTTCTTTGTTGCCTTTTTTCTATCACGCTTTAGAAATCATAAGAAATTATATATCACTTGAAGACTTAAAATCTTAAAATTCATCCTTTGAAAGCCATTTTAAAATCAGACATTGCATTATCATAGAAACTGTACATGAAAATCATATTACAAAATGTTTTTGTTCATGAATTATAAAAAAATAAATTTGAAAAGTGCATTTTCATGTCTATGTTCACAATAGGGAGTGACAGTTAAAGGTTAATTAGAAAAAAGTCTAAATTATGAAATAAAAAACATAATCACAAAAAGACAATTAGATAAAAAGTCTAAATTATGACATAAGTCATAACAATAACAAAATGTTAAATTATATTTTTAAGTCTAAATTGTGACATACAAGTCATAATAATCACAAAAAGTCAGTTAGATAAAAAATCTAAATTATGACACAAAAGTCATAATAATCGCAAAAAGTCAAATTAAAAAAGTCTAAATTGTGATAAAAGTCATAATCACAAAAAGTTAATTAGAAAAAAGTCTAAATTCTGAAATAAAAAACATAATAATCACAAAAAGACAATTAGATAAAAAGTCTAAATTATGACATAAGTCATAACAATAACAAAATGTTAAATTATATTTTTGTCTAAATTATGACATAAAAGTCATAATTATCACAAAAAGTCAAATTAAATTTAAAAAGTCTAAATTATTACATAAAAGTCATAACAATCACAAAAAGTCAAATTAGAAAAAAGTACATTATGCATTACATTGTATATAATACAACTGTATGTAAATATATTGAAATATAATGTAATATAATAATATATAATTAATAATAATAGTTATAATAGTCATAATTATTCAATTTATTCTAGAGTTATGATTTACCACAGCAAGTTTTTTTTTCTTATAAGGCAAAAATGGGCT
Organism: Cirrhinus molitorella; assembly: GCA_033026305.1. NCBI lineage: Eukaryota > Metazoa > Chordata > Actinopteri > Cypriniformes > Cyprinidae > Cirrhinus > Cirrhinus molitorella. Next base: position 25,080,240 of record CM065122.1, on the reverse strand, counting down.
TTCATATAATTGTTTACCTAAACAGTGAGCATCATTTATAAACACCATTAGTCAATTCGTAAAAAGTCGGTAATTTCCCATGTATCACTGTTTCTTAACTGTTTGACTAATTCTTACTCAATAAAAAACTGTACACCTCTGAAATTAATATCACCTTGTGATATTTTACTGTTCTGTACCACGTACTCTTACCATTTTTGCCATTTATATGGCAGTAATAGAGTAGTACTGTATACTGTACTATTTTGCATGAGTCGGTCTAACCAGCTGTTTATTGGGCTAGGCATGTACACAGTAAATAAATAATACCGACCGACAAAACATGGTATTGTAATCTCTATTATAATATGTTCTGCATTAAAGACTAGAATACATTCCTAGAGCTATAATTAGATGTTTCATGAGGCTGTCCCTGTGTCTGAGCTCCACAGGTTAACTGGGGACACCGAGCAGTATATGCCAGACTAACATAGACCGTTTTCAGACTAGCATGAACAAAAAATGTTTTCTCAGTACATTATAGAGACCTCTGGACAAAAAACCACTACCTCGCATAATGTATGAAAGACTGTCACTGCGCTCGATCATAATTGCACGTTAAATTCAACACTATCCGTAGCAAACTTGTGAATCATGAATCCTACTAAGGCGAAGGCTCGCTACTTAATATTCATAAGGCAGGCCTAGCCATTGGGAAGTTACAAGGCGAAACGTCACGACCTAATTGAAAAACACAAGCCTAGCTTCGCCATTGGAGCATTTCGGAGTGACGTCAGCAAAACGTGATTAAAATTCAAAAGCTAAACTCTGCGTCAAGTGTAGAGTGACAAACAGACCGCTTGAGGGTGCTGTGAGATACAGACAGGGCTAGCGCTGTCACTGTGTGACCTAGGCTGAGAGGAGGAGGAGGGATTTACGCGGAAAACAAGCAGAAAATCTGGCAGAGGCGACAGTGAGCAAGAGGCTAGCAATGGAGAGATACGAGTGAATGGTAAAAGGGCTGAATCGTGCAGTCGCAGGAGCATGTTGATATGGACAGAGCCCAGCATGCACCAAGTCTCTGTTAGTAATCTTTCAAATCTGACGCAAAAGGGGTGGACGCAACCCAAGAGCGGAAACAAAGGCGCTTTGGTTTGAAAAAAAAAATACATCTGTAAAGAAGGGGGATAATTGGTGAGCAACAATTTCAGTTTTCAGAGGTTCCGTTTTGAAAAGAAACCGCACGCCACACGCAGAGTGACGCTACAGTTGTGTTGTTCTGTATTGAACTAATCGATCTGATGTGTGCTGCTGTGCACTTCTGCAACATTGTTGGTGGGAATCCAGTTTATTATGCACGAAATGTCACTTGCCTTGTTAGTCTCTTCTGTGTCTGATCACTGTCTCTATCAACTGCTCCACTAACTTATCGTCTGTATAGAATTTCGGTTTCCCAAATTTGCAGCACAATATTTTCTTCTAGCCGAGACAGTCCAGTGGTCATTCACATGGCCAGGCATGTCCCATGTGACGGCCGATGTGTTAAAACAAAGCTAAATGAAACCAATACTTCGCATAATTCGTATTAGGAAGCTATCATGACTGGTTTTGTGACTGTCTTTTATTTTTATTACTGATATATGTGTATATATATATTATATTATTGCTTGTTGACAGTTCAGTAAACGTGAATCATTCCATTTGTCAACTCTTTTAAAGCTTCCCTCAGTTATTAGTGTTTAAAAAAACACGACGTAAACCAGTTTGCTCTTCTTGGTTGCTGGTTTTAGAGTTGTTTTGGACACTCTTCAGTTAGTCAAGCAGTGAGACCAGCTGGCTGACCAGCTAAACCAACTGAACTAAAGGTTGGACAGGCTGTGAGACCACATAAGTTCAGCAAAAAGGCTGGTTTAAGGTGCTTTTTCAGCAGTAAAACAATAATTTTCTGAATTTTTGGACTATTTTTATTGACCGTAGAACAATCAACTGCCTTCTGCAAAAGTGCATTGCATGGACTTATGAAGTAAAGGGTTCCCACGGGTCATGGAATTTCTGGAATATCATGGAATTTTAAAAGGTCTATTCCAGACATTGAAAGGCAGGGAATTTTATATTTATTTTGTCCTGGAATGGAATAGTCATGGAATATCAGGGATTTTTGTTTGTTGCTTTAATTTTTTTGTTTCCATTTATCAAAACATAATTTTTCTATACCATATTTTGTTTTTTATTGTGTTGTTTATTATGTTGTTTCATCATTATGGTTGTGGTTATGAAAGCATAAAAAAACATAAATTAATTTCTGTAGAATATTAAAAAAAAAATCTAAGTGGAATAACAGGTAAAGGCAAAACATTAAAAAAAAAATTAGATAAATAGTAGTGCATATGTGCATTTAAATGCTAAAAACGTCTGTGAACAAGTAAATAAATCTTGCAGATGGATGGAGTTGTTCATTATAGGTCATGGAATTTCAGCTTTTTAGTCAGTGAAAGTCAGGGAATTGGACATTTGGCTTAGAGTGGGAACCATGGAAGTAGGTATCTGTTGCATATTTTTAGTGTAGTTTAGTGTAAATATTCAGATGTTTTCTAGTAAATGTCCAGTCTGGTATCACCTAGGATCATATATCACAACACTATTAAATAAGTAGCAAAGAGAAATAATCCAGCATGAGTCAATAAATAACACTGGTATGCCACTCTTTTAGTTTAATTTGAATGTATAGGTCTGTCCACTTTTTTTATTCAGCGCAGAAGTAAGCCTATGGGTGAGACTTCTGGTTCATTATCCACTATAGGAAAATAGTGAGAAGGATAACAACATGTATTAAACAGTAAAACTGTTTGCACTACAACCCAGTATGCTCATAATTTAGATAATACATTCATATAATATGATAAGACACACCAATTTGCAGTATCATGCAGCAAAACAAGCTGATTTGTACAGCTAAAAATAGCTGGATGAAGATGAGACCGGAAACCAGACCCATAAAATTTACAAATGGCCACGCCAACACTCACAGGAAGAGGTGGATAAGTTTCTTTGTTTGTTTTACAGAACAAGTTTCTGAACTCTCATCACTACCACATTACTGAAAAGATTTACTTTCTATCACTAAGACTGTACTACTCCAGATACGTGAAGTGACCAGGCTGATGATAAAGTTAGCCTAGCTCCTCATGTTGAGTCTAGTGTTTAAAATCCTGTGTGTTTGTGTTGAAGAAAGAAACCGAGCAAGAAAGACTTAAACGGACACTGATGTTCCTTCTGAGTGGAGAGGAGGTGCGTTTCTGCACAAGGCCGATTAGAAGCGTTGTTTTGCACCATATTCATGAAGATGCACTCGATACAGCTTCCTGTGGAGAATGAGATTGTGTATGTGATTTTGTTTTATGATAGAGGGGGAAGCAGGATAGGTCGCTAATAATGTTTATTCTGCCTTGCTCTGCTTCTCACATGCTACAGAAATGAGATTGATGTCCCTTTTACTTTTGGGATGGCTGATCTGTACGAAGATGAGGTATATGCATTCTACAAAGGCTAGGAGTTAGCTTGAATGCAGTGTATTTGAACGCAATGTTTGGTATTACCTAAGAGGTGTAATTTAGAGGATTGCGCTTCTCTCTGACTTCGCTTTGCATGTAATGCAACTGCTTGATTGTATACAATTGAAGTCAAAAGTTTACATCCCCCTTTCAGAATCTGCGAAATGTTAATTATTTTACCAAAATAAGAGGGATACAAAATGCTTGTTATTGTTTATTTCATACTAACCTGAATAAGATATTTTACATAAAAGAGAAAATAATAGTTGCATTTATAAAAATGTCCCGTTCAAAAGTTTACATTGTTGTTGCCTGATTGATCCACAGCTGTGTTTTTTGTTTAGTGATAGTTGTTTTGTTTAGTGATAATCCCACAAATTCTTAGATTTTCCATCATTTTTGTGTATTTGAACCCTTTCCAACAATGACTGTAAGATTTTGAGATCCATCTTTTCACACTGAGGACAACTGAGGGACTCGTATACAACTATTACAGGTTTAAATCACATCACTGCATGAAGAGCTGCTGGGTGAAAACTTTTGTACAGAACGGTGATGTGTGCATTTTTCTTTTCTTATTCTGCCTAAATATCATATCTTTTAATTTTGTACTGTCCTTCAGAGGCTACAGAAGAAACTTACATGTTTCCCAGAAGACAAAATAATACATTTACCCTGATCTTCATATTCAAAATGTTTTTTACCCCCTGCCTCTCAATGCATTGTGTAGGAGAGGGTTCAAATGCTGAAAACATGCTGGAAAACCAAAGAATTTGTGGTACCTGAAGGATTTTTCTGAAGAACAACAGACACTTGAATTGTTCAGGACAAACAAAGAACTTGTGAACAACTGTCATTAAACAAAATAAATAAATAAATAAAAAGCTGTGGATCATTCAGGTAACAACACAGTATTAAGAATCAAGGGGATGTAAACTTTTGAACAGGGTTGTTTTTATAATTTTTTTAATAGTTTTTATATATTCAGCTAAATAAACAATAACATGCATTTGTATGATCCCTCTTATTTTGGTAAAATAATTAACATTTTGCAGATTCTGAAAGGGGATTGAAACTTTTTGGCCTCACCTGTATATCACTGGAAAATGTAAACTATATTATATTCCATCTCTAATCTACTATATGCAACCGCGAAACACGAAGGTATTAAAGTATTATAAACATTTAACATCATGTTTTTCCTGCAAAACTGCTTCGAAACAAGGTGATGTGAAAAGCACTATACAAATAAAATGTATTAGATTTAATTTCTGCTCAGGATTCAATGTTTCAGATGCATTGCATTTTCTTCATTAAAGGAGTCACTCATCTGCCTGCTAATTAAAGCAGTAGCACTTGTATGTACAGTGGCTCGCTCACTTTTCTTTGAGTCTTTAAATGCAGAGTGAAGAAGAGAACAGATGTGCATATTTTGTTCTCATGTTCATTTTCATAGCTTGTTACTCATTCTGTTAAATCATTGTCTTTCAGGTCCCTCAGTATGAGTCGAGATGGATGGAGAAAGAAAGCCAGCGAAGATGATGGGTGGGGAGGGCGGGTAAGAATCTGTTGTTCTTTATTATGAAATGTGTTTGTTATTGAAAACAGCGAGGCTCAGCAGCTGTTTTTTCACAGTTGAGTCGTCCTCTGACGTACTGTTTTTACTTGTCCTTAAATTCCCTCAAAACCATTGACTGCGTCTCTACCAGCCAAACATTCCCCTTCATGTGAGTGCCGGTGTGTGTTACTGCTAAAGTCTAGACAGGTTTTCATTTGTATTACACCAGCGAGTAATCTCAATTTTCCTCACTACTGACCAGCACCTCTGCTCTGCCGCCACAGTCCGAGCACGGCGAGAGATTTGATACGCTAGCATAAACAACTCCAAGAGCTTCTGTCTTCACTGATAACATTTCATAATATTTTCCTTATAATATGACAACCGTAATGTGTTACCATCAAATTTGAGAACCGAAAGGATGGAGTTTGTGCAGTTTGTTGATTTTCAGTTAATAATTTATTGATTTGCAGACAAAATAACAGCCCCTGAATATCATGAAAAGCGAATATTGCCCATGCATGTACAGTATGACAATTATTTTGCACAGATTTGTTTTGTTTAATTAAATACAGCACAGTCGTTGCCTTCAGGCCTTGTGTGTTGTCATATCTCAGGATATATTAATTAGGTTCAGGGGAATTTCCTGTCAGTACAGGTGGAGCGGGTGAGTATTGTGGAGTATTTTTGTGTGTGTGTGTGTTTATTGGTTCAGGCTCAACTCCTGAATCCCAGCGTTCCATCCGTTGCCATGGAGACAGAGTCGCCGTGCCAGCAGGGCAGACTTGCACCTCCAGTCTCATTGAATGTCTGAGGCGTAATCAAACGCTTGTCAGCCAGACGCTGCACGTTTTTCTTTGTGCGTGTGTCTGTATTGCAGTCTGTTCATTTTTACAGGGGTTAGAATTGTTTTCTACTGTATAAGTGTGCTTGGTCTCTGTGTACTTTCTGTTTTGCCTTGTTACCTGATCTTATTCAGTTGTGTTGATGTGAATGGGATTTTTGTTGGGATTTTAAGTCAAATGAAAATCACAGATTTGTTGGTTGATTTTTCTTCTTATTATTATATTTTTTTAGGGCGGTTACATGGCTGCAAAAATCTCTAAGCTTGAGGAGCAGTTTCAGAAGGACGCCCCAAGAGAGAAGCAGAAAGATGGAACGTCCTCCTGTATCTTCAGCGGTGTTGCTATCTACGTCAATGGATACACAGGTCAGATCTCTTCCAGCATCCTCATCACCCACGTGTGCTGTGATAACAAATGTGAACAGGAAAACATTCTTCCTGAAATGAGGTTTTACTGCATAAAGCATCTAGAGCAGCATCATCATTATTATTATTAACAATATTTTTTTAATTATTTGTTTTTATTAGTAATTATTACTATTATTAACACAATTATTTCAATATTTGATAAGAGCAGTATTATGATGTTTTTATAGAGATATTAGTAGCAGTATTATTGTTATTGCCATCAGCAGAAAAATAAAAGAAATAAAACGGTAAACAGCCAAAGGACGTAACTTAGAATGGGAGACGGATCGGTATGTGAAAGGTAAGAGAAAAGCCACAAATGAAGTCGCACAGACCCAGGCAGGTGCTAGTCATTCAAAAGCTATATGCAGAAAATATGAGGAGGCATATCTTGCTCTCGGTTTCACTCACCGTGTCTACACCGGACGCTACAGTTATCGTGCCACAGGAACTCTACATGGGACGCAACAAAGCTAGCTTTGCAAATGTGCTGTCTATACTGGATGTGGAGCAGCGCGACAAATCCCCGGCGTTAATCTGATGCCTTGTTCTGTTTATGATGTACTGACACAAAGTTAAAATGATTTGCAACGGTTGTTTTGTCACATCCAGTGTAGAGCTGTTGCGTTGTGGCGTGACGCGACAACTATAGCGCCTGATGTAGACACTGTGCTTAAAGTTTATAACGGGTTCTAATGTACCGCAGTAATGAGATGCCGACCATGGTGTTTAGGTCATCACCGTCATCACCACACTTTTATTTGTATTTGTATTTTTTTTTAACTGAGAAACGTCGTCTGCCCGGCAAATATTTCAGCCGTTATTATAGGCCTACTTATTTCTGTTTGTTTGAACTGCTTTCTCACTGTTCCTCCATAGAAGTCTGATCTCATAAAAATGCGTATCATTAGCATGATTTTCTATTTCTGTTTGGCATACTATTTATACGCAGAAATTGACTTTCGTGTGCATTTGAGATGCAGTTATGCCGTACATAGGCCTACGCACCTACCTCACACCCCTAACCAGTGCGTTTTATATGCAACTGAAATGCACATCTACTCTCTCATTCGGCATGAATACAAATGTTTCAAACAAGAGAGGCTCCGGCGCTATCACTTTTTTCCTTTCTGTCATTTTTGAAGATAAGAAGATGCTTATCCTCTATCATACAGATAAGAATAATACAGTATTCGTTCCTTGAACTTGTGGCGTGGTCACAAAAATGACAGAATTCGGTGTAGACTTGTCACGCAACCAAATAAAAAAAATGAGAGAAGTAAATTTTGTTTCAAATTTAGGACATTGATGTTTTATTCTGTTTCTCTCTAGTTCTGATGTTTGTGCTGCTATTTGTGCATTTACTATTTCATTTATTTTAAATCTAATTTAAGGTTCCAATTTTTGACAGTTAACAATTAATGATCAGTTAATGAGCGTCAGTTGTCGGTCAGAAAAAAATTAACCAAAATAAATCACATGACCTGCCTGCCCCTGACAAAAATAATATGAAATAATATTTATTTCTATAACTTTGTTTTTTTTTCTGTATCTTTTGAGTTGAATAGAAATTATGGAATTGTTTTTGTCATTGTTTGTAAGTCATTTTTTGTACAAGAAATTATTTAAAGTCTCAACAAGTGACATTTTGACAAGTGTTTATATCCACGGACTGTTACCTGAAAAACTATGTCGAAAAAAAAAAAAGGAATCAAAGTTTAGCACAACTCCCCAGAACTAAGCAATATTGGGGCATGTTGAGCTCAGCTTGTTCTTTCTGCAGCTCTTTTAGGTTGTTATTATTTAATAATTTATTGGACAACGAATGGGTTACAAAAGATGACAAAAACTGTTCAATAATTCTTATTAAACTCAAAAGATATTGAAAAAACAACAAAGTTATCGAAATAAATATTGTTTAATGTTATTATTGTTAATATAGTTTGCTGTTTTAATAATAAAGAAGACTGCTTTATTATTATTCATTTACATGTTCATTTACAAGCTGCAAGCCGCGCGCAAAGTTAAAAATTTCGGTTGGGTGGGCGTGATTAACCACCAAACCACGTGATTTGTTGCTTCTTCACCGCGGTAACAAAAAAAAAAAACATACCGCCACAGCCCTAGTTAATTGGCTGTAGTCAATGGTTTAATATTAGGGGGAAAAATATTTTTTTTAGAGACATCAGTAATATTTGTATCAGTGATAACTTCAGTCATAAAAAATATATTATAATATTAAAAATATAATCTAAAATATAATGTTGTTTCTACATTAATTTGAAGATTATATGTAAAATTACTGCAATACAAAAGTATATGTACAACATTATGTAAAACCTTAATGTTAGGTGGGATTAATCACGATTAATTTTTAGAAAAAATGTGTGATTTAATTAGTTAATTTTTGAATTGATTGACAGCACTTTTTTCTATACAAGAATAAGCTAAATTCATTGGAAAAATTAAGTTAACTGATTTTGAGAAAACGTAGCAGGCTGGACTCGAGTCTGTGTTTCCCTTTTGAGCACTATACCTGAATGTGTCTTGTCTTGTCTTGTGTGTGTGTGTGTGTGTGTGTGTGTGTGTTTTTTGTTTTGTTTTTTTGTATGTAGATCCTTGTGCGGATGAGCTGCGCAGGCTGATGATGCTGCATGGTGGGCAGTTTCATCTCTATTATACTCGCTCCAAAACCACACATATCATTGCCTCCAACCTCCCCAACAGCAAAATAAAAGAGCTCAAGGGAGAGAAAGTAGTGCGGCCAGAGTGGATCACAGACAGGTGTGTGTTTGTGTGCAACTTATAGAAGCACAATATTATATGATTATATTATACAATATCATATTAATGTTTTTTTGTTTTTTTGTTTTTGTGCAGTATAAAGGCAGGCCGCTTACTTTCATATGTCCAGTATCAGCTTTATGCCAAGCAAAAAGGCTTGAACTTTACTAGTGTTTGTGCACAAGGAAAGCAGGATCTGTCATCAAGACATGAACCATCCAAACCCAGTCCAAGTCACCCCCAGTCACACAGCATCAAACCTCAGCCCAACAACACACAAACCCTCTCGAAAGAAGTTCTCAAATCTACTCACACTAACCACACAGCAACTAACTTCACTGAGCGAACCAATCACCAGCTAGATGTCAGACTGTGAGTATGCTTTTGAACAGGAGTCCATTGGCATACGTGAGTGTCAAATGCTGCATGTGTTTAAAAGAAAGAAAAGATTCTGCTGCTTTAAGATCCAGTATATAACTGGGTAATTATTTCATATTGTTTCTTCTTTTGCCTGGCAGAAATGGTTCCTGTAGCATTATATCTGAAGACGATGCAGAGAGGCCTAGAGTTAATGGGATTCATGATGGAGATGATGTTGTTGATGATGACGACGACGCCTGTGCCCTTTTGCCAAGAGGCTCACAAGACACTTTGTTAACTAATGGTTATGTACACCCTGTGAATGGTGCCTTAAAGCCTCAGGACTCTTTTGCAGAACATCCTCCACATGTTGTTGACACAGGGTCCCATCAGTCTCACCTCCCACAAGCTGAAAGCAGGGATGGTGAGGAGCCCAGCTGCTCTTATGCTGGGTCAAAAACAAATTCCCATCAGAGGTCCTTAATATCCACAGTCAGTCCTGCAAAGCAGACTGGTCTTTACAATATGCAAAAGGACCTCCATCCAAAACCAACATCTAATCCAGGAACTTCAGCTGCTCCTCAGAAGGGGAATCTGCACAGTCAGACAAGAGTACGACTGAATGGGAGCTATCACTTGAGCCCTAACTCCTCCACTCTTGCAGACTCTAACAATCAGCCAGGAAGGTCGGGCCAGGGAGCAGAAGCTGGAATCATATCCGAGTTCTTTTCTCACTCAAGGCTGCATCATATTTCTACGTGGCGGAATGAGTTCTCAGAGTACGTCAACACCCTTCAGAGCAGGAGGCACGCCGCAGGAGGAACTGTTTTCTCTGGAAAAGAGAAACTGAAGAAGCTCAAAGCTAATTGCAGTTCAGGTCTCTTGTCTTTGTGGTTTATGTTTGTGTACTTCCTTATGTTGTTGAAGCATGTGTCGTACAAATGGAGATAATAAAGTTTCTGTCTTTGTTTTTTGGCTCAGGTTCCTTAATGGCTGCTCCTCAGGTGCGTCAGTCCTGCATTCTTCATGTGGACATGGACTGCTTTTTTGTGTCTGTAGGGATCAGACACCGACCAGATCTCATAGGTACATTTTAATGAATTTGAGGGAAGTTTGGAAGTTTGTTGATGTAACTTGTTGACTTTGATAGGACTTAGATAAGTTTTGCTGATGGTCAACCTGTGCTCCAGGGAAACCAGTTGCGGTGACAAGTAACCGTGGTCCAGGCCGTGTTGCACATCGACCTGGTGCAAATCCTCAGCTGGAGTTTCAGTACTACCAGAGGAAACAGAAACAGTATAGGAAAGGTAAGCCCAGGTTCTAGAAGAAATATGTTGGTTAAATTTTGCTTGAAATTCAAAATGAATTCATTATACAATTTTTGAAGAATGAATTTAGGTGACCACTGTTCTTTCTGTTTTAGAGAAGACCGATGGTGATCTTGAAATGACCCCATCTCCACATGGTGATGAAGTTCCCAGTAATGGAGTGGATCTGGACCTGGCTGCCCTTTCTATGGCTGAGATTGCATCTTGCAGTTACGAGGCCAGGTATTCATTATAAACACTCCAGGCTCCTTTTTTGTATAACATGACCCCAAAAATATTAAAATTGACATGTCTTTGAAAACTTTTTTGGAGTAAATGAGCAAATACTAGATTAATGGTTCTCAGCTTTTTTAATTCCATTGACCTCCATTGTCTACAGCAAAATTTGAAAGTGCAAGTTTTCTTTCTTAATTCAAGTCCAAGCTGTTAGAAAACAGAACAAACGCTCTGTAAATCAAATTTAACGTAAATTAATAATTTTATTCTTGGACATATTCAAAGCTTACACTAGGTGTGTAAACCAACACATTTATCTGCTTATCAGTATAGGCTATATATAAGTATATAGGCAACATATAAACCTGGTATATTTCAAAATTTACCTGGAGTGATATTTCATAATTCCTCTCCTCTCATCATAAAAATGGAGCCCCTTTTTGCCATAAATGTAATCTATTCTGAAGCAATAATCTCTTCACTACTCTATGAGGTCTTACTTTAATCAACATTTATGTGATATTTGCCTTAAATCGATATCTAGGACACTTTTTTTTTTTTAACTTTATTAAGGCCAATATTTTACTAACCTTACTAAATGTACGTGTCATAATTTGTCAAATTCTTAAATTTTATCAATACATTAAAGGGATAGTTCACCCAAAAATTTAATTTTGATGTTTATTTACTTACCCTCAGGGCATCCAAGATGTAGGTGACTTTGTTTCTTCGGTAGAACACAAATGAAGATTTGTAACTGTTGCAGTCTGTCAGTCATATAATGGCAGTCAATGGCTACCAAATCTTTGAGAGTAAAAATAACATACGCAAACAAAACCAAATTAAACCCTGCGACTTGTGACAATACACTGATGTCCTAAGACATGAAATGATCGGTTTGTCAGAGAAACTGTACAGTATTTATGTAATTTTTTACCTCTGATTCGTCACCACGTCCATCTGTCCTGATCGCGTGCACGGCATCTGGGTATGTGACGGGTACGCTCTCTGACGTAGCATCCACGTTGAAAAATCCATGGTGCCTGATGATGTATAATGTCGTCTTCCATTGCTATGACCTGTACTTTTAAATATCTTTAGGGTCTGCTTATAAACCACTGATAATCATTCAAAAAAGCAATTCAAAGCTAACAAACGAATACGGTTCACAAATGTCTTTCAAAAGAAATTTCAATTATTTTTCAAAGATCATTATTCCAACTAGTTAGCTTATACCTGTTGTAGAAAAGGTCATTCCAGGATGACACACACGTTTTTAACACTAGGGGAAGAACCTCCAACATGTTTTCTCTGCCAAAAATCTTTCATCCCTGAAGCATGTTTTAATAGATTGTGCTGGTTTTAACCCTGTAAGAAAACTTTGTTCAGTTAACTCCTTTGAAGAGATTTTTAACAGCTAGGCCAAATACAATTTTAGAGTTTCTAGTGAAAATGAATTGTAAACACCTTGTATAATATACCAATGCATTTTTTCTCACCATGAAAATAGCCGCAGAAGCTGGCATGATGTTAACCACAAACAAACAAACAACCAAACAAACATCAGTATGACTTCCAGCAGTACCTGTTACTGTTTTCTTCGCTTACAGGCAGGCTGGTGTTCGAAACGGCATGTTCTTTGGCCGGGCTAAGCAGCTCTGTCCTGATCTGCAGTCTGTCCCATATGACTTCCAGGCATATAAAGAGGTGGCACTGTCCATGTATGAGACCCTGGCCAGGTACCAGATTAGAACTTTTTTTTTTTTTTGGATTGCTACTTTTTTCCTAAACCCAGCAGACAAATGCAACAATTTTCTTGCTTCATTGTTGTTTGTTTTTGTAGTTACACTCATAACATTGAAGCACTAAGTTGTGACGAGGCGCTGGTAGATGCCACAAATCTTCTGGTTGAGCTGGGGGTTACGCCTGATGATCTGGCACGAGCCATCCGTGAAGACATAAAGCAGAAGACTGGTTGCTCTGCCTCTGTTGGAATGGGTAAGAGATTTTATAAGGATAGTTTACCCAAAAATTGAAGTTCTTTACTTAAAATTAATTACTCGCCCTCATGTCGATAAATTAACATTCGTATTCATCTTTGGAATATAATTTAAGATATTTTTTAAGAAATCTGAGAGCTTTCTGACCCTCCATAGACAGCAATGCAACTATGACATTCAAGGCTTAGAAAGGTAGTAAGGACATTGTTAAAATAGTCCACGTGACATCAGTGGTGCAATCGTAATGTTATGAAGCTATGAGAATACTTAGTCAGAGAATAAGGAAGGACTTACGGGTTTGGATCGACATGAGGGTGATTCATTAATGACAGATTTTTCATATTTGGGTGAACTAACCCATTAATGACCCTTATTTTGTTCCAAACTTTTATGACTTTCTTTCTTCCATGCAACACAAAAGAGGAGAAAAAAATGTGCTTCTCTCTCTCATTTTCGAGGAAATTACAATGAACAGGAATTTTGAAAGGATGCAAAAGCCTCATTAAAGTAGCATGAAACTCATAAACTATATTCCAGAGTTTCAGTCCTCATTTACTTTTAACTTAAGAGTGTCCAGGATATTCTTTAATAATTCACCTGGAATTTGGAACAACATGAGTGACATGAACTGTTCTGACATTGTGTTTTATTGTGACAAAGTTGTTAACTTCCCTTATACTTCTTAATAGGTTCCAACATCCTCCTTGCTCGGATGGCAACCCGTAAGGCAAAACCAAATGGGCAGTACTTCCTAAGATCAGAGGAAGTGGATGATTTTATCAGGGATCAACCTGTCTCCAGTTTGCCTGGTGAGAACAGAGCATCCTACATTCACTACCGTTCAAAATTTCAGGTAGTTTGGTATGATTTTTAAGTTTTTGTATTTATTTTATAAAAAAATATAGTAAAGCAGTAATATTGTAAAATATTACAACCTAAAACCTGCATTTTCTCTTTTAAAATACTTTGAAATATAATTTATTCAGCCATTGCTCCAGTCTTAAGTATCACATGATCCTTCATGAATCATTTGAATATGCTGGTGCTCAAGAAACATTTTTGAAACTGTTGAAAATATAATATGTAATATTTTTGTAATATTTTTGTGGAAACTGACACATTCTTGTAGGATTTGTTGAAGAATAAAACATTTAGAAGAACAGCATTTATTTCAAATAAATTTGTAAACATTGTAAATATCTGTACGGTCACATTTGGTCAATTTTATTAATCCTTCCAGAATAATTTTTATATTTTATATTATTAATTTTACAGTATTCATTTCTTCTTTTTTTGTGCTTCTGTGTTCTTATGTGCAGGTGTGGGTCGCTCAATGAGCTCCAAGCTGACCTCCCTGGATGTGAGTACCTGTGGTGACCTGCAGCAATTGTCCATTTGTCGACTACAGAGGGAGTTTGGGCCAAGGACAGGACAGACGCTTTTCCGCTTTTGCAGAGGATTAGATGACAGGCCCGTGCGCAGTGAGAAGGAGAGGAAGTCTGTGTCTGCTGAGATGAACTACAACATTCGGTTCACACAGGTTTTGAAGTATACAAGTTACTGCAATCATTGCAAATCATCCTGCCATCTGTCATTGTCCTCAGTCTGTTGACCTCTCTCATAGGTTTTCTATCACCTGTAATACTTTGCTAGGTTGAAGAGGCAGAGTCTTTCCTTTCAAACTTATCTATGGAGGTGCAGAAGAGATTGGAGGGGGCAGGGCTTAGAGGTCGCCGGATTACACTGAAGGTCATGATGCGGAAAGCAGGGGCTCCGGTAGAACCAGCCAAATATGGTGGCCATGGGATATGTGACAACTTTGCCAGGTGACTTGCACCAGGATAAATTTACATGGTCTTATTAAATAACCACTTATTTATCATTTGTTTTTGGGTAGTGATGTGCTGACAGATCATTTGTATTGTGTTTTATTTTTTTTATTTATTTGTATTGTGTATATTTTAAAAAATATATAAAATGAGGAAAAATTAATAAATGAATGGTGTTTTTCAATATTGACTTTAAGTTGTGTGACAGCAAAGGTATTTTGAAATTTAAAAAGCAGAAAAAAAGTGAAAACAAGCATGCACAATTAAAGGGATAGTTCATCCAAAAATGAAAATTGTCATTAATTATTCTATTCTGTCATGAACTACTCATGAACTCATGAACTTTCTGACTCTCCATAGAGAGCCATGTAACTGAAATTTTCCCATTGCGCAAAGAGAACAAAAAAATCTACGTTATTTAACAGTTTTTCTGTTCCACGTCACTGTCCTCTGCCATTATCAGGAGTACCACGACGCATGCGCATGCTGCTTATTTTTGAGTTAACTATCCCTTTAAATCAGCCTATACAGATTAATTAACTTTCATTATTAAATCAGTATTAAATATTAAATCTTTAATATTGACTGCTAACCAAACTATTTTTGTTATACGTTTGACATTCTCATTGCTTTCACATTGCAGGTCTGTTTTACTTGCTCAGCCCACAGACAGTGGTCAGCTGATTGCAGCAGAGGCCATTAAGCTATTCCATGCCATGAAGCTGGACGTAAAGGACATGAGGGGAGTGGGACTGCAGGTGCAGCAGTTGGAGGGATCACATGCAGGCCCATCAGGACAAGGGCCCTCTCGTGGTCGCTCAATCAAAGACCTGCTGCTGGCCAAACAGCCTGCCCACAGCCCCAAGAAAGACCCTCTACCACAAGGTTGGAGCAGTGTGATTAGGACAGGGTTCTTTTAAATCTAGCCCTGAACTGTCCTGCAGAGTTTAGATCTAAGGGTGCACTCACACTAGGCAGGGTTGCCCTGAACCGAGCGCGATTATCCCCCCCTTCCCACTCCCCCGCTTGCCTGCACTCACACTTGCATTAAACTTTCCGGGCCAGAGCACGCTTATGTCATGCACGCGATAATGGAGAAAACCACTTTCGCTAATATTCTGCCTAATAATCAATAACAATTCATTAATAATTCATGCCGTGCGTTGATTTTCACTTGTATGTATTAGAGAATTATTACGGAGACAGCTGACGTTAATGAAAGAATTTGCCGCTTTACTCACAAACTACAATTCATGTTCATCAATAAGGTGAGAACCAGACCCATTATAAACCTAAATATGCTTGATTTAATTAAATTAACTGAAAATTGTGGTGTAGTAGTAATAATAGAACGTGTTTGTGGTTGTTATGATGACAGTAGCACACACAAAATAGTATCTGTTCCGTGCTCCGGCGTGGTTACTGCGCACACTGCATGCGTACCGCCTCCAAGCCCAACCGAACCGTGCCCTGGCCCACCTCTTCCAACCTGGCCAGGGCCGGCTAAACGAACACGGAGCGCTCACACTAGTCAAACGAACCGCACTTTGAGGGTCAAACGCACTCGGGCACGGTTCAAAATGTCTAGTGTGAGTACACCCTAATAATAATAATAATAATAATAATAATAATAACAATAAACACCTTCCGGGTACTCAGAATACCTCGATTTTCCTGCTCTGGTGTGTTTGATTAGGGGTTTGATTAGGAGCTAGGACAGTGGTCCTACTGGGCCAGATTTGAAAAACCCTGGATTTATAGGATATGTGTCAGATTTATGTTGGTATCTAACTCGTAACATACCTTCCTTGTTGCTTGTATTTTAGATGGTTTACCCAGCCCTTCTTCATCCAGTGCTTTCTCCTCCAATCAGGAGAGAGTTACCCCTCCGTCATCGCCACTACCGTCCACCAGCTCAGATCCAATGCCTGGAACGAGTAAAGGAGGACCTTACCATCCGCACACCCCTAACCATGTCAGGACATGCCTAAATGTTAGCATTGAGGTGCCATCTCCCTCTCAGGTTAGAATCTCCTCACTTGAATGTATCTCAGGAGCAAAAAAAAAAAAAGAGAAAACTTTCTGTTTTTATTTCAAGATTAAAAAATCTTGAGCAAATACACACAAATGTAATATTTCCTGTATATCCAAATATTGTTGACAAAGCTCTTAAAGGGTTAGTTCATTAATTACTCACCCTCATGTCATTCCACACCTGTAAGACCTTTGGTCTTCTTCAAAACACAAATTAAAGGGGACCTATTATGCCCCTTTTTACAAGATGTAAAAAAGTCTCTGATGTCCCCAGAGTGTGTATGTGAAGTTTTACTTCAAAATACCCTACAGATAATTTTTTATAGCTTTTTGAAATTGCCACTTTTAGGCTATGAGCCAAAACGTACTGCTTTTGTGTTTGTCCCTTTAAATGCAAATGAGCTTTTGCTCCCGCCCCCCTTTTCAGGCGAAGGCGGAGCTTCTAGAACCTAAAACGCTTGGGAGACATTCTCGTCAGTGCAGCAATGGCGGACTGTGTCCACCCACTCATTGGGGTGGTTCTATGTTAAAACTGCAGTGTCTTGTCAACTTTTGTGGGCAGGGCCTGTGGCTAAAGTGATGTCACATTAGCACCAATGCTGAAAACAGGTTGTTGGGAAACACAGTTTATGACATATGGTGATTTAAAAAAAAAAAAAGAGTGGGTGGATTTTTATCACTATAGGATGGTGTGTACACACACTGCCAACACACATTTATGTCCAAACAAAACTGAGGTAAAATTAAATATAAAATATTTATAACATGATATAGTTCAGTAACATACCAATGGAGCTTTGCTGAATATTATCACGATTGCAAATGTTACATTGATTTTAGTTCAGTAAACAAGTAATTAGTCAAGTACTTATTAAGTTACTTACATTTTAAACACAATATTTTCAATTTAGTTCCATTTCACCTATGAAAATAGTTCCAAACAAGGATCACAGCAGCACATTCTTCAAGCAACACTCGGCTGTGTTTTGTTACTGAATGATTCAACGTTTTGAACGAATCAGTTGAAATAACTCCTATGACTCATTTATTAAGTGACTTACTACCATCTACTGGTAGTTTAGTAAAAGTATGCGTTTCCCCCCAACATTTCTTATTTGTATATTCATAAATGCATTTAAAACATTAATCTCATAACATAATTTATTGCAGTTCTGATTTTGCAGTGTAAATTATTTAATCTTACTGGCAACAGCCCTATAGAATTTATTGATAAATTGTAATAATTTGATGTAATAAAATGCCACAAATAATTGCAGAACTTTTTCCACCTTTATTGTGACCTATAACTTGTACAACTCAATTAAAAATCTTTTTTTTCTGTGGAAAGTAAAAATAAAAAACTAAAATAATGTGGTTGCATTAGTGTACACACCCTTAAACTAATACTTTGTCGAAGCACCTTTTGATTTTATTACAGCACTCAGTCTTTTTGGGTATGAGTTTATCAGCATGGCACATCTTTACTTGGCAATATTTGCCCACTCTTCTTTGCAAAAACACTCCAAATCTTCTAGATTGCGAGGGCATCTCTTATGCACAGCCCTCTTCAGATCACCTCACAGATTTTTAATTGGATTCAGATCTGGGCTCTGGCTGGGCTATTCTAAAAATTTAATCTCTTTCTTGTGAATCCATCCGAAGACTGATAGGGAAATTATTGAATAAAGTTATTTTTGTTTTCTTTCCACACAAAAAGTATTCTCCCAGCTTCATAAAGCTGAACCACTGATGTTACATGGACACGAATGTGTCAGTTGTTTTGCTGTCTATGCAGGGTCAGAAAGCTCTCTAATTTCATCAAAAATATCTTCTGAATGGTAAACGTATCAAATAATGTAACTGTTTTTCCTCTTGATTCAGGTGGACCAGTCTGTTTTAGAGGCTTTACCTGTAGACATAAGAAAACAGGTGGAGCAGACCTGGAGACAAAGAGAGGAGCTCCCCAGTACCTCATCTCATCTCTCAACCCCACCTCGAACCTCCTCCTCTCCACCTCCAGGTCCATCACTTGTACTGCAGCTCCCAAACCAGCCAGGTCAACCATGCACAACGGGCATTATACTAGAGCTCCCTGACTTCTCCCAGGTACATGCTCTTAACATCCCAACCACAGGGGGAAACGTGAAATGGTGTTAAATCAACAGAAACTAGTGTTTTAGATGTCATAACACACCTGAACTTTTAACAGGTTGACCCAGATGTATTTGCAGCCCTTCCCAGAGAGCTTCAGGAAGAGCTGTGCTCTGCTTATAGAAACAAGGGAAACGCTCAAGTCCATGCTCAAGCCCAGTGCAGTGCTGGTGAGTAAAAATAAGTAGGGATGCACAAAATATCTGCATCTTACATATACATTTATTCTGTCTTTTGAAGAGTGTTTTCATTTTAAGGCCTCATGTCAGAGTGAGTTGCTTTGCATGTATAATAGTTGAACTGTGTGCATTAAAAATTTGTTTATTATAAGTTAATTTCTTAAAAAAAAAAAAAAAAAAAACGTACAACCTGAACTGTCAGTTTGGTTTCGTCTTAGGTGAACGTAAGCAACTGGGAAAATATCAGACATGTATCAGTACATTGTATCCGTGTTAATCAAGCAACAAAAGAAAGAGAAATCACTGCTCTTGACTTTAGTAGTCCTAATAAAGATTAACAAAAATGTATTTATATTAATAAATATAAAACAAGTTGTTAAAAAGAATGCATAGTTAGCCTGTATAAACATTGGTATTTCATTGAAAAGACCATGTTCTTGTTTCTTTTAGAGAAATGGTTTCATTTAATTTGCATGTCACAGCAGTTAAATGTGTCTATCTTGATAAACCTTAACATCATACCTATATAATGAGTTTGGAAATTTTAGAGAAATGCCTAATAAATGCATTATACTGTAATGAAAACCACTGGATTTTATAATCTTATGATATTTAGTTGACTTAAACTAAAACTATTCGGATGACTAAGATATCACTAAAACTGAATGGCATTTTACTAAGACTAAATTAAAACTTACTGTCCAAATTAACACTCATAGTGTGATGTGTAACAGTATAGATGTGTAATATTTGCCAGTTATTGACATTTGCCATAAAATAACAAAAAAATCAGTTTTATATCGATGTGTGCACTAGAATTAAGTAATCAACCACTACCACACCCCATACACAATGTCTCTAACCTTTCTCTCTTGTTTCTGTAGTCGAACAAAAAAAAACATTTCCTCAACTAAAACAGCCTGCAGTGGGGAAATTAAAGCGCCGCTACAAAAAGAAAAATACTAGTCCTGCCAAAAAGGGTCCAAGTCCACAAAAGAAACTATTTCCTGGAAACAGCCCTGCCAAATCCAGCCCCTCCAAAACACTTCCTCTGCCACTCAAACAGCCAGGCCTCAAAGTAAGATTGTTATCCAGTTATAATATTCTCCTGTTTATCTATAATATCTTTAGCCACTTGATACACTTTAAAAACATCTGTGTTCTAACTTTTTTGGGGGAAAAAGTATTTATCTGAGATGTTTTTCATTGGTAGACTGAAAATGTACAATGCCCGAGCACAGATGTCCCAGAGACGCTGTCCAAATTTAATCCTCGCCCAGTCCCAACCTTAGCTGGAGCTTATGAATTTAGTGACATCAGAACTCTGCTTCGTGAATGGGTCACCACCATCTCAGGTAGGGACGAACAGGAAGACCTTTTTAAATGCCAGTGTATATTTGCATTGTGCAGTTGGTTTATCTGTGTGGCGCTGCATATTCACAGAACCAATGGAAGAGGACATTCTCCAGGTGGTAAAGTACTGCACAGAACTGGTGGAAGATAAAGACCTGGAGAAACTCTACCTTGTCATCAAATACATGAAGAGGTACTCCTCTGAATGCTAATTTTTACAATAAACACATATGCGTTATAAATCTTACCAGTAGTATAGCTTGATTGGGCTTTTCTAATTAAACCATTTCATTGTCTTCGAAACTGTTGGTTTCAGACTTATGCAGCAGTCCTCGGAGTCAGTATGGAGCATGGCCTTTGACTTCATCCTTGACAATGTGCAGGTAGTGGTACAGCAAACCTATGGTAGCACTTTGAAGATCTCATAGGAGGACCGTCCTAACCTCAGTCACTGTGACATCAGCCCGAACCTGCCACCTCATCATGACAAAACCACTCGACTCTGCCAATCATTGTAGCATCGCTTGTCCTCTTCTCAGCTTCTCAGAGAACACAGAGGATTACAAGATCATGCCAATGAGGAATGATGAGGAACAGATGAGCATACCAGCTACATTCTGAAGCAGCTGAACACTGAGTTTTTCTTTCATCATGATGTCAATTCTCTAGACTAATGCCTAGAGGTATTTTGGTAACACCTCTCAATCGGGTTGTATTTGTTAGCATTAGTTAATGCATTAAGTGTTATGAAAGAACAATTAATAATTTTAAGCATTTATTAAGGTTGGTTATTGTTTAATTCATACATGTACTATTTTACTATTTAGTTCTTCTTAGTTATAAATGCATTAACCAATATTAACATACACTACTTTTGTAGCATTTAAAGATGTATATGTAAAAAATAAGGCACTTATTAATCTTGGTTAAAGCATTATTGATTTTTAGTTTGTGTTAACTATTGGGTTAACTAATATTAACATGTACAACCTGGTTATAAAATGTTACCACAACTTTTTTGAATGTTTAAATGCACTGACTGTCCTAAACCAAGCAAAGCCAAGCCTCTTTGCTTTCCGTTGGATTTTTTTTGTCTTTCTTGTCTTCATTTCTTGTGCTTCAAAACATGTGTTTATCTTGAAAGCCTCAGAAATATTTACAGACTTTGTAGCAAAGCAGAATGGAATGGCATGTTTTTTGCCTTTTAATGGTCAGTCCGAGTTAAAAGTGGAAATCGGGAAACTTCTATCAAAGTCAGTTTAGCATGTGGATACTAACATTTTATGTAAAGCTAACATTTATGTTTTTCTAGAAAAAATATTACTCCCTCTTATTGATTGTTTATTATTGTATGTTTGTCTGTATGTGTAAAAGAGCTAAGAGAGAGAGATAAATATTTATGAAGAGAAAGATTAAAACATTGGCCAGGTTAATTTGACTAAATTGAGTTTCAAATGTCTTGTCATGCTTCTCAGTCTTTTATTCTAAATTTGTGGATGTGGTGCTGGAAGAAAGGATGGGTTTTTCAATCAGGTGGATGTGAACTGCATAATAATATGTCTAGATAATTCAGTACAACATTCCAAATGAAGCATTTTCCTCTCAATTCCTGTTCAGTGTAGGTTTGGCTTTATGTATAAACAGAATGTACTTGAGTCCTCAAAGTTTGTACTTTCTTGGTTTTAAGAAGCTGCTCAAGAGACAGACATCTGTTATTATGTCACATTATCATGACATTTCAGAGAGGAAGACCTAAAAATTAGTACTTTGTCAAAGATCTGTCATGACAGAATGACCCGTGCCTGAAGACCTGAAGCTGTGACATAATTTGTATGTTTTCTAAATTTGCAAATAAATTTGGATAAGTGATACTGCCTTGTTGTTGTTTTTTTATGTATGTATTTATAATTTTTGACCCACAAAACCAGCCTTAAGGGTCAATTTTTTTTTTTTGGTGAGATTTATACATCATCTGAAAACTGAAAAAAATAACTTTCCATTGATGTATGGTTTGTTAGGATAGGTAAATAAAAATAAAAATATATTTTTTAGTGTTTTTTTAATGATTTAATTCATTATTAGCTTTGGATGCAATATAATGTTTAATGCACCTCATGTTGTAAATTACAATTAAACATATTTTCTTACTCTCTGCATTTTTTTACATCATTATGGTACAAAAGATAATCTTATTTAAGTCAATGTGATAAATGAGTTGTCAAAAGTAATCTAAAAGTAATCTGATTATATTACCTAAAATGTGTAATGTAATGGATTACGTTGCTGACTACAATTTTTGTCATGTAATCTGGAATCAGTAACAGATTACAATATGTAAGTAATCTACCCAGCTCTGCCTGTGGTACTTATGACTGGTTTTGTGATCCAGGGTCTTATTTGTTTATCAGACTAAAATGTATCTGTAAATAACGTTACTAACAATAATGTAACAGAGAACATCTCACGCTAAGCTAATTAAATAAGATACCTAAAAAGGACAAAGACAAAAGGCATTTACCTCTAGAACGAGCTGTATTTTGTGTAATGTCGCAAAATAATACAGTTGGGTTACTATGGGTAAGCTCAGTGGCAGTAACGATATTGAAAATAAATTACGTGCAATTTTGAAATAAACAAGGCGACTGCTTTTTACATTTGTACAAACAATGTATGATAGAACAATAAAAAAATGCATATTAATTAATGCGTCGAACGCGCTACATTTGCATGACGTGATCAGTCGACGACTCGACGCGCAACCTACGTCAGTGTGCCGCCTTCTAGAAATCATACGGCTTCGGTAAGTGCTCTCCCCTGACCTATATAAAAATAGGAATACATTTAAACGTTATGTCAGTTAAATTATGTATAGTTTTTCGTTGCTTTCTGTAGAGTGTGTTGCTTTCCGCTCAACCAGGCAACAGCTAATTATTAGTCTTTGTTGGCGATCAAAGCTGCCGTTAGCACGGTGCTTGAAAGCCAGAGCAGACGCTAGCACTAGCACGATTTGACACAAAGCCCAGCATATCAGTTTTAAACTCGACAGTCCTTATTTACAAAAGCTTATTGCTTGTTGAAATCGTAAAATGATGATCAGACACTGAAAAACTGTAAAAAGTAAACCAAGTTGGCGTGTTCACTGTAGTCAGGCGCTGGCCCTATACTAGTATCTCTATTGTTGTGAATAAACAGAATAGCCATAAAACCCAGACAACTATTGACTGACTTGTGCCACACCTTTCATACACGAGCAGCATTTGTTAAATTTCATGCTCTCTGCACGTTTCAATTTAGAGCTGTTTACCAAGTAGCTTATTGTTTTATTTCAACAGACGCCTTAAAACTATTAAGTAAAAAAAAAATAAAATAAATAAAATAATAATAAAGGCACCAGTGCCATGTTTTGTTGTTAGACGCGTGATAAACAGTTAACAACGTAACGTTAATCAAGTATGAAAAGTATCTTGTTTTAATAAATGTATTTTAAAAAGTGATCAAATTTACTGTTAGTACCTAATTTCAATTTGATGTGTTTCTAAAAGGCAGTCAGGAAGTGAGAGAAAATGGCCAGTCAGTCCATGGAGGTTGTTGCAAAGGCTCTAGAGCAGCAGGTGCTGCAGTCGGCACGGATGGTGGAAGAGCAGCTGGATGCCGAACTGGAGAAGCTAGAGTGCATGGATGAAGATGAGCTGGAGCGCCTCAAGGAGAGAAGGCTTGAGGCCCTTAAGAAAGCTCAGAAACAGAAGCAGGTGGGTATGGAGAGTTTGCACTTACATTATGGTTTGGTCAGTTACCCTGATACACAGCCATATTTGAGATACTCGGATGTAAACAGCTGCATTGCTTTATTGTACTACTGAATAAAATATTTTGACACACTAAAGTTAATAGGTGGTAAATGTACATATGAGCAGTTTTAATTAAGATATTAGCCTAATATTTTACCTACCTGACTTTAATGATAAGAACAAAAATTATATTCTTGCCCTGGAAATACTGGTTCAGTTTGGCAAACTACAAATGCCTTTTGTTCCTCAGACAGTTTTTGCAATCTTCTCCTTAATTTGTTATAGCTTTTTGTAGTCTATAGCACTCGAATGTTTTTTCTGTTCTGACCGATTAGTACAGCCCAAAACCTGACAATAATTGACCATTTCAGCAGCAAGTTGCTTTTTGGTTCAGTGGCTTTGTTTGTGTTCAGTGCTGCCAATATGGCTATTTATTACGTGTCATGAAAACACTATTATAAATGTTTTTAATGAAATATTGGTCTAAATTTGAAGCTTGCTTTAAATACAGTTTTAAAATGAGTTATCCACATATGTGTTTATTACAGTGCATTGAAACAGATCAGATTCCCCCACAAGTGTGATTAAACTTTGTGGTCCGTTGTATTTGTCTGTCCTCAGGAGTGGATGTCTAAAGGACATGGTGAATACAGAGAGATCCCAAGCGAGAAGGATTTCTTTGCTGAGGTGAAAGAAAGCAAAAATGTGGTCTGCCATTTCTACAGAGATTCTACCTTCAGGTATTTTTCTTATACTAATTTTGTGTTTTGTTTTATAAATCAATTGTGAATACATATAGTCTTCATTTTTTTTCCAAAGATACAAAATTTTGGATAAGCATCTAGCTATTTTGGCAAAGAAACATCTGGAAACAAAGTTCATCAAACTAAATGTTGAGAAGGCTCCATTCCTAACTGAGAGGCTGAGGATTAAAGTCATTCCAACAATGGCTCTGGTGAAGGATGGGAAGACTAAGGATTATGTTGTGGGCTTCACCGACCTGGGCAACACAGATGAATTCCCTACTGAAATGCTGGAGTGGAGACTGGGCTGCTCAGATATCATTAACTACAGGTGAGTGAAGGATACATATTATTCTATATTCTATTAACCTTTTTTACACGAGTGGGCATGGCTATTAGGGCTGGTCCGAATACCATTTTTTGAGCTTCGAAGCTTCGGCAGAAATCAACACTGAATATTCGAAGTTTCGAAGGGAAGGGGCTGAACATATTCTTCTCTCTAATAAAGGCAGGAATCTCTGTGTGTCTGACCTTCTATTTGCATTTTTTTTATGTTAAGAACCGTTCATCTAATCAATTTAAGACATTGCAGGTTGTGTTGCTGCAGACCCAAGGGAGTGCAGTGGGAGAGTGGGTTCTTTGGGAAGCTGAGCAAAGTTATCTTTGCCTTACAACCAAAACCACACTTCTTTAGAAACATTCTTCCAGAGTGAATCCCTTGCAGCAGTGCAGCCAAATGAAGCACGTTGATGGGCGCGCTCTTTCTCGCGCTCTAGTCTACATGTGCGCAGGCGCGCTTTTCCGGGAGAAATGCTCATATAAGGAGTTCCACCATCGATTGAGAAAAAAAACAAAACAAAAAAAAAAAACAGCCGAAACTTGTACCAACCCGGAAGTAAGATTTTTGGCACAATAATTCTCCGTCACTCGTCCAAATAATTTTTTTTAAACTTTGGCCATGTTTAGCATGAGAATTCAACTCTTTAACACTGTAAATAACTCTGAATATACAAAACACCATTGTTCCCCTCCCCCTTTAAATAAAAGAAAGAAAAATAAATTAACGAAGTTCAACGAACTGTAATAAATAAAGAACATGGTAGCACTTTCAATAACGGCATGACACATTTTAATTAATGAAAAGTTTAAATACAATTAAATTAATTTTCTTATACAAAATAAAACAAACTGTAATGGGCTAAATAGAGCAAGGTAACGTTAGGCTGGCTAGACCGCTCACATTTCAATAAACAAGCTATTTCTTTACAAAGTCAAACTTTCAAATAAATCACAATCAGGTTGCAAGCTAGCTACTAAGGCTACTTAGTCTACCTACACTCTTTTCATGTTGTGTGCGAGGAAGATGAGTTTGTCAAGATTTTCAGGTAAACGGGAACTTCGGGTCTAATTTACAATATAGCCAGCTTTTTGTTGCGCTCTGACAGAGTTGAAGTAGCCAGAATGCAAAGGTGGTGTTTGGCTGCAAATGCAGCTTTGCGCTGTCTCCGTGTTCTTCTTTATCTTCGTCATTGGACCGCATTAAAATCTCCTACTACAATCTCTTCTCCACTCATATTTAATCACGAATGAGAACTGTTTTGCGGGCATTTCAGGTGTTCAGGGAAAAAGAAAAAAACAGAATATTTGAATCTCAAAATTTAAAATCGAATGCAAACCCACTGACATTATCGTGATGAATTTGTTCTAACACCGTTTAACTCTGAGACTGTTTTCTAAACTACAGTGAATAAACTGATAATGTCAGAAATGTTGAGGGTATCCAAATACATTTTGGTTTGACTGTAAATGTCTTAACAGTAACTTCTGATGAATTTAATGTGTCCTTGCTGAATAAAAGTAATAATTTCTTTTTTTTCTTTTTTTTAATTAAAACTACTTTTACATTTCTTTGGTTTCTCCTCCTAGTGGGAATCTTTTGGAGCCACCAACTGTTGGACAGAAGTCAGGGTCAAAGTTCACCAAGGTGGAGAAAAAGACCATCAGAGGCAAAGGTTATGACTCGGACTCTGAATCTGATGAGGACTAGAGGACAAAAACATCAAGCTCCGTTTTTCTCAGGGCTTCCTACATAACAGTCCTAAATCTTGTAACACCACTTTGTGGTCACTTATTTTTGGTTGTTTTTTGCAGTGTCTGTCTATTTAATTTCTTCTGTTTCTCATCTTTGTCTTATGTTTGCCCATTTTAAGATGAATGAATACCACCAGATAGGGTATTAATACTTCATTTCATATCTCTTTAGTTTTAATGTACAGAAGTGAAACTTTTCTATGGAGTAAAATTCTGAAGAAGGTTCTCTCTCTTTAGCATTGATTTATTATCTAAGGAAGATTGAGTTTTTGTAAGACGGAACATCCGGAAGCATTTAAACAATGGTGCAAACGTAAAATTGATATTTTTGCCTCTGATGGACTGATGCTCAGATCAGTGAGCATCAAACAAGTGCCAAGGAAGCAAACTTCTGTATTTCACTAAGAATTGTCACCTCTTTCTCCCATTGATGTGAAGGAAGTGCATTTTTTTTCTTTTATAGCAGTAACATGACTTATTAAAAAAATATATAATATGCCTGTTTTGTTCATGTTAATGAAAAATGTTTTTCTGTCTCACTGAACACATTGATTTAAATATTACTTTATGTGAGAGACTGATGTTTAAAAAAGCAGTTTTGTAGAAGATAATCTAATTTATAATTTACATATATGCAATTGGCTGTCACTTTCATACAGAGCAACCAAGTACACATGTACATTTGATCAGTTCTTGCTTTCCCAAGGAATGCTCTACTGTTTAAGCTACAGTAAAGAAGAGTGATATTCAAATCTTTATTAAACAACAAAAACATCACATAAATGACAGGTCACAAAAATTCTACGACTCAATGGCTTTCTGTTCAACCGGTTTCAGGAGATGTTTCACCACCAGCTCCCCTTTGCTATTCAGATATGTGTTAGCCATGTCCTCCTCAGCAGGTAATCCATATGGAAGCTTGAGAGGCTCAATCCTGCAGATAAAGATATTATTTAAGTGTGTTTGCAATGGTCACCTATCATGTTAAACTGATTTAAGTTGTGAACTGTGTAAATCCAGCTTACCTAACTAGATGCTTAATGATTTTCAGTAGATTGTTCACTGATGGGGTGTTCTTGTGGATACGGGGTTCATGTGCCTGGTGATAAAGAACATGATGTATTGAATTATAACATTTCATTGGAAAATGATCATTTCTTAAAATAACTAATTTTTAAAAGAAGGATCACATCCTACCTTCATAAGCCCTAAACTCTTTACAACCTTCTTTTCCCAATAGGGTCGTCTCATTGTGCTTTTAACTCGTGTTACTATATGCAGTTTATGTGGATGTTGTGGATCACCACCGTACATGTCATGTTCTTTTGCTCGTTCCTCAAACACCTGAAAGACGAAAATATGGTGTGATGTTAATACGTTTAATGAACAGATACGAACAAAACGATACAAGCATATTTGAACCGCCACATACCTGTGCAGGGATGCGACTCTTAGTGAATTTAGTACGACATGATGTGGCTTGTGTCAGATTCTGTAATGGCAGTTTTAATATGATATGGTCATCAAGTAATTTAGCACAATTTATGTATTGAAACTGATAAAGTAATGTGAAAGAAACTCACCTTTGTCACACTACAGGCAGATGTAAGTAGAGCTCGATACAGTCCTGCCATGATTACACACTGACTGGCATTGACTTGAACGCTACTTAGGAAGGTTATTAGCTAGCAAGCTAGCTAGAATTAATTATGCCCAGTGCAGCGCTCAATAACTAAACTATATAACCCCAACTGCATAAAGAAATGCAATGTTATTTACTCAAATACCCATGTTATTGCAATATGTTAACCAATAAACGTACCATAACAACTAACTGTACTTCAACGCATGCACGTATGTCAAATATGTTGACTGGAAACGGAAACGACTCTTTGTTAAAAGAGTCATTTCAAAATAAAAGTTCCCCGAGCCGAAGCCTTAGAACGGTTCATTTCATAGAACCGATTAAAGGTATTCTACAATTCTGCTACAACAACTTTTCCTATAAGGGCAATATGTTTATTACCGTTTTTACTAATAAGTTGTATTTATTGTAATTTCACGTGTCCCAGTTTGCTACATGATTAAGCTTTAAAAAATTATGAACCTACACTACCATTCAAAAGTTGTTAGATAATTAGATTTTAGAAGTTTTTTCACTAAGCCTGCATTTATTGATTCCAAAGTACAACAAAACAATCAACTTTTTAAATATTTTTACTATTTAAAATAGCTGTTGTATATGTAATATATTTTTTACAATGGAATTTATTCCTGTGATTTCAAAGCTTATCTTTGGATCTTTCTATTCATCGGAGAATCCTATTATTGTCAAAGTATTGATAATAATAATAATAATAATAATTTACTTGAACAGCAAATCGGCATATTAGAATGATTTTAAAGGGTCATGTGACACTGAAGTTTAATGATGCTGAAATTTTAGCTTTGATCACAGGAATAAATTACCTTTTAAAATATATTCAAACAGAAAGCAGTTCTTCTTCTAAATAGTGAAACTATTTCACAATATTACAGCTTTTCCTGTATTTTGGAACAAATAAATGAAAGCTTGGTGAGACTTTTTTTTTTTTTTTTTATAAAACATTAAAAATCTTACTGTCCAAAAACGTTTGACTGGTAGTGTAAGTATAATTTACATTTAAAATAAACTTTTTTTTTTCAACAATTGTTTAAATTAACAAAATCGGACATTCGAAAGAGCCGATTCCCAGTACAGCCATGTACAGCTCAGTAAGTTGTTTACACAGAATGAATCATTCAGACTGTTCAATAGATTCACTGAAAAGAACCGAATCGAAAGAATGATTCATTTCTAAATAGAAAGTGGGCAAAGAAAGGCGTTGTGGAACTAAACGAAACGAAACGCGAAACTTCGTAGCCTTTCAAGCTCATTGCGATTTTTGTTGAGTTTGCGACTTTGTAGAGACATGGGAAAACGTGTAGCTGTAGTTTTGTCAGGCTGCGGTGTGTTTGATGGAAGTGAAATCCACGAGGCGTCTGCGGTTCTGGTTCATTTGAGCCGTCAGCAAGCTACTGTAAGTTTATTAGCGCTAATGCTCTTCACTGCAGCATAGAATGCAACAGTAGAGAGAAAATAAAATAAAATAAAATAAAATAAAACAGAACACTATATAATACCAATGCAACAAATAGTTGACTCACCTGCACAGGACTAGTCAAGGTGATTTTATTTATATCAGATCACGTATTTAAATATGGACATGAGATAACCATGAATGAATTGACAAGCTGACTTTTCCCCTTCAGTGGATATACTGCAGTGACTTATGACAAAGAAGCAGTTCATCTAAACTAAATATTGTACTTTAGAGTATATTTGTACCTTATGTTTAGCTGGTTTAAAATCATTCTCAGCCTACTTCGTAAAATAGCATGTAATTCATTGTTCTTTTACGTTGACGTTCCCACAGGTCAATATATTTGCACCCAACACTGATCAGATGCATGTTGTAGATCACTTGAAAGGCTCTCCAACAGAGGAAAAGAGAAATGTGCTTGTGGAGAGTGCCAGACTGGCCCGTGGTAATATCAAAGACCTCTCTGAGCTCAACGTAAAGGATCTGGATGCCATCATCTTCCCTGGTTAGCACACTACTTCTGGAAAAATGTCCATACACTCTTAAGCTTAGCGGTTTGATTAGTATTATTTTAACATTATTTTTGCAGGTGGCTTTGGAGCAGCCAAGAACCTGTGTAGCTGGGCTGTCCAGGGTAAAGACTGCTCGGTTAATGAGCAGGTCAAAACAGTGCTGGAGGCCTTTCATGCTGAGAAGAAGCCCATTGGCTTGTGCTGTATCTCACCTGTGCTGGCTGCTATGGTTTTCCCTGGCTGTGAAGTGACTGTTGGACATGAACAGGATGATAGGTAAATTATGGGACTTACAATGGTTTTAGGAGATATTAAGTTTGTGTACAAAACAAACTCTGCAAACATATAGAAACTTGTGCTTAATGCAGCTAGTTGGTGTCAGATATATCTTAAATGTGCATATCCACTACTGTTCAAAAGTTTATACACTACCAGAACAAAGTATTTGAACATTAAGATTTAAATTTTTTTTTTTAAAGAATCTCTTCTGCTCACTAAGCCTGCATTTATTTGCTCCAAAGTACAGCAAAAGTAGTAACATTTTGAAATATTTTTACTAATTAAAATAACTCTTTTCTATTTGAATATATTTTAAAATCATATGACTCTTTAGAGATCATTCTAATATGCTGAATTGCTGTTCAAGAAACTTGTATAATAACTTTTATTATTATTATTATTATTATTATTATTATTATTATTATTATTATTATCCATATTTAAAATAGGATTCTTTGATAAATAGAAAGATCAAAAGATCAGCATTTATCTGAAATTAAAAGATTTTGTAACATACACTATACCATTCAAAAACTTGGAGTCAGTATATTTGTGTGTGGGGGGGGTGCTTTTATTTAGCAAGGATGCTTTAAATGGATCAAAAGTGATGATAAAGCCATTTGTAATGTTACAGAAGATTTCTATTTCAGATAAATGCTGTTCATCTGAACTTTCTTTTCATCAAAGAAACCTGAGCAAATTCTACTCTGTTTTCAACATCATAATAATATATATATATATATATATATATATATATATATATATATATATATATATATTGGACAGCAAATGAAGGATCATGTGAGTAATGATCCTAAAAAATGCTCTTTAAGGACAAATAGTCTATCTACAGGTCCTTCTCAAAAAATTAGCATATTGTGATAAAGTTCATTATTTTCTGTAATGTACTGATAAACATTAGACTTTCATATATTTTAGATTCATTACACGCAACTCGAAGTAGTTCAAGCCTTTTATTGTTTTAATATTGATGATTTTGGCATACAGCTCATGAAAACCCAAAATTCCTATCTCAAAAAATTAGCATATCATGAAAAGGTTCTCTAAACGAGCTATTAACCTAATCATCTGAATCAACTAATTAACGCTAAACACCTGCAAAAGATTCCTGAGGCTTTTAAAAACTCCCAGCCTGGTTCATTACTCAAAACCGCAATCATGGGTAAGACT
Source organism: Cirrhinus molitorella (assembly GCA_033026305.1). Taxonomy (NCBI): domain Eukaryota; kingdom Metazoa; phylum Chordata; class Actinopteri; order Cypriniformes; family Cyprinidae; genus Cirrhinus; species Cirrhinus molitorella. The sequence continues at coordinate 25,047,940 of CM065122.1, read as the reverse complement.
GCCGACCTGACTGCTGTCCAGAAGGCCATCATTGACACCCTCAAGCAAGAGGTCTGTGGGAAGGAAAAAGTGTGGCAGAAAACGCTGCACAACGAGAAGAGGTGACCGGACCCTGAGGAAGATTGTGGAGAAGGACCGATTCCAGACCTTGGGGGACCTGCGGAAGCAGTGGACTGAGTCTGGAGTAGAAACATCCAGAGCCACCGTGTACAGGCGTGTGCAGGAAATGGGCTACAGGTGCCGCATTCCCCAGGTCAAGCCACTTTTGAACCAGAAACAGCGGCAGAAGCGCCTGACCTGGGCTACAGAGAAGCAGCACTGGACTGTTGCTCAGTGGTCCAAAGTACTTTTTTCGGATGAAAGCAAATTTTGCATGTCATTCGGAAATCAAGGTGCCAGAGTCTGGAGGAAGACTGGGGAGAGGGAAATGCCAAAATGCCTGAAGTCCAGTGTCAAGTACCCGTAGTCAGTGATGGTCTGGGGTGCCATGTCAGCTGCTGGTGTTGGTCCACTGTGTTTTATCAAGGGCAGGGTCAATGCAGCTAGCTATCAGGAGATTTTGGAGCACTTCATGCTTCCATCTGCTGAAAAGCTTTATGGAGATGAAGATTTCATTTTTCAGCACGACCTGGCACCTGCTCACAGTGCCAAAACCACTGGTAAATGGTTTACTGACCATGGTATTACTGTGCTCAATTGGCCTGCCAACTCTCCTGACCTGAACCCCATAGAGAATCTGTGGGATATTGTGAAGAGAAAGTTGAGAGACGCAAGACCCAACACTCTGGATGAGCTTAAGGCCGCTATCGAAGCATCCTGGGCCTCCATAACACCTCAGCAGTGCCACAGGCTGATTGCCTCCATGCCACGCTGCATTGAAGCAGTCATTTCTGCAAAAGGATTCCCGACCAAGTATTGAGTGCATAACTGAACATAATTATTTGAAGGTTGACTTTTTTTGTATTAAAAACACTTTTCTTTTATTGGTCGGATGAAATATGCAAATTGTTTGAGATAGGAATTTTGGGTTTTCATGAGCTGTATGCCAAAATCATCAATATTAAAACAAAAAAAGGCTTGAACTACTTCGAGTTGTGTGTAATGAATCTAAAATATATGAAAGTCTAATGTTTATCAGTACATTACAGAAAATAATGAACTTTATTACAATATGCTAATTTTTTGAGAAGGACCTGTATGCTAAAAAAAAAAAAAGCTTTGAAATCACAGGAATAAATTACGCTTTCAAAATATATATTCAAATAGAAAACAGTTATGTTAAATAGTAAAAATATTTGTGATTTATACACAGTTATCTTTAGGCTTATATATTTTTTTCAAGAAAATTGCGATATTAATATAAAAAGACAGCACTGAGGCATTTGAATCTTTGGCTTTCAGGTATCCAGATGTTCCAGACACTGCTGAAGCTATTTCTCAGCTTGGCTGCAAGCACATCTGCAAGCATGTGAATGAGGCTCATGTCGATGAGAAAAATAAGATTGTCACCACCTGCGCTTTCATGTGCAAAGCACCACTACATGAAATATTTGATGGAATTGGAGTGATGGTACAGGAGGTGCTGAAACTTGCCTGAATTCCTGCAAAATAGATGGATTGGCCCTGTGTTTCTAATGTTTGTATATAACATTTCCAACGTCTAAAAAAACAAGTAACATAATTGACCCTTTGCAAAGACCCACTACCCCTTGGTTACTGTTTCTATGAAAATACATCGCAGAGTAAAGAAAACTGAAAAAACACAGACAGAAAAGGTTAGTTTAGATATGATGTAAGTCTCAGCTTTAAAATCTTGTAATGTTTTAAGAAGTCCAAACTATACAGTTTTGTGGCTCTTTAATATGTCATGACAGATCACTGTAGTGCCTCAGTTCAAGCGGCACGTGAACTGATCATCATACTAGTTCTAAAATGAAATAAACATGAATGAACATCAGAAGGTATCTTGTTTCAACTGCGGAAAGACGTCAATACACATTGTTTTTCAAGTTCAAGTCTGCCAATGTGAATCTATTCGGACAAAAATGTCAGTTTAGTCATCATGATTGGTCAGATCGCCTGTCACAGATGGAATAATGAGTTCAAGCCTTATTTATTGATTGGAAAATAATTTGTGATGACATCTGAACATTTTCTTTAGTAATGCTTGTTTTCTAAGTCTAAGGGTTTGTCAGAAGCACAGATGTTGTATAACTTTCATTTGAACCTGTTTTCTAAAAACACACTATAAAGGTCATATAAACTACAGTTTTTATTCAGAAGTACTTTTATTCAGCAAGAATGCATTACATTGATCAAATGCTGAAATGTGTCTTGATCAGCATATTAGAATGATTTCTGAAGGAAGGGTCATGTGACTGATGACTTTATATTAAAACATCTGAATAGGAACCAGTTATTTTAAATTGTACTAATAATTCACAGTGTTACAGTTTTACTGACTTCTTTCAAAAAAATCTAATGTGATAATGTAAATGATTTTATTAGATCAACAAATATACAATCATTGTCATTTGAAGGTAATTTCAACATGGAATAGAAAAAGAAATACAGAACAGAAAACAGTGAGGCACAAACAAAAGAGGAAAATGATGTGAAACCTTTCATTGAGAAATGTGAAAACGAACAAAGCTGTATTCTCTCTCTACTTTCAGTTTGACAAGTGAAAGGAACTGACTTTCCACTTTCTGGGAAATACTACATCTGATGAAAGAGCACTATTACTTAATGCTGTGTATTTGGAAAAAAAATCTGACATTGCAGAAATACTGTAGGTTAGCAAGAATACACCTAAAATGCTTGTCAAATATATAGACAAGGTCATCAAATAAAAGTTGGTTTTGATGAGTAAATAACTTGCAACAATTTGTATGGAGTACAAAATGCAAGATTTAAATCACAACACCACCGTGGTTCTCATCTCATCAGCATTTACACATTTATCATATTCACCATCAAATGCACCAAAATGAGATTATAATAAGGACAGGTTTCACTATGACAAGTGGTCATACTTTAGGCTAAATTATGTCAGAATTCAGGCCAAAGCTGAGTAGCGGCGCTCATCTCTGTGCATCATGTGCTTATTAAAGTGCATGTATGACCATAGAATTGAACAGTCGTGGTTTGTGTCCAGATGGTCTACAGTGTAAATAATACCCTCCACGACATCAGCGCTCAGCACATTTGAAGCATTAGCCTTGAACTTCCTCACCAGATCCTCATGACTAAGTGGTTTCCTCCAATGACCATAAAAAGTATTGCAGCGTGCAGTGAACGGTTCCCCCTGTGTTGTCTCCACTGCAATTTCGCAATACATCTTTTCAAAACTCGAATGATTGTCTTGTGGATTTTCCAACTGCACTTTCAGAAGCAACTCCTTCAGGGAACTTCTGTTTATCTGGCTTTTGCTAAAGGAGTCGACGCTGACCTTTCCATCCAGCAGTGCAGTACAGCAGTTAAACTGGAATGAGTGTCTGGCCTGGTGCTCGCTATCCGGAAGAGGGCAGTCTACATATCTGGATGAGGGCACCCTGAGAGTGATCTTTTTGATTTGACTGAGATCTGCATTTGGGTATTTGTCCAAAAATTTCGCCCTCGCTTCTATTGCTGCATCTGCCACCCAGTGCATCCCAAGATGAGCGGGAAAGCGCTTCTGTGCAATGTTCTGGTCTTCTAACACCCACCTGTAATGAGAACCAGGGGTGACCTCAGCCAGTGGGTGAGGGACGTAATCTGGATAGAAGGCCCCAAAGCCTGATTCCAGATCCAGAATCTGTGCGTTACCCTCGAGACCAAGAAAAGCGAGCTGGGAGGCTTCCAGACCTCCCCGGGCTGCATTGCCCATGTGCAGAGGTTTGGTTTGAGTCGCAGCGTTTGCCATGGGCGCTCCAGCAGATGAGCAGGCTATGGCTAGAGCTGCTATGCTCTGGGCCGCTGGGAGACCCAAAAGTTTAGCTGTAGCAGCTGCGCTGCCCATAACTCCAACAACTGCAGGCGGGTGAAATCTGAAAGGGACACATGAATCAAAAATAAATATATGTAATAAATAAAAACATCTGTGTTAATCAAACAGGGGGGTGTTCCATAAAACAAGTTTACCAAATAAGCCAGGATTATTTCAGTTAGTCTGACTTATTGTCACTTGATTTGGCTCAAAATAAGTCAGACTAACTGAAATAAGCCTGGCTTATTTAGTAAACTTGTTTTATGGAACACCCCCCAGGTAAGATAAGGGCAGTCATACTGTTTTGCATTAAAATCAAATTCCAGTAGAACTGTTTAAAAAACTAATTAGAAACTTGTTCTGCTCATGTTTTGTGAATGCAGCCATTTAAGTATTTCATTATTGTACGGCTCTGTGGAATACTCGTTTCTGATTGGTCAGTCACCACATTCCGGATATGTTATTCCCAGATATGTTATTCCTCATCCGAGTAACTGCAGTCGGGGCTATTCACTTGTTGGGAACGTTTTTTCTAAGTAATAATAAAATATTATTATTTTTTCTGTACAGATCTTTAAATATGTCATCCTGGTATTGACTCGCTCTCTCTTCATACAAACGCAGCTGCTGTCATTTTGCGACTATTGTTTTGTACACTGTAATGGATTGTAAGACAACTAACAAACTGGTAAGATTTTAAAACAGTTTCATATTAAATCAACATCTTTTATCGACATATTTATTTATGTGGGGAAATGTTATGTAATAAGACTGCAGTGTATCCCTTAAATGTTCCATCTAGTTTGACTTTGCCGCTTCCCTGACAGCACACATACATCACAGAGACGTCTGCATTTACATCTGCGAGATGTATTTTTTAGAGTGTTTGTTCATTTGCAATATGCCTATAGGACATTTCCTATTAGATGTCAAATAAACATTTATTAAATGTCTTTAAGATGTTTATGATTTGAATGTATGTAAAACTGACATCTTACAGACGTCTGTCAGATGTTTGTGCACAGCAGATACTTTCCAGATCATGCGGTCTTAAACAGACATCTTGCAGATGTACGTGTACTATCTGGGTTGCTAACAACAACTTTCTTCATGGAAGCTTTATATTCAAATATTTCAACTCAGATCAATGTTTTGTGTCTAATTATTTACTTTTGTGGCAAGCAATCGTGTAAAATAAGTGGGATAATGTACATTCAGCTGGTTGTTACTGCAAAATAAAGCCCTTCAGTCTAATAAAACAGCCCTCCGATAATTATGTACATTCCAACAGTTAAAAATGTACACTGCTGCTCATTTAGCAAGTATGCATTAACTTGATCAAAAAATTATTACATCATTACAAAAGATTTCTGTTTGAAATAAACACTGTTCTTATGAAATTTCTGTTCATGAATAATAAACACTGATGAATGTTTCTTGAACATCAAATCAGCATATTAGAATGATTTCTGAAGGATCTCATGACACTGAAGACTAAAGTAATTATGCTAAAAATTGAGCTTTGTCACCATATATATAAATTACATCTTAAAATATATTAATACAGTTATTTTAACTTGTAATAATACTTCACAGTATAACTTTTTTTTGATCAAATAAATGCAGACTTAGTGAGTAGTAGAGACTTTTTACTGAACCCAAAAGTTTGAATGGTAGTATAATTACACTTAGATTTCAATCCATAACTGATTATTCAGAAACAAATTATTTGTTAAGCAATACTGAATATTGAATTAATTATTAATGAGACTGAATTCATAGATTGCCACTACATTTGATTAATGCAGTGCTGCTACTTATTTTGATATTCCACAAATACATAATGTTTCAGTTTCAAAAAGTTTCAGTTTCAGCCCCAATTACTAAAACTGAAAATGCCTACTATGTCCAATTGAAAGTCAAATCATATGATTTGCTTTAAAGATGTATTTAAAATATATATTTTTTAAATATTGCATAATTGTACGTTTTAGAAAATACTGTTACCTTTTGGGAATGTTGTATGCCTCTTTAGAAAACCTCAGGAGTCTCCCCTGAACCTCTATGCCTACGTTGAAAGCCAGCAACAGCTCCAGGCCAGAGGGTTTAACAGGCAAAGTTTCAGCCAGGGCCAGGACAGCCGGCAACACCGCGCCAGAGGGGTGAGTGGCTGGATGCCAGGTGTCATCAAAGTCCATAGAGTGAACCTAATATTTCACAGGAACACATCCTATTATCAACCTGAGAGAATACAAACTGCATGTGCTTTAGCAGCATTTGCTTGATTATGAAGAAATGAGTATATTTATATCAAAATATATCAGCCTATTTGTCAGATCATTGAGTAATGTTTAAAATAACCTACCGCAACTCCATTAACAAAAGCAGCATACTGAGGTGGAAGAGATAATCCTGGTCTTCCCCAGACCTTGCTGTTTTCCAGTGCTTGCTGCCTCTAATTAATACATGATCAAACAAATGTGCATTAAACATCAAAGAAGGACAACTAAGCAATATTCCTCTGTGTAAACACCATCCTTACTTGGCTGTACTGAAGAACTGTGTTAAAGACTGGCGTGCTGGTTCCAAGCAATCCCACTCCCAGCGTGTCCAGTATCATTCGCTTGCTCCTCCTAATCACTTCATCTGTCAGATGAGATGTGCTCAGACAGGAGACTGCTGCTCCAAAACTCTCAGTAACTCCCTGACAAAATAATCATCATAATAATTTTGCATAGCACATCAACTGCAAAAATTTGGATGCATTTGATTTTTAAGTGTAGCAATATGTGTGTAAAATAGCTGGATGAATTATCTAAAATTGATTTATCTGCAAAGAAATAAGTGAGTAGAAGTCAGTACCTTTCTGATCATTGTCTGAATCCTACTGTGAGCTCAGTGGTAATGTTCGCCTTTTATACTAATGGTTCTATGAGCAAAACTGGTTCACAAACCACCAACTTTCCAAGGTTACTTAACCACAATAGCGTTAAGTGCACTGTTTCACAATTTGCAACTACCTTATGGCATTAAATCACAGTTCAAACTTTGTACAAGAACATGACTACATGATCATTTTCATGTACCATATGTTTGGATTTTACAATATATATCCACAAAATATTTAGCAATAAAAAAAACAAAAAAGTTTAAAACCTAAATATAAGACCAACAAATAATAATAATAATTAATAATAATAATAATAAAAATAATAATAATAATAATAAATGTTTATTATTAGTATGGTTAATTGACAGGTAATTGTCCACACATAAAATAAATAAAATTAAATTAAATCTTTTTACAGGAAAAATCATTTAATGGAATCAGAGTGCTCTCATGGAATGAAATTGAAAACAGGAGCATTATCAAACCATATGATATTATGACATAACATATCATGAACTTCTATGTACACTAAGTGTGCATCTCCAGCATTTGTGAAATCTGGAATTTCTTTTGCAATTGTGTTTTAGTGTCAATGGCACTGTTCTGTCAGTTACTGGTTCCTCATAGTGTCACATGAGTGTGACCCTTCTAAAGTGAAAGAAATATAGGCTGTAATATATGTTAATGTAATTTTCTAGACAGTATTAAATTATTAGGCTTTCCAGCAGTTAATGTCATTAATATTTACATGACAGTAGATTTAGATTTATTATTTAAGTGCCTTACAAGTGTTTTATAAAACGGTTTAAAGACAGTTTTCTTGACATTATTCTAGTTTAATAAATGGTTATTTACCATTAATATTTTTTGTTATGCATGAATCATTATATAGCTCACCAACTGATTTGGGTGACAAGTAAAGGGGCTAAATGTGCAGCTGGTGCACCAGGACAAAAAAACGCTTTAGAAATCATAAGAAATTATATATCACTTGAAGACTTCAAATTTCAAAATTCATCCTTTGGAAACCATTTTAAAATCAGACATTGCATTATCATGGAAATTGTACATGAAAATCATATTACAAAATGTTTTTGTTCATGAATTATCAAAAATTACATTTGGATAGTGCATTTTCATGTCTATGTTCACAATAGGGAGTGACAGTTAAAGGGTTAAAGGTCTTGCTGATAGCCTAACATAAATGAGCTGTCATACACTAACAGTCGAAAGTGTTTGAAAACTAAGATTTTTTTTATGTTTTTTAAGTTAGTCTCTTTTTGCTCACCAAGCCTGCATTTGTTTGATCCAAAGTACAGCAAAACAGTAAAATCTAGACATATTTTTACTATTTAAAATAAATGTTTTCTATTTGAATATGTTTATATGTAGTACTATCAAAATCTGAACAGTTGAGTACATTTTTTCCCGGATTTTTGATGAATATAAAGATCCAAAGATCAGCATTTATCTGAAATAAAAAGCTTTTGTAACATTATAGCATTCAAAAGCTTAGAGTCAGTTTTTTTTTTGATGATAAAGACATTTATAATGTTAGGAAATTTCTATATCAGCTGTTCTTCTGAAGTTTCTATTCATCAAAGAAACCCGAAAATTTTTTTTTTTTTTAAATGTATTAATATTAAAATGATTTCTGAAGGATCATGTGACTGGTCTAATGATGCTAAAAATTCAGCTTTGAAATCACAGGAATAAATATAAAAAAAAAAAATATTCAAATAGAAAACATTAGTAATTTTAATTAGTAAAAATGTTTCAAAATGTTCCTGTTTTTTTCCCCTGTAGTTAGGATTAAATAAATACAGGCTTAGTATGCAGAAGGGACAAAATCAACATCAAACGTCTGTGTATTTGACCAATAGTGGATTTTATTCACTTGATCTGTGATATAGGGCATGAGCATCACTACCAAGAGCAGAAAGTGTCCGACTTGACCTGTACATTTTCAACTCCACCCCCGACTGCAACAGGCTGATCTCGTTGACTGCTGTCTGTAACCGTGGTTCAATTCGAACGCACCTATTTTCTCTCCCTGGTGTCATGTGACTCGTTAGTGTTACAAGGTCTCAGGTGATTTCTGCATCAGATTGGTATGCATGGCTGTCGTCGCAGAAGGAAGTCTCTTCTAAAGATGATGCACAAGAAAGCCTGCAAACAGTTTGCTGAAGACAAGCAGACTAAGAACATGGATAACTGGAACCATGTCCTGTGGTCTGATGAGACCAAGATAAACTTATTTGGTTCAGATGGTGTCAAGAGTGTGTCGCGGAAACCAGGTGAGGAGTACAAAGACAAGTTTGTCTTACCTACAGTCAAGCATGGAGGTGGGAGTGCAATGGTCTGGGGCTGCATGAGTGCTGCTGGCACTGGGGAGCTACAGTTCATTGAGGGAACCATGAATGCCAACATGTACTGTGACATACTGAAGCAGAGCATGATCCCCTCCCTTCGGAGACTGGGCCGCAGGGCAGTATTCCAACATAATAACAACATAATAACAACCCCAAACACACCTCCAAGACGAATGCCTTGCTAAATAAGCTGAGGGTAAAGGTGATGGACTGGCCAAGCATGTCTCCAGTCTTAAACCATATTGAGCATCTGTGGGGCATCCTCAATCAGCTCCGAGATGTCGTCATGGTGGAGTGGAAGAAGAACTCCAGTGGCAACTTGAGAAGCTCTGGTGAACTCCATGCTCAAGAGGGATAAGGCAGTGCTGGAAAATAATGGTGGCCACTCAGAATATTGACATTCTGGGCCCAATTTGGAGATTTTCACTTAGGGGTGTACTCACTTTTGTGGTCAGCAGTTTAGGCATTAATGGCTGTGTGTTGAGTTATTTTGAGGGGACAGCAAATTTACACTGTTATACAAGCTGTACAATCTAGGGATGAAACGATTACCGGTTTAATGATAAATCGTGATAAAAACCCTCCAAGGTTAGTATTATCGTTTCATATTTAATTATCACTAAAACCGTATCTGATTACCGTGATTTGAACAACTGAGGATAAATAAATACTGTGTTGCATTTTTAAGTAACAGTCTCGCATGTGCACAGCACGCAGCACGTTTTTTGTGAAAACGTGGCAGAAAGATGGGTTTCAAAAGAGTGCTAAGGGAATTATACAAATGTATATGAATGAATTAATTATATAAATGTACCTCTGAAAGTTCTGACTGGTTTAGAAAAGATTCAGTGGCATTTTGTTTCTATCTTTGCTTTCGTAATACTTGAGATAGTGTTCTTAATCGCAATGCTGCTTTATCCACGGAGGTTACGGGTAGGGCTGTGCAGATAATCGGACGCGATATCATACGCATCTCGTCAGTAATGCCGGTTCTGTGATTAGTCGTAAATCTCATTCACGTGTTCATTCATGCAACCGCGTTTACTACACAGAGCCGTAGTTCACTGATAAGCTACGCAGTTTCGCGTGCATAATCGATATATATCGCCTGCGATAATGAAGGCGATGTTTGCGTAGCTTGTCAGTGAACTACGGCTCTGTGTAGTAAACGCGGCTGCATGAATGAACACGTGAATGAGATTTACGACTAATCACAGAACCGGCAATACTGACGAGATGCGCATGATAATTTGCGTCCAAATATTGCACAGCCCTAGTTACGGGAAACAGCTGTAATTCAGCTTTTCCATAAGCACCATCTAGTGTCAGGGAGTGGATTTAAAGAGAGTTACATTTACACTCAGCCTGTGTGCAGTTTTTGACTGGCCAAACAATTGGACCGGTTTTGCATTCCCTGCTGTAAATTTGGACCGGTTGATGAAAAACAAGCTTATGTGGATTCTATACATTTTAACAATTCAGATAATGTATCTAGAAATAGAAGATAAAATACATATGAGGTTTACCATTTTATGGAACCTTTTCAAAGTTTTATCTGAACGTTTCGTACATGTTATTAGATAAACTGTTGTCAGTTATGTTGTCATTTAAAATCCAGATATCACAGGTAATGTTATTGTTTTAGTGTTTATGCAAAAAGAAAGTAATTTTATTTATTTTGGTTGATTTTATATACAAAAGTTGGTGAAATGTTTCATGTGTCAGTACTTTTTGAACATTTCCAGCATATTTTATCAATACCGTGATAATACTGATAACCGTGATCAGTTAGGTCACTATAATCATGATAAGAAATTTTCATATCGTTACATCCCTAGTACAATCACTATTTACAGTTTACACTTTACTTTACACTACATTACTCTTCAGTGTTGTCACATGAAAAGATATAATAAAATATTTCCAAAAATGTGAGGGGTTCGCTCTCTTCTGTGAGATACTGTATTAGATTTTAAAATAGTTGCCTACTGTTGTTTAACAACATACAGATTGCTCAGCTAATAAAATGTATTTCAGAGAGAAAAAAAATACTACGCAAAAACTAACCTAAGGTGCATATCTGCTCATTTTACAGTTTAGTATCAACTGCATGTGAAGACTGAGATCCATAATTCCGACTTTACACCACTAGATGTCGCTGTTTTACTTTTTTTCATGGAGCCTATGGGAGAAAATATCAATACTGTAATTTATTAGACAATGTTTTACCTCTGTGTGGGGGAAGAAGGTTCGTTTAGCCATCGTTTAGTCTTTTAATTGTAGATGATAAAATGGGAAAATTCAGTGTAATTTATATCCTTAAAACATTATGAGTTTTCAAGAATAATGAAATAAGAGTCAATGTAGCATCTCACATGCACTGATCATTGACAGCAGGAGGCACGACACCAGTTGGTCCCATTCTGCCAATAAAGCGTTAACATCCGCCGTCTTCTCTCTCCCCTCCCACAACCTATTTAAACACATCTGCCCTTATCTTGAGTCTTTAGAAAGCCCGTTGCACACAGTCGAGAATAACTGGCATCTTCAGTTGAAGAGACGTGATGGCTTTGGCAGATCCCGAGTGTGGAATATCAAACGGCGCGGATTCCGCGTCCCAGTTTTCTGACATTATTGAACTAAATGTAGGAGGACAAGTGTATGTGACACGGCACACGACTTTAATAGCCGTACCGGATTCTCTTCTGTGGAACATGTTTAGTAAGAAAACACCACCAGAGCTGGCACGGGACAGCAAAGGGCGCTTCTTTTTGGACAGGGACGGCTTTCTTTTCCGCTACATTTTAGACTACCTACGGGATCTAAATCTAGTTTTGCCTGACTATTTTCCAGAGAAGAGCAGACTACAGCGGGAGGCTGAGTTTTTTCAGCTGCGGGACCTGTCCAAGCTATTGAGTCCCAAAATGAGTAAAGACAATTCCATCACCGATGAGATCTGCCAGAGTGACTCGGAGGAACCGAGCGCCAGCGCGACTCCGTTGGTCGGACCCGACACATCGCGCACGCTGTCCGTCGCCAGCACCGCTCATTCTCCTTCCATCGAGTCCAAAAAATCGGGGTACATCACAGTCGGTTACCGGGGCTCATATACAATCGGGAGAGACATACAGACAGACGCCAAATTCAGGCGAGTCGCGAGAATCACGGTGTGCGGAAAGACTTCTCTTGCTAAGGAGGTGTTTGGAGACACTTTGAATGAGAGTAGAGACCCGGACCGACCTCCGGAGAGGTACACATCACGCTATTATCTGAAATATAATTTTCTCGAGCAGGCGTTTGACAAACTGTCAGAGTTTGGCTTCCATATGGTTGCGTGCAGCTCCACTGGCACATGCGCTTACTCCAGCAATGACCCAAACGAGGACAAAATCTGGACAAGCTACACAGAGTATGTCTTTTGTCGAGAATGAGTTGATTTAAGTATGTATATAGGCATTCCACTGCAAGAGTAAAGTTGCATACATTTGGAGATGTGTCTCATTCACAAATTTCTAGTTGTGTGCATCATAGAATTGGCTGTTTAATAGCCTTCTACATGTATTGCTAGAAATAACGAACGCAGAAGAGCTAGCTACCATTGCACTTCCCTTCATAGCTTAATTTTGTTTGCAGATGAAGTCATTTTCAGATTTGAGGGCCTATTTGTAAAAAGTCCAAGATGTGTTTTGTACTTGCTGTCCTTTATGCATGTATTTCAAATGAACATGAAATATTTTTCTTCCTGGTTCAATTATTTCTGACACATTGGGACCATTCTGGAAAGACTCTGAAATTCAGCTTGATTTTTATTAATATCTTTTCCCTCAGATTCAAGTTCAGATTCACCCTTTCACTGTGAATAACCCACAAAATCTGAAAACCAAGTTTAATTGCTGCCTTAATTTCTTTAGTAAAATTAAAGTGGTGCCAAAGTTACCTGCAGTGATTCATTGCACTTTTTTGACCACAGTTTCATTACAGATGTAGAAAATCGAGTGGAACCTTTTAAAGTTAAATGAAATGACAACTTTGTAATAGATATTACAAAGATATTACAACATTTTTTAAGTGAGCATACAACTGTATTTTATTGAATTTTGCACATTTTGTTTGGGTGAAGAGTGGGAATTGTTTGTTTTTTTGGCTTAGGTTTACTGTTTCCAAGTCTGTATTACAACAACGTTCTCTCCTTTATTCCAGCATTGTAAGCATCTTCTATCTGTTGTCTGTTCAAAAGTTGATCATACAATAAATTGTAATCTGTCATAATGTTTCAGCATCAGCCTCAATTTTAATGGTTTCCAGTGTGCCTTGTGCAGCTCTAAAGGCTGCAGGGCCAAACGAGAACATGTGTAACCACCTGCTGAACAACCCAGATGTACTCTTCTGTTCAGATTTCTGCAAATGCATCCTCAAGCATGAAAGAGAGGTTCACTTCCAGAATAAAAAAATCCTGATTTTACTCACCTCCATGTCATCTAAAATGTTCATATCTTTCTTTCTTCAGTCAAAAAGAAGTGAAGGTTTTTTAAAAAATGTAGAGAGTAAGGGAGAAAATAAGGGTCTTATCAAGTGAAACTATTGGTAATTTTTAAAGAAAAATACAAATATATATATACTTTTTAACCACAAATGCTCATCTTGCACTAGCTCGATCTCATCCATTACATAATCATGCACACGACATATAGGCAGAAGTACCGACCCAGTGTTTACAAAGCAAACGTGCAAAGAAAGTCAAACAGCCTTTACAAAAAAAAAGCTACATTGTCAGACAATTTTGAAGTTGGAGAAATTTAGATGTTCTACCTTTTTTAAACTGAAGTACACAAAGAAATAACCGCGCATAAGAGCTATAGTGCAAGATGAGCATTTGTGGTTAAAAAATATATACATAGATCTCTTTGCAAGATAAGACCCTTATTTCTAGTGGAGAGCCCTTTGAAGCTGCATTGAAACTGCAATTTTGGACCTTCAACCCATTAAACGGAGAAAATTTCCAGAAGTGTTATCCTCAAAATACTTAATTCCTTTGCGACTCAAGAAAGAAAGAGATGAACATCTTGGATGACATGGGGGTGAGTAAATTATTAGGAAATGTTCATTCTGGAAGAGAACTTAAATGCATTCTATTTGTAAAATACCTTTTTGTGGCATAAAAATTGAAGAGGGTTTAATGTTTGAATTTAACATTTTAGTATAACTTTTATCTAAGCTCATCAAATAGAGCGATCGAGGGAGAAAATTCATTACAAAGAAATAACTGGGATTAACAAATCGGTCCTTAAGATTGCTTTTTGGATGGATGCAGTATTATTAACTGTGCTCTCAAGAGGTTTGGGGGGTCAGCCAGATTATTTCAGTGGCCTGATCATGGATCATTGCCAGTGCTAATGAATACAATAATTGCACCAATGTACAATAGTTCCCTTTCCGTTTTTGTGCCACAAATGTTGTTGAAATGCAGATGGCGCAGCTGTGCACAAATATAGGTGGCATTATCATTTCGAGTGTAAATAATAAAAGAATCCATCTGCAAGGTTAGGATTACAGAACGGTCCTTCTGTTTGAAGGTCCTCAATTGCATTTGCATTCAACAATATAATACTAAAATAAACATCACATTTCTGTTCATTATGTATAAATGGGGGTAAGAATTATTAAAAAAAAAAATTGGGTGGACAAATCTATACACTCATCAGTCTTTTGTATATACTTTTTAACACAGATGTTCAAAACAACTAAAATAACCAATACAGTTGTGTATTGTCTGCATTGCAGGCATACTAGAAGCCATGTGCCTTCATGACTGGGCAAAGTGAGGTCACTATATAAAGAGAAGCGGACCAAGAAAAGGACACTCGCCCTCTCAGGAGAACCTTGAATAATTTGCTTGTGAGGTAAGACTTGAACTAGCAAAGTTCAGTTGTTGTTATATAGAACCTATATGAAATTCTGGAAAAGCTTTAGATGAGTCTGACAGTTGGGATATCTAGGAAAAAAGCAAAAGCAAATGTTGTATTCACTTACTTGGATCAACTCAAAATCATATTCATATATTGCAGCAGACAGATGACCATTCGGAATATCTTTGAAAGTTCAGAGACCTCTGTCCTCATGCTGTTTCAGCTTCCAGCATGCTCTTTGTTCTTTTACGAAACCTTACTTTCTGAGAAAATCAGATCAAAGCATTGCGTAACAAAACATACCACAGGACTGACTTCAGACACATTATTCAAATTAAATTCTTAGCTAAAAATAGGCAGTACTCTCAGCTGGGAAATTTATTAATGGTCTATGCGTTCATTCCACAGCTCAGTTATTTCTCAAGGAGAGTGTTGTTTCTCAAGTGAAGTGCAAATTTCATATATTTGCAAAATGTATTCATTTTTATACTCTTGGGGGAAAAAGTGCAATTCAATGCATAATATTCCATGTGACCAAAATCTTAAAGCAAACTTGTATGTAGACTATGGAATATGGAATTTGTGTAATATACTGCAATATATTATGTAGAGTACTTTGAAGCTGTATTGAAACCACAAACCTTCAAACCCGTTGGGGACCACTGAAGTCCACTATATGGAGAAAAATCCTGGATCCTAATTTCATTTCGACTGTAGAAAAAAAGATATGAACATCTTGAATGACATGGGGGTGAGTAACCATTGTGCACACACTTAATCTTAGTTGTATTCGTAATTTGTTGTCCAGCTGATATGTGTTCATTAAGGGGCTAATGAGGTTCCCACCACTTGCCACTCAGGAACTCGACAGAATTTAATTTGAGAGTATGTTCAACATTTCCTGAGTTGGTGTTAACAGTCTGCCTATGAGGCATTTACATTTTACCTGTGAAAGTGCAGTGGCATCATTGCTTACAGCCAATATTATATATGTTTAAAAACGGTATGTTTAGACTCATATCATTCTTCAAGCTGACAGCCAATCTAAATACATTGTGCATTTTTAATCCGTCACTGCTTGCTTGCAGTACTTGCATTATGTATACTGTGTTTTTTTCTTAAGGGAATGAGTTTTAGCCCTTCGTAATGATTTGGTGTATAATTTGCAACCATTATTTTCAATTCAGATCAATTTAGTGGCGGCAAATGCAGAGTGATTTACATTAGCCTGGGAGGGAAGACAGTAGATTTTGAAATAAAGCTCTGATAAATCCATTTCCTAACAACCATAGGATGCATCCCCATGAGAACAGACATTAACGGTTTAGAAGTTCATCGACTTGAACACTTAGCCAATTCATGAGGCATGAAAGCCGCTGTATTATTTTTTAGTGTTTCACCAGTAAATTGAGTTGTTGAGCTGTAAATTCATTTTCGAAGAATCAGTCTCTGAATTTTTTTTTTTTTTAGTAATTGTTACATTTATCCTAGCTCTATGATGCAGAATATTACTGGAAACGTCTTTAAAATAATTAATTAATTGATTGGTCTTTTTAACCACTCAGCCAACCTGACATGACTTATTTAGAACATTAAAAAAAGAGTTCACTTCCAGAAAAAAAATTTCCTGATAATTGACTCACCCCTATGCCATCCAAGGTGTTCATGTCCTTCTTTCTTTAGTCTCTAAGAAATTAAGGTTTTTGAGAAAAACAAACAAACAAACAAACAAACAGGAATTTTTCTCCATATAGTAGACTTCAGTGGTGGCCAACGGGTTGAAGGTCCAAATTGCAGTTTCAATGCAGCTTCAAAGGGCTCACAATCCCACCCGAGGGAAAAGGGTATGATCTAGCTACACGATCATTCATTTTCTAAAAAAAAATAAAATAAAATAAATTGTATTTACTTTTTAATCACAAATGTCACGCATTATGTTATCACGCACATGTGACATAGGCAGAAGTTCTGACCCAGTGTTTACAAAGCTAACATGCAAAGAAAGGCAAATGTCCTTCACAAAAAAAGGTAAAACAACATCAGAAAATTTTAAAGTTGAAGGAGAAAATGAGATGGAGTTTTTTGCCCTACCCTACCTTTTAGAACCAGAGTACACAGACAAAGAACTAGCCACACGTGACTTTTCCAATGTACACAATGTATACAGATATATTTATATTATATAGATCGAGAGAGATTCATGTTTTGAATGGTATGTAAGAATTATGTTGCTGGTATTTCACACCATTTTTTTTTTTCAGTGATGTCACTACAGTGTGTCTGTGCAACATCTGAAAAGATCCAACACAAAAGATTTCAATTAAAGGATTCTTGACAGAATGACAGCATCTTTTTACTGAGCAGAAATTATTAAGGCCTAAACTGTTCTTAAAAATGGGAAAGCGAATTGTTTTGTCACACGAAAGATTTTACAAAAGTTTACAAAAGGAAAAAAAAAAACATTAAAATGAGTGACTGACAGTTTGTCATCCTGGTATATGGATAAATAAGAGATGTTGTGGCCAGGATAGAAAAACAAATATTTCTTGTAAAGCAAATGTCACAATAATAACATATTTAATGTACAATGGTGAAGGCATAGTACAGGTATTTAAAAACTATGGAAGGCCATTTCCGACACTGAATAAAATTTTTTAAAAACGTAATTACGACTTTTCAGCTCGCAATTAGTCAAGTCAAGTTTATTTGTATAGCGCTTTTCACAATACGTATCGTTGCTAAGCAACTTTACAGCAAATTAAAATTTGTACAATATATTTAGTAGTAGCTTAATAGTGGTGACTATGCCACGTTGATGAACATATGGCACAGATGTATGGTAATGATCAGTTAAAGATGTAATCGAACATTCAAACACTATTAATAGTAATGTAACTACAGTAGTAAAATTCGGTAGTGATGCGTGTTGTTTCAGGGCTGGCATCATCTGAAGTCCTCTGAAATTACGTCAGAACTGTGTACGTTAAAAATTTAAAAATTGCGAGATATAAACCCAAGAATCAGATTTTTTTTCTCAGAATTGTGTGATATATAAATCATTTTACTGATGACTGCTTTTCTAATCTCGGGGAGTTTAATGCGGGATTCAATGAAGACTTTTAAATGATGGATCTGTGCCCAATTTATTTGGACCTGCTTGCTTCTCTGAACCTCTACCTGTAACTATAATTAATAATTGATGATTGTATTTTCTAATGATCATTCAAAATGCTTAGTTGTGTAAACCCTGCACAAACCTCTTGCTAACGCTTCTGTAGTTCTGTTGTTCAGCTGTCGGCCCACTCTTGTCTAAAAGTTTGTCTATTGATGCAGCTTGACTGTCTGTCTGTTTTATTAGTTGGAGTAATGACAGAGGATGCCACACGACTTTGGTTTACACAGTGTAATGCTTTACATAATGTTGAAGTTTACAACATAGAGTTGTGCCTTACATAAGCAAATTGCAAGCACTGTCCACGGTAGTCCGAGCTAACTAGTTATTCTTTCACGAGTTCACACTAACGGACAATAAACTGAGCGAAAGGTTATGAGTATTTGGCGTGCTGTCCAGGAGAGGACTCCCAGCTCAGGAGTCATTCCTGAGCCCGGGGCACTTCCCCTTTCTGGGGAGAGAGGTCTGAGCTTGGTGTTTGGCCCGAACCTGAAAGCGCTCCTCCAAAGGTGAGCCACTTCAGCTGTTTCATTATCAGACTCCGGCTGGTATTGGTAAGGTAAAATCGAAACTATCTTTTCTATGCATTGACAAGTCTCCAAGGCTGTCATTTGTTATGGCAATGAGCGTTTCAAACTTGTGTGGTACGCGGTAGACCGATCACAAAGGACTGCGCCATCTGACCAATCACAGCAGTGATGGCTCACAGAAAGGAGGGGTTTAGAGAGACTGATTCTTCGAACTGCTTTGCAGGAGTCGGTTACGAATCATTTAGAAATTAGGTAAAATTAAATCTATATGTGGAGAAAACTAAAGTGTTTTTTGGTCTTGCATACATGTAAACCTGTTTTAGGGTACTCATAAAACAATATTAGCAACCTTAAAAATGGCATTATAGGGGCACTTTAAATGTGAGCGGGTCACATTAAATCTGCAATGATAAAAGCGTTTGCAATTATGAAGTAATAAAATCTAATGCAATTGCATTGTTTTCCCATTGCCCAAAAGAAGTTAAATCAAAAGAAAAAACATAACGAGCAAATTAAAAATGGAATACTATGAAACTGATGGTTTATATATTTTTTAAAAGCATACACTCACACATACATTCACTTAAAAAGCTGTCTAGACTTAAGAAAATAAAATCCCAACCAAGATGAGACAGTGCAGTGACCTAAAAAAAAACCTTAAAAGTATAAGAATTTGCAGTTTGAATTGAATGTACTTTATAGAAGGACACCTCAATTCAACTGAAAAGCTTTGAATGCCACTTTTACAGTGACCTGCTCTCCTTCCACAGCTTCTACTAAAAACCACTAGGCTGGCATGACCCCAGTCTCATCTTTAATCAACTCCTTACAATAAACACTTCACACAGGTGTTATGCAAAACACTTGGAGGCTGTTTGGCCTAATACATTAATAGGCAAATGGAGTCTGTTGGCCACAAGCCCTGCCTAATCCAATGAATATTTTGCTGAAGAAACAGGTGACATATGAAGGTCCGCATGAACAATGTAACTCAGCGAGTCTGTGTTTTCCATAAACACATGGTTATGTTTATACTCTCTTGTGTCTTTGTGAGGATGCAATGTGTTCTGCTCCTGATGGAAAGAACATCTGACAATCATCTCTCCACGGCGCTAGAGTCAATGTTGCCAAGTATGCAACAGACATACAGGACAAATCACAAAACAGATGGTCCATCTTCATAGACGAGATGGTTAAGCATGTCTTAAGGGAAATTCTTGTGCTTTTGTAATCATTTTTGTTTGAAATAACTATAGACACTAAAACTCTCTAAAATAGACATAATTATTTGTAAAACTAAACTACTTTTTATATTACAAATAAATGCTGTTCTTTTTAATATTCTACTCAACAAAGAATCATATATCACATAAAATGTATCACAGTTTCCAAAAAAATATTAAGCAGCACAGCTGTTCAACTGTTCAATACTGATTTCACCTCCCCAAAATGTTGAACAGTAGTAAATGTTTTCATATATCTGTTGGGTTACTCATTGGATAATAAGCACTACAAAATGTGCAGTCACACATGCAGCGTGTTCTTGGTGAAAAACACATCTGTTTATTATTATACTATCACCAGATGTTAGCTGTTTCTACCTTCCCTTGTTATTAAGAGGGCACAGCTTCAGTATATCTGAAGAGACTGCTTCCATAGTAAAAAAACAGTTCAGCTGTTTTATGCTAGCACAATCTGTCTTTGAAGCGTGAAATATTTCACAGCAGTGACCTGGACTGTGATTTCCTGGTTGGCTTGCTCCAGAAATACAAATCACTCAAAACACCCTCTTTAATTTGATAAAATATGGTAAAACAGCAAGACTGCTGCAGTTTTTGGTGCTGTATCCTTTATAGAAAGTCTAAATTCCAAACAAATAACAAATTAAAGAACATGTAAAGTGATTTCCAGCAGTACCATGGTGAGTATTTGAACACTCTTCACAGGTTATATGGAAAAAGTTAATACAGAGATAAGTAAAATTTCTCAATGGAAATCCTATTGAAAAGTCAAACTGCTCCTGAGGCTACAGCTGCAAATTTGGATTTGCTTGAGTGGAATCATCTTTGGCCCATGGTTTGAGATTTGAAAAGTCCAAATGTGTGGCAACCACCAGTGACTATTGGTTTTTATAATCAATATCCATTTGATATCATCAGATTGACCTGGGAAGGCAAAATCATTGTTTTTTCATGTTATTTACATGAAATTGTGAGATTTTGGGCTATTTTGCTCCCATGATATTATTTTGTCAGATTAGTTGTAAGAAAATGTATATTTTATTGCACTTTATCTATTTGTGTCTGTAGATTTTAATAACATTACATATCTTTGAAGGCTGTTTTTTTTTTTTACAAACTGGTTTGTTAATATATCATCACTAGATTTAAATATAATTTTGTCCCTAAAACTGTGATTTTTTTTTTCTGGCTTTTTGAAGTATTTTATGATGAAGGATCATAAAAAGAGACTGTAACTCTAATATGTCAACAAAATGAAAGAAAAGAAAGAATTTTGAATGTGGCTTCTGTTCTGGGAATGTATGCAAATTAATACAGATTTAATTAGATAATGTCTTATTTACATAATTAACATAACATTTCAGAAAACCTGTAATACAAACCATTGTCTTAATGTATTGTGGTTAATCAAGAGTGGGAAGCATAGTAGTATCTATAAGATAAATGTCTACCTGTGGTGCCTTGCCTTAAAAGGGACATATCATGAAAATTTGATATTTCTTATGTGTTTAAGTGCTATAAACAGTCCCTGGTTCATCTACCAACACAGAAAATGTGAAAAAGGACAACTTAGTAACTTTGTTTTGGTAAGCCTTTTTCTGTACGCATGTGAAAAAAAACAGCTGTTTAGATTTTGCTTCCCCTGAGAAAATAAAGGGATTATATTATAATATTACTGCCCCTTAATTTGCACGTTTCTGCCCACGGCGCTGCCTTTCTGTTTTCGCAAGCAGCACTGATGGTAAACCAGTTCTAATACCACTGCAAAAGTTTGAGGAAAGCATGCTAAGTGTTCTGTCATTGGCTGGACAGATGAGTACAGAACACTATTTAGAGTCCCAGCCTCAGAGTAGACAAGGGAGCAGTGGATTTACTGATTTATTTACTGTATATTACACTGCTGCCACACAAATCTAATATAAACATGTGATTTCTTTCCCAGCTGCTTACCTTTAGACATAACCGACTGGTTTATGTTTGTTTTTAACATAATCTTGTGTGTATTTGACAGTTTAAGCGCAATATGACATGAAAGAGAGCTTGGTTTAGTACTTACATGCCATGTGACAGCTGCTTTCTTTGCGCGTGCTTGGGATGTGTGCTCTCAGATAACCCTATATGAGAAGCTTAAACTAGTTTAATGTGGATTAAAATGGATGCTTCAACAAAAACATTATCCATGGATTAAGAAATTCATGGGTCACAATGATCAATAAGAGGCCAATAAGCAACTAAGTGGAAAAGGAAACAGCCTAAGCACAGTATCAAACAACCCTGTAATCATTTTACCCACAAATCTGTTTATCTTCATCAAGAAGTAGTCGATGGACTGTTTCCAAGAGGAAAAGGGTTTGTTTCACAGCTAGCTGAATTCTGTCTACCAGATGAGAAGTATTGGCTTTTCTGTTATTAATCATAGTAACAGCTCTCTGTGGTTTTCAGAAAGGCAATGAAAAGAGTAAAAATGCCGCTTTAATGTCAGGCGCTCTAACCTGAACAAAGTCAATTAAACATTGCAGTTTCCTTAGGGAACATAGACACATTCACCACCTGTTCCTTCGAATGCTTCCTGCCTTTTCATGTTCTGCATTACTTCTTTCTTTCATCTTAAGCTGAAATGCAATATTAATATTGTTAATTTAATATGCAGATTAAAATACAGTGCACAAATCCTGTTGACGCAAACACCAGCTAAGAATGCATTTCCAATATGTATTTCTATTCTAAAAAAGTCCTTCAAAACTAGATGTATCCTTGGATATGCTTTGAACCACCTTTGTGGCACATCCCTTTCATGCTGCAAACCTTCATTGTTCTACAGTCCAGTGCATTTCAAATAGTCCTGCCTGTGTTTGTCAGGAAATAACTGGGTTTTTGGAAGATCGTCAGGAACAAAGACCAGCCATTTCTGACTCAACAACAGAAAAAGCTTAGGAAATATTGAGAAAGTTGTCTTTTTAGCTTAACCAAATATCTTTATATCTTCGAATTTTAGTAATTATTCGCATATATGTGCTCGTTTGTAGATGTGTACATTGATTTACACTTGTGAGTGTGTGCTGCTTTTAGCAGCGCTGTGAGAGTGTAAAGTATTGCTGCTATCCATCACCGCAGTGTCTCCTATCTCAGTAGCTCAAGCTATTGTTTATAGATACGGACAAGGTGTCATTATCTTTAGCATGTTCACTGATGTTTGCTTCTGCCGTTGTTTTAAACAAATTGTCATTTGTCTGAGTGCAGCTCGGAGTCAATTGAATTTGGAAAAAGACAATTACCGGTTCCTCTTGTGTTGAGGAGTATAATCCTTCCTTCTTTAAGTAGTATTACTCTTGGTAATTATATTTGAGAGAAGAGAACACAGTGTTCAGTGATCTTGTGTTATATGGTCAAATAAAATGTGCTCGTGCTAGAAAATGTGGTGTTCAATATATATCTTTAACGGCTAGGAAATTATCCAAACATCATGATTACATTAATTTATCTCATAGTGATTATATATTTCCTTGCAAAAATGCTATCCACCTTTGTGTGAATTGTTTAGCAATGTTAATATAACTTGATAATGTTGTAGTATTAGGTATTAGTTGACTGAGACGGATTGACAGACTACGAGATTATCTGTTTTTATCAAATATGGAATCTACTCCACAGATGCCACTGCTTAATATAGTTCAGCAACAACAAAAGAGGTATTTTCATGCGGAGTTTAATTATGTATTTGACATCTATTTCGTGTCAGTTGACACAAACTTTCAGTCAAAGCGATAATCTTTTAGGACTGAATCTTTTTAAATTATAGGGATCTGTAACAGATTTTATCGCATTTATGCATGAAATATTGATTGTACTCTGAAAACAGGTGACTCAACATCTCTTTGAAATGCAAATCTATATTTTGCGTTTATGATTACGCAAACAAGTTAGCTCCAGATAGGACTGTGTTATGCAGCATTTTAACTATGGCATATAGAAGCTCAAGAGATGTCAATATCATCCACTCATCTGTATTGGAATATATATGACTGTGTGAAATGAGTAGCTACTGTTGCCTCGAATGTCATTATGGCTTTGCTACTGGGCCTCAGTGCCGAATTGCTGTCTTGTTGAAATGGCACTCTCACGTTAACTCATGTACAACAGTTAGCGGAAGCTAGAGATTACAGTTCATAAAGTTTTAAATATGGATATTTTTCTCACAAAAACGCATCAAATCACTTCAGAAGGCCTTTCTTAACCCCCCCACACCCCCCACACCCCCCACACTATTTATGATGGATGGATGCACTTTATTTCACTTCAAAATCTTGACCACTATTCACTGCCATTATAAAGCTTGGAAGAGCCAGGACATTTTTTTACTTTTAACTGTCCACACGCATCTTTGAGAAAGTGAGGAGAGGAATCATTTTTTTTTTTTGGTTTCACAAAAGGAGGTCTGGTTTAATCACTGAACGTGCTCTCAAGACACACTTCCACAGGATGGGCATGCCAAGTGCCCCTTCATCCTCCATCTCATCTGCTTATCTCACTTTAGCAGCAGGGGTTTTGCCATGCTGGGGTCTGTAAATGGCAGCACAAGTGCAGTTTTCCTGGACCAGCACAGGCAAGTCTATTGATCTGATTCGGCCACCGGACTTGGTAGGGGGTGGCATTGTCAATAATGTGCAACCTGTACAGCTGTGGAATCAGTTGGTTGCCATTTAATTGAGGATTACATGCTGATGACCTATCCTCCTCATTGGAAATGCATTGTGGGGGATTGATATTGATAATGAACAGTAACATCTGTCACTCACACCAGTGATAACCAAGGAGGTCTATAATTCTAAAGCTACCGGTTAGTACTCCCATTTATCCCAATGGCAGTTGCTCTGCTGGTGATGGACCCCTCGGAGATACACAATTTGAAATCTACCGTCCAAAATTTTGAGATGGGCAAATATGACAAAACGTATATAATACAATTCCATTATAGGCTTTCACAGCTGTGGATTCTTGTTCAGTTTGATGTTGAGATTGGTTCAGATCTGGGATGGCTTATTTTTAGCTTTACATTCCTTATTTTATATTCTATAACAGGTACTCCCCAGATGTAATTTTAAAGTATTTTATATAAAAAGAGACAAAACGTAATTAACTCAGCATCAGTGATGTGATTCAAGACTTAGAGCAAACACCCTCATAAAACAGTATAAAACTCAGTTCAGAGTAAAGCAAATGCAAGTTGATTTTATGACAACAAACAATATCCATGAAATTCATCAAGCACTGTGTAATCAAAAGACTCTTCCACTGCGGCAGACTGATTCATCCCTCAAATGTCTACCTGCCTCTAGCTTTCATCATCAGAAAAGGATGCAAGTAAATAAATGCTATTATTGGTGTGGGCCTTTCAGTCACTGAGAGAGCCTCATACATACAGGTTACACATACAGATCCTCTAAAAATGAATGGGTCTCATAGATTGCTTTCTAGGGAATATTAACTCTTTTAATGTTGATTAATGTAAGCCGTCGATTTTATTAAAGGGCATCAGTAGTGAAAAGGTATCAGGGAGGCTGAACAGACCTGCCTCAGCAGGGCAGAGTGACATGCACCTTATTTAAAACCCAACCTTAATATTTCAAATTCATAATGCTACAGTATGAATAATACATTTATATTATACACCCCATCCTAAAGTTTGTGGTCGGTAAGATTTTTTACTTGTTTTTTATGTTTCTTATGTTCACCAAGGCTGCATTCACAGTATTTGATACACAAAATATACAGTAAAAACAATATTGTGAAATATTATTAACCAAAAAACAGTGTTCTGTTTACATTTAAATGTAATTTATTCCTGTGATGACAAAACTGAATTTCCCGCAGGCATTACTCAAGTCTTCAGTATCACATGATCCTTCAAAAATTATTATAATTAAAATAGCAATGTAACAATGTAGAAGTCATAACCATCTAAAGGGATAGTTCACCCAAAATGATTTACCCTCAAGCAACCCTAGGTATACATGACTTTCTTCTTTCAGGCAAATGCAGTCAGAGTCATTAAAAAAAAAAAAAAAAAAAAAAAAAAACTGCTCTTCAAAGTTTTATAATGGCAGTGAATGAGGATTTTGAAATCCAATGAAAGTGTGTACATCCATCGTAAAATGTACCCCACATGGCTCTGGGGGGTTAATAAAGGCCTTCTGAAGTGAATTGTTACATTTGAGTATTAAAAATATGCAGCTTTTTGAATTAACAGTGATGAACAGAGGAGAGAGCAAAACAGTTATTCACAAGATTTAAATAATCCTTATCTACTTCATTTGTACCTACCAGTCCACAGCAGTTAAAAAGATTCCAATCTAAACAGTGTGTATAAGCCCAATGTAATATCACATGAAAACAAAAGAAAAGGTTAATAAGTATTTGGCGGTCTGACTCCCAGAGTCCATTTTGGAGATGGAGAGGTAATGAGTATTCTTCCAAAACAAACAAGTTAAGCTGTGCAAAGAGTGGGTATTGGCGTCATTCCCTCCCGGGGGTCTTCCTCTGCTGCAGATACTGCTCGATTCCCTCAAGCCCTTCAGTCGAGGCGGCAAGAGGAAGATAACAGCTGACTTATCATAAGGACCAGCAAGCCACTCTTCAAGAAGTGGCTACATGTCTCAGTAAATTTTCATAAGAGATTGCAAAATTCAGAATGCATTTCTCATTATACAAAGGTTGTACATTTTATTATAACTATCACACAGTTGCTGTACTTCTGTTTTCTTGAAGACACCACTGTACTATTCTGTACAAAACTTTTAAAATCAATCTACTACTGGCAATTTATCACCATCATAGATCTGCAAATGGTGAATAAACTCTTGGATTACAGGGTTATTTGTCATAATTGCTCAAAATGCTTCATATAATGATACAATACTGGGTAGGCTTTAGACAAAGATTAGAACGGAAGTTCCGCCAAGGGAAAATGACACATTCATTCCCACAATGACTAGATAATGTTTTTAAAAAGCAGAACAATTACAAGTACATTTTCTGTGTGGCATGAGTAACATGACTGCGGAAAAGGGTTATAAAAAAGTTGGATGGACAGAGACCAGAGAGAAATCTGTACTGCTGTAAGTTCAAATCAGATCATTTAATGAAAAACAAATAGGTTGAAAGGACACAGGAGATTTTAGATCACATAAATGTATATGTAAAAATAACAGTAACAGTTGTTTTCAAATTAACTTCTTTAACTTAAGATTCACTACGGGCTATATACACGGTCAGTGTTTGTATAGATGTTTTTGTGTCAAGCGCTTACATTTATGCAGCTGCTTGGCCCAGAGATTTAATATTTGATGACTACAAAACACAGAGTAAACGCCTCAGAATGTTATGATTGGCCCAGGGTAGATGTTCTAATCAGAACGTTCTGAACTCGTACATGCTTATATCGGTAGTCTCATTCTGCATTCACGCTGAGGACATTACCGGTAATTTTCTGGTAATGTTACAACTTCTCGGAATGAATTGCCTGAATGAATTTACTGGTATTTTTAAAAGGTTCTTTTCACACATGATCTTTTAAAGAGACAGTTCACCAAAAAATGAAAATTCTGTCATTAATTACTCACCCACATGTCGTTCCACACCTGTAAGTCTTTTGTTTGTCTTCAGAAAAATTAAGATGGTTTTGATCAAATCCAAGAGCTCTCTGAATCTCCATATAGACAGCAAGGGTCCTACCAGTTCAATGTCCAGAAAGGTACCAAGAACATCGACAGAACAGTACATGTGACAGTGGTTATGAAGTATACTTTTTGTGCGCAAAGAAAACAAAACTAACAACATTATTCAGCAATTTCTTCTCTTCCAAGAGAGTCTGCCGCAATTAACAAGAGTGCCACGACGCATGCATGTGCGTTAGGGGTGCGCGGTATACCGGTAATGGAAAAATACCGGTATATATTATATTTCAAATGGTTCAATATCATAATTTTGCCCAGTTCGGTATTTCATACGCCGCTGTTCTGATGTTCACCTGTAGGCGGCAGTGCTTCCCAAATTGCTGCAAAACCAGTAAACATGACAACAGAAAAATGCGATGGATCATCAAACAGATGAAATTCCATCAATGCGCTCAAAAGTAGTAAATAAAGACAACAGTAGAAGTGAAATATGGCATTAAATTATTAAAGGTGAATTAACTGAACTTACTGCACCTGTATGCAAGCGCTGCTATAGACCAATTATCAGTTTGTAAACAATCGGGATGCACGCGCAGCATGGTTGCAGAAAACCTGGGAGAGATAGCCTTTACGGCTAGAGAATTACACAGATACTGCACAAAATACATAGATTTAAAAAGATTATAGATTATACTGATTAGATGTAATTTTCAAAATGTTCTCCGCATATTACAAAAACGTGTCAACCATTGATAAGCATCAAAAGGCACAAAAATATTTTTTTTCTCTTATTCCATGGATTTTACTCGTTTACCTCCACTATGCGCGCGCAGCTCCAAGTGACATCATTGTGACGTCTACTGATAATTGGCCTATAAATCACCAAGCATTTGTCACTTGCTTATCCTGAACTTTTCCACAAATTTAGAGATCGACAGGTGAGTGCATCATTCATCAATCAGAAATTCAGATTTTAATAACTTTTATTCACAAATGATAGTGGACAGTAGTGAAGTATTTTTACTTTACTCAAGTAAATTTAAAAAGTATCTGTAATTTATCAGAGTGTTTTTCTTTGGAATTTTTTTTTTTACTCCATTCCAAAGCATAATGTCATACTTTTTTCTAAACTACATTTCATAAATAAAAATATGTAAGTACAACATTATGCTTTGGAATGTTGTGAAGCAAAGTTTTCTAAAGAAAACACTCTAATAAAATACAGACACTTGAAAAGTACTTTTAAAGTAAAAATACTTTCTGAGTCTGAAATCTAAAAACAATCAGAGAGACAGAGAGATAATAATGTGATTTTGAATATTTTGACTGTGAGAATAACACTTTACAGTAAAACAACCTTTGTTAAAATTCTGTAGATAAGCTGACCTAACAGTATTACAGCACTTTTTAATCTAAGTCAATAATTATTTATAAATGATAAATAAACTAATACATGTTTAGTATGTATCATACTGGTATCTGGTATCGTACCGAAGCAAAAAATTATGGTATCGAGCCATCCCTAATGTGCGTTTCTTGGCCAGTAAACAAGGTGCAGTGCTCAAAAAGTACTCGTAGCTGTATAAAATTATGACTGATGTCACATGGACCATTTTATTGTCCACTACATTTCTGTGCTTGGACCATCGTAGTACCCTTGCTCTCAGATTTAATAAAAAATGTCTTAATTTTTGTTCCAAAAGATAAACAAACGTCTTATTGGTTTAGAACGACATGAGAGTGAGTAATTAATGACAGAATTTTCATTTTTTGGGTGAACTAACACTACAACGGTAATTTACCAGTAAGTTACCAATGAAGACAGCATGTGTGAAAGGGGCTATTATCCGTTTTATTTCTACATTATATAAATGTAAAGTAAAACACCTGGGCACCTGAATAACATTGAAAAACTAATTTGCGTTTAGTAGCAAGTTTTCCCACAGGTGTTTGCAATGAAATAGAGTTATGCAAGAAATAAAAGCCATTTTATCTCATAAAGGAACTTAAAATCTCCACAGTTTTCATCTTAAGGAAGGGAACACTATTATATGTGGTCTAAAAAAAAGTACCATTTACCTGAAGACATGGTTCTTGTAGCACAAATGGTATGTAGTATTCAGGTGATTAAAAGTAGCTTGACATATTCACAGCAGTGAATAAGGATGAACCACCTGAGGAGGGGGATTTGTGCCGCTCTGTTGCCCGTCTTGCCAGCTTGCAGCTGCCGCAGTGTGCAAATACAAGGAAACAATGTAAAATTCATACATTTCAATCCACTAGGCAAATCAGTATTCATGGATTCCCTGTTCTAATCAGAGGTATAAGAACATGAGCATGTTCTCAAAAGTTAACAAAAAAAAAAGTGTAAACTGCTGCAAAGAAGAATACAGCATGA
The DNA here is from genome assembly GCA_033026305.1 of Cirrhinus molitorella. Taxonomy (NCBI): domain Eukaryota; kingdom Metazoa; phylum Chordata; class Actinopteri; order Cypriniformes; family Cyprinidae; genus Cirrhinus; species Cirrhinus molitorella. The sequence goes on along the minus strand of CM065122.1, from coordinate 25,017,791 downwards.
AAACACACTTTGAGTTATGGTCACAGGCTTTAATTGTTTCTGTACTATTTTACAACGGCTGCAGACCAAGGGAAGCCTCTGTCTTTTAATCCAGTTACAAATAATACCTTGGCTCACCTCCATTCTAAGCCCAGGCATTTGTTTCTATGACAACAGCTGCGTCACGACCCCAAAGAATACTTGATCAATGTACTGCCATCTTTAGAAGATCAGAGGTCACTACTTAAAGCTCAGACAAAAATAAACCTTCCAATGTATGTATTAAGTTTCTCAAACACAATCAAAGTGATTCAGTTACAGCATTAGGTCTTTGTCTGGGTCATAGAAGTCATAGCATATACTGTAAACACAAAGCAGCAGTCGGGACGTTGTTCAAACACGTTTATGTACTGACATAACTAAATGGAATTTTCATCCACACATTACGATTAATCTCCAATGATCTCTGATAATCTCCAATCTTCATCACATGCAGACTTCTAAACTGAAAACCAAGAACTCTCAACTTTGTGTTAGGCATCTTTTGAATGTTAGAGGCCATATTTCATTCTAGTGATAAAAACGCAGGTTTGGCCTTGTGTTGCTCAACCCATCTATAAGTGTTTGTCTTTGTCACTTGGCCCATGTTGTAGTATTGCTTCAGCTTAGACTGGTTTGTTAATTTATGGAATAAGGCTCTCCCTGGCTTACGTTTGTCCTTGCTCTTCCCTGCTCCATATTAGATTTCATTCAGGCACAGTGCCAAAAACATCTGATTCGAGGTCATGCACCACTTCATTGCCCTTCTCACAAAGCTGTTAACATCTGTCTAGCTAAAGTCATGGACCACTGCACCACTATGCTAAACTGCACTTTGATTAGCTTCATTCTAACTGATTAAGAAATAATGAAAGCGTATTCTTTATTTGATTTGCCTTGTTAAATGTATGGTGGTCAACACAATAGCTTCACTTGATTCTATGTTTTTAAAAAATGACAGAATTGAACATGATAATAAATTGAATGGAAATATACAAATACGTAGCCACAAAAAGTACACATTAAACAGCACATGTTAGCATTAACACTAATCTGATACAATCACTTGGCAACCTTATCTGAAACTTCAACTAACGTCATGACCATTTGCACCTGGTAACTCTCCCATGACACACGCAACCATGTGAGAAAGGAACATGATGTAACTATCTGCCAAGTACTGTGTACATAAAGCAAATGCCACCCACAGGAATCATGTCATGATGCATAGCTAGAAATATGCACTCACCTACAAAAAATGATTCGGAAATCTACAGAGAACAAATAATGAACTTACTTTTTAAAGAAGAAGTTAATATAGGCTTTAAGATTTTATTATTTATGTTTCCTAAAAAAAAAAACTCAGGAATGGTGGTGATTTCATTGTAAGTAACGGAAGCCAAACTAATCTTGCATACCAGTAACAGAGGACAACAGTTCAGTTCCTTAAGTAAAAATCTTTAGATTTTGTTGTTCCTATATTTTTAATGATTTCATAAAAGCCTTTCATGACGGCTAGTCAACTTAGCTGTATTGAAAGTAAAATTTGGGGACAGTTTTAATAAATAGTTTATTAACTAAATACTTTATTAGCGCTAGAGCGCAATTCCATAAATCTGCAGATGGGAGGGGAAAATTCTGTGTGTGATTTACTAATAATGCGCACATAAAAGAACACAGCCACTGCCAGATAATTTCCATAATGACCAGCGCAATCTACCAAATTACCTCATTTTTTAAGACAGGCTTTTTTGGGGCATTATTAATAGCGGAAATACCAGTAATTGACGAGTGGAAACGTTAGTAAATTGCATTAATTTTGCTTCTGAAAAGGAAACGCCTACAAATGCATATTCAATAAGTTCAGGCGCAAAACTAACCATGTCCATGCCTTTTTATCACTAATTCTTCACTGTCCATCCTTAGTAAATCCAAATAGTACTATTTTAACAGCAAAAGACAGTTTGCGCTGATGCAAGCTGTTAGTAAAACTGCCCTTTCAAATTCTCAATTCAAATTTAGAGTGAAAGAACACACCAATGCTCCATCTATTAAAAAAAATATATAAAAATAAAAAAATAAAAAATTACTCACTCCAGTCACAGTCACTAAACTACACTGCTCACATCTTGTGGTTTGGTCTCAGACAAGCAGACAACATTCTGGATCACCACTAAAACTGTTGTACAGTATTACTTAATCTACAACATTCCTGTAAGTCATGTTTGTTAACAAATTTTGTGACTGAAGGTTTTCCAAGTAATACTTAAGAGGAAGTAATTTCAGTGTTCTATGCATTTCTAACAGTAGTCTGGTCCAGTGCATGTAGAAGAACAATTTAAATTGTGCTCAGCCTCTGAAGAGTTTTCATTAATTCCAAGTAATAATGGATGAAAATTGCATGTGGTGACACTGGAGTATGTGGATGTGCTTTTTCATAAGCTCAGCTCTGACAGAAGGAGACCAGAAATCACCATTCACACATATACATGGCTAATGCACCAGAAGTGCTGATATTTTTTGTTCACAGCGAGTGTGCTCTATATCTTAAAGGGATAGTTCACCCAAAAATGATAATCCTGTCATTAATTACTCACCCTTATGTCGTTCCAAACCTTTGTTTATCTTCGGAACACAAATTATTATAGTTTTGATGAAAACTATAGACAAACTTGAATAGCAAGGCAACTAGCACCTTCAAGGCCCAGAAAGGTAGTAAGGACATTGTGAAAATAGTCCAAACTGATTTCATGACAAAACATACCTGTGGGAAAGTTTTTGCAAGATGCGAAATACATACCGCCATCTACGTTTCGTGACATATTCGATGTAAAATGTCCACTGAAGGGCGCTAAAAGAGTGTTCTTTTTTCCTGGAACAGATAAACGTACATATGGTACATTTTATGTGATTTTGGTTGTACGTGTCATCGCAGATCTGACTTGAAATGTCCGTTGAGTGGCGCTATAACTCTAATACTCTGTGACGTTTTAAAATAACGTGCCATCTCCACTACACCTAAACCTACGTGATTGTATGAACAAAAGCCAATGTGATGTAAAAACACAATTGCAAGCATGTGGTTTTTCCTTGTTTTTCAATCTCTCATCTTTCAGCTCTTTCATCATGAGTCTTGTTTTTCACAAGATTCGTACCCAAGGAAGTCCAATTCCGTGCCAGCTGAGCTACCGAGCAAACTTGTTATGTCCGGAAAGCAAAATAAATTAAGCTGTAATAATAACTGTGTGTGAAAACAATTACAAGTGCTCGCTGTTTTACAGCCTCTAGTGTTCATTTCTGTTGAAAACTGCAGTGATTGGTACGTATTTTGCGTCTTTGCAAAAAAGTTCCCACAGTTACATTTTTCGTCATGAGATCAGGTTGAAATAGTCCATGTGACATCAGCAGTTCAACCGTGAAGTTACGAAGCTACAGGAATACTTTTTGAGCACAAACAAAACAAAATAAAAAGAACAACTTTATTCATCAATTTCTTCTCTTTCATGTCAGTCTTCATGCTCACGAGAGTACCACAACGCATGAACCAGAATTATACAGACAATGAACTAAGAGAGATGGACTTTCAATGTCAGAAAGCCGGCTCCTGCGACATGAGGGTGAGTAATTAAGGGTGAGACAGAATTTTCATTTTTGGGTGAGCTATCCCTTTAACGTATGAATCGACAAATCTGAAAACATAAATGGATGAATCAAGTGCAAATGTGCTCTTTTAGGATTTTAAAAGCGTGATCATGTCTAAACCAAATCTGCTAGCGGCTCTAATTTTCCAATACAACCTAAACTTCACACCATACCTAATCTCCTGAGATCATCAAAAATTATTTAGTGTGAAAACAGAAGATTAACTTGTGATTTAATATTCACCTCCATGCCCAGCTCAGCACAATGGCAGCTGAATTCACGGCGGGCGAGAAAACATCCTCTTGGCATAATAACTTCAAGCATATCTGCGTCCTCCAGCTGTGGCCACCTTAGCATTCATGAGCAGTGAAACATTTTCCATGTCACTGAAAATGAAGGGGCCAGCACATTTCATTGGAGGCCAAGCATTAGACGGAGTGGTACAGTAAGATAGAAGACAAGTATAGATTGGATCTTTGAAGTATGCCATCAAGGGAAATTAGAAATCAGTGCCTGCAGTGATCGCACTCAGCTTAGGACTTAAAAAATGAATCACTTTCTACCCCCCACACCAAATCTCCATTTGACTGAGAGAGAGTGGGTGCTCTGCCCCTCTTTAAAAAGTCCCTTTGATTCTCACACCTGAAAGAATCCTTCCCTCATCCACTTCAGTCAGATATCCACTCACTTCTCATGCGTGTTTGGCTCTAAAGTGCGGAGGAGAAACGATGCAGCATCTGAAAACTGTGATTGAGGGCTGCGCTGCATGTCACTGCCAGGTTACTAAGTGCTGGTTTAATGGCCACTTTAGTCAATAACCATATTACCCACCTCCACCAAACAACAGGAGCCTCCTGCGCAGAAAGGTCGATGATAACAAGCCACGAGAAAACACTAGAAAAGGGGGATAAAACTCAACCGCCTGTGCAGTTTACCGAAACAGGATTGCTATAACATCCAAACGGATCTCCACATTAATTGAAGTGTTTCAGGAAACTCACAGTGTTGTAAAATGAAACGTGAGGTGCATAAAAAGCAAGTGTGCGGTTGTCTCCATAGCACCAGGACAAAGCAGGAACATTCTTTTTCTTTAATCTATCCAAAGTATTGCCTCAAGCTATGGTCCGGGACACATTAGGATCTAACTTGATTTTCTTTCACTTCATCAAAAGGTCCTAGAACAATCTTTTTCAAAGCGCCGGAAGAAGCTTCTGCTTATCATGACAAAAGAACAGCTTGTTGAGAAAACGCCACTGATAAGAAAAGTAGTAAGCCCAAAAACTTAAAACAAGTTTGACACCATGTTCTAAAAGATGTTAAGATCTCCAAACAGCTCTTTATAACTTCAATACATAATTTGCTAAACTAGTGTGTCAACGCTGCTGTGATTTAGATTAAAAACTCATAAATACTCAATACATATTAAACGATCTGTAATAAGACAAAGCAACAGTGACAACATATTAAAAACAGTTACTAACATTTGTATTGTGCATAATTTTTATTGAATCCAATATAGTCGGTACAGCATTGTTTTTTAGTTTCAATCTTTCTGAAAATCCTGTGTCGAATTGTGCCTTGTTTGTAAACGAATCTGTAGTAAAACGTAGTGAACCAAGAACCAAGTTCTTACTGACGCGGTCTAGATCTTCATTAAAAATAAACTTCATCCACTCTTTCCTGATGTTGGGATCAGATGGAAGGCAATTCAAAGGCGCTGTATTGCCACTGTACAGTGTCTTATTGTCTACAGTTACAGAATTTGGTTTCTGCGTAGACCTGCATGTGCCCTTCTCGCTATTTACCTACTCTATACGCGAAGTGATGTAGAAGCAGGTGTTGATCTTCTTCTGCAGAGGTGGTGTTTAGACACACTATTATGTCATAGAGTGGCACATTTCACAACATGTCGTTTTGGCAGATTGGCTTCAATATAAACTGTTTTTGGACTAATAAGAAATTTTTGAGTTCTGAAACTTACATGTCATTTTATAATACAATGACTTCTTAGATGTCAAAAGATCAAGTGCATTTTAATTTTTCAGTGTAAGACCCGTTCAAAATATAAAGCCTATTCAAAATATAAACAAATACTATAATAGTATAATACTAAAGTAACACTGCATCAAACACAGCAGACAGGGAAATAGCTATATAAATAAGAATAAATAAAAGAATAAAAGGTACATTTCGTACATGTCATTTGTAGTGTGATTTAATATGTCAGATCAGAGAAGTGTAGTGCCTTGCAGGTGATGTTCGGTGAGAAACTAAAACCATGGCAACTAGACATGGCTGACATCAATAATGCGGACTAAAATTAGCATCAGTCCAGAGAGCAGGTGGAAGAGCTCTCGGGGTGGAGGAAATCCTCTGTCCCTCCACCCACCAAACTAAAGACACTCTGACAATGAGATCGGACATCTGTAGCAACCTCTTTAACTGAATTTCAAAGATCTATTTATGCATGTTCCACAGGTCAATTACCTTTTCATCTAGGCCAACAGCGCCCCCAAGAGCTGACTTCGTTTTAATTACAATAACAAACAACCGGCTACTTGGAGGCTGGAGAAAATCAGAAACGCTTGGTTGGTGAATGCATACTTAATTATATTTGGAAGACGATGTTTGGGTGAGAGAATGTGTGGATGAAATTACAAATCGACTAAAATCACTACAGCCAAGGGGTCGATAATACCTGAAGAAAGTTGTACGTTCGCCGTTTCTTTCATCGCGCTAGCAGTAATGTTAGCTCCGCTGGCGCAGGACTCCACATTTTTTAAGCCAATCACCTGCGCTGTAGAGCATCATGTGACTAATGAACGCTGATATGGCAAACATTTCATTAGATAACGTCACAAAACAAATATTATAATAAATAAATAAATAAAACCAAAGCTAAATGAAAATCTCTACTAAGCTAAAATAAATAAATGAGGTAATAATTAAGTAGCCAGGTAAACTAACAGCCATTTTGTGGGTGATATAGAAGGTTATCAATGAAAAAGAGATTACTCAGATTAATGGCTTTATTCCTACTGAATCAGGATTACGTTGTTGTTGAGTTCATGCTTCAACCATACTCATAATTGTTTAATTTATTTCTAGTAAAAATCTGTATATTAATGCTTTCATAATTTATCATGACGTGGTGATTCAAGGGAAATGTATGAGTAAGTTGAAATAATACGCTCAAATCCCTGCGCAAAAAAAAAAAAAAAAAAAAAAAATAGCTAAGATGTTTGTTTGGTTTTAGCTGGTCAGCAGGCTGATTTTAGAGGGGGTTTGGCCACTTAGCTGGGAGACCAGCTGGAACGACCAGCTAAAACCTGACTGACCAGCCTGGAAGACCAGCTAAATCAGCTACTTCCAGCTTAAACCAGTTAAGACCAGCCAACCAGCCTAGGCTGGTTTTAGCTGTTTTTTTTTTTTTTTTTCAGCAGGGATGTATGGGAGATGGAGAACAGAAACTATTCTGTGCTATGTTGAGTATATTATCTAGATGAGTGAGCGGTCTGAGTGGCCATATAAATTACAAACAAGTAAAATGTTATTTCTTTATTGATTATAACAACAACTTGGGAAAACAGGCAAAACGGAAAAGGTAAGAAGCATTATTTGAGAAAAGGGCATACTAATATAAAAAGTGCCGACCTGTAGCGGAACTAACTTTACCCTGCGCTGATAAGGCTAATAGAGGGTTTGCACTTACATCATGATTTGGATAATCACCTGGATGCTTGAGCATATTGGCCATACTCGGATGTAAACAACAGCATGTACACACACAGTACAGTTAATGTACTACTGAATACATTGTTCTGCTAATTTATGCTGTCTAAACCATGGAAAAATGTGTGAAAACTGCTAAACCATATAGAGAAGGACTAGAAGGACTAATATTTTTAGGATATTTATAAACTAAAATTAATAGGTGGTGAAGATACGTATTACCAGTAATTAAAATATTAACAACAAACACTAATGTTGTCAAGATTCTTCAAGTGATTCTTGCTCTGGAAATCCTGGTTCAGTTTGGCCAACCACAAATGCCTTTTGTTCCTCAGACAGTTTTTTGCACTGTTCTCCTTGATTTGTTAGAACTTGTGGAAGTCTATAGTACTCCAAATGTTTTTTCCTGGTCTGACCAATTAGTACAGCCCACAACATGACAATAATTGACCATTTTCAGCAGCAATAATCAGCAAAATATGCGAGTTTCGTTCGGTTCAGTGTGGCATTGTTTATATTCAGTGCTGCCAATATGGCCGATGATGCGTCGAAAGCTCCAAGATACAAATCTTAGTAGGAGACTGCTGGAAGGAAACTCTGTTTAGATGTTCCTTATCTATTCATAATTTTCCACTCACGTTTTAGCTTCAGGTGATCAAACTGTCGAAAAGATAAGTGCCATTGTAGTTCTCCTGAGGGTAAGAAAGACAGCAAAATACACATGGGAAAACAGAGAGAAGGACTTAAGTTGTCTGAAGCTTTTAAAATGTACAATGTTTAGGCTTTTTTAAACTGAACGTGAAAATTCGGCATGATGAATCAAAACAGAATCGAAACAATATATTGATATACTTGCTATATTTGTTTGATTTATTATATTTACCTGCTATATATCTGGCAGTTACACTACACAGAGAATTAGCTGGTGCTCTCCATTAGAAGTATGAAAACCAGAAAACTGTTCTTGCTGCATGAATTGCAGAACTCCTTTTTTGTCTACTTAAAATCTGAACAATAATATTATTGTAATGCTCCTGAGGCCTTGATACATCAGATTCACTTTTACAGGACTAGCAGTGAATTCCCAACAGATGTTTGCAATGTGCATTTGTAATGTTATTAGGCAACTGCAACGAAAATACACACTCATTGAGAAGTATCATGGGAAATGCAGTGTAGTACTACAGTATGATAAAAATACACGAACATTGGAAACGGTATTGGATGAAAATCCCGTGACTGTGATGAGGGTATGAAAGTCAGATCAATGTCACTTGGAGACAGTAACTGTGGATTCAGCCTTGTCTTAAATGGAGAAATAAAATCTAATTATTGAGAAATTATTCAAGTAAATCACACTCAGGACAGAATATGCTTTGGAAATTTTATTTACAATTATTACTGAGTACGCTGCTGTTGTTCTAGATTCATCTTTTCCCCCTGCAGAGAAACTGCTCAGATGCATAAAATGAATGCGAGGAGTATATCACTCATGAGTGCTGCTTACTAACCATGCCACTTTTAAATAAATTCTTAATGGATTTATCCTTAATCATCTTTTCCCATCAGAACACAAAAAAGGCACACAGATAAAGTGGAATAACAGGATATTTGAGTCAGCAAACCCTTATATAGAAAAGACTGCAGGAGAAACCTATAAGCAATAACAATAAAACAGCATATTTCTATTAATTACTATAAACACTTTCAGGACCATACAGATATCAGTTAACCAGCCAGAAGTCATCAGAAGATTTAGTCAGTGATGATGAAAAAGACAGTGTATGAATTATCTTTTCAAATGCATAGTTCATATTCAGATACATGCACATCCCTTTTGTACAATTACTAATACTTTCAAATAAACATAACCTTATGAATCTCACCCTCTCATAAGTAGGAAAAGAAGAATAGAAGTTCATTGAATAATCAAGGCTGGCTAAATCACCCAATGTTCATCACATCTCCAACACAGTCTTTGTGTTTACAGTTACTGCTTGTCTGTGATTGCTTCCTCCTCAATCTGCTGCAGACCTGCGAGATCACATGGATGTGGGCTGCCCAGCTGAAAAGAGAGAAAAACCATCATAAAGGACATCAGAAATCTCTTAGTGAACTTTGTAACTGAACCGCATATATTGCAGAGATGTGTGGCCTACTTTTGAGTCGCACATAGCAGGAGTTACAATAGAGCTGTTGGTTTCGTATCCTGACTTCTGCTCCTGCTTCTGAGCCTCCCAAATCAGACCTGCAGTTATAGCACTGCAAACACAAGATGAAAGAACACATTGTTAGAAAGACGGAATCCTCCATGTAATGCCGTATCGTTCACTCACCTCCATGTAAGAGTGAGAGAGAGAATCCTAGCTTGAGGTCAATGGCAGCAGCATAAAAGGATATGAAATTGAAGTAATAACACCAGCCAAAAGACCAGAAATAACCCGACAGCAAGATTAGCAGGAGGACAATGCAATATGAATGAGAGGATGAGCAGAAATACAAATGATTGGCATTTGGAGAATGACGAGTATGTGCGAAGAATGAATAAGCTCTAAGTGAGTCACATGCAGCTGCTCCTAAGGTAAAAGTATTGGAATAAATTCAGGAGCAAATTCAATAAGAATGGAATTACGCCCACTGACAGTGTCGTTTATTTACAAACATTTGCCTGGGCTGATTTAACACACAATTCAGAAATAGAATGTGCTAAATGCATTATGCATGATGCAAATTCCCAGTTTTGAGTGCAATTTACAGTTGAGGTCAAAAGTTTGCACCCCCCTTTCAGAATCTGCAAAATGTTAATTAGTTTCCCAATTAAGAGGGATCATACAAAATGCATGTTATTGTTTATTTAAAACTGACTTGAATAAAATATTTCACATAAAATATATGTTTACATATAGTTCACAAGAGCAATTAATAGTTGAATTAAAACAAAAAAATGGGGACCTGAAGGATCTTTCTAAAGAATAGCAGGCAGTTTAACTGTTCAGGACAAAGAAGGGACTCATGAACAACTATCACTAAAAAACAACAACAACAAAAACAGCGGTGGTTCATTCAGGTAACAACACAGTATTAAGAATCAAGGGGATGTAAACTTTTGAACGAGGTCATTTTTATAAATTCAACTATAATTTTCTCTTGTGAACTATATGTAAACATCTTTTATGTGAAATATCTTATTTAGGTTAGTACTAAATAAACATTAACATGCATTTTGTATGATCCCTCTTATTTTGGTAAAACAATTAACATTTTGCAGATTCTGAAAGAGGGGTTGTAAAATTTTGACTTAAACTGTATGGAAAATGCAGCAGATTACTGAAATTTGGAGTACATAACTAGGATCCAGACAATGACATTCCACGTTAAAATGCAAAAAGAGTACTTGATCATAGAACACTTTTATGTCCAACTTTAACTATTCTCCACTACTTGATCATCATTTGATGAATTACACTTGCAAAATGCACAAACACATCTTTTAAATACAACTCTACAGGCAAACTTTGATTTTAATAAATCTATTATTCTATTCAAATTTGCATATAAATGATGCTAGTTTATGCTAAAACTGGCACAGTGCTAAACCAGCATATACAAAATAAGCTACCTGATCTCATGACAAAAACGTACCTGTGGCAAATTATTCGCAAGATGCTAAATACGTATAAATGAGTACATATCACAGTTTCCAACAGAAATGAACATTAGAGGCGGTAAAACAGCGAGCACTTGTAATCATTTTCGTACACAGTTGTGATTCATTACAGCTCCATATGTTTCGCTTTCCAGACATAACAAGCTTGCTCGGTAGCTCAGCCGGTATGGAATTGGACTCAGGATGCGGATCTCTTGCGTACGAATTCCGTGAAAAACATGACTCATGAGAGCTGAAAGATGAGAGATCAAAAAACAAGCTAAAACGGCATGCTTGTGATTACGTTTTTATGTCATATTCGCTTTTGTTCATGCTATCGGGTAGGTTTAGGTCCGGTGTAGTGCAGATGGCATGTTATTTTAAAACATCACAGAGCATTAGAGTTATAGCGCCACTCAACGGACGTTTCAAGTCAGAACTGCGGTGACACGTACAAAACCAACATCACATAAATCGTATTGTATGAACATCATCTGTTTCGGGGGAACAAAATGAACACACTTTTAGCACCACTCAATGGACATTTCACATCAGCTATATCATGAAACGTACATGGCGGTATGTATTTCGCATCTTGCAAAAATTTCCCACAGGTATGTTTTCATCATGCGATCATGGGATTTTTGGCACAGATGCAATCAAAATCTTCATAGTGCAACAATGTTATTGAAGCAAAATCAAAATATTTCAGTTTTGCCAACAGATTTATGTCGTACAGCCTTTAAAATACACATGGTTTGTTCTTGACAGTTTTTTCTCATTTGAGCAAAACAAATGACAGTCTTTTAGGAAAGAAAGATAAGTCAGTGTAAGGTAAGGCAGTGCTGTCAATGCTGTTATCCATGAAGCAGCTAGAACTGGCATTTTGATTCTCTGGGTTGACATTTTGATTGAGTTTATATGTGCAAAGAACAACTGATTAGAATAATCATAAAAGCAGGCAGAGCACATTAGTCAGGTTAGTCACTGATGAAGCCAGGCTGTACCTGACCTCCGAGTAGCTTAGCGCTCACCTTGAAACAAGTCAAATGATAACAGAGCCCCAGGGACTCGATGATCATGGCTGCTCCTTTGCCCAGTGGTGTATTACACAACGAACATATTTTCCTGCCACTCACTGACCTAGATTACAGAAAACATCATCTGAAGCCCAGCAACACACACTTGCACAGCCCATGGCTCATGTGGGTTGCAAACACATATTGTAGACAACAAGAATATAAGAGACACATGGGATGAGTGGCATGGTTTAGATCAGTGGTTCTCAAATGGTTTGGTTTCCCGAGCTTAAGACAGTATCAAAATTGTTGATACATAAATGTATTAAGGTGCAGTCACAATAGCACCATTTCTGTGAACAAGCATGCTTACGCAAGCATAAAAGGTCCACTGTTCATTGACAATAGTGTAGCGCAACTTGTTTACATGAGAAGCAACACTATATAATATATTAAGACTTGCTGACGTAGGCAGTATTTTCAGTGGAAGTGTATTCAATTTTGTATTCAAGAACTCAAGGTCATGAACTGTACTTTTTATTAGTTTGTATAGTTCTCTGAGGTCCACTTACAATGTTATCAAGATTTTTACATAAAAAACAAAATAATTTAGATGTAATGGGTCTATCCTGCTTTGAGCGTTTCATCAGAACGCTCTGTTTGAATAGGTGTGGCGGATTGTAGACTCAAAAGTAAACGCCCACTGCTATGATTGGCTGACACCTGTGTATGTTTGACAGCCTACATCCTTTATAGATGGATGCGGCTGTGATTTAGGTTAAAAACACATAAATACTCAGTACATATCAAACGATCTGTAATATTACAAAGCAACAGTGACCACGTAATAAAAACAGTCACTCACACTTGTGTGTTGCGACATTACTATTGGATCCAATATAGTCTGCACAGCATCGTCTTTTAGTTGCAATCTTTTTGAAAATCCTGTGTTGAATTGTGCCTTGTTTGTAAACGAATCCATGGTAAAATAAAGTGAACAAATGACCAAATGACCTAATGCAACCTGAAACGTCATTAATTTCATCCACTCTTTCATAACGTTTTCATAACGTCTTCATTTGTTTAAATTTAATTTGCCTTTAAAAAAAATCTACCAGTGCAGTTTAATTGGTTGATTGGCCTTTGACGTCGACAACAAAATATTTATTTTGCTATTACTGACCCACCAGTTGAGAACCACTGTTTTCGAGTGTTTAAAGAACAATGACAATTTCTTTTTAATGAGGAATACCTATTCCTTGGTGGAGCATGAGGCTCTGGCTCTGGTGAAGTTGCAGATGGGGACCAGGCAGGCCTGAGGGAGCTCATGGACTGAGATGACTGCAGAGTTGCAGACCCTGGACGTCCACTCTGGTACAATGACGAAGAGCCAGAGAGGGCCGAATGAGGCCGGCTGTAGTCTGGTATGGATGAGCTGCTGTTAGTTGTGCTCCATGATGAACTCCAAGAGGAACGAGGCATATCGAGGTTGTCAAGAGAATCGCCTCTGCAACCAAAGTCAGTTTGTTAGAGTTTATAGTTGAAGCTCACATCAAATGCATCTCAGTTAGTTGCCACAAAGTATGAATAATGTTGGTCAATACTGACCTCCTGATGTGCAGATCAATCGGATCTTTGGCGGTGACACTGGCAGAGCTCTGCTGGCGAATCCAGCTCTTGTCTGTGTTCAAAGAAGTCTTCTTCTTCATTTCTTGAAGGATCTGCTGCCTCTCCATCTCAGCCTGAGATAGAGGCTCTTTCTTATAATCTCTACTGTACTCACCCAGACCACTGCTTGCTGCTCGAACCAATAACAGAAAAAATAACCATTAATAACAAAGTGGCAAATAGACTTGGTAGACATCAAGAGTAAGAGCAACTGATTTCAGATAATCTTGATCCGATTATATATAGTGAGGCCTGAATGTTTGAGACCACATTGGACATCTGGGAAACAAAATATAATGTAAACATGGAAATAAACAGGCTCAAACGGCCAGATGTTCCTGAACCTACCTAAACATGAACCTTCAAAAATCACTCTAATATGGTGCTTTGGTGCTAAAAATATATATATTTCTGCTATTATAATATTTTTGTGGAAACTGTGATAGTTTTTTCAGGATTTGTTGATGAGTGGAAAGCATGATGAGTAGAAAAGCATTTCTTTGAAACAGAATATTTCTGTAACAAGGTCAAAGTCTTTAATGACACTTTTCATCAGTTAAATTCATCCTTGCTGGATAAAAGTAATAATTACTTACAAAAAATCTTACTGACACCACACTTAAATGGTATTGAAAAATTACATCATTATAAGAAATAAATTACTAACTTAAAAAAAAGTAAATATTAGCAGTTTTGCTAGTGGTCTCAGACTTTTGGACCCCACTGTTTTTATATTATTTTTAAATCAAATGTGCACGGATCATGTGGACACAGGCATGATTACAACTGAGTTTGCTGATGTTGCGTCTGTCAAATTTGCATAAATTAGGCCGAGCTGTTTGATTGGTTGGGCTGATTGATTGGCGTGGGTCGAGCCGCGCACACCTCTCTCTGGTTCTCTGTATTTCATGGCATTGAGGATGCTCCTCCTCTCGAGCTCTAGCTCACTCGCTGCCTGCTTTTTCTGGATCTGAGGGTTTTTCTTTCGCCTCAGTTCCTCTTCCAGAAGCCATCCTGCCAAACCTTTGTGTCTGCCGTACACACCTGTAGAGAGCCGCAGACTCTACAGCACTGATCTAACTCAAGCCGTTACAATGTGTGGCACACTGAAAACACTCTTGAAGAATCTAACACATCTTTTATATAGTGCTGTGTCAGCGGCTCCTTACTGGTCAAACAAACAACAGTCATTCATGAAGGGTTACAGCAAAGAATAAAAGTTGCACTCACTTTTAATATCTGGTTTTGCAACCTCATCAAGTTCTGGAGTAGATTTGGAAATGGATCTGCAAACCGAATTGGAAGAAATAAGATTACTCAGTCTGATAAACATAACAGATGGAAGATTTTATCAGTGTATAAACCCTATATAAATGCATAGCCTGAACGCATTGCATTCATTCGATTTTATCAAATACAAATGGAAGTGCAAATAGCTTAGTCCTATTACCTGTGTGAGTAGGATAATTGAGGGTAAACATTGGTATAGCCAAAGGAGTCCACCTTACTGTGACCAAACAGCAGAAGCAGCACAGACAAGCAGATGTTCACACAGTCATGATTGAACAGCATTAATAGAAGACAAATTAGTGTGGTTAATAATGCATGAGTAAAAAAAACAGACTAGGGCTGGGAAGTATGACCAAATCATGGCATGAGTATTTTGTATCGCAGTAGCAATATGTATCACCATATAGTTAGTGTTTCTGTAAAACTGATGAAAAATGATTTTGCCCTAACAATTACTAAATTACATCTACACTGAAAAAAAATAAATTCATAAATGCTGTTCTTTTGAACTTTATATTCATATTTCTTTTCAACATTGATAATAATTTGAAATGTATCTTGAACATTTGAAAATAAGCATATAAGAATGATATCTGAAGAATCATGTGACACTAAAGTATACAGTAATGATTGCACAGGAATAAATTGCTAGTTTCTTAGAGCTAAGATGTTAAATAGATCATGACATACTCATAGATTGATTCTAAATCTATACAACTAAACCGGTATTTAAAGGCAGGCTATAAGATGGTTTAGATCCTACCTTTATAACCATTTTCACTTTGTTTATTTAAACAAGGAATCATCTCAATTAGTTCCAGTAAATACAGAGTGCCGCAAGGATCTGTTTTAGGCCCTCTGCTATTTTCAATAAGCCTGGTAATATTATTAGAAAATACAGGATTAGTTTCCATTGTTATGCTGATGATAATCGATAACTACATATTTCAACAAGTCCAGACTTCTAAATTATTTAAGCTAACAGAGTGTGTTAAAAATGTAAACGACTGGATGACCAGTAATTTTGTCTTATTAAATTTAGATAAGACAGAGATATTACACATTGGACCAAAAAATGTCCAATTGTTACTGCAATTGTTAGCTGTTATTCCTTGGCAGGGGAGGCGCTAGGGGTGGGCTAAGGGTACTGAAGCCCCGAATGTTTTCAGTAAAGCCTTGAATGTTTTAATTACCATGTCTTTTGCGCATCAATAGTTTTTATTTCATGCTTCAGGTATCTTACTGTATAACTTAATAATATCGATCTCATCATCTTGTCTAAATTAGGTTATTGTTACTGTAGCAACAAATCGCAGATTTTCTAGGACACACGCAGGCATTTAGAACGATTTTATGTGTGGTTAGCATTTCACATGGCCAGTGGCAGGATTTACTAAGTAGCAACAATTCAATAAAAAAAGAGTTATTAAGTGATTTAAATCATAGAGAAATATTGATTTTTTGCTCTAGTTCTAAGCAAAGCCATGTGCCTCTCTGCACACTGTGGTGTTTTGGTACTGAATGAATTTGAACGCGTTTTTAATCAATGATTCACTGACCCATTCATAAAAACTGTTTTTCTTACTTTGTTTTTTTAATGAATCAGCCGTTCTGAATCGATTGAATAAATGATAGCGAATCAGTCATTAAGACGGTGGCAATTTTTGTTTCACATTTAAAAGTGTAATTCTATTTTTCTATCATTTCATATTTCTGTGTTCTAAATTTTACATTTAAAACATTCATCTCATAATATTATTTATGCAATTTGTAAATGCATGCAGGAGCTCCTTAAAAAATATGTATAAGTTATAGAGCCCTGTGTGTCGAATTATACTTGTCCTTTAAAAAAATTAAGGCACTTAACCAATATAACTTTTAAACATTTTAATTGAAGGACATCTGGGCTTGGGGTACAAAAATGTTATAATTTCTTTTTTTTACTTTGCAATGTAACGGTTACTTTTCTTAAATAAGCCTCTGAAATGAGACGGAACAAATGAGCATGATGTTGTTCTTACGGTCATAAAGGATATGCAGAGAGAATGTGGGCAGCCACACCATCATTTTCAAAAGTTTTGTTTTGGTCAGTTTACACTAAAATGCAACCCCTTTACACTAAAAAAAAAACTAAAACGTAGTCTGCAGCATTTTCGAAAATCTCAGTTTTCAAGGGTCGAAAATGCTGGAAGAGTGTAAACGACGGGTGTAATCATAGCAAAAGTTATGTATTTTAAACCAACAAATGCACTAATGTAAACGTAGCCTGAATGCCAACCCCAGATTTTTCAAACTAAAACAGGGTCTGCAGCGTTTTTGAAAGTCTCAGTCGAAAACAATGGCGTAGTGTAAACATCAGGCATAACCGCAGTGAAAGTTATGCATTTTTAAAACAAAAACGCATTAGTGTAAACACAGCCTGAAACGCAACCCTAGAGTTTTCATACTGGACTATTGTAATGTACCTCTAGTTGCTCCTGCTTACTATTAAATAATCATCTGGTAATGCTTTTTGGTAACTCACTGAATTAAATATTCTATAAATTAAAGGCATTTTATCTCATTTGGTTATTTAAAAGTTAAAATTGGATGATAGGCCTGTCATCAGTGCAATAACAGACTAGAGAGTAAAACTAATTATAAAATGAATATAACCAGCTCTAAATTCTGACTGACTGAGCCGCGTTGTAAAGGCACTGTAAAACAGACAATATACATACACCTGTGATTGTATTTCAAACACAAATGACTGCAAATCAATTTTCTTAGCATAACATCTTTGTTTCCATCCATTTGAATAGTTGCAAAAATGTCATTTATCAATTTTTAAACTCCAATTTTCAGTCATAATTAAGAAGTGTGAACTAAAATCAGTTAAGTTTTAAAACTACAGTGTATTTTATATGTTTATTCATTGCTCTGAAAGTGTTAACAATGCAAAGCAGTCCTGCTCACTGATATATACATATCAGCTGACGCATAGAAGGTATTGCAAATGTTAAGTGTCATGCCTCCCAGCCCTAACACAGACAATGTTAGTTTAGTCAGGTTACTGTGGTATTTAAATGAGTATTTGTCAAGCATGATATTCAGTGCCATTCCTTCTTGTTATTGTTCTCAAAGTAATCAAAACTGACATGCATGCTTGAGAAAATTATACACTCATATCAGTATGACAGATAATGAGAGATGAGACATGAATTAAAGTAACAGAAACCAGGTAATGACTATTAAAATGACAGTACTCACTCTTGCTCCTGAAATCTCTTCTGCTCTTCCAGTCGCCTCCTCTCTTTTTCCTGAAGGAGGCGCTCTTCCTCTTCTTTCTTTCTCCTCTGTTCCTCAAGGCGCTCTTGTTCCTCCCTCTTCCTCCTCTCCTCCTCTAAACGCAGCCTCTCCTGTTCTCTTTTTTTCCTCTCTTCTTCTTCCCTCCTCTTTTCTTCCTCAAGGCGCACTTGTTCCTCTCGCTTTCTCCACTCTTCCTCTAAACGCAGCCTCTCCTCTTCTCTTTTTTTCCTCTCTTCTTCTTCTCGCTTTCTCTTCTCTTCCTCAAGGCGCTCTTGTTCCTGTCTTTTTCTCCTCTGTTCCTCTAAACGCAGCATCTCCTGTTTAACAGCAATCAAATGATTGTAGTATCTGCCAGATGTGTACCATTTAAAAAAATAAATAAATAAAAATTGGTTGCAGGCGCTGTGAAGCTAAGGGTGAAATAACGGACATTTACACTGCTGTTCAAAAGTTTGGGATCAGTAAGAATTGTAATGTTTTGTAAAGAATTCGCTTATGCTCAATCAAGGCTCCAACTACTTGATCAAAAATACAGAAAAAATTACAGTTTAAAATAATGGTTTTCTATTTTAATATATTTTAAAATATATTTTTATTCCTGTGATGCAAAACTGAATTTTCATCAGCCATTACTCCAGTCTTCAGTGTCACATGATCCTTAAGTAAATCAATCTAATATGCTTTTATTATCAATGTTGGAAACAACTGTGCAGCTAAATATATTTTGAAGCCCGTGATTATTTTTTTTTGGATTCTTTGATGAATAAAAAGCTAAAACAAATGGTATTTATTCAAAACAGAAATCTCAGTCTTTACTTTGTATCAATTTAACACATCCTTGGTGAATAAAAGTATTAATTAAAAAAAAAAAAATACAGAAAGTTCCAAAAGTTTTTACAAAAAAGTTCCAAAAGATTTCTATTTTAAATAAATGCTGTGCTTTTATTATAGATTTATTACAGAATCCTGGAAAAAAGTATCACACAAATCCAACAAAATATTAAGCAGCACAACTGCTTCCAACATTGATAATAAATCATCATATTAGAATGATTTCTGAAGGATCATGATTTGCGGAATTCAGCTTTGCATCACGGGAAATGTTAATTTTTTCACATAGAAAACAGTTATTTTACATTGAAACAATATTTCACAATATTACATTTTTTTCTGTATTTTTGATCTAATAAACTTCTTTAAAAAACATTAAAAATCTTACTGGTCCCAAACTTTTGAACAGCAGTGTACATACACTATATATATATATCACAAGATAAAATTATAATTGGCTGCAAAATTAACAGAACATTGTTATAATAAATGAATAAATAAAATATTACATATACCTCTTCATGTTTTTTGTAACTCTCTTTTTGAACCTCTTGCTGTGCCTTTCTCCACTCCTCATCAAGTTTTTCCTGATCCTTTTTGTACTTCTCCTGCAGCATGCAGAGGAAGGGTAGAACAGGAGAGAGAGGGGATAAAAACAAAAAGAAAAGACCACTGATTGTAGCTAAACAATGACAAAATTCAAAATGACAAAATGCATAATTACACTGTGCTTTTGTCATTTATTAACAAAACAATAAATTAGTTTGCCACCAATCTTTGCAATCAAAATACAAATGTGCTGGATATGTAATTAACATACAAACACAAATTAAATTAGTAAATTAAATTTTAGTTTTTGCAAAATTAAAATGTCTAAATGGTGCATGTCTAGTTCTGTATTCAGGAAACACAACAATAAATCTGTTTGTATGCAATAATTCATCAAATAAAACGTATCCTAGTTCAACTACTTTATACAATCCTAAGAGAGCTTTTAAATACTTTTAGACATTTAAGCACATGAAAAAAGACATTACATATTATTTAGCAAGCCTGTAACCACCTAAATCGACATTTTTGGCAAATTCTGGTTCTTGGTTTTTTTTAACGTTTATGACTGTTACAGCGCCAGCTGTGGTCCAATCTCCCTAACATTTTGCATGGTTGTTTAGAATCATCTGTTGCATGTGTTCACTAGGTTGTGAAGTTTTGAGTTTTCGTTAAGGCTTTATAGGCTATTGGGAATATTTGGACAGGCCCCTTTTCTAACAACCCTGTTATTGCTTCCCAAAGGGTAAATTTAAACAATTTTTGAATTTCTTGACAATTATTGACCTACAGAGTCCAGAGAATTGCACTGCAGTGTTTTTTCCAGATTGAGCAAAAACCTAGGATCTGTTCACAAATGTAGGGGTTTTTATATTTTCTCAATCATTAAACAAATGGTTTGATTGACAGCAGTAGATCTAGAGGCACTGTTGTTTGGAAGGAGGTGGTCTATCATATGATATGAATATTGTGCCTATGTGTGAAAAACCGTACAAGATACAATTGTTTAAGCCCTTGAAAAATATGATTTCTTTAAAATTTCTCACAGATCTTTTGGGCCAGTCAAACAGGCCCACTGAGTTTGTCTTATAGGTGCTGAAAGCTCATTGGCTTATGGAGGCCATGTTTTTTGAAATATGCAAATATCCTTATAGACCAGGGGTGGCGAACATCGATCCTCTAGAGCCGCAGCCCTGCAGAGTTTTGCTTCAACCCTAATCAAACACACTTGAACAAGCTAATCAAGATCTGAAGGATAACTAGTGCCAGTTTTTATATATTTTCTTCCCTTTTATAGTGCCAAGCTCTGCGACTGTTTTCATGTGACCTCAGATTCAGCTCTTACATATGCGTTGTGAGTTTGGCGAAGATTCTGTTCAAAAGTTGTAGCTGTTTTATTAAAGACAACTTGAATGTTTTTTTTTTTTATATAATTATTGATATTCACTTTCCAGAGAATCTTTCTGAACTGGTTTGGTTATGATTGGGCGAAAAACCTAGGACTAGTCCGCAAAAGTACACAAAATATCTGAAAATTTTGCAAGGGTGTCGCCAAGATTTCCAACAACAAGGGTCACTTGAGTCTGCGGCAAACGGTTTAGAAGTTTCGTACAATTGTGTACTCTTGATCACTGTAGCGTCCCATCAGGCCGATTGGGGCAAGCCTTGGTGGCGCTGTAGACGATGTGAGTTCTACCATTCCAAGTTCCAAGTCTCTACAACTTATGGATTGATCTGCCCGATCAGTTTTACGTTGAGATCCTTCGCTACGCGCTTGAACCCCTAATAAACTCACAACGATTCATTTAAACACTAAATTATGTTTAATTTATACTATAATTTTATTTAGTTCATTATTTTATAAAGCCAAAAGCATGAGCACAGATACTGTAATATTCACCTGAAGCAAACGTTCTTGCTCCTTCTGCCATTTCTCATTTCGTTTGCGTTCTTCTTCTGGGTCCCAGGACCAGCGTGTATTGGATGTAGTGATGGAGGGAATGGGCAGCTATAGATGCAAAAAACTCTTTTAATTATTGGAGCCAACCACTGGCCAAATAAAATATCACGTAGATCCTTTTCAAAAATGTGAATGATCACACATATTGACTTGTCAAAGGTCTAAAAAGATCCAAACCCCAAAACACCATTTGCATGCCAACAACAGTAGTTTGATAAAAAAAAAAAACACCTGAAACTCAACTTACATTTGATATCGCTGTATCAGATCCACCTGTAAAAAACAAGTATATTTAGATTCTTCTCAATAGGTGCATACATTTTAAATGAAACCCTTCGTGATAGTATGAAGAGAACAAATGAACAGCATTCCATCCCAAATATCTCATCAATCTTATCATCCCAAATAGAATAAAATCTGTTAAAATAAGAAACCCATACCAAACAGTTCCATAAATAAATGTTAAATTAGAACCTCATGCAATGGCTTGAATAGACAAACACATGCAAAGTCTTCAATAAATGAACCAAATAAATAATGCATGAACACCTTCGGCCAGTCTTCAAATGCAATGTCACATGCAGAAGCACTGGTTATTAGTAAAACCAAACCCCACATCCATATGCAGCACAGCATGCACTATTCACATTCACAACACAATACCAACACACTCCACACTGATTACTGATTTCTTTCTCTGAGCTGCTTCTATAATCAGGGATATACAAGTCTGACTTGAGTGTGAGAAGGTAGTAAAGCCGCATATTCATATTTGTCTCATCCTCAATTATTTTGCCTATGGATAAATTCTCTGGTATTGTATTAATGTGGAAGGTATCAGCAAGATATGGACTGTCTATCAGTTTTTATTTAGAGTGCTTTGTATGTTGGTATGGTTCCTGACATGCTGTCTTTAAGAGGTCTTTTAGAGCTGGACTGCATAAGAGGTCAACCAAGGTCATTTATTTTAATAGGATTTCATGATCTGAGGCGATAAAAACAACAACATTTATTGGCAATGTGCCAAATTTGAATATGAAGGGATTTATTTCAGAATTTACTTTCAAACTGAACCAGCATTATTTTAGTATTGTATTTAATGTAAGTTATACATTTTTCAGTTAATATTCATATTTTTGGTCTGCTGTTCACAGAAAACTAAATATCAGAAGGCTTGGAATTTAGTTGTATGGACCATTTTTATTATATTTTATGGTGCTTTTTGCGTCCATTTTGAAGCCTGAGAGCTTCAGGTCACAATAACTGTAATTACACTGAAAAGAGCATTGAAATCAGTCTTCAAATGTTCTCCTTTTGTCATGATATCTTTAGAAGAACATGAGGGTTAGTAAAAAATGACAGAATTGTCCGTTTTAGGTGAACTATTATGTTTTGCTATAATTTTCCTCTCTTTTTACTCAGTACTCAGACTCTTGTAGACAGCATGTCAGCGCTCAAGATGGAAGTGGACACTGCAAACTCAACCCCCCTTTACCACAGAGGTAGACCAGAGAACTGACTGTGAGCCCTGCAGAGGGAAGAGCACAGAGGTTATGAGGGGCTTCTGCTAGAGAGAGGAGGAGGAGGAGGATGGTAGGATGAAGACTTAGCGGTTTACCCACAGCCCCCGAAACACAAAGCCTGAACGCACCAGCACTGAACTGATGCTGTTCTGTTACCTTGTTCAAAAAACTCTGATCTCCTTTTTAAGTTTTTCATAGAAATGGATTCAGATTCTACATGGGAGATAAAAATGTTAGAAGAAATTGAATTTGTACAAAGGAAAATCGTTCCATGTGCCCTGGGGAACTAGATTTAGCAATTCATTCTTAATTCACGCTTTCCTGTAAAAATGTAGGTAGAAAAACTTTATTTGCATTAACACATTATATGTGTACAGTTTTTTTACTTTTGGCTATCACACAGTTTTAAGTTAATCAAAAACAAGCATTCTTGTCAAGCTATTTAACAAAATTATTTTTTTCCCACAAATTTTCCACACACCAAGCATTTAATGAAACAAGCATAAGAACAAACTACAAAAAAGCATTACAGTATGTTTCCAAGCAATTAGCTGAAAAATGTAATTTACCTTTATTATTCAGAGTCTCTGAATCCTCATGGAAACCACCATTTATCCCATTCAAACCATAATTCTGTGAAAAAATAATAGGTCATCTGTTTAGTATAATACATCCAGATACCAAAGTAATACATAAAAGTGATTAATAATAGTCTGCTCACATTGGCGTGCTGGGAGCTGACGTTCACAGATTTCACGACCGTATCCTTGGTTTGTTGGGATGTGAAATCCAGGTTGGTGCTGAGGTATGGCTCAGAGGGACCTAGAGGATCCAGACTGGTCAGATTGATGGTCTTATGGCTTTTAAATGGAAGGGAAGGTAGGTCTCTGCCCCAGTCTGATTGTGGCATGTTGACAAAACCATTTATTTCAAAAACAATTAGCAAACTATGAAAACAGATGTACAACTACAGACATAATACTTCTAAATAGTGGGGGTGAAAGACAGACCACCTTCCCCTGCCATGCAGTCAGAATGACCTCCACACACAACAGGTTTACCAAGTAGCTTACAGATGCCCTCTGATCTGGCTTCAGTCACAAACCATAAGCCTGTTAGTAAACACTGAAAATATGAACTACTGACATTATAAAGAACCACAAACTTTAGAAACTAAGATAATAATGATAAGAAGAAATAACACACACTGAAATAAAAGCATATACTGTAGACACCAGACCAGGGAAATTTAGACATTAAAAGAACAGATCACCCAAAAATAATTACTGTTATTATTACAGTTATAGTGTGTTATTTCTTTCAGTGGAACACATAACTAAAAGATGTGCTCCAAAAATCAAAAATCAAATCAAATAAATGAAACAAAAGTTGGAATTTAGTGCACACAAGTCATATGGACTTGTAATGGCAGTATTTTCTTTTTGAGTGAACTTTTCCTTTAAAACGAAAAATAGTAAAAAAAGGAAACCAGCAACTAGAAAGCCAAACACACAACTGATAAACATAAGATGATACACACAACTGTATGTGCATATTACTAATATTGTGTATTCAGACTTGAAAGGGAAAGTTCACCCAAAAAAGAAAATTCCGTCATTAATTACTCACCCTCATGTCATTTCAAACCCGCAAGACCTTTGGTAATCTTCGGAAAACAAATTAAGACATTTTTGATGAAATCCAACAGCTTTCTAACCTTGCACAGACAGCATTGCAACTGACACATTTAAGGCCCAGAAGTCAGTGTGACTTGGTGGTTCAATCTGAATTTTATAAAGCTACGAGAATAATTCTTGTGTACAAAGAAAACAAAAATAACAACTTTATTCAACAGAAGAGAAGAAATTGTCAAATAAAGTCATTCTTTTTGTTTTTATTTTGTTTTCAAAAAGTATTCTTGTAGCTATATAAAATTCAGGTTGAACCACTGATGTCACACAGACTATTTTAACAATGTCCTTACTACCTTTCTACCTCACTGCTATCTATGCAGGGTCAGAAAGCTTTCAGATTTCATCAGAAATATCTTAATTTGTGTTCTGAATATGAACAAAGGTCTTATAGGTTTGGAACAACAAGTAATTATGAGAAAAATTAGCATTTTGGGTGAACTATCCCTTTAATTACAGGGTCAACCAAGAACAGAAGAACTGCTAAACTATAGCAAAGTGTCTGCTAATGTTATTCCAGCTGCTTTTTTGGTGTGGACTTACTAGTCTTGCCATATCTGCGGATGTCCATTTGCAGACTACCCTGCTGCAAGGCCTCCTCCATACTGTTCTTCCACTCAGTATAGCTCATGTCTGCCACCCTGTGGCTGTTCACTGTAAGGATCTCATCTCCAACCTTCACTTGACCCAGCTCTGCCGGACTGCCTTCTCACACACATCCCACACACATAATCAAACATACAGACCAAAACATATTAATCACACAATGTACATAAAAGAAATGCTTAAATTTCAAAGGTCTTCAAAAAACAACTTTTTCAACTAAAAATAATAACAGTGATTCCAAATAAATCTCTAATTTGATTTAGATAACATTTAGGCATCTTAAACAGCACATTCAGAGTCATTTAAATATTGTAGATTTTGTTTCTCATCAGAATCAACCTACAAAAAATATGCCCTATATAGCGTAGCAGAACGTATGAGTTTCATTAGCAGCAGATGCTCTTTAAAGCTGCAGGTAGAGCCTGTACTTTATGCTTCATTAATTCACTCTGCAGCACATTAGATCACTATTGGCAGCTTTTTCTTAGGATTTTATGTTTCCTTTACCTGGAACTACCGATTTGACACGGACACCCGTGGAGTCCCAGTTGCTCTGGAAGCCAAAGTCCCGGCTGCTGTTGGGTTTCTGGTTCAGGCTGATCCTCATCTGACTGTAGTCCACCTAGAAGACACAGACAGGTGAGTTCCACACAAAAAAATAAAGTGATTTGTGGTTTCCTATGTTAAAAGTATTACCTTTAATATGACCATAAAACAGTTTTACTTGAGGAGTGGGATCACATTTACATCCAAAATGGACACTAAAGGCAACCCAGACCCCAAAGTGTAGCTCTAAAATGCTTAAATGATCAGGATTAATTTAAGATTTAATGAATATAAAGTGCTTGTGTATTTGTAACTGCGTATAGAATTTACTTTTGCTTTAGAAACCTAAATGTTTTTGCAATTAAAGTGTATAGTTGATATTTGTGAGTTCAGGAGAGTCTTACTGTACCTCCTTGGGAGAGATGAGGGGGGATGGAGATTTGGGCAGGGGGGACACCCTGCTGACCAGTGGGACAGGAGATGGGGCTTTCAGCTCTTCCTCATCTTCATCAGTGCTTTGCACAGGACTTTCCTGGGACATATCTTCATCTCTCATATATTGAGCATAGCGGTTGGAAACTGCTGTCTTCTTGAGGCTACCTGTCTCTCCATTTGTGCGCTTAAGAGAGTCATCCACCTAAAAGGTTTTTAATACCACATTAGTATGCAACTCTATTTGAGGTATATTCATTTCATGCTGGTATAGTGAATAAAGCAGAATAGATCATGACTGATCATTTTAACCAAGAGACAAGTTTGGGTTAAATACCAAATAACTCAAACAGAGAAGAGAGTGTAACAGTCCCCATCTACTTTTTTAGTGGCCTTGATTCCAGAAGTATTTAGCCCTACTCATTTTTATCATAAGGATTTTAAAAATATCTGTTAAAGAGTTATAAGTTGAGTTATAAGCCATAAACTAAAACAAACTGCTATGAGGTAAAACAACATTATAAACTTTGATTTGAAGCAAAAATGCATTTGATCAGACAAATAAGCAAAGGTACAATCCTGTGACTTAACATCTTTAGTATTTTGACAGCACCAAGTGATTTACTCGATTATGCCAAGTGATTTATGGGAGTGGGCAGTAGTTGTTTTTCTTGTCTGCAGTTTATAATAATGTGACAATTAGCCCCTGGAATGCGAATTTTATCACGGGAACCCCGCCGAAAGAGTGTATTTTACCCTCCAGAACATGATTTTTTGTAGCAATTGGGCGGGTTTTGCTGTGAAAACCTGGCAACCCTGGTGGGCAGGAACTAAAGTGTGCTTTTAGTGTGATTTGCTTTTTTTGATTCACTGATTTGTGGATTAATGGTAATGCAGTTTTTCCCCAGGAATTTTGCTGTTAAACATGGTTTCATATCGTCATGTGACCACGGTAATATCAAAACAGTTTTGCTATCGTGATATCACGATATTGATAATATCGTTACATCCCTAGGTATTTAAGAACTTAAAACAATGCTATACAACAAAAGCAAACACCATTTAATAACAACCTTGTTACTCACTGTTGTTGCGTTAAGAAGTTAAAAATCATTGAAAATGACTTAATTTTTACTTCCAGAACCAGACTGTTGGACTCAATAATGAGATATAGGGGTGTAACTTAGACTCTACGAGTATAACTTAGATCAGTGGTTCCCAACCTGGGGGACACACAAGTCCACTACTGATTCACAAACTATGCACGCTCCCGGGGCTCTGATTCCCGTCGTATTTTTGTGTGTAATTTCAATATATATTTGCATAGTTGTCCAAATTATCGTCCAGTGATTGTTTTATAATGGATGCTTGCCGACAGAGGTGGATCTTGTGAGATTCGGTGTCTATGAGCATCAGATGCGCCCTGATGGAGTTCACTGATCCCGTCTTCGCCGAACTGCCTTCAGATCGATGTGTTTCAACAGATTTAGAATATATTTGCTTTATTTTTTGCTTTTAATTTTATGTATGTTTATTTTTTAATGCATACAACAGTGAGTCAAGTTCAAAGGGACAGGTTTAATGAGTGGTCTAGTGATCTCCCTGTTGTCCTGTTTGATACCGCAGGTTCACTTATTTAAGAAAAAGTAGCTACTCTGAAGTTGTAAAGAATGTCTGAAGTAAAGAATTCAGGAGCTTTAAATCTGTATTATATATATTATTTTAAAAAGTTAGAATTGAGCAGAGGTTTTCTTTTAAGGTTATAAAGTATATCTTTAATTTAAAGTTTGTTTGAATTTTGAGTTTTTTCTATAACATGCAGTAGAAGAATAATAAGGCAAAACAAATGTTTTGGTTAATAAAAATGGTTTAAAAATAAACAGTATTCTCTTTACTGTGGAAATACAGTATAAGAGGAAATGTCAGGCATAGGGAGGCCTTGCAAAATTGACTGGAGGAGGAGCCGGCCCTAGAGTAAAAAAGGTTGGGAACCCCTGACTTAGATGATTTCTAATTTATATGAGCTGTAATTACATCAGTATTTAATTGTAAACTGATCACACACTATGGTGAGCAGCACAACGTTCTCAAAGAATTTTAGTCACTAAAAAAGAAAAATGCCAGTCAAACAGGACCATAAGGCCCACTCACCGTGAACGCTCTGGGAAGGGAGGCGATTCGGTTGGACTGTGTGCCGAATGGCCTGGGCGTGACTACAGAGGTGATTCTTGCGCTATCTGATTTCTGGTAGCTCCTGGGGAGGGAGGCAGAAACATGATCCAGCCCAGACTGCTTTGTATCCATTGAATTGGGTTTATACAAAAAGCTAATGGGGCCGCTGGAGTTCTCGACTGGCTTAGTGTTGCTAATCAACTCCGAGCTGCTGGGTTTACTGACGCTGGTGGGCTTTATCAAGCTGGTTTTGCTGTAGGAGAACGCAGGAACTGGATCGTCCAGAAGATTTCGGGTCGTTGTCTGGCTCTCCTCAATGTTATTATTCATTTTAAGTGGGATCTCCGGGCTGGAGCGATCACGTTTGGTAGGAAAATCTGTCTGATCTGATGCCAAAGTGCCAGCGACAGGTCCCTTTTCTCTCAGAGATGGTATGGATGGTACTGAAGGTTTGTCCTTGGGGGTGTAAGGGGTGTCAACCGTGTAGCTACGTGCTAGCAATGTTCTGCTTCGGGGTACAGGTTCTTCGAAGACATCATCAGAGACGGAGTTAAAGCTGTCCCTGTAGTTGCTCTGCCCTCGGCTCTCTCTGAAAGGGGGCAGGAGCGAGAGAGGCAGGACAAGAACCGAGATTAGATTACACTTTTACACTGAGCAGACGACGGATCAGAGAAAGTAGAACAGACTACACTCTCTGCACTAACAGCAGACAACACAATGACAAAAGCAACAGTGATGGCAACATTTCATCATAGTAAATCACAAAATAAAAAAAAAATACATTTTAAATACAGCATTAAATTCAATTAAAAGCTGTTTAAGCGTCACACAACTATTTGATTTAATGGAATTTATGTTCACCTCTCATCCTGCATTTCCTTGAAGGTCTTTGATTTCCTGCTGCCGCCTGAAGTGATCTGCTCGATCTGTTCCCTCTCCTCTTTCTTCTTTACAATGTCAGAATTCACACTCTTGCGCTTATTCTTCCACTTTGTAAGATCCTGCAGGGACGAGGAAAAAGAGGCTCAGCCTCCATAACTGGAGCACAGGTGCTTATTCATAAGCAGTAACGGTAGGAGGGACAGTTGAGGGGAAGGGTGGAGAGACACAAGGACAGATTGAGAAGTGAGGGAGGACTAGATTTTGCCGGTGTCCTATTTTGCCTGTTTGGCTCCACCCGACTCCATTTCCCGTGTGAATTAGGGGCCTGTATATGACCTAAATGCTGTACTGAAGCTCGGTCCAACCACATCCACACTACAAAGTAGCACTGAACAGTTACCGACTACTTATTATTGATGTGATTATGTGACTTGAAGTAGTCAAGGCACTTATGAGGAAATCTTACTGTTATTGTACCACAGGTCAAACAGCTGCAGCTATAAACATGATCAGTAACAAAACCATGTGATCCGATACTCACATCTTGCCACTTATCCTCATTCTCCTTCAACCGAGCACGCATCTTCTGCATCTCTTCAATGCGTACCTCCATCGACATTTGGCTGAGGTTCGACTCGTCGTCAGTGATGTCGCTCACTGATTTGCTCCTGAAAATGGATGTTTTTCAAAAAACATTAGTATTCAGATTAGCTGCTTAAAGGAGTAGTTGACTTCCAGAATGAAAATTTACTCACCCCCATGTCATCCAAGATATTCATGTCTTTGTTTCTTCAGTCGAAAAGAAATTAAGTTAAAATGTTTTCCATATAGTGGATTCAATGGGGATCAGCAGGTTGAAGGTCTTAATTGCAGTTTCAATGCAGCTTCAAAAGAGCTCTACATGATCCCAGCCGAAGCATAAGGGTCTAGTAAAACCATCAGCCATTTTCTAAAAAAAATTACAAATTTATATACTTTTTAACCACAAATCCTCGTCCTGCACTAACCACGTTTTTTCCAAATTGATTACGCAATGCGTGAAGATGCGCATCACAGAGCTCGTGCAAGATGATCTTTTTTTTTTTTTTTTTTTTAAACAAAATGACTGATTGTTTTGCTAGGTAAGAGCCTTATTTCTCAGCTGGGATCATGTAGAGCCCTTTGAAGCTGCACTGAAACTGCAATTTGGACCACCACTGAAGTCCATTATATGTTTTGTTCCTCAAAAACAGACTGAAGAAAGAAAGACATCTTGGATGACATGGGGATAAAATAACAGGAAATTTTCATTCTGGAAGCAATCTTCTCCTTTAAAGGAAAAAAGCCATGCATCATGATGGAAAAACAATTTAATGGATTGTAGCCATTCAGCTTTTTGTAATGAGTAAAAGTGTTACAGCTCTCATCAAGCAATCATATTTACAAGACAAAACATTGAAGGGGTTAGTAAAACACAGGCACGTCCCGAGTATTCTCCAAGCCACGATTAGTTGTCTTAATAGACAACTAATGAGTTGTCACATATGTTATGTAACAACTCAATGGGTTAATATTCCATGAGTGACCTATTCAATCACTTCCACTCATGTGTCTTACCTCAGTGAGCACGATACTTCTGCATTACAGAAATACCTGTGCTTCTCATGCTCTGGATTTTTCCAGAATGACACGACTTAACACAGATTTGGGTTACATTAGTCAGCAGTGTGTCTATCTGTAGTCTACACTGCTTTTGAAGTGAAAGTCTTTGGGCAGCAGCCCATGGGGATCAAAGCATTGTGAGTACATTGTGAGTGTCAGTGCTTAATATAAGGGAGAGCAGAGGAAACAAAGGACTACGTAGCATGCGTGACCACACACACACACACCACACATACAAACGTGCTGTTTCTCCACAAGGCCACAACTCACCCTTCACTATCAGAACTTTTCTGGAGGATTCTAGGGAACCAAAGAGAATCACAACACAGTCATATATTGGTGTGATGACTGACAGTTTTTATTGACTGACCAATAAAGACCAGTAAAGTGTTGTACACTCACCAAGTCTGCAGTTATTTCATCAAAATGCAATTAAATAGTAAAAGTGTAAAATTTAATGCAAGAACTGTTTTCAACATTATAAATGTCTTTACTGTCACTTTTGATCAATTTAATGCAACTTTGCTAAATAAAAGTATTAGATTTTGACTGATCCTAAACTTTTAAACAGTAGTGTTTATGATCAAGTGCATAATAGTTGTTTATTTTACAGTACACTGTCATGCTTCAACATTCACTTAATTCTCTGATTACAGACCTGGCTGTCTGACTTGGTTTAGGTACAGTTTAAGGTGGAATGACATCATTGTAAACCAATCCCAGTGTGGTTGCTCTTTTAATGCCCTAACATTACATGGACTCTGATCAAATGAAATGTTGTACTTGGGGTTCAAGTGCTAGGTGTGTTTCCATGGTCACATAAGTGTAAGTTCCAGCTTTCACAAGATCACAAGGGTGTGGGGAATTTGGAGCTAAAGTGCATTGTAAGCTCCCTCGTAAAGAGTGAATGTGTCTGACTGGATTATTTATAGACATTGCTCAGGTTTTAAAATTCCACCACAGCTTAGCTGGATACACTCACAACTTATAAAGCCTGTTAGGATCCTTTTACTTTAACGAAAGTAGTGGTACCACAGTAGTGGAGTCTGTACATGATGTTTCAGTTTCTTAGATGCATTAATCACCAGAACGTTTAGTATTTTTATTGAACACAAACACAAATGCAATTCACAGGCAATTAGTCTCAGTTAGTCAAAGACAAAATCTCTATGGGAAAAATCACTTTCTTTGGTGTTCCTGCAAAACGAAAAGCTTATGAGTCCTCATGCAATTATGTTACAGTAGAGGTCAAAAGTTTAGATCCCCTTTTCAGAATCTGTAAATTGGTAATTATTTTACCAAAATAAGAGGGATCATATAAAATGCATGTTATTGTTTATTTAGTACTGACCTGAATAAGATATTTCACATATAGTCCACAAGAGAAAATAATAGTTGAATTTATACAAATTATCCCATTCAAAAGTTTACATACACTTGAGTCTTATAAACTGTGTTGTTACCTAAATGATCCACAGCAGTGTTTGTTTAGTGATAATTGTTCATGAGTCCCTTGTTAGTCCTGAACAGTTAAACTGCCTGCTGTTCTTCAGAAAAATCCTTCAGGTCCCACAAATTTTGGGGTTTTCCAGCGTTTTTTTGTGTATTTAAACCTTTTCCAACAATGACTATCATTTTGAGATCCATCTTGACACACTAAGGACAACTGAGGGACTCATATGCAACTATTACAGTAGGTTCAAATGCTCACTAATGCACCAGAAGGAAAAACCATGGATTAAGAGCCAGGGGCTGAAAATTTGTTACACTTAAAGAATATGATATTTGAGAATAAGATATTATGAGAATATAATATTTAGGCAAAATAAAATAAATTACACATCTCCATTCTGTTCAAAAGTTTTCACCCCCGGCTCTTAATGCACCGTTTTTTCTTCTGGAGCATCAGTGAATCAGTGAGCATTTGAACCTTCTGTAATAGTTGCATATGAATCCCGCAGTTGTCCTCAGTGTGAAAAGATAGATTTCAAAATCATACAGTCATTGCTGGAAAGAGTTCAAATACACACAATATTTTTTTTTTTCTGAAGAACAGCAGCCAATTTAACTGTTCAGGACAAACAAGGGATTTATGAACAACTATCATTAAAAAAAACAAACAAAAAAATAATAATTTAGGTAAGAACACAGTATTAACAATCAAGGGGGTGTAAACTTTTGAACGGGGTCATTTTATAAATTGAAGTATTATTTTCTCTTGTGGACTATATCTTTTATGTGAAATTTCTTATTCAGGTAAGTACTAAATAATCAATAACATGCATTTTGTATGATCTCTTGTTCTGATAGAATAATTACCATTCTGAAGATTTCTAAACGTTTGACCTCAACTGTAACAATTAAACAAATGATAAAAATCTATAAAAATGTATTTTTATAATTAAATAAAGTAAACTTAAAGTTATGTGAAATGTGTATCAATAACCAAATAAATAAATCATTTATCCACCTGATTTTTTCTTCACAAAAGTAAGCATTAATGTGCTGGACTTCCTTTGCTATAGGTAAATAACCAGGAGAATAATAAAGTGCATTAAACAGCAAAATTACTTGTACTATAAACTAGTGTATTTATGATTACACTAATAAATTAAAATAATATGATAACAAATACAAGTGCTGTTTCTGTACAGTTAAAATTATTTGAAGAAGCTGTTGCCAGAAGCCTTGCATGTTGTAAAAAAAAAAATGTCTGTACCCACTCTTATCTTAAAAATAAGGTGGATAAAACACAGCATGGATCAAATATCAATGCTGAGAACCATTTTGACATCAAGACTTTGATGCACAAACCAAAAATGAGTGCAAATTTTGTAGCCAGTCCAACATAATTCAAGAGAAAAACCAAATATTAAAGTCACACCCATATTAAACTCACAAACATCTGCCATTGCCAGTGTAAGATCATAGTTAACACGAGAATGGGAAAAGTACACCGCAGCTGAGATCATGATGACAAGCGCACACAGGCATTTCTGCAGGCTCAGAAACCTAACCTCTCCACCATGAGCCTCTTCCGGTATCGCACACGGCTGGCCTCTCTGATGGCTTGCCATTTCTGCATATCTTCCTCACTGCAAGAGAAAGAAACACTGGGAGCTCCGCTTTCCTCCTTTCCTTGGGTATTTAAAGCTCTCAGCTTCCTAAGTAGCATATCATCTGTTTTCAGGTGCTGTTCTGCTCCATCTTTAATCTCTGGCTTGGGTTTGCGCTGTCTGGGTTCAACTGGATCACACATCAGCTTGGCCTTCAGTTTTGGTGGCAAGGACCATGCTTCTGGAATAGGAACAGGGTGGTAGTTATCAGGGGCCCCAGACAGAGGGCGATGACTCATTTGCTGTTGAGTCCTTCGAAAAACCAGATCATCTTTTTCAATGTCAGGATAAATGGGTTCGTCCTCACGACGTGGCTGAATTACCACCATGACGTCAGCCTCCGATCTGCGGCGAGGCACAAGGAAGTTGCCATACTTCAACTTGGCCAGGTCATCGCTTGAGTGGAAGGTTTTTGTACGACGTGTAAACATATCGTCATTTTCCAAATCAGGCAGGATGTCGGCAGAAACGTTGTAAGGGTCATTAGGGTGCTCACGCCCAAGGAGGGGACGCTTTTCACATTTTATGAGTCTGGGGCCAGAGGCGGGATCCGGTCTGGGCCAAAAATCAGGGGGCTTTAACTTATGCAGCCCAGCACTCTGCTGAGCAACCGTGAGGGGTTGCGTTTGACAACTGTGGTGAATGAAAGGAGAAAAGAGTAAAGAAAAGGATTCAGAACATGCAAGGGGACAGTAGGAGAATGCAAGTTTAAAAATCAGTAAGCAAGAGAGTAGTGCATGCAGGAGGATGCCGCTAACCATGTGATATATAAGTAACAACAGCATTATGTGGACTCTATTTACTCAGAATTTTGGAAAAGCATACTAAATGTAAAGTGCTAAACGTTACTAAAAAGTTATATTTGCTAAAAGTTAAATACAAGAACAGAAACTATTTTTAAGAATCTTGATGCAGGCCATA
Organism: Cirrhinus molitorella; assembly: GCA_033026305.1. NCBI lineage: Eukaryota > Metazoa > Chordata > Actinopteri > Cypriniformes > Cyprinidae > Cirrhinus > Cirrhinus molitorella. Next base: position 24,982,618 of record CM065122.1, on the reverse strand, counting down.
CAACAGTTCTTAGCGACCATGGCTGTTGAAGATTCTGTCATTAATTACTCAACCCCATGTCGTTCCAAACCTGTAAGACCTTTGTTTATCTTCAGAACACAAATTAAGATATTTTTGATGAAATCCAAGAGCTTTCTGACCCTGCATAGACTGCAACACAACTTACATGAACAAAGGTCTTCTTACTGGTTTGGCATGACATAAGGGAGAGCAATTAATGACAGAATTGTTATTTTTGGGTGAACTATCCCTTTAAGGCAGATTCCACACAAAGGATGATAACTATAACAATAACTACTGTTTTAATAATTGTTCTAATTTCCACACCACAACTTTAATGCTAATGACACAGAGGAATCACTTTCAAAACATGTTTAGATAAAGACACTGAAAGCCAATTAGAATCCATCTGACATTAAAGTTCTCAAGCATTTAAAGTGGCAGAAGTGTAACTACAGTGTGCACTCAAAATAAACAATGTTATCACGTGTTGGTGATGCTAATATAGTTATCATTATAGTTATTGTTTTGGGTGTGAACGGGCCTTGAAGCTCCAAAAATGCACCAAAATATATCCATAAAAGTGGTTCATACAATGCATTCATAATATTCCACATCTTCTGAAGTCATATGATAGCTTTGGACACAGTTATTTTTGAGTCTGACCTTATTGAATCTGCATTTGTAGGAGTTTTCCTTTCAGACGCAAAATTTATGGGCGCAGAGTATTAAAATGAATCACACAATGCGGTTTACTAATGTTTGCGCTTGTCAAATTACTGGTATTTGTGCCATTACTTAACGCCCAAAAAAGCATGCCTTAAAGCAGGTGGTAATTTGCGGTGCTCTTGGTAGACTGTGCTGGTCATTATGGAAATGATCTGGCTGCGTCTGTGTTCTTTAATGTGCGCATTGTTTGTAAAACATGCACAGAATTTTTCCCTCCCATTAGCGCTTTCATGAAATTGTGCTGTAACATTTAGGTTTTGAAGGAACAGCTTATTGAAATGCCTTATTGGAAAGCTTTGTCCTTTTCTCACACAAATCGTATGGCTTCAGAAGACTTGTAATGAGTTTTATAAACCACTTTTATTGTCATATTTTGGAGCTATAAACATTGTTGCGAAAGAGCAGCATGAAGATTCGACTTTTTGGGTGAACTGTCCTGAACTATATGAATGTTGATATTATACTGATGAACCGTCTCACCATTTCCATTTGTATACAAATGCACTTATTTGGTGAGACCTTTAAGATTCTTGATGATGATACTGAACAAAAAACACTACATTTTAGTAAGCACCAGTTCATACATTTATTAGAACATGAGGAGAAGCTGATTGGGGGAAGTGAGTAGATGTCCAGTCCTAATGCATATGGGGCTGTGATAAGGACCTGAGTGTGGGAGTGAAGCTGGACTGAGCGAGGCCTTCAGGTGCATGGGAGTGAGAGGAAGGGGGTTCAGACTGAGTGCGAGAGAAAGTAGGCACAGAGAGCCAGGGGTTGACGTCACCGTCTGATTCTTCAGAGGACGAACCTGAGTTCTTGTGGCTGGAAAATGTGAGGTGAAAGAGCACAGAGAAAGACAGAGGAGAAAGGTTAGCAACCATCACCACAAAGAAGACAGAGAGGTAACAGAGAAGCCTTAGTGATAAAGTAAATAAGCCAAAAAGAAACCTCAGGGATTACAGTGCAACAAAAGTATTTGGACATTTAAGCCACACTTAAAAATAGTTGATACAAAAATGAACATTTTGTCACCATTTACTCACCCTCATGTCGTTCCAAACCTGTATGAGTTTCAGGTAACACTTTATAATTGATAGTCCACTTTAGACATTCTACTAACAGTAAGTAACTTTGCAACTAAATGTCAACTAGCAGTCATTAGAGTATTAGTAGACTGTCTGCGTAATATCTTCTAACACTATATTTTGATGGGTCCACAACATACAACATTCTGACTATAAGAAACTTTGCAAGTATATACCAAATTATTCTACTAATTTAATAGCCTACTCTGAGAGTTAGTAGACATGTAGTTTCAAATTAATGAGAATTAGTTGACATGTAGTTGCAAAGTTACTTATAGCTATTAAAATGTCTAAAGTGGACTATCAAAATAAAGTGTAACCAAGTTGCATTCTTATGTTGAACACAAAAGATGATATTTTGAAGAACCAAACAGTTATTGGTCCTCATTGACTTTCACAGTAGGGAAAGAAATACTATGGAAGTCAGTTTATTAGTGTTTGAAGTCAATGAAGTCAATGTCTTTTATGTTCAACATAAGAAAGAAGCTCATACAGGTTTGGAACATGAGGGTGAGTACATTATGACAAAGTGTTATTTTTTTTGCATGAATTGTCCCTATAAATATATGAAAGTATATACAAAACTGCTCAAAAAAACTAAAAACTAATGCAAATTTTGGACACTTAATGGTTGGTCGATTTTGGGGAACATGTCCATATACTGTAACAGGTCTAGCATAATTTGTTCACAGATGCCACATCATATTGCAATATATTTTATTTATGCAATCTACAAATTTAAGTGTAACCTAAGTGGCCAAATACTGTACTTTTTACTGTACGAGTCTGTGTATTGCCAGACGTGTATTAGAAGTTAATATCAGAACACCTCAAAGACTGATTGAGAGGACTGGGAATTTAGAACAGGTTCTTTTTTTTTTTTTTTTCCAATGTAACTGCATTTTTTAAAAATGTCATTTTAATCTCTGAAAGATTTTCATGCCAATTACAATAAATAAGAAGAGGTGATTTATTTAGATTTTATCGTTTTGTAGATATCTAAAACTTTTATAAGTTGACAACAGCTTCTTAATGGAGTCAATGCAGTAAGAATGGTCATTGTTCAAATATTTTCCATTCTTTCTTCTTCAAATGAATAAAATAATGTCAGAAACCAGAAAATCTGAATCTCTGGAAAGAACCAGAATCATTGATATCCTTTACAATTCCCTCTCCTTCTTTTGAAATATTAAGTATTCCTTTTACATTTGTATTCATTATAATTATATACAGTGTGTTTTTTTCTTTCTTTCTTTTTTTTTGCCTCAGTACTGGACAGACCTGAAACCCTGGATCTTCCTGTACCAAGGCCGGCGCTGTGAGCCCAGTTTGATCTTTTTCACGTGTGCATCCTCCTCAGGTGTCCAGAACTTGGGCAGAAATTTATCAAAAGGCACTGTTGCAGACGGTTGAGGCGTCAGGCCCACTTTACGCGCATAAAGATCATCTTGAATGGGATCAGCATAGCCAAACTCTTCATCCTCTTCTTCAGAGTCATCATAAATGCAGACACCAGCGGATGCAGGTCTCCTGTAAGCCTGTGACTGACTGCTGCTCAAAAGACAGCCATTTTTATTACATACTGTCAATGATCAATGCACAGCAAACCATCTATGATTACCAAGCACAGCAAACCAAATCAAAAGCAAACATCGAAAAGAAAATGTTGTTTGAAAAGTCCACGCTATAGGTTGAAAACCAAGCAAAATAATGGCATCACAGCAATGAGCACTGGTAAAATGGCAAACAGATGCGTGTCAATGATGCCAGTTCTGACCTGAGATGGGTCAGTGTCTGCTGGGGCACGTTACTGACAGCCACCTGTGACCTGGTGGTACACGGGACAGCAGATGCCTCCAGCTGGCTTATGGGTAAGGCAAAGTTGGTCGGAGCGACAGAAGAGGGGCTGTGAAATCTACGGCTAGCGAGGTCATCTAGAACCACATCGGGATCCGGTCGGTCTGCATCCGAATCACTGCTCTCATACACATAGGCCAAAGATGGGTGAGCAGCTGTCTGGGATTTCAACCCGGTGATAGATGAAGGGTCTGTACCTGCCCTTTCATGACTGGGACAGACCACCAATGATGGTCACAAAAGCACAATGCCAGGAAATAGTGGGAAAAATAAGCAATGGCATTCAAACACTGAGAACGTTTATATTCCTCCCAACAAAGGAGAAATATAATGATAATGAATATTAAAAAAGTGAATGACCAAGAGTTCTCGAGTTCTCTTTTAAAACTTTTTCTTACAAACTTACTTTTTCCTTAAAAAAAAAAAAAGATGCTCTCTATAATAGAAACGTGTGAATTTTCTATCCAATGCACCTCCTTAGAGAAAGACCAAACCTACAAAAAACATTTTTTCAAGCATGGTCTGGATAACACTGAATATCATTGGTCACCTTTCACCAGAGTAGGTGAATATATACCATCCATAGAAAACCCCACTATAATTTGTAAAGTGTTGCATTACCTAGTAAAAGTGCCATCATCTTCTGTGAACATAGGGCTGGCCCAGCTTCTTCTGTTGTCGTCATTTCGCTCGGCGCGTTTCTTGCGTAATGGTGCTGGAACGTAGCCTGACTGCTTGTCCTTTGTTGGCAGGAATTGATTGAACTGAGTGGGGGTCTTTGGTGCTATGACCAGTGAACGCCGGTATTCTTTGTTTTCTGACATCATGAAGCTCAGATCTGCTTCAGGGTCACTGCCACAACCTGGAGAAACAGCACAGAGAGTCAGAAATGTGAGCGTATAAACACACACCCATGATTGTTTTTCTGTTCTGGTGGGGACTTTCCATCGACTTTCATTGTTTTTATACAAAGCTAATGATGTTTTCTAAGCTATTACCCTTATCTTAACACTTACAGAATGTAATGGAATAACTTCCTTGAATTTTCAGATTGAACATTTTCAGGGGTTTTTTTAGCACTTGAGCACATGAAACTGTTGTTGCTAACTGATCTCATGACGAAAACTTACCCATGGGAACTTTTTCGCAAGACACTAAATATGTACCAATTACACATAACTGCAGTTTCCAGCAAAAAATAACACTAGAGGTGGTAAAGCGGTGGTTTGCGTTTTTACATCACATTTGCTTTTGTTCATACAATCTGATCTGATCTGGTTTAGGAGCATTTGAGTTATAGCACCACTAAATGGATATTTCAAGTCAGAACTGTGGTGACACGTACAAAAGTAACGGCACATAAAACATACCACATCTCTCACTCTTTTAGTGCAACTCAGTGGGCAATTTACATCAAATATGTCACGAAACATACATGGTGGTATGTATTTTGCATCTTGCAAGAAAGTTCCAAGAGGTACGTTTTCGTCATAAGATCAGGTTGTGTTTTTCTGGGGACAATTGGATGTAGAGGAATTCATTTTTTAGTATCCTTGTGGGGGTGAAATTTGACCCACAAAAAAATACACAGTGCAAAAAAATAATTCTCATCATCAGAATCAGAATTTAAGATGAAATGAAAGATTAAATAAACTCATATTTCAAATAAATGCTGTTCTTGTGAACTTTCTATTCTACTAAAGACTAGATTCATAAAAATATGCTTTGTTTTCCACAAAAATTATAAGCAGTACAATCATTTTAAACTGTGATAATTGTCTAATTCTGAAGGATCATTTGACACTGAAGACTGGAGCAGTGGCTGCTGAAAATATATCTTTGCGATCACAGGAATAAGTTATATTCTAAAATAGAAAACAGGTATTTTAGATTGTAATAATATTTCACAAAATTGTTGTTTTTACTGATTATTTAAAATTAAATATGCAATCTTGCTAAGCACAAGAGGTTTCTTCAAAAAACATTCTTTAAAAAAATCTTTACCAAACCTTAACATTTGAAAGGTAGCATTCCCCGAAAATGTTTCATTGTACAAAAATAGATAAGACAACTTTTTTTTTTTCTGTGTAGTAAACATGCCAGTGGGAAGCGACTGACTCATTGGCAGGTCAGTGGGGAAAAAGAAAAAAAATGTCTCACAGGAGTGAACGTGTAGACAGTCCAGAATACTAATTATATCAGCTGCTAATTATGACGACACCTTGCTCATGAGCTGCAATTGAGCCCTTGAGACCCTGATGGAGAATAAAGATGCTAATGTCACTAAAAACGCAACCATGTAGAAGAGTATGAGTAGATGGAAGTTTGCACTTTCCATCAAAACAGTATCTGCTGACTGTCACAGACAGCAAAATATAGCTTATAACAAAAAACGGTATCACTCGTTCACCACTAGAGGGCACCAATCATTTGTTTTGACAGGCAAAAGCTAATTAATAAACTACATTTCAACTCAAGCAAAGTTTTTACTTTCTATAGCCAAGTCTTTAAACTTCACTGATTATTTCTCTTGCTCTGGTTGAGTGTTTTCTTCTCTGAAAATTAGACAAAATTAGATATCTAACCTTTCATACAACTACTTATCTCTGACTGCACAATGTCACACTAGGACACACAAGAGAGACTTAAGAAATTGAAGAGTCTTACCCTCGCTGCTTCCTTTGAGTGTAGCGTCTGAGGAAGTGCTGTAAGTTCTGGAGCTCAGTGAGTCAAGGCTGTCTAGAGAGTCTTCTCTCCTGTGTCCGGCCCGTAGCGGGAAGAGCTCTTCTTTCTCTGAGTACCAGCTATCTCTACAAGAGCTGTTTCGCACACTGCCCCGCAGTGATGTGCAATCCTCTAGTGCCTGTCGAGCACAAGGGTGTGAGTGTAAGAGACCAACACACAGCGTGCACAAGGGAACAACACAAACAACAAACACAGCATATAGCCTCCATCAGTGCATAAACACATGCTCATGAGAATCTGCTCTCTTCCATCACATACACATAAGTGTTCAAACTTATGTTCTGATATGGGTGTGTATTAAAGTGTATTATGTAAGTGTATTAACTTTAAAAGGCAGGTTTAATGACAAAAAAATATTTTGATGGCACTACTATATTTAATAATATAATAGGCATGATAAAATCCCATTCAAATAAATGTGTTTTTTTCCCCATATGTAAAAAAGGTCAGTATCAAAGCAATTAATTGCTTTTGGCTGACTGTTTTCTTCAATATTTAACCATGAGACCAGTATGCTGCATTCTTAGCAAGATATTTTAAATACCAGAATGGATATAAAATGCGATTTACATGGTCAGCTATTCTAGAAGAATTTACGGTATTCAAATGCTACAATTTAACATCTAAAAGTAAATACTACAGTCAAATACTGCATGTCAATACATATCTTACCTTATATAGTGCTGTGCCAAGTAATCCCTCGAAAGCCTTTAGTTTTAAGTAAGGTCCATTATAAAAAGGATCAGCATGTGCTTTTCTACCCAACCAATATATGGTGATTAGAACCTAGGACACAAATAATTAAATCATTAAATCATTTTTCTAAAACAAATTCTATTAGAATAACAAAAATTGCAAAAAGATACAATTCAGTGATAAAATAGAAGGCTACTTCATCCCTGGCTGCATGCTGAGATGTCCAAAAAAACAAAAAACAAAAAACTAGTTACAGAAAGTTCAGTTTAGCTTTACTGTCATTATATTAAGATACAACAAAATTGCAGTGCAACTCCCTTCAGTGCAATTTAAAAGATAAAGAAACACATTTTAACACCATATAAAAACACAAAGACATTCCATAATAAAACTAGTTATATTACATTTTAAGACTTTATATTCACTTTTTATACTTACTTGATTAAAACTAAGATAATTTTAAAGAACATACACTACAACATTTAAAAGTATGCGATCATTATGTTTTTATTTTTATTTACTTTTTAAATGATGAAAGGTGACAGTTAAGACTTTTACACCGTTTCCAAAAATTCTATTTTAAATAAATGCTGTTCTTTTGAACCCTCTGTTCATCAAAGAATTGTCCTGTTTTTACAAAAAATATCATGTGGCACAACTGATTTCAGCTGTGATGATAATGATAAATGTTTCTTGAGCACCAAAACAGCATACAGAATGATTTCTGAAGGATAATGTGACAAAATTCAGGTCTGCATCACAGGAATAAATTACATTTTAAAATAAAATTTAAAGAGAAAACAGCTATTTTATTTCACAAAATCAATTTTTTTATTGGTTAAATAAATGCAGCCTTGGTGAGCATAAGAGACTTGTTTCAAAAACGCTTAGATTTTTGCTTAGACATTTTATTTAGACATTCCCGCTTTATTAAAGGTGTTTTAAGTCCTCTTTGGGCCACCGCATTTGTTCTCTAGAGAGGCGAGGGATGTCTTGAGCAGCGTACTTGAGTTTTACATGAAGCCTACTGAAACGTACTATGAAATACTGCCACTGAGCTACTTTAGGAGATAAACAGACAACCACAAACCACAATGTGGGAGCTGTAAACTGAGCATTTCATTTGGCACTGCAGGAATGAAGCCAGACTCCTAAAGCTCACAGTATATTTCAAATGAGCAAATTAGGAGATAAACATGATTAACCCAAATAATTCAGTATTAGCACTTACATTTTTGAGCCTCCTGCTGCTCTCCTGGTGCCTGTAGAGGAGAAAAGGTGTTTGGTTAATCACTCACAGCCTGGGAAAAGGACAATAAAAAACAGTGGGCATGTTTTGGGTCTCTGTGTGCCCTGGTGAATGAGCTAGAAGGTGAAAGCACAATCCCATCAGGCTGGTTCCCGGCAGCTCTATACAAAAGGATACGCACTGAAAACACGTTCACTCAAACAACAGCCAAGCAACCCTACTAAAACTAAATTGACAGTATATATTCTATTTCAGAAATGCAACAGAAATAATTAAACAGTCACCTTCTTGTCCTTGACAGGTTATTTATGAGCACTGTCAGGTTAAGACCAAATAGGATCACTATAAAAATACCACCTTCCTATGTAAAGCGTCTATGGAATTTTAAACCTAAGTTCCTTGACATCCTGTTGCTGTGAGGTATTTCCTCCTGTGATGTTTTGACCAAATAGATTATATAATACTTGAGGCATTTGCTATGGGAACATTTCTTGTATATAGAGTGTATATTTACACTATATACCTTCAACTTTTGTATCTTAGCTGAACATAAAATAACATAAAGATAAAACATAAAACAACACCCATTTCCCTAGAGATATAGGTTATACAATCATACAGAAGCACATGTCTGGGCCATGCATTTTAGTATTTGGAGTACCCAGAGCGTTTAATGACACTGGGAGTGTCTGCACTGTAGGTACATACCATCCTGACAGTCTATAATGGCACAACATCAATAGAGGACATTCTTACCGTACTAACAATACACTCTCAAAGAGAATACAATGCATTTTTAGCTGTGACAGCCATGATGCAAGATTTATGACACAAGCTACAGAGTTTAACAGCTGAGTGGTTGGAGAGCAATTATGCTGTGTGTTTTTCAAGCTGGTGAACCTGTATGACATGTTCAACTAGCTGAATGAAGGCGTTCACTGCTCCCGATAACAACAATTTATTGCTCCAATAAAAGTCATATGAGGATAAAAAAGGTATGTGCTTGACATCGGAACAAAGTCCACATTTACAAAGCTGCTGGAAAAAAATATCAAGAACATTCTGCCTTAAAAGCTTGTTAGCTAATGATAATTTATGAGCCCTGAAAAAGCCAAAGGACTCTTTGTTGGGGTGAGAAAAAATAGGGAACCTCAAGGGTGTATTTTGGTTTCATGTGATCAGCTGTTCACTCACATGAACAAGAAGCATTTATTTATCAGCAAATCCTTCATGAAAGAAAAAATACTATCTAATGGATAAAGCATTGGTTTTGAAAGGGAAAGCTAAATCTGCTAAATCAGCATTTCTGATCCAATCTGATTAGGGGAAGGAAAACCAAAAATTCTGTCATCATTTATTAAAAGGATATTTAGTAAAAATTACGGTTGAACCACTGATGTCACATGGACTGTTTTAACAGTGTCCTTGCTACATTTTTGGGCCTGGGAACATTTCATTTATGTTGCTGCCGAAAGTCAGAAAGCTCTTGAATTTCATCAAAAATTTCTTAATTTGTGTTCCAAAGATGAACAAAGATCTTACAGGTTTGGAACAACATGAGGGTGAATAATTATTGACAGAATTTTTATTTTTGGGCAAACTATCCCTTTAACTCTCATATTGTCATGAACTCATATGTCTTTCTGTCTTTTAAGAAAGATTTTTTTAGAAAAAAAAAAAAAAAAAACTTGTACTGGTCCTCTTTTCCTTGCAATTATAATGACTAAACTTTTCAAACATTAAAAAGAATGCAAACACATCATAAAGCAATAAAAACCATCATAAAAATAGTAGTCAGTAATGCTTACATTTTGGTTCCTTCGTCACATAAAGATGCACATGAGTAGTATAGACCACTTTCCTAATACCTTTATAGTGTTTTTTTTTTGGGCTTGACAGCCTGTTTTATATTAAATTCATTATATTAAAAAGAGTGACCAGTATATTGACAGTTTTTAAATTGTTAACACTGGGTTATGTTAAAAAACACATAACAGCCGCTCTTGCCACTCTTAATTCTCCATCCTTCAGTAAGAGAACTCCGGCTAGAACATTCCATTTGCAACAGCTCATTTTTCTACTCAAAACCCATTCAGACATAATCAGAGTACAAATGCTTTTCAATAGGGTTGCTATTCACACGACAGACTTAAATGCTTTGAACTAATGTGTCTAAACAAGTACAAGACTGCGTCAAATTGCTTACAATCACCCGTCTGTCCCCAAGGCAAAAGAAATTTGAAAAAAATGTTTGCACTAATGACCGTTTGTGAGAATATAATGTATGCACTGTTACATTCTCACAAAAGACAACATCAACCTGCTTGTTTTTTTTAAATACTTGTGTGTCAGAACTCAGAATCTAAGCTACATTCACCAAAGGCTGTGTTTTAAGGCCTGAAGATAGAGCCAATGTCATAAACAAGTGCTGTACTAGTCCGTGGGAAAGTCACAATGACATTTAGGATGTGTCTCTCTTTAGAAACCAAACCATTTCTGTATGTGTGATTATTGTGTCGCTACAAAGTAGAACACAATGGAAGTTTCTAAATGGTACTTTGCTGTTTCACTCTAAACCACAGAGGCTGTGAGTGAAAAAGTAGGATAGTCTATAATGGAGATAGGATATTGCCTACGCAAAATCTAAAATACTTACACATGGACAAAGTCCAGCTCTTAGTTACACAATATCCAAGACATGTTTCTGGAATTTTTGAGTCATATATCCCTCTTCAGTATTAAAATGATTCAAGTCTATAAAAATCTGGTAAAGACCTGCCAGTCCCTTTTGGGTAATGCAATATAATGACGCAGTGACAACGATCAGGCAGGTTCGTGACACATCAACACCCCTTATTTACAAAGCCTATACTAGTGGGTGTGTGTGCATAGCTGGGATATTAAGACCTCACAGCCCAGTTCAGTAACATTCAGCGGGTAAAGAATGTTCCTGGTTTAATGAACAAATGCTAATAATGAGTCAAGTCAGATTGCATCAATCATTCTTTGTCTTTACTTTTTTGTTATAGAAAGTATTCACTCACACCCCTATGATACAACATAAAAATTTCAATGGAGGCATCAGCTGTGACTGATTTGATGTCCCCCAAAAGACTTGTTACATTCTTATTCGAATCACCAGCTATAATCCACAAGTAAACATTGTAAAGACATCATTTGCACTAGTCTGATGAGCGTGTCGAACAAACGCAGCTCTTGTTTGTCCGCTTACGACGTGGACAAATGAGGGATTCACAATGAGAGAGTGTGTCCCTGTCACAGACACCACCGATGCCATCCAGTGCCACACGCCGTTGAAAAAATAACATATTCATTCTTCCACAACTGAAGATGTTATATTACAATTACTTATTTACTGGTTTAAACAAACTTACACTCAAAAATGTGGTGCTTGTAAATTTTATTTAATGTTTTTTAAAGAAGTCTCTCATGCTCACTGAGGCTGCATTTATTTAAAGTAAACGTTTTTTTATTACTTTAATACATTTTAAAATCTAATTTATTCCTGTGATCTCAAACTTTCAGCAGCCATTACTCCAGTCTTCAGTGTCACATGATCCTTCAGAAATCTTTATTTGGTGCTCAAGAAACATTTTTACTACATCAATGTTGAGAACATGTTGTGTAACATTTTGGAAAAAGTTTTTTCAGGTTTGTTTTTATGAACTGAAACTGCAAAAGAACAGCATTTATTTGCAACATTATAAATGTCTTTAACTGTCATTTCAGTCTTGCTGAATAAAAGTAGTATTTTTTTTTTATCTAAAACTCAAATACAACACTTAGTACATTCATTTTCCAATATTTTTTTCACTTAAATACAGCTAAAAATATCCATCAGTCAACCTCAAACAAAGCATCTGCATGAACAATGCAGAAGAAGAGAAATGGTTTATCTGGGAATCAGTTTGGCGCTGGAGCATGATGATGATATCGGCGGTTAATAAAAACAATACTGTTAATACCACACAACCTCTGAAACAGATACAGTTTTATAAAGCCAGAACATTTGTGATCACATTTCTGTTATTCTATGTATGACTTCTCTCCTCAGTCAATAACTGATGATTGTCCATGTCTAAATAAAAAATTGAGGTTTTATCAACACTATATATAACTAAAAGGCACAACATTATAAACTACTGGAATGCAGGAAGAGATATAATTCTTTATCATTAACTTTATGTAATCGCTAGTAACATGGCAATACGTTCACTGGCAGAGACAATAATAAAAAGCAGAGACAAAGTTCACACAGCTACAATGGCAAGTAATGAAACCTTCTGAACCATGATTCAGATTCATGTCTGTATGTTCAAAACATCCTACATTTACACAGCACTAATTAATCTGCCACCAGTACCTGGGCAAAACAGTAGTCATGAAAACTGGCTTCCAGAATTCTGTTTATCATTTAAGTAAATTTTTCAGTTCAAGAAAATTAACTGGAAATAAAATAAATGTGACCCTGGACCACAATACCAGTTCGGTTTTCATACATCATCTGAAAGATCAAACATAAGCTTTCAATTGATAAATGGTCTGTTAGAATAGGACAATATTTGACAGAGATACAACTATTTGAAAATCTGGACTGGAGGGTGCAAAAATGGCATTTTTTAAAAACAACAAATTTTTATAAAACACATTGGTGATTGGTATAATTTGCATAATTAATATAAATAATTTTGATTGTATAACATACTTTTTTCACTTTACCACAGCCATTTAACAATACAATAAAACAAATCATATTTTATTAATTCATATATTTATATACATCAGCTAACCCCAAACTTTTGATATATATATATATATATATGTGTATGTATATATGTAAGTAAATAGGTAGTATAAAAGTAAACATTGAGTGATCATGTTTATTAGCAGACATAAACAGGCCATGAAAAGAACAGCTGTCATATTGGAAGAGGCTGCCTGAGGGACAGATGACCTAGAGCTGTTTCCCTCTCTGAGACACTTGCTTTTCATGGACTGATGAGTAATATTGAATGCAGGCCCCGCTTATCTCAATCCTGTCAATAGGCAATAAGCTGCAATATCTCCTCACGTTGCCTTCTGTGTGACTATGAACATTCTGCGTCAAACTCCACAAGGGCTATAAACCGTAGATCAGTGTGAGAGATCTTAGAACTTTAATGTAGCATGCAAACCATGCCCTCGTATTGCAGAAGGCTTACTCAGGCCATCTGTATTAGCAGTTGTTGAGAGAGCACTGAAACAGGAAAGTGGCATTGGTTCAAAACACAAAAAATGCATGGCATTTGCTCAAATGTTTTGGCAAGAGTCGGGTACAAAAACTTACCATATATCACTGCTGGACAGTGCTAAGCAGGTCTAGTCTAATACTTGACCAGTTTACAGTTAGTATATGCAAACCACACGGCCTACACAAACCCACAACAGAGAACACAAGCCAAAATGGTTCTGAATGTAAACACAAACATGCTCCTGAAGGATGTAAAGTTACACCAGGAGAACGTAGAAGAAAACAAACTATCATATCACTGCTGCACTTCATCTAGTGTCAAAAAGTGACCTTTCAGTTCTAAAATTAGGACCCTTGGAACTCTTCCGCCAAATGGCTGTCAGTGGATGCAGATAAACCCTCACTTCACGTTCACACACACCCTCAGGCATATACAAGTGGAGTAAGTGATTATAATTATAGCCTATAGGGATTGGACGAGTCCTGTTTAATCAGAGCCTCTGCACGGTTGCCAAGGCAGCGAGGGTGTGGCGCGTTAACCGTCATGCAGCCAGGCTCACTTTGTTTAATCTCAGCGTCGGCTGGCGCTGTCACTTCTGCTGAGGTAACAATGACAGGATGGGCAGAAACGCCCAGCCCTCCATCGCCATATTCAAAGCAGCCTTATCAGTACGGGCTGGCTGATTTTACATATTTGAATCATTACTAATTTGGTTGTGACGTGATATAGCTTTGATAGGTCACAATGCTCCAAACACACCAATAATTTGTGCCGGACCAGTTCAAGCCAGAGCAGAACACACCTTAGTCAAATGAAGCAGTTCACAAAAGGATCAACTATCAGTAAACAAAGAAACATGATGAAAATCGATTGCAGACAGCCCATGAAATAATAAATGGTCAATTAATATATGTTTTTTCTTCCTTAAAACACATAGGCTGAATTTTTTTGAAAAATATCATTAGAACTCTTTTTTAAACTAATGAGAACTGAAGCTGCCAAGCTCCAAAATGCACCACAAAGCTAAGATTAATGTGGTTCAGACTGTGACTTGTGGTGTATTTATTTTTAGACACACTAAATTTAAGTTGTTACTCACCGAAAAACATGAAATTTGACATTCAGGTTGCTACATGAAAATTCATGAGAACTTACGAGAGTAGTAGTGTCTCAATTCATGAATGAATCTTCTCAGTGAAACTGATGAATCAGCTCATAAAAACGATCTGAATGATTCATTTACAAATTGAATAGATCCTGTTTTCAAGTTTAACTCACAAACCCAGTTCGACTCACTAACAATCCACTGATAGAGAGGACTGTCAGTGAATGACAGATCTGTTAGTCACAGCTATCATATAACTTCGTAAGACTTGGAAAATAGTGCAAAAGTCAAGCAAACTACATTTATGATCCTTTTACTGGTCTTATTTGAAGCTTAAAAGCTTTAGTTCCCATTCATTGTAACCGCATTGAAAAAACAACAACCAGCACATTCAAAATTTCTCCTTTTTTGTTCAATGGAATGATATCAGGGTAAGCAAATGATGACAGAACTTTTTTTTTTTTTTTTTTGCGAACTGTTGAACCTGAATGACAAATTTTGTAGTTCATATAGCCTTGTGGTTTTGTTGGTAACTCTTTATTTTACAGTTTCTTGTTAGCATGCATTTTACTAGAATATTAGCCATTTATTCATACTAATTATGCACCTATTAATGCCTTATTCTACATGACCTTATTCTACATGACCTTATTCTACATCCCTAATCCTACCCAATACCTAAACTTAACAACTACGTTACTAACTATTAATAAGCAGCAAATTAGGAATTCATTAAGGGAAAAGTCGTAGTTAATAGTGAATAAGTGCTCCCTATTCTAAAGTGGTTCTGTTTTGTTTGCAAATACCAAGATGCTATTACAATGATGAACATGTCAGAGCCGTTCTGACAGATCTCACGACGTAACCATACAAGACACACCTGTGAGAATATGAACAGGTTGTTCAACATGCCATGTTTTTCCACCCTGGTCACAGGTATGGGCTGAGCCAAAACACTGAAACTACAACAATATAGCATGATTACAGCTAGCAGATGACATAAACACTTGCGAGTGATAAAAATCACCCACACCACACATGCAGAAAGTCCTTAATCTCTCTTCATCTTGCATTTACACATACACAAGTCAACTGTCAGCTTGTGTTTCAGCGATAGTGGGAGTTTATGCTTCATATATGAGGGCAATTCTGCTGTTTTAAGATCAGATTATAGTTTCACTGCGACCTCTGCTCTGGTTGATTTATTGGCCCTTCTCTAACTTTCTTTTATTTACTTGACAAAAGGGCATATCTAATTCATGACTTTCATTTAATATTCAATTCACTTTCGCAAACAAAAACAAGCTCAAACATGATTGTATGATAAATGTTACAAAGCTGTTATGTCAACAACCACAACACATCCCGTAAGTGTATTAAAAACAGCCATTCACTTTGAGTTTCATATATTGAATTTAAATAACTGGCTTGGTAATACAAGCCTGTTTTACAAAAGTATGTGGATATGAGACCAGAGGACAATAAGATCTGCCAAAATCACCATCCAGTGAGCCATAAACAGCGGTTGGACACATTCTGCTGCAGCTAAACCGCTGCTATTTTCACACTGGCAAAGGGTCAAGCTTATTACCGAACATTTTAGGTTGAGAAAAGCAAAACTTACTTGACAGTCACACGTGTGGATAAGTCTTGCAGGTCTCCTGGGTGGAAAAGCTGGGCCTCTTTTAGTCCAAGCTTTGCACAGGCTTTCAAGAAGAGGCTGATGTTGTCCTGTCGACAGAGAATATGTGTCCACCTTGTGAGTTAGACAGAAGTCATATGGGAACTGTCTGGCACACGCAGTTCAGAAATCATTGCATCCAAAGTTCAGTCCAGTGAGCTGAAGCAGTGGGAGGAGACGAAAGAAGGCAGGTGGCAAATAAAAAGTGACACCACAGGAGCAAAGAATGAAGGCAGGGACGTCACTGATTGACCTGTGACAGTACCTGTGAGAACAGGAGTTTGGCCTTGGGGCGGTGCAAAAACATGACAGAGAGTGTCAACGGCACTAGTCCCCTCCCCCGCACATGTACGGCAGTCACACAAACACACGCACATGCACGCTCTCCCTTTTCACTCGCTCTAGACTAACCCAGACGCATACCTACATGTGCACAAACATATAAACTCAAGCATACTCTCCCTTTTCACACCCAGAAACCGCCACTCAAACCTCTCAGCAGAATATTTGAGGAATCTTCAGGGCGGTGGATTATTTTGACGACGGGGTTGCCATGAAACACAGGTGACTTAAACGACAAACTATTTCCCCCAAGCAAGCGTTAAAATCACTTGGTGGGTGGGTAGGAAAGTGCCTTAATATAAAGGAAACTTGAGCGTGTGAGTGCATTCACTTACGCTTCCGGTGTGTTGATAAATGCGGACTATCATGGCACTGATGTTGTGTTATGACATCATTTCAATTAGATTTGATCAACCATCTGGATGTGATGTACAGAGCGTGCAGCCCACCCTTTCCTGCTTTTCCCGCTCGCTCTAAAATAATCACAGGGTGCTCTGGTCTATATTTAAACAGCAAACATGCTTATTAGCAGATGGCAATGAGGAGCTCCACTTTTGAGTCACCTCCTTGCTTAAACTGTTAAATCCAGGGTCAAAGGTCCCACCCTGACCCTATGTGAGGGTCAAAGTATCTGTTGAAGTATGTTTCATCTTTGTTTAAAGGTGACAAATGAGTCAAAAATAGATGTCAACAAGATGTCGCTTAAAAAAAAAAGGATGTGTGAAGAACCATGAACATCCATGGAACCTTTCAAATGCAGAAAAAGTACTTTAAGGTTCTTTAGATTTTTTAAACGTTTATCAAAATGGTTCTTTTAGGAACTGTCCAAAAACGGTTCTTCTATGGCATCATTGCAAAAACACCCTTTTAGAAACGTTCTTTCAATTTTTAAGAGTGTAGCGTTCTGTTCCTCAAACAAATCTCCACACTCCAACAGCTCGATCAGTGTCCTTAACCCTTAACCTAGACTTATGCAAAATATCTATGACATGAAAGAGTTCCGCTAGTCACCTGTTTATCTGAATACCTGAATGCTAAATGTCTTGGAGCAGGTGGCTGGGAACAAACAGACACTTACATGTTTAACCTTTACATGGAATTTAAAATTAGCTTAACAGGACACGTTAATCAAACCATTATGTTAATAATTTTGCACAGATTGTTTCAGGACAATGACGTAATCACTGACTGAAGTGTGTCACATACCTCTACCTATAACAATATCACCTTGCCACAACAGAATGCTTCAAATGTATTAAATTTAAGTTTAGTTATTAGGTTTCACACAACACAACAGTTACAGGTTCAGTCCCAGCTATATGCGACACTGGATCTATAACTTTTGTGTCCTTGAACAAGGCGCCTAACCAAGGTTGCTATAAAGATTGCTACAATTAGAACAGAACTTTTTGGGTTAAAAGTTTACACTCAATAATATGTTGAGTATTACTAATTATAAATAAATAGAATATATAAATGCATATTTACATAGCATATCAGAATTCATCTCAAGAACCAAATCTTGCAGACACAATGGTGCAGAAAAGATCTTTAGAGTCAATGCACATAATCCTATCAGAAATTCTAATTTAGTGATTACAATTTTCTGACAAAACCATCAAGTCACCTGTCAAACACTGTTTGTATGAAAGCCCATTTCTGCCATAGAATAAAAAAAGGGTCATTACAATTTTTTTTCTCATAATTGCGTGATATACACTCACATTTTTGAGAAATAAAATGTGAGATATAAACTCACTATTATGAGAAAAAAGTCACAAATTGAAGAAAAAAAGGTCATATCTCACAATTCTGACTTTATAACTGTCATTTGCGACTTTTTATCTCACAATTCTTTGTTATATAATTGTTATATAAACACAATTGCAAGAAATAAAGTCAGAAATGCGATATGAAATTATGACTTTTTTTCTCGCAAATGTGAGTTTGTATTGCAATTCTGACTTGACTGAATTCAGAATTGCAACTGCAAGTTATAAAATCCAATTTTGAGGGAAAAAAGTTATATGTGCAAGTTTTTACAAGTTTTACAAATTCTTACTCGCAATTGCGTTTTATGAAGACATAATTGAGAGATATAACTCGCAATTCTAAAAAAGTCACAATTGTGAGATATAAACTCGCAATTCAAAGAAAAAAGTCAGATTTGTGAGTTTATATCTTGCAATTCTGAACTTTTTTCTTGCAATCTCAAAATTGCGAGTTTATTTCTCAGAATTGAAAGTTTATGTCTTGAAATTCCGACTTAAATAACTGCCTCACAAAACTGAGAAAATAGTCAAAATTGCGAGATGTAAACTCACAGTTGCAAGAAAAAAACGCCCGAACTGCGAGATAAAACGTCACAATTACCTTGTTTTAAATTCAGTGGCAGAAACAGCCTTTCATAGTTTTGCGATTACTGGATGATAGATTGATTTTGATTTAGGAATATAGATGTGTTGTATACCATACATTCATATTTTATCCAGCAAAGCATTGGACAGGCATCACTGTGATATGTATGTTATAAAACGTATATATGTAAAAAAATTCTGTGATAAAGTGTATCAGCGCACAAGTTCTCATAAGAAACACATTGTTTTTAGTAAACTATTAGAGTGGAGAGGGAATAATGTGCTAGTTCATTAAAAATTGAACACTTACACATTAAGGGTTTAATAAAAGTAAATAATAAAATATAAATGCTTAAATGCCCACTTTTAAGAGCAAACAAGCCTGGTGGCCTGTGGAAAATTCAATTCAAATAATCAGTTCTGCCAATTCTCCTTTCACAGTGGTAAGACTCGCTGCAAATATATCCATCCAGCTCAATTATGGGGGGTTTATGATGGGCTATGCTCTAAAGAGTCATCTCTCTGCTAAACCTCAGGCCAAAGCCCTGCCAGAATGACTTTTCTAATGTGGGCAACCAGCGTGCCACACAAGTGTAGGCTTCCTCTCTTCAAATTGTTAAAAGGAGGATCGGCTATCCAGAGAAACACAAGGGTAAACCACGGCTCTGGGTTTGATGGAACTATGGGAAAGTGATCCAGAGATCAGTCAAAGCCAAACCCTGAGTAGAGTTTAGCGATCCAAAGCCAGAGTCGCTACACAGTCCACAAAACCAGAGATTTCCGCTCTTGCACTAATGAGCCTTGATTTAACAAAATATAAAACCTCTGTATTAGAAAGAAACTGTGTCGAACAAAAGCAAAGCAGCCAGAAGGAACAATAATGGTGTTGGTGAGATTTCAGAGCCTTGAATGATCCTTTCATTTTGTGGAAAAATATCTTTCATCGCTCATAAATATAGTTGGATAAGAGCATTGTGTTCTTTCGCATCTGGTAGCTCAGAAACTGCTTTCTTACGGACAAACTTTACAGGCTCAGCAGTATTTAGCAAAACTAAAATACACTCCAAACTATGTGTTTTTCTTTGCATGCCTTTGCTTAGCCCTTGCCATGTAAGCCCTCAATTGTGAGTTTAGGCTGTGCTCGGTAGGTTTTCGGGGTTGGAAGCATTTTATGGAAATACCGCTGTGATGCTGTTGGACATGGAGATGCTTATCTAAGCTTACCTGGGTCAAGAGTTTTAAAGGGCAATGGGAAATAAATGAGATGTTTTGCATAGATTAGACCAAAACAGCTTCAATAAAAACAGCTCAATCAGGCCCATATGCCACTTGTGCTCTGGAATTTGAAAGTCCACAAAAAGATTTGTTGTCATGAAAAACTGTTGGATGATCCAGTTACCCTTCTCTCCATGCATATGGATTGTTCATAATGGAAAAAGTCACAATGCGTATTATTTGGAAATACTGTATGGTATCCTATTAAATACCAAGTATAAGTAAATGATCAACCCTGTGCAATTCAGTTTACATGAACACGTAAACTGTTTAGTAAATCATTCAAACTTCTTTGTAGGAGTTCTTAGCCAAGGTGGAATACTACAGCTCAAATATTATATGCATGTCAAAGTCCCAATAATAATATTAAAACTTACCAGGCCAGCAATAGGTGTGGATAATCTGTTTAGTTTCTTGACGACGCCAGGCCTGATCTTGTTGATCAGACTAGAAGAAGAAAAACAGAACAAAAGTCAACACAAACAATTATATCGTGTGCCGTTTGCCAGTTTATGGCTTCCTTTAATTCTGACCATCTGGCTTCAGTTTACAAAGCCATCTAATGCCCTGAAGAAAATACAAACAACTCTCTGTGGAAACAGACATCAGTCAACAGCCTCTCAGTAAGTCTAGTTTTGTGTGAAAAACTGGTTTGGAAAAATACACATTAAACTTATCAAAGCTAAAAAGGAGTGATGAGCATGACATATAATATGTGAGAAACTTGATTTTTGCCTGTTTTGGTTATGTGTAATAAAGGGAGAGGCAGCCATGAACATTTTAATCAATTGTCTCATGCTGTCTATCTTCTGTCATTTAGTAATGTGAAATTACTTGACTTTTTACTTGACTACAGGAAAAAAATAAGTCATATAGGTTTGGAACGACATGAGGGTGTGTAAATGATGACAGAATTGACATTTTTAGGTGAACTCTTTAGAGTTTAGATTACTTTGAGATTATTTTTGAATTAACTTATTAATCATATTGGTTTAAATAAAATAATCTTACAAAGTACCATACTAACAAAAATACAAAGAGTAAGTAAATATATTCCATTTGTTGTTATTAACAACATGAAGTGCATAAAACATTATATTATGTCAAGGTTTTGTCAAAATGGTGGTTGTGAAGGAACTGCAGGGGGTTATTGAGTTTAATGAAAAGCTAATAGTTAATCAAATCATAAAAAAATGAAATTAAAATAAATTATTATAAAATAAATTCAAAATACAAAAAACATATTCAAAAATGAAATATTTTATTTGTTTACCTGCATGTTATGTGACCATAAACAAAGTCAGTGGACAAATGCTGTGTCGCAAAACTTACTAATGACTGATCTTTGTGTGAGTGTCCACCAGTGTTCATTTTGACAGCAAATTTTAATTTAGTTTTAGTCATAGTCCTTTGACTAAAATGCCATTTAGTTTTAGTCATATTTTAGTCATCTGAATTGTTTTTAGTTTTAGTCTAGTTTTAGTCGACTAAATATCATAAGATTTTAGTCGACTAAATCTACAGTAAATTTAGTCGGCTAAAATTTAATTGGTTTAGTTACATGCACTTAAAATGCATTTATTAAGCATTTCTCTAAAATTCCCAAACTCATTATATAGGTTTGATATTAAGGTTTAATCATGATAAACACTTATATTATAGTATAGTATAGTAGTATAGTAGTGATTATAGTAACTTGTTTGTCATATTCTTCATTCTTTCAAACAGACATGTTTATTTCTATAAATGAATTTAGATGAATCTTTAGGGCTACGTAAGTGATTCAGTCAAGAGCAGTGTGTGGTTTTCGGTCTTTCTTTTGTTGCTTGATTAACATCAATGTCAATAGCAACTAAATGTGGCT
Organism: Cirrhinus molitorella; assembly: GCA_033026305.1. NCBI lineage: Eukaryota > Metazoa > Chordata > Actinopteri > Cypriniformes > Cyprinidae > Cirrhinus > Cirrhinus molitorella. The sequence continues at coordinate 24,960,381 of CM065122.1, read as the reverse complement.
GCTATCCCTTTAAAACCAAATGCACAAATGCAATGGATGCAATGTACTGATACACTTTCTCTCTACTGTTTACGTTAATTTAAGAGGTAATCGGCTGTATTTACGTGAATACTCGTCAAAATGGACAATTCAAGATAATTTTGTGTGTATTTCTTAGTTCATGCAACGCAAAAGAGTGTGAGACGTGCTTTCTGTGTGTCTGCACTCAGAAAACAAGACCGAATTGAGTTCTCTTGTGTCGTCAAATCCATATGTCTGCACTTCTCGTACTCCCACATATTGACATTTTTTAATGTTTTATAAGACGTGCAGCAAGTGTATTTTAGCTTGTGTTCCACCGGTTTGTCCGCATCTAACCTCCTACTATGCAACAGATTTTTCTGAATGAATCTCTTTCCCAGGGTTGCCAGGTTTTCACAAAAAAACCCGCCCAATTGCTACTCAAAACTAGCCCAAAAGTAAAAATCGCCATACGGGGGTAAAATACATGTTTTGTGGTGGGGTTCCTCTTTTAAATTTAGCATTCCAGGAACTAAATATTATGTTATTAGGGTCGCTTCAACCCCCGGCAATTGTATAAAAGTAGCCCAATTCCACAGGAAAACCGTGGACTTGGCAACACTGCTCTTTCCATATCGTCTCTCCCTAACATTTCGTCTTTTTTTTTTATTTGTTGACAAAAATGGCAGTCGATTTTTGTCATAGTTTTTGTCATTCAAAAATAATTTTAGTTTGTTATCGTTTCATTTTTGTCTGTGAAAAAAAATGTTGTTGACGAAAATTATGATAATTATTCATCAACGAAATTAACACTGGTGCCCACAATACTTGAAGACTTTCTGAATGTATACAAAGCGGTAAGCCATTTTAGAAAGGAAAAACTAAAAGATGAAAAAGTGGAATTAGGGAGAATCAATTAATTATGAGTAATTTATTTCTATTGTGTAAATAATAATCATGTAATCTATAAAAAAATAAATGGTTACGAGTCTGATTACGAGTATTTTAAAGTGTAATTTAATCTAATTACAAGTACTTCTTTTTTGGAATCTGTACTAAATTACGTAATCCAGATTACATGTAATCAGTTACTTTGCTGCTGGCAATATCTTCCCTGTTTGTGATCCTTAAAACATCCTGCACAGCCACACTGAAAAACCTGTTCACACATCTAAGAAGCAATTGTACACTCTTTAAGTTCAAGTCAAGACTTTGCTGTGCCGACCCCAGGGGTAGTTTCACAGGAGTCTTTGTTTAGACGTGAAATCCAGAGTGACAGTATCCTCGGGTAATGTGTGCCTTTGTTCGCTCATGTGGAAATGGCAAAGCTAATAGCTAAGTACAGACTGTAAGAAAGCAGCATGAGAGTGCAGGAGCAGGATGGTGAGATTCTGCACTGGACTGTGGTAATTAGTCTGCTGAGTCACTCGACTGACACCAGCATGTCAGACCGGCCCACGCGCTGCCCCAGAACCATCCAGTCAGGTTCAGAAATGTGCTGAAATCCCTGAGCTTGCAACATGTCACACCAACCCAACCCAACGCTCTCTCTACATTAACAGCACAACAGAGCTGCTGTAGAAGAGGCCCGAGTGCTGCCTCTCCCCGTGTGCCTGCACTCTGCCCTGCTCGGGTTTCTGAACCCGGCTAGAGTAGCTAGCACTATGTATCACCTCTTCCCAGCTGTCCTTTTAAATACTCTGCCATCCATGTTGTTTTCCTCTGCTGGGCTCACTAATGCTTCCTGGGATGGAACAGAGTCTGACTGTGGCAGCTGGGTACAAATTATGCATTTTAAAAATAGCTGCATGATATAACGTGCACTAAATGAAACACAGCTTAGATGCACATTCCAAAAGGAAAAAAATAAGGTTAGCTTGCATCATATTTCAGCAAACAGGTAAACATACAGTAAGCCCAATGGAAAAATGTGCCAGTACCTACATTTTTGCAAATCAAAACAACAACAAAACACTACCTATACATACAACTCACTGCTGAAATAACACAAGTAAAACACCAACACCTTTTATTCCTTTTCATACACGTTATGATTACAAGGGCAGATTATCAATTAATAAAGACTTAAAGAGTTAGTTCACACAAAAATTTAAATTAGCCCATTATTTACTCACCCTCAAGGCATCCTAGGTGTATATGGCTTCCTTCTTTCAGATGAATGAGTTAAATTAAAAATTGTTCTGGCTCCTTCAAGCTTAATAATGAGATAGGCAGTTTTTGTAAGTTGATCCGTTTTTGAAAGAAAAATATCCATATTTAAAATGTAATAATCATTTAATTTTGCTTGCACTAACAGTTGTACATGGAAGCAGCTCGGGGTGGATGATGTGTCTCTTGTGAAAACCAACGTTTGTTTACAGGAGCAGAGGAAACAAAGTTTCCTGACTTCAGCAAAGGAAAACCAGTCTTCTTTTGGCTTATATCGAAATCCTATGACATTTTTCTTTACAAATCCTCATTGTGTACTTCTAATTCGTGACCACTGTTTTGATCTCTCCATTGCGCGTCCACGTTCGTCACTTCTGCAAAGCCCATGCGCAATGCCGACATCATACACCATCCGCCCAGAGCTGCTTCTGTGTACAGCTGTGAGCGCAAGCTATATTAAAGTGATTATTACATTTTAAATATGGATATTTTTATGGACAAATTCCATACAAAAAATTTCAAAGACTTAAAATGGTATGGTTGCTTCAGAAAATATACACTTGCTTTTATTTACACTATCGATTAGTTTCAGGGTTGGGTTTACAGCATTACAGCATTAACCTTTTAGTGGCACTCAGTGGACATTTCATTTCTGAATTCCCAAAATGTACAACAACCAACACAACAAAATGTTGCCAGATTTAACGTTTATCTGCCCAACAAGGCCCAAAATCAAAAATGAAGCTCCAAATCCATATGATAGTTTTCCCATATAAAATACAAAAGAAGATGTTTTGAAAAAGTTTTAACTGTTTTTGTTCATACAATGAAAGTCAATGGGGACCAAAAATTACATCACTGCACAAGCACCAATAAGGGGTTATTGTGTCACCATGTTAGATTTAGGTATTTTTGCTCTTTACATCATACAAAGTGATCTTTTTGATCTAGGTCACCTGAATTAAACCACTAGAGTTGTGATTACTTTTATGCACAATCTTTGGAGCTCAAAATTGTTTTGGACCCCATTGACTTGAATTGCATGGACAAAAACAGATGAAACATTCCTCAAAATACCTTCTGCAGAAGAAATAAATCATATAGGTTTGGAGCAAAATGAGGATGAAAAAATGATGACAGAATTTGCATTTATGGATTAACTGTCCATTAAAGACAATTTATACTTCATTATGTTAGTGTGCATCAATGAGTTATGCAACAGTTATTATTAAAAGCAATTATAAAAGGTTTAGCTACAACAACTTATCATGCATTAAGCAGGAAAACCACAGAAAAAATTAAAAGAAGTGCAAGTAAAAACAGCTTTACTTACTCACACAACAGCAGCCCATTCTCCAGAGAACTCCGGAAATTGCTGCTCCCAAACTTCTTCTTAGTGACTGCCTGCGAGACAGAGACAAACACAGGAAGCACTAAGAACCAGTGAGTGGGAATGTTAGGACGTCCAGGGAAAGGAGAGGAAAGTTGTTCTTCCAAGCTGTAAGTCCAAGAAACTAGCACACCAGTACAACAACACAGCCTCTTTTGGAGAATCGTGGGTTATTCAGTAATCAGGGCTGGAGCCCAGCGGCCAAACCACAGAGAACGAGAGCATCTGGAGGAATGTCACAGTTCTACACACAGTTTCATGCCTTTCCAATGATCTCAAGCTACTCCTGCAGGACACAGAGGGCAGGCAGCCCATTGTTTTTGCTCACACACAGGGAAGCATTTATGTTGTGTTTATACCCTCAGACGACACCGTTACAATGTGAGCCCTGTTGCTCCACACCTCATATAACATAATCTACGAGTAAAGCCCCTTTTTCCGAATACAAATGTTTTCAATTTTCAAGTTTGAATGCCAGTAAAAACAGAGTTGCTCATTTAGCTTTCAAGAGACAATGTCATTATGAGTAATACTTTAAGTATGTTTTATAATATGCTACTGGTCTACAAAACATCACATTTAAGAAACACTCAGCTAACCACAAGAAAAACAATAAATAAATCAGACCATACAGAAATCTTTAGTTGTGTAACCTTATCGATAACGTGTCTGTTGTTTTAAATAACACTCTTAAGCTGCTTTTACTTGGCTGTCGCTCAGGAACATGGCATGTTTTCAGAGGGTGTGGAGAGCCTTACATGTAAAAGGACACTTGTTATGCTGAGATAAGTATTGACTGTGAGATTTGAACCGCAATTGTTCTCTTTTAGAAGCAGAACTTCAAAGGACACTTTCAATGTCTGCTGAACAAAACAAGGACAAAAATAATGTGTGGACAAATACTATGATCCTCATAGTAGATCAAGTTACACTGCAAATTACGGTAGATTGTTTCCACAGGAATTTTGTAGCCCCTGTCACACTGATCTAAATCTTTTAAAGTCGAGATGACTAATAAGATAATCTTCTAACACAGCTGAAAAGAATTGGAATACATAATAGAAAAAAGAATTAGAATACATAATATTAAAAATTGAATTATTTTGCGCAGAATGACAAATAACTTCCTGTACCTTTCATGTAGATTTATGTAACTATTACAAACCCTCACAGATATGGAGTGTGAAGAGACAAGAGGTTAATCATATGGAGCACATTCATACAGCATGGTGTTGTAAACATCAGAGTTCAATGACATATGAAATCCTGACCCCTGCTGTTCCTGTCATTGTAATGTCTGTAACAGTTTTTTAAACGGATGTCTGTAGCAGGCAGAGAACAGTTTTAGAGCTCAAATAAATCACTTACATAACCAATAAACAAATGTATATATATATATATATACATATTTGATTTATTTATTTAGAAATAATGCATTAAATATCACGGCTTCATACAAAAAGCAGCATTTAACATTGATAATAATAAGAAATGTTACCTGAGCACTACATCAGCATGTTGCAATGATTTATGAAGGATCATGTGACACTGAAAAATGGCTACTGAAAATTTGCCAAGCTTTGCCATTACTGAACTATATTAATTTTTTTGATTTATTAGAATCAGAAAATGTTCATAATATTTCACTATATTATTGTTTTTACTGTATTTTAATCAAATAAATGTATACTTTAAAAGTTAAAACCCACACATTTAAAGGTCCACTGAAGTGCTTTGAAACACAGTGTTATTCTATGTTTTGACAATTCCGACTGAAACAAGAAGACATATCCAGCAGACCTGCCCAATTTTTTAAATAGCCAATAGCATTTCATTTATATCACAGCTTTGTTCAGAGCCTCTGAGCTGGGTAAAACCCAGAGACTGTGGTTTTCCCACGGATTTGGGCTACTTTAAAAGGAACACTCCACTTTTTTAAGAAAATAGGCTAATTTTCCAACTCCCCTGGAGTTGAACAGTTGGAGTTTTACCATTTTCGAATCCATTCAGCCGATCTCTGGGTCTGGCGTAGGCACTTTTAGCATAGCTTAGCATAAATCATTGAATCTGATTAGACCATTAGCATCTCACTCAAAAATTACTAAAGAGTTTCAATGTTTTTCCTATTTAAAACTTGACTCTTCTGTATTTACATTAGAACTATACTCTCATTCCGGCATAATAATCAGGGAACTTTGCTGCCATACCATGGGTGCAGCAGGCGCAATGATATTACGCAGCGCCTGACAATAGTCCCCAGCTAGGTAACTTCCAACATGACCAGCACTAAGCCACTAAGCTAATAGTAAAATAGCTGGGGACTATATTCAGGCGCTGCATAATATCATTACGCCTGCTGCACCTATAGTACGGCAGCAAAGTTCCTTGATTATTACGCCGGAATGAGAGTATAGTTCCTATTTATATCAGCCTGGAAAATCACAACTTTTCATTTTCTGTCTAAGTACATGATGTAACTACAGAAGAGTCAAGTTTTAAATAGGAAAAATATGGAAACTCTTTGGTCATTTTTGAGCGAGATGCTATCGGTCTAATCAGATTCAATGATCTATGCTAAGCTATGCAAAAAGTGCTAACGCCAGACCTGGAGATCGGCTGAATGGATTCGAAAATGGTCAAACTTAAAACAGCCTATGATTGCTACAATCTCATCCATATCGCATTATCTATATATAAAATAGCACTCTGTGTAGAATTCAAATGTGTCTGATAGGTTCTGTGGTCTGCACCGATTCACACATATGATCCGCTCAGTTCTATCGTGTCTCTGGACCGGAGCAGGATGTGTGCGCACTGCAGCGCTTTGTGTGACACAACGCAAAACCAGACCTTATTTGTCACAATGGAAAGCATATTTACACTATGTGAATCGTTCTCTATTACCTATATAGCGCACTACGTGCCATTCACCGTACACAAAATACTAATTCTGTGAACAAGTGACCGATTTCAGTCGCAGCATCAGTGTCTATTTATAGTGTAGAGGGCGAGACACATCAAATTCTAGAAAGCTTTTGATTGGACAGAAAGTTTAATGAGAAGCTGAAGTGCAGGGTGATGTCATCATCAATATCATTGATTTATTGATGGCAATTAGAAAACATAAGTTTTGAATGTTTGTATCTTCTAAATGCGAATTTTGTTATTGTTTTGGAGCGCGCTATAGATAAACTAAAGGTTAACATGTTCATTCTAAAAGCCAAAAACTTCAAGACTTTAGTACTATATGATTCCAAACTGTTAAAAATTTTACTATTTTACATCCTAAGCTCCACATATCCCCATTCTACCACCAACAACTATCACCAAAAAAAGAATACAAACAATTTGCATCATAACGTCACATTGTGATCACACTTATTTAAATAGCAAGTTTCGATGATGTAAGACATGATTTTTTTCAGCTGCACATTTGAACAAAGCTATTGTTCATTCATGAAGGAGCAATGAGGCATTCCAAGCTGTTTGGACACACGGAATGCTGCACATCGTTAATTGTGCCAAACTGCTTTAATCCCTTTGACCAAACAGGGTCTGCCGAACATGAAGATATATTGGGGAGGAAAAGCTCAACAACACGCCTCTGGGGTCATTTTAGGCTAAAAAGAACAACCAGGATAGCTAATAGAAGTTTCATTCAAATCTGTAAACAAACGCTTTTTATTTTCAAAAAAATATTGACTTCATGTACAACGACTAATTTAAAGTCAAATTAGATGACCCATATTTACATGAACATTAATAACCATTAAATGAGCACCAGTAAAATAAAGGGAGATACTTTCTAAGTATTTAATATGATTTCACTACAATCATGATTTAGCCATAGTGGCTAATGACAGCTTTTTAAAACTTTCTACTCTTAGGATATACTAAACAACATAAGAATGGTGGCTAATTTTGGGTTTGACTTTAACAAGCTGAGAACTACCCTGGAGGAAAAGCAGGAATGTCTCTGCCCACAGACCGGGTGCCTGGTGCAAGAATAAGCACATGTGACAAACTCCAGATCATTCAGCTGACTATAACACCCTACACACTCAAACACATAGTCTCCGGCACTGCTCAGTGCACCCTCACGCCGGACAACCCATTAAGTCCTTCGGATGGGACACTAAGCGGCACATCACCTTCCTTTGCAGGGGAGCAATCGACTTGGGGCTGAAACTGCCCTGCCAAGGTCCACTGCCTGTGACAATGAACCAGTGTGCATGTGTGAGAGACTGATGTCACACTAAAAGCATTCAGATTCACCCCTCATGAATTAAGAACAATATTTGTTCAGTTACAGCCAGTGCTTTGGCCCTGCCATCTCCCGCTGAGAAGGGAATTCACAAGGATAGGAAAGTCCTAATCATTTGTGCCTTAGACTAAGAGCGTTCCAGTGGGTTTAATGGAATAAACTGAGTAAAGCGTGTGAAAATTGTTACCACAGTGAGCTTGATGGAAAAAGAAAGTAGAGCTGTTTGAGTGATTTAAAGGAGTACTCCACTCAAAAATGAAGTACTGTCATCATTTGCTTTTTATCGTTGTATGACTTGTATGACTGACTTTCTTCTGTGGAATACAAAAGGAGATATTTTGACAGAATATTGGTAACTAAACAGTTTTGGATGGCACTGTCTTCCATTGTATGGACAAATAATACAATAAAAGTCAATGGGAACCAAAACTGTTTGGTTACCAACTCTTTTCAGCATATCTTCTTTTGTGTCCCATGCACAACTTAAGTCATACAGGTTTAGAATGGCATGAGAGGGAGTATAGAAGCTTAGCATAGCTTCAACGCTTTGCACTATTAATGGGATACGATTAAACAATGGATTTTACAGTCTTCCTGACAATCCCAAATTTGTTTGTTGTGCACAGGAAAGTAATAATAATCTAAATAACAAATAGAAAGATTATTATTAACGGTGAAACAAATAATCAAAATTGAAGAGTATACATGTTTTGTCGTTTCGACAGTGATGTATAGTGTGGCGGGGTACTAGAAATGTTACATCAAATGTAACCTTTATTTAGATTAAAGAATTATCCATTTACATACTTAATGATTTTTACTGCAAACACTACCAATGCAGCGTTTAGAAAAAGTAAAAGACGAAGCTGAACATAGCTATTACAAATATGAGATACAAATACTAATGATAATCATCAAAACATTTGCCAGGATTTATAAATTCTCATAAACATGAATTCAACAGGTCTGGGTGTTCTGCACGAGTTAACGAATCGAATCAGTGCCTTTTCATTTTGGTTACCTCATGATTTTGCAGTATCAGGTGTCATTTCCATGAACTGATCTTTATCTAAAAATCAGAACAGGTGTTAAAGTTCTTACCTCAATCCATCTTTGTGCTTCTGAATAAGCAGCCTCATAACCCACTGCAGACTGCGATCGCCACTCCATCACCGGCCTAAAGCGCGCTTCTTGGTGAGGAAACGGGCGTCTACGCTGCAAGAACGCGACGCGCGTATAATTAAAACGCGAGCGTTTTGTTTTGCCGCGTCGCGTGAATAATTTTAAAACTACTAGTATGACAACTATCACGGTGTCACAACGTCAACGAGCAAAGATTCTATAACAGCCGTAAAGGACGCAGGGTAAAAACTTAAATCTCCTCTTGCTCTTTAGCTTACTCCTGAGAAACTTTAGAGTTGCGTTGTGTACTTTATACGCCCCCTAGTGCGTCAAGATACACACCTAAACTACTGTCAGATTACATTACAGGTGCCGAGGGCACAATAAAGCGCCCTTGGGGGAAAAAAACACTAATGTCTGTAGATTAAATTAAATACTTGTTTACGAGTAGGCTACACAGGCAGGTCAAATTATATAATAAAGATTGACGACTTTTAAAGTGAAATACAACGCAGTTTTAATTTGTTGAATTCATTTATACGATTTTAGTGTGTACAAGTAACTAACTACTGTAAGTAAGGGATAGGTTTTGGTCAGTTGGGTTTAATGGATAAATTATTTTAACAAAATGATTTTGTGAGAATACAAATACCACAGAGTGTCCAGAAACACTAAACCAATCCATGTTATTTTTCAATAATAACCAGCCGACCTAGTCTTTACATTACATATTAGGTTATCAAATAATTCACAAAATAGAATGAAAAAATAAAAATCACAGATACAGTAAGCAACCCTAAAAGCTTCCTTGGACAACAGTCATTACTTATTCTGCCAAATGCCACAACTGACCAAACAGAATCAAGTATTAAAGAAAAACTATCAACCTTATTCAACACTAGGGAAAATAATAAGACTAACAATGTGCAGTAAATCTGTTTGCACTACAAACCAGTCTGTACATAATTAAGATAATACATTAAAATAATATGGTAAGACACAAAAATTTGCAATATGAAGCAGCAAAATTAACTGTTTTGTAGATCTAAAAATAGAGAACATTGCTGATTTGTAGGAAAAAATTATGGCTGTAAACAAAAGATGCACATTAATCACTGCTTAACCATTCAGGGAGTGAACTGTTTTCACTCATAATACAGCAATGAGGCCACCATGAGATGAAAACATTGGAAATTTGTTCTTTATTGTTTTAGTCTCGTCTAAATTTCTGGATTCTTCCTTGAGAAAACTGTATTTAGAAGTAGGACACCATTGGCACACTGACAAACCGGTTCAAAGAGCATTTTTGTGTCAAAATATGATGAGTCTACATATTCATTAGGAGAACTTTTAATTTAAATGGATCTTTTCTGGCAGAAAGAAAAGAACACCATTAGGTGATTTAATATCATTAACATCAAGAAAACTGTTTTTACAATTTTGGAGAAATGAAAAGAAAAAAATTAAATCAAAGTGTAAACATTCAGATACAACATTTTATGTGCATGTACACTTTTTGATATTAGCTAATTTGCTTCTCACTCACTTTGTTGGTTATGATCAAAACCGTTAAACTCTTCTTTATTCAAAGTCAGAATTGAACCTATAAAGGTTTAAAGTATTCAGCACTTCTGAATGATTGGCAGTTTTTCTCTTAGGTAAAATAACAAGAACATTTATGCTTTGGAAAGAGCCACTACAGTGAAACGGAGCTCCTGGGGATCACGTGCCATGAACTTCTTGCAGACCTCTGCAGAATCCTATAGATCAGGTGAAAAAAATATAGCCAAATGTAATAAGTTGCAAATATACATGTCTTGCTAGAGAGAGTCTATAAATATACTGCCCATGAATGAGGGGGGAAAAAAAAATCCCACCTCAAGAAATGTGTCCTCTGTGGTTTTCCCATGAACAATTGGAAAAGGTTTGCGTCCATCTGAAATGCATGAATACCCTTAATATCTCCCTTCATAGCGTTGCACATAATTATATATTTCTTAAAATAGGGGTTTCTACTGCACATCTCTAAACTATGTGTAGAACTGACAAGAACCTAAAACGACGACAAAATTAATTATGTAAAATTAAATTTACCTACCCAGTTCATATAAATGTCCCTCAACATTTACAAAGGCGATAAAATGCAAATCCACTTTTTCATCTAAACTTGGAGCCTATAAGGGGGAGCAGAGTAAATAGTTAGCATGTAACGGCAATATATATATAAAAAAAAAAAAAAAATAATAATAATAATAATAATAATAATAATAAATAATAATAATAATAATAATAATAATAAATAATAATAATAATAATAATAATAATAATAATAAAATAATAATAATAATAATAATAATAATAAAAAGAACTGAGATCCAACACAATGACAATACTCAAATTCTCAGATAATCTGCAGATAACCCAGATATGCAAAACCTTTTAATATATGGGTCCAGAATTAGTTACACAATGAAAAAGCTAGGCCTCTTAAAGGAATGGTTCACCTAAAAATGAAAATGTCTCCATGATTTACTCACCCTCAAGAAATCCTAGGTGTATATGACTTTCTCCTTCCAGACAAACACAGTTGGGAGTTGTTTTAAAATGTATCCTGGCTTTTCCAAGCTTTATAATGGTGGTGGATAGTGGCTATTATTTTGAAGCTCCAAAAAATGCATATATCCATCGAAAAAACTAACCCATACGCCTCCGGGGGGTTAACACGTCTTCTGAAGCAGATCCAAAACCAGATGGGTTTTTATAACAAAAATATTTATATTTTTAAGGGTGATTATCCCTTATATATTATATAAAGTTCTAAACTCAAATCACTGACTTCCGGCAATGGCTGAATGCACGTTTGTGAGAGAGTGGTGTTCCTGGTCGGTGTAACATTACTTTGGTTCAAACAAATAAGGCTGTGCAAAAAAAAATAAAATAAAAATATTCAAGGTCTTCTCTTACAGAGAAATCCACTGACATTTTTTTTTACTTTTATTTGTTACCGGCGTTTAGTATTGCTCTATCCTCATTTATTTATACTCACCAGAGTTTACACTACGAATGCAGCTTACGTCATACATTGAGTCAGAGGTCGACTCTCTCGCGAACAAGCATATGTCATTGCCAGAAGTCAGTGATTTGAGTTTATAATTTTAAAAATAGAAATATTTGTTATAAAAAAAAAAACAAACAAACATAAACGCACTTCAGAAGCCCCCGGAGGCATATGAGTTAGTTTTATGTCGCATATATGCACTTTTTGGTGCTTCAAAATAACAGCCACTATCCACCACCATTATAAAACTTGGAGGAGCCAGGATATATTTTAAAACAACTCCGACTGTGTTTGTCTCGAAGGAGAAAGTCACATACACCTAGGATGGCTTGGGGGTGAGTGAATCATGGGGAAATTTTAATTTTTGGGTTAACTATTCCTTTAAGACTTGTATGGCTTAATATAATGTAAAGGATACGACAGCGTTTTAGTGCCATGTAAAAAAAAAAAAAAAAAAAATCTAAAATTCCGAGATTAAACTCTAAATGTTTCGAGAATAAAGTCGAAATACTTCGAGAATAAAGTCGAAATACTTCGAGAATAAAGTCGAAATACTTCGAGAATAAAGTCGAAATGTTCCGAGAATAAAGTCGAAATATTCAGAGAATAAAGTCGAAATGTTCCGAAATAGGCTACTTCCGTGCGGAAACAAAGGCCGCTGTGACGGTGACCTGCTTGATTTATTAGCCTAATGTTTATTTGATGTCTGTTTTTAAAAGCACGGAAGATAATTTGTGCTGTTCTGTATGCATTTAGAGACAGAACATAACAAAACATAACCTTTAGATAGCCTATTGTTTCAGCTATTAAAACTGTTCCGTTTTGTATGTAGGCCTATGGCAAAGTGATTTCGTTTCTGTTTTTATTAAGTTGGAATGTTGTTGGGAGGATTTTTTATTTGTCAAATATAAACGTTTTTTTTTTAAGTAACGAACAGCTGCCAGGAGAAGACTGTTTGTTTGATCATTTTGCCTTCTCAAATCATCACGAACTAATGACTAATGACTAAAATAAAACCTATAGATATAAAACAGTTAAAGTATAAAACAATGTTGGTTTAAACGTTAAATATCGTGAAAGCGTGAAACAACACAATAAGTAAATTTACATAGATAAAAGGAAACAAAAAATTTAAAGCAACAAACAAAAATCCCAAATTTCTCATGACTTGGACAAAATAAATATAAAATTCCCTGACTTTCAATGTCTGGAATAGAAAATTCCATGATATTCCAGAAATTCCATGACCCGTGGGAATCCTGATTCCAAATTTTTCAACATGGGCCAATTTTTCAAAATTCTGCTACTTCAGCATCAACAAAACAACATTAAATGGAATATAACTTCAAAAAGTGTGCAAATCCCTGGTACTGTTTTGAATAGTGTTTTAAAAACTGCTTTGTATTTAGCAAATACCAACCTCTGTTTGTCCTTCTTGAGCACTTGACTCATGTGTTACTCGGATACTCTGAAAACACAAAAATATCAGTACCATAAATAAAAGTTTGGTTTGATTATTTCCTTCAGGGCTATTCAGCACCAAATACAATATTTTATCACCTCATCTTTTTCAAGGAAAGCTGCCTTTTCTTCTGGGCTAATCTTTGCAGACTGCAGTAAAAATGTCTTAAGTGGTGAATTAGGCTCTGTCAAAAAAACAATGTCATGAACGTACCACAAAGATAAAAATTTTACATACAAATGAACCAACTAATATTTTTTTAAAACAGGGACACACACCCACCCACCAAAAAGAGAGATCAACACTGATACTTACCAAACTCCAGATGCCTTTGATTGTTTGCCACAGCATGAATTAGCCCTATTGTACCACAAGCATTGCCGATGGTTTGTTTCATGAAGTACACATTCGAAGACACCTCTTGTCCTTGTGCCTTAATTTTTGCCTCCTCCTCCTGTCTAAAGGTTTCATACTACATTAAGGGAAAGAATATTACCAGAATTTAATCTACAGTAAATATTACACAATGTAAAAAATAATAATATATAAATAAATAAATAAATAAATAAATAAATAATAATAATAATAATAATAATAATAATAATAATAACTTGATGGAATCTAATTTTAAATATAAAAATCTCCTCCAGGATATAGTGGTACAGGACTTGTACCACTGCAGAGTGCAGAGTCAGAAAGTTTTCGAAATGATCAAAATGATCTTAATTTGTGTTCTAAAGATGAACGAAGGTCTTATGGGTTTGAAACGACATGAAGGCGAGTAATTAATGACAATTTTCATTTTTGGGTCAACTACCCCTTTAATTAATTTTAATTTGGGTCATGGTGAAAAGAGAAACTTGTGATGAGACTTTTCTGTTCAATTTTATTTAAACCAAATAAAATGTTTAAAATACATACTAAAAGGGAATTACCATATCATGTCAAAAGGAGAAAGATTTAGCATGTAAAAAAAAAAAAAAAAAATTATATATATATATATATATATATATATATATATATATATATATATATATATATATATATATATATATATATATATATATACACACACACACACACACACACACACACACACAACTATGATATGGTACAATTCGCAAGTGTAGTTGATGCCAGCACCAACCATATCCAGTTGCAACTATAAAAGCATCTATAAATACAGAACGTGTTTGTTGACATGGAGTCGATATGGGTATAAACTGCAGTCATACCTTCTCTGTTATAGGGAAGAGCAAAAGTACAGCACACACAGGCCTTGGCACCAAACTGAGAACTTCAGCTTCCAAACCGTACACATCCCCAAACTGCCAGGTGGGTACCAAGCCAAGCTGCCGTAAAAACTTAAAGGTATAACACAACACATACTAATTAAAAACAAATCACATATCATAAGACTAGTAAAGAGGTTAGATTTGTATTGTGAGAGACACACAAGGGCCTACATAATCCAGAAGCGTTTCTATTTAAACATATATAATAAACTAATGTGGAACATTAAATACATCTCACATTAGTACAAATACAATAAAGTTAAACAAGGTATCAAGCGCAGTATTGCTGATAAACATAACTCAAAGTTGATGCAATTAGCTTATCACAAACGTGCTTTAATAAACCTGATTCATTCATTTGGCACAAGTTTTGAATCCTAGACACACCCAGATAGTCGAGACCTCTACTCACTTGGTTCATAACCTGAAAAGCAGACACAGAACACAAAACAGTATCATATAAAATATGATGTCAAAAACACGAGCTGCAGCTTACCGTTCCTGTTAAAAGCTGCCTATGAAAAAATGAACCGATGAACGATATAAAACCGAATTAACGACAAAAAAACCGTGGGGTCGTGGGAAATTCATACCTCTGGGTTGGCTTCCAGTGGTAACCAGCGCTGGCCCTCCATCTCAGATTTAGCCCTGTCTGATATGCTAAATAAAAAGATAATATTGCTACTTCGAGCAATGGTGTGCAGACGCTTTGACAGCTGAGGAAGTTCAATGGAATATGTGTGCTCGGGTTGCGTGCGTTCAGCCACACCGGAAATGAATGGTCAAATTACAAAATAAAAGTCATCTGCGAACTGTTTCTTTCATTTTGGACGTATGTATGTGTTATGTAATTATTCTAACCTTTATTTGTTTCTTATTATTACGTAACTGGTTAATATTATTAATATTATGACATTTTCCAGATGCCGATGAGTTGCGCTTTCATGTTAATTTTTGTCACGTTACAGATTTAGTCCAGTAGGTGGCGATACTTAAACAGTTAATTCTACAACCGCTGTTAACAGCAAGAGAAGAAGAACTTTAAGATTCCGCGGTAGCGGTGCTGTTTGGTTTTAAATAAGCGTAAACCGGTATAATTCGTATGCTCAGTGTTCGTTGTCTGAGTGGTAATGCATTTTAACAAGTATAAAGATAAACCTCATCAAGAGTCGAGTTTGTCGTCTTCTTTTATTATTGGTAAGTAGTCAGAATATAGATTTATATTGTTAACGGTTTAGTTCTGTCGTGGTATTACCAGTCATGTCTTTTCTACAGCTCCCAATGATAACACGCTGATAATGGCGTCTAAAGAGAAGAAGGAAAACACAAGAATGGGCAAACAGACGGCGGCTGCCTATGCAGCAAAGATAAAGACCAAAATACACAGTAAGAAATGCTACACAGATTTATCTGTCTGCATTACTTGTGTAGTTTGTGTTAACATTAGTGGTGTATGTTGTGACACGACCAATGACAATAACTGGACGTTTATTATCTCTCAGATACCTCATCATTCTTCAAGCTGTCTTTGAAAAGCAACAACAAGGCTCTGGCTCTTGCTCTGGTTGCTCAGAAGCAAAAAAGCAGAGATCTGGAGGCAGAGGTGGTGCGACTGAGGAAAGATGCCCAGACAACTAATTTTGATCTTGCTTATCAGCGTCATAAAAACAAACAACTGGTAAGTCTGTTTATATAAAAGCTGAATAATATTCTCACATTGAAGTCTTATCATAAACTTGTTAAAGTTAGGCTCTTTATATCTTGGATTCCTGACGCTTACATTTATATACTGTACCCTTACTTTTGTATACACAGACATACAGCTATAAAAGCCAAAACCAGTGTACTGAACACATTGTGCTTGTACTGTACAAAGAACATGCATAATAACAATGTAGTGTTTTTCTTCCTGACTCTAGTTTGCCATTATACGAGAGTTTTATGACTCTTCCCTTAACTGGATGACAAAGGCAGTTGACATTTTTTGTAATGATGAGGTAAGCTTTCAATATATTTTTGGAATAATATTAATTATTATTGTCAGGACTTCAGCCAAGCTTTGTAAATTTTTCACAAATAGCTAATTGTTAAATAAATAACATCATTATTAACTGTTTTAATTAAAATGAATTCACACTCATTATTTTTAAAGGAGCCAGACAGTATGGACTCAGAACACAACACCAGTAAAGGTATGAAAACACACTGTAAACTGTTCATTCATTGCATGGTTCCTTAAAGGATTAGTTTACTTCCAGAATATAAATTTCCTAATCATTTACTCACCCGCATGCCATCCTAGATGTTCATGTCTTTCTTTCTTCAGTCACAAAGAAATTAAGGTTTTTGAGGAAAACATTCCTGGATTTTTCTCCATATAGTGGACTTCATTGTTGGCCAACGGATTTAAGATCCTGACTGACCCTTTGCAAAAAACTGTCCTCCTTAGTTACTATTGCTATGTCTGACAAACAATCCTACTCTCACACTACGCATCTTGTTCTCATTCAGTGAAAAATACATTGCAGAACAAAGATGAAACTGACATTATGCCGACAGACAAGGTTTACTTTTGGTATCAGGTCTCAGCTTTAAAATATTCAAACAATAAATACTGTTTTGTGGTTCTTTGTGCCGCGACAATCACTGTATTTTTGCAAAGAAATTAAGCTTTTTTTTTTTTTTTTTGAGAAAAAAATTTCCAGGATTTCTCCATATAGTGGACTTCAGTGGTGGCCAATGGGTTGAAGGTCCGAATTGCAGTTTCAATAAGGGGCTTATCTAGCAAAACCGTAAAAAATAAATAAATATTGAAGTCCACTATATGGAGAAATCCTGGAATGTTTTTCTCCAAAAAAAAGATGAATTTCTTTGCGACTGAAGAAAGAAAGATATGAATATCTAAGAAGGCATGAGGGTGAGTAAATTATAAGGAAATTTTTATTCTGAAAGTAAACTACTCCTTTCAGAATGTCAGTCAAGTTAAATTAAGTTTGAATAATTGGAACTGTTATGGCAGCTTAGAGAAATTAAGCTAATATGAATTCCCTCATACTTTAAAACTACTAAAATATGTATTGATGTTGTTTTTATAATTTGTGATGATTTTTTATTTTTTTTTAGGCCAAATGTTTGAAATTGAGAAAGAGGTTGGGAGTCAACCAGACAAACCTTTGCATCCACAGCAGGACTCTGATAAGTCTAAACCAGTGAATACAGCCGGTGATGATCCCAGCAAAGAGAAAGATAGTTCAGCACAGCAAAACACTATATATGACTCTGAAATGGAGATGACTATTAGTGACAGTGCTGCTGAAATTGTAACAGTTGAAACAAATACAAGAAGAACCTCTAGAGCTACAGAAGAACATCAGAATAAGAAGGATTTGTGTTTGGCAGGAGAAGGTAGTGAGATTATATCTGCAAAGGAAGACTCGCCAATTGAATTTAGTAGATCAGATTATGCATTAGCTGTGCCAAAAGAGACGACCACTGTCACACAGCAGTGCTCTAACACTGTTCAGAACGAGGTGGAGAATGGGGAACAGATGGAGTCAACTGCACGCAGGAAGACTCACGTCACCTCTCGTTGTGCTAAAAGTAGCAGACGCACATGTAAACAGAAAGAACCAAACCCAGATCCAAGAAAAACATACCTAATCTCCCAAGATCCTCCTAATGATGTTTTTAATGATTGTTTTAGTGATCGCGGGCTTCAGAATTCTGTACAAAGCAAGGCAACTTCTTCAGATGGAAATACTTCAAGTAAAGCTGTTAAAAACAAAGCGTCCTATGCTATCCAGGAACCCAGGCGAACATTTATAGTTCAAGATGAGCTAAGACCTCAGAAGAGCAGGAAGACCAAAGTTTTGTCCCTTATGATGGATCACAGTTTATCGGACGTGCATGAAAATGTTCAGTCTGCCAGTACTGTATGCTTGGAGTCTGCTGGTGCTGATGTGCATGTTGGTGAGAACACAGTTCAAAAAAACAAAACTCCAGCACACCCACTTCCTCTGTCTGAAAAGTGCAAGACACAGAAAAACAGAGGAACATTTGTGATACAGGCGAGTCAATCATTCATCAACAGGAATTCATTTTTGAATGAAACCAATATATTAGAGGATCCGAACAGACTGGAAGGTTTACAGGAAGTAATGTCAGAAACCCTTCTTCTTGATGTTGTTTCAGATCATGTTGCACAACAGCAAAAGGAGCCAGAGCATGATTTTTACAAGTTATTGACAGAAAAAACCTGTGATACAGAATGTTCACTAGATGTGAATACCAGCCTTGTACAGAAACCCTCTGAATTTACGTCATCAGTGGCTGGCAAAGCCAAAAAACACAGAAAAGAAGGGGAAGATAAAATGAAAAAGAAGACTGCTGCATCAAGAGAAAAACCCAAAGCATTAACAAAGAAACAAAACAGCTGTGCTGTGAGTTTGAATGAAACTGTGTTGACTGAAATGCAAGATGAGACTGATCTTCAGAATGGACCCGGATCCAGGTCTTTATCAAATACTTTACTGCTACCAGTAATATCTCATTGCTCAGCCTCAGAGGAGGACCTCAGGGATGCACATAATGCTAAAACCCTTGAAATAAGCTTCCTTTCCTCTGTTGACAAGCTTAATCAGACTGACCATATCAACATGGACTCTCTTAGCATAAATCTGGATCAAACCAACCAAGCTCTTGAGGGCAAGTGCAGGAAAACATATGTTGTTTCATCTTTTCATGAATCACCTGTTAAGGAAAAGACGGACAATGGGGCTCCCAGCGACATTTCTGAACTTGATCTTTTTGATGAAACCAATAATGTTTCACCTGTGATGAACAGAAGCATGTTTGTCATGGAACAAAACATTATGACCTTAGATGATTTTAGTGAACGGACAAAAGACCTTCAGTTCACAGAGGAAAGGCCTCCCTGGGAGACTCTTGATGGGTACACTGAAGATGAAAGCCCTGCCCATAGCCCTCAACCAGAAACCTGCTGTCAAACTATGAACATTTACCAGGACCAGGACTCATACTCAAGGCACCAAGCTCCAGGTAAACCATATTAATAAATCTAAATGCGTTGCCATTGTTTGTATTTGTTTAAACGGTGATACACATTATTACACTTTTTAATGCAGATGAATTTTTGAGATTATTTAATAATCCTTTTTTTTGCATTTATATTTATTTTTATTCTGTGCACAGAAGGCAGGGTTATGAAGAGTCTAACAAATACAGAGCATAACTCTGATTTTGGGAGAACACGAAGAAGAGCAGCACCAGTGTCCTACAAAGAACCGGCTCTCAACTGGTGAGTCACACTCGAATGAAATAACACAATCTACAGTTGAAGTCAAAAGTTTACATACACCTTGCAAAATCTGCTAAATGTGTGTTATTTTACCAAAATAAGAAGGATCATTAAAAAAATGCATATTATTTTTTTTTAATACTGACCTGAATAAGATATTTCACAAATAGAACATTTACATATCAAAGTCAAAGTCAAAGTCTGCTTTATTGTCAATTCTGCCATATATACAGCACGTACATACAGAGAATTGAAATTGCGTTACTCTCAAACCCTAGATGCATACAGGTAACATTAACAATAACATAAGAAGTAAAATACACTAACGTACAAAATAAATAATATATATATAAATACAAAATTACAGTAAAAGAGTCAATTAAAAAAATAAAGTGGCATTTATGATAGAGATGTATGAGATATAAAGTGACTTATGAAAATAAAGTGGCAATGGCAGATAGTAGTGCAAACCAGACAAATAGTCAGTGCAATGTTGGTGTAGTGCAGAGCTTGATAGTTCGTGTATGTAGAGACCAGTGCTCAGAGAGTCAATGTGTATGAGGTAGATATAGTCCACAAGAGAAAATAATAGATGATTTTATTAAAATGACTCTATTCAAAACGCTTGATTCTTAATACTGTGTTGTTACCTGTATTGATCCACAGCTGTGTTTATTTTTATTTGTTTGTTTTTGTTTTTGTTTAGTGATAGTTGTTGAGTCCCTTGTTTCAGAAATTGAATTTCAGGGTAAATTTAACTTTTTTGCCTTCTGAGAAACATGTAAGTAGCTTCTGAAGAGCAGTACTACATGGGGGGAAAAATATGATATATAGGCAAATTAAGAAAAATGTACACATCTTCATTCTGTTCAAAAGTTTTCACCTCCTGGCTCTTAATGCATCGTTTTTCCTTCTGGACAATCAGTGAGCGTTTGAATCTTCTGTAATAGTTTCATATGAGTCCCTCAGTTGTCCTCAGTGTGAAAAGATGGATCTCAAAATCATACAGTCATTGTTGGAAAAAGTTCAAATACACAAAAATGCTAAAATAAAAAAAAAAGCATTTTGTATGATCCCTCTTATTTTGGTAAAATAATTCACTTTTCCAGATTCTGCAAGGTTTATGTAAACTTTTGGCTTCAACTGTAATGCAGTAAAATATAATGTCTTTCTGCCTTAATGCAGATTTTTAAAAATAAGTTTGAACTAATTGATTGATATTTTTGTTTTTACAGCAAGATGAGACGTGGGGACAAATACTCTGATACAAAATTCTTAAACTCTCCAGTGTTTAAAGACAAAAAGAAGAAGAAAAAAGATCAGGAGTAATTTTGCCTTTTATTAATTTCAGACTTTTATTTGTTTTCTTTTCATTTTA
The DNA here is from genome assembly GCA_033026305.1 of Cirrhinus molitorella. NCBI lineage: Eukaryota > Metazoa > Chordata > Actinopteri > Cypriniformes > Cyprinidae > Cirrhinus > Cirrhinus molitorella. The sequence goes on along the minus strand of CM065122.1, from coordinate 24,938,926 downwards.
ATTTTGTCTTTTTTATGTAATGCAAAATTTAATAGATTGATGTTAAAGTAATTGTTTTTAATCACAGCTGTTGATTTGCCTTCGGATCTCAGCTGAGTATATTTCTTGTGTGTGTGTGTGTGTGTGTGTGTGTGTGTGTGTGTGTGTGTGTGTGTGTGTGTGTGTGTGTGTGTGTGTGTGTGTATATAGGAATGTTTGTTTGAATTTTATTTATTTTATGGTTAATAAAGAGAACCTACTCTAATTTATTAATATCTACTTTCCATTCCCTCTGTGACATTCATATTGGTTATATGGAAGTCAGCTGTGCTCATTTCCTCATCTCGTTCCTATGAAGATGTATATATAGGAAAGTTGAGTCTGTGTGTTATGTAACCAGGCACTGCCGACAGTGTTAAAGTGATTGAAGGACTGAATGAATAATTTAGAGCACTGTTCACCTGAGACGACCACAATCCTGGGAGCGAGTAGGAGTGTCTGTTTAACCAGTTTATATTGTCTGAAAGTGGACTAAAACTTCTGATACAGAGTTATCTTATTGTGCTGTCAGGACGTGTTAGTATTCAACATTTAGGTAGGTTTCAATGAGTTTTCTTTGTTTAAAATTCATGAAAAATGATCATTTTCTATATGTAGAGGTGCTCTGTCTTAAATGCTTTGCTATGGGCTTTGAGCCACAGACTGTTTTTATTCAATCAGAATGTTTTTTTTAGAGAATCCCAAACAGTCATTTCTTTTATATGTTAGTCTCATCGGATGCTTTGGGTAACATAACACTTGTGTGTCAAATGTTTATCTTACTTTTCCTGTTTATAGGAAGCCAAAATATAGTTTGCAGTTTGTTTCCTCTGTTTAGTGTTGCCCCTGGCAGAGGGTTAACTACTAGGTACAGTTATACTTGTTTGTTTTTGTTTTTTTTCTAACGTTGCTGTTTTAATGCTATTTCTGCTATTGTTCTAGACTAAATTTTGAAATAAATACATTTAGAATTAAGTGTTTCAACTCATTGTCTGAAACATGGAAGCCAAGCGAGTGAAGAGAGATGTTAAAACTTTGCTGTAAGTAGCATGAAATAATTTCACTGTACTGTATGGGATAAAGTTGGATAAATTCATATGTAAGGACAGAACAAGTTCAGAACAAAGCTTTTTTTAAAACTTCTTTTTTTAGCGGTGAATATATTGGGCAGCGACTCAGGGAAAACGGTTTTGATCCAAAGGGGAAAAGCACTTCTACAATGTTAGATGATTTGGTAAGTGATTGATATTAAAGTGCATTATTGACACGCTATTTTCCTATTTAATACTGTAAAGCTGCGTTGACACAATCTGTATTGTTAAAAGAGCTATAGAAATAAATGTTACTTGACTTGAAAGGTTAGTGTTGTCCTGTTAAGAGAGTATAAATGTTAGTTGTTCTTGTTTCTTATGTTGTAGTAAAAATGTTATGGAAAAACAAGATTCAACAAGCTTGTATTGCTAATATGTTCTGAATACATCTCTGCACATTCATACAGGCCCATTATGACTTGGCTATAAGTGTGGCTTTGTGGTGGCTCAATAAAAATGATGGGAAGAATGCAGCTGAGAATGGCTACATGTGAGTAATATATATAATTTGCATTTGAATGCTTGTTCAGTAGATTTATATTTATGTATCCAGTGTTATTCATCCATTTATATTTGTGCCTCATATTTGACCATGATCTGTCATTTGTAGAGGAATTGGCAGTTTAAGACATATTAGCCAGTACCCTAATCACCTGGAAAGAGAAGCAATGATCCTTTCTTCCTTTGCTGGATTGCTTCTGGTAAGGATAAGTGACTGGTTGCAAGAGGATTTGTTTTTGTCCACAAGTTGCATCACTGTGCTCTCATTTTCAGAGCAGCTTACCTATAGAAGACATTCTGTCTCTGTACAATTGCAAACCAGTGGCTTCTTACCCTGATAATCATGCTAAGGTATGTTAAAGTATTAATTATAAAATGCTTGTATCATGTGAGTGAACAGATGTCGTGCTGGATGAGAATGGGAGTGATATCAAAAGTTTACAAACACCTTGCAGAATCTTCAAAATGTTAATTTTACCAAAATAAGAGGGATCACACAAAATGCATGTTATTTTTTTTTATTTAGTACTGACCTGAGATTTTGCGATCCATTTTTTTTCACACTGAGAACAACTGAGGGACTCATGAGCAACTGTTACAAAAGGTTCAAACGCTATTTTTGCACAATAGCAGTTCTCATCCAAGAGGGACCTACTAGGGAGCCTCGACAAATTTCTGAGGGATGACTTAAAATCTATACATTTATTTATACAGGTCCTTCTCAAAAAATTAGCATATTGTGATAAAGTTCATTATTTTCTGTAATGTACTGATAAACATTAGACTTTCATATATTTTAGATTCATTACACACAACTGAAGTAGTTCAAGCCTTTTTTTTTGTTTTAATATTGATGATTTTGGCATACAGCTCATGAAAACCCAAAATTCCTATCTCAAAAAATTAGCATATTTCATCCAACCAATAAAAGAAAAGTGTTTTTAATACAAAAAAAGTCAACCTTTAAATAATTATGTTCAGTTATGCACTCAATACTTGGTCGGGAATCCTTTTGCAGAAATGACTGCTTCAATGCGGCGTGGCATGGAGGCAATCAGCCTGTGGCACTGCTGAGGTGTTATGGAGGCCCAGGATGCTTCGATAGCAGCCTTAAGCTCATCCAGAGTGTTGGGTCTTGCGTCTCTCAACTTTCTCTTCACAATATCCCACAGATTCTCTATGGGGTTCAGGTCAGGAGAGTTGGCAGGCCAATTGAGCACAGTAATACCATGGTCAGTAAACCATTTACCAGTGGTTTTGGCACTGCGAGCAGGTGCCAGGTCGTGCTGAAAAATGAAATCTTCATCTCCATAAAGCTTTTCAGCAGATGGAAGCATGAAGTGCTCCAAAATCTCCTGATAGCTAGCTGCATTGACCCTGCCCTTGATAAAACACAGTGGACCAACACCAGCAGCTGACATGGCACCCCAGACCATCACTGACTGCGGGTACTTGACACTAGACTTCAGGCATTTTGGCATTTCCCTCTCCCCAGTCTTCCTCCAGACTCTGGCACCTTGATTTCCGAATGACATGCAAAATTTGCTTTTATCCGAAAAAAGTACTTTGGACCACTGAGCAACAGTCCAGTGCTGCTTCTCTGTAGACCAGGTCAGGTGCTTCTGCCGCTGTTTCTGATTCAAAAGTGGCTTGACCTGGGGAATGTGGCACCTGTAGCCCATTTCCTGCACACGCCTGTACACGGTGGCTCTGGATGTTTCTACTCCAGACTCAGTCCACTGCTTCCGCAGGTCCCCCTCTCGTTGTGCAGCGTTTTCTGCCACACTTTTTCCTTCCCACAGACTTCCCACTGAGGTGCCTTGATACAGCACTCTGGGAACAGACTATTCGTTCAGAAATTTCTTTCTGTGTCTTACCCTCTTGCTTGAGGGTGTCAATGATGGCCTTCTGGACAGCAGTCAAGTCGGCAGTCTTACCCATGATTGCGGTTTTGAGTAATGAACCAGGCTGGGAGTTTTTAAAAGCCTCAGGAATCTTTTGCAGGTATTTAGAGTTAATTAGTTGATTCAGATGATTAGGTTAATAGCTCGTTTAGAGAACCTTTTCATGATATGCTAATTTTTGAGATAGGAATTTTGGGTTTTCATGAGCTGTATGCCAAAATCATCAATATTAAAACAAAAAAAAGGCTTGAACTACTTCAGTTGTGTGTAATGAATCTAAAATATATGAAAGTCTAATGTTTATCAGTACATTAGAGAAAATAATGAACTTTATCACAATATGCTAATTTTTTGAGAAGGACCTGTATTTATTAATGGAAAAGATGAAATGGTGCTGAATTGAGGTTGAATAGCTGTCAGTACTCCTAGTTAAAAAAAAAAACCTGGAAGCTTTTTCATAATTATCATAATTTACAATTTATCAGATTTTGACATTGCTGGAAAGGTAATGACAATCTAATGGCAATCTTTTTTCCCTCAACAGGGCAACATTGTTCACCCATTCTCCCTTTCTTATCATCCATTTGCTATGCTCAGTTCATTCAAAGCAGTAGATCACTCAAGAAAACACAGTATGTGACCTAGCAGTCAATTTCATTAATATGCCTATACAATATTAAAGTGATCATAAATAGCAGAACAAAATGCTTTCTTTATTGTATTAACCTAATTATTTTTTTCTCTCTGCCAGCCCAGGTACTGAAACGCTGGATCAAGGAACACAGTAAACAGGATGTCTCTCCAGTAACGGAGACACTGGAGTCCTCCTCTACCTCCTCTTCCAGCTCCTCATTTAGTGTGAGTATCAGTTAGCTGTTGCTTACATACATTTTACTGCAGTCTGTAATGACCCATATATTATGCGTCTCAACCTGATTCACTCAGTATATTCCACCATATATTTCAACGCAGAAGTAAGCCTACGAGCAGGGCCATCGCTAGTGGGGTGAAAGTTTGTGACTATTATAGGGGCCCACGGCGGAGGGGGCCCCCCTGGTGATCTCAACTGACTGGCTGAGATTAGCCTAAAAAGATGCACAGGTTGACTGGCCACTGCTGCGCGTCGTCACGAAAGCTTATCATTTGCACGTGTTTTAAGCCTTGCCAGTTTCAACATTCAAAACAGTTTAAAGTATTCAAACACAAGATGCGGAAAACTCAACAGAGTACTCTCCTTCGCGTCCTCCTGCCCCTAAGCGAACAAATACAAACGCCAGTTTAAACATTCAAACACAAAAGATGTGAAAGCGTGGCGCACAGGACGCATTGCAGAGAGACGCATCTCAAAGCGCTTGAGCATCAAATTTGTCTCTTGTCTTGGAGAGTATCCTCAGAAAAATTGTCGGTTATGTTTTTAAGTGAAAGTAAACAGCTGAGAAATAAATTGCATGTGTATTATTCTATTGGATGAACTGTCTTAAAGGGGACCTATTATGCCCCTTTTTACAAGATGCAAAATAAGTTTCTGATTACCCCAGAGTGTGTATGTGAAGTTTTACTTCAAAATACCGTGCAGAAATTTTTTTATAGCTAGTTGAAATTGCTACTTTTAGGCTATGAGCCAAAACGCACTATTTTTGTTATTCCCTTTAAATGCAAATTAGCTATTGCTAAAAAGACGCACAGGTTGACTGGCCACTGCTGCGCGTCGTCACGAAAGCTCTTTTCACTTCCCCTCTTCAGGGGAAGGCGGAGCTTCTAGAACCTAAGATGCTTGGGAGACATTCTCGTCAGTGCAGCAATGGCAGACTGTGTCAACTCACTCAGGGGGGTGGTTCTATGTTAAAACGGCAGTGTCTGTCAACATTTGTGGGCGGGACCTGTGGCTAACGTAATGTAACATTAGCACAAATGCTGAAAGCAGGTCGTTGGGAGTTTATGACATATGGGAATTAAAAAAAAAAAAGTGGGTGAGTGGATTTTTAGCACTATTCACTATCACTATGGGGTGGTGCATGTACACACTGCCAACACACATTTATGTCCAAACACCATGTAAAAGTGAATTTTGCATAATAGGTCCCCTTTAAAGTGATCACGCCTAATTTACTAGCTGCTGTCAGTATCCTTAATGTTGATCCAAGAAAATGAATGAAAGAAAATTAAAAGATTAAAAGACTGCTCTTGACTAAAATACTTTCAGTTTTAACAAGAATTAATCTTAATTTATGCAGTGAAGACTATGCAGTGCAATTATACTGTTTCTGTATGTGGACACCTACAAACTTGAAAAACTTAATCATTGTGTTAATAGCACAATAAATAAATAAATAAAATAAACATACAAATTAAAACACTTCAAACAGGGCCCACGGGTACAACCTGCACTGGGGCATATGAGAGTGACTTCCAGTTCATTAGCCGCTAGGGAAATAACAAAAAGAATAACACTCTGCATTAAACGGTAAAACTGTTTGCACTGTAAACCATTGTGTTCATAATTAAGATAATACATAAAAATAATATGGTAAGACACACCAGTTTGCAAGCAGCAAGTGGCTGCACCACTTTTACGGGAAAAATAAGGTGGAAATACAGTGACAGAAGTTGAAAATTACTACCATCATGTGCTCAGATTGTGTACTTTATTTTGTCAATTACAGGATAGTGAGGACTCCTTAAAAGATGAAACCGCTCACTACGAGGGCTCGCAAGAATCTCTGCAGGACTGAAAACAGCTGTACAAGCAAATATCAATTTTCATGGTTTAATAAACTTTGCTGTCATTACATATTTAAAGACTTTGTTCACAGCCAGGTAGTAATAAGATTATTTGAGAAGGTTTATATATTACCAATGTATTTTTTACTGAATTTATCAAAAGGATAGTTCACCCAAAAATAAAAATTCTGCCAATAAATACTCTTCATTCCAAACCCGCAAGACCTACGTTTGTCTTCAGAACACAAATTAGGGCTTTCTGACACTGCATAGACGGCAACGCTACTACCACGTTCAAGGCCTAGAAAGGTAGTAAGGACGTTGTTAAAATTGTCCATGTGACATCAGTGGTTCAACCATAATTTTATGAAGCTACGGGAATACTTTATTTTTTTTGCAAAGAAAACAAAAATAATGACTTTATTCAATATTACAAAGAGTACTACTATGCATGTGTGTGATGCTACTGATGTAGAGCACATAAAATTATGGTTGAACCACTGATGTCATATGGACTACTTTAACAATGTCCTTACTACCTTTTTGTGCCTTGATCGTGTGACCTTGATGCCTATGGAGGGTCAGGGAGCTCTTGGATTTCATCAAAAATATCTTCATTTGTGTTCCGAAGATGAATGAAGGTCTTATGGGTTTGGAATGTCACAAGGGTAAGAGTAATTCATTTTTGGGTGAACTAATATAAACTAATATTTGTCCACAGTGTGTTTAATAATTAATTTGCCCATGCATTCTCATTTTACATGTGCATGATGATTCAATGTTATGTTTACAGTAATCAATAAAATTCTTTAAATATTACTTTCTGAACTCTGCAACATGTTTTACAGACATTTTTGATTTTTGGATGTGTTGATGCATTCCATGTCATAAGCAATAATTCCATCACATAAAGCATCTCACTAGTGTCTGGATCAAAACAGAAGAGTGCAGCTGAGGTCAGTAATTTGCCAGCTAGGAATTTTGATTTGATGAATCAGGGCTTTTAAATCTATGGATAGGATTAAGAGGTTGGCACTATCATCAGAGTGCCAAATCCCAGTCATTGAAAGGACAAATAAAGTTTGATCCACCATGTTGATGGTGGTTTATAAAGCAGACCTCGTGCCCTAGCTTGTTTGACTGTTTCTCATGTTTAGGACTGTTCAGAGGCTCACGTCAAAATGAGTAAGGTAAATGAGACTGTCAAAAATTATAACTTTCTTTTTTCCATTTTGCTATGCTATGCTATATGAAACAGAACAACAGAACTGTTACCGTTGTCTGCTTCATGTGTTTTGATCTGTGACATCTCTTGATTTCAGATTATCTTTTATGAAGACAGAAACTTCCAGGGTCGCTCCTATGAGTGCAATACAGACTGCCCAGACATGCACCCTCATTTCAGTCGATGCAACTCTATCAAAGTGCAAAGTGGCTGCTGGGTCCTGTATGAAAGACCTAATTACTCTGGTTTCCAGTATGTCCTAACCAGAGGGGAATATCCTGAATACCAGCGCTGGATGGGCTACAATGACTCCATTCGCTCATGCCGTACATTTTCCTATGTGAGTAATATGCACTGATTCCGTGATTAGTTGAGTTCTATTTCTACATCTACATTTTTTATTTTATTTTATTATTCTTATCTTTGTTGTTTACTCTTCTGCCACACAGAAAACTCTTCTTCTCAGTATCCACATTTTATAAATCTGTTGTATTTTGTGTTGTTGTACACATTTACATTGCAGACATTCAAACTCTAGGCCAAATCTTTTTGAAATGTTTTGCAGCAAAGTGATGGATCCTACCGCATCCGGATCTACGATCGGCCAGATTTCCAAGGTCAAATGATGGAATTCAGTGATGACTGCGAGTCTATTCACGAAAATTTCCAGTGCCGCAGCGTTCACTCTTGCAATGTTATGGAGGGCTACTGGACCTTCTATGAGAACCCCAGTTATCGAGGCCGTCAGTATTTCATGCCTCCTGGCGAGTATCGCAAGTTCAGCGACTGGGGTGCTGCGTGCGCCACCATTGGCTCCTTCCGCAGAATCACAGATTTTTAAAGTTCACAATTATGAAAATAATTGTGGCTTTTCTGGCATTGACTTGTCAATAAAATGTCACAAAACCAAATTGCTTGGCAGTGTATGTATTCATGCTGCAGGTGTGTTAATTACCACAGCTGTCCATGATCAAACATGTATAGATTTAAGGCTATATGGCATCAGTTGGGACATTCTTAGGTTCCTAAAAGATTAGTTTTTGTTTTGTTTATTGGTAGTGTGAATTATTTAAAAATACACTGTAGGCATTATATATCAATATCAATTTATAACATGTTTTAGAAGTCAAGCAAGTTAAAAATGGGCAGAAGGAAATCACCATTGGTTGTGGTGTATAATTTGGCTCTCTACAAACTCAACTATTCTAATGGCAAACATATGGAACTTTTTATTCTGGTAACACATTCAGTCACTGACAAAACCTTGATATCTGGTGTAGGTAGCCATCTTACACATACAGATTTAATTGATTTCGTTCCCAAAATGTACTGACTGCTTTAATATATTGAGACACCAATGTTTCAAGAGTTCAGGACACAATAGAATACACGATTATTAACAGTTTTATTTCTTATTTGGCTTTATGTATATGCTTTATTTTGTAAGATAACCTTTTATTTCTAAGGCATGTGTTTCCTGTCATAGTTATGGGAAAAACATTTCATAAACCGTATCAATTCAACTATTTCTTATGGTTTTAAATCTGTATTTAACCTCAGAATGACCTCAAAGTAAAAAGAGGTGCTAAAGTCTGATTTTGTGAAGGCTGTGCTTTAAAATTACATTTTTATAATCTTAATTTAAGTAATGAAGGATTTTGAAAGTCTGACAGTAATCAGTCAAAAACATAACAGTTGAAAATGTAAAAGAAATGTAAAAAACGTAAACGTCAATTACATTACTTTAAATAGTTATACTAACAGGGTAATTTCCAACGTAACCTTCCCAACACTGGCTATTCTAACAGCATTTCACACTTTCAAGAACAAAACTTTTCAGTTTCGATTAAATGTTCTTATTTAAACAGACAAAGAGACTTGCGATATGTAATGCTAAAATAAATGCAGGCAAATAACACTATTGTCATACTGTTTCCCCAGACCTTTCCAGCAGCTTTCACCACAGCAGTTTTTGCTGGAAAAACTAATGTTACGGAGGCAATCAAAGTGATTGTTTAGGGTAAAACTGTCCGTGTTTGCAATATTCCTGTACAGTTTGTGCTGACATGAGTACACTGTGATTTAAATGACAACACCAACAGTAGTACCATTATTTTCGTGGATATATATTTATAGTTCCAGTAGCATTTGGCACCTGCACAGGAAAAAGTTCTACACAAGCCTACACAAACATGGGAAAGGTCTGTACGAATTAGAATAATGTATTAGCCATGTATTAAATATTATTGTGCTGCTATTATTATCTAAAATGTTTCGTCTAGATTATCTTTTACGAGGATAGAAACTTTGGCGGACGTTACCATGAGTGCATGAGTGACTGCGCTGACCTGCATTCCTACTTCAATCGCTGTCACTCCATCAGAGTGGAAAGCGGTTGCTTTATGGTCTACGATCGAACCAATTACACAGGACGCCAGTGCTTTCTGAGAAGGGGCGAGTACCCTGATTACATGCGTACGATGGGAATGAACGATTGCGTCAGATCCTGTCGCATGATCCCAGTGGTAAAGACTGAAGCTATTTGTTATCTAAAGTATGAATGTTCTTGTTTTAATTAAGCACTCAGCCTCAACTTCCTGTTCTTTACCCATTAGCATCGTGGGGCCTTCAGAATGAGGCTCTATGAGCGCCAGGGCATGGGTGGCAGGATGATGGAGCTTGAGGATGATTGCCCTAACCTCACGGACCGCTTCAACATGTCTGACTTCCATTCCTGCCACGTGATGGATGGTAACTGGCTTGTTTATGAGCAGCCCAACTACACGGGAAGGCACTTCTACTTGAGGCCTGGCGAGTACAGGAGGTACAGTGACTGGGGCGGCACGAGTTCAAGGATGGGCTCTGTCAGACGAATCACGGATCTCTAATGAAAGGAGTCCTTGTGAAATGTCTGCTGTATGCCCTTTTTCACACGCTAAATAAAATGGTGTCTGTGCTCAAGTGTCTTGAGTTTTGTTCTTGCACCCTCTACCTGGAGGGGTCACTGATTGAAGACGACACTTGCTATAGTCTGCCAGACTGTCTGACACTGTTTGGAGAACTGAATAAAACTGTAGACACATTTACCTCTATGAGACAGGTTTCGAGTATTCTCTCTGCTTGTGGTGTATATTAACACTCACACATGGTAAATAACTAATGATAGACAGATGAAATGTAGAAAACCTGCTTTATAGTAATATGGCTTATGTTTAATGCAATGTTCATAAAGATAAACATTAAAAAGTAGGATTGTTATAATTTAGTGAGATTAAAGTTCAGGTAAAAACTGTTACAAGGGCATTATAAATAGCTAAGGATTAAAGAGTAATCAAATATATTTATTAAAGTGTAAAGTACAATATATTAAAAATATAGTCAAAATACAGTTCCAAATATCAAAATCAAGTATCAAAATATCTGATTTTATACAAATTTTCACTGTCCTACCACTATATAAGCACATGACACACACACATATATATAAATATATATAACATATTCAAAGGAAATAGTGGCTTGAAAATAAGAGTTAAAATACATGCATTTAAACACATTAATTTACATTTAACATATTAACCATTTCTATGCATATCCCACATAACTTGCTACTGTAAATTCATATGTTTAACTTAGTACCGCATGGTGAGTCTTACATGGAACCTACAAACAATTTATCATGACTTACTGTATATTAGGTATAGATACTGATTTTCTGTTTGTTTCATCCGTTCATTATGTAATTACAGACTCATATTTTGCTGCATTCATTCACAAAATGGCAGTACCGGCAATATTTTTAACAAAAGAATTATAACAAAACTTTTTAAAGCCAAATGGCAAAAAAGCATTTTTTTGTGTGTGGAATTATAATATGAATGACACATACAGTGTCGGCACTTCGTGCCTATATATACCAAAGAGTGTCATGCTCACATGGCACAACTGCTGTCAAAAAATGGGGAAGGTAAAGCAATGCTGTAAGGAAAGTGAGAAAAGTCTTACAAAAATATTGTTTGCCTTATATTTAAGATTTTTACACTGGTTTTACTGTAAACTGTCCATGCATATGGACTTTCTTCTTTTTTTTTTTTTTTTACAGATCATTTTCTACGAAGACAGGAATTTTCAGGGTCATCAGTATGAATGCAGTGGTGATTGTGCAGATATGCTCTGCTATCTTAGCTGCTGTAACTCCATCATGGTAAAGAGTGGATGCTTCATGATCTATGAACAACCACATTACAAAGGCCAGCAGTTCTTGGTTCGTAAAGGAGAGTATCCAGACTTTAAGAGCTGGGTGGGCACAAATGACTGCGTCTGCTCCTGCCGTGAAATTCCCATGGTGATTATCCACCTTTTTCTTCTAGGAGTGGATTTGTACATTTTATGGGTCTGGCTTCCGGGTCTCATCCACATCCAGATATTTTTTTAGCTGTACAGAACAGCTCATTTTGCTGCTTGATATTGCAAATTGGTGTGTCTTACAATATTATTTGAATGTATTATCTTAACTATGAACACACTGGTTTGTAGTGCAAACAGTTTTACCTTTTACTGCACATTGTTTTATTCTTGTTATTTCCCTGAAGTGGCTAATGAACCGGAAGTCTCACCCATAGGCTTACTTCCATGTTAAAGAATAAGGTGAATACTATATGCTTAAGTGAGCTACATTGAAAGTAATGATAAAGTTCACCTTTTTCATTGCTATAATCATTCTTTTACATTTCAGGAATGAGTGGAAAATGAGTGAAAAGTGTTAAGATAGACATTTTTGTTCTTCTATTTATCAGACACAGGGATCTTCTCATGAGGTGAAACTGTTTGAGAGAATGGAGTATGGAGGTCAAATGATGGCTCTTGTGGATGACTGTCCTAACATCATGGACGTGTTCCAAACAAACCACATATTCTCCTGCAAGGTGATTGGTGGAAACTGGCTCTTCTTTGAACAGTCTAACTACAAAGGCAGGATGTACCTCATAAGGCCTGGCGAATACACAAGATTCACTGAATGGGGAGGCTTGAGTGCCCGTGTGGGTTCCATCAAACGAATTATGGATTACTAGAACTTACATTCATGCAGGCTGCTCAGCAGTTTTTTATTATTTGTTTATTTTAATGTAATTACCCTGTTGTAAGCATACAAAACTTTAATTTAATATTTACTTCTATTTACCATGGATCTGCCATTTTAAATGATTAGTTCACCCAAAAATACACATTTTGTCATTAATTACTAACGCTCAAGTTGTTCCAAACCCATTAGACCTTCGTTCATCTTCAGAACACAAATTAAGATATTTTTGATAAAATCCGAGAGCTTTCTGACCCTGCATAGACAGCAATGTAACTGAAACATTCAAACAGACCAAAAAGGTAGTAAGGACATCTTAAATCAGGGTGAAACAGGATGCGCTACACCTTGTTTACAAGCAGAAGATGATGTACGCTTTACATAAAACAGCTTTCGTAAACATGTCTGAAGATTTCGACTTTCAATTTTTTGTCCAGCCCTGACGTCAGAACACTACCTCTTGCGTCTCCGAACACTGGCTCCTAAAATTAAGGTCTGTTTTAACAATGTCCTTACTACCTTTCTGGGCCTTGAACGTGGCAGTTGCGTTGGTCTCTATGCAGGGTCAGAAAGCTCTCGGATTTAATAAAAAATATCTTAATTTGTTCTCTGAAGATGAACAAAGGTCTTACAGGTTTGAAACAACATAAGGGTGAGTAATTAATGGCAGAATTTTTATTTTTGGTTAAACTATCCCTTTAAGCAACACAGGCATTCATTTTGAATAACAACTTACTGTATGCAGCCTTTATGCTTTAAATGCTCTTATATGTTGCCTCAGAAATAAATGTTTATTAATTTTTAATCTATAAATTTGTTTATTTTTGACTTACAAAATGTTTTTTAATTGTGTTTCTACTTGTAGCACACTAAATACCACTACTTATATATGACCGCAATGTTTTTGGTTTTTAAGAAATGATTTCATGTTGCACTTTCATGCTAGTTTATTGGTATTTTCAGTTCGGTCGTTATATAAGATGAATCATATAATAATATTGCAGCTTTGTCCAGGCTTAAATGAACCATCCATTACTCACGTGATTCAGTATAAGACCTGATGCTTTTGCATTGATTCATTGTGCTGATTGCAGTCAGACTGAAGCTTCTGCTAGCAGGACGGGACGGGGCATTTTGATGAATATGGAAAAACTCCGCCAGGGCCAAGCCAAACCTAATCAGATTGTTTCATTGCCCCCCTGATTCTAGCCCCTATTACTATCTCCCTGGGCTAGATTTATTTGAATGACAATACTTTATGCTGTGCAATCACAGAGCAGCTTCTAGGTTTTATAAAAGACAGTGATAAACTGGATGCCAGTGTCGAGCAGTAGCCCTGCCAGATGCCAACATGACTATCGGAAAGGTAAGATGGCATCTTTAAATCTCATAGACTAATAGACTTATGGATTTCAGCTCTATAGGATATTAGATGTATTTTACGTTTTGTCTTTAACAGATCATCTTCTACGAGGACAGGAACTTTCAGGGCCGCTATCATGAGTGCAACAGCGACTGTGCAGACCTGCACCCCTATTTTGCCCAATGCAACTCCATCAGGGTAGAGAGTGGGTGCTTCATGGTGTATGAGCACCCAAATTATATGGGACAGCAGTATTTCCTGCGGAAGGGAGAGTATTCTGACTGTCAGCGTATGATTGGGTTCAGTAACTGTATCAGATCATGCCGCATGATCCCAGTGGTAAGTGATTTATGGGAATTGGCAAATAAACAATTAAAAAAAAAAAAAAACTATGCACTAGTTCATAATTTTAAACACTTAGAATTCTTTTGACTGCTTCTTATAAATCCATGTGTTCTTGCAGTACACTGGTAACTACAGAATGAGGCTATATGACCGGGCTGATATGGGAGGTCAGATGCTAGAACTCACGGAAGACTGCCCTAACATCATGGACCGCTTCCATACATCTGACATCCACTCCTGTCACGTGATGGATGGTCACTGGCTTCTATACGAGCAGCCCAACTACAGGGGACGAATGTACTACCTTGGACCAGGTGAATACAGGAAGTACAGCGACTGGGGAGGAACGGCCCCAAGAATCGGATCCCTCAGAAGAATAACCTCTTTCAACTAGACAACATGAATTGTGTGACAACATATGCATTAAATAAAATCTCTTGACTGAAACTTTTGCTTGCCTGTTTATTATTTCTGTTCCAGTCCTTTTATGTGAAATGCTGAAAAACAGCTGAAAAAGTCAGTGGTTAATCTATAAATGTACCATTGTACATGTAATCATGTATATTACATTTTATATTGCAAATATGTTAACCAGACTGGAAAACATTCACTGAAAATTTGGTAAAGCAAAACTGAGAGCAAACAATGTCTCACACAGTTTATGCTTTTGGCTGAACAATGTACGGCTCTATCTGGATTAACCGTCCTCATTGTACTTAAATCTATCACTACCATGACTGGCAAAAAACAAAAACAGCCATGCTATTTAAAGGCAGATTGACCTCAGAGAAATTAGAGGACGTTTTTAATCCACATGCATGTTTTAGTGGGACAAAATGGCAGGCGAATGACAAATGCCAAAAGTGAAAATACAAAGTTAGCTCCTAAACAGTGATGGACGTGATGTGAAGAAGATCGATTAAGAAGACTAAATCAATTTTAATTAGGAAATTTGGATTTGTTGTGGTATGAACTGGATGGATACAGGTAAATTTCTTGTCTCAATACCATGGCTGTTTTTTTTTTTAATACAGATTTTTGCTAATTAAACTTGATAGATGACTCTACATTAGTAGTATTTCCAGATAGTGTACTTTATCTGTATTCACCCATGTATGGATTTACGATTAAGCAGTATTTTTCTTCCTGAAATACAAAATTATTTAAGATTTAAAAAAAAATAATTTGCCATTTTGTGTAAATGATGAATACTATGAATGCTGATGCTTTATGATATCAAAAAAACTTTAAACGATATACTCATTGCTTGCTTTTTATGGTATACCTATAGTAAGAGGCCATCATTTTAAAGGTTTTACTGTAGTATTTTTGCCATTTTATGTATAGGCAAACTTTTTAGGCTATAAAAGTTTAGGCTATTTATATCTACATGCACAAGACATTTACAAAAAAACTTCTGTCATTGTTATGATAGAATAAATAGAAAATAGAATATTTCTACAATGTAACCGCTAAATTTTGCTGTCATATTTAGATGCCATAAAATATCAAAAACTGTATCTGGGCCTCTAGCTTGTTGCTAATACTGCACTAGCCTGACTAAGAGATGAAACTAGAAGTTTTACAAATATCTATGGCTTTTCTAGAGCACGAAGCACATAAAAGTTTGACATTTGAATAACAGAGACAATGTTCACAATACATCCCAAAACAGAGGTAATTCTGAATTGATCATTAGGATTTTCTCTTTAAATCTTTCTTTTAAACTTTGTGAAACTCAGTATGTCTATGCAGCTGACAGTGTTGTTGAGAATGGAATCTCAGTAACTGCTCCCTCTGTTGAACAACTTCTTTAATGCAAAAGGGATGTTCCATATTGTTCTGTGTGCATTGTGTTGTGAATGTGTGGGTGCCGTACCAGTCCTTTCCCTGGACCATGCAAGAGAAAACACCCAAACATGTAATTATATATCCTTTTTCAAGTAAAATCCATATTTTTGAACCCAATATTGTGCTCTAACAAAAAGGTAAACATGTGCCAGTACCCTGACATATTCCTGCATTCATTTGAATAACAATACATTGTTTGTCAAGAGTCAGTATAAAAAGCTTGGGAAGCATATGGAATCTCTCCAACGGAGACCATGGGCAAGGTAGGATTTTTGGCACCACTTTCATGACATTTACATTGAATTGCACCTCCCCTACGTATGCTAAACTTTGACGCAGATGGATTATTCTCCTAATCTCCGCACTGAAACACAAAGTGTTGATTTTGTTGGTTTTTCAGATTGTTTTTTACGAGGACAAAAATTTTCAAGGTCGTAGCTATGAGTGCAGTAACGACTGCACAGACCTGCACACTTACTTCAGTCGCTGCAACTCCATCAGAGTAGAAAGTGGCTGTTTTATGATCTATGAACGTCCAAATTACATGGGCCACCAGTATTTTATGAAACGAGGCGAGTATTCTGACTACCAGAGATGGATGGGCTTCAGTAGCAGTATTCGATCCTGTCGCATAATTCCAATGGTGAGGTTCACTGAATGATATTTAGATTACGGTTTGTTTGACACCGGTGTACTGAATGGTTCATTTGCGTCTTGATGTCAACAGTACAGGGGGCCATACAGACTGAGGATCTATGAGAAGGCAGACTACGGAGGTCACATGATGGAATTCACAGACGACTGCCCTTGTGTTTCCGATCGTTTCCACCATCGACATGTGTACTCCTGTAACGTGATGAATGGCTACTGGATCTTCTATGAATATCCCAACTACAGAGGGAGGCAGTACTTCCTGAAAGCTGGGGAATACAGGAGATACCGAGACTGGTGTGCTACCTGTGCCATTGTGGGCTCCTTCAGACGAGTCACTGATTATTAGCCATTCTGCTTGCACTTATTTATATGAACTGTTCATTTCCTGTTTACAAGCATAACAGTTTATAAACATTTAGATTTTTCACCACTTGTGCCTGGACATAAAAAACAAACAAAGAGATAAGAATAAAATGATATTTGTAATAATAAAGTACTCTGATTTTACTGAATTCTCAACACTAAATCAGCCTCTTAAAACAGAATGAACTGGCTTATTTCACCTTCTGACTTTGGTTTTTACACATTTACAAATCTTACAATTACTAAACAAAAAGCAACAATAACAATACACAACATTTATATCAATATATAGCACAAATCAACACATAGAAATTATACAGGAAATATTTACCTGAATAATACTGTTCATAAAATCTGACTTGATCTAAAGCCACTGACTAAATATGCATGGAAAGCATGGAAATGCATTTCAAAAACCTTAATAGCTAAATATTTATTTCCAGTTGTTTGAGAATAATATTTATTATTTTGATAAAATGTATTATTTTTAAGTAAAAATTACAATGTTTGCATGCTTCATTTAATGCTAATCTTACAGGTAAATTGAATAACTCCATGCAGTAACAATCCTGCTTGTAATGTGCATGTAATAGAGGAAACAGAAAACTTTCCAGTGCAACATTTAAATATGTGACAATAAATAAAATGTAATGAAAAATAGCACATGCATAATTACCAAAAACTGCTAATGCAAAGACACTCAAATGTTGTCAGTTACACTTTTCTGAAGGTTATATGTACGTATGAGACATGTTATACTACTTTTGCATAAAAAAACATTTATGTCACTTTATTGAAAGAACATTCGTTCTGGATGTGACAAAATTTTTGTCTATACTGTAAAAGACAATGCACAAACAGCTGCCAGAGATGTATGGATAAAAACTATTGTTTCAGTTTACTGGACCACTTCAGCAGAAGTCATACTGCTTGATCATCAGCTTTAGGCATTTGAATAACAACAAAATGTGGGCCCCGGGTTTTTGTATAAAAACCACTAGCAAAGGCCATCAAAGTACAGCTGGTACATCGAGCTGGAGCACTGAGATAAACAACATACTACCACCATGGGCAAGGTAATAGTGTTTGAAAAATAAGTATGTTTAATATTTGAACGAAAGCTAGTTTTGTGATTAACTTATGTAATGGTTAATATTAAACATAATGCAGTTCAAATCTAAAAGGCAATTCATTTATTTAAAATCAGCTAATTTTTTAATCCCATCAACAGATCATCTTCTACGAGGACAGGAACTTCCAGGGGCGCAGCTATGAGTGCATGAGCGACTGCACTGATATCTCCTCATACCTGAGCCGTGTTGGTTCCATCAGGGTGGACAGCGGTTGTTTCATGGTCTATGAGCGCAACAGCTTCATGGGGAACCAGTTCTTCCTGAGGAGGGGCGAGTACCATGACATGCAGCGCATGATGAGCATGGGCATGATGTTCGACAGCATCAGATCCTGCCGCATGATTCCTCCAGTACGGCTCTCACCTTGTTTACAGTGTTGTTGATTTAGTCCTTCACATCACCTTTTTTCTTAAAAAAAACCCAACAATACTATTGTATGCATGCATTTGTAAGAATCTGCTAAATAATGAAAACATTGTAATGAATCTTTCTTTGTTTTACAGTACAGGGGATCCTACAGAATGAGGATCTATGAGAGGGACAACTTTGGAGGCCAGATGTATGAGCTGATGGATGACTGTGACAGCATCATGGACCGTTACCGTATGTCTGACTGCCAGTCCTGTCATGTGATGGATGGCCACTGGCTCTTCTATGAGCAGCCCCACTATAGAGGCAGGATGGTCTACTTCAGACCTGGAGAATACAGGAGCTTCAGAGATATGGGATACAGCAACATGAGATTCATGAGCATGAGACGTATCACTGATATGTGTTAAACTGCTAGAATATAGAAGGAAATAAAGTGTTATTTTCAGAACTAGCTGTGATGTCTTGTCTTATTGGTCATATCATGCATTTTTTCAAGATTTAATCACTTTTTTAAAAATATAGCCTGAATAGATCACTTACATATGTTAGACTAAAACATCCAGAATAAATTTTTGCATGACTGTTTCCCACCATCTTTCTGAGCTTTAAAATTAAACAAGCCATAAAAAAGCCTTTAAAGGCACAATAAGTAAGATTTTTTTATTAAAATAACCAAAAACCACTAGAACAGTGTTATATATTTTGCTGACTTGTGTACTTACATTTCCCCAAATGTTTCGAAGAATGTTTAAATCCAGAGAAATAAGCCGTTAAACTAGTGTAACGTGTCATTGCGTCGCCTGCATAAAAACACATACATTTGATGCTGTTTCACTTACCTGCAGTTCTGAATCATGACCAGGATCCTTTATAGCCAGGACCGCTCTATCTTTCAGTATCAAACAATGTGTAAATCCAGTGTCGAACTGGGCCTCGTTTATAAAACATTCGTCAACAAGCACACTTGCAAAACTCTGTTTCTGCCCCGGAAAAACAAACTGCATCCACTGTTTACGTAGCGCTGGGTTCTTCGGGAAGCTGAGCAACGCTATCTTTGTCTTACAACCAATACCAAACTTCTTAAGAGACATTCCTTCCAAGTAAGTCCCGCACAGCAGTGCAGGCGAACAAAGCGCGTTGATGGGTGCACTTTTGTGCTCACTCTGGTCTGTGTGTGCGCGGGTGCGCGAGAAATGCCCATACAAGGAGTTCCACCCTTAAGGACCTCATGAAGAGCCATGATTAAAAAAAACTTTCAGAAACTTGTAAGAAACCCGGAAGTGTGTATTTGGCACAGAAATACTCTGTTATGCATCCAAATCGTTCTTTGAAACTTGTGTAGCATGAGCATTTTTAACAGTGTAAGTAACATAACATCTTTAATATGTTTTGAATGTGCACCCTCTAGTGGCGAAAACTTACACATTGTACCCTCAAGAGCTTCTAAAAAATGACATGCACATTTGGAATAAGAAGCAGTGCTTTTCCCTGGGTTTATGGCTTTGCTGTCAGATCCAATAGGTCCAACCATTTTAAAACACCTATTTTTCAACATATTTTACGTTATCTTTTATCTTCCATTTTATCTTTTCAGATCAAGGAGGACGTTTTAAAAACAGTTAGCTACATAGTACATGAATCTAGTTTGATGTAAAAGATTAAGGTAAATTTGGTGGAACGTTCTTTTTGTAATGCTCTTAACAAACCTTTTCCAACTAAACAATTTTTGTGTAATTGTCATTAAAACAAGTCTGAAAAGCTAACATTCAAACTTTAATTAGGAAGCTTATTTTATTTTTTTATGCCTGGTGCAATGGACTGCTTGCAATTATGGCTCCGTTATTTCCGGTTATGTTCATTTTCAGTGTGCTGTAATCATCTAGTTAACTTCCCAGCGGGCACCTTGACGTTGAATTGACATCAAATTGACATCGAAACATTGACATCAAAAAAACGTCAAAGACAGGTCAGAAACGCAAATCAAATTGACGTCAAAAACGAGACGTCAAATTGACATCCACACTTGATGTCTTTTTGACCACTGAAATAATGACACAAAAGTAATATCCTGAAAAAGGAAAGGAGGTGTGGCCAAGTATTGTGATCCATACTCGGAATTTGTGCTCTGCATTTAACTCATCCAAGTGCACACACACACAGTAGTGAACCCCACCGACAATCCCTGCCAGGCCTGGAGCTAAGTTCGATGATCACTTGCGTTAGGATTGCTGATAAAACAGACATTTGATGTTGTTTCACTTACCATCTGCAGTTCTGAATCATGAGTGGGATCTTTTATAGCTGGGACCACTCCATCTTTCAGTATCAAACAATATCAAACAAATCCAGCGTTGAACTGGTCCTCAAATATGAAACATTCATCAACAAACACACACTTGCTAAACTCCACTGCTGCCCCGGAAAAAGGAACTGCATCCACTGTTCACGTATTTATCTATATTAAATATGTTTAGTGACTATTCTGTGTCATCATTTCACTGTATGTAGCCTAATGCCAAAATATGAATATTCAAAGTAGTCCCACTGCCAACGTGTTACTGTTAAAAAATTATTTAAATGTTTAACATCATTAAATAAGGCAGTTACCACACATGCACTTAGCCATTTTAAACAATGAAATAACCAGTAGAGGCTCGGAGTACGAGCACGGATGCACACAAACAAATTAGCCATGGTTTTACTTCAAATAAAGTTAAACCATATAACCACAAATTAACTCAGGTTTTACTACAATGACCACAGTTTAACGATGATAGGCTATTTGTAGTAAATGTATTGTTATACAAATGGTAAAAACTGAAAAAAACATGACTTTTAATGGAGCGCAGCGTTAGTTCTGGCAGGTCATGTTAGTCAAGCTCGCATCAGCTGACGATCAGCTGATCCACGTCTACCTATAGGAATGCAACGCCAATCATAATTCTCTTTATAAGGTCCATTCAGTCATTATTCAGCAGCTATCGCTTTGCTCAGGAGCTAATCACCCACCTCCATCCCCAACTCCTCCTCTTGTCCAGTAAGGACTTGGCATTGGATATTTCTTGTTAAGTCAGACCACTGAATTATTGTTACATAAAATAATCACATACAACATTAATGATATCTGCTACATTAATCATTAATGTTGGTTCTGTTTTGTTTACTCAAGGGGGTTATTCATAGTCTCCCTGCTCCTATCCATGCTGCATGGATGGTCAGGGAGTGTTTGCCCAGAACAGAACCATACCCTCAACCTAAAATATATACTAACTGTAAGTTATCTTTGACGATAGTGGTCCTGGCAGAACTATAGTAATTTTCGAAAGGGTGTTCAGTCAAACCCATTTTAAACTGTAAATTCAACAGAAATAAATCAGTAAAAGAGAATATGAGAAGAGAATATGAGAAGAAAAAGAGAATATGTTCATGAGAATAAGGCAGGTTAGTGGGTAAATATATTTATTATTCATTATGTACATACGGAAAGGAAATATATTTATGGTAACATTTCAGCAGGTTGAAGATAATTCATGTTAACTCAGAGAATATGATTAATTGTTTTTAAAGAAATGCCAGTCCTACCCCACACACTAACAGGCAGCTTTGTCGACCAAATATCCACGCCCCCTACCTTTCAGCACACTCTAACCTTTTGCCACGCCCATTGCCCAGCATACAGTTATCCCTACTTGCAAATAGCATTTTTCTTTGTGCCCTATACTTGCAAATAGCAGCCAATGAGTTGTAACAAGATGCATCCTTATTAATTACTCCAACAGAAAAATAGAAAGAGTAGGATTCATCTTAAACGTCTGGTTGGTTTTAACAATATTATTATGCCTACAGTCAAGATGGTTGACCCTAAGTTGCTTCAATGGGAAGTCCGTCAGCTGCACTACAGAAAAGTCGCCTTTCAGCTCCGACATTGGAGAGTTGTACAGTAGTAGTGTTTAATTCCAATTGTATGCATTTGCAAAAATAATGGTTCTGTTTCAGATGCATTTGAACTTCTAGGGGTATGATTATTGCGTGGGGTGCAAGAGGTCCCAGGTTCAAATCCCGAACGAGCCTCCAATTATGCTATGGTCCCTGATATATGTCTGGGAGTCAGGAGGGGCACATAACATAATAGATGGACAATGGCTAGAGTTTTCCAAATTATTTCTTTATTTTAACATGAATTAATAACAAAAGTAACCACAAATAAGAGGAAGGGAGCCCAGCAACAAAGGATGGGATAATTAAATTAACAGAATTAAACTGAGACTCCCCACTCCAAACTAAAATTACAAACTAAGGGTGAGTAAAAACAGGCTGTGGCTGGTAGAGAGAGAGCGAGAGAATCAACTTTTTGCTTCGGAGCAGAGTGACATTGATCTGTTCTACTCTACGAAGAAAACTCTTGTGTGTGACGGTGCTGCAGTGGTGGTTGCAATCTCGTAACTGTGCATCAACAAAAGTGTTCGCTCATGGCAGGCTGCACTAGCCATTTCCCTGTTCACTTTAGCGCTGATAAAAGAGTGATTGCCTTGAAATTGCATTACACAGGTGTGACATTGTGTCTTTTTAAAGATGACATTCCACCTGTGTGTTTCTGGATGTGGTCGTTACCTGTTGGCATCAAGCATTCTGAGGTGACGTTCGTTGATTAGTCATGTGCCCACTGCTGGAGGATGACCATCTCAGAGTTGCGATTGAGATTCCACTAAGTCGAAAGGGGTGGAGTCCCCTCACCTCTGCCTTGATCTACATCTCTTCCTGGCAAAAGCCGTGTGAGGTCTATTTCAGGTAGTTGCTTGGATGGTCTGAGGAACCAATCTCCCAGGGCGTCTCCTATTCCCTCACTACCCTCAATGGTGTGGCAGCCAAGGGGTATGCAGCGATCCCCCCGGTGGAGCAGTTGGTTGCGATGCAAATGTGTCCATGCACTGCTGCCACCTGGGTAAACTGTGTCTCCCCTCACCAGCCTGTATTTGTCTAGTCTAACTGGCAGTCCTTATGGAGCCTGTGGGGAGGCTGTCTCCTCCCAGGATGCTATGACATTGCTTCAAAAAGGTAAAAGGTCCTGCGACAGTGACTCAGAGATGGAGGAAAAGGACCAGGTGGAGAATACTTTATTTCGTTCTGTTTTGCTCTGCCAAAGTTTCCTCTATCTCTGGGTCCCAAGAGGGCATAGAGAGCAGTGGACGGTGGTTTAAGAGCTTAACCAGGTCCCTGCGTTTCACCTCGTTGCCCCTCTATAGTTACATCTGTGGTTCCTTTGGTCCCACTTGCATGATTTCTGTGAGTCTAACTAGCACTCCCTAGCCTGTGCCGCTGGCTTCTTTGGACCATCAGACTTGGCTATACAATTCAGTTCGCCCGGCCTCTCCCCAAGTTCAGGGGCATCCAGTTCACCCTCATGCTCGTGTCTCGCATGGAGTTCACAGTCCTACTAGCAAAGGATGCGATAGAGCCAGTCCCCAGCTGATATGTAGTGGTTTAGAGACAATCTTGTATCACATTCAAAATGTTAATGAATGCATTTTTGAATGCATTCATTCCCGAGATTGGTTTGCAGTGATGGACCTGAATGACACGTACTTTCATGTCTCAATTCTCCCTCAACACAGGCTGTTCCTGCTCTTTGCTTTCTAACCGTATGAGTACAAGGTCCTGCCCTTTGGGCTGTCCTTGTCTTCCCACGTCTTCACGAAAATTGTGGAGGCCCTTGTTCCCATGAGAGAGCAAGGCATTCACATCCTTAACTGTCTCAACAACTGGCTCATACTGGCACAGTCACAAGATCAGTTGTGCAAACACAGGGACTTGGTGCTCAGTCACCTCAGCCAGTTGGGTCTTCGGGTCAACTGGGAAACGAGCAAACTCTCCCATTTGCAGAGCATCTCTTTTCTTGGGAAGGAGCTGGATTCAGTCGAATAGACAGCAAGCCCCACAGAGGAACGTGCGCAGTCAGTATTGAACTGCTTCAATTTATTCAAAGGCAGACAATCTATATTTAATAGAAAAATATTTGTTTGCGTGCTTAATTTAATGCTTATCTATCAGGTAAATTGAATTACTCCCTGCAGGAGGAATCCTGCTTGCAATGTGCATGCAAGAAGAAACAGAATTTTCCAGAGCAATATTTACATATGTAACAATAAATAAAATGTTTAGCACATTTATTGAAAATAGCACATCCATTATTTAAAGAAATTATTTTAAATAAAAAACAAAGATACAACATTTTGCCAGTTACAAATTTCTGACAATAATTTAGTGATTTACTTATTTTGTCTGTAGATGGAGTCACATGCACTGAATGTTTGTATGAGACATACTTTCATGGTCCTGACATGACTTATTTACTTTATTTGAGGATAAAATTACATTTATAGCTCCCAAGGTTAGCTGGATTGTATTATTTTTACCTCATAAACATGAATGTATTTCAGCATGATTTGGTTTACAGTAATAAGAGAAAAACTATCTGCCACATTTTATTTCTGTCACATAAATAAACACATGAATATGGTCATAATGTCACTTGTGATATTGAAAGAACATTCGTTCTGGATGTGACTAAAGTTTTGTCTATACTGTAATAGACAATGCACTAAAAGCTGCCAGAGATGTATGGATAAAACTATTGTTTCAGTTTACTGGACCACTTCAGCAGAAGTCATACTGCTTGATCATCAGCTTTAGGCATTTGAATTGAAAATGTGGGTCAGTGGTTTTTGTATAAAAACCACCACCAAAGGCCATCAAAGTACAGCTGGTACATCGAGCTGAAGCACTGAGATAAGCAACACGCTACCACCATGGGCAAGGTAATAGTCTTTTGAGATAAGTATACTTAATGTTTCTTTAGGTTCTTTAGCTTTAGGTTCATGTTGCATCCAGATTGTATTTGCTTAAAGGAATAGTTCAATAGTTTTTTTTTTTTTTTTCATTTACTAACCCTCAAGTTGTTCCAAACCTGTACTTCTTTCATAGTGTTTTTTCCACACTACTTACCATAAGCTGTTTGGTTACTAGTTGGGGCTCTCATTTTTTGAGTGGACTATCCTTTAATTTTATTTATTTATTTTTTTTTAATAATGGAATTCAGATTTAAAAGGCAAGTAGTTTATTTTAAATCAGCTGAATTTTGTAATCCCATCAACAGATCATCTTCTACGAGGACAGGAACTTCCAGGGGCGCAGCTATGAGTGCATGAGCGACTGCACTGATATCTCCTCATACCTGAGCCGTGTTGGTTCCATCAGGGTGGACAGCGGTTGTTTCATGGTCTATGAGCGCAACAGCTTCATGGGGAACCAGTTCTTCCTGAGGAGGGGCGAGTACCATGACATGCAGCGCATGATGAGCATGGGCATGATGTTCGACAGCATCAGATCCTGCCGCATGATTCCTCCAGTACGGCTCTCACCTTGTTTACAGTGTTGTGTAGCTTTACTAATGCACGACCCCTTTTTCAAAACTTTTTTATCACATTATATCATAGTATGCATGCATTGCTGAGAAACTGCTGTATTAATGAAGATAATTTCTTTGACTTGCAGTACAGGGGATCTTTCAGAATGAGGATCTACGAGAGGGACAATTTCGGAGGACAGATGTATGAGCTGATGGATGACTGTGACAACATTATGGAACGTTACCGTATGTCTGACTGCCAGTCCTGTCATGTGATGGATGGCCACTGGCTCATGTATGAGCAGCCCCATTACAGAGGCAGGATGGTCTACTTTAGACCTGGAGAATACAGGAGCTTTAGAGATATGGGATACAGCAACATGAGATTCATGAGCATGAGACGTATCACTGATATGTGTTAAACTGCTAGAATATAGAAGGAAATAAAATGTTATTTTCAGAACTAACTGTGGTGTCTGTTGTTATATTGGATTACTGAATGGCTAACTAGTAGGGGTGTAACGATTCACTTGTTTTCTCGATGCATCGATTACAAAACCTGACGATGCATATGCATCTTGAAACATGGATTTTTTAATTGTGAATCATTGATTTCAACCATTAATTGATTTAGAAAACTAAGAATCAAATGAAATATGATTTCTATAGCAATTCAGTGCTTTAAAATATATAAATTACTGCAAGCACGAATTAACGGAGACCTTGAACAGCGTTGTTCGTTCTTCACATCTCTCCTTCACACGCTTAATTCACTGCCTGCCACTGGATGGCGCGTGCACTCTCACTGACACATTTTTTAAGGCTTGAGCAGCCAACGTGTGATCTCTCCTTAGTATTCGTGGCCAGTACTGCTAGTAGTTTTACTTTTAAAGTAGTTTTACTTTTCTGTAGTTTTTCAGTGGCTCTCAGTCATACCATTAATATTACCTGAGCAGTTGAAAGCCGCGCGTTTGGATGGAGCAAAGACAATGTAAGTGTCTAAAATCATACGCACAATTCCACTGTAAACGTAAATGACATTTTAACTTAATGTTGTTAAAATTAAAGTACAAAGGAAATGGTTCAAATAACTGCAGCATTAACAGCAACCTTAAAATAAGAGCGCGAAGTTTAACGTTATCTGTCACATGCATGAAAGTTGCGTTCGTTACTACATCATTAAAATCATCTTTCACTAAAATGTATCTGAAATACCTTTTTAGTAAATATATTAATTGATTTGAACTAAATAAATGTATTTTAAATATATTACTTTTCACTAGGGTAAATTTCTACATATGATACATCATGCCATAGCATCATTAAACATTAAACATCTAACAGTGGACAAAAGTGTTTTATTTATTTATTTATTTATTTTTTGCCCCTACTCTCTGACTCCATAAAAACAAAAGTGTAATTTGCCTTCTGAATAAGCATATAGTGAATTTAGGGAAAACATTTAAATAATCCTATGAATACACTTGAAGTATGCAGAATTAAATCATTATTAATCAAATCGCATCTAATTTTATTGTGAATCGTCTCGAATCGAATCATTCTGAATTTGCAAAAATTGTTCTTGAGTCGAATCGAAGCCCTATGAATCGTGAATCTAATCAATTCATTGTTTACCCAAAGATTCACAGCTCTAATGCATTCTGTTGAACAGAAACTCCCACCCACTGCCATTATAAAGCTTGAAAGAGCCAGGATTTTTATTTTTTAATATAACTCTGTTTGGATTCAACTGAAGTAAGAAAGTCATATACACCTAGGATGCCTTGAGGGTGAGTAAATCATGGGCTAATTTTTATTTTTGGGTGAAAAAATTCAAAATGTTTTGTCTCCATGTTTTGTCATCTAGCCATCACTATTTGGCCCTTGACAAAGTCACTCAACCCATTTTACCTGCTTCCAGCACATGAGATTCAAGAACTGACTTGCTGCTTAATGCAGAGTTCACACTGCACGATTTTAGGCCTGATTTTCACTTGCCGGTTATTAGGTTATTATTATTATTATTTTAAATTAGGCCTATATGGCATGGTGTGTTAATAAATTAAGCATGCTATTTTTAATATATTTAAACATTTAAATGTTTAATCGAGTTTGTTCTGTTGTTGTCAAGCAATAGACGTCGTAATGCCACGAATTCAAAGCGCACAAGTGATCTAAAAGCGAATAAAAGTGAGGAAAAGAGTGCACATTATATTTCACACACTTTAAGCTCTTTTATTTTCCAAATGTAGCCTAATATGATTCATCCAAAAAATTCTTCGGTTTGTACCTGCGTAGGAAAAAAAAAAGAAAGCCTCATATCGAATGGTTCAATGCGAATACGTGTATCCTACATAATTAAAAATAAAATTAAACAGGAGGCGAGGGGTTTTCCTGTAAATAATCTTCTATAAAGGACAAAAGATTTATACAAATTTTCTTTTTCATCAATTTGAGGGCTTTTGTAGGCTATAAAAAATAGACTAAACTCATTATAAAATGCACAAAATGTTGGTTTCACTTTCATGTGCTTAGATTTGCGTACATACAATTTTCCCAGCAGAATATGTTGCTTACAATGAAGTCATTTTTGTTAATGATTTTGTGTCCGTGGAGAACCATAGATCACAATATCAGCGTGATCTTGCTTTATTTGCTTATCACTTCTTGTATGCGTTTGGCTGTAGTTTGCAGACTAGACAGCGTTGTCTGCGATTCTTCCTATATTGTAAGGTCATGCAGTGTGTAACCTCCTGTCGCCGACACATCATGCAAGTAGCAACCAAATGCTACCCCAGATAGTCATGCAGCATGAAAACAATGGTGATCCGATGAAAATCATGCAGTGTGAATTCAGCATAATACATCCTATCCCTTGACAGGTGCTGTCAGGGTGCTCAGAAAATGTTAGATGGTAGTTACTTTTCTTGCCTCTGTGTAATGCATGTTAAAGTAGTATTTATAACCTGCTTTGTTTACAGCAGTCACCAAGGAAACGCTATATCGCTGCTGTTCCATAAGCACCATCTGCTGTCAGAGAGTGAAATCGCATTTTCATGCAGCCTGTCTGCTGTTTTTATGTCTTACAGATATATTTCATGTAGCATAATTTCAAAAGGCTGAAGTCAGAGCATTATGTTTTTGCTTCAGATTTTGAAATTATAATCTAATTTAAATCAGAATCTGATCATGTATGTAGCATTTTTGCTTAGATTGTGATTACAATGCAGTGGTTGCCTCTAATTTAAATGCCTACAGTAGGTGTTTCTTGTTAAAAAAAAATATTGGCTATCTGAATCAGGCCACTTTCTTGTAAAACACTGGCAACTGGAATCAGCCATAAAAAATCAAGACTAGTGCGTGACAAACAAGAAAGGCCGGGGCAAGTGTGTGGCAAACAATTTAGGATCAGGTTCAATTGTTGAAGCTTTTAATCGTCAGGATGTTGTCAACCATTTTATTTGATTGCCAGTTGTGGTAATGGACTTCCACAAGAACATGGATATGAGGTGGTTTCAAATAGAGATGCTAATGGACGGGTTGTGTTCTTTTTTGCTGTTAGCACAAAAAAAGGAAATCAAAAATAATGTTTGCTAAGGTCTCCAATTCATCTTACTATAGTTTACTTCTGAGCTGATTTTGCTAGTGTATATGGTCTGATTATTCATAAAACTTTTATCTTCCACTCACTGTCTTTACTTCAAGTCTGGCTTATTTATATTTTTGAATGAATAAGCTCTTAAAAAATCTGTACAACTTCTATACAAATGTAATTTATTTCTTAATTTTCTTTAAAACTTTTACATTCTGAATTTTGCCCAGTTATGGTCTTCACTCTATAAGCCTGCATGGAGCACAGTCTACGAGGCTATTGGCTCTGGTCTTGTCTATTTTCATTGTGTTAAAGTTTTATAATTCACAAGTCGTGTTAGAATCGATCCAAATTTAATCACACAAATCTTTCAATAATAATATTCAACTGAATTTAACTATTATGCCTAGCTTGGTTGCACTCATAACTTAAGTAACATTTTGTTCTTTTAAAACCTTTTAAACTTCTTCAAACCTGTTATACTTATGCTATTTGCGAGTTTATTTCATCAGATATGTTTATGTAAATTATTTATTAATACAAATCAAATATTTCTGTTAAAGAATGTTAAAAACAAATGTTTAATTGTAGTAGAGAAATTATTTTATTGACATTTTAGTACACTAGTACCAGGAATCCATGATACGCCTCATGCTCATGAATCTCATGCCACCCATATTGCTGAAGCTCCTGTACTCTCCAGGCCTGAAGTACCACATCCTGCCTCTGTAGTGGGGCTGCTCATAGAAGAGCCAGTGGCCATCCATAATATGGCAGGACTGGCAGTGAGACATGCGGTAACGGTCCATGATGCTGTCACAGTCATCAGTCAGCTCATACATCTGACCCAAGAAGTTCTCCCTCTCGTAGATCCTCATTCTGTAGGATCCCCTGTACTGTAGTGGAGAAGTTGTCATTTAGTTTTAAGAGTTTATCTATTCTAAATTTGGATGTAAAAAAATTAAATAAAGTTCACATATTACAAATGCAAAAGGTTTGTGGAACTCACCATAGGGATCATACGGCAGGACCTGATGCATTCATTCATTCCAAACATAGACATGTAATCAGCATAGTCTCCCCTCCTGAAGAAATACTGATTTCCCATGTAGTTGGGACGATCGTACATCATCCAGCATCCACTCTCCACTCTGCAAGAGTGACAGCGGCTCATATAGGAGGAGAAGTCACCACAGTCGCTCATGCACTCATAAGAGCGACCCTGGAAGTTCCTGTCCTCGTAGAAGATGACCTGGGACAAACATAAAATGTTCAGCATTGACTAAAATTATTATACAGTACCGAACTCAATGTAGAACTGAATCTTCAAAAACAATTTGATTTAATGAGTTAGAGAAAAAAAGCAATCAGTTATCAGAAAAGCAAAAAAGAATTTGTTATTTTTTGGTCTTGGCTTACCTTTCCATGCATGGTTGCAGTTGTGGTTATTCCAAATTGGTACTGTAATGACAGCCTGCTGCCTTATTTATACTATATGGACGCTGAAAGAATTTGTATTCCTATTGTTTAAAATGGCCTTAGTCAGCTGCATGGTGTAATGAGTTGTACAGTTTGCTACTACAGACCTGAAAGGGTTATTATTTCAAGCCTTGTGGTGGAGAATATTAGAAATTTCTGCTTGTAAAGCAATTCCAGTGGCAAGACCGCACTCTAAACAGCTAAAACACAGGTTATACTAAATACGTTTTTTGTAACCTGGGCCTGTGGATGATTTAACAAAACTGCATTTTTAATATTATGTTTCTTTTTAATGTCAGCTTTTTTCCCCCCTTTTGCTTGTTTGAGTGTTAGGAACAGAGTGACTCTTGCTAGCAGATACTAATATTCTGATATTGCTGTTATGAGAAGAGCTCTTGATAAAATGTTTCAATTTTGTCAATAGAATTTAAAGATTTTAGCTTCTATAAAGTAGAACAATCATTTGTAGTTCTGGGAATTTATTGTTGATGGTCATCTTGTTTTTAAAGAAGGCTAATAGTTGTGATTGTGATTTTATACACACATATAAAGTCAAGCCAAAAATTATTCAGACACCAGATGTAACTTTTTCTTTTCTTTTTTTTTTTTTTAATAATACCAATTTTTATTCATGAATTTGCAATAACAAAACAGTGTAGGTGTCTTACAGCTACAATCATCCATCATACAACCATCCATCAGCTGGTAATTTAGGAAATCAGTAAAGGGCAATAGCACCAAAAAAAAAACAAAAAAAAAAAAAACTATCAATATACATTCTCAAGAAAATTCCAGAGCGGACACCAGATACGCCAGAAATCATCAGATCTCTGACGCAAGTCACAAGTCAGTTTTTCCAAAGATAGGAAAGTAGCAATTTGATTCAACCACATATTAGTGAAAAGAACATGAGGGGTAGACCACAACAAAAGTATACATTTTCTCGCCAAAAAAGTACAGAGATCTAGGTCATGACTGAGGTGTAATTCAGCTTTACGGTTCAAGAGATAGATACTTGGGGATAAATCAAAAGATTTACCAATGATCTTCTGAACCATTTTGTTTATTTCTTTACCAGATGTAACTTTTGATATGTTTTACTAGTGGGCACAGGACAGTATAGTTCATTTATGTAAATGAGGATAGCAAAATAAAGTAAGTTGTGACATATTATGCCCAAAAATACTTCATAAAGTGGACTACCAAAGTTCTCTGACATTGTCAAGATGAATTTGTCCTGACACAGTTTAACTCTCGAGTTGTTATATTTTATTACTATTTTCTAAACTAAAATGAATAAACTGTGATAATGTATGTGACACGCCCACACCTCAGTCACCTGGCCGATCCACCATCCAATCACCTACACGATCTCAAAATACCCGCGAACAGTCACCTGAATACTAATCATCATCACCTGTGCACCTCATTATCACCACACCATATATACTTACCCCAGTCAGTCACTCACCAGCCGGAATCGCGTTTACACGCGCCACTCTCCAGCTCTCTCCTCTGATCTGCCTGTGGAAGGAATTACATTCACCGTTTCTAAGGGAAGTAAGACTTTCACTCAAGACTGTTTGCTGTGTGCTCCCCTGAGCTCATCCTGCTCGTTTGGACTGTGTTGGTCTATGATATCACTTACCTTCACGAACTCTCACTGTGTTCTAAATAAAACTACTAAACCTGACGTCTGTCTCCTCTCCTCCTTGGCACGCCGTGACAGGATGAAATGTTGTATGAATAAATTTCAGTGTCTGAATAAATTTTGGTTTGACTGCACATACACACATGTGCACCGTTGAGCCAAAATAGTAATGACCACCTGTCTAATATGCTGTTGGTGCTGCCAAAACAGCACCGACCTGCCAAGGTCATGGACTCTACAAGATCTCTGCAGGTGTTCTGCGCTATCTGGCACCAAGGCATTAGCAGTAGATCTTATGTCCTGTAGGTTGCGAGGTCGAGCCATGCTCAATCAGATTGAGATCTGGGGGATTTGGAGGCTAGGGCAA
The DNA here is from genome assembly GCA_033026305.1 of Cirrhinus molitorella. Taxonomy (NCBI): domain Eukaryota; kingdom Metazoa; phylum Chordata; class Actinopteri; order Cypriniformes; family Cyprinidae; genus Cirrhinus; species Cirrhinus molitorella. The sequence continues at coordinate 24,905,811 of CM065122.1, read as the reverse complement.
CACCTTGAACTCTACATCATGTGCATTATTCTGCTGAAAGAAGCCACTTCCACCATTGTCATGAAGGGGTGTGCCTGCTCTGCAACAATTAGTTTAGATAAGTAGCATGTGTCAAATTTATGTATTTTATGCATGAATGGCCAGACCCAGGGCAAAACATTGCCCAGAGCATCACACTCCTACCACGGCTTGTTGTCCTGGTGCTACAACTTCTTCAAGTACACATGTACACATATACACATGTGGACATGGTCATGCACATGATGTAAAAGGAAATAAGACTCACTGGATGATGCTATCTTCTTCTGCTTTTCTAAGGTCCAGTTTTGATGCTTGTGCTCCCATTGTAGGTGTTTTCAATGGTGGTCAGGGGTCATCATGGGCACTCTGATTGGTCTGTGGCTATGCAGCCCCATTCGAACCAGGGTATGATGCACTGTGTGTTTGTGACACATTCCTTTCACAAATCTATTATTAAAATTTAGCGTGACTTCAACATCAATAGCTGTCATGAATCATGCTGCTACAGCTCCGTCCTTCACTACCAGAGGGAGCTATCATTGAACTCTACAACACACTCCATTTCCCATAACCCCTTTCCCACTGACTTCCTTTAACCTATTACCTCCACACCTGTCAGCCATCTTTGCTCATTACATGGACTATAAATACAGCCTCATTGCACCCAGCTAATCACGAAGTCTTGTATTCCCCAGGTTACAATCACAAGCGTTTATTCCTGTGTTTGTTTTCTCTGTTGCTGACCCTGTTTGTTCTCCTGGTTCCTGATTGTTCTCTGCCCACCTACCGACCTACCTGCTTAGTTTACTGGATTACTCTGTTTGCTAACTGCCTGCCACGACCCCTTGCGTGGACATTATTACTGCTTTGGATTACCTGCGTTGTTCCCGTTTGCCCTTTCTATGACCCTGCCCGTTGTTTTACGCCTTTGCAGAATAAAGTCTGCAAATGGATCCCTTTGTGTCTGACTCCTACATTACAGTAGCCTTGTGGTTAGTGCACAGACGTACAGTGCATCCACGCTCACTGCAACCCAAGTTTGATTCCCATCTCAAGGCCTTTGCTGGTCCTTCTCCCCTCTTTTTATCAAATGCTTTCCTTTCTGCTCTCTACTCTCCTGACAAAAAAAGGCCAAAAACTTTGTGCCACAGTTTCCCCAACCTTTTGAGAGATTTGGGAGAAAGTCAAGAGAGCAGAGGATATTCCTGTGTCTTCTGGCTGAATTCATATTAAAAAATGACTAGTCATGAGTCATTATTAAAGAGGTAGTTCACCCAAAAATGAAAATTCAGTCATTAATTACTCACCCTCATGTTGTTCCAAACCTGTAAGACCTTTCTTCATCTTCAAAACACAAATTAAGACATTTTTGATTAAATCCAAGAGTTTTCTGACCCTCCATTTAATGCAAGAGTCCAGGAAACAAAGTAAGGACTAATGTTAAAGTAGCAATTTAAATTAGTAGAAATTTTATGAAGCTACAAGAATAATTTTGCATGTTAAGAAAACGAAAACAACTACTTAATTCAACGATTTCTTCTCTCCCGGGACAGTCTGCAGTCATTATTGAGAGTACCATGGCACATACGTGTGGGAGATAAGAAATGGTTGAATAAAGTAAAAAAAATTCTCTTAGCTTCATAAATTTACAGTTGAACCACTGATGTCACATGGACTATTTTGTGCCCTGTTGGACCCTTGCTGTCTATAAAGGGTCAGAGATCTCTTGGATTTCATCAAAAAATTGTGTTCTGAAGATAAACAAAGGTCTTACAGGTTTGGAACAACATGAAGGTCTATTCCTTTTAATAGTTTATATATGTACTTTCTCAGTGAACTATTGGGCTTGTTAATATACCTTCTTTTGTGTTCAACAGAAGAAAGAACTTCACACAGGTTTGGAACAGCACAAGGGTAAATAAATGATGACAGAATTTATTTTCAGGCAAAATATTCTTTAAAAATATCCTTTTCATTCATAAAAAATTGCAGCTGTTCCAGCTTACGTGCATGTCTTTCTATCTATGTGCTGTTTGCTTTTTTTGTATTGTCACGATTGTGTCATTCTTGTCTCTCCAGACCATGCCTCACAACTTGTTCTGGTCACAGCCGCTACTGCTCTAGCTTCAGAACGCTCCACTGCTCATGAGATTGCTGCTCAAGCCACAGTTACTGCTGATCTTGTATGGGTCTGTAAGCTCATAGTCTGGATCTTACGATAGCAGGCCATTGGTCTGCATTTTCATTTTTTTGTGCCCTCTACCATGTCCAAGTTCATGACCCAGCAGCTTTGCCTACTTCTACAGCCCTAATGCAGTGCCAGATGTGTTGGCTAGGCACAGACCATTCAAGAGAAACAAAGTCCATGTGTATGTGTATGACATGAAATCTGGTCTGTGGTAATCAACAGCATTCAGCAGATACTGTTTTATAGAGCTTGGATGGAATAAAACCTGATATATTCCTTTTAATTATTCTGAGAAAAAAAAAAAAAAAGAACAGAATTTGCTGATATGAGCACATAGAACGCCCTGACGAATGAAGTCTGCTGTGGTCCAAATTGGCCAATCATAGCATTCTTATGCAGATGGTGTAATTACTCTGAACTGTTTAGAAAGCTACACTGCTTTTTATTTATTTATTTTTTTCTATGTGAATATGTGGTTGATAGATATCTCACTGCTTTTTCAACACGAGACACAGCCTTCTTTTCCATTCACCAGTGCTACAGCTTTGCAATTGTATACTATTATGTCTGGTGTTTATAAGAGCAAAAACATGTTCTGTTTGATCATCCCCTTATGCTTGTCTCTCTCACTTCAAAAATGTTGTCAAATTGGACAGATGGTGAAACTAAAGAGCTTCTACTCATGTGGGCAAATTAAGACAACTGTGCAGGTTTTAAAGACATTTTTCGATGACCAACATAACAGAAATTACTGGTGTTTTGGTACTGATGTGTGAATGGTCTCTTACCATTAAAAGCCAGAACGGTGTTGCATGTGTGAACAGCATATTTCTGTATTTACCAGTAAAGTCATACTGGTAATTTTATGGCTATTTATGGGGATTGCTGTGTGAAAGTTGTAAGATTAAAAAATTTTTTTAGCAGTCTTGTAAAGATTTTTTTTTTTTTTTGGACCACAGAGTGATGCTGTCTCCAACTTATTCAAGTACCCACAGGCCATTGTTCTTATCATGTTGTACTAGATTTCATTTCAGTATGCTAAAAAAAACATAAACAAAGGTGTTTTAAGAGAGTTTTTGAATAGTACTTTATTGTCAAGTAAATATGAATTTTCTCACATTAATACAATTTGCTTTTTAATAGAAGGAATCATTAATGCGCCTTGTGCTCATGAATCTCATACCACCCATATCTCTGAAGTTCCTGTACTCTCCAGGCCTAAAGTATGACATTCTGCCTCTGTAGTGGGGCTGCTCATACATGAGCCAGTGGCCGTCCATCACATGGCAGGACTGGCAGTGAGACATGTGGTAACGGTCCATGATGTTATCACAGTCATCCATCATCTCGTACATCTGACCCATGAAGTTCTCCCTCTCGTAGATCCTCATTCTGAAAGATCCCCTGTGCTGCAAATATATTGACAGAATAATGCTAATGGTTATAAGAGCATTTTGCAACCAGCTCTGTGGCAAGTCAAATATGTATTATTCTCTTACCATGGGGATCATGCGGCAAGATCTAATGCAGTCGCTCATGCCAAACATAGACATGTAATCAGCATAGTCACCCCTTCTGAAGAAATACTGATTTCCCATGTAGTTGGGACGGTCGTACATCATGAAGCAGCCACTCTCCACTCTGCAAGAGTGGCAGCGACTCAAGTAGGGGGACATGTCGGCACAGTCGCTTGTGCACTCATAAGAGCGACCCTGGAAGTTCCTGTCCTCATAGAAGATGGCCTGGTAAGATTAAACATGAGGTTACGAGGCATTTTAATAAACACTGCATTCAACTAGAGAGAGAAAGGGATATTTTATTGTTATTTCATTATGCCATTATGTCATTACTTACCCTGCACATGCTTATGCCTGTTGTAGTCATTTTTTTAAAATGATTTGATACTCTTCCGTTTACACTGCTCTGTCCTCCTGCCAGGTCTCACCCTTACTTTTATACCCGAGCGAATTGAATAAAACTGTGTGCTTGCTATTGAGATTGATGACAACCTCCTGACTCAGCAGATCGGTATGGAAGCATTCAGCGGGCATTCATTGTGGTCCATTTTGACATAACCTACAGGTTGCATATGCTTTCCACAATAACGTTTTCAGACATTTTGAAACACAGTCTTTCTTTTTGTAAAACACAATGTTAATCAAAAATAAGCTGTTAAAACAAGGCCTGTTTATATATCTACTGCATAACTATTGATTGTTTAAACCTGTTGTGTGATTAGCTTTTTAATCCATAAATAATGCTTTAAATGTTATTAATAAACTATTAATACAAAAAAAAGGTGAATTTGGAATTTGGACACATCATGAACACAGCTCTCAGCTAAAATCACTGATTTCCCTTTTCCCAATGTTTGTAGTTTTAAGGGAAAAGCTGTTAAGGTATATGGTAAGAAGATGCTATATAGCCTTTTTGAAAAAGATTATTTATTTTTTTTAATTTACATTTATTTTAGTGATTTTATCTGTTACGGTATGTTACCGTTTATATCTTCCAAAATCTGCATGTATATATGTGAGACAGTGATGTACCTCAAAAACATAGCTTAAGGAAAATTAAAAGACCTACTGTTAGACTCGTGTGTTGGGGAGAGCCACTTTTTTCACCTCTGGCGAGAAAACAATTAACAATTAATTTGTGGGTAATTAAGATGCCAAATGGATGGATGGAAGAGGAGGAACTCCTCACATCATTTTGAACTGATACATTTTGCTTGTTCATTTTTTAAACACAAAAGAAACACCAAGATGCAAACCACTCTGTTTGCTACTTAAGATGGATAAACCTGGAACTAGAGATTCAATTATATTGACATATTACAAAAGCATGTCAGCTTTCCATGGGTCTCTATACTATGCTGCTTTGTCAGGATTTTTCACAATGGGGGGCACATATTCTTTAGGTTTGGGCAGCTATAAATGTAAGGGTTAACATGAACAGTGTGTCATCGTATCAGTACTTCAAAAAGATACAGAAAGTGTTCCAAAAGGACAGTCACTACCATCATGGGCAGAGTAAGTAGTAGTACAACTGATACTTAAAAATAAAAACATTAGTGCATCTTTAAGAAGCTGATTCACTTCTTTTACAAGCACACAAGTGTCTCATTGCTTCTTTTGTGTTCCAAAATAGATCATCTTCTACGAGGACAGGAACTTCCAGGGTCGCTCTTATGAGTGCATGAGTGACTGTGCTGATTTCTCTTCCTACATGAGCCGCTGTCACTCCTGCAGAATAGAGAGTGGATGCTGGATGATGTACGATCGTCCCAACTACATGGGAAATCAGTATTTCTTTAGGAGGGGTGACTATGCTGACTACATGTCTATGTTTGGCATGAATGACTGTATCAGATCTTGCCGAATGATCCCTATGGTAAGAGATGAATGCATATAACATACTCATCATTAATGGTCTTATAACTATTTAGCACAAACTATAAATTTCTATTCATGCCTTTGCAGCACAGAGGATCCTTCAGAATGAGGATCTATGAGAGGGAGAACTTCATGGGTCAGATGTACGAAATGATGAATGACTGTGACAACATCATGGACCGTTACCACATGTCTCACTGCCAGTCCTGTCATATTATGGATGGCCACTGGCTCTTCTATGAACGTCCCCACTACAAAGGCAGGATGTGGTACTTCAGGCCCGGAGAGTACAGGAGCTTCAGTAATATGGGTGGCATGAGATTCATGAGCATGAGGCGTATCAATGATTCTTATTTTTAAAATGTAGATTGCACAGATTTTTCTAGAAAAAGGTGGTACTAAAATAAAGTACAGTTCAACGAGCCCACAAGGTGCACTCAGTAGTTTTTTTATTCATATCAAAAAAAGAGAAGTGAAAGAAATGAACTTTTAAAAAACCAAAAGTTTTTTTTGTTGATGAACCTGATTGGGGGCTTCTGTGTTTAGTTCACATAACTAGCTACTTTTTGCAATTTGACAGATCTGTAATAACAATACTAAATGTATATAGTATAATGCATTGGTTCAACAAAACATAAAAGCAGTGTAAAACAATCCAAACAAAATGAGGACAAGAAGCAAAATGACAAATAGCAGGACTAAAAAAATGTAGTAAAACAATGACCATGGCCATCACACCATAAAATGGGGTGAAGGAGAGTTTTTGCAGTATATATCCACCCACCAAGTTTTGTGAAATTGCATGAGAATAGTCCTATAAGACTTCAGCACTATTTCAGTTTAGCCAAGGCAACTGCTATTTTCTGTATTAATTCAAGATTAGGGACTGAATAGTAATGAAATAGAAATAGTAATGATGAGAGAAATAAATCTAAAAATAATTTTTCTAGTAGCTATATTATTGGAACATTATGAAATCTATTTCTCAAGTAATCAAACTATTTCAGTTTAGCTTGCTTTACATTGCTATCAACCAAATATGTCTATACTTTATTTTGTGGTTCTCATAAATCATCAGCTGAAAAGATTAAGGTAACTGACTTTGTCAGTAATGTTGGTAGGTGTGAAATTGTGTGCAAATATTTCCCCCTTTTGTGTTGGTCACAATTAAGAATGGATGGACTAACAGCTAAAAGTATTGCCTCTGACATTTCTGTTTTCTTCCATGTTTGGCCTGTAGGTGTCAGTATAAAGTCAAACATGAGGCAAATTAGAGCCAGTCAAATATAACTTGTTGATTGCACCTACAATCATTTTGTGTGATGCAGTGAGCAAATGCTGGTGTCTTTGTTATCAGCAGTGCATAATGGAAATCCACCAAGGACTGAACTTATAAAAGAGACAATATTGGTATGCTGGCCTTTTTCACAATCATCTGACATATTCTGACCTTTGCAAAATCAAACACTTAGATCAGTGTTACAAACTTGCTCTGGCTCATTTGATGTTTTTTCCAATTTGCATAGAAAAATGTTTCTTTAAATCTTTAAATTATACTCTAAAAATGTATGTTTTCCTAAGCTTCTTAGTCAATGTGCCTGCTTTGACAAAGTTTTTTTTTTTTTTTCTTAAGGGTTGGTATTGGAGTGAGGCTGCTCAGAGGATATAATACTGGCTTTGAACCAGCTTTGAAATCAGGGTTTTAAACTAGAGAGAGCTCAATATATCTCATTTGTTTTTGCACTTCTGTCCTGTAGTGTGTACTACATTTACATTTCTGTATTTGGCAGGTGATTGACAATTAATTGTAATTTTGGTCCATTTTTAATGGCTGTCAGGGGGAAAAAAATGAAACTGCTGAATTTATATTGTAAGCTGTTTATCTCATGAGGCAGTTTGTGGGTATACAAATATGAATGACACTGAGCTAAGTTTCATGACACAATTTTTATTTTTATAAAGAAATAATTCTTTTTACAATACTAAAACATTAGTACCAGGAGTCCATGATTCGCCTCATGCTCATGAATCTCATGCCACCCATATTGCTGAAGCTCCTGTACTCTCCAGGCCTGAAGTACCACATCCTGCCTTTGTAGTGGGGCTGCTCATAGAAGAGCCAGTGGCCATCCATAATATGGCAGGACTGGCAGTGAGACATGCGGTAACGGTCCATGATGCTGTCACAGTCATCCGTCATCTCATACATCTGACCCATGAAGTTCTCTCTCTCATAGATCCTCATTCTGTAGGATCCCCTGTGCTGTAGTGGGATAGTATTCAGTTATATATTAATGTATGTTAATATATGTTATATATTAAGTTAAACAGACCATGTCAAAATCAAATGTGCAGTTAACAAGTTTAAAGTATCGCCTGTTTTTCAGGAAAAAAGGATATTTAAATTAATAAAAAAAATGAGGTGTTCATTTTTCTCTAGTAATTACACTTATAATAATCAATTTATTACGGACACATAAAATGTTTGTAGAACTCACCATAGGGATCATACGGCAGGACCTGATGCAGTTGTTCATTCCAAACATAGACATGTAATCAGCATAGTCTCCCCTCCTGAAGAAATACTGATTTCCCATGTAGTTGGGTTGATCGTACATCATCCAGCATCCGCTCTCCACTCTGCAAGAGTGACAGCGGCTCATGTAGGAGGAGAAGTCACCACAGTCGCTCATGCACTCATAAGAGCGACCCTGGAAGTTCCTGTCCTCGTAGAAGATGACCTGCAAATGATTAACAAATAAAATCGGTTAATTTATTCATCATGTATCCTGAAGGAATATTTGGAATTTACAGACATTACAATTTATGCCTTTAAGTTGCTATATAACAATTTGTGATGTAAATCAAAGTTTTATGAACGCACTTTGCCCATGATGCCAGTGTGTCAACTGTTAACAAGTTGATATGGCTCCAATGCACATTTTTTCACTCTTGACTACCTTATATACCTGTCCCAGTTCAAAGGGTGTGTGTTTCCTATTGTATATGAATGCCTGACTCAGCAATACAGTTCAGTGGCCTTTTACATAGTCAACTGTGCTCTCAATTCTACACGTGACTAGACCATGCTTTCCACTTCTTTCATTGGTTCCTTTTTTTCCCTTCATTTTTTTGAATGAGGGGAATGTTTTCAGTATGTTTTCCCAATTCATGAAGAATGTTTTCGCAAAAAAAAAAGTGGAGGAAACTTCCCAAAATATCTAGAACTAGGTGGTTGCGTTTGTATTTTGTGCTTTGTCATATTTTCATAATCCAGTCACTAGAAAAAACAAGGTCCTCTTTGATGAGCTTCTGAAGTTTTATAATTAAAATTTCTTTTCCAAGCATCTTCAGAATTTCACTGGTCCCACCATAAACAAAATAAACATTAATAAACAGTAATAGTACTCAGACATAGAACAGGACAAAGATACAAATTAACTAAACAGTGCTTTTCATAAGATTTCAGGTGCTGTAGGTAATAGTAGTACTCAGGTACAGAAATTAAATAACCAAATGTAAAATGTGACACTGCATTGTTTTCACTGTATAAATGTAATATTTTAGAAATGATTAATCTTCAGAATACAAATTAAGGTACTTTTTTATAAAATCTGTGACAGTGAAATTGAAGTGAAGTGACATGTAGCCGAGTATGGTGTCCCATACTCAAAATGTGTGCTTGCATTTATCCCATCCAAGTCCCATCCAAGTTTGTGATGAGGAAGTGAATAAGATGGTGTGTCTTATAGACCATATACAGTCAAGGCCAAAAATATTGGCACCTTTGCCAAGAAAATGCAACACTTTTCTCAGAAAACTGTTCCAATTGTAAATGTTTTGGTATTCATGTGTTATTGTTTTTGTTTGCACTGGAACAACATACAAAAAAAAAGTAAAAGAAAAGTAAAACTTGATAAAATTTCACACAGAACTCAAAATTGGACAGGACAAAATCATTGGCACCTTGTCAAAATTGTCAGAAATAACTGCTTTTCAAGCATGTGATTCTCCTGGAATTTGTATTTAGACACACCTGTGGCAAGTAACAGATGTAGGCAATTTAGTAATCACACTTACAACCAGTTAAAAAGGGGAAAAGTTCACCTTTGTGTTGTGTGTCACACTGAGCATGGAGAAAAGAAAGAAGTGTAAAGAGTTGTCTGTGGATTTGAGAGAAACAAATGGACAATCTCAAGGCTACAAGTCCATCTCCAGAGATCTTAATGTTTCTGTGTGTCTTCCAGCAGGACAGTGACCTGAAACACACTTCAAAAAGCACTCGGAAATGGTTACGAACAAAGCATTGGAGAGTTCTGAAATGGCCAGCAATGAGTCCAAATCTGAATCTCATAGAACACCTGTGGAGAGATCTCAAAACAGCAGTTGGTAGAAGGCATCCTTAAAATTTAAATGACCTGGAGCAGTTTGCAAAAGAAGAGTGGTCCAAAACTACAGTAGAAAGGTGTAAGAAACCCATTCATGGTTACAGGAAGCCACTGATTTCAGTTATTTTTTCCAAAGGGGGTGCTACAAAATATTAACTTAAGGGTGCCAATAATTTTGTCCAGTGCATTTTCTTGGGTTCTGTGTGGAATTGTATCAGACTTGACATTTCAGGTTTTTTTGTGTGTTGTTCCAATGCAAACAAAAACAAAAAAATAGAAATAAAAATAATCATGTGAGCCAAGTCAAGTCAGCTTTATTTATATAGCACTTTTTACAATACAAATTGTGTCAAAGCAACTTTACAGTATCAAATGGGAAAGTGATATATCAATAATTCAAAAGAAACTTTAAACAATTTTAGTTTGAGGAAATTAATCAATAGTTCCAAATTAATAAATTGTTTGTCCCCAATTTAGTTTTCCCCAATTTAGTTGTTGTCCCCAACTAAGCAAGCCATAGGCGACAGTGGCAAGGAACCAAAACTCCATCTGTGACACTGATGGAGAAAAAAAAAACCTTGGGAGAAACCAGGCTCAGTCAGGGGGTCAGTTCTCCTCTGACCAATAAACAAGTAGTTTATACTCCCATACAGACCTGTGAGTACCAAAACATTTGCAACTGCAACAATTTTCTGAGAGAAGGGTTGCATTTTCTGACATAATTGCAATATTTTTGGCCATGACTGTACAGTAGGTTATGCCTAGGCATTGTGTCATTTGAAAAAAGTGGTGGAGGAGCAAAGAGGTGCTGGAGAGTGCAGAAGAAATGTAAAAAAAAGTCTAATCATTTACACAACTTAACACTGTATCTCTATGCTTGGCCCATAGATCCCGTGCTATTTTGGGTGTTGTCCTTAAACGGTTGCTGTACATTTGAGTGTGTATAAATTTGTGGATAATTCCTGTTTTATTTCTAATGTGAATAATAAAGGAGAGAGGTGAAACATACCATGTATTCACACACTACTTTAATACTATTTAATACTATACATCCTATTTAATACTCTAAAGCTGCTTTGACACAACCTGTATTGTTAAAACAACTATGTAAATAAAGGTGACCATGAGTTAGGTCACTGTCCACTGGCTATGTTCCTTAGAGAGTGGATCTTCCTGACAGCCTGATGGATGAAGCTGTCCTTCAGTCTGCAGGTACTGGCCTGGAGGCCCCGCAGATGGCAGCAGACTGAAGAAGCTGCGTGTCGGGTGGGTGGGATCACCTGCAATGCAAAAGGTGAGACAGGTTCTGTAAATATCCTGGAGGATACTTTCCTTCTCAGTTGCTCTCACTATGCATTGGAGGGTCTTGCGACAGGACATGTTGCAGGCGCCATACCACAAAATGATGCAGCTATTCAGAACACTCTTGATGATGCCTCTTTAGAAAGTGCACATGATGGGAACCAAAGCTCTGGCTCTTCTCAGATGGTGGAGGAAGAAGAAACGCTGCTGTGATTTCTTGGCCAGTGCTGTTAGTCCAGGAGAGGTCCTCTGTGATGTGCACACCCAGGAACTTGGTGATGCTCACTCTCTCTACAGTCGCACCAATGATGGTCAAAGTTAATATGCTAAGTTAACAACAATCTCCTTCACCTTCTCCACATTCAGAGAGAGATTGTTGTCAAAACTACAAAACTGGCCAGACAGCTCACCTCGCTCCTGTAGTTTGTCTCATCTCTGTTGCTAATGAGACCCACCACAGTCATGTCACTCGCAAACTTAACGAAGAAGTTGGAGTTGTGTGACCGTGTGCAGTCGTGGGTCAGCAGAGTGAAGAGGAGGGGGCTCAGCACACATCCTTAGGGGGCCCCTGTGTTGAATGCTGAACTGAAGTCTATGAACAGCATTCTGACATATGAGTCTTTTTTGTCCAGACGTGTGAGGGCTGAGTGAAAGGCAGTGGCAATGGCTTCATCGGTCAAGCAGTTGGACCGATATGTAAACTGGAAGGGTTCCAGGGAGGTGGGAGGACAGACTTCATGAGTCATTAAAGCAGGATGGAGACGACTTCTTAGGGACTGGAAAGATTGTGGTAGCTTTGAAGCATGTGGGGATAACAGCCTGACTTGGCAAGATGTTGAAAATGTCCGTTAAGACATAAGTAAGTTCCACTGCACAATTTCTCATTACACACCCAGGAATGTTGTCGGGACCCAGAGCTTTGCATGTGTTGATCCTGTTGAGGGATCTCCTCACGCTGTCCGGCAAGAAGAGGTGAGGTCTTCTGTGCGGTGGTGCTATTTTGTGCCTCAAAGTGAGCAGAGAAGGTGTTCAGCTCGTTTAGCAGGGAAGATGTGTTGTCACAGGTCCAGTGGGGGCTTACAGTCTGTAACACAGAAGTAGCTCATAACCTGCTGGTTTAGGAGAAAATCTTAAAATAATGGACTTGTCAAATTTTGCTCTAAGAGTATTTCACAAAGCGTTTTAGTGCTAAAACTAGCACCTAAATCTGTGAAACGTTAGGAGTTGTGAAAGGACTCCTAAGTCACTATAATCAAATCAAAAACTATCCTCCCTGCTGAAAAGAAACCATCAAAGAAATTCTAATGGTTTCCACTACAATGAATACCATTTAAAAAACCATCAACTTTTAACCATTTAAATCATTAAAAAAATGTTTCCTGTAGTGTGTTTTGGGACATGTTCCATTAAGATTTAATGGTTTTAACAACCCACCAATACAAGGCGACCAATTACAGTAGAGACCAACAGGCACCATTACAGTAAACCAGTGGGCATAAAATATATCAATTTAAGGGAAAATGTGTATTGATTTAAGAGAAAACCCATTTTGATTTAAGAGTCTAACATAAGAGTCTTCACACCCCCCCCCCCCCCCCCAAAAAAAAAAACAGAAAAAAACAGTGGCGAGGGGTGGAGTGGACAGTGACTTATTATCATTTAAAGAGACATGCACTGCTCACTGTCGCTGTGAAGAGAGCTGTTTTTGACAAGATAATAAAGGCAATTTATTATTTATTATAAAAGACACAAAAAGATATTTGAGCTGCTATTTTCTTTGCTTTTCACTCAATACCATATGAGGTGTTAATTCTACATAGCATTTACTACACAGGGCACAGCAAAATGGCAACACCATTCAAAAAGAATTTTTTTTTGCAAATATGCATGTTCAAATTGTGTGCCTGCCACACATAAAATATTACTTACAATACTACTATATTGATGATACTATCATTTATAAAACAATGGCATCGCCAGTGTTGTGAAGTGTTAGCAATATATTATTAGCAATAATGATCATTTAGACATAATTTTATGTTGTAGAGGTATTATTTTATTGAAACATTTTTACATTAGTACCAGGAGTCCATGATTCGCCTCATGCTCATGAATCTCATGCCACCCATATTGCTGAAGCTCCTGTACTCTCCAGGCCTGAAGTACCACATCCTGCCTCTGTAGTGGGGCTGCTCATAGAAGAGCCAGTGGCCATCCATAATATGGCAGGACTGGCAGTGAGACATGCGGTAACGGTCCATGGTGCTGTCACAGTCATCCATCATCTCGTACATCTGACCCATGAAGTTGTCCCTCTCGTAGATCCTCATTCTGTAGGATCCCCTGTACTGTAGTGGAAAAGAGGTCAGGTATGTATAAATTAATCTGAAAGCGTAATTATCACATATGTAACCATATATTACCATATGTCTTTAGCAAAAATTTAGATCTGGATCTCACAGATCATCATTCTGAAAAGCTTTGCTTGTTGCTTTTCAAGCTGAAGGATTTCAGAGTAAATGGCTAAAATAAATTTTGGATCTTTGCCTATCGTCAATTAATAAATACATCAACAGGTTTATGGAGCTCACCATAGGGATCATACGGCAGGACCTGATGCAGTTGTTCATTCCAAACATAGACATGTAATCAGCATATTCTCCCCTCCTGAAGAAATACTGATTTCCCATGTAGTTGGGTTGATCATACATCATCCAACATCCACTGTGCACTCTGCAAGAGTGACAGCGGCTCATGTAGGAGGAGAAATCACCACAGTCGCTCATACAGTCCCAAGAGCGACCCTGGAAGTTTCTTTCCTCATAAAAGGTGACCTGAAAAGAATTAATTTCTTAGTTGTTTTAAGTCAGAAATGTCACATTAAAGTATGTTAAGTGAAACTGTATGAAATACGAGCTAGAAAAGGTTTTACCTTCATGGTTGCGCTGACTGATCCTCAGTAGTTCCGCAAATGAGAAGCTGAAGCTGATTCTGCTTGTTGACTGGCTACTGTCATCCCTACCTTTATACTAAACCAAGACTAAAGACTACACAGGCTCTATTGTTAGTCAGTTACTGACAGTGCAAGTTGGAACAGAGGCCATTATAGTTAAAGCATAGTATGTAGATTTTCATCGTCAGACTTTTAGGAATCTAGAATTTCTTAAGCTGCTATTTGCTAAAACCTGTTAGATCTTTTTAAAATCTTTTTAGAATGATGCTTATGGGTATCATTTATTCCCAATAGTTTACTTAGGGCTAGGGTGACCACCTGGCAATCGTTCTGTTGCGTTTCAATGCAGGACACGTGGGAGACAGATACATTTACTACTATTTTTCTATATAAATACAGATTTACATCTGAGATTTGTGCTCTGGCATTACAATAATGCGCTCTGGACATTTGTCATTAACGTCATAGAAACAGCCTCAAACTAACTATTCAAATAAGAAGAATGTCACGTCTGAAAGCTGCATCGATTTTTTCAATTGGTTAAAATGAATGGAGAATGTTGTGTTTTTCGGTGTGCACTTGACCATTTCCGTCAATGGTGCTAGATCACTTGATGAGGTGCACACATCTTTTGCGTGGGGAAAAAAGAAACCTTTCATAAAAAGGTAAAAGAGCGTATATAGGTTTTGTTAAATATGACAATTAACAACCATTAATTTTCTCAATATGCGACATGCAGGACAAGAAGTGAAAAGATAACAATGAATCACGCAATGCGATTTACTAACATTTGCGCTTGTCTGATTACTAGTATTTCTTATTTAACCCCCCAAAACAAGCATGCCTTAAATCATTTTGCGCTTGAAATGGCTAGTTGTTTTTGCTAGGAGGAGGCACCATAGAGAACCGAGCATGTGGTAGAAGGAAGACTATTTATTAATTTATTTGGAATGCCAGAAAAACACATTATGTGAACATATTATGCAAACATATCATTTGCCAAGCCATGTTGAATTTGCTTTAGGAAATAAAATACGGCTTGGAACCCTCACCTAGGAGGAGTCACGCAATTTCTAAACTTCTTGTAACCCTTCATTTTTGGCCTCTGGTTCTTTTTAACAAACTGGCTTCTTTATTTCTTTGTTTTTTTATTTGTGACTACACTAATCACGTTGGTTGATATGTAAATGAGATGTTTTGTCTGTGTTCTTTAATTTGCACATTGTCAGTACATCACCTGCAGAAATTTTCCACGCCCATCAATGCTGTTTTGTAATTGCAATCTCATGCTAATTTTCCCTGTTTAGTAAATCTGTCCCTTAATCTTCCCGTCCAGAATACTATGCACACACTCTCTCTACATTACGAAACAAGAGCTCATGCGCTGAAAACACAGGCAAACACATCTCTATAGAGACAGATTTTGCTCAAATTAAAATGTACTGTAATACAGCTTCAATTATTGTGTCCTGGATGTCGTGTCCTCCCCAGTACTGGATTTTACATTTAAAGCACGTTACACCAGCACTCAGACATTTTGCTTTGAACCACATTATCTTTCTTGGTTAATTTAAATATAATAAAGTACAGGGGCCACCCGCAGGATTTTCATTCATTGTATGCAGAAGGAAAAACTGTTGCCTAATAATAGGTCACTGCATAATCACAGCTATTTGTTTACATTTAGTTGCCCTATTTAAATTGTTTCTGCCACACTGTAGAATTGTGTTTTCAAAATCACTTTATAGTTTATTATCTCATCAACTCATCAATGAACCTGTTTGTTGAACCTGCTGAATGAAATATTTATCTACTGCCTAGAACAGTTACTATTTTTTGCATTTATTTGTTATCTTACAGTTGTTATTCTGTATCTGTGTTAAATAGATCTCTCTGACCATTAAGCTGCCTTTCACTGTTTTTCAATACTTTGCAATTAAGAGTAATTTCTTGACTTGCTGTGTCAAGAAGTTCTACTTTTAAAAATGCATTTTTCCCATTCCATTGCACTGCATGTTGCATTTTTAAAATTTTGTATTTAGCTCACTGCAGTTCATTTTATGTAAGTACACTGGACCTGAAATGCTAATCTATCCACTGCTTTTCATTGTGAATTGGTGAATTGCATGGTTAAAGAAATAACTGTCATTAAACTTGATTACTTTCTCATTGCGTCGCCAGAAGTTCAAACATGGCCAGGGAAAAATAAAAAATAATTGTTGGCATGCATGAATACTGATATGCATGATAAATACATTTCTCTGATGTATGTGAGGTATTACATTACAGCGTTAATGTTGAAATGCTGGTTACACAGTTTGCCACCTCTCTACAGGATGAGGCGCCATAGATTTTTCTAGATAGAAAGAATTACCAATCTTATGTGTGGTGTTTAAGTCAATATGTTTTTTTTTTTAATACCAATTGAAAACTTTTTTTTACACTGTTGAAGGCCACTTTCATGATTCTGCCTTGGGCCTTACCAGTCCAACATCTGGGCCTGCTCTCAGGACATTACATTTCCTCTGTGAGGATTTCAGGTTTCTAATAGCATGGTTCATTCATTTTATTAATTCAAACAACCATACCCTCATTTAAACCTGGCTGTAAATGAGTAAAATAATCAACTGTTCTAGTCTCATGAGCCTACTTTTCTTTAATTGTGAGTTTTTGTGATTGTGTACACATGCAAATATTAGTATCAGTAATGATTTTGTAGTCAAAACATTTAGTGTTGTAGAGAAATTATTTTATTAAAACACTAGTACCAGGAGTCCATGATACGCCTCATGCTCATGAATCTCATGCCACCCATATTGCTGAAGTTCCTGTACTCTCCAGGGGCAAAGTACCACATCCTGCCTCTGTAGTTGGCTTGGTCATAGAAGAGCCAGTGTCCATCCATAATATGGCAGGACTGGCAGTGAGACATGCGGTAACGGTCCATGATGCTTTCACAGTCATCCATCATCTCGTACATCTGACCCATGAAGTTCTCTCTCTCATAGATCCTCATTCTGTAGGATCCCCTGTGCTGTAGTGGAAGAGAAGTCAGTTATGTATAAATGAATCAGGAAAAATAATTATCGCATATGTAACCATATATCTTCAGCAACAATCATTCTAAGAGGAGTTATGTTGCTTTTTAAGCTGAAGGATTTCAAAGTAAATTGTTAAAATAAATTTAGGACTGTTGTCTATCATCAATAAATACATCAACAGGTTTATGGAGCTCACCATAGGGATCATACGGCAGGACCTGATGCAGTTGTTCATTCCAAACATAGACATGTAATCAGCATAGTCTCCCCTTCTAAAGAAATATTGATTTCCCATGTAGTTGGGTTGATCATACATCATCCAACATCCACTGTGCACTCTGCAAGAGTGACAGCGGCTCATGTAGGAAGAGAAATCAGCACAGTCTCCGGTGCAGTCATAAGACCTGCCCTGAAAATTTCTTTCCTCATAAAAGGTGACCTGAAAATTCAAAGTTAACTTCTTAGTTGTAGTATATACCACATTATGGTAAGTAAAACTTTATGGAACAGAAGCTGGAGTAAGGTTTACCCTCATGGTTGCGCTGACTGATCCTCAGTAGTTCCACAAATGAGAAGCTGAAGCTGATTCTGCTTGTTGACTGGCTGCTGTCATCCCTACCTTTATACTAAACCAAGACTAAAGACTACACAGCCTCTATTGTTAGTCAGTTCCTGACTGTGCAAGTTCGAATAGAGGGCATTATAGCTATTGCATGGTATGTAGGGTTTTGTCCATACATTTTCAGGAATCTAGAATTTCTTAACTTTCTATTTGCTAAAAGGAAAGAACTTGAACTGTGGAACACTGAGGAAGGGCTTAACCAAAGAGTGTGAATGTATTGCCTTGTTTTAGATTTTTCTGTCATTCTTTTTTGTTTGTACTTAACAGGACTCTTTTCAGAATAATGCTTATGGGCATCTATCCTCTGATTGCCCACCTTTAGTTGAAGTACTACTGATCCATTCTTAGTCCAACTGTAACATTTTTATTTAAATTAAAACGGTTTTATTATGTCCCTTTTGATTTTGTACTTGTATTATTTCTATACATTGAAAGCTGTTGTCATGTTCTTTTTGTGTCAGTTGCAGGTTCACACCCTAATAATTTCTAGAAGTCTCCCCCGAGTATCCCACGTGTCCATCCATCCACCCATGTAACGTTGTTGGGTGTACCTGCAAATATATTTATCTTGAAAGAAGCTTTTCTTTTAAATTGATACGTTTTTTTGCAGAGTGGCTTACTTAAAAGAATAGTTTACCCAAAAATTTCCCCAACGATTTTCTTACCCTCAAGCCAGGTGTATATACCTTTTTTTTTTTTCAGATGAATCCATTCAGTGTTGTATTTAAAAAAATGTCAAATGCCAAATGTCTTCTAAGCTTTATAATGACAGTGAATGGCTGTTGATATTGAAGTCTAGTAGAAGTCCATCGTTAAAAGTACTGCACACAGATCTGGGGGGTTAATGAAGGCCTCCTGAAGCAAATCATTGCATTTGTGTAAGAAAAACATCCATATTTTGAACTTTATAAACCATAATCTCTAGCTTACGCTAACTGTCGTACACACATTTTACGAGAGAGTGGCATTCCAGCAGATGACATACACTGTAAAAAAACTATTTGCTGAGTTTTAAGTTCAGTTAACTTGAAAAAAGTTTAGTCAACTTGAAATGTTACATTTTACTAAGTCACAACTTAGGTATTTGAGTTGATTCAACTTAAAATTTTAAGGCAGCCGAGTAACAAACACAGCTGTTAAGTTTAACATACATTTTTTTTTGTTTAGTCAACCCAAACATCTAAGTTGTCACTTTGTACAACTTAACATTTCAACTTGAATGAACTCATTTGAGTTCACTGAACTTAAAATTTTAAGTCAGCAGGGTAACAAATTATTTTAAGTTGACTCAACAAATTGTGTTTTTTTGTTTTTTACAGTGTAGGATGTAGCATAGGCTCCGGGGAGAAGTGATCAACGCGGAAGCGCAGAGGAGAGAGCAAAACAAAACTGTCCATGAATTAAAAGTACAAAATGAGAATTTGTACAGCTTATATTGAGAATTTTGATATAAGTTGAGAGGAGACTGGTTTTCCTTTGCTTCTGTATAACTTTGTTGTCACAAGAACATATTCTCATTGGACCTTACACTATGCCTACGTCGTACGTTATCCGCTGGAATGCCACTCTCTCGCGAATGTGCGTACGATAGTTAGCAGAAGCTAGAGATTGTGGTTTACGAAGTTATAAATATGGATATTTTTCTTACACAAACTCATCGATTTGCATCAGGAGGCCTTTATAAACTCCTTGAAGCACTTTTAATGATGAATGGATGCACTTTATTGGACTTCTATTGGACTTATGAATATCAACAGCCATTCACTGCTCATTCACATTCATTATAAAGCTTAGAAGAGCCAGGACATTTTTTAATATAACTCTGACTGTATTTGTCTGAAGGAATAATGTCATATATATCCAGAATGGCTTGAGGGTGAATAAATCAAGGGGTAATTTTCATTTTTGGGTGAACCATCCCTAAAATCCCAACATGAGCACCATGTGCACATGTTCTCTCTACATTACAAGAGCTGATGCACTAAAAAAACAGCAAACATGTAAGTTGGAGTTTAGCCGACTTAATTGAGATATATTCTGCTCAAATAAATCTGTTTTCTTTCATGTTTGCTGTGACTAAATCTGCAAGAAAACCATAACATTTTCTTGATTTCTGCTTATATGAAAATTATTAGCTCTGGATTTTAAATTCAAAGCACATTACATCCAGCACTTGGGTTCATGCTTCCATGCTTCTTTGGTGTAGTGAAAGGCTTTTAGGATTTGCAACTGCATAAAAGTCTAATGTGAACAAATCTTAAATCATTTTTTAGTATTTCTTAACGGTAGACCTTCTGTCATAATCTGTTGTTGCTATTTATTGCTATTAAATAAAAAAGAAGGTTCTTTAATTAACTAACGCTCAAGACACTTGTAAATAGTTTGAGTGTTGAATTTAAATCACCATTTATTAAACTGCTGAATCGTGGGAAGGAAAAACATGACAAAGTAAAAAAAATAAAAATAATTTACTGATATAAATGATTAATACTTTTCACTGTATGACATTATAGAGGTAACAGAGTTCATATTGAATGTGGTGGTGTCAGGTTACACAGTTTGCCAACCCTCTGTACAATCCGGTGCACTGTAGATAATTTTTTTTTTTTTTTTTTTACATAAAAGGAATCACTGATCACTAATATTTTGAGTGGTGTTTTTGTAAAAAAAAAAAAAAAAAAAAGATATATATATATATAGATATTATTATTATTATTTAAAAGATTTGAAGGTCACTTGATTCCACCCAGGGCCCTACAAATCCAACAGCTGGTCCTGCTCTTGAGACATTACACTTTTCAGGTTTCTAAAAGCATGTTTATTTAATTAACTAATAATTCCAACTATTTTTCCTTTCCTCATTTAAACCTGGCTCAAATGAGAGCAAATCTACTGTGCTAGTGTCATGAGCCTAGTTTTGTTTAATTTGTGAGTCTGTTTAAGTCAGTATTTTTTGTGATTTAGACATGCAGAAACTAGTGGCAGTAATGATTTTGAAAATACAACATGTTCTAGAGAAAATTTTATTGAGGAATTGTTTTATTAACAATTTAGGAAAAGTTAGAAATAAATACTAGAAAACTAGTACCAGGAGTCCATGATACGCCTCATGCTCATGAATCTCATGCCACCCATATTGCTGAAGCTCCTGTACTCTCCAGGCCTGAAGTACCACATCCTGCCTCTGTAGTGGGGCTGCTCATAGAAGAGCCAGTGGCCATCCATAATGTGACAGGACTGGCAGTGAGACATGCGGTAACGGTCCATGATGTTGTCACAGTCATCCATCATCTCATACATCTGACCCATGAAGTTGTCCCTCTCGTAGATCCTCATTCTGTAGGATCCCCTGTACTGTAGTGGAGGAGAAGTGCATTATTTTTAAGTTGATCAAGCAGAACCAACATAAAATGTAAAAATAAATACAGGGCAATGAATGAAGTTTTACTTTTGTAAGTTGTATTACAAAGTAAAAAACAGTGTTCATGGAGCTCACCATAGGGATCATACGGCAGGACCTGATGCAGTTGTTCATTCCAAACATAGACATGTAATCAGCATAGTCTCCCCTCCTAAAGAAATACTGATTTCCCATGTAGTTGGGATTATCGTACATCATCCAGCATCCACTCTCCACTCTGCAAGAGTGACAGCGGCTCATGTAGGAGGAGAAATCACCACAGTCGCCCATACATTCATAAGAGCGACCCTGGAAGTTCCTGTCCTCGTAGAAGATGACCTGAAAGATTGATTCATATTTTAGTGATTTAACGTGAAATAAACCAAAGCAAATAATTTGGAATGTTTAGAAATGTTGGAATTAAATTTACCTTGCCCATCATGATTGCACTAACTGATTCTCAGTAGTTCCACAAAGGAGAAGCTGAAGCTGATTCTGCTTGTTGACTGACTGTCACCTGTGCTTTTATACTAGACCAAGACTGAAGACTACAGGGCCTCTTTTGTTAGCCAATTCCTGACTGTGCAAACTGGAAAAAAGGTATTCTAGCTAAAGAGCTAAAGCCTAGCTTCTAGATGTTCAAATTCACTATGTTTCATGAGCCTTAAGTTTATTTTGAAAGAATGTGATACAGCTGAAACACTAATTTCCTTTCTCATCAGATTAGTTTCAGACTACCTCTTGATAATGTACATTTTATTGTTATTTGTTTGTCTGTTTCTGGCTGTAATATTTGAATTTTCATGTTCTGTTTTCATGGTCTGACTTACAGTAGTTTTTTTTGGCTCTCTTGGTATGTCCAGTTGTAGACTTAAAATGAATGTCAAACATAAAATGCAATACACCTTGCACTTTGACTTAAGTTACTTCTCACTGGAGCCTTAGCAAGCAGATATTCACTCATTACTTGATTTGTATTGCAGTGTTGTTACTAAAAGAAGATGAGTATAACCTTTTCTGTCAGGCAACAAGATTTACAACATTTTGCTTTATGAACCACTGATATCTCTTAAGTAGTGTATTATTTAGTTTTTCACTGGCGGGGTGACATACCGACCAGGAAGCTTAAAAGCACACTCAATGTCAACAGTGTTAGCTTCTGATAGGTAGAAAGCAGGAGGTCTGGCAGGGCAACGCAGTGTCTCATCCCTTTTGGGGAACCATGGTTGCATACTAGAATCTGCATCGGAAACGCTTTGGGAATGAGAATACCAACTACGCCATATGGTGAATGCCTGTTTAGTGTGAAGTTAATGTGCACATCTCAAGACAGAAACACTCTAGAGCCTGGAGTGGTTCCAACATCTAGGTTATAAAACCTGACAAAGATGAGCGGGGTAGACTAACCCGCAGCCTCACAAAAATTGTGTATACATTAGATAAACCAAAAAAAAGGCATTGGAGGCCGCCTTACTGTGGGTTATGTGGGCCTGACCCACAAAGGTGACTGGAAGTCAGAGGACTCTTAGGCCAGAGAGATAGCCTCAACTATCCACCTGCTAAATCTCTGCTCAAGAGACCTCTCTTAGGTGGCCCAAAACAAACAAAAAGTTGATCAGTGTAATCAGACTTTAGCTGTTCATATGTTTATATAAAACTGAAAAGCATATAAAGTCTTTATTTTTTAGCTTTGTAAAACAACAGTTAAACCACTGATGTCACATGGACTACTTTGTTGGTCATCTTGGTGCTTTTCTGGGCCTTGAATGTGGTAGTACCCTTGCTGTCTATGGGAGGGTCAGAGACCTCTTGGATTTCATCAAAAATTTCTTCAGTTGCCTCCCAAAGATGATCGAAGGTCTTACAGGTTTGGAAAAACATGATGGTGAGTAATTAATGGCACAATTTTCATTTTTGGGTGAACTAACCCTTTAACCTTGAAACCTTTGACTACAGTCAGCCTAGGGAGTTTGGAACTGAGATTTCTGTTTGTGGCTGGCTTGAGACCGTGTAAAGATGGGTCAACAGCAACAAGTGTACTATGAGAGTAGAGGAACACAAATAATCATAACAATACTACAAGCTTTCGTTGAAATTTTAAGATGACGTGATGTTTGGCCAAGTATGGTGTCCCATACTTGGAATTTGTGTTCTGCATTTCACCCATCTGAGTGAACACACACAGCAGTGAGTAATGAACACATACCAGGAGCAGTGGGAAGCTGTTTGCTGCGGCGGTTGGGGAGCAATTGGTGGTCCGGTGACTTGTTCAAGAGCACCTCAGTCTTGGGTACTGACGATGTAAGCGAGCACTGTTCATTGACTTAGGGTCCGTTTACATGACAAAATGTTCAGCCAAAAACGGTAAAATTTGTTTTTGCCTGTTTGTTTACATGACAACAGCATTTTAGGGGCTGAGAATGCATAATTTTTGGAAAGTTTTTGAAAACGCAGCCATTATTATTTCTGTGTAAGCACCCAATGCTGGAATCTTTGAATCGGTGACATCATGCATGTGTATAGTACGTGTTAGTTATGTAGACCTAAGTTGATTTTAAAGGCAAATGCAAACAAACAGCGCATCAACTACCGGCCTGGCATATGTAATACAGAGTTTTTGGCAGTTTATGTGTAAACGCAAATTGTTTTTGAAAATAGTGTGTATACGTGAACCTTTTAAAAAATGCAGGGGAATTTTCTTATGTTTTTGATTACATTGTTGTTCTGTAAATGAAACCTTAACCTCACCTACAATTCCTGTTGGTACTGAGACTCAAACCCTTAAAGGTACAAGTCCAACTCTCTAACCATTAAGCCACAACTACCCCTAACCTGAATTCAAAGTCTTTGTGAATTGGAAATCAGAATAATTTGTAACCAAATTTGACAAGAACAGACAAATACACTGAAAATCTTATACTAGATTGATTAAATGGTGAGCCAGTAAGCGATTCTTATTACATTTTTGCAAATTCCTGGATTATCCTTTTATCATAGCAAGATATCCTTAAGCTCAAACATGCTGACTTATTTTGTAAATTTTATTGGGTCAGGATTGTGGCTTTATAAGTAGAGGTTTTATAAGTAGAGGTGACACTGTCTACAGAGTCTCAAACACCTTTAGGTAAAAACTACAAAACAACAACAACAACAAAAATCTGCTTTCAGTGCATCTCAGACAAAACGAACAGCTCAGAGTATATGCTTTTTTTCCCCATCGTGTGCGATGGAAAAAGTTCCATTCACCCTTTTTCTCTTAATGCTCTAAAATCTGTTGCAAAAGTGATGAACCTTCTTGACTTTGTGTCAATACTAGGGCAACCTATCTAGACATGTTGATGTCAGAAGTGAATACATACTGTAGATAAAACAGATACAAATGAAATCAGGCCATATGTAGTAGGTCTAAAACATTTAAATGCGTCCTGTTATGCCCTTTTATAAAGTCTTGATTTGGTTTTTGTGATGAGCTAGAATATATTTTCATGCTTGATTATTCCAAAAACGCATAATTTTTCTCATATTGCAGCATCTTTTTTTTATCCCAGTCTGTCCCAAACTACATGTTTAGCTCCTGTTTCAATGAAGCCCCTCCTTTTGAAACATGAAATATGCTCTGATTGGTTCATCTTCTCTAGTGCATCTTGTCTCAAACTACTGCATCGATATAAACAGTATTGCTTTATTTTGTCATTTATGAAAAAAATATTGATATATTGTACAAACGCCCAGCCCTGGTTTAGATCATGAGGTGTTTTTGCTGACTATTCATGGAAATATAAGTGGCATTTAATGATTTGTCAAGACACTGAGTTGTAGAGGATTTCTTTTATTAACAAATTAAGAGATGCTAAAAAAACAATACTAGAAAACTAGTACCAGGAGTCCATGATACGCCTCATGCTCATGAATCTCATGCCACCCATATTGCTGAAGCTCCTGTACTCTCCAGGCCTGAAGTACCACATCCTGCCTCTGTAGTGGGGCTGCTCATAGAAGAGCCAGTGGCCATCCATAATATGGCAGGACTGGCAGTGAGACATGCGGTAACGGTCCATGGTGCTGTCACAGTCATCCATCATTTCGTACATCTGACCCATGAAGTTGTCCCTCTCGTAGATCCTCATTCTGTAGGATCCCCTGTGCTGTAGTGGGAGAGAGGTCAGTTATGTTCACTGTCTACTGCCTCAAAGCTTCACGTTTTTAAATCAATGTAAATTGGATGTTTTGTTAAGAAAGTTTCTTTGAATTGATTAAAAATTGAAGTTGAAGTATTAATGGAGCTCACCATAGGGATCATACGGCAGGACCTGATGCAGTTGTTCATTCCAAACATAGACATGTAATCAGCATATTCTCCCCTCCTGAAGAAATACTGATTTCCCATGTAGTTGGGTTGATCATACATCATCCAGCATCCACTGTGCACTCTGCAAGAGTGACAGCGGCTCATGTAGGAGGAGAAATCACCACAGTCACTCATGCACTCATAAGAGCGACCCTGGAAGTTCCTGTCCTCATAGAAGGTGACCTAAGAAAAGTTTATTTAAAGTTAAAATGAACAAATCAAATAATTTGAAAGTTAAACTGTGTGGAAATTAGTACTGGATCAAGGTTTACCTTCATGTTTGTGCTGCCTGGTCCTCAGTAGTTGCACAAAGGAAAAGCTGAAGCTGATTCTGCTTGTTGACTGACTGTCACCTGTGCTTTTATACTGGACCAAGACTAAAGACTACAGGGCCTCTATTATTAGTTAGTTCCTGACTGTGCAAGTTAGAAAATAGGCCACTTTAACTGAAGCGTTTTATCTAGAACTTACTACTCACATTTGTCATGTCTCTAGAATATTTTATTTTTAAGATGTAATTATGAAGCACTAAACTCACTAAACACATGAAAGGGGTTTAAAGTAATATAATTAAAATAAAATGTTTAAAAAGTTTAAAGTTTTCTCTTTTTTGGTTTGTCAGGTTTGGTTTAATTTTGGTTTGTGTTTACAGTAACATACTTTGTTAACAGACAAGAGGTGAAACATGTTATGAAAGTTTTTTTATTCTTCATTTATTTCTATTTTTTTTTTTATTTCAGCTGTATTGCTTTCTAAAACATCTCTGAGATGGCTTTTATTTTCTACATGATAGAAAATTTGGACGGAACTAGTTTTCCAGGGAGACGTTAATTTGGGTCATTGTCATGCTGGACTACCCATCCACGACCCTTGATACATGGCCCTGTCCATCGTCTCTTTGATGTGGTGCAGTTGTCCTGTCCCCTTAGCAGAAAAACACCCCCAAAGCATAATGTTTCCACCTCTATGTTTGGTGGTGGGGATGGTGTTCTTGGGGTCATAGGCATTCTTCCTCCTCATCCAAACACAGCGAGTTGAGTTGATGCCAAAAAGCTTGATTTTGGTCTCATCTGACCACAACACTTTCACCCAGTTCTCCTCTGAATCATTCAGATGTTCATTGGCAAACTTCAGACAGGCCTGTACATGTGCTTTCTTGCTCAGGGGGATCTTGCGGGAATTGGAAGATTTCAGTCCTTCACGGCGTATTGTGTTACCAATTGTTTTCTTGGTGACTATAGTCCCAACTGCCTTGAGATCATTGACAAGATCCTCCTTTGTAGTTCTGGGCTGATTCCTCACCGTTTTCATGATCATTGAAACTCCACAAGGTGAGATCTTGCATGGAACCCCAGACCGAGAGAGATTGTCATTTATTTTGTGCTTCTTCCATTTGTAAATAATCTTGTCACCTTCCCACCAAGATGCTTGGCAATGGTCTTGTAGGCCATCCCAGCCTTGTGTAGGTCTACAATCTCGTCCCTGACATGCTTGGACATCTCTTTGGTCAGCTCTTTGGTCTTGGCCATGGTGGAGAGTTTGGAATCTGATTAATTGATTGCTTCTGTAGACAGGTGTCTTTTATACAGGTAACAAACTGTATGAAAATGCGTTTTTCTGTTGTTTTGCTTTTTAGTTGTTAGTTTGTCTCTCATTGTTCAAATAAACCTACCATTAAAATTATAGACTGATAATTCAGTGGCCAAACTTACAAAATTAGCAGGGGATCAAATCATTTTTTTCCTCACTGTACAAGCTCCCATTAGGTAATATTATCCGTCGTCATGGCTTCAACTTCTACTGCTATACAGATGACACCCAACTCTATATCCACTCTCAACATAATGCTCCATATCTGTTTGTATTAATGATATAAATGTTTGGATGTTTATTTTTAATAATGACATAAATGTTTGGATAAAACAGATATACTTCTTGTTGGTTTACCTAAATCTATAGCTCGTTTCTGTGTTGTCAGTATTAACATTGCTGGTGTCTTGGTTTGAGCTTTCACCACAGTTAAAAACTTTCCCTCTTCTGCCTTTCCCAGTATTGCTCATTTACATTTCTTTTAAAGTAAAAATGACGCTGAGACCCTGGTTTACGCTTTAATTTCTTCTCGGCTTGACTACTCCAATTCTCTTTTTTATGGCTTGCCAAACACTACAATAAATAAGCTTCAATATCTTCAGAATTCTGCAGTGAGGGTCCTCGCATATACAAAAAAAAAAAAAAAAAACTAGTGCTGTCAAACGATTAATCATGATTAATCACATCCAAAATAAAAGTTTATGTTTACATACTATATATCTGTGTACTGCATGTATATATTAATGACAAAAAATTAGATTTATATATAAAATATTTATATTTATTTCTAATCTAAATTGTGTACAGGTATAATATATATGTATGAATATTTTGTTTTAATATATACATGTATGTGTGTGTATTTATATGTACATAATAAATATACAAAGTAAACACACATATAGTATGTAAACATAAACTTTTATTTTAGATGCGATTAATCGCGATTAATCGTTTGACAGCCCTAAACAAACAAACAAACAAACAAACAATACAAAACAAATTTTCTTCCCACATTACTCCCATTCTACACAGACTGCATTGGCTACCCATCCCTTTCCAAAATACGTCTCATCACACTGAAAGCAATTCATGGTCTTGCTACCCTGTATATTTCTGATCTCATTCATACCTACGCCCCAGTTTGCACACTTTGATATTCTGGTCTGTTGCTGACTCCACGGCACAAATTAACATTGTTTGGTAGACAGGCATTTTGTACACAATATCTTCCCCCACAATCTGGAACTCTGTTCCCAAACAAAACCCACCTTAAATAGGCAAAAATACATTGTATGTTCCATGAAGATATTTTGTACATTTCCAACCGTATATCAAGTATATCAAAACTTAATTTTTGATTAGTAATATGCATTGCTAAGAACTTTATTTGGACAACTTTAAAGACAATTTTCTCAGTATTTTTTTTTTTTCACCCTCAGATTCCAGATTTTTCTTGGCCAAATATTGTCACAAACCATACATCAACAGAAAGCTTATTTATTCAGCTTTCAGATGATGTTTAAATCTCTTTGACTGTTTGAATCACTTATGACTGATTTTGTGGTCCAGAGCCACATTTGTTTCACTTCTTTGCTGCCATGTTTATTTGCTATAATGTTGTTCAGTTAAAATTAAAAGTTGCACTTTGTATTGCAGTAGCCTATATATTGCTGCCTTCAAGTGTACACATGCCAGCCTTCATGAAATTCTGACGCCCTGCATGCTTATAGCAACTTATATAATATGTCATTCGTTTATATAAAAAGAATGAGAGATGAAGGCAGTTAAACTAAAGTTGTCCACCAGAGGGAGGCACAAGACGACAAATTCTTTTAAATTGCATAGTTTAAAATCTGTGTAAATGGTTCAATTGAATAATTATGCATACGATTCAATATAGTTTCATAAAGTTTAATAAAGACTAAAACAATCTAAGGTTAATCAGTTTCCAAAGAAATCTCCAATATACCTTCATATTTATATATCCTAACTTCATAAAACATTTGTCAAGTTGTTGGACATGACTGCATATATTGCGTCCTGTTAACAAGGAGACAATATTATTAAAATAATACTTACATAAAAATACATTTAAACAGGCCTACATGAATACGTTTGAAAAGAGACATGGCCGTTGTAAAATAACTGTATCCTCTACATTTGATATCAGTTTGATGTCAAATATTAGTCATTGATGACAATGCTGTAACAACATTTTTTATTCTGTTTGGACAGCATTTTTTCCAGTGGTAATTGGGTGAAAATGGGAAGTTAATGCCACACTATAATTGGTTTAATGTATATGTATGCCGATGTGTTTGATGTTCAAGACAAAGTTTTTGACATCAGTTTGGTTTGCAAATTTGACATGTTTTGATGTCAATTTGATGTGTATTCAAAATCAGTTGCCTACTGGGTTGTTCTTGGAGCCCAATGATTGTGACTTGCGACTACATTTTTAATAGATATTGGACCCAAAGGCAGTAGAGTTGACTGAGTTTCGCTGCATGGAAAGAAAATACCAAGATATTTTTCTAAATATTATTTTTGTGTTTCACAAAAAAAAAGCCATAAAGGCTATGAGAAACAAGCTTTTTTGATGCAGTCTGTGTCTAGGTAGTTTGGGTTTTGTATTTAGCTGGACCTTGTCATTTGAAAGCATTCATCTCTCATACTTACAGTACACAGGTTAGATTGTTTAGATCTTATTATAGTATAACATAATTCAATAATTTCTTGCAAGTGTTATTTGACTGAATATTATTGACGTTAATGATTTTCAAGACAAAATGTTTAGTGTTGTGGAGGAATTATTTTATTAATATAAAGCCTAGTACCAAGAGTCCATGATACGCCTCATGCTCATGAATCTCATGCCACCCATATTGCTGAAGCTCCTGTACTCTCCAGGCCTGAAGTACCACATTCTGCCTCTGTAGTGGGGCTGCTCATAGAAGAGCCAGTGGCCATCCATAATATGGCAGGACTGGCAGTGAGACATGCGGTAACGGTCCATAGTGCTGTCACAGTCATCCATCATTTCGTACATCTGACCCATGAAGTTGTCCCTCTCGTAGATCCTCATTCTGTAGGATCCCCTGTGCTGTAGTGGGAGAGAGGTCAGTTATGTTCACTGTCTACTGCCTCAATGCTTCACGTTTTTAAATCAATGTAAATTGGATGTTTTGTTAAGAAAGTTTCTTTGAATTGATTAAAAATTGAAGTTGAAGTATTAATGGAGCTCACCATAGGGATCATACGGCAGGACCTGATGCAGTTGTTCATTCCAAACATAGACATGTAATCAGCATATTCTCCCCTCCTGAAGAAATACTGATTTCCCATGTAGTTGGGTTGATCATACATCATCCAGCATCCACTGTGCACTCTGCAAGAGTGACAGCGGCTCATGTAGGAGGAGAAATCACCACAGTCACTCATGCACTCATAAGAGCGACCCTGGAAGTTCCTGTCCTCATAGAAGGTGACCTAAAAAAATTAAATGAATGTTTTAGTGATTTAAAGTTAAAATGTGTGGAAATCTATGCTAGACCAAGGTTTACCTTCATGGTTGTACTGCCTGATCCTCAGTAGTTGCACAAAGGAGAAGCTGAAGCTGATTCTGCTTGTTGACTGACTGTCACCTTTGCTTTTATACTGGACCAAGACTAAAGACTACAGGGCCTCTATTATTAGTCAGTTCCTGACTGTGCAAGTTAGAAAAGAGGCCACTTTAACTAAAACATAATATCTAGATCTTACTACTCATGTTTGTCATGACTCTAGAATTTCTGAAGTATGAATTGTAATTATGAAGCATTAAACTTACTAAACACATTAAAGAGGTTTAAAGTAATCTATTAACTGTGCTTCTTTAAATAAAATGTAAAAAAAAATAAAAATAAATAAATAGACTATCTTTTTTTTTGTCAGACAGTGTTTACAATAATGTAAGTAAAAGACAAGAGGTGAGGTGACTTTTGTTTGTATTAGTTATTACTACTACTACTATTATTATTATTATTATTATTATTATTAATTATTTTTATTTTTTTACTGTATTGTTTTCTAAAACATCTCTGAGGCAGGGTTTATTTTAGGTTTTTATTTAGTATAGCTGTCTTAGCAGCTCCTTACTTGTTATTTTTTGGTGTCTTTGTGAAGTAATGAAGCTGAAGTAACCGTGTGTGTGTGTGTGTGTGTGTGTGTGTGTGTGTGTGCGTGATGCTGCTCACAATCTCTCCGTCAGTATAATACAACTAATAATTATTATATAATAATTATACAACTAATATAATTTCATTTCATTTCATTTTACTTGCTGCTTCTTTATAATTATTTGTGGAATTTACTAGCAATTCTTAAAGGAACACTCCAATTTTTTTTGCAAATAGGCTCATTTTCTTACTCCCCCAGAGTTAAACAGATGAGTTTTACCGTTTTCAAATCCATTCAGCCAATCTCTGATTCTCCCAGCAGCCCTTTTAGCATAGCTTAGCATAAATCATTGAATCGGATTAGACCATAAGCATCGCGCTCAAAAATAAAACCAAAGACTTTCGATATTTTTCTTATTTAAAACTTGACTCTTCTGTAGTTACATCATGTACTAAGACCAGACTGTATTCAGGCGCTGCATAATATCATTGCGCCTGTGCACCTGTACAGCAGCAAATTTTCTTGATTATTACGCTAGAATGAGAGTATAGTTCCAAGTCATATCAGCCTAGAAAATCGCAACTTTTCATTTTCTGCCGGTCTTAGTAAACGATGCTATGCTAAAAGGGCTACTGGGAGAACCGGAGATCGGCTAAATGGATTTGAAAATGGTAAAACTTATCTGTTTAACTTATCTGTTGGGGAGTTGGAAAATGAGCCTATTTGCAAAAAAAAAAAAAAAATTCGAAGTAAATCTGGCACTAAATATTTTTCAATGTTGGAGGTTGTTGTCTTTTTTCTCCAAAAGCTTTTAAATGGTAACAGCTGCAAGGTCAGTGAGATTATCGGTATAAAATGTAAAAAATTGTAAAAGTTTATGTTAAAAACAAACAGGAGTTACAAAAACAGTCAGTTATGTCTGTAAAGGTAAAGGAAAGAAATCGCATGTTTATTGGTATGTGTGGCAGCAGCTTAATATACAATAAATAAATCAGTAAATCCACTGCTTTCCTGTCTCCTCTGAGGCTGGGACTCTAAATAGTGTTCTGTGCTTGTTTGTGCAACCAACAAACAGTTCAGATTGTCAGCTGGTAGATGCACTAGGGACCTGATTACCGTGCTGAAAAATCTAGCATAAACCAGCATAAATTCCAAGCTGGTTTATGCTGGGCCAGTCTGGTTTATGCTGGTATAGTGCTGGTCTAGCTGGTGGACCAGAATATCCATGCTGTTCTCAAGCAAAATGGAGAAGGTGATGCTGGTTCACCAGCATGCCCTTACCAAAAAGAAGTATACTTCAAGTTTATTTTATTAAGTATACTTAAGTTCAAGTTCAGGTATATTTTAAGTATACTTTATGTAGTAAGTATACAAATATCAGTGTACTAGTAATATACTTTTAAGAGTACTAAGACTAAAGACTAAATTAGCCCACTTTCTGGTATTTAAAAGTATACTTAAAGGGTTACTCCACCCCAAAATGAAAATTTTGTCATTAGTCACTTTACCCCCATGTCATTCCAAACATGTTGAAGATCTGTGAGAAGATGGGGGCCAGCTCATCAGCACAGGTTTTCAGACAGGCTGGTGTCACACCATCTGGGCCTGGTGCTTTTTTTCTTTTGTTCTTTCTGAAGACCTGGTGCACATCATCTTCGTTGATTTGAAGGGCAGGAGGGGGGGAGAGGGGGGTTGCTGGAGGTGTTAATGGTTGTGAAAAGATATCGTCGGAACAGGTGTGGGGGTTTTCGAATCTACAATAAAACTCATTCAGGTCTTCAGCAAGTAGTTGATTCGCCTCAGTGCTTGGGGATGGTGTCTTGTAGTTTGTGATGGCTTTCAGACCTTTCCACATTGAAGTTGGGTCATTAGAAATGAACTGATCTTCTAACCTTTTTGTATAGGTCCTTTTAGCCACTCTAATCTCCTTATTCAGTGTGTTCCTGGCCTGATTGTACAAGACTCTTTCTAGGTATGATGACATAGCAACCACTCACAGCAAACATTCTGTCTCAAAAATGTGTTCCAAACCGCGTGCTAATGTTAGTGTGCGTGTCATTCAATACCTACTCCTGGCTGCCTGGCGGGAGTATGTTTTCCCTGAATACGACGGTAACTAAGTCGAGTGCAAACCCCTGCACCGTTGGACATTTCAGGATTTCAGCACTGAGGTATTTTCAGGTCACCGCGACTTTCGGAAGATTTGCGTGGCTTTCAACCGGTCTGCGGGCTTCATCTAAGCTTTGGACACTACTGAAAGATAGTTGGACATAAATACATAGCTTTTATCTAGGTACTGACAAAATTCCATCGTAATCCATAGAGGAGAAAGTATTTTACTAAATCGTGGAAATTGGCTAGTCACATTTGTGGCGGGTAGATTAGCGAACACACTGTCAGTTGTACTGTAGGCGTCTTTCTAAAAAAAAAAAAGAAAATGTCTGTTAGTTGTACTTTTGTGAATGACAATGTATATTTGTTGTGTACTTGTATGAATATGAATTAACAATTAATAGTGATGTTTTGTATATGTATTGTTGTTTTCTCTTGTATTCTGAAAATAAATGCTTATGAATATAAATGAACGCTTATTAATTATAATTGTTTTCAGTGAGGTACCATGGGTCTGATGCCCATTCCAGTTAAAACAGTACATTTTCATGATTTCATTTGAAAGAACTAACAAAATTCTACATTATATTCAAAATTCATGCAAATATCTGATAAAATGAGGAAGTTACAAGCAAAAATGTGTGAATAATAAGCATTTTCAGTCACAGGACTTCTATTGTAATCAATGTATAGTTTTTTTAATACATTCCCCATTATTATAAATATCATAACTTTCGCAATCCTTAACTGATTTTCACAATCCAGGTGTTGTTGTAAAGGGAATTTTCATCTCTGTCTAGTCATGTGATCCATTTTGAGCTTAGAGGTGTTTTGAGTTTTGCTGTAAACCATGGTTTATGGTTAAATGTTAAATAAGTTCTGGTAAGAATGCATACATCCCAGTGGTGGATAGTAACGAAGTAGTAATAAGTACAGTAAGTACAGTAATTCGTTACAGTACAGTAAGTACAGTAATTCGTTACTGTACTTAAGTACATTTTTCAAGTATCTGTACTTTACTGGAGTAGTTTTATTTTGAGCAACATTTACTCTTACTTCACTACATTCCAAAGCACAAGATCATACTTTTTACTTCACTACATTTCATAAAACATATCGTTACTCCTTATATATCACGTGCTCCGAGATGCAAAAACGGTGTCTGATTCCTGAACAAAGTGATTCTTTTCAATTAACCTGTTAAATCGGTTGGCAAATCGCACCAAACGATTAATTCACGAAATGATCCGATTGCAGCTCTTCTCGAGTCGACAACTCACTGATTCAAATGAGCCGTTTAGAACGAGTCTCCAGTGAACTGAACCGGGAGAGCGCGCGCGCGACTGATGCTGCGAAAAGTAAGTTTCTAATGTCGAATTTTAGGATTATTGTAAATGAAAATCATATTTAGGTCAAAACGGTCACTTGTTTGTGAACTAAATCTGCTGTAAAGGGTGATCTATTTAAGCCCACTGAAATGCAGACACTATGTTTTTGGTCAAAAACATTTGGTCAGAACATTAAAATAAGACAGATTTATGTTAAATAAAATAGCTCATGCACGTTCATATTTTCTTGCTGCTGCAACTTTAGCAGTTTTTTTTAAATGCTAAGCATTTAGCCTAGCCCTGGGTGACGTGTGTTTTTATATTATCAATATTTATCGTTTGGATCAACTATGAGTAAACATATATGTTTATTCATAATAACCATACTGAAAAATAAGTAAATATTGTTAGCTAGTGCTAACTATCAAGCTAACAAGCTTGCTGGTGCGAGGGGTGTTTTTATTATTATAAAAATATAATTATATTCTTAAAATGTTCTTCCTAAGTTCAGGCGAGAAGGCTCTCATATCATAGAACTGTGATGTTCTGCAAAACAACAAGCTTTAAAACACTTTTTTTTTTCTTACTGGTGAAAATTTTATGTTCAAATCTGTTTTCTCTGAGAATCGTGGCATTGTAAGCTTCACAGTGAACATTACTCTCATCAATGTAGTCCATATCAACAAAAATTTATCTTGACTCCATATAGTGGTTATTTTAGGAAAATCCCAGGTATTTTAAGCAGTAGGATTATAAAAAAAATATGTGCTAATATAAAATTAAATTAAGTAGCCTATATAAAATTGCAAAATAAATCTATCTGTACTTTTTTACTTAAGTGCATATAAAATTGAGTACTTTTGTACTTTAACTCGAGTAAAATTGTAAAAGGAGTACTTTTACTTTTATTGGAGTAATATTTTATTATACGTATCTGCACTTTTACTCAAGTCCTTGATTTGAGTACTTCGACCACCTCTGATACATCCTCACAGAAACTGATAGAGGATGAACATACAAAACATCAAAAGAAAGAACAGGGTATCTGCTTGGAAACAAAAACATTTTATTCTAGCTTCATGCATTCTTTTTTATAAACACTTGAATGTAGGTAAGTTTCATGAATAAATAAATAAATAAACAAATAAAGAACATTTTGAACAAAAACAGGACTATTCATGATAATCAAAACATAGATGGAGTTGATCAACACCCCAAAGCTTGACGATCATTATTACCTCTTCATGGGTCGACATTTTATTCTATAAGTTTACACGGTTTTACATATCTATGGTTTTTATGCTGTTTTATGTCTGACGATTGTGTTAGATTACATGTGGAAGCGTCTGTTGTTTTGGTTTCTTCTTCACTTGTGTTTTGGAAATTCTGTACAGAAGATCTGCAATAGCACCCCTGGTGTATAACAATGAAAACACAGATTCTCAGAGCACAAGTATAGCTCAAATATACTTAGACTTTTTCTAAGTATAAGCCACGTATACTTAAATGTCATTGTAAGTATAAATCTAAAAGGCCTATAAATCACATTTCTGAGAAGTACATAAAAAGTATACTGAAAGTATACTTTCTTATTTTAAAAGTTTAAAAGAAGTACACTAATAGCACACTTGAATAAACTTTTTCGTAAGGGTGGTCTTGCAGGGTTGAGTGTCAGTAGGCCAGTTGTCTGTATGCAAGTAAGAGTGTTTGCAAGTAGACAGTTTTTGCTTGCATATTTCTCAATTTAACACATCAATGATGCAACAGAAAAACAATATAAGGTTAAAACATGATTTAGTAAATTATATGATAACTTTGTAGTTTTTTTTTTTTTTGCTCCCTCTGCTGAAAGTAGAACTGAACACTTTAATTGCTTTAGTTGTGATTGCATTATTAATTTATGTCACTGGTAAAACATTTCAAACCAGTTAAAAAGAGCTTGAGTACATTGCATAACAAATGTATAACAACAGAAACTAATATGTAACACATACACAGGTTTTGTTGTGGTCTTGCTGAGATCATACCAGTACAAAATACAACAAATTCTGGTCCACCAGCACACCAGCAACCTAAGCTGGTCCCAGCATGCAAAAGATACATTATGCTTGTCCACCAGCACACCTGCTTACCATGCTGAAGACCAGCAAACCAGCAACCAGCAACCAGCATCCCCTGCTGGGATCCAGCATTCAAAACATACCTTATGCTGGTGACCAGAAATGCTGGATTTTTCAGCAGGGTATAGCGCTTAAACACAGAAAAAGTCAAATTTTCATTTGTCACCTTTAAACTTACGAAACGAATAATGTAAAGTTGGCATAGCTCTGGATCTTCTGAGGTCCGTTCAGTAAAAGCACATAAAAGCAGGTGATATTTGATGTATACTGATATAAATATTATTGACATCAATGATTTTCAAGACAGAATGTTTAGTGTTGCAGAAGAAATATTTTATTGATATAAACCCTAGTACCAGGAATCCATGATACGCCTCATGCTCATGAATCTCATGCCGCCCATATTGCTGAAGCTCCTGTACTCTCCAGGCCTGAAGTACCACATCCTGCCTCTGTAGTGGGGCTGCTCATAGAAGAGCCAGTGGCCGTCCATAATATGACAGGACTGGCAGTGAGACATGCGGTAACGGTCCATAATGTTGTCACAGTCATCCATCATCTCGTACATCTGACCCATGAAGTTGTCCCTCTCGTAGATCCTCATTCTGTAGGATCCCCTGTACTGTAGTGGAGGAGAGGTCAGTTATGTTCACTGTCTAGTCCTGCCTCATAAATAACCATTCCGAAAGTAACCATTTTTATTTCCTTTATGTCCCACAATTTAGCTTAATGTTTTCAAATGAATGCAAATAGAAAGTTTTTTTGAAATGATTACAAATAAGAATATTCATGGAGCTCACCATAGGGATCATACGGCAGGACCTGATGCAGTTGTTCATTCCAAACATAGACATGTAATCAGCATATTCTCCCCTCCTAAAGAAATACTGATTTCCCATGTAGTTGGGATTATCATACATCATCCAGCATCCACTGTGCACTCTGCAAGAGTGACAGCGGCTCATGTAGGAGGAGAAATCACCACAGTCACTCATACAGTCCCAAGAGCGACCCTGGAAGTTCCTGTCCTCGTAGAAGGTGACCTGAAAAAATCAAAGTTAATATTTTATTGATTTAAAGTTGTAATTAACATATAAAATAATTTGGAGTTAAACTGTGAAAATGGTGCTGGATCAAGGTTTACCTTCATGGTTGCGTTAGCTGATCCTCAGTAGTTGCACAAAGAAGAAGCTGAAGCTGATTCTGCTTGTTGACTGACTGCTGTCACCTGTGCTTTTATACTGGACCAAGACTAAAGGCTACAGGGCCTCTATTATTAGTCAGTTCCTGACTGTGCAAGTTAGAAAAGAGGTAACTTTAACTAAAGCATAGTATCTAGATCTTACTGCTCGCATTTGTCATGTCACTAGAATTTCATAAATTGTAATTATGTAGCATTAAAATCACTAAACACGTTTAAAATAATGTATTAATTGTGCTTCTGTTGAAAAAAGAAATTTGACAGGAAATATAAAGATTTTTGAAAACAATTTTCTTTGGGTTTGTCAGATATTGTGTTTACAGTAATGTAGTTAAAGTAACAGATGTAAAGGAAACCGGTGAATTTAGCTCGAATTAAATTACTTATGATATTAATTATAGGGTACTGATACTGCTGAAAATATATTTCTAGGAATGTATGAAGAGTTCAGATGCAAAACCCTCTAAAAGCCATCTCGGCCAAAAATGAGATAATGATACTGAGTGAATGCTCTCGACACATATTATACGTTCATCAAATACTTTTACTTCAAACTCACTAAAATTCCATCCTCAGCCCAATCAGAAGTACTGGTACTTAGGTAGAACTCTTTACATCGAAGGATGATATAAAAAATGTTTAAAGAAAGATTTAGAGGCTTTTGCATCTGAACTCTTCATATGCAATTGCTTGGACCTGAACAACCATCAATCATTTAATTATCCCTTGCACTGTGTTTCCCAATAAAGCTATTAAACTTCATAATAAATGTTACCAGTTCAGCTAGAATCTGGAGGTTTACTTATGTTGTCTGTATTAGAGGATTCCCTTTTGTAGTTGTGCTGAAAGGATTGGTTACTAGAGGTCTAGTAGCATCCAGAGTGACATCTTAGGGAAGCCAATCGTTGGGTGTTGGCTGAAGGATGTGTGTGGGGTCCTGTACACTGATTAAAGTTTTGCGGCAAGCAAAACAGACAACAGAAAACATCTGTAACATGGCTTTACATCAAAACTTAACTTAGAATGCAAAACTCCCAATGGAAAGAAAATAAACTAAAGTAAAAGTGACTAGAGACTAGGTGGCTTATCTCCTCATGATGGTAGATGAATAGCAGACATAAAGGATAAAAGCACGCAGAAAGAGACCAAAAAACAGTCGCAAAAATCTAAATTTGCTCTTGCAAAGTATTATTCAGACATTATTTCTATTACAAGACTAAAACACATTGTACAAAGAATTGACTAATAGGAACATTTAACTCACAGACTTTCAACCCCATACATACTCAAATATAAACTATTCAATAGCTATTCAAAATGAACATGATGTCAAATATGTGGGTTACATAGATGATATGGAGTTATGCAATGCATTAATATTAATTTATCTATCTCGTTTTAGGATGATTTGATGCATTTTATTATGTAAAGGAAGTCTCTGTACCATTCTAGAGGGGAGTTCAGGATTCTGGCAGGTCACGTTAGTCAAGCTTGCATCAGCTGATGCTCAGCTGATCCACGTCTACCTAGAAATACAACGCTAATTATAATTCCCTTTATAAGGTCCATTCAGTCATTATTCAGCAGCTATCGCTTTGCTCAGGAGCTAATCACCCACCGTCATCCCCAACTCTTCCTCTCGTCCAGTCAGGACTTGTCATTGGATATTTCTCGCTGAGTCAGACCACTGAATTGTTGTTGCATAAAATAATCACTTATGACATTAATGATATCTGTTACATTAATCATTAATGTTGGTTCTGTTCTGTTTACCCAGGGGGGTTATCCATGCTTTCCCTGCTCCTATCCATGCTAGGCTTCATGGATGGTCAGGGAGTGTTTGCTCAGAACAGAACCATACCCCCAACCTAAAATATGTGCTAACTGTAAGTTGCCTTGGACGATAGTGGTCCTAACAGAACTATATTTCTGCATAAATATGACCCAAAACATCATCAGATTTTCATTTAAGTCCTGAAAGTAGACAAAGAGAACCCAATCAAACAAGTAAGAGAAAAATATTTTCTTTGTCATTTATTTATTGAGAAAAAAGATCCAGTGTTACATATCTGTGCATTGCAAAAGTATGTGAATCTCTTGGATTTCTCTTGGACCTGTTTAATTCAAAGAACAGGGATTTATCAAAATCTGATCATGTTTGTTGAAGTGAATTGTCACAAACAAAGGAGATTAGTGAGGACCTCGGAACAAGAGTTGATGTTGCTCATCAGGCTAGAAAAGGTTACAAAACTATCTCTGAAGAGTTTGGACTCCACAAAAATTTACTGTCAGACAGATTGTGTACAAATGGAAGTCGTCGACCTACAAAGATCACTCCAAAGCAGAATGTGTAGTAGTCTGCGAGGTCTGCAAAAGTTCCCAGGGTAACTTCTAAGCAACTAAAGATCTTTCTCACATTGGCTAATGTTAATGTTCTTGAGTCCACCATCAGGAGAACACTGAGCAAACAAATGGTGTGCATGGCAGAGTTGCAAGACGAAAGCCACTGTTCTCCAAAAAGAAAATTGCTTACTACAGATCATGTGGACAAACCAGAGGACTATTGGAGAATGGTTTAATGGATGGATGAAACCAAAATTGAACTTATTGGTTTAAATGAGAAGCTATTAT
This sequence comes from Cirrhinus molitorella, assembly GCA_033026305.1. Lineage (NCBI taxonomy): Eukaryota > Metazoa > Chordata > Actinopteri > Cypriniformes > Cyprinidae > Cirrhinus > Cirrhinus molitorella. The sequence goes on along the minus strand of CM065122.1, from coordinate 24,865,010 downwards.
TTTCAGAGAAAAGAACACACTGCATTCCAGCTTAAGATTCCTATCCCATCGGTGAAACTTGGTGGTGGTAGTACCATGGCTTGGGCCTGTTTTGCTTCATCTTGTCCAAGACAGCCTGCCATCATTGATGGAACAATGAATTCTGAATTATACCAGCAAATTCTAAAGGACAACGTCAGGACACCTGTTTAAGAACAGAGTCTCAAGAGAATGTGAGTCATGTTTAAGTGGTTCTGCACTAAGAAATGGGCTAAAACTTCTACATGTTATTGTGCAGGACTAATCAGCATTTACAAGAAACTTTCTTTAAACTTAGATATTTTTTTACTTTGAAGTTTTTTATCTAGATACTTGAATCCAAAAGCATTAGACTTGACAGAATTTCATTGTTTGGAAAGAAAATACCAAGAGATTTTTCACTTGTAATTTGAATCACTTGTAATTTGACCAAATTCTGTGAGAAACAAGCTTTGTTTAATGCAGTTTAGTTTGGGTTTCATGTTTGGCTGGTCATTTGAAAGCATTCATCCCTCAGATTTACATACTTACAGGTGCAGCTCAAAAAACTTGAATATTGTTTTTTCAAAAACTGAAACTTTCATATATTCTAGATTCATTACATGTAAAGTAAAATATTTCAAAAGTCTTTTTGGTTTAATTTTAATGATTAGAGCTTACAGCTCATGAAAGTCAAAAATCCAGTATCTCAAAAAATTAGAATATTTCCTAAAATCAATCAAAAAATGGATTTGCAAAAAAGAAAAGTGGCAGGTTCTTTAATGTATGTTCATTTATGCACTCAGTACTTGGTCTTCAGCACATATTACAGCAAAATGACTTGCTCCTAGCACAAATGTCAGCATCAGTGAAGTGTGGCATGGAAGTGATCAGCCTATGGCACTGCTGAGGCACATCTTTCTCTTGAAAATATCCCATAGATTCTCAATGGGGTTCAGGTCAGGCATGTTGGTTGGCAAATAAAGCACAGTAATATCATGGTCAGCAAACCACTTGCAAGTGGTTGTTGCACTGTGGGCAGGTGCTAAAGTCCTGCTGGAAAAGGAAATCAGCATCTCCTTAAAGTTTGTCAGCAGATGGAAGCATAAAGTGCTCCAAAATCTGGTAGATGGCTACATTGACTTTGCACTTGTTAAAACACAATGGACCAACACCAGCAGACATCATGGCAGCCCAAATCATTACTGACTTCAGAAACTTCACACTGGACTTCAAGCAGCTTTGATTCTGTACCTCTCCAGTCTTTCTTCAGACTCTGGAACCATGATTTCAACATGAAATGCAAAATTAACTTTTATCTGAAAACAGCACTTTGGACCACTGAGCAACAGTCCAGTTCTTTTTCTCCTTAGCCCAGGTAAGATGCTTCTGACGTTGTTTCTGTTTCAGAAGTGGCTTGGTAGTCCTTCTCCTGACGATGTCTGAGGGTGGTGACTCTTGATGCGCTGACTCCGGCTTCATTCTACTCCTTGTGAAGCTTTCAAGCTTGCAGTCATCCCTGTTGCTTGTGCACCTTTGCCTACCCAATTTCTTCCTTCCAGTCAACTTTGCATTTAATATGCTTTGATACATCACTCTGTAAACAGCCACCCCATTCAGTAATAAGCTTCTGTGACTTACTCTCTTTGTGGAGGGTGTCCATGATTGTCTCCTGGACCATTGCCAAGTCAGCAGTCTTCCCCATTAGTGTTTCAAAGAACAAGAGATACCTGGAATTTATACTGGAGGGATGGTCATTTAATGGAACTCAAATGTAAATATTCTAATATTTTGAGATACTGGATTTTTAACTTTCATGACCTGTACGCTCTAATCATTAAAACTTTTGAAATGTTTGACTTTACATGTAATGAATATATAAAAGTTTCATTTTTTAAATGTTACAATAAAAAAAATTTACTTTTTCACAATATTCAAATTTTTCGAGCTGCACCTGTATATTAGATTGGTATCTCACTATAGTATGGGATAATTCAGTAAGTTCTTGTGGGTGTTATTATTATTATTTAACTACTGATGTAATTATTATTGACAACAGTGATTTTCAAGACAATGTTTAGTGTTGTGGAGGAATTATTTTATTGATATAAACCCTAGTACCAAGAGTTCATGATACGCCTCATGCTCATGAATCTCATGCCACCCATATTGCTGAAGCTCCTGTACTCTCCAGGCCTGAAGTACCACATCCTGCCTCTGTAGTGGGGCTGCTCATAGAAGAGCCAGTGGCCATCCATGATGTGACAGGACTGGCAGTGAGACATGCGGTAGCGGTCCATGACGCTGTCACAGTCATCCATCATCTCGTACATCTGACCCATGAAGTTGTCCCTCTCGTAGATCCTCATTCTGTAGGATCCGCTGTACTGTAGTGGAAGAGAAGTACATTATTTTCTAGTTTATCAGGTATAACCAACATCTAATGTAAACAAATAACAGTAACACTGTTGTTCTGCCTCATAAATAACCATCCTGAAAGGATCCTCTACTTTATGGATTTTAACATTTTCCTCTATGCCCCACTAGTTCAGCTTTTTGCTTCATTACTCAAAAAAAAAAAAAATCAATTGAAATTTTCATTTAGAAGGTTTCTAAATGAGAGGCTGTAGATCTGAGTAGATACATTACAAAGCAATACAATAATGGAGCTCACCATAGGGATCATACGGCAGGACCTGATGCAGTTGTTCATTCCAAACATAGACATGTAATCAGCATAGTCTCCCCTCCTGAAGAAATACTGATTTCCCATGTAGTTGGGATTATCATACATCATCCAGCATCCACTGTGCACTCTGCAAGAGTGACAGCGGCTCATGTAGGAGGAGAAATCACCACAGTCACCCATACACTCATAAGAGCGACCCTGGAAGTTCCTGTCCTCGTAGAAGGTGACCTAAAAAATCAAAGTTAATATTTTAGTGATTTAAAGTTACAATTAACGTATAAAATAATTTGGAGTTAAACTGTGAAAATGGTGCTGGATCAGGGTTTACCTTCATGGTTGCGCTGGCTGATCCTCAGTAATTGCACAAAGGAGAAGCTGAAGCTGATTCTGCTTGTTGACTGACTGCTGTCACCTGTGCTTTTATACTGGACCAAGACTAAAGGCTACAGGGCCTCTATTATTAGTCAGTTCCTGACTGTGCAACTTAGAAAAGAGGCCACTTTAACTAAAGCATAGTATCTAGATCTTACTGCTCGCATTTGTCACGTCACTAGAATTTCATAAATTGTAATTATGAAGCATTAAACTTACTAATTATGTTTAAAGTAATGTATTAATTGTGATTCTGAAAAAAAAAAATGAAATGTTGAAAGAAAATGTAAAGATTTTTTAAAACAATTTTTCTTTGGGTTTGTCAGGTATAGTGTTTGTGGTAATGTAGTTAAAGTAACAGATGTGAAGGAAATCAGTAAATTTAGCTTGAAGGGAATTAATTATGATATTAATTGTAGGGAATTTTGACAGAGTGACTGTCGGTCAGCAATTCATTGAACAGGCCGTATAACATAAACTGTGAAATGGATATTAATATCTAAACTATAGTGAAAACACTATTTATTAGCACGTTAACAAGATTGGCAGTTTAAGACATTAACTTGTGAGCACAAAACTATACATCGGAGCCTGATAAAAATGCATTTTTTAAAAAAAGACGTCTGAACTCTTCATATGCAATTGCTTCGACCTGAACAACCATCAATCATTTGATTATCCCTTGCACTGAGTTTCACAATGAGGCTATTAAGCTTCATAATAAACGCACCAGTTCAGCTAGAACTTCTGACTTCCGGCTTCGCTACTGTTTGGACGCTCCTGCTTACTGCTCCTGCTTACTGCTCTGCGCTTTGTTTCCTGTTTATGTACTTTTCTCAGATTTTTCTAAGATTTTAACTTCAGCAGATCAGCACAGTGCTCAAACAACACATTTTTTGGTACAAACACTGAAACTCTTTGGAATTGACTGGAATAATATTACGAAAAAGAAGATTCTGCCTCTCATTGCCAGCAGCTTACATTCCGGAAACCCCAAATGTGATTAAACATGGATCGTATCAGCCAGCAACTAACTAACATCGCTATCAACAGGCGCTCAAGGTCTACCAGACAGCAGCATTCAGCTCAGAGCGCAGCCGAGCCCAGGACTCTGATAGTGGGAGACTCCATTATCAGTAGCAGGACTACAACTACATGCTGCTTTCCTGAAGAAACCATCTCTGATGTGAACAAGGAACTTCTGAACATTCTAATGAAGCACAAGACTGCAAATCGAATCATCATCCATGTGGGAAAAAAAACGATATTCGGAAAGAGCAGTCAGAACTCCTTAAGAAGGATTTCAGTGAACTTCTTGAAACACTTTGAAGACTTAAAGTTAAGTCGTTCATCAGTGAACCACTCCCAGCAAGGGGAACTAACATGTTTTCATGTGGTTGACACTTCCCAAAAGAACATTGATAACACCATGCAGCCACAACAACCACTGCTCATGGACACCAGCCCAGCTGAGCCCTGCCCATAGAGCTCATCACAGACAGACTGTGATGTATCAGAACAGCTCCAAGACTCAGCACTCAAGGACGACTTTCTGGAAAACAGTTTATGCTGGGACAAATCTCTCCCACTCTTTCGCTGAAGCCCCCAGATATCAACCAAAAAACGGTGGGTCCCACAACCACCAAAGCCTGTGAGCCCAGCTTGCCCTCCTCCTGTGAGAGCTCTTCAGCTGCTGCCACAACGCCAGGGCCTAAACCCTCCTCCATCTGCTGTAGGTGAACCAAAAACAACTGATAGCAGCTCAAATGTTTACAGAACAAGCAGGAACCCAGTGTGCCTGTAAGGCCTTCTCTAGCCATACGGCTGACCATCTAATCTGCGGCCTATTATTTTTCAAACTAAGATTGCTGTGGGGACAAAAAGTAATGCCATCAAGTTAGAATTTTTAAACATTCGCTCACTAAAAAATAAATAATTTCTGACCAATGACTTAATAACCACAAACAACCTAGATTTTATGTTTTTAAACAAAACGTAGTTAGACGACAGCTGCAGTGCAACAGTCCTCAATGAAACAGCCCATCCTAACTTTACATTCATGAGTGTCTGCAGAGCTGTTAGGAGAGGTGGAGGTGTAGCTGCTCTATTTAAAGTTGTCTATCAGTGCAAGCAAGTGGCATTTAGTCAGTACTTATCTTTTGAATACCTAGGGATTGTGCTGTTTATCATTATCTACAGGCCTCAAAAATACTCTCCAGCCTTTGTTAAAGAGTTCACAGAACTGTTATCAATGATTTCCTTAGAGTTTGACAGTTTTACTATTGCAGGGGATTTTAATAGTCACATAGATAATGCAGAAATCAATACTGCAAAAGAAATTATAAATGTTGTAAACACTTTTGACCTGATTTAGCATGTGCATGGACCCACACACAATCGTGGACACACTCTTGATTTACTCATCAGTAAGGGTCTAGAGATTTCATCCATTGTTATTAAGGATCTGATCACTTCTGTATTTTATTTGATATATTGTTCTCTGTCATCACTAACTCTAGATCTATCTCTGTCAGAATGAGATGCATTAATGAAAACACTAGTGTGCTATTTATGAAGGCTATATCTTTAACACCAAGCATTTCTGCAGACTCTGTTGATCTTCTCCAGGATTCCTTTAACTCAAAAGTTAAGAACGTTATTGATGACATTGCACCTGAGAAAGTCAGTAAGACGACTGGCAGACAAAAAGCACCATGGAGAAAATCAACAGCACTACAGAATATGAAAAGACAATGCAGAAAAGCTGAGCGGATGAGGCGGAAGACGAAACTTGAAATCCACTATAACATTTATAAAGACAGCCTTCATGCTTTCAATGCTGAACTAGGCAAAGCTAGGCAAACGTTCTTCTCAAACCTTATAAACAGCAACTTAAACACTCACACTCTTTTTGCAACTGTTTAGAGACTAACAAACCCCCCAAGTTAGATTCCCAGTGAAATGCTCTCTGACAGCAAATGCAAAAGTTTTGCTTCTCTTCTGAGAAGATCGGTAAATTCAGAAAGACGATTAGCACATCCTCAAGTTATGCAGAGGTCAGACAGATTCACTCGCAATTTCAAAAAGAATTTACTATGTCTGTTTTTGAAGCAACTGTTTGCAAAGTGTTGGAAGACATAGTACAGCACCTTAAATTGTCAACCTGCTACCTTGACACGCTTCCCACATCTTTTTCAAAAGTGTTTAGAAGCAGATTTCTTAGAAGTGGTGAATGCCTCACTTCTTTCTAGGACTTTTCCAAACTCCCTAAAAAACTGCAGTTGTTAAGCCCCTCCTGAAAAAGAGCAATGTTGATAACACCATGTTGAGCAACTATAGACCAATATCAAATCTTCCTTTTATAGGTAAGATTATTGAAAACGTTGTTTTTAATCAGCTGAGCTACTACATAAACTCAAATGGATACCTGGACAATTTTCAATCTGGTTTCCGACTGCATCACAGCACAGAGACGGCGCTCATAAAGATAATAAATGATATTTGCTTAAATTCTGATTCTGGTCAAATATCAGTGCTGGTACTACTAGATCTCAGTGCTGTGTTGACACTGTTGATCATAACATTCTTCTAGAGAGACTGGAAAACTGGGTCGGGCCTTGTTTAGCTTGTATATGCTCCCATAAGTCAAATAATGAGAAAGAACCAAATTGCATATTACAGCTATGCAGATGATACCCAGATTTACCTAGCCTAGTCATTGCATTTGGAAACAAAGATGAAGTTCTCAAGGTGAATGCGTACCTTGCCGCTAGGGGTCAAATAACTAAAAGTCAAGAATCTTGGTGTGATTTTGGGGTCAGACCTTAGTTTCAGTAGTCATGTCAAAGCAGTAACTAAATCAGCTACTATCATCTCAAAAACATTGCAAAAATTAGATGTTTTGTTTCCAGTCAAGACTTGGAGAAAGTTGTTTATCCCTTTTATCACCAGCAGGGTGGACTATTGTAATGGTCTCCTCACCGGCCTTCCCAAGAAAACAATTAGACAGCTGCAGCTCATACAGAATGTTGCTGCCAGGATTCTGACTAGAACCAAAAAATCAGAGCATATCACACCAGTCCTCAGATCCTTACACTGGCTTCCAGTTACATCTAGGATTGATTTTAAAGTACTTCTACTCGTTTATAAATCACTCAATGGCCTAGGACCTAAATACATTGCAGATATGCTTACTGAATATAAACCTAACAGGCCACTCAGATCACTAGGATTGAGTCAGTTAGAAATATCAAGGGTTCACACAAAATAAGGGGAATCAGCATTTAGCTATTATGCCGTCCGCGGTTGGAATCAGCTTCCAGAAGAGATCAGATGTGCTAAAACATTAGCCACATTTAAATCCAGACTCAAAACTCATCTGTTCAGTTGTACATTTACTGAATGAGCACTGTGCGATGTCCAAACTGATATTTTATGTATAATAATCTTTATTCTTAACTGTTTTAAATCTGTTTTTAAATCATTTAAATGTTCTTACATTTTGTTTTTATTGTTGTGATTATTATTATTTTTTTTTTTTTAAGGATTATTTTAACTCCTCTTATGTACAGCACTTTGAATTACCATTGTGCATGAAATGTGCTATATAAATAAACTTGCCTTGTCTTGCCTAGAATCTGGAAGTTTACTTGTGTTGTCTGTGTTAGTGGATTCCCTTTTGTTGTTGTGCTGAAAGGATTGATTAGCTGGAGGTCTAGTAGCATCCAGGATGTCTGAAGGATGGGTGTGGGGTCCTGTACACTGGTTGAAGTTTTGTGGCGGGCAAAACAGATAACGACAACATCTGAGACATGGCTTTACGGCAAAATGTAGAACGTGAAATGGAAAGAAAATAAACTAAAGTAAAAGTAAGAAAGAAGAAAAGTGTGACGAGACTAGGTGGCTTATCTCCTCATGATGGTAGATGAACAGCAGACATACAGGCTAAAAGCACACCGAAAGAAACCAAAAAGCAGTGGCAAAAAGCTAAATTTGTTCTTGCAGAGTATAATTTAGACATGATTTCTATAACAAGACTAAAACACATTGTACAAAGAATTGACTGATAGGAACATTTGACTCACAGATTTCAACCCCATACATACAGTTATGCAGTGCATTGATGTTAATCTATCCTCCTCTTAGCATTGTTATAGGTTGATTTGATGCATTTCATATATGAACAGATGATTCAAAAGCCTCTAAATCCATCTGATGAAAAAAAAAAAAAAATTTATCAGGCTCTGATGTATAGGATTCTACCTAAGTACTGGTACTTCTGATTTGGCTGAGGCTGGGATTTTAGCGAGTTTGAAGTAAAAGTATTTAATTATCATTATCTTATTTTTGATTGAGATGGCTTTTAGAGGGTTTTGCATCTGAACTCTTCATATGTAAAGGAAGTCTCTGTACTATTCTACAGAGGAGTGCAGGATTTTAGTTCTGTGAGGAAGTTGAAAGGTCTTACAAGTTGTCTCTGATCTCTGCCCCTGTGGAAACAATGCAGGGAAGTGTTAACTCATGATATTCCTCATGGTTTTACTCGTGATTGTCATGATGTGTTGTCTCTTTGACCATTAATTTTAGGTTAAAATCTGACAATGTTGGAGGTTTGGACCATGAAATAAAAGAATCCTTTGTTCTAGAGTTAAGGAAGTTAGTTAGTTAGACTTTCAGTTTCAGACTCATTGGAACCAATGGCTTGCTGGACCTCTGAATTATGGTCATCCACATTGTTGTTGGGGCCTCTTTGTGGAATTTGACTCTTTGTGTTGTTTCAACACTGGTCGAATCATGAATTGTCTGATTCACTCTGACATCCTACAAAGATAAGAGGTGAAACTTTTGTTTTTATTAAAGCATTTCTATATTTTAGTTTTAAATTTATCTGTATTGTTTTCTACAACATATTTGAGGTGGGGTTTATTTTCTGGTTTATAGAAATTTATGTTTTTATTTATTTAATTAGTGTAGCTTTTCCCTGTTTCCCTGAAACACTTCCTTGTTATTTTTTCTGAAGCAGAAGTAATTGTGATATGTGTGTGTGTGTGTGTGTGTGTGTATATATATATATATATATATATATACCAGCACATATTATACATCCATCAAATGCTTTTACTTCAAACTTACTAAAATCCCAGCTTCAGCCCAATCAGAAGTACCAGTACTTAGGTAGAAACCTATACATCAGAAGCTTGATAAAAATGCATTTTTTTTTTTTAAAGAAAGACATCAGATGGATTGGAGTCATAAATGTTTAATTGATTAATTCTAATAAAATAGAATCACTTGTAATTTGATCAAATTCTGTGAGAAACAAGCTTTTTTTTTGATGCCGCCTAGTTTAGGTTTTGTGTTTGGCTGGACCTTGTCATTTGAAAGCATTCATCCCTCAAATTTTCATACATACATTAGATTGGTATCTTACTATAGTATAACACAATTTAGTAATTCTTGCTGGTGTTATTTAACTACTGATGTAATTATTTTTGACAACAGTGATTTTCAAGACAATGTTTAGTGTTGTGGAGGAATTATTTTATTGATATAAAGCCTAGTACCAAGAGTGCATGATACGCCTCATGCTCATGAATCTCATGCCACCCATATTGCTGAAGCTCCTGTACTCTCCAGGCCTGAAGTACCACATCCTGCCTCTGTAGTGGGGCTGCTCATAGAAGAGCCAGTGGCCATCCATAATATGACAGGACTGGCAGTGAGACATGCGGTAACGGTCCATGATGTTGTCACAGTCATCCATCATCTCGTACATCTGACCCATGAAGTTGTCCCTCTCGTAGATCCTCATTCTGTAGGATCCGCTGTACTGTAGTGGAAGAGAAGTACATTACTTTCTGGTTTATCGGGTATAACCAACATCTAATGTAAACAAATAACACTGTTGTTCTGCCTCATAAACATTTTCCTCTATGCCCCACTAGTTCAGCTTTTTGCCTCATGAAAAAAAAAATCAATTGAAAATTTTATTTAGAAGTATTCTAAATGAAAGGCTGTGGATTTGAGTAGATACATTACAAAACAATACATTTTTGGAGCTCACCATAGGGATCATACGGCAGGACCTGATGCAGTTGTTCATTCCAAACATAGACATGTAATCAGCATATTCTCCCCTTCTAAAGAAATACTGATTTCCCATGTAGTTGGGATTATCATACATCATCCAGCATCCACTGTGCACTCTGCAAGAGTGACAGCGGCTCATGTAGGAGGAGAAATCACCACAGTCACTCATACAGTCCCAAGAGCGACCCTGGAAGTTCCTGTCCTCGTAGAAGGTGACCTAAAAAAAATTCAAAGTTAATATTTTAGTGATTTTAAAGTTAAAATAAACAAATCAAATAATTTTGGAGTTCAAATGTGTGGAAATTGTTGCTGGACTAAGGTTTACCTTCATGGTTGTGCTGGCTGGCCCTCAGTAGTTCCACAAAGAAGAAGCTGAAGCTGATTCTGCTTGTTGACTGACTGCTGTCACCTGTGCTTTTATACTAGACCAAGACTAAAGACTACAGGGCCTCTATTATTAGTCAGTTCCTGACTGCGCAAGTTAGAAAAGAGGCCACGTTAACTGAAGCATAGTATCTAGATCTTACTACTCACATTTGACTCTAGAATTTCTGAAGCATATAAATTGTATTTCTGAATTACTAAACTCAATAAACACATGAAAGGGGTTTAGACTAGTAATGTATTAACATTGTTTAAACATTGAAAATGTTTGTCAGTTATTACGTTTATAGTAATGTAGTTAAAGTAAAATATGTAAGGAAAAAGGATAAAATTGGTGCAAAGAAAATTAATGAAAATGTTTGTATATGGAACTTTAACAGAATCACTGTTCTATGACTGATCAGCTAAATCGGTCAGTGATTCATTAAACAGGCTGTATAACAAAACTGCAACTGATATTAAGGCTGCAGTCCATAAGTTTTGCCTCTTTGTCACCATCTCTTTCTGAAAACCTGCAATTGCAGTTAATTGCGGAATTATCATCCATGCGTGGGTTGTGCTCCGGCGGGGCTCCAGCGAGGATGAATCTAATGTTTTGGTAGCTGTCAGTCACCGCACCTTTGTGGATTTTTACTGTATTTAGGAATCACAGATTAACAGATTCAAATGTATGGCCCAAATAAGAATTTTCACCGGATATTGTCATCTAAGAGTAAGTAGCAAGTCTAAAACTTGACCAACTGAGGAAAAACGCTACAGGTGTTTAAATCTAACGATCGGTTATCTCATCGGTTCATATTAAGAAATTCTTTTAGCTGAAAAAGCAAATCCCTCTTCCTTAGGACCGGTGTTCTCTTTAAAAGACAAACCTTGTGTAATCCCACATAGGCTATCTGCAAACAGATACATATTTAAAACTGGAATAATCTAATTTCAGTTTCATAAACACATAAACTTTTTTGGATTACAATCTGCAACCAAAAAAATAAGTTTAATTATTTCAGCCGCTGTGAGAAAAGGCTATAAACAATCCAGCACCTGCAGCATTCTCACATTCGATTATGTTACTAGCCGGGACGCCGTCTTTATGTTTACAGAAGTAATCCTGAGTTTCTGGCAAAATATTCAATTGCTTAGACCTGAACGTCCGTCAATCATTTAATTAACCCTCGAATTGAGTTTCTCAGTGAGGCTAATAAATTTAATTAAAGGTCATAAAATGCACCAGTTCAGGTAGAATCTGGAGGTTTACTTGTATTGTATGTTAGAGAATCCCCTTTTGTTGTCATGCAGAAAGGACTTTCCCAGGCTGTTGATTTGCTGGAGATCTAGTAGTGTCCAGAGTGACGTTACTGGGAAACCAGTCTTTGGGTGTTGGCTAAAGGATGGGCACTGTATACGCTGGCTAATGTTTTAAGGTGGGCACAGACAATGTCTGAGATGACTTTACAGCAAAACTTAACTTAGAACATGAAACTCAACAGAAAGAAAAGAAACTAAAGTAAAAGAAAGAAAGAAGAAAAGTGTGACCATACTAGGTGGCTTATCTCCTCATGATGGTAGAGGAACGCCAGGTGTGCAGGCCAAAAGCATATGAAAGAATGCTTGAAAGTGGCAAAAAACAGTGGAAAAAGGCAGTGGCAAAAAGTCATGGAAAAAAAGCCAAATTTTGAGGAACTGGGTATGGTTTCTGTCCTGTGTGGAGAGGAGACACAACCCAGAGAAGTCTTAAGTCATGATTTTCCTTATGGTTTTACTCGTGATGGTCATGATGTGTTGTCTTTTTGACCATTAACATTGGGATAAAAGTGACAATGTTGCAGGGGAACTTACTGGTTTGGACCATCAAACAAAAGCATCTTTTGTTCTAGAGTCAAGGAAGATTTAGTTAGTTAGACTTGTCATTGGTGTCATCCACCTCCAGCTATTTTAGCTGTAGAATTTTTTTTTGTTTTGCTGCTAGATATTGCAAACTGGTGTGCCTTACCATATTATTTTAATGTATTATCTTAATTGTGAGCTCATTGGTTTGTAGTGCAAGCAGATTTGCTGTTTACAGCACTTGATTGTTCTTTTTTTTTATTTCCCTACAGCAGCTAATGAACTGGATGTCTTGTACATTTACAGAAAAATAAGGTGAATACAAACCCAATTTCAGAAAAGTTGGGACGTTTTGTGAAATGCCATTAAATCACAATGTTATTTGTTCATTCTCTTTAACCTTTATTTAATAGACTATATTCAAAGAACATTTTTTTTGTAAATATTAGCAAATTGTGATGTCTACAGCACATTCCAAAAAAGTTGGGACAGAGGCATGTTTACCACTGTCAAATCACCTTTCCATTTAATTACACATTTTAATCATCTGAGAATTAGGATGAGAATTTTTTACATTTTGCAATATTTATTTATTTTTTTTTTTATTTTTTTTGCCCAGTCTCACTTGATACAAGACTTGTTACAAGACTATGGACTGCTCAGCAGTCCATAGTCGTTGTTGTCTGATTTTCCTTTTCATGATGGGCCATACATTTTTCTTGATCCAATAACAATGGACTTCCCAAGAAGGCAGTTTATGTCTGTGTACAATCCCAATGTGCCTCCATGTCAATGGTACCTTCACACATATTCAAGTCACCCATGCCGTTTGCACTGATGCGCCCATATACCAAATCTGGATGGTGTCTTTCGTGTTTGGGACTGACAATTTGATGTCCGTGTTCCCTAAAAACAAGCTGAAATGTGGACTCATCTGACCAAAGCACACAAGTCTTTTGGACAATTTAGGATAAGCTTAGGCCCAGAGAACTTACTGGCATCTCTGTCTAGAGTTAATGTATAGATTTCTCATTGTGTAACAGAAAATCAAATAGCATTTCCTGATGCAGCTGCAGACTGTGTTAAGTGAAACAGTTTTCCATAGTACTCCTGAGCCCATGTGGCTATATTTCACACAGCAGCATGACGGTTTCTCATGAAATGCCATCTGAGGGCTTAAAGGTCACACACATTTAATTGAGGTGTCCTGTCTTATGTGTACTGAGTTTTTTTTTGGATTCTCTAAATCTTTTCACAAAATGATGTTTGGTAGTTGGTGAAAGACCTAAATTCTTTGCAGTTTGCATTGAGAAATGTGCTTTTATAACTGATGACAACTCCTTAAAAGTTTTATTTACACATATTTGTTTTCCCTTACTTTTTTAGCACTGTCTGATATTGCCTCCGCAATTATCTGACGACACCATTAGGACCAAGGTAATAATGGAAATCATGCAATTATAAAACTGACTGGCAGGCCTGTCTTAACGGAAATTCAAATACTCACTGTTATGCTACCATCCAGCAATATGAATGTGGATTGTCAAAAAGAGATGAAAAAATAAGATACTTATATTGTCATATAATTATATCATTTATATATATATATATATATATGTGTGTGTGTTTTAAATAATAATAAAAAAGTAGTTAAATCTCTGAAACTAATAATGGAAAGTTGGCATAGTTTTCGGGTCTTCTCAGGTCCATTTAGTAAAAGCTGATTTTTTTAAATTACCAAAGTGTGTGAATACCTGTCCTAATGTTCATAGAGAAGCCAGAATTCTGGAGAGTTTCTTTAAATGTAGGCTGTGAGAAACAAGCTTTGTTGACTCAGTCTGTGTCTAGGTAGTTTGGGTTTCATGTTTGGCTGGACCTTGTCATTTGAAAGCATTCATCCCTCATATTTACAGTACATGGGTTAGATTGCTAATTTACTATAGCATAATATAATTCAGTAATTTCCTGCAGGTTATTTGACTACTGATATACTGACTACTGAATAAATATCGTTGACAACAATGATTTTCAAGACAATATTTAATGTTGTGGAGGAATTATTTTATTGATATTAACCCTAGTACCAGGAGTGCATGATACGCCTCATGCTCATGAATCTCATGCCACCCATATTGCTGAAGTTCCTGTACTCTCCAGGGCCAAAGTACCACATCCTGCCTCTGTAGTTGGCTTGGTCATAGAAGAGCCAGTGGCCATCCATAATGTGACAGGACTGGCAGTGAGACATGCGGTAACGGTCCATGACGTTGTCACAGTCATCCATCATCTCGTACATCTGACCCATGAAGTTGTCCCTCTCGTAGATCCTCATTCTGTAGGATCCGCTGTACTGTAGTGGAAGAGAAGTACATTATTTTCTAGTTTATCAGGTAGAACCAACATCTAATGTAAACGAATAACTCTATTGTTCTGCCTCATAAAACACCATTCTGAAAGGATCCTCTGTGCTTTGAATTTATAGATTTTAACATTTCTCACTATGCCCCACTAGGTCTGCTTTTTGCTTCATGATTCCAAATAAATATTAATTGAATATTTCATTATACTTAATGAAAGGCTGTGGATTTGAGTGGATACATTTGGAGCTCACCATAGGGATCATACGGCAGGACCTGATGCAGTTGTTCATTCCAAACATAGACATGTAATCAGCATAGTCTCCCCTCCTAAAGAAATATTGATTTCCCATGTAGTTGGGATTGTCATACATCATCCAGCATCCACTGTGCACTCTGCAAGAGTGACAGCGGCTCATGTAGGAGGAGAAGTCACCACAGTCGCCCATACACTCATAAGAGCGACCCTGGAAGTTCCTGTCCTCGTAGAAGGTGACCTAAAAAAATCAAAGTTAATATTTGAGTGATTTAAAGTTAAATTGAACAAATCAAATAATTTTGTGAGGAAATTGTTGCTGGGCTAAGTTTTACCTTCATGGTTGCGCTGGCTGATCCTCAGTAGTTCCACAAACGAGAAGCTGAAGCTGATTCTGCTTGTTAACTGACTGTCACCTGTGCTTTTATACTGGACCAAGACTAAAGACTACAGGGCCTCTATTATTAGTCAGTTCCTGACTATGCAAATTAGAAAAGAGGCCACTTTAACTGAAGCATAGTATCTAGATCTCTCTACACACATCTGACTCTAGAATTTCTGAAGTTTAAATTGCAATTATGAATCACTAAACTCACTTAACACATAAAAGGGGTTTAAAGTAATTTATTAAGTATACTTCTTTGATTAGAATACAATGTTGAATTTTTTTGGGGAAAAAAAATATATATATATATATACATATATATATATATATATATATATATATATATGTATATATATATATTTTTTTTTTTTGGTTGGTCAGTATTGTGTAAGGGATGTAAGGGAAAGGGTAAATTTATTAAAAGAATTAATTGCAATTTCTATATAGGAAATTTTGGCAGAATCACTGTTCTAAGACTGATCAACTGAATCGGTCAGCGATTTATTGACAAGGCTGTATAACAAACACTGAAACTTCTCTCCAAGATACTTCTCTTTTTAAAATAAGCATTTTTGGACAAATTCAAGACATATAAACATTATATATATAGATAATGTTGCTTACATTCCCCCTCCCTTTACCCTTTACCAAAGACCGCACCGATGCGTTTTTTTGTCACATTTTTTCTTGATGACCGTGAAAAGAACTAAAAATACTCCCCAATTCCAGAAAAGTTTGGATGTTTTGTGAAATGCCAATAAATCAAGAATATGTTATTTGTTCATTCTCTTTAACATTTATTTAATGGACTAAAATACAAAGAAAAAAATCCAGTGTTTTTCAAATGTTGGCTAATGTAATATTTTTTAAATATGAACAAATTTGATTTTGATGGCTACAACACCTTTTAAAATAGTTGGGACAGAGGCCGCACCAGAGCGTTTTGTAGCATTTTTGCAGAGTCTCACTTGATACAAGAAGCTGCTCAATAGTTCATAGTCATTGTTGTCTGATTCTCCTTTTCATGATGGGCCATACATTTTCAGTAGGAGACAGATCTGCTGGCCAGTCAGTCACATCCACATCTGTCTACGGATCGCTGTTGTAGCACAAGCAGAATGAGACTTGGCATTTTCTTGGTTTAATAACCATGGACTTCCCATGAAAGATCTTGATGGCTGTATATGTTTTTGTACAATCCCAATATATGCCTCCATGTCAATGGTACCTTCACACATATGCAAGTCACCCATACAGTTTGCACTGATGCACCCATATACAGAACCATGACAAACATTGGCTTTTATACCTGTTACTGATTGAAGTCTGGATGGTGCCATTTGTTTTTGAGACTGACAATTTGATGTCCGTTTCCCCCAAATACAAGCTGAAATGTGGACTCATCTGACCACAGCACACAAATCTTTTGGACAATCTAGGATGAACTTGGACCCAGAGAACTTGTTGGCATCTCTGTCTAAAATTGACGTAGGCCTATAGATTTCTATTTGTGTAACAGAAAATCAAACAGCATTCCCTGATGCAGCTGCATACTGTGTTAAGTGACAACAGTTGTCCATAGTACTCCTGAGCCCATGTGGCTATATTTCACACAGTAGCATGACGGTTTCTCATGAAATGTCATCTGAGGGCTTAATGGTCACTCATATTCTACTGAGGTGTCCTGCCTTACGTGTCCTGAGATTTCGCTGGATTCCCTATATCTTTTCACAAAATGATGTTTGGTAGTTGGTGAAAGACCTACATTCTTTGCAATTTTGCTTTGAGAAATGTGATTTTATGGCTGATGACAACTCCTTAAAAGTTTTATTTACACATATTTGTTTACTCTTACCTTTTTAGCACTGTCTGATATTGCCATGATTGTCTGACGATCATGCAGTTATAAAACTGACTAGCAGGCCTGTCCTAACGAAAATTCAAATACTCGCTGTTATGCTACCATCCAGCCAGATGAACATGGATTGTCAAAAAGAGATGAAAGAAGTAAGATACTTGCATTGTCATACAATTACACTGCTGCTCAAAAGTTAGAATTCTGTAGTATTTCTTTAAATGTAGATTTTTTTTTTTTTTTTTTTGAATTTTTTTTTTTGAATTTTTTTATCTAGATACTTGGACCCGAAAGCATTGAACTTAACTGAATTTCATTGTATGGAAAGAAAATTCCAAGAGATTTTTCAAAATATCATCTTTCTTCTTGTTCCACAGAAGAAAGTCATTAATGTTTCATTTAGCCACATGTGGACTAGGGCTGTCAAAAATAAAAAATAAAAATAAAAATAATTGAATTTCGAATATTCGTCAAATTTAAAGTAAAAACCCACATTCCAATCCAAAATGTTAGGTGTGCTTTAAAGAGGCAGCCTTATCAGTGGCGCGATGTTATTATAATGTTGTTATTAGCATATCCAGTTGAAGCCACAAGATGTGGCCCTGCTGTGTGGTTCATTAAAAATATTGCGGATAAGAGCATCAATACGAAGAACATCTTCTTTACGTCAAAACCGAAATGAAGCTGTTCACACAGAACGCATTATTTCACGCATTTTCCAGAGGGACATCTATCACCGTTGCACTTGTGAGACGCATGTTTAG
This sequence comes from Cirrhinus molitorella, assembly GCA_033026305.1. Lineage (NCBI taxonomy): Eukaryota > Metazoa > Chordata > Actinopteri > Cypriniformes > Cyprinidae > Cirrhinus > Cirrhinus molitorella. Next base: position 24,847,041 of record CM065122.1, on the reverse strand, counting down.
AAAGCCATGTAAAATTAATCCAAGTTCAACTTTGAAAAAAAAATCATCTTTATGGTGGGTTTTCTTTGCCCATCCCACTGCATCTCATGTTTTTAAATGGAAAAAAGTGCTCTGTGTGATTGGCTTTGGTTCTTTGTATTAAACTCATACATACATACATACATACATGATGCTGTTTTGTTTATAGTTGTTTAACTTTATTAACTATTGGTTTATAAACATTATTTTAACCTTATGCACTTTTTCACAGTTATGTTATTTAATTGCTTTGAATAAAATGCATTAGTAATCTTTTGCTTGATGCGCCCTCTTGTGGCCTCAGCAGTGAAGCGAAAAGTTTTTTTTTTACCCCAACTGAAATTATGCATTTTAAATTCGAATACAATTCGAATTTTGAAAATATTTAAGTGCAAGATTCAAATTTAATTTTTCAGCCATTTTCAAAAGCACTAATATGGACTGCATTTTGGACTGTATTTTGAGTAATTTATTTCTGACAAATTCTAATAAAATAAAACCTCACAAAGGCTTTGAAAAACAAGCTTTTTAAATGCAGTCTACATCTTGGTAGTTTGGGTTTCATGTTTGGTTGGAACATGTCATTTCAAAGCTTTCAACCCTCATATTTACAGTGCGTAGATTATATTGTTATATTAATATAGTGTAACATAATTCAATAGTTTCTTGCAGGTGTTATTTGACTATGATGTAAATATTATTGACATCAATGATTTTCAAGACAGAATGTTTAGTGTTGTAGAGACAATATTTTATTCATATAAACTCTAGTACCAGGAGTGCATGATACGCCTCATGCTCATGAATCTCATGCCACCCATATTGCTGAAGTTCCTGTACTCTCCAGGGCCAAAGTACCACATCCTGCCTCTGTAGTTGGCTTGGTCATAGAAGAGCCAGTGGCCATCCATAATGTGACAGGACTGGCAGTGAGACATGCGGTAACGGTCCATGACGTTGTCACAGTCATCCATCATCTCATACATCTGACCCATGAAGTTCTCCCTCTCGTAGATCCTCATTCTGTAGGATCCGCTGTACTGTAGTGGAAGAGAAGTACATTATTTTCTAGTTTATCAGGTAGAACCAACATCTAATGTAAACAAATAACTGTATTGTTCTGCCTCATAAATAACCATTCTGAAAGGATTCTCAGTGCTTTGAATTTATAAATTTTAACCTTTTCTCTCTATGCGCCACTAGGTCTGCTTTTTGCTTTGTGATTCCAAATTAATATAAATTGAAGATTTCATTATACTTAATGAACGGCTGTGGATTTGAGTGGATACATTTGGAGCTCACCATAGGGATCATACGGCAGGACCTGATGCAGTTGTTCATTCCAAACATAGACATGTAATCAGCATATTCTCCCCTCCTAAAGAAATACTGATTTCCCATGTAGTTGGGATTATCATACATCATCCAGCATCCACTGTGCACTCTGCAAGAGTGACAGCGGCTCATGTAGGAGGAGAAATCACCACAGTCACTCATGCACTCATAAGAGCGACCCTGGAAGTTCCTGTCCTCGTAGAAGGTGACCTAAAAAAATCAAAGTTAATATTTGAGTGATTCAAAGATAAAATTAACAAATCAAATAATTTTGGAGTTAAAGTGTGAGGAAATTGTTGCTGGACTAAGGTTTACCTTCATGGTTGTGCTGGCTGGTCCTCAGTAGTTGCACAAAGGAGAAGCTGAAGCTGATTCTGCTTGTTGACTGACTGTCATCTGTGCTTTTATACTGGACCAAGACTAAAGACTACAGGGCCTCTATTATTAGTCAGTTCCTGACTGTGCAAGTTAGAAAAGAGGCCACTTTAACTGAAGCATAGTGTCTAGATCTTACTACTCACATTTGACTCTAGAATTTCTGAAGTTTAAATTGTAATTATGAATCACTAATCTCACTAAACACATGAAAGGGGTTTAAATCAATGTATTAATTGTTTTTCTTTGATTAGAACACAATGTTGAACATTTTTTGGAAATTTTTTTTTTTGGGGTTTGTCAGATATTGTGCTTACAGTAATGTAGTTAAAGTAACAGATGAAAGAGAAACGGGTAAATTTATTAAGATAATTAATTACGATTTCTATATAGGAAACTTTGGCAGAATCACTGTTCTAAGAATGATCAATTGAATCGGTCAGCGAGTATCTCTCCAAGATACTTCTCTTTTTAAAATAAGAATTTTTTGGACAAATTCAGAACATATAAAAATTATATATATATATGTGTGTGTGTGTGTGGGTGTGTATATATATATATATATATATATGAAGAGTTCAGATGCAAAAGCCTCTAAATCCATCTGACACATTTCTTCAAAAAATGCATTTTTATCAGGCTCCAATGTATAGGTTTCTATGTAAGGATTTTGGTGAGTTTGAAGTAAAAGTATTTGATGGATGTATAATATGTGTCAAGAGCACTCACTCAGTATCATTATCTCATTTTTGACTGAGATGGCTTTTAGAGGGTTTTGCATCTGAACTCTTCATATATATATATATATATATACAGGGATTGAAATTAACTTTTTCTTTTTTTGGCTACTAAATTTTTAAGTTACCAACCATTCATAATTTCTACTAGCCAAAACAAACAAAAAAAAAACAGATATAAACCAACAGCTTGAGGCTGAAGTTTAAATGGATTTTTACCTTTTATGGACATTTTTACCATTATAAAAGCCTTTTTTTTCTACAAGTGTGCATCATCTTTTGAGTCAAAGTTTTACATTTAATCAGTCAGTTATATTAATAATACATTTAGGGTGTTACTAAACAAATGAAATCACAATCAACAAAATTCATCTTTTCAGAAGTTGCATATGAAGTAGAATTTAGATGTATTTACGCACGTTAATGCAGTTTAGGGGGACATGGAATGATTTAAACTGCAGTTACAAATGCATAAATAATATCCATTTTGATATTTTAAGCATAAAACACTGAATACTGGTATTTGAAATTATTTAAAAAATGATAAGATACTTTAAATGTGAAATTAAAACCGCCAATAGGCGGCAGTAAGTCACTTTTAAGTGAGTCATTGCAATTGATCCGAATCATTTTAACAACTGATTCATCCAGGGACGAAACACTGTCATATGTTGCCCAGAGACGCAAACAAACAAATGCTGTGGTTGTGTTTGGAATTATTTTTTTATTGAAATAAAGCAAAAACAACCAATGCGGTGTCTAAAACTTAAGTCTCTTGATATTAACTTTGTAACGTTTTTAAACTGCTATATGAAATCAATATCACATTTGTAACCATGCTGATTTTTAAGAAAGAAAACGGCACTCTTCGTGTTATATTGATTAAATTAATGAAATTATATAAATACATACATTTTGTGCCCCCTTATTTTGAATTATGTGATCATTTATAATGCATATTAACAGACTCAACCATGCAGTGAAAGAAATCACTCTAAAAGCGTATGCATACTAAGTTAATCTAACCATACTTCATTTGCGAATGGCGTATGTTTGTGTGGTTTTCGCAATATACTCCATAATGTCATGATGTCTCACTAGTTAAGTATTTGCACTACACCTGCACAGATTTGGCTTGCATGAACTTCCCTAAGAAATTCATGAGTGAACATAACTTATGAAAAGTAACCCGCCAAATTGTCTAGTGATTTGACAGCGTCACCCTCCACAGCTGATTTTTACCCGCATTTGGTGGGTTAGCGGGTGTTAATTTCAAACCCTGTATATATAAATGAACTTTTTGAATATCATCAAAAAGTTGATTTATTTCACTAATTCCATTCAAAAAGTGAAACTTGTATATTATATTCATTCATTACACACAGACTGATATATTTCAAATGTTTATTTCTTTGAATTTTGATGATTATAACTGACAACTAATGAAAATCCCAAATTCAGTATCTCAGAAAATTAGAATATTACTTAAGACCAATACAAAGAAAGGATTTTTAGAAATCTTGGCCAACTGAAAAGTGAACATAAAAAGTATGAAAAGTATGAGCATGTACAGCACTCAATACTTAGTTGGGGCTCCTTTTGCCTGAATTACTGCAGCAATGCGACGTGGCATGGAGTCCATCAGTCTGTGGCACTGCTCAGGTGTTATGAGAGCCCAGGTTGCTCTGATAGTGGCCTTCAGCTCTTCTGCATTGTTGGGTCTGGCATATCGCATCTTCCTCTTCACAATACCCCATAGAGTTTCTATGGGGTTAAGTTCAGGCAAGTTTGCTGGCCAATTAAGAACAGGGATAGCATGGTCCTTAAACCAGCTACTGGTAGTTTTGGTACTGTGTGCAGGTGCCAAGTCCTGTTGGAAAATAAAATCTGCATCTCCATAAAATTGGCCAGCAGCAGGAAGCATGAAGTGCTCTAAAACTTGGTATACGGCTGCGTTGACCTTGGACCTCAGAAAACACAGTGGACCAACACCAGCAGATGACATGGCACCCCAAACCATCACTGACTGTGGAAACTTTACACTGGACCTCAAGCAACGTGGATTCTGTGCCTCTCCTCTCTTCCTCCAGACTCTGGGAGCCTGATTTCCAAAGGAAATGCAAAATTTACTTTCATCAGAGAACATAACTTTCGACCACTCAGCAGCAGTCCAGTCCTTTCTGTCTTTAGCCCAGGCGAGACACTTCTGACGCTGTCTGTTGTTCAAGAGTGGCTTGACACAAGGAATGCGACAGCTGAAACCCATGCATACGTCTGTGCGTAGTGGTTCTTGAAGCACTGACTCCAGCTGCAGTCCACTCTTTGTGAATCTCCCCCACATTTTTGAATAGGTTTTGTTTCACAATCCTCTCCAGGGTGTGGTTATCCCTATTGCTTGTACACTTTTTTCTACCACATCTTTTCCTTCCCTTCGCCTCTCTATTAATGTGCTTGGACACAGAGCTCTGTGAACAGCCAGTCTCTTTTGCAGTGACCTTTTATGTCTTGCCCTCCTTGTGCAAGGTGTCAATGGTCATCTTTGGACAACTGTCAACAGTCTTCCCCATGATTGTGTAGCCTACAGAACTAGACTGAGAGACCATTTAAAGGCATTTGCAGGTGTTTTGAGTTAATTAGCTGATTAGAGTGTGGCACCAGGTGTCTTCAATATTGAACCTTTTCACATTATTCTAATTTTCTGAGATACTGAATTTGGGGTTTTCATTAGTTGTCAGTTATAATCATCAAAATTAAAAGAAATAAACATTTGAAATATATCAGTCTGTGTGTAATGAATGAATATAATATAAAACGTTCACTTTTTGAATGGAATTAGTGAAATAAATCAACTTTTTGATGATATTCTAATTATATGACCAACACCTGTATAAGGATGATAATGCACTAATACACACAGCAAGACTGGTGACAGAGAGGTTTGATGAACATGAAAGTAAAGTTGAACATCTCCCATGGCCTGCACAGTCACCAGATCTGAATATTATTGCACTTTGGGATGTTTTGAAGGAGCGAATCAGGAAACGTTTTCCTACACCAGAATCACATAGTAACCTGGCCACTGTTCTATAAAAGGAATGGCTCAAAATCCCTCTGGCTACTGTTCATGACATGTATTTGTCAATCCCAAGATGAAAAGATGCTGTATTGGTCACAATAGGAGGCCCAACACCGTACTAACTGTGGTCTAAAACCAAGTGTTTCAGTTTCATTGTCCAACCCTTTACCAAAGACTGCACAAGTGCGTTTTGTCACATTTTTTCTTGATGATCACAAAAAGAACTAAAAATACTCCCCAATTCCAGAAAAGTTTGGATGTTTTGTGACATGCCAATAATTCAAGAATATGTTATTTGTTCATTCTCTTTAACCTTTATTTAATGGACTAAAATACAAAGTAAAAAAATCAGTGTTCTTCAAATGTTGGTCAACGTAATATTTTTGTAAATATGAACAAATTTTGATTTTGATGGCTACAACATCTTTTAAAATAGTTGGGACAGAGGCCGCACCAGAGCGTTTTGTAGCATTTTTGCCCAGTCTCACTTGATACAAGAAGCTGCTCAATAGTCCATAGTAATTGTTGTCTGATTCTCCTTTTCATGATGGGCCATACATTTTCAGTAGGAGACAGATCTGCTGTTCCAGTAAGTCACATCCACATCTGTCTACGGATCGCTGTTGTAGCACAAGCAGAACGAGACTTGGCATTTTCTTGTTTTAATAACCATGAACTTTCCATGAAAGATCTTGATGGCAATATATGTCTCTGTACAATCCCAATATATGCCTCCATGTCAATGGTACCTTCACACATATGCAAGTCACCCATACAGTTTGCACTGATGCACCCATATACAGTACCATGACAAACATTGGCTTTTATGCCTGTTACTGATTGAAGTCTGGATGGTGCCATTTGTTTTTGGGACTGACAATTTGATGTGCATTTTCCCCAAATACAAGCTGAAATGTGGATTCATCTGACCACAGTACACAAGTATTTTGGACAATCTAGGATGAATTTGGGCCCAGGGAACTTGTTGGCGTCTCTGTCTAGAATTAATGTATAGATTTCTGTTTGTTTAACAGAAAATCAAATAGCATTTCCTGATGCAGCTGCATACTGTGTTAAGTGACAACAGTTGTCCATAGTACTCCTGAGCCCATGTGGCTATATTTCACACAGTAGCATGACGGTTTCTCATGAAATGTCATCTGAGGGCTTAAAGGTCACTTACATTCTACTGAGGTGTCCTGCCTCACGTGTCCTGAGATTTCTCTGAATTCCCTAAACCTTTTCACAAAATTATGCTTGGCTTGCAATTTTTGCTTTGAGAAGTGTGATTTTATGGCTGATGACAACTCCTTAAAAGTTTCATTTCGACATATTTGTTTTCCCTTTCCTTTTTAGCACTGTCTGATATTGCCATGATTGTCTGACGATCATGCAGTTATAAAACTGACTGGCAGGCCTGTCTTAACAGAAATTCAAATACTCGCTGTTATGCTACCATTCAGCCAGATGAACATGGATTGTCAAAAAGAGATGAAAAAGTAAGATACTTACATTGTCCTACAATTGCACTGCCCCTCAAAAGTTGAAAATGATGTACTATTTCTTTAAATGAAATCTTTAAATCCTTTTAGATTTTTTATCTAGATCTTTTTATTTAGATACTTGGACCCAGAAGCATTGGCCTTAACTGAATTTCATTGTATGGAAGGAAATACCAAGAGATTTTTCAAAATATCATCAGGTTTTTTCCAGAGAAAAAAGTTGTTAATTTTTCATTTAGCCACATGTGGACTAGGACTGTCCAAAAAAAAAAAAAAATTGAATATTCGTCGAGTTTAAAATAAAAACCCACATTCAAATCCAAAAATGTTGCATTAGAATGCATTATTTCACACATTTTCCAGAGGGACATCAATCACCTTTCCACTTGCGAGACGCACAAGAGAGACGCATGTTTAGTAAGCCATTTAAAATTAATCCCAGTTCAACTTCTTTCAAACATCTTTCAAACATCTTTATGGCGGGTTTTCTTTCCCCATCCCACTGCATAAATTTCTTAATTATTTCTTAATCAAGTACTAATTTAAATTATTTCTGATAAATTCTAATAAAATCTCACAAGGCTGTGAGAAACAAGCTTTTTTGATGCAGTCTGTGTCTAGGTAGTTGTAGTTTGGGTTTCATGTTTGGCTGGACCATGTAATTTCAAAGCATTTAACCCTCATTATTTACAGTACATAGGTTAAATTGCCATCTTATTATAGTGTAACATAAGTCAATAATTTCTTGCAGGTGTTATTTGACTATGATGTAAATATTATTGACAACAATGATTTTCAAGACAAAGTTTTAGTGTTGTAGAGACAATATTTTATTCATATAAACTCTAGTACCAGGAGTTCATGATACGCCTCATGCTCATGAATCTCATGCCACCCATATTGCTGAAGCTCCTGTACTCTCCAGGGCCAAAGTACCACATCCTGCCTCTGTAGTGGGGCTGATCATAGAAGAGCCAGTGGCCATCCATAATGTGACAGGACTGGCAGTGAGACATGCGGTAACGGTCCATGACGTTGTCACAGTCATCCATCATCTCGTACATCTGACCCATGAAGTTGTCCCTCTCGTAGATCCTCATTCTGTAGGATCCACTGTACTGTAGTGGAAGAGAAGTACATTATTTTCAAAGTCAAAAAGTCAAAGTCATTTTTTTTCTAGTTTATTAGTGAGAACCAACATCTAATGTAAACAAATAACAATAACTGTATTGTTCTGCCTTCTAAATCAGCATTCTTAAAGGATCCTCTGTGCTTTGAATTTTTGGATTTTAACATTTCTCTCTATGCCCCACTAAATCTGCTTTTTGCTTCATGATTCCAAAAAATACCAAACTAAAAAATATAATTTGAATATTTCATTTAGAAGTATTCTTAATGAGAGGCTGTGGATTTGAGTAGATACATTACAAAACAATACATATATGGAGCTTACCATAGGGATCATACGGCAGGACCTGATGCAGTTGTTCATTCCAAACATAGACATGTAATCAGCATATTCTCCCCTCCTGAAGAAATACTGATTTCCCATGTAGTTGGGATTATCATACATCATCCAGCATCCACTGTGCACTCTGCAAGAGTGACAGCGGCTCATGTAGGAGGAGAAGTCACCACAGTCGCCCATACACTCATAAGAGCGACCCTGGAAGTTCCTGTCCTCGTAGAAGGTGACCTAAAAATCAAAGTAAATATTTTAGTGATTTGAAGTTTAAATTACTGCAAATTACTGTGTGGAAATTGGTGCTGAACCAAGGTTTACCTTCATGGTTGTGCTGGGTGGTCCTAGTTCCACAAAAAAGAAGCTGAAGCTGATTCTGCTTGTTGACTGACTGTCACCTGTGCTTTTATACTAGACCAAGACTAAAGACTACAGGGCCTCTATTATTAGTCAGTTCCTGACTGTGCAAGTTAGAAAAGAGGCCACTTTAACTAAAGCTTATTATCTAGATCTTACTACTGCATGTGACTCTAGAATTTCTAAGGTTTAAATTGTAATTATCAATCCCCTTACCAAAAAGAAGTATACCTCAAGTTTATTTTATTAAGTATACTTAAGTAAAGTTATATTTTTAAGTATACTTTATGTAGTAAGTATACAAATATCAGTGTACTAGTAGTATACTTTTAAGTGTACTATTTCAATACTCATTGGGACTAAATTGGCCCAGTCTAGTATATAAAAGTATACTTCTAAGTATACTTTAAGTATAATGGTAGTAAACTTTAAATACACAACTAGTTTACATCTATGTTTTCAGTTTGTACTGCAAGTATACTAAAAGTGAACTTAAAGGTATACTGATAGTCTACAAATTAAATACTTTTTTATTCATTTTTAGTACATTTTGAAGTATAGTCTCAGCAAACTATTAGTAGTTTTATACGGCAAATTGAACAAAACAGCTAAAAAAAAATATGCAAAAAAAAAAAAAAAACCATTCATGATAATCAAAACATAGATGGAGTTGATCAACACCCCAAAGCTTGACAGTCATTATTACCTCTTCATAGGTCTACATTTATTTCATTCCATTACACAGTTTTACATAGCTATCTATGGTTTTGATGCTGTTTTATTCTTCACTTGTGTTTTGGAAAATCTGTACAGAAGTTGTGCAATAGCGCACCTAGCGTACAAAAATGAAAACATTGTCTCAAAGCACAAGTATAGACCAATTATCTTTGTAAACATTCGGGATGAGTGTGCAGCATTGTTGCAGAAAACCTGGAAGAGATAGCTTTTACGGTTAGAGAGTTACACAGATATGGTACAAAATACTTTGATGTAAAAAGATTATAGATTATACTGATTAGATGTAACTTTCAAAATGTTCTCCGCATATTACAAGAGCTTGTCACACAGCGATAAGCACTGTTATTCAACAAAATTGACGTTAGATAGATAGTGGGATAGACTTACAGATCTGAAATAGGCATGACATTTTTTGTGGGCGGCTAAAGTATGGAGCCATGAAATAAATGAATAAAAAAAGAGTCAATTTGATTTTATTTTTATTTTTTATAAACTTCTGACTTTATTTTACTTCTGAGATTATATCTCACAACTCTAATAAGAAAAAACAACTGGTCATTTTCTATTTTTCCCTCGGGTTCAGAGTTTATATCCCACACTTCTGGCTTTTACTCCCTCAGAGTTAACAAACTCGCTAGTTTTATTAAATCGAGTTATAAAGTCCGAATTAGGAAATATAAACTTGCATTTACGAGAAAAATGTCAAAATTGTAAGATAAAATGTTATGTCAAAAATGTTTATAGTAATAGGTTTAAATAATATTTCATGCTGTAGGGCTTATACAATACGTCCCCTATGAACAGCATATGTGAATACTATATAGACCTATTGTTTAAATCAAATTCATGCTTTAAAAATAGTGTAATCATAGCAGTTTTTGCAATTGAATAAACTCGCTAAACACATGAAAGGACTTTAAAGTGATTGTTTTAATTGTGCTTCTTTGATTAGCAGAGAATACAATGTTGACAATTTTTTTAAATAAAAAAAATTATATTTGGTTTGTCAGATATTGTGTTTGCAGTAGTGTAAAATAACATGATATAAGGGAAACGGGTACATTTAACTCAAAGGGAATAAATTAAGATTTTTACAGGATTTTGACAGTATCACTGTTCTATGACTGATTGGCTAAATCAGTCAGAGATTCACTAAACGGGCCTTATAACAAACTGTGCAAACTCTACAACTGTGCTCTGGATATTAATATCAAAAGTAAAAACTCTATTTATTTGGACAGTAACAAGATTGGCAGTTTAAGACATTAACTTGTAAGCACAAAAACAAGATACATCTCTTTATTGGACAAATCCAAATCTCTGGGTGCGGAGTCCTGTATGCTGGTTGAAGTTTTGAAGCAGGCACAGATAACATCATAGAAACCCTTTTACAACAAAATTTAAATTAGAACACAAAGTAAAAGAAAAGAAAACAAAACGAAGAAAGTGTGAAAAGTCTAGTTGGCTTATCTCCTCATTGTGGAATTTGTCTCTCTGTGTTGTTTCAACACTGTTCTAATCAAATCTTGAATTGTCTGATTTTCTCTGATGTCCTACAAAAACAAGAGCTTTAGTTTTTATTAAAACAATTTTTATTTATTTATTTCTGTTTTTTATTTCAACAAACAAACATGCAAATGAGTCAACCTCGCATTGGGAGCTTTGATGGGAATCGGATTTGTGTATTTACACTCTTAAAAATAAAGGTGCTTCATGATGCCTATTTTTGTCTAAATGTTTCCATAAAGAACCTTTAATATCTGAAGAACCAAGGTTCTTTGTGGCAAAAGAACATTCTTCAGATTATAAAATGGTAAGAAAGAGATGGTACTTTAAAGAACCTTTGACTATATGGTTATTTGTGGAACCAAAAACTTCTTCTATGGCAAAGCTTTGAAGAACCTTTTAATACGCCTTTATTTTAAGAGTGTAGACATAGGCCGGATGTCCAGATATCGGATATATATCCGATTAAAATCTACATTCGGAAGAGGCCCAGATCAGATGTGAAAAAATCTGAATTTGTGCAGTTATTTGTGTTTACACATTTGCAATAAATTCCGATCTGTGTCCGATGTTTTTTTTTTTTTTTGTGCCAGTGTAAACACAGCCAGATATTCAAGTTGCATTTCATAATGTAGCTTCACACTGTGTTAAGAGACAACAGTTTTCCATAGTATTCCCGAGCCCATGTGAATACTATATAGACCTATATTTATATTATATTTCATATATTTCAAACAGCAGCATGACAGTTTCTCATGCAATGCCATCTGGGGACACAAAGGACACACCCATTTAACTGAGGCATCCTGCTTTGCCCTATGTGTTGTGAGATTTCTCTGGATTCCCTAAATATGTTTTAGAAAATTATACATGGTAGTTGGTAACCTAAATTCTTTGCAGTTTTACATTGTGATTTCATGGCTGATGATGACCCTATTTTTGTTATTTCCACATATTCATTTTCCTTTACCTTTTTACCACTGTCTGATATTGGCTATAATCTTGGGGAAATTATAAAATTGATTGACACGCCTGTCTTAACGGAAGTTCAAATAGTCACTGTTAGTCTGCCATCCAGCCACATAATGGAGAATGAGTTTTTGGCAAAGACAGGGGTTGGTAAATCGAATGTACGAATGTAGATTGTCAAAAAGAGATTTTTCAAAATATCATCTTTGTTCCACAGAAGAAACTCATAAATGTTTAATTTAGCAATATGGACATTTGTACATTGTGCATTTGGTCTGTTTTTTAATCATTTATTAAAAGAAGCTTTTTTGATGCAGTGTCTGGGAAGTTTAGGTGTCATGCTTGACTGGACCTTGTACATAGGTTAGATTGCTATCATACTATAGTATAACAAAATTCAGCAATTTCATGCAGGTGTTATTTGACCACTGGTGTAAATATTATTGACAACAATGATTTTCAAGACGGTGTTTAGTGTTGTCGAGGAATTATTTTATTGATTTAAACCCTAGTACCAGGAGTTCATGATACGCCTCATGCTCATGAATCTCATGCCACCCATATTGCTGAAGTTCCTGTACTCTCCAGGGCCAAAGTACCACATCCTGCCACCGTAGTGGGGCTGCTCATAGAAGAGCCAGTGGCCATCCATAATATGACATGAATGGCAGTGAGACATGCGGTAGCGGTCCATGACGCTGTCACAGTCATCCATCATTTCGTACATCTGACCCATGAAGTTGTCCTTCTCGTAGATCCTCATTCTGTAGGATCCCCTGTACTGTAGTGGAAGAGGAGTTTGTTATTTTCTAGTTTATCAGGCAGAACCAACATCTAATGTAAACAAATAACAATAACTGTATTGTTATGCCTCCTAAATCAGCATTCTTAAAGGATCCTCTGTGCTTTGAATTTATGGATTTTAACATTTCTCTCTATGCCCCACTAGATTAGCTTTTTGCTTTATGATTCCAAATGAATATAAATTTAATATTTCATTTAGAAGTATACTTAATGAGAAACTGTGGATTTGAGTGGATACATTACACAGCAATACATTTTTGGAGCTCACCATAGGGATCATACGGCAGGACCTGATGCAGTTGTTCATTCCAAACATAGACATGTAATCAGAATAGTCTCCCCTCCTAAAGAAATACTGATTTCCCATGTAGTTGGATTGATCATACATCATCCAGCATCCACTGTGCACTCTGCAAGAGTGACAGCGGCTCATGTAGGAGGAGAAATCAGCACAGTCGCCCATACAGTTATAAGAGCGACCCTGGAAGTTCCTCTCCTCGTAGAAGGTGACCTGAAAATTAAAATGTGATATTTCAAGGGATTTAAAATTAAAATTAACAAATTCAATAATTTTGGAGTTAAACTGTGTAGAAACTGGTGCTGGACCAAGGTTTACCCTCATTTTTGCGTTGGCTGATCCCCAGTAGTTCCACAAAGAAGCTGAAGCTGATTCTGCTTGTTGACTGACTGTCACCTGTGCTTTTATACTAGACCAAGACTAAAGACTACAGGGCCTCTATTGTTAGTCAATTCCTGACTGTGCAAGTTGGTTTAGAGGCCATTCTAGTTAAAGCTTGGTATGTTGGTCTTAGTGTTTACATTGTTTGAACTGTAGAATTTCAAAAGTCTGTGTTGCTAAAATAAAAGTATATAACTGCTCAAAAACCCCAAATAATGAGCTTTCATTCTGACAAATTGTTTTGTTCCAGATTTTGTTCATTATGTGACTATTCATTCACCATGTAGCATCATGCTACATAAGACAATTTATGGAAGAACACATCATCAGATAGCGCCAAATGCTGCTAGCGCTGATCAGATTGTGTAATTCAGCAGAAAATGAATGGAAATGATGACTCTGTTCTGGGGACATCATCAGTGAAGAGAGGGCTTCTCTGTCTCCTGAAAAAGCAGACCAGTGACCTTTTCAACGTGATTTATTAATGTGTGAGGTCAAGGTAGTCTAAGATGAGCATTTGTGGTTTTAATGAATATATACAGTCATGGCCAAAAATATCAGCACCCTTGCAATTATGTCAGAAAATGCAACTCTTCTCTCAGAAAATTGTTGCAGTTGCAAATAGTTTGATACTCACATGTTCAGTGATTTATTTTATTTAATTTTTTTGCATTAAAACAACAAAAAATCAAAGTCAAATCTGATACAATTCCACACAGAACCCCAAAAAATGCACTGGACAAAATTAGCGAAAGGTTCAAATTCAGGCTTTAGGATGCGTGGAAACCTCCTCCAGAGGGGGGCGGGCATAAATTGTCCCAAAAATAAGTAGAAAAATATGTAGAAATGCTGTAGGAAGGAGTCGTGAGGAAGAACCTTGTCTTTTAGTGACTTGGGGCCAACCTCATGATGAAGATGTGGCGGTTGGGGAGCTACGATGATTAGCTTTCACCGGACTATAGTCTAGTTGCCAACTGGTTTCTACGATCTTTGTTTATCTACTAGTGTCCAAATAATTCCAACAAAGTTTGAACAACGTGTTTTTCAAAAGAACAGTCTCTGTTATCCGTTCTCCTGTTTTTTAATTTTCGCAGATCAAGTCTGTTGGTGATAGGGCTGGGTATCGTTCCAAAATTTTCGACAACGGTGCCAATACTGATACCTTGACTTCGATACCTTTTCCTGAATGATACTTTTTTCGATATGAATTTTATGAAGTCAATTTTATCTAAAAAAAAAAAAAAGCTTCTTGACATTTATACAGACTCAGAGACTCGTGAGCCACTGCACAAAGGAACAAAATATATCCAACGCAATAAATCAGTGAAAATAATTTTGTGTCCCCCCACTTTTAAATTAATTTGTAAATGAATGTCTTGTATTGTAGAATGCATACTCAGCACCATCGAGTGTAACACACGATCATTAAAACAAAACCAAAAGTAAAAAAACGTGCATTCAAAAGCAATTTTAATACCCCGCGTTTAGAGAGTGACTCCCTGATGCCTACAAATTAGGCTATATAACATATCTAGGCTGTTATTACTATGTAGGCTATAATAGGTTGTGTAGTTGTCTCTAGCTCTGTATCATTCTGACCCAAAATGGTTGCATTTGTGATCATTTATTTGAGAATGTGCGAGTTAAAATTTGACGTGGTCGCATTTTCAGCAGAAGTCAGAATTCTGAGAGAGCTAGAGAGAATAGACTGCTTTGTATGCTTTCAAATCGATCTGCGTGGTGCTGCTTCTAGTCAAACCAGCCTGATCTCACAGCAATTCGTATGTATTTTACGAGGTGGCTAATTCGTATGAATTCCTACAACCTCACTCATAAGAAATCATACGTTTTGGGCTAAATCGTACATATTTTGCGAGTTCCCAATTCGTATGAATTCGTACGAATGCCCTTCACCTAACCCCGCCCCTAAACCTACCCGTCACTGGGGTCTAGGCAAATTGCACAAAAAATATGAGTGAGGTTGTACGAATTCGTACGAATTAGCCACCTCGTAAAATTCCCGTGAGATGGCGTTTGGTCAAACACACCTACTGCTGCAGGCTTATTGGCTCACTGATGTTGACGAGATTAACCTCTTAGGTTTTGAAGTTTGGTACCGAACGACAAGGCGTTTTTTGATGCTTGATGGTATTGAGACAATTCGGTCAGCTCCTAAAAAGTATCGAATGCGATATCCAGCCCTAGTTGGTGACCTTTGAGAAATTCGCTTAGAGGTTTGTACCTTGTAATAAAGGGGACAGTTTGTCGACAAACTGATATTTTCTGACAGAATCTGGCGTCTGGGGCTGGATCTTAATTGTCTAGGCATGGGGACAGCGATCTAACAACTGATATTTGAAAATCATGGAAATCACCTACGGTATTTGAAAATAGTTTGACGTTTCTGACAAATATTATATTACGTTACTACCACTCCTTCTAGAGACCTTCTACAAAAATAAAAAAGTTCATCTAGTACATTGTGATTCTCTGTTCTACTATTCTGAATCCATTCTGAGCTTAGTTTTTCCCTCACATGTGTGCGGTATATGTGTGTTTCAAAGACAACCGTTATGCTTGCTGTCAATTACACACAAGCACACACAAAACCATGCAACAAGTAATGTATATAAACTTGCATAAGATTTTTTAGTCGAAGAGAAATAAATGGAATTCTTGGGCTTAATTGCACACAATATGCACTGTGCTTTACTTGACAATTTACGGTTTCACCCAATGATACTTCAGTGTTTTCTTTTCCATGCTCTACAAAAAACTTAATTTATTCTGTTTGGAATCCAGTATAAATTCTATACACAAAACGTACTCACTGACAGACATAAGCGTTCAAATGGTCGCATGTGCTTTGTGTGTTTGTTCTGAAGGCACTCATGGTATGCAGCTGTGTGTGCCTCTGTGTAAGCGGTTCAAAGCACTTGCATCTCCAAATGCTTTTGTAATTCAAAAGTAACATAGACACAGTCAATTATGTCTTAAGGCAATACAGAAATATTGTATTGGTCAAACAGCAGGCCAAACAGACATATTGCAGAGCAAAAGAGAAAAATCAATCAAGACCTTTGTTTGAGAATTTTCTTAATATTTAAGCTTTCCCGATACAGAAAACATTTTGATTTGCTTCTTGTAATATGTTTCTTTGTTTTTCAGGGGTTTTTTTTCTCTCTTTTAGGACAACACATGGGTCGGCAAGTTGGTTAGAAATATATTTGGTCTGAAATCATAGATATTTCCTAATCTAAATCTGTTCTTAAAAAAAAATATTTACTGATGTGTTAATTTTATTTTAATGTCTATTGTGTCCTGCCAGTGATTCCTGAGTAATGTCTAGTCCATTCTATACATGTTTGGAAATAGTTTTGGGAAGTTTGGAAACTTAAAATAAAACAAAACATTTCTATGGACTACTTGTATTAGTAGCATTAATGATTTTCAAGACAATATTGTGTTGTTGTAGAGACAGTATTTTATTAATATATACGCTAGTACCAGGAGTCCATGATACGCCTCATGCTCATGAATCTCATGCCACCCATATTGCTGAAGCTCCTGTACTCTCCAGGCCTGAAGTACCACATCCTGCCTCTGTAGTGGGGCTGCTCATAGAAGAGCCAGTGGCCATCCATAATATGGCAGGACTGGCAGTGAGACATGCGGTAACGGTCCATGATGCTTTCACAGTCATCCATCATCTCGTACATCTGACCCATGAAGTTGTCCCTCTCGTAGATCCTCATTCTGTAGGATCCCCTGTACTGTAGTGGAAGAGAAGTACTTTATTTTCCAGTTTATCAGGTAGAACCAACATCTAATATAAACAAATAGAAATAACTATTTTGTTTTGCCTCATAATATATTATCATCAAATGTCCATGTAGCTTACCATAGGGATCATACGGCAGGACCTGATGCAGTTGTTCATTCCAAACATAGACATGTAATCAGAATAGTCTCCCCTCCTGAAGAAATACTGATTTCCCATGTAGTTGGGTTGATCGTACATCATCCAGCATCCGCTCTCCACTCTGCAAGAGTGACAGCGGCTCATGTAGGAGGAGAAGTCACCACAGTCGCCCATACACTCATAAGAGCGACCCTGGAAGTTCCTGTCCTCGTAGAAGATGACCTGAAAATTCAGAGTTGAACATTTAATAATTAATTTTTTTCTACTTTGATTTTTATTGAATTCCACATTGAAAATGTTAGCTGATATGAAGTTTACCTTGCCCATCATGGTGGCGCTGGCTGATCCTCAGTAGTTCCACAAAGGAGAAGCTGAAGCTGACTCTGCTTGTTCACTGACTGCTGTCAACCCTACCTTTATACTAGACGAAGACTAAAGACTACAGGGCCTCTATTGTTAGTCAATACCTGACTGTGCAAGTTGGCATATAAGCTGTTTGTTAAAGCGTAGTCTCTAGATCTTAGTACTCTGTCAGAAATCTTTCTGAAGCTGATGTTTGTTAAAATTTAAGAATCCCTTTTTTTTGGCCTGTAATTCAGGTTAATGATTTACAAAACCTGAACAGCACTAAATAACTGTACGAAACTAAATAACATGTAATTTAATATAGATTCTATGTTATTTTTTTGTGCACCCTATTAAGGTAGCAGTAGATTTAAGTAGAAACAGAAAATGTTTTTACATCCACATTTGATATCGTACAGCAAATTCATTTGTGAATGAATTGGTTAAACAAAGATTCAGTAATAACTACATTTGTTCCTGAATGAATCAGTATATTTAAATGAATTGGTTGAATGAGTAACTTGACACACTTATAAAGTCTTTTCATCAACTGTTGGTATAAACTATGATTAACTATGTACTGTTAGTACATACATAACTTCTCTCTGTGGGTCAGTGACAGCGCAGCTTTTGATTTGATGACTGGTGTGATTGTTTGTGTCAAAAGTTTGACAGACATACAGTGACTTGCGAAAGTATTCATCCCCCTACATTTTTTTCATATTTTGTTATGCTGCTGTCTTATGTTAAACTCTTTTAAATTACTTTTTTCCCCCACATCAATCTACACTCCATGCACCATAATGTCAAAGCAAAAACAGAATTTTCCCAACTTCATAAATGTATTCAAAATGAAATAAGTACATTGCATATGTATTTATTCCGGTACTTAGCTGAAGCACTTTTACAGACTCTTTTTGGGTATGGTGCAACAAAATTTGCACATCAATATTAGACATTTTCAGGTTTCTCCAGAAATTATTGATTGGTTTCAATCCCAGGCTCTGGCTGGGCCACTCAAAAACATTCACAGAGTTGTCTATAAGCCAATCTTGCTGTGTGCTTAGGGTTATTGCCCTATGGAAGGTTAACCGTCTCCCCAATGTGAGGTTCTGAATGCTCTGGACTGGGTTTTCATTAAGGCTATCTCAATATTTTGGTGCACTGAGCTTTTCTTCTACTCTGATGAGTCCCTCAGTCCCTGCCACTGAAAAACAGCCCCACAGCATGAGGCTACTACCAGTAAACTTTACTGTTGGGATGGTAGTCTGCAGGTAATGAGCAGTGCCTGGTTTCCTGCAAACATGATGCTTGGAATTAAGGTTCATTAGACCACAGAATCTTGTTTCTCACAGCCTGAGGGTCCTTTAAATGCTTTTTTGCAAATACCAAGTGTATTTTCATGTGTCTTAACTGAGAAGAGGATTGCGTCTTGCTATACCACCATTAAGCCCAGATAGGTGCAGTGTTGCAGTGATGTTTGTTCTTCTGTAAGTTATTCCCATCTGCATATATGATCATGGAGCTCAGCTAGAGTGACCAGCAGGTTCTTGATAACCACTCTAGCCAAGGCCCTGAATGCTTATGCGATTGAATCATTTATGTTTTTTTATGTTTAATAAATTCGCAAAGATGTTTTTTTTTTGCCATTAAAAGTAATTTAAAGCAGTTTAACAGCAACAAAACAAAATGTGAAAAAATGAATCCTTTCTCAGCTCCAGATAAAGTAAGTATCATAGTAGTATGTTAAAGTAACATCCACATGAATGCCAGGACCCAAGGTTTCCCAGCAGAACACTGCCCAGAGCGTAATACTGCCTCTGTCGGCCTGCTTTCTTCCTATATACATCTTGTTGCCATTTTTTCCCCAGATAAACATACACATGCCCGCCCATCTACCAGATCTAAAAGAAAATGTGATTCATTAAACAAGGCAACCTTCTTCTATTGCTTTATGCCAGTTCTAATGTTCATGTGCCCGTTGTAAGAGGCTTTGGTAGTGGATAGGTTTCATCATGGGCACTTTGACCATCTGCTGCTATACGCAGTCCCATTGGCAACTAATTCTGATGCACTGTGTGACACCTTCCATTCATGGCCAGTGTTAAGTTTTTCAGGAGTTTGAGCTACAGTAGATCTTCTGTGTGGTCAGACCTGATGGGCTAGTTTTTACACCCAATTAGGTACTAATCAGTTAGTACTACAAATAGGTACTAATTAATTGCATAATGGAAACATTTCACAAGACTTGCTGTTTTGCAGATTCTCTGACCTTATCGTTTAGCCATCACTATTTGGCCCTTGTCACTCCAAACTTTTCGTTTTTTCCTGTTTCCAACACATGATATTCAAGAACTGACTTTTCACTTTCTGCTTAATATTATCTAACACCTTGACAGGTGCCATTGTAATGATATAATTAATGTTCTTCACTGTACCTGTGTGATTAGTTTTATGGGTTTTATTAGTTTTATCTACTTTCTGATTTCCATCTCTAAGTAAAGCATGGCTACAAAAGGCAATCTACAATTTCTTGTTTAAATGAGTGCACCATAATGTATTGTATGGGGACATTCCAAAATGTTTAGAAAACTGTGGGTCATTTTTGGGTTTGTAAATAGAAAAGGTTGTGTAATATGTGAAGGTTATGTAATCAGATGTTGCATGTCGTAATATAAGAATTGTAGTGGCTGTGCAGACTGATTATAAGACTTGTACAGTAATGAATACTGTACAGTAATTTTCATTTTTTTATCACTACAAAAACTGCTGCACCATTATTAACTTAATTTTTTTGTTCACTTCCATCTATGGTTGTGGTAACACTGTTCAGATATCATGACAAGTTGTTTACTAAACGTCTATTATTTTTACTATATTTTAGCTGAATACATTTTTTTTTTTTAGACACATTGACAATATTGTTGACATTTGTGTTGTAGATCCTATCGGTCAGATCACAACCACTTGTTTAAATGAGCTATTTGACAAACCAGATCTTTAAATCTTTTTGGTTCCCAAAACATTCTACTTCAGTTAGGAAACATGATGTTAGCTTAAACTGTTGGGGGACACACACAGCTCTATATTCCAGACTGCGTGAAATTTTATTTCCACCATTAAAACATGCTCTGCTCTAGAAGAACTGGGTGTCATTGTTTGTAACTTGTCTTTTGAAAGCCTAATATTACCAAAGGATGTATTGCAAACAAAATATAGTAATTGCTGATTATTTTTACATTTCTTGATAAATTTTGAAAAATTATTTTTTCTCATGAAAAGTTTGTTTGTGCATTACTGAAGTAAATATAAGTGGCATTAATGACTTTTAAGACACAGTATATTTAGTGTTATGGAGAAAGTGTTTTATTAATAGAAACCCTGGGAAATTAGTACCAGGAGTCCATGATACGCCTCATGCTCATGAATCTCATGCCACCCATATTGCTGAAGCTCCTGTACTCTCCAGGCCTGAAGTACCACATCCTGCCTCTGTAGTGGGGCTGCTCATAGAAGAGCCAGTGGCCATCCATAATGTGACAGGACTGGCAGTGAGACATGCGGTAACGGTCCATGGTGCTGTCACAGTCATCCATCATCTCGTACATCTGACCCATGAAGTTGTCCCTCTCGTAGATCCTCATTCTGTAGGATCCCCTGTACTGTAGTGGAAGAGAAGTAATTTTAGTCTATTAGTTAGACAAACCTGTTTATGTTTATATGTTAAAAAAATGAAATCAAGCTTACCATAGGGATCATACGGCAGGACCTGATGCAGTTGTTCATTCCAAACATAGACATGTAATCAGCATAGTCTCCTCTTCTGAAGAAATACTGATTTCCCATGTAGTTGGGATTATCATACATCATCCAGCATCCACTGTGCACTCTGCAAGAGTGACAGCGGCTCATGTAGGAGGAGAAGTCACCACAGTCACCCATACACTCATAAGAGCGACCCTGGAAGTTCCTGTCCTCAAAGAAAGTGACCTGAAAATTCAAATGTAATATTTTAGTGACATAAAGTGAAATATGGCAAATCCAAAATTTTGTAGTTAAACTGTGTGGAAAATGGTGCTGGATCAAGGTTTACCTTCATGGTTGTGCTGGCTGATCCTCAGTAGTTCCACAAAGGAGAAGCTGAAGCTGATTCTGCTTGTTGACTGACTGTTACCTGTGCTTTTATACTGGACTAAGACTAAACACTACAGAGCCTCTATTGTTAGTTAATTCCTGACTGTGCAAGTTGGAATAGAGGCCATTCTAGCTAAAGCTTGGTATGTAGATCTTAGTACTCAAAATGTTTAGAACATATATTGGTTAATATTCAAAAAAAAAAAAACAGTGAATCGGATAAACTCTTAAGAAATGCTGAAAAAGCTTTACAATAATGTTCTATTTATTAACACTAGGTTATGCTTAACATATCATGAATAATAGTTAATCTATGTTAATTGTAAAATGTTCCCAGTTGAAAGTTGCAGTTGGTGGTCAGTTTTTGCATAAATGCTTGTGACCAATTTTATTGTGAAAAACATTTGCGTTTAACTCTAGTGAGAAACTAGTATTGTAGAAATCAAATATTCACCTAATTATCACCAAAGCACATGTATAGACTGTTATGCTGGTTCAAAATCCTGTCTGAAATCAGTTTTAGGATGTACCTTTATGCACAAATGCAACCTGTCAGGTTATAATATAATAAGACACCTGAGCAAGTTTTCAGATACAGCCTAAGTTTGTATTTGCATCATGTGGCAGTTATTTTAGATTGAGAACTTCTGGCAGTATGAATTTGGTTTATTTTTGTTGTTTGTGAGCATGCTTTTTGGAATCATGGTTAGCCACTTGCTTACCACATAAAAAGATTAAGAGATGACTGATAGGACGATGGCGAATGATTTGCAAATCCTGGGCACCACTAACAAACATCTAATCTTTTAAAATGTGTGGTCAGTACTGCCGCTCCGTAGTACACAGGCCACTTATAGCAAGTTTCATGAGTGACAACCGCATTTAAATGCAGGAGTAAGTCACACAAATTATTACGTTCCATCTGCCAATTTTTCGCTGTCGATTTTAACTAAACTACCGCTGATAAACATGCTGTGTTTTATTTATGCTCAGGAGGCTGCTTTAGAGAGCGCTGTCTCGCAGTGTTGCCATGGTCTTAGCTCATAAAGCTAGGCATTTTGCAGAGTTAATAAAGCGGTCTGTTGCGGATAGGAGATATATGATTTTTGTTTATGTTATAAAACACAAAGCATTTGGGTGTTTTTTTTTTTCTAAGAAGATCTAGCAACACTGACACTTTACCACAGGGCTTGTGAGCTCAACTAGCCCTGTGTCAAAATGTGCCAAGGTTTAGACTACTTTCACTGGTATTTTTTTGCATCTCACATAGAGATGAAGACACATTTCTGATGCACATTTAAATATGTAGTTGTTCAGTTCTGTACACACTGCGTAGAGCTGTCGATCAGCAGAGCTGTCGATACCCAAACCTTGACAACAGTAAGTCTGGTCTGGTATCCAAAATACCCCAAACAAGTGTAAAACAGTCTTCCGTCAGTCAAGAAGTTGACCAATGAAAACCAGAAAAGAGCAGAGGCAGGAGACAAAGTGATGATGATAAAAAGTGTTGCTGAGTTTATTGAATAATCTTAGTTGCGTATATCTCAATGTTCAGACTTCGTCTGAAGAACAATTCAGTAAGCAATGATATATCAAACTGATTCATGACAACACCCAATAAAACCTTGGGTTTCCATAAACATCTCCTCTTATCTATCTCTCGTTCATACAAATAAAACAGTTCATGAAACTCCACAATCATGAGACTGAACCATAATGAAAATGCACAAGCAAGGAAAAAATAACAAGAAATATAAAATATAGAAATATAATAAAATGGTAACATTTTAATACAATTAATAAGAGAAATTAATAAATTAATAATAAAATACTTAAATGTATAATAATGATAAAACAATTAAATAACCAAATAATCAAATAATGAATTATGTGAATAACTAATGATTATAATATGATTATTAATAATTATGTAAATAAATGATTATAAATGAATTAAAAAACATACAAATCAAACACAACACAAACAATTGCATTTGAGGATCTAAGGATCCTTCACCGTGATATAATTGCAAGAGAAAGTACTGATATATGTTTTTTCCTCACATCTTGTATTTATTTATTACACGTTATTTCCTTTCCGAACACGGTATTCGGATTAAAATCATGATGGAAGTCTATTTTTGGTGTAAAATTATTTCAACTTCAGAACTTCAAACTTTAAACGTTTTGCTTATACAACTCATTGTGTGCTTCCTTGGTATTTACATAAGAGCACATACTGATGTATTGTGTTCCCTTTCATTTATTACATAATATCTTTTTTAGTTTTCAAAATATGTTTTAAAAAGTCTTCATTTTACAAAATCTGCAGAAACCTTGCTATACAGACTCTGACCATTTCAAGAATTTTTACAATGGAGAGCCTAACTGAACATCATGTTTAAAGAAAGGAAAATTTATATTTGGCCCCATTGTTCAGACTAATTTGTTCAGTTTTGTTTTTGTAAAAGGTTTAATGACACACCAAACTGAAGCTGAAAGCTAATTGGCTAGATTAGTTATCTTTGAAAATGACTGGATAGATATGGAAGGAAGCAACATTCATTTGGCCTCCCTCAAACCTTTTTTGGCTACATTATGGAGGCAAAATGTGGCATTGGTCATTTTAGTAATGAGAACATCCTTAATGCTGTCAGCCACAGTGATTGCAACTCATCTGGGCTACCAAGTATAAAATAATTTTTTACAAATACATTTTTAATTTAAATACATCCAAGTTGTGCACATTATTGGGTAAACTCCCAACTACATGTTCAGAAGCTACAATTCCTGATGCTGATCTGTGACAACTCTCTCCACACATTCACGCAAAGAGATGATGATAGATATGTTCTTAAAAAAAGTAAGAAGAATGGCAGTAATCATACTTTTAGAACTGGCTCAATTAGAATTGGCTCAAGGCAGTTTCACCACCAAAGTGCCAGGGTCAAGAGTGGCAGCATTGGCTCATTTGTTAATTTATTTAACAAATTGATTTATTTTGTGTCTAAAGTATAAAGAGTGTCCATGAGTTATAAAATTAAAAATGATTCATATTTACAATTTGTGGTGTTTTTTTTTTTCTTTCTTTTTTGGGCTACTTGTAGTAGTGGCATTAATTATTTTCAGAACGCAATGTTATTTTATTGTTTTTATTATTAGTGGCATTAATAATTTTCAAGTCAGTGTTTAGTGTTGTAGAGAAGTAATTTTATTAATATAAACACTAATACCAGGAGTCCATGATACGCCTCATGCTCATGAATCTCATGCCACCCATATTGCTGAAGCTCCTGTACTCTCCAGGCCTGAAGTACCACATCCTGCCTTTGTAGTGGGGCTGCTCATAGAAGAGCCAGTGGCCATCCATAATATGGCAGGACTGGCAGTGAGACATGCGGTAACGGTCCATGATGCTGTCACAGTCATCCATCATCTCGTACATCTGACCCATGAAGTTCTCTCTCTCGTAGATCCTCATTCTGTAGGATCCCCTGTACTGTAGTGGAAGAGAAGTCATTTTAGTCCTTTAGTTTAGATAAACTAATTAGTTTTTATGTTAAATAAGCTGAAATCAAGCTTACCATAGGGATCATACGGCAGGACCTGATGCAGTTGCTCATCCCAAACATAGACATGTAATCAGCATAGTCTCCCCTCCTGAAGAAATACTGATTTCCCATGTAGTTGGGGTGATCATACATCATCCAGCATCCGCTCTCAACCCTGCAAGAGTGACAGCGGCTCATGTAGGAGTGCATGTCAGCACAGTCGCCCATACACTCATAAGAGCGACCCTGGAAGTTCCTGTCCTCAAAGAAAGTGACCTGAAAATTCAAATGTAATATTTTAGTGATGTAAAGTGAAATGTAGCAAATCAAATAATTCTGGAGTTAAACTGTTTGAAAAATTGGAGCTGGAACAAGGTTTACCTTCATGGTTGTGCTGGCTGATTCTCAGTAGTTCCACAAAGGAGAAACTGAAGCTGATTCTGCTTGTTGACTAACTGTCACCTGTGCTTTTATACTAGACCAAGACTAAACACTACAGTGGCTCTATTGTTAGTCAATTCCTGACTGTGCAAGTTAGCATAGAGGCCATTCTAGTGAAAGCTTGTTATGTAGTTCTTAGCACTCATGTTTATTAAGACCCCAACACTTGAAGTTGAAACATTTCTAGTGCTATGTATGTGACAAAATTACAAGTACAAATAACCAAAGGTATTATTTATCTCAGATAGGAATGTCTATCAGAGTTTTATATTCAGAGATGTTGTTTTATAAAATACATTGATTCTACTGTAATCAGTATTTTAAACAATCTGTAATTAATATCTTTGCCATTTAAAGTATGTTTTGCAAATGTATATTTACAGTATTTAGTAAAGTCATATACAGTGTACCTTTTTTAAGTTCTGCCTTAACTGACAGTTCTACCCATAGCAACTGTTTATTTGCCAACAATTTATTTTGCTTTTAGATGATGCAAGTCTAAAGAGTGTCCATGTGTTTAGAACATTTCTATGAAATTGTGTATGTAAAATTATTCTAAACACAATTAAATGTTGTTGCTGAGTGATTCATATCAATAACACAAGGTATCCAGACAGAATCAAGCAGTATTTCTTTTTTATTTGTTTCTTTGCTTTTTTTTTTCCTTTCTCAACATTTTAAGTACATTTTGAGAAATCCATGCTGTTGATTATACTGTGCATTAAAGCCAGCTAAACATATATCAATAAGAGCACTAATGTGTGCACCCATTTAAGATTACTGTAACCTAAAGTAATCTAACATTATTTGTTTATGTATTGATTTAGGTCATAGTAGTGTTTGTATTAACTAAAAAGTTCACAGTGCCATAGTGACTGTGTTGCAAGAAACATATATCATATATCAGTTATTAACTGTTATATCAAATGAAGCCTTTCTCTTTTAAGTCAACAGTGAGAAGCATTTTTATTTGCAGTTTGTAGTTTTTAATCATGTTACTGCAGCTAAACATGCTATGCAATGTCACAAATGATTCCAACCCACATAAGAATATTTAAAGACCTACACAGAGTGATGAAACTCATTTTTATTAGTCTATGCTGACTATCAATATTTGCTTTGTGTACATTTTGAGATGTTACAGGGAAATTGTGTGTGCCTGGGTCTGTTTGTACTGGATTAACCACATTTACGTGTTGAGAACTAAATGTCCTCATTAGCTCAGTGTATAACCATTATGCCTATGGAATGTCCTTATAATGAGAGAGAAACAGGAGACTTGTATAAATGTATAAAATGCATATTTACTAGGATGAGCAAAAATTATTAGTTAATCAAGCAATGTCTCTTTATCAATGATGATCAGTGACTTTGTAGCAAATAAAGTCAATAAACAAAGTGTTTCATTAGAATTATTTTATTTGTTTTTGATTATGTTTTAATATTCAGATGTATTCAGGTATTTTAAAAATAAGGATCTTTGATTTATTTTTTTTATCATAAATTACATGTTCAGTCATTCTCATAATCCTAAAACTCTAAACCTGAAGTACATCATACTGCATTTTGATGCCTTTAGTTGTTTAACTCTTTCCACACCAGCAATTTATGATACTGCAAGCCACCAGCAGCATTTATGATCATTTTCACAAAACTTTCAAGGGCCCCAGCATATTTTGTTGTATGAATATATGGACATGCATGTCAAAAGAAAGAACATAGTCTATGCTTTTAAGTAAAACTCATTTTATTCTAGCTTCATGCATTCCTTTTTTTATCAAAACCTGAATGTAAGTTTCAGTAAAAAATATATATATTCAAAAAAATAACAAAACGATTAGAAAGTTGTATTTTTGTCAAACACTATGTCTGGACATTAAGACGGAGATGGGGTAGAACACTTCCATCAACACCCCCAAAGCTTTCACAGTTCTATATCACTTCTTGGGTCAACATTTTATTCTGTAACTTTAGACTGTTTCAACTTATTTGGTGTTTAATGTTCAGTGAGCATGTTATTTTACATGTGCGTCTGCTTGCATATGCTATTGCTTGTTTCTGCTTCTTTAACTGTTTTGATCTTCTTCTGTACTCTTTCAGAATATGTATTAGTTTATCATTTTGTTAATTTAAGTGTGTTTTTGTGGAATACTCATTTTACCAACACAATGTTTGCTTTTGTAGAGAAATTATTTTATTAAAATACTAGATGTGTTCATTAATCAGGCAAATATAGGTGGTATTAATTTTCAAAACACAATGTTTAGTTACAAGTTATTTTATTGAAACTTGGAACACTAATACCAAGAGTCCATGATACGCCTCATGCTCATGAATCTCATGCCACCCATATTGCTGAAGCTCCTGTACTCTCCAGGCCTGAAGTACCACATCCTGCCTCTGTAGTGGGGCTGCTCATAGAAGAGCCAGTGGCCATCCATAATATGACAGGACTGGCAGTGAGACATGCGGTAACGGTCCATGGTGCTGTCACAGTCATCCATCATCTCATACATCTGACCCATGAAGTTCTCTCTCTCGTAGATCCTCATTCTGTAGGATCCCCTGTGCTGTAGTGGAAGAGAAGTCCTTTAATTTAATTTTTTGTGACCTCACACTTCAAATTTCAAGTTCAAATTTAGACATAAAATCTAAATTTTAACTGTAAATTGAATATTCCTTCAAGACAATTGTCCAGAGTGTAATGATTTCATCCAAACACATCAAAATGTTCATGAAGCTCACCATGGGGATCATACGGCAGGACCTGATGCATTCATTCATTCCAAACATAGACATGTAATCAGCATAGTCTCCCCTCCTGAAGAAATACTGATTTCCCATGTAGTTGGGTTGATCGTACATCATCCAGCATCCACTGTGCACTCTGCAAGAGTGACAGCGGCTCATGTAGGAGGAGAAGTCAGCACAGTCGCTCATGCACTCATAAGAGCGACCCTGGAAGTTCCTTTCCTCGTAGAAGGTAACCTGAAAAATCAAAGTTATTCTTTTAATGTTTTTCAGTTATATATGTGAAATTAAAGTAATGTGAATAACATCTAATGTAAAATTGTTGTTTCAATAAAATTTACTTTGCCCATCATGGTTGCGTTGGCTGATCCTCAGTAGTTCCACAAAGGAGAAGCTGAAGCTGATTCTGCTTGTTGGCTGATTGTCACCTGTGCTTTTATACTGGACCAAGACTAAAGAGTTCACCCTCTCTATTGTCTGTCAGTTCCTGACTGTGCAAGTTCAAATAGAGAGCATTATTACTAAAGGTTATTATGTAAATGTGTAAATATATTTGTCATTATTCTAGCACTTCTTATTTTCATTCCAAAATAATAAAAAAAAAGTAAACACACTGATTAAGCTAATATTTTCTTCTTATATGCCAAAATATAGTATAGCATAGTTTTTGTATGTATAAAATATTTTGTACCACTTTTGAAAAGTGTTCACTACAACTACTCACAAACAAAACTGAACATTTTTAGATTGTTGTACACAGAAGATAATTAGTTATTACACTGGAAGAAAAAGCTTTTTTCACAATTTTCATTTTACAATTACAAAGAAATGGCAACTGATGTTGAATTGTGTAAAATTTTAATGTATAAAATTTTAAATAGTATTTGCTTGTAAAACAATAATTATCTTACAACTTACATAGTGTCTTGTGTAGCCTTGTTTGTATTGCCAATTTGAATTGATTTTTGGTTAGCTGAGTGCTTTGTCTCAGTGGGAGAAATAAAAAAATGTGTTCTACTCCTATTGAGACAAATTAGCTCAAACTCAACTCAAAAAATAAATACATTAAATAATAATAAGAAGAAGGAGAAATCCAGTAGAGCAAGGTTCCCTAAAATAACCTCAACATTCCGGTTAGTAGCAAAACCTTGGTTCCCTGAGATAAGATATTGCACGCTATGGAGAAACTCCTGTTTACCCCAAATACCTGATTTGTTTACGTTCATATAGCTGCATGAACAAATGATGCTTTAACCTGTCAATAGAGATGGAGCCGACTGCTACACAAGTTGGCTCTAAGCGCCTTTTTGTCAGAATCTGTCGGCTGATAGCGACAGTCACCGACTCGCATGCAGGCTTATAGCATGGCAGGCTGCGCAACACTCATTCCTCTATCTCATGGAACTGAGGTTACATTAGTAATGCTATGTTAGTCTCTCCCGTTGCATTGTACGTTATGGGGAATGCATACAAGCGTAATGCATACAATGCTATAAGCAAGCGCAAAACAAAGTATGCATACATGAGCTGATTATAAAACCCAAGCCCCAGGCTAAAGCCAAAGAAGGGAGACAGGTCTTAAGCAGCAGGGGCTGCAAGTCGGCCGACTGGAGCGGCTTGAAGGGAGGAGTGGTAGGGCTGTATGGACTATAGAAAACTTCCAGGTCAGCACAGTATGAGGATGAGGTGAATTCAATCTCCAAGCTCCCCTCTAAAAATGCCACATATACTTTGAGAGGGGTGCATTCCTTATCCAGCAACTCTTGCAGAAAGGTTAACACAGAAGACACATTACAAGAAGACAATGCTACTGGCCAAGAGGCTCCCCATAGCAGCTGAATTAACTCGGGCTACCATGAGGACCAAACATTTGGCTTCCCTGACCATCTGATGACCTGAGGATAGGGCAATCAGGGTGAAGGCATACAAGTGAGTGCTGAGATCAGACTGCTTTGAGGAATAAATTGGGCAGTGAAAGTTGTCTTCTGAGGCAAAGAGGTCCACCTCTGCTCTCACGAAGACAGACTAGACCGTCAGAACCATTTGGGGTTGTATTCTCCATTGTGCTGGTGCTACATTGCCCCTGGACAGCATGTCCACTCCTTGGTTCAGTCTGCCTTGCATGTGAACTGCTCTCAGCGAGAGCATCCTCTGGAAAACTGACGGGATGTGAGTCTAAAGAACGCTGCTGGATTTTCAGGGAGTGTTCCAGCATAATCCATGCCCGCATCTGGACTGAACTGATAATTGTCTCCAGAAAGATGAATCACTGATTGAGAGAGAGAGAGCTCTTGGCTAAATTGATCTTTAGCCCAAGCCACTCCAGGTAGCTAAGCAGCAGCAATCTGTGAGTGATGAGTTCCTGTTATGATCTGGCTAGCATCAAGCCAGTCATTTCCATCTGTCTCAGAGGGGAAAGAGCCACATCCAGCCAGAGATCTGAATGGTACAACTGTATATTGATAAGCCACCCCCTCAAACATTAATCTCAAAAACAGTCTGTGATGAGGGGCTATCTGGATGTGAAAGTAGGCATCTTTCAGATCCACCGATACAAACCAGTCCCCGGGGCATATTTGTGCGAGGATCTGCTACACTGTAAAAAAAAAAAAGAATTAAATTTAAATTAAAAATAAAAAATGTAAAAATTAAACAGCTTAAATTTGTTACCTGGCTGCCTTCAAATTTTAAGTTCAGTCAACTCAAAGAAGTTTAGACAACTTGAAATGTTAAGTTGTACTAGGTGACAACTTAGATAGTTGAGTTGATTCGACTTAAAATTTTAAGGCAGACAGGCAACAAATTATTTTAAGTTGACTCAGCAAATTGTGTGTTTTATTTTTTACAGTGTACAAATTCATCATTTTGAACTTCCATTTCATAAGCGTGCAGTTCAGGTACCCGGCATCTCTCTTGGGAACTAGGAAGTAGCGGTGGTAAAAGCCTTTTTAGCTGTTCGCTAGAGGAACCATTTCTATGGCTCCTTTTGCAAGCAGAGATTGCACTTCAGACCAGAGACCGTGAGCATTATTGTCCTGCACCAAAGTTTGGATAAAAGCGATGAGGACTGCGAGCGAACTGGAGCAAGTAACCCCGTTCTAAGATTTTTAGAACTCAGGAGCCGGATTGCAAGTGGTCTGAGTGTTTCAAGTGGCAGGTCGCCACAAGGAGGTGGGAAACTGACACTAGTGATAGTGGGAAGTGGAGAAGTTGCTATCACAGATGTAATTTGTTTGGGTGCATGCTGAGTGAGATGGACCAGAGCTAAGTGGGTGAATGCAGAGTGAGTGCAAGACTTCTTTCAGGCAGAAACTGACCCTCTCCTCTTTCTCTCTGCTTTGGTATCAGGATGTTTTAGGGACAGCACTGCTCTGGTGTTGGGACCTTTAAGCTTAGGATTCAAGTAGCATCTAGCCGTCTGAGGGCGCTTCTGAAACCCAGGTTCAGATTTAGGCTGAGGCTTCCCCATAACATGCTATGCAATGTTTGAAAGGCAACCTCTATTTCTTTTTTGGATCTGTCAAGATAAGAAGTAAAAACTGTTTTTTTTCCCCTTGAAAACACAATCTGACAAGATAGTGGTTAGAATATGTTTGACAACATGAAATGAAAAATATTCCAAATAAAATGTATTTATTTATTTATTTATTTGGAAACAACACATTTCATTGGTTTTTAATTTTAGATTTTTAGAGTCTCAGTTTCCATTGATTTTTTTGTGGTGTGGAAAAGGAGCAGAAATAAACAAAAAGATGAGATTTTGTTTAAAAAAGGCTTGAGTAAATAGTGGCAGATTTATGCATTTTATGTTCAAACAACTGAGAGATTTGAACTGTGATTTAATAGCAAGGATAGAGTAAAGAGAGCATAAGTGGGAAGTGCAGGCCTTCCTGTTATTGACATCAAATACATGTATGTAGTATTGCATAAATTAGGAATGTGTTCATCAGTTTGTGCACTGACATAGGCAAGCATTTATTTAAAAAAAAAAAAAAAGGGCTAGCAAGCTGGCAAGTGTTTTGTTGATTTTGTAATGAGGGCCTAAAGGAAAATGTTTTTTTAGAATCACAGATGTTTCTGTATCTGGTGTAAAAAATGTTATATTTTATATTAGATTTTTTAGGTGGAATGTAGGTGGTATGTAAAAATCAAGCAAATAGCCATAAAAGTTTTATGATAAAACAACTAAGGCAACTTACCACACTATTGAATACGGTTTGGTGTGCTTCATAAATAAAATGTCTCTGCTCTCTGCTGTAGGCTACATGAGGTTTAAGTGCTCTGTTCAAGGTTGTAATATGCTGGTGGTTTTTAAAAGATTTTTAAAGAGATTTAAGATCACTGACTGTGGACTTAATGTTGCACAGCCGATATAGTGATTTTAAAACTAGTTGATATTTTAATGTTTGAGATTATTTAAAAAATTAAATGTTGTTGGCTATCTTATTAAACAGATCTTGGATTATCAATTATATGTTTGAAGCTTTTACTGTTTTTTTATTTATTTATTCATGAGTGAAGCACTGGTGTGTTACTGTGTTCATTAATCAGGCAAATATAGGTGGTATTAATTTTCAAAACACAATGTTTAGTTACAAGTTATTTTATTGAAACTTGGAACACTAGTACCAGGAGTCCATGATACGCCTCATGCTCATGAATCTCATGCCACCCATATTGCTGAAGCTCCTGTACTCTCCAGGCCTGAAGTACCACATCCTGCCTCTGTAGTGGGGCTGCTCATAGAAGAGCCAGTGGCCATCCATAATATGGCAGGACTGGCAGTGAGACATGCGGTAACGGTCCATGGTGCTGTCACAGTCATCCATCATCTCGTACATCTGACCCATGAAGTTCTCCCTCTCGTAGATCCTCATTCTGTAGGATCCCCTGTACTGTAGTGGAAGAGAAGCCATTTTAGTTCATCAGCCAAATTTGTTTATATGTTATCTTATAAGCTAAAACTAAGCTTACCATAGGGATCATACGGCAAGACCTGATGCATTCATTCATTCCAAACATAGACATGTAGTCAGCATAGTCTCCCCTCCTGAAGAAATACTGATTTCCCATGTAGTTGGGACGATCATACATCATCCAACATCCACTCTCCACTCTGCAAGAGTGACAGCGGCTCATGTAGGAGGAGAAGTCACCACAGTCACCCATACACTCATAAGAGCGACCCTGGAAATTCCTGTCCTCGTAGAAGATGACCTGAAAAGTCAAATGTATTTTTTTATGTTTTATATCTATGAAATTAAAGTAATGTCAATTAAATCTAGTGTAAAACTGTTGTTGGAATTACATTTACCTTGCCCATCATGGTTACGTTGGCTGATCCTCAGTAGTTCCACAAAGGAGAAGCTGAAGCTGATTCTGCTTGTTGGCTGACTGTCACCTGTGCTTTTATACTAGACTAAGACTAAACACTACAGTGGCTCTATTGTTAGTCAATTCCTGACTGTGCAAGTTAGCATAGAGGCCATCAGAGGACCAACATACATGCTTTTGTTTTTAGTATTTTCCTGTCAGTTGTTCTTCAAAATACCTTTACAAATGTTGTAGATTCAAATGTGAATGTTAAGTGTGTGTTAACCTTTCAACATGTTTTTCTCTAATTCATGTTGGCCACAATTATTGGCACCCAATTAGTGCAATGTCCTCTTCCTAAGGTAACAGCTCTGAGTTTTCTCCTATAATGCCTGATGAGTTTGGAGAACACCTGACAAGAGACCAGAGACCATTTCTTTATACTTCATACTTCCTCTCTTCAGATCCTTCAGATTCATAGCTCCATATTGGTGCTTCTTCTCTTCAGTTCACCCTACTCATTTTCTATAAAGTTCAGATCAGGGAACTTTTGTGCTTAATGACACATTTTTATGTTGATTTTGTCCTGATGGAAGATCCGACCATGGCCCATGATAACATTTTTAACAGAGACTGGTTTCGATTTTTTTATTTGTTTTATTATTTTTAGCTATTTTCTTACAGCCACTAATTGCAGTTTATTTTTTATTTACTGTTCATTTTTATTCAGCTTCAATACTACATTGGCCTGCGCTTAAACTGACAGTAATTAAAAAAGCTCATGGATGGGTTATTGCTAATAGGATACCACATTCGGTAAGGTAAGCACAAAAAATTATGATATTATCTTCCAGAAACGTTTTCAACACTATCAAAAACAGTAGCATTTTACATAACACAGATCTGTATAACAAGTAAGTTGTAGAATGAAATGAAATGCAAACACCTCATCCTCATCTTGAGGCCCAACTGGGGTCCTTACGCAGATCCAGAGCCAGTGGCTGCAGTGTTCTTTAGTAACTGCTTGTTCATTGATGGTCTGGTGCAGGGTTTGACTAGGTGTTCCCAACCTGATGGTCGATGTTGCCACAAAGCCCCTGCAGCCAATCTCCACCAGATGAACCAATGCTTTCTGTCCCTTATGTTGAGCATCCAACATCTCTGCATACTAAAACTTCTTCCTCTCATGTTACTTCTTAGTAACCACCTTTTGGCATTAAAATAGTACTGTCCAGATTTGATAAAGATGTGCAAAAACCATTAGCACTGAAAAGAGTGTTTTACACTTGTCAGATTACTGGTATTTGCACCAATTATTAACGCCCATTAGCGCTGCTCTTGGTAGATTGCGCTGGTCATTATTGGCAATTTTCCCCTCCCATCTGCACTTTTATGGAATTTGCCCTGTTTAGAAAGTCTGGTGTAGGTTGCACCTACATATGTACTAACTCTCATTAGAGTGTTCATAGAGTATTAGTAGAGTGGTAAGGTTAGGGTTTGACATGTACTTGCAGAGTTACTTATAGTCAGTAGAATGTCTGTTGGGAGACTATTAAGCTGACAGTCTACTAATTCTCTAATAAGAGTTAATTGACATGTTCGTCCAACTTTGTCAACAGAATGTTCAAAAGGGACCATCAATACCAATAATACTTATTTATGCTGAACAAAAGGGACATAACCACTGCTGGAGTTTTTTTTAGGTTGCCCTGAGCAGGAAGTTGATTCAACTCAGTCTCCATCTCCCACAGTTTACTCCAGCTGATTTTCCTCTTCTCTTTGCTCTTTCAGTTTGTCCAATGTTTCTACTGGACTTGACACAGACCTAAACTCCCCTGACACAAACCCAGTCCTCCTCTTCTCTGTTGAACATGGCCCCCTTTGGACACCCCTGGGCAGGGCCGTCACCATAAAATCTTCATTGGGGGGGCATTTCGTTTTCATGGGGGGGCACATTTTTTATGATAAAAACAGACATTCACCTAAACAATAACAACCTGTATTATAACTAAATATAAGCTGAAGGTAGCCTACTTCAGATATGTATGCTACAATACTGCGCTAAAATTTGCCTATTTTCTCTAATCTGTATAGGCCTATAACAATGAATTTGTAATTTACAACGAAATCATGACAATAAAACCAGTAAAAGCTTTAGATTTAAAAAAAAAAAAAAATATTTGTACATTTTTAAAGCTAATTTTAAAACATTTGCTGCATGATTGGGTCGACAAATCCTTTACATTTTATAGTTTTCAGACAGAGGAACAACAAAAAAAAAACTGAAAATATGAGCAGCTATAAAATTATGGTACAAATTTATATATACAAATTATAAAATATTTCACAAATAATAATGGCATTCGTTATGAACAACATAGGCTATAAAAGCGTAACCATAACGAATTTAGAGAGAAACTGAAACGCACATCTCAAATATGCCATTTCGCACGACGAGAGACTCCGGCGCGATCGCTTAGATTTTTTTCTCCCTTTATAAAATACTATGTAATTTTTGGTCCTATAGATAAGAAAAAGACATTATTCGGAACTGTAAAAGGTTCACCTTTTATTTGTGTACAGTCACAATAAAAACTTTCGTAAAATAAAGAAAGTCTTCTTACAGCCTTTTTATGACTATTTATTTTATTCCTTTATATGTTGTTTTAATCAGATTTCTGCAAGTGGGTGATGTGACGATGTGTGAATCTTTATGCGCAGTGCGTGCCCGTCCGCTACGCCAATATGTTTACATCCAAAGTTACAAATTAAACTTATGCGCAAAATTGGAATATCGCATAAAACATTTGCGAATAAAGCACTGTGAGTTGAACAGAACAAAATCGTTACTTCCTAATTAACTTGCACTATATATCACAAAAAAAAATTTTTTTTTGCTGCAGTAGGAGATGGCACCAGGCTATATGAAAGAAATTACGAACTTCAGAGCGCGCAGACGAAACGCAGTCATGTTATTTTGAGAGCCTGCTGTTTGTGAAAAAAGTTCTGGGAGTTAATTATAACGAAGCACTTTTAAGAGACAAGCATTTTAGCATGACAAAACTAGCATTTCAGATGCTGTGCAATGAGATGGCTCCTTTGGTTAGTACATTTA
This sequence comes from Cirrhinus molitorella, assembly GCA_033026305.1. Lineage (NCBI taxonomy): Eukaryota > Metazoa > Chordata > Actinopteri > Cypriniformes > Cyprinidae > Cirrhinus > Cirrhinus molitorella. The sequence continues at coordinate 24,809,911 of CM065122.1, read as the reverse complement.
TGCTGTCACATCTCACATGTATTTTTTGATGCGCATTAAGGAATTTATTAAACGTGTTTCCGTTTATGCACATATAGGTTTTACGCGCATCTTTTTCTTTTTTCTTTTTTTGAATTTATGCGCATCTTGGCGTTTCCATCCAAAGTTTTTCATGCGATATATCCTAAAATGTGCATAAAATAGGTGAAAACATTCTTATTCCTATTAAGTTGCCTTTGTAGAGGTTGGTCCTTTGAGCTAGATGATTTGTTTGTCAATATTTATAATGCTCGACCAGTACAATCAATGTTTTTCGTTCTCAATAGTAAGTTCACTCATGATCATATGCAGGGGGGCACGTCGATTCATTTGGGGGGGCACTGCCCCCCCAATGCCCTCCCTTGGCGACGGGCCTGCCCCTGGGTTAGTTGATCCAAGATGTCTAAGTAGCTTTGCCCTGTACACACACTGCATTTGTAAACTGCCTATCTCAAGCAGTGTTGCCAAGTTTTCTGGAATGCTAACTTTACCAGAAGAACCCCACTGCAAAACGTGTATTTTACCCCCTGGAACGCAATTTTTACAGGGGGGCCTCCCTCGAAACACGACTGGGCTACTTTTGGGCTAGTTTTGAGCAGCAATTGGGCAGGTTTTGTTGTAAAAACCTGGCAACCCTGATCTCAAGTCTGGTAGAGAAGTTCAAATGCACCATAGCAGGGTTAGAAATGACCCTCTCATAGTCCTGAGACAGATCAATATGGACTGCAGGACCAGAATGAAACCAAACAACAGGGAAAATCAGCAATCCAGCACACTGACATTGGGAGCCATGTTCAACAGATAAGAAGAGGATTGGGTTTGTGTCAGGGGAGTTTGGGTCTGTGTCAAACCCAGTAGAAACAGTGGGCAAACTGAAAGAGCACAAAGAAGAGGAAAATGATGAATGGATTGGTATATTTTTAACAACAAACGTTAGAGCTGATCCGCACATCACTGCACATGGTATCCGGAGCTGATAGTGGGAGTGTTTATATCAGCCATGCCGTGTCCCAGAACTTAGTAATCAATAATAATGATTACTCTGCACGCATCCTCTCATATGCTCTCGTGTATGAACACGCAGCATCTGAGGTGGAGGAGTGGATGGAGCAGATGTGGGCGCAATCATCAAAATCATTTCAAAGGAAGCCAGCGCTACAGTCCTGACTGCATCACTGTATTTACTGGGTGTCTTTAGGGAAGGTATGCATTTTTTCATATGCGATTGAATTAGCTATTCATGTGGTGGACTGTCATGATTTCGGCAGGACACTACTGAATGATGCGTATCAGCCGACTGATAAAGAAGTGGGTATACGCTATATACCTGCGTATACCCTGCACCACACTACTGCTATAAAGTAAATAAACAATGTCCCCATCTTGTACTCTCACAGTGAGCTTATCATACTCGTTTGCCACATAAGTAGGGCCCTATGATTTCAATCATAAAAACAGAATTTACAGTATGACACAGATTCGTGGAATCTGTCATATTTTTGATGAACAAATAAAAAAACTGGTTAGTACACAAATCAAATCGCTATATAGACTAGTGGCTTTGAATATTAAACTGCAAAAAGACTTTAAATTCGAATCCTCATGTTCTGTGTTCATTTGATTACCAAAAAATACACTACACAGACTTTGTGTAAAAAAAAATAAAATCATTATTATTATTCATTTTAGATGTTTACATTTGGAAAAGCTTTGCTTCCTGCATAAACCTTGCCCTTTTGGATTGGCAATATCTTGTTGCCCTACACAGTTACCTTGTTTATTTTCATAATTTAAGTATATACTTATACCCTTCCTCTGTCTTTGTTTTGTGTTTGATCACCACATTTGCTAAAAATGTGTTTCTCTATATATATATATATATATATTCTGTTTATGTATATACTGTTTCTAGCCTATATACAGTACCAGTCAAATGTTTGGACACACAAATGGGAATTATTGGTACAGTACTATAAAATAGCCTGCATAAAAAATATCGGTCGATATATGAGAATCTTTTTTTTTTTTTAAATCGACATTGGCCTCAAAAAACCCATATCGGTTAGGCTCTACAATGAAATGTGAAACTTTTTTCCATAAGCTTGTGCTTCTGTTCTCTTACTGCCCATTTTATTTTTATGTACCTACACTGTAGCTGGTCTATATTATTATTATATTATTATTTCAACTGTAATTTTACTGTAATTTAACTTTGTTCCACATTTTTGTGCAAAGGTATTATGGTATCATAACCAGAAACATTATGGAATATGCTTCCTGTCTATTGTATCAGTATTTAAAAAAAAAAAAAAAAAACCTCAGTCACACTTTATATTAAGGACCAATCCTCGCTATTAACCACCTTAACTATTAAGGTAGTTAGTAAGTTTAAGGTTAAGGGATCTAAAATATGGTCAATCAGAATAAGGCATTAATATGTGCCTTATAAGCAGTGTTGGGCTAGTTACTCAAAAAATGTAATATATTACTCATTACTAGTTACTCCTTTCAAAAATAATATTGTTAATTTACATATTACTTTCTGGCAACAGTAATTAGTTACACTACTAGTTACATTACTTTTTCTTCACACCCACAGAAGTGAGAAGTTGTACCTGTTGTAACTGTCTTCCATATAAACTTCTTCTAGAATGTTACTAACATGTGCGAGTCATGAAAATTATGAAAAAAAAATCTAGGAATTATTTAATTGTTGGTTTTTAATGAGCAGAATTGAGGCATCAAAAGTAACTAAGTAACTAAACTGTTTTATGGATAGTAACAGTAATATTATTACTAAAATCTTATTAGTAATTAGTTACACTACTAGTTACTGCAAAAAGTAATATTATTACAGTAACTAAGTTACTAGTAACTAATTACTGCCCAACACTGCTTATAAGTAATAATAAACAGCCAATATGATAGTGATATGCATGCTAGGTAATAGTGAGAACTGGTCCTTAAAATAAAGTGTTACCAAAATCTCATAAAAAGAACAAAATGAGAATAAATTGAGAATAAATTTAGAAAAGTTTTATTGAAACACTGGAACACTAGTAACAGGAGTCCATGATACGCTTCATGCTCATGAATCTCATGCCACCCATATCTCTAAAGCTCCTGTACTCTCCAGGCCTGAAGTACCACATCCTGCCTCTGTAGTGGGGCTGCTCATAGAAGAGCCAGTGGCCGTCCATAATATGACAGGAATGGCATTCGGACATGTGGTAACGGTCCATGATACTGTCACAGTCGTCCATCATCTCGTACATCTGACCCATGAAGTTGTCCCTCTCGTAGATCCTCATTCTGTAGGATCCCCTGTACTGTAGTGGAAGAGAAAAGTTATATTTAGGTTTAACAGGCTGGACTTCTGAGATCAAATATAAAGAGACTATTAAAGTTCTGAAAACATTTGCAAATACATCCATATGTTTGTGGAACTCACCATAGGGATCATACGGCAGGACCTGATGCATTCACTCATTCCAAACATAGACATGTAATCAGCATAGTCTCCCCTCCTGAAGAAATACTGATTTCCCATGTAGTTGGGACGATCGTACATCATCCAGCATCCACTCTCCACTCTGCAGGAGTGACAGCGGCTCATGTAGGAGGAAAAGTCAGCACAGTCGCTCATGCACTCATAAGAGCGACCCTGGAAGTTCCTGTCCTCGTAGAAGATGACCTGAAAAGTCACAATTTTATTGATTTAAACTTTTTAATGAGAAAAAAATTGTTGCATTTTTACAATCTATGTAATTTTTGAGACAACTTTATGCTTTATATAATATCATTATTATTATAATTTAAAAAATATAGATATTTATTTTCAGATTGTGAGTTGTTGTAACTTTAGATTGCGTAACTTACTCTGCCCATGATCACAGTTGTGCTAGTTGCTCCTCAGGACTGAGTGGTTCTGCCCGCTACACTGACACAGTCTGTAGCACTCACTTTTATACCAAAGAATATGTGCCCTGCATTGTGAGTAAGCTCCTGACCCAGCAAAAATACATGAAGGGCTAATGCAAAGTGAGATCTATGGGATATTTGTCAGCATGAGTGGTACAGTTGTGAGTGGGCCACGCAGTTTCCTTTTTAGATGCGAAACGATAGAGAATTCACTGTACATGCAAATTACCTAATATTTTAAAATATTACATTTTAAAATATACAATTAAATTTACAATTGTTCAGTTGTAAGGTAACTTATACAGTATGCTATAAACATAAGTTGCCTGTCTGTTTTTTTTTTTTTTTTTTTTTTCATTTTGTAGCCAAAATTGGACACCCGTTTGGAAACTGGTGTGTCAAATTTCTAAAAAGTCTCAATTATATTATAATACACTGTATTATATGTAGGGGATAGTGTACATCCAGCTGGTTGTTATTGCAGAATATGCCTTTGCAGGGTTTTAGGACGTGGACACGAAGTGTTACAGTGTTTAAAAAGTTTGGTTTCTTACACTAACACACTTTCATTTTGCACATTACTGCCAAGCAAAATCTTTTTTTCTCAGAGTAAATTTAGAAAAAAAAATGAATGTGACGAAATAACTAAATGTTACTAAGATATAACTAAGTAATATCTTATAACTAATAACTAAGATATTTTTATATCAACAAAAACATGAGCACTGTGGGTTTTTTTTTTTTCCACTTATGGTGTAGTGTTCGTAGTGTAGTGTTTGATCAACCCAAGTACTGAGCTTTGAGCTATCACCATTGTGTGTTTGAGCAAGACAATTAACCCCAGTTCACCCTAGGGGGTCTAAGTGTGTTGTACTGTACTGTCTCTGAAAAAGGTTTTCATGTCCATGATGTGTGACAATAACTGTTGTATTATCTGCTTCCTGAAAAGTTTGACAAATGTCTATAGAGGGAGTAAAGAAAAAGAGCTTGTCTTCTGTGGGTGCTCCAGTACTAATAATCATTAATATTGTTATACACTGATCAGCTGCAGTGTTACACCCCCCTGCCTAACATCATGCAGACCCCTTGTGCCTCCAAAACAGCTCTGATGCATCGAGTCATGGACTCCTCTAAACATGTCCTGTGGTATCTGGAAACAAGACATTAGCAACAGATCCTTTAAATCTTACAAGTTGGAAGGTGAGGCCTCCATGGATTAGATTTGTTGGTCCTGCACATCCCATAGATACTCAGCTAGATTGAGATCGGGGGTATTTGGGGGCCAAGGCAACACTTTGAACTCTCTCATGTTCCTCAAACTGTTCCTGAACAATTTTTGCAGCGTGGCAGGGGGCATTATCCTGCTGAAAAAAAGCCACTGGCATCAGGGAACACCATTGCCATTAGGGGTGTACATAGTTTGCAACAATATTTATGTATATGGTGCCTGTTAAAGTAACATCAGAACCCAAGGTTACCCCAGCAAAACATCACCCATAGCACACACGTACTCGGCCATCCACCTGATCTAAAAGAAAATGTGATTCATGCTCCATGGTCAGTTCTGATTGTCACATAGGCACTTTTGACAGTAGACAGGGGTCATCATGGGCACTCTGACCAGTCTGCACCTGCAGACACAGCAAACTGCGATGCACAGTGTTGTTTGAAACCTTTCTATCATAGCCAACATTACGTTTTTCAACAAATGGAGCTACAATACTGTAGCTCCTTTGTGTGATGGATCATACATCCTTGCCTTCACTCCTCACATGCATCAATGAGTTTTTGGTGCCCATGACCTTGATGCTGTTCACTATTGTACTTCCTTGCAAGGGAGAACAATGTCAACTAAATCCAACAAAACTGCAATTAATACTGCATTAATAGTGTTATGAGTTTAATATTGTACATATATTATAAAGAGAAATATGAAATGTTAGGAAAAATTAGGATAATTATACTATTATGTATGCATGTGTATATAAAGAAAAAAAGTGAATCATAGAATCATTCATTCAACCAATTTTTTCAAACCAGCTGCTTTCATGAAGTGACTGTTGACTTTATGAATGGGTCACTGAATCATTGACTCACCTGTTTCATTTAGAAGCACTGAATCATTCAGGAATGAAACACCATTGCTGTATGACCAACTATATTTTTGTTGAACAAATTAAGCAAAAACAGTCAAAATTTAACTTTTTTGTGTAAAATTCATATGTGTCAATGAATATAATTCACTATACAATGAGTATCAATTTTGCAATTGTGCTAATTTCGGGAGGAAATGTTTCCTTGCTTGTGTTATATTGCTTGACTAACTTATGTTATGAACACAACAAACCAGAGCTCATGCAATTTCTGTTAATTGTAGTGACATTTTTGACCTTGCACAGCGCTATTTTATGTCAATGCCAGACTAACTTGCCTGTTGTAACAAGGAATGTTCGGCTCATGAGGTATTGCAAAATTATTAAGAATAAGTTGCTAGGCACACGTTTAATTGAGAATTGATGCCACAATCAAATTTACTCACTTTCATACCAAAAAAGCCTTGTAAGAAGAGAACTACAGAACTAGTCAGAGATCAAATGGTAGGTGCTTGAAAACCATCTGGGGTCGACTCGATCCGAGCAGGACACAAGCGTACCTGCATTGTGGTCAGATCCCACAACACACCTAGATAAGTGGTCCTCTGTAATGGAGAAAGCACACTTTTCTTGCCGTTTAGTCTTAATCCCAGAACTTTCATGTGAGACAGAATGTCGAACTGCTACTTGCTCGGAGTGAGCTAAAATCAACCAATCATCAATGTAGTTGAGTATGTGGATGCCCTGGATTCGCAGCCACTTCATGAAAGTGCGGGGTGAGAGTGCGAGGCCAAAGGGAAGAACCTGGTACTGGTATGCTTCGCCCCTGAAAGCAATCTTCAGAGACTTCATGTGTTGAGAAAGGATGGAGACGTGAAAGTATGCGTCCTTCAGATCTATCACGACAAACCAGTCCTCTGACCTGATTTGTGACACGACCAGCTTGATGGTCAGCATCCTGAATTTCAGTCGTATGACTAAGCGATGCAGCAGGCACAGATCTAAAATGACTAAAATCCTTCAGAACAATGAAGTACTGGCTATAGAAACTGGACTCCCTTTCGTGAGGAGGGACCACCTTGATGGCCTCCTTCCTCAAGAGAGCATTCACTTCCTGTTCCATTACCAGAGCCTGCTCGGGACCCACCACGGTATGAAAGATCCTGCTAAAACGGGGCAGAGGAGACGTGAACTGAATGCAATAGCCCCTTTCTACAGTGCAGGACCCCTTGAGACACATTTGGCAGAAGTTTCCATGCTGCCAAAGAGTCTACTAAGGGAATCAGTCTCTCAAAACTGACCTCTGGTGTTAGAGGAACGGCTAGCTTGGGGTCCTGAAGCAACGATTTGGGCTCGGGCTTCTTAGTCGAGGACTTCTTCTCCATGAGTAAGTCCTTCTCCTCTTTGATGTCAGACAAGTTCAACCAAATAGTGGCCATGGACCTGCCAATAGCACGGCAGTCTCTTTAGTGGCGCGGAAATACAAATCAGCGGCTCACCTAAGTTCCGTGATGTCATCTGCCTTAGCTTTCTTGCTTTCATCCAGCTCTTTCAGCAGGTTGGCCTGGTATGCCTGTAACGCAATGCCCTCATAAGCTGAGTTGCCACTCTAGCAGACAGAGTATTGTATATGAGTGGAGGGGGTTGAATTTCAACCCACACTACAAGCATTCTGTAATTAAATCACTCTTCTGCTCCACATCCACCCTCTGCTTTCCATTTCTCACTCAAACCCTACCCGCACACACTTGACAGCTAGTAAACACGTGCTCAGAGTTTCTGAGTCTAAATTGAATTTACAATACAGTCTATGCTCTAACTGCAGAAACGCTCCTCTGTGATGGAGTTTGTTATTGTTTGTAGTGTCTTGCTCCTATTCTGTTGATTATTTTGCTTGTTGTCTCTGTAAAAGAGTGGACAGGCAAACTAAGGGGTTTGGCCAGCGCTGCACAATTATCGCATACTAACGCAATCACATTTTCTTTCCTTTTTATGAATAAATAACCATGCCAGGTATTGGAGTGCTAGCAAGCCAAAAATATTGAAAAATATATTGATGTTTATTCTCATTTTAATACGGAATTGGCAAGGGGTAGGAAGGATTGGTGACATTTTTCTTGGTTTGTCCCATGTGCCTGTATGCACACCTGAACATCTAGGCATGCTCCTGATAAGATGATGGATGGTGTTCTGGTGGATCTCTTCCCAGACCTGGATCAGGGCATCAGTGAGTCCATAGACAGTCTGTGGTACTTTTTAGCAGATTTGGATGCTCCTATACATAACATTCTAGTGGTTCTCAATTGGACTCAGGTCTTGGGAACCAGGGGCCAGTCAATGACATAAATGCTATTTCATCCAGAAACTGTCAATACACACTGGCCGTTTGAGACCGGACATTGTCATGCATCAGGAGAAACACAGGGCCCATTGCAACAGCTTAAGGCCTGACAATGGTCTGAGGATTACTTCCTTACAGCTGCGAGGGTATCATTGGCTAGCACGTGGAAGCCAGACCATCAGTGACTCATCACCAAACTGGTCATGCTGAATGATGGTGCAGGCAGCTTGACATTCTCCACAAATCCCCAGACTCTTTCTCATCTGTCACATGCTTAGTATGAACCTGCTGTCATCTGTGAGTTGAATAGGGCACCAGTGGCACACCTGCCAATTTTGCTGTTCTCTGGCAAATGCCAATCCAGCTGCAAGTCACTAGGTGATGTAGGGCCCTCATGCCATCCTCATGGAGTCTGTTTCTGACAGTATATACCAAATATATATACCAATATATACAAATATATTAATACCAATAGAAATATATATAAGAAATATATATACCAATATATATATATATACCAATAGCCTGTTAGATCTGCTAGCGTGATGGAGACGGGTTCTGCTCCTAGGCTGTTACCCTTCTAAAGCCTTGTCCAGCTGTCCCATCCTGGAGGAGTTGGACAGCTGAGATGGGCAACCTGATTGGGTTGCATTGTAGTCACTAAAAAAGTTTATTCATCCCAAATATCCCTGTTTTCACATAGTACAACTTAACATTTCAAGTTGAAACTAATTTTAAGGCAGCATGAACACCTACTTTTTTAAATTGAAGCAACTTTTTTTAGAGTGCAGAAGCACAGGGGAGTGTTTGAAAGCAGGCATCTGTCAGGCTTTCAAACACTCTGTAAAGAGTGTGAAGCAATGGTAATTGTAGCCAGTCACAGTCATATCTGTTGAATGCGTGAATACAAGGGCCAATCAGTGAAGTTTAAGAATCCGCTCAAATGTTAGCAGGAAATGGATTGGGAAAATTTTAGTACTGACTGGTGTCACGGTCAGTACTTTTAATAACACTATAGCCTGAAGTTTAATTGACTTATTTGAGTTATATATTGTGATTATTAAGTATGTTAATGTTTTTAATATTATTAAGTTATTATTCCCTTTTTGTTGTTGTTGTTGTTTAGCAGTGTTTCACTATTATAACTATAATAAGATGTATAATTAATATTATTTCTTTATTTCTAAAACTTTTAATTTCTAAGCTAAGACAGATTTTAAAGGCATAGTTCACCAAAATTGAAAATTACCCCATTATTTACTCTCCCTCAAGCCATCCTAGGTTTGTATGAATTTCTTCTTTCAGACAAATACAGTCAGAGTTATATTAAAAAATATCCACAAGTTCATGAGAGAGTGGCGTTCCAGCGGATGACGTAGGTGTAGTGTAAGCTACACATGACAAAATGTGGAAGCACAGAGGAGAAAGACCAGACAGAAACACCAGTCGTGAATTAGAAGTACAAAATGAAGATTTGTAAAGAAAAATGTCAGAGGATTTTGACTATAAGCCAAGAGGAGACTGGTTTTCCTTTGCTGTAAACAAAACTTGGAACTCGTGAGACTTTTGATTAGGGTTGGGAATCGAAAATCAATTCCTGTTTCAGAATCGGATACTTCTTGTAAAATAAAAATGTTTATTCTGCCTATTGATTCCTATGTGCTTTGTGTAATTTTTTAATCTGTGAGGACACCAACATAATTCTTTTCCTAAATTACAATGATTCATCTGTTTCATTACTCAACCTTTGATGCGTGTGATCACAGCATTGTGATAACTCTTGGTTCGTCTGTGCAGCGTACGATAATACCAGTGTGCTTTGAACATTCAGATCTTTCTTTGTGCTGCCGCTGACCTAAAGTGAGCCACTGTCATGAATTAAACAACTTCACAGTCTTTTCAACCACACAGTTTATTATTTTTGTGTTACAAACATTAAAATAATTACAGAAGTCATGGGATGAAAGTTTATAGTTCAAATATAAACTCTGACATGTACGGTAGAGATCAAAATAGAGTAAATAATCCTTTTGAAAGTAATTTGACAGTCCAAATAATGTTAAAGATGTGTTGATTGGTTTGTTATGCAAGTAGGTGGCGAAAAGGAGCTGTTAATAATGTATTTGTCTTTGATTCATTCAAAAACACTGATTCATCCAGTAATGAACCAAGTAAACCTTGTGTGTGTCATTGAATCATTCACAAATGTTGTCTAATTTAAAACTTAGACTTCCATTTAAAAAAAAAATTCCAGTTTTTATGTAGCCTGTTGATTTTTGCTTATGGTATTCAGCTGCAACTACATGTTTTGCCAAAAAAAGAAACAGAATAAATATGCTTGATATAATTTTTTTTGTCACATTGGAATCAAAAAGGATCAGATTCGATAAGCAGAATCAGAATCGGAATTGATCAAATTCAGATGATACCCAACCCTTTATTTATTTTCATATTTTATTTTACACACATTAGATAATCAACAAAAGGAGATGTTACTGTAATAAATCAGATGCATGTTGAGCAACATTTGGCAGTACAGCTTGTTTTGTCATACAAATTGTTAAAAAATATAACGTGGAGTAAGTGTTCTTTGACATTATACTGTAGATATTTGAGATTTAGTGTCACAACATTTCTAGTTGGGAAACTATATAGAGCTTACTTGTTGTTTTTCTGGTAGCAGGTGTCATTTATTTTAACAGGACTCCATGATGCGTCTGATGGAACAAATTTTCACTGGGCCTAGACCCATATTATTAAAGCTGCTGTACTCCCCTGGCCTGATGTATATCATTCTGCCTTCAAAATTGGGCTGTTCATACAGAAGCCAATGGCCATGTGTGACATTGCAGGACTGGCAATCGGGCATGTGAAAACGTTCCTGGACTGACTCACAGTCATCCATCAGCTCATACTTTTGTCCGACAAAGTTCTCCCTTTCAAAGATTCTCATTCTAAACGTTCCTTTATGCTGCAAGTAAAAAATGTCATTATTTAGTCATTCTTTTACATCAATTTACTTCACAAACACATATATATATATATATATTTTTTTTTTTTTTTTCAGAATTACCATAGGGATCATTTTACATGATCTGATGCAGTCACTGATGCTTGCACCCATGATCTGCTGGTTATCAGGATACTCTCCTCTTCTTACCAGCATTTGGTGACCTGTGAAGTTGGAGCGCTCATAGACCATAAAGCAGCCACTTTCCACCCTACACGAGCTGCAGCGGCTCAGGTATGAGGTCACCTCAGGGCAGTCACCACTGGTCTCATAGTTACGACCATGGAAGTTTCTGTCCTCATAGAATATTATCTGAAAAGCAAAGCGGGAAAAAAGACATGCTTACAATGGATATGCTACTCTTTGTTCTTTACTTTGCTTGTTAATCCATTTAAAAGTTCATTGTTCTTATATTTCTCTATTAACAGCTGACATTGTAAAATCAATGTTGATCTAATTTCAGATGTGATTTGGTCTAAGTAGTAATCCCATGTAAAAAAAAAAAAAAAAAAAAAAACATTTGTCTTCTTCAACATAGTTATCGCCTACCTTTCCCATGATTTTGCATTTGTTTCTTTAGTGCCAGTGTTACTGTGTTGCTTTTATACTCAACTTGATTGCTAAAAATCTATAGCTCATTGTTTAAACTTCTTACTCAGCAATTCAATTTTTTTTTTTCCAAAACTAGTCTACAAGTAGTTACCAGAACTGTTTGCTCCTGTGCCAGCTTTGTCTTTTCTTGGTTGTAGGCCAGGTGGAGGACGACAGCTACTGTTGTGTCATTCACTGTACATTTGAAAAATAGAACAGAGACATATATATATATTTCAGTAATAAATTTTTTTTTTTTTTTCTACCTAAAACTGACATTGTTAAGTATATCAGTCATGTCTTAAGTGGACACTGGTAACTTAAGTTCTACTAGTGCCATACTGGGTTATTTTAGCTTATTCTCTTAGCTGTTATGTCAGTGTTTGTTTAAATATTTACTTTGAGACTGGGAAATCTTAATCGTAATCTTAATAATTTTGTGTGGTTTGGTGTAAAATATACAGCGAAATTAACAAAATCAATTGATACCATGACAGGATCATAAACTTCTATTTTCATTTGGTTTAGTCTTTTTCATAGAAGACAATTTCCGCCTCTGAATAAAAAATTTTAAATATAATTGCAACTTTTTATCTCACAATTCTGACTTTTTTTCTCAGGTTTACATCTCGCAATTCAGATTTTTTTTCTCAGAATTGTGTGATCCAATTTGCAGTTCAGGCCTTTTTCTCAGAATTGTGAGATATAAACTCAGTTGTAAGAAATAAAGTCAGAAATGCAGGAAAAAAAAACAATTCTGACTTTTCTCGTATTTGCAAGTTTGTAGTTTATTTCTTGCAATTCTGATTTTTTTTTTCTCCGAATAGCAAGTTATAAAGACTGATAAAAAGACTGATGTATCTGACAATTCTGACTTAATTAGTTACAATTAAATGTTATAAAGTCAGAATAGCATGATATGAACTTGCAATTCTGAGAAAAAAAAATCACAACTGCAACATGCACATATATATATATCGCAATTCTGACTTCATTTCTCAGAATTGTGAATTTATATCTCACACTTCTGAGAAAAAATGTCAGAATTGTGAGATAAAAAAGGTCGCAATAACCTTTTTAAAAAATGTTTCTTTATAACGGAAACGGGCTTCCATACTTTTTAATAGTTGTTCTCTATTATTGTCTTAATAAATAGATCTAGTTTTTTATTTATGTATGTGGGTCAGGTTACCTTATTTGACAGAAAAAGGAACTCAACAACTTGGGTTGTGAGGCACATGTTGGAATGCTTACCGCTAGGCTATTGCTCTGATGCCCCAGTAATACAACACAATCAAGATGGCTGTAATGTAACAGCATGAACATTTAGCTGTCTGCATGACATCTAACTAGAGTTATTAATATAAATCTTTAGAATTATAGTTTAGTATGTATAATGATTGATGTTGACATTGACATTGATATTATAAACTGAACTGATGCTAGAAATGTTTATTTCCCATTTGTTTGCATTCTCTTGGTGCAGTAACACTAATGGCGGAACTCAAAAGTGGTGAAAACTGGCCAAGACAACAGAATAAATGCATGGTGAGAAATTTATTGTTTATGCTTATATTATCATTTACATTTTCAGACTGTGAATTTAACACAAGTCCATGATTCTTCTAACAGAGCTGAATCTGGCATTGCTGTATCCCATATCCCTGAAGTTCCTGTACTCTCCAGGTCTGAAGTAGATCATCCTCCCTCTGTAGTGGGGCTGCTCATACATGAGCCAGTGGCCGTCCATCACATGGCAAGACTGGCAGTCGGACATGCGATAATGGTCCATGAAGGAATCGCAGTCGTCTGTCAACTCGTACATCTGACCTCCGAAGTTCTCCCTCTCATAGATCCTCATTCTGTAAGGTCCCCTGTACTGTAAGATGAAAAGAAACATATTGATTCAGTTTGATTCAATACTATTAGAATACTAACTGCTATCATTACTGTTTTTTTGTTTTTTTTACCTGAGGAACCATGCGACAGGACCTGATGCCATCACTCATTCCCATGCGCATGCCATCAGCATACTCGCCCCTCCTCATAAAGAACTGGTTTCCCATGTAGTTAGGACGGTCATAGACCACAAAGCAGCCGCTCTCCACTCTGCATGAATGGCAGCGGCTGAGGTAGGTAGACATATCAGAGCAGTCACTGCTGCACTCATAGGAGCGCCCCTGGAAGTTCCTGTCCTCGTAGAAGATGATCTACCAAGAAAAAAAGTGAATATTAAAATCTAAATTGTCTCTCTATAAACAATAACCTTTAACAGTTGAAGACTGGTTTTTTGGCTTGCATTACACACAAGGTATATGTATTAGAGCGTGTTTATGTAGCAAATGTTGAATATAATCACCTAAAACATATTTATTAGTTTGACCATTTCCACTTAATAATGTTTATTTTTGCATTTAATGCATTTATAGAAGATTTAGCTCTTTTGGCAGGTCAGCATAAGGCCACCCAATACATACCTTGCCCATGTTTGCTAGTCTTCGTGGGATTCTGTCCAGTTGCTGTCTGTCTGACTGCTGCCTTTTATACTTTATAGGCTGATAATGGTTTTTGTCATTCAAATACCCTGGAACCTGATGATCAAGCAGGTCTGTGTCATTTCTGTTAATTTAAATTGTGCAATCACAGCCTACATGAAACAAATAGAATGAAAGACAAACAGAAACAGAGAGTGAGAGAGAGACAGCAAATGAGAGTGAAAAAGCAAGAGTTCCAAGTCTGAAGAATTTCTTAAAGTAAGAAAACATTTTCCAAGTGCGTTTATTGAAGTTAATTTAAATACATGTCACGTTCAGGTCAAATGAACAAAATGATACATTATGTAATTTTTGCATAAAAAGATCTGCAGGTACAATGTGCTTTAAACGATTTTAGATTTCCCTTCACATAACTATGGCAATTTTAACACTTCTACCATGAGTAATGTGAAGCTTTATGTAAATGTGTATGAAAGTCAAGCTTTTTTGTTTAGATTCAGTATTTGCCAAATCAGCTTTGATAAAATACAATCAATATTTGTCCTTTTTTAGTCTCCTTTTTCCCATTCTGCACTTTGAAGTAGCACTTTGAGACTTGTACCTCAACCTCTGCATATCAACATGGGTTATTAGTAAAGTTAAAGAGACTGGGATGGGTTAAATGACAACTGTGTCTTGCACAAAAAAGTGGTTTAAATGTCAAATTGAATTTTTTATAGTACAATTACTGTTGACCAATAGGCGGTGCTGTTACCAAATTGATAAAACATTGTCATGGCATAGTGGCTCTGAATAAAGAAAAATATTTAATGTCAGTAGACCCAAGCATAGTAAATGTAATAAACTTATTACAGGTTAAAAAAGTACATTACTGACTAAGTTCAAAATGGCGACATACTGTACAGTGTGTCCAACATTGTTATTAATGCATTACCAATAACTAAAGGGATCTAAAGAATCATTAGGTTAATGAATTAATAATAAATAGCTGTAAGCATATATTATATATTTAGTGTTTTTTATTTATTTATTTATTTATTTATTTATTTTATTTTATTTTATTTTTTTACATTTCCATAAATATCCAATATCCAAGGTGGATTTACTTCCACACTGTCACATTACATGAAAAAAAAAATCTTCCTTTATCTTTAAAGGGTTAGTTCCACCAAAAATGAAAATTCTGTCATTAATTACTCATGTCGTTCCAAACCTTTAAGACCTTTGTTTGTCTTTAGAACACAAATTAAAATATTTTTTATGAAATTTGCTGTCTGACCCACGTTAAAGGCCCAGAAAGATAGTAATGACATCGTTAAAATAGTCCATGTGACTATTTCAATCGTAATTTTATGAAGCTACGAGAAAAAACAAAACAAAAATAATAACTTTATTCAATAATTCTTCTCCTCTGCATCACCCTAGCACTATTTTGGAGAGTATTACATAAACGTAATCAAAGTCCACTCTCCAAAATGGCGCTAAGCTGACACAGAGGAGAAGAATTGTTGAATAAAGTTGTTATTATTTTTTTTTTTTTACACAAAAAGTATTCTTGCAGCTTCATAAAATTACAATTGAACCACAAATATCACATGGACTATTTTGTCTCTGTTTTTGGTATCTTTCTGGGCCTTGAACTAGAAGAATCTTTGCTGTCTATGGAGGGTCAGAGAGCTCTTGGATTTCATCAAAAATATCTTAATTTGTGTTCTGAAGATGAACAAAGGTCTTACGGGTTTGGAACAATATGAGGGTGAGTAATTAATGACAGAATTTTTCATTTTTGGGTAAACTATCCCTTTAATATTAGAGTTTGTAATGTACGTTTGTAAAAATCTTTGGTGGCTAACTCGTACAAATTCGTACGACCTCACACGTGCGATTTCAACAGTTTGACCTCACCTGTACGATTTTGAACAATTTCTGTTTAGGGGTGGTCCTTCGTACAAAAGATATTTTACAAACCATACAAATTCATATGAGTGACATCGCATGAATTCGTACGAATTAGCCAGCCACCTCGTAAATTATGTGTGAATTGCAGTGAGATCGGGTTGGATGTTTTCAGACACTACCAAAGAACTGTGAATAATTGTAAAAAACGTTTTAATTACATAGTTCTAGTATCTGTATAAGAGTTCTGCCCACACAGGACATCTGTTTGCACTCTACTGCACCGCTTTTTTATTTCCATATGTAAACATGCACTAGTTGAACATGTTTTGCTTTTGCACTCAAGGCGTGCGCTTGACAGTAAAAACTAATTAAAAAAAAGACCTTGCATCCTACTGCCCTGCATCTCACATTTTCTATTAATTAAAAGTGTTTTGTGTGAATGGCCCCTAAGAGACACAGTTGTTGTTTCAACACCAGTGTTTGGCCTCTAAACCCTCTTTGATGGATGCCATGGTTGCCAGTCATAACAGTGATTTTGCTGGAGCTGATAGTGTGAGGGTGCTGTTGGCAAACATTTGAATGCATATTTCTAGCAAGATAAATAATCAGCCTGAGCTGGCTAAGTAGATAAACACTAGTTTAATCAATGCGTAGTGGCATGTTGTACAAGCCTGAGGTTGGGGTTCATTGGCTGAGGTTAGGATGCTGGGTACTCACAATTTAATTGTTGAACGAATCTATGATTCAGTGCTTTAGAACAATACATTGAGCTTAGATATTTTTTTGAATTGCTGATTAAATTTTTTACAACCTGTGCCTTTGTTCAGGACTTGTATAAAGAGACTACAGCACAGCTTGCTATCCAACATTTCACATCTGACAATGACGACTGAGAGCGTAAGTGCCTCTTTCTCCCTGACTGTCTGTGTCATGGTGTTTTAGCACAATGTAAACTGTCGGGTTTGTGTTTCGTCTGACAGATTTTGTTCTACGAAGACAGGAACTTCCAGGGAAGATCCTATGAGTGCAAGGGAGACACAAGTGACCTTCATTCTTTTTTTAGCCGCTGTAATTCTGCAAAGGTGAAGGGGGGCTTTTGGGTCCTGTATGAGCGGCCAAACTACATGGGCTATCAGTATATCCTGGCCCCAGGGGAGTATCCAGATTATCACCATTGGATTGGCTTCAATGATTGTGTCCGATCTTGTCGCCTACTCAGGCATGTAAGTCCAGTGGCACCACAAATTGATCTCAGTGAGTCTGTGTTTATAAGTTAGCAGTGTGCTTAGGTGTGTACATAGAAACGTCATTTGTATTTCCTCCAGGTTACTGGACATCTCAAGCTGAAGCTCTATGAGAGGCCCAATTTTGATGGCCAAACATGGGAAGTTACAGAAAGCACCCCGTCCATTCAGGAACGTTTCCTCTGCAGAGAGATCCATTCCTGCAAGGTCCAAGAAGGTCCCTGTGTGTTCTTCGAGCACGCAAACTACCGTGGCCGTCAGTACCTCCTTGAGAAAGGAGACTACAGACGCCACACTGAATGGGGGGCCATGCATCCCACTGTGGGCTCAGTTCGTCAAATCACCACAGATTGTTGAATTTGAAAACCTGTTGTCGAAAATACTGAAAAATAAAATGATTTGAAGAGGCATTCATTTGTATGAGTCGTGTCTATTTTTGCTGCTAACATATTCTTACAAGCTAGTTTATCGTTTATAGTTCTATGAATGACTGCTTTGTAAAGTCAAATCAAGTCACCTTTATTTTTACAGCACTTCATACAATAAAGATTATTTCAAAGCAGTACAATAGTAAACAGCAAAGTAACAGAATCGATGAAAACTTTTAAAATGAGGCAAATCCAAATTCTGCTGCAAAGCCACTGTAGCAAGACAGTAGTGCAGTGTTGGTTCACTTCAGTTCACTGTGTAAAGTTCATTTATAATAAAACAGTACAAAGTAATAAGCAGTACAGTGTTGAATGTTTTTATTCAGTTGCGTGTTGAATGATGATTCAGTTCAGTTTAATAAATTCAATGCAGCTATCCACTTTAATTTTTCCTGTGAGAGTGGGTGCTGCCATTAGTATATTTAATGTGTCTGGATTACGGTCTCATCCGTGTCCAGCAGTTTTTAGCTGTACAAAACAGCTCTTTTTGCTGCTTGATATTGCAAATTAGCGTGTCTTATATTATTTTAATGTGTTTGTAGTGCAAACAGTTTTACTCTTTATTGCACGTTGTTATTCTTCTCATTATTTCCGTATAGCAGATAATGAACTGGAAGTCTCGCCCTTAAGCTTACTTCAGTGTTGAAGAATAAGGTGGATAAAGCAGCAGGACAATAGTGCCATCATTCAGCTTAGTTCAGTTCATTTCAAGTGGGGTTCTCATCCGATCTGGAGTCTAAAAGTCTGAAGAAAAACTAAGTGATATTTATTTATACAAATGTGTGCAGCTCTTTAGCAGGAATTGTTACAAGTAAGGTGTTTTACATATTTGATATTTTC
This sequence comes from Cirrhinus molitorella, assembly GCA_033026305.1. NCBI lineage: Eukaryota > Metazoa > Chordata > Actinopteri > Cypriniformes > Cyprinidae > Cirrhinus > Cirrhinus molitorella. Next base: position 24,791,031 of record CM065122.1, on the reverse strand, counting down.
ATAAAAAATTGTCTTAAAAAAAAAAACTTATGAAAAAGAGTTGTCTTACTCACACATAAATCAGGCAAACAATTCCTTAGCAACTTTCAAAGCAAATCAAAATCAGTTGTTTTTTACCAGATTATATTATATATATCTAAGTTTAGCTCCAACCCTCATCAAACGCACCTGAACAAGCTAGTCAAGGTCTTCAGAATTACTAGGGCTACAGGCAGGTGAGTTTTTTTTTCAGGGTTGGAGCTAAACTCTGCAGGACATCAGCACTCCACATTGCCTATCCCTGCATGTAACATTCTTATCAGACAGCTTGTATTTACACTGAGATTAATAGGCTATTTTTAGTAATTCCACACACTGTGATCAGATATTTTACTTCTTACTACCGTATTTTAGCATTCAATAATTTTTATTAATACATAGTATATAATTTTTATTTACACAGCATATATGGTATGTAAATATGAGTTTAGATACAAAACCCCCTAAAAGCCATCTCAGTCAAAAATTAGATAACGATACTGAGTTAATGCTCTCAACAAATATTATACATCCATCAAATACTTTTACTTCAAACTTGCTAAAATCCCAGCCTCAGCCCAATCAGAAGTACCAGTACTTAGGTACTTTAAAGCGTTTTGCATCTGAACTCTTCATATAGTATTTACTGTTATTTGTACTAGTGCAACAGTACAACGTTGCAAAAGTATTTAATATTAATATGAATGATATTTTGTAAATATATAACATCTTTTAAATATATTTTATAGATAATTATTTATATTTAAATATTTTTATTTTTATTTTAGATTTTAGCTAGTTTGAGTGATTTTGTTGTTGTTGTTGTTGTTTTCATTTTGACTAGTTTTTGTACAGTATCTCACAGAAGTGAGTACACCCCTCATATTTTTTGTAAATATTTTATTATACCTTTTTATGTGACAACACTGAAGAAATGACACTTTGCTATAATGTAAAGTAGTGAGTGTACAGCTTGTATAACAGTGTAAATTTGCTGTCCCCTCAAAATAACTCAACACACAGCCATTAGTGACAAAAGTGACTTCCCCCCTAAGTGAAAATCTCCAAATTGGACCCAATTAGACATTTTCTCTCCCCGGTGTCACAAGGTATCAGGTGTGAATGGGGAGCAGGTGTGCTAAATCTCATACTGTTCACTGGAAATTTCAACACCTCATGGCAAAGAACTCTGAGGTTCTGAAAAAAAGAATTGTTGCTCTACATAAAGATGGCATAGGCTATAAGAAGATTGCCAAGACCTTGAAACTGAGCTGTGCAGCATGGTGGCAAAGACCATACAGCGGTTCAACAGGACAGGTTCCACTCAGAACAGGCATCGCCATGGTCAACCAAAGAAGTTGAGTGCACATGCTCAGCATCATATCCAGAGGTTGTGTTCGGGAAATAGACATATGAGTGCTGCCAGCATTGCTGCAGAGGTTGAAGGGGTGGGGGGTCAGTCTGTCAGTGCTCAAAATATTGACACTTTGGGCCCAATTTAGACATTTTCAATTAGGGGTGTACTCAATTTTCTGGCCAGTGGTTCAGACATTAATGGCTGTCAGTATTTTGAGTGGACAGCAAATGTACACTTTTATACAACCTGTACACTCACTACTTTACACTGTAGCAAAGAGTCAGTTCTTCTGTGTTGTCACATGAAAAGCTGTAATAAAATATTTACAAAAATGTGAGGGGTGTACTTACTTCTGTGAGATACTATATATGTACAGTTTAAGTTTTAGTACTTGAGCCTTATACAGTCAAACCAAAAATTATTCAGACACTAGATATAATTTTTGATTTTTTAATGTTTTACTAGTGGGTGCAGAACACCACTATAGTTCATTTATGTAAGTGAGAAAAGCAAAAAAGTAAACTGACATGTTATACCCAAAGCTTTACAGTGGACTAACACTAAATTTGAAATTTGGGACCAAAAATTATTCAGACGCTTTGATCTGACCATGTTTTGGTTAAGTGTTTTTTTCTTCCATTGCTATTGCAACATTTTTACACCACAGACTGAACAAAATTAAGCATTGCTTGGTAGTTGGTCAACAAAGCATTGATAGTTGTGTCATACTAACAGTTCAATTTTTGATTGCAATCCACTACATACCTTTCTATCAAAGTTATCTGACATTATCAAGATGAATTTGTTCTGACACAGTTTAACTGAATTCTGCTCATATTTTATTACCATTTTCTAAACTATAGATAATATAGATATATTTGAGAAATGTTGAAGGTGTCTGAATAAATTAAATAAATGATATATAAATATGTATACTGCCAAACAAAAATTTATTCAGACACCTTCAACATATTATATATATATATATATATATATATATATATATACACACACATACATACATACATATATATATATATATATATATATATAGGATTTAGTTTCAGTTTTTGTTTTTGTTTTAGTGTTAAGCTGAATAAAATGTCTCACCACAGCTTCATTTGACCTTTTCATTAATACATGGCATAGCATGCACTCTCTCTATTACAATAAAACACTTTCTTGTAATATTAAAATAAAATATATATAACATACAGCCTATTCACAGTTTCAATAATGTTGTGCAACTAAGTAAACCTGCTGTCTAACAGCAGAGCAAGAGTTTGGAGTGGAGAGTACAAACACAAATGCATCAGTTCATTCGGCACGTGTTACACCTCATCCAATATGAGCATGTGGCTAGACGCCAATGCTCCTCCAACTATGTCAGTACCAGCATCTGGAAAACAATTTAATTAGCCAAATAAATATTTTCTGGACTCAGCCATTGCAGAATCAAAAGGTCAGGTCTCCATACAATGGCCCCTGCATTAATCTGCAGGAACGATCTAGAAACAATCGCAGTATCAGCTGCTGCTGTAGCCATTCATATAACAATGATTTGCCTGGCAGAGCAACTCAATGTGAAACATATAAATCTCGCTCATTGCCCTTTCAATACACAGCATACATCAAAAGGAGGAATAAAATTAGCCCTAAACATGGACAGAATGGGAAAAGTAAGATGCATTTTTCTTGCATAAACTGGCTCTGTGATCTTTTCCTTGGCTTAACAATGTTTCTACATCTTCTTCCATACAGATTTTCTTTTATGAGGACAAAAACTTTCAAGGACGTTGCTTTGAGTGCAGCACGGACTGCCCAGAGCTGTCGTCCCACTTCAGCCGCTGTAACTCTATCCGAGTTGAAAGTGGGACCTGGGTTTTGTATGAACGTCCAAACTTCATGGGCTGCCAGTACATCCTAACCAGAGGAGAGTATCCTGATTACCAACACTGGATGGGCTACAGTGACTCTATAAGGTCTTGTCGCAAAGTGCGAAATGTAAGTCATCCCTGTTTTGAAGAACCATAGCTGGGCTATTTTGGCCAGTCCTCCTTTTCAGCAAAAGCAGTCACCCACAGCAGACATATGTGCCACACTAACCATTCATGAAAATTACCAATATTATTGGCCCTAAACTCTGGCAGATGCTGAATGACACTGTAATGTTCCCTACTGAAAGTTTATTTTCGTCTTGGAGGAGGTTTAAACAAATTGCCTAATTGGGCTGTCATTCTGTCTTTTGTAGCATACTGGCATTTTCCGTATCCATCTGTATAAGCGGCCTGACTTCCAGGGTGAGATTACGGAGTGCAGTGAGGACTGGCCCTCTCTCTACGACCGCTTCCATCAGCATGAGATACAGTCCTGTAACGTTCTGGATGGGGCCTGGGTCTTTTATGAGCATCCTAACTACAGGGGACGTCAGTATTTGTTGGAGAAAGGCGAATACCGCCACTTTACTGACTGGAGTGCCATGCATCCTACTGTTGGCTCCATCCGCCGTATTCAGGAGTTTTAGGTCTTTTAGCGTGTAGTTCATTGTTTCTTAACTGTTAAATAAAAAATTACACTGAGCTCACCTAAAGCTCCAGTCTCCTGATTTATTTTGGTCCAATTCAATCAAAGCATTTATAAATAATATATATATATATATATATATTTTTTTTTTTCATGTTTTAATATTGTTGTTAATTACATATTGATTATTCATTATTATACAGAATTATTGTTAATTAATATTGGAATTGTCAGTATTATTATTTCCATTTATTTATTTATTTATTTATCATATATCTTAAAAAGTGATCTATACCAGTGATAAGAAAACTGAATTTTCAGCAGCCATTACTCCAGTCTCGTTCACATGATCCTTCAGAAATCATTCGGTAACACTTTATTTTAAGTGTCCATAATACAGAGTAATTACCTAATTAAGTACTTAGTAGTAGCTGCTGTACTTACATGACACAAAATGTACTTACCATGTAACTAAGTTATAGAACAGTCTGTACTTACAGTTTGTAATTACGTACATGTCATAGACAGCTTGTTACACATATGCATCAGTCTGTTACACAGCTACTTGTACACTTAAGTACAATCTTGATACACTTTATTTTAAGTAGCTTATTAATATTCTGTAATTCTAATGCAATTATAAAGGTATTGCATGTATTTAAGTTGTGTACTGGTGGGTTGAATCAAACCAAGGTGCAGCTGGATAAGGCGTACAGTATAGATACACAATAACTACACTTAAGTACAACCATGATACTATTATAAGTAGCTTATGCCTGTGTAATATTCTGTCATTTTAATGTAATTAGAAGTGTAATTATTTTGTAACATTACAATTGTCTTTGCTGTCTTTTTTGATCAATTTAATGTGTCTTTGCTAAATAAAAGTATTAAAGGGATAGTTCACTCCAAAAATAACCCCCAAAAAATAAATTAAATAATTAAATTAAATTAATCTTTTTATTTTTGTGTAAAGTATCTTATCTTATCTTATCTTATCTTATTAAATGTAATTTAATTTATCTTTTAGATTTGTTAAAATAATCTTTTACATTTATTTAAATAAAATAAGATCAAATAAAAGAAATTCTGATCCTCAAGTTCTTCCAAACAAGATAAAGGGTAACAAGAGTAAACTATCTTTTACATTTATTAAAAAATAAATAAAATAAATAATAATAATAAATAATAATAAATAATAATTTACTGACCCTGTTCCAAACCAGAATTGTTATTTTTGGGTAAAATAAATAAATAAAATAAACGTAAAAAAAATTACTGACCTTCAAGTTGTTCCTAACCAGAATTGTTATTTTTGGGTAAAATAAATAAATAAAATAAACTTAAAAAAAATTACTGACCTTCAAGTTGTTCCTAACCAGAATTGTTATTTTAAATGTAATTTAAATTAATTTATCTTCTTTTAGAATAAAATAAAATCACATAAAAATGTGCTCACCCTCAAATGTTAACCATTTTTAAAATGTATTTATTAATTGTCATCTGATAGCTCAATACTCCCCTCTGTTGGTTTATTGTTTCTAAATGGTCTCTTACCAACTTAGATTTTATAATAAAAAATGAAAAAAAAAATTTTACTTCTCTTAGATTTCATTAAAAAACAAAAAAACAAGAAACCTAAATTTGAGTACTGTCATGACAAACTGTACATTTTACAATAAATAAAAAAGCAATAAATTAATTGAAGTATGTTTGATAAATACAGTTGCATGTAAACATTTTATTTAATTCATTTAGCGTTTATTTCTAATCTGCATGACGGATGAGGAATTAGGCTGAAATAAATGCTTTAAAAACAAACTACCTCTTCAGGCTTTTTGCTGCACTGACACTGAGGTCAGGAATTTTGTTTTTGCTACCAGTACCTGTTCACATGAATATACATACCACACATGTTTTTAACTATTTGTATGTTAAAAAGAATGAGTGCTTGTGTGTTTGCTCAGACAGAGAGCATGAGCTGCCAGTTGTGTGAGCCATTGCTGGTCAATAGCCCCAGCTAAATCTCCTCATACAATAGTTCGGGCCATGTTGATGACTCAGGAGGTCTGCCAGAGTCCAGCATATACCCAAAGTCCACAATGCTGATGCAGGCCAGAGAGGGACAAGGGTATGCCGAAACAAAAGGGGCTTTTCTGCACAAAGGCCACCAGCAAGCACTTTTTCACCAGTGGGCCCACAGGCCAGCATGTTTCTGTTGGTCCAGATTCCTCCATAGGCCTCTAGCACTGAATGGAAGGACAGTTCACAAAGTTCACTCACTAGTAGGTGAGCTACTACAGTTACTGTTAGCCTGACAGCACCCTCTTGTGGTAGTAGTGGTTATTTTTATTACTTTTTAACAGAAGGTGCTAGGATTACTTGTAATGGGCAACTTCTACCAATTTCGACTGTTTGTTTCTGGTATGTCTTGCTTGCTGTTCTGTTGCCTCAAGACAAAAATGCTTGTAGTTTGTATGTAACTGTAGTGAAATGTTTTTCAATATTACAACACCAAAAAAACCTACCCTGAGCAAAATATGTCTAGAAATCACGTTTTTTATAACCATTGACGTGCTAACGGCAAGTTTAATAGAGGAATAATAATAAATACTCCGCATCCGCATTTTTAAATAAGTAGCTTGAGTTATTTTAGTTGTCTTTTAAACAGGATACATCTTCTGCAAGATTTCTCAGCTGGCACCATGTGGTACGGCTATGAATTAACAAGCTGGCAAAGTATGTGCAGGTGTTAATTACCTGGCAGTTGCGATTGGGAACTGCAAGGTCATTGTGGAGACACCCCTGCTGCAATGTTATAGCGCTGTTAAAAGATGGAGACATCTTTAAATACGCCAGGGATTAATTATAAGATAGGCTTCTAAAGCAGTTAACATAAATTGCGATTTAAACCCAGTTACAAAATGTAATGATGGATTGTATACAGTAGTAAAAATGTCCCATGTTCGGTGAATTCATTTGGTCTGCAGTTATTTGTTTTGCCATGTGAATGAAATTGTACATTTTCTCATTGCTTCCAGAATCACATTCCTCCAAGACTAGGCTATTTTTAAACCTCTGATTCACTGATACAGGTCCACAGCTAAAAGGAATTACTTTAATCCTATGAAAAGAATGTAAAAATAAACTTTCCAGACAAGACATTTGCCTTGTAAGGAAATGGCAACAGAGTTAGAGGGGAAAAAGAGGGGACGGGGGAGGGGGGCACCATATTAAACTATACAAAAGCTATTTAGTTTCTACAGTAACAATGTGGAAAGAGTTATCTTGAGCACTGTAAAATTTAACAGCGCTGTATAACAGAAAGATGTTACGATTAAGAAAAAGAGGTTTGAATATAACTGCATGCATGTCTTTTTTCAGCCTAATCTTGTTGTTTATATGCTGTTAGTAAGTAACATTTACAGATACAAGACGTGCACTTTTGAACATTTTGATTGATGTTTAAACCTATAATTTGGATGTATTGAAACATCTAAAAAGTCATTACTATGTATTTATGGATACAAAAGTTATATAACTTAAAAACACTACCAGTCAAAAGTTTTTGAAAGAAGTCTCTTCTGCTCACCAAGCCTGTATTTATTTGGTCCAAAGTACTACAGCAAAAACGCTACAATTCTGTAATATTTTTAGCATCATTACTCCAGTCTTCAGTGTCACATGATCCTTCAGAAATCAATCTAATATTGTGATGTGCTGCACGAAAAAAAAAATAAATAAATAAATAAATAAATATATATATATATATATATATATATATATATATATAGTTATTATGTTGAAAACAGCTGAGTATAATTTTTTTGGGTTTCTTTGATGAATAGAAAGTTAAGAAGAACAGCATTTATCTGACGTAGAAATCTTTTGTAACATTATAAATGTCTTTATCACCACTTTTGACCAATTTAAAGCATCCTTGCTGAAAAAGTATTAATATTTTCTTTCCAAAAAAAAAACAAAACAAAGCAAAACAAAACAACAACAACAAAAATACTCCAGTTATACTCCAAGCTTTTTAATGGTATAGTGTATAATGTTATAAAAATGCTTTTTATTTCAGATAAATGCTGATCTTTGGATCTTTCTACTCATCAAAGAATCCTGGAAAAAAAAATACTCAACTGTTTTAATTATTGATAATAATAATTTAAAGAAAAAGTTTCTTGAACAGCAGATCAGCATATTAGAATGATTTCTGAAAGATGTGACATTGAAGACTGGAGTAATGATGCTGAAAATATTATATATAGAAAACAGTACAAATTTTCAATAGTAAAAATATTTAAAAATGTTATTGTTTTTGCTGTACTTTGGATCAAATAAATGAGCAGGTGAGCAGAAGAGACCTATTTAAAAACATAAAAAATCTTGACTGGTACTGTATATATATATATAATAAATGCGATTGAAAATGCCATTTATATGGAAAGGACTACAACATAAATGTTAATGCCAAGATTTTAATGTTCATAACGATGCAGCAATATATCTGTAAAGTTGTTCGTGTGTAAATCATTTACATTTTAGATGCTGGCAATATTGTGTATCTCAATGTCTATTGAAACTAAATGAATGAGTGGTAGAACCACACTTTATGAACGAGATCACATTGCTTTTGTGGACTGTTAAATATATGTTCTAGAAAACTGGCAGGATTCTAATCTTTAACCTTTTGTACAGTTCGTAAAGCTTCTAGAATAGGCACAGCTCATTAAGTTATAGACTCATTGTCTGTATCTTAATATCTCTCTTCTCTCTTAGCAGTATAAATGCATGAATTATTAAACAAAACTTCTTTCTCAGCTGGATTCCTTTGAGATGCTTAAGATTTAGAAGCAATATATATCTAGACCTCTCTAAAACTACAAATTACAAAACCAAAATTTATTACACTAATAGATTATATTTCTACCTTTAATAATTCCTTCCATCAAGGCTTATTAAGATTCAGGTGCAAATTAGGCTTCATTATAATATGGGCAGGCTAGATGGGTAAGCTAAAGGCAATGTCACTCCTTTCTAGTGATGACAGACAGACTGGTAGTACACCTGGCCCACAACGACATGCTGTGTCCTTAATTATGGGCCTCGGCCTGAGGTACATTAGATGACCCACCTAGTGCTGCCATAAATCTGTTACAAATACAGGCAGCGTCTGAATCCCTAAATAATGATACCCCTCCTACCCCACATGAGAAGCACCATGAGATTCTGAGAATGAACGGGAACTTCCAACAACACTGGAAAATGTTTTATTATATAAGCCTAAATAAATATGTTAAATGAAATGTCCATGAAATATAAGTGTAGGTTTTAGGATTCACTTGTGCCTTCTGGTTTCACCATTGGGGGGCAGCACAGTATTTAGAACATTAGTTTTTCCTTTCATTTTGTTCAAATTGAATGTTGTGATTATTGGAATATAGTTTTTGCATATTTACTTAGAGGTCCACACAATGTATTTCAGTCTAGTATCTTGCAGCATTGAGGAAGACTGGAGAGTAACGTCAGTATAATCTTAAACAGGCCACTACACATCTATTTTAAGGGTTTGACTGACATTTGTTTTACAAACCCTACTTCTTATTTGTAACTTCAGGAAGCCTTGTTAGATAAACAGCAGCCTTGGAGTAAAGGATTCACTAGAATGGATGCGTGATGACGTCGACATGAGAAAATATTTATATAATAACCGATATTCTTGTCACCTCCACCCTGGCAACAAAATATCTGTCATGAGCAGTGGTGGCTCCCCAATAGAGGGCGCTAGGGAGCTGCCCTTTATTATAAATTATATACATTAACATTTATATCATATGATAGAAAATCACCTGTGCAACATGTATGCTTTCCCTTCATATTTTCTCTGTCTGTCCGCATGTCTGAAGTTCAGCTCTGGGGAGAGAGAAATCACCCAAAAGAAGCGGATCTATCTAGCAGTTTAGCCAACTGCTGTTTCAAGATTAAAACATATTCAAGATATCGCATAAAAATGTAACAAATCAGCATCCTCAAATCCGAAAAATGTTGAATATTTAATAAATTGCTCCTAACTGGAAACAGCTAGGCTGTGTTCCACTTTTAACTTTCCTCCATCTTGTTGACTCAGATGTATGTCATTGATTACATTCTACGAGTGCTCACTACTGGTAAGTAGTGCTCACTGCAGAGCCAGATGACATCCAGCACCCCTTCAGGGTGTGGTTGGGCTGTCCAGCGAGGGGGAGTTGGATGTCCGCTCCACTTATTGGCTCTGCAGTGAGCAACATTTAGGTGTGGTCCGTGTATTTTTTTTATTTATTTATTTTATTTATATTTATTTTATTTTATTTATTTTTTAAATTGGTTTAAGGGTAGAATTCGCTTTAAGAGTGGTTTTATGAGTTTGGAACTACATGAGGGTAGGTAATTAATGACAGAATTGTCATTTTTGGGTGAACTATCCCAATTATGACACTATTTTAAAAATCAATTGGATAAAACATTGCTTGGTTCAGAATTCTTTAAATGGTTATATCCCCAATCAAAGTACTAAAGTAAAAAATGTAGTAAACTTCCATTAATCAAATTTTCACAAGAAATCATTTAGAAGCATTGAAAATAGTCTTTAAACGTAAATGTTTAAATTCGCTTTAAGGGTGGTCATGAGATGCCATTTTCCGCGGATTGGTCAACCAACGATTGATGTATGACTTTAAAGTATTGCGAGAGTAATTTTAATGCATATATAGCCGTTTGCTTTCTATAGCTCTCAGTAGGTGCGTTTACATGGACACTTTTTGCTTCCATTGGAATGAATCTGACTGACGAATCCGAACGGAGTGTTTACATGAACGTGATCGGATTCATATGGGCGTTTATATGTTACAAGCTTCTGATCTGATTTAATCTTTTGACATGCGCACACTGCATGAATATACACGTTTGTTTGAAAAAGTGCACTTGATATTTATCTATTCGGGCGACGACCAGCACATGAACTGTTTTGCTGTGCTGCTTACTTTAGAAAGCCGCAAAAGTGCTCCTTCCCGCACCCAAAACCACCCCTTTCAATCTGATCGAAATTTCATTCCGACCGAGCTCAATCGAATCGATTAAGGTGTTTACATGAACGTTTTTCAATCCGATTGAGCCGTCAATCCGATTACAAATGGATTATTTGGGTGCACGTAAACGTAGCCATTGTACTTTGATGTCATACACCAACATGTCTGCACAGCACTGCTATAAATCGAACACACTTTCTCACTACAGGCGGAACCCTTGCAGTCGGCTGAATTGGAACATCCAAACTCGGTACTGGAGGGCCAGTGTACTTGCTCCAACCTCAATTAAACACACCTGAACCAGCTAATTAAGGTCTTACTAGGCATACTAGAAACTTCCAGGCAGGTGTGTTGAGGCAAGTTGGAGCTTAACTCAGAAGGACAACGGGCCTCCAGGACCTGCAATGGGGTATAGTTAGGGTGTGGTTGGACCATTTAGTTCCACCCATTACGTATAGCGAGGGAGAGCTGGACATCAAGCTCCATCCAATTGCTCTTTCTATCTGCCTTTTTCTTTAACGTGGAAGTAAGTCTATGAGTGAGATTTCCGGTTCATTAGACACTGTAGGGAAATAACAAGAAGAATAACAACGTGCAGTAAACACAAAAACTGTTTGTACTACAAACCAGTATGTTCATAATTGAGATAATACATTAAAATAATATGGTAAGACACACCAATTTGCAATATCAAGCTGCAAAATGAGCTGTTTTGTACAGTTAAAAATAGCTGGATGCGGATGGGACCGGAAGTCGGGCCCATAAATTTATAAATGGGATATAGATCAGTGTAGTAGACCTATCTACACTCTTAAAAAATAAAGGTGCTTCACGCTGCCATAGGAGAACCTTTTTGTTTAAATGGTTCCATAAAGAACCTTCACAAAAAGTTCTTTGTGGTGAAAGAAGTTTCTTCAGATTATAATAAGGTAAGAAAGAGATGGTTCTTTGAAGAACCTTTGACTGAATGGTTCTTCTATGGCATCGCTGTGAAGAACCTTTTAAAGAGTGTATATGCAGTTAGGTCAAGGTGGCTGGTGTAGTGGTCTTTTGAGATCTCCATGTAATCCTGTCTGATATTGCAATATGTAACATTTATTTTTTCTGCAAAGTTTTTGCTGCTGCATATTGTGAATTATGAAATTTAAAAAATTGTTTTAATCTACCTTCAAAAAAGCTCGCAGATAACACTTTTGTCTGAACCATCCTGCTTGGTAAAACATTTATCTTTGTTTCAAATATGTTTCAAATAATGCTGTCAAATATATGGTAGTAATGTTTTCCTCTCATTTATCTTTGACTGTTTAGCATTAAGTCATAATGAAATTGTTGGTTTGTTGGATGTGGCACAGCCCTACTTAAAATGTTCCACTAGCCGTCACTGGTCACAAATTCTGACCCTAAACCTCACAACCACCTATCATCTTGGGAAAAAAAGTTTTTCATTCTATTTGAGTTAAAATACATGAATACCCGCAGATAAAAATATGGGGGGAAAGTTTTAGGTTCTAACCATGGTGAGTCATAACAATAATTTACACACCGTTGTTCTTTTGTGAGAAAAACTGTACTGATGAAATGCTTTTCCCCCACAACTGACAGAGTAATGATTAGATTTACTTTTTTCACAAATCCTTTTCGCTGGCTACATAGTGTATTCATGTATTTATGTATGCATAGTTATATACTTTTTCAGAGGGTGGACTGGATAGTTCACCCCGGGGCGATTCTAGGAATTTCATCGTAGCGGGGCTCAGCCCCCAATGAGGGTATAATCATAAAAATAATAATAATATATATAAATAAAAAAAAAAAAAAAATAAAAAGTTTGACTAATAGGGGTGGTTTACTAAACTAATTGCAGTATTTCACTTTATTGCCTAAGTTATGTATAACATTTGATATTGAATAAGTCCCCCCCCCCCAATTCTTTGGTTTAAGTAGCCATGCACACCTCTTTGGCACATGCACTGTAATATGTATTATATTTATATTTATAAATGAAAATGGCAGCATGATTGTTTTATAATGTATGCGTTCATACTTGTTAAGGGCTTCATTTTCACTGGAGAAAACAGCTGTGGTGTGACGAGTGGTGAATGCAGTAAAAACTTAGATTAGATGGGGAACTGATTGCTCCCCGATGATACTTTGTAAACTGTATGTATGACAAAGAACTGCACAGATGCAGATATTGGCCTATATCAATCTTTCAATAAACTCGCTCTGCGCCGCCACGATCTGCGGATTGAGGGAGGAAAGTTAGTAGCCCTAGGACTTTTGTTAAAATAATCCAAGTGACTTCAGTGGTTCAATCTAAATTTTATGAAGCCACGATTTTTGTGCGCAAAGAAAACAAAAACTATGACTTTATTCAACAATTCTTCTTCAAGTCACCATCCTGTTGATGAGCACACACGTGGTACTCTCAAGATTGGTGGAGGACATGACTTGGAGGAGATAAATTGTTGCATAAAATTGTTATTTTTGTTTTTGTTTCTTTGTGCACAAAAAGTATTGTAGCTTACGCAGAGTCAGAAAGCTCTTGTATTTTATTAAAAATATCTTAATTTGTGTTCTGAATATGAATGAAGGTCTTATGAGTTTGGAACTTGATGAGGGTGAGTAATTAATGACAGAATTGTCATTTTTGGGTGAACTATCCCAAAAATGACACTATTTTAAAAATCAGTTGGATAAAACATTGCTTGGTTCAGAATTCTTTAAATGGTTATATCCCCAATCAAAGTGTGGTAATGAAGTAAAAAATGTAGTAAACTTCCATCAATCTAATTTTCACAAGCAATAGAAGCTTAAAAAATAGTATAATAAATTATAATAGTGTAATAAATTATAAACATAATTTAACTTGACACTCCTGCATGGAATAACCAGCATCTGTTATCTAAAAACAAGAGTAATTAAAAAATAAAAAAACAACAACACTTTGACAGTTTTTCTCAAGTTACTACATAGTAATGGTGAGATTTAAATTCATCAGCATTTTTTTCTTTCTTAAGGATTAAGTCTTTTTTTTTCAGAGATAACAATTACAATTACAATTGCTTTATGTTGTGAAAATCTATTTTATTACAACTGATTTATCCCGCAAATTGACATTCCAGATGCAATGATGTGTCCTACCCTGGTCCTATGTGCCTGTCAACCTGCGTTCCATTCGGAAGGGCTCATCCCTATGCCCTAATCCCTGTTTTCACTCTGAAGTGCCCTTCGTAGGGCGATATATCCCGTTTGGAACACACCGCCTATGTATTTGCATTCAGTAACAAGTGTTTTGGGGCGTGGCTACCATAGCAGGATGATGGGTTGAGCCAGAAGGTGTTTAGTCTGTGTGGAAAAAGAAATTCACATTCTGTTACAGTAGTGAAAGGAAGAATTTAATTGGAAGACTTCCCAAAACACACAGAGACAGACATTGGGGTAAAACAAGTGTAAACATTAGCAGTGTTTTTACAAGAAGAGAAAATTGGTGGAGTGTTTGGGTTTAAATCCTTGCAGTTTCTTCTTGACGGGGTAAGCTAATCTTTAAATTAATAAGTACTAACACATTATGCTGCGTTCCAGACAACCCGTTATCTCTGTTTTTCCAACCTTCTACCCTTGAAAGTGCACTGGAACTGCAGTCAAACGCGTGACTTCCCACCCCTGAACTCCTACTAGATCAATGTATTCCCAGTCCCGAGCTCTGACGTCACATAGCCCGGGAACCAACTCTTGTCTTATGCTCCGTTTTCCTCCCCCGTTTTCATCAAATAATCAAGGAGTAAGCACCTTTGGCGATAGAAATTATTTGTAAATGATCATAAGCCTGGAACGCTACAAAGTGGTGAGTCGTGGTTTAAAGCCATGACTAGCTCAAAAACCTGCCTGGAACGCAGCTTTAGACCTTTTATCGAAAGTTGTGTATTTTTACTTTTTGAGAGAGACAGGCCTTTACTTATGTTGAGCTGGGTTTGTAATAATTGAGCCTGGGAAAGGCGTGAGGCGCGAAAGGGCCGTTTGCTGGATAGTCACAGTAGAGCATAGTGCAGCTTTAATCATTAACGCAAACGATTCACTAATAACACCGATTGGTTCACGACCAAAACGAGATTTATTAAAAGCCTTTAGAAAGACAGAGTGTGTTTAAACGTCATGAAGCAATCCCAATATATTACTTTAACTGAACAATACCTAAATAAACCGTTTAAGTGACATTCTATAGTTTTTGTAAATCAGATTGACTCACATTGACTGCTAGCATGCAGTTCCGAATTCAGCCAGGGAGTTGTCTAAAATCACATTCCAGTAGGGAATTTTCCAAATGTAAAGTGTTTAGGGAGATATTACAGCAAGTGTATTTCTAAAGTAAACTGTAACACATCATAGCGCGTCCTGTAAATAAGTTACAGCTATTTAAATGGCTGTGTATTTAAATAAAACGAACCTAACCTGACTGTTACTCAGAGAATATAACACCAAACCGTTGAAATCATTTTCAATCAAGATTACTTACATTTAATGTTTTGGTGAGCGACCAATAAGCCTTTAAATAGCTAATTTTTTTCATGTTTTTGTTCAATATGTTATCCAGAATCGTTTGGAGGATGCGTCTTAGTGCCCATTTTATGGACATTTGAGCGCTCGCAGCATTAATATGCTATAGCGTTTCGAGTCAGCTCAGCTCATGCACACGCACATGAGCAGCAATGCTGTCTAGGTAGGCAGGTCGCTAGGTTTTGAGAAACAGCCGGAGTCACGACTCCAGACTGGCGGGGAGATGAGGACACAATGAATTCATCTGTGGGTAGGTTCTCACCTTTATTGTTAGTTACTCGGGATTATCAGTGTCTGCAGATAAAAGATTTTTTCTGGCATATTTAGACTGCAAATAGCGATTTACTATGACACAATGATCAAAGTGTAACGGACATTGCCACATTATTTCTGTGATTTCACATTGTTGTTAAGTAATTGCCTTTTCTGTATCATTGTGCCATTTATTATTGGCAATGTTTCAATGTTGCACCTTTATATATGTTCAGAATAGAATCTAAGATATTATGGAGATTGAAAATGTGCTTATTTCTGCTTGTTTTCGGCATGTATTAATTTATAATGTTGGTATGAGATTCATATCTGTAAAATAACAATAGTCTTTATATGTACCAATGGACAGTACAATCTAAACAGCAGCTTTGTTTTGTGCTGTCAACTCATGCAGATAGATATGTTACCATTTTCATAAATGTTTATTGTAAGTTGCTTTATATTTACATTTGCCAGCAGTTTGTATGAAATGCATACTTAAAAATCATTTCTAAAGGTTTGCAGATGTGGTGCTTTTCCCAGGACTGTCTCAGGAATGAGGTGTTTACAGTGCTGGGCAAAGGGGGATCCTGGGAGGTTGCTATTTTTAGCTCTTATTTCATCATTCCTCTGCACAGTGCAGTAAGCTGCGCTCTGCATCTCAATGATTGAGGATGGGCACACCAGCCCTCTTCTCTTTAAAACGTCCACAGCTTTTAAATCAAAAACAATCCTAAAGGACAAACGGATGTGGGGTCATACTCTTTTTCCATCTGCTCTATTGTTGTCGCTTTGCTGTGCAGATTCTAAAGCTGTTACGTAGAGCAGTATTGTGTTCTATACACGTGCAGCATTAGGACATTCATGGGCACTCAGTAGTGTTTGACAGAATGATGTCTCTTGATACTAAACACAATATATACAGGCACAGATCCATTCACAGTGTTTCTTCCAAGGTTGTCATAACAGCATGAGCCAGATTGGTATCTAACACCATACGCCTGACCTTAAACATGACCTGTGTCTTTAAAGTTTCCATCCCATGTATAATCCGTAAGACATTTTTCATCACAACGAAGCACGTTCCTCTGCACTTAATAAACAAATGGTTGTTAATGAGCTTTAGATTTTACTCTTTCTAACACAGAAAGTGCCTTTATTCTTCTGTATTTAGATTATGTTGAACTCGTAGCTAAGCACATTGTCATGGAAATATGAGCCAAAAATGAAATAGTTTCCTCATTTACATTCAAGCCATGTCTCAAAAAATGAAATAGAGTTTTCTTATTTAAATTCAAGCCATGTCTCAAAAATGTAGGCAATCAATTTAAATGTGATAGTAACGTGTAAACATTTTTTGCATTTGTAGTGGCATTTATATATATTTATATATAAGATATCTTTGACAGTTCTGGTCATTGGATTTTAAAAAGCACTGAGATTTCTTTTGGATAAGATTCAATATGAGCTATTTTCTACTAGATTGCATGATGATGATGGGGGAAAAACACATTTACTTAAATTACTGGATGTTTTATTCTTATAGATAGTCTTTTGATTGTAATAGTTACATTTAAAACTTTTTTGCACACAATTTATAGCATTAGTTTAACTTCATATGAAAAATTACAGTTTTCAAGCAGTCTATGGAAGCCATAGAGTTAAAGAATAAAAAAGGTCAATTTAAATTTATATTTCAAAATTCTGGCTTTGTTATTTTTTGTGTGCTGTCAGTTTTCTCTTTGCACCGCAATATATTTTTCTCTGTGTAAGGACATGGATGTGTTGTGTGAGAGTGGCATTGTTTGTCGGACACAGCAAAAGTAACTAAGGGCCAATTGACAAACTCACTATTGTTGAGTTAAACTGAGTTATAAAATGCGAACTAGCAGAAAAAAAAATTCTGAATTGTGGTAAATGTTATATAAAATGTTATAGGTTTAACCCTTTAACTGTCACTCCCTATTTTGAACACAGAGGTGAAAATGCACTATCCAAATTTATTTATTTTTTTTATAATTCATGAACGAAAACATTTTGTAATATGAATTTCATGTACAATTTCCATGATAATGCAATTTCTGATTTTTAAATGGCTTTCAAAGGATGAATTTTGTGATTAAGTCTTCAAGTGATATACAATTTCTTATGATTTCTAAAGCATGATAGGGAAAAAGGCAACGAAAAAAGTCTTTTTGTGTAAAAGGTCTGAACCCCTCTTATGATGTAAATTTTTTGAGGTGCACTCTTGTCATAAATTAATCTATTACTTTTTCTACATAATTTGTAACACAAAACTGTGGTAAAATATCTATTTAGGAGTCTCAGACCTTTCCAACGATATATAGTTTGTCATGATTAGATTAGGATTTATTCGATATATGGTGAAGTAAACATAGGTGTCCCGGTGAGGGGACAGTGACAGTTAAAGGGTTAAATAGTATTTCATGCTGTAACTGTAGGGCTAATACAACATGCCCCCTATGAACTGCATATGTGGAAAAATATGTAGATCTATTGTTTAAATCAAATTTATGCCGTAAAAGTAGGGTAATTATAGCAAGTGTCACCCATAGTCTGTCCGTTTAAATAACTGCGTTTAGTTTCATGTGGCGCCTTCGATGACAGTATTCTATAAAAATGATTTGCATTCCGATTCTGACATCCAAAGGCACAACAATACATTTTTTCTCCTTACTCCATGGATTTTAGCTATTTCCCTCCACTTGTTACCAGTGTTATTCTGCCACCAAGTGACATAACTGTGATGTCTACTCCAAATTGGTCTATTTAAAATCTTGATTAAAAGTCAAATTTCATAAGTCTAAAATGTTGCAGTGTATTTTACTGCAGTGCATTAATACCTTGGTATGCTACTTTCATGAAGTAATTGTGTGGTTTGTCTTGCTTTTGGTGTACATTGTATAAAATGTAACAAAAGGAGCAGTCAAATCTTTTTTTATGGAACACAGTGAACTACATGGTTGATGATTTAATGTGAGGCGGAAAGGAACCTAATTGTGTGGGCTGTCAACAGGTCCCATAGTAGTTACAATTGTTCTGATAGGTGACGGCAAGCAAATGTTCCAAGGCATATGCGTTTGTGTTGTATGTTGCGCAACACTGTTGTAGGAGTGTCTTTGTTCAATGAAAAACAACACAGAAACAGTGACCTTTTTCTGACTAGAGATAATGAGAGAGGAAACCTGCCATGGTAAAATATAGAACGCTGTCAGCAGGCAATGGTTAAGAGTGACAACTGAGAGAAAGCAATTGACAGAAATGGAGAAATGTCAAGGGGAGGTGCTAATTGTGTTAAATGCAGTTTAGTGGTGTAAAATGACCTCAAGAAGGAGAAATGAATTGCCATCATTGTGAAAACGCATCATTTAATAGCAAAGCAATAAATTATTTAGCATTCAAACAACAGCAATAGAGAAATCACGTTTACGTAACCAGTTTCAAATATCAAATCAGTTATAGCTTTATATACATTCAAAACAAGTTTGGGGACATGCAAGTTTAAGTGTGCACCTTGTTATGTAAACAATTCTATTTTAAGTTTATTTTTGTTTTTTACAGTTGGTACATGCATTTCCATATACAGAGTCCTATTTTATATACAGGTTCTTTGTGGTTCTTAAAAAGTCTTAACTTGTCTTTGCACAAATTAAGGCCTTGAAAAAATTTCAAAATGTCATGTTGCAAAAAGAAGAACAACAATATCCTTTTCGATTGTCTTTGTATTGAAATATCGAAGAATTACTTAATTAAGATGCAGTAACTAAGATGCTAACATATTGCATCTTGCTTTTTTAGAAATTAAACAATTGTGTCATTCCGTGTCAACAATTTTTACATGGGGCTGCTTCTGTAACTACTATATTATGTTAGTTTTGTTTTCAAGGACTTCTAGTTTGTATTTATTAGTTCCTGTTTTTCTTTGTTTGGGTTTCCCGCTTCTAATGTGTTGCTATAGAGATTCATTAATCATTACAGGTGTATTATCATCATTAATTACTCTTGTTTTACTACTTAGTTCTCTGGGTTGGTTCTCGTTAATGCACATGCTGAGTTTGATTATGTTTGGCTTATGTAAATAAAGTCAGTTCCTATTTTTGTCATCATCGCGTTCCTGTTGAACCACACTCTGCCTAGCGTGACAATATCTATGGGAATGAACTATATGGCTTTATTGCTGCAAACGTTGCAGCAGTAAACTTTTAAATGAAGCAGTATCAGTGTGCGGGCATTACGTGTGTGTTCTTTGTTATAGTTTGACTTTTTTGTCCTGCACCTAAGCCTGATCTGGGTTTGGTACGTATGTGCACAACCCTTTATATTATTGAAAATGAACTATATGGGGCCTTGGAAATTAAAATTTCAAAAGGAAAGGTTGTTAAGAATGAGAATCTGAAAGGAAAATTAGAGTTACAGGCATGCAAACTTTAGAAAAATAATATTTATGGCACTCAGACAGGTAATTCTATGCAATTGTGTTGATAGAAAATCATAAGATACATTGGTAGTTTTAACATGGTTTGTTCTTCAGATAATTCTCTTTAAGAGAAAAAAAGTATCAGCTGTATGGAAATTCTGACCACTGAAAATGTGTACAGTTGTCCAGTTTACTCATGGAGCCACATTAAGATCTCCATATCTCTGGGACTGAACCATCGAGGGCCTTAAAAAGAAGATAGCAAATGGAAAGTTTGTTAAGAACCGAAATCTAAAAGAATTTTAAGATCTCTTTAATACTTCTTGAGTTGTGCTTTTTGCCATTTTTTTTAATTATCACTATTGAGATATAATGAAAGAAAGATTCCTAAAGTCAACAGATTTGACTAATAGACCTACCAATCTCTGTGTAAAAATAAAATAATGTTGCTTTCTAAAGTCATTTTTACACCCCTCTAATCGAAGTAAAAAATGTCATTTTGACCCCACTCTACAAAGCAATGGGTTAATCAAAAAATATTTATCTGTGGCATTTAATATTTTGGCTTTCATCACCATTTGTGTAGGTCTTTTTACAGAAAACAATATTAACAAAATCAAAAATTTCTGAAATGTAGTTTTAGTTGACAGAATGACCCTTTAAATTAAGTTGATTTTTCTGAGCCCTTTAGCAGATGTGTATGTAATGTTGATGTGTCTTGATTAAAGGCATTTCTTTTTTAAAAAAAGGTCTTAAAGCCTTTACCTTATTAAAACCTGTAGATCATGCTTACACTAATTGTAAAATTAGACAATATAATGTTCAAAAATGCTAAAATGAATGAAAAGTTAAATTGCAGCTGCAAAGATACTGCAGTCACATCACTGCAACTTAATTGTAATACTTTTACGTCATTCTTCTTTCCCCTAGATGTTAAATAAAAGGCTGCAAAATGCAAAAGCCTGGCCGTCTGCCTAGAGATGAGGGCAGCAATTTACTCTCCTATAGTTTCTCAGCCAACCAGGATAGGTGGCACAAATGGAGCATTTTAATTAAAAACTGCTGAGACATTAGGGGAGGATGCCAGCATGGCAAGGTTTCCCCACACAAACACACTGCTTGTGTTTCATCACTGCAAAACAAATAAGGCAAACAGAATTACCCTGACAATGTGTTTTACATAAACCAATTACATAAACAAGCTATATAGAAATTCATAGTGATTTTCCTGAGTACAGAAATTAAACTATTAATTTTTTTTTCTTAATTCTTTACCCTAAAATGCGAGCATTAGAGTTCATTACAATGTTGAACGAATTCCCTTGCAACACCAGACTTAGCAATGAACCTGCTTTGCCATTATTATGAAGTTTTTATTGATTCACTGTAACTGAAAATAAACATTTTGTCTTACATTTTATCCTTAAATCCAATGTTATACCCATCCTTAAGATGTCACATTAGCCACAATGGTGAAAACATAAGTCCACATTAAAATTTAGGTCAGAGATCAAAATACATTTCAGCTGACAGAGGGGACAAGGTTATGTTTTTGTCCATAGAGATGTTTACTAGCATTCCAGGTCTCTGTATTCCCTGGGAGGTTTCCATCGCTATGGTGACAGCAAGCTGCTGATGTCATCCAGTCCATGTCACTGGGGTTGGTGGGCTTCGTTCGTTCTTTTTTCCCCTTCTCCTTTTTGTTTATATCAAAACCTGAGCACCAGATTGGAATCAACATGATTAGAGAATGCTCACTTCATAAGCCACTTCTGTTGTTTTTAATGAATTCGCTGCATGATAAACCATGTAAATATAATACAGTGAAAACAAGTTGGATTTTTGGATGGATGTCGCCTTTTATTCTTCCCCTGACTGCTAATTAAGTTCTCTGTAATGAGCCCTAGAGGCATGCTAATCACATTAGCACCGTATTACAGGGAGGTTTGGTGTCCAAGGTGTATATTTACACATGGGCAGCTGGAATATATCTATATCAGAAAGGGGAAAATTGAAGGAAATGCTTTTAGGAAATGTCCTGCTAATATATATGCATTTCATGCTCATTAGCTTACAATGAACTTTCAGTTCCTTATTATTACACATTTCTTTGGACTTTTCCGGCCTAGTCTTGACATCATATTTAGCCAGATGGTGTAGTAATTATATCTTTCAGCACAAGAGAAAATGTTGCTTCAGCTGCATTAACCAATATGGTAAAGGTATTATCACTGTTTTAAATCACATACAGTAGTTATGAAGTTACTGCTGTAATGGTCATCTTAAATACATCATATTTAAATTAAGTATGTTTCTTTGTGGTATAGCCAGTGAGAAATGATTAATACTTTTAACTAAGAATGTTCAACTAACTAAGAAACCATCGTTAAGGCATTCTTAAACCAGGCTGGTTTTCTGGTCTCACTTTTGGCCGGTTGCATAAACCACTAAGACTAGTCTTAAGAGACTAAAAAAACATTCTGTTTTTCTCTCCAGACCTGTAAGACCTTTGTTCATCTTCAGAACACAAATTAATATATTTTTGATGAAATCCGAGAGCTTTCTGACCCTCCATAGACAGCAGGGGTCTTTCCACGCTCAAGGTCCAGAAAGGTACCAAGATCAGAGACAAAATAGTCCATGTGACATCAGTGTTTGAACCATTATTTTATGAAGCTATGAGAATACTTTTTGTGCACAAAATAACGACTATTCAACAATTCTTCTCCTCTGCATTACCCTATCACCATTTTGGAGAGTATCCACTGAACGCAAACAGCTGTATCAGCCACACCACACGGATACGCTGTTTTCGTTTCAGTGGATACTCTCCTAAATGGCGCTAGGGTGATGCGGAGGAGATGAATTGCTGAATAAAGTTTTTTTTTTTTTCTTTGCATACAAAAGGCATTCTCGTAGCTTTGTAAAATTACAGTTGAACCCCTAATGTCACAGTGATTATTTTACCGATCTCCTTGCTATGTTTCTGGATGTTGATTGTGTTAATTACATTGCTGTCTATGGAAGGGTCAGAGAGCTGTCAGAATACATCAAACATATCTTAATTTGTGTTTTGATGACAAACTAAACTTTTACGGCTTTAGAACGACATGGGGGTAAGGGATTAATGACAAAATTTTCATTTTGGGGTGGAGTAACCCTTTAATATAGTGACTATATTTATGCAACTGGCCCCTGGTCTTTCTAGTGATCTGTAATGAACTTTAGAGGGGTTTTGGCCACTTTCCAACTTATCAGTCCTGCCAAAAAGGCTAAATCTTGCTGTGAGATCATTAAAATCCAGCTAATGCTGGGAACACACTGCATGATTTTCAAAGTCGTCTGATCACTGTTCTTTTCTCAATACACAACTGTCTGAGGTACCATTAGTTGCTGTTGTGTGCACACTACACAACGCATGGGTGACAGGGGTCATCAGAAGGAAGAATCTGGTTGTCAAAATGTTTCACAGCCAAACACATATTAGTGGTGATAAATTAAATAACGTGTAAGATAGGATTTCTTCCTTTTAAAAATTATAGCTCGGAAGAAGTTTGCGATACAAGGGTTGCGATACAAGGATTGCCATCCAAAGTTGCGAATTTAGCTTATGTGCAAAATTGGAATATCGCATAAAACATTTGTGAATAAGCACTGTTTCCATCCAACAAGTTAAAGAGAACAAAATCATCACTTCCTGATAAACTGGCACTAAATATCACTAAGAAAAGTAGAACAAGCCACTGAATATAATGCAGTGCCATCCCATAGCACGTCACATGACTTTTTTGATTCACATGGAAGAATTTATTCCACAAATGCGTTTCCAACCCCCATTATTCGCATTAACTCTTGTTCACACTTAAGCAAGCATAAAAACTTGCGAATTAATGGATTTTTTTTTAATTGTCTCAGGGTGATGGACACAGTTCATGACTCTGTCTTGCTCTTTCATTGGCTGTAAGTTGTCGTTGATGTCATTCTAGTCAAAACACATTTTAGACTGCAGGACTCCGAGTTGCAGACAGATCTAGATTTAACATGCTAAATATCTTGCAGGCAGCAAATCAGCATCTTTATTAACATGCGATTGTCAATAATGTGAACGAGCACATTCAAAGCCGTCAACTGGGGCTAAAATCATGCAGCGTGTACCCAGCGTAAGACCAGCAAAAAGCAGTTTTGCTCTTTTTTTTCTTTTAGGAAAGCTACTAATAGGAAAATGGCTCCACAAAATGGTCCTTCTGAAAGAAATATTGCCTAATGAGCAGGGCTAGCTGAACTTAATAATTCATTTATCTCATTTAAGACCTTTTAAAGAAAAACTACTATATTTCCATGGAAGCAGAGAGAGAAGCTTATTAAACAATGAAACAGTTTATTAAAAATGCATGATATAACAGGGAAATAAAATGCAGGTACACTCAGTGCAGCTTGTTTTTTTGTGAGAGAACAGTTCAAAAGTTTATCAGTGGCAAGACATCAAAAAGCAGTATGGTTTTCCTCTTTCTTGTCCAAGTTTAGAAAGTGACACAGTAATGTATTACTGTACACCACAGGGGAAGCACCACCTCCGCTGCCCCACCACAGGCGCAAGGTAACCTGCACTTTGAAAAGCTGTTCCCAAATTGCATTCCCTGACTTGCCGACTCCACTTAATTATTTCCACCCTCAGTGATAACATTTCTGTCAGTGGTGGGTGTAATGATTAGGTGTCAGTGGTTTTTGTCCTTTCGCACCGTGAGGTCTCGCTGAAAACCCTGTTCTTTACACCCACCCTCACATTCAGGCTGAGTCAGAGCACTCTGCTGTCTCAAACCCCTTCTTTTCCACACAACCTTTTCCTATCCTTTGCTCATTTAGCCCAGATTATTCTCATGGCTAATGCTTAACATGGCTGATTTTCCCACTGTCGCAGGAGGATATGTCTCAGTAAACACAAGTTCCATCGGACCTTTCATAGGGGTAAAAAAAACCCCATCCACATGGCGCTCCTCTCAAAATAAAACCAATTACCTGACGGGTCCACGTGATTATGGACAAACAGAGAGGCTGTGGCTTGAGGCAAGCTGTAAAATGATGCAACTGTGGAAAAGTAATAATGTGCTGGAGCTCATCGAGCCCAGTTTGTTTTATTGCGAAAGCAAACAGTGCTTATCAGTGAAGGATGCACTCTTCAGTTGTGTATTTATAGCAACCTAACAGATCCCAAGTGTGTAATCTATAATCTTTTTGGAACAAAATATTGATTTTGAATCGTAATCAGGTCCTTCCTTGCGGTGTTTTACTGCATGAAGTGGGATTGAAACAATTAGCAGTTTATGAAGTATTATTATGTTTTATTGGAATCCAAGTTGAACTGTATTTTTCAGGTAATTAAAGTTAGATTGTGTATGTGTCAAAAGTTACATTCGGCAACAAATAATCATACTTTTAGTGCCCCAGCTGCATTAATTTCTCATGTCTTTAAATTTTCAAATGCAATATCTGCTTTTTAAAATCCAAATTGAATTATTTAAACCTAATGCTGAATTATTAAAAGCTGGCACGTAAGCATGACAGCTCACCATGGTTAAATTATAGTAGAAATTAAAATTTAAATGTAGAATTTAATTGTTTTTTGGTCATTTTCGTTTTCTTTCCTCACTTTTTTGTAGCCCTTAGCAAATGTCGTCGTCATCATCGTCAACAGTTTTACTTACTTTGTCCAGTCCTTAAGCACTACTCCAACATTTGCCTCTATAAATATTTGTTTGATTAATGTCAGCGCTATTTAGTCCCAAGGTTAAAAGGAAACCCCTACAGGGACATGCATATGGGTGAGAGTTATTCCCTTGCTTCTCGAAAGGTAGAATACTCTGTGTGCATTTGCATGCTAATAGAGGTGGAAGCAAAATGTACTGGGTGCACAGTAATGCTAATGTTAACCATTCATCAAGAGACTGCCAGAGACATTGATTCTCAAGTCAGGGCATAGATGTACAGATAGATTCCCTGTCAGTGCTCCTCGCTCTGCTGTTATTCCTGGTACCTGTTTATAATGAAGTACATGGAATCCATAAAATGTCACAACTGAAAACTGGATGGGAGTGTTTTTATATACATGTGAAACTAACGCCTTCGCTTACATCAAAGGAAATGTTAAAGTGAGGGCAGGACATCCCTGTAGAGGAAACCAGAGCTTGATCTTTTTGCAAATGTGTGTCTGACTGTGGTAAAAAAAAAAAAAAAATGAGCAGAGAATTTCAACCTGTCTTTGTCATTTTGAAATTTGCTCTGCATAATGTTAATTATTTGACCAAAATAAGAGGGATCCTACAAAATGCATGTTATTTTTTATTACTGACCTGAATAAGATATGTTACATAAAAGATGTTTACATACAGTATAGTATGCAAGAGAAAATAATAGTTTAATTTATAAAAATGACCCATTCAAAAGTTTACATACACTTGATTTCTTAATACCGTGTTGTTACCTGAATGATCCACAGCTCCACAGTGTTTTTTTGTTTAATGATAGTTGTTTATAAATCCTTTGTTTGTCCTGAACAGTTTTTGTATATTTGAACCCTTTCCAACAATGACTGTGTGATTTTGAGATTCTTTTTTTCAACTTAGGGACTCATATGCAACTATTACAGAAGGTTCAAACTAGGGCTGGGCGGTATGGCAAAAATGTAATCTCGATAATTTTTTCCCATATTGATCAATAACGATATATATTTAGATAAATAAACTGTTAATGTTGCCAGCTTTAAAAGAGTATCCCAACTATGACTGAAGCCACAAAAATGGGTTCATTAATTACATTTTAAAGTATAGTTTATTAACAAAAACTATAAAAAATATTTAATATTTTAAAACAATATTTAGAAGCCACATTAATGTCTTTCACATTTACAACTCTAAACAACTGTGTGTTTGCTGCATAAAACAGGGCTCTACGCTTACTTTTCTTTTTAGAAGTACTTGTGCTCCTAACTTAAAACAGTTAGGAGCACAGTCAAAAATTTAGGAGCACCATCTAATCAACAATAAAAAAAAATCTGATGAAAAATTTGTCTTCTAATTAAAGATTTTCAGGGGCATTTTGTTTTTACCTTTATAATGGCATTTTTTTATTAAAATTATGTAATCTTTTATGTTATATTTAAAAATATATACATTTATAATCTTTATATGTCTAACTAAAACAGCAGAATCAGAACAAGTAGAATAAGCATATCAATCAAATTAAATCACTATTAACAATTTATTTGTACTACAGAGGTGGCACAGAAGAACACAAAAGTGGCTTGTAGGTGTTTTCATATGCTTCATGTGGCTCAGAAGTGGCATGAGGGCAATCAAATTCATAAATTCATGTTGAGATTATTGTTTTTAATATACCATTTTGAATACAGAAATATTAAATGATTTAAATAACTGAAAAGATACTTTAAAAATGAAACTACAACTGCCGGTAGGGGGCGGTAAGTCGTTGATTTTAATTACTGAATCATATTCATTTGATTCGTTCGAACAGCCGATTCATTCAGAAATGACGCAAGTGACTGTCTTTATGAATGGAAATAATCTCTGGATAATTTTGACGACGAAATAAAGCAGTGGTGTTACAATGACAATAGTCAATGTAAGTCACTTAATATTAACTTCTTGTTTCTTTTCTGATGTATTAAATAATATTTAACTTATAAACTCGCTTAAAAATCATTAAAAGCTGTCACTCATCTTAGTTCATCATAATCAACGAATTTCTGAAAATGCACGTATCTAAGGACACCTCTTAACATTACAATTGAGACTTTTCTTATACTATTTAAAACTTATTTAAAACTTTTTATGGCCTTAAATTTGATACAAAGCTTTTAAGGATCTGCAGGAGCCCTGTGCTTGTAAGACGCTTTAAAAGGCGATGAAACATTTTGGTAGCCCGACTGGAAAAAATTGCCCTGGGACGCTTTTTAAATAGCCAAACCACTTTCATATAACTGAATTCGTGCTAACTTTTTTACAATTTCATAATTTTTGGATAATAACTCGAGGTTAGTTTCACTTTTGTCGTGCCTCCACTCATTTTTTTCGTCCTTGTGTCGAGTTTGCTCTGCAAAGTGCCGTAGGAAATTGACTTTGTTCTTGGACGTGAACGTTAAAAGCTGCACGCTGCTTGGCTGTTGTCGCATATTTGTGCATTGTTATCGACATATATTTTATCGCGATTCGATATGATATCGTTTATCGGCACAGCCCTAGTTCAAACGTTCACCTGATGCTTCAGAAGGAAACACAATGCATTGAGAGGCAGGCGGTGAAAACTTTTTTAATTTGAAGATTTAACTTATTTTGTCTTCTGAGAAACATAAGTATCTTCTGTAGCTTTTGAAGGGCAGTACTAAATAAAAAAATATGATATTTAGACAAAATAAGAAAAAATACATTCTCATTCTGTTCAAAAGTTCACACCTCTGGCTCAGAGATCTCAAAATCATACAGTCATTGCTGGAAAGGGTTCAGATGCACAAAAATTCTGAAAAAACTTTTTTGTGCATTTGAATTTGTAGGATCTGTAGTTTTTTTCTGCAGAACAGCGGGCGGTTTAACTGTTCAGGACTGTTAAGACTCTTAACAACACAGTATTAAGAATCATGGGGGTGTAAACTTTTGAACAGGGTAATTTTTTATAAATTTCACTATTATTTTCTCTATATGTTACAGTTTTTTTTCAATTGCTTTTGTACAATCTGTAGTTACATTTTCAAAATTTAAACACAATTAGCGCAACATCTGTCTGTTGTGACCATACCATTAACACAATTTGTGTTGTTTTCACACAATATGCAAATATTTTATTTTCGTACAAGCTTACCTAAAACCAAAATCATGGGTCTTTGTAGTCTTATTTGGAAATGCTTAAACACATCATGTCAGAAATGAAGACCTAATGCTCCGAACCTTAAATACAGTATAAAGCCTCTATTTCTGCAACAACAGCAGCTCAAAATGATTGAAAGTATCTTTATATACAATACTGTAACAACTGATAAGCATATTTCAGTAACAGATCAATGAAATATTTAGAAATAGCTGATTTCCGTCTCAGTTGGAGGAATAGTCAGGTGTTGAAGCTATTTCCATTACATGAACATAGAGTAAAAAAGACTTCTTTGAATTGATTTTGTGGATGCAGAACAACACAAAGAATCACAGAGAAAAAAGAGAAGAACAGGTAGGGGAGAGGAGTAAGAATGTGTGTTGGACTGTGCATTTTTATGTTTGTTTTTTCCCCTTACACATGTAGAACCTATGAAAGCTTATTTCTGCCATGGAATATAAAGGGTAAAGGGTAATGGTGACTTTTTATGTCTCACAATTCTGATAAAGTCTGAATTGCAAGATGTAAACTCACAATTCCAAGAATAGAAGTCCAAATTGTGAGATAAATTGGTCACAGTTACCCTTTACCCTTTATATTCTGTGGCAAAATTGTAACCAAAGACCATGGAATTTTTGTTGGTCACTGGCATCAGCTACCATGGGGGCACCATCCGTATTCAACAATTACCCACTGGAAAGCAATTTCAAGGTTCCAACTGAACTTCTGCATAGGTTACCCTTTATCTTTAATGACTCAATTTAGTTTTAGATAGTATGTTGCCAAGAAAGAACACATTCAACACTTTCAAATGTAAAATGGGTTTCAGCTGAAGGCAAACTGAAGGCTAAATTTAATAATACATTTTATATTACCTGTTATATGCATTTACAACTGAAACATGACAAGTAATGCAGTTTTTGTAAAGCCATCAACTGTTAGCATTTTGACAATCACTGTGCTATGATTGACTATATGTTTCTGCTGGATAGAGACTAGTGTTATATTTTTGACCATTTGACTTGGTTTTGAATAAGGTTTGCTGTGTTTTTATGGAGTTATTATATGTAGAAAAGGGTATCAAGCATTTTGAAATGTAGAGTTTGAAATTATTTAACAAAATGTGGTTTTGGACAGAAAATTAACTATTTGGCTAATTATGTGATGTAGGTGTGTTGCTGTGTTAAGAGTTTCGAGTTTAGAAAAAGTACTTTAAGTATTGGTAAACGCTTGTTAGCAATTGAAAAAAAAACTGTAACACCTTTTATTGAAAATATCTCAGTCAGGTCAGTACTAAATAAAAAATAACATGCATTTTGTATGAGCCCTCTTATTTGGTAAAATAATTAACATTGTGCAGATTCTTCAAGGTGTGTGTAAACTTTTGAGCTCAACTTTATGTTTCCAGAAATGCATTGTACAGAATACATTTTGTATAGATTCAGGGTTTTTACAGGGTGGCATACTGGTGCCTGGATGTTTTACAACTTAGAATTGTATATTCATTAAGTGTCATCAATCATATAATGTGAATATACCAATCTACTCACTTTCAGAAAAAAGGTACAAAATCTGTCAGTAGGGCAGTACATTTTCAAAAGGCAAGAATATGTACATTTCATGTGATGATAATATGTATCTTTAAGGTACTAATATGCACCATTTACAGAGGAAAAAGTACCAACAGCTTTTGTACCTTTTTTCCCCTGAGAATGTACCAAAATCAGCAAAAAGTACTGACACCCACCATAATAATACAGTTGGTTTGATAGCAGGCCAGTCATTTTGTTTGCTGCAGTCTTGTCTGTGAGAAAAGGATATGAAGCAGTCAGTTTTTCACCTTGTGTGTATGTGTGTGACCTTTATGCACGTGTGAATAGGTGGGTGTCAGTGACATGCAGTATCAGGCTGTGCATGTGTGAAAATATATTGCACTGCTCTGGCGTTCCCAGAAATGAGCGTGTCTCTTTGTGCTCGTGGAGTCCTCTTGTCGGTTATTCTGTTTGAACTATGATTATACGTGTGTGCCACAGACTGCTTTATCAAGACGTTTTCTTCTTCTTCTGAACAAGCCTTCTGTTGCTAATTTAATATATAATATATATTCGATATGGGTCTAGAAACACAATTATAATTTTTTGGATAAGTCTGATGTTTTTATGAAATGTCAGATTGTCAGCTTTGTTTTGTGCAATGCTTCTTCATCACATCTTTTCCATCTCCTCCCCCTTCTTCCTGCCCTGGTGTCTCTGGGGACGAGCCTGCCAGCCCAGTGATGTAGCTTTGGATCTCATTATGGGGCAGAGATGTAATGGAGCCACATGGTTGTCTGTCACACACTAAGATGTGCATTAATGTAGAACTGTTTGTCCACTGCAGCTGCTGGTGGTCATATAACTGGTGCTTTTCCCCCTCCCTTTGTTTCCAACTCTAAGAGGAAAAAATAACAAGGCATATGTTTCAACATAGCCTTTAGGACATTCCTAATCTGTCTTTTTGCTATTTTTATTTCCACATCTGTAGCTACTTAATAGTGCGGAAATTTGGATTTACGATGCTGGATTGTTTACACTTTAATTGGATCACAGTTTGACACTGTATTGGGAAAGCTCACTTCCTGTTGTTGTAGAAATGCAATACTCCATGAAGTGAACCTTAAATCCTGTACAATTTTCAAATCGTAGTTAGAGTGTATTCACTAAACTGTACACTACCGTTTAGTATACTAGGGCTGCTTTTGTTGTATTCTTCACTGAATAAAATGATTCATTTCGTTTAAAAAATTGTATAAACTTTTGAATGGTGGTGCAGGTGTTACTATAGGCTTCAGCCCCCATCTCACCCCAGATTTGTGAGAAGTCATTATCATATAAGTGTCTTCTGAATATAGTGTGGGAGGCATACCAATGTTTTAATTGCGAATTTGTGTCCTTTTTTAAGCTTGAAAAGTGTTATTTTAATTTTCTAGACTCTGTTTTAATGGTTCAATTAAAAATATAATATGCATGTCTAATTAATTGAAACCATGATAACTTTGAAATCAATGACACTCACTATGAAGTACATTTAAAAAATTTTTATTTTGACCAAATTCTGTGTTTTCCATGAATTTTCCATTCCATTTTCATTACATTTTAATAAGCAAAGGCATCTCTTAATTAACTTATTTATTATTTGTTTCTTCTTCTTTTTATTTACAGAAATACTGTGATGTGTGTTTACATTTTTCTGGTCAATAAATTCTGGTAGGTAAATATTCCTTAAAAAATAATGTTTTAATAGTAATTTTATTAGTACACTGCAAGAAAAAACGTTGTTTCAGCTAAAAAAAGTAAGTGTTCGTGCTGCTTTAAAATGTTAAGTTTAGTTAAGTTGTACTAAAATATTTGAGTTAAGTAAACGTAACATTTTTAACGCAGCACGAACACTTTTTTTTCAGTTGAAACAACTTCTTTTTCAACTTTTTTTTTTTTTTTTTTTTTTTTTTTTTTTTTACAGTGATATGATTACATTGAGTAATATATTTCTGTCAGTTTTTTTAAGTTACACCAAACTTATTTTGATGGGTTGCTGTAAAGACCTTCGGTTTTTGTGTGTATATGATATGACTATAGTTTTTCTCAAAAGAAATGTTAAAATGCTCATGAAGTGACTCTCAGAGCAATTTTAGAGATTATGTTTGTGTTCATCTACTCAATGTTGACACGTCAGAGCTGAAAACACTGCAAGCGTAACACACTTCAGTATGTGTGTTGTAAACAAAACCGCGTGTTTGCGCCATTCATTCACACAAGGACATGCAGAACATGCAGGGTGACATTCCGTGTTATAAAATTCCATTATTATGACTGGATTCCGCGTTTTCTGCATTGTGGAAATCATAGGGTTCTTAGGTTTGGAACATGAGAGTTGGTAAATTATGTCAAAATTTTCATTTTTGTCTTGTTATATGCTATCTTCTCACGTTTCTTTCAAAAAAGTGGTTTCAATTTTAATTAAAACTTAAACCAGTTCCTTCCCTCTACTCAGCGGTGAACCCAGTGATCACTGGAACATGACAATAAAATGCAACCAGATACACCATTATTCCTGACATGTACTGACAAAAATATAACAAAATATTTTGTATGGCTTGCAATCTGTTCTCCGCTTTTTTTCCGTTGTATCTAACGTTACCGTTGCATGCATGTCACTCCTCCTACACACTCACTCTCTCATAGTACTGCTAAAGGCCTATGTGTTTTTTTGAAAGGTGCCCAACAAGGCAATTCTTGCTAAGTGGCATTTGCAGTGGCAGGAGAGCATGAACAGCCTTGCTTTTACAGCAAGGTACTACTGAACTGTCTGGTTCATGCGTCGTTGCACAGTAAAAGAGGAAAAAATTGGGGAGAGACGTTTTTTTCCCAGGGTGCTCTCACTCATGATGAGAATGAGGTGACTGGTCCCAGTGGACTTTGAGGTTAGGCACGAAGGACAGCACTTCCGCTCACTGGGGAGATGGGACAGCCGGAGGGACAAAAATAGCAAGTGAATCCTACCCCCCAGGCTCTCTTTTTGTCCTTCTGGACACTGTGTTGAGGGTCTCTCTCTCCCGGTACCCTGCTGTCTTCCCCATAGATGCTACAGCAGGGTCACACAGTGTCAGTTTCAACCCAGTGCTGGATTCAGATGCAAATGCCTGTTTCTGTATTTAGATAGATAGATAGATAGATAGATAGATAGATAGATAGTGGGTCAACAGCTCACCGAACTCATGGTTTGATTTATATTACAGTTTTTGAGTCACGGATCAGATTGTTTTTCTACAGCAGCATTTTAGTGCCACATTAAAAAATAATTAAAATAAATTATGAAATTAGAGTTGTAATATTTTGAGAATGAAGTCAAAATGTTTAGAGAATAAAGTTGAAATAACGAGAATAAAGTTGAAATGATGAAAATTAAGTTGAAATGTTACCAGAATAAAGTCGAAATGTAAAAAATAAAGTCAAAATGTTTTAAAAATAAATTAAATCTTAGCAATTAAAGTTAATATTTTGAGAGGATAGCCTGCACATGCAAATGGCCCAGATTGTAGTTCACCAGCCACCCAATAATAGCAATAACAACTTTGTGCATTTGGTACTTTTAACAAAAAAAAATTCAGTTTTATATAGTGAAAGACAAACAATGTGCCTTAAATTATGTGTTTTTCGCGCTCTTTAATGTGGCGGGACAGATCACTGTATTCATGTGAATCGGTTGTCTTTTTGATTAAAATAAGACATTAGTTTCATGAAATTGTACTGTTGTACAAAAATGTTCAAAAAATCTGTGGCCTTCAATCTTTCATTCCAGTATTCCATGTTTTGAATTAAAAGCAACAATAAAACGTTCTAAAGGTTGAAGTGGACTCCAACTCGTTAACCAAAGTTGTCTTTTCTGAGGTATATAAGTGACTGTTCACAAGCTGTTTTATTCACTGTATAATACAGTAAATAATTAGAATATTAAACATCTTCCATTAATTATTCATAACGTGCCAGCCACACACTAATTGCGATAATTTTGTGCTTTGTTGCTTTTAATATAACATCTCAGCTTTCAAATTATGTCAGTTTTGTCACAAAATACAAATTATAAATGTGCTTTTCCTATTTATGTCAAGTTTACAGCACAATGTGAATAAATGTAAAGGAACATCAGAAGGAATGAAAAAAACGGTATAGCCTTTAGGGATGTAACGATAACCGGTTTGACGATAAATCATGATAAAATTCTCCACGGTTAGTATTACCGTTTCATCTTTAAATTATCATTAAAACCGTGTTTGATTACCACGATTTGAACAACTTATGATAAATATATTCTGTCCAGTGTAAAGCAGAGTTTAAATAACAGTCTCGTGCGCAGAGCACGCAGAGTAGTTTCGTTTTGAATGAAATCATGACGGAAAGATTGGAGGTTTTAAAAGGGTGCTGAGGGAATATACAAATGAATATAGAAGTGAATGAATTATATGAATATACCTTTAATGGTTCTGACTGTCTTCAGAAAAGATTCGATGGCATTGTGTTTTGATCTTCATTCCATGTAATGCCTAATCAAGTTGTGTTCTTAATCGCAATGCTTTGTCCACGGAGTTTACAGAAACAGTTGTAACTTTGCTGTTCCACAAGTGCCGCCTAGTGGCAGAGAGTGGATTTACATTGACTTACAATTATGTTCAGCCTGTTTGTAGTTTGTCTAGCTAAAACGGACCAAATTTTCATGCATTGCTGTCATTTGACCTTTTGACTAAAAACAAGGATTCTACAAATTTAAACAATTCACATAATAGGCTACATCTAGAATTATTTTGATAAAACACATATAACCATTTATTGATTTGACAACCATTTTCTTTATTTAAAGGCTAAAATGTGGTTTACCATTTTATAAAACTTTTTCAAAGCTTTATTTGAACATTTCAAACATGTTATTAGATAAGTGTTGAAGAGAACTGTTGTCAGTCATGTTATAATATAAAATCTTATTGGTAATGTTATTGTTTTAGAGTTTGTGCAAACAGAAGTCATTTTATATGTTGTTTGTTGATTTTAAATATAAAACTTGGTGAAACAATTTGTGTAAGTACTTTTTAAAAATTTCCAGCACATTTTAACAATACCGTGATAATACTGATAACCGTGATCATTTTTGTCACTATAATCGTGATAAGAAAATTTCATACCGTTACATCCCTAATAGCCTAATTTAAAGCTGCAGTCCATAAGTTTTGCCTCTTTGTCGCCATCTCTGTCTGAAAACCTGCAATTGCAGTTAAGTGCGGAATTATCTTCCATGCGTGGGTTGTGCTCCGGCTCGGCTCCAGCGCGGATGAATCTAATGTTTTGGTAGCTGTCAGTCACCGCACTGTTGTGGATTCACTGTAAATAGAAATAACAGATTAACAGATTCAAATATATGGCCCAAATAAGAATTTTCACAGGATATTGTCATCTAAGAGTAAGTAACAAGTCTAAAACTTTTGTTCTGACCAACTGAGGAAAAACACTACAGGTGTTTAAATCTAATGATTGGTTATATCATATCACATCAAACTAGCAAGTTATTATTACTGTTATAATTGGTTCTCAAATTGCTCATGTTAACAACATCAGCGTTGCTGTAATTGCTGTAATGACGCAGTGGCATGCTTGAATTTCCCGTGAAAACCTACCCGTACCACTCAATTAAAAAAACATTATAAGCTAACTGTTGTGAATCGGGCTAAAGTAAAGTGATAGTTTTGAACACTGGCTGGTTATGTACTTGCTCAAAAATTAATTTTGTATAATTTTTAACCAAAAAAGCTACCGACTGCAGCTTTAATGAAATAAAGGTCTCGTTGTAATTGTAATTTATGCTAATTGTGAATGAGCATGCAGGAGCATACTATTTACGAAAGACTGGAATTCATGAACATACACATTTAACTATTAAATTGGATGTTTACAAAGCATTTGTGAAAGTGGAGTTGAGTTTTCAGGAAGGTCTGTTTTTAACATAGAATTTACTCCTATATTTACATAAGTTTTATGAATGAGACCCATTGTTAGTATTTTGCTATAAAACTGACAATTTTAAAAGCTGAGACTTTGGAATATCTCCCAGTGCTCCCAATCTGGGCCATTTGTATGCACATACAAATACATCTCAAAATATAACTTTATTCTCGAAACATTTTGACTTTATTCTTGTAATTTAGATTTTATTCTCAAAATATTTTGACTTTATTGTCAAAATATTTTGACTTTATTATTTTCTTTCTTTGTTGTTGTTATTGTTATTTTTTTGCATTAATTATAAGAAAATGTTTGAATAAAATATTAAAAGATTCATAATAGAAGTTACTGTTGTTTGTATTGATAGTTTAAAGAATTTATCAACTGATAAGCAAATAATAAATAGATTAATTGAAAAATAGTCAATAGATTAGTCGACTAATCGAAAAAATAATCGATAGATTAGTCAACAATAAAAATAATTATTAGCTGCAGCTCTACTCGCAAGCTCTGTCAGGTCTGGATGAAGGAAGATGCACTTTTTCAGGTTTCTCCAGAAATATTTCATTGGGTTCAGGACCCTGCTTTGGCTGTAAACCTGTGTAAAGTTGTCTATAAGCCAATCTTGCTGTGTGCTGTGGCTCATTGTCCTGGTTAAAAGTGAATCTTCTGCCCAGTCTGAGGTTCTGAATGCTCTGGACTGGGCTTTCATTAAGGCTATCTTAATATTTTGGTGCACTGAGCTTTTCTTATACTCTATTCCTACCACTGAAAAACAGCTCCACAGCATGAGACTGCTACCAGCAAACTTTACTGTTAAAATGGTACTCTTAAGGTGATGAGCAGTATCTGGTTTCCTTCAAACATGGTGCTTGGAGTTGAGGTTTGTCAGACCATAGAATCTTGTTTTTTTTGTTTGTTTTTTTTGTTTTGACCTCAGGTTGGTTTTTGCTCCGTTATGCATTTTCAGCTGTTAGACCTTTAATTAAGATGCGTGTGCCATCTACAAGCAATGTGAATCCTCCTGAGCTAAATTTCACGTGTCCCAGATAAGGGTATGAATACTTACGCAATGGAATCATTTAATTTTTTTTTTTTTTATTAATTCGCAAAGATGTTAAATCCTTATCTTATCTTTATCTATCTTAGATAGATAGATAGAAATAAGGTTCATTATGATGATCATGAGGTCTTTTCATTCATAATCGAATCCATGTTGGTTCATAACAGTGTTTGCTCATATCTTCAAACAAAGAGGACATAAGATAGGGACAGGAAGTGAAAGCATACACTCTGCTGGCACAAGGCAACGCCTCCATCTCTAACAGCGCAGGGGAAAGTCCCTTCAGAAAGAGAGACAGCACTAGAGAAAGCCAGAGAGAAAGAACAGACACCTTATGCAGCCCTGTAGACCTATATAAATTTTCCTCTCCCTGTTGCATTTCTTCTGCCTTTTCAAACATGTTGTGTGTCTATTTTACCATGTGAAGTCACAGTACTTTGTGGGTTTTTATGATACTGCACAAAATTGCAAGCACATAGATGGTGCGGTTCTTCTCTGTTACCTTTAGTACTCTGTTCTAGGAAACGTAGCGACGCCTCATGTTGACACTCCTACACATTTCCTAAACACTGATTACTGTATGCACAAGACGGCCAGCTTACCATTCTGAAATGATCACGGTAAGGACCGTCTTATCGTTTAGTCTCCTTATTTTCCCTTTTTGTCTATAGTAAGAGTGTCCTTCAGCTGCATAATCTTAACAAGCTGGAGGCTTCAGGGTCAGCTCATGTCTTCTGATTGAAACCACTTACCTAAAAAGGCTTTTAGAGCAAATTCATGATTGCTCTCTTTTTTAAAAAAAAATTGAAAAATGAAAAGGGGATGGCATACCTAGGTGAAAGTCAGGCCAGACAAAAACAGTCTGCTTTTGATCATAGGAGCAGGGGAGGAGCGCTCCAGGGCTATTTCTGTCCCTTTGTCTGCTTCTCAAATTAAGTGATGGAGCGATGGTGCTACAGCTTAATTCCCTATTCGGTTGATAAGCACTGGTCTCATCCCATCATCCATTATATCATCCCAATGTGGCATTAGCAAAGATCCGTTTTTCGCTTTTAAAAATAAAACTTCCAAAAGGGTGTTTTCACAGCGTTCCCCAAAAAATCTTTTAGTATATCTATTGAACCGCTATTAAAAACAAGCAAACAAACTAACAAAAAAGAATCCATTGATGTTAAAGGTTCTTTATGGAACCATCAATGGCAATAAAGAATATTAATGTAGCATCAATATTTTTAGATATGTTAAATATACATTTTCTCTTTGTATGCCGGATAAAAGATTTGTGGCTCACTTTCTCAACTTGAAAGCTTGTATTCACTGTAAAAAAAAAAAAAAAAAGTTTTAAAGTTTCAGCTTTAAAAAAAAGTGCTGCCTTAAGAATTTTAAGTTAACTCAACTCAAATATCCAGTTTTCAGGTAGTACAACTTAACATTTAATGTTGGCTAAACTTACATTTTAAAGCAGCGTGAACACTTACTTTTTTAAGATGAAACAAGGCTTTTTTTTTTTACAGGTTTGTTTATGTTCATGTTCTTCTTAAAGCCCCTATGAAATCATTCCACAGCTATCTTTTCCTGTCTTGACATGTATTTCCTTTTGAAACAGAAAGTTTGTCAAAGGGCTCATCACTTTTTTTCTGTAGCTTTTCATTAGGTTAGCACCAGTGGCGTTCCGTCCATATAAGCTGCTAATGCTCCACATACCCAGGCCGTCTGAGACGAACGTTCACGAGTTAATTAATATAAACATGATTATAAGTTGATCCCTTGTTATTTGAGATGCAACTTAAAGCTTAATAAAGAGTTGGGAATAAGTACGTCAAATTATTTATTTGCCAAACAGCATTAATTGTCTGTAAATGTCATTTGCGGAAGCTTCCGGGCAAGCAGATTCTCCTCAGCTTTCTCGTCTCCACTCTATTGCTATGACTCCTCAGGATTCATGCGCGTTCGCTGAGTTTTGCTGTTATGCGTGTGATTTCATTGGCGAGGTAAGCTGTCCGCGGAGCGCTTGCCCAAGCGGAAAAATGCACTGTCCCTGCCGAAAATCACATTGTGTTTGATGCACAACTGACTCGACTAAATCAATTGAAAAACATCTAAACTGTAGGCTATATTTTCATAATTTCTCAAGCAATTCAAATTTTGAAAGTCCACTGAAAACATATCATAGACAGTAATGAATATGTTATTGTCAACATGCCTAAGTGCTGATTAAAAATAAAAAGTATTTTATTGTTGTTTGCAATGTTACTTGGCAATATTCTAAATATATTATTATTGTTATTTGCATTTTGCATGGTCGTAGTATCACCTGGGTGGGACTTATATTCACTGGGAATTAATAATAATAATATAAAATGATTCAGTCAAAGCAGAGATATAGAACAGGGAGTCCCCCACCTCCCCACCCTCTGAATATTACATAGTTTATCATAACGTAATACGTGTAAACGTTGTTTGGCGGTTTTTATTTGGAAAAGCAGCTATGTTTTTCTAGCATGAAAATAACTATGGGTAAACCTGAAATTATACAAGAAAGACTGGAGATGAATTTCATTTACAAATAAGATAGGAAATGCGCATACTTTTCTGCCACTGTGTTTTCCTCGTTAAGTTTGTCCTTAAAGCCGGTTGGGGGTTGGGAGGGTGGTCTTAGCACTCAGCATACCCGGTAAAAAAAGTCACCGCTCGCCACTGGTTAGCACATAAGACCACGATTTGCTCTTTGCTAGTCGATTGTGGGGTGGTACTAGTGGGTGTATATACATACATTTTCCAAAAATAGTGATTGTAAATTTTAGTGTTTTTTTTCAGCATTTTGTACAGTAGTAAGTAGACGTACATGGGCTAAAAGCCATAAAAGTCTCTTTATGATTTTTCAGATTTTTCAGTCTGCAGTCATCCTCTGCTTTTATTAAGCATCATGGCTTGCTTAGTGTTGTTGTGCTGCATTGTGATTGCTTTCTATTTGTGAACAATAGGTCTGAATGTAGTGGAATGGTATTGTGAGCACCAGCCACATGATGCTCGAAGTTACAGTGGTGTGTAATTATAGTCATGCAGTTGATCTTCTCAAATTGCTATAAACTTGTAGCTTGTAGCAGATAATACTAGCATGGTGATATTTTGTGGATGTATTTGGCTCTAGAGAATGAGCAGAATGAGTTATATAGCATGTTATTTATTATAAAAATAGAAAAGAGCAAAACAGCAGTCATGTTTTGAAATAGAACTGTTTTGAAAATGTTTGATTACCACTAGATTGCGTCAGAATAATAAAAAAGATCCAAGCAAATATGGCTTTACAGCAGTACTGCAGGGGGTCTTTCAGTTATTGTTTTAACTCAAATAAATTTTTGTTGAAAAAGGTATGAAGCTATTATTCCAGTCTTTAGTGTCACATGATCCTTCAGAAATCCATCTAATATGCTGTTTTGATTAGATTTACTCACTTTATGCTCATGTCTTTCTGTCTTCAGTCGAAAAAAAATTATGATTTTTGAGAAAAACATTTCATTTTTTTTCCATATAGTGGACTTCAGTGGTGGCCAACAGTTTGAAGGTCCAAATTGCAGTTTCAATGCAGCTTCAAACGGCTCAACACTGATCTTAGCCGAGGATTAAGGGTCTTGTTTAGCAAAACGTTCACTCATTTTTTTAAAACAATAAAATATATCTGCACTTTTTAACCACAAATGCTCATCTTGCACAAGCCTGACCTTGCACATTGCATAATGATGTTGGAAAGGTCACGTGCCAACCCAGTGTTTACAAACCGATTACGATTCTATGATTTTAAAGTAGGAGAAAATACGATGGAGTTTTTCACCCTACCCTACCTTTTTAAACCGAAGTACACAGACGAAGAGCTAACCATGTGTGACCTTTCCAGCATAATTACCTAATGTGTGAAGACGCTCATGCGCATTGCAAAGCTAGTGCAAGATGAGCTTTTAGATAAATATAAATAGATATATATATATATTTTTTTTAAAGAAAATTACTAATTGTTTTACTAGATGAGATTTGTTCCTTGATTGGGATTGTGTAGAGCCCTTTGAAGTTGCAATTGAAACTGCAATTTGGACCTTCAACCCATTGGCCACCACAGAAGTCCACTATATGGAGAAAAATCCTGGAATGGTTTCCTCAAAATTAATTAAATTTGACCCTTGTTTTCCTCTCACCGTGTCTGTTCTGTTATGTCAACACTGAAAGCCTGTCACACTAAAACATGTACATTTATCTAGCTTTTTAACTGGTGCTTGTTGCTTTTCTATCCTCATTGTCTTACAGGAGAGGATTTTAGGTGTTTCCTGTGCTTTGTAGAGTTCACATGCAGGATGTTACCCGCTTAGTGCTTTTGTTAATTAAATAATTAATTTAATTATATTCTTAACTTTTTTAACTTTTTTGAATGTAAATTGTGAATCAAGTGTTATACCTAAATATTTATACTCATGAACTACTGATAACCTTCTACCTGCTACTGTAACATCTGGGTCCAGATCTCTATTTGCAGACTTTGAAAAAAAAAACATACATACAATTTTACTAACATTAAGATGTAAACATGAATTGTTTAACCAGTTAGTAATTTTAACAATTTCTGCTGATAATTATTCTGCAGCTTGCTTCTTACTTTTAGCATGCAAGTATATATTTGTATCATCAGCATACATCTGACTATTTACAGTAGATGCACAAACATCAGGCAAGTCGTTAATATACAAATTGAATAACAGAGGACCTAATGTTGAACCTTGAATTAGTAAGCAATTGTGAAATTTTATTGCCTACTCGAACACAATGTTGTTACTCCACCTTAAAATGAAAATTTAGTCATTAATCACTTACCCCATATCGTTCCAAACCTGTAAACAGTTTCATCGTCTTTGGAACACAACTTAAGATATTTTGGATGAAAACCGGTAGCTTTTTGACTGTCCCATTGACTGCCAAGTAAATAACACTGTCAAGGCGTAGAAACATATGAAAGACTTTGTCAAAATAGTCCACCTGCAATCAGTGGTTCAACCATAATTTTACAAAGCTACGAGAATA
Organism: Cirrhinus molitorella; assembly: GCA_033026305.1. Classification (NCBI taxonomy): domain Eukaryota; kingdom Metazoa; phylum Chordata; class Actinopteri; order Cypriniformes; family Cyprinidae; genus Cirrhinus; species Cirrhinus molitorella. Next base: position 24,748,286 of record CM065122.1, on the reverse strand, counting down.
CTTTTTGTATGCGAAGAAAACAAAATTAACGACTTTAGTCAACAATTCGTCTCCTACATGTCACCGTAGCGCCATTTTGGAAAGTATCCACTGGACATAAACAGCGTACGCTGTTCTGTGTCAGCCACAACACACGGATACGTTTTCTATGTGTATTTCCGTTTTGATTCAAACGAAAACAGCGTATATGCGTGACGCAGCTGACAGAGAACAGGGTACGCTGTTTGCATCCAGGGGATACTATCCAAAATGGCGCTATAGTGACACGGAGGAGACTAATTGTTGAGTAAAGTCGTTATTTTTTGTTATTTTGAATCACTGATGGCAGATGGACTATTTTGACCACATCTTTCATACGTTTCTGGGCCTTGACAGTGTTATTTACTTGGCAGTCAATGGGACAGTCAAAAAGCTACCGGTTTTCATCCAAAATATCTTAAATTGTGTTCCGAAGATGATCAAACCTTTTACGGGTTTGGAACGACATGACGGTAAGTGATTAATGACAAAATTTTCATTTTGGGGTGGAGTAACCCTTTAATGCTATGATTTTATCACACATGAATTACTGTTTGCCCAGTTGGACACAGACAAGTGGGATTACTTTACTGTCAATAGCAAGACTCTGTAAGCAGGCTTTGAAAATATTGGATAAAAGGTCTAATTCATATCACCATTGTAAAATTGTAACTAAATATGGGTTTTAAAGTTGGGAAAATATGATTCAATTTACAGGTATCCTACTTGTGTAAAAATTGTTGCATGGTATAGCCCCACCTCCACTCATTTACTGAATTTATTAAGCAAAATTTTAATTGATCTACTAGAGCCACTTCCAGAGGGGACTGTATAATACCACATAGAAGAAGTGCTTTTGGGCAGTCAGCATTTTCTTATAGAGCTGTACATGCCTGGAATACTATACCCATAGAACTAAGAAATATTACATCTCTTGCTGCTTTCTCTAAATCAATAAAAGGGTGGTTATTGGACAATCAAATATGTCTTCATAATTTAAAGTAGTGTTTTTTTTGTTCTGTGGTTTTTTGTTCTGTGATTATGTTTGCTGGAATATGTTTTTTGTGTTTTTTCATCAACCTGCCAGGGACTGCAGATGAAAATTAGCCAGAATGGCGAAATCTGGCACATTTACATAGCAGAATTGTTTACTTGTGTTAATTAATGTGCATTGTCCATTTTAAAATAAAAAATAAATAAATAAAAGACTGGAGACTGGGGCACTAACTGTGGTGGTTAGGGTTGTTCACAAGGGGGAGGGCTGGCCCTATGAGAAGCACTTTGATATTGCACTGCTGATGAGAGTGAGTGTGTGCAGAGTGAGAGAGCGAGAGAGAAACAGAGCGACAGCAGAGCGCTCTGTAAACAGGCTGTCAGAAAAGAAAGTGCAGGGACATTTTCATCCGCCACAGCCAAAGAAGAGCGTTGCGTACAACACTGAAGGATAATCACGAGAGAGAGAAAGAGAGAGAGAGAGAGAGAGAGAGAGAGAGAGAGAAGGTTTAATTAATTCATGCAGGAGGGGAGGGATGTTTCTGCCGCTGACTGAGCTGGTTCCAGCATTGCCTGTAGCATTTTGTTTGTGAGCCCATCCATGCTGTGACCGTGACAGCACTCAGATCAGGGCAGCGTTTGACGGACACCATCACCTGAACAAGCAGAGGTAGGGTACGATTTGTCCTTCCTTCTCTCACGCACATCTGTTCTCTGCTTACTCACGTACCGATAAGTGCCGAACCAGTGACCCTTGTTTTCCTCTCACCGTGTCTGTTCTGTTATGTCAACACTGAAAGCCTGTCACACTAAAACATGTACATTTATCTAGCTTTTTAACTGGTGCTTGTTGCTTTTCTATCCTCATTGTCTTACAGGAGAGGATTTTAGGTGTTTCCTGTGCTTTGTAGAGTTCACATGCAGGATGTTACCCGCTTAGTGCTTTTGTTATGGTCTACATTGTCATAGTTTGTCTGAGTAGTGAGTGCAGATAGTGTTTATATTTCACACTCAGCTGAGAGATCAATGCTATGGGATGGAGGGGGAAAATTCTGCTCGACCATTTGACCAGGTTTGTTTGGCATCTTCCGTGATGCCCCAGAGCGGCCCAAAATCTCTATTGCGAGGGAATGTAATTAATTTTGATGTGAAGGATGATTCATTCTCTTCACAAACCTGTGCTGTCATGTGGTTGGGAGACGCTGGTGAATCTCCAATCTGCTTGCTTAATTATGGCTCATCATGTAATCACCAAAAGCACAGGGTCTTCGTGTCTCAACAGGATCTGTGGAGCTGGAACAGCGTGAGCTGTGTGTGTGTGAGAGAGAGCTTTTTCGCTGCTTGGGACGCGATTCATGTTGTCAGTCCTCAGAGAGGGCTGAATAGTTGTTGAAGCCGAATGTTTGTGCAATTAGACATGCCCTCGATCGTTAGAAAAGATAACGAAAAGAGAAAAGATTGCTCATGACACATTACCCAAGGTCAAAAACAACAGTCAGTCGTGCAGTATCTAAATGGAGTCCACAATAAAGGAGAGCCTGAATAAACATTCGCTGCTCATACTGTTGTCTTTACTTTGTCTCTCATCTTTACTGTGTCGCTGTTGGGTAGATGAATATGTTTCTGTCTGTTGAAGAAGCACAGTAATTTATCGTGTCTTCACTGGAAGCACACTTTACGAGGGACAATCTGAGGGTCTGTGTTAGTGAGGAAGTTTTCAAAACAAATAGAAAGGGAGCTTGTTTTATTTTAAAAATCAATATAGTGGTTTTCAGTACCTTAGTGTATTTCCTCTTCCTATTTCACATGATATGATCAACTACTGTACCGTCATTCCTACAGTAATTAAAGTAATATACACTACCAGTCAAAGATTTTTAAAGAAGTCTCTTCTTCTCACCAAGCTTGCATTTATTTGATCCAAAGTACAGCAAAACAGTTAAAATAACTGTTTTGTATTTTAATACATTTTAAAATGTAATTTATTCATATCTTTTTAAAGCTGAATTTATAGCATCATTACTCCAGTCACATGATCCTTCATAAATCTCATTTTAAATCTAAATTCTAATATTCTGATTTGCTGCTCAAAAAAAAAAAAAAAAACGTATTATCGTTATTATTATTATTATGTTGAAAAGAGCTTTTCATTTTAACTGAAATAGAAGTCTTTGTAACATTGTAAATGTCTTTAATGTCACTTTTGATCAATTTAAAGCATCCTTGATAAATAAAAAGCATTCATTTCTGTAATGTCCTGCTACAAAAGCTTTTTATTTCACATAAATGTTGATCTTTGGATCTTTCTATTCATCAAAGTATCCTGAAAAAAAGTACTCAACTGGTTTAAATATTGATAATAATAATAAAAGTTTATTAAAAAAAAGCAAATCAGCATATTAGAATGATTTCTGAAGCATCATGTGACACTGAAGACTGGAGTAATGATGCTGAACATTTAGCTTTGATCACAGGAATAAATTACAAATGTAAAAATATTTTCAGATAGACAACAGTTATTTTAAATAGCAAAAATATTTTCAAATCCTACTGTTTTTGCTGTATTTTGAATTAATCATGCAACTTTTGACTGGTAGTGTAAATATTATATATATATATATATATATATATATATATATATAATGCATAATGTAAATTACATTTATTTCATATAATTTTTATACATTATCATTGCATTACATGTTAATTTTTAAATACATTTATATTTTTTTAAATAAATACATTTATTTATTTAAAACATATATGTAATGTTATGTTATATAATCAAAAACGGATCATTTAGCTCTTTTTCGCCATTGGTGTGCCACTTTGTTAGCGCTCTGTTGTTGATGTTCTGTTACGTTAACAGACATTCAGACCGGATTGGAGGGCAGTAGGTTTCCCTTTAGCTGGGAATCAGAGCAGGTCTTGCCTGGCTTTTCCATGTCATTGCATTGCAATTTTGAACCAAACCCTCCTGTTGCCATGACATCCAACCCCTCTGTAAATACTCCCAGGATTTTTTGAGCATGTAGGCCCCAGGAGAAGAGAGAGAGAGAGAGAGAAAAGGAAAGAGGAAAAGATTGCTCATGTTTTTTTTAGCTCAGAGAGTCACTTTAGGAATGGTAAAAGACTAAATTTATTCCCTACTCTTTATTTTTACTTTACAGCATGCATGAGTGAAAAAAATGTTGAACCTGCTATAGATAAGTAATTGGATGTTGCATGATACATTATTTTCTGGAATTATGTGTTATGTTTGTATCATTAAAGTTTATTTCTATTTCATTTAAACTTTAATAGAGAGAAAAAGTGTTTTGTAAAGAAACAGGGATGTATCTCACGATACGATAATATCTTAATCAGCATATACAGGGGTTGGACAATGAAACTGAAACACTTGATTTTAGACCACAGTTAGTACGGTGTTGGGCTTCCTTTTGTGGCCAATACAGCATCTTTTCGTCTTGGGATTGACAAATACATGTCATGCACAGTAGCCAGAGGGATTTTGAGCCATTCCTTTTATAGAACAGTGGCCAGGTCACTATGTGATTCTGGTGAAGGAAAATGTTTCCTGACTCGCTCCTCCAAAGTGCCTCAATACTATTCAGATCTGGTGACTGTGCAGGCCATGGGAGATGTTCAACTTTACTTTCATGTTCATCAAACCTCTCTGTCACCAGTCTTGCTGTGTGTATTAGTGCATTATCATTCTTATACATGGCACCACATTTGGGGTACAATGTCTGAACCATTGGGTGCACATAGTAAACCTTCACACTTTGCTCTTACTGGTGGAATGTGCAATAAGTGAAGATTGGCCACCAATCTTAGCCATGAAACCTCCAACACTATATTGGCCAGTGTTTCAGTTTCATTGTCCAACCCCTGTACAATACAATACAATACAAGTCCACAATATAATATTTATTGTGATATTTAAACTCACAGCACATGCAATAAACAAGTTCACTGCATTCACTGTGACATGAGCCGTTCTGAGGCGCGGAAAACACTGGATCACAAGCTGATCTCCTGAACAAAGTGCGTGCTTCACTTTGAAACCTGCAACCTAAACATTGGGATGAAACCATATGGTGCTTTTGGTTTTTGTTGTGTGCCAAAGGATAATGGCCCAAAACACAACTTTAAAATACCTTTTATGTTAAATATTTATTTTAAAAACCTGCACTTTTTGCCCGCAAGACCAGATTGTTACATATCGTGACCACAGTGATTTTGAAACAGTTTTGCTGTAGCAATAACTCAATATTGATAATACCGTTACGTAGGGCTGTATATTGGCAAAGGCCTCACGATACGATACATATCACGATACACTGGTCACGATACAATAAATCACCATATATTGCGATACAATAAATATTGTGATATATTGCAATAGTTTGTATTAGTATGTGTATCACATTATATTGATAACTTAAGTCGGCAGACAAAAAAATTTCAATTCCAATTTATTTGCCATCCATTCCAATTGATTAGAACTGCACAGTGTCACTGAACAGAGAAGTCAGTATTAAGTGCATATTGTTGAACACTTAACTAAAATGTATATGCCGCTAAAGTCACATATAAATTAAATAAACAATTCAGTCGCGGAACTTAAAAATTGGGTCGCCAGGATGATTTAAGGAAGATGTATATGTATGTAACAAAGTTCAAGACTCAGGGAGAAGGATGCGGGAAGCGGCAAACGTCACTTTAATAAGCGGCAGCCGCCTCGCGCCAGGCTCCAGTGCATATTTGTGTTTGCGTTTATCAGAATCCACTCACCGCTCAAAACGCCGGACTTTTTGTTCAGTTCTGAGTCTTGCAAGCTATGTAATCCTGTCATTATAACAAAGCCTGTAGAAGCGTACGTAGAATGCACGTTCAGTACCGCCGAGAATTTGACGCGACCGTTAAAATGAAACCGAAAGTAAAGGCGCACGCGCATTCAGAAGCAATTTTAATACCCTGTGTTTCAACCACAACGGCATTTGTTTTGTGTAATTCAGTACTCCCTGGTATACTATTAAAACAAAAGTGCAGCCACAGCTCTGAAAGCTTTTATATTTTCCGCCATGCTCACTCTTGTTTACTTCGAACACCGTTCTGCTTTGCGTGGTTAGCTTTGTTCAAAGCGAGTTAGCGACATCTACTGGAGCGGAGGAGGAGGTCGTTTGGCACGACTTGGATCGATACTTGAAGTTGAACTATCGAAACACTATCGTGAAAGAAATGATCGCGATAGTTAGATGTATAGATATTTTTGCACAGCCCTACCGTTACGTCCCTATAAGGAAACTGTTTAAATTAATTCAGCTGCAAACAAAAAAGCTTACATGCCTAAAGAATGGGATATTTGTGTTTTGAGATTGATTGTTTTATGCATGCCCATTTAGCATTGCTTAATTTCAGCAGTGCATGTCAAATGCTCTTTCCTTGTACCGTTTCATCATGCATTACATTGTTTTGGCCCATTAAGGATATTATGCAAAATCTTGGTTCAGTCACACACTTTACTAATGCTTAAGTGGTAAATGCAACTGTAAGTAATTACAGTTGTGAACATCATAAAGATTGCTTTGTGGTTGCTCGCACTTAGAGTGTCATCGAGTTGTGTTTGACGTGAGAAAAGAAAACTCTAAAAGGCATTTCATGTAAATGCATCAGATAGGCCTAACAGCGATGCAGCGAGAACAATACTGTCTTCAGAGATGCTGGCTAAATGCTCATGTCTTCTCTTTAGGTTTAGACATGCTACTCTGATTCTGTTTCTGTGATATCGATAGAAAAAAATAAATCTTTACCCAGACAGCAATACCTACACAGACCCAGAAGAAGATCTATACCTAAATGCCCTCAGTGCATACATCAGGGCTACCCAACCCTGTTCCTGGAGATCTACATACCTGCAGACTTTAGTTCCAGCCCTGTTCCAACACAGCTGTCTGTAATTGTCAAATGCTACCTAAAGGCCAGTTCACCGCACCGACAAGCGCCGAAAAATGCCAACAGACTAGTCTGTTGGCGTTGGTCGGAGTTTGTTTTCACCCGACTAAACATGCTTAATCAGCGTTTGTCGGGTCGTGGAATGTCTGAGCAGTGTGAAATGATTTTCCAACTAACTACAACAAACTCTGACGTAATCTGACCTGGTCACAAACCGTTGCCATGGTGATGTGCATATTTCACTAAGTGTGCTTCACCCACGGCCCATTTTGTTTTATTTGCCGTCTTTTCAGGTAAAAAAAATTACATGCAAAGAGTAATAAAATTTTAATAAAAGTAAAAATTTGATTGTGGTTACAGGATCATCAGTGTCTTTCCCAATCAGACTTATACCATCTATAGCTGAAATGAGCAGCTTGGCGTGACGCAACAAAATACAATAGAGTTTCTATTGATTATAATCAGTGACGCTGTCTAAACTGGATGCGGTGTGATGCGATAACTGTCGCGTCCGGTGTGGACATGGTGTTATTTGACTCTCTGTGACTCAAGTTTGTTGGGGCAGTGTGAACATGACAGTTGACTTTCATAAAATTCTAAATCAGCCAACGTGTCTGTTGGCATTTGTCGGTGCGGTGTGATTTGGCCTTAAGAGATTAATTAGATGGTTCAGGTGATTTTGATCAGGGTTGGAGCTGAACTTTGTAGGATGGTAGATCTCCAGGAACAGGGTTGCGCACCTCCGGCATACATCAATCAGATGGCATTTCTGCTCAAGTTGTATGTTCTGGCATGTGTGAGATGTTTGGCTGTTTCTTCTCTTTTTGATTTGTTCCACTGTTCCTTCTGAGGCCATAAATTTAAAACAGGGCTTCCTCAGATTTGTGGGGCCCTAGACGAGATCATGAAAATGGGCTCTACTGGTGTACATAGATATTCACTGCTGCAAACATTGAGTGTTTCCTTTTTAAGGGTAACGTTTTTAGGGTAGAATGTGTATAAATGTGTTAGGTAAAGTGGATATTTCAAGTCCTGCTACTGGTTCAGTGTTGTTGTTATTGTTAACTAAAACTATTAAAAATCATTTTTTGTTAATTGAAATAAAATTGAAATTATCTATACATATATTGCATAAATATGAGAAAAAATTGACTTGCCAACTAACTGAAACTGAAATAAAAGTGAATTAAAGCTTAAAATGCTTAAAGCTTAAAATGTGACAGATTAATTTAAATACAAATACAGTATTTTCTAAATTATTCATAGAAACGGATGCATAGGAATTTGTGATGCACAGTATACTGGTACTAAAAAGATACAATTCTGCATTTTACTAGCAGCGGTACTTTAAGAATGCATTTTAATAAGAGCCGTATTTCCTGTTGCGTCACCGTGCGACAGCAAGACAGTCTGTGTGCTGTGCTCTGCTTCCACTCCCTGCATGAACACTGGCTATGCCAAACTTTATCTGCACAGTACAGGACTGCTTAAACTTCTTGACAGTTTAAGAGTGGATAAGAAACATGCATGAATCAGAAAATAACGAGCGGGGCGCATTTGATGGTAAAAGTATTTATTAAGTGCAATAAACTTCAAAAAGAACTTCTGCGCTATCACACACCCAAAGCACGTGCACGGAAAGCCGCCTCTCTCACACACAGCATGCAATCATGAATTCAGATGTCTTTCACAAGTTATTCCACTTAAGCAGACAAATATGCACACAATTATGTTAAAATCTTGTCTTATGACTTAAGTGAGCATAAACAGGTGAGAATGAGAACGCATGTGTATCAATAAATTGGATCCATGCAACTCTTAAAGTGGTCATGAACTGAGAAACCAAAATTCCCTTCATTTTTTGACACATAAGAGGTCATTGTACTATAAATTATCCTGTAAGTTTCAGAACTCAAAACATACTCGTTAGTCTAAAAACAGCTTACATTAAAGCCAAAATGACAGGTTGTGGAATGTGCCACTTTGTGATGTAATAGTGTGGCTAAACAAAGCCTCTGCAGAAGAAGATCAACACCTGTTTACTATTTAGCTCCGCCCACCGATTTACGCAAACTGTGTAAATAACAAGAGGCAAACGCAGGTCTACGCAGAAGCCAAACAAATAAAGATGGTTCCAAATACAACAAAATGCTGTGCAGTGTCAAGTGGTGGAAAACCAGTCTTTGCATTGTCTTCTTTTTTTACTGAAATTCCAGTAGTTTCCATTAGTTTATAAACAATGCGCAATTCAATGCGTGATTTTCAGAAGGATTGAATCTAAAAGACAATGCTGTGCTGACTATATTGAATTCGACAGTAATGACGCAACACACAAATGTAGTTTTTTTTTTTTTTTTACATGGTCACTATTGCTTTGTCTGTTATTACAGATTGCTTTATATATCGTGACGGTTTATGCATTTTTTACCTAAATCACAGCTGTGCTCATCCATGAAGGATAGATACACAACTGTTAGCCAATCAGCAGTGGGGAATTCACTTCTGAGTCTAAAATCTGTTCTCATAACAGGACAGAACATAGCCTATTACATCTAAATTATGATGTTTTTTAATGTAAAAATGTTGATAGCATTATAAAAGGGACCTCAGAGAACAGTACAAAATAAGAAAAAAGGCATTTCATGACCCATTTAAAGAGACAGCAGGCTTAATATTTCTGATGCTGTCTGTATCTATAATGTAAAAATATATATATCAGTCATCCACTTGTCTGATTAAAAAATGTACTTGTTTTCTTTTCTTTGGCGTAAATGTTATCCGTTCTGAAGCAATAATATCATCACTACTCTTTAAGGTCTTACTTTAATCAGCATATTTGTGATATTAAATTGATTTCTAGGGCACTTTTTTACTTTATGAAGAGCAGTATTTTCATAACCTTATTAAATGTATGTGTCATCATTTATGTCAAATTTTTACATTTTATAAATACATTCAGTTAGAATAATTAGACTCTGTATGGTTGTAATCATTCAAATTAAATCAGTATCAACAAACTCCTGCATCGAAAGTGCCATTTAAATCTATTTACTCAGACTGTTTAATGAAGATAAGAGGTTCCAAAAATGGCTCACTGATTCATTGACTCACCGGATTCATTAAAAAATACTGAATCATACAGTAATGAAGCGCCACTGTGTGTTGCTCTGAGATTCGCAACTGTTCTGCTGAGGCTTTGCTTAGAACTGTTTTGGTTAGCAAAACGGTCAGTGATGTATCTAAAATGTAAGTCAGTTAATATTAACTACTAGTTTATTGAACTGCTGTTGTATAAAATCAGTGTCACGTTTGCAATAGTAATGGTGCTTGTTTGTGTGAGGTTGCTTACCTATATCATATGTTATATACAATTTGTTCATGTTTGTTTCTTTGTGTGTGCTGTTGCGCCTATTAGTTTTGATTTTCCGTGAGTCAGATAGGCTGCACAAGCCTTAACTAACGCAACCTTGATAGTGTCCGTTTTCAGTTACCGTTTCCGTTTACACTGTAAGTAATACAATCAGAATCATTCTCACCAAAGTTTCGGTGCTACTGTTTGTTATTGATGTTTTAATTGGGTTACTTGTCCGGTCGGCAAATAAAATTCTCTTTCACTTGCCCTTTCACAAAATCCAGTTGTCCCGGACAAGCGTTAATGCCGAGCCCTGTATTGTATTTGTTCTTTTGTTTATTACTTGGATCAATGATTTTATTAATGATAACAAAAATAAAATAACAAAAATGACTATATTATGATATAAATTATCGTGAAATAAAATTACTCATTGTGAAATAAATATATATATTTTTTTTTTTTAAAGATTTATTTTTGGCCTTTTTGGCTTTAATTATGACAGGATAGATCAATACTGACAGGAAGTGAAGTGGGAGAGAGAGAAGGGGGCAGGGTCGGGAAAGGTCCTCGAGCCGGGACCCGAACCCGGGACGCCCGTAGCGCTACAGCACTATATGTCGGCGCACTGCCCACAAGGCTATCGGCGCCGACATTGTGAAATAAATATTTTTGGCAATATTTTCCATCCCTAGCTCATAAATATAACTCAAAAGAGTGTGATTAATTTTCTCTCTTTAAAGGAGGATAAAATACTCAAAAAGCAGGGCAGGCACACACTGGTCAACAGTGTTGGGGAAAGTTACTTTTAAAAGTAATGCATTACAATATTGCGTTACTCCCTAAAAATGTAACTAATTTGTTACTTAGTAACTTTTTATGGAAAGTAATGTGTTACTTTTGCGTTACATTTTAAATCTGGGCAGGGCTTGCTTGTTTGATTTTAATAGAAAAACATTTGATTCTTGGCTGTTGAGAGTGTGGCATTGACTGTTACAAACTTGATCGTTTCAAGAAAAATGCATTATTGTATGTCGTTAATAAAACATATGGCAAATCATCATATGTTTCTAATGCATTTTCTATTTTGTACTGCTTTCAGCACACTACACAAAACAAAAAAAAAAGACAAGAGTGTCGAAACACTACTTACACCTCCAGTTCTCTTGCGCACACAGTGTGAATATTGTAACCTATTAATATGAATGCTGAAATAAATATGCACTTTTGTTTTTTTAGCAGAAAAACAAACAAAAATGTTTTGTAAGCACAAATAGTATCATTTTATTAGGCATTAATAGACTCATGTTGCAATTTGTCTTTTTTTCTTTGTTAAAGCTCTTTCACACCAAAATGAAATTAAGTGAATAAGCCTAAGGCTAAAGGAAAATTAAATTCATGTCTGTACAGTACTGTAGGAAAAGAAAGTTCAACACTCTTCAGCAATGAGAAAAATGAAGCACAAAAGTTAATCTAAAGTAAGTTTTGCTTATTAGTAAACTGCAAAAAACTTGCTTAGATTTTTTTGACTTGTTTCCAGCCAAAATATCTAAAAATTCTTAAATCAAGAAGGATTTTCAAGACAAGTAAAAATTATTGTCTTGTTTTTTCTGAAAACAAGTCAAAATTAAGTGTGTTTTTGTTAGAAAATCCTTCTTGATTTAAGAATTTTTTTATATTTTGCCTGGAAACAAGACAAAAAAAAATCTAAGTAAGAAAAGTATTTTTGCAGTGTACGGTTGAATTGGACAAAGGTCAGCAGCAAAGTCATTGGTTAATAAAATGGGATTAAAATATATAAAGGAAACAAAAAAGTAACTGGCGTTACTTAAAAAAACTCTGAATTAATGCTTTACTTTACTAGTTACGTAATATTATTACGTAACTTGTGTTACTTGTAATGCGTTACCCCGCAGCACTGCTGGTCAAGTAAAAGATTTCTGTTTTTTTTTATAAATAGATAAAATAACTATCAGCTCTATTTAGATCATTATTCAATTACTTTTCCTGTTGTTTTATGTTTTTGTCATAGTATCAAGATATTTTAGACAGATATTGTATCTAAGTCAACATTTTGGTTATAAAATGGCTGTTGAGAGTGTGGCATTGACTGTTACAAACTTGATAGTTTCAAGAAAAATGCATTATTGTATGTCATTAATAAAACATATGGCAAATCATCATATGTTTCTAATGCATTTTCTATTTTGTACTGCTTTCAGCACACTACACAAAAAAAAAAAAAGACAAGAGTGTCAAAACACTACTTACACCTCCAGTTCTCTTGCGCACACAGTGTGAATATTGTAACCTATTAATATGAATGCTGAAATAAATATGCACTTTTGTTTTTTTAGCAGAAAAACAAACAAAAATGTTTTGTAAGCACAAATAGTATCATTTTATTAGGAATTAATAGACTCATGTTGCAATTTGTCTTTTTTTCTTTGTAAGCACATGACTTGGAGTTTTATGGCAGAGCTCAGTTTCTGTCAGTGAAATGGCCCTATCAGGTCTCCTCCAGCCTCTTCCCTACAGTTTGATAATGTGACATCTTTAGCTGCCACTCTCATCCACTTTGTCTGAGTTCTTTCTGCCAGCTATACGCTAGACCGCAGAGACTATCTGTGGAGAAGTTGAGACAAAAATATTACACCATACCTTATCATACTTCAAACTGTGACAAGCAGCTGTGTGTGGGTTAGCGAAACTGCCTGATGAGCAGTGACGGGTGCACATGGTAGCGCTACTGTTGGCTCTGGCTGGACTGCGACCCCTGCGGCCCAGCTGTGCCGTTTAATTCTATAACGGCCTGCATTTTGGATATATCCGTCCCTCTCACTAACCTCCTATTCTCAGCTGTTCGGCCTGCCACTTTCTGCAGGATCTTCATTTATCATGACGCTGTCCCATTCTCCTGTGTATCAACTCTCTGTGTGAGCCTGTCCGCTTTCCCATTGGAGGCGGGTGATGTTACTGCCATGGCTGGACAGCAGTGCACCTCTCCCTCTCTCTTTATCCCTTTCAGAATTAGTGTCCTAATTTGGTTGTGTTCTTCCACACTGTGGTTTAGGAGACTAGTGCAGTGGACATACTCAGGTGATAAAATCTTCTGTTTAAATTGGAGGTCATGAATTATTTAAAATGTTGCATTTATTCATTCTGTTCTGTGTGCTTGCATTAATAGTAACATCTGAAAAACCTGAAGTTCCGAGATTTACGATATTGTGTTAAATATTGTATTTAAGTGGTCATGAATTGAACTGTGCCATATTTTATTTGTTAATGAAATGCACACTACCCTTGAAAACTTTTTTTTTGTAAAGGCTTTAAATTGTTACATTAGATTTTAGGTTACTTTCATCAAAGAATCCTTAAAAAGTCAAAATATGACTTTATAAAAAATGCACCAAATGAGCATATGTGAACCTGAACCACAAAACGAGTCTTAAGTTGCACAGGTATGTTTGTGGCAATGGGCAAAAATGCATTGTATGGGTCAAAATGTTTCTTTTATTCCTAAAATCATTAGAATATAAAATAAATTTCTGAGCAAGTACATAACCAGCAAGTGTTCAAAACTATCACCTTACTTTAGCCCGATTCACAACGGTTAGCTTATAATGTTTTTTTTTTTTTTAAATTGAGTGGTACGGGTAGGTTTTCACGGGAAATTCAAGCATGCCACTTCGTCACTACGCCACGTCTGTAAACATAAAGAAGGTGTCCCGGCTAGTAACATAATCGCATGTGAGAATGCTGCAGGTGCTGGATCGTTTATAGCCTTTTCTCACAGCGGCTGAAATAATTAAACTTATTTTTTTGGTTGTGGATTGTAATCCAAAAAGTTTATGTGTTTATGAAACACAAATGACTGAAATTGGATTACTCCAGTTTTAAATATGCATCTGTTTGCAGATAGCCTATGTGGGATTACACAAGGTTTGTATTTTAAAGAGAACACCGGTCCTAAGGAAGAATAATTTGCTTTTTCGGCTAAAAGAATTTCTTTATATGAAATTCGAACTTTATGTCAATCAGAGATTAGACTGTACAGAAACAGAATACACAATACAAACACTTAGTTACGCAATGCTGATGTTGTTAACATGAACAATTTGAGAACAAAGTATAACAGTAATAATATCTTGCTAGTTTTAAGAGATGTGAGATAACCGATTGTTAAATTTAAACACCTGTACCGTTTTTCCTCAGTTGGTCAGAACAAAAGTTTTAGACTTGTTACTTACTCTTAGATCACAATATCCACTAAAAATTCTTATTTGGGCCATATATTTGAACCTGTTAATCTGTGATTCTTAAGTACAATGAATATCCACAACGGTGCGGTGGCTGACAGCTACCAAAACATTAGATTCATCCGCGCTGGATCCGTGCCGGAGCACAACCCACGCATGGAAGATAATTGCGCAATTAACTGCAATTGCAGGTTTTCAGACAGAGATGGTGACAAAAAGGCAAAACTGGACTGCAGCTTTAAGTAAAGATCATGTTCCATGAAAATATTTTGTAAGTTTCCTACCATAAATATATCAAAACTTACTTTTTGATTAGTAATATGTTTTGATAAGAACTTCATTTTGACAACTTTAAAGGCAATTTCCTCAGATTCCAGATTTGCAAATAGTTGTATTTCGGCCAAATATTTTCCTACCATACATATAGAAAACATGTATAAATCTCAATGCTAGCTTTTATTTCAATATAATTTGGTTTAAAAATGTCTGTATCTATTAAAATGAAAAACATTTTACCCATATGCATATGAGGGACACAAATGCCATCTGCTTTGTATAATGAGCTATAAAGGGAATACATATTTTCAGATGCCAAAAATAAAGTTAGGGTTTGTTTGGGTTAGTCTATAGTAGCAGTTTAGTTTAAGCACAGTAGAAGTCAAAGGGAGGTCTTCACCATGATGTGAAACAAATGTGTGTGTGTGTGTGTGTGTGTGTGTGTGTGTGTGTGTGTGTGTGTGTGTGTGTGTGTGTGTGTGTGTGTGTGTGTGTGTGTGTGAAACAAACACAGCTGCAGACAGTTACTCGCTGGTGCATTGATCATGAGTGACACTTCACTACGCAGCAAAACACAATTGGCTGACTAGCCACCTAGTGATGTGAATCTAACTAGCTAACACCATATTTCATCAGTTTCAGTGTATATTGTGCCAGTATTTTGTAAAACACAATAATGATCACAAACATGCATGATATTGTTATTGTAGGCACTGATTTTTAACAATACTTTTTCCACGAACTGGTTAAAACAACAAACAAACAAACAGAATAGATACTTACATGTTTCCCAGAAGGCAAAATAAGTTATTTACACTGATCTTCAAGTTTTTACCCCCCAACTCAATGCATTGTTTCCTTCTGAAGCATCAGTGAGCGTTTAAACCTTCTGTAATAGTTGCATATGTGTCCCACAATTGTCTTCAGTGTTAAAAGATGGATCACATAATCATACAGTCATTGATGAAAAGGGTCCAAATACACAAAAAGGCTGAAAAAAACAAAGAATTTGTGGAACCTGAAGGATTTTTCTGTAAATCTGAAATCATTTAGGTAACAACACAATATTAAGAATCAAGTGTATGTAAACTTTTGAACGGGGTCATTTTTATGAATTCAACTATTATTTTCTCTTTTTGACATATATGTAAATGTCTTTTATGTGAAATATCTTATTCAGGTCATTTCCAAATTAAAAAATAATATGCATTCTTTTTGCAGATTCTGCAAGGTGTATGTAAACTTTTGACCTCAACTGTAAATGTTCAGTTTTTTTTTTTATTATGACAACACTTTTTAGGAACTTACCATATATCATGATTAAAGCTTTAGCAATTATTGCAAAATGAAAATTTTATACAGTTACATGCATATTGTGTATGACAAAGGGAATAAGGCAGTTGTTTTTTCCATAATTAATAGATGTCCATCTATGTTCTTAGACGCAGTACCACAGATAAGAACATCTCTTACTGTAGTATTGTTTAGAAATGGTTTCGTGGAAAAGCATGACGCAGTTAAAGTGTCAAGTGTGGACTGAGAGGCTTGTAGATCTGGATAATTTCACATAATATTGCAGTTGTACTTAGCTTTGAGTTCTTTACTGTTGGATACATTTCTACATAAGCATATCACTAAAATTCCACTAATGTGAGATGTAAATTTGTCAGTGGAATATGACTGCATATGGACATTGTATTGTATGGTTACTGTGTATTTATGACTTATTTTAGAGACATGTTTGCGTTAAAGACACTAAACATGTGATGAATGGAAACACAAAGTTGCTTAAATAACTAATTATAAATTATCCAGTGATGTTTACACCACAGGTGTCAGATTCAGACGATTCGGGCTGCTGATGAGCAAGACTTTCCTAAAATATCTTTTTGGCCCTGAATATATGATTAGCTTACTGTTTAATTGTTGTTAAAACATTTCATGTTCAGTGGGAGGAAGGTCATGACAGGACTTGTGGATTTTTATTGCTGATTACCATTAATAATTTCCTATGGTACTTTACTGAACAGTGCAAATATGATAAATAAGGTTGTTGGAAACTCTGTGTTTGAGGCAGAGTGGGAAGGGATGATATGAGGAGGACAGAAAGTTGCTCCCGTCAACAGCTCAACTGAAAATTGCTGAGATTTCTGGTTTATCTGTAAACCGCTTTTAGATTTGTGAAGTTTCTTTCCACCGTGGGCATCACATTTCTGTCACACTGAAACTGTTATGTTGCTCCCACATTACAGACCATTCACACATTCCCCAGTATTAGAAGTCTGATGCAAACTATTTTACTTATTACATAGAAACTATAGAAACTATCAGTGAGTTACATAGAAAGACTTAAATAATTGATCTGAGAACTGGTAAAATAAAGGATGGTCACATAAATTCTACATGAAAAGGAGATGCATCATGGACCGAGCTGGTATAGTTAGGAGAAAAGTGTGGGAGGAAGAGAGAGAAATGGAGAGAAAGATCTAATATAGATGGCTACAGAGAAAGGGTTGTGAGGGAACGGCATAAATACTCCAGGGCTGCAGGATAATGGAGTGTCAGTTGGAGACAGAGAGGCAAATGGAATAAGGTACATGCATTTCTTCACTGCTAGACAGGAGAGAGTGGAGGGAGAGGGAGAATAATGAGGCTCATACGGTTTAATGGGACTGGGAGGTAATGTAACACTGAGCAAGACCTGTGTTCACTGAACAAACCTCTTGCTGGACAACATGCTCTGTGTCCCACTCTGGACCACATTCATGATCTACAGAGGTGGTTTTGTGAGCTTTTACTGCCTTGTATGTCAGGTGGAAAGAGCACCTTCAGGGTTCAGCAGTAAGGATTCAGTGTGAGAGAGACTGTAAACAGTTGATGGGACTGTCATTGCTGTGTTTTACCACGTCTTGTGTTCGTTGGTCATGTTTATGCCTTTCTGTGATGTATTGCACCTTGTGGTAAATTCTAGTTATATACACTACTGTTTAAAAGTTTGGGGCATGTTAGTTTTTTTTTTTTTTTGGTCCTCAAGTCAGGATTCAAACTCGGGATAACTGTAGCGCAACAACGCTATTGTGGCCAACAGTTTTTTTTTTTAAGAAATTAATTATTTTATTTAACAAGGATTCACACAGTTGATCAAAAGTTTATTGTATTTTTAATAAAAAACACAAGAAAAAATCTTACCAACACCAAACTTTTGAATGGTAGTGTAGATATATATTGCCACTGTAAAGCCATCTAGGTTTCTAAAATACATAGATTGCAATATAGTGAAAATGGTTTTAAGATCAGTTTGTATGAATTACAGTCATGGTCAAAAATATCAGCACCCTTGCAATTCTCTACTGGAATTTTGGACCACTCTTCTTTTGCAAACTATGCCTTCTCCCAACTGCTGTTTTGAGATCTCTCCACAGGTGTTCTATGGGATTCATATCTGGATTCATTGCTGGCCATTTCAGAACTCTCCAGTGCTTTGTTTGTAACTATTTCTGAGTGCTTTTTGAAGTGTTTCTGGTCATTGTCCTGCTGGAAGACCCATGACCTCTGGTGGAGACACAGCTTTCTGACACTGGCCACTAGGTTGCGCCCCAAAATTCTTTGGTAATCATCAGATTTCATGATACTATTCACACAGTCAAGGCATCCAGTGCCAGAAGCAGCAAAGCAACCCCAAAACATATTTGAACCTGCACCATGTTTGCCTGTAGGGGCAATGCCATGATGTCCTTTACCAAAAAGCTCTACTTTTGTCTCATCTGTCTACAGTACGTTTCCCAGAAAGATTGTGGTTTTATCACATAAATTTGGGCAAACTCCAGTCTTGCTTTTTTATGCCTTTGTGTCAGCAGTGGTGTCCTACCATAGCATCCCTTGTCATTCAGATGGCGACAGATAGTGACTATGGCGAGATGACACTGCTGTACCCTGTGTCTGCAGATCAGCTTGAATTTGTTTGGAAGTTAATCAGGATTCTTTATCCACCATTCAATCAATCCTTCATTGTAATTTTTCATTAACTCTTCCGTCCACTTCAAGGGAGGTTAGCTACAGAGTCATGGGCTGTAAACCTCTTGATGATATTGTGCATACACTATATGGACAAAAGTATTGGGAAACCCCTTCTTTAGAACAGAAAAAGACACTTCCAAAACTGTAGCAACAAAGATGGAAGCATACTTCATGTATTTAAAATTTGTATTTCCATCTCTGATGCTTCAGTTTTGGAAGTGTCTAAAATGACTGTACTTATATGGACAAGTCATTGGTGTTTGGTCCGAGTTTTTGGCTCAAGGTCTGCATTTAAAGTCACACCAGAGGTGTTCAACTGGGATTAGGGCTTGGCTTATGCAGACTAGTCAAGTTCTTCCACACTGACTGAATCAAACATTTCTCTATGAACCTTGCCTTATACACAGAGGCATTGTCATGTTAGAATGTACTAATTGTACTAAGCCCTAAATTCCAGGTTGTACTGCCACTAAGGTCTTCAATATGGTTTGTGGACATAAATGGACAAATTCTGAATGGTTTCCATGTAGAAATACAGGTGCGACGCACTTCCTGTACCCTTTCTATGTTTATGCTAAGGGTGCATGAGATTGATATGTTATGTCTGTCTTGTGGCCTGGTACATACACAGACACACATAATGCCTCCAGATACACACACGCAAACCCATAACCGCTTACAGTTCATCTCCTTGCTGCAAACTTATGACGTCAGGTTGCCAAGCAACTGTCTGAGCAAACAGAATCCCTCTCCACACAGAGGGGAGGCCCCATCCTGTTGATCAGCACGTGGCTCCAGCAGCCCATTAACACACACACATACGCTTTTGCACAATACAGCCATTAACTTCTTTTCTTGATCCTTCCTTTAATGTACGCATGTCCTTAATTGGCTTATTAGTGAATGCTGCCCTTGACTGTTATAACATATGGATGTATAGCTTACATTGTTAGGAGGACACAAGAGCAAATGAGTGATGAGGGAAACCCACACAGGAAGAAAATTTTTTTTTAACCGTAAGGAGGAATAGAGAAAACAGAAAGGCAGTTTGCATGGTGGGAGGATCAAAAAATATTTTCCGTCGTCTGGTGATACTAGAATTAAATCCTTTACCACAAACCTTTTATCTCATTAGATGGCAGTTACGTGTTTATAGTCTCTGTACTCTCACGCTTTTTTTTTCACCTGTTCACCTTGACTTTACTCTATTTTCCATTTTAGCACTCAGTACAGCACGTCTCGTTTCATTAGAACAGAGCAAGCAGATTTGACTCTTACAGTGTTCTAGCAGCAGGAAATTACAACACCTCCATAAAGCAAAATTTTCAGCCTGTCTGTTTGAGGCACAGTAACATGATCTCGTTCTTTTATCAAGACCCCATGGTGCTTTAGTCTTTTGTTAGGCCAAAAATAAGAGAAATTGATTAACTTTCAATGTGATTTGGAACTGTCAACATGTGAAGTGTGATTTCAGTAGTCATGAAAATTTGCACATACCTACTGTTAGGGCTGGGAATTGCCATAGACCTGCTGATTTTGTATTATTTAAAAAAAAGACTGCGTTGAATAGGCAAATGCAATAGCTTAAGCTGCTGAAGCATTAAATGAGCAATGAATGGTGTCATAACTCAAACTTCCGGTGAAATGACATCTAATGTCTGGTGATGTATTCCAGATATTTCCAGTTATTTAATCTGTGTAAACACCAACATTTTCTCACTGTCAGCCTCAAGCTTGCATTTAGACGCTTCCATCCAATCCATAACCAATGTTTAGAGCCAAGTCCCTAACCTAGTCTTAGGGCTGGGCGATAAAACAATAATGATAATTGTAATAGACAGATTTGTAATGTTTTTTAAAGAAGTCTCTTCTGCTCACCAAGCCTGAATTTATTTGATCCAAAGTTAGGCAAAAACAGTATATTTTGTAATATTTTTACTATTTGTTCTAATTGAATATATTTTAAAATCTAATTTATTCCTATGATTTCATGAGTTTTTAGCATCATTACTCCAGTCACATGATACTTCAGAAATCATTCGAATTGTTATTAAAATCTTAAAACAGCTTTTTTATTTCAGATAAATGCTGATCTTTGGATCTCTCTATTTATCAAAGAATCCTGAAAAAAATTACTCATCTGTTTTAAATATTGACAATTATAATGATAAACATTTTTTTTCTTGAACAGCAAATCAGAATGATTTCTGAAGGATCACGTAACACTGAAGACTGCTGATGATGCTGAAAACATAGCTTTTATCACAGAAATAAATTACATTTTAAAATATATTCAAATAGAAAACAGTTATTTTAAATAGTAAATATATTTTACATTTGAACTGTTTTTGTTGTATTTTGAATCAAATAAATGGCAGAAGAGACTGAAAAACAATAAAAATCTTACTGTTCAAAAACTTTTGACTGGTAGTGTAATTTTCCTCGATAAAATGATAACAAGAGTTCGATAAATGATTAATGTAATGTTTATGCACCAAAAGCAGAATGAAACGCTGCTAGTTTTAACTGCGCAATACTAACCATTTGTCTGCTTGGCTCAAAGTTCAAATGGCAGCGCAAGCTTGCTAGACCAGATGTGTTTACTCACTGATCAGTCTCAGTCACATGACTATTAAACAACGCTGTGAGATTCAGTGTGAAGAGTTTGAATTCAGCTAAGAACACAAATGGTGATTTAATCTAGTTTAAAGCCAGATGAAGTAGCGCTAACAAACAGGAGAAACACTGTGCGCAACTACTGTCTGAAGGCTTTTCAATCTACAAAGTGCCATTATTTACTATAGATTTACTGTAGTAACACTAACTGCACCATGGCATTGTAGCAGAAATGTGGGATATTGGGAAATGTGGGAAACCATGTAGTTACCTTTTTACCATGGTATTGAGGTGGTTTTAAAGGAATAGTTCACCCAAAAATGAAAATTTTGTCATCATTTACCCCCATGTCATTCCACACCTGTTTGTTTTGGCAGCGGCTATTTACACTAAGTGCAAATAGCAATAGATGCTATTTGCACTAAGTGTAAAAAACAATTGGATGCTATTTACACTAAGTGAAAATAGCATATTTTCTTAACGAGAGATGCTATTTACACTAAGTGCAAACAGCAATAGATGCTATTTACAATAAGTAAAAATAGCAATTAGATGCTATTTAAACTAACTGAAAATAGCATATTTTCTCAACGATAGATGCTATTTACACTAAGTGCAAATAGCAATGGGTTCTATTTTCTGCTATTTATAATACTTATTGCAAATAGATGCAATTATTAATATTGTATTATATTAAAACAGTATTCAGTAATTATGCATTAAGTGTAAATTATCGTTTTAATTCAATTTATTAAATGGATGCAGCCTTAGTGGGACAATAAGCCCTCTCTACACGTACCCTAACCCTAACCGATACTTTATTTTACATTTTCCGATTATTTTCTTAATTTTTATTGAAAATCAATGCTTTTTCCGATATTATATGAGATTTAAAAAGGATGAAAAAAAAGATCGCTTTAACCCAGAGGTCTTCAGTCCTGCTCCTGGGGACCCACTCTCCTGGAAAGTTTATTACCAACATGCTTCAGCACACCTGCCTCCAATTTTCAAGCAGTCTTGAGGAGCTTGATTGGCCACTTCAGGTGTGTTTGATTAGGGTTGTAGCTAAAATCTTCAGGATAGTGGGCCCCCAGGAACAGGGTTGAAGACCTCTGCTTTAACCGCTTCGCCAGTGGACCTGGTGATTAATGGTCATCTTTTGTAGTATTGACTAGCCCCATTACACATTGATGGGCGCAGTTAGAGTAAATAGCCACTGCCAACAAGACGGCATAGTGTAAATAGACACTCCGTTGTTTTTTTCTTATGTTGAACACAGAAGAAGATATTTTGAAGAATTTTGAAAAACTAAACAGTTGTTGGTCCCCACTGACTTCCATAGTAGGGAAATAAATACTATGGAAGTCAATGGGGACCATCAACTGTTCGATTGCCATGCTTTCTTCAAAATATCATCTTTTATGTTTAACATAAAAGAGAAATTTTTAGGAAAGAAGACTTTTGGGTGAACTAGCCATTTAACTATGGTGATCATTATCTAAATGTAAGCTACTATGGAAGGCCAGTGGTTAATTTTTAATAAAATTCAAACATTTTAAAATGAGCTCATTACAATTTTTACAGATGTTACTGTTTTTGATAATGAACATAAATTCACATCTGCATCCTAACTCAAGATACTACTGTCAACTCAATCTACTGTCAAATGTGTATAAAAACAGTAATGTTATTAATATTGCAGCCTGCATTGCAAACTGTGCTGAAAATATGCACAGTTTTACCTAATCTTATGTTAATCTTGAGTACCTATAGAGTAGTACTGTATCCTTAATATGTCCAAAAAGTCTTTAGTTTTATCATATTTCTAAAAGTAAAATACAAGTAAAAGTTTGACGATCACTCGCGCTTAGATTGCCAATAAAACACAGACATTTGATGCTGTTTCACTTACCATCTGCAGTTCTGAATCGTGAGCGGGATCTTTTTTAGCTGGGACCGCTCCATCTTTCAGTATCAAACAATGTGCAAATCCAGCGTCAATCTGGACCTTGTATATGAAACGTCTGTTGTTGCTTTCAGTATGGCTATAAAGGTCACACAAAATGATATTCAAACGCACATTAGACACATTTAACTTTGAATAAAGCACATAATCAGTACCTGAGATTATCACTGTCATTAGTTTGAATGCTGTTGTTCCACCAAGACGTCGCGGAAATAGAACCTGTTTCTAAATTAGAAATTTCGCGTGTCGCTGTTGCAGCTAGTTAGGACAAAAACTCTGATTAACATTGAAAAGATACGTTTTATCGTGTGTCGCGGTGTCGCGGCGCGTGTAGTTAGGACATGGTGTAAGGAGTTCCAGCACCGATTCCGCCATTAAAGCCACGGTCGAAAAAAAAACAGCCGAAACCTGTACCAACCCGGAAGTAAGGTTTTCGGCACAGAAATTCTCAGTCATTCGTCCAAATTATTTTTTTAAGCTTTGGCCATGTTTAGCATGAGAATCCAACTCTTTAACACTGTAAACAACTCTGAATACACAAAACACCATTGTATAACCCCCCTTTTAAGTGCCACTAATGTGTCCCACCAGAAACAAACCTTCCATACTATAGTCCTGTTTATTTGAAATTATTAAATTATTGTTCATTGAAGGTATTAGTGCTATTAATTACACAGATCTGTTAATTCAAACATAGGAAATAGACAAATAACTAACACTAACAAACCTTACGCGCTGAGCAACCACCTAGAGTGCGTCACTATTGAGTGTCCCACCACATACAAACCTTACATACTGTAGTCACGGGAAGAAAATACGTTATGACTAAACATAAAACGAATCATACAAAATACTAGTGTTAGTTATTGGCTAAATGCTCAAATTATGATAGCATAAAATTATTTAAATTAATTTCAAAGTCAGAGTATTTCTTATTTCTTTTTAAAGAGGCTGTTTGATTTAGTTTACCTATAAATGTTAATTAATGCATTAACTATCAAACATGAACTAACATATAGTCAAGGCTGCCGTTACTCATGCATGAATCCGCATGACTCCAGTCGTGGTTAAGGATAGCTCTTCATTAGTTCATATGTATGATCATCATCAGAAATGTATTTTTCATCATGGTGAAAATTAAAAAAACATGATTTGTAATAGAATCTATCCCCCTTCTACTTAATGTAGCAGATATCTGATCCTCTTTCTCTGTGGAGGATGTTTTAAATCCACTGTGAACATTCTAGGGCTTGTGAAATATAATATAAGAAATATAAGTTTAGTATTTTGATTCTGGCTGGCAGATTGTGAATAACCTTTGCTAAATTGTGAATTGAAACATGAGTTATTTTAAGGGTAGACAGAAACACAAGATTCTTCTTACTAGAGCACTAGAACTCAAATCCAAACCTTTTTTTCCCCCCGCTGCAATGTTGTGCTAATGGTTTGGCACATATTTATCAAGTATAGTTATGACAAGTTTTTATATTATTTATCCTAGATCATGTGTATTGATATCATGTTTGGCAAGTTGCAAAGATTTTTTTTGGAATCAAAAATTTTGTGTAATTCAGAGTTATTACGTTGAACCGTGTCCCACAGGAATAGTTCAGGTCTATTTTTGGTCCTCTGTGTGAAATGTTCCACAAGAGAAAAAGCAAATTCCCTCTGAAGTCATAGATGGTAACAGAAGTGATGTGCTTGATATGTGGACCAATAAATCATTGTGAAGTAAAATGAGTTATTGGGGAAAATAAATGATGCCTCATGTGAAGTCTCTTATTCATGGAAATGTAAGCTGTTTATGCTTACAGTACACACTAATGTCAGTGTTTTCATAAGTTATCACTGACTTATTTGTCTTTCTGGTATTTCCATATACTACCAGACAAGCTTGTGTGATTCCTTATTGTTGGATTGATCATTTAATTATACAAAGATAATCATCGCTAATCAAACTTAATTTAAAGCAATGTGTCAATTAAGATCCTGTTTCCTTAGTCCTGCTGATGTGTTTTTATTCAGGAGTGGCACATAATGTATGCATCCTTCTCTTTAAATACATTAAAGCAATCATATATAAAGTGCTAATGTGCAGATATGTGAATTATAGACAACTTATTTTCTGAACTTTCTGAAGTGAGATAAAATGCTTGTATTTAATGATTATATTGGCTTTTAAATAATGTTTTGAAATACTAAATATATACCAGCATGTTGTGTGTGAAATGGATCAGGAATAGTAACCACACTGCTCTCATCTGAAAGGTCCATAATAAGTCAATTTAGAGAGTTTTGTTGGATTGGATGATTCATTTTGAGACTTGAGAATAACAGGCAAGATTCCACTTAGTGATCTGTGTGTTTCAATACAGCTATACAAGCTCCTACATCAAGATCTTTATCTATATATATCTACAAGTGATGGCCATATTTTCCCTTTATTTGTTTTTCATTCTTTATTATTCATTTTTTGTTTTTATTTCAATTTAAGAACTCCAATTTCCAAGAAATTCAGTCAGTTCTGATAAATATGGTTTTATTTGAATAATATATTTTTAAAGGGAACATCAGATGGCCGTTTTTCACAAGTTGGCATGAAATGCCTGCAACATACTTTGGTAAAAATGTATCCTTACCCTTACCCTTTTTACCTTGTCAAAAAGCTCTGTTTACAGCGAGCCGTTTCGGTGCATGTTTCTTTAAATTATAATGAGCTACTGCTCACTCCACCCCTCTCTTCCGTTTTTTGTATATTCTGTGGTGTGTCACCATCAAAAACAAAACTAATCCTCTGCATCCTCAGTGGCTCTGATGTTGGGTTCACTTTTACATCTAACTACAAAACACCTGTGTTGCTTACGAGACATTGGTGGACAGGGTATAACTAGCTGAGGGTGTGAATATGCTAATTCGAGACAGTGGTTGTGGACGGGGCCTGAGCAATATGACGTCATACTGCTCAGAATATCATAATGGCTTGATAATTGATCATTTTTATCATTGTTGGGTGTTTGTGTCCCCCCACTGATAATTCATATTCATATGCAACCACCATGTAAAAGTGAATTTTGCATTTAATGTCCCCTTTAAGCAAATCAGCCTTAGTATTTTTTTTTTATACAATTTGTGTAGGCCACTTTATACTCCTTGTACAACAAGCATCACACATCAGTCTATGTTTTTTAAACCAGTGGGCATGAACTCCCTGGCATGCTGTAACTCATGGCAGCCCTATCAACTTCATTGATTTTTGTCTTTTTACTCTGTCTTTTCCTCTTCTCATCACGGCAGTTTCTCATGCCTCTGCTCCTCGCAGAGGTTTTATGTCAGTTTCTTCCCTCCCTGTGGATGTGCTGGCAAACTGCTGTTGATTTTTCTCTCTGCTTAAACTCATCAGGAGTGTCCGAACAGGGAGAGAGACATAACAAGAGAGAGAAATAGAGACAGAATGAGAGTATTCAGCAGACAGAGAGCGAGAGACATTGATTGGTACGGCATGCTGAGCACAGAAGCAGGCCAGGCCCATGTGAGTCATTTGCTGAGTGGCCCTTTGAACTCACAGCTATATGGAGGAGCACTGCTATGCAGTTTTAACTGGGTGTACTAGAGCAAGCCAAATGTCCAAATGAAGGCAAAGACAGCATACAGCACGATTTGTACACCTTGTCAAAAAAGTGAATTATTTTTAGTCTCCCTGGAGGAAAATTGTATTGCTCAGAGGTTGCTTTTTCTTAGCTCATGATATTAAATGTTGTTCCATTTCATTTGAAAGTATAAACCGTGTCTTAGATGTTTGTTCTAAAAACTCTTGAATGGAAACAAATGAGAGAATTACTGCTGATGTCCTCTAAAACTGAAATCAAGGATCTTTGCTGCTATAAATTTACAAAATATATTCATGGAACATGATCTTTATTTAATATCCTAATGATTTTTGGCATAAAAAAAATCTATAATTTTGACCCATGCAATGTATTTATGGCTATTGCTACAAATATACCCCAGCGACTTATGACTGGTTTTGTGGTCCAGGGTCACATATATTACTACAATATAACATAACAATATAATAAAATTAAACACTTTTTTTTATTGTCCTCTTCACATTTAAATGTATTAGGTAAACAAAAAACTATGTATAGATAAACTACATTTACAATATAAACAATAACATGTGAATATATTACAAATATTTTTTTTACAGGTATTTATCTCTTTGATTGTGATTCACTCATTTCTGAATGTCATTCATGTTTATTTTAATGGCTTTTCAATGTAAGGGCCAGATTTACTAAACAGGACAAATGGACTACTTGCACTGAGCCTCGTGACGCACTTCCGTTTTGAAATGTTACGGTTATGTACATTTTCAGTGTGCTGTAATCATCTAGTTGAGTTAAACGCTGAATAAAATGAGAGCTTGCGGGATGATTTCAAAATCCAAAAATATTCAGAGACAGGAGAAGACATATTCTGATGATTACTGTTTACAGAATTTTCCAAACTCAACGAAAGGTGAAGTTTTAATCCAACATAAACCGATCTAAGAAAGCGGTGGCTGGTAATCATATGTGATTGTTTCAACAGAGGGTGTCAGTGCTCAGCGACGCTGCAGTGTTTGTGATGAATAAGCTCATAATAAACCTTTAATTATTTGTATTAAATATGTTTAGTGACTATTCTCTGTCATCATTTCACTGTATGTAGCCTAATGTCAAAATATTAACATTCAAAGTAGTCCCATTGTCAAAGTGTTACTGTTAAAAAATATTTAAATGCTGCAGTCGATAAGTTTTGCCTTTTTGTCGCCATCTCTGTCTGAAAACCTGCAATTGCAGTTAAGTGCGGAATTATCTTTCATGCGTGGGTTGTGCTTCGGCACGGCTCCAGCGCGGATGAATCTAATGTTTTGGTAGCTGTCAGTCACCGCACCGTTGTGGATATTCACTGTACTTAGGAATCAAATATATGGGCCAAATAAGAATTTTCACTGGATATTGTCATCTAAGAATAACAAGTCTAAAACTTTTGTTCTGACCAACTGAGGAAAAACGCTACAGGTGTTTAAATCTAACGATCTTTTATCTCATATCACGTCAAACTAGCAAGTTATTCTTACTGTTATACTGTGTTCTCAAATTGTTCATGTTAACAACATCAGCATTGCGTAACTATGTGTATGTAGTGTGTAGGCCTATTAGCGTTTCTGTTTCTGTACAGTCTAATCTCTGATTGACATAAAATTCAAATTTCATAAGAAGAAATTCTTTTAGCCGAAAAAGCAAATCATTCTTCCTTAGGACCGGTGTTCTCTTTAAAATACAAAACTTGTGTATTCCCACGTAGGCTATCTGAAATCAGATGCACATTTAAAACTGGAGTAATCTAATTTCAGTCACTTATGTTTCATAAACACAAACTTTTTGGATTACAATCCGCAATCAAAATGATAAGTTTAATTGTTTCAGCCTCTCTGAGAAAAGGCTATAAACTATCCGGCACCTGCAGCATTCTCACATGCGATTAAGCTACTAGCCAGGTGGGTTTTCACAACAAAACCCACCCGATTGCTAATCAAAACTAGCCCAATGGCATTTTGAGTGGGTCCCCCTGTTAAAAATCGCATTCTGGGGGATAAAATACACGCTTTTTGTTGGGATTCACCTGGTAAATTCTCATTTCAAGGGCTAAATATGACGTTATTGGGGTCGATTCAACCCGAGGATATCAAAAACCACCCGCGGCAACAGTGTTAAAATAGCCAAATTCCATGGGAAAACCGCAGACTTGGCAACACTGCTACTAGTGGGACGCCTTCTTTATGTTAACAGATGTTATGTAATGACGCAGTGGCATGCTTAAATTTCCTGCGAAAACCTACCAGTACCACTCAATTTAAAAAACATTATAAGCTAACCGTGGTGAATCAGGCTAAAGTAAGGCAATAGTTTTGAACACTGGCTGGTTATGTACTTGCTCAAAAATTGTTTTTGTATAATTTTTTTTAACCAAAAAAGTTACTGCAGCTTTAAATAAGGCAGTTACCGCACATGCATTCACCCATTTTACACAATGAAATAAACAGGGGCTCGGAGTAAGAGCACCGATGCACACAAACAAATCAGCTGGTTTTACAGTAGTTTTTGACACCAAAAGATCCTCATGAACCATGTTATTAAAGGTTTTAAATATGATTTGATATGAAATGTATTGACCAGACTAAACTGCAATACTCAGTTCAGTCTCTCTATACACCAAGGGATCCCTGGCCCGAAAATTTTTGATGGCCACCCTAGACACATGTAAGATTTCTGGAAACACAGGACTTCAGAAAGCGTCTTCATGTTCTCTATATTACAGACACACAGCCTCTGTTGTTATTGGTGTGCTTGTTAGAATCAAAGACCTTGTAATAAATAAGCTTGACACAAGTCGATAACCTTAAGTCAGCTTGGAGACGTTACTAACTCTGTTTCTTCTCTCTCTCTCTTTATAGATTGAAAACTTCAACTTCGGTTGAAAGGTCATCAGTTGCTCCTCTGCGTGCACCTGTCACCTCCCCACCACGGAGCTACTCCAATCCCAGCCCCTACTGGTGGCGCGGCACGCCTCACCTTCACACCGCCCTTGTCCTTGTGTCCCTCCTTTGTTTTGCAACTTCAGGTTGAGGACGCCAATTCACCATCTGTTACTTAGAAAAGGCAACATGATAATGCCAGATCGTACCATCTTCTTCTCATACCTCACCTGAAGAGAGTCAGCGTGGTTCCCCCGGCTCGTCGTGAGCGCACTGACCGGCGAGATGGGAGACTGGGTGTGTCTGAGCCCAGCCGAATTCTCCCAGCTGCAGCAGTACAGTGAGTGTGAGTATCTGAGCACAGGAAGCCTCTCTCCTCTGACCCCTGGCAGGTTGATTGGAATTGATTTTAGGGCTGTTAGGTGGATAAGAATGGATGAGAGGTTTTATCTGTCCATTTAGTTGGTTCTTGGCCATCTTTTTCGATAACTGTACCGCTCAGCTCCCCTGTTTAAGCTGATGCTTTGCTCAATGTATTATGTAGGAGGATGTGTACACATTTTGCGGTCGACCCACTGGACTTTTAGGAGGCACTGCTGGGAATGTAGGCTATATTGACGTCATACATCAATGTGCTGCCAGTGCTCTCTGCGTCGGTATTGATTAACAACGTTTAATGCGGTTATTGATGCAGACCACTTTATAAGCTAAACAGGCATATGAAATTTTCAATAGCATTACAAAATAATGGTTTTGTTTATCAGTTTAATAATTTTGCAAGAGAACTGTGATGTGACATATTTGAGGGAATATAGAATGGTTGTATTGATTTGAGGGGGGAAAAGAGAAATCGGATGCTAAAGCAGGATATTAAACCAGAGTGTATCTATTATTATAAGGGCTTTCGGTAAATTTGCCTTGTATTTTGTTATAGGACTGGCTGTGCTAGCACATATATCGCATGTGTAATGAGGAAGACTGTGCTTCATGCTGTATGACATTCTCACTAACTACTCCTGAGAGGAAGCTTTGGTTGCATCAGCATTTATGATATTTATTAATGGTGTTTTCTTTACAAAACTGATTATGTGCACGTCGCATAACTGGCAAATAGCAAAGCAGGTGGTTGACTTCAGGCTTGAACTCAAGTGCCAAGAAGAACGTTAGAGTGCAAAAAATCCACATTGCAGTTTGCGTGTATTTATTCAGCTAGTAAATTGACTAACTGTGATTGATTTATACTCATACATATTCTGATGGTCTTTATTATTTTCTATAGTTATTAACATTAGTTCTGCTTTGTACAATTTAAAACAGACACAGATGTACTGTATATTATCAAATATTTATATGCCAAGTCTCAGCTCTAAATACTGTACATAATTTCCTTTTAGGTGTTGTTATAATGGACTTTAATCAAGCTGCCTTTATTATTTATCTGTTAATTTAGTGCAATTAATTATGGGAAAAATAAAACATACAAATTATTATTATTGTTAATAATTATTATTAACACACACCACCCTGTCATTTTACATTATGTGCAGTTGCTGATGAAGACAATGCAGGACAGCTGACTGCATTATATAGGCTGTTAAAATGCAATTATATGCAACTAAAATTCAAGATATAAAGCAAAAAATTTAGGGGTGTTGAAATTAACCGTTGCATCTATTCATCACGATGGGGACGTGGATGATTCTGCATCAATGCAGAATTTATAATCAATTATAGCCTATAAATGTCATTCAAATACGTGCTTGTCACATGAGTATTAAAAATGCACCCACTATTTTTAAATTTGAGTTCTAGATAGGCATATGCACTTTTATATGTGGCATAATCCACTAAAACTGTTTTTAAAGAACCAAATTCAATAAGCACATTATAATATACAGCATAGTGTACAGACATGTAGGTGAGTCCAGAATAAGAACGCAGCGTGTTTAATTAGGATGCTTAATGCATTTAAACTGTGTTTCCCCGTCAGTTCACTTCGAGCTGCGTCGAAACGCTTGGGGAACGCCCCCGGCGAGACACCGTACTGAAGTGTGTGTAGAACCAACGAATGAGAAAGTGCAACGTCATGAGCGGGTGACGTAATCGATCAGGAAGCATAAGACACGCCGGCAACACGCTCATTTTAGCTTTTGCTCTTCAGCGAGCGTGTCTGTTGTGTGTGTGTGTGTGACTAGCTAGAAAACTCTGTTAGTTAGCAACAAAAAACCAACATGTCAAAGTGTAAATCAAAGAAAAATGTGGCGAGCGAACGGCGTTTCAGACGGTGTGTTCCTCCCTGCCCTCGTTTTATTGCAGGCGAGGACACACACGATCTGTGCGTCGTTTGTTTGGGTTCGGAGCACGCACAGTTAGCCCTCGAGCGGGCTGACTGTCATGATTGTGAGCTTCTCCCGCTCCGCGTGCTCCGTTCCCGCCTGGCCATCTTTGATGAGGATGGTCAGGCACGAGCTCCCGCTGGCAGTGGTCCCGCTGTGGCTGAGGCTCAGCGTAGACTGCTGTCGTGGGGCTCGCAAGTGGATTTAGTGGAGGGATCTGAGACGGGCTCGTCCCTTTCTCAGTCCTCGACCGCTAGATCCACGGTCCCCTCCCAGGGTTCGGAAGCCCGCGCTGCGGTTTCTTCCCCCCTAGGAGAGGACCCGGCGCTTCATCTCTCTTCCTCTGAGGAGGTTGATGTGATGAGCGTCGATGAGACTGTGACCTCGCCACCACAGTCTCTGGCGTATGAGGAGCTCGTGGAGGTTGTAACTCGGGCGGTTTCAAAATTAAATCTTGACTGGCCGTCCGAGAAGCAGGACGTTCGTCCGAAAAGTAAATTGGACGAACGTTTCTTGCACGTAAGATCACAACCTTCACGGAGGGGTCTTCCTTTCTTCCCCGACCTTCACACTGAGGTGTCTAGGTCGTGGGGGAAGCCATACTCCTCTCGTATCTTCAGCCCCGACGTTTCCACATATTCTAATGTCGTGGGGCTGGGTGAGAGAGGATATGGGGCGATGCCAGCGGTGGAGCAGACGCTTGCGAGCTATCTCTCCCCGTCTTCGGCATCGTCTCTGAAGACCCCTAAGCTTCCCACCAAGGCACTCAAAGTCACATCGTCCTTGGTAGGGAAGGCTTATACGGCAGCAGGTCAGGCTGGTGCTTGCTTGCACACCATGGCGGTGTTACAAGCATACCAGGCTGATCTGCTTAAAGACCTGGATGCCAGGGAGGGAAAGGAATCCGACGAAGTTGCTGAGCTTCGTCGGGCCACAGACTTGTCTCTCCGTGCCACTAAGGAGACGGCCCGTGCTATTGGCCGCTCCATGGCAGCCCTCGTGGCCACGGAGAGACATCTGTGGTTGAACCTGTCCAACATGGAAGATAAGGACAGGTTCTTCCTCCTGGACGCCCCGCTCTCGCCTTCTGGCCTCTTCGGCGACGCTGTCAATACAGTCGTCGAGAGGTTTCAGGAGGCGAAGAAACAGGCGGCGGCGTTCCAGCGTTTCCTCCCTCGGCGCCAGGTCTTGGGGGCTGCTGAGCGGGAGCAGCCCCTGCCGTCAAGCTCCTCGTACCGCCAACGCCAAAAACAGAGCGTCGCTTCCCGCGCCCCCCCTAGGAAAGATCAGGGGTCGGGGCGGCGCTCTGGGTCTGGGTCTTCTGGTCAGAAGTCAGATCTGAGGTCTGTTATTCTGGCCAAGAGGGCCCAGACAAAACGGCCCTGACACCATGGGCCAGGGAGCAGCCCCCGCTGGGGTAGAGGGGTGCTTACCTCGGTATACGGTACCCCCTCTGCCTCAGCGCTCCCTAGGAGCACCGTTGAGTTCCCTGCCACCTCGCGTGCTTCAGGGCTCAGCGAGCTCCGGCGAGCAAGACACCTGGCTGCCGCCCGTGATCGGTTCGGCGCAGGGATGCTTGCTCCCCCCGAGAGAGACCAACCTCGAGGGGTTGGCCCCTCCCACTCACATTCCATCCACACCAGAGATCAGCCTCGAGCGGCTGGTTCCCTTAGTAAACTTTCTGGCAGCGTGGAAGCTTCTGCCGAATGTTTCTTCATGGGTCCTGCAGACTGTAGAGTTAGGGTACAGAATCCAGTTTGGGCGTCGCCCACCTCGTTTTGCGGGGGTTCTCTCTACTCTCGTTGCACCTCAGCAGGCTCTGGTGTTAGAACAAGAAGTAGCTACTCTTCTACAGAAGGGGGCCATCGAGGTGGTTCCTCCTCTCGAGAAGGAGTCCGGCTTTTACAGCCGCTACTTCATTGTTCCGAAGAAGGATGGGGGTCTGCGTCCTATCATAGATTTGCGTCTTTTGAACCGCGCCATCAAACGGTTTCGGTTCAAGATGCTTACCATCTCTCAGATCGTGACACAAATCAGGTCCGAGGACTGGTTTGTTACCATCGATCTGAAGGACGCTTATTTCCATATATCCATCCTTCCTCGACACAGGAAGTTCCTGAGGTTCGCTTTCGGGGGCGAAGCCTACCAATATCGGGTTCTTCCTTTCGGCCTATCACTCTCGCCCCGCACTTTCACCAAGTGTGTGGATGCTGCCCTGGCTCCGTTGAGACTCCAGGGCATCCGCATACTCAATTACATCGACGACTGGCTGATTCTAGCCCAGTCACGATCAGAGGCGATTCGGCAGCGAGATGTCGTCCTCGCCCATATGAAAGTGCTAGGGTTGAGATTGAACGCCAAGAAAAGTGTGCTTTCTCCGGCTCAGAGGACCACTTATCTAGGCGTAGTGTGGGATTCCACAACGATGCAGGCACGTTTGTCTCCTGCTCGTGTCGATGCGATCCTCGCGGCAGTCAAGAGGGTGAAAGAAGGCCAGTCACTCACTGTCAAACAGTTTCAGAGACTGTTGGGTCTGATGGCAGCTGCGTCCAACGTGATACCTTTTGGCCTGCTGTACATGAGACCCCTGCAGTGGTGGCTCAGAACCAAGGGGTTCTCCCCGAGGGGGAATCCATTTCGCATGATCAAGGTCACGCGGCGATGCTTACGTGCCTTAGACATGTGGAAGAGACCTTGGTTCCTACTTCAAGGCCCAGTGTTGGGGGCTCCTTGTCGTCGCGTAACGCTAACGACGGACGCCTCCCTCACGGGCTGGGGGGCGGTCATGAGTGGCCGCTCAGCCCAAGGTCTGTGGGAAGACCGTCACCTCACGTGGCACATAAATTGCCTGGAGATGTTGGCGGTGTTTCGAGCTCTGAAGCAATTTCTTCCAGACCTCAGGGGACACCATGTGCTTGTCCGTACAGACAACACATCGGTTGTCTCCTACATCAACCGGCAGGGGGGTCTGCGGTCACGCCCCCTTTACAGGCTGGCGCACCAGATCCTCCTCTGGGCCCAAGGCAAACTCCTCTCGCTGAGAGCGATTTATATTCCTGGGCATCTCAATCAGGGAGCAGACGTCCTGTCGAGACAGGGGCTGAGGCCCGGGGAATGGAGACTCCACCCACAATCGGTGGAGCTCCTATGGAGGGAGTTCGGCCAGGCGGAGGTGGATCTGTTCGCATCTCAAGACACGACGCACTGTCCACTCTGGTTCTCCCTCACGCATCCAGCCCCACTGGGGCTGGACGCAATGGTACAACCATGGCCGAGGCTGCGGTTGTATGCCTTTCCCCCGATCGCTCTGCTCCCGGGAGTTCTGGAGAGAGTACGTCAGGATGGGATCAGTCTACTTCTGGTAGCGCCATTCTGGCCGGCCCGAGTCTGGTTCTCGGACCTGGTGGCCCTCCTAGACGGCTCTCCTTTCGAGATTCCGCTCAGGAGGGACCTCCTCTCTCAGGCAGGGGGCACCATTGTGCACCCCCGCCCGGAGTTGTGGAAGCTGTGGGCGTGGCCTCTGAGGGGGCACACCTCATAGCTTCCGGTCTCTCAGCTGAGGTTGTTGAGACCATCCTCCAATCCAGAGCTCCCTCCACGAGGAAGCTGTATGCCTCGAAGTGGAAACTCTTCACTTCTTGGTGCGGACAACGGTTGCAGGACCCAGTCAACTGCCCGATTGGTACAGTTCTGGAGTTCCTGCAAGACCGCTTCTCCGCGGGGTTATGTCCTTCCACGCTGAAGGTGTACGTGGCGGCTTTGAGTGCTTTCCACGCCCTTCTGGATGGTCATTCTATTGGGAAAAACCCCCTTGTTATTCGCTTCCTTCGTGGTACCATGAGGCTGAGGCCAGCACAACGCACTAGGGTGCCTACTTGGGACCTGGCGGTGGTTCTGGAGGGCCTCTGCGGAGCTCCCTTCGAACCCCTCGAGGAGGTTCCAGTCAAGCTCCTCACGCTTAAGACTGTGTTCCTCCTCGCTGTCTCCTCCCTCAAGCGGGTTGGAGACTTGCAGGCACTTGCAGTATCATGCCTCGAGTTCGCTCCCGGCATGGTCAGGGCGTTTCTTTACCCCAGGCCTGGGTACGTCCCTAAAGTGCCTACCTCCGTGCCAGGCCCCGTTGTGCTTCAGGCCTTCTGTCCTCCCCCCTTTCAGGAGGCGGGTCAGGAGCGTCTCAATCTGCTGTGTCCAGTTCGAGCACTGGACACATACGTCCACCGTTCTGCCCCGTGGCGTAAAGCAGATCAGCTCCTTGTGTGCTTCGGTGGTCCGAAGAAGGGCGCTCCGGCCACCAAGCAGACCATAAGCAGGTGGGTGGTCGAGGCCATCTCACTTGCTTATGAGTTCTCGGGTCTCCCCTCTCCTCTGGGGGTCCGAGCGCACTCGACCCGGAGTATGGCGGCCTCTAAAGCCTTTCTTTTGGGCTTGGCCCTGAGCGACATCTGTGATGCGGCGGGCTGGTCCTCTCCGCACACGTTTGTTCGTTTCTATAACCTGGACCTCCCAGTGACTCCAGGTTCTCGGGTCCTCTCCGCTTGATGTGCACACACACACAGGCAGGGGTGGGCTCACTCGTATGGCGCAGTGGGTATTCTCGTTCCCCAAGCGTTTCGACGCAGCTCGAAGTGAACTGACGGGGAACGTCTCAGGTTACGTATGTAACCATGGTTCCCCTAGGGAACGAGACGCTGCGTCTACATGCCATACTCCTAGGCACCCCTGCACGCGCTCGCTTCGCGTCAAGCTAAAATGAGCGTGTTGCCGGCGTGTCTTATGCTTCCTGATCGATTACGTCACCCGCTCATGACGTTGCACTTTCTCATTCGTTGGTTCTACACACACTTCAGTACGGTGTCTCGCCGGGGGCGTTCCCCAAGCGTTTCGACGCAGCGTCTCGTTCCCTAGGGGAACCATGGTTACATACGTAACCTGAGACGTTTTAAATGACCAAACTCAATAAACATAATAAATAAACATATTAATAAATCATACTATGTACAGACAAACTTGAGTTTGGTCTTATAAAAACACTGTTTTAATGCATTAAGCCACATTAAGCGTTTTTCTTTAAGCACACTGCATTCGTTTTGTGGCACATAAGCTGCCACTGTTTCTGATCTCATCAGTAATAATCAAATGGCAATAATGCTGAGAAACTAGTCTGTAGACTTTCAGGGCCCATATTCACTAAATATCTTAAGGCTAAAAGTAGCTCATAACTCGCCGATTTAGGAAAAAATCTTTAAAAATAAGGGACTCCCAAATTTTTACTCTTAGGAGGATTTTACAAAGCGTTTTAGTGCCAGTGTTGGGGAAAGTTACTTTTAAAAGTAATGTATTACAATATTGCGTTACTCCCTAAAAAAGAAACTAATTACGTTAGTAATGCCTTACATTACTTTTGCGTTACTTTCAAATCTGGACAGGGCTTGCTTGTTTGTTTTTAATATAAAAAAGTTTGATTCTTAGCAAATGTAAAAGCCCTTTCACACCAAAATGAAATTAAGTAAATAAGGCTAAGGCTAGAGGAAAATTAAATTCACGTCTGTACAGTAGAACTATAGGAAAAGTTCAACACTCTTCAGCAATGACAAAAAAAGTGTTAGTTAATATAAAGTAGGTTTTGCTTATTATTACACTGCAAAAAATGCTTTTCTTACTTAGATTTTCTGTCTTGTTTCTAGCCAAAATATCTAAAAATTCTTAAATCAAGAAGGATTTTCTAAACAAGAAAAAAATTGTTTTTGTTTTTTCTGAAAACAAGTCAAAATTAAATGTGTTTTTGATTAAAACAAGCAAAATAATCTCTCAACAGGGTAAGCAAAATAATCTTGTTTTCTGTTTGAAATAAAAAAAATTTGCTTACCCCATTGGCAGATTATTTTGCTTGTTCTTGTTTCTGAAAACAAGAAAATAATTATATACTTGTCTAGAAAATCCTTACTGATTTAAGAATTTTTTTTTTTATTTTTATTTTGGCTGGAAACGACAAAATATAGAAGCAAGAAAAATATTTTTGCAGTGTACGGTTGCTTTTTTGAAAAAGATATTTTCTTGGAAATGAAAAGTAATGTTTCTTGGGAATGAAAAGTGTTACTTTACTTACTTAAAAAAAAAAGTAATATTATTACGTAACTTGCGTTACTTGTAAGGCATTACCCCCAACACTGCGCTAAAACTATGTCCTAAATCTATGAAACGTTAGGAGTAGTGACAAGGAGTCCTAAATTACTAAAAACATAATGAAATGCTCGGAACGCAAACATTTTAGAAACGATTAAGAGCTGTGAAAAAAATGGTAGGATCATGTTTTGTGAATACAGGCCCTGATACTTAAAGCTCTCTCAGATATTGAAAGTACTTTTGTAATTGTCTTTTTTTTCTTACTTCTATATTTTGTCTTGGCTGCGGACCTTCAATGATCCAGTTCAACCACACTAATAAGCAAAAATTACTCAAGATGAACTAACATTTGTTGTTCTTTTTTATTTAAATTGCTGACGAGTTTTGAACTTTCTTCTCATGTGTTCTACTGTATAGATGTGAATTTACTTTTGTGTTCATTTGCCAAAAATATAACTTTTTATATTAAAAACAAACAAGCAAGCCCTGCCCAGATTTAAAAGTAATGCAAAAGTTACTAATTTATTACTTTTTTAGAGAGTAATGCAATATTGTAATGCATTACTGTTGAAAGTAACTTCCCCCATCACTGATCATAATACATCATGATTCACTGTGATGCATCGTGATATCGAATTGAATCGTTGACATGATAATTGTAATTGAATCGAATCAGGAAACCAGTGCTGACTCACATCCCTAAAACACACACCTCTCTGAGAGGGTTTTGTCGTATATTTATATCATATGATATATAAGCAACATCATATGAGCAAGAGTACTGTTCTTTCCCCAGATATCTGCTTTAAATGGTCTTTTGGTGGGTAATTACTCAACTCAAAATGATGTGTGTTTAATTTGCGATTAATTTGACTAATTAATCAGCACATAGTGTAACTAAACAGATTAAAAAATCAAATCGCTTGACAGCCCTATTTTTATTCTTATTAACGGGAAATCAGATGCCCATTTTCCACAAGAGTCTTCATGAAATGTCTGCAATATACTTAAAATGAAAATTCCTCAATGGTCATGTAAAACAACACACTTGTTAAAAACAGCTCTGTTCACAGCGAAAGTTTCGGTTCATGTCTCTTTAAATGATAATGAGTTATTGCTCACTCCACCCCCCTCTTGCCTTTTTTTGTGTTTGGCGGCACTTTACCATCAAAAAAAAAACTAATCCACTGCGTCCTCAGTGGCTCTCTTGTCACTTTTATGTTCACTTTTAACCAAACTACAAAACACTTGCATCACTTACGAGACCTTGTTGTCACTACAGCTGCTCTAGCGCAGAGAAAATGGGGGACAGTGTACAACTGGCTGAGGGCTGAAATATGCTAATACAGGACAGTCTGTCAGCGGGCATGGGTGGGGCCTGAGCAGTATGACATCATACTGCTCAAAAAAATCAAAATGGCTTGCAAATTTTGATTTTTTTTTAGGGTTTTTGTCGATAAAAAAGGAGTGAATGGATTTTTATCATTGGCTGGTTGTGTCCACACACTAAGACACAATTATGTGCAAACACCACGTAAAAGTGAATTTTGTATCCGATTTCCCTTTTAAATGATACTGGCTAATATGAATTCCAAAGAGACCGCTGCCATTTTAAGAGGTTACCTGTAAAATTAGCATGAAATTTCCAAATGAAGCATCTATCTGTGCTTTCTTTGTGAGGTTAATTGGCCTACAGGATGCTGGTAATAAATCTAAATACTCATAAAGTCAGTCTAATTACTTTTCTATGGTTGAGGGTGACCCCTGGTAACAGATTTGATTAAAACCCTTGAGGAACAGTGAAGACTGAATAATCAGTCAGAAGTGCTCTCACCCTGAACTCTGCCAGCATGCAATATTTAAGGTATAATGCCTTTAAAAATAGCACATGCATTATGTGGAGTATATTTTGGGATACCGGACACATTTCCATTAAAAATTCAGTAGGTGCGAGACAGGACATTAATCTTAAACTTAACTACGTCTCACAGATGAATCGCCAGGCCTGTCTGGCACAGATTTCAGCTTTACTGTAAAGTAATT
The DNA here is from genome assembly GCA_033026305.1 of Cirrhinus molitorella. Classification (NCBI taxonomy): domain Eukaryota; kingdom Metazoa; phylum Chordata; class Actinopteri; order Cypriniformes; family Cyprinidae; genus Cirrhinus; species Cirrhinus molitorella. The sequence goes on along the minus strand of CM065122.1, from coordinate 24,707,809 downwards.
ATGAGTGAAATCCAAGACTCCTCTAGCAATTCAGCATGAAAAAAAGAAAAATATTGGTTTGCAGGTTTACTGTTTACTGATTCTGTCAATGTTATTCTCAAGAGGAGACAGTGTGTATGTTCTTGACTTTATTGTTTTAATCAGTGGATTACGTTTGTCATCTCTGTGCAATGGGCTAATTGAAATGCAGCAAAAAAAATTCACGCCAGACACACAGGTCAGTTTGTAAGAGCATGTGTTCGCTGCCCACAGAAGCCGCAAAGCAGTTTGGAGTTTGGTGTCAGTCTTTAAATCAATGATGAGCCATGTATGTTTAATTCTGTCAGTCAAATTGTCCAAGTCCAAAGACTAGAGATGTGTTACCCCAGTGTGTTTGACCTCTGACATCACTCTACATTTTGCAAATTAGGACCTGAAACTGTAACAGCTCGTAAACCTCTGACTGATAATAAAAGTGTGATGTCAGTCTTTCCGACCACAAAAATAACCAGATTGCTTTGTTGAGGAAAGACTCATTTTGCTCAAATGAAATAGTGGGTGCAGTTTGGTTTTCAGTCATGAGTGTCTGTTGCATTGCCGGGCGTCCCCACCTGTTTTTCCCTTAACCGCTGAGTCTCTTTATACTGATTGCTTATTATTTGAATATCTGACTTCATTTTGGATGTATTTGGTTCACCCCCAAATGATTATGTCATCATAGACTCGCCAAGATGTTGTCCTAAACCTGTATTCTGTTTTTTATTTCACGGAACACAAGGTCTAAACACCCAAAAGCACAATAAATCTATATTTTTTGTTAAGAAAAAGTAGGATGTAAAGGCCCGTTCACACCAAGGACAATAACTATAAAGATAACAATAAAGATATAGTTCCAAAAATTGTTTTCAGTATTAAAGAATAGCAGAGTCCACCCCACAGCTATAACGATAAAGGCACAGAAAACAATATAGTTGGAATCATTTTCAGAATGATTTTTTTTCCAGTTGTTGAATGATAAAAACATTGACAGCCAATCAGAATCCATCCTGCTTATTTAAAGCGGCAAATGAGCTTGTGCTTAGAATAAACAGATGATATTGTCTGGTGTGAACGCTAATATAGTTATCATTATAGTTATTGTTCTTTGTGTGAACGGGCTTGAAGTCTTCAGAAGTCACGTGAGAAAGAAAATGAAATTTGAAATGTCATTGATAGTTGTCCTCACAAATGTATTTTTTAATTCAGTGAAATCAAAAACAGCATACAGATGTGAGTGACATGATAGTGAGTTTATTATGACATTTTATTGACCTAACAATGTTTGTAATCAGTATTATTTTTTGTTGTTGTTGTTGTTGTTTATATTATTTATTAATACATTTAATTAGTTTTTATTTTTATAATTAAGTTCCGTTTTTTTTTTTATTAAGTTCCCCTTGTATTTCAGTTATTGAAAACTTTTTTCTACAAAACAAAACAAAAAAACAATGGTTGTAATGTGTAAGTGCCAGAGCCTGCAGAAATCAAGCGACTTTAAAGGTTTCAAAAAATAAAAATAAAAATAAAAATTCCCAAAGATATTTTTGATGAAATCCAAGAGCTGACCCTGTACAGACAGCAACACAACTATCACGTTCAAAAGCCAAGAAAGGTAGTAAAGACATTAAAAAAATAGTCAATGCAACATCAGTGGTTCAACCGTAATGTTATAAAGAATACTTTTTGTGCAAAAATAACGACTTTGTTCAACAATTTCTTCTTTGCTGGGTCAGTCCATCGCCATTAACAAGAGTACCATGACACAGAGAACAAAACATTGAACAAATTAGTCAATGATTTCTTGAACAAAGGTCTTACAGGTTTGCAACGACATGAAGAGTAATCAATGACAGAATGTTCATTTTTAGGGGAACTGTCCCTTTAAGTCAAATTTGTGTTTTGTTTATTTTCCTAAAGGGCTCTAAAAATCCAGTATAAATTGAAAGTGAAGAGATTAATAGAGATAGCCAGTCAATAGGAGACAGTGATGATTGCTATCAGCTCTTCTATTAGGGAAAGCACCTTGATCTGCCCCCCTGGGTGGTAGTCAGAAGACACGTGTGTGACAACCAGTTTGAAGCTTACAGAAAATAAAAATGAAGCCCAGGCCAGCAGGCTCATTTCTTGTGTCCTACTGCTAATAAGCTTTGGTGACATTTTCTTCTCAGCTATTATCCCTGCTTAATTAGCCTATTTTGTCAGATTGCACCATACATCTAATGTTTCCAATAATTGAGACCAAATGCAAGGCCTTTTTTCAAAATGTTATGGATAATGATGCATGTAGGATCAAATTTCAAGTACATTTCAGTTGTGTTTGGAGATGTTTGTGTTAATACTTATATTATATATTATATATTTATATATGAAGAGTTCAGAAGCAAAAGCCTCTAAATCCATCTGACGTCTTTCTTTAAAAATGCATTTTTATCAGGCTCATATGTGCCTCAGTGGCTGAGGCTGGGATTTTAGAAAGTTTGAGGTAAAAATATTTGATGAACGTATAATATGTGTCTAGAGCATTCAAAGTTTCATATATATATATATATATAATTTTTTTTTTTAAATTAACACCCGGATGCAAGATTAACAAATGTTGTTCTGCTTGTAATGATGATAGATTTCAAGTTAATTTGCTAACGAAAGGGCCTCATAAATTAGGATATGTACTGTAGAACATCAGCCAGTATGTTGGGAGCTAAAATCATTTAGCGAACAGAAACAGCTTGATAGTAAAGCATTTGTTAACTAGTCAGCAACATCCATAAGGCATTTGGAGTGTCTTGGGAAAATCCTGAAGGCTTTAATTAGTTTAACAGAAGATGCTAATAGCATACGCTAGTATAGAATATATAATTAATCAAAATAATTTATCATAATAATATTATCATGTGAAAATTCATAGATTAATGGACTGATAAATCTTTTCTGAGAGGAAGAAAACACAATTAAGTGTAAGTGTTGCTATTAAGTGACATTAGTATCTCATGTATAGCATTAGCAGCAAAAATACAGCTTATTTCTGCATTTTCAGGTTTCTTTAATGAATATAAAGTTAAAAGAACAGCAATTATAGGATTTATTTAAAATAGTATTCTTTTGCTGTCACTTCTGATCTAAGTAATGTGTTCTTGCTGAGTTTCATTGCAATATATTCTGCCACGAGTGTCTAAACTTGTGACTCGTAAACTGCCACTCCGGGGTGTCCAAACTACGGCCTGCAGGCCATCTGCGGCCCACTATCAGTCCTGTGGTGGCCCGCGGGGGATTTTTAGAAATAATACGAATCTGCAAAGATGGAAAAAACTACAAGTATTTTCATCCAGTCCATGAGGCAGTTTTTTTTTAAAAAAATGATCAGGGTTGCCAGGTTTTCACAACAAAACCTGCCCAATTACTACTCAAAATTAGCCCAATGGCGTTTCGAGAGGGTCTTCCCTTAAAAATCGAATTCTGGGGGATAAAATATGTGTTTTTTGTCGGGGATCCACTGGTAAATTTGCATTTCAGGGGCTAAATATGACGTTATTGTGGTCGATTCAACCTGCAGACATCAAAAACAACCCGCGGCAACAGTGTTTTAGCAGCCCAATCCCGCGGGAAAACCGAACTTGACAACCCTGAATTTGATGCAATGTCAGTAAAACCCAATAGATGGCGCTGTAGCCTGTAGTGCGGTAAATAACGCCTGATTTACACCATCGCGCACAGAAGTGGGTCTTCGCGCCGCTTCTCTAAAGACGTGTCGCGTACAAGCCACACAACGAATACAAAATAAAAGGTAAAAATATACACCCTACAAAACTAGCACAATTGTAAATAAGCAACTTGTTTTAAAAATGCTTAAAAGGATCTGTAGACTTTCTGTTATATTATCTTCATGCTCACGGGTTTGTCGTTGTATCTTGCAAAGACATGCTTCTTCTTCTTCTTCTTCTTCTTCTTCTTCTTCTTCTTCTTCACATTGTTATGAAAATGGATATAGTACTGTATTTTCTGGGTCATAAATCGTGTTTTCTATCATCTGAAACTGCTGTGACTTCCAAGGCAATTTATAAAGCTATCAAGGTCAAGCGCAAATCGCGCACAATTTTCCTGCAACCTAGTTTTAATGTAAATATTTAGGCTGGGCGTTTATAATAAATGTTTAATTTGTGTTTGTTTTTACTTATAATTTCTTTCCTTTTTCTGTTCTGAACACTGCTAAATTTACGTGATTTTTTTGTAGAGTGAGGGGAATATACATGTTTCTTATGTTTGTAAACGTTTCGTTTATTTTACATTTATTTCTGAATGAAATGATAAAATGTGTCTTATACATAAATCTACTTGTAGAATAATGTAGAATAAACTCCTCTGTGTGTCATAAAGTGCTCATTTAAAAAAAAAAAAAAAAAAAAAGATGGTACAAAAATAGAACTTTGAGTGTTCATTTAGAATAAAAAAAATAATCAAAGCTTCATTTGTCATAAACATATTATGCGACCCCTCACTTAATGTGGAAAACTTGATGTGGCCCCTGAGCCAAAAAGTGTATATCTGACTAAATGTTTTCCTTTTAACTTGTTTTTTTGCACAGATTCCTCCAAGAAGCTTAAAGATGTCCTGGAAGAGTTTCATGGAAATGGTGTCCTCTCCAAGTACAACCCTGAACAGGTATGTAATGGCAGGAGCGTTCGTGATCTCGCCTGATTAAATGATCTGTTTAGAGGCAGTGGAGCCTCTGGCTGTGACTTGACAGAACACCAATACAACCTGACTCAGGCCGCAAGTCATTACAGGAAATGCTTAGTCATCCGCTCTCCGAAACGAAGTGGCCAGATATCGCCTCCTATTAGAGAAGGCCCTCACTGACATCATAAAGCCCATGCATCACGTTGCCGTGACAACAAAGCCAGCAGACAGCCGCATCTATAATTTGCTTTATGGGGTGTCACCATTATATTTCTCTCCTCTCATCCACACTGACATAAATAAGAGGCTGCTCAGGGTTTGGCGCCACAGGTTATGACCCAGAGCCTTGGCTGAATCAATAGTGAATAACCACCGGTGGCAGTTAATGGGTCTGCTGCTGACGCCAGGTTGGCTGTGGTGTGACATTGCATGCTTCGCATTGTTCATCAGTTCGGTGCGACCACCTTTAAATCATAAAGTCTGGAAGTATCACAAAATGGAGGTGACATGCCGTAAGTGCCACTGTTCGGCCTTCTTCTTACGATGACAGAGTGCTGTATTTCACTCATGTGTACAGCCGCAATTGACTGTCTGACTGTGGTTGGGCTGTAAATATCCTTCACTGCAGCCTCAACAAGTCACAGTGCCTTTTCATATTGAAGTTTAATTATGGTGACTCTGTAACCTTTGTCAAATGAAGAGTGTCTGTAAAAATGGGCGCCTGTGAAAGGTTAAATAAACGGTTCATTGTTTCCTGCATTATTTGATAGCGGGGCCAGCCTCTGTGTTTTGCACGTTTGAAAGTCAGACAGGAAGTTTCTCTTACAGCCATGGCTGGTTACGCTCCTTTTCACACTACCAAAACATTTAAATGCATTTGCTAATACTGAGACAAAGAGAGTCATTTGGATTCAGTTACTTTGGCCTTCCTGTTTTTGGTGTGCCCGACGTTTGCAGCCCCTTAACCGTAGCCTACCTTTGCTTGCAAGTTCCTCTATTTTCCACCTCTACTTCCTTCTCTCATACATGTCTTGCCTGTTTTTGCCTTACTGGCTTTTTCCAGTGTTCCATTTCAGCAACAAGAGGGATCTAATGGATTAGGTTTGTTCATTCCTGCCATGGTATGATTAAATGGGAATTCACCCACAATGCCATGAAAATTGTCTAGCACAGGCTGCTTTTGTGCCATTGCCCAATTTGCACATTTTCTTTAGCGAATCATGTGCTTAAACCATCAGACTTGGTTAATTCTATTTAAGGCTTTTGGTTTAACATAATTTTTAATTTAGATTTAATATTTTTATTTTCAGGCTATTTTAAATTTTTGTTTTCGTTAGATGTTATTGTTGTAGATGCCTGGTGTTTTTGCTGTCTGGTGGCATTTTCCTATTTAATCACAGCGGGTTGTAGAAAGGGTCGACCGATATGTGTTTTTCAGGGCCGATGCCAATACTGATTATTAGAGATCAAGTAGACCAATAACTAGAGATGCACGATACTGGATTTTTGCCCATATCTGATCTGCCGATATTTTTCAACTCATTTTGGCCGATACCGATATATTTCCTTTTGTTTGGAGACAACACCAAGTCTCTCCTGTGCAGAAATTATAAATAAAATACTTTTAATTTTGGTTAGTTTTTAGCAAGAACTTTATTTGTTAGAATTAAATAAACAAAAATGAAATTCTTTTATGATGACAGTACATTGAATCTTTGAAAATAACTAAAAACAAACTACACATCAATCGCTGCATTTAAAAAAAAAAAAAAAAAAAATCAGAAAGATGCAGTGGTAACCTTAGCATTTTATTTTATGATTTAACGTTTGTAGATGGTCTAAAGCAAAAGACTTGTAAAAATTCTGTAAATCTTGTTGAGCTCATAATTTGTTTAAAAATATAACATATTACACATTAATGAATAAATCATTATATATAAAATGATTTAATTTTCTATTTGTCATGTTTCTGTTTTTTTATTCATGAAAGCTATAGCTTCTGACCTTTAAATCAAAACATACTCATGATTTTATTACATAAAATTAGCATAATTTTTCAAATCGGGCTGATGCTGATATTTACATTTAAAGCCAATTCCGATATCAGTCCGATAATATTGTGCATCTCTACCAATAACCAGTATTTTTAACCTATATATATATATATACAGTGGGTACGGAAAGTATTCAGACCCCCTTAAATTTTTCACTCTTTGTTATATTGCAGCCATTTGCTAAAATCATTTAAGTTCATTTTTTTTTCCTCATTAATGTACACACAGCAGTAGAAGCACCCTTTTGATCTAATACAGCCATGAGTCTTTTTGGGAAAGATGCAACAAGTTTTTCACACCTGGTTTTGGGGATCCTCTGCCATTCCTCCTTGCAGATCCTCTCCAGTTCTGTCAGGTTGGATGGTAACCGTTGGTGGACGGCCATTTTCAGGTCTCTCCAGAGATGCTCAATTGGGTTTAAGTCAGGGCTCTGGCTGGGCCATTCAAGAACAGTCACAGAGTTGTTGTGAAGCCACTCCTTCGTTATTTTAGCTGTGTGCTTAGGGTCATTGTCTTGTTGGAAGGTGAACCTTCGGCCCAGTCTGAGGTCCTGAGCACTCTGGAGAAGGTTTTCGCCCAAGGTATCCCTGTACTTGGCCACATTTATCTTTCCCTCGATTGCAACCAGTCGTCCTGTCCCTGCAGCTGAAAAACACCCCCACAGCATGATGCTGCCACCACCATGTTTCACTGTTGGGACTGTATTGGACAGGTGATGAGCAGTGCCTGGTTTTCTCCACACATAGCGCTTAGAATTAAGGCCAAAAAGTTCTATCTTGGTCTCATCAGACCAGAGAATCTTTTTTTCTCACCATCTTGGAGTCCTTTAGGTGTTTTTTAGCAAACTCCATGCAGGCTTTCATGTGTCTTGCACTGAGGAGAGGCTTCCATCGGTCCACTCTGCCATAAAACCCCGACTGGTGGAGGGCTGCAGTGATGGTTGACTTTCTACAACTTTCTCCCATCTCCCGACTGCATCTCTGGAGCTCAGCCACAGTGATCTTTGGGTTCTTCTTTACCTCTCTCACCTAGGCTCTTCTCCCCCGATAGCTCAGTTTGGCCGGACGGCCAGCTCTAGGAAGGGTTCTGGTCGTCCCAAACATCTTCCATTTAAGGATTATGGAGGCCACTGTGCTCTTAGGAATCTTAAGTGCAGCAGAATTTTTTTTGTAACCATGGCCAGATCTGTGCCTTGCCACAGTTCTGTCTCTGAGCTCAGGCAGTTCCTTTGACCTCATGATTCTCATTTGCTCTGACATGCACTGTGAGCTGTAAGGTCTTATATAGACAGGTGTGTGGCTTTCCTAATCAAGTCCAATCAGTATAATCAAACACAGCTGGACTCAAATGAAGGTGTAGAACCATCTCAAGGATGATCAGAAGAAATGGACAGCACCTGAGTTAAATATTTGAGTGTCACAGCAAAGGGTCTGAATACTTAGGACCATGTGATATTTCAGTTTTTCTTTTTTAATAAATCTGCAAAAATGTCAACAATTCTGTGTTTTTCTGTATATATATATATGGTACCATATATATATATATATATATATATATGGTATAAAAATAAAAAATGATGTCAAACTTAAACATAACAAGGGCTCTGATAAAAACTTTATCTAAATGTTTTTACATTATTTTATCATAAATAAGTTTTAAAAATGACAGATACCATGACAGATAGTTAATTTTTTTTTTTTTTTAATTAGTTTTGGAGCCATAACATTTTAAATTTACAGTTCAAAAGTCTGGTGGCAGTAAGATTTGTTTATTATGTGACGCATAATGTTACAAAAATGTCAATTCTCACAAATTTCCACAAAAATTGCGAGTAGCACAATTATGTAAACATGGGTAATAATAAGAGTTAAGAGAAAAAAAAATTATACGAAATAAAAAATAAAAGCATTTCTGTTACATCTATTTAAAATATAATACATTATATTTTAAAATATACTAAATCTGAAAATAGTTACTTACTGTTTGTAATCAAAAAAATCCATCATCGGTGAGCATAAGAAACATACAAAAAAAAAAAACTAAACCCTATTCCCCCACCATAATAATTTATTAACAGACATGTTTTCATTTAGTTTTTATCAGCTATAATAAAACTGTCCGCTTTTTAGTGCTTTAGTGCACACTTTGTTTTTTCCCAAAAATTACGACCTGAAAGAACAATGAAAAAAAAAGTCTAATGCAATACAGCATTAAAAAAGAATAATGCCAATTCATTGAGTGTCAGAGGAGCAGAGGATATGAAAGGTAACACCGCTCACTGATCCCTGTTCCCTTCCCTCTGCACGAACAACCACTGCAGTGTATATAACCCCTCTCTCCCTCTTCATATACCTCTGACTGCCACACAGAAGCAAGATGTTCTCAACCAAGTAAGCTGTTACTTTCTGGGTTTGCATGTTCTGTGGTTCGATGTGTCTACAGACTGCATGCCCCGGCCCATCCTTGTCTAACAAGATAGTCTTGCTATAATGTCTACTGAGGATCAGAGGTCACGCCCAGTGCTTTTTAATGTGAGCCATGTGTCTGTGCTACTTTAAATTGTATTAACAGCCTCTTCATCATGGTGTTTTTGTAACCTCCAATTATTTGTTTCTATGAGCAGCAAAAAATGCAAATGTAGGTGTTTTTACTATAATGTGTGTCAGTGGGCTCCCTCTGTATTTTTGTTTCCATGTGTCATAATGAAATGCTTGAGCGTGTCATTCATGCCCTAAGACAGGAACATCCTCTCTGCTGAAAACATAAAGGATCAGGAAGCTGCATATTCATGGCTTTATTTAGTCTCTCAGGCTTCCCGTCTTTTCATTTCTCATCATCTCTTCACTTGTCTCCTGCAGCCCATCGACTATGAGGGCTTCCAGCTATTCATGACAACCTATCTGGAGAATGACATCCCTGAGGAACTTTGCAAACACCTCTTCACCTCCTTCAAGAGCAAGAATGGTGGAGGCAGCTCTCCTGACACCTCTCGATCTGGAGCAGGCATGCTGGGTAAATAGTCTTTTAAAATGCCTTTCTACTATCAATGAGGGTCCATGAAAGCCTGTATCTCATGAACAGATGTCAGTTTCTTTTTGGGAGCTGTGAATGAGCAACTGCGCTGAAACACGCTTGTGCACTGATACATACAGTTGAGGTCAAAAGTTTACATGCGCTTTTTTTTGCAAAAAAAAATTTTTATTTAGTGCTGACCTGAATAAGATATTTCACATAAAAGACATTTACAAATAGTCTACAAGAGAAAATAACAGTTGAATTTATAAAAATGACCCTGTTCAAAAGTTTACATACACTTTATTCTTAATACTGTGTTGTTACCTAAATGATCCACAGCAAGTTTAGTTTTGTTTAGTGACAGTTGTTCATGAGTCCCTTGTTTGCCCTGAACAGTTAAACTGCCCACTGTTCTTCAGAAAAATCATTCAGGTCCCACAAATTATTTGGTTTTTCAGCGTTTTTGTGTATTTGAACCCTTTCCAACAATGTACAGTCATTGTTGGAAAGGGTTCAAATTTTGAGATTTTGAGATTCGTCTTTTCAAACTGAGGACAACTGAGGGACTCATGCAACTATTACAAACGGTTCAAACGCTCACTGATGCTTCAGAAAGAAACACAATCCATTAAAAAAACTTTTGGAATTTGAAGATCAGGGTAAAATTAACATAATTTGTCTTCTGGGAAACATGTAAGTATCTTCTGTAGCTTCTGAAGGGCAGTACTAAATGAAAAAAAAAATATAATATTGAGGCAAAATAAGAAGAATGTACACATCTTTATTCTGTTCAAATGGAGGTAAAATCAAACTTTTATGTTTGAGTTTGGTAAAATCTGCATAATAGATACTGTACCGTAAAAGATGTTTTTTTAAAGACTGCATTTATTTGATAACCAAAAAAATAGTAAAAACAGTAATATTCTTTATAAAATATTGCAATTTAAAACAACTTTTCAGCATCAGTACTCCAGTCCTCAGTGTGACACAATTCTTAAGAAATCAATCTAATATGCTGATCTGCTGCTAAAGACACATTTCTTTTTATTATCAATACAAAACATAAAATACATATGTATACAACATAAAAGTGCTTTTACCTTTGGTCTCAGATCCCACTTGATCTTTTCATATGAATTAGATTAGACTGCATAAGCAGTTTGCTTGTAAACCTGTTTGTACAACAAACACTCCTGCATGACTGAAATAATGAACTGGTAGACATCTGGAGATCCCATACACATCTGATGAGCATTTGCTTTTGTGTTATGCAAAGGAACCTGCTCTTGTCAGGAGACCTGCTGTCCACTTTCAGGATCTCCGTGACTTATGAGCCATTGTTCTATAAAAACAAAATTAGACAAATTCAAAGTTTGCAAACATGATGCAAGAGTACACTTGTATGAAAAGATGCTGGTGGCTTTGTATCTGAATTGCACCACTATCACTGCTGACACAAGGTGATTTAAGGAAAATATTAGCTGAGAACAGTAACAGTTTGACATCCAACAGTGCCATCTAGTGCCTTGATTTCTCTAGACTGGCAAAGTCAGCGATTTTCTGTTGCCCAAAAATGAAAGTTCTGTGATAAATTACTCACCCTCATGTCGTTCTAAAACCATAAGACCTTTGTTCATCTTGCACAAATTAAGATATTTTTGATGAAATCTGAGAACTCTCTGACCCTCCATAGACAGCAAGGGTCCTTCCACATTTATGGTCCAGAAACGTTGGAAGGACATAGTTAAAAGGACTCATGCTGTTTATGGAGGGTCATAGAGCTCTCGGATTTCATCAGAAATATCTTAATTTGTGTTTTCCGAAGATGAACGAAGGTCTTACGGGTTTGGAGCGACATGAGGTTTTCATTTTTGGGTGAGCTATCCCTTTAACACTACTCAGTCAGTGAATGTTAATGCTAAATGAGAAATTCTCATTATGGCAATAATAGATAATATGCCATATCATGCTGTCCTGACTGGCTGCACTCATAAACTATCCCAACTATCTTTTCCTCTGTCCGTCTTGCTTTACTCCTGTTCCACTTTACTTTGACCCCTGTGTCTGCAGAGCCCAAGTCCATTGATGCAGGCATCTCTATACAGACCGAAGTGGCCTGTGCACCCATAACAGGTACCACAGCAAGTGTGGTGTGATTTGATTGGACAGAGATTTACATCACTGCTGTGACCTAACGTGTTTCTTAACCTGGTGTTTTGTGTTGTCTTGGTGTGTCTTGGCTGTGTTGATGTCAAACAAAGCAACCAGTGACAGATATAATTTTCGTCCATGGTGTCAAGTCAACCACTGTGTGGCTGTGGCGACAATCGTGATGTACCTTCAGCTTCCTCCTTAGTACCTTGTGCAGTATTGAAAACGTCTGCCTTGTGTCATTCTACCTGTTGTAGTTTCCAAAACGTCCCACAAACTGAACAGTTGAAAGCACTGTGCAGGGGGTGAACAGACCAGTAAAAACAAAATATGTAAAGCCGCAAACTGTCAAACTCAGTGGGTTTCATTCACTATTATTTGTGTGTCTTTATGGGTGCAGAATAAGTGCAAAATGTTCACTGGGTTCATAACATCTTTTACATTTTACTGTAAATTAAAAAAAAAGTGCAAGAAAAAAATATTTTTTTGTTGTTTTTAGACAGTGAATGAAACCCTACGCTGTGTTTCTTCCTTTCTCATTTCAGATTATCACTTTAATTCTCCTGTCTATCTTCCTGTGCTGCTTTTTTCCCTGTAGGTATGAACGGGAAGAGTATTTTGAGTGCTATGAGCCGACATACACCAGAGAACTCTGCAGGGATCACTCCAGGCTCAGGGGCCACCACATCACCCTGTTCCTCCCGCTCCTCCTCACAACGCTCAGGCACAGGGGGCCACACACCCAGAGGCTCCCACCGGTCGCCCGGCACGCAGCCCAATCCCTCAGCGAGCAGCAGCAGCAACAGCAATGCTTTGGCTCTCTCCAAGACTACCAACTCCCCGCGCCTCTCCCCAGGTTAGAGTCATGAACAAGGGGACAACCTTGATCTTCACATGTAATCTGTCTTATAAAGCAAAATTGCCTGATGAGATTTAGGATGCTTCCACACAAATATTTTAGTGTGATATCTGGTGTCATTGCTGATGTATTATACATATTTTTCAGAGCGTAATCAATCAGAAAATCGTACATCTCTGCGGAGGAGTCCTTCTCCACAAAAAGGATCTCCATCACCACAAGTGGTCTTCCTTAAAGACATCGTGTGCTACTTGTCCCTGCTGGAGAGGGGGACACCAGAGGACAAGCTTGAGTGTAAGTCGGAATGCGCATGGTCTAATTTTGAGCTACAGGCAAATAGAAATGAAAAATGTCAGTTGAATTTGAGTTTTTCTCACAAAAGTTAGTCCATTAAACTTCTGGTGCTACTTGACTGCTGTTGCTTCTCACCACAAGTTGTAGGTATATTGTAGCAAAGCACAGCATTCAAGTTTTGTGAATATTCATATTGAATTCTCGATGACATGATTCCAAACCGGTGAAATATGATTTTCAAACCCATGCTGATGAAAACAAAACGATCACGCTGACTGACATTTTTTCCCGACCATTAACTAAATGTTCATGTAAGATGTAAGCTTATGTTTGTGTGAATCTCGCCAAGACATATAAAACGTGCCTCTCCGAGAGCATTATTGCGAAATATGTCTTGGCGAAATTTACACAAACATAAACTTACATCTTTAGTTAATGGTTGGGGGAAAATGTGAATGTGTAACATGCATTACAAGACAGTAGGTCTTAATATAGATCTGTCCCAATGTTAATCAAACATTAAAAGAAAAGTCAGTCACTTTGTTGACCTTTGCACCTTTGTTCTTATTTTTAATATCAAAGATAAAGTAAAAAATAGCTATATTGTGATTAATAGTATACTAATTATTATTAAGAAAAGAACTAAAGGAAAATATTGCTTGGTGGAATCTTCAGAAAAATCAACTCTGCTGACTCTATCACCTTCAAACTGCTGTAGCTCAGTCATTTGTCAGATTCCAAAACACTTTTATGGAAAAAAAACAACAAATTTTTTTAAATGTGCTCATTCCGACTCATTTTTCCAACATGGGTCACAAATAGTTTTCCTGTAAGCATTTTTAAAAATTGTATGTGTTATTGGAATATTTCTGCAATAAGCCGAAAGGAGACTAATATAACTCCAATTGTATTTGTCTGAAAGAAGAAAGTCATATACACCTAGGATGGCTTGAGGGTGAGCTTTAATAGTTCATGTTTGAGCTTGTTCATGTTAAAGCATAGACAAAGTTTTTCTTTGTTATAATAGTTAATCAGACGTTAGACAATATCCTCATTAATTCAAGACAATATCCTCATTAATTCCCACTTTTCCAAAGTTTCCCTAAAGAAAACAAGACAAAACAAAAAAATACTTAAAAGTATTTTAAGTAGTTTTGTAAATTATGTCTCCGAAGCAGTTGTGCCAAACCACAGAAACTTAGTATTAGTCACTAAAGTGAAAAGTCACCTCATTCTTGACAGCTGTCACAAATTTCATTTCCTTACTGGCACTCCATATTTAAACACAGTGTGTGAAAAGCAGATATGGATCTTTGAGATATTTAAACACAGTCAATTTCATTTCAGTTACTGTAGCCTATGTGACGGCAAATCTGAATTTTCAGCAGCCATTGCTCTAGTTATCAGTGCTACATGATCCTTCAGAAATCATTCTAATATTAAGTGCTAAAGGAACAATTCTTATTATCAGTGTTCACAGTTATGCTACTTAATATTTTTGTGGAAACCGTAATACATTTTTTCAAGATTATTTGATAAATAGCCCGAAATAGCCCAAAAATCTTTTGTAACATTCTATTTACTACAAGTTGCTTTAAGTTATCAGATATTAATAATAAATCAGTTTGAGTCAGTGGTTTTACATGTAGGTACACATTTGTCAGTTCTGACCTATACATAGTGAGAGTGACAGGAGACTTCCAGAATCTCTTTCTCTTATTCCGTAAGGGCTTATCTCTGCTTCTGTCCTTATTTACCATGGAGTTAGCATACACAAGCTTTCTTTAGCGTAGGAAGTTATTTCAGCCCAAAGCTAATCCTCACTAGCTGCCTCAGTCTGTCCTTTGATAACCTGAGCTCCAGGTGCAAGCATGGGCTCTGTATTTGACAAATGTTTGGTACAATACAAAAAGATACAGTCTCTTATCTTTTACCTCTCTCATCCTAAAGTCATGTTCAGGCTGTACGACACAGATGGCAATGGTCTGCTGGACAGTTCGGTAAGTCTAAAAGTCTCTGTTATAATATGTCATGTTGAAATGTCCAGATACTAGATACTGTAAACAACAAGAAGTACTAAATAATGCAAAGTACACATTTGATAAGTACAGTGTAAAGTTACAGTGCATTATGTCATTGTGTTGAGTTGTTAGTCTGGTGATTTCTTTTGACTTATGTAATTTATTACTATCCTATTTTTCATCCGAACACTATCAGAACTTGGTGATTCAGAGACTGTCTCACAGTATTAATCATCTTTTTGTCTGAAACTTTGAACTGATACTTGGAGAGAGCTGTAAATATCAGGCTGCATAAAAAAGTAAAGTTGAAAAGTCAGTGCTTTATATTGTGTATAATATCTAAAGTAATTATATCTGTCAATTTAGGAGCTCGACCGCATCATAAACCAGATGGTCCATGTAGCGGAGTATCTAGAATGGGACTCTACAGAACTACAACCAGTATGAATCACTTTAAAAGTTGCAACCAGGCAATCCCATCATGCATAGTGGAATCCGTATCTTATTGGCCCTTATTTTATGTCTCATATTGTAGATTCTGAAGGAGATGATGGAGGAGATTGATTATGACCGGGATGGAACGGTCACATTAGAGGAATGGATTAGAGGAGGAATGACCACCATACCACTCCTGGTACTCCTGGGTATGGAGACGGTGAGGAAAAACTAATTGTGAGTTATAAAGAGGAAAAAAAACATGGTAATATCTTAATTCCTGCTCTTCTTTTGCATATGTTCAGAATGTACAGGAAGATGGGCAGCATGTATGGAGACTGAAGCATTTCAACAAGCCAGCATACTGTAACTACTGCCACACTATGTTGTTAGGAGTACGAAAACAGGGCCTTTGCTGCGCACGTGAGTATCCATCTATCATTTTGTCTAATTATATCTATTTTGTTTAGTCTGTTGATCTATCTGTTGTATCTGTTATCTCTCACCTTTTTAATATCTGATGTGTCTGACCTGATGCTGTGTAGTTTTCCAATTGAAATGTTTCCATTTAATCTCTCACACTCAATCTCTGACAGTTCTGTCTTTTGTTTGGCAGTATGCAAGTACACAGTCCATGAGCGCTGTGTGTCCAAAGACATTGCTCCTTGCATTAGCACCTACGCCAAGTCCCGCAGACACACCAATGTGAGTGCATAAACAACATACGCTTACAAATGAACACATCTCACTATTTAAACTGAATGTTTTCTCTGAGGAATAATTTATAGGCCAGAGGACAATTTTTTAATTTTTGTAAAACTGGGACTCCCAGATTGATGTGTTAAGCACAGAGCTTATTGTAGTAACAAACAGTGTTCTATTATTAGTAGACGACTCGTGTTGTGATTATTTTATCCACTGACCGCAGTCCAGCTCAGTTTTCACCCAAGGCAACTTCCCAGACCCATAAGTCTTGGTTTAACTTCAAAATAATGTTCTGTGGACATGTCAAAAAGGCTATGAGAACATCCTGTGTGTAATGTCTTTTTTCTGTACTGAGAACTAGAAAAGATTAAGATCACACAGCGCTGTTTCAGTTGTCACTGACACCTCTTTAGAACACCGCAGAGATGGAAGGCATTGCGTTCAAAAAATGTTTGCCCAAAAATTCTGTCATTAATTAGTCGGCCTCATGTCGTTCCAAACCCGAAAGACCTTTGTTCATCTTCGGAACACAATTTAACATCGACAGCAACACAATTGCCACTGTATCAAGGACATTGTTAAAATAGTCAGTGGTTAAATTATAATGTTATGAAGCTACCAGAATACTTTTTGTGCACTAAGTAAACAAAAATAGCTTTTTTTATTCAACAATTTCTCCTCTTCCATGTTAGTATTCTGGTTTGGAATGACATGAGGGTGAGTAATTCATGACAGAATTTTTATTTTTGTGTAAACTATGCCTTTAAGGTGTTTATTAAAACTTGGGGTTTGTGTAAAAAATATTATACACCTACAAATTAAAAGTAATGTGCTGTAAGTTTCTTCATTAGTCTTATCTTCATCTTATACACTATATATTGTAGTATTCACTTATATTTCATTTTTTAACATTAGTTATTAGACTAAAAATGCAATTTGCTAGTACCTTTTCCTAAATTATCATTTTGAAAACCAACAAAAAATAACAAATAACATTTGGATGCATTTCTGTTAAACGCTTTGTGTTTTAGTACATTCCAGCACTGTTTACTATTAATCCTTTTTTAATATCCTGTATATTCAAGGAAATGTTTTTTTTTTTTTTTTTAAGAATTCTTCCTCACTTGAGGTTTTGTCTTTTGTGGTCATTGTTTTATGTCAATAAAGTAAAATAATATTGCAGATAGTAATAGAATTCTTGTTTAAATGTCTTTTAAATGCATGACAGAGCAGGATAATAATTATAGTAATATATACAGTTGAAGTCAAAAGTTTACATACACCTTGCAGAATCTGCAAAATGTTAATTATTTTTCAAAAATAACATGGATCATACAAAATGCAAGTTATTTTTGAATAAGATATTTCACAAAAAAAGATGTTTACATATAGTCCACAAGAGAAAATAATTGAATTTATTTTTTAAAAAAGTTGATTCTTAATAAGAATTGAATTGTGTTAATCCACAGCTGTTTTTTGTTTTGTTTTGTGATATTTGTTTATGAGTCTGTTTCTCCTGAACAGGATAACTGCCCGCTGTTTTTCAGAAAAATCCTTCAGGTCCCACAAATTCTTTGGTTTTTCAGCATTTTTGTGTATTTAAACCCTTTCCAACAATGACTGTATGATTTTGACATCCATATTTTCACACTGAGGACAACTGAGGGACGTATATGCAACTGTTACAGAAGGTTCAAAGGCTCACTGATGCTCAAGAAGGAAACAAAATGCACTAACGCACTTTCAACAAAAATATGTGTACATTTTTCTTATTTTGCCTAAATATCATATATATTTTTTATTTAATACTACCCTTCAGAAGCTACAGAAGTTACTTGTATGTTTTCCATAAGACAAAATAAGTTACGCCTACCCTGATCTTCAAATTTAAAAGGTTTTCACCCCCGGCTTTTAATGCATTGTGTTTCTTTCTGAAGCATCAGTGAGCATTTGAACCTTCTGTAATAGTTGCATATGAGTCCCTCAGTTGTCCTCAATGTGAAAAGATCATAGACTGTAAAAAAGATGGACGACGCACCTTCACACTCAAGCCGCCAGCGCCCCAATAGGGCACGGACACATTTCGCTGATTTATTCATTAAAATGACGTCCCGTTAGATTGCATGAAGAGGACAGGGTTTATAACCTATACTGGGACCAGCCACCTGGGGGCGATCGAAATGTTTTGGCTTCACTTTTCAAGACTTGTGCTGCACACTTGGAAAAGATGTATCTTAAAATCATACAGTCATTGTTGGAAAGGATTCAAAGACACAAAAATGCTGAAAAAACAAAGAATTTGTGGGAACTGGAGGATTTTTCTGAAGATCAGCGGGCAGTTTAACTGTTCAGTACGAACAAGGAACTTATGAACAACTTAACAAAAACAAAACAGCAGTGGATCATTCGGGTAACAACACAGTATTAAGAATCAAGTGTGTGTAAACTTTTGAACGGGGTAATATTTTAAAGTGAAATATCTTATTCAGGTCAGTACTAAATAAATAATAACATGGATTTTGTATGATCCCTCTTATTTTGATCTAATAATTAACATTTTGCAGATTCTGCAAGGTGTAAGTAAAACTTTTGACTTCAACTGTAGATGGGCTGTTTGAGTACTTCACAAGTAAAATAAACAATGAGTCTGTATTGAATGTCTCTCTCTAGGCTATGCAGCATGTTTGGATGGAGGGCAACTCCCCAACAAAATGTGACAAATGTCACCGCAGTATCAAGTGCTATCAAGGCCTAACAGGCCTTCACTGTGTTTGGTGTCAAATCACTGTGAGTATATACTGAATTGTAATTGTTTCCAAAGAGGCCTTGAGCAAAGACTCATGGGAATGTATTTTGTAATGTTTTTCCACCTTAAATTTTTTTTTTTCTTTTTATTTCAGTGTAAATTTTTCTTTTTATGTAATGCTTATTCACACCACTTGGTGGTGTTCTTCACTAATCTTTCAAACCATTTAGTGGCCATGGCCAATTTGTTTTAATATAGCCCTAATAAAGATAAGTGTCAGCACTTAGCACTCATTCAAAGGCTTTTTTCTCTGCATAATGATTTTTATTATCACATTATAAGCTCCTGCACGCTCTCTGAACCATCTCTCTCAAGTAGCTTTCCTGACAGTTTCAACTCTAAACCTGCAACTAATTTAATATCAAGTACAGATCCTGCTGTCCTCTTTGTTCCTGCCATTTAATGGCTTTAGGTCAGATTAATGAGGAAAAAACAAGAAGTCATAAAAAGATCCAGTCCATTCCAGTCTGTTGATGTGTCTTTTTCCACATCTCCTCATCTATATTTGTATGTTTTTCAGCTCCATAACAAGTGTGCGTCCAATGTAAAGCCTGAATGTGACGGTGGACCCTTAAGAGATCACACACTCCTGCCATCATACATCTGCCCTGTTGTTCTGGTGAGTTTTTAGAGTTATACACGACCCTTAATGTATCTCAAAGTGTTAATGTTATCGTCCGGGTAGAACTGTTGTTCCAACCATTATAGATATATTCACAAATAACTTGCTTGATTTGTCTCAACTTTTCTGTGTACCCATAAATGCACATGAACTAGACAAAACGACTAGCAATATGGGCACTGTCCTCTGTAATACATAAGAAGCTGTTGCTTTCTTTGGCATTTTATGAGTGAGACTTCTGAACATGTCTAGTCAAATGACCTGTAGAAATGCTAAAACACCAGTTCTTTCTAAATTAAAGAGAAATCAAATAAAGCGAGTTCTGAAATTACATTTGTCTTGTCATTTTTATCCCAGATGTACATCTGTCTCTCTCCGTCTGTGTGTTGTTGTTTACTGTAATGTCTCTACATCTGTAGGACCGACATTGTGCCGTCAAAAGAGGTGAAGGAGAATCATCCCCCAGTACCAGCCCTGAGGACACCGGCCAGTGTTTCAAGTTCACCGGTGATGGTCAGGCACTGCAGGTAAACACTCAGCAGACACGCTTTCGGACAAATCTTTGCAGCACCCGTATGAGTGTTTGTAACATTTTCTTCCTTTCTGCCCTTTCAGATCACCCCTCTGCCTGGGACGCACCCCCTCCTTGTGCTTGTTAATCCTAAAAGTGGCGGTCGGCAGGGTGAAAGGTAAACGTCTTTGAAGCTCAAACTGTTGCGTCATCATTTTTCATATTCTTCGATCTTGTACTGCTGTAGCTCCAATCAGGAGGTTTGTCAAACCATCAGGAGTCAGTCAAATCTGCATAGACATGTTTAACTAAAGTCCCACTCTTTTTCTTGCTTACTGGCAGTGTCCTAAATACCATCAAAGCTAGCAGGAGACAGTAATGCTGTTTAAGGAGGAAGAATGTGGGTGTTGTTTCAGCTCTCACCACCCACCCAATGTCCTCCGGGAGACCGGTTTTGGGATTTTGTGCTGGCATCACCATAGCAACACAGTTTTAAATACCATTAATTGGCCGATTATCCTCCATTATTAGACATGTGCTCAAACAAAGACGCGATAACTGCCCTGGCCCCAAAAAAGAAAGACCATTTTGGTGGTTCTTTGATGCAAACAAAGGAACAGAGTGGTCACCGTTGAATCATACTGTACCCAGTATATTTTTCCACCATATTCACTCTAAGCAGTGTACTGAAAGCTTATTGGTCAGGCTTGACACTTGACTGCATTCTTTTGTTCTTTGCATGGGCAATGAATGAATTCTTCAGTGTTGATAAGTGCTCAAATTATCACCCCCACATAAAAGCATAGCTTGTGACGCACCTCAAACTAACAGCCCGTCTTATTTCTCTCTTTCTCTCTCCCTCTTGGTGTGTCTTTGCATACTAAAGGGGCAGAGTAGCTAACACAGTTAGAAGTGAAGGACATTGCAGAGTTCTCAATAATCATTTTATTGCTTCAAGGTTATTGAGGAGCACTGCTGCAACAGTGTGCAATCTGTGTATGTGTGTGTTTCTGTCTTGCTTGACTTCATCGATTCCTTAGTTTGTGTGGCCTTTTTTATTATAATGGAATGATGACGTTTTAAGAATATCATTCCTCCATATGTGTGTCGATCTGTCTTTTCAAGGAGCAGCTCAACCAAAATAGAACGTTCTGTCATCATTTACTCATCCTCATGTTGTTCCAACATTAGGGCTGCGTTGAACAATCTGTTGAATAGATTATTCCCTTTTACTTTTCTAACAATGAATTGTGGTTCTGCTTAATATTATTGTTTTTATTAATGATTTAGACAAAAATAACTAACAAACAAACTTAATATAGTTAACAAGCAAGTTTTGAAGCCAAAGAGCAGTTTGAATCTGTTGATTGTCTTTGATTACTTGACCCTTCGCAAAGACCCCGCCCCCTTCTTAAAAGCCATGGCACTCTTACGCCACACATCATGGAGAAAAGAGGAAACTGACAACGCACCGAAAATACAGAGAAAGACAGAGCAGTTTACTTTTGGTATGAAACAAAGTCTCAACTTTTAATGTTTGTCATTTAGTAAGAAATTCAAACAATCAATACTGTTTTGTAGCTCTTTAATGTGTGACAGATCGCTGTAGCGCCTCAGTTCAAGCGGCACAGGAATCGATCATCTCTTCTTTTTTACTAGTTATAGCACAAAATAAACACGTATGAACGTGGAAAGGTACCTTCTTTCGGGTCTATACATACCATTTTTCAAGTTCAAGTCCGCAGACGTTAATCTACTTTCCTGTCTGATTTGTTTGTCAGACAAAATGGCAGATGCTGTTATGATTGGTCAGATCGCCTGTCAGTCAAACTCCCAGCGAAGGGTCAGTTGGGTGGAAAAAAAATATTTTTTATAATTTGTTATTTCAAATGTGACCCATTTTCTCTTACAAAAATGGTTTAAAAACTGTAACATGATACTTTAATAATAAAATAATTAATTAAAAGAAAATGTGTTAACAGGAAGTAGAATTATTCTGAGGGAATAATTCTACTTTTTTTTTCTGTAAATGGGACTTATATCCAGGTACATAGGGGCTTTCAGACCAAAGGGACCTTTTCATAATTCCTAGAACTATTGGCAGAAGTACCTGGTTTTTGGCAGGAACTAGGAACATATTTAGTTTGGGGGAACTAAATTAGCTCCTGCTTAAGATAGGGCTGGGTGATTTATCAGATTTTATCACTTATCTATAATAGAGAATATATAGATCAGTGGATTTATCGATGAATTCCAATTTGAATGTTTTGCCATGAGTTTATTTGTTAGAAATCGATTAATCGTGATTTTGAATAGAAATATTGAATAGAATTAGACGTGATTTTGAATAGAATTAGACACTTTGACAGTATGCCACAGTAAAGTAAAGATCGATCCAACCTCATGTTGGAACGCTGCACATGATTAACTTTTGTTTTGGCAAAGATGCGACGCAGGCAGTAGAATAGGAAAAACATGCATGAAGATGGAACTTGACCGCCACATTTTTAGAATGCCGTTTCATGCATGAGACGCTGCAAGAGATGTGAATGCAATAGTCAAATGTGTCCTGTAGAAAAGCAGTGCAATCGGATAAAAAAACGGTGAAGAACTACTGCTGTATGTCTGATATTTCATGTTTGCATCATCAGCAGGCTGAAAGCTGCTGTTCATTGTTTTACAGAAGATTTATAGTTAATAATAGTCTACTGGTGTTTTACCTATAGTCATTTTGAATTTGAATTATCTTGACTTTTGAGATTTTTTTTAAAGCATTTTCCTCTTATTATTTCTGAACATAGTATGTATAAGACAAGTTTGTAGTCAGTGTTGTCGCATTACAAGTAACGCAAGTTATGTACTCAGAATACTTTTCAAGTAACTAGTAAAGTAATGCATTGCTTTTTTATTTACAAGAAAATACTTTTTCAAAAAAGTAACACAAGTTACTTTTTGTTTCCTTTATGTATTTATTTTTTATTAACCAATGTCTTTGCTGCTGACCTTTGTTGATCCAATTCAACCAAACTAATAAGCAAAACTTACTTTAGATTAACTAACATTCATGCTTCATTTTTCTCATTGCTGGAGAGTGTTGGACTTCCTTCTCCTCCTGAATTTACTTTTCCTTCAGCCTTAAGGTTATTGCACACTGACTCCGACTCGGAAATGTGGTTTTTCCGTATTCGTCATCCTTTCTGTTTTTTTTGTTTTTTTTTGACGGACAAATGTTTCAAAGTGTGTGTAAACAAGATTGACACAACTTGAGGTCATATTTATTTTTTAACGTGCAAAAATTCAGACAAAAATCTCGGACCTTTAGACTTATTCATTTCACTTGGTGTGAACGGGCTTTTACATTTGCTAAAAACTTTTTACATTAAAAACAAACAAGCAAGACCTGCCCAGATTTAAAACGTAATGCAAATGTAATGTAACTCATTACTTTCCATGAACAGAAACTAAGTAACGTCATTAGTTACTTTTTTAGGGAGTAACGCAATATTGTAATGCATGGTTGTAGTTCATGCATCTTTTCTGCAAAGATATTTAAGTGACTTGTTTAACATTTACATCATGTTGACACATTTATGTGTGGTGTAGACTTCACTTAGAATAGAATTTTCTTTAACTAAAGGTTTAATAAAGAAAAAGGTCCTTAAATCATGTTACATTTTCAAGTTGACTAGTTAAAAATCGTAAAAAAAAAAAAAAAAAAAAAAAAGAATTTTCTGAAAGATTTGAGATTTTACATTTTTTGTATTGCCCAGCCCTAATTTCAGAGTGGGGTCTAAAGCAGTTCTATAGGAACTACCTATAGAGAAGATTACCTTCGGTGGACTTAAACTTAAAAAATTGTGTATATTGACATCTTCCACAGTTAAATTTGTTCTGATGTTCATTCATGTTTTTTTCATATTTGTGCTTTAAATATGAAAAGAGGCAATACAGTGATCTGTCACGACACATTAAAGATACACAAAATGGTGTTTATTGTTTTGATTTCTTGAAAAATTTCACATTTAAAATCTGAGACCTAGAAGTAACATGTTCCGCCTTGTCTATCGGAATATTGTTTCCTCTTTGCTCTGTAATGTATTTTTCACTGCATGAAAACATGATGTGTAGGGTGAAAGTGGCATTGTTTGTCGGACATAGCAACAGTAACTATGTTGGGAGGGGGGTGTCTTTGCGAAGTGTCAAATGGTTCTATAGGAACCACCAGAGATTTTCTTACTATAGGGAGATGAGAGGGTCTGTAGTACTTACTGTTGGAGAAAGCGCAACTGCTAACTTGGATCACGTGTCCCTTTAACAACTAGTCACATTACAGTCTTAACATCATTGAATTTCAGTCAGAGTTGTGCGACACTCAGTCGCTGTTAACAGATACCACAGGAATGAATGAGAAGTGCCATAAGCTGAATAACACCTGTCACAAAAAGTCAGTGACGTCTCTTATAAAACATAATATTTTTTAATGGTAAACTCTAAAAATAATGAAATATTTAAAATAATTTAGTGTAAAACAACAAGATAGGCTGCTAATCATTTATTAAATTATAAGCTGTTTCCTCTAAAAAGCTGTTTATTAAGCTGTTTATTGCATATCAAGATTATCTATCCATAATAACATTTATGATATTTTATAGTGCTTTAATAGTGTTCTTTGTGTGTGTTACTTAATTTTGTACAGATTGACCAGGATATTCTTTCAAAATGAAACCTCTGTGTTTAGTGAAAGAAAGTAATTTGGGCTTGGATTGATAAGAGGGTTGTTAAATGATGTTTGAATTTTTATTTTTGGTTGAACTATCCCTTGAAACCTTTTATCATAATGTGAAGTTCACCGTGATTACATGTTTAAAAATGTCATTCCTCTATGTGTGTCTTTTAATGCTTTTCTGTTCCCATCTGTCTTCATCAGGGTGCTGCGGAAATTCCAGTACCTGCTTAACCCCAGACAGGTGTACAGCCTGGATCGAGGAGGACCCATGGCGGGGTAAGACTACTAAAAGCCACCATCAAAATTTCGAGGGAGATATGTGCGAATAAAACATTTTTTGAGTCATGACAGGGAATTGCTCAAAAACAGTTTGACATTCTCACTGTTGTTTTGTTCTGGCATGGCTCCCTCTCTCTCTTATCTTTTTGCTTCTGCAAACCTGCAATAAAGTGAGCCAACCTGCAATCAACTAGTCTGAGAGAGGAACCACTCGCAAAGCGGAGCTGACTTTGAGAGACCTACAAGACATTTACTATGACTCAAGCAGCCCCCTGCTGAGTAAATATATTCATTCAGGCGCTGAATGTTCTTCTGAGCCTGTCAGTCATGCAGAGGTTTCCTCTTAAAAGGAGTACATTTTACAAAAGCCTCTTTCTATATACCTCACCTGCCTTTAACAATGGACCTGCTCAGGGTCGTCCAAATCATTTTCAACCGTAGCATTAGAAATCACCTTAACATCTTAAACCAGCCTAAAATGGTTTTCGGGACTAAATTGGTCTCCCAGCATGGTCAGGTTGGTCTGTTAACTGGTTTAGAGAGGTTTTGGCTGGCTTTGCCTGGTCACCCAGACAAACCTAGCTTGGCTTAACCAAAAGACCAGCATAAACCAGTGTACAGTTAGGCTAGTTTAAGAGTTTTTTTCCCAGCATGAATTTTTACATTCATATTAAAGTTGGCAGTTTGAGACATTAAGATGGCTCTTTTTTTCTCAAGAGAAAAATCTGAGAAGCAATTACCATTTATCTAACAATTTAGATATTGAAGAGATCTTGTTTGTGATTTTTTTTTTTCTTTGCTGTGAGCTCTCTCTTCCTCTTTAGTGTACTATGCAGTTACACATTCTGCAAACCCACTCAAAACGCATGAGTACATTCTGTTCAGCATCCTAGGGGTTGTACAACAGTGATTCTCATTCAGCAAAAAGGAGAGAGAGAGAGAGAGAGAGAGAGAAGTACAGAACAAAAGCTAAGCAATGGTCGTTACGCGGAAAAGCAGGCAAACCTTCCGTCCCAGATCCCCCTCCCACCACACAATGTTCTGTAGTCACGACTGGAGCACTGCTCATCCTAAAGAGACCATTCAGAGAGAGAGAGAGAGGATTGAGGATTGTGTGACATTGCTGATTTCACTCATGAAGTGAGTGAACAAAATGGCCATGTATTAAATTTTCTGTCTTAAGTGCTTAGCTAATTTATAAGCATGTAGATCACGGCAGCCTTTTTTCAATATTGGAATATTTTTAACTTGTCTCATTCACGGTGCAATTGCTTGTGGTAAAATCTTTTAATTAATACGAAGAATTAGTCTAAGAGAAGCAACCAAAATTCTGTCAAAGATTAATACATTTATATTAGGGGGAAAGAGCAGCGAAATAAATATGCTACTGTTTTTGGCAAGCCGTTTTAACATTTAACCCTCTGGGGTCTGAGGTGATTTTGGGGCCCTTGAGGTGTGCTGACATGCCCTGACATTTGTGCTTATTTCAGCTACTTATAACATACTCTTTGCCCATATGTATTTTTCTTGTATTCAGCGCACACTATGCTACAATAATATGTGAGAAAGATAGATGTACATGTTTGCATTTTGTAGAAAAAAAATATTATGCGTGGTTAGCACATTTTAGGAAAAAACATTCATCTAAAAGATGGCCTAAAAAAACCTACTGAATAGTTCTGACGAAATCATTTGAGTAATCAGTCTTGTAAGCTAGAATATTTACTTCACAATGATGTGAGAATCATTCCAACCACTTCATCACAAACAAAGATATAATAATTTGAATTTTGAAAGTAAGTTTTTTGGCCAGCATTGCCATATTCATGGGAGTGTTAATAGCTCTGAATATTCATGTAATTCACACAAGGAGAGACAAAAGACACTCCCACAATGGCTAATGTTCCCCCCATCAAAGGTAATGTTCGCCCATCAAGTTGGAGCACTGTGAAGAAAGAATGTGAGAATGCTCAAAGATTTTCATCTATTTTATTGTAATTCCTCTATGTGGAAAAGTGTTGTGCCTTGCTTGCTGTGCTAAAAATGTGAAGATATATTAACACTTTTCACTAGCAAATCTGTTAAAAAAAAAGTGTGCTGCAAAAAACTGCTTTTCTAGCTTAGATTTTTTTGTCTTGTTTCCAGCCAGAATATCTAAAAATTCTTAAATCAAGAAGGATTTTCTAGACAAGTAAAAATTATTGTCTTGTTTTCAGAAAAAATAAGTCAAAATTAAGTGAGGTTTGGCTTAAACCAAGCAAAATAACCTGCCAATAGGGTAAGCAAAATAATCTTATTTCAAACAGAAGGCTAGATTATTTTGCTTACCCCATTGGCAGATTATTTTGCTTGTTTCAAGCAAAAACTCACTTAATTTTCTAGTGTCTGAAAACAAGACATTGTTTGCTTGTCTAGAAAATCCTTCTTGATTTAAGAATTTTTAAATATTTTGAATGGAAACAAGACAAAAATCTAAGATAGAGATTTTTTTGCAGTGTGAGCAGCCCTCAGATAACAATTACAGAATCTATATTATTATTTAGTAACGTCAAACAAGTACATATACTTCAATATTATGGCGATGCACATATAATTACATCAGTGAATTATTATATCTGTGCATTTACTCGACCGCAAAAACTGAACTACCCCTGGTATTCCGTACAAATAATGTTAATACAACTACCTCAGATTCAAGTGAAGAGTCATATGTGATGCAGGTATGCGATCACTAAAAACAGTACAGTCCTATTACTTATATATTTTGTTTTATATTATAGCCTATAGAGCATGAAACCTTCATTGCGTCGTAAGAATTTAGATACAATGAATTGTGTAGTAGCCTATTATATGAATTGTACCTATCCTTTTCACTCGATTTCAAACCTTTTAGCCAGGAGTTATAGTTTTAGAAAAACACAGCTATGTGTTCAAGTATATGTAAGAATAGCACGTTAACTAACGCAAATAAGAAACATTACTTGCCCATCAGAACGATCGCGTCACGTGGATCAGCCGCGCATCGCATTCTGTTCTTCATCTGGTGAATTCAGTGTTTAGTCCTCTCAGTGTGTCTTCTTCCATAAGCGAACAGTAGCTGATATGAACGCGATGAATTCTCAAAGTTAGTTTGCGGTGATGTGGGCGTTAACATTCCCGCGCGGCGCACATGGCTAATTATCATATCAAAAGCGGAGGCGTCAACTTCATTATCGTTAATGAACACTGAGTGCAAAACTCAACATGTTGTTGGTTTCATACGGATTACTTTATAACAGAACATTTGTTTTTGACAAGACTTGCTTTATTTAAAAGTAGAGATAATAAGCTTTCTATCCATGTATATTAACTGTCTGTGTGCTGAGCCTCCACCGAGTTAAAGATACATTTATTGAGGCGTTTCTAATCGCAGTGCGCGGAGACGCTGAAGACAGAAAAAACACCCCGTCTTTTTTCTTTATTTTAAACTAGAACAAAGTTCAGTTGTTATTCTGAGTGCACACAAAAAAAAGTATACACTTAACCATTTTGAATGATGTATAACTCGTATTTGTGTGACTAATATCGACAGAGCAATTTTAGTATCTTTCGCACTGATCTTAAAAAAAGTGAGCTGGTCGCGCCGGCGCGACCGTCGACCCCAGAGGGTTAATCTAAAACCCAATATAGTATCTATTTTAATGCTGCTAGTACTTATTCATTGGTATATTTTGTAGTTAATACTAGTAACAGTTCTTATCATACTAGTCTGATCTGCTTATTTACTCATCTTATGGTTATGTTATGGCTAGTTCGAATGGCCACGGTAGAGCTGATGTAAAAAATTTACTAGTAAAATAAAAAATCGTACTAGTAACATTTCGAATAAGTACTAGTATCTAATAAATGTGTACTAGTATCTATTGAATGAATACTAGTAGTTAATCAAGTACTAGCATTTAAAAAATATGCAGTGCTATCTATTTAATAGTTTTGAGTACCTAATGAATAAGTACTAGTATCTAATAAATAAGAACTAGTATATATTTAATAAGTAAGTGTATCTAATACGTAAGCACTAGTATCTAATAATTAAATACTAGTATCTAATAGTATCTAAAAAATAAGTACTAGTACCCAATGAAAGTAATGAAAACTATGTATTAGTCACAGTTGGAATACATACTAGTCAAAACGGAATAGTTTTGAATCTCAATGACAGATCAATGGCAAAAATGTTAAATATTTATTTTTTCTATTTTTAACAATAGAATAAATACCAAGTCTACACTGTAGCATTACACTGTAAAAAAACAATTTGTTGAGTCAACTTAAAATAATTTGTTACCTGGCTGCCTTAAAATTTTAAGTTCAGTCAACTCGAAAAAAGTTTAGTTAACTTGAAATGTTACGTTTTACTGTGACAACTCAAAAATATATTTGAGTTGATTCAACGTAAAATTTTAAGGCAGCAGAGTAACAAATCTGTTAAGTTTAGCAAACAATTTTTTTGTTTAGTCACTTAGTAAAACTTAACATTTGAACTTGAATAAACGTATTTGAGTTGACTGAACGTAAAATTTTAAGGCAGCAGGGTAGCATTATTTTAAGATGATTCAACGATGATTCAAGTGTGTTTTTTGTTTTTTACAGTGCAGTATCTAATAAAGAACTAGTATCTAGTATATTTTAAAAAGGTACTAGTACCTTAAAAAATAAGCACTAGCAACTAATAAATTAGAATTAGAACTAGTACTTAATGGAAAAGATACTAGTATATAATAGTAGCATGAAAATATATACTAGTGCCGTTTATAGATTAAACGTTAATACGGCTTGCCATAACTGTTCAAAAGTTCAGGATCAGTACGATTTTTTTATTAAGAAATTTAGTTTAGGATACATGAAGTTAGTCAAAAGTGGTAAAAACAAATTATTAGTCAAAAATTTTAATAATCACAATGTTACTGTTTTACTGTATTGTTGATGAAATAAATGCAGCATTGGTGAACATAAAAGACTTTACAAAAAACATTACAAAGTCTTACTGGCCACAAACTTTTGAACAGTACTGTATTTTTAATATGTATCCCTTATCACTTTTTAGTTTAGATAAATTCACTTCATTTTAATATAAAGTAGTTTTAGCTTTCTGATATTCCGGTTTACTTGGGAGATTTGGTATTGTGGTGCTATTAACATTTTAAATAAAAATTCTGTTATTATTTACTTACTTTACTTCATATCATTCTAAACCTCTATGATGACTTTCTTCCCTTTGTGGAAGATATTTTGAAGAACTTTGGTAACCAAACAGTTTTGATGACCCCATTGACCTCTATTGTATGGAAAAATGTTCAAAATGTCTTCTGTGTTCCACAAAAGAAAGTAATTTTTAAATCTACATTAATGCGAGTAAATAAAGACAAAATCAGTTGATTGTGTCGCTCTGGGTCTAATCATGTGCTAAATGAATACATGTAATATGCTGTATCATCAGTACAGCTTCACTATTTACACTGTAGATTATTCAAGAAGATTTTCAATCTCCTGGTCATTTCATTGTGAAACTGCTGATTGACACTTTTGGGACTGAGTAGAGATCAAAAGATGGAAATAGACAAGTGTGCTCTTTTGCTGAGTGTCTGTGCTGAAGAGGCCACTCTTACAGCTTTATATAGAAAAAAACACAGATTGCTCACTTATCTGTTCTCTGTTGCCCATGTCATTGGAGAAGGAATTGTTTACGCAAACCGCATCTCTACAACAGCAGCCTACTTTGCCATTTCAAACAGACGGGCCCTGGTACATTACAAATTTATCTGGAGCAGAGCTCATTTAGTCAGCCTGAAACACGATTCCAGCTCAAGGCTGTCCAGAACCACACAGCCATGTTCTACTCGTGTTACTCAGCTATTGAACTTCAGTGGACATCCATTTTGAGGATGTTGTTGTTGACGTAGTTTGAGCATTTCCATGGCACTACAGCAATAAACCTGAGAACTGCTTGAATTGACTGCATTTTAAGGGTCAATGTAGTGGCACATTTACTCTTCCCTTTCGCTCTTGTCCTGCATACATAAAACATGCTGCATTGCCAGAGCCCATCAAAAGAGGTTACACAGTATAAATTTTTCACACACTTGTGTGACTGCTCTGCTTGCATGTTACGTTCAGTGCTATAGCAGATCCCAAGTGTGTCTATATGCAGGATATGTCCCAGTCTCACCCATGTGCTGCAGTACATGCTCCTGACCAGCAGAGGGTGATGTCTTATTCAGCCTCTGCCCTGCTCCACTGTACTTATCTCTGAAAGCGAAAAGTGAAGAGATAGAAGTGCTAATACATGTAGAGAGAGAGAGAATTTTTAAAGAAATTAATAATTTTATTATGCAAGGATGGATTACATTGATCATTTGTTTAAAAAATATATATGTATTTATAAATCATTAGTTTTTTTTGGTTTCTTTTTGTTTTTGTTTCACAGTTATTCATTTGTTTCTGCTTCTGTGACTATTTTTTTTTTCTTATAGCTGAGAAACTAAGTTTTATTCATTGTGTGCTTGTCTCACAGTTCAAGTCCAGTTCACAAACAAATAAAACTTGAACAAAGTTTTAGGACTCAAACTTTAACAGTTAAAAGTGTAGAAACAAAGTGCCAAAAAGGGCTTTAGTTGATATTTAAAGAAATAAATGTTTTCGAGGCTGTTTTCAATGGGTTTGACTTCCAGAGTTTTTCTCCCATGACACCGAATAAAAACAACACTGATCTTCTGTAACATCCTTCAGATCAAACATGCAGCACTGAATTTATAAACTGTACATTGCCACTGGGGAATAGTGTGAATGCTGTAAATTGTTGGGTAGGTTTGCTTTGCTGCAGTGTTGTCACTCCACGGGATCACTTTAATTATAGGACCAAATACATGAAAGGCAAAACATCATCTTGTCGTTTTTATGTCTCCCAGGCTCAACTTTTTTCGAGACGTGCCCAATTTCCGGGTGCTGGCCTGTGGAGGCGATGGATCAGTGGGGTGGATTTTGGACTGCATTGGTGAGTACGCATCAGCATCAATGTTTTCTAGAGCTGTAATAATTAACATTATTACTTGGACTTGAATAGTTCACCAAAAAATGAAAATTCCCCCATAACTTACCCTCAGGCCATCTTACGTGTGTATGACTTTCTTCTTTCAGTCAAGTACAATATCCCAATAAAGTGCATCCATCTACCAAAAAAGGGGGGGGGTCTTCTAAGGTGAATCAATGTAGTTTTATGAGAAAAATATCCATATTTAAAACTTTATAAACCATAATCTCTAGCTCCTGCTAACTGTCATATGCTCTTTCATTAGAGTGGCATTCCAGCGTATGATGTAGCCATAGCGTAAGCTCTGTTGAGAATATGCTAGTCCTGCGAGAACCAAGTTTTGTTTAGGAAAACCAGTCTCCTCTTGGCTTTTATCGAAATCCTCCAACATTTTTCTTTACAAATCCTCATTTTGTGCTTCTAATTCATGACCAGTGTTTTGTTTTGCTCTCTCCTCTGCACTTCTGCATTCGCCGCTTCTCGCCATCTGCTGGATCGCCACTCTCTTGTGAAAGCATGTCTGCGCTAGAGACTATGGCTTGTAAAGTAGTAAATATCCATATTTTTATTACACAAATGCATCAGTTCACTTCAGAAGGCCCCCTGGAGCTGTGTGGGGAATTTTTATGATGGATGGATGCATTTTATTGGACTTCAAAATCTCAATACCTATTCACTGCCATTATAAAGCTTGGAAGAGCCAGGACATTTTTTAATATAACACTGATCGTATTCATCTGAAAGAAGAAAGTCATATACACCTAGGATGGCTTGAAGGTGAGTAAATCATAAGATATTTTTTTTTTATACCCCAGTATTTTTTTTACGTTTTATAATGTTGCTGCCTTAGGTTCAGCTGCTTTAAATTACTTTTTTTCCCCGCATTATTCTACACTCAATACACCATAATTGCAAAGCAAAAAAATAGTTTTTAATATCTTTGCAGATTTATTAAAAAAAAAATCTGAAATGATTCTATTGCACAAGTATCCTTATCTGGGACAGTTGAAATTTAGCTCAGGAGCATTCATATTGCTTATAGATGTCACTACGTTTTGAGTTAACCTCTGACAAATTCAACTAAATGGGTATGATTTGGAAAGACAAACATCTTAAGGTAAAAAAAAAAAAAGCTCAGAAACAGAATTGCATCAAGCCACAGATCTGGGGATATAGACCACTCTGTGAATGTCTATGAGTGGTCCAATCAAAGCCTGGGTTTGAACTCAATCAAACATTTTTAAAGAAACCTGAAAATGTGCATCTGCCCCCATTCAACCTGAGAGAGCTTAAGGTGAAGAGGTGAGACGAAGAATGGTAAATAATTGCCAAATGCTAATGTACAAAGCTTGTCGCATCATACCCAAAAAGACTTCTGTAACGGCGCTTCAGCTAAGGACTGAGTTATGGGTATGAAGTGACAGTTCTGTTTTTGCGTTGTCATAATGGTGTATGGAATATAGATTGATGTGGAGAAAAAAGTAATTTAACGCAGTTTAACATAAGGCTGCAACATAAAAAAAACGTGAAAAAATGACAGGGTATGAATACTTTTGCAATCAATGTACATGCATAAGTAGCATAAACTGCAACAGCTGGCTCACTTTGGGATTTCACACACAACTGCATTTCAGCTGCTCTGTACAGAAAATAAAGTGATTTCTGGTTTGCTAAATATCACTTTCATCTTTCAAGATGAGTTTTTAATGATACAACCAAAAAAAACACCTTCATTTGAGATCCAGATCTTATACTGACCGTCTAGTTTGATTGACTTTATATTTCCTGCTATTTTGCATCTGCATTTCCCCTGGGAGATCAATAAAGCATGTCGACCAATTCATCTACAAACTTTTGAACATTAGGATGTCCTTCCATGCGCTACTTGACTGGAGGCTGGCTCTTATTTAAGGCCCATATAATCATGACGTTTAACCGTCAGAAGGATTGTTCACAAATCATTGTTTCTAGGAAGCGCATTGACTCATCTGTGACCTCTTTCATATGAGTGAATGCAGGTATAATGGCCTGTCTATCCCCCTCCTGACAGCCGCATTGATGTTAATGGACGAGCTCTGGAGAGGGACCTGTGTGGGCGGTGGTAGATATCGCCGCTAAGTGCTGATTTAGAATCAGCTTGGTCTCCAAACCTTTGGCTTGAAATTGCAATTGGCTGATGGTACTGAAACCTGAACTCAGATCAGAAGCAATGTGCTCTTTATCCCTTTAGAGACTTTTTAGCCTGGCAAATTGAGGAGGACAGGGATGCATGTGGGAGTTTGTCCTCCTAACAGCCCTAAAGTGATGATTTAGGAGCAGCTTTTGAATGAGAGCCGCTCTGCGATCAGTCCTTGCTTGTTGTTCACCCACACAAGTTTGACTGGTATTAGAAAATGTCTGCTGCTGACGATTACTCAGAGAACCCCTGTGGCTAGGCAGTACATCACGCCATACGGACCAGCACCGAAAACAACGTCCCCGCAGTCCCTGTGCACATAGCAATGAGCCACACAGGGACCATCAGCGTGAGGACAGAAAAATACAGTTCATCATGTTTCCTCTCCTCGGCAGATAGCACACACTGCTGTTTGTCTCAGAACAAGAGAAACAAACAAATTTATTGTGATTATGTGAGGAATGATACACATTGATGCATGAAGCACTAGCCAATGCTGTAAGCATAACTTCAGTGCCTTTTGAAATTGAGAAGTTAGATCAGGGTCTTCAACCAGGCCAAGGAAGGAATGTATAATAATGTATTTACTTACCGTTTAACACTTTTTCAAAAGAAATTAATATTTTTAATCAGCAAGGAAGCATTAAATTGATCAAAAGTGACAGATATATAATTTTACAAAATATATCTATTTCCATTAAAAGCTGTTCAGCTAAGAATCCCTAAAGCAGTACAATGTACTCAATATTGACAGAAATAAATGTTTCTTGAGCACCAGATCAGCATATTAGAATGATTTCTGAAGGACACTGAAGACCGGAGTAATGATGCTGAAAATTCAGCTTTGCCATCACAGGAAGAAATTATGTTTTATAATATATTAAAATATAAAATTCTGCTAAATTGCTATGATATTTGACAATATTACTTTATAATTAAATAAAAGCAGGCTTAATAAGAATAAGAGATTAAAAATCAATGCTATTGCACATAGATGTAAATCCATTAAATATTATCTTAATTTTTGTCCAAATATGTGCTTAAAATGCAATTTTACATACAGTAAAACATTTTATTGTGGGTGGAAAAATGTAAACAAATGTAACTTTTTGAGGTATAAAGGTTTAATTAATATTTACAATTCTGAGCGCCAAAAAAAAGAAAAGAAATAAAACTGAAAGGAAAAATTAAAAAGTAGAAAGACCCTCCTGCAGCACTGCCTTTTCTAAGCCCAGAATTGCACCAAATAAACTTTAAAAAGCTTTCGAACAGGTTTTATAACACTCCCCCATGTTTCTTTATTAAGACAAACAAATAGTTCCACCCAAGATGTACAGCAAAACATACAAAATATACAGTCTTGCTGTGTCAGGCCGCTGTGCAATGTTTTGAGCACCACAGAGCCCCAGTGTTTACACTTTTCAAGGAACTCTGCGCATTAAACTGAAATAATAAAGAGTGTTTCAACATGAAAATGACACACCGCTGTTTTAATAGCTCTCTTTGTTTCTCCACAGATAAGGCCAGTTTTGCTCGGCATCCGCCTGTTGCGATCCTGCCGCTGGGTACGGGGAATGACCTTGCTCGCTGCCTGCGCTGGGGTGGAGGTGAGGAAAAAATTTGAGACTGTCCACCAGCAGTTTGTAGGGAATTACTAAAGGCCTTTGAAATTAAACTTAAAGGGCTTTCCTTCGTGGAACCACTCAAATTGAGATTAGGCTTTGAATTTTTTTCATCTGAACGCAATCCTGTATAAACCCTTCAAAAGGATTTTGAGACTGCTTTCATTTAAACATTTCCACACACAAGCCTCAACAGAAGGTCAGACTGTAATAATCAAACTTGGTCATAGTTAGCTGAATTCTCCGGTCACATGAATGAAAGAGCAGGATTTGTGGAGACCACACTTGAACTCAGGAATTTGATTCTGTGATCTTCATCACACAGATGACTGCGACAAGCACTTGCCCAGTTAAACCAATTAAGTAAAAAGCATGGTCACACAAAAAAAAAAAATTCTCTCATCATTTGTCTTCAAAATAGCAACTGTTTGGTTAAAAACATTCTTCAAAACATCTTTTTTACTGTTCAGAAAAATAAAGAAACTCATACAGGTCTAGAACAACTTGAGGTTGAGTAAGTGATGACAGAATTTTCACTTCTAATTTAAAATAAGCTGCAGTTTTTCAACTGTATGTACATCGTTATGTATATTTCATTTTATTTCAGCTATATTACCAAAAACAATTGTCAATACTTTTAGTTAAGAACAACACTGTTAAGAGGTGGTTTAAAAATGATTTCAGTTTCTAACAAGAGATAAATAAACTATTCTTCGAGTATATATAGGCTTTACAATCATTTGCCAACAAGAGACCTGCACTGTTTCATTCCTGTGTGACTACATATGCGTGTTCTTGATTAGATATGTGGGTTTATTCAGAAGGTTATGATGGAATGATATGCATCAGTGAGCCTGCATCTGCTTGTAAGGCAGGTGTGGATGGCCTTGTACAGGCTGCTGAATTAATTGGCCTCGTATCAGTGTTTCCTGTGTGAGCATGTGTGTGGTTTGTGCAAAAGGGTAAGGTTTTGCATAAATGTATTCTTAATTTCATTTGGATGCTAGGCTTTTTTTCTCTCCATGCGAGTTTATTGACTTTGAAACACGTGTGGCACCTGTAGTCAGTGCTGAGGTGCCATGTGAGCGTCCGTTCATGTAACGTTCGACTGGAAGTGCCTGCGTGTCTAGTTCAGAAAGGCAGAGTGAGCACCTGGGTGTCATCACACATGTGACATTTTGCTCCTTGGGTTGCCAGGCGGGAGCCAATATCCCCACCTGACTCACAGCATGACAGCCCTCGTTAAGAACGCTGCCTCTTATGGTGGCAATGTAACAAGTAGACTCTGTATCCTGCTTGTTACAATTGGGAAGTAATTTCAGTTTGTCCACCTGAGGGGGAACCTTTGTAAGGATTCCATATGAAAGGGTTGTCAGGCATTGACAAAATCTTCTCAGGTCAAGGTGTTCATTTCCTTGATGTGCAGTAGATCATTTAAGTTAGTCTTTACATATATACAGTTGAGGTCAAAAGTTTACATACACCTTACAAAATCTGCAAAATTATTTGGAGATAACAAATAACAAAATGCATGTTATTTTTTATTTAGTATTGACCTGAATAAGATACTTAACATAAAAGACATTTAAATATAGTCCAGATAAGAAAATAATAGCAGAATTTATAAAAATTACCCTGTTCAAAGGTTTACATACACTTAATTCTAAATACTAAGTTGTTACCTGAATGATCCACAGCTCTGTTTTTTTTTTTTTTTTGGTGATGGTTGTTCTTTAGTCCCTTGTTTGTCCTGAACAGTTGTACTGCCCAGCTGTTCCTCAGAAGAATTCTTCAGGTCCCACAGATTCTTAGTTTTGTTTTAGCATTTTGTGTATTTGAACCATTTCCATTCATGACTGTATGATTTTGAGATCCATTTTTTCACACTGAGGACAACTGAGGGACTCATATGCAACTATTACAGAAGGTTCAAATGCTCACTGATGCTTAAGAAGGAAACATGATTTTTCAACATTTAAAGATCTGGGTAAATTTAACATATTTTGTCTTCTGGGAAACATGTAAGTACAGTATCTCACAGAAGTGAGGACACTCAATATTGTTAATATTTTATCATATCTTTTCATGTGACAACACTGAAGAAATGATACTATGCTACAATGTAAAGTAGTGAATGTACAGCTTGTATAACAGTGTAAATATGCTGTCCCCTCAAAATAACTCAACACACAGCCATTAATGTCTGAACCACTGGCCAGAAGATTGAGTACACCCCTAATTGAAAATGTCCAAATTGAGCCCAAAGTGTCAATATTTTGTGTGGTCACCATTATTTTCCAGCACTGCCTTATCCCTCTTGAGCATGGAGTTCACCAGAGCTTCACAGGTTGCCACTGGAGTCCTCTTTCACTCATCCATGGCGACATCACAGACCTGGTGGATGTTAGAGACCTTGCGCTCCTCCACCTTCTGTTTGAGGATGCCCCACAGATGCTCAGTCCATCACCTTTATCCTCAGCTTCTTTAGCAAGGCAGTGTTCGTCTTGGAGATGTGTTTAGGGTCGTTATCATGTTGAAATACTGCCCTGTGGCCCAGTCTCCGAAGGGAGGGGATCGTGCTCTGCTTCAGTATGTCACATGTATGTCACATTCATGGTTACCTCAATGAACTGTAGCTCCCCAGTGCCGGCAGCATTCACACAGCCCCAGACCATGACACTCCCACCACCTGCTTGACTTTAGGTAAGACACACTTGTCTTTGTACTCCTCACCTGGTTGCCGCCACACACACTTGACACCATCTGAACCAAAAAAGTTTATCTTGGTCTCATCAGACCACAGGTCATGGTTCTTTAGCAAACTGGTTGCAGGCTTTCTTGTGCATCATCTTTAGACCAGGCTTTCTTCTTGCAGACCAATTTGATGCAGTGTGCAGCGTATGGTCTGATCACTGACAGACTGACCCCCCACCCCTTCAACCTCTGCAGCAATGCTAGCAGCACTCATACATCTATTTCCCAAACATGGATATGGCGCTGAGCACATGCACTCAACTTCTTTGCTCGACCATGGCGAGGCCTGTTCTGACCTGTCCTGTTAAACCGCTGTATGGTCTTGGTCACAGTGCTGCAGCTCAGTTTCAGGGTCTTGGCAATCTTCTTATAGGCTACACCATCAGAGCAACAATTCTTTTTTTCAGACCCTCAGAGAGTTCTTTCCCATGAAGGTGCCATGTTGAACTTCCAGTGACCAGTATGAGAGCATGAGAACACTAAATTTAACACACCTGCTCTCCATTCACACCTGAGACCTTGTAACACTAATGAGTCACATGACACCTGGGAGAGAAAATGGCTAATTAGGGCCAAGTTGGACATTTTTGTACTTAGGGGTATACTCATATTGTGGGGCCAGCGGTTTAGGCATTAAAGGGTACATAACATACACAGTTTCACCTAATCCCATGTTAATCCTGAGTACCTATAGAGTAGTACTGTATCCTTAATATCTCCAAAAAGTCTTGAGTTTTATCATATTTATAAAAGAAAAATACAGCTTTCCGATTTTCTCCGGGAAAAAAATGAGCTACTGGAGGCGCGCCGTGGGCGGAGCTAAATTCGACGATCACTTCTGCTGGGATTGCCAATAATACACAAACATTTGATGCCGTTTCACTTACCATCTGCAGTTCTGAATCATGAGCGGGATCTTTTATAGCTGGGACCGCACCATCTTTCAGTATCAAACAATGTGCAAATCCAGCATCATACTGGGCCTTGTATATGAAACGTCAACAAACACACACTTGTAAAACTCCATTGCTGCCCCGGAAAAAGGAACTGCATCCCTTGCAGCAGTGCAGCCAAATGAACCGCGTTGATGGGCGTGCTCTCTTTCTCACGGTCTAGCCAACATGATCGCGGGCGTCGCGGGCATGTTTTTCAAGTAGAAATGCTCATATAAGGAGTTCCACCATTGTCTACGTCATTAAAGCCACGATCGGAAAAAAACAGCCGAAACTTGTATCAACCCGGAAGTACGATTTTCGGCAAACAAATTCTCTGTCATTCGCCTAAATTATTTTTGTAAACTTTGGCCATGTTTAGCATGAGACTTTAACTCTTTAACACTGTAAACAACTCTGAATATACGAAACACCATTGTACCCCCCTTTAATGGCTGTGTGTTGAATTATTTTGAGGGAACAGCAAATTTACACTGTTATACAAGCTTTACACTCACAACTTTACCTTGTAGCAAAGTGTAATTTCTCCAGTGTTGTCACATGAAAAAAATATAATAAAATATTTACAAAAATGTGAGGGGTATATTTACTTCTGTGAGATACTGTATCTTCTGTAGCTTCTGAAGGGCAGTACTAATTGAAAAAAAATATGATGTTTAGGCAAAATAATTGTTTTTACACATCTTCATTATTTTCAAAAGTTTACACCCCTGGCTCTTAATGCATCGCTTTCGTCCTAAATTCCTGAAACATTGCTGTGTCATATTTTAGAGCAGTCAATGCAATTTGGGAAAGAAAGTAATTACATCTGTATGTGGGAGTGTGTGAAAATATACAGATAACCACTTTTATAATTGTTAACATTTTCATAATAACTGTAATTTAATTACGGTTACATTTATTTTGCAATTAGTTTACGAACATGTAACTAGTTACTGCCCAACACTGGGTTTACATATATAGCTCTCAGAACTTCTGTAGTACTCCTCATTGGAAGTTAATAAACTTATA
The DNA here is from genome assembly GCA_033026305.1 of Cirrhinus molitorella. NCBI lineage: Eukaryota > Metazoa > Chordata > Actinopteri > Cypriniformes > Cyprinidae > Cirrhinus > Cirrhinus molitorella. The sequence continues at coordinate 24,667,054 of CM065122.1, read as the reverse complement.
GTCTGTCATTTGTTAGAGAAAAGGCTGCTTTATACTTTCACAGCATTGTGTTACTAAGCAAGTTTAATCATTTGATCTTGCTGTGTTGAAATTTTAATTAAGCCATGCTAACCTTGGATTTGAGATAATGCGAGTCTTTCATTGTCACAAGTAGAACGAAAGTTGAATTGTGCTTGTTTTATTCTTCTTTTCTGTGCGTGGACACACTTGTTCATAGATAAAAAGGAGCGTTTGTGCTTCACGTGTGTCGCTGCAACAGTAAAAACATCCACACATCAGTTCACATCTTTTTATGCTACATAGGCTCATGCAGTGTCTGTGTTGTGATTGACAGGCTATGAAGGAGGCAGTCTGGTCAAGTTCCTCAGGGATATCGAGCACAGCACCGAAGTGATGCTTGACCGCTGGAACATCGACATTGTCCCTGACGATAAGGAGGAGAAGGGCGACCCTGTGCCCTACAGCATAGTGAACAACTACTTCTCCATTGGAGTGGTGAGAACACGCCACACTTTTACACAAATGCTTGCAGCTCAGAGAGACTTAATATCACAACTTCTGAAAGTGCTGTTGCATTAGACGTCTTACAAACCTCCTTCTCAATCATTAGTCAAAATCTCTTACTACCTATTACAAGAGTGTATTTTTACCAAAGCCGGAGGCTAAACCACTCTTTAAAGTAATTTGTGATTAATTAAATGCTGTTTTCTCATGTAGCATTAGAATTAATTATAATTGTCAGGGGAACAACAACATGTTCAAACTTTGCTGATGTGATTTACTGCGTCTGAAACAGTTTCATGCCTGTGACTCGCTATTGCACAGAATTCTCCTTCTCACACACAGTTGCTTAGCAACACTCTTTTGTTCAAATGTTATATCCCATGTTGTTGCTATAATCAAGCGCTTATTATCAGAGCAGTTAAATGTCGATTCAATATGTATTTTTTTTTTTGGACAAGAAAAAAAGCTGTCTTTCACAAAGTAGTTACATAATCTTTTCTACTTCTTTTTATATACCAACTTGTGGGGCATATTATATAACAAAAAAAAAGTCTTATTTTGTTTGTTTTTCAAGTGGTTTTGACAGATGGATAGATGGTGATGTTCTGTTACTGTAAGAAGTTACTGAAGTAGAAGTTGCTTCTACAATTATAAAATAAGAGGAAAACAAAATTCAAAGATGGAGGAGTGAATGCCAGTGAGGTTATTTGCTGAATTTCTGTTCTTTTGCTGCCACAGCCTGGCCATACAGAGGCCAGGTGGGTCTCCATAAGCCTGTCGTCCTCCCCTTGTTTAGCTAATGATTAATTTCTGTCCTGTTTTTAGAACCCATCACTATAAATAGTAAGTCTGCTTTCATTTCTGAAAAATGTCCAATATTCTATTATAATCAGCCGAATCCCAGGTGTGTTGGATGACTGCTGTTTTATCTCGCTGAAATGTGCCAAGTAGTCAGGCCACATTTAGAATGGCCAGAAATAGTGACGCGACCTGAAACGGGCCACCTGACCTGGTTGAATTGGGTGTGAAGAGTGGCAGGAGGCACATACAAGCTTTACGCAAGGTGGCATGAAGGAACGCGCCACTTCAGGGCTGTTATGTAACTCAGCTTAGTGTCCCGCTGTCTCTGTGTTCATCAGCCAATGACGTGGACCACATAAGAAATATTGTTGTAGGAGCCTTGAGAAATTACTGTTGAGGTGTGCGAATAATAAATCTTAAATCCTTAATTTTTAGGAAATTTAAAAAACCCTTTAGATTTTTCTGTATTTCCAATAAATATGACCTAAAAAGTCCTAAAAGTTGACAAGGAGAATCCAAATCAAACAAATGAGGTGAAAATATATACTTTTTAATTTATTTGTTCTGGAAAATGATCCACTATTGCATATCTGTTAGTGGCAAAAGTATTTAAATCTCTAGGATTACCAGTTAATTTGAATGCAAAATTAGAGTTTGTCAAAAACAGGGATCTATCAAAGTCTGATTGTTTGTGGAAGTGAATCATGGGATGAGCATAGGAGATCTTTGAGGATCTCGGAAAAGAGTTGTTGTTCATCAGGCTGGAAAAGGTTACAAAAACATCTCTAAAGAGTTTAGACTCCAAATCCACAGTCAGACAGACTGTGTACAAATCGACGGAATTCAAGACCATTGTTACCCTCACAAGGAGTGGTCGACCAATGAAGATCACAAAAGCAAGACGTGGACCCCAGAGTAACAACATGGCTTGGCTCGGCTTGGCTTGCTTTACATTGGCTCGCATTGCTTTTCTACTGCAGTTTAGTCCTGCTTCAAAGTGGATGGAATTTTAGACTAATCATTATAGTTGTGTTGCCACTTCATCTACTGACCACAATACAGCTATTTCTTTTTTTTTTTGAGTTGTGACAGTCATTTAAAAAATGGTTGTTTAAAAAAAGTAGTGTGAACAAATGATACTGCGGTGGCTGTTGCTGGCTATTTAAATGGACTATTTACTTTGAGTTTGTCGCAAATCCAATGACGCTGGTAATGACGATTCTCTCTGACCAATCAGTGCTCTGCTGTGTTTGCACGTCACATTTTAGGAACTAGGTACTAGGTACTGTACATTGTGGAAAACCCCCCAGAAGTGAGCCATACTGAACTATATCATGCAGTGGAAAAGTGCCATAAAGACCTTTCTCACATTGGCTTGTGTTAATGTTCGTGAGTCATATGTCACTAGAACACTGAGCAACTATGGTGTGCATAAAGAAAGCCACTGAATGTCCAAAGGAACATTTCTGCCCATCTGCAGTTTCCTAAAGATCATGTGGACAAGCCAGAGGGCTATTGTGGAAATGTTTTGTGGATGGATGAGACCAAAATAGAACTTTATGTTTTAAATGAGAAGCATTATGTTTGAAGAAAAGAACAAAGTGCATTCCAGCATAAGAACCTTATCCCATCGGTGAAATATGGTGGTGATAATATTAAAGTTTGGGCCTGTTTTGTTGCATCTGGTGATGGAACAAAGAATTCAGAATTATACCAGCAAATTCTAAAAGAAAATGTCAGGACATCTATCTGATAACTGAATCTCAAGAGAAAATAGGTCATGCAGCAACATAGACAGCAACCCCTAAGCACTTCCAAAGAATGGTTAAAGAAGAACAAAGTTAATATTTTGGAATGGCCGAGTTAAAGTCCAGATCTTAATCCAGTTGAAGTGTTGTGGAAGGACTTAAAGTAAGCAGTTCGTAGGAGGAAACCCAACAACATCACAGAGTTGGTTCTGTACTGAGGAATGGGCTGAAATTGTTCAGGACTGATCAGCAGCTAAAAGAAATGTTTAGCTGCAGTTATTGCTGTAAAAGGGGGTCAGACCAGATACTGGAAGCAAAGATTCACATACTTTTGGCACTCACAGATATGTACTTTTGTAAAAATCCGATGATGCTTATCCAAAGTTTGTGTTGATTAAAATACAGACACAGTGTGAAGGCGCAGCTGTTTGTTCTGGTCAGGTCTGTGTCAGCGCATCTGATGATACAGTGTGGTGGTTTGAAGAGGCTGGGTAACGTGAAGGAGTGCTGACTGTGAATGGACAATGGCCTATACTGTGAACCCTGAGTCTTGTGATGGGGTGGACTGATTGTGCCATGTGGGTCCTTGCGTGGCTTGGCACTAATGCTAGTTCTCACAAGATAATTTTCTAGGACAGTAAAAAGTAGGACATTTTCTTTTAAGCTGTAGTGTGTCATTTTTGAAAATGCAAAAACAACTAAAAGACAGACAGTTGTAGGTTAAAGGGATAGTTCACTCAAAAAATTTTATCTTCATTAATTACTCATTAATTACTGTACCTCATTTTGTTCCAAACCTGTAAGACCAATTAGGATATTATTATTAGTAAGTCCATGCAACATCAAAGGTTCAACAGTAATTTTATTAAGCTATGAGAATACCTTTTGTGCGCAAAAAAGAAAAATAACGACTTTATTCAACAACTCTTCTCCCCATAGTTACCGTCTTCTGCCATTATCGAGAATACCAAGACGCATGCGTGTGGTGCTGCTGACATAGCATCTTAGTACTACCAATAATTGCACACAAAAAGTTAAATTATGTTTAAACCACTGTCACATAGACTATTTTATCAGTGTTCTTGGTACCATTTTGGGCCAAGAACATGGTAGGACCCTTGCTGTCTATGGAGGATCAGAAAGCTCTCAGATTTTAAAATGACCTTAATTTGTGTTCCGAAGATGAAAAAAGGTCTTTCTGGTTGGAATGACATGTGGGTGAGTAATTATTGACAGAATTTAAATTTTTCGGCGAATTATCCCTTTAAAGGTTTAATTCACTCAAAGATGCAACATTCTGTCATCATTTATGCACCCTCATGTTCTTCCAAACCTGTATGACTTTGTATTTTAAAATATTTTGAGAAATGTGCCCATACAATAAAAGTCAGTGGGATCCAATGTAGTTTGGACCCCAGCATTATTCAAAATATCTTTTGTGTTCTGCAGGTTCTACAGGTTTAAAATATGAGGGTGAATAAATGATGACAGAGTGTTGATTTTTGATTGAATTTGATTGTTCCGTTAATATATCTAAAAAGCGTAAACATCCAGACATTGCTGTATTTATTTTTGTAATTACATTTGGTGATGCTACTGGCTTCTCCTTTAAATTATTTGTCATATCATAGCTGACTATTCATGAATGAATGATAGCAATGCAGTACCTAATAATGCATGCTTTGATGGTTTCAGTTGATTGGATTTCAGTTTGATGGACTGTTCTGTGGACGCAGGCAATGTCGTAGGGGGCCTTTTAGTGTCTGAAATCACGATACTGTGGTGTGTGGTGCAGTGTGGCGCAGTGTGGCATGGCACTGGAGCACAGGGACAGGGTGCTGGGAGTCCAGGAGGACAGGACAGATGGCTCCGCATTGGGCGCCACTGACACCTGAGTAAAGCAGTGCCGTGACTCATGCACTGATGTAATCATTAGTAATGCTGTTTCAGCCTTCAACATTTTCCAGTCACTATCCATAGAGGTTGCCATGGCGTTTGTGGTTTTCAGGCCGTTATCACCAGGGTTATGGTATTTCATCATTTGTGACATTCAGACAGCTCATTTTCTCTTTAGCTTAGATAATATTCATGTAGAAAGAAATATTATAGGCATAGTCCAACTAAAAATGAAAATTCTTTTATCATTTATCCATCCTGATACTGTTCCAAAACTATATGTCTTACTTTGTTTTGTGTAACACAAACAGATTTTTAGAAAAATTCTCTTTGAGTCCATATAATGCTAATGGGCACTCCTGAATGCATGACAAGGACTGACACGGAAAATATGAAATTATTGAATAAAGTAATTATATTCGATAATAAAGTTATATCACATGGACTATTTAAACAATGATTTTACTACTTTTCTGGGCCTTGAACCTGTCAGTTGCATTGCTGTCTATGCAGGGTCAGAAAGCTTTGGGATTTGATTTTGGGGTGAAATCTGGGCACAAATGCCCCAAGCTGCAAACATACCTATATTTAAGGGAAATAGGCACTAGTCGAGCAGCTATCATTCACATAACTGAAAATGCTTTCTCCAGGTATGTTACACTTATTTACATGAACCTTCACCCCAAACTATACCAACCGATGGGGGAGCACAGTGCTTCACATTCATGAGAATCTGATTTCTGAGACATCTTAGCATGGCATTGCAATCCTGCTATCTGATCCGAATTACCATGGAAAGAATCCTCTGGAGAAATTAAGGACAGCAAACACACCTCGTCAGCAACCATTTAAGATGTCTCTCCCTGTACATCTCCAGGCCTGGGAGTTGAAATTAAACCACCTCTCTTGACATCAACAACTTATCTGTCTGGGTCTCTCACCCTCCCCTTGGTGGAGGTGTTTGTAGAACTGCCCCGCTGCCATCATGTTCTCACTGGTGTGGTATCATGCACACCTTCATCTCCAGTGACAGTCAGTTTTGTCCTGGGACAGCAGTTCAAGTTATTATGCTTAGTTTAATGACACACTGACACGCTGTTCCATTCATTTTTACATAGTCTCTGTACTAATTAAGATTACATTGGAAAATGTTTCCTTTGTGTTTCAACAACTGTGTGTTTTCGCAAACTGTGATGTGAATGTGATGCATTTGCACGGTTGTTAAAGGGTTAGTTTACCCAAAAATGAAAATTAGCCCACTATTTACTCACCCTCAAGGCATTCTAGGTGTATATGACTTCCTTCAGTTGAGTGCAATCTGAGTTAAATTATAGTTTTTTCTGGCTCCTCTGTTTTTCTGTATACGCCTGTGAGTCTCACGAAAAAGTTTGTTTACAGGAGCAAAGGAAGCTAAGTTTCCTTACTTTAGCAAAGGAAAACCAGTCTCCTTTTGGCTTATATTGAAATTCTTAGACATTTTTCTTTACAAATACTTGCTTTGTACTTCTAATTCTTGACCAATGTTTAGTTTTGCTCATGCGCAACACAGATGTCCTACGTCATCCGCCTGGAGCGGCTTCTGTGTACAAGTGTTGATGCAGGCTAGAGAAAAGTGATAACTACATTTTAAATATGGATATTTTTCTTAGGAAAACAGACCGATTCGCTATAGGAGGCCGTTATTCACCTCCCGGAGCCGTGAAAGGCACTTTTTAATATGGATGGATGCACTTTATTGGACTTGTTTTGGATTGCTTAACAGAAACAACCACCCATTGCCAATTCAAGCTTGGAGGAGCCAGAACAATTTTTAATGTAACTCCGATTGCATTCATCTGAAAAAAGGAAGTCATATACACCTGAGATGCCTTTGAAATGCTAGTTCGTCTGGCCAGAGGACAACTGACCCCTGACTGAGCCTGGGTTCTCCCAAGTTTTTTTTTTTTCTCCATTTCTGTCACAGATGGAGTTTTGGTTCCTTGTCACTGTCGCCTTTGGCTTGCTTAGTTGGGGACACTCAATTTTCAGCAATATCATATACTATTTGAACTGAACTGAGCTGGATGATGACATCACTGAATTCAATTATATACTCACTTTAACTGAAAATTGATTGTTTACTGTTTTGCATTATTGACACACTACTGTCCTATTTAATATTGTGAAGTTGCTTTGACAGAACCTGTATTGTTAAAAGCGCTATATAAATAAAGGTGACTTGACTTGACCTTGAGGGTGAGTAAATAATGGGCTAATTTTCATTTTTGGGTAAACTAAGCCTTTAATAACTGTAAATCAAGTGAGTGTTTCTAATATACTAATTATATACACTAATATAATATACTAATAGGCAGTGGCAGCACATTTGACATCTTTCTCTCTTCTCACCAACATAATCTATTTTTAGAAATGCTATTTTTTTGCTAAGTATATTTGTTGTAGTTTTCGTTCACCCCTATAGAGGTTTAGTTGGGTAAATTTTTATAGTGTTGAACGATAAATACAACAAATGCCAAGTCCTGTCATGAAACTCTAGATGGCGCAGGCTGATGGGTCGTTAACAGAAACTGATGATATTCACAGCTGATTGGTTCATGTTGCATTTGCAGCCAATAAAACCCTCCAACTCCCCAACTCCACCTGTATAGACCTGCAGTGGGTTATTGTATTGCTATAAGTATTGCTACTTATGCAGCAACAGAGTCTTAAATACTCACAGCACTATATTGGTATATGTGTTGGCAGTAGCAAGTTCCTGTACTTGCTTTGCAGGTACAACAACAGCAGCAGCTGTTCAGCAGCATAGCAGATCTATTCTGCCAAGACTAAATACATTAATATGTCATATCCATTACCATGCTAAAAATCTTTTGAGAGTTGTCATGCTAGAAATATAATTTTTGTGTTGCCGTGTGTCCCAGTTGGATAGAAGAGAGAAATATGTCAAATGTGCTGCCACTCACTTAGCTGTTGTATTACAAACACACACTTGCTAGATTTATGGTGTAATAACTGGAAAATTTGTCAAACTTCTGCTTCTGAGAACCTCAGAAATTTGAAAAGGGGTTGTTCTGTCATATTGTGATATGGCTGTTCTCATGTCGGTTCAATAGGTAGCTAAACAAACAACCGTTTGATTTATTCAATCTTTCAACCTTATCTATGTGATAAGAGTGTTTATTTTAGAGCCTGTCAGTGTGTGTGTGTGTGTGTGTGTGTGTGTGTGTGTGAGTGTGCATGTTGCATGTGTGTGTGTGTTTGGAGGGGTATAATACTGGCACGGACTGAAGGTCAGGGGAAGTATCAGTGACAGGAAGTGTTTGGCTGCCAGAATCGGACCAGGTTACCACCATAATGAATGGCCGTGCTGAGTGACACCTGGCCAGTCTTAAAGATAGAAGGAAAACAGGACCCACCTCTCCATTCACCTCACACATGCGCTCTAGAAATGCATTTGTACAGTATTCACAGGATTCACTCCCACACTTATGTGGACTTATGTGGATACACTCCCTGTCCTATGTGCACCTGCTCGCGTCCGTGCTGACAGGAGCACAGATGGGCACTGACTCAGAACAATGCTGCAATAACCCGGTGTGGACACACCATTCATGGTGACCTGAATATCACCTCGCTTAACACCCTTCACCTCTTCACCTCAGTGATAGATACTGTCCCAGGAGGACAATATTTGATTTTGGACCGAATAAGTTGTTGAACTTCGCCCACTGTTGTGCAGAAGCCGTCTAACTGTATATGATACAAACTCTGAGATGATGTACAACCTTTAGCCCATTGAGTTAGCGGAGGGGGAAATGCCAAGAACAGCTAAGCCCGCAGTTGCATTCCATAGGGACAGGATATGTCCTAGTGGAGGACATGGTGTCCCTGTCCTCCCATAGTGCACAGTTTTGGGATGAATCATAACATTACACCCCAGAGGATTTTTGTATCTGGGCAGCTAAACCTTTTGAAAATATACAATACAGATGGGACACTGTGAAACTGATCAAAAGCTTTGTCTGTGAGGGCTGTTTGACATTCATTTATATCTGTGCTTGCCCAAACTTTAAGGTGATTCTTGTGGAAATGTCAAGCTACTTGAGACTTTTTTAAACTGAACGTTATGGCCTACATTTGTAAGAGCGCGTTGACTCTTGTGTGTTGTTGTATGGACATAAATGAGAATTAATGAGTTGATAAAATTGATTGTGCAGTACAGTTGATAATGCACTGCTAGAACAAGTGTGTCTAGTATTTCCAGAAGAGAATAGTAAGAAAACTATGTTCATGTCTGAGTTTATCCAGAATATGTTGATGCAATGTATACAGGAATATTTCAGCTGTGGACCATGTAACCTTTTTTTCTCCCAAATCAGTGGCGTAGCTACGAGGGGGCCTGGGGGGGCCTAGGCCCCCTCGTTTACATGTCCGGCCCCCCCAAAATTCTGATTGCTTAAAAAAAAAAAAAAGTAAATTACAGAAATGACAAAATATTTAAAGTGCAAAGAGCCTAATATAGAGCGGCCCCCTCATTTTAAGATGGGCCCCCCCAGAATTAAAATTTTGGCTACGCCACTGTCCCAAATTGTAAAGATTTTTAACCAGTATATGGACCTTCATTTGAAAATGATCTAATGAGATGATCTGATGAGCTTTTTTATGTTTGTTTTTTAAAAAGGAAATTAAAAATGAAATAAATATCATCATTCACTCACCCTTGTGTTATTCCAAACGTATGATTGTTTTTATCTCAGTGAAATACAAAAGATGAAAATTAACCCATTATCTACTCACCCTCTTAGGTGTATATGACTTTCTTCTTCCTTCTTACAATCAGAGTTATATTAAAAAACGTTCTGGTTCTTCAAAGCTCTAGGGGGGTAATAAAGGACTCCTAAAGTGAATCGATGCATTTGTATAAGAAAAATATCTATATTCAAAACTATATAAACTATGATCTCTAGCTTCCACTTACTGTTGTACACGTGTTCACAAAAGAGTGGCGTTCCAGTGAATGATGTAGGCATAGTGTAAGATTTTTATTTTAATATAACTTTGTATTCGTCTGAAAGAAGAAAGTCAAATACACCTATGATGGCTTGAGGGTGAGTAAATCATGGGGTAATTTTACTTTTTCATTCCCTTTAATATTTATCCTGTATGTGGACCTAAATTTTAACGTCATAGCTTAGGCATGGGCCAGGCATCAGGCCTGTCTTAGGCTTCTCCTTACTTTTATGTTTTAGACATCTATCAATTATGGTGATGAAAAAACATTTGCCACGCAGGTGGAAACAACATGAGACTATGCTATCGCGACTGTCAAGAGATATTTTTCTATAGAGATATTCATCAAGTCTGTGAGGCAAACATTTTTAAGAAGAATCCAAAACTGCAAAAAGCGCATGTTATGTTTTGGGTTGCTTTATGAAAAACAACCTACGGCAACAGTATGAAAGTAGCCCGATTCCGAAGGAAAACTGTGAAATTGGCAACCCTGAAGTAGACACTTTACAGTTCGTAACGATGTATTACTTTTATAAGCAAAAATGACAGCGTATTTTAAGATGTTTCCAATGCAAGTCATGCCGGCACCTCCATGTCCGCTCTCCGCACAAACGAGAGGATATATGTATCTAACAGCCCACATTCATGTAGGTTGAACATTTAAGCTACCATTGTAATATGCTTAAGCTGTTTTATATGTTTAGGCAAGTCACGATGATTTGAGAAGGCTGAATTAATTAAACATAGGCTATGATCAACTCACTGTCCGTCGCTGGCCGCTTGGTTGTTAGTTTAAAAAAAAAACATACATTTAACAAACCAAAAAAATGCTCCTAACGTTTTTCTGAATGACTTAACAACATAACAAAACGAAATATAATCACTTTGCCATTACATACAAAACTGAACTATATTAATAGCCGAAACAGGAGTATAAGCTCTTTTGGGAGAAGGTGGAAAAAAAGACTGGATCAGGTCAGCCTCGGGCTTGCGCCCATTTGAAAACGATGGGTGTTTAGGCCCATTGTTAGCGCGTTGCTGTTTTGAAGCAACTGAAAACGATTGTGGCATTGACCAATTAAAACCTGGTCTGAAGTTAATGATGCAGCATTTTACTTATTTATTTAAAGGACGCATTAGTAATATGCGCCTATAGGTGAGTACACAACGCACTTACACACACAGGGACTCGCAGCAGCACACAAACATGCCAAACGTTAAAAAACAAAGGATTACAAGGTTAAGGCTTTAACCTCTAACCTCGCACACAAGCAGATTTGTTTCCTCTCTGGAGAAGTGCTTTGCTCTTGCAAATTCCGCCATTAAAATAGTGAATCCACCATGGTGCAAGCGCAGCTGGCTTTTAAAGGGAATGGGAGAGTTTTTTTAATATCTTTGTGTGTGTGTACGTGTGTGTGTTCCACAGAATAAAGTAAGTCATACAGGTTTGAAACAACCTGAAGATGAGTCAGGGTGAACTGTCCAGCTAATGTTTATTTGCTGTTTGTTATAGTTTAAAATAAAGACTTAATGAGGACCTAATGCCTCAGGCGACAAGAGGAAATAAAAGCATCATTGGACAGCAGCAGTTCTTTTTAAGGACAGCTTCCTGGCTTTCATTAGCTGTGTTTCTCTTTAAAGCGTGGTGTCGTGCCATGCCCGCTCTGTGTCATGGTATTCACCGCAGTGATTAAGGTACAGTGCGTCCTGTTCTCATCCAGTATCACACATGCCAGTTTGTGGCACACCTGCAAGGGCTTTCTGAGCATTGAAAAATGTCACGTAGACATTGTCTGTTCTGTGATATTTTGACTGACCTCAGTGATACCAGACCTCAGCAGGCAATAGAAAATGATTAAATATCAGCATTATAGCATTGGTTTGGATATATGTGAGGGATAAGAGTCCATGTAGCCTCCCCAGCCCCCCAAACTTCCTGTACCCTCTCCCATGTGAGCGATGCAGCACCTGCAAGCACGGGCAGGAAGCCAGCACAGGTGCTAACGTAGCATCGTCCGCTCGCGGCTTAATCGGCGTGCCAGCAGCTATCAGACCCTGAGAATCTCACAGTCGCACACTTCCTCCCTGTCTGATTCTGTGACACGGTGAGCACTGCAGAGTGCCGAGATCCATCGTTATATTACACAGCGAAACTCCGACACAGGTGTTACGTGTGTGTGAACGTATTCAGGCTCGGGCCTAGTGAAGGATGTGGTGGCTTTGAGCTCTTCTGTCTTTTACATGTGCGTGTGTAAATATAGAAATAATCAGTTACGGTTGCAGACCTGATTCATCAATTAGCTCTTCTGTTTGCACACTGTTGCTTTGATTTTAATCAAGGCTGCTTGACAGAGACTGGATTCCGCTCTGGGTTTGGTGCTGCAAGAGCAAACAACCTCTGGTGCTTTTAACCCACTGTTTGATCACTTATGCTCTCAGCTGCCATTAGATCCTCACAGGCAGAACTTCATATCGTTCAAGTTGACAGGATAATGGTCTTGAAGTAGCTGATGTGGTCAGTTTACAAAGCAAAGTATTTAGAACTGCATTTTTTTCTACTATTCTCTGTGGCAGTGCTTTTAATAATCAGTGGTTGTGAAGGCAAGGGTTAGCAATGATCTTTCCTGCATAACTTGTCCTGCACTATTTTTTGCTACCAAATTCCACCTCAAACTGTGTGGCTTGTTAAAATAACATTTACTATTATTCAAAGTAATCAGACTTCATTAAGCTCCCATTATCCTAACTTGCTAAACCTTCTCTGGTAATTTTGTAATTATATTTCAGTGTTATTTTAGTATTATTTATATACTATTTAAAAAAAATCGTAACAATTTTGTAAATATTTGAAATTTCGAGTTGATTTTTTTTTTGGTTAAGTAATTAGTAAATGTATATATTTTTCATGTAAATGTAAAAATATATTTATAAACAGTTTTATTTATTGCAGTTTTAAGTTTTAGTAATTTTAGTACTTCAGCTTAGTTATATTAGGAAGTTATTTCCAAAATAGTTGCTTTGGTAACATTTGTTTTATATATATATATATATATATATATATATATATATATATATATATATATATTTATATTTAATTTTATTTAAGCTTTATTTCAATGAAAATACAGATATTGAATACAGATTTTGTAGGTTTACTTAATGATAACATTGTATTATTATAGTATTTGTATTGTGTTACACAAAATCCCAGAAAAAAACACAAAACCAGTCTTAAGTAGCACAGGTATATTTGTGGCAATAGCCAAATATACAGTGTATTGGGTCAAAATGATCGACTTTTCTTATATGCCAAAAAATCATTAGAATGTTAAGTAAAGATCATGTTCCAAGAAGATATTTTGTAAATTTTCTACTGTAAATGTATCAAAACGTAATTTTTCATTAGTAAAATGCATTGCTAAAAGCTTCATTAGGACAACTTTTCAAATTATTGTATCTCAGCCAATTATTGTCCTATCTTAACAAACTTACATCAATAGAAAGCTTTTTTATTCTTTCAGATGATGTAAAAAATCTCAGTTTGGGTCAAATTGACCTTTATGACTGGTTTTGTGGTTCATGGTCACAATTTACTTATAGTTTATTTGCCCTAATATTTAAAACATTTGCCATTTGAAAATAATGAAATTAATAAGATAATTGACTTAAATTGGTGCCATGGCCCTACATTATTTTCGTGCTAATGTAAAAATGAATACTTCTCTACAGGTAGCTCTTGTAGGAGATAAGCATTGTGGGATACTTCTTTTGTTCAAAGCAGTTGAATTGCCTTTAACCATTATTTTCATCTGACAGAAGTATTTCCTTACAGGCATATGCCAGGTATTCCTGCAATTTTTTTTTTGTCTGATGATTTTTGGGTCTGAAGTGCACACTGTTGCTGTAAAAGCTTTGTTGTCTTTGTCTGACTGTTCATTTTTCTAGTCTTCAGCATCATCTTTTTTCATCCTCCATCCCTCCCAACCCCATTCTCTACTGGCGTTCCTGGAAAGCCTCTTTCCTGCCGATACCACTTATTCTTATATCACTTATTCATCCAGCTTCGCTCTAGTGCTGTGGCCCTGTTTCCAGGATTGTGTACTTTGTCCAGCAGGCCTATCTGCACTATCATCTTCCCCTCAGGCCACAGCAACAGAGCTGACAAGCAGAGCCCTCCCCCATAGCACATGAGCTCATGATGTGAAACAGGGGCCTGTTAATACCTGAGCAGCTCGCGTTTTCTAGGGATGGCTATTTTTACTGCACCTGAGAGAAAATCACCTCTCTAGCACCAATTTGAAATCATCAGTCTATAAACTCAGCCAAGCTATAAGGTTTCCATTTTTACACTGTCTGGTATTATGTTCAAGTGATGGAAACATTTTCCTTTTATTAGATATTTTGACATAATGCCTGATTGTTTGCCTGATAAAGGTTGCATGACTGACATGTTTCATGCCTGCTCATATTACATTTTGATTTGCAAGTGTGCAGGATTCATCTATTTTTGTGAGATATTTTGACATAACAGAAAAATAAAGACTTAAAAACATGAATATATTTTGATAATAATTCAACTAATTTAATTATTTTAATTCAGTTTCCTTTTTTTAGTTGATATGTACACTGCCATCCAGAAGTATTCTGCTCACCAAGGCTGCATGTATTTGATTAAAACAATGCAGTAAAAACAGTAATATTGTGAAATGTGATTGCAATTTAAGATAACAGTTTTTTATTTGCATATGTGACCCTGGATCACAAATGTCAATGAAATCTGAATAAATAAGTATGTATGTTTTTTTATGATAGGACAATATTTGGCCGAGATACAACTATTTGAAAATCTGGAATCTGAGGGTGAAAAAAAAATATATATATATATTGACAAAATTGCCTTTAAAGTTGTCCAAATTAAGTTCTTAGCCATGCATATTACTATTTAAAAATTAAGTTTTGATATATGTACGGTAGGAAATTTACAAAATATCTTCATGAAACATGATCTTTATTTAATATCCTAATGATTTTTGGCATAAAAGAAAACCCATACCCATACCCAATAATTTTGACCCATACAATATATTTTTGGCTATTGCTACAAATATACCCCAGCTGACTGGTTGTGCAATTTGCAATTAATTCAATTTATTCTTGTGATGCATCACTACATTTTCAGCAGTCTTTAGTGTCACATGATCCTTCAGAATTCATTCTGATATGCTGATGTGATGCTCAAGAAACATTTTTTATTGTTATCAATGTTGAAAACAGCTGTGCTGCTTAAAGGTCCACTGAAGTGCTTTGAAACTATTTCATTTGAAACAGGAAGACATGGCAAGACATATTAAGCAGCCCCGCCACCTTTTTTAAACAGCCAATAGCGTTTTGTTTATCACAGCTTGGGTCAGAGCCATTGAGCTCGGTAAAGCCACATTTGACAGTGTATGACAGCCACAATCTCATCCATACTGTTATAAAATATAGCGTTTTGTGTAGAAATCACACAGGTCCAATAAGTTTTATGGTCTGCGCCGACTAGTGCATATGATCCACTCTGTGCTATCATGTCTCTGGACCCAAACCAGACTTCTTTCGCTCCAATGAAAAGCATATTTACACTGTCTGAATCGTTTCCTATCCCCTATATAGTGCACTGTGTGCCATTCACCAGACAGAAAATACTAACTCTGAACAAGTGGCCGATTTCAGACGCAGATTCGCAGCGTCTATTTATAGGGGGCAGGACGCTTTGGATTCTAGACAGCATTTGACTGGACAGAAAGTTTGATGAGAAGTTGAAGTTCAGGGTAATGTCATCAAAATCATTGATTCATATTGGCGGAAATAAGAGACTGTACGTTTTGATTGCTTGTATCTTGTAAATGCAAATTTTGTCATTATTTTGGAGTACACTAGCTTATAGATACCCTTAAGCCTAACATATTTATACTAAAAGCCAAAAAAAATTCAATTTTTAAATTTAAACTTTAATATTTTTATGGAAACCTTGATGCATGTTTCCTAGATTTTTTGATGAATCGAAAGTTTTAAAAAAAACTGCATTTATTGGAAATGCTTACTTTTTGTAACAAGTTTCACTTTTGATCAATTTAAGTTGTACTTGCTCAATAAAAGTACTAATTAAAAAAAAAAATTGTAAATAAATGATAATAATAAATAAAAACCTGTTTGAACAGTACTGTATGTACACTTAGAATCCTTCTGTGCTCAAATTGCACTATTTATCCTTTACAATTAAAGTTAAAAGCAGAGCTCACTATTAAGGGGCTACTTTACTTGCCCTTTTCATAGAATGTTTTTTATAGAATGGTGTGTGTGCTTTTCTTGGAAACATATTTTAAGAAAACTGAACTAATATAATTGATGCTACTTGAGTCAGGTGCAGTGAAGTGTCAATTTTCTATATTAATGCATTTTACAAAGTTGATTTGTGAAAAAAAAACATTGATTTAACCCATCAAATAAACAAATATATATATATATAAATATATATAAAAATAAAACATGTTGCCATACCACAGAGAGGTAAACATTGACCATTGTTAGCTGGGATGGCTATGTCACATTTCCTGGGTCATGTCTATTGCAGCTTTATGGCTGTCCTGTATGGTCCAAATGTGCTGTTTCATCTCAGCCCTGAACACTTGATTTAGGATGTGCATTCCTTTAGCCATCTGACAACACTGTATGTAGCTCATTAGTCAGAGACTTAAAACACAGTTTTATATGTTAAGCAAAGTAAGGCATTTAACATGTGTTTCCTGTTTTCTGTTTCCCTTTCAGGATGCATCCATAGCACATCGCTTTCACTTGATGAGGGAGAAGCATCCAGAGAAGTTTAACAGCAGGTAAGAAAACATGCATGTTCATTAATGAGCATATGGAGAGAAGACAAAAGGAAATTTGAAAAAAAAAAAAAAAAAATCATGGGTCACACTTTATATTAAGTGGCCTTAAAGGAGAAGTTTTTTCAGAACAAAAATCTACATATAATTTACTCACTTTTACTCATCCAAAATGTTTACGTCTTTCTTTCTTCACTTGTAAAGAAATTGTTTTTTGAGATAAACATTTCAGGATTTCGCCCTATACAGTGGACTTCTATGGTGCCCCCAAGTTTGATCTTCCAAAATGCAGTTTAAATGCAACTTCAAAGGGCTCTAAATGATCCCAGCCGAGGAAGAAGGGTCTTATCTAGCGAAATGATTGATTATTTTACTTTTATTATGTTTTAACCTCAAATGCTTGTCTTGTCTAGTTCTGTGTGAACTCTGTGTTTTCAGGTTCAAGAAAGGGTATGTCGAAAAACTCCTATTCATTTTCTCCTTCAGCTTCAAAATCACCCTACATCACTGTTTTACCTTTTTTTGTAATGGACATTTGACCTTCTTGCACATTAACTTTGTAAACGCTGAGTCGGTACTTCTGCAGCAATGTAGGGCGATTTTGAAGTTGGAGGAGAAAATGGGATGGGAGTTTTTCAACATACCCTAACTGTAACCCGGATCATACAGACTACGCATGCGCATCACAGAGACGAGACCAGACGAGCGTTTCAGGTTAAGAAGTAAATAAATTGGCAGTTTGTTTTGAAAATAATCAATCGGATCGTTTAGAGCCCTTTGAAGCTGGATTTAAACTGCATTTTGGAACTTAGAACTTGGGGGCACAATAGTTGGACAAATTATGCAAATGAATGATGGAATGAGAAGTAAAGATGTTACAATGTAAGATCTGAGAAGGCACTAAAACCTAGGTTCTGTTTAAACCAGTCTTGGTAAACAGTGAGCAAAACTACATTGGTTTCTGTTTCTGTTGAGTCATGCCGCATGTCCTTGCCCACAACGAAAACTCACTGAACCCAAATGTTGGTCTTTTCAAGTGGAGTTATACTTTACTGCATCAGAAGCAGCCACTCTTTTCATATTTTAACATCTTTGACTTTGTTGGTCTAAACACACTTTTTACACTTGGCATGGATATACGCACAAACCTTTTCTCTTTCAATTTGATGTCCGGAGATCAAAATCATATAAAATGGAAGTTTTATAATTTGACCTTCGAAAAAAGCGACCTTGATGAATCACTGTTCTGCGTTATTAGTCTCTTCAAACTGCCTGTGTCTGTGTCAAGTCTAGCACAAAGGCGAGAGGCTGACTCTTTCAATTTCTTTGCTAGCTCGAGTAGAGTCAGTCTGAATAGAGTTTCTTAATTAAATGTTATGCAATGCATCCCTGCTTCAGCGGTGGAAGGTAAACCAGTCATGTATCCTTTAGAGAAGGCCATTTGGAGTGGTGAAGTAGAAATGATATAGTCTAATTTGGACCCACTACTATTATCACCACTCAATTGGATCATTTGAAGTAAGGAGGAGAGAGAAATGCTCAGATCAGGATGACGTTAGCAAGGCAATTCAGCATGAGAAAGGATAGTAGTGAAATCATCATTGCTCAAAGATATTTGTAGTTTACAAAAAGCCTCCATCAGTCTTCAGCAATAAAAGGGTAACTGCTAAAACTGACCCTAGAACAGCACTTTGGTCGGCTCTTACAGCTCCATAAAGTATGATGTTTTATCCTAAGGAGCAGTCCCTCGGGGCCCCTGGTGCACTTTACAGTAGCCGTTCTCAGCTCCCTTTGATGTGGATCTCTTTCAAGTCTGCTGTACTGTTCTCTATTCTCTTGGTTTCATGCCTCTATTGAGAAATGCTGTAAAAAGCCTGGGTAGCCCTTGGCCGGCAAGTGCTCTGAAAGAATGGGCCTTTTTGTTAAGCGCCATTGGTCCTGCTTAGTACGACTCCAGGCGTTTTATTTTGCCATTCACTCCATGCCATTCAACTCAATAAGGCAGCAGAAATATTGTGATTTAGTTATTGGTTGCATAATCTGATGCTGAAAATAAAATCTGTATTAAAATCTGTTATATTTTATATATATTTTAAGTTTCTTATTCTCAAGGCTGCATTTATTTAATCAAAAATCCTGAAAAAAACAGTAATGTCACAGAAATATTGTTTCAATGTAAAATAAGTTTTCTATGTGAAAATATTTTCAAATATAATTTATTCCTGTGATGCAAAGCTGAATTTTCAACATAATTACTCCAGTCTTCAGTGTCACATGGTCCTTCAGAAATCATTGTATTATGCTGATTATGAATGCTGAAAACAGTTGTGCTGCTTAATATTTAGTTGGAAGCTGAGATATTTTTTTGATATATTCTTTAATAAATAAAAAGTTAAAAATAACAGCATTTATTTAAAATAGAAATATTTTGTTATTTGTTGTTAAACTACCATTTAAACATTTGTGGTCAGTAAATGTTTATTCTTTCTTTAAAAAAAAATAAATAAATAAATACTGTTTTTTTTTTGTTTTGTTTTTACCAAGGATGTGTTAAATTGATAAAAAGTGATAGCAAAGACTTACATTGCTAGAAAATATTTATATTTTGAATAAATTCTGTACGTTTTAACTTTTTATTCATCAAAAAAAATCTTAAAATCAGAGGTTCTAAAATATGTTAAGAATTATTAAGGATAAGGATCATGTGACACTGAAGACTGGAGTAATGGCTGATGACAATTCAGCTTTGCATCACAGGAATAAATTATATTTTAAAATATATCAAAATAGAAAACTATTATTAAACTATAATAATATTTCACAATATTGCTGTTTTTTTTTCTTCAGTATTTTTTATCAAGTAAATCCAACCTTGATGAGCCTAAGATAATTCTTTAAAAACATTACAAATCTTACTATATATATATAAGACTATGTTTTGTTTTGTTTTGTTTTGTTTTGTTTTTTTACGTTTTTTGGATTACGTAATCAGAAAAAAATTAAGTACTTGTAATTAGAGTAAGTTAAATTTTAAAATACTCAGACTACAAAAGTAATCAGACTACAGTTACTTTTTTATGGATTACATGATTACATATTATTCATACAATAGCAATAAATTATTCATAATTCATTGATTCCCCCTAATTTCTCTTTTTTATTTTTAAATTTTCCTTTCTAAAATAGGCTACCAATTATATACATTTAGAAAGTCCAGTTTTGTGGACTTTCACTCATAGACTAGTCATTGGTCAGTTGGCGACACAGCATTTGACCACTGGATTTGCAAAAGGGTTTCAACATTGCATCAGCTAATGATGAACAGATTAATTTTTATGTGAATTATCACTCGGTAGTTTTTTTTTTTTTTTTTTTAACCATGTATTTGGAAGGCTTTTGTCTTTCATACTCATTAAAATGCAACGGTTATTTCTTATTTACATGCAATGCAGGCATTCCAAAACTTTTTTTCATCTAAACCTTATTCACCAAATTTATTTACTTTAAGTACCCCAGAGATTTGAAAAGAAATATTTCAATAATTAAGTATCACATTTGCATGTTCACGGTTTCTTTGATGTTGATAATTTTTTTTAGTAAGTGTTTTATTTTAACTGTTATTTTAAAACAAAGACTAATGAACACAATGGCCGTTCACTCCTATACTTATGAATGGGAGAAACTTCAACGTGCAATATGGAGGAATATTCCCACCTTCTAAATGAAAGCTGCCCGGAAGCGTTGCAAATATGGCCATCAAGTAAAGAGACATTCCTTGAAAAGGAATTTGTTTTAAAATGATTTATTTCAATTTATGATTTAATTAATTGTTAACTTTTCATTAAACCCACAAACCCTCTGCAGGCCAGTCAAGTGCACTCACTTTGCCCATTTGGAGGTATTTCTTCATCAGAAGTGAGGTATGCTTTGGGTCGTTATCATGCTGAAAGACAAAATGTCAACCCAAACCAAATTTTCTTGCAGACTGTCTGAGGTTGTCTTTCAAAATCTTCTTATAGTCTTCCTTTTTCATGTTTCCTTCATCCCTGATGAGATTACCAGTTCCAAACGCACTAAAACATCCCCACAGCATTATACTCCCACCACCATGTTTCACTGTGGGAACGGTGTTCTTGGGGTTGAATGTCTCTCCCTTCTTTCTCCAAACATAGGCAACATCTCTGTGGCCAAAAAGCTCTAGTTTTGTCTCATCTGACCAAAGGACATGTTTCCAGTATGCATCACATTCCCCCAGGTTGTCCTTAGCAAACTTCATTCTAGCTTGGAGTTGTCTCTTCTTCAGAAGTGGAGTCTTTCTTGGTCGGCAACCTGTTCATTCCTGTGCAGGGCTTTAGTGACTGTCTTCGTTGAGACATCAATTCCAGACTTGGCTAGGTCATTCACTAGTGTCTTGGCAGTTGTTCTTGGGTCTTTAGAAACCTCTCTCACTAGTTTTCTTTCCAAAGTTTTTGAAATCTTTCGCTTCCTGCCTCTGAGCATCTTGTTCTCCACTGTGTTGGTCTCTTTAAACCTCTTGATAATGCATCTCACTGGAGTTCTTGGCACTTGAAAACACTTTGATAAACTTGTGTATCCTTCTCCATCTTTATGAGCATTAACAATTCTTTCTCTCAAGTCCAAACTAATTTCTTTTGTCTTTGCCATGATGACAGTGCATATTATTTTACTAGTTGTTTCGCAAGATACTAATCCTCAGCTTAAAGAGCAATTTAAAGGCTTAACTAGATTAATTAGGTCAATCAGGCAAATTAGGTTAATTTGGCAAGTCATTGGACAACAGTGGTTTGTTCTATAGCTAATCAAACTAATAATTTCTTAAGGTGGCTAATAATATTGACCTTAGCAGTTTTTTATTTATTTATTTTTTAATTCTTTTATTCAAGTAACTATAAGAAATCTGATTTCTTCTAGAAGAAAAAAATAGGAAATAATGCGAAGTATTCTCTTGCTCTGTTTAACATCACTTGGGAAATTTTCAAAAAAAAATGTCAAATTTCATAGGCGGGCTAATAATTTTGTCTTCAACTGAATCTTAATTGTAATCATCATTCAGCAAGGATACTTTAAATGAAATACACATACATGACTGTAAAAACATTTATAATGTTACAAAACATTTTGGTTTCAAATAAGTGCTGTTGTTTTGAAAAAATATTAAGTAGCAATTTTTTATTTATTTATTTTTTTTCAAAATGGACAAGGGGTAATAATTAAAAAAAGAAACATTTCTTGAGCAGCAAATCATCATTTTTTATTATTTGATACTGAAGACTGGAGTAATGGCTGCTGAAAATTCAACTTTAATATCACAGGAATTAATCGCTTTTGAAAACATTACAATTTTTACATTCCAGTTGTTATCATACTGTATTTTTCACACAATACGTATTAAAATGTCATAAACTGTAATCATACTGTTACTATATTTTTGATCAAAGTATTTATGTTGGTATCTATAAAAGTCGATATTGGATATTTAATTGTATTTGAATTTTTGCCATTTATTGGTTTCCAGCCATAACATAAAAATATTATCATACATATCTTATAAATATTCGTCAGAACTTTAAAATGAGTGCATCCCAGCTGTTTGTATCACACCACTTTTGTCTGTGATCGTGGCTTTGCAGGCAAGCTTTCAGACGATGCAAACAGTGAAGAGTCCCTGTGCTCAATCAGATTAAACTTAATTTTCTAGTGTCTTAACACAATCTGTAAAACTGTTTCACAAGCAAGTGTTTGACTGGTAGTGAGTACTGGTACTGTCTCCGGTATACAGAGCTCTGCTGTAAAACGCTGGATGCTGGGATTATATAAAGATGGATGGCAGCCACCGTCACTCAGTTTTCCATATTAGAGTGAGAACCTGTCACTGCAGCACAGCTTTTTTAATGACTTTTAAAAATAAGTCCCTAATGACTCATACACGATCTGAATTATGGAACCTGCCTGGCTGAATTAACTTGTTAATGTTTTAGTCGTTCATAATTCATGGACCTAGATTTCCACAGCGTTGAGGTGCGTTGACAAACATCCTGTGGTTTCTCCACAATACGGGGTTTGTAAACTCCTTCAGTCAAATGTGGCTCATCTGCAATTTAACTAACGGACTAAGAGTCCAAAATAAGAATAAACGGAATTATGTCCTCAGCCCATTTAAATCATTCAGTGTTTAATCCCAGAGTGAGTCACCCAGAAACACAATGTAAAACACTGCCAAACCAAATGCTTTATCTGCTTTGCTTTGTTCTGCAGATTTAGAATAGCCAGCCAGTGCATCTGCCAATCTATGGCTTTCTAATGAGGGCTGTACTTAGTGTTTTTTAGGATTTGAGAACGCGCTCTCAGAGGCAGCGTGCCACCAGATGGTACATAAATGATGGTTGCCATGGAGTTGCACGATTTATCCTCATTGAACCTGTTTATGTGACATGTTTCAGTCCACCTGTTATGCTTCACTCCTATAAAAACAGTGCTTTTAGTTTTAACCGGCGCTCAGAACAGCATAATGAAGCACTTTGTTAAAAATCCTGGTTTAAAAATGGAATGCAAATTCCATTCAGGTGTATTTGTGTATATGTGTGTGCATGTGTTAACATCCACACGCATTCCCACAGTGACGTGTGACGGGCAAGGGGAATACGTGTGACTTCTCTCGCCTCGGTGTTCAGTGATCTGCATCAGCAGTCGGTCAACAGGGAACCCGCAGCTCAGGTGCTAATGACCACGAATGCACAATGGACCCGAGCCTCTGTGTCCGCTCCTCCCAACGGGGCAGCCAGAGGAAGTTTTGGATTAAGAGGTGTCAAATTGCCCCATAGAAAAGAAAAAAGCCCTCTGAGATGCCTTTGTCTTTTCGATTAAAATAACAATGCTGGCTCTGTGGACAGTCAGTTTCTCAAGCAAACAATGGCAAGAAGATGAGAAGCAGGGCTGAACACAGAGTAGGGCCACATGGGGGGTCTTGTTTCTCCTAATATCATGGTGGATTACATTCCCACACTTTATTCCTTTGCTGAAGACCCATTTCAAAGTATTTTATTAGCTTGATTGTTTAAATGCAATATGGAAAAAGCTACAGAAAAAATAAGGTAAAAAAAACTACAATAATCACTGATAACATTAATAAATGCTAAGAATATAGTCATTTGGAATTAGCCACCAGTGTTGGGGAAAGTTACTTAGTAATTGCGTTCCTCCCTGAAAAAGTAACTAATTACGTTACTTAGTTACTTTTTACGGAATGTGTTACTTTAGTTTTGCGTTACTTTTAAATCTGGACAGGGCTTGCTTGTTTGATATTTTTAATATTAAAAGATCGATTTTTAGCAAATGTAAAAGCCCTTTCACAACAAAAAAGTAAATAAATAAGCCTAAAACTGAAGTAAATTCACGTCTGTACAGTAGAACTGTAGGAAAAGGAAGTTCAACACTCTTCAGCAATGAGAAATATGAAGCACAAATGTTCTAAAGTAATCTAAAGTAAGTTTTTCTTATTAGTATGATTGAATTGGATCAGCAGAGGTCAACAGCAAAGACATTGGTTAATGAAATGGAAATAAATACATAAAGGAAACAAAAAGTAACTGGCTTAGTACTTTTTTAGTGGCTGTACATTTTTAAAAAGTAACTGTAAATGAAAAAGTGTAATTTTACTAGTTACTTGAAAAAAGTCATCTGATTATGTGATTTGTTTTACTTGTAATGTGTTACTCCCAACACTGTTAGCACCACTGTCAGTAGAAAAGCATAGATAAAAACAAATGATCTGCTATTTAATTAATTATTTATTTATACCTATCTCTGCCACTGAATAAAAAATAAAAAGGGCAATTGTTACTTTTTATTTTATAATTCAGACTTTTTTCCCTCAGAATTGCAAGATACAAATGTAAAATGTTCACATTTTTCTCAGAATTGTGAGATATAACAATTCAATACAATTCAAGATATCAGAATTGCAACTGATATCTTAAATTGTGAGATAAAAAAAGTCAGAATCACTAGATATAAACTCTGACTTGCGAGGAAAAAGTCAGAATTGTGAGTTTTTATCTTGCAACTCTGATGTTATTTCTCGCAATTGCAAGTTTATATCAAGCAATTCTGACTTTTTCTCACCATTCAGACTTTTTTCTCAGAATTGTAAGGTATAAACTCACACTTGCGAGAAATAAAGCCAGAATTGCTAGATATAAACTTTGAATTGTGAGAATTGCAATTCTGACTTCATTTCTTGGAATTGCAAGTTTACATCTCATGCTTATGTCAGACTTTTATTCTCCGAATTGTGACATATAAACTTGCAATTGTGAGAAATAAAGTCAGAATTGCTAGATAAAAACTCATAATTCTGAAAAAATAAAGTCAGAATTGCTAGATATAAACTTGTGAATTGTGTGTTGATTTGTGCAATTGTGAATTTATTTTTCACAATTGTGAGTTTATGTTTCGTAATTCTGTCTTTTTTCTCGTTTCATACTTTTTTTTCTCAGAATTGTGTGATATAAACTTAATAAAGTCAGAACTGTGAGATATAAACTCTGTGAGAAAAATTTTGAATTGTGAGTTTTAATTTAGGCTTTTTCTCACAATTCAGACTTTTTTCTCAGAATGGTAAGGTATAAACTCACACTTGCAAGAAAGAAGTAGAGAAGTCAGAATTGCTAGATATAAACTCTGAATTTTCGAGAATTGCAATTCTGACTTCATTTCTTGGAATTGCAAGTTTATATCTCATACTTATCTCAGACTTTTTTTCTCCGAATTGTGGGATATAAACTTGCAATTGTGAGAAATAAATTCAGAATTGCTAGATAAAAACGTTCTGACTTTATTTCTCTTTATTTAGTATTGGCACCCACCATTAAATCTCTACGGTAGTTATCACAGGGAAATTTGTGAAACAGCTCAGCTAAATTATTCATCTCGATGAAGATTTGAGCTTGACTGAATGAATGCTTCACAATTACAGTATGATAAGGCTTTGTATGTGGCAGTCACAGTCAGTGAGGGGTGGGGGTGCATTAAAATGCACTTATTTCTGCCTCAAAGAGCCATTGATTGATCATCAGCGTGTAACTCCACATGAAAGTGGCCGACAGGCAAGTCAGTTAGACTACTGTATTTTCACATTGACCTGTGAAAAGCGTTGGTCATTTCACTCAGGGCTATTTGAGGTCAGGTAGACGTCCCTTTTTACTCTGCAGCATGTGATTTGCACCATAAAAATCAAATATGGCATTAAAAATGCCATTAACGGCTGCGCTCTGAAAGACATTTGCCAGCTATGGCTGTTCATTTGTCCTGTGGTAAAACGTGTTTTTTTTTATAGTCATGTTCTTTGCTGACACACTACATGTTCATATGACATAGTAAATCTGTTGTGTGTGATTTTGCTAAAACACTTTTTGAGTTCCCTCTGTAAGGATTAATGGTCATCCTTTGTCATTTTTCAACTATATCAGGTCTTTATTACAGAGATTTAATTGTTTAATGTCATTGGATTAAAGTTGAACATAAATCCTGCATTATGTTAGCTATTGAATGAACAGAAAGAAGACTTCTTTCGTGAATGTATCCCCACCAGCCTCCAATCAACTTTTCTTCACGGTTAAATTTGTTGATTAACGTAATAAATGTCATGGGATGAAACGGTTACGACTCTTACGACACCTCTTCGGATCACGTGACCGACAGAGGAAAAGGCCAAATATGGTCCTGACCCAAGCTGCCGTCTGTCTGCTCAGCATGTGAGCATGTGTTTCATAACCCCTAAGAAGGTGTCTAGGTTATGTCTATGTGAGTAAGGATGTTTGTGTGCCCTGTGTGTATGCGTTGGCCAATTCATTGTGTATTTTAGTGCAAGGACCGTATGCGTGCGTGGGTGTGCGTGTGCGCAAATCCCTCCGCGTGCACATATGTGTGTGTGCCGGGACTCAGCAGAAGCCCAGCGTGGCTGTGTTCTGGAACCTGTTGTTCCCTGCTGCTCCATGCCCATGGTGGGGAGGAATAAATATATGCTTCCCTTCCTCACTGTCTCTGGCTGCTGCCAATAGAGCAGCCCGACAGAACGTACCCCCTGCCCTGACCCTCCTTCCCACACACACACACACACACACACACTCACGCACACACACCCTTACTGTGGAGCAGGTCACAGGCAGGCTGTGGAGAAGTGTGAGCTACCTGGAATCAGACCATAGAGTCATAGAGTTAGCTGAAGATTAACTGCTATAAATATTAATATTATTCATCCTATCATTATTATTACTTTGTTCACAATGTGCTTTTCAGAAGTGATTATTCAGATTAACAAACAGACTAATAAGAAAGAATATGGCTGTGATTCAGAAATTATTATTGTTATTATTAATATTGTTAATATTATTTTATGTTGTAGAATCTTATTAATGGTGTCAAATCAAAAATATGATTAATAATAATTATCAAAAGTATTATTATTAATAATTATTATTATTGTCCAATTTATTTTAGAAACATTTTTACAAAATTGTTTACAGAGTTCTTTTCAGAAGTGATTAGTCACATCAACAAATTAAGAAAGAATATGTCTGCAATTAAATAATAATAATAATTATTATTATTATTATTATTGCTAACGAAGTAATAATAATCATTATTATTATTTTATTATTATAATTATTATTGTTGTTTTGTTGTTGTTATTTGTAATAATAATAATAACAATTACTATTATTATTATTATTATTATTGATTTTAATTAATCAGAAGTAATCAAAAAAATGGATTTAAAGTGACATGCTTGATATTAAAAAAATAAAAATATCAAAAATGATTATTTTTGTTGTTGTTATTATTATTCTTATTAAAACATTTTACAAGATTGCTTACGAAATAATAATAATAATAATTATTAATCATAATCAACAAATGTATTTAAAAAGAACATGCCTGAAATGTAAAAATAAAAAACATTGTAGCATCATTTGTAGCATCACAATTATTATTATTATTGTTACTAAAATATTTTACAACATTGCTTACAAAGTGGTAGTAATATAACTATTATTATTATCCTTATTGTTGTTGTGATTTTTTGTTGTTATTATTTGTAATAATAATAATTATTATTATTATTATTACAATTTTATGTAATCAGATATGTTTAACAAATGGACTAATAAAAAAGAACATGCATGAAATAAAAAAAAATGCACTGGGCATCTGGGTTGTGTCAAATTAATACAAAATTATAATAATAATTATTATGACTAAAACATTTGACAACATTGCTTACAAAGTGTTTTTCAGAAATGAATGGTCACATCAATCAGAAAAATACTAATAGGAGATTTAAATTACTGTTTAAATAATAATAGAAGGTAAATGTGGTATTATTTACAGTCTGATATATTGAATTATTAAATGTATTAATCATACCATTAATATTAAAGTTGTTGTTGCAAATGTTGACAAAGCGCTTTTCAGAGACAACTGAAAGACGCAACCGCAAAAGTCTGTTCTGATGGAAAGGAGTCACATTGATCCATCTGACAGGACTCTCAGCCTTGCCAGATTACAGTGGGGATATTCACACTGCAGTCTTTCTTCTCTTGTTCCCATCACAAGAGCTTCATCACATCTTATCTTTAACCCCCAAATGCCCTCCTCCCTCTCCAGCACCCCTGTCCTTAAACTCACTCCCATTTGAGCTGTCAGTCACAGGCTGTATCAGAGTCTCCATCAGCAGGGTAAGGACTGAGCTGCGTTGTGACTGATTGCCGTAGTGATACAGGGACAGAGAGCTCACAGGCCAAAAAGTCATCAGTCTCTGAGGGGATTATGGGAGATGGTTATCTGAACCGATGACCGGCAGGGTGTGTGTTTGTGATTGTTTTTGAGGAATTTGTTGCTTAAATTTAAAGGTTCGCTGACCCTTAACATCCACGTCTTTATGTGCTGATCCAGATTTCAAGCACAACTCCAGTCAAGAGGATTTTAGCGTAATATTTTCAATCTAGTTGGCCTCTTGATGCAGTTTGAATGCTCACTTTTGTTCAATGGCCTAGCTGTGCTGGTTCCTCCATGCTTTTGCAAAGCTCAGAAGACAGTTGTTTTTTCTCTGCATCAAGCTTCAACTGGGGGTGGAATGGAAAGAGAAACCCGCGGCTAATTGTTTTTTTCCAGAGCTTCTCAAATGGAAGTTAGCTAATGAGGTTAGGCAGCTTGACCCTGTTGAGATCGCAATGTGGGTCTAATTGTGATCTCAGATCTGCTCATAATCCCTTAATTTGACAGAATGAAGGTAGCGAGTTGCTGGAGTGTAAACCGAAGGAGATGACGACAGAATGAAGTTTTAACAGTAGCAACACTATCGACTCGTGACAGTGAATCATCTGTTTTCAAAACTTTACATTGCTATGTTTGTCACATTGTATGGCATTATTGTATTGTATTACAGCAGAGAAAATAAAGTCAAAAACGCTCCTCTAAAATGTCTCTCTTTCTAAAATATGTATTATTGTTGTTATATTATTTACAGTAATGCATTTGAGATACGGTATGCATTTTGGCAGTTCATGAATTTCCTTTGCATCCAACCCATGATCTAATTAAATAAGTGATATACACTACCATCAATGCTCATCAAAGTTGCATTTATTTAATAAAAAACAGCAATATTATGAAATATTGCAGTTTAAAATAATGGTTTACTTAAAACTTAAAATATCATTTATTCCTGTGATCAAAGCTAAATGTTCAGCATCATTACTCCAGTCTTCAGTGTCACATGATCTTTCAGAAATCATTCCAATATGCTGATGTTGGAAACATAACATTTTTCGGGGGGTAAACTGTTATATTGCTGTACTCAGTTTGACAGCATTTTAGTGCCACGTTAAATAATTAAAAAAAATCTAAGATTACGAGATTAAAGTCGTAATATTTTGTGAATAATGTCAAAATTACGAGAATAAAGTCGAAATATTAAGAGAATATTACATGATTTGAGAAAAAAGTTGTAACATTTCAACTTTATTCTCGAAACATTTTTTTCTCATAATTTCTTGTGAATTTTAGATTTTTTTTTTTAAGGTGGCACTAAAACACTGTCATATTTCAGGAGTCTTTGATGAATAAAAAGTAAAAAAAAAGAACAGCATTTATTTAAAAAATATTTTTTTTGTATATATACACTACTGTTTAAATGTTTAAAGATTTTTTTTTTCCCAGCAAATTAATACATTAATAAAATTAATAACAAGTGATGCTAAAGACTTACATTGTTAGAAAATACTTTGTTAGAAAATAAATGCTGTTCTTTTTAACAATTAATTCTTTATAAAATCCTGGAAAAAGTATCACAGGTTCCAAAAAAATATTAAGCAACAAAAACTGTTTCCAACACTAATAATAAATCAGCATATTAGAATGATTTCTGAAGAATAGTGTGACCCTGAATACTGGAGTAATGGATGATAAAAATTCAACTTTGCATCACATGAATAAATTACATTACTCATAATGATTATTATAAATTATATAATCAAATATTACACATTTAGTTTAATAAATATTAATACATACATAAAAATATGTTTACATATTAATTTGTGTTATTAAATACTGTTTTGACTGAAGGAGGAAAAGTAACATTGCTTCCCCAAAACTTTTTATGTATTTAAACCTGGAAAAGAGTATTACATATATAACATGCTTTATACCAGGATTCTGATGGAAGACTTGTATTTTCTGTTTTATGTTTTTTTTTTAGGAATGCATTCGCATAATTTGACTTAAAGTAAAAAAAAAAGTGTCACTGAAAAAATAGATTTTCTGAGAAACTGCAAGTAAATTTCACAATTACAAGGACAGAGTGATTAAACAAATTTAATGTGAAACTTTGAAGTAGAAAAACTAGAAGTAGAAAATCTTTGATTACAACTTTGAAAAAAAAAATACAGTGCATTTTTATAATACAAATGTAAAAGCAAGTTGCCATCAGTAGTTGATGTCAGCCTTCACTCATACTTGTGGCTCTTGTATCCTGTACCTCAGCGCATTACGTGCTTTATATAGTTGATACTGGTGTTTGCTCCTTGTCCATTCCTTGTGGGCCTGGAGAAGCCCCCATTGGATGTTGTCTATTATGCAAACAATAGTGTTGTCATTATCAGAAGAACACCCCTTTGCAGGGCCTTGTCACTGGTTGTCACCATCTGATGAGTGTAAATTGCCCTGTTTCGTAACCAAAGTGAAAATGCAACACATTTAAAGCAGAGAGATTTGATAGGGTCCTGGTGTTATAAAGCCATTTGTTTATTTCTTTTTTTAAGCTCTTATATGCACCAAGCTGAACAGAAGGTCTTCATTATAGACTAGTCCTACCCTTGTGTGATTTGTTGGCAGTGTCTGCTGTCCTCAACTGGCTCCTCTCAGTGTCCCAGGCTGTGTTAATGTCAGATTGCGCTCAGGTTGCCGATGGTGGCTCTGGTTTCTCCATAGAAGCTGAGGCCAAGTTCACTGTCACTCATGTCCTCTCACACCTGTCTGCCTCGGCTTTCCTTGTAGTGTATCAATATTTCAGAAGGCCAGGGGAAGGGCAGAGGGTGACAAAATGAACAGGCCCAAAGGCTTCCTTCCTGACCCTAACCATAACCAGCCATGTCCTCAAGATTATGCAAAGGTTGTAATGGGTAAGATGAGACAGACTGAGTCATGTTAAAGCACACCTCGTACCATTTTATTAATTAAAATGAATGTGACAGTGTCAGACCTGATTAGGTAACTACTGTTCAAAAGTTTGGGGTGGGAAAGGTTTTGTAATCTTTTTGAATGATGGTGATCAAGGCTGCATTTGTTTGATGAAAACTGCTGTAAAAACAGTAATATTGTGAAATATTATTGCAGTTTAAAATAACTGTTTTCTATTTTAATATATATTCAAATGTATTTTATTCCTGTGATGCAAAGCTGAATTTTCAGCATTACTCCAGTCTTCAGTGTCACATGATCCTTCAGAAATCATTCTAATATGCTGATTTGTTATCAATATTGGAAACAGTTGGGAACCTGTGATACTTTTTAGGATTCTTTAATAAAGAAAAAAGAACAGCAGTCTTTTGTAGAAATACACACTACCGTTCAAATGCTTGAGGTTGGTCTCTTTTTTTTAGTTGAAAGAAATATTTTTTCTTTTTTGTAAGTGATGGTGAATACTTATATTGTTAGAAACTTTTTAACGCTTTATTCATTAAAGAATCTTGAAAAAAGTATCACAGGTTCCAATAAAATATTAAGCAACACAACGGTTTCAAACACTGATAATAAATCAGCATATTGTTAATAAATCTGAATGATTTCTGAAGGATCATGTGACACTGAAGACTAGAATAATAGATGATGATTCATCTTGGCATCACATGAATAAATTATATTTTACATTATATTAAAATAGAAAACTGTTATTTGAAATGCTTTAATTTGATGGAAAAAATTGGTAAAAAAAAAAAAAAAAAAAACAGAAATATTGTGAAATATTATTGAAATTAAAAATAACTGTATTCTATTTTAATATATTTTAAAATGTAATTTATTCCTGTGATGCAAAGCTGAATTCAGCATCATTACTCCAGTCTTCAGTGTCACATGATCCTTTAGAAATCCTTCTAATATGCATCATGAAACATTTCTTATTTTAATCACATTTAAAAACGCTTTTGTTGCTTAATATGTTTGTGGATGCATTTTTTCAGGTAAAAGCTTAAAAGAACAGCATTTATTAAAATCTTTTTTAAACATTAAAAATGTCACTTTTGATCAATTTAATGTGTCCTTTCTGAAAAATGTTCTTAAAAAACAAACAAAAAAATCTTATTGACCCCAAACTTTTGAGTAGTATAGTGTAAATTGATTGTAGATTTACCATCAAAGAGTTTCTGTTTTTCTCTTGGCTAATAAAGTTGTAAATTTGAATGCCGTAAATCATGATTCAGCTACTAAACAAAAAAACTATTTTTGTTAATCTATGTTATGTGTTGTTGCAAATGTGGTACTTTTGCAAGATTTTGTTCAAAGTCAGATCTGAGAGCAGTTGTCTGTTTAATCCGTTGACAGCCCAAGGCTCTGTTCATCCCATAATATTTATTTTCACGCCAGCATTAGCATCGGGGTATGTAAACGCAAACTTGTTTGTTGTTCCAATGATAGAGCAGCTGCACACTGAGTCATCAGTTTTTTCTCTTTATGACTGAGCTTGAGATGTTGCATTTTAAATCCTGTTGAACGTTATTTTTTATTTGTCAGTTACTCCTCTGAGTTCAACATTCAGACACATGGGCGTCATTTATGACTGAATCCTTTAAAATGAGCAAATACTGTACCACTAGTTTAAAAGTTAATACAGGTACACATAGATTAATGATTTATCAGAGCCACAAAAGATCAGGCTTACTTAATTATGCATAACCTACTTGTTCTACCTCCCAGCCAGAAATGTATTTTATTGATTATTGATGATTTTATTGTTTAAATTCTTACTTTAACTTCTAATTATTATGTTTTCTCTCCTCAGGATGAAAAACAAGTTGTGGTACTTTGAATTCGGCACCACAGAGACCATCTCGGCCACTTGTAAGAAGCTGAACGAATGCATCGAGGTGGAGGTGAGTTCAGGACATTCAGCCTCAACAGTGCCTTGTTATACTTGACAGCAAATGTTGTAATTATATACAGCCACGCTGACAGTCTTTCAACTGTGTATATGGTTAGTATCTCCACTGAATACTTCCTTCAACAAACTGTGATTCATTAATGCAGCTGGCTACAGTATCTACAGTAAACCTCAGGCTGCTCTTACTCAGTCAGTGTTGAAGGAACATGTCAGAACGTCTATCGGAAAGCAAACAGTGGCAGACGACCTCTGTTGACAACGTTCCCAGCATGTGAAACTTTCACACTGTCTGTGGTTAGACCTACATAATGAATGCAATGAGTTTAAATGACAATGACGAGTATTTTTGTAGCTTGATTTAAGCCTAAATCTGTTTAAACGTTGATTTTTTTTTTAGTACTGATTTTATAGTTATTCCTAAAGGAGAGGTTCACTTCCAAAATTAAAATTTCCTGATAATTTACTCACCCCCATGTCATCCAAGATGTTTGTCTTTCTTCAGTCACAAAGAAATTAAGTTTGTTGATGAATTTTGCCCATATAGTGGACTTTAATGGTGGCAAACGCTTGTCATTTTCTGAAAGAAAAAAAAAATTATATACTTTTTAACCACAAATGCTCGTCTTGCACTAGCTGTCAACGGATTAAACGGACAACTGCTCTCAGATCTAACTTTGAACAAAAAACTTGCAAAAGTACCACATTTGCAACAACACATAACATGGAAACTGCAATTTGGACCTTCAAACCATTGATCCCTATTGAAGTCTACTTAATGGAGAAAAATCCTGGAATGTTTTTCTCAAAGTTTCTTTCTCCCACTCTTGTGTGGGATCTCGCACAGATCGAGGCATCTCATTATGTCGTAAACGTGTCAGCATTTGTCTTTTGAAGTTTGTGTACTTTTCCACTGTACTGACGCCCTTGGTTTGATTCAGGGTGGTCTGTGACATCATACAATACTGTACAGCATTTCTATTTTTGGATCGCCCGCAGGCATTTTTAGACTAGTTTCACATCTCTTGTGTCTGGAATGCCATTGCTATTGATGCGCCACTCCTGATAGTTAAGTACATGAATGCAGTTTATCATGCTTTAAGTGCTTTGTCATTTTTTTTATACATATTATTGTTCAATATTTTAGGGTCAGTTAAATTTTTTTGTAAAGATATAAGTACTTTTTTTCAGCAAGGATGCATTAAATTGACACATTTATAATGTAAAAAATTTGTGTATTAAAGTGTAAATATATAAGAAATATTCCACATTTTTGTTTTTCTGTTTCTGTCCCAGTGTGATGGCATCATTTTGGATCTCAGCAGCACGTCCCTGGAGGGTATCGCTGTGCTCAATATTCCCAGCATGCACGGGGGCTCCAACCTGTGGGGCGAGACCAAGAAAAGACGGAATTACAATCGCATGAGTAAGAAAGTGCCAGAGAGGATGACTGGCAGCACTGTCACCGATGCCAAGGAGCTCAAGTTTTGCGTGCAAGGTGAGTCAGACTTTAGGACATAAACGGCTGAATAAGATCTGGGTTGCTCCTGAAATGTTCTTACAACCTACAAGTTTCTAAATATATATCAGAGAAATGATCCGTTTGCATTCAGTTGTTGCTTCTGGCCGTTTCATTGTAGTTCATTTAAGTGCCGATGACGAAATTGACTGAAACCTCTGATTTCCTGCCACTTCTAATAAATTTCAAATTACTGGCCATCTTCGGTAGATCAGCACACAATGTGGAGCTGTTTCATATGCAGCTCTGACTCACAGCTGCCGTGGAGGAGCCGAAAGCTTTTAACCGTCGCTAATGAGCGGGAGCCTCTCCGGCTGCTCGTTACACTGATGTTCAGTCTCACTGTGTTTTGGGACTTCCTGCGTTCGTTTCCCAGAGTGTGAGGCGCTATTAGAAGTGCTAATCGTCATTTAGGGATAGCGCTATCTGTGTCAGCGCCTCAGTGAGAGTAGAGTACCAGCTTTTCCAGATCACACAGTAGAGGTTGGTGTCACCATCCTACTAAATGTTCTTGAGGGAGGGAAAGTCACCATAAACGCCCTTGTGACGCCAGCCTCCGAGGCCCTGGCGTCACCATCAGCTGTCTCAGTCAGTGATCAGAGCTCGGATGTGACTGTGCCTTCCAAGGTCAGAGCAACAGCAGCTGTTTCAGGTGGCGGTGAATCAGCTTCCAGCTCCAGGCCTGTGTTTTGTCCAAAGGAAATAAAAATTCTGTCATCATTTTCTCACAATACATAATTATATATATGGGAGCCTGGACCACAAAACCAGGCTTAACTAGCACGGGTATATTTGTAGCAGTAGCCAAAAATACATTGCATGGGTCAGAATAAGCCAAGAAGAAATGTTCGTAAATTTCCTACCATAAATATATCAAACCTTAATTTTTGATCAATAAAATATGCATTGCTAAAAACTTAATTTGGATAACTTCAAAGGTAGTTTTCTCAGTAGTTAGGTTTTTTTGGCACCCTCAAATTCCAAAATTTTAAATAGTTATATCTCAGCCAAATATTATCATATCCTAACAAACCATACATCAATGGAAAGCTTATTTTTTCATGTATACATCAATCATCAATTTCTGAAAATTCACCCTTATGACTGGTTTTGTGGTCCAAGGTCACATATTTCTTAAAGAAGATGTGAGATGCCCATTTTCCACAAGTTGATATGATTCTTTAGGGTCTAGGTGTCGTGTAAAACAACACCCTTTTTACCTTGTCATAAACAGCTCTGTTCACAGCGACCCATTTCGGTATATAAGACCCATTTCGGTATATAAGATATTTTACATAAATGATGTTTATAATACTGTGTTGTTACCTGAATGATCCACAGCTGTGTTTTTTTTGTTAAGTTATTGTTGTTCATGACTCTCTTGTTTGTCCTGAACAGTTCAACTGCCCGCTGTTCTTCAGAAAAATACATAAAAATGCTGAAAAACCAAAGAATCTGTAGGACTTTTCTGAAGAATAGTGGGCAGTTTCTGGGAAAAACCAAAACATGGTGAAATTTTACCTTTTTAAGGTTTTGATACCATATAAAAAGGTGGGTTCAAGGCCTTTCCAAAACTGTTTTTATTTTGTCCATAGCTTGAACGTAACAAAAGTAGCTATCTGAAGTTGGCTGATTTTCAGGAATGGAATTTTGAGAAAAACGGGTTTAAAGTGAGAAGTGTTTTACTTTCACCTTACGGGTTTAAGAGAGCGCTGTCATGAGCGCTATACTGCAGTACTACGCTAACGTCTGTTTTCTGTTGTTTATCATGGGTATAGTCTCCAAACTTTTGATTACCCCTTGTATGTTTAAATAGCACAAATAATGTACCTTGTAGTTGTAGTGTACATGTAGAAATGCGAGCGCAGCACAACTGTTCTCACACTGTTTATATAACAGACTGTCATCGTACTCCTCCTCATTAGTAACTTCATCATCCGATCCTTCATCTCTGGATATGAAATAGTCCATTATAACATCATTTAGGGCACTGACATCACCAGGATTGAGCAGATTGAGACAAGCTAGATCGTTTGAATGAGCAGCTTCTTCCGACGGACACATTTATTAAATATGTTACGTGGTTTATTTTGATAGGTTAACTGTGTTTTTGTGGAGTTTCGAGAAAGCACCTCCGCAGCACGTTCGTAACATTAGAGAAAGACACTTTCATTTCTGCTTGCTGCAATAAATCGCAATTTTACTGCACTAAACAAGTGAAATTTGCCAAGATATTTTCAGAGATGATAGACAAGATGTTGTAGAATAATAATTTAATGAAAACCTAATTTTGACAAAAAATTGACATTCAACCTATTTTTCGAAATTCTTGAAAACGTCCCAGCGCAACGTCCGACGGGTTTTCCCAGATTGCATCACATATGTAGATGTCTTTTATGTGAATTATCTTATTCAGATTAGTACTAAATAAAAAATAACATGCATTTTGTATGATCCTTCTTATTTTGGTAAAATAATAACCTTTTGCAGATTCTGCAAGGTATATGTAAACTTTTGACTTCAACTGTATATAGGTAAAAACAATGCTTTTGACATTATTTGCAGTTCTTCTCTGCCTCAACTAGTATCTGATAGACAAACTTTGATCAGCTTCATGCAGTGTGACTGGAGTGTGCGTGTAAAAGTAAGTGCTTAAAAAAAAAGTGATATTTTCCAAATGGAGCCTCACAGTACTTTCATGCATGGCCTCTTCTTTTAAGTCAACATGACCATTGTGTGGGCAGCAAGACCCTTGAGATGTTTTGTTTTGTTTTGTTTTTAGATGACGTCAGTAAATGATGGTTGTGACCTACGAGAGCAGTGTCTTGAATTTGAAATGCCCTCTGATGTATTTTGGCACCTCTGTCTTTTTTGATGACCTGTGTGTTCATCACCTGTTCCTACTCTTTCTCTGTCTTTGATCCGTTTCAGTTCTCTTCACAGTTACAACTCTCTCGTCCCTCTCTCTCTGTACTCCACTGACTGAACTCACATGAATCCTGTTACCATGGAGACCCCCAGGCCCTCCTGAACCGAGGAACAGCACAGGGATCGAAAGAGAATGAGAGGTTGGGAGGGAGGGAGAGAGAGTGGGCTGCTGTGAGCAGTGTGACTCATATCAATAATCTTTAACTGGCCTTCAGGCACAAATACTCAACCAACACTGCGTACAGCACATACAGTAGAGGTCTGTAGCCACATCCCTGAAGTAACTGTGATCACTCCGTCAGTTAGTTAGTTGGTTGGTTAGTTCAACCATTTGTCTTTTCTATTTAGCATAAAGAATTGAGTGCTACAGGGTTTCTGAAAGTTCACCAGTCATGTAGTAGGTGATGCCAACTTGCTCCACATGTTCAGATAGCACAGGTTGCACTCTGTGAAAATGACTTGCTGTTTACAGCTGTGAGAGCATGACCTCATCTCCACCTCTCTATGAAGTGTATTTTGAGGTTTATATGAATAGAGAATTCCTGTCACTCACTCCACGCAACAATTTCCACATGACTCAGGTCCTAATGGATGCCTGCATGTGACTGTTGCATTAGTAGGGGTGTTGTTAGGCTTCTCGCACTGAATCTTTTCTGGATAGTCCTGAAGGTTGTAGAGGTTTATTTTTGGCCATAATAAACTTTCCCCAATTTTGGTGGATATTATATAATAGCTTGTTATTTTTATATTATATAATAGTAGGTAATAGCTCTCCACTAGATATTTTCTTGTGTTTGTATGTTTATATATGTGACCCTGGACCACAAAACCAGTCATAAGTAGCACGGGTATATTTGTAGCAATAGCCAACAATACATTGTGTGGGTCCAGAATTTTTCTTATGCCAAAAATCATTAGGATAATAAGTAAAGATCATGTTTCATTAAGATATTTTGCACATTTCCTACCGTAAACATATCAAAACTTAATTTTTGATTATTAATATCCATTGCAAAGATCTTAATTTAGACAAAAGGGTGATTTTCTCAATGTTTCGATTTTTAGCACCTCAAATTTAAGGTTTTCAAATAGTTGTATCTCAGCCAAAAATTGTCATATCCTAACAAACTATACATTAATGGAGTTTTTTTTTGTTGTTGTTGTATAAATCAATCAAAAAAAATAAATATCTGTTATATTCATAGTTTAATGTCATTTTATCTTTTTGCTAGCAAAGAAGGCAGCATTATTAGCCAAATTAAAAACCTTATTAAAAGCTGAACTCTGGTTTAAAGTATTCATATATGTTGGTAGCTTTGCTTTATGAAATGGCACTAATTTAACAATTTTAGAGTTGTTGTTGTTGTTCCCTTGATCTGATGTTCATTAGTTATTTTTCTAATTTTTTTGTCACTGTGTTAGCAGCTTTAACAATAGTTGTGTAAAATTTATTAAAGTATAAATGTATTAATTTAATAAAGTAATCACTTTAGCATTTTATTTGAAACATTTTCTCACAGTTCACGTCAGAATATTTACTAATAAGAATAAAACGATTTTTTTATGCTAGAACTGAAAAAATGCTAGAAATGTTTATAGGGACAGTTAAAATATAAGAGGGATCAGTATGATTTTTTACGTTTATGCTGAACAAGGCTACGTTTATTTAATTACAACGTATTGTATACAATGTATAAAACTATGTGTTAAAATGTAATTTATTCCTGTGATGCAAAGCTGAGTTTTCAGCATCATTACTCCAGTCTTCAGCGTCACATGATTCTTCAGAAATCATTCTAATATACTGATTCGATGATGACGAAACATTTCTTCTTATTAATTTTGAAAACAGTTGTGCTGCTTAATATTTCTGTCAGGATTCAGGCTGAATAGAAAGTTTAAAAGAACAGCATTTACTTGAAATATACACCTTTTCTAACTGTAAATGTCACTTTTGATCAATTTAATGCATCCATGCTGAATAAATGCATATAAAAATCTTATTGAACCCAGTCTTTTGAATGGTAGTGTATCTTGTAGTAGCAACAAAGCGTGTCTGTGACGAGATTCATGTGATGATAATGAGTTAAATATAACTTGAAATGATTATGTGAAAACATGCAAAACCTGCCTAATCACAATACACAGGCATTTTGGCAGAAATTAACACCGCTTCTGCCAAAAAAAATGGTCATGGTTGGAATGTTCAGGATTTGTTGTTTTCTTTCCATGTTTGTATATTTCAGGAGCAGCTGAAATAATGAAGCAGTATTGGCATGCTAGACAGCATCTCCACATCTCTTATCTCAAATCGGCTGTTCCCTTTTCCTCTCTTTATTTCAGGGTCACAGAGGGACATTTTGTCCTTTCACCTGCTTCCCACACCCTTGAACTCTTTCTCTTTATGGCTCGTACACAAGTCGCTCCACCCTTCCCACAGCGATCTTGCCACACACGGCCTCGTGCTGATGGCTATTTAAGGGCACTGGGACCATTCATTGTTACATCCCACAAACAAAAACACACACATTCACAAAATAACACACACACTCGTAAACACAGAGCGAATGATTTGTGTCGTATTTCCTCACTCCCGTCGCACATGACAGGAATAGAAGTGAAACTCTCCACCCAAAGAGCATTGTGGGAACACGGTGACTCATTGGACGAAAAGGACGCTTTCCACTGTGGCTCAGCGTCCTCGATCAGTGGCCAAAAAAGCCAATCGACAGCTTTGCTCTCGCTTCAGCAAGACTGATGGACATTTGAAGAGTGGCTCTCACCCATCAGGGGTTCAAAATCATTGAAGATGTTTCTGGCCCAAGGGGCCCTTTCCCATGATCTGCGTCATGAGAGCTGTGATTGTTGGCCTGCTTTGTGAGAGGAGCTTTGTTTGTGAATGGCATGGGAACAGAGGTTGGGAGACTGGCGAACTCTTTTGCATGCAGAACGCTAGCGAACAGAGCATGTGCGGGCAGAGCGCATCCGTACAGTGAGTGTGTGATAGTGAGGAGAGCATGAGCAGTGTAGCAGACTATCAGTTGGGCTCTCATTGAACAACACCCACCACGGAATGTGAGTCATGACAAGTTATGAAATGCCAAACAATGTAAAAATTAACACCTATCGTTCATTTGAGCTCGTCGTAGCGCTTCTGAAATGTCTGCCTCGGTGTGAGGCTGTTTTAAGACATGTCACAATACTGACATAATGAGAACGCCTTTAATGAATAGAAGCATGGGAATGAAGTGTGTCATAAGGAGTATACTGTATAAGTAGAGCAGGGCTGAAGCTATAGCTAGTATAGAGAACAAGCTTGAGAAAAAATGTGCAGAGTTGGACTGCATTCACAGAAATCTTATGGAAAAATTATGAAAGTTTGTAAGAATGTTCCTTAGTGCAGTGGTTGAAAAATTCTGAAGACATTCCTTAAGAACATCATATATTTATCTTAATAATACAAAGACAGACTGATTGTGTATTACTCATGAGATTGCCTTGTGTACAATTAATTCAAAACTTTACACTGGTAAATCTTAAAGGGATAGTTAATTACTCATTCTCATGTCGTTCCAAACCTGTATATTGTAAACTGTATATTTTTGATTAAATCTGAGAGCATCACATCAACAAAATAGTCCATGTGACATCATTAGTTCAACCGCAATGTTATGAAGTTATGAGAATACTTAAAAATAAAAACTAAAATAACTTTATTCAACAGTTCTTTCTGTGTCACCCTAGTATCATTTTGGAGTATGCATGAGTGTGCTTTAATCTGCACATAAACAACCACTGATGTCTCATGGGCTGTTTGTTGATGTTCTTGGTACCTTTCTGGATCTTGAACGTGGTAGGACCCTTGCTGTCTACGAATGATCAGAGAACTTAAATACATGGGGTAGTTAGGGGAAACACAGGTAAACAGAATGAGTAATCAGACTAGACAAGAACAGGAACAAGACCAAAAAAGGGCACACAGGAACTAAACTAATCAAGGAGAGACAGAAACAGGGGCGAAAACACAACAAAACAAGTACATATTCCTAACAGTCATACAGCTTAAAACATCCTGACGGACATAAATTTCATTTTTAGGTGAACTTTCCATTTCATAGAACATTGTTGGATATTCTTAAAGGGATAGTTCACCCAAAAATTAAAATTCTGTCATTAAATGCTCACCCTCATGTCGTTCCAAACCCGTAAGACCTTCGTTCACCTTCAGAACACAAATTAAGATATTTCTGATGAAATCCGACCGACACGGATGAGAAGAAATTGTTAAATAAATTTGTTGTTTTTGATTTCTTTTTGCACAAAAAGTATTCTCGTAGCTTTATAACATGACCGTTGAACCACTGATGTCATATGGACTATTTTAACAATGTCCTTACTACCTTTCTGTGCCCTGTGGTAGTTGTCTATGCAGGGTCAGAAAGCTCCTGGATTTCATTAAATATATCTCAATTCGTGTTCTAAAGATGAATGATGGTCTTGTAGGTTTGGAATGACATAATTAATGACAGAATTTAGATTTTAGTTGAACTGTCCCTTTAATTTTTTTTTTAAGTAAGATGAAAATAGGAATAGAATTTTTGTGAATCCAGCCCAGAGAAGTCTTTGTAAAATGTATGTTAGAAAAGTTTACATAAGCAAAGCCGGAGAATAGAGCATTGTGTATGAAGAGCTTAATCATAAAATATGATAGTTAGGAGTGAATAGGCTCTGAGAGATGGAAGCTTTTGAAAATAACATATGCTAAAAAAAGAGTATATAAGACAGCTTTGAAATTAAGCATGCAGTTGGAGATTTCACTGATAAAGTTTGATAAAGAAGAGTCTGAAACTAAAGCATAGTGGAGAAGAAAATCTCTTTGTTTAAGTATACCAGTAAAGAGTGCATAAGAAGACCTTCGTAATGAGGTATGCTAGAAAAGCAGCATTTTTCAGTGTAGTTTGCAGGAGAAGTGTATATAAGTTTAGAGTACAGGAATGCTCATTCTAAGTGAGCGTGAGCTGTAACACAGGCTGATACTGTGGACTGTGGATTGTGCTTTGTAAACACTGAGAGGTGGCTCTCATGCTCCGTCCATGTGCCAAGAGACCGTCCACCCCCGCACCTCTACCACAGCTTCTGCAACCTCTCTAGCTCTTTCTGACCATCTGCCTTTACTTCTACTAACCCAAAACACGAAAGGGACACCACAGGCCAGAACCCACCAGAATCACAATAAATAATTCTCCTCTCCTCACCCATGTGGAATCCCACAGACCCCTCACATGAGAAAAGACCTGAAATAGAGAGTTTTCTGTCTTCTGACAGCACCTTTATGAACTGGTTTAATTGCTCTTTCTGCCGTAGGATTAATTCCATTCAGCATTTATATAGTTTTACTAATGGTAAGCATCACAAAGCAGCTTCACAGGGTGTCGGGTCTCCACTCCACTCAGCAAGCGCAAGGTGACCGCAGACAAAGTAAGAAGAACAGTTGTCAACCTGTATGCATTACACAGTACAATGCACATTCAAGCATCTGAACAGTGTGAGCTTTCTGAAGTGCGAGTGACTTTGAAAATGCTAGTGTTGGAGAGTATGTTGACCTCAGTAGTGTTCGCTGTCTGACTTTGTTAACTGAGAATGGGCTTGCACTAAAGTGAATGGCAGTGAACAACTAAAGTTTGTCATTGTCTATGATAAACACGGTTGGTGCGGATCATGTGATTTGTTTAGATTACTGTCATTTGTTCTATACCTTCAACAAGACCCTGCTTAGCCAGGACTTAATATCCTCCACACAATGCATTCTGACACGGTTACATAAGAAGGCGTTTGTGAGCTATTCTTAGAGCTGCCTCACTGTGATGCGCTGCCTGGAATAAGAAAGCCCAGACCTGACAGAGCGGGAAACATTCGTGTCGTGAGGAAAATAAGGCTCCCGTCAATTTTTTCCCCACCCTCTCTTTATTATTATTTTATTTGCTGCTTTTGGGGCAACGAACAAGAGGCTGTGTGTTTGATAATAATACGTTTGCTCCATGAAACAAAAGACGAGGCTGACAGTAAATACACAGTTGAATATAGCATACAGCATATGTGAATATATTATTACTTGTCTTTTTACAGTGATTTACAGAATTTTCATAATAGCTGGTTGACTATATTTTGTTTGCAAAAAATTAAAAAAATCCTAGCTACTGAAGCACACGCTATGTAACACTGAGCAATGGCATTTTTACAACAGATTGAGTATGGATCTGGCTTGTAACACGTCCTGATTTCCAGTCATTTGCTGTCAAATCAATAAATAAAAAAAAATATGAAGCATCATATGTAAATATGGATTGGATATATTTGACGGCACAAGTGTGTAAATACATAAGAAACAACACAATGGAGTGTCTTTAAAAACTCTATTTTGTGCAAACTACTTACTTCCGCCATGGAGTCAAATCTCAAGTTGGCAGTTTAACAGCTGAGCCCAAGCCTCTGTATATATATATATATATATATATATACAACAATTCATCCATTTTTTAGCTCAATCTCATACTCACAATAAAACATTAGTTTGAATGTCCGCTGAGGAAAGCGATATTTGTGTCATAC
Organism: Cirrhinus molitorella; assembly: GCA_033026305.1. NCBI lineage: Eukaryota > Metazoa > Chordata > Actinopteri > Cypriniformes > Cyprinidae > Cirrhinus > Cirrhinus molitorella. The sequence goes on along the minus strand of CM065122.1, from coordinate 24,622,495 downwards.
TAGTCTTTCATCTGTTAAGGGTAATTTCCAATGACAGCACTGCTCAGTGCATTTGTTGGCTGTGTCTTACAAGCAGTTGTTAAAAAAAAATATCATTCTAGAGGCATCAGAGCCAGCAGCAAATTCCAGAAGATCTGACCGAGGTAAGCTGCTCGGCAAATTTTCAAATAGGCGTTATCTTTATTAACAAACCATTTGAAATCCACCATGACACTGTGAGAAATACCAAAAGCGGATGGAACAAATGGTCAATGGTTGGAGTTCCTATACAACTAGAATATCACACTCCTCTCAGCGAATCAGATTCGAGAACCAAAAGCAGCTGTTGTATTTAGTTTAATTTCATCTGCAATTACCACATTAAAATTATTCAAAATATTTAATAAACACATAAAGGATATAGAATTTTGCTGGCAAATTAGTGTTCGCAGAGGTCTGTGAGCACAGAGTCCATGTAGATCAGTCTGAGGCTGAATATTGTTGCAGTTTTAGGTGTTAGAGAGCCATTTGTCACTCACATTACTTCATAGTGTCAGTGCTGAAGTCCTAATCTGCCCTCTTTACCTCCCTCTTTTCTTCTTACAGCCCTCAATCCTATTATTGATTCTGGGAAAACTCCTGAGATGTATAGAGCTCAGGAAGCATCAAGATCTTTGACATGCTTGTCAAATAGTGGCATTGTAGAGGTGGATAAAGGATACCAGTCACAGATTTCTCTGTTGGGGCACTTCATAGCCCTTCAAGTGAAGCATACGGTTTGCTCCCCTCTCAGCAAAGCTCTCCTGTCTGACCTTTCAGAGGAGGAGAGTCACAATATCCCCCGGCAAAGCTGCACAGTCAGGCAGGTTCAGACCTCTCCACTCCTCATCAATCAATAAACACTTTATAAACACTGGCAGGCAGCTTTTTCTTTTCAGCCAGGTCATGACTCAACAAAAGAGATTCACAGGTCATACCACATGCTGAAATCTATCACACAGCAGCATCAAGAGCATTGAGAAACCAGTGGCTGGCACAATTTTATTCCGCTAATCCACTTTGGACACTCTCTAAACTTTGTCATCTAACTCTCATTAGAGTATTAGTAGACTGTTAGGTTTAGTTGATTAAGTTGATATGTAGTTGCTTACATGCAACTGAGTGAGAAGAAAACTTTTAGGTTTTGCTATGCAAAATCTTTTACATCTCTCTAAAAATATCTCCAAAAATGTATATGCAATCGTTAATACCTTCTCCTTGAAATATGTAGGTCTCTGCTTAATGAAATGAATTGAAGCTTCTCACAGAAGTCCTTGTTGAGCGAGTAGGCTTTCCTGGAGTGTACTAGCACAGTTTAGAAGTTGGCCATGTTCACTGAGGACAAGTTTTGTGATATGTGCCGTGAAATTTGCTCTGTGAAATATTTAAATTTGACAGTGACGCACTGACTTGCTCCCTGCGTAAATGCAATATTAACAGCTACTGAATTCAGTAACATCAGTAACACTGAAATCAGGAATAGATGTTTACTTTTCTTTGTAGTTTGTATAGTTCTGAGTGTTTTCAAGAGACCCGATCTTTATATAAAATTTCAACTTTCTAGGTTAATTCAGGGTTTTGCCTTAAACTAAGCAGATTTTGGTCAAATTTGATGATATGGTTTCATTTCTAAAAATGAAAAGTATTTTTATTAAATAATATTAGCAAGGATAAATATTTTAGCACATGTCTTTCTCTTTATTAATGTACGGTAGTTAATGCATTAATGGAATCTTATTGTAAAACAGAATTTGTACCACTGTGCCACAATTGGTTACAATTTATATGCATAAACCGTATATTCATTCATAAAAATGAACCTAGATTAAGAAATGTAAAAACTATTGTTGATTTTTTCATTCATGATACCCAACACTCAAACAATGCTTACATGTTGAACTTTCTTGTAACGTTTTACCAGAATCTTTTTAGTATCATAACCATATTTGTTGTCTTTTCATATTTTGACCTTTCATTGTAAACCAAATTCAAACTCTGTTCATTTTTTTAATGCTATTTTTGTCTGGTCAGCAATGTGTGTGACATTTATATGGAGCTCAAACTTGCATCATTGTCCTTGCACAAGCCTCTATCTCCTAGGACACGAATAAGCCAGGCGACAATTTCCTGCTGGGTTGCAAAAGTCTGTCTGTGTTGTGTCAGGTGACATTGTGAAATTATTAACAGTGTTTACACTGTTAAACAACATACATTCTCCTCTAAACAAACCAGTGCTGCCTGTCTGGATTCTAGGCAGCTGATGGGAGTAAACATAAGCTGTTTGCAGATGTGCCTTTAAGTACATGTCACACATCAGAGGCCTTTTTGTTAATGATAGGCTGGATGAGCTTTGAATTTTATAGACGGACCCAGCATGAGTAAATTCGAAAATTTTCTTTGACAGATCGGTCTGTATAGTGTATATTTAGCCTGAACTGAAGAGTAGTTCTGGGTTGTGCATCCATCCACTGAACAGCTAGATAGAGCTTACACTGATAGGCCAATTTTTAGAATGAATGAGTGTTAATGAGAAGAGAGATTTATATTACCTTTTTTTGGATTGCAGTGTAGTAAGCTACCTGATCTCATGACGAAAACGTATTTGTCGCAAAACATGAAATACATACCAATAAGTGCATATCACTGCAGTTTCCAATGTTTTACTTTATGTTTCACTTTGTGGGCAAACGTACATGGTGGTACGTATTTCGCATCTTGCAAAAAAATTCCCACAGGTACATTTTCGTCATGAGATCAGGTTGGTTGTAGTATAGCATGCCTCATTTTCTTGAGAATGAATTCTCAATCTTTGATATGTCTTCAGTGATCTCTCATTTTAATTGCTTCTATTTTGCAAATGAAGATAGTTTTAGCGCTAGTCTTCAGATTGGTAACACACTGGAAACAAAGGACCCCATATGTTTCTCCAAAAACTCTAAATATTGTCAATAGTTCCTCCAGGAACCTTTCAGAAATCATCGAAGAAATGACTTTGAGGTACTTGGGTTCTATTTAAAACAATAACTATTAAAAAAAAGGAAAATTGTATTAAAGCCCAAATAAAATAAATTACAATGATAATTTAAAAAAAATCTGTGTGTTCTATTATCAGCTGCATTCATACTCTTGTGATGAAGTTTCATGTAATACCCACTTCGTCATGTACTGATTTGATTGCAATGGCTCTTGAATAATGATTCACAGAAAGAGGATTTTTATGAAATAAAGAGGCTTTTATAAATCACTCATTTCTCCTACTCTGCAACAGACATATAGTCATTTCCCGAGTGTGTGTGTGTGTGTGTGGATGGGACACTTGCTGCCATGACCCTGTTGTGTGTGCTAGTGTGAGTAAGAGAAAGTTAATGAGTGAGTAAAGGGATAACAATGTTCCACAAGCATTTACTAAAGCTTAGCCTGATAGTAAGCTTAACCGCTGACCTCAGTGCCTTTTTTCCTTGTAGTTCTATGCTCATTTTCTCTCATATTACCAAATGAATTTCATTTTACTTTATCATTGTGTTGGTGTGTTTTGAAAATGCAATTTAGATTCACCTATATGACTTTGCTGTTTTTCCTTCGTAAAAATAAAACGTTTTAGCCCACATCTCTTTTATCGCAATTGTTTATCCTAGACAGCAACGAGACTTGAGACTTTTTCCCTATATTTTTTGGAGTTTTGGAAGAGGTCTTAAAGGGATAGTTCACCCAAAAATGTAAATTCTGTCATGATTTTACTCACCCTTGTGTCATTCCAAACCTGTATGACTTTTGTTAGTCTTTGAAACACAAATTAAGACATTTTTAAATAAGCTTTAGAGATTTTAGGAAATTGATTTTTCTTTTATGCCAAACATCATTAGGGAAATAAAGATCATGTTCCATGAAGATATAAGTTTCTCACTGTAAATTATTAATATTAGATATATAAGATTAGTAATATGCATAGCTAAGAACTTCATTTGGACAAAGTTAAGGGCGATTTTCTCATTATTTAGATTTTAGATTTTCAAATAGTTGAATCTCAGCCAAATAATGTCCTATCAAACCATACATAAATGGAAAGCTTATTTATTTAAATTTCAGAGGACTTATAAATCTCAATTTTTAAAAAAAAATTGACCGGTTTTGTGGTCCAGGGTCACATATTTGATGTGCTCCATGTATGTGTGTCAGTCAGTTTTTATGCAGAGATAAAACCCATAGGATGAAAGTTTTGAAATGGCATAAGGGTGAGTAAATGAGGACAGAATTTACATTTTTGGGTGAACTTTACATTTTATGCTCACTAAATATGCAATCAAAAGATCTTATTATGAATTTGTCATCAGGTTCTTACAAGACCAAAATAACCTGAGCCATCCCATACAGTTTAACTAATAAAAATAATAATTTAGTTCTCCTTAAGCAGCTGATAAAAAGTTCAATACTTCAATTAAACGTAACCATGAATCTGTTTGTCTTTTCTTCTCTGGCAAAACAGATTTGAGTGATCAGCTTCTGGAGGTGGTGGGTTTGGAAGGTGCCATCGAGATGGGTCAGATCTACACAGGCCTCAAGAGCGCTGGGCGGCGCCTTGCACAGTGTTCCAGTGTCACCATCAGGTCAGCAGTTCATGCCTGTCCACATACACATTGACTGAAAGTTCAGTATTTGTCCAAACGCTCATAGACAAACACTCGCGTCAATGGCTCTGAAACATCTCTCTTCCCCCTCCCCCCTCAGCAGGACGTCCTCTCTTGGCCAATCCAGCCAGTAAATCAGACCTTTGACCTGCTGTCACTCGCTTCGCCAACAGTTTTAACATTCTGGAACTGCTCGTACTGATGAATAATGATGTTTGTAGCATGTCTAAACACACACACACACACTCAGCTCAGTCCTGACGTATGCTAATGAAGTGGTGGAGACTCATCACTCCTGAGGTGCTAGTTCACAAGTTTGTGTTGCCTCGGCCTGCTTCGCTCCATTAACCACTCATAATGACCTTAACAGTTAGTTCTGAATTGAAGTGAGGTGGTTATTCACAATTTTCGCTGGCGTTTCCTCACCTGTACACAGGGCCGTTCTGCCTCCGACCTAATACTTTCCGTAATGGGCTTTAATAGCGCATTCATCATTGTCATTCTCCCATACTGTGTTGCTTTAACTTGTAGTGGCCCTGCTGAAAAGACTAAACTAACTTTTTGTAACTGTGTGTATGTGGGAATGGAGGTGCTGAACTGTGTGAGTGTGTTAGTTTAGAGAGTAAGGGGGCCCGGCTGGGAACGGGGCTGTGGGAACAAAGAGCACAGTGTTTAGAGCCGTCTAGGAAAAGTGTTGTATAGGAGCCTCGTGCCCGCGATCTGCCTGGTCAGTGACCTGACCCGTAACAGCTCTGTTTTTTTTTCTGTCCTTGTCTCTCTGTACACAGGACGTCCCGGCTGCTGCCCATGCAGATTGATGGAGAACCATGGATGCAGCCTCCATGCACGGTCAGCTCATTTGTTTTTGCTTTCGTTTCCTTTTTTTTTTTTTTGAATATCTGAAACACAGAGTCGTTCATGACCCATACTAGCCAATGTGTACAACACTTTGATTAAGGGATAGTTCATCCAAAAATGAAAATTCTGTCATTAATTACTCACCCTCATGTTGTTCTAAACCTGTAAGACCTTCGTTCATCTTGAGAACACAAATTAAGATATTTTTGATGAAATCCATGAGCTTTCTGTAACTGAAATGTTCAAACGAAGAATGACACTGAAGAAATTAATAAAGTTATTTTTGTTTTCTGCGCACAGAAAGTATTCTCTTAGTTTCGTAACATTACGATTGAACCACTGATGCCACATGGACTATTTAACCAATGTCCTTACTACTTTTCTGGACCTTGAACATGGTAGTTACATTGCTGTCTATTCAGGGTCAGAAAGTTCTTGGATTTCATAAAAAATATCTTAATTTGTGTTCTAAAGATAAACAAAAGTCTTATGGGTTTGGAACGACATGAGGTGAGTAATTAATGACAGAATTTAAACTTTTGTGTGATCTATCCCTTTAAGCCTGATTTCAACTTGATTGCTTGGTCCAAACCTGAATTCGATTCCATGGCAAAGGTCTCATTTAACATTGTACATTTGAGTCCAACCCATGATACAAAAGTCTCACCTGAACATAGTCCAGATCAGCTTTCCAAATGGAGTTTTCAACCAAACAACCCAAAATACAATGTCAAACTAACTCTGGTCCAAAACCGTTTATGAGTCTTCTCTGTTTAAAAAAACAACAACAGCATATGCTGGTTAGGTATGTTTTGAAGCATGGCAGCTGGTTCTTAGTTGGTCTTGAGCAGGTTTAAGCTGGTCATGTGCTGGTCCTAAGATGGTCCTAAGCAAATAGCTCCTGCTCAAGACCAGCTCATGACCATCTTAAAAGAGCTCAGGACCAGCTTAAGCCAGCTCAAACCAGCTACCATGCTTTAAAGCATACCTAACCAGCATGTACTGTTTTTTGTTTTTTTTTTAACAGGGTTGGCCTAGTGGTTTGTGCAGATTTTCATTGAGTTATGACACTAACATGGGCAATAAGAGTTCAAATCTGCATTGGCCGATGATTTTATCCTAAATGAATTCAACTGCGTTCAAGATGTCCTTTGTTTTTCAATATTCAAGCACTTGTTGGTTCTGTAAAGTTGCATCAGAATAACTGCATTACTACATCCAAGTGGCAGAAGATTCTAAATAAAAAACTTTTTTCTAGAAAGAGACCACAGTCTCTGTCTGCTCTTAAAGTTCACAAAAATATGTGATGTAATGTGAAGTCAGATACACCCAATGCTCAATGATAGGTTTCAATTCAGAGCGGGACCTTTTCTCCATCTCAGAAAATTGCCTCCTCCGGTCTGTTGCAGCTTTGTACATTCACCCATCCCAGCGAGCAGACTGTTAATTAAAACACTGTCATGTCACACCCTGCCATTGACTGATTATGTCATTAAGAGAGGGGAATAAACATGCAGCTTTCCATCTGCACATAGCGCCAACACAATGTCCTCCGCTATATATACATCTCTATCAGCGCAAGCGCTATAAAAAGTGTGCCGCTGTGCTTTTAGTCCTCTCTAATTTGCCCGACTGTGCAGAGGGGAATATGGGATGTTATTTCAGTTTCAAGGTCAGCTCTCACGTTCTCAAATTTGTGCCTGTTAATCTGGACATGTGTGACTTCTGTCAGCTCATTTGCTGAATGTGAGCGAGACAACTGCTTAAAACAGTGAGTAATTAACAAGCAGAAGGATTTAACCAACTGTTCAGCTTTGGTCGTCTTCAGAGAGTAATTTTGCCTTCTTTCCTGCAGATACGGATCACGCATAAGAACCAGGTGCCCATGCTGCTGGGACCGCCACAGAAAACATTCTTCTTCTTCAAGAAGCGCAACAGAAGTCGGGACTAGATGTGGGACTCCAAAAACCAACCACTCTTCTACGATCCCACAAACACACTCAAGCATCTCCACTGTCCTCAGCTAATTCTTCGTCTTTGGCAGGTGGCACCCAAAGAGAAGAGATCTTTCAAACACTTTTGTGAGACAAATCAATACAAATCCAACACTGTAATGGGCCTCTAATGGACTCCGTCTCCCAACACAGCCTGATATGCACAGGCTGAACCAGTTCATGAGTGTCATGACCACTTCCTGTGTCTTATCATCCTGAACGTCTTATCACAGGCTTGTGACCTGTAAGCTATGACTCAATTCCATACAAATCCCCCCCTACCAGTAGGCCACTGCCTTGGGATCACACTGTGTGCCCTCTCCCTCCTCTTAAGACGGCTCATCAGAACATACTGCCAATTTTGAAAGGGAAAAGGAGAAGAGCAAGAGACTCGCCCAGTGAAAGGAAAAGAAGTGTGTTCAAGTAAGCTAGACACACCCTGGCACGATAATGTTCTTCACATGAGAGTTGGTGGTGCACATATGGACGTCACTGGGCCCTGGCTTAGCGTAGCAGGACCATGGAACAAACTTTCGTCCTGAAGGAGCTTACTGAATTATACATCAGTGCATGCAAAGCACTCATTCCAGTGCCTCTCAAAGGCCCTGCAACATGCCACCACTAAAGACATGAAACGGCATACTCATCCATTATGAAGATGTTTATGAGGTCTGCTGATAGGAATAGGTAGGACTGGTCTGAAAGAGAGGGAACGTTTCAGCTTCTGATTTTTGCTCCGGGCAGATTTGGTGTTCACCCTCATAATCCCATACTACCCTCTAAAACAACAGTGCTAACGTAGAGAATGGACCTAAGGTCTTGCAAAAATGCAGTATAAAGTTTAGAAAACCCTTAGAGGAGACAATCAGTGTACTAAAACAGTTTTACTAATTAGAATTTATATCATTGCAATGAGGCACTTTGTGCAATAATTTAATGATTTTATCATGTTTTTTAAGCCAAATCAAAATAGCGTGGCATTAAGTTTGGAAGTAGATTCAGGGAAAAGCCCGTTTCCGCCACTGAATAAAAAATAAAAAAAAAGGTAATTGCGAGTTTTTATCTCACATTCTGTTTTGTTTTTTTTCATTTCTCAGAATTGCGACTTTATTTTTTACATTTCAAGTTTAAATCTCAGAATTCTGAGGGGGGTTTTTTTGCACCTGCGAGTTTACATCTGACAGTTCTGACTTTTTATTCATAATTGCGTAATACAAACTCAGAATTCTGACTTTTTTCTCAGAATTGTGAGATATAGAGAGTTATAAAATCAGAAAAAAAAAAAAATAAATATATATATATAAATTCTGAATTGCAAGATATAAACAATTCTGAGGGGAAAAAAAGTCAGAATTGCGACTTTATTTCTCACATTTCGAGTTTAAATCTCAGAATTCCAAGAGTTTTTTCTCGCAAATGCGAGTTTACATCTCACATTTCTGACTTTTTTCAGAATTGCATGATACAAACTCGCAATTCTGACATTTTTCTCATAATTATAAGATATAAACTTGCAATTGAGAGTTGCAAGATATAAACAATTCTGGGGGAAAAAAAGTTTATATCTCACAATTTCGACTTTGTTTCTTAGAATTGCGACTTTATTTCTCAGCTTTCGAAATCTCGAAATTCTGAGTTTTTTTTCTTGCAATTCGGACTTTATTCTCAGGATTGTGAGATATAAACTCGCAATTTTGAGTTATAAAGTCAGAATTGTAGATATAAACAATTCTGAGAAAAAAAGGATTGCGAGTTTATATCACAATTCTTTATTGCTTTATTTCTTAGAATTGGGACTATATTTACTTTTATTCTCGCATTTGTGAGTTCATATGTTGCAATTCTGATTTTCTAACTTGCAATTGCGAGTTTGTATCATGCAATTCTGAGGGAAAAAAAGTCAAAATTGTGAAATAAAAAGTCGCAATTCTATTTTTTATTCAGTGGCGAAAACGGGCTTCCATACAAAATGGTAACACTTTAGAACAGGGATTAATTTGTTAACATTGGTTAATGCATTAGATGTCAACAAGTACCATTTAAAGTATATTGACAGCATTTACTAATCTAGCTTAACCTTAATTTATAAACTCAATTGCTTGGTCCAAGTTCAGTTCCACCCCATAAATTCATACTATTGTTCATTGTTAACTCATGTATATTTCAACCTGAAAAATCGATGAATATCTGTAGATATTAACATTGACCAGAAAAAAATATTCTTAATTGTTAGCACATGATGCATTAACTAATGTTAACAAATGAAATATTTTGTTACAGAAACAATTTAAGGAAAAATCCGCTACATAATTCTGAGAAAACAGAAAGTCTCTTGACTGTAGCTCACAGCATCTCCATTCAGAGGCGGGCTGAAATCGATCCAGCGCTGGTATTAACACTGAATCCTCTGGTCCTCGTCTGTCACAACAAGCTACTGCAGTGGGGTTTGATTTACTGCTGCATGGACAGAGCCTAAATTTAACTTCCTATTTCAGGGAGTGAAACACTATTCCTAATTGCAGCATGAAAACATCAGCTCGCAATTTCAGGTCGACAGTCAAGCGGGTGTGAAAGCGACCCAGATGAATGCAGAGAACGGAAGTTACTTACAGTTACCGTCAACAACAGTGACTTCCAAAAGAGAGATCCAAAAAGTGAGCTTTTAAAATTTTTAGCCCTTCTGAGAAGGCCCGTAAAGAGTATTTAACTTAAGGATGCCCACTATCTATCAGTATTTGTATAATCCAAGAGCCTTGTGTGCATATATATGAATGTGTTTAAAGGTATAACTTAATATAGTATCAGAGATTAGCCATGACACCGAATGGGTCACATGACTGACTATAGCCATCAGGTAGATGTGCCGCCTGATATAGATCAACATGCAGTGATCATCAGATGCTTTCGCAGTGTGCTGTAGGGCGCAAAGGTCTGTGATGGAACTGTATATATACAGTACACCAGTACAGAACTGGTTCAGGTGTCGACTTTCGAAACCAAGCTCTTACCAGGGTTGGCAGGTTAAAGTTCCCTTTAAAGAACACTGAACCGCAGAAGCTACGCCAGTGTCCTAAAAAATGCTAATCTTTCCATATGACCACAGACGTTCACCTCCAGCCAGTGGGTCGATTTATCATGGTGGATTTGGCTAAAAGAGCCCCATTGTTTCTGTGGTCATTGGACAGATGGTTTATCCTGCGTGACAGTCTGGTGTTTAAAGAACGGCGGTTTGGTTACAAGTGCATGTTTACAACTACTTTTCATTTTACAGTTTAGAATGATTTTAAACAGTCATGTATATATAGATATTGTTTATATTTTCTCTAAAGTTTAACCACCGCATGCCTGCTGAATCAAAGAAGACAAAGATGTCTGCTTGAAGAGAGACCACGCTGATTGTTGCTACTTTGTTAGTTTCACATGATTATATTTTTGGACCCCGTATCTATCCAATGTACTTTTCCTCGATCTGTTAGTAGCATGTTCATTGTACAAGTATCTCTGTGGATGTTCTTTGTTCTGTTCTGTTTTGTATTTTGTAAACTGAGGTTTGGCGCCAACGTATGCCGGTCGATGGCCAACTGAGGAATGTCATGTTTGGGAAATGTCCCGATGTCACCTTCTGTGTCATTTCTGTGAATAACTGATAGCCTTAATTTACCAATACGAAATAGCGTTTTGCCTGGAGCAAAGACTTTTGCAATACAAGTCACTGAAAAAAACAACCAAAAAAAGGAACAAAAAACGAGAGGTCAGCATCTGTTTTGCCGTGTTGCAATAACTCATTTTTGTTAATGTCGTCATACTCGCCCTCAGTGAAGAGAGTGGTGATAGAGGGATGTCCTGCACATCACAAATTAGCTCCATGATGTCTCTGGCACCACATATGTCTTCATTTGTGGACTGGATGGCTTTTCTCTATTATTTCTACCTGTCCTAAAACTGTGATTGCTCAATCTGCCCATCGCCGTCTCTTTTCTCATAACTATAATACAGTTTTATCTGTCGAAACCGTGCTGCCTCTTGCAGGGTTGTGCTCTGTTCAGAATTGAATTAAGAATGCCTTTTAAATTCAAATTTAAAATGGAGGTTTTGAATTAAAAATTCAAAGAAGTTCACATAATTGTAATGAATAACTAGAAAAACAGCTCGACAAGCCAGGTTTTGCCGAGAAGTCTTGAAGTTTGAGGGTTTGTTGGCCTCTTGGATGGATGGAAAGATAGAAGAAAAAACTGACCAATCATAACACCATATCTGGCATTTCTGTCCAACAAACAAACCAGACAGGAGAGTAGATTAACATGGGTGGACTTGAACTTGAAAAATGGTGTGTACTGGCATATTTCTGTGGTTGAAGCCTGATGTTCATTCATGTTTGTTTTGTGCTATAACTAGTAAAGAGGAAGAGATGATCGGTTCGCATGCCGCTTCAACTGAGGCCACTACAGCAATCTGTCATGACTAGGGATCTAATGGTATTATCAATATCGTGGTATTGTGATAGAAAAATATTATTGTGACAATATGAAACAATAGGTCTTCCGGGCAAAAAGTGTAGGTTTTAAAATATATTTGAACTTTTTATTATAACATAAAGTTGTGATTTAGGCCATTATGCTTTGGAACAATATCTGTCAAACGAACTAAAACTGAAAGCACAATATGGCTTAATCCCTTTATCAAGTCTGTTTTTACTGCACATTTCGTGAAGCACACACTTCGTTCAGGCATTCAGTTCGTGATTCGGTGTTTTGCCCACCTCAGAACGGCTCATTTCACAGTGAATGCAGTGAAATTGCATTTGCTGTGAGCTCAGTGTGCATTTGTGAACGCAACAGCCACCAGTTATGCTTTATTTTTTGTGGCAGATGATTACAGCATTTCACTAAATTTGTAGCAAGACACATTTTGGTAAGCCTGTTTTCACTGATGCTGGAGTTTTCCATCAAAATAAAAGCTCTGCTGCCTTTTCCGTCAAAATATAAATTGTATTTTTGTCAGTATAAATTACTGACAGCGGTAATTTACATCCTTTATGAAAAAGGTAAAACAGCAATGCAGAGCGATTTTGAAGTTGGAGAAGAAAATGAGATGGGAGGGGTTTTTTGAGATTTGCATTTGAGGTTTAAGAAAATAACCGATCGTTTCGCTAGATAAAACCCTTCTTCATCATCTGGGATTGTTTAGAGCCCTTTTAAATGTAGCTTTGCATTTAAACTGCATTTTGGAAGTTAAAATTTGGGGGCTAAGTCCACTATTCTGAAAATGTGAGAAATTCTGAAATGTTTTCCTCAAAAAACATAATTTCTTTAGGACAGAAGAAAGAAAGATATGAACATCCTGGATGAAAAGGGGGTGAGTAAATTTTCTGTAAATTTCCTCCTTTAAATTCTCCTTTAAGGAGTTCCTAATTTTAAACTCTCAAAGTGGATTAGATGTAAAATTTACAAAATTTTAAGTTTTTTTTTTTTATCGCAATATACGTTGCATCGTAGACATTATATCGTGATATTATCGTATCGCAAGATTTTGATATTATTACATCCCTAGTCACGATACACATTAACAAGCCACAATACAGTATTTATTGTTTGAATTTCTTACAAAGTGACAAACTTTGAAATCTGAGACTTTGTTTCATACCTACAGTTCTGTCGGTCGCCATGCTGTCAGTTTACTCTTTGCTCCTAGATGTGTTTTTCGTTGTGTGAGAGTGCCATGACTTGTAAAGGCCCGTTCACACCAAGCACGATAACGATAAGTATAACTATAAACATAACGTTCTAAAGATCGTTTCAAATTTAAGAGAATAGCAGAGTTCACACCACAACTATAACGATAACTATACAGGGCAACGATATCGTTGGGATCACTTTCAGAACGATTTTTTTATAGCTGATAAACGATAAAACACTGACAGCTAATTAGACTTCATTCAAATTTAAAAGGCTTGCGCATTGGAAATGGCAGGCGACGTTGTAGATGTGCAAACAGACATTGCATAGCAAACAGTAACATAAAGCATAAAATTACCTCAGGAATACAGCGCAGGGTTGGACAACACTGTCTTGCTTCATTTGAAGGTGCAGTAAAAAAAGGAGTCGGTATTATTTTTATTCCACTACATTGACTACGTTATAGAGATGGTTTACTAGATTCACTGTTTAGATTCGCTTTGAAACGTGCGTGCTGAGGACATCTACTGGTTGAAGTCGTGTAAATGCAACAAAAACACAGTTATCGTTCTTTGGTGTTGACGCAAATATGTTGTGTTTACCGTTATCGTTATCGTTCTTGGTGTGAACGGGCCTTAAGACGTAGCAACAGTAGCGAAGGGGTGCAGGTTTTTGCAAAGGTTCAATTCAGTACATTCCTTTTCCTGTCATTCCAATTCAAATTTGTGTAGGGTGTAGGAAATTCCATTAAAATTCTCTCGTGAATTGACACAATTCTGAATTCTGCCCAACCCTGGCATCTTGAGACCAAATCAGGAACGATTTTTAAGAACGATGAATCAGAATTCTGAACTCAGATAAGAAGAGACAGTAAGCTCTATTCTTAGCTGGGACAGATAAGCAGTATTGAGCGCCACTGATGCAGTAGAGCCCATATCAACCCTGAATGTGATGTTCTACATGTGTGTTTAACTCACTGTCTTATTCCTGCCTTAGGGTTAGTGTGGTTTGTAGCAGTCCATCTGTGTGGTAGGCAACAAGGTTCAAGGACAGGAGTCCTGCAGGCTAAGATGGGGTTAAAGGGTGAATCGTGCCCCGAAAGACCCACTTAGACTATGTTACTCTGGTACTTGTAAGCTGTTGGCATCCATGTTAATGGACAAAAGAGTTTTATTGAATAAACGGAGAGACTGAAGCTTTGCGTCTGGTGTGGGTCATTGGGTGGCTCGGCTGGGATGCTTACTCACGTCCAGCAAAGGCGCCCGACACAATCCTCTACTTAACGTGATTGAATTTTAGTTCACACAATAAATCAGAGATTTCGGTGCTTCTGTGCTGATGATATGGGGCACTCAGGGGAAATACTGTGAGCTTTTAGCGCAGTACTTAAGATCCACACAGTTCAGTTGTCATGTCAGCGCACTTTCACACTTGCTTACATTTCTCAGCTTCAGTCATGATTGCACCTGTACAGACTTGCACCGTTGAGTTTAAATCATACCATGTTGTATTTGCAAGACATTGACAGCTTTTTTAATTCAATCTTTCCAAAGTAAAGGGTGTGTTATTCTTCCATTATACTGTATGCCACAACACTGCTGACCCCGCATCTGTAATAAGTACTGACTAGGTTTTGTGGTCTGATTCTAAGATGATTGTACTTTTAGGGGTAAAATTGGGGCAGTAGGCTCAAGGGGTACTAATATACACCATTTAAATTTTGATTTGGTATTTCCCCAGTTAAAACTTGTTATTGTGATAAAACCAAACCATTAAATCCTGCAGTTTTCATGAAATACATTAAAGAAATGATCCAGGTTCTACAAGTTAAAGGGATAGTTCACCCAAAAATGAAAATTCTGTTCTTAATTACTCCCCCACTAATATCATTCCAGCCCCGTAAGACCTTGTTTCATCTTCAAAACACAAATTAAGATATTTTTGGAAATCCGAAAGCATGTGGTGCTGCTGATGTAGAACACATATGCATTGTGGCACCTTTGTGAATGCCGGTGAATGGTGACGCGGAAGAGAAGAATTGTTGAATAAAGTCGTTACATTTGTTTTCATTGCATACAAAAAGTATTCTCGTAGCTTCGTAAAATTACGGTTGGACCACTGATGTCACGTGGACTATTTTAACAATGTCCTTACTACCTTTCTGGGAACATTTCAGTTGTTGCTGTCTATGCAGGGTCAGAAAGATTTTGGATTTCATCCAAAATATCTTAATTTGTGTTCCGAAGGTGAACAAAGGTCTTACAAGTTTGGAACAGTTGAGTAATTAATGACAGAGTTTTGATTTTTGGGTGAACTAACCCCTTAAACTCTATGCCACACTAAAAATAAAGGTTCAAAGAGGTTTTTTCCACAGTGAGCTTAACATGATTTTAGTGTGTAAAAATTGTTTGTTGCCATGTTATATAAACTTTAATACATACCTAAAAAAAAAAAAAAATGTTTTTTTTTTTTATAAAATTAGCTTCACAATCTTGCTGAAATCCTCTGAAAATGACCCTATTTGCTTCCACTGAAAGTGCTTGGCTCTTTTTTTTTAAGAAATTGAAAAGAAAATCTTTTTGTGTGTGTGCGTAGTCACCAAAATTATGCTGAACTGAACTTTTAATGAACCAAGAATATTCTTTTAAATACTCCCCTCACTAGTGGGGTATCACACAGTGCCCTCCAATAATATTGGCACCCTTGGTAAATATGAGCAATGATAAATCTGCATTATGTTTATCTTTTTGAACTTTCATTCAAAAAATTCACAAAATTCTAACCTATCATTGAAGTAAAATGATTGAATGTTTTTCTCTAGATCACGTTAGCCACACAGACTGTAAAAAACATGGACATAGTGTCAGTGACATCACCCGTAGGTTTCTGAAGAGCGTTTTTGAAGCAAAAGTTGGGCGGGGCCTGTCGTCGCCATTTTGGAAGCGCATCACTCCAGGAAAATAGAAAATGGACAAAGAGGCGGGACGTGGGTGGAGCTAAGATGTCTGGTTTTTAAATTTATTAAAATAATCCTGATAAAGTAACATCCTAAGAAAAAACAAACGCAATAACACGGCTGAGATGCCAAGTTCAACTGCTGGAATAAGCTGAGGTAATGTGACGGCTGCCTGACACCTGTCACTCAAGTGGCCACGCCCTTAATTATGCAGAATTGTAATGCCTCATATAATTTAAACGGGTGAGTTAGAAAAAAATTCACTCCCCTCAGAGTTGTCATGAAGGGCAAAACTAGCTGTAAAAACCAAAACCACTTTTTGCACCAGGCTGTAAACATGTTTTTATCTGTTATAAAGTTGAACATTTTAACACGAGAGTCTATGGGGATTTGCTCCCTTTTGGAGCCAGCCTCAAGCGGCCAGCCGCTGAACTGCAGCTTCAGTCACTTCCGTATTGTTTCAAGAGCGAGAGCATGAGGTTGCCGCTTGGTTAGCCACAAATATTAGCACCCAATTATTACGACGTCATTTTCCCAAGATAACAGCTCTTTTTTCTTCTTCTTTAATGCCTAATGATTTTAAAGAACACCTGAAATGAGATCAGAGGCCATTCCTTCATACAGAATCCAAGTCAGATCCTTCAGATTCCCAGCTCCATGTTGGTGCTTCTTCTCTTCAGTTCACCCTACTCATTTCTATAGGGTGAAGTCCAGGGAACTGGGTTGGCCGTGGCAGAAGCTTCATTTTGTGCTTACTGACACATTTTTGATGTTTGTTTTGGATCATTGTCCCGATGAAAGATTGTCCCATTCTAAGACTTCTAAGAGGCAGTCAAGTTTAGATTTTTTTAACTGTTGGCATTTAATAGAATTCATGATGCCATGTACCTGAACAAGATGTACAGGACCTCTAGCAGAAAAATTAAAGACCCAGCCCATAATATTACAGATCCAGCAGTATATTTAACCATGGACACAGGGTACTTTTTTATCCATGTTTGCACCAAACCCATCTGGTGGCTTTTTTGCCAAAAATCTCATTTTTTAGTTTCATCTTACGATAGAAGCCAGTCCCGTTTGAAGTTCCAGTTGTGTCTGACAACTGAATAAGTTGGAGTTTTTGATGTTTTTGAATGAGCGAGGATAAAGGAGCTGTTTGATTCTTTTTTTTTTTTTTTAGGCTTTCTGACCCCAAGACTCAACTAATCTCTGCAGTTCTCCAGCTGTGATCCTTGGAGAGTCTTTGGCCACTCAAGCTCTCCTCCTCACGATGCATCAGGATGATATAGACACATCCTTTTCCAGGCAGATTTGTAACATCTTCAGTTGCCCTGATGGGGATTTTCAATGCTTTAGCTATTTTCTTATGGCCACTTTCTATTTTGTGAAGCTCAACAATCTTGTTCTGAACCTCAGAACTATATTCTTAGGTTTTACGCCTTGTGATGGATGATTAAGGGAATTTGTTCTTTGTGTTCCTCATATTTATAATCCTGTGGAACAGGATTTTACTCAAAAGAATTTCTAGGGGTGCCAATAATTGTGGCCAACACGCATTGAAGAAAAACATTTATTTCACAGTTAAATTTTCCCCTACTTTTAGTTCTTTTACATCAATGAAAGGTTCGATTTTTGAATGAAAGATCAAAAAGATAAACAACACACAGCTTTATTTTCACAGCTGCCTTTGCTCATATTTACCCAAGGGTGCCAATATTAGCGGAGGGCACTGTAGAAAAAGAACATCTTATCAATGGGAAAATATATGTACATGGATAATTCCGGTATAATATCACAACACTTGCAGTGTCATTTACAGTATCAGATGGTTGCCATGTAAGGCTGTATGACTGTTTGTTTTCATCAGGCAGGCCTGTGGCCTCTGCGCTTGTAAATACAGCCCTGTTGAAAGGAAAGTGCAGATGACACAACAAGAAGCTGTGAGCTGGGGTGAAGCCTACGCATCTTGGGTGTGCAGAGATAATGAAGCAGGAATTATCTCTCCATGAACTATTAATAGTCATCAAGCCCCATCATGCCTTTCTTTGGGAGAGCACCAGTGGCCTGAGGCTGCATTAACCTTCATTCCACTTCATTAACTGTCTCTACCAAACTGAGTTTTCAGGGTGTATTCATTTATTCAGCACATATTACATGGATTCCATACAACAACAAGGTTATATTTGTACTGTGTGTTACATATGATACCGGTGTAGGGATTAGATTTGCTGCTCTGTCCGTCATCCTTCATTTAACTCTATTGTCATGTGCGGTACATCTCCTTCCACGGATTAGCCCACATTTCCAGAGAAGGGCAGCCTGCCAGAACTGTCACACTGACCCAGTCATGGGCACAAATAAGCCCTTCTCATTATCAGAGTGAGTGATAGCGGATTATTTCGATATTTGCCCCTAAAAAATGTAAGATATCAAAGAGACTGGTGCTGCCTCTGTCACCAACACTCTGGATTTAGGAAGCAGAATAATGGAAATACAATATGCTCTCAGCCACCCCCTTCCCACCTCCCACCACATTAGTGAAAGGTGCTATAAAAAGGAGACCCTGACAGCTCAGCAGAGCTGAAAAGCCCAGCTTTAGCAGTGTCAAGCAGGAGAAACAATGACACCAGTAACTGCATACTGCACATCTTGTTCATGCTATCATTGTCCCCCTGTGAAAGTGGGCTCTGCTCGAAAGCCACAAGGATTTTGAAGATTATCCTCCTCACACTTGACGCAGGATTTCTCTCCCTCTCTTTTTCACCGAAACCGCCTTGATAAATATAGATTCTAGGACATCTGGCCTTGACCACAAGAATACATTGTAAATCCCTTGCACCATCACAAGATTGTGCAGTTCATTTTGTAGCAGATAAAAATAATAATATTATATTCATTAATTATTATATTCATTATATGCGCTACCAGTCAAAAGTTTTTAAACAGTAATATGTTTTTTAAAGATGTCTCTTCTGCTTATCAAACCTGCATTTATTTGATCCAAAATACAGCAAAAGCTGTAATATTGTGAAATATTTCTACGATTTTAAATAACTGCTTTCTATTTGGATACATTTTAAAATGTAATTTATTCCTGTGATTTTCAGCAGTCTTCAGTGTCAAATGATCCTTTAGAAATTATTTTAACATGCTGATTTGCTGCTAACATTTTTTATTAATATTATCATAAATATTTAAACAGTTTTATTATTATTATTTATTATTTGATGAATGGAAATATCCAAAGGTCAGCATTTATCTGAAATAAAACTTTGCTAGCATTATACACCATACAATTCAAAAGCTTGGAGTCGGTATAATTTGTTTATTTTTCTATAAATTATAGAAATTAATATTTCTATTTATCAAGGATGCTTTAAATTGATCAAAAGTGATAATAAAGACATTTATAATGTTGTAAAAGATTTTTATTTCAGATTAATGCTTTTAAACTTTCTATTCATTAAAGAAACCTGAACAAAATTCTACTCAGCTGTTTTCAGCATAATAATAATAAATGTTTTGAGCAGCAAATCAGAACATTATAATGATTTCTGAAGGATCATGTGACTGGAGTAATGATGCTAAAAATTCAGCTTTGAATTCACAGGAATAAATTTAATTTTTAAATATTTTATTTTAAATAGTAAAATGTTACAGTTTTGCTGTACTTTGGATCAAATAAATGCAGGCTTGGTGAGCAGAAGAGACTTCTTTAAAAAACATTAAAAACATTAGAAAAAACTTTTGACTGGTAGTGTACTTTTTAAGTTTGAGTGAAATTAATGGACATTAATGACATTACTTGTTTTATTCAACAACTTAAATTAGAATAAAAATGTACAATTTAAATAACTTGTATTGCCTATTTTTTGTATTGCTCTATTTTAGATTTTGACTAATTAATTTTCTGACAGCTAATTTTCTCTCTTCATATCTCTTCAAGTAACATAAACTGAAAAGTATTCTAAAATCCTGTAGGAAATTCCACAGGAAATCCATGGCGAATTAGTCCCTCCTTCCTGGTTGAATAACTGATATTCAGTTTTATTACACATTATGAGCGGTTTGGACAGTTTAAGACATGAACTAACCATTAGTTGGTATGTTTGCTTATCTAATTTTGTTTGTGCGCAGCTCAGCTTTGTTTTAGCCTAGTCTAATTATAACCTACTTAAATTGTTTTTAGTCAATCGTCCTCCAACTTCTGATGTATTTTGCAGGCTCTTCTACTTTTGGCTCTCTGGCCCTTTAAGAGCCTCTGGAAACGTGCGGGGAAAAAATGTTGAAAGTGAATGAAACTCAGCCATTCATAAAAATAGGACAGACAGGGCTTCGATTGGTCGTTGAGCGCTTAATACATATTCCAAGTCATGCTCGCAAATCATTGGTTTAGAAATGTGAACGACGTGCGCTCGGAGCCAATAAGCTTCCAGATTCAAATGCCTCTCGAGCCCAAGGGAAAACCGAGCAGTCCATTTACAAAACCTCATTCAAGTTTTGAGTGTCGGAGAGAGCGCATTTATTGATCACCCCGAGCGGACTGCATCCTTTTGGGATTAAAATCTGAAACGTGTGTTTTCTTTTCCAGTCCACTGCGAGAGGCGCGCCATTTATACCGTGAGTTTAACCCTCATTCCTCAAATTTACACGGCGTTTACTGAAATATCTGTTTGGAAGCGGTTGTTTCTGCGCAGCGCGTAAGTTTATCGTGGGCTTGCAACTGCAAATACAGCTATCTCGCCTTGGGGGAAAGCGAACGCCATTTTCTCCAAGAGAGGGCTTATTCTGTTTGGCAACCATTTTAATGCATGAAGTTTTTCCCATCATATTTTGCGCCGTTGCAGTCTTTACAGAAGCTTGCGCTCAGCATTAGTGACATTTATAGGTGAGGTCGGTGCAGCCTGAACAGTGTATGGTTTTGTGAATGGAGGTCTCTCCTTTTTTCCCCCCTTACGGATCGAGTTTCACTTCATTGAGAAAAACAAGAGGCCGTCAGGGGGCTCGGAGTGGGAGGAGGTCCTCACCCCTGCTCAATCTTATATTTACTTTAAGCACTTAATTTAAGGGTAAATTGATGCGGCTTATTTCCTTATAATATAACACAAAATATGTACATATGTAGATGTATTTGTAAGTCTCTTCATTCTAAAAGGGAAAAACGTGATGGAGATTTAAAATAATTGTTTGCTGCTGACTAGCGTTAATTGGTTATATTATTTTGTGTGTTTTTAGAGTTAATTATTCTTACGTATTTTTCTTTTTCACGCGTTTTTAGAATAACAAAGCTGTGGTGAACAAAAAAAGTGCGAGCTTGTTTGTTCTACGCGGAAACTGTTCTTAAAACTGAACGCTTTGCCGCTGAAGTTTTCTGTAAGTGGTTGCAGATAGTTGTTAGCATTTTTAAATAACTTGGTACTCATTTTTATATGGTATTTAGACTTCCATAGTTTATAAGATGTAATGTCATTGTAGGAGTTCATGTCGATATTAAGTTAATAGTAAAAATAAAATAAAAATGTTATTTTATTAGACGTGTGCGTCTATCTACACTACCAGTCAAACGTTTTTAAAGATTTTTAATGCTTTTAAAAGAAGTTCCTTCTGCTCGTCAAGCCTGGATTTATTTGATCCAAAGTACGGCAAAAACAGTCAAAATAAAAAAAAATATATATATAAATATAAATAAATATATATATATATATATATATATATATATATATATATATATATATATATAATATAAATAAAATATCTCAAAAGCTGGATTTTATGGTAATTACTCCAGTCACGTGATCCTTCAGAAATCATTCTAATATTCTGACTTGCTGCTCAAAAATATTTATTATTATTATAATTGTTGTTTAAAAAAACAGCTGAGTAGAATTTTTTTTTGGGGGGTTTCTTTGATAATGTTACAAAAGCTTTTTATTGATGATGATAAAGATAATAATAATAACATTTTGTGAACTGCAAATCAGCATATTAGAATGATTTCTGAAGGATCATGTGAAACTGGAGTAATGATGCTGAAAATGTAGCTTTGATCACAGGAATACATTTCATTTTAAAATGCATTCAGATAGAAAGCAGTTGCAATGGTAAAAAATATTTCACAATATTACTGCTTTTGTTGTACTTTGGATCAATTAAATGCAGGCTTAGTGAGCAGAAAAGAATATAAAACATTAAAAATCTTACCGTTTCAAAAACGTTTGACTGATAATGTATTTAAAGTATGAAGTAAAGAATTATTGTGTTGTGGAGAAGCATCACAAGAAAAGTTGGCTTAGTCCTCTCAGTCGCCTCCAAGTGTGCAGTTGATCCAGTAAGTTAGTATCCAGTGTTCCTCAGAATAGATGCTTGGCCAGCAGTTCAATTTTTCAATGTTTATTCATGGACTAGTTACATAAGTGGAATATCAATGTAGCATAACACGAAATGTATGCTTTCCATTTTCCACAGTTTATCTTAATATGTTCATGATTCTTTTCACGGTCTAATCAGCAGCACAGATGGTTGGCTTTGCTTATGTAAGGTTTACATTCATCTACTGTGGATTGCATTATGCCTCTCTCTCTCTCTCTCTCTCTCTCTCTCTCTCTCTCTCTCTCTCTTTCTCTCTCTGTGTGCCTGTCTGTCTTTACACATACGCTCTGTCAGGAGGGATGTTGTGATGGGTAACAGAGAGAGAGAGAGAAGGGGGGAGGATGAATACACAGGATCAGATGGATCTGAGGGTTTTGTCAGCCTGTATGCAGGGCTTGGTGTTTTGATGTGGGACACACTTGACTGTCCAGTAGATCTACTGCATGATTCATCTCTTTTTCTTTTTTTTTCGTATAGAAAACAGACGACCCAGAGAGGTCAATATAACAGTCGCTTTTAAGCGAAGACCCTTTTCTGGGAGCCTCCTTGAAGACCCAGGTGAGATGGACGGATTTTATGACCAGCAAGTACCGTTTATGGTCCCACCTAATGTAAGTACATTTCTGCTTTTCTGTAGAAGCATAAAGCTAATAGTGTTTTGTATTTCAGCATTAAATTAGGCCACACTGACCATGAGTGTTTTTCCACAGCAAAAGTCATTACAAGTGGAGGAGCCGTATAGCCGAGCAGTTAATGACAGAAAAAGAAAGTTAGTGGAGACTGAACTCGCTCAGGACACAGAGGGTAATTTCAACCTAATGAACATGACTAATGCATGCTTAGCAGATGGATCTGATTATTGAGATGCATTAACTTGTACTCAAAGTAGTTTGATCGATGCTGAGATTGTTGAAGGCTGCCTTTCATTTATCAAATACTGAGTTTTCATGCTCTTTTGTCTGTCACCCGCAGAACTTTTCCAGGACCTCAGCCAACTGCAAGAGATCTGGATCGCAGAAGGTTTGTAACATTTTACTTTCATGCATGTCATTTTTGCATTGTCATGAAGCTGACATTTGTATTTCAGAATATATAATTTCTAAGTGATGCACTTTGTCCCAGCTGCTGTTTATTTTTTATGAGGCTCTGGCCCTTTAATTTGGTCCGTTGCGCTAGCTTTGCGGCAGGGTCCAAAAAGTTGGCACTGAGATGGCCGTTCATTTTTCGATAAACAAAAAATACAAAAATAAACGTTGTCTGACACATTGACATTGATCTGGAGATTGTTTATCAGCGGGGAGCATTGTTTGCAACTCTTTCATGCTCTCCAATCTCTCTCCACAGCTCAGGTGCCCGATGATGAACAGTTTGTCCCAGATTTCCAGTCGGAGAGCTGTGAGTACCTTGAGATGTATTATTTATTCTCCTTGGCAATGTACTTTGGATGCAGTCCAGAGAGGGCTAGGGAAAACAGTAGAGGCTGAACTCTTGGAGCTATTTATTATTCATCTCTTGCTCAAATTTAAAGCCAAAGTTTCATGGGAAACAAAGGGGTTTTTGGACTAAGGATGGTGTCGAGTGGCCAGACAATATTGTTGATTTAAGTTGTTGAAAATGCCAGTAGTCATACTCTCAAATGGAGCTCATAATATAGTGCATATTAGATATTTTAGCATGCGTTAACTTTTAAAGTAATTGATTTGCTCTTTAACTTGGTCAGTGGTGTAAGATCCCCACACACTCAACCCAACAGTGCTTTGATTTATTAGGACTTAAATGGTCTTTCCGCTTTTCATTCTTGATGGAATCCTCTCAGCGAGAACCCCCACAACTACCTATTTTTTCAGTGAAATCAGCCGATTAGTATCAGCATCACATGGTCCGAGCTCATAATCAGATTTCACACTTTCATGCACTCCGTTCAGCCTCTGGAATGGACCGGATTCCAGCGGGAAGGGTGAGAGGAATCCCGGCCTGCCTAAACCCACCAAATCCACAGCTACTGAAGCTCATTTCAGTGAGGGTTCTCAGTCCAAACGTACCCAATTTGTTCGAGCCTGGCCGCAGGAATCGAAGCCAAAGGAAATACTTGAGGAACGCTCGGTGGAGCATTTTATGTTATTTTCCCCCCGTTTTGTCTCTGAAGTTTGTTTTTGTTTTCGTCTGATGTTGAGGCTAGGAGACAGGGTGTGTACAAGGGCATGCGTTTTGGTCCGGTTTTACATGTCAGTGTGGCGTTACTAAAAGGCATAAGAATGTTATGAAGGTTTGTGACGTGCTGTTTATAAAATCAGACACTTTTTGAAAGTGAGCCATAGTTTTCTTCATTTGGCCTTCCAGTGAAAACTTTTCTTACAGTCTTCAGTATCAAAGGGTCATCTGGACATCACATGCCCTCCTACACTTTCCCAGTACCGTATTAATGGGGAGTGGCCTCTTCTTCAGCAATTACCCCAATGCTCACAAAGCAGAAAATCATCTTCTCAGAAATTACGTATTTTAATAAAACCTGAGAGATTTCTGTCCTTTCATTGAAAGTTTACTCCACAAAAAAATTAACACAACAAAAAATTTATTAAGGGACGCTAAATGTAATCCATATGAGACGAATAGTAAATTACATGACAAATTGTAGTTAGTAACGTAATCCATTACATTACACATTTTAGGTAATATAATCAGACTACTTTTAGATTACTTTTGGATTTAGATTACTCGATTGGCACATTGATTTAAATAGGATAATCTTGTACCATATTGACATAAAAATATAAATAGGTAATGAAAATATATTCCATTTGTTGCACTAACAACTTGAAGTGCATTAAACATTATATTACGTCAAGGTTTCCCAAACTGGGTTTGTGAAGGAACTGCAGGTGGTTTAAGTTTAATGAGAAGCTAATAATTAAATAAATCATAAAAATAAATGATTAAAAAAAACTATATAATACCTATATAACTAAACTTAAAACTTAGTAGAAATGAAATATTGCATTTGTTTACCTGCATGTCGTGAACAAAACCAACGTCATAGAGCCATGAACCTCTAAATGTGATACTTCATTATTAAAATATTTATTTTAAAATATCAAGGGTACTTCAAGTAAATATTTTAGGTCAAAGAGCATCAGATGACAAAAAAAGGTTGTGAATTTGTGCATTTTAATGTGTTCGAAAGACAAAAGCCTTACGAAGACAAAGAAATGCACGTTTGAATAACCTACAGAGTGATAATTCAAATAAAAATAAATGTTCATCAGTAGTTGATGCAATGTTAAAACACTTTAAACCTGAAATGATTTTCAAATGCTGTCGCCACCTGACTAATGACTGATCTTTGTGTGAATGTCCACAAATCTTGAAGACTTTTTGAGTGTATAAGCAGTAGGCTATTTTAGAAAAGAAAAAATCCAAAATGAAGAGGAGGAATTGGGATAATTTATTGCTATTGTGTAAATAATATGTAATCCATAAAGTAACTGTAGTCTTAATCTGATTCTGTAATCTAGATGTAATCAGTTTCTACCCAGCTCTGAGTATAGAGCACATCACATGTGGTCATTTTGGGTGAACTTACACTTCAACCATGCGTTGAGCTTTCACGTGCCTACCTTTTGTCTTTTAATACGGTCTGGGTGATTCATCTGGCTCGACTTGTGTGGATCCAGTTGCGTTGGCCATTATGTGGCGCCGGATATAAGAGCTTGATGCAGAGATCCAGGGGCTAATGGTTACAGTGCGGGGAGGAAAATCATTCACAATCATTGAATTACGACCACACTGATTCATGAGTATTGACTCGGCTATGATGGAAATCTGAGGGGAGCGCTTTGATTGCACATGTTGTTCTGCACCATGATACTGATGGGCAGAACGAAGAGCTTTTATGCCTCGCAGTCGATTGTCATTACTTGTGAAATATGGCAGTTTAATGGTGGAGAAGAATCTCCTTCTGAGGCGTTTCACTGCACTTCTGTTGATGTGTTCGATTAGACGCTCCGCTTGGTTAGAAACATCTTCTTCTGCTCTTTTCTTTCGCAGTGATGTTTCATGGCCCACCACCGACGAAGATCAAACGTGAACTGAGTCCCTCCAAAGAGCTCTCCCCCTGTAGCCAGGATAGAAGTCCCATGCCGTATGGAGAGAAGTGCCTTTACAGCTACAGGTACTTTTTTTTCAAGATATCAATCTTAGCATCATTGAGATCATCTTGTCAGCATGGTGGTTACTAATTGTTTTCATTCCTCAAAACAGTGCCTATGAAAGGAAGCCCACAGCTGGGTTCAAGCCATTGACTCCTCCCTCAACGCCCGTCTCGCCATGTGGCCCCACCAACACTCTGGGGACACATCCCCTGCATGAACAGACTCCTCCCCCAGTCTCCAACACAACATTAGGGCAGCGTCTCCTTCATGGGCAGCCTTCAATGACCAAGACCACCCCCAGCCAGCAGGCACTCCCTCACCACAGCCAGAGCCCACCTTTCGCAGTACCCTGTCCACCACTAAACCGTGACGCTCACTTCAATAATGAACCTAGGTCAGTCTCTGCATGGTTTCAGGAAATTTGAAGTTCAGTGGTACTTGAACATGTCTATACTTTTACCTCAATGAAGTATTACATTTTTCAATGATTTTGAATCATTTTGACCCATACAATGTTTTTTGCCTACTTAAGCCTGTTTTTGTGGTCCAATTTTAATTATGCTGTTTTCTGCTGTTTAAAGCTTTTTACCATTTATAAATGTCTTAACTGTCGTTTTTGATCAATTTAATGCATTCTTGCTAAAAAAAAAAAAAAAAAAATGTAAACACAAACTTACTGACCCCCAAACATTTGATTTAATGATATTATAATATATCATATGGCAGATGACACTTCGGCCATGTTCATTTTATGAGGTCAAAAAATGTGGTGTACATCACTGCTGGGGGGCTTGTAATAATATGACTCCCGTGGGAATAGATTGGCTGGCATCCCGCCCCACCACCTGGAGCTGAATTCCTGGGAGCTTGCTGGAGAATGTGTGGCACATAATTTTACAGTCGGTAGCAAAAGACTCTAAAGTGCCAGTGATAAGCTGCTCCTTTATTTATCGTGTCACATGACCAAAACATCTACAGTTTTACATGCTGTTTATGACTTCCTTGAATCCTAAGCAGCTGCTAGGATTTAAAGGTATAGTTCACCCCAAAATAAAGATTCTGTGATTTAGTTTACTCACCCTCATGTCCTTCTAAACCCGTAAGACCTTTGCTTATCTTCGGAACACACATTAAGATATTTTTAATGAAATCCGAGAGCTTTCTGACCCTGTTTTTACTACCATTCTCGACCATGTCAGTTGCGTTGCTGTCTATGCAGGGTCAGAAAGCTCTCGGATTTCATCACAAATGTTTTAATTTGTGTTCTGAAGATAAACAAAGGTTTATTACGGTTTTGGAACGACTTGACAGTGGGGAAATAATGACAATTTTCATTTTTGGGCAAACTATCCCTTTAACTAGAAGTGCACAGTGTCGTTTTTGATTCTTACGTGTTTTTAATGTCTTGCAGGTTTCAACGGCAACTTTCAGAGCCTTGCCTTCCATTCCCACCTTCTGACACCCAAGGAAGACCCAACTTCATGCCACAAGTCCCCAGCACTTCACCAAGAGATGGAAGGCCACCATACCATCGCCAAATGTCCGAACCCCTGGTTCCTGTGCCTCCTCAGGGCTTCAAACAGGAGCTCCTAGACCCCCGTTACACCGAGCAAGGTGTTCCCAACATGGGCCCTTCCCAGGCTGCCTTCCACCCGATGGCCATCAAGCAAGAGCCTCGAGACTTCTGCTTTGACTCTGGTGAGGACTGTCCCATTTCTTAGAAATGGTATTCAAGTGTTCACAATCTGTCTGGGCTTCACGAGAGCTGTCTGGATGAGGGCATGGAATGTATTTTGTGTGCTTGCACGGGCCTGTGACTTTTAGCGTTGTTTAGTGAGGTGTATATGAACAAAAGCATGCTAACCTTGAACCTTTGCGTGCAAAGAAGAGACATTCTGAGAAGGCTCTGCTCCTCATACCGACATTCCTTAAGTACAGCATTATTAATAAACAGGGCTGTCAATTTACCATACCAATTAATTATACTTATGGAATTATGTATATAAAAAAAAAAAACAATACAGTGATCCATACATTCAGTCTTGCACACCCTTCCAGTGTTGTACTATCCCTCTAGGTTTATGTTTGCAGGTTAGTGATGTAATTTCAAATCCTCTTACCATCCTTCTAAATGTGTACGTCACATATTGCATTTGCATGGGGGAGGCAAAACTGAGTCCTTTCATCTGTACAGCAGCCTGACAGATGATGCATCTGATGCAATCAATGAGGATTGCATACTCCAAGTAAGACAAGAAGGTGGAGTGGCCTGCCGAATCGCCAGGACGCACAAGGACAGATAAAACTTGATTGTCAATGTCCGGTATCTCGACACGGTAGCTAATCCTATTTGGTGACTCAGTGCTCACTGCTAATGCCGCATGTTTCTTTGGTGTGTTGATATGAGCTTAGCCAGCGCTACCAGATGTGTGAGGCATGACATTCACGGCCCAGCTGTTGCAAGAGTGTCTTAAAAGGACCAGAATGACTGTTGTTTATTAGAGCTTTTTAAAGCTCCTATAAAACCTGTTCATATGCCAAATCTCTGTGTTCAAAGTTTTATATGTAATTATACTATTTATTTTAAAAGAACTTGACTCATTTATCATTGTTGTTTTGCAGAAGTGCCTAAGTGTCAGTCTTCATTTGGGAGAGCAGCAAGCTTCTACCAAAACCATGAGAGTAAGTGGCATCGCCATTGAAGCATAAACTACCTGACTGCAGCTCCTGCATTCTAAAGCCATCCTATCTGGTCTTAATTTAACATACAGCATCTTTGTTTTTTCCCTTTCCCTGTAGACTTCTCATTTGACAGAGATCAGCAGTTGTATTTCGATGACACCTGTGTGGTTCCCGAGAGACTTGAAGGTAAGCGATCAAAGACAAGTTAATGGTCAAATGGTCATCTCAGTAGTTGTCAAGTGCTTAGTCTGCATTGTACAGATTCACCAGGGCACCTCTTTCTCTGAAGAGAGAGCTAGTATGGTGATGCGAAATGAAGACTGTGTCCACATTAGCCACATTTGTGTTGGAATTTCTCGCCTACTTGTTCACGCCGCTCTCGGCAAACTCTAATCCTCGTAATTCTTGTCCCTGACAGGGAAGGTAAAGCAAGAGCCCTCTGTATATCGTGACGGGCCACCTTACCAACGTCGCGGCTCCCTCCAGCTTTGGCAATTTCTGGTAACGCTGTTGGATGATCCTGCCAACGGTCACTTTATTGCCTGGACAGGACGTGGAATGGAGTTTAAACTTATTGAGCCAGAGGAGGTGAGTGCCAACATGTAGTTTATTTTTTACTTTCTTTCAGGCTCACACACCATTTACATTAACCATGTGTGATTATTTGGGGATAACGTCTAAAAATGCTAATGAAACATTAAAATGCAAATAAAAGTTCTAAAGTACACAATAAAGGGATAGCTCACCCAAAAATGAAAATTATTATCGGAGCTTATGCTAAGCCTACTTCATCTGCTTGAACGTCACTCTCTTGTGAATGTGCATACGACAGTTAGCAAATCCTAGCGATTATGGTTTATAAACTTTTAAATATTAATATTTTTCTTACACAAACGCAACTATTTGCTTCAGAAGGCCTTTATTAACCCTCCAGAGCCATGTGAAGTACTTTTTATGATGGATGGATGCACTTTATTGGACTTAAAATTTGGACTTTTAACTCTAATTGTATTCATCTGAAAGAATAAAGTCATATACAGTCAAACCAATATTCATTAAGACGCCTTCAACATTTCTCACATTATCACAGTTTATTCACTATAGTTTAGAAAATGGTAATAAAATATGACAGGAACTCAAGAGGTAAACTGTTGATCTTGATAATGTCAGATAACTTTGATTGAAAGGTATGTAACAAAACATTGTAAGGTCTGTCAAATCACATTTATTTTATTTTTTTTTTTTATTTTTTTTTTTTTTTCAATTTTACAAAGTCCATTGTATGAGGAATTTTTGGGTATAATATGGCACAGTTTTTGTTGCTATCCTCACTTGCATAAATGAACTATAGTGTCCTGCACCCACTAATAAAAAATATCAACAATTATATCTGGTGCCTGAATAATTTTTGGTTTGACTGTACACCAAGATGGCTTGAGGATGAGTAAATCATGAGGTCATTTTAATTTTTGGTGAACTGTCCCTTTAAAAAAAAAAGTTTTGGATTTTATTTATATAATATAATATTATATATATATTAGTCAGCTTGAACTCCCTATTCCCCTCTGTGTTTCCCTACTTTTCTGGCAAAAGGGAACCCAACAGACCTTTTTAGTTATTCTGTCATGTAGCACATGCTCATTTTCACTGTTCAACTGCATAGACAATCAAATTTTAATAAAATCGAAGAAGTGACTTACCCATTAAAGAAGACATTTACACATTTAATCAAAACACATTTAAAATGGTAAATGCTTGTTTGATAAATAAGCCATGTGTCTGTAGACTTAGATTATTGCCTGACACGCTGTCACTATATGGCATCTGCCAGTGATTTGTATATTTCTCTTGAACACATGAGATTTAAGAGTTTTTGCAATTTTTGTTGCATACTGCAACTACATAAATTTAAACTCCGGTAATGAATTGACAATCACCATTTGTGTTTTCAGGTGGCCCGACGCTGGGGTATCCAGAAAAACAGACCGGCCATGAATTACGACAAACTCAGTCGCTCACTGCGTTACTATTATGAGAAGGGAATCATGCAGAAGGTAAAGGCAGGTTCACGTTTCTTTTACTCTTCTCTTATTCTGTTTCTAATCATAATATGTGACCCTGGACCACAAATCCAGTCAACAGTAGCACAGGTATATTTGTAGCAATAGCCAAAAATACATTGTATGGATCAAAATGATCAACTTTTCCTTTATGCCAAAAATCATTAGAAAAGTAAAGAGTAGAGAGAATGTCCATTAAGATATTTTGTAAATTTATCAAAACTTAATGTTTGATTTAGTAATATGCATTGCTAAGAACTTCATTTGTACCAATTTAAAGGTGATCCTTTTTTTTTTTTTTTTGCAACCTCAGATTCCAGATTTTTAAGTATTTGTATCTCAGCCAAATATTGTCCTATCCTACTTATTTATTCAGCTTTCAAATGAGTTATAAATCTCAATTTCGAAAAATGTATGCTTATGACTAGGGGTGTGCGATATTGACAAAAAATAATATCTCAGTATTTTCTGGGATTTTATCGATAATGATAATTAGACATCATTCTATTATATATATAATTCTTTTAAAAGTGAAAACACTTTAAATGTGAAATTAAAACCACCAGTGGGCGGCAGTAAGTCGCTGTTAAACAGTGAGTCATTTCGATTGAACCGATTCATTTAAACGATTAATTCATTCATGAACACCGTCATGTTCCTCAGAGACGCACAGCAGCACTGTGGCTGTTTTCGGAATGATTTTTGTTGGCGAAATTGAGCAAAAACAGCAAATGTGCTGTCTAAAATGCAAGTCTTTTAATATTAACTTATTGTTTCTTGAACTGTTGTATAAAATAAATATCACATTTGTAGTCATGCTGTTTTTTAAGGGAAAAACGGCACTCTTCGTGTGATATTGATTAACTATATGAAATTATATAAAAATATAAATTTTCTGCCTCTCATTCTAAATGTATTTTAATAGATTGAATCATGCTGTAAAGGAACGCACTTTAAATGCACTTATTCGACTTTATCACGTAATGTAACGTTATGCGTCCACTATGTAGGTGTGATTTGTTTGTTTTTTGCGGTATACTCGGTAATGTCAAATCGCACATCGTTAAAACAACTACGATATTATCGCAGACGATATATATATATCGCACCCCTACTTATGACTGGTTTTGTGGTCCAGGGTCACACATGTGCTGTAATTTGTCCATTCCAATTTCTTTATTTGTTTTGGATCATCTAATTCCCTTTTTCTCTTTTCAGGTTGCTGGCGAGAGGTACGTGTACAAATTTGTGTGTGATCCCGAGGCCCTATTCTCCATGGCCTTCCCAGACAACCAGAGGCCCAACCTTAAAGCAGACCCCGACGGTCTGCCCGGAGTGGATGACGACACACTTCCGTTGGCGCACTACGACGAGGCGGCTTCATACTTGGTAGACGGTGGCGAGCAGTGTGTTGCTGGGATGCCTTTCCCCGACGGTTACGTGTACTGAGCCTGAACTGTTGATCTGACTGAAACACATCTGTCCCTATTGCCTCGACTCCTTTTGAACTGTTGCCCACTTCCAGATTAACCCTCCCAATCATTAAAAAAGAATGAGGAGAAATCTGCGAGCCACCTTTTCTCTGGCGTGAGAAAGGTGTCAAGGAGGTGAGGAAAGCTGGTTTCCCATGCTTAAACCTTCCTCGTGGCAAGCGGTCAGTGCCACAGAGAAGAAGAGGTTGAGCTGGAACCGACCGGTGCCGAAAGACTGACAGATCTCACTGCGAGAATTGTAGCAATTCTGTTTTTGACAATCTGCTTTTTTTAAAAAAGAAAAATTGGTAACGAATTATTAAGAGACATCCTCACAGAGAAAAAAAAAATAAACCCTTAAATGCAGCACTATTTAATAGTTGCCTTTTTGGTCCGAATTAATTTTGTTTTACCTCCAAACCATGTAGACAAGAAGTCAAAAGGGCTTTATTTTACAAGGAGAAAAAAATGACCCGTTTGTTTCTTCAGACTTAAGACTCTTTAGAAAGCTGGCTTTTATACAAGACTTTTTGTTGAACTAAATGTGGATGGCTTTAATTATGCTGAGGAATACAGAACATGTTCTTTTTGTATTATTTGGTTTCGTTCTGTGTTGGTTTTATATTAACTTTTTGTTTTCATGCTGGTCAACCCAGGGGTTGATGATGTGAAGTTGAACCAGAGGCACTCTTAGTATATTTAGTCAACTTCACAGGACTGTTAGCCCATTTTAAATGTATTTCTATATGCCTGTCGCTATTTAATTTTCATTTTCACTTCCCAAAAAGCCAAATTTTGAATTACAGTTTATATAATTTTCTCACTTGACAACATTCAAAAGGGATGCACTAGTCAGATTCTCTTCATGCTTTAGTGTAAGTGTAGCCTCCTACCTTATTTGTTTTGCCATCATTCTATATTTCAATGCACCAGGAAAGCAGGAGTATCAGGGCCTTGCATGCAATAAGGTACAAGAAAACTACTTTTCCTGGTCAGCTACTCATTGCCAATCTCAAGTTGATGAAAGACCACTGCTTCCTTTTGCATGATGTATTCAATGATCAGCTGTCCACTAACATATCGCTTTATGCTGGACAAAGAAGAAATTGTGGAGTTCTCTGCATTTGTATTCTTATTTCGTTTTTCTTTTCTTTTCTTTCCTTTTTTTTTTTTTTTTTTTTTGAAAAGATAAACTTATATATTTTTGCAAAGTCTGCATTTATTTGATTTTATTGTATAAGCTGTATAGTTCTGCCTGTAACAGATACTCTATGTATGTTTTCAATGGATCCCTGTGTTGCAGTGACTGCACACCAGTGGTTACCGGACACCCTTTCCTGGTGGGTTCGAGAGCAGTGCCTTTAAATGAGAGGTGCAGCTTTTAAAATAACCGTTTTCTCATGGAATGAGGGGCTTGTCTCAACATCCACCACAGAAGGGTTGTCTGCACTTGTACAGGCTTAACCTTGTCCCCTCACAATGTGTACCTTACACTGCTGAGTTTATAATCTGTACTGGGTACAATAAACTGTCCATTCTGCTTCACTTGCGCTCTTGTGAACTGCTTTTTCTTCTCCCACATGACTGAAACATCTTGGGGAAAATGACTTTTTCCAAAAAACTGTATAGTATGCAAATTGTATAAAATCCAAGGTACACAATTCTAGTAATTGAACAGTTACTTCTCATACTGTATTTTCAGATAGATAGTTTTGGAACATTTGTCCTCTCCCCAAATTTGTCACTACCAAAACAAAGTAATAACATTTAAATTAGAAGAGTTATATTGACCTATTAAGATTTTGCTTGCATTTGCATTGTTTGTGTGTGTGTGTGTGTGTATGAATAAAAAATAAAAAAAAATATTTTTTATTTTTTGCTATTTTATTAAGATTTTTTAGAAGTAAATCAATAATTACATTTTTAACAATATTTCAAGTATAATTTATGAGATTTGTTGTATTTTGAATCCAATTTCTCTTTGTATGAGGCAAAAAGTTGATCATACTGATTTTAAACTAAAAAGTATTTATTAGTTTGAATGTACACTGAATCAAAAACTATCATAACATTTTATTTGATTATTCAGTATACTTTATTTTTGACAAAACATCCTACGTTTTGGTCGTGACCGCTTAGGTAGCAACCACATCACATTATAAAAAATTCACTTTTAAACTAAAACATACTACAATTGTGTTTATTCCCCCCAAATATGAGGGTTATGTGTTTTGTCACTACCAAAACAATAATGACATGTTTCGGTCATGACAAGTTTAGATGCTTTTAAATCTACCTCAAAGATGCTAATCAACACATGTTTGGCTAGCACAGTTACAGAGTAAAGAGTTGCACACGTATAAAAACTAAATGTTATGGATTAACACCCAAAAAAAGTGTGCTTAATTGCAGAAAAAAAGGGTGTTCCTTAAAGTTGCACACAGATTTTTCTGACTGTTGAAAACATTTACCTCAATAAATGCACCAATTCTGTAGAATAGCCCATATACATTTATGTATACAGTGCCCTAATATTGGCACCCTTGGTAAATATGAGCAAATAAGGCTCATGTGAAAATAAATCTGCATCTTTTATCTTTTCTTTAAAAAATTCACTAAATTCTAACCTTTCATTAAAGTAAAAACAATTTAAAGTGGGGCGAAATTCACATTATGAAATAAATGTTTTTCTACATTGGAGGTTGGCCACAATTATTGGCACCCCTAGAAATTCTTATGAGTAAAATATCTCTGAAGTATATTCCCATTCATATTTACTTTTTTTTAGCACATTAAGATGACTAGGAGCATAAAATTGTCCAGAAATTGTCTGTAAGAAAATAGCTAAAGCATTAAAGCCCCAGTTTCCACCATGAGGGTAATAATTAAGAAGTTCCAAACAACTAAGGATGTTACATATCTGCCTGGAAGAGGACGTGTCTATATCGTCATCATGCAAAGTTTAAGTGGCCAAAGACTCTCTAAGGATCACAGCTGGAGAATTGCACAGATTAGTTGACTCTTGAGGTCAGAACCCCTACAAAAATATATTAAATAGCCCCTATCACCACATTGTTTGAGAGGGTTTCAAGAAAAATCCATCTTGCTCATCCAAAAACAAGTTCCAGCATATCCAGTTGTCAGACATGACTGGAACTTCAAACAACACTGGCTTCTATGGTCAGATGAAATTAAAAAAGAGCTTTTCGGCAGAAAAGCCACCAGATGGGTTTGGTGCAAACAGGGATAAAAATTCCCCAATGCCCACAGTTTAATGTACTGCTGGATATTTAATGTTGTGGGCCTGTTTTTCTGCTGAAGGTCCTGGACATCTTGTTCAGGTACATGGCATCATGGATTCTATCAAATACCAACAGATAAAAAATAAAAACCTTACCTCTGTTAGAAACCTTAGCACTACCCTTCAGAAGCTACAGAAGATACTTGCATGTTTCCAAGAAGAAACAATTAGTTACATTTACCATAATCTTCAAATTTCAAAAGTTTTCACCCCCCAGCTCTTAATACCTTCTGTAATAGTTGCATATGAGTCCCTCAGTTGTCCTCAGTGTGAAAAGATGGAATCATACAGTCATTGTTGGACAGGGTTCAAATACACAAAAATGCTGGAAAACCAAAGAATTTGTGGGAGTTGAAGGATTTTTCTGATGAACAACAGTTTAACTGTTCAGGACAAACAAGGGACTCATGAACAACTATCACTAAACAAAAAAACAGCTGTGGGTCATTCAGGTAACAACACAGTATTAAGAATCAAGGGTATGTGAACTTTTGAACAGGGTCATTTTTTATAAATTCAGCTATTGTTTTCTGTTGTAAATATGTAAATGTCTTTTATGTAAAATATCTTATTCAGGTCAGTACTAAATAAAAAATAACATGCATTTTGTATGATCCCTATTATTTTGCTAAAAGAATTAACATTTTGCAGATTCTCCAAGGGGTATGTAAACTTTTGAGCACAACTGTATATATATATATATATATATATATATATATTATTCTGTTCATATGTGACTGAGAACTATAAAGCCCATTTCAGATAATGGGCTGGCAATTGCTTTCTTGCACTGAATCTGAAACTCTATTCTGTATCGATCAGCCTCTATTCAGTTAAAGGCCTTTTGCTGTCCCAGGGGCCACACTGCCCTTTCATCAGGGCTTTAGATGGTTAGCTAATGTGTGTCTGCTCATATGATCACGCTGTAGGCCTCCCATCTATGATTATTTAATAACTTTGCATGGATGGGTGAGCAGCATGTGTGATACTATATCTTGCACTTATGTCACAACATCCACAGCCTCAATTATTCATCCAAACCCGTTTACGAGCTGTATACTGTTTGCACAACACCATGCATTTATACGTACTTCAAGCATTTTTCCATGTCTTTTCATTCTTAAAGTAAGACTGAATTCATAATTGCACTTGGTCTTGATGAATTTTAACCAGGAAATGAAAATGCTCCAGCTGAGGATGAAGGGATGTTAAATGACTGTGGCAACATTCCTTACCCCCCTCTGCTTTAGAAAGGCACTTAACCTTTGAACCCACCTAGTTCCCTGTAAATAACCCTGCAGCCAACACAACCATTTTATTTTTTAGCCAACTTCATGCTGTAGTCTATAACTGACTAATGTAATAAAGAAGAACACTGTAAGCAATTTATGCATTCATGCAAAGAAGTTAATGGCTAGTTCCATCAACATATATTTTGCACTGTGGTCTGCTAATGACTGTTTTAGTGAAGTATTGATTTCACTTAGCAGACCGACAGCTAATGCACACCATTTGCTTAGGGTACGTCTTTTAGTACAATGGAGCAAGGCAGAGCTAAAGATGTGACATGATCTAACTCACTACTGTTTATTTTGCCATGTAAGCAGCTGTCCATCTGCTGAGACATAGACAGAAATTAAATTTACTGTGACTACAATACATGCTCTAATTAATGAACTTTACTTCAGACCACCA
This sequence comes from Cirrhinus molitorella, assembly GCA_033026305.1. Taxonomy (NCBI): domain Eukaryota; kingdom Metazoa; phylum Chordata; class Actinopteri; order Cypriniformes; family Cyprinidae; genus Cirrhinus; species Cirrhinus molitorella. The sequence goes on along the minus strand of CM065122.1, from coordinate 24,584,642 downwards.
GGCAATTCCTGCCAGGCACTCAGAGCTTGACCTTTTTTTTATTTAGACATTGATCTTTTAATTTATACATACTGAGTAATTAAGTAATTCATTTAATGGATTAATTTACTTTAATATAATAACCTATGATATAATACAACAAAAGCAGCACAGGGATTTTTTTTTTTTTTTTTTCAATGAATGGACAATAAAATGTAAGATACCACGAAATAGTTTCACCTTCTCAAACACGTTACCGGACAGTGATTAGGTTATGGTTTATTCCTGTTTAAACCCAATCCAAATTATGAAACGGGATCATTCATCGTGGTTTGTGTTCTCTCTAGTGGCCATAATAATAACTGCATTTATGCTCAAACGATATAACTACTAAAGAGCCTGCAGCAGTTGGCAAAGTCATTTGTATGAAGATGTTTCTAGTTAGTTAATTCATAAATAATTTAATTTTTCGTTTTTGTTTTGATAACTATTCGTAACGGTCAGTAGAGGACGAAGGAGAAACATTAACGTTACGTTTACTATATTTAATAATTTAGGGACACGCCATAACAAATGGCAAATATTGTGTGTGTGTGTGTGTGTGTGTGTTGCAGTATTTATTGTGTCGTTGTTTTAATTAACTGCATCATGGTTGTATTAAACAGAATTTAGAGACAAGAAATCAAAATCTACTCTTATAAATATCAAGAAAAGAACTAAACAGATTTAAAGTCAAACCAAAAATTTTACTCAGACACCTTCAACATTTTTCACATTATCATAGTTTATTCGCAATAGTTTAGAAAAAGGTAATAAAATGTGACAAGAACTAATATCAGATTGATAGAAAGGTAAGTAATAGATTACAATCAACCAAAAATTCAGACAACTGTTAGTATGACAATATTTTACACAACTATCAATACTTTGTTGACCAATTACAGCAAATGCTTCATTTTCTTTAGTCTGTGGTGTAAAAAGGTCACATTAGCAATTAAAGAAAAAACACTTTTTCAGGTCAGGTCAAGGTGTCAACTTTTTGGGCCCAAATTTTTAGCTATTTTACTACTAGTCCACTGTATAAAGAATTTTTTGGGTATAATAAGTCACACTTTATTTCGCTATCCTCACTTAATGAACTATAGTTTCCTGCGCCCACTAGTAAAAAAAAAAAATTAAAATTAAAATTATATGGATGTCAATGATGCAATAGTTACGTCATGACGTAAAAGAATGAATCATTGATTCTCCATCAGATTTCGTTCACAACTGCGCTGATAATATTTCAGTGAGTATTCAAATTGGCTGGTCAAAATCGCCTAGTTAATAACAACATAAATTACAGCAGTTATTTTTACTCTCCTATGGTACGACATTTTCGTGTAATTTATATGTAAATTATAAATTCCCTATAGGAACTTTAAGCAACAGCTTCCAATGGAACGGCTACAATGACCGGAAGTAAACTGCTACACCGTCGTAGCAGAGAACGTAAAAATCATTAAGCAACCATAAACACAAAGCCGCAACGCGGCATTTAAATACAAATGATGGATTATGAAGATGATATTTAGGCAATACTTAAATTGTTCGCTTCACATCATCTCTAGCCTCAGTGCTGTTGCCAACAGCAGTGATATCTTTGTACAAATGGGAAAAAAAATCGTTAAAATTAGTTTGTTTAAAACATATCAGCACATTAAATGAAAGACTGATGGTAGAATCGTATACTGCCGTAATTACAAGTAGTGTAATCTATAAAATGTAACATTCATCTACCTAATGTGTCACGTTGTACGACTACGGCAAACCAGCTGCTCTCCCGTAGCATACGGCTACAGTAGAACGTCAAAAAAAGTCGCGAACGCGCAATTTGACGTCGGAATGCCGTTGCATCGGTGGCTGCAGCTTAAAGTCCCTGCGCAGCTGCGCCTAACGTTTATCATTAAGAAGGCGCTTTACGTTACCTGAGGTACACAAGGTCTATTGTAGTTTTGTTGTCGACAATAATTGTTGCAAACACAGTCTAATTGTCTTTTTTCTTGAATTTAAACATTTAAATAGTTCCAGAACATGTGGTACCCTCAGCCTATCGTCGTACCGTTCGTCTTTGAGTCACATTCAGTCACGTATGAGGATCTTTCTGCCAGAGCAATGTGGCAGTTCATTCCCTTTGACCAACGTGCCTATAATCCGGTTAACGAGGTTGATGGTAAGTTACATCGAGCCCAAAAAAGTTGGTCATTTGTGGCCTTTACCTTGTTGTCATATTCAGAATAATAAATCGTGGATTCCTTCGAAGGAATCATGATCATGCCTAGAGTGTTCTTAATAAAAAAAAAAACTAAACTAAAAACACATTAAACGCATAAGTGCTTTGATAATGAACGTGTGGTCATGTTTTGGCTGAGCGATACCTTTATTTTTAACTTCGCGGGCATTTCAATTGAATGTTCAATGCTTCCGGTGTCATCCGCTTTCAGTAATTTTAGCGGTACAAAACACTGCTTAAAATTGCAAACTGGCATTTGTTACCATATTATTTTCTTTTATCATCGAAATAATAAATGCTGATTTGAAGTGCAAATAGTTTTGCCGTTTAATGTACTTTATTTATTCTTCTAGTTATTTTACTATTGAATGCGGCTAATTAATCTAAAATCTAGCATATTTAAAGAAAATAATTACTTTGTGTGGATATATCTTGACGACAGTAAAATGCAGGTCGTTTTAAGTAAGTAGCTCTATCACGAGTTTGGTTTGCGCGACTATATTCTGTGCACGTGCATGTCCTGTCGGGGGCGCGCCGCGGATTTGTGGTCAACCGTCAACTCGGTTAAAATTCAGACTTTGCGAGCATGTAGGTAATGTTAGAACAAAATGTAGTTACTGTTAGAACAAAAAAGTGAATCTGTCAGGAAATTAGTGTAATCGGACATCATATATGTTTTTTTACTCAGTGTTGCTGAATTTCTTGTATATGTCTCAAGGCTTTTACAGTGATCCACTACATACCAACATTGAAAGGAAGGTTCTGTTGATGAGGTAAGCAATTGTCAAACAAACAAAAAAAAAGCCTTTAACAAACATCATTTGCTTTAAACGTTCAATTAGAAATTTCACAAACCCTCTTTTACTCATACACTAACGTTACCAGTCAAAAGTTTTTGAACAGTAAGATTTTTTTTAACGTTTTATATTATTTTCTGCTCAACAAGCCTGCATTTATTTAATACAAAATACAGCAAAAGTAGTAAAACTTTGATATATTTTTTTCTTCTTTTTTTTTTTTTACTATTTAAAATAACTGCTTTCTATTTTAATATATTTAAAAATGTCATTTATTCCTGTGATCAAAGCTAAATTTTCAGCATCATTAGTCCTGACTTCAGTGTCACATGATCCTTCAGAATTCATTCTAATATGCTGATTTGCTGTTCAAGAAACATTTTTTTATTATAATTACCAATATTTAAAACAGCTGAGTATATATATATTTTTTTCAGGATTCTTTGATGAATCGAAAGATCCAAAACACAAGTTCAAAAACTTTTGAATGGTAGTGTAATAGTGTACAAATCAGTCTGCTTGCATTAGATCATATTGATTAATCCAGTTTTAAGCTCTGAATTTTGGATCAATATAATTTGAAGTACCACTTTGCCTTGTTATTTTAAGGGAAACAATTGTACATCTTATATGTAGGTCACTGTTTGAGCTTGTCTTGGCCAATGAATACCTTGCGCTCACAGATCCAAAGTTGCTTGGATGGTTCCTGTGTTTAACAGCAGAGGACAGAGCCTTAATTAAAAGTAGGGGCACAAAATTATTAAATGACCTTCAATTATTGAAAATGTATGGGGTCGATAAGTAAAATTCAGGTCTTGAGGGAAAATGTGCTTTCTCATCCACAGAAGAGGGAGGACTTTTGCCATTTATACAGAAACACCCTGCACTTCAAGTAGACAGACAGTATGTTAATGTGAAACGTGAGTTCAGTTTGGTAAAACATTACTACAACTACATATTCATTTTGTGAGTAGACGTTCTGTATACTGTGTAAAAACTGTATATATTTTATAATTTAGCAAAAACCAGAGAAAACTGGACTTCCCCTCCAACAACTATGTCATCAAAGAAGTAAGATTTAAATTTTTATTGTTTTAAAATAAGTTTTTCAAGTGCTGTATTTTTGTCTTCATATGATTTGTTTTTTACTGCTCTGTTTTTTCATCATGCTTTATTAGGGATACATTAATAAATGGTGCTAGGGATACACCAGTATTAAAACTGGCATGAAATGAAAATTTATACATGCATATGTAATATCGATCAAATATGGAAAAAAAGATCTGTCACTTTTTTTTTTTTTTACTTTAAAATTTCTCCCTAAATTAAGACAAAAATTATTTACATTTTTTTGGCTGATTTAAAGTTTAGAGTTCTTTTGAAATTTGACAAAACCATTAGTCAATAAAAAGTAATCTGGTCATTTAAATTGTTAAATGTTTTTAAAGATTAACGTAAAGTGTGAGCAGCACATTTTTTTGGATTTTGAGAGATGGTGGTTGGTCTCAAAGTGGATGGGGAAATATATATGCATATTATGTATCTATGTATGTTTGTGTGTTTTAAAGGTCAAGGTACCCATCATTTTATGGTACATCCCAGTGTCACAACTGTGGGACTGTTTGTCCATTTAGTTCCAAGAAGTGCAGATGTTGTGGCAATCACATTGAGATTTCAGAAGACAAAGTCTGTATGTCAGGTGAGATGACAAGTTTGAATTTTGCCATAAACTTTTGCAACCTCACTAACAGTTAGAGTACTAATTATTGTTTTCTTGTTCAGAAAATGAGAAACAACTTGAGCTGCTACCAAACAGTGTGAAAGAAGAGCTGAACGTCTTAACTGCCCAAAATGGCACAAATTTTTGTTGCACGCAGAGTACCCTTAATACTCAGAAAACTAGATGCACACAGAGCTGTGATTATGGAGGCCCTGTTGCACATCCTCCTTCATACAGTAAAGGAATGTGTCCCCATGCCCACTGCCTGTCCCAGCTGTGGAAGGAGGTAGAGAACAGGGAGGACACCAAACACTTTAGGGACACAACGGCCCAGGCAAGCTTCTCCCTCGATGTGGAGCTGGATAGGCAGAGTCAAGTTCAGAGGAATGACTATACCCAAAATTACCAAGAACAATCTTATGTACAACCGGAAGAAGCAGATTGCCACAATCTGGATCAGGAAGAGATGCCAGAATACTACAGTTTCAGTAACTCCAGTTTAGACCACACCACATGGAGTGATGGCCTCCAGAGCACAGAGGCAAACTACAATGATTCAGCCATGGCCACCAAAGGCAGTACAGATCTATCAGATGAAGCAACAAATACCACCATGGCCACTGCTGCAAACTCTACTGATTGTTTCTCTTGCCTTAGCAATTCTTTCGAGTTGGGTAATGAGTCAGGAGACCATCAAGAAGGCCTGAGAAAGAAGCATGACTCAGTATATGAGCAACAGATTGAGGAGATTTCACTGAAATCAAAATGTGGCGCTTCAGTTTTTGCAGACCAAATAATAGATGCCTGTGGTGATTTCAGAGCCTGTTTCACCTCTACATGTGCAACAGAGGTTGATCAGATTTGCCAAATGAAAAATGTTGCCACTGACACAGACTTGCTAGCCATCAGCCATGAGAAAAATACACAGACCGGGCAAAAAGCCACATCTGAAAAGAACACCATTACTGAAGTCTGCATGTCTGACTTAGATGTCCTCACAGAGGTATTGTACTTATTTTCTAAATGGGATGTTTTGTTTTTTCAAATGGGCTGTGTATAACTTGCTGATCCTTTACTCCTAGGAATTCATAAAGCTGAAGGAGACAACAAATGAGCTGAAACAGCTGAAGAGCAGAAAGGCAAGGTAATGTGGTCAAGGTATACCAAAAATTAAAATTGTCATTTACTCTCATGTCGTTCCAAACTCGTTAGACTTTCCTTCATCTTCAAAACACAAACAATGTGATGAAGGTTTTTGACCTTCCATTGAAAGAGCATTCCACAAAAACTTTGTCAATTAAAGGGTACATAACATACACAGTTTCACCTAATCTCATGTTAATCCTGAGTACCTATAGAGTGGTAATGTATCCTTAATATCTCCAAAAAGTCTTTAGTTTTCTTATATTTATAAAAGAAAAATACAGCTTTCCGATTTTCTCCGGAAAAAGCCGAACTTCTGAAGGCATCCGACTGATTAGAACAGCCCAAAACATGACAATAATTGACCATTTTCAGCAGCAATATTCAGTAAAATTTGCAAGTTTCCTTCGGTTCAGTGGTATTGTTTAGCTGCCAATATGGCCGATTGATGATGCGCTGTGAAAACACACTATATGATTCACTGCAGCAATGCATTTTAAAATGTCTAGAAGAATAATGTAAAGTTCATATCATCATATTCTTCTCAGCCCTAGTGCTGGTGGCGACCACTGCAGGACAGTTTGTGGGTGTGATAGTACCCAGCGGTTGAGAAGAGCAGAACTGCGTCTTCTCGCTCTTCAGTTTGTCATGTGTCAACAGCACTGCTGGAGCCACTACTTCGTTTCCCCACTCTGTGAAAGTGGTCTTTGGGGGTAAGAGATGACTAACTGAAGGATTTGTATTGTGACTGACAATTCAATGCTTTTCTGTTAAGGTATTCTCTCCTTTCGAGGTCAACTGTTTTTTTGTATGTTCTTTAGGACTGAGGGCCTGCCAGACAGCATAGCAGAAATGCTGAATACACTACAGAAAGATTACCATGAGATGAGAAAACAAATTCTAGCAGGCACTCCTCTGGATGACCTTAAGCCTTTGTCAGTAGACACTGAAAAGAGAACTCCAACGGCAAACTACAGCCCAGCATTGGTATGACAAAATTTGGAAATGTGCTATAAATTATATATATATGTAGCAGCTAATGATGTGTCATTTCAGGTGCTTGAGGCCCATTTAGACTCATTTGACTGTCCAGGAAGGTAGGTGGTCTTGATATTTCAAATAAATATCCTTGAAGTTAACCTCTTAAGTCATAAATCTTGCTTTCCCTGATATGAGTTATTGTTTGAGATGTCAAAAAAAGCCTGAAATGACATTGTTCTGCGACATTGCACTTCACAGCAAGGACGCTAGAGGGTGACAGTGTAAACAGATTTCTATAAATAATTGCTGTTCCTTTGAACTTTCCATTCATCAAAGAACGCAGAAAAATGGTTTGCACATAAATACTAAGCAACAAAGCTGTATTCAACATTGATAAGAAATATTTATTTAGCACCAATTCAGCATATTAAAATGATATCTGAAGGATTGTGTGACACTGAAGACTGAAGTAAAGGCTGCTGAAAATTGAACTTTGCCATTACAGGAATAATACATTTTAAAAATATATTCACATAGATGACAACTGTTTTAGATTTAAGATTTTACAACATTACTGTTTGAATGTATATTTGATCAAATAAATGCAGCCTTGGTGAGAATGAGACTTTTTTCAAGAACATTTAAAAATCTCACTAACCCCAAATCTTTGAACAGTAGTATAGATGAATAAATATATATATATAAAAAAAATAGCTGTATGAGTTTCAGTTTTGCTATTTGATGTTTGTGTATGGATGTTCAGAATTTCAAAGTATTCTGTGATTATGTATAGTATGATTGCAAGTGGTGACAGAGTGGATGCAGAAAGTAAAGAGATAAGACCACTGAGAGCTGAAGTTTGTCAGGACATGGAAGCTGCTTTGGTAGTTCATTCACATACTGTTCTTTATTTGATTAAATTGTGGCGAATCAATAATTGTACCTGAAATATGAGTGTTACATTTGGAATAGTCAGTATTTGTCCTCTCTAAATAGGATGAAAACAAAGGTGACGGCAGGAAGCAAGATAAAGCTCCAGTCTTGTTACACAAGCAGTCAGAAGCTTCCGCTGAGAAGAACCCTGGTATGAATCTCAAACTGAAGTAAGGGAAATAAGCGGGAATTATTTTTCAGCAGTGTTTTGTATATGCATGCTATGATAGTAGGTGTCACCAAGGATCCGAATAGCAGCGAGGCTTGGTTTGATGCAGAAGAGGAACTTGGATCTCCAAATCAGGATGGAAAGATGGAGAAACTGAGGAGGGAAAGTATGGACTATGGAACAAAATATAAAAGTGCTGTCTGGAAGAAACTGCCTCATTGCTGTTGGCTGATATAATTGGTTGGCTAACTAATCTTTGCCACTCTTTCACAGGGACTGATGAAGATGAATCTAACCAAAGTTCCCTCTTGTGCATTACAAGCTTGCCTGGCAATATCACTGAGGTAGGGTGCATATGCATGTTATGCAGTTAATTATGGCCTCTAGAGGGCAGCAGCCAACCACTAAACGTTTTTTTTTGTAGCATGAAGTACTGCTTTGGTTTGAGAAGTACAATGCCACAAATGTCTCCATCTCCACCTTCAGCAACAGTATGAGGTAAGCATTCTCTTAACGTGCAAAATGTATCACACATATGCCCAAACACAGAGATTAACCACTGGTTTATTTATTATCACTTTAGGTTTTTTTTAGAGTTTGTTTTCAAGTAAAAGGGTATTTGTTGCATTTTACTTCCCCTAGACACACTAATTATCAGAATCTATCAGTAAATGGCAAACCTTATCAGTAAATGGCAAACCTTTAAAGTTAAAGGGATGGTTCCAAAAATGAAAATTCTGTCGTGAATTACTCATCCCTGTGTCGTTCTAAACCCATAAGACCTTCATCCATATTTGGAAAACAGATTAAGATATTTTTGATGAAATCCAAGAACTCTGGGTTCCCAGACCCAAAAACGTTGCGGTTCAACCACAATTTTATGAAGCTACGAGAATGCTTTTTGTGTGCAAAAAAATAAATAAATAAATAGCATGAAAGTATTCTTGTAGCTTTAACATAAAAATATGTTTGAACCACTGATATCACATGGACTATTTTAACGATGTCCTTACTACGTTTCTGGCCTGGGAACATTTAAGTTGCGTTGCTGTCTATGCAGCAAAAGCTCTCTGATTTCATTAAAAATATCTTAATTTGAACAAAGGTCTTACAGTTTGGAATGACATGAAGGTGAGTAATTTTCATTTTGGGTGAACTATTTGTTTACTGTGTAAACAAACATTGATTAAAACTGTTTAGTGTGGGACTGTACTTGCTGAACTAGTATGATTACTTATTCTCATTGTACCTGTACAGCCAATAAAGAGCTTACAGCTCCACAAACAAACTGTGATGGTTACAGTTACTAAACTCACAGAAATGGCATGTTTTAAATCACAGTGTTTGCTTTTTTTATATATATGAATTTTTATATACTTTGCAGTAATGCTCAATGCAGTAGTTCCAGGCTTTAAAGCATAATAAAGATTATCACTAATGAACTGCAATCATGTCTGTGTTTATGTAGGGCAGCTATTGTCTATCTCAAGAGCCCCAGAGATGCCAAGGCAGCAGTTAAAGATCTAAATGGGTGTTCCCTCCAAGGCCACACTGTCCAGGTGGTGCAACTCTGTGGGCCTGCCTCAGGTGATCCTAAACTGATTGGTGACCAGTTCCATGGCACCGCCGAAACCCATAAAACAGACACTGCAGTGGGTGGACTGGGAGTGAAAGGTCTAACCTTCAGTTCACATGTAGTAAGTATGTGGCAGGCTGTTTAGAAAGCTTATGTCCAAAATTAGTTTTTCAGTCACTGGTACTGAAATGCTGTTAATAATGATTAACACTCACCTTATTTTTCCGGTAAGAGTGGGCATGGCATATACAAATATAATAATTAACTTACTTATATATGTAAATTGTATGTATTTTTTTTTATGATTTCAAATTATTGCTAATATCAGACCCTTAAGATGACATTGTTTTTGACTCAGGGGCCGCGCTGTAGTGTGGACAGGTTAACCAATGTCTGCGACTCGCCCACAGCCTCTGGCACCTGTGTGCCACAGCACTACGCCACCATGGGAAGCTTTGACACAATCATGGCTCGACTGTTGGAGCGCCACCCAAATGTGGGCCGTCAGAGGATCGTAGATGCCCTGCTGGAACTGCGGGACAAGCATCAAGGCTTCCTCAGTGGGCTTCCTTTGAGATCTATAGTGGATATGACCTCTGAGCTTCTCACACAGGCCTCTACCCCCACATGTTTTTGAGTTTGTGCTGTTTTAAGCTGTGGCAAAGGCCTTGTAAATAGTTCCCTGACCAGTATGACTGGATTTCAGTTGCAAGTTCGGTTTTTGCAACTAATTTTTATGTTGTCTACAAACATTTAGTTGTAATTCTTCAATCAGAGCACTTCTGTCTCTTAGAAATGGAGTAATTTTTGAATTTGTTTCAGGTTTTTCAGGTTTTCATCTCTGCTGTTATCTGTTATGATAAGTGCATCTAGAAGTTTCCTTGTGTTTCCTGAATAAAACCGTTTTCCTGTGTTTCTGTAATGATTTGATGTGCAAGCTGAGGTACAGCGTGGAGCTGCACATTTCAAATGTGCAAATTTTCAGAGCTTTTCAAGCCAGGTGACAAGGCTCTTTTGCAGTTGTAAAAACAGTCAGTGTTGTAGCGGGGACCCTTTTTATCACTTCTGTCAACTCGGGTAAAACAACTTTTTATTTTTGGAGGTACCTAATAGGTTCTCCATAGTTCTTACTGTGGAGCAGGTGGGGATGTAATTAGTGATGGTCACATGACTGCTGACTGCGCTGGATAACATTTCCAAGCCAGGTTTTAAAGGACTTAAGTGTTTAGTGTTCTACTGACCATATTAAAACATTTACAAAATGCTCTAAATCTAATTTTACGGGAACAAACAGCATGCAACAGTTTTCTTCTTATGTAATATGAGTTTAATGTGAGATGCTGATTTAGACTTTAGAGCAAAATATGAATGTTCAGATCATGAAACATTTATCAGTTACTAAAGTCAACTATTTAAAGAGTTAAATGTCCTTTTAAAGAGTTATCCTAGTCGTTATTTTCCCCCCTCATATTATGACTAGCCCCGCCCTTCGCCTGATTGCGATTTTCTTTGATTGGCAAGGACATTTGAATGATTTGTTCACTGTCCAATCAGTGCATGGTTGAAAGTCGGCCTACTAGCCAATCCCAGCGGAAGCGGAGGGGGGACTTGTTGGAAAAACTGATTGGGGGAAAAACGTCCAGTCTCTTCTCCCATGGGCGGAGTCTAAAGTAATGCGAGGGACGCTGTAGGCACTCAACTATTGAACTTCCACGCCGAAAACAACCGGATGATGAATAAAACAGTCTGTTTACAAAGTTTAAGGTGTGCTTGCGACTGAAGATTTGAAGCTCAGTATGGATACAGTGCATGGTTAATTGTTGCAGTGGACCTCAGACAAGAGTGCGACAGTAACAATTACTTCGAATGTGGATTATTGTTCAGAGTTGCAGTATCACGTCTCGGATTTCACTCATGTGTTTACCAATGCTGTCTGCACTGGACACTAACTTCAGTCATGTCTGTGTCGCTGTAATGTGGAGAGGATGGAAACAAAGATCTCAGCCACTCATGATATAAACAACGGACATTTATAATAGAAACTTTTTGTACAACTAGTAGAAAATCCTCCGTTGACACTGAACGGGCTATTCATTTTATAAGGAATAATGTGGAAACATTGCCCATTTACACGTCACCAGGCTCTTGTAGTTTACATAGTCTTGGAAATATTTATTCACGGTGTCAAAGGTAAGTATAAGTGCAGTGTTTAGTGAAATCACATTTGTCATCAAAATGCGATGTCTGATTTCGTTTAGATAAGTAACAGTGCAAATTATTTATTTATTTATTTTCATTTATATATTTATTTCACCACTATAAAAATGTGGGGATGTCAGTTTACCCTACTTTTCTAAGCAATTCTTGTCGTTTCTCGTGTCGTAGTATTCCTCAGTTGTACGTGTCTTTAAATAAAAGAGTGTAAATACGTTTATTCATAATACCTATTCGACTATTTACGTATGTATATATTTTTAGGTCTTAATGTTTGCATGAGCGGCAGCGCCACATCTTGTGAAGAATGTCTCCTCATTCACCCGAGCTGCGCCTGGTGCGCGCAAGAGGTACGCGCGTTCACAATTCTGTGAGACACTGTGATTGACTGTGACTGACAGTTGCTGTTTGAGGGGTGACTGTGTCTCAAAACCCACTGAGCTGCCTACCTAGACAATATTTTTAGCCATCATAGAGACATTCAAATACGGTGTAGTTAGGAAGACAAGCCACTGGTTTATTTATAAATTTTAATACACTTGAATAATTCAGTGCTTCTGACTGTTGACAGGTTGCTAAGAGCATTAGTTCCCTGCATTTCTGGGTTTACTCATTTATTTAATGGTCTTCGCACATTACTTAACCACAGCAAAAAATTTTTTCCTGATTCAGGACTTCGGACAGGCCAGAACTCTCAACTCACGATGTGACTTTAGCCAGAACTTACTGAAAAGAGGATGCGATGCCCCTTTTATAGAAAACCCCAGGAGTGGCAGCTCTCTGGTGCGGAGCAAACCTCTGAGCTCCAAAGGTTCTGGGGTGACCCAGTATGACGTCATCCAGATATACCCACAGAAGATCTCTCTCAGCTTAAGGCCTGGTATGCATCTTCTGATTCATTTAGAAAAGAACATACTGAAGGGCCATGCTACAGAATTGCTTTAAAAAGCATTTAAGTATTCAAATCTTAGTGGTCTACTAAGATTATTTCATTATCTATTGAAATTCACAATAATAATTATAATATCAGTAAGCTTAATATACATCAAATCATCATTTATTGGGTACTTGCAATTGGGAGGTGGCTGTCCTGAACCCTAACCCCTACATTTCAGCTTATGAAAAATAGTGTATGTTTTTGTCCATTGTCCAAGTAAATGTGTTCAAAAGTATGAAAAATCTGTGTGTAACTTTAAAGAATGTCAGTACCTATAATTACACACTTTTTGGGGAGTTTTTCCATAACATTTAGTTTTTACATGTGTACAACTGTGTAGAACAGTGCTAGCTAACCATGTGCTTATAAGCATTTTTAACTAGGTTCAAAAGTATCTAAAATTGTCAAGTTTCAGTAGTGAAATCTTAGGTTTTTTAGGGTGTTGTTATCCCATAAAATTGTCACTACTGAAACAGTCACGACCAAAACATGTCTTCATTGTTTCTGTAGTGACAAAAGTGAACATGTAATCCTTTATTTGGAGGAAAAAATAGTGTTCAGTTATTTGTGAGTTCAAATTCTGTAATGTAATGTGGTCATTCCCAAAACACTACTTTCACTACTGAAAATGTGCTGTCACAACCAAAACATGGGATGTTTTAGCAAAAATAACGTATACTGAATTATCAGCTAAGTTATGATATTTGAAATCAGTCTTTTTTCCTTTTACATAGAAAATTAGCATTCAAAATACAACAAATCTCATAAAATCACACTTGATTCATCTCTGAAAACTTTTTAATAAAATAGAAAAAATATGTATTTACAAAGAAGATGTAAGTGAAATCTTAATAGGTAAATCTAGCCCTCCTTATTAAATCATAAATTACTGTGTTTCAGTAGTGAAAAATTTGGGGAGAGGACAACATGAGAATTAATTGCACAATTATGAGAAATGTGTACCCTCTCGTTATTATACAATTTGCATACATACTACAATTGTGGAAAAAGACACTTTTTTTTTTTTTTTTTTTCCAAGACGTTTCCGACTCTGAACCAGTTCTGTAGAATGGCCCCGTTATAACATTTGTAGATACCTTGAAATAGCATCTCAGTGTAATGACTCTTACATCCTTCAGGTGACCAAACCTCATTTGAGGTACAAGTGCGTCCTGTACAAGACTACCCTGTTGATTTGTACTACCTGATGGACCTCTCGCTCTCCATGAAAGACGATCTGGACACAATCCGCAACCTGGGCACCAAACTGGCTGAGGAAATGAGGAAGCTTACAAGCAACTTCCGCCTTGGCTTTGGCTCCTTTGTGGATAAGAATATCTCACCCTTCTCCTACACAGCCCCCAAGTACCATGACAATCCATGCAATGGGTAAGAAAGAGACTTCTCACACATCTGTAATGAGCTTTCCTTATGCCTAAATTCAAATGCAAAAAGGCTCTTACACCCATTGTCCTTTAATGCCCTTTGTTATGCAATGAAGAAGTGTTTGGACATGGTGCTTTCTCATCTGGGGAAGTCGATGTGTATTAATTTCTTTCCTGTGTTACTGAAAATAGCCCTGCTTTGGCATAGCCTTGTCCTATGGGGAAAGTATATCATTAGTAATTCAAAAGTGCTCTGCATTCCACTGTTCTGGACTTGTTAACCACAGTCTTTAAAGTAAACACTTAATTTAGTTAAGAGAAACATTTAAGACATTTTGCCCTGATTTCACTTGTGGTTATCATTCTGATCCAATGCAAAATAGTGGTAGACTGTTTGGAAAGTGTGACAGAGCAGATTGAGGCTGCAAAGCCAGTACAGCACATGGCCCAGAGAAGCCATTACCCCATGCAGCCCACAGCCCATCACGCATCAGTGACCATGTAGGTTATGGTTTTCGTCCTCTTGAATGCTCACTGTACCACAGCATATATAGGGACAAATGACTAAATATAAATCTTATTTTACAACTAGTACATGTCACTCTACCCTTTCAAAAATAAAATTTTACCATTATAAAATATATTTAATGTAATTTGTCTATACTATAAAGTAATTCAACTAATTAAAAACAGTAGTTTATAAATACTGCATTATAGTTACTGCATTTGGATATAAAACAGTTTTTTTTTTTTTTTTTTTTTTTTTGCATGCCTTTATTGTCACCAGTCCTCTCTGTGGGAGTTTACTTCACCATTTTACAAATATATCCTAATCTAATCATGACAAACTATATATCGTTGGAAAGGTCCAAAATAGATATTTTACAATTCTTTGTGTTACAAATTATGTAGGAAAAGAAATTCAAAAGATTAATTCATGACAAGTGTGCACCTCAAAAATCTACTTCATAACAGGAGTTCTGACCTTTGTCACAAAAAGACTTTCTTTGTTGCGTTTTTTACCATCACGCTTTAGAAATCATAAGAAATTATATATCACTTGAAAACTTAAAATCTCAAAATTAATTATTTGAAAACTGTTTTAAAATCAGACATTGCTTTACCGTGGTAAGTGTACATCAAAATCATATTACAAAAGTATGAATACTGTATTTTCAAATCTGTTCAAAAATGGGAGTAACAGTTAAAGGGTTAAATCAATTAAATGAAAAAAAAAAAAAAAAAAACTTAATTAAAAATGTAAATTTTTTGGTGCTTGTATTTAAATTAAATGGTTTTTGAATATATATATTATTTAAAAAATAAAATGAATATATATTTGCACTGTTTGAACATGATCATGACATGTATATTTAAATATGTAGAAATGTATAATAATATAAAATACACTATATAAAATATAAAATAAATACACTATAATGTACACTACCAGTTGTTTTTTTTATTTTTATTTTATTTTTTTTTAAGAAGTCTCTTCTGCTCACCAAGCCTGCATTTATTTGATCGAAAATACAGCAAAAACAGTAAAAATATTAACTGTTATCACTATTTAATGTAACTGTGTTTTTTAAATGTATATTTTAGAATGTAATTTATTTCTGTGATCAAAGCTAAATTTTCAGCATCATCAACTCCAGTCTTCAGTGTCACATGATCCTTCAGAAATCATTCTAATATTCTAATCTGCTGTTCAAGATTTTTTTATTATTATTATTATTATTATTATTATTATTATAATAAATATTTAAAACAGTTGAGTACTTTTTTTTTTTTTTTGGGATTCTTTGATGAATAGAAAGATACAAAGGTCAACATTTATGTGAAATAAAAGCTTTTGTAACATTATACACTATACCATTAAAAAGCTTGGAGTCTGTGTTTTTTTTTACATTTTTTTGGAACAAAATTCTAGAAATTAATACTTTTTATGTAGCCAGGATGCTTTAAACTGATCAAAGTGATGATAAAGACATTTATAATGTTACAAAAGATTTCTATTTCAGATAAATGCTTTTCTTCTGAACTTTCTATTTATCAAAGAAACCTGAAAAAAAATTCTACTCTGCTGTTTCCAACATGACAATAATAAATGTTTTTTGAGCAGCAAATCAGAATATTGGAATGATTTCTGAAGGATCATGTGACTGGAGTAATGATGCTAAAAATTCAGCTTTGAAATCACAGGAATAAATTACATTTAAAATATATTCAAATAGAAAAAAATAAACATTTAAACATTTTACTGTTTTTGCTGTACTTTGGATTAAATAAATGCAGGCCTGGTGAGCAGAGGAGATTTCTTTAAAAAACATGAAAAATCTGACTGATAGTGAGATAAGCTTCTGGTTTCTCTATTTTTATTTATTTTTTTCTCGCTTTTTTCAGATATAAGTTGTTTCCAAACTGCGTCCCTACGTTTGGCTTCCGTCACCTCTTGTCTCTAACGGACAAGGTTGACCGTTTCAATGAAGAAGTGCAGAAGCAGATGGTGTCGCGGAACAGGGACGCACCAGAGGGGGGGTTTGATGCCATTCTGCAGGCTGCAGTTTGCAAGGTAAGCAATCATTAAAGACACCTCATTTTGCTGCTTCATCACTAAGCTTCATTGACTCCTTCAACTCCCTATAGAGACAGAGAGCCTGTCCAGCAGGGTTTAATGTTTTTGTGCTGTGCTATCTGAGCTTTATCAGAACAGATACAGGTGTCTGAGTCCTAAAAGAGACACGCTAAAAACTGCATGACATCATAGGCTGTAAAAATATTTGCTTTGGCATGAAAGGCACACTCACAGCATGCATGAGAGAAAGAGACTCTGTGGTTTGCACTGAATGAAAGAGGAGAGCCTAGCCCATTTATCCTGTGTGCAGTATGTGTTAATCAGTGCTTATTATTGTTTGTGAGACTAGTGAGATCTTCTGTTGGATTTGCCATGTTTCTTAGTTCTTTAGAATTGCCTGAACATCCTGTTTTCGGCTATTCTGCCATCTAAAATGTTAGTCAGCATGATTTGAGTATTCGGTGGACTTTTTGTATCTAGATTTAGGTCTAATATATATATAGGCATCTATGAATGGAAACTGTAACTGGACACCCATTTTAAACACCTACTTTGCCTGCATTTCTTTTTTAAAATATATTTTAAAGGCATAGTTCACCCAAAAATGAGACTTCCATCATTACTCACCCTCATGTTGTTCCAAACCCGTGCAATCTTTGTTCATCTTCGGAACACAAATTCCGAAAAAATATGTTTTTGATGAAATCCGAGAGCTTTCTGACCCTGCATAGACAGCAACACAACTACTACGTTCAAGGCCCAGAAAGGCAGTAAGGATATTGTTAAAATGGTCCATCAGTGGCATCAGTGGTTCAACCTTTAGTGGACGAGAAGAAATTGTTGAATAAAGTCACTATTTTTGTTTTCTTTGCACAAAAAAGAGGCTTCTCGTAGCTTCATAGAATTAAGGTTGAACCACTGATATTTTATCAATGTCCTAACTAACTTTCTGGGACTTGAACATGTCAGTTGTGTTGCTATCTAAGCAAGGTTAGAAAGCTCTCAGATTTCATCAAAAATATCTTAATTTGTGTTCTGAAGATAAACAAAGATCTTACGGGTTTTTAACAATATGAGAATGCATAGTTTAATGACAGGATTTTCATTTTTGGGAGAACTAGCCCTTTAATATGATGCTATAAAAGCGGCATGCATAATAAAAATCATATATAAAAGAACTACCAAAATTCTATGCAGATCATATTTTATACTACTACTTCAGTGTTATATTTTTAAACAATTTTATTTTTCTGACTGTAGATGTGTTTTGTTTTGGGGGTTTTTGGAAAAAGTGTGAATACATATCCATTTGTGACAATGAAAAACTGTATAAATATACAATATTTTAATATCGACATGTAGAAATGTGACAAGATACAGACTGGTATAAATGAGTTTCATCTCATTGTGGCAGGAGAAGATTGGCTGGAGGAAAGAAGCGTATCATCTCTTGGTGTTTGCCACCGATGATGTTCCTCACTTGGCTTTGGATGGCAAGCTCGGTGGACTAGTGCATCCTCACGATGGACAGTGTCACCTGAACGACAAGAACGAGTATAGTGCTGCAAACAAGATGGTAAACCTTTTATACTGCAAAACATCATTTTAAACAGATATAAACTGAACCAAACATGTGAAGAGGAGACCCATTTGGGTAAACGAATTGACTGTGTGTATGAGATTTGATTGGTTTATTGTAAACCATCAGCCATAAATGCTTGAGATTAACATATAATGATTGTCTAAAAAGCTTAAATCCCAGCAGGTTTCTGTTTTCTGAATTGTACTAAAAAAATCCTAGAGGGATTTGTGGAAAATTTGGTTTTAATGGGAAGGTTTTATGTACTTATTGTTTCCTTTTCTTTTGACCCAGTTGATGCCTCATATATTCAGGTCTTTTTTTTTGGCATTGAACTGGCAAAAATGCCCCCACCTCCATCTATGTCAAAGTGCAAGAACAGATGCTGTGCTCGTCTCTGTGCAGTATGGGGTTCATCCAAAGCAGCTGAGTGTTTTTTGAGAGAGAGAGAGAGAGAGAAATCGCTCAGCCAGAAGGAAAACAAACAAAAGCAGTGTGTGCTTTCTACTGTTAACAAGGATTTGATATTTTTGCATCCTTTACTCCAATGTGTTTAACACATCACTGATCATTTATTAAAGAGATTGCGCACAAACTCCCTGGATTGCCTGGCAGGTCAGTAGCAGAGGGCGCCTGTAGCTGAATACAGAGGAAATGGGTGTGAAGGATAGCGGAAACCATGGAGGGAAATCAGAAGGGCAATGACTTCCTTTTGCAAAGTTCCCAAAAGAAAGGGTGCTGCAGGGAATGAGGGTTTGAATAAATGTATCTTAGTGAGATATGGATATGTGGCGTCTCTCCACAGGACTACCCTTCACTCGCTCTACTTGGAGAGAAACTGGCTGAAAACAATATTTTCCTCATCTTTGCTGTGACCAAGAGACACTATGTTCTTTACAAGGTATTTTTTATTCATCATAAGCTATTTTGATCGATGTTAAGCTGTTTTGTTTTAAATGTGTACTCAATGTCTTTTTACCCATAGAATCTCACAGCATTGATCCCTGGGACTACAGTGGAAATTTTGGATCAAGACTCCAAAAACATTATTCAGCTAATTGTGAATGCATACAATGTAAGTTGTTCTTATTAGCATCGTGTGCTATGGTTGGATTTTACAGTTCCCTGTATGAAAGACAGGTGCACATAAAAGAAAATAGGCTCCTTTTGACCTCAAGACTGATCTTTTCATGCTTTTGTTTCCTGTTAGGTGTGTAGTATGTGTATGTTAAGGTTCAAGGTTGAAGCTGTGATGTATGGTGACAGCCCATTATGAACGCATTGTTAATTTACAGGGAATGTGGGGAACACACCTCAGAGTCAGGCAAGTCAGCACAGTATATAAATGACTGCAGTTTAATTGGCAACCAAACTGATTACCCTGATTATTTTCAGCTAATAAATGGTTAGGAATTGAATTAGGAACAGATGATGTTGTGGAGTGTGATTTACGGAAAGCTTTGCTCTTTTGCTGCGTCTTTACTGTGTGATCACATGATTACACAAGATAAGGAATTTCCTGTTTTTGTTAGTGCAGAACACTTGATGGCTTTGTCGTCTGGTATTTCTTTCTAATGAAGATCTAATATTCTGTGTTTATTGCTGTATTGGAAGAGCACTGCTGTGCTCCAGGAAATGGACTCGAAATATGTTTGGCAGAAGATATTGTGCAGAGATTTTGTTTAGGGATAGGGATAGTTTACCCAAAATTGAAAATTACCTGAGCTTTATAATGGCAGTAAATAGATGGTAATATTCAGTAATCCAATAAAAGTCCAATAAAGTGCATTCAACCATCATGAAAAGTATTCCACACGGCTCTGGGGGGTTCTGAAGCAAATCAATGCATTTTTGAAAGAAAAATTTCTATATTTAAAACTTCATCAACCATAATCTCTTCCACTAACTGTGGTATGCGTGTTCACAAGAGAGTGGTGTTTCAGCAGATGACATAGGATCTAGGCGTAACATAAGCTCCAGTGAGAAGTGATGAATGTGGAGAGAAGCACAGAGGAGCAAACAAAACACTGGTCACAAATTAGAAGTACAAAACTTTTGTATTTGTAAAGAAAAATGTTGGAGGATTTCGATATTAGAGGAGACTGTTTTTTCTTTTGACAAGCTAAGGAAAATTTGCTTACTTTGCTCCTGTAAAAAAAAAAAACATGGTTCTTGCGGGACCAGCATATTCTTACAGGAACCATTCACTGCCATTATAAAGCTTGGAAGAGCCAATCAGGACTCAGGAATTATTATTATTTTTTATTTTTATTTATTTATTTATTTTTTAAATATAACTCTTGATAGTATTTGTCCTAAAGAAGAAATTCATATACACCTAGGATGGCTTGAGGGTGAGTAAATCATGGGGTGATTTTCATTTTTGGATGAACTATCACTTATGTTCACATGAATAACACAAACTACTCAAATACTCCAAAATACACAAAATACTCCAAACTTTTGAATGGTAGTAAATTATCTTTTTTGAAAGCGTGCTTTTAATCAACAAGGACAAATTAAATTGATCAGAAATTACAGCAAAGAGACTTAATAATACAAAATATTTCTATTTCAGATAAATGCCGTTCTTATGTACGTGCTTCAGTAGTAGTCTTACTGACCCCAAACTTTTGTACGATCCACTTTACATCTGCCTTGAGGTTGTGCAAACACAATTAAGCATCATGGAAACAGTGTCATAAGACAGCTGTGACAATGAATAAATAAAGGATCTTGTGAAGATAAGATTCAATGATCAGTTTATAACTAGTGACAAACACTGACCAAATATCAAGCCAGGGTTATTTTGTTGACCCAGTTACTTATCTCTCCTGACTGTCAGTTTACACCTAAATATAACAAAATACCAAAAGGCAGTGATTACTGTCACGGATATGATCTATTTTGCTGTTGTTTTCAGTGGTAGTAAGCTGTCCAAGAAAGTGATTGAATGTTTGTGGTTTTACATTTTGATACTAGAGCTTTTATAGAAACCAAGTTTGTAATTTTCTCAGTTACCTTTGAAATTGTTGTGAAATTGTTGCGCATGATTTTGTTTTTATTTTTATTTTAATCTAGAACATCAGGTCAAAAGTTGAGCTTAGTGTATGGGACCATCCTGAAGATCTCAGTCTGGCCTTCACTGCCACCTGCCAAGACGGTCAGCCCCTTACCGGCCTCCGCAAGTGTGCTGACCTCAAAATTGGTGACACTGTAAGTACTTGCGTTTATCAAATATTGCCTGTGCCTTTTACACTAACTATTAAAACACATAGCAGCTGATCCTGTCCTTCTGTCTGCAATCTGAGTGTTTGATGTGAAGTCTGTGGCAAGGAGTTGAGATCTTATTTATACCTTTTGGATTAAGCACAGGGTGATGTATCAAGTTGCTTCATTCTACTAAAATGGCACTGATGGTAGTCTCAGTCTTAATGTGAATGAAGAGTAAGTGACAAAGCTTTTGACCTTTCAAAATTTTCAGATCACATTTGCACACAGTTTAAAATGTTTTTTTATTTTTATTTTTTTATTTTTTTTTCATTTGTCCTTGTTGACCTGCACATAATGTCCTGGAAGTGAAAAAAGATTTGCTTTCACTATCCTTGAGGAAGTGAAAGAGAGTGACAGGGAAATGCAGCAAAATAGAGTAAAGGGAAAAATGTGAGCTGTTTATTTCAGACCATGACTTGCTTGTTTGTTTGTTTGTTTTTCATTCCAGCCCAATAGCTTTTTTGGCAATTGCACAAGAGGAATTTTAAATTTGGTCATATTCATTTAAGATCTAGTATTTGAGCCTGAAATGCCTTTTAAAACCAAATGGAGTGAGTAACTGTTGCGTTTCAGCAGGTACAGGCATGGCTTAAATACTGCCAGACACTTCCAGTGTTAAGTGTTCTTCCCATGTTAGATGAAGTGTTGTTTGCTCAATAATGGCATATAAGATTTAAATAATATGTCATGGTCTGCACTCTCACGTCATTATGCTGTGTTAGACATAACAGACTTACATTCTGTTGGGTGTAAAATAGTTACGAGAGCCTTCTCAAAGGATCTGGGGTACTAAATATTATTGTATCATAACATGTAGATCACAGATTCGTAGCGCCAATCACAGAAGTATCTAACAGTGCTTGTATGTTTAAAGGATAGCTGTGTTATGCCCCTTTTTACAACATGTAATATAAGTCTCAAATGTCCCCAGAATGTGTTTGTGAATTTTTTGCTCAAAATACAGCACAGATCATTTATATCATTTTGAAAATGCCCATTTTGAGTGGAAGCAGAAACACGTTGTTTTTGTGTATGTCTCTTTAATTGTGAAAGAGCTGCTGCTCCCCGCCCTATATCCAGAATAGACTTGTGCCTTTACAGCTCATACCTCAGATACTCTGGCATAAAACATCTGTTTGGTTTTGAATATTATTTCTATTGAGCTGAACTCATGCGTTTTAAACCGTATTAGTTTAAACTGATATACAGTTTTCAAAGTGTGGCTGTTTCACAAATGTGAGTATTAAACTAAGTTCTCTTTCATGACGTCTTGCGCTTAAATGCTCAAATACACACAAGTTTGTTAAAAACACAAATGAGTTACATAAACGGGTAAACAGACATTGCATGTTTTTTGCAAGTCTTGTCTGCTCTGAGGCTGGGACTCTAAATGGTGTTCTGTGCTCGTCTGTGCAGCCAAAGACAGAACAGTTTGTCTGCTTTGCTCAAACTTTTGCCATGGCATTAGAACTGCTATACCGTTGTTACTTGTGAAAACTGAATGGGGGCACCGTGAGTGGAAACGTTCGAGGTGGTAATATTATAATAAGATCCTCTTTCTATGTCACAGGGGGGAGCACAATCTGAGCGGTTTGGTTTTTCACATGCTTGAAGAGAAAGGCTTACCAAAACAAAGTTCCTGAGTTGTCTGTTTTCTGTGTTGGTAGTTGCAGCAGGGACCCGTTTATAGCACTTAAACATGGAAAAAGTCCGATTTTAATGTCGTCTTTAATGGTTACTTTAAGCATTCTTTAGCTTTACAGTGTTTATGGTGTGGATTGAAGTTGTTGGATCTCCCATACATTTCTAATTAGACTGACATTGTAGAACTTCTATAGGACTACTTGGTACATGTCACCATGCAGTGATCTGACCCTTGGATTCAAGCAGAGTTCTCCAGTCTTGCCTGTACCATTCCCATTCTGCCAAATTGAATATAGAGAAGGATCGTGAGGGAAAGTGGAGGGGTAGAGCTGAATACCCTCTCTGAATGGAGCAACCCAATTTTCTCTGGCCGCTCCAATAGGCCTAGAGCCTTTTTGTCTCATCCACGAGGGAAATTTGTCACACCGTGCCCAAGTGCCAATCATGCCTTTAGAAAGGGGAGCACAACCCAAACAGAATCCCATGTGTCACTCACGGTCCTCCGCCGAACCCTCCAAGGAGTCGGCTGCTGCATTTCAATAGGCTCACACAATGGCGCAGGGCTCTTTCTGGGTGAGGAGCTGTGGAAAAACACAGGCCTTGGATACAGAGGCGGTAGCCCGGATTCTAAAGTTAAGCTTAGATTCCTTTCACAGAAGTAGATTCAAGCCCCTAGAGACTACTAAAATGTCCCATACATAACACATCCATCTAATCCTATATTAAGATGGCTGGTATCCCAGGAAACATCTGTTTACTTTTGGATAGACTTTGTTTGCCATGGATTTATAAAGCTTACTGTTGTGCACATGAAGAACACTATGGAATGGGCCATGTACAGTCAGCAGCATATGTACAAATTTACTGATATTGTATAAGTGTTTAAATAGTATTAGTTGTTAGAAGTAATAGTCCTATTTTTGTTATACATTTTATGTCATTCTTACCTATTACTAAGTAAAGTGATTTAAAAACAGGAATTATTACCATCCAACCAGACTTCAACAGGGTGTTAAGTTTATGGAGGAAAAACTCTTAATAGTGAATGTCTTCCTTATTCTAAAGTATTTTTATTCAGGTGTTATTTTAGTATTATGTATATAATATTATATATTTTTATTATTATTAGGTTTTCTTACAATTAACTTTTATATTTTAATGTTATGTGCTTTTGTAATTTTTGCTATTTTAATATCACTATATTAGGGCTGCACAATTAATCAAATGCGTTTTTTTTTATTTCTATTAATCATGCAGCCCTAGTTTAATTTCAGTTTCTGTTTCAGTTTTAGTTTTTATTCATTTCCAAAGCAACAGGTTTTTCATCTAATATTTATTATTTCAGATTTATTTTAGTAAAAAGAAAATCCTCAACTGCTGTTGCAAAATGCTCTAGTTTCATGGCTAACATACTGTGTGAATACTTCACATTAAATGTTTTTTTCTACTGGCAGTGTGTCTTCATTTTATTTTCTGCTGTTAACATTATAGCATTATTAATATTGCATGCTAGGACACAGAGACAGAAAATTTCCTGATAATTTACTCACTTCCATGTCATCAGATGCGTTCATGTCTTTCTTCAGTTGCAAAGAAATTACGTTTTTTGAGGAAAGCTTCCCATGATTTTTCTCCATATAGTGGACTTCATTGGTGACTAACGGGTTTTAATGCAGTATTTGTGGCTAAAAAAGTATGTAAATTGTTTTTTCTTAGAAAATGACAGGTCCTCAGTTGGGATTATGTAGAGCCCTTTGAAGCTGCATTGAAAGTGCAATTTGATCCTTCAACCTGTTGGCCACCGTTGAAGTCCACTATATGGAGAAAAATCTTGGAATATTTTCCTTAAAAACCTTAATTTCTTTTTGACTGAATAAAGAAAGACATAAACATCTACATGGTGGTAAAGTAAATGATCAGTAAATTATCAGAAAATTTTCATTCTGGAGATCAACCTCTCCTTTAGAACTTCAGTTTTCTGCTCCATTAAAGGCTTTTAGGCCTCTCACAAACAACTTCTGCGAAGAAACAAATCAGTCTTGAATCATAAAACGGTAGCAATGTTTTTCCAATTCTAGAATTTGTTTGTTTTTGTTAAAATGCAGTATACGGTTATAGCCAGTGATGGCTCATCTTTATATAATGTCCACTCCACCTCTTCCTCTACCCAACCGCACAGACTTCATGGAGTTTTCTAATTGCCATGTACTCGTGACTCACATGTTTCCTTAATCCAATTCTGCAGCTCATTGCCTCATTGAGGAAAACCTTTTTGCTGTGCTTTTGTCTGTCTGTGACCCCTCACTTTCCGGCTCTTTTGTTGTTGTTTTTTGCATGTTTTTATTTTACTGAGAAGCATGCTAATGCTGGAAAAATATGTAGTAAACAATGGTTGTGTCTGATGTACTTTTATGATACTGTTGGTTTTTAAGTACATTTCCATTCCACACCAAAAGTTACAGTAAAGCATTTAAAAAAGTTACACATTTTTATCTTAACTAAATGCTATTCTTTTTAAACTTTTTTTCACAAATCCTAAAAAAAAAATAAAAAATAATCCACAAAAGTAATTAGCTGCACAACCGTTTTCAGAATGCTGAGAGATGTTTCCAGAGCATCAAATTGGCATATTAGAATGAGCAAAATGGAAACCAACAAACAAATAAAGCTCTGTTCATAATTGAATTGAGATTGTTGGACAGATCCAAAATGTTACCAGTTATTCATGATTTGATAACAGTTGGCATGCCAGTACAAGAACCTTTTCCACACGAATAACAGTAAAATTGCACTTTTACAGAAATAGACATTTTGAATATTTGATGAATTGTCTTGCTTGCCTCCCATTTGTGTCAAGTCTCTTCTCAATCATTTCTATTTTTACACTGAGTGTGTGTGTTCTTTAGGCTGTTTCTTGGCTGTAGAGCAACTAGTGCTATCAAAGTACCCCTTTTCTATTCACATAACTTCTCTGACAGCCTTTGCCTTTCACTGTGATTAAGACAACATGTGAGCCTCTAGTCTCCCTCCATCGGTATGACCCTCTGTGGCCCAGTGTTCAGCACTGAGCTTCAAACTCTCGGGTCTGGAGGGCTCACTGATGTGAAACTATTTCAAAGCATTCAGACACAGCATGTTGGGCTTGTCCGCTCCCCTGGGCAGTTCTGAATCAAAGGCCAGCCAGGCTACATGTTTTTGATGGTGTCGGATTCTCTGCCCCTGAGGATCCACACATCAAGTTTGCTCACTTCTGGGAAAGAACCGATAAAGTGATAGGCTTTTTTTGCACTTGCATAATTTTTTTTCCACTTGCATAAATCCAGTGCAGTTGTAAAAACTCAAACCACATCGTAAGTGGAATAATTGATCTGAGAACTGAGTTTCAAGTTTTATCTCACCATCTTACCATTCATTGATTGATGCTGATCAAGTCTGGGCTAGTAAGGCCTAGATGAAGCCTCTAATGTTTAAACTTCCTTCCTCTGGGTGGTCATCATCAGGATGGAGTCAGGCTTTCCTCTAGTCTGAAGGTCTGTGATTAATCTGACAAGTATGATCTACATCAGTTTGTGAAGCCTCTGTTTGTCACACATGCCACCAGGGGAAAAATTGCCCTTCCTTCCGTCCATTTTTAAACTTTTGGTTCAGTTGTCCCGATATGTGTCGGTTAAATGTCTGTTGTTAAAGGCACAATATGTAAAAGTTTTTTGGTTAAAATATCCAAAAACCACTACAACAGTGTTATATATTTTGCTGACTTGTGTACTTGCATTATCCCAAATGTTTTGAAGAATATTTAAATCCAGAGAAATAACGTTACATGTTTGAACCGGAAAGCTAGTGTGCTCACCGTAAGCAAGCAGACTGATAGCCTTGAATACGCGAATGCAGCCTAGTTTGCGTTATGAAGTGCAGACGCCAATGTGGGAGAGGTGGGTCTGACTCCGGGGTACTTTTACACTGTTGCCGCAGGTTGTTGTTAAAGTTAGCGGTTCTTAATACCGATAAATAAGCAGTTAAAGCACATGCCTACAAGAAAATAGTGAAAAATATCAACAGTTAGCGAAACAGCTACAGATGTAGAATATACCAGAGTAACCTTGCTGCCTTCTCACTAAACCCACTGCTTGCAGCACAGTTAATGATATGCAAATAATAAGATCCCTTGATGTGATTGGTTGTTGAATTTTGTGACATAGCAAAAAAAGGGCTCTTTCAAACAGCAATTCTGGGACTGCCTCTGGGAGACTACAGTTTTAAGGAGAAAATACTCAGCAATGCTGTTGATTAATGGATTGCCACATGGGTTGTCTTACAGCATATTAAAAACACCACATAGACAATAAAACAACATAAAAACATTTTCACTACAGGGGAACTTTAAAGGTGATATTTGGTGTAAAGTGTAAGTTATGCACCTTGGTCCATTTAAAGGGATAGTTAGGGGATAGTAAGGACATTGTTAAAATAGACAATGTGTCATCTTTCCGGGCCTTAAATGTGTCAGTTTTTAATTTTTGGTGAACTGTTTCTTTGAAATTGCATCTTGGTAAGGTATAGGTCAACATTTGAACCCCTTTAAAGTGTTTTTTTTTTTTTTTTTTTTTTTTTTTTTTTTTCCCCATCTCCATTTATCCTTCATCGTCCAGGAAACAAATGACGCATTTCAAGGCCACATTTGAAGGACCTTTCCGCTGTGACTCATTTGGCCTTGGAATCCAGTCTTTGAATTGGAATTATTTGTGTATTTAGTCTTACATGCAATACATTTAGTTGTCTGTTTTTTCTTGCAGGTCTCCTTCAACGTAACTGTAGACGCTCGAGGATGTCCTCCAAAAGGCACCAGGAAGAGTTTCACCATCAGGCCTGTTGGTTTTAAAGACCGTCTGGAGGTCTCTGTGGACTACCGCTGTGATTGCAGCTGCACATATTACACCGAGACCAACAGCAGCCGCTGCAACTCTGCAGGCACCTACAGCTGTGGGATGTGTCGCTGTGAGCCCGGCTACCTTGGAGCCCGCTGCGAGTGCGAGGAAGGTGAGGTCGACCACCAGTACCTCAGTGCCTGCCGCGAGGCTGAGGGCAAGCAGGTGTGCAGCGGCCGCGGAGAATGCAGCTGTAACCAGTGCCTGTGCTACGAGTCTGAGTTTGGCAAAATCTACGGCACCTTCTGCGAGTGTGACGACTTCTCCTGTGCCCGACACAAGGGTATACTGTGCTCAGGTGAGGTGAAAGAATTTATTTGCTTATTTGGTTGGCAAAAAAGGAAATCTTTGCATTATGGTCCTAGTTTTTCAGCATGGTCTCAAACCATTCAGGTTTTTTTGGCTTGCCACGGGCCTTTTTGGGATGCTACATTTGTGCCTGATGCATTTGATCAGTTCTTGCCAAAGAGCAGTTGGCTGGCACCCCATCTCCCCCTCTCCACAGGACGCATCTCTGCCATGCCACAGTGAGAGCTTTGTAGCAGGCTGCATTTGTTTATCCATGCAAACAATAGCTGGTCTATCAGCAGTAAAGCTCTGTGTTTTTCTTTAGTCAGCAGAAACTGTCAGCCCAGCACAAAATGGACATTTGTTGAGCATCGGTAGAATCGAGAATATGTCCTGTTCCTGCTATCTCAGCCATGGAAAACTCTTCTCGTCTGCAGTAATGAGACCTTAATGAATGTGGGTGATTATGCTTTTTCACACCACTTTGCCATGGTGAATTAACAGGGACAATTCTTGTAAACTCGCTAATAATGGCTGTGGGAAAAGGCAAATGTTGATGAGAGTTCTCTGTAGGTTTCGTTCACTTGTTAAATGCCTCATAAACATGCCTTGTGGCATTTTGATTTGACCATGCTCTGGTGAGAGCAGCTTGTTTAACAGTTTGTGAGTTGCAAGGTGTTTAGAGTAGATAGAAATTCAGTGCTCATGCAGTCCAATAGCTAACGTTTATCAGGAGAATGCAAAGGTTTCTCAAACCGGTAGGCCAGCGAGATGAGTGGGAGTTCATGAGGGAACTGTAGGGGGTTTGAGAATTGGTGGAGAAATAATAATTAATTCATAGTGTAAAACTAAACCTTATTTAAAAATTAACTATGGTTTTATTATAGTAAAAGTGTAGTAACTTTTATTTTTGGCGTATTGGTTACTGATTTGTATAACCACATTTTTACTACAAATTCCATGGTTAAATTATGGTTAGTGTAGCAAAACCATGATTAATTTGTGGTTACCATTGTTTAACTATAGTAACCATGTTTTGTTTTAGTAAAACCATGGTTAATTTTATAAGAGAAAATAGGACTGCACAATTTATTCAAATAAAATCTAAACTGCTGGAATTTAGTCTGAAAGGCTGCAGTTTAGTCTGATTTCAGAGTGAAATGCGGCACTACATGTGTTAACTAAATATTATTATTGTAACTTGTAATGTAAAATTAAAATCTAATGATCATTTTTTTTGTTTTGTTTTTTTTAGTTTATTTTTTTAATTTTTAGTTTTATTTCAATAGTAATATTTTTGTCTTTTGATTTTCACAATCTTTTTTCTAAAAATTTTTCACATTTAAAAATAAAACCATTTTTATTTATTTGTTTTATGCAAATGTGCTGTTAAATTATTAAAATATTAAAATATTTTCTTGAAGTACCCCCTGAGATTTCATGTGGGTGAGGGGTGCGGCTTTCAAGTAGGTTTGGCAATCCCTGTTTCATGTTTTTGTTGTTGTTGTTGTTGTTGTTGTTGTTTTCTCCTGTAATGCATACAGTAATATGCATAAGCTACAGTTGAAGTCAAAAGTTTGCATACATCTTGCAGAATCTCCAAAATTATTTTACCAAAATACAAAATGTTCTTGTTTATTTAGAACTGGCCTGAATAGATTTTAGAAAAGATTTTTCACATAAAAGACGTTTACATATAGTCCACAAGAGAAAATAATAGTTGAATTTATAAATAATTATCCTGTTCAAAAGTGTAAAAAAAATCTGTAAGGTCCCACAAATTATTTGGTTTTGCAGCATTTTTTTGTATTTGAACCCTTTTCAACAGTGACTGTTTTGAGATCCATCTTTTCACATTGAGGACAACTGAGGGACTCAATTACAACTATTACAGAAGGTTTCTGAACAACTATCACTAAACAAAAAAAAAAAACAGCTGTGGATCATTTCTGTAACAACACAGTATTAAGAATCAAGCATATGTAATATTTTCAGCAGTGTCATTTATATAAATTCAACTATTATATTCTCTTGTGGACTATATGTAAACATCTTTTATGTCAGTACTAAATAAAAATAACTTGCATTTGGTATGATCCCTCTTATTTTGGCAAAATAATTAACACTTTGCAGTTCCTACAAGGTGTATGAAAACTTTTGACCTCAACTGTATGTATTCACTGGGTATTATAAGCCTATTGTACTATAAAAAAACGTAAATTGTTTTCTGTACCAGTGGCAGGAGAATGTTATTAGAGTTTAGTGCTGACACCAGCACATTTTATTTTGTAAGTCCTTTTTGTAAGTCATGTAACATGTAAAGTCCTCATTTTCTTTTCTTCTTGTTTTCTTTTTGATTTACCAAGAAGAATAATCAATCTATAAATGTTGATCTTAATCTTAAATGAGAGTTGAAACCTTTGTATGCCTGTAAAGAAATAGGCTTGTTTACTTTGCAGTGCTGATAGTTGTGATAAAGCGAGGCGAGTAAACATGACCCGGTTGAAGGGTCAGAAGGAAGCTGTGCTGAATAAGTTAAACAGCCCTGTCAGGGGCGGAGCTTCCTCCTCTGCCGCTTTATTACTGGGTCACTGGGCTTGGTGAGCATGTTATGACTGTTGAAGGCTGGCTGACTGACTGATGACATCTCAATAATACACAAGCGGACAAGGATAAGCTGTGTTTGAGTAGATGATGTTGTGTAACTCTTTGTAGCCACATTCCATATATAGGTGGTTATTTTCCAAGGTGAACCTTTCAAAGCCATTTAAATATAAACAAGACTTTAAAATGACCATAAACACTTGTTATTGTTCTTTGTAGTTCATCGTAGTCCCTTGTTGATGCACCTGGAGTAAACAAAGCTTTGTGTTTAACCTCTGTTTAATTGAAGTGCCATTGAAATGGTTTTCTCAGCTGTACTCTTATTTGCGTATCGCACTCCACACCCTGCTGTTACTTAAAACAGCATTTTCAATGACAGTAGCGAAATAAGACACAGAGGTCATCCTGGACCAGTGAATCAAAGTGACTTGAATAGGATCAAAGTCCTAATGACAGCAACTTTCTGTATACTGTTTATATGATATGTAAGGATAATGCAGAGTCAGCCAGTTATGGCAAAAATCATCCAGTGAAAAGCTATGCTTTTAATGTTTGTGTTGTATGGGTCCGATGTGATCAACATGGCCTTGCTGTCATGATGATAGCAGTCTGAAGGGCTCCCACAGAAAGGCAGTACTGTACAGATAAGACTTCTGTGTGTTCTTTGTTACATTTGAGCAGTTAAGCCTTCATAGCAAAATATTCTTTTAAATCTGCTGGACTTTTATGATTGAAAGGATTTAGCGTGACTGCTGCTACTCCTGTTTTTGTTGTTGTTGTTGTGTTTTTTTTGGTACTATTTTTACTTTTAAGTTCACAAGCCTTGTGTCAGTCAAAGTTTTTTACCATATTAAAACATAATCATTTCATATGTTTTGACTCTCTGCACAGTAGCTTTTTGTCTTTAGAAGTGTGAGAATGACAATATGTTAAAGCTATTGAGCTGTTTTTGATGGAGCCCATAGTAAACCTCAGCTTTGTAGTGTTGTTCAATACATCTGCTGCTAATTTAAGTTGTTTAATAACCACAGAGTGCCACAGACATATAAATGTACTCCTTATTTTGTTCTTTAAATCTTCAACCTTGTTGTTGTGGTTTGTGTAGACCTAGTAAATTAACATTGAAAATGTGAACCACGCTGGAGTTTGTTATAAAGGTTTGTCTCCAGAAAATTGCAAGTAGTGGGAATGGAGTGTGGAACAGAATTCTACCACTTAAAAAAAAAATAAAAATAAAAATTCTGGGTCATGATTTCATATTATTTATCATCCAACTGATTGTACTCAGAACAAAAAAAAACATTTTTCCACAAAATTTTTAAACAGCTCAACTGTTTTCAACATTGATGATGATGATGATGATGATGATAATAATAATAATAATAATAATAATAATAATAATAATAATAATGTTTGTTAAACACCAAATCAGCCTATTACAATGGTTTCTGAAGGATTATGTGATACCAAAGAGTGGAGTAATAATGCTGAGATTCAGCTTTGTCATCACAATAATAAATTACAATTTAAAATATATTTAAAAAGAAAAGTTATTTTAAATTATGAAATTTCACAATATTATTGTTTCATTGTATTAAAAAAAAAAAGCAACTTGTATGTGACCCTGGACCACAAAACCAGTCTAAAGTAGAACAGGTATATTTGCAGCAGTAGCCAAAAATACATTGTATGGGTCAAAATTATCGATTTTTCTTTTATGGCAAAAATCATTAGGATAGTAAAGATCATGTTCTTTGAAGATATTTTGTACATTTCCTACCGTAAATATATCAAAACAAAATTTTTGATTAGTAATATGCATCGCTAAGAACTTAAGGTGATTTTCTCAGTATTTAGAATTTATTTTATTTATTTATTTTTTATTTTTTTGCAGCCTCAGATTCCAGATTTTCAAAAAGTTGTAGCTTGGCAAAATACATCAGCTTTCAGATGATGTATAAATCTCAATTTAAAAAAAATATTTATGACAGGTTTTGTGGTCCAGGGTCACATATGAGCATAACAGACTTCTTAAAACAAACAAACAAAAATCTTACTGACTCTATACGTTTGAACAGTAGTGTGTACAAATAAGCAATCAAATGTTGTGCACTTGACCGCATGCAGTGTAAAATCATACAAGTGCTTTTAAACTGCTGTCACCAACTTGTAATAACATCTCAGAAGTGATGTTTGTTGTGGGCATATATGTTGTTTTTGCTCAACAAACATTTGCAGTCTATAGAAGAAATACATTAGACATCTGTTTTTTTTTTTTAGCTGTTTTTCAGATACTTTCAGTTGTTAGCTTATGTTAGCATTGAGCACATGAGCAGATGAGATGATGTATTTTGAATACCAAACACATGCTGTAATTTGGACGTAATGTGGTTCCATTTAATGCTTGGTGAACATTCCACCAACTCATCTCTGTAACTGTACACAGACCGCTGACATCTTTGTTTTCCACACCCCTGCATCCTCGTTTACCTCAGTAAATGACATCAGCACCTGGCAACACAATGACTTCAGAAGCAAACAAACAGACAAGGCCTGCACCACTTTACATCATCAAAAATACAGGAAAGTCTGGCATGCATTGGATGATTGAATATAAACCCTTTGTATCTGTTTTTGTTTGTGGTGTGGAGCGCTTGTCACGTTGTGCCTGGTGGGACAATTTATGAGAGCAGTGTGGTCACGTGTTGAACAATAGAGTTGTGAAGAGCCAGAAGCAAAATGGGACTGTGGAATGGGATTCATTGCTCACTCCCTAGTCTGTTGATTTGTGATAAGAGTGCATTTGCAGAATAGCTTGTGAATAGCAGTGAAATACATGTTTGAGGCAGAAAGATGAGGATCTTTAGTATCTTTAATGGGTAACATTCTTAATGAAAATACTTTTTGGATTATGGTTGTGATAATGGTGTTTTCAGTTTGCAAGCAGATGAGTCTATTGAGTTCAACAGAAGTATTTTAACAAACACTGGAATTTGTTGGGTATTGACTCTACTTTTTGAGAAGCATCCGTAAATGCACCAGCAAAATGAAAAGCTCAGTTGAACAAACCTAGTCCGGATCGAAAGTGGATCCTGTAGGAGCCTCAGGGATCTGGATCAGCATGCTAAACGAATAAAGCATCTCCCACGATTCCTGCCTCACTTCTGCCTAACTTTTCTGCTTTTAAATGCCAAGCCTTTGCACGAAACATTTCAAAAGAATAGAATGTCAAAAGCTGCCCATAATGAGTGGTTTGCGGGTATTCATTATTCATCCTTTGAAATATGCTTTATGAATGGATACATCCACACCCCAAATCTCAGCTACTAGGGATTTTATTAGAAAGTAGGGAATAAGATAAAAATTGCTTAGAAAAAAAACAGCATTGCCCTTTGGGCAGACCAGAGGTCGAGACAGCTGTCAAACAGAAGGTTTCATGGATTCATGAAGATGGTTTCTGCATGTCACTGCATGATTTGATGCAGTGGTTCATATTTGACTGACACTAACATGATGCTTTTGGTGAAAGTATTTTGATACGTAGCCTTAGGATGTGTTTTTGTCCAGTACAAAGCTTTTACAGTTTATTTCAAAAGTCTGAGACCACCAGTGATAACTTACTTTATATAATATAAATTACTTTATATAAATTATATTCTTTTTTTTTCTAACTAAGCCATGTTCAGAATTAATAATGTCCGGTGCTTTTGTCAACCACTCATGGAATTCATATGATTTGTTGCAGCGTGCGCCTGCTTTAGGTAATACATAAATATAATATGGTAGGACACACCAATAGCTGGATGCTGATGAGACCAAGAGCCAGACCCATGAGATAAGGTTAGATAATAATAATAATAATAATAATAATAATAATAATAATAATAATAATAATAATAATGTGGATAATACAACATAATGTAATGTTTTTTGCTTTTTTTTTTTCAATATTATTCTATTATATTTACTATTAGGGCTGTCACGATTCCTTAAATGTAAGTACTTGATTATAAAAAAAAAAATGTAAAAAAAAAAAAACTCATTTGCATTTTGTCAGTGTGGATTAACTGGAAAAAGTGGCACATTCCATAGACAAGCATCCAACTGTTACACTGTAAAAAAAACAAAAACACAATTTTAGGGCTGCACGATTAATCGAAGTGAAATCGCAATCGGGATTAATCGAAAGCTGCGATTGTCATGTGTATCTTTTAGAAATGCACTGTTCTGTGTTTAGTAAATCTTCATCCGAAGGCCAGAGGGCACTCTCATTCTCACG
This sequence comes from Cirrhinus molitorella, assembly GCA_033026305.1. Taxonomy (NCBI): domain Eukaryota; kingdom Metazoa; phylum Chordata; class Actinopteri; order Cypriniformes; family Cyprinidae; genus Cirrhinus; species Cirrhinus molitorella. The sequence goes on along the minus strand of CM065122.1, from coordinate 24,549,366 downwards.
CGGAAACTCAAAATACGCCAGAAGAAGAGAAATAGAAACGCATCTTTGCTATCGCTGCAGCTGAATAAACAAGATTTAACTGCTGTCATTGATTCAACGTGACTAATAAACCCACGACTACAACAATATATGGTTTATCTGACTTTTTCTCATTATAATTTTCCTTATAATGCAGTATATAATAATGCAATGCCTTTATCACTGCTTAGAATACTATTCGTGTTTTATTCTGTGTAAATAGCTATGCTATCTCACAGAAAGATTTATTTCAAACACTCGACTGATATAAATAGTATATTATAAAGTGAGTTTGGAGTAAAAACGTTATTAAATGTGATATTTTCACATGATTTCAGGTGTAGCAACATGTCTAAACAGAGCCGTAGTTCACTGAGAAGCTACGCAAACAGCTGTCATTATCGCAAACGATTTCTTTCGATTTCATAATCGCCCGATTAAATCGTTTGCGATAATGAACGCGATTCAGCGTGTCTTTTCTGTGGAGTACGGCTCTGTGTAGTACATGCCGCTCCACCTGAACACAGGTGCTGGAGATTTACTGCTGATTACGCAACCGGCTTTACCGACAACATGCGCATGCCAATCGCCTTCGATTAAGCGTGCAGCCCTACACAATTTGTTGAGTCAACTTAAAATAATTTGTTACCCAGCTGCCTTAAAATTTTAAGTTCAGTCAACTCAAGTTTTTTCAAGTTGAAATGTTGAATTGTACTAAGTTACAACGAGTTGACTAACCTGTTAAACTTAACAGCTGTGTTTGTTACTCTGCTGCCTTAAAGTTGACTCAACTCATATCCAAGTTGTCACTTAGTAAAAAAAAATTTCAAGTTGACTAAACTTTTTTTTTTTCCCTCGAATTCTCTGATCTTAAAATGTTAAGGTAGCCAGGTAACAAATACAAATGATTTTAAGTTGACTCAACAAATAGTTTTTTACAGTGTAGACCATTTTCTATTGTTTACGTTACTTAGTTACTTTTTATGGAAAGTAATGCATTACGTTATTAATGCGCTGCTTTTTTCATCTGGGCAGGGTTTGTTTTTAATATAAAAAGTAATATTTTTTTTTTTGTCAAATGTAAAAGCCCTTTCACACCAAAAGCCTCAGGCTAAAGGAGAAGTAAATTTCAACAATCTTCAGCAATAAAAGAGAACAACAACAAATGTTAATCGTGAGTAATTTTTGCTTATTAGTATGGTTAAATTGGATCATCGAAGGACCGCAGCAAAGACACTGGTTAATAAAATAGGATCAAATGCATAAAGGATTTTGTATTATTTAACATACTTAATTATTGCAGGTTTGCGTCATATTCTGATTTGCATTTCACTGTTTTTATTCATTTTGAGGAATACTGAATTTGTTTTTTGTGAGTGAGATGAATTAATGCATGTTCAGATTTATTCTAGAACTAAAGTAACATCTTACTCTCAATTTCTCTCAACATCGGGACAGTAGAGCTTTCAATCAATAAATGGGAAAATAAAAGTAACTGCCGTTATATTAATGCAATATAGAAAAAATGTAGCGACGACTCAGACTTTTCCAGATTTATATGTATAAAACACTTTTAAAAGACTTGTAGACCTCAATATCTGAAATTGGGTGGTATTTTAGTTTGCGCTCACAGCAGAGAATCTGCTGGCAGTGTCATCGCTGTACCAGTACACTGCAGTCAGCAAGTGCTAAACAACAAATCTCAGCTGTCACTCTGTGTGTCTCCTCAAGGGCTGGTAAAACACACCCAGACTTCTTCATCTTGGTCTTGTATAGTTGCTTTTCAAATCTGTCTTTAAATGACCACATCGCTACAATGGGATTACTGCGCCTCTAATTTCGGGACTAGCTCTTGTAATGAGATAATGTTTTTTCCATGCAAATTAGCATTTCGGAAAGTGGACTAGACTTTTGTTTATAGTCTTGCACTCAGTAGCGAGACATAATACTGTTGCCCTTATGTTGGTACAAAAATTGTTTAGCTGTATTGTATGTATTTAACTTCCTCTAGAAAGATCCAAGTTTGGCATTGGTGAGGGCAAGAAATGGTAAAAGATTAGTGATGAGTCAGTCTGCCAATCCTTCTGCACACAAACACCAAATTGTTGGTTATGTGAGGAGAAAGACTAGACTAGACTAGACACATGGGATTAGTCAGTCATTTTTATTTAGACAAACTACAGAACTGTTATGCATTTCTCGTTTAGACTGTTTATATGTGTTTTATTTTCTAAATACTTTGAGTTGTAGACATGGTGAGTTTTTGGCACTTTGCCCTTGCACTTCCCACACGTATGCCATAGAGCAGCAGAAATATCCTGTAGTTCATTAAATGGCAATTAATGTAAGCCTTACACCATACCGTAGCACATTAGCTTGTTCCTAACCAGAAACCTCATAGATGTACCACAGTCCCAAACTATAGTGTTCTGGACATTACTTTTGTGCATTGTTGTCCGCAGGCTACCTGTTTAATTAAAAGGCGTCAGAAGGCTGCTTAGCAGAAGAAAACTGTATTTATCTTGTACGCCTGCTTTGTAATTGTTATTGTTTCTGGAGCATGCGACGTTACCCTGGCCTGCAGTCACATGAGACAAAACTTCTGACTGTAGTAATTATCTAAAATATAATTTCTCTGCTCAAAAGGCTTTGTATAAGTTCAGATGTGCTCCTCATGAAGGGGAGAAACATGTGAGAGTAATTTCACAATTATTTTTAACTTAACCATTTTATTCTCTTTGGAATACGTTGAGGTTTCCTGGTTGCTAAGGAATCTTGTAAAGGGAACAGACACCACATGTCAGGCATCTCCTCACCACTTAAGAGACGCAACTACAAGAGGCAGCTTGCCTTGCCTTGGCCTACATACTTGCATTGCACATGTTTCTCTATTGACAAATGAGTTGTACTTCTTAGGCTAAACACAGAGAGGTCACACTGTTCCTGCAAAGTCAAGTCAGACAACACATTGCATTTGCGTGTTTTCGGCAAAAAAGAATGGCACTTGGCGTGGAAATAAGGCATGGAAGTAATTTAACAACATGAAGAAGCAAGGAGCAGTTAGCTTGGTTGGCAGCTTCAATAAGGGCCCATTACTCACGCACAGAAAGAATCTAAAAAAAAAGAAAAAAAAAAAAGAAAGGACTAAAAACTGCTTTGTTCAGACCAAAACCAGTTTAGATTCATTTCTCAAGTATGAACTGACTGCTGCATTGTCATTTTGTAGGTAGTGAAATCTGATCTATTTCGGTTTCAGAATATATAGTCAGTATCAGGGATATGTACAGTACTGTTCAAAAGTTTGGGAACACATCTTTTTAATTATTAGTTTTATTCAGCAGGGATGCATTAAACTGATCAAAAGTGACAATAAAGACATTTACAATGTTACAGGAATAAATTAAATGGAAGCATGTTTCAGCCACTAATAAAAAAATAAAAAAGGTAAATATGATTTTTTTTTTTTTTTTATCTCACAATTATTTTATTTTTTTCTTGCAATTGTGAGTTTACATCTTCCAATTCTGATTTTTTTATTTTTTTTTGGTCAAAATTGTGAAATATAAACTTAATTATGAGTTATAATCTAGAACAGCATGATATTAACTTGAAGTTGCAAGAATTTTTTGACTACTTTAGTAATTTCCATGAGTACTAATCTTTAATGTTTAAGCATGTATTGATATTCTGTGGAATTGTGTATTTCTAATTTTATAGCAAAAGTTTGGACAGAACCCTTTTTTATTCTAACATGACGGAAATGTTTGATTCAGTCAGTGTGGAAGAACTTGACTGGTCTGCATAAACCAAATTCTAATCCCTGCTGAACATCTCTTAACTTTAAATGCAGATCTTGAGCCAAAAACCCCAATGACTTGTGCATATGGGTACAGTCATTTTAGACACTTCCAAAACTGAAGCAACAGAGATGGAAATACAATTTTTAAATATATGAATTATGCTTCTATCTTTGTTGCTACAGTTTTAGAAGTGTCTTTTTCTGTTCTAAAGAAGGGGGTGTCCCAATACTTTTGCCCATATAGTGCATGTACAAGTGATTGGTGTTTGGTGATGAGTCACACCAGAGGTGTTTAGCAGGGATTAGAACTCTGCTTTATGCAGACCAGTCCAGTTCTTCCACACTGACTGAATCAAACATTTCTCTATAAAATTAAAAATTTTGCTATAAAATTAGAAGGAAAGGAGACTTTTTTGAACAAACTTTTGAATGTTAGTGTATGTTTTCCCTAGTAATGGCCTAGAACAGAGGACTAAAAACTGCTCATTTGGTGCCTGAATCAACAAGTTTTGAAAATATTGCTGCTGTGTTTATGTGTTTAACATGTGTTATCAGTGCTGGATCAGAGGTCTGTGAAAGTTAAATGACTCCTATAAAAAGCCTTGCTTTCCCTTTAGCCTGTTTCCCAGTAGCATCACAACTGTGTCTCTGGATGGGTAATGTTGTGTCTCTGTAGTCCATGTTTCACATATACTAGAACTCCTTGGAAAGGTCATTAAACTCCTTAAACGCTACTTCGCAAAACCAGCATGAGTCTAATTTTCCTTTTGAAATGATTGTTCACTCAAAAAAGAAAACTTTCTGACCCTGCATAGACAGCAACGTAACTTACTGAAGACACTGAAGACAAGAAATTGCTGAATAGTCTTTGTTTTTGTTTTCTTTGTGCACAAAAAGTATTCTCAGTAAGTATTTTATTGATGTAATTTTTCTGGGCCTTGAAGGTGTCAGTTGTTTAGCTGTCTATGCAGGGTCAGAAAGCTATTGGATTTAATCAAAAATATCTTAATTTGTTTTCTGAATATGAACAAATGGCCTTGAAATGAACGAAATCAGGGTGAGTAATTAATGACAGAATTAAATGTTTTTTTTGGTGAACTATCCCTTTAATTTTTTTTTATCTCTTTGGGTTTTATTGTTTGTCTGCTCCTTCTGAGTAATTTTCCTTCAGAGTATGTTTATTTTGCCTTGAACTTTCCACTGAACATGGAGTTGAATTACATGCGCACAAACTGATTTCTTCCATGCCACCCGCATGTTTGTTTCTTCTTTCATAAGGAAGGAAGAATGACCACTGAGTCTGTGGTGGCACGTTTTTGTAAATGTAGACTGCTGAGATATTAAGTAACTTGCTTAGTGTTTGATCAGCATTTCTGAAAACCACTTACTCTCGCAGCTCCAGACAGGGAAGTGAGATGCCCCTGGAGCAGAACTGTGTTCTGCTGGTGGTTCCTCACTGGGTGGAACTAGAACGTGGCAGAATACGCACACCATGTGCTCTCACTGCACCCCCAGTGATTACAGGGCTTTCTGTTTTTTTTTTTTTTAGATTCAAAGGACGATCTATTTCAAGTTTACCACCACAAAAAAAAGATACAGAAACCACAAGCAATGACCACGTCATGTTTTATAACTCTGATCCGCAGTCTCTCCCCGAGTCTGTCACAGTATGTGGAAGAAAGCAGATTTAATACCTTGTCTCTTTTGTATTTTTGGTGGCGTCTTGAACGGAAAAAAAAAAAACATTTTCTTAATTTGAATATCCCTTCTGAATTTTCCTGAGCTAAAGTAAACTTGTTTGGGTTCCGTAATGTGATTGTAAAGACTTAAATTGTTACAAAGGATTTTACTTACAAATAAATGCTGTGCTTTTACACTTTCACCTACCCCAAATTTTTAAATGGTAGTATACATATTTAAAGAATATGCAAATTGAGCCTTCTCTTCTGACAGTCCACTCTGCACTGCTATAAAGTGGCTTCATACGGAATTTAATGTCCACTTAATACTGACCCCTTGAGCTTTCATAAGTCTCCTCAATGTAATTGTATCTCCCACTGTTGTTGGCAGACAGGCGGGATGGTGGTTCATTAAGTTCAGTGACTCTTCACTATCAACTGAGAGGAGTGTGATGATATACTTGAATAGCTCAAGCGTCTCATTTTAAAGTGAGTGTTACAATATAAAGAGGAATGTCCTTCCTGTTGCTTCATCAGCAAGATCTACACTTCCTGACTGTGGGACTGCAGAGGCTAAAAAGGTTTTTATAACAGGAAGGACAGGTCAGGGTCAGCGTCAGCATATCAGTCAACCAGTAGCAGTTCAATGGAGTAATTGACAAATGTTTTTCCAGTTCTGGAATGTATAACTTGTTGAGTAACATGTTTCAGCGTTAGCGTCAATATAGATGGAGAAAAAAAAGAAGAGATATTTATTCTATTATATAGTAAATGTCCTACATTTAAAACTTCAGTTGGTGTACTTTTAGAAATGGAGAATATTTGCAAATCCTTGTTTTCCTTTCTTGCACTTTGGATTTTTTTTGGCATAATATGCAGTGTTATTTTAGTAGTATTTATATACTATTATAGCATTTATTAATCCTCTAATTTAGCTTTTTTATTAATGTAGTTTTGTAGTACGTGTAGTAATGTAGTTTGTTTTATGCTTTTTTTTTTTGTTTGTTTGTTTGTTTTTTTGTTTTATATTCATGTTTCATTTATTTATATTAATTTATTATAATAAACTCAGTTTGAGTTTATTTTGGCAATTAAATATATATTTCAGTTAGTTTCCAAGTCAGGATTTCTAATTTTCACTAATTTTTCATTGAATAAATTTTTTTCATTGAAGCTTTGTTTAAATGACCAACATTTATTTATAGAAACAATTTTATTTTAAGCTTTAGTTTTGGTTAACAATAACAACATTGGTAACACATACTCAAAAAAGCATTTTAAAGCTTTTTTCTGCATTTGTGTAACTTTTCTTTCCACTTTAGTTGGATTTATGATCATGTTATCAGTCTGATTTCATGACATGGACATTATAATTCATGACAGATTACAAGCCTACATACTTTCTTTTAAATATGTCTGACAAGTTAAACTCAATCTGTCACATTTGACTTTTTTTAAACCAGTAAAAAAGGACATTTTCATCAAATAAAGATGGCTCTGCCCTTCACAAAGACTTCACAGCAATAGAGCTCAAGTTTGCGCTACTCAAACACTGCAATTTACAAGCACAGACTCTGTGTTGACTGTGAAACTTTGCACCTTTAAATAAACCTGATACTTGAGGTCGACGGTAATTGACATATTTCAGTGCTTGCGTGGCTTTGGACTCACTTGTGTGTGAATTTGTCTAGTTTGACTGTGGATGTGGTAGGACTGGGCTGAGCCTCATTCCCAGAGGCTTTCAAACATGGATCTGCCTTTCTGGCATGGCAACAGCACATTTACTCAGTGACCTAAATAAAAGACTGGATTCAGGAATGCTGGGAAACGGGTTTGCATTGATTTTCTAGCTTTTTTACATTTTATTTGCATTTAGATGATGGCTTGATGTTCTAGCACTATGTATTAAACATAAAGACTGTTAGCTCTAAGTGTCTGTGGTAAAAAAAATTATTAACATGAAGCCTGTGGATGCTGTAGTTTTAGAGTAACAGGACCGTCACACACACCTTTGAAAGGGATTAAGAAAACAGGTGTGGAGAACACGCCACAACGTGTCTTTGTTCATACCAGATTCGTTCATTCAGTAAAGGTGTTCAGTGATGGAAGTGTATGCCATGCTTAGTGTCTCAAACTGAATACACCCTAAGGTGGGTGTAATCAGATGTTTGCCTCTTCCTCATTTTCCTCTCATAATCCTAAGAGACTTAGACTCTTACTTTATTAGAGGTCTTTATTAGAAAGAAAGATTTTTTAATGAACTTTTTTTTTTCTCTTAGTTATAAATGGGGAACCGCTTACTTTTATAAGGTATAATATATCTTTTAGGAGAATTTGGTGTGTATTGGAGAAAAAAAATCAGTGGTTACACATTTCTGGATTGTATTAGTTCTGCTGTGGCACCACAATGAAAACTTTATTGTGTGGGAGTTGACCAGCATGGCCTCATTGGACAGTTTTAGTACCACTTCTCTGTGTGTGTGTGTGTGTGTGTGTGTGTGTGTGTGTGTGTGTGTGTGTGTGTGTGTTTCTCAAGTCAAATCTGATCATCCCTGGCTGAGTTATGTAACTTCCTTTTCTCACAAGATTAGGTTGCATCAGACATCATCTCCCACAGTAGTTTATGGTCCTTATCAGTAGCAGGTGAGAGCATGTGCAATATCTTTAATTGTATACTTCTCACAAAACGTTTCTCATTATTTTCACTACTGTTCAGTAGTTTGGGGTCAGTAAGGTGTGTTTTTTTTTTTTTTTTTTTTTTTTTGGTAGGTTTTCAAAAAGGATTAGTTCACTTCCAGAATATTTTTCTGATAATTGAATCATCCCCATGTCATCCAAGATGTTCATGTGTTTCTTTCTTCAGTCAAATAAAAAAAAAGGTGAGGATACCTTTCAAGGATTTTTTTTTTCCCATATAGTGGACATCAATGGTGGCCAACAGGTTAAAGGTCCAAACTGCAGTTTTAATGCAGCTCCAAAGGGCTTTACATGATCGCAGCTAAGGAATAAGTGTCCCCACCAAAGTACACAGATGAAGAACTAACCGTGTGTGACTTTTCCAAATTGATTATCCAATGCGTGAAGTTGTAGACATGCATTGCAAAGTGAGTGCAAGAGAAGCATTTGTGATTAAAGAGTATAGAAATTGTTTTTTTCTTTTTCTAGAAAATGACAAATCGTTTCTCTAGAAGAGAACCTTATCCCTCAGCTGTAGAGCCTATTGAAGCTGCATTGAAACTGCAGTTTGGACCTTTAACCTAAAGAAAAATCTTGGAATCTTCCTTAAAAACCTTAGTTTCTTTTTAACTGAAGAAAGAAAGACAGGAACATTTTGGATGACAATGGGGGTGGGAGTAAATTATTAAGAAATGTTTATTCTGAAACTGAACTAATCCTTTAATCTCACCAAGATTGCATTTGTTTGACACAGTAGTAAATATAGTAAAATGGTAATACTGTGAAATTTTAATATATTTTATAAATAAAAATAAATAAAATAAAAATTTTTCCTGTGATGTCAAAGCTGAATTTTCAGCAGAAATCATTCTAACATGCTCATTTGCTGCTTAATAAATATTTAATATCATCGGTACTTAAAAAGAGTTAAAACAGTGCTTAGGAGCACTGCCCCTAGAGTTAAACAGATGAGTTTTACCGTTTTTATTTAATTCATTATTTAACCTGTCTATTTTATTTATATTTGGTCATTTTTGAACAAGATGCTAATGGTCTAATCTGATTCAATGATTTATGCTAAGTGCTACCGGCAGACCCGGAGATCGGCTGAATGGATTCAAAAACGGTAAAACTCATGTTTAACTCTTGAGGAGTTGGAAAATGAGCCCACAAAAAAGTTTCTGTGATTAGAAATGTCAAAAGAACTGCCTTTATTTTTTTATTTTACTGACCACAAATGTTTAAGCAGTATTATACTCACCCCCATTTTATTAAACATCTATATTGTTAAAACAAAAGTATCATATTAAAGTATTGTTAAACAGCTCTTGCTAGTAAAGAATTTACTACCTTTTAATGTGTTTGCGTGACACCATTGGGTCAATATGAAATGTATGAAGAGCTGCATGAAGGTCTTTAAAAATCTCTACAGAAAGTAAAAAAACAACAATGCGAGGACATGAGGTAATTGTAAATGACTGAACATTTATTTATGAGTGAGCAATCACATCTAAAGGGGACATCGGATACCCGTTTTCAACAAGCTGTTATCCTTTTTTGAAAAGTCTTCATGAAATGTCTGCAACATACTTAAGGTAAAAATACATGTTTGAGAAAACGCCTGTATTGCTTACAAGACATTGTTGTCGCTACAGCTGCTCGAGTATGGAGAAAATGACCAAGAGTGTCATACGGGACAGTCCGTCAGCAGCCATAGTTGGGGCCTGAGCAATATGACGTCATACTGCTATGAAAATAATAATAATTGGCTTTATAATTGAGACTGTTTAGGTTTTGTGGGGATTCAAGAAAAGAGCGAATGGATTATCATTGCAGGGTGGTTGTGTCCTCACACTGCTAAGACACATGTATATGCAAACACCATGTAAAAGTGAAAATTTTACATCCAACGTCCCCTTCAAAGCAAAACTCTTAATCTTTCCTACAAGCTAATATGACCTCTCTGTACTGCACAAGCAGAAAGCTGCAACTTGGGAGCATGTGTGCTCAATTTTTCAGCATTTTCTAGTTCTTGTGCAATCATCGGTGTGAAGCTGCAGTGGCAGCTGATGGCACACAAGTGTTCACCTCTGCTTTCAATCTGTCCACAGCTGTTTTGCCATGAAAGCGTGCCTTGTTTATCATTTTGGCTGTAAGACACTTCACATTTTCACTCATACAGCACTACATCAAAATATCATCATTCATTGGGTCATTCATACAGTGTTTTTTACACATTGCACATTTTCTGCAAAACACAAAGAGTTTTGCTTGCACTCAGTGAAGGAGACGAAGGCCAAGAATCCTTGATGTTGGAATGAGAGGATCTGCATGTAATCACTCCAGTGGAATGTGAACAGCCGACAGAGAGACTTCAGAGAATGTGGGAGAAGTAGACAGCGGCCATCTTTGTGTTATGACAGAGAAATGTGTAACGCTTTTGTTTTCATTCATGTCAGTAAATGTTGGTTATGTGTAAGCTCTCACTCTGTGTGCAGTTGTGTGTACACTACAGTATATTATGTTTTTCTGAGAGGTCTTTGTGCTCATACCTCTTGTCCACGCCAGTGAGTTAACCACATTTGTTAGTGCAAGATTTTTGCACATACCAGCCATTTGACGTAAAATAAGAGGTTACAGTGTTACGAGTTACATAAGGTTTATTCCGAATCTCTCTTTCTCCCTGTTTTCCAGGCCATGGAGAATGCCACTGCGGTGAGTGTAAATGCCATGCTGGTTATATTGGAGACAACTGTAATTGCTCTACAGAGACGACTTCCTGTGTGTCGGACGACGGCAAGATCTGTAGCGGGCGAGGCAGCTGTGTATGTGGGCGGTGCCAGTGCACTGAGCCAGGGGCATTTGGGGACACATGTGAAAAATGTCCCACCTGTCCAGATGCTTGTGGAACAAAGAGGTATGAGATTGAAGATGCTTAAACTTAACTAAAGCTAACTCAGAAGTATTGCCGATTTCTAATGTCTGTCACATTAGAAATCAACATTCTGTCATTAATTGCTCACCATCATGTTGTTCTAAACCAGTAAGACATTCATTCATCTTCAGAACACAAAGATATTTTTGATGTAATCCAAAAGCTTTCTGACCCTGCATAGACCAGTTCAAGGCCTAGAAAGGTAGCAAGGACATTGTTAAAATATGTCTATATGACATCAGTGGTTAAACCATTGTTATGAAGCTATGAGAATACTTTTTGTGCGCAAAGCAAACCAAAAATAACTTTATTAAATAATTTCTCTTCCATGTCAGTATTTGAAAAAACTTTAATCTGTACTATTAAGTCACATTTGAAAAGCACTTTTGACCCACTTTTTCTTTTATGAATCGTGAGTGCTTATTCCATTGTCTTTGAAGACTCTGAGAAGTCTTTTTCGCTCATATTAACATGAATAATGTTAAAATACACAGTTTTGACAGTATAACAATAGTATTTTAGGGCTATTCTACAGAATTGGTACAAACTGCCACAACCACACCACACAACACAACCAAAAAACTCATTTAGAAAACATTTAAGTATTCAAATCTTAAATCTTTATTAAGATCCTTCTATTGTCTATTTAAACCCATAATTTTGACATAAATGTCTTCAAAAGTCTTTAAGGTAACTTTAAGGAATGTCACTACCGAACACCTTTTCTTCTGCCATTTAAGCATACTTTTTTTTTTTTTCTTAACATTTAGTTTTTATGCACACAACTGTTCAGAACTGTTCTAGCTAACCGTCTTTGAGCAAGGTTTAAAAGTATCTGAAATTGTTACTACTGAAACAATCAAGACCAAAACATGTCATAATTTTGTTTTTTTGGTTTGACAAAAGGGAACACATAAAGATAAAAAAAATGTAGTACAGTTATGCAATTTTTTTGCATTTTAGTATGTTTTAGTAGTGTTTTAATTTGAAAGTTAAAATTCTGTAATGTGATGTGGTTGCTACCAAAACATTACTGTCTCTACTGAAAATGTGCCATCACTACCGAAATGTTTTGTCAAAAATAAGATGTTATGATAGTTTTAGGTTCAATATATTTTCAAACTGATGAATCATTAACTTTGAAATCAGTATGATCAACATTTTGCCTTTTACAAAAAAAAAAAAAAACTGATTAATTAAATTATTATTACTGTGTTTTGGTAGTGACAGTTTTGGAGAGAGGGGGAAACTCTCTGAAAATACAATATGAGAATTAACTGCACAATTATTAGAAAAGTGTACCTTGGATATTATATAATTTGCATGCATACTACTTTTTTTTTTTTTTTTTTTTTTACTTTGTCTGTAGTTTTTTTCTGTTTTTGTCATTATTGAGGGATAAGTTGAAAAATATTTCTGTGGCATAAAGTAGCATGCCACAGAATGATGTCAGTAGAGCTGTTATTCAGTATAATGGAGACCAACATATGGTCTCCATTATACTCCTCATCGCTGATTGGCAGGGTCTGAGATGTCTGTCTTCGTCAAGGACTATTGTTTAGATTCAACCATGTCAGTCTTTTCAGTACTGTGATAGTTATAGTTTGACTTATTTTTTTGATGTTTTTCCTCAGGGAATGCATCGAGTGCCGTCTCTTTAACACAGGCCGACTGGCCGATAACCAGACCTGCCAGCGCATGTGCAAGGATGAGATCATCACCGTGGAAACACTCAGTGAGTGCAGACTTAAAAACTCTTGACACACTGAATGATGTTTCTCTATCACGCTGCACAAACACACTTTATCCTCAGAAACAAATAGATACATGGATTGTTTAAAGCAAAGACCAAAAATTTTAAATGTTTGTTTGGATGTTTATGCTCTGCTGTCAATTAACTATTCAGTAAACATAATGCTTGAATTGACTAATTTGAGAAAGCAGTGGCATGCTAAAAATTTACCCAGTTAGCAGATGTTCTTTAAAGCTTGTGCACATAGGGAAGGAATTTAAGTGTTTGTCATTTTCATACCACTAGTATAATAGTCAAAGCAGAAACACCAAGCAAGTAAGTGGGAAAAAAATGACTCCGCAATGTAAACCACCAAAAAAAAACTCTTATTTCAGTAAATGGGGCAATATGGCAATACAGGTCCTTCTCAAAAAATTAGCATATTGTGATAAAGTTCATTATTTTCTGTAATGTACTGATAAACATTAGACTTTCATATATTTTAGATTCATTACACACAACTGAAGTAGTTCAAGCCTTTTTTTTGTTTTAATATTGATGATTTTGGCATACAGCTCATGAAAACCCAAAATTCCTATCTCAAAAAATTAGCATATCATGAAAAGGTTCTCTAAACGAGCTATTAACCTAATCATCTGAATCAACTAATTAACTCTAAACACCTGCAAAAGATTCCTGAGGCTTTTAAAAACTCCCAGCCTGGTTCATTACTCAAAACCGCAATCATGGGTAAGACTGCCGACCTGACTGCTGTCCAGAAGGCCATCATTGACACCCTCAAGCAAGAGGGTAAGACACAGAAAGAAATTTCTGAACGAATAGGCTGTTCCCAGAGTGCTGTATCAAGGCACCTCAGTGGGAAGTCTGTGGGAAGGAAAAAGTGTGGCAGAAAACGCTGCACAACGAGAGGGGGACCTGCGGAAGCAGTGGACTGAGTCTGGAGTAGAAACATCCAGAGCCACCGTGTACAGGCGTGTGCAGGAAATGGGCTACAGGTGCCGCATTCCCCAGGTCAAGCCACTTTTGAACCGGAAACAGCGGCAGAAGCGCCTGACCTGGGCTACAGAGAAGCAGCACTGGACTGTTGCTCAGTGGTCCAAAGTACTTTTTTCGGATGAAAGCTAATTTTGCATGTCATTCGGAAATCAAGGTGCCAGAGTCTGGAGGAAAACTGGGGAGAGGGAAATGCCAAAATGCCTGAAGTCCAGTGTCAAGTACCCACAGTCAGTGATGGTCTGGGGTGCCATGTCAGCTGCTGGTGTTGGTCCACTGTGTTTTATCAAGGGCAGGGTCAATGCAGCTAGCTATCAGGAGATTTTGGAGCACTTCATGCTTCCATCTGCTGAAAAGCTTTATGGAGATGAAGATTTCATTTTTCAGCACGACCTGGCACCTGCTCACAGTGCCAAAACCACTGGTAAATGGTTTACTGACCATGGTATTACTGTGCTCAATTGGCCTGCCAACTCTCCTGACCTGAACCCCATAGAGAATCTGTGGGATATTGTGAAGAGAAAGTTGAGATGCAAGACCCAACACTCTGGATGAGCTTAAGGCCGCTATTGAAGCATCCTGGGCCTCCATAACACCTCAGCAGTGCCACAGGCTGATTGCCTCCATGCCACGCCGCATTGAAGCAGTCATTTCTGCAAAAGGGTTCCCGACCAAGTATTGAGTGCATAACTGAACATAATTATTTGAAGGTTGAACTTTTTTGTATTAAAAACACTTTTCTTTTATTGGTCGGATGAAATATGCTAATTTTTTGAGATAGGAATTTTGGGTTTTCATGAGCTGTATGCCAAAATCATCAATATTAAAACAAAAAAAAGGCTTGAACTACTTCAGTTGTGTGTAATGAATCTAAAATATATGAAAGTCTAATGTTTATCAGTACATTACAGAAAATAATGAACTTTATCACAATATGCTAATTTTTTGAGAAGGACCTGTATATCATGCTGGACAGTGAAACACATTTGAGCATCAGGGTTAATTTCCTGACAACTTACTCACCCCATGTCATCCAAGATGTTCATTTTTTTTTCTTTATTCAATTTGAAAATAAATTAAGGGTTTTGAGGAGAACATTCCAGTGTTTTTTTTCAGTGTAGTGGACTTTAATGGGAATCAACGGGTTGAAGATCCAAATTGCAGTTTCAGTGCGGCTTCAAAGGGAATAAAGGTCTTATCTAGCAAAACGATCATTCGTTTTCTTAAAAAAATAAAAATGTATATACTTTTTAACCACTAGCTCGACTTAATCATGTTGGAAAAGTCACGCAGGGCACTTCAGTTCAAAAAGGTAGGGTAGGGTGAAAAACTAAAAACATTTTCTCCTCCGACTTCAATATTGTCCGACCTTTTTTTGTAAAGGGCGTTTGACTTTCTTTGCACATTTACGTTGTAAACACTGGGTCTGTACTTCCACCTACGTCACACCTGACCTTTCCAATGTGATTATGTAATGCGTGAAGTCATAAACACAGAGCTAGTGCAAGATGAGCATTTGTGGTTAGAAAGTATATACATTTTTCTTTTTTTTTTTTAGAAAATGACCAATCGTTTCACTGAATAAGACCCTTATTCCTCAGCTGGGATCGTTTAGGGTCCTTTGAAGCTGCATTGAAACTGCAATTTCGACCTTTAACCCGTTGGCCACCATTAAAGTCCACTATATGGAGAGAAATCCTGGAATGGTTTCCTCAAAAACTTAAATTTCTTTTCGACTGAAGAAAGAAAGACATGAACATCTTGGATGATATGGGGTGAGTAATTTTTTTTATTCTGGAAGTGGACTAATCTTTTATAATGTATCATCCTTAAGTTCAGTCACAGAGACAAAGTTGAACCCAGCAGTTATCAGGAACTCACTGTTGGTAGAGCGCCACAGTTTGTGCTTCCAGGTCATGAACGTGTTCCCCACAGCAGGGTGAAGCACAGTTTGTGGTGTATCGTGGCCAGCTCTGTTTATGTTATTATCTGGAGAATGTAAGTCTGGATGTCTCAGCAACACTCGCAGTTCTGTGTCCCACTGAGAGCCTGTGTTTACTGCTCTTTCTCTCAAACCCTGCTATTAATACAAACCACTGAAATTTAGAAACTGATTTTGTTTATTTTTGTGTATAGATCTTATTTATTTTTGTTATTTTTTTTATTTGATGTATTTATAATCATTAAGGTTTTTTTTTAGAGTCTGATAGCAGTTAATAAAGTTTATGAGAACTTCTCCTGCTTTTTATAACAGGATTTATTGCAGGAGGATTTTTTTTACATGTGTCTAGGAATGCAGGAATGCATGAGAGAATGTTTATTGTTGAGCAATATGAAGCTGAACTTGTACTGTATTGAAACATTCAGGATGCTTGTGAACTCTTTAAGGCCTTTCCATGTCACCCCTAATTGTAAAAGAAGGCATCATGGATTTGATGTTTCACAAAGTTTCTCTGCTGTTTCAGTCAGCTGA
Source organism: Cirrhinus molitorella (assembly GCA_033026305.1). Classification (NCBI taxonomy): domain Eukaryota; kingdom Metazoa; phylum Chordata; class Actinopteri; order Cypriniformes; family Cyprinidae; genus Cirrhinus; species Cirrhinus molitorella. Next base: position 24,533,040 of record CM065122.1, on the reverse strand, counting down.
CTTCCTTAATGGACTCCACATGTGCATACCGGAAACATCCAGCTCTTTTAGAGAGAGAGGCTCCGTAGTTAAACAACTTTTATGAAGGGAGAGACTTCCTAATCTTTTGGGGATTTTAATTATGATAACATTTAAAAGTTGTTGATTAATCTGGGTTCTTGTTGAGGAATGCAAGGCCTGGTCCAACAATAATTTCAGTGTTTATGCTATTGGCTTGACATGTCTTTTGCATTTTATTGCCTGAGCTGAAGTTTGGACAGCGGTTTTATTAAACTAAACTCCTCTTTTACTCAGCTCCTCTCCATCTCTTTCAGAAACGGATGATTCCAACACTGTTCAATGCGTGTATAAGACTGAGAACGACTGTGTGATGAAGTTCACATACTCCGAACATGCCAACGGCCAGTCGGTTCTCACTGCTCTTAAAGAGCCAGGTCAGCATTTAGTACAACAACTAAGTAAAAAAGATATATATTTTTATGGTCAATTCTGATACAAACATTGTTTCTAATGGGAAAGTATGTCATGTCAGATACGTTTTGGCCAAGCATTTATGTATTTTGTGTGTTTACAGAATGTGCTGTTGCCCCAAATGCCATGACAGTGCTCCTGGCTGTTGTTGGCAGCATTTTGTTGATGGGCATTGTGCTGTTAGCCCTCTGGAAGCTGGTCATTACCATCCATGACCGCCGTGAGTTTGCACGCTTCCAGAGTGCACGTTCACGGGCACGATATGAGATGGTGAGATTTGATCCCTCTACTTCACCAAGTTTGACTTAAATGATAGAAATCAGTTACTTGTGACTGTGTGAAATGTTGGAATACTTGTTTACATGTCACATTACTTGTGACAAAATGTTTGCTTAAGATGATTTACATTATTTAAGGATCCAGTTGTGCTTTTGTTGTTGTTTTTCTGCATACTATAGTTTAAAAGTTTGACGTTAGTAAGATTGTTTTTGTTTTTGAAAGAAGTCATTTATGCTTACCAAAGTTGCATTTCTTTCCTCAAAAATACAGTAAATCAGTATTATTGTCAAATATTACAATGTTAATTGTTTTCTATTTTACAATATTTTAAAATGCTCCTTCAGAAATCATTCCAATATGCTGTTTTGGTGCACAAGAAACATTTCTGATTATTAGTAATGTTGAAAATATTTGTGCTGTTTAGCATTTATTTTGAACTTTAAAATAAATGCTAAACTGTTCTTTAAAATAGAAAAGAAAGATACATAAATATTTTTGCTGTCATTTTTTGATCAATTTAATATGGAAGCCCATTTCTGCCACGGAATAAAAAAAAAGCTAATTGTTGTTGTTTTGGTTTTTTGGGGTTTTTTTTTTTTACAATTCACTTTTTTTCTCACAATTGTGTTTGTCTTGCATTTCTTTTTCTCAGAATTGCGTGATAAAACATAGTTTTTTTCCAATTCTAACTTTCTTCTCACAAATGCAAGTTTGTATCTTGCAATTCAGTTTTCAGTAAAAACTCACAATTCTGACTTCTCATAAATGCAAGTTTGTATCTCACAATTTTGACTTTTACCTCAAAATTGTGATTTAAAAACTCTCAATTCTGCCTTTTCCCTCGCAAATGCGAGTTGTATCTTGCAATTCTGACTTTTTTTGATCAAAAACTCTCAATTGCAAGTTATAAAGTAAAATTCTGAGGGAGAAGCAAACAGTTCTCAATTTATATCTTACAATTCTGACTTATTTACTCGCAATTGTGCGTTGTAATGAGATAAGCCCAATTCTTGGGGAAAAAAGTTAGAATTGTGAGTTTATCTCATAATTTTTAGTTTTTTTCTCTCAACTGCGAGGAAAAAAAGTCACATAATTCTGAGGGAAAAAGTCAGAATTGCAAGATGTTGCAAAAAAAATAAATAAATCAAAATTTTGAGATGAAAAATTCAATTAAAATAGCTTTGGATACAAGCTTCCATAATTAATTTCATCAATGCTGAATAATTTTTTCAATTTCTTATTTCAGTATTAAAACCAGTTGTGCTGATTAATTTTGTTTAAACATTTTTCCCAGTATTTTGAATAAACATTCAAAAGAACAGCACTTATTTAAAATAGATTTTATGAAACATAGTATAGTGTTGATTTATTTATTTATTTATGTATTATTTTGAATGGTAGGGTAGCTGCAGCCTTGCATTAATATAGCACTGTTAGTAGGTTATCTAAATGCAAATAGGCTGAACTGGCAACTCTATGCAATCACAGGGACAAAAACAACTACACTTTGATTGAAACCATGAGGCCTTTTGGAAAACATCAGTCAGCTGGGATTACAGATCAGTCATGATGATCATTCCAAGGCTGTGGTTCTAAGACTCTGTTTGCTCTGCCCTTCTAACCATGTGCATTTCAATGAACACATCTGACCTATTTACTCCTTGTTCTCTCTCCTTGTCTTCCTTCTAGGCATCTAATCCTGTTTATAAGCAGTCCATCCCAATGGAGACGGTTTTCCATATGCATAGTATCAAGTCATGCAACGGAGGAGTGCACTGATCGACCTGCATTTGGACTGGGGGACATGGCAGGACCTGTCCAACGCACCTCTGCACTGCTGTGGGGAACAGAGACAGAGCAAATGTTTTTTTGTGCGTGTGGTTCATGAGGATTGGAACTGATCTTTATGCGGTTCGGTAATGAAAGTTTATTGATGAGCAGCAGATGGACAAGTGCTGATTTTGAGAAGAGGATTGGCTTGAATATTGGAGAGGCAGCGCTTACCGGCCTTTTCCAGAAATCTCTATGAGCGATAGACATTGACCAGCTGTGGACTGCTTGCTTGAATATAATTCCTCATTTTTTTCAGTCCTAACCATACCTCCTGCACATTATGATGGATTTGCTGTGCATTGTTTTCTAGGCAAAGAGACCGTTTTAAGTGTATGTTTTTAACAGTGTGCCTTTCCCAGCCGTTACACATTACATACATCAACTCTTTAATGAAGAGATGTGTACTAACCTAACCAGAGCAATAATTCTCTTAACTCTTGTTTTGCACATTGCATGTTAGGTTTATAAGGTAAAGAAAGAAATTCCACTCTACAATGCTAATCTTTTGTGTATTGCCACAGGTTGCACATTTTATAATGATTTTCAACTGTACAGTGTGATGCAATAACACTGCCTGCTGATAATTCAAGAGTGTCACGTTTGGTCTTGGATCAGTTGCATTTATAAGCTTCACTTATCCCATCAGAACCTGGATTAAATAAAATTCGACACTAGACACCAACTGTCAGTAAGAACTGAGACTAACCCCATATTATACTTGGTCATGTAAGTCATGTCTACCATGTGTCTACATTTTTTCTCATTTTGGTGCATTTCATACATGCAAGGTAAACATTTTCAAAGCTCTTCCAAAATGATCATACTGCTAGTCAATCCTTCAGATCTCATGCTTTTATAACAGTTATATAATTTCAGTCCAACAGGGTCAAGATTAACTTTTTCATTAGGGGCAATATTTGCATTATTTACATTTGTGAGGCCAATTTTTATAATCACCTTATTATTATTATTATTATAAGCAGGGTTTAAATTGGGTCGGGGACGTCCGGGGCTGATCCCCGGCGCATAGACTCCAGGGCAGAGTCATGTGGGCGGGTACACAACGGGTGAACCGCAAAAATTGAGTAACGGGTGCTGGAATAATACGTTTTAGTAGTGTTTTGGGTGCGGGTCGGACGGATGACAGACTTGGGTATTTCTTCTTTGTACTCATGCCAGTACACACTGAGAGGCAGCTGCTCTCAAACTGTCCCATGCTTGTGTTCACGTTCTGCCTGAACTCTGAAGACAATTAAAGGTTCCTGCACACGGGACGCGGCAAGCGGTGGACTCAATGTGCGGCTGCCGCTTTCTCTCGTAGTGGAAGCGTTTTAGCCCCGTTCAGACTGTCAGCCCAAATTCGATTTTGTGCATATCCGAATGGAATCTGATTTGAATAACTGACTGTCCACACTGTGTATCACAACTGTTCATATCCGATTTGTGTGTCCATAAGCGCTCTTTAACGGAATGTGCGTTGGTTTCTATAACAATGCCTTTGCGTTGTTATGACAGCGCTAAAAAAAACAGCAATACAGTTTGCAATACAGATGCAATCGTGCTGCCGTAAGTACAACAAAAACAAACAGTTGTCGTTCACTGGTGTGGACGCGAATATTGTTATCATTCTTGGTGTGAACGGGCCTTCAAGCAGCAGCCACTGATGGAACGGTAACAGCATTCCGACGTTATATTGCACGTTCGCGAATTTAACTGCTACTTCTTGACGTTCTACTGTAGCCGTCTACTACGGGAGAACAGCATGACACATTAGGCAGATAAATGTTACATTTTATAGTGTATACCACTTGTAATTCCACCAGTATATGATTCTGCCGTTAGTCCTTTATTTAATGTGTTGATGTATTTAAACTTAAGCTAATTTTAATGATTTTTTACATTTGTACAAAGAGATGTCTGCTGTTGGCAACAGCATTGATACTAGAGATCATGTGAAACAGCTTAAGTATTCCCTAAATACCATCCTCATAATCCATCATTTGTATTTAAATAAATGACAGAATGCCACATTGCGCCTTTGTTTTTGTTTGCTTAATGATTATTATGTTATAAGCTATGGCGGTGTAATAGTTTACTTCCGGTCATTGTAGCCGTTCCATTGGAAGCTGTTGCTTAAAGTTCCACAGTGCCTTGAAACATGCAGGGTTCTTCTATGTGGTGACGTAATTTCAACTGAAACAGGAAAATAGGGCGAGTCATATCGAGCAGCCCCGCCCACTTTTTTAAATGGCCAATAGCCTTCCATTTATATACGCTCAGGCCAGAGACGTTGAGCTCGGTAAAGCCACATTTTATAGCTTATGACAGCCACAGTCTAATATATTACCACCTAGATTTAATATGAAACTCCTACTAAAACAAAATAGTGATCATCTTGATGCTGAGGCTGTGTAGTTTAATACATGGGTATGAGGCATATGAGGAGTTCACGTGTGCACTCTCATCGCCTCAGATTGGTCAATGCATTCCCAAATTCAACAGAAACGCTTTGATTGGTTATAAGGCTCAGCTCTGCACAAAACAGCATGTAAAATCAGTCTGACGCAAAGTGAGCAAATCTGAATGTAATTCTGCAAATTAACACTTTAAAATATCAGAAAATTCACACCAGAAGCCTTTTAAAAATTACTGTGGAATTTAAAAACGACAAATAATTTCTTTTTTTTTTTACTTATAATCTAAATAATAATAATAAAATACAATATATAGCTAAGGGCACATGCAATCTGTATCTATGCTTAATAACATGAAGACAGAAGTGACATGCAATATGCATTTAATCCTTCAAATATTCAATTACATCTTAAGTCATGTAGATTTAGACAGACAGATGAAGACTGACACACAAGTACGCAAAAACTAAAACTTTCAAACATAGATATAATCTTAAGGGTTTTTTGTTTGATGCTAACAAAACATGTCAGCACAGCAGGGAATGACACAGCCACCCTTCTGTAAGCTGACAGGAAAATCTGACTTAATACTGCGACTAGGTGACAGAAACCCTTGATCTAAGAGGGCTGTGCACCTGGAGTCTGCGAGGGGCTTAATGGGCTAATGTTTGCTTAGTACCATTTATTTGTCATATTCTCCTGTGACTCCTGTGAAGGTAGCTTTTTTTAAGCTTCAAAGGTGTGTATGTGGTGCAGAAGTTTTTTTTTTTTTACCTGCAGCAAAGAAGATTGGGAGTATAAATCAACTATTGTGTGTGTGTGTGTGTGTGTGCTTGGTGACGTGTCAAAGGCCTCAGGTTCAGTTACAGAGAACAGCTGTGTTTGCGATGAGGAAAGTGCACACACCTTCTGAACCTTAATCTCTGAACATTCTGAAAATTAATAATTTCAGTTTTTTTAAATTATGTCCCTAAGACATTTTACAGAGTATTTTTTCAGGTCCGGTGGGTGGTCTGTTATCGATCCTATCAAAGGCATGCAGAGAGACCTTTCATTTTCAATTTTCCAGTGCACGCAGAAGTTATATGCTGTAAAAGTTTGCATGGTAAATTTAAATCCTTCTCTAAATTAAATACAACCACCATGTGGTTACACTGCCACCATTTTCTTGCTCTTTTGCCACATGACACAGCCATGGCTGACATTTTTAAAATGAGACTTAAGGATTGCATGTAGAAATGCAAAAATGTGCAAGGAGCTCCAGTGGTTCTTCCCTGTTGGGATGTCAGCCCTGTGGTTTGCTCGTAAATCACATGTTCCCAGAGTTCGATGAACTAAAATGCTGTTTTCCTCCAGAGCTGTGAGCCAGTATCAACAGCCAGAACATTCAGACAGAAGTGAAGTCATGTACGCAGCTCTGAATACAGGAAGGGAAAGTAGGTTTGTGTGTTAGGTGTAATGTCTGAGTTGAGCCATTAGGTACTGAACAGCAGCTGTGAAGTCCTGATCTTCTGCCCTGTCATAAAGTCTCCTTTTCACCTAATTTATTTCTCATTTCCTTCAAATAAACAGCCTGTCTTAGGAATTTTAACCTTTTTAGCACAAGTTATGAATGTTTTGGGCTGTACTAAATAGTTGGACCAGGAAAAACATTTGGAATACAATACACTGTCAAAAGTTATCAGTCAAAGAAAAGAGTAGCCTACAAAAAACTGTCTGAGGAGCAAAAGGCATTTGTGGTCGTCCAAACTGACCAGAATTTCCAGGCCAGGTGTGTTTGTTCTTACAATGTCTGGTCAGGTAGGTGAAATATTAGGCTAATTAATACTGTTTTTACATGTCTTTACCACCTATTAACTTTAATTTGTCAAAATATTGTGTCCTTTCTTGCTTGCTAAGTCCATTTAGCATGGTTTAAACAGCATAAATTAGCAGAACAGCATATTCATTAGTACCTCTGCAAACATGTCTTTGCGGGGCACAGTGGGCTAGGGCCAGCCCACACCAAACTTAAACAGGCCCAGTGCAGCCCACAGCTTTGGGCTCACTGCAGGCTCTCTGTGAGCAGGCCACACTAGGGCCCAGAGCAACCTTTGTATCCTTTAGGCCCATGCAGGTTTTTTGTAGGCAGCCCTGTAATGCAACTAGGAGAATACTAACAACATTGACTGACCATTATTTAGCCACTCAATTGAACTGGAATGGCTCAAACCAAAAGAGTCCTTTTCAGAACCTGTGGTTTCATATAGGCCAGGGATCCTCAAATCTGGCTCACAAGATCCACTTTCCGGCAGAGTTCAGTTCTAACCTTGATCAAACACACCTCAGCATGCAAAATCAGTGGGCGAATTTCCCTATGCCCTACTCCCTTCGAAGGGCACAGAAGTGTGTTCTTTTAAGGGAGTGGGGCATTTCTGTCTCATATAAGTGTTTGGAACTCCCTTGGCGAAGGGAATGACTGACCAAATGTTGCCTTGACAACGCTGCTGGTGCGTGGAGCATTCAGCATTCATCAGGTGTTGCAAATAAACATTTATTCTCATTATTATTATGATTTTATTTAAATATTGTCCAACTGTGTCTTATTTACTATTAAAGTTTTTCAAACTAAACGTGCTTAAACCTGCTTACACTACCGTTTAAAACATATTTCTATCACTGAAAAAATACTTTGTATTAGATTAAAATAAAGACAAATTTAATCAGCCTATTCTACTTATGTTTGTATATGAAGTCGAAATCAAATCCAAATTTGCTTTAAAAGACATCGCAAGAGCTCCTAACAGAAGATCACATGATCGCAAATGGAAATCACTTCCGTGAAGTGACCATCACATGTTCCCTTCGCTAACGGACTTCTGGAAGGGCCCTTTGTGAAGGGATTCAGTTGCTCACTTTCGTTTGGAACGTCCCTACAAATGGCGTCCCCTTCCCGAAGTGCCCTTGAAGGGTGCCAGAAATCCATTTGGAATTCGCCCAATGACTTCAGGATCATTAGAAAGTCACAGGTGGTTGAGTTTAATCAAACTTAACAAAGCTAAACTCTGCAGGAAAGTGGATCTCATGAGCCATATTTGAGGTGTAACAGGCATGAGTCTGTTAATAAGAATTTTGTGGGCAGTTTTCTTCCTTACCACTAGGGGTGATAGGGTGTTTTAGGTTTTAAGGGAATCCATGTTGATAAAGGGAGTTAGCAATAGCAAACAGCAGTAGCTAGCATGGCTCACCTGCTTAAAATATTGTGTTGTGTCATGGTTGGGAAATGTGTCATTTCAATCCTAGTCTTAAGTAAGGAATACACTTTTTTTCTATTTAAAAGTGTACATTGTTGATGTTTTTTGCAGAGATGTTACATGTTTTAGAAGGACTCTTTATTGGTGAGGTCACCACATCATGGTCCAGTTTGAATATAGATTTATAGTTCTTTTCGACATGGGACCATAGTCTGGACTATTTTTGACTGTTCCTGGTTATGAAGAGTCTGGTGTTTGAGAGCTGTGGTGTATTTTCATTACAAGAGGTTGGATTATTCATTTGCTATTTGCCAACTTCAGTTATGGACAGTTTTTGGACATTGATGTACTACAGATAAGACTTTCACACACATCAACTTTCACATGACGAGATCCTACAATCTTACATTGTTTTGTTTGCTTTCTTTATTAACTATTAAACTATTAAAATGTATTAACCTAAATTTAATGTTTTCTATTTTGTATTTAATAAATCTATTGATTTGAAATCCCTATGACTACTGCACATTTTTGACAATGTAGACATTATGTGGTGACTTCATCTGTTTCAGATGTATAATAACTGTTTTCCCCAAAGACTTAAGTTATAGTAGCTGAAAAGTATTTAAAGTGAAACATATGTATTGTTGTAAATTAACAGCACTTGTCCTAGTGAGGACTTCTTGGGGGCTAAGTAAGGGCTGCCTGTGCAGGGCCAGCGCTAAGGGACCAACAAAGTCTCAGAGCCCCTGTGCTGGCAACCCACTGGGGGCACTTGTGCTAGCAGTGCAGGCTTGTCTGCAGGGACATTAACCTTGCAATCCATGCTGTTGTTTACATCCGAGTATCTCCAATATGGCTGCGCATCCGGGTAACTGACCCAGTCGTGACATAAGTGCAAACACTATTGATATCTAAACAGAAGTGTTAAGTTTAGCATCATCATCAGAGTTTTCTAGCCATCTAGATGTGCCAAATATCTTTTTTTTTTTTTTTTTTTTTTTTTTAAGAGCAGTGTCCTTAACTTTCAGAGAGAATTGATAACGTTGAATGCTAAGCCTTACTGGAATGCAAGGTATGCCCTGCAGCACATTTACCCAGACTCACTCTATCCTGCTTCATTTATCTGGTCTTACTCACCTAATGAGTCTGTGCCTCTGACTGACTGACTGTTTTCAGTGATTGAATGTAAAGTCGCTTTCTTAGTGAGTGACTGTATGATAACATTCACACATATGCTTTTCTGTCGACTTTGGAGACAATCCACCTTATTTTTCCTGTAAGAGTAAGCACAGCCATTTGTAAATGTTATGGGTGTCGCTTCCGGTCTCATTCGCGTCCAGTTATTTTTAGCTGTACAAAACAGCTCGTTTGCCACTTGATATTGCAAATCGGTGTGTCTTACCACATTATTTTAATGTATTATCTTCATTATGAACACATTGGTTTGTAGTGCAAACAGTTTTGCTGTTTACTACACATTGTTATTCTGATCATTATTTCCTATAGTGGCTAATGAACTGGAAGTCTCACCCATAGGGACTACAAGGTGGATAGCTGCACATGTTCAACACTGCTGATGAATCATTTGTGATGCAAATGTTTTTGTAAGCAGCCTTGGCCTCGTCTAGATTCTGGGACGTTTTTATATGGGTGGCATACAGTATGTTTATACATAGACAATCATGTGGGTGTTTATGAGTCTGTTGTCTATCGCTTGAGTGTCTGGTCTTTGTCAGTAACATTCATTCACAGGACCAAATTTCAGTAAATCCTTAAATCACTCTTTGTATGCTGGTATTCTTTTATCATCATCATGCAGAACCCAGTCATTAAAGCAAGCTACTATGTATTGTGTTCTCTGTAACACTGAATGATCACATAGGTACTAACATCAACAAGTGTCCAGAATTTTTTTAATTCAGGGAGTTTGTTCTGGATTCAAAATGAACAAGACTGACAAGAGACTAGCTGACTTTAGGTACATCAGTATAGGCAGCCTTGATAATACTTCGATCTTTTGGACGTAAATATTTGCAGTAACCAGTGATACTACGTTTGTAACTAAATAGAGTAATAAAAAAATAAAAAATAAAAAAAAGAAACAACAGCAATTTTACAGCGTTCTTAATGAATGTTTTGGTGATATCTTTTGTTTATGGAGGAAAATATGGAAGGAATGTGCGCCACGGGCAAAGTGCTCTGTCCTATAACACCATCTACTGTATGAAGTGTGATAGTGCATGTTCACAACATCTGGTGTCATCATGTTGGTATTAGTGGTCCAATTGTGAAAGGGTTCATTTAAATAAATTAATGCATATATGCATAAATAATATAAAAGACGGTAAGGGTAGTCATATATTTAAAGTTCTGTATTGCAGATTTTCTGAAGACATAGTTTGGGATCAGTAAAGCTTGTAATGTTTTTTTTTTTAAAGAAGCTTCTTATGCTAATCAAGGGTGCATGTGTTTGATCAAAAATACAGAAAAAAACGTAATATTGCAAAATGTTATTACAATATGAACTTATGGTTTCTATATTATTATACTTTAAAATATAATTTATTCCTGTGCTGCAAAGATGAATTGTCATCAGCCATTACTCCAGTTTTAAGTGCCACATGATCTTTGAAAAGTCATTAGGTGCCTTGAACCACAGCTACAGACGGCTGCAGTCGGGGGCGGAGTTGAAAACGTACAGGTCAAGTCGGTCACTTTCTGCACTCGGTAGTGATGCTCACGCGGTTTGTGTGCTCTATATCGCAGATGAAGTGAATAAAATGCACTATTTGTCAAATACACAGATGTTTCAGAAACGTTTTCATGAGCAACAGAAACACCTTTTATATACTGCTTAATACAGCAACATAGTTTAGCATAAACATATATAATACTATTTAAATACTAATAAAGTCGGGGTATATATGCTTTTATCCGTGTTTTATGATCAACTTGACTCATACCTGTCAACATTCGAGTTCCAAAGTACGGGAAAAGGGTTGTTATTATTATACATATAAATATATCTTAGTGTGCTATTAATTCTCTGCCAGACAAATTACGGGAGTTTTACCAAAGGCGAAAGTAGGAAATATATAAAATACCCAGTGGGATATTTTTTAGGAAGATTAAAAATACGGGAGAAATACGAGAAAACATTTAAACAGGATGATAGCGGGATAGAATGGTAAAATACGGGAAAAACGGGACGGTTGACAGATATGACTTGACTACAGACAAAGACTATAGAAATACAAAGACGGTTCACTTGTATACATATGAATGGGAAAAACTGCAACGCGCAATATGGCCGTCACAAGTCAAAATAGCCAATCGCCAAGCGTTACAGACTGGCGGTTCTTTGGGGGCGTGGCTCTGTACATGTTTGCTTGTTCTTTACGACAATCGTTGTCATTTTGCAACTACTATGTGTCTGCGCTGCTGTTTACATGAGAAATGCTAATAACATCATCACATCCCATCACATATCGTCCTTCCAGTGTCTCAAGTATTTGCTCAGGCTTCTGTCTGTTCTTCCAACAGTGTTTGTAATTGCGTCCTCTGGTTACCGTTATCGAAAAGGAGATTGGCAAGTATTTCACGACACCAGTCTGCGCATGCGCTGTAGCTGGAGCAAACAGAAAAAAAACATGTTTTAAACGTAATTAGCGTTTAAGCAACAAAATTAATTGGACAGGTAATTTCAGATTTTTTCGCTGATTTGAAATATGTAATTTAATTGTGAGTTCCGCGAGTAGTTTTTGAGATCTCAGGATTCCCCCATTCATTTACATAGGACTTGGTTTTGTTTGAACTGCCCGGAGGCGTTGCAAATATGGCGGCCGAGTGAACTGACTTTCCTCGAAAGGGACTTTTCTACAGATAACGTGCGACTACAGTAAAAAAGCTTATGCGGTTCTAAAAATAGATTTGTTGCAATTGTGGCAATTAAGAAGGTCAGAATAACCACGAAACACACGTGATCGCTGTCATGCGGTGAATCTGACCAATCGTGAAACAGCTGTTACGTCATCAAAGACCTTCGATGCCACTCGTGACAGTCACGTGCCGTAGGCTCGCTCTTAAGTCGAACAAAATTTCTAACCGTCATGCACTGCTTCAAATCAGAATTTGATCGAGCTGCGCAGCCATAGACATTATATAAATACCTAGACGCCGTATTGGCCGCTGGATCGTACGTTAAGGTCGCCGCCATCTTGGTAGGGGCAACGGCTGTACAAACCGCCGAACAGTTGATAATAGGTCTCGGGGAATTACCTTTCACATGTAAATTATAACTCAAAAGGTTGTAAGTGTTAAGACTTGTTTCTGGTTGTATTTGGTCATTAAAACATTTTGTTGACAGTTATTAGCTGTCGGAGTCAATACTTAATAGCTAGCGATATGTTAAATTCGAAACTTTTTATATAACATCAGAAAGTTTACACAATTTATTTTGTAGTTTTAGCCTTTTGTATGTTTGATATCATGAACTAAACTGCCTATAATCAAAATCTGAATTTTACTTCAGTGTAACTGAATGTTACTCGTTTCGGCTGAGCTGCAATAACGGTACATTATGAATCTAACCGTTGGTAACTTAGCTGGCTAGTTGACGTTATTACCTGACTCTTCTCACACATTAAAGGTTTCCCAAAAACATACAGTTGCGGAGGCAGTGGGAAGTAGCTCTAAAAAGGGAAGGGTTTTCTGCAAGTGAGTCCTCCGTGCTATGCAGTGAACACTTCAAGCCGGAGGACTTTGACAGGACAGGTCAAATTGTGAGGATCAGGGAGGGAGCTAAGCAAAGCAATTTTGTTTAAAGGGTTTTAGCTCGTCTTCTGCAATCCTACAGAGGATTCACAATTATAGATTATTATAAAATATAGGTATAACATAGCTTTTAATGATGTTGTTATTGTGATATTATATTATAATGTATTATTATTATTATTATTATTACAATACTTTACATACTATATTACAATATTATAAATGCATATATCTATATACTATATACTATATCATAGTAAGTAGTACTATATTATTATATAGGTACTATATCATACTACACTATACCTTACAAATAATCTATTATTGTTATCATACATTATTGTACTACTTTTTCGTTGAATGCATTTTATTTATTCAAATTAATGTTATCACTATTTATAGTTATACTACTGTTCATATATTATTTACTTGTACATGTTTAATATCATCATAAAGAATCTTTTGTTGTTTTTGCAATATGTACTTTGTATAACTGCATAATTTTAGTGTCATAAAATACAAAAAGGAGCTTGCCAGTGTGATTTGTACTTGTCAGTGTGTTCCATTTATTTATAAATTTATTCCATAATTTTACATTTTTTTCAAAATAATTAATAATATAGCCTATATATATTGCTTAATATTCACATTTTGTTTTCACAGCATTTCAAAGAGAACGAGGTATGTTCTGACACAAGAAAGATAAAATTGTGGGATTAAAAAACATGTTTCTTAGTGAGAAGATTTTATTTAACTTAATATGTGAATGATACAAAAATATACGACAAAACAACCGTGAGCTTTTCCATCTGCTTATTAATTACCACGTAGATAATAAACCACTGATACCAGTTGATATATACAATCGTTGTCACAATTTTATGAAAAAAACGCTCTGACTTTTAGTTGCATTAGTTTACAGCGAAGTCTTGCCCCAACAAATATGGCGGACTCGTTGAGGTATCGCAGCAACGGACCGAAGCGGCCAATAGGGCGTCTAGGTATTTATATAATGTCTATGTGCGCAGCCATAGACATCATATAGGTAGACGCCCTATTGGCCGCTGGGCGATGAGATTTGCGGCCGCCATCTTAGACCGGTCGTACTCCTAGTTTCGTTGCATAGCAACAGTTAAGATGCCAGAGCACTGTGCAGCATTTTCTTGTTGTAATCGGCGGACCATCACAAGTAGGGCTCGGGGGATTACTTTTCACAATTAAGATTTAACATTACTATCGTACTATTGGTTGTATTTTAAATCCAGAGAATTGAGAAGGAGCAAGGATCTTTGATAGTAACTTACTGTATTGAAGTCGTAGCTAGCTAACGTTAGCTAGGCTATGTATTTCCCTCCCTCAACTCAAGTGTTTTTCACATAACTTACTATTCAGATCAGAAAGAAGTTCGAAAGCACTTGTTAGATGCACGAAACTTACTTTTAGCGTTAGGTAACGTTACTGAGATATCTTATCCCGTGCGAATTGGACATTAATATTACAGACGTCTGTGTATAAATTACATTATCACTCCATCTACCCATGTAAAGTTAATCCCGCCCGAATAAGGCTTTAGATTACAGTTGACACAAGAATGCTATGTAGAAATAAAACAATTATTATTGGTATAACATTGGCCAGCGAACTTAGTATTTTGTTGTTAGCTTCACTATTTACTGAATCAAGTAAGTTTTCAGTTGTCCTATTTCAGAATAGGAGTTTTGTTGAAGAAAGGTTCTAAGAAATGTGAAGAAAGAAAATAAGCTTGACCTCCTTTGTGAAATGTTTTTGTGTAGACTCTCCCAAATCTTCAGTTTTCATTGTCAGAGTATGTCACAAATCATTATAAATTGTTTCTTCAACTTATTAAAATATCTTATTTTACTGCAACTATCTGTTTCTGCTTCTTTATCATATTTATTGTTAGAATAAAAAGTGTATTCTATATCTTATCGCCGAAATTCGAGCTAGGATGAAATGATACAGCACAAGAGACAGGATCCTGGACCAATGAATGAGCCACACAGCAGCAGTGCAATTCACTCAAAGGCAGTTTATTTAGAGCAAGTGATGTATTATATATACTTATTTAGGGAAGTGAAATATTGTACTGTCAGCAGAAATATGGAAAGGTACAGACAGTCTCATGACCTTTACATTACATCATTGTCTAGATTCCAAATATGAGAGATAACATGAAAACTTATATTAAAAAGACACATGACAAGGGACACAGGATGTTATAGAATCTTACATTTATAGTGTGTGATTTATAAATTACCGTATATCCTACATCACATATTTTGATTTTGGACGTCTGATCACGTTATATCTTATATCAGAATATTATATAACTGTTAAGCCTACTATGAATATTAAAATACGCTGAACCATGTGTCCTATATCATAGCTACATGAATGACCTTTGCAGCAAAAAAAAACCCGCGTCAAAATCAGTTAGGTATTCAGTGAGATATGATTAATTAAATGCGCTGACAGCTCATTGCACCTGGCAAACAAATTACACTGAGTGGAGCTGGCGACCGGTCCAAGATGGCGGCTCGGCGGCTCCACGGCTCGACCGTGCCAATAGGCAGTAGCGTTCGATAGGGCGTCTACCTATATGATGTCTATGCGCAGCGCTGCGTTCGAACGCACCTATTCTAATATGCTGATTTATTATTAGAATTATCAGTGTTGGAAACAGTTGTGCTAACAATTTTTTTTTTTTTTAGAACCTGTGACCTTTTTTCCAGGAGAAATTATAAGTTAAAAAGAACAGCATTTATTCAAAACAGAAATCTTTTCTAACAATACAGTTCTTTGCTAACACAAATTTAACTCATCCTTGCTGAATAAAAGTATTAATTTCTTTTGGGGAAAAAAAAAGAAAGAATAAAAATGACCCCAAACGTTTGGCAGTTTTGTATATTGTTAGAAATATTTCTATTTTGAATAAATGGTGTTCTTTTTTGCTTTTTATTTATCAAAAAATCCTGAAAAAGTACAGGTTCCAACAAAATATTAGGCAGCACAATTGTTTCCAACACTGATAATAAATCAGCATATTAGAATGATTTCTGAATGATCATGTGACACTGAATACTGAAGTAATGATGCTGAAAATTCCGCTTTGATCACAGGAATAAATTTGCTTTTAATGTATATTAAAATAGAAAAGCATTAATTTACATTGTAATAATATTTCATAATATTACATTTTTTCAGTATTTATGATCAAATAAACACACTTAAAAGCATAAAACACTTTAAGAAACATTAAAATTCCCACTGACCCCAACATTTTAAACGGCAGTGTGTATTAACTAGAGGTTTAGAACATTATAACGGATTTTTCATTTTTGGTGAACTATTCCTTTAAGTCAGCAGAGGAAGATGAGAGAGTCCTAAGTGACTCATATAATTGGAGTGTATAAGGAGTGAGAAGCTAGGTTTGGGTGTATTGGTTGGTATGTCTCTGTGGTTTATACCACCTCAGTATGCTGTAGACTCAGGATGTGAAGTCATGGAATTATATGTCACTGTATGAAATTCTGCTTCTCTCTTCCAATGCAAAGTTAAGCAGGTCAAAGACACAATGACTACATGTGACCTGAGACTGAGACATAAGTTTGTTTGTGCAGTAGTGTGTCATAGCTGTGTTGTTCGCAAACAAGCAGATGGTAGTATTTAAAGGGATAATTCACCCAAAAATGAAAATTTTGTCATTAAATACTAATACATACAAATACAAATTAAGATATTTTTGATGAAATCCAAGAGCTTTTTGACCCTACATAGACAACAAGGGTCCTACCATATTCGAGGTCCAGAAAAGAACATCTGCAAAATAGTCCATGTGACATCAGTAGTTCAACCATGATTTTATGAAGCTACATTTTTGGGTGAACTATCCCTTTAAGCCATATCCTGTGACACAGTTCAACTGCTAAGGAAGGAGTTACAACCTCACTACATGCATGTACTAAAACCCAGCCCTGTAAACTGTTAATCTGAGAGTAATTAAGTAGGTCAGGTTAAATGTGATGCATATTCTTTTTATGATGAAATTATTTGTCTAAGTCTTTATGATTATTGTTTGTCTAATAATTTCTTCACTAGGTTCTATTTGGCGTACATGCCAAAATCAATATTATACATTATGTTTACTCCTACAGTAAGATAGACAAATGTCTTAAAAGTTCTTGGATGAACTTTTCTTTGGCAGTTTTCATGATGTGGCCTCTGTTTTCCTGGGTGTGTCAGCACATCATAGACTCACAGACTAGAAAATGACTGTTTGAAACCACAGAGTGGGTTGAACATTGTTACAGGTTAGTGTATGGCATGAAATCATGAGATGGATGATGGAAATAAATTATAAAATTCATGTAGTAGTCAGGAGCGGGTGACTCAACACCTCTTAAATTTACGTCAGAGCACAAAAGATCGGATGTTATTTTTGGTGAAATCTGCTAGCAATTATTCTGTCTATGTTGCAGGAATAAGTTCCAATTTAAAAATAAATGAATACAGTTGTAGAAGAATTTATACAAGGGTCCAAGTCGGTTAGTTTCTGCTAAGATTGATTTGTTTTTATGTTTGGGGTCCCAGAGACCTTAATTATGTATTTTTAAATTTCACATCTCATTTTAAAAATGGTTAGTATGTTCTTTGTCATTTTTAATTAGAGCCACATTGTTATTAGATTTTTTAAAAAGAAGATCACCTTTTTGAGTTCATTGACCAGTTTGTAGCTTATATATTGTTCTGAATCCATTACAACAAAAAGCGTTTTGTCTTTTTATCAGACTAGATCTTTACATATATCTTTGGAAGTATTTCTTGATTAAAAAATTATAGTTTTCCTGCTTTAAAAGATAATTAAGAAGTGACAATGTTTCATTTTGGATGAGTTCAAGTAATTTCATCACCACAGGCTACTTCATACTCCTTTGTCATCATGTTTTTAATTAAGTGTTCAGTGGGTAAAACTAACTTGGATTGCAAATTTTATAGGATTCAGTGCAGTTTAAGATTGTGGTATGAGGGATGTAACGTCTCTGCTCCCCCCTTGAGGGAGCAAGGGTTACAAGAGTTCAACGTAACGTTGACTGACGTCATGGGGTAAATGAGGTACAAATTCTGACAGGAAAGCGTGATAGAACAATTGAAGCTCAATACATAACCTCCTCAGTGCCCTGTAAGCCAGATAACGGGCCCACCAGGGGTGCCAGGGTACTGTGAGCCCTCACTCCCAGGGGGCATGGCTCACCTTGGGATTGGTACGCCAAGGTGATGATATCCACCACCTAATAAGCCAACCTCTGTTTGGAGACAGCATTCCCCTGCTGCTGACCTCAAAAGCAAACAAATAGCAACGTCAAGGCCGGGTCTGCCTCCTTCGAGGGCAGCGTTTGCAGGTTCTTCACCTAATCCCTTGGGCACACTTGGGCTCCACTGCATCATGTTTGGCCGGACACATACCCCTTCAAAGTGGAGGGGGACAGCCTCTGCTCCAACATTTCTTGCAGGAAGGAGAGCACCACACCGACCGAGCATCTCTGAGGGTTGGCGAGAGGAGCACCAGTCAACAAATAGACTCCACTTCAGGGCATAGGCCTGCCTCATAGAGAGGGGCCTACCCTGAGTCATAGTATCTACCATGGCCTGGGAAAGGCCAGCGAGGTCTACCGTGTCCCATACATCACATGTAGGTTCCTTAGATCGGGATATGGGTGCCAGATTGGGCTCATCCCCTGAGAAAAAAGGTCCTTGCACAGGGGAATCTTCCAAGGAGGGGCTGTAAGCTATGATGTTGTCGTCGTACCAACAGTGGGGAAGCTGTGGGAAGAAAGGTAGCTTAACACAGGAAGCGTAGCGTCCTGAAGTAGAGACTGGATACTGTTCCATATGATCCTGCAGTGAAGGTACTGGAGTGCGAGGAGGCCCAGCGTCATGCAGCTCCAGATTGAGAGGCGTAAAACTGCTTAGAATCTGAGTGTGAGAAAGCGATGCATCGCTCACAATCAGAACCCGGCAAGAAAGACCCAGAGTCTGCTCTTTTTGTGAATGGGTGGGTACCACCAACCTGGAGGTGAGCTGCAGCAGTGGTGGTGAAAAATGGTGGGCGCAGATAGTGGTGTCCCCCGAAGAACAATCCCTCTCACCCCTGAACTTTGTCGGCATCACTCATCTGCACCAGGTTCAGGCCAGAGATGGCACTCCTGGACTACAGTGGTAGACATCACCTGAACTAGGGACCACACTGTGACCTTCGCGCAGAGAGAGCAAAGTCAGTCACCATGCGCAGTTCCTGCATCAACCTTGTGTCAGAACTACCCTTGTGCAGCTTTTTCAGCACCTTGGCCTGGTGGACCTGCAAGATGCAGGGCAGGAGCGGCCTGGCCCACAGCGCTGTAAGCCTTGGCAGTGAGAGCTGATGACAGCTTTCAGGCTTTGGACGGAAGGCGCGGACGGTTCCTCCAGATGGCCCCACCATCAAGGGTATTGAAGAGGGAAGAGCTCAAAAGTGAACGGGTAGCGTAGGGAGCCTTCTACATTTTGGTGAGCTCTTCATGAACATCCAGAAAGAAAGGCACTGGGGCGGAGCTCGGCTGGGAACCGTGCCCTGAGCCCAGAAACCAGTCGTCCAGCCTCAAGTGCTCATGAAAAGGCAGGTAATTCACCACAAGTCCAATGCTCTTTACAGTCAGGAGCTCCAAAAGAGACACTGAGCCGGCCATGGGACACAGTGCCGCCATCTTTTGGAAGCTCTATAGTACTACGCTCGTAGGGGTCGGACATCTCGTGAGACATTTTTCAATGTAGGAAATTGATCTTTTAGCTGGTTCGGCCAGGGAGGGGCTGCAGCACTTTCCTGTGTGCAACAAGGTGATCATCCACTGAATGCAGATAAAGAAGCCAAAAATCTCCTGCAGCAGCAATTTTTTTCTGATCTTCTTTCTTCTTTCCAGAAGCGGTGCTCGCAAAGCGATCGACTCCGAAGCAAAAATCTGAATGACTGGATGCACGGCGTCATATCCACTTGCCAATTTTTTATTGCCCTTTTCTTTTTAAGCTCAGAGGTGATGGGGCTCCCAAGTGAGACTCCATGATGTCAATCAACGTAACCTTGAATGAGACTGACTGATAGGGAACCAGGATTTCCAGGGCAAGAATCTTGACACCATTTGTGTTTGTTCTTTTAATTTCCGGTCAGGTAGGTGAAATATTATGCTAATATCTTACTTAATACTGATCGTACATATCTTTACCACCTATTAACTTTAGGTTGTCAAAATATTGCAGTCTTTTCTGCTTATTATGTCCTTCTCTATATGGTTTAGCAGCTTCCACACATTTTTTCTGTGGTTTAGACATTAGCCACGATGGCTGCGCATCATACCTGTCAACCCTCATGTTTTTCCTGAAATTCTCCTGTATTTTAGAATTCTCTCCTGCTGTAATCCTGTTTAAATATTTTCCCATTTTATAATGTGTATTATTTAAACAAATCATAAAATTACCTTTAGGGAAATATAGGGAAAGCAGTACAGAATACAAATTGTTGTCATCAGTGTATTTAATTTCTTAACAAATTAAAAGAGATAAAAAATATTAAAATTGGTACCCAAATGTTGACAGGTGTACCGCGCATCTGGGTAACTGACCAAATTGTGAGGTATGTGCAAAACCTCTATTGAGATGTAAACTACCTATAAGAGCATGTCGGTCTTTTCCCCCCTCAAAACTGGACTTTAAAACTCACAATTGCGAATATCTCAGAACTGCCAGTTTATATCAAGCTATTCTGTGAAAATAAAAGTCAGAATTGTGAGATAAAAAGTCACAAATACCTTTTTTATTTTTATTTTTTTCAGTGGCCCAACGGGCATCCATGAGTACTAGGACTGTGAATCTTTGGGTAAACAATGAATCGATTCAATTCACGATTCATAGGGTTTCGATTTAATTTAAGAACGATTTTTGCAAATTCAGAACGATTCCATTCGAGACAATAAAATTTGATGCGATTTGATTAATAACGTTTCGATTCTGCATACTTTAAGTGTATTCACAGGATTATTTAAATGCTTTCCCTAAATTCTTTATATGCTTAGTCAAGGGGCAAATTACACTTCTGCCTTTATGGAGTCAAAAACATATATTTTATATGTTTTATATTCATATACTTTAGGGAAAAACATATATATATATATATATATATATATAATAACAAAATAAAACACTTTTGTCCACTGTTAGATGTTAGTTTAATGATGGTATGGCATGACATATCATATGTAGAAATTTACCCTAGTGAAAAGAAATATATTTAAAATACATTTATTTCAAACTAAGTATAGTTCAAATCTATTAACATATTTACTAATACATCCCTTGAGACTATGACATAAAAATGATACTTAAACTGTATTTGAATTTCTTAATATTAAGCCTAAAATGTGTTTTAATGTCACTATTGCTGAGGATTGTATTCTCCTTGAATAAAAATGTCTTTAAATGCAAGATGTTTAAAATGCACCTGAAATATATTTGCAATAGTTCCACTTTAGCACAATCAAATATACTTCAGTTCATCTTTAGTTGGACTCAGCACTATACTTCCAATTTAGCATACTTTATGCCAGTTTAGTATAGGCTACTAAAAGTACAAATTGCAAGGTATTTTTTTAAGAACATAAATATGTAAATTTATACTTAGCATAAAATGAAGGTGTTTCAAATAAATTTTTGTATATTTATTTCTCTTTACTTTTTATTAGCCTATGTAAGCCAAGATAAAAAAAAGCTTTAAAAGTAAGCATTTTATGTCACACCTTTGCATGATGTGAGCTTCTTTATCTTATTTTCATAACATAAAATGCTACAGCATTTAAACTATTACTTAAACCTTGTGCTCTTATTTTAATGTGGTAATGCTGCGGTTATTTGAACCATTTCCTTCGTGCTTTCGTTTTAATGACATTAATAAAACGTCATTTACGTTTACAATGGAATTGTGCGTATGATTTTAGACACTTAATTGTTTTTGCTCCATCCAAACAAGCGGCTTTCAACTGCTCAGGTAATATTAATGGTGTGACTGAGAACCACTGAAAAACTACAGAAAAGTAAAACTACTTATAGCAGTACTGGCCACGAATACTAAGGAGAGATCACACATTGGCAGGGTTGCCAGGTTTTCACACCAAAACCCACCCAATTGCTACCCAAAACTAGCCCAGTGGCGTTTTGAGGGGAGTCCCCCAATTAAAAAAGGCAGAGGCTAAGTGTAAATAGCGATAGAGGCTATTTACACTGAGTGCAAATAGCAATTGGATGCTATTTACACTAAGTGAAAATTAATTAAATTAATTAAATAGATGCAGCCTTAGTGGGACAATAAGCCCTCCCTACACACCTACCTTAACCCTAACCGATACTTTATTTTTTATTATTTCCTTAATTTTTATTGAAAATCAATGCTTTTTCCAATATTATATGAGATTTAAAAAGGATGAAAAAAAGTTCACCATAAGGTGGAGTTGAATCTGTCCGTGTCGAAAAAATTTATTCGCACACTTTTACCGCTTCACCACTGGATTTGATGATTAACAGCCATCTTTTGTAGTGTTGACTAGCCCCATTACACATTGGTAGGCGGAGTTAGTGTAAATAGCCAATGCCAACAAGGCGGGCTATTTGCACTAAGTGTAAATAGACACTCTGCTAAAGGCATGCTTTCTGTGGGATAAAATACACGTTTTTTGTCGGGGTTTTCCTGGTAAATTCGTATTTTAGGGGCTAAATATGACGTTACTGGGCTCGCTTTAACCGGCGGGCATCAGTGTAAAGCAAAGAGTATAGAATCCCAAGAGGCGAAACTCAATAGAACGCTCCATAGCAACAGTTGCGCCCAGCAGCAGTCCTACGCTTCCGCCATTTTGGACTGAAAGCGACTCGCCAGTCTTGCTGTCGCTATGGCAAATATCAGCTGCTTTGTTTAAAAAAACGTACATTAAAGCTAAAATACACAACCAGAATGGTGACTCGTTTCCATTTGTTTCTTAAGAATAATACTTTATTACTTATGTTAACTAACTAACCATAACTTGTTTATTATTGAAAGTATTTCTGTATGTTTTGTATACTGTAATGTTATTTCTTATTATTGCGATAAAAAAAAATATAAGAACAGAATAATGTACAATCACTAGACTAGTGATTGTCAAAAACAGACTTTCTTCCATTTATTTTTCACAAAATCTTTGCTCTCTAGAAATCAGTGAAATTCCTATTTTAAGTTGAAGAATTAGCATTATAAACGCTGATTTAACGCCAATAAAATAAAGGACATGCATCAGAAAATTGGGAATGTTAGACAATAAATATATAACATAATATAACAGCTTCACAGTAAGTTGTTTTTGCGGCATTGTCTTTTAATGTCCGTTAAAGTATGACTGTAAACAAACAAAAAAAGTGTCCAAAATTACTTGATTGTTCAGTTATAATAGACACAGCAATGCATTATTTCTGTAAGATCATCATGTTTGTAGTGTTCCAGGGGTTAAAATATACAATATAATGTACAATTACAATATTCATTTCAGACCTATAATAGTAACTACTAATAGTAATAGTAAATGTGAAAATACTC
The DNA here is from genome assembly GCA_033026305.1 of Cirrhinus molitorella. Lineage (NCBI taxonomy): Eukaryota > Metazoa > Chordata > Actinopteri > Cypriniformes > Cyprinidae > Cirrhinus > Cirrhinus molitorella. Next base: position 24,509,371 of record CM065122.1, on the reverse strand, counting down.
AATAAAGCAGGCCAAACTGACTCAAATAATTAATGGTTGGATTCCACAATTGATAACGTAAAACATATATAATAATACAATACTAATCTGTAATCATAGAATTTTTCCATTGCACTTCTGATTTGGCTGAGATTCGCCAATTTTGGTGAGTAAAATGTGATGGATTTGGGGGAAAAAAAATGTGTAGAAAAACCACATAGAATGACTTTTTGCCGTTTTTCTTCTCATACACTACTTCCGTGCAGTGATTGCATTATTTTATTTGCTCTTTGACTTCTCTTTCATTGTTATTCTGTCTGCTTCTGTGCTGTTCGGTTGGAATTTTCACCCCAGAATGGCGGTTGCGCTACCGAAGCGCCATCTAGTGGCGGTTACCAGAAAAGCAGCAGAGTTTCGCCTCTTGGCATTCTATACTCTTTGTGTAAAGTAGCCCAATTCGGCGGGAAAACCGCTGACTTGAAAACACTGCACATTGGCTGCTCAAGCCCCAAAAAAGGTATTGGTGAGAGCGCGCGCCATCCAGTGGCAGGCAGTGAATTAAGCGCGTGAAGGAGAGACGTGAGGAAACGAACAAAGCTGTTCAAGGTCTCCGTTAATTCGTGCTTGTAGTAATTTATATATTTTAAAGCACTGAATCGCTATAGAAATCGCGATTCATTCGAGTGTTTTGAATCGATTAATAGCCGAAATCAATGATTCACAATTCAAAAATCCATGTTTCAAGATCGATGCATATGCATCGTCAGGTTTTTTAATCGATGCATCCAGAAAACGAGTAAATCGTTACACCCCTAAGATTACAAATGCGTGTACATTTTTGGGTGAACTATCCCTTTAAGCAAATCTAAATCTGATAATTTCATCAAATCAATATTTCGTGTCAATTCGTGAATTTGGTAGGAAGTAGCCGCATAAGCTTATTCTGTAGCAATGGTATTCCCACTGAGGTATTCCTCGAACCTGCCTTTTGCCCAATCGTCATCATTTACTGAAAGCACACGTCAGACCACACGTAACGGAGTCTAGGAGGCAGGAAAACCATTTAAACTTGGCTTGCGAATGATGTGCACAGTTCATTGCGTGACAGCTGCGCTAACATCTGCAAGAACCACTGCAGAATGAGAGAAATGCGGGTGTTAACTGTAGTATTCGCCGTTATTTTTGTGCTGAAGGAGGCTGAAGCTTGGGGATACAAGAATGGAATACTGCACAACTCCATCTGGCTGGGTAATTATTTCAGTTGTTCTCACTCATGTGCTGATCCAAACTACTGTGTTAAGAAGAATTACAGATACATGACTACAATATTTTAAAACGACTAATTTATGTTTTTGTTGTTGTTTCTTCTGGATTTTTTCCCCTCATATACTGTATAATGTTTTTTTTTTAAAGCACAGTCTTTAATTTACTGTTCAACATGGTTTACGTGTTATAGCCTATGTTGAATTGTCATTATTAAATATGTGTGTTGTGTGCATTTCGCTTTGGACCCACAGACAAGAGAGGCATATTTATGGCTTTGTGAAGTCTGACAGTCTAAAGGGACCTTGTAAACACAGGGAAATGACTTCATTCTGTTACGGTGTACTGCAACTTACCCTGCGGCACCCCGCAACACTTTCAGCATGGTCCAAGAAACCCACAGCTATTTCTCTGCAGATAGATAATAAGACATATGTAAGATTAGATATATAAGCATTTAACTATTTTCCACTGTAAAAATCAATGTTTACCCATGTTTAAGTTGTAGCCCACTGTGGTTCAATGTAAAACGTTTAAATAAATAGAGTGTGACTTATGTTTGCCACAAAGAAAGTCAAAACAAAGTATATTCCGTTTTTTAGTGGAGTCAGTAATGATAGAACTTTTATTAGTTAGTAAAAGCACATTGAAATACATTTTCTCCTGAATTTGCTTTAGTTTTAAGCATTTCTTTAAGTTTTGAAACAAGCAAAACAAGTAGGCTACTCTAATTTCAGTTCACTTTATTATAAATGTACATACACTACCAGTCAGCAGTTTTTGAACAGTAAAATTTCTAATGTTCTTAAAGAAGTCTCTTCTCCTCACCAAGCTTGCATTTATTTGATCCAAAATAGCGCAAAAGCAGTAAAACTGTGAAATGTTTTATTTAGCAAGGATACTTTAAATTAATCAAAAGTGATGATGAAGACATTTATAATGTTACAAAAGATTTTTATTTCAAATAAATGCTGTTCTTTTGAACTTTCTATTCATCAAAGTAACCTGAAAAAGAAAATCGTCTCAGCTGTTTTCAACATCATAATAATAAAACGATTTTTTTTTTTGAGCAGCAAATCAGAATATTAAAATGATTTCTGAAGGATCATGTGACACTGAAGACTGGAGTAATGATGCTGAAAATTCATCTTTGAAATCACAGGAATAAATTACATTTTTAAAATCTATTCAAATAGAAAATAATTATTTTAAATAGTAAAAAAAATAGTTTTTGCTGTACTTTGGATCAAATAAATGCAGGTTTGGTGAGCAAATTTCATTAAAAAACAAAACAAAAAAATCTTACTGTTAAAAAACAAATAGAAGTTAAATAAAGTTTATCTAAAAAAAAAAAAAAAAAAAAGTTTTATTTATGCCTACTGTACAAAGAGCCTAAACATTTATTGGATATTTAAAAGTACTTGAAAAAACTTATGTCACTGTATATTTCCCATACTGTGAACAGCTTGATTTATTTACTTATGGTAGCGTAGTGGCTTGACCACCACTACACATCTGAAAACACTTAAATAAGCTACAGTGTTTAGCTAAACTCATGCTTCAAATGAGTCTCCCATTTAGAGCTTTTCTCAGTGACATGTTTGGAGCTCACTAATGGTTGCATTCTTCTGATGTTCGACGCCAACACAGTACAAACATTGGCTTATAAGTCATTCGAGACAGGATCCAACTTCTTCAAGGTTATGCATGCGTGCTTGAAAACAACTGCAAAGCAGCATGATATTCTGTGAGCAGCAGACAGAGCTCAAAACAAGCAAGATCTGGTTTAGTAATTATAACAACAGCAGCTGAATACAGATTGTATTTGTCCCTTATGTATTGAGGATGTCCTGCACAGTTAAACATCTATGTTGGGTAAAACCTTCAAAAAATACATTTCCTGTTTCAGGTCTGACGTAATTTGAGTAGACAGGTAGAGTTGTTGTTCTGAGACACTGAACAGACCCAGATAACTCCACATGAGTCCTCGAAGCTGATCGTGTTGCCAAATGAGACACGTTCTCTCTCTTCACAGAGCAAGCAGCTGGAGTTTATCACCGCGAATCTCGCAAAGGGAGGTATCAGCTGACATATAAGGAAGCCAAGGCTGTATGCCAATATGAGGGGGGTACTCTTGCAACATATGATCAACTGGAGACTGCTCGTCGAATTGGTTTGTTGCACACTTACAAATCTCACTTAGTTTAGATGCCAAAGCCAAAGGGGAGGGTTTGGCCTACAGCATAAGTGCTGAAAGCTGAACAAGTCCCGTAATTTGGCTCACAATAAATAGCCTTTATTGTATTACAATAAACAATCAGAAACAATTGTAAACTACATCTGAATCAATCAACAAGCAGAATGATGATCAGCGTTCTAACAAATATGCCACCCAGTGTTATGTTTAAACTGTAAAAGTCATTGTCATGTGTTGCCTGAGCAGGAACACCTGTTTTCTGGTAAAATTACTCATTTTCTTTGCAGTTAGAGTAAATGTATTCCAGACATGAGCTCTGATGTGTAAGGACAACATTTAGTGGTTAGTTCAGGCTTGTGGCACTCTGTGTTGGAGGTCCGCTTGGCTTTCCTTTTATCATCCCTGTTTGCAGCCTTCAAATGGTGCCCATGGTTTCTCAGAGCACAAGAGCCCTTTATTCCTTATCCCCTTAAAAAAGACGAATTTTCATTCAGTTATTTCATAGAGAACATTTTATATTGAGTATAAACAGAAATTGATTGTGAAATACTGTAAATATAACAATATGAAAAAAGAATGGAACTACTTTTTATGATAATTAACTGACAGAATTCATATTATTAATGTGCACTAAAAAACAGTGGCATTTGCAGGAAAATACCAACAGCTGTGGTTGCCAGAACTTCACTGTAAAAAAAAAAGCAACTTTTTAGCTTTTACAGTCTTAAATTCCCCAAAAAAGGTATTTCATTAACTGATTTAATGTTAATATACCAACCTATTGAAATACTAATATCTCTTTTGAACCATTGTAATACTCTGATAACTGCCGAAAACAGGTGGTGATGAGAAAGTCACTTGAGCTTGATCAATCAAAGCTCATATAAGGCCCATTCTACAGAACTGGTTCAAAGTCAAAGTTGGAAACGTCTTTTTCCACAAATTTTGTTTGTATGCAAACTGTATAATATCCAAGGTACACATTTCTAATAATTGTGCAGTTAATTCTTATATTGTAATTTCAGAACGTTTTGGAATATTTGTCCTCTCCCCAAATTCGTCACTACCGAAACACAGTAATGTACATTTTGATAAAGAAGGGTTATATTGACCTATTAAGATTTTACTTACAACTTCCTTGTAAGTATTTTTTTCTATTTATTAAAAAGCTTTCAGTGGTAAATCAAAAACAATTACAATTTCAACAATATTTCAAGTGTGATTTGTGAGATTTGTTGTATTTTCAATCCAATCTTTCTTTGTAAAAAGTTGCAAAAAGTTGATCATACTGATCTCAAACTTAAAGATTCATTAGTTTGACTTAGCATCGAGCCAAACGCTATCATAACATCTTAGCTGATAATCCAGTATACTTTATTTTTGATAAAACATCCCATGTTTCGGTCGTGTTATGGAATAACTCACAAAAAATTATGAATTATTCAATTATGTGTTTAATTATGAAAAATGGTGTTGGTAGTGATATTCTTTAAAGTTATACACAGGTTTGTTGCACACGGTGTCAGAAATTTTCATATGTGAAAAACGCAGAAGACTGAAGCCAGTCTGAATTTTTATATGATGGACGAAAGTTTTGGAGGCACTGTGTAAACGTGATTGACACGATGCGAGGTTGTATTTATATTTTAATGTGTGAAAATTTCGAAAGAAAATTTTGGATTCAGTGTGCAAGGACCTTTACTGCTGAAATCACAATTTTTTTTTTACGGTGTATTTGAAACATTATTGATTATTAATTTTAAATAATATTTTCTAAATTATTCTATTTTATTAGTTATAATTATAAACAAATGTTCTAATTGCATTTTAGATCAGTTATTATTTATGTAAATGTTTTTGACAGAAAGATGCTTCATAATAACAGATATTGCACAATATCACAGCAATTGTCATTCTCCCAAAGGGTTCCACGTGTGTGCAGCTGGATGGTTTGACAAAGGACGTGTGGGCTATCCGATTGTTAAAGCTGGCGCCAACTGTGGCTTTGGAAAGATTGGAATAATTGATTACGGATACCGGTTCAACAAAAGTGAGAGGTGGGATGTCTACTGCTACAACCCTGAGGGTGAGTTTGAGAAATGGCAGTTAGGCAAACCTGGGTGGATTTTAGTCATCCGTTGTGAGATTTGGAAAATTATTAAGAAAAGAAAAGAAAAGAATTATATCATAATTCAGGGACTCATTGGTGTCTAAACAAAGGGTGGGATAACTTGTGGTCTGGATAAGGACAACCATGACTAATTGTTGGAGAAAAAAAATGTTGGCTGGTTTATTACACACAACGACAGATGGGCAAAAAATAGAGAACAGTAAACCTCAGCTCAGGACATTAATCATGTTCAAGTTACATGTAGGAAAAAATTCTTGATCTTGAAGATGTGGAGAGCTGAGAGCATAAACAATACATTTCTTGGAAAAATGCCTTCTTGTTTTCTCTGGCTGTTTTCTCTTGTATGAGTATGGAAGAGTCACACCGTGAATGATCTAAACGAAGCCCTGTGAAAGTTTTACAAGATGTGGTAATGCATTACCAGAGACCCATCTGAGCTGACTCTTTTCCCCTGATTTGTAATGACCTAGTGAAAGAAATTTTCCCTGTGGAGCACTTGAGTCAATAGTCAAAGAGTAAATAGCGACCACAGAGTTTCAGGTTGAAATTTCTCAACACACTTTTGTATCTTACTTTTAAATAAGAGATGTGGTATAGAAATTACGCTCATAATCGCATATAAGGAGTCATTATGACCTGACTATCATCTCACCTCACAAAACTCTTAATAGATCAACACACATAGAAAAGTTTATTTTGAATATTAGTTTGACAAAGCCTTACCTCAAAGGTTAACTTTAATATTGCAATAGATAGATGTTTAGTGCAATGTCGCAGAGGAAGTGGGTTGTTTTATTTAATAAAAAAATAATCATTTAAAGTAAATTTAGTTTTCTATACAGTATCCAGTCACTACCTCATTCAGGGTAGGGCACCAGATGTTTGTGTCACTGAGCACCCACTCAAACCACATTGTCTGCATAAGTGCTCATATCCCTCTGACTCACATTTATCCTTCTGGTATACATAAAGTGTTGAAACATGATTCAAACTAATCTTATTGATTTGATTTTTAATTGATTGATTTTTATGCATGCATTAATTTGTCTTTCCAGCAAAGGAGTGTGGAGGAGTGCACACAGATCAGGAGAAGGTTTTAGATTCTCCTGGTTATCCAGAGGACTACCAGGATGAGCAGATTTGTTACTGGCACATTCGTGTGCGCTACGGCCAACGCATCCGCTTGCACTTCCTAGACTTTGACATTGAAGAGGACACAGCTTGCCTCAGTGATTACCTGGAGATCTATGACAGCTATGATGATATTTCAGGCTTTGTTGGAAGGTAAATAACAGACATTTTGTTGCATTCACCATTGACGTTTGCTTTCCATTTTTTTATTGCTTCTGAGAGTTTTGACATCATTTAAATTTGCTTCAAAAATAATAAAATGAATCTGCGTCTGTTCTGGATAGATACTGTGGGGATGAACTTCCAGAGGACTTCATAAGTACAGGTATTCATTTCAAAAGTTTATTTTTCTTGGACAAGACATTCATTTGAATGTATTTGAATGTGTTCTTAAAGGGATAGTTATCCAAAGTTATCCAAAAATGAAAATTCTGTCATTAATTACTCACCCTCATGTTGTTTCAAACCTGTAAGACATTTGTTCATCTTCGTGGTACTCTCAATAATGGTGGCTGACTGTCCTGGCAGAGAAGAAATTGTCGAACAAAATTGCTATTTTTGTTTCTTTGTTGACAAAAAGTATTCTCATAGCTTCATAACATTAAGGTTGAACCACTGATGTCACATGGACTATTTTGTCCATACAATCCTTCTGGGCCTTGAACTTGGTTGTTGCGTTGCTGTCTATGCAGGGTCAGAAATGTCTTGGATTTCATCAAAAATATCTTCATTTGTGTTCTGAAGGTGAACAAATGTCTTACGGGTTTGGGACGACATGAGAGTGAGTAATTAATGACAGAACTGAAATGTTTGGGTGAACTATCCCTTTAAATAGAGTTTCTACATTATCTTTTGCACAGGCAACGTCATGACTCTGAAGTTCCTCTCTGATTCCTCGGTGACGGGTGGAGGATTTCAGCTGCAGTACATTGCTATGAATTCCTCTCAGCTCTTTGACAATCACACTGATGCCTTCTCTTGACCCACTGTTTAATGCATCAAACCCACTTCTTTAATACACCCAAACCCACAACTGTGTATTTCTTATGTTTTTATTTCTTTTTCCAAGGGTGCAATAAAAAGCAATTAATAATCACAAATTTAGGTGTGTAGGCTTGTGAACATTTAAAAATAAACTTTTATTAAACAAAGTTTTTACACTCTGACTAGTTTATTCAACTTGTCCATTAATAACGTCTAACAGTGGATTCAATGTACAATGTTTTAATGCAACCATATACTACACAAGAAATAAACTAAAATCTGTTCATAAAGCTGAACCTCTGAAATGTAAAAGTTCCTGAAGTTAAAGAAACACAAGTATACTTGATCCTAAGAAGTTGTTACATTCTTCATAACTCAGTACTCTCTTCAACTGAAACACAATGACACAATGAAGTTTTTGACCGCGGCAGTGAAAAAAGTCTGAGTCAAAGAGATTTTAACAGTGCATGTAAAATGATTCAAACTAAGAAATATGATGCATGTTACATCTATGCATTTTTAGCAGATTTTGCACTTTAATTGTTAAGGCTCTGTGGCCCTCTAGTGGGTCCTGGGCCTTAGTTGAGAACTGCTGCAGTTTTTTCACTACAACAATGCTTTTTTAATTTTTTTTATTTATGCATATGTTTATAAATTTACAAATACATGCAAAGAATAAATCGTTCAAATATATGCAAAGAATAATTATGAAAAAAAAAGCTTTTCTGTAGTGAAAACTGTTTAGCTTTTTACTGTTTAACTTTGCAGTCTGCAAAGAATGTACATATATGCTTTTATTCTTTGCATATATTTGTAAATGTTAATTAAAAAAATGCAATTGTTTATTGTTTGTATGCAGAGCTGGGTAGTAACTGATAACATATAATCTGTATTGCGTAATAATTTTCCAAAAATGAAATACTTGTAATTAGATGAATTATATCAGATTACAGTTACTTTTGTATGGATTGCATGATTACATATTATTTACACAATAGCAATAAATTGTTCATAATTTACTGATTCTACCCAATTCCTCTTTTTCATCTTTTAAATGTTCCTTTCTGAAGTAGCTTACTGCTTATATACATTCAGAAAGTTTTTCAGTTTTGTGGATATTCACACAAAAGTTACTAGTCGTCATTTCAAAAATCATTTCAGCTTTAAGAAGTGCTTCAATATTGCATCAACTGCTGATGAACACATTGATTTTTATTTGAATTATCACTCTGTAGCTTATTTAACCATTTCTATTTCTTTAGAACGCTTTTGTCGTTCAAATAGATTAAAAAGCACAAATTCATGAATTCACAAACTTTTTTCCTCATCTAATTAATTCTCTTTCACCTAATATATTTACTTGAAGTACCCCTGAGATTTAAAAATAAATATTTTAATAATTAAGTATCACATTTGCATGTTCTCTGACCTTGGTTATGTTTTTTTTTTTTTTTTGATTGATTTTATGAAGAAGTTATCTAAAAGTAGTCAGATTATATTTCCTAAAATGTGTGATGTAATGGACTACGTAATAACTACAATTTTTGTCATGCAATTTGGAATCAGTAACGCGGATTACAGTTTGTAAATAATATACCCAGCTCTGTTTGTACGTAAGATCAAAGTGCATTAACACATGTTACTTTTGATTTTAAAACGATTTAGTAAATGCTGAAATATTAACTAATATTAAGAGGCCTAAACTCTGTAGAAACAATGCTCCTTGTTAGTTCATGGTAACTAACATATTTAACAAATGAGACCTTACTGTAAAATTTTACTGACAAAACCACTGACCAAGGTGTCCTAATAATTTGCTCGAATATTTTTCAAGCTTTTGCATCTTAATTCCTTCAATAAATAATTTATGAGAGGGCGGAGTTGACGTGGGGTTGAAGGTGACGTTTTTAACGCGTCATGTTTGGCGCCAGCATTTTCGCGGGGAGCTAGGAGTGGACAGACGCAGCGTAGCTTTGATCATTTACAAACATTGTTGTATAAACTCATCCGATTCCTCAGATATTGGTCTTGTGTCGATGAAATCGCCGTTAGTGGTCGATAGCGTGTCCTCAGGCGCGAGGTGAGACATCTTGAGCTGTGTCTGTTGGTTGGTTGGGTGGGTAACATGATGAGGGTAACTAGCTCGCTAACTCTGCAGTCTTTGTAGGGAAAGTTCCTGTTGGATTAGATTGATTACAACAAAACTTACTCGACGGTTTAAAGGTTTCAATAATGGGCACGTTTTATTTTCTGTGTTTGCTGCAAGCGAGGAGCCCACAAGTTGTAGGCTCAACGCACATGATTACACAATAGCTTCAAGATACACACGACAATATGGTCTAATATTTGCATGTCGGACAGCTTAATAGTTCAGGGCACACCCACCAGTAACAAAAATGGTATTTAAAAGCAAATACGTTATGCTATTTGGCAGATAGTTATGATAATAATGGATGGCGTATTGTTATTAGCCTTCGTGCACCTGGCTAGCTAAACATCACATGTAAGATGCGTGTGAGGTTTTATTCCTCCCAAATGTGCTAGTAAGGTGAAATAGACGCCTGAATTTACATCTATTAGTCTTGATTTGAAGACATTATTGCCATTTGGTTATCAGAGATCTCTTGTGCATCGAGAGAACACGATGTCCTGCATGCGTTGATTGACTCCAGCTCACTACGTTACAAATATAACATTAAATAGTTTAAATATTCACTTTTTACACAATCACGTTTATGCATAGCCTTTTATTATCAACTATTAATTGCAGACTATTTAATACATGATGCACAACTCTCAGCGAGGGCTGTGTTTAAGGGGGTGAAAGGTGGGAGTTATCCTAAGGGTCCCACAGGTCCAAGGGCAAGACAAGTTTTGAAAATGTATTTTTACTAGGATTTTTAAAGCCCTGTTCCAATTAAACAACTGAACCGAAGCAAAGTGTTGTCACATTTAATTGCGTTATATTCTGTCCTCCTTGTAGTCAATGCTGTATGCATCACTTTAAAGTGCTTTCATGTTTTTCAGGTTGTGAGGATGATGGCAGCAGTGCCTCTATCTAGTGCCAGCCTTCTTCCTCTTCTGGAGTGTCTGGAAGATGAAGCAGCCGGGCTGTCAGAGAAGACGGATGCCTACATCACCATTGCAAAGTAAGTGTTCACCTATGATTCTGGAGTCTGTGCTCTTTTTACAGTTTTGTCAACAGTTGCTCTGTCCTCCACACTAAATATGAAATTCACCTTCAGAAGTTATTTTTTGTTTAATGTGATAGTTAACCCCAAATGAAAATTGTCGTCATTTGCTCAGTAAGTTAAGGTATTGTTAGAGAAACCTGATGGATTTTTGGTCCTCCACTGAAAGTTCATTCTACCACAGTTTTTACTTCATAAAGTTCCTAAAGAGATTATTAAGAAATCCATATGTATTGATTAGTTTAATCAAATTTTCAGACACAATAGCTTTAAATGAACATTTAAATTGGCCTTTTATTCACATAAGTATTGATCAATGCATATACAGTCAATCCAAAATGTATTCGGACACACTCAACATTTCTCACATTTTCACCGTTTATTCGCTATAGTTTAGAAAATAGTAATAAAATATGACTAGAACTCGGAGTTAAACTCTGTCAGAACAAATTCATCTTGATGATGTTAACTTTGATAAATTCCAAACAATGCTTAATTTTGTTCAGTCTGAGGTGTAAAAAGGTTGCATTAGCAATTCAAGAAAAAACATTTAAACAAAACATAGTCAGGTCAAAGTTGTTGTTTTTTTCATAAATTTTACTGGTAATCCACCGTATGAAGAATTATTATAAGAGGTATAATATGTCATGGTTGTTTTTGTTTTTTTTTGTTTTTTTTTGCTGTCCTCACTTACATAAATGAGCTATAGTGTTCTTCACCCACTTGTAAAAAATGGTTTGGCTGTATATAATTGTCTGTTTTGCTTGCATCTGTACACCTTCACGTTTTAAGACTAAAACAAATGCTTGAAAGATGTATTAACTGTTATTAAGAAACACAAGAATAAAACTGTAGGCTATAATGACAAACTAGCTTGCATAACGTTTATTAACAGAAACTAATAAGACGAGGCATGGCGTACACCACATGCTGTATTACATATACAGACTAATAAATTGCAGAACGTTTAGTAAACACGTAGGAATCCAATAAATGAATAAAAAATGTAATAGAAAGCCTTCATAGCATAACGTAAGAAAAAAACAGAAAAAAGAAGCTTTTCTACATGAAAACAAAAAGTAAAACAAAACTGGCTGTCGGTGACAGGGCCCCCTAGAATACCAATGTGTTCACCTTCTCTGGTTTAAGAAGCAGTCTTTTGCTTTTCGTTAAAAAGCAAATCCTCCATCTTCCACAGTTTCCTCAATATTTGTTTAAAAAAGCAAATCCTCTATCTTCCATTGTTTCCTCAATATTTCCGTTATTTTATACTATAAATCAGGCTCAACATTTGAAGTGCTCGCACTGGAAGTGCATCTCTTCACATGATCAGTGAAATCTGACTCCTGCTACAATTTGTCATGCTGTATGGATCAGAGCAGACGCTTTGGAGCAGCGCGGACCATGCATTTGCACAAATGCGACCACGTCAAATTTTAACTCGCACATTCTCCAAAAACTGTCGCAAACGTAACCGATTTGGTTGCAGTCTAGAGCCCTGTATAGAGTACATTGAATATATGCTCAATGTGTGACTAGTGAGCATGCAATTGAAAGGTGTTTTAAAGGTTTTTATAGATTAATTATGGGACTTTTGTTGTTCTTTTTCTTTCTCTTAGCCGCCTGAATGGAGAGGAAGGACGTCAGTTTCTGCCTGTAGTTGTAAAGCATTTTGCACGTCTTAGTAAAGTCCTTTTGGTAAGTTTGTCTCCACTGTGAGGACTTTTTGAATGTAACTGAATATATATATATATATATATATATATATATATATATATATATATATATATATATATATATATATATATATATATTAGTATAAATGGGCAAAAGTTATACTTTCAGAAAGCTATGTCTTTGTGTCATCAGCCCTGCAGATGAATTGTTGTTCTTTCAGGTTCATATCTCCAGTGAGAATGAGGAGTTGTGTCAGGCTGCATTGCAGGCTTTGGGATTCTGTGTCTTCCACTCGCACATTGTTTCAGTCATACCAGGTATAGAAGTTGAATTATTTAGCATGATGTACTTTATTTTATTATTATTTTTTTTATTACCCTTCATAATAAGTAACACCTTTAATTTTTGTTCTTTGCTGCAGCAAATATTTCAGAAGATATACTGTCTACGCTCTGTAATGTTGTGATAAAATCAAAAGAGAAGTTTACCTGCACTCGAGCGTTATGGGTGATTTCAAAACAGAATTTTCCACCAGAGGTGGCATCCAAAAAGGTTTGTTTACCATGCATGGTCTGCTTGGGGAAAACTCTTTATCATCCTATTCCACTTTCTATTTATTGTGGCTAAAAATGTTGCTGTTTGCATTTCAGGCCCCAGAGATTCTGAAGAGTCTGGAGGCCATGCAAACCAGAGAGGTTCAGTCCATCCTCATTGAACATGAATCCCTCAATGTCATAATAAGGTTTGTTAAAATTCCCCATACTTTTCTCTTTTTGGTACTGCTGTCTTGCAGTTCTCTTCTTACTCTAGGTGCTCCGTAAATAATTACATTTTGTGGTGAATTTCAGGTTGCTGGAGCAGGCCCCATCTCAGATGGCTGCTGGAGCCGTGTGCTGGGCCAAGTTGGTTATTCCTCTGGTGGTTCACTCGGCCAATAAAGTGCGCTTGCGTGCAGCAGCAGCTCTGGAGCTGGGCATGCCCCTTCTTCTGGAGAAACAGCAGGAGGTGGCAGCCATTGTAGAGCCAATGATGTCTTCTGTAAGTGTTGTTTTTTTTTCTTATTGTTTGCGCCAAAAAATTAATATGTAAATAACCATAATACTTCTCTGCTGCATCTAGATGCTCATCCCTGAAATGCAGAAGCTGTTTGCCTCTAAAAATGAGACTAATATGCTGAAGCTTTGGCCCCTGTTTGTGAGACTTCTGGGAAGGGTAAGATACTTGGTCACCAAACGCTGCTCTATTTCAGTTCTGAATCTTAAGGTTGTCAGTGTGGATAAGTATGTGTATCGTATGTCTCTTTTCAGTTACTCCACAAAGGCGGTGCTTTCATTAATTCCTTGCTGTATTTAGAAGAGTTGGGATTCCGCAACTCCTCTCCTAATATTAAGAAAATTGCCTTCATAGCTTGGAAGAGCCTCATTGACAATTTCGCCCTTAATCCAGGCAAGTTTTTTTTTTTTCCCACTGCAAATGGATTTAATAGACAGTCACACACTTTTTTTGGTATTAAATTTCTGTACCGTTGGCTAAAATTACATTTTAGAGTAAATGTTTAAACATGCTTATTCAGTAACCTCAAATGAAATGGAGGTTCATTGGTCAAGAGATGTAGGAATCTTTTAAACCCAGATAGCAACAATTCATGACTTTTTTTTTTCTTGCTTTTTCTCAGTGGTTGTTTTCTAAGCTGTAACATTTTTTTTTTTTTTTTTTTTTTCTTGAGCAGATATCCTGTGTAGCAGCAAGCGTCTGAAGCTCCTCATGCAGCCCCTTAGTTCTATTCAAGTCAGGACTGAAGCTCTTCTGCTCACCAAGCTGGAGGTGTGGTGGTACCTTGTAGTCAAGCTCGGACCCAACCTGTCCGCTAACTTTGAGCAGGTAAAATTCACTGTGCTGACATTGAGTAATGCTTTTTGGTCCTTGGAGACAACTGTAACCATTGTATGGCCATGGTCATATTAATTACTTGAGCATTGTGTATATCGCTATCTCCTCTTTCCTTCACTTTCTCTTAAAGGTTGGTGTACCGCTACTGCACAGCACACTTCCTTCTGATTCTCCACTGCCGTCCCCGACTACACCTGCTCGACCCCCTAACCCAAGCAATGGCACCCCTAACACCCCTAAATCAGGTACAACTCATTTCCTCTCATTGTGCTTTCATTTTATTTATCAAAAAAAAATTTTTTAACTCACAGACTTTTCTATGGTGACATGTGCTGGACTTCTTCATTATTATCTTAAATCCTTCCCTCCACAATCTACTGCAAGCTCAGATCTGCCTCCATCAAATCAACAAATGTATATATATATTTTTTAAATACTTAATGCTTTGTCTTTCTGTTCTCCAGGCATTCCCTCCTGCAGTACGCCAAGCACTACTCCTCGCATGAATCTGAACAGCAGTATGCAGGCAGCTCAGTCCTACCGCTCCATTCAGCTTTTGGGACTAGAGATGCTCCTGCACTGGCTTGTTGGTCCAGAGGTTGCGGTCACAGCAGCTAAAGAAAATCTTCAGCTCAGTCTTGGTAATATTCATAATATTGTCTGAGCCTGTCGAGTTTTCCATCAGTGATGCTTTTGTATTAAATGAGTCCAACTTGCCGGTCTGTACATAATTAATGTGAATGTCATTTGATTAGTAATCTAGAGATGCTTGTATGTCAACCTGGTATACAGTCTCATTATTGCAATTTTTATATGCTAATATTGTCAGTCTACCATTTGTTTGTTTCCAGAGCCCCTGACGCACCCGCTCTTTACGAGCCCTTCCTCCTTTAGTAGGCATGCCTCCACCCTCATATCAGCCAGCAAAGAAGGCTTCATTACTGTGGGAAAACATGCTCCAGGTATTCAACATAATCTACTCAATGAGCCATGTTGCCAAATTACATTTTTGTCCCAGCTGTTGCTCTTTTTGGTCCATTATTATTGAAAAATGAAGAGAAAAATGCTGTCCATCACCTGATAGGAGTGTTTATTTTCCACAGAAGCACTTCTTAATCTTATTTGGAGCAACCTGATCTCTTCTGTCAGCACAACAATCGAATCAGGTATGTTAACATTTACACACTCTAAGAAAGTCAAAGATAATTTGCACAGATACTTTGTGTTGTGGATACTGGCTCATATTAATTTGTCAACAGGTAATAAGAAGGAGCGACAGGGGTCGGAGGTTCTTACGCTGCTTCTACAGGCTTTGCAGTCTGTCCTGACCTCAGATGGTCTGCCGGCTGAGCGGGCCCTGGTAAGATGGCACTTCATGGTGAAAATGACCTGCTAAATGATTTGGATGCTGAAAGTGTTACCCAACCCAGTCGCAGTCTGGCATGATGAGCATACCTTTCAAAAGTTTAAATTCAGTAAGATAAGAATGTTCTATTTATCAAATAGAGATTTCTGAGGGATTATGTAAGACTGGAGTAATGCTGAAAATTCAGCTTTGCCATAACATGAATAAATTACATATGTACATAAATTACATACAATTATTATTTTTTTTATTATTATAAAGGATTTAGTATTACTGTTTTTACGTTTTAATTATAAATGCTGCCTTGGTGAACATGAGACTTCAAAAGCTTCAGTTCAAATGTCTGGGGTAATTTTTTTGTATATTCTATTTATGTAGTAGTTCAACTGTTTTTCTGCAGGTTTTGTTGGAAGCCACTGTTAAGGGAATACCTCAGAAGGTACTTGGTTCTGCAGCTTATCAAGTGGCAAACATGGATGTGTTAAATGTAAGTGCCTTTTATCCTTTATTGTAAAACCTTGCTAAATTTACCAGCATTTTTATAACATTTTCACCCTTTGAATTAATGCATGTGTATATATCATGAATGTGAAGAGATTCTCCACATCCTTTTCAGGGTACACCTGCACTTTTCCTAATACTGCTATTCTACAAGAGTAACCAGCTCTCATCCTTTCTTGAAGATGAGAGGTAAGCATAAAAACCAAAACTTTTGTTCCACAGACTTCTTGCAATAAACCTTAGAAAAGAGTAATACTGCTCACATTTCTGTTTCCATTGCTTAACTGGGCAATTTTTTTTTTCTTGCATCTGACAGGTTTTTTTCTAGCCTGGAGACCCTTGTGAGCTGTGGGTTTTGTGGACCTACGTCGCCCCTGGCATTTGGAGAGGCTGTTTTAGGAGCAATTAGTGGGAGTGTGGAGGCTGTTAAGAACAAGACACATCTCTGGAGGATGTGGAGCGTGGTGGTAAACCCTTTGACGGACACAATCACTCAGGTACTAAACTCAGATAATCAGTGCTGTAAAACGAATGTGCATTTAGCAGTCGAACCTTGTATTTCAATTGTATTTATTGCTCCAACACAGACCAATGAAGTGAATCAAGGAGATGCTCTGGAGCATAACTTTAGTGCCATTTACAGTGCCTTGATGTTCCCAGTTATTTACCTGCTGCCTGGTTCACCCCTGCCCCAAGTAAGAGAATTTTATCTTTTGTGCAGATGCTTTCTGTAGTATGCAAATGCTTCATGCACTCTTATTTGACATTGACTTTTTTTTTTTTTGTTTTTATTAGACCACTCAGAAGGCAATGATCAGTACGTGGTCCAGGCTTTACAAGGCGTTTGCTCGCTGCTCAGCTTTGGTAGCCACAGCGGAGGAAAACATATGCTGTGAAGAGCTGTGTGCCAAGATCTCTGCCTCTCTCAAAAGCGAGTCTCTGAAAGTATGGACTTTGCAACTCCATTAAAAAAAAGTGGAAGATTTATTCAACTGTGCACCTAATTTTTGGGGTTGTTTTGTTTCAGAGTCCATCTATGCTAGATGCAATGGCAAATATCTTGTTGATCATCATTGAGAGTATGGACTTTTCTCCTTACACGCCACAGTTCCAGCAGAAGTTAAAATGTAAGGCTTTTGCTTTAGTTTTAAATGGGCAAAGTAGTGCAATGGCACCGAATCAACATGTTCTCTTATTCTGTAGCTCCTCATACACCCTTGAGTTGGGTACGCAAGAGAAGCAAAGCCTTGGGGAATCTCTCGACCTTCCACGCTCTCCTGGTGCAGACTCTAGATGCGTTCCTTTCTGTGGACCTCTCAGAGGCATCTGAGGAATCTACCAGTGGAGTTTTAAATGGAATTGGCTTGACGCTGGTCTCTAACCTGTCAGCTCTTTTCACTAATATCACACTGCCCACGTTCATACAAGAGGTGCTGACCACCCTTGCCAAACCTCTCGCACACCTTTTTAAACTGTTCTCCAGGTGTGTGACGTTTTTCTCATCCTTCATATTTTTAATGTCCTAATTCATTGTCTAATATTGTATTTCTTTTCTAATAGTCATGATGAACCATCAAAGCTCAGTGCAACATTAGGACCCAAGGTAATATTTAGCTAGCTGTGAATTTGAAATCGAAACCACTGGTCTGATGCTGATACACTTTTGTGTATGGTTAGGTTGATTGACTTATTTACTATTCATCTCATAGTTGGAGAAACTGGCCATGGACCTGTTTGCCTGCTTGCAGACACAGTTAACTCTGCATGACGATGAGATGCTTGCCATGTTGTCGCCCTTGCTCTGTGTGCTTTTTCTGCACAAGAGCAAGCAAATTCGCACTATGGTCACACAGTTCTGGAATGCCACCTTTGGAAATGCACTCACCTTGACTTACCCTGAGCCTCTCAAGTACGTTTCCAAGCCATTGCTTAAATTTAAATTAAATTAAGATTCAAGCCTGTAAGTATGCTTGTCTCAATTAGTTTTAAATACACATTTTTTTTTTTTTCCCCCTCAGGTCTGTTTTAAGTCAAGCTAAGCAAAAGACTCCATTGATTTTACCTGGTTTTGAAGCCGTTGATGCACCAGATGATTGCAGTGGACAGTATACGGTAAGATTCAGTGTTTCATCGTGTGCTTGACCCTACATAGATGCAATATGTGAATTTAGCTTAGTCAAACATGTTGTTTTTTTTCCTTTCGTTCCAAGACCAGTTCTAATGTTGTGTTCTCTAATAAGGGTGAGAGTTCTCAGCTGGATCCTCAGATCAGCGGGGTAAAGATGACCTCGGTGGGAAAAAGGGACTCTCTTTTGGCGAGGGCAGAAGAGCTTAAAGAAAGAGGCTCTGTATCTGTAACAAAGCCGGTGTCTGTAAGTTTGAATAAGTAAAAATGCATCTAAACTTGACACTTAATTAGCAACAAGGTCCCTTAACACCTATTGCCTCTCTAGGTAAAGCTGGATTTTGGATCACCCAAGCCCTCAAAGCGAGAAGCTATTGAAGAGGAGGCATCAGTGGATTTTGTTTTTATCCCACCTGAGGCAAAGGAGAGAGTGCTAACTGAGCACCAGAAAGAGGTCAAAAGGTCTAAACGGTAAGTTTGGTTTGTTGTTTTTCTTCTTTCGTTTCATGAAAAGTGAAGCCTAGTAGTGATGTCTCTGTGGTCAAAGTCTAGAAGTTTAAATGTCTTAAGAAAATGATCATTTATGAAAATAAGTGTGTCAAAATCAATGTCTTAAATCCTGCTTTGATTTTTGTTCGCATAAGTGTTGACATTCCTGCGCTGTATAATAATCTGGATGCTTCCATGGACACCACAGTGTTTTCACAGTATACCCAGGAGAGTCAGGAGGAGTCCATGTATGTATTGGAACTATGGCTTTTTTATTATATATATATATATATATATATATATATATATATATATGATTTATTTATTGATTTATTTATTTATTGATTTTACCTATGATAAACACATTTCTTTTTAGGGACAAATTGACAAAAGATGAAAAGGCTCAACCAGAGGAAGAGGCTGATGTTCAGGTAAAACAGTATATATATATATATATATATATATATATATATATATATATATATATATATATATATATATATATAAAATTAGTACTACTACTACTACTCTGGCACTGCTGTTTTGATTGTGGAGGGTATTAATTGATTTTCATGTTGTTTCTTGCCCCCAAGGAGGTTGCCACAATTGAGGAATCAACCGCAGATGTTACACTAAAACAAGGCGGCACCGAATCAGTTGTAGAAACACCAGAGAAAGCTACGCAAAATAAAGAACAAACTTCAGAGAAGAATCAGTCACCATCTAGTGACATCTCGGTTGATGTGAGTGAGCATGAGAAAAGTGGACTCGAGGGAACCAGCCCTAATGTTTCAGGTTCATCTGATATGATATCAGGTACACCACCTAAACCCAATAGCAGGCGTCAGTCGTTCATAACCTTAGAGAAATATATTGAAGGGAAATCACCAAGTCCTGCACGTGTTTCATTTACTGGTCCACACACCCGCAAATCAAGTAGACTGAGTTCTTTGAAGGCATCGGAGGCTACTCCGAATGACTCACAACTTCAGACTACAAAAGAGCACACTGAGGAGTCTCAAAAGAGAAGCACTGACACATCTGCTCAAAATGAGGAAGCAAATTTTATATCAATGGAAGATCATAGTGAAGGTACAGATGTGGAGGAGGAGGATGTGGTCCCAGATACCCAGACTCAATTATCTGGTGACGTGTCAGGTGTTAAGAACAATTCCAATGTAGACAAACAAGGTTCTCCAGAAAAAGATCTTGCAGATTCTCAAGCTAGTCAAGAACCAAGAAGGTCAGGCAGACGGCGAAGTAGACCTGTACGCCCAGGGGAAGATCCAGAGGACATGAAAAGCAAAGAACCAGCTGCAGACTCTGCTGTGACAAATACACAGAAGCCCACTCTGTCTCCACCAAGTAGCACTTTGACTGGAAGGAGGAGAAGTAAGGTTATTGAGGACGGCAAAGTTGAAGCAGACCAGCTGAACAATAAAGGAATAAAAGGACCACTTAGCCAAAATAATTCACAGATTTCGTCGGGAGAATCTTCACAGGCACTTCCACAGGCAGTAGCGACACTTGTTAATAAAGAGCCAAGCCAGACTGAGGCCTCATCGGATAGCCAAAGTAAAGGGAAATTGCCAGCTCTCGATGAGTCTCAGGGTCTCTCACCGAGTAGACCTACGAGGAAGACTAGAGCACACGTTGAGGAATCAACAGGCAAGGAAGCACATCAAAATGATCCTCAAAATGCTGCTTCTGCTTTGAGAAAGAAACCTTCACAGTCACATCTTTCAGATTCTGAAGCTGATAGCCAGCAAACTGTCCGAACACGAAGAACAAGGAGATCTGAATCACAATTACTGGAGATCTCTGGTTCGCAGACCAGAGATGAGGGTCAGACAGACTCTCAAACACTGACAACGATAAAGGGTAGAGCGATGAGGAGGAGAACTGCAGAAGATGAGACAGACTCTACTAGAGATGCCACATTAACTGTAAATGCTGAGGAGTTAAGTGCAAGCCAGGAATCCTCGGAAGGTCTTGGTAGATACAGAACTCGAAGATCTAAAGGTTTGTTGGCTCCTACGGAGAATACAGAGTCTGAAAACTCTGATAGCAGAGAGGATGGACCAAGGCCTAAAAAGAGGCAGCGGAAGCCATTATCCACGGAGGTTCTACAAGTTGCCACAGAACCCAAAGTTGAGATGGTGGTAGATAAGGAGGAGGCTGATGTTTCAATGGATTTGTCACAGGATGAGGCAGAATCTGAAACTAGTCTGAATGTTATAGTCATTGAGACCAAAGAACTTGAGTATAAAGAAATCCCTGCCCCAGATATTGTACCACATGAACAGGTCACCTCTGAAAAAGAAGCAGATGATGTCAAAATTGAGATAGAATTTAAGGCTGAAACTGGTACGGATGAAAAGGAGGCAATTAGTGAGAAGTCAGAGTGTGAAGAATTAAATTTATCTTCACAGATTGGGTTGGAAGATTTAAACGAGAAACCTGACATTTCACGTAAATGCCCACATAACAAGGGACGGGGCCGTGGGCGTAGACGATCTAGAAGCTGCAACTGCTTTTCAAACAACCGTGACGTGTCCTCACAGGACAGTGATTTCCAAGAATCGCAGGAACTGAAAAATGAGGAGGTTCCACTCGTTACTGATACCTTGAATTCTCAACCTGAGCTGTCAGGCACAACATCTGGTTTAGAGGAAAGCAAGAGCTCAGCATATGTCTCGGATGCTATTGTTCAGCCATTTTCAACCTTGCCTGAACAACTCGCATCTGAGGCTTTGCCTTCTGAGAGTCCTATTGCAAAGCTTGGGGTAATCGTTTCTCAATTGACTGAAAAAGAGGAACCAACACCGCTTGAATTGTCCAAACTGGCAGATGAAGCAAAGGAAGAGCCTGTAGAGACCTTGGAGGCAGAGACAAATGATTTGGAGAATTTTGGGTGCACGGATAGTCAAAAGCACAAAGAAGATAGATTAGAAAACACTTCAGTAAGTGCAGAACCTCACCAGAGTTCAACGCCTCAAGACACATCTCCAAGTCAAGGTCGCCCAGTGGAAGATGCACCTATTTGCCAAGAGCAACTAGAGTCTTCCCATGTACAGCAGGAAGATGCAGTTAACTCAGTAGTAAAGGAAAGTGAAGACCTTGCCGTTTCAGAGCCGAGTGGAGAACAAGTTGTGTTGCCGGAAGAGTCGAACAGTAAAGAATTGCTTGACCAAGATGTTGCTCTTGTTGAGAAGGATGAAGATGCTCGGATAGATGACCAGGATTCTCCTGTAGATGCACAAGTAGAGACGTCTGTGCCACCTCAAAGTAGTAACTCTGCAGCCTGCTTGGATTCTCCACCAAAGCCTAAACCTTTGGATGCTCTCAGTTGTGAGCTAGAGCCTGGCCAGAGTCCGAGCAGAACCCGGTCTCGTGCCTGGTCACCATCTGCTTCTCCATCTACCAGTATTCTGAAGAAGGGACAGAAGAGAACATGTGAGGAGGATACACCCTCCCCCCTTCATAAGGTATTTGACAGTGTACTTTAATACTTAGAATTTTCTTTTTTGCGTGAACTATCCCTTGAAGACCAATTTCCTGTCATTAGTTATTCACCCTTATGTCAATCTGTAAGACCTTCGTTTGTCTTTGGAACACATATATATATATATATATATATATATATATATATATATATATATATATATATATATATATATATATATATATATATATATATATATATATATATATATATATTTTTTTTTTTTTTTTATGAAATCCGAGAGCTTTCTGACCCTGCATAGACAGCAATGCAGCAATCGCATTCAAGGCCTAAAAAAGTTGTTAGATCATCAAAGTAGTCCATGTAACATCAGTGGTTTAACCATAATGTTATGAAGCTGTAAGAATAGTTGTGTGTAAAGGGGAAAAAAAAACACTGACTTCAACAATTTCTTGTGTAATTTTTTTTGATGTGCGTTCACAAGAGTACCTTGTGTTCTGTCGCAAAACCCATGTCTTTGTAAAGCAATTTTTTGCCCAGCCTTGCTTGTATGAACCAGAACATACAGACGATGAACTAAGAGAGATGGGCGTTCTACAACAATGCCAACTCATGCATCAGCAGCACCACACGTGTTGCGGTAGTCTCAAGAACACGTCGAAGACTTGACATGGAAGAGAAGAAATTGTTGAATAAAGCTTGTTTTCTTTGCACACAAAAGTACCCTTGTAGCTTTATAAAATGATGATTGAACCACTGATATCACACTATTTTATCAATGTCCTTATACCTTTTTGGGCCTTGAATGTGGCAGTTGCATTGCTTTCTATGAAGGAATTTTATTAAAAATCTTAATTTGTGTTCTGAAGATGAATGAAGGTCTTGCAGGTGTGGAATGACATGAGGGGTGAGTAAATCACAGAATTTTCTTTCTTTTTTTTTTTGTGGTGAACTATCCCTTCAACAAATTAAAACGAGTGTAATGTAAGTGTATTTCTCTTCTTAAGTTTTTATATCCTTTTTTTAATTATTTTGCAGTCTCGTAGAGTGTCTTTTGCAACTCCAATTTATCATCAAGAACTGGCTGATGATATTGATCGCCGTAGTCCAGTTATTCGCACAAGCTCACCTCGATCAAAAGTCTTGAGTGGACAGTCGAAGGTGTGTGATATGAGTTAATTATTGATTATTACGTCTTGGATCTAAAACTGTGATGCAAATATCCACTTTTCATGGCTGATTGTTGAATTGTTTAATTTCTTTGCAGTACATCACTACACCCACAAAAGGCTATACAAGTCTAAGTCCACGTAACCTCCGTAGCCCTGGATCCAAAAGCTCCAAAAAATGCTTGGTAACTTGCGCATATATATATATATATTTTTTAATTCTGCTTAACATGACAAGTATTAAACATTTAACAACTTTAGTTGAATCAGAACTTCTGTTCAAATACAGTGAAGTATAAGTAGAAATGATGTTATAATGTTCCTTATTCTTTATCACAGATTTCAGAGATGAGCCAGGAGCCACGTCCTATTGCTAAAGATTGTGTTTATCCAGCACTTGTAGGCTGCTCTACACCTGTAGAGGCAGTTTTACCACAGATATCCTCTAACATGTGGTAAGCCAGATCACCTATTTTCCTTTCTTTATGGCTTGGGTTCAGTTCATTGTTAATTTTTCAGTTTTAACTTGAATCTTTTAATATATCTGGAGTACACAAGGTTAGAACACTAAGTGCAGCTGACAGACCACACTGTGGTAATGCACATGTACTGTTTGGGTGAAGAGGAAATGGTGCATGTCAGATCTATGATAACGGTTGTTTTCATGGGTGTTAATGTTAAGAATGTATGGTACAGGGTTAGTACAAGGTGAAGTACTTGAAGTTGACTTGAAATGTAATGCCTTGGAAGTTATTGAAAAGTAGCAATATTCATGAAGAGGTGCTTAAAGTGTTTGAATTATTGAAAGACAATGCATCTATGAAATAAGTCTTTTTTTTTTTTTTTTCTCCGATAAGCACAACTCTTCGCACAAAATTCACACTTTTTTTTTTTTTTTTTTTTTTTTGTGTGTCATAAAAGTAGCTAGCTAAGCCAGTAGTACTGACAATGTCATGTAAACATGGCTGAAGATGCAAAAACAGGAACAGATGAACCAATTCAATTATTAATTCATGGTGGAGCTGCTCCGATTGATTCGCACTCATGACTCCGATCATTCATTTCAAACGATTCACTTACAAAAAAACAGAAAATTAAGAGCCATTCTTCTTCTTTTTTTATTTGAACATCACTTGCAATGCTTTTAAAGATGTAGTGATTGTTGTAACTGAGCTTTTCGAAGTTCTAAACCATTGTTCCAAAATGATTCAATTTTGAAGTGCTCTGATCGGATCACAAATTACTTGTTTCGCTTTCACTTCGGAGCGGTTTCGCGAATCATTTGATTTAGAACGGAAGGTTTGTGAAATCATTTCGCAAATTGAATGATTCAAATCAAATAATTCACGATACACAATTTGAAGTCCAGATCAAAGTCAAATTCACTTCAAATCATGGGTCGCCAATCTTTTTTTTTTTTTTTTTTTTTTTTTTCAGTAGAAAACATCAATTCATTAAGGCAATACAATAATAAAAACAAAAAGAATGCATAAATACAAATCTCTTAATAAAATGAACCATGGTTTTACTATAGTAAAAGTGTAGTATACTTTAGTTGTGATTTGCATGTGTTTCACTTGCAATTATTTTTTTTTATTATTAGTATTATTATTTGTGTTCATCTGTTTATTTTTAGAATTTGGAAAACACGTTGTTTAATAAGTGAAATCAATTAGTGCTTAAAGTCGTAGAATTTCATTTTACAGTATCTGTATGAACCCTGATGTTAAGAAGGTAACTAACTGTTCCTGTGTGTTTAGGTCACGTGGCTTTGGTCAGCTTGTTAGAGCCAGAAACATTAAAACAGTTGGAGACCTGAGTGCGCTTACCCCAAGTGAAATCAAGTCTCTTCCTATTCGTTCACCTAAGCTGTCCAATGTGAGGAAAGCACTTAAAACCTATCATGAACAGCAGGTAACGTGTCTTCTTTACAGTAGTATTGTCCCTTTTATTATGGGAGATGTTATGTTCTAAACCTCTCGCATTTGGCTGTACAGAGAAAAGGGCGTTCGGATGACCTGAAGAGTTTTGACGAAATGGAGAAAATGACATCTGAGCCTGAAGAGATGGAGCTTCCTCAAAACCAAGATGAAGAACAAACTCCAGGAGAGGCACAAGGTTAGCCATTTGATTTCTTGTGTCAGCCATCTTTGGTGACGCATTCAACATAATGACTTTAACTCTTAACTTTTTGCAGAAGACAAACCGTCAGAAGCGGAAGTAGATTCAGAACCGATGGCCGAGGAGAACAAATCTAGTGATTTGCTTTCAGATGTTGTTGCCCTAAGTGGACGCCTGACTTCAGAGGAACTTGGTCACTGTTCACCCAACCAGTTGGGCCTGATGCACGAACATCTGAGTGGAATGATGAGAAACATTGTGACACAAATGCAGTCCCGCTT
Organism: Cirrhinus molitorella; assembly: GCA_033026305.1. NCBI lineage: Eukaryota > Metazoa > Chordata > Actinopteri > Cypriniformes > Cyprinidae > Cirrhinus > Cirrhinus molitorella. Next base: position 24,483,410 of record CM065122.1, on the reverse strand, counting down.
GCTGAGTAATCTTGATGATAGCTTGCCCTGAGGGCATGTGCTGAGATATTTTCCTGACAGCAGAGTTCACTTTTAACTTGAAGATTAACAGAGGACTGCTTATTTCTCAAGTTTTAGCTTGAATTTTAGAGTAGATGAATTTCTAATTATGCTCTTTCAGAGAATAGACCTAAATGGCCAAAAGCCATTTTCCATTGCTACTTAAGTGTCAATGTTGTTTTATTGAGTGATTTTTAAGACTGTAAAATTGTGCTGAGATGCCAAGGAAACGTTTTCTAAAAAATAAAGTTATAGTATTAATAGTTTTATTTATCGGTTTTCATTTAATGTTTCGGGCATTTTCTTTTAAGGGCCCTTTGTAGAAACCACCAAATTACAATTTTTTAAATGTATTTTTTTTTATTGCTGCAAAGGCCTGTTAACGGGATAGTTCACAAAAAAAAATTAACTTTCATGTTGTTCCAAACCTGTAAGAGCTTCGTTCATCTTCAGAACAGATGTTATTGATGAAATTAAAGAACTTTCTGAGCCTGCAATGCAAAAGAATAGTTCAAATATCCCAGAAAGGTAGTAAGAACATTGTTAAAATTGTCCATGTGATGTCAGTCAACCCTAATTTTATGCTATGAGAACACTTTATGTACACAAAGAAAACAAATGTTTGTTTGTTTGTTTGTTTTTTTTTTTTATAATCTTCACTTTTTTTTGTCCCTGACAAGGAAGAGAAGAAATTGTTGAATGAATTTTGCACAAAGAAATTATTCTCATAGCTTTATAACATTAGTTGGACCACTGACCTCACATGGGCTATTTTGATGTCCTTTTAACTTTCTGGACCTTCTGAGTTAAGGATCTTAATTTGTGAAGGACTTAATTCATGACTGAATTTCCATTTTTTAACTACCTTATTGACCCAAGTTTTTTTTTTTCTTGGGGGGGAAAAAAAAAAAAAACATGTTCATCTTATATTCAGTGTCTAGACTTTGACTGTCAACAATACACCCACAACTATAGGTGGCGCCAAATCCACATAAAACGAGTGTGCCAAGAAATACGTAATGTAATGTTAGAACAAGGCTAACACGTTAGAAAACAAAAAAAGACTGTCATGCCTGATGGAACCAAGCTTCCTCTGTGATTTTAAAATGTAAGACCAGTACCCAGATTTGAAGACTACAAAAAGTTTTCACTTCTATTGTTAATGAAATGTTGGTAGGTTACTATGAGATGGATAGCCTAATTGTTATATAATTTAGATGGGTTACCTGTTATTTAATGGTATATCAAAAAGTGTATATATATATTTTTTTTGTGTGATTGCTGGTGCTTTTTCCCAATATTTACCATACTGTTAAAACAAAATTTAAAAAAGGAAAAATATGCTATATGCATCAACTAAAGTTAATAAATGGGACCTCAATTGGCTAGTGAACCATGTAAGATCAAACAGAAGTACTCTTTGCAGAAATGGACATTATAGATTTAATCGATTGAAGAAATATGTAAATACTATTAAAGGGATAGTTTACTGAAAATTCTCACTTTCATGTTGGTCATCTTCAAAATGATTACACAAGATACTTTTTATAATCTCTTATTGTCCACTCAAGCAACTTTTCATGCTTCAAAAGGTTCAAAAATATAGAAATGTTCTGAAGAGACATGGTATGTGATAAACAGTTTTAGTTCATGTTTTTATTTTTATGCAAGCGACAATCAATGGACCAATCACTTAAAATGTGACTGGAGCACAAAACCAGTCATAAGTAGCATGGGTATATTTGTAGCAATAGCCAACAATACATTGTATGGGTCAAAATGATCGTTTTTTCTCTTGATTTTTTTTTCCCCAAAAATCATTAGGATGTTGAAGTAAAGATTAGGGGGCTCATTTATAAAAAGTTGCGTATAAACCGTCCTAAATTTGTTCTAAGATCATTTCTCAAAAGTGCGTAAGTGCGATTCAGAGAAAACGAACGTGCGCACAAAAACACGTGCGAACGCCTCTCTTCCAGATGTGACATTTATAAATCGCAAATGATCTTGAAATTGTGCGCGGCTGACTGGTGTCAGATCTCCGCCTTGTAAACACCCACTAATTAATATCATTAGCATATAAAAGAGCATCTGCTAATATCGAAAACCGTTGTTTGAGAATGGCGAGCGGCAAAAAATGTAGGCTAAATGCCATTTATTGATAAAATTTCTCATTTGTCGACACAGTATATTTCCGTTTAACTTTAGCGCATAAATTCTATATCGATAGTTCAAATATCGCAAAGAAAATTTTGGAAACACTTTTTTTTTTGTGTGTGTGTTGAGAAAAGAGCTTTAACTCAAATAAATGTGGTGTCAAGCACAGTTTCTCTGTAGTTCAAAAGCGCATTAAATCATAGTTATTTTATAAGATTAGAAAAATTACCCTGTCAAATATACATATACATATTTGATGTTCCTAGGCTACGTTGCAAGTTAAAATGTGTTCATTTTGTACACAAAATGATCTATTAATTCGTTTTGGCTTGTTAGCTTATTACAATTTCATTTCATTTCATTCTTGTTTTGTTCTCAGTTCTGTTCTGCTGTACATTTAAAGAATTAAGGCAAAGTAAAATAGCATGGTTTTTCAATATGTTTGGCTGACTGTAGGCTATTTTATTATGACTATGAACAGTCTGCGTTGTTGAGTTAGTAATGCTTAACTGCGCGCCAGAGGCGCCGGCAACATCACTTGACTTTTCCCCTCACAGCAGTAGAAAACTTCCATAGCCTAGTAGTCCTTCTTTTGTGGTCATATGAGTAAGACATTATTCGAAACTATTTTAAATATTTATTTTTGTTTGTGTAGGCCTACATCCACAATAAAAACAAAACATGCTTTTATAAGGAAGGACACGAACAGGATGCCGCTTTCTCAAGAGTACATCACAAAAATTAAACGAAATTCTGCATATAGGCTGGTATTTGTTGCAGATTTTTTTTCTTTTGTTTTGATTATTTATTTAGAAAAAAAATAGATTTCACATATAGGCCTATTTATTTATTTTATATATAGCTTTATTTATTTTTTCTCCGTTAGCAAAAACGCTGCAGGACCATTCTCACTTTCTGTTGTTTATGCTGTTTTGCGTGTATAAAATGAATCCCTGGAAAACCAGTGTAGGTATTTTAATGGCTCACAACCGTGTAATTTATTTGTAATCTTGTCGGTTAACGGTTATGGAGTAACGACCGTCGGTTGTCGATTAGGGACAAATAGGCCTAAATAATTAAAACATATATATATATATATATATATATAAAAAAAAAAAACGAAATGAAAATTCCTATTTCCAATACAGTGTAATACATTTTATTCAGAAAAATAATTTTAAAATACAACTGCACCTGTTGATATCATGAATATCACTTAATCATGTATCCAAATCTACAAAAATGTTTTGTTTTTGTAAAGTTTTGTTTCAAATTAATAAAGAACCGGCTACTATAATTTGCGCAATAGGTGAAATTATGAATGGAAACAGCTCAAGGGCAACTTTTTTTTGTGTGTGATACACCAAAACTGGTTGGCGTCTGTGCAGGAGGTGATACAGATGTTTTGTTTGCAGCAGGTTCAGAAGGTAGGCCTGTTATTATTATTATTATTATTACCGTCATGGCTGCAGCCAAATACCTGCAGTACTCCAATTTGACACAAGGAAACGTGCGTACGTCTGCTCAGACCCTGACGTGGATATACGACTTTTTTCACGCAAAGCGTGAAGCACAGTCTCAGATCAAATTTGTGCGTAAGCACGCTTTATAAATGAGGCCCTATGTTCCATGAAGATGTTTTGTACATTACCTACTATAAATCTATCAAAACATAATTTTTGATTAGTAACATGCATTGCTAAGAACTTCATTTGGACAGCTTTAAAGGCAATTTTCTCAGTATTTAGAATTTTTTCAGATTCCAGATTTTCAAATAGTTGTATCTATCCTAACATACATACATACATTAATGCAAAGCTCATTTATTCAGCTGTCAGCTGATGTATAAATCTCAGTTTCAAAACATTGACCCCTAAATGAAAGTCCAAATGTGCTTAATGCTGGGCATATCAATCACTTTTATTGTATTTGTGTACTTTATAAAGTGTAAAAAATTTTGGGTTAAGGTGACTTTCCAAGGGGCAGACAAAAATTATCATTCTGTGTTTGGACGATGAATGAAAGTCAAGAGTTTTGGAATGACGAGAGTGAGCAAATGACAGAATTTTCATTTGTAAGTGAACTGTCCCTGTAGGATACATTTCAAACTTCAAATGAAACGTTAACCCTTTGCTGTTGATCAACTGAAAAAAAAAATACAAATCAAATCCATGACAGGAAACATATTGATTGCAGAAGCGTGGTGTGCTTTATTAGCTACTGATTCAAGGTATACGTTTTCCTCTAACCCCACACCTACAGAATCAAAGAAACAAAACACACATGCAAATAGTGGCCAGCCTTCAGCAAGGGAGGGAGGAGGCTTGTTTTTAACATTAATACATTTTCACTTTGAGGAACTGATGGCTTGTCCTCAACATTTTCCTCAAGTATTTTTTTTCTTTTTCATTTTCATGTGGCGACATTAGTGCCTCTGTTCGGTTTTTATAAAACACTGAATTTCAGATTTTCCTTTTCACGTATAAAGTGAACCATGAGCCCATCTCTCGTTCTGCAAATGTTAAAACTTTCAAGATGGCTTTCTTTGAATGTAGTGTGATTGCAATATACAAAAATAATGGGCTCCAGTTACTTAACTGCTAGAACAGAACAACAAAGATAAATACAATTGCCTGTGACTTAAATAGGTATGTATAGTGTCAGTTTCTCATGCCACAACCACAACAGACTTCGTGACATGGGCGCAAACGAAATTTCCTAACAGTAGTGAGGACAAACAGTAGCGTAACTACTTTGACTAACATTAGTACACATAAAATAGTTTTTTCTGTCTTGAATGGATATCAAACTCCCTCATCCACAGGGAGTTTGACAGGGCAGTAGTTGCATTTAGATGGCTTCCACGTAGTTGGCAGGGAGCATACCGGTCTTTCCAGTACGCTGCACAGTGCCATACATCCAACCCTCATCGATGGACTGCACGTTCACAATGACGTCGCCGTCCTTGAAGGACACCTCATCATTGTCGGCAGCAGCGTAGTCATACATGGCACGGACAGTTTTCTGTTGAAGACAAATGGGAAAGAGTATTAGACAACCAACTTCACCATCAAATAAACAGTGAACATGATGTTACTATTTGGACTATGATATTGTATGATAGTAACATATTATTCTATGATATTAACACTGGCAATGCTCTCTCAGTACTTACTCCAGTGGTTGAGGGATGTGAGGGGACAGAAGAAACAGTGGTCTGTTGTGTTGCCACAGAGGAGGATCTCTGCTGAACTTCAACAGTCTTGGTCTGTGTGTAACCTAAATCATAACACAAAAACAAAACACAAATATTACAAAATGAGACAAAAACAGTGTATAAATCACTCGTTCTGAAGTAAAACTGTCCAACAGGTAAAGTTACACCGGGAGTCCGCATCTCTCTCGCCTCCCCTGAGCCCACTGAGCTTTAAAAGACCCCCTAAAGCGTGCAGTGAATTTGTTGGGAGGTAACTGAGAATGAATGGGGGAAAGTCACGTAAGAGGAGGGAATGCCTCCATCACAATATGATTGGATATGACTGGTTATGATCAAGTGTGATTGTGATAAATCCCGCCTCTTGTGCTCAAGAATCAGTCTGAATGAACAAAATAATGGTAAGTAAGTGAACAACTCACACACTTAAATATAACCACTTTGTTACATCAAAAGAATACTTGAAAACATGATCTGTGGGAGTTTTTAGTGAGAAATCAGCTTGGTGAAACAATATTTGCAGAACTTTGGTGAATTCCAAAATAGTTAAATGTAAACTATTAAAAAGAAGAGCTTAACAGAAGTTCACAAATATATTGTTCAAATTTGTATTATTTTGGAATAAATGTAAAATGCTTATAAACACAACTTGATGAGATTCATACTGGGCTTTAATAAACATTTTATAAAGAAAAAAAAATGTTGCCTCCTCATTTCAGAACACCAACGCACACCACTGATATACATATAAAACAAGCTGAATTATTCAATTAACATTTTTTTTACTTATTTTTGTCCAACTTTAATGTTGCAATGATACTGAAGTAATGACAGATTTTTTCTTAACATGTGACACATCTGAATGAACGACAGCGTTTTAGTGCCACGTTAAAAAATAAAATCTAAAATTACAAGATTAAAGTCATACCATTTTGAGAATAAACAAAGTATTTCAAAAATAGTAAAAATTATGAGAATAATGTCTAAATATTTTGAGAATAAAATTGAAATGTTTTGAGAATAAAGCTGAAATTACGAAAATGAATTCGTAGCAATTAAAGTTAAAATATTTGGAGAGTATAGCCTGCGCATGCAAATGCCCCAGATTGGGAGCACCGGGAGAAATTGCCAGGCCACCGGAATTTATTTGAATATAATAATGTGTTTTTAATGCTCTTTAATGTGGCGGGACAGATCGCTGTATTCATGTTAATCAATCATGATTTCGATTACAATGATACTTTAGTTGAAAATGTGAAAATTCCACCACCTACTCCGCAAAAATGTCTGTGGCATTTAATTTTTCATTCCTCACATGTATTTTAATCAAAAAACAACAATAAAACATTCTAAAGGTTGAAGTGGACTCCAACTCATTAACAGAAGTTATACTGGTGTCTTTTCTGAGGTAAATAAGTGACTATTCACAAGAAGTTTTATTCACCGTATAATACAGTTAAGAATATTACATTTCTTCCATTCATTATTTTTAGAACACCAGCCACCCAGTAATCGTAATTTTGTGCTTTGCTGCTTTTAATATAACACAGCTCAGCTTTCATATTCTGTCAGTTTTATCAGGAAATACAAATTATAAATGTGCTCTTTATTTCAAGTGTACATCAGAATGAATGAAAAAAACAGTATAGCCTAATTTAATAAAACAAATGTCTCATTGTAATTGGAAAGATGACTGATTCACATGCCACTTAAAATAAGGTGAATACAGCAATCTGTCACGCCATATTGTTACATATTGTTTGTATTTTGCTATAAAACTGACTGATTTTGAAAGTGGAGACTTTAAAATATCTCCCAGTGTTCCCAATCCAGGCCATTTGCATGCACAATAGCCTAGAATATACTCTCAAAATATTAGAACTTTAATCTCGTAATTGCTATGAATGAATTCTCATAATTTTGACTTCATTCACAAAATATTTTGACTTTATTCTCGAAAAACTTCAACTTTATTCTTTTAATTTTGACTTTATTCTCAAACATTTTGACTTTATTGTTAAAATATTTTGACGTTATTATCACAATATTTCGACTTTATTCTCATAATTTCTTGTAATCTTATATATATTTTTTAACATGGCACTAAAACGCAGTCATATGAATAAAATGAATTATTGAAAAAGAAAAAAAATGTAGAATGTGGACTTGGTTCTAACTTCTACTCATCGGTTGTTGACTGGATTTTGAGATGTGGGCATTTCACTCAATTAGAAATGCAAGCTTGCAGTTGATTGCAAGAAAGGGGTGGAGTGTAAGTGGATCTAATGACTGGAGATGTTCGTCACCAGAAAGAAGTCTAGCGTTTCACTGAAAGATCCAGTCATAACAATTAAACAGGTACAAAACACACTGACATGCATTGAGAAAATAAATTGCCCACTACCAAGCTAAACCTAGTATCAAGATAAATCAAGCACTTAAACATGTACCATGTAAAGCGGAGACACCAAATCCATTGCTGTAGAGGGATGCGTGGTGGTCCACGTTCTCAGACACCTCAGACTTCTCATCGCCCACACCACTCATTGCGCTGGTGGAGCGGGAGTGCTCCTTACTGCGGCGCTGGGCTTGGACTGAACAATGGGACAAACATGTCAACATTACCTCCTCTTTGACAGGCTTCAATCAAGGAAGGTGTAGGAAGGTAAATATACATCAGGCAAGTTTATACAGTTTGGTAGTCATTAAACAAATGACCTAAGTGGAGACTAAACATTTCCTTTGTGCAATATGTCACAACTGCCCAATCAGAATCAATTATTCAAGAGAGCTGTTCAAATAAGGCCTTTTTAGTCCAGTGACAGCAGAGGAGTGACCTACCTGACATCATGTGGAGACTTCTGGACTGGATGTTGTCCTCAGCAGGGTCATAGTCAAAGACAGAGCCGGGGTTTGTGCGCCACACACGCAGGTCTTTAAGAAAAAGGAAACTTAGTTTTAGTGTTTATTCAAAATGTATTTCTGTGTATTGCATATCAGGCTTTATTTTTATATAATTGTCACGCTTTTTATATTTATAGTAACAGAAATCTGTTTCTAAACTCAGTGTTCAGATACTGATGTGTCAGGTTACCAGTGATGGTCTCCTGATCGTGCTCCTCTGCACGTCTCCTCTCCATCTCCACCACACGTCTCTGGATGCCGCGGTAGCTGATGTCACTGAAGTCCTGGGTGTTCCTCTTCACACGCTCAGTGACGGGGTCAGAGATGGTGGGGGTGAAGCTGCCCTTACTCTTCTCAAAGTCCTGGTGGTATCTGACCTGATAGGATGAACAGACAGCAAAACATGAGGCAGGAGACACAAAGGAACAGCTACAGTAACTAGTACTGGACTTGATTTTGTCCACTGGGAAATAACTGGTTATCTGCTATACTATATAAATAACACAAAACTTTCATAATGAGAGAATAGATGTTGTTATAAAGGCAAGGAGAAGCTGATGTTTTGGATTAATAATGAGAGAGCACATGAGTTTAAACTCTGCAATATTCCATAAAAATAAGAAGCGTCAAGTTTGATTTCATGGTGACTTTAAGCCTGAAATAAACTACAAAGACCTCTGTCCCAATTATTGACAGATTTCACAGAAAATCACATTGTGCATGATGGGCACAGATTCAGACTACAATTTTATCCAGAGGATTAAACATTGATATTTTGAGGTTATTTTAGAACACATATTGTTTTCGTTTGTCATGAGTCGACTAGTAATGTTACTTATGTTTCTAAGTGAGTTTGTTGTGTTCAGAATGACTTGAAAGAATGACTCCGGTGGTGTTTGATCTTCAGTTGTTGAAGGTAACTCCACATAGTTAAGAATCCACATAGTTTTAAAGATATTTTGGACTATGGGGGTACCATTATTTCGATGACGTGAAATGGTTGCATTCGGTGATCTGCTGGAGCTGGCTGTTGCTATTTTTACCACAACACAACTGAAAATAATATACAGACACAATGTCACATTGAGCGGATTTTGGTTGTAATTTTCAGTTGAAGATGTCTAAGGATGAATAAAACCTGCGTCTTTGTTCTCTCTCTCTTTGGCCCTAATGCCTTTGAGGCTTTTAGTAGACTACAGCTATTGAAAGAGCTTATAAACAGCAGAGACAAAAAACAGTAGATGTCATCATGACAGGATGTAAACATGCCGACTTGTCATGACACTGCAGCCACCGAAGGAGTTTCTTGCCGCCGTTTTCACTCAATATCCAGGGGCGTTAGACTCGTTGTGGGGAAAATCAATAGTACGGCATTTGGTTTTTAAGCCTGCGCTTATATCCATTAATAAGGTCTTTCAGTAGATGTGGTCATGGTATCAGTATTTTATTTTCAGCGTACTGTTACATTAAAAATAGCAACAGGTAGAGCCAGTAGCTCACAGAGTGAAACCATTTCAAGTGATTGCAATAATGACGCCCCCCTATAGTCCAAAATATGTATAAAACCATGTGGATTTTTTTAAATAACATAAATCTTTACTGGGTTTTCTACTAAATATTTTAAAAAATATATATACCTGGGGTTCCATTTAGGTGTATGATGCTTAGCTTTTTTCTATGACCAGATACAAAATGTGTGTACCCCCAGTTTCACAGACAAGGCTTATAGTCCCAGACTAAAATATAAGCCTGAGCTGTTTTATTTTAAAGAAACTTGCACTGACGGATCTATCTTAAAATATATCAGTGCCTTTGTTTTGTCTCAAAATGTACACCAGTAATGTTTTTTTAAGGCACATTTAAACTAATTGAACTATGGCCTAATCTTGGCTTAGTCTAAGCCCTGTCTGTGAAACCAGGCCATAGTGTTGTAAAATCTATAGTATAATGTTTTTCAGTTTTTTGATGCATAGCATAAAATCTTTAAGATGCTGTCACTGAACTCATACTATAAATCCATACTGCTAAACTAATTATGAATATTAATTTTATGACACTTCAGATCCTTTTTTTCATAATTCAGAAAGTTTTTTTTTTTTTTAAGACTACTGTCAGTAGATAATCATACGCCCTCACTTGTATGATTTTACAACCTCACTTTTATGATTTTGTACGATTTGTCACAAATTTGGGAACTCATAAAACATATGATTTAGCAATATTTTAATTTTGTGTTATTTATTTTACACTGTGGCTAATTAGTCAACTCAGAAAATGTGTACGAATTGCCATGAGATTGGGTTGAAACTGCATATTACTTGCAAGGTTTTGTAAAATAAATAAATAAAAACAATAATTAAAATGTATGGTTTGGTATCTAACTATTACATGAAAGTATCAGTTGCTAATTAATATCCTACATGTACATTAAAACCAAGGAAAACAGGATTTTGTCACATGAGCTAGATGAGAGTTATAAATATTGTTATAAATGATGGATCTGATGCAGTGACTTATTTCTAGGGTCACTAGAGGGACTAGTTTAAACAGATGGAGACTGAAAGGTTTTCTTAGATGATGGAGAGATGAGGAACAGGGAATGTTTTATGGGTGGGATAGAGGGTCACACCGTAGTGTACCGTGCTAATATTTTGCTGATTGCGTTTAACTCTCTCCATCTCTGGGGTTTCTGTGATAGCTGTTCCTACTCCCAAATCTTCCTTGTATTGGATCTTTAAGCATGTTGAGGCAATGGGGCAAAAAAGGTAAAAATATTAATAATCTTCAAATATTAACATGTAAACACAAGACAAAACTTTGTTGAAAAAAAAACAAAAAACAAAAAAAAACACAAAACACCAGAAAACAAAAGGGAAGAAAATGTAAAACATAAGAAAAAGAACATGGATCTTTAGCAAGAGAAAAATGTGGTAGAGTAATCATATATGGCATGAGATATGAACACTACTGATCAAAATTTCGGAGTCTGGTAACAGTTTTATAATACTTTCAGCAAGAATGCATTGAATTAATCAAAAGTTACAGCAAGGACTTTTTTAATACTAAAAAGGATTTCAAAATGAATGCTATTCTTTTGAACTTTCTATTAAAAAAAAATTCTGAAAAATATATTGCAATTAACTCAATTAACTAGTTATTGCTGTAGCATTTGGTAACATTCAATTCCCAATCATTTTTAATGTAACAGGTTGACCATATAATATAGAAAAATGTAGAATCAGTTCATTGCAATATATTGATAAAGGTCCAAATTTAAACTCATCTTACTCCAGAGATGATGCGCTGGGTTTCTTTAACACGTCTCATCTCAGGGGTGTCCAACACAAAGGCGGCCTTGCCCTGCACCTGCTTACGGAAGCTGTCTGAGTACAGAACCTGGATAAAAGGCAAGACAGCAAATACATATATTAAAAACCATAACATTCTAGATTATGATCATGTATCAAGACCCTGTGGAAATCAGAACATTAGACAGACAAAGCACACAAATACAACATCCCTCAGCACAACCCTGGGTGTTATTGTGATTTCAGACAGATGAATTAGAAGGATCTTCAGAGGGCTGGATTAAAAGTAGATGGGTCCTGGGATGAAGGTTTGTAGTGATGATGATCGGTTACAGCATTAAATTCAGCATATGGAAAAGTACAGTTAATATTATTAGCCTCCTAAGTGAAATGAAGTTATTAGAGCGGTTACATTTACACGTGACACACACACGCACACACACTCATGTCCTGTGGCTTTGAATACCGAGCTAATCTGCAATTGGTTCCGTTTGACCCGCTCCATCTCTGGAGTGAACACCACAGGCGTTCCCTTCGCAGACAGGTCCTTATACAAAACCTAGAGTAGAAAAGAACATGCCCCCAGAGGCCAGTCAGACACGAAACAACATGACAGACACAAGAGTTTTTGGAGAGCACAGTCACATCAAACATCACACACAACACACAATGAGCTTATATCCCAGATTTATTAATAGGAACCTGGTTGGGAAGGGGAAACGTCAAATGAGGGATACAAGAGCTCATCTGGTGTTGGATTAGCAACACTGTCTGGAGTTGAATAAACCGTAAGTTTGAACTCAATGCAGAAAGGGGACCTAACTAGGGTGGAACATGATGTGGTCAATTACATTAGATGAAATGGGGTTACGGCATTCCATTTCATACGCTTCAATTGTTTTGCATCAATCATGGGATTGTATAAGTTGGAAATGAAGACATATACTGGAAGCGTTAATGGGATCAGAGCCACTCTCAAGTAAACCCTGTGGAGCTTCCACTACCGAGCTGATGTGCTTCTGATTCTCTTTGACCCGCTTCATCTCGGGGAGGTCCGGTATGGCTGTGCCTTGACCCAGCGAATCCTTGTATTTTATCTACCCAAGGATTAATTTTGACATATCAAATAAACAAGACATGAACCAAAACAGCGAAAGAATGAACATCCACAAAGATGACACACACAAAAATATTAGCTCTGCTCCAAACCCTTAGCTGCCTTCTAAAATGTAACAACAAAAAAAAAGTTTACATACACTTTATTTTGGTATCTTATTTTGGTTAACAGTTAAACTGTCTGCTGTTCTTTAGAAAAATTCTTCAGGTCCCACAAATTATTTGGTTTTTCAGCATTTTTGTGTATTCGAACCCTTTCCAACAATGACTGTATGATTTTGAAATCCATCTTTTCACACTGAGGACAACTGAAGGACTCATATGCAACTATTACAGACGGTTCAAACAATCACTGATGCTCCAGAAGGAAACATGATGCATTAAGAGCCAAGGGTGTAAACTTTCGAACAGAATGAAGATGTGTACATTTTTCTTATTTTGCCTAAATATCATATTTTTATTTATTACTGCCCTTCAGAAGCTTTAGAAGCTACAGAAGATACTTTCATTTTCTCAGAAGACAAAAGTAGTTCAATTTACCCTGATCTGCAAATTCAAAAAGTTCTTAATGCATTGTTTTTTTTTTTTCTGAAGCATCAGTGAGCATTTGAACCTTCTGTAATAGTTGCATATGAGTCCCTCAGTTGTTCTCAGTGTGAAAAAATGGATCTCAAAATCACACAGTTATTGTTGGAAAGAATACGCAAAAATGCTGAAAAACCAAAGAATTTGTGGGAACTGAAGGATTTTTTAACAGTTTAAGTGTCCAGGACACAAAGAGACTCATGAGCAACCATCACGAAAAAATAACAGCTGTGGATCATTCAGGTAACAAAAGTATTAAGAATTAAGTGTATGTAAACTTTTGAACAGGGTTTATTTTTATAAATTCAACTAATATTTTCTCTGGTGGACTATATGTAAACAGATTTTATGTGAAATGTCTTATTCAGGTCAGCGCTAAATAAACAATAACAAGCATTTTGTATGATCCCCCTTATTTTGCTAAAATAATTGACATTTTGCAGATTCTGCAAGGTGTACGTAAACTTTTGACCTCAACTGTAAGTGCCGTATTTGTACTTTTCTACATAGGCAGCTGCTTCATGTTCTAAACAAATAGCATAAAATTATATAAAGTTTCCATAAATTTTTTAAGGTCAGGAGTGTGCTTATGATGCTTTAAAATGCTTCCTGCATAGGCAGCTCGCTAGGTTTTGGAGCGGAGCTATTGAGTTTGTTAAGGAATCGATAATGTTGTTGATAACACAACTGAAACTACCAACGCTATCTCACGACCAATTTGTACGTATGTTACGAGGTGGCTAATTTGTACGACCTCACTTGCATGATTTTGTATGATTTATCTAGACTCCAGTGACAGGTAGGTTTAAGGGTGGGGTTAGGGGTTGGTCATTCATACGAATTCATATAAAACTTGTAAAATACGTACGAATTGCCATGAGATCGGGTTGAAACTACATATTACCTTCATGGTTTTGTAAAATGAATAAATAAAAACAATTAATTAAAGTTTAAGGTTTGGTACATAATTACTACATGAAAGTATCAGTTGCTGCTTATTAGCCTACATCTAAATAAAAACCAAGGAAAACAGGATTTTGTCACATGAGCTAGATGAGAGTTATACATATTGTTATAAATGATGGATCTGATACAGTGACTTAATCTTGGGGTCACTAGAGGGACTAAACAGATGGAGGCTAAAAGGTTTTCTTAAGATGATGGAGAGACGGGGAACAGGGAATGTTTTATGGGTGGGATAGAGGGTCACACCATAGTGTACCGTGCTAATATTTTGCTGATTGCGTTTAACTCTCTCCATCTCTGGGGTTTCTGAAATAGTTGTTCCTATTCCCAAATCTTCCTTGTATTGGATCTTTAAGCATGTTGAGACATTGGGGCAAAAAAGGTACAATGTCAATAATCTTTGAATATTAACATGTAAAACCAAGACAAAACTTTGTTGAAATAAAACACAAAACACCAGAAAACAAAAGGGAAGAAAATGTAAAACGTAAGAAAAAGAACATGGATCTTTAGCAAGAAAAAAATGTGGTAGATTAATTATATTTAGTATGAGATATGAACACTACTGTTCAAATGTTTAGGGTCTGGTAACTTTTTTTGTATACTTTCATTCAGCAAGAATGCATTCAATTGATTGAAAGTTACAGCAAGGACATAAAATGCTATAAAAGATTTCAAATGAATTCATTTGAATTATTCCTTTAAACGTCATGTTCATTAATAATCTGAAAACAGGTGGAGCTGGGGAGGTAGAGAGTTTCAGAGTAACTTTAAAAGCATGCTGTAAACTGCTCTAGTGAATGCTAACTAAATGTAAAGCAGGAAGATTTTTGGCTGTGTATGCAACATGAACCAATCAGCTTGTGCCAAGTAGTACAATGCTGTAAATATCATCAGTTTGCATTATTGGCCCATGACAGAACTTGGCATCAATTTTAAACTGTAATAATATTTTATAGTACAAAAAAATGTAATCTTGGTGAATATATGAGACTTCTTTCAAAAACATTACAGGCTCAGACCCCAGTACCTTTAAAACAGTAGTGTATGATCATAAAATCAAATCAAATAGTGGAGGGGAATATTGGAGTTATTTAGGGATGTTTATGAGACTTTAAAAAACATTGAAGAATGAGAGTATTAATTTGTCTAAACAAGGAGTCTTCTTCAAAGAGAAAAAACACTACCGAGCTGATGTTCTTCTGAGTTTCCCGTACACGCTTCACCTCAGGAAGGTCAGGTATAGATATGCCTTGACTTAGTGAATCCCTGTATTTAATCTAATACACATTTCAGTGCATTAGGAGCATGGAACAGTTGACAAGATAAAATAAGTGATAAAGACAGAGTATTGACACGTATGCAGAAGATTAGGAAGAAAAGAGGTTGAGGGTTTTAAACAGTGCAGCACTAGTCAAGTCTTGGGACCAGTGTCAAATGAAGATGGATAAATGTATGGGCCATGTTATTTTATGTTATTTAAAATGATGAGAGGAGGTGGCTATTTATTTTAAACTGAAATTTGATATTTAATATTAGATGGTATATATTAAAATGAATGTTTGCGTTTGATATTAAATTTCTTAGGATGCTTATAGAATTTTGATTAAAATCAGGAGGCATTTTGGGGTCAGGAAAATCAGGAAGCAGGGTGAATGATGGGGTCCCACTGCAGTGTACCGTGCTAATAGCCTCCTGATTGCGTTTAACCCTCTCCATCTCAGGGGTTTCAGAAATGGCTGTTCCTTGCCCAAGCTCCTCTTTGTACTGGATCTTTAAGATTGTACAAGCATAAGGAGGCATTAACATTTGTTTTTCTTATCTCTTGTGATAAGTTTCATTTGTTCTGTCTGGGGGCACTTCAGAATGTGCCCTTGCAACATAAAAATAGACTAAACATTTGAGAAAAGATGAACAAACAAAGAAAACAAAAACATTTCAAACACACACCATTGAAGACAGATACAAACCAGCAACACAAGTAAGATGTACAGTACAAAGGTAAATATTAAGCTTGTAAATGGTTAGAGATATTGTTTAGGATGATGAAAGGTCAACAGCGTCAAATTTGATGAATACCGTTAGTGGCTTTGCTAGTTTATGACTACAAGTTAATGACTACATTAGACTAGGGTTTGTTTAGGATATCTATATTTAGATTATATAAAAAGAGTTAACAAAAAATGTTAACTTGTGGTTGCAGTATAGAAAAAATGAAAAGGTGGTGTAAAGCAAGAAATGAGAACAAAAAAAGGAGCAAAAAAGGTTTGTGGTTAGAATGTAGTAAAAAAATATACTCAATTAGGCAGTAGGTACCGAGCTGAAATTCTTTGAATTTTCTTTAACGCGAAGCATTTCAGGAGTGTCCTTTACTGCTGAAACTTTGCCCTTACTTTTTTTAAGGTCAATCTGGTACTGAAGCTAAAAAGAAAAGAGCACAAAGGCAGTCAAAAATGACACAAAAATGCAGCAAGAGAAAACAGTGCAACCAAAAATGTTCTATATATAAACTATAACAAAGCCAACATAAGAAATGGGCAATCTGCCTCCTCTTTTAATATCTGTCTCTCATTTTTATTTCTCATAGACAAACAGAAAAGACAGGGACAGAAGACAACAAAGGGTACAAATATCACATTTAAGTTAAGATGAATAAGCAGAAACATAATGTGGACTGAACAGACTGGCTCAAACCTTTGAAGAAACACTTACAGTGCTGAAGTTCCTCTGGTTCTCACGCACTCTTTGCATCTCAGGAGTGTCCAACACAGGCACATAGTGTGACATGGTCTTTTCAGCCTCCTCCTTGTACTTTTTCTATAAGATAAAATACAATATTGGCAATACTGAGTTGACAAAGTTGAGTTTTTCATGAGATTATACTCATGAGATTACATTTCTCAGGGAACATGAACTGAGAAATCAAAATTCCACTGATCTTTTGACATATAAGAGGCTATCAGAGTCCATCTATGAAGGATGTAGGCTGTCAAACATACACAGCTGTTTGCCAATCATAGAAGTGGGGGTTTACTTCCAAATCTAAAATCTTCCACACCTATTCAAACAATAATACCTAATCAAAAATACCTTTCATGAAACAGAGGCTCTGTATAATAGCTTAAAGACTTATCACTTTCCATTAAGTTAAAAAAAACCTTTGAAAATGTCTAAAAATAAGTATTTTTTCTTTTTTTAACAAATAGTCAGTGTAAGTAATGGTGATTAACTTTGAGAAACTGTTCACTGTCAACCTCAAGAGGTTAAGCTGAAAAATTAATATGAATTGTTACAAAACATGTCTACGGTGTGAATCCCTGATTAGTCTGAATTTGTAATTTTCTATGAACACACATGCAATAAACATCCAAAAAAAAAAAAAAAGGAAGCAACCTTCATACCTGGCTCACAATGTTCCTGATCTGCTGAGCGTGGAGGATGTCAGGGGTGTCAATGACTGTGGTGTATGTGGCTCTGTCATGCTCAGCATTCTGCTTGTACTTGGCCTGGAAAACCAATTCAAAACAAATCAAAGTGCCAATTAATGTTAAAATCTCGGTGTTGATAGTTGAGGGAATCACCTCTGAAATACTGAAATGATGGGTTGTGGATTATTTGTGTACCTGACTGAGGATATCTGTGGCGTTTCTTGCCCTCAAGAAGTCTGGAGTGTCAGTAGCCAAAGCCAACATTCCTTTTCCCTTGATCTCTTGCTCCAATGATTTCTTGTACTCTCTCTGCAGAAATTGGGCAGACATTAGTGTGACAATTCAATATATTTGTCTGTCAGTAATCTCTACATTCACACCAAGAAACATTCCTGTGGGCTACAAAGCAGCATAAAAAAACTGAAAAGAATAAGAGGATATTAACATCAGAGGTGTCAATGAAAAAAAAAAAAAGACGGAGGTCTTTTAGACTCATTTAGAACTGAAAGACAAAATGACATTTAGTGGGAGTCTCAATGGGGTTGTCTTGCTTTTCCAAACCTGGTTAGATGGCGCATCATAGGGAAACTCCATTAGCTTGATTAGTTTTCTCATTAGCAAGAGGCAAATGGACTACTTTCTGCCTGATTAGTGTGTTGAGGAGGAAGTGGCGTTGTAGACTGCAGGTAAGATAATTGAGCTGAGCTTTAGCCATCCTACCTCACACAGGATCTGAGTAGCATTCTTTGCTCTCAGTAATTCAGGAGTTTCCTCCAGCACTGTAAGCCCTTTACCCTTCACCCCTTCCTCTAGATCCCTCCTGTACTCTTTCTACAAGGCGGAGAAGAACAGAAATACTGCAGACACATAGCACACACAGACATAGACACAGTACTGGTGCAGTACTGCGCTTACTGACATTTCAACATCAACAGGGATTTGCTCTGGGTTTGAGTTCAAGATTCACATCCAGAAAATAAAAAGGGTACATGTTGTCCATACACCATTAAAATAAATGAACATAATCTACTCAGAGCAAAGGCACTGCTGAGTTTGAAAAGCAAAATGATAAAGACATAAACAATGTTTATCAGAAATCTCACAGGCAAGAATATCGACAAAAAACATGGTCTGAGACATGTACATGTGCATTCTTTTTGTAGCAGCATTCATACAATTTTGAAGCCA
Source organism: Cirrhinus molitorella (assembly GCA_033026305.1). NCBI lineage: Eukaryota > Metazoa > Chordata > Actinopteri > Cypriniformes > Cyprinidae > Cirrhinus > Cirrhinus molitorella. The sequence continues at coordinate 24,464,508 of CM065122.1, read as the reverse complement.
AACCAAGTTCTAAAGAGGTTAAAATAAAAAAAAAAAGAAAATAATTACTACTTTTCATGTACATGCCAAGATTCAAAGAGGTTATTTTAAAATAAAATAAAATATATTTAAAGTAGGTTAAAAAAATCTTAAATATATGACAATAAAAGATTTAACAAATCCTAAAAACAGGGTTCCCACACTTTTTTGATTAACGAATTTCAATTACTAGTTAATCATTAAAAATAATTTTAAAGCAATTGCACAATGATGCATAACTTACTATAAAAACTTAAATTACTTTTTAGAACATAAAAATGAAAACCTGGAAATCCTGGCCTGAATCACATTTCCAGGTTTTCCATTATTGTGGGAACCTTGAGAAAGTAAACCAAAAAAGAAAACACACACACACACACACACACACACACACACACAGATGTTGGAAGGGTAAGGGAATTACTGAGAGTTTATTACAGCGGAGGATGGTACATGCATACTAACCATAGGGAATGTCAAAGACACTCATGTAAGGATTATGACGTGTATGTGGTCTTAGTATTATTACCAGGATGGAAGGAAGAAAATATAAGGTCTTCATGTTACCTCGCTAACAATTTTCGTGGCGTGTCTGACATGCATCATGGCAGGGGTGACCTCCAACCCAGAGAGGTTCTTTCCTTTCATTGTCATCTCAAAGTCCTTCTTATACTCTTTCTATCCACCGCAAAGATAGAAGAGTGAGAGATACATGAAGCTTCTGGAATATGGGTCCAGTACACCATGGTCACACTGGTTCTTCCGGCAGTGACATTTTTACACTTCATCATCTTGTGATGTTCACTTACTCTGCTTTCTCCCAACAGTGTGTTGTATGTACAGTAAAATGATCAAAACAGCTATTAAACTATAAACACATGACACACATACCATAAATCCACAGGTCCTGGTTGGAAATTAAGTCCAAATAACTTACCAGGATTTCAATAGTTGTATCCACATAAAAGCACAGTGTTTGAATTCCACTTAGCATTTCTCAGTCATTCACACTGGGTTGCAAAGAATACTTGAGCAATTTGTGCTACCATTTGTTTTGCACTGAATACAATAAGCTTAGGCAGCAGAATTTACCTGACTCTGCAGATGTTGAGCCTCCTTAGCAGTTACGTAAGTAGGAGTCTCGAAGTCCAGCATGGCTTTGCCTCTTTCTCTCTCATATTTCTCCTTATATTTCACCTGTAGTCAAACAAAAGCTCAAAGGTAAGGAACATATAAATAGAAAAAAGCTAAAGTGATTCATTTAAGGGTTTACTGAATAATGCTTATTAAGCAAACACCAAAGCTTTCTTTGCATACTGAATCTTTTTGTAGAGTCTGTGCTGTATTTTTTTACTGGATGTCAATGAATCTGTCATTTTATGTTCTTAAAGGGACAGTTCAGCCAAAAATGAAAATAACCCTGTGATTAGTATTAGAGTTATATAAAAATGTCCTGGCTCTTTATAATGGCTTTATGATGGCAATAAATGGGTGTTGAGATTTGGAAATTTAATAAAGTTAATAAAATCCATCACAAAAAGTACTCCACACAGCTCCGGGAAACTTCTGAAGTGAATCGATGCATTTGTGCAAGAAAAATATCCATATTTAAAACTTTATAAACTGCAATCTCTAGTGTCCGCTAACTGTCGTGCATCTGTTCACAAAAGAATGGCATTGCAGCTGATGACGTAGGATGAAGGCGAATGTGGTCACAAATGCGGAAGGGATTAGCACAGAAGCACAGTGGAGAGAGCAAAACAAAACCCTGGTCACAAATTAGTACAAAATGAGTACAAAAATAGTAAAGAAAAATGTTGAAGGATTTTGATATATTTTGCTGTAAACAAAACTTGGTTCTCGAGAGACTAGCATATTCACAGCTTACGCTACATCTACGTCATGCATATGACGAGATTACCGTTTAAAAGTTTTAAATATGGATATTTTTCTTACACAAATTAATTTTTCATACACAAATACATTAAGCATTTTATTGGACTTCAAAACCACCCATTCACTGCCATTATAAAGCTTGGAAGAGCCAGGACATTTTTAAATATAACTGACTGTATCCCTTTGAAAGAAAAGTCATATACACCTAGGATGGCTTGAGGGTGATTAAATCATGGGGTAATATTCATTTTTGGATGAACTATCCCTTTAAGCACTGAGACTGAGAATAGAGTTTACTATAGGATTAACAGAGTGGAAAATTCATTAAAAACACAATGGATGTTTATGGTGTTTTCACAATATAAAATGTCTGAGGTTTTAATGATGAAGTGATGTGTTTTTACAGCTTTGTTCTTACATAACGTACAAACGAGTCCTTGTAAAGCAGTTTTACAGGACAAAATAACCCAAACAAATTAAATGTAAATTTGAAATGTATCTAATTTAGCTACATGAGACTGACAAGCCTGATGAAATGAAATAAACAGGTCAAGAATCAGTCCTCGTTTCACACACAGAGAAGCAGACGACGTCAGCTGCGGAAAGCTTCAGAACTGTATGTAACTTACTTGACTCTGCAGCTCTGTGGCCTCTTTGTGGTGAAGCTGCTCAGGTGTGTCGGGTATCATATGGTAGTGACCCCTACTCTCCTCAAACTTCTTCTTGTACCGGTACTAAAGAGGAACGGCCAATAAAGCAGCTCAATAAAACAAAAAGGAATTCTAGTGCTTCATCTCTCCCATGTTATAAAGGCCAAAAATGACCCAAAAAAATGAAAGCGCGGCAAAAAAAAAAAAAAGAAGAAATAACGGCGAGGAGGCCGTATAGTGACATAATGACACTGATAATGGAATGTAAACTTCTAATAATTTAAAGTCAAATATTCCAATATCAAATATTGCTATGCTACCATTTTTAATGTTTTTAAAGAAGTCTCTTCTGCTCACCAAGGCTGCATTTATTTAATCCGAAGTACAGCAAAAACCGTAACATTGTGAATATATCAGTAACATTTGAATATATTTTAAAATGTAATTTATTCCTGTGATCAAAGCCAAATTTTTAGTATCATTACTTCAGTCTTCAGTGTCACACGATCTTTCAGAAATCATTCTAATATGCTGATTTGGTGTACACTTTTATTTAGCAAGGATGCTTCAAATCGATCAAAAGTGATGATGCAGACATTTAAATTGTTACAAAAGATTACTATTTTAGATAAATGCTGTTCTCCTGAACTTTCTTTTCTTTAAAGAAACCTGAAAAAAATGTACTCAACATAATAATGATAAATGTTTTTTGAGCTGCAAATCAGTATATTAGAATGATTTCTGAAGGATCATATGGCTGGAGTAATGACGCTAAAAATTCAGCTTTGAAATCGCAGGAATAAATTACATTTTAAAATATATTCAAAAAGAAAACTTCTTTCAAAAAGACTTCTTTAAAAACATAAAAAAATTCTTACTGTCCAAAAAACTTTTGACTGGTAGTGTATTTTATATTAACTATTCTAATATAAAAATTGCTAACCCTATTTTTTTAACCCACTCCTAGACTTTTTAACTAGACTTACAGACTGTTCTGACTTACTGTGTTATATCTTTTCTAATTAATCACATTTTACCCATAACAAGCAATAAAATGACCACAAATCTCTTAGTATTCCTTTGATAATGCATGAATAATTTCAATCTGTGTCCACCAAACTTGGCCCAATCCTACATCCTGTTTTGACTCAGGAGCATTATAACCCATAATGCTAAAGCGAAACACATTAGCTATGGAAGTATATACAGCTTATGTAACATTGAAACTTCAAATCTCTGTCTTTGAACTTTCTAAGTATTCAATCTACACAAGACTTATAACCTGCAACTTCAAACATCACTATTGTTATCCATAACAATAACCTTTCCAAACTGGTTTTAAATGTTCTGATAAGACTGTGTCAATCCAACATTCAAGGTCTGCACTGGTAAGCTTTCCTTTTCTAGTTTAAATGCACACATTCTAATGAAAATTCGAAAGGTAGATAGAAAAAACGGCATACAAGGAAAAGTTAATCGAGATTTAGCAGGGAATGTTGTTAAAGGAAAAAAATGGATGTTAGAGCACTTTTATGCACTAGGCTTGTTAATTAAAAAAGAAGAAGAAGAAGATGAGGAAGAAGAAAAATAGCACTAGGGTCACATGTGAGCAAAAATGCAATCTAATGCTAGTGGTAGTATGTTTAAAATCAGATGATGAGGGGTCACTACCAAATGATAGCCTGGAATGAGTAAATAGTTTAAATGACAGCTTTCTATAAGGATGATAGATGGGTCTTGTGATATTTCACTGTTACAGTGTGCGAAAAAAAGCAGTGTTGATGAGAGGGAAATGAAGCCGGCTGTAGAGCTCTTACGTCACTGGCCAACTTGCTAGTGCTCAAGTTGTGTTGCATGGACAGAGACTCCGCCATGTCCGTAACAGGTTTGTGAATCTTCTTCAGGTCACCCTTGTACTTCACCTGCATGATATATACATACAAAAATGCACCATGATATGAAACACTCTCAATATGTGACTGGTAAAACACTGTACAGATTTGAGAGATTAAAGCACCTCGCTTGCAAGATCATTGGCATCCTTCAGAGTCTGGTAAATCTTGCTGTTCTTCAAATCATACTGTGGTCTCTTTCCTTTCATTTCCTTGTCAAACTTCTCCTTGTATTTCAACTTTTGACAGAGAACAGTGACATTGTTAGTTGCTCGTAGTGTTACCTGTCACATAAGCCAAAATGCTTGCAAATGCACATGAATATCAAATGAATCATTTCATGCAATCATCAGTGGAAAGAAAGTGACACTGAAGAGTCTCGTTACAACAGGGTTTCAGTTGAGTCTAAAACAGTATGATTCAAATCATGTTCACACTGTACTAGCCCCAAACGGGAAGACCAACATAAAGTTCAGAGCATTCAAAAGCAACACATCAACATATACTGTTTGTGGTATTAAAGCTGAAATGTATGATTTCTGTAACTCTAAATTTGAAGCAAAAAAGTGGGAATTTTACTACTGGAAACTGTCGCACTCTAATATAGCACAAAATATCTTTGTGCTTCAAATATGAGCAAAAAGTCTTATGGAAATGAAGGTAAATGAAGTAAATGATGAAATAATTTACATTTTGGGGTAAACTATCTCTTTAAAGTGGCCTTCTTAAAGAAAAATCACACACTTCAGCTTTAACGGAAGGAAAGGTGGTAGAGAGGTTGAGTCTTTTTCCAGAGATTCTGAAAAAGCTCCAGATCTGTGGAGGAATCAAATTTATGACATCAAGCAAAGAGAGTCACATGAGGAGTGTGTAGACCAAAATGATTGCTTTCAATACTGTACAAAATAAAATCAATCATCAGCTGTGTCGAGTGTGTTTTTGGTCTCTACAACAGCAGTGACACGAATGATTTACCATTTTTTAATTAAGGTTAAATAATAGAGTTGTTTATTGAATCTGCACACTCCTCAATACAGCATGTCAAAGGAATGCAAAAGAATAAAGTTCTAAAAATTTGAGAGATGAGAGATAGAACAGTTTGCGTGCCAGAAAAAAATGCTATTGATGAGAAATAATGAGAGTGATGGCTTATAAGCCTACGCTTGGCAACAAGGCAAAAGCTTGCATGACAAACACAAAAAGAGACGAAATCAGCAACAAAAAGACAAAAAATAAATAAATAAAATGGGTGGGAGAGGGCAAAAACACTGAAACCAACAAAAATATTTAAATTACTACAGGACCCAAAAATCTTCATCAAATCTTATCAAACTGAGTGCCACTGAAGTTCAACAACTTGGTGAGTCAATGGGAAAGAGAACATAGACATCAGACAGACAGAGAAGTGCAAATGACGCCCCCAGGGGCCAGGGACCCTTCTTACATCACTAGTCAGGGCACTCATTTTCTTAATGTGCCGCATCTGAGGAGTGTCAAAGGAGGCAGCACCATGGAGGGATGTCTTTTCCTCCACCTAAAAAGCGCAGTGAAATGGCAGGGTGACATCAATGAGATGGGACAGAACAGTGAAAATGAATTTATGAATGAACAGAAGGATGGATTACAGAGAAAGGAAAGAGTCAGGTGGAGAGGCATGAATAAGTACAGCACAGATAGAGAGGAGTGAGCAGATGGGGGTGGTTGAGATTACAAGAGACACTCAGGGCTCACATAGACAATGACAATATTAATGCTGATGGGCATGAGAAGCACTGCTGAGGCATTCGAATCTTTGAGTGCTACTGCATTATGATGACATGCAGCTGCCATGATGATAAAGATGTAAGGAAATCAGTGTAAAAATACATATCCAGTGGTTCAAACTAAACCCCTGTGTTCCTTGTGGATAAATGCAATGAAAGTCTATGGGCTGGATCGTGTCTAGTGCTGCGAACGGCATTACCTGACTAGTCAGTTTGGACACCTCAGTGGCCAGAGCGATATCAGGACGGCCGAGCAGCGTTCCACCGCGGCTGGCCTCCTGGCGAGCCTTATCACGGTATCCGATCTACAAGAACAGTTTTTGCAACCATTATTATATACTATTACAACAATACATGCTTATTTGCCAGGACTTTACTACAGGGGATTGCATACTAAAAGGGGTAGTTCATGTAAAAATGAAATTCTGTCATTATTTACACATTCCCATGTGGTTTAAAACCCCTAAGACTTATTTTCATCCTTGAAACACAAATATTTTTGAAGAAACCTGTGGAAGCCCGTTTCCACCGCTGAATAAAAAAGAAATAAAAAGTTATTTTGACTTTTTATTTCACAATTCTGACTTTTTTTCTCAGAATAGCATCAGAATTGTAATATAAACTTGCAGCTGCAAGTTCAAAAGTCAGAATTGTGAAATATAATGTCACAATTTCAACTTTTTTTTCTTAAAATTGCATTATAAACAATTATGTCAGTTACAATTACGAGTTATTACGTCACAATTGCGAGATCCAAATTCTGACTTGCTTTCTCAGATATTAACTCACAATTGCGAGAAATGAAATCATAATTGCATGATATAAACTTGCAACCGCGAGTTTTAAAGTCAGAATTGCAAGATATAGTTACAATTCTGACTTTCTCAGAATTAGGATATAAACTCACAATAATGAAAAAAGTCAGAATTGTGAGATATAAACTCACAATTGCAAGAAATAAAGTCAGAATTGCAAGGTTTTATCTCACAATTCTGACTTTATTTATAGCTTTATTTACTTATAGCTTCTGACTTCATTTCTCAGAATTGTGAGTTTTTATGAAAATTCTGAGAAAAAAGTCTGAATTTTGAGTTTATCATGCAGTTCTTACTGTATAACTCAAGTATACAGTAATCAACATTTGAAGTGGATCAAAAAGTTCATCAAAGTTGTCCTAAGACAAGAACAGGTATTGCTTTGTTTTTAGGACAACTTTGATGAAAGGTTTTGATCCACTTCACATGTTGACTACTATATGTCATGCAATTCTGACTTCATTTCTCAGAATAGCAAGTTTATCTCACAATTCTGACAAAAAAAGTTAGAATTCTGTTTCTGTTCATATCTTGCAATTCTGACTCATAATTGCAAGTTTATAAAGCAATTCTGACTTTTTATTTCACAATTGCAAGTTTATAGCGCAATTCTGACTTCATTTCTTGTGAGTTTATATCTCACAGTTCTGAGGAAAAAAAAAATCAGAATTGCAAGATCTATAAGATAAAAAGTCGCAATTACCTTTTTACATTTTTTATTCAGTAACGGCTTCTATAGATTTCTGACCCTCTATTAAAAATATGACCGTTTTACATATGCAAATATATGTGTTTGAAAGGACATAAGGGTGAGTGACTGAACAGAATTTCCATTTTTGGGTGAACTGTCTCTTTACAGTGACCCTCACCTCACTGACAAGCTTAGCAGCTTGAGTGGCTTTCCTGATATCTGGGCGGTCAGCAACTGGAGTGTACGTCAACTTGGCTTTAGCCTCCTGCTTATAGGCAATCTATACGAAGAGGGATGTGAGATTTAAAATGATCTCTGTCTGAGATTATTATTTGAGACAGATACCGGTTCATTCCTTACATTGCTTTGGTTCTTGGCCACTTCCATGGCATGTTGCACATCAGGAGGAGCAATCATTTGATTGTAGTTAGACTTGCCTTTCTCTTTCTCAAACTTCTGCTTGTACAATTTCTGTGAAAAGACCATGTGAGATTATAAATGGTGATCACAATATAATTGCTACAAATGAGGTTACTTATAATAAAGGGGTGAATACCGAGTATTTAGACTTACAGCACTTGTGATTTTGGCAACCTCTTTGCTGTGGGCAGTGTCGCGGGTTTCAGCAAGAGTGGTGAAGCCGCCTGACTGGAGATCCTTTTTGCTGGCCTCCTTGTATTTGGTCTGCAGAAAAAGATATAAAACATGAATTTTCAAATATATTTTGCGACGCTTTAATGAATCTACACACATTATAACATTACAACTGTGCCGTACCTCAGACACAAGTTTAGCCACTGATTTAGCATGAAGGATTTGAGGAGTGTCGTGAACAGCAATGTACTGGCCCTTGGCCTTCTCATACTTCTCCTTGTATTTCACCTGAAGAACCATAACATTTTTCGTTAGTTTAACAAGTCATATATTGTATGTTGATTCTCAAATATGGAAAATGGCACTCACATCGCTGGCAAGCTCAGAGTTCTGCTTAGCCAGAATGGTGTATTTATCATCAGGAACAGACATTACACAGCCCTTCAACATTTCCTTATCATACTTGTACTCAACCTGTGAATTACAAACAAATCAATTCATCAATCTGGAATTATTTTCTCTATAAGTGAAACTGTGGTCGAAAATCGAGTGGCACGAACATCACTCTGCTGGAAGCTGTTCTTAGCAGCATGGACGAAATCAGGTCTGTCCACAGTCCAGATCCATTTGTTCTTAGTGGCCTCATATTTCTTCTTGTAGTCAAGCTGCAAGGAGGAAAAGCACAAATAATGAAACACATGAGAAGATTTGCAATTTAGTTTCACACATGCTCAGTGCAGATCAATGCAGACTCACATTGCTGATGTTCTTGTAGGCTTCCTTGGCGGCACGAATATCGTGAGCGTCAGGAGCCATGTTGATGTGAGCCTTGTTTCTTTCATACACTTCCTTGTATTTCAGCTGTAAAAAGAAACAAAGAAGTCTAAAATTAAGTATATACTGACATAAAAAGAAATGTGTGTCTTCCTTCAAACATAAAGAAAGGTAAACTTACATTGCTGGTGATCTCCTTGACCTTCTTCATGTGCTGGCTCATGGGAGTGTCATGTCCAAGAGTGTAACTTGTTGCTTTGGTCTTGTTGTATTCCATCTTATAAATGATCTAAAGAGGACAACAGATGAATGTGTTCACATACAATGACTGGAGTAATTTTTACAGAAAATTAGGAAAGTCTACTGTATGTATGTATGTACAACATTATGAAAGGCAGATGACACTCACATCGCTGATTTGCTTGCTGCGCTTGGCAACTTGGTAATCAGGGGTATCCAGCACTGCGGTGTACTTCGACTTGGCACGTTCATACTGCTCTCTGTACTTCCACTACAGGAAGTGATGGACAAAAAATGATAGTCAGAGAAAGCACATTTCTAAATCTAATTAAATTATTAAAGAGTTACAGCAAGTTTTGTAATAACTGCCAATATCATGCATTAAAAGGGACAGTTAAACAAACTAAACTTTAAAAAGTTAAAAGTTAAACTTTCCACTATGGAACGCAAGCAAAAAATGGCTTATAGATACTAGGCTGTTCAGCATCCACACATAAATACATGCAACAGATAACATGCAATATGCAGAAAGCCAAAAGAAGGAAGTGGAAAGCAGCTTCAGGCAACAGTATACAGAAAGACACTGACAAGTTAGACTGCTACCAAATAATGTCTTCATCTCTATGCTTATTCCTCTGCAAACTTTTGACCATGGCATATCATCTCTGAATGCATTTTTTCTTTTATTTGTGCTTCTGTTTATAAAACTAAATTTCACATTGAACATTCTAAATGTATTTAAAGCAAAACTATAAATTTTATTAAATTATACTTTAATTAATTAATTTAAACAATGCATCATTTCTTTGTTCATGGTAAAATAATAACTTGATTCAAAGAAACTGCTGGAAAATTTTAACACAACACCATAAAGCAGGGGAAACCAGGCTAATTGTCACACTTTTTACTCAAGTGAATACAGTTCAGAGTAAAACGTGACATCTTACCCCCACAAACTGTTACGACTTGACTTGATCTGACATTATGCAAACTCCTTATCCTAACATAGTTTTAACTTTCAGTTAAAAGCTATCTCTAATATATAGCTAACTTGCATGAATGTATGCCAGCATGGTAATACTGTACCATTGTGCCATACACCCTGTATACTGAAGCATTGCTTTACCTTTTTTTCCTATAAAGCTTGATGGAGTTATGGACAGTGATCAGTGGATGTGTTTTAATGGCAGGGTATGGTAGAAAATCCAGAAAATGGTAGAAAGTTAATGGCTACATATGACCATTAAAGGTGAAGTTAGGGGTGAATTAATGAAGAGATGAGATTTCTACAGGGCTTAGAGAGGACTTTCAGTATGTAGATGGTTACCTTACTCCTCATGCCAGTGTTGTACATGGCAACTAGAATGTCAGGACGGAGCAGCTCATTGCAGCCACTCTTGAGTAATTCCTTGGCCTTGAATTTATATTTTCCCTGTTCGTTGAGAAAACACACAGATGCACAAATCATGCCACACATGAAGACAGAGACGGAAACTGGCTCCTGAAGTCCAGGGAGAGTTGCTCAGTACCAAACTGTGTACTCCAGATAACGCAATTTCAAAAGCGTAACCTTAACCTTATTTCTTAACACACGGTTTAACTACAAAAATGTTTAGATGAAGTGGTATCTGGAGCACACAGATTTGTTCCAAACTGTGCACACTACAAAAAATTCTGGGTTTTGGAACACCAGCAGACACCTAAATCAGAGGAGAGAAAGAGACACGATCGAGAGACATTGTAGCCATGCGACAGAGCCATCCAGTGGATCGGAGACGACCTCATGCTCGGGCCCCCATGGCAGGCGACCGACCCGTAGAGGGCGGCTGGAGCTGGTGGCTTTACCTGACTCAACTTGCTGGCCTCCTTAGCCAAGATGTTTCTAGGATCATCTACAACTACGGTGTACTTATCCTTAGACTTCTCATAGCTGGCACGGTAGGACCTCTGCTCAGGATTTCAAAACAGGAGTTAAAGACAACTGCCTCGAGAGCAGTGAAAAAGAGCACTCATTCAGGGGAGAAAAAGTAGGTAAACTCAAAGTGAAATCATAGTAAAGATATGACTGAAGATAGTAATAGACTTTGTAATAGTTTACCTTTAAAACTATACCCATTATAGAGGCAGTGGAAAAAATACAGGTTATGTAAGCATACATTTTGTATTTTTCTTGCTTCTCCATTGTACTTAGTCAATAATATACCACAGTATTATGATACGAAGTCATGCTTTCATTGACTTACATCATTGATCAGAAGTGAAGCATTCTTGGCAGCCTCAAAGAATGGCGTGTCACATGTGTACTTGAAGTTAGCTCTGTTTTTCTCAAATGATGCTTTGTAGAGTCTCTGTTGACAAAAACAGATAGAAGAGAGCAAAAGGAGGCTTTGTTATATACCACAGTACTCAGTACAGAAGTACAAATGAGTAGAAATGAATAAAAAGCTGGTTTCTCTTTACTTCGCTGTAGAGGACTTTGTTCTGTTCAGCATGCACCAAAGCAGGTGTGTCCCACACATAGCAACCGATTCCCTTGATCCAGTCCAGATCCTCTTTGTACTTGATCTAAAGTGGATAGGAACATGTGAGAGTGATGAGTTTCTGTCAATGGCACTGTGAGCTGACAAATTACAGAAACAAGAAGGACGCTTTATAGTTATACTCACGTCACTGATGCAGTCCCTCACAATCTTGCTGTGGAAGAACTCAGGGCGGTCAGGTATAGACTTCCAGGTGCCCAATGAGTTAATGTACTTCTCCCTGTATTTGACCTGTAAAAGGAGAAAGTGAGTGACAGGATTCCTCACTAGTCTCAGCCTGAACGTCTGATGCATATGGCACACAAAATCGAAAACACTTCAAGAATTTCAAAAGTCGTTATCGGGATGAAATATACAGGATTTCCAGGAGATGTGTGTGTTGTGTTCTTTAACATTCCAGCTGGAAACGCCAAACCCCCTCATTGAAGAAGAAAGTCATTGTATTTAAAACTGTGATAATGAGCATTTATCATTTACTTGTCAGTCATATGGCCTCTTGGGCAGTCCTTGGCCATTCAAAGTGGCCAAGTTTCCCAGACCTTCTGCTGTCAGTCTTAAAGGTTTGGCTACACGAGACTAATTCCTCACTAAATCACATTCATGTTTAAAGCAACCCAGTTTACTTTAGTTTACTGACCTCACTGATGTCATCTCTGACCCTCTTGGCACAGAGAATATCCAGGGCGTCCTTGTCAGCATGATAGTGTCCCTTAGCCAGCTCAAAGGTCTCCTTGTAGCGCAACTAAAGAGGAACAATGTAGATTGTTAGCAGGACTCTATTACTGATATTGAACAGGCCAGTGAAGAAAGAAATAAAGCATCTGGTTGACTTACATCGCTGGCATTGAGGTAGGCTTTCTTGGAACGAACCAGGATTGGCGTGTCATGGATCGGAGTATACTTGTGCTTCATCTTCTCATACTGCTCTTTGTACTTTTTCTGAAAATGATACAAAAGATAAAAAATTACAGACTTGTCTGCACACAGACATGTTATTTAGTGCTAAAAAGATCTTAGTGTCACGAAAAGCTTAAATTACCTCACTGTACATCACTTTCATGGAACGGGCATGATTCAAGACAGGAGTGTGTGATTCTGGGGTGAAGAAGGCCCTCTCCTTGGCTGCCAAATCAACATACTGGTACTGTAAAGAGACAATTTTATGGTGAAACCTCTACTTTTCTCTAGTGAATTGAGAAAATTTACGAGCGAAGAAATATCTCTTCACATTTACATGTTTTCTTCAGTAAATGTTTTGTATATCTTTGATTGGAAATAGCTTTTGTCAGTTGTAAAACGTAATTCCAAAACCTGAGTATGAACTCTTAATTTGACATATCATATCAACAAGTCATTATTTACATTTAATTTTATGGCTAAAAGTGATATACCTTGTTGGTCAGACTCTGTGCCCACTTGGCTCTCTTAATATCCAGGCCATCCACAGTGGTGGTGCATTTAGTCTTTTCCTTATTGCCCTCAGCTCGGTACACCATCTGTGGATAGAAACAGATAGGGATCATTGAAGAATGTGGACAGGCTTTAAAACAGAAATAATGGAGTCTGTAAGTGAGATGTCAGGACTGAGGCTGATATAAAATCACTCACATTACTCATGTGCGTCTTGAGTTCAGTCACACGCTTGTACTCTGGTGTGTCCAGGACGACACTGAAGTTGGAAAAGTTCTTCTTGGCATCAATCTCATATGATTTCTAGCAAATAAATTACAAAAAAAAATCCTGATTAGTACCAAAAATAATCAGAAATATGACATGTATGATTATTATTGAATGAATAATTACTTTAAACTTGGTGATCTCACGGATTCGGACCATCTCAGGGGAGTCCACCATAAAGCAGCCAATGCCTCTCAGCCAATGCAGATCCTCTTTATATTTCAGCTGCAAAAGGTCAAAACACAATTAACATACCTGCAAATGTGAAGTCACAGTAAATTTATGTGCATGTATGGGTAACACCTACATCGCTGTTGATCTCATTGACGTGGAAGCAGTGCATCAGCTGTGGGGTGATGGGCATGGGCAGAAGAGTTCCTCTGCTGTTGTAGTACTTCTCCTTATAGCACAGCTGTAGATAGAAATTAACCGTTATTAGAGCACCTAATCATTTTGTTGGCATAACATGCAAGACAGAACTCATGTTTCAGAATAAAGACATACTTACATCACTGATTGCTTGTTGAGTGGCCTTAACCTGTCGGATCTCAGGTGTGTCATACTCAGAGTGGATCTTGTCCTTTTCCTTTTGATATTTCTCACGATACAGTCGCTAGAATAAAATGAAATTTTGTTAATATTCTGGTTTGTGATGAAGTTTACACTTTCTTACTTGAAAAACACCAATACTGGACTTACTTCGTTCATGACCTTGTTGGCCTTTCTGATGGTGACGAAGTTGACACCTTCAGGATCTAGTTTGTAGCTCCTGGCCTTCATCAGATCATATGCTTCCCTGTACTTCATCTACAGAGATTAGAATATCAGTTGAGATGCATTCATAACATTTAATCGCTTTTTATTTTGAAAATGTAGGTGTTTTTGTACATTGCTGGTGATGATGCTGTTGGATTTGGCCTGTTTGTTTAGGGGAGTGTCGTAGGGCAGGCTGTAACCGGTGGGCATAAATATCTTATTGGCCTCTTTGTAGAAGTTCTGAAACAAAGAAAGTAAGTGATATGAAGCATACATGAATGGAGAGACCTGTAAATATTTTTTATATACTGGTAAAAGGCATCATACGTCGCTCTGGATGTAGTTGGCTTGACGGGCCCTTTCAGTATCGACGGTCACAGCAGGAGCGGTGTTTTTACCCATAACGTTTGTGACATAGTCATGACGGTAGTTGAGCTGTAGGCAGGAAACACATGAGTTAGATCAAATTGCTGCAAAGGCACTTTAATGTAAGTTGATACATGTTTTTAAGATGATACCTCGCTCAAGTTCTTAGCACTCTGCTTGCATGTTTCATAGACAGGGGTGTCTGCGACCACAGTGTAGTCCTTAAAGTGCTCGATTCCCTTAGCTCTGTAAAGATTCTGAAAGAGGACAGCACACAGGAGAAGAAGACAACATGTGAGATGATGAAGAATGAGGAGTAAACTGAAAGAAAATGAAATGAGACTTACTTCGCTCTGCAGTTTCATAGATTGCTTACAACGAAGAATCTCAGGAGTGTCCCAAGCATAGCAGCCAATACCCTTCAAATAGTTGAGGTCATCTTTGTAGAAGATCTGAAATGGATATCAATCTCATTTAAACCAGTGGAACCTTACTTGCTTGGTATTTGCATATGATTGCACATGAAAATATGAAGCACATTTGGTATACAGGTGTAACTCACGTCGCTTAGTTGCTCGTTGACCTTGCGGGCGTGCACGTACACCTGCATGTCAGGCAGGCAGATCCACTGGTGCAGATATTTACGGTAGTCAACCCCACTGACAGTCTTCTGAGTGTTGCGTGCGGATATGATGTCAAGCATGTCGGGAGGTACGTGGACCTTTGCCTTGGTCTTCTCATATTTGTCTTTGTACAGGCGCTAATGAAAAATGTGTTACAAAGAGGTTTCAATTATTTTGACATTTACGAAGTTACAAAACTGAACCTCAGCTGATGCTTTACTCACATCCAGAACCAGTTTTCCAGCTTTGATACATCTTGCGGTAGCAGGGTCGTCCTCAAGACACTTGGGTAGGCTGTACAGGGTCTTGAACTTCTCATAATCTTCCTTGTATTTAACCTACAGAAGGTTTAAAATCCAGTGTGTTTAGGACAATCAGAGAGTTCACTTTCTATGGAGGCATTAGTAAGAATTGGAGAAGGGACTCACGTTGCTCAGGATGACCTTCTGTTGTTTGGCATGGGCTAAGGCATGGGAATCGTGAGGAATGCTGTAGCTCTTGGCCTTAATCTTGTCCCAAGCTGCAGAATAGGCTTTCTGAATGTGCACAAAGATATTTCAGAAACTGGGACAACACATAAAACTCTTAAAACATTTTAGAGCTTTTCACTCAGGCTTACGGTGCTGTAGATCTCCTTTAGGTTGAAGCATCTTGCGTAGTCGTAGGTGTCCAGAACAGTGGTGTAAATGTGTTTCTCCTTATGATACGCCTCTCTGTAGTTCAGCTGTGGATAAAAAAACACACATTATGCAGCTTGTTAGCAAGTGAACTCAAAAGTATTGTGCTCTTAATAATACTGAAGGAGATAAATGGGAATGCTAACCTCACTGGCCCAAGTGTGGCCCAGGACAGCAGTCACATACACAGGTGTGTCTGTCACAATGGAGTAGTTGTTCCATTCCTTCTTGCCTTCTGCCTTATATTTAATCTGTGCGGAAACAAAAATAAAATCTTCAAACAGGTGGAAACATAATGTGTCCTCATTGTCAATTGCTAGATGATTCGCAAAAATGTTACTCACATCACTCTGCAGCTCATATGACTTCTTGGCACGCACAATCTCAGGTGTGTCCCAGGTGTAACAGCCAACGCCCTTCATCCAGTTCAGGTCCTCTTTGTAGAACACCTGCCAGACAGAAATTTGTCAAATGTAGCCATTCAACAAACCTGAACCAGTCTAGATGTTACTCTAACCATAACCTACATCACTCAAGATCTCATTGGCCTTGCGTGCACGGATGGCATCGTTCTGATCAGGATGGCATGTCCACTGGTGCAGGTATGTACGGTATAGCACATCACTCAGGATGTCCTGGCATTTCTTGGCGACCACATGGCTGATCATGTCAGCGGGAATGTGGAGCTTAGTTTTGGTTTCATTGTAGGCTTTGTGGTAGTCTCTCTGTTGGACAGATCAAAAACAGTCTGGTTAATGAGAAATTAAAATATAAGCTGTAACAAGTGAATATCAAACAATAGTGCCCTTAGAACTCAAATAGGCAGAGTTCAAATAAAAACAACTCACCAAATTCTTCATTTTCTCCATTTGGCCAGAGCGAACCACCTCGGGGAAGTCAACCAGTGTTGAAGCCATGTAGTGGCCTTTGGCTTTCTCATGAGCACCAAGGTACTTATACTGCAGTATTCCAACACAAGCAACAATTAACAATTGTATATATCACTTTTACAAAAGGTCCATTTTATTCAATATTTTTTGATACTTACATTACTAATTATGTCTCTGGTCCTCTTGGCTTGTTGTACTGGAATATATTCATGGTTCAACTGGTAGCCAGTGGCTTTGCTCTCATCCCAGTTGACTTTGTACAGTTTCTAGAATAACAACAACAACAACAACAGAATATTCAAAATGTAATGCATTACATAAATAAATTGCAAATATATACAAATAAGGATTGGAATGGGATTGTTACCTCACTGATCATCTTTGCGACTTCTCTACTGTGAGCCAGCTGTGGTGTATCTTCTGATCCAATGTAGTGCCCCTTCTCCAAGTTGAATGATTCTTTGTACTTCAGCTGAGTAACAACAGAAAGATCAACATGGTAAATACTGTAAGTTGACCTCTTCAACCCAGTTTTTCCCTTATGAAGATGAAAATGTCCAAATGTGAGACACACTTACATCACTGAGGTTAAAGGCATTAACCTTTGCCAGAACAACCTCAGGGCGATCCACGATGTGGGTAAATCTGCCAAAGTTGTCCTTAGCATCCTTCTTGTAAATTCTCTGCAAGGGCAAAAGAAACATTGTTGTAAGTTAATGGAAGTTTGTATTATTATAACTCAGACGTTGTGCAAAAAAATAAAAAAAACCTGTTTGGTCAAACTTACTTCATTCAGAATCTGTTGGGCTTTTCGGACTTTGACATGATCCACAGAGTCAGCAGCCACCCATCCACAACCACGCAACCATTCCAGATCTGCTTTGTAAACATTCTGGAGGGAGGGTATTATATTATATTCAGATCAGTCAAATCAGATATCTTATAAAGCAAAAAAAAAAAAAAAAAAAAAAGATTTAAAAACCTCTTCAACCAATACTTACGTCACTGGCTAAGTCGTATGCTTTACGGGCCTGGATGACGTCATTTTGATCAGGCAAGCATGTCCACTGGTGCAAGCGAGTTCTGTAGTTGTCATCATTGACTTGGATCTGGCATTTCTTTGCATGTTCAAATTGCAGCATGTCCACTGGGAGGTTGAACTTGGTCTTGGACTTGTTGAAGTCCTTCTTGTAGAGAGCATCACTAGCAATCTTAGCAGAGTTCAAGGCCAGCATGAGCAGGGGATCATCCTGGACGCTTAGGGCTCCAATGTGATGACCAACTTGCTTACGGTAACCAGCCAAGTACTTGTACTGCAAAAACAGAGAATTTATTTGTGTGCCTCAATAACAGTACAATGAAATGTGTGCAGTTTTATTTATTTACTTACATTACTCTGTACTTTACTGGTTTGGATGCATTGTTTAATCGAAACTGCATCTCCAGGCATGAAGTATGATTTGTCCTTGGTCTTGTTCCAGGTTTTGGTGTAGAAATGCTATGAGTGATGTTTAAAATTAAATTTTTGTTACCACTCAACTTTAAGCAATCATTACAGACAGCAGTTATTTCTCAAAAAGAAAAATGCATTACCGGGTGGTACATTTTTGCCACTTCTCTGGCTGTAGCCAAAACTGGAGAGTCTGTCAATGTGTATTTAATCTTGTCCTGGTGCCAGGCCTCACGGTACTTAGCCTGGGAAGAAAAAAGAGGATACCTGGTGAACAGTTGTATCTGAAAACCACATGTGAAACTAATGTCTTGGGGATGACAACATTTCAATGGAGAGAACGTGATTTTGTCAAATAAATATACTGTAATAGTTCTGTTGTTTGAGTAACTATGAGAAAAAAAAATTTTATACTCACATTTAGATTTCCTTTTTTTTCAGTTTTATTTCTTTTTTTTCTTATAAATTTTTATATTCTTAAATTTAAAATGGACCTTTATAATTAGTTTTTCTCTTCGCACTTTTGCTTCATTTTGCATATATTATTATAACATAAATTAAAATATTGATATATTATTTTGAAATGCTTAGATAAAAAAATCAAATATTTAAATTTACATTTATCGATTTAGATTATGTTTTTATCCAAAGCAATTTACAGCAAAGAAACTTATGCAATTCATGCAACATCAGGTTTAATTTTGAATTGTATAGTATATGTCTTATGGCCAGTGTGTTACATGTGTTACAGTTACAGATAAAAAAAATGTGTAATTAAATTACAATTATTTCTGAAAATGTTAACGATTACAATAGGGGTTACATCTGAATATTTTTACACACATACAGATTTGATTGATTTCTTTCCAAAATTGCATTTATTTGCTCTAAAATATGCGACACCAATGTTTCAGGAGTTTAGGACACAGAATAGGACATATGTTTATTTCATAACACGTGTCATTTCTTATTTGGATTTATGTATATGCTTTTTTTTAAGATTAACAGTTTTTTTTTCTAAAGCCAGTGTTTCCTGTATTTGTTTTTCAAAACAATAGCATAGCTATTAAACTATATCTTATTATGATTTTCAATCTGTATTTAACCTCAGAATGATCTGATCTCAAAGCAAAAAGAGGTACTAATGTCTGATTTTGTGGTGGCAGTGCTACAATTAAATTTTTATAATCTTTAAGTGACAAAGGATTTTGAAAGTCTAACAGTAATCAGTGTTGCGTACTAAGGGTAACCCCGCCTGCTTAAATTTTTTTTTTAAATGATTAACAGTTGAAAACACTTGCTAGAAATTTAGAAAAGTAATCAAAAAGTAATTAGTTCCTTTACTTTAACAAAGTAATTAAAATAGTTACTCTACTTATTACAAGTAATCTTTAAGTAGCCTTCCCAGCACTCCTTGTGGCTTACCTCATTGAGCACATCAGCAGCATTTTTGGAGCGCACAAAGTCAATTCTTTCAATGGGTGTTGTATATTTCTGCTCATCCAGTTTCACACGGTAGCCTCTCTGTGAATCAGACAAAAAAATAAAAAATAATAATAATCAATTCATTACATTTCTCTATTGCATTGAAGAAATATTCATTGATAGAAGAAAATGACACTATATAGTGCCAAATGACTTACCTCAGCCAGAACCTTTTGGGCATTCCTGACTTTGATGACTTCAACAGACTCATGGGGAATCCATCCACATCCCCTGAGCCACTCCAGGTCAGCCTTGTACACAGCCTAAACATCAAAAACAATCAAAAGATATGGCAATGTATAACACTGTATTTTTAGATTTTTAAAAACACAATCAAAGATCAACTTACATCACTACGCAGATCATAGACTTTCCTGGCCTGGACGACGTCATTGGAATCAGGCAGGCAGGTCCAGTTGTGCAGGTAGGTTCTGTAGTTAGCATCATTGACCTGGATCTGGCATTTCTTGGCCAGCTCAAGAGATAGCAGGTCCGCTGGGAGGTGGAACTTGGTCTTGGACTTGTTGAAGTCCTTCTTGTAGAGAGCATCACTAGCAATCCTAGCTGAGTTCAAGGCCAGCATGATCAGAGGATCATCTTGGACACTGCGGGCTCCAATGTGGTGGCCAACTTGCTTACGATAACCAGTCTTGTACTTATACTAGTTTGCAAAATGATCAAATCAGTTGTAAGCATTATTCTTCAATAGCAGAAAAGGAGATTTATAAGACAAAAAGTAAGAAAGCTAATCACAATATAAGAGCAAGAAAATAAATGTGATTTCTTACGTCACTGGCTATATCTCTGGAGGCTCTAGCCTTGATCACAGAGACCGCATCCTCTTTGATGTGGTATGCTTTCGCCTTCGTAGCATCCCAGTCTTTGGTATACATTTTCTGCGACAGGACAAAAACGGTGGAATTCAAATCACAATAACAGCACAACAAGCTCTCAAAATAGAGTTCATTTTAGTAACACTCTTTTGCTTACATTGCTGACGGCAATGGCATTGGCTCTGGACAGCTCAATGGCAGGTGTATTTGGCATGATGTGGACAGATGTCTTATCTTTGTCCCATGCTTCTCTGTATTTCCTCTGAGAACAAAATAATTCAAAAATAAAGGTTAAAGGCTTTGTTTGGCACATACTGATGCAAAAATAAAATAGAGACATCTATTATATTCATTTAGGACATTCATTGTAATTACTATAACCTTTTATAATTATATTTAGTTCAATAATGAAAAGTTTGGATTAATAATTCACTGTAATTTTAAAATATATTATTTGATAATATTTTATCCAATGTTTATACCACTCATTTCCATGCTTATTAGAGCAGCAGTCTTCAACCTGAACATTAAAGTACTACATTAAAGTGAAAAGGAAAGGCAATAATCTTACATCGCTGAGAATGTCAGCATTTTGCTTGGCGAGGACAATAACAGGCAGGTCCACGGCACTGGTGAACTTGACAGTGCTGGGGTGCTGGCGGTACAGTTGCTCATTAAGGATAGTCTGAGCATTCTTGGCTTTGACAACGTCAATAGATCCTTGCGGCATCCAGCCACATCCACGGATCCACTCAAGGTCAGCTTTGTATACAGCCTAGTTTGAAAGTTTACAACAAAGGTGTTAATGTAGCATTTAAACAGCATAGTGTGTCAAACAGAGCATATATATACGTACATCACTGCGCAGGTCATAGACCTTCCTGGCCTGGACAACATCATTGGAGTCGGGCAGGCAGGTCCAGTTGTGCAGGTAGGTTCTGTAGTTGGCATCATTGACCTGGATCTGACATTTCTTGGCCAGCTCAAGAGACAGCAGGTCCGCTGGGAGGTTGTATTTGGTCTTGGACTTGTTGAAATCCTTCTTGTACAAAAGATCACTAGAAATCTTGCCTGAGTTCAAGGCTAGCATGATCAAGGGATCATCACGGATGCTGAGGGCTCCAATGTGGTGCCCTTGCTGCTTCCTGTATCCAGCTTTGTACTTGTACTGCAAGGTTTTGATACATAAAACCAATCTGAGCACAATCAATTAACAGTATGTGTTTAATTTTCAATAAGATCCACAATGAGACTTACGTCACTAATGATGTCTCTGGAGGCCTTGGCAGATTTCACTGCGACAGCATCCTTAGGCAGGAAGTAGCCCTTCTTAAGGCTGTTCTCATAGTCTTGACGGTAATATTTCTGCAAAGAACATGACGAAGCAAAACATACCGATTAAAAACTAAACTAGTGTGCATTTATTTCTGATTCACTGCTCGCTACAACAGAATGATGCTGTACTTACGATGCTTGTGTTCAGTTTGTTTTGTTGTGCAAGAATAATCTCAGGGGTGTCAGGCATGACATGGATATTGATCTTCTCCTTATTCCAGGCATCAACATATGCATTCTGCAATGCAATAATAATGCAACAGTGATTTTCTTTTACACAGACAAACTTACACAAATTAGTCAAATTTCCTTGAAAAATAATACCTTGTCCATGATCTGGGCATTAGCCTGGGCAAGAGCAAAAGGTATGGCATCTGTCTTGGTTGTATACTTGAAATTGCTTGGATGTTGTCGATACTTTCTTTCGCTCAGAATCTCAGCAGCCTTTTTGGCCTTCTCTACATCAACTGAGCCTATGGGTACCCATCCTGTACCTCTGATCCATTCCATATCAGCCTTATACACAGCCTGATGGCAGAAAATCCATGAGAAATGTTCAAATAAGTAGGTTTGTTTATTATAGTTACAAATGAAAATTCCACAGAAACTCACGTCACTCTGAAGATCGTAGACCTTCCTGGCCTGGACGACATCGTTGGAATCAGGCAGGCAGGTCCAGTTGTGCAGGTAGGTTCTGTAGTTGGCATCATTAACTTGGATCTGGCATTTCTTGGCCAGCTCAAGAGACAGCAGGTCCACTGGGAGGTGGAACTTGGTCTTGGACTTGTTGAAGTCCTTCTTGTAGAGAGCATCGCTAGCAATCTTAGCTGAGTTCAAAGCCAGCATGATCAGAGGATCGTCTTGGACACAGCGAGCTCCAATGTGATGACCAACTTGCTTACGATAACCAGTCTTGTACTTGTACTGTGAAAAATCCATTAAAAGTACTGGTAAGTACTCAGTAATTACATTAGCTTTAAAGATGGCTTTGTATTTATGTGACAGGGCAATAAAATAGAAAATGTATGAATCAGCTTGTAACATAAGCAAATGTTAAGAAAGTATATACTCACATCACTAATAATGTCTCTGGATGCTTTAGCAGCTTTGATGGCAACAGCATCAGATTTGAGGTCGTAGCCTTTCCTGAAGATGTCCTCAACTGCTTGTCTGTACAGTTTCTGCAAACAAAATTTTGATTTCATATATAATTTTTTTTTAAGGTGGCATATCATAAAAATCAGACTTTTTGCATGTTTAAGTGCTATAATCCGAAAATGTGAAAAGGAACAACTTAGTAACTTTGTTTTGGTATGCCTTTCTCTGCAAGCTTGTGAAAAAACAAGTCGCTTGGATTTCGCTCCCCCATGATGTATATCTTATGATATTACCGCCCCTAATCAGCATGTTTCTATACACAGTGCCTCCATTATGAAAGTTTTAGCAAAGCAACTGTTCTGTCGTTGGTTGTACAGACGAGCACAGAATACTATTTAGAGTCCCAGCCTCAGATGAGACAAGAGAGCAGTGGATTTATTGATTTATTTACTGTATATTACACTGCTGCCACAGTGATTTAATATAAACATGCGATTTCTTACCCAGCTGTTTACCTTCACAGACATAACGCATGATTTCAACATGATGGACATGATAATCAAACCCAAACAGATTTAGCAGAGTATCTGATGTACAAGCTGTAAAGTCACAGTCTGCCACAGTCTACTCTGAAAAAGGGGGCGGGGATCAGCAGCTCTTTTGTATTTAAAAAGACATGCACGAGAACAGTGTGTTTCTGCTTCCACTCAAAATAGGCATTTTCAAATATAATACATTATCTGTGGGGTAATTTTGAGCTGAAACCTCACAGACATTTTGGGGACACCTGACACTTATATTACATACTATAAAAAGGGGCAACATAGGTCTACTTTAAGTGAAATCATGCGCAGTTTAACAACTACAACTAATTATATAATGAAGAAAGAACAATCATTTAGAAGTGATACCTACCCTACTGTTGTTCATTGCATTAGCACTTGAAAGCACAATCTCTGGGGTATCAGGAGGAATATGGATCTGGGTCTTGTCACTCTCCCATGCTGCATGATACTGACGCTAAAATGGTAAGAAAAAATAGTGGCAATTTTAATACCGAAAATGAAAAACATCCTGCAATGACAAGAATCATTTATACAAACTAATACATATTCAGCTTCATATAGTGATTTATATTGTGATAAAATTGTTCTCCAGAGTTTTGTTGACATTGTTTAGTTTAGTGACTTTTTTATTCTACTAACCTGATTCATAATTTGGGCATTGGCCTTGGCAAGCACCAAAGGTATGGACTGCATGTCTTGTGTATATTTAAATTTGTCTGGTTTCTGTCTGTAGAGTCGCTCGCTGAGGATCTCAGCTGCCTTCTTTGCTTTCAGGACATCGAGCGAGCCAATCGGGACCCATCCTACACCAGTCATAAACTCCATGTCTGCCTTGTACACAGCCTGAGGTAGAGACGAAATGTGATTTTGCAGAACTATACAGTACATATTTAATTAAAAACCATATGTACAAACATTTAAATGACATTTTAATTTTTACAAACGTACATCGCTACGGAGGTCATAGACTTTTCTAGCCTGAACAACATCATTGGAGTCGGGCAGGCAGGTCCAGTTGTGGAGATAGGTTCTGTAGTTGGCATCATTGACCTGGATCTGGCATTTCTTGGCCAGCTCAAGAGACAACATGTCCACTGGGAGGTTGAACTTGGTCTTGGACTTGTTAAAGTCCTTCTTGTAGAGAGCATCACTAGCAATCTTAGCAGAGTTCAAGGCCAGCATGATCAGAGGATCATCCTTGACGCTGAGGGCTCCGATGTGATGACCAACTTGCTTACGGTATCCAGTCTTGTACTTGTACTAAAAATAATTTTACAAAGGTTTCAGAAAATAATTGTGCACAGTATAATGTGTTCGACAAACTATATTCTAACAAGTACTCACATCACTGATGATATCCCTGGATGCCTTAGCTGCTTTGATAGCAACAGCATCACTGCGCAAATCATAGCCCTTCTTCTTAGATTCTTCATTGGCAAGTTTATACCGTTTCTAAAATTGGAAAACAGTTTACAGAGAGACTCATTATAACAATATTAAAGAGATTTTAGGAGAAAAAATGACAAATTTTAAGACATTTACATACCTCACTGTAATTTAAATTGTTCTGCTTTGCCAACAGAACTTCCATACAATCAGGCATAACATGGATTTTGGTTTTGTCCTTGTCCCAGGCTTCGGTGTAAAGTTTCTGTAAGAGTTGAATAAAATTAGACTTCAGACTTTGAAACCTTTAAGCTATTTGTGAGGGTTCTTTAGTTGAGAAACCTAATAAACAAATGTACCTTGTTAATGGTAGTAGCATTACTTTTAGCTAAAACTAGTGGCATGTCTTCAGTTGTCAGGGTGAACTTGAAGTTGCTTGGGTGTTGGCGGTACTTTCTTTCACTCAGGACTTCTCCAGCCTTTTTCGCTTTCTCAACATCAACCGAACCAATGGGAACCCATCCGATTCCTTGAAGCCATTTCAGATCAGCCTTGTACACCGCCTAAATGGTCATGCAAAAAAATTATGAAAAATTTGACATGACTGTAAAAAGAAACAATAAAAATTAAGAGGACTTTTATCAAACATACGTTACTCTGCAGATCATAGACTTGTCTGGCCTGGACAACGTCATTGGAGTCGGGCAGGCAGGTCCAGTTGTGCAGGTAGGTTCTGTAGTTGGCATCATTGACCTGGATCTGGTTCTTCTTGGCCAGCTCGAAAGCTATCATGTCCACTGGGAGGTGGAACTTAGTCTTGGACTTGTTGAAGTCCTTCTTGTAGAGAGCATCGCTAGCAATCCTAGCTGAGTTCAAAGCCAGCATGAGCAGAGGATCATCCCGGATGCTGAGGGCTCCAATGTGATGACCAACTTGCTTACGGTAACCAGCCTTGTACTTGTACTACGATTAAAAGATTAAAGAACAATAAGATAACACATTCAGGACCATGAACTATAAGACTATGAATGAAGAACAAAGCAAGACAACACTCACATCACTGATGATATCCCGAGAGGCTTTAGCTGCTTTAATAGAAATGGCATCACCACGCATGTCATAGCCTTTCTTTTTGGCCTCCTCATTGGCAAGCTTATATTGTTTCTGGAATAGGATTAAGTAGAAAAGGAAATATGAGGAAAAACAAACATAACTTCTCATCTTCAATTCGAGACTTGAAATGAATGACTCACCACACTGTAGTTAACTTTGTTCTGTTTAGCAAGCAGTATCTCCATTGTATCTGGCATGACGTGGATCTTGGTCTTATCATTTTCCCAAGCTTCCACATAGGTTTTCTATAGTGTAAGATAAATAAAAAGAAATATATATGCCAAGTATCTTTACATTTACAAGAGAAGAAAATTATGCTGTTGATCAAACAGGCTACCTTGTTCATAATGTTTGCATTGTTTTTTGCCAAAACCAGAGGCATGTCTTCAGTTGTGCAGGTGAACTTGAAGTTGCTTGGATGCTGACGGTACTTCCTTTCACTCAGTATTTCTCCAGCCTTTTTCACTTTCTCGACATCAATCGAACCAATGGGAACCCATCCGAGACCTTGGAGCCATTTTAGATCAGCTTTGTAGACCGCCTGAGAACACACATGGGATAAAAATGACCATTAAGCAGTGAAACGAGTTGCCCTTATAAAATGGAGATCTTACAACTTAAATCCTGAATGTCTACACATAGCATACTTACGTTACTCTGCAGATCATAGACTTGTCTGGCCTGGACAACATCATTGGAGTCGGGCAGGCAGGTCCAGTTGTGCAGGTAGGTTCTGTAGTTAGCATCATTGACCTGGATCTGGTTCTTCTTGGCCAACTCAAAAGCTATCATGTCCACTGGGAGGTGGAACTTAGTCTTGGACTTGTTGAAGTCCTTCTTGTAGAGAGCATCACTAGCAATCCTAGCTGAGTTCAAAGCCAGCATGAGCAGAGGATCATCCTGGATGCTGAGGGCTCCAATGTGATGACCAACTTGCTTACGGTAACCAGTCTTGTACTTGTACTGTTTAAAACAAGAGCGATTTAAGACATATTGTAAGTTAGTTCTATGGAATGTTTTGTTCACTTTTAGATGCTATAAATCAAAATACTCACATCACTGGCAATGTCCCTGGAGGCCTTGGCTGCTTTGATGGAGATGGCATCATTTCGCATGTCATAGCCCTTCTTTTTAGCTTCCTCATTTGCAAGCTTGTATAATTTCTTAAAAAAAATTTAAATACAGTTATTTTATTTAAAAAAAAATAATAAAGTAAAAAAAAATATAAGAACATCCATTATGCACCACCAAGAGGTCAATGTTGTGTCATACTTACCAGACTGTAGTTAGCCTTGTTTTGTTTTGCAAGAACAATATCCATAGCATCTGGCATAACATGGATCTTTGTCTTGTCTTTGTTCCATGCATCAACATATTGTTGCTGTCAAAAAAAAAGAGTACAGGATTTAAAAAAGTTCACACCCACACAATAACTGTAAAATAAATTGGAAAATTGCAAATGTATTTGTTTTCTCAGTTCAGAAGAAGTTACCTTGTTCATAACATCGTTGTTGGCTTTAGCCAACGCCATCGGCATGTCTTGAGTTGTCATGGTGTATTTGAAGTTGCTTGGGTGTTGGCGGTACTTCCTTTCACTAAGGATTTCACCAGCCTTTTTCACTTTCTCAACATCAATCGAACCAATGGGGACCCATCCAAGACCTTGAAGCCATTTTAGATCAGCCTTGTAAACAGCCTAAGTGGAAGTATATATGGAAAGACTATCTGTTAGTGACTCCATAGAGTTTATTCATCAGTATCTCTGTAGCTTTTTCTCTTTCTCAACATCAAGAAGACATAA
The DNA here is from genome assembly GCA_033026305.1 of Cirrhinus molitorella. Classification (NCBI taxonomy): domain Eukaryota; kingdom Metazoa; phylum Chordata; class Actinopteri; order Cypriniformes; family Cyprinidae; genus Cirrhinus; species Cirrhinus molitorella. Next base: position 24,436,579 of record CM065122.1, on the reverse strand, counting down.
TAGATACAAACTAAAACAGAAAGTCAATTCCATAAAGATCCAGAAATGGATAAATGAATATTGCTGAAAAGAATCTGGATATCACGTACGTTACTCTGCAGGTCATAGGTTTGTCTGGCCTGGACAACATCATTGGAGTCGGGCAGGCAGGTCCAGTTGTGCAGGTAGGTTCTGTAGTTAGCATCATTGACCTGGATCTGGTTCTTCTTGGCCAACTCAAAAGCTATCATGTCCACTGGGAGGTGGAACTTGGTCTTGGACTTGTTAAAGTCCTTCTTGTAGAGAGCATCACTAGCAATCCTAGCTGAGTTCAAAGCCAACATGAGCAGAGGATCATCCTGGATGCTACGGGCTCCAATGTGGTGGCCAACTTGCTTACGATAACCAGTCTTGTACTTGTACTGCAAAGAAAGAAAATATTCTAAGTATAGCAAATGATAGTCTATCATCTATGTGTCATACATTGCTTCATCAGTTTGTTGTACTTACGTCACTAGCAATGTCCCTGGAAGCTTTGGCTGCGATGATAGATACGGCATCATTGCGCAAATCATAACCCTTCTTCTTGGCCAGTTCATTGGCAAGTCTATATTGTTTCTGCAGAGCAAAACAGACTTAATATTTAAACATTTTTCATTTATTTTTTGTTGTCTTAAAACAAAAAAAAACCTCTAATATTCAACTGAATACACAACTCTTAATTTGAAATACTGACCTCACTATAGTTGATTTTGTTTTGCTTTGCAAGAACCACGTCCATTGCGTCTGGCATGATGTGAATCTTTGTTTTGTCATTGTTCCAAGCTTCAACATATTTTGACTGCAAGAATGAAGAGAGTTAAGCATTAAAACTGATGTCACAAACAATGCTTTAGACATTTTCCATAAGGGTTTAGTCATCAAATGTAAACATACCTTGTTCATAATTTCATTATTGGCTTTGGCCAAGACCAGTGGCATGTCTTCAGTTGTGCAAGTGAACTTGAAATTGCTTGGGTGCTGACGATACTTCTGTTCACTTAGGACTTCTCCAGCCTTTTTCGCTTTCTCAACATCAAGTGAACCAATGGGGACCCATCCGAGACCTTTTAGCCATTTCAGATCTGCCTTGTACACCGCCTAAGAGCAGAAAAGAGTGTGCAAAGAGTGCTTAGAAGCCTCATAAGAATGAGCCATAAAAAAACTGTGGTAACATCAGACTTACGTCACTCTGGATGTCATAGACTTGTCTGGCCTGGACAACGTCATTGGAGTCAGGCAGGCAGGTCCAGTTATGAAGGTAGGTTCTGTAGTTGGCATCATTGACCTGGATCTGGTTCTTCTTGGCCAACTCAAAAGCTATCATGTCCACTGGGAGGTGGAACTTAGTCTTGGACTTGTTGAAGTCCTTCTTGTAGAGAGCATCGCTAGCAATCCTAGCTGAGTTCAAAGCCAACATGAGCAGAGGATCATCCTGGATGCTGAGGGCTCCAATGTGATGACCAACTTGCTTACGGTAACCAGTCTTGTACTTGTACTGTGAAAAGTCCATTAAAAACATCCATTACATTCTGATAAGTACTCAATAATCACATTCAGGATCCAATAAGGAAAAAACTTACATTACTAGCAATAGCACATGATGCTTTTGCAGCTTGAATTGGGATGGCATCAGCGCGTAGATCGTAACCCTTTTTCTTTGCTTGTTCATTGGCAAGCTTGTATAGTTTCTAAAGAGTAAGAAAAGGTTATTTAAACACTGTGACTTAATGACAATTACTGTTTCCAATAAAACAATTAATGAATCTGGCGACATCACTAACCTCACTGTAGTTAACTTTGTTTTGACGAGCAAGAGTCACTTCCATCGAATCTGGCATAATGTGAATCTTGGTTTTGTCCTCATCCCAGGCTGCAGTATACTTTTGCTGAAGAAAGAACAAATTGGTTCGTTTTAAATTATTCTCAAACATACTTTCTATTATTAATTATGTGTCTCTAAAAAGAAAGTCAATTGACTAAACGTCAAGAAGCTCAGTGTCTAGTCAAATGGCTTCCACTTTCACCTTGTTTTTTATTTCATTGTTGGCCGAAGCTAGGACCAGATCCATGGAATCCATGTCTTTAGTGAACTTGAAATTACTGGGATGTGTGCGGTACAGTGTCTCACTGCCTATCCGGCTAGCGGTCTTCGCTTTCTCCACATCCAGAGATCCAATGGGAATCCATCCAGTTCCTTTGATGTAATTGTTATACTCAGATTTGTAGATGTTCTGCAGAATTAGAGAGGACGCCATTAAATCCACCATGTAAAATCAATTTGGAAAAAAAACGGAATTTTATAGAAATACATATTAATCACTCACATCACTTGCGATTGTCTGCATGTTGCGGGCTAGCTGTAGGTTCATAGCATCAGGCAGAACTTTAGAGTGTGAAATGATGTGCCTGTATCCAGCAAAGGTTTGAGCAGCCGTAGCCTGCTTAGCATGAACAACACTCAACATGTCCACAGGGGAATGGTACTTCAGCTTGGCCTTGTGGTAATCCTTCTTGTATAGTTTATCACTCTGTATCCTAGCCACCTCCATGTAATGCACCAGCAAGGGGTCGTCCTGGAGGCTACGGAAGCCAACGTGATGTCCTTTTGCTTTATTGTACTCCTTTTTGTATTTGTACTATAATGAGAAGCATTTGTAGAGGTCAGAAAGGGTAATATTAGGATAACACTAGTGACAGAAACATTCGATTATCTGAGTAACTCACATCACTGGCAATGTTTGTGGAGGTCCTGGCTGCAACCACTGATACAGCATCTGCCTTGAGGTCATAACCTTTCTTCTTCAGAGCTTCCAGTCCTGCTTTATAGGCTTTCTGTAGTCAAAACATGTTTCCAGCACAAGTTAAAATATAACACTGCTTTTATAAAATTTTCAGTGACTTGATCAGACACATTCAAGTTCTGATTCTGCTCTGAGAACCATTATCATTTGCAGAGAAAAAGCTGGGAATATTTTGTCTAAAATGTACGTTGTTAAAATATTCTTGTAAAATTGTGAAGATTCTGCAAAATCACAGAGAACCTACCTCACTGATGTTGACTGAATTAACCTTTGCAAGAAGAATTTCTGGACTGTCAGGCATGATATGGATCTTTGTCTTGTCCTTGTTCCATGCGTCTGTGTATGCTTGCTATAATGAAACACATTCAAAATATTACTTATTGATCAGTCCAGCCAAGTAATCCATTAAATAACACATCCATTAGATGCACATAAATCTCAAAAATGGCGGATCATTAATATATTAGTTCGTTAAAAAGTGTAATCTACCTTGTCCATTATTTTATTGTTGGCGGCAGCCAATGCGAGGTCCATAGAGTCCATAAGTTTGTGGAACTTGTAGTTGGAGGGATGAGTGCGGTAGTTGTGGTCACTCAGGATCTTTCCTCCAATCTTTGCGGTCTCTACACCTAGTGAACCAATGGGCACCCAACCCATACCCTTCATGACAGCATTGTACTCACTCTTGTATTCAACCTAGGAGACAACAAACGTAATGTTGAATCCTTTGGTACGTCAATACTTCAGTTCCATAGGTTATTATCTACCCCCTCCATATGGGATGTATGGATCTAAAAGAAGATGGACTTACATCACTGGAGCTGATGTTCATGGAGCGAGCTAACGCCAGGTTCATGGCATCGGGCAGCAGGGTGTAATGATGGAAACGCTGTTTGTATCCCGCATATGTCTGAACCTTTGAGGCGTTTTTGGCCTGTGCAACACTCAACATGTCCACAGGAGTGTGGTACTTCAGCTTGATCTTGTGGTAATCCTTTTTGTAATTCCTCTCGCTCTGCATCTTAGCCACCTCCATGTAGTGCACCAGCAAGGGGTCATCCCGGAGGCTACGGAAGCCAACATGGTGGCCTTTCGCTTTTTCATATGCCAGTTTATACTTGTACTGTAATCACAGAAACATGGATTCATCAGAAAAGATCACAGAATCATGCCAATACATGCATGATTTCGCAAACATTTATTAAAACATAATAAGATGACAATAGGTGGGATGATAGGATACTTACATTGCTAGCAATATTCCTGCCGGCTTTGGCAGCCACAATAGAAATAGCATCTGGTTTGAGGTCATAGCCTTTCTTATTCAATTCCTCAAGGCCAGCTTTGTAGAGTTTCTGAAAATAAACAACAAAAGGCAATGGAATAAAGCGCAGTGGACTTTTTTGCACTGATAATTAATGAGGATCTTTTGAATGAATGCAATAGTCATTCTTACCTGGCTCATGTTCAATGAATTGGCCTTGGCCAGGACAATTTCAGGACTGTCAGGCATCACATGAACCTTGAGCTTGTCCTTTTCCCAGGCAGCATGGTAGGATTTCTGCAACCAAAATCATTTAGATTTTCAGAGATTGACCATTTACACCAGTCAAACCAATGAAAATACACTGAATCCAGACTTGCCTTGTCCATGATCTTATTATTGGCGGTAGCCAATGCAAGGTCCATAGAGTCCATAAGTTTGTGGAACTTGTAGTTGGAGGGATGAGTGCGGTAGTTGTGGTCACTCAGGATCTTTCCTCCAACCTTTGCGGTCTCTACACCTAGTGAACCAATGGGCACCCAACCCATACCCTTCATGGTGGCGTTGTACTCACTCTTGTACTCAACCTGGTAGACAACAAATGTAATGTTGAATACTTTGTTAATTCCATTGTGGGATGTGTGAATCTGAAAGAATGTGGTCTTACATCACTGGAGCTGATGTTCATGGAGCGAGCTAACACCAGGTTCATGGCATCAGGCATCAGGGAGTAATGATGGAAATGCTGCTTGTATCCTGCATATGTCTGAACCTTTGAGGCGTTTTTGGCCTGTGCAACACTCAACATGTCCACAGGGGTGTGATACTTCAGCTTGATCTTGTGATAATCCTTTTTGTAGTTCCTCTCGCTCTGCATTTTAGCCACCTCCATGTAGTGCACCAGCAAAGGATCGTCCCGGAGGCTACGGAAGCCAACATGGTGGCCTCTTGCCTTCTCATACGCTTTTTTGTATTGATACTGTGATCAAAGAACAGTGGATTCTAGTCAGTCCAATACAATTCATAATGCAACTGCAAATTTGATTTGTTTATTTACTCTTTTCTGGTACTGCTGAACAGGTCCCTCAGCATTTTAATGCAAGATACATTTTGCACTTACATTGCTGGCAATGTGTCTTCCTTGTTTAGCAGCAACAATGGGAATAGCATCAGCTTTCATGTCATATCCTTTGGCAATGTCCACAAGCCACTGTGCCTTGTAGCGTGACTATAAAATAAGAGTACACAATGCAACAGTCAACCTGAACTAACAATGAACTAATGTTAACACACAGAACTCTACAGAAAAGTGTTTCTCTTTTATTTAATTTCGATTCAATATGCTTTTGTACTCACCTCACTCACAGTCTGGGCATTATACTTAGCCTGCAGGAACTCTGGGGCATCAGCTGGTAGGTTGTAGGTGTGCACAAATTTCTCTCCAGAGGCTTTATATGCAGACTAAATGGAATGAAAAGCAAACAATAACACATAAGTTCAAGATCATCATTCTGATTATCATTCACAAGAAATTATTGAAGTGCTCTTACTTTATTTTGTAGTTTTGTGTTGCTCATGGCCAAAACCATGTTCATCTGATCTGTTAGACTGGTAAATTTCAGTGTGCTGGGGTGAATTCTGTATGACTTCTCGTCAAGAGCTTTATTGGCAGCCTTGGCCTTCTCAACATCTATAGAACCTATGGGAACCCAGCCTGCTCCTTTGAAGACATTGTTGAAGTCTGATTTGTACAAATTCTAAAGAGATAAAAAATGATCTGTTAATCATTTTGTCAAAAGGCAACCATTCTAGGTTTAAAGGGTTACTCCACCCAAAAATGAAAATTTTGTCATTAATCACTTACCCCAATGTCGTTCCAACCCCGCAAAAGGTTCGATCGTCTTCGGAACACAATTTAAGATATTTTGGATGAAATCCGGTAGCTTTTTGACTGTCAAACAGCGCACAAGGATGCACTGTTTTCGTTCGAATAATAGCGTAAATACACGTAGAAAACATATCCGTGTATTGTGGCTGATAGAGAACACGTACATTGTTTTACGTCCAGTCTACGGTGACATAGAGGAGACGAATTGTTGACTAAAGTTTTTTTTTGTTTTTTTTGCGTACAAAAAGTATTCTTGTAGCTTCGTAAAATTATGGTTGAACCACTGATGGCAGATGGACTATTTTGACAACGTATTTCATATGTTTCTGGGCCTTGACAGTGTAATGTACTTGGCAGTCAATGGGACAGTCAAAAAGCTACCCGATTTCATCCAAAATATCTTAAATTGTGTTCCGAAGACGATCAAACCTTTTACGGGTTTGGAACGACATGGGGGTAAGTGATTAATGACAAAATGTTCATTTTTGGGTGGAGTAACCCTTTAAGTGTCATCATAGCCTTATTCCGTTGTTCTTACATCACTCTGGATCTCCATCATGTTGCGAGCCAGTTCAACGTGCATGGCATCGGGCAGCAGGGTGTAATGATGGAAATGCTGCTTGTATCCCGTATATGTCTGAACCTTTGAGGCGTTTTTGGCCTGCACAACACTCAACATGTCCACAGGGGAGTGGTACTTCAGCTTGATCTTGTGGTAATCCTTCTTGTAGTTCTTGTCGCTCTGCATCTTAGCCACCTCCATGTAGTGCACCAGCAAGGGGTCGTCCTGGAGGCTACGGAAGCCAACGTGGTGGCCTCTAGCCTTCTGATATGCAAGCTTATACTTGTACTATAAACAAAAAATAACACAACACTCAATCACAGCACTCAAACATTTTAAATAAATTCAATGGATGCTTGCTTACATCACTGGCAATATCCCGAGAGGATTTCGCAGCGACAACAGGAATGGCATCATGCTTCATGTGATGTCCTTTCAGAAGATCCTGCTTGTGTGCGTAGGTATAGTATGTCTGCAAAGGCAAAGGAAAACACAAGCTTTCAGCTGACAGTATAAGCTTTCAGTTGACAGAATAAGAAATGCAGCATTTTCACCTTGCTGATATTGACAGCGTTGTATTTGGCTTGTAGAAGCTCTGGTGCGTCAGCAGGGAGATGGTAAGTGTGCATGAACTTCTCACCACTGGCTTTATACAGCCTCTGGAAAACAAAATTGACATTCAGAAAGTAAAACATAAATTAAACATATTTAACCTTCATTATGGACATGTCCCTCACATCGCTTAGCTGCTGTGCATTCAGTTTGGCTTGTTCCATGACTGGGGTGTCCAGAACGCTGGTGAACTTGATGGTGTCTGGGTGTTGCCTGTACTTCTTCTCATTGAGAGCTGCACCAGCAGTCTTTGCCTTCTCAACATCAAGAGAACCAATGGGGATCCAGCCAGTGCCCTTCACGTAGTTCTCATAATCCTGTTTATACTGGACCTATTGGAATTAAACAACACAAATTTGTTAACACATTCACAGAAATACAAACTTATTTAATATCATTTATTGCTGTGATGGCAAAACCCGAATTTTCAGCAGCCATTACTTTTAAGTGTCGCAAGATCTTTCATAAATCATGTCTTATGATTACCAATGCTGAAAATATCTACTAATGCTGCTCAGGATTTTTGTGGAAAGTGCAATACATTGTTGTCAGGACACTTTGATGAATAGAAAGATTTTTTGTAACATTTTAAATGTCTTTACTGTCACTTCTGATCAATATAATGTATCCTTGCTGAATTTTCTTACCACTAACTAACCCCAAACTTTTGAAGTGTACTGTATATGGTCTGTATGATCAGTGTTAAGAAAAAAGTATGATGCTATTCATTTTTGTTCATTTAGATTACAGAGTCACATGCAGAGTTTAAGATGATTAAATGGTTCTTACATCACTGGAGCTGATGTTCATGGAGCGAGCTAACGCCAGGTTCATGGCATCAGGCAGCAGGGTGTAATGATGGATAGGCTGCTTGTATCCTGTGTATGTCTGAACCTTTGAGGCGTTTTTGGCCTGTGCAACACTCAACATGTCCACAGGAGTGTGGTACTTCAGCTTAGCCTTATGATAATCCTTCTTGTATAGTTTATCACTCTGTATCCTAGCCACCTCCATGTAGTGCACCAGCAAGGGGTCATCCTTGAGGCTACGGAAGCCAACGTGGTGGCCTCTCTCCTTCATATACTTCTTCTTATATTGAACCTGAAAGGCATCATAAATCAACAATATTTAAGTTCTGTTCCACACTGCAGTTTTCCATCCATTGGTCTCGTTTATGGACTTAAGAAAGAATCTCTTACATCACTAGCAGCATGTCTTGCTGCCTTCGCAGCTTTTACAGGGATGGCATCAGGCTTCAAATCGTAGCCCTTTGCAATAGTCTTCAGCCATTCAAGCTTATAGTATTTCTGAAAAGCAGAGATGCAATAGATATACAGAGTCATCCACTTTGCAAAAAACAACATGCCAAATATCAGTAAACATTAGGCTATTTTCACTTACATTGCTCATGTTGTAGGCATTACACCTGGCCTGAATGAACTCTGGGACATCAGGAGGCAGGGAGTATTTATTATGGATTTTATCCAGACCTTTCTTATAGTGGAGCTATAGTGAAAAAAAATATTCACAGATCACATAAATGTGCTGGTTTAGCATTTATAACCGTGTTTAATTACAGTAGGTGTTTTTGCTTACATCACTTCTTATCATCTGGTTGACTTTAGCCTGCAGCTGGAGAGGATGGTCATCAATAGCAGTAAAAGGCACGGTGTCTGGATGCTGTCTGTATTTTTTCTAAGTAAGAGGAAGAAAGGAATATTAAAGTTGCATTAATGATGAAAATAGAAATCAATTCTTGATATGGGTAAAAACATGAAGTGTCATACCTCACTTAAGATCTCCCCTGCTTTCTTGGACTTTTCAACATCCATGGAGCCATAAGGCACCCAAGGGGATCCTTTGACATAGTTATTGTAGTCGGACTTGTATTCATTCTGTGGTTACAAATGACAAACAAATCAGTAGCACGAAAAATGAAAGGCATGACTGATCATGGACTGCTATACAGTCTTGGTTGATGATCAAATGCAAATGCATTTGAAATGGAATAGTGTGTACATTAAAGGATTAGTTGACTTCCAGAATGAAAATTTCCTGATAATTTACTCATCCCCAGGTTATCCAGGATGTTTATGTCTTTCTTTCTTTAGTCAAAAAGAAATTAGGGTTTTTAAGGAAAACATTTCAGGATTTTTGCCCATATAGTGGACTTCAGTGGGAGCTAATGGGTTGAAGGTCAAAATTGCAGTTTCAACGCAGCTTCAAAGGGCCCTACAAGATCCCAGATGAGAAATAAGGGTCTTATCTAGAAAAAAGATCCGTCATTTTCTAAGAAAATTATCAATTTATATAATAAACTCTAAGTGTTTGTAAATTGACACATTGATGAAGGCGAGTTCGCCACAAAATGTGTTGTTTTTAAATTTTAAAACCATGTGAATAAAGGTTTTTTAGATTTTTTCACACTACTTGAGTGCCTTGAATTTATGAGTGGTTTGGTGATACAAAAGAATCCCACATTCAAAGAGCACTGATTCATGGATTTTTTCACTCAAGTAGCAGTTTTTTGCATATTTTTTGAATTTATCAATATCTATACTTTTTAACCAAAAATGCTCATCTTGCACTAGCTCGACTTCACGCATTAGGTAACCATGCATGCATGATGTAGATGGAAGTACCAAACCAGTGTTTACAAAGCAAACGTGCAAAGAAAGTCAAAAGTCCTTTACAAAAATAACGTCAAACAACGATGTCAGCCATATCCTGCCTTTTTTGAAAAGAAGTACACAGACAAAAAACTGCGTGTGACTTTTCCAACGTGATTACACAATGCATGAAGTGACGTATGCACATAGCAGAGCTAGTGCAAGACAAGCATTTGTGGTTAAAAAGTATAGAAATATTTTTTTCAGCCCTTTGAAGCTGCACTGAAATTGCAATTTGGACCTTTAACCCATTAGCTCCCATTGAAGTCCACTATACGGACAATAATCCTGAAATGTTTTCCTCAAAAACCTTAATTTCTTCGCGACTAAAGAAAGAAAGACATGAACATCTTGGATGACATGGGGGTGAGTAAATTAGTAGAGCAAATTTTCATTCTGGAAGTGAAATGGAAGTTAGGACCACATCAAATTAAATTTGTATTTGTGGCTTTCAGCACAAGTTTTTTTAAACTAGAAAGGCCATATATATCCTGGATTACTCCTACAATGATCTTTTAGAAGATATATGCATGTAAAATTCTTTGTCTTTTTCTTTCAGGACCAAAAATATTGACGACTCGTCATGCACTCTAAAATGCTGAGTTCTCCTGCACTCTAAATATATATTAGAATAACAATATCTCCACAATTTTTATATTACAATACAAAAGAACATCAGGCAGTCAGGCATGGGGAAATACTTCAGACTAGAATAGCATAGTTTGCATGGTTCACTATTTTTTTTTTTTAAAAAAAGAGAATCCTTTCAATCAGAATCCTTTCAAGCCTTTTTCAACCCTCTTCATGTTAAAAGGAAATACTTCAGCCAACAGAGAACTTGTCAATCTGTGCTTATTTTAGTGTGTCTAGAGCAGCAGGGATCCTTACATCACTCTGAAGAACGTTGGCCTTCTTTGCCAGGTCCAGTGGTATGCTGTCATAAGGCATGAGATAACGGTTTGGGATATTCTTATAGCCAGTCATGCTGGCAATGGCCTGAGATTTCTTAGCAAGTGTCACAAGCATCATGTCCAGTGGAGTATGGTACTTGGTCTTCAACTTCTCATAGTCTTTCTTGTACTCACGCTGTTTGGAAATATTTCAGAGGATCAAAAAATTAGTACATAAAAAAACTTCAAGATTGTGTAGCTATACAAGTTATCAGTAATGCACTAGCTGATCCGTACCTCACTTTGCATTTTAGCAACATGTACTGAATGCATGATCTTGGGGTCATCATTAATGCTGAGGGCACCAATCATATGTCCTCTGTTCTTCTCATATTCCTTTTTGTATTTCACCTAAAATTAAAGAGCAAATCAGTGTCACAATTACCTGAAAGTTCACACACTGTCAAGTAAACAACCCAAATATCCCATTTACTTACATCGCTGGCGATGTTAGTGTGAGCACGGGCTGCCAGGATTGAAATAGCATCTCCTTTCACCTCAAATTTCTTTGCTTTATTTTTTTCCCATTCAAACTTGTAACACGTCTGTGAACATGAAATTGAAAAAATAGAGCATTATGATCAGGTTTCAGTTCAATGCACTTGAATGAAGATCGAATGTACTTACATCACTAAGGTTATACGCATTAACTCTAGACTGAATGAAGAAAGGGTAATCAGGAGGGAGGTAACACTTGAACTTCTCCTTCTCATACTTTTCCTTGTAATTGAGCTGTAAAAAGGAGAAAAATGTCAGTGATAATATATTCTACATCACATGTATAATTATAATGGCAAGTCTGACATATCATGTTTATATATATATATATACATATAAAATCAGATTGCCCTAGTAAATTTCCCTATATTGCCCTAGTGTTCTACGATTGTGGTGTTCAGTGAAGCAGGATGAGCTTGATGAACACCACTAGATGGCTTCTCGGTCTGGTTTGCTTTTAGTAGTTTAATAGGCTTTGAGTGCCTGTGACTTACTCGAAATAGCACAAACAACAGCTCTAATAATATGTCTAGGGATTCACTCTATTGTCAGCGGCACTGAGATGACAACTGTGCTCTAATAATGAATGCAGGGATTTTTCTAGGGCAACATTTGACAAGGTCCATAAACCACCTGCTATTTTGTTTACTGTTGCTTTGTTTTTATTACTTATTTATAATAATTCAAACTTGTTACGTACATCGCTCAGCTGTTTGGCGTTGATGGCAGCTTGGACTAGAACAGGTGAGTCTGTCACCTGTGTGAACTTAACCTTGTCTGGATGTTGTCGATAAACTTTCTGCAAAGAGAAACACACACAAAAATCACCTCATGTCAGGTTCTGCACACACATACATATATATATATATATATATATATATATATATATATATATATTTACTTACATCTTGACATTGTTGAAGCTTCTTAGTTGCTTCATATTCAGGTGTAACAGTTTGAGGGAAGAAACACCTTGTCTTCATGTCCTCATAATCAGATTTGTAGAGTTGCTTTTAAAAGACAAAGAAAGCAAGTGTGAATACACAAATTCCTTTTATAAATCAAGAAGATGAAAACATACGCAGATGGACATTACGGTAACTTACATCATTCTTCAATTCTTCCATCTTCTGGCAGTGAACTGTAAATACATCTTCATAGCTACCAACATAATGACCCTTCACTTCATTTTCATACTTTTCTTTATAACGAACCTGAGGAAAGAGAACAATATAAACTTGAGATATGCGGAAATATCAGATGTTTATTGCAAAATATGAAATCATAACTCACATCACTGAACTTCTTCAGTACACTGTCCATCCTGAATTTGGGAGTGTCGCAGTAATTGATGCTGAATCCCCGAGATTTCTCATAATTAGCTTTATATACTTTCTAGAAAAGGCAAAAGAAAGGCATGTCAACAATGACTAAGAGATTTAAGATAACCTTGGTTTATTTCAAGACAGAATTGTTGAATTCTCAAAATAACACCTTGAGAGGGAAATGCTCCCATAATACTTTGAACTTTTTAGGGTCCTTTTGGTTTAAGGTACGTGCCAACCAGCGGTCACACAGATAGAATCCCATACAATTATCAGGTCTAATGAGATGTGATCATTTTAAATGAGTTGCATATTCACACTAATTGAATTACGAAGCTATAATCCACAACATCATTTACTCATTAACACTATGAAACTGAGCATTGCTAAAAATCTTTTTGAATTTTTAGACAAGAACTGTAACACTGTAACATATTTAGTTTTGTCAATGTTGCCAGTATTTGTACGTCCCTAAATAATTTATTTCAGCGGCCTTGTGGCAATAGTTGAAGAGTTCAGATGCAAAACCAGCTAAAAGCCATCTCGGTCAAAAATTGGATATTGGAGTGAATGCTCTCGACACATATTATACATCCATCAAATACTTTTACATCAAAATCGCTAAAATACCAGCCTCAGCCCAATCAGAAGTGCCACTACTTAGATAGAAACCTATACATCGGAGCCTGATAAAATGCATTTTTTAAAGAAAGTCATCAGATGGATTTAGAGGCTTTTGCATCTGAACTCCTCATTTATTATGCACAACCTTAGTAAAAACCTCTTAGACCATAAACATTTCCTGTCAAAGCAGACCACTTTAATGATTAAGATCTGGATTAACATACGTACATCACTCAAGATGGTGCCTGCGTATCTCAGCTGTCTGAGAAGGGGGTTCTCTGTAGCAGGGAGAACGTTGTAATCGGACGTTGCTTTTGTCTTCTCATAGTCCTTCTTATATTTGACCTGTTGAGGTGGGAAAAAGCATATATTATTAGCTGTAAAACTAACATGAGTCATTGGTTCTTTTTGCATTGTTTAGGACTCAGAAAAGCTTTTTTTAAAGTCAACACACAAATTCTCAACCCTGGTTTCTTTCATAGCTACTGTGCATAAAAATACTCAGGATCTAATCCTTTGTTTTTTCATGTCCTCTCTTGTAATGCAGGCGATGTAAGCAATGTCATTAGTAAGCAGGGATCAACAGAGATGACCAGATCAGACATGTGAATCTCTGGATTGACTCATGATCTGTTTAAAGAGTCGTCACAGGAAGGTCGTTTCCATACAATGAGAGAAGATGTCTAAAAAAGCATGTCTATCAGTAACTACCTCACTTATATTTTTTATTAGGAGGCAATACTTGAATGACAGAATGTTTTAAAACTATTTTTTTACATTTATTTTACATTCTGCATATATATATATCTATATATACATATATCTATTTACACTCCACTATATGTGAAATAATAAATAATAATAAATAAATTCCCCAAACTTACCGTACTTGCAGCTTCACGAGCCTTTTTATTGGAAGCGTATGTTGGTGTGTCTGTTTGCATAAAATAAATTTGGTCTTTCATATCTTCAAAATCAGCCGTATATTTTTTCTGGAAAGAAATCAAAGTGTGACATTAATATTAAGAATTTTATATATATAAAGAATAATGTGCATGTTTCACTTTGATAAATGCATTTATTTGAACTATTCTATCAGAATGTGTTTTTGAAGCATGCTGGGTTTCTTGCACTTACATCACTGATGTTGTCCATAACCATTCTAGCAACAGCGACATCAAAGTAGGGGGTTTCACACCATTTGCCCTTGACGTTCTTGTTGTAATCCTCATGATATTTAAGCTGTGAAAAATGTAAGTGTTTTTTATTAAATGCTATTTTAGCAAGCACAATCTATTGTTGCAGTGACAGAAAATATTTAAATGTAATACTGTAGACTAAATCACTAAACAGCTATAAGTCTGTTAGATGGAAACTTAAAAAGGATTCAGACAAGACAAAAATCAAGGAAGTCTTACATTACTACGATTGGCGAAGTTTTTCTTGGCCAGTTCCACCTCTGGGGGATCAGCCAGAGACGTGTACTTTGCCTTGCGCTCATCATGGCCCTTCTTATAAACAATCTGTTAAGGTGAAGCACAAAAAAAATGTCAGGGCAGTTTCAAATGCAATAAGAGCAGATGTAGCAATATTTTTAACAAGAATAATAAAAGAAATAAAATAAAATAAAATAAAACAAAATAAAAATATAGCTGCAAGCAGCGATTACCAGGGATCAAGCGCTTTAACCCCTTAACTGTCACTCCCATTTTTGAACATAGACGTGAAAATCCAAACTTAATCTTTTATAATTCATTAACGAAAACATATTGTAATATGATTTTGATGTGCATTTTCCATGGTAATGCAATGTCTGATTTTAAAATGCTTTTCAAAGGATGAATTTTGAGGTTTTAATTTTTCATCTGATATATAATTTCTTATGATGTCTAAAGCATGATAGAGAAAAAGGCAATGTCTAGCTGTGACAAAGGCCAGAACTCCTGTTATGAAGTAGATTTTTGAGGTACACTTTTGTATTAAATTAATCTATTACTTTTCCTACATAATTTGTAACACAAAAAATGGTAAAATATCTATTTAGGAAATGTTTTTTAACATTTATGACTCACAGCGCCAGCTGTGGTCCGATTTATTAACCCTTGTGTGACCTTATGGACATTTTTGTCCATTTCAGTTTTGTTTTTTGTTATAAGTATGCCTGTGTTAGTGCCAACTGCATACATTTTGGCTCAGGTGTTTTTTATTGGAATTTTAATATTTTACCCTCATTTCCTTCAAAAAATCTATTTTACCCTCCGTACAAAAAATACTCACACTCAGGACCTTAAGGACAAAAATGTATACATTGAAACCCATTAAAACTGCAATTTTTGAACCCAGGGCCATTTGACTACAAAATTATGCAATATTTGCTAATAGGCATTCATTCATTCGGAAAGGCTTCAAATTGTACATTTTTACCATTTTTCACTAGATTGTACAATTTTTTCAAATTTGCCATATAAAATAAATACTCGCTTTATTTGTGTTTTCTGCTTATGCTTATTATAGTCTATTATAGAGTCAATTGGAAAAATAATGCAGCTATAATTGTGCGGGTATGTTGGTAAGGATGTCAGAGTGTGGTTCGCATGTGTTTACTAAAAATTTGATGTGTGTAATTAGTTAAGAAATTAATTAAGAAATTAAATTGTACTGGCAATCAAAAATCCCACTCCATCTATGAGTCACACCCTTGGGAGGGTCACAGGGCCATGTGAAAACTATGAATAAGGTCAAAGAAGGTTAATAAGCTTTGAGGATTTTTCTTTTTCATCCAAACACACATCTTAATCCTGGATTGCACTTTTTCATTTGTTATTGTTTTTGTACAGAGATAAAAGGTGAGCTTGAATTTGATATAGAAGTTCAGGAACCCCTAAACACATTGTTTTGGTTTTCACCACAAGATAATGC
This sequence comes from Cirrhinus molitorella, assembly GCA_033026305.1. NCBI lineage: Eukaryota > Metazoa > Chordata > Actinopteri > Cypriniformes > Cyprinidae > Cirrhinus > Cirrhinus molitorella. The sequence continues at coordinate 24,420,446 of CM065122.1, read as the reverse complement.
TGATTGTTTAGTCCTTTATATGTTATACAAAGTTTGAGTTGACACAGGTGTTCTCACAGCCAAACCTATAAATATGTGGTGCTTAAGGGCTTGCTCATTTCATAGCTTGCAAGATGAAGAGACGTTACTCAGCAGAGGAAGCTCTGGGGCTAGTGTTGTCCACTGACAGTGAGCACACAGGTGCATTAGAAGCTAAGGATGAAAGAAACCAGCTTTTAAAGCGTTAAAATTCTGAAAATGAATGAATGTTTGGTAATTATGAATAGAAGAGATGCTGATAAAAAAAACTGTCAGTGAAAGTGGAAAAAAAATATTAATATATAAAATTTCTATGACAGTTTTTTGACATGGACATTTTTGTCCATTATGGACCTAAGTGTTAGTTTTTTAAACAAAATTTGACACTACATAACAAATATAAATGCCTCAAAATTTATGTTGTTGTTATTCACTGACACACCCAAGAATTTATTAAGCAAAGAAAAAAAAATCTGCTTAGAATTTATTATATGGAAATAACTACTATTTTTCATTTTTTCATAAAAAAACACCTGTGGCATTATGTATACAAACTAGCATTTAAAGGGTTACAATTCTGAAAATTAATGAATGTTTAATATCTATGGATATAACAGATGCAGGTTACAAAGATTTATGACATTTTTGTCCATTTTGCATCTATGTGTAACTTTTTTTTTTGAACGCACAAGGGTTAAAACTTTCCATGTTTGTTTAGAATCACCTGTCGCATGTGCTCACCAGGTTTTGTTAAGTATTGAGTTTTCCTTTAAGCTTTATAGGATTTTGGGTAAATTTAAACAGGCCCCTTTTCTAAACAAACCGGTTATAGCTTCCCAAAGGGTAAATTCCAATATTTTTTGATAATTATTAACCTAGAGAGTCCAGAGAAGTGTACTGCAGTGTTTTCTTCCTGACCGAGTGAAAAAACTTAGGACTTGTTCACAAAAAGTATAAGTAAAATCTTCTCAATCATTTAACAAACAATTTGATTGACATCAGTGATTCTAGAGGCAAAGCTGTCCAGAATGAGGAGTTCTATCATATGATATGAATATTGCGTGTATGTACAATATATATATAATATGCCGTGCAATGTACAATCGTTTACACTATTGAAAATTGTGATATCGCCCTCACTGTGTGACTTCTTTCAAATTTCTCACAGACCTTTCTAAAAAGGATATTCAATCATCGTAGAAGGTGAATTCAGTCAATGGCAGCCATGTTTTTGGAGATATGCAAATGTCCTTATAGGCACTTGTGGCACTTTGGACTACTTTTGTTTTACCTTCTGAGTTTGGCAAAGAAATCTCATTCCATTTAGGAGTTATAGGCATTTTACTAAAAGTGGCCCCTGCCCCTTTCAAATATTTTGGCGTCCCTTTGTGACAGTGAGTCAAAAGTTTTTTGATAATTATTGATATTCACTCTCCAGAGAATCTTCCTGTACTGGTTTGGTTCTGATTGGATGAAAAACCTAGGACTAGATCACAAAAGTAGGCTTTTCAAAAAATCCAAAATATTCTAAAATATAAGGATTCCAATGACATAAGACACAGATTTCTGATCGATTTCATACTTTTAATCGCTGTAGCGCCCCCATCTGGCCGACTGGGGCTAGCCTCGGTGACGCTGTCGGCAGTGTGAGTACTACCATCCCTCAAGTTTCAAGTCTCTACGACTTACGGTTTGGTTTGCATTATCAGTTTTACAAGGAGATCCTTGGCCATTTTAACAATTATAACAGGGTTTCAGCGCTGCGCTCTTAAACCCCTAATAAAATAAAATAATTTTAACAAAAAACTGTTTTCCTAATTGTTGGATGCCAACCGATTAAATGACAATTGTTTTAGTATTTTGTTTTATTTACTCAGTTAAATATCACGTTCACTCACATCACTGAGGACTTGTTGGGCCTTGGCCACCCTGCGCAGCTCTGGGCTGTCACTGTAAGGATAGTACATGGTTTTATCCTCGTCCCATGCCTCTGTGTACAGTTTCTGAAAGAGATATTCAATCATTGTAGAGGGTGAATCAGCCAGTAATGACAGTATAAATATCACTTTAGTACTTATCTCCTACTAAGACAGGAATCAGAGGTCTACCTTGCTGTAATTTGCTGCATTCTTCACCGCAAGAACCAACTCAGGGGCATCGGGAGGGAGCAAGTACCTATCCTTGGTCTCATCCCATTTTTGCCTGTACAGAACCTGCAAAAGGCATATAGAAAGAACAATAAAGAACTTATGTTATGACAATAACAAACACAAGGAAAGGAGTCAGGATTACACTTGTTGGGTTTGGGTAGTCATTAGGTTGGGTAGACACCAGTACTTACTTTGCTGATGAGCTCAGAGACATGCTTTACATGGCCAATCTCACGAGCTTCACCATCATAAAGGCTGGTGGTTTTGGCCTTCAGTCCTTCCATACGGTATTTCACCTGGGTTACCAAAAATATATTCATTATCAGTAAGAAGTTTCTGATTGTTGCTTATTAGGAGATCAAAACTAAAAAGCATCAGTTAAAAACCCCAAGTGAATATAAAGATCTAGCAAATTATATTCAGACTGAAAAGTACGAATATGTTTCATCAAGGGTACATACCTCACTGAGCTGCTCCTGGGCCTTCTTGATGCGAATCATCTCAGGTGTGTCAGCCGTAATGTCATAGGGCTGCCCCTTTGATTTTTCATATGCCTCCCTGTATTTATTCTACAAAAAACATACAAATTCAATTTGCATTACAGAGCAGTCAAGATAAGACAAGTAAGATAATTACATTAAAGTGAACCTTTTTTTAAGGATTCTGTCACTTTTGATTCATTTAATGCATTCTAGCTAAACAAAAGTTTTCTTTTTTTTTTAACAAACTGTGAATCTAGCAACCTCTACTGAGTCTAATTCTACCTATTATCTGGTTTGATTCCAATGGTTCTCAAACTGTGGCACTGACATGATGTTGTCTCACTTCAATAATTCAATTCACAGTTATGAGTGTCATTTGGGATCAATAACAGTGATGGTCCAATTAAATTCAGTGAAATAGGAACAAAACAGCAGTTTAGGAAACGTACGGATTAATAGCACAAAATACTGTACTTTCTTTGTTATTTGCTTACATGGCTGTACTGGTCAAGCATCTTCTGGCTGTGTGCCAGGTAAGGAGTCATGAACTTGGAGGTGTCCACCTTCACCTTCTTCCTAACCGTACGCCTGGGAAGGCCACCAGGTGCAGCCTTAAAAAAAACAATAAACATTTAAGACAGATGCACATGGCTTAGAGAAACATCTCTTAGATTTATAGAATTTCATCACTGAAAGCCAAAACTTTTTAAGAACCAAAACACCACATTATCGAATATAATAAGCAATCAAGCATAATTTTTCTGTACAATTTAATTTAGCCTAAATTGATTCACACCAAAACCATTTTCAGTATCTAGTTGTCCAACACTTACCTTCAACTTCCTCTGCAAATGGTATTTAATTATTTTAACATGCAAGTTAGTATTTTACTTTTTATGACAAATGAGTGAAAAAGTATACAGAATTTGGAAAACATTTTAGTACAGTTCAGTAAATTAGTATTGGTTAGACAGTTTTTCCATTAACATGTACACTACCAGTCAAAAGTTTTTGAACTGTAAGATTTTTAAAGAAGTATGTTCTGCTCACCAGGTCTGTATTTATTTCATCCAAAGTACAGCAAAAACAGTAAAAAAAAAAAAATTAGTAAAAAAAATAGTAATAGTAAAAAAAGATATTTTTACTATTTAAATTAACAGTTTTATATTTTTATATATTTTAAAGTGTATTTTGTCCTGTGATTTCAAAGCTGAATTTTTAGCATCATTACTCCAGTCACATTATCCTTCAGAAATCATTCTTATATTCTGATTTGCTGCTCAACAGCATTTTTTATTATTATTATGTTGAAAACAGTATAATTTTTTCAGGTTTCTTTGATGATTCAGAAGAACAGCATTTATCTGAAATAGAAATCTATTGAATGGTATAGTGTGTAATGTTACAAACGCTTTTTATTTCAGATAAACGCTGATCTTTGGATCTTTCTATTCATCAAAGAATCCTAAAAAATTTACTACTTGATAACAATAATAAATGTTACTTAAACAGCAAATCAGCATATTAGAATGATTTCTAAAGGATCATGTGACACTGAAGACTGGAGTAATGATGCTAAAAAATGTTGCTTTAAACATAGGAATATATTACATTTTAAAACATATTAGAATAGAAAGCAGTTATTTTAAATAGTAAAAATATGTCACCATATTACTGCTTTTGCTGTATTTTGGATCAAATAAATGCAGGCTTGGTGAGCAGAAGAGACTTCTTAAAAAAAAAAAAACATTAAAAATCTCACTGTCCAAAAACTTTTGACAAATAGTGTATTTGAAAAAGAAAAAAAAAAGGAGAAAAAACTACAGGAAATTTATTTTTTGAACATGCAAACCAAGCTCATTAAGCATTAGTTTTACCACACACTACTACAGCTTTAGACAGACATAAACTAAAGTAAACATCACTTTAACTCACATACAGAAAGCTCCATTAACACACCCTCACTGTCAACATTAGCGCTGTGGCATTTGCATAGCTCTGAATCATGGGGGCTATTTTTTGTAAATGTGCTACACTCACAACTTACTTTGGACATATTATTCTGTTTTCACTGACACATGAATTGTTAAACAAGGAAGTTTGTTTAATAATCCACTCTTTATGTCGGTATCATTTGGATAGTTATTAATAACAACTAAACCAGTATGTGAAAGGAATATAGAATAGCCCCCATGGCATGTGGAAAGGACGCAGATCCGTTTCACCAGGGTAGATCATTTACCTCAACACCATGAGACATTGAGGTGGTCGTGGTGGTGATTGTTGGACCCTCCTCATAGTAGTACTATAAATATAGGGAAAAACTCTGGGCTTTCAAAATGACGATCACACACTTCTGGAAAACACTACAATCTAGGAAAGTGACTTTTTCCTGCTCTGGTTGTCGCAGACTGTTTAAAACAAACATTGTGAATAGAAATACTCACACACCCTAACAAGTAACATTTTAAGCTGAACATACTCTACCAGTCAAAAGTTTAAATTTTTAAATGTTTTTTTAAAGAATCCTCTTCAAAAGTTAAAATATTCAAAAAGTTATTCAAATAGAAAACCGTTAATTTAAATAGTAAAAACATTTTAAAATGTTACTATTTTTGCTGTACTTTGGATAAAAAAGCAGGCTTGGTGAGCACAAGAGATTTCATAAAAAAAAAAAAAACATAAAAAACAAAAAAAACTTTTGACTAGTAGACTATTTTGTAATTCGTGGCCATGTTATCTTATTTTTCCCCCCACATGTTCTATGCTTAGTAGTTCTGGGACATTAAAACCTAAAAATAATCTGTGACGTTGCTTGTGATCAATACTGGTCTTTCTGAACAAAACTATATTGATCTATAAACATGTTGTTACTCATAAAAACCTCACTCAGTACATTGTGTTTTAGTATTACATTTTTCCCCATGGAATGTTGTTTCCTCCTCTTCTGTTAATTGAATATCTCAGCAGTTGTTTAGGGAATAAAAATATAGTAATGCTGTTGTTTCCCAGCGGACCTCTGACTATGACTGACAGAGCCGAATGACTGGCTGGTGCTAAGAACATTTTAGCGCCCTAATGACCTCACCACTATTATTATTTGCAGCTAATGTTATTGTCATGGTGGTAAATAGAAACAGCAGGTCAGGGAACAAATTCCAACACAAACGCTCACATACAAGTCTGAAAGCAGTGTATCAGATTCAGCCATACACGTGATTCCTGAACTATCCCTACTGGTATTTATTCAGATAGAATCTCTTTGACAGAATCTCTGAAATTGTCCTGGGATGCGACATCACAAAGGCCTTCACAGAATACCTCAAATAGCATGAAACCAGAGCAGGAAAAAACCTATGAATTAACAGGAGCTAGAGGCTTCTTTATTTGGACCAGTGGATGGCAGAAATACATACAGACCTAGGTTTTAAGATTTTGTAATTTGTATACTTTAACAGACTTAAATCTTTAAGACTTAGAGCTCTCTCTCCACCACTTACAGATGTTTTTTTTCCACAGGGCCTCCCCCCAAAGCATTTTAACAGCATGACGTTAACAGCAAGAGTGTAATTTACAACACGGCTCGTCTCATTTGCCCCTCCGCGAGGCTGCCGTAGATGTCCACTTCTATATTTGTATCTCTGGAAAGAACAACTCAGCCAAAGCTGAAGGCTGCTTTTCCATTAATGGGGAGAAAACTACATAAAACACATCAATTAAAAATAAAAGTTCTTTATTGGCATTAATGTTTCTATGAAGAACCTTGAACATCCATGGAACCTTTCAAATGCAGAAAAGTTTCTTTATAGTGGAATAATGTTCTTTAGATTTTTAAAGGTTCTTTGGGAAACCTAAAATTGTTCTTCTATGGCATCACCATAAAAAAACACCTTTTTGGAGCTTTTATTTTTAAGAGTGTAATAAAAAAAAAACGTAAATAAGTATTCGAAAAACCAACAAAATATTAAAGGACACAGTGTGAATCTCTGCTTTCCATTGATCCAATGAAAGAAGCCGTTTAAATTAACGCTGATGTTTTTCAGGTCCTATTCTAAGTGTAGATGAAAGTAGTAGTGAAATCAGAGCGTATATATATATATATATATATATAAATATATTCCAAAATATTCTGTTGAGATTCCCATCTTCTTAAAATGCAAGATGGCAAATTTCCATTTCCCAGATACATTAAAGGGGAATCCAAAAGCAAACAGTTCTTTCAAAAATACCTAATGAATGAGTCTGTAGCTGTGAATGCAATGGTTTGGTAAACCCCTGTAAGATATCTAACAGAAATGGACTTGAAAGTATACAAGGTCTACTTTAACTCTATTTCTCTTGGAAATACTGAATTAAAGTATCAACCTTCTGCTTTCACTCTTCCATTGAACACTCAGACACATTTACAGTTTCAATGAATAACAGGACAAAAACACAGTGAAGTAAACAAAACTGCTGGAAGCTTCAAGAGGAGCTGTGGTTAAATTCTTTCTTCAAAACACCACAAACTTGGAATATATGCAAAGTTAATGCTAATTAAGCAATTGTAATTAAATTGCTTCGAAATAACGCTACATTTTTCCGCTCATAATGAAGCTTGCAGTCGATTTAGTTGCTCTGAACAGAACATAATCCCACTGTTAGTATAAAAGTTGAGAGTATTATATCTAACAATGGTTATTTCCATTCAGGCTTATTTGGTTTGATCAGAAAAACATTACAGTAGCATGTTCCTGCAGAGGTCATTACAAAGCTGTCAAGTGAATGACGGTTTGCCACGTATGTAACTGACATCTCATTAAGGCATTAAATGTATTACATCCATTTAAAAGTGAATTGATACATTGATTACTGATAATAAAACATGCATTGAATGGAATTTACTGCACTAGAGCCTCCAAGGAGGAGGTCATTTGAAATGGGATCCAATGCTAATCATATACGACATGGCAGCTCCTACTGAACTGCTGACGGTGGAGGTATCATAGATCACTATTCATAGGGTTCAAACCTACCTATAGGATTGAGATCTATGGGGCGTTAAGCTGAAAAGCCTATATAAGCTATTCAAGGGGCAATCCAAAATAATGTAGAGCAGCACTACTGTTATTCTTTCAACGAATGAGGCGACGACCTCTAAACAGATGATAAAATATGGACTGCAATGTATTAAATTTATATCTTACCTCCTCCACAATCTCTTCTTCATACTCTTCTTCTGATGCCATCTTCAAACAGACTTAGTGAGTCTACAAAAGAAAATTCACATATGTAAATACGAACAGCATTAAACTAATTTCAGTTGCAGACAGTGAGAAATAAACAGCTATTTAAGGCAAATAAACCATAGGAAGTTAAAGTGACCCTCACGGAAGGATTTCAGTTTCACCAGGACTTGAAGGCCAACATTCACAATACGCCAGGTATGATCTGTCAAGTTTAAAGTTGAAGTTAAAAAAACAAACTAAAAGTGTAGAAGCTGACGTACCTTTACTATAGAAGGTTACAGTAGAATTTCAGCAACCCTACAGTAAAGATGGGTGTTCGCTTTCCATCCACTCGTGTCCCAATCTGCTATTCCACTTTATGTATTCCTGCAAACCTAAACAAAGACAAAAATGTGTCAGTTTTCCTCTGACTGAGCTGATGCTTTAGTGTGGGTGGTTCAACAAAAGCAAAAATCCTATTTTGTGCTGAAATCTTTCTGCAGGCCTTGGTAGGTGAGCGGGTTTGACACCTAAGACCCCCCAAAACGCTGCGCCTCCTGGCTGAAGCCTTGCGACAGCTGCTCTGAATCGCTCCAGCTATTTGTCATGTAAGCCAATGCTGCAGGCTGATTGGCTGGCTTTGTTTAGCTAGTGGAGCTCCAATGCCTTCTGAGGCTGCAGGTTAAATTTAGGTCTGACCACTAACTACCCTTTTTTAGGACCCGACTCCCAGAAAATGACATCAAATGATGGTTTTCTATGCATTTTCGTTAAAAAGATTGAGAGGAATGTGAATGGGACTTTAACAAACTCCTGCCCATGAGGTGAGGTGCTTCAGAAAGTCTTCCAGGAAAAAAAAAACTAAGTCCAGGAATAAGTTCCAGCTTTGAGTAAACGGTAAATCAGTCAAGTCAGATGATTCTCATCAGGCCTTGGTTTAAGGACCAGCATCGCTCTGAGCATCACTTCCATCTACCAACAGGCTGTAGAAGATGGTCAGTCCAACTGAGCAGCAGGCCATGCAAAGAGTGCTGGAGAGTGTAATCTGGTGTGCAGGATATTCGTGTTTTTTTCTTTGCTTACCGGTGACTTTAAAGTTAAAACGTTTCCCAAGCTGCCAGAGCCTCCCCAACTCTTCCCTCCTGAGAAACGCTGGGCAACAGCTCACAGCTGCAACGGCACTCCGGTTATCATGTGCTCCTTTCCACCAATCAGTGGGCAGTATTCTCAGGTTTCAAATGCTAAATATACATTAGCGACCCTTCAGAAAAGTGCACCTGTTCAGCAAATCATCAGTAATACAACTATGAGGAAGAGAAGAGAAAATACTGTAAAATACCTGTTTTCTCTTAATGAGGGAAGGTAGGGATGTTGCATTCACCGAGGTGGAATTTAGTGTAGGTATGTATCAGTTTGGGGAGTAGTGGAGATCTACTGAGGTCTTTTCTGCGGTCACTGGTTTACATCCAAGTGTACATGGAATCCAAAGGCTGAAATCAGGTCAAGGCTGGGGGCAAGAGGGAAATAAACTTTTGACTTGTCCACCCAATTACAAACATCTGACTGAGGATAAGAAATCAATATACTATCTATAGGCAAAAAACTCGATACATGTGATTCGGTAAAGAATCCTCATACAGTTTCTCGCAGTTTGCTTTTTTGTTGTTTTTGTTACAGGGATAGTTTACCCAAAAATGAAAATTCTGTCATTGTTTACCCTCATGTAAGAACTGTTCATCTTCAGAACACAAATTAAGATATTTTTGATAAAATCAGAGAGCATTTTGATGCACAGACGCAACTGACACGTTCAAGGCCTAGAAAGGTAGTAAGGGCATCGATAAAATAGTCCATGTGACATCAGTGGTTTAATCGTAATGCTATGAAGCTATGGGAATAGTTTTTGTGCACAAAGAAAAACAAAAAACAGAAATAATCCATCTCTCTTAGCTCATCATCTCAAAGAGAGACTTTGTCGCTAGATCTAGTGACTTTTTTCAGACATGATGTCATCTGGCAACATTTAGTGATTTTTCACAAGTATAGGTCTCTGCAGGAAAGTAATGGGAGTTATCAAATCGGGGTGTTTTTACACCATGTTACCTGATTGGCTGATGTCATAGTGGTGGTAGGTTTAGGAGTGCATTCAGGTAAGGGGGCAAATTTTTATTGCAAGATTTAGAAGCACCCAGCAGTTTGAAAACACCCACAAATTCAGAAACACCCACGTTTGCTCTACAGAAACCTTAATATCACTTTTCAAGATGGCTTTAGCTACTTTCCATAGAAAGAAGTTGGCAACACTGCATCATCTGTATATTCAATGCATTTTATTTTGGGTGAACTATCTCTTTAACACTAGAGTGGGCATTTTAGATGGTCTGACCACCCTAATTAAGTTTAAGTTTTGTAAAAGTAGTTTATTATTATTTTAGGTAACGTACACATACATTTCAAAAGGGGTTTAAAACATTTTAGTAACATTAAAAGTTTGATTGAAGTTATTTGTAGGAGCCACAGTGAAATACCTCTGTGCCCCAGTAACACTGCTAAATCCTTATCTGATGATAATGATTACAGTGTAGTGTAGTATAGAAATAGAATCGTTTTCCTTGACAAAATTTCAGCAATAATAATGTTCTATTAGCTGTTCAGAATCACAACTAGCTATGCCAGATCCGCGAATAAACAACTCTTTTGATGTCTGAGGAAGTTTAGGAATCAGTTTGATTAGTTTGGACCGTTAAGAATCGTTTGAGGGGTTTTTCACAGGGTGCTCGGCCATTTGAACATTTTATGAGTCAGGCTTCTGGTCTCACCCACATCCAGCTATTTTTAGCTGTACAAAATAGCTGGTTTTGCTGCTTGATATTGCAGATTGGTGTGTCTTACAATAATATTTTAATGTATTATCTTAATTGTGAACACAATGGTTTGTAGTGCAAACAGTTTTACCATTACAAAGTTGTTATTCTGTGCTAAAGAACCGGAAGTTTCGTCCACAGGCTTATTTCCACGTTGTAGAATCGGGTAGATAGGACAGAAAACAAAAGAGTTCTGGGTGAGGTGAATATTTAGCTTTATATTTAGCTATTGTAGGAAACAAAAGTTGCAAAAGTCACTTATCAGTTGTCAGCGATGAAACAGCTATTTACGCATTCAGCGTGAGACTCACGAAATTGACACTTTTCTCACGCAGTCAAAAGCACCCTCAGTTCAAACTGTAATAATAATGTATTGACAAAACAGATTTGGTAAATGCTCCAGTGCCTATAGCTGTGTCGCGCTCTGGAAATCGCCAAATATTGTATTTGCAACGTGCTTTTGTAGCGCTGAGCAATGTAGCCAATCAGACACATTTGTTGATTTCTTGAACACCTGTGATTGGCCATTCCGTTCAAGTTAGTCTGAATTCACATACCTCTAAACATAGACATCATCTATGCCTCTAAACGCCGGTGTTAAGATACTTTCTGTTTCAGTGGGTGGAGCATACATGAATATTCATAAGTTTAGCGGTCATGAGAGTGGAACTGAGGATTTCAGTTGACGGTCTTTGTATCTCAGCATGTTTAATGGAATCTTTTCAGAGACGATAGCCTAATTATATTTTCAGCGTTGGCAAATGTATGCCTAAACTACATTTGTTCATCATTTTGCGAGTGTTTATAATGTTTTTATTAGTTTGTATGTTTTGTACACTTGTCCCTGGCTGAAAGATTGCAGGCATTCTCTTTGTAATCTTAGGATAAAGCACAGCACATTGATTTCAGTTTGTTGTGTTGTGGCGTGCAATGCTTTAAAACGGTCTGTTATTAGTTGTGTTGTCTTTTGAGTGCAACAGCTGGAATAAACTTGTACCTGTGGAAAAATCATTTCTAATTTATTCTGGTGTGTTGGTCCAACAGTTCGGCTTATATTAACAAAATGAACAGGAATCTAAGACCACACACATGCATGAAAGCAAAATTTTGGATTGAACAAAACTGTATGGACAAAAATGTAAAAAAGTACCTACATTTGGTACACTTTAAATTAGAAGAAAAATACATCACTGAATTTAGTGACTTCAGATTTCAGTTTTTCCTCTTCAGTGTCATCTTTCAGAATTCATTCCAATATGCTGATTTGCTGCTCAAGATACAATTCTGATTATCACAAATGAAAATGTTTGTGCTTAAATGAAATGTGACAGAATTCCTTGATGGATAGAAAGCTTAGAAGCATTTATTTTAAATATAAAAGTTTTGTAACATTATAAATGTTATTGTTTATTAATTTAATGCATCCCTGTTGCATTTCTTAAAAAAAAAAAAATCACAGTAATCCCAAATGCAGAAATCAAGATTAGATTTTTTTGTTTGTTTGTTTGTTTGCATATGATCTTAATAGATTTGTGTGTCATTTTTTTGTACACAGCAGATTCAATGAGGACGTTTACATCACACTCTCTTTTCTCCTGTCATCTTTTTTGTTTGTAAAAAGAATTCAATAGTGATTCATACTCAAAATTCGGGAAAACTTTATTAATCACATTCTCCATGACAGTATTTTCGTGTTTCTTGAGGGTGAATTACTGTTAAATTCATATATATATATATATATATATATATATATATATATATATATGCCAATACAGCATCTTTTCGTCTTGGGATTGACAAATACATGTCATGCACAGTAGCCAGAGGGATTTTGAGCCATTCCTTTTATAGAACAGTGGCCAGGTCACTATGTGATTCTGGTGAAGGAAAACGTTTCCTGACTCGCTCCTCCAAAACATCCCAAAGTGCCTCAATAATATTCAGATCTGGTGACTGTGCAGGCCATGGAAGATGTTCAACTTTACTTTAATGTACATTAAACCTCTCTGTCACCAGTCTTGCTGTGTGTATTAGTGCATTATCATCCTTATACATGGCACCACCTTTAGTGCACATAGTAAACCTTCACACTTTGCTCTTACTGGTGGAATGTGCAATAAGTGAAGACTGGCCACCAGGCTGCGCAAATATAGCCATGAAACCTCCAACACTATATTGGCCAGTATTTCAGTTTCATTGTCCAACCCCTGTATATGCAGAGCACAAATTCCGAATATGGGTCAACCCCAACTTTGCTTTAAAATGCATCGCAAGAGAAAAACTTGGAATGTTCTCTTCGCTAATGGACTTCTGGAAGGGCCCTTCTTGAAGGGATTAAGTTGCTCACTTTCGTTTAGAACATCCCTACAAATGGTGTCCCCTTCCCGAAGTGTTCTGGAAGGGTGCAAAAAAGCCGTTTGGAATTCTCCCTTGGTGTTATTGCTCTCACTCTCTCATACTGGTCACTGGAAGTTCAACATGGTACCTTCCAGACAAACAACTATTTGAGGATCTGAAAGAAAGAATTATTGCTCTACATAAAGATGGCGTACAATATAAGAAGATTGCCAAGACCCTGAAAGTGTGCTGCAGCACGATGGCCAAGACCATACAGCGGTTTAACAGGACAGGCTTCACTCAGAACAGGCCTCGCCATGGTCAACCAAAGAATTTGAGTGCACATGCTCAGCATCATATCCAGAGGTTGTGTTTGGGAAATAGAAGTATGAGTGCTGCCAGCATTGCTGCAGAGGTTGAAGGGGCGGGGGGTCAGTCTGTCAGTGCTCAGACCCAGAAGGAAGCCTCTTCTAAAGATGATGCACAAGAAAGCCCACAAACAGTTTGCTGAAGACAAGCAGAATTACTGTAACCATGTCCTGTGGTCAGATGAGACCAAGAAAAACTTATTTTGTTCAGACAGTGTCAAGCGTGTGTGGTGGCAACCAGATGAGAAGTACAAAGACAGTCAAGCATGGTCATGGTCTTTAGCTGCATGAGTGCTGCCGGCGCTGGGGAGCAACAGTTCATTGAGGAAACCATGAATGCCAACATGTACTGTGACATACTGAAGCAGAGCATGATCCCCTTCCTTCGGAGACTGGGCTGCAGGGCAGTATCTCAACATGATAACGACCCCAAATACACCTCCAAGATGACCACTGCCTTGCTAAATAAGCTGAGGGTAAAGGTGATGGACTGAGCATCTGTGGGGCATCCTCAAACAGAAGGTGGAGGAACGCAAGGTCTCTAACATCCACCAGCTCTGTGATGTTGTCATGGATGAGTAGAAGAGGACTCCAGTGGCAACCTGTGAAGCTCTGGTGAACTCCATGCTCAAGAGGGATAAGGCAGTGCTGAAAAATAATGGTGGCAACACCAAATATTGACACTTTGGGCCCTATTTGGACATTTTCACTTATGGGTGTACTCACTTTTGTGGCCAGCGGTTTAGACATTAAAGGCTGTGTGTTGAGTTATTTTGAGGGGACAGCACATTTACACTGTTATACAAGCTGTACACTCACTGCATTGTAGCAAAATGTATTTTTTTTAATGTTGTCACATGAAAAGATATAATAAAATATTTACAAAAATGTGAGGGGTGTACTCACTTCTGTGAGATACTGTATATTTTTTTATTAAAAAATGATAAAAGGGTCTTTAACGTGTTTCGTGCAATTCGTGAAATTCAGCCTGCCTGCTGTTTTTGTTTTATGCAGGTTTTAGCATAATTTCACAATGCTAAAGTTAGAACATTCTGTTTTTGCTTCAAATGTTAAAATGCTAAAATCAAATTAATGCATGTAGCATCTTTGTTTGTATCATGATTACAATGCAGTGTTTGGTTCTAATTTTCAATTTATTATTATTTTATTTATTATTTTATTAAATATGTTTAGTTGATGTAGTAGCAGCAACTGCAAAAACAGTTTAATGGCAGGAAAAAGCATTTATGGCCGGTACATTTTGTTTGTATCATTATTAAAATGACAGATGTAGCAAAAAGTTGTAGGCCCTATATGCAAGTGTAGAAATTAGGACAAATGTATTGTAATTTCCCTACTGCAGAATAAGGTAAAATAATATACCTGTGAAATACTCGTTTTCATTTATGTACACAGAATTGTTTTCCAATATTACTGTCATAGGAATAATAATCTAAAATTATTATCATCATTATATTATAATTTGTTTGCTTTTTTAAATCACCAGTGTGAGTGTAATATAGACTGATACACTATATCGCAACATTCTTTAAGGATTTTAAGGGTGACTAGCATTTTAGAAAGTGCGATACATCTCTAAGTGACAGACAGACAGCTGCTGTCTAACCCTTCTGTGCTCTTTGGTGTCTAATCTAATTCTGACGAGTATGTTACAGTATTAAAACTATTCAGGGACACTCAAAAATACAGCTGACACTATTTTTAAAACATCCTGAGTGTCTGTGAGGGGGTGTAATGATGTTCAGGCACAGAGGCTAAAGGCCTATATCCTTGAGCCCATTATATCATTGTGTCTCAGAACAGTTTGAACAATACACTGCTCTTATACACCTCCAGACACATGATAATGCAACAATTTTCTAGTGATGTCTTCCAGCCTTCCCCACTCAGAAGTCCTGCAGTTCTCCACATCTCCATTGTGGGGCAGCGGAATTGAGCTGAATGACAGAAGCAGCTGTGAGTGTGCGTCAGCTTAGTGTTTCTCAGCTTCCTCACCGTACTCTAAATGCTCATCTCTGCAATACCTAGCACTGAAATTGATCACATCAATGTTCAACTGGACTTGTTTATATACAATGCACATTAAAATGCACATAAAAAAACATTTACACATTTGATAGTTTGCTAAATTGACACAATGTATTTTATGTTTGTGGCATAATACAGTGGACTTTAATGGCTATGTAATCAGTTAGTTCTGTGTCTGTGTACTACTTTTTTGTAGGGCATTTGACTTTCTTTGCATGTTGGCTTTGTAAACTGGATCGATGCTTCCGCCTACGTCACACATGCTTAGTGCCGTAATGCACCAGGTCGAGCTAATGCAAAAGGAGTATTTGTGGTTAAAAATATAAAATATAATACATATGTATTTTTCTTAGAATTTGTTTTTTTTTTTGCTAGATAAGGACACTTATTCCTTGGCTGGGGTCGTGAAGAGCCCTTTGAAGCTGTATTGAAGCTGAAATTTGGACCTTCAACCTTTTAGCTCCCACTGAAGTCCACTAGAAAAATCCTGGAATGTTTTCCTCAAAACCTTAATTTTATTGTGACTGAAGAGAGAAACACACATGAACATCTTGGATGACATAAGGGTGAGTAAATTTTCAGGGAATGTTCATTTTGGAAGTGAACTTCTTTAAATAAAACATTAAAAAAAGTTACTTAAAATAAATGTTAACTGAATTATAAAAAAAAACCTTATAATTATTTCAGATGCTACATTTCTCATTTTCATTTATTTTTACTAAAACATAACCTACAACATAAATAATATATATAAAAATAATAATAATAATCAAACACTAATACTGAAAAAACTACAATTTAACTAAAAGTAAAATGAAAACAGAAAATGTAAAAAAAGAAAAAAAAAAAAAAAGAAAAATAGTATCTCAATGATAAAAATAATAATAATAAGACATCTAAAATAACTGTCACAGACTAACAGGGTAAAAAATAACACCAGCATTTCTTTATATGCAGCTATTTTGTTAATTATATATACACTGTAAAAAACAAAAACACAATTTGTTGAGTAAACTTAAAATAATTTGTTACCCTGCTGCCTTAAAATTTTAAGTTCAATCGACTCAAATAAGTTTATTCAAGTTGAAATGTTAAGTTGTACTAAGTGACAACTTAGATATTCAAGTTGACTAAACTAAAATGTTTGTTAAACTTAACAGCTGTGTTTGTTATTCTGCTGCCTTAAAATTTTACGTTGAATTAACTAAAATATCTAAGTTGTCTCTTAGTAAAACGTAACATTTCAAGCTGACTAAACTTTTTTAGAGTTGGCTGAACTTAAAATTTTAAGGCAGCCAGTAACAAATTATTTTAAGTTGACTCAAATTGTTTTTTACAGTGTAATCTTTGCTTAAATAATAGATCAAAATGAACAAACAAGGTGAAAATTTAAAGTCTACATGGAGAAACAAGGTGGAAATTTGAAGTCTAAACTAGCTCTAGGTCAATAGCTGACCTTTTTAACTACTGTGTCACAGATTTTAAGATGGAAATGATGATGCAGTTTGCATACCAGAGGGAATATGGGTGAGACAAAACAGCAATAAAACAAGAAAAGAAAATACATGGAGTGAGGTAGTCATATTAGTTGAGTGATAATATCAAATATTGGACTAAAGGCCCAGTAAAGATAACTATGTATTAGCGTTCACACAGCGGTCAATATCGTCTGTTTATTCTAAGCACGTGTTCCTCTGCAGCTTTAAATTCTTGAGCTCATCATAGCAGGATTGATTCTGATTGGGTGTCAGTGTTTTTTATCTTTCATCAGTTCTGAAAGTGAATCCAACCATGTGTACCTTTATCTTAGCGGTGGACACTGCTATTCTTTAATATTGAGAATGGTTTTTGAAACTATATCTTAATCATTATAGTAATCATCCTTGGCGTGAACACATTGGAAAAAATGGTGACATCTCAATGAACTGAATCAGATCGGTAACACTTTAGTTTAAAGGGTACATAACATACACAGTTTCACCTAATCTCATGTTATTCCTGAGTACCTATAGAGTAGTACTGTATCCTTATTATCTCCAAAAAGTCTTTAGTTTTATCATATTTCTAAAAGAAAAATACAGCTTTCCGATTTTCTCCGGAAAAACCCAAGCTTGGAGGCGTGCCTTGGGCGGAGCTAAATTCGACAATCACTTGCGTTGGGATTGCCAATAAAACAGACATTTGATGGCGTTTCACTTACCATCTGCAGTTCTGAATCATGAGCGGGATCTTTTATAGCTGGGACCGTTCCATCTTTCAGTATCAAACAATGTGCAAATCCAGCATCGAACTGGGCCTTGTATATTCAACGTTCGTCAGCAAACACACACTTGCTAAACTCCACTGCTGTCCCGGAAAAAGGAACTTCATCCACTGTTCACATAACGCTGGGTTCTTCAGGAAGCTAAGCAAAGTTATCTTTGCATTAAAACCAAAACCACACTTCTTTAAAGACATTCTTCCCGAGTGAATCCCTTGCAGCAGTGCACTGAGTGCAGCCGAATCAATCGTGTTGATGTGCGCGCTCTATGGACCCTTTTCACAAGACTGATGACGCGTTTAACGATCATCAGCATCGTAAAAGTTTTTAATATTTTCATTTTTAAAAAAAAATATATGTACATTTATAACATTACAATTTGTATTATATTACCTTTTAATCAAAATACAAATATCTAGTTAATGCTAATGCGAGGATGCTTCTAATGTCGCCTCTGTGGGAATGACATGAATTTGACACCGTTCTCTCTTCTGACTGCCGTTATCAGTCTCTCTCGATTTTTCCCCTTTTATTCAAAGTCATGGAAACACTTTCGTGGACTTTCTCTTTCTCTGCTCTGAGCAAATCGGAATGAAAAAAATATATTTGTGGTACTCTTCCATTCACTGCTCTATGACCAGTTCCGCTGCTACAAACCCGGAAATGTGAAAAAGGTCCATTACTCACGGTCTAACCAACGCTTTTCCGGGAGAAATGCTCATATGAGGAGTTCCACAATTGTCTACGTCATTAAAGCCATGATCGGAAAAAAACAGCTGAAACTTGTACCAACCCAGAAGTACGATTTTCAGCAAGATTTCTGTCATTCGTCTAAATTATTCATGTTTAGCATGATAAACTCTTTAACACTGTAAACAACTCTGAATAACTCTGAACTCCCCCCCCCCCTCCTTTAAGGACCAATTCTCATATGAACTATTTGCATATTAGCTAGCATTTTACTACCCCATGCCTAAACGTAACAACTAACTTACTATTAATAAGCAACAATTTAGTAGTTTACTGGGGAAAAAGTTATAGTTAATAGAG
This sequence comes from Cirrhinus molitorella, assembly GCA_033026305.1. Taxonomy (NCBI): domain Eukaryota; kingdom Metazoa; phylum Chordata; class Actinopteri; order Cypriniformes; family Cyprinidae; genus Cirrhinus; species Cirrhinus molitorella. Next base: position 24,401,661 of record CM065122.1, on the reverse strand, counting down.
GGAATTGGTCTCCAAACTAGTGTCTAATCAATAGCTCTTTAAGATAACAATTGCAGGTTACCACTTTTTACAGTGTACAACAGGATGGAAAGCAATACTGGGAACAGGTAAAAACATGTTCTTCTGTTGACTGAGCTTCTGCATGATTCTTCAGTGCAGTGGCATGAGGCTTTACAGCTTAGTCACTGGAAAAAACAAGTAGGTAATAAGGGGGGGTCTGAACAGCTGAGAATGAGTATTAAACACCTTGGATGACTCCTTGTTTAAATAAAACCACATCTCTCCTTCTGAAAAACAAAACATGCTGGTAGACAGATGCAGATACTGTGCCAGAGAAAACCTGTGTACCATGACTCATGAAATTAAACTTAAGATATAAGTAACTATCATCTGCACAAACATCATCCGCTACATAAAATTCCAGAAAGTAGGTGGTTTTGTTTTTGTCATGGTAGTGGAAATGTCTTTGCACAGTATGTGTTTGTAATTTTATATAACACTAAGAGTTTGAATGTTAACGACCTCATCAATATGTTGTCCTGCTTCAGATAAAAATAACTATCAGGATAACGGTGTCTCACATGTCATTATTAGACACTGATGTTCTACATGAGATCACCTTTTGGACAGAGTCAGTCGAGGGTCAAGGACTCTTCCTTGTGGAGAGGACCAGATAACAGCTCAACGATACCAATCAACAGCTTATATAAAGAAAACTAGCACTAAATAAGTTAAGAAAATCTGCTCTGTTAAGATATCCTGAACAGTGCAGTTTATTCAGGCACTGATGCCTTTTTTACATTCCATGAGCAGATTTTAAGTACCAGATTTAAACGACTATAATAATGTATCCACATTTAAAATTTTCATAATAATAATAATAAAAACACTTTCCCTTAACATTTACATAGAACTAAACTTTTAAAAATAAAGGTTCTTTATTGGCATTGATGGTTCAGTGAAGAACATTTAACATCCATGAATCCTTTGCATTGCACATTCCATTATTTCTTTATAGTGGAATTTTTTTTTTTAATGTTCTTTACAATTAATTTTAAAAAAAAAGGTTCTTCTATGGCAATTGTGAACCTTGTTTTGTTTTTAAGAGTGTATGACAATGTATTAAAACGCTTATTAAAATTAAAACTATTAAGATTCTCCAAAGTCTGTGATATTATACACTACCAGTCAAAAATATTTGAACATTTTTTTTGTTTGTTTTTTAAAGAAGTCTCTTCTGCTCACCAAGCCTGCATTTATTGGATCCAAAATACAGCAAAAGCAGTAATATTGTGAAATATTTATACTGCTTTTCTATTCTCTATGCATTTTAAAATTTATGAGCTGATTGTTTTAGCATCATTAATCCAGTGTCACATGATGATTCTAATATGCCAATTTGCTATTCAAGAAACATTTTATTATTATTTTCTAATCAATATTTTAAACAGTTGTATACATTTTCAGGATTCTTTGAAGAATAAAAAGATCCAAAGATCAGCATTTATCTAAAATATAAAAACTTTTGTAACATTACACACTACGCCATTCAAAAGCTTGGAGTCAATCTAAATATGTATATAGCAAATGTCTGCTTTAAATTAATCAGAAGTGATGATAAAGACATTTATAAAATTACAAAAGCTATCCATTTCAAATAAATGCTGTTCTATTCTTCAAAGAAACCTGAATAAAATCTACTCAGCTGTTTTCAACATGATAATAATGTTTTCTGAGCAGCAAATCAGAATATTAGAATTATTTCTGAAGGATCATGTGACTGGAGTAATGATGCTGAAAATGTAGCTTTGAAATCACATACAAAAAAAACAGAAAACAGTTATTTTATATATATATATATATATATATATATATATATATATATAGTACTGCTTTTGCTGTATTTTGGATCAAATAAATGCAGGCTTGATGAGCCTGAAAAAAACATGAAAAATCTTACTATTCAAAATAAGAAAAACTTTTGACTGGTAGTGTATTGTACGGTCTGTGGTATCTATTGAAATACTATGCTTTTAGTATAAAAGTTCTGATCAGAATCGTTCATAAATGTCTCACATTTCCTTTTCAAGTTAAACAGTTCAATGAAATTCCTTTTTAACAATTAATGTTTCCTTCAAACCATATGTCGCCCCCTAGAGGTAATTCAACATTGTCAATTTTGACAGTGCTTAAAGCTCTATAGGGGAAACTCAGTAGAGAATTCAAGTGTGAAACATCTGTCATGACAGATAAAAACACTTTATTTAGTTGTATTTTACATGAGTGCAGTCTCCTCTTGCATGGTAATGTCTCCCCCCAGTCCAGAGGAGACAGAGAGTCAGGTGCAGGCACAAGGTTAATGAAAATACTGGACTGTACACATTGGGCAACACCATGTCAGGTAGCTGGGCAAAGCAGCGAGGCCACTCCAGGTAAGGTTCCGCTCAGCTAGAGACAAGTCCTCTTAGTCCAAGGTCTGTGCCACCCCGTTACTCTTTCAACGGCCATGTGTGAAGATAAACACTGGGTTTATGCTGTCGCGCAAGTCCTGACTTTTTTTTTAGTTAGTTAGTTGCAGATTGTTTGTTCACAGTTCTCAATAATCTGTAATAAATTAATCAAACAAGTTCTGGTGACGTCGCTGGGTCACCTTCACAGTGAGCGACAGCCGGCCTCCACGCCCGGTGGGGAAAGACAGAGAGAGCACACTGCTATCTGAGGTCAGAGGTCATCTTACTCGCAGCCGTGACATCATCCATTCTAGACCCTGGCAGAGCCTGCGGATAGGAAAGAGACATTCAGTTAACAATGCTCCTTTTTTCTTTCTTTCTGTGAATCAGACAAAGAAAGACATTTGTGCTTCCTGCCTGTTAGTCAGAGAAAAGATTCTGAACTAATGACCTTGACCATAAAATGAGGTGCATTTGAGTCTTTTCAGCAGACATTAATGACCACACTTTCCATGACAAAATTCACTGACTTTCTAGATTACATTATGGCTTTAAACATATTTTACATATGTTTGTGTATTCTGGTATCTGTATGCATCCAGTCAGAATGGAGCTAGAAAAAGGCACAATTTGAATTTGCTTCGATGCATTTTGTGAAATTTTGCATCATCCAGGGTCCACACAGAAATTATCTACTTTTTATATTACAATTTTCACTATCAATTTTTACTTTGTCTTAATTATGACATGAAAAGTAAATTTCTCATATATTTTTATTCTCATAATTGTCAAAATATTACCAAAATGACAAAAAGCAAAAATTACAAGACAAAAAGCAATTATTATGACCAAAAAATAATTTGAGATAAAAAGTCAAATTTATGACATGCTAAATCAAAGTGATGTACTTTTTATGTCATGATCTTGATTATCAAGTTCCACTTTTTGTAGGAATTGTTACTTTTAATTCCAATTTCAACTTTTTTGTCAATGATGTCTTATCTCATCTTAACTTTTATCATAATTATGGCATAAAAAGTCTTTTTCTTCAGATGTTTGTTCTCAGAATTTTGACTTGTTACCAAAAGTCAAAACGACAAAAAGCAATAATTATGACCAAAAAAGTAATTTGAGATAAAAAAAAATTATGACATGCTAAGCCAAAGTTATTTTATATCATAATCTTGACTATCAATTAAAAAAAAAAAAAAAGTACTTTTAATACCAATTTCAACTTATTTTGTCGATGTTCGAACTTTTGTCATAATTATGACAGTCAATTTCTCAGATATTTTTGACTTTTGTCGTATTATCAAAAAAGTTAAATGACAAAAAGTTAAAATTACAATATAAAAAGCAATAATTATGACCAAAAAATGTTTGAGTTTAAAAAAATACATTTTTACAGTTAAATAATTAATCATTTAATGCAGCTATCGAAGCTATCTACTTTTTATATCATAACTTTGATTATCAATTTTTACATTGTCATAATGAAAAAAAGTAAATATTTCTGATAATTTTGTTCTCATAATTTTGACTTTTGTCATATTACCAAAAGGTCAAAATGAAGTAAATATTACAAGATAAAAAGCTAAAATTTTATGACCAAAAAGTAATTTTTAAATGTAAAAGTCAAATGAATGACATGTTAACTTTAAGTTATCTACTTTTTATATCATAATATTGACTATCCATTTCCACTTTTTTACTTTTAATACCAATTTCAACTTTGTTTCAACAATTTAAACTTTCTTTTGTCACAATTATTCCATAAGTCAATTTCTCAGATATCTTTGTTCCCATAATTTTGACTTCATAATATTCATAATATTATAATAATATTACCTAAAAAGCAAGATAAAAAGCAATAATTATGATGAAAAGTCAAAATTATTAAATATTTCAATCTTTTTATGCCATAATTATGATTCAAAGCATTTTTATTTTCTTACGTGGCTGAAATGGGCATCGTTTCATAGTTGTCTGCTTAAAGCCAAAGACAGAAAATTCTTGTCTATTAATAAAAACAAGCATGGACTGGAAACACAAGGACATGTCTACATTTGTCTGATGGCGATTGCGGTCTATGCAGTTTTTAGACATTTAACAATGATTCATCACTTGTATCGATGCTAGTTCGATATTCAGCCAAAAAATGACTAGAACAGCAGACTTTTACACAATCTGTGACTCATTACATGTTTTGTACTGATGGAGTAGCGATAACAGTAACATTTAACTGGATTTTTGCATGTACATATATTTCTCATGTGGCTTATTTGTAGGTTTTTGTGGCCTTACCCTTCTCCAGTGAGAGCACAGCAGGCCTGGATGTGCCACTGATGGTCTTTGACTGAGGTAAGCTGAAGACTCTGGGAAATCTCTGCAACAGTCATACAACCCTTCACATCTTGCTTGTTGGCGAAAATCAACAAACCAGCCTTTTTCAGATCCTACGAAAGAAAAAAAAAAGGATATGAAATCAAGTAGTGTGATAGCACAGAAGAGAAAACCAGACAGTCTCAAAACAATCCCTTCTGCAAATACTCACACAAATTCTTACAGTGACATACATATACTCGCCTCATGGGCTAACATCCTGTAGAGCTCCTCTCTGGTCACTGAGATTCTCTCTCTGTCTGTGCTGTCCACAACCACGATCACAAACTACACAGGAGAAACACGTTAAAGAGATGTTCAATTTATAATCCAAGATAACTTTACAGCTGTGTCAGTGCGTCTACCTCTGTGTTAGTGTAGTAAGTGTTCCAAGAGGAGCGTAGTGATTCCTGTCCTCCAATGTCCCACATGAGGAAATGTGTATTATTGACCACAATCTCTTCCACATTGCTGCCTATGGTGGGTGAAGTGTGCACCACTTCATTCATAGAGCTGGAGATAACAAAAATGACATGAGCACAACACCACAGATATGAAAACATTACAAAATGAGGCTTTCTGACCCTGCATTAACAGCAACTCAACTACCAAGTTCAAGGCCCAGAAAAGTAGTAAGGACATCGTTAAAATGGTCCATGTGACATCAGTGGTTCAACAGAAAATTTATGATGCTGTAAGAATACTTTTTGTGTGCAAAGAAAACTAAAATAATGACTTTATTCAACAATTATTTGATTGTTGAACCACTGATGTCACATGGACTATTTTATTGATGTCCTTACTACCTTTTTGGGCCTTGAATGTGTCAGTTGCATTGCTGTCTATGCAGGGTCAGAAAGCTCTCAGATTTCATCACAAATATCTTAATTTGTGTTTCTAAGATGAATGACATGAGGGTGAGTAGATAATGATACAATGTTCATTTTTGGGTGAACTCTCCCTGTAAATTGAACAAATGTATAGACATTTATGATGTTACAATCACTTATGTTTTAAATAAATGATGTTCTTTTGATCAATCCATTCATTAAATAAACCTGAAGTATCACAACTGTTTTCAACATGAGCATATGTGACCCTGGACCACAAAACCAGTTGTAAATAGCACCAGTATACTTTTAGCAATAGAAGATGAAGATATTTTGTAAATTTCCAACTGTTAATATATCAAAACTTAATTTTTGATTAGTAATACGCATTGCTAAGAACTTCATTTGGACAATTCTAAATGCGATTTTCTCAATATTTTGAATTTTTTGCACCCTCAGATTCCAGATGTTCAAATACTTGTATCTTAACGTAATATTGTCCTAGCAAACCAAAACTGACCCTTATGACTGGTTTTGTGGTCCAGGGTCACATATTAGAATGATTTCTGAAGGACACTAAAGACTGGAGTAATGATGCTGAAAATTCAGATCATCACAGGCATAAAATACATTTTAAAGTATATTCAAATACAAAACACACACATTATATTGACAATATTATTGTTTTATTTACTCCAACCTGGAATTTAACTGTTTAAATCAAGAACGGACTGCTAGATTTACAACTGATACTTACAACTGATAAAGTATGGTGGTCTTTCCTGCATTGTCCAGCCCAACAATAATGACTTTGTGCTCTGGGGAAAAAAACAGGAAGACGGTTAAATGTTTTGGTAAACACTTTAGATCAAACCCAGCACTGCAGCTATTCATCTTTGATTTTGATTGATGTCAAATTAGCTAGAATAATTAATACACAATGATGAGTAAAACCGGTATTTGAGTATGCTATTGAGCAATGTGTCATCTTATACAGTAACTCAAAAGTATAATGGGTGGTGTCAGAGCAAATCTAAAGAACTGAATAATAGCCAAACCCACAAAGAAAAATATGCTGCGCGTCTCAAACATATTCTAGGCTGGAGACCAACAGAACCAGCCCAGCTCCTGCCTCTAAAGGCACTGTTGAAAAGATTAGCATCAAAATTACCTGATAATAGTGACAGTGTTGACACTTGCACATCTATCTGCTCTCCATTTTTATCTTTATTCTCACTCTCCCCATCACATTTGCTTTAAGGTCAAGATACCTAGGTGATTATTTATTAATACTTTTATTTTATTGTCTTATTATTTGAACTTGTCCAATGTCATATTGAGCAAAATTCTGTTTTGACCTCCCTTGCCTTTACACAGCGATGTGGTTAACTGCTGAATTAAATCTATTTGAAGGAGATGTTTTTTTTAGTTATTTGTTTTTATTATTATTATTATTTATTTATTTTTTTTTACTTGTGGAGATGTGTTTTGTCTTGTTCTGTGGTTGTTTTTTGTGTCTGAAAAATACCTCAATAAAAAAAATAAAAAAATAAAATTTACCTGATAATTTTACACCCCCATGTCATCCAAGATGTTCATGCCTTTCTTTCTTCAGTCAAAAAGAAATGAAGGTTTTTGAGAAAAACATTACAGGATTTTTCTCCATATAGTGGACTTCAATGGTGGCTAACGGGTTGAAGGTCTAAATTGCAGTTTTCAATGCAGCTTCAAATGTCTCTACATGATCCCAGCTGAGAAATAAGGGTCTTTTTGGGTTTTTTGCCTACCCTACCTTAGTACACAGATGAAGAACTAACCATGCGTGAACTTTCCAATGCGATTATGAAATGTCATGGATGTACATCGATCGCAGAGCTAGTACAAGATGAACATTTGTAGTTAAAGTATATCGTTTTTTTTTTTTTTTTTTTAGAAAATTACCAATCATTTTGCTAGACCCTTATTCCTCGGCTGGGATCATGTAGAGCCCATTGAAGCTACATTGAAACTGCAAATTGGACCTTTACCCCACTGATCCCCATTGAAGTCCACTATATAGAAAAAAAAAATTCTGGGATGTTTTCCTTAAAAACCTTAATTTCTTTTTGACTAAAGAAAGAAAGACATGAACATCTTCGACGACATGGGGGTGAGTAAACTAAAAGGAATGTTTCTTGAAGTATTTTGCAAGCGAACTAATCCTATAATGCCTAAATTAATCAAAAACAATGGTCTATGAGATAACACAGTACACTTTACACATTCAGCACAAATAAGTGAAATTGCCATGAAATGCTTATTTTGATGAACATAAATAATGTATATTAACAACAACAACAACAACAACAACATACAATATGAACCAATTTACTAGTTGTCAAACCATTAAAACACAGACAGTTAAGATCAAAAAGCACACTGTCAGCAGCAGCGGCCTAAAGAGCTTTTTATAGCTAGTATGATTTGATAAAGTAATGACAATTATTAAACTCATTTAAGCCTACTACACTTTTTAATATTACAACTGTTTAATCAGGTTTTAAATATTAGGCTAACTGAAATTATTGTTTCTTCTTGTTAATATTTCTTCATTTTAATATTACTATGATTACTATGCTGTGCAGCACCAACCACGTTGTAACCAACTGCATCTCAAATTCTAAGAGACTCTGGACATGGTTGCTTGCGCCTGCAAAAGCGTCAAAGGCATTAGAGACTAGATGACGTGGTAACACCTTTGAGTGTGTTTAAAGGTGGATGAATAGTTTCCACAAAAGAAAACAATGCTCAGTTACAACAGAACTTTGCATACCACAGTTTATCAAACATGAAAATGGCCAAGAAACATACGCAGAACTAATGCAAATATCTTAATCTAATTTAACTGAATGCTACATGCAAAATAGCTGACGAGAGAGGATAGGTTTTACATAACACACAATCACCTTTTTGAGGGTGTTTCTTCAAAAATTGGTTGTGAAAACAAATTTGACTGAAAATAAAACTCCAAATGTCTGATGCGTTTACAATTTTGATGAGACCATTAAACAGAAACGGGGGAAATGAAATCAGCATCCACAGACAGGATGTGAGGAAACTTTTGAAGACTTGCTGTGATTCATATCTAAAACTAACGTGACAAATACAACCAAATTATTGATAAACTCATCATTCATGACACCTGCGGTATTTCAGTGTAACATATTTCAAACCGCAATTGTCTGAGAAATTTTCTGAATTCTCATTTCAGATCATAACTTGACGATGATTGACTGACAATATAAATAGGAACTAAGAGCAAAGACTGCTTTTTATCTGAGTCTACACCATGAATAGACAGAACAGAAGCACTGCACTCCACGTCACTACTTCAGTCCTACACTGGGTGTGTCTGAATGTCCTCAAATACCCATTCAGATGTGTTGGAAAATGAAAAACAAGTATGCACACTAGATAGATCACTGTCCTTTTTGAAGACACTGAAACTTGTTTAGTCTAAGAAAAAAGATCTCATAAGATCTTTTTGTAGATAAGACCTCAGTCTCAATCTTTTTAGATTGGGCCATTTCATTTGAAAATAACAAACAAAAGAGGAAAAGCTCAGTCAAATAAAAGCGTTCCTAAGAGATGCTTTTTACCAAGACACAGTGAAAACTGTGAAACTGATGACATTCAGAATTTAAGGCTGATGTAATCATGTCAACTAAGCATTCATATGCCAGAGAGGGTCCAAAGGTTAGGGTGTAGTGTAAACGATGTGCTTTAATACTTAGCTTTCTCCTTGTATTTACAAGAACATACAAAATAGCTAAAAACCAAGTCCCTACTTTTGTAGCAGAGAAGATCATGGCTAAATGGGATAAACGTGAGGCGTGTATCACATTCAAATATACAACTGTGTTGACATTTAGATTTAAAAGGGTGGTTGGAATCACACGGTTCCGGATCTCTCTTTCTCCCTGAGCTCAAAACGACATGACAAGCTTTAATATACACTTTTACTTTGTTTTGGAAAACTCTGTGTGTACTTTTCAGCCATTTTAGCTCATGGTCCCAAGAGCATCACTATCTAAGTGATTTGAGCAATTTCAACAAATCATAATCGGTGTAACCAGCCAGGCAACTTCAGTCTGTGACATCAGTTAGATTATCTGTATGTGTCAACAATTTTCAATACCTCACAGACAAATGTTTCATTTTCAGGGCATAAAACACAGCATAAATATACAAAAATAATACACAATGCTGTCAACTAAAACAAAAAGGCAAAACTAGCCGGTTCTTCACAGTGCAGGGTTTTGTTTTCGTTTTGTATTCTCAAAGTTTGTTCCTGGAAAGTTTCATACTAACCTGAACAAGAACAGACATGAAACTAAGAAAAAAAAATAAAAAATAAGGGGCACAAAGCGTGCATGAAAAGCTTAGAATTTACCCATTCACAGGCTCTGACTATATCATCATATCACTTCTGTCTATTGCAAGAAATGTTTGGAAAGAATTTAAGCAACTTGTGTGTGTGTGTGTGTGTGTGCGTGTGTGTGTGTGTGTGTGTGTCAGTGCTGCTGTGTGATGCAGAATCAGTCAAAAACAACAAAACATGGATATACACTACTAAATTTATGTTTTTTAAAGAAGTCTCCTCTTCTCACAAAGCCTGCATTTATTTCACCCAAAGTACAGCAAAAACAGTAACATGTTGAAATATTTTTACTATTTGAAAAACTGTTTTGCAGTTGAATATATTTTTAATTTTAATTTATTCCTGTGATTTCAAAGCTGTATTTTTATCATCATTACTCTAGTCACAGAATCCTTTGGAAATTGTTCTAATATGCTGATTGACTGCTCAAAAAACATTTATTATTATTATTTGTTAAAAACAGAGTAGATTTTTTCAGGTTTCTTTGATGAATATAAAGCTCAGAAGAACAGCATTTACCTGAAAAACGTTCTGAACATTATAAATATCTTTAGCATCATTTTTAATCCATTCATTTCTATACTATATTGGTAATAAGAAAATTTCAAATCATTCAAAAGTATCAAATCAGCATATTAGAATGATTTCTGAAGGATCATGTAACACTAATGACTGGAGTAATGATGCTGAAAATTCTTTTAAATTATTTTAAAAAGATAATAAATTAAGCATTTAGTGTATTTTACACTATTGTTGCTTTCTTGGTGAGCATAAGAGACCTACTGACCCAACTTTTGAATAACAGTAAGTCACCTTTTGCTATACTTCATTTAAAAAAAAACAAACAAAAAAAAACTAATGGTACAGCATCTGACTGTAGACAACGGTCTCCAACTCTCATGTTACAAGGCTCACCCATATCACAATGATCTGTCCAGCTACTGAGTAAGGTGAGAACCGAAGAGAAATGTTCCACTGGGTTATGTTACAATTTGCACATGCTTAATGCCCCATACACTGATGTGCAAATCTCTCAAACAAGATTATGCTTTATGGATATCCCACAGCATTTATAATAAATGAGAGACCACTGGCCATCACATGGATGTGTGTAACAAGTAATGCTGACACAAACTTCAGCGCTTTGAGGATTACACCACTGTCAGGGACAAACAGGCTGACCAGTGTTGCAAAATGCCCTGCATGCACAATCACAGAGGAAAAAGGCACAAATAATCTGGCTTAAAAAAGCAAAGAGTGCTGCAATGGGTGTTTCACTTTTTGCTACCTACTAGTGAATAAACAGGTTAATCTATTTGCAGTGCTGACAACTGGCTTTCACATTCACTTTGTATTGATATGACCTCAACTGGTGAGTTGTTTTATCAATACCAGACGAGATACATAAAACCAAACATGTCATTGCATAGGGGAATATAATAACCACATTTAGTGGTTAAATGCAAATAAATGTGCTCTACCACGCTTATACTTTTATGACAATTACATAAGCACGTCAGAGAGTTTGACATTTTTCACAACAATAATCTACTAACGTTAGTGCGCAAAAAATAAAAAATATCAGGGCTCCAACCTCCACATACTCAGAGACTGAACCTGACAGCAGAGTACCTGTCAACAGCCAGTCTTGAACGAGGTTTATTAAAGCCTTATAGACTGTTTTAATGTAATGACATACGTTCACACACAATTTCTGTATTTACAACTTGTTTATAAATATTTAAATCGTATGTAAGCACCAGCATCGCTGTTTTGAAACGAAACTACAGCAGCAGGTTAGCAGACACTCGCTAGCTAGTAAAAATCCACCGTGTAGCCAGTCAATATCTAAATTGAATATGAGCGCATTATGTTTATAAATATACTATTTTACCTACCTTGGTGGTTGAAAAGCCTCCATAATTTTGTGAAAATGATTCCCATCGCTGGTGTCCGGCCTCGGGCTACACCACCCAGCAGCAGAGACTGAAAATCTATCTGCTAGCCAGCTAAGCTAACGATCTGGTTCAGTATAAAACAGTGCTCTCGGTAACAGTTATTCACTCGTTTAATATTCTCCTGTGAATGGTATCCATGTTTTGTGCGGATAGGATTTCTAAATACTGCAGCATTTCTGTACTGTCACGTCTGGAGGTAAATGAAATGAGGGCGTTCATTTGGTTCTGCGGCAGTGAGACGAGCGTCTGTTCGCTGCCGCAAAAGCTGAACTCAATCAAAGCTGCTTACGGCCACGCAACGCTAACCGGAAGTCACTCTTGTGTGTGTTTCAAAAACCTATTGCGCAGCATACCTAGGCAGCATAGTAAGGCTTTTAAAAAGCATTTGGAATGTTGGGCATGTTTGGGACGTAGGAAATGCGGCCTAGCTAGGCAGTTCACTAGGGTTTTGAGAAACGGCCAGACTCTAACTGACAGAATGGTGTAGTGATGCTGGACTAGAGATAGTATTTCTAAGAACATGTATAATAAATATGTGACCAGACGTGTCTAGTAGACAGTTGATCTGTCTAAAAAAAGACAAATGCAGTGCATAAAAACGAGGAACAAAATATTTGTCTTTGGTCTGGTCTTGTCAAGTCTGTTCCTGATAACTATGACCCTGGTCCACAATAAGTTTTTTAGAAGCAGTTGTGAAGCACCCTAGCCCTACATTTAAAAATGAGGAATAGCAAAAATAAAAATTAAACAAAATAAAAGAAAATAATAATAATAATAATAATAATAATAATAATATATATACATATATATATAATATTTTTAAAAACGTAAATAATGTGTTTGCATTAGTGTACACACCCTTAAACTAATACTTTGTCAAAGCACCTTTTGATTTTATTACAGCACTCAGTCTTTTTGGGTATGAGTTTATCAGCATGGCACATCTTGACTTGGCAATATTTGCCCACTCTTTGCAAAAACACTCCAAATCTGCCATATTGCAAGGGCATCTCTTGTGCACAGCCCTCTTCAGATCACCTCACAGATTTTCAATTGGATTCAGGTCTGGGCTCTGGCTGGGCCATTCTAAAACTTTAATCTTTTTCTTGTGAAGCCATTCTTTTGTTGATTTGTATGTATTCTTAGGGTCATTGTCGTGTTGAATGATGAAGTTCCTCTTCATCTTCAGCTTTCTTGCAGAAGCTTGAAAGTTTTGTGCCAATATTGACTGGTATTTGGCACTGTTCATAATTCCCTCCATCATGACTAAGGCCCCAGTTCCAGCTGAAGAAAAGCAGCTCCAAAGCATGATGCTGCCACCACCATGCTTCACTGTGGGTATGGTGTTCTTTTGGTGATGTGCAGTGTTGGTTTTGCGGCAAACATACCTTTTGGAATTGTGGCCAAAAAGTTCAACCTTGGTTTCATCAGACCATAACACATTTTCCTACATGCTTTTGGAAGACTTCAGTTGGGTTTTTGCAAAATTGAGCCCGGCTCGGATATTTTATTTTCATAAGCAAAGGTTTCCGTCTTGCCACCCTACCCCACAGCCCAGACATATGAAGAATCGTCACATGTACCACACAACCAGTACTTGCCAGAAATTACTGCAGCTCCTTTAATGTTGCTGTAGGCCACTTGGCAGCCTCCCTGACCAGTTTTCTTCTTGTCTTTTCATCAATTTTGGAGGGACGTCCTGTTCTTGGTGATGTCACTATTGCACCATATTTTCTCCACTTGATGATGACTGACTTCACAGTGTTCCATGGTATATCTAATGCCTTAAAAATGTTTTTGTACCCTTCTTGTGACTGATACCTTTTAACAATGAGATCCTTCTCAATGAGAAGCTCTTTGTGGACCATGGCTTTTGCTGTGAGATGTGACTAGGAAAATGTCAGGAAAAGCCTACCAGAACAGCTGAACTTTATTTGGGGTTATTCAGAGGCACTTTAAATGGTGGCAGGTGTACTGACTCCTATTTAACATGAGTTTGAATGTGATTAGTTAATTCTGAACACAGCCACATCCCCAATTGAAAAAGGGTGTGCACACTAATGCAACCACATTATTTTAGCCTTTTATTTTTATTTCCCACTGAATAAAGATTTCAGATCTTTTCAGTTTTTCAATGGAGTTGTACAGGTTATAGGTCACATAAAAGGTGGAAAAAATTCAGAAATTATTTATCATGGTCAGTTTTATTTTTTTTTAAATCACGTAAACCTGGCATTTTAACAGGGGTGTGTAGATTTTTATATCCACTGTGTATAATATAATATAATATTATATATATATATATACTTTTTCCAAAGTTATTTTCTCAACGAGTCAAAATTGAATGATTCTCTGTAAAAACTGAATGGAAAGTGTTAAAATAGTTGAATTAGAGCACAGCCAGTAGAGGGCGTCTGGATCACCAGCAACAAGAGAAGAGAGAGAGACGATCATTACATCATTATAATGCGACGAACTGAGCAAGGACAGATGTTAACGTGCATGCTGATGACTTCAATTATAACGGCAGGCTGTTTGGTTCTCGAGCACGACAATTAATGAACAGTCTCTGTTTACATCCTAGCGTTATCTAAATACAGTATATTTGGAGCAGCTGGTCACAACAAATAGCGACGCACAAGCCAACATATTTGAAGATGTCTGTAACGGAGATGTTTAGCTTTATCCAAGGTTTTCTGAGTGCTGATCAAGATATTCGAGAGGTAAATGACACGTAAACTGCCTTTTTTTAAAGCGCGATATAACTTTCCCGAAGCAGGTTTGTTCAGAAGCAACGTGAAGTCCGTTTAAAATGTGATGCACTTATCGCAAAATCCTGCATAAAATATTGCGTTTTCATTAATACACAGGACATTTGTTACTTATAAATTACACATGATAAAGTGCAACAGATGGTAAAGTCTAGACAGGAAGTTCTACTGTTTTTATGTTTTAATTTTATTTTTATTTTACTCTATTTAATCCATATGCTGACTCATCTTTTTACGCTCTTTCTGTAGGACATCAGAAAAGTTGTCCAAGTTTTGGAGCAGACAGCGAGAGAAATTCTCACTGTTCTTCAAAGTGTCCATCAACCAAGCGGTTTCAAAGACAGTAAGTTAACTTATTCATTCCAAGTGTTATGGTCTACATAATGTTTTTTATAATGCGTTTCATTCCCTCCTCCAGTTCCCAGCAAGTGTCTGAAGGCCAGAGAGCTGTTCTGCACTGTAAGAAACCACACTGGAGAGCTAAAAACTAAGTTCCCTGTGGAACAATACTATCGGTTAGTGTAGATGCCTCTTACACATGCTTCTAGTCTTGATAGTTGATTAACTTTATAATAACAGACTGACACATTCTCCCCTTTCCATAGGTATCATGAACACTGGAGATTTGTTCTTCAACGACTTGCCTTTCTTGCTGCTTTTGTGGTATACCTGGAAAGCGAGTCCTTGGTTACACGTGAGGAAGTGGCACAAATCCTTGCAAGTATGTAAGGTTTATATTTATTCATGCTGTATTTCTTGAATATATTTGTGAGACTGCTGTAGATTAATTCTACTTTAAACGTGTGCAGTTGAAGTCGACAGAGAAAAGGGGTTTCATTTGGATGTGGAAGACTATCTAGCAGGAGTTCTTATTTTGGCCAGTGAGCTGGTAAGTGTTTTTTTTCTTTCAAATTTATTCAAGCTACCAATCTTATCATCTTTAGTAGTAATCATATACTTGCCACTGTATTTAAACATTTATGTTTACTTTAGATTAACATTTTTTACATTTTAATATGTTCCTAGAAGTTCACTAATACACCTTTGTCTTACCATAAGAGCATTTGTAAATTTTATGGGTGTGACTTTCGGTCTCATCCATGTCCAGCTATTTTTAGTTGTACAAAATGGCTCGTTTTGCTGCTTGATATTGCAAATTGTTGTGTCTTACTATATTATTTTAATATTTATCTTAATTATGAGCACAATGGTTTGTAGTAAAAACAGTTTTACAATTTACAGCACATTGCTATTCTTCTAGTTATTTCCATATATATATATATATATATATATATATATTTATTTATATATATCTATTTATTTATATATATATAAATAAATAGCGGATAATAGCGGATAATGAACCGGAAGTCTTACCCGTAGACTTACTTCCATGTTAAGAAAAAAGATGGATAATAAAAAAAGATCCTTTTGTAAGGGGTGGGTCTTTTAAAGTAGAGATGTTCCGATACCCTTTTTCTCTTCCTGATACCGATTCCGATACCTGGGTTCAGGGTATCGGCCGATACAGAGTACTGATCCGATACCTGGGTGTTTATATACAGCTATAGATACTAGCCTACTAGTATAAACTGATAATTATTTTATGGTGTGCTTCAGACTTATCCCTTAATAAAACATGAATAAATATATACAGTGAACTAGAGTATTTTCATTATCTGACATACATTTGACAGCAATATATAGTTTTTATATAGTTGGCATTACTGCTTTAGTTCTGTTTATGACAGAATTCTGGGCAGAATTTGAAAGATTCTCACTGGATCTTGCAGCTGTAACAGTGTTGCAAAATCAACTTTGGCTCCCGAATAAAGCTGGGCTCATGTAAGTTTGTTTGCGTTGTGGTCCGAGCTGATAAATGGTCAGCATGGTGCAGCTCAAACGTAGCTTGGTTTAGTTTCGCTTTCGTTTTGTTTGCCTTTTGATGTTTCTCAGCAGAAATGGAAGCGTTTATGAGTTGAACAATGCAGTGGTCGCAGTTAGGGTTTAGAAAAATTGGTTGCAGTCTGGAGCCCTGTAATATTACTGCAAATGTCACGCACACTTCATTACGGATAGTAAACATAACCATGTGTCTGCACCATTCATTAACAAAGAGACGGAATTCATATTTAAATAGTCATTTTGCACTTAATATTTACAAATATTAGTCCATATTGCGAGTCTTATGACCTACTTTTGATTAATTCTTCCACAATTCCGTGACATTCAGTGTTAAACTGTACATTTTAGTTTTTCTGACTGGGTTCCATCCACAAATCATAGGACCCTACTTATGAGACATGTCGCCGTTTTACTGGCTGGTTGGTTCAGTATAAAATACTGCCAAACACTGCACATACTGCTAGCGCGTTTGTATTTCTTCTTCGCTGCTCTAAACAGTGGTTGCTTGTGGCAACACAGCACAACTTCCTGTGTTTGCATTCTGAGCAGCAAAGAATAATTGACTTCCGATTTCCAGCGTTAAGCAAAGCTAGCGGGCATAACTTGGGTCTTGTTTAAGAAAATGGTATCGGATCGGTACGTGGGTTCAAGTACTCGCCGATACCGATGCGAGAATTTTTTGTGGTATCGGTGGCATTTCCAATACTAGTATCGGAATCTGAACAACACTATTTTAAAGGGAACCCCGGGTATTAAGACTTGTATGGCTTAATATAACATAACTAATGTATCTTACTGAAATATGTAGTAAAAATCCCTCTTCCCTGCAGTGAAGTGTCAGTGTTGCCAGATCTTCCAAAAAAAAAAGCAAAACAAACAAGGACAAGCGACAAAGACAACTTTATCAACTCCATAAAGTGGCTAGCTTTGTTAGCTAAGACCAAATAACATATCTAAAAGCGCTTGTAAATACGAGGACATGGCAACACTGCAAGACCGCGCTCTCTCTAAAGCAGAGGTCTTCAACCCTGCTCCTGGGGACCCACTTGCCTGGAAAGTTTATTTGCAACCAGCTTCAGCACACCTGCCTGCAATTTTCAGGCAGTCTTGAGGAGCTTGATTGCCCGCTTCAGGTCTGTTTGATTAGGGTTGTAGCTAAACTCTTCAGGATAGTGGGTCCCCAGGAACAGGGTTGAAGACCTCTGCTCTAAAGCAGCCTCCTGAGCATAAACAAAACACAGCACGTTTATCAGTGGTAGTTTAGTTAAAATCGAGGTACAAAAAGAGTCTTTAGCCAGGAAATGGCAGTGAAACGGCTAAATTCTTACTCACTCCTGCAAAAAATGTTGCTATGGTTACAATTGCAGGAGTGTCTGTTCCGTACACACATGGAACGATAATTTACAGGACTCACTCCCGCATTTAAATGTGGTTGTCACTCCTGAAACTTGCAGTGTATACGTGGCCTAAGAGACATAATTTACATTATATAAAGCCCATACTTAACGGAAGTCTTAATACCCACGGTTCCCTTTAAGGCTTCTCTGTAAACAGCCACTGTTTTGATTGGCTAACACTAACTTAAGGTGCAATACCGCCATCTGCTGTGTTGGAGTATTAAAAAGATAGTTATTTGCGCTAGATTATTTACAGTTTTGTTTTATGTGGAGTATTAGCACATCATCAGTATTTTATTTATTTTTTTCATAATGTACCTGTTGCATTTTTTCCATTTAGTCCAGGCTGGCAGTGAACAGCGTGACCGCAGGGGACTATGGGCGTCCGCTTAGGATCTCAAACTTTATCAATGAACTTGACTCTGGCTTTCGGCTGCTCAACTTAAAAAACGACCCTCTTCGCAAGCGCTACGATGGCCTCAAGTACGACGTGAAGAAGATTGAGGAGGTGGTGTACGATCTTTCTATCCGAGGCCTCGCCAAGGAGCAGGAGGCTGGAGGAGATAAGTAGAGGCGGTGTGGGAATGCAAGAGGCCGCGGGGCACCACCCGGCTGGGATTCTCCACTACTGGAACTGTGGTTAAACCTGTCAGTGAGCAGGTGGTCGGCGGAAGAGGGGAGGAAAAGGAAGAAGCCCCAGCAGCCTTGGGCAGTGTATTTAAGCCACCTGCCCACCATGACAGAGATCACTTCAGGTTTTAGTGGGGAGATCTTTTCTTTCTCACTTTTGTTGAGAGATGCTTATGTACAGCTGCATTTGTTAGCCTGTTGTTTTTTTTTTAATTGGATGCTTTTTACTATTATTGATGTTTTTGTTTTGGCTATCTCTTTTGTAAATCATCATACAGCCAAGAAGCAAAAAAACATTTTTGGCTGGGAGATATGCTGTTAAAAAGTTCTGTGCCTGTTTTGTGGCTTGTCCGGTTGAGCAATCAAGACATTTTCTTGATATTAAACTACACGTATTACATTTGACATACACATAATACTCAGTTCATTAGATTGGGTTTTCTTGAATGTAACAGTTTAGATCACGTTAATGGTATCTTGCTAAGGTGTACATGAAGATCAAATTGATAAACCTGTGCCAGACTGTTTAGTTTCATACTGCAAATACATATTAAGTCTTTAAAGCTATAGTTCACCCAAAAATTCTGTTATTAATTACTCACCCTCATCTTGTTCCAAACTTGTAAGACCTTTGTTTATCTTCGGAACACAAATGAAGATGTATTTTATTAAACCCGAGAGCTTTCTGTCCCTGCATAGACAACGTAACTGACATGTTCAAGGCCCAGAAAACCAATAAAATAGTCCATGTGACATAAATGGTTCAACCTTAATTTTATGAAGCTACGAGAATATTCTTTTGTGCGCAAAACAAAGCATTTTTGTGGTACTGACGTCAAAGACTATGCACATCAAAAATTGGCACAAGAAAATAAATTGTGGAATAAACGTCTTTTTGTTTTCTTTGAGCAACAGAAAGTGTTCTCGTAGCTTTGTAAAATTACTGCTGAACCACTGATGTCACATGGACTATTTTAATGATGTACTTACTTCATTTCTGGGCCTTGAACCATTGTATTTGTGTTGCTGTCTATGCAGGGTCAGAAAGCTCTAGGATTTCATTAAAATATGTGTAATGTCTTACAAGTTTGGAATGACCATGAGGGTTAATGACAGAATTTTTAATTTTGGGTGAACTATCCTTTTAAATCATCTAGTGGTTAAATCATCAACCGCTTGCTTTTGATACAAATTTACACATGTATATTTCCATTAAAAGAATAGTTCATCCAAAAATAAAAGTGCTGTTATCATTTACTCATCCTCATGTCGCTCCAAACCTGTCAGACTTACTCTTTTCTGGGGAACACAATGTTTTTGAATATAAGAAAAGTCAAAAAGTTCCACTGTTGTTTTGGATTTCATTGACTTTTAATTATATAGAGAAAAACTGTGTACGCATCTTCAATATCTCTTCTTTTGTGATTCACAGAAAAAGGTATACAGGTTTGGAATGACATGAGGATGAGATTAATACTTGAGATCAGTGATTTCTATGCTGGTTTATCACTTACGCTTTTCGTTTCATGTGTCATCATCATTCTTTTTCTTTGTTCTGGCTCTTATGTTGTTGCATGCTGAACTCCAGTTGCAGACAGTGTCGTATCAGAAATTGAAACAACATTAAAACCTTCAAACAAATGTTTTCAAAGGTCAAACTGACAGTGTGCTTGTTTTCCTTTGTGGCAAGCTTTATAGCAACCTTTATGTTCCTCCCTATTTTGTTTGTTGATTCTCAGTGCATTTTCTTGTTTTTATTGCTCTCCTTGTTGTGGCTTCTTTGTGGGTGCATGTTTTGTCTGCTCTTTGAGTGTTTTGGGGGGCTTTTACTTAAAAAGGTTAACAAGAAATTCTCTGCAATAACGCTTTGTGTTCGTTGTTTCTCCCTGAAGACAGTTTCTCAAGTTTTCTGAGTATTTGCATTTGAAGTGCCTGTGTTCATGTGATGGTTTAACTTTCGACTTTCCGCTTTTTACACTTGCTTGTTCACTGACGTAATAAAGATTCACACTGGGAATAATGTTCTCAGAGTTAAGAGAGATGGATACTTGTCATTTTTAATTGTAATTCACAATATTTTACACAACAAAAAAATATTAAATTAGGATTTTTAAGAATGGAAAAAGTATTTAACAGCTTGACTGGTCTCAGTTAAAAGTATCATTTTTCAGTCCCGGTAGGTTCAACTCTTCATTGTGTAATGTGGAAGCTACAGTATGATATTTCTAACAGTATCAATGCCATTGGAAAAAACAGTATATACTCATGTTGAAACCTAAATGCCTAAATCCAGTGATAGCAACAATTTCTATCCATCAGTATTGACTTGAAACACACAAGAGAGACCAGAATGACTGTGAATGTGGTTGATTGCTATTGCTGAAGTCAACTGTGGTTCATTTTCTGTTAAAGCTAAAACAATCTTGAAAACAAAGTACAGTAAAGCTTTGTAAACTGCAGAACAATGTCCTTGCTTGCTCCAGTTTCAGGACCTTCATATTAAAGTGCATCAAACAAAAACAGTTAACATTTAACGAGTCATCATAAAGCACACTCTTGTATATCAACGGGAAATTCGGAATACGATAGCAGCTACTGAAAAATGACATATCTTCTCAATTTGACATAAGGCCTGATTTGTGGGTAAACTTAGAGGACTCATTCAGTATCAAATAAACAAAGGCACATATTTTCTCCCCCTCAGAGATCACAAAGGAAAGCAAAATTGTAATTATAAACTACATAATTTGGGGGGGAAAACATCTAGTTGACATTTGCTAATCGAAGAGCTGGTTTATGGCCACAGATGGTTTCAGCACAACCATTAATGTGGCAACGACAATACTTGATGCTTAAACTGATGCTACACCCTCATTAGATTGTGAAGAAAACATACCAACAAATGTTAGATCACCGATCACAAGAATATGGATACCTGTGAAAAAAACAGCTTGACTGCAGCTACATAATACAATGAAGATTATTGCTGTTTTGTAAACTAGCACACATGGGAACTGCTTCTGAATGGCAGTGGGAATAGATGCTAACGGAAGAGAAAGATTACAATAATCCGAAAACAAAACGGCTTTACCTCAGTCTTCACACAAACACAGGTTTCCACTCGGTTGTGCATACTAAAAAGTCCACATAAAGTCACAAACATGTTCCCTCATGCTTATCACAAATACCACTTCACAACCGAGAATATTCCTTCTCAGTAGCAAACTGGTTGTACAATCAGGGTTTTACAAGTGCAGCAGTGAGGAACCAAACTAGGCCCTCGTTTTGGTATGCCGAAGGGCATTACTTTTTGCTTGACAGTGTTCTTTTTCTCTTCCCAAATGTCTCATACAAAGTGCCCTCTTGCGATTTATATTAATATTCAGTCAGATCACAGTAAAACCTTGCCATTTAAAAGTCCACTGGTGGCTGGTTCCCCCACACAAATACTGTTCGCTCAACAAAATATTGATTTTTTATTATTATTTTTATTATTTACATCAGTTTTTCAGGGAAGGGAAGTCTCAGGACCGGCTCTGGGTTGTGTTAATCATGATATTAGGGAGAGCATTGCGTCTCTTTCTCCAGGATCCCAAATCACAAGCGTATCTCTTGATTTGGCGAAACCACTGCTGAGAGCGAGGTTTGTCTGAGGCACGGAAAACGAAGGCCTCGCGTCGGATGTCCAGCACCTCGAAGGTGTCTTCACAGTCGGGGTCAGCGGACACCACGCAGTTCGCCAGACGGATTGGCTCCCGCAACACAGTGAATTTCCCGCTGCTCTTGTCCTTGATGAGCACCAGTACACCATCCTGCACCGTCTCCAAGGTCTCCAGACTCCCTTCGGTCACCGTGTCTGCGTTGCGCAGAGTGCGCACCATGAGTAAACTCTGGACGTTCTGGAATTTGAGGGATTTGCTTCCCTTCTTGAGCCACTGGCCATCAGCGGGCTGCGCCAACTGGAGCGGCCCCTCCATGATGAAGCGCGTGCTCTCTCGTGTCCAGCCCACTGTCTTCATTGACAGCTCTCTCATCTCGATGTTGATGACTTCTCGGTTCTTGCGGCTGTCTCGCCGGAAAGAGCGCAAGGACCATGTGGCGGTTCCCTCCTGTTTGGTTTTCATGTTGATGTGCTCTAGATGGGACTCCACGCGGCTCTTGGCTTCTTTTAAGCGGGAATAGTCCGGGTGACACTCGTTGGTGGCTTTGCTAATACGACTTAGCAGTAATGGGTATTTGGTCACACGTTGAAGCGGTGCCATGAGGAAGGAGCGCAGGTTCATGCGACGGAGTGCAGTGTTGTCATTCTGAGAGACGTCTAGGAATATCCTGAAGGATGTAAAGGAGCAAACTTTCATATACAGTTTAAGTCAAAAGTTTACATACACCTTGCAGAATCTGCAAAATGTAAATTATTTTACCAAAATGCACATTATTTTTTATTTAGTACTGACCTGAATAATATATTTCTCATAAAAGGTATTTGCATAAAGACCACAAGAGAAAATAATTGCTAAAAATGACCCCGCTCAAAAGTTTACATACATTTGATTCTTAATACTGAATGATCCACAGCTGTGTTTTTTGTTTAGCGATAGTTGTTCATGAGTCCTTTGTTTGTCCTGATCAGTTAAACTGCCCACTGTTTTTCTGAAACTTCAAGGTCAAACAAATTCTTAGTTTTTTTTTTTTCAGCATTTCTGTGTATTTGAACCCTTTCCAGCAATGACTATATGATTCTGAGATTTATCTTTTCACAATGAGGACAAGATAAATCTTTCTTTCTTCAGTTGTAAAGAAATTATGTTTTTTGAGGGAAAAAATTCAGGAATGTTCTTCTATGGTGCCGTGGGTTTGAACTTCCAAAATGCATTTTAAATGCGGCTTCAAAGGGCTCTAAATGATCCCAGCAGAGGAAGAAGTGTCTTATCTAGCGTATCTATACATTTTAACCTCAACTGCTCATCTTGTCAACTCTATGTATTGTGGTTCACGACAATTAGGGTATGTTGAAAAAGTCTCATTTTCTCCTCCAACTTCAAAATCGAGGGGGTGAGTAAATTATCTGTAAATTTTTGTTCCGAAAGTGAACTTCTCCTTTAAAACGTATTAAATTTGTAGATCAGGGTAAATATAACTTATTTAGTCTTCTGGGAAACATGTAAGTTTCTTCTTTAGCTTCTAAAGGGCAGTGTTCAATGAAAAAAAATATGATATTTAGGCAAAATAAGAAAAATGTACACATCCTCATTTTGTTCAAAAGATTACATCTCTTGCTCTTAATGTATCGCTTTGCCTTCTGAAGTATCAGTGAGCATAGACTGACAGAAGAGTAGAAATTGTTGAAGAAAGTTGTTATTTTTGTCGTATGGACTATTTTACCAATGTCTTTACTATCTGCCTGGGCCTTAAATGTTTCAGCTACCTTGCTGTCTATGCAGGGTCAGAAAGCTCTTGGATTTCATCAAAATATCTTAATTTGTGTTCCGAAGATGAACAAAGGTCTTACAGGTTTGGAACGACATGAGGGTGAGAAATTTATGACAGAACTTTCATTTTTGGGTGAACTATCTCTTTTAACTACCTACATTTGTAACACTCAATGAAAGCAGTTAAGCAATTTATATTAAATATTAATAATAATAATAATAATAATAATAATATTATGTGTACCTAAGAAGCTCTTTTTCTTTCTCCAGAGTGTTGAGCATGTTCACAGATGTAGACTGCTGCAGGCAGTAGGTCTGAAACGCTGGAAGCATGTTGACAAACTCCAGGAAGATTTCTCCAATGCACACAGTCTGCAGGTCCTCATCGCCCTGTATGGAGACAGTTACCATTTTATTTAGGTTTACCATTATTATTATTACTTCTCACTAGCCATTACTCCAGTCTTTAGTGTCACATGATTCTTCAGAAACATTATAATATGTGACCCTGGACCACAAAACCGTAAGTATCATAAAAATACATTGTATGGGTCAAAATTATCATTAGGTAAAGATCATGATCCATGAAGATATTTTGCAAAATTCCTACCAAAACGTAATTTTTGATTAGTAATATGCATTGCTAAAAACTTCATTTGGACAACTTTAAAGGCAATTTTTTCAATATTTAGATTTTTTTGCACCCTCAGATTTCTGATATTCAAATAGTTGTATCTCGGCCAAATATATACTATCTTGACAAACCATAAACCAATGGAAAGCTTATTTATTCAGCTTTCAGATGATGTATAAATCTCAATTTTCAAAAATACTCTTATGACTGAGTTTGTGGTCCAGGGTCACATATGCTGATTTGGTGCTTATGTAACATTTCTGATTACTTTTGTTATGTTAATGTTGAAATGGCCACATACTGGAATGGCAAATGTCACTCCATCACTAGCATTCCTTACCTGATCTAAAGCCTGATCAATGCTGTCCTGCAGGTGCTCAGTGAACCTGTCATTGACATCAATGAGCTCTTGAACGTTGCTGAACACCACAGAGAGCTGCTCTGCTGTGAGCAGCCCTGCACTCTGCATGGGGCAGTAAAACTCTTCCTTGATTATGCGCAGGTCCTCTCCATAACTCGACTCAGTGTTGAGAAACTCCAGGATGGCCTCTTTGCGCTCTGTGCGTAATTTGGAGCAACGTTCACACATGCCTTCCTCGTGGGGGCCCTCTTTGTGTCCACAGTCAGGACAAGGCTGCTGAACGTCCCAGTTCCTGAGCGATGGCAAGGGTCTCCTCCAGCCCCGAGCCAATCCGGGGCCGATGCCACTGTCTACACGTTCTACCTCGGCTCCGGCACTGTGGCGGGTGCGACGGGGCTCTTCCTCATCTTCACGCTCATCGCTCAAGCCTACGACACCACTGTCTGCGCTCAGGCTGCTGACAGTACTCCAGCGGTGTTGCGCTGAGCGGCTCACACCCAGGCCCCTGCTCCTCTCCTCACCTCTGGGCTCCGAGCGGCCCCTGGCTGTGCCAGGCACTGATGACAAAGAACAAACAAACCTCTGAAGATCAGCCCTTTGAATTTCATAACAATAGTTACATTAATAATATAGTGATGATTAAAAAAGACTAATAAAACAGTAAAAAACCCTAAAAAGTTTTAAAGTCATATTAGAACAGTAGAAGTAAAACAAAAAGGACCATATAAAATGCAAAAACTTACGTGAATATTTTAATATTTAAGACAATGCATTTGAGGAGTTTTGAACTTCAAAATAACCCTGTTATTAGAAAAAGCGATACACTACAAGTCAAAAGTTTTTGAACAGTATGCTTTTTAATGTTTTTTTAAAGAAGTCTTATTGGCTCACCAAGCCATCATTTTTAAGCATCAAATCAGAATATTAGAATGATTTCTGAAGGATCATGTGACTGGAGTAATGATGCTAAAAATTCAGCTTTGAAATCAAAAACAGATTTTAAATTTAATGCATCCTTACTGAAAAAAAAATAATTTCTTAAAAAAAACAAAAAAAACAATTACTGACCCCTAAAACTTTGAATAATAGTGTAAATAGCATCTTGTTTACACTAAAACAAATTATGGTCAGTAAGATTCTTTGCACTATTTGCAGAGTAAATAGAAGCCGCAAAATTATTTTCATGTTATAATAACAGATAAATGACAAATATGCTAAATCAATATTTTTTTTAATCTATACTAAACCTGCTACAAGAAACGTTTCTGTTTGTAATAGAATAACACAACTACTCATAATAATAGAGGACGATGCTCTGGACAGAGCTCAGAGAGTTAAGTATTTGCCATAATGTATCACTGTTCCTTTTGATAGATAGTTAATGCTACATGATTATCTCATTCTTAAAATAGTTAAACAATTATTTGCTTCAATGTTTGGTAATACGGATACACTTAAAAAAGGACAAATAATGGAAAATAACCAATATTGTGCTGATACAGTTTACTGTGCAACCCCTAATTTAATACTAGATAAGCATTTGCCTTTAAGTCTAAAGACAACCACAAAACAAAGTACAGAAATTGGGTATGAATGCTACGGTGCAGAAAGATAAAAGCAGTACCCAGGGTAAAGAACATGCATGTGACGGACCTACAGTAAAAGCCACCTAAGGGCAGGTTTTAATAAAAGCAAAGTAGTAAAATGATACCCTTTGGTTACAGACAAGCCTAAAAATGGTTTTAAATCACATATTGTCAGTGCAAAACTAGGACACGAGTTAAATTTACTTACAGCAATAACTGTGAGCAAAGCTTAGTGCGGTTGAAAGAGTCTTACCACTATCCCTGTCTCTGCGGTGAATGTGCAAACGTGCCGCAGCAGCGATCTTCATCTCCAGCTGCTTACGCTTGGTGGCGTCTGCAGGCATGGGGTCGCTGTAGTGGGGCCGCAGGCGGCACTCACGCTGGGCCCTCACTGACTCAGCCAGCTCATAGGCTGCGTCTGAGCTGGAGCGTCTGCAGCCCGCCCCAGAAACCTGCTGATAGGAGGAAGACCTGTCAATCAACAGTGCACATGGCAGAACACTGGTCTGAAATTTGTGTGTGTAAGGGGAGAGTTTAACAATATAAAACCTCAAAGAAGGCAGATTTGATCATGGAACCTTTCATAACTTGCCTGCCTGATGGTTTAAAGTCAGTATTAACAGGACAGTCCACCCCCCCCCCAAAAATTCTGCCATTTTCACAACCCCATGTTGCTCCCAAACCTGTATGACTTGCGTTTTTCTGTGGAACATAAAATGTGACATTTTGAGAAATATCTTGGCGTTTTTGTCCATAAAATGGTAGTCAATGTTAAAATGGTTTCTTTCACTGGTTTCTGAAGGATCATGTGACAATGAAAACGGCTGCTGAAAATAAATTACATTTAAAATATATATAAATATACAATATTTCACAATTTTACTGTTTTTTTATGGAAGCCCATTTCCACCACTGAATAATAAAAAAAAGGTTATTGTGACTTTTTATCACATATTTCTGACATTCACATTATATAAACTCGCAACTGCAAGAAATAAAGTCAGAATTGTGAGATAACTCACAATTGCGAGTTACAAAGTCAAAACTACGAGATATAAACTCACAATTCTGACTTTTTTCTCAGATATGCTTGATATAAACTCACAATTGCGAGAGTATGTTTTTATCTTACAATTCAGACTTTTTTTAGGAAATGTGAGTTTGTACCTCTGCGTATTATAAAATCAGAATTGCAAGATAAACTCGCAATCCTGAAAAAAAGTTACAATTTTGAGATATTGCAATTCTGACTTTATAACTCACAATTGTGAGTATACATCAAGCAGTTCTGAGAAAAAAGTCAATGTTAAACAAAATATTGTGGATATCAAATGGCTTAACTTTAAAGGCATTCACGCCGACTACATCTGCCTGAACTAGTAACCTTTCACCTTTTAAACCTTTCCGATTCCAAAATAAATTGTATAAATATAAAAAATTTACTTAAATTGCAAAAATATTTCACAATTTTACTGTTTTTTATGGAAGCCCATTTTCGCCACTGAATAAAAACAAACAAAAAAGACTATTTATCTCAGAATTCTCCCTTTTTTTCTCAGAATTGTGATGTAAACTCGTAATTCTGCCTTTTTTTTTTCTCTAAATTGTCTTATAAAGTTAGAATTGCGGGATTGACTGTTTTCTCAAAATTGTAAGTTTTTATCTCGCAATCCTGAATTCTCTTCTCACAATTCTTAATTCCTTTTCTCAGAATTGCAAAAAAAAATAATAACTTGCAAATGTGAGTTATAATTGAATTGCATGATAAAAACTAGCAATTGTGAGTTATAAAGTCAGAATTGCAAGATCTTTTTTTCTCTGAATTGCAGGATATAAACTTGCAATTCTGATTTTTTTTCTCTCAGAATTGTGATATAAACTCGCAATTGGAGTTATAAAGTCAGAATTGTAAGATAAAAACTCACAGCTCTGACTTTTCTCACAAATGCGAGTTTATATCTCTTAGTTTAAAGGCATTCACAATGACTACATCTGCTTCATCTGACAGAAGTAACCTTTCACCTTTTAAACCTCTGCGATTGCAAATTGACGTTTCTAAATCAGTACACAGTGTGTTTCTATTGCATCTGCTACAAACACAAATCTATGGCGTAAAACCCTCAGAAGGTCGCTCATCAGCATTAGGTTCTCAAGTGTTATCAATGCACGAGAAACAAGACACCATGGCTTCAGGTGACGTACAGAATAATTAATAAGCCAGCTGTTATCTTAATTAAAAACACACGGAAATGCAAAAACGGAAGAAGCATCTGTGCGCAACGGCGGACCAATGAATCATAGCAACATTGCACATGAATGCCAGTGTTCCTCTATATCACCCTTAACCTTAAAAACATAAAAACATACAGCCAGTCATGTGGTATGAATGAATGTGGCGCAATGAAGCGCTGGCCGGCATCTCAAGCCGCAGTGAGCATCAACACACAACCTGACACACAGAAGAACCATAAAGCAGTTACCACCATGAAACCTGGCTCTAATCCTCCCTGCGTGCTGCTCTTAGCTGCGGCTCTGCGCGCTCCGCTGCATGTCTGCAGTCGACTCTAACGTGCAGATTCTCCTGCAACCTCAGCCTCCCTGAACACGCACCCAAACATGCATGACAGTTGCTGCCATCCTCGTACAGAGCTGATATTCAGAGGTGTGCGTGAGACGGCAGCATTCCTTACGCATTCTGTCGCCGCTTTCCCCCGTTGTCCTGCGGGCTCGGTGCAAGCCTCCTCTCCGCAGGCCGAGGTTGTCATGGCAACGTGGGCAGACTGATGGCTGGGCTGGGGAGCGGTGATGTCAGTGACGTCATTCTGCTCACGCGACAGTCGGACGGGAGTCTCGGCTGCAATCTCTGCACTGCAGCTGGAGCGGAGAGGGAGACAGAGAACACAAAGGGAGGGAAATGGGAGTGTTACAATTAAAATTACAATTCCTGATTCTCCACTCCTACACGTGCCGTGTGGTCAACCCCCATCCCCCTAGAGAGGACCGGTGCCCCCCCAGACCAGAGGGGCTCACAGAGGACAGCAATTAGACGCATCAATTCACATTAACACCTGAACTCCTCGCTGCAGGGCTCTGAATCGGAAAACAAGCACAATCAATCTTTTAGATTCGTTTGTGTGTGCGTGAAGTAGAAAAGGAGCTTATGTATCCGTGGATGACCCCACACACTGCAGCCGGTGAATAAATAACAGCACATAACTGTGTAAGACAAGGTTTGATTTGAAAAAAATCTAACTTATTTTATATCTTTATTTTTCTGACCCTTTCTGGCGTTTTTTTTTTTTTTTTTGTGCTTTTTTTTGGTTTGTGCAGTTTTTTTTTTGTTTTAAGAATAAACTGTCAAATGTTTTGTATAATAAAATGTTTTTAGAGAATTAACTTCTTTTTTTCTTGTTAATCTCACATAAGCCAATTTTAAACTTATGTTCTGGATTTACAACAAAATATATTACTTGATTTCCCAATGGAGTAAAAAAATAAATAAATAAATAAAAATATTTTCTTACATAATAATAATTTTGAGGCAAATGTACACTACTGGTAAAATGTTTGGGATAAGTAAGTATTTAAAGAAATTATGACATTCAGTTGCTAAAAATAGTGACACTTACAATGCTATACTTTTGAATTTTCTGTTCATTAATAATTCCTGAAATGTATCATGGTTCCACAAAACTATTAAGCACTATTGTTTTCAACATGAATAATAATAAGAATGACTTCTGAAGCATCATGTGACACTGAAGACTGGAGTAATGGCTGCTGAAAATTCAGCTTTGCCATCAAAGGAATAAATGACATATATATATATATATATATATATTAGTGGTGTCAATCGATTAAAAAAAATTAACTAATTAATCGCACATTTTACCTGAAATTAATCGCGATTAATTCTACCTGACATTAAAGTTTTTAATTATACTTTTATATTGCAATAATTTCACTTTAATGCTTCAAATTAATGTAGAAACAACATAAAGAACATATATTTTTAATATTTGTTTAACGCCATCTTGTTTTAGGACTGAAGGCAAATATCACTGATTGATTTTCCCCCCCTAATACTTAACCATTGAAAAAATATATATATATATATATATATATATAATCATTCAACATTACAGTATCATTAAGAGCTATCACTTTAACATTTATTAGACTTTAAAAAAAATAACTAATAATAATAATTTAAGTGAACTTGAAACAATCTTCACACAAACCCATTATAATAAATGTCATATATATATAGTAGCTACTTGTGCCCTTCAGCAAGAAAATATAGCCTAAATTATATCAAATTCTAAATTATATAAAGATAAAACTTAGTTATTAATTTCCTCTTTTTAATTTTGTTCCTTAATTAACAGACATCACAGCAACTGGTTATAAGGATATTTTGGCTGCTGTTACTATAAAGGTTGTCACTGCTGAACTTGATCTGACACTGCTTTGACCTATAAATAATAAATTCTTACACGCACAGTTAAGGCAGCTTTAATCTTTTTTTGTGTGTGTGTGTGTGTGTGTGTGAATTCATGTTTTACCTGACGATATAACTACGACTTTGCATGCTCGCAGTTTCATTTGGGTTTAATATAGCCTAATACAGCGCGCGTCGGCACATTTGCGCGTGAACTTCAAGAGCGCACGCTACAAGCAGAGTATATAGGCTGACAGGACAATTAAATTCGTTTTTACCGACATATGGCCTGACAGCATCTCATCTGACCGCAGTTCACTAACGTTTTACTTAAGCTCCCCGTCACCGGTACCGCTTCCGCGGTCGTTTGACTCGCGTCTGGTGCTGAAGTAAAGTTGGAGCGCGCATCTGAAAAGTCTCCTGTTTAATGTGTTCGTAAAGACGCTCTGCGCATTTAAATAAAAGCATTTCATAAGCAGTTGTGAGTGGGGTGGCCCCGCCCATGCGTTAATTGCGTTAAATATTTTGAACGCGTTATAATGAAAAAATTAATCTCCTGCGTTAACGCGCTAATTTTGACACCACTAATATATATATATATATATATGCGAGAAATAAAGTCAGAATTGCATGATATAACTCTCAGTTCTAAATTTTTTTCTCAGAATTGCATGATATAAACTCACAATTGTGAGAAATAAAGTCAGAATTACGTGATATAACTACTTCTTTTTGCGAGATATAAACTCACAATTCTGACTTTTTTCTTTTTGCGAGATACAAACTCACAGTTCTGACTGTTTTTTTCCAGAACTGCATGATGTAAACTCACAATTGCAAGAAATAAGGTCAGAATTGCAGATTTAAACTCGCAATTGCGAGCTATATTCAGAAATTCGTGTTATGAAAATTCAGTTTTTTTTTCTTTTTGCGAGATATAAACGTACAGTTCTGACTTTTTGCAATCATATCAGTCTTTTTTTTCTTTTTGCGAGATATAAACTTACAGTTCTGACTTTATTTCTCAGAACTGCATGATATAAAGTCTGAATTGCGAGATTTAAACTTGCAATTGTGAGTTATAAAGTCAGAACTGCCAATAAAAATCTGAATTGCGATTAAAAACGTGCAATTTTTACATTTTCCTTAAAATTCTGAAATATAAACTCACAATTGCGAGTTATAAAGGCCAATTTTAAAGAAAAAAAGACTGATATGATTGCAAATTTACGAGTTTGTACAGTATCTCACAATTCTGTCCTTAACTCGCAATTGCAAGAAAAATAAAGTCACAATTCTGAAAAAATATACAGGCAGAACTGGGAGATATATACTCACAATTCTGACTTTCAATTGTAATGTCACGCAAAAAAAAAAAAAAAAGAGAGTTAAAAAGTCGCAATAACCTTTTTATTTTTTATTTATTGCTGGAAATGGGCTTCCATAGTTTTTACTATATTTTTTTTAAATCAAATAAATGCAGCCTTGGGTAGCATAAGAGACTTTAACTGACCCCAAATATTTCAATAGTACTGTAATTTTAAAGATATTTAGATATTTTACTGGAGAACAAGATAAAAAAAATTAAAAAAAATAAAATAAAAATAAATCAATGTGAACTTTTTTTTTTTTTTTTTGCAGTGTATAAAATACATAATTGTGAATGAATGCTAATGCATTCATTGTAGAATAAACATAATATTAAATATATCAGTCAGCTGTCTGCCCCAGCTATTGTTCATATACAGGCATCTCTTAGGATTAAAAAAACTGTTTTTTTTGATTGATTTGTTATAAGCTCTTCCACATAATTTCCATCTCCTTTGATGCTTCAGTACCTCAGAATCTGATAATGCTGTGCTCATCACTGTCATAAATTTGCATAGACGCCATCTGAGAATAGTGCTGACAGCACAGCCATGAGCTCTGAAGCATTCAAAAGAAAACACACAAAGACAAAGAAGCCTTGACATCTCACTAGAAAAAGAAGAACCAAAAAATGCAGATGACGTGTGTCTAATATCAATTTGAATCCTAACAATAAAACGTGGAAAAATTAATTCACAAACCTGTAGCCATGGACTGACTGTAATTAATATAACGCTCTGAAAGTGGCAATAAAACCAATGTCTTTCACACGTGAATGAAATTGTCATTAAAGCACTGCAGATATATTATCTGTCATTTCAGCAAAGCTGTGTGAGGTCATTACTTGGATTTTTTTCTTCTTAATTATTTTCTAAGTTGTATAAGATGTATAAAGACACTTATTCCACTTAGTGTACTGACTGGCTTTTATAAAAGCACTTTTAGAATGATTTTCTATTATTTATTTAAAAGTACGATGCACATCCTGTCCACATATTAAAAAAAAAGAAAAAATACATAACACTAAATAAAAAAATAAAATAAAATAAATAAAAAAATCACATCAGGACAGTAAGCTCGCTTGAAATGTGCTCATCTATTCTAGTCAATAACATAAAGTGACTGTAAGCTTAAATAAGAGCATTGCCTTGTGACTTGCTCTTCTTTCTTCAATCAAGCAGACAATAAATGAAAATAACTATATAAAAGTCTCATAAAAAAGACCTGGAAGCCCCGGGCAGCTCTGTAGTAAATGAATACCCTCACTTGAGGCACTACGGGACAGCTGGGATATTGGATGTTATATTTAGACGGTTCACAGCCCGGATTGAACTCCTGCCCTGGAGGAACATAACATTAGAGAAAGGCTCTGTAATGTCGAAAAGCTTCTGACGCACCAGCAATTAAGCTCTGTACTATGTCTGGAGCAAAAGCGGCTGAAGGAAAATCTATACAGATTTATGCATCCCTGCTAAATTTGAGAAGACTGCCATGGCCAGAGTTATGCGCTGTTATGTTAATCAAATTTCTGTCAGGTTTGCATATTTCACGCTTGTGAGATTCTGTGTGTGAAACGTGCTGTTGGTGGACAGGTGTGAACCAGAAAACTGCCACAACACAACACAACCACTGAAGAATCTACTGCCTGAGTGAATCAATGGGGAATTAATGGGGTTTGTTGCTATAGTATCCAGTTCTTTACCTCTGATTGCTGTTACTGCAAAAATCTGGTTCTTTATCTTAGTTTTCCCAGTAACAATATAATAATATTTAGCAATAAAACTAAATAACTTTACCTGAAGTTTTAACAAAATTCAATTTAGTTTATGCTTAAAACTACTACTACTAAAAAAAATAAAAATAATTTAATAAAAATTTTATTTAATTAAAATAAAAATCTGGGCTGTAATTTTGTATCGGAAAACAAGACGATGATGATTAGGACATGATATTTAGCAGCATTTGTAATAGCCATAGCTAAACCTGCTAATCACCACAGAATATGCCACTATATGCAAATATCGCATCTGCTACTGTGTACTTGGTGTAAATGAAGACATTAAAAATCACATCAATAATGATATATTCACTATGTTTCTCTGTATACAAGCTGTGGAGAGATTCAAGAATAAATCAATAACACACATGCTGATGCAAACGCTGCTGAAGCTGCTATGGGATCCATTTTCACAGCTAACAAGCAAAACTGATAACCTAGAGATACAGTGTTCCAGCTGATGTCCATTTTTCCCATTTGAACTCTCAATGATAGCAAAGCACAATAACAATGTGGTATCAAAATATTGGCTAATAGGGATATTTTAATTAATTGGTAATGGTCAATACTGGATATATATTGACTGATATTTAAAGAGATAGTTGACCCAAAAATTATAACCCAATAATAACTCACCCTCATGTTGTTCCAAAACCGTAAGACCTTTGTTCACCTTCAGAACACAAATTAAGATATTTTTGATGAAATCAGCTTTCTGACCCTCTGTAGACAGCAAGGGTCCTACCACGTTCAAGGCACAAAAACGCAGTAAGGACATTGTTAAAATAGTCCATGTGACATCAGTGTTTAAAATGTAATTTTACGAAGCTATGAGAATACCTTCTGCATGCAAAGAAAATAAAATAACAACTTTATTCAACAATTTTTCTCCTCAGTCCATCTGCCGTGGTGTCCTGTCATTGTGGAGAGTATCGCAACACTTGTGCATGCTTTCCTCTGCTTGCAAACAACACATGAACAGAGGACAGCATGCGCACACAACATGATACTCTCTACTATGGCAGCACGCCGTGGATGAAAAGAATTGTTGAAGGAAGTTGTTATTTTTTGTGCACAAAAAGTATTCTTGTTGTTTCGCACAATTATGGTTGCACCACTGTTGTCACATGAACTATTTTACAGACATCCTTACAATATGTCTGGGCCTTGAACGTGGTAGGACCCTTGCTGTCTATGCAGGGTCAGACAGCTCTCGGATTTCATCAAACAATATCTTAATCTGTGTTCCGAAGATGAACAAGTAATTATGGACAGAATTTGTATTTTTCTGTAAGCTATCCATTTAATATTAAATTGTTCAGGCTTAATTCCCCCATTTCTGCATTTAGATTCCTTTTGTTATTATCTACAAGTGCTCAGTTAATCAGAAAAGGTCTACGAGGACTTGGGACACCCGAAGCACAACCGCCCCACATGTCGGTGCACTGCCCACAAGGCCATCAACTTCCCCCCTCACTTTAAGTCCCTTTTTTATGTGTTTATTTATAAAATGTGGCAAAAACTTCAGAACTCAGATTAAGAATTAAGAAATTCTGAAATGCATCTGTTTAAGTTAGCATGAAATGTAAGTTCATCCAGTTTATTTTTATATGCATCTTAAAGAACATAAAGTATTGTAAAGAATTAAATGCATCCGTTTCATTTTCTAAAACATTTTTTTGACCTCAAAATTTTGAACTGATTTTAATCATTTTAAAAATACCATAACTCAATCTTCAGTAAAATGACAGGCTTCTTTCTGGTCATGTATTCAGGACTTCTCCAATTATTCAGTCCACTTAAATCCCCCTCCTTTCTTACAATCACCTGCAAACTCACATTCAGATCTGCTTTTATCCAATCAACAACCGATGGCTAGAACCAAGTCATTGTCTGAGTTTTTTTTTCTAATAATCATGGAATGTACATCACAATATAAAAGAAATTATTTGTCACTACTTCCATTCCAACTTTAAATGGATAGTTGACCCAAAAATTAAAATTCTGTCATTAATTACTCACCCTCATGTTGTTCCAAACCCATAAGACCTTTGTTTATCTTCAAACACAAATTAAGATGTTTTTGATGAAATCCGGGAGAATTTCCATGTGCGCAGAATGTGTAAGTTGCGTTGCTGTCAAAAAGCTCTTGGATTTCATCAAAAATACCTTAATTTGTCTTCTGAAGATGAACAAAGGCCTTATGGGTTTAGAACAACATGAGGGTGAGTAATTATTGACAGAATTTTCATTTTTGGGTCAAGTATCCATTTAAGTACTACAGTATGTAAATGCACAGCTCCTATCCACTCACCTTTTTTTAATAAGGTCCAGGGCCGAACCCAGGAAGCCATCCCTCATTTTGTAGATCTTGGCTCCATAGCTGGAAAGGTCTGTCCCATCCAGAAGGATTGCCGGGCAGCAGCTGGATGGGCCATCGCCACTCTCCCTGCGGGGCGGGAAGGGGAGAACAGCTACATCTGTGGCCCCAGGGCCTGCTGGGCCCTTTGTCTCCTCGTCATTTCCTGTAGCAGCTTGAGAGTGTAATGGAGAGCGAGCCACAGGGCCTGTGCAGATGGGTCCTCCTGGGACCTCTGTGGTGGAACTGGGCTCAGAAACCTCCGCTCCGCTGTGGTTCGAATCCTGAGCAATGTCGACGTCAACGTCAGTCCTTCCAGCACTCTGCGTTTCCTCTGTCTGTATTCTTTCCTCTCTATGCTTGTCAGAGGACCTGTGGTTATTAATGCTTTCCTTCTGTCTCATTCTCTTAAACTCCTCAAATGTAGGTATGTGCAGGCGGCCCATCGGGGGTCTTTTCCTCTCAGGGGTTGACTGGGCAGAGTTAGTGCTGATGGGCTCTACGGTATAAGCTTTGCTTATAGTACTAGACTCCTGTCTGGAATTCAGTGCCAGGTTTGGGGTGCTTCGTTGCCTTCTGAGCTGCAGTCGTCGTAGTGCTTCCTGTTTGATGTCTTCGGGACTAGTGATGCGACGGGCACTTAAGTCTTGTTGTCCATTCCTTTGCAATGACGCTGGCCCAGGGCGAACCGCTACATTCTGATCGCACAGATACAGCAGAGGTGCATTACCAAGCACAGGTTGAGGACGCAACGGCTTGTTGGGCTCCAGCACACGAGTGCTCTGGAGCCGCAGCTTGTCTCGAAGACCCTTTCGAGCATTTCCATTCAAGCCCCAGTCCTCAACGGCTGGTAAAAGCCATTGTGGGAAGAGTGGAATATCCTTCCTCACCACTCCTCGACGGCCGTAGATTGCCATGCTGTCATGGGAAGGCATTAAGCCGTAAACTTGTGGTCCCTGAGGAGGCCCATCGTACCAGTGGCTGCTTGAAGTGCAGTGAAGGATAAACTCACTATCCACGCTCCTGTAAGGATACGCATTGGGATCGGACATAGCGGCCCAGTGCAGGTTTTCCAGACTGCGGTAAAGCCGGGTGCTGCCGGTGTTCACACAGCCTTGTGGAAAGCGCATTGTCCCATATCCAGACTGGCCGTCAGACTGTTTAAGGGGATGCATACTGCTGGTGGAGCAGTATACCCCCAGGTTGTTGAGTAGGCCATTGTTGTTGTTGCAGTGGCCCGGCGTTACATCCTGGCCAGGGAAGGGGGGCTCAGCGTGGTGAGGAAAAGCAGACAGTGGGGAGCTAAGGACGGACAGGTCCATGGACAAGTCCATGCTGCAGCCTGCAGGAGAGCCTGCAGGGGAGTACTCACATTGTGGGGCTTTCACATCCGGCATGGCCACAGAAAAAGCTGCCACATTCCAGAAAGGAGCAGCGGGATCACAGTCCTGCAGAAATGCATCAGTAAACACATCAGTAATTCACCAACAACTGGAGGCAGATATACTAACAGCTTGCGCCACCGCTAACCACCTTTTGCCATTAAAATAGTACTGTCAGGAATTACTAAAGATGCATAGTGAAGAATTAGTGCTGAAAAGGCATTGACAGATTTTTTGCGCCTGACCTTACTGAACATGTATTTGTAGGAGTTTTCCATTTTAGATGCAAAATTTATGGGAGGAGAGTATTAAAATGAAACACGTTTTACAAACGTTTGCGCTCATCAAATTACTGGGATTTGTGGCATTATATAACGGACAAAAAAAGCATGTCTTAAAGCAGACCGTAATTTGCTGTTTAGTAAAACTGACCCCTGGTGTTTAAAATTGGTTTTGAGTAAAAATCAGAAAAAGAAATTAAAATGTCTTGTATAACCTTTTGGCAAATTCCATCCACTGTCACCTTTGCTTAAACTATTCCGAAAAAGCTATACAAATTGATCAAACTAATACTAACAGTATTCTAATAAAAAAAAAGATACATCAGTACTATAACGTTAATATTTTCCAGATAATATTTTGATAATATATAATGATAATATTCACACAACGTTAATGGGGTTTTCTTGTTTATAACTGACTGCTACGGAAGACAATTGTTTCAAAGCTGGCATATTGTTTCTTATAGAAGCCTGTTTCCGCCACTGAATAAAAAAATTAAAAAGGTCATGCAACTTTATCTCACAATTCTGACTTTTTTCTCTTAATTGTGAATTTACATTTAGCAATTCTGTCTTTTTTTCTCAGAATTGCATAACATAAGCAAACAAAGTTGCAATATATATATCAAACAAATTGCAAGATATAAACTAACAATTTTGATATATTGCGGGATACAGATAGGGGATATGGTAAAGTGAGTATTGCGGGATATGTTTAGATCTCCCAATTTTGACTTTTTTGAGTTCTGAAAACATTTCAGTCTTTTTCCCCCTTAGATTTGGACTTTATAACTCAATTCTGAAAAGTTATTTCTCACAATATTGAGTCTATATCCTGCAATTCTAACTTCATATCTAACCATTCTGACAATAACTTAAAATTGTTTATATATTGCAATTCTGACTTCATTTTTCAGAATTGAGAGTTTATACCTCACAATTCTGAGAAAAAAATATATATCCCGCAGAAAATCTCACTATTCTGACATATGCCACATATCTTGCAATTCTGACTTAAACTCGCAATTGCGAGCCTATTCACCTTTTATATTTTCCTATTCTCACTTTATAACTCAAAATTGTGTTTATATCATGCAATTCTCACTTTACTCACAATTCTGAGAAAAAAGTCGGCGCCGATAGCCTTGTGGGCAGTGCGCCGACATACAGTGCTGTTGCGCTACGGGCGTCCCGAGTTTGAATCCTGGCTTGAGGACCTTTCCCGACCCTACCCCCTTCTCTCTCTCCCACTTTGCTTCCTCCCGGTAATGATCTGTCCTGTCATAAAAAGGCCAAAAATAAATCTTAAAAAAAAAAAAAACTATTCTGAATTGCAAGATGTAAAGTCACAATTGCAAGAAAAAAGTAAGAACTGTGAGTGACAATTACATTTTTTATTCTGCATTCAGTGGTGGAAACAGGCTTCCATAGTTTTTTCAATGTTGTGTTTGGTTGAAAAATATGAATAAATAACCAAATGTGTAAGAAATGTATTTCACTAATAGTCCTTGGATATACGTGAACAATTGAGGATTTTAAAATACCAGATAAAATCTAAAATTACCTCAGGTTTCAAAATTAATCATGAGGATGTGCTACCGTGGATTACTCTAGGTGATTCTGAAAATACAAAAATACCTCCAGGAAATGCTGATTGTATGTAACATTTGCTAAAGGTAAGGGATTCTGTTGCTCACTTGCTCTCTATTCCTAAAAAAATGGCCTTAAAGGGGGCAAAAACAGAATTCTACCTACATTTCTCACATTTAATAATAGATTTGGTAAACTGTACAAAGCTACCAAGCTGTAGAACTAATTGCATACCAATTTAAATGACATCAAATGATCCTTCAAAAGACAAAACTACAGCTGAGTAACACAAGGATGTTTAACAGTTCAATAACCACTCCAGTAATTATAATGCTCATCATGCGTAGTTAATTTGACTTGTATAATCAAATTCTTATTCTAAAAATGGCTTGTTCTTTTTCTACTAATCAAATGCTGGGGGTCTGGAATTAAAAACATTAAACCAAGAGGGAGGAAAATCTGAAGGGACAGTAATGAAGAGAGCCACAATACTCGCCCAGGGCTCTTATTCCACTAATCAGATGAGAAGCGTGGATTAGCTAGGAGAGCGCTTCTCTTTCAGTAATTAGTACAAATTGCCTTGCTTTGGGCCGTATTAATATCCACCCGTAATCTTAAACAGAAATCAGGGTCAAGCCAGGAGCTACAAAAGAGCACGTCACAATAATTCCAGGACAAATCCATCTAGATGAATATTCATCTTCTTAACATTGCCTGTCAGAGAACAACAATGGCATTGCGATTAGATTGAAAAAGGCGGGAAACTAGAGATTTTAAGTAGGGGATGCCCAGCATGTTCAGGTGTTCAATTAACGTTTGGCCCAATTTAATTAAAATGGAGCTATTGAAACCCCTCTGGTATTATGGGGCTAATTTCAACATTCCATTTAGGAGATAAGAAGATTGAAACCCCCTTTTTGTTTTTCTGTGAATTGTACAGTGGAGCGTTTGGGAGGATTTATCTTCGTGGGTGACTAGACTCACTGTCTCAATAGCGCTGCCAGTGTTTTCTTCGTTTGCGCTTGAAAACTGCTGACGTGTGAATAAACAGTCAATTAGCATAAGGAGCTTGTTTAATGAGCATGTGGCACAGGATCAGCTCACGCCGGGCCAACTATGTCCTCTCTGTGTGTGACAGACAGGCAGATGCTTCGTTTCCTATTTGAGCAGAATTATTACAGACACAAAAAAGCGAAAGCAGACAGTCCCTAACTGAGACAAGAGCTTTATACCAAGCCAAAATACTAGAGATTCAAGGACACTCAAACCTGAGGACTGGATTAGCCAGATTCATGACAAACTAATCAGGTCCTTGACTGATTGATTTTACATCATGTATTTTATATATCTATACTATATGGCTATACTTGTATCTGCAGGCCTCTGCTAAAAAAGTATGTTAGATACACCCCTTTAGGATGTCTACGTCTATTGTTGTGTTAGTCATAAAAACTTACCCCATTTCAATCAACTCTGTGTGTGCACCTTCACTCAGCTTGCTTTAGGCTCTCATTCACAGGCTCTGAGCCAACAGAATCTCTTTTGGTTTGGGTTAGAGGTAGACAAACCTTCCACAACACCAGACTGCTGAGACCTCAAGCACAGGAAGCTACAAAAGAAGAGAAAAAAAACATCAATACAGGCATCCAAAAATAATATGAATCAATTTCTGGAACGAACAAAGGGTCCTGCAGTATTTCTGAGGATTTTGTGTTTGTTTTCACAGAGAAAATGCATTTGCTTTAACTGAGAACATTTTGTTAAGAAGTCAAACACTCTGAATAAAACTAAATCATCATTGGGATTACCCTTACACAAAAAGAAAAGATGTAATATGTATCTCAGGTGTCCCCAAAATGTGTATGTGAGGTTTCAGCTTAAAATACCCCACAGATCATTAATTACATCATTTTGAAAATGCCTGTTTTGAGTGAAAGCAGAAACATGCTGTTTTCGTGCATGTCTCTTTAAATGCAAATGAGCTGCTGCTCCCCGCCCTTTTTCCAGAATAGGACTTTGCCTTTACAGCTTTTACCTCAGATACATCCGAAGCATGCATACAGAAAGCGTCTGTCACATGGCATGTGAGTATTAAACAAAGTT
Source organism: Cirrhinus molitorella (assembly GCA_033026305.1). Taxonomy (NCBI): domain Eukaryota; kingdom Metazoa; phylum Chordata; class Actinopteri; order Cypriniformes; family Cyprinidae; genus Cirrhinus; species Cirrhinus molitorella. The sequence continues at coordinate 24,359,607 of CM065122.1, read as the reverse complement.
CTCTTTCATGTCATATTGCGCTTAAACTGTCAAATACACACAAGTTTATGCTAAAAACACAGGAGTTACAAAAAAAAGTCAGTTATGTCTGTGAAGGTAAACAGCTGGGAAAGAAATCGCATGTTTATATTAGATCTGTATGGCAGCAGTGTAATATACAGTAAATAAATCAATAATCTACTACTCTCTTGTCTCTTCTGAAGGGACTAAATAGTGTTCTGTGCTCGTCTGTGGAGCCAAAGACAGAACAGTTAGCATGCTTTGCTCAAACTTTTGCAATGGCGTTAGAACTGCTACACTGTTGTCACTTGTGAAAACAAAATGACAGCGCTATGGGTAGAAACGTGCAGATTAAGGGGTGGTATTATTATAATAAGATCCTCTTACTATGACACGGAGAGAGCGAAATCTGCCACTTATGAACTTAATAATTTTCTTACTTTCTAAGAACACAAGCTTTATTCCAAAATTCATTCTCAAAATATTCCAAATCGCATGTACTTCGACCTCCTGGGAAACAAGACTCTGAAATTCAAGGCATGCTGTGGAGTTAGCTTTACAATTTTATCTCCTCTCACCTCAATATCAGCCAGAGACCTTCTGGAATTAGTTTAGGTTGTGATAGTGGCATGTCAGTGAATGCAGTTTCAATGATTTCTCATTACTGAGGGAGACACAGCTCGACCTCCACCAGAATGGAGTCAGGCTTCAGTCAATAAACACATTCGGTTGCTCTTCTACTCCATCCTACTAATCGCAAGAGCTCTTGGTGTTTGACGAATGTCTGTCAGTATGTGGTCCAGCTGCTCACTAACACGTCTCAAGAGTAACAAAACCCAGAAGAAACGCCTTTCGAGTTGGACTCATAATATGCATGCACCAGGGTCCGAAATGAACTTTTCTATTTTAGAAAAACTAACGTATATTTTGTCTTTAATGTTAAATGCTTAAACTTACCCAATTACTTTAATCAATATTTTAAACTGTTGTCAATAACAACAGACCGTTTAAAATTGTATTTACATTATAAAAAACTGGAGCTCATAGGGCTGCAATATTATGGCAAAAATCATTATTGCGGATTATTGCTCTTTATATTGTAATCTTGATTATTAATATCGATATAGAAAACAATATAAAACATTTTTGTTTAGTTTTGGGCATATCACATTCTTCATAGACTACACGTTGGTCCATGATGTTAGCCTAGTCTAACACAAGTTATGCCAAAACTCCCATTACAATCACTGAAATATAATCAATATTTTATTTATACCGTATCTGCAATGTGCTGTTTATGATGAGGGAATTAGCGAACGTGCGCACTTACCAACAGCTCCGGCATATTCAGCGCTGACTAATCTAAGCGCTTCTGATTGGCCAGTGCATTCTTAAATTAAACAGAAACACATTTGATTTGTTATAAGGCCCAACGTTACACAAAATAGCGTGTAAAAGCGATCTGATACAGAGTAAGGGAATCTAAATATAATTCCACGATCTGATACTTTTCATTAATTTTCATTTTATTCGTGACAGCGGTAACACGTTGTTTAATTGTGCATTGACATTTTTCCCCTTTGTTTTGAATTTATGAGGCATTTATGTTCATTTTGGTGGCATTTTTGCCACAAGCTCTCATTAATTTCCGACCTTTAGTCTGATTTATGACTAAATAACTCTTACGAGCAAACGGTCCTTTTAGTGAATCATTCAAATTCTTCTCTGAATGAACTCTAGATAGATAGATAGATAGATAGATAGGATAGTCAACACACAAATACACACTGAACACTTTTGTATAAAGAAGTGAGAACCTCATTATCACCTCATTTTGGCACCCCCACCAGTTCAATCCCTTGAGTCAACAACCATGAAGCAAAAACAATAGAACTGTATCCACATCCATTTTCTGCAGGTGCTGCTTACATTTCCTACACCTGCAAATGTGGATTTTTTATTCTTTTTCCATCAAGCCGCTGCTGTAGTAAGGCTGCACACTGATCTATGAAAGCTGCTCCACAGGGAATCAAAGACTAAAAGGCCACATATTGATTGTATCTGCAGGTTTGTGTGATAGCACAGCAGGGGGTGTTTCTAGGTTTAGGGAGGTGGAAAGACATGGAGTACAGATGGAGATTCACAGTATGATTATGCTGCAGAAGACTGACCTCATGATTGCTTGTTGAGATTGATCTATTTCATCTGAGGTCACAATGGCCACAGAAGCACATATCAACCTATTTCTAACCACCGGATTTGGGCTTCAACGAAAAGGATTTTCAAGCTCTTTCCAGGAGCAAAGAGAGGGTCATATAAATACAATAGTGTTGAAAATGGTTGAAATCTGCATGTTTGAGGAGAATATAGGTTAGCTTTAGATGAAATGGGGATGGTTTACAGAGTAAGATGTGCTCAGATTAGTACCTGTTGGCGATTTTGCCTAATCCATCTGATCCTGCCGAAAGCCGATATGCGGGAAAGCTCAGGAAGGTCCACTAGCTATTGATCATTGGCTGCTTATCTCCCATATCTTGCAGTAAGTAGACTAAAGGCTATCTTTACGGTCACATTATCCGTATTAGGACTTATATTGTAAATCCGAAATGTAAATGAACTTTCAATGTATGATTTCTGATTTCTTAAGTCTGTGAAAAAGCAATTCAGAGAATTGTTTGTAAACACATTATAAATGTTAGAAATGTATTGCTAAAATCACGTCATAAAGATTGTGAACTATGTACTGAATTGTGGAGTTAGACAAATTAAACAGTTTTTCACCATTTATAAGCATAAACAATACATCATAAAATAACATGGAACCACAAACAAATGATACAACTTCATTTATTCAGAAATTAATTTATAGATAGTTAACATAGTGCTGCTTATCCAATTTTTTTTTAAACACAGTTTGTTTGAATACTTTTTACATTTTACATAATTCTTTCTTTTTCTCTTTTTTTCTTCAATCTATCTATTTATCTATCTATCTATCTCTATATATATATAATGTAAATAATATTGAAACATATTGTTTCATATATATTCTAACCATTGTGTGTGTGTGTGTGTGTTCTGAATTGTATTTAAAAAAAATAGTCTTTTTTGAACACAGTATGTTTGAATACTATTCATCTATTGTGTATTTTTTAATTAATGTTTCATTTTTTTCTTTTTTTACATTACTTTTTCAATTTCTTTTATTTTTTTATCACAGTATATTTGAATACTATTTACTTTTTATTTAATTTTTTAAATAATTTTCTTTTTTTTCTTTTTTCAAATTTGATTCATTTTTAAACACATTTACATTTTTTTATTATTTGGTATTTTTTAACAATTTAAAATTGATAAAATGTTTTCAATTATTTTTCTTTTTTCCCAAATTTCTTTCATAGTATTTATTCATAATATTATTCATATTTCTTACATAGTATGTTTGAATGTTATTTACATTTGATATAATTTTCAAATAATTATTTTTTCGAATTGTATTTATTTTAAACACATTTACATTTTTTACATTTAAGTTTTATATAATTTTTACAATTATTTTAATTTTTTCCCCCAATTTCTTTCATTTTTCAATTTTTTAACACAGTATGTTTGAATATTTACATTTTATATAATTTTAAAGCAATTCTTTCTTTTTATTTTTTTTTCACAATTACATTTTCAAATTTTGTCTTTTTGTGAACACAGTTTGTTTAAATACTATTTACATTTAATATATTTTTAAAACATTCTTTTTTCTAATGGAATTAATTTTTGTATTTTTGAACACATTTGTTTTTTTTTATTTTATTCAGTATTTGTTTACCATTTACATTTATATAATATTTTTTACAATTGTTTTTCTTTTCCCCCAGTTTATTTCATTTTTTATGTTTGAATAAAAATGTACAGTTTACAAAATGTACAGTACTACTTACAGTTTATATAATGTTAAAATATATATTTTTATTATTATTATTTTCAAATGTTCTCTTTTTAACACAGTATATAATCATGTTTACAATTATTTTTCATTTTCTCTCTTTTTTCATTTTTTAAAATGTATTTAATTATTATATATATATTTTTTGAACACAGGATGTTTGAATACTATAATTATGTTAGCTAGTCAAATGACATTCACACAATTAAGCATCTTATGCGCCCAAACACTTTTTTGGCCACTTTACAGTCTGATAGCATTGCTCCACCAACTGTTTCTGAGGTGGGTAAACTAGTCTCCCGCTAGGTGAGGTAGTTACAGTAGAAACGAGTGCTATATAATCAGATGCAGAACTGAAGAGCTTCTCTATTACCTGTCAGCAGAGCACTGCACTCATTCTGACAAGAGCATCCAAGACAGAGCTGGGTTACAGCTCTTCAAAGTAAGAGGAGACGCCATCAAAACATGTTAGAGTGAGGCTCAGGAGAGGTGAAGACTCAAGTACCAGCATACCTCAGTTAATTATGCTTCAACTCTGCCATGAGTTCACTACATTCAAACAAAATGTACTGTCTACCATATCTACAACATCTAAATAAAAAGAAACAGCTACATATAGTAATCACACGCATGCAAGGTGAACACCATACATCACGCAGATTAAAAAAACCTTGACAGTTATACTATAGGGTGTGTCTATTCCTGTAGCTCAAGATTGTTTAGTGAATATTTTATGCTTGTGTAGTGTTAACGGAGCTGATGAATAATGCAATAGGTAGATTAGGTGAGAGAAGCATTGTTAGCGCACAAGTTTTTCCATAAACACATTAGTCTACATAGTAGACTATGATGATAGCGATGGCAGGCTTGACGCACAAATAATTGGTGCATATTACAAAGCTGTACTGAAGTCATTGCTATCACTCACTAATTGGTGCACACAGATGTCACAATCTCATTCGTAAATCATTATATATCTAACCAAGTATAGATGTTGTCTCAAATAACTAGCACAGATCATGTCATTCTAGCCAGCAGCAACACAAAGGCAATTTACAGAGCTTGCATTTCCAAGAGACGCACACATCGATATGGCGATGGATCAATGTCTGCTGGTCGTCTTGTTGGTGGATGTGTTTAATTAATGACCAAGCTGCCAAATGTAATATCATTAGTGCATGATTTCATTCTGTAAATTGCAGTATGATAGAAATAATATTAATTATAGTGCCACTGCAACCCAATTCATCAGTAAAGCTTCAAATGCTAAATATGAGGGCGAACTGTGCATGTCTTTCATCTAAATATCCTCATTCTAATACGATAAGGCTGCTGCTTACATAATTCATAGCGAGATATGGACGTGGATAAGAATCTTTTCCATGAAATGTATATGCATTGAAGCTGTGTGTGATGTAACCCTGTCGTTAGTTGATTTTTGCCTTGAGAAGCAGAGGGAAATTAAGCAAGATGATAATTGCCTTTCAGACTGATGAATCAATGCTCTGCAGCCCCTCACAAAGATTTTTTCCCCTCTTCCTGAAATAAGTCACATGAAGATGATACCATTGCTCTGAAAGATAAAGCCAGTAGTTATGGACAAACTGTCAACAGTAGTCTGCAATGCCTTCAGAAACTGCATGTGTCAGTCAGAGAGAAACAATTGTCTATTGCTGAGAAATCATGCAAACTGGATGAGCATTGGAAACATGCCAATCTCCTTCTCAGACACAGACTGACTGTATATCACAGACTGATACATACACTCTGAGTATACTGTATCTGAATAAAACTTGTGGTAAAAGTAAAAACCTTTGTATTTCAGCAACCAAATTTTCTATAATGACTTTTGGATATAGTGTAATTTAAATAACATGATGCATGAATATAGTTATCAGTAAGTATAGTTGATGTAAAAAAGTGTGAAATGTAGGGGTCAACCAATTATTGGCACCGATATTAAGCATTTTTTATGGTTATCAGTATTGGTTTTCAAAACCGATTTGCCAATTAAAATAATATAAAAACATTTTTAAAAAGTTTTTGTCAGAGCCCTTGATATTCTTAATTTTGACATTGATTTAAATTTTTACACCAAACATATATATATATATATCTGTTCAAAATATCGGTAATTGATCTGTAATAATCTGTATTTTATTTGTTTCATTTTTTTTTTGGTACATAATGTTTGAAAACTATTTACAACTTTTAAAATCGTTTTTCATTTTTTATGATTTTTAAAAATAAAATCACAAATTAAAATGATTTATTTATTTTTATTATATTTATATCGTCAACCCCTAGTAAAATGTGTCCTCAACATCAAAATGAATGCAATTTTTTAAGTGAACGTACAGTATATATACTACTGTTCAAGGTTTTTAAAGTGTTTTATTTTTATATTTGTATTTTTTACTTATAAATACATTCGCTTAAAAAATGTATACATTTTAATATATAATTTTGATACTGAGGACACATTTTACTAGGAGTTGACCGATTTGTGTTTTTAAGGGCTGATACGGTACTGATCAAGTAGAACAATAACCAATATATATATATTTTTTTATTAGATAGGACAGATCAAAGTTGACAGGAAGTGACATGGGAGAGAGAGAAGGGGGCAGGGTCGGGAAAGGTCCTCGAGCCGGGATTCGAACTCGGGATATATATCTGTATGTGATGCGATGCGATCTGGGAAAACCCAAAACATGGTGAAATTTGACCTTTTTTAGGTTTTGATATCATACGAAAGCTGGGTTCAAGCCCTTTCCAAAAAGTTATGGATCTGAAGTTGGCTGATAGCTATGATTTTCAGGAATGGAATTTTGAGAAAACCGGGTTTAAAGGGAGAAGTGTTTTACTTTCACTTTACGGGTTTAAGGAGAGCTGTCAGGAGCGCTATACTGCATTATTACACAAACAGACTAACATCTGATTTTCTTTTATCATGGGAATAGTCTCTGAACTTTTGATCACCCCTTGTATGTTTAAATAGCACAAATAATGTACCTTGTAGTTGTAGTTTACATGTAGAAACGCGAGCGCAGCACAACTGTTTATATAACAGTCTGTCATCTGAGTTCTCCTCATTAGTAACTTCATCATCCGATCCTTCATCTCTGGACATGAAATAGTCCATTACAGCATTGTTTAGGGCACTGACATCACCAGGATTGAGTAGACTGAGGCAAGTTAGATCGTTTGAATGAGCAGCTTCTTCCGACTGCATTGATCTCTTGCTCTCCGCCATCTCACAATATTAAAAAAAAATAAAAATACAACTTTGTGTGCTGTAGTTTACACAGGACTGGTGGGAAATGTGCATTGATACACCTTTATTAAATATGTTATGTGGTTTATTTTGATAGGTTAACTGTTTGTGTGGTGTTTAGAGAAAGCACCTCCGCAGCACGTTCTTAACATTAGAGAAAGACACTGTCGTTTCTGCTTGCTGCAATAAAACTCAATTTTTCTGCACTAAACAAGTGAATTTTGCCAAGATATTTTCAGAGATGATAGACACGATGTTATAGAATAATAATTGAATGAAAACCTAATTTTGACAAAAAACTGACATTCAACCTATTTTTTGAATTTCGTGAAAACGTCCCAGCGCGACATCCCACGGGATTTCCCAGATCCCATGAAATGAAATGAAAATGAATGTCAAAATTAAGTTAGGGGTCAAGCAATTATCGGCCTGGGGTTAAGCATTTTTGTGCTTATCAATATCGGTCATGCTAAAAACTGATTTGCTGCTAAAATAATTTAAAGAAAGTTTTTGTCAGATCCCCTATTTCCTAATTTCTAAATATCGGTACATGATCTGTAATAATCGGTATCAGAATTGGCCCTGAAAAACACATATCGGACAAAAATATGGTCTATATTTTGATACTGAGGACACATCTTACTAGGGGTCGACTGATATGTGTTTTCAGGGCTGATATGATACAAATTATTAGATTTCTAGTAGAGCGATAACTGATATTTTGAACCGACATATGTGATGTAAAAATGTCTCTTTTTTGATAAAAAATACTGCAAAACAATAATATTATAAAATCTTATTAACATTTAAAAAAAATGTTTTCTATTCAAATATATTTTAAAATGTAATTAAATTATGTGGTGTCAAAGCTATACTTTTCAGCATCAGTGTCACATGATTCTTCAGAAATATAATATAAAATATATAATATGCAGATTTGATGCTAAATAAAACATTTCTTAGTATTATCATCAATGGTAAATAGTCCTCTGACTGGTCACCTTTTAATTTTTACACCATTTTTAATCAGCTTTAGATGTTACATAGTCTTGCAGCCTGTATAAAGATGATAAAATTGGCATACATAATAAATAAAAAATTGGCAAAAATACTATTTCATACAGTATTTGTTTGAGTAAAGCTTCCCCTAACGTCCCAACTACCCATATACCAAAGTAACACAGTATAACCAGTATAACCCCAGTGCTTCCTTGATTAGCAAACTTGTGGAGATGGTTTTTAAAACCAGATAGATTATTAGTTGTCATCTAGTGAGCCAAGGGCTCTTCCTCTTCATTACTCCTAAGTACTCTCTGTTTGTGTTTTTCATTGGATAATGACACCAGCAGCTCTGGCAACAGTAACAATAACAAAAACAACTTACAAACCTGCCGACTTCACACTTATCAACCTCCAGAGAGAAAGAGAGAGTGCTATGGATCCAGTGTGAAATACTGTGAAGATAACAAGAGAAAACCATGCCAAGGACAGAGAGGGATGGGATAGGACAGGACAGGACAGGAAAGAGTGATTGATAGGTGAAAGCAGAAAGCCTGATAAAAGGGTTAGGTGTGGAAGCAAGAGACACGAGTGATGAGAGATGAGCGATGGAGGGAGGAGAGCAAGCATGAGAGAGGGGGAGAGACAGAAAACATCCCAGGAGCTCCGCTGATAGGCAACAGGACTTGTAATAAGGCAGGATTGCTGCAAGAAGCAGATGGCCCTGTGGCAAGAGAGACAGAGATACAGGCTAAACAGAAAATGATAATATCATCACTGATAACTCTCATTTCTCCCTCATTGCCGTCTGCACTACACTGTCCTGGACTTCACTTCCTAACCAGCTTAGACCATAGCTTTAGGGGAAACAACAAGATTTAAAGTTCCCTTATTATGCCATTTCGAATTTTGGCTTTCATGCCGTGTGTAATGTAGCTGTATGTTAATGTAACTACCTGACTGCAAGACGAAAACGTACCTGTGGGAACTTTTTCACAAGACGCGAAATATGTACCGCCATGTACGTTTTGTGACGTATTCGATGTGAAATGTCCACTGAGTGGCACTAAAAGTGTTGGTTGGTTTTGTACGTGTCACCGCAGTTCTGACTTAAAAAGTGCGTTGAATGACGCTATAACTCTAATGCTCCATGACATTTTAAAATAACGTATCTGCATCAATCTCCATCAAAATGCAAAATTATGACAATGGACATATCACACACGCTATTCTTGGTAGACCAATCACAACAGACTGGGCCATCTGACTAATAGACCTTTTCCACATTTCTGGTTTTTGGAACTAATCGTTTGAGAATCGCTGGAAAATGAGGTGACATTAATTACATATTTTGAGAAAACTTCTGTGTTTTTTGACCTTGCATACATGTAAACCTATTGTAGAAAATGTAAAAGTGGCATAATAGGGGCACTTTAAAGTGCTATTCGCTGAAAGCTCTGCACCATTCATTTTACCTTGAAGGAGAACCCCAAATAAAAAGCCAAGACCCTGCAACACAGCTCTAGGTAAATCTAACAGAGCAAGAACTTTTAATTGTAAAGGTTTTGTGACTAAATCATAAACAAAAATTATTTTATCCAAATGTTTTTAAATTAATGTCTCACCGAGGCTGCATTTATTTGTTAGAAAATGCAGTAAAAACAGTAACATTGTGAAATATTATTACATTAATTACATTACAATTACATTAAAATTATATTATATTATTAAATTATATAATACACTTATTAAACATTTTCACCATTATTACTCAAATCTTCAGTCTCACATGATCTTTTAGAAATCATCCCAATATGCTGATTTCAGGCTTCTTCGCCCGTGTCCAGTTATGTTTAGCTGTACAAAACAGCTTGTTTTGCTGCTTGATATTGCAAATTGGTGTGTCTTACTGTATTATTTTAATGTATTATCTTAAATATGAACACAGTGGTTTGTTGTGCAAACAGTTTTACCATCTACTGCACGTTGTTATTCTTCCATTATTTCCCTACAGCGGCTAATGAACCAGAATTTTTACTTCCATGTTAAAGAAAAAGGAGGATATATCTTCTTTAACTTATTGTGTGACTTGTAAATAGAACATGACAAATAATTCACAAAGCGACAGATGATTATTATTGGTGACCCAACCTCTGATCTCACAGCACAACCATGCATTACACAGTCAATACAGCAATCTATACTACATCATGGGCCGTGCATGAAATAATAAAGCTGAACAGCATCACGCTTTTCTTTTAGTAGAGCAGAACTGTTGGATGTCCTCAGGAGCTGCCTGTGGCTGTCATATTTCAACAGCTCCATACGAACCCTAATAACCATCCACTGGGAGAACATCATAAGACCCACACAACCCTGTCCTACGGGGCCCTCCCACACACACATATCGGCTCCTTTGTTGTTCTTTGTGAATGAAGAAGGGATCAAAGCAGCGGATCTCTACGTGAAGGTGCCCCAATCTCCGTCAGAACCACTTGGCCGGTAATGGGCTTTCATCGGGGGGTGATGAGGTGAGAGCAGGATAGGACAGACGGGGGGAGAAAGGGGGATTAGGAATTAGGAACACGAGGGGGGCGGCAATTGATCAGCTGTCATCTCTGCTTACAGTATGCTGGTGGATTTTTCACAGGAAAATGTACAATCCGACTGGGTAAGATGCACACTGGGCACAATCATCTCCATTTCAAAGTGGATCCATTTGAATGAGACCGCAGCCCACAAACGCAGCAACAGGATACAGTTCAGCAAGAACTTTCAACAAAAGCCTCTTTTTAGAAAACGCAACATGTTGGTATTGACGTTACTATTAATGTATTATGAATCAAAACCATAATGTAAACCTCGTATCAAATTTTTCAACACATGAGATGCTCAAATCACAGTTTACTGGCGTTCTCTGGTGCCGTTCAGAATAATTATTCCAAATATTCATCACGCATGAACAATGGCAGTTCAATGCCACTGCCCCACATACTTTGCAACATAACTGTCTCCTCCTGTTGATAACAAAACCATACTCTGACAGATCACATACCAGACCAATGCTTAGCATTCTGCAGTGACATGAATAAGAACTTTGACTCAAAATATTTAGGTATAGACAGTCTGAGGCAAATATGAATGTTATCCTACAGCAGCATTAGACAATGATTTAAACATTCATTTTTAATGGGATAGTTCACTCAAAAATAAACCTTCTGTCATCATTTGCACGCACTAATCTGCACTGTCAGAATGAAATTTTCAAAAATGTTAACTTTAGGGTTATATATATATATACACAGTTAAGGTAAAATGTTTACATCCCCCTTTCAGAATCTGCAAAATGTGAATTATTTTACCAAAATAAGAGGGAGCATACAAAATACGTTATTGTTTATTTAGTACTGACCTAAATAACCTGTTTTGTAATTTTTTTTTTTTTTTTTTTTTGTATAGTGATAGTTGTTCATAAGTGCCTTGTTTGTCTTAAACAGTTAAACTGCCTGCTATTCTTTAGAAAGATCCTTCAGGTCCCACAAATTCTTTGGTTTTCCAGCATTTTTGTGTATTTGAATTTGAAGATCAGAGTAAATTTAACTTATTTTGTTTGTAAGTATCTTCAGTAGCCTATCTATGATATCTATATTTAGGTAAAAGTAGAAAAATGTACACATATCCATTTGATTCAAAAGTCCCCCCCCCCCGACTAAATCACTTTCACAACTTTCATAGATGTAAATATATTTACTTGTTTACTTGTGATCAGCTCGTCTTAAGCTTGAGTTTTTTCCCCTTTAATTTAGGTTAGTATTAGATTTTGTTATTAGTGTTATTGAAACTGGTGACAAGAATTATTACATTTCTATGGTATCAAAAAATTTTACATCATAAAGACCTTATTTTAAGCAAAAATAACTATATCAAGATATAAATATTTTTAGTGTGAAATAAAATTACTGTAATAATAAGATTTTAGTCATATCGCTCACTACTAATATATACATATGACATTATTTCTCTAATAAAACCAACCTGATCTCATGACAAAAACGTACCTGTGGGAACTTGTTCACAAGATGCAGAATACGTACTGGCATGTACGTTTCGTGATATATTCGATGTGAAATGTCCACCGAGTGGTGCTAAAACAGTGTTTGTTTTATTCCCCAGAACAAATGAACGTACATTTGGTGTGTTTTATGTGACATTGGTTTTGTGCGCGTCATCGCAGTTTTGACTTGAAATGTCTGTTGAGTGGCGCTATAACACTAATGCTCCATGATATTTTAAAATAACGCACCATCTGCTCTACACCTAAACCTAACCGATAATATAAACAAAAGTGAATATGACGTAAATTCAATTGCAAGCATGCCATTTTAGCTTGTTTTTCAATCTCTCATCTTACAGCTCTTTCATCGTGACTCCTGTTTTTCACGAGATTCACACCCAAGGATTCAATGTTTTGCCATCTCCAGTCTTCATTTCTGTTGGAAACTGCAGTGCACTTACTGGTACGTATTTCACATCTTACGAAAAAAGTTCCCACAGGTACGTTTTCATCACGAGATCAAGTAGCATAAAACACTAAAGTGATAATGTAGCAGAATATCCAAGCTGTTCTTTTCCATACAGCAACAGTGGATGCTACTCAGGGGCTGTCGAACAAATAAAAGTGGTTGAAGAAATAGTTCACCCAGAAATATGACTTTCTTCTTCCGGACGAACACAGTCGGAGTTGTTTTCAAATGTATCCTGGATCTTCCAAGCTTATTATTAATTACTAAAACCATCATAAAACTAACCCATATGCCTCCGGGGGGTTAAAATATGTCTTCTGAAGTGGATCCATGGGTTTTTGTAACAAAAAGATTTAGATTTTTTAAATTATAAACTCAAATCACTGACATCTGACAATGATGTAAGCGTGTTTGCGAGAGAGTCGAGTTCTGGCTTTTCCCCTGACCTCTGACTCCATGTTTGACATAAGCCCCATTCGTAGTGTAAGCTCAGCTCAGAAGAAGAGCTTGAGTTTTTTGCACAGCCTTATTTGTTTGAACTGGAATAACGTTACACCGACCAGGAACTCGACTCGCATATGGCCATTGCTGGAAGCCAGTGATTTGAGTTTATAATTTAAAAAATATAAATATTTTTGTTATAAAAACCCATGGATCTGCTTCAGAAGACATGTATTACCTCCGGAGGCATATGGGTTAGTTTTACGATGGATATATGTGCTTTTTGGAGCTTCAAAATAATAGCCACTATCCACCACCATTATAAAGCTTGGAAGAGCCAGGATACATTTTAAAACAACTCTGTGTTCGTCTGGAAGAAGAAAGTCATTTACACCTAGGATGGCTTGAGAGTGAGTAAATCATGGTGAAATTTTCATTTTTGGGTGAACTATTCCTTTAATATGACTTGTGCCTGAACAGACAGTCTGAAGTTGCTATTCATTTGTTTGTCAATTAAGGTCTGTTTCTTTGTTTGGCAAAGAGAAGCTTGGACACTGCAATAAATACCTCACTTTGTGTTTCATAGATGCAAGAAATACTTTTTTAAAGCGAAACCTCAAATCATCAGATTCCCACCCCACCTTTCTGCTCCACAGAGATGATGTTATCCCCTGATGAATACTTTGCAAACCTGCAGGTGTCACATCAATTTATTTTCCAATTTCCTGTCTGCTGAGATACCCTCTTTCTTTCTGTCTCTCTACTGTCCAACTAGATGAAATATTGAGGTCTTTCTGCCGAGGAGAAAACTGGCCCATTTTTACCCCATACGCGCCAGCCACTGAGGTGATCGTCTTGAACATCCGGCTCAAGTTCTGTAGCGCTCTGTGCCCACACAACAACACACAATAAATCAATGAAGCATTTCATTAGAGCAGACGGCCACATCTCCAGCCAACCGGTGCCCTGTGTATTGTAAAGGTGCGCGGTGGTGGACCAGGTCAGGCTAAAAACTAGATTGCCGGTGTTGTCACAACGAAACAGCCTGACCCCTTACTCCCTTCGTCACGACAACACGTCAAGGGGTCAGTGAGGCATGACAACCCCACACAACAGAAGGATCGTATGACAGAGCAGCGAGTATAAATGTATTCAGCTCTTGTCTTTCTCCCTCTCCTTGCCTCCAGAGGTCTATCCTCCGCTTCAGATCTGTCCAATGTCACGAGCAAAAGTATGCAAATGATATTCACAGTGTACTGTTCAGCAAGTCTGCTTTGCATATTCCAAACTGGAAGTCTCCTCAGGTGGAAATTCACTCAAAAACCATGAGAAATAAACTGGATATTTTTAATTAAAATACTAATTAGAAAATGTAGTGTATCCACGGATCCAAATGACATGCTGGCATATCATCAGCCCAAAACATATGTTCATCCAATTCAGCAAGCCCAAAATAAGAGCTTTTTAAAGCATAAACCAGTGGCAAAATTGTTCTATTACCAGTCCTAATCTTCCCCAATTTCCATCTGGAGTTACATACCTCTTTCTTATGCAGAGACGTCAGGTAGGGGACGCGAAGGCAGAGCGTGTCAGCAGAATCAGCAGTGCGCACGCAGCGGTCTATTCCACTCTGATGTGATAGCAGCATGTGAGCTGCTTTAGCTCTCTCAGCTATTGTTACAGCCGCCAGATCCGCACTGAGCATGCTCCAAACACAGCTCCACTCACCGTTGGCATGGGAACCACTCAAGCATAGACCTCACTAAAAAGGACCTCCGTGAGATACACTCTCTCTTTCCCTCCCACCTGTCCTCTCAAGGGGGTTTTCCTTGTTTTTGCGTCTGTAACCCTGTGAACCGAAGCAAAGCTTCACAGACGAGAATAAATTGACGTAAAACATGCACTTGTGAAGTTAACGGAGCTAAAAAGACAGCTGTAACTCTTGCTGTAACCTCATTTTCTGAGTTTTCTTGAGTTTATTACAGTGCAATTTAGTTCAATCCCCAGAAGAAAAGATTTACACTATACAGTCTTACTAAATGAATCAAAATGAGATAACAAGTTTATCTGGGTGTTAAATTTACATTTATTTATTTTAAAATACATTTTTACAAATAAATAATTGAACGTCTAAATTAAAAAAATAAATATCTAAATCTAAAAATAAAAAATAATAAAATATAAACAAACAAACAACAACAACAAAAAGTTTAATCTAGTGTCATTTAGTTGAATATTTATTTATTTCTAAGGAATCTAAAATTAAATACAAATGGAAATTAATTATTTATTTAAACTAAATAAACTAATTTATTTAGGTTTTGTATTATATTAATTTATATTAAAATAAATACTTATATCTAAAAAGAAATTAACTAGCTTATTTAGGTTTTTAACATTATTAAGTAAATAAATAAATAATTTTAAAATAAACAAATAAAAGTAAAATATCACAGTCTAAATAAAATATTTTAAAAATAAAAGATAAACAAACAAAACAGTTCATCTGGGTTTTTCTTTTTTATATTTATTTATTTATTAAAGTATCTACAATTAAATAAAAATGTAAATGAATTATTATTTGATTAAAATCTAAGTAAATTTATCTAGGTTTTGTATTATATTTATTTATAATAAAAGAAATACCTATAAATATCTACAAATAAATGAACTAGCTTATTTAGGTATTTAACATTATAAATAAATACATATTAATATTTTTTTTAAATACACAAATAACTAAAAGTAACTAAATAAATAAATACAAATATTTGTAAAATAAAAGATAAAGAAATAAACAAATAAACCAGTTTATGTGGGGTTTTAGTTGTGTATGTATTCATTTTGAAGTATTTAAAATGAAATAAAAAATGCTTATAAATTAATTAATTAATTAAAATCTAAATAAAGTCATTTATCTCAATTTTGTATTATATTTATGTATTTTAAAATAAATACCTATAAATATCAAACTAGCTTATTTAGATTTTTAATATCAAAATCTAAATAAAAATATTTTTTAAAGTGTCAAAATAAAAGATAAACAAACAAATAAACCATTAATCTGGGTTTTTAGTTTGTATGTTTATTTATTTTAAAGTATGTAATACTATAATAAAAAGTTAATTAATTGAAATCTAAAAACTAAACTAGCATAAATAAATAAATGATATAAATAAATGAATAATTTTTAAATAAGCAAATAACAAAAAGTAAAAACCAAAATCTAAATAAAAACATTATAAAAATATAAAAATAAAAATAAAAGATAAAGTTGATTAATATATATATATATATTAAGTATCTAAAATTGAATAAAAAGGTAAATTAATTAATTAAAATCTAAATCAACTAATTTATCTAGATTTTTGTATTTTGTTTATTTGAACATAAATAGATATAAACTAGTTTATTTAGGTTTTTAACAGTATCAATCAATCAATCAACAAATAATTCCAAAGCACCCGCGGTAATATCTACAGGAACGCAGTGCGGGATTTTACTGCATTCCTCAGAATTCCCATGAGAGGGCTTTCCAAGCATATTGGCTGTGCTCTGTAATTACAGTATGTGGGGTTGTCGTGGCCTGGCCATATGGAGAGAGCTAATCCTCTGTGTTACTGCACATGCTTCTCAGCACCTCCAGCGATCAGACTGCTAAACTGACATCAGCTGAGTCTGTCAAGCTCTGTCAGTCTGCTGTAGCCCTGCACACTGCATCTCCGGGGCTCACGACTGGAGCGGGTTAAGGAAGGGATTTCCTTTTTGCCTCAATGATCTACTGGGATCAAGCGCAGGAGGCCGGCAGCCGATGCATTATCAGCATTTGATACCAAACTCCCCGGGGAGACTCAAATGTACTATTAGCTTTAGTTTCAGGTCTTCTAGCATTACATTATCCAAAGTGACACTTTTATCAGAGACTCTAACAGCTTATTTAGTTTTTTATTATTGCGTCATTTATCCTTATGAGTTATTAATCATGATATGTATCTGTTCAGCACTTTAATAGCTAACCGCACTTGTGGTGGAATCAAAATAAAATCACAAGTCCCTGTGGTTCAGTTGAGGTTGGTTTAATACACTACAGCCAGTAAAAGCTTCATCCATTAGCTTGAATGCTTCTCCAGAGGGCTGGATTTATATAGTGTATTTATGAGCACCAGTGCAAATAGAAACAATATGGTGAGTGAAATGTAACATCTGAACAACATATTTTTTGTATAGCTTCAATTGTAAACGCATACCAAAAATACCACGGTGATACCATGGTTTTTGGATATTTATCATAGTATGTCTAAAAGTACCATGGAGTATCATTTAAAGGGATCATCAGATGCAAAATTCAAAAGCGTGTATTGGCAGTGTGTGTATGCATTATTATAAAAATCCACCCAATGTTTTTTTTTTAAATGCCCATAAATTATAAGCAGTGTTTTTTCATGCCGTTCACAGATTCTTGGCAAAGTGACATAGTTTTGTCAGGTTTCGACAACGGAGCAGACAAAAGATTCTACGCAATTTAGGTGTTTTGTTGTTGGATGTAATAACGAAAATAGCAGTCGTCATTTACTCTCAACTTACATCTGCAAGTTTCGTGGCTAAATGTTTACATTCTCAAGAGAACCACTTGTCACCCCACAAAAGAGAGGGGTGGAGTAAGCAGAGCTCATTAAGATTTAAAGAGACATGCCCCGAAACGGGTCGCTGTGAACAGAGCTGTTTTTGACAAGGTATAAAGGGTGTTGTTTTACACTACCATTGAGAAATTTTAACCAAAGTATGTTATAGACCAGGGGTGTCCAAACTATGGCCCACGGCCCATCTGTGGCCCGCTATCAGTCCTGTGCCGGCCCGTGAGGCGTTTTTAAAAAATTATACGAATCTGCAGAGGTGTGAGAAGTGCGGCCGTTTTCATCCGGCCCGTGAGGCAGTTGTTTCATATTGGATAATTTGATGCAATATCAGTAGAATCCAATAGATGGCGCTGTAGCCTGTAGTGCGGTATAGAAATGCGATTCAGTCCTATATTTATGAATGGGAGAAACTGCAACGCGCAATATGGCGGAATAGTCAAGTCAAGTCAGCTTTATTTATATAGCGCTTTTTACAATACAAATTGTGTCAAAGTAACTTTACAGTATCAAATGGGAAAGTAATATATCAATAATTCAAAAGAAACTTTAAACAATTTTAGTTTGAGGAAATTAATCAATAGTTCCAAATTAATAAATTGTTTGTCCCCAATTTAGTTGTTGTCCCCAACTGAGCAAGCCATAGGCGACAGTGGCAAGGAACCAAAACTCCATCTGTGACACTGATGGAGAACAAAAAACCTTGGGAGAAACCAGGCTCAGTCGGGGGGTCAGTTCTCCTCTGACCAATAAACAAGTAGTTTATACTCCCATACAGACCTGTAGAGGTGGTCTATATGTACAGCTTTCCAAATGAAAGAGCTAGTCGCTGAGTAGGAGAACAAATGCCAATGTTATCCTCCTGGTGTAATTTCGTGGGGAAACTGTAGAAATAATTTTTCATTGTATCTTGCAAGGATGCTTTCTTCTTCTTCACATTTTTTATGAAAATGGATACAGTACTGTATTTTCTGCATTATAAATCACGTTTTTTTTAATCTAAATCACATTCTTTTAATCTCTTTGATTTCTAAGGTTTGATTTATAAAGTGTTCAAGGTCAAGCAGAAATTGAGCACATTAGGATTGGTGACGAATGAGAAAAGGCAAGTGAATATTGTGGATTTTCCTGCAATCAAGCCACTAGTTACAGTTTCGATTTAAATATTTAGGCTGGGCATTTATAATAAATGTTTACAGTGAATGCCACTATAATTTGTTTGTTTTTTACTTATATTTTCGTTCCCTTTTCTGTTCTGAACACTGCTAAATGTACGCTATTTTTTTCGTAGAGTGAGGGGAGTTAAATACTGGTTTCTAATGTTTTTAAACATTTAGCTTATTTTACATTATTTCTGAATGAAATGATCAAATGTGTCTTATACATCAATCTACAATAATGCAACTTATTTGTGTGTCATAAAGTGCTCATAAAATGTAAAAAAAGAACGGTACAAGAATGGAATTGATGTATACGCACAGACTGTACAATTGTGAGTGTTAATTTAGAATAATTAAAAAAAAATAATAAAAATAATAATCAAAGCTTCATTTGTCATAAGCATATTATACGGCCCCTCACTTAATGTGGAAAACTTGATGTGGCCCTCGAGTCAAAAAGTTTGCCCACCCCTGTTTTAGACTCATCTGATGACTCCATGAATGGTATTATTTATATTTGAGTGTTTCTTCAACTATGGGCAGTTTTGGCCCTGTCAACATTTGGAAAATAAAGTAATTTAATACACACTTTCCACACTCTCACTAAAGTATTTACTTTTTTCAACTGACAGTGTCCAACGGTACATTTTTCTGAAGTCTCATCAACATTATTTCTACAACCTTTCAAATTAAGTTTTGCGTTTACTGTTCTACAGTGAAAATCATAATGGAGATTATATTCACAACATTCTTGGAATAAAATGTCCGACTCCTTTGTCTTGCGAAAGCTAATCTCATAGCTAGCATTATTCTAATATATCCTAATACCCCATAATAATATTTTAACATTTTCTATTGGTCAAAATGTTAATGTTTTATTGAAAATGATATTCTGCTCAAAAGTAATGCATATTAAACATATCTAATAATTCATATTTTATTATGGAAGTCTGGGTCTGGCACAAGAGTAAAACAACAAAAAAAGAATCTAGATCAAATATAATACGCACTGTATAAATCACTAGCTATGAGATTAGCCATAGCATAACCCCCTTTCAAACAGTAATATAATACCGGTAAATTGCTGTAAAACTACCAGGATGACTTTACTGGTAAAAAGCGTTGTTCAGTCAGGCAATGATGTCTTTTTTACCAGTAAAGTGCCGTTTACACATCACTTTCAAAATACTGGTAAATTCTGTGACAACATTAACAAGAAATTGCAGTGTTGTGTTTGTAAACATGGAGAATTATACGCGGTCAGTGTTTTTATTGATGGTTTAGTTTTTTTATCAAATTAATCACATTCATGCCACTGCTTTTGCCCCAGAGACATCGTATTAGAAGACTTGAGACATTTCTTTGATTTCCGTAAACAATGTGTAAACGCGTCATCTATGTCAGAATGTTATGATTGGCCAAGAGTAGATGTCTTATGTCAGCGAGCTCTTGTCATCCCTTGTCATCCAAGATGTTCATGTTCTTCAGGCATAAAGAAATTATGTTTTTTTGAGGAAAACATTTCAGGATTTCTCTCCATGTAATAGATATGTATGATGCCCCCAAGTTTGAACTTCCATAATGCAGTTTAAATGCAGCTTCAAAAGGCTCTAAACGTCCCCAGCCGAGAAATGATCGGTTATTTAAAAAAAAAAAAATTACAATTTATATACTTTTTAACTTCAAATGCTAATCTTGACTCGTCTCTGCGATGCGCATGCGCAGTCTGTGTGATCCAGGTCAATACAGTTAGGGTATATCGAAAAACTATCTAGTTTTCTTCCCCAACTCCAATATCATTCTAAATCGCTGCAGAAGTACCAACCCAGTGTTTACAAAGTGAACACAAAGTGAAAAGGTAAAACAGCATTGTAGGACGATTTTGACGTTGAAGACGCATTTTGGAACTCGGGGGCACTATAGAAGTCCATTATAAGGTCAGAAATCCTGAAATGTTTTCCTCAAAAAACATAATTTCTTTACGACAGAAGAAAGAAATACTTGAAGATCTTGGATGACAAAGGGTTGAGTACATTATCTGTGTATTTTTGTTCTGAAAGTGAACTAATCCTTTAACAGTAATGTACTGATCAAGTCAAGTCAAATCATCTTTATTTATATAGCACTTTTTACAATACAGATTGTGTCAAAGCAACTTTACATTATCAAATAGGAAGGTAATATATCAATAATGCAAAAGAGAAACCGTAAATAATTTTAGTTGAAGGAAATTAATTAATAATTCCAATTTAATAAATTAATTGTAATTTACCAGTATGTGTGAAAGGGACTACTGTCACATGTAGCCAGGTGACAGAAGGTCTGGGAACCTTGGCCGTCATGTTTAGGGACGTGGAAATGTCACAATAACAGACTGGTGTGTAAAACTCTTGGACGTATTTTAAAGAGTCTATGCTGCAAACATGATGGCTTTCTTCTTCTATGAGGGGGTTTGGCATCACAACATGTTTGTTTCCAGGTGGAACGTTAAAGAACGCGACACACACGTCTCCTGAAAATCCTGTAAAATTGAACTAATCTTATGAAATTCCAAATCTGTATGCATCAGATGTTCAGCCAACAGTCCATAAGCGTGACATCTGAGGCTGAGACTAGCCACAGCAAGATAAATGAGTTGGACATTTTATGAAGTAGCATTTATTAGAAATAAAAATCTTGTAACATTACAAACGTCTTTACAGTCACTTCTGATCAATAATGTGCCCTTGTTGAACAAAAATATTTATTATTCATTGAAACATGATTACTGACCCTAATGGTACTAGTGTATCTATATAATGAAATCTTTTTCATGACCTTACAAGGTTCAAAGTTTCACTGTCACCACATGGTTTAACTAAAAATCAACCCAATGGACACAAAAATGCCTTCAGTTGAAGAAACATCAATTCAGAGCACAGTGAATTATGTATTTTAAACTGACAAATGCACAAAACGGATCCAGGTTTTTAATACACAGTATTTGTCGCTGTGTCTGAGAGAGGGGAAGCATTAAAGAGATTGATGGGCCTCAGGGCTTAGAGAGAGAGAGTCTCAAGCTCGTGGCCGTGACACTCAAGATGCAGAGCGACCACAGAGCAGCGGCCGTCACCCTGCCCAAAGACTTGCCATTCCTAATTTATGAGGCCTCTACCAAGCCTCAATAATTCATACACCCAGCTCCACACAGTGATCACTGAAGCACAGACCGTCTTTCACACGAGACCAAAAAAAAATTAATAAATAAACACAATTCTCTTCAGACAAGGTTTGCCTCTCCATTATGAGATTCTTTATTTCAGCAGCAGTGGGACTATATTTGGCACTGCCTATGAATCATCTGACGCACAAATAGCTGAATGATGAGAAAGCTGAAACAGAATTCACAAAACTGTCAAACCAAGCAAACAACTTTTAAAATATCAAAGTAAAAATGTGAAAACACCACAATGAATTCTCTAAGAATGCACTGAAACAATGCTATTCAAGAGCGTCCCTATAAGTAGGCCTAACCGAAGTGAATATTTGTGTAGGATGTCATAAAAAATGTATTAGTTTAGCTCTAGGGCTCCACAACCTATATTCGGCACCATTATGGGAGACAATATTGGTGGATGGATGAGAGACAATTGATTGTACCCTGAGAAAAAGGCTCACAATACACACTGACACAAAAAAGAGGGCAGCTGGGTTAACACACTGACACACATACTGATGGTGCATGTAGGCATCTCTATAAACTCTATCAGCTAAACAAAGAAACTGAATGGGATGTGCATATATAATGTTTCAGATGTGGGTCAGTGTGCAGTACATTCATTGCTCATATAGATGCATATATTTAATGTGGCGTATACCGAGGTGATGGCTGGTGCTGGCATCACTTCCTGAGCCTGGGAAACGGCATGGGAACTGTCCCACATTCCTCAGGCGATTCACGACTGGGGACTGCAAACGTGTCCAGGAATGTATTGTGATTAGTGCATGGGACCATGTCAGTAAGACTACAAGGTATTGACTCAGCTGCTCTATTTAATGAAGCTGCTACATATACCAGTGATATATGGGTGCTGTGTGAATGGAAAGTTTGATTAGTCCATTAATGGCCCAGACACCTAAAGGCAGGTCAATGTTTATATAACAATAACCAACCCACATTCTTACAGTCAGGTTCTCTCTGTTGGTTAATGGGTCTTTGACAATGCGGACTTTCAACCCATTGGGTCCCCCGAAGTCCATTATGGAAAAAAAAATCTTGAAATGTTTTCCTCCAAAATCTTTATGTCTTTTTGACTTAAAAAAAAGAAAGACATGAACATCTTGGATGACATGGGAATGAGTAAAATATCAGGAAATTTTCATTCTGGAAGCGAACTAGTCCTTTAAATGACATACACAATGAGGTAAAAAAAAATTCCCAAGCTATACATATTTGCCCGCATAATTATGTCATACAGTGTTTCCCCCTTCAAAACACAATTGTGTAACCTTTGACCAAGGACATCCTACCAACACTGTAGCAACCACCAAGAACACTATGACCCATAAAACCCTAGCAACTGCCCAGAATGTCATAGCAATGATCTAGGAACCAAGAGCAATTAAAGGAATAGTTTTCCCAAAAGTGAAAATGCTGTAAATTAATTACTCACCCTCATGTCATTCCTTAAGATTTTTGTGGTTACATCATGGTATTCTTGTGAACGTGTGTTGAAGACTGACACATAAGAGAAGAAATTGTTGAATAAAGTCATTATTTTTGTTTTCTCTGGACACAAAAGGTATTCTTGTAGGTTTCAAATGGACAACTTTATCGATGACCTTACTACCTTTCTGTGCCTTGAAGGTGGTAGTATTGTTGCTAGGGGTGCTCCGATTAATCGGCTACCGATCACTATCGGCCGATAATCGCTTTGGGATGTTTGATCGGTGGTCTCTAAAAAGGCCGATCACATAAACCGATCTAAAGCTGGTGATGCTCCTGCTGTGAGAGGTTTGGCACGACATTCAGCGGGACCATCTCAGTCTCTTTCCGGCGCAGGTAAAACAATTATAATGCTGACGGTGAGGTACAATTCATATTTCTTCATTAAATAACTTAAAAAGGTAATTTTAAAACCTTATATGAGTCGTAATTTCACAAACAACGCGAGTGAGTGACTGCACGCTCTTTCTCTCTCAAAGTGCGCAAATGGCTTCCAATCACCACATCGCGTCTGACTATAACACTGCACAGTTGAGACAGGAATTGTTGCTTGCACAATAGAGGCAGTGTCGCGTCGTCGCTAAAGTTTTTAAATTGCACTTCTTTTTAATTATTTCCAGTGTTTAACCATTAACCGCGCACTCTCCTGAAAACTGGCCGCTCATGCGCACTCAAAGCGCACACACATAACGCCAGGTTCACATAACTCCGTTTGCAGTGCGTATTTTTTTCCCACGTTAACAGATTAAAGCGTTCAAGGTGCTCACGGTTGCGGTCTGGCAGTGCGTTTAAGGAGCGGTGCGTCAGAGATCGCTTGCTCACCGAGTCTGGGCTGCACGCGCAGAATTAAAGCGACAGCGCATTGTTTGCGGTAAATATGAAAAAGAATCGACACGAAAACGTCATATTTACACCTTAAATGCATATAAATAAAGCCTGCTGTGTTTCACAGTTAACACATGTTGGTTTTTGGCTATAGGTTTAAAGGAAATAAGCACTTTTAGATAAGCAAGGCAATGACAGATGGCAATAGGTAGGAAAACAAAGAAAATAACAAAAGAATGTTTTGCCGCTTGCTTGAGCAGCTTAATATATAAATCTAGAAGTAAATGCAAAAGCAAAAAGCACATTTAACAATGTTTGTTAAATGTGTTTGTGGAAATCAGGCTTGTGCTGTGTGTAAGCTATAGTGCAATAGTTGCACAATTCTAAAAACAAAAACTAAGAGGTGAATTCCCCTATTTTCAGAGAAAAACAAAAACAAAACAATTGAGGCCCTGAATAAAAGTCTAAAAATCCTGATTGGAGTATCACTATAAATAATTCTACATGATAAAATGAAGGCTTTAAAAAGATCGGTATTGGTGATCTGATCAGCAGATACTGCTTTCTTTAACCGGCCTCAAAAATCCTGATCGGAGCACCCCTAATTGTTGCTGTCCATGGACTGGAGTCAGAAAGCTGTTGTATTTCATCATAAATATCTTAATTTGCGTTGGGAAGATGAATAAAGGTCTTATAGATTTGGAACTATTTGGAACTATTTACATTTTTGGGTGAACTATCCCTTTAAGCATCAAGATGGTGACTTTTCCCTGGGCTTCTTTGAAAAGGTTTAAATATACTCAAACATTGTTGGATGCTATATAAAAAGAAAGGATATCATGTCCATATAAAAAACAAACAAAAAAATGAATTTGCACCTTCCACTGAATGTCATTTATCATATTAAATATTATGAGTTTATAGCCTATTCACAACCAAATTAGAATTAGCCTTTTATGCTTGGGAAAACGGTATAGTTTGCACACAATATCCTTGTACGCCGTCCAAACAAAACATCACTGCTCACATTAATTTTGCACATCATAAACGGTGTTTTCCCTGTTTGTCTTCTGCAGCTGTGAACCCAGCGGTAAAGTCATTTTGCAATATTCTTTGTTTACTTTGCACACAAGTAATTTGTTTTAAATATTAATGCATTTATTTAGATTTTATAGCTTAAAACTGTATAAGTTAAATATTTTTTATCAAAATCTCTTTAAAGCCTTTGTTAAATGGCAGTATTTGGCACTGCCATCTGCTTTGCTTGGAGTGAAAGAGTCAAGTTCTTTAATAGCAGTGTAACGTCTTATAATCTGCTTACAATTGCTTTGTGTAGAGGTAGCAGGAAGTGAGTGGTACCAGGAAATAGCCCATATTTGGTCAGAATGCTTTTTATTAATTGATTTATTGAATTAATAAAGCTCTAATTCAAAGTCAACTTTATGTAAAACAGGAGGAAGAGCTAAAGTCCTCACTGGCATCAGTATTTACACAACAAAAGGGGTCTTAACAAGCCCTTTCAGCACACATCAAGCAGCAGCACTATTATGATGTAGAATATTCAGTGCATTTGATGCTGAACGCCTATGCAGATGAGGCCCGGTAACAGCCAGGGATGATTTTGCAACCAACAATGTGGCCATTTCATCTCTGAAAATTGAGTTTTTCACCAGCCTTGATGTAGACAGAATATTAAGCTGCACACTGAATGTATTACTAACCCCTTGATCGCCTTTAGTTCATCAAAACAACCATGAAAAAACAGTCTTAGACATCCAGGTGATAGTGA
The DNA here is from genome assembly GCA_033026305.1 of Cirrhinus molitorella. Classification (NCBI taxonomy): domain Eukaryota; kingdom Metazoa; phylum Chordata; class Actinopteri; order Cypriniformes; family Cyprinidae; genus Cirrhinus; species Cirrhinus molitorella. Next base: position 24,333,314 of record CM065122.1, on the reverse strand, counting down.
TAATGTAAAACAAGTAGCCAAAAAATAAAGCACAGCACATCTAAATGAAGTGAATTGAGTTGATGCCTCCACTGATACAGTAAATTCTTCATTGGGATCATGTAGAACCCTTTGAAGCTGCATTGAAACTGCAATTTGGACCTTCAACCCACTGATCCCCATTGAAGTCCACTACATGGAGAAAAATCCTGAAATGTTTTCCTCAAAAATCTTAATTTCTTTTCAACCGAAGAAAGAAAGACATGAACGTTGGAATATCAGAAAATGTTAAGTGCTCATATTATCATTTTATAGAAAATCTCATATTCTAAGAAGAGCAATTGGGCAGACACCTAAATAAGAGAATGCACTTTAAATAAAGCCTTTTAAATTCTTCCTGACATTGTACACATTCCCTCTTAATTTTCCCTCAAGGTCATTCAAATATCCTTGAATTACAACAAGCCAATTTTCTAAATCAAATAAAACATCTTCAACCAACCAACACATATTGGTCCTTCGAACTGACAAGGTGACTTAGACTATATTTAAGAACAAAACAATACACACAGCAGGGAGAACATTCATCATAGAGACACACATGAGATGTGTTATGTCAGAGCTATATATATATATATATAAAGCAAACCTGAAACCCTGAAAAATGAATGATGCTAACAATGTTATTATCCTCATTATCATTATGCTTTAGTCATCATTTGTTGTGTTAATTTAATTCTCCTAAAATCCACATCATGACATGACAATGTTATGTGGTATTCTAATTGTGAAACTACTTTAGTAACATTTCAGATTATTCTTTCTCTTGAGATAAAGCGACATGCCTTGTATCAAGGGCAAGGCCAGACTGATTTGGTGTTGTTCTTGTGGTAGACCTTCCAGAGAACATCCACACTTGACTAGGCAAAACAAACAGCAGCTATATAACATCATTTGCATCTTAGCTCAGTTCAATTATGGAACATAAAGAGTTTGTTTAAATAAAACACATTTAAAGTAGGTCACATACTACATGTAATCTACAGGAGATATGCAAATGTGCTCTGAGTGACTCATACTGAGCAGTTCTGAGCTCATCTGTCCTTGCAGCTCTCCTGTCATGTTTTATTTCATGTGTTTTTAGTTCATCTAATTTATAGCTACAAATACAATTTTGATCACTGAAAATTTGCTTCTTATTTATCTCACTACCCCCATTTGGATGATCTGGATTTTTTTGTTTAATGTCAAATTAAGCATAATGCACATGACCAAACAATCTTTTTAACCTTTCTACAAAAATATATGAAACACTTTGTCCAAATAAGAAAATTCTCTGATTATTTACTCACCCTCATGTCGTTCCAAACCTGTAAGACCTACGTTGATCTTCGGAACACAAATTAAGATATTTTTGATGAAATCTGAGAGCTTTCTGACCCTCCATAGACAGCAAGGGTCCTTCCATGTTCAAGGCCCAGAAAAATTATGGTTGAACCACTGTTTTGTCAATGTTCTTGGTACCTGTTTGGACCTTGAACGTGGAAGGACCCTTGCTGTCTATGGAGGGTCAGAAAGCTCTTGGATTTCATCAAAAATATTTTAATTTGTGTTCCGAAGATGAAGGAAGGTCTTATGGGTTTGGAACGACATGAGGGTGAGTAATTGATGACAGACTTTAAATTTTTGGGTGAACTGTCCCTTTAAGGAGTGTTTTGAAAGTCATTGTCTTATTTAGAGTGGATAAGCTAAAACAAGTCAACATGTCAGCACTGCAGTGTAGCGTAAGGAAAAAACATTACTATGACTGATTTATCATCTGTGAACACAGCACCCTGAACAGAAAACTAAGTTACTTTACTTTAATTCTTTACTAAAATATGTTTTTTTTTGAAAACTTGAATTCCGGGTTTCTGTGTTTTTGAAAAAAAAAAAAAATAATAATAATAATAATAATAATAATTTAGTAGCATCACTACTTCAAGTTTCTTAAACTTTCTGTTAGAGACCAGCTGCCAGCTCTCATTAAAATTAACAACAACAAATACAACTTTATTTGTCCAGTAAGCAACTGAGGAAAGAACAGCAATCCTGTAATGACTCCCCTGATGACCATTACTTAGATAATGCAGTCTGTGTGGATAGGAGTCCTGATCTCAGCCAATCATTTAATGGAAAACAATCATCATCTGTCCACTATTGCTGAGTCTGTGTATAAAACCTGACAGTGGCACTCGCAATGGGGACAAAAGAGCTGAGACCTCTAAAGAATTTTACTTTCATTACGAATTATGATTTTTTTTTTTGAGCTTGCATAATTACTTCTAATGTCCTGTAAATGTCATGACTGATACAAATGAATTCAAATCAGTATTTCCATGTTTGAATCAACTAAATTCCAGATTTTCAATGTGGTCTCAAACTTTCGGATCCAACTAATTTGTTGTGCATTTACAGGTATAATCTCCATTCTCAGCATATTAAAAAAATCAGATTGGTCAATGAGGTCATGTAAACAGATGCAGAAACTCCAATCTAATGGTGCCTGCCTCATCTGTCATTTGCCTCATGGCAAATAATGGCAGATTTCCAGTCATCTTCACCCCATAATGAGTCTTAAATGTAAAGACAGTCACTCAGCAACCTGCTAATTCCCACACCGCTTCTGCTGCCCACTGTCTCAATCTCCATTGACTTTTAATGGTCACAGATATTAATTTAGTATTCAGAAATCCTGACTATATATTACATTTACGGATATGAATGACATTTAACGGTAAAGCTGCTGCTTTAATTACCTAGTATAAGGTATCTTGTGAAATCAAAGCCGAAGCTAGACTCACAGAACCTGATTAAAGTGAAGAATGCTTGCGGAATGGAAAAACCTTGCTCAAAAATTCAGTGAAAACTCAAACACGAAGTCCATTCATTTAATCCGCGCTGTTAATGAACCAAACGTTGTGAATCACATCCACAACCGGCTTATTAAAATCTAGATACATAACTTAGGACAGTTCAGTAGATGCTTATACTTACATTCCGTGCGAGTCACTCGTTTCCTAGAAATGACGGCGTGACGGTAACATCCAAAAACGATTATGCCGGTTAGGCGGGACACACACGATGTTCGTGAATGAACCGGCGAGTGACGACCTCCAAACAGGCTACGACCCTTTATTCTGTCTGTCTGACTGGAAATAAAAGTGCACAATTTTTCAAAGCACATAAATGACCATAATCGCACCTTTGCGCTCAATTTTAATCAAAGAGGAGACTATTCTGCTGATATATAATTATATTGTAATAAAATGTAAAATCAGTATGAATATATTATACGTTGTTATGAAATTACCAGCTTTGAACATACCTTTATAAGAAACAATTTATTTTTAAACTTTTCATATTATTCTTTGTGTCGCTACTGCAATTGACCAGGGTTTCTGTTCTGTTACAAAAAGTAAATAAATAAAATATAATACATTTTCTTAGAGAGCACTAGAGGGCACCCAAGCGTTCGGATAAAAAATAGACATTTCCGTCTGACGTTGCGTCAGCGTTGACTGACAGTTTTCTAAGCCAATTACAGTGAAGAAGACCGTTAATGAGGCGTGACCGAGTGCACAAACGCAACCAATCACAACGTAGCAAGCGCAAGCAACGGGTCCAGACTCCAGAAGTGAGGTGTCTATTTCTGCCGTAGATGGTATCGAAACGAGCAGAAAGTTAAAACTGCTAACATATGGTTAAAAAATTGTGTTTAGAATGAATGGAACAGCATATTCAAACTTTGACAATCAAGAACACGTTCTCAAACTAGGCGAAACTTTTGAGAAACAACCTAAAAGTGCATTCCACACGGTACGATGTAAGTGGCGTCTTTTACATTATAATCTCTATATTGGAATATTTATATAAATACATAAAACAAGCCAAATTTTGAAAAAAAACCCATGTTTTTTTTACGTCGATACTGAAACCGTAAGTTGTTTTCTAACAATATGCACAGGCATATGAGAAGGCAGCTAACTTGCGTGCTTTTCTACCTTGCTGGCTAGCTCAGCTTTTTAATGTTATTTGGAAATAATATAGATACATCTGTCTTTATGTTTATAATGGAAACCTTACTGAACGAACACCCCTTTCTATGAGTTAAAAAGCTGTGGTTTAAATGAAATTTTGGAGAACATTTAATTCATAAGAAATGATAGACTTTTTCTATATATACAATAGGAAACACGCGCCATCTGCAGGTTCTACATTGGTACTACACTTCTCATGTTGTAATGTCAGCAATGGCACACATGATTATTATGAGATAACGTTTTCTGCCTTGTCATAGATGATTTCAAACCAGCCTCCATAGACACAACATGTGAGGGGGAGCTGGAAGTGGGCAAAGGAGAGCAGGTTACAGTCACACTACCGAACTTAGAGGTAGGTTCAGAACCCTAGTTCCACAATAAAAAGATACTTGACTTTACAGTAGTATAGATGTTTAAGCTGAATTTTTTTCTTTCCCATTAATCACTGCAGGGTTCCACGGCACCTGTTACCGTGTTTAAAGGTTCCAAAAGGCCTTATATGAAAGAATGTGTTCTCATTGTTAACCATGACACAGGAGAGTATCGTCTGGAGAAACTCAGCAGCAACATTGCGGTCAAGAAGACCAGGTATATATTATATATTTCATTATATACTCATTTAAAGCTTTTGTTAAGTAAATAAATGGTCATATTTCTGTTTCCTTACAGGGCTGAGGGAAGCAGTAAGATTCAGTCTCGGCTGGAGCAGCAAACCAGCAGGCTTAGTCAGCAGATGAAGACTGGCAGTGGAAGCAAGGCTCCATCCAGCACCAAGAGCTCTCCTCCCAAGGAGAAAATGTCCCCATCATCTCCAATGGATGATATTGAGCGAGGTAATATATATTGCCAGTATCTGCAAACAGTTTAGTCAATATAATCAGCAGGACACCTTGATTACTAAGCCATGAATCAAAAACATATATGAAGATTGTAAAATAGTACACAACTATTCAAAAGTTTGGGGTCTGTAAGGTTTGGTTTAAATAAATTAATACTTTTATTAGGCAAGAACACATTAAGTTTATTAAAAGTAACAGTAAATACATTGAAAATAATAAATAAAAGCTGTTATTTTTAATTTTCCATTCATAAAATTATGAAAAAAGTTATCATTGTTTCCACAAAAATATTAAAGGGATAGTTCACCCAAAAACAAAAATCCCCCCATGATTTACTTACCCTCAAGCCATCACAGGTTTATATGGTTTTCTTCTTTCAGACGAATACAATTTGAGTTATATTAAAAAATGTCTCTTCCAAGCTTTATAAAGGAGGTGAATGGGTGTTGATATTTTGAAGTCCAATAAATTGCATTATCAACACCCATTCACTGCCTTTATAAAGCTTGGAAGAGACGGGACATTTTTTAATGTAACTCAAATTGTATTCATCTCAAAGAAGAAAACCATATACACCTGTGATGGCTTGAGGGTGAGTAAACCATGGGGTAATTTTCATTTTTAGGTGAACTATTCCTTTATCAGCATAATTGATTATCTAATCAGCATATTAGAATGATTTCTGAAGGGTCATGTGACACTAAAGAATGGAGTAATGGCTGTTGAAAATTCAGCTTTGGCATTACAGGAATAATTGCATTTTAAATTATGTATAAAAAAAAAAAAAAAGTATTTGTTTACAATATTACTGTTTTTAATGTATGGATCACATAAACACAGCCTTGATGAGCAAGAAGACTTCTTTCAAAAACAATAAAGTGACCCAAACTCCTTGAACAGTCGGAATCCTTATTATTTTGTATGTTTGTGTAGAGCTGATGGCCGAGGCACGTGTCATGGATCAGATGAGCAGTGGAGACAGCTCCTCTGATTCCCACAGTTCCTCTTCCTCCAGTAGCGGGGACAGTTCCAGCAGTAGTGACTCAGAGGATGAGGATCGCCCCTCGCATAATGCGGCCCCGGCAGCTCCTCCCCAAAGCAGCTCTGCCCTCAACACATCTCAAAGCCGTGTGGAGGAGAGCAGCGGGCATTTCATGAACACACTCAGTGAGTTTCAGGGCTTTTTTTTGTGGCCTGTCACTATCTTTTGTTTGTCTAATATGCTAATGTTTTGATTTATTTCAGAAAATGATCTCCAGTTGAGTGAGTCTGGGAGTGAAAGTGACGATGACTAACCACAAAGATGGTGGGACACCTAATACTAAAAGAAGTGCATGTGTTGAGGAAGTACATTCACTAGTTAAAAATCCCCTCAACTTATCAGCTATGAAATCTTTTCTTTCTCCCAGTTTCTTAGTAATATTTGCATCAGCACAAGCTGTGCCATTAGACACATAGCTGGGGGGTTTGCTGTATTAGTAAATTAAGAAAACGTATTTATTTTGTTGAGAATGCTACTGCATAGAAGTTACTTTTATAGGAATGTCCTATAATTGCTTTCTAAGAGGTTATAGAAGTATATTTGTTTGTGAAATAACTATTTAGAAAGATCACTATAGTCTTCTTATATCTTTTTTAGGCTTATGTTCAAGCACAAGTGATTCAGCGTCATTTTATAAGTAGTCTTAAGGAGCACCAGTGCTTTAAGGTGCCAAGCTCAATCTCAAATATTTACACATTACCCGACCTGCAATACTTGAATTTGTCTTTTGATGATTCGGAGACATTTGTTCATAACAAACTGTGCCTTGTATATAAGGTGTATTTTGACTATCCATCCCATTCTCTTGAATTAAAGTACACCCTTTTTTGTTTTAATTCCTGCTTGGATTTCCTAAAATATGATCTCCATTTAGATGTAGAAGTCTCTGTGTTGTGTGTGTCTTACTGTACGCCTCTGGAAGGCCCAAAAACAACACTCTCACTCTTAAAGGAGTCCTTCTTGGGCACTAATTGCAAATATGATGTGCCATTGTATGTATAATAGCAGGGTTGACTGATGTGGTAAATGTAGTTCTGTGGGAGATGTTTGATCATTAAAATTGTGTGTAGACTAATAAAGGGTTGTTTTGTGATGTTTATCATTTTATCATATTCATATACAGTTGAGGTCAAACGTTTACATTCTCTTTGCTGAATCTGCAAAATGTTAATTATTTTACCAAAATAAGAGGGATCATACTAAATGCATATTATTGTTATTTAGGACTTGCTGAATAAGATATTTCACATGAAAGATGTTTACATATAGTCCACAAGAGAAAATAATAGTTGAAATAGTTGAAAATTTATAAAAATGGCCCTGTTCAAAAGTTTACATCCCTTTGATTCTTAATACTTTTTTACCTGAATAATCCACAGCTGTTTTTTTTTTCTTTCTTTTTTTTTTTGTTTAGTGATAGTTGTTTATGAGTCCCTGCTGCCTGCTGTTCTTCAGAAAAATTCTTCAGGTGCCACAGATTTATTCTTTCCAACAATGACTAAATGATTTTGAGATCTTCACACTGAGGACAACCGAGGGACTCGTACGCATCTATTACAGAAGGTTTAAAATAATGCACTAAGTTGGGGGGGAGAAGTTTCCTTCTGGAGCATCAGTGACCTTCTGTAATAGTTACACATGAGTCCCTCAGTCATATCATATAGTCATTGGAAAGGGTTCAAATACACAAAAATGCTGGAAAACCAAAGAACTTGTGGGACCTGAACAATTTTTTGAAGTACAGTGGACAGTTTAACTATTCAGGACAAACAAGGGACTCATGAACAACTATCATTAAACAAAACAAAAAACAAAGCTGTTGATCATTCAGGTAACAACACAGTAATAGGAATCAAGGGGGTGTAAATTTTTGAACGGTGTAATAAATAAGGCTATTATATTTTTATGTATTATATACATATATTTTTCCTTGTGGAATATATTTACACTTATGTGAAATATCTTATTCAGGTCAGTCCTAAAAAAAATAATAACATGCATTTTGTATGATCCCTCTTATTTAGGTAAAATAATTAACATTTAGCAGATTCTGTAAGGGGGATGTAAACTTTTGAGCTCAACTGTAGCAGAGCATAATTTTTCAGCATCAGGATTTTGATTTTTCCGTATAAATAGGGACTTCCGTATTTTCCGACCTCTGAGGGACGACCCATGTGATTCACGTAGATCCGATTTTTTTATATAGAGGGGAGTGGGGGGTGGAATTGAAATCGCGCAAAAGGACTTAAGCAATTAATTAAATAAACTGCGAAAAAATTGTCATGGACGGAGTTGTCCTGAGAGCGCTGTACGAGCTCGCGGCGCCATCTGCAGGACAATTAACGGTAAAAGCATTCAAATGATTCTAAGCGCCAAACGCGTCGAACCGGTAACCATTTATGAACAGCGGTGAGAATTTGCGTGGTGCTGTCATTAAAATCGCAATGGTTGTAATGTAATTATATAATAGATTGTAGTCTGACGCGCTACATGTCTGCTGCGTGCTGTTACAGTACTGTTTTTAACATTCGTCATTAGAAACGTTTATAAATCTGTTGTTTACAAAGAGGAGTTTCAGTAGTATTACATAATCTTTCTGAAATTATTCGAAATATGCTGATTTGCTGCTCAATACACATTTCTCATTATTATCAATATTAAAAAACCGTTTTGCTGCTTAATATTTTTGTGGAAACAATGATAGCTACCACTCAAACGTTTTGTATAAGATTTAAAAAAGAGAGAGAAAATAATAATAAAAAACCCTAATTAAAAAAAAAATCATCATGCATGAAAGTGATTAAAAAGTGAGTGAAGACATTTAAAATAATTTCTATTTAATAAATGCATGAACACATTGAATTAATATATTTGATAAATGCAAATAAATGTTGTTCTTTATATTTATTAAAAAAATCCTGAAAAATAAAGTGTATCACCATTTCCACACAAAATATGATGCAAACAAAACAAAATTGTTTTCAGCATTGATAATAATCTGAAATGGTTCTTGAGAGTCAAATAAAATGTAATGATTTCTAAAAGATCATGTGACACTGGAGCAATGATGAAAAAATTCTGCTTTGCATCACAGGAATAACATTACATTTTATAATATTAAAATTCAAAACTTAAAAAAAAAAAAGATTTGTAGTACTATTTCACAATAGGCCTATTGCTTTGATCAAATAAATTCAGCCTTGATGAGCAGAAATTTATAGATATAGAAGATATTTATTTTAAAACCATTGATAATTGTAATGTTTCCATTTGGCAGGTACTTTAATAATAATAATAACAATTCTATATACTTTACTATAATATATGTACTTTATTATAATGTATTATATTGTTATCATGATTATTAAATGCTGCTTTTTAGATTTTTACAGGACAATTGTATGTATTATTATAATATAAGATATATAATTTAATGTGATAATATTTATAGATATATATAATAAGTACTGTGGGTGTGGTTTGTGGGTGTGGCTTGGGGCATAGTCAGATTTTCCTTCTTTTTTGTCTCTAGCTGATCACATGCCTGAGCATGTTATGGCATGATTAACTTGATCAAGTCTGATCGAGTAATTGTGAGATAGGAATTGTTTCTCTAATTATATTGAGGGTTTCAACATAAACATTGTTGAACATTATGCAGTGGCTCATGAGAGATGCCTCTTTTCTGTGGCACAAACTTTAAAAACACATATTGATTTGTTTCTGAAGCAAAGATGTTAAAACAATCTTCCCTCTATGGCCCCCAAACAAGTGCATGCAAATATTTTATTTTGTGTGTGTGTATTTACCTGTAACATTATCCTGCAATGGATGCATAGAAACATGAGGAAGTTGCTCAGTTGTAATACCATTACAAAATACCTAAAAAATGACCATGGATACGTGGTATTATTCATCATCAAACTATATGTTTAGAAGATTTTCATTGACCCCTCTCCAAAACACTGTAAAATGCTAAAAAAAAAAAAAACAAGACCAACAACAACAAAAGTAAAATCTTTCCACATTTCACTTGTAATGAGTTAATTTGTACCATCAATGTGTTGATGATCCGCAAAAAATTGTTGGTAACACTTATTATTTTAATTTTTATAAAATTAACTCATCCTAACCATATAGTAAGTACATAGAGTTAACTATTATTACTTAGTACTTAAATATATAATTACACTGTAACAAGAAGCCTTAAAAAGCCTTAAAAACAAGTTTATTTTCTATAGCAACACCAAAAAAATTATTAATGCGTTTATAGGTTGTTTATTTTTTTCTTTTTTCTTTAACAGAGTAAAATATCTTGTCTGACAATGGAGAATTCTACAGACGATGCTGTAAAGCAGTTTGAAAACATCTTGGAGTCCTTGCGACCCTACTAGTAACATTCAGTAGCACACTATTCGTTGGCACTTTTGTTACATTTGTACTTTCTTTTTCTTTTTTAAAGGGTGTTTTAAATGCAAACGTTGTAACCAAAAGGACGCATTTAATTGGTCGAAGGTGACAGTGACGTCTTTTTTATAAGATTCACAAGATTCCTATTTCAAATGAATAAATTAAAATGAATTATTTTGAACATTCCATTCCAAATCAGTTCAGCCTTGGTGACCATAAAAGACTTATTAAGACATTAAAAAGTCTTAACTGAGCCCAAACGGTAGATTCGGTAGTGTACATTTTCTTGAATTCCTGTAATACATCGCAATATTACATTATTACATAGTTGCTATAATGTTTTTTTCTAGTAGTAACTGTTGTATTTTAGCAGAAACAGTGGTTGCCGTGGAGGTAATTGGGACTAGGAAAGAGAGAAAGGAAACACTGGCGACTCTCACAGAATCTCAACACGAACGAGTTACCCCTCGATAACAAACGAGTTCACTCAAGTTCATCTGCAGGAAAAGAGGCGCTTTTAACACAGACTGACATTACAGGGTAGCACGCTGCGGTAACAGGGCTATTGTACAGATTGTGCTGTGGACTACAAGACTAGAAATGTTCTCTAATTCACTGCTAAGAACTAAGTTATTTCTATGTAAGCTAGACTACGGTGGAATAAAATGCCTGACATCGGCATCCCTCACTCGGACAACCAGTACACTAATAGGTGATAAACAAAAAACCATGGACGACTTGGATGGTCCTAGCTTTCTGACATCATTATACTGGCTCTTTGGGAAAGGTTATTTTCAAACGACACATCAAATGCAGGTAAATAGTTCTTCAGTGTTTAATCTCCAAATAATGATGGTTTTATATCTTTGTTATATATATTTAACTGTTTTATATCTTTCACTACTGTATGTGAACGAGTGGGATGACATTTTCAGTGTAACAATGTGTACAAACCCTGAAGTTATGAATGTATACACTACCAGTCAAAAACAGTAAAATGTTGAAATATTTGTACTATTTAAAATAACTGTTTTCTATTTGAATATATTTTAAAATGTAATTTATTCCTGTGATCGAAGGTAAATTTTCAGCATCATTAGTCCAGACTTTGGTGTCACATGATCCTTCAGAAATCATTTAATATGTTGATTTGCTGATCAGGAGACATTATTATTATCAATATTTAAAACTAAAAAGTTGAGTACATTTTCGTCAGGATTCTTTGATGATTTTTTTAAACTTGTGCCAGGCAGACATTAAAGTGGTTCCTTATTTGAATATAAGAAATGGGCAAAAGTAAATCATAAATATGAAAATATAACGAGGGCTAACTTGCATAGAAACCAATAGAATTCTGAAAAGAAATCAATAGAATTAAACTGTATAACATGTTTGCCAACAAATATTGATGCTATGTTTAAGTGGAAATGACTCAGTTGTGTCAAAAAACATTATTATGAGCTGTTCAACTGTGTTAAAAGTAACTCCTTTGTAGTGGGCAATATGGGTAATAATGAAGATGTGACTTTTTTAAAGTTTATGATGCAGTTGCAGTGTTAAAAGATAAGGCTTATGGTATGGATAAGTTATCTTCTAAACACACAAAATTTGTGAGTAGAAAACTCTGGGTTTTTAGTTCGTGGAATTTTACCTAATTCTATCTTATCTGTTATCTCAGTACATAACATGGATAATTACCAGCCTATAGCTTTTCCAGTATTTTGGTTTGGTTAGGTTTGGTTTCAAACCTAAACATGGCACAGATATGTGTATTTTTACTTTAACGTAGATTCAAGATGGGTATAACAGGCATAATTCCATAATTGTTCAATAATTGCATAATTGTTAATTATGAAAAAATACTACAAGTTACACAACAGTGGCATTCCTCAATCTCAAGTGAGAATTATGGCTTTTGGTATGCTTATCAGTCAATGTATGTAAAATGGGCTAACTATGTGTCTGTTCTATTCAATGTTATGTAATGGAGTTAAACAGAAGCATTTTGCGTAATATCACATACAGGTGTATGTATAGGTTGTCAGACTCTGCAAACAGTATAAATTCAACACTGAAGTTCAGTCAGATTTTTCTCCTTTATGTGGAACCATTTATGTGTAAATATGTGATATTGTGGATTGTGTCTGTCTTTATTATTTGTCTGTTTTATTGCTTGTGTGCTTGGACCATGCGTGCCCTTAATTAAGTTTTGATTGATTGATTGATTGATTGATATGTTTGTATGTACATATGCAGTATGTTTGTGTATTGTATAATAATGATATGTAACATCATTAACACAGAATCTTTATTAACACTAAAATGTGTAATTAATGTAGATAGAGCACAGCAAAATCTACGGCCCCCTTTGGAAATCCAAATATGGACCACTGGTTGTTGTTAATGTGGCCAATGCAGACCTCATAGAACAGGTTCTACGGCAAGAGGGTCGCCATCCCATCCGTACTGACATGCCTCACTGGAGAGGCTACCGAAAACTCCGGAATCATGCCTATGGACCCCTCACAGAGTAAGAGACCCCCGTATTATTGGCATACTCATTTGTCATTGTGGCCATAATGTGCAACCATAATGCTGTCTGCTGCTGCAAAAGCACACATAAAAACATCTGCAGATGTTACGAAGACTCAAATGTAGTGCACGTCTGAACATGTATTGAATAGCTAGCAGCTTGCAGTTGTTTGCTTAGAAAGTGAGTAATGTACAAAATTGAAAACATGCCTGAGGACACACATTATTGTGTTTGCTGAAACAAAATCTAATTCAAGAAAAAAATTTCATGGAATTTGGTATGCTAAACACATTTTAGTTGGAATTAATAGGGAATTGCTTTTGAGATTTTACAGTGGGCAGTGAAATTGCATTGTGAAGGACGACAACAGAGGCAGTCAATAAATTGAAGTGTTAGTGGGAAAACCGGTTTTGAGGAAACATAACAACCTCCAAACATAAAAGAAAAAATGTAGTGTTCAGAGGTGAACTATAGGGGGATTGTCACTGCATGGATTTGATGAGTCGTACCACATAAAATGTCCAAAATGCTTTTTTATATTAGCAAATTATCATGCAAAGATTTATAAGAATGTCAGAAATGACAATACTCGTAATGTATATATATTGTCCCGTTTCAGAATCGGAGTGGAGTGGCAGCGCATTAGAAGCATCCTGAATCCTCGCATGCTGAAACCTAAACATGTGTCGTCCTACACCAATGCCATTAATGGTGTGGTGAGCGACTTTATTGAGAAGGTGGCTAAGCTTAGGATGACAACAGACAAAGACGTTATGGTGTATGATGTGGCAGGAGAACTGTACAAGTTTGCCTTTGAAGGTATAACATATTGGATAATTTGAAGGTTAAAATAGTGGATTATGTCATAGAGTCATTCCCAGGTTTTTAGACCTTGCTACAAAGGCCACTGGTTATTCTCTAAAGAGCACTGGCCTTGACAAGTTCATAGATTCTAGTCATGTGCAGTTGACTTTATCTTAACTAGTCTACTTTTCCAATAGAACAGGATTATAAAAATACCTGGAAAGCAGTTATGCTCTAATATATATGGCTTTATAGATAAAAGTGTGTACTAATATTATTGCATTCTGTGTCATTTTTATTTTAAACATAGTTTTTTTTTTTTTTTATCACACACACTAATATTGTTTTTGTCTTTCCTTTGTAAGGAATATGCTCAGTGTTGTTTGAAACACGTATGGGGTGTCTGAATGATGTGGTTCCTGAAGAAACACAGAAGTTTATCTTCTCAGTTGGGGAAATGTTCCGTCTTTCCCCCATCGTGATCCTGTTCCCCAAATCTGTCTGGCCCTACATGCCTTTTTGGAAACATTTTGTGGCTGTTTGGGACCATTTGTTCAAAGTTGGTAAGTCTATTTCTATTATTGTCATGTTTAAAAGATTTAAAAAAATGTATTTAAGATGAATAAAATTACTGTTATGAATAAAAATGTTTTTATTGTTGTCTTGTTTATATATACACTACTGTACAAAACGTTTGGGACTAGTAAGATTATTAAAAGTAATTTTTTAAAAGTAAATGAATGCCAAGTTCTGGCATCAAACTCTGGATGGTGCAGGCTGATGGGTTGTGAAAGGTCACGATTGGTTAGTTCTTCGTTAGTGTACTCTGGTTCAAAAGGGTAGGGTAGGGCAAAACATTTTCAAAATCCTTCAAATTCAAAATCATCCAACATTGTTGTTTTACCTTTTTTTGTAAAGGGTATTTGACGTCTTTGGAGGTTTACTTAGTAAACACTGGGTTGATGCTTCTGCCTACGTCACGCATGACCTTTCCAATGTGACTACATAATGCGTGAAGACAAGCATTTGTGGTTCAAATAAATGCAGTCAGAATAAGCAACTTTTTTCAAAAACAAAACAATCCTCCAAACATTTGTACGGTAGCATAGAGTACCTCTATTTAAGCTATACTCATCAGGTAACACAATGACCAATCATCTTCAAATATGCTGTTTTCTTGCACAGCGGATGAACTGGTGCAGAAAAAGATGACAGAGATTCAGGAAATGGTGAAACATGGGCAGCCAGTAGAGGGCGAATATCTCACACACCTCCTGATCAGCGAACAAATGTCCTTCACTGAGGTTTTGGGAAGTATTACAGAGCTTCTGCTGGCTGGAGTGGACACTGTAAGTATTTTCAGAGGCAATGCATTGCAAATGTTTTACTTTGTTTGTGGAAGTTTCATTTTATAAACAATCTAGCCATTTGCAGAATTTGATTTAAAACTAAAACAAATATATAAGCAACACAAGTAACGTATTTGAGATTCTGCATTTTTGATGCATGCTCATTTTTAGACATCAAACACAATTTCCTGGGCACTTTATCACTTGGCACGGGAGCCAGAGATCCAGCAGAAGCTGTATGAGGAGATTATCAGTATCTGCCCGGGTGACAAAGTGCCCTGCAGTGAAGACATCACCAGGATGCCATTGCTAAAGGCCGTTGTTAGAGAGACTCTTCGGTATAGTATCTTCTGTATCTCTCAGTTATACTGTGTTATAAACATATTTAAAGGAATAGTTCACCCAAAAATAAAAAGTTGCTTAAAATGGCTCTCAGGCTGTTGAAGATGTAGATGAGATTGTTTCTAGATATGAACAGGGTCTCAGATCCTATGCAGTGTGAATGGGTTCCATCAAGTAAGAGTCCAAAACAGCTGATAAAAACATCATAAAAATCCACAAGTAATCCATATCAGTGGAGAAAATGGAGAGAGCAATATTATGGATAAAGGAATCATATTTTATCTGGAAACAATGGTTTGAACGCAACTTTTCACTTCAGAACACATACAGCTGTGGTCAGTAGTTTACATATACAGTGGATATAAAAAGTCTACACACCCCTGTTAAAATGCCAGGTTTATGTGATTTTAAAAAATTTAAATACCACAAATAATTTCAGAACTTTTTCCACCTTTATTGTGACCTATAACTTGTAATAATTGAAAAAACAAACTGAAATCTTTTTCTCTGTGGAAAGTAAAAATAAAAAAATAAAATAATGTGGTTGCATTAGTGTACAATCCGTGTATCATTCGTTCAATCGTTTTTTCAAATTGAAACCAAAAATGAAAAAACAAAAAACGACTTGTTTTTCCATTATTTATTCCTTGAACCAAAATGAAAAAAAGGAATAACGACCCGTTTTCCGATTTTCTGATTCTGCGCTGAGATCAAAATAGAAAAAAACGAATAACGGGATTTGACTAATTTTAATTTAGATTTTTAATTTACCCAAATTGGCATGACCCGAAAGTTTATGGATGTAACTTCGTTGCACGTTTGAACACCACGTTGACAGCCATGGAAAGTTTTGTGCTGTTCAGAGGAAACAGGCGCATTAGGGAAGATGACATGACTGTTGATAAAGGATCTTTAACGTACTGTAGATTTAAAGACTAATTTACACCACCCACACCAGTAGCGTAGCCAGAAAAGAGACTCTGGGTGTGCATCAGAAAAACTGACAATCCCTTGTATTGTTTTTTCTGCAGAAAGAACACTCGCGATAACATCCAAAAAAAATGTGCTTTTGAAAAATAGCGAAATAAACGAGATGCGCCTTCTGCCTTCTCATACAGTCTCAGTGGAGCGCGTCACAGCAACGAACATTTAAAAAAAAAATGCATAGCCGGAATGAAAAGGTATACATTTCTCTATTAAAGACACGTTCATGTGCGGGGTAGGCAAGGCATGCCTGGCACTTTTCGTTATTAAAATAAGATGCTGTGACATTTCGAAAAGTGATCATGTCACGCTGTATTGCAATGCAGGAGTTGCATATATGCATGCATAATGAGTCAAATGGTTTTGATTTATTTCTTATGTGTGTGGGTGCTATGGGGTGCTTTGGTCTTTCTTGGGGTGCTGAAGCAGCTGCTAGGCCCTCTTTAGCGCTGTTTTTTTTTTTTTTTCGATTATAAAAAATATTTCTGCATCTATTTTTAGGTCTGCCACCTGCCGCTACGCCCCTGATATGTTCGTTGCTGTGACGCGCTCCACTTCACGGAGACTGTATGAGACGGCAGAAAGCGCATTTCGTTTATTTCGCTATTTTTCAAAAGCACATTTTTTTTAATGTTTTCATAAATCAGAAAAAAGTTCTTTCTGCAGAAAAAAAATACAAGGGATTGCGCGGGCGCCTCCATGCCATGCAGTAGGCAAGCGCGATAGGCTAATAATTAAGTTCATATCCGCACAAAATGCACATATTCATCTAAAAGAATCAGCTGCGCGAAACAGGACCGGGAATGTGGAGCAATGGCGAATTTTCTTTTCTTTCTTTCTTTCTTTCTTTCTTTCTTTCTTTCTTTCTTTCTTTATTGTTTGATTGTTTACAAAATGCTAGCTTTTTATTTCGTACATGAACAAGTAGGCTAGTTACAGATAATAAATCCTCAAAACGTAGCTATATAACACGCAACCACAGGATAACCGAATAACTGACTTTATTTTCGTTAAATACTGTTCCGTTACCATTTTAACGAAGTTTTAAACTGCTTAATTTGTGTGTAGACGTATGTGAAACAGCTTATTCTGGTCAGTATAAATGCAACATACAATTTATTTAACTTTTCTATTTTATTTTTTTGTGGGCTATTAATATCTCACAGATTGTATTTAAACTTACGATTTTTTGTGGATAAAGTGAAAATTAAATGAAAAGTCGTGTCTATTGCGGCATTACATTTTTTTTTATTGTAGGTGGCTGTATTGATGAGTGAGAAAGCTTATAAAACTCAAACTCAAGGCTGGTGAAAAAGACGCAGTTCACCTGAAATTCTGTCAGTGAGGGAGGAGTTGCAGGGACGCGCGTCACTCAAGAAAATTAGTCTACAACTGCATCTCTGATCATTTAAATTTTAATATGTACTTATCTGTAATGTTAGTAATACTACTCTGATTTTTATGTTATTTACTTATTTGTTTTTTGCGTATTAATCTGACAATAAATGTGGCACACCAAGTTTTTCTGATGCACAACCAGAGTCTCTTTTCTGGCTACGCTACTGGTGTGGGGGTGTAAATTAGCCTTTCAATCTACAGTACGTTAAGTTACCTGAAAGATCCTTTATCAATAGTTATGTCATCTTCCCTAAGAGTTATGCGCCTGTTTCCTCTGAACAGCACAAAACTTTCCATGGCTGTCAACGTGGTGTTCAAATGTGCAACGAAGTTACATCCATAAACTTTCGGGTCATGCCAATTTGGGTAAATTAAAAATCAAAATTAAAATTAGTCAAATCCCGTTATTCGTTTTTTTCTATTTTGATCTGAGCGCACAATCAGAAAATCGGAAAACGAGTCATTATTCGTTTTTTTCATTTTGGTTCAGGGAATAAATAATGAAAAAAACAAGTCGTTTTTTGTTTTTTCATTTTTGGTTTCAATTTGAAAAAACGATTGAACGAGTACACACCCTTAAACTAATACTTTGTCGAAGCACCTTTTGATTTTATTACAGCACTCAGTCTTGGGTATGAGTTTATCAGCATGGCACATCTTGACTTGGCAATATTTCCCCACTCTTCTTTGCAAAAACACTCCAAATCTGCCAGATTGCGAGGGCATCTCTTATGCACAGCCCTCTTCAGATCACCTCACAGATTTTCAATTGGATTCAGGTCTGGGCTCTGGCTGGGTCATTCTAAAACTTTAATCTTTTTCTTGTGAAGCCATTCTTTTGTTGATTTGGATGTATTCTTAGGGTCATTGTCGTGCTGAAAGATGAAGTTCCTCTTCATCTTCAGCTTTCTTGCAGAAGCCTGAGGGTTTTTTGCAAATATTGACTGGTCCCAGTTCCAGCTGAAGAAAAGCATCTCCAAAGCATGATGCTGCACCCACCATGCTTCACTGTGGGTGTGGTGTTCTTTTGGTGATGTTCAGTGTTGTCTTTGTGCTAAACATATCTTTTGGAATTGTGGCCAAAGAGTTCAACCTTGGTTTCATCAGACCATAACACATTTTCCCACATGCTTGATTTATTTTTGGCCTTTTTACGATAGGACAGATCATTGCTGACAGGAAGCAAAGTGGGATAGAAAGAATGGGGTAGAGTCAGGAAAGGTCCTCAAGCCAGGATTGGAACTCGGGACGCCCGTAGCGCAACGGCGCTGTATGTCAGCGCACTGCCCACAAGGCTATTGGCGCCGACATTTTCCCACATGCTTTTGAAAGACTTCAAATGGGTTTTTGCAAAATTGAGCTGGGCTCTGATGGTTTTCTTCGTAAGAATAGGCTTCCATCTTGCCACTCTACCCCACAGCCCAGACATACGAAGTAAATAAAAATTATTTTTCATCATGGATTTTTTTTAAATCACATTAACCTGGCATTTTAACAGGGGTGTGTAGACTTTGTATATCTACTGTACCTTGCAGAATCTGTAAAATGTTAATTATTTTAAGTAAGAGGGATCATACAAAGTGCATGTTATTTGTTTATTTAGTACTGACCTGAATGAGATATTTCACATTAAAGACGTTTACATATAGTCCACAAGAGAAAATATTAGTTAAATTTATAAAAAATTACCCTGTTCAAAATTTTACATACAATTGATTCTTAATGTTGTGTTTTTACCTGAATGATCCACAGCTGTTTTTTTTTTAGTGATAGTTGTTCATGAGTCACTTGTTTTTACTGAATAGTTAAACTGTCCACTGTACTTCAGAAAAATCCTTCAGGTTCCACAAATTGTTTTACTGCATTTTTGCATATTTGAACACTCTCCAACAACAACTGTATGATTTTGAGATCCATCTTTTCACACTGAGGACAACTGAGGAACTCATACAACTATTACAGAAGGTTTAAATGCTCTCTGATGTGTCAGAAGCACAATGCATTAAAATGGGGTTGGAAACATTTTGAATTTGAAGAGGAGGGTAAATTTTACTTATTTTTTCTTCTGGGAAACAAGTATCTTCTGTAGCTTCTGAAGGACAGTACTAAATGAAAAAAATACGTAAAGGCAAAATAATCTGTTTAAAAGTTTACACCTTTGGCTATTAATGCATTGTTTTTTTCTTCTGAAGCATCAGTGAGCATTTGAACCTTCTGTAATAGTTGCATATGAGTCCCTCAGTTGTCCTCAGTGTGAAAACATAGATCTCAAAATCATACAATCATTGTTGGAAAGAGTTCATATACACAAAAATGCTGAAAACCAAAGAATTTGTGGGACCTGAAAGATTTTTCTAAAGGACAGTGGACAGTTTAACTGTTCAGGATTAACAAGGTACCCATGAACAATTGGGGAAAAAAACTTGCTGTGGATAATTCAGGTAACAACACAGTAAGAATCAAGTGTATGTAAACTTTTGAACAGGGCCATTTTTACAAATTCAGCTATTATTGTATCTTGTGGACTATATAAAAAAGTCTTTTATGTGAAATATCTTATATTTCTTATATAAGGTCAGTATTAAATAAAAAAATAACATGCATTTTGTATGATCCCTCCTATTTTGGT
Source organism: Cirrhinus molitorella (assembly GCA_033026305.1). Taxonomy (NCBI): domain Eukaryota; kingdom Metazoa; phylum Chordata; class Actinopteri; order Cypriniformes; family Cyprinidae; genus Cirrhinus; species Cirrhinus molitorella. The sequence continues at coordinate 24,312,923 of CM065122.1, read as the reverse complement.
CAAATAAGTAACATCTTGCAGATTCTGCAAGGTGTATGTAAACTTTTGACCTCAACTGTAAATTTATGGACTGGAGTCGTGTGGATCATTTGTGCATTATTGTGATGTTTTTTTCAGTGTTTGAACTCACATTCACTGCAGATGAGCCATTGGTGAGCAAGTGATGTAATGCTGAATTTCTCCAAATATGTTCTGATGAAGTAACAAACTCATCTACATTTTAGATGGCCTTGAAGGTACAATATCAGTAAATTTTTTGGCAAACTATTTAATTAAAAGCTGTCTAATATGGCAGTGCAGTGAAAACATTGTTGCGTTAGCTTGCTACATGAATCCTCCAAACATGTTCTCTGACATTCTCAGTTTATATCCAGTGGTTCCTGGGAATGCTCGTGTCATTGCTGAAAGGGAAATAGTTGTGGGTGACCACCTCTTCCCTAAAAATGTAAGATGAACTACAGATGAAATTTGATGTACATTCAAAACCAGTAAATAGATGTCCCAACTAATCAGAACTGTGTATTCTGTGTTTTCCAGACTCTTTTCCACCTCTGCCACTTTGCAGTGTCCTATGATGAGAAAGTGTTTCCCAATCCTTCTGCCTTCCTCCCCCAGCGCTGGTTCCGGGAGCAGAAGCAGTTAAACCAGCATCCCTTCGGGTCTGTGCCATTCGGCTTCGGCATCCGCGCCTGCCTGGGCCGCAGAGTGGCTGAACTGGAGATGTATCTTCTCCTGTCCCAAGTAAGAATGCATGTCAGTCACCGGGTTCCGGTTTTGATTTTAAAGGGGGCATTGGATGCAAAATTCACTTTTACATGTTTTTCATATAAATGTGCTTTAGGAGTGTGGACACAACCACCCTACAATGACAAAAATGCATTCACTCCTTTTTTTTTAATCCTCAAAAAACCTAAACAATCTCAATTATCAAATCGTTTTAATTTTCTGCCCACCTACTGCTGACTACGACTAAAAGTGAACGTCTTTATTTTCTCCCAAAATCAGTGCCACTGAGGACACAGTGGATTCGTTTTGTTTTTCGTGGTAACACACCGGAATAGAGGGGTGGGGTAAGCAGTAGCTCATTATCATTTAAAGGGACATGGACCGAAACAGGTCACTGTGGAAAAAAAAGCTGTTTTTGACAAGGAAAAAAATTTTGTTTTACATGACCATTGAGAAATTTTAACCAAAGTGTGTGTGTGTCGTCTTTACTTGAATTTCATCCGGGAGAGCTGACAAGCCTTTACGTAGGGTCAAGAGATCAAGAGATCCAACGACTATTCGACAACAAAAAATATTTGTCAACAATTTTTTGCTGTCGATAATATCGACCAATCATTTCTGCCCTAATCTGCAGTCTTTCACCTTTGGTCCAACCTCTTCTGCTATTACAGAGATTCTGCTAATCAATGAGTAACTAAGATTCATGTTTTGAGCATGTTCCCTGTGATAAACATTAAACTTAAAAAAACTGTGCATGTTTAGGTTAATGTGCCTTTTTTCCCCCCTTCTGCAGTTGATTAAACACTATGAAGTGTGTCCAGACCCTTCAGGAAAGACTGTGAAGCCGATCACACGAACTCTGCTGGTTCCTGCCACATCTATTGACCTGCAGTTTATCAACAGGCAAAAAGAGCAAGAGGAGCCAGGCAGAACAAATGCTTCTGTATAAATAACTGTGCGCTTCTTAAAGCAATTTGCTTCTAAATAATGTTATTTACATATTCAATATGACTCACATCCACCCTATTTTTCCGGTAAGAGTGGGCGCCGCCATTTGAATGTGTCTGGCTTCCGGTGTCAGCTTGTTTTCCTGCTTGATTATCTTACCATATTAGTTTAATGTATTATCTTAATTATAATAACACTGGTTTGTAGTGCAAAAAGTTGTACTGTTATTTCCCTACAGCAGCTAATGAACTGGACATTAGTCACATTTGCACATTTACAGAAAACATCTTACTTCCACGTTGAAAAATAAGGTGGATAATTGAAAAATATACTATAAAACTACAATACAAAACCATGTGGACACAAAGTGCTTACTAAATTAGACTTGACTGCTGCCTTTTTAAACGGCATTTTTATTTATAATACCAAGGACATCACCAGTCAAAAGTTTTTGAACAGTAAGATTTTTAAAGAAGTCTCTTCTGCTCACCAAGGGCGTGTTCACACTTGGCGTCTTTTTGGACAAGAAAAAGTTGACAAGAGCATTTTTTTTAGTAAAAACAGTATGAATGTCGAGAAAAGTTTTTTTTTTATTTGTTAGAACAGTATTTAAACAGGAAGCAAAGTGGGAGAGAGGGGGGGCGGTATCGGGAAAGGTCTGTGAGGTGGGACTCGAAAAAGGGATTCCCTTTGTAGTGCCGTTGTGCTTTGGGCGTCCCTTTTTCAAGTCTCGGTTCGCAGACCTTTCCCGGTTTTGGAGGTTAATGGGGAGGAGAATGTCGGTTCACAACAATTAAATAAAAGTCTATCTACCAGCACTTTGTCAAATATTTCACAATATTACTGCTTTTGTTGTATTTTTGGATCAAAAAAATGCTGACTTGGTGAGCAAAAGAGAAATCTTTAAGAAACATTAAAAATCTTACTGTTCATATACTTTTGACTGGCAGTGTATTATATAATGTAAATGTACAAATTTTTGACATTACATTGGATAAATAGTTTTATTTTAATGGAACTGCACATGAACTAATTTGTCAGAGGGTTTTTAGATCTTTTTTAAATGTCAGTTACTTTTTTGAATGGATGTTAAAGTCAGTGTAAATGTGTGTTCTAAGTTTGTCAAACCACAAAAAACTGTGTTATTAAAAGGATACTCCACCCCAAAATGAAAATTTTGTCATTAATCACTTACCCCCATGTCGTTCCAAACCCGTAAAAGGTTCGATCGTCTTTGGAACACAATTTAAGATATTTTGGATGAAATCTGGAAGCTTTTGGACTGTCCCATTGACTGCCAAGTAAATAAAACTGTCAAGGCCCAGAAACGTATGATGAAAAACATTGTCAAATTGAAAAACCTCGGCAAGTTAATAAAATAAGTAGGAGTATAGATTCACTCGTTTTCTTGATGCATTGATTACAAAACCTGACGATGCATATGCATCGATGAAACATGGATTTTTTAATCGTGAATCATTGATTTCGGCTACTAAGCGATTTAAAACACTAAGAATCGAATGAATCACAATTTCTATAGCGATTCAGTGCTTTAAAATATATAAATTACTACAAGCACGAATTAACGGAGACCTTGAACAGCGTTGTTCATTTCCTCACGTCTCTCCTTCACGCGCTTAATTCACTGCCTGCCACTGGATGGCGCGCGCTCTCACCAATACATTTTTTTGAGGCTTGAGCAGCCAATGTGTGATCTCTCCTTAGTATTCGTGGCCAGTACTGCTAGAAGTAGTTTTACTTTTCAGTAGTTTTTCAGTGGCTCTTAGTCATACCATTAATATTCCCTGAGCAGTTGAAAGCCGCTCGTTTGGATGGAGCAAAAGTAATATAAGTGTCTAAAATCATACGCACAATTTATCATGATATAGATTTTGCAAGTCCATCACCCAGTTACAATCTCCTCATCTTTAAAAGTTTATTCTGCGGATAATTTGCCTTTTGACTTCTTTTAACGTTCACTATTTTATTTTCCTATTTTCCTTGATTGCCTAAGTTTCCAATTGTATCCAGTAGATGGTAGTGCTGGATCAAACTAAATGCACTAGAAAGCTGTAGGAAACATTCATTTTGCCAGTGTCAGTGAAGGACGTTTCAGGCAGCTTACATAAAAACATAAAAAAATATATCAGAGTCTGTGATTTGTTTTACAACTGTGACTTAAAAGCGCCATTAATATATCAGTATAGTCATAATCTTGCTTTTGTTAGCAAACAATAAAAAAGTCCCATTAATGTTTGGTCACCAATATATTCTTCAAAATATCTAATTTTGTGCAGAAGAATGTTAGTCATACATGTTTGGAACAACTTGAGGTGAGTAAATGACGACAAAATCTTTCTTGGTTGAATTCCTTTAAGTTAATTAAAGAATACAGGCAACCGCTGAAATCCTCATATGAAAGGGATTTTTAAAAAAGTTTTTAGGCAACTTTTTCTTCACTAAGGATCTAAGCCTATGGGTGAGACTTTTGGTTACAAAATGTGTCTATTTTTTAAACACATTTTTATTTAACAACAACAACAAAATAGGCTTTATTAAATATACTATGGTTTATGAATGGTTTTCCTTGTGGGGCCTGAAATGTCAAAAGTTGTACCTTTTGTTTTTGTGGGGACATTTGGTCTTCCCAGTGTAGATTAAACCAATGCATGCATGCACACACACACACACACACACACACACACACACACACACACACACACACTTGCATGCACACAATCTGTGTGCCAAATGACTTAAATGATGCCCCTTATTTGTGCTGGTTAAGGCTTGTCATGGATAGATAAATATGATATGATAAGTAAAATCGCAAGTAGGTGGTGGCAAGTGTCTGTTTTAATAAATGATTCACCGAATCGTTCAAGCAAACAGTTCTTTTAAAATGTCTGATTCAAATTAGATTGAAGCAAGCTGACTGATTCTATGAATGGATCATTAAATAACTGGCTATTGATTAGTTCAAAAACAGATTAATTCAGGAAAGAAACAGCAGCGTTGCTCTGAGACGCACAATAGCTCTGTTACAGCTTTGTTTGTAACTAAATTTGCAGAACAGGAAAAAAGACACAACGTGTCTAAAAATGTAACTTGTCAGTTGAACTACTGTATCAAATTAATTTAACAATGGCGACCTCGAACACTCATTCTTGTGTGATATTAGCCTACGTATATCATATAAAGATAATAAAAACACAGGGATAGTTTTCTTTCATTATTTGAATTATAAAGGCATTCTAACTCCATTCTAAAAGGCTTAATCATGCAATGAATGCTTAGACTCTCAAACCTTTCGTTTTTTGGAACGCATCCCTCATCTCATCATCCCTCATACTCATAGTAGGCCTACAGCACAATAAAGTTATATCAGAATGTCTTTAAACTCTAACCAATGAAATACCATACCTTATTAATTGTCACCAGAGGTTGCGCTTGAAACATTTTGCACGAAAAATGACGAAAACATGAGTTTGCGCGCGAGTGCGTCGTGACCGCGTTACTTCCATTATGAGCGCGCATACCGAGCGTTTACATTTAAAATAAGGAACTTGAGCGTGCAAAAGAGGCGACGTGAATATAATAATACTGAGCTCTGATTTGCCAGTCGTCATCATTTAGTTTATAAATTATTATACATTAGAGAATTTTTATATTTAATTTGCTCTATACATTCTACATAAAACGCAGCATTATTAATTCAAAAAGGATGGTAAGGTGGGATGGTAATTTTACAGAGGGGATGCTTTTTTTCCCATTTTTGTCAGCAAGGGGGATGCCATCCCCCCACATCCTCCCTCAATTCGAGAGGAATAATGTGCAGCAAATGGTAGAACTGTTTGTACAATTAAAACAATACATTAAAGCAACATGGTAAGACACACCAATCTGAAATATCAAGAAGCAAAACCAGCTGTTTTGGACAGCTAAAAATAGCTGGAAGCCAATGAGACCCCAAGCCATACCCATAAAACATTTTGCAGATTTTTGCTGCTAAAAATAATAAATTATCATCATGTTTAAGGCTGTACTAATGGGTGGAACTGAGAAAAAACTTTGGAGTACTATAGACTGCCAAAAGTTATAACAAATCAAGGAGAAGAGTACAAAAAACTGTCTGAGGATCAAAAGGCATTTCAAACTAAACCAGAATTTCTAGGACAAGAATCTTGACAACATTTGTGTTTGTTCTTAATATTTCCAGTCAGTCAGGTAAGTGAAATATGAAGCTAATAGGCTATCTTAATACTGCTAGTATGTATCTTTACCACCTATTACCTTTAGTTTGTCAATATTTTAGTTTTCTCATGGTCTAGATTAGCAGAACAACGTATTCAGTAGTACATTAACTGTGTAAACCTTGCTGTTGTTTACATCTGAGTATCGCCTGTATGGCGACCAAACCGTGACGTACGTACAAACCCTCCATAATGACATGAGTTTACAACAGTTTTCAACAGGTATGCTTCATTTATTGCCTCATATCATATAGAAAAAAATACCTACAATGTATATCTGTGACATTATTTGACACTTTTTGATGCAGTCAGGTCTAATAGTACAGGACTGAGGTTAGCAGCACTGACCATGCATTAATCCAACAAAAGTTAGTTACAGCCATAAACCAGGGTACGTTGCAATGAAATATTATAACACAACAAAATCCAGAGGAAAATTTTCTTTGGACAGTTTCTACAAAGTTAGAAGTGCTTATTTGGCAGTACACAGGAACATTTTCCCTGCTTGAGGTTTTATTTAATGGCTAAAAATATCCAGAGGTGCTTTTAAATGGGGAGAAAAACTGCATCATCATTAATACTTGTCACTGACTCAGTCGTACATATTGCGAATACTAGTGAAGTGCAAAATATCTCCCTTCAGTTCATGTCCCATGAATTCCCCAGTTGACTTTTAGAAAGAATCCTGATAGGAGAAGGAATGCATGCAGATGAAATGGCTTCTGAAATCACATGACTGTGCAGGTTTTTGCCTTGGTCTTGTGAAGACGTGACACAGAGTCCAGCTCAGGCCTGTTAGATACATGTGAAGTCCTCTTGGTGGCTCTGCTGGACTTGATGCGCTTCACGTTCTTGTTGCTCTTACTGATGCAGGCCAGTGTGGCTATGTGAAAAATGTCCCTCACGCTGTTCTCAGACTGCTGTGCTGAGCATTCGATGTAAGGGGCTGAGATCATCTTGGCCATGTTTGAACCCTAAAACAAATAGTTGAAAATGACTCAGCCAGCTAAATACTTGATTTCCAGTCATCTAATGCAGAGGTCATCAATGAAGGATTTAATGTTCATGTTAGAAAATACATATAAAGCACACACACTGAAATGTAGCAAGTAAATTTAAAGGGATAGTTCACCCAAAAATGATTTAATTACTCACCCTCATCTCGTTCCAAACTCATAAGACCTTCTTTCATCTTCAGAACACAAATTAAGATATTTTTCAGAGAATCTGAAATCCAAGAGCTTTCTGGTCCCAGAAAGGTAGTAAGAACATCGATAAATTAGCCCATGTGACATCAGTGGTTCGACCTTAATGTTTTGAAGCTATGATAATACTTTTTTGTGCATAGAAAACAAAAATAATGACTTTATTCAACAATTTCTTTAGTCTTTGACACACATTCATGTCAGAACCACTTAGTTTCATTAAATTATGGGGGAATCACTGATGTCACATGGACTATTTTATTGATGTCCTTACTACCTTTTCTGGGCCTTCAATGTGTCAGTTGCATTGCTGTCTATGCAGCTTCAGAAAGCTTTCAGATTTCATTCAAATTTACTTAAATTGTGTTGCGAAGAGGTACGAAGATCTTGCGGGTTAGAAATGACACAAGGGTGAGTAATTAATGACAGAATTTTTATTTTTGGGTGAACTAACCCATTAAAATATAATATAAGTGTATGACTGTGTGCAACTATAATGACTATTTTAATGGTTTGCAAGCATCTTAAAGTCCTTAGTTAAAGATGCATTAGATACTACTAATACTATTATACTATTCAAAGGATCTTATTGCATTATTTTCCAGTACAAGCATTTGAAATTTTATGTTGTATCTGTTCTTTTTTTCATTAAAGGTGTAAAATTTAGTTTAAAAACCCACCTGGTCATATGATGAAGGAATGTCATTGGAAAGCTGCACAAATGTGGCCAGGTCTGCACGCAGGTCTGACTTGCATCCAACCAAAAGTACTTTTGTGTTGGGACAGAATTCTTCGATTTCTCCCTTCCACTAAAGGATTTAAAAACATATTGTTACACTGATGAAAATGAAAAAATCATATGTATTTAAGGATATACATTATGTTCATATTGTAAACTAAACCTATTAAAAATTTTATTTATTTTTGTAATAAAGCAAAATAAATATTAGATAAAACAAGTTTAAGCTTAAGTATTAAAATAAAACTAAAATAGATTCATATAATAAAAATAAAACAAATGGAAAAACTAAAATTTAAATATAAACTGAAAATCTAAAAATAAAAGCTAAATCAATACTATGATTTCATATATACCCCAGTCTTATTAAAATAAATATTATCATAATGTGAATAGAAGTGAAACTAGGTGTTAGCTAAAATTCATTTCAAAGACCAGAATATAATTAATTTTTTTCCAAGTACTCTTCTGTATAATACTGTGTTCATCTGTTTATTTGGAAAATGACAGGCCCCACAAATTCCTTTCCACATTGTTTACATGACATCCAGTGATTCTAGACCATGTTTGTTATCTCAGCCCCCATAAAAATCATGTTGTATGGTTGTTTTGCATGACTTTATGACATGACCAGATATGAATACACCAACTTGACCTCATGATGAAAACGTACCTGTGGGAACTTTTTCGCAAGATGTAAAATATGTAAAAGATGTCCACTGAGTGGCGCTAAAAGAGTGTTTGTATTTTCTCCGGAAAATATGAACATGCAATATGTTATGTTTTATGTAGCAGTTCTGACTTGAAATGTCCATTGAGTGGCGCTATAACTCTAATGCTTTTTGATGTTTTTAAATAATGTACCATCTACAGTACACCTAAACCTACCCGATAGTATGAACAAAAGAGACCTGGCGTAAACCAAAGGACACTGAAGAACCCCAAAATGGCTAATTCTGGCTCTTTCAAAACCTCTTGTCTCCCAATGACATCAGAGGTTACAAAGCATTTTGTGGAACAAAGGCTCTATAATTCTGAGACCCAACATAAACAAGCTCTTATTGGTTGTCGTTGTCCCTCCTCATGTGATAGTCAAAGGATCAAAGCCCACCCACACATTCCCCATCTCATTCATTTGACTCTTCTCTCAGATGTCTGGACTTTTGTTCTGACTGCCACAAAGACGGGGCTTGTGAGAATATCCGAACCACAATTCAGAGCTACAAGAGTTTATAAACATTCAGCACTGATGAACAAATGTCTTTAAAATCAGCTTACCTTTCTTAGCACATTCTCCAGAGTCTCTGGTCGACCGATATCAAAACAGATGAGAACTGCATCAGCGTCTGGATAAGAGAGGGGGCGCACGTTGTCATAGTATGGAGACCCTGCAAACAGACACAAAAACACTGTATAAATAGATGATTATGTAACATGAATAAATCTTAACAATAACAATACAATGGAAAAAGTTGAACAATGAACACAGCATTTATGCAGCTGAATTGTTTTAGGGTAGATTTATTCCAACTGTTTTTAATGAACTGTTATTTACATTCACAATCTATCAAACTGTTCAACATGTGTATACAATTTTAGTATATAATTTTATAGATTTTTTTTAAATATATTTCATATTTTAGCTTATAGCTTTTTCATTTTAATTTTATTTAAAAAAAAGATTTATGTGCTTCTTGTTTTATCTATGGAAGCCTGTTTTCTACCATGAAAAAAAAATTAAAAATGTAACCAACAAGTTTTTTCTCACAATTGCGAGTTTTCATCTCCTAATTCTGACTTTTCTCAGAATTGCATGATACAAACTCACAATTCTTTTTTTTTTCTTCTCAGAATTGAAGAAAAAATTAACTCAAAAAAGAATTGTGAGATATAAATTCACAATTGTGACACTTTTTCTAAGAATTGCGACTTTATATCTTACACTTGCGAGTTTTTTCTTAAAATTGCAAGTTTATGTCTTGCAATTATGACTTTATTTCTCAGAATCACAACTTTACTTCTCAGAATTGATCTCAAACTTGGAATTCTGAGACCATATCAGTCTATTTTCCCTCAAAAATGGACTTTATAACTCGCAATTGCACGTTTGTATCATGCAATTCTGAGAAAAAGGTCAGATAATGAGATAAAAATTCGCAATTATCTTTTTTTTTTTTTTATTCAGGGCTGAATAAATGTTTTATTTATTTTCTTTTCGATTTATTCATTTATAGCATGCAGTTTATATAGAACCCCCATAAATCAAAAACATGTCATTTGACAGTAAAAAGTCTTTAAATAAAGTCTAACAATTAAAAATCAAAAGTAATTATTTTCCTTATCCATTTATTTCTTGAAAGTGTCACTGTCAGTGTCATCTTCCAAGGACATTCTAATCATGTTCGACCGATACTGGTTGATTTTCTGCCGGGGTCCCTGCGTAAGTCACTGTCCCGCTATAGGAAGACAGCACATGTACTCATGATCCAAGCCCAGTAAATTAGGTTACAGTGCTATTCTGGGAGGTGAGTGTTGAATCTGCTCTAGAAAGTTTGTAGGGCTTGAAATGAGTTCAAACCTCAGATCATTAGCCATCATTACTGAAATATTTAAAGGTCTCATTTTGAAATGTCTGTCCATTCTGATAAAAGGATGGCGAGTAGCTTCACGGCTTGCATAGATGCAACATGATGAGGGAAAAGATCATAACTGTACGTTTACATTTCATAATATACTGTATAAACAGATTTGACAATATACAAACAACTGTGTTGAAAGAAACCGTGCTACAATCACATACTACCTACATATCTGTAGTTTATTTTGAGAATAGTATTACCTAACATTAACAACATTCATCTGAGTCATTCTAGAAGTGTGGGAGACAAGAGTGAGTCTGCTGTGAGAACATCATTTGTGGTAAGTCTTTATCTGTCTTTACTGTACACTCTTAAAAATAATAAAGCGTACAGTTTTACAGCTTGATTCCACAAAAAAAAAAAAAAACTTTTAATTTCTTCAGACAACCATGGTGTTTACAGAACCGAGAATTTAATATGCTGATGAAGAGCTTATATTAAACTAATCTCAAGATGTCTCTATAAACATTGCTTTTGAAAAACCTGAGAGCAAGCTGAACCGAAACCTTCATTTTTAAAAGAGCATGTTAATAAAATATGAAAATGGCCCATTAACACTCACTAGCCTACATTTTTGCTCCTTAGCTCTATCTTCTTCAACAGCATCATCCCACTTATCTACGATTTTATGAATTTCATTCGCCTACAGATGAATCATGTAAGTCTAACAAGAATTTCTGTGCTCCTCGCCCAGTCCCAGTCCACCAGAAATGGGAGGAGGTTCATGGCCTTTAAGAAAACTCCATCACATAGCCCACAAAGCCCAAAACCTCAAAAACGGCATTACAGCTGTTATAACAACCAATAAATACATATGTGAATCTGTGTGGCGTTAGACGATGGAGGCTCAGAGACATCAAATTAGCTATCAAATGTGACCCTGGACCACAAAACCAATAGCCAAATTGTATGGGTTAAAATGAAACATTTTTCTTTTATGCCAAAAACCATTAGGATATTAAGTAAAGATCTTGTTCCATGAAGATATTTTGTACATTTCCATAAATATATCAAAACTTTTTTTGATAAGTAACATGCATTGCTAAGAACTTCTTTTGGACAACTTTAAAGGTGATTTTCTTAATATTTTAATTTGTTTGCATCCTCAGATTCCAGATTTTCAAATAGTTGTATCTCCGCCAAATATTGTCCTATCCTAACAAACCATACTTGTCACTTGTCAGATGTTTCAGATGTATAAATCTCAATTAGAAAAATTTACCCTTATGGCTGGTTTTGTGGTTCAGGGTCACAAATGGCTTTTTTCTCTTACCTGAAGTATCCCAAAGACTGAGCTCAACTCTCAGTGTGTCCACCTCAAAACTGGCTGTGTAGTTCTCAAACACTGTAGGAACATAGTTCTGTGATAGAAAGAGCAAAAGTTGGACATTTAACTAAACAAAACTACTAACTCAGAAACATAATGTAAGTTTCGCACTCATGACGTTAAAAGTCAAATTTATAGTCTGTGACTTTTCTTTACAAACCTCTGGAAAAGAGTCTTTGGCAAAAACATTTAGCAAGGAGGTCTTCCCACACTGAGTGTCCCCGACCACAACTATTTTACATTTCAAATCGTGATGATGATCCATCATGGACTAACTGCACCTCATCTTCATTCACTGTCGCTGAACATCAACCGGTTGACCCCGAGTCTGCAGTCTGTCCATGTCACAGTATGAGAAATATATGAGAGAAATATTCCACTCTGTTCAAAGTGCTATTAAGTTATCCTCAGTGTCCTCGGGTTGTGGTGAAGGTGAGTTATGAGTAAAGTTGAACCTCGACTCTCTGAACAGGCGTGAGGCGCATCCTCTGTCCGCTGCGCTGAGAAATAAACGGCTTCAACCGTGTCGCTCTGGAGTCTGTGAAACATCCACATACTTGTGTGATGAGCGCAGCGCGGGACCGCCCCTCGCGTCAGCTCACATTCCAGCGCGGGATTGCGCGCCGCGCGCTCTAACGCTCGAAAGAGACCTACGCTGCTAGAGAGACAGGATTTTCTGACGTGTCTGAGGACTGACATGTGAACAATTAAACAGCCTGTAAATGGTAGACTACACTATCTAAAAAAAAACTAAACATAAACTAAAATCTACATTATCGTTCATAAAGACTTTTAATGGACAATGTATTTGATCGAAAATGAAGACAGCAGTATTGTAAAATATTACTAACGATTTAAAATAACAGTTTTGCATTTGAAAGTACAGTTGAAAAGATTACATACATCTTGCAGAATCTGCAAAATGTTAATTGGGTCAAAATCACCATACGTTGCATTTGAAACTAATTAAATATTTAAACAAATAAATAAATCTGAGATTTTCCATTTAACCTCATATTTGTTGTATTACGTTGACCTTAGGCTGATAGAAATAAATGCATGTAGGTCAAGCTCCAGCACTTTTTATAAATGAACTACAAGCAGACAAAATATGAACAAACCACAAAAAATGTCAACCCTCTCATGGACAAATTCATAGTAATATATTTTAATTGCATAATGATTAAATTTGCAGAAAGATAATGTGTCCCTTTATCAACAACACGTTGCTATTGTTACAATAATTTGTTTATTTTCATAAAAGTTGAAGATGACAGGGTGGGCCTTGGCATGACAGGGTGGACAAAGACTTTAATGGGACTAAAAGAACAGAAACATCAGAGAAACAGCAGGAACAACAATAAGAAGCCCTTACACGATTGGGACTTATCAGATGCAAGCCAAACATCAGTTAGAGTGACCTCCTGAAGTTTAAAGCAGGAGCAGTCTAAAACACCTTCTTCCCTTTTACTCCACTCATTCCTCAAAAAAATAAAAATAAATAAATACTTAATGCTGTTTCCCCCTTTAATAGATGGTCTTATTCATGCCTAGTCTTATTCATTTACATTCTTAGAGCTGTGTTTTTTCAAACAGTTAATGAAATCCATTATATGAACTTTATAAGAACAATGTCATTCTTTATCTGGACTGATACAGATATTGCCAAAAAGTTTATATCATGTTCAATCGGGTATAGCATCTACTGGTGTAATATGTGTGTTACAACAGTTGTAATATGTGGAAAAATGATCAAAATGTGTCATGAAAAGCTTGCCGATAGGGTGGACAATGGCAGGGTGGACACATGGTGTACCTGCAGCTAGCAAAGTGATTCACTGAACCTTGTTTAAAAGCAATATTTTCCATTTCTGAAAAGTTTTTATATTAATTTGGATTAATTCACATTTTTACTATGGCAGAGTGGACATGTTAAGCTTGACAACATTCAACTACGAACACAATATGAGAAAAATTAGGAAATAAAAGTGTAGATACTTACTGTGTGTGCAGCAGATGTTTTAACCTCCACTGAAGAAAGGCAAAATGGGGAAGGTGATGTTGCTGAGTACATCAGAGGGTTTCTTAAAGGAGCATTTACCACATTACCACAGGGTGGACAGCAATTTCAGGGACACATGCAAAATGCTTAATATTATTATGAAAACAGAATTTTAATGATCAAAATGACTTGTTTTATCAAATAACTTGTTAAAAACAATAAGAACATTCAAAAGGTTTTTTAATTTTATGTCATTTATCTACTTTTTACACTCACCAAAGTTAGCTGAGCAGTGTGAAGGACATGCCATAATCACATACATCCAATCAAAGATAAAGTTATAATATGAGAAAAACATTTCAGAGATGTATCATTGTAGTTGTATGTGTGTAAATGTTTGGCCACTTATATTATAACCTCAGAATTTCATTATTTTGTATAATGGTCATGATGACTGAGTGAATCTGGGGACACCAAAGGCATATAAGAGGAATCGTACAACAAAAATGTTATTTTTTATTTGGTACTGATCCGAATAGGATATTTCACATGAAAGACATTTACATATAGTCTATATAAGATAATAATAGTTGAAATTATAAAAATGCCCGTTTTTTTTTTTTTTAAAGTGGTAGTTGCTTATGAGTCCCTTGTTTGTCCTGAACAGTTAAACTGCCCACCTAAATCCTTCAGGTCCCACAAATTCTTTGTTTATTTTCAGCATTTTTGCAAATTTTAACCTTTTCCAACAATGACTGTATGATTTTGAGATCCATCTTTTTACAATAAGGACAAATGAAGGACACATATGCAACTATTATTTAACTTTTGGAATGTGGAGATCAGAGTAATTTTAACTTATTTTGTCTTCTGGGAAACGTGTAAGTATCTTCTGTAGCTTCTGAAGGGAAGTACTAGCATCAGTGAGCTTTTGAACCTTCTGTAATAGTTGCATATTATGAGTCCCTTTTATTGTGAAAATAAGGATCTCGAAATCATACAGCCATTGTTGGAAAGGATTCAAATACACAGAAATGCTGAAATGATACCTCTTATTTTGGTAAAATAATTAACATTTGGCAAATTCTGTAAACTTTTGACCTCAACTGTGTTTTAAAAATGTAATTCATTCCTGTGTTGGCAAATTTTCAGCAGCCATTACTCCAATTTTTAGTTTCACATGATCCTTCAGAGTGATTTTGATTTTATTGCTAAATTCACGAGTTCGCACTTACAGATAAATAAACTAAGTAAAGGATAAGCGTATTTGGCGTGCTGTCCGGGAGAGGGCTCCGAGCTCGGTAGTTAATCCCGAGCCCAGGGCACTCCCCCTGCCCGGGAGAGGGGTCCGAGCTCGGCAACCCAAACCCAAACCCCAACCCCAACCCCCGAACCCAAAGTGCTCCCCCCCCCGGACTGTAGGTGAGGAGACGGGGCGGTGGAGGGATGCTGAAAACGAGAGATGGTGAAGGTAAGGCTGCTTTGAGTATATATAGGGATTCTCTCTTGTGCTAATTGGCTAATTGGATAGGGAGTGTGATTGCTGATGATGAATTGGCCGTGTTAATTATCTGCGCGTTCTCCTCCCGAAATTTGTTAATAAAACATCACAAAATGTTTCTTCTTACTATCAGTCATGAAAACGGTTGTGCTGCTTAATATTTCTGTGGAAACCATGATTTTGTCAGGATTCTCTGACAAAGAGAAAGTTAAAAAGAAGAGCATTTAATAGTAATTTCTTTAACAAAAAGCTTGCTGACCCCAAACATTGAAATGATAGTTTATCATTTATTCATGTATTTGGCTACTTCATTTTCCTAAATTCTACTTTCCCTGCTTTCTTTTCCTAAATTATGCAAATAACTTTAGAAATTAAAATGTAATAATAATTCATCATGGTTCAACACTGGAATTTAAGGTCTAACCAAATTATAGGATAATGTCAGGTAAAATAGCCCTTTGCTTATAATGATGGTTTTGCACAGACTCATAGTCCCATTTTGGACACACACAAATGACTTTTGGCCTGATTTTTGTGAGCACACATTTTAATACTGTTCTAAACTTTTTAGCAAAATGCAAATTGTGCCTGAATTAACCTTGATCTATCATGATATGAATATAAACAGTGTAAAATACATGGTGACAAGAAAACATTCAGATCTGCTGAAAAAACAGAGGGGTTTTGGCCACTTCCTTGGCTTTTTTTCCCCAACTGCTCTCTGAATTACATTTAATTCAAAGAACAGTTTGTAAGGGTGCAATTCTCTAGACAAATTATAAGGAGTAGGAATTTTAGTATGTATGATTTGTTTTGTTTTCATGTGGATTTATGTCAAATATCAACGATCACAAAAAGCCTCAGTCCAGCTGTATGATATTTACAACAATGAAATACAGTTAAAAATGGGTTGAATGTCCGATGATCTTATGATATGCTCTGCCCTAATTACATGATGAATCTGTGCTTCCTAAAGTGTTGCTTGTCCCAAAGAGCACTCACCGTGAGGTCAACATACAAGATATTTGAAAAGAAAACAGCCAAGGAGGGACTTTTCTAACTTATAGGGAGGGTAAGCTTTTGATGAAATGTGAGAAGAATGTCTTGTGGTTGGTTTGTCCTCTTTTCTCAACAGTTTCGCAATATTGTTGGCTCTCCACGCCTGCGTCTCAACACAAAAGTCACATGTTTTGTCTTTTCACTCTGGTGTAAAACATGATTATAACAAGCAGCAATAATGAAATCATATTATATTTACAAAATCAATTGCACATATTGATTTGTACAGTTCTTTCTGAAAATATATATTTTAGCAATAATCTGAGCAAATATTGTGTTAATCTCATACACTATTAAAAGCATTAAAAAAGACTTTCCACATCAATATCATTATTATTTTAATATGCTGAAAATAATAGCGAGCACCCTCCTGTTTTTCTGTGTCAGCAGCAGTTGAAGAGCACAACCCAGAGCAGGAATGTTTTCATGTTGGAGAACAGCCAGAGCAAGACTGAATGAATACCACATCCTCACAGTCAACCAACAAGAACTGTCTCCTTCCTGGATCATTTACAAATCATGATAAATATTCTTGTGAAATGCTTTTAGGAATACTGATCACATATGGAAACATTTGATGATTATTTTTTCACTTCAACTTTCGACCGAGTAGTCATCAGAGCAAACCGTTATTAGCACGTTATTCTTTTTTATTTTATTAAATGCAGCTCTGATCATTGTGTATTGTAACAGAGCTTCCCATGTGATGAAGAGTATCTGTATTCGTGTCTGTCAGCATCACCGTCTACATGTTTGTGTCATTTCCTTTTCTGTCCCTAGAAACCCTATTGGCCCCAGCTGGTGTAACTTTGTGCTGACTGAACAGAAATACCACATGTGCTTCACACAGAACCAAAAAATCGTAGAGGTAGTGGTTGCTCGCTGTGTGTGGAAACATATGGATCTGATAACACAGTTTTTCGAAAAAGTTATTCGCAACCCCCGCTGGACCACCGGAATATAGAATAACAAACTGCGTTAGTCTGTGGAATGTGAAAGTTAAACATCAGGCATGGGCCTCTTCTGTTACAAGGCAACTCCTCACCTGATAAAAGAGCTCTCCGATTTTAGGCTGAGGTGGGAAAGACACAGAGATGGAGGCAATTTGCCAGAAATCTGTTGTTCCCACCATAGAGACATGAAACAAACTAAAATAACTACTAAGTGGAAGGACAGTCTTAAGGAAAGGGGTGTATATTTAGATTGTAACCATTTCATGGGAGCATGAGTGATTGAAAGTTTGTGGCAAAGCCCAAGGTCATCATGTATGTTTTTCTTTCTTTTTTTTTTTTTTTTTAGGGTGTACCAGTCGCTGTCCGAGATTTGTTCTCCAGGCAAGATAAAACATAACCAAAGAAAAAACATAAACACTTGCAGTACTAAACAATAGCAGTTAGGAATAGTACATATGTTTTCATTTAGTGTGCAAGAGAATTTGGGTTCAAATTATGTATAACATACTGTATTAAAAAAAAATCTGTATATAGTGTAATATTGCAACATATTAGCACATATATGGGCCATTTATACAGAATTAGTTTAAAGTCAGAATTGAAACGTCTTGAAAAAAAAATATTTTTCCACAAATTTTAGTACACATTTTTAGTAATTGCGCAGGTAATTCTCAAATTGCATTTTCAGAAAGTTTTGGATTATTTGTCCTCTTCGCAAATTTGTCACTACCGAAACACAATAATATATCATTTAATAAGAAGGGTTATACTGACATATTAGGATTATGCTTATCTTCCTTGTAAATAATTAAATATACAATATTATGCAAAAGTTTAGGCACCCCTTGATAAATAACAGATTTTGGTGATTTTTTAATTGAAAAGATGTTAACACAGTCTCTCTTGGAAATGGAAAAAATGCACAATATTTTCAGCAAACATTGGTGCATAGTTACTTTTTATGTCATAAATTGAACAAAGATAAAAAATAAGAACATTATTGTGGCACTGTGCAAAAGTTTGGGCACCCTACATAATCGGTACTTAATAACACCTCCTCTGGCAAGCTAAAAAGCTTGCAAACGCTTTTTATAGCCAGCTAAAAGTCTTTCTGTTCTTGTACTTGGGATTTTCTCCCATTCTTCCTTGCAAAAGGCTTCTAGTTCTGTATTATTCTTCAGTCGTCTTGCATGCACAGCTCTTTTAATATCTACCCACAAATTTTCAATGATGTTTAAATCAGGGGACTGTGATGGCCATTCCAAAACCTTCAGCTTGCGTCTCTTGAGGTATTCCATAGTGGATGGATTCGAGGTATGTTTAGGATCATTGTCCTGTTGTAGAAGCCATCCTCTTTTCAGCTTCAGATGGTGTGATGTTTGCTTCCAGAATTTGCTGGTATTTAGTGGAATCCATTCTTCCCTCCACCTGTGCAATGTTTCCTGTGCCACTGGCTGCAACACAACCCCAAAGCATGATAGATCCACCCCCATGCTTAGTAGTTGGCAAGGTGTTCTTTTCATGAAATGCTGCTCCTTTTCTTCTCCAAACATGCCTTTGCTGATTGTGGCCA
The DNA here is from genome assembly GCA_033026305.1 of Cirrhinus molitorella. Classification (NCBI taxonomy): domain Eukaryota; kingdom Metazoa; phylum Chordata; class Actinopteri; order Cypriniformes; family Cyprinidae; genus Cirrhinus; species Cirrhinus molitorella. The sequence goes on along the minus strand of CM065122.1, from coordinate 24,293,998 downwards.
AAGAGTCTATTTTAACTTCATCAGTCCACAGCACTTGTTTCCAAAATGCATTAGGCTTCTGTAGATGTTCTGTTGCATACTTCTGACGTTGGATTTTATGATGGGGGCGCAGGTAAGGTCTTCTTCTGCTGACTCTTCCATGAAGGTCTTGTCTGTGCAAGCATCGCTGCACAGTGGAACGGTGCACCACCGCTCCTGAGTCTGCTTAATCTTCCTGCGGGTTTTTCCATTGCAGTCAAATGGGGGTTTTGATTTGTCTTTCTGACCAGCATACGAGCAGTTCTCTCCTAGAGTTTTCTTGGTCTTCCAGATCTCATCTTGACCTTCCCCTGACCTACAATCTCTTAATTACATTTCTCACTGTGGAAACTGCAAGCTGACAACGCTTTGCTATCTTTTTCTTAGCCTTTTCTTGCATTGTGGCCATCAATAACTTTCATTTTCAGAGTCTTACACATTTAGTGGGTTCTTGCAATTAGGAGGTGGTTGAACCCTAACCCCTAAATTTCGACTTGCGTTTTATTCTATTTTTGGTTTTAAAAATATCTTTTTTAAACTTTTTTTTTTTTTTTAAGTGAAGTTCAAAAAATTATTTCATATTTTCTTTGTAAATTATGAAACTTTATATAAATGTGTCCTGCATTTTCATGTCACTACTGAAACACTGTATGTTTAAGTCCATTGGCTGAGACTGATTTTAATTACACCCCTACATTATTTCATTCTACACCCCTATATATTCATTTGATATACTGTATGTAAAAGAGTGTTAAGTGTTACAAATAGAGAACAATCTGCTCAGTTTTCATCTTAACACTGTATCTTCTGCATCATGTAACAGAAACAAATTAAACATTTACTGGAAAAATGTTGTATTCCCAGAAATTCTGAAACCTGGAAAACTAAATTTCAACGCATATGTGTCAGCCAGCAAATATTTTTTTCACTTAATATATTTTTCACATGTCCTCCAATCTCAACTAAAAGGTATCCAATTTTTCTCGTATGTCACTGTCACCATTAGTTACCATTAGCTGCGGGGCCAACACAGCACTCACATTGTGAGTCAGTGCCAGGGGGGTTTAAGGAAACACTGAAAAGATGAAAGCTCTCGATCTGTGGTAAGATAGCACACCTATCACACATCAGAAAACAAGTCTTATCAACTCAAATCACACCAACACTGGTACCTTTTTCATGCTCTAGTAAATGTTTTTTTGCCTCTGGCTCCTAGTAGTATATTTCAGTTCACAGAAAGCAGCTATCTCTGAGCTGACCGGTTCCTCTAGTGTAATGGGAAACAACGGCATGTGGTGGCTTGTTGTAACTCAGGATATTTGTCTTTGAAAGCCCAGAGATGAACAATTTCTCATTATTTATTTCTATTCCATGCATGTCTTTTCTACTGTGTATATCTAAGACCTTTGTTCATCTATAAAGTTTGCAAATAACTGCTGTATGTGTTTAGCAATCCTGCAGTCAAATCATTCTGGAATCTGCTAGCCATTCCAGTCCTTCAGTCACACATTCCTGGGAAACAACATCTTGGATCATTACTTGGTGTTCTCGAAACACCATTACATTCCTTCCAACAAGTAACGAAATAATATATTCTCCATGATTACAAAATAGGAATCAGAGAATAATTATTGTTACTGGTAGCCAGTATTTTTTTTTTTCATTTGTGTTCAACAGAAGAAAAACAAAGTCATAGGCTACAGGTTTGGAACAATTGGGTTTGTATATCATCCACTCATTCAATTATTCTATTCAATCTGGCAAAAAAAAAAAAAAAGGTTTTCTTTTTTTATATTAAAGTTTAACAGAAATTGAAAAGCTGACATTGCTTGGACGAATACATTCATCATTGGTAAATGATGACAGCATTTTTATTTTTGGGTGAACTATCTGTTATAATAATGTAATATTGTTGTAGTACAATAAATCCACATAAGACAGGCAACAGGTAATCCAAAACAACAAGGAGGCAGGCAAGGAGATACGAAATCGGACAACCAAACACTGAACAAAATACAACTTAAGTAGGGTGGTAAATGAAACACAGACAGGTCATGGTGATTAACTAATAATGACAAAATGAGGGGAGGGACAGGAACAAAACCAAATAAGGGCATAAAGGAAGTGGAACAAACCAAACACAAAAGGGACCAAACCAAATCAAAACACAACAAAAGAGTCTCAAATCCTGACAGTTACCAAGCTGATTGTTTTGCACATTGTAATGGAATATTTTCTTACTTACCAGATTGCTTCAAGATAATATAGGGGATAAAATGTGCAAATCCACACTGCTCATTTGGGTAAATGAAACCACATCTACTTTCATCACACAGCAGACTTAATCTTGTAGTAGCCTACAAACACAACTGGCACCATCTTGTCTTTTAGTCAACATTGGTAAAGAAAACGATAGATGATGAAACATGCCAAAATATGAATAAATAAATTAATGATATACTAAATTTTCACTTTATAATGTTTGTACACCAGTCAAAAGTTTTTGAACTGTAAGATTTTTAATGTTCTTAAAGACGTCTCTTCTGCTCACCAACCATGCATTCATGTGATCTAAAGTACAGCAAAGCAGTAAAATTTTGAAATATTTTTACAATTTAAATAACAGTTTTTTATTTGGATACATTTTAAAATGTAATTTATTCTTCTGATCAAATCTGAATTTTCAGCATCATTATTCCAGTCTTCAGTGTCACACGATCCTTCAGAAATCATTCTAATGCGCTGAGTTGCTGTTCACGAAACATTTATTATTTAATATTTTATACACTTTTATTTAGCAATGATGCTTTAAATTGATCAAAAGTGATGATAAAGACATTTATAATGTTAAAAAAAATTTCTGCTGATCTTCTGAACTTCCTATTTATCAAAGAAACCTATACAAACACTACCCAGCTGTTTTCAACATAATAAAAAAAAAATATAAAATAATAATAATAATAACAATTATAATAATAATACATGTTTTTTGAGCAGCAAATCAGAATATTAGAATGATTTCTGAAGGATCATGTGACTGGAGTAATGATGCTAAAAATCTGCTTTAAAATCACAGGACAAATTACATTTTATTATATATTCAAATAGAAATCACTTATTTTAAATAGTAAAAATATTTTTAAAAATTACTGTTTTGCTGTCCTTTGGATAAAATAAATGCAGGTTTGGTGGGCAGAAGAGACTTTAAAAAACATAAAACATCTTCCTGGTCAAAAACTTTTGACTGGTAGTGTATTATTTAGTTACTTTTTTAAAATGTATAAAATTCACAGTCATATTCTCTCCCCAGTGTGAAAATGAGAAGAGGGTTGGTTTACGTAATGACTGATCCATTACGTAATGTACAGTTCAACTAAACACATCTTGCTGCCTCATCTTATAAGACAGAAGTTTTCCTGTGCGTTTAATATGATTAATCCACACAATTGTTGGTGAATGAGACCCATTGTCATGCTGAAAATGAAAAGGGCCCTTCAACTCCTCCCCAAACTATTGCAAAAAAGTTGGAAACACACAGTTCTCTATAGAGAGTCACTATGGCATAGCATGAAGATAAGAGTGATCTTCACTGGAATTAAGAGGCCTAGCCAAACACATTCATAAAAAAGGGATGACCTCATACAAATTTAGGTTTCACAGGAAATCCTGCCACATCGCAGAATGACCCTGTCACTTTCTCATTTCATATCTAACAGAAACACATTTCTCTTCAATCCAGTTTTGATGCAGCCTAATTGAGAAGCAGTCAGGAACAGAATCATGTGCTGTCACATGTGGAGACTGATTCATGAGTGTAGCTTTACAGAAAAGGAAATAACTTGCTGCACCCAAGGAAAAAACAAAGTCAGAGCCTGAAGATAGACATATTAATTGTATTATAGTGGTTTTTGATGTTAAGAAATAAATAAATGTAGGTAGTGAACAATTTAGCTTATTTGAAAACTTTGATTACATGCATGTGCTTCAGAATAAGGTTAGATTCAGTAATAATGCTTTTGAACTAACGATGAACAAATTCTACAGAATTCAAGGTTAATAATAATTTATAACTGAAAGACCACGACATCCTAAGACATCTTTTGGGCTTTTATCATGGGAAATAAGGCAGCCAAGTGGCCAAGTGCCACTAAAAGAACATTGGGGGAAAACCTGAAGCTACTGTAATTCCATTACACCTCATTGGAGTAAGTGCAGTGCTGCAGTTTTTAACTGTGCCTTTGTTGAGGAGAAACCCTTTAGCTTTAGTACAGCTTTTAGATGTTCAGTTGCCACATGCTCATTGATAGGACTGACAAACGGTGCCTGGTAATGCAATTCAGTGCTTCAGGGTGACCTGAAATGTCCTCAGAGTTTCAGAAGAGCATGCAAGGCAGTGAAAGCCTTAATAGGCCTCAACAAAAGCCTTCTGTCCTTTGTAGAAATGAGGACTGTTGCTGTTTTTAGTTATGGTACATATCACAACTGACCCATAATCTATGAAAACATGACAGATTTAAAAGTACCCAAAAGGAAGACCATAAAAAATGCCCTCACGGTGGGATGCTGTTATCTTTGCTTTATAGATAAAAAAGTAATGTTCTTAAACCTTACATTTGCTAAAACTACAACTGTCAAAGATATAATACTAAATCACTGTTTTCTTATTTTTGTTGAATGTGAACTTTGAAAGCATTCTGTACTGAGGAAAAGCCACATTTTCCTTTCATATTCTCAAGTTGGCTTAAGTAGAATAAAGAAGGAAATGCCAAGGCAATTTTAATAGACTACATAAATCACATTCTCTGGCTGGTCTTGCATGCTTGGAAGAAATGGAAAAATCTATATAAATTTGTTTGGTTTTCAAATGTCAAGTTTTCTTCATGGCTGAAAGTAATGAGGTCTATACCCGTTATGGTGCGCGACAGAAAATAGAGTAAGACAAATTGTTTTAAACACCGATGCTTTTTTATAATGTGAAGATGCGTCCGTCACCAAAACAGATGGATAAAGCAAAATGTGAATAAAGCATATTCATGGCTGTTTCTGTTTTTTATTATTTATTTATTTATTTAGCTATTTTCTTAGTTTCTGATGTGTTATCCTACTGGAAAATGAATCACAGCTATAAGCAGATCTTTCCAAGCTGTCCTTGATTGCAAAAGCCTTTCCTGGTCCTACTAAAAACAATCAGTAGCATGACATTTGATGGTAGTATAGGCACTTGGACTGTGACACAAAATCAAATATTTAAGGCATAGTTCACCCCAAAATGAAAATTACCCCATGATTTACTCACCCTTAAGCCATCCTAGGTGTATATGACAGTTGGAGTTGTTATAAAATGTATCCTGGCTCTTCCAAGCTTTATAATGGTGGTAAATAGTGGCTATTATTTTGAAGCTCCAAAAAGCGCATATATCTGTCGTAGAACTAACCGCATATGCCTCCGGGGGTTAACACGTGTGTTTTGAAGTGGATCCATGGGTTTTTGTAACAAAAATATTTCTATTTTTAAAATTATAAACTCAAATCACTGACTTACGAGCCTTCACGAGAGTGTCGAGTTCTGGCTTTTCCACTGACCTCTGACTCAACGTATGACGTAAGCCGCATTTGTAGTGTAAGCTCAGGTGAGAATAAACAAACAAGAATACTAAATGTCGGGAACGGATTAAAGGTTGAAAACGAGAAGTAAAAAAAAAATGTCTGCGAATTTCACTAAAAGAGAAGAAGAGCTTGAGTTTTTTTGCACAGCCTTATTTGTTTGAATTGGAGTAACGTTACATCAACCAGGAACCCGACTCCCTCTCAAACGCGCACACGGCTGTTGCCGGAGGTTAGTGATTTGAGTTTATAATTTTAAAAATAGAAATATGATGTTATAAAAACCCATGGATCCACTTCAGAAGACATGTGTTAACTCCCCGGAGGCGTAGGGTGACCACCCGTCCCGCTTTGCATTGTACCGCACAGCATTTTTATCCCTTGTCCCGCACATCGTATATTGAAAATTTAATGAGTCTGTTGTTTTTTAATGTTAATAATTTTAAGAATGTGTTCTTTTGCCTTTTAAGAAAGCTTTTTATTTATTCATTTTGCGGTGTAGTTTTCACGCAAAGGATGTTCAGACCTCTCATCAAGTGATCTGACTACCAACCACCAACGGAAATGGTCGAGTGCACATGGAAAAATACGATATTCTCCATTCCATTTAACCAATAGAAAAAAAATTGATGCAGCTTTCAGACGCAACTTTCTTCTTATTTTAATAGTTTGAGGTGGTTATGAATTCTTGATATCAACAATTAAATTTTCACTAGTTAAAATTATAATTCTTGATATCAAGAATTGTATTTTCACTAGTTAAATGTCACCATAGACTCCCATTCAAATTTAATTGTTGATATCTGTAAATGTATTTCATTCACCATGTTACATTTCTTATTTTTAATATCTGAAATGTATTTCTGTTATCAATAATTAGGAGAGTAATTTCAGATAGTAGCAACTGAACTGTTGTCACTAGTAGCAATTGAATTGTTGATATCTAGAATGGACATTTGCACTAGTAACCACATAATTATTGGTCATTATTGATATCAAAAATAAAGGTTTTTACTAGTGAGAATTGTATTTCTGATATGTGAAATTGGAATTTTAACTGGTAAGAAATCAATTCTTGATATCAACAATTAAATTTGAATGGGAGTCTATGGTGACATTTAACTAGTGAAAATACAATTCTTGAATCAAGAATTATAGTTTTTACTAGCTGAAATTCAATTCTTGATATCAATAATTCAATTTCTGCGAGTGATGACGTCATTGCTGATATCAATAATTAACATTTTTACTAGTGGAAATGTAATTACTGATATCAAAAATTGCCATTGTTACTAGTAAAAATCTAATTTCTGATATCAAGAATTATAATTTTAACTAGTGAAAATTGAATTGTTGATATCAAGAATTCATATCCTGCGAATGAATAAAGGTCAAAACGGCTTGCCATATTATATGGTGTTATTTTAATGAGAAATGTCCAGAGTCATAGTAATGAGAGGGCGCTTCAAAATGCGCGAGCACAAATCTCTTTTCTCGCAGGTGGATTCACTCTCTTAAAAAAAAAAAAAACACTTTCTCTCGACTGCATGTGCGCGCTCAGAAACGTAAATTGTTCCTTAAAATTACATCTATGTCCGCAACTGATCTTTGCCAGGTGGTCACCCTGTGGGTTAGTTTCACGACGGATATATGAGCTTTTTTGGAGCTTCAAAATAATAGCCACTATCCACCACCATTATAATGCTTGGGGGAGCCAGGATAAATTTTAAAACAATTTCGACTGTGTTTGTCTGGAAGAACAAAGATGCCTGAGGGTGAGTAAATCATGGGGAAATTTTCATTTTTGGGTGAACTATTCCTTTAACTGAGCAGTCATTTCTTTCTTGAAAAATATGACAAAAATGTAATTATTGTAATGTAGAAATAGGCCTACAATATTGTGTTTTGTAAAATAAAAATAAGAAGAGATACAGTATGATTGATCCCTGCTAAAAAAAAGTGCAGCTAAAACCAGCCTATGCTGGTTGGCCGGTCTTAACTGATTTCAGCTGGAAGTAGCTGATTTTAGCTGGTCTCCCAGCCTGGTTTTAGCTGGTTGTCCCAGACTGACCATCTGAGGAAGTGGCCAAAACACCTCTAAAACTAGCCTGCTGACCAGGCTGGATGGCTGGTTTTATCTGTTTTTTTTTTCAGCCGGGATACCAGCAGATAAAATACATTCTTTTGATGTTATTAAAGTATTACTATTTGTTATGGTAAAGACAGTGCATAGCTAATTACAAATGTCTGTCATATACTTGCGAAGAACCCATGTCTTGAGTCTCAAAAACGATTACGTTCTGCTGACATCTAGTGTGTCTGTAAGGAATTTCTTAGACGTCCCTGTGTTTGTCCTTTACGAGCTGCCGTTGTTACGTAATGAAAAGGTTAAAACAAGACTAGCTTTTAGCAAGCTAACAGCTAACGTCAAGCTCACAAAATTCAGGTAAGCACAAATACATTTTATTACATTTTAATATCGTCACTGATTATCCATAAATAGAGTACCAGATAATACGAAAAACAGCATACTTTCAGCATTTTTCGAGTGATTATTAAATATAACCTTAACTTGGTTTAGCCACTTGGCTAATGAGACATACATAAATATTATGAAATGTGTCATTAAATGTTTACTTACATTGAATTTGTTGTTACATGTATTAAATTAATTTTTAGACAGATGGATTAGTTTTGTGTAGTAGTTATATTTATTTTTTGTGTAGATTTACTGCTTTATAGTTTCTATATGACCTTTGTTCCTTTGGGTTAAAAACACAACAGACAGAAGCTGCTATGTCATACTGTTATCATACAATCATATTGTTATTGTTTAGTTCTCGGCAATAAGAGGAAATGTTTCAACGCAGGATGATTTAACAAAGCTTGCAATTTCTTTAAAGCTTTACTGGGCTGTTTAGCTCTTCTGTAAACAAACTTTTGTACACATTTTTGCTGTCATCCATGTTTACTCAAGCTGTTTTGTCAGGTCACAGGTGCCTAATAAATATCTGCATTTGTTGAGTCTAAATGGCATTTTTTTTCTTTATTTCAATAAGCATAGTCATGTGGCTATATGTTTTTTTTTCTACCCACAGGTGAATTGTAAACAAGAGAAGCCCAACAGGATGACCAGTGTAAGTATACTGTAAATCCCAGTTTAGATATTAATACTTTTGTTCTATTTCAGATAAATGCTGTTCTTCTGAACTTTTTATTCATCAGGGGAACCTGATAAAAATCTACTCAGCTATTTTCAACAATAATAATAATAATAATAATAATAATAATAATAAATGCTTCTTGAACAGCAAAATAAGAATATTAGAATGATTTCTGAAGGAGCATGTGACTGGAGTAATAATGCTTAAAAAGTCAGCTTTGAAATCACAGGAATTACATTTTAAAATGTATTAAAATAGAAAACAGTTATTTTAATGGTAATAATATTTCAAAAAAGTGTTTGAAAATTACTTATTTTTTGTTTACAGTTTACAATCAGCAGTATGTAACTGCTTATTGTGTTTTGTCAGGTGCTCTGCAGCAGAGCTCGGCTGGTGACGTACCTGCCAGGGCTTCATGTTTTAGTCCATCGTGTTGTTGGAGCCAGGACTTTCTCTGGGGCATCTGGCTCAGATGAGCCACACCTGAACAGCACAACCCCTGAAGCTGGTAAATGATTCTATTCCTTTGTAGAATACTAAAGCAAGTATTATTAAAAAAAAAAAAAAAGTTCATGGTGATACCTTCACAAATAGATTTGAATACCTAATATTTGGCATAACAAATAATTACATTTGATCTTTCATTACTTGTTTGATATTTCTATGAATAGCACAAAGGACAGTGTGGCCAGATGAGACCATGGGCCCATTCGGACCTCAGGATAAGCGTTTCCAGTTGCCGGGTAATGTGGGTTTTGACTGTCAGTTGGAGGGTTCAGCAGAGCAGAAAACCACACAAATCCACAGCGTGATGCCAGACGTGTTCACTGCTCTATCCAGCAGTGAGAGGCACAACTTCATCCTGGCCCAGTTCATCAATGAGCTTCATGTATGATGCTTTCAGAATAATTTGAAATGACAGAATAAATAAATAAGTTGTAAAATAGCTTTATTAATGGTTGTGAAATCATGAATGTTTTAAGATCACAATCTCTTACAAACATGAATCTGAAAAACTAAAGTAGTGCAGAATCTACAAAATGTTAATTATTATTATATTATCATGTATTATTATACATGAGTTCTTCAGTTGTCCTCAGTGTGAAAAGATGGATCTCAAAATCATACGGTCATTGGTGGAAAGGGTTCAAATACACAAAAATGCTGAATAAACAAAGAATTTGTGGGACCTAAAGGTTTTTTCGAAAGAACAGTGGGCCGTTTCAGGACTGTTTCAACTGTTTAGGACAAACAAGTGATTCATGAATAACTATCACTAAACAAAAACAAAAAACACAGCTGTGGGTCATTCAGGTAACAACACAGTATTAAGAATCAAGTGTATGTAAACTTTTGAACAGGGTCATTTTTATAAATTAAACTATTATTTTCTCTTGTGGACTATATGTAAATGTCTTTTATGTAAAATTTTTTATTCAGGTCAGTACTAAATAAAAAAGAACATGCATTTTGTGTGATCCCCCTTGTTTTGGTAAAATAATTAACATTTTGCAGTAAACTTATGACTTCAACTGTAAAAGTAAGCTCATAATATTTTTTTATGAAAATACAAAATATTATATGATGTAATGGTGTTCTTGTTCCCACACCACTGTAAGTAAGATGTTTTTGAGAGTCTCTTTTACTCACCAAGGCTGCATTTATTTAATCAAAATACAGGAAAAACAGTAATAATAGTGAAATATTATTACAGTTTAAAATACTTATTTATATATATATATATATTTTTTTTTTTTCTTAATATTATCAATGTTAGAAACAGTAACTAATAATATATTAATATATTTGTGTTTACTATCATTTTTAATAATGTAATGCTGTCTTGCTGAATAAAATATTATTATAGTATTAATTTAAAAAAAAAAAAAAATACTAACACCAAACTTTTCTCTTTTGGTGTTTTTTTCTTTGTTTGTTTTTTCAGGAAAGTGATAAAACATCCACGGAACAGAGCGTGGATAAAGCAGAAAACTTTTTTGATCATTCCAGTGTGGAGTGTGCCATTCAGTCTTGCCCTGAGCTGTTAAAGAAAGGTCTGTATGTCACTGTTTTAGAGTATTTGAGATTATTGGCAGTAGTGCTGAGCTCATTTGTATGTGTCAAACTAAAATGTGACCACAAGAGGGTAGCATTTCCATCTATATTTTAGGCACTGAACGGCATGGTTGTTCTATATCCTAAAATGTTTTTTTTTTCTTTTTCTATAGTGTAGCTATCATGTAATTGAAGTTCATTAATGTGCGTGTAATCATCTAATTCAGATTTTGAGTCCGTGTTCCCTGAGGCCCCGTCGACTGGCATGATGGTGGTCACAGTAACTCAGAAAACACAGAACGACATGACGGCCTGGACAGAGCAAGTGGACCTAGAGAGAGAAGAGATGCTCGCTAAAGTGAGTTGATCTAGATATCAACTAGATATAATCAGTGTAGCTCCTGATTAATTTATCATATTGTAGCCCTTCTCTATGGTTTTGCATAAGTTTGTCTTTGGGCAAACTTATGTGGCTTTAGTATAACAAAACTCCTGCAGAACGTGTGTGTACGAGAAGGAGAGCTTTGTGACTCAGCAGTGCGTGCCTTCGGCGCTCTGTGTTATTTACTGCCTGCTACACATCACTATGGAGTTCCTGTCTCATTGGCGTGGAGCCATGCTGTAGGAATGCTGCAGGCACTGTATTATTCTCATGCTGTTGTTTGTTTGTGAGCTGCTGCATTTTAAAGGAAAGATTTATAACTAAGCATGTGCCAAAACAGTGTAAGAGAAACTGAATGGAAGCTCCACGGTTAAGCTATTCATTACAGATGGATGAATGGATGAGATGAGAGTTGATAATTGTGTTGTATGCAGTTTATTGTAGGTGCAAAGGAGATATGTCAGGCTCTCCGAACAGAAGGATTTTGGGCTGATTTCATAGACCCATCATCTGGACTTGCAGTAAGTCATATACAGTTGAAGTCAAAAGTTTACATACATCAGAATCTGCAAAATGTTAATTATTTTACCAAAATAAGAGAGGGATCATACATACAAATACAAATGCATGTTCTTTTTTATTTAGTACTGACCTGAATAAGAAATTTAATGTAAAACATGTCTACAAGAGAAAGTTACAGTTTAATTTATAAAAATGACCCCGTTTAAAAGTTTACATACATTTGATTCTTAATACTGATTCACAGCTGTGTTTTTTTGTTTAGTGATAGTTGTTCACGAGTCACTTGTTTGTCCCTAACAGTTAAACTGCTCGCTGTTATTCTGAAAAATCCTTTAGGTCCCACAAATTATTTGGTTTTACATAATTCTTGTGTATTTGAACCCTTTCCAACAATGACTGTATGATTTTAAGATCCATCATGTTCAGGGTAAATTTAACTTATTTTGTCTTCTTGAAAACATGTATCTTTAGCTTCTGAAGGGCAGTACTACATGAAGAAAAATATTACATTTAGGCAAAATTAGAAAAATGTACACCCCTTTATTCTGTTCAAAAGTTTGCAAGTGACTCATGAACAGTTATCACTAAACAAAAAACGCATCTGTGGATCATTCAGGTTACGACACAGTATTAAGAATCAAGCATATGTAAACTTTTGAACAGGGTCATTTTTATATATTTAAATATTATTTTCTCTTGTGGACTCAATGTAAATGTCATTTTTTTTTTTAAGTGAAATATTGTATTCAGTACTAAATAAAAAAAAAAAAAGACATGTATTTTTGTATGATCCTTCTTATTTTGGTCAAATAATGAACATTTTGCAGATTCTGCAAGGTGTATGTAAAATTTTGACTTTAATTGTAAATTAATTCACAATTTCTGACTCCGTCTAAAAACTTCTGTTAATCTCTCTTTATTTATATTGCATTTCTCTCTCCTCAGTTCTTCGGTTCATACACAAACAACACGCTCTTTGAGACGGATGAAAGGTATCGCCATTTAGGTTTTCAGATCGAGGACCTGGGCTGCTGCAAAGTGATTCGGCATGTCATGTGGGGGACGCATGTTTTTGTGGGCACACTTTTCACCACAGCACCCCCCAACAGCCAGATCATGAAGAAGCTACAAGGGAACTGAAGTTAATAAGTTAAAGATGTTGAGTCGTCTTGGGAACACTTTTAATATCAAACCAAACCTCACCTTTGAAATGTTTAGCACAATCAAAACACCTTTACATCCTATAATGTACTACATGAAGTTGCCCAATCGCTGCTGCTGGAAATGTGTATTTATTTTTGTAGATCAAAAAGCACTTCTGGTGTGACCTCTATATTAGTGTGTGCTACAGAGGAAAGTTCTCTGTCACGTGTCCAGCATCTTTTAGTCTCTCTCTTCCTCTGTGTTGCCTTTCTTGTACTCCAGACCTCAAAGGAACTAAAATGTGACAGCTAAAAATTTCCACACTATTGCTATATTATATTAAAAATATATAGTACAAATAATATAGTAGTGATTTAAGAGCCTTCTGTTTAATTTAGTAATTGTTCATAGCTCGATGGACACAATAAATAATTAAGGAGTGTCACTGGCTGTAATGGTGGTTTATTGTTTGTGTGAACAGTTTGGACCTGATGACCTTAACATAAAACCATCCATTAATCTAAACGGTTAAGCTTTCAAGATGTAAGGCCTTCATGACTCAGTAGTGACATGCATTTCAAGTGAGTAGGCTTGGTAAATGTAACTAGAGTTAGACTGATAATTGATTTGACTGACATTTTTTTTTTCATACACTACATGAAATAAAGCACTTATTGTTTCTTTAAAGGAATAGTTTGCCCAAAAATGAAAATTACTCACCCACTCACTCGTGTTGTTCCAAACTCGTGAGACCTTAGTTTTTCTTCAGAACACAGCTTAAGATATTTTTGATTTCTGTGCATACTATAACACAATTAACCTAATAGTGTTAATTAAAAACGTGCAGTAATTTACCCGCCTGGATATCAGCTTGTCTCTAACCTAAATGGTGGATGTTTTGGCCTTATTAGCCTGTCGCGGTCAAAGCTGGCATCTGCTGAGGTCAGTGTCTCAAGGGTGTCATCAGAATTTATTCAGAAGCACAACAGATGGACTATAATCATTCTTCTTTAAACTCTGACACTACCATTATTGCAGACAGTTCTTCACTCTTCATTAGCACATGCCTGTCAGTGAATTGTGCTTTTTAATCATGTGGACCTTACAGCTGACATCTCCTTGACGGAAAGTCACACAAAAATTCTAGAACGTGGAAGTAAGCCTAGCAAAACGTCCAGTTCATTAGCCGCTTTTGGAAATGGTAAAACTTTTTCACTACAAACCAGTGTGTTCATATTTAAGATAATACATTAAAATAATATGGTAAGACGCCAATTAGTGGTTGCCAGAATTTTACCGTAAAAAATACGGTAGCAACATTTTACAGTAATACCGTAATTTTAATTAACTGATATAATTGTACTGTACCAACCTATTGAAGTACTGAAGTCTGTTTCATACATATCTGTTTTCGTTGTAATACACTTATAACCACCAAAACCAGGTGGTGATGAGAAAGTCACATGATAAACTAAAGCCCATCACAAGCAGCTTTTAAATATTAACATATATAGAAGGTGCACTCTGTCATTCACACAAACGCTAAACACCATCATGAAACTGAAATAATGCAATAAACATTCATTTAACAACATTAGATGTAGCATACAACCCTAATGTACAAACCTACTAAGAAAAGATTTATTTCAACAAAAAAAACATCAAATTTTAAAAAAATGTAATGCAGGGAATTCTGGGAATGTCAGTTTACGGATATTTACTGTACATCTTTTACTGTTTAACAGGTATTTTACTGTAGCATTTTTACAGTTTTTTACTGTTAAATTCACTGTCATTTAGTAATATAGTAATTGCTTTGAATCAGTATACTGTACTATAGTTTTCTTCCTGTGGTAACCAGCACCTGAAGATCTTGTTTAAGACATTTAAGAAAAAGCCTGTCGAGATGTGTGGGGTAATCAAAGTGTGCAGTTGATCAAAGACTGGCTGTGCGTGTATGGTGAAATATGTTTTAGAGACAGCAGTCATCACCCCATGCCTGTCTGATTGACATGGCTACCAATTAGATGTAATTGTCCTGCTTAAATTTGGTTCCTCCCCTTTGTTCGTTGGAAAGTTCACTTTTAACTGTTTCACATTATTGAACTGTCAAACTGAACAACTCATTAACAATATGATTATAATGTCTACCAGTCCTTTTATCATTCTAACATAGTGCTTACAATTTATAAATAACCTTTGTGTTGTGAAGAGGCATCCGTTTCCATGTCTCAACTTCACGTATTGTTTCAAAATTGAAAAGCATTATGTTTCATGTATATATAATGTAAAACAAAAAAGCATAGTTTTTTCTGTTGACAATGTGTAAATTATGATCTGTTGACCAAAAATGTATTTAAATTTACACCAGACAAACAATGTTGTTAAATGTCTCTGATCTGTCTCAGTTTTTTTTCTTTATTGTTGCTGCTAAAATATGTAAAAATTAAGTTTTGATATATTTACGGTAGAAAATTTACAAAGTATCTTCA
Source organism: Cirrhinus molitorella (assembly GCA_033026305.1). Taxonomy (NCBI): domain Eukaryota; kingdom Metazoa; phylum Chordata; class Actinopteri; order Cypriniformes; family Cyprinidae; genus Cirrhinus; species Cirrhinus molitorella. The sequence goes on along the minus strand of CM065122.1, from coordinate 24,278,618 downwards.
TGGAACATGATCCTTACCTAATATCCTAATATATTCATAAAAGAAAAATGTATCATTTGGACCCACACAGTGTATTGTTGGCTATTAAATATACCTGTGCTACTTGTGACTGGTTTTGTGGTCCAGGGTCACAAATAAGCAACAGTAAGGGTAAGATAAATATCAGGGTGAAATAGCATTCATTAAATACAATCAAATAAATCATTACTTTCTTCTGACATAATTATGAAATATATATTTATAAACTTTATGTTTGACTCAAGCATTTGCAGCGGTGGAATAATTCAAATCACAGGAGAAAGTCAGGATCATACATTTTTAATTGGGGTTAGATATCTAGGTCAGACAGCCATCTTGTTGCTTTTCATGAGAAATAAATTATTCAAACAAACCCCCGCCCTCCCGACCCCACGTCCTCTAAGAACATTTTTTAAGGAAATGATATTAGGTTTATAGATCTATGTATTTAATAAAGGTCCTGTTCAATCTAGAAGATAAATACGTTAACAGAAATTTTTTGGTAAATACAAACATGCATTAGTCATAACAACAACAATAGTTGTCAGATGTTTGATTGAAGTAGGAATTTCCACCAAGCAACTAGAACGATTATATATTTTTGAGACATAAATGTGACCCTACAAAACCAGTCTTAAGTAGCACAAGCATATTTGTAGCAATAGCCAGCAATACATGTTATGGGTAAAAATGATCAATTTTACTTTTATGCCAAAAAATCATTAGGATATTAAGTAAAGATCATGTTCCATTGAAATATTTTGTGAATTTCCTACCATAAATATAAAAAACGTAATTTTTGATTAGTAATATGCACTGCTAAGAACTTCATTTGGACAATTTTAAGGCGATTTTCTCAATATTTTGATTTTTTTGCACCCCAAAATTGCAGATTTTCAAACAGTTGTGTCTCGTCCTAATATTGTCCTATCCTAACAAACGTTACCCTACCTTATATTCAGCTTCATAAAATAGACACTTGTTGACTATTGACTGGTTTTGTGGTCCAGGGTCACAAATGACAAGGAAGGTTCAGAAAGAAGTCAGACAAGAACTGAAAACATAAGAAATTAAAGTATATCCGCATACATGAAAATCAGTGTGATTTGGGTGGGGGGCTGCAGAGCACTTCTGCCTCCTGTTAGTAAAGTGACAGCCAGCGCCAGGTCTGCAAAGCAGAGGAAAACCTGGTGTCAGAGGTCTGTGCAGACAATGGAACGTTCCCACTCGTTATCTGCCAACACTTTCCTGTTTTTAGAAAGCAGCTAAGATTTACATTGGCTTGGCCATGTAGAGATCTGAACTGCCCATGCACACCGCTAAAGATTTTTCTCTGCACTAGACAAACAATGGACAGTATCTCTTGTGATCATTTACCTTTCAAGTTGACCTTTTATGATAACATAGATTTGTGTTTTTAACTTGTTTCATGGTGCCATGCTTCTTTTTGTGTTGCCAAGATTAAGTTTTGTTGACTCAGAAGCTCAGAGTCGGTGTATTTGGACTCATGGTGAGCATAAACTGAACAGCAGCCAGTGTAATGCCAGACATAATGTGACCTGCGTACTTGTTCATTCAGCTCAGTGTACTCTGACTCATAATCCTTTTAGGGTTTTCTCCGTTGGAATTTCATTGAATTAGACTCAGATTAGAGTTTAAATCTGTAATAAATTAGGAAACTCAGACAGAATGAGTGAGAGCTGCAGCTTCACAACTTCATTAAACTCGATCATATAATTAGGCTCATATGCTAATACTTTTTCAAGCAAATATTTCAGTGATTATAATGTTCTGTAATATGTTGTAAAAATATAAAATGTAATCAGTTTTTCTTTTAAATCTGTTGTTTTGTTTCGGCCTTGCTCACTCTTTTTGTCTGTGCTTCTTGAATTGCTGTTCAAATTCAGGTGTTAGAAGTTCGGAAGTTATTTTTAGCACTCATAATTCATATTTTGGTGTGTCCTGAGTTGTTATTCCCCCTGGGTCTGTCATCATCATGTAATTCAGTCATTGTGAAGCTAAAGCTGTGATTGTGCACTTCTCTCAGTCCAGTACTTCCTCAAGTCTTCCCATCACACTGCAGCAGACTTCCAGTCTGTCCTGTGAGATTTTCCCACTGTCTCCGTCTTCACACTTACATCATTATCTGTTGTCGTCTCCACCCTGTCCTGGAAACTGATAACGTATTCACACACCACAAAAAGCAGTTACATTGCATGCATGAATTATTCAGTCACACATAATAAAAACTACTTTGAATCTACATGAAAGCCTGATGAAATCAAAACTTGGGTCAAATCCTCACTATATACGTCACAAAAGAGCTTCCCATCCATTAAAGAATTCTGAAAAAAAGTATCAAGATTCAATATATGATAACCATTAATAATAATTGCTTATACTACAGGGCTGTTGAATGCTTGAATCTGATTGGCTGACGCACGTTCTGAAGGTGTGCATTATTTTCAGGGAAACATTAGTTCCAGGCAGCTTCTGACCGTATTACATGTCTATATCACTTCGCCACACTATTTCAGTTATTTCAAAGGTCCTTACAGCCTAAAACAACAAAATAATCAAAACCCACAATGACACTGGTCAAACAAATAAATACAGTAAACAACAGGAGAAAAACGACAGATTATTTCCATGTTTTTGCCACCATATTACGTTTTATGTACGAAAAGCACAGACTATATTTCTCCCACTCTCTCTCTCTGTAACAGACGCACACACACAACAGTCAGCACAGATGTTAAAGGGTACATAACATATACAGTTTCACCTAATCTCATGTTAATCCTGAGTACCTATAGAGTAGTAATGTATCCTTAATATCTCCAAAAAGTCTTTAGTTTTCTTATATTTATAAAAGAAAATACAGCTTTCCAATTTTCTCCGGAAAAAGCCGAACTTCTGGAAGCGAATTCGACTATCACTTGCGATAGGATTGCCAATAAACCAGACATTTGATGGCGTTTCACTTACCATCTGCAGTTCTGAATCATGAGCGGGATCTTTTATAGCTGGGACCACTCCATCTTTTAGTATCAAACAATGTGCAAATCCAGCGTCGAACTGATCCTCATATATGAAATATTTGTCAGCAAACACACACTTGCTAAACTCCACTGCTGCCCCGGAAAAAGGAACTGCATCCACTGTTCAGGTAACGCTGGGTTTTTCAGGAAGCTGAGCAAAGTTATCTTTGCCTTACAACCAAAACCACACTTTAGAAACATTCTTCCCGAGTGAATCCCTTGCAGAGTGCAGCCGAATGAAGCATGTTGATGTGCGCGCTCTCTTTCTCACGGTCTGGCCGACGTGATCGCGGGCGCGCTTTTCCGGGAGAAATGCTCATACAGCACCGATTACGTCATTAAAGCCATGATAAAAAAAAAAAACAGCTGAAACTTGTACCAACCCGGAAGTAAGATTTTCGGCAAAGAAATTCTGTCATTTGTTCAAATTATTTTTTTTAAACTTTGTCCATGTTTAGCATGAGAATCCAACTCTTTAACACTGTAAACAATTCTGAATATACGAAACACCTTTGTACCCACCCTTTAAAGGGTTAATCCTGAGTACCTATAGAGTAGTACTGTATCCTTAATATCTCCAAAAAGTCTTTAGTTTTATTATATTTATAAAAGAAAAATACAGCTTTCCGATTTTCTCCGGAAAAAGCCGAACTTCTGGAGGCGCGCCGTGGGCGGAGCTAAATTCGACGATCACATGCTTTAGGATTGCCAATAAAACAGACATTTGATGCCGTTTCACTTACCATCTGCAGTTCTGAATCATTACCGGAATCTTTTATAGCTGGGCGCGCTCTCTTTCTCACGGTCTAGTCGACGTGTTCGCGGGCGCGCTTTTCCAGGAGAAATGTATAAGTAATCATATAAGTAGTTCCAGCACCGATTATGTCATTAATGCCACGATCTGAAAAAAAAACAGCCAAAACTTGTACCAACCCGGAACTAAGATTTTCGGCAAATAAATTCTCTGTCATTTGTCCAAATTATTATTTTTTTTAACTTTGTCAATATTTAGCATGAGAATTCAACTCTTTAACACTGTAAACAACTCTGAATATACAAAACATCATTATAGCGCTGCTCTGACGATTAACAATTTAAGAACTACATGACATTTCTCATAAGCGAGGTAATAACGACGCTGTTCCTGAAGAAAATGAACTTAAAGTTTCACTATAAGTAGAGACGCTGCTGCTGATCACGTTTGAGAGAAGCACAGACTCAAAGAGGTAATTCACCAGCTTAATCTCTTCTTAATCTATCTCTTTCCGTCTGTCTGTATGTCTGTCTAAACTACATTATTAGCTGCATAGTCTGCTATCAATGGCTGAAGCGTCGTTACTAGGTCTAAAATGACGTTTTGGATTAGCAACGAAGACATTGGATAAGCTGCGTAAGAAATTATTTAATTATTCAATTATTCCTTACAAATTAGATAGCATCCAGCATAGAATGATTTCTGAAGGATTATGTGACACTGAGTAATGGCTGCTGAAAAAGGATAATTTACATTATATATATATATATATATATATATATATAGTTACAGTTAAAACCTTAATTATTTTAAACATTTAACCAGTATACATTTAACTGTAGCAGTAATCATTGTTATGAGCAGTCTATACTAAAATCACTAACAACTGCCTTCTTATCTTGCGCAATATTAACCCTATATTTTTATGTGTGGTTCAGTCAAGCTGAACGTAGACGGTTGGCATTTTCCCACAGCAAAGAAGGGCTGCGTTTGTTTCCATTGCTGCTCAATCTATCCCAAAGCTCGGCAGCAGAGTAATTAAAATCTCAGCATGGCCGTACTGAACAGGATATGCTGCCATGCCCTCCAACAATGAGGGTCATTCTTTGGACTCCAGGACAGGTACCTGAACCCCAGCCTGCAACAGCTCTTGATCATTAAAAACATGTTACTGCTCATCTGGAAAGTCAGCTCTAGAGAGGAAATTTGACTTTGTATCGGCAGGGAATGAGCCGAGAAACTGGATTACTAAAGCAAGAAGATGAAGGGAGCTTTTGTTTTGCCTTGGAAACCTATCTGAATGTCTGTTCTTTTTGTTTCTTTGATTTTTATTCAATTTAAATGCATTTAAGACTTTGCAGCTACTCTGTTGTCTTGTAAAGCCAACTTTATCAGTCATAAGGGATGTTTTTGTCTGCCATCACAATGGCAGATTGTTTCTAAATGCCCCCATAAGGTTGACTTCATTTTCAACCTGTAGTCCATTTGTGAATCAAGAAGTGACCAAAAGGTCACTGGGTGTTCACCTTTGACCTTTGGCACTGGGTTTACTGAGAGTTGTGTTTCCTCTTCTCTGGTGCATTTCAAAGAGACAGAACTACAACATAACTATGAAGACTCGTAAAATAAAACCTAAACCTGTCTAGATAAATTAAGCCGATATTTGAGTGATATGAACCATTGGAGATAATTCTACAAATGTCAGCTCCAGTTGAGGGGCATATTTGTAGGATTTTTAATGTATTTTTCTTCTGCTCACCAAGCCTGCATTATTTGATCCTGTTGAACAACTGTTTTTTATTAGAATATTTTTTTAAATGTAATTTATTACAAGTATAATTAGCAAGTTACTAGCCTGTTGTTACTGGCCCGGTGCTTGTTTTCAATCGCGTTGTTCTAACATTACCCACAAATACTAGACTTTTTGAACCATACCTGAGCCCGTTTGAGATCCAAACCGCAGTTCGTTTGACTAGTGTGAGTGCTCTGCGGTGGGCCAGGGCACAGTTCGGTTGGGCTCGGGCGCAGTACGCAAGCGAGTGTGGGCTATTTACCATATTAACCTGAAGTGTTTGTTTTTTGTTGAAATACATCTGAAAAAATGCGTTCGTCTTATATTCAATGTCTAGACTTTGACATGTCAATAATACACCCACAACTATAGGTAGTGCCAAATTCGTGTAAAATGAGTGTGCCAAGAAATACTGCTGCATTCACACCATATCATAATTACTAATTATCATAATTTTAAGATGACAACATGTGACACTTTTATTTAGAGCTGTTCACATTCTCGGACTCGGAATTATGCTTTTCTATGGCCACATTTTCAACGGCTAAACAGAGCTTACGTTGGTTAAGTGGTACAGCGGTCTTGTGGTACAAGTCGTAGCTCTCACAGAAGACTCCCGGTTCACAAGTTGGGAATTTCGATGTGGCGTGAATGCACCTTTAATGTAATGTTTGTAGGTAATGTTAGAACAATGCGATTGAAAACAAAAGAAAAAGTGTATATTTTTTAATGTGGTTGTTGGTGCATTTTACCAGTATTTACCATACTTTCAAAACAAAAGCTAAAAAAGGAAATATATGCATTATGAAAATAATTTTAAAAAGATTTTTTTTTTCTTAATAAAACAAGATTTGATTTTCAAAAAGCCTTTTTTCAAAAGGTACATCTTGAAAAAGGAGGGTCGTCTTATAACCAGGGTCGGCTTATATTCGGGTGCTTGCTTGTTTTTAAATTAGTCTTCCCTTTAATGCTATTATATTGTTCATTCAGACTGATTTGCAAATGCGCACCAGCACAAGAGGCGGGATTTATCGCATGAACCAATCACAGACGATCTTAACCATTCATATCCAATCATATGGTGATGGAGGCGTTGCCTTCTCTTACATGACTTTCCCCCATTCATTCTCAGTTACCCCCTCACCAAACCCACCACACCATTAGGGGAATCTGTTAAAACTCAATGGGCTCAGGCAAGGTGAGAGAGACGTGGACTCACGCTGTAACTATACCTGCTGGTGTCGCTGTTGAACAGGTTGTACTTTAGAAAAACAAGTAAAATATATGCTTTTTAATGTCATATTATATATGCCTCCCTTGCTTACTCTGAGGAAACGCCTCCAATAAACTCTTAAAAATAAATGTTCTTTATTGGCATCGATGGCTCCATGAAGAACCTTGAACGTCCATGGAACCTTTCAAATGCAGTCTTTATAGTCAAATAGTTCTTTAGATTTTAAAAATGTTCTTCAAAATGGTTCTTTGAGGAACCAAAAATGGTTCTTCTGTGGCATCACTGCAAAAACAGCCTTCTGGAATCTTTCTTTTTAAGAGTGCATGTATATAGTTTTTCGCAGATTGTACACCTGCCTCATCTTGATTAGTCTGGCACTATTAGTGGTTATGAACTCTGAATGGTTGACTATTATCATAAAAGTAAAAAGGGGAAATACGTTTGCCTTTTTGAGTGGAAAATCAACAGTGGATGTAAGGGATGAGTGGAAAATGGAACACTACAGGAATATCTTTTCTGTGAATAGCTAGTACATGCGTCATTTGAAGGGAACATTGACTAACTGATTTTCATGCGTATTTTAGTAAAAACGATTTTTTTTTAGAATATTCTTTTTATTATCAGTAAACAAAACATCAGTAAACATTTAAATTTAATACATACAACACAAGTAAGACCACACAAGTGTTACCAATGTACTCCAAAGGTGTGATTTAAAAACATACAAAATGATATACACAAGAATATACAGGGATATTACAAACAAGCGTAGAAAAAAATATCTACATTTATAAGAAGCCTTGGCACACGATGGCATGCAGCATTCACAATTTTGTAAGTATAAAAAGTTCATGCAACCCTATAACAATCTGTTTTTTTATTATTATAGTTAAGCTGAGAGTAAAAACTGATTTTAAAAACCCTTTTATGTACATAATGCTATAAATCTGAACTAATGAGAGCTGATTTCACATCAGAACATTCAGAGACATGTTTAATGCATATGACCTCAGATTGTTCGGCCGGGTCTACTCAGGTGTTTTGAGCATTACTAAACTGGCACTAACTGGTCCATAAAAACCTGAGTAAAAGTTTTGAGCCCTTCTGTGATCACCATGCCCTTTATATTGTACTGAAGTGAACAAAATGATTTCAGTGAACGTTACAATACTTTTCATAACTCGACAAAAGATGGAGAAGAAACAGGAAATAGCTTCATTTACAGCCGGGCAGATCGCCTAAACAAATCATATCGCCTGAAAAAAATAACACTGTCGCTGCAGACTCAACACTTTTTGCTGATTGCACAGTTAGCCAGGAATTATGATTAGGAAACATTACAGTACACAACAATGGACTGACAAATGTGTAGAAACATATATATGTATATATAATAATATTAAAGCCCTTCACTGTAGGCTATATGGACGTTCAATGCTAGTCACTACACTTTCACATGACAATCTGTACACAAGTGCTTTAGGAATACATGTTGCATTATGACACAAATACACAGTGCAAAACTAACAGAGAATGTTCTTTTTATAGGATTGGGGAATGCTGGATGACACGCTGAACTTGGTTCCTATAGGTGCCAAGCCCTTTTCCATGATGACAAAAATACTCTAACAATGACAAGAGGGGTAGGTGGAAAATTCACGTAGCTTGACCCCTAATGTTCATACCTACCTACAGCCAACAACACAGTTCAGCTTCCTACAAAAATGGATGAATAAAAAAATAAATATATCTATACAAATGTAGAAAACACAACTCACATGAACTCAAAACAAAAAATGTGCAGGTTTGTGTCAGTTTTGCCATAAATATCCCCATCCCACATCTATTGCGAAAACTCGGAAGTCCACTCAGCCTTAGGAAAACCATCAATTTTTTTATATATTGAATATTAGTATAGGATTCATAAGAAATAAAAAGTCCAAGAACTAACACTTCATTTTCAAGGTGAAGCCCACAGCTGACTGGCAAAAGTCAATGGTTTCCTAAATTACTGCCATTAAGGTTTATTCCCCTCCAGGCGATTCTCTCAGTTAATACTGTGTAGCATCAGGCTGATGATACAGACAGAAAGCAGCAGAGTGGGACTCTGTGCCGGTTGAACGCTCTCGTTAATGGGAGATGTGGTGGCAAAGATGGCATCTGTCTCGTTTCGTGGGAGGGGCATGTTACAGATGTTCCCCTCACAGCAGGATATACACACCTGAAAAGATAAAAACAAACAATAAACAGATAAAGAAAGTGATCATTTGCACAAGTGCTAAACCAAAAAAAAGAGATTTACGCTTTCTGAAGTAATGCCAGTGCATGAAAACACTGCTTGTGAATAAAGAAAAAAAAAAACCCAGCAGAATTAAAAGCTATACTGTTAATAAAACAATCAACCTGATTGTAAGCTACTAAGTCCCGCACACGACAAGTGGGGAAAAAAAAACTGTTGTGGCCACAAATCAAGAATTTATTAATTACTCAACCTCACATTGTTCCAAACCCGTAAGACCTTTGTTTTAACTTCGGAACACAAATAAAGATATTTTTAATTAAATCCGAGAGCTCTCTGACCCTGCATAGACAGCAACACAACTGTGTTAAAAAGGCCGTCTCAGAAGAGAAGAAATTGTTAAATAAAATTGTTAATTTTCTTTTCTTTGTGCACAAAAATATTACTGTAGCTTCATAAAATTAAGGTTGAAGGGCTGATGTCACCTAGACTATTTTATCAATGTCCTTACTACCCTTCTGGGCCTTGAACGTGGTAGTTGCATTGATGTCTATGCAGGGTCAGAAAGCTCTCGGATCAGAAATATCTTAATTTGTTATCTGAAGATGAATGAAGGTCTTACGGGTTTGAAATGACAAGGGTGAGTAATTAATGACAGAATTTTAATTTTTATGTGAACTGTCCCTTTAAATTAAAACAAGGGGACAAATTAGTTAATTAATTTAAATTTAAAATTAATTAATAAGAATAATAACAACAAAATAATAAACCATGGCCACAAATGAATACATTTTGTGAACAAATTCTTAATTTGTGGCCACAATATACACTGAACAAAATACACTTTTGTTTTTGCCCCATTTTTAATGAGCTGAACTCAAAGATCTAAGACTTTTCTATGTACACAAAAGAGCTATTTCTCTCAAATTGTGTTCATAAATCTGTCTAAATCTGTGTAAATCCTGGCTCACACTGTGCGATTTTGGCCATGATTTGGTCGTCTGAGACAAATTTTGAAAATCCTAAAAGATTCCTATAATCCTAGGCTAAAATCTGTAGTCTTTGATCACTGGTTTGACATGTTCACCAACAGCCGATTAATGGCTGTTGCGATCAAATTTTACCTCCGACGAAATTCTGGCAGTGTCAGAAGATTTGGCGCACAATCCTGCAGTGTGACTTCTCCTACGACGAACATCAAACGATCTCCGTTTTTCAAGACAAGCCATAATTAGAATTATTGCTAGAGATTTCTTCTAACCGCATAAATTCCCATCAGCCGTGCACCGAAATCATATGATATGCTGCATTTGCTAAAATAAACACTGGTTGTGCCGCTGTTTCCATTTGCGTGTTTGTAGTGCTGCTTATGCTATTCATAAACTTAATGATAGCCAACATTTCAGCCCTGCGTTTAAAGCGTCTTTCGCAGCGAACACGGAAAGCCGTGGGGTTCAGCGCAGCCCTTCATAGCGCAGCTGCAAAAGTTAAACTATTTTGAACTTTGAGCGTGGCTTGCGCGCTCCACTGCGAGTGTACTTTGAACGACGCAGCAACAAACCGTCCTCGCGCCATGCAAGCCAGTGAAATGAATAGCCATTGAACATGTATGGTTGGAATTACCATGCATTGAACATGTATGGTAAAACTCCGGACAGGTTTTCTTGCACGCACCCGTTTTGAATGCGTCTTGACTGTCATACAGTCTGACATCAATGACACTGAGATCCCACAGTGTGACATGATCATCATGTTCATACAGTCTGACAAGCAACAATCGTAAAGGACTATTAAAAATTGCACAGTGTGAGCCCGGCTTTAGTGAGTACTTCTCCTTTGCCGAGATAATCCATCCACCTCACAGGTGTGGCATATCAAGATGCTGATTAGACAGCATGATTATTGCACAGGTGTGCCTTAGGCTGGCTACAATAAAAGGCTGTGCCGTTTTATCACACAGCACAATGCCACAGATGTCACAAGTTCTGAGTGAGCTGACTGCAGAAATTTCCACCAGAGCTGTTGCCCGTGAATTGAATGTTCATTTCTCTACCATAATCCGTCTCCAAAGGTGTTTCAGAATATTTGGCAGTACATCCAACCAGCCTCACAACCGCAGACCACGTGTAACCACACCAGCCCAGGACCTCCACATCCAACATCTTCACCTCCAAGATCATCTGAGACCAGCCACCCGGACAGCTGCTGCAACAGTTGTTTTGCATAACCAAAGAATTTCTGTCAGAAACCGTCTCAGGGAAGCTCATCTACATGCTTGTCGTCCTCATTGGGGTCTCGACCTGACTGCAGTTTGTCGTTGTAACCGACTAGAGTGGGCAAATGCTCACATTCAATGGCGTCTGGCACTTTGGAGATGTGTTCTCTTCAAGGATGAATCCCGGTTTTCACTGTACAGGGCAGATAACAGACAGCATGTATGGCATCGTGTGGGTGAGCGGTTTGCTGATGTCAACGTTTTGGATCAAGTGGCCCATGGTGGCGGTGGGGTTATGGTATGGGTAGGCGTATGTTATGGCCAACAAACACAGGTGCATTTTATTGATGGCATTTTAAATGCACAGAGATACCGTGACAAGATCCCGAGGCCCATTATTTTGCCATTCATCCACAACCATCACCTCATGTTGCATCATGATAATGCATGGCCCCATGATGCAAGGATCTGTACACAATTCCTGGAAGCTAAAAACATCCCAGTTCTTGCATGGCCAGCATACTCACCGGACATGTCATAAACGACAATGTGTTCCAGTTCCTGCCAATATCCAGCAACTTCACACAGCCATTGAAGACAAGTGGACCAACATTCCACAGGCCACAATCAACAACCTGATCAACTCTATGCGAAGGACATGTGTTGAACTGCGTGAGGCAAATGGTGGTCATACCAGATACTAACTGGTTTTCGAACCTCCCCGGACCTCCTCTGTGTACTTCAGTTCAAAAAGTTAGGGTAAGGCAAAAAACCCTCTCATTTTCTCCTCTAACTTCATCCAACATCATTGTTTTACCTTTTTCTGTAAAGACTGTTTACTTTCTTTGCATGTTTAAACTGGATCAGTACTTCCAACTACGTCACATGTGACCTTTCCAGCATGACTACATAATGTGTGAGGACAAGCTAGTGCAAGACGAGCATTTGTGGTTAAAAAGTATATAATTTTTTATTTTTCTTTAGAAAATTCTGACTGTTTTGCTAGATAAGACCCTTATTCCTCACCTGGGATCGTGTAGAGCACTTTGAAGCTGCATTTAAACTGCAATTTGGACCTTCAAACTGTTGATCCCCATTGAAGTCCACTATTATAGAGAAAAAACCCTGGAACATTTTCCTCAAAACCCTTAAACAAAAACATCTTGGATGACATGGGAGTGAGTAAATTATCAGGAATTTTTTACTCTGGAAGTGAACTAATCCTTCAATTCAGCTGTGTAAAGAGGCCTTCTGAGATGGGACAAATTTTAATCTCAGATTTCTTAAAAATGTATAAAAGTTTACAAAAATGAATAGCACCAGCACATCTACAAAACAAAGTTGGTGTTAAGTGTTTTGGGCTGAATCGACAGTTGCTGAAGTGCAATACCATACTTAGGATTAAGCCAGAATGTCAGTACAGTGTTACATTGTAATAAAAGGCTCAACATCACCTGTCTGAACATAAACAGTAAACAGTCATTATTTAAAGTTTACCTAGAGAAAAAATCCCTTCAGACAAACACAAACAAATTAAACACTTTTTACCCTGAGAATGAACCTTCAACTTCTAAATTTTCTCTTTTAGTGTAGCTGTGACATCTTTACACCGCATTTATCTCTCAATCTGGCCTTCTCACATCTGCCCCCTGCCCTCTGCATAACTCCAGTCCTGTGCTAGAGGTAAAAGGTAACACACAAAGAGTTCAGGGAGTGACCAGGCGCACCTTTCAGCGAGGATTACTCAAAGAAGGATTACTGAGAGACGGCAGCATAACTCACAACTTTATCATCTGCAGCGAAATCACTTGAGAGGATAAATGGATTAACTAAAGAGCTGAGTTTAGTGTCGCTGACTGAGCCATATTCTACAGGCAGCAGAGCCGGTCAAAAATGTGTTTATCAACCACTCAACATGTTTTCTTTAAGATCACTTCAAGTGGATATGTAAAGTGAGATGAGAAGATAAACATGGATAGATTTCAGCAAACATCTTACCTTGTTTCCTTCATGGTCCATCTCAGAACACCCTGTTGCAAGACAGTCTCCCAGTGCCACACAGAGCTTTGTCACTGACTTCGTTTTTCCATCCCAGCTCATCTTATGTTCTGTGTAGCAATATCTGCTTTCTAAAAGTTACAAAGAGGCTTCATTTAATTTCCTCAAGGATATACTGTACATATCACAAAAGACAGCTTTAAATTCTGAGTCAGATTTCAGTGAAACGCAATATTCCTCCAGGAATTCTTGCATCGGATATTACAAAACTTGCCCTTAGCCACTTTAAAAATCTTTAATAAGTGCTCTTGAAATGTGAGTCTTACATAATATTGCACAATATTAAAGAACTATGTGGAAACACTTAACACACCATTTTTGAGCTTTCCAGGAAATATATACATTCCCTGCAAAAGTGCAGATGATCTGCAGCAGCATGTGCTTTACTGAAGGAATGAGTGTCTGTAAGGGGTTACAGCTTCTGAGTCATTAACATGGTGCTGTAAATCAGACCCAACACAGCACAGGACACCTTATATGGAAGGCTATTCATGGCAAAACATGTACTGAATACATATATGGAGCAAGGACCTGAAACATATTGGCCCTGCACCTTATTCACTGAATGCATTGCAATAGCACTGCACCATGACTATTTAAATACATCACTAATTCATCATAGATTGTGGCTTTTTTAAAAAGAGGCCAGAGGTTTTTTTGTTGCTGTTTCACAGAATGACAAAAATACTTTATATTTGGTTCAAGGCACCATTGCAAGAGCAATTAATTTTATAATTATTATAAGAAACTGCTCTGTAATAAGAGAGACGTAATGGAAATGTTAGTACCTCGTGGACAGTAGAGATCTGGAGCCCAGCGGTTGCATTCATAGTTGTCAGATGCGTCTTCACAAGTAAAACATTTAAATCCTCCTGGATATGGAGTTGCTGGGAAAACAGATGAGAAAAGAATAACAATCAATGTAAACAGAATGAAAAGTATTTGATAATGGCAAAACTGTTAATATCAAAAACCTAAATGTAAACTATTATTGTTTTTGTCAAAAAAAGTCTGTAATGCTCTACTTATTGATTCATTTGATTAATTCTTTTCAAAAATATATTTTAATAATGTAAGATTTTATTTCAGTACATTATAAACATCAAAATATTATTACAATTTAATTTTTTGTTATTATATTTTAAAATGTAATGTATTCCTCAGAAATCATAATCAGATGCTTAAAACATTTCATATTATTGTCAATGTAGAAAACACTTTAGGTGGATAATACGCTTGCGGAAATCATAATACTTTGTTATAAGATTCTTTGATGAATAGAAAGCTTATAAGAACAGCATTAATTTCACATAGAATTTTTTTTACAACAATGTGAAAGTCCTTGCTCATTAAAAGTGTTCTTTTTTTCTTTCAATTGATTGTGTGTTGGCATAATGTGGAGTACGTTACACTTCTTTTTCCTCAAAAAAACATTAATTTGAAAAAATGTATGTAAAAAATATATTTTTGCTCTGAGAATATCAGTATATTGAATAGAATATAGATTTTTTTAAATCAGAATTGTGAGATACACTTGCAATTGCAAAGATACAAACTTGCATTTGCGAGAAAAAAGTAAGAATTGTGAGTTTTTATCTAATAATTCTAACTTTATTTCTTACAGTTGTGTTAATATCTTGCAATTGTGAGAAAAATAGTCAGAATTGGGAGTTTGTATTACACAATTCTGAGAAAAAAAGATATTTTTTTATTCAGTGGTGGAAACTGAATTAAAAAATGCTAAAAAAAAAAAAAATAAAAGTAAAAAAGTAAAAAATCTAAAATAAAAAAAGTTTGTGCAAATTTTATCTCAAAATCCTGACTTTTTTCTTGAGTTATAATTGAGATTTATAAAGTCAGAATTGTGAGATATAAACTTGCAATTCTGAGTAATTAATTCAGAATTGCAAGATATAAACTTGCAATTGTTTGTATAAAGTCAGAATTGCAATTTGGAGAAAAATAAGTCAAAATTGTGGGATAATACATTGCAATTCCCTTTTTTAATTTTTATTCAGTGGCAGAAATGGGCTTTCTTAGTATTGTGATGTAAATTATCACAAAATTGATAGTTTTTATTATTCTATGGAGAAGGTCAAACATTTTAATCTGACATTATGATTTAAACACTGTTTACAGATTAGTAACTCATGAAAACTCATGAAATATTCATGTATCTGTATTTCCTAATTATCAGGAACACCTGCCATATAGACTGAGACACAATCTAATCAAGTGCTCTTCCACCAGCATTTGCTGTTATTTCTTAGTTTTTTTTTAAAAAAAAGCCCTTGGAAACACAATGTGATTTTTCTCTTTCTGGGGCTTCTCAATCAGATTACACAGCTCACATGAAACAGAAACATCAGTCCCTTTTTTGTTTTAAAGTTTTAAGAAAAAAAACCTCTTGTTGACCTCACCCAGCAAACGTTTAATAATCTGATCAAGTGACCATTTTAAACAAGCCATTCAATCATCCAGACAGCCATGATGTGTTATTACTTCTGAGGTCTTTAAATGTATATGCAAACAGAGCTTAGTAGTTCATTTTTGTTCTCCAGTTTTACTGTTAACTCCATCAAATTCTTTTTTATAATAGTGGTCACTAAATAATTACTACAATGACTCCACTGACTGTAACCTCTCTTGGATGCAGTATCGATAGCATAGACTTAAAAAGGTGAGAGAAACATTTTAGTTAAAACAACAGCAAAACATTGCATGTCTATGTCATTATAACTTTGTACATTTCCCCCCTAGCTAATTAAATATGCATGTCTTGTGTGGGTGTCTGTTTAATTTTTGATGTCAAAAAAGGAAAAAACAAAGCAATTTGTAACATAATCCAATGCAAACATGCTTCTGAGTTTTTCAGCTTTTATAACAAGCTAATTTTTGACAGCCACCAGCATTTTGTTATGCATGTAAACACTCACTGTAAAGTAGTCCTAACTAGGCTAAGTAGCTGGAGTGTGTTTTGTTTTCTGAATGATCTCATGGGGTTGTAAATCCACTATTGCCATCTGTAGTGTTGAAACACAATGAACTCTATCATCATAATAAATCCTCTACATCAATATGCAACAGCTGGATATCAGCAGGTCACAAAATCGCTGCTGGTACTCAAACTATTTTGGGATCTCATAAGAACTGATTTGTTTTAACCTCTCTCTCTCTCTCTCTCACACACACACACACACACACACACACACACTCAATCCCCGCTGGGACATTGAGCAGATACGGATATCTCCAGCTGCACACCGGAGAGCCGGCACACAGCTAAAAGGATTTTGGGAGGTCCTGCTCACTGTGATGAAAGAGTTTGGGATTTCACAGATTAATTCTCTCAACAGAACTGAAACAAACCTTTGCTCTCTTTCTTTATAACCAAATTGTACTTTGAACATTACCACATGTAACCAACTGATTCTGAGATACGACATATTAAAATATGCACTGGTTACAAATTATTGTAACTTTCATTATAAGTCATTAAATAAGATGCATAGCATAGAATATCAGTACATTCAAATATAAATATATATCCACCTATTTTTCCATGATGGATTCTAATATTCGTTTGAGTGCTCTCATGCTTCAGTCTCCATAGAAATTCATGTTAAAATGGGGTAAAAAAAGACTGACTGAATTAATTAAACTGAAAGTTTTTATAACTAAATATAAAAGTGCATACAGGGTTAAGCTGTGCTTTTGTTGGCTGCCGCAGTAACAACAATAAGCTTAAGGAATTCCTATAAAGTACTTGTTTTGCGTACCAGCAAATCTCTCCGGCGCTTTATGCCTTGCATAAATGATGACAAAAGAAGTTGCATTACTGTGTGTGAAATAATAAAATATGTTAAAACCATGTATGCTCTATTTTGTGGACAAAATCTTTGCCCCAATTTTTTGAAAGCGCTGTATATTTGTGCCTTCATTTGTTTTCAATGCAGCTAACCTAAGTTGATTCATGTTATCTTCCAACCCATTAAACTATGAGTTAACGTTACATTATTGGCTCGGAAAATACGTTAATTTAACTAGAAACACCAGGAGATCGAAAATGTAAAGCATCGTTCCAGTCAGGCAAGACTTCTGCATTTAGGAAAATTTGGAACAGAGTGTTTTCACGATGCGTCATCAGTCGGCCATGTTGGTGAATCTAACTGAATCGAATGAAACTCGCATATTTAGCTGATTATTGCTGCTGAAAATGGTCAATTATTGTCATGTTTTGGGCTGTACTAATCAGCTGGACCGGGAAAAACATTTGGAGTACTATAGGCTGCCAAAAAGTTATAACAAATCAAGGAGAAGAGTGCAAAAAACTGTCTGAGGAATAATTTGTGGTTGGCCAAACTGAACCAGCAACATTTGTGTTTGTTCCCATCATTTCTGGTCAGGTAGGTGACATAATATCTTAATTAATACTGCTTGTATGTATCTTTACCACCTATTATCTTTAGTTTGTCAAAATATTACGCCCTTTCCTGCTTACTAAGTCCTTCTCTATATGATTTAGCAGCTTCCATGTGTTTTTTCTGTGGTTTAGACAGCATAAATTAGCAGAACAACATATCCAGCAGTACATTAACTGTGAATTCCATGCTGTTGTTTACATCTGAGTATCGCCAATATGGCCGTGTATCTGGGTAACTGACCAAATCATGACGTAAGTGCAAACCTTCTATGGGAACCATGAGAAATGTAATGATTTTGGTTCCATTTCTGAATATACAACTTATATTTGTATATATGTAAACATATCTATATATTTTTAGTCAAAGACTGATCAGTTTATCAAAGGTCACAGCAAAGCCATTAATAATGTTACAAAAGATTTCCATTTCAAATAAATGTTCTTCTTTGGAATTTTTGATTCATCAAAGAATCCTAACATAAGAGAAAAATATAAGAGCGCAGCTATTTTTAACACTAATATATTCAAATAGAAAACAATTCTTTAAAATTGTAATATTATTTCACAATAGCACTGTTTTTACTGTATTTTCAAATAAATGCAGCCTTGGTAAGCATAACTTCTTTCAAAAACGTTGCATAAAATTTTGAACAATAAGTTTTTGTTTGATTGTATATTAACAAACTACACTGTTAAAATGACATAATGCATTCATGTTTGTTAATGACCTCCCATATATTTGATGAGCCATTTCCCCATGAAGCATTTTAAGATGCAAATCAAACGAGGCCCAAAGAAGAAGAAAAGTCTCAGGCAGAAAAGGCTATGCTGACCCATGGCGCCATTGCCAATGCCACATGCTCTGAAAAATTGATTTTGCATCAGCCGGCATGGTGGGCAATCCATGAATTTCAGGGTGGGGGATCTTAACACAGCTGGTGTGTCAGCAGAGACGCTGAGTTTAGCTACAGAAGAGATCACTGATTCAATGCTCAATTAGGACACAATATAAAATCTGAATAAATCTGTATTTAGAACCTAAAGGTCTATCAGCTCCACACCAGCCTTTAACGGATCTATAGAAGTCATGACTGACAACTGATGCCTGACCCTTTTGATCTACTAGATGACCTAAGAAAACATGGATTATATCCATTTCAAGGCTTTGGCAGAATCTAAGAAGAAAGAAGAAATACTTACTTGAGGGATGGAGAAAAATAATATCTTTTTCTGTGAAGTCCCTCGATTGAACCACTTTGATCCAGCCGGTGATGGCGGTCAGCATTAGGCCCCAGGCCATAAGAGGCCAGGGTTCCATAGCTGGAGAGAAACTCACATGAGCAGATACCCAGATCCAACACAGCACCTGTTAAACAAAACAACCATTTATTAAAAAAACCATAAAACCATAAAACCAAACGACTTAACTATAGGAGCCAAATAAATTAAGTTTAACAAGGGATTCCAGAAACATCTGCTGAAGATAGAAAGGAAACTCTATAGGATTAAAGCTGGTCAAAAGCGGTGTTATCCCTCTTCAAAACACCGGACACAAAGAGGCATGCTTGTTATTCCAGCAAGTGCTTCATTATATCAATGACAATGTCAGCAGCCTGCCAATGTCCTGACCCTCAGCAACAGTGACCCTCTTAGCCGTTCACTTTGATACTTGGCAGCAGAACAAACACTCATCTATTGTTTTCAATTACTGAATGCCATGCTTACAATGAAACATCTTTGATGAACACCACAAAATGGATAGTTATATATTTACAGTCTATTAAAAGGGATCAAATTTAATGAAACAGAATGTTCATTTTAGATAGATTCTATTAAGAAAACAAAGTGAATTTTTACTTAAAAGTCAAAAATAATTTTCACAATGCACATTTATTTAAATTAAAGTAACAAAGGTTGATAACTGAGAAACATCTATGCTGCTTTTTGGTGAGATACTTGATAAACAAAAATCCTTCTGAAAGACTAAAATAAGCCTGGAGAAAAGCACATGGCTTAGACACAGAGCTCTGTGGTTTACATTACTGAAACGAAAGCTGGGGCAGATTACACATTTTTCAGAAGTGCTTGACTAAACCGCTTTGTGTGCGTTCTTCACAGAGTCAGATGGTGAGCCAGCCAGTAATCAATCCATTCATTTTGGTAAATCAGTTTCTTTAACTTTGTTTACAACTCACAAACTTAATTTGCTATGAAAAAAACATAAAACCTAGCATGAGAAAGCTATTCAATTTACCCGAGTAACTTAAAGACTACTTTCAACATGAAGTAAAAAAAAAAAAAAAACCTTCAACCAGAAAACTGTTTGAAATGGATCCCAAACTGGTTGTAGATCGCCTGTACACAAGCCCAGTCATAAGGGTCAGTTTTTTTCAATTGAAATGTATACAGCATCTGAAAGCTGAATAAATAAGCTTTCCATTGATGTATGTTTGTTAGAATATTTGGCCGAAATAGAACTATTTGAAAATCTGGAATCTGCAGGTGCAAAAAAAAAAAAAAAAAAATTGAGAAAATCACCTTATAAAGTTGTCCAAATAAGTTCTAAGCAATGCATGTTACTAATCAAAAATTAAGTTGATATATATTTACGGTAGGAAATTTACAAAATATCTTCATGGAACGTGATCTTTACTTAATATCCCAATGATTTTTGGCATAAAAGAAAAATCAATAATTTTGACCCATAGAATGTATTTTTGGCTATTACTACAAATATACCTGTGCTACTTAAGACATATCCAGGGTCACATATTTTAGTCATCATGTATATCAGAGAATCAGAGTGCTCTATTCATTAGATATTTGCTTAATTTACAGCATACCAGACCAACACAGCTCCTTTCTAGACTTGTAATATTGAATAAACACAAACAGCAGCGAGTTTAAAAGTTCATTCACTTACAGACCTGAACCTGAAAGGCAAGAAAGCAAATCTTCAAAGTGTAGCCACTCTTTTCGGTACTTTCTGTGATTCATTAATAAGGATTATTAGACCTTCCTTTGATTTAGCAAGTAATTCCCATTTACTCATGAGCAACAATCCCAGCATATCTCTGTGAACACAGATGTGTGAGAACCAAAACTCTTAGAACTGTATAATAATAGTAATCAATTTTAATTTTTTTTCTTTGCATCATGCAGTTCAAAATCAATTCAAACTGGTGCAAAGAATGTACCAGCATTATTAAAGACAGATCATGAAAATCTGACTTTTTCCGTGTTTAAGTGCTATAATCAGGTCCCCAGTCCATCTACAAACCCAGAAAACATGAAAAATATAACCCAGTAATTTTTTTTTGGTAAGGCTTTCTGTGCAAGCTTGTGAAAAATTGAGCTGCTCAGATTTTGTTCCCCCCGTGATGTAGAAAGGGTATCTTATTACTGTCCCTAAACAAGTTTTGCATCCGAGTTACGAGCAGTAAAGGCACAGCTTTATTCTGGAAAAGGGGGCAGGAAGCCACATTTAAAGAGACATGCACAAAAACAGCATGTTTCTGCTTCTATTCAAAATAGGCATTTTCAAAATGTTAAATGATCTGTGGGGTATTTTAAGCTGAAATTTCACAGACACATTCTGGGGACACCTGAGACTTATATTACATATCGTAAAAAGAGGCAAAGACAGTCACTGATAAGAGTCCCTGAAGTTATACATGTCCAATAGGATTATAATGGATTTCCTGTCCGAGGCTGAAAAACTGATTTCCTCCTGTTTATTGAGTTAGCCATGCTGGTCTCAGAAAAATGATTAAACAGACCGACACCGGGCAGTCTTGAGCTCCTGTTGCTGTGTAGCTCCTGACCTCTCAGACAATGTAGAGTGGCACAGCACAGCCATGTTAGAGAGCATCAGGTTTCCTCAAAGTGATCCTTTTCACCGCTGAAGGTCTAAGGCGGTATTGAAAAGGAGCACAGAAGTACATATCGGTTTTCGTTTTTAGCTGCACACTAGTCCCACAAGCTGTTCGTCGAATGGGAATGTCAACAAACAATTTAAGTATGTTTTGACACACCTTTGATAAATGGTGACCTCTATAATAAGTTGAGTATGAAGGTAATGAATTGGATTTCCCCCTGGGCTTTCATGTATTATATTAGTAAGAACCTAACACGTGGAAATGTGTTATATGTGGATGCTGAACAGAGATAACATGGCGATAAATCAATAAATGAAACAGTCAGGTGTATGTACATTATAGTCAAAGGGTTGAGAAGTAAAATTTTTATTATTTTTTTTTTTTTTTTTAAAGAAGCCTCTTCTGCTCACCAAGCCTGCATTTATTTGATCCAAAGTACAGCAAAAACAGTAACCATTTAAAATATTTTGTATTATTTATAAATAACAGTTTTCTGTTTAAATATATTTTAAAATGTAATTTATTCCTGTGATTTCAAAGCTGAATTTTTAGCATCATTAGTCACATGATCCTTCAGAAATCATTTTAATATTCTGATTTGCTGCTGCTAATAATAATAAATGTCTCCTGAACAGCAAATCAGCATATTAGAATGATTTCTGAAGGAAGCTTTGATCACAGGAATAAATTACATTTTTAAATATATTCAAATAGAAAACAGTTATTTTAAATAGTAAAATATATATAAAAAATTGACTGTTGTTGCTGTACTTTTGATCAAATAAATGCAGACTTGGTGAGCAAAAGATACTTATTTAAAAAACATTACAAATCTTACTGTTGAAAAACTTTTGACTGGTAGTATAAGACAAATTAATAGTAATTTAACTAATGACAGTTAATGACACATTTGTGCAATCAAGCGAAAAGATTAAGGGGATAGTCTATCCAAAAATGTTATTCCAAACTTGTATAACTGTTTTTTTCTTCAGGAGAACACAAAAGGAGATCTTTAGAAAAATGTTCATGCTGCTCTTTTCAAAAAATAAAAAAAATAATAGCAAATGGAAAATCAGGATCTGTCAAGTTTAAAAAAAAAAAAGCACCATAAATGACTAGATATATTATCTGCCCAACTGAAAAAAGCTGTTTATTGCATGACAAACTGACTGATTAACCTCATTCTTACTCTAGATAGAGAGTGCCTGCAGGTGAAATAATCTAAAGCTCTGATAAAATCAAGCTCTGTATGAGAGTGACATGAAGAGTGAATGAGTTAAGTAAGGAAAGCCCAGAGTAACAAAAAGACATGCTATTGATAAAAAAAAGGTGGATTTAGTTTCAACACACAGGTGTCCACAGACCAGTGGCATCTTATTCAGCTTTATCTGTTAATGGGGAGTCTTGTGTTCAAGCACCAGCTGCCCAGGCCACAACTCTGAGAACATGGCCGATAAGAGATCACCAAAAACAGTGAAGGACTGAGACATAAATGTATACTTGGTATGCACTACTGGAATAATGTCACAAAACATTTTGTACATGAATTCATCAAAGAACTTGTACTTTATATTCATTAAAGAACTCTGAAAAAAGAATCATTTCCACAAAACATTAAGCAGCACAACTGCTTTCAACATCGATAATGATAAGAAATATTTCTTGAGCAGCAAATCAGCCTATTAGAATGATTTCTGAAGGATCCTGTGACACTGAAAACTGGAGTAATGATTGCTGAAGATTCAACTTCGCATCAGAGGAATAAAATACATTTTAAAATATATTAATGTTCCTTTATGTGGCACTTCAAGTCCAGCAATTATTTTAATAATTTTCATTTCAGGTGTTGACATTCTAATCGCAATAATGACAACTGCAATTGATGCCAGTCAAACAAGTGAAATATTTAATTGAAATACTTTTCCAAATACAGTTTCCAAACAAGGCACATAATAATTATTCTGACATTCAAAGGCAACCTTCCAGACCAATCAGGAAGTGCCTGAGGTTGAACTTCAGTGCCCCATCTCCTCTAAAGCTTTGCCAGGTGGCTGCCATGAGCAATACCTGTCATCAAAGCCTACACGCCTGTGAGTCGCTCTGGAAAATGGAAACTGCGGTTGTCAGTTTGTTTAAGCAGACTATTCTGTTGTTTGGAGAGTGCTGAAGAGGATCACGCTGCATTAAAGCATAACTGGAGTGCAAACAATTTAGCAAAACATGAACTTGGTTCAGAAGCAAAATGACCTTTTGCACTTGATTGATTTTATGTCTTTACTGCTTCCATGGCGTCTCTGACCCTCTTAATGCAAAAGTTACTAAGAAGAGATAAATATGTGTCCATATATCACCACTGGTACATTTAAACATCTTTTATCCTCTTTCAATGAGTTTAAATGTAAAATGATACATAAAATGATCTTTACTTTGTGTCTCTACAATATCCATGTGCATTATGTATGATATTATCACATCTGTATACTGTACTACAACAAATGTTCTCTATTAAACTTCTAAGTTTCATTAACTATAAACTTTGCTGCTATTATAAAAAAAGAAATGAAGGAGACATATTTGTTACAAGCTTTTTAGTCTTTTGTGCTTACAAAGACTGAATTTATTTAATTAAAAAATACAGTGAAAACAGTAATATTGTGAAATATTATTACAAAATGCCTATTTTCTATTTGAATTTTTTTTTAAATGTAATTTATTCCTGCGATACAAAGTTGAATTACTCCAGTCTTCAGTGTTACATAATCTTTCAGAAAACATTCTGATACACTGATTTGCTGCTCAAAAAATATTTCAAATTATTATCAATGTTAAAAACTATTAAAGCCCATTTCCAGCACTAAATAAAAAAGGTAACTGCATCTTTATATCTCACACGTCTGACTTTTTTTCTCAGATTTTGTGCGATACAAACTCGCAATATTGACCTTTTTTCAGAACTGTGAGATATTAAAGTCAGAATTGTGAGTTATAAAGTTAGAATTTTAAGATATAAACTCGCAATTCTGAAAACAATTAGGTCAAAATTGTATGATATAAACTCACAAATCTTTTTTTTTTCTTAGAATTACATGATATAAACTTACAATTCTGAAAAATGAAGTAAAAATTGGGTGATATAAACTCACAAATCTTTTTCTTCTTAGAATTACATGATATAAATTCACAATTGTGAGTTATAAAGACAGAATTGTGAGATATAAACTCGCAATTCTGAAAAATGAAGTCAGAATTGCTTGATATAAACTCAAAAATCTTTTTCTTAGAATTAGGCTACGTGAAATAAACTCATGAGTTATAAAGTCAACATGAACTGTCTTTTTTCTTTATTTTGCTACTGTGACTTTATTTCTCAGAATTATGAGTTATTTAGAACTGTGAGATATAAACTCAATTCTGAGAACATTTTTTTCCTCCTCAAAATCGGAATTTATTCTGAGAAATAAAGTCAGAATTGCGAGATATAAACTCACAATTGCAAGAAAAATGTTTTTATCTACCAATTCTGACATTATTTCTGGCAATTGTGAGTTTATATCTCACAATTCTGACTTTATAACTTGCAATTGTGAGTTTATATCTCACAATTCTAAAAAAAATAATAATAATCTGAATTGTGAGATAAAAAGTCGCAATAACCTTTCTTTCTTTTTTATTCAGTGGTGGAAATGGGCTTCTGTAGAAAACAGTTGTGTTGCTTAATATTTTCAGAACGCTATTTATTAAAATAGAAAGCTTTTGTAACATTATAAATTGAAAAGAGCTGTCAAAAATAATGTGGATATTAACATTTAGTTTATTTTAACATTTCAGATTTTCTGCCTGAGCCATTGTTGGAAAAAAAAGAACAATTCACTCCAAAACAAGCAGCATTAGTCATTTGACTGCATGTATTACGTAGCTTTTAAAACAAAAAAAAGTGCTGATTTTAGTGTTTAGCACCAGTGATACAAAAAGTAAGCCTGACTTCCTCTCTGTGCAGCATGACACATCCAGTCACATTTATGTGATCTCATTACTGCAGGTCACTGGCTGACTCAGTCCCAGCAGGGTGGAGGAAAGAAGCCATAGGAGGAGGCTGGAGGCTCCCAGCAGGTCAAGGGCCCTGGAGTTCCTGCCTGAGCCACTGCCAGGTGAGTAAGACTAACTCAGGTCAGAAACACGATACTCTGGGTTGTGAATTGGCCTGTGAATGGCAGTCGCTCCCATTAATGGAGGGAAAGAAATGCAAATCCTCTCTTGTGAGTTCCAAAACTTGTTGGACCAGATTTTGCACAGGTTTGAGAAGTGAAAGGAGAAAAGCGGCGAAGCTGCAAGTTGTGGCTCTTTTCCAGTCTGCCACAAACACCTGAATCTTAGCATTATGTCATCTAGTAGGAAAACATTATACAAGAAACTGCATAATACAAGAGACTGATAGGACAATAGCACAATCCTTATCAATGTCACATATAACATATTCAAAACAGTTTATTGTGAAGCTGATTTCCTTGGAAAGCTGCATTGCAAGAATGGACAACACAGATGCGGACAACACACCTCTCCATTCATTTGAGAGAGCACAATGCATTCTCAACAGAGCCCTGCTGTCACAAGCCAAATGGTATTGAGCAATGCCTCTGCCCTATAGTGCACCCGGCCAAAACCAAGAGTCACATTGGATCAGAATCACACACCAGCTAATTGAAATCCTACACACACACACACACACACACACACACACACTAATCCGGCACTCATCGTTTGAAGTGGTCCAGTTCAGCTGTTTAATTTTTAATCCCCTCTTCAGTCTCTTGACACATTCAAAGATCCAAGGAATCAGTCATGTAGCTCAGGATAACACAATGGAAAATCAGCTTCGCAATGCAGAAATGAGTCTCTGTTTAAAATGACCACTGTTGGGACAATATTACTATGATACAACGTGCCAAATGCTGCAAGCATAAGTTTGGGGAAAAATATTCATTCATTCATTCATTCATTCATTCACTTAACTATACCTCTTTTATGATGAGCATAAATTTAATACCAGAAATAAAATGAATCGCAATATTTTTAAGGTGGACTTGAAATCAAAATGTCAGGATCATACAACTGTCCTAACGCAAAAATCCAGAAAAAAATTCTCAATAAAAAATGATTTTTTTTTCAAAAGCAGATCATCATTATCATTAAAGACATTTTAATCATCCATAATTGTCAAACCGCACACCCCCTAATGGTGAATATGGATTGTTTCAAGGTCAGTGTGCGAATTACAGAGGTTTGAAGGAGTACAATTTTCAATTTGGGGCACAAGTCAGAACACATTTCAACCTAATAGAGTATTTATAATATTTATTTATTTATTTTTAACAAAAGCTTCTCACTGCTTTTATAAATTTACACTACAAAAATTGTAATGTTTTTTAAAGAAGTTTCATCAGATTTATTTGACCAAAGTACAGCAAAAACTGTAAATTTGACTATTTAAAATAACTGTTTTCTATTTGAATATATTTTAAAATGTAATTTATTCTTGTGATCTCAAAGCTGAATTTTTAGCATCATTGCTCCATGTTCATTCAGAAATCATTCTAATATTCTGATTTGCTGATTTATTATATATATATATATATATATACACACACACACACACACACACACACACACACACACACACACACATATACACACTGACTCCAAGCTTTGAATGGTATAGTATATGTAAAAAAAATATGTTAAAAAAGCTTTTTATTTCACATAAATGCTGATCTTTGGATCTTTTCATTCATCAAAGAATCCTGAAAAAATATACTCAACTGTTTTAAATATTGATGATGATGATGATGATGATGATGATGATGATGATAATAATAATAATAATAATAATAATAATAATAATAAATGTTTCTTGAAAAGCAAATCAGCATATTAAAATGATTTCTGAAGGATCATGTGACACTGAAAACTGGAGTAATGATGCTTAAAATTTAGCTTTGATCACAGGAATAAATTACATTTGATAATATATTTAAATAGAAAGCAGTTAATTTAAAATATTATTATAAAATAAATTCATTATTTAAATTCTTATAATTATTATAAATTATTAAAAAATATTTCAAAATATCACTGTTTTTGCTGTATTTTGAATCAAATAAAGGCAGGCTTGGTAAGCAGAAAAAACTTCTTGAAAAACAATTCGTACTGTTGAAGACCTTTTGACTTGCAGTTTATATATTAATGTTATTTGCGAATTTAGTTTTAGTTATTTTAGTATTTGAGTTAAACTCAAGTAAAATGAGAAATGTTGCCTTTTTTTACATTTTATTTTATTTTTGTTAATGCTTATTAAATTTAGGATTTAAATTTTAGCCTCAATCCCAGGTTTAATGAACTATAATAACCCTGGTAAGCAGATAATAGAATAGAATTGTATTTTTGGGTAAACTAGCCCTTTAATAATCTCTTTCTATTGTGATTTCTCTCCAAGTTCATTTATCTGTTTTGCTTCTGTAGATGTAGGTTTAACCGATTAAGCTAGATCCTAATGACCTCTGCAATAGCATATCTTCTCTCCTTCTTTGGGTTCAGTGACCCCGCTTCTTGAAACTAGGAAAAAGACTTGAGCTCTTTGTAGGGTAGGGCAGATAGAATAATGTCTTGGCGTGTGGGGGGGTCAGACTGAAGAAGGGATAAAATATCCTTGTGGCAGCTGTAGAAAACCAAGTGGGTGGGGTAAGTTTGATTCCCTTGAACTTTGGGGCCAGCAAAACCATAACAGGATAAGAGGGCAAATGGGGGCTAATTAGGAATGTTCATAAAAGGATTTGCTCTCTCTTTTGTCTTTGGGGCTCAGATGGCAAAACCTCACATTCTCCCAACAAGACATTTACACTCCGTGATCATGAACAAAGTGTGACTGAGTTTAATCAGATGGGGGAAAACAAGCTCTGCTCTGAACTGTGAGGCTTTTGTGCATGTTTACATGTAAACATCTACGCTTTAGACATCTTTGGAATATTTGAAGATCACCTGACACCGGAGGAGCTTGTGATTCAGTCAACAGACCATGTCAAAGAACATCATTAGTAACATAAATTGCCTAAATACCACTATGTCTGTTCAAGGAAATGACGGGAAAGGGATGGCAGAAAGGTGGCTGTGGTTGCATAAAAAATAAAAGGTCTTGTCATCATTTCAATCAAAGAATACGCCTATGTTTTTGCAAAACAGACAACCTGTGGAAAGCATCCACCCATAAAGAAGACTTGCCAACTTAATTTCATTGTGTAAACTTGAAAGCTTTGAGACAGCAGTTCATCAAAAACATGCCAGTAAAAAACCTCTACAATTAGGCATGGGGCTTGAAAGCCAATGTCTGTGGTGAAAGTGGGACGACAGGACTGTATTTAAAAGACAACCGCAATAAGAACATTTGTGTCATTCTTAGTCTCAGCCTCAGGCGGTATGGACCACCCGATAACCTCTAATATCTCAAAATTTCACCTCAGCTTTCATAATGTCACTGAGTAATACAATTAAAAAGCAGAATATAGAAATCAATGTATATAATATTTCAGAAAATGTTAGGTGAGCAGCAAAAAAGTGAGCAGGTTAAAAGCACTGGGTTTTACAGGATATGCAGTGTGAATTATCCACAAGAATCCATTCTCATGGAGAGAAAAAACTTCAAAGGAAATGGAAAAGCTCTGGAGGCATGCTGAGATATCTGCTGCTGATGCTGAGGAGGGAGAAACGTACCCTACAAGACAACAACAAGATTGACTGCATACATATGGGGTTCAAAGCGAAATGGGAAAATAGCAGCCCATGCACCTGCATATTATGCCTTTGTGTGTGTTTTTTTTTTAAACCACTATACTGTAACATATACACTACCAGTCAAAAGTTTTTGAACAGTAAGATGTTTTGTTTGAACAGTAATGTTTTTTTTTTTTTTAAGAAATCACTTCTGCTCTCCAGGCCTGCATTTATTTGATCCAAAGTGCAGCAAAAACAGTACAATTGTGAAATATTTTACTACTTGAAATAACTGTTTGCAAAAAAGTAAATTATTCCTGTGATCAAAGCTGAATTTTTTTTGCATCATTGCTTCAGTCTTCAGTGTCACATGATCCTTCAGTAATCATTCTAACATGCTGATTTGCTGTTCAACAAACATGTATTATTATTATTATTATTATTATTATTATTATCAATCTTTAAAACGCTTGGAGTTACATATATAGTTACATATATTTATGGGGGAATAAAGATTTTTTTTTGATGATAAAGA
Source organism: Cirrhinus molitorella (assembly GCA_033026305.1). NCBI lineage: Eukaryota > Metazoa > Chordata > Actinopteri > Cypriniformes > Cyprinidae > Cirrhinus > Cirrhinus molitorella. Next base: position 24,248,670 of record CM065122.1, on the reverse strand, counting down.
CATTTATACTGTTACAAAAAGAGTTCTTCTGAACTTTCTATTCATCAAAGAAACCTGAAAAATTCTACTCATCTGTTTTCAACATAATAATAATAATAATAATAATAATAAATGTTTTTTGAGCAGCAAATCAGAATATTAGAATGATTTCTGAAGACTCATGTTACTGGAGTAATGATGCTAAAAATTCTAGATGCTAAATCTTTGAAATCACAGGAATAAATTACATTTTAAAATATGTTCAAATAGAAACAGTAATATTGTGAAATGCTCCAATTTAAAATAACTTTTTTCTATTTGGATATATTTTAAAGTTAATATATTCCTGTGACAACAAAGCTGAATTTTTCTAATATTGTGATTTGCTAATCAAGAAACATTTATTATTATTATTATTATTATTATTATCATCATCATCAATATTTAAAACAGTTGAGTACATTTTCTCAGGATTCCTTGAAATTAATACTTTTATTTCAAGGATGCTTTAAATTGATCAAAAGTGATGATAAATACATTTATAATGATATAAAGATTTCAATTTCTGTCCTTCCGAACTTTCTTTTCATCAAAGAAAACTGAAAAAAATTCTACTCAGCTGTTTTCAACATAAAAATAATAATAAAAAAATGTTTTTTGGGATTTGTTGATGAAAGAACAGCATTTATTTAAAATAAAACTCTTTTGTAATTATTTAAAAGTTTTTACTGTCATTTTTAATTAAGTTAATGGGGTCTCTCCTGAATAATGCTGAAGGAAATGCTTAATTTCATAATATATACTTCAGAGCTCGGTAGATTACTTACAAATTGTAATACATTACTAATTCCAAATTACAAGACAGAAATTGTAGTTATTAACGTAATCCATAACATTACACATTTTAGGTATTGTAATCTGACTACTTTTAGATTACTTTTGACCTCGTTTATCACATTGATTTAAGAATAACCTTGTACCACATTGATATAAAAATACAAAAAATATATTCCACTCATTGTTATTAGCAACATGAAGTTTGTTAAACATTACACTATGTCAAGGTCTCCCAAACTGGGGTTTGTGAAGAAACAGCAGAGGGTTTATGAGTTTAACAAAAAGCTAATAGTTAAAAAAAAATCATAAAAATGTTAAATAAAATAAATCATTTCACAACCAATCAAAATAAAACGCAGACTGTTTACCTGCATGTCACGGGACCATAGACAAAACAAACAAACAAATTCAAATAAAAATGACTGTGTTCATCAGTATTTGATGCAATGTTGAAACCCTTCTTAAACCTGAAATCATTTCTGTAAATACAGTGGTCAAATGTAAAAAATGTAAATATCCACAAAACTAAAAGACTTTCTGAATGTATATAAACACTAGGCTATTTTAGAAAATGTCAAATATTGAAAAAGGAATTATGGAGAATCAATAAACTATGAATTATTTATTGCTATTGTGCAATTAATATATAATTATGTAATCCATAAAAAAGTAACTGTAGTGTGATTATGAGTATTTTTCAATGTAATTTACTAAACTGGGTCTGATGAAGAGACTGTGAGGATGAAACGTTACACCATGTGTTTTTTAAATAAATATTTGATACTTTTAGAGCCCTGGTGTTGCTGACTTTAATTTCTATTGTTCTAAATGTAATTTACTGTAATTACAAGTACTTCATTTTTGGAATCGGATTACTTAATCTAGATTACATGTAATCAGTTACTACCCAGCTCTGTAAATACATTTCAAAATTTATCTCATCGCATTGATATTGAACTACACACTGACTGAAGTGAATAAACTTTGTTGTTCAAATCCTGGTACAAAGTGTATTAACAGACTACATATAAATCTTCATACACAGACAAAAGATGGCAGCAGCTTCACTACAGGGTGCAAAAGGGCCTCCATAAGACAAATCGGATACATCTGTTCGGAAAAGCATTCAAATGGGGTTCAAGAGCAGCTAATTAGCATCAAAATCTGCCAAAAGCTTCTTAACACCACACAGTTTTACACAGGCCTCTCTGACCAAATTATTCTCCATAGTGACTTACCTATAGAAAAAAAAAATACATATATCATCCTGTAAGGCTAAAAAGACGAAATAACCGAAATAATGGAATAATGGGGCGTAACATGCAAAAATAACAGATGCATTAAAAGCTCCGGCCGCCTCGGGCAGATTAGCGCTAACTCGGTGATAGTGATCTTTGCCTGGTCACTCATGCAGTTAACGCTAAACAAACTTTGCTAAATAATTCAAAAAGAGCATAAGTAATGCACAGCGTTGAGGGATTCTCTCTTCCGCCCCGATGCACAGCATTTGTTATGTACTCAGTCCAAAGAGAAATGTCATTATCCAAAGACCATCAGCCTTTGTCAAGTTCCTCGACATGGTGAGGGGAAACAAAGGGGTCAGATGAAGCCATCGCTCTGTCTTCTGCCTCACCGTCCCCATTGAGATGGCACTCTGGGTAATGGAGAGTCTGATCAGCACATGGAGCACTGAACCCCCTCCCCCACTTTGACACAGAACGCTTTATAAGACCTCGGATGGTCACGCAATGGTAAAACTGTGGGTATTACAAGATTATTTAAAGGAAAAACAACATCCAGAACCTGGCATCCAGAGTGACTGCAAACTAATAACTAGCATTTTTAATTATTCAGATAGGAGTAAATGAAAAGATAAATCTATACACAACACATACACTCTTAAAAATAAAGGTTCCTTTTCTGCATTTGAAAGGTTCCATGGATGTTCAAGGTTATTCATGGAACCATCAATGATTTTAAAGAACCATTATTTTTAAGAGTGTAAGAGTGCAATCCATTAACATGAACCAAGAGATTCAAAACACACCAGAAAGGCCAGGTCTAACTTTCCTGTGACATTCCTCCAGCCTGCATCATGCTGTCAGAAAACGACCCTCATACGTCAGCAATAAAGACCCATATATCTCTAAATGCTTCCATACCCTTGTCATTAGAAGGTCTCAAATAACACCTTTTGGTTTCTCGACTGGCCCATCTGGAGAAACACCTGCCCCGGCTCTAACATGTTATCAGGTGTTCAACTGTTTCTTGGGGTCAGAGGACATGTAAATATGTGGGCCTTCCTGTCACAAGTTTCTATAAGGGAAAGTATCCACTCAAACAGAGTGGAATCCGCAAATCAGCTGTCAGGTGAAGCAAATCCATCAAACACTAACAGGATGTCAGATTTCTCCATCACTCAAAGCAGAGGTATTAGCAGGGCTCAGTATTATGGATGGCCTACAAAAAAAAAAAAAAAAAATCAACTAGAGCTACAAAATGGTTAGTCGTTTTATTCAAAATAAAAGTTTATGTTTACATACTGTATGTGTGTGTACTGTGTTTATGTATTATGTATATATAAATACACACACACATATATATGTATATATTAAATAAAAATTGTATGTATTTGTATGTAAACACATACATAAATCTAAATATTTTACATATAAATCTAACATTTTCCTTCATATACAATAAATATATACATATACATGTATAATAAATATACACAGTACATACACATAACAAACTTTTATTTTGAATCTATTAATTGCAACTAATCGTTTTCAGCTCTAAAAGTAACTGCCATGTAAAAGTTTGGGATCAGTAAAATGTAGTCTCTTATACTCATCAAGGCTGTATTTATTTGATCAAAAATACAAAAAACAGTAACATTGTGAAATATTATTGCAATTTCTAATATTGGTTTCCTATTTTAATATACTTTAAAATACAACTTATTTCTGTGACGTAGCGCTGACTTTTCATCATCATTACTCCAGTCTTTGGTGTCACATGATCTTTCAGAAATCATTCTATCATTCTAATATGCTGATTTTTTTTTTTTTTTTTTTTTTTTATAAATGTTGGAAACTATGTTGGAAAGTTGAGCTACTTAATATTTGTGCTACTTTTTTCTTTGATTCTTTAATTAATACAAATTTAAATAGAACAACATTTATTCAAAATAGAAATCTTTTCTAACAATATAAGACAATTTTTAAGAAGCACAACTTATATTGATAATAAATCAGCATATTAGAATGGTTTCTGAAGAATCATTTGACACTGAAGACTGGAGTAATAATGCTGAAACTGGAAATTCAGCTTTGTTTCACAGGAATAAATTATATTTGAAATTATATTAAAATAGAAAACTAAACTGAAAATTGCAATAAAATTTCAATTGCAATAATATTTAAAAGAAAAAATTAAAATTGCAATAATATTTCACAAAAATATAAAAAAATAAAATAAAATTGCAATAATATTTCACAAAATTACTTTTTTTCTGTATTTTTGATCAAATAAATGCCTTAATGAGCATAAGACAAAACTGTACAAACTGTATACAAATACAGATTACATATTGTTCTGTATATTTGGTTTGGTTGCACATTTAACTAATCATAAAACAATTCTGACCCTTTCCTCAAAATAAAAAACAAGTCTGAACATCTATTTTATAAGACAAACTCTGACTACAGTCTGCATCTCATATTTACTAAGCTTCTCTGCTTTTTATTATGCAAACATCTCATGATGCAAATCTCTTAAGTTTATATTTACAGAAAATAACGTATAAGCCTATTGCGTGAGATATTCTTGAGTAACACCACCCCCACCCAGATAAAGTGAACCCAGGAGAACTAATGGACGATAAATCTTATGCGTAGGCACTGGGATTTCAAAAACGAAGACAAATGCATTTTTCACGCTGGTGAGGACCCTTTCATTTCTTAAACATTTTCGCCTTGAATTCATTGTTCCGACCGTGTCCCTTCAACCAAGACTGCAGCCCCACCACAAAATCAGACCGTCTACAGATGGGCTTTAGACACACATTGCTCTATAATTCCATTCTTCCAATGCATGTTTGCAGGAGACAATGTATTTCCTTTGCCCCTGACTGGATGAGACTATAGGCTTTAGTGTAGTCACTGAAAACAGATGTACTATATGAATCTGAACCAATACTGGAAACACTTTACAAAAAGACTGTATAGATTGACAGTTTACTACAGTACTTTCACTTAGCGTTGTCTACAATGGTCTCGGTTGCTGATGTCATCAGGGCTTTCCCAGTAGGAAACGAGCTTTCCACCTCAGAAATGTTTTCTCCTATATCTGATATCAAAGGGAGCTCGGCTCATAAGCAACTCGATGGATTTCCTCTCGCTGCCTGCTAAGTGAGAATATTTCGCAGTCTTCCTTCCCCTTGTGTCCTTGGCTGCCTGTGTTGAGTCTGTACTCACACACCCCCTACACAGACTACACTAGATAAAATGCCCTTCAGACTATTTTTTTGCACTGAAAAATATCTCACTGTGGAAACAAGCATGGAGTCGTTTATCTTCTCCACCAGCACGCAGGTGCATTACAAATAAATGAGATTAAGCATCGGCTCGAAAAAGAGAAAAACAACAGTCTGGGATACAGTGGGCAATTTCATAAAAAGGTCATTGAAATTAGAAGATGAGATTCTTACGGTTGGTCAACATTAGGCACCGACTGTGAGCCAAATAACATTAAACATACGTATATATGTATAATAATAAACAAGGATCACAGTAGGCATGTTATAGATATTATAGCAGTAAACTGGATATGAAAATAATCTATGTGAATTAACCACTCCTACAAGCATGGCAAACAAACATGGCAAACAAACAGCACACAAAGCTCCAGCAACGCACGGGATTGACCCATATCAAATAAAATCAGCCTTGTTCCTAAAAACAAGCACTGCTGTATTTATGTATCTATGCACCTGCTGCATATTTCAATATGAAATATTATAGATCCCTTGTTGTGCATGTATTCAAACTAGTAGAGGGCTTCATTTCTGATTGGTTCCATATAATACAGTACAAATGCAAGACACTGAACATTCCTGGCATAGAATCAGAGTAGGCAGGGAGGGTCATTCCTGACCTTTTATGCATGCAATGAATGACAGGTTGCCGCTAGCTTTTGACAGAACGTCAAAATACACACATTTAATGAGCGTGGAAAATTATTTGTTAACACTGTTTAAGGCATGAACAGATTTAAGAACGCAATTAAGTTGAATTTAACTTATATAGTGTAAAATATCAGGGATGTTTATTTTTTGACAGGAAGACCATTTTGTTTTGACCTTTGAAAAGGGCATTGTTTCTTACTGTTGCACATTTGACTAGTTTAAGGTAATTTAACATCAAATATTGTTAGCGATGCAACAAACTACACTGTAAAATATGTTTTGTTGAAAGACTTTTCTTGAAAATTTGAAATATTCAAATTTGCATGCAAACTGCAAAACTGGTTTTGGTGGTATATTTGTAGCAATAGCTAAAAATACATTGTATGGGTCAAAATTATAGTTTTTTCTTTTATGCCAAAAATCATTAGGATATTAAGTAAAGATCATGTTCCATGAAGATATTTTGTACATTTCCTACCATATATACAAAATTTTTTGATTAGTAGCATTGCTAAGAACTTCATTTGGACAACTTCAAAGGCGATTGTCTCAGTATTATTTGCGCCCTCAGATTTCAGATTTTCAAATAATTGTATCTTGACCACCAAACATCCTAACAAATGGAAAGCTTAAATATTCAGCTTTCAGATGATGTATAAATCTCATTTTCAAAAAATAAATAAATAAATAAATAAAATAAATAAATAAATAAATAAAAAATACCCTTTTGACTGGTTTTGTGGTCCAGGGTCACATATTTCACAGTTCCTGAAAGTAATATACATCACTAAACTATATTATGTAAATATATAGGTTTATAGTTATTTATTTGATGTTAAATTACCCTAAACTAAGGTGTGCAACAATAAGACACAATGCTAATTTCAAAAGTCAAAACAAAATGGTCACTAAACTATAAAATGTAAATATATAAACCTTTTGAGCTATTTTAATCTGTCACTGTAAAACGTACTGAAGATGGAAATTAAAAAGCCACATGATAATTTGTAGTTTAGCAAAATGCCTCTTCAGCGACAGTAGTCAATGATAATGTAAATACAGAGCACCCACACAAAAACAAATCGCATTATGTTATCATACAACACTAAAATAATGCAATAAACATTAACATATTTTACATAGCAGAACGTCCTATTCCCCATTAAATGATTGGTGAAATATTCTTTTTAGTCATCTCAAATGTTTATCTATAGATATAATATTCTTTTTCGTTAACATTCCTAAAATTTTTAGAACGTAGATAGGCCTATTCGTTATAAACAGAAACGTTTCAGTCTAATTGATTAAAATGCGAGCGTTCTAGTTTTGACGCAACGCTGTCAAACAAGCTGCTGCTGTTATTTACTCATGTTTACTATCATTCTGCTGTGGTCTGGATGAGAGGTGTGTAGTAAATGAATTGAATTTTGCACCAAAACATCTAAAAAGCACTCTTCTACAGATGAAAACATGACATTTGGTAAGATTTTAAAGCGTGTGCTGCTCTGTCATGCATTAATCCAATCGCAGCAAGTCAAATAAAAAGATTGCGGCTACTTACCGAAAATGATTCAAACGACTGTAGTGAAACTTTTATCACGGCAGATTTATCCTTGTATGGCAAGAACCGAAGAGAGTCATGTATATCAATAGTGTCCTTTCAGTTGTCTGTACTCATGACACGTCCGAGCTGAATCCCTGTGAACTCAAAGGTTCCTAAAAGGCGGATGAGACGCTCGGCTGCGCCTATCAGAGGTCGAGAGGAGGCGCGTCCCGATGGATCCACACGCACGCACACACACATACATAGCCTACTGTACTGGGATTTATTCACACTACCTGGATGGAGCCTTTTCTAAAATATCTAGTTATGCAGATAACTTTAGCTTTACATTAGATAGCTAATTATGCCAACTGTATCCATGTTTGCCTTGCCTGAAGATAAATCCACATTTAACCTGTCAGGAAAACGTTCAGTCGATGGTTCCGTTCTGAAGTCTTTTGTGCATAATAGACGTATGAATTTACTTGACGGTATAAACGCTGTGTGCATTTATGATAGCCCCAAAAAAAGTCTAGATAGGCAGTTCTCTAAGAGTCTTTGAGTTGGCCCTCTGCTGGTGATAAAACATTAAATGACTGTGAAATGTCAAATCAACCACTTTCAGTGAACCACAACCAAATAACTTGACAAAAACAGACTTGTAAATGGTTATAATCCAGCATTCATACTGCTTACTTTAGTTAAAATAAGAAATAAATCAAATGAATACAAAATCACATCATTCACAGGCTAAATACACTACCAGTCAAAAGATTTTTCTGTACAGTAAGTATTTTCTGCTCACAGAGCTTGCATTTATTTGATCCAAAGTACAGCAAAAACATAAAAAATGTAAAAGTTTTTGATATTTAAAATAACCAACTGTATGTAACTGTATCTATTTTAATATATTTTAAAATGTAATGTATTCCTGTGATTTCAAAGCTGAATTTTTAGCATCATCACCCCAATCACATGATCCTTCAGAAATAATTCTAATATTCTGATTTGCTGCTCAAAAACATTTATTATTATTATTATATATATATATATATATATATATATATATATATATATTATATTATATTTATCATCAAAGAATCCTGAAACAACGTACTCAGCAGTTTTAAATATTGATAATGATAATAATAATAATAAATTAAATTCCATTTTAAAATAGATTCAAACAGAAAACAGTAAAATATAAATATAAAAAAAAATAAATAGTACAAATATTTAAATTTTACTGGTTTTGTTGTACTTTAGATCCAGTCAAGGACTTGGTGAGCCATTGGTGAGATACTACTTTAAAAAACAAAAAATCTTACTGTTAAAAAACTTTTGACTGGTAGTTTATTAAAAAAATTTATATGTAGCAACAGTCAAAAATATTTGGTTTCTACTGAATACTATCCATCATTTTCTAAAAAGAAATGGCAAAGGAAGTTCTGATTTAAAATTATGTAAAGGACACACTTATGTTAAAAAACAAAAATATTAAAATTGCATATAATCACCTAGATTTTTTTTTGTCGTAAAATATATGTGAGGCTTTCGAAGATTCTCACTAGCTATATCTGCAACACTTTCAAAATAACTAAATATAAACTCAAATGACCTTAAAATCAATCTTCACTAATTGTACATTTTGACCTCAGGGATAGGGAAATTTGGTTTTGGTTTGTTGCTATTTAGCGTTTTGGGACACTAAATCGGCCTTTTACCCTGGTGGAAAAATAACATAAATCTTGAAATATACCAGATTTATAACCAGACAATTCACATTTACAGCAGTGATTCTATATATGTGACCCTGCAAACCAGTATGGATATATTTGTAGCAATAGCCAAAAATATGGGTCAAAATTATAATTTTTTCTATTATTCCGAAATCATTAGGATATTAAATAAATATCATGTTCCTTGAAGATATTTTGTAAAATACCTACCATAAATATGTAAAAACTTAATTTTTGATTTGTATATGCATTGCCAAGAACTTCATTTTGACAACTTTGAAGGTGATTTTCTCAATATTTAGATTTTTTGCACCCCTCAGATTCCAGATTTTCAAATAATTGTATCTCAAACAAATATCGTCCTATCCTAACAAACCACACATCAATGGAAAACTTATTTATTTAGCTTTCAGAATAAATGGTCCATGGTCACAAGAGAAACCAACCTGCTTAACACTTTAAATCAGCATATCAAGATCAGGTCTGCAACACCAGTTATTGTCTTTGTCTGCATCTAACTTGGTATCTCCTAGGCACATAAATCAACAAGTAACATTATTTGTGAGGATAAGTTAAAAGCTATGCGGGGGGTGACCCATAAAGTGGGGAGCCACACAGAACCCCCCCATCACTGCTGTGCCTTTGAGCAAGGCCTTAAACCCCAGGTAGCTTCAAGAGGACTCTCTCTGTAATTAGTGCACAGTGAATCACTTTGATTAAAAGCATCGACCACACACATTACCGTATCATATATGCATGTGATAAATATGCCTTGCTTAACTTGTTATTAACCAATTGTGTGCTAAACCTCCAAATATTATATGCACTCATGTCATGAATGGGTTGTAAAATGCTCCACGCCACAAAAATCCAAAATGTTTCCCCAAGGCAACAATTACCAACTAAAAGACAGAGAGCCTGATGAAATGTGACATGCGCTTGAGGAATGAAGACATGTGGCATGCAGAAATCAGTAAAACAATAAAACAAGCTGTTTTTCTCAATGCACAATTTTGAATAATTGCTAATAAATTATACTTTATAATGATTGTAAATATTATTATTATTAGAAATAATAAATACATTAAAAATAAATAAAAAATGTCCTGTGTGCAGCCTGCAAAATACTGATGAATAAATATGTAAAATTTGGTATTTTGGAAACAACTGACTTCCTTTTTAAAACATTAACGTAAAGTGTAAATAAATCCATTGTAGCTACTTAAAAGCCTGTGTCTAAAGATCAACTTCAAAGCAAAGAATCTTTGCACAGGATGAGAGTTTGATTTGTAGTGAGCGGATTTCGACAGCAGTGAGGGAAGCCTCTGCTGTTTTAGGGAAGTGCAGAGAGATTGATGGCAGGAGTAGATCAAGAGGTGAGATCAGCCATGTAAATACAGTGTTTTCATGTGGTTTACTCACTGTAGAGCACGTATTCTGAATGGAAGTAACATAGGACACAATACAAAAATCTAGATGTTCAGAGATTGCTCGGTAATAATCATTTTTTATTTATTTTTTCTCAGACTTCCATCTCCGTACATGAATTTTATGTCTGACAGGCTGAGATAGTGTCCACACAGCATGTCAGATATCACTGGAACAGGCTGACGGGATGAAGAAAAGAGCATCAGCACCATGTACAAATTTTGTGCATGACTGGATTCCACTTGAAGTTTCAATCTAAAATCAGCCATTCAGCCATAATTACAACCTCCTCTTGTGGGGTCAGATTTCATGTAATGGAGGTGCAGCGTCTCGCTGGTATGCAGAGCCACGAGATAAGGATAATTTTACTACAGGTTGAAATGAACAGTGAATAGCAGAGAAAGACGAGTTCACAAAGACACTGGAGAAAGGCAATTCTTTGCATGCTTTTGGCATCATAATGTACAGTGCCTTGCAAAAGTATTCATTCCCCCCCCACATTTTCTTATGTTGCTACTATATATACTCTACTCTGCATTCACCATAATGGCAAAGCAAAAAAAAAAATGTTTTTTGCAAATGTATTAAAAATAAAAAACTTGAATGATTCCATTACATAAGTATTCAATTGGCACAGATGAAATTTCACTCAGGAGCATTCATATTGCTTGTAGATGTTGCTTCACTTCGAGTGGAGTTCAAGGGTTACTCCACCCCAAATGAAAATTGTGTCATTAATCACTTACCCCCATGTCATTCCAAACGCTTAAAGGTTCGATCGTCTCTGGAACACAATTTAAGATATTTTGGATGAAATCCGGTAGCTTTTTGACTGTCCCATTGACTGCCAAGTAAATAAAACTGTCAAGGCCCAGAAACGTATGAAAGACGTTGTCAAAATAGTCCATCTGCAGTCAGTGATTCAACCATAATTTTACGAAGCTATGAGAATACTTTTTGTATGCAAAGAAAACAAAAATAATGACTTTATTCAATAATTTGTCTCCTCTATGTCACCGTAGCATTTTGGAAAGTATCCCCCGGACGCAAACAGCGTACGCTGTTCTGTGTCAGCCACAACACACGGATGCGCTGTTTTCATTCGAATCAAAGCGTAAATACACGTAGAAAACGTATCCGTGTGTTGTGGTTGAACCACTGATAACAGATGGACTATTTTGACAACGTCTTTCATACGTTTCTGGGCCTTGACAGCGTTATTTACTTGGCAGTCAATGGGACAATCAAAAAGCTGCCTGTTTTCTTCCAAAATATCTTAAATTGTGTTCCGAAGACGATCAAACCTTTTACGGGTTTGGAACGACATGGGGGTAAGTGATTAATGACAAAATTTTCATTTTGGGGTGAACTATCCCTTTAACCTGTGGCAAATTCAATTGAATTTGTATGATTTGGAAAGGCACACGTCTTAATAAAAGGTCTAACAGCTGAATAAGCATATCAGAGCAAAAACCAAGCCCTGAGGTAAAAAAAAACTACCGGTAGAGCTCAGAAACAGGATTGCATCAAGCCACACATCTGGGGAAGAGTTCAGAAAAACAAATCTGCTGTATTGAAAGTTCATAGAAGCATGTAGTCTCTGTTACCCTTTAATGGAAGAAGTTTGAAACAACCACGACTCTTCCTAGAGTTGGCCAAACTGATCAAGACCCTGATGGTCACTCTAGTTGAATTCCATGATCATATGAGCATCAGTGAGCATTTTAACCTTCTGTAATAGCTGCATATGAGTCCCTCAGTTGTCCTTAGTGTGAAAAGATGGATCTCAAAATCATACAGTCATTGTTGGAAAGTGTTCAAATACACAAAAATGCTGGAAAACCAAATCATTTTTGGGACTTAAAGGAAGAACAGCAGGCAGTTTAACTGTTCAGGACAAACAAGGGACTCATGAAGAACTATAACTAAACAAAAAACACAGCTGTGGATCATTCAGGTAACAACACAGTATTAAGCTTCAAGGGGATGTAAACTTTTGAACGAGGTCATTTTAAAAAATGTAACTATGATTTTCTCTCATGGACTATATGCAAACATCTTTTATGTGAAATATCTTTTCCAGGTCAGTACTAAATCAACAATAACATGCATTTTGTATGATCCCTCTTATTTTGGTAAAACAATTAACATTTTGCAGATTCTGAAAGGGGGGTGTAAACTTTTGACATCAACTGTATGATGCCATATACCAGTTTGCATAATCAAGCAGCATAACAAATGGTTTTACAGCTAAAATTACTAAAAGCAGATCACATATTTGAGTTACAAATAGCCTCATCTGCTCAAATGACTTCATACTTTAAAAATAAGGTGGATAATCTGTTTACGGCAGCTGTGACAATTTTAAACTGTAACAGAATTAAACCAATGTGTGGTATTATGTGAGGCCCTGCTTTAGGGAAAAGGTTTAAGACTGTATTACATTAATAAGCTACTCTCTTTAGTAAGACCACATAAATAATTCCAGGACCTCTATAACTTCTACTTTCCACAAGCTCATCTGAAAATAGAGCTGATAGAAACACAAAAGAGAAGGTAACAAACAGATTAAACTGCTATTGTCATTTCTGCCTCAGGCTGTACAGCTGCAAACCGACACCAGCAGTCATTACAAGCCTGCACGCTCTCTGAGGAACATCTCAGTTTTTGAGAATTTTTCATACCTAAAAATCTACTTCCTGTTATCAAAGACACCCCCTCCCATGACATTCAGCATTTGGCCATGTGCTAAAGTCAAAAACACATTGATGAGTTGACTCTTATTCATCATAGCCACGATATGCTTTTTTTTTTTACTTTCTGAAGGGAATAACACACCTGGTATGTCCACTTACCTGTCACCAGGCGTCTAGTTGAGTTGGTTGGCATGCGAGAGGCACATAATCATCTCAAACGGAATAAACGGGTTGGCTTTGATGATGTGCACCACAGGGACAGTGGTGAAGGCATGACTGCCTCCGGCATACTTCAATCATCCGTTCTGGTCTCTTCAAGGAGCACCGATCCTTCCTCTCAACATGTCAATCATTTGTACAGAACGAGATAAATGCCCATCTGCAAAAGAGGATTTAGAGATGAAATGCTTGTAGCAATTCTGCATTCCTGCTTCTAATGACTTATGCCACTTCTTTTTATTCTGCTTTCATCTAGTCATATCTCAAGACATTTGCTTCAGGCGATTTTTGTTGTGCTCAGGTCATATACTCATAGATTACACTGTAATTACAGTTAAAACATTAGTTCATCCAGAAATATAAATTCTGTCATCATTTACTCACTCATGTCATTATGAAACCCATATTTCATTCATCTTTAGAACAAAAAAAAATACATTTTCAATATTCTCTAATTTTCACTATGTTTGTAAAATTTTCAAGCTTCAAAAGGTACACAAAAGGCATAGTCAAAGTAATCCACACAAACTGAGTTGTTTAATCCAAGTTTTATGAAGAGATGTGAGGCCAGTTACATAAACTACTTAGACAAGTCTGAAAATGTTAGTCATCTAATTTGTTTTCTTCAAGACTGGTCATAACTTACAAAAAGGTAGACTGACTCATTTTGAATCATAAAAGACTGATTACCTTTTGGCTAACTGCTAATTGGCCAAACTAGTTTTTTAGACAGTCTTAACACAGAGGCTGTGTTTATGCAACCGGCCCATGATTATGAGCAGATTTAAATTTTATTCACATACAAACATTGATCAAAATACATAGAATACATCAAATAGGGTTAACAAAAGCTCAACTGTGCTTGCTTGATGCTCAAGAACCTTCCGTTTTCTACCTGATCTCATGACGAAAACGTATCTGTGGGAACATTTTGGCAAGGCATGAAATACGTACCAATAATTACATAACACAGCTGTTTCCAACAGAAATAAACACTAGAGGCAGTAAAACAGCGAGCTGTGATCATTTTCATACACATTTATGATTACAGCTCCAGATGTTTTGCTTTCCTGACATAACAAGCTTGCTCGTATCAGTGTTGCCCAATTGGGCTTCTTTTGATAGTCTTGGACCGGAGAATAACGCATTGGGCGGGTAGACAAAATTTGGGCTGCTTTTAAAACATGAAAACCACCCAATCAGCTGCTTTTTCTTAGCTTTTGTTATTCAGGTCATGCTATTTTAATATGTCCAAGCTCAAAGTATCACAGTAAAATAATGTGTAATGCAGTCATCAACTCTTTTTTTTCCTTAACGCAACCCATGGTTTAGTTGAACAGAGACCTGTCAATCAATTTACCGTCTTTTATGTTGGTGAGATGTGATGATTCGTGAGTGCTGGGGTTTTGGCGCTAGAGAGGGCAAGATTTTGAATGTGCAGCTATATATTCTTTCATTCATTTTATTTAAGTGATCGCGATGGCAAAGTGGCCTATATATAAGTTATACGATAAAAAGTCTAAGTGACTCGTGATTACACGTGGTGAGAGATGAACAGAAGGCTTCAAAGTATAATTGTAACTGAAGAACAGTTGAATGAGCAGTTAATTAATAATCAAAACTGAATATGGGACTAGTATACGATCTGGATTGACAGCGGATTGACAGATGCTGGACTTGAACAGCTTTGACTGTGCAAAGTTCTGCATCATGTTCTAAAATGTGCACTTCGTGAAAGGTAGACAAAGGTAAGTGCATTATTGTTATTATTATTATTTTATTTTTGCTGTTCGATTATCATAGTAGGCCTATGTATTAATGAATAACATATTTCTGACTGTCGTGCTGTATACATGAACGGGCGTAAATGGCAGCTAAATTTCTTTCTGATCACTCTATTGTGCACTTTTTGCACAAAAACTTGCTTATTTTTACTGTGGACATTTAACTGTTGGCTGAAGTCATTGGTTAAATTCTTGATTGCCACTTTGAAAAGATCTCTGGACATTTTCAGCATATTTTCGGACTCCCTTTAATGTATTTGCTCTGTTTTGATCCATATTCCTGTGAAATTGATTATCTTTATTTTATTTTGTCATCATTAGCCTATTTTTTTTAAAGTGATAAAAAATGGTCTTCATCAACCTTGATTGACATGGCAATGAAATTCTATCACATTATTTTGGCATTTAAAATTTTGGGCTGGTTTTTGTTGAAGTGGGCGGGTTTTGGTGAGCTTTTGGGCTGGGAATCGTCAACCCGATTTGGCAACACTGGCTCGTATAGTTCAGCCAGCACAGAATTAGACTTAGGATGCAGAATCCTTGGGTGCGAATCCCGCGAAAAACATGACCCATGATGAAAGAGCTAAAAGATGAGAGCTTGAAAAACAAGCTAAAACGGCATGCTTGCGTTTGTGTTTTTACGTCACATGCTTTTGTTCATACTATCAGGTAGGTTTAGGTGTACTGTAGATGGTACATTATTTTAAAACGTCATGACGCATTAGAGTTATAGCGCCACTCAACGGACATTTTATGCCAGAAATGAGGCGACACATACAAAACCAATGTCACATAAAACGTACCAAATGTACATTCATCTGTTCCGGGGACACTCTTTTAGTGCCACTCAGTGGACATTTCACATCGAATGTGTCACAAAAAGTACATGGTGATACGTATTTCGCATCTTGCAAAAAAGTTCCCACATGTACGTTTTTGTCATGAGATCAGGTTGACCGTTTATCTCTCTTTTTTTTTTTTTGAGAACCAAAATGACATTTTTAGTTAAACTTATATTTTAATGTAGACTGAACTTTAGGTTTTTAATATTTAGCCAAAGCTAAAAAACAAATGATTTGTTTAAGATCTAACAAGAAATCACTGTTGAGTACACTAAGACCCCATGCATAGATTCCATGCGGTGACAATCTGTATCCAAATTCTATTTCCGGTTCTTAAACGTTTGGAGAGAGAGGGTCAACAGGGGCCAAGTATGTACTTTCCATCAGCCCAAGTTATTTCT
The DNA here is from genome assembly GCA_033026305.1 of Cirrhinus molitorella. Lineage (NCBI taxonomy): Eukaryota > Metazoa > Chordata > Actinopteri > Cypriniformes > Cyprinidae > Cirrhinus > Cirrhinus molitorella. Next base: position 24,232,011 of record CM065122.1, on the reverse strand, counting down.
TCTTCATGTTGAAAGGTTTGTTGCCAACGCAGGGGGTGAATGATCTCAGCAAGTCTTCAGACTTCACAGAAACTGCTCTTCACATGAGCTTAAAGATCACAGAGTGATACACCTGTCCTCTCCCATCAGCTGCATGTCAGAGTTCTGAGCTCTACTTTTAGTCTATGCTCTGACTTTTGCACTAACGTTTCTAATTTGTTCTTTGAGGTTAACTTGTTGTCTCTTTTTTTTATTATTTCTTACATGTTATGCTTCTGACTGCATGTTTAAGAATTTCACTCTACTCTTAGTGTTCATTTAAAAGGTCACAGACCCCTAATGAATGTCTCAGAATAATAAACAGCGTGGGCCACTGCTCTGCAAACCATCAGAAGAACTTCTTGGTCTCTGGTATTTTTATTGTCCAATGACTAAGTGGCACTCAGGGTACAGAGCTGTCTTTGAGGTCTGGTTTAACCAGGTTTCAGAGAGGTCAGATCCTCACGAAGAACAAAATCCCTCTGGAAACACTGCCGGCTGCCAATTAGTGCAGTGATCTCTGGCCCTGCAGGGGAATGTTAAGCTCCGCTGGCCGTCACAGAGCATATACACAAGCGGACAATGCAGCCGGGTGACTCATTTGGATTACAGGACAGGCCCGATCCAATGATCAAATGCGGCCAGTGCTGTGTTGGGATTACCACAGAAAGGTTGTCCAAAGAGGGTATTTGTGTTCAAAGTATTTCTGGCTCGTCAAGAACCCTTGTAATAGAGAAAGGCTTTTTCCCCACTGCATTTTCATGTCTTTTTTTCACAATTTCATTCTTAACATCTAAAGACGTAAAGTAGCTGCCAAGCCGTAATGACCAGTTTCTTGCAATCAAAACTATACTCCCAGATTTATGCCTGAACCACTAAAAAAAAGGCAGATACACTATATACAGATACAAAATCGCCATGTTTTTCAGATAACATGCTATTGATTGCTTTTATTTCGTTTGCTGAAGATGAAATCATGTGCACACAGTGCAGCCAATCACGAGTCACTTCCTTAACAAGAGAAACACAATTATTGAACAAGCCTGTGTGTGGAGACATCATCAATCACCAGACTTCAATGAAACACAAATTTACATGGCGCCACCATAAAAAAACAAGAGCATGAAGGTTGCTCATTGTTAGAGTATCAAATGATGTTCAGTAAATGAATGTTGCTTTTGTACTACTTTTATGACGTAAAAGTTTGCAGCCACTCTTATTACCGAACGCATCACTGGATAATCCAATAAATCATTCATTAAATCATGACCATTTTCCTTTAAATTAATCAGAATGTATGAGGGGACTTTCCAATGAGTCCTAAAAGTCTTCCTTTAAAATATGCAGTGGCCTTTTATTGTAGGAAAATTGTAGAAAACAATGTTTACTGTATATGTTATAGATCATTACTATTATTGTATGTATTAAAGATCATCCTTTTATTAATATGCGTTATACATTGGTATCTTTTTTGAATTATTTCCTTACTTATTTTATTAAAATAAGAGGGATCATACAAAATGCATGTTATTTTTTAATTTAGTACTGACCTAAATAAGATATTTTACTTAAAAGATGTTTACATATAATCCACAAGAGAAAATAATAGTTGAATTTATACAAATGACCCTGTTCAAAAGTTTACATACACTTGATTCTTAATATTGTGTTGTTACCTGAATGATCAACAGCTGTGTTTTTATCTGTTCAGTGATAGTTGTTCTTTTTAAACTGCCAGTTGTTATTCAGAAAAATCTTCCAGGTCCCACAAATTCTTCGGTTTTTCAGCATTTTTGTGTATTTAAACCCTTTCCAAGAATGACTGTATGATTTTGAGATCCGTCTTTTCACACTGAGGACAACTGAGAGACTCATATGCAACTATTACAGAACTATTACAGAAGCTTCAGAAGGAAACATAATGCATTAAGAGCCAGGGGGTGAAAAGTTTTTGAATTTGAAGATCAAGGTAAATTTACCTTATTTTGCCTTCTGGGAAACATGTAAGTACTGTATCTTCTGTGCCTCTGAATCTGAATACTAAAGAGAGGCGGTGCAGATGAGAGCAGCAGCACTGATACTGTTTTTCTCAATGGGAGATAAACGACTCTCCAAAGCCTGAAAGTGACAGACTCCAACTCCACGCCTAATAAAACCAGAACAAAGACAGCCAGCAGCCAGAGCAAACAGCACACACGGCGAGACAGTCAGCGAAGCAGGAACACACACACACACACACACACACACACACACACACACACACACACACACACACACACACACACACACACTCACACACACACACACAGAGACACTTTAACTTCATAAGTCACTGAAGCAGCTACACAGAAACCAAATCTCATTTCCTCTGCAACAATTTTAAAGAAAGAACCATATGTCATGTTTAGTTTAGAAGGAAAAAAACCCTCATTATTCCAGACAGCAATGATATTAATGGTCCACGGCTTTGTGTCCCACACTGAGATCCTCTTGGGAATGTTTTTATTGTTCTCTGAGCTCTGGGGGGAAGTTGCTCTTTTGTGCTGTTTGAGGTTCAGCTCCCTCCTCCAAATTTAAACCTGGGCCGTCTCATGTGAAAAGACAGAAACTGTCCTCAGATCAGCGTGGAAGGAATTTTAAAAACGCAGCCCCGCTGGTCATATACAAAAAGCACAGCGGTATGTTATGGATTAAAGAGATGAGAAACCATTTACACACTCAATCAACCCAATGAAGGTAAACAAGACTATTTATTATAACTCAATTCAACCTTCATGGGAAGGAACACAGCCACGCTTGTAAGGACTGTACATTAACATCTATGAAAGAGTTCTAGTGCATACATATATAAAATGTCCTATTTATTACATTTTTATATTTTTTATAAGCACTACCAGTCAAGTTTTTGAAGATTTTTAATGTTTTTTTTTTTTATTCTCTTCTGCTTACCAAGCCTGCATTTATTTGATCTAAAATACAGCAAAACTATTATATTAAAAGTAAATATTTTTACTATCTAAATAACTTCCTTCCATTTGAATACACTTTAAATTGTGATTTATTTCCATGATCAAAGCTAAATTTTCAGCATCATTACTCCAGTCTTCAGTGTCACATGATCTATCAGAAATCACAATAATATATAGATTTGCTGTTCAAGTAACATTTATTATTATTATTTATTTTTTTTTATTATCAATTTTTAAACAGTTGAGTAAATTGTTTTCCAGGATTCCTTGATGAACAGAAAGATCTACAGATGATCTGAAATAAAAAGCTTTTGTAACATTTTACGCTATAGCATTCAACAGCGTGCTTTTTAGGAAAGAAAAGATGGAAATTAATACTTTTATTTAGTAAGGATGCTTTAAATTGATTAAAAGTAATAACTAAGACACTTATAATGTTACAAATGATTTATATTTCAGATAAACACTGTTCTTCTGAACATTCTATTCATCAAAGTAACCTGAAAAAACCCTACTCAGCTGTTTTCAATGTAATAAATGATGCTAAAAAACAGGAATAAATGACATTTTTCAAATATATTCAAATAGAAAACAGTTATTTTAAATAGTAAAGATATTTTACAATTTTACTGTTTGCTGTACTTTGGATCAAAAAATGCAGGCTTGGTAAGCAGAAGAGACTTCTTTAAACAGTAACATTAAAAACATTAAAAATCTTGTGTATACTGTATATATATATATAAGTTTCAATTTAATGTTTAATGTTGTTATGAAAAAAAAATTAAGTAGCAACAGCTCTTTTCTTTGATGTGCAACCAAGTAAAATGGATTATTAAATAGGACAACTTTGGTTGTTGATTGTATGAAGGCAGATTGGGTAAATGCAAATTCACCTTATCTATTTTCTAAATGTTTTTTTTTTAAATCTTATTCTGAATGATTCATCTGTTCATGTTTTTTTTTTGACCTTCTTTATAATTTTTTATCAAAATGTCATAAACCACACCACTATCCTACAATCGACTGCAAGTTTTCCTGCAATGCCAACTGTAAATTAAATTTTAGTAGGATTATAACTAAACATGCAAAATTTTTTGCATCAACACATTGGGATTAGTTAAATATGGTCACATTTTTATTTCTACTGGTTTTTGTGACAATAAAACATGACAGCATTTGCAATAGTCAAGTAGGAATAATACAAAATATACTTAATTTGTTAATTAGTTAGTGCTTCTGGTCCATATTTTTTAAGCACTGACATTTATGCAGTGATCAGATCTTTTCTAGAGACATTCGCACCATTTAGAAAACTAGAACAACACATCCCGCATCCTCTCATTGCTGTGCTCGGCCTGTGTGACAGAATCTGGGATCAGAGCCACAGGACCTTCCCACATAGAGACTTCTAATGCTCAGTCTGGGAGCCTCAATTTGCTCAATACAAATCCAGTGAGGCAGCATAAGTTAATTCCACTGCTTTAGCTGCTAAACGCTGTTTTGCAATCCGTCTGTTTTTCTGTCCTATTTAGCATGTCATCACAAGCGTTACTAGTACTCCATTGACAGACCTTCCTGACACAGCAACTTCCTGTGCACACAGTTTCTCCACCACTGGCCGAATGGCCGTCTCCGTCTGAATCCACCAAAGAGATAAGGTTTTGCTGATTTGCTTAGTCAAGTTAATTAGCCTCTGCTGGTAGGTGCCATAGCTACACCATTTGGCTGCAAAACACATCAAGTCATTGTATCCAAGTCACAGACATTTCATTATATTATTGTAGATTATTCATCAGTGTCCAGCTGCGTTTGAAGGGAGCCTAAAATTGTGGAATTGACTTATATTACAACTCCAGACAGTCACTAGTGAGTGATCTTCTTCTTCTTTGTGGTGCATTAACCAATCAGCCAAGCCATGATGCAATTTTTCCTGCGGCTCCAGGCTGATTATTCACTGATCAGTCACGAAAGCATCTGTGAGCCCATCAGCAAAGATTGGAAATCACATTCAGCTAGTGAATCCTGCCATTGAGATGAATGGGAATGCTAGCTTTCTCCTGCATGAGGTTACCATGGCCTTAATGGAAACATCCATCTGACTGTATTAATATTCCAGTGTGGATGATGTCTCTTATGTCTCAATGATTTGTAGTTCTTATGATTGAGGATCACAATGGTAACAGTCTTGTGAAAGCTGGGATCAGCAGGATCACAGAATCCCAGATCCTGAAAGTGGGTGCTGCCAAGCTGTGGGTTTGTCTTTGGGAAAACACTGCATTACTGTGATTGGTCGGCAGCTCTACGTTACAAACCATCCCTTCACAGCAAGATATGCACTCCTGCAAGACAGAACCACATTTTGTAAGTGAATAAATTGGTAGAAGAGATGAAAAAATGAAAATTCTGTCATTAAATAATAACCCTGATGTTGTTCAAAACCCGCAAGTCCTTCGTTCATCCTCTAAACACAAATTAAGATATTTGTGCTTTGTGACTCTGCATAGACAGCAATGCAACTACCATGTTCAAGGTCCAGAAATGTAGTAAGGACATTGTTAAAATAATCAAGGGAACGAGAAGAAATTGTGTCAGTTGCGTTGCTGTCTATGCAGGGTCAGAAAGCTCTTTGAAAATAGATTGTGTCAGAAGATGAACAAAGGTCTTACGGGATTGGAACGGCATGAGGGTGAGTAATTAATGACAGAATTTAAATTTTTGGGTGTACTAACCTTAAAAGTATAGTGTGTATGTGGATACTCACATGGTGTGTGTTTTTGTAATGTCTACAGCCAGCTAACTGGCATTCTTCACGCTTTGCACATCTTTTGGTAACAAATTTTGTCTTTCCATGATGGTTGAAATGGTGTATTGTCATACAATATTGGGTATCTATAAATAAAATGAAAATAAAATGAAACAGGTTGTTAGGAATCTAAAAGGATATTGCTTTACGAAGTGCCTGAACAATTCCATTAAACAACTCTGTTTAAATCTAGAGAACTCTGTGAAGATCTCAGAGCGGTGGGTTTGTTTTTAGTAAACTCACTCTGAGGACACCACACATCTTCTGCCCAGCGGTTACAGCTGTAGTTGTCTAAGGCCTGTTCACATGTGAAGCACTTGAAACTCTTGGGATACGGGGTGGCTGCACAGACATGAACACTGTGTTACAGTATCACTATAAAGTCACTGGAAGATATGGTAACACTTGATTATAACATTCATTAATAATGTCAACAAACATGATTACATTATTGCTTAACAGATCATTGGTTAAAAGGTTAGTTCACCCAAAAATGAAATTTCTGTCATTAATTACTCACCCTCATGTCGTTCCAAACCTGTAAGACCTTTGCATTTGGAACACAAATGAAGATATTTTTGATGAAATCCAAGAGCTTTCTCACCTTCCATAGATAGCAATGCAACTGACACGTTCAAGGCCCAGAAATGTAGTAAGGACGTTGATAAAAAAGTCCTTGTGAAGGCAAAGACTTGAGTTGTTTTTGTTTTTAGTTTTTGAACAGAAAAAGTATTCTCATAGCTTCATAAGCTTAAGATTGAACCACTGATGTCACATGGACTATTTTAGTGATGTTCTTACTACCTTTCTAGGGCACAGAGAGCAAGGGTCCTACCACGTTCGAGGTCCAGAAAGATAGCAAAAACAGACAAAATAGTCCGTGGCTTAAGCGCAATTCCAAAAATTTACAAAAAATACTTTTTGTTAGGGCAGCACAATTAATCGAATTTCTAATCGCGATCACAATTACAGATGCCACGATTACGTAATTGTTCAAAGCCACGATTGCAAAAAAATTTAAATACTACATACATTATTCTGCACGCTTAAGAGGCTTGTTTAGATATGCACAATATTGTTATCGTGGGCACATCAAAATGACAAATTTTGACTTAATAGGCTATTTATTTTTAAACTTTTTTACATTTTAACCTGGACTACAACATGCCCTGGATATTGTTTGAAAGTGTTTTTACTTTTTTTATTTAAAGAACCCAAACCAATTTGTGGCAACGAGAAATGCAATACAATTTTTTTTTAGTGTTTTTAGCTTGTTTTTTATTTTTACATAAAATGATGGCATGCAGTTGATTCAAACAATGGTATAAAGCTATTTAAAACATCAATCAATGTAATAATCGACAATTATGATTTCTGTCATAATCCTGCAGCCCTACTTTTTGTTGCTCAAAAAAACACATGCTTTTCTCTAAATGTAAACAAGACGCAGCACATGGGTCTTCTACATCAGCAGTACCACACGCATGTGTTGTTTACATGCAGATCATGTTTACATGCTTTTTGAAACTCTCCCAAATGGGGCTAGGGTGATGCAGAATAGATGAATTGCTGAAAAATGTTATTTTAGTTTTTTTTTTTTTTTTTTCAACCACTGATGTCACAAGGACTATTTTGTCAATGTTTTTGGTACCTTTCTGGACCTTGAACATGGTTAAGACCCTTGCTGTCTATGGAGGATCAGAGAGCTCTAAGATTTCATCAAAAATATCTTAATTTGTGCTCCGAAGATTAGCGAAGCTTTTACGGGTTGCAATTTTAATTTTTGGGTGAACTAACCCTTCAGTGTACAATATAAGCGGTAAAGGAGGTCTTTTTTTAAGACGTGTCTTATGCTTACAAAGGCTGCATTTATTTCTCTCAAATACACAGTAAAAACAGTATTATTGTGAAATATTATGAGGCTTTAAAGTATTTTATCTAATTTAATATGTTTTCAAATCTAATTTGCACTAGTCACACGAGTGTCACATGATCATTCATCATTATCATCAGTTCAAAAGTCCAATTTATTTGAAATATATTTTTTTGTAACATTATAAATGTCTTTACTTGCACTTTTGAGCAATTTAATGCATCCTTTCTGAATAAAAGTATTCACTGACCCCAAACATTTGAATATGAGTGTACATACAACAAAATGAACAGGAATAAACAACCTTACCTTCTACAGCAGGCATGACATTGTAGAAGTCAATGCTGTCACTTGTCACCAAATCAACAAGAAGCTGGATGAGAACAGTGACTAAGGCCAGCTCTGCTGCCATGTTTTAACACTGATAGTTACTCCTAAAATAAACAGTTGAAGATAAAGTTAAAGTCTCATCACAATATTATAATTTTTGGCATGGATTGGGTAAATACATACAGCTTTGGATGAACAGGAACCCATTTCTTCACTAAAGAAAATATAAATGGTTATAACTGGGCATTGTTTTTCGTTACATAAGTATTTTATATAAAAGAAAATTCTTCATTGTCATTTGTTAACATTAGTTAATGTATTAACTAACATGAACAAACAATGAACATACATTTATTACACTATTTATTCTTCTTCGTTAATGTTAAAATAGTCATTAATTGTTTGTTCATGTTCAAACACAACTTGAGATTTTAATAATACATTAATAAATGCTGAAATTAACATTAACTAAGATTAATAAATGCTGTATAAGTATTGTACATTCTAACTGTAGTTAGTTAACTATTGTTAACTAATGAACCTTAATGTAAAGTGTTACCGAAAAATTCTAACACTGATGCCTACAGCTATACGATAACCTACCTATTCATTCATATCCATCATAATCTCTTTTAACAGAATAATTACAAAGCACAAATTTCTGAATAACAGGAGAGAATTGTAGGTGATGGATAGTTGAACACATTAGTCCTTTTAATTACAGCAAAGGCTCATACTCTGAAGAACTACAACCTATGAATTCTAATTATCCAAACAGCATTCATTTCATGCATTATTCAATTTACTGAATGTGCTGGAGTCACTAATAAGTGCATTTGCATAAAGCCCTCTAGTACTTCAGTTGCAAGTACCTACATTTTTTTCATGCAGAAAATCATAATCCAGCATAAGGCCTTACAACTGATGACAAGGGAGTAAAGCCCCATCCACGTCTTCCTGAATCCGCCCCCATATTAGAAATGTCTTGCACCTGCCCTTGGCATTTTAAGAAGCAGTAAGGCACGGTGACCTCAGAGGTTAATGATTAAGGCCGAACACATTCTCTGAGGACATTAACATGCTCTAGTGCTTGTTTCCATCAGTGTTCAGTTACACAGCATTGGCAATCTCACTGTGTGTAATGGGCGTTAGACTAGTGTGTAACTTATTTCCTGTCTGAACAAACATAAAAATGAAAATAAATAAGTTTAAATATCACTTTTTTTCAAATCAAGTACTTAAATCACTAAGCAACAGTACGCTAAAATCCACAGGCTCTACTTCATCTCTAGACAGCATATGGTTTAAAAGCAAACAGATGAGTGTCATTAATCTTGCAGCAGTGACAATCTACCGCCAAGGGTCTCTAGCAGAGTAAAGAGAGATCACACATATATAATGACTGACAGCACAACAGCAATCAGCTCCACTGACCCAGAGGTTAAAACGCAAACAGGGGCCTGTAGTCTGAAGCCTTTCAGCTCCTAACGTAAGTGCTCTTAGGTCACAAGCCAGCCAGGGCACATGTAGGGACTTAAAAGCAGTTCATTAAGAGTGAAGAGCATAAAATGGCCATTTGCATGCATCTTTATGTTGGCGTATTTATGCTGAATTTAAAGGCGCACAAACATGTACTCATTCTTACATAAACAAAGGTTGCATTCTGAAACATGGTGGGACTTTAGATCAAAACCGTAGTCTAGTTTGATATTTAAATGCATTCTTTGAAGGCAAATGTGATGTAAATGAGCTCTAGAGGCTAGTTCTGTCTGACTGGTTCGAGAGTTTCAGAGGCCTGTTGGATTGCTTCAGCGATTTGTGAGGCCACCTGAATAACCAAGACTTTTAAAAGTAGCTTCTTCAATTTGCTAATTAATATTTAGAACTTACAGAAACTGCCTAAATTTGTTTAAAAAACAGCCAGTATATACTATAAAATATAGCACCATACTTATCAAATATCAAATAATATAATTTAAAAATAAACTTCATTTACACAAAATAAACTTTAGACCAAATATACATGAATTTGAAAATCAAAACATACAAAAAACAAAGACTTACCTTTTATTTGTATGAAAAGCCTGTAGGTTTAACATTTCAGGCATACAGTCTCCCTGAGGAAATGTCCAGAGGCTCCTGTCTTGACTGAGACTTTCAAAGGAAAAGGAAAGAGAAAGCTAAGAAAGTCATTTTCCATTTCAGCTCTCTCTCAAAACAACAGAAAAGAAACCACAGACCCCAACGTCCTGACCACCCCCGCTTCTGATTGGACAGCAGGTGCATTGTGTGGGTGGAGCCTCTGACCATTGTGTGAAGTCGACAGTGTGGTGTCAAGCCAGTCTAGCCCATGTAATTAGCATTCACACAAACACACTTAGCACACACCCCATCCCTATAACCTCTGGAACACCCACAACACAACACTCTGCTAGATTAACTGTATTTTCCTCAAAACACTACATGAGCGAATCGCGCATTGATTTTTGCTAAAACTGTAGAGATCAATACTAAAACCCACAAAGATATGAGGTGCTTGATGGCCTTTGGAGGAGGGGGTTGCACAGTCAATTGCTTTATTACTTTGAAATATAGTTGAAGCCAAAAGTTTACATACACCTTGCAAAATCTGGAAAATGTTAACTTTGTAGGGATCTTACAAAATGCATGTTATTTTTAATGAATAAGATATTTCACATAAAAGATGTTTACATATAGTCCACAAGAGAAAATAATAGTTTATAAAAATGACCCTGTTCAAAAGTTTACATATGCTTTATTCTTAATACTGTGTTGTTACCTGAATGATCAACAGCTGGGTTTTTTGTTACACTCTTAAAAATAAGGGTTTCAAAATAAGAGGGATCATGACTGTATGATTTTGAGATCCATCTTTTCACACTAAGGACAACTGAGGGACTCATATGCAACTATTACAGAAGACCTTCAGAAGCTACAGAAGATACATACATGTTTCCCAGAAGACAAAATAAGTTCAAATTACCCTGATCTTTAAATTCAAAAAGCTCTTAATGCATTGTGTTTCCTTCTGAAGCATCAGTGAGCATTTGAACCTTCTGTAATAGTTGCATATGAGTCCCTTCGGTTGTTCTCAGTGTGAAAAGTTGGATCTCAAAATCATATAGTCATATATAGTTCAAATATACAAAAAAGCTAAAAAACCAAAGAATTTGTGGGACCTGAAGGCTTTTTCTGAAGAACAGCGGGCACTGTTCAGGACAAACAAGGGAGTCATGAACAACTATCACTAAAAAACAAAACAACAACAGATCATTCAGGTAACAACACAGTATTAAGAATCAAGTGTATGTAAACTTTTGAACAGGGTTGTTTTTATAAATTCAACTATCATTTTCTCTTGTGGACTATATGTAAACATCTTTTATGTGAAATATCTTATTCAGGTCAGTACTAAATATAAAATAACATGCATTTTGTATGATCTTTCATATTTTGGTCAAATAATTAACATTCTGCAGATTCTGCAAGATGTATGTAAACTTCTGACTTTAACTGGATCTAGTAGTGAAATTCAATTTATTTAAACGACTATTGAGGATCTTACTTGGCTAATAAGCTCATAATGAATGATAATTATATAGAAACTTTTTTTGATAAAAAAAAACTAAACAGTAAAAACAGTAATGTTGTGAAATATTACTACAATTTAAACTATTTTTTATTTATATATTTTAAATGTCATTTATTCCTGTGATGAAAAGCTGAATTTTCAGCAGTCTTACTCCAGTCTTCAGTTTCACATGATGTAAAGTATTAAAAAAGTAGAGCTTTTGACAGCTGTTTATCACTAAGTTTAAACCTTCTGTCATGCATTTGGATGGTGAGGAAAATAAGCTGTTGAATTTGAGCCAGGACTGCTAAAACATGAAAATGAGCAGTTATTGCCAATTATTTCTGTCCTTTTTTATTATTCAGGTCATTTAGGCTTTAGTTCCTCAATGGGATATGCTTTGGATGAATTGCAAATTAAGTTATATCTAATGTAATTTAATTAGACTGATTGAGTTATACATAGTTTTATGTTTGCAACAAAAGTGAATCTACAGTTTGACCTATAACTGTGAGCAGCACCAATACCTCACAGTACAGTATGTGTTATTCCTCTGGAGAGCTGCCATTGAGAGGTGAGATCAGCAGCAAGTAAAGTGAGGAAAAGACTGCTGAGCGTACAAATCACATCTAAACCACAGTAACAGGCAATACAGGAGGCTTCTGTGTCACTGCTAACTCTCTCATACAAAATGCTGGATAAAAAGGATTTTATGTACTTTGTAAAATATATCATGGCCTTCTGCCAGTCCCCATAAAAAGCTGCATATGAAGTATCAATGAAACATGATATAGCATTGCTTATATGATATCTTGAGTCTGAGCTGTCCCTCACAGCTGTCACAGTAAATATACAGCTGTGGAATCTTCACGTCTTGTGTAAATATCACACCACAGTGAGTTTTAGTGCATCCTTTGAGCTTTATACAAGCCTGATGTGCTGACAGGGCTAGAATTACAGGAATGTTCCCAGACTAACCAGAGCTTTTAAAAATCCCTCAAATTAATGGTGGATTACCCATTGAATATCCAAATAAAAGAGTGGTGATATTCTCAAATACATTCCTGAATATTTCAACACTGGTTTGGTATTTCGCATTTATGTCTTTCAGTGAAGGTTTAACGCTCTAAGCTTTATGTCATGGCACTATTTCTATAAAAATAAATAATGCTTCTTTAAACACATTTTAGTGCAGGATGCAAATCACCCACTGTCTCGCCTCCAGGGAAACCGACTGACGGTTTCAAAACAAAGAGGCTTAACAGGATTTGAAAGAAACGAATCAGGGACAAATTGACGTGACTTCAGGGTTTTTGTTTAGTTAGTCTTAGAACTAGTCAATTCACTGTTTTAGAAGCCAGAAAATAAATCAAATATGTAATATTTATAAAGTAAATAATTTGTTTTGATTGTTTTGAGATATGCGTTTTCTTATTATGACTTGAACATGGCATGAATTGTAAAATTACCAGTCATGCTAAATAAATTATTTTCAGAGGCCTGTCACACAGGAAGGTTCTTAAGAGTTTCTTACAGTCACATGATGAAATTATGGTTTATTCTTTGTTCTTTAGGTCAGGTAACAATCCGAGTAAGTTCAAAATCAAAGTCAAAAGTTTTTGAACAATAAGAATTTTAATATTTAATATTGTTTTTTTTTTTTTTAAAGAAGGCTCTGCTGCTCACCAAGCCAGCATTTATTTGATCAAATTCTGAAATATTTTTTCATTTAAAAGAACTGTTTCTATTTGAATAGATTTAAAAATGTAATTTATTCCTGTGATCAAAGCTAAATTCCAGTCTTCAGTGCCACATGATCCTTCAGAAATCATTCTAAGATGATGCTTTGCTGTTCAAGAAACATTTATTATTATTATTATTATTATTATTATTATTATTATCCAAAAATCAGCATTTATCTGAAATAAAAGGTTTTTATTGTAACATAATCTACTGCACTATACTATTCAAAAGATTTGAGTCAGTATAATTTTATTTTATTTTTTATAGAAATAATACTTTTGTTTAGCGAGGATGCTTTGAATTGATCAAAAGTGATAATGAAACCATTTAGAATGTTGCTGTTCCTCGGAACCTTCTATTTTTCAAAGAAAGCTGTTCATCTACTTTTTGAGCATAATAAAATAATTTCTGAAGGATCACGTGACACTGGACTAAAAATTCAGCATTAAAATCACAGAAATAAATTACATTTTAAAATATATTCAAATAGAAAGCAGTTATTTTAAATAGTAAAAATAGCTTAGAAATTTCATTATTTTGCAGTAAATGCAGGCTTAGTGAGCAGATTTCTTTTAAAAAATAATAAAAAAAAAATCTGACTGTTCAAATACTTTTGAATAGTGTATGTCCAGGAACACTATATTGCTCTGTCAGCTCTTTTACTGGAAGACATTGTTGACAGATTTACTACTTTGTTTTGAAACCAGCAGATTTCTCTGTCTTTTGACAGAGAAAAACAGGACTCATGATGTGCTCTTCTATACGTGTTGATGGTTCCACCCTTCTCGAGGGCCGGAGGGCTTTTCTGATGGCCTGAGGGCTGGTGGATCCATTTCATTATATTATACAGTGCTCTATTTTTGCTTCTTTGAGGTTACAGTTGAAAAAAAGAGGAACGTAAAGAAACTGGAGGGAAAAAAGAGGCCTAAAGTACACATGATGTCACATGAAATCTAATCTTAAATGATGTACCAATCTAGAAATCATTTAGTAGCTTTTTGTCCTGTGAATGTCATGATTTAATGCTCCTCGACAACCTTCTCGTAAATGTGATCCTAAGTCTAGCCATTTAAACAATTTGTCTGAACATGAAGATAAAAAAAGAAGAAAACATTCCCACAGTTCACTTGGAGGCACCTGCATGGGTACGACCCAGATCCTGACCATTCAAGTGAAAAACACTTAAACCCACATGTCACGTATCTTGAAATATGTCACAACTGAAAGCTTAGCATGAATTAGAAAAATAAGCTTTAAAGACCAAAACGCCCTGGTTCCAGGACACTTTCATCAAATGAAAGATTTGAGGAATCAAATTTCTGTCAGAATATGGGTAGAAACTGACTTCAAAGTAATATTTATAAGACCTCCATGTTGCTCAGTGCACATTAACACTGGCAGAATTTCAAGTACAACACACTCAAGTGTATATTTACCAAGCTCATGAATCACCAAAGCATAGCAACACTAAAAGAACAATACAAACATTCAAATGTTTCTGTTACCTGAGATTTCCTCGATCCTCAAATGGGTAAAACACTTCCTCTTTCTCTTCAAAACCACTTTTCTCATTAAGATACTGATAAAAGCTGAAGCTGATAAAAAAAAGAAAAGAACAGTGGAGTCACCACACAAATAAAGTTCATCCAGACTGCTTACTGGACAAACATCTTCATTTCCACTCTGAAATGAAACGTCTATCTCACCACATTTATATCCCCTTTGTCTTATTTGTCAATGACTAGTTAGGTATGTTGTGAGCCCACCTTCACAGGAAGACAGCCTGCCATAAACACACCAGGTCAAGGATATAAACTCAAGGGGGCTTTGTGTGACTCCTTTTATTGCTCATTTGTGATTGGTGCCTTTCCCACTCATTTATCAATGCTGACCAAGTCAGCACACAGACATGTAGGTTGTAAAACACAAAGGCCCTAAGGACAATACACCACAACTCAAAAAAGGGCTATTAGTACTCTGGTGGACTTACAGACATTTTTAATGAAAAGCTATATGCACTATATGCAGAATTTAAGCAGTATTTTAATGTAAATTATTGTGCAGTATTTATTAATAATACAACATTTATTAAAACTAATTCACAACTGCATTACAACTCAAATAAAAAAAAAATTATAAAAAAATAATAAATTAAAGGGCTTTCTAAAACAATTACTACTGAGAAGAAAACAAAGAAAATGAGCTAATTTAGTTATTTCAGTCTATGTTTGTTCAAGGGAGGGATGTAGATTTTACCAAAAGTTTAATCTGTTAATTTTGTAAATCTATTACTGACTTGCATAATCTTTTCCATCCACACAAAAACATCAGACGGGCAATTGTTCACTGTTATATAAAACTGCCATGTAAAGATTCCATTATATCCTTCAGGCTATGTCATGGGGATAACGGAGGTGACGTACTGTAATAAATTCAGTATAATGCCTTTCTGTTACCCGATCAGGTCTAGTCGTGCCTAAGTGAGATTTGTGTGGAAAATCCCTGAGGTGTGTATTTATGTCTATGTGAAGATGAAGGTCATGGTAAGTTAGGATCAAAATGGAGCTTGCAGTGGATCATTTTCACTTGTGTCATGGCATTTCATCTGAACTGAGAACAGCAGGGAAGACCAGGACTAGTTGTTGCACATTTTAGGTTTAAGTCAATTTATGCTTAGGCACATACCTTAATGTCCTGATTACAAAAACTGCTTTTTTTTGTCATGTTTCCACCACTGCTGTCCTGGAAAAAAGATACAGACCAGTCACTAATTTGCCATTAAACAATGGAAAAATCTGTAATCAATCATTTATATACAGCTGAAGTCAAAAGTTTATACACCTTGCAGAACCTGCAAAATGTTACTTATCTTACCAAAATAAGAGGGATCATACAAAATGCATGTTATTTTTTATTTAGTACTGACCTGAATAAGATATTTAACATAAAAAACGTTTATAATTTATAAAAATGACTCTTTTTAAAAGTTTACATACACTGATAAAAATGATTTTGTGGTGAAGTAAATAATAAAGAAAAATGCATTTAATTTTTACATTAAATAATTTAGTTCAAGGCCAGAATAAAAAGTAAATTCAATATTAGTACTCAATTTAAGCTTGTAGAATTTCAAAGTTGAATTTTTAAGTACATTTTACTTGGAATTGTTTGTTATTTTTACAAAGATTGTTTAAGAAAATATCAAAGTCATGATCTCGTTGTTCCCATCATGCACTTGGGCATGAATAATTAATACGGTTAAATTTTTTGCTGTTTTCGAGATGTATTTACACTGTTTTATGGCTGCTTTTGTTGTTAGGTTAAGTAACTTGCTGTTTTGTAACATCTAGAGTTTATTTTCTACTCAAAATGACCCATTCATACTCAAAAACTATTCACTGATTGTTACCGTCATTGTGTTATATTCCACGTATTGAGGTCTCTGTGTTCATTTGGTTCATAACTACTTTAAGTCAACATATAACCTTCAAAACAATAAGAAGCTTATGTACATGTTTGTAAGTGAGCCACATGCTTTAATGGCATTTTTTTATTTCAGTGCTATGATCTTTGAGTAAAGTTTACAAACCATGGCTGAGTGAATTGTGCTTGAGGACTGCAGGGTAAACTTAAAATAATTAAGTAGAAAACATGTCCTGTACTGTCCTGAACATTTAAACTGCCTGCTGTCCTTCAGAAAAATCCTTCAGGTCCCACAAATTCTTTGGTTTTTCAGCATTTTTGTGTATTTGAACCCTTTGCGACAATGACTATGATTTTGAGATCCACTTTTGAGATCCATTTTTCACACTGAGGACAACTGAGGGACTCATATGCAACTATTACAGAAGGTTCAAACGCTTTCTGATGCTTAAGAAGAAAACTCTGCATTAAGAACCGGGGGTGTAAACTTTTTGAATTTGAAAATTAGGGTAAATTGAACTTAACTGTATCTTCTGTAGCTTCTGAAGGACAGTACTAAATGAGAAAATATGATATTTAGAAAAAATAAGCAAAATGTACACATCTTCATTCTGTTCAAAAGCTCTTAATGCATAATTTTTCTTTCTGGAGGATCAGTGAGTTGCTTTTGTGAAAACTTCCTTGTGTGACAACTAGCTGTGACCTGCTGTTTAGTTTGCTTAATAATAATTAATAACTTAAATCTATAAACCTCCAATGATTATAAAATTAGTCAATTTAATACTTAACATCTTGGCATGTATTTAAACGAAGGCAAATATCCATATAACGAAAGGATGTCTTTTCATGTCAATTTTTTAAAATAAACAAACTCAAAGCTTCTGATATCTGACATAATCTACTCCTCAAAAGTTTGGAGTCGGTAAGATGCAGAAAACACCTTTGCTGTAAATGATCAGAGGAATGAGCCGCAGCGTTTGGCACCTGCACTTAACCGGGAAAGAGGTTCAGAAAGGAAAGCTGAACGTCTCCTTCCACAGCAATTTTAAGGGTTCAACGGCCACCCTGGTAAAATTACACACGTCTCATATTTCGCGTTAAATTTCTTTGTGGGCCCTTTCCCATGTATTGATTACTTTTTGGTATGTGACACCTTAAAGCAGCTTAGAAAGTCTTTAAGAATTTCTGAGAATGTGCATTTGGTCACTTAACCTATTCTAGCTGACCTAGCCCTTCATTAGTCCATCCCAGTTAAAATTAGGGTCTTTTTTAAAGGAATACGCTCTCAAAAGAGAAGCAAATTGGTCTTCAGTCCCAAAGGCAAAATGGTCTTCAGTCCCAGTTACTATTGTGTTCAAGATTTCAGAACTGCCATCTGCTTCCATAATTAGCATAATCTTCACTTCAAGAAGAATTTAATACAATCTCATGGTAACCAGTGCATAACAAGTGTGTATAGCTTATCTGTGCATACAGAAGCAGAAGTATCCCTTCCCAAGGTTCATATATTGAGAAAGGAAACCTTGAGTGTCAGCCGCTCTCATTACATGGGGGTGAGAGACCAGGGTCTGTTTAATTGGCCAACTGATTACAGCGCATACGCTCTTTCACTCCCCCGTTCTCCTGCAGACTCTCAGAAGCCTTCCTGTTCTCTGGCCTGCAGGTTCAGAGAGATCAGAGCCCCGCAACAACGGCTTCCTTTGTGTGCTTCAGTGGGCTGGGAAATGGAGATGAGTTTGTCCATTTGCCTCTGAGGCCACAGCGAGGGCTGGATGGGGCCCTGGGAGAAACGCAGGCTCAGGTATCACTAACGGCAGGTGAAGCATATGGCTCTGAACTGGTATCTAGCTGGACAAGATTTGGAAAAATCCAGTATGACTGTAGTGTTGTTATGTTCTGCAAATGATTTGCCTCACACTGGAGCCAAGACATTCTTAAAAGCGATAGGTCACCCAAAAATTTTAATTCTGTCATTAATTACTCACCCTCATGTTGTTCCAAACCCATAAAACATTCGTTCATCTTTGGAACACAAAATTAAGGTATTTTTGATGAAACCTGAGAACTTTCTAACCTTGCACAGATGTTGTGGTACTGTCGTGAAAGCGTGTCGAAGACCGACACGAAAGAGAAGAAATTGTTGAAGAAGTCGTTTTATTTTCTTTGCACACAAAAAGTATTCTGGTAGCTTCCTGAAATTGAGGTTAAACCACTGATGTCACATGGACTATTTTAAAATGTCCTTACTACCTTTCTGGGCCTTGAAGGTGGTAGTTGTATTGCTGTCTATGCAGCGTCAGAACGCTATCGAATTTCATCAAAACTATCTTAATTTGTTGTCTGAAGATAAACAAAAGTCTCACAGGGTTGGAACAACATGAGGGTGAGTAATTAATGACTTGTCATGAATTGTCATTTTTGGTTGAATTATCTCTTTCAATAATTATGTTGCACCTTGATTAGTCTAAAGCCTGAGTTTTCAACCAGAGACTTTTATTCCAAAATCAAATGTGATATATATATGTACTGGCTCAATAATTAATAAGCAAAAGTGTTGTCAAAGACATGAACAAAAGAGAAGTGAAGCTGCTAAAATAGTCACAACTCAACCTGACTCTATGCAATGCACGTTTTTTACAGACGAAATCGAGATGATAATGAAACAAAAATAAAGGAATAAAAACGAGACTAAAATATTAGGGAGGGACGATCTGGAAAGATATTCATTCAGAACGAATCTGCTGTGTGGTTATCAGTGTTCATTTCGCTGACAAATAATTTTCGTCCTACTTTTTGTCAACAACAATTTTTCACAGACGATAACAAAACAAAAACTAGTTTTGAATGACAAAAATTAAGATGAAAATCTATTGACATTTTTGTCAACAAATAAAACCGAGATGAAAATGTTAGGGAGGGACGATTTGGGAAGAGATTAATTCAGAACGAATCTGCTACGTGGTTATCAGTGTTAATTTCGCTGCCAAATAATTTTTGTCAACAACATTTTTTACCGACAAAACAAGATGATAATGAAACAAAAATTTGTTTTGAATAACAAAAACTATGACGATAACGTATTTACATTTTTGTCAATGAATAAAAATGAGATGAAAATGTTAGGGAGGGACAATTTGGAAAGAGATTCATTCAAGTGAATCTGCTGCATGGTTAGATTTGAACTTATAGTGATCTACAGTGCATTCAGAAAGTAATCACAACACTTCACTTTTTTCACAGACTTCAGAAACAGGATTGTATTGGGGCACAGACCTAGGGATGGGTACAGAAAAGAGCACAGTGGCCTCCATCATCTGTAAATGCTAGAAGTTTGGAACCATCAGGACTCTTCTTAGAGCTGGCCTACTGGCCATACTGAGCAATTGATTGAGAAGGGCCTTGTCTATAGTGGTGACCAAGACCCTGATGGTCACTGTAGTTGAGCTCCATGATCATGTGGAGAAAAAGAGAAACCTACAGAAGGACAAACATCACTGCAACATTTCACCAATCTGGTCTTTACGGCGGTGTGGCCAAACTCAGTCCTCTTCTCAGTGAAGATACATGAAAACACAATTGGAATTTGCAAAAAGCACCTAAAGGACCCTCAGACCCTGAGATACAAGATTCTATGGTCTGATGAACCTCAATTCTAAGCTCTGCTCATCACCTGCAGAGTACCACCATCAACAGGGCAATGACCCTAAGCACACCGCAAGGGTATAGGCAACTCTGGGAATGTCCTTGAGTGGCCCAGCCATAGCCTGGATTAGAACCCAATCAAATATTTCTGGAGAGACCTATAAATGTGCATCTGCTCCCATCTAACCTGACAGAGCTTGAGAGGTGAAGAGATGAGGAGAAGAATGGCAGATAATTGCCAAATGATGATGAGCAAAGCTTGTAGCATCATACTCAAAAGACTTTAGGCTGTAATCGGTGTAAAAGGTGCTTCAACAAAGTATTGAGCAAAGGCTGTGAATACTTATCTACAAGGGAATTTTTTTTTTAGTTTTAATAAATTTGCAAAGATTTCAAACGAAAGTCTGTCACGTTGTCATTATGAGGTATTGTTTGTAGAATTTAGAGGAAAATCATTAATTTAATCCATTTTGGAATAAGGATGTAACATAACAAAACGTGGAAAAAGTGAAGCACTGTGAATACTTTCCGGATGCACTGTATCCGACAGGACATAAGCTAGCATATATAAAATCTGGATAAATTTAATTGTTACTTTATGAGAAGTGGTCTCATTTAATCGTAATATAAAAGCAAGTGTCACAGCAGTTAAAAATGTTTCTATCATGAAAAAACCTTAATATCAAACCTATACAATGAGTTTGGTCATTTTAGAGAAATGCTTGATAAATGCATTACACTGTAATTAAACCAATTTGATTTTAGCTAACTAAATCTAATGTAGACTTAGTTTACTAAAACTAAATGGCATTTTAGTCAAAAGACTATGACTAAAACAAAATCAAAATTTACTGTCAAAATTAACACTGGACTCTACAGAAGACAACAACCACTGACAGCCTAAACTACTAGAGTAAACAAGGGTAAATCAGTCTATGTGCTGCACAATGTGATGGCTCCCTTATTTATTCACATCCCAGCACAAGAACTGATACACACAGCAAGGAAGGCAGCAGGCCAAACCTTCACACAATAGTAGGTCTGAAACTCACAAAGGACTCACAAAATAGATTGTAAACAAAACTTTCCAGCAAAAGCGTCTAACCAACATGTTTTTAGTCCCTTTGTCTTTATATATATATATATAAAAAAAAAAACAGTTCAGACCAAATACAATAAAGTATTTGTGTTTGGTTATCATGAATAGTAATGAATGGCAGAAAGAGTAATCAGGAGATTTGCAGAGAAACAGATACGCCCCAAAGGGCGTAACACTTTACTTTCCTAAAATGTGCTGCTTTTGTAATCACTAAGATCTGAATGAATGTACTTTTTTTGCATTTGCCAATCATAAAACTACACAACCCTTTCTGCAAACACTGAAATTCAGTTATAATCTGATAAGTTTACTAAGTTAAGCTACTTAATACTCTTCTAGAAGATTTCTATTCATGTTTAATTAAGCGGTCAGAGTGCTTCATCTAAAAAACACACTGGGTTCAGAAGCCCAGACCTAAGTGCCTATTACTCTGGCCACTGCTTTCGACGCATCTGATTTGTGGGTGTGCGGATCTAATCTCCTGAGATGATGAGAGATTGGCTTCTTTTCCAAAGTGCTCTCGTCAAGTTAAGATTAAATAGACCCTTTAGCTGTCTCACCTGGGACTGTGGCCAAGGTAACTGAATAGAGATGCCTGGACATTTATTCTGTGTGAGAGAGTCTCTCTGCATTCTCGGGATCTGCTGAGGATTACAGTGCTCTTATTGAAGAGAGCAATGAGATGGAATGCAGCCTGTGCTAAGTGCCATAATACTGCAGAGGTCATATGCAGTTTACCTGAAGAATGAGAAAAAGGTGGAAATACAGCAGAATAATGTGGGTTGCCCTGCCCTGAACTGCAGATTGTGACTATTGGCTTAACCAGATCCAGTTATGAAAGAATTTGTGCTCAAACTACAAAATACAACACTTTTTTTGCCTAGTTAAGAATAAATTAATACTGGATCAGTAAGTTTTTTAATGTTTTTCTAAAGAACTGTCTTATGCTCATCAAGGCTGCATTTACTTTTAATTTTAATTTTGTGAAATATTATTACAGTTTAAAATAAGGGTTTTCCATTTGAATATATTTTAAAATATAATTTATTTCCTAAAGCTGAATTTTCATCAGCCATTACTCCAGTCTTCAGTGTCACATGATCATTCAGAAATCATTCTAATATGTCGATTTATTACTTTTATTATCAATGTTTGAAACAGTTTAACATTTTTTTTTGCTTAATATTTTTTTTGAACTTGATTCTTTTTTCAGGATTCTTTGATGAATAAAAAGCAAAAAAAAAAAAAAAACAGAATTTATTCAAAAGAGAAATATTTTCTAACAATAGTTAGTTTTTGCTATCACTTTTATTTTGATCAATTTAACACATCCTTGGTGAATAAAAGTAATAATTTCTTTCAAAAAGACAGTTTTCAACTTTTTATTTATTAAAGAATCCTGTAAAAAGCTATCACAGGTTTTTAAGCTGCACAACTGTTTTCAACATTTATAATAAATCAGCATATTACAATGATTTCTCAAGAACCATGTGACACTGAAGACTGGAGTAACGATGTTCAAAAGTTAGCTTAGCATCACAGGATTAAATCAAATATATGTTCATGGTTATTAAACACATGGTTATTTTACATTGAAATAATATTTCATAATATTCCATTTTTTTTCCAGATTTTTGATCAAATCAATGCAGCCTTGATGAGCATATGAAATTTAGATTCTGAATTTTTTTTTTTTTTTCACAATTCTTTGATGAATAGAAAATTTAAAAACAACAAAAGAACTGTATTTATTTTAAATAGAATCTTTTGTACCTTTATATTTTTATTGTTACATTTGATCAATTAATGCATCCTTACTGAATAAACAAAATCCCACCCTCAGCAATCAGAAGTACCAGTATTTACATAGAAACCTATACATCTGAGCCTGATAAAAATGCATTTTTGAAGAAATGCGTCAGATGGATTTAGAGGCTTTTGCATCTGAACTCTTCATATATTTAAAAAAAAAAGGGACAAACCTAACTAATAACACACACACACACACACACACACACACACACATATATATATATTCTTAGCAAAACTAAAACATTGTATTTGCCGTAATGCTGCAAATACTTTTTTCAAATATACAACGAATTTATTGGAGGTTGCATTCAACTACTTAGCTCAAAAAATATAGCCCTCCCAGTTGAAACAGGCATGATTTTTCTGAGGATATCTGATCCTTCTCATTATGACGTGAACCACCTAGACGCCAAGATGTTTCGGGAAAATTGCACATAGTACATAATGAACAAACTCTCCTCATAAGGGAGGACCTATTCTTCAACTATATAAAGAGTTGATTCTAAATACTCTACTAATGCCTCCTTAGACTTTTTGGAGATAAAAGAGTATGTGTTTCTCATCGATGACCCTGAGGACCTCTATTGTTTTCATGACCTTGAGGGCAAGAGCAGGTGACCCTCCCCTGTCATTCTACTTGGTGACACTGCGATAGTCCTGACACACACCGGCCTCAGGTCAGGCTTATCTCCACGCTTGACCATCCCCAGTCATTCTAGAGGGGAACACTCACCTGAACCAATTTCTGCTTTTCCTTTTTTTCATACTGAAGAACAAACAGAACTGGTATCTTCAGGATGTAATCACAGAGCAGAATAGTAACTACTACAAACGACCTCTTTCAACCTGAATGTATTGGTCTAAACTTGCCCACAGTGAGGCAAGGCCTGTCAGGGTAGTCGTTAAAAACTGGGGCAAAAAATACAAGTCAGAACCTTTCAATGAACTGAAACAGCATCTTTACATCATTCCTTGAGTTAGGACATGACATAACTCGAGTCATGTGATACCAGTCAAGAGCATGCACTTTAAGGTTTGATGAAGATCACTTGTGAGCTCTGAGCTCCCTCTCAAGTCAATTGTAAAGAGCTGATACTCATGACTCACTCTAATGATAGACCGCAGTGAAATAGCTGAGCTCTTAGCTATCATAAGCACCACTTCAGTGAGTAAAACAACCCTGTGTTTAAAATACATCCAAACACCTATTAAACAAAAAGATCTCTGCACGTCATCCATAAAGGAACAAACCCGCTCAAAAGTGTGGAAAAACATGAGCATCCAAAACAAAAAAGGGATCTTCTCCTGATTATACAGCAAACATGAATTGAAATTACAGATTTTTTGCTATGCAAACTTGAAAAGAACACAATAGTTTCAATATTGAACACAGCAGCTGCGACCTCCAAGATCATCAAGCATTCATGCCATCTGTCCCCCTTCATCTAACCACAGCAACAGTGGTCTTTCTGAACCAAAGAGGGCAAGCAAACAAGGCTCTTACTCTCTATGCAAGTGATAAAAACGTAATTGGTGTGCTATGCGACCACTCTTAACATTCCACAGTAATTGCAAAGGTCTGAACCAGGACCAAAACAGCAGAGTCATGTGGCTTTGATCTAAACGGTTTTATGGAGAACATCATCATAATCCAAGTATTGACTAACAGTTAGAGACAAGAACCAAGGAAACTCTTTCTTTCTTTTTTAAAATTCAAAGTAAAAAAAAAGTTAGCATGGTGGGACAATAGTCCTAATAACAAATTTACTAAATAACAAAATTACAATAAAAAAATGTAGACTTGGCAAGAAACTGAAATAAAATAAGCTTAAGTTAAAGTACTAAGTAACTAAAAATATATTAAAGCTAAATATTTAAAAAACATGACAAGTACCTAACAAAATTATGAGTGTTTTAGTGCAATGTTAAAAGATTACGAGATTAAAGTCAAAATATTTTTGAGAATAAATTTTAATTATTAGAATAAAGTTATAGCAATGCGAGAAAAGTAAATATTTTGAGAATAAAACTGAAATTATGAGAATAAAGTTGAAATATTTAGAGAATAAAGTCAAAATTACGAGAATAAAGTCGAAATATTTTGGGGAAAAATCTAAACTAAAATAAAGTTGAAATATTTTGAGAAAAAAGTTGAATATTTGAGAATAAAGTCAAAATATTTAGAAAAAAAAACAAAATTACAAGAATAAAGTCTACATATTTTGAGAATAAAGTCAAAATTACGAGAATAAAGTTTAAATATTTAGAGAATAAAGTCAAAATTACGAGAATAATGCTAAAATATTTTGAGAAAAGTCAAAATTATGAGAATAAAGTTGTATAATTGCGAGAACAAAGTCAAAATATTTTAAGAATAAAGTTGAAATTACGAGAATAAAGTTATAGCAATACGAGAAGTCTAAATATTTTGAGAATAAAGTTGAAATTACAAGAATAAAGTTTAAATATTTTGAGAAAAAAGATGAAATTACAAGTCAAAATATTTTGAAAAAGCTGAAACAAGAATAAAATTATAGCAATACGAGAAAAGTCTAAATATTTTGAGAATAGTCAAAATTATGAGAATAAAGTGGAAATATTTTGAGAATACAGTCGAAATTACAAGTATAAAGTCAAAATATTTTAAGAAAAAAGTCAAAATTACAAGAATAAAGTCTAAATATTTTGAGAATAAAGTTGAAATTACGAGAATAAAGTAAAAACATTTTGAGAAAAAAAGTTGAAATCACAAAATCACAAAAAAGTCAAAATATATGAAAATAAAGTAAAAAAATAAAAAGTCGAAATATATGAAAATAAAGTCAAAATAAGGTAAAAATTACAAGAACAAAGTCTTTTGAGAAAAAAGTTGCAATTACAAGAATAAAGTAAAGAATATTTTTAAGATCTTCCGTGTCTGATTGATTTTGCATCTAACAGGCTACTGTCAAAAAGCATAAGGTTTACATATAAACACAGTTGGTCATGTCTTAAAATGAAAGCAAACCGTTGAGAGAGAAACAGATGCGTGCAGCTCTTAAAGCGACAGAACTAAACATAGTGCCGTTTGTCATTAAAGGGATCACCCAAAAAATAAAGTTTCTGTCATTATTTACTCACTCACATGTTGTCCCAAACCTGTATTAATTTCTTTCTTGTGCTGAACACAAACGAAGATATTTCAAATAATGTGGGCAACCAAACAGTAACTAGTCCCCATTTGATAGTAGAGGGAAAAATACTATGAAAGTCAACAGCAACTGTTTGATACCCACATTCTTCAACATAACATTTATGTTCGACAGAAGAAAGAAACTCATTCATCCCTGTTTGTTTTATATTATAAGTACCAAAAAACAAAGCTTATTACTATTAATGTATAATGAATGCATGAAATATTATTTGTCCAAGCATACCGTCCCTGCGAGTATATGACAAATGGTATAATTTCTGCTAATAATCCCACATATATTCAAATTAGTTGCTAGGCCACTGGAATTTCTCCCGGTGCTCACAATCCTGGCTAATTTGCATACACAATATAGGCTATACTCTCCTAAAACTATAATGTCATACTTGCTATAATTTAATTCTCTGAATTTTGACTTTGTTCTCAAAATTTACTTTATTTTCAGAATTTTGACTTTATTCTCAAAATAATTTGACTTTAGATTTTATTCTTTTTCTCGCAATTGACTTTTTTTCGAAAAATATTTCTGAATATTTTCTAAAAATATTATGACTTCTATCTTGTAATCTTAGATTTTTTTTTATTTTAAATTAAAATTAAAAATGAAAATATAAAACTAAAAGCTACATTTAAAATATTATAAAATAAGTATTTAAATAACACCAATATAAAACTGATGATTTCAAGGCATAAGGAGATTGTATTATTGCGTTTTCCTGTCTGCACAAAGTAGCACTAATGTATCAAATGTAGTAACAAATGTATTACACAAATTACACACAGTTTTTACAAGTTTAAATGAGAGCCCTTCTGTCTTTGGGTTTAGTGACGAATACTGCACACCAGGGTTTGAATGACAGGATGTGACCAGTACATCTCTATCTTGTGGGCTCCTCAACACACAGTTAATGACAGTCTGACTCTCGATTGCACAGATACATGGCAGCTGACAGCAGAATCTGATCCCCGGGTAAGACTGAGCTTTCACTGACAGGCTAATGGAAGCTCTCTTGTAGCCAGAGACGGAGCCTCAGTGGTATCTAGAGGAGCTGAGGGCCACATCAAAGACAACAATCCTGCCTGTGATCTGCTAGTGTCCTCCAGTTCTACATGAGAGCGGAGATGAGTGATGGCTGAGGTAAAAAGAGAGGGGGGGCTCTCCATCACTCCTCAACCCCATGAGAAATTACACATGCAGGAAGATATGCAGAAGATGACATGTAGTGGAAGTAAGGGCCACCAGAGGTTCTGTTTACAATGATATATATGACCCTGGAACACAAAACCATTTTTGTAGCAATAGCCAACGATACATTCTTTTATACCAAAAATCATTAAGATATTAAGTAAAGATCATGTTCTATGAAGATATTTTGTACATATTCTACTGTAAATGTATAAAAACCTAAGTTTTGATTAGTAATATGCACTGCTAAGAACTTCATTTGGATAACTTTAAAGGCAATTTTCCCAGTATTTTGATTTTTTTTTTTTTTTTTGCACCCTCAGATTCCTATCTTAACAAACCATACATCAATGGAAAGCTTATTTATTTAGCTTTCAGATTATGTATAAATGTTTTAGGTATAAAACCCTTATGACTGGTTTTGTGGTCCAGGGTCACATATAATCAGTTGGACCCTCTGTACTATCAAAATGAGATGTAGCAGATGTGATAGTTCTTTTTTTATATATAAAGGTCTATTAAAGATATATTTTATTGATCCGGTTCTTTGAATAGCCACACAACAGCTGTGTAACCACTACACAGTTATAAACCAACTGCTTTCAAAACAGGTGCTATGCCATCTTGAAAAGTCAGGAACAGGAATGTATCTGGAACTGTGTTAATGTTGGCACTTTAACTGGAAAATATATCTTGCATTCATTAAAATTGTGTTACAATCAAATATGAAGGAGAGATGGGGCTAGTTGTCACAATTGTTTTATGGTTTTAAAGGGGAAATTCACAGCTGGAAAGATAAGCTTTTAATAAAACTTGACTGTTTTATGCAGTAGGAAATCAATTTTAGTTTGGTTGACATAATTAAAAAAATATTTTGTACATTTCCTACTGTAAATATCTCAAAATGTTATTTTTGATAGGTGATATGCATTGTATATTGGTTTTGTTGTCCAGAGTCACATATGTTGTAAGTAAAAAAAAAAAACAAAAAACAAAAAATTGATTAATTCAGAAATTATAATTGGCCAAAAATATTTAAACATTTTTTAATATTTAAACATTGCTTTTCCATTTCTTCTTTTTGTTTCATAATTTATAAAATATAGGCTACACCGTCAACAGCAACATATTTTAATAAACTTTAATAACTTTAATAAAATTTTTCCCGGGCAGTACCGATTGATATATTCAGTTTTTATAGCCAAGACTGTGGCTATATAATAACATCATCAGAGTGTTACATGTATATGTATACAGACCCGGTCTGTCCCATTTGAAGCGGTGAATGACAGGGAACTCAGACTGAAGTTCATTCATCCTGTTCAGGAGTGCTCATTAGATTTAAGTTGGTTGGGTAAAATATTTCGACTAACATCATGTAAAAGTGTCCAACGTTGACAAGACACGCTGTATTGGCAATTCGTTCATGAGTTTGATGTTGGCAAAATCTTGAGCGTTTGTCCCATTGAGTTCAACTGTCGAACTTAAAAAGTTCAAAGTATACTCACCGTCGACGTGTGGGAGTTCATTCACATGTACAGAAATAAAATCGCATCTTGCAGTAGCCCTATGAGAAGGTCACCTGCAACCCCTCTACGCCGCGGGACTACACTAGCGCTTTGTTGTGCTTCTTCTTGTCTCACCGCTCTCACAAACACAGCCTCTGATTGGTCGACTGGCTCCCGACGACAGGATTCCTTTTCTTTTGAGTCGAATCTTTCAATGAATCGTTTGAACCAGTTCACATTACTTAATGATTCCTTACCTTAATAAAACGCAACAAAAAGTAATGTACCTGCTACATATGGATTAACTAGAACAATTAAGACCATGTTGTAATATGCTCTTATATTTATATATATATATATATATATATATATATATATATATATATATATATATATTGTTGTAATATGCTCACTGGGATGTCAGGTTCACTTAATGACGCAAAGATATTACATTTGAATCTATTTACCAATTCTTTAAAACTGTTCAAAAGAATCGATTCGCGAAAAGGTGGACTGCCTTTTATACTGTCCTTCAGCTTAAAACTATCCGCAAACCAACATAAATTGTACAATATATGCTAATTTTTTTCTTCCTTTAAACCAAATTACGGCTAAGTAAACATTTTTGCACCGAAAAAAACAAAATTGCTGCTAGATACTTTTTGTAAACTTTTATTTATTCCACATCAACATCTGATAAATGAGTGTCACACTCTGTAGGTAAAACCCTGTTATCCATAACACGTGTGCTTTAAGCAAGATCTGAAACAAACATTAGAATCCTTTTTTAATATCCTTGTTGTGGCACTTTGTTTACCTACAAAACAACTGAACCATTTGAAGTTCATTCCATATTCTTTAATATCTTATTTTCATTGTTCCATACACTGCTGAGGTAAAGTTAAAGCACATTAGAAACACTAATGAACAAGAACCTGAAAACAAACTCGATCCGAAGAGGTCTCTGTGTGCAGTACAGTAACTCACCACAATAGAGCTGTACATGGAAATACATAGTACAAGGACATAGATACAAAAACACTAGACCTTGTTAGGTTATGGGGTTTGTGTACTTTACATTAGATGATCTTCTAAATAGGAAAAACAAATGATTTCAGTGATTAAGGAATTTCTTTTGATATGACAGATTCTCAAATAGAAACAAAGATGAATTTCTGTGAATGTGTTTGTGTTTCTCTTCATCAGTTCACAACATCCAACAAGAGAGTTCAAGAAAGTGCTCACATTACTTTACTCATCATGGAATTGGTCAGTCTTTACAGAAAACTTAAGAATTAGTTTTCACCATATTGACATTTTCATGTACTGACATCACTGTTACATAAAAACAACGTTGAGCATGTAGACGTAAATACTTACCAGAGACAATTAACACCAGACAGTTATAGGCAAGATTTTTGTATTCGCACAAGATTGTAAATAGCTATGGTATGACAGCATGGTTTACCTGATGAAGCAATATATTAGTCTATGATATCTCTTCCTTGGAGTTTTTTTTAAAAGAATCCTTCATTGTTCATATCATAATGATATGAAGAATAATAAATAATTATACAAAAATAAGCTAAATCAAATTATGCAGTAAAATTCAGCACATAAATGGCAAATAAACAGTCAGTTGTAAAATGTCTCCACATTTGCTTTCTTGAACTTATCTGATCTTTTTATATGTGACGCTATAATGTCTCTAACTTTGGCTTTCTTTAAATGATTGCATTTCATGCCCTTCAAAACAGGTCAGTTTAAGTGACCGGAATATGACAGAGTAATGATTCCTGATTTGACCACAGATGTGGTATTAACACTGATATTTTACAGTTGTTGTTTGCTCCAGAGCACCTTTCGGTATAAATTACACTGAAGAAAATTTACAAAGCACCCATTTCTGTATAAAACATGTACGCTGTGGATCTACTGTGAGGAACTGAAAAATAATATATAAAAGACAATGTGTAAATAAAACAAACTCAATTCCAATACGTAATGTATATAAAAATAAATAAATAAATAAATAAATAAACATTTTAACATCCAGTGATAGCATTATCAGCTATTATTAATCATGCCGAATTAAGCTTGAAGCAATGTGTGTGTTCCTAAGCTGTATACATTCCCAAGTCATGTCAGTGCATGTCCTCAATGGCCATTAAGACTGAAAGAATTAGTGCCAATTAAAAGAACCACAGAAAGGTCTTAATTTTACTCCAGAGGGTGTAAAAACAACTAGTGATAACTTAATCTTTCCAGACTTCCTATGGAAACTAACCTGGCATGTGTAATGACAGACAAGCTGAATTACTGTAATCAGAATGTGATAGAAACACTGAAAACTTTTTCAAATACAAAACGAGTCCAGGCAATAGCACTTCTATCAATTTAAAAGACATTATCTTTTAGTCTTAGTTTGTGGGACTAGGTTTGTTTTTTCATAGATGAGTCCACAAATCTCTCCATTCAGGGCTGATGAATAAACGGAGGGAATTGACTTGAATGCACAGAGGTCATGGTAAGGACAGGAAGTGAACTTGAAAAGTCTTAGTATAAGATGAGAGTAGTTCTTTTTCAGCCGTTCCCCTCACTGAAAAGAAAAGACGGCATTGGAAAAAGATGTCTTCTTGTTGCCACACATAGCTGGAATGGAAAGAATGTACAGACTGGTATCAGACCGTTCATTTTTCGTCTCCTGTTGGAAATGTAACAAGTTAGACAAGCTGTTTTGGCAA
Organism: Cirrhinus molitorella; assembly: GCA_033026305.1. Lineage (NCBI taxonomy): Eukaryota > Metazoa > Chordata > Actinopteri > Cypriniformes > Cyprinidae > Cirrhinus > Cirrhinus molitorella. The sequence goes on along the minus strand of CM065122.1, from coordinate 24,200,079 downwards.
GCAACCTGTCAGAAAAATAATAGCAAGCTAAACATTAAATTACTGACAGCTTTTCTTGCCACCCAGATTATGAAGAAAGTTATCTACCCTGAAACAGATCTATAAACTTTGACAACATTTCAGCGAATGCCAGATGGCACTAGATGCTCCACAGCTCACTGACTTTCCCAAGCATTCGGGCACAAGTCTTTTGTAGCTATTATAACCATGTTGCTCCATCTTTGTCAAACAGTTGGCACAGTAACTCATGTTACGCCACAACTTTCCGACTAAAGTTATTTGTGCTTCCCACATGCTGAAAACCTAATTGGCAGCATTTTTCACAACTGACCCATTAATCCCAACATTAAGCCAACGTCAAATTAAGAAGTAAAAACACATGCATCTGAAGGAACATGACATGACTCCATGACTTAACCCAATAAATCTCTATCACATTTTTTATACACAAATTTCCTGGGAATTATCAACATTATCAAAGCTTTGCTGAAAAACCGGTTGCAAACAATCTTCTACACAGCTTCTGTCATTCGATAATAGTTTATACTTTTTATACCGTTTATACTTTCAAAAGCAAAACGTATAAACTAAACTTTCAGTATAATTATAAAAATGCCCAACTTTGCCCCAGATGCCCAAGTCTTTTTGCTATAGAATCTTTAATGACTTTTATGAAGAAAATGTAAGACTGTAAATGTAAGAAAATGTAAGAAAACTTCTATACTGTTAGCAGTACTGGGGAAAGTTACTTTTAAAAGTAATGCATTACAATATTGCGTTACTCCCTAAAAAAGTAACTAATTACGCTAGTTACTCTTTATGGAAAGTAATGCGTTACATTATTTTTGCATTACTTTTTAAATCTGGGCAGGGCTTGTTTGTTTTTAATAGAAAAGTAACATTTTTAGCAAATGTTCAATAAAACTGGGAAAAGGAAGTTCACAAATGTTAGTTAATCTAAAGTAAGTTTTACTTATTAGTATGGTTGAATTGGATCAACAAAGGTCAGCAGTATATTCATTGGTTAATAAAACTGTTGTTACTTTTTTGAAAAGTAACTGAGATATTTTCTTGTAAATTAAAAAGTAATGCATTACTTTACTAGTTACTTGAAAAAAGTAATATTACGTAACTCTGTTACATGTAATGCGTTAACCCCAACACTGATTGTTAGTAACAATGAAGCTACTAAGAAATCATGTTAAAAGGTGAGTACACTACCAGTCAAAAGTTTTACATTTTTTTTAAAGAAGTCTCTTCTGCTCACCAAGCCTGCATTTATTTGATCCAAAGTACAGCAAAAACATTACAATTTTGAAATATTTTTTTTATTCAAAATAACTGTTTTCTATTTTAATATATTTTAAAATGCAATTTATTCATGTGATTTCCAAAAAATGTATTATTATTATGTTGAAAACAGCTGAGTAGAATTTTTTCAGGTTTTTTTGATGAATAGAAAGTTCAGAAGAACAGCATTTATCTTTTGTGACATTATAAATGTATTTATCATCACTTTTGATCAATTTAAAGCATCCTTGCTAAATAATTATTAATTTCTCTTATTTCTATTACACTACTATACTACTATAAGACTCTAAGCTTTTGAAAGGTATATAGTGTTTAATGTTACAAAAGCTTTTTATTTCAGATAAATGCTGTTCTTTGGACCTTTCTATTCATCAAAGAATCCTGAAAAAATGTACTCAGCTGTTTTAAATATTGATAATAATAAGAAGAACCATTTTTTGAACAGCAAATCAGCATATTAGAATGATTTCTGAAGGATCTTGTGACACTGAAGACTGGAATAATGATGCTGAAAATTTAGCTTTGATCACAGGACAAAAATACATTTTAAAATATATTTCAATAAAAAAAGCAGTTATTTCAAAGTCAAAATATTTCACAATATTACTGCATTACTGTAATATTTTAGGATTTGTATTTTGGATCAAAAAAATGCAGGCTTGGTGAGCAGAAGAGACTCCTAAAAAAACATTTGACTGGTAATGTATGTATATAAAAAAAACATATTACTGGGATATATAGAATGACAACTGATATTTATATGCATTTTATATCATGTTATATGAATCATAAAAGCCTGATGTATCAAATATGATATCTCAGACTATTATTTCTGTATCATTTGACAGCAAAAAAATAAAAATAAAATAAAAAATTGTGTGATTGTGTAAAAAATTTAAAGTGCTTTAAAACAAACCTACATGGTGTGTGTCTCATTTGCTCCTGTGATGGTACTGCTGCTGTTGGTGTTGTGGTTGATGTTGGTGGTGTCGTCGTGGGCTTGGGCCGCCCCCTCTGACACTGTGGCTCGGTGAGGCAGACGCCACTGAGTGATGATGTCCAGCACGAATAGGCTTAGCTATAAGAAACAGCGCAGTTCAAAATGAAACACATTTAAAAACCTTTTAACTTAAATTAATATGCATACATACATGTAATACATGTAATATGGTTGAAAAAAATAAAATATATATATGAAGTGTTCAGATGCAAAAGCCTCTAAATCCATCTGACATTTCTTTAAAAAATGCATTTTTATCAGGTTCCGATGTATAGGTTTCTATGTAACTGGTACTTCTGATTGGGCTAAGGGTGGGATTTTAGCGAGTTTGAAGTAAAAGTATTTGATGGATGTATAATATGTGTCCAGAGCATTCACTCAGTATCATTATCTCATTTTTGACCAAGATGGCTTTTAGCTGGTTTTGCATCTGAACTCTTCATATGTGACCCTGGACCACAAAACCTGTCATAAGTCGCTGGGTTATATTTTGTAGCAACAGCCAAAAATACATTGTATGGGTCAGAATTATGGATTTTTCTTTTATGCCAAAAATCATTAGGATATTAAGCAAAGATCATGTTCCATGAAGATATTTTGTAAATTTCCTATTGGCAATATATTCAAACTTAATTTTTGATTAGAGATATGCATTCCTAAGAACTTCTTCTGGTCAACTTTAAAGGCGATTTTCTCAGTATTTAGATTTTTTTTGCACCATCAGATTTCAGGTTTTCAAATAGTTGTATCTCGGCCAAATATTGTCACAACCATACATCAATGGAAAGCTTATTTATTCAGCTTTTTGAAAAATGTACCCTTATGACCGGTTTTGTGGTCCAGGGTCACATATATATACATATATAATTTGGTGGTATTATTGAGTACGTGGTGCCCTCTACTGGACATAATGTGACATTACGATCTGAAGATAAAGCGGCTCTCACCAATCTGTGCAGTTTGTTTCATCCTGGCCTGGTTCTTGGTTCGGATGACCTCTTTGATGCGGTCCACCTCCTGCTGGTACTTCTTACGGTCTCTCATGGCACTTTCTTTGGCCTCTCTCAAAGCAGACTCCAGGATCTTCACACGCTCAGCAGTCGCACGTAGGCGCTTCTCCAGTTTGGGGAGCTCACATCTTAAGTCTGCATTATCACGTACCAGCTATGGAAATGACAGAATATACAGACAGAATTACTTATATTATAATATACATTCTTATATACTTGTAATTTCTGTGCAAAGTTTCAAAAATCCTAAAAACCTGCTTGTGGACTTTAGTGAGCTGCTCCAGGTTGTTTTCAAGGAAAATTATTTTCTGTTTTTGTGCCAGACTTCCCCCTGATTCATCAGTGTCCAACTCTACACTCTGCAAAACAGAAATGTAAAGTAAAGGTGCCAGTTACACTGTATTTATTGGAACCATTTTAAAGGCAGTGCAATAGGTAAAAATGTTATAAATAATACTGCAGATATCACCATACCTCCATAGTTAATTACTCAGTACATTAGAAAGATGATTTGTATTACAAGTTTTCTAGAATGGTATGTTAATATGCAAAATAGGCATTATCAAATTAAATTAGCTCTAATTTGCATAGCATACAGAGTCTTTACAAGTTTGTCCATATATAATTTTGCACAATTTACACAACACTATATTTCTAAAAACATGGTAAACATTTATTGTTTTCCTTGCTGTTGACAGTTTTAATGATTTATGGATTGTTAAAAATACATATCTAAAATCCCCTCTGTAAAAACCTTTACCTAATATGTCAACAAAATAAAACCAGAATTTTATTCAGAATTTAGATAAGAATAAACCTACTACTGAATGGAGATTTTTGGATGTCAGAAAACAGCCTTTAAAGATATGTATTGAAATTAATATCTACAGATGTACATAGAGTCAAACCAAAATTATTCAGACACCAGATATAAATTTAGATTTTTTTTTTCTTGTCGGTGCAAGACACTACAGTTCATTTATGTAAGTAAGGATAGCAAAATAAAATAATAATTAATAATAATAATAATAAATAATGTGAGAAATGCTGCAGGTGTCTAAATACATTTTGGTTTGACTGTAGATAAAGTGTAATCTGTATACTTTGGCTATTTTCTAACCACTAGTCTAAAGAAAGACTTTTTATAGAAGCAAAAATAGCCCCAAATCTTATTATTGGCATAAAAAACAATGCTTCTGCATGTAATGTCTTGCTTTACTGTGTTTCCTTATTCCTATTATTGCATAGTTCTACATCATTTGAAACAATAAGTGGAAGCTGTTGGTCAGAGAATACTAGCACACAGCCACTCAGATGAAAAAAATGAAAAACATAAATGAAGGAAACTATTTGTTTTGGATATTCACTCGTCCAATGCGATTATTGATGTCCTGGATGAACAGCATACGCAGGCTGTGCAGAGTCTGGAGCTCTTTGGCCTTGTGGAAGAGAAAATGGTATGATCAGTGATCTAAAATAATCTACCTTATTCAAGAATAACAGGTTGAATATTCAAGGCGGACAACTCCGAAATAGCCAATGGTGGTCCTCAGAAACAAACTCTAGGACAAACTGTCAGGTAATGTAATCTTACTCACCACAGTCTCTTCCAGACCCTTGAGATCTTCTTTAGCTTGCTCCCTCTTCTCATTCAACAAGCTGATTATAACAAAAACAATAATATACATATTCAAAGTATGTCTTTATTAGAGGTTACAGAGCTGTTTTACAAACACTGTCCCTCTTTAAATCTATCCTTGACTTATTCCATGAGCAGTTTTTAATATGAGCAGTTGACTCACACAAGCTTTTGCAGCCTCTCGTCCTTCTTCTGATCCTCCTGTTTAAGCTTTTCATAGTCTGACATGAGCTGCTTCTGTTCAAGCTGAAGAGCCTGGTTCACACTGATAGCAGGGAGTTGTTGAATGAATCAAACAATTATGATGAGTTCATTAATTTGGAGTAATGGCAGTTAAACTCAGATGTATTAAATGTCTTTTTTATCTTGAAATTGAGATAAAACAATTATAGAACTAACCAGAAATAAAGTACTTACTCTTTCAGCTCATCCAAGATCCTCTGTTTCTCTTCGATCTCATCTCGCAAACGTGAGAGCTGCTTCTGATGAGCCTCTCTGTGGCTTTCCATCTGCTGTTCCAGAGCTGTCTACATGCAGATACACATGGGAGTTACATATTGAATATAAATGGCACAGTATTAATCTTCTAGGGCAATTTGGGCAATTTTCTTATTCTATGCATCAGATTTGGCCTTTCACAGTATCTTTAAATGATCTTAAAATGTCAAAAATAAAATACTTTCATCATAGTTTAATATGCAGAGACAGCTATAAGACAGCCATTTGTAAGTTGATTTCCTGTAACATTGCTCTGCTATCTGTCTGTCTGACTAAAGGCAGATGTGGAGTGTTCCTGCTCATCACCTTCATCTCCTCAGCGTCCTGCATCCTGCTCATGTGTTCCTTTTCCTTATCCATGACTGACACCTCAAGCATCTTTTCTGTATGAACCAAAATAATCATTCAGAACATTTTCAAAATAATCATTCAGAACAGAAGATTTTTACATATATACAGTTAAAGTCAAAAGTTTACACCCCCCTTTCAGAATCTGCAAAATGTTAATTATTTTACCAAAATAAGAGGGATTTACATTTACATTTAGTCATTTAGCAGATGCTTTTATCCAAAGCGACTTACAATTGGGAATACAGAAAGCGATTAGTCTTAAAGAGGCAAACAGACACAGGAAGTGCTCATAATAGCAGGTTTCAAGTGTTGTTCCAAACAAGTGCTAGCTAGAAAGGGAAGGAATAAAGAGTGTGTTTTTTTTTTTTATGGAGAAACCAAATAGTGTTGAAAGAGATGGGTTTTCAGCTATCACTTGCAGCTTGTCAGGGAATCAGCATTCCGGATAGGGGTAGGAAGATCGTTCCACCAGCCAGGAACAGTAAAAGAAAATGTTCTGGATAGTGATTTTGCACCTCTCTGTGATGGTACCACGAGGCGTCACTTACTAGCAGATCTCAGACTTCTGGAGGATCAAATGTATGCTATTGTGAAAACTTTTTGAATTTGAAGATCAGGGTAAATTTAACTTATTTTGTCTTCTGGGAAACATGCAACTATCTTCTGTTCCCTTTGAAGGGCAGTACTAAATGAGCAAAGAAAAATGTACACATCTCGATTCTGTTCAAAAGTTTTCACTCCATGGTTTTTCCTTTTGGAGCACAGTGAGCATTTTAACCTTTTGTAATAGTTGCTGTGAATCATTCAGTTAAGAACACAGTACTAAGAATCAAGGGGATCTAAACTTTTGAACGGGTTAATTTTTTAAAATAAATTCAACTAATATTTTCTCTTACAGACTATATGTAAACATCTTTTATGTGAAATATCTTATTCAGGTCAGTACTAAATAAACAATAACATGCATTTTGTATGATCCCTCTTATTTTGGTAAATAATTACCATTTAGAATATTCTGAAAGGGGGGTGTAAACTTTTGACCTCAACTGTAGTAAATAAAACATGTTACGCTTGCTTGAATTTGAATATAAATTCACAGTGTTCTGTGACAACACATTGCTTGTAAATACTACAAAAAATGTGTGCATCTAAGACCCTGTGCGTGGAGTTTAGCGAGCTCCTCCATCAATGAGTCGTGGCTTTCCTCCAGTTGTCTTTTCTTCTGTTCCATGTTCTGCATATAGTCGGTGAGGGATTTGATCTTTGCTTGATGCTAGACACAAAAACAAAAGGCAAAAACAATGTTGAGGTTACTGTGCTTCAGAACAATCACTCATCTATAGTGTTCTGATCCAGAATCACCACTAGAGGGCGCTTTTGCTGTTGTAAATTAACCAGCATGTGTACCTGAGAGATCAGGAGCTGGCAGGAAGCGAGCTCTTTCTCGTTAGCCTGCATTTTTCTCATTGTGTCGGCCTGGGTGCTCTCAAGCTGTTTACTGCGGTTGACCAGAGACTTTACTTCTGATTTCATCTTACTAATGAAGAGCCGTGCCATGGTGAATTCCTCCTCCATTCCTCCATTCATCTCAGCCATCTGATTAAAGAGAGTGAAACCAAATTAAAGTTTTTTTCTGGGGCTTTTGGACTTTCTATTCATCACATAATCCAAAATATCATGGTTGCTTCAACTGTATCACAGTTTCCACAAAACTATTTTGAAAATTGAGAATAATGATAAAAGCTCTTGGATTTCGTCAAGAATATCTTAATTTGTATGCCGAAGGTGAACGAAGGTCTTACAGGTTTGGAACGACATGAAGATGAGTAATTAATGACAGAATTTTTATTATTGGGTGAACTACCCCTTCAAGCTGGGTATTCTTACCTTGTGGTCATTCAAGGCAATAACGCTGCCAATCTCACTGAGGTCCCGAAGCAATAGACTGAGGATCTCTGCTGATCTCTTCTTGTGATGTCCACTGACTTCCTGCAGGGCAGACAGATCCCTCTCCACACCAGCCAGAGCTGCCTAAGAGATAACAGGACAAAATCAATGCACAAAGCTACATCACCATCACTCTTCATTTACATGAGCTTTATTATTTCCTCTTTACCTTCTCCTCATTCTACTTACACTCTTCTGCATAAGCTCCTCTGTGAGCTGTTGGTTTGTCTTGCTTCTCTCTTCCACCTCATGGCTTTTCTGGTCATAGTTCACAGCCAGCTCCTCTAAGGCCTGGAGAACTTCCTTCACCTCCTCTTTAGCTGCCTCGTTCTCATGCTGCAAACGGCTCAGATCTTCCTGGATTTTCTCATAGTCATGCCGTGTGGATGCCAGTAACTGTAAGGATGCAGAATGGAATCAGACCTCAGATGGATATCATTTCAGTATGTGTTCACTGGAATGCTGTTTAGAAAGATTTATTTGGAAACATCAATAAATAAATAAATAAATAAACAAATAAATTAAAAACAAAATAATAAAAATAAAATACACTACCAGTCAAAAGTTTTGTAATGTTTTTTAAAGAAGTAATTTCAGTTCACCTGCATTTATTTGATCACAAATACAGCAAAGGTAGCACTATTACTATTGTGAAATATTTTTACTATTTAAAATCACTGTTTTCTATTTAAATACATTTTAAAATGTAACTTATTTCTTTGATCAAAGCTAAATTTTAAGCATCATTACTCCAGTCTTCAGTGTCACATGTTCTTTCAGAAATAGCATTCCAATATGCTAATTTGCATTTTAAAAACATTTATTATTTTTTATCAATATTTAAAACATGGATTTGATGAGTAGAAAGATCCAAAGATCAGCATTTATCTGAAATAAAAAGCTTTTATAACATTATACACTATACCAAAAGCTTGGAGTCCGTTTTTTTTGTAAAGAAATTAAAGAAATTAATACTTCTATTTAGCAAGGATGCTTTAAATTAAAGTGATGATAAAGCCATTTATAATTATACAAAAGATTGCTTTTTACAGATAAATGATGTTCTTCTGAACTTTCTATACATTAAAGAAACCTGAAAATATTCTACTCAGCTTTTTTCAACATAATAATACACATTTCTGAGCAGCAAATCAGAATATTACAATGATTTCTGAAGGGTCATGTAACTGATGCTAAAAATTCAGCTTTGAAATCACAGGAATAAATTACATTTTAAAATACATTCAAACAGAAACTTTGGATCAAATAAATGCAGGCTTAATAAGCAGAAGAGGCTTCTTTACAAAACATTACAAATCTTACTGTTCAAAAACTTCAGACTGGTAGTGTACCACTGCAGAAATATGGGAATTTTTTCCTGAGGTATGTCAAACTGTTTCAAAAGACACTAATAGAGATGCTGTAGAACTGTTTCCATGGGAACAACATCTGTATTTATATGTCTTTTACATCCACCTGTATAATTAGGAGCAATTTTGCGTTGTTGTCATTCTTTGTGCCTGACTGGAATTTCTAAATAGCCTCTATTGCTATTTGCAAATAGCCATTGTCATATGAAAAATCTATAATTTTAAACTAATTATTATGTCAAGCACTGAGTTTTAACTATTTCATAACAATTTCTTTGTCATGGCTCCTTCTTTCTGATGCATTGCAGACAAAGCATCATGGGAAGGAGTGTGACATCATAAATTGCGGAGGCCATGAGTTTCCTGCTCTATGTTGCTACTCTTGAGCCGCACTCACCTCATCCTGATCCACCATCTGCTGCTTCAGGTTCTCTGCCAGCTGACTGTGCTGGTTGATCTCATCATCCTGTGGTGAAAGAGAGAGGAAGGTCTGAACTGTGAAGGCTGCACTTCCTAATGCACTTTTCTAACAGCGTGTCAGAGGTATTTATCACCTTGTCATCTAGTTGCTGATACAGGTCATTGATCAGCTCCTCATACTGGGTTTTCTCTGAATCAGAAAGAGGCTCAGGGGCCGGAGCTGACGTGTCAATTACGGGAGCGGCTTCAGAATTCTTTTTTTCTTTATTGCTGTGCTGCTCATCAACAGGTACAGTCTCACCTAAAGATAAGGTAAGGTTAAAATTTTAAATTCATCTTCATGTGGCTTTGGATTTCTAGTATGGAGTCACTGTGGTATAAAATAACAAAATAAAAATTTGAAACAAACTAAAAATGATATTGGTTTCTTCATTATTAAAAGGATCAGGGCTTTCAGGAAACAGTCCTGCAGATTTGATGATAAAGACAGATGAGAACGACCAAGTCAGAGCTACGGTTATTCTCTGGGCTTTATAGTGCTGAGATGGGTGAACTCAGCATCTGTGTGTGTTTTATGTGCGGGAGAGGTGGAGGGAGCTGATAACACCAACAAAGAAATAAAAACCTATTCATGGGGATGCAGGAGAGAGAACGTGATATATACTGAGAGAATGACAAGGACATCAGGATTCAAACGAGGGAAAAAAGGAAATGCTTTGGACTGAGGCTGATAATGCCACAAAAAATATAATGATAAGGCAAGGCAAATATATTTAGCCATATACGGTAGTGCTGACATACAGTGGTGGCCAAAATTATTGGAACGCTAGTATTTTCATCAGCTAAACAACGGTTTTAAGTCAGTTATTTCTGTCTTTTGCTGTAGTGTGTCAGTAGGAAATATCAGTTTACATTTCCTAACATTCATTTTGCCATTAATTGTAATAATCCAGAGATTTTTGTTTGCACAAAGAGTCTGACAACAGCCAGTGCTCCACACAGAAAAAAAAAAAAAAACCTTAATAAACGTTATTTCAAGCTGAGTAAACTTAAAATTTTGATGAACACTTACTTATTTTTTTAAGTTGAAACAACTTTTTTTATTTATTTATTTATTTTTTTTTTTACAGTGTGGAATGACAAAAAGAAACAGAACAAAATGAGACAGACTAAATACAGAAGAACTGTGGCAACGTGTCCAAGATGCTACAATAAACCTACCTGCAAAGCTACCTATGCACATGTTCACCTAGAGCAGAAGCTGCTTTATACGTAAAGTATGGTTGCACCAAATGTTGATGTAAATTATTTATAGAAGTTAATTATCCTCATTGTACAGCATTTTTATATTTTTAACAGTACTGTAGATTTGTAGGTAGGTTTCTTGAAGCATATTGGACACGTTGCAACTGTTTTCCTGGATTTAGTCTGTCTCAGTTTGTTCTGTTTCTGGATGATGATGAGATCAGACCTCTGTTTGGAGCACTGGCTGTTGTCAGACTCCTTGTGCAAACACACATTTCACTGGATTATTACAAAATGAATGTTTGGAAATGCAAATTGATATTTCTTACTGACACTACAACAAAAGATAGAAATAACTGACTCAAAACTAGTTTTTTATCCAGTGAAAATACTAGCGTTCTAATAATTTTGGCAACCACTGCAGATACTGTTAGTGCTTTGTACTTAATGACAGGCCTGTTTGTTTAGAGTCATTACACGTGGAGCATTACACAATCTGTGTAATTAGTGTTAATTGGTATTCATCATTGTCAATTAGTGTGGATTTTTGTCATCAGTACATGCATGGTTTATGTAAAGGCCAATTTGTGTCAAGTTCTCATCAGTATAACAAAATTATTACATAAACTATTAAATAACTAATTTCCTCTTGGGAAACATCATTATTTTGCTCAAGAACAAGAATTGTCTCTGGCCATAATAAGTCTTAAACATACAGAGGAAGAAAAAATAACTGGCTCCTAACTGGGTCCATTTTAGGACTCAAATTGCAAAAAACAAAGTTTTTGTTAAGGCGATTACATCAAAAATTGACTGGCCTCTGCCAATTTGACCCAGTAAACAAAATGATATGCATCATCTCAACCATTACAGTATCTACAAAGCAACCACTTTTCAAATGTCAAGCAATCTAGTATACATTTAAAACATATCAAATATAACAAATGTATAACAATAACACAACTATTAAACATGAAACAAAGTAATTTGTAGTTTTTATATTTGTGTTTGTTCTCCATCTTTTCTATTTACCTTTCCGCCATCGTTTGAGCTCATTTTCCAGCCGCTGGATGGTGATTTTCAGATTTCTGGTCTTTTCTTTCTCTTTCTCATATTTCTTCTTCCATTCCTCAGCTGTGAGCTCCATGTTCACAGAAACTGTGTTTTTGATGGTTTTAGCTCTGTGTGAATAGAGCAAGGTGGAAATGATTTGTACATATACATATTTGTGTCATTTTCCACCTTATTTTCCCCAGAAATAAGAGAAATCTTCTAGGGCATAAAATGGCTTCACCTCTGGCCAAACATGAGCGTGGATTTGGACTCAGACTCATTAAATACGGATGGAGAGCAGCAGATGACGATGGTTGTTCTGCAGTTTCCACCCAAAGAGTCCTGTAGGATCCTGGTCATTTTACTGTCTCTGTATGGCACATGGGTTTTCTGTAATGAGAAAGATAAGCGAAACTATAAATAATTTATGAAGCAAATATATTGCTTTTATTGTGTGAGGCCTAGATTATGTGCACAAGACGGGTAGCTTTTCAGAGAAAAGAGAGGAAGAGGAAGAAAAAATGAAAACGTCTGGGCAGCTGAGATGGGTTGAGCACTCACGGTTCCTTCAGCCAGGGCTGAGATGACGTTCCCAAGAGCAGAGAGAGACTTATTGATATTTTTAGCTTCATCCAGCACAGATCCTTCTGCTCCAGTTTTACTGACCTGTGAAAGAGAAAGAGCCACAGAGAGGTCGAGAGAGAATGGCGATATTATATCATTCTCAAATGACTGTGTTAGGGTTCTTGAACTATAATTCCACAAACCATAATTATTGATTGTAAAAAAGCTGAAAATATGATGTTCTTCATCCAATTTAGATGCACACTAGAAGCATTTTCACTAATGGTCTCAGAGCACTCTAGAGCATTATCAATATTATTGTAAATAATAAAAATACAGATACTGCATTTTGCCAAACAAAAAAAAGGGGGGGAAAAATCAATAAAACATGCCTTTTCACTTCCTGCCAGATCCACCAGGTAGAGTTTTCCGCTCAATTTCTTCTCTGTCTCCACATTCTCCTGTTTAATATTAATGAGGAAAATGCTGTGACTGCGGGAGCTGTGCTCATTCATATCTGTAACACAATGTAACATCAGAGGATCATGGGTTAGGGTAAAAACAGTGTAACACAAAGTCAAGATAACAGCACTGTACATTAGTTATGTTTTATTCAGTATGTGATGTATTATATCTGGGAACAAGGAATAGTTACTCACTTGTAACAGCCACATGACGATTGGATTTACCCTCGTCGATCACATCCATGACATCCTCTGGACTGGACACAAAACGCTCTGTGCAACCCTGGCAATGGAACAGCATCAAAAGACACAAAACATCAAGGAAATGTTTGCTTCATGCCTGCTGACTCAAAAATACTGTATTGTACATCTTTCCTACCTTGACAAATGGCACCCTGTTCTTATCCTCATGGACAGCCAGGTTGGTTTTGGAAACTTTAGAATTGGATAACAAAAATGTAATTTTTATATATAAAAAAAAACATTAATAATGTATTTTTCAAGAATCTTAAAGGATTATTTCACTTCCAAAATAAAAAAAATCCTGAAATTACTATTATTATTATTATTATTTCACCCCCATGTTTAATGTCCTTCTTCTTCAGTCGAATAGAAATTAAGGTTTTTGAGGAAAACATGCCAGGATTTTTCTTCATGTAGTGGACTTCAATGTTGGCCAAAAGGTTGAAGGTCCAAATCGCAGTTTGAATCACGTTGGAAAAGATATGCGCAATTAGTTCTTTGTCTGTGTACTTTGGTTTTTAGCTTTTTTGGTAAAAGGCGTTTAACTTTCTTTGCATGTTCACTTTATAAACACAGGGTCGGTACTTCCGCCTGCATCATGTGTGTGTGATCACATTAATAAAATTTCGCTAGATAAGATCCTTATTCCTCAGCTGGGATCATGTTGATCCCTTTGAAGCTGCATTGTAACTGCAGTTTGGACTTTTAACCTGTTGGGCATCATTGAAGTCCTGTATATGGCAAAAAACCTTGTAATGTTTTCCTCAAAAACCTTAATTTTTTTTCAACTGAAGAAAGAAAGGCATGAACACCTTGGATGACATTGGGGTAAGTAAATTATCAGGATTTTTTGTTCTGAAAGTGAACTAATTCTATGAAGAAGATTGTTTTTTATCTCACCATCAAGCAAATCTCGAATTTTGTCCAGGTAGATTTCAAAATAAGAGACCTGTGATAAGGGATGGCCATTAATAAAAAAAAGAAAGTATTATTACATAAAATAATAATATTATTAACCAAAGTATTTTCACATTAAAGACACAACATATGTATTGTAGTCTATGAGAAAATGACAGTAGAGGATTCTTAATTTAAACATTTTAATTTATGTGTAAAAAATGACCAAGATTAATAAACAAATGAGTAATGTACTAAACATCAGAGTTTGCGTTGTAATAACTGAAACCACTGAAATTAAGATGCTGGAATAGATTTTCTGTTGATATGTATGGAGATTTTCTTTGTTATTGAACTTGTCATCAGTAATAAAAATCAATTTTTTATGCAGAGATGTAGGTTTATAGGTTCTGCTTTTTATACCACTAGGAATGGGATTAATTACAACATTATACTCTTTTAATGAATCCCCAATATCTATAACATATTTGAGTTAGTATATGTGACCCTGGACCACAAAACCAGTCATAAGGGTCAATTTTTCGTAATTGAGATTTCTACATCATCTAAAAGAGGAATAAATAAGCTTTCTATTGATGTATGGTTTATGATAGGACAATATTTGGTTGAGACACAAGTATTGGAAAATCTATAAACTGAGGGTGCAAAAAAATCTAAATATTGAGAAAATCACCTTTAAAGTTGTCCAAATTAAGTTCACAGCAATGCATATTACTTATTAAAAAATACGTTTTGATATATTTACAGTAGGAAATTTACAAAATATCTTCATGGAAGATGATCTCTACTTAATATCCTAATGATTTTTGGCATTTAAAAAAATCTAGAATTTTGACCCATACAATGTATTTTTGGCTATTGCTACAAATATATCCCAGCAACTTATGACTGGTTTTGTTTCCAGGGTCACTATAGTCCATTAACACGACCTATAATTAAATATGCTATAAAATATAAAACTTGATGAATTTATATGTGAAAATACACAAACAGATACAATGTTGAATGTTTGCACCTTGATATGGAACTCCAGGTTCTCATCCATAGAGTAAATGTGGTCAAAGATGTCTTGGGCGATGCGAGGGATGATGCCCTTCATCTGTGAGTTATGGAGCTGCCCCTGTGTGCATATTGTAGAGAACAATTACAGCAAATATATGGTGAGATGCCACGTTATTTATAGCAACTAATGACAGTCTGTGTACGAACTAAGCACTGCGTTATAGAATTTCAATCTCCATCTACTATGTGTGTAATGTGAATAAGGATGATATAAGCATTCCTTCTGAAGAATGGACATCCTGTTTGGCATAATTTGCACCTTTCAGTGTTTACAAAGTGATTCATTTTTAGAAACATTTTACAACTGAATTTATTGACTTTATTTATATTCAAAACAGTGGCTGAAATTGCAGGCTGTTTCCAGGGCAACGCCTGCAGTCAAGTGGCATTTTGCAGCTGTGGCAGCAGTTTGGCATTTCAATCATTTTATGAAAGATGCTGAGAGATATTCATCCATCTAGAGATATTTTCTCACGGTACATGTGCTGAAAGGTTATTCTATTACTGATCCAAAGAAATGTATGAACTTGATCCTACTAATCGTGATGTGATAGACTAGCTTTTCTTCCTTACCTCCATTGTGTGTGT
The DNA here is from genome assembly GCA_033026305.1 of Cirrhinus molitorella. Taxonomy (NCBI): domain Eukaryota; kingdom Metazoa; phylum Chordata; class Actinopteri; order Cypriniformes; family Cyprinidae; genus Cirrhinus; species Cirrhinus molitorella. The sequence goes on along the minus strand of CM065122.1, from coordinate 24,184,396 downwards.
CTTCCCTGATGAGGTTTGGCCATATGCAAAGATTGTCCCATTATAGCCATCCAGCACATCTGAAATGCAAGATTCATGATTTAAATTTTCAAACTTTTTTCTTTTAGGGTCTGTATAATTGAACCTTTTATGCAGCTATGTTTAATGTATATGTATATACCTTTAACAATCTGTTTGGCACAGGTATCATACACTTGTTCTTGTGTTGTGTTTGGAGGAAAGACTCGGTCAAAGATATACGGCTTGCCCTAAAAATGATTAGATACAAAAAAATTAGATACAAGTAATAACCAGGTCTTAACAGGTGAAATAGTTCAAGAGGCATCACTAATAAAAAAATAGCTTAATTAATATTCAAATACCCACAATAATACAGACCTTACAGATTATATATGTGTGTTAAATATGGAGTAAACCAGCCTTCCGCTTTTCCACTGTTTAGTTGAGACTGTGTTCTTCAAAGAGCTCAATTTTTCCAAATGTTTCATAATAACACACACATGTGCAGGAATGGTGTATTAAATATAAACTTGGGTTACATTCACACAGTCACACATCCAAAGCTGGATGTTTACCGGTCAGACTGAAAGTTTCTGTTTGCAGTTTTCTCTGATTTAGCCCAAAACAGATAAATAAGTTGGATTTCTGCTGGGGCACTTTTTTGTGGGACGTGAAATATGTACCAATAAGTACATATCACTGCAGTTTCCAAAAAAATGAACACTAGAGGCAGTAAAACTCTGACACCTTTTATTCCTTTCCACACAAAGTATGATTTACAAAGTTTGATAAAGCGTAATTTTCACACAATTACTTGAAGAATATTATATTATGACTTAAAAATAATATTAATATGAAACCTAAAGTTGAAAACTAATGTTTTTGAATGTTAGCATGATATATCTAGCTTCATATCTATGGGTTTTCATAAACAATAGGTTTGTTTGGTAGCTCACGCAGTACCAAAATGTACTTGAGAGTTGAAGAGCCCCGTGTAACTACGTTTCGACAAAAGAGTTCAAATCTACTCACAAGGAAGATTCAAATGGTGTCAGCAAATGTGTTTTTATAATGTGTTTTGCATTTGTTAACACTATCGGGTAGGTTTAGGGTTAAGTTTGGTGTAGGGCATATTACCAACATGACAGAGCATTAATTTTAGCAACAGTCCCCGGATATTTGAACTTTGAACCGCCGCAATACGTACCTAAAGCAACGTAATACAAACACAGCAATATGTACCTATATCAACGTAATAAATACGTGCCTGTGTTTTAGCGCCACTCAGTGGACATTTATTTTTAAAACTGCTGTGCAACGTGCAGTGAGGTACGTAAAAAGGGCGCTGCTAAAAAGAACCCAGAGGTACGTATTTTTATGAGACTGGAATTACTCTATTTTTTGTTTTAAGAGGTCACTCTCATAAATGGCCCCAGCACTTTGTTGTTTTGCTGATGCTGCACAGACTCAACTAACGGCTTTTTATGAAATTCCCCAGAGGATTTGAGGGGTATACATTGTTGAAGAGAAAATAAGAGGACCTTATGATGAATGCAGCCCAACCCCCAGCTGCCAGTCAATCTTATTGAGCCCCAACAGATCCCTCTCTTTTGTTTCGATTCTCTGAGCCAGAGCCTGAACTTGCTGCCGAAATCTACAGACCGTGAAACCGTGAATAGCAATGAAAAATAACTCTCCAAAGATAGACATGTTTTCAACACGTGTGTAAACTAAGCTAATAATGCAAAGCTAGAAAAAGTTTCTCCTCTCTTCCTTTTTCCCTTTTTCCTTTTTAATTATTTCTTTGTCATTTGTTTCTTCATATATTTTTTAGAATGTTTTTGCATGTATTGATGTGTATTCCATATTTAAATATACTTGTAAAGTTACAGTTTTGTATTTTTTTTGTTTTATATTTAAATTATTTAAATTCTAAATGAAACTATATTGTGTTAAAATATTAGTTCACTTACTCACCCCCATGTCATCCAAGATGTTCATGTCTTTCTGTCTTCAGTCAAAAAGAAATGAAGGTTTTTGAGGGAAACATTCCAGGATTTCCTCAATGGAAGCCAATGGGTTGAAAGTCCAAATTGCAGTTTCAGTGCAGCTTCAAAGGACTCTACACAATCCCAGCCAAAGGTTAAGGGTCTTATATAGCGAAACAATTGGTAATTTTCTAAAAATGAATAAACATCTTAACCACAAATGCTCATCTTGCACTAGCAATTACGTAATCACACACACGTGACATAGGCAGAAGTACCGACCCAGTGTTTACAAAGCGAACGTGCAAACAAAGTCAAATACCCTTTACAAAAGAGGTAAAACAGCAATGTCAGATGTTTTTGAAGTTGGAAGCCCTACCCTACCTTTTTGAACCAGAGTACAGAAGAACAACTATCAGCGAGTGACTTTTCCAACATGATTACGTAATGCGTAATGACGCGCATTGCAGAGCTAGTGCAAGTTGAGCATTTGTGGTTAAAAAGTATATACATTTTTATTTTTTTTTTTAAGAAAATGTCAGATTGTTTTGCTAGATAAGACACTTATTCCTTGGCTGGGATCATGTAGAGCACTTTGAAGCTGTACTGAAAATGCAATTTGGACCTTCAACCAGTTCAACCCACCATTGAAGTCCACTTTAAGGAAAAAAAATCCTGGAATGTTTTTTTCAGAAAATTAAAATTTCTTTTCGACTGAAGAAAGAAAGACATGAACACCTTGGAAGACATAAATTATCAGCAAATGTTTATTCTGTAAGTGAACTAATCTTATAAAACTTTTGTTTAGACAAAAACATAAATAACTAATACAAAAAAAAAAAAGCTGGATAAATTCAAAGGACGCTTCTTTCTTTCACTATATGTAGACTGACAAATCAGCCAACCACGCATGAGTGTTGTGTTACACGTGCACGCAAGATCATGGAGAGCTCATGTACTGCTGACAGCAGTTTTTCCACATCCGCTTTTACCCATATGCACATAAACACGCTCTCCCATATGGAACAAAAGAGAAAGAGAGAGAGAGTCCTGAGACCTCCACAGATCCAGTTCTATAAATTAAACATACGAACCAGGTGACCTAAAACAGACACTCATTTGCCCTGTTGATTATCAGTGTAAGACATCACACAAGACACTAATACTGCTGTATAATAGTTGACGGTGTTCATACAGACACATGGTGTTTTAGTCTGTGTTTGATTAAGCCAGTTGGGGTCAAGCATCCCTGTCGAGACACAAATGAGAGCTGTTGCTCAAACCCAGACCGTCACCACGGAAACTACATCTCACCCGGAAAGAAATGCACTGATTGGCTGATAGTCAGCACCTGTCTCCTAGCCAATACTGGAGGAGAATAACATGATTGTCGGGAAGGAGTGATGACAACCATCTCACTCTTTTTGCCCAACCTTTTATGTGAAAAGCCAAAGTAAATATTGCAGATTCAAATTAATTTTTATAATACAGAAAAAAAGAATAACTAACCACTGTCAACAGATAAACAAGTATTTTATATACTGTACATACAGTGAATCCCTGTAAATAGACTAGGACATTTGTGAGCCTGGACCACAAAACCAGTTTTAAGTAGCATGGGTATATTTTTAGCAATAGCCAACAGTACACTGTATGGGTCAAAATTATATTTTTTTCTTTTATGCCAAAAATCATTAGGATATTAAGTAAAGATCATGGTCCATGAAGATTTTTTTTTTTTATACATTTTCTATCATAAATATATTAAAACTTAATCTTTGATTAGTAATATGCATTGCTTAGAACTTCAATTGAACAATTTTAAAGGTGATTTTCTCAAAATTTAGATTTTTTTTAGCACCCTTAGATTCCATCTGTGCCAAATATTGTTCTATCCTAACAAACCATACGTCAATGAAAAGCATTTATTCAGCTTTCAGGTAAATCTTAATAAGTAGAGGGTCACATTTATATTAAATCTTGCATATTATTTTCATCCACGTGCTGCAATCCAAAAAGCACTGTCTGTATATAAAAGCGCATGTGTTCAGAACAATGCATTCTTTTAGTCAATAATTTATGCATATTATCTGGGGACCATCAAGGCTTTTCCAAAAGTGCAGGTTTTACCACATTCAATCAAAAATCTATATTGCTTACTTACTGAACAAATACTTGAAAAGATAATGCATGTTTATCTATGCATTTCAGATTGTTTTGTAGAATAGAAATATATACAGTATTTAAATAAATTCTATAAATACAAACGGGCAACATAAATATATCTAATATTGCAGTAAATGTAAATGTTTTTTGCAAGGTGGTGCAGACAATGATGTCAAAATATAAAAGAGGACAAGAAATATAGCAACACAGAAGGGGGTTTATACAAGCAACATGCACGTGACTGTGCGTGTCAAACAACAATTGTCTCAATCCTCTGTGGACTGGCTTAAATATTCGACTAAATCAGCCTAACCGTTCCCTGGCCCCTCAAACGGCACCTCTGTCACTACGGCAACGTAAATTACTCGCAGGAGCCCTGGGCCTCTTTGTGGCCTTGCGCATATAATAAGACCACATTAAACACTGCTGACCAGACAACCCTAATAAAGCAAAATGTCAAATCCTGCCTGGTATTGACAAGCAGCAAATGATTAGTAATTTCTCACAGTCACAAACTGTCCTATAAATCCTCCTGCAATTCTTTTGTGGAGGATATTCACTTAAGGAGTTTATACTCAAACGCAAATGCAATCCCTATACTTGGTTGTTTCGTTAAACAATTAAGTAATAAATAATTATTATTATAAAATTATTTGGAACGGTAAATATAATAGAATTCAAATTTCATATAGAGTATAAACAAAGTATAAATAGAAAACAACAAAAGAACAAATAGTAATAATACTATACTATTATTTATAAAATTGTGCTATTTATAATTACATACTCAGTTACTCTTCACATTATAAGTCCATTTACATTTTCATAAATAATTTAGAAGCTGATTAAAAATTGTAAATTGAATTTCATTGTGACTCAGTGAAAGTTGATACTTGTGATGCTTAATGGAAATATCATGCATAAAACACGATTAGATAGATAGATAGATAGATAGATAGATAGACCTTCATTTCTTTTTATTTCCAGTTGATCAGAGCTGTTGGGGGAGGAGGTGTGAAATACACCCTTCCCCCACAAATGAATTTGATTTTATTGACTGTTTAAAATCTATTTCATTAAAGCACAATATAGAAAGGTACACTACTAGACAACACTCACTAATGAGATGCAGTTAGATAAACATTGACAGTAATAAATGTACATATATTATCCGGATCTCCATTCACAGTCACACTTGTGTCCTAAAGCTAAATGTCTGGCGTTAGGATCATCGGGCTGTGCAGAGCCTGCAGGGTACCATTAAAGGGAATTTATATTAGAAGCAGAAGTCTAATACCTGCTACGCTCCATTTTGTGTGCAGATTAGGCATGGTAATGTCGATTACCATCTCAATGGGTCAGACAATATGGGCTATTGTGTTCACACAAGGGATTTCTGGAGGTTTACTGTAAAACATAAAAACCATCAGTATCTTACTGTGTCGACAGTCCAGCTTATTTATAGCACGTCACTCACCCACACACACATATAGTCACTCAGACTCCCATTCCAGATATCAAATGCTCATTAATTTGATCCCCATATTCTGTTGTTAAAAGATAAATGAAGGCTCTGTTCTATAATCAGCATGTATCTTTCAGAGTAACGCACAAATAACTTCAACGCTAAAAGTCAGAGGCTTGCACATGGCCGACAATCATTCTCTACTTCTGCATTCAAAACAAAGTGGAACTCGAGGATTTCAGCTAAATAAAAAATACAATTTAAAAAAGTGAAATTACCTGAATTATGTGACAGGTAACATCAATATTTCACTGTCTCACTATAATAACTTTATTTATCTTTTCTTAATGACCAGTTGCCCCAGGTTTTTTAAAGAAAAATGTAGAATGGCAACTGGTGGTCATTAAGACATTTTTTTTATTAAAATAAAGTTATTATGGTGAGACAGTGAAATTCTCAAAGGTTAAGATGGGAAATTTTTTACAAGGAGTGTGAGAATATTCTTTATAAGTTATATCCTGCAAACTAAAATTTCTATATCATTGTATATATATATATATATATATATTGAGTCAACAATATAAAGAAGATAGATTTTAACTCAAAAGATAAACTGTGATCTCTGGACAATGCTTTTCGTTCCAAATGATGTACATTTGTGTCATTTATCGCAATATTTGTTATATTTGTCAACAACGGTTTGACATTTTACATCACCGTTCACATTTTGTTTAGTGTTTCATAAGAACTTTAACGTTTATGTCCGGCCCCACTGTGACAACTTACCTCTATTAGGACAACACATAGCAATTTAGGGTCATCGTGTGTCCTGTATTTGTTTACTGGACCGTAAGGGGAATGTTCAATAGCTCTATAGCTAAGTCTACAATGCATGTAATTAAAAATACAAAAATAAAGCATTCGCTGAAGCAAAACAAAAGAAAGCATGTTCCATATTGCATTGTGTGGAGTGATTCTCGCTAAAACACATTCTTTAAATGAAAAGATGATTTGCTTTGAAAATGAAAGCTGTCTAAAAGGGAGAAACTAAGAACTAGGACTTATAATCTTCATAACATGAAAAAACCGTTCGAGTATGATTCATCCAGACGGATATGAGATGATCACATTAATGAGTCAAGTTAGAGTAATAGACCTATATTTATCTCAAGTTACATCATATATAGCAACCTCCTGCATAAAGAAAGAAAATAAGACCGTGAGAAAAAAGATTTAGGGACTTTTCGATAACATCTGAAGACATCTTACCGATATCACCACGGTGTCTTCTCCTTTGAATTTCGGTATGTATTTGTCACCTCTGTTGATTTCCGATTCGTTAAGTGGCCTGAATCGGCACATCACCTTTACGCAACATTCAGCCGCATCCACCATCGTGTATGATTTTATCCAAACAAACTTTCTCTCCGGTCAGCAGATTTGGTCGTCCACCCCGCAGTCTGCAGAGGAATGCATCAATCAAACAATCAAAATGTCTCGACGCTTGCCAGCCGTTCAGCCCGTACGGTCCATTCCCATTGGTTGGGCGAAAGAAGCTTTGAAACTGAAAACAATCTCAGATAAAATAAACTCCTGGACACCGTTTTAAATAGCACGTAACATATCACACAATCAGTTAAAATGAGTGTAATATCGTTGTCGTTGGCGGTAGTTATTAGGAGCTAAAGCCAAGTGCACCTTGAGCGTTTGAAGAGCATCAGCACTGGACAGTTCCACCTTCTGCGGCTCCAAGCGCTCTGACTGACGGCGGCCGCTCCTTCCACACGCGCTTCTGCTGTCCAACAGCGCCTCTCAGCAGAGCTGCCCATGACTGCAACAGGGACTTGAACAATTTTTGTAAATGACGAAGTTTTACAAACAAAGAAAATATAATTTATTTGATGTACACTTACATATGCGCCATAACGATAACATGAAGAAGCTTTACGAAACAAACATTGGGCTACATGTAAAAGCGAACAAGAAAGTGCATATAAGTGTAAAGATACATTTTCCAAACAAGCACTTCCTGCTGGAGTAATAAAACAAACAGCGGATGGCCTTTTTATTGCATTCAGTGATCGTTTTTGAAATGGATAATTTATGCAATGTCTAACCGTATGTGAAAATATAGTGAAACTGAAACACTACATATTTGAATTTGAAATCAAATATTTAGTTTAGCAATAGAGTGTTTTCAGGACGCCTTATCGATCGGATACATTGGCCGCACTGAACCTAAATAAATTTGTATATTTTGCTGATTATTGCTGCAAAAAAGTATCTATTGTCATGTTTTGGGAAAAACCTTTGGAATACTATATATTGTGTGTGTGTGTGTGTGTGTGTGTATATATATATATATATATATATAGTTTTTTTCCGTGGTTTAGACAGCATAAATTAGCAGTATTCAGTGGTACATTAATTGTGCAATCCATGCTGTTGTTTACATCCCTAATATGGCCTTGCATCCAGGTAACTCGTGATGTAAGTGCAAACATTCTATTGCGGGATTATAAAATGACAAATTATAAAAGCTAATAAAAGATTGCATTTTTTAGTTGTTTTCTATTCCATTGCTTTTCTATTATTTATTGTCTATTTATTAGATATTTGATAATTTATTGTTTAATTTTTTTCCTCAAGGATTTTTAATATCAAACAACAATTTACTGCAACAACAACAATAACATCAACAACTGTTCTTACTGCAGTGAACAATAACGAGAAGAATAACAATGTGCAATAAACTGTAAAACTGTTTGCACTACAAACCAGTGTGTTTATAATTAAGATAATACATTAAAATAATATGGCACAACATCCAATTTGCAATATCAAGCAGCAAAACAAGCTTTTTTGTACAGATAAAAAGCTCGATGTGGAATACACCTGAAAACAGACCCATAAAATAAATGGCCACACCCACTCTTAAAGGAAGAAAAAGGCGGATAATGCAAAAAAAAAAGAACCCATTCCTTTTTTTAAAATCCCCATAAATCATAAGCAGTGTCTCAGAAAAAGCCCTTTAAAAATCCCTAAAAGGTGACGTCACATTTTACAGGACCTGCCCATGACTGCTGACAGAGCCCTGCCCTGAGTGAGCCGCACACAGTCTGCCATGATTATCTTCAGGCTAGTGCATTTAAAAGCAGCATTCAAGTAAGAAATGTCTTCTTATTAGAGCTAACATATAGAAGTTCCTCAGTCCAGAGCAGTAAGTGTTTTTCTGTTTTTATTGTATTGTGTGGGTCATATTAACAGCAGACAGCAGTATAGAAATTGTATAAACGTGATTTCTTTCCCAGCTGTTTACCTTCACAGATAAAACCGACTGTGGTTTTGCAACTTATGTGGGTTTTTAACATAAACTTATGTGTATTTGACAGTTTAAGCACAATAAGACATGAAAGAGAACTTAGTTTAATACTCACATGCCTTGTGACAGCCGCTTTCTGTACATTCGCTTCGGATGTGTGAAAACTCAGGAAACCTTATATCAGAAGTTTAAAGTTGCTTTAAAACACATGATTTCAGCGCAATAGACATGTTAATGAAAATGTTTTTGGCAGAATATCTAACATCCGGCACAGGCACAGCTCTGTTTTGGAAAAGGGGACAGGGAGCAGCAGCTCATTTGCATTTAAAGGGACATGCACGTAAACAGCGTGTTTCTGCGTCCACTCAAAATAGGAATTTTCAAAATGCTATAAACGATCCATGAGGTATTTTGAGCTTAAACTTTACAACAAATTCTAGGGACACCAGAGACTTACATCACATCTTGTAAAAAAGGGCATAAGGTGCCTTTTAAATCTAAAGTGTTTGAGCTAACTATAAAATTGTATGGTCTTCCAGTAAGTACTGTAAAAGGTATAGCAAAGATTCACTTAGACCAAGATCAATTAAGTGGATAATTACAGTGATCCTTTAATGCAGAAGAATAGCTACAGCTGTGTAATTCTGCCTATAAGGCCACTGGTCCCAGTGAAGGTCAAATCAATGCAACTGAATCTCCCACAGAATGACTCCCAGGACAGCTTCAGCTCAACACAAGGGCAAAGACACTACAATAGACAACTTATATGCTAACTGGGATATGAGGGTGGTGGTATAGGTGTAAAATATTGGCTTAAAAGAATTGATATGATTTATGATTCTTCCATTCCTTTAGTATATATGTTCACTAATCTCTATAAAAACTTCCGATGAAAAAACCCTAAAAAAAAAAGCCACCACGGTCAAAAATGAGATAATGATACTGAGTGAATGCTCTCGACACATAATATACGTCCATAAAATACTTCTACTTCAAACTCGCTAAAATCCCAGCCTCAGCCCAATTAGAAGTACTACTACTTACATAGAAACTTATACATAGGAGCCTGATAAAAGATGGCTTTAGCATTAGTACTAGTTATTAGTAAATTAGTACTTTTTTTAGTCTTGATAGTGTTACCCAGATTATATAGTTTTATTATAATAACAACCAAAGGCAAATGCTCATATGGACATGTCTGCACACTTTCCCTTTGAAACCAAAACAAAGGTCTCATGGTGAGTTCATTGTTTTCATGCCAAAGCTAGCGTCTCCTTGGTAACAGGCTGTAAACTCAAAGCTGCTTCAGGCAAATGCGCAATGAAGACAAAGGACTGACCCTCAAAAGACAAGGACGTAAACACAGGAACTGATTTAACTTTATTTAACTCAGACTTTTCAGTCCAGAGAAGTAATAAACTGCCGACACAGGTGAGGCTTGCTGGTTTAAATGTAAGCAAAATAATTATTACTTATTTAGTAACAATTGTTTAACATCAAGTATTTTTTTATTTGGAAGTTCTCTGATGATTTATGCATTATGAAATGTGATTACTGGCTTATAAACTTCTGTTTTTCTTCTGCATGAAATGCATGGTCATTTATTAATTTCTAATATTGTCTAATATCTACTAAGTTTATTAGTAAATTATACAGGAAGTTGCTTTAGGGAAAAAAAATATCCTAATCAATAACGTCAATAGCAAACATTTAAAATTGACTAAAGATGAAAAATACTTAAAATGACCTTGCACTTACACAGTACTGAGATTATGCTTTGCCTTCATAAATGTAACCACATGGGGGCAACAAAGCAGTTCTTGTGCATGTTGTGAATATTGAGAAGATACAGTGCACCTGAGCTGCAGCTCATTTTCTGTGCTTGTGCATCCATCAGAACACTGGAGCATGAGTATACATGAAAGAAGCAGATTTGTGGAGCAGCTGTTGACGGAAGAGTTGGAGGCTGTGGATCTGGGACTGGAGCAAGGAGACTACGCCTGGGAAGAAATTGACCTGCCTCATGATTCACAGGGCTCCACTCCTCTTATCAGTGCCTGCAGGAGGGGTCTTACTAGGGTATGAGACAATAGGGTGATAATGATCACAACAAGGCAGAAACTATAGCTGACTTCTGTATAGGAAAGCTAATGTAGTGTAATGGGGGTGTAATGTATTGATTAATATAATGGGCATAATGTTTCACTTAGGCCTACTGTAGTAGCTACTTTCTTCGACTTCCTGTTTTCTTGACTCAATAGCTGCATTATGCATTAAACAACAGTTAGTACTGGTGAAACATATGTCAAAGACTGACACAGAAGAGAAGAAATTGTTGAATAAAGTCATTATTTTTGTGTTCTTTGTGCACAAAAAGTATTCTCATTACTTTATAAAAGTTAAACCACTGATGTCACATAGACTATTTTAACAATGTCCTTACTACCTTTCTGGGCCTTGAATGTCTCAGTTGCCTTGCTGTCCATGCAGGGTCAGAAAGCTTTTGGATTTCTTCAAAAATATCTTAATTTGTGTTTTGAAGATGAACGAAGGTCTTACATGTTTGGAACGACTTGAGGGTGAGTAATTAATGACAGATTTTTCATTTTTGGTTGAACTAACCCTTTAACATATTTTGAATACAGGTGATGCATTTCCTTCTGAAAAGAGGAGCCGATGCTACTCTGTGTAACCATAGCAACCAGACAGCTCTTCATGTTAGTCAACCAGCACTCCAGGGGGAGCTGTTGACGGCTCTGATCAGAGACATACCCTATCAGAGACGGCTCTCACTAGCAGCCTGGAGGGGAGACCTCTGCTGTCTACAGGACCTGATGGTGAGCAGCTCAGACTTCAACTTCCACTTGCCATTTGGACTGACTGAAATGTGATATGAACCTTTGGTTCACACAAAGCAGGCTAGACTCCATAGGGAGCTCTGTGATGGATCAGTATTGGCCACCTGTCATGTGCGAGTGAGATATTTTTACACTCACCTCAGGCAATGGCTGGAGTAAATTAGAAACAAATAAAGCTTATGTTGTTTGTGTGTTACAGGCCCAGACAGACCTGGTGGAGTTAAATAAAAAGAACAGAGATGGACTGACCCCACTGATGCTGGCTGTAAGGGATGTGGATCTGTTTGAAGGACTGGAGACGCCATGGGAATATCAACCCGTGGAAGTGGTGAAAGAACTTATGTCTCTTTCAGTGTAAGGAAGCCAATTTCAACCTAATTTAGTCAGTTTTCCATCTTGGATTTGTTATGGAAATGTAAAATATCCACCTTTTTCTTTCTATATGAGTGAGCATGGCAATTTGTAAATTTTATGGGGCTTCCGGTCTCATCTGCCTCTAGCTATTTTTAGCTGTACAAAACAACTCATTTTGTTTAGGCTTCTCTCATTAAAATAGTGACTACCAATTTGCTCTGATTTCCAGTAATATGAAGATCCTTGATGGAAGAGATCACACTGCTCTGTGGTACGTCTCTCAGATCAAGAGCAACAAGAAGGAAGAACTTTTCAGCATGATGGATTCATCAGTGCAAACAGGTAAACACTATATCCCCATATTTTGCAGTGTGGAAGTAAGCTATTGTCTGTGAAAGTGCAGCTAATGGTAATAAAATATATAGTCCAGTCAATGTTTTCTTTGAAGTTATTTGTCAAGCATGTGAATATAGTGGTACCAGCAGGGTTTGCACTTATGTCACAATTTGGTCAGTTACCTGGATGTGATGTAACCTCAGATGTAAACAGCATGGATTGCACGAGTAATGTACGATTGAATAAATTGTTCTGCTAATTTATGCTGTCTAAACCACAGAAAAAAATGTGTGGAAGCTGCTAAACTATATAAGGACTTAAAAAGCAGGAAAGGGCACAATGTTTTGACAAACTAAAGTTAGTAGGTGGTAAAGACATACAAGCAGTGTTAATTAAGATATTAGCCTAATATTTCACCTATACCTGACTGAAAATGATAAGAACAAACACAAATGTTGTTAAGATTTTTGCCCTGGAAATCCTGGTTCAGGTTTACTAACTATAAACACCTTTTGTTCCTCAGATTTTTGCACTCTACTCCTTGATTTGTCATAACTTTTGGCAGTCTAGCACAGCAAATGTTTTTCCTGGTTTGACCGATTAGTACAGCCCAAAACATGACAATAATTGATCATTTTCAGCAGCAATAACCAGCAAAATATGCAAGTTTCATTAGGTTTAGTGGCATTGTTTAGTTCAATGCCGCCAATATGGCCGAACGCATTGTGAAAACACTCTATAACTCGTAGTTCTCCAACACTGCTTATAGAGTTAATACCACTGTTTAAAAAGTATTATAAGTAAAGTAATCCAGTTACTTGTAGTGCAATTCATTAAAACTGTTTATGTTCTTGATGTGATGACTTATGTTAGTATTTGTATTTTTTTTTTTTTTGGAGAAACAATATTCACCTGTCTGGACGTGTCTTATTCGCCAACGAGTCCTTCTGCACTCCCCAGCTGCTCTCCTACACGTGGCTCTTGCACACCAGATTCAGATAGGATGAAGGTCAGGTTCTGTCACACATCTTACAGCTGATGAATGATAAAATACTGACAGCTAATCATATGTATTTTAAATTTGTTTTCAACTTTAAATGGCATGCGAATTTATAGCAGACGACATTACGAAGAAGCTCTGCACAACAAACAGAGTAACATTAACATAAAATTACCTCAGATATCCAGCGCTGGTTTCGAAAACATTGTCTTCCCTCTTTTGAAGTTGCAGTAGATAGACTACCTACTGTTTTCATACCACTGACAGTGTTAGCCAATTTCACTGATAGAGATGAGATCGCTATTCACTGTTTAGATCAAAACGCGTGGCTGACGTGTAAATGCAGAGTAACAAAAGCAGACCGTTATCGTTCGCTGGTGTGGACGCAAACTTTGTATTTATAGTTAAAGTTGTCGTTATTGGTGTGAACGCTCCTTTACTTATTATAGGCAGTGGATCTTTATAGTGTCTCCAACAGGAATCTATTTGTGACCCTGAACCACAAAACCAGTCATAAGGGTATATTTTTTGCAATTGAGATTTGTCATGAGATCATGTCTGAAAACTGAATAAATAAACTTTCCATTGATGTATGTTTTTTTTTTTTTTTTTAGGATAGGACAATACTTATATATATATAATGTTACTTATCAAAAATAAAATTGATATATTTAGGGTAGGAAATATACAAAATATCTTCATGCAGCATGATCTTTACTTAATAGCCTAATGATTTTTAGCATAAAAGAAAGATCGATAATTTTGACCCATACAATGTATTATTGGCTATTGCTACAGATATACCCGTGCTACTTATGACTTTGTTTTGTGGTCCAGGGTCACATTTTAACTGTGTAAACAAAAGCATACAAACAAAATGATTAACTAATAAAATAATAAATAAGTCCCCATGCAGTGGGATTGTAAAGGTAAAGCCAATTAAATGTAGTTTATTTGCTTTTATATGTTTTAATTAAGCCCTTGGCGTTTCATTTGGCTGAGCCTTGGTCACAGGCATCACAGCTGGCTAATGATGGTGTTATTTGATTGAAAAGACTACCTCCAGATGGTCAGTAGTCAACAGGTAACTAGTCATGTGTGATTCTGTGAAAGGTTATTGTAAGGGACAGTCAACCTCACAGCTTTTGTCCAGTTTTGTTATTTGCTGCATACCAGCTGTGTCACTGAGTCTGTGTCACCTTTTCTTTACTTTTTTTTTTTTTTTCAGAAAGAATCATCTGAGATTATCATGACACAAAAGGATTTTGCAGACATCCTCCAAGGTTAGTCAACAACTAGACTTAGAAATCATTCATTGTTAATCCTAGAAGACAAAATAGAGTATCAGAGGTACAGTACACCTGCAGGATCATTACAGAATGACAGCGACTCTCTGTGTCCACCGGGCTTTCAACCTTTTCCACCAACTTAAAAACACACACACACACACACACACACACACACACACACACACACACACACACACACACACACACACACACACACACACACACAGCAGTCTTTCTCTCTGCCTATCCCTCAGAGAATCCATGACAATAGGAGGGGTGTGTCTGACTCTGCTTTTTGGGCTACTCTGTTTCAAATGGGTCAGACTACACAGAGTCATCCACAGAGAACCTCTGACACTCACAGATAAGGATTATGCAAGACTCAGAGGAACTGTAAGACATTTGATTTCACTGAAGCTTGGGCTAATTTAGAAAGGACTGACTTTGTGAAAGGTACTTTTTCTATGTATTGCATCTTTAGCTTACAAGTTGTGTATACGCACAGATAAAAAAAAGTTTTTTAAAAAGAAAATTTACAATTTAAAATAGCATTTTGTTTTCAATTTATTATAAAATGTAATTTATTCCTGTGATGACAAAGTAGATTTTTTTTAAGTAGGCATTACGCCAAACCTTTATTATTATAAATGTTAATAACAAGTGTCCTACTTAATGTTTTTCTTTCAGTAGAAAACTGTGTAAAACAATGAGAAATACATTTATATCTGTACATCTATCTACAGATAAAATGTCAAATAATTTGTCAAAATGTAACATTTTTCTTTATATAAAGAGAGAAAGAGAAAAATTTGACATTTATACTATTAGTTAATTCTCATTTCATCTCATTCTCTTTGAGTAATACGGGTGTTGTGAGTTTTTATATTGGCTCTGTAGCATAACCATGGAGCCCATTTTACATGACCTTTTTCACCCAGGGTGTATTGGGCTGTGTGTTTGCAGATAACAGGATTTGCTTTGAGGGTTGGATGGAGCCAAAGATAGACATCAGACAAGATGGCAGAGATGAGAGGAAACGAAGCAGGTTAGCCAGCTGACCACATACAAACCCATTCATGACTTCCTCATCTAATTAAATTAGCATTTAGATAAACAAGAGAGCCAATCACAAGTCAAGAAATCATACTTAGACACCACCAACAGCAGCAGCTGTGTAAACGTAAAATGCACAAACATGTCCTCACAATCAATTTGCCTGCATGAAACCTCATGTGCATTCAGTGGCTCTCTCTCATTTATACACAAAGACCGCACAGAGGAGTACAGTTACAGGATCAAGCCGTTGTCAGCATAAGACTATGGTTCCAGGGTGTGCCATTGTCCACAGAGAGAGAGGAGAACTTGTCTAACTGCCTGTACTGCTAAGAAACATTCAGCATGCTTAAAAGGAAGATTTAACTAATTTGTAAATGCTAATGTAAATTTGTAATGTAATTTTCACTCAGTCGGACTTCATCCTTGCCCAGCCTATGGAACAACAGAAAAAACTGGGGCAACATAAGGCCCTTGCATCCATCATTTAGTTTGACTTCTTCCTCAATACCCGTTCTTCCTGCTGCTCATGTCTCTCAGCTCAGTAAATTTGCCCCAATGCTAATGGACCCTCTTCTTGATGCAAGTGTGCTGCTGCAAGCACGGGCTAACATACATAACAGTAAGTATAGATCTTTTTTTCTTGTATTAAAAAAAGACACTCTTCATTGTGATATATGGTGATACAGGATGTAGTCTGACAGATTTCAGTGAATAAATGAGCACAGTATGCTCATTTGAGCACAGTGTAACTGGGTCCACTAAAGCTATTTCACACTACACCAGTTGATGCTGACCATGTTTTTTTGTCGCTGGTCAGCATCAACAGGTGCAGTGGGAACTAGCCTTTAGGAAAGTAGCATGCAGTCCAGACTGGGTGTGTGAGGATGACCAGAAGTGTTTGTGGATTCATAGCCATAATCAGATAACATTGAGTGTTACCTAGTCGCAGTGGTTTTTCAGTGCCCAAGAAATCCACCATTAATGGTTCCTTCTGGTGAGACTGGAGGAGTTTCCAAAGAACATCTACAATAAACTCAATAAGACAGAGCAAGAAGGGAAGTAGTGCCAGTGTTGATCATTTTTGTTATCCTATTAAGTCTGTGATCAAGAAGACATCTACTCAAACTGCCTGGAGCTTGCACTACTTAGAAAATCACATTAAAGAACATTATCTTGACAGAGATACATTTACCCCAGAATCTTGCCTGTAGAGGGCTTGTCTCCTCACCTGATCAGCTGCAGAGATAGTCTGAGAAGAATTTAAGGTATTGTCATCAGAAGAGAAAGTATTAGAGGAGACTTTGTAGAATCCATAAGAAAAAAGATTACAGGATGCTCAAGCATCAAGTTTTTAAACAAACATGTTGCTTACCTTGTGGTTGTGAGGATACATTCACTTAGTTAATGTAGCTGGAGGTAACTCTACTTTTAAAGGGAGCATGAATGTGATGGCGTGGCGGATTGTAGATTCGGAAGTAAATGCCCACTGCTATGACTAGCTAACAGTTGAGTATATTTGACTACTCATAGATGGATGTAGCTATGATATATTAAAAATGCATAAATATTCAGTACATATCACACAATCTGTAATAACAGACAAAGCAATAATGACCACATAAATAAAAACAGTTACACTTGTGTGGTGCGACATTACTGTTGGATCCAGTATAGTTTGAACAGCTTTGTTGTTTAGTTTGAATCTTTCTGAAAATCCTTTCCAATTAACAGGGCTTAGAGGTGCTCACACAGGGGATGAGGGTAACAGACAAAAGGTAAGGAAAAGCTTTCTTTAAAACATTTTAATAAATGCAAAAAGTCTTGCCTTTAATATATTTTTGATTGTTGTGCTGTGATTTCCAGATACTACCTACTCTAAGTTCAAAGACGCCCAAGCATCTTGCTCCGCTGGATAACATATACAGGGATAGCTCTGCACGTTCAAGTCTTGAGCACCCTCTGCTCTTAAAACAAAGTAGCATCTTGCCCGTCTCATCACAGTCCAGACGAAGACTGGAAAGGATCTCTAGGCCGTCTTCCAGAAGATCGAGAGGCACCAGAGCAGGCAGTGAAGAGAGCAACTCCTGCAGCAGTAGTAGCCAAGAAGAGGATGAAACTGTGCCTCAAGATGGACACAAGATACTTGTGGACTTAGATAAGTCACTGAATCTAGAACTGGGGACCTATTTGGGTTTTCAAGATTTGGTCAGTTCAGTTATACACAATGCCACAACAGATGATGTAACTTCAGACAACAAGAAAGGATATACATCTATCAAATCACTGATTGTCAGGGAAGATGAGGATGAAATAAGATGCAGGTCCTCCAAAACAACTGAAAACTCAGAGTTGATGATGACTCAGAATTTTCAGAGGACATCTCCAACTATGGACTGCTGCTCTGTCTCTGAAGGACCCAAAAGCATAATCAGACAAATGCAACCAACAGTCAAAGGATCCTGTTTTATTGCAAGTAAGAAGCACCTCACCACTCTGCATACTGTAGTAGAACAAAAAGAAAAGAGCAAACCAGTTAAGACAATCAAAAGAAATGAGAGTAAAGGCAAAATATCTATTCAGACAAATCAGTCATTCAACATTCTGGCACACAGAAATCAAAGTACTGTCAAAACCACAAGAAATAGGATAAATTCACAAATTCACTCAAAAGTGCAACCCAGAGAAAGTAAATCCACCAGCCTAGTTGTTGCAGGAGAGTCTACTAACAAATACTTGCCAAGAGCACCTATAACAGCTTGTCAAAAGACTGCATGTGAAACCCCAACAACAAGGGGGGTCTCTGAAACTTTTCAACACATGAAGTTGAGTGATGACAAGAAAGTTAGCAATAACAGTCAAAACCAACTTCACAAAGATCTGAGAAGTGCAAGAGCATCCAAAAAGCCAGCAACAGGAGCAGTCCAGCGAGCAAGGTCGGCTGTGGATTATGTCACGTACAATGACATGTTTCTGAAGATCAGTCAGGGAGATGAAGGTCCGGCAATCTACGAAATGTTTGCAACTCCAGTTTATGAGAATCTTAGAGTGGACAGTTCTGCAGAGAGAACCAAACAGGTCCATACAGCACTTCAAATTAAAAGACAGATCAATGGAAAACTGAGTGGCCAAAAAAAGGAAGAGGTTAACCAAAGGAAACAAGCTCAATCTGAGAGATCCAGTCGAGCTAAATGCAGACAGCTCAAACGGAGGGACAATGTCTCCAAAGGGATAAAGAAACGCCCACCTGCTTCAGAGAATAAATGCCATGTCATAACTTCTGTTTGTGGAAATGTCCAGCAGAAGAAATCTGAAACACACATCGAAGGAGAAAGACAATGTACTTCCATACTATCAGTGATTGAAGAAGTACTTTCCAACACTCTGTCCAAAACAAGTCTCATAAAGGAAATAATACATCAGGAACAAACTCCAATTGATGCCAAAAGTGAACCTGAAATATCACATGAGACCAAAGTGCCATTGCAGCCTCTTATCAATACCTGGACAAGTGATGGAACAGTGTCACCTGTGTACCAAAGGTTTCTAGATGAGATTGGTGATGGACCTCTCACAGATGACCTGCTGAGGTCTTTGGCAGAGGAGTTGATCTCACTCGAAAGAAGAGACGTTGAAACACTTAATACTGAAAAGGAAGATGGCACAGAGTTCAAATATAACTTGCCTTCAAAATTTAAGCAGCTTTTAAATGAGGTAACATTCTAACATACCTTACCTGTAGATAGTGCTAACCAACCCTGCTCCTGTACCCCTTTTCCACCAAGGCACCACTAGGTCAGAATCAGTAAAAGCGGTTCGTAAGTAGCACCAAAACATTGCTGGTCCAGAAGTAAGAGCCCTGTTTGGATGCTGATTTTGGTTCAGAAAGCCATTGTTGATATTAGGCTTGTTCAGGATGTGTACGCGCTGCACAGACCGGTCGGCGTGTGGCATCAAAATACTGTGAGAGCAATTTAAAGTTTAAGGAGTCATCTGCTAGCATTGCTGGGAAAGGAAATTGAAAGGATGTGACATGTGGCCAAGTATGGTGACCCATACTCGGAATTTGCTCTGCATTTAACCCATCCAAGTGCACAAACACTGTGAACACACACCTAGAGCATTGGGCAGCCAAATTGCTGCGGCACCAGGGGAGCAATTGGGGTTTTGGTGCTTTGCCCAAGGGTCTTACCGCAGTCTTGGTATTGAGGTAATGTAAGACCAGATTCAGATTCAGTGATGTAAGACCAAACTCTGTGGTGGCTCTCTAGCCTGTGGAAAGGCAAACCGGTTCTTAGAAGGCTCGAAAGTCGAACCAACTCTGAACAGAACTGAACTAGTACCTGGTTCCTGCTGGTGGAAAAGTGGCCCTGAAGAGCTACCTTCCTACAGACTTCAGACTCCAACCCTGCTTCAACACACTTACCTGTAATTTTCAAGTAACCCTGAGACTCTTGATTAGCTGGTTCAAGGTGTGTTTGATTACAGTTGGAGCTGAACTCTGCAGGATTGTAGGTCTCCAGGAGCAGGGTTGGCTACCCCTGTGATATTTTATGGGCTGTTACATTGGGTTTCTCTTGTCTCTCAGGGTGCACCCTCAAGTGAACTGCATTACAGTAATGGATCTTACTCAGATGAAGCCATCTCATGGACAAAAGGAGAGGTTCTGGGTAAAGGAGCTTACGGAACGGTAGGTGTTTAAGGCCTAGTCCACACATACATGGGTATTTTTATAAACAGTTTTTTTTTTCATTTGTTTAAAAAACAAAAAACGTCCACATTAAAACGGAAAAACATGCAATGAAGCCCTGTCAAGAGCATTCCAAACCAACAGGTGGCAATATAAATCTAATGCTGGGTCCTAATTCGCCTACTATCAGTCCTAAATAGTATTCAAAAATAAAATTAGTTTGTCCCAAATCGTAGTATGTTTAAAAATGTATTCCACAGATTCCCGGATGGTCTACTACTTTCGTTTAGAATTCAAAGTGCAGATCGATCCACACTCTAACAGCTAATATTGCCCACAACACATTGCACGGTGGACGAGGATTCGATTAGAACTACAAACACGTATAAAAAGTGTTACAAAACTACAAACATGGCAGATATGCGTGACCAGCTGACAGGTAGAGAAAGGTTTTTAAGTGATAAATATGATTTTTTTTTTTAATGTTATCCGCATTATATTTACTCTACAGCAACATTGTGAACTTTTATAATGATACGTTTGGTCATTACTTTTTAAATGCATCATTATGCAAACACATGAGCAGAGTTCTCGCCATGAAAGACCCACATGAAAGATCAACATGCCTCTTAATTTCTCTCCAATATGGTAGGAAATCAAATTAAACGAAATGTGGATGATGATAACGGCTTGACAAGATGATTGACAGGGCAGTTTAAACAGTGACAAGATATACTTAACTAAGCAACAAAGCGTCCGTTAAAGACGCAGCTAAGACGAAGTAGTATGTCCCAAAGCTTGCCTACTATTCTGCTAGATACTCAAAAGTATGTACTTTATCTTCACAAAAAGAGTACATACTTTTAGGACATAGTATAAGTAGGCGAATTGGGACGCAGCATAACTGTAAAACCATGTGATCGTTGTGATGCTGTAATTCTGTAATTTCTAATCTGCACTGCACTGCTTCATGTCAGATTCAGATCAATCTGCGCAGCACTGCATTAAGTCAAACACACCTAAAATCTCCAGTTTCACTGGCTGCACAACAACTCTGCAGCCAGAGTTTTTGAAAACCTTTACCCTGGCAGGAGTTTTCAGAAAGGTTTGGTTTCAGTGACCTGATACTGTATTTGTGCATGGAAAAATTTGCGGTTTTAAAAACAGACGTATTTGTGTGGACAGTGCCTAATATGCAATCATTATTAAAGGATTAGTTCACTTTCAGAACAAAAATGTACAGATAATTTACGCACCTCCCTTGTCATCCAAGATGTTCATGTCTTTCTTCAGTGATAAAGAAATTGTGTTTTTTGAGGAAAACATTTCAGGATTTCTTTCTATATAATGGACTTCTATTGTGCCCCCAAGTCTGAACTTCCAAAATGCAGTTTAAATCCAGCTTCAAAGGGCTCTAAACAATCCCAGCCGAGGAAGAAGGGTCTTATCTAGCGAAACAATTGATTATTTTCAAAACAAACTGACAATTTATATACTTTTTAACCTCAAACGCTAGTCTTGTCTCATCTCTGTGATGTGCATGCTTAGTCTGTGGGATCCGGGTCAATACAGTTAGGGTATGTCAAAAAAATAAATCGTCAATTTGTTGAAAATAATCGATTGTTTCGCTAGATAAGACCCTCCTTCCTAGGCTGAGATCGTTTAGAGCCCTTTGAAGCTGGATTTAAACTGCATTTTGGAAGTTCAGACTCGGGGGCACAATAGAAGTCCATTATATAGAAAGAAATCCTGAAATTTACGACTGAAGAAAGAAAGACATGAACATCTTCGATGACGAGGGTGAGTACATTTTTGTTCTGAAAGTGAACTAATCCTTTAAGCACGCTTCTTATCCTTAACATAAGCAATCATGATTTTCAAAATGTTCTCTAAGCAAAATCAGATGTAAAGCTTTTGTTATGTTTTACATTTTGTTTTATATTATTTATAGGTGTATTGTGGGCTAACCAGTCAAGGACAGTTAATTGCAGTAAAACAGGTGGCACTGGATGCTTCAACTTCAGAGATGGCAGAAAAAGAGTATGAACGCCTAGAGAGAGAAGTGGATCTTCTCAAGACCCTTCATCACACTAACATAGTTGGTTTCTTGGGTACAGCTCTCTGTGAGAATATCGTAAGCATCTTCATGGAGTATGTTCCAGGTGGCTCCATCTTGAATATCCTGAGCCGGTTTGGACCTTTGCCAGAGAAGGTCTTTGTTCTATACACTCGACAAATTCTGGAAGGCGTTGCCTATCTTCATGCTAACAGGGTCATCCATAGAGATCTGAAGGGAAACAACATCATGCTTATGCCCAACGGAGTGGTCAAGCTAATCGACTTTGGTTGTGCTCGCCGTCTTCAGACTTCTACTGGAAGCAAGAGTGACTTTATAAAGTCTGTGCATGGTACACCATACTGGATGGCACCAGAGGTGATAAGCGAGACAGGTCATGGACGCAAATCAGACATCTGGAGCATCGGCTGCACGGTGTATGAAATGGCCACAGGAAAGCCACCCCTTGCACACATGAACAAGATGGCAGCCCTCTTTTACATTGGGGCTCAAAAGGGCTTAATGCCATCTCTGTCTGATGACTTCTCTACACATGCAAAGGGCTTTGTCACAGCTTGCCTAACCAGGTAATTTTCTTTTTTTACTATTATTATTATTTTTTTATTTTTATTTTTTACAGTATATTATTAGTCTAAGTTTTCCACATATTGTTTTAGGTATGTTTTGTAACAATGGAACAATTTTCCTCTTGCAGAGATCCAAAGCAACGACCTACAGCAGAGGAACTGTTAAGACATCCATTCATCTCTCATCACAGCCAAGCCTGCAATAGGCAAATGAACTTGAAAACTTGATTCACCAAATCAAAAAGTGGGCATTTCCATTACAGATTGTGCAAAACTTGTGATATTTTATAAATGTTGCTATAAAAGTACTACGAAATGATGGTGTTTCCAGCAACTGATTTGCAACTAAAACATAATTTTTCCTATTGTGATAAGTAATGGCAACAGATTTTGGTGGGATTTTTGCTATATTTATGCTGCGTTCCAGGCAGGTTTTTGAGCTAGTAATGCTGCGTTCCATGCAACCCATTACCCGTGTTTTTCCAACCACCTACCCATGAAAATGCACTGGAACAACAGTCAAACCCATGAAGCCGTGACTTACTAGCTCAAAAACTTGCCTGGAATGCAGCATAAGTCACAGCTTCAAACCACGACTCAGGACTTTGTAGCACTTAAGCCCATTTACAAATAATATTTTATCGCCAGAGGTCCTTATTTCTTGCTTATTTGAGGAAAGCGGAGCATTAGACAAGAGCAGCAGTTATACCTTTTATTTTACATTATTTGTACATTTGGAAATACATCCGTAGGGTTGCCAATGTTGGTTTGCGGGCTATGTGACGTCAGAGAGTGGAACTGGGAGTACATCGATCTAGTACGAGTTCACGGGTGGGAAGTCACGGTTTGACTGCCGTTCCAGTGCACTTTCAGGGGTAGAAGGTTGGAAAAACACGGGTAACGGGTTGTTGGAACGCGGCATTAGTCAAAGGAGGCATGTAATGTTAACACCTCGTGTAATGGTAATAACTTTTTTACGATATATGGGAGTTTTTGCTAAATTGACATGTTTCCATTAGGCGTATTTTCAGTTCAAATTTTCAATTTGCAGGGTAATGGAAATGCGGCTGACGTTAGTTCGCTTAGTATCACTGTTTTTAAGTGTCTCTAGCAGCGTCAATTTTGCAAAAACTCCCATATATTGCAAAAAAAGTTTTTACGCTCGCATGAGTTTTCAGGCATTTAGAAAAATTTATATTTCACAAAACTGCAATGCAAAGTTTTTTTCCGCATTTGCACGTAACCGTGAATGATCATTCTTCAATGTACTATAACCTCTAAGAAACACTTTATACGTGGCCGCTCTTTAGTATAAAGGGAATTTACAGCACACATCTGCGGCGCGTTATGGAAATCGGAGCTCATCGTGGCCACTCTAGTAAATGCTTGTTTATATCACTGCACGTTTCACAAACGGGTTTCCGCACTGCTTCTGTAAAGATACACGCATATGCTTCTTTAGATTGAATATAGCCCAAATCCGTCAAACCCCCACTTATCGTGAGAGGTAAAAAAACGTTTTAGACACATAACATTGATTAATGGAAACACCGTCAGTTTTTTGCAGTACTTTATCAACATTTTTAAAATATTGCTAAAGTTTTGCACAAATCTGTAATAGAAATGCGCCTATTGTGACCCAACATAATTTAACATAGAGAGTAACATAAAATAACATTACTTATAAAGTAACACAGTTAAGGTTGTAAATAGTTATTTGACAAATGTGCCAATAAATTCTTAACACAATAAATGATCACATAAAGACTGAGGTTAAGGTAGTGGAAACCATGGAATTTATTATTAAATCTAAATAAAATTGGGAAAAGACCAAAAAAAAAAAAAAAAAAAAAAGTGCCAGGGTTTGCACTTGCCTTATCTAACTGCAATTCAGCGATCCAAAGTAAAATGACGGTTTGTACAATTCTGGCCTCATTTACCAATAGCTTCACACTACAAAGAATCAAAATAAAAAATATATATATATATAAAAAAAAAAAATCAAAACCATTCATCCATATTCAGAAATAATGTTGAGGGCCTGTGAAAGCCCAGAGCTCTTTGGGTCAGCACTGTGATAATGAACTCAATCGCCTTTTTCCCACATATGTTTCTGGTCATTTGTTACTGCTGACTTACAGAGTTGCACAAATAGGCTACTGCTTCAAGCCAAGAAATATATAAAATGCACTTCACAGCGAAGGTTATGTAAACTTCATAGAACTATACTTTTTTGAGGCACAGCCTTTGGCATCCAGCTTAAGGTCAAAAAAGGTACAAATTGCATGGCCTCTGACAACATGCCAGGTAATTGGCAGGGTGTGTGGATTGCCTGCTAGTTCACCTTCTCCTGATAGCAACATGGAACACCAGTTCTAGAGCACATCACTGGAAGGCTGCGCTAGAAATGCCAATGATAGATTCTAACACTGAGTCACAAAATCCCCCCTTCCCCCATATATTTATATATATATATATATATATATATATATATATATATATATATATATATATATATATATATATATATATATTTATTTATATATTTTACAAGCAGCTCCAAACCTGAGAAGTTATGGTACAGCTTTAAACATACGAGAATGTATGTAAATTTGTCTTCACAATCTGTAAACAACCATCTCGTCCCTTTCATTATAATGAGCATAATACATGCAGCTCATATAGAAGGTATCGGATGAGGGTAAAGGAAACAAAGAAACATTCAAGGAACTATGGAACTTAAATCTTGATTCTGCATTCCTTCTACTAACTTTAACAAATGTGAGGATCAGTCATTTTAGAGGGTGCTTTCAGTCCTAGAAATTTTCATTGTGGCAAAAACTTTCATCACTCATTATGCTTTTTTTTTTGTACTATTATGGCCCTGACGTTCGTATACTGGCTCACGCATACATACAGACTGCTCATGAGGAAATACTGAGGAAAAGCAGCAGTTATACAGAGATGGCGAGACTGAACCGAACTGCCAGAAAATCGGGAAGCATTTTTATTTTCTTTCTCTTACTCTTCACATTCCTGTTTGTTTTCCTCTTCCTAATAATGAAATCTATGCTTGATTTTCTGTTATATCTTATTCTCGTTCCTATCAGTTCAAGAGTCCGTTCCTTGGGCACTTAACAGCAAATCAAGCGTGTCAAAAGTGTCTTTGTGGTCTGTGTGCCGGCCATTAGCTAGGCCGGCGCCCTCAGGGCCATGGCTCTCCACTGGTTTCCTGTCCAGTTTCAGTAGGGTGCTGAGATGTCCGTAGCCCACCTGGTATGTGACAGGGGGAGGGGGGAAGGGAAGGTTAAGAACAGAGCTGTGAGAGGACACACACTGCTGAACAGAGGAAGAATGAGAGGAACTACCTGCACCGCCTTTGGAGCTTTTGTTCTTTTTGGAGTGGTGATTGTGGCTGGCTTCGGGGTTCACCCTCTTGCGTGAGGAACTGGAAGCTGAGCTTGTGCCATCGCCACCGGAACCTAGAGGGCTCCGAAGGGCCGAACCAGATGCGGGTGCCTCGAGGCCGCTCCTGCCGTTGCCGCTATGTGAGTGTGAGTGACCGTGTTTGTGATGGTGACGATGGGCTGAGTGGTCTCTGTGTTTCTCCTTGCTCACAAGCGGGCTGGAATGTTTGCTCTTTGCGGCACCCTCGTCAGAGGAGCTGTGCCGCTCAGAGGAGACCTTTATTTTCATTTTTAGCTCCTCCTTACTTGATCCCCCCTTCTCGCTCTGGGAGGGGACCGGAAGACGCAGTTTTAAAGAGCTCCCTTTCTCGCGTTTGTCCTGCCCGGCAACGGGCAGCTTCATTTTCAGGGGTGAGGCAGTGGTGGCTCCTGCTCCCTGCTGCCCGTGAGACAGTTGGGGCAGGTGCTTGCGGTGATCCGTCTGTGTTGGAGCACCATAGACCTCTGTCTCCACATTCTGCTGCTCTTGCCTGCGTTTCTGCACAGCAAGCTCAGCAGCTTGTTTCTCCCTGTACTTGTCCAGAGACATTTTCTGCGTGGGTGCCGCAGGTGGAGGATAGGCCGTGGCTTGGTGTTTCGTCCCACCACTGGCCTTGTGTTCGTGTTTGGCAGGGTTGAACTCTGCGCTTTTGTCAGGCCGGTGTGGGTGCATAGAACTGTGTGGGGGAAGCTGTTTGACAGAATACTGGTCTGAGTGCACTTGGTCCTGAGGCCAGTCACTGGGGGCGGTGTAAGTGTATGAGGTTCCCTGCATGTTGGCAATGGAATCAAGAGAAAGACAGCTGCTTGAGTTGCTTGGCAGGGTCACTGGGAAAGACGTAGAGGCTTTGGAGAATGTATTTGTAGAAACGCCGGGAAGGGCATCCATCAAGGACATGTCCTGGGTTAATGAAGGTCCCGCTAAGGAGCTGCTGTCTGAGGCCTGACCATCTGATTTGGGCTTCTTAGCAGCTTGTGTAGCCTAGAAATAAATACAACAACTATGTGTTATCAAAATGAAACAATGGAAAGACATTAAATGCACAAATCTGCTAAATGTTAATTGTTTTACCGCAGTAAGAGGGATCATACAAAATGCATGTTATTTTTAATTTAGTACTGACCTGAATAAGATATTTCCCATAAAAGACATCTACATATAGTCCACAAGAGAAAACTGTTGAATTTATAAAAATGACCCTGTTCAAAAGTTTACATATACTTGATTCTTAATATTGTGTTGTACCTGAATGACCCACAGCTGTTTTTTTTTTTTTTTTTTTGTTTATTGATAATTGTTCATGAGTCCTTTGTTTTTCCAACACAGTTAAACTGCCCACTGTTCTTCAGAAAAATCATTCAGGTTCCACAAATTTTTCACAAAGATTTTTCAGCATTTGTGTGTATTTGAACCCTTTTCCAACAATGACTGTATGATTTTGATATCAATCTTTTCACACTGAGGACAACTGAGGGACTCATATGCAACTATTACAGAAGGTTTAAACATTCACTGATGCTCCAGACCCAAAAAAAAAAAAAAAAGTATCAAGAGCCAGGGATGTAAACTTTTGAACAGAACTGAAGATGTGTACATTTTTCTTTTTTTGCTTAAATATCATATTTTTTTCATTTAGTACTGCCCTTCAGAAGCCACAGAAGATACTTGCATGTTTCCCAGAAGACAAAATAAGTTCAATTTACCCAGATCTTCAAATTTAAAAAAAATCTTAAATGCATTGTTTCTCCTTGTGAAGCATCCGTGAGTGTTTGAACCTTCTCTCTTTTATGTGAAATATCACATTCAGGTCAGTACTAAATAAAAAAAATATGCATTTTGTATAATCCCTCTTATTTTGGTAAAATAATGAACATTTTATAGATTCTGCAAGGTGTATGTAAACTTTTGACCTTAACTGTATCTATACTAGTCACTTACTCTCCAGTTACGAATCCTCTTCAACCTGCTGGGCGTCTTCTCTAATATCTGCAGAAACTCATGGGTC
Organism: Cirrhinus molitorella; assembly: GCA_033026305.1. Taxonomy (NCBI): domain Eukaryota; kingdom Metazoa; phylum Chordata; class Actinopteri; order Cypriniformes; family Cyprinidae; genus Cirrhinus; species Cirrhinus molitorella. The sequence goes on along the minus strand of CM065122.1, from coordinate 24,155,780 downwards.
AGTTCTGCAACAATATATGAATGAATATAAATCATGGGTGACAACAAATAGTGCAAAATGAGCCATATATGGTGATTTAGGGGAATGTCCATTTACCATCAAGAAGTTCAAGTGTAACTGAGCTGTCCACATACTCCCACCAGTGCTTTCCATCAGTGGAAACAGGGATCTCCCAGTTGGACCACTTGCAGGCCAGGTGAATGCAGACGCAGGCGATGACTGTGGGCTTGTACTGCAAGCAGAAGGTGGTGAGGTGCAGACTGCAAGAGCAGCACGTTATGGAAGAAGAAAAAAAGACAACAAAGAAAGAGCACAAAACGATCAGTTACTGGGCAGATAAAAGGCAGTGTTGAACATCTAGATAATATTTTTAAGGAAGCACTGAAGCCACTAAGATGTTCCCTAATTGTGAGTAACATACTTCCAAAATGTACCTGCACAGTTCAGAACTACTTGATTTAGCACCAGGCAGTTTATTCACATTTTATAATTTAGTGGTTTTTCCTCAACATATCAACAGTTCATGAGTTGTGCTCTTAAATAGGTAGACAGTATTTTACAAAGGGTATAAACAAAATGGCAAAAGACAACATAAGAAGGAAAGCAACGATCAAGACATTTTTGATACCGCAGGATTACTAAACATGCCATCTATGTAAAGATACACAGATTGTCTTAAGAGGAAATGGTCTACAAGGCCTAATGTCACAGTGCACTCAGCCAAATCTGATCAATTGTATCATCCCTACATTTGAAGTTTAGAATAGCAGTAGAAAGTCTAAAAAAAAAGATTCTATAAAAAGTTTTATTTTGTGGAATTAAATCTGTGCAAGCAAAAAGAATAATAGGTTTGTTACTCATAATCAAGGGTAAACTTGACACTATTGACATAATACTGTACATTCAATAACAGGCGTAAAAGCCTACAGTCAACAGAATCATAGGGAACAGTGAATCATACAAGCATATGGTTACCATCCAAATTTACCACATAATAATTGCAACCCCACGTTATAAAAAACAAAGCAGGGCTGACAGTTTGGCTTAAAGTGCTAATTCGTTAAACTCTGTAAACTTGCCTATATCTCTAAAAAAAACAGTGTTAGTATTTTAAAGTATGTGGAAGATTTTTCTGCTAGAAAAATAATGAAATGCATCTAAACTGCATTAATAGTCCCTGAAGAAGCAATAACGAATTTAAGGTTCCTCAACCGAAATGCTAAAAATTTGACACTGAACAAAGTAATGTTTTGAGACAAATAACAATAACCTAAAGCGTCAGTCAAAGCTGGATGGTAACCCTGTGCTACAGAACAGAATCAATGTTTGGACATGGGGTAAGAGGAGCCTTTAAATCCTAATGCAACAAACAAATGATAACTGCAACATTAATTAATCACACTAGATATAAGTGTTCAAGACCTTAAAAAAACAGAATAAAAAAATTGCAAGGAAAAACAAGGAAATAAAAATTATGAGATCAGCAGTCATCGGACACTAAATGTATTGATGTAGGGGTTGATGTATTAATCAAGTTCTGTTAATTCAGTGTAAATACCTGCAAGTCCACATTCTTTGGATAACATGCTCTTGTTTGAGGGCAAAACAAACACCAAAAAAACACCCTCGATGGCCACATTATATGCAGACCATGTGTTGAGCATATGCTGCTCTAGTCCCATGTTCAGACATCACATACAAAGCTGCAGTATCCCTATGCAAACAAGGGGGCAAACACTAATGACAACTAACCTGATTTAAAAATAATGAAGACAACAACTACACAATGAGGGACAACAAACACAAACAACAACAACAAAATCCTCTATTAAATCACAAGGACGACTACACCCTTTAAGGACCTTTTGTTACACACCTGAAAACAACAATTTTGAAAGATTATAAAGCGTTTCAAAATACATAGCCAATGAAACAACTATTTCAATTTAGAAAAAAACAAACAGGTCCTTAATGGGTTTATTTGCATTAAAACATGGGTATATCACAATGGAAGCACAACAGATGTCTGTATCGCAAAATCAATTCAGGCATTGAATGACAAAAACAAATGAAAGTAAATAAAAAGGTACTACTAAATAGTTTGAATACGAAAGACCAAAACAAAGGTTCAATTATCACTTTGAGAATAACAAAATCATAGGAAAAAACAAAGGGGTCTGGGTACTTACCGTAAGGACTTCTATGTTATGTTTACATCTGTGTAATCTTTAGCTGCTATTCAGGCTACCAAAGTGTCTTTTTTAGACAAATGCACTTCTGTAACCGAGCAAACGTGAGGTTCAAGAGCACCACTACACTTCACATTGTGCATTCAACCCCTCTGTGCCAACAATGATCCCCCGTACAATACACCGCACTGCAACCGGGGCCGGTGCCACCGAACCCCCTCCCCACCCTCCTCTGAGGGCATGTTTGAGAGGGGGGGCGTCCCAGTAGCCACCGGTGCAAGGAGGGTGTTGGACACTGGTAGGGTAACCTGCAGTAAAGGAAGCTATAGTGTGCAGTCACAGTGCAACAAATGAGGTTCTGGATAACAACCTGTTGGTAGCCATGAAATAGGAAGTCTGTGCCAGATCCTTGCTTGCTGTGAAAGGAAACAGAGAGAGAGAGAGAATGGCAAAAGAATGAGAGCGAGTCAAACTATACACGCCAGTAAGAGTGAGACCCAGTTGTCTTCAATACAGTGAGGTTTACCTCTTCATGAACTGCATGCTTAGCCATAATTCAAAAGCCAATAGTTTGATTCAAAGATTAAATAAGCACTGTTTTGTACATAAAGCTGATTGCAGAGAGCATATGAAGGAAAGTCTATACCTCGTACTAGCTGGGAACATTTCACCACATCAGTGTGTGGATGTTCAATTGTAATTTCAAAGCCTGCAATATAAAGCACATGAATTTTATTCACAGTTGAATTGCACTGCTGTCAACACCTGTGGATCATGAAAGATAATCATGCATTAGTTAGAACAAAGCCTTTAAAACAATGTGAAATTGTTGAGATGACACCCATGTTGCAAGATTAACTGAAAATCAATTTGGTTTCTTTGCAACAAGGTTTAAAATCACCATTCTGGTGAATTTAGTCATGATGATACAACTTTTCAGGCAAATACTCTTTTTTTCAGAAGTGAACCACTGTCAGCACTCTATGTTCACTCTAATAATCAGTTGAAAGAAACCTCCTTCCATAGACTTACCTAAAGTCTGCAGCACTATGGTTTCAAGTATCACCAGCTCTTGAGCTTGCTGGAGGTATGCCTGAAGTTCAATAGACAATCATTACATGAGGCTTGTAATGTGTCTTTCTGTATCTTCAACCCATAAACTGAATTCTCTGCACCCTTCCAATTACTGGCAACACTGATTGTTTGCCTATTTGTCTTTTTCAAGACAATTCTTTCTCCTTCAAGAGAGACTTCTGTCCCAGCACTGACACACTGGATGTCTAATGTCAGTGTCTCACTAGTCCATTTTCAGAAGTAAGCCTCATTTACATTGTTGCTGGAGAATCAAAGGGAGGTTCTGCAAGATTCACATGAATAACAGAGGCATTTGTTTAACCTATCACCCCTCTGTCATTATAAATTCTGTCATCAGCATGTTGTTCCAAAGCTATAGGACATTTATTCATCTTCAAAATAATGCATTTTCTTTTGGATTTCTGTCTCTATTGAAAATTCATTCACTCAAAACTTTCAAATGTGGTCAGGGGAACTTACGTAAGATCTAACCTCATTGGTTCTCATGTGTCAAGCAAGCATGTTTGGGCTTTCTTTAACCATACTAGATAAGCTTTATGTAAAAGTGATTCATGTTTATATGTGCACAACTTGTTTGTCCTGAACAGTTCAAATCCTTCAGCTCCCACAAATTTATTGGTTTTCCAGCATTTTTGTGTATTTGAACCATTTCCAACAATGACTATATGATTTTGAGATCCATCTTTTCACACTGAGGACAACTGAGGGATTAATATGCAACTTTTAGAAGGTTCAAACGCTCACTGATGCTCAAAGAAAGAAACATTATGCAAGAGCAGGGGTGTAAACTTCAGAACAGAATGAAGACTAGTAATATGTATTTTTCTTTTCATTTAGTACTGTCCTTCAAGAAGCTTAATAATAATAATAATAATAATTCTAAAAGTTTTCACCCTTGGCTCTTAATGCATTGTTTCTCCTTCTGGAGCATCAGTGAGCATTTGAACCTTCTGTAATAGCTGCATACAAGTCCCTCAGTTGTTCTCAGTGTGAAAAGATGGATCTCAAAATCATACAGTCATTGTTGGAAAGGGTTAAAATACACACCAAAAAAAACAGAATTTGAGGGACCTGAAGGATTTTTCTGAACAACAGCAGGCAGTTTATGAAGTTTCATAAACAATCACTAAAAAAACTAATCCCTAAAAAACAAAACAAAAGAAACAAACAAAAAACAGCTGTGGATAACACCAGAGTACGTAAACTTTTGAACAGGGCCATTTTTATAATTTCAACTATTATTTTCTCTTGTGGACTATATGTAAACATATTTATGTGAAATCTCTTATTTAGGTCAGTCCTAAATATAGAATAACATGCATTTTGTATGATCCCTCTGCAGATTATGTAAAGTGTATGTAAACTTTTGACCTCAACTGTATAAAGTGATCATGTCAGAGACTTGGATTAAATAATTTGATTCATATGGATCAACGTTTTAAGGTGTCAAAGTTTTGGGTGAATAATAATAAAAAAAAAAATGGTCAGGTTTTTATTAAAAATATCTTCACTTGTTGTATGTTCAGTTGTGTTTTGAAGATGAACAAAACTCTTAAGGGTTAAGAACAACATGGGGGTGAGTAAATAAGAATTTTCATTTTTGGGTGAACTAAACCTTTGTTCAGTGTATGTGACAGACGTGACAGAAAAGGACAAGATTTTTAAAAACAGTGGGCAGACGAAAAAAACCCTGATCAAAATCAAGTAGTTTGGAGTTGACTAGTGAGACACCTGATTCTGTAGCAACAGAACCTAAACACTCTCATGGATGCAAGTGAAGCAGAAATTATCCAGTGTGAAATGGAAATTGAAGAAAGAAAAGTACCCAAGACTTACATTACTCTTTGTATCCAGTGGAGGCTCCTGGGGGTTTAAACACGCATGCGCTACTTTAATGACATGTTCGAGTTTCCGTGGTTGCTCTTCAACTTTTGCAGACAGAAATAATGTTGTTGGGGAGATGGTCTGGAGAGGAAAGAAAAACTGTCACAGTCATGTCAAAAAATACAAGCCTACCTTAAAAGGTTATTTCACTCAAAAATGAAAATTGTGTCATCATTTATTCATTCTTATGTCGTTCCAAACCCATAAGACTTTCGAAACACAAGAAGATACTTTTAATGAAACCTGAGGGATTTTGACACTTTAAAAAGTTCACAATATAATATGATTTGGGTCTTCTAAAGAGAAAATCTCTTTAAATGAACAGATTTAATTTAGACTTTTATACACATAAATATTTCATACATCAGATTTGTAAAGGGAAGCTCAAATGTGTTTTGGTTGGATAAACATTCAGTGGAGGAATCTCTACAGGTCTTATTAAAAATATCTTCATTCGTATTTTGAAGATGAATTAAAGTCAAGTGTTTGGAACGACATGAAGGTGAGTGATGGCAGAATTGTAATTTTTGGGAAATCTATCCATTTTAAGACATCAATGTCACCATAACTGATGAAAAATATCATGATAGCCAGTCTCCCAAAGGTACATATAATGTATATATTTCATTTTCAACACTAAGGGACCATCCTTACACTTCAGGTGAAACACACAGGCTAATGAATATTCATACGACTGAAAAACGCATATGTAACAGATGCAGGCAGCGTGGATGGAAACACTTACATTTCTGTGGAATTTGGTGAAAGAGTGGTACATATAAAATCTGTGCATGTAAACAATGGCAGTATTTATGGTGAGTTGAGTACTGACGTTTAGAGTTAAGGAAAACGTAGGGTTACGTAACTGACGTAGCCATTGCCTGACCTAATTACGTATTCGTGTTTCGTACTGATACAAGCAGCCCGAAATACCAATATTTTTAACAAACGTAAAAACATTTAGATCATTCATATCAGGGTTTATTAGTGGAGAACGGCTTTAATATTTACGATAATCGACCTCCTCCCGTGTCACTGACATCACAGATGCGCGTGAGCTGCGTGCTGTCACGCGCCTGAGCGACTTGAACATAAACAACATAAATAAAAGGTACAACAAACTCTATATTATGTTACACATAGACAGACTAACTTAGAGCAAGCTAGATATACAAACCGTCATTTGTACAACATTAACATTAATCAGCATACGCCTGCGCGCAACTAAATGCGCGCTGCTACCATAAGGAGGTTAAACTGACAATCTTAAATAATTTCAACCGAGTTCAGAGTTATTACAGATATTCATGGTACACAAAAATTATAGATATTATCGGTGTGAAGGCCACACAAACAGTCACAGCGAGAGACAGAAACGGGCCTGCACTTGATCAGCGCGGGTCTGAAGGATACACATTTAGTCTCTGGCCCATGTCCTGAATAAGATTCGCGGCTTGCTGTCGATACGACAGCTCTCTGTCTGGCTCCACTCCGCAGCGGCGGGACGGGGTGTTTTCGAGCTGTTCCCGGGTAAAAAACCATTTGGACGATGATCCCCGGCACGCCGCCATTACCGTCCAGCAGACGAACAGAGAACGAGCGTCACGTATTTTGACATACGTCACGCACGCACGGCGTCAAGTCCTTGACGTACATCTCACAGCGAGGTTCTGCTGGGAACTGTAGTTTACTTTCGATCATAGTTTTATAGTATGAGTGAGGATGTTATACACTAGCAGTCAAAAGTTTTTGGACAGTAAGTTTTTAATGTTTTTAAGTTTTTAATGTTTTTTCTGTCTCTTCTGCTCACCAAGCCTGCATTTAAATGATCCAAAATACAGCAATAGCAGTAATATTGTGAAATATTTTTACTATTTAAAATAACTGCTTCCTATTTGAATATATTTTAAAATGTAATTTATTCCTGTGTTCAAAGCTAAATTGTCAACATCATTACTCCAGTCTTCAGTGTCACATGATCCTTCAGAAATTATTCTAATATGCTGATTTGCTGTTCAAGAAATTTTTTTTTTATTATTATCAATATTTAAAACAGCTGAGTAAATTTTTTTAGGATTCTTTGATGAATAGACATATCCAAAGATCAGCATTTATCTGAAATAATAAGCTTTTGTAACATTATACACTATACCATTCAAAAGCTTGGCATCAGTAAATATTTTTTTTCAGGATAGAAATAGAAATTAATACTTTTATTTAGCAAAGATGCTTTAAATTGATCAAAAGTGATGATAAAGACATTTCTAATGTTACAAAATATTTCTATTTCAGAAAAAAAACTGTTTTTCTGAACTTTCCATTCATCAAAGAAATATTATTCTTTGTGGTTCAACATAATTTATTTTTTTACACTTTAATTCAACCAACCATTAACAACCTTTTTTATTTGAAAATAGAAGGGTGTCATACTTAAATCAATACAAAATAAAACAAATCAAGCAAGGTTAAATTTTTGATCCAGCTCTTTGGTAATATCAGTCTTCTGATACACATCGGTTCAACTGATGATCAGTCACTCAAATTGTTTTCTTGAAAGTCCTAAAAACTCCAGAGCATTCCCAGCAAGCAGTTTATCCTAAACAAAAGAGTACAATGAAGATGAGCTGTACAACGAAGTAGCTACAATGTATTTGCAGTTTGATGTTTGAAATAAAACTTAGTGTGTTCTGATAGATAGACAGACAGATAGACAGACAGACAGACAGATAAATATCATCTTATCATGTTCATTTTACCTTCAGCAAACTATCAAACTCATCCATGGATTCAATCAATGTGCCTGGCTCCAGTTCCCCCAGTGGAAATGGGTAATCTGTTCCTAACATCACTTTATCCTGCATGAAAAAAAATCCTTTAAAAAACCAAAACAAATAAAAAAACTAAAGCTAAAAGAGCAACTAAAATCAAAGAGGTCTTATATGAAAAATCTATCTTTGCCATTTCATCAGTTACAGTTCACTTAGGTTGCTCCTTATATTATTGCTTCTTTACAGGGAGATTTAGCAGTACTGTTAATATAAGAAGCAAAATAACTACCTTTCCTATGACTTCCATGAGTAACTTCAGTGAAAGTGGGTCATGCACTAGAGAGTCAGTGTAGAAAGATCCTAAGTATTTGCGTGGGTTGATCTTGTTGTCGGTTGCACAAAGATCAGGCCGTACTTTAAAGCCGTGCTCAATTCGGCCAATGGTGTATGGGAAAGCACCACCTGGAACCCAAAGTGTGATGTTACATGTGATGTCTTTATAGTTGAAGGTTATCACTACAGTAGTTTTGCTCTCCAATAAATGATCAATCGATTATCTAAAAAATAATATGAATATTTTTACCTCCATGAGCAAAGCAGACCTTAAGTTTGGGAAATCTTTCAAAAACACCTCCAAAAATCATGGAACAAATAGCCATTGTAGTTTCTGCTGGCATACCTTCAGAAAGAAAAAAAGTAGGCCCAAACTGTAACTACCACATAGTGTACGAGATAGTCTTCCACAAAACCTTTAAAAAATTAAATAACAAAAAAAGTTTGCAATCAGATTTTGTTTTAATTTACTAATCACAGTCTGATATATAGTCAAACCCACCAACCAACCAAGGCAGCCAGTATTTTGCCATTCTACCATCTGTCTGCATGTCCCATGGATGCACAAATATCGAGCAGTTGAGTTCCTCAGCAGCCTGTAGTAAGAGGCAAAATCTTGATAATAAAATTTCTGGTTTTAAAATGCCCTACAAAACTGAATGACTACTTGACAATCACAAAGAATCCGAACACTTTAGTGTGACTACTAAAAGCAACTGGACTTACAGCATAGACAGGATATAGCTCTGGGGCATTGAGGTCCCATGTGTTTATATGAGAGCCAATTTGCACTCCAGGGAATCCTAGCTGCTTCACACACCGTTTCATCTCCTGTACTGCCAGATCAGGGGCCTGCATGGGCAGAGTACCCAGCCCAATGAAACGCTTTGGATATTGCTTCACTGTAGCAGCCAAATCGTCATTCAGTATCCCACACAGGTCCAGTGTGTCCTGGGGTTTGGCCTTTAGATAATGCAGAGGAACATCAAAAATAATTTTGTAGTAAAAGTGGTGAATGTCTACATACAAAGGGATAAATTCAAATTCTGCCATTAATTACCCCCCCTCGTCGTTCCAAACGCTAAAGTTCATCTTCGGAACACAAATGAAGATATTTTTGATGAAATCTGAGAGCTTTCTGACTCTGCATAGACAGCAATGCAACTGACACATTCAAGCCCTAGAAAGGTAGTAAGAACATCATTAAAATATTTCATGTGACATCAATGGTTCAACCTTAAGCTTATGAAGCTATGAGAATACTTTTTGTCTGCAAAAACAAAAACAACTTTAGTCTTTGCCTTCACAAGGACTATTTTATCAACGTCCTTACTACATTTCTGGGCCTTGAACATGTCAGTTGCGTTGCTGTCTATGGAAGTTAAGAAAGCTCTTGGATTTCATCAAAAATATCTTCATTTGTGTTATGAAAATGAACGAAGGTCTTATGGGTTTAGAACGACATGAGGATGAGTAATTAATGACAGAATTTTTATTTTTGGGTGAACTATTCATTCAATCTCTATGTGATCTAATATATGATCTAGCAATGGGAAAGTATAAAAAGGAAGAAAGATGTCACTGCACTGTAAGGTACAAAAGCTAAAGAGTTTTTCTTTTTATCTTATTTAGCTCTAAATATTAGTACCATATTGACCCGAATATAAGCTGACCCTGGTCACAAGACGACCCCCCCCTTTTTCAAGATTTTTGAAAACCAAAACTTGAGAAAAAACATTTTAAATTATTTTCATATTGCATATTTTTCCTTTTTTTCAGTTTTTGTTTTGATAGTCTGGTAAAATGCACCTACACTTCATTAACAGTAGAAGTGAAATCTTATTGTAGTCTTCAAATCTGGGTACTGTTTTACGTTTTAAAATCACTTACAAGGAAGTTTGGTTCCATCAGACAGTCTTTTTCTTTATACATTACATTAGGTATTTCTTGGCACATTCATTCTTGGCGCACTTGTCATCTATAGTTGTGGGTGTATTTTTGACATGCCAAAGTCTAGACCGTGAATATAAGACAAACATTTTTTCATAGGTATTAAAAAAACGTGTCTTATGTTCGGGTCAATACGGTACTTTACAAGGACATATTAGTACACAAAGTATATTAGTAACTTCTGACCACCCCTGTGAAAAACTGTCACCTTGTTTTTTATTTTTTTTGAGAGTGTATCACTGAAATTCTCACGTTAATTTTCATGTTTCATCTTACCCAGTAGCTGAACATCACAGGCACAGTGGAAAGGGCCTGTACTGTCACTCCTGAAAAAAAAAAGAGTCTGTAATAAATATTTGACCCTAGACCACAAAACCAGTCTTAAGTAACACAGGCATATTTGTAGCAATAGCTAAAAATACGTTCATTAGAAATCATTAGAAATGTAAGAAAATATCATGTTCCATGAAGATATTTAGTAAATTTCCTGCCGTAAATATATCTGAACTTAGTTTTTGATTAGTAATATGCATTTCTAAGAACTTCATTTGAACAACTTTAAAGGCGATTTTCTCAATATTTAGATTTTTTTTTGCACTCTCAGATTACAGATTTTCAAATAATTGTATCTTGGCCAAATGTTCTCATATCTTAACAGAGGTTCATATCTTTCAGATTATGTATAAATTTAACCTTAAAAAATGTACCCTTATGACTGGTTTTGTGGTTCACGGTCACATTTAACAATGAACTGGTCTGCTGATAATGTAGAATTGAATGTAAATAGTTTTAAATATAAAACTTATTTATTTAATTATTTCAGATAAAAAGTACCCAAAAAGAAAACACAAATCATTTTAATTGAGAAATAACCACTGCTTTACTGTCTTTACCATGCTTGTCCATATCTCGAATCCGAGCCTCTGCATCCCAGCAGTTTTCCTGGATCACTCTGAACAATTTTCCATCTTTCATCATTTTAGCTTCTCCCTGGTACGCACAAACACATGGTGGATTTCCAACAGAAAATATAAACCAAATCTGACATTTCGGTAACCATGCACTGGTATCCACACTTCGAATTTTTAGTCACTTGGTGGCAGTGTGGAGAAAGGTCAAGCACATACAGCAATTCAATGCAGTGGACTTTAGGTTGGAACGACGTGCAAAGTTTTTAGCATGACAAGCACATTTTAAATTAGCAGTCAATGTTCATCTGCAACGCAGAGTGGTAATTATGATTAAAATGTTTGTTACAATTAACATTATTGCAGTCATTTAGTGTATATTGTTGTTAATATAAGGTACATTATGTATTAGGCACATCTGAAATGGTAAGATTTATGAAAGTATGTGTGGGTGTGATTATATATGCAGCAGCCGTATTGTTGTGCTCAAGGTGAACTGGTCTCAGTCTGATATTTTACTAAAGCTAAACCCCATGTGGAGCTCTACAGCTGCTCTTACAGTGAGTGCAGGAAAGGCCTGCTGTCCTTTTTTTCCACACACACAAGCACTCCTGACTATCCTGTTGATATTCTCAAAAATAAGTGCTTTCTAAGAAGTCCTGCTCATTTGGTTTGAAAAGCAAAGCAGTGGAGCCTGAAAAGGGAATTAATGCAAAAACCTGGCTGCTAGTGACTCAAGTTAGAATGATTTAATGAGCAGCTCTGTACATTATTCTAATGTTTATTCAGTGTTTCTGTTTTGGAGTTCTTCCTACTGCACTGAAAAACAGAATAAGCTGAGCATCCGAGTAGACCAGAAACCACCTGAGACACCAGCTGAAGCGCAGTACAGAACAATCCAATTACTCTAAAGGCCTGCAGGTATAAAGAAGCTGGCAGATGCTTTAACATCCTCCTGCTCTGAGTGGAGGATCAGATCTGTCTCTGCTGCCCACTCATTCCTCATGGGGGTCGAAACATACTCTCACACACTCACACTTTCTCTCTGGAAGAGCTCGCAGGAGATCATGCCAGCTGGATCTATGGCCAAGCATGCAGAACCCTTTCCGTCCAGCTGGTGTTCTTCCACCATCATCACACTAAATTGCAGACTGAGCTGATTTGCTCTATGAGCAATGATCAGGTGCGTAAAGGGTGTATTAGAAAAAACATTTATCATTTTCCAGTGCAGATATTAAGTGTTAAACTTACTTTGCAATGATGGTGGAGTTGAATGAATCCACCATATCCATATCTCTGTGAAACATGAAGCGAATATTGAGGTCAATTTTAAAATGTAATTTTACACTATAACAATATTACACATGTACAATAGCAAATAAATATATTTGATATAAAAAAATACATTTTATACTTACACTACCAGTCAAATATTGATGATGATATTAATGATTTCTGAAGGATCATGGACACTGAAGACATTTCAAAATATATTCAAATGGAAAACACTTATTTTAAATAGTAAAAATATGTTTGCTGTAGTTTGGATGAAATAAATGCAGGTTTAGTGAGCAGAAGAGTCTTTAAAAAACATTACAAATCTTACTGTTCAAAAACTTTCGACTGGTAGTGATTTTATTTGCATGTTAAGAAATAAGAAATGATTAATAGAGTCTTCCTCAGCTCGTTCAGATAAACAAGCAATAAAGGTCAGGGTTAGTGATCAAACCTTTCATTAATGTTTAACAGATGCATACATTTTAAGAGTAAAGCTGAAGTAGTGTCTTGTTTAACACTTTCAGCATTGAAAACTATTTTTTGGCTCAAAAGTTAATATCAATATCTGATATTTAGACATTTTCTGTATTTTAAATGCCAGGGAAAAACAGCACAAATGCAGCTAACCACAATATATCAAAATCCAGCAGGGGCAATTTAGATTCCTGTCTGATGCAGCAAGGCAGTATGCAAGTTAAATAATTTTAAAATGTTGACAAATGTGTTAAGAGCCAAGTAATCTTGGTTAACCCATAATGACAGATTATTAAAAGATAACTTTTCTACCTTAAGCAACCTACCTGTTTCAGGTCGGGCCATTCCTTTGGTAAAATATGGTTATGAATATCAATCTTCATTCTGCTGACGCTGAAAGCTCAAATCGTAGGCCTAGATTAGACAGGCTTGTAAACTGAATCTTCACCCCTGGTACAGTTGTGAATGTTCAGCAGTGTGTAAAACAGAAAACAAACATTCCAACCCCTCTGTCTGGTCTTTTGAAATGGCCCAATGAAATGACCCCTGAGAAGAGACACACCAACCAGTATTAGCTTTTTATGACTTATTTGCATGAATTCATACATTTTATGAATTTTCTGAACAAATGAATGTCTTTGTAATTTATGTAATATATGGCAAAAATCCCATGCAAAACCAGTGGTTAAAAAAATTCATAAACACAAAAACAAGGTTTGAAACCTTAAAAGGGGCGGCTGCTGTTCGCGATAACTATTTTCACGGGTGTTTTAAAGAATTCAGGATATATCAGCCCTGTCTTATTTGTTCATGTAGGGCTCGCTGCATCCTGCACAACAGTGTCCTCTAGCGGTACCTAAAGGTAGGGCGCCAGACGCTACAGGCAGAGAACCTTCACACACTGTTGACAGTTTGTTTAACTTTTTTGATTATCACATATGCGAATAATGTTTTCTTGAGTTTAAAATATGTAAACTGAAAATAACATAACTAATATTTTACTATTTAAATTAGCTTTAAAATATAACAGCTAAATTACTTTTAAGAAAACTCTTTGTGTCTTAAATTAAAATTTGTTAGATCTATGTATTATTTTAGGGACATCATATTTGCTAGCAGCCTCATACAATCGGTTGCTAACTACTTTAGGAAGCGAAACAAGCCCTCAGCCATTTTTAGAATTCTGTCTTTGAACTTACATTTTATTCGCTATAGGGAAATAAGGAAAATACCAACGTGCAGTAAACAGTAAAACTGTTAGAACTACAAACCAGTGTGTTCATAATGAAGATAATACATTAAAATAATATGGTAAAACACACCAATCTGCAATATCAAGCAGCAAAACAAGACAGTTTTTTTACAGATAAAAATAGCTGGATGCGATGAGACCCATAAAATGCACAAATTGACGTGCCCATTCTTATATGGCACAAATAAGGTGGATAGCATTACTGTACATTGTAATTCTAGCTAATTAGCTGGTGAAGTGGATTTCCTCTATTATGTGCACTGTAGTGTTATAAGCCGATGTCAGATGTCAAAAGATCAGGAAGATTTTAAAAACTAGTGGTTCATTCATAAATTCGGAAGATCTAATGTTGCGTTCCAAGCAGGTTTTTGAGCCCATATGTCACGACTTCAAACCACGACTCACGACTTTGTAGCGTTCCAGGCAAGTCACTCCAAACTGCCTGAGCACAAGGAATTGACCTATCGCTAAGCCCCGCCCATAGAACGCAGATGAGCCAATGGCAGTTGAGTATCAGCTGCACGGAGATGGAACTCGGACATCTGTAGGTTGCAGCGCCATAGAGAAACATTGGAAAATCCGAAGCTCTCGTCGTTTTAATGGTGTTTATGCTACAAAAATAATAAAACGATATGCCTAAGGTATCTGTAACACTGATTCCAGGTATCCTGAGAGGATCGGCAATGGAATTTGGAATGGATTTTATTATTTAGGCCTAATGTTTATTTTCTGGTTGTCATACAATCATTAAGTGGCCTTTTTCATCTGCCCAAGCAGTTAATGTCTGTAAATATCATTAATATCTCTGGCTAAAACTAAGTTATAATATATAAAGTATTGTTCTGCCTTGTTTCAATGGAGCAGCTTGATTTGTTTCATTCAGTTTCGTCATGTCGCTCTCTGCATGTCGCGTTGAGTCTGTTTGACATCTCACCACAAAGCGGATCCATAAGTTTTATGTTTGCGAAAAACGATTGTTTTGTGGATATTCTAAGTCGTCGCATATATTTCAGTCATTAGGTTATAATCATAAACTTTGTTGCTATATAAAGTTAACGTTGTTTTTAGTGAGTCCATGCTAACGTACAAACCTCAGCTAACTATTCTCACGTCATGTACAGTGTAAGTCAAAAACACAAACAAAGGTCTACATTTCAGTGCCGCATTACATGTCGTCGCCATTTTGGAAGCGCGTCACTCCAGGAAAATAGAAAATGGACAAAGAGGTGGGACGTGGATGGAGCTAAGATGTCTGGTTCTTAAATTTATTAAAATAATCCTGATAAAGTACACCCTAAGAAAAAACAAACGCAATAACATGGCTGAGATGCCAAGTTCAACTGCTGGAATAAGCTGAGGTAAAGTGAGACTGCCTGACACATGTCACTCAAGTGGCCACGCCCTTAATTATGCAGAATTTTAATGCTCAATATAATTTAAACAGGTGAGTTAGAAAAAAATTCACCCCCCTCAGAGTTGTCATGAAGGGCAAAACTAGCTGTAAAAACCAAAACCACTTTTTGTACCAGGCTGTAAACATGTTTTTATCTGTTATAAAGTTGAACATTTTAACACGAGAGTCTATGGGGATTTGCTCCCTTTTGGAGCCAGCCTCAAGCGGCCAGCCGATGAACTGCAGCTCAGTCACTTCCGTATTGTTTCAAGAGCAAGAGCGGGAGGTTGCCGCTTGATGGAAATACATAAGGAAGACAGGAGCGCAATATTGAAAAGGGGAGGAGCTACGAAAGGTCTATCCCGCCTTTTCGCGGTGTCCTTCAATGTACAAAAACATTAGCATAGTGTCTGTGTTTTTGGTGTTTTTGTTTGTGTTTGGATTTGTTGTTTTCTATCGGGAATGGAAGCGAAGTTGTGTGTGACTTTTACCTGCTGTTTGGAGCAGGTTTATCTCACTTGAGAAAGCGATAATGGAACGATAAAACCGATACTCATCGCTCGGAGCGGGTTTCTTTCACTGAGGAAATGGAAAGCCCCGGACTGGATCATGAGCCAAGTGATTACAGAAAGGTTTGAGCAGAGAAGGAAAAAGTTACTGTCGCTCCGTTCCACTTGATTTACATCCGGTCCGTTGCTTTGTTACATGCAAAGCCTGGCGCTTTGGATTCTTTTGGAGCTATTTTCGTTCGCTCCAAATATGCGCGGCCACTTGGGCGAAATGTCAGTTTCGGGCAAGAAAGATCAATTGTCTGTTGTCTGTAGAGTAGAGTATACATCACCTTTTACACAGAATCCACTTTAAAACAAGTTGTTTTCTGCTGGTCAACTCGTGATAACTGAAACCCATCGCGGTTTGGTAAATGTAAACGGACCTTTACCTGGGTTTATTTTTTTTTTTTTGTCTGAAACATAGTTACTAAAAATATAAACTTGTTACCTAGCCTATGTAAATCAGTTGTTGTATAGATAGAATCACAAGTATTTAAAACAAGTACCGGTTTGGTATTGCTGGTGATATATTTAAAACTTCAAAACGCAGAATAACAAAACATATTTGGAAACAACAAAATCATAATATTATGAAATTTGTCATTATCTGACTAAAGGTTGGAGGTACCTATGACTTTGACACTTGACAAGATCGTTCTCAAATCACTATCAAGGATCTACAGTTGTGCTTTATCGCCTCTATCGTCTAAGATCAGATGATCTGCAAAAGTGAAGATATGTTGAAAGCGATACAACATCTTTCTCATCCTCATGTCAAATTACAGTTGGGTGGCTGCAGTTCTTGCGCTCGGATTGGAGTTGTTCTCGGTGGGAGGGTGGGGTGGGGGTCCGTTGCTGATGCTGGGCAGATTGCGTTTATCTCCGCATCTCTGCTCCGCTACCCTTAATGCTGCCACTGGATGGCTGCGCGTCGCAGTTCGACGTGAGATTATATATTGAGGGCTTCATCTGATTTCAGAAAAGAAGAAAGAAAACAAACAAACATGACAGACAGTACGACTTCTGATCCATGCCCGGTTCCCAATCCGACTATTGTGGACCCGTCGGCTGTGCGAAACGGACAATGCGCCGCTGCCCAGGATCCGAACCTACCCAAAAGAGGGAGCCAGGATGATCCTTTCAATATGGACCGGGACCAGGAGATGAAAATCACAGATAGCGTTGAGGGCCAAGGTAAACACACCTTATCTGTCGAACATACACCAGAACGAACTGTACTTTTCTAGAGTTGATTCAGAAATGCTTTCTAAACACATTGAATTTTTTTAAAGTAGCCTAATTTATTTGGGATGTGAATAAGACTAAAAGGCTGGAGAAGGTTGCGGTCCACCGGAGCACGCAGGCGCTCTTGGAAGATATTAATAATTCAGGTGAGCACGAAACACTCACAGTTTAAGTTAAGAAACAGACCAGAGACTAAACAGCCTTTCTTAGACTAAAAATGTTTAGGAATAGGCTATAATTTAAAAAATACGTTTAGCTTTTAAGTGAATAGATGGACATTGTTTATATAGCCTATAAAGTATTGTTCTGCCTTGTTTCAATGGAGCAGCTTGATTTGTTTCATTCAGTTTCGTCACGTCGGCTCTCTGCATGTCGCATTGAGTCTGTTTGACATCTCACCACAAAGCGGATCCATAAGTTTTATGTTTGCGAAAAAACGATTGTTTGTGAATATTCTAAGTCGTCGCATATATTTCGGTCATTAGGTTATAATCATAAACTTTGTTGCTATATAAAGTCAACGTTGTTTTTAGCAGTGACGTGACTCGGCATGCGTGTGTTAAATCACGGTGCGATTTTCTCCAGCATTACCATTTTGGACAATCCTTAACAATTACAACAGAATGTGACCTTAAATAATTATTTCTGTGTATCTGATTAGTATATGTAAATATGACTCTTTATGTGAGGTTGTTTATATGATATTGTCATGCCTTTGTTTTTGTAACTTAGGCTACATTTGATTTTACTTTTCCTGTTGACAGGAAAGTGGTTATAAACAGTGTTGGGGGTAACGCATTACAAGTAACGCCAGTTACGTAATCAGATTACTTTTTTAAGTAACTAGACAAGAAAATCAGTAAAATCAGTTACTTTTTCCCATTTATTGATTGAAAGCTCTATTACTTTAGTTCTAGAATAAATGTGAGCATGCATTATTTCTCACTCACGAAAAAAGCAGATTTAATATTCGTCAAAATGAATGAAACAGGGAGATGCAATTCAGAATATGATGCAAACCTGCAATAATAAAATATGTTAAATAACACAAATATCCTTTATGTAGTTAACCCTGTTTGTCTTTGCTGCTGACCTTCGATGATCCAATTCATCCATAGCAAAGATGTCTCAAGATAAACTAACATTTGTTCTTCTTGTTTTATTGCTGAAGAGTGTTGAACTTTCTTCATCTGTGTTCTACTGTACAGACATTTACTTTTCCTTCAGCCTGAGGCTTTTTGGTGTGAAAGGGCTTTTACATTTGCCAAAAAGAGAACTTTTAATATTAAAATCAAACAAGCAAGCCCTGCCCAGGTTTAAAAAATAAAACGAAAGTAACGTAACGCATTCATATAAAATTTCACTTTCCATGAAAAATAACTAAGTAATGTAATACATTTTTTAGGGAGTAATGCAATATTGTAATGCATTACTTTTAAAAGTAACTGTTCCCAACACTGGTTATAAATTGGTGATTTTGTAAAAAAACGAATCAAATGAATCAAAATCGTTTTTGTGTGTGTGTGTGTTTAATTAAATCTCTTTTTTTTTTTTTTTTTTAGTTGCAGTTGACATGGGCATTCTTAAGCTCTTGTTAACCTGCATGTTATTGTAAAACAAGACTCCAACCATTTGGAGGGAACAAATGTTGTAGTTCATGATTTGGCCATCTATGGTTACTGCCCTGCTATAAAAGACTGGAAACTTTGTTTCTGCGATTTCTCAAACTATCTACGCTGACTCGCACCTCCGGTGGAGCTGTTCAGAGGTGCATCTGATCTCATATCAGCACTTCTACTCTTAGAAGCAGCATTAGTCTCTGCACCTGCAGGATCTGAGTGTGGCTGTATGCTGTAGCACCCCCCTGTGCAATCAGTTTGAGCCGTTGAATAATTCATAAGACCCTTCATTTCTCCACCGGTGGAATTGTGAGGGCATTAGAATGAGACTAAGAAGCCCAAGAAAAAGACAAATTAATGAAGAAGCAGAAACAGGAGTTTTAGTTAAAAGTAACAGTCTGTTGTTTACAGTCTTGGATTATTTATTTATTAAAAATTCATGCTAGTTTACTATTTTGGTATAATGTACTTCAGATAAACCCAACACTAAATGGCACATAGAAATAATAGAATCTGTATTTAGTCACTTTAAATGACGCTCAAACAGTCTCTTCCTTTCTAAGCAAGCAGTTTTTAGAAGCTGCAATGCAGACCAAACTTCTTTTAGTCAAAGGTCTGTCTGCTCAAGACTTGGAGTTACTTAAACCAGCAGTGGCAGCCATCAGGATGGACAGCTAGTTTAGGATAAAACTGCATTGGCAGCCTTCAGCAAATTCTTGGCACATGAAGCAAGTATAAACTTCAGGCCATCATGGCCAGTTGGCTGTTAGATTTGCTGGCACTACTGCCTAAGAAAATATTCAGATTTTGTATGTTTTTTCTACCTAATCTCAGTCATAAAAAATGAGTTTGCAGTTGATTATTGAACTAAATTAAAGATACTTCCTTCATATTTCTTCACTGAATCTGGACCCGCAGCCTACTTGTTAAAAATGATGCATATGTTTTTAAAGAGAAGCATATCCTGTTTTTCTAAGTTACATCATTAATTCTGAAATTTATTAAGCTTAATTCCAGCTTTTCCTACAAGTAAAAGCAAATCTTTTAGCCAATGTCCTTTAATCCATTAAGAGGAATGTTCCTCTCTCTTTCATGCAAACCCTATTAAGCATGGAAGAAATCCTGGGTCATGTGGATGTCCTGCTTCCACATGATTAGCAGACAGACAGAGTGGGGGCAAGACCTTTATGTTGAGTTTCAGCTCATTTTATGTGCCTATATAGTCCAGAGTTTTCATGGGAAAGTACAAACTGAGCAAACTCACTTTGTGTAGTAATAGATCTGTAAGAACAAAGTTCAGCCTCACTAGAATACGTTTTTGGTTTAGAAATGAAGTACTTTGGAGCTACATTTGGGTTACTTTTGTGTGAGAGCAAAACATGCTCACCATCCTGACTGATGAAATAAATCATGTGAGTGGCCACATTCCCCAGCTCTGTTTTTCAGCTCTTACAATCACTCTGACTGACCACCTATTGACTCTGTGCTCATAACCCTCAGCATGTGACTTCCACAGGCTGACAGATCAGTTTGGTGAGCGTGGGGGAAGATACACACAGCCACCCACTGTCACCATGACATAGCTGCCATTCATTTTAAACAGATGAGTGAGGCATATTTGAATTTCACCTCTTTGGCAAACACAGCACAATGTAAACATTGCTTGGACACTGCACAATAGACAGTCAACAGGTTTTGCTGATTCTGTTCACTTAGTCTTGTTCATAATTACACTCACAGATTCAATTTGTGACCTGTGGTGTAGAATTTATGTCTAATAATGGCTTGATAAAGACTGTACACAGATGTAGTTTCCTATACTTTGGAATCAGCATGTCCTGGGGTCAAGGCTGTTTCTGCCTCAGAGTAAAATATATAAAGATAAATGTGAGCCAAAGTTTAAAATAATGGCACTTTCAAAAGTTTGGGGTCAGTAAGATTTTGTTCTTTAATACTTTTAAAAGGCAAAGATGTGTACAATTTATCAAAAGTGACAGCAAAGACATTTATAATGTTACAATAGGTTAGCAGCCTTAATAAAGTAACAGCAAATAATCCTGGAAAAAATGTGTTAAGGTTTTCACCAAAATATTAAGCAGCACAACTGTTTTCAACATTTATAATAATTATAAATGTCTCTTGAGCAGCAAATAAGCATTATAGAATGATTTCTGAAGGATCGTGTGACACTGAAGACTGGAGAAATTCAGAGGCATTCACAGAAATAAACTACATTTTAAAATGTAGTAAATACAAAAGTTATTTTTAAATTGTAATATATTTAGCAATGTTACTTTTTACTGTGTTTTTGATCAAATAAATGCAGTCTTGATGAGCATAAAGTACTTTTGTCTTTTTTTTTTTTTTAAATCATACGAATCTTACCTACACTACCAGTCAAAAGTTTTTGAACACTAAGACTTTTAATGTTTTTTAAAGAAGTCTCTTCTGCTCACCAAGCCTGCACTTATTTGATCCGAAGTACAGCAAAAACAGTAACATTTTAAAATATTTTTTACTATTTAAAATAACCAAATATATTTTAAAATGTAACTTATTCCTGTGATTTCAAAGCAAATTTTTAGCATCATTAGTCCAGTCAAATGATCCTTAAAAAATCATTCTAATATTCTGATTTGCTGCTCAAAAACATTTATTATTATTATTATTATTATTAATGTTGAAAACACCTGAGTAGATTTTTTTTCAGGTTGAAAAAGAAATTGTAACATTATAAATGTCTTTATCATCACTTTTGATCAATTTAAAGCATACTTGCTAAATAAAAATATTAATTTCTACAATTTCTACCCCCCAAAGCATTATACTGACTCCAAGCTTTTGAATGGTATAGTATATAATGTTACAAAAGTGTTTTATTTCAGTTAAATGCTCATCTTTGGATCTTTCTATTCATCAAAAAATCCTGAAAAAATGTGCTGTTTTAAATATTGATATTAATAATAATAAAAATGTTTCGTCAACAGAAGATCAGCATATTATAATAATTTCTGAAGGATCATGTGACACTGAAGATTGGAGTAATGATGCTGAAAATGTAGCTTTTATCACAGGAATAAATTACATTTTTAAATATATTCAAATAGAAAAGGTTAATTGAAATATTTCTGTTTTTTTCTGTTTTTGCTGTACTTCGGATCAAATAAATGCAGGCTCAGTGAGCAGAAGATTGACTGGTAGTGTACATTGTTTAATATGAAGTCAAACTGCAAGATATAAATTCATTTTGATACAGCATATAAAGTCAATAAATATAATATGTTTAATTTACCCATTATTTTTTATTATTTATTATTTACTCTGAGTGGAAACAGGCTTTCATCGCTGTCTCATCTTTCAATAGCTAAATATCTCTCAGGGCTGCTTGCAAACAACATTCAAGTCATGTTCTTTGTGACTTGATAAATGATAAACAGAATTTATTAGTGTCATGCTAATTAAACGCAGAGCCAGTGCCACTCAGACAGTGCAGATTCATGTCTGCTCATCTTTGCATCTGACATAAAGCTCTTTAATATTGCTACCCACCTCAGGCTCAAAGCCTGTCATGGTCCAGTGAGTAAATAATCAGCCCCTGTTGTTTGTTCTCCTAGTGCACTTCATTTAATTGTATAATGGCCTTTAATCAGTGTTTTATTTACTCTTTTGACAGGTCTCTTAGAGAGCAGCATGCGCCTGAAGCCTCATGAAGCTCAGAGTTACAGGAAGAAAGCTTTGTGGGTGTCCTGGATCTCCATTGTGGTGACGCTCATCCTGGCTGTGGCAGGCTTCAGTAAGTTCCTGGTGATGCTTTTCCTGGCTGTGGCAGGCAGCCTTCAGGATGTTCAGCTAGTTTAGGTTAGAAGTAGTTTCAGTCACCCACAGGCCGCCCACAGTCTGTTTACTGGCTGTCTGGTGCATATTACACACAAAACTACAAAAATACTACTTTCTCAGAACGACAAGCTTCAGTTTGTTTGGCTGATTGTATTATGATTACAATGATTACACAATTTTCTGTACAACTGTTGCAGTAATGCCCCACAATATGAATTTAAGAAAAACTTGGCTCTAAATGACACGTTACATCTCTTCCTGTCTAAGTGGGTCGTTCTTGGCCTAAATAAGCTGCAATGTGGATCAGACCTTATGCTGTTGAGTCAAAGCCCTGGCTACGTGAGACTAGCTTCAACTGCCAGTGGCATCCATCAGGATGGGCAGCTAGTTGAGGCTAGAACTGGCAGAACCAGTCTTCACTAAATTCAACTTTAAGCTAGAACTGGCCACTGTGATCAAGTGTAGGCAGTTAGATTTGTAGACTACTGTATTGTAGTTCTTAAATATTTGGGGTTTTGATAGAAAATTGTATTCCATTATATTGATAATGTTAGAAGATTTTTGTATTTATTTTTAGAAAATAGACACACAGATTTGTTTTACATTCTAAATATCACTTTGTCTTCAGTTTTTTGAAAAGATACCAAATTTATTAGCAAAATATGCTTGTATTTCAGCAGCCTTGAGGATGACTTGTGCTTTTTGTAAGGTGAAATTTTTAAAGCAGAAAGCATTAAGCACCTCTGCTATTTAAAGCTGATTTGTGTAATTTATTCAGTGTTAAAACACTCTTGCTGTGCAAGCTTAATACGCAGACACTACGATAGGTAAGCCATTCATCGAGTTTAACCTGTGGCAATGTGGCACAACATTGACACAGTATATTGTAAAAGCTATATATATATATATATATATTATTCTTTATTTTTTAGTATTTACCTCTCATTTTTGTACATATTTTCAGAAATTGTTTGCATTGACGCTTTATTTAGAATTTTTTTATTGTGTTCGTTGCCTTTAATTGGTACTGCTCTGTGTTCTGTAAGGTTGTTTTGAAATGGTTTGTTACTAAACGTTAAAATATAAATTTAGTGTTTCTCCTGTCATTATTTTAGGGAGGCGGCCCGCCCCTCGTGAAGGTCAAGTTAATTTTATTTTCCATATGTTGTGATCTAGATCACAACAGAAGTCATTTAAGGTTACCTTTCTTACAGAAAAGGGCTATATTGTTCTTTTATCAAACAAACTAAGTAGCCTTAAGTTGTCTTATTGTGCGGTCAAGTCCTCCTAGGACGTTCGTACTTATGAGTTGACAAGTCGTCCTTACGACATCAGGTGCGTTCAAGTCACTTTGGTCGGAACAAGATGGCGATTTATCTTTTCTACATAAAATTCAATGATTTTTTTAAATTCTGCATTTACAAAATGATGAATAAAGAATGTGCATCATTGTGCTTTTGCATTTTTCTCTTTTTATTCAGTTTATGAAGGTGATGTGAACTGTATTATTATATATTCTATGGCAATTACACAATAATCTAATATTTTGAATGTGTAACTTATACAGTTTTATTGTACATTACAAAAAATTATTATTTTATTAATTTCAACAAATGTACCGTCAATACAGAGGCTGCATATATATATATATATATATATATATATATTTTTTTTTTTGGCTGCGTCCATAGCATTCGGCACATTTTTTCACTGACACGCCCCCATCTCGGAAACTCAGAGAAAATTCCGAGTTCCCCACTCGTAATAATGGTATGGTTTAATGTGTAACAAAAATATAACAAAAACAAAAACATTTAACATGTCCAATAGTACAATTAGTGCAATGAAAAAAAAATATTAATGCATATTTTAATTATAATGTCATGCATACTATTTCTCACATGCCATGTTAATATATAGATACCTTTAAAATTTAAAAAGGGGTCATTCTCAATTGGTTTCATGGCATTAAAGGTGACCTATTATGCCATTATTTTTTACAGTATGTAAAATAAGTCTCTATAGTGTGTATGTGAGGTTTTAGCTCAAAATACTTGATAGATTATTTTTTATAGCTTGTTATTTATTTATTTATTTGGAAACCCATTAGCCACTACCAAGGTAATGGCTATTCTTCCTGGGAACCAACAAGTAAAAAATTACAAAAGTCCATTACCCTGATAATCAGTACAATCAAAACATACATATCCAAAATTCATACAAAACAGAATCAACAAATTACTGTATACTTTGCCATTAAATATTCCTTTAAATATTTTTTAAACCTCTTTTACTTATTGAACAATGTGTGATGTCTAATGGCAGGACATTTTCATTCCTCTATATATTACAGTCCGTTGCTTTGCATTCGTTTTTGAAATAGGAAGTGAAAAATATCCTTTTAATGCATGCCTGGTGTTAAAATTATGACTAGCACTACTATACAAAAGCTGAGAGTATAGGACATTGGGAACTTTAGACAACGAAATATTTCTTAGAAAACACAACAGAGAAACAGTTATCCTATCCTTCATGAGTGGCCAATCTAAAATTATGTGCATTCTTATAATATTAACTCTTCTACAAATGCAAATGAGCTGGTGCCCCTGGCCCTCTTTTTCAGAAGAGGGTGGAGCTTCAAGAACCGGCAAAAACAAAACAGGACAATTTCACACACTGCAAATGTCAGAAACGCTCACTGTTCAGCCTTATATGCTTAAACCAGAATCTTCAGTCACCTGAAGAAAAAAAAATTCAGTCACCTGATTGTACGGTGTATAATAAATGTGCGTTCAAGCATGGCGAGATAAAAAGAACAGCATAGCTGATCTCGTGCTATCACAAACTTTTTAAAGCCCCACTTGTGATTATAAACAAATTTAAGCGGTCGACTTCATTACTTTCATATGCAATTTTTAACTACCATGTGAAGGCAGCATCAGTGAAAACAGGCAGAGACAATGGTAGTTTTAGCAACATTAGCCTTACAGGTTGCTAAGCGCTTTTAGAAAGGCAATTTTAAAAACAAACGTGATACTTTTACATTGTCTGAAGCTGATGTTCAAGCACAAAGCGTTGGTATT
This sequence comes from Cirrhinus molitorella, assembly GCA_033026305.1. Classification (NCBI taxonomy): domain Eukaryota; kingdom Metazoa; phylum Chordata; class Actinopteri; order Cypriniformes; family Cyprinidae; genus Cirrhinus; species Cirrhinus molitorella. Next base: position 24,129,921 of record CM065122.1, on the reverse strand, counting down.
GATCCCTAAACATATAAGGGACTTTAGATTTTTTTTGGGACATCTCATTTGAAAATAAAATTTAACCACAGTGTCCTCAGCAGCTTAGATGGTGGTCTATGGAGACTTCTATGTTCGTTGGTGTATCCCAACAACCAACATTTGTAATGGCTTTTTGCCGTTGACATTGTATTTCCAGCAGCTAATGTTACAGTTAACTTTAACGTTTCTCACTCAGGGCTGTGTCTATGCTAATAGGGCAGAGATCGTCACAAATGGGCAGGGATTTTTCCCTACGACGACGTCATCGTAGGGAGAAATCTGAAATTGTGTGTTTAGAGAGACAGTTTATGATTTATTAGGATTATAAAAAATGAATGGGTGAAATTGTTTCCATTATAGGCTGGTTGTTTTCACACACTGCGGCCACATGACTGTGTTGAAACGCCTTATAAAAGTGCTTTTTGCATAATAGGTCTCCTTTAAAACATTCTTGACATTAACCTCTTAACCCATCATAAGACTAAGGGAAAATGCAGAAAAGGAATGTTGCTCATTTTAAAGGAGGTGTAGCATAGAGGTTTAACATTTGTGCAGCAGATACTTACTTGAAATGTCAGAGCTCACTGACATCTATCCAGCTGATCTGAGAATTTACAAGCAACCTTGTTTCTTTGATGCTTTTTCTGTCTTTACACCCTTGATACAGAGATAACTAGGACAAAGAGGCCTTTCATGCAGTTCATCAATAGAATAAATGTGCTTTCAATAAATCATATTGAAACACAGTATAGAGTATATGAAGATAACGCCTTTTCGCACATGGACAAGGACGAAGCAAAGGAGAAATGTAAAAGTTGACAGGAGCGTTTCAGTATTTGCTTGCCAGATGACGACGACTCCCCAGCTGAGTCTTGGTTCCTGCCAAGGTTTCTTCCTCATTCTATCTCATCATCTTAATTTTTGCCTTTGTCTCAAGGTTGTAAGGCATTATTCTGTGTAACACTGCTTTGGAACCATATGTCTTGTGAAAAGAGCAGGTAAAATTGAATTGAGAAGGATTTGTTTGAGAATGTAAACTGAGAGAAATGAAGATTTATGCTTTGGCCCTGAAATGAAGGAGAAGAGCAATTTCTCATCCCAGAGGGAGTGTAGCTTTAAGGTTTTTATATTTATCTACCTACATTTACCTATACCTCTTAAACACACACACACACACACTTTAATTACATCATCCCTGTCTATTTTTAATCTTTATGTCGTAACAGGATGATTAATAGAGAAGAGGAAGTTGGCATTTGGCCTATACAAACCAGACAGTGTGTTTATCACGAGTTGTCTTCAGTGATAAAGCATATGGTTGTCGGACATTTGACATGACAATACTAGTCACGGTGTTATCAGTGACCGTGAACTTTCCAAGAGCTGTTTTAAATTCAGCTTTGACTGACTTAAGTTGATTTTCTCTGCCTTGATTTATGTAAAGCCTATAGCTCAGCTGTCCACAAGCAGTCTGAATGTCTCATGCTGCAACAGCATGTTTAACTCGTCTTCTGTGTTTTGTAATATGTAATGATGGCAACAGTCACTACACTCTCACTCTTGTATTGCACAGTTACACTTATGCAGTGTAAGAAATCGTTCTTCACTGAACGGACATCATGACTCTTGTGATGCCAGGAGTGTGGGGCTTGTGACCATCTTTGGATTCTGAGGAGATGAACACCCAGCTTTGTTTTGTGGTTTGGCCTGAATACTTCTTTTTATTCAAATGTTTCATGCAAGTTAGTTGGGAAATCATATGATATACAGAAACTGATAACATTTTTAAAGAAACTCATGGGAAAATATATAATGAAAACTGTGTTTAGGCAATGATTTATTGAGGCTTACAACAGGAACTGTTTGCTTTCTCTACTAACTTTATGTTCCACGCCAGTCCGGATATTTTTTAGTCTAGTGGAACATGTCAGCAAGTGTTAAATTGATAGTTAAATTAAAAAATGTTCAAAAATTCATGTCACACCAAACTTGATTTTCTGATGATTTTCTTACTTTCCATAGGCCTAGAAATGCCCAGAAAAGTAGGAAGTTAAAATAATCTATTTGACATCAGTGGTTTAATCTTAATTTAATGAAGCTGCAAGGCTTTTTGTGCATCAAAGACTGACGGAAAAAAATTGTTGATTGATTAAAGTCATTTTTTTTCGTGCTCATTCTCATAGCTTCATCACATTGCAGTTGAACCACTGATGTCACATGGACTATTTTAACCAATTCTTAACTATCTATACTATGCAGGGTCAGAAAGCTCTCGGATTTAATCAAAAAATGTCTTAACTTGTGTTCTGAAGATGAACAAAGGTCTTACAGGTTTGGAACAACATGATTGTGAGTAATTAATGACAGAATTCATTTTTTTGGGGTGAACTATACCTTTATCTAATGTGAGGACTAAAGCTTTCAAGCTTCAAAAAATGATGCATAAGCACCATAACAGTCATAAATGTGGTCCATCTTAAACATTCATGTATATTTCAAGTCTACTGAAACCATATGATAGATTTGTGTGATTAACAGACAGAAGTTTCAAAGTCTTTATTCACCAATATCCTTCTGCTCTAGTGAGCTACATTCAAAATGCCCTTGAGAGCTGAATTGTTATGATTCAGAGTGTTCTTGTGCTTTGGATCGATGATTTTCATAATTTTCATGAATTGGATATTGCTACTTCTCTTTTTACTGAGATGTTTACGGCATGAAACTCTAGAATGCAGTCCGATGGTCTAACTCAATCTGACAACATGACATCATAATCACATGGCACAGCTGACTGGTTCTCTCCTGTATCAGTAGCCAATGAGTTCACTGCTCAACATTCAAATACATGACTAGTGCCAGGTGTAACAGTTTGCAGCATGCTTCAGAAACCTTCCACCTTCCCCAGCTCCACCTGTGTAGATCTGCTACAAGGTGATTCATATATGCTAGATGGGGGTTAATTATATATGTTATATGTGCAGCAGCAGTGTTTCTTATATGCTTACAGCAACATGTTGTGGATGTGCTGGCAGTAGCAAGTCTCGGTACTTGCTCTGTCGCAGCAGCAGCAGCATAGCAGATCTATTCTAAATTCTTTTATTATTAATTCTTTTATTTTTTTCCATTACTGATTTATTTGATCCTTTAAGTTACATACATACAGCAGCATAGAGGCCCTTGTTCTGCTTAATGTCTCATTTGTTCTCATATATTTTTAATGAGAGCTAAAAAACTCTTATCTAGGGCAGTATTTCTGTGAAAAAGATTTAAGTCTTCCTTTGTACTTATTTAAGATTCTGTGTAATGTGTGATGTTTCTCATTAGGAAATTGCTTTTTCCACTCCAGTCTTGTTCTGTAGTTCAGCTGAATAGACTGGCATGAAAATGCATTGTTAACATGTTAATATTTGACAGAAGTATTAATACTAAACAATGCATATGTCGTAGGTTTACAGTCATTCTGTGAGGAGTGTGCATTTAGTATTTGGACAGTTTTTTTCAAGTCGGATTTGATGCTGTGTGCAAGATTTGTGTTGTCAAAGAAACATTTCTGCTACCAACTTTGGCCATTATAACTTTATTTTAAATGTATAACTTAAATACAGCATTGGGCAAGCTACCTGGAAAATGTAGTGAGCTAAGCTAACAGTTACTCTTCTTTAAATTAAGCTTCACTACACTAAGGCTACAGCCCTGGGAAATGTAGCAAGCTAAGCTACAGCAACATGGCAAAAGTAGTTTACTACATTTAAGCTATTTAAAAAAAATTATACTGAACCAACATCATACCAAGCCAATGATCTCTCATTAATCAATAAACCTGTCAGTCAGGCAGGTAGACAGGCATAGTGGTTCAGTTTAATAGTTCAGTTTAATTTAGTAACAAAAATGAGTATCAAAACAATTTTTTGCTGTCGGCCTGAAACCTCCTATTGGTGGTTGGTATTGTGGCTTTACTGCATGTAGATACATTTCTATAAATGTAACACTACACAATAAGTTTTATTAGTTAACTAGTCTAGATAACATGAACTAAGAATAAACAATACATTTACTTATGCATTATTAAAAACAAAAGTTAACATTAATTAATGCACTGTGAACTATGGATGACTGTATTTTCATTAACTAACATTAACAAATATTAATAAATGTATTCATTGTATGATCATATTAGTTAGTACATTAGTTAACATGAACTAATAAAATCTTATTGCTCATAGTGTATCGTTGCATGTGTCATTATATTATTAACATTTCACCAAAAACAAGTTCAAATGCAAAATTTTTGACCAGCAACTGTTTTATTGTCATTACCGCAAAGGCAGTACATGCATCGCATTTATGTTTTCATGAACTTGCAGGTTATAGTTTTGTCACTTTTTTTTGTTATTTGGCCAAAATATCATATTATAAAAGATTTAGCGTTTCGCACAAGCTACTGTATTTAATTTGACAACAAATTACATATACAAAAAACATTAGCCTGTATAAATATAGTGTTTCTTGAGTAAAGAAAACACTGTACTTTTTCAATTAACAGTTCTTTATTTAGCAAGTTCAGACTGCAAACCAGCTGAGCTCCAAACTGTGCACCACACTTCATTCACGAGAGAGGCGGGAGGAATAATGAGGTTTGACTGACAGATTGAGGAGCCAACAGCGTTAAGAGGTGTAGTGGTGGTGGCGTCACTTTTACTGATCCAGGATCAGTGATCCTTAGCGGTTATATAATATAGTGTTTGTTGACGCTACCGTGCTACTTGATCAGAAAAAGAGCTTTGCTACTGAAAAGCTATTTGATTCAGAAAACAGCGACGCTGCCACCACACAACTACTAGCGATGGCGACACTACTGCCCATCACTGTTTAAATAAGATGGATGTTATATGAGTGTTAAGCAAAATTTACCCATAACTCCATGTCTTATTAGTTCCACTTAATTACTTTTTACAGTGTAATGCACTGATCAGCAAAAAAGCCTGACATTTTATTTCTGCTTTCATCAGTCATTTTAATGAGTAGTGGTTTGGCATCTCTATCCAGCAGTAATAACATACCATTTCTGCTGGTAGATGATATTTTCTTGCACTGGCTATAGATTTTTTTCCTTATGTAGGATATGTTGATTTTATATGATTTTTGTAAGATTAATTATTTGACATAATCTCTTTTTAGTACCCTAAAACTTACTTTGCAAACCTCTGACTTACTATTAGAGCTGAGTACTCTCGTTAGTCCAACAAAATATAGCCACTATAGTAAAACAGTTTTTAAGAATTCTTAACTTTATCATCTGATTCAGTTGTGAGACTTGATTATATTAACTTTTTTTTGCTAGACACACACTTCGTCTGGTCTTCTCTGATCAGTTGTGCTGGTGTCTGTTGGCGTTTGTCAAACTGCCAATCGAACATGCTGAATCAGCTCTTGTCGGGTCTGAGAATTATTGTACTATAATCTGGCGATTGTTTGCATTGGTCAGTGTCTGTCGATGCAGTGTGAATACAAAAAGGTTTAAAAAAATGTTTTTGAAAGTATCTTATGCTGCCAAAGCTGCTTTAATTTAATCAAAATCCAGTAAAACAACATTTTGCAATTTAAAAATGATCAATGTTGAAAACTTGTTGTGCATAATAGTTTTGTGGAAACTGTGATTTTTTTTTTCAGGATTCTTTGAAGATAAGTTCAAAAGAACAGCATTTATTTGAAATATCTGTAACACTATAAAAGTCGTCACTTATGGTGAAATTAAAGCTTTCTTACTAAATAAAAATATCTAATTAGTATTATCTTTAAAAATATTACTTTCTTGAAAAAAGTCTTTCAGACCCCAATCTTTTGAATGGTGGTATATATAATTTCAATGTGCCTTACAGTACTTTATAATAACTATTAAGTCAATGCAAAGTGTTCACAGAGAAATGTATCTGTATCATTGAAGGATTTAATTCATTCAGGTCAATGTGGAAAGTCAGGAAGCTCAGCACTTTTTTTCAGGGCATTATCATTCAGACAGCAGACAGCAGATCAAATGCTTGTTAAAAAGCTTGACGGAGCTAGAAAAATAACTAAAGGTGGACAAAGCTGAATGAAGGGTCAGTAATCTTTTAATTCAGCTGGTGATGTGATACATGCTTTGTGTATTAACTTCTAGCATTTAGTAAAGACATAGCAAAATTAGTATTTTGCAGTTGGTTTCAGGTGAAGCGCAACAACACTGCACAAATTTTTACACTAGCTAAATGCCAGATATGTGCTCAGAAAACATTTGCCTTTTATGCAAATTATCATTGCTTTTGTTCCTTCAATGTCACCTTCCTCATATTGCAGTAGCTCCATTTAATACATTCACACTTTACACTGGCCATGAAACATACGTTATTTATTTGTTTGTTACAAACTAGTATTTTGTTTCTGCAAAGTAAGACATTTTTAAAACATTGTTCCAAAAGGTGAGACACTATAAAAAGGTTAAAAGGGATAGTTCACCCAAAAATGAAAATTCTGTCATTAATTACTCACAATCATGTCGTTCCAAACCCGTAAGACCTTCGTTCGTCTTTAGAAGACAAATAAAAATATTTTTGATTAAATCCAAGAGCTTTCTGACCCTTCATTGACAGCAAGGGTCCTACCATGTTCAAGGTCCGACAAAATAGTCCATGTGACAGTGGTTCAACTGTAATTTTATGAAGCTACGAGAATACTTTTTGTTGCACTAAAAAAACAACTTTATTAAACAGTGTCGATGTTCTTGTTACATTTCTGGCCCTTGAATGTATCAGTTGTGTTACTGTCTATGCAGGGTCATAAAGCTTCCGGATTTCATCAAATATATCATAAATTGTGTTTCAAAGATGAACGAAGGTCATACGGGTTTGGACCAAAGTGAGGGTGAGTAATTAATGACAGAATTTTAATTTTTGGGAACTAACCTTTTAACATCACCACAATTAATATGCTATATTTCAAAATCTTCAAAAAAAAAAATGTTTTCCGTAGGATAAAATTGCAACTAGCATGTTAAACTTTTCTCATAAATAAATGTTTTATTTTTTAGGAATGACTCAGTTAAGAGGCAGATGGGGGCAAGTTCAGATGTATTATAATGACTTGCATCACCTGAATTAAAGTGCACTCAAATGAATCAGTGATCATCAATTTTTCATTCTGAGTATGTGTGAATATGTGTAGTTGGGTATGCAGTTGAGTTTTTAATGAACCGGGTTCGTAGTTAAAAATGAGATAACACTGGTAGAATGTGGCACTCATGGGAAATCAATATTCCAGTTTTCAAGTCCTGATATGTGGCATAATAACTAGATCCTTGAGACTTCTATTTTAATTAAGCCCTTCCAGTGTGAACCCATGTAGCTTGCTACCAAAATAATACCGAAAGTGAGAAGCGATAATGATGAGTCATTAGCTTGTCATTTCAGCTTTTTATTGAACTGAATGTGTGGCGCTTTATCACTGCAGCAGTCACCGTGCTTTTCAAACTCAACAGTGTCTTCAGTTTTCTTACTTACAGAGATTAAATATCTCATGATGTTTACATTTCAAATGGTATTCTAAGTAAGATCCAAATTTAGCTTTGTTTAATTGAACTGACATTTAGCCAACTGAAGCCAAGATACATGCAGCACTGGTCAGAGTTAATTAGAGGTTATGAAAATAGTGTGTGAAATATAATATCGCCCCATTAGAGCAGCTTCACTGAGAGGTTGTTGGGTCTTGTTTGAGTGCTGTATCTTTACACTGGGACTGTCTTTATCAGCCTCATCCTGACATGCGCTACAGCTATTAGTTTCACAGTATAATGGATTACATCCACACACGCAGTGCCAAAAGACAGAGAAGATTTATTCACTGCAGTTGAACTTTATTCCCAGCTGTCTGTCTTTATTCCTGTCCTGCTGACAGGCATCTTATATCAAGTTCAACCAAGCATTTAGGAGAACATATTCATTTCAGATACATTGAGGGTACTTTATTTTTTTAAAAAACACGAGACACTCCCTTTTCACTTGTGAATCATCACTGAGATAGGACATCACCTTTAAAAGACCAAGCTTGGTGACATTTTCAGTGCGGCAACACATTTCACCTAAAGTCACACCCTTTTTTCTGCACGTACTGAATGTTCCTCTCTCACCTTATCAACGCCTTGTGCTTACTGAGGCTATTTTGACCATGTTGTCATAAGATGACGATCATTTATTGTTTTGTCCTAGTTTTGTCATCCCCACTGTTGTTAGCTGAGTATATAATGGTTTTGTCTCTCTGCAGGACCTGCTTAAAGCATCAAGCAAGGTTTGGCTAAATGAGTTGCATGTATTTTACTGGCCCTGTAACCTGAGCAGAGCACTGCAGACGTCTGCCGTTCTGCTCCATTAGGAACCTGTCTAAACACATTAAGTATCGGTGTTGAGTTCTCCTTCCAGTCCATTTAGGCAGGACCCGCATCACAAAATTGTTCTCTAATAATGGAACCAGTGTCCTGATGACAGCCATGCTGCTGGTGTTTAGGGGACACATCATCAGTCACTCTAAAACTCTGCACCTTTCTTTCTGTCTACCTGTCTGTGTGTCTCTCTGTCCATCTGTTTGCTAAGTTTCTTTACAAAAATGGAAATACTCCCTTCTTTCTTTCTTTTATTTATTTATTTATTTATTTATTTATTTTTTGCAATATACAGTTGGGGTCAAAAGTTTACATACACCTTGCAGAATGTTAATTATTTTACCAAAATAAGAGGGATCATACAAAATGCGTTATTTTTTATTTAGTACTGACCTGAATAAGATATTTCACTTGATTCGTAATACTGTGTTGTTAAGTCTTTTGTTTGTCTTGAAGAGTTAAACTGCCCACTGTTCTTAAGAAAAATCATTCAGGTCCCACAAATTCTTTGGTTTTTCAGCATTTTTGTGCATTTGAACCGTTTCCAACAATGACTGTATGATTTTGAGATCCATCTTTTCACACTGAGGACAACTGAGGGACTCATATGCAACTATTACAGAAGGTTTAAAAGCTCACTGACGCTTCAGAAGGAAACACAATGCATTAAGAATGTCAGGGTAAATTGAACTTATTTTGTCTTCTGGGAAACATGCAAGTATCTTCTGTAGCTCCTGAAGTGCAGTACTAAATGAAAAAAATATGATATTTAGACAAGATTAAATAAATGTACACATCCTCATTCTGTTCAAAAGTTTGCACCCTTGGATCTTAATGGATGGTTTTACCTTCTGCAGCATCAGTGAGCGCTTAAACCTTCTGTAATAGTTGCATATGAGTCCCTCAGTTGTCCTCAGTGTGAAAAGATAGATCTCAAAATCATACAGTCATTGTTGGAAAGGGTTCAAATACACAAAATGCTGAAAAACCAAAGACTTTGTGGGACCTGAAGCATTTTTTTGAAGAACAGTGGGCAGTTTAACTGTTCAGGCCAAACAAGGGACTCATAAACAATTATCACTAAACAAAAAAACAAACAAACAAACAAAAAAAAAAACACACAGCTGTGGATCATTCAGGTTAGAACATAGTATTAAAAATCAAGTGAATGTAAAGAGTCATTTTTATAAATTCAACTATTATTTTCTCTTGGGGATTGTATGTAAACATATTTTATGTGAAATATCTTATTCAGGTCAGTACTAAATAAAAACATGCATTTTGTATGATCCTTTTTACTTTGGTAAAATAATTAACATTTTGCAGATTCTGCAAGGTGTATGTAAACTTTTGACCTCAACTGTATCTTTTTCTATATACATTTTCATCTATATTGTCATCTTTTTTTAAAATTGCAATTTCCTTCTTACTTCCTTTCTTCCATGGCCGTAGCCAGTTTTGAGGTAACTGAGGTCCAGGACTCTGTAAGTTCAAAAGTACATTTTGTTGTTAATGTTTAGTGCCCGTGGTGTGAAAATGATCACTGCGAGATGCTGGCAGAGTGAGGGAAGCTTGAGAGAGTTGTTAGTGAGTGTGCGGGTGCGGTCTCTACTGTGTTGCCAAATCAAGCTATTATAAACGTTTTTGGACTTGTCTTTTCTACTTCATTTAAAGTATTCGAATATGTACCAATAAGTACATAACACTAGAAGCTGTAAAACAGCGAACACCTGTAATCATTTTTGTATACAGTCATAATAACAGTTCCATATGTTTCGCTTTCCGTACATAACAAGCTTGCTCGGTAGCTAAGCCAGATGAGAGATCGAAAAACAATTTAAAATGGCATGTTTGCGATTGCATTTACGTCACATTCGCTTTTGTTCTTACTATCGGGTAGGTTTAGGTGTAATGCAGATGGTACGTTATTTTAAAACGTCACAAAGCATTAGAGTTATAGTGCCACTCAATGGAAATTTCAGTCAGAACTGCAGTGACACGTACAAAACCAACGTCACACAAAACATACCATATACCTTCACTTGTTCTGGGGAAACATTCTTTTAGCGCCACGCAGTAGACATTTCACATTGAATATGTCACAAAACATGGCGGAATGTATGTTCCGTCTTGTGAAAAAGTTCCTACAGATACGTTTTTGTCATGAGATCAGGTTAATCAATTTCTTACCCCACCCCAGACCTCACTCATTTTCAAACCCTGGTTATGATCATGCTTTCTTCTTTCACACCTTCCTTCCTTTTTGAAAAATAATTTATCTACTGAGTTTCTTTTTACAAAAATTGCAATTTCCTTCCTTTCCTCCTTCAATCCCTAGTAATGCCTCAAGATGTTTGCTGATGGAATGCAGTGTGTGGCGGTCTGTTTGGTAAATGTGAAAAATATCTTAGCTTTTAAATTAATTTCTGTGCCTGCTCTTATGTTTTTTTTTCCTCAGAGTTATTGCACTACAGCAGTGACTGGTATTCATAATGCTCCAATGTAAGCCCTCAAAAACAGAATACATTGAAAAAATATGCTAATGCTGTTTATATATAAGTTGAGAGAATAACTGTTTATCCACCAACAATGTTCCTGCTATTGTCAGCATTCAGTGGCATCAGCCGGTGCATATATTCTAGCCTTATGTTCTTCTGGTCTATGTGTTCTCACTGTCTTGTTTAAACGTAGTGAAAATCACCTAGAGCACTGCTGCTGTCCAAGGTCCTGAATTCCCCCTGGCTATTACAGTTGAGAAAGCCTGAATTGAGCTTGAATGATGTTGTTTCTGAGTAATGCTGCACATAAAATATGTGGCTGGAAAAAGTCAAGTTCAAGAACAATTTCAGTTTTGAGTACGAATTATAGCCTGTAAAACACCTAAGTACTTCTACTCAGAAAAAAAAAAAGATTAGTGGTTAAATATAACTGGATATGTCATGTAGGAATGCATGAAAGGACACCATATTTAACACTAGGACATTACAGTCTATTTCACCTGAACTCCTGTCCTGCTCATGTTAAAATGTGGACAGGAACAGCTGCTGCTCTGGTAGCTTGTTGTCAGAGCCTCAGACATGTGTTCATGTACAGCACACAGACACGAGCTGAGCAGGTGTTCCTAAAGCATGTCAGCTCATCAGGTCAGCTTTCAACCTGTGCCTCAGTCTGCAGGCAACCATAATGTAGAGAAAATAAATCTTAAAGGGATAGTTCACCCAAAAATTCTGTCATTAATTACTCACCCTCATGTCTTTCCAAAGCTGTAATATCTTCGGAACACAAATGAGGATATTTTTGATGAAATCCAAGAGCTATGTATAGACAGAAATGTAACAATGTTCAAGGGCCAGAAAGGTAGTAAGGACATCATCAAAATAGTGCATGCGACATCAGTGGTTCAAGTGTAATGTTACGTAGCATCTCTCACCTTGTGTCTTGGTACTCTTGTAAACAGATGTCGAAGACTATCACAGAAGAGAAGAAATTGTTGAATAAAGTCGTTATTTTTGTTTTCTTCTCGTAGCTTCATAAAATTAAGGTTGAATCAATGATGTCACATGGACGATGTCCTTACTACTTTTCTGGTCCTTGAATTTGGTAGTTGTGTTACTGTCTATGCAGAAAGCTCTCGGATTTGATCAAAAACATCTTAATTTGTGTTTCAAAGATAAACAGATCTAGGTCTTACAGATTTGGAACGACAGGAGTGTGAGTAATTAATGACAGAATTTTCATTTTTGGGTAAACTATCCCTTTAAAGCTGAAAAATGTATTCGATTTTCTTATTCACTCCACAGAGAGAAGAGAGGGGCGGGGTCAGCAGAGCTCATCTGCATTTAAAGAAACATACAATAGAATAAGTTGATTTTTTGCAGAGCTGATTTTGACAAGGTGAAAAGATGTTTTTTTACACTACTATTGAGAATTTTTAACTAAGGTATATTATAGACTTTTCATTAAAACCCTAAAGAATCATATCAACTTGATCTGATGACCCTTTAATATACAACCAGAGGTAAGCTATTTGAAGGATCATTCCATTGAAAAGTGTAAACACTGTAATTCTGTGGCTCTTTCAATATTATTCTTCTAGTTCTAACAACACGTCCAGATGGACCAAACATTTTAGAAATTGGAAGAAGTCTCTTAATAAAAGAGCCAATGGTCAATTAGTAAATTGCATCACTGCAACTGCCATTAGAAGCTCTAGTTGCCATAGAAACAGTGTCCTGAGACGTGTGCTTCGCAAGTCACAAACACATTGGTTGGACCAGCCTGAAAAATACGCTTTTTTAACATCATATGTGCATAAGAAACTATTTTTACATCAGATTTAGTTGCTGATTTGAAATATTGACGTGTGAGTGTGGCAACCAGTTTTTGAGATTTCAGGATTTCCCCAATGAAGTAAATAGGAATTTTTACATGCCTGAAATAATTGCCCCGAGGCGTTGCAAATATGGCCGTGAACAGACTTTCCTTAAAAGGGACTATGGCTTGACAAAGCAACATTGGCTGAACCAATGACACGAGTTTAGAGGTGGGACTGTCTCTTTGCTTGACCAATGGCAGACAGGAGAAGTGTTCAGAACATCTGCTTGAATACAGTCAGTGTTCGATTGACTTTAATGGGTTCAGATATTACACACTTTAGCTTTAAGCATTATTATATGTAAGAGCCCTAAAATCCTTAAAATTCACTATGAAGAATATCAAGTCAAAATATTTAATTGTGTTTCAATAAAAAATTATTAAATATTTAACTAGTGATGTAATTATAGTTTCCACTGTGCCACAGTCTAATAGACTTTTCTAAAAAACACCACAGAGGCTTTTGAGTACTATGAAGTCATTATACCAAAGAAGCAGTTAATTTCTGTTGAGGTCTTTTCTGATTAAAATTTAAACACTCTGAAGCATTAAAAAGAAAACCTTCAAAGGAGACATTGGATGCCCATTTTCCACAAGTTGGTATGATTCTTTAAGGTCTTCATGAAATGTCTGCAAAATACTTTCAAATTTCTTAATGGTCATGTAAAATAACACCCTTTTTACCTTGTCAGAAACAGCTCTGTTCACAGCGACCTGTTTCGGTGCATGACTCTTTAAATGATAATGAGCTACTGCTAACGCCATCCCTCTCTTCTGTTTTATCATTTTTTTTTTCGTTTTGTGTATTTAGTGTCACATTACTATCAAAAACAAAACTAATCCACTGCGTCCTCAGTGGTTCTGATGTCAGGTGAAAATGAGACTCTTATGTTTACGTTTGCATCCAAATACAAAACACCTGCATTGCTTATGAGACATTGAACGCAGAGAAAATGGTGGACAGCTTACAACTGGCTGAGGGTGCAAATATGCTAATGCAGGACAGTCCGTCAGTGGTCATGGGGGTGGGACTTGAGCAATGTGACATCATATTGCTCAGAAAATCAAAACGGCTTGATAATTGAGACTGTTTACGGTTTTTGGGGATTAAAAAGAGGTGTGAACGGATTTTTATCATTGTAGAGTGGTTGTGTCTACACACTGCTAAGACACATTTATATGCAAACACCACATAATTTTTTCACTTTATTATATATAATTTTTTTCACTTATATATATTTGTATTATTATATTTAATTTAATATAATATTTTTATTATTATTATATTTTTCACTATATTATATAACCCTTAATATCAAAGTGTGTAATTTGATTTTTGAAGCAAATTTAAAAGAAGTATTACTTCAGTCCAGTTAGATGTTTTATCTCTCTATTTGAAACACCCATTAAATTAATTAATTTATTTTTATATTCTAGCCCCATGCAATAAAATTAGACATTTCTTCTGTCAAGTATTTAACAATTAAAATTAAAGTATTTTTTCAGCTTTCTTTTATCCAGAAATATTATAAATCTCATTAACGTTTACTGTGTGTCTTTCCAGTCCCTCAGAATTTATTCAATCAGCTGAGCGCCATTGGGGTGTTTACGTGAGCATGAGCACTGACTGGGGATCAGATGTGTCTGTGGGCATGCCAATCCTGTCACATGCTTCACGCACATGCCGCATTAAATTTAAATGCCTTAAAACATGCATGCAAACTATAAACCTTCCTTATAGAAACACTGTCAATCTGGCATGTCCTGAAGCATATATCGGTATATATTTGATAGCATTCTGCGGCAGAAAGCAGGTGCAGCTCTCTTCCTGTTAACAACAAAATGGTAGCCAAGCAAATCTGCTCGACCGGCCATATTGGCGGGGAGTCTCTGGTCTCAAGGGGCTACTGGAAGCCGAGCTCAGACGTGAGCTGCATGTGCTGTGAGTGTGGCCTCAATAAATCAACCTAGATTAGGTTTCTGGAACCTGGATGCAGTACCACTGAGATTCTGAGAGCGAGGAGGAGGCGGGTCGGACATGTGGCTGGTCCCACAAGAGGGAATACCTGGAATCTGTAAATAATTCTGGGAATAAAGGGAATTCTTTCTTGATATTTGGCATAAAGGACCTATATCTCCAACTTGAGAAATGCATATTCGGTCAAATGTGGCATTTTGTTCTATTGCATGAAATAAATTATTGTATTAGGCTGTTGTCACAGATCTATAGAACATCTCCACATTATGACAGAATAATTTATAATCTATCCTAATAGTCATAATCTAATATTTGTTTGCTACAAGCCACCAAAGTCATTTGAGATTATGCATAAAATTGCTGCTTAGCCATTAAACTATTATATATATATATATATATATATATATTTGACAACAAATTATTATTATATTAAGAACTGATGTATATCAGTCTCAATAATAATAATAATAATAATAAAATTTAAGATAATAAATTATTTTACTCAATATATCCACTGTAAATAAAAATAAATATAATAATAATAAATAAATAATTCAATAAAGCAATAGCAAATAAATAAAATCTTATGTAAATACATAACAATAATAATTTTAATTAATAAATGTTTACTTAATATGTCCACTGTAAACAAATAATAATAATAATAATAATAATAATAATAATAATAAGAAGAAGAAGAAGAAATAATTTTACTCAATATAGCCAGTGAAAATCAATCAATCATTCAATCATATTTTATATAATAATAATAATAATAAACAATTTTACTCACAAAATAAATAAATACATATTTTATATAAATATATAATGTTCATAATAATAATAATAATAATAATAAATAATTAATATAATTATAAAATAATAATAATTATTATTATAAATTATATTTTATATCAATATATATAACAATAATAATTATTATTAATTTGACTCAATATAGCCATTATAATAAAAAATAACATTGATTAATCAATTAATTTATTCCTTTATTAATAAATCATAATTGCTGGAACATGATTATATATTTATTTGCATTACAAATTTGGCAATATATGAGTGTTTTGGTTCATAGTCTTAGTAGTCTAGTTAAATAAAAAAACAAATTTACTTCTTTCACTTCTTTCACTTCTGATAAATGCTTTAGAAATGTATGGAAGTGTTTTGTGTGCCACTGTGTCCAAGGCAGTGTGTAAATTCTTGTGTGGATAAACACATCAATTTTAAAGTCACACTTTTCCACAGCACACAGCTAAACACTAATCTAAAAAAACACAGTCAAGTCACTGGGGCAATGAGTCACTGACATACTGCTTCACTATTCCGTCTGTTTATTTGTCCTTTGACTGAAGCTCTTAGAAGTACAGAGATTGTACTGAAGTCCAGTAATGGTGTGAATTACAGCTTATTTAATGAATGTACAAAGAGCCTTAATCCTTTGGAAAAATAATGCAAATGTGTTTGCTAATTCTCTTTTTCCCCCCTCCGAGTTTTTCTTTTTAAGACTGTGGAGGTCTGAGGTTGGTCGGTTTCTATTTTTGTATGCAGTGAGAACGAGTTTCTAGAAACCAGGTTATGTAAAACATCATTTTTAAAAAAGTTATTAGACCCTTAAGGTGCACTTTTAAACTTCTTTATTCAATGCTAGCCTCACCCACAGAGCACAGTCTTGCACTGAAACTCCACAGTTTCTCGAATAAAATTTCCTAAATTTGATGTCAGCACTGGTGAGCTGCACTGAACATCAGGAGTGCAGTTAACTCCACTCTGCATGTGGCAAATGGCCCAGCACTGTAGGTTGTGAATTATTAAAGACAACATATTGCAGCAGAGCTGAGGAAGAGCATTGTTGTGATAGCCAGCGTCCCCTAACGTGGCTGCTACATGAGGTCGAAGAATTTGCATTGGAATTTGGTGATTAAGTCCTTTGCGTGTACACACAGTCTCTCTTACGAGGTGAATGTTGATTATTTCGTGTATTGTATGTGGGATGACTTAGTCACTATCCTGACACTAAGATATTAAGAGCATGTTATGTATTGATATTCGCTTAAGCCTATTGACTCTTTTAAAGTGACGGTGCTCCTAAAATTGATTTCAAATAGATTACAGTAGAATTAGCGAGACACTGACTATTGATTCGCCCAGGCGGTTATAAATAAACTGGATTTCCACTGCAGAAAGTGGATGGAAGATTCTTACCTTCATAACAACAAATTAGCTGCACTGCACCACAAATAAAGCATTAAAATGGGAATCCTGGGACTGCCGCTGACATCTCAAGTCACAGCCTTAAATAAACAATGAAGCTTTGACGTATATTTGTGACAGTTCAAAGCTTTTAAAGAGTTCTTCCTTTAGAAATCTGATCAACGGGAAGCAGCAAATTCTATTTTCTTATTTCCCTGACGTCTCTGTCCTTCTTTGAAATTCATAGCACACACAGTCTTACAAGAGGACGACATCCTCAGTCAGCTCGACTCCTCTGAGATGGGGATTAGCGTGATGAAAAGCAGGAGCGGTGGCTATTATCGGGCCAAAGCTCTCAGAAAGGGGTTCTCCCACCATTTCTCATTCATTAGAAAATGGAATTTAAAATGGCATTGTCATTCTGTTGAGTTCATACAGTGTTTGTTTCAGAGCAATGAACATTTTAATCGTTTATTGACCAATGTAGGATTATTGTTTTTAACAAGATAAAAAAATTGATTGAACTAGAAGGAATAGTCCTCCCCAAAATCATTTGAAACCCATGTTGCTTTCTTCTGTGGAACACAAATGAACACATTTTTCAGTGCATTTACAATTAATAGATAGCTTCAGTGCACAAAAAAGTGGCACAAAAATATAACAATCATGTAAGTGTTGTCAATACAATTCAGGCACTATATTCCAGGGCCAGATTTACTAAACAGGACAAATTATGCCGTAAATACACTCTTAAGAAAAATGGTTCTATATAGTACCAGAAAAGGGTTCTTTGGCTTGTAACAATAGCAGAACCCTTTTTGGTGCTAAATAGAACCCTTTTTATAGGGTTCCATAAAGAACCATGCTTTGAAAATGCTATATAAATATAAACTTTATTATAAATAACCTTTTCAATGCTAGTTTATTTTCATTAATATTAGTATATTTATGTAATTATTAATATTATTTGAATATACTATGTATTAATTAACTGTTTTATTCCTTTTTACTCTTCTGTCTGGTATTTCAGTATCTTGTAGTGTATATACAACAACATGTCAGTTAGGTACTTTTTATTTTTTAATGACATGAATTGGTAGCAAAAATGACAGCACTATAACAACAAGAAAACATTAATAGATGCCTTTCACATTGAACATAAATGCTTAAAGAAGTAAAAATAGAATCAAAATAGTGAAATGAAGACCAGGTTCCAGTGAAATACTGTATTTTCACAATCCTCTATGATGCCTGTAAGTTCATCATTATGTGTTTTTCTCTCTGCAGATGTCGAGGTTGTAGGATGTGACAGCATCTGAAATACACAATTGAGTTTAGATTTACAGTGTGTCTCCTTCCATTTGTTTTTGTAAAAACAATAAAAGAACCATAAATTAAACATTATTGTTACTTATTAAGTGGTGAAGAGGTATCCTTAAAAAGCATCCTTAACTGAACAGGGCTGGTCACTTACATGTTCTCTTACACTGAAAAGAGAAAAAGACATGATTGGAAAACAGGAACGATTTAAAAAGTAAAAAATTATAGACATATTTTTATAAGAAACAAATATTTACCTGATAAGAGTGTATTGGCAGTCTGTTGGATAACTGAACTTCAGAAGATCAGAAATGAGACAACTTTTTTTCTGTTAGTAAAACATAAATAAGTAATTTAAAAAAAACAAAAACAATATGGATACAATATGGATCTGTTAGAAGAGGATTGTCAGAGCTGCTCACACTTAGGCTACATGTGATTTAAAAAGAAGAGAAAAGAACATATTTGTTTGGAAACCAATACAATTTTAAATTTAATTTTGTATTTAAAAGTAAGAATGAAATCATTTACCTGTTGAGAGTGTGTTGACAGTTTGTAGTTGGATCTCTCAGCTCCAGAAACTCACTAATAAGGTGCTTTGACAGTTACAGATTTGAAAATCAAAAGGGCGGGAATAAAGAACCCTAACCATTTCAGCATTAAAAGGGTTCTTCAGGATGCTATGGTTCTAAATAGAACTGTTACTACATGTAAAGAACCTTCAAAGAACCATCTTTTTTTAGAGTGTACTAGTAATTTAAACATTTGTAAACCATGTTACACAATTCATTTGAATACTTTCCTCCCATATAGTTTGCGTCTGAAAGGGAAACTCTTACAAATACAAATTCAGTAAGGTCAGGTGTCCATGCCTTTTCAGCACTAATTCTTCACTGTGTGTCTTTAGTATATCCTGACAGTACTATTTTAACTGGCTCCACCTGTTATTAAATCTGGCCCCAAGTCTTTTAAAGTCATTTAATAGGTTTGTGTGATGAATAGACTGTAATTTAAATCATCATTCAAATCAAATACAACATGATCACTGATTGAGTGAGTTCAGCTAAATTGAATTAGTCGAATTAGATTAGCTGATTCATTGAAAATAATAATAAAGAAGACTCATTCAAAAGAAGGATGTGAGAAACTGTAATCACAATGTGGTGGCTTTAGTAACAACCAAGTTAGAGAAAATTTCAGCAACATTTCAGAGGCATGTAGAGAAGTCACATTCAAAACAAGCTGCTTTCTGGCTTTCTGGTGGTCAACAGGGCAAATCTGTGTAACCAACTTGAACCTGTTACGAAAGCTGTGTGGGGAAAACTAGCCTAGAGTGCTATCTGCTGTTAAAAACTAAGCTCTGAATAACTTCCAGAGATTGATTTATTGTGACACCCCTACTATCACTCCACACATTCTCATTTTCACGCAGTGATAAAATACATCACAAAATAAAGAGGAAACAATGCACCGGCAGACAGGACAAAGCAGGCTACTTTCAGTGGTGTAATGTAACGAGTATTTTTTGGCAGTATCTGTACTTTACTTGAGTTTTTATAATTCAGCCTACTTTTACTCCACTACATTTTCTAATTAAAATGTATACTTTTACTCCAATACATTTCCCTAAAGCATATTTGTTACTTACTACAAAATAGAAGAACACTGACTGCAGAAAAGCAGGGTTGACGAATCAGTGGTCTGGCGCTCGCAAGTTAGACAAACAAGTATGCGCACAACCGCGGATGATTTATTTTTCACTCAAGTGGAGCCTGGGGTGTGCGATATGCAATATATCTTATGCTATAATGTGGTAAGTTTTGTTGTAATGACGTGCGATCTGACACTATCAAGTAGGCTATATCACCAAATCAAACAGAGTGCACGCACATCCATTTATTAGTCTATTAAAACTCAAAATTCAAGGCTTTCTAAATTGCAGACGACAAAATGCTTCTGTATTTTATATTTCTATAATTTGATCTAATTAACTTGATCTATATCCCACAAAGAGTACCGTTTTTAGTATGATAACACATTTAATAATAATTATCTACAAGTTTAGTAAAGCAATTAAGTGACTTGTTTTTGCTCAATTTTGGCAACGAAAATAGTTCCAAGCAAAGATCACAGCACTGTTTCGCGTCTCTGAGCAATGGACGGTATTTACTTATTAAATGAATCTGCATTTTGAACAAATTGGTTGATCAAAATGATTCATTAACACAGTCAGATGCTTTTTACTGAATGATTCAGCCATTTGAATGAATCGGTTGAATCTCAGTAACTCACTCACTGTGCCACCCACTGGCGGTTTTAATTTCACATTTCAACTGTCTTAAATTATTTCAAATATCAGTATTCATTGTTTTTGCTAAACATTTCACTTATTAATGAATCTGCAACTGCCGTTTAAATGCAGTAATGTCCCCCCTATACATATAAATGTTTTCTTATGTTGGAATAAAAGACACTGAGTACTGGATGAAGTGCTTCTTATTCTTACCCAAAAATACAAAAAGGAAGAAAGAGCTAAAACAGAACACAATTTTGCTACTCAAGCTGTTATGAACATTTTTTATATATTTATTTGCTTCTTTTCTATTTTGCATTTACTTGTACTTTTACTTTCAATACTTAAGTACGTTTACTATAAAACAAATACTTTTTGTACTTAAGTACAATAAATATCACATACTTTAAGACTTTAACTCAAGTAATATTCTAAACAGTGACTTCTACCAAAGTTGTTTTCTGGTAAGATATCTGTACTTTTACTTAAGTATGGCTTTCAGGTACTTTATACAACACTGGCTACTTTTGGTATGAAAAAAAATCTCAGCTTTCAAATTTTCAAACAATAAATACCATTTTGTGGCTCTCTAACGTAAACCGGATCGCTGTAGCACCTCAGTTGAAGCGGCATGTGAACAGATTATCTCTTCTTCTTTACTAGTTATAGCACAAAATAAACATGATGAGTATCAGAAGTTATCTTGTTTCAACCACGGAAAGCTGTCAATACAGTTCAAATCTACTCTCCTGTCTGGTTTGTTTGTCTGACAAAATGGCAGATTCTGCATTATGATTGGTCAGATCGCCTGTCAGTCAAGCACCCTTCAAAGGGTCAATTGCATGGTTTCCCAATTAAATTATCCCACCCATGAAAATTCGGAAAACAATGCTAATTGTAAACCCACCTTTCTAAATAAATTGTGTCACTGTGTTACTAAAGGTGCTAGGTGTTAGAAGCTTCGGTTCTCATAGGAACCTGAGATGTGTCCTTAGCACTGAGTTTGTTTGGCCATTTGAAACAACACTTATGAGACATTTCATGTCTGATTGTGTTGCTGATTTGCGATGTGAGTAAACCATTTTTGGAAATTTCAGTATTTTCCCATTCAATAATATAAGAGTCAGTCTTGCCTGAAATAGCTGCCCAGAGACATTGTAAATACAGCCTCTGAGTGAACTGAGATTTCTTGAAAGGGACTTTGGAACACACACTTGAGACTAGGAGAGACTGAAAGTGAAATAGTGACTAAGTGCGAATCAGACAAAGCAGACATCTCCCTCTCTCTCTCTCCTCTACTTCTTCCTCTACATCTTTTCTCCTGTTAATAGGTGTTTTGTGTCTTGTTAGCAAACCCCCAACCGGGAGTTTTCGTTTTGTGTTTTGACTCAAAACTTTAAGTATGCAGAAATTTCCCCAATTCAAACCTGCTGGTTGTCAAAAGATCTGGATCAGCCCACCTCCAGTCCACCTGAGCCTTTATAAGATATGGTAAACAAATCAAATATGTTGACTCCTGAAAAACACAGCTATGTGTGCTTATTGAACATTCCAAAACCTTATATTTACATCAGCAGAATTTTTTTTTTCTTGTTAATACTAATATAGATGTAATGCAGGACTGGAGACATTCACACATATTTTGACCTACTTCCTAAGGCATGTTTCCTCTGCTGTAACTAGACTCACTGGGTTCTTTGATCATCACATTCCTGCCTATATGCACAGCTTTTTTGGTGGGGAAATATTTCATATGCATATAGGCTAGGAAGAATATGGATGTTATCTTTTCCAGATAGACCAGCACTTGTTCTGCTGTGCAACTAGTAGTGTTTTTTCTTGCTTTTTGGCCACATTTTTATTGACCGAGAGCGTGATGGAAACACAATCTGGGCCTAGCTTGAACCTGGTCGGGTCTTAACATATGTACTGACCACAATGCCAGCTCTCTGACATTGTTGGATATTATATATAACAATGCACTGACTGCATCAGCATTTGTTATGTGCTTTGAAGAGTCCTCAGTTGTTTTTGTCATTTGATTTAATAAACAAAACATCTTTTGTTTTCCATACATAAACAGCTCTGAGCAGGAGTGTTGTTCTGTTTCAAAGGCAGTGTGAAATATCATGCAGTGTGCAGCCCCTCTGTTGCTATGACACGTGGTGGTCGAGTCTGTCTTTAAAGTTGGAGATCAATAGAACAGTGAGAGTTCTCCACTCAAGAGGGGGGCAGCAAATAGAGCCTCTCAAATGCAAGCTCACGCCTGGTAAAATGGAGAGCCTCATATCTCTACAGCTAGAGAGCTTTTTCAAAAAAGTCAAAACACAGTGGGCAGCCATTTTCAATTCACATTTTAATAGATGCAGATAGAGGGGTGAGTTGACTGCGCATTCAGTTACTGATAAATGTAACATGGGATTTGACAATTGCACTTTCATCTGATAACAACGGCTGACATTACACAACAGAACTGTGCTTTGAATGTTTTGTTACCAAACATCAGTTCAGAATAATAGACATAGGGCCAGATTTACTAACAGCTTGTGCCAGCGCAAACCGTCTTTTGGCGTTAAAATAATACAGGATTTACAAAAAATGCGCAGTGAAGAATTAGCGCTGAAAGTCATTGTTATTTTTGCACCTGACCTTATTGAATACGCATTTGTAGGAGTTTCCCTTCAGACGCAAAGTTTCTGGGAGGAGGGTATTAAAATCAATCACGCAATGCGATTTACTAACGTTTGCACTAAACAAATTATAAAATATATTGGTATTTGTGCCATTATTTAATGCCACAAAAAAGCATGTCTTAAGGCTGCTCTTGGTAGATTGCGCTGGTCAGGGACATGCACAGACATTTTGAGGGGCAGGGACTCAAGTGGAAATATGGCAATCTATTTTTTTTTTTCTAAACTAAATGTTAAATATATAAACAACCCTGTCTTACTTACCAATTTATTTGCATTCCGTCACACTCACCCAACTGTTTCACGTTGTTTTATTTTTCAACAAAATAATCAGTTCAAATAGGGACCATCTTTATCATTCTTTAGCATTATCTTTAGCATAATTTTATCACAAGAACAGGCAACAACGATTCTGATGACGTTATTAATTTTACTGTATTCAGACGTCGTTTCTCCATTAAGTTAGCCTGTATGCCCATGATATTGCCTTAGCTAAACTTTAGCTAAGTTATTATATGGTAACTCATGAGTCATGGATGTTAGCAAGCATGGCCATAACCAGGGTTTGAAAATTAGTTAAGTCTGAGGTTAAGAATTGTGCTATAATAACCCCTACAAATATAACTCATGATATACATTGTTTTTGATAGCGTTAATAACGTTTGTGACAGACAGTAACATTATGTTTTTTTTTATTTTTGTTGAATTTATTTGCGTTTGCCTTACTGGATGTGGTATCCTGTCAGCTTTAACCTGTCCATGGGCTTTTTGGTTACTGTCAAAGACTATAGAAATACAAAGATGGTTCAGTCGTATATTTATGAATTGGAGAAACTGCAGCGTAATATGGCGAAATAGTCCCGCCTTATGAAAGAGCCAATCGCTGATTGGTAAACTCACTGCAATGCAGTGTTGCCAGATATTCTATAAAAACAAATAGAAAACCGACATATAAAACATAAAACGAAATTAAAGTCTTCTGCAAATAATATTGAATAAATATGTCGCTATCCCAAAGTTGCAACTTCCCACTTTATTAACTTTCTAAACTGTCAACTTAAGTGGAAAAGACAAATCCAAAGACGCTTACAACACCTAGATCTGGCAACACGGCTGCGCTCGCGCCCTCGCTCACAACTGTCTAAAGCCTCGTTCACTCCGCTAGTGTCGCAGCAGTTATTCTTGGAAACTGGCCAAACTTCGTTATGTAGACCATCATATAAAGTTTTAAACCGTAAATTAGTCATTCAGACAACAAATTTTAGTTCTGAGCATGAAAAATGTGACCTCAAATTTACTATATTTACGTTTTGTTTTTGGGATAATTAGCTGTAAATTCAAGGCACGGGTAGCTTAGTCTTTTGTTTATCACCACTTACCTCCCCACCTAGACAAAAACAACTGGAAAGGGAAGCTCTCTGTTTGTATGTGACGTACCGATCGTGTGTTGTGCTGCGCGCCTACGAGCGGAGAGGAGAAAGCCATCGGAACTCGACAGAGTTTTAATATTCCCGACCCCACCTGATATTTAGATTTTTATCTGTTCGACAGGGAAAGCTGTGTGCAAACAGGAACATATATATATACATACATATATATATATATATATATATATATATATATATATATATATAATCCCAAGAAAAAAGTGCTGTACTGTGTTTTATTTATGCTTTGTGGCGTAATGTATAAATACTGATACCTCTTCCTCTCTTCTTCTTCTCTGTTGTTTCGTTCTTCCCCTGTAGCTGTATCCTTCATGAGACACAGTGCTTCAGCTTTTGGATTTGCTGTAAGTATAATCTTCAGTGTTAATGAATCACATTTTATTTTTATGCAAAGATGTCAGGAAAAGTGTAATTTGGGGATAAAGGGATAAATCAACCAAAAATGAAAATTTTGTCAGAAATTATTACTCACCCTCATATCAGCCCAAACCTGTAAGACCTTCGTTCATCTTTGGGACACAAATTAAGATATTTTTAATGAAATCTAAGAGCTTTCTAGTGCTCCATAGACAGCAATGTAACTACCACGTTCAAGGCCTAGAAAGGTAGTAAGGACTTTCATAGCTTTAAAATTCTAGTTGAACCACTGATGTCACATGGATTATTTTAATGATGTCCCTTCTACCTTTCTGGACTTTGAACATGGTACTTTCTTTGCTGTCTAGGCACAGTCAGAAAGCTCTCGAATTTCATTAAAAATATCTTAATTTGTGTTCTGAAGATGAATGAAGGTCTTACGGGTTTGGAACGACATTAGGGTGAGTAATTAATGACAGAATGAGTAAATGACAGAATTTTCATTTTTGGGTAACCAATCCCTTTAATATAAGTAAATATTATTTAAATTGTGTTTGTGTTAGGCATGATGAAAGATGGTTGCTGGGGGAAAATTAACATTGTTGCTTAAATGGATATTTTTGAGATCCAGGTTTTGTTTTTGATTTATTACATTTACATTTATTACATTCTTGTGCTTAAGGCAGCTGTGGGAGTGTTTCATTAGACTAAATGTATCACTGGACCTGAGTTTGTGACATAGTGAGATGATGTAATGAGCGTTATTTTAATAGCACTGATGAATCACTGTTGTTTTTCAGTTTGACGCGACGTTAGATGTTCTTTCCTCCATTATAGTGCTGTGGCGCTATAGCAACGCTGCAGCAGTGCACTCTGCCCATAGAGAATACATGTAAGTAAACAAAAGACGAGCTGTCTGTGGTATGTAGGGCACTGCATAGTGCAAAAAACCTGCAGCAAAACACTAAAAAAGATGAATAATGCTTCCTCTATGACTAACATGCAAAAAACACATTCCAAACATTTCAAATATAAGTCAACATTTCACAGTCAGTGCTATTCTTAGTAAAGCTAGCACATTTTAAATTGCGGTGAAGCATGGTAGAACACTAAATCGACTGATTTATCAGGTTTGTTGAGTGATCTGCCTAGTTTCTGGGTTTCACCTTGACTGTCTCAATTTGTGACGTATTACATTGATAAAGGCCTGCGCTGCTGGTTTCATCCTCAGTCTGTGGGGGTTTGTGAATCTTATTTCTCTGGTCGATGTGTCAGAAAGGGAGATTTATAGTGCAATACTAGAGAAGAATTGCAGGTCTGTGTAGGTGTACCGGTGGCCGCTTGTCATACATAGATCTGAACATGTATTGTGGGCACTTTTCATATTTTTCAGAGTGGATCAGATATTTCAGATAAAAGACGTTTACATATATTCCACAAGAGAAAATAATAGCTGAATTTGTAAAATCCCTTTCAAAAGTTTACATACATTTGATTCTTAATACTGTGTTGTTACCTGAATGATCCAAAGCTGTTTTTTTTTTTTTTGTATAGTGATCATGAGTCACTTATTTGTCCTAAACAGTTAAACTGCCTGCTGTTCTTCAGAAAAATCCTTCAGGTCCCACAAATTCTTTGGTTTTTCAGCATTTTTGAGTATTTGAATCTTTTCCAACAATGACTGTATGATTTTGAGATCCATATTTTTTACACTGAGGACAACTGAGGGACTCATATGCAACTATTACAGAAGGTTCAAACATTCACTGATGCTTCAGAAGGAAAACCCATGCAAGAGCTTTTGAACAGAATGAAAATAACATGAATTTTGTATGATTCCTCTCTTTTTGGTAAAGTAATTAACATTTTGTAGATTCATTTTGTAGAATGTGTATGTAAACTTTTGACCTCAACTGTACACTATCATTAAAATGTTTGGGGTTAGTAATATTTGTAAAATGTGTTTTTTGAAGAAGTCTTATGCTCACCAATGTTGCATTTATTTGTACAAAAATTGATTAAAACAGTAATATTGTAAAATATTATTACTATATTGTTATATGTATTTATTTAGTGTCAAAAATCATATTTCAGCATATGTTTTTTTTTTTTTTTTTGCTTTTCTCCATCAACAGAGCATGTGTGATCCTGGGAGTGATTTTCATCTTGTCGTCTATGTGTATTTTGGGGAAGGCCATCCATGATCTGGCCACCAAACTTCTTCCTGAAGTGGTGAGTTCAGTGGCAGTGTGTTGTATTTATAATTTTAAGGTGAATATAATAGATGTTGAGTTAAACAAATATATAGAATACAGTCCTCTTCACACCTTAAAAAAATAAAATGTATTTTTTTTTAACTTAAGGACCTATTTCTTCCCCTTTTGACCTTTAAAGATGACTTCAGGTTATCTGTCAAATTCTTTCTACACTGCAGTATTTCATCTCACAGGTCAGATGTGGATTTTTCCAGCAGTCACAGCTAACAGCAATGTGTTCAGTCTTTATCCGTTAATTAATCCAAGACTGGCACTACTCCAAAGAGCTGCAGGATAATCATTTCAGAGGTGGTGATTAATGGTATTGCGAGTTTAATCTCTCCCTCTATTTTCATCTCTTTTACACCGCTGATAAATCTCTGGGCACCGATTCATCCCTACTGTGACATTACTGAACATTATTTTTTTATGATCCTTTACCAACAAGATGTTAACTGATATCCAGGTCTGAAGATTTGCATCTGTGCATCACAAAATACTAAAATGAAAAAAATTAATGACTACCAAATCACTATATTTTTTCCATTGTTTGCCATTGAAAGCCTAAAGGTACATATCACCATTCTAATTAAAGGAAATCTAAATGTAAATCAGTGTTTTCACTCAGTGTTTCTTTTTCTGGCTGGGAAATAGCAGTTCACATCCTTTTCATCTTCCCAGACTATAAAATGCTAATGAGGGCGAAGAAATGGCAGTAATCTGGAGTCACACATAGATGCCGCTGACAGGAATAATAGGTGTCAGGGATCTGCTATGGTTCACTCCAGCAGCACAGCGGGAGGGTCAAGATTGAGTTTTTATCACTGTCCTCTGCAGTTTATATGATGAATCTCTAATGTGCAGAAAATGATATTAAATATGTCTGTTTTAGATTAAAAAAAAAGTTGCCAAGATCCTGATAAGTGGTAAATATAATGTGGAGTTTAATTAGTGACTTGCACCCAAGAGTTTTATTGTTAATTAAAACTATTTTTTTTTGGCTAATCGAAATGAAGCTAAAACATAATAATTTATAAATATCAGATGAAAACCCCAATCTAAAAAAACCTAAATGAAAAAAGGTTGTTTTTGCAACTAACTGAAAAAAAATAAAATAAAAATCAACATGCTAAATTCACTAAAACCTAAATAAAATTAAAGTTAAAATAAACTATTTAAAAATGACAAAGTACACACAATTACTAAAACTATTTTAGATTTTTACATTAACAATATAATCAATATTCTATTTATTAAAGCCAAGTATGAATATCACAAAGTTAGTGTTTTTAAGTTTATTCCAAAATATGAAACTTGAGGCAATGACAATTCCAACAATAAATCTTATTTGTGAACGTATGTTCAGCTATTCTTTTTAATAGTAAACTTTGAACTATTTTTGAATTTTTTCGAGATCATCAGTAATCAAATTTCTGTAACTATTGGTCACAGACACAAAGATTTACATTAAATTTCACCAAGCTGATTACTCACTAAAAAAAATATCATGATCATGTTTCAGGCCATTTTAAGTCCTATTTTGACATAACAAAGTGGTTATATCTAAGTGTGTGAGTAGTTTACTTAATTTTTCTTAATTAGTCTCCTTAGTAACACCATTATATTGTTTATTCTGACTGATTCATGAACGAAGAATGCGCACAAACACAAGAGGCAGGATTCATCGCATTAACCAATCACAGTCACATCTTAAACAGTCATATCCAATCATATCGCGATGGAGGCATTGCCCCCTCTCACGTGACTCTTCCCCATTCATTCTCAATTACCCCCCACCAAAACCACCACATGCTTTAGGGGGTCTGTTAAAACTCAATGGACTCAGGGAGGCATGACAGATGCTGGTGTCACTGTTGGACAATGTTTAGTAATATTTGTGTTGTTTTATATTTGTACTATGATTTTTTTTCTCATCCATTTTTTGAGGAGCCACTGCCTTCCTTGCCTTCTCGGAGGAAACGCCTCTGATCTGATTTATATATAATTTTTTTCAATATTATTTAAATGGCTACATTAATAGTGAATGTCACTTCTTCCTTGAAAGGCTGATCTGATGTAAATATTTACTGTCATCACATCACAGATTTTCATTCAAGCCATTTTGTGCCCCATGAGTGCTAATGAAACATCACTGCAGCAGCTTTAATGATGGATTTGTGTTGGCCATAGGCCATCTGTTCTGTCGGCCCTCTCCTGTTGCATTAGGATGGATGATTCGGAAATGGGCTTCCACCTTCTTTAATGTCCTTTTTTTCCCCCTATTCTATCAGCCTGTGGTTCCACATTCATTAGTCCTGGACTCTCCATGTCAGCACCCTTCATTGGCAAATAGCCATCACTCTCAGTCTCTAAGGTGGCCTTATTGAAAACTGTGTGGTCCAGTTCGTCCAAATTGCCAGTCTTAACTAGCCAGTCTACAGCTTAAAAGATGAAAGTCTGAATTGAAACACATTCTTTATCTCTCAGCTGCTCCTCGGAGATGAAGGTCTCTGAATAAACCATCTTATTAGAAATGTAGTGCTTCTGGATGTTGTGTGGGTGGAAAGCAGACATTCTTCTTTTGGAGAGAAAAGCAAAAGAGACAAAAACAGCTATAGTTCATCTATGATGCACCTGAAAATGTCCTAGGGACTGATACGAGTCATATATGCAGTTTTATTTTATGATAGCTATTGTTGTACCTTTTTGTTGAAGCTTTATTAGGTTTTAAAAAATCCCCACTTAATTTATTTTTATAGTGAAGCTTTGGATAAAGCTTTTGTGATCAGGCTATGTATGTTTACATATTTTATTATAAAAGTCCATATCTCGATACAGATATATTAACTTGTTAGTTTTTGTGTATTTAAAGCCATCGTGTTTGTCGTGTAAAGTCTTTGTATCTAATCCTCTTATCATGTTTTTTTTTTCAATTCCTTAATAAATATGACGTTTGCTACTTTTCACTTGTGATTAAAATGAACTGCACTTCATCTCTGTATCACCTCAAGAGCCGAGAAGGCATAACTGAAAGACCTATTGATATTGTTATACTTTTATCCCTTTTTTACTTCCACAGGCCTGCAGGAGTTCTGGCCTTAATTTCTCTGTGTTAGTATTCAACCATATGGACCCTGCATCATTTCTAACTGTGAACAATTCTTTTTTTCTGTCTGTTACTGTCTGACTCTCTGCCAGGATGACTTCCTGTTCAGCGTTTCTATCGTCAGTGGCCTCATGTGTGTCATTCTTGCTGTTGCCAAGTTCATGCTGGGAAGGATTTTGACCAGCAGAGCCCTAATCACTGATGGTATGACACAGACACACACGCACACACACATCATGAGCATGTACCATGTCACTGTTTCTCATTCAGTTCATATTATTAGCTCACAATATCATAGTGCCACCTGCCTCTGCGACTATGAATATTGTTTTTTACAATCGCAAGGGCCAGATTCTCACCTTTTCTGTCAGTTTTTCAAAACTCTTCCCATAGTAAATACAACAGCAATATATTGGGGCTAAACTGGGGATCATTTTTTATTGCTTTGTCAAAAGATGTATTCAGTGGCTACATCTTTCAAATTTCATGAAATATTTTCTCATTTAGACACAATCACCGCCAAAAGTCTATGTATCTACAGGCCAGTTTGGACGTTAAAATACTCTCCTCAAAACTGTTAAACGTAAAGGAAAAGTTCGCCCAAAAAATTAAAATTCTGTCATTAATTACTTGTCCTTTTGAATGCAACTTCTGTGCAAAAATGAAAGTTGATTAGGATAACTGTGTGAAGAGTTAAAAAAAAGAGAGACCTAAGTATTGAGAAATGTTATAGTGATTAAAAAAATTATACTGTAATATTTTGAATGACTTTTATTTTATATATTTTCCATTTTCATTTTAATTTTATTCTCCATTTTATTATTGTTATTTTTTTTTATTTCTATTAGCTTTCAATAAATTTTATTTCAGTTTTAGCTTTAGTAATTTTAGCTTATTTCAAGTTTTTCATGTAAATGTTTCACCTTTATTTTAGTTAATAAAATAAACCTTAAAAGAGATATAATGTCCCCTTTTTACAATATGTAATTTAAGTTTCAGGTGTCCCCAGAATGTGAAGTTTCAGCTAAAAATACCCCACATATCATTTATTATATTATTTTGAAAAGGCCTATTTTGAGTGGGAGCAGAAACACGCTGTTTTCGTGCATGTCTCTTTAAAGTCCCCATGAAATAAAAATAAAAGTTTTTTGGCTTTTGGTATGAATATGTTAGCCTTAAGGTTATCTATAAGCTACTGTGCTCCAAAACAATGACAAAATTTGCATTTACAAGATATGAGCATTCAAAACTTACAGTCTCATCACTTCCGCCAATATGAATCAACAATTTTGATGACATCACACTGCACTTCAGCTTCTCATCAAACCTTCAGTCCAATCAAATGTTCTCCAGAATCTGTAGCGTCCCACCCCCTGTGCAATGTAGGCGATAGGGAACGATTCAGAGAGTGTAAACATGCTATCCATAGGGGCAAATGACGCCTGATTTCACGTTGTGATGCACTTATAGCACAATTATAGCACTTAAAAACATAAAAAGTCAGATTTTCATGATATGTCCCCTTTAAATGAAGATAAAATTCATACTAACACATAAAATGTAATTGTCATTTATTTATTTATTCTGAAGGCTTTAATTCTATGGTTGGAGGCATCATGGGATTTTCCATCCTCATCAGTGCTGAGGTGTTTAGACATCACCCCTCCGTCTGGTACCTGGATGGAACCATTGGTGTCCTGATCGGACTCATCATTCTAGCTTATGGGATCAAGTAAGTGTATTCACTAAGAATAGTTTCTGTTTTCTCCAAAAGACATTTGCACTATGATGTTTCCAATGTGAATCCCTCCATTCTTCATTTCTCCTGCAGGCTTTTGATCGACATGGTGCCACGAGTAAGACAAACTCGAAACTATGAGCGCTTTGAGTAATGCTGGTTCAGAAGAGCAAAAAAGGCATCATATGGATCCAATTATCCCTCATCATATGGCTCCTGCTGCTCTCTCAACTCACACGATACCCAAATACATCCAGGAATAAAGTCTGCTGGCAGCCAATTCAACATCATGTATTGTAGAATCACCACTCTGACCAGATCCTGATGACCTCATTCACTCAGCACAACATTTAAGAGAAGAAAGGAGGAAGAAAAATGAGCTGGTCAGAGGATTGGTGTCAATGCTGGCACTCAAGATATCGTCCTGGATGGAGTCACTGGTTTTAAACAGAGATCAGCATTTAATGGTCACATCCATGAAATTCTATTATGCCCCATTTTTTGTTTGTTTCTTAAATTATGGAGGAAAAGATTAATTTCTACCATATTATACTCTCTGATAATAATGAAAAATCATGTAAATATTTATTCAAAACCACACGACTATATGTCATTTTTAGAGATCAGATTATCTTTGTTACATCACATTGTCCCACCTGTTGTCCCCCCGAATTATGGTATGTTTATATTTTAGTGTATAATATTGTATATAACCTCTCAGAGCTAGAGACCAGCAGTGTTTCCAGTGTATTTCAGTGAAGAAAGCACACAGAAATGTCCTGAGTTAGGCACAACAATACTGTATGCTAAAGACATTTAGAACCACAGTTCAAGGTCAGCAAGATAATTATATATAATAGAGATATTGAAAAATAGCTTTAATATTAACAGGAAAGGTCATAATACATCAGTGATCTGTCACAGACATTAAGACCTTATGAGTCAATAGTCAACCAGCACAAACCCCTTCAAAATGTGGCATGTAAGGGTTTTTGAAAGGTTATAGCAGCTTCCTGTGCGTTGAACCATTTCTAGCACCACAACCAGGGAAAAAAGACAAACACTGAATCGATCTACTGTTGTATTTTACTACTTTCAATTCAATGCTAAATATTTTCATTCATGTTTTTAGCAGGACTGTTGTCTTTTTTTCTTTTTTTTTTTAAAGCAATCGATTAATTTGACCTTACTCTGTTTGCCACTTGCTATTGAATTTATCAGATATTCCTTTTGTGTCAAGACAGAATGAGATTAGAATGGCCTGAAGTATCGTCTGATGTAGAAATGATTGATTTGGGCTCCAGCAGACAGAATGAATGATTGGTGTATTATGGAGGGTTTGTGAGGTGGGGCAGCTTATTCCACAATGGAGAGCAAATCATTGGAAAAACAAAGCGCATTTTATTTTCTTACTGCACTGTTTAACAAAACTAATCTATAGTATAATGAGATTTTCGCTTTTCATTTGTTTCTCCACAGAGAGTGAAGCATAAATCTGAATGCTTGTCATTTGTGACCTACAAATCTACACTGCTGTTCAAAATTTTTGGGGTCAGTAAGAAAAACACAATCATTTTATTCAGTAAGAATGCATTCAATTGATTTAAAAGTAAGAGTAAAAACTTTCATAATCTTACAAAATATTTTTATTTTAAATAAACGCTATTTCTTTAAACATTTTATTCGTCAAGGCATCCTGAATAATAACTGCAAATCAGCATATTAGAATGATTTCTAAAGGATCATGTGACACTGAAGACTGGAGTAATGATGCTGAAAATTCTGCTTTGCCATCACAGGAATAAAATAGAGCTGCAAGCGCTTTAAGACATTTAAGCACATATGAAAAAAGACATTATTTAGCAAGCCTGTAACCACCTAAATCGATAATTAAAAAAATTATTCAGGAAATGTACCATAGAATTATTATGTTTTTTAATGTTTATGACTGTTATAGTGCTAGCCAGCTGTGGTTCGATCTCCTTAAATCTTTGCATGCTTGTTTAGAATCACATGTTGCATGAACTCACCAGGTGTCATGAAGTTTTCCTTTAGGCTTTACAGGATTTTGGGTAAATTTGGACAGGCCCGTTTTCTAAATGACCCCATTATAGCTTCCCAAAGAGTAAATTTCAACATTTTTTGATAATTATTGACCTAGAGAGTCCAGAGAATTGTACTGCAGTGTTTTTTTTCCCAGATTGAGCGAAAAACCTAGGACTAGTTTGCAAAAGTATTTTTTTATTTTTTACAATTTATCAACAGTTAAACAAACAATCGGATTGACAGCAGTGGTTCTTGAGGCAAATTTGTTCGGAACAAGGAGGTCTATCATATGTGCATAAAAACATGCAAGGCACAATCATTTATGGCCTTGAAAAATACGATATCGCCCCCCCCAACATGTTTTTTTTTTTAAATCTTTATTGATATTCACTCTCCAGAGAATCTTCCTGCACTAGTTTGTTTCTGATTGGGTGAAAAACTTAAAACTAGTTTGCAAAAGTAAGTTTATCAAAAAATCCCAGGTTTGCCAGGTTTGATCTGAGTGATGCGACTGATGGTTTAGTTATGAGCAATTTTGTACTTTTGATCATTGTAGCGCCCAGTTCGGTTTGATTGCTGTTCCTTGGCCATTCTAACAATTACAATAGGTCTTGAACCCGTAATTACATTTTTAAACAGAAAATTTACATTAGTACTGCTTTTACTGTAGCTTAGATCAAATAAATTAAATTTTAATATCTTACCGACCCCAACCTTTTGAACAGTTGTGTATTTTAAAATCCATTTATTGTATTCTTATGTAAAACATGTCAGCAAAACAAAAATGCATATTAACTTAAATTAACATTAATTATTCATTCATTCATTTTATATGCCTCGCTTCCTAAGCACAAAGATATGTTTTTTAAATCTATGATTTGTTACAGAATGCATTTCAAGTGCATTAACGATCATTCCTGTTACAGATAAAA
Organism: Cirrhinus molitorella; assembly: GCA_033026305.1. NCBI lineage: Eukaryota > Metazoa > Chordata > Actinopteri > Cypriniformes > Cyprinidae > Cirrhinus > Cirrhinus molitorella. Next base: position 24,094,748 of record CM065122.1, on the reverse strand, counting down.
AAAGTGTTTGATGTGTTTAGGCAAATCACAAGCACAGTATCGCACAAATGGTTCTGCTTCATCTTTTACATCATTAATGTTGAACATCAGCAATCACATTTTCTTCAATTTTATACATAACTTAATTTTGCTTCTGTTTTTTGTCTCATATACTTGGGACTTGTAACTGAATGTAAACGACTGTGATTGGTTCACAGCTCCACCTACTGCACACCTACTGATGTTCGTATCTCACCGATATTACGACAATCACGAGTCGACCAATAACTGCAGCACAGACTCCCAAAGCCTTTTATCTACTGCTCAGTGTGATCTCATCTGAAGAGGGAAACTTTCAAGCAGAACATTTCATATTTATGTTCTTATAATCATCATGACAAAGTTGTTTTTATTTATTATTGATTTGTACTCAAGTGATGCCATTGGCGTGTTTGTGCCGTAATGCAATAGCATCATTCCATTTGCGTATCAGTGGACGTCCTTGTGTTATAACTTGAATATTTTTTTCAGACTCAGTGTTCCATAATCCTATATAAACTGTACTGACTAGACTGTATATGTGTGTGTAGACTGCCCATGGTAACTGATATTTCAATGTGCCGAATTAATGCTGTATTATGTTTACAAAATTTGGTATTGAGTACTTATAATATTCAGATGTCAGGTCACAACTGCCCAATAAGGCAGGTTGTTTGTTATGAGTCAGTTGCTTTATTCATTCATTTTCATTGGGCGTATTGTGCTAGTTTTGTAAATCTAAGCATGTGTTAGGCTGCAGTATACCATCAGCTGACACGTAGGAGAACAGCGCTGTCTGTTCATAGACTTCAGTGGCTGTAGTTGCTTGTCATTACTATAAAGATCATCAGAGTCACACAATGGGTTAAACTGTTACATTTGCTTAGTTTAGGTCGTGACGATTGTACAAATCAGTCTATATTCCAAAGACAAACTAACAGCTGGACTCTGTTTTAGTTGGCTCAGGCCTGAAGTCTGTACTTATGCTGTAGTTTAGTCTAAAGCAATACTCACTGCTACGCTTTGCATGAAAACCACCACGTACCTACAAAATGCTGCACAAACACACACTGACACAAACAAGCACACGCATGCACAAGCAAATGCACACACAACACAACATTTCTAATGTCTGGCACATAGATGAGAGGTTCTGAATGTACATTTATTTCAATAGTAATACTGATCTATATTTCTGTAGAACATGTGAAATATGGCTTGATCTAAAGGTTGTACAAAAATAAAGCCTCTTAAGAAAACATTACTTGATTATGTCTAATTGTCCATAGTTTTTTGATTGTGTACTGCTTGAGGTCAAACGTTTACATACACCTTGCAGAATGTTAATCGTTTTAACCAAAATAAGAGGGATCATACAAAATGCGTGTTATTTTTTATTTAGTACTGACCTGAATAAGATATTTCACATAAAAGGTGTTTACATATAGTCCACAAGAGAAAGTAATATACTCTGTTCCTGTTCCTTGTTTGTCTGAACAGTTAAACTGCCCACTGTTCTTCAGAAAAACTTTTTTGTGTATTTGAACCGTTTTTCAACAATGACTGTATGATTTTGAAATCCATCTTTTCACACTGAGGACAACTGAGGGACTGTGCAACTATTACAGAAGGTTAAACGCTCACTGATGCTCCAGAAAGAAACGCAATGCATTAAGAAGTGAAAACTTTTGGAATTTGAAGATCAGGGTACATTTAACTTATTTTGTGTTCTGGGAAACATCTAAGTATATTCTTTTATATCTTGTATATATCTTTATTCTGTTCAAAGGTTTACACACCTGTCTCTTAATGCATAGTTTGTCCTTATGGAGCATCAGTGATCGGTAGAACTTGTAATAGTCGCATATGATGAGTCCCTCAGTCGTTCTCAGTGAGAAAAGATAGATATCAAAATCATAGTCATTGTTGGAAAGGGTTCAAATACACAAAAATGCTGAAAAACCAAAGAATAAACAACAGGCAGTTCATTAAAACAAGGGACTGGTGAGCAACTATCACTAAACAAAAATGTGAATAATTCAGGTTACAACACAGTATTAAGAATCAACTTTTGAACTGGGTAATTTTTATAAATTCAACTATATTATTTTATCTTGTGGACTACATGCAAACGTCTTTTATTTAAAATATATTTTTCAGATTCTGCAAGGTGCATGTAAGCTTTTGACCTCTACTTCAATTGTATAATGAGCTATTCACTAGTATTTAGTACACAGTACTATTAGTAGGATACACTGTTAGTGTCACAACAAATATAACTAACTCAAACACTCAAGATGTACGGTCTAAATGTTATTAAATATCCGGGAAGCCTCGATGAATGGACATAGGTTGTCAAAAAATGTGGATACAGAAACGAAACCTACCTTGGGAAACGTGATAACATTCGTTCTTTTACAACAACAGAATTAACACTTTCTATGACTTCAAACTTGAATTTCAGTAGGAGGTAATTTGCACTTATCATGTATGGCCACTAGATGGGGGGATGTTAACAGGGAGTTACATCCTGTGCACCGGCATTCCAACAGAACACAGCAGAACAACCCGAGACTATTTGTGTCCGTTTCTTACCGAGTTTTAGACAAACAACCGTATCATAAAGGTTTCTAAACAGCACTGGGTTCTAAACTTTATTCTTCTTTCATCTAAACAAAAGTTAAACTACTTTAAATGTATTTAAATAGCTTATTAATTACAAATAGGTTATCGTACTACTTTTTTCATTTTATTAAGTAATATTCTTAGACGTTGACGTGTTTGCAATTAAGGGCTTTTTTGTGGTGATTTTATGTTAATCTTGTTAAGTTTTAACTCTGTTTTGGCGATGAAGGGAATGAGTGTAATACTTCATAAAACCAGTAGGAGGCAGAAAAAAACAAAGATAAGATTTGTTCCTCACACGTGACCTCTGCAGGAAAACAATGGTAATACCATGGTGTTCTGGTACCTTTTTGATGGCTAAAGATAATCTGAGTCAGATAAAGCAAAGGTATTTACCTAAACCTTGACCATATAAAGTTAAAATAGTTTTACTACATTGACACACAATGGTTCACAGTTAGATCTGTTGCGTATGTCACATGTATAAGTAGTTCTTAGTCATTTATTACATATTCAGTGTAATTTCAGCTTTATGTAATAAACATCACTTGTGTAAACTACCATCTGCCTTTTCAGCTGACAGCACTTGGATTTCAGAGCACTTCCACAAGAAACTCTGACTGCGAGACACTGTCAGACTGTGCTGAATGAACAGATTTCACACTGGATGCAGGCGCAGAGTCAAACTCAAGCTTGGAGCCATGGTGACAGACAGACCACAACAGCCGAATTCTCTTGGGCAATTGGAAGTGGGGTTCAGAGGGGAGTTGAGCTTTCAAATGTTGCCCCAAAGCCAGAGGGAATGACTGGAATCTCCTGATCCATTCCTCCCCCGCAAGACCCACCTCAAGTGTAAATCCTAGACTGACATGTTTGAAATGACAGTTACAGCTGTTCAGTGTTGTTTTTGGACTCTGAGTCTATATGCAAAATGGACTTTGACTTACCTAGATTCCATCACTCTTACATGTCAAGGATTTTTATTTTAGAAACAATGTTGCTGTTTAAAGCTAAGAATCAAGTATACACTCTTAATTTATATATATATATATATATATATATATTAAAGCCATGAATCAATGCAAACCAGAAAGAAAGAGGCCTGTTGGGTGTTAAAGTCTCTGTACGTACAGTGTACGTACAGTACATGCTTTTGGGTCTGACTAATGAAAGGTGGTTCACATTTCTCATTCCAGCATGTTCCCAGGCTGGTCAGGCTGCTCCTGTAACTCAGAACATGTTCGATACTCTCCTCCCCTTTGAGGTGGATGAACCTTAAAGCAGGGGTGAAGCTTTGTTCACTGAAAGGAGCAGCATTCCAGAGGTGATGTGAGCATACCACAACACAAGATCATATGAGCTACAGCTCACAGCTGCAGATCTTCATCTGCTTTGACCTTGCCTTGGCCTCCATGGCCACAGAGCAACAGAGTATCAACTTCTAAATGCAGGGTCTTTTATGATTTACAACTGTATTTATTCCTAATGCATTATAAGGTTTAAGCCAGTGTATGAATTATTCCATGACTTTCAAGCAGGGTCGCTTTTTAAATGATTTTTCATTAGTTTTTCTGCTGGGCTGGGTTTTGACATAGATTTCACAATTAGATTTGATTCGATATTGATTATTTTGAATATACGTAAGGTACAGTACATTGCAAATTTTCTCAAGAAAAGAAGTCTCTCAACTAATGCTGTAAAATATGCATGAGGGTCAGTTGGTACTACATTACTATAATAATGAACGTTAAAATCAGCTGATTTGTATACAAAAACTTAAATGACACTTTAGAATATTAAAGTTATAATACAAACTTTAACATTAAAGGTGCTGTATGTAAGTTTTTTATTCTTCTTAAGCCAAAAAATAACATAATATGTTTGTAGATATTTAGGAAACATGTTATGTTTACGTTTAGCTTAAATGTTTAATATGAATAAACAGTGCTCATAAACAGCCGTTGAGATAGTATTCTCAAGGGAAATAAGTTGAGGCTTGGACCCGGAAACAGCGTTGGTTGGACGCGCATTAAGTCATCACTTAACAAGGGGATAGCCAGTACTACTCTGCAATGTGCATTTCGGGCAGATTCCGGGATGGAATTGCAGTACCCATTTCAACCGCTATCTGGCAATATTACATACTGAACAATGATCTATGAGCAAAGGAACATTAAAACACAGTAAATCAACTCACCAAATTATAGTTCAAGGCTAGTCGCATGTCCTCAAGTCTGAGTAGGAGAAAGCGGTAGAAATGGTTTTCTCCAATATGTGATTTTGGACTGCAGTACCCATTTCAACCGCTGTCAATCTTACATACATAACATTTAAATGGTTGCTGTCATACAAACTTTATGGATTTATTTAAACAAAAATTAAATACTGAAGAACAATAAAGATTATAATGAACATGTTAAATGATGCATATATTCAGGGTGCGATTTGCCGGGGGGGATGGTGGGGATTTCCCCCCCTCTGGTCTATGCATCCCTGCCTCTGCTAAATTATTATTATCCCCGGTGGGGATAAAAAACATCCCGTGAACCCGCTCCTAAATCCGGTTCTGAATCAAATGATTCGCGATACGCGCTTTAAAGTCCTGTTCTGAATCACATGATTCGGCATACGCGCTTTGAAGTCCCTTTTTGAGTCAAATGATTCGCTGATTCGCGATACGCGCTTTAAAGTCCGGTTCTGAATTAAATGAATCAAAAGTCCATATTTGAGTTAAATGATTCGCGATACGCGCTTTAAAGTCCGGTTCTGAATCAAATGATTCGACATACGCGCTTTGATATCCCGTTCTGAATCAAATGATTCGCGATCTGATTGGAGCGCTTCGAAAGAGTGAATCATTTTGCGACGCAGTGGTTGATCTTTGCTGGCTTTATATAATTTATTCGTTGTTTGAAATGAAATTGTCTAAAAAGATAATGTGCAATGTTAACAGACTACACTAATATTAGTTTTCAAAAGCATCCCCCCCTCTGCTTTTTTCACAAATCGCACCCTGCATATATTTAGCAAAATGCTTCTCTAGAGTTTTTTTTCTACCTCACTAATGAGTTAAGGTCACTGAATAGTTTTTTTTTTTTTCTGAAGTAAATGGGACGTTACATGACATATCGTTTACAAGCTGATATATAGAGGGTTTGAACGTCACGATTTGGTCAATTACCCAGATTCGTGGCCATGTTGGAGATACTCGGATGTAAACAGCAGCATGGATTGCATAGTTAATGTACTACTGAATATGTTGTACTGCTAATTTATGCTGTCTAAACCACAGAAAAAATCTGTGGAAGCCGCTAAATCATATAGTGAAGAAATTAGTAAGCAGGAAAGGTGCAATATTTTGAGAAACTAAGTTGACAAAGTTAATAAGTGGTAAAGATCCATATGAGCGGTATTAATTAAGATATTAGCCTAATATTTCACCTACCTCAGGATTCTTGCCCTGGAAACCCTGTTTCAGTTTGGCCAACCAAAACCGCTCTTTGTTCCTCAGACAGTTTTTTGCACTCTTCTCCTTTGTTCGTTCTAACATTCGGTAGTACTCCAAATGTTTTTCCCGGTCCGACCAATTAGTACAGCCCAAAACATGACAATAACTGACCATTTTCAGCAGCAATAATCAGCAAAATATGCAAGTTTTGTTCGGTTCAGTGGCATTGTTTACATTCAGTGCCACCGATATGGCCAATTGATAGCGTGTCATGAAAAATATATCTTCTATAGTTTAAACGTTGATTGAGGGATTACAGAATACAGATTTCGGTAAGTTGTACTTTTTTAACGTACCTTTGGATGTTTATTTCGAGATGAAAATGGAGGAAATGATCAGTTCACACATGTTTTTTTTTTTTTTGCATTGCCGCTTGTGTTGCACTGAGGAGCTACAGCTATCTGTCACTCCACATTAAACAGTGCCGAAACAGCATTTATGGAATTTAAGAATACATATCGTTAAAAAAAGAAAAATAAATAGAAAAAAAAATTGATACTTCTTGCAAGCCATAGTAATCTATCCACCTTATTCTTCAGGTTCATTAGCCATGTAGGGAAATAATGAAAAGAATAACAATGTGCAGTAAACGGTAAAACTGCACTACAAACCAGTGTTCATAATTAAGATAATACATTAAAATAATATGATAAGACACACCAGTTTGTAATATCAAGCAGCAAAACAAGCTGTTTTGTACAGCTAAAAATAGCTGTATGTGGATGAGACCAGAAGCCAGACCCATAAAATAAAGCAGTACAATAACCTATTTGTAATTATTATGCTATTTAAATACATTTAAAGTTGAAATGAAGACTTTAGGTTAGTAGACCTGTTTTATTAGTTGTTGGTTGATAAACAGAAGTAGGTCAAGACGTCCATCTTCCACCAAACAATCAAACGATGCAGTTTCCTTGATGAAAATCAAGTATCATGGGGCTAGACCCTAAACAGAATACAGAACTGTATTGATTCAAGGGCCTGGAGCAAACTGATGTTGTGCTGTACTAAATTTAGGCCTATACATATTCATATTTATAGTGGTCCAGACACATAAACAAATACACAAGTGCTCCCTTCTGCTCAGACACTAACACTGACTGATTGAGACCTCAGGATTTGCTGCTTATGGAATGTCTGTATCAGCCAATCGGAGACAGGAGGGGGGGAGCAGCTGTTGCCATGACAACAGCCATAAGCTTGCCATATGGAGGGGGAGGGGGAAAACAGGCATCTAATAAATGCCAATGAGTGGTGGATGGAGACGTCTGCAATGTTGGCAGATGGACTCAGTTTACCACAGGGAACGTTCACATATACAAACCTGAGAAATTATTTAACTGGCAGGAAATAAGCTGCTGAAGTGCCAGTGCCAGTGTATATTGAGAGCTGTCAGAATTGTAAATCTGCTCAGCCTCTCTGAAAATGAAACTGAATACAAGGGAAGACACAAGTGATGTTGAAAAGAAAAGAAATTTAAATGGCAGATATTTAAAAGCTTTTCTGAAGTGAAATGCCTAAATTTCTGTTTGAATTTTAATATAAAATAAAAGAACCTAAAAGCAAGGGAGGAAAAAAAAAACATGCACTCAAAAAATGCTGGGTTAAAAAGAACCCTTTCTGGGTTATTTGGCAACCCAGATCCGGTGGATGCTGCATTTGTAGAACACTAGCGTTCCAAGCAGACGTTAACTGCGATGTACATTTAAACAAAATAAGATTAAAGACATGTTTCCTATTTGTACAGTAATCATTTGATAGGAATACAATCCAATGAAATACAACCTTAATTTCATTCAGGAAGTTTACCGTCAGTCAAGTTTTCTCACAGAACACATAATGACAACTGTTGACAAATGTTTGCAGTTTTAACTGGCACAGATTACCCAACACTGGCATTGTATTAACAGCAAAAAAGGCCCAGCAGCTGACCCAGCACCTGATGTAGTAGACAATAACATGACAAATGTAGTACTTCCGGATTCCGTTCATAGGCTACTGCATTCATTCATACTATATACAATAGCTTTTTTAATGACTGTGATGTAATTACCTAAAAATAAAAAATAAAAAAATAAGTCATTGAAACATTTGAGTCTTTACAAATAAAACATTGAATCATTTGCCTTACAATTTCATTCAAAATCACTGATTAATTTAAGAACGAAATACCACCAGAAATCCGGCAATGGCTTAGTTTGGAAATATTTTCACTAGAGGAACAAAAGTATTATGTCTAAAATGTATGTTACTCAATATTAACCTTTTTATTCAACTACTTAATACAAGTAATATCAGACTCACAGTCATTCCGACTATCAGCACCACAAATGTTGTTGCGCTTGTCAAATGATAATGCTTAATTGTACAACTTACAAAGTTGTCCTATGTTTTCATGTTTTAGGTTAAAATTCCAGCATGGTCAAATTAATTGACTTTAATTTACAAATTAGCAAATGCACCAATGTCATAAAATAGTAGATTTGTATCTGGTTTGTAGGTGGTTTGCGGTTGTTTCATGATTACAGACCTGGCCTTACACACCTCTGGGGATGTTAATGTGTAAACTTTGTCACTGGCTAATGTTCCACAAGTGTCTTTCATATCCAGAATTAGGGGCCATTCAGATACAACATTTCTGCATTTAAAATCATTTTTAGAACATTCGTGAGACAAGCGACACTTGTCAAACACAGTCGTATAACGCATGTTTAAAAAAACATTTTAAAAACAGTGTATTGGAATGCAAAAACGCTTTCTTTGTGAAAGGCTGTTTAGAGTGTATAGCTACTGGTTTCCAAAGCACTGTTTACAAACAAAAAAAAAAAAAAAAAGGGGGAGGGAGAACACCGAGATTCAAGTAATTAAATGTATGGCAAACACCCAAAGATTCCAGTCTGACCTTAACAGACAAAATTCCTTAAACTTAATGAATGAACAGAGAACAGGCGTGGTAAGTCTGGATTTGTGCCTAAATTACACGCAATAAATATGTGTGTTATGACATGGCATTGAAATAACCACGTCAATGGTGTAACGAACAGAGAGATAATTGTCTGTAAAGAGTTAGTTGTCCAAACCTATTCATATTTAAGACACACCAGTTCTGTGTTTAGTTCAGTCATGAGAATTTATGTAACAATTTGTGTGCAAGCTAACACAAACTGGAATGGGAAAATACAAAGAGGTCAAAAATAGTTTATCTGTTCTGCTGGGGATTTGTAGAACAGCTTGTGTGGATATATCACTTTAATTGTGTCTTTAATCTTTTCTATCTTCTTCAAAACAGTTTTGGTTATAACATGTCATTTTGGGCTTATCAGGTTTATCAGTTATACTTATCTGTAAATATACCTGCTATTTTTGGACAGTCAGCAGGTTGAGGTAAATCAAACATTAGCATTCAGCCATTGCTTTACAGTGGTTTGCCGTAAAAAAGGAGCTGTGGAGTTGGTGTGTTTATGGTGGGATCTCCTGCTGCAACATGATCTCATAAACCACATTCTCATAAACATATAATTAACAAATCCCTCTCCTTATCTTTTATGTAAATCTGACAACATATTTAATACATGAAGCCATTTTTTAACATAAGATATCAAAAGAGTTTAAAGAGAATTAAAGAGTTTCCATACAAGGATGTATTTTTGTAATATATTTATTTATGTGAAAAAGGTTTAACTGTTGACATAGGTAATGGAAATGCTAATTATCTATAAAATTTTGCAAGCAACTTTTGTCAACATTTCAAATGTCGTGAAAAAATAGTTTAGATAAAACAAAATGTGTTGCAACTTTATTCTGGAAGTGAAATAATCTTTTAATTGTTCAGTTATACTCTCAACCTGTGAATTCTTTGTGAATAAAAATGTTCTGTACTGAAAATCTTCTTTTTTTGTCTATCGTAAAACCATCAGATATCCAGTAACATGTAAGCTATCTAACTATTTTCACTTATTTCTTGATAGCTTGTGCACCTCATTTCATTAAATTAGTTTAAAATAAGGGTACACTAAACTTTAGCAAGCTAATAATAATCTGTTATCTGATTTAAAAGGGCAAATCTTTTCAGAAATCATACTGCCGTGATAACGGACATCATAAATCCCAATAGTGCTGTTTTCTGCTTTAAATGAAATGTCAACTGTGTGTACCTTTCAGGTTTGTTTGTCAAACGTAAACAACACATGTGTTCATGAAATTCAAGCTGTTATTATTGCTACACCCCGTATTGAGAAACACCCAGAGCGCTTGTTCAGACTGGATAATGTTTGACTCAGAACACAAACATTACAGGAGCAAGCTAAGACTTGTCTGAGTGCTCTCACAGTCTCACTCCACTGACGTGAAGGTGTTCTACAAATCATATTTACATTTTACAAGGTCAGAACATGGTATTTAATCAGCATTTTAGCAGCATTTCATTGAGAACATGTTGGGCCAATGCAAAGCAAAATAAGAAAAGCTAATTAACCAAGCAGTCCTGAAGACAGGCAGTCAAAGCTCGTCTGGATTTACGTTCTCCAGCTGGGGACCCCTCACGACCACCTCTGACCCCCCGGTCCCACAAAGACCAGGGCTGTAGTCTCAGGAAGGCTGTCCATGTGTGGGAATTGCTTCCTGAGAGGGAGTGGTTGAAAAAAGAGAGGAACAAAGAGAAGAACAAAGAACTCTTTGTTGTAATTCCTCAAACTGCCCATCATTTAATCTAATGTAGCAAGATACTGTTTCTCCGATGTCTAATGTGTTTTTTCAGGGATAATGGTGTAGATTGTAGTGTAGGGTGAGCATTTCCTGACTCAAGCACTTCATAATTATATAGTAAGGACTGAAATATTGCATAACTCTGTAAGTCCTTAAGTTGCATTGCTCATTCAAGCGTTCTACTATATAATATAGCTGTTGTGAAACTTTATAAGAAGACACAAAGATGAGTTACCTGGCAGAATCACCTTCCTCATTGCTAGCTTCCACCCCCACCACCTCCCAGGTTGGTGAAGTTGTTCTTCTATTACTAATAGTGTCTCAGCCATGAATCAACCTTTGTACAAGGAGTCTCCCAATCTCCGTCTACTTTTCACTCTTGTTGTTTTTGTGGCTGTGCAAAGAAATGCCATTCTACCTGCTTTAGAAGTAACAATGAATGACTTGCTCCTTTCCTCCATGAGGAATGTTTGCCTGTGAGGGCCAGTAAAGGTAATCTTGAATTTAGGGCTTCAGTAGTCAGCAGCTTAGATTTTTATTACTAAAGAATAGCTTTTAGCCCTTTGTTTAAATTTTAAGCAGATATCGGATGCAAAATTTACTTTCACGTGTTGTTTTAATTAGTGGTGTCAATCGATAAAACAAAAAACAAAAAAACAAATTGAAATTAATCGCGATTAATCCTACCTGATATTAAAGTTTTGAATTATACTTTTATATTGCAATAATTTCACATTAAAGATTCAAATGACTGTAGATACAACATAAGGAATGTATATTTATAATATTTGTTTAATGACATCTTTTTTTATGACTGAAGGCAACTGATGTCTCTATTTCCCTTTTGAGAGCTATCACTTTGACATTTAAAGACTTAAGACTTAATTTTAAGGCTGCTGTTACTTTAAAAGCTGCCACTGCTTTAAATGTTACCTATAAATAATAAATAATTACATGTGCAGTTTTAAGGAAGCTTAATTGCCTTATTTTGTAACTTCATGTTTTAACAGACGACACGACATAACTACAACACTGCATACTCGCAGTTTCATTTGGGTTTGAATATGACACAGCGCTTTAATATAGGCCTAATATAGCACACACCGGCACATTTGCGCGTGCACTTGAAGAGCATGTGCTACGAGCACAGTATAACGGCTGACAGGACAGGTTAATTTGTTTTAACCGACATATGGCCTGACAACATCTCATCTGACCACATTTCACTGATGTTCTACTGAAGCTCCTAGTCCCCGGTACCTTTTCCGTGCTCATTTGACTCACGTCTGGTGCTGAAGTAAAGTTGGAATGCGCATCTGAAAAGTCTCCCGCTTGATATGCTCGTAAAAACGCCTTTGCGCATCTAAATAAATGCAACTCTTTAGAAGTTTTGAATACCTAGCCGGGCACATGCGTTAATTGCGTTAAATATTTTTAACGCGTTAAAATGAAAAAAATAAATAAATAATCGTCTGCGTTAACACACAAATTTTGATACCACTAGTTTTCATATAAATGTATCTTAGCAGTATGTGGACACAACTACCGTACAATGATAAAAAAAAATTAAATTCCCCCCAAAAACGAAACAATTATCAAGCGGTTTTGATTTTCTGAGCAGAATGATGCCATACTGCTCAGGCTCCGCCCACGGCTGCTGACAGACTGTCCTATATTTGCATGCATTTGTATGTTGTCCGCCATTTTCTCTGCACTTAAGCAGCTGTAGCGGCAACAGAGTCTCATAAGCAATGCAAGTGTTTTGTAGCCACTGAGTACGCAGTTGATTGTTTTTGATGGTAAGGTGCCACCAAATACACAACAAATTGAAGAGAAGGGTGGGGTGAGCAGGTGCTCATTATCATTTAAAGAGACGGGTTGCTGTTTTTAACAAGGTATAAAGGGTGTTGTTTTACATGACCATTAAGGAATTTTAGCCAAAGTATGTTGCAGACATTTCATGAAGACCTTAAAGAATCATACCAACTTGTGGAAAATGGGCATCTGATATCCCCTTTAAATTTATCAGCCATTACTGATTTCATTGGAATTTTTGTATTTGTCCGAATAGATTTGCTGTTAACCAGTTGCATGTTCAGAATCAATTGCACAATGTCTAAATCTTTAAAGCACACAGATTAGTCACAGAACTTGCACCAGTAATAAACCACTGACTCATGCTATTGATTTAGCAATGCTAGCAGCCTAGTGCTCTCACTATTTTCCACAGAATTTGTTAAATAATTTTCAGAGTCATCAAAAAGGGTGGATGAATGGTCAGCGTTTGACTAATGGCATCTAAGATGCCAAATGAATCAGAGTCTTACACACAAGTTTGTCACAGCTAAAGATAACAAATGACACTCAGCGCAAAAACATGTCCAGTGGGGGAAAAAGAATGGTTGGAAAAGCCTTTAGAAATCGCAGCCCAGATAGTTTTGAGCCAAATAGATTGTTCATTTAATGTCAAAGATACAATGTTTTAAAAAAAGTGCTTGCAGATCGTACTTTTTAACTGAAGAGGGAATTAAAAGAATGTTTTGCAAAACAATCATTAACTTGATTTTAGAATCTGTATACTTTTTCAATTTAAAGAAATCTTATCTAATGAATGAACTTTCACCCTGTGGTAAGCTATACACTCTCAGAAACAGCTGTCATTGGGCATAACCTTTCAGAAGGTATACATTTGTACTTTTGTAGGTCAGGATGCATATTAGAACCTTAGTGCCTAAATGATATATGTGACCCTGGACCACAAAACCAATCAAAAGGGTTAATTTTTTGAAATTGAGGTTTATACATCATCTGAAAGGTTAATGAATAAGCTTTCCATTAATGTATGGTTAAGATAGCACAATATTTTACTAAGATACAACTATTTGAAAATCTCGAATCTGAGGGTGCAAAAAAATCTAAATATTGAGAAAATCGCCTTTAAAGGTGTCCAAATTAAGTTAATAGCAATGCATATTACTAATCAAAAATAAGTTTTGATGTATTTACTGTAGCAGGTTTACAAAATGTCTTCAAAGAACATGATCTTTACTTAATAAGTTTGGGCATTAAAAAAAATCTATAATTTTGACTCCTACAATGTATTTTGGCTATTGCTACAAATATACCTGTGCTACTTAAGACTGGTTTCGTGGACCAGGGTCACATATAAGAGCCGCCACAGTGACAAGTTTTGTACCTTTTTTCTGAGAGCATACGGATATGACAGTGTGTCTTATTGGTTCTGAAACATGATCTTGATGCACAATGATTACATTGTTAATCTTTGTACAAAGAAACAACTGCAAACTGTACAGCTTGGAGCAGAAGAAACAACTGCTAACCGTGACCAACAAAAACCACAAGAGAGCCAAAAGATCCCTGTGAAGATGTAATCGGTGCTCATGGAAGCAAGATGGCATGACAGATGTTGACCACAGAAGACCTTTCATGACAGAACAGTCACTTGACGAATAGCAGAGGACTATATAGCAACTTTTTGTGGTGTTGAAAGGTGGAAAGTAATGTAAACAAAAGCATGTGGTGTCATATTATACAAAAAAGTTCTGAAAATCATATTGAGGAATTTAATGTTGACATCGCACAAAGACATCCAAAGAAGACTTTCAGTCAGTTTCTAAGCCTGACCAAACAAATGTATTTATTTTATAATACAGAGTTGAAAAAAAATGACAATAATATGTATTACAAGTTGCTTGTCTTGTCTAAATGTATTTTGTTGAACCCTGACAAAGTGTTATCTGTGGCTTTAGAGGAAGTACAGAGTTTCACATTCAATGCGTTCTTGTGAATAGTTTCCCCCACTGAAACCCTATGATTCTCTCAAGACAGCTGGAGTGTGACCAGATGGACCGGTTGCCATGTCAACCTCTTGATTCCCTCTCACTCTTGTGAAAGTGGGCTGATCATAAACAAAGCTGTATGTCATTACGAGATCCTTCTGCCTCTCTCTCACATTTCAGCTGATGGGAATCATGTTGGTTATTATGAATGACTGCCACTCATGGATCAATAACTTGCGTGGGCCACTTATTCGAAAACTATTTTTTTTACGTAATTAAATATACACTACCATTCAAATTTTTTGAAAGAATTTATTATTTGTATTCTGCAAGGATGAATTAAAATGATCAAGTGACAGAAAAGAGATTTATATTGTTAATATTTAGTATATTTCTGTTTCAAATAAATGCTTAGTTTATTTAGGAAATTTGAAAAAAAAAAAAATCCACAAGAATATTAAGCAACACATTTTTTTAACACTTATAATAATAAGAAAATCTTATTCCTACAATAAAAATCATCATGACTTCTGAAGGACTGGGGCACTGAAGATTGGAGTAATAGCTGCTGAAAATTCAGCTTTTCAAAGTAAAAAATTAGATTTAACATCAAATAGAAAAGTCATTTGTAATTGATTGCAAGATTGTAATTTTAGAATATTACTTTTACTGTATTTACTAAATAAATGCAACCTAAATTATCATATGTAACTTATTATTATTTTTTTTTATTAAATCTCACCAGTGCCAAACTTATGAACTTAAGCTAATTTTTCTATCAAATTTTGTGCCATTTACCTGAAAAACCTTGTTTTGTGTGTGTGTGTGTGTGTGTGTGTGTGTGTTTGTCCCGTAGATGCAGAAATAGGGCAGCTTTTAAAGGGGTGAGTGCTGACTTCACACCTTCAGAGACACTCATGTTGGGAAACATTATCACATCCTGTAGCTAAAATGAGCTGATCATTTATTTTGGGTGTTTTTTAAAAGAAAGTGGTGAGAGTTATGTGAAGGAGACAACCTCTACACATACTTTGTGTTTTGGGGTTTATGAGAGAGTGAATTACAATATTTTATGCTGTGGATGAAGAAATCCCAGATCATCTTTATTACTTACAACATCTCTCCTCCCCTTTAAAACATTCTAATTCTTTTGTATCAAAGTGTTTTGTCTTGCGCACTTGCACCGCTTTTCACTCAATTTGCACCATACTGTGAGGTCATGTGGAAGAGTTTAGATGAAGATAATGAGGCAGACTGATCCAGCGCAGTCATTAATCATGCATTTATAACTGAGTTTGTGGAGACGTGATGTATTATGGCTCCATGCCAGTCTGGAACTAGTCACCGAACATCTAGTTAACAAAGTCATGCTGAAGTTTTATTACCCGAAGTGGTTATAAATTAGGCAGCTGATAAACAAAAATATGATTCCAATTCCAATTCAAACCAGTTACATCAGTTATGGACCATGGTTGTAAAACAAGTCTGCTAATAATATATAACATTTTATTGATGTCTATTGCTATTTGCAGAGAAAAAACGGATCTATTTATTAAGTGTTTCTGAAGATGTTTTTAGATCTTTTGATTTTGAAATGGGTGATAGATCTATGGGATGCACACATAGTGTTTAACTAAGCTCTTCTCAGAAGAACAGCAGTGCTCAGCAGTTCAGCCCACACACAAAGTGTTACATGGAGTCAACGCTTTTAAAAGAGAACAAGCAATGACTATAATGTTTTCTTTTTCTCTTCAGTATTAAAGTCTGTCTTATTATTTTCTAATAAACAGTAACTCTCTGATTTAAGGTCCGATAATTGTTAGAAATTAAACTATATAAAAATTATGTTTGACCCTCATTTTTGTTCTGGTCATTTTAACCCAGAGAACCCTGAAAATGCTAGTTAATGTTATTGCGAAACTGAATAATTCTTGTTACAATCTTCTTCTTCTTCTTCTTCTTCTTCTTCTTCTTCTTCTTCTTCTTCTTCTTCTTCTTCTTCTTATTATTATTATTATTATTATTATTATCTTTTGATTTTGGTCAAAATTTCTGAGTCTGTTATTCACCTTTTGTCATGTCACCTCATGTTTGTATACTAAATTTAACAAAAGTATGTTGGCTTCTAATTACGAGAAAAATTTTTTGTATCATGCAGTTCTTGAGGAAAAAATAGCTAGAATTGCGCACACAAAAAAAAAGTCAGAATTGCAGTTCATATCAAGCAGTTCTGAGGAAAAAAAGAACTGTGAGAAAAAAAGTCAGATTTGCAAGTTTGTATCACACAGTTCTGAGAGAAAAAGTCAGAATTGCACATTTGTATCACTCAGTTCTAAGGAAAATAGTAAGAATTGCGAGAAAAAAGTCACAATTCTGAGTTTGTATCACGCAGTTCTGAGAAAAAATGTCAGAATTGCAAATTTGTATCACTCAGTTCTAAGGAAAATAGTAAGAATTGCGAGAAAAAAGTCACAATTCTGAGTTTGTATCACGCAGTTCTGAGAAAAAATGTCAGAATTGCAAGTTTGTATCACTCAGTTCTAAGGAAAATAGTAAGAATTGCAAGAAAAAAGTTACAATAGTGAGTTCGTATGACGCAGTTCTGAAGAAAAAGTGAGAATTGTGAGAAAAAAAGTCAATTGTGAGTTTGTATCATGCAGTTCTGAGAAAAAAAGGCACAGTTGTGAGTTTGTATCATGCAGTTCTGAGAAAAAAAGGCACAATTGTGAGTTTGTATCACGCATTTCTAAGGAAAATAGTATGTATTGCGAGAAAAAAGTTACAATTGTGAGTTTGTATAACACAGTTCTGAAGAAAAAGTCAGAATTGTGAGAAAAAAGTCACAATTTGTATGCAGTTCTTAGAAAATAAATCAGAATAGCAAGAAAAAAACTGTGAGACTGCTGTTTTTTTCAGTGGCAGAAACAAGCTTCCATAATATAATTTCATCCTTAACTTTCTGTAAAGTACTGCATGTCATTATCGAAAATGTGTATGTTTGTATATTTTATGTATTTATTCTGTCTTGAAAATAAATTTTTATTAATTTCAAACCTTATTACACAGTAAGTGTAGATGAAAATCCTGAGTGGTTCTTTGATGTTTCACATTTGTCTCTGTCATTTTTTTTTGTATTCTTTTAAAGCTGAGACTTTTTGAGCTTAACGATTGATTATGTTTTTCCAGGATGTTGTGTCATGACTGTCTTTCTCTCAAGCATTAGTGTGACTTATAAAGCCAGTTTGTTTACTCAACCATGCGTAGACTCGTAGAACTTTAACCTTTGACCTGTGACACTTTTCACAAAAAGTCTTCACCGAGCAAATAGTGCTGCTTGGCCTTCAACCCCCAAGTAAGTGGCATTTTTGTGCAGATCTCTGACCATCCCCCTCAACTCAAATCCAGACTTTATAGTTCCAAGAAAAAGCTGAAAATGGGCACTAAACACTAACATTAGGCATGTGGCTCTGAATGACTGTGGTGAGCTCAGGGCAAGACAACCAGAAAAGCCCATTAATGACAGGAAGTCATGATGATCATTGCATACGTTATGTTATTTAACATGTTATACTGGTCTACTTAAATTATTAAATTGTTCAACACCACAACTATGTAGGCTACTGGAGAAGAAAGACAGGTTTTATGTGTTTTTTTTTAATAACTGATAGACGTCATGGAGAT
Source organism: Cirrhinus molitorella (assembly GCA_033026305.1). Taxonomy (NCBI): domain Eukaryota; kingdom Metazoa; phylum Chordata; class Actinopteri; order Cypriniformes; family Cyprinidae; genus Cirrhinus; species Cirrhinus molitorella. Next base: position 24,076,412 of record CM065122.1, on the reverse strand, counting down.
TTAACAGACGGGTTTGCATCACTCCACCTAGACAACGGTGGTTTTGGTGAGAAATCGAACACAATGGTGTTTACGAAACACCTCAAAATGGGGCGTTCTGTCATACTGGGTGTGAGCCAGAATAACTAAAAAGTGTTTTTCGTAGAATCGTCTTGGTTACGTATGGTAACCCTCGTTCCCTGATGGAGGGAACGGAGACGTTGTGTCGAAGTGACGACTAGGGGTCGCTCTTGAGAGCCCGAATACCTCTGACAGCTTTGAGAAAAGGCCAATGAGAATTGGTATGCAGTATTTGCATAGCCCGCTCCGCCCCGGAGATCCGGGCATAAGAGGGGGGGGCTAGGCAACACTCATTGTTCTGATCTGAGGAGCCGAAGCACCCGGCTACACTCAGAGGCGGTCCGAGGTTGTGGCAAGGGGGACACAACGTCTCCGTTCCCTCCATCAGGGAACGAGGGTTACCATACGTAACCAAGACGTTCCCCGTCTGTCGTTCACGTTCGACGTTGTGTCGAAGTGACGACTAGGGGTCCCAGTTGAAAACGCCACAACCAGCGGACCGCGTCACGAGTGCATGGAGTGCAAATATTAACAGGTCTTGCGTGTTAGATAAATGTCACTCACCTCTACGTGACCTTCCAATGCCCAAGAGCTTCAGCCAGCCTTTCCTCACCTTTGGTTGAACATCTTGGAGAACATTGGGCCAGTGTCCGTCCTCCCCGGGGGGGGATGGGCACTACGGAGACCACACCCTGCCCGGAGGGAGGTATTTGTGTGGAGAATACACTTGAGGGCTCGCACTAGGGGAGCACAACAAGGGGACGATCCTGAGGCAGGCTCCGCATGAGGAGAGACTGCTGAGCTCAGGGTCGGAGACAAGTTTTGTCTTAAGGGAAACACCGCATCTCTGGGAGTATAGGTGGAGATACACACATGGGGCCGCATTAGGAGCCACTACATGTGGGGCACCAACCTAATATGAGAGTTCACAAGAGGCAACCTAACCTCATATTAGATTCTGATAGCTAGTTCCTCCGCTGAACATAGCTACGTTGCGGGTGCAACATGATGGAAATTGTCGTTCAGGGTTCACGCCAGGAAACTTACTGAACTGGGGAAGCGTCATCACCCGTGGGGAACGACGCTTCAGCAAGCTTCTACACCGTGTCAGCTTCAGGAGTTACTGGGCTTGCGTTCAGGACTCCCGAAGAGACTGGTTCTACACGCAGATTGTAGAACCTGGCAAACGTGTTAGGTGTAGCCCAACCTGCAGCTCTGCAAATGTCTGTTAAAGAGATCCCGTTCGCCAGCGCAACCGACGCTGCGACGCCCCTGGTGGAGTGGGCGTGCACCCCCAGCGGGCAGGGCACCCCTGTGGCCTGGTAGGCCAAACGAATCGCATCCACAATCCAGTGGGAAATTCTTTGTTTGGAGACAGCTTTCCCCTTCTGCTGTCCTCCAAAACAGACAAAGAGCTGACTCGACCGTCTGAAGCTTTCAGTACGTTCCAAGTAAATGCTCAGGGCACGGACTGGGCATAACAAGGAGAGGTTGGGGTCGCCTTCCTGAGAAGGGATAGCTTGCAGAGTGACCACCTGGTCCCTGAAGGGAGTGGTGGGCACTTTGGGCACATAACCGGGCCGGGGTCTCAGGATAACGTGAGAGTTAGCCGGCCCGAATTCGAGGCACGAGTCACTGACGGAGAGGGCTTGGAGGTCTCCCACTCTTTTGATCGATGTGAGCGCAGTCAGGAGAGCCGTCTTTTGGGAGAGAGCACTGAGTTCGACTGACTGGAGCGGCTCAAAGGGATCTGACTGTAGGCCCCGGAGGACCACAGACAGATCCCAAGAGGGGACAAGGCGCGGTCTGACGGGGTTCAGCCTGCGTGCACCTTTAAGGAATCGTATAACCAAATTGTGCTTCCCAACCGATCTACCTTCCACCAGGTCGTGGTTAGCGGCAATAGCGGCTACCTGGACCTTAAGTGTTGAAGCAGAAAGGTGTCTATCCAGTCCTCCTTGGAGGAAGGAAAGCACCGTTCGGATGCCACATCTCCGTGGGTTCTCCCCCCGGGAGGAACACCAGTTTGTGAATTTGCGCCATCTGAGGTCGTACAGCCGCCTCGTGGAAGGAGCTCTCGACTGCAACAGAGTGTTTACCACTGCCAGTGGGAGATCTCTGAAATCCTCCTGGTCGCGTCCAGGGACCATACGTGGAGGTTCCAGAGATCTGGGCGCGGGTGCCATATCGTGCCCTTCCCCTGTGAAAGGAGGTCCTTCCTCAGGGGAATGCGCCAGGGAGGAACGGGGGAGAGGAGCACCAGCTCTGAGAACCAAACCCTGTTGGGCCAGTAGGGGGCCACCAGCAGGATCTGTTCTCTGTCCTCCCTGACTTTGCACAGGGTCTGTGCAATTAGGCTCACTGGTGGAAACGCATACTTGAGGAGGCCCTGAGGCCAGCTGTGTGCCAGTGCATCTGTGCCGAGGGGCGCCTCGGACAGACCGTACCACAACTGGCAGTGAGTGTTCTCTATCGAGGCAAACAGGTCGACCTGGGCCTGACCGAAAAGACTCCAGATCAGCTGAACCGTCTGAGGGTGAAGTCTCCACTCGCCCCGAAGCGAAGTCTGTCGGGAGAGCGCGTCCGCTACCCAATTGAGTTCGCCCGGTATGTGGGTGGCTCGTAGAGACTTGACATTGTTTCGACACCAAAGGAGGAGATGGCGGGCTAGCTGTGACATGCGAAAGGAGCGTACACCGCCCTGGTGATTGATGTAGGCTACAGTCGCAGTGCTGTCTGTGCGGACCAGCACGTGTTTGCCCTGAACCAAAGGTCGGAACCTCTTCAGGGCCAAAAACACTGTCAGCAGCTCGAGGCAATTGATATGCCAATGCAGCCGAGGGCCCGACCAGAGCCCTGCAGCTGCTTGCCCATTGCATACGGCGCCCCAGCCTGTGTTGGATGCATCTGTCGTAACCAAAATGCGCCTGGACACTTGTCCTAAGGGCACCCCGGCCCGTAGGAACGAAATGTCTTTCCAAGGACCGAGGGTTTTTAGACATACGGGTGTGACGTGCACCCGGTATGAACCCTGGCGCCATGGCCATCTCGGGACTCGGGAACGCAGCCAGTGTTGTAACGGTCTCATGTGCATCAGGCCCAGCGGCGTGACGGCGGCTGCGGATGCCATGTGACCCAGGAGCCTCTGAAATTGTTTGAGGGGGACCGTCGGGCTGCGTGAGAGCTTCTGGACGCAGCTCAGCACTGACTGTGCACGCTCCGGGGAGAGCCGTGCACTCATGGCAACCGAGTCTAGTTGTATACCGAGAAAAGAGATGCTCCGTACCGGGGCGAGCTTGCTCTTTTCCCAGTTGACCCGAAACCCCAGATGGGCCAGATGGTTGAGAACCACATCCCTGTGTTTGCATACCAACTCCTGAGAGTGTGCTATGACCAGCCAGTCGTCGAGGTAATTGAGAATGCGGATGCCCCTCTCCCGGAGAGGGGCAAGGGCTGCCTCTGCGACTTTCGTAAAGACGCGGGGAGACAGGGAGAGCCCAAATGGAAGGACTTTGTACTGAAATGCTCGACCTTCGAAGGCAAACCGCAGGAAGGGCCTGTGTCTTGGAAGAATCGAGACATGAAAGTACGCGTCTTTCAGGTCTATCGCCACAAACCAATCCTGGAATCTGATGCACGTGAGAATGCGTTTGAGCGTTAGCATTCTGAAGGGGAGCTTGTGAAGGGCCCGATTCAGAATCCTCAGATCCAGGATTGGTCTTAAACCGCCACCTTTCTTGGGTACAATGAAGTAGGGGCTGTAGAACCCTTTCTTCATGTCGGCCGAGGGGACCGGCTCTATCGCGTCCTTCACCAGAAGGGTCGCGATCTCCGCCCGAAGAACCGCAGCATTCTCGTCCCGAACCGCGGTAGAGAAGATGCCGCTGAACTTGGGCGGGTTGCGTGCGAATTGGATAGCATAGCCGAGTCGGATGGTTCTGAGAAGCCAGCGAGAGAGGTTGGGTATCTCGAGCCAAGCTGTAAAACTCTCTGCCAACGGTCTCAGGGGGACCACCGACGTACCTCGGGTGGGTACGGTGTGACTGAGTTGTGGTGAAAGCCCTTTGTTCGGGGGCGTGCTGTCCCGGAGGACACAAGGTGCTTTGATCGCCATAACCGACATACAAGGATCCGTGAGAAGATCGCCTGAGCTCAGGGGATCGACTGACGGATGCGCTTGTTTCTCTGTCAAAGTATGCAGAAGCGCAAGTTTTGCGGTTGAGCATGCTTTGATGTGTTTTGGTGGCTGGGTACCCCGGAGGGACCCAGCCATGGGAGGATCGACCATCGGAACCGACAGACAAGGATCCATCAGAAGATCGCCTGAGCTCAGGGGATCGACTGATGGATGCACTTGATTCGTCAAAGCATGCCGAAGCGCAGGCCCTGCGGTTGAGCATGCTTTGACATGTTTTAGTGGCTGGGTACCCCGGAGGGACGCAGTCACATAGATTTTTTCGCCCAGAGAAGAAAATTGCTCTTTTATTGACCATGTGGTGGCCGTCTGCCGAGAGGCAGACAGCCGGGGTGGAGCCGAAACCCACACTCGTCCCCTCGCCGAGTGTGGATCCAGACAGGTCAGCAGATCTCTCTCCTCCGGGCTGCTCGTTTCAGGAACGCTTCGAAGCCTGACGAGGGTTCTTAGCGGCCTGAGACTGAGCTAACGGCGCCACCTTCTTGCGAGAGCTCGACCGCAAGGCTGGTTTAGGTGCAGGACCAGCCTGTGGCGGGCCCTGAGCCGGTCTGGAAGGCGGTCGTCCTCGGCGTGAAACAGGCGGAGGCTGCTGCCTCGGGGGTGCGGGCCCGGGGGGCGGCGCCCGACGAGGCAAGATGTGTTTGATAGCCTCCGTCTGTTTCTTCACTGCGGAGAACTGCTGTGCAAATTCCTCGACAGTGTCGCCAAAGAGACCAGCCTGAGAAATGGGGGCGTCAAGAAAGCGAACCTTCTCAGCGTCCTTCATTTCCGCCAGATTCAGCCAAAGGTGGCGCTCCTGGACCACCATAGTGGACATCGCCCTCCCCAGAGCCTGCGCCGTGACCTTCGTAGCTCGTAGAGCATAGTCAGTCGCCGAGCGCAGATCCTGCAAAAGCTCTGGTTTGGGAACACCCTCGTGCAACTCGCTAAGAACCTTGGCCTGATAGACCTGCAGGACGGCCATAGCGTGAAGGGCGGACGCAGCTTGTCCAGAAGCAGCATAAGCCTTCCCCACGAGAGCGGAAGAAGCCTTACATGCCCTGGACGGGAGTTTTGGGCGGTCCCGCCAGGTGGCGGCGGTCTGCGGGCAAAGATGCACCGCGATCGCACGCTCCACGGCGGGAACTTCCGTATACCCCTTCGCTGGACCTCCATCGAGGGTGGTGAGAGAGGAAGAACCGCTAAGACGCGTTCTGGCTGAAAAAGGAGCCTTCCACGACTTAGTCAGTTCCTCATGCACTTCCGGGAAGAAAGGAACTGGGGTAGAACGTGGCCGAGAACCACGGTCGTTACCCAGATACCAATCATCCAGCCGTGAGCGCTCAGGATGGGGCGGAGACTTCCACTCAATCCCGATTGCTTTGGCCGCCCGTTCGAGCATGGCCGCCATTTCCGCGTCTGCTACTGACTGAGAACCCGCCCCCGCAGCGGGTGCCTCAGATAGCGCGTCTGCTTCAGATGGCTGCCCACTCTCCGATGCTGCAGACACTTCTTCCTCCCCCGCAGGAGCCCCGAATAACCAATCCAACCCGTACTGAGACGAGTTTTCAAAGTCATCCGAAAGCTCGACCGGCAGACACACAGAGCGCGAGGGACGCGGGGAATTACCCGGCGAAACGCTCGCGCTCTCTCGCTCTTCATCAACACGCGCCGCGGCAGCCTCGTACCCGGAAGTAGAAGGACGAGCCGCGGTAGCGGTTGATGCGAGCCGCGGTCTTTTAGTAAAGAACGCGACTCGCGAACGAAGTGTGCTGAGGGGCATGTCCTCGCAAGCAGGACATCCGCCCTCGCCGAACGCTGCTTCAGCATGGTCACGACCCAAACATTGAAGACAGAGCTCGTGCCGATCGTTTTGGGAGAGAAAGAAGCCGCAACCAGAAGGACACGGAAGGAAAGGCATAGTAAACACACAAACCCACCGTGTCTGCACTCTTTTAGAGAAATTTGCTCTTTAGATTTTATTAAGAGGAAATCTGCTCTTCAAGATTCGCCGTCGAAGCACCCAGGGGACTCTCACTGCTACTGCGTTCGAGAAGGAAGAGACCGCTGCCCGTGCCGTAGATCCAACGACGAGAGAGGTGAGTAACGCTGCTTCTCAATGAAGAGACGCTGCATTCGGCTCCGAAGAAACAGAACAATGAGTGTTGCCTAGCCCCCCCCTCTTATGCCCGGATCTCCGGGGCGGAGCGGGCTATGCAAATACTGCATACCAATTCTCATTGGCCTTTTCTCAAAGCTGTCAGAGGTATTCGGGCTCTCAAGAGCGACCCCTAGTCGTCACTTCGACACAACGTCGAACGTGAACGACAGACGGGGAACTATTGTTCCATGAAGAACCTATAACTTCTACAGAACCTTTTCATTCCACTAAATATTCTTTAGAGTGGAAAAAGTTTCTTTATACTAAGAAGAAGTGGTTCTTTTAAAATCAGATTACTTAAAGGTTCTTTTGGGACCCCAAAATGTCATCAGTACGAAAACCCTCTTTAGGAAGCTTTATTGTATTGAATTATTTTTACAATAATCATGCTTGTTGAGACATAACCATTAAATACCTTTCTAATGTACTCACATCAAGTCAATCGTTATACGTCTCTTCAAGTCAGTTACCAAATTTCAAACCCAAACCTGTACAGAGTTTGCTTGCAACACATCACTGTGTCATCATGGGGAGGTTTCTCAATTTCCAATTTCCTTCGCCCTACTAAAACATACTTCCTCAGACAGAATGAATGAATTAGCAATGTTACATTACAGAGATTCTGAATGATTTCTGACTATATAACATTTTGCACTTTTTTAAATATAGACCGATGTGGAGTAGATGTCACAGTTACATCACTTGCAGCTGTGTGTGTGCATTTTGGGGTCAGAAAAACACTGGTAACAAGTGGGTAAATGTGTAACATCCATGGAATAAGAGAAAAAATGTTTGGATGTCAGAATCGGAATTGAAATTTTTAAAGAATTTTTATAAAATACTGTGGTCAAAAATGTAATTTAAAACTAAGCACAAATGTTTAAACGGACAGACTTTGGATGAAACCTACTATGATTACCCTACTTTTAAAACATAAACAGTTTGTCTACATAATATCATATGTGACCCTGGACCACAAAACCAGTAGCATGAGTATATTTGTAGCAAGAGCCAAAAATATATTGTATGGGTCAAAATGATTGATTTTTCCTTTATGCCAAAAATCATTAGGATACTAAGTAAAGATCACGTTCCATGAAGATATTTTGTAAATTCCCTACCGTAAATATATCAAACTTAATTGTTGATTAGTAATATGCATTGTTTAGACCTTCATTTGGAAGGTTGATTTTCTCAATATTTTGATTTTTTTGGACCCTCAGATTCCAGAGATAGTTGTATCGCAGGCAATTATTGTCCTATCCTATCAGTGGCACATATGCCGATCATAATGGACATACTTTATTAGCCCTGCAGTTACAGCACAAAAAATATTTAAACATTTAACATTTATATGTAAAGATTTCACATTTTTTGACTTTTTTTTCTTGCAAATGCAAGTTTATACCTCATATATCAGACATTATAACTCGATTTAATTTCAGTTTGTCAACTATGATGAAAAAAAGCCGGAAGTGTGGGAAATAAACTCATGATTCTGAGCTGAGGGGAAGGAGAGAATGACAAGTTGATTTTTCTTATCAGAATTGTGAGATATAATCTTGGAATTGCAAGAATAAAGTTTTGAAATATAAACTCAAAATTACCTTTTTTCTATTCTTTTCTTTCATGACTTCCATAGACTGCTACTTGAAAACTGTAATTTTCTGCCACCATAGGCCCTGTCCACAAAAAAACATCATCACTGTTTGCAAAAACCCAATTTGGTCTATATGCTACTGTTCAAAAGGTTAGGGTCAATAAGATTAACAAAAAAAAAAAAAAAAAAATTCAGCAAGGATGCATTAATCAAATAATTAAATATTAATCTGAGAATGTATCATGTTTGCCCAAAAATATTAAGCAGTACAACTTTTCAAGAAATGTACTTGAGCAGCATATCAGCATATTAGAATGATTTCTGTAGAATCACATGACACTGAAGAATGAAGTAATGCCTGCTGAAAATTCAGCTTTGTCACAGGACTAAATTTGAATAAACATTAAATAATGTTTGAAATAAACAAACATTAACAATCGAAGTGAATTGTTTTAAATAGAAAAAGAAAATTTACATTTAATCACACTTTATTCATATACAAGGCATTTGATACAAAGCATATTATCATTAAAATTGTGCAATTTTGGACTATATACTGGGGTAATCATCTAATAACAAGCAGGACCAGCACAACCTATAGCTGAATTGTTTATAGAACGAAAGTTGTAAAAGGAAGTTGTAAAAGGGTATGTTTGAAGAGGGTATGTTTGAAGAGTTCAGATGTAAAACCAGCTAAAAGCCATCTCGGTCAAAAATGAGATAATGATACTGAGTGAATGCTCTCGACACATATTATACATCCATCATACTTTTACTTCAAACTCGCTAAAATCCCAGCCTCAGCCCAATCAGAAATACCACATAGAAACCTATACATTGGAGTGTGATAAAAAAGCATTTTTTAAAGAAAGATGTCAGATGGATTTAATGGCTTTTGCATCTGAACTCTTCATATACACATTTGTACCGTTTAGAGTTCAGAAATACTGTGTGGGAAATTCTATGTTAGTGTTCAGCAAATGTGCTAAAAAATTAAACTCACAGTTCTCTGCAAAGCATGGTGTTGCTGAATTTGATTCAGTAGAACAGGGAAACAAGAATAGAAGAGAGTAAGATAGGGTGGGACAGAGAAAAAGAGAGAGAGAGAGGGAACAATAGAGAGCAGGGCAACAGAAAGTCACTCCATTTCCATCTGAAAGGAGTTCCCCAGCTTGGGCTGCTGAGAATTGAAGACGGAAATCATTTTCACTTCAGTGGCCGTCTCACGTTCTCAAGGAAAGTGGAGGTGGCATCGTAATGCCTCATTATGAAAGAAAGTAGCAGTGTACAATAAGAGACATTAATAGAAAATAATAGAAATTATCTATTAAGTTCATGAGATGAGATTTAAAATGATTCTCTTGAAAGAATATTCAATACATGTTCAATACATTATGTTCAATTGACAGAATGTATGGCAAAAAAAAAGAAAGGAAAAAAAACCCCAAAGTGGTTGCAGCGAGGCACTTACAATCAAAGTAAATGTGAAGCTTATAATTGTATAAAAATGCTTACATTAATCTTCTGTTAAAACTGCATTGTTTGAGCTGTAAAGATAGTGGCTCCTAATTTTTGTTTTAGTCATTACACCATAGTAAAAAAAAAAAAAAAAAAAAAGGAAAAAGAAAAGGCTAGTAAGCGTGTTTTTCCTGCTTAAATCCTGTTAACATGCATTTTGTTTATATCTTGTGGCTAAAAAGAGAGTATTTTAATGTTTACGGATTGGCCTCATTAACTTCCACTGAGTGCCTCACTGTAACCCAACTTTTTGCTTTTTTTCTTTTAAAGAAAAGGAAAGTCATATGTGGTAATCAACATTATGGCAGAAGTGATGTTGATTTAGCTTAGGGCTGAAATATCCCATTTTCACAAGTGTTTTATATTCCATGTTATCAAATAAACGTAAATTTAGCATATGCCTGTGTTCTAAAGTTATAGTTCAGCCTCATCTCACTAAGCACAAACAATTAAATTATTGTATAATGACCTAAAAACATAAAACATTAGAAGAGGTGGGTGTGGGATGTGACCCAGATTTCTCCCCAGAACAAAAAGTCTGTTGGGTGTAGCTGCTGTTTCACACTTATCAAACATCCATTTGTGGTTTCTGTTATGATGGTACAAAGTCAAGACATAAGAGAAGGAAGCTTTTCAAAAGCCTTTTATGCCTGAAGCATGTACGTAAGCTAATATTTCATATCCAGCTTTCTGAATAAAGAATAAAGTCATGTATCATGGATGGTTTCTTCACTGCTAAGGGCCGTGTGGATCTCCAGCGGTTCAGTACTTCTCATGTGTTCCACTGGTCTGCTGATGTCAAACGCCTGTTTGTTTATTCTGAGTCTGACAGGTGCCCTTTGTCATTAGATTAAAGACCTAATTAATTTGTCTCTACATGACTGCTGGTGCAATGTGATTTAGATTGTTTACACACTTTGTTTCTCATGGATTAATTACGCTGTATTTTGTGGTGTGGGGGTGGGGAGGAGTGTTCCAGAAGCCTCTCTCTGTGCTGCCCACAGTAAGCAGGAGAGCAAAAGGCATTATTTACCCCAAACTTTTGAAAGGTAGTAAATGCTTTAAGGATTAATTCACTCTTGAATTAAAATTTCCTGATAATTTACTGACCCCCATCCAACATGTTCATGTCTTTCTTTCCACAGACAAAAAGAAATGAAGGTTTCTGACAAAATATTCTGTGATTTTCTTCATATAGTGGACTTCAGTGGTAGTCAGTGGGTTGAAGGTCCGAATTGCAGTTTCAATACATCTTCTAAGGGCTTTACATGATCCCAGCTGAGGAATAAGGGTGTTAACTAATGAAACAATCAGCCATTTGCTGAAAAAAATAAAAAATTCGATACTTTTTAACCACAAATGCTCATCTTGCACTAGTTTTGTGATAAATTCATTTAGTATACATTTAGTAATCAAGTTGGAAAGTTGTTTTACCTTTTTTTGTAAAGGGTGTTTGACTTTTTTTGCACGTTTCTTTTGCAGGTTGTGGATGCGGAGCTAGTGCAAGAAGAGCATTTATGGTTAAAAAGTATATACAATCATTTCAATCGGCTGGGATTGTGCAAAGCCTTTTGAAGCTGCATTGAAACTACAGTTTGGACCTTCAACCCGTTGATCCCCATTGAAGTCCACTATATGGAGAAAAGTCCTGAAATGTTTTTCTCAAAAACCCTAACTTCATGAACATCTTGAATGACAGAGGTGAATAAATTATAAGGAAATGTTCATTCTGGAGTGAACTTATCCTTTAAATGTTATGACATATGTGATCTAAAGTTGTTATAAAAGCTTCGTCTTTAGGAGTAAGTGCAGAGTTTGCTCAAGTTTTTTCAATTCAGATAATCTGATAAATGTCTCTCTTACGCTATTGGATGATAAATAAGCACTCTACAACATCTACACAGAAACAGACACATCTGCCCCAAGCAAAGTCTGCATGTGCAGCCAAGCATGCTGGGAAAAGAGGGTGACCTGACCCTAAATCCAATGGGCGACTTCCATGTGCAGAGCATGAGAAGTTAATGGACAAAATAAGTGGTTTGAAATCTGTTGTTGTTGTAGGACTCTTAATGCTTTTTCAGACTGTCTGATGCTGTTTTCTGCACACTGCATAAAATGCTTTTCTTACTTAGATTTTTTGTGAAGCTTATAATTGTATAAAAATGCTTACATTAATCTTCTGTTAAAACTGTATTGTCTGAGCTGTAAAGATAGCGGCTCCTAATTTTTGTTTTAGGCATTACACCATAGTAAAAAAAAAAAAAAAACGCATAGAGAAAAGGCTAGTAAGCGTGTTTTTCCTGCTTAAATCCTGTTAACATGCATTTTGTTTATATCTTGTGGCTAAAAAGAGAGTATTTTAATGTTTACGGATAAGCCTCATTAACTTCCACTGAGTGCCTCACTGTTTTCTTTTAAAGAAAAGGAAAGTCATATGTGGTAATCAACTTAGATTTTTTGCCTTCTTTTCCAGCCAAAATATCTAAAAATTCAAATTTTTGTCTTGTTTTCAGAAAAAAGAAGTCCAAATTAAGTGAGTTTTTGCTTAAAACAAGCAAAATAATCTGCCAATGGGTAAGCAAAATAATCTTCTTTCAAGCAGAAAACTAGATTATTTTGCTTACCCCATTGGCAGATTATTTTGCTTGTTTCAAGCAAAAACTCACTTAATTTTAACTTCTTTTTTTTCTGAAAACAAGACAATTTTTACTTGTCTAGAAAATTTTTCTTGATTTAAGAATGTTTAGATATTTTGGCTGGAAATAAGACAAAAAATCAAAATAAGAAAAGCATTTTTTTTTTTTGCAGTGCAGCTCTACTGACATTTGGTTAAAACCATGACAAAACATGTTATTAAAAGCATTGGGAATGTAAACGCTAAATGCCTATAATGTTTATTGATACTTGAATTGTGGTGAAACTGGCCTGATGGGCATGGCTCGGAATTGTGGCTTTCATTCTCTTTTTCTCTCTCCCTTGAGAGGGAGGACACAGGCATTGATTGCAGCCATTTACTGAAGGTTTCTTCTTTCTGTTGCACTATTCCCTCAAGGAACCTGGAGATATCCACCCACAAACCCCTGCCCCCGGCACAGACACTCACCCATTATGTGTCTCTGTCTCCATCCCCCTCTCCAGGGAAATGTAAACAGCTTTCCCCTCCTCCGTAGATTTCTCACTCACATCTCACACTTTTCTTTCTTTCAGGCACCTCCAGTCTGAGCACAATTTACACATATAGAGCAGAGGTTTGCATTTGATTGACAGGACAGCCACATTTGCTTCTCACACTGAGCTAAGATTGGCCACTTAATACTTTTATGCATTTAATACACATACTAACGTATATATATATGTATAAAGTCAGTCTTCAACACAGTAACAGCCAGCAGAATCCACAGCTGAGAAACCTGAATATCAGTGCATTCCACAGGTACACACTCACTTAAAACATTCACACATAAAGTCAAATGTTCTTAAACTTGTAGCTTTCTTCTGATTTGGACAGAGTTTAGCATTCATAATATTGTTTGCTTTAAATCATATCCAAAAACAACAGCTTGTTCTGTCAACAGTTTTAGTTAAAACACAGTATGCAGAATAGCAATCTGAGAGTATCGGCAATGTGGAAACATGTAAAAATCCCTTGTTGCAATTTTTAAGCTTTTCCTTTTGACTCAGCAGTTGCCTATTTTTTGTCACCATTTCTATCTTTGTTAGAGGAAGGTCCTTACAGTTTAATCATGTGTGACCATGACTGTTAAAAATACAGCTTGGCTAAAACAGTTTCCAACAGAAGGTTGCGGGACATCTGCTTTTTTGCAGACTTGTTTCCGTCCTAACTCACCTTGATACATTTTTAAGTCAATATTCCTTACATCCACATAATGGATTTTGTTAAATATGCCACAAATCGGATACTATTAGTTCTCTATGAACATATAACACAGTACTGAACTATAAATGAGAGTTAGATGTTAGGAATGTTAGGTTAGTTTTTATTAGACAAGACAAATGTAAAGATTGCCTTGATGACCTCATTATGGCATCATCCTCCGCTGTCCATTTGGAGATACTCTGGGAATTGCCTTCTGTCTCCACAAAAGCCCCATGTGAAACCTGATCTTCATCAAAGTTTCATGTAGAGTGAGGCTCTTATCATCTTGCCTATCAAATCAAGATAAATGATTCGTACCAACCACCCCCTCTAATTAGGAATAGATTATCTTAACAGATTTTTTCACAGTTTGCAACAAAAATGCATCATTAAACTTTGTGTGACTTTGGTATGATGTATGATGTGACTTTGGTATGATGTATGGGCTTAATGAGCGAAGACCATGTTAAAAAACAAAGACATATAATTATTTCCTGGTGATTTAAAATTTTGTTGAAATCTGAATTTCAGGTAAGACCACAGGCTTTCACTATACTTGTGGCTGTACATGACCAGCCAGTTTTTTTAAATGGGGGGTTTTGTAAAGACTGACCATCTCTTCCCTCTTGGGATGAAACCCTAGAGTTATATGGGATAGAAAGACACCATTGTCAGCATGACTGGAAAGGAGGCTAATTCTCTTAGGCTAACATAACAAAGAGGGCATGGCTATCCAAACACACACAAAAATTAGTAAATTAAATATATGTTTTTAGTAAAAATCTTTTAAATTCATTTACATAAAATTGCAGAACAATAGTGTTCAATTCAAATGTGCTGAAGGTAAAAAACTAGTAAAAAAGCTAGTTCCACTGAAAAATGATTTTTAAGGTTTCTTTCAATGTTTAAAGAAAGCTTGGTGTCCTCTAAACTACCCTTTCTTTAACAGAGCCTGAAAAAATGCAAAAGACTGGTTCATGCTTGCAAAATTTCCAATAAACCTATAACACAATGGTAGAGAAGACAATGCTATCGCAATTTCTTCTGAGAAAACAAAACAAAACAAAAAACAACAACAGAAAATCTAAGATTAGAGATGCATCCATTGAGATTTATCCAACTGTATTCACCTCAAATAGCTTTTACCCTCATATCACCCTGATAAAGAACATGAGATAAGGTGTTTGCTTTAACACACATTTTAATTGAAAAATACTTCAGGATTCATCTCGACTCTGTAATACACTGACAGTCTAATATCTGATCTACAGTGTTGTACACTACTATCTCGGTAAGAAAAAAAGTGCTTAGAAGTGGACTGTATCGCAGGCAAAGCCTTGTCCATCACTTGTGTTCTTCAGAGTTCCTGTGAATCTAGATGTCTTCATGAGGCCTTATACTCACTCAGGCCCAGTGAAGTTACAGTAATTTTGTGAATTACAAGGTCCTCAAACCCCAATTTCATTCTGGGATTTTGAAGCTACAGTTCTCAGTAATGTTCTTAATAGTTCACTCTGTTCCAGAAGAGTCCAAATAAGATATCAAGCATTCCATGAAATGTTACAGCGTTATCACAGTGCTTCAGTAGAGAACTCCTTCAAACGGATGACCAGGCTATGCAAATTAATGGCAGCTTAATCGGGACCAGCCCTTTTATATTAAACAAATCATTTCCATATTTCTTTTCTTTTTTTTTGGTTGACCTGCGCCATCACGATCACATGCAACATAAATCCAGCTCGACAACAAACAACCATTCAAATGAATGTCAACAGTGCAACGTTGAAATGGCAAACCCAATGACTTAGGCCATCAGCAATGGAAAAAGGCAGGTGCAGGCTTTGTAGAGAGTTATCGCTTTTTCTTCTGCTTGAGGCTTTTTCGTCGCTTGACTATCATTTCGTACAGTTTGTCCATGCCTTCGTGAAGCCCCTCGCCGATGATGGCACAGGCGGGCTGGATGTGGTACGTGGTGGCAGGCGTGAGCTCCTGGAGCGCCAGCTGCTTCTCTATATCCGCCACAGACAGAGATTTAGGCAGGTCCTGTTTATTAGCTATGACTAAGAGCGGCGTTCCTTGGTTTTCAGCGAATTTGGTGACTTTATGCAGCTCCGTCTTGGCCTCCTCCAGTCGATCCACGTCTACTGAGTCCACCACATAAATAATGCCATCCGTGCACCTACTGTAAGATTTCCACAAGGGCCGGAGTTTCTCCTGGCCACCAACGTCCCAGAAATGACAGCTTATTCCTTTGGCCGTGCCGTTACTCAGCTTGATTTTTTCCGTGTTGAATCCTATCGTAGGCACAGTGTTGACAAACTCGTTGAATTTCAGTCTGTAAAGGACCGTGGTTTTCCCTGCGGAGTCCAAGCCAAGCATCACTATATGGAGGGACTGAAACGCAGATATGTTGGAGAAACTGTTCCCCATTTTGATCTCCTCGTTAGAAGGGGTAAATCCAATGCAGCCCCTTGGCACCAGCGATTCGTCCAAATTCAGACTGGATGCGATGAAGCGATCATTGCAGTGCGCCTGAGATCTGCTCGGTAAACACTCCTCTATGAGCGGAGAGTCTCCGCAGTAACAGCTCACATCAGCATTCCCAACACAAACTGATGAAAATTCCTCCTGATGGCTCGGCGTTCAGTCTCTCCCGGCGCTCATCCACATTAGCAGTGAATGAATGTGATCAGTAATCTCTTTTAGGCATAAGATGAACGTGTCTACTCATGAGGTGATGGACACAAGCGAATGTATGGTAATGAATGGAAGCCAGCAGTGGCCCTGCAGCAGCTGCTCCTCACACTGGAGAAACTCCGCCCGCATTTCATGTGAAAACTAAAAAACAAACCCCTCCTATGGCACGCCAGCTATTCCTCAAAACCAGCTAGCACAAATTGTTAGAAGTACTTTTTTTTTCTCAAACACATTCAAGTAGTTCTGACTTTTTTTTATTTTTTATAACGAAAATCTTTCATGGGTTTTCTACAGCCCGATCTCACGGCAATTTGTAAGCATTTTACGAGGTGGCTAATTCATATGATTTCTTATGGCCTCACTTGTATGAATTATTATGTTTTTGGCTAAATTGTACATATTTTACGAGTTCCCCAATTTGTATGAATTTGTACGAATGACCTAACCCCGCTGCTAAACCTACCCGTCACCGAAGTCTAGCCAAATCACACAAAAACGCACGAGTGAGGTTGAATTAGCCACCTCGTAAAATACGTAGGAATTGGTCATAAGAAAGCTTTGGTTTTCTACTACATATTTCAGTAAGAGACATAATTTATGTTACATTCAAGTATTAATTATTATTATAACTATTATAATATATAATATATAATACGTAATATAATATAATAAGTATTAACCAGGGGTTACCAGGGGTAAATTTTGCAATGTAATAACTTTGTAGAAGTAAAGCCAACATAACTATAATTCCTTGACTTTTCTTAAATGTGTGTATATTTCATACTAACATTGTTATTTTATTAAAGTTACGAGACACCAAATTTCCATTTCGACAACTGCTGTCATTCAGTCTGCCACGTTCCAGGTATGTTAGGCTGATCCTACATAACTATAGACTGGCTGTTATCAATAATAGCATACTTCAGTGTTCTGACAAAATAGTCCATATTATTATTATTACGCTAGTGTAACGCTATAGCTAATGTGTATAGACTAATCTAATTTTAGCCCTGACGAAACAGATTTCATGGAAAAAAAACAAACTAATTAGGCTATTTTTTGCAATAGTGATGATGTTTATATTCATGCACATGTATTGAAAAAAAGATATGTGTAATCATTTCCAAAATTCACAAAATGTTTTATCTACTGAAATATTCGGCTTTAGTTTGTGGGCGTTTAGAGTTTTTTCTTTTTTGTGGTGAAAAAATCTTTGCTTTCCCACTTGACGGACACAAACAAGGCACGCACCTTCGGGAACAGTCTAGTAGCTCGTATACAACTATAAGGTATATTACAAAAATGATTGCATTTTTAGGGTGATGACTTAATAAAATATGACGACAGAAATTTAAAGCTTTAGTTTATAACGTTGATAGAAGCTTTGAATGTAAATGGCATGGCATTAAGTTCAGTCTAATATGAACGGTCAGAATGACTGCTATGGCCATTCTAGTAGTTACAGAATTCCGGTAGTTCTAGTGTTAAAGGAATAAATGTTAAAATGGCTTTCCACACAACTCCCCTCAGCAGTCTGTGCACAGGTTATAGTGTTCTCCAATTTTCGTGGAAGATGGGAGGCATTCGTTCAGAAACCAGGGTGCGTCAACGAGATTGTACAAATTTGTCCTGTAACACGTTGGGAGAAAAATTACATTTTAGACCAGCATTTTCGAACCTCCATGAAATGATTTAAATAAGTTATAAATAAGCTAATATTTCCGCATCACACCTGAAATGCTTAAAAACCCTACCAACTCTAGCCTACTAACTTTTACTGGAAAAGGAAGTTGGGTAAATCGTCTGGCTAAAATCTGTTCTCAGTCATCACTGACTTACATTGTGTCAATTTTTGATATATATCGCCACCTAGCGTTCATGGTAGGTAGTCAGTTTTTTTTATATCCAGTTTTTATATTAGGAAAATAAATATGAAGTAGGCTACTTTGGGTGAGCTTTTATTGACAGATCAATACGACAAAGTATTCCAAACAAATGATCACTGCTACTATTAAGAAAAGCCTACTAAGGTAGCCCACTTATAGACTGGAAAGTTTCAAGAATTTTCCAAACTTTAATCAGTTAACTACCTAAACACTGGACGTCTTACCATATGACAATCGTTAATGTAAGGTTTAAAGATATATGCTAAGTTTGACAACACATATGTGCTATATTGAGATGTTTCAAGGAATTGTCTTTACACTGAGCGAATCTTATATTAACAGTTTGTCCACTAGGTGGTAGATTTGTGATGGAAATGTTAGAGGAGAAAGTATTGGAAATGATAATTGGCCTTATTTTTTAGTTTCCCCATTTGCCTATTTAGGCAGTAAAATGACTCAGAATGTAACATTCAGTCATGGACTGCTCTAATTGAAATTATAAAATAATGAACTATTTATAGACCATTCTTTTTTATCATTAGCATGGAGAGAAAGAAAAATGAAGCAATGTACTGAGGCAAGCCATTTGTCTTTGTCTTCCTCAAAAGAACTGAGGAGAAAAACCTTCAGTGCTCACTGAACTGAGAAAGAACACAATTTATTTATGGAATATCAGAGCAAACAGACACATTCATAAACACACATTGCTTGACTGTATCTTTGGAATGCCAGTTGGAACTGTATAAAATCTTTACAGTTGACTGTACATGTTCATTATATTGTACACACACATACACTTACGTCTTTCAGATTTTTGTCAGTAGTCCAGGGTTCCCCCCAGAGAGTGAGAGAGGGCACTGATGAAAGACTTATGATGTGAGCTATGCTGTCTGCATGCCTGTGTCTGCAGTAGGGATAGATGCAAGCATATTTTTGTAAAACCCACAGTGATGACTGTTTACATTGGTCATATTTTTTGTTGGGAGAGCCTGTCAAACAGTGAGAAAAATTATGCTGGGGTGATAAGACTGGAATTTGCACACAGCGCAGCAAGAAAACAAACTTAAAACGTACAATTATGTTCAATGTTACACTTCGACTCTGACCAGATTAATACATTTTAGGAGTCAGTTTTGTCACACAAAGTCATCCTATCAGGGATATGATATCTACACTCAGTCTAACATTAAAAAAAAAAAATAGATAAAAAAAATAACTACAAACGTGAAAATTAAAGCCAACTTGATACATAAGCTCTTTGGAGGAAAGGGCAGAAATGAAAAAAAACTTATTTTTAGCATGTCAGAGAAGTTAATATATAATCTAATTTATAACTTTACAGTATTCTAGAATCTGCACAGTAAATGTGTAAGCAAATCTATTGTGATATGTTGTGAACTTATACAAGGCATGATAGGAAGATGCAAATTGGATACAGAGATATAGGCTAAAAAGCTGTTAGCTAGACCACATTTTTAAATTAAAATTTATTCATTTGACTATTAATTTATTCATTTTACTTTGAATGAACAGAGTGTTCAACTGATAAATTTGCATTGGATTTACTTGGGCTATCACTTGGAACAAAATAAAATGAATGCACAAGATAAAACAATAAAATGAGAAAACGACTATGTGCTGTTTGGAACTATCATTACAACCACAGATTATTTATTTATTTGTTCGATTTTTGGCAGTAACGAAAGCGCTGGAATAAAATCTGAATAATTGTTTTTCTGCTTCGTATATTTGGCACAAATTAAAGCCATTTACGTTGACAACAATATCAAACAAGGATTACTCGTAATTTTGTCAGAAAACTTTGATAGTACATTCCAGCACAAAAAACAAAAAAACAAAACAAAAAAAAACTCTGCAGCAGTTTTTATTTGTACGGACATGAACGCGAGCAGGGTTGCCAGGTTTTCACAACAAAACCCGCCCAATTGCTATACTAGCCCAAAAGTAGCCCAAACACGTTTTGAGGGGGTCCCCCATTAAAAATTTAGTTCCAGAGTAAAATACACGTTTTTTTTTTTTTTTGGCGGGGTTCCCTTGGTAAAGGTATCATTCCAGGGGCTAAATATTGCGTTATTGGGGTCGCTTCAACCCGAGGACATGAAAAACAACCCGCGGCAACAGAGGTAAAGTAGCCCAATTCCGCGGGAAAACCGCGGACTTGGCAACACTGAACGCGGGGTACCAGAAGGACGCACAAAGTTGTTTCGACTTCCGCTGCTCCTCATAGTTGAAATCCATTGCTGTATCCGATTTCGCCCCCTATTCACATAGGGTATCTTATTTAGTTCACTTGAAGGAGTGAATGAAAACGAGTGAGAAAATTCGGACAGTGAGTGCACCGGAAGGACTGGCGACAGTCTGTGCTTGCTGTTAATTAGCTATATTAAGAATTAAGAATTAATTTAAATTGACTTTATACATGTGTTTACGCTGTATTATGCCATGGACGCGCGCGTTGTAAAAGGAATGGATTCAGCCGCGGGCGCCATCTTCTGGCGAGACGCGGGTTCAGTGCGCGACTCTCACAGTGTGTGCTCTAAAATAGTGCCCTATTTGAGGTCATAGGGAGCGATTTTGGATAGAGCCTATGAACTGTGAATTTTAATTCCGGAACGAGTATTCCGGAATTATCCGGAAATTGTTAACAAGAGGAGACGCTGAAATAACAACACCACTCAAATGGTCATAAAGCAAATGTTTTCATCGCCTCCCTCGACCCAATGGTGAGTATATCTTCTAATATCTGTAACCTGACAATTAGGTGCTTTAGTTACAGGCCTACATGTGCTGATGTAAGTATTTGAGTTTTACGTTTTATTTACAGGTGGTCTGGGTTTGCACTTGGTCAGCTACCCAGATGTGCGGCCAAATTGGAGATACTCAGATGTAAACTACAGCATGGTTAGTGTAGCTACTACTGAATATGTTGTTTTGTTAATTTTTGCTTTCTAAAACATGGAAAAAAGTGTGGGAGCTGCTAAATCTTTTTTACAAGCAGTTGTTCTCAATCCTGGCCCTGGGGGACCCTTGCTCTGCACATTTTGCATGTCTCCCTTATTTAAATACCTGATTGCGATCATCAGCTCATTAGGAGAGAGATCCATGACCATGGACTGAACTAACCCACTGCAGGTCCTCCAGGACCAGGACTGAGAAACACGGACTTAATAAGCAGGAAAAGGTGCAGTATTTTAACAAATTAAAGGTAATAGGTGGTAAAGATAGGTACAAGCAGTATTAATTAAGATATTAGCCTAATTTTGCAACTACCTGACCAGAAAAGATAAGGGCAAACACAAATGTTGTCAAGATTCTTACCCTGAAAATCCTGGTTCAGCTTGGCCAACCACAAATGCCTTTTGGCAATATAGTACTCCAAGTGTTTTCCCCATCTGACCAATTAGTACAGCCCAAAATTTGTCAATAATTTTACGTTCAGTGCTTCCAATATGTCTGATTGATGACGCGTCGTGAAAACACTCTACTGTGGTGTATCTCTTTATTAAGCCGATAAGGTTTTATATTTCTATTTTACTTTTCATTTATTTCTTATAAAAACATAAGAACATTAGGCTACTTAATACTGAACAACATAAACAATAGACACTTAGAGCAAAGTAAAACAGGCAGTTTAGCACACAGTGTAGTTGGCATCACAAAACACAAAAACAAAAGAGAAAGATTATGTTACAGTATTAGTGAAAAAATGTAGAAGTATGTAAAAGCATATCGTTTGTACAAAATTTACAAGTATAAAATCATGATGATATGGAAAGAATAAAAAGCTGAAAAATCATATCTTTTTACATTTGAATTTTACATGAGATGGAGACCTTTGCTTATATTAAAACGTCAGCAATACAATTTTCAAGAATACAAATGAAATCAGGTGTATCTGAGTCTTGTGAAAGTCAGGTGATGTAGGCAGTCTTTATATGGCGCAGTCATCTTGAGAGCAGGGGCTGAAAGCAGAGCTCCGTAGGAGATCCAGACAGTTGACAAGGATGAGAGAGCCTGTGATGTGCCTCCAGCGTTTGGTAATGGGGTTCTTCATTTTGTCCAATCCAGTGTGAAGTTCCTGAATCACATCCCTGTAACTGTCCCCAATCTGGGCTGCCCATGTGACCAGGAAATCATAGGCAGGTTTCCACATGGCCTTTATAAATAAAAAGAAAGTAAAGATTCATTTGAGTTTGACTGTTTGACTTGCAAACCTGGATGAATGTGACATTTAGGTGCCCTGAATTTTGTTCCCTAAAAAGACTATATACACAATCTGTATGCTCTCCCTTAGAATGAATGTGTGCAAATATCATAACCAGGTAAGTGCAAGAGGAAGTCCATAATGTCATCAGTTGTTGGTAGAACATTTAAGTTCCTCTTCTGAGCTGGATGCAAAAACACGATATTCATGACTTGTGGGTTGTCTGTACTGTTACTGCTCTACAATCTAAGCCAGGCCAGTGTAAACTGTACAAACAGACTTGACACTTCTTTTTCACCCTGATCTCATGAGAAAACATTAGTATTTTAAGTGGCACAAGTTTTTTTTTGTGAATTTGAATTATGTGATTCGTACAAAAACTTACAGTGCCTTGCACAAGTATTTATACCCTCTCATTTTTCCACATTTTGTTGTTACTTTAACACATTTCCCAATCAATCTACACTCCATACACCATAATGGCAAAGCAAAAAAAAACTTTTTTTGAAGTTTTTAACATATTTGCAAATGTAATAATTAGTATAAGTATCTATACCCTTATCTGCGACAGTTGAAATTTAGCATTTGTATTGCTTGTAGATGTTACTACACTTCATGTGAAGTTAACCTGTGGCAAATTCAATTGAATGGGTATGATTTGGAAAGGTCCACACATCTTAATAAAATATCTAACAACTGAAAATGCATATCAGAGCAAAAACCAAGCCCTGAGGGGAAAAAACCTGCCTGTAGATCTCAGAGACAGGACCGCATCAAGCCACAGATGGAACAGTTCAGAAAAAAAATCTGCTGCATTGGAGGTTCACAGAAGAATTTAGCCTCCGTTGCCCTTAATAGAAGAAGTTTAAAATGACCAAAACTTTTCCTAGAACAATTGCTCAAACTGAGCAATTGATAAAGAATGGCCTTGGCTAGAGTGGTGACCAAGATCCTGATGGTCACTCTAGTTGAGCTCCATGATCATATATGCAGATGCGAAAAACGTACAGAAGGACAAACATCACTGCAACACTCCACAATCTGGGCTTTAAGCTGGCTGCACACTAGACGATTTTAAGCCGTATTTTAAGCATGATTTGAACCCCCGAACTATGTGGGGGTGTGGCTCAATTCGAGGCTTGTCGCAAACAATTTTTTGTCAAAAAAATCCTCTGTTGTGTGGTGCCATTATGATTATTTAACTGCTTCTGATCAAGACGAAGTGTACTTAAATCATAAATATCAAACATGTTTGATATTTAGAACTCTTGATCAGGCTGCCTCTGATGTGATACCCACAATGGCCAATGAGAGCGAGCAAGTTAAGATTTGAAAATCGTCTAGTCTGCAGCTAGCTTAATGGTGGTGTGGCAAAACTTACACCTCACATGCTGTCCTCAGTGAAGACACATGAAAACACACTTGGAGTTTGCAAAAAAAAGCACCTAAAGAACCCTCAGACTGTGAGAAACAAGATTCTCTGGTCTGATGAACCTAAATTCCAAGCATCATGACTGAAAACCAGGCACTGCTCATCACCTGCAGAGTACCATCTCAAAAGTAAAGTGTGCTGGTAGCAGCCTCATGCTGTGGGGCTGTTGTTCAGTGACAGGGACTGAGAGACTCGGCAGAGTGGAAAAAAAGCTCAATGCACCAAAATATTGAGATAGCCTTAATCAAAACCCAGTCCAGAGCATTCAGAACCTCACACTGGGCAGAAGGTCCACCTTCCAACAGGGCAATGACCCTAAGCGCACAGCAAGAGTGGCTTATAAAAATAAGTGGCTTATTTAACTCTGTGAATGTCTTTGAGTGGCCCAGCCAGAGCTTGAACCCAATCAAACATTTCTGGAGAAACCTGAAAATGTCTGCCAGACCCCATCCAAGCTGACAGAGCTTGAGAGGTGAAGAGGTGAGGCGAAGAATGCCAGATAATTGCCAAATGTTGATGTGCAAATCTTGTTGCAACATACCCAAAAAGACTTGAGGCTGTAAAGGTGAGTAAGTACTGAATACTTATGCAATGCACTTATTTCAGTTTTATTTTTAAAAATGTATGAAGTTGTGACACTTTCGCTTTGCCATTATGGTACATGGTGTGTAGATTGATGTGGGGAAAAAAGTAATTTAAAACAGTTTAACATAAGGCAGCAACATAATGAAACATGAAAACAGTGAAGGGGTATGAATACTTTCACAAGGCACTGTACAGTTTATTTAAATAAATAATAATAATAAAAAAAAACATGAAGGTCTACTCCTAAAGTGACTGAGTAAATAATGACAAAAACAAAACAAAAAACAGCAAACTATTTAGTTGAATGCTTTCAGTATTTGTTTTACCTCACTGTCCAGTTGTCCCCTGCTGTCTCTGTGTGGAGCTTCATACGCTTCCATCTGATGCCGGGACACTTTAGCTAGTCTCTCAGCAAGCTCCCTCCAGCGTCCCGCCACCTCCACTGCTGTAGTCAACAGCACAAAGTCCATAACCAGCCGTGCCACAAGGCCCTGACAGTCCATCTTCAGAAGAGCCTGCATGACAGATATACAGTCAGACTTTGGGTTTATGATCAATGCAAAGATCACAACTTCACTTCGTGTCAGTGTGTTCATAGTCACAAACTGAATAAAGCTACATGTTAGAATCCCCACAGATTTGTAATGTTAAAAATAATACATCAAAAATATTAATGAATTCTTTCTCAGAAATATGACTTCAGGGAGAGGCCATGTTAATATTGGTTGTTTGGAATGTACAAAATATGGGATTTATTTTTGTATTACTATTGATAGATACTTTTTTTTTACATTCAGACTCGCTTAAATTATTTACTTTCTTTAAATAAGGTATTTTGAAGATAGTTTTATGAATTACATGAAGGCGAGTAAAAGATAACAGAATTTGTATTTTTGGGTTAACTATCCCTAAATGTCTCAAATTTAAATTTTAAAAGGAATATTTAGACATTTTTCATACTGTAAATTATAATGGCATCATACCTAAATTATCTTGAAGCAACAACTATTGATTTTAATTTTTATTGTTTTTTTTTTCTCATGAAGAATTTACAGATTGACCATTTATTGATCACTATCAGCTATAACATTAAAATAGTTAGCAGTATATCAACCTCAGCCATAATTTTAATACACCTGCATCCCTAGTTACAATGCATTTACTGTACACCAGATATGCTTAAAATTACCAAAAAATATGAAATTGAAACTGTATGCAAATAGCCTTTAAATCAAATCTTCTGAAATTACTGTTTTGTCTTGTCAAAAGTTTTTGAACAGTGAGATTTTTTAATGCTTTTTAAAGTCTCTTCTGCTCACCAAGCCTGCATTTATTTTTAATCAAAAATACAGCAAAAACAATACAATTTGACATATTTTTTACTATTTAAAATAACTGTTTTCTATTTGAATATATTTTATTCTAAATTAAATGATGATAAAACCTTTTATAATGTTAGAAAATACTTCCATTTCAGATAAATGCTATTCTTCTGAACTTTCTATTCATCAGAGAAACCTGAAAAAATATACTCAGCTGTTTTCAACATAACATTTTAAAATATATTCAAATAGAAAGTAGACATATTTCAAAATGTTACTGTTTTTGCTGTACTTTTTGGATTAAATAAATGCAGAAGAGACTTACACAGTTAGTGTAGTTGTGTAACATTGTTGATATCTGCTTTCATTATCTCATACAAAGTCATTAAAAAAAGTTTTCCTCCCCTCAGTGGTTGCTAAAGCCTGTACTAAATAACTTCAACAAGAGTACACAGCAACACAAACTACAAAACTGAGATAGTGTCAGTGGTTTTCTAAGCACCACCTCAGAAGATCCAGGCCAATCCAGAGCAAGTCATCAAGCCAGGAGCTTTGATAAATGTGGCGATATGCAGGAAGCGACGTGCATGCTCCTGTGAGCACAATATAATGAGAGTGACTCCGGGACCCTTGGACAAGGGAAATGTTAGGCAGGAATATCCGGCCGTTCCGTTGGCAAGTGTTCTGTCTTATTAACATGACCTTCTTTTCTCCCCTGAGAGTTTGGCGTGACATTTAAAAAACTGAATAAGGACTTACATTGACTGCGCCTTGTGAATATATGACGTTCACTGATCTGTCTGAAACTATTATCTGAGGATGACGAAATGTGACATTTACACTTTCTTTGTGCTTGCTTTATACAAAAGAGAAATCTTTCTACACATGACAGTATTAAATTGAATTCAGTTTTCAAATACAAAGTAGTCAAAAATGCAGGTGTTCCTCATATGCTTAAAAGATGTTCAAATGCACAGGCACACAACATTAGCAAGAGTTTAAAAGTTACACGCCCTGAACCCACTAATCTCTGATTCCAGTTCCATGGCTTGGAATGTTTGGAATGACAGGAAGTCAGCTTTGAGGGGGAGGAACACGGCGCTGATGCCCCAGAAGACCTGTTAAAGAGATAGCGGGAGTCTTGGATGGGTTCCTGCTTATCAAAGATGCTAGTTCTATAAACAAACAGGAAGGTATGTCGTTGACTTTTGCATTAGACGGTGCTAAAAGAGTTGTTATCAGTACCATTTTCACTCTTCTGTGCCACTCAGTGTCTGGATGCAAGTGAAAAAGACGCGTATTGTGTGAATGTATCACACTGTGTACACATTGATTGTGTGCATTAGTCAAAGAAAGATAAGGCCTTTCATGTGCACCTGTTTCCTGAGTGGTCTCACCCCTGACCCCTGTCACAGTCAGGAACTTATTGAATAAACCCTCCAGAGACATAGTAGTAACAGAAAGCCAAACAAAATCTACACCCTTTAACTTTTGACTATCACAGAATCCAGAACCAATTGTTAATGCCTCAAATGAAGTCAAGTGTGGCAAGCCAAACTATTGTAAAAGCTTCAACTTCATCTTTTGACGGGTATCAAATTAGCAGTAGTGTTTCTTTTATCATTTTAATATCTAATGAGAAAATTATTTTATCATTTCATTATTTTGCTCACAAATATGCCAAGTTTTGTTCTCTTCATTTTTCCTTTAAACACCTCACTAAATTCTATTAATATGCTGCATTAGTAACAAGACATCTGCACATCAATTCTAAAAATTGCAAGAAACAAACAAATCATATCAGAGAAGATGCTTTTTAACTGAAGTCCATTATTATTTTTTACCGAAATGTTTTTGATAGAATCAACAAGTGCATGTGCAAAAAGGAAATGTGCAGATACACACACACACAAAAAGCAAATGATTCAGCTCATTGAACTTTCCTTAGTGCTTTGAGCTTCTTGTCTCCATGATTTATTTGTTTCTTTTTTTTTTGGGTGTGCAGATTCTTTGTTACTAATGACTCATTTGTTTTGCATCAGTGTACCCAGTGAACCTGGCTAATTTTGTCACAGAAAAGTTTTTTCTTTCTTTCTTTCTAATTATGTTCTGGGAAGTTTAAATGTAGTTCTAAAAGTATTCATTATTTTGGCCTATAAAACATCTGTGGACTACCTCGGTAATACTATTCTGTGATCATACATTGAAAGGCATTTATTTATTTAAGATTTATTTTTGGCCTTTTTTGGCATAGGACAGATCATTACTGACAGGAAGCGAAGTGGGGGAGAGAGAGAGAGGGGGGTAGGGTCGGGAAGGGTCCTCGAGTCGGGATTCGAACTCGGGACGCCCGTAGCGCAATGGCGCTGTATGTCGGCGCACTGCCCACAAGGCTATCGGCGCCGACGAAAGGCATTTATTTAGCTTTATATCAAAAATTGACATTTATTCACTTTTATATGAAGTAACTTGCAGTGAATTCAGGCTAAAAATGTTGGTTCCACTTTATTTTAGGTGGCCTTAACTACTATGCACTTACATTTAAACTAATCATTTGATACAGTGCACTTATTGTGTACACACAGTTGATGTCAAAAGTATTCATACACCTTACAGAATTTGCAAAATTATTGTTAATTATTTTACACAAATAAGAGGGATAATACTAAATGCATGTTATTTTTTATTTAGTACTGACTTGAATAAGATATTTCACATAGACGTTTAAATATAGTCCACAAGAGAAAATAATAGTTGAATTTATACAAATGACCCTGTTGAAAAGTTTACATAAGCTTGATTCTTAACACTGTTTTGTTACCTGAATGATCCACATTATTTTTTTGAAACTCATGTTTATGAGTTCCTTGTTTCTCCCAAACAGTTAAACTGCCTGCTGTTCTTCAGAAAAATCCTTCAGGTCCCAGAAATTATTTGCTTTTTCAGCATTTTTGTGTATTTAAACCCTTTTCAACAATGACTACATGATTTTGAGATCCATATTTTCACACTGAGGGCAACTGAATGACTCGTATGCAACTATTACCGAAGGTTCAAGCACTCACTGATGCTTCAGAAGGAAAAACGATGCATTAAGAGCACAATTAAAAGTGTACATTTTTCTTATTTTGTCTAAATATCATATTTTTTTTCATTAAGTACTGCCCTTCAGAAGATACTTATAGAAGATACTTGTTTCCCCGAGGACAAAATAATTAAATTTTTACCCTGATCCCGTCGGTTGTCTTTAGTGTGAAAAGATGGATCTCAAAATCATACAGCCATTGTTGGAAAGGATTCAAATGCTGAAACACCCTTACACTTACCCATACCACCAAACCTGTCCCTAACCTTACTCGTATCCCACCTCAATAGCAGCAAACATGTTTTGCAATACAATCTGAACACAATAAGTACATTGTACTTATTTTTTGATGCAAGTACATAGTAGATAAGGCCACCTAAAATAAAATTTTAATGAGTATGTTCCCTGGGAATCTAATTGACTAGTATTGTTAGCGTCATGATCTACTGTTTTGACCTGGTACATGATTGAAGTTATAATTTATTGCATACAAAGCCTGTATGAGCAAATCAATTTGAGTTTTTTATTGTTAATCAGTGGAGAAAATCTTCAAATTCATTAAACATAACATGTTAATTAATCAGCGTACTCATACATTTGCTTAGCTTTAATTTAACATGGTTGAGCTCACTAGACATAATCACAGCAAGATGCCGCTTACATTATTAAGACAGTTGAGCACAAAATTACTTATTCTTTACATGTTTTTCTTTTGAATTCCTCTTCTTTAACATTTGATTTTATGACAGTACTTATACTTCATTATCTTCCCTCTTCCTGCCCCTTGTAATTTCCTTTTATATAATCTGACCGTTCCGTCTTCTGTTTATAAACTATTGTCAGAAACAGTTTATACAGTACCGCTCTTCTGCTCTAACAATAGGTCAAGGGAAATGGGAGGATACTGAAGAAAAACTTTCACATGAAAGCATTACAACTAGAATTTTTACAGAATAAAAATGAACTGACAAAGTTCTCTAATGCTGTTTAGTCATGATGTCAATTTGCAGGCCAACCCAAAAGACTAATTCACCACAGATTCCTTTGGGAATTTCTAATGGGTTTCAAAAATCACATTTGACTGTGAGTAATTTGTTTTGGAGAACAAAACAGGAAGATCTCTTCATGTAATGTTAACCACAGACCTCATTTTATTCATAAATCAAAAACCCCTTAGAAAATCCAGAGGGAACCTATTGCTCTAAAATGCTAATTCTTCTCTATGCAGAAAGTGCAAGTAATTTATTCAGATGTGCAAAGAATTACAGATGCATGTCTGTTAGCAATCTCCTGGCAGTGGATTTGTAGGTGTGGGGCTTTGTGTAGTTTAGGGCGTCTCTTGTTCCATATTTAATGCTTCTGTATAGATTCTAACAATAAAAAGGAAACATCTGCACAAGTAAGATTCTCCTTCAACACGTTGACCTCTTCCGGCATTTACACTCTTAGGTCTTTTGTCACGTTTGAGGTGGCCACAGATGACCCTTGCTAATTTTAGTTTTAAAAGAACGTGTGTACCTGACATTAAGTTTGATTTACATTCAACAAATGCATGTCTGTGCATATTTCATATGATCTGCATGATTAGATTTTTTTTTTGTATTGCCAGATCTGGTAAATTGTATGATTTAAATTGTGATTTTTACTTGGAGAATCTATAGATATAGAGAGGCTTCTTTTAGTTTAGTCGATTATTGCAAAATAACTGATGCATCATAAAGAAGTGTTTGTAAAATGCAACTTGATATTTCCTTGGGAAACATCCAGCTTCAGGTTCCTGTTGACAAATTTTTTCACATTAAGACACAGTGGCAGTGGTTGAGGAAGGTGAAAACCAGACAAACCCACATCTTGGCACATTATCCACCATCATAATATATAGACCAAATGAGAGAGAGAATTTTTGTTTGAGAGATTGAATGTTTTTCATTCAGTTTATTTGGGAGTGGTTACTATATTATCATATACTGTTGTTTTGATTCAGGATACCATGCCAAAGTGGGTAGCTGGTAGCTTTAAAATGTTTAGCACTTGGTCTTTGCTTTAAGTCTCAAAAGTGTGAGTGACAAATGCTTTGAGTAATGTTATGAAATATTTATTTGACAAGCTCTGGTATGAACTAGAGAAATTATATATTATTCATAGTTTAATTTATACAAATCTGTTTATTTGCAAAACTGAAAAGCCTGGAGTAAATCCTCCAATCACACCAGCAAGGTCAAACTCCAAGCAATGTGCTTCACACTAATAGATTTTAATTGAAATTATGATATCTTTAATTTTTGAATTCATTCAATTTTAATCTGGAAATTGCAGCTTTCTCAAGTGTTTTTTTTTTTGAGTAATGACTTTTTTTGTATTTTAGGTAGGAAATATTTCTGTTGATGACTTGTTAACTTTCAAAAATGTCACTCTTTTCTCATCTCTCTTTGCAGCTGCAAGCCTTATAAGTAATAAATATATGCATGTGTATTTTGGTGTTGGCCATTACATAGAAATGAGCATTACATGGAAATGATTATTAGCTTGTCAGTTTTTGTTTTAAAACACTCTCCATCCACACTAGCGTGTTCAAGCATTTTCCACACCGAAACAACAGAAAACGTTAAATTCACTTTACTCTGCATACATAAAGCCTCAAAAAAGCTCACTGAGACGATATACAGACAGAACAGATATCATACGTTTTCATGCAGTTCTTCTGACAGGATCATTTGTGACCCTGGACAACAAAACCAGACATAAAGGTTAATTATTGAGATTTATACATCATCTGAAAGCTGAATAAATAAGCTTTTCATTGATGTATGGTTTGCTAAATAAATAAATTAATTAAAAATGTGGAATTTGAGGGTGCAAAAAGAAAAAAAAAAGAAAAATATTGGGAACATTGCCTTTAAAATTGTCCAAATGAAGTTCTTAGCAATGTATATTACTAATCAAAAAGTTTTTATAAATTTATGGTAGGACATTTACAAAATATCTTCGTGGAACATGATCTTTACTTAATATCCTAATGATTTTTGGCATAAAAGAAAAATCAATCATTTTGACCCATACAGTGTATTTTTTGGCTATTGCTACATATATATACCTATATATATATATATATATACCTATATATATATATATATATATATATACCTGTGTTACTTAAGACTGATGTGGTCCAGGGTCACATTTTATTTATAAAAATATCACTTACTCACAATTGTATGTCTAATCTAAAACATAACTTCCCTCATGATTTGCCGTAAATATTCTGTCATCTTTGCAGTACTGTGAAGAGTGTAAAAAGTAAAACATCTGTAGCAATAGTGTGAAAGACACAATACCAGTATTAACATAGATATCTACTGGTACAATATGTGTCACATGACTAAACATGTCATAATTTTCAAAAGCCTCTGTTTCCACAGTCCACACTACAACGCGAAAACTGAAAAAGATGCATTAGTGTGGACAAGGCCCCACTTTTATATCAAAGCTTACCTTCATGAGTTCCTTCTGGAAAGACTTCCTCTCCTTGCCCTCAGCTGCGTTGCAGTCTTCCTTGAGCCTCTCAAGAACAGAAGCCACTTTTTCAGGCTCACTTTCTGGCTCTGTCCGACAAAAATGTGTCAGAGGCAGATTGACATAGCCCAAAGCATCAGCAAACACTCTCCAACTCGCCACGTTTTCCATCAGTATTGTCCGCACTGATGCGTAGATGTACGTCAGGCACATGCAGGGCTTTATGATCTGCTCTAAAAGGATTGTAGTTGTAAGATCATGCCCTTTGAAATGAACAGGTTTCACTTTTCCCATGATCAGAATGTTTTTTGCATGCACCAACCCAATTCTTCCATGGTAGTATCCGACGTACCACTCTTTGGTCCATAGATGTCCTTTAAGTTTTATTTTTTCCTCACTTAAAAGGGCCACCACGTCGCCTTTAAGATACTCTAGCAAATACAGGCTTTTGGACTGTCTTATAACAGTTTTCAGAAACTTAGCAAATTTGAGGTTTTTGACTAGTCTGTCTTGAAAAACAGGGTACTTTGTGGTCACCGCAAGAGGAGACAGTATGATTTTGCTCACTTCCTTTTTCTTGAGGAAGCGTCTTTGAATGGAGCTTCTTGTGCTTGTTTTTGGTGGTGGGGTTGGGGTCTGGACGCAAAACTGGGCTAAGATACAGTCGCTATCATCCTTGACCTGAATCCGCAAAGTAAAGTCTGAAATGTCAGTTGAATCACGTGCTGCGATCATATAGATGAGGCGGGCCACCTTACCAAGTTTGATCTGAAATCCCCTCATGGTTCTTGCCTGTTCATTGGCTCTCACTTCAAAATTGGACATGTTTGAATACACTCCAACCTGGAGGTCTTGTGGTTTTGTTAGTACAAACTGGTGCTTTCCCCAGAGCTGGAGGACGACAGGTAGAGTTGACTGTGAGTGCTTTTTGACATCGCTCACTAGCAGCGTTTTTGGAGCACAGTCATGGCCAAAAATCGCCACCACTGTCTTGAAGGACGGGTGGATGTGTTTTGGCCCGTATACCCCAAGAGTGACCTTTTTTACGACATGTTCCCAGACCGTGTTGTACGGGGCCACTGTTTGTGCTTTGGCAACTACAGAGACATACATGCAAGGCTCTAAATTGTCCAAAGTCACTTGAACTGTGTCTCCATACATGTATACATGTGGAATTGGGACATATGGACCTTCCTTGAAGTCGCTTCTCACACACACCACCTCTGCGGTTTTCCGGCTCTCTATCTTTACTACAACAGACACCTTCATCTCTAAAGTGACTGGGGTCTTGGTTTCCATGTTACTGAGTTTTACTTCTACCACTGGACTTACGGTAGTACATCTATCATTGTTAAGCTCCAGCGGTGGGTCCAGAAGGGCCTTCAGCGATATCTGTTGAGTCTCACCCGGTGCAACGTGACCCTCAGGAATATGTATACTGATACTGGTATTTGGCAGCTCCACGGCACCACCAGAACTGTCTAGACTGCACACAATGTTGGTCTCAATTGGCTGGGTTTGCCCCCAACCTGGGTTTTGTCCAATGGAGTCCAGGTCATGGCAGGATCGTGTAAGTTTACGATGATTTAGCCATGCCGTTTTGAAATCCTCTCTACTTTGAAAATGCTCAGGTTTCGGTGACTTCAAGCCACCAAAAAAGCTCAAGGAACCTTGATTCCCTTCAGACATGGACTGTAGGACAGACAGTTCTGACATGCTGTAGCAACGCTTGCTCCTATCTCTGCGAAAATTTGAGCTAATCCCTGAGCCAGGGCTAATACTGTTTGTATCAAACAGCCCACTTTCAAAACCATTAATATTAATAGTGCTGCTGGTGTTTGAGATGGGAGGTGAGAGATTATCAAAACACAACGCATTTGCTGAATTCTGTTTGCTGTTTTGGTCAGGGGTGCCTTGTAGCGTGCCATTAAGGAAAGGGTTAGTTGACATCCGTTTATTAACAAAAGGATTGTCGTTTCTAGATTCCGTGGTCTTGGCAGACCCTGTCCACTCCTCCGAGATATTCATTTCTTTCACTCCCTCAGAAATGTCACTTAGGCTGTCAATCATGCCACTGTCACTAAATGTGGAATCTCTATAGTTGATCGGCTGGACATAGGCAGCTGGGATGTATCCCATCTCTTTACTGTTGTGTGCATACCACCACTCTCCACCCGATGTGTCTATAACATAAAGACAGTCTCCCTTTGAGAACTTAAGTGTGGTAAAGCTGGATGGACAGTAATCCTTAATGGCAATCACTTCCTTGACAGCTCCAAATGAGCCAGTAGCATCCAGTCGTAAGGCACTAGGTGAAGGCACTGTTAAAAAAAATGAGGGTGAAATAAGGGTAAAACTTATTTATATTTAAGTTAACAGTATGCTGATTGTTACCCCTTTTCCACCAGCATGAACCAGATGCTAGTTCAGAGCCAGTGCTAAACGCTATTGCGGGTTCGGAGTTGGTTCAACTCAAAAAATGTTTCGCCTTTTTCACGTGCTAGAGAGTCACTACAGAGCCAGGTCTTACATCACTGAATATGTCTCATCTTTCCCAGCAATGCTAGAGCAGCAGCGCCAAACACAAACCCACCAGGCTTACTCAGTACGCATTGGCATCACGCAGACTGACCAAAGCACCGCAAGAGCAATTAGAGTGCAAATTTTTTTTAAGCTTTTGAATTGCTCTTGCGGTACTTCAACACCAAACGCTGACTGGTCCGCGAAGCATTGACGCATCCCGAACTAGCGTCCCTGCAACCATGTCCCTGCGGGGTCCATGCTGGCTTTTTGCGGGCACACTGGGCTAGGGCCAGTCCACACCAAACCTAAACAGGCCCAGTGCGGACTTGTCCAGGTGGGGCCCACAGCTTTGGGCTCACCACAGGCTCTCTTTGAGCAGCCCACACTAGCGGACTGCCCACATTAATCCCATGATGGCCCAGTGTGGGCCAGCCTGTTTGGGTCCAGAGCATCTTTTGTACCTTTGAGCCCATTCAGGTTTTGTGTAGGCAGTCCTGTTATGCAACTAGGAAAACTAACAACATTGACTGCCCATTCTTTAGCCACTCAATTGAACTGGAATGGCTCAAACCAAAAGAGACCTATCAGAACCTGTTGTTTCATATAGGTCAGGGATCCTCAAATCTGGCTTGCAAGATCCACTTTTCTGCAAAATTTAGCTCTAACCCTAATCAAACACATCTGATCATGCTAATCAATGTCTTCAGGATCATTAGAAATCACAGGTGGGTGAGTTTGATCAAAATTGGAGCTAAACTCTGCAGGAAAGTTGATCTCACAGGCCAGATCTGGGGATCCCTGGTTTATGCCTATTTGCTTTTCAGAGGCTGATTGAAAATGCTCCTTTCATCCAAGTCCTCATGATTTTGAAGTTGAGAGTATGATAAAGGTTTGGTTGCGGAATTCAAGAGAAAAAGCGGGTAAACGAAAGGAGCGCTACCACGTCTGTTGACCTTGGGGGAAGAGTGAGCTTTGCCAATGAATACTTTGACCTCTGCTGAAAGTATGTTTTATGTTAATTTGTATTATTTTTATATTTGTTTAGATAATTTGTAGTCCCTTTCAAAGTCTTAAATTAGCTGTACTACCTTGAATTGAATGTTTTGGGGCCTAGTGAGGGCTGCCTATGCAGGGCCAGCGCTAATGGGCCCACATTTTCCCAATGACCAAAATCTCATTGCTGGCAGTCCCTTAAGCTATACAATGGACCACCGAAGGCTTGTTTGCAGTGCTAATTTTAAACAATGGCAGATATTGCATTGATATTGATGTTCATGGCTTTCCAAACCAGTGTGTTTGTGTTTAGCTGCTATTTCAGAAATGGTGGTCAAAAGTTTCTTGTTAGTTACGGTAACACCGCTCTCAGCCCGTGGTGCAAACGGTTCTTAGCAATGTTTTGGTGAACCACTTTTCCTGGTTCAGAGCTGGTGCTTTGGGTGTCGAAAGACAAAGAACCAATTTGAAACTAGGCTCTGGCTCCGAACCAGCACTCAAACTGGCTTGGTGGAAAAGGGACATGTGAGGTTAAAATAAGAAAGGAAACCTTTAACATCTGTAAGGGTGGCCTCTGACACTCCTTCACTGAAATCGATAAGTGCACCCTCAGATCTGCAGCGAGGGAGCACAGTGTTGTTGTTCGCTGATCGAATGCGATGGGCAGCCATGGCGTGTATTGCTATCGAACTCCGCTTCTTGTCTCAAGTTTTTCTTCCCATGTTTGATTCAGTGTGAGAGGATCAGTGGCCTTCCATTATATATCTGTCACAAAGTAAAGGTGAAAGGACATAATAAATATGCTTTTAAAAAATATATATATTTTCAGCTGAGTACAGTCAAACCAAAATTTATTTAGACACCTTTTCTCACATTATAACATTTCTTACATTTATTTATGACAAAATTGCACAACTATCAATACTTTTGTTAACCAATTACCAATCTTAATTTTGTTCAGTCTGTGGTGTAAAAAGGTCGCATTAGCAATTGAAGAAAAAACACTTATGCAAAATATGGTCAGGTCAAACTGTATGAATAATTTTTGGTCACAAATCTGTATCAGTTTTACTGGTAGTCCACTGTATGAAGAATTTTTGGGTATAATATATCACAGTTTACTTTATTTTGCTATCCTCACTTACATAAATGAACTATAGTGTCCTGCACCCATTAGTAAAAAAAAAACAAAATCTAAAATTATCTCTGGTGCCTGAATAATATTTGGTATGAGTGTATATTCTTTAACAATTTTTAATATTGTCTGCACAATAACAGCACCAGAGATCAGCCAGGAGTTCAAGAATAAACTGTAAGAATTTCACAAGAATATTCATGGGTAATTCTTTACAAAAAATCTTTAGTTGTCAAATATTTTCAGAAGACCATATTCATTTTTTCTAATGTTAATTAGGAGTTATGTAACAGACCTTTTCTGATTAAGAAGTGGTTAGAATAAGCATTCATCAACATGGATCACATGCTGCTGACTGTGCTGACTGTAATTTTTTCAGTATTTTCATCACAGTAAGATTAGTCATTGCAGATCCACCAGTGCAGCACTTTCCATATTGGTCTACATCAGGTATACAAGACAAATTTCAGTTTCACTTATCCTAAACCTATGAGCAGTGTTGGGAAGGTTACTTGGGGAATGTAATAGGTTACAGATCACAAGTTACCTTATTTAAAATGTAATAAGTAGTGTAACTATTTCAACTACTTTATTAAAGTAATTTAACGGATGACATTTGATTACTTTTCTAAATTTACATTTACATTTTAGTCATTTAGTCAAAAGCGACTTACAAATGAGGACAATAAAAGCAATCAAACTAACTTTTAAAATCCTTCATCTCTTGAATCGAATTAAAATGATAATAATTGAATGTCAAACCACAAAATCAGACTTTAGCACATCTTTTTATTTTGAGATCGTTCTGAAGTTAAATACAGATTTAAAATCATAACAAAAAATAGTAAATATTAATAAAATAAGTATTCAGATAGCATTTTCACAAGCAGCTAATTTAATTACACATTTTTCTCAGTAACTTTAACAGATTACAGTTATGTTTATTTTGCATTTAAATGACGCAACGTCATACCATGTAACTAGTTACTCCCCAACACTGCCTATGAAGGTCCACACTTTGCCACTACATGTCTTGAAGTATGGCTATTAGAAATATTTGTTCTTGTCCAGGCACGTCTACCATATTCGTCATATCCTCTTGAACACAAACGGAGAATAAAAAATCCCTATATGGTCCCTATGAAGGTTTGCACAGTAAATTTCATATATAGTCTGAAATCAAAGTCACTGTTTTTTCCTCTTTCATTGTTACTTATAATCCTTCTATTGATTTTATGTTATTTTTTTGTATATTTATGTTTTTCAACGATTGCTTCAAATATTGTGCAAAGTGATTGAATTATTTGAATTATTCATTTACAAATAGAAGTTCCATCTGCGCTGCTTTGTGCGCAGTATGCAAGCTTAAGGATCAAACGTTGCTTGCTTTCAGTAATCAAAAGTAGGATAGTGTTTGAGTGCAACTCAGCATCCTCTTAAGTCTGATCATGAACTATAAAGGCTCTCCAGCAATACACATCAGTGGTTTCCATGGCTACCACCTTGGGGAAAAGAAAGCACACACAGTGAATCGCCTTTAGAGAAAAAGCACAGCTGTAGCCTACTGGGAAGGTCTCACGCACAACAGCCTGACATGTTTTGAAACTACTAACTAATGAAATCCACTATTTTATCACTTAAAGTAATTACTATTTGTTTGGACTCTTCAATATCTTTAAACCCAGCAGATCTCCACAGAGACTCATTGTTCAGGCTACCTTATGACTGGTGAAAGTTAAAGTTTTTTATGCAATGTTATAAGACTGTTCACACAGAAATACATCATATAAGGAGCACATATGGCCTTAAATTTAAGCAAATGGGTAGCTGTTGTTATGTTGCGAAAATAATTGAGAGAAAATTATTTGCTTCCTCAGAACTGAACAAAATGTTTCTGAAAATGGCATGGTAAAATTGCTGTTGTGGGTGTAGACTGACTTGAAACAGATTTCACTTTTATTTTTATTTGTTTTATTTTGTTTTGTTTTGTTTTTTGTGTGTGTGTGTGTGTGTGTGTTATTGGGCTGCAGGATGTGCTCTCTAAAAGGCTGATTGTTCCACCATTTGTTTCAGAAATTCAGAGGAAATGCCTGTGAAATAAGGATATGCTACATTTCCCAAAACTTATATTGCACAATCATATTTTAGCAAACACCTTCTGGGTATGTTAAGGATATACCGGTCTGTGGCGTCAAGAGGATCTCAGTGCATATTGTTAAATTAAATGTTAATGTCATAGACCTTCAGGCATCAGTGGACATTTTCAGGACTGCACTTGTCTTACAAGTAGACTATGTAGAGTTTTAAAGCATGGCGGCTACTTTTTAGCGACATGGCTTTATACAATATTTAAACAATATGAATTGCTAAAATACTGCAGTAATGTTTAATCCTGTGCCAAGTAAATTAATTAAAAAACAAACGAAAAACTTTTTTTGTCAAGTATGGTACAATCCAGACAGAGTTTTAAAAATCTGCACCATGTTTCATTGTAAATTATTTTCCAATATATCTAAAAAAAAATTATGTCGATGACTTATGAGGAGAAATGGGGAAGAAAATCATGTCTACGCTGTTTAATTAAACATTAATTCTGCGGAGCCAGTATATATTATTTAAGACGAGCTTCTTAGTAGTTTGACATTAGAGGAATCCTGAAGTCTCGAGTCCTGATACTAATAAAATTTGCATCGGGTACAGTTACATTGATCAGTCTAAAATACGACGGAAAATATTTTTTCTGCCAATTATCTAGTTATTGCGCAGTTGTAGGCTAAATACAAGTTTTAAACTCTGAAATACTGAGTTCAGATTCTTTCTAAGATAAAAGACTGTCTCCGGTGGGTGGGTGAACCTCAGACAAGTTGAAACGGATTGTGAAATCCAAAGATACAGATAAAGACATTCAGAAGACGTTATACACTCACACAGGCAATTGCATGCAAGTTTCAAGTGTCAAACACGGCGATAAAAATCCATAAACTTGATGTAAAGTGTCAGAAACAGCAGTTGTGAGTTCAGCTGTAAGTTCAGCAAGGAAAGCGTGGTAGACAGCGACGCGAACAGCAATACACCACTAATCGATGAAAACACAGATGAGGAAATAAAAGCCAAAAAATCATTAATTACACTTACCTTTTTTTTTGAACATGCAGTCAAGTCTCTTGATTGTGGACCGTTATGAGCGGCTGCAGTGAGCGCGCGTGTCAGTTTTAAGTGATACACTGTACAGTAGGAGAAGCTGCGTGACGTCAGCAGCCAGGAGGAGTTCCGGATAAAAATACGGACAATCCCTGTGACTCTTTACAACTTTTTAATTGCCATACTAATTTAAACAGCAAGATTTATTGTGTTAAGATATTTACTTAATTATTCCACAGAGTGTGAATGTGTAATTGTAGTTCTATGCGTTTTATTTCACGTTTTAGGGATGGCATGTTACTTTTATTAGATTAAAGTGCACTGAAAATCCTGATCATTAGTTAATAGTTTGATTTCGTTTTAAGAAGGTCTCATGTAGTGCCCTAGTTCTTCGAGCTTTCCAAATTACGACTGCATTTTTAATACACTGGCAGTCACTACACAAGTTGCAACATTAAAATTAGACCTAATCAGCTCAACAAGTTCAATCCTTTTGGGGGCAATGTCGAAATATAAATATATGGCGGCACCTGGCGGGCATTTAACATAGCTTATAAAGCGGTTAATTATGTCTTGTCTTACCGCAAAGTGGCCTGCAACTAAAACTTGTTTTAAATGATCATACAGTGAGAGAACGGAATCTACATCTTAATTACATAGTTCAAAATTATATGCAGATGTTCAGGACTGTAATACTGCAATACTGTAACTTCAATATGTATAAATGGTTGAAGCAAAAGATGTTTTTTTTTCTAATCTAGTTCATTAACCTATAGAACAATAGCTTCATTAAATTTATTTTGATATTATACAGCAAACACAACAACGTTGTAAAAACGCTGTGATAACGTTCTCCCGATGTATTTAATACGACAAATGTCACAACGTTGCAGAAATGTTTTTATAACGTTTTAATTACGTCCGTATGTTATCATGTTATCATTATCCGTCATATAAATTATTCATTTCTTTACATTTTTTTTTTATGCAAGTTTGATCTAATGTGATCAATAATCATCATGATTAGCAACATGCTTTTGGTTTGGTAACTTTTCTCCGTATATTATAGGTCCTATAGCCTACCAAAAAAAAAAAAAAAAAAAAACCTACATTGTTTCTGTTTGTCATGCCAAACTTACACCGTACTGTAAAGGTAAAAAGAAGCGCTTATGAAGTGGCATTTGGGTGTCTTTACGCAAACTGTTTAATGCTCGAAAGTGGTGCAATTGCATTGCATTACAACTTCACATTTTGGTACCTGGGGCTGAGGTGGGTTTGAACAGGCATAATTTACACCGAAGTTTGAACAGGCGCAGATTGGTCTCAGTTTAGCCCTGCTTCTGGAGATCTAACTACTACACATCTAGATGCTCAAATCCTCAGTAGTTTTGTTGTGTTTGAGTTCATGTGGAACTAAAAGCTGCAGGAAAGCAGATGTGCACCCCTGCAAATAATCTGTTAAGTTGCACAGATAGGGTATGGCCACAAGATGTCATCCAAAACCAGCTAATAGGAAGTTTTTTGCCTCTGTTGTTGAACCTTTTTTTAATAGTTGTGTGCAAAAATAAAAACAGTTATTTTGCTTAACAGCCTTTTTGTTATTGTAATTAGGCTACTGTAATCAGGTAAATTATATTAATGTAGATATATTATGTACACTGCCAGTAAACAGTCTTTGGACAGTCTCTTATGCTCAGCAAGCCTGCATTTATTCAATACTAAATACAACAAAAGCAGTAATATTGAGAAATATGTTTTTAAAATAACTGCTTTTTATTTGAATATGTTGTAAAATGTAATTTATTGCTGTGATCAAAGCTAAAAATAAGCATCATTACTCCTGTCTTCAGTGTCACATGATCTTTCAGAAACCATTTTAATGTGCTGATTTGCTGTTCAAGAAACGTATTTCTTCCATATTTCTATCCAAAATCAGCATTTATCTGAAATAAAAAGCTTTTGTACCTCATACACTATACCATTCAAAAGCTTGGAGTCAGTACATATATATATCTATTTAGGGGGAAAATAAATTATAGAAATTAATAGCAAGGATGCTTTAAATTGATCAAAAGTGATTATAAAGACATTTATAATGTTACAAAAGATTTCTTCTAAAATTTGTATTCATCAAATAAACCTTATACTCAACTATTATTAACATACTACTACTACTACTAATAATAATCAGGGTTTAAAATTAACTACAGCCAACCCGCCAGATGCGGGTAAAAATCAGCTGTGGCGGGTGACGCTGTCAAATCACTAGACAATTTGGCGGGTTACGTTTCGTAAGTTATGTTCACTCATTAATTTCTTAGTGAAGTTCATGCAAGCCAAATCAGTGCAGGTTTAGTGCAAATACTTAACTAGTGAGACATCATGACATTATGGAGTAGGCTATATTGTAAAAACCAAACAAAACATACGGAGTGCAGGCATTCGCGAATATGTGATGAAGTGGTTCTAACTTAGTGCGCATACGCGTTTTCGAGTCTATTAATATGCATTAAGAATGATCACATAATTCAAGATAAGGGGGCAGAAAACGTATATATTTAAATAATTTCATATAGTTAATCAATATCACACGAAGAGTGCCGTTTTTTTTTTCTTAAAAATCAGCATGGCTACAAATGTGATATTGATTTCATACAGCAGTTTAATAAACAATAAGTTAATATCAAGAGACTTACGTTTTACACATAAGATTGTCTGTTTTTGCTTTATTTCACCAACAAAAATCATTCCAAACACAGCCACAGCATTGGTTTGCGTCTCTGGGCAACATGTGACAGTGTTTCATTCCTGAATTAATCAGGCTGTTCAAATGATTCGGATGAATTGCAATGACTCCCCTGATAGCACACGTACATCTCTGAGATGTCTATTTGACGTCTGCATTTACATCTGCAAGACGTAATTTGCTCATCTGCAATACGTCTATTGGATGTTTCCTATCAGATGTCTAATAAACGTCTATTAGATGTTTTTAAGACGTTTATGATTTAGAATGTATGTAAAACTGACATCTTACAGATGTCTGCGTTTGTACACAGCAGATGCTTTCCAGATCAAGAGATCTTTAACAGACATCTTACAGACGTACGTGTGCTATCTGGGTCATATAAAGTGCTCCTATTATGCCTTTGCAAACATTACCTTTCATGCTGTGTCATGTAGCTCTATGTGAACATAAACTACCTGCAAAGTTGTGAAGCTGACAGTGCACGATAAGTAAAGTTATTGTCCACGGCTCGCAATCGTGGAAACGAGTCGTTAGGAATTCGAACCTTTTTCTGTTACGGCCGGACGGCACGAAGTAGCACATTTGCATAATGTCAATCCACGTCCTACTTCGCAAACAACGTGCCCGTCCACAAACACAGTAACATTTCTGTGCTTCACATCATGTCAAGAAGATGCTGTATTCTACTCTGTGAGGTTTTTTTTTCACTTCCAAAAGATGAAGCTGCATCAGTGGCTAACATTCATTTTCATTAATAACACCTCAGCAGTACAATTCCAATCTTGTGTTGTGTGCCCATCATTTTACTGACGACTGCTTTTCTAATCTCGGAGTTCA
Organism: Cirrhinus molitorella; assembly: GCA_033026305.1. Classification (NCBI taxonomy): domain Eukaryota; kingdom Metazoa; phylum Chordata; class Actinopteri; order Cypriniformes; family Cyprinidae; genus Cirrhinus; species Cirrhinus molitorella. The sequence goes on along the minus strand of CM065122.1, from coordinate 24,032,899 downwards.
ATGCGGTATTCAACGTTCGCTTTTAAAAGATGGATCTGTGCCCAATTTATTTGGACCTTTCTTGCTTCTCTGAACCTCTACCTGTAAGTATGATTAATAATTTATGATTGTATTTTCTAGTGATGGTTCAAAATATGTAGTTGTGTATACCCTGCACTTGTCTTGCTAACCGGCTAACTAATGTTTCTGTAGTTCTGTTGTTCAGCTGTCGACCCACTGTAGTCTAAATTTGTCAACTGTTGCAGCTTGACTGTCTCTGTCTGTTTTATTAGTTGGAGTAATGATAGAGGATGCCACACGACTTCGGTTTACACAGTGTAATGCAATACATAATGTTGAAGTTTACAACATAGAGGTGTGCCTGGTTCACTTACATGAGCAAATTGCAAGCACTGTCCGTGATAGTCCGAGCTAACTATATATTTTTTCACATATTCTTTCACAAGTTCACACTTTAAGACAATAAACTGAGTGAAAGTTTATGCATATTTTGCGTGCTGTCCAGGAGAGGGCTCCGAGCTCGGTAGTCATTCCCGAGCCCGGGGCACTCCCCCTGCCCTGAAAGTGCTCCCCCAAATGGGCTGAAGGTGAACCACTTCAGCTGTTTCATTATCAGACTCCAACTTGTTATTGGTAAGGAGATACCATCTTTTCTATGTATTGACAAGTCTCCAAGGCTGTCATTCATTATGGCTATGGGCGTTTCGAACATGCGCCGTACGCGGGAGACCGATCACAATGGACTACGCCATCTGACCAATCACAGCAATGATGGCTCACAGAAAGGAGGGGTTTAGAGAGACTGATTCTTTTGAACTGCTTTGCAGGAGTCGTTTACGAATCTTTTAGAAATGAGGTAAAATGAAATCTATATTTGGAGAAAACTAACGTGTTTTTTGATCTTGCATACATGTAAACCTGTTTTAGGTGACTAATAAAACAATATTAGCAACCTTAAAAATGGCATAATAGGGGCACTTTAAGAGTGACTTACTGCCACCTACTGGTGGTTTTAATTTCACATTTAAAGTATCTTTTCATTTTTTAAATAAGTTCAAATATCAGTATTCAGTGTTTTAAGTATAAAATATCAAAACATTATTTATGCATTTATAACTGCAGGTTAAAGCATTCCGTGTCCCTTTAAGCTGCATTAACGTGTAAATACAGGGGTCAGACAATGAAACTTAACACTTGGTTTTAGACCACAATTAGTACAGTGTTGGGCCTCCTTTTGTGGCCAATACAGCATCATTTTGTTTTGGGATTGACAAATACATGTCATGCACAGTAGCCAGAGGGATTTTGAGCCATTCCTTTTATAGAACAGTGGCCAGGTCACTATGTGATTCTGGTGAAGGAAAACGTTTCCTGACTCGCTCCTCCAAAACATCCCAAAGTGCCTCAATAATATTCATATCTGGTGACTGTGCAGGCCATGGAAGATGTTCAACTTTACTTTCATGTTCATCAATCCTCTCTGTCACCAGTCTTGCTGTGTGTATTAGTGCATTATCATCCTAATACATGGCACCACCTTTAGTGCACATAGTCAACCTTCACACTTTGCTCTTACTGGTGGAATGTGCAATAAGTTCATTGTCCAACCCCTGTATATCTAAATGCCACTTCATATGCAACTTCTGCAAAGATGCATTTTGTTGAAAGTGATTTCATTTGTTTAGTAACACACTAAATGTATTAAATGTAAGAATTAAAATGCCCATAAAAAGTAAAAATCCATTTAAACTTATTGGAAAATATTAAGATATTAGCACAATAATGCACTCAGCAATATAAATCTTTATCAATACAATCCAAGAAAATATTGAGATATAATTAATAATTATTTGAATATGTCTGTTCAGTTTTATATTTGATTTTATTGTAATTTTTGTCCGTTTTTTTTTTTTTTTTTTGTCATTTGTCAAGTTAACCCAACATCTCCATCTGAAGTTATAATGTTTTTTTTTTTCCTGATAATTTTTTGATCAATATTATCAGAAAACCAACTGATTATTATTATCGAAATGCTTGTTACTTGGACAGGCTTTAAATGAGAGCAGTAAACCAATATGTAATCAAATAATTTAATTCGTATATATGCATTTAACAGAATTATTTAATAAAATTACGCAGGGTGAATTTAGTTAGTAAAACCCTAAAAGCTTGGGAGCTATCGGTGTCCTGAGCACTGACATCTCTCTTGAAACAGACACACATTCTTTTTTTCCTTTTACGAGATCAATTAATGAGCTCATTTATAATTAAAGAGCATTGATTTTGTGCAGCTGCTCTGATAATTTGCAACACACTTTGTGAAGCATTTATTTCACATGCTTACCTTGTCAAGCACTTGGTGTTGCCCTGCAAGACCGACTAGAAGAAAACAGATCAATGCTCATTGAATATAAATTATGAAATTTCAAATCCTTGCTATCTTACTCTTTCAAAAAGGGGTTTGAATGGAAAAGAAAAAGGCTTCACAGATGTGATAAACCACTGGGTCTAGCATGATAACAGCCCATATTTATTTCTCTCTCTAAAGTGGAAATATATTGATCTCAATGAGCGATCGCTGAAGCCATCAAAAGTCAAATGCAGGTTCAGTTCTTACACCCCCCGATGAGTGTCTTTAGAAGTGCTCTGTGAGAGAAAGCCTTTTGATGAACAACAGCAATTGTGTGATTATTTGCAACTCTGAACTAGAATCTTGAAAAGCATATCAACTGTGACAGAAGAAAAAAAAGACAAAAAAGAAAAGAAGTTTGACATTCAGAGGAACAGAAACATTTTCATAACTTCAGAAAAATGTGCTCCCTTTCTGATAACATCTGTTGAAAGGAGAATTTTGTAATGAAAGAAAAACTTTAAATATGTACTGCCGAAATGCATTTGTAGAATGCACTGCAATTGTGTGGGTATAGTCAAATTCCCAACAGGATTTGATTCACAAGACCAGAGACCTGCCTGAACATTTATTTGGACTCTAATATATATATTTCACTGGTTAGTTTTTAGTATCACTGTATGTCAGAGCATCCAATGTGCCTGCAATCAAACTAGAGCCAAAAAAGAGTTCCCGTTTGTTCCGCCTATGGTTTAATAATCATAGAGCTTATTAACTCGATGCACTAATGTATATCTGTTGGCAGTAATACTCACAGGATTAGATTGCATACGCCTTTCCTCTCCTCTCCTGTGGGCTTAGAAAGGAAGTGATTTTCCTCACCAGCTGTTAGAAATGAATCTAATCCCACTTGCTCCAATGTTGTTCATCTCTGGGGCTCTATTGTCCTCAGATGTTTGCTGCAACCATAAACGGCACCATCTGATTCATTCTACTAGGACCAGTTAATTAGATAAATCAAGAGTCCTGCTCAGTTGGAACAAACACCTGTGGACAAACGGCACTAACGAAACGGCTCCGACAGGAACACATAGAGATTGATTATTACATGCTGCCTTTGTGAGCATCTGGATGTATAAAAGCAACTTCAAAGGCGGAACAGCGTTAGTCGCTGTCCTGTTTTACACACGGGAAAATGAAAGAATAGGCAAAGAAAATGCTTTACAAGTGCACTTCCTCCTTTTTTCACTTGGTGTCAGCAATGGTTTGGCCAGTTCATTTGCAATATGAATGCACAGTAAAAATTATGGGTTCATGCTATGCATACACCTAAATGTCTCTCAGACACTAGTAATATATGATAAGTACTCTTTGTTATATATGATTTTTGTGAATATTTACTACAGTGTAAGAAGTAATGTAGCAAACTTAAAGAATTGTAATGTTTCAGTTCTGATTCCTCTGTTGAGAAAACAATATTTAAATAAAAAAGGCATAAATACACACATTGTTTAGCACATTCAAAACAACTGCCATTGACCAGAGTGCTTTCCAGCATAATAAACACATTATAAGCAAATACATACATCCACAAAAACACAATTAAATCCTGTTTGCTCTAATCAGATCTTCACAGATGGGGAAGATTTATTGTGCACTGGAAGAGGGTTCTATAAACGAGGAGCAACCACAGAAAAGGCCCCATCACCCTTTGATGTTAATCTAGTTTTGGGAATATGAAGAATTGTCTGGTTAGAAGATCTCATATGCCTTGTGTTTTGATAAGATATCAGGAGGTCAGCAATAGCCTATATTTCAGTGCAATGCTTAAAACACCAACAACAGAATGTTGAAAATAAATCGGTACAGAAATATTAAATCACATTACTGTGATGTTACCATCTAACAGTGTTAGGATGAAGTAAGATGTCACTTAATTTGTATCAATGTTGTCAGTATTTGTTATCAACATTAATGAACTGACTTTATCTGAAAATTTGACTATGTACTATTGTCCACTTGCAATATTGACATGATATTGTCCTGTTTAACACTGCAAAGCTGCCTTGACACAATCTGTATTGTTTAAAGCGCTAAAAAAAAATAAAGGTGACTTGACCTGAAGCATCCACGCTTAAAAATACGGGAAGAACGTTATATGTCGCCCTGGACCACAAGTACTGTAGCACGGGTATGTAGCAATAGCCAACAGTACATTGTATGGGTCAAAATGATTGTTTTTTCTTTTATGCCAGGATATTAAGAAAAGATCATGTTCCATGAAGATATTTTGTAAATTCCCTACAGTAAATTTATCAAAACGTCATTTTTGATTAGTAATATGCATAGCTAAGGACTTCATTTGGACAAATTTAAAGGCGATTTTCTCAATATTTAGATTTTTTTTGCACCTCAGATTCCAGATTTTCAAATAGTTGTATCTCGGGAAAATATGATCATATCCTAACAGACCATACATGAGTGGAAAGCTTATTTATTCAGCTTTCAGATGTGTATGAACCTCAATTTCAAAAATTTGACCCTTACTGGTTTTGTTTTTTCACTATAAAGAACCTTTTGTGGAATGGAGATGTTCTTTGTGGAACCATTCATGCCAGGAAAGAACCTTTTTAGACTGATTTAGAACATTTTATACTGATTTAGGTCTCACACGCTTTAAATAACAGAACACAATGATTGCGTGTGTTTGATTCACTTTCATAAGAGTCATTGGTTCAGGAATCGGACTACATTGTAATGAATTAAAACATACAACGTGGCCAAAGATCTGCCTCAGAGGAGCCATTAGTTGGGGAATTGAACTAAACTATTGAGTAGCCAAAATCATTATGCGCTATTGATTCAGTAGCGATGACACTGAATATTAGCTTAGGAAGCTAAACTTTGAATATTCTAGCACTGAATGTAAACAATGTCACTGAACTGAATGAAAGTCACATATTTTGCTGATTATTGCTGCTGAAAATGACAATTGAAAAAGAAAATTTGGGGCTGTCCCGATTGGTTGGAATGGGAAAAACATTTGGAGTACTATAGACTGCCAAAAATTGTAACAAATCAAGGAGAAGAGTGCAAAAACTGTCTGAGGAACAAAAAGTGTTTGTGGTTGGCCCATTTCAGGTAGGTGAAATATTAGGTTAATATCTTAATTAATACTGCTTGTACGTATCTTTACCACCTATTAACTTCAGTTTGTTAAAATATTGCCCTTTCCTGCAAACAAAGTCCTTCTCTATATGATTTTATTCTGTGGTTTAGACAGTGTGAATTAGCAGAACAATGTATTCAGTACATTAACTGTGCAATCAATGCTGTTGTTTACATCCGAGTATGAGTATGGCCCCACATCTGGGTAGCTGACCAAATCGTGACTCAAGTTCAAACCCTCTATTCTAAATGGCATGTATCCTTTACCCAGTAAACTTTCAGCGGTGTCGCATTGCTACTGTATGAATTACATACAAATAATCCTGTCTTGTTGCTGTTGTAACGGCTTGTTTCTTTGTTTAGCAATGTTGTATAACTCCTAGATTTACATACTGATGCATGTTGAGTGATGTTACAGCTGCTGCTTATATCACCTGCTTCTAATGAAACCTTCAAATGTTTAATGGTATTCTGAGCTGACAGTGCATCATGTATTGTTTGCCTCACAGCTGCATAAAGCCCTATAATTTCTCCCCATATCCCCGTAATTTCTCCTCGGAACTGAACTCAACTGTAACTCAAGCCTGGCTTATTTTTAGACGTTGACCTCCGCTGTGTGAGGAGTCTGTAGCAAACAGAATGATTCCTGTCCCTGGGGGGGTCTGGGTAAATGTTGCTTCCTCTGAGCTTGAGATCTCAGCTTGATATTTAGCTCTCATCTGCAGCCTTCAGAAGCTGAGTAATAAAGCTCACCGCCAGACCTGTTTTACACTATAACTCAGGTGCCAGAAGAATGAGGGGGCTGGAATCTTCATGAATTTTACACAAGGCGCTGTAAAACCACTTTCTTTAGCAGAAAATGTATGCAGGAAGCATTAGTAAGATTTGTGCATATAATGATATAAAGATATCCCTGTGGTTTCATAAGTGAGTTTTATGGCTAAACACCCGAATGTAATATGACAGTCATGATTCCTGTTTCAGCTCGGCAATAAATCCTCCCACACAAGCACTGCAATTCACCCCTAATATCTTCTGATGAAAATTAAAATCCCTCTTTTTTTTGGCACATTCTTTTTGCAGTGTCGATGTATTTGGACTGTTTTTGTTAGTTTGGCTCAGAACTCCAGCAGAGTGGATTTGAAATAAATCAATGCTGCATTAATGGTAAAGTACAGCCTGTCAAATTTACAAGGTATTTACTGCTACAACCTGTGAGTGTGGAGGACTTGCAGTCAGAGGCCATGTCCTCAGATGCAGACAGACTGTGTATGAAGTAGCACTGAGGTGAGCCAGGAGCAGTGCTAAAGGTGTGAAACTGTTCTGTCAGGGGAGTACATGCCCTGTGAGATAAGTGGTGAAACATCACTTTTTCCAACAGGCTTCTGTGTTATTTTTTAATTTATTTATATAACACTGTCCAAGTAAGCGACTTATGAGACTTCTTTCAGATTCCCAACTAATGGCTCGATGAACAAAGCATTATGTCACACAGTGTTAGTACATGCAGTTATCCATAACCTAACCATAAGCTGCTACTCTTCTGCACAATGGTAATGACAAAACTTCAACTAACAGAAACTCTTTCAAATGCCAAACATAATGGAACATTACACATTAACAGATGTTTCCCTTCACTCAAAAACACATAAAATAGCACTTAATTTCAATAGTTACTCTCCATATCCAGCCATATGCAAAGCATGCTGGAAACAAAAAATCACTGCCAAAATAAAATTGCATAATTAAGCATTCTCTTAAAATTAATAGGTAGCCACAAAAAAAAAAAAGCTGCAGCCTGTAAGTTTTGCCTCTTTGACGCCATCTCTGTCTGAAAACCTGCAATTGCAGTTAAGTGCGGAATTATCTTCATGCGTGGGTTTTGCTCCGGCTCGGCTCCAGCGCGGATGAATCTAATGTTTTGGTAGCTGTCAGTCACTGCACCTTTGTGGATATTCACTGTATTTAGGAATCACAGATTAACAGATTTAAATATATGGGCCAAATAAGAATTTTCACCGGATATTGTCATCTAAGAGTAAGTAACAAGTCTAAAACTTTTGTTCTGACCAACTGAGGAAAAACGCAACAGGTGTTTAAATCTAACGATTGGTTATTATCATATCACATCAAACTAGCAAGTTATTATTACTGTTATACTTTGTTCCAAATTGTCAAAATGTTAACAACATCAGTATTGCGTAACTACGTGTATGTATTGTGTATTAGCGTTTCTGTTTCTATACAATCTAATCTCTGATTGACATAAAATTCAAATTTCATATGAAGAAATTCTTTTAGCCAAAAAAGCAAATTATTCTTCCTTAGGACCGGTTCTCTTTACAATAGAAAACTAATCCCACGCAGGCTATCAGCAATCAAATGCACATTTAAAACTGGAGTAATCTAATTTCAGTCACTTATGTGTCATAAACTTTTTGGATTACATTCCGCAATCAAAATGATAAGTTTAATTATTTCTGCTACTGTGAGAAAAGGCTATAAACTATCGGGCACCTGCAGCATTCTCACATGCGATAAAGCTACTAACCAGGATGCCTTCTTTATGTTTACAGACGTGACGTAATGATGCAGTGGCATGCTTGAATTTCCTGCAAAAACCTGTACCACTCAATTAAAAAAAAACATTATTATAAGCTTACCATTGTGAATCGGGCTAAAGTAAGGCGATAGTTTTGAACACTGACTGGTTATTTACTTGCTCAACAATTTATTTTGTATAATTTTTAACCAAAAAAGTTACGGACTGCAACTTTAAGTTTTTTTTTTTTTTTTTTTTTTTTCAAAAAATGAGGAAAACAGATTTAATCTCTCAACATTTTCACAGTATTTACTATACAACACTAAACAACAATTTCTTATAAAATATAGATTTTATTTTTATTTTATTTTAATTCATGAAAATGTGCCCGAATCAACCTATTGCATCACAGTGGATTTAACCTGTTGAAATCAGAATAATACAGAGTTCTTATTAAATACTTAAGCTGAGAGTAAAGTGGTATGTATATTAGTTCTCTGTGAGACATTAGTGTAAGATATTAGAAAAATGTCTAACGGTGTCAAAATATTTGCATATGGTGACAACTGTTAAAAGCTGATGAAATCATTCCCAGTTCCTGCCGTGCAAACATGCCAAAAAGCAAGTACTTCCTGCAAAAGTTACAGGAACTGTATTTGAACACATTTCTCTTTATATTTATGTATATATCACTGCAGTTCCTGACAGTTTTTGGTACAAAGCAACATTTAAGTCAATTATTTATTTATTTATTGGTCCCTCAAAAAGTGGAGAACATTTCCTAATTTTAATTAACCTCTGATGGGTTTCATCTAAAGTTTAAAGTTTGACTATGCTGCATTTATATCTGTTTCTTGGCTTTTGAGATCAGCCTTATATTATAGCAGAAACATAAAAATAAATACAGTACTTCTGTTTTAGCAACAACCGGGCTATACTTTACAATAAGGTTAACTTCATTAAAAGGATAGTTCACCCAAAAAAAAAATTCTGTCCTTAATTACTCACCCTCATGTCGCTTCAAACCCGTAGGACCTTTGTTCATCTTCGGAACACAAATTAAGATATTTTTAATGAAATTCAATTTAAGGTTGAACCACTGATGTCACATGAAATATTTTATCAATGTTCTTGAATGTGGTAGTTGCATTGCTGTCTATGCAGGGTCAGAAAGCTCTTGAAAATAATAAAAAATATCTTAATTTGTGTCCTGAAGATGAACAAAGGTCTTATGGGTTTGGAATGACATGAGGGTAATGAAAGTAATTAATGTCAGTATTTGTATTTTTGGATGAACTATCCCTTTAACATTAAAGCATTATCTTTTACGAAGTAACAGTGAACAATTTTATTTATTAATCTCCTAATGCTACTGTATATATTTTCTAATTAGATCATCGTACATTAACATTATTACCACAGTTTCATAACAAAATGAACATTAACTGACATTGATAAATTCTGATAATTGATGAAAAAAATATTATTTCATGTTAATGCTGTAGTTAACTAACTTTAACATATACATAACCTTATTGTAAACTAATAAAAAACTAAAAACAGCTAGTTGATCAACAGGATGCTGGAGCCTATAGTTGAAAAAGTAGCTAAAATAAAATACCAGTCAACATAAATGATTTTCTTAAAGTCACCGAGCACTCATCACATGATTTGGTCCTTTGCAGCGACTGAGTCAAGGATGTTAATAGGAATGGATGTTAATGGGCCTCTGTACTGGAGGATGTCCAGTCAGTAATGCTGCCCTGATCATGATTCAGGATGTATTTGTACAGCCAGATGGGAAATGTTCTTTTGCGAGACAATCTGTTCTGTTAAGTATTATATTGACAAAATGAAACCTATTTGTAGCGCAGGGCTTTGTTTGCTTCGTGAAGGGATGTTTTATTTCTTAATGGTCTTCTCATTTCATATGGCGGTAATTCTCTCAAATCCAGGAAGACAGCAAATTAGTAACAGGCTGAATTCTGTGTACAATGCTCTCACCCCTGAGATTGTGCCTATTTTTCAGTCACACATTTCCTAACAATTAGTTAAAGCATTCTGACTCTCTAAGGAAGGGAGAATTCATTTAAAGCTCTGGCATGATCTTCTTGATTAATTGTTATGAGAGGCAGCAGATGCATGAAAATCCCATATTCATTCTACTGGGCAAATGGGGGTTATTTTTAGACCAGACAGCTGCCGCGACAAAACCAGACCCACCAAAGTGTCAGTATTCACTGACACTGAGCAACATCTCCTTCAAAATGATAGTTTGCACCAAAAGCCTGACAGCTGACACCATGTAGATCCGCACTTATTAACTGACAGGATCTGCCCCATCGTCTTTCTGGAATCAGATCCATGACTGAGGATAAGATCTAATTGTCTTTTCTGTTTGTAGACGGCTGAACAAAACTGGAAGTATTCAGATGAATAAAAACAGCCAGTATGACAGACCTGTTATAGTAGCAGCAACAGGATTTCGTATTCTATCTGAGATGACACTAATTTAATTCCTACAAAATAATTTTGTGGAAAAATAATTAGATTTTACAAAAAACAATTGTGTCAATGTGCTAATTGGATGCTATTCATGCATATCTTATTGCTGAAGGTGTTTTAGTTTGTGAGTAGTGGTATGCATACATTTAAGTATACATAAAACTATCTTTTCTTGTATAAATCATTTATGTAAAATCGTATATAAACGATATAAGCAAGCTGTTCAGCCTGTTGAGTCTATATATACAGCAATGAGAAGTTTTTTACTATGCTTATTTATATGAAATCATAATTAGATCACGTGAAATCATTATTGGCTGAAAGAAAATCGTTATTTGAAGCTTAAGTTTGTCCTCCTTTTCCAGAAATCCTGTGTGTATCACAGGGAGATATGCAACAGCAAATACATGAATAAGTAGAGACAGATGATAAAATGTGTCTACAGGAGTTAAGTCAGCTAAAATGGAGCCAGGAAGCAGCCATGTCTGACCTGTTGTCAGAGGTATGAAGAAGACAGCCGAGTCATTCCGCCTATTCCCAGGAAAGCCATGATAGATTCAGATACCATTTCTAATCCATCTATTTTATCTCCATTGTTTTGGCCCAAGGGGTCAGTCAGTCTGCTTTAGTTCTACATTAGTACTACACACACACACAAAACATCTTTACGGCGTCTGTTATCCAAACATTTCCAAGACGGAGATAAGAACGGATAAAATGGAAAAAAACAGGGTAAAACAGAGGGAAATATTATGAACAGTATGAACCAGTAATTTATTGATTTAATTTATTCTGCTTCATTTTATTCACCATTTTGTTGATATTCAGTCAGAAATTCTATTCTATTCTATTCTATTCTATTCTATTCTATTCTATTCTATTCTATTCTATTCTATTCTGACATTCTTCAAGAAGGAAAGCCACTGGTTTAAGGCTCTCACAGATGTCTAGTCACATTTAGATCTGATGATTGTCTTTGCCAGACTTACGGCTTCATTTCTTTATGAAACAACGTTTGAATTTGTTATTAGTGGTTAATCGAGCTATTATCAACTTGGAATGTAAGAACAATATATCTGACGTCTGCACTAGAGTACTTACCAAGCATATTGCATAAAAAACAATTGAAAATAATAGTAATGGAATCTTATTTAACTCTATCATCATTGGCATTTTGGGTTTATTAATTAACCAGAGCTGTAACTCCCAGTCTGTGAGTGTGTTTTTATTTAAGGTCAGTGAAATATGAATCAGCAGAAATAAGGCTGTCCAGAGAACACCACCACCTGGCAGATCTGTCATCCAGAGAAGTGCTGAGATGGAGGATACAGCTAATAACCAAGGGACAGTGAGCAGCATACATAACCACAGCGTTTACAGACAGGTTATCTCTAATTTATGCAGACTACTGGGAATGTTCGCTTTATAGCGGCGTTAGTGGATTAGCCATGATATCACATGCTGGAGCAGATGACCTTTTATAGATCATTCAGCTGATATACTTTTCAAGAGGGGGAAGCACAGTATATTATGACACAGCCATTTATAATGTATTGACCTCAAACTCTGAAGGGTACAGGATTAACTTTTTGATGTTTTTAGATATGGAGTTCTTTGCTTTTCACATTACGAAGCATTGTTGATCATCTCGGATAGCTGTTTATGAGCATTAGATGAGACCAACACAACTCGATGAAGCATATCTACACCATACACTATTTTTTTATAGTAACTTGTGACAAAAATAATGGAAGCAGTCTTTAAAGGGTTTCTAATTTGAGTTGGAGTACCATTAAAGTCATTTGCAGTGGGATTTAAAATAAAGCTATTACGACCTGGATTTGTTTAATTCAAACACAGATAATCATTGGGTCCGTTCACATGGTCCACTGAGCAAATCCAATCATCCTGACACCATTCATTTGGGCTCCTTTTGTGGTCTTTGTCCATTCCAGGATGACAGTCTGAAAGAGATGTGAGATTAAGTGCTCAGTGTGTGGGGCTGAAGTAAAGGTATTTATGAGCCTTCACGTCAGTTCATAGAGGAACTTCTTTTACATCATGCCTACAGTGGACAATGTTAGAAAAAGACCTCCATCGCAACATGCATAGTTTAGAAAATGATATGCCCTTTAAAATACAGGTAACACTTCACAATAACAGTGCATGAATAGTCAACTCACCCCAGTGTTGTTGTTAATCACACATGAATTCATATGACTCATATCGTAGTTAAGATTAGTTCTTGATTAGTATATGCCTCAACTCATCATTAGTTCATATTAAAGTAATATTTAATTTGGGTATGAGTACATGATTATATTTTGGTATTGTAAAGTGCAAGCCTATCAACAGTTAAATTTTCACAATAGTGCATTAAATGTATGATGCTAAAATACTAGAAAACTGTAAATTATTTGGTTTGATTAATGTGACTGCAAAGTGTATAAACTTATGTTATTTGCACACCATTGCGAAGCGAATGTTCACATTGTTTTATCGATTATTCATGGGATGTTTTTCATGTCACTCACACGAATGAAATCATTGCCTAATTCTGTCCTCCATTTTTTGATACAACGGACGTGCCAATCTGGATGTGTAAATAAGTTATTTGCTGATTGGCTCGCGTGACAACACATTGTGCGATTTTTCCACTGAAGAAACTTGTGCAGAAGACGCGATATTGCGTCGCCCAGCTCAAAGTCACATCTGTTCGTGCCTTTGCATTGACTTTGGCTGGCCACACACCAGATGTTTTTCAAATCTTAACCGATTTTAAAACCATGGGTACGGTGACCATGAGGGGACATGTTCGTAGGAACGTGATAATATGTCCACGAGATATTCATTCGTGGGAACGTCATATTATGTCATGGCCACGAGATAATTGTGTCCAGGTAAATTCTTATGTCGTGGCCACACAATGTGAGCGTCCCCGAACTCAAATCATAAACATCAAACATGTTCACAAAGAGGTTGATTGACAGGTGATCTGACCAATCATAACAATCTGCCATCTTGCCCGACAAACAAATCAGACAGGAGAGTTGATCAACTTTGTTGGACTTAAACTTCAAAAAAATGTTGTGTATTGACGTCTTTCCGTGGTTGAAATAAAATATGTTATAATGTTTATGTTTATTTCTTGCTTTAAAGTGAAAATTTGATGTTTATCTGCGAACTGCAGGGTTTCATTTGGTTTTGTTTGTGTTTTTTTTTTGTGATTTGGTGCTCATTGACTGCCATTATCTGACTGGCAAACTGCAACAGTTTAAATATGTTAATTTGTGTTCTACTGAAGAAATTTCATTTTTGGGTGAACTATCCCTTTAAGTAAATATGAAAATACGATCAAGAAATTATAAAAAAAAAAAAAAAAAAAGACAAAATTTTACAGCTGAGACCTTGTTTCAGAACTGAAGTAACCTGCTCTGTCTTATCTGCCAGCGAGTTGTCCGTTAACTAAGGTGGGTGGGTTTTTGCGACGGGTCGGTTGTTCTCCATTAGTTTTTCTTCTCTAGTCATGTTTGATTTCCCAAGTCTTGTGTCACTGTCTAGCAGTCTAGTTGAAACATCTAGTGTGCGCATTGCAGTGTAAATTTCGTTGACAAATAATTTTGGTCATAAGTTTCATCAACTACATTTTTTCACAGACGACTACAAAAAAAACCTACAAAAAACGACGACTACAAAAAAAACACCTACATTTTTTCACATGGGTGACTTGCAGGCACTCTCTGTGAGTCCATCCTGCCTGGAATTTGGGCCAAATGACTCTAAAGTCGTCCTGAAATCAAGACAGGGCTATGCACCCAAGGTACCTTCGACTCCATTCAAAGCCCAGGTTTAAACAGTCGGAACAGCTTTTCGTTTGCTTCGGCCGCACCAAAGGGCTTCTGGTCACGAAACAGAGACTATCCAGGTGGATAGTTGAGGCTATTATGCTGGCCTACTCCTCCTTGGGCCTCCTTTGCCCCTCGGGAGTGAGAGCCCACTCGACTAGAGGCATGGCCTCGTCGTGGGTGTGGTCTAGCGGAGTATCCATGGTGGATATTTGTGTGGCAGCAGGCTGGGCCTCTCCGTCCACATTTACCAGGTTTTATAATCTGGATGTCCTGGCCTTACAAACCCAGATCCTTTCGGCATAATGGATAAAATTCCAGTACTGTTCTAGTACGCTGTTGGCCCTTTGTTCAAATGCTGAGGCTGTACTACCTTCTGGACAGACTTTCGGTTATGACCTCTTAGTTCCTGTTGAATTAAAGTCTCGAACTGCTTGTCATCCCCGCTAGCACAGCAGGATTGTACTGGTTTCCCATAGTGTCTTCAACGCAGTACGAGTAAAAGTTTCAGAAGGGAACGTACTTACTTGCGTAACCTTGGTTCCCTGAGATACGGGAACGAGTACTGCGTTGCTAGCTGTGCTAGTCACTGCCGACTCAGACGTTGGTTCAGTCAAAGAATCTGAGTCACTGTGGCGAAGCACCCACTTATATAGCCAATTGCCCTGACCAATAGCCTTGCAGATACACTCCGCTATTTAAAAAGTGCTTAAGGATTTTCCCATAGTGTCTTTGATGCAGTACGAGTGAAAGTATCGAAAGGGAACTATTGACATTTTCATCAATGAATAAAAATGACATGGCATTTTTAATCTACCTAGCGGGACATAAGCTAGCGTACATTTGTTGCACATCTCTTAAAACGTAAAAAATAATATCTGTGAGTAAGAAAAGAGCAACACCTCGCATAGCACACAAGTACTCTTTGGTGTCTTATGAACGGAGAAGTACACACAAAATTATGTCGAATTGAAGAGCATTCACGTAAACACACTTGGTTATGTTTAATCTGAGTGTAAACAATTGGGAAAACGTCGGAAGTGTATCAGTACATTGCACCCATGTATCTGGTTTTAATGGGATAGTAGCCTAATTTAGTTGCTATTGTCTGTGGTATTTATGTTAATCAAGCAACAGAAGAAAGACAGGAAATCACTGAGTGAATCGCTTTAGTAGCCCTAATAAAGATTGATCTAACTTTATTTATATAAATATGTCTGCTTGAAAAAATGAAGAATTTGGTAAACAAGTTGTTATAAAGAATGCATAATTAACCCATGTTCTTGTTTCTTCATTAAAAAAGTGGTTTAATTTTAATTGTAATATTAAGGCAGCAGATAAATCGATGTCTCTCATGATAATACCTTCATATCAAACCTATACTATGAGTTTAGTAATTTTAGAGAATCTACTGTAGATTTAGTCGACTAAAACTAGACTAAAACTAAAACAATTCAGATGACTAAAATATGACTAAAACTAAATGGCATTATAGCTAAAAGACTAAATCAAAATTTGCTGTCAAAATTGACACTGGCGCATTCAGAGGATTATAAGGCTAAAATTAGCTGAAACTTAGTCTTCCCATTGTTTAAAAATTGATTAAGATTTGAAAATTGTAGTGTGTGTGGCCTATATAGAGATTTGGTTAAAACAGCTTAAAATAATTGCCTGTATTCTTAAACACCTCTCATTGTCAAAACTGAACACATCAACAAATAAATGTGATTTAAACACATGAACTTTACATTAGGTTTAGTTTCTGTTTTATGTACATTTCTCTCAGAGTTTTGCCAAGATGATGTGTATATTTAACTAATAGCATGTAGATGGATGTGAAATGCTTAAAAATGTAAATCTTGAGACTGCACACTTTGAGATCCTTCCCGCTGTGATCTTTAGTTTCATTTTTCAGGTTCCCACGTAAAATCTTTCATCTACAAAGAGACAGACAAGATTATTATCAACGTTTTCAACATATCTTATCATTTGGTCTTTTAAAAAGCTCATCAAAGTGATGCACACTTTCTAACACGTTTTTTTGTGATGTTAGCAATTAATTGGGCTATTTATTCAGCTTTTTATAAATATATGTGATAAAATAAAACTTGATATGATATGTATAAAGAGAGTGAGAGAGACATTAGTAGATAAAAGTAACTTTTTCTCAAGGGTGACTGATTAACACTGAATATATTATATTGTCATTTGTGCATAAAAAAAAAAAAAAAAAAAAACTAGCATGAAATATCACAGTTTATCACTTGATGACAGTGGGAAGACTTGTTAGCTACATATGTGTTGACTGAAGGTGAACATCAGAGGTACGAAATGCACTGACAATGGAGACACTCAATGTGTAGATATTACCTGGTGTCTTTAAGAAAGCAAACAGACCAAATTAATGAATCAATAGAAATGGCATATCAGTAGTCAGGGCGAGTTCTGTCTCAACGCATCAGTGTGTTCCTGCTGCTGAACGCGGTTGTCATAACGTGATGGCCTCGTAATGTATTGGGCCACTTGTCTGACAACACTTCACCCAAAATAAACTAAGCCCAAGAGGCACAATCCATCTCACTGAAATGGTGCAATGAACTGTCTGTGTAATTTCACTCCAAACTAGCAGGGTTTCTACATGCTGCGATGACAGAGAGATGAAGTCATACATCATTTCCACCTGATCAGAATGTGTGTGTGTGTGTTAAGAACTGTGAGAAATGTATAGGTAAATGATAAGACATGTAGTTGTAGAAAAGTATCAAATGAAATACTGAAATTAATGTTAATGAATGGATACCATAAAAGCAGTCCATCGTTCGCTATTAGTAATGAAGGGATAGTTTACTCAAAGATCATAATTTACTCCCCCTCATGTCATTCCAAGTCCAACATAAGAATGTATTTAAAAATGTCTCAGTGGTTTTTGTCATTGCAAATAAAATATCCTCTTTAATGTTCAACAGAAGAAATGTTGTTCATTCATGGTTGGAATGGATGAAGGAGAGTAAATTATGACAGAGTGTTCATTTTTAGGTGAACTATTCCTTAATCGTTTAATAGAAGTGTGATTTTCTTCATTTATTGGCTAAATTCTTTATTTCTTTTCCTGTGTCTCAGTCTAAATGAGTTTCTGCTCTGACCACTTGAGATGTCTTCGTGGTAGCTGTGATTTGTAATTAAAGAACAAATAATGGATGGTTGTCACTTTCTATTCTTGTGTGGGGAGTATAATTGAACCAGGCAGCCAGAAAACAAACCATCATGGCCAGAGCTTAAATTAATAGATATTCGTCACATACTTTGATGCAGTTGTGCCAAGTGACCTTTCCGTTTATTGTTACTTCTTTTGTTTTTCTGTCACTGATTGATATGTGGATTTCTGTTGTATTGTTTAACATCACACTAGTTTCGGTAATACCTCTTGAAGAGTGCTGCTTTGGCACTAGCACTATATTTAGCACAATGTAAGTTAACATTGATTAATTTTCTTACAGTAAATTAATTTATTTATTTAAAAAAAAAAAAAAAAAGTACAGTTAGAAATCCTAAAAGCAGAATTATTCACTATTACTCACTTGCTAAAGGTACATGAGAGTGATCTCAGTCAGATATAAAACATACTGTCTCTGCACAGAGTGAAGACTTTTTTTGTCTTAGCCTAGTCTTGAACTTTAAGAAAGTGCCTCGAGTGGTTTGCCTGACTCAAAGTGGTTCAGTGGTTTAGCCTCAAGCTCAAAAAAACAGGTCTATTATATCCTTAAATAAATCTAAAACGGCCCTTGTCTGTCAAGATCCGAGTGAAGTAAGACCAAAACTGGTTTCACAAACTACAGGGCAACTTCTACAGGCCCCAAAGTGATTCTGTTACTGGGGGAGAGACGAGAGCATTTTCTTGGTTCAGGTGCCAGTGGGATAAATGATGCATGAGCAGCTGTCCTCTCTGGCACTTGGATCTTTCACAGCTGTGTTTGAACACCATTTATTGTTGCTTTTTCTCCATGCCACACACACAGGACTAAACATGTTGATATGGCAATTGGTAAGGACGGGGCATGCTCTGGAAGGTGGTTTTCACGCATTCTGGGTGACCTGATTCAACGTTTCACACCTCTGCCTTCTATAACTGACAAGGTCAGCTAGTAGACATGCTAAAGTCACTATATTCAATAGTCCATTGGGAAATATTGATGACACCACTAATGTAGATGAAGCTTGCAACAAACATGCCTTCACCGGTGACGTTTGGCATTTTAACTTCCTTATGGGCTCAGGGTCTGCCAAGCTCATGATTGGATGTTTCTTGGCTGCCTTTCTCGCTGACATTTCCACACTTTGAGCATGACACTCGCTCCTTTACATTTTAATGTTTTGTTTTGCTGAAAGTCATGGCGAATGGATACTAAGTGGTTTTTTAACATTTACCTTGAATATTGCCTCTATTTTCATCCATTAGCTACAGACTCTCTCAGCCCGCCAAGACCACAGAAGTCATGACCCACTGAAGAGGTGCAGCGCATATTTAAAGAGCTTCAAAACGCTGTCAGTTATTCATCTCATTCCAAGGCTCTAGAATACAATTTACAACTGATTCTGCTTACAGTATCTTATTTGTGTGCTACAGAAGTGCAGCGTAACAGAAGAGCAGATAAGAAACTGACATGAGTACAAACTGGTAACCTAAGAAATTGTCAGGAAAGTTAATGGTTGATTAGATTTTGTTTTTAATATATATATATATATATATATATATACACACACACACACACACATTTATTTTAAACTTAAACACCAAATTCACTGAAAACCTCTGATGACTAATTTTCTCTCTTTTGTTAAAGTTTGTCCTTGTTCTCTGTGCACATGTGGTTGTTGTTGCTTTTAATCATGTGGGAACTAGTCGTCCAGATGTTGTGTGGTGCTCAGTAGTGACACAGAGATGTTCTTGGCACAGCTGGAACTGTTCACGCTCTGCTCTCTATGGACTCAACCAATGAACTGATTTAAAGTCGCTCAAAATGAGAAAAGCAGAAGATCACAAATCTAAGGGACTGTTTAGAACCAGCATTGGCTGTTTGGTGCAACCAGGAACATTGTCCTGGGCTTTGTAATGAGAGAACCCATAATCGCTTTACACATCCTAGTATATATGTGACAGGAGGCAACTAAATGTTTTTTTGAGTCAGACTATATAAATTCAAGTGAAGAGCATTCTTCTGTATTAATTTCTGATCTTCCAGTATAGTACCATGCTATGTTAATTCATACATGGATTGCACTTGTAAAATTGCTTGCAAGTGCAAGCTTGTTGGAAAAGTTCAGCTGGTAAGCACAATTGACCCTTCGCTGGGAGTTTGATTGACATGCAATCTGACCAATCATAATGCAGAATGCATTTTGGCATTTTGTCCGAACAAACAAACCAGACAGGGGAGTACATTAAAGTCAGCAAAATTGAATTTGAAAAATGGTGTGTATTGATATCTTTCCGCAGGTTGAAAAAAAATACCTTCTGATGTTCATGCATGTTTATTTTGTGTAATAACTAATTAAGAAAAATAGATGATCCATTCACATGTTGCTTGAACTGAGGCACTACAGCGATCTGTCACAAGACGATAAAAAACCACAAAACGGTGTTTATTGTTTTTTTGTTTTTTTTAAAAAAGACAAAATTTGAAAGCTGAGACTTTTTTCATATCAAACGTAACCTGCATTGTCTTGTCTGTGAGCACATTGCCAGTGTCGTTTTTCACTTTGTAAGTACATGACCATGGGTTTTTGGACATAGCAACAGTAGCTAAAGGGGGATGGTTCTTTGCCTTCTTTGATGTGGAAATCTCCTGTACATTTTTTCTGTTTAAGTCTGGGTAACATCAGGATGTTCGCTAACAGTATACCATTGGAAAGGTAAGTGCAGAAATAACACACTTCTCATTTAAGGAGTTATTTGAAAAGGCATTTCAATAAATAAAGTGTGTTATTTCTATAAGGTAAGTACTTTTGTGTTAAAATTGTGTATAACAGTTAGCAGAAGATGGATATTAAAGTCTATGAAGTTTTAAATATGGATAATTTTTTTGTTTGTTTTTACAAAAACACATCAGTTCGCTTCAAAAGGCCTTTATTAAATCCTGGAGCCTTGTGGAATACTTTTTATGATGGATGGATGCATTTTATTTTGCTTCAAAATTTCAACAGCCATTCACTGCCATTATAAAGCTTGGAAGAGCCAGGACATTTTAATGTAACTTTGATTGTATTTGTCTGAAAGAAGAAAGTCATATACACCTAGGATAGCTTGAGGGTACATCATGAGGTAATTTTCATTTTTGGACTAACTATCCTTTTAACATTTTGGGAAAGAAAGTAATAAATGTTTATCAGATTCTTTAACAAACTCTAGTCTACATTTTGTTTATAGTATGGTGATTGTTTTCATCACTTTGTGCATTTCGACCTTTAAATGGAGTTAAGTATTTTCTGTTTATTGGATTGCTTCTTATGAAACTGTTAGCTACATGTTAAGAGGGAAAAGGAAGAGAAAAAAAAAATATACAGGTCCTTCTCAAAAAATTAGCATATTGTGATAAAGTTCATTATTTTCTGTAATGTACTGATAAACATTAGACTTTCATATATTTTAGATTCATTACACACAACTCGAAGTAGTTCAAGCCTTTTATTGTTTTAATATTGATGATTTTGGCATACAGCTCATGAAAACCCAAAATTCCTATCTCAAAAAATTAGCATATTTCATCCGACCAATAAAAGAAAAGTGTTTTTAATACCAAAAAAGTCAACCTTCAAATAATTATGTTCAGTTATGCACTCAATACTTGGTCGGGAATCCTTTTGCAGAAATGACTGCTTCAATGCGGCGTGGCATGGAGGCAATCAGCCTGTGGCACTGCTGAGGTGTTATGGAGGCCCAGGATGCTTCGATAGCGGCCTTAAGCTCATCCAGAGTGTTGGGTCTTGCGTCTCTCAACTTTCTCTTCACAATATCCCACAGATTCTCTATGGGGTTCAGGTCAGGAGAGTTGGCAGGCCAATTGAGCACAGTAATACCATGGTCAGTAAACCATTTACCAGTGGTTTTGGCACTGTGAGCAGGTGCCAGGTCATGCTGAAAAATGAAATCTTCATCTCCATAAAGCTTTTCAGCAGATGGAAGCATGAAGTGCTCCAAAATCTCCTGATAGCTAGCTGCATTGACCCTGCCCTTGATAAAACACAGTGGACCAACACCAGCAGCTGACATGGCACCCCAGACCATCACTGACTGTGGGTACTTGACACTGGACTTCAGGCATTTTGGCATTTCCCTCTCCCCAGTCTTCCTCCAGACTCTGGCACCTTGATTTCCGAATGACATGCAAAATTTGCTTTCATCCGAAAAAAGTACTTTGGACCACTGAGCAACAGTCCAGTGCTGCTTCTCTGTAGCCCAGGTCAGGCGCTTCTGCCGCTGTTTCTGGTTCAAAAGTGGCTTGACCTGGGGAATGCGGCACCTGTAGCCCATTTCCTGCACACGCCTGTACACGGTGGCTCTGGATGTTTCTACTCCAGACTCAGTCCACTGCTTCCGCAGGTCCCCCAAGGTCTGGAATCGGTCCTTCTCCACAATCTTCCTCAGGGTCCGGTCACCTCTTCTCGTTGTGCAGCGTTTTCTGCCACACTTTTTCCTTCCCACAGACCTCTTGCTTGAGGGTGTCAATGATGGCCTTCTGGACAGCAGTCAGGTCGGCAGTCTTACCCATGATTGCGGTTTTGAGTAATGAACCAGGCTGGGAGTTTTTAAAAGCCTCAGGAATCTTTTGCAGGTGTTTAGAGTTAATTAGTTGATTCAGATGATTAGGTTAATAGCTCGTTTAGAGAACCTTTTCATGATATGCTAATTTTTTGAGATAGGAATTTTGGGTTTTCATGAGCTGTATGCCAAAATCATCAATATTAAAACAATAAAAGGCTTGAACTACTTCGAGTTGTGTGTAATGAATCTAAAATATATGAAAGTCTAATGTTTATCAGTACATTACAGAAAATAATGAACTTTATCACAATATGCTAATTTTTTGAGAAGGACCTGTATATATATATTTTTTTTTTCCCTTTACTATTGCGATTGTAGTCAGTACTAGAAAAGAAATGATGATAAACAAATTATCCCTAATGGAAAGAATTTTGCAGGAAAAAAACATTTGTGCCAAACAAAACCATTTCATTCTCCACAAATGAAACATTCGAATGCAACACCCCGCTGACCTCTCTATGTGGTCTGCATTATGAAGAATTAATTACTCTATATTACGCTATTTTGGATAAACATTACTCACACCACAACAGACATTGCAAATGCTCCTGCATTTCTCTATGTGGATATGAGGCAACAGCTACACAAATTGATTGATTCATCTCCTAAAGGTCATTTTCCTCCATTTCCTTTTACGCAGAACTAAACATGGTAATTAACCGTAACATTAGCGCTGTCTTTCTGATGGCACGCTTTCAAATGTTACATCTCATTATCCTGTGGATCTGAACAGACATTTGAGGTATTACTGTGCTGAGCAAATGAGCAGTAATAGCACTGGAGACCCTCTCATCTGCTAATGGACTATCTCATGTATCCTAATGCTGCTATTATCTGAGTGTTGTATGTGTACTGATGCTCATACTGTTGACTGAATTAGTCTGATCTGTATGATGGCTTCCTTTGAAGTGTGATGCTGTTCAAAGATGGCTAGAGGAGATCTTTACAAGTACTGAAAGTTTTCCATGAGTGAACTTGATCAATTGAGTTAATGATGGTTTCTTGGCATGTTCTCCTGCTTGCGGCAATTTATAGCAACATACTGTTTTCCGCTGTCACAGATGTTTGGTGACCAACAACATCTGTACTTTACACCAGCGTGTGAAAAAAGGAAGGAAAAAGGAAACCAAATCCACTGAACATGCTGTGAACTCACAAGAGACAGCTCAGCCTTTGTTTTGCCCAAACTTCTCCCTGTGTTCCCCATCATAAAGGCAGCAGGCAGATGTGTGCTGCAGCTGGGAGATGATCCAGGGAGGACCACCACGTTCAGTGTTTCCATGGGCCATCCTTAATCACAGCTGCTGCCATCTATTCAGAGCAGAGAACACAGCAGCACTCTCACCTCCCAGTGCTTAAATGGACACAAGAGAACAACCTGCAGTTTCTCCATTAGCAGTCTGCTGTATACAACTACACACACTTGCTGTGGCAGTAATCTAAGAACAGACAACTGTGCTATTTGATTTCAATTTTGCTTAAGATAAATTGAATTCTAAAGCAATTTATTTATAGATCCTTCAAAAATCAACCAATAAATTTTACGATTTCAAAGAAACAATAACTTGGGACCAGATTGCACAGAACAAAATATGATTTTGAGATCCATCTTTTCACACTGAGGACAACTGAGGGCCTCATATGGAGCTATTACAGAAGGCTCAAACACTCACCGATGCTCCAAAAGGGAACACGATGCATTAAAATTTTGAATTTGAAGAAATGTCCTTCTGAAGCATCAGTGAGTGTTTGAACTTTCTGTAATAGTTGCATATGAGTTCCTCAGTTTTCCTCAGTGTAAAAAGATGGATCTCAAAATCATACACTAATTGTTGGAAAGGGTTCAAATACACAAAAAATGCTGAAAAGGATTTTTCTGAAGAACAGCGAGCAGTTTAACTGTTCAGGACAAAAGGACTTAAGAACAACTATCACTAAACAAAAAAGCACAGCTGTGGATCATTCAGGTAACAACACAGTATTAAGCATCAGGTGCATGTAAACTTTTGAACAGGGTCATTTTTATAAATTCCGCTATGATTTTCTCTTGTGGACTATATGCCAATGTCTTTTATGTGAAAATCATATTCAGGTAAGCACTAAATAACATGCATTTAGTATGACCCCTCTTATTTTGGTGAAATAATTAACATTTTGCAGATTCTACAAGGTGTATGAAAACTTTTGACTGTATATTACTCCAGCACAGTATTTTAAGCAAGTTTCTAAGTAAAAATAAAACCGCAAATTCAGATTATTAGCATTGCTGGCAATTCTGGTTTATTTTTTAAAAATTTGTTCATAAATAAATAAACAAGAAAAAAATGTAAAAACAAGAATATGCTGGTGACAGAGAGACATCTGGCGATTCTACCCCCTCATGGCTAACCTTTGCTTACACAAATTTCTTCCAGGGTGACTTCAAGCCTCAGGGCAGAACAAAGAGCATTTATATTCCATACACAAGCACAGAGCAGCTTAACGGGCTGTTGTTTTGCCCAGGGGGGTGCATATGCCAAGACAAGACACTTCGAGCCCTTACAATATGTGTTGAGCACATATTGCTAAATTAATGGTGAAATTCGTGCACTGCATTGTATACAGTCACTCTGAGTGGGGTGACCTCACAAAGCAAGACAAAGTTAATTACAGGAGCTCAGAGTTCAAACACCTCTACATTGATGCAGGGGCACCTTTTAAGTGTAGTCCTTTCGCTGCTTTTCTGAAGTGCTCAAGGTCAAGAAATGCTCTTTAAAATCTTTTCATCAAACTTAGAAATCCGGTTAAAAGCAGATAAATGGCAAAGAGTAAACAAAGGTTTACTCACAGGTTTTATTTGTCATTACTTAGTCAACTGAAAGTAAAAATCATCATGAATGTATACTCCTGATTTTGCTGAGTTTGATGTGTTCCTGGGTCAACATATTTTGTTGACCCTGGAGCAACATTTTAATCCAAAAATTCTGTCTTGACCACATCCCTACACCCAGTGGTGGATAGTAACGAAGTAGTTGTAATTTGTTACTGTACTTAAGTACTTATCGTACTTTTTACTTCACTACATCTTAAAAAAACATATCGTTACTCATTATAATATATCACCTGCTCCGGGATGCAGAAGCGTTGTCTGATTCATGAACAAACTGGTTCTTTTCAAAGAACCTGTTAAATCAGTTCGCAAATCGCACCAAACGATTCATTCACGAATTGGAAATTATCCGATTGCAGCTCTTCTCGAGTCGACAACTCAACGTGGGACTGATTTAAATGAGCTGTTTAGAGCGAGTCTCCAATGAACTGAACCAGGAGAGCGTGCGCGCGACTGATGCTGCGAAAAGTAAGTTACAAATGTCGAATTTTAGGATTATTGTAAATGAAATTCATATTTAGGTCAAAACGGTCACTTGCTGCTGTAAAGGGTGATCTATTTAAGCACATTGAAATGCAGACACGTCTCTACATTTTTGGTCAAAAACATTTGGTCAGAACATTAAAATAGGACAGATCAACGTTAAATATAGCTCATGCACGTTCATGTTAAGTTTTTTTTTTTTTTTAAATGCTACGCATTTAGCCTAGCCCTGGGTGACGTCTGTTTTTTTATATTATCAATATGGATCAACTATAGCTATGTGTTTATTCATAATAACCATACTGAAAATAAGTAAATATTGTTAGCTAGTGCTATCTAGCTAACAAGCTTGCTAGTGCTAAGTTGAGGTAATTTTTAGATGTAAAGTCCAAATATTTTTATTCAACCACCTAGATAGATTGCATCTGAGGGAAAATAAATGGATGTGATGTTCAGAACATGGTAACTACCGTAATTATCAAAGTGGGAAGTGATGCCATCTGGGGGCATTTGGTCAGGAGTGCTTTTATTATTAAAAAAATAATTATATTCTTAAAATGTTCTTCCTAAATTCAGGCTCTCATATCATATAACTGTGACATTCTGCAAAACAACAAGCTTTAAAACACTTTTTTACTTGCTGGTGAAAATTTGATGTTCAAATCTGTTTTCTCTGAGATACCTGGCAGTGTAAGCTTCACAGTGAACATTACTACATCATTCTCATTAATGTAGTCCATATCAACAACAAAAATGTATATCCATACTCCATACAGTGGCTATTTTGGGAAAATCCCAGGTATTTTAAGTAGTAGGATTATAAAAAAATATGTGCTAATCTAAAATTAAATCAAGTAGCCTATCTGTACTTTTTTTTACTTAAGTACATATTAAATTTAGTACTTTTGTACTTTCACTCAAGTAAAATTGAAAAAGGAGTACATTTACTTTTACTGGAGTGATATTTTATTATACGTATCTGTACTTTTACTCAAGTCCATGATTTGTGTACTTCGACCACCACTGCCTACACCTAAACCTAACCTTTAAACATGAGTAGAAATCAGAGGAAATGACAGATGAACCAAACACTGATTATAAGTCTAAATGTCACAAAAACTATAAACTCTTTTTTTCTAATCTATCTGGTTAATCACAGTGTTGTTCCAGGGTCAACAAAGATGCTGATCCAAGAACATGTCGCACTTGGTAAAATCAGGTTCTGCTAACGGTTGACATGTCCAGTACCAACAGCTTTAGTGATGATAGACCTGCCAGGCAGCACTTTGCCCCCTCCAGTTACAGCCATTTATACTCCCTTTACAGCAGGATCAAACGCTCTCAATCTCTACCACACTTGCCCTCAGGAATATATAATCCAGAACAGTATTTAGTGCAAGATCTCCTCTTAAAATAGAAGTTTTGCCTTCTTTTAACAGCTAAGTCAACACTGTAAGATAAAATTAATCATGCGTGCTTTTCTTAAGCGAACATTGTCAATCAGCTACCTGTCAAACCTTCACAAAAGGTGTGGGAAGTTAATTAGGGTCAATTAATCTTATACATGAACAGATGGGCTCCGCCTGAATACCACAGTTATCCAGGTTCTCATTTAATCTGTCTTTGAATTCTGTTGACAAAATGTCCATCATATTACGCTCTGAGCTGTGGTAGGTCTGGAGCGAAGCCTGCAGTCTCTGGCTTTATTAATGAGGCTGACTGAGGTAGGCTATGAGATCAACCTCGGCTGTCTGGAGACAGGAAGAACAGGCACAGTGTGAAAATGCAGAGAACGGTGTGCAGTGAGTAACCGATTATACTTAAAATAGTTTGGCTGAAAATTCTGTCATCATGTATTCATCCTTGTGTCGTTCCAAACCTGTATGGCCTTCTGATTTGGATAAAATAAGATATAATGAAAGTCAGTATAATGAATATATATAATAAAACAACATTGCACGACACTTTCATTGTATGTACAAAAACAAAACTCTGAGACATTTTTTTAATATAATATATTCTTTTGTGTTCCACAGAAAAAAACAATAGATCCTCTGCAGTGAATGGGTGCCATCACACTTTAAAAACAACTTAAAAAAGATGTTTCAACTTAAAAAAAGTAAGTGTTGTGCTGCCTTAAAATTGTAAGTTTTCTCAAATATGTACGTTTTCATGTAGTACAACTTCATGTTGACTAAACTTAAAAGTTTAAGGCAGCATGAATGCTTAATTATTTTTTTTTTATTTGAAACAACAAAGTTTTTTTTTACACTGAATAACACTCATTCCAAAGCTCATTCCTTGTTGTTCTTTCACATCAAAACCAACCAGCATTATTAAATTTGAACTGTTTTTACTTATAAATCGTGATTGATTAGTGCATATGTCTCTTCTGATTCAGACAAGCTGACGTTTTCACTGGAGAAAGCAATATTATAGATATAGGACTCATATTTAGCTGAAAGCAATGGTTTGAAGTTAAAAGCATCTTGATGATGAATTATTATTTTTTTTTTTACAAACATGTAGAATTTAGCTTCACAACACGTCAATTATCACAATAATCCACAAGTGATCAATGGATCACTTGTGGATTATTGTGATGTTTTTATCAGCTGTCTGAACTCTGTCTGAACACAGAGGATCCATTGGTGAGCAAATGATGTAATGCTGAATTTCTTTAACTCTTAGTTTAACAGAGAAAGCTTAAGCTTAGTCCCACACTAAAATAAAATGTAAATCTGAGCTGTTTCAACTGAAAGAAACTTGCACTGACTGATCTTACAATATATCTGGGCCTTTGTTTTGTCTCAAAATGACACCAGTAATGTTTTTTTTTTTTTGTTTTTTTTTTCCTAAGGTATGTTAATGAAAATGAATTAAATGTACTATAACCGAGAAAAAAAAAAAAAAATTACTTAATTGTCCTAGGCCCGGTTTCATAGACAGGGCTTAGCCTAAGCCAGGTTTAGGCCATAGTTCAATTAAGACATTTAGGTAATTTTTATAAACATGCCTTAGAAAAAAAACATTACTGGTATGCATCTTGAGACAAAACAAA
Organism: Cirrhinus molitorella; assembly: GCA_033026305.1. Lineage (NCBI taxonomy): Eukaryota > Metazoa > Chordata > Actinopteri > Cypriniformes > Cyprinidae > Cirrhinus > Cirrhinus molitorella. The sequence goes on along the minus strand of CM065122.1, from coordinate 24,004,257 downwards.
GGCACTGATATATTTTAAGATCAGTCACTACAAGTTTCTTTCAGCTGAAAAGGCTCATATTTACATTTTAGTCTAGGACTAGGCTTAAGCCTTGTCTATGAAACCAGGGGTCAATGTCTTAACTGGCCTAATCTTTGTTTAGTTTAAGCCTTGTCTGTGAAACCAGGCCTAAATCTGTTCTGATGAAGAAACAAACTAATCTATAACTTGGATGACCAGAAGGGGAGTACATTTTCATTTCTGAATTTTTAACTATTCCTTTAACACTTTAGCTCTCCACAAACCATTAACCACAAACGTATGCAACTGATTTAGAATATTGTCTAAATTAGCAGAGTTCTACATTGGGTGTGCATATTCAGGAAAGGGCAATTTTTTTAAATTAATAAGCTCAATGCTAAATCACTCCATGTGCTACTGGAGTTTGTTTTGTTGCTTAAAAAAATTTAGTGGGGCTGACAGCTCTGTTGAGAAAGGTGTCTGTGACTTATTGATCCTTCTGTGGCCTCTCAAAGTCATTCAGAGTCACTCTGCTCCAGGCCTGACAAGCCAAGCGAAGGATCGTGAAATTCTCTGTTAATTGAACTCTGTGGTCGGAAACAGAAGAGTGAAAGTGTTGTGGGAAGGTGGTCAGGGCTTTTATTTAGGAGATGACACCTACGGAAGAAAAGGGCATGGTGTCCTTGACAGCGACAGTTGTTGCTGGAGTTGTTGAAGATGTTGAGTAGTGAACAGTTACTGTATTATGTTGTACTTTAATGAAAACTGGTAGTTTTGTATATGCCTGCTGCAAAATTAACTATTACATGGTGTTTGCATATAAATGTCTTAGCAGTGTGTGGACACAACCACCCTACAATGATATCCCTTCACTGCTTTTTTTTAATCCCCCCAAAAAATCACAAAATTAATACTCATTTTCACAAGGGAACTAGTCTCTCGACTCTCTTTGTGAGTGTTCAGCTGGACAATGTGTGCTACTGGATAGGAAATATCTCAACTTTCAAAAACAATAATACGGAGTAATATGTTTCTTTTTTTCCCTCTGAGTCCTCTTTTTCCCAAGAAAAACTTGTGTCTTGCATTTGTTTATTATGACATGTCAGTTTGTATCTTGTTCGGACCGAACTGCTGATGTTGGTTATATTCTTGAATTAATCTTACTTTTCTGTGCTGTTTTTCAAACGAATGCATTTGGCACAACATTATGGCAGACAACTCAAATACTGCTTCAAGGTCACATTTTTACATGCAAATGAGCTTTGCAGCAAAATATACACTTCTAGCTAACAAGTCGGGAAAACTTGAATTATAATTCTATTGTACACTGTAGGCAATTCAAGGTTTGTACTGTTTTTCTAGGTATCATCTCATTCATACACTGTAAACCCGAACAGTGAACTTTACTGAAATTAAATGAGTTATTTTCACTCAAATAAATGAAAAGTTCATTGGACTTAATTGAAATAAGTTCTGTAAACTCAAAATGTCATTGTAGTAAACTGAACTTAGAATGATTGAGTTTTCTAGTTCCCAGCATGCTTTGCATCAGACGACATGGAAAATAAATGTTGAAATTAAGTGTTATTTTGTGTTTTTTTGCACAAGATTAACATAGGGAGACATTAGTTAGTACTTAAATGTTGTGTTATGTTAGGGTTTACATAGGTTTCTGTTTTGTTGAATTTGTTGTGTTACCGTTGTGGTAAAGAGTAGAGCCTGTGGTTAGGTTGAGGATGGACAACAAAATTTGAAGACTACATATACTGCACATTCTTTGACAATTTAAATGCAAGTATATATTAAGAGTCTTTCTGATAACCACTTTAGCATGTGCTGATGTGTTATAGCTAATTAGTACTAAGTATTTTTGCATTCAATTTTTTATATCTGGTTAAATTAAAACATTAAATATGATTAACAGTATTTTTAAGTATACTGTACTTAAATATTAAATAAAATTAAATTTAAATATTTAAGTTTTTATTTGTTATAATTTATAAATTGTGTTTACTCAAAAATTTTGAAATGTTTACTCAAAAGTTTTGAGGTAATCAGTGTCCACAAAAATTTTGAGTTTTCTGAACTTATCGGGTTTTACAGTGTATTTAGCACAATGTTTTGCCAAAAAATATTTTTGTAAAGGTTTCAAAAGTACATATTAAGCATTCTTGACTTTGTGTGCCATTAGTACACTTGGATAATTAAGAACTTTTTACTAAAAAAGAACATTCAGTCCTGTGCAATAACAAGTGGAAATCGAATTAGTGTTATGTGTTCAGTTATTTCGGTGCACTTTTATCATCCAATGAATACTCACAACCCTGAACACACAACCAATGATTTACTTCACCTAAAACTCTGCTCTTTTTCAAGTCATTTCCAAAAAGGAAAGGCTATTTTCTCTAATGAATGAGAATCATTTTAATAGCAGTTGGTTGAGGTATTGATCAGAAGCAGTGGTGATTACTGGAACGCTCTGGAACATTGGACATTATTTAATTTAATAAATCACTGATGCATTGCTTTAGTGAATAATTAATCCCCCTGCTTGGCCATGACTCACTGTGTATTCAGTCTTCCTCTGCCAAGGTACTTCTATGCTTCTGATGCTCTGCGCAGAATCTCTATCATTTTCATCAGTGTCGTTTAATCAGAAGTTTGCTGTGGCACTGTTGTGTTGCCAGGGTAGACAAAAACTATAGTACATTTAGTCACAATAAAATGATTATTAATCAAATGTATTATTTAGTATAATATATGTTGTCAGCAGTATTAAAGGTAATTATCCATCTGTGCTGGTGTGTAATTAAATATGATTTAAAAATGCTGCATTTATAGATAAAGTACCTTTGAAGTATTTTTGGTATTGTGTTATCTTCGAGTAAAACCTATGGAGCAAGTCATGCTGTTAAACCTGACATTTAGCAACTAGGTCAGTGCAAACTTCTTTAAGACTATATGCAAGAAAATGCATTCACATTACTGTAAATATATGCTCTAAGCAGTGTATTTTTATCAAAGTGCCTTGCATAAAATGTGCCTTTGTATCCTGAAGCAGTGCAAAGGGCAACAGAGTTCAGCTTGGATGGAAATAGATAATAAATGGTTTGAATAAAATTCTTCAGGCAGTTAAGAAGAAAGTTTCTTTGAAAAGAAATGGCTTTTCGGAACAGTTTTCTGTTTAGCATGTTAATGACAGTAAAATAGAAAATGATCTTTCTCCTCACTTTGCAAAGAAACACAAAGCTGAAACCCATGACAACAGTGAACTAAACAGGCTAAAAAGAGTATGTGAAAAGAGTAGCATGTCTGAACTTGTAGTATTTGAACAAATTGCATATAATACATCTAAATTTCATTTATACTACCCATATGCATAATATAGAGAACATTTGTGACCCTGGACCACAAAACCAGTCATAAGTAGCCCAGGTATATTTGTAGAAATAGCGAACAATACATTATATGGGTCAAAATGGTCGAATTAGGTAAAGATCATGTTCCATAAAGATATTTTGTAAATTTCCTACTGTAAATATATAAAAACATAATTTTTCATTTGTAATATGCATTGCTAAGAACTTTATTTGGACAACTTTAAAGGCAATTTTCTCAATATTTAGATTTTTTGCACCCTCAGATTCCAGACTTTTAAAAAGTTGTATCTCGGCCAACTACAGGTCAAGCTCAAAAGATTTGAATATTGTGAAAAAGTTTTTTTATTAACTTATTTTTAAAAATTAAACTTTCATATTATTCTAGATTAATTACATGTAAAGTAAAACATTTCAAAAGTTGAAAGCTCATGAAAGTCAAAAATCCAGTATCTCAAAATATTAGAATATTTACATTTGAGTTTTATTAAATGACCATTCCTACAATATAAATTCCGGTATCTCTTATTCTTTGAAACCACACTAATGGGAAAACTGCTGACTTGGCAATGGTCCAGGAGACAATCATTGACATCCTCCACAAAGAGAGTAAGTCACAGAAGGTCGTTACTGAATGGGGTGACTGTTTACAGAGTGATGTATCAAAGTATATTAAATACAAAGTTGACTGACAGGAAAAAATTGGGTTGGCAAAGGTGCACAAGCAACAGGGATGACCGCAAGCTTGAGAATACTGTTGTGGTGAAATTAGCTCAAAGAGGAAATATTAATAATTAATCATAACTCATTATAATGAATTATAATATTTGGATAATTCAGAAGAATTTTCTTGATGAACAAAATTCACATTACAATCAATTGACCCGTTCGGCCAGCGAACATTCAGGGAAAATTCATGTGTATTCACAGAAAAACTATTTTCTTGGTCGCAGAAAATAACTTTGTTAAATACTAATGCATTAGAGCATGTAGCTTTGATCGGAAATCGTAAAGTGACATTTTTGCAATGCAGAATCAGAAACTCATGTAATTTGTGCACGAGAACTTTATTAACTACAGACTACACATAACTAATCTAAACAACACATATACATACACACACACACATGCATCAGGCATTCATGGGAAGGTTAAAGTGGATGAAAAGGTAAGGAACGAGGGAAAGGGTGAGAGTCAGAGTTAACCATCTCTAAAAACCATCAGTTTCTAGTTCAAAACACAGTGTACGATAGCTTAGATCAGACCAATGTCTAGTACCAACTATTATACTTGCATCTGAACTGGCTGTGGGACGAGGGTCTCGGGAAGCCTTTGAAACAGGTCCAGATGGTTCCAGTTGATGGCTGGAGTTGCCATTCCTTGAAACTCCGAGGTTGTCCTTAAGTTTGTTGTGCTCCGGATAGACCTCCATCCTGGGTGAGCACATGGCTTTGTGTGAAATGGGGTTTGCTGGCATTGTGGGATGCAGTGGATGCCACAATCCAGAGATGATGCTGTAGAGCAAGGAATGTCTGGTTGAGGACATTTCCATGATGATGAGCTCCAGGGCTGAGTGAAACCACGCTCCAGTGTTGCAGGTTTGTCTCTTTGTGGTCAAAGAGCCATTTTCCCCAGGCTTGGGAAATGCAGGCAACTCCATGTGTTGGCTCCCCCCCCCCCAGGCCTAAGGCTGGAGGGGGCTTTTGTGTTGTAGCAGTTCGGAGATTTTTGCAGAAGAGGGCAGAACGGTGTTCTGAGCCCTTTAAAGTCTGGAGAGAGTCACACCTTCCCAAATGGGTTCGACCGATGAGAAGGCTGAATTTCTCAGCGGGAGGTTAGAACCTGGGTTCTCATTTTATGGCCCTTTGTTTCCGAGGCATGGCAGTTTGCATATGTAACTCCATAGGGGTTCAGGCCAAAAATACTAAGGATTCTTAGAACGTTAATATGTTGCACAGGTATACACAGATAATACACACCATCTTTAAGATAATCAAAATACAATTTCAACGAGACCAAACATGATTATACTACATAGAAATCTACCATAAAACATGCATAAAACAGTTAATAAAACAAAAGACAAAGTATCTGAACAGTCATAACATACATAGTGATATATGGGCTATGTGTGTTCATTCACAGAAGGGTTTGTCTGTGAATAAATAGGGAAGAGTCCATTTCTATGAGCATAATGTCTTTCCTATGTGGGGAAGTAAGTAAAAGTTGCAGTCTGCATACTTTGACATCGTAAAACTGAGGTTATCAGTGGTTGCTATGGCGACTGAGTGTTATTTGCTTTGGGGATTGAAAACCAGAACTCCACATTTTGCTGGCTCGCTGGTTTTAGAGATTATTTGTTAAATGTAACAAATAACTGTATGTCTGATTGGTCCATATGCTACACTGTCAAGTAAAGCCGATTCAAACACTTGGGAGAGCTTCAAGGAGTAGAATGAAGCCGGAGTCAGCGCATCAAGAGTCACCACACTCAGACGTCTTCAGGAAAAGGACTACCAAGCCACTTCTGAAACAGAAACAACATCAGAAGCATCTTACCTGGGCTAAAGAGAAAATGAACTGGACTGTTGCTCAGTGGTCCAAAGTCCTTTTTCAGAAAAAAGTACATTTTCATGTTCAAATCATAATCCAAGAGTCTGAAGGAGGACTGGAAAGACACAGAATCCAAGCTGCTTGAAGTCCAGTGTGAAGTTTCTGAAGTCAGTAATGATTTGGTGTGCATGGCATCTGCTGCTGTTGGGCCATTGTGTTTTATCAAGTGCAAAGTCAATGCAGCCATCTACCAGGAGATTTAGGAGCAATTTATCCTTCCATCTGCTAAAAAGCTTTATGGAGATGCTGATTTCCTTTTCCAGCAGGACTTTAGCACCTGCCCACAGTGCAACAACCACTTGCAAGTGGTTTGCTGACCATGATATTACTGTGCGTTATTGGCCAACCAACATGCCTGACCTGAACCCCATTGAGAATGTATATTTGTCATTGAGATCACATATGTTTGTAATGGTCAGTGTTGGGAAGGTTACTTTGAAAATGTAATATCTTACAGATTACAAGTAACCATATTTAAAATGTACCAAATTAGTGTAAATATTTCAATTACTTTATTAAAGTAATGTAACTGATTCCATTTAATTTCTTTTTGATTACTTCATTTCTTTGAATGTTTTCACCTGTTAATCATTTTCAAACATTTAAACCAGTAGTACTCAACACTGATTATTGTCAGACTTTCAGAATCCTTCATCTCTTGAAATCTTTATCTCTTGAACTTTTATTTTGAGATTGTTCTGTGAGTGTAATACAGATTTAAAATCATAACAAGGAATAGTAAATATTAATACAAGAAGTATTCTGATGTAACCCCTTTACAATTGTTAACATTTTCATATGTAACTGTAATTTAATTATTTGTTTTCCCCTCAGTAACTAACAGATTAGAGTTACATTTTACGAATTAAATTATGTAACACAATTACATGTTACTAGTTACTTCCCAACACTGGTAAAGGTCACAAGTAAGTAACCAAACAGCTAGTTTCACTGCACTTTAAAATCTTTGGATGTCGGGATAACTACTTTTTTTCATTATGAAATGCTGGAAATGCTTTAAACACTTCTTCTTCAGACGTATTTATTCAAGTTTATGTATAATTAACAAAAAACACAGAGCGTGTGTAAAATCTGCCCATTAAACAGCTTTCGTCTTAATGGTTCTGCTCTTCTGGGATGGAAGTGTCAGATTCTTCACTTGGCTAGTAAAGACCCAAACCTGCTTACATCTGCACATTGTGCTCTAGCTGCCGAGACATTAGCCAGTCTCTGACGTGGGAACAGTCAGTGGATATTTAGGGTCCTTTGGCAGGCACTTACATGTTTATGAGCTGTCCTGGGCTCTCAGCATTTTTTTATGCCACCATGCAATAATGTCACAACTTATTAATAAAGGATGCACAAAGGATGAGTTTCATATTCAATGTTTTTTAGGTATCAGAATTGAGGTCTAATTAAAAATAAATTCTGTTTTTGTATTACCAAATGCCACACATTGCATTATTCTGAAATCATTAGTTTCATTTAAAAACATAATTAGCATAAAGTCAATATTTCGTGCATAATATTAAATCATTATCCCTATTGTTTCACTGTTTTAAACATAATTATAAGCAGATTGACTATCAAGACATTTTGGATAGTCTCAGGCTTTTCTCTGAACTACTCTTCCAGTTTAAACTGCTTGTGAGTAATAAGACATTCAGTCGTGTATGGAAAACGCCCCCTGTGAGGATCAGTTATGTTAATGAAGGGATGTTGTGTAAGATCAAGACAAAAGGCCGCCGACAAGATGGAAATAAATCCGGCTCTGGCTGGGTATTATGACAAATCTCCTGGTGAATGGGAGCCAACTGTGCAATACATCAGAGGAGAAGATTAGTGGAATGTTTCAAATCGGAATTCAATTGAAGATACCAAAACTCTGAATCTATCTCTCTTTTTCTTTTTGCTGTCCTTGAAACAGATGAGGTGCCAAACAGTTGCAATGAGACCATCAGAGAAGCACTTAGATCTCTCATTGTCCTTGTGGGAAGGAAGGTGACCATCAGTAGCTTTTCAGAGAAAATTCATGAGCAATTCACATTTCAAATCTGTCTTTATGTGTTTTATGTTCCCGCATACAGTGCACAGTATAGGCAGATTTTTATGTAATCCTGCCTATATTTACTGTTCTCAGGTTCTGTATGTAGGCAGACAGCAGCTGAGTGTCTAACAGTGCTAAAGCAATAACAAGTCAGTCTCATGTAATCTTGTATGCGACTGATGTAATTTATAAGCACTCACATATTCTGGTGATTGACAGTTGCCTTTTTAAAATGGCCCAATGACATTTGGCCAAATGTAGAATTTCATTTGCTGGATATATATTAAACATTTATTCCTCTGTTAAGGGCAGTTCACAGTACACTTTTTGTTTCGCTGACTTCCATTCATATGCATATATGTGACCCGGGACCAAAAGACAAAAAGCAGTCTGAAGGGTACATTTTTTAAAATGGAGATTTATATATCTTCTAAAATCTAAATAAATAAGCTTCCAGTGATGCATGGTTTTTTAGGATAGGACAATATTTGGCCGAGATACAACTATTTGAAAATCTGGAATCTGACAGTGCAGAAAACATCAAAATATGGAGAAAATTGCCTTTAAAGTTGTCCAAATTAAATTCTTAGCAATGCATATTACTAATCAAAAATGATGTTTTGATATATTTATGGTAGAAAATGTACAAAATATCTTCATGGAACATGATCTTTACTTAATATCCTAATGATTTTTGGCATGAAAGAAAAATCAATTATTTTGACCCATACAATGTATATTTGGCTATTGCTGCAAATATACCTGTGCTATTTTATCACCCAAAAATGAAAATTTCCCCATGATTTACTCACCCTCAAGCCATCCTATGTGTATATGACTTTCTTCTTCCAGATGAACATAGAGTTGTTTTAAAATGTATCCTGGCTCTTAGAAGCATAATAGTGGTGAATAGTGGCTGTTATTTTGAAGCTCCAAAAAGCGCATATATCGATTGTAAAACTAACCCATACTCCTCCGGTGGGTTAACACAGGTCTTCTGAAGCAGATTCATGGGTTTTTGTAACAAAAATATTTCTATTTTTAAAATTATAAACTCAAATCACTGACTTCCGGCAACGGCCATATGCGCGTTCAAATATGACATGATATGTACTGAGTATTTATGCGTGTGTAAACCTAAATCACAGCAGCAATCACCAAACATACACAATTGTTAGCCAATCATAGCAGTGGGCATTTACTTCCGAGTCTACAGTCCGTCACTCCCATTCAAACAGAGGCTATGAGGCTAGTCTAAAACAGAACAGAAAATAGTCTATTACATCTTAAGTGTCTGTAGAAATTTCTCATGCTCAAAGTCTAGTGTGGCCAAGGCTTTAGCACCATTTTATGGATCCCCTAAATGTACATGGTTAAAATGCTAAAAAGGTATGGTAAAGAAATTATGAGATAAATTTGTATTTCAATGCTTTTGTGTTCCCTTGAAAAACTTTGTAAAAGTTTAAAAGTAAAAGTTTGTGTTCACTTGCAAAAGTTTTTCAGAGAAACTTTACATTTGGTCACAAAAAATGCAAAATGTTTTCAAGTATACAAAGTTTTTTGGTGGAACATAAATGAACACTGTTTTACTCATCATTATTTCTGTTGTTTTTACAGAACTTTTCTCTTTCTCTTTAAAGTATCTGAATGCCAAATAGACTATATTAGCATGTAAAAGTGGGCAGTCCTCTGGGCATGTGTTCAAATATATTTATCTGTTTCTGGAAGTTGATGTTTTTTGTATCTTGATTTCCCCCCGGGGGATGAATGTCTAAAAGTTCAGAAAATTACAGCGTGTTTTCGTAATGCACTCAACTCTTTTATCTCAACAGATCAAGGAAGATTTGATTCCTCATGATATGAGCCCTTTAGGAAACAAAATCTGAATGCCAGCATCATATTCACTGCTCTTGTCATGTAGCATGACAGGTCGTATTAGAGCTTTATTGACCATCTGTCAGTGTCGGCCTCAGATGTCACAGGCTGTGTCTGCGTTTGACTGACAGCTCCTCTGTTGTGGTGTTTGTGTGACAGCGGTCTGTCCTGACACCCATCTGTGATCTGAAAATTAAAAAAGATCATGAACCCTCATTGATGTGCAGAACTCAAACTACTCCACGAAATAAATTATGAATCCTTACACTGTTTTACGTAACAGTGCTGCTGTACAGAAACTGGTCATCTGTCAGTTTGAGTCAAACACTCACCCAGTACTGAGAAATTAATGATTTAAGGTTCTAGTTATAAAGTGATTAATATGTGCATTGTGTATGATGGTAGATTTAGGTGGGCATATGGATTTTAGTGACAAAGTTAGTTCACTGAAATTAATCTTTTTTGCTCTCTAAAGGTCCTTGCACACTGAGTCAGAAATTTTTGAATGCGTTTTTTGTATTTGTCATAATTTGTTACGCACAGAACGTCACAATGGCTCAGAATTGTCAAAACCTACCTGCTTTCATGATTAAAACGTACCTGTGGGACCTTTGGTACGAAATACATAACGATAAGTACATATTACTGCCGTTTCCAACAGAAATTAACACTAGAGGTGGTAAAACAGTGAGCAGTGAGTGCACAGTTATGATTACAGCTCTATATGTTTCACTTTCTGGACATAAGCTTGTTCGGTAGCTCAGCCAACACAGACCTGGATTTAGGATGTGTAATCTTTGGGTACAAATCCTGTGGAAAACATGGCTCATTATGAAAGAGCTGAAAGATGAGAGATCGAAAACAAGCTAACAAGCTTTGTTTATACAATTTTTATTGTTCATATGATTTTTTGTTCATATGGTTAGGTTAAGATGGACTGCAGATGGTATGTTATTTAAAAATTTCACGGAACATTAGACTTATAGCGCCACTCAATGGACATTTCAAGTCAGAATATTGACATTCAAAACCAACATCACATAAAATATTTTCGACATTTCACAGGAAATATGTCACGAAATGTACATGGTGGTACGTTTCCCACAAGTACGTTTTCGTCATGGGATCAGGTTGCTTTTTTCATATGTGTTTTTTATATTCATCAAAATTCATCACACACAGAACGTCACGGTGGCTCAGAATTGTCAAAACTTCTTACTATGGATGTGAAAAACGCAGAAAACTGAACCCGGTCCAAAAATTTTTATGATTTATGACTGACGAAAGTTTCAGAGGTAGTGTGTAAACGTGATTGACACAACATGAGGTCATATTTATTTTTTTTATGTGCAAAAATTTCAGACTCAGTGTGCAGGGACCTAAATAGTTTACATGTTAAATTAGCTGAACAATGAATCAGTCCGATTCGAAAATCATTGGTTGGTTTTGTGAACTAAATCAATAGACTCAAACTTTCTTCCTATTTATGGATGTACAGTCCCTTGCAAAAGTATTCATACCCCTATTTTTTCACCTTTTTTTTTTTTTTTTTTTACTTTGCTGCCTTATGTTAAACTTTTTTTTTTGTTTGTTTGTTTGTTTTTTACATCAGTCTACACTTCTTACACCATAATGTCAAAACAAAAACAGTATTATTCATAAGTATTCATACCCTTAATTCAGTACTTTGCTTAGCACCTTTACAACCTCAAGTCTATGCGTATGATGCAAGTTTGCACATCAGCATTTGGCTCTCTGAAATTTCTCTGCAATTTTTCTCCTCAACTTTTCACCTCTCAAGCTCTGTCAAGCTCTGATTTCCCTTTCAAACATGATGCTTGGAATTGAGGTTCATCAGACCAGAGAATCTTGTTTCTCACAGTCTGAGGTTCCTTTAGGTGCTTTCTTGCAAATTCCAAGTGTGTTTTCATGTGTCTTCACTAAGGAGAGGATTGAGTCTGGCCACACTGCCATAAAGTTCAGACTGGTGGTGTGTTACAGTGATATTTGTCCTTCTGTAGGTTTCTCCTATATCTTCAGATATGATCAATGGAGCTAGAGTGACCATCAGGTTCTTGGTCACCAGTCTAAAGAGACTACACGCCTTTGTGATCCTTCAATGCAGCAATTTTTTTTTCTGAACTCTTCCACAGATCTGTACTTTGCAAAAATCCTGTTTCTGCAGGCAGTTCTTTTGACTTTAGGGCTTGGTTTTTGCTGTGATATGCATTTTCAGTTTTGTGACCTTTTATTCAGATTCCAGATGATACCCATTCAAATTAATTTGCCATAAGTTAACAATATGAATGCTCCTGAGGTAATTTCAAGTGTCCCAGAATACTTATGCAATGGAATTATTTCAGTTTTTCATTTTTAATGAATTTGCAAAGATGTTAAAAACCAGTTTTTTGCTTTGCCATTATGGTGTATGGAGTGTAGAATGATGTGGAAAAAAAGTAATTTAAAGCAGTTTAATATAAGGCAGAAACATAACAAAACATGAAACAAATGAAGGGGTATAAATAATTTTACAAGGCACTGTAAGTACCATGCACCTTGTATGTTTTTATTGATCATATTTATTTTACCCAGGTACAAATTGTTCACTGGTAGTTACTTAGATGATTGTGTGGCTAAGGTTTACATTTCAGAGCCTCAAGATGTTGTCTTTAAACATAAATTGTATTATAAAATCAGTCAGGATATAATCACAAAATACCATTAAAGTTCCTTCTTATTCTGAATAAGAGCTGCACAAGGTAGTGGACAAATACATGCTTATGTTCTTTCACTACAAGAACAGCTGTAGCAGGCAACTAATTTTTTAAAAATCCTTACAGTTTTTAATCAAACCTTATGATAAATCAACATTGTCTAAAGCTAAATCTAGACACTTCCCAATTAAAAAATGCCCCAGAGAGCCACAGAATTAACTTACTGTTTGTAAACATATGTGCACAGTCATCATGTGGAAGTATATGATAGCATTAATAATTGTTTGAGGGCATTTGTTTGCTTTAGCATCACTAACAGCCTCACAGTTACAGCAATTAAAGATTACACATTCGTGCATGTCAGTAACAGCTTTCTCCCACTCGGCACTCATTTGAATAATATACTTGCACAACAAACCAATTAGAACTTACACTTTTAACATATTAAAATGTTACCTAATAATGTAAAGTTAGTTATATAAAATTAGTAAATAAATATATATTACAAAATGTTAAAAGACAGAAGCAGTTTTCTCAGGCAAAGATGTGAACGGTTCTTCAGATATACAGTATAAATCCACATATAAACATGACATAATTTAAAAGATGTGGACTGACCTCTTTCAGAACAACAAAAAACAAACTTACATAGACCTTGGACTTTGTACTTTATACCCACATCTGATATACTGTAAACACACAGAGTAAGCCAGATAGAGTGTGTGATTTTGTACAGAGGTTATAAGGGGAATTGATTCTGTGTGCAAGTTGAGGCTTTAGCATTTTGAATCCCAGCTCTGTCATTGTGGACAGGAGCAATGAATATTAATTATATTTCCTCTGCCAATGATCTAGGGAGGTTTGAAGACTCCTTTAGACAGGACAGTGCCACAGGAGACATTAGACAATCAGGACTACTGACCTAAAGAGTGCATGTTCAATAGAAATTTTGTTAGTGATGTTATATATATATATATATATGTGTGTGTGTGTGTAAAATTGATGTGCGCAATGCTGAGCTAAACTAAAAGTGGCTGATAAGTTGCCATGAACTCGCTCCGGCATTCCTGAAGAGATGATTTGGTTTACAAATGCTAATGCTGGTAATTAAAGGCAGAATGCAGTCATTCCCTTTCACAATTCTGCATCTGGATGCACTTAAAAATCCACTCAGCAGACTTAGAAAATATCAAGATGCTTAATGAAGTGGGTTCTCATCAGAGTTTTTAACAAGCAAATCTGTTGTAGTATTTATAGTGTGTATTGTAGCATATAGAATGAGTTTCTTCAACTTCCTTTAAAACACGCTTAAAAACATTTTTACATGTAGCAGTTTATTTCATTTGTCTATTAACAATGTTCATTACACGTCTTCGTGGAATACTCTATTCTGATTGGTCAGTCACCACATTCCAAGGTTTGGAATTCCCAGATAACAACCGGTAAAAATTATATTTCACACTATAAATATTTAAATATGTGTTTTATTTTAACTCTTTGTTTAGATTAAAATGTATAACAATAAAAATGTAACGAGAATTGTTTTTTATAATGGATTTTAAGATTTCTGGGGCACAACTGTTTAAAATCTTAAAAATAAAGATTACGATGCCATAGAAGAACCATGTTGAGTTCGGAGACATGATGCCAACAGGATCCGAAAGGTGACGTTGAGAATGACCAACTGAAAGAGTTATTTTCCTATAGCGGCTAATGAACAGGAAGTCTCACCCAGCTTACTTCCGCATTGCAGAATAAAGAAGCAGTGTCTGAAAATACCCTGTTTCAGATATCCCCCCACTGTGACATCACTGTAGGGTAAGCCCCGCCCATGACTAGTGATGATCTGCCCTATTCGCCTTGACCCTGCCCTGATTTAACCATCTTATATATTTATGCAAATCATTTTGTGTTGGACTGCTTCGGAAACAAGGGGCAGTTCAACACAGGGTTTGCACAGAAGCTGATTCTAAAAGATGAGTACCTGCTGTTCATGCTTAAACATAATATACAGAACAAGCACGAATGGCCTCATATTTTCTGAATGTTTCCAAATCGTGTTTCCGGATGTGCTTGTCAGCATGCTGTACAGCTAATGTGACTAAAATTACCACTGTCTCTGACTGTATTCACAGAGAGGAGAGCTATGTCATCAGTTTTAGACTGAAAATAATCACTGTGTGCATATTTCATACATTCATACACTGTGTGCATATTTTATACATATTTCATAATTTCTGACATTTTGGCTGCATGAGATTCTCTAGTTTTGTTGTTGACAAAGGTAGGTGAACGCGAAGTTAATCGTAAACACATGGTTTTCCATTTCCCCACATGCATAACCAAATTTAAGGTATTTACTAGTTCCCCGTCTGTCGTTCACGTTCGACGTTGTGTCGAAGTGACGACTAGGGGTCGCTCTAGGGAGCCCGAACACCTCTGACAGCTTTGAGAAAAGGCCAATGAAATTGGTGCGCAGTATTTGCGTAGCCCGCTCCGCCCCGGAGATCCGGGCATAAGAGGGGGGGGCTAGGCAACACTCATTGTTCTGTTTCTTCGGAGCTGAATGCAGTATTCTCTTAGGGGAAAACAGCATTACTCACCTCTTCGTCGTTGGATCTATGGCACGAGCAGCGGTCTCTCCCTTTAACCCTTCTATTGGTAAGCGAGAATACCCCAGGGTGCTTCGACGACGATCTCTAAAGAGCTTTTCCTCCTGAAAAGGAGTAATTTCTCTGAAAGAGCCGACACGGATGGATTGTGTGTTTACATATGCCTTTCCGTCCGTGTCTTCCTGGTTGCGGTTTCCTCGTAAACAATAACAATCGGCACGATCGTTGTGCTCAGGGTTGAGCTAGTCTCACGCTGATACATCGCTTCGTTGATAGTTTGTGTTCTGCTTGCGGAAGGGAACATAACTATGGGTTGCTGCTCACGAGCCGCGAAGCCGCGGCTCACCGCGACCGCTTCCGTTCGGCCCTTCTACTTCCGGGTACGAGGGCCGCTGCGATGTGCGTCGATGGCAAACAATAGGAAATGAGTTAGTTCCGCCTGGTTTCCCCCCGCGGATCGCTCGTTCCTCGCGACCCCCGTTTAGGTTTTTGGACAGATTATTAGTTCTTTTTACAACTTTACTCTGTTCAAAACCTTAAAAGCCGATTGAGAGGTTGGCTGCAGCATCGGAGGGAGGGCTTAAACCATGGGAAGCTGATGCTTCGACTGAGCAAGCTGGGGAGCGAGTCTCAGTTTGAGCAGACACTGAAGTGGTGGGCGTGAAGGGGTTCACGTCTTCTGGACAGGCTGTGTCCACCATGCACACTTTTGCCATCCTGCTGGCTGCCAGGCAAAGTGTTATAAGATCTGCATGAGGGAGATCTCGCCTCAGAGTGTCGCAGGAACTGCGTTCAGTTCTGTGTATGCTTCCGAGCATCAAATGTCACAACGCAGGCTCTGGGTAGAGCGATGTCCACTACGGTGGTCCAGGAGCGCCACCTTTGGCTAAAACTGGCGGAAATGAAGGACACTGAGAAAGTTCGCTTTCTTGACGCCCCCATTTCTCCAGACTGGCTCAGGGCCCGCCTCAGGCTGGTCCTGCACCCAAACCAGCCTTGCCGTCGAGCTCTCGCAAGAAGGTGGCGCCGTTAGCTCATTTTCAGGCCGCTAGGAACCCTCATCAGGCTTCAAAGCGCTCCTGAAGTGAGCCGCCCAGGGGAGAGAGATCTGCTGACCTGTCTAGATCCACACTCGGCGAGGGGACGAGTGTGGGCTTCGGCTCCATCCTGGAGCTCTTAAATTGACCACATGGTCAATTTAAGAGCAATTTCTTTCTTCTCTGGGCGTAAAAACCAGTGCGACTGCGTCCCTCCGGGGTACCCAGCCACTGAAGCACATCAAAGCATGCTCGACCGCATCTCCTGCACTTCTGCATACTTTGACAAACCAAGTGCATCCTTCAGTCGACCCCCTGAACTCAGGCGGTCCTCCGTTGGATCCTTGTTGGTTACGATGATCGGTACACCCACCATGGTTGGGTCCCTCCGGGGTACCCAGCCACCAGAACACATCAGAGCATGCTCAACTGCAGGGCCTGCGCTTCGGCATGCTTTGACGAATCAAGCGCATCCATCAGTCGATCCCCTGAGCTCAGGCGATCTTCTGATGGATCCTTGTCTGTCGGTTCCGATGGTCGATCCTTCCATGGCTGGTTCCTTCCGGGGTACCCAGCCACCAAAACACATCAAAGCATGCTCAACCGCAGAACCTGCGCTTCTGCATACTTTGACAGAGAAACAAGCGCATCCGTCAGTCGATCCCCTGAGCTCAGGCGATCTTCTCACGGATCCTTGTATGTCGGTTATGGCCTTGTGTCCTCCGGGACAGCACGTCCCCGAACAAAGGGCTTTCACCGCAACTCAGTCACACTGTACCCACCCGAGGTACGTCGGTGGTCCCCCCGAGACCGTTAGCAGAGAGTTTTACAGCTTGGCTCGAGATACCCAACCTCTCTCGCTGGCTTCTCAGAACCATCCGACTCAGCTATGCTATCCAATTCGCACGCAACCCGCCCTAGTTCAGCGGCATCTTCTCTACCGCGGTTCGGGACGAGAATGCTGCGGTTCTTCGGGCGGAGATCACGACCCTTCTGGCGCGATAGAGCCGGTCCCCTCGGCCGACATGAAGAAAGGGTTCTACAGCATTCTCAATTACCTCGACGACTGGCTGGTCATAGCACACTCTCAGGAGTTGGTATGCAAACACAGGGATGTGGTTCTCAACCATCTGGTCCATCTGGGGTTTCGGGTCAACTGGGAAAAGAGCAAGCTCGCCCCGGTACGGAGCATCTCTTTTCTCGGTGTACAACTAGACTCGGTTGCCATGAATGCACGGCTCTCCCCGGAGCGTGCACAGTCAGTGCTGAGCTGCATCCAGAAGCTCTCACGCAGCCCGACGGTCCCCCTCAAACAATTTCAGAGGCTCCTGGGTCACATGGCATCCTCAACCGCCGTCACGCCGCTGGGCCTGATGCACATGAGACCGTTACAACACTGGCTGCGTTCCCGAGTCCCGAGATGGGCATGGCGCCAGGGTTCATACCGGGTGCACGTCACACCCGTATGTCTAAAAACCCTCGGTCCTTGGAAAGACATTTTGTTCCTACGGGCCGGGGTGCCCTTAGAACAAGTGTCCAGGCGCATTTTGGTTACGACAGATGCATCCAACACAGGCTGGGGCGCCGTATGCAATGGGCAAGCAGCTGCAGGGCTCTGGTCGGGCCCTCGGCTGCATTGGCATATCAATTGCCTCGAGCTGCTGACAGTGTTTTTGGCCCTGAAGAGGTTCCGACCTTTGGTTCAGGGCAAACACGTGCTGGTCCGCACAGACAGCACTGCGACTGTAGCCTACATCAATCACCAGGGCGGTGTACGCTCCTTTCGCATGTCACAGCTAGCCCGCCATCTCCTCCTTTGGTGTCGAAACAATGTCAAGTCTCTATGAGCCACCCACATACCGGGCGAACTCAACTGGGTAGCGGACGCACTCTCCCAACAGACTTCGCTTCGGGGCGAGTGGAGACTTCACCCTCAGATGGTTCAGCTGATCTGGAGTCTTTTCGGTCAGGCCCAGGTCGACCTGTTTGCCTCGATAGAGAACACTCACTGCCAGTTGTGGTACGGTCTGTCCGAGGCGCCCCTCGGCACAGATGCACTGGCACACAGCTGGCCTCAGGGCCTCCTCAAGTATGCGTTTCCACCAGTGAGCCTAATTGCACAGACCCTGTGCAAAGTCAGGGAGGACAGAGAACAGATCCTGCTGGTGGCCCCCTACTGGCCCAACAGGGTTTGGTTCTCAGAGCTGGTGCTCCTCTCCCCCGTTCCTCCCTGGCGCATTCCCCTGAGGAAGGACCTCCTTTCACAGGGGAAGGGCACGATATGGCACCCGCACCAGATCTCTGGAACCTCCACGCATGGTCCCTGGACGCGACCAGGAGGATTTCAGAGATCTCCCACTGGCAGTGGTAAACACTCTGTTGCAGTCGAGAGCTCCCTCCACGAGCCGGCTGTACGACCTCAGATGGCGCAAATTCACAAACTGGTGTTCCTCCCGGGGGAGAACCCACGGAGATGTGGCATCCAAACGGTGCTTTCCTTCCTCCAAGGAGGACTGGATAGACACCTTTCTGCTTCAACACTTAAGGTCCAGGTAGCCGCTTTTGCCGCTAACCACGACCTGGTGGAAGGTAGATCGGTTGGGAAGCACAATTTGGTTATACGATTCCTTAAAGGTGCACGCAGGCTGAACCCCGTCAGTCCGCGCCTTGTCCCCTCTTGGTATCTGTCTGTGGTCCTCCGGGGCCTACAGTCAGATCCCTTTGAGCCGCTCCAGTCAGTCGAACTCAGTGCTCTCTCCCAAAAGACGGCTCTCCTGACTGCGCTCACATCGATCAAAAGAGTGGGAGACCTCCAAGCCCTCTCCGTCAGTGACTCGTGCCTCGAATTCGGGCCGGCTAACTCTCACGTTATCCTGAGACCCCGGCCCGGTTATGTGCCCAAAGTGCCCACCACTCCCTTCAGGGACCAGGTGGTCACTCTGCAAGCTACCCCTTCTCAGGAAGGCGACCCCAACCTCTCCTTGTTATGCCCAGTCCGTGCCCTGAGCATTTATTTGGAACGTACTGAAAGTTTCAGACGGTCGAGTCAACTCTTTGTCTGTTTTGGAGGACAGCAGAAGGGGAAAGCTGTCTCCAAACAAAGAATTTCCCACTGGATTGTGGATGCGATTCGTTTGGCCTACCAGGCCACAGGGGTGCCCTGCCCGCTGGGGGTGCACGCCCACTCCACCAGGGGCGTCGCAGCGTCGGTTGCGCTGGCGAACGGGATCTCTTTAACAGACATTTGCAGAGCTGCAGGTTGGGCTACACCTAACACGTTTGCCAGGTTCTACAATCTGCGTGTAGAACCAGTCTCTTCGGGAGTCCTGAACGCAAGCCCAGTAACTCCTGAAGCTGACACGTGTAGAAGCTTGCTGAAGCGTCGTTCCCCACGGGTGATGACGCTTCCCCAGTTCAGTAAGTTTCCTGGCGTGAACCCTGAACGACAATTTCCATCATGTTGCACCCGCAACGTAGCTATGTTCTAGCTATCAGAATCTAATATGAGGTTAGGTTGCCTCTTGTGAACTCTCATATTAGGTTGGTGCCCCACATGTAGTGGCTCCTAATGTGGCCCCATGTGTGTATTTCCACCTATACTCCCAGAGATGCGGTGTTTCCCTTAAGACAAAACTTGTCTCCGACCCTGAGCTCAGCAGTCTCTCCTCATGCGGAGCCTGCCTCAGGATCGTCCCCTTGTTGTGCTCCCCTAGTGCGAGCCCTCAAGTGTATTCTCCACACAAATACCTCCCTCCGGGCAGGGTGTGGTCTCCGTAGTGCCCACCCCCCCCCCTCGGGGAGGACGGACACTGGCCCAATGTTCTCCAAGATGTTCAACCAAAGGTGAGGAAAGGCTGGCTGAAGCTCTTGGGCATTGGAAGGTCACGTAGAGGTGAGTGACATTTATCTAACACGCAAGACCTGTTAATATTTGCACTCCATGCACTCGTGACGCGGTCCGCTGGTTGTGGCGTTTTCAACTGGGACCCCTAGTCGTCACTTCGACACAACGTCGAACGTGAACGACAGACGGGGAACGTCTTGGTTACGTATGGTAACCCTCGTTCCCTGATGGAGGGAACGGAGACGTTGTGTCCCCCTTGCCACAACCTCGGACCGCCTCTGAGTGTAGCCGGGTGCTTCGGCTCCTCAGATCAGAACAATGAGTGTTGCCTAGCCCCCCCCTCTTATGCCCGGATCTCCGGGGCGGAGCGGGCTACGCAAATACTGCGCACCAATTTCATTGGCCTTTTCTCAAAGCTGTCAGACGTGTTCGGGCTCCCTTGAGCGACCCCTAGTCGTCACTTCGACACAACGTCTCCGTTCCCTCCATCAGGGAACGAGGGTTACCATACGTAACCAAGACGTTACCATGTCAACACTATATAGAGAAAAAAGTGTGCCAAAATTCAAAAGCCTTTTGAATATATCACAAATATTTATTTTGCCATAGTAAAGGTAAATTTCTGGCTGAAGTAAATTTTTCATCTCAGTTTTTGGTATTCTTTTAAAAGGAAGCTAATCTGCTATTATTTTAATCTTCAATTTAGTGTATTCATTCTTGGCAAACCAGCAGAAGACACTAACATGTTTTAAATTCCATTTGCTGCGTTACAATGTGCCCCGCTATATTAAAGGGGGGGTACAATGGTGTTTCCTATATTCAAAGTTGTTTACAGTGTTAAAGAGTTGGATTCTCATGCTAAACATGGCTTAAGTCTAAAAAATAATTTGGACGAATGACAGAGAATTTAATCTTACTTTCGGGTTGGTACAAGTTTCGGCTGTTTTTTTCGATCGTGGCTGTAATGACACAGACGAAGGTGGAACTCCTTATATGAGCATTTCTCCCAGAAAAGCGCGCCTGCGCACACATCGACTAGAGCGAGAGAAAGAGTGTGCCCATCAACTTGCTTTATTCAGCTGCACTGCTGCAAGGGATTCACTCGGGAAGAAATGTGGTTTTGGCTGTAAGGCAAAGATAACTTTGCTCAGCTTCCTGAAGAACTCAGAGTTACGTGAACAGTGGATGCAGTTCCTTTTTTCTGGGGCAGCAGTGGAGTTTTGCAAGTGTGTTTCTTGACAAACGTTTCATATACAAGGCCCAGTTCTAAGCTGGATATGCACATTGTTTGATACTGAAAGATGGAGCGGTCCCAGCTATAAAGATCCCAGTCATTATTCAGAACTGCAGATGGTAAGTGAAACGGCATCAAATGTCTGTGTTTTATTGTCAATCCAGAGCGCGAGTGATTGTCAAACTTTGCTCTGCCCACGGCGTGCCTCCAGAAGGTCAGCTTTTTCCAGAGAGAATCGGAAAGCTGTATTTTTCTTTTATAAATATAATAAAACTAAAGACTTTTTGGAGATATTAAGGATGCAGTACTACTCTATAGGTACTCAAGATTAACATGAGATTAGATGAAACTGTGTATGTTATGTACCCTTTAAACGATGCTATTCTTTGACATTAGCGATGTCATTTTCACTATTTACTTCTATGGATTTTAATGAGAAACCACAAGAAACGTGAATAAAGACTGACAATCAGTGTTTAATCATTAAGAAATGTAAAGAATTTTGTCTCGTTTCTGTGTCTTGTGTTCTATGATAGCTGTGTGTAGAAGGAGGGGAGTGTTTTTCTGAATGCTTGCATGTGTTTGTGCACATTGTTTTGAACTATACTGTAGCTGTGTCTTCCGGTCAGGGCTGTCACAAGCATTGTTTCAATGTGTTCGTTGTCAAACTTTAAAGTTAGATTATTTTATATTATTATAAAATTTCCATTATTTTATTTTAAAAAGTTCATATATTTCTTAATTTAAAAATATATATATATATTTTTTTCATTAGATCAGATAACATTTTAAGCTGTCATATGTTCATGTTACAACATGCCCCTCACATGTTACAATGTGGGGCACACCTACAAGGCATATTGTCACATTTCACTTTTCTTTCTTTTGAGGTAAATAACAAAACACGTATACACTGTAATTATGAAACAAAGTGACATACTTGTACTAGACAAGTGTGAAATTAATGTGGATACAAAATTATACTCTGAACCCCACGTGGATTTAGACAAACTGAGAAATTCAAAAAGTGTTAGGTTGGGCCCTGCGCTCCCCTATACACACAAAAACAGCATGCTATAATAAAAGATCTGTGGGGTATTTTGAGCTGAAACTTCATAGAAACATTCTGGGGACACCAGAGACTTGAATTACATATTGTAAAAAGGGGCATAATTGGTCCCCTTTAAACAGTGGAAAATGTTGACTTTGTGATTAAAATATAGATTTTGTTTATGTTAATTCATGTAACAAATGCAGACGGAAGAAATAATGAATAATAATGTTTGGTATGCAATGAGTTGGCACCGTTTAGCTTTATTAAACTGTGATTGGAGCATCTGTCAGTAGCATTTAGTGACATGCAGTTGATGTAGTTAACAAAGCTCAATAGTGCAGCAGAAACGGTACACAACGCTTTATACTCAAAGCACAATCACTACAGTCAAATAGCTGTCAGCAACATGATTTATGTTCCCCATCACGTCGAGATAAGAGTCATTTCACATCGCACTCGCCACGCTGACATTGTTCAGGTCTATAAAGTCTCAGTTTTCCCTCCAGTCTTCACTTGTGTGGTTTCATTCCCAAAATGGCTGCAGGTACTTTATCCATTACAGTCACTCACAACACACACCTGACTCAGCAACTGTCTCCTGACGAACTCAGCTAGCGGCATTTTACACTTACCACATCCAGATCGGCTAATAGCGGCCTGAGAGGTGCTGTCAGAATGTCGGCCTCTCAATGAACGGCTAAATTGTTGCTCTCTTAGGGTTAAAATGAACTTTAAACCGGTATTTCTACCTTGTCTTTACAGCATCCTCTTAGTTACCATCCAGGGGAATAACATGAGTGCCACAGTGAATGGTAAAATCAACATTATTCTCAAGGTCAAGCCAAAACACCATTTATAGTGTTAGTTAAAGGCTATGTTAACAATGGATGTTAATGGGACACTTTTCTGGAGGATGAAACCCTTGGGAGTCTGGGATGTGCCCCACATGCCCTGTCAGTAATAATGCCCTGCTTTTTCTTCCCCAAGTGGAAATGAAGCCCAAGAAAGAATGGTAATTTTTAAATGGTGTTTGTGAATATGGTTGTTGGTGGGCCTTGAAGCAAAAGACAAATTATGTAGTATGGAGAGGATCTTAATCAGTTCTTTTCTGGGCAAGATTGCTGCTAATGAGCAATGATTCTGATAAATGTACTGTATAATGATTATATTGTTAATTGTAAACTGCAATTGCCCCATCACATGGATCTATTTCACCCAATGAATGCTGAATTGTTCTGAAACGGCAAAACTGAAGGGCTAAACTGGCTCTATAGGAGCTCATCTGAGTAAAAAGTACTGCTTTTTTGGTTCATGTGTTCACTGGTGCTAAATTTGGAATTGTTTTTGCAATTTTTTTTGAGAATGAATATGTTTTTTATTATTATGTATTCACTCTCTGCACTCTCAAGATAATCATGGTAATTAGATAAGAAATCATTCACACAAAGCTTGTGAGATCCCGAGGGGGAGTTCAATCATATTAATCATATTGCAGATCCTGATTAAGAGGCTGGTGAACTGTGGATTGTGGGAAGCAAGATAATTTTACACTGCAACCTCCAGGTCATGCAAAACAACAATAAATTCTGATGTTGCTGCTGCTGTTTTGGATAATGACAATTTTTGTGTTTTTCAATTAGGACAACAGTTTAATAATTAAGAAAAGAGAAAGATTGATGCAGTGCTTCCTTTTGCAAGCACTGTCATTTATGACTTCATAGTCACATCTGACTGTAATTAATACACAGTGACACCTGCAGCACCTTGCTAATCTTTCTCAGAGGAGAACAAAGTGTGAAAAAAAATTAATGAAACACTAACATCTTGTATGATGTCATGGTTGTCTTTTGCACTGGTCTCTTCCTCAGCAAGCTTGTAAAACTGATCCAATATATTTCTTTTCAGTTTTGCATATAAATAAAGCCATTTGTCACATTGCAGACACTGAGAGCCCTTCGCGTTCAAAGGGGAGCCCTCTCTCTGAGGTGTTTAGATTTCCCATCTGGCTCTTCTGGGTGATGGCTGTGTACTGCAGGAACAGCTGGCGGCCCACCTGTCCCCCCGCCCCCAACTCAACTTCTGTGAGAGATGAGAATAGAGAAATGAACAGTGCTTTGACTTATAAAATATTGTCATATTTCAAAATGTTTTCAAAACAATTGGAAACCTTTAACAGATGCATGTGAGCAGGTGGCTAAAAAAGATGGATGGTAGATTTAGGAATGGCAGTTGTGTTTTGTTGAGTCAGAATATAAACAATACAAGTATTTAAAGCAATAGTTCATCCCAGAAATTAAAAGTGGATGCACTTTTTTGGTATTCAAAATCTCGACTCCCATTCACTGCCATTATAAACCTGGGAAGAGCTAGGACTTTTTTAATTTTTTTTTTTTTAATGTAACTCTAATTGTATTCGACTGAAAGAAGAAAATCATAAACACCTGATGATTTAAGGGTAAGTAAATCATGGGGTAATTTTAATTTTCGGGTGAACTATCCCATTAAATAATACCCACATTTACAAGAAGTGTTTAATTTTTCCAGGGTAGTGGAAAAAACAGAAACAAAACACTGCATTACAACCATTTCAAGTTTGCATGTCTTGTGAAAGGTCCTCTTTGAGTAACCTGTATCTATATTGTTATATTTCATATGAAGCATGGACTACATTCTGTCTACAAAAACCAGCCTGGCCATTATATGGGCCATAGACCCCTGGTATATCAAATTTATTATTTTTAATATTTTGTATAAATGTTCAATAAATTGTTTTGTTAAAATACCACACTGTTTTTCAGGCTTTACATTATGGAAGCCCGTTTCCGCCACTGAATAAAAAATAAAAAAAGGTAATTGCGACTTGTTATCTCAGAATTGTGAGACATAAACTCACAATAATAAGTTATAAAGGCTGAATTGCAAGATATAAACTCGCAGTTTTGAGAAATAAAATCACAATTGCGTGATATAAACTCGAAATTTCGAGAAAAAGTTAAAAATTCTGTGATATAAACTCACAATTGCGAGTTATTAAGTCAGAATTGTGAAACAGAAACTCACAATTCTGTCAATATATCAGTATTTTTATTCTCCTCAGAATCGGACTATATAACTCACAATTGTTAGTTTTTATCTCCAATTCTGACTGTGAGATATCTCACAGACTCGCAATAGCGAGAAAAAAAAGGTCAGAACTGTGAGATAAAAAGTCGCAATTACCTTTTTTTATTCAGTGGTGGAAACGGGCTTCCATATGGTTAAATGCTCACTGAGCTTTCTGCAGGTTACATCATTACGCCATTAGGAGGCGACTGTCTTTTGTGTATTATTAATGATTCATTGCATCGATCATTCAACCGATTCCTTCAAAAATAGTGATTCATTCTAAGACCAAACAAAGGCCGCTGCAGTTTGTTTGGAACTGTTTTCGTCGGCGGAACAAAAATAGTAAGTCTAAAATGTAAGTTACTCAACATTAACTTATTGTTTGAACTGATTTCTTGTTTATTACACTGTTGTTTGTGTTCCGAATATTTTGATTACATGATTAGATTGCACGTTTGGCTGTGATATCTTTGTGTGGTGTTTTTTTTTTGAACGCATGTCTTAAGAAGTAAAATATCAGCGTTAGCAAAAGAAAGGGGCGAGATCCACTAATAGAGAATTACATCAGTGGTGAAATCACTTAGAAAACCTTTAAATAGTAGATTTTGAAATAATAGTATGTACTTTTCGCTAGGCAGGGATGCTTTGTGTTTAAGCATTAATGAATGAAGATGACTAAAACCGAACTTTAATAGCTAGCCTACGAGATTTCAAACGCATTTACTCAGTCTGCAGTTCTGCTCATCAGTACTGCTGTCGTATTTTTCAGAGTTGTTTTTTTTTTTTTTTACTTTTTAAAGGTCTCTTTTTCGCTTTCTGGTTTATTAGAAATCAATTTGAGAAGCAGTATTTCCCCGCTGTCTTTCACAACTATCAGTGATCCCTAACTGCTTTTAAAGGGGTAATATACCCAAAAATGAAAAATGTTTTTTGAAAAATGAAAAATTTCTTTTTTTTTTTTTTTTTTTAACAAATTGTTCTGCAGCTCTTGCCATACAATAAGCTTTAAAAGGATCAAAACCTAGAAAATTTGAAAATCTATACAGGTTTGAAATGACATACGGATGAGTGAATAATGACAGTATTTTCAACTGTTGAATGTGATGGAATATATCATTTACTGAGCTGTTTCATTTCACCTAGAAGTGAACTACCACTGCAGTGTTGCTCAAGGTGTGTGATGGTTGATTTGAGACATTTTCTGAATCAAAAATAGACAAAGTAGCTATTTTGTTAGCTACTTTGTCTGTTTACTTACCTCTACCTTACACTGTCTTCACTGTGCATGAATCACAGTCATGATGATATTTGGGATAACAGCACTTATTCTTATGTGATATTTGTGCTGTTGTGAAATTACCATATCATTTACATTTCTTGCAGTGTAAGTAATGTGGATGTTTAATTTAATCTAAACTTTATGGTAGATTTGTCATTTAATGGCAGCATTAGTCAGCTCATATTAGCCAGGGTCATTCTTTTCTACAGAGATAATTACATTAGAAAAGCAATAAGACACTGTGATGATTGTGGATGCCAGGTTTCCATGGAGTCTTTCTTTTGTTTGGGCAGACAGAGATTAGATATTTTCTGCAATGTGAGGACAGCAGGAGGGAGAGGGACAACTCAAAGACATCTCTTTTGTTAGTTCGTTCCATCTAATCACTTATTTGTGCAATGAGATTAAATGGCACATCAAACTCTTTAAATAATGATTTATGATTATAGAACAGAAAATACAAAAGTCAATCTGAATGTATTTTCCTTGCTGTTTTTGTATTACCATAACATACAGCTGATGATTCAGTCTTCCCTTTCACTTTACTTTGCAGAGGTTTGCAAAACTTATTTGTTGTTTATTGTTCAGGTGGGCAAAACATGGCAAAATACAATTTTATTACAAAAAAGAACAGCAATAATTACTCTAACTTAAGTATCTAATTTTCTGTAGTTAAAGGTGCTTTTGTTTTGCAGAAAACCTACATAAAGAAATAAACAGCATGTTTAGAAGTATCATTAATGTAATGCTTATTTAAAAAAATGAAGACTCCAGTCATATTAGTCTAGAAGATATACTGTATGGAAATGTCTGTTTTAAAAAGGGGGAAAATCACTTTATATAAAATGTTCCTGATAATTAACAAATTCAAGTGAACTTTCCACCAGAGGCATCAGTGAGTATCTCTGAAAACCCTGGGAACGCCACAATCTCCAGCCTGACCATTCATAATATTTTGTGTCAGACTGTAACAAATGTGTCTCCGCTCTGAAATAGCAAATGCATTTCAGCATTGTTTGAGCATTACTTCTTTCTCACCCTGACACCGGCCGTCTCGTGTGATGCTATCTGTCAGTAACTGCTATTACAGAAATGATGGGTGTCACTGGAGTTGCTATAAATCAAACTGATGAGTCCTTGCCTGAATTTTGCCAGTGAGAGTTTGATTTCTCTCCTCTTTTTTTTAACCTAGAGCCAAGTGAGGAATGACTGGATTACGTTAGTCAACAAACTCATCCTCTCCTAATGGATTCAAGTTGTTTAGTGTATAGTGTGAATATATGTCAATTAGTGCAACAATCACACAGTACCAGATGGACTTCGATCTGGCGCACAGGAGCCTGAGGTGACTTGTGATAAAAGTAATCACAGGCAAAAGATCTGTTGTTGTTGTTTTTTCATCATTAACATAATATGATTGCAATGCTGCATTAAATACAACAACAATATTAATAAATAACTTGAAAAAATGAGAAATAGTTTGGCTTAAATGTTTAAATCAGTGTTGTTTAGTATTAATTAAAATAGCCTTTACTAATATTTTCAATTAGCTTTTTCATGCTTTAAGCTTTCATTTTAATTTGAGCAATTTAGTGTTTTTGTCAATTTCATTAGTTTTTCATCTATTTAGCTTTATTTTTATTTCACTTTTAGTTAATAGTTTCATAACCTAAACATATTTAATATTATATTTTTATTACATTTCAGCTTTATTTTAATTACATAAAACAATATTTACAGTTTTAGTGGTAGCTTTTAAAAAATAACTTTAATAAATCATTAATGTAATGCTTAACGGATCATTATATTTGCAGAATCTACAAAATGTCAATTATTTTACAAAAATAAAAGGAATCATACAAAATACATGTTATTGTTTATTTAGTACTGACCTGAATAAGATATTTCACATAAAAAGCATTTACATATAGTCTACAAGAGAAAATAATAGTTGAATTTCTAAAAATGACCCTGTTTAAAGGTTTACATACACTTGATTCTTAATACTGTGTTGTTACCTGAATAATCCACAGCTGTGTTTTTTGTTGTTGTTTTTTGTTTAGTGATAGTTGTTCATGAGTCCTGTTAAACTGCTTGCTGTTTCAGGTCTCACAAATTATTAGTTTTTTTTTTGTTTTTTTTTCATTTAGTACTGCCTTTCCAGAAGACAAAATAAGACAGTTTTCCAGAAGACAAAATAAGTAAAATTTACCCTGATCTAAAAATTCTAAAAGTTTTCAAAAGATTTTTCTGAAGAACAGCAGGCAGTTTAACTGTTCAGGACAAACAAGGACTCATGAACAAACAAACAAACAGTTGTGGATCAATCAGGTGACAACACTGTATTAAGAATCAAGTGTATGTAAACTTTTGAAAGGGTAATTAAAAAAAAAAATCAGCTATTATTTTCTCTTGTGGACTGTATGTAAACATATTTTATATGAAATATCTTATTTAGTTCAGTAATAAATAAAAAAAAATATAACATGCCTTTAGTATTATGCCTCTTATTTTGGTAAAATCATTAACATTTTGCAGATTTTGTGTATTTTGTTTCTAAATGAACAAAACTAATTCTAAGACCTAAAACATTTAGGTCTTATGTTATAAAATGTTCACTCTTTAAAAGTAGATAGACACAGACAGCTGTCTCATGAAGGAAATACTCTTTGGGGTAATGTCTGTAGTTCAGAGGCTCACACATACCTGACTCAGTGCTGACAGGGCCAGTGAAGGTGAAGACTCGTCTGGAGAGGTGTGAGTAATGAAGCAGCTCGTGTCTGACATTGTGCCGAGAATGAAGGAGACCAGAGCAGACAAAATCCGTCCCTTGCAACCGAGACGATTTCAGGAGAATCTTTCCTTTTCACTACAGATATGCTTACAAGAAGATCTTTGTGGTCTAGTGGTAACTCAACACCGCAGAGTTTGACTTTTTTGACTTTGACAAATGAATCAAATGTTGGTTTTACAATATCGCTAAGTGCTCTGGATGATCTCAAAATGTATATAATAGTCATCATTGTAGAATTAATTCAGTTTTGTGCAGAAATGTAAGCTATTCCTAACACATAATGCTGAGACATAGTACACTATTTGAATTACATTTATCAAACCTCTGAATTTTGTATTTCCAGGAATAAAGACCATATGGAAAGCACCCAAGAGCTCAAGACATCGGATAGGATTGGTATACACCCTTAAACAGTTATATTCTTCATTGTGGTGAGATTGTATCCATTTCTGAGAGCGATATAAGAGATCCTGAAATATTTAACATCCGGCAACCTTTGAGACTTTACAATAAATAATACATTTTTCATGGTTCTCCATCTTTAGGAAGGCGATGTTTAACCAGAATCGGATTTGTATGGCTGAAAGAAAGTGTCAAAAACGGCCTTGTAATTTAATAGCGATTCAGTACAGACTCATAACTTGACATCCGACAAGAAAAAGCTCAGGGTAAGACCTTAGGGGAGAGTCTATTGAGCTGCTAGATAAATGAGAACTGAATGCATTTATGCAGATGGTGGAAATAGTGCCGTCAGTAGAAGGCAGGGCACATGAATCATTTTTTTTAAACATTATGCACATGAATAAATACCTTGAAGCTCAATATAACTTAAACTACTAAAGTGGTTTAGCACATAGATTGTTTTTAATAAATATTAATTAAATAGTGTGTAATCATTCTATAATTGGACAGTCTATCAAACAGTAACTTCAGCAATTCATTCTCTAGAGACTGTCACATTGAAAATCTATTTCCATCACAACCACTGGAGAAGAAAACAGGAACTAGCATGCATGGTTGAGAAGTCCTCATATGATGATCAGATATAGAGTGCGTAATTCTAGCATCTTTGTGGCGTTGTGATCGTGAATCCTTTTGCGCTAATTAGACCACAAGCATATTTATTGCACACAATTGATGCTCGACAAAGCATTTAGTATTGATCCATGTAACATGAAGTAGTGCAAATATAGAAAAAAACTGTTACAGCTCATTAATAAGATCAATTCATTGCAAACTGCGAGGGGGAAAAAAACCCTGAGTGGTCATGCATTTGTTTAAGCAAACTGTTTCATGAGCAATACGTTCTATATGCATTATCTGGTATCATCATGCATGGTGTTTGGTTAATAAATAATTGATTAGGAGATATTGAAGTGCTGCTGACTTCACTTCTTCCCTAATGCTTCACAATGCAAATCTTTCGCAATTCGACCCATGAGAAAATGGACATCTGAACTGAGAGGGTCAAACTTTAAATATTAATGTCATTGTCACTGCATTTTGTCCCTTGTGAAGCCTGTTTATACTCTCTTATGCGATAACATGCTTATCACTCTTCCCAGTGGGAGATGAGTCCTGACCGCAACATTAAGCCATCTGACTGTTGCACAAACACACTTATCATCCAACTGTCTACCACCAGCTTTGAACTTCCATTGCTATGTCTTTGTGTTTTTATAGAGCTGTCCACATTCATTCTCAGGAGTATGAGCATGGGTAAATGAGTTGATACTGTACTGAACAAGAATCTTGCACACCTGTGGTGATTTAGTTTCAGTCACTGGGTTAGGTAAAGGTTGTTTAACACCTGCTGTTGATCTGACCAGTAGTTCAGTCAGCATGATTTGAGCAGGTGAGAATTCAAAGTGTACAGTACGTTTTATCAGTTCATGCATTTTCTGGAAATCAAACCCATGACCTTTTTGTTGTTTGTGCCATGCTCTACCACAACTTCTTTAGTTTGCTATAGTTTAACAATGAAATGAGATAACAAAGCTGTTTTTTATTAAGGGTTGGTACTTTATGGTACTTCATTGATTCATGGAATTTAAACATAATTAATTGATTTTCACATCACTTCCTGTTCATTCTTTCCATGTGGATCATTTAGTCCTCACTAAGGGAAATGAAGCAGCAGTTGACTGAGTCAGTGGGCAGGTGTTGTCATCCCATTTAAAGCCTATGGGTGTCACCAGCTGTCTAGTAAAGTAAGATGGATGAGACCCAAAAGTGTTTACAACCACCAGCCTAAGAAAATAAATAAATAAATAAATTGTGCGCATAGTAACTGAAAAGATGGGAGCATAGGATGGCAAACACTTTGGAGAATATGCAGAACATCCATCTTGATTCAGAATTGTGAGTGGTCAGTGACACTGATGGTCAACTTAATTACTGTTTAAGTAACAGACTGTTCTTTCCTACTGGAAATACAGGTTTGTCATTCATAATCTAATGACGTGGAGTTTGGCTAGAAAAAGCATCAATGAATCATATTTTCACAAATGATTGACTCTGATTGTTACGATGACTAATCCTATAATTGCAGAGACTGAGAAAGGGTGGTAAATATTAACTGTATTTAAAACATTAAAATGTCTCACGCATAGCCTTTGGTAGCCATTCCTCCATGCTGTATAAACCACCTGAAAAAATGTCAGCTGCAGAGTAATGGCATATTAACTAATCTTAATTAACTCACTGCTGTTTGGTTGTTTATATCGGAATTCATGAAGCTGGTAACTCTGATATGGAACATGGTTTCAAGCTCGTCTAAATACTCCATGCTAGACCTTAAAGGGATTGTTCACACAAAAATGAAAATTCTGTCATTAATTACTCACCCTCATGTCATTCCAAACCCAAAAGACCTTTATTTGTCTTCAGAACACAAATTAAGATACTTTTGAAGAAAGTCTCTGACTCTCACAGCAAAAAGTACTCTCATAGCTTCATAAAATTACAGTTTGAACCACTGATGTCACTAATGTTCTTGGTATCTTTCTAGACCTTGAACATGGAAGGACCCTTGCTGTCTACCGAGGGTCAGAGAGCTCTTGGATTTCATCTCAAGTATCTTAATTTATACTTCAAAGGTCTTGCAGGTTTGGAAATGGCATGAGGGTGAGTAATTAATGACAGAATTTTTCATTTTCTTAGCTAGTGTTTTGTAAATAATTGGATGAAAGCATCTGCTGAATAAATAAATGTAAATGTCTAACCATGTGATTATCTGGTCCTTTATGCCAGCTCAACCAGCTGTTTATTAACAGCATAAGATGGTCAAGTTGGAACATGATTGCTGGTCAACCAGCCCACTTGCACCAACTAATGACCGGCTTTGACCATCTTAGACCAGTTGGAAACCAGCTATCATGTTCTTAAACATCTCCATCAAGCAATGTCCTGGTGGAGCTGTCCGTGGTGCTGAAAGCGTGTCGGCTCACAATTCACTGATGAAATCACTATGCCCTGATGAATATGCCACATACAGTTTTCCACATCGTTCGCCTCTATTCTTCCAAAACAAATTTATATGTCATATGGGACAGGCTTCTGATGCATTTGGAGCTAAACCAGTGTTTGTTTTGGAAAATGAGGGACGCGTGGTAAAGGAGGGAGCTCGATGTGTAAGTGTGTGCGCGTTAGAGGGATGACGATGACGGCGTTTGGGGAGCTGTGGGTGTCTTTAAGAGCTTCTTTCTGCTGCGCGCTGGTGTCAGGATAGAGAGGCACGAGCCACTGAAATACTCACGAGAACAGAGACGCGCGAATCGTATTGGAAATACGTTAATTTTCATACACAATTAGGATATACTGCCATCGGGAAACCTGGACAACATGCAGTTGCCAAAGTCACGGGCTTTTGCTGTCAGTTTGACGCTGCTCTCCGTTCTCAGCTCGGCAATGTGCGCCAGTCACTGTAAGTACCTTCAGTACCGTTCGGCATTGTATTAAAAGTTGACTAGTGTTTCTTTGAATGCGTTTTTAGAAAGCCAAATGGTTTCATACATGCTAAACAATCGGACAATCAGTTCAATTATTGAAATATTTTGTGTTATTTAAAAACTCTTCCTGCTAATGTAAACTTTAAGTGGATCTAATGAACCCGTTACAATGTACGATGAATGACTGGTGCATATCGCCTATCATGATTCGACTTCTAAGCATTTGCCGAAACATAGTGGAGCAGGTGTGAGAGATTGAGCATTTTAAATGCAATCGCAGTATTCACGAAAATCGAGGTGTAAAAGCAGTTACTGAGGCTAATATTTTTCTCGATTAGGTATCTAGAGAAGACGGGCGATGTTGTAATATTTTATTTTAACGCCTTTTATATCAGAGTCTTAAACTTTAATATATTTGCATAAGTGATGCAAAACAGTTTTACAAACATACTACGCTTATATACTTGTATACACTATACTTATTAATATCAAGTACAGAAAGAGTCGTAAAAATCTGTGCATGGGAATGTCGGACTGGTTATAACACTTTAATAAAGAACGGAAATTAAGTTTACTTGTTCAAAATTATGTCATTCTCTTCTCTTTGGTAACCATGTTTTATTTTATAGAGCAAGTACAACTGTAAACAAATATAGAAATATGTAAACTGTCAAATAAATTCTAAATAATACATAAATATGCATGTGTCAATCACAGATGTTTATATCTTGTCCCATTTTGTTTACATTTTTGTGCAAGTCGAAGTACAAAAAAAAAAAAAAAAGTGTTAGAATCTTCCTCATCTGCTCAGACATATTTCTAGTTATTTTAATGCACATGTCAGATGTGCATATTAAATATAAACCTGCTGATTGAAATGACATCATTCCTGTCGTTTAACATTCATTATGCAATGCCATGATCTCAAATTAAAATATATCTGGTGTGAAATGATTCATTCTTACCTCAGAATTGTTTTGAAGAGAGTGGTGGTCTTATTATCTTTATTTCTAATCAGTTAAACGGACGCCGTTGTCCTCTCTCTGATCTCCTCTATGCTATTTTAATATATTGTATCTACAGTTATGTGTGCCAGAAAGTCTGATTTAAACTCTTCATTTCCATTGTCATTCCAACACACTTCATTATATTTATATTACTGTCGTTGATTGTCATTTTTCGGTTTGAAGATTGTGCGTCCAAAGCATTCTCACTGTTAGTCAGTGCCTTCTCAGCTATAAATGTGTGAATCAGGGGAGCACTGTACTTTATTCCCCTGCATTTTCTGTTTTATTAAGATGAGAGACTCTGCACTGCAGGAAGTATCTGCAGGTATCTGTCATTTTTATGTGTTCCGAGTCAGTTTGCATCGTTACATGATACAAAACAAAAACTTCCTTAGTCATGTTGTGCTCTGCATGAGATGTACTTTGTGAATCGGGATCAGCTGGATTGGATGAAGTGAATCCTCACTGAGGACATGCAAAAGGATATTCTCATATTTACCACAGGGGTACCAGAATAAAGCTTGAGATCCATCATGCCCTTGTCATCTGTGTCAGGTAACAGAGATAATGGTTGCTGCTGTCTCTCTCAGGAGCCTCTGGCTCTGCTCTCAAAGAGGGATAACAAGGGGATGTCCTTTCAGATCTGGTGTCCCTGGAAGAACAACTACATCCCTTTTACTGTGACCACTGGGACAGTGGAGGGTCCCAACATGACACGAGATGAAAGCCTTGTTTCACCTGGCTAGGGCAAACAGTGAGACACAGGGGCTCAGTGTTTTCTGAGATCGTCTGTGGACATGATTGTATTAAATATGTCCAGCACTTTTATTTTAAAAATAAATAAAAGCAGAGATGTAGAATGATTGATCCAAGACATAGAGAATTGTTGATTTACACAGTTTGTAAAGCATTTTTCAGAATTTATAAGAGACTTGCATGCATGTTTTAGGTATCTCAGCATCTCTAGAATGTACTGTGCTGAATTTCACACCACCTGAACAGTTAGTGAGAAGAATAGTCAAATAACCCCTTCAAGGACAGTGAAACCAGACATTGACATTGCAGTACTGACTACCTTGTATTTACTTTTAAACTCATAAAAATCAGAGGCGAGAAAGAATCTTTGATCAATGTCTTATAATAATAATTTCTTGCTTCTCTAAAGAACCTTTTTGGAAAGAGCAATACAAAGGCGATAAAAAGTTTTGTTACAAAAAAAAAAACGTGTTTAATAGGAAGCTTACATGCACTAATACAAAAAAGGTTCCATTTTAAATTCCATTAAAGATTCACATTCAGTTCAGTAAACCGAACATTATGTGAAGACCATTTTAATGACCTGAAGAACCTATTGTGCCATGGAAAGGTGCCATGGGTGTTCTTTTTTCAGCCATAGATGTCAAGAGCCTTTATTTTTAAGATGTTTAAATTCTTCATGGAGCTACTCTAAACACCCTAACAAAGAATCTCTTTATTTTTAAATAGTGTTGTTGGATGAAATGTATTAAATCTGTAATATTTTTTTAAAAGTCTCAATGAAATAGTGACAAATCTATCTATTTATTTATTTATTTTGATTATCAAGGGAAACGGTGAGATGATTAAAACTAAAAATAATAATAATAAATAAAATAATAATAAGATTTTTACTTCAGTGATTGTTGATTGGATGCAGGCAAAAGGGGCGGAGTTTAAGGGGAATTAGTAGCCATGTTTCCATCACCCTGATTTAATGTGCATATTGAAGTATATGTTTTTTACACTTGCTTGGGTGGTTTTGGACTTTTTTGATGAAAAAGCGTGAATACTGGGATATAGAAAGGCATTTGCAGAATAAATTCCTCCATTAAAAAAGTCGTTTTTTTTTCTGCTATGAGATTGCATTGCCAAGTTTTTCCTGCAATGTAATTGCATAGCCTGACTAACCAGCAGTACAATCTTGTCGCACAGCCTCTGAAATGTTGTTATGGTCATTTTTAACCCGAGCAAAGTCAGTCATCAAAGTTTTCCTGTATAATTGTCTTACGCGACCACGTTCCCAGGCATCCACCTCCAAAAGCAATGACTGCATTAATTTTGTTGTGTCTGCTAGTTCTGAGGCTCAAGTAATTTATTATATTTGAAAAATTAATATATTTGGTGGCTTCTCCTACTTTTCTTAGTGATATTTAGTACCAGTTTATTAGGAAGTGATGATTTTGTTCTTTTTGACTCGTTGGATGGAAACAGTGCTTTTTCGCAAAAGTTTTATGCAGTATTCCAATTTTGCACATAAGTTAACTTTGCAATTTTGCAACCTGATCTCATGTCGAAAACATACCTGTGGGAAGTTTTTCGCAAGATGTGAAATACATACCGCCATGTACTTTCCATAACATATTCAATGTGAAATGTCCACTGAGAGGCATAAAAAAGTTTTTTTTTTTTTTTCCGGAACAGATGAACGTACATATGGTACGTTTTATGTGATGTTGGTTTTATACATGTCACCCAAGTTCTGACTTGAAATGTCCTTTGAGTGGCACTATAACTCTAATGCTCCGGGACGTTTTAAACCTACCTGATAGTAAAGTGAATGTGATGTAAAAACACAACCGCAAGCATGCCGTTTTAGCTTGTTTTTCAATCTCTGGTCTTTCATCTCTTTCATCAAGAGTCATGTTTTTCATACCCAAGGATTCTGCATCCTAAGTCCAATTCCATGCCAGCTGAGCTACCACGCAAGCTTGTTACGT
Source organism: Cirrhinus molitorella (assembly GCA_033026305.1). Taxonomy (NCBI): domain Eukaryota; kingdom Metazoa; phylum Chordata; class Actinopteri; order Cypriniformes; family Cyprinidae; genus Cirrhinus; species Cirrhinus molitorella. Next base: position 23,966,980 of record CM065122.1, on the reverse strand, counting down.
CTGAAAAGTGAAACATATGGAGCTGTAATCATGGAGTTCATTTCTGTTGGAAGCTGTAGTGTTGTGTCCTAATTGGTACGTATTTCGCTGCTTACGAAAAAGTTCTCACAGAAATGTTTTCATTATGAGATCTGGTAGCAATTTTGGATGAAAAAACAGCTGGTGACGAGATAAGCCTGGCATACATCATAAAAAAATATTAAGTTATGACATTTTGATTGCAAATTTAAAAATATGCATAGATCAACTGTTCACAGTTAGATTTTAGAGAATCGTGTGAATTTGCACTTAATGCTGACTTTAAGAGCATACACTGTTGTTTTTGTTAGACCAAGACTGAATATAGACTAAATCTTAACTGTGTTGTCAATCAATCCTTCTATAATTGCCTGAAGCTAAAAGTTCTTTCCAAATTTCTGTCTTTGAAGTTTACCTCCAAGTTTGAAGTGCAAAACGTGTGCATTGACCCAAACAGGACACCGATATTTATTCAGTTTGAACGCATGTCAGAGTGCTGTTGTGGTACAGGAGGACTGATTTAACATTCTAAATACAACTCCCCTCTCAGTGGGGGAGAGCAGAGTCTTGTCGGGCATTAGCATGATAGAGTCATTTATTTCAACTTTCTTATGAGGTCAAACGCGGGAGGCTTTTTAAGGGAGCTCTCCTGTGGAGCTGACCAGATTTCCTGTGGGCATCGAGGGGGAGGGAATCTTTAGAGGATTTTTTTTTCTCTATCCAGTATAATAGTTTAGCACTAGAGTTAGATGAGACATGAACAATTCATATTTTCTTTCAAATATTAATGCACAACCAACTTGCGTATGTTTTAATGTATATGAAAAATGAATAATTTGCACTGAAACACCCCAGAAAGTGATGCAATGGAAAATGGAGAGAATGTCATTAAGACTATAGTGCGTAATATAAATCACCTTGAAAGGCTAGAGGCGGTGAAGAGCATTGACAGTGTTGTCCATATTGTTAACTTGACTTCATCTCCATGCTGATTTATGCTGCGTGGGCGTCAGAGCATGAAAATATTGATTAATCAAGGCTTTATCCAGGCTAAATCACTGCATCCCCTACCTCACATCTGCAGTGGGAGATACAGGGAACAGAATAAAACAGATTTTGCTGAATTTCCGATGCTGACAAATTTTTTGTACTGCAGGTTAGTGGATAGTCAGCAGATTCTGTGGATATTCTGTTTGCAATCATATGAAGACATATTTTCATTAACCTGTGTTTGTCCTGAAATGCTGACATTGGCACACGTGTGCTTAGTCAATAACAGCGGCCTTATTGGTTCTCCTATGCTGAAATTATAGACTGCCATACTCTTGTAGATCATACATCTGTTATCCATCTCTGATCTGAGATAAGCTGCATCCGGTGGAGCTATGACCTCTTAAGGCGGCTTGTGGTCAACATATTGGTCGTTCAGACAGTTATATAAGAGTTGTTGTAAAACGTATGCTGCCTCATTCACTCATTTGTTATGATTAGATGAGCAACATTTTTGGATCATGAATCTTTTTGGTACAAGAATGAATTGCTCTTGCAGATATTACAATTCAGTTGCAGTTGCTAGCACACATGGCTCTACTTTTGTTCTCTGTGTAATAATCCATCATGCTGTTCCTCTCTTCTTCCCTCAGCGTAAACGCACATAAATATATAACAGATCGTTTCTCGGGAGTTAGAGCAGAGCCTGTTTCTCTTGTTCTTTTTAAAATACGGCTCATGAGAGACAAAATGATTCATTTAGTTTTTTTCTCGAATGTTTACAGCATTAGTATATGTGATATTTCTTCAGGGAAAGTTAAAGATATTGAAAGGAAAAAAGGTCAAATGCTGTTTTATATTTCAGTCTTCTGTTTAGTTGTAAATGTGATCAAGATAAATTAACTAAGGCCATGTATTGCAAAATCCTACTTGAATGTAAAGTTTGAAATATCTGCTTTAATATGATACAAAACACTTTTAGAGTGTTGCTTTGTCTTTTGAAAATTGTCTGAATTGTCAGTTTGAGATGAGCACAAACAACGAACTAGAACACGACCGTGGCCTCTCATTACTTGTTTGCTTTCATCTGATATCTTTTGATGATAGAATCTGGAAAATGATCAGTCCTAAATGAATGAGGCTTTTGCACACAGGCTTTACTCGAGCTATTGGCAGGATGACACTGTTGCTGGTCTAGTTTCATTTATTATGAGAAGTGCACATTAAATGGTGGTTCGCATTGCTTTACATCTTGCGTTCTCTATTCTTTCATCCATTATTTGTCTCTAGTGAGCTCTCTGTATTAATTATGTATCTCAAATCTTCCTGCGGCCGCCACTCCAGTAAATGTTCTTGGATTAGATCAGCCATGATAATACATGCAATCAACCTTCCTTCATGTGCATTCAATATTCCTCTCCAATTAAAACGTGATTCATATGCAGATAAGACATGTAGACGTGCTATGTGTACTATAACTTGTCAGTAAAGTTAATGTTTCATTTAATTATTTATTTTTTATTATTATTGTAGTGCATATCTGCAGCACAGGAAGAACAGAACAGAAATGTAATAGAACAAAGTCGTCATCTGAATATTAATCCCAAAGCTTTCCTCTGAATATCTTAACCACATACTTGCAGTACCAGTTTTAATGTTGTTCTTTCTTGAAAACTTCAAACTGGTTTCTTTCTGTTACATTTAGTGTGTCAGAATGCATGCAGCACAATTATATTTGTGTTTGACAGGCATTTTTATCCAAATTGGCTTACATTCAAGCAACGCACACCAACATTCACATGGAAGCATGCCAAGAGTACACATTTTTGATGTCTTGATAAATATTTTATATACTACCTTTCAAGAGGTTGTAAGATTTTTTTATGACTTTAAACAAAAGCAGCCTCTTATGCTCACCAAAGCTGCATGTTGTTTGACATTGTGAACTATTGTTATAGCTTAAAATAAAATAAAAATGTAATTTCTTTCTATGATAGCAAAGCTGAATTTTCAGTCTTAAGGATCCTTTAGAAATTATTTTTAATATGCTGATTTGGTGCATTAGAAGCATTTCCAGTATTGACAATAGTTGTGTTGCCTTTTTTGTGGAAAAAATATTAATTTTATATATATATTTTAAATGTCTTTTACTGTCACTTTTGATCAATTTAATACATCTTTGATGAGTAGCATTATTTCTTTCTTTCTTTCTTTCTTTCTTTCTTTCTTTCTTTCTTTCTTTCAAAAAAAAAACAGCAACAACTTAAATGGCCTCACATTTTCTAACAGCATTGTATGTAATTACGTGGTTAATATATTTTTATATTCACTTTTAAGTGACTGTATTGAAGTGTGATATAAACAAGTGTGTTGTGGCTCCATTTAGGCATTTGGAGAGAGAAATGCTGTTGTTTTAAACAGTATGCTTATGCAATATCCGAAGTTGTCTCTCTTAAAATTTTTCACTGAACCAAATGCCCAGTGGAGTGAACTTTTTTGCCAGTTTTACTTCATGAACCTGATGAGAATGTTAAAAAACAAAGTAAAAATAAAATAAGGGAGGTAGTTTTATCCTAGCACCACATCAAAGAACAATCTCCTTAGTGTTAGGATTATCAAAACATCCTTTGAAACCTTTTTTTTCCAGAGCATCCTGTCTCCCATTCCATTTTTTTTAACCTCTCCCTTTTTATCTCACTTTATCATGGAATCCAAAGTATGTTAGTCTGAACTTCTTAAACTGTGATATGTTAACTTTATCATGTCCCTTGAAGGCTCACGCTGAAGCACAGAGATTGAAAGCAGAACATCAGCAAAAGTAAAACATGCTCACCTTTTTCCTGCATTTCTTTTCCCATTGTGAACCAAATGCTGGCCAACTCTGTGACATTTCCATGAGCCAGCTGGGGGGCAAAGCATGTGCCCCACCATCTGGGCTGATGGGATGGAAGCAGCCCAACTGTCATTGTCCTGTAACAACAGACATGCATCCCCTGATGTGATATTAACCAGAAGCTCGCAGGACAATAACCTCAGGCATTTCCTCACTCTGTCCAACATAACAGGTTAACGATGGTCTAGCCCTGGGACTGATGTCAAGACTCACTATTTCAGACTAGGAAATGTAGGAATCAGTGGCAGCTGTGAAAATAAGCCACTTTGGCCATTGACCAACAGTGTCTAAATAACATTCAGCTGAATATGATATGTAGATCCATCAACCACTTCTTCAAAAAGGCTCAGTCTGGGCCATTTTTACTATCATGATCTTTGGTCAGTGGTTCATGTCTCTTCTTCATGCTGCTCTGTATATTTTCTTCCTTGTGCTATGATGCTTGATGTTGCCTTCTAGCTGTTATTTTCACTCTTAGGTTTTCATGCTCAGTGTTTATTGAAGAAAAAGGCTGATCTTGCCATCAAAAAAGGTTCATGCTTCATAACAGAAGACCGTCATGAAATCCGTCGCGTATCCTTGAGCTACGTGATCTTTCTGTGTTGCAAGCCTCCTCATTCCATTCATTTCTCTTTCAGAGCTTTTTCAGAAGAATGTCAGTATACTCATTTAATCTCATATGCAAAAACCATCAGCTCCATTTAAAAAATCCATCTTTTCAACATCCATTTCATCATGCTCTGCATTATAACAGTTATAATTTCGAATCATCTTTTGTCGTTTAGATTCCAAACACACCTACCTGAGACATCTGATTTTGTTCTGGCACAGGTAGAGGTGAGAAGCAAAAATCTTTTTGCTGGGAGACAGAAAGCAATTTGTTGGCGTTATTGAGTCAGATCTCTTTGTAGAGCAATGTTTGTTTTGGTGAAGTGCAGGCTGCCTAATTAGGGACCGAGTGATGCCAATCTCCCGTACAGCTCTGCGCATGCAGAGGCCACGAAATAACGGCTGTTCAAAAGCTATTAGGAGGAAATGCTGACCAATAATGCTGAAAAATGATAGCTGGCAGAGTAGCCAACACGGAACACGTCTTGCAGCCGATGAAAGTGGGGAAAATGACAAGGGACATTCATCAAAATCTATTCAAGTTACAAAACTATCATGTTTTAATTTATTTAGCCATGTCGGACAGTATGTTCATCCACAAAAAAACAAACAAAAAAACAAAAACAAAAATGTGTATATATATATATATATATATATATATATATATATGGGCCATCTGACAAGCCAAGCTTCTGATAAATCTATTCGAAGACATTTCATTTAGTAATGAATTCTGAAACTATCACAGTAAAGCCAGGCATATTCAGAGGCGCCAGGCCTATTTAAACCAATGCGCCCCCACAGATTTTTGATCCAAATGGTTTTAGAATGCAACTATATATATATATTTTTACATTTGATAATTAAGTTCCACAATATTGTAGGTGCTAAATTAATAGTGACCCAAAGATGTTGCCTTTTGGTGAGTTTTGCAGTTTTGAAGCTAAAGTATGTAATTTAGCTCATGTAATTCATGCAGAGATCTTGTGTGTGGGTAGTTGGAGGAATCTATCCAAAATGTTACAAAATATCAGTGTGACAATATAAACAAATATTTTTGGCATTTAAAGTGATAGTTCAGCCAAAAATGAAAATTCTGTCATTAATTACTCATCTTCATGTTGTTTCAAGCTTGTAAGATCTCTGTTCATCTTCCAAACACAAATTAAGATATTTTTGATGAAATACAAGAGCTTTCTGATCCTGCAAACACAAAGGAAACAAAAATAACGGCTTTATCCAAGAATTTCTTCTCTTCTGTGTCAGTTCACGAGAGTACCACAACTTGTTTTTGTTGCACACAGAAAGTATCCTTGTAGCTTCATAAAACTAAGGTTGAACCACTGATGTCACAAGGACTATTTTAACAATGTCCTTACTACCTTTCTGGGCCTTGAACGTAGGGGTGTCACAATAAATCGATGTCTGGAATTGATTCTGAGCTTAGTTTTTAACAGCAGATGGCACTCTACGCTACTTTTTAATCGCACAAATGCTTACAAAGAAGAACGCTTGTGCGTTTAACTGAGTAATTTAAGTGGTTAAATGTACTTGCACCTTGGCTTTTATGACGCAAGATTAATGTAAACACAGCCCACTGTAAAAATTCTTGTAATTCGCTCAAACCTTTTCGAACTTTATGAATGATTAAGTTCAAGTGGCGTGGAGCAAGCAGAGTATGGCTGTTTCTAAAGTATATAGTGCCATTAGAATATAGAATTCAAGAGAAAATCACAGTGCATTGGGAAAATCGCAGAACCGACCCACGAATCGATTTATTGTGAAACCCCTACTTGAATGTGTCAGTTGTGTTGCTGTCTGCAGGTTTGGAAAGCTCTCGGATTTCATCAAAAATATTTTAATTTGTGTTCCGATGATGCACGAAGGTCTTACGGGTTTGGAACGACATGAGGGTGAGTAATTAACGCCATAGTTTTCATTTTTGGGTGAACTATCCCTTTGATTTGCTTCATAATTCAAAAGTACAAAATTGGGTCTGACATTGCAGTAAGCATTACAGTAAAAGGTTAAAATAGTTATATTCATTCTGTTTTTCTCATGAAACACACACACACACACACACAAAATCTATGCATAGATGAAAATGCAGGACAATTCAAAATCAGTTCATTCTAAAAGTCTATATTACAGCAGGATTTAAATCCAACCCCCATGCACACTATAAAATTATACCACTAGACTACCATGACTCACAGTCTCGAATGAAGTGCCAGATATGTCAGTGAAGCCCCCTCAAAAAAAAAAAAAGTAGGTGGATGCTGCCCCTGGGCATATTCCATAGAAAACAATTATTCATTGTCATATAAAGATCACTTTATATCCAATTACAGATGAAACACTGTACAAAAGCTTTTTATAATATCTTTTTGTAATATATTGTATTGTACTTGGGGGGTTTGGGGAGTGTTCACCCTATCCATGTATATAAAAAAATCCCCTCATGTGTAAAATACTGGGTCAGTCTGGCTGCCTTTAATTATGAGCAGTGGTGCACTCAGGGTGTAACATGCTGTTTTACATCCTTTGCTTGAGTCTCATCAACAGCTAGGGTGATGCTAAAAATTAACTTGGCTAGGTTTCCTGGTGTGTGACCTTCTCTCGATCAATTTAGCAGTTGTCTTGGCAATAGGGTCCCTATAGTTTTCTGGCAAATATGCACAAAATTAGCATGAACCTCTATTATTTTTAAGTGAATGCTGCTGTATGACTGGCTAACAGGGTTTTTTACATAATATGCAATGCATTGAGCTCTTTGGGCTGTGCTCAGTGTCTTGCTAATATGAGTTTTTTTTCTGTTAGCTGTATATTAAAAGGATGATTAAAGAAAAAATCTGAAGAGCATAATGGATAGCAGTTATCATTGACTTTGAAAGAAGGGTTAATGTTTCAAAAGCCTGGATACACTTTCTGCTAAAAATCACTGGAGAGAATAACGTATCAAGGCATTGAGTAATGTTCCTATTAGGCTTCATGATGCATATCTGTCACAGAAAAGAATTCCTTCCCAATCTTCATATACGAAGGTCAAGTTCTCATATGGTTTGTCTTTGGAACAGTATTCTTATGCTAACTGCTGGGCCGGCAAATTCTGTGTGGATGCAAAGCTACTGCTTTAGGACATTTTCACATTCACAGTCCCCACACCACTGCTGAAAATAAAAACATCTTAGAGCAATTTGGGCCTGTTTTAGATGGGCGACACTGTTCTCTTTCTGGCACAGGCTTGCTCAAGCTGTTATTGGAATAAGACAATGTCTATTACTGGCACCGGCTGGTTAGGCTGGCAATTGTTGCAGGTAGACCATCTTAAACTGTGTAGGCACGCCAAAACCAGCATGAAAGTGGCCAAAACATAAAGCCCTCAAGGCCTTTTCGCTTCTAGAATTAGGGACCGGTTTCATCCAAAGAAAAATCTGACTAACCAATGAGATAAGCTTTTCACGTTCACATTTCCTGAGCTGAGTTGTTGAGTAGCTCTGTGGCTGTACAATTCACCTCGTTGATGGCACTAAAGCCATTTGCAGACACCAGCAGCGGAGTCCTTCCCTGGTCACTTTGGAAAGTTTGCTAATAATATATGTACATATAAATCTGATATTCCTGCAGTGGTGCTCTTTAATGCACACACACAAAAAAGAAATATGTTTCTCAAAATGAAAACTCACTTTTACTTGCATTTTATGGACTAAATTTCCAAGCTATTAGAGCATTAATTTTGAATTATCCTTGTAATGTGCTGATATGCCTCCCATATTTTAGATTATCATACTTGGTGTTTTTTTTTTCAGCCTCTCATTGTTAATGCGTAGGTATTCATACGTAACGTTTAGAGGTACAAAACTTAAATTTTTGTACGTTTTTATTGATGCAAAAACGTACAATTTAGACGTATTTCAACGTTTAAAACTTACATTTTATTAAGATATTTGTATCAATGCCTTTTTATCATTTTATTCATAAGATATTTAGATTTTTAGCCACCTTAACCTACCCCCAAACCTAAACCTACCCATTTTATAGCGAATATAAAAGGAAATAAAACATTAATTAACATTTTAGTAACAATATAGCATAAAAAACATTTTTAATATTCGCTAATCCCACTCCTACCTCTAAACCTAACATTAACCATAACTCTCACTGTTAATAAAGAAAAACATGACAGGCAGAAAAGTGCAATCACAATCATTTATTTATTGCAAAAATGTAAACAGCCGTACCAAAAAGTAATCCAAATGCGACGCGTTTGCAGCCGCAGTCCTCTCTGGTGGATTACAGTAGGCTTGTTTGAGATGCAGAGCAGAATTTAAATTGTTAATCGCTGAAAATATTGTCCAGATTATTATCCTGATCCACTCCGTGAACTCGCGAAGGCGCCTGTGCATCCAGTGTTGCCAACTTTTTCCAATGGAAAGTAGCCAAGCCTCGCTTGAAAAGTCGCCAAATGTCGCTAGATGACGTCATATGCTAATTAGCATATTCATGACGTCAGTTCGTCGTATCTTCATGCCTCTCTGGGCTCACATACTGCATTTTAATGCAGTCAAATCTCAATAAAATGGTTTTCATCTATGTTTTATAGATATATTGACATATTTTACTGTTTCTGTTGTCAGACAATAGGGTGAATATGAAATAGTGAAACGTAGCCCTTTAAGACTACATAACCAGCTCTCGAAGATATAATCTACACTAAAATCCGGATTCATAATCACGACATTGTCTAATAATGAAACCAAATGCACATACGATTAAGACAATGGCTCTGCTGTGATTTTAGCTATATGCCTGTAAAATAGAGTTAGAAGCAACAGAATGTTTTTTTTTTATCTGAAAGTACTGTTCCCAGTCCTCTGCCGCTCACTGAACAGATCACACGCAGGTAGAACGAGAGAGAGAATGAGTGCGTGCATGCTCCGCGCTGGGAAAGCATGACCTCGCGCTCCTGCGACAGTACCGGAGAGTCACAGAAATGAAATAAAGTTTGTCCAAGAAGTCACTAGATTTGTCGCTAGGCACTTTTTTGGAAAGAAAGTCGCTAAGGGGTCTGGAAAGTCGCTAAATCTAGCGACAAAGTCGCCAAGTTGGCAACACTGCGTGCATCATTCAAACACAATTTTACCAGAAACAGGGCATGTCGTAATCTGTGATGAATGCAGGCGAGAGCCAATGAGCGTTGAATTTTCCTGCCATAAAACCTTTAGTTTCTTAATGCGGCAATATTCAGTGTTGCCAAGTCCGCGTTTTTTTCTGCGGAATTGGGCTACTTTAACACTGTTGCCATGGGTTGTTTTTTTTTTTATGTCCGCGGGTTGAAGCAATCACAGATATGTATGGAAGCGACCCCAATAACGTCATATTTAGCCCCTGAAATTAGAATTTTCCAGAACCCCGAAAAAAACTTGTATTTTACACCCCAGAATGCGATTTTTAACAGGGGACCCCCCTCGAAACGCAATTGGGCTAGGTTTGAGTAGCAATTTGGCGGTTTTGTTGTGAAAACCTGGCAACCCTGGCAATATTTGAATTTGTAAAATGCACTTCAGCGCAGGTTTATTGTTGCTGCTGCTGCACTCACTGCTCACAATGGAGATGAAGATCGACGGATAAAGGCTTGAATTTGGGTCTGTTCCTTGCAAACGGATGGATTCTGGATTACAGCACACAAATAAAATTGTTTCATTTTGTAATTATGATGCGTGTTCGGTGTATTTGATGGTTCTATCGATAGTCACAGCATGTCGGAGAAAACACCTTTTGAGTCCCACCACAGCAAACAAAGTTAATATTACATGAATGGTTAATAAATGTTATTTATTTTAAGGGTTTAAAGCATAGTCTTGTTTAAAATTATGTAGACCTATTCCTGCAAATGAGCTGGCAGCAGAAATCACACAGAATGAAATGCTATCATTTCATATTAGTAAACGAATAAACTATTTAATAATGCAATTGAAAACAGTAGGCCATTGGTATGACAACTAAAAACAACAATAATAATGAAATTAATGCCGCAATTTCAATATTCATAAGGATTTGTTTTTAGGTGTCGTCAAAACTACAATATTGTACCTTAAAATGCTAAAAAATACTTAAGTATGTGTACGTTTAGATGCTATAAATACGTCAGTATTGTACATTTTAGGGTCTGGAAAAACGTAAGTAAATGTATGTTTTGTAGAACCGCATTTTACATAAAATACATACAAATTATCATGAGATCACGTTGGGTTTTTTTGCAATGTTTATTATTTATTTATATAACCTTGTGTAATATCATGGCATCTCAATTATATTCAATTCATTTTGACTACGCTTGTAAAATGTACACTACTGTTCAAAAGCTTGAGGTTGATAAGATTTTTGCAAGAAAATGTTTTTGCAAGAAGTCACTTATGCTTACTAAGGCTGCATTTATTTGATCCAAAATCAACAATATTGTGAAATATTATTACAGTTTCAAAAAAATTGTTTTCTATTTGAATATATTTTAAAATGAACTTTATTTCTGGGATGGTAAAGCTGAATTTTCAGCAGCCATTAATCCAGTTTTCAGTGTCGTATGACCCTTTAGAAATCATTCTAAAATGCCCAATTTGGTGGAAATGTCTTATCAAATGTATTATCAGTGTTAAAACATTGTGCTGCTTAATATTTTTGAGAAAATTTATTTGATGAATATAACATTTAAAACAACAGCATTTGTCTAAATTAGATATACTCTGTAACATAATTTTGTAACTGTCACTTTTGATCAATTTAATGCATCTTTGCACAGTATTATTATTATTATTATTATCATTAAAGGGTTACTCCACCCCAAAATGAAAATTTTGTCATTAATCACTTACCCCCATGTCGTTCCAAACCCGTAAAAGTTTAAATCGGAACACAATTTAAGATATTTTGGATGAAATCCGGTAGCTTTTTGACTGTCCCACTGACTGCCAAGTAAATAACACTGTCAAGGCCCAGAAACATACCAAAGACGTCAAAATAGTCTATCTGCCATCAGTGATTCAGCCATAATTTTACGAAGCTATGAGAATACTTTTTGTATGCAAAGAAAACAAAAATAATGACTTTATTCAACAATTTATCTCCTCTATGTCACCGTAGCGCCATTTTGGAAAGTATCCACTGGACGTAAATGGCGTACGCTGTTCTGTGTCATGGGGGTAAGTGATTAATGACAAAATTTTCATTTTGGGGTGAACTATCCCTTTAAATATTCTAGACCTCAAACCTTTGATCTCAGTGTGCTACTAAACAGCAAAATGTTTTTTAACCAAGAAGATTTGTGATTTAAAATGGATACCAAATAGTTTAGCTAATCATTTTCAGCAGATGCCACTATTCTAATGTTTTTTTCTTTTGATCTGCTGTTTAATAGCATAGGTAGATTTAGCTCATATAACCTCAGTGATAGCAGTTGCTTAAAAAGAATTTCAGAGCTGGTAGTGTTGTGTTGTTCAACCTGCATTTCAACCTGCTGAGATTGTAGAAAAAAACACTGAGCTCAGATAGTCTGTCAGTATAGCTTTCTGTAATCAGCTCACCTGCCAGCAGTGTAAGTCTCAGTTGTAGGCTACACCAGAACTAAACAAGCATGCAATATTATTAGGGGCTGAATATTGTCTTGCATCATTTTTTAAGCCTCAACAAATTTGCATTTTTGCTTTAGCATTTTGCATTGACCTCTTAACTACACGGACTGCTTACAAAGGTCAAAAGACATTTAGATGCAGTCAGACACTTTATGACATGCTGGCAACCACAAGTGTCCTCGTTAATCTGCTGACAATTGTGAAATATAATTAATGCAGCCAGCATCTGTTTGGGCTGCAGACTGTGACAGCGGGAGTCAATGATGGTAAAGATGGATGGCTCGCTGTGGACCGATGCTGATAGAATCAGATATTGAGAGCTTTCATTTCCCAGCAAGTGTAAGAGTGAGAAAGCTATTTATGCTTATCATCGAGAGCAGGATAATACAATTTCGCTGATACCAAATACATATTATCACAGAGGGACAGTTTTTGACAATTAATCTTTTAAGCTAACATGTCTACACAGACTGCAGAACAAAAACAAAAGCCACATGAGCGTAATGAAAATGGTTATTCTATGAAAATGAGAGTAAAGTTCAGAAGATACTGAATGACCAGCTAACATGTAAATCTAAGCAAAACTACTAACTGAAATGGCCTGATTTGAATTACAGAGTATGCCTATCACATGTACCATGTTCAGATGAAATTTGAAGGTCAATGTGTTTTTCTCTAGTTTTAACATAAACATGCATGCTTTCAAGACGTGCACACACTGAATAACACATAATGCTGGTTAGCATATACAGTAGATTTTGCCCCATAGTGCACTCTGCGTGTAAACACCTTTACTGCTGTTCTGGTGGTTTATTTAATGTATGCATGTCTGTTTGCATTCAGAAGTCAAAAGCAAAGAAAAGCATACACACTTCCACATCACTCTACGATGCAGCACTCTATATTCGTCTGATATAGGATTAGCACACACCAGAATTTTAATTTCTTGATAATTTACTCACCCCATGTCATCTAAGATGTCCGAAAGTTGAGGTTTTTCAGAAAAACATTACAGGATTTTTCTCCATATAGTGGACTTCAATGGGTATCAACAGGTTGAAGGCCCAGCCAAGGAATAAGTGTCTTATCTAGCAAAATGATGGGTAATTTTCTAAAAAAATAAAATAAAATAAAAAGGTACATACTTTTTAACCACAAATGCTCTTCAAGCATTACATAGTCACATTGGAAAGGTCACGTGTGACATACTATAGGTGGACGTACCGGGTCAGTATTTACAAAGCGAGCATGCAAAGAAAGTCAAACGCCCTTTACAAAAAAGGTAAAACAACAATGTCCAGCAAGAGAAAATGAGTTTTTCACCTTACAGTACCCTTTTGAACCAAAGTAAACAGACAGAACTAACCGTGCCTGACCTTTCCAACATGATTACATAAGGCATGAAGTTGAGCTGGTTCAAGACAAACATTTGTGGTTAAAAAGTATAGAAACTTTTATTCTGGGATCATGTAGAGACCTTTAAATCTGCATTAAAACAAAGCAATTTGAGAAAAATCCTGTTATATTTTTAAATTTCTTCAGCTGAAGAAAGAAAGACATGAACATTTTGGATGACATCGGGGTGTGTAAATTATCTTTGAGTTATAAAGTCTGAGTCTATTGAACCAGTCCTTTTGTACGGTTTGAGGAAATGAACTGATACACAAAATACATTCACTGATTTGACTCACTGTACTATCATTTGGGTTTGGTTACATAAATAAGAGTGTTTAGTTGTATTTCAAAGTGTGCAAAATTACTGTATTTGAAAAAATGCTCAAACAAAGTGTAGTGGTGTAACAAGAATTACATTTCTTACAGCTAATGAGACTTTTTAATTATGATGTAGATAGAAATGAGAGAAATAGAGATCACAGTCAGGATGAATGAATGGGTTAAATCATAAAGGACTTGAATGGTGCTGTTAGAGCGTGCGACAGTGTGATCAGCATAATCCCTGAGGAGCTCTGATGTATTACAGCTGATATGTAATAGACACGCCGGGAGAATAAGACACTCAGATGTATGAAAACAGCTTGATCCTCTTCATTTGGCTGTTAAATCAGTATTACGGGCATCTGTTCACATACATGATATGAGTGCAGTCAAGTCAGGTCACGCAGAGGGTTTTTGCAGCAATATGGAATTAAATTTTACCTCATCTGCACTCAACCCTTTCTTCATTGAGCTGGAAACATTGTTCAGCTCTCTCCAGCCTGTCGTGGACACCATTTGAAACCGAATGGATTCACTAAATGAACACAGCTCTCGGCGCGCAGATGGCTGGAATGCAGTGATTATTGTAATCGCTTGGCGGCCAGTTTTCACGGCGTCCTCGCTTGCTCTACAGCAGATTAGAGTTTCTTGCTGTGCACTGGCGTGGAGACGTGGAACAATGGGGAGAGAGTCAGAGTCCAAGCAGATCTTCTCCCCTGCCTTATCCCGGATCAGCGGCCTGTGAGTGCTGACACGCTCAGATCGCTGTACTCGTAATCTGCCACTCCACGCTGGAGGCACAGTAATCCTAAACGCAGCTCAACGAGCACACAGGGAGAGCCGGGGCCGCCACAGGCTTTCTCTAAAAGGTTCTTGTCATCACCCTTGTAAGTTTGTGCAGTAATATAAAAGTAATCAACTTTTGATTTCTTTCCTTTCATCAAAAGATTCAAATTTGTTCAATAATTTGAACATGGCTCAGCATGAACATCTCTGAGTTTTATGTAAATTGCATTGATACTAGTGAGTTTCAGAGAGTGGTCTCAACACATTAATGAATTCTCTTACATGTCCAATAAAAAAGAAGCAACTTAGGCATTACCACTACTATGTTTTTTGACTTTTTCACTTCATGCAGGTACTGATTCAACCATCTCCTCTGAAAAAGCATGATAAAAAGTCTGTTCCATTGTTTACTTTTTTGTCCTTTGCATCACCAAACAACACTAACACTACTAACACTACTAGTATATCTACAGACCTTTGGGAAAATTAAGTAAGCCTACAATTTAGCACGACAAACAATGCCACTCTCACACTACATGAACTGTGCTTACAAAGTGAAAAATACTTTGCGGAGCATAGAGGAAACTGACAACACGCCGACAGACAAGACAGAGCAGGTTACTTATTTTATTGAACAAGGTCTCAGTTTTAAAATGTTGTCATTAAAAAAAAAATAAAACAATAAATACTGTTTTGTGGCTCTTTGTGTTGTGACAGGTCACTGTATTGCTTTATTAGATCAATCAATACGTGAACCGATCATATTTTCTTCTTAACATGAAGCACAAAAAACGAATGACTATCAGAACGTATTTTATATCAATCATGGAAAGACATCACTTCACACAATTTTTCAAGTTTATGTTCACCGAAGTTAATCTGCTCTCCTGTCTGATTTGTTTATTGATCAGAATGGCGTATTCTGCGTTATGATTGGTCAGATCGCCTGTCAGTCAAGCTATTTGCGAATTGTCAATTAAGTAAAAACACACTACAGTTAAAATTATAATCAAGTACTTAATTAGTACTTCTTTAAAGCTTGACAGAAGACTTCTTTAATTCAGTGTAAAACCTTTCATTTGACATTATTGCAGAGTGCACTTTTTAAAAGTGTACGTAAGTGTGTTAAGAAGCATTAATGAATGTGTATTCTCATTAGACACTTAAGTGGCTTTTTATTTTATTAAGGCTACGTCTACATTAATCCAGATACATTTCAAAACAGCACTTTCATTTCAAAATGCTCTCCATCTACACTAGCGTTTTTAAGGCCGGGACACACCAAGCTGACGATTGGCCATGGGGCTTCGTCGGGCAGTTGGTGGGCGTCGGTGAGGCGCGTCAGTTCGGTGTGTTCCTCTCGTCGGCTTTTGTCAGCTTTCGTCGGGCTCACATCGGCAGAAGTTTGCCTGATTCAACATGTTGAATCAGTGTCGGGCTTGTTGTGGCCATCGACGAAAGAGAGCGCTCTGATTGGCTGTTCAGACATCGAATCAGAGCGCGTGATGGACTTGAACGTGAAGTGACGTAACAAGCAAACGACAGAGTCAAGAGGGAACCGGCTCATTTCGCACAATTCTCTTTCTGAGAAAATACAGACACCGTCTAGTCTGTCGTCGGTTCGGTGTGTTCGAGCTCAGTTTTTTTGCCCAGACGCCCGCGGACACAGCCGACGAGAGGCGACAACACAGTCGGCTTTCGTCGGCGCTAGTTGTTTGGCGTCGGGTTGGTGTGTCCCGGCCTTTAAGCGTTTTCTAAAACTTCCTCGTCCACACTGAAATGTAGGAACATACTTTTCAAGTTCAGAATCATGTTATTTAGGAAAATAACTTGCCATTCATTGTTGAATATGCATCACATGACTGAACATGCGTCATCATTTTCAAATTCCTCCATTTTCACAGTTTGTCTACATCAACAAAAACACTGTCTGTGTATATGGAAGACCAAAATGGAGAGAAAAAGCATTTTCAAGCAAAAAAAAATATTTAGCTACACTACAATTACAATTAAGAGCATTTCTTTTTTTACAGGGTGAGGTATGAGGATTTTCTCTGACGTTTAGTGAAGCAGCGCCTCTCATTAATTCAACATGAAACACAAGAAGGAGGGAGACTTGCACCACACAGAATTAAAACCCTTCATATGTGAATGTACACCATTAAGATGACTCTTCATAACAGAACAATTTATTTCTAAATGTGTAAAACTTTATTTATTAGCACTAAATTATAACTGAATGCACCTGTTGCTTACTGTGTATGCATTCTATAATAGCCATATTTCTAATAATTGCTAAATACAGTTTTTCCTGTTAAATGTGAGTGTTTTGCAATCATCATCTTGCAAAATTAGTCAAAACCCAAATTCCCATAAACGGATGAACATTCATTACTTTCGTCTGAGGAATTCATGCAAACTCAGATTTGTTGAGTCTGCTTGAATAAGAGCTTTTCATTTCCTAATTATTAACGTTTCATGGCAGCCTTCACGAAAGAGGTTTTGTTGTCTGCTTTTGTTAGTCCCATCCCCGGGAATTTGCAAAGGTCAATAGAGCTTGAACATAGGAATATGACAAGAAGAGATTCAGACACTGCAGTGACTTCACATATGTATGAAGGTCAAAAGTGGTTAGCGCTTAGCAGGAGGCTAATAGCTGAGCATATGTCATCTAAATTTAAAAGGAGGGGTTATCTGGAGCATGCAGCTTTTGTCTGTGACTTTTTCAGCGACTGAAGTATTTATTTACATACAGAATGTATAGATCAGACTCTTTGAGCATCATTTCATGATGTTTGTAGCTATCAATTTATTTAAGTGCCCTTTTAAGCCTTTGACTCTGGCTTGTAACATTGGACGCCAAACATAAAATACGGCAGAATTTTTTAAAATGGAAATGTCTTTATGGAATGCAACACCGGTAGGGAGATGACCGAGAAATCCCAGGTGTAATTATTGATATTCAATTACCCTTTCATATCTCTTTCTTCCTGCCTCAAGGCCTTTGCTTGCAATGCAAAGTAATTCGCATCATTTGGAGAGCAGTAATGAAAACCACAGTGAAGGAAGCTGAGCATCTCTAGCAGACACCCAAGAGAAGGTTCAAGAAGAGTTTGTCGACATGTTAATTAAGTTCATTCAGATTTGTACTCATTGATAAAACATGCAGTTATCTTTACAGTTCAGAATGGCACATGTGGTCATATTTTAATAGTAGGTTTTAAGTAATTATGTCTTGAAGCCATAGGAGGTCTTATTGAGGACAGTTCATGTGGGACGTTAGTTCTACAGAAACAACTTTCATTAACCTTGCAAAATGGATTTTTATGAGCATGATTTTTGCTAAATGTTTTTGGAAATTTCTAGAATTGTCTGTTTTTGTGTCTTTTGTAAGATAAGAATTATTCTTTTTTTTTCACAGTATGTTATAAATAGGTGATTTATTGTCTCGTCTGTGAACTTTACATGATAATATAGCACATAACCTTTTCCATCAAACAAAAGTCAAGACCCCCACTGAGTTTTAACCCTAATTATGACACTTTTACCAAAGTACAGCAGTATATTTTGCAGTTACCATAGAGATAACCTTCAGCAGTTGCTTTCTTGACCCAGAAACCTGTTTTTCTCTCCATCTCATTTTTAAGCTTTTGACCATGAAACCATTTTTTGTATAATTACAAAGATTATACAACCTTTAAAGCATGTAAAACCATGTCAAAGCCAAACATTCTTTCTGTGCATTTGTTTAATTATTTAATTAGCATTTCAACTGCTAAGTTGAATTTCAGCTCAGATCTGTATGTTGATTCTGTTTTTTATTCAGGCTGTCCTTCAAAAGGTTCACTCAGTTATTTAAACTTTCAAAATGTTTGCAGCTAGGCTTGATATGAACAAAAGAGGTACATAAAGATGGATTTTATGCACACATGAGCTAATAGGTGTGTGTTTTATATTTGTTGTGTTATCCAGACAGCTGTGATGGATCTCTGGCATCTCTTCTGCCTGCAACCTCCTTTCAGAGCTCTTCACATTTCTCAGACAGTCGGGCTGCGTACTTTGCCAAATTAAACAAAAGAGATGGTAAGTTCTCCTTTGCATGTTAATTCAATCATATGTGTCAATTAAGAAGACAATATAAATTACACTTGGGAAATTTAAGTCTTCTTAGTGTTAGGGGAGCTTTTTGTTTATGAATCCTTTGAACCTCTTATGAGTACAGTAACATTTCTTTGTCTATAAACTGCATTATTAATGAGTTAGTAAGACTGTCATATAATAGATTGTGTAGTTGTCTATAGCTCTGTATCATGCTTTAAAAGTCGGTCTCTGTTTACAATTTGAATATTAATAGAGTGTCTGGCAAGTGGAGGGCTAGTTAACTTCTAAAGTGTTCACTTGTACAGTTCTGTCATTTTATGGTATATTCGTTTCATGTTTGCACAAAGAATTAGAGGACATGCAACATTCAGCACTGATGTTCTACCTCATTTGATGGTAATCCAAAAAAGATGCAACTGTCACTTAAGTTTTGCTAGCAGTGGGTGTTTAGTCTGTCATCAATGACAGAAGCTCATTGGAAAGGAATGGAAAATGCCAATAAAACATTGTTCCATATTTTTTTCTATATCGTCATAAATGTCATTATCGCAAATATTCTTGAAATATTGTGATATAATTTTGAGGCTATATCACCCACCCCTAGTCTGAATAAATTTTGGTTTGACTGTATGAAGAGTTCAGATGCAAAACCCCCTAAAAGCCATCTTGGTCAAAAATGAGATAATGATACTGAGTGAATTCTCTCAACACATATAATACGTCCATCAAATACTTTCTTTAAACTCGTTAAAATCCCAGCCTCAGCCCAATCAGAAGTACCAGTAATTAGGTAGAAACCTATACATCGGAGCCAGATAAAAAAAAGACATTAGATGGATTTAGAGGCTTTTGCATCTGAACTCTTTGTATATTTAAAAAAAAAAAAATCATTATACATTAAACATTGAAATAAAAATATTTTACTGTTTATACTGTTTCGGATTAAATAAATGCAATCTTAATGAGAATAAGTGACTTTCAAAAACATTTAAAAATATTACCAATGCTAAACTATTGAATCAGTGTACATGTTCATGTATTTGTGTATATTTTGGGAGGTTTGTGTAAGGTTATATCATACCGCTGTTATAGAATATTTTATGCTACTAAGCTTTATTTATTATGTTATTCTTATTTAATACTTTTAAAGTAATGCATTAAGAACATATTCATGAAAATGCATCATCATCAGTATAAACCTTGTGTCTAAATCTTTTGCTTAAAACCACAATAAATAAATCATGGGGCAAGATGCAAATCATTAAATATTTACTGCATTCATGTGAATTTAATTCCTGCCCAAAATGACAAAAAAAAAAAAGAAAAGAAAAAGAAAAAAGAAAGAAAATCACAACTTGCAGGTTTGATATATTATTGAACTTTCGCTTTGGCCTTATCTCTGCATGTCCTCTGGGCTATTTATAGATGTGACCAACCTCAACCGCGTGCATCTGTAACAAACTAAATGATTCCTCTCTCTAGGGGGTCTGTGTAAACGCTGCTTCTTTCAAGTCAGAGGTCCCCAGTTTAAAATTCTGCTCTGATCTGCTCCCGTGGTGTCCGCAGTGCTTGAGTAATGAACCTCTCTGCCTGAGTCAGACCAATTTCTCCATACAGTGAGCTGGAGGATTGCGGAGGCAGAAATGCTTCTTTATATGGAGCACATGTGCCGGCAACCCTCTCTGATCCAAAGTGAATGCTGTACATGTTAAGTGAGGTCAAGAGGTCGACACATCTTGGCTTGTTTTGGACTGGAACCTGTCTACTGATTGACAGCAGCTCGCCCTGTGAATACAAAACCAACTGAAAGCCAAATTAAAATGCAGTTTGGATAGTTTCATGTAGCTGCTCACATGAACGCCAGTGCCAATTTCTTCTCGCATACGTCTTGCTTTTCAGCAAGGACATCATATGACACTCAGAATCGAATAATGTTTTGATAAACATTGACAGAGGTCTTATGGGGTTCTCTAGGAGGAGGTGGGTGGAGCCCAGAGTCGACGGACAGGTCGCCCTGGCTCCAAGTTGACCTCCAGGACCGAATGGAGGTGACAGCGGTGGCTACGCAAGGTCGTCACGGCAGCACGGATTGGGTCAGTGCCTACATGCTCCTGTACAGTGACTCCGGACGTGTCTGGAAGCAGTACATGTTGGAGGACAGTGTCGGGGTAAGTGTGTGTATTTTGGTACCATTTCACCACCTCATTTTGCAAAAGTAACTGGCTGTCTGTGCATTAACCCACTCACTACATGCCTGCTTATCTTACAAATAAAGAAATGCACTAAATTATTATATTATGTGAGAGGAAATCGACTGTAGAGTGATATGAGATACAGCAAACCGGTCTAAATTATACAGTTTAGCGACCATTATGCAAAATTATTACATGGTGCACTGGAATGCTCAATTCTGATTGGTCAATTACGGTATTGTGCAGTTGAATATTTTTGTGTAATGGTCGTTAAACTGTATATTTCACCATTGTTCCTGACAACCAATTTCCTACAATGTGCTAGTTCAGTGCTTCTCGTATCACTCTGCCGTCTCTTTCTTCTCACATAATCGGATCATTTAAACTCCAATAGATATTTCATGTCAATTTATTTATTTATTTGGTAAGTAATAATCGGGATAATGTACAATCACCCAGCCATTAGCGCAAAATAAACCCCTTCAGGGTTATACAAGAGCCTTTTGCTTGTGTCGATCACCCATTCTATTTCCAAAAAGTATATGAAAGTGAGCTCATTATCATTTCGACAGTCTCTTTTTTGTGGCTGAATATTTACTGATTTAATTGATTATGCATCACCTAAGCTGCTGCAGAGGAAAATGATTGTCTTGTTTTAAACATCTTTAGAGCGGCTTATTTTCATGGGCTGAAAAGTTCGGATCCCATTAACTGAACTCTGAATTCAGTTACAACATATGAATAGCTGCTAGCAATTTCTGAGAATTCCTGAAATAGATTGTTCTAATGATGTTGAACCTACCACAGCCTCTCAATCATCGCAGGTGCTTGATGCTGAACCGCCAACGCATCTATTGTCTTTGTCCTCAGGCTTGGCCTCTACATTTAGAATGCTTGTAAATGGTGGAATTTTCATTGCCCCGTATCACTGCTTTGTAATTATATTCAAACGATGAGACTGCCGCTTTATTAAAGATATAATGACATTTTCAAAGTGTGTTTAATGAAAGGAGAAGATTACAGTGGAGTAAGATGTAATTAGCTTTTAATGTGGTGGAAATGTAGAATAAAGTTGATCAGAAGTATAAAGGTAAGACGCTCAGCAGTGTGAAGTGATGCAGTAATAATCTCTGCCTTTTTAGGTCTGATTTGCTTGGTTTATCTGAACTACAGACTTCTTTTTGAACATTAGTAATGTTAGGAGTCTCTCTCAGCTTTATTAATATTCCACCAGCACTTTTATTTGATGCACAATAGGCTCATTATACAACTCTGAATGTTTGACATCATATACAATAAGAAATGGTTTACATTCACAGTCATTCTGAGTCATGCTGCGCTGTCATGCGTAATGGATTGATTTAGTAATCTGTATATAAATGCTTCTGAGGCAGCAGTCGATTGGTTTTGTTCACATTCTTCTGTTTACAAGAAAGTGTCATTCACCAGGTTCAGAAGATTGATCCTTGCCCTTTTACAGTACATAAGAATGCATTGATTCATCATAGAAAAAAATTCCCACAATATAATGAAAATGTAATATATATTCCCATTCCCAGAGGTATTGGAAATATACAGATATTTTCATCAATGATAATTAAGATTATGCAGGTTGCAACCTGGTCTCATGATGAAAATGTACCAATAAGTACATATCACTGCAGTTTTCAACAGAAATGAACAAGAGAGGTGGTAAAACAGCGAGCAGTTGTAATATTTTCGTACACAATTATGATTACAGTTCAATAATTACTGTTTTTGCATTTTTGTAAGGGGTAGGTTTTGGGTTAGGGTTGGGTAAGGGTAGGATTAGATGTTAATAAAACAATCTAATAGGTAGAAAATTGTATTTATTTCTGGCCGCAGCTGTGTCCCTTCTAGCCACAACTTAATATGGTTGTTTTTCAGACGCAACAAGCTTGTTCGGTAGCTCACCCGGCACAATATTGGACTTAGGATGTGGAATCCTTGGGTACAAATCCTGGGAAAACATGACTCACGATGAAAGAGCTGAAAAATGACAGATCGAAAAACAAGCTAAAACAACATTCTTGCAATTGCGTTGTTACATCACATCCGCTTCATATCATGTTATAGGTTAGGTTAAGGTTTAGTGCAGATGGTACGTTGTATTAAAATGTCAAGTATTAGAGTTGTAGTGCCACTCAACAGACATTTGAAGTCAGAACTTCAGTGACACATACAAAACCAATGTCACATAAAACGAGCATATGTACGTTCATCTGTTCTGGGGAAAGAAACAACTCTTTTAGCGCCATTCAGTGGATATTTCACATCCAAAACGTACATGGTTTAAAAGCGTATGTATTTTACTTCTTGTGAAAACATTCCCACAGGTATGTTTTCATAATGAGATCAGGCTCAAGTTTAGATATCCATGTAGTAGTGAGTTGCAACACCAGCATTTATGGCAATGCAATGATTAGGTTTATTTCGTATTGAGTAAAATCAACATATTTCACACCAAATAAATAAATGCTCCAAAGAATCTTGGAGAGAAAACTATAACATTATCCACAAAAATACTAAGCGGCACGACAGATTTAAACATTGATAGTTGTAAGAGATGTTTCTTGAGCAGCAAATTAACATATTATGAATTCTGAAGGATTGAGACTGTCCTCAAAGAAAATATGACCCAATTTTAATTTTTTTTTTTAATTCACCTTATATAACCCATGTTTAAGTTTTAAAGTTAAGTGCCCTCTAGCGGGCATAAAAATAATGACAGTGTCGCATTGGATATGACGTCATGAAATAACATGAGTTTTTTAATTCAAACATATTTTACTAGGTGTAATTCGGATGAATGACCACACCTAACCCCACCGTAAACCTACCCCTTACAGAAATAGTGCAAAATCATGATTTATAGTGCATATTCCAAAAAAAAAAAAAAACATGCTATGAGAACGTGTACGTTTTCTGGTATCAAACCTGTGTTCGTATGATTACACCACTTTGTAGTGCAAAGCTCTACCAACTGAGCTACATGTAATCCTGAAAGTGCATTGGATACCTATTGCTGATAGGGGAGCAATTGTTGTGTACGCTCTATTGAGAAGTATTTTGAGGATTTGTGAAAACGATGTACGTCGGGCGTAAAAGTTGGAGGACATGTTGGAAGGATCATGTAAAATGAAGGACTGGAGTAATGGCAAAGTTGAAAAGTTGAATAGCAAATTCAACTTTGCTATTGTTTTCAGGGCTCGCAAAATCGCTAGCCCAATGTCCCGGGGCTATAGTGTTTTCCAGTAGGGCTACCAAAATGTTTCACTGCCCAGCAGGTTCTTAAATACTCCTCAATTTAGTTGTATAGAATTTAAGGCCATAAAAAGTTTCCAATATGTTCAACAGTATAAGAAAAGTCTTAATTATAGTTGGGGACGGAAAGACAAGAATCGCGTCCGGGCTGGATTGAACTTCAAAAGGCAATGATGTCACTGAATAAATATGCGCGCTGCAAGTTTCAAAGTTAAAACGTGACAGGGATGTCTTTATATGAATGTATCTGAAGGGAACCGACTGTCCTCGGATTCAGAATCGTGTCGTTGGCATTGTCGTTTCATCTTACCTATAATGCCTAATAAAACCGCGTTAATGAGAATGGTGCTGCTTTGTGTACAGCCGTTACTAGGGAAACCATAATATTTCAGCACTCCTAAAGCGCCACCTTGTGGCAGAGAATGATTTTGCATTTCCAATACATTTTTCAGCTGTTTATGGTCAGATTATTGCAAATATCAACCCATGTTTTTATGCAGCAAACACATAGAGTTGTAAATGTGAAAGAAGTTAATGCCTTTTAAAAATCTAAACAATAAAGACAGTAATATGTATGTTGTAAATAAATATAATAAATTATATACTTGATTTATTCCTTATAAAATTATTTCTTTGATATTTGTTGGTATTTGTGGATTGAAAATTGTGGATTTTTGTTTTGATGGACATTTAGACTCCTATCTGATTTCCTATTTTTTTCTTTTTTTAAAAAAGGTCTTTTTTTATTTGGGCTTAAATTATTTTTGGGCTACCAAAATCTAAAGAGTACCTGCCCGAAGGGCTACCAGAGATTTTGAAATCTTGCGAGCCCTGGTTTTAAAATGTATAAAAACAGCTATTTTAACAATATTATGTTATTAATGCCAAGTTCTTTCATGAAATTCTAGATGGTGCAGGCTGATGGGTCGTTAAGGCAAACTGATGATATTCACAGTGTTAAACTACTCGGGACAAGCTGATTGGTTCATGTTGCATGCGCATCCAATGAGCTTGCTGCTTTACATTTAAATGGCTGGTTAGCATTCACTAGAACATTTCACAGCGTGCCTTAAAAAAAAGTCTAAAACCTGTCTAGATCTGCTACAGATTATTGTAAATGCTATTTGTGCAGCAGCAATATGTCTTAAATACTCATAGCAGCGTATCGGTGTATATAGGCAGTAGCAAATTTGTGTATTTGCTTTGCAGCAACAGCAATCATGTACAGCTGCAGCAATTCAGTAGAGTAGCTGACCTATCCCGCCAAGACCAAATACATTAACATTGTCATATCCATCTCATAAAAATTCTTCTGAGATTTGTCATGAAGAACTGTATGTTCGATTTTGAAAATTAAAACAAAAAAGACCTCAAACTTTTGAACGGTAATATATGTTTGACACTCCAGCTGCCACCGCTTTTTTTTTTCTAAGTATGATGACATAATATTCTGTTTTTGGCATTATTGTGAAAGCCCATTATGCAAAGACGGTACATTAGGCTGATATTTTTCCCAACAGCAACATTTAAAGGCAGAGCGAACAAATGTTTCCAGTCATCAGATCCTCAGCGCTAGTGTATTAGCATTCCTGAATGCATATTTGAAATGCAATGAAAGCCGCTTTGGATTAATAGTGAAAATGTAATATAAATGTAAAAATGTGTACTGAATCCTCTGCTTTCCTTACTTTCTCTGATGACAAACTGCTCTTTTTCTTGTTTTAGTGAGCTGTGGCAAAACAACAGTAAAGAATAAAAGAGTAATAGACAGCCGCCTTCACAAAAGTGTCACGTTCACAGTGTTCAAGGTGAAAGGTTTGGAAAAGAAGGTGTCTGTTAAATTAAAAGAATGACTTGTCAATAGCAAGAATAAGAAGAAAAACACTCTTAATTTTGTTGTCAAGCTGGTGCTTTGTCTTAATGAGCGTTGTATCTGTATCTGCTGAGGAAAGCTGCCAAATGTTTTGGGCTAGGAAGACGACCTATTCGCAGAGCTTGTTTGCCTCCGCTGTATGTCAGAGAAGGTCTTCCTGTAGGAAGGTGTGAATGGGCTCCCCAAAGTGGCAGATAATTGCTCTCTCCAGCCTGCACTGCTGCTGCCGCTGAGTGTGTTGATGTGTAACAGTGTTTGCTGTGAAACGAGGAGGATAGAGAGGAAGGAACAAGTATGTTTTGTAAAAGCATATATTTGTTGTATCTTTAATCAATAACCAAGTCAGTTTTTTGCATTAGTCAGATGAAACATTTGAGATCCGAACAGCTCATGTCACGATACGTCTTAATATTGTGGCCCTGGTGAATTGAAGACAGGCTAGCACATCAAAAGCAGAAATATCTGTTGACATGTATCTTACTGGAGTTTCCCTGACACATTTCATTCTTTGTCTTCATCTTGTATTGCCGTCATCTCCTGGTGGGGAAACAGGATTCGCCTACGTTGGCGAAAAATTGCTGACTGCATAAGCTTTGTGGGGGCCTCACCACGGTCATTTCTTTCATCTTATAGCCTGTGGGGCTTCAAGCTATTGAGCTGTGTTCATGCCGTCCTTTGTCATTTTCTTTTCACAGACAGTCTGTGTGTGAGAGAAGCGTGCTAATGTCTCTGGGATGTGAAAAGGGTAGCCAGAGACTGAGTCTGGGATTATCCGTTCTCTAGAATGACAGGAATCAAAATGGAAAATGTTAACAACATGACAGATGTAAAAACTGACAGTTATGTAGTCATGACATCCAGCTTACCTCTCCATGACAGATCATTTTGCTTTCAAGCAGTGCTGTATTGACAGAAAGACCTTGTCTTTTTTCCCTTCTCTTTTTTTAGTGTCTCTTTTTCCTTTTTTTTCCCTCTTTTTTTGATTTACAAAAGAAATGTCAAGCTTACATTCTCACCATATATATTTAAAGGCTGCTTCACACCTCACCCAAAGTTTTCACTTTGGTGGCCATAACAGGTTACAGTATTCACACTGTGAACATGAGCGGAGCAATGTGAATACTGTAACGTGCTAATATGGAGCCTAGCTGAAGTAGGTGTAAGTTGAATGTTAGCACTTAGCCTATTTTTTTACCACACATACAGTAGCTCTCTGAACTACTGTGAAAACAACATGGCCTTCCTCATTCCCTCAAATAAAATTTCATGACAATCAAATGTGTAATAATCTAAATGGGAACTTCTAGTTCTGTTTTACATTTCTGTATATTTTTGAACAGAATATGTAGTACAATATGCCTAGTAGTCCTTAAAAGGTTAGTTCACACAAAAATAAAAATGAGTCGTTGTTTACTCATCCTCAAGACATCCAAGTTGTATATGACTTCTTTCTTTCAGACAAATGAAACTGGAGTTATAGTAAAAATTGTTCTGGCTCCTCCGTGCTTTAAAATGGCAATGGCTGAGTGTTTCTGTTCAGCAGTCCAAAACAAGTCCAATAAAGTGCATCCATCCATAATAAAATATGCCTCATGTGAGACTGGGGGGTGTTTGTAAGAAAAATATCCATATTTCAAATGTAATAATCATATGTACATAATAAAAAATGAGGATTTGTAAAGAAAAATGTCAAAGGATTTTGATAGAAGCCAAGAGGAGACTAAAGTAAGGAAATTTAGCTTCCTTTGCTCCTGCAAACAAACATTGGTTTTCACGAGACTCACAGGCGTATGTGCTACGCATATGCCCTACGTCATCTGCCCGGAGCAACTACCGTGTACAACTGTTAGCGCAAGCTAGATTAAAGTGATGATTACATTTTAAAAATGCATAGTTTACAAAAATGCATTGCTACAGGAGGCCTTTATTCACCCCCACAGCCATGTGAGGCACTTTTTATTATGGATGGATGCACTTTATTGGACTTGTTTTAGACTGTTAAAGAGAAATACCTGCCCATTGCCATTTTAAAGCTTGGAGGAGCCAGAATAATTTTTAATATAACTCTGATTGCATTCGACTTGAGTGTGAGTAAATAATGGGCTAATTGTCAATTTTGGGTGAACTAACCCTTTAGTCAGGAGGGACACAAAACCTTTTTTAAACTGGTAACACTTTGAGAGACAGATTTACTATACAGGGCAAATTAGCGTTAGAGCAATTCCATAAAAGCGCAGATGGGAGGGTAAAATTCTGTGTGTGATTTACAAACAATGCACACATTAAACTGAACTGCATGGTTCATTTTAATACTCTCCTCCCATAAATTTTGCGCCTGAAAGGGAAACTCCTACAAATGCATATTCAATATGGTCAGGCAAAAATAACTGTCTACGTCTTTTCAGTGCTAATTCCTCACTGTGCGTCTTGAGTAATTCCTGACAGTACTATTTTAATGCCAAAAACGGGTTGTGTTGGTGCAAGCTGCGTAAATCTTCCCCTAAGTTTATTTTTTTAATTACATTTTTTTTTTTGAAAGTGGATAACAGGGCAGATTTTGTAAAATCCTGGCAGCACTATCAAACAAATTATAGGATCAATACCACAAAGGTTTCACCTTACGACAGCAAAACTGTTGTTGTGCTTGAATAATTAGAAGGTTCAAAAGTGGCAGACTATGAAGTCTTTGAACTCATTAAGCTTTTATCATTGATGCAATTCTTTTTTTGAACTAGTTAGTTTCGTTGCAGTAAACTGGCAAAAGCTACATAAAACAAACTATTCTTTTTTTCAATGTATTATCTGTGAAAAATATTTACTATATAGTTATATTGAAAACATGTGACCCTGGACCACAAAAAAGTAGCAAAAGTATGTTTGTAACAATAACCAAAAATACAGCATATGGGTCAAAATTCTAATATATTTTTCTATTATGCAAAAATCAATAGGATATTAAGTAAAGAAAAAATATATTTTGTACATTTCCTACTGTAAATAATTAAAAACTTAATTTTTGATTAGTAATATGCATTGCTAAGAACTTAATTTAGACAAATTTAAAGAGTAATTTTCTCAATATTTAGATTTTCAGATTGCAGATATTAAAAAAGTTATATCTCGGGCAAATTTTGTCCTATCCTAACAAGTCATACATCAGTGGAAAGCTTGTTAATTAAAAAAATCAGAAATTTACCCTTAAGACTGTTTTTGTGATCTAGGGTCAGAAATTAACTCTTTCAGTTTAAACCAGTGCACTGTGTTATAGAAAAAGTCAGAAAATTATGCATTTAATAATTTCCCCTAATCCATGTGTAAATTCTGTAACAGAAATAAAACAGCTATATGTGACCACAAAACCAGTCTTAAAGGATTAATTCACTTCCAGAACAAAGAGTTTTTGAGGAAAACATTTCAGGATTTCTTTCTATATAATGGACTTCTATTGTGCCCCCAAGTTTGAACTTACAAAATACAATTTAAATCCAGTTTCAAAAGGCTCTAAATCCCAGCCGAGAAAGAAGGGTCTTATCTAGCGAAACGATTGATTATTTTCAAAACAAATTGACGATTTATATCATTTTTAACCTCAAACGCCCATCTTCTCTCGTTTCTGTGTTGCATGCACATGCATAGTCTGTGTGATCTGGGTCAATACAGTTAGGGTATGTTGAAAATCTCACATCTCGTTTTCGTCTTCAAAATCAAAATCGTCCTACAACGCTGTTTAAAATGTTTTTTTTTTTTTGTAAAGGGCGTTTAATATTCTTTGTATGTTCACTTTGTTCACACTGGGTTGGTACTTCTGCAGTGATGTAGGATGATTTTGAACTTGGGGAAGAAAATGAGATGGGAGTTTTTCGCCATACTCTAACTGTGTTGACCCCGGATCATACAGACTACGCATGCGCATCACAGAGACGAGACAAGACGAGCATTTGAGGTTAAAAAGTATATAAATTGTCAATTAAAAAAAAAAAAAAGCTATTGTTTTGCTAGATGAGGCCCTTCTTCCTTGGCTGGGATCATTTAGAGTCCTTTGAAGCTGGATTTAAGCTTGGGGGCACAATAGAAGTCCTTTATAAATAAAATTCTGAAATGTTTTCTTCAAAAAACATAATTTCTTTACGACTGAAGAAAGAAAGACATGAACATCTTGGATGTATACCATATTATTAGTATACATGCTCCCTCAGATTCTGGATTTTCAAATAGATGTATGTTGGACAAATATTATCCTATCCTAACAAACCATACATCACTGAAAAGCTATTTATCTAGCTTCAAAAATAATAATAAAATAAAATAAATAAATAATGAAATGAAATTAATTTACATAATTACATTACATTAAATAAAAAAGACCCTTATGACTGGTTATGTGGTCCAGGGTCACATACTGACTTTTAAAGTCACTTCTTGTAATGTTTGTTTACTGCTTTTGTATGCAGCAATAAAATAATGTCTTATATGATCTTAATTTTAGACCTTTCCCAGCAAAGATATGATAAACATATTATTCAATTATTTTGATTTTAATTTTAATTGATTGGCAGCCCTAAATAACAGTACTTTTTGCTTGTCAGTTCATCTCAAGAGCTAATTGTATGTCATTGATAATGGCTAGCTAAATCAACTCATTTATTTCTATGTCCCTCTTTCTCTCCCTCCATCTCTCATCTATACCTCTCAGGTCTCACATTACACGGAGGCTTGAGCAGCCCCATAGGCAATCGATAGGAGGACCCACGGTTTCGTTAGATTAGCTTGCTTAAAGCATAAGCCTGGCGGCCCATTTGGGTCCCATAAAGTATAACTGATGTAAAAGTCCACAACTCAGCCATTCAACCATAGCAGGCCAGAATCAAAATCACAGAAGTGGTGTGCTAAAAATCACCTAGTGCGTGAGTTTCTCACTTGGCTCGCAGTACACATGCTAGCAACACCCCTACAGCTCTCAGACAATGATGAAATCGTCACTTGCCAGGCCTTTGGATCCCTTTAGATATTTTTATCTGTTTTTTGCTTCGCTGAATGGCTGTAAATAAAACATTTATGATGTTTCCTAGTGGCAATGCACATTGGAGACAGAGAGAGAGAGGAAAGGAAGAGACTCCTTGTCTATCGTCAGGGGACAGTTTTGCTGTCTTAGCTCTCGTTTAAACATGGTCACAGAGGCCCTGAGGTGCTGTCTATTTCTGACACTCTCGGGCCCTCGCTTCTCTGGGGACCGAGTGTAATTCATGTTTAGAGTAGGTCAGTGGAAGCTCGATTCGACATTTGAGCAGCTCAGAAACTACTTTCTGTAATAATCCATGTAAAATCCTAAAATAATAAAGTAACATTTCAGATTTTCATTTTGTTTAAGTTTAACCTGGTTTGCCATTTGAATGAGCTGTCTCCAGTCTTTTATAAGAGACATAGCAAGCACCGACAAGTGTTTCCTGTCAGATAACAAATACAAAACCCACCCCAATTGAGCTCATCTTGTGTTGGCTCTTCTTTCTGATGTGAATTCACGCTGGTTCTAGGGAAGCGATGACTGGTGAATCACAGGAGGATGTAACAGTTGCAGACGTAACAGGGCTGATGAAACGGTCCACGGAGAGTCCGTGATAACGCCAGCAGTGCACGGGGGCCTAATGAAGGAGGAGGAGGTCTAGCAGGAGTCGATACAGGAATAGAGTTAATGAAGTGTAGAGAGGAGCTGTTTACGTGGGCCGCCTGTAACCGGGGCATCTCCCCGGATCCGATGGGAGCTCTGCTGTGCCCTTGGGCTGAGGTGAGCTGATAGGTAATTGGATGGATGTATTGTTGTTTTCTTTTTTCCCTCTCAGAGGTGGAAAAAGAGAAAGGAAGAAGCAGTCAGGGACAGGATGTTGTCGTCACTGGGTGCTCAAATGAGTCAATGAAAAGCTGGTGATGTAATGACAAATGTGCTCATGTTGATATTGAAGAGTGGAAAATGTAAAGATACTTACATGTGATTAAAACAGCTAAACATGTCAGAAAAGCAGATCCAAAATAGAAACCAGACTGTTTCTTTAAGAATGAAATCTTTAAAGTAGATCATCCACAAACTCCAATGCACTGAGCTTGCTTATCTACAAAGTGCTATCCTTAATACCTTTGGCCAGCGCAGTATTTCTTCTTCCAAGTGGGTCTGCAGCAAAAAAACAAACAAACAAAAAAAAAAAAACCACAAGGCCTTTAACGTCAGATTGTTGTTTTTGCTGGCTTCATAACAGCATTTGTGGGCTGCGAGTGGCTCACCAGGGGAGGTGATGATAATGTTGATGTTATTTTTCTCAAAGGGGCATGGAAAAGTCTGGCTTTGAAAAAAGTTGACGCTTTCTTTTTGTGATTCATCCGTAACCATGTGGTGTTTTGGTCATCGCTTCTTATGTTCCATTCAAGTCTCAACTGTGAAGTGACTCAGATGCGAATTACTGTCAAATTATGAGTGCTAGCAGATGAAAACGAGTTGACATTTACATAAGCTGTTGCAACCTTCAAAACAAATACTGCTCTTTGCATTCAGCTGAATTGGTGTATTCATAAATAGCATTTCTTCTACGGAAAATGCATGTTATATATAAATATTATAGGCCACTTTCTAATAATATGGTATAAAATGTGATTTTGTTTGTTTGTTTTAAACCCCTGGTTTGTGTGATTTATTTTTTTCTGGTTACAATCAAAAAAAAAAAAAAAGTACTGATAAATAATACTGCTAATTGTATATAATTAATTTTAAAAACCATTAAGCTAATTAGTCTTATTACCCTTAATAAGCACATTTTCCTAATATATCCATTACTTCTCACAACAAAAAAACAGATTTGTGCCTGTAATGCTTCAGAAACCTACTGGAACAACAAAGTATGCCATATATGAAAAGAGAAAAACGTTTTCTTTTTTGTCTGTTTACAGAGGATCGTGGGTAATGTGAATCCAGACACCGTGGTCCACCATAAACTCAGCCAGTCTATCAGAACCCGGTTCCTCCGCTTCGTTCCTCTGGAGTGGAGCCCCAGTGGTCGGGTTGGCCTCAGGGTGGCTGTATACGGCTGTGCTTACCGTGAGTAAGAGTATTTAATATTTCAAACATAATATTACAAATAACCACCAGGCAGTATTTCTGTGATTTAGCTTTGGATTTGGAGGTCAGATATACAGATATTCAGATATTCACTCAGAAACTGCTAATGGACCATCTAATGGACTATTTCAACTATGTTCTTACTACTTTTCTGGACCTTAAACGTGTCAGTCTTTGCAGGGTTAGAAAGCTCTCAGATTTAATCAAAAATATCTTTTTATTTAATTACATGAGGGTGAGTATTTAATGACAGAAGTTTAATTTTTTGGGTGAACTAGCCCTTGGCTGAACATAATGGCTGTGTATTAGCGCTTATAAAGCACATATTAATGCCTTATTTTGCGTGACCATGTTCATATTACCTTAATCCTACCAAATAAACTTCACAAATACATTACTAACTATTAATTACTATGGTATTATAGTATTACTTAATTACTAAGTAATTAAGAGTTTATTGAGGTAAAAGTCATAATTAATAGTTAATAGTTAGTAAAAATATAAGAAATAGGAATTTATACCTTTGAAAAATCATATTTACAGTGCAAATTTCCATATTATTCAGTTAATATTTTCAAATCATTCCTTGAGAGTGCAAGAAAAGAAAGGAAAAGCATTGCATAAGAAGGATTACAGAAGCATCTTAGATCTGATAGCAGTTCACAGAGCACATTTCCAGTCTTGGTAACAGAGACAATAAAATAGTTGTGACACAGTATATAAGGTGATAACATTACCCATAATTCTTGCTGCAGATCTTCACATGCCCTCTGTCCTTTGTCCTTTTCTAGTCGCACAGTATTTTTTTCAGGTGTTGAATTAAGGTGACACGGATAATTCATCGCATGACAGCAGCAGTTTCACTCCGCTTTCCTTTAAATGAAGGTCATTTGATGACTTCCTTTGATGATACTTTTCCAAAACTGAACAAAGATGTCCGGATATCAAACACTTATCAGGCTGTGTTAGCTAGATAAAAAAAAAAAAGTTCCTTTAATAATACCGAGATCCTTAAAATGGTTCAACTGTTGCATGACAAAGGCATTTATAAAAAGGTCCCTTGGTTAACGCCTTCATTATTCCGTGGCATGATCCGTGTATTAAATTCGCATGAATGTGTGCTTTGCAGATAAATGCTGCATGAAGAATCTCAGTTCAGCTGTCGGTGCTAATCAACCTCAGACACTTAAAGAATTCACATGCAAATCCCATGGCAAATCTGAAACATAGAGCTTTGATATGATAAATCTATAAGCACTGGTCTGAATAAAATACACTGGATTTTGAGTGCCGAATATCACCTTGAAAGAAAAACATAAATGTTCTTTTAATTATACATGATTTGATGGCTAGTGCTCACTGGTACTGCGGTGATTGCACCTAACAGCTCAGATTAACTTGAGCCGCATATCACATAATAGGCAAAATACTAATGCTAATCAGCCAACTGCTGTGACAGTTGTGAACTCAAGCTGAACCTGAGAATGGTGCAATACTAGATAAGTGTCATTATCACGACTGCAAGATTGCTATGCCCAGAACAGGTTCCTCATGCTCACAGTATTGGTATTATTATAATCAAAAATAGGTCATTATGTTCAATGCTGGCTTCACTAATCCATTCTTTCATTAGTTTTTCTGTAGGCTATAGTTTTACATCATTATAAGTGTCATTGTACAGTAATGAAATGGATCAGCAATAAAGAGATTTCTGCAAAACAACTATGCAAGCTTAAATAGGATTTTGTGTTTTGACTGACTTGATTTAAAAGACAACAAAGGGTCCCACTTTGTATTAGGTGGTCTTTACTACAATGTGCTTATGTTTAAAATAAATCATTTGATACAGTGCAATTATTGTGTACATACATGTTTTTACATTGTACTTATATCTTTAAAAATACCTGCATATAATTACATCTGTTATTAATTTCTCTAATTACATTATAATTACACCGTTGACCCATTCCTTACACCTTAACCCACCCTTAAAACTACCCATACCACCATCCCTAACCTTACCCATATCCCACCTCAATATCACCAAATGTGTTTTGCAATACAATTTGAACACAATAAGTATTGTACTTATTTTAATGTAAGAACCTTAGTAGTTAAGGCCATCTAATATAAAGCCAACAGAGAGAATGGTTAAATGTTTTGGAACAGTGGGTCACACTGACAGCAATGTTGGGAATTAAGACACAGCAGATGCTTTCTTTCAGGCCAGATGCCTTTTTGAGCATCTAAAGACAAACTTCATTAACTTTCTGAATCTCTAACTTTTTTTTTATTGTGTAGGGAGAAACGAGAATTCTTCGCTTTTACTTTAGGAAGCTAAACCTCCAGAAAAGAGCAGGTGGTCTTTGTACTTCATTACTTTGATTTCACTGAATAAGTCAACACTTCTGTTTACCAGTGTGTAGTACACAACCAGGTATGGGCAGCAGTTGATTTTATACGGTTATGTCATTCAGACACTAAATTTAAACATCAGTAAAACACTTGATTCACTGAGTTCATCATCTATGCTTTGAGCTGTTGAGCCCCATTAACTTGCTTGATTAAAACCTCAATAGAGAAAGGTTCTCCTGTAAGAACTGTGCTAATATCTTCAGAGATGCCAGTCATTTTATGATAGCCTCCCATTATCTAAGTATCTCATTTAAAACTCCAGTTTAAAGCTGAAATATGCTACTCACTGTCTGCACAGATTTTTTTGCACCAATCTGCAGTTTGGACAAGTCAAGATTAGTCTCTGAAAATCTGGAGATTTTGGGAAGTCAGAGTTGACAGATTTCACAGAAAACTATGACAGGCACAGATTTTTTGCTTTAGATCATCATTCTATCTAGTACATCAGACATGTATGATATTTTGAGCAAATTTTAGAACACATATTTTCTTATTTGTCATGCGTCTCCTAACAACAAAGCACATGTTTGTGTGTGAGTTTTCTTGTATTCAGTTTGTTGTATGGTATGCACTGCAGGAAAGTCTAGTAGTGTGTGATTCTCATTCATTTTGTGTCTGGTGGCCAGTTTTTTTTTTTACTTTACAAAATTGGCTGATGTATGATGACTAATGTTTGTTCATATTTTAAAAGTTGTGCCTTGGGTTACATCAGTTGCTTTTTTTCTGTTTTACTTGATGTGAATTTGGATTGTAAGATTGCAAATATGTGACCCTGGACCACAAAACTGTCATAAGGGTAAATTTTTTAAAATTGAGATTTATATACATCTGAAAGCTAAATAAATAAGCTTTCTATTGAAAGCTTATGGTTTGGTAGGACAATCATTTTCTAGTTTCACAGATTTTTACTAGCTATGTTTCCATCACCCTGTTTTAATGCATATTTTGAAGTATTGTATGAGAAAAGGCTGATGGAAACACCAAATTTCTGAAAAAAAAAAAAATAATAAAAAATCCCTTAATTCGCAAAAAGTTTTTATGCTGGCTTGAGGTGTTTTTTTGTCTCATGTGAATAAGTGTTAATGCAAATAATGGGAGATGGAAACGCATTTACTGACTAAATTCCTGCGCATCAAAAAGAGTCTGTGACTTTGTGTTTTTGGACGGCATAACCTGATTAACCAGCGGACTGAAATCTGAAATGTTCTGAAATGCCTGAGCAAAGTCTGTCATTAAAGTATTTCTGTATTATTGCCTCCCAGAACTTTTACATGACTACGTTGAGCAGTGAGTTTTGTCTGCTTGCTCTGATGCACCAAGTCATTTATTATATATGAAAATGATTATATTCAGTGGCTTCTTACACTTTTCTTTGTGATATTTAGTGCAAGTTATTTAGGAAGTGACGATTTTGTTCTTTTTGACTCGTCAGATGGAAACATTTCTAATTTGTAAATGTTTTATGCAACATTCTAAGTTTGTGTACAAGTTAAATTCGCAGCTTTGGATCGAAACCCGGCTACTGTCGTAATAAGATTTAATGTGAAATGTTCTGTGTAATGTTATTTTATTTGTTATTTACATTTTTGGTTAAATGAGAATATCTTCAGTGGGAGTTTCATACTAAATCTCATGTGTCTATAGGATCGTATGTGGCTGATTTTGATGGCAGAAGCTCTTTGCTCTACCGATTTAACCAGAAGTCTATGAGCACAGTGAAAGATGTTATATCGCTACGATTTAAGAGTCGACAGGCAGAAGGTGTTTTACTGCATGGGGAAGGCCAGCGAGGAGATTATATCACTCTGGAGCTTCATCGTGGCAGGTTGGCCTTGCATCTAAACCTGGGTGAGTTAGAGGACTGGGGGAAGCTAGCAACTTCAAAGGGTTGAAGGATTCAAGTATTCAGTATTTAACCATAGTTACTTTGGAGGCAGACAATTGACGGAATTCATAAGAATGCATTATTAAAGAATATATTAATACATATGCTAATGAACGTATGCTGCGCTAGTAGCATATGACTCATGTGAAACCTCTTCTAATTGGCAGATGACAGCAGGGTGAGATCCAGCAGTGCTCGTATGGTGGTCACTCTAGGAAGTCTCCTGGATGATCTGCACTGGCACTCTGTTCTGATCGAACGCTTTAACAAGCAGGTCAACTTCACTTTGGACAGACACACTCAGCACTTCAGGACCAAAGGTGATGGGGACTCTCTAGAGGTTGACTATGAGGTTGGTAACCCTGTAATTTCCTCTTTTTTTTACACCTGTGGATTTTTACTGGTGCACTATTGTATGCAAATCTAAAAGTTTCTGTTGTTAAATGGTCTTAATAAAATAAAATAAAATAAAATTACATTAAATTTTTCCCATTATCCTTTTGAAATCATTCTGATATGCTGATTTTATACACATAATTTTATTATGGTAATTTTATTTCATTACTACCAGTGTTTAAAACAGTTTTACTGCTTAATATTTTTGTGGAATCCATGTTTTTTTGAGGAATTAAACATGCAAAAGAACATAATTTATTTGAAATAGTAAAGTAATTTACAATGTTACAAAAGAATTCATATATTATTACTGAATAAAAAAAATATTAGTTTGTTAAAAGAAAAAAAGATCTTACTTAGCCCAAACATTTCAAATAACTTTCTTATGCTCATCAAGGCTGCATTTAATCAAAATCAGAAAAAAGTAATAAGCAAACATTTTTACGTAAATCAACTGTTTTCTATGTAAATATATTAAAAAATGTAATTTTTTTGTGTGATGCAAGGCTTTCAGCATCATTACTCCAGTCTTCAGTGTCATATGATCCTTCAGAAATCATTCTTATATGCTGATTTATTATCAATAGTGAAAACAGTTGTGCTGCTTAATATTTTGTTGGAATCCATGATACTTTTTCAGGATTCTTAATAAATAAAAAATGGAAAAGAAAAAAAAAATCTAACAGTACAAACTACCATTTAAAAGTTTTAGTATTTTTTTATTTGTTATTATTAGAAAATATTTCTATTTTGAATAAATGCTGTTCTTTTTAACTTTTTATTCATCAAAGAATCCTGAAAAGAGAATCAACAGTTTCAAAAAA
Source organism: Cirrhinus molitorella (assembly GCA_033026305.1). NCBI lineage: Eukaryota > Metazoa > Chordata > Actinopteri > Cypriniformes > Cyprinidae > Cirrhinus > Cirrhinus molitorella. Next base: position 23,928,267 of record CM065122.1, on the reverse strand, counting down.
ATTTTTTTCCAACATTGATAATAAAAGTAATAAATCAACATATTAGAATGATTTCTGAAGGATTGTGTGACAGTGAAGACTTGAGTAATGGCTGATGAAAATTCAGCTTTGCATCACAGGGATAAATTATATTTAAAAATTAAAAAATAATAATAATTAAAAAAAAAGGAAACTATTAATTTAAACTGTAGTAATATTTCACAATATTACTGTTTTTGTGTTTCTGCGTTTTTGATGAAGTAAAAGCCTTGATGAGCTTAAGAGATTTCTTTAAAAAACATTAAAAATCTTACTGATTCCAAACCTTTGAATGGTGATGTAAATTGGAATTGAATTAATTAATAATTGAATTATTGCCACTGTCCAATTATAATTAATGACCTGAACAAGTAATTAAAGTAATTGAACTAATTTGATAATGAGCCTATTAAAGAGGGCAAAAAAATTAAGATGCTTCAACCAATAGATTAAAGTTGGATAATAATATCAGTAGCACAGACAAAAATATTTTATGTATTACAGTATTCTCTTCATCACACAGTTTTGGTTTTCAGGCGGCCTATGAAATGTTTTTTAAATACCCATGAGGTGCTAGATTTCAAAACCACAAGAAAATACATTATTGATCATCGCTGGGAACATTTCATGTTCATAAATTCACTGTGATGGAGTATCTGCCTCCCGTTGTAGTCAGTTTCCCCAGCTCTCCAGTGGCTGTCCCAGAGCCAGACTTACAATAGGAGTCAAAGGCTAACTGGAGCACAGCTGATGAGGTGCGCCTGAAGTTAATAGCACTATAAAGGCAGCAGTTCACCTCACCCATGAGAGATGCTACTCTTCTATGTATGAGTAGTACAAGGTGTCCTGCAGATCCAGGAATGGCATGACATAGCTTGGCTGCCACTGAGACAATGAGCGCCTAGCCACAGACTGACCTTTCAGATTTCCCACAGCAGCAAGGACACAGCAGTTGCCTCGTCTTGCTTCCTAATTACATGATCGTCTTATTCATTTTTATATTTATTTTTCAATTTAAGCCCCTGTGTTCATACTGTTCTTGAGTGGAAACTTGCTAGTGATTTCTGTAAAGGAATAGTACTAGACTGGATGTGTCTTTTTGAAGAAAATATTGTGAACAGATGTGCTGTGTTGAAAGAACTGAAAATAAAAAAAAAAAGTTCCAACAAAGAAAAACCCCATCTTAAACATTCAAAACAGTTTGAAACTGTCCTGCGGCCAAGCAGCACAGCAGAGTAACTGATTGAAAAATAAATTCTGGACTGTATCCGTAAATTTTGTACAACCATGTCAGATTGTCCATACGTGAGATGGAGCTTAACAGAAAGAGGCTCAAACAGAATAACAACTAAATGGCTGAGTTAGAAAAAAAAATTCACAGTTGGAGAATCCAAGTCAGGTCCTGACCTTAAACCCACTGAAATGCTGTGGCATGACCTGAAACAAATCATGTAAGACAGCCCCAAATACCAAAGACTTTTGGCGTTTTGTTTACCACAACTGTGTTCTAACCTAGTCTCAAGACAATGTTTAAAATATAGAACACACATTCACTATACACTAAGATTTTTCCCTTGCTGCTTGTTAATAGTTGTTAAGTTTATAGGTATAAAGTAGGGTAAGGGATCTAAAATATAGCAATGCAGAATAAGGCATTAATGTATGCTTTATAAGTACTAATAAACAGCAAATCTGGTAATATGCATGCTAACAAGTGACTAGTTCATAGTGAGAATTAGTCTTTAAAATTAAGGATTATCAAAATGTCTTTTTATAAATCCAATTTTGTACATACATGTAGTGTAATGAATATATTGTAATACTGCATGGATAGAAATAGAAAGCAAGAACATTTGCTGTTTTGTTCATGATAATGTATGTTTTGAACTTAGATATGTGTTTTTTTTCTTAAACAGCTAAGCTTTGGTGGGATCCCACTGCCAGGTAAACCAGGAACCTTCATTCGGCGTAACTTCCATGGCTGCATGGAGAACCTCTACTACAATGGGGTGAACGTCATCGACCTTGCGAAACGGAGAAAACCTCAGATATACAGTGTGGTGAGCGTTTGGTTTATTATGAGACATGGCATCTGAGCAAGTGATTCTCTCAGTTAAAAGTAATGCTTCAGTTGTTCTGTATGTATTATAACCTGTTCAAACATATTACTTCTGCCACTTCAGTATCAGCAGGAAGCTGTGCACAAACTGTTCCGAGTTTCACACATTAGCTTTTTACAGCTTTTTTTCTCAGCGATTTCACAAATCATGTTTTTCTGTCATTTAAATTCTCTCTTCCTGCTAAAAAGCTGCTTGTTAGAAATGATCACATCACATTCCTGTCTATTTCCCTAAATCAAAATGACAAGACAACCACGACTCAATCACTTCATAGGAGGGATGACTGGTGTTCTGTCTAGCTCTGTAAAATACACACACGTGTTCACAATACACACAGCTTAAGGCTGTCAGGTTGGAGAAGGTCTGCTGAGGCCTCAGTTCAGCAGTCTGGTGTCTGTACAGCCCCGTGGCACAGGGATCAATGAGGTGTTCACCTCACACTGCAGTAACCTTTTCACGCCTACGTGAGCTTCTGTCCTGCGGATGTGCTCTCTGTGCTTCTGTTGCTCTCCGTGGAGCTGCGCTGGTGACATTTATCCAGACCGCCTGCTGCCTTTGTGGGTTTAGCCTGTCTGGCTTTCAGCATCTCCAATTCTCTTGTAACCCTTCAGCTTGTTTCCTCTTTTGCTCTTTTTTTCCCTTTGACATAATCTCTTGTGCTACCAGCATTCTCAGTTGCATCTCATTTTTCACATTTCAGCAATGACATGACACTTATTTTTAGTAAGTTTTTCAACTGCAGTTCAATGACTTGAATACACCTTTTCTATAATTAGCATGTGCTAATATCTGTATTAAAATTCTTTGTAATATATTATTATATACAGATAGGGGCAAATAAGTATTTGATACACTGCAGATTTTTCAAGTTTTCCCACTTACAAAGAATGGGGAGAGATCTGTAATTTTCATCGTAGGTACACCTCAACTGTGAGAGACAGAATCTAAAAGAAATTCCCGAAAATCACATTGTATGATTTTTAAATAATTAATTTCCATTTTAGTGCATGAAATAAGTATTTGCTCACTTACCCACTATCAAGAATTTGGCTCTCATAGACCTGTTAGTTTGTCTTTAAGAAGCCCTTTTATCCTCCACTCATTACCTGTATTAATTGCCTCGTTTGAAGGTGTTACCGGTATAAAAGACACCTGTCCATACGCTATGGGCAAGACCAAAGAGCTGTCTAAGAACATGGGACAAAATTGTAGACCTGCACAAGGCTGGGATGGGCTACAGGAAAATGGGCAAACAGCTTGGTGAGAAGGCAACTATTAGAAAATGGAAGAAATTCAAGATGACTGTCAATCACCCTTAGACTGAGGCTCCATGCAAGATCTTGCCTCGTGGAGTATCAGTGATCCTGAGAAAGGTGAGGGATCAGCCTAGAACTACACGGGGGGACCTGGTCAATGACCTGAAGAGAGCTGGGACCACAGTCTCAATGGTTACCATTAGTAACACGCTACACCATCATGGATTAAAATCCTGCAGCATGTGCAAGGTCCCCCTGCTCAAGCCAGCACATGTCCAGGCCCGTCTGAAGCTTGCCAAACACCATCTGAATGATCCAGAGGACGCATGGGAGAAGGTCATTTAGTCAGATGAGACCAAAATAGAACTTTTTGGTATAAGCTCCACTTGCCATGTTTTGGAAGAAGAAGGATGAGTACAATCCCAAGAACACCATCCCAACCGTGAAACATGGGGGTGGAAACATCATGCCTTGGGAGTGCTTTTCTGCAAAGGGGACAGGACGACTGCCCCGTATTGAGGGGAGGATGGATGGGGCCATGTATCGCAAGATTTTGGGCAACAACCTCCTTCCCTCAGTAAGAGCATTGAAGATGGGTCAGGGCTAGGTCTTCCAGCATGACAATGACCCCAAACACACAGCCAGGGCAACTAAGGAGCGGCTCCGTAAGAAGCATTTCAAGGTCCTGCTGTGGCCTAGTCAGTCTCCAGACCTGAAGCCTGAATAGAAAATCTATGGAGGGAGCTGAAACTCCCCAAAACCTGAAAGATCTTGAGAAGAACTGTATGGAGGAGTGGGCCAAAATCCCTGCTGCAGTGTGTGCAAACCTGGTCAAGAACTACAGGAAACGTCTGACCTCTGTAATTGTAAACAAGGTTTCTGTACCAAATATTAGGTTCTGTTCTTCTATTGTATCAAATACTTATTTCATGCACTAAAATGGAAATTAATTATTTAAAAAAACATACAATGTAATTTTCTGGATTGTCTCTCACAGTGTACATACGATGAAAATTACAGATCTCTCAATTCTTTGTAAGTGGGAAAACTTGAAAAATCAGCAGGTATCAAACACTTATTTGCCCCACTGTAAGTGCATAATTAAAAAATTAGCATCTTTGAACAACACTTGCTTGGCTGCTTATAAATATATACTAATAGAGAAAGTGCAGTAAAATGAAGAGTGAAACATAAAATAGGGAATTATATATGAATGAATAATTAAGATGTGTACACCAACATATTTACTTTTAAAACTTTTAAAAGGATTGTTCATCCAAAAATGAAAATTCTGTCATTAATTGCTCACTCTCATGTTGTTCCAAACCTGCAAGACCTTCATCTTCAGAACACTTAAGATATTTTTGATGAAATCTGAGAGCTTTCTGACCCAGCAGAGACAGCAACGCAACTGACACATTCAATACCCAGAAAGGTAGTAAGGACATCATTAAAATAGTGCATATGACATCAGTGGTTCAACTGTAATCGTATGAAGCTACGAGAATACTTTTCATACAGTAGAGAAAAAAATAGTTGAATAAACTTGTTATTTTTATTTCCTTTGTGCACAAAAAGTATTCTCGTAGCTTCGTAACATTGCGTATGAACCACTGGTGTCAGATGGGCTATTTCATTGATGTCCTTACTACCTTTCTTGGCATTGAATGTGTCAGTTGTGTTGTTGTCTATGCAGGGTCAGAAAGTTTTTGGATTTCATCAAAAATATCTTAATTTGCGTTCTGAAGATGAGCGAATGCCGGGTTTGGAACGACATGAGGGTGAGTAATTAATGAGATGAATTTTCATTTTTGGGTGAACTTTCTTTTAAACTGCATGGTTTTGGCCAGTAACATCTGAAATTGGCATAAATTCACTGATTACCTTGTATGTGATCAGCTACAGTGGATATGCAACTGGGTCATTTGTACCCTGACTGCATTGCCATTTGGTCATTCCCTGCTTACATGTAAACCAATGATTTGGCGTTCTCCCTTCTCTCACAGGGCAACGTGACCTTTTCCTGCTCGGAACCACAGCTGGTGGCCGCCACATTTCAGAGTTCCAGCAGCAGCTTTCTGTCGCTGCCAGCACCTGCACCAATCCTGGAGGGCCTTTCGGTGCGCCTGCAGTTTCGCACCTGGAACCCTGATGGCCTGCTTCTGTCCAGTCCACTGATCTCTGGTCAGGAGCCCCGTTACCTAATTTTGCAGATCAGCAGTGGGCGCCTCCATCTCACACACCAGACATTAGCGCTGAAGATGTCAGAAGTGTCAGCTGGTGAGGGAGACCATTTCTGCTTTTCGATAGCTTGATTTTAAATGCCAGTTCCCTCAAAAACACTGTTCAGGTGCTTGTTTTCCCAGACTGGGACGCATTTCTCAAAAGCATTGTTAATCAACTATGGGCACAAGTCCCATTATAAGCAACATAGTTCAATGATATTGTGTTTTCAGTATTTCCAATGAACATTTGTAAAGCTGTGTGGTTGAAGTACTTCGCTCAACCAGTGGATTTTGAAGAAAACATTCCAGGACTTTTCCAAATTGCAGTTTTCATTGCAGCTTCAAAGGGCTCTACTGAATCCCAACCAAGGAATAAGGGTCTTGTCTAGCGAAGCAAACGGTCATTTAAAAAAACAAACAAAAAAAAAACGAATGTACATACAGGTGCATCTCAATAAATTAGAATGTCATGGAAATGTTCATTTATTTCAGTAATCCATCTCAAATTGTGAAACTCGTGCATTAAATTAATTCAGTGCACACAGTTTAAGTTTTTAGTTTAAGTTTTGGGTTCTTTTAATTGTGATTATTTTGGCTCACATTTAACAAAAACCCACCAATTCTCAACAAATTAGAATACTTCATAAAAAAAAAAAACATTTTTAGTGAATTGTTGGCCTTCTGAAAAGTATGTTCCTTAACTGTATATGTATTCAATACTTATTAGGGGCTCCTTTTGCTTTAATTACTGCCTCAATTCAGCGTGGCATGGAGGTGATCAGTCTGTGGCACTGCTGAGGTGGTATGGAAGCCCAGGTTTCTTTGACAGTGGCCTTCAGCTCATCTGCATTTTTTGGTCTCTTGTTTATCATTTTCCTCTTGACAATACCCCATAGATTCTCTATGGGGTTCAGGTCTGGTGAGTTTGCTGACCAGTCAAGCACACCAACACCATGGTCATTTAACCAACTTTTGGTGCCAAATCCTGCTGGAAAATTAAATTAGCATCTTTAAAAAGCTGGTCAGCAGAAGGAAGCATGAAATGCTCTAAAATTTATTTTTAAACGGGTGCAGTGACTTTCAAAAAACAGTGGACCAACACCAGAAGATGAGATTGCACTCCAAATCATCACAAACTGGAAACTTAACACTGGACTTCAAGCAACTTGGTGAGCTTCTCCACCCTTCCTCCAGACTATAGGACCTTGGTTTCCAAATTAAATACAAAACTTTCTCATCTGAAAAGAGGACTTTGGACCACTGGCCAACAGTCCAGTTCTTCTTCTCCTAAGCCCAGGTAAGACGCCTCTGACGTTGTCTGTGGTTAGGAGTGGCTTAACAAGAGGAATATGACAACTGTAGCCAAATTCCTTGACACGTCTGTGTGTGGTGGCTATTGATGCCTTGACCCCAGCCTCAGTCCATTCCTTGTGAAGTTCACCCAAATTCTTGAATCGATTTTGCTTGACAAGCCTCTCAATGCTGCGGTTCTCTCAGTTGAGAGATCTTTTTCTTCCACACTTTTTCCTTCCACTCAACTTTCTGTTAACATACTTGAATACAGCACTCTGTGAACAATCAGCTTCTTTGGCAATGAATGTCTGTGGCTTACCCTCCTTATGAAGGGTGTCAATGATTGTCTTCTGGACAACTGTCAGATCAGCAGTCTTCCCCATGATTGTGTAGCCTAGTGAACCAAACTGAGAGACCATTTTGAAGGCTCAGGAAACCTTTGCGGGTGTTTTGAGTTGATTAGCTGATTGGCATGTCACCATATTCTAATCTGTTGAGATGTTGGTGGGTTTTTGTTAAATGTGAGCCAAAATCATCACAATTAAAAGAACCAAAGACTACTTCAGTCTGTGTGCAACTGACTCACAATTTAAGTTAAATTACTGAGATAAATGAACTTTTCCACAATATTTTTTATTTATTGATATGCACCTGTAATTTTTAACCACAGATGCTTGTCTTACACTAGCTTGACTTTACGCATGACGTAGTCACGTTGAAAGGTCACATGTGGTGTAGGCAGAAGTACCGACCCAGTGTTTACAAAACGAATGTGCAAAGAAAGTCAAACACCCTTTACAAAAAACGATTAAACAACAATGTTGGACGATTTAGAATTTTTCACCCTACCCTACCTTTTTGAAACAAAGTACACAGACTAACCATGCGTGACCTTTCCGGTGTGAATATGTATATATTGCAGATCAAGTGCAAGATGAGCATTTGTGGTTAAAACGTATAACATTATTATTTATTTTAGAAAATAACCAATCATTTTGTTAGGTAAGACTCTTATTTCTTATTTGTAGAGCCCTTTGAAGCTCTACTGAAACTGCAAATTGGACTTTCAACTTGTTGATCCCCACTGAAGTCCACTATATGGAGAAAAATCCTGGAATGCTTTCCTCTAAAACCTGAATTTCTTTTCGACTGAAGAAAGACATGAACATCTTGGATGACATTGGGGTGACTAAATTATCAGAAAATGGGAAGTGAACTAATCTTTTAAACCAACAAAGACTAGAAAGGCTTTCACAACTAGACTTTGTTCTTTAAATGCTAGCATGTACAAACTGAGCAAAAACAGTAGTAGTAGACGAAACAACCCAGTCACTTGTGTTGCTAAATCATGTAATTGATATAGCATAGTCTTTTTAACATTCATTCTTTAGCTCAACAATTTAACATGCACCAGGCAAATTGTAAAAGGTATAAAGCTTCAGCAAGTGACACGGAAATGCGGCTGTGATCAAATGGTAGAGCTGTCACTTTTATCCAGGCATGACACACTCTAGCCACTGAAATTACTGCTTTGAAGGAGTCTAATTGGAAATGCTGCTCAGTTTCAGCAATTACGTGCGCATAGCGATCAAGAGTATAAATGTCTCTCTTTTTCAAATCAGCCAGCCTGGCAATGCAAAGGCTTCATATTACTGTGCTTTTTCTCCGGTCCTCTTCTCACCAATGAGATGTGTAAGCAAAACAAAAGCATTTGTATACAAGTCAGTACTTACAGCTTATCTTGTCCCCCACAAAGGCAATAACGTCATTTTTATTTTTTGTTCAACATTCTGGACAAAAGATGAAAGGAAACATACATGCTGGTCTCAACAAGATTAGTGTCTGAGACAGACAGTTGTGTGTTTCAGTCTAGTGAGGAAACCTGATGTTCGACAACAATCGACACGCAGCAGGGGGAAGGAGGGCGCTCTCCATCTGTTGTGTAGGGCCAGTCTGTGTTAGAGCGGCTGTTTTATCCTACCTGAAACCAATTTTTTTTGGTCTAACTCACGTCATAGAAGTGTTGGCTGAAATAGAGAGTGTTGTAATTACTGGAATAGAAGAAGTGAAGCGCTTGAGCTCAAACGACAAACAGATGGCTGGCACAGGGGAGACTGTAGACACACAGCGGCCACACACAGCTTGGGCGCCCTTCACATGTAATGGCCAGAATTAATTAAATCAAACCTCAAAGAGAATTTTTCCTCTGGGGACGGGGTGGAAAGGAGATGTTTTTTTTTTTTTGGGGACTTTGTATTATGATATTGTGTTTTCTGTTTCATCATGTTTGTTTTAGGTGACAGTTGATGGATCACATACTGACTGTTGTCTTGGATGACTTTACAGTCACGATATGGTTTATATATGACTTTATAATGCTGTATGTTTCACTAAAAGGTGTTTAATGTTCATATATGGTCAATGTGTTTAATAAAACAGTATGTGGCATTTTGATTGACAGGTCAGAGGGTGAATGATGGTTTGTGGCATTCAGTGAGTGTCAGTGCTAGAGGTCTGCAGATCATCATGACCCTGGACAGTGAGCCCGCATCCACCATCCAGCTGAAGAGCTACCTGGAACCAAAAGATAAACACTATTTTGGAGGTAAAATAGTGAACAGATATTTCCAGAAAGAGCTAAAAGATCATTTTGGTTACAGTTTGGGTCAGATTAGCCATTTGTTTTCAAAACTATTGAAAGTATGCAATTCTGTTGTTCAGTTACCACTATTTATGACCAAAAAATATGAAAGATCGAAGATATGAAAGTTAATATTTAAAATAAAATAAATTATATAAATCAGCATGCCATTTTTATTGCATTCCAGTGTCATTTTGGTACATATATACCATTATAGAATTTATTGAATTGCCTTTTTTATTATTATTATTTTGGGTTCAAGTTTTTATAATTTTCTTATGTTTTTGTCTCTTACAGTAGTTTTTCTTTTTTTTAATGTATTCATTTACATTTACATTAAATTTAACAAATCCTTTTATTTTTTCATTTAAAGTATTTAATTTCAGTTTTAGTTCTAATTTTTTTTTTTTTTTACTTCCACTTTAACTTTTTTCTTTTAGTTAGTGCCAAGGCAGCGTTTTTATTTTATTTTATTTTATTTTATTTTATTTTATTTTATTTTATTTTATTTTATTTTATTTTATTTTCAGCTATTTTTCAATTAAACCTTAAACCTATAATAGTTTCATTTAACAATAACACTAGTAAAAGCTCTGCTAGATAGACATGTTTAATCATTTGTAATATGTAATGTACAGTCAAACCAATTTATTCAGACACCTTCAACACTTCTCACTTCATCATCATTTATTCTGTATAGTTTAGAAAATGGTAATAAAATATGACAAGAACTCAGAGTTAAACTGTGTCAGAACAAATTCATCTTGATAATGTCAGATCATTTTGATAGAAAGGTATGTAATGGATTACAATCAACCAAAAAATCAGACAACTTTTAATATGACAATATCTACACAACTATCAATACTTTGTTGACCAATTACCAAGCAATGCTTAATTTTGTTCAGTCTGTGGCGTTAAAAAGGTTGCAATTAGCAATTAAAGAAAAAACACTTAAGCAAAACATGGTCAGATCAATGTGTCTGAATAATTTTGGTTTTTTTTTTTTATAAATTTTACTGGTAGTCCACTGTGTGTAGAATTTTTGGGTATAATATATCACAGTTTACTTTATTTTTCTATCCTCACTTACATAAATGAACTATAGTGTCCTGCACCCACTAGTAACAAAATATAAAAAAATATATCTGGTGTCTGAATAATTGTCTGGTTTGACTGTATAAAATATCTAAAAATCTATAATGGCAATGCCCATAACAGCCATGTCTTCATGTTTTTTTGTTTTTTTTTTAATTGGGAAGATATAAATTACATAATTTTGTAAGCACTTTTTTTTAAGTTTATTGTTTTTACAACATCCATACCTGCAGTCAAGTATATTTTCATCAATTCTTTCAGGATGTCCTGCCTCCCAGAACGACTCCAGCTGCTTGAATCCCACGATGGCCTTTCAAGGCTGTGTCCGGCTCATCCTTGTCAACAACCAACCTGTTGATCTTCTGTCAGTCCAGCAAGGTCATCTAGGAAGCTACAATCAGCTACAGTTTGACTTATGTGGCATTCGTGACAGGTGCGGTTTCCCTCACTTGAGTTGAACATATGCCTGATCCATATTTCTGTTGCTGTTTTACATTTGTCAACCACAGAAATGTGCACTGGATTTTATTTTATTCATGACACCTTGGAAACTTGAAGATGTCAGAGCTGTTCTTTGTCATTAAGGCTCCAGGTCGTGCTGGCTGAGCTGGACTATCGGTAGAGCCTTAATTAGAACTGGAGGAAGTTCATTTGTACTTTCATTTAGGTTTGCGGCCAACTAACAAGCTCAGTGCTGCATTTTCACTTCTTCTCATTACCGCACACTGGAATCAGAGTCCTCATCGACCCAGAACTGCATGACCCCTGCTGTCCCCCAGGTCTACAGGGGTCTTGCTTTGTGGAAGAGAGATTTCTGCTCTTGTCTCCTTATTAACTTTTTGTAAAGTAAACAAGATAAATGCCAACAATGGGTAAAGATATCTTTAGTTATCAGTGTTGGGAGTAACGCATTACAAGTAATACGAGTCACATAATCAGATTTTCAGGAAAATATCTGAGTTACTTTTTCAAATAAGTAACGCCAGTTACTTTGTTTTATTGACTGGCAGCTCTCCTGTCCCCATGTTGAGAAAAATTGGGAAGTGCGTTCCAGACTAAATGTCAGTATTCCTTAAACTGAATAACAGTGAAATGCAAACTCAGAAATATGACGGAAACCTGCATCAGTTAAAGGATTAGTTCACTTCCAGAATAAAAAGATCCTGATAATTGTCATCCTAGACGTTCATGTGTTTCTTACTTCTGTCAAAAAGAAATGAAGGTTTTTGAGGAAAACATAGTGGGCTTAAAAGTGTTGAAGGTCCAAATTGCAGAGCTAATGCATGACAACCACTTGTGGTTTAAAAAGTATAAACACTTTTTTTTTCTTTTTAGAAACTGACTGATCGTTTCGCTAGATAAGACCCTTATTCATTGGCTTGGATCGTGTAGAGCCCTTTGAAGCTGCACTGAAACTGCAGTTTGGACCTTCAACCCATTGAGAACAATTGAAGCCCACTATATGGAGAAAATCCTGAAATGTTTTCCTCAGAAACCTTAATTTCTTTTTGACTAAAGAAAAAAAGACATGAAAAGACAAAGAAAGAATTTACTGAATTGCAATCAACAGAATTTCCACACAAGCCTAAAACTGTTCTTTAATTCGGAAATTATTCTTTTCTAACCTGTTGACAATATTCTCACCTTTGCACTATTTAGACGCACCCAAATTGCTCCACTTTAACCAGCTCACCATACTAGCTTTTATTCAGTCTCTCAATGTGTTTTTATTTGGCAGCAGGGACATGTCCCACTGGCTTATCTGTACAGCGGGATTTTATTAATAGTGAACTTGTATGAACATGACAAGACCCCTCCATCAGTGGCAAGTCTAAATCATTCATGAGCAGCTGTCATAGTCAGAGGGCCTCCGCTGTGAGCTATGTGACAGTTTTTGTGAGCCTGCCAGAGGGCGAATGCTCCCGGCTGCTAGACTGAACCTTTCCTCCGCCTCTGTCCCCTCTGTACACCACCTCAGACTGCGTCTCTGATAATCAAGTGCCAAAATAGCTGACCCCTGCAACGCTTTGCCCTCTTTTGGGTTTTGGATATCGTCAAAGAGAGTTTCTCCATGGAGACAAATTTGTTTTGTCTTTTTGTCTAGCCACTTACATTTTCAAGCTTAATGAAGCCTCAGTGGAAGGCATCCATTTCTTTATTTTAATGATGTAGTCCTTATTTTGTCTGAAGGTGGTGACACATGGGAAACAGTTTCAAGTGAGGTATCTGCAAATGAGCTACATGAGCTTATCAGAACTAGTTTTTGCTATCAGATAAAAACAGTGTTGATGAATGACTAACTAAAAGTAGCAATGTTATAAATTACAATTCTGTTTCAATTATAAATAGTATCAAAGTACAGTTGTATATATTTATAAAGATGTTTTCTCCCTCCCCACCTAATACCTCAGTGTACCTTAGTAACATAGTTTATTTCAGGGGTTTTTGCACTGATATCTTGTGAATAAATTTAATTATTTTATTCTATTGACAGCTATTTTTTTATCTCAGCTATGCTGTCAATTTAATGAGTTGAATGTTTTTTTTGTTTTTTTTTACACAATATAAATAGTAATTTAGTAAAATATAGTAATACTAATTTTAGAAGAAAATAATAATTTTATGTATGAAAGTATAACACTTCTCAAATGTTATGTTTTTAAGGTTTTAAATCTCTTATGTTTACCAAGTCTGCATTTATTTGACTAAATATGCAATAAAAACAGTAATATTGTGAAATATGATTACAATTTAAAGTAACTGTATTCTATTTGAATATATTTTAAAATGTAATTTATTCCTGTGATGGAAAAGCTACATTTTCAGCACCCATTACTCAATTTTTCAGTATCACATGATCCTTCAGAAATCATTGTAATATGCTGATTTGCTACTCAAGAAACATTTCTTATTGCTATCAGTGCTGAAAACAGTTGTGCTGCTTAATTTGTTTTTGGAAACCCAAACATTTTTTATCAGGATTATTGGATGAGTAGAAAGTTAAAACAAAAAAACAAAATAAATGAAAAAAAAGAAGCTTGCCACAAAGTAACTTAATATTGTTGCACGTCTCCTTCATAAGGTTATTCACTTTCATGTCACAATTATAATTCCCTTAAGTTCTGATGTGTGTGTTAGTTCTCCTTTGATTTGTGTCTCTATATTACTTTTGTGGCTTTATATTGCTAATAATATTAACGCTGTTCTAAATTTTTTATGTTCCTGAAGTATTAAAATGACTGTTATGTGATTTAATAGGACTTACACAACCAGTTAAAATCACAAATGGAGATCGACTGTCCATCATTCATCGAAAACACACACAGTGCATCCTGTTTTTTCCACATCACAAACCTTACAACTAATTTTCAGGTCATCGACTTTTACTTTAGACAATGTCCCCCTACCAGAAACCTCTATCAGTAAAATTTCACAAGGCGGTTTATTGCTGCAGAGCAGTTCTGCACATTGGTTGGCATAATTTTATGGTCCAGCAAAATCTTTTTCCAGGCATGACTAGAAATAGCACAGAGGTAATGAAATCATCACCTGAAACAGTATCCAGCCTGCAGTTGACTCTCCCTGTAGTGGTTAATGGCTGTTTGAATGGCTGTATTGTACGTGGAGGCCTCATAAAGTGGGCTCTTCAGGGACCAGGCGTGCAAACTGAGCTCTGTGAAATAATATATGCAGGCCTAAAAGGCTGGTAATTGTGAAAGTTAAGCAGACAAATTAATGCGCTATTAATCAGCGCGTCTCCAGCAAGCCTATCAATTTTTTGTACGTCTGTGTGTTAGTTTATCGACAGGCATTAAAGACTTTCCTACACTGAAGAAATCAAAGGCTCATCTTGCACTGTTACTGAGGCAAACGATGAGCTGAAATTTGCTGAATCAAATTCTAAATCCTAAGCTTTTTTGTGTATTAATTAGTGCTGTCAAAATTAGAGAATTAACGCATTTATTTTTCAAGTTTAACAGCCTTAAAACAGTTGGCCATCCCACTCACAACGTCTGCTTTTGTCTCTTTTTTCTTGACAAGAAGTGTATATAGTCACAGAAGGGTTTTGTGACCACATCAAATGGGAAATATTTCAGACATGCTGCACACACTCTCCTTCACCTCAGTGCTAGGCACTAGTCAAACGAGCATGGAAACCGTACAGGTGACGAGGGAGCTTCAAACAACAGTGAACTGTGGTCAGATGAGATGTTGTCAGGCCATGTCAGTAAAAGTGAATTTACCTGTCTAGTCAGCTGTTACACAGTGCTCTTAGCACAAAGTATCATTTCGAATGTAACTACAAGCATGCATTGTCAGATCCTTGTCATGTTCAGCAGCAGCAGCTCCTAAAGTAATAGCAGCCAAATAACCTATTAACCAAGCCGCTGTGATGGCTATTAATCAAAGAACAAAAGAAAAAAGGAAATCAATAACATTTTTAGCTTTAAGGATTCATCTACAGTATTGTGCAAAAGTTTTAGGCCACTAGAATTTTCACCAAGAAAAAAATGGTTTAAAGTCAGTTATTTTTATCTTTTTCTACAGTGTGTCAGTAGGAAACATCAGTTTACATTTCCAAACATTCCTTTTGCCATTAATTGTAATAATCCAGTGAGATTTTTGTTTGTACAAGGAGTCTGACAACAGCCAGTGCTCCACACAGAGATCTGATCTCATCATCATCATCATCATCATCATCATCATCATCATCACCTGTCTGGAATGATATGAAGAAACACAACAAACTGAGACAGACTAAATCCAGAAGAACTGTGGCAATGTCTCCAAGATGCTCCAAGAAACCTACCTGAAAAGCCATCTGAAAAACTATGTGCAACTCCACCTAGGGCAAAAGCTACTTTAAATTGAAAAATATGGTCACACCAAATGTTGATTTCATTTAGGTAATAGAAGTTAATTGACAAATAAAATCTACTTATGACATTATTTTTGACAGCATCCTTATTTTACATTTTTTTTTTTTACACAAGTGCCTAAAACCTTGTATTGTAGCTTTGCAGGTAGGTTTCTTGAAGCATCTTTAAGACATTGCCACAGTTTTTCTGAATTTAATCTGGTGTCAGACTCCTTGTGCAAACAAAAATCTCACTGGAGTATTATAATTAATGGCAAAATGAATAATTGGAAATGTAAACTGATATTTCATATTGACACACTACAGCAAAAAATAGAAATAGCTGACTTAAATTAATTTTTTGTTGGTGAAAATACTAGTGGCCTATAACTTTTGCACAGTACTATATATTTATTTTAGTATTTAGTGCTTGATAACTTTTTTCAAAATCTGTAGATTTCTTACTTGCTAAAAAGCACAGGTGAATAATGGGTTTATCTGAAGATTGTTTTAAGTTTACTTAAATTACAAGTTGCCATTTTTTTTTAAGTCTAATAAATGTTAAAATTGATAGCTCTTAATTAACTATTTCCAAGAGACATCTGTTAATATTGGTATCAGTGATACTCACCTTCAGTCATATAAAAAATATTTAACAAATATTAAAAACACACTGTCTTTATGTTGTTTTTACATTCATTTAAAGACTGAATGTGAAATTATTGCAACAAAAGCATATTTAAAAACTTTTATGTTAGGTGGGATTTATCACACTTAATTTCAGAAAACAATATTAATATTCATGTACATTATATCTTCAATAGTCTATACAGGGTAAAGATATTTTCATGTTATCCAGTACTACACCGAACGCCTCTTTTGCGTAAGCTTTTAGCTATAGTTTAGTTTATTTTGTTCTTTCATTTGTACAAGGTTCCTTTTGTTAAAGATTATGAACCATCACGACTTTGTGCTTTTCATAGAAAAGCAAATAAATTCTTGAAAAGGAAATTAATTTTCTGCAGGCAAAGCGACAGTCACATCAGCCCCGTCTCTGATACTCCCCTCACACAAATTCACATATTAATTTTACCCTTTCTAAATTAGATCCAGCTGCACTTGATATAAAATATTCTGTCAAAAGCCCAACGATTCTCTTGATTTAACAGACTGTGTGATGCTGTCTGAGTAGTGAGGCCACATTAAGGTCTATTTCAATGCTGGCAACAGACAACTTAATTGTACGCTGACATACTCATTCAGTCTTGGAAAATTGATTTTGACTTGAGATGGACATGTAGTCGGTTCTCTGTCATCTGAGGGCTTTCATTCAGAATGAGCCTGTTAAAAATAAATGCTGACTGCTTATATTCTGTGTCAAACTGCATTGTAATCCTTGGTCAGTTTGTTCTAATTGTTTTACTGTATATTTGAACGAAATGTTTTTGTATTTCTTTTTATGTGACAGGTGTCTATATAATTTCTGTGAGCATGGCAGCCGGTGTTCCCAGACGTGGTCTTCTTTCTCCTGTGATTGCACTGGTACAGGATACAGTGGAGCTACGTGCCATAACTGTAGGTCTGCGCAATGGATTCCTACATTTCAAACACACTTAATATATATTTATTATGTCAGTTGTATTGTATTTTACACAGTTTATTCACAGCAACAAGGAATTTACTTTATTTCACTGTCAAAGTCCCCTTAGGGTTATTTGAATTTGAGTTAAGCTTTGAAAAACTGCACACAATACAAAAACTGTCATGACATACGGTATATGTATTATCAAATACTTTTTAGAAAGCTTTGATCCTGTATTTGCAGATATGTGTTTTGTGCTCAAAGTCTGTTTTTAACAAGAATCAACTTTACATAAAATCTGTTAAAAGTACAGACATCTAGACAGCACTGTTTTATACAGAAAATCCAAACAATGGCCTTGATTATGAAATGTTTGATGTGCTTTGATGAAATCTTGTATTCTCTGTTTTTATTCTTAGCCGTCTATGAGGCGTCATGTGAACACTACAGGCTTGCTGGAAGCAACTCTGGATATTTCTCTATAGATCCTGATGGAAGTGGCCCTCTTGATCCTATTCAGGTCTACTGTAATATTACAGGTTGGTTATTTCTTTCCGCCCCAAGCTCAAATGTTCGATTTGACCAAACTGTTATATCTTTCCCATGTGTTTTACTCAGTTTAAAAGTCATTTTTAAAAAGGTCTAAATTAAGACACATCAAAATGGGTGACATACAGTCAAACCAAAATTTGTTCAGACACCTTCAGCATTTCTCACATTATCACAGTTTATTCGCTATAGTTTAGAAAATGGTAATAAAATATGACAAGAATTCAAGAGCTAAACTAAGAACAAATTCATCTTTATAATGTCAGATAACTTTGATAGAAAGGTATGTAACAAAACATGGTCAGCTTAAACTGTCAAATAAAATTTGTGGTCACTGTATGAAGAATTTTTGTTTACTTTATTTTGCTATCCTCACTTACATAAATGAACTATAGTGTCCTGCACTCACTAGTAAAAAAAATATCAAAAAATTATACTTGCTGTCTGAATCATTTTTGGTTTGACTGGATCAATTCACAAGCTAAATTGGCTGGTCATGATTCATAGATTATGCCTTCCAACCAGGAGTATTCAACATTAATAAAACAAAATGTAAAGAGGATCACACACTGGGAGAGAACCATTACATCTTTAAAATTAAAATACATGTTTTCTCTATATATATATATATATATATATATATATATATATATATATATATATATATATAGCTTGTTAATTCTTGAATTTAACTTTTGCCTGTATACTAGTGATTAGATTCACTGTTTTTGACTGCTGCCTTGAAATTGAGAATGCAAGTACAGAATCAATTGAAAGCCTATCTTATAATCTTCGATGTGTTTGCCATTAAATGTTAATTTTGAAGTGAACTATGTTTGGAAATGACAACATACATGGTCTAAATGTATTTATATGTATTTATATATTCTGTGGAAGATATAGCACCAAGAAATCGTCCAGTCAGTATGCTTGTTCCCTGTTCGCACAAACAGGATACGTTATCAGTGCATTCATCTACGTTGTGCAGACAAGAGCGAGAATGGCAGCAAACATCAATAACCTGATCTTCCTTCCTGGCATTGTAATACTTGTTGTAACTGTACTATAAAGGGTTCTTGCTGGTTATTGACATGACGTATTGCAGTAATGTTTTCTCTGGTCATCTAGGCTTTGGACGGCAATTTGCAGGGAGGGTGGGACGTTTGCTTTCAGTGCTATCAGGCTAAACTTAGCATTTTCCGAGATCTCCTATTGCACCTTAAATTGTGAAACTGTATGCTTTGAGCTGTAGTTTCCTTGCATAGACAATATAGACGGTCACCTTGGATGACGGCATTCTCTGGGGCAGCCCAGGGCAAGGCACTGTCATGTCTTTTTCTTGCTTATTAAAAATTAATGTCTTGGTATGTAGCTCCATGTGCTTTATTTGACTTCATCTGTCTGCCCATGTTGTCTTGTTACTAGTTAGAATTAAGAAAATGTGGATTTACTTTTATTTTTATTTTACGATTCCTTAATTTATGATGTTTGGAAGTGTTGCCTCACTGCATTTGTTGGAGAGACATTTAACCTCCTATTTTTTATGGTAAAAAGATTCTCATTTGTTTTGTGCCTTTTACATGCCCTGGAATGTTGGAATAATGCAGAGCATTAAATGTTTCAGGGAGCAAAGTGTGGACAGTGGTTCATCACAACAGCTCGAATGCAGTCAGAGTACGAGGCTCTACACTGCAGAAGCCACATGTCGGATGGTTTAATTATAGCACCTCATCTGAACAGCTGAAGGCCCTGGTGTCTCTGTCAGAACACTGTGAGCAGAGAATCGCCTACCACTGCAGAAGGTCACGGCTGTTTAACCCCTGGGGTAAGTACTAGCCTTAGTCTCTCAGTATTTAGGTATGTGTCAGTGCTTGAAAGCACAATCAATGCTAGATATGGTAGACTTATATTGTCTGGTTCTAATAGCAGAAATGTTACTTTCCTCTTATTTTATTATTATTATTATTTATTTATTTATTTATTTATTTTTTTTAATTTAGCGTAAATCAGACATGTCGCTTTTGATGAGAATTTAACCCGATTTTGGTCTGTCAAGCATCATGACAGTAAATAAAGACAGACACTTTTTATGAAGTGTGCTACTAGATAATTTTGCCATGCAAAAAGATTCACTTTGTTAGCATCTCACCAAAGTATGTGAGAAAGGTCATAATGGTTGTCCAGTGTCTGCAGGAAGGAAGAGAGAGAGATTTTGAAAAGCTGTTATTTCAGTTTTGGCAGCTCTTGGAGGGAGTCATGTGCAGTTTTCCTCAGTTTATGAAAAATTGATGTAGCTCAGTTCCCCTGAGGCAGATATCATGTCACTGCAGACTATAAACAAGATTATTATTCCCTACCTATTGTATCATAAAAATGTGTTTTTTTTCTCTCTGTCTCTCTCTTCTGGTTCAGCTGGCTTGATAGAATAGCATAATTATTTTTATTGCTTTTTGAAACACTGGTTTTCTCTCTGACCCTCTTGCTATTAAACGAGTGATATCATGGTTATAAGTCAAGGAAGTAGGCAAATGTCTTGGTCACTGATATACATATGAATTAAGCCTAATCATGCAATTATCTGATTTGAATATGCCATGTAAATATATTTCTCACCAAATCCATACAGCATAGCAATAGTAAAAAAAAAAAATTAACTTACTTAAAAATCCCATTTTTGTTTTCCCATCATAGTTTTTTAACATGGAGCAGTATGTGTTAAATTATTTTGAGGGCTGTTGTTTAGTTTGACAAAGTGCTTTCCTTTCCATTTAGAGGTGAGAGTGAATAATTATCATGGCATCACATAAAGTGTAATGTCTGTCACTCATTCATTCAGTCAGAAGGCAAGTCTTTATAACAATAAACAGGATTTGATCAAATATAGAGAAATGCTAAATGTAGTTTTCATTTGAGTTGCAAACTTCTTGTGGTTCATCAGCTAGCAGAGAATAAAAGAATAACCACTTTTTAATTTTCAGTCTGGCAGTCGTCCCGGTCTAAAACCATAATTATTGCCCAGATTAAATTCCTCTTGACGTTAATATGCATTGCAGATTTATTGGAAGTCATTATTAACGCACCTTATCACAAGTGTTTTGATTTAGTGTGCTAAATGAAGCTGTCAATTTAAAGATCTGTCAGTGCTCCCATGTCTATACTCAAGTGTGCAAATTTTCTCTTTCACACAAATCAAAAGTATCACATTTCCCATAGTCACTGTCATCACTGATCAAGTAATGACAGTCATAGAGAATTGAGATAGGTATATTATCTGCTATGTAAATCCATCTATGTTAGTGAGTGTGTGTCTCTTACGCTAATAACAAATTTGCATCCATTTTAATCTGTGCACATCATATAGAAATTGTTTACACTTATCAGCAAAATTTATGAACATAACCTACTAAAGTCTTGCTGAAGTGGAAAAAAAAAATGACTGAAGTATGTTTTATAAAAATAAATACTATTCCAGTTTTTCTTCGGAGTTTCATGTTTAATTCAGTGTGTTACTAGCATTTCTTTCTAATTTAATTGCGAAATTAACTCATACTTTAAGTGAAAATTGTTTCTACAGTTTTTTTTTTTTCAGTGTAACAGTAAATAATAAAAATTATATAATGTCAATGTGTGCATTTTATGTAAACATACTACATAGTAATCTGCATGACATTTTTTTTTTAGGATTGCCGTGTTTTTTTTTGTTGTTTTTGTTTTTTACGTTTTATCAAATTTTTGTCCTGTGCCTTTATGTGAATCAGAATGCATAAAACAGTTGCAGAACCACTGCATTTTAATCATGATCCATGCTACATTTTAATCACGAAACATGCTACATGTAGTATGAGCAAATTTTGATGTAAATTAGATTGTATAGTTTCAAAATTTAAGGCAAAAACAGAATGGTCTGACCTTAGCTTTGTGAATTTGTGCTACATAAAATGTATTTGCGCAGACAGGCTGAATGAGAACGCAAATTATAGGAGCAGCAGCGATACAGCGTTTCCTTTGTTTTACAAGGCAGCACTGCACTTTTAAATACTACATTACAGCTTTTCTCAATCGATTTGACACATTTCTCCAAACTCAGGTCACTGTTCTCAAAACTGTTAACACAGTGAGCTAAACACTAATTGTCCTAAACAGACTTCATTCATTTCATGCAAGTTACAAATCATGCAAATAATTTTCTCAAAACAATGTGAATGTGCACAAAACTCTAAAATGTTTTCATAATAGTTAATGCAACCAACCAATATTTTAAAATATCTTAAAAAAAAAGGTTTAACACAAATCACAAACATTTATGTACCATTTGTCTGAACACAACAAACTAAATTCTGTCATTTGTCATTCTATCGAATGAATACGCTATATCTCCAATTGGCTCTAAGCGAATAACTATTGGGTTAATCAGACACTCGGCACAGGAAATTCAGTTTTCCTAATAGTTTACATCACATTTACAATCACTATTGCTTTAGAGTAATGATAGATGGGAAAGTATACAAAGAGCAAGAATGAATATGCAAATAATAATAATAATAATAATAATATAAAAATATACATACAAATGAAAGAATTACAAATAAAAATGGGGGGTAAAGTAAGTGATGTAAGTCTCTAAGGTGGTGAAGTGGGTAGAGAAAAGGCTGTAATGATAGAGAGGACGAAGAGTGTAACAGTTACAGAGATGAGCAGAGAGGATGCGAGAAAAGAAGAGAGGAGATGGAAAGAGAAAAGAGATGAGTAGATAGTTTTCTAAATTGAAGTTTGAGATCATTCATGTGGACATTCTTATATATACATTTCGAATTATATTTTCAACACTGTGCTGTGAAATACTGATCTGTAGTTATCAGAAAAGTTTGTTTGCAGTTCTTGCTGCTAAAGGTGGCACAAACTGATTTTAGGTTTAAAGGGACATTTAGTTTTTCTCATAGGTGATAGCAGGTGTTTTTAATAACCATTTTTATTTTGTTCAGATTTACACAGTGCATATAAAACAAAACCTGTTGAGGAATTGCAATAAACATGTATTTTCATTAGCATATTTGTGCATCTACAGCTAAATGTGTTTTATAATCAATAGACAACATGGCTATAGATTTAATGTAAAAATGGACTTTTAATAAATGCATTACTAGAAAAACAATTCAGTGCTTCATTTTGCAGTAAAGTGAAGTTTGGTTAAGATCATTTTGTGTTTGGATGGCTGTGCTAATTGTTTTGGGAACAAGTACATTGCATTGGAGAAAAGTGTCAAATCGATAGAAAAACTCCAATATGCATTATACGGAGGTAGGATGAAAAGAAACTACCATCTAAACTTTTCAGAAGACAGTCAGTTCCCCTCAGAAATACATTCACATACATGCGCATATCAGTATTGTTATTACTACTTATTGGTGTTACATTTATACACATTTACTGTACTCCTTTTTATTACACATACATGAAGATAAGATTTAGAATAAGTCTGAATAAGTCTGGTGTTGTTGCAGATGGCACCCCTTTGTCCTGGTGGGTGGACCGCAGAGGAGAGAAGAGGACCTACTGGGGTGGATTCCAGCCGGGAGTGCAGCAGTGCTCCTGCGGTCTGGAAGAGAATTGTGCCGACATGAACTACTTCTGCAACTGTGATGCAGACAGAGTGTCATGGTAACAAGGCAAATGCAGCTCATGACATCTGTTAGATTACTGAGATGGACCTTGCTTTTACTAAAACTGGGTTTCAATGACCGATAATTGCACACGCGTTGCGCAATTATATGCGTGGACAAGGCTCAAAAAATGAAATGCAGTAAACACCTTTTATATAAGCCTAGATCACTTTTATGCATATGTTATACCTGATCCATAAAAGCTGATAAAGCACATTATTCTAAATAATCCTAAATCCTAAATAATATAACTTATTGTAGGGTTACTAAAGTATTACATAATTCACATATTATTTATCATTTACAATACCAAAATTGCTTTTATTTTATAATAATGATAGTAAATATTGCAAATTTAGTTTTTATACATTTAAAATAAAATGTAATTCCTATGATGGCAAAGCTAAATCGTCTGCATTTATTAGTCTTGTTGTATTATACATGTTTTGAATGTGTGATTTTGTTTACAGGGAGAATGACACTGGCGTCCTCTCTTATAAGGAGCACTTGCCAGTACGGGAGATTGTGGTTGGTGATACTTACAGACTGGGCTCTGAAGCCATGTATGTTGTGGGACCCCTGCAGTGCTCTGGTGACAGTACGTGACTGATCTCTTTTGCTGTTGTCATACATGACAGGGATGGATGTTCGAAAGAGTCTATAAGAAGGAGTGATATTTCAGTATATAAAAAGGAGTATGTAAACTGTCAAATATATGACAGTTATCTTTCTTCCTCTCTGTTAGAGTTCCTGTGGAATGCTGTATCTTTTTACCAAGCGGCTTCATATCTGCAGTTCCCGGCTCTCCAGGTGGAGCTTTCCGTCGATGTCTTTTTCTACTTCAAGACTGCTTCCCCCTCCGGGGTCTTTCTGGAAAACATGGGCATTCAAGACTTTATCAGGGTTGAGCTGAGCTGTGAGTCCCAGCACATTTATAAGAATGTACCAATGTCAGATTTAGGTTTCAGTTAGAAATCTAATTGTGCAATATAACACATAAAGTTAAAACAGGAGAAATCAATATTAAACTTACAAAATATAATACTTATCCATCCCTTAATGTTTGGTATAGGCTTATAAAATAGCTATCAATTTCTTAACATTATTTAATGCAATATGTAAAGTAAAAATTGCAAATTAAAAAAAAAAAAAAATTGCATATGAAAGCAATGTGAAGTCAACTGCTTGAATTTGTCGAGCTCATAAGCAAGTGGGGCTTACAAAGTTTGTGATAGCACACGATAGCACCATAAGCCCAGTTATGACTTTAATTTTCTGCTGCATGGTCCCTGTCTGTGTAATTCATAAACGTACATTTATTATGCAGATTGCAATCAGATACCTGACTTTAACCCGATTTCGGTTCAAACATATAAGGCTTAACACCACTACTGAAAGTAGTTCTGACATTTTCAGTGGGTGGTGTTTTGTTTTTGAAAGCACTTGAACCTCCACCCTCTTCTGAAAATTTGCATTTGAAGGGGCAAACACAAAAACGGTGCATTTTGGCTATAAAAAGCTATAAACAAATTATCTGAGCTAAATTATTGAGCTAAAACTTTACATACACTCTTTGTATTTTTACATAATTTTTAACTGTGAAAAAAAAAAATTAGCATGCATTTAGTTTAATGTATAATTTTAATTTATCATTATACTATTGTACATTGTAATTCATGTTTGTTTATAACACACAAAATAATTATTCTTTTATACAACCTGAAATGTTAAAGGAATAGTTCACCCAAAAATGAAAATTTCCCCATAATTTACTTACTCTCAAGTCATCCTAGGTGTATATGACTTTCTCCTTCCAGACAAGCACAGTCGGAGTTGTTTTAAAATTTATCCTGGCTCTTCCAAGCTTTATAATGGTGGTGGATAGTAGCCGATCGTTTGAAGCTCCAAAAAGCGCATATATCCATCATAAAACTAACCCATACACCTCCGGGGGGTTAACACATGTCTGCTGAAGCAGATCCATGGGATTTTATAACAAAAATATTTATATATATATATATATATATATTATTGTTTGTTCAAGTTTGTTTGTTCAATGCTTTAATCCTAGCAGTTTTAGACGTGTTAGTTTTCACTTGTTCAGACTGCTTTCCTTATGTTCCTGTTCACCCAGCTCCCTCAGCTGTGACTTTCTCCTTTAATGTGGGCGACGGGCCAGTAGTCCTGACCGTCAAATCTCCTGTGCCACTGAACGACAGGCAGTGGCATTGGGTTCGAGCCGAGCGCAATGTGAAAGAAGCATGCCTGCAGGTCGACCAGCTGCCCCTTCGGATCATAGAAACCCCACCTGATGGACACCTTCGCCTGCAGCTAGGAAGCCAGCTGTTTGTTGGTAATTAAACCTTTTTAAAGTACACTGTAAAGAGAAAGTTGTAGTTGTTTGTTACTCTTCATTCAAGCCAACTGTATTTTTTTTTCTATTTTATCTTTTCATGCAACTGCCTCTGAAAAGTATTTCTAATTGCCCTCTCGTCTCTCAGGGGGCACAACCACAAGACAAAGAGGTTTCCTTGGTTGCATTCGAGCATTTAACATGAATGGAGTGAATTTTGACTTGAAGGAACGGGCCAAAGTAACACCAGGAGTGAGTGCAGGGTGTGCTGGTCACTGTAGCAGCTCAGCCGGACTCTGTCACAATCGGGGGAAATGCATCGAGAAAAGCAGTGGTTACATGTGCGATTGCACTAACTCTGCTTATGGTGGACCCTCTTGCACAGAAGGTAATATTTCAGATTTACCTAGTGATGGCAATAAAATTATTATTTCAAAACTGTTAAATCAAGTAATACACAGAAAATAAATTCTAGGAATACAAGAAAGCACTATTCATAAAAACCAATAAGATATTTAATTGGAGAGAACCCATTTTACTTTGACTAGATGAATACCAAATGAACAGAATATAATAAATAAATAATTACAATGTAAAAAGCATTTCCTTTTTAATAAACAGATGCAATCTAACAATTAATACCCTGAATCTAAAATCCAGAATTATTTTGCGGTTATTAAGCAATAATGAATACTTCCAACAGCGTCATCTTTGTCTCAGACATGATGTAACTGCCATGTAATGTGTAACATGAATTCATGGATGACTTAGTGACGTCTATATATTTGCATAATGCACTGTAAAAATAATTTAGCCATATGTCAGTGGGCAAGCACTGCCAGTCTTTGAATCACTCTGCTCTATCAAAGTCTCTGTGATGCTGGATTGGAGAGCTTTGATGTTGCCTGTATGAACACTGAAGGCACAGAAGTCTCGGAGGCGTATGTGTTGAGTGGGATTTTTGAACATCTTGATGTACAGAATCTGAACTACATTTTACAGAAGTATCTTCAGTTTACAAAAGCTGCCCTTCCTTTATGACAGAACAAAGCATTAGTGACTTGTCCTAACCTTGCTATGTTTGAATTTGCCACTCTCCTCCTTTGTGTGGGTGGAATGTTCTAGCATCTTGTTAATGAAAGTTATGCCATACTGGCAGACATACCTCAGTTTTTTTTTTTTTCTTTCAGTGTTATATAATCTGCCCGTAAACAAGAATTGAAAATCTACACATTTGTATGCATGAAGACATCAGAAAGTCAGATGCGCGTTAAGCTGCCTTTCTTTAGTTTGATCTGATGAGTTGTGCTGATCAAAGGCACTGAGGATGAGATATCTGACTGTTCTGTTCTTTTGCCTCGTTCTGTCTGTCTGATAGTCTGCATCTAATAGGACCTACCATTGTGATGATGCACATTATTAAAGTACAGACAGAGAGGAAAATGTAATTATAAATGCCAAAGTAGTTATTCAGGTTCTTGCTGCAGTAGTCATTGGCGTATTTTGATATTGGGAATGTTTAATATCTCAATTTTTAATTTTCTCTGTGTGTTCTTTTTCGTTTTTTCTGTCTGCCATCTCAATATGTTTTCTATCTCTCTGTCTGTCTTTCTCCTGTTTCACTTGAAAATGTGTCACATTGTGGAAAAAATGGGTTGCAAGCGGTGTTTCTTGTTAACTTCATTGCTGTCCAGCCTAGAAATTATAACACAAATGGAAAAAAATATAACAAAACTAGGGGTCGACCTATATGTTTTTCAGGGCCGATGTCAATGCAGTTATTACAGATTAAGTAGACAGATAATCTGAAAATCAGAAAAATCCTTCAGGTCCCACAAATTATTTGGCTTTTTAGCATTTTTGTGTATTTGAACCCTTTCCAACAATGCCTGTATGAGTTTGAGATCTATCTTTTCACAGTGAGGACAACTGAGGAACTCATGTGCAACTATTACAGAAGGTTCATACGCTCACTGCCAGGGGTGTAATCTTTTGAACAGAATGAAGATGTGTACATTTTTCTTATTTTACCTAAGGAAGAGTTCAGATGCAAAAGCTAAATCCATTTTATGTCTTTCTTTAAAAACAGCATTTTTATCATGCTCTGATGTATAGGTTTCTACCTAAGTACAGGTACTTCTGATTGGGCTGAGGCTAGGATTTTATCAAGCTTGAAGTAAAAGTATTTGATGGGCGTATAATATGTGTCGAGAGCATTCAATCTAATGAATATTGAGCAGTATCATTATCTCATTTTTGACCAAGATGATTTTTGGCCAACGTGATCTCACAGAATTCCATGTAATGACCACGGACCCTTAACTCCAAATCCGTGGTGGCTTCACAGAATCGGCAAAAATTCTGTGATGGGCTCACGGAAGTGATACCAATGTAAGTCAGTGACAGGCATCATCCGTTGTCCACGCACAGATGCTTTTTTTACGTGGTCCACACACGGATCCACTAGTGGTTCATCACCAGCGCTGCCTCAAACATCGTTTTTGGAAACGTAACCCCATCACTTAAAATATTCTGGGTTCTTTTAGACCTACTTCAAATATACTTCACGTGAAATGCCACCACGGATTTGGAGGGGTCCGGGGTCCGTGGTCATTACACGGAATTCTGTGAGATCAGGTTGGTGTTGGCTGGTTTTGCATCTGGAATCTTCATATGTATATATTATTTCATTTAGTACTGCCCTTCAGAAGCTACAGAAGATACTTACTGTTTCCCAGAACATGAAAGAAGTTTTTCTCTTGTGGACTATATGTGAACACCGTTTATGTGAAATATCTTATTGAGGTCAGTGCTAAATAAAAAAATAACATCTTGTATGATCCTTCTTTTTTTGGTAAAATAATTAACATTTTACAGATTCTGTAAGGTATATGTAAGCTTTAAACTTCAACTGTATGTCTGGTATACAAATATAAATGGTCAAAATTAAAGGTGCTGTATGTACGATTTTGACTTTACTAAAGCATAAAAATACCATAATATATTTGCAGATATTTAAGAAACATGCTAAGTTAACATATTTGTTTATCTGAAAAACAATGCTACAGTTTACACTGTGTTTCGTGGTACCTCAGAGAGCGTGTATTCGAGACAGTGTGGCCGACTAGTGCAGAGGTGTTAAAGCAACAAAAAATTATCCACAGTTTTGCCCAGATAAATTCCTGGTTTGCTCACTGTACAAAGCAGGGTGTTCACAGGTCCTTAAAAAGTCTTAAATGTCTTAAATTCAGATTCAGTGGGTCTTAAATTATTTTGGTCACGTTACCGCTAAAATATCTTCAGTCTGATGGACCTATGATGACTGTTTACAATCATTGGACAGACCGAAGATTGACTAAAAAAAATAAATAAAAATAACCAGCGAAGCATCGTAACACAAGAATGATTCTTCTTATTTTAATACATTCAACGTAAACAGTGTTTGATAATGGATAGTGTATTTCTTGTATCAAAATCGCATTGCCTGTCTCTTAGTAAGATACTTAAACACAAATGAGAGAAACAGCACACATAAAGAAACTCACTGAGGTAAAAATTCAAAATGTGTATTTTATTTATAGCATTATATAGTTCAGTAACATACCAACAGAGCTTTGCTGAATATTATCACAATTGCAAATGTTATATAGATTTTTCAATAAACAAGTAATTAGTCAAGTAGTTATTAAGTTACTTACATTTTAAACACAATATTTACTGTTTTGTTCCATTTCATTACCTAAAATAGTTCCAAACAAGGATCACAGCAGCACATTCTCCAAGCAACACAGCGGTGCTTTGTTACTGAATGATTCAGCGTTTTGAACCAATCAGTTGAAATAACTCATACTGACTCGCTCATTAAGTGACTTACCGCCGCCTACTGGTAGTTTGGTAAAAGTATGCGATTCCCCCCAACATTTCTTAATTGTATATTTATAAATGCAGTGGTGTAGTGGAGGGTATACACAGGTATACGGCGTATACCCACTTCTTTATCAGACGGCTTTGCGTATACCCACTTCTAATACCCTCTGATGCGCATCATTCAGTAGTGTCCTGCATTAGCCAAAATCATGACTGTCCACCACATCCAGTCATATGTGAATAAATGCAAATACTCACTAAAAACACCCAGTAAAGAAAGTGATGATGCAGTCAGGACTGTGGCGCCGGCTTTCTTTGAAATATGTTTGATGATTGCGCGTGATGCGCCCACGCCCGCTCTGTCTCCCGCTCCCCAGATGCTGCTTGTTCATACGCTAGAGCATGTCAGGGGAGGCGTGTGAGTGGAAAAGTACTAATTATTATTGATTACTGATTTAAATCAGTTTATAATAAGGAAAACAATACTTTACAAATAAAAAGAAGCAGTTTTTTTATGATCAGAAATTTCTTAAACCGGTAAACCCCTGTAAACTTTTCTGTCAAAGGATCCAGTATACGAATGAGTTCAGATAGTAAGTTTAAAATGGCTCTAAAACAGAGAAAACCCGAGATTGCCGGGAGAGTCACTTTTTTTTGTTGTTGTTGTTGTTGAAGTGTATACCCACTTCTCCAGGCACCACTACACCACTGCATAAATGCATTTAAAACAATAATCTCATAACATAATTTATTGCATTTATTAATTTTGCTGTGTAAATTATTTAATCTGACTGGTAACAGCCCTATAGAATTTATTGATAAGTTGTAATAATTTGACATGAAAGGTGATGCATACATTTCAAAAGTTTAAAAAATGGGCCTTTTTTAAGTATGTAAAAGCGGATAGAACACTGATGAAAATATTGCTTCAGAATAAATATTTTACACCACCAAAAATCTTGGTGATGTGGTATTTTTATGTGGATATTCTGTGTGAAATATTGTCTGCTGATATGAAAAGTTCACTGTATATCAGAGTAATAAATAGCGATTGACAGCGATTAAATTTTGTTTTCTTTTAACATTAAGCACAATAACTATTGAATGTATGTATGCAATATAATTATTTCCATTTCCATTTTAGGTGGTAAATTTCATGTAAGGTGGTATTAAAAAGGTCTTAAAAAGTCTTATATTTCATTTGTTCATCACCCTGTAAAGAGTTTTGCAAAAGTGAACTAAGTGAGCTAAGCCACATCAACTGTGATAATGTGGGAACAACAGTGAACATGTAGGAAATCAGGTGTACTCCAGTTAGATTTATAGCCAGTGACAATATCCATCTGGTCTTTTTATGTCCACAGAGGTGTCCATGTCCTTTGAAAGAGGAGCGTCGGTCACCTACATTTTTCAGGAGCCGTTCTCTGTCATACAGAACAGGTCCGCCGCAGTGCTGTCTGTCCCTTCTCAGTACAGCAAGACCAGAGACAACATGGCACTGAGTTTCCAGACCACACAGAGTCCTGCCATGCTGCTCACAGTCAACACTCTCAGCCAGCAGTATGTGGCCATCATCTTAGCACGAAACGGTGAGACGGCTGTGCAAACTTACATCATTCTCAATGCTGGATGACATTAGGTTATGAAAGGTTTATATGTCTATAATAGGGATATTGCAGTACTAAATTAATCACTCACGTCCCCTATTATCCGGAATGCTGTACTGCAAGATTAAATTTAAAGAAACATAAAAAGTTATAGTTCTTTGATTGTGTTCTTCTCTAATTAGATTTAGGCCACAAGGCCATTGATTAATCCTGCTCATTTGGTTCTTAAACTGTCAGCTTTACAGCCTTGTAGATTACTAGAAGGTGCTGGAATTGTAGTAAATCACAATTAACTAGCAAAACATTAACAGCCAGGCTAGATCAGACATTGTTATATAACCAAAGCTGATAATTTCATGCTGTTCTGCAGGCTTGCATTAAAACTCTTAAAGGTATAGTTCACTTAAACCACATCGGAGCCTAATAAAAATGCTTTTTTTAAAGAAAGATGTCATTTAGTATCGTTATTGTTAACTAACACTAAAACCAGAGGCGGACAGTGATTAAGTATTTTTTACTTTACTTAAGTACATTTAAAAGGTATCAGTAGGGTGACCACCCGTCCCGCTTTGCGTTGTACCGCACAGCATTTTCACCCCTTGTCCCGCACGTCACAATCTGAAGAAACGTCCCGCGTTTTCATGAGTCTGTTGATTTTTTAAATTATCATATTAAGAAAACATGTATGCATGCTTTTTTAAGAAAGCTTTATATTTTAATTTTTTTTTTGCAGCGTAGTTTCCACGCAAAAGATGTACAGACCTCATGTGATCTAGCACCACCGACAGAAATGGTCGATCGCAGACGGAAAAACACGATATTCTTTGTCAATTTTAACAAATAAAAAAAATCGATGCAACTGTTACTTTCTTCTTATTTTAATAGTTCATTTGAGGCGGTTCTGTGGAGTTATTGTAATGACAAATATCAAGAGCGCATTATTGTAATGCCAGGGCACAATTCTCTCGCAGGTGGATTCTTTCACTTTCAAATAAAACGGACGTGTTTTCTCTCGGTTACATGTGCACGCTCAGAAACATAAATAAGCGCATATGACAACGGATGTATATCAGTATTTATATAGCATAACAATGGAAAATGTATCTGTCTTGCATGTGTCCCACATTGTCCCGCAAAATCACAAATATGTCCCGCAACAGAACTATTGCCAGGTGGTCACCCTAGGTATCAGTAGTGTTTTTTTGTTTGTTTGTTTGTTTTGTTTTGTTTTTGAAAACTTTACTTCACTACATTCCAAAGCATAATGTCATACTTTTTACTGCACTACATTTTATTAATAAAAGTTGTTGTTTGTTTTACCTTTAATATTTTAAAATGAAAATAAAAGAGAAAAATAAAACATTAAAAATGTCGTACATAAGAAAGTAATAGATTTCTAATGTAATTAAGTATTAAATAAATAATATTTAATATGAAATGTAGTGCAGTAAAAAGTACAATCAATATTATGCTTTGGAATGTTGTGAAGTAAAGTTTTCTAAAGAAAAACAATGATAGTATACACAGACTTGAAAAGTACATTTATAGTGGAGTAAAAATACTTCACTACTGTCTGCCTCTGAAACACTAAACCTATACAAATAGTTTTTGTTAATTTAAAAAACAGCTGAAATAAATTAAAATACAAATATTAGATGAAAAACATAAAAATAGAAATGTTGCCTGAAATAAAACTACTATGAAAATAAAAATAAATTCAAACTAAACAGAAATATAAAAAACAAATACAAATTGCCATCTGAACTAAATTTTAAACTAAATTTAAAAGGAAAACTTAAAAAAAAAAATAATAAATTATGAAAAAAGTTCCATAATATAAAAAAAAATGTAATTTCATAGTCTTTGACAGCTTACAGTCGGTGATAGGCTTGTGTCAAGCCCAGACAAAAAATTAAGCTGTAGATCTTAAGTCAATTTTTTTGACATTTGACATTCTAATGTCTAATTTAAATGTGACACAAATATGATTTATGTTAATGATTTCTGAGAACCATTGACGTTCATATATAAATTTCCTCACACAAAATGTTCTAAGAAGATTTAAATATAGTACAGAAATTACATGGGCTGATACGTTTTGAAATTTTTGGTCACCATTTATTTTTATTGAACCAAAACAAGCATTGTGTTCCGTGGAAGAAAAAAATAATACGTTCAAAACAGGCTGAGTTAAGAACTGTGCTTTTAAGATCAATCATGCCTTCACCCAGCTTGCCAAAATATGGATTTTTATTGTGCAACACTCATTCCTACATAATAGTACCACCCACATTCTTGTTGAGCTAAATCCAATCACACAATGCTTTTTAGAAATATTGGCAAAAAAAGTGTTAAGTGCAGTAATCCCAGGCGCACAAAGAAAGTCAGGAGGTGTCTCAAATATAACTGTAGCAACTTTACAAGGGAATTTCAGCATGACCTACACCTTGACCCTTTTTCTGCACAATATGTGTGTAGGAGAGACAAATAAATGTGTATTGACAAACTCAGTACAGAGTAAATGCTAGAGGCTGCCAGGGAATTAATATTTATACATTTTTCAGAACAGCTGCTAAGGTCCTACATAGTCTATATATAAACACGTTGTCTCATGGACTTATGCAAGACTCTTCTTGGGAGATGGAGATGTGAAGTCCATCTGCTGAGCTCTGTAAGAAAGCTACAGGATGACTAACAATTTTATTGGAACATACATAATTCAGCACAACTGAGGTTACATGGTTTTAATTTTTGCTTGACTAATCCATGTACCAAATGGATAATAAAATGGATTTTTACAATGATTTACAACATGCTCACAACAAAATCATTCATCCCTGACTAGAGCTGTAAGTAACTTTTGCCAAGTATGCTAATGCATTGATCTGTTCCTCATAGGGAGTTTACAGATCTGGTACCAACTACATAAGGAGAAGAGACCGGATGTGTTCAGCCCCATCTTGAGCAGCCTGGCAGATGGACGGCTGCATAGAATTCACATCCAGCGGGAGGGAAAGGACGTGTTTGTTCAGGTGTTTATATTTGAAAACCTGTATAAAGTTAGCACTTTATGTAAAAACATTAAGTAAGGAATAATTGACTACGATCACCACCTCAGGTGTGCATTATTTTCTAGGAATTTAGTGGACCAAAGTCAATTATTCCACTTATTCTAAGGTTACCACACCTCAAGACATCGATCAGATGATATATTTCAAGGCATTCATCCAGTTTTTGTCCTTAAAATGTTATTGTGAGTAGGATTCATTTTTTACGCAACTCATCTAATGTCTTCGTTGCTAATTCCAAAATGCCATTTTAGACCTAGTAATGATGCTTGAAATAATGTAGTTTAGACAGACATATAGACAGATGGAAATGTAATCAGCAGCATCTCTACTTACAGTCAAACTTTAAGCTCATTTTCTTCAGGAACAGTGTCGTTGTTACCTCGCTTATGAGAAATGTCATGTAGTTTTTAAGTTGTTAATCATCAGAGCAGCGCTAACAACATTAGCGCGTATGCTAACGTGTGTACTGACTGTTATATGTGTGTGTCTTTTAGAGAGAGTGGGAGAAATAAAGTGTGAAAATTAGAGTGTATTTTTTATTTTTTTTTATTTTTACACCAGACATATCGGTTCAAAATATCGGTTATATGTTTACTTGATTTGTAATAATCAGTATCGACCCTGAAAGACACGTATCGGTCAAACCCTAATTTAGCTAAAGTGTAGCCCTTAGACAATTATGATAATACCTCAGATTTAATTGCATTCTGAGCAAATTTGTTCAATCGTTTTTGATTTTTTTTTTTTTTTTTAGGTTGACCATGACAGCAAGAAGTACACCCTTTCGTATGATGCAGCATTTAACTCTATGAAGTCACTGACCTTGGGAAAAGTCACAGGTAGTAAATCTAATTGATCCTGTAGGCATAAGTCAAAGAAGGCTTTATTTTTCACATGATCTGTAATGTGGATTAAAAATATCTACATTAATACAAATTTTAATGTTATTTTGCTCCTTCCTTCCTTCCTCACCTGAAGTTTTCCCACTACATAGCGCCATGACTTTTCAAACCCTGTCATGATGTTTGATGGGTCTGAAATTTCCCCTTTCCTGACATTAGACAAGGGTGATTCAACAATGATGGCTGACTGTTTGAAACCTTTCAGTCTCTCAAAGTGTCTAGCAGTCATGAAGTGCATGTAATAATGGTGAATGAGCAGAATTGTGCCTGTGTCTGAAATATTCAGGGATTTGAAAATAGTGAAACTTCATTGGTTCCTGTCTGTCTATAACTGTAACTTTTGATATAAGTACTTACAATAGCTGTAAGGAGTGTTTTTGATAAGTATTTGCTGTATGTGTGTATGTGACAGAAACAATCTTTTATTTTTCCAAACAGGAAGTGATGTATTGGATGATGAGGTAGCTCATGCTGGGTCCAAAGGCTTTATTGGCTGCTTCTCATCTGTCCAGTACAACCACGTTGCTCCACTGAAGGCAGCGTTATTGAACAGAGGAAGCTCTCTAGTCAGCATACGAGGACATTTACTGGAATCGAATTGCGGAGCATTGGCTGACCTTTCAACCTCTGTATCTCGTTTAGGTAAGTTCTTGGAAATGAATACAAAAATAATTAAGCTTTGAGTGCATTACATGCATATAATTTCACTGCTGTAGAATTGTAAGGAATATTTTTAGTACTGAATGTTGTCAGACATATCATATCCACAATTTAAATATCAATTTGAAAAGAATGGGCATCACAATATGTGTTTGGTAGGAAATGTATCCCAGTTGCTTCATAATTCACCACGATAATTGCAATAACAGTGGGTCACCGGTCGGCTTTAATGAAATGACACTGTATTGCACTCACCTGGTGTGCTTTTTGCGTTTTGAATGGCTCATGTGGCTTTATAGTTATTGTAGGCATAATAAAGACATCCTGTGGCTGGGGTATTTATGAGAAAAATAGATGCAATTTATAAAGCGAACACTTAGGAAATAGTTGCAGTGAGCATGGTGCAAGTTTTATTTAATATAAAACTAATGTGCTGTTATATTGGAAACATAATAGTTCATATTTGCCATTATTTATCTTTTCAACGATTTTTTTTTTATTTTTATGTACTTAGAATTCATGCAATTTTTTTGCAAGTTAGTTTATATTTTTTGATATAATATTATTGGTTTAAAAAACATAAAATGCACAGCATATCATTGATTAAAAAGCATTGGTAACACTTTACAATAACGCTCATTATTTAACTACTGTACATTAGTTAACATGAACTAAGAATGAACAATACTTCTACAGTATTTATAAAATCACAAGTTGTCAAGTCAAGTCACCTTTATTTATATAGCACTTTTAACAATACAGGTTGTGTCAAAGCAACTTCACAGTATTAAATAGGACTGTAATGTGTAAAACAGTTTAAAGAGATGTGTCTTTAATCTAGATTTAAAATGACAGAGTTTGTCTACCTCCTGAACAATGTTAGGTAGATTGTTCCAGAGTTTGGGTATTCTAGGTATAATCAAATTGCCAGAGTTTTGAGAATGAAGTGGACGTGAGGGACTAAGCCATTGAGGGCTTTATACGTAATAGGCAAGATTTTAAAATTTATACAATGATTAAAAGGGGCATAACAAACACAGTTTCACCCAGTTTCATGTTAATCATGAGTACCTATAGAGTAGTACTGCATCCTCCATATCTCCAAAAAGTCTTTAGTTTTATCATATTTATAAAAGAAAGATACATCTTCACGATTCTCTCCAGAAAAAGCCAAGCTCTGGAGGTGTGCCATGGGCGGAGCTAATTTTGACGAGCACTTGCGCTCCGATTGCCAATAGAACACAGACATTTGATGTCATTTCACTTACCATCTTTCAGTATCAAACAATATGTAAATCCAGCATCGAACTGATCCTTGTTTATAAAATGTTCGTAAACAATCACACTAGCAAAACTCCGTTGCTGTCCCAGAAAAACTGCATCCCTTGTTCATGTAACACTGGGTCCTTAGGGAAGCTGAGCAATGTTATCTTTGCCTTACAACTAAAACCACACTTCTTTAAAGACATTCTTCCTGAGTGAATCCTGTGCAGCAGTGCAACCGAATGAAGCGTGTTGATGGGTGCACTCTTTCTCTTGCTCTGGTCGATGTGTGCGCTAATTTTTTTTGGAAGCTTTGACCATGTTTAGCATGAGAATCCAACTCTTTAACAGTGGAAATAACTCAACATCCCATCCCCACCCCAATAGGGAGTCAGTGCAGTGTTGACGGAACTGGGCTAATATGATCATATTATTGGGTTCTAGTATGAAATCTAGCTGCTGCATTTTGGACCAGCTGGCATTTATTTATTAAGCATGCAGAACAACCACCCAATAAAGCATTACTATAATCCATCCTTGAGGTCATGAATGCATGAATTAATGTTTCTGCATTTGACATTGAGACCAAAGGTTGTAATTTCTATATATTTTTGAGATGGAAAAATATGGTTTTGCAAAAGCTAGAAATGTGGCTTTCGAAGGAAAGATTGCTATCAAATTGCACACCTAGGTTCCTAACTGATGAGGAAGAATTGACAGAGCAGACATCAAGTATTAGACAGTGTTTTAGGTTATTACATGCAGAGGTTTTAGGTCCAATAATGAACACCTCTGTTTTTTCAGAATTTAGCAGTAAGAAATTACTTATCCAATTTTTTTTATCATATATGCATTCCATTAGTTTTTACATTGGTATGTTTTGCCGGATCATAAAGAAATATAGAGATAACAGCATCAGCATAACAGTGAAAGCTAACACCATGTTTCCTGATGGTGTCTCCCAAGGGTAACACATGTAAAGCATAAAAAGTAATTGCCCTAGTACTGAGCCTTGAGGTACTCCATACTGAACTTGTGATCGCTATGATACCTCTTCATTCACTGCCATGAATTGATGGCAGTTAGATAAGTACATTTTGAACCATGCCAATGCACTTCCACTAACGCAACATAATTGTCAAGCGTATTCATGTTTGTTGTGTTTGTTAACAATTAGCTAACATAGAGTTGCCAAGCAACTATAGCACTAATTTTGTAACTGAAATTAATAGATTTAGACACAAAATAACTTTTCACTGTTGAATCTTACAGATATTTTTTTTAAATAATCAATAAGACAGTAAAAAGGAAGTATAATCAGCACTGAAAAACAAAAGGGTTGTACCTTTTAAAATGTAAAACAACTGCATCTTGCCCACATATCTCCTTACAGTTGAAACTGTGTTGTATTTCTGTGTGATGCATGTGCTACCTTTCTGTAGATCATGGACAGGAGGTGGGAAAAGATAACGAGCATCACGAAGACGACAGCCAGCCTGATTCAGCTGTAATCGGAGGTTTGTTTTACCACCTCAGTCTGCTCCATTGTTTTATTTGTAACAGTCAGTGAAGTATGAAATGAGCTTTCACTATCACACATACTGTTTATGTTCATCTTTCCTTTTTGCTCTCTTTATTTCAGAAATGGGTAATGACTTTGTATTGGTAATTTGTTGTGCGCAGTAACTTAGGATAATACAATCTCCATTGAAACTGTCACAAGGGATTGTTCACTGTTAGTTATTTGTTGGCAGCATAAATTTCCCATTAAATGAGAAAGAGAGTTTGTAGCATGTGGGAGACTTGGGAGTGTTGCAACCTGGTGTATTTGCTGTGATATTTAAATTTTTAATTGTGTATTTTGTCTGACTCAGTGCTTTTAATCATTTTCTACATTGTTGTCCGTGGAATCATGCAACCTGAATCAGTTTTTTTTCCTGCATCTCAACTTTGCCTTGACAAATTTTGTTTTGTTCCATTGTGCTTTTTATATATGCAAGAACAGCTCCATTTCCAATTCAAAACACTGTATAAGTTGAGTGTCCGTTCTGATTCGCAGGTGTGGTGACAGCTGCGGTCTTCAGTACCCTCTGTGTGCTGGCAGTGATGACTCGTTTCCTTTACCAACATCGACAAGCTCAAAGAACTGCAAGACTCCAAGAAAAGGAACACCAACGTAGCCTTGAAGCTGCTTACAGGGCAGAGTTTCACCTTCACAACTCCATGAGGGACAGCATGCAAGAGTACTACATCTGATGGACAATCTCGTAGCTTTCAGTTCAGCTATTAGTTCCTCCCATGTCTCCTTCAGCGAACATGTCGTGAGGCCCTTTCTATCCAGTAAGGACGGTTAGTTGGAGATTTTGGGAACAGCGGAATCTTCTGATCTGTGTAAGTAGTAGCTTGTAGTTTTCACAGTGCTTGCCCCAAGTGTTGGATTAATCAACATTAGGTTATTTATGGGATGTGAGTGGTGTGTTAGGAGGTGTTTGTATTAAATCAATGATATGCCCTCTGGATAGAACCTGAAATGGAGAGTGTCATCTTTAGTGCATGAATGCAGATGCAGATTCTGAAGTGTTAATCATACCGTTAACAAAACAAAACAAACTAAACTAAAATAAGTAAACACACATATTTTAAGCCTGTGAACATTTTTAGGTTGTCAGAAACATCTTTGAAGTGGCAACATTGTGAGAGGAATCCTGGTACACTATTTAAATAGTATAACGCTTCAGGTTGAGAACAGTAGCCTTTCCAAACTCAGTTTATAATTTTATGTTACTGTGCCTCGTAGCTAAGAATAAAATGTGTCTGTGTGTAAACATGCAGGACAATTTTCAAATGCCCTTAGGAAATTATTTTAGTTTCACAAAGAAGCTGCTAACAGAGACCAAACTCATTCAGTAAAAGTGACTTGATTGAAAACATTCACAGAAATATTGTAGAGCTGAACATGATGCTTCCTAATGTAACATTTACCTGTCTGTGTTATGATGTGAATTATCTGCCATTTTGATAACTAACAAATTCTAAGAGGTCAGTAAGAGTTTTTTAAGTAGTGCTATTGTTCCGTACGGATGCATTAAATTGATCAAAACTGACAGTAAAGAAATGTTAACATTTTATTTCAAATAAATGCTGTTTTTTAATCTTATATTTTTCAGAGAATCCTAAAAAATACCAGTTTCCACGAACAGCGTGACTGTTCTCAATAAGAGGAAATATTTCTTGAGCAGCAAATTAGCATATTAGAATGATTTCTGAAGGATCATGGAACGCTGAAGACTATCACAGGAATGACATTTTAAAATATATTCAGATAATAAAAAATATTCTAAATTGTAATCATATTTTACAATATTACAGTTTTGCTGTATTTTTGATCAAATGAATGCAGCCTTGTTGAGCATATGAGATGTCTTTTTAAAAAAAAATTAAGTCTTACCAACCCCAAACTTTTAAACAGTAGAGTGTAGATTGACTGAGTTGTTCTAGTTACCTGGATATGTGTCTATTTTGACGTGAGTTGTGAACTGATGATGGAGATTTTCCAGGTGTTTAGCCTTGCTGTGTTACACTAACAGTGTGAATCACAAACAAGATGTGTATTGCAGGCCGTCTGACCCCGTTTACATTTGCTATTATCATCTGTTTCTGTTGGCCCAACATTAACATGCAGTTACACAGAAGTGCGTGTGAAGTTTGACTAAAATACATTGAGCATTCCACTAGAAATCAGACACCATTCCTTTGAAATCCAATCATCTTCAAGATCAGAGATCAGATCACCCGAGAAGGTTGATAATATCAGGTGTCTTTGTCGTCCCCGTTTAAAATCGCAAATGCCACTGAATCTCCACCATCAGTTCACAGCATTTAAATGATAAGAATAACAGTAGACATCCTTCAATGATCTGGACAACCGAGAATCTTCACAGACAATTCTGAGTAGGTCGTAACTGCAGCAGGTAGTCCTTTAATATTTGCCTGTAATTCTACATCAGTATTGACTCTGAACAAAAGATTTGGTTGCACTTTATTTTACAGTTCGTGTACTTACTGAAAGGAACACTCCTCTTTTTTTGAAAATAGGCTCATTTTCCAACTCCCCTAGAGTTAAACAGATGAGTTTTACCATTTTTGAATCCATTCAGCCGATCTCTGGGTCTGCCGTTAGCACTTTTAGCATAGCTTAGCATAAATCACTGAATCAGATTAGACCATTAGCATCTCGTTCAAAAATGACCAAAGATTTTCTATATTTGTCCTATTTAAAACTTGACTCTTCTGTAGTTACATCATGTACAAAGACTGACAGAAAATGAAAAGTTGTGATTTCCCAAGATGATATGGATAGGCAGCAAAGTTCCTTGATTATTACGCCAGATTGAGAGTCTCTGGGAAATCGCAACTTTTCATTTACTGTCGATCTTAGTACACGATGTAACTACAGAAGAGTCAAGTTTTAAATAGGAAAAATATTGAAAATATTTGGTCATTTTTGAATGAGATGCTAATGGTCTAATCTGATTCAATGATTTATGCTAAGCTATACTAAATGTGCTACCGGCAGACCGGAGATCGGCTGAATGGTTTCAAAAACAGTAAACCTCATCTGTTTAACTCTAGGGGAGTTGAAAAATTAGCCTATTTAAAAAAAAATGGAGTGTTCCTTTAAGAAAGTTCTGGGTATACGGTAACTTAGGGTTAAGGGTAGGTTTAAGGGTAGATTCTGTATGTACATGCAGAACAGGACTGTAAACTAAAGCGCTACCAAAGAATTTGTCATGCTTATACATTTTTATCTGTGGTTGTTCAAAATTAACCACTTCCTTGAACGTCTATCAAATAAACAGAACAAGTGTTAACTGTTCTTTACTCCAATACACAAGATAATCTTCGTACAGTAAGTGGCAATGTATTACTATTATTTATTTATTTTTTTTCCCAGATGATCTTGCTTTCTTTTTCCCAGCCAACACAAAGATAGTTGTATTATGTAGTACTGGACTGACTAATCTTTCTCTTTCTCTTTGGAAACTGAAGTGTCCTTTGATATATTTCTCTCTCAAACTATTTTGTACCTCTATTGATATTAATTATTTTAGGGGCTGTTTTGTATGAATGTAAATGTACAGCTATATTGTAAATACATGTTTAATAAAAAAGACACTTTTTTTCATTATTGTGCCACATTTTTGAGTAAGTACTCATTACTTACAGTATATTTCATGTAATAGATCCGATGGCTTTTAAAGATTGATATTTATTTATCTATACATTTTTAATTTAA
This sequence comes from Cirrhinus molitorella, assembly GCA_033026305.1. Classification (NCBI taxonomy): domain Eukaryota; kingdom Metazoa; phylum Chordata; class Actinopteri; order Cypriniformes; family Cyprinidae; genus Cirrhinus; species Cirrhinus molitorella. The sequence goes on along the minus strand of CM065122.1, from coordinate 23,885,948 downwards.
AGAAGAGGGTAAGTTCAAGAGCATAAATAGAGCAGCTGATGTGAAAATGACTGTGAGCAATTTATCTTAGCTCAGTAAAATGTCTTTAAAACCTCCAGTCTGTAATGTTGACATTACAGTGGCTGTCACAGTATAATTACTTTAATTGCTTTATTTATTCACTCTTCATTTCCTTCATTCACATAAGGAGAGATAATGTTTTTCTCCCTTTTTCACAGAATAAATTAAATAGTTTATTGAAAGAAGATTTTCTTTTTTTCTCTCCATTAGTAATTTGAATGTTCTTTGCGTGTGTAGACCTTTTATTTAACCCAATGCAATTGTCTTTTACATACTGTATGAAGATGACACTCAAAACATAATATGCAGCATCATAACCAATGCAAATATCACAAAAAGGTTTGCATAATCTTGGTTAATGGTTAATTACGCATTTTGATACAGGAGCCCAGCTGCATCATGCATATGCAAAACTGAACAATGACTAACAATGATGAACGTTGTCTTAAAGGGATAGTTCACACAAAAAATTAAAATTCTGCCATTAATTATTCACCCTCATGTTGTTCTAAACCCGTAAGACCTTTTTTACCTTCAGAACACAAATTAAGATATTTTTTGATGAAATCCAAGAGCTTTCTGACCCTGCGAAGAAATTGTTGAATAAAGTCGTTATTTTTGTTTTCTTTGAGCACAAAAAGTATTCTCATCATAGCTTTATAACATTACCGTTGAACCACTGATGTCACATGGACTATTTTAACAATGTCCTTACTTGGCCCTTTCTGGGCCCTGAATGTGGTAATTATGTTGCTGTCTATGCAGGGTCAGAATGTTCTCAGATTTCATCAAAAATATCTTAATTTGTGTTTCAAAGATGAACCAAGGTCTTACAGGTTTGAAACAACATGAGGGTGTGTAATTAATGACAGAATTTGTATTTTTTGGGTGAACTATTCCTTTAAGACAGTATTCATTATTGTTACTCATTGTTCAGTTTTGCATATGCATGATGCAGCTGGGCTCCTGTATTAAAATGCTTAATTAACCATTAACCAAGATTATGCAAAAACGTTCTGATATTTGCGTTGGTTATGATGAAATATCCCATTAAGGTTTTTGAACATTGCCATTTCCGAGGTTTATATTTTCTGGAAAAAAAACTGCTTGCTTGTGTAAAACTCACCACTATGCTGTGGTATTGTGGGTGGCTTGGCTTCCAGGATGTTGCTATGCATTTGCTAAAGTGTTTTGGATGGTTACTTTTTGGCCAGATCCCACCAGAATGATACTGTAGTCATATCTTCTGCATATGGATTGTTTTTGTTGTTGTTAATCAGACAGAAGTCTTAAGTATACTGACCTAGTATTTTATACTTAGAGACTTGTTTAAATTTATTACAAACGCACAACTTTTCACTTCACAAGATATTAGTTGATGAACTGGAGTCGTGTGGATTACTTGTGGATTATTGTCATGCTTTTATCAGTTGTTTGGACTGACGGCACTCATTTCCAACATGTCCTCCAATTTATACGACCGACGAAAGTCGTTTTCACAAATCCTCAAATACGTCTCTATAGAGCGTATTCAACATCAAATACGTCTCTATAGAGCGTATTCAACATTTGCTTCCTTATCAGTAACAGGTATTTAAATCAACCTTAGCATTATGTGTAGGTCAATTAGTAGCGCGTTGCACTGCGAAGTGGTATGATCATATGAACATAGGTTCGATACCAGAGAATGCATATATTTTCATTGTTTTTTTTTTGGAATATGCACTAGAAATCATGATTTTGCACTATTTCTGTAAGGGGTAGGTTTAGGGTGGGGTTAGGTGTGGTCATTTATACGAATTACACCTAGTAAAACACGTTTAAATTACTGTAAAATCGGTATAAAAACTCATACGTCATTCCATGACGTCAGATCCAACGCGACACTGTCATTATTTTTATTCATATTTGGTCGATTCAAAAACGTACAACTGGGTCGTATTTTCTTTGAGGACAGTCTCCCTTTTCATCTTGAATGGCTTGAGGGCGAGTACATTATTATTTGAGTACAAATTTCCATTTTTGGGTGAACTATTCAAAATAAAAATAAAAGTGTTTATAACTAAAGTTTTGAGAATATTGTTCAAACATGTTTGCGATTGATTACATAACACTTGAAGATGAGCTTGTGGATAGTTGTGTTTTAGTGCGCCATTTGTTTATGGTTGGCCGTCAAGCCACATTTAATTTACCAACCTATTTTACATTAACCTTAAATCATTTATTGGTTGTAATAAAAGCCTGGATGTATCAGGAAAAACAGGACATTTGCAGGACTGTCAGCATCGACACAACTGATTAGAGGAGACAGTAAAGATGGAGCCATGGCTATATGCTTTGCTCTGCAGTCCCCTTTGCCTCACAGCAACCTTTTTCAACATCGTCTTCTTCTTTTGCCTAATGAGACCAGTCGCTGGAGTGACGCTTCGCAATCCACTGCGCTTCTTGTTAATTGTTGTGCTATTCAATTCAACATTTCAACAGCTGGACACTGTGCTGACCATTGCTATGCTGCTTTTTGATCCACCTTTCTGGCTTCAAACGCTAACCATAGCTTTGATTTATCAGTTTTTCTGCGCCAACTTCTCATGCAATGCCTGGATCAGCATTTTCTACTATGTTTCAATTGTTCCCCAGCAGCATCCTGTCTTTATCTGGATTAAGAGGAATATTAACACCATAATATATATCGGTTTCGGTCTGAATCAAATAGTGCTGCTAATTTCTTTGTCCCTGGGAACAGTAATGTATTTTTTGCTCGGGCATGTCACAAACAATTTCACTTCACCTGAACTGAACCATACAACACCAGCAGAAAGCTCAGCATCAAAGCTGTTTTTATTTCAGGTGTCTAATTTTACATATTTGCTATATTGCACTTGTCCTCTTTTCACTTTATTATTCTCTTGGGGCAAAACTTTTGTTTATCTGCGTGAACATATGAAAAAGATGGGACAGAGCGGTGAATCTTTTTCCCAACCCCAGCAGAAGAGCCAGATGCGGGTCTCCGTAACAGGCATGGTACAAGCGGCCCTGTTCCTTCCCAGCAGCCTGTGGACTATAGCAGTTGCTTTCCTCTACATTACAAACCTCTTCGAAAAAGCTGATCCCAATAGATTTGTCACAATGACATTCTGCTCAATGTCCAGCTTAGGAAACCTACTGTGTTTTGGATTCTCCCAGTCTGTGTTTCGCAATGGAATTGCAAGTGTAATTAACAAACTAAAAAGACACAAATGAGATGAATGCCACGTCTTATGTTTCTTATCATTTCTTATGCATTTTTATTATATCTAATGTAAGCAAATGTGTGTTTTGGGGCTCTAACTTATATACTCACATTAGTAAAATTGTGTGTAAATGTCTGTAACTCAGTGGTTTTTGTGCTAAATCTGAAGTTTGGATATAATATTCCCAATATTCCTCTGCTTTGAATTAAAGTAGTTAAAAAATCTTCAGTTTATCCATAAACTGTTTAAATTAATGTCAAGAGTAAGAGCTGTTGTTGCAAACCACAATAACTAATAGCACAATTAATTGTAACATTACACTGCAAAAAAAAAATATGGTGTAGAAAGTTTTAACTCAGAAATTGCTAGCAAGTTTCTCAAATAATTACAATGTAACAAATTGAATTAAACACAAGATTTTGAATTAGAAAGACTGAAATAGTATTTTCTTATAAAACACATAAATGTGAAAAACCTTTTTTTTACAGTTTAGGAAAATGTGGTTACTTTCAATTTTATGTATGAATTTATTGTGCCAAGCAACCTTGATTTGAATTTCTTTTAATACTTTTAAATAAAGTATCGTTTGAGAATATTGTTCAAATTATGTTTGTAGTTGCACTTATTACGTAACACCTGAAGATGAGCTTGTGGATAGTTGTGTTTTAATCCATGTAAGAATGTGTGTCATTTGTTTATGGTTGGCCGTCAAGCCACATTTATTTTACCAACTTATTTTACTTTGACCTTAAATCATTTATTGGTTGTAATAAAATCCTGGGTGTATCAGGAAGAGCAGGATATTTGCAGGACTATCAGCATCGACACAACTGATTAGAGGCGACAGTGATGATGGAGCCATGGCTATATGCTTTGCTCTGCAGTCCCCTTTGCCTCACAGCAACCTTTTTCAACATCGTCTTCTGTTTTTGCCTAATGAGACCAGTCGCTGGAGTGACGCTTCGCAATCCACTGCGCTTCTTGTTAATTGTTGTGTTATTCAATTCAACATTTCTACAGCTGGACACTGTGCTGACCATTGCTATGCTGCTTTTTGATCCACCTTTCTGGCTTCAAACACTAACCATAGCTTTGATTTATCAGTTTTTCTGTGCCAACTTATCATGCAATGCCTGGATCAGCATTTTCTACTACGTTTCAATTGTTCCTCAGCAGCATCCTGTCTTTATCTGGGTTAAGAGGAACATTAACACCATAATATATGTCGGCTTCGGTCTCAATCAAATAGTGTTGCTAATTTCTTTGTCTCTTGGAGCAGTAATGTATTTTTTGCTCGGGCCTGTCGCAAACAATTTTACTTCATCTGAACTGAACCAAACATCACCAGCAGAAAGCTCAGACACAGACCTGTATTTATTTCATGTGGCTAATTTTACATATTTGCTGTACTGCACCTGTCCTTTGTTCACTTTATTATTCTCTTGGGGCAAAACTTTTGTTTATCTGCGTGAACATATGAAAAAGATGGGACAGAGCGGTAATTGTTTTTCCCAACCCCAGCAGAAGAGCCAGATGCGGGTCTCCGTAACAGGCATGGTACAAGCGGCCCTGTTCCTTCCCAGCAGCCTGTGGACTGTAGCCATTGCTTTCCTCTACATTACAGACCTTGTCGAAAAAGTTGATCCCAATAGATTTGTCACAATGACATTCTGCTCAATGTCCAGCTTAGGAAACCTACTGTGTTTTGGATTCTCCCAGTCTGTGTTTCGCAATGGAATTGTAAGTGTAATTAAGAAACTAAAGAGACGCAAATGAGATGAGATTCTTGCCATTTTAAAATGCATTTTCATTATATCTGATGTAGGCAAACGTATGTTTTGAACATGTAGTCTCGAACCTATACATTTACATGTTAGTAAAATTGCCATAGTAAATTTTGTATCAGATTTTGTGAAAATGTCTGTACCTCTGTGGTTTTTACGCTATATATATCTGAGGTTTTTATATAATATTCACATATTACTCTGCTTCAAATTAAAGTAGTTTTAAAAATCAACAAATTATGCATAAACAGTGTAAATTAATGTCAAGTGTAAGAGCTGTTGTTGCAGCCAACATCTATACTTTACACATTACACTAAAAGTAATATAGTGTAGAAACAAATTTTCCCTCTGATTTTTTTTCTTTTTTCTTTTTTAATAATTACAAAGATTTGAATTAAACACAATTTTGAATTAGAAAGGCTAAAACTGTATTTTCTTGTAAAATTTTTCATTTTTTTCAGTTTAAAATTTGGTTGTTTTCTTCTTTGTGTATGAATTTACTGTTGTAACTATCCTTGATTTGAATTTATCGAAATATGAAACATTTTTATTGAACAGCTGAACAAAACAAATATAGAATACAAATCTAGACAATGTATGTGGTGTGTCCCACAATCGTGGCATATGTTTACATTGCTCTGATTGGTCAAGACTGTGAGCAAAGGGCAGACGCCCTTTATTTGCATCTGAAAAATCTCCTTTATGGTACATTTACTGTGTAGCAAATCCTGCACATGACAACGTCTGGATTCAATCTAACCATTCGATTTGATTGAAATATATAGTCAAATCTATGCCTTCCTCTTCAAAGAGAGTAGCATTTGCATTCACTACACCTGCTTTATGCCCCATTAACTGTGATGGGGGTGTGTATAGCACATGTTTTGCTCAACAGCCGGTGATGTTAGTCAGCCAATAGATAAAATTCACAGTCATCTCAATGTCTTTCTTTAAACTGAGGAAGAAAATTTATGGTTAAATTAAGCATTATAAAGCTCCATAATACTGTATGTGTGTAAAGATGTTCACAGTCTACTAGTGCATGACAAAACGTGAAAGTCCCTGACTGCAGCTATTCCAAACAGCTTGTCACGCGTGAAGATTTATATTCAAATTATTTTCAGTGGAACATTGTATATTTTTCAGACAAGTACTGTACGTATGACTCATTATTAAGCAAGTTTCATCAATTTTCCCAGGAGTTTGCTACAATAGTGTGCAGCCACGACTTCATCTATACATGAAAGTGCACTCACGCTGAGAGTGTATTCATCTGGTTTTAGGACTATGCGGTGTGTAATCGGCAGTTGTGAATGACATTACATAGCACACAATATGTGACTGTTTTGCCACAGACTAGGCTGCTGGAGCAGATTTGAACATGTCATTGCATGAAGAAAAATAAAATTGAACTTTTCATGTTCTTGTAAAGCTATTTGAAATATATTCTTTGCACTTGACTGGGCACATTGTTTTCTGTTTTTATGGTTGACGGCTTCAGATTATTGAATCATTTCCCATTTGCTAACATTCTTTAATCATTAAAAAAGCAATTAAAAATCCAAATGCATTTTAGGATACTGATAAATCTCGGCACTTTCATTTTTCATTTTATATTTCAGTGGAATGTATACGTACAGTGAGTGTTCCAATTGTTGTACATTTGAACAGAGAAGTTCAAATTGTCTATCATTTGAACTTCTCAGTTAAATTAGTGCCAGGGTGACCAACATTTCTCTCTATTTGAAGCTAATTATGCCGAGATGGCTGATGAAGACGTCTCCATCTTATAAACCTCTGGTTATTTAATAAATACTGTAGCTTGAAGGACAATTTTGGCTTTTTATCTCATTATCTGACTTATCCGTTCCCAGTGACAATCCAATAAAACTTTGTAATTATTCCCTGAGGGTGCTAACACTCAGTAAATCATTTAAACTCCAAATATAACTGGATGAAGAGGAAACACTGCCGTCTCTCAGTGCTTGAAGATTTAAAGGAGTATGAACAATTCTTATTAACTGTTGTTCACTATTGGTTATTGGACCAATAGTCCAATAGTCCAAATGTATCCAAGCTTATGTCCCACAGGATAGATCAATAGGATATGGTACAGTTCAAATGTACGCATCTACAGTCATGGCCAAAAGTTTTGGCAGTGACATAAATTTTCCATGTTTCTATGGTATACTGAAAAACAATGCCATTCTTGCCAATCCATTCTTGCCATATTAGTACTTGGAGTTGACCACAATTTGTGGGCTTCTGCTTGTCCACTCGCCTTTTGAGGACTGACCACAGGTTCTCAATGGGGTTGAGATCCAGGGAGTTGCCTGGCCAAGGATCCAAAGTTTCAATGTCATGATCTTCGAGCCACTTCATCACTCTTGCTTTGTGACATGGTGCTCCATCATGCTGAAAAATGCACGGATCATTACCAAATTGCTCATGAATCGTTGGAAGAAGTTGCTCTTGCAGGACGTTTTGATACCATTCTTTATTCATGGCAGTGTTTTTGGCAGAATTATGAGAGAACCCACTCCCTTGGTTGAAAAGCAACCCCACACATGGATGGTCTCTGGATGTTTCACTGTTGGCACGACGCAGGACTCATGGTAGCGTTGACCTTTTCTTCTCCGGACAATCAATTTTCCAGATGTCCCAAACAGTCGGAAGGGAACTTCATCAGAGAAAATAACTTTGCGTCTTCTGCTGTCCAAGCCTTGTACTTCCTGCAGAATTTTAGTCTGTCCTTGATGTTTTTCTTGGAGAGAAATGACTTCTTTGCTGCCCTTCTTGACACCAGTCCATTGTCAAAAGTCTTCACCTCACTGTGCGTGCAGATGCTCTCAAACCCACCTGTTGCCATTCTTGAGCAAGCTCTGCACTGGTTGTGGCACGATTCCGTAACTGACTTCTCAGGAGGAGACGGTCCTGGCGCTTGATGGACACTCTGGGAGGTCCTGAAGACTTCTTCACTGCAGTTGAACCTCTTTCCTTAAAGTTTTTGATGATCCGGTAAATGGTTCTTTCAGGTGCAATTTTTTTGTAGCAATTTTCTTGCATGTGAGGCCATTTTGATTCAAAGCGATGATGGCTGCTCATGTTTCTTTGGAGGTAACCACTGCTAACAAGAACACAATGATTGGAAGCTCTTCCCTTCTTTTATAGCAATCAGTCTGCTGTTACAATCTAATTGGCATGATATATTTCACCTGACTAGTGCTCATTCACACTTCCACATGTGCTGCTGATATTAGTCAACTGGTGTTAGCAGATCATTTTGTGTCAGGAACCAAAAAACAGTGAAATTAGTTTTTTGTTTTGTTTTGTTTTTTTTGACCAATGAAGCCTTTAGCAATTATATAAAATGCATCTGATCACTCTACACAATAATCTAGAAACAATGTGAATGAACAACAGCTTAAGCAGCAAACCTTTCAAAACACAAAATTTATGTTAGTGCCAAAACTTTTGGCCATGACTGTAACCTCCTTACCGCGCAACAGATTCGTTCAGTGTCTCATTTTATTTGTTGACGAAAATGTCAATAGATATTCATCATAGTTTTTGTCATTCAGAACAAGTTTTCATTTCATTATCTTCTCGTTATCGTTGGCGAAAATTATTTGTCAATGAAATTAACACTGTAAAAAAACATTGTTGAACTGTGTTGATATTGTTTTGGATATTGTTTTATGGAAGAAAAAAAAAAAAAAGAATTTGTATACCTGATATGAAACAGCTGAAGAGCACATTTGGATTTATCATGATCTGTCCTTTGAGACCAATAATGCAGTGCAGCCAAGCACTCCACAATAAAACTGTCAGTGATCACCATGATTACTGTTCTCTCTCCTGAAGAATATCTTTATCTAATTTAACATGATCCAGTGGCCACTAAGGAGTGAACAACCACAGCAGGTAATTAACTCTGAATGTAGATCAAGGGGAGATGCAAATAGTTTGTTAGTCATCTGTTTTTGATGAATTGGGCTCAAGCCATGCCAAAACAGCAATGTTTGGATTTGTTGAAATGTAGGCACGGATGGCTTATTCCCAATAAGATATGCATACATAAAATAGATTAATTTTCATTTCACATGACTTTAAGCAGATGGTCAGAAAGCACAGAAGTGTATGAAAAAGCTTTTATGTTGTGTATTCACGAAGTCACTGAGAACTGTGCCACTGCCAACAAATACAATGAAAAATAAAACAAATGATTCCATACAAAAACTGGTCAATTGTGAAATATGACGACCACTAAACTGCATATTTGCATCTCAGGTAAATGATCTCCTGAATAGCAATTCTAGTTTCATGTCTCTCATATCACAGAGATATCCATTAATGTGTCAGATGGTGAAAGCTCAATAAACGTGAGCTTTCAGCTTGTTATAAATCACTGAAAATATATCCAGACCCAAAACAAGCACCACACATTAGGGAATTGTCCTTCAGATTGAATCCGCCCATAAATTTAGGTGTGCAGTGATCAGAACATCCACATGACTCAATAAATGGATTAAGAGAGAGACTGGCAGAAAATGGCTCAGTGGTATGATGCATACGCTATCATTTGTTCCGCTACCTGAAGAGAAAAATGGTGGGGATAAATTGATTTCCCCCCACATTAGAAAATCGTTATTGCCAAAGCTGGTGAATATAGAAATGGCAGGCATTTTTCATATAATAGCAGAAGCAAAATGACAGTTTCATGAGACGCAGATACCCAATTATTTCATGCATTCTCCATATGCAATTTAAACTGCAAAACTAGATCTGACACTTGATGGCAGAATTATAAGAATAATTACAAAAAAAAAGGAACACGTATTGTTAAAGTTTCATTTGCCTCATGTGGTGTAATTTCCATCTGGCTTACTGCAAACTGTTTCTGCAGTAGACAAATTACAAGAGTTTTAAATGATCTGCATCCTTCTATGATTTTCTAGACTATAATGGTATAGGCTCATAAAAGTGTTATCCACAGCTGTGTGGTCTCACATAACCAGAACTCCAACAGAAAAGGGTTGGAGACTACAGCTTACTCTGACCTACTTGGACAGGAAGAGTGGTGTGAATGCTATTTAAAGTAATCAACCAAGTTTGTTTTTCTCTTACATGCTGGAGTTACGCTATATTGCCAAAAGTATTGGGACACCCCTTCTAATGAACAGGTTTGATTCATTTAGTAATTTCCATGAGTGTTTACGCATATAATGAAATTCTGTGGAATTGTGTCCTTCTAATTTTATAGCAACAGTTTAGACAGGACCCTTTTCTATTCTAACATGCCAATGCCTCTGTGTATAAGGCAAGGTTCAACTGGAAATTATTGATTCAGTCAGTGTGGAAGAACTTGTTTGGTCTGCATAAAGCCAAGTCCTAATCCCATCTGAACACCTCTGGTGTGATTTTAAATGCAGACCTTCAGTGACTTGTACTTATGGGTCGTTTTAGACTTCCAAAACTGTTGCAGGAAATAGGAAAACAAAGATGGAAATACAATTTGTAAATACATGAATTATGTTTTCATCTTTGTTGCCATAGATTTGGAAGTGCCTTTCCAAATCTTTCTGTTCTAAAGAAGAGTGTGTCCCAGTACTTTTGTCCATATAGTACATGTGCAAGTCATTGGTGTTTGGTGATGAGTTTTGGCGCAAGTTCTGCATTTAAAGTCACACCAGTGGTGTGTAGAGTGTATGTAAGTGATATTATATACAATAGAATTCTTAATTTTATATTTGTTTAGTTATTTATATAATACATTCTGTATATCCACATTTTTCCTGAGTAATCGATGAGCGTCACCATGATGGATTCTCATTTCCGTTTGGGTGCTCTCTCCGGACTCCATAGAAATCCATGTTAAAAACAGGGTAAAAAAGATTGACTAAATTAATTAAACTGAACATTTTTCAGTATAAATATAACAGAATTCCTTACATCTGTAAGATGACAGTTATACATACATTCTAAATCATAAACATCTTAAAGACATCTAATAGACGTCTATATGACATCTGATAGAAATCGTCCAATAGACTTACTGCAGATAAGCAAACTACATCTTGCAGATGTCTTGCAGATGTAAATGCAGACATCAAATAGACATCTCCAAGATGTACATGTGCTATCAGGGTGTCTTAAGAGAATAACACAAGAGAATAACCACATAACATATTTAATAAAGGTGTATCAATGCACATTGCCCGCCAGTCCTGTGTAAACTATGGCACGCAAAGTTGTATTTATTTATTTTAATTTGTTAATATCGTGAGATGGCAGAGCGCAAGAGAACAATGCAGTCTGAAGTACTGTAGCTGCTTACTTGAACATTCTTACTGGTTTCAGTCTGCTCAATCTTGGTGATGTCAGTGACCTAAACGGTGTTATAATGTATGATTTTACATCCAGAGATGAAGAATCAGATGGTGAAGTTACTAAAGAGGAGTAGTCTGATGACAGTCTGTTATATGAACAGGTTACGCTGTGCTCACTTTTCGAAATGTAAGCTACAAGGTACACTATTTGTGCTATCTAAACATACAAGGGGGTGACCAAAAGTTCAGAGACTATGCCCATGATAAACAACGGAAAACAGACGTTAGTCTGTTTGTGTAATGATGAAGCATAGAGCTTCTGACTTGACAGACAGCTCTTGTTAAACCTGTGAAGTGAAACTAAAACACGTTTCACTTTAAACCCCGTTTTTCTCAGAATTCCATTCCTGAACATCATAGCTAACAGCCAAATTAAGATAGTCATAAGTTTTGTTGTCATTCAAGCTATGGACAAAATAAAAACAGTTTTGAAAGGGACATGAACCCGGCTTTCATATGGTACCAAAATCTAAAAAAGGTAAAATTTCACTATGTGTTGGGTTTTCCTAGATCGCATCACATATACTTTAGCTATTGGAATCACCATTAACATCCTCAGTAGATTATTATCTGCCAACTGTATATCTGTTAAATGCACCTGATGGAGGAAAGCTTCACAATGAGTCAATGTATCTGAATCTTTCTGTTGCACCAACTTTTGAGACACATACTCGTTGGCAAAAGCATTTTCATTATTGTGCATTAAGCATTGACATTATTCCATTATAAAATAAAACCCCACTGTATCATCAAGTCAGAGGGATTTTAATACATCTGCTCTCCGGAATTCACATGAGGGCTCTGTGCAAGCATGTGATGAGCTTGTGAGTGACAGTCAATCACTCTTTAATCAGTGATGGTCCACCGAGTGTCAAGGCTTTAAAATGACCACCTCTTAGCGGGGTTTATCAAGCGTGACTCTCACGCTGTAGTCCTAATGCTGCTCAGATCTCATGTAGAGAGATGTCCTCATTTGTCACTAAAGCAGAGAGTGGCAATGGCTCCACACGTAGAATCAGGATGAGGAGGCATAGTTTCAACACAAAGACCATGATGGATGTGGAAAATAATATACAGCGGTCATGTATTTGAAACATTATATATATTTAATTTGTTGTTTTTCAACAGTCATCCTGCAGCACCATGTTTTTCCCTCCATGTATGCTCATGTAGATGTGCATTCCCTTTTCAGTTTAAACCATTTTAGACAAGCCACCTGGGAATCTCTAATGGCAGTTTTCCTATTATCTAGAGGTATGCTTATATGGAAATTTGCTGACCCATATAATCAGACAACACACTCCAAGTAAAGTATATCCCAATGGTCAGCACTTACAGCTTTTAAAGAGCTTTCTGTCAGCAAAAAAAACGAAGGAAAATAAAGGCGAACAGACAAAGGTCATCTGTTTTTCAGCATGAACTTCCACCTGGGAGCCCATACTGAATGCATGAAAAGTGTTTTGATGAGGAAGATCTTAATGGCTATTATTAAGAATAAAAAAAGGATACTGTACCTTTTACTATGGCCATCAGCATCACATTGTGTTTTATGAGATTTCACAGTTTCAGATATTTTTAAAGACATTTCAGTGTAGTCAGATATTAACACTGATTTGCGGAATCACATTAAAGGATTACTCCACTTCCAAAATAAAAAAAATCCTGAAAATTTACTCACCCCCATGCCATCCATGATGTTCATGTCTTTCTTTCTTCGGTCGCAAAGAAATTAAGTTTTTTGAGGAAAACATTCCAGGATTTTTCTCCATATAGTGGACTTCAATAGTGCAGCTTCAAAGGGCTCTACACGATCCCAGCCAAGGAATACGGGTCTTATCTAGTGAAGTGATCAGTTATTTTCTAAAAATAATTACAATTTATAAACTTTTTAACCTCAAATGATTCGTCTTATTTTCTCCTCCGACTTAATAATCATTCTACATCGCTTCAGAAGTAGCCTACCGACCCAGTGTTTACAAAGTGAACATCCAAAGAAGGTCAAACGCCCTTTTAAAAAAAAAGGTAGTGAAAATTTTGAAGTGAAAATGAGATGGGAGTTTTTCAACATACCCTGTCTTGAACCAGAGTGCGCAGACTACGCATGTGCATCACAGAGCTAGACAAGACGTTAAGACATTTGTGGTTAAAAAGTCTATAAATATGAATTATTTTTTTAAGTAAAAACGGCCGATCGTTTCACTAGATAAGACCCTTATTCCTTTGCTGGAGTCATTTAGAGTCCTTTGAAACTGCATTGAAACTGCATTTTTACCCTCCAGTCTGTTGCACCATTGAAGTCAGAGAAAAAGCCTGGAAAGTTTTCGACTGAATAAAGAAAGACATGAATATCTTGGATGACGTGGGGGTGAGTAAATGATCAGCATTTTTTTACTCTGGAAGTGCAGTAACCCTAAAAAAAACAACAACAACAAAAACAATGTTGTTTTTCAACATTACATACATTTTTCACTGAAGTTCCTGTCCCGTTCAGGCTGCACAATAAAGATTATTAATTAGGCATTTAGGCTAAATGAGAATATATGCAATGAGTTCATTACGTACCTAAAAATTGGAAATACAGTCAATGCGTTTCATGTTTTGACATGGCCCTTTAATATTTATCACCCTAAAAGTATTTTCTCAGCAGGAGTGAACCAAACATTTCACCAGTATGTTTGTCTGGGTCGACAGGCAAAATTATGCAATGAAACAGCACAACGTGACTGAAGTCTCCTAAAACTTTATTCGTTCTCAAGGCCTCATACTGAGAGACAATTTATTGACTATCTGGAGGTAATACTGAAGGGAAAACCCACCCGGTCCTTTTTCAGACTCAAGAGCTTATGTGTAAACACTGTCTGATTGAGACAGCGATCTGCAGACATTGAGACAGTCCCTGCAGTACCAGTGAAAGGTAAATATGCTGTACAGTAAAGAAGTTAAAACAACATGAGAGCTGAAGTTCCAAAACTTACCAAAGTGAGAGATGCTCTGAAAAATATAGAGTTCTGTTGTTGTGTGAGTTCTGAGAGATAATAACAGGAGAACATTCGCAAAGGGATGTAATAAGCCTCATTGATGTGTGTCTGCACTTCACATCAGTGCAGCCAGAGGGACTGAGAGAATACATCCTTATGATGTGCTGTAGTTACAGAATTCATAGATGAGCAAGGGAATTGTTTGCTTACATTTAGTCTTTTTTCAAAGGAGTTAGATAAGGACAGCATTGTCGGTTGAATTCATGGCGCTTGAAACAACATTTTTAATGGATCTGCCCTGAAACACAGCTCATATAAAGACATTTGATGGGCATCACCTCCTCCATCACAGAGCACAGGACAATGTTACATGAGTGCAAACATCACAGCAATAGGCTTTGATATCGCAGGAAGAAAATGACAGCTGTCTAATAGAGTTTCCATCTGTTGTTCCACTGCAAACAACTGAGGTTGGATAAATCGGCTCTTTCAGTATATAGCTGAAGAGTACAGAAAAATATCTTACGCAGCACTGTAGTGGATTTATCATTTTTAGCTAAGCTAGGCACCATGCAGAATATTCATACAGGACTAAGCTTGCCTCTCTTTTTATGCATAGTTAATAAAACAGAAAATGAGGGAGGGTAAATTATCTTCAAGGTATTTATAGTCAGTTAAACCTTAGGGTTTAGAGGCTGCTTAAAATATAAAAACACCTGGGGAAATTACATCATCTGTTGCAAACATCATTACATTCAAATAATTAGTCATATGTTAATATAAAGCTTAAAAAGCTTAAAAGCTGCTTGTGATGGGCTTTTCTTTATCATGTGACTTTCTCATCATCACCTGGTTTTGGTGGTTAGTATTACAAAGGTATAAAACAGATTTCAGTACTTCAATAGGTTGGTACATTACAGTTATATCAGTTAATGAAATTACGGTATTTACTTGTAAATTTTACTTGAAAACCGTAAACTGTAAAACGTTGCTAACATATTTTTTTTACGGTACAATTCCGGCAACCGCAGCTGCCGGTTTTCTACCATAAATTTTACGGATTTTTTTTTTACAGTATTGAATAAAGTTGGGGTATTGCAGTCACATTTTCCTTCCACATGCAAAATGTAGTCTTCCCCTTGAGGAATCTGCACAAATTTTTTGTGTGAGGTGAAAGATTTCCCTGCTTGGATTTCCCATCCCATTCAAGTTTGTTAAACTTCAAACATCAGTTTGTTACATTTACAGATTTAAAGCAGCCAATTTGTACTGTAAGGAACCTCTGTGTAACTGATGCTTTATTTATCGCTACACTATTGACAATGAACAATTGACTTTCTTTGGCTGCCAGCTTTTGCTAGTGTGACCTTTAGTCCCGTACAAGTGAGCAGAGAAGAAAAAAGTGCACAAGATTATGTCCCACTACAACTCCCAAAGATTTTACTGAAGCCCACCACCTGACAGTTCTCAAATTACAGCCCACCTTCATCCCCCATGGAGAAATATTACATTGCGATTATTAGAGTCCCCATGTGGCCAGTAACAGGCCAGAGACCACTCAGGTTCCATCAGAAGGGTTGGGAATGCACTGATATGAGCATTCATTGGGGAAAATGGCCCACAGAGAGGGAAAGTGAGAGGAGAGACTACAGGAAGCTTACTCAAAAAAGACAGAGTCGTCTACACTGGAGCCCAAACAAGCACAAAGGGGTTTAAAAAGCTCCAACCTTTCTATAAGCAAGAAAGAAAGTGTTGCTTTTATTGCTCAAGAAATTAAGAATTAAGAAATTGTTTCATTATAAAGCTATTTCACTTGCTTGCATGCAAATGCATCAATGTAAAGCATATTGTACAGTGTTTTTCATTATAAAAACCATATTAGGCTCCACATGGAGCAGAAGTCATAACCATAAATGCATGACACTTTCACTGGTATTAAAAATGAATGGAACTAATGAAATGTTATATTGCAATATAATTAAGTCATTTTCAGTATCATTAGATATCGAATATGAACTGTACATACAAAGATAACACTTTATTTGTTAAAAATAGACAGTAAATTGTAGGCACAGAAGTCTTTTTTTGGCAGTGACTTTAGTTCACATTAACATACAGTGTCTAACACACTGTCCAATTTTGTAATGGCACTATTTCAGCCAAAAAAGCATTACATTTTTGGACTGCAGTTGTAGTACAGAATGCTCATCTCACAGATCATCAGAAATAGTCAAACAGGGATTTCCTCAAAGGAAGAAGGAGTACATATCAGCCAATTTCATACACATTAGCAAGAGAAATGAATTTTTACTTGCTCTGCAGTGGGAATTTTAAGCACCATTCCGGAAAATGCATTAGTAAGCTTCACAATAAGCCACACAATTTTCTGATATATCTCCACATTAGCTGTTGTTGGGGCTTAGTTGTGTTATATCTGTCATTCTCTTCTAACACAGACACACTGAAACCTTTTAAGGCAACGCAGATTTGCCTACTATTTCTAAAAGTGTTGTACAGTATCTTCCTCCTTCCTTTTAACAAAGCTGGTAAAGAGACAGTGTTTAACTGAGTGCAAGAGTGATTTCAGTGTCTTTGAGAATCACACTGTTCTACAGTATCTGTTGACATCTGATGTGAGAAATCAAAAGAAATCAGATTGGATCAGCTCCTAAATCAGTTCAGTGAAGTCATTAAAAGGTCACTTTTTTAAGAGAGTAATTATTCAAATACATTCCTGGACAGTTTTCAGTTTCTCTTGCAATGCTCTTGCCAAAGGCAAAGACTGACATTGTCAGTGCAAAGTGCTTAAAATGGCAATAAGTCAAATAATGGTGTTGAGTTACACAGATTTAAAACAATATATATCAAACAAATTAGCTTAAGTATTCGTTTTTATATACTGACATAGATTGAACAAAACTGCTCCTTATAGTTATGCTCTATAATGTCTTATACCAGGTGCAACTATCACATTTTAAATGCTGAGCATATATAGCTCACTGTTGCAGCTGAGAAGATCTCTCTTAGGTAGGTTTATTAAATGGATTTGAAAGGAACTGCAAAGTGCTGAAGCCTACATAATACGATTGTGACCTAATTGGTAATCAATACCATGCAAAAAGCTTGTTTCTCCAGTGGCACATATATAGACACAATTGTGCTTCTACATGCCATTCAATTAATTCCCAAACCAAAGTTCAGCGGAATAGTCAATATATCAAGCTGGATGTCACATGTGGATTCAGTGTGCTTTACCGCAGTGATTTTGCACTGCACCTCAAGAGGGAAATTACTTTGTCAGTGAAAGGAAGCTGAGGTCAGGATGTCACCCGCAAAGTTAAACAGCTCTAGAGACCCCGCACAGTACTAATGAAAGGTTTCGCCCTCCCTTCAGTCCGCAGAACATACTCAATATTATTTGTCCCTATGAGTGAGCACAGAAAAGATTTTTAACCCATATTGGGGGCAGTCTACTGTGCAAAACAATCAGAATCATAGTCTGGGAAAAAGATGACTCGAACAATAAGGAATAACTATGCATTTCTTCTGCATGGATAACCCAAGCAGTTTGCATTTATAAGACTCAGTTCCAGCCACTGGGTGGTCTTTGGTGCAACTGAAGAGAGCAGTTTGTCCCAGTTTTTACACACTGGTGGGAGGAAATTTCCATTTAAATGATTACTGATCCCTACAGATAGTGGCGAAGAACAGAGGGTATCTCTGCAAGGTCACAGCTATTCAGCCGTGCCGTGTCAGAGAGAACAAACACATGCTGTAATTGATTTGACTGCCTCCCGTGTGGCTAAACTGAAGCTCACAGGTCTGAAGATTTATAACCCATTGTGTTTGTCACTCACTGACTAATTGTGTTTGATATAAATGAACAGAAAGATTTGGACACGATAAGGCACGTGGTGAGTCTGAACATTCACAAAGACACGAGAGGCAACTAAAATGACTGTTTTCCCAACAGAAACATTGTACATTAGTAGTCAGGTTAATTATTTGGTCCAAATAAATAAAATGATGCAGTATATATGGCAAGCAAAATGTTTTTTTACAAAGTAAACATTTTTTATGACAATGACTTCTTAAAAACTTAAAACCATAAAACAAAAAACCATTCTTAAGTAGCACAGGTATATTTGTAGCAATAGCCAACAATACATTGTATTGGTCAAAATTATAGATTTTTCTTTTATGCCAAAAATCATTGGGATATCATTATCCTATCATGTTTCATTTTTTTTTCCCGCACCCACAGATTCCAGATTATATATATATATATATATTTTTTTTAATCTCTGATAAATATTATCATGTCCTAATAAACCATACGTCAATGGAAAGGTTATTTATTCAGCTTTCTGATGATTGTAAAATCTCAATTTAAAAAAAAAAAATTACCCTTATGACTGGTTTTGTGGTCCAGGGTCACATTTATATAACTAGGGCTGTCAATCAATTTCAATTTTTCTTTAAATTAATTACACAGTGTGGCATTTAATTAATCTAATTAATCACATATTAATCGCACATCAAATTTGGCTGAGAAATTACCCACATAAGATCATTTAAAGACATTATTGTGTTACATGAGAAAAGCATGAAATAGATATTACAAAAAGTAGCTTCAGAAAGACTTTTTTATTTTAATTTGTGGTTGAACTATCCCTTTAATTGTTTTTTTATTCATATTGATTTTTATTT
Organism: Cirrhinus molitorella; assembly: GCA_033026305.1. Taxonomy (NCBI): domain Eukaryota; kingdom Metazoa; phylum Chordata; class Actinopteri; order Cypriniformes; family Cyprinidae; genus Cirrhinus; species Cirrhinus molitorella. The sequence continues at coordinate 23,866,796 of CM065122.1, read as the reverse complement.
TATTTTTTTTTTTTTTACATATTTTTATTAATATGTAAATGATAATGAAATTATATTCTAATTAAGAAAATGAAACTGCCAGTAGGTGGCAGTTAATGTTTTAATGAATAAATCATTTATTCATTCATTCAATTCATTCAGGGATTATTCATTCTGGAATGAAGCAAGTGGCTCTCTTTATGAATTGGTCATTGAATCTTTGGTTCACCCCATTCATTCAAGATTGCAGGTTTACAGCAGACTGAGACAGAAAGTGTTTAAATAATAACTTCAGCAATATTTTTTACAAGATGGAGGAATCTGATTAAATGTTTGGGTTTTAATCAATACGACACACTTACAGTTTCTTCTTGACAGGTAAGCTAAACTTCAAGTTAAAAACAGGCTATTCCTGAAATGAAAATTTTATTGAAAGTAGCCTACTTTAGACCTGTAAAAGAGATGTTTGTTATGCTTATTTTTGTAGTTCCGCTTGATGACATTAGCGCAGAAACTGCATACCCTAAACTACCTACAAACAAACTGCTTGTTTGTTTGTTTGTTTTTATAAGCTACATGACACTTATAATCGTTCATGTTGGTCTGTTAGCATTGCAAACTGCCTCCTGAGTCGCCCTTGCCCTCAACTCCTAAAATAGCAGACCAAGTTGTGTTCTTTAGACATTGTATTTTAATTATTGGATGAATCTTAATCACATTTGATTAAAATCTGTTTACTTTCTGAAACTGTTGTCTCCATGTTTACAATTATCAGAACAGGATAGGAAACTGATAGAAAATAATGCACACAACCTTATGATGACATCAGTTGAAACTTTTTAATTCCTGGGGATGGGTTAAGTTACTCGGTTTTCCATTTTTCAAGAATCATTTTCCAGGATCATTTTAGTTTATAAACCACACTCACAGACTCATACACAGCTCACTGCAGCCCTGGAACAGGCAGATTTCATTTTCATTCCAGCAGCCAGTGTCTGGAGTGTGTGCTGGCACTCGTGTGTTGGCTGCTGTTGTCCATCACTGAGCCAAAACAAACATCATAGATTTCCAGTCATCTGCCTTTAGCCCTTTGACTCCTCGTCCTCATCAAGTATTTACATTCCCTTTTTGTTCCAACTTTCCAGCATTCAGAGATGGTGAGGAATCTTTGTGACTGTGAGAGGGAGACTATATGAAATTAAATGGAATGGGAGCAGGGAGGGATTTAAGTAAATGAACTGGGGGGAAAAGGACAGGGAATATGTAAAAGTAAAAGATAGACAAAAGAGAACATGTGTCTACGAAGGCATTTTATTCCAAAGGCTAGTAGTTATAGTCTTAATTATTTATCTTTTGCATTGACAGTGGTAATGTTAACCAACAGACAGCTGTTTAGGCATTGCTTTAGCAAACTTGCATTTAGTCTGGTTTCAATTTATTACATATATTACATAATGGCCACTTTTCAAGTCCCTGCCTACATTTTTTTTATTATTAATTATCCTGTTCTATGTTGACAGTGGGCAGAAAATGGGCTCTTTAAATATGGACTTTTAAGGGGATATAGTTTACCAAAAAGTGGAGAATAGTTTGCTCAGAAATGAAAATGTCATTATTTACTTACCCTCAAGTTGTTTTTTAAACCTGTATGAATTTCTTTCTTCTGCTGAACACAAAAGAAGATATTTCAAAGAATGTGGGTAACCAAACTGTTTCGATGACTATTGACTTCCACTGTATGGACACAGATGATTAGATATTTCTCATTCTGCAGAAGAATCAATCATACAGGTTTGGAACAACATGAGAGTATGAAAAGTGGTGACCGAATGTACATTTTTGGGTGAACTAACTCTTTAATACAGTACATTAATGCTGTTCATTTGCATAATTTTCTATTTAAGTGTGTTTTTTTAAAATACATCTATTTTAATGTAAACAAAATAGTTGGAAAAACAGTTGTTCTATGTAAGATTCATCTGGACCTTTACAATAAATGCACTCAGAGGGCTGAATAGATTTTAAGTGAAATTATAATAACAAACCCAAGCATCTCCCGGTTCGGTGATGAGGAACCACTGCACCCCCTATTGGGAGCATCATCTCAGTAAAGTGTTGCATTGTTGCTGTTGGTGGTGTTTTAGTGACATATTGATCGTCCAGATTCTATCAGCGGTGGGAAACAGCTGAGTGTATGTAAAATTATGTACTGGAGTCTTAAGTTAGTACCTCATTACAGTTGTGGTTTGTTATCTCTGATGAACCAACTCGCTATGGTTGACTGTGCACATCTCCTGATTCTCTGTACTCATGTCTGTCAGTGTTTTAAACGGTTTCTTGAGTCTCTTCTTGTGTTACCTGCAACTTTATATCGTCAGTAGTGCATGCATGTTTATAATATTTTGTCTTGGCTGCTTTTTTATGTTTAGCTTTTTATCATTTGTACACATACCATCAAGTGCTCCCTCTGAAGCACTTTAAACAAGGAATTTCACTGTTGTTGATTGAAAGCATCTAACCAATGTCAAGAGAGGAAGTTTGTCAACACAACCAATTAAAATTGGTTTTCTTCTTAAGGTTGTTTGTTGTGGGGGTTGTAGTGATTATGTGGAAAAGGTGGGCTGCTAATGCAAATCTAAAAAGTAGTTGGTGGGAAACACAGTGTACTTCAACCATGGAAGCCAGCAAACAAAATGAATCAGAGATTGCATATTCTGTCAGACCTAAAAAGCCTCCGTATCCATCTAAAATGTTATATTCTTGTTACATGTTCTCAATCTGGCAACCCGTGTAAGCATCAAATCTGAGAAGAAGGGGAGGGAGAAACAACAATTTGGACTACTCTGTACACATTTCAGTCGCTAGCTGCCAATATTACATCCTGCACCTTTAAAACAGTAAAACCTTGAAAATACATGTTTAGACTGACTTCAGACAAAAACAGGATTTGCATTAACCCTTTAACTGTCACCGTCCCATCACCATATTACAAATATATCCTAATCTAATCATGACAAACTATATGTGTTACAAATTATGTAGGAAAAGTAATAGATTAATTTATGACAAGAGTATCATTAGAGGAGTTCTGACCTTTATCACAATAAGACTTTCTTCGTTCACAAAATTATATCAGTAGAAAACTTAAAATCTCAAAATTCATCCTTTGAAAATTTTAAAATTAGACATTGCATTACCATGGAAAATGCATTACCATGGAACACCAACGTCATATTACAAAATGTTTTCATTCATGAATTCATCACGGTGGCTCCTGCGTTTTATTTGTGCACAAAAAGTATTCTCCTAGTTTTATAACATTACGGTTGAACCACTGATATCACATGGACTATTTAATTATGAACTTACTACTTTTCTGGGCCTTGAACATGTCTATGTCTACCTGTTGCTGTCTATGCAGGGTCAGGAAGCTTTCGGATTTCATCATAAATATCTTAATTTGTGTTCTGAAGATGAACAAAAGTTTTACGGCTTTGGAGCAACAATTAATGACAAGTGAACTATCCCTTTAAGTTCAGGTCATTACCTACAATACAAGTACATACTGCAAGCATGTTTACCATTTTAAATAATCAACACATTGTTGCGAATAGAAATGTTAATGTCATTTCTTGAACAATTTTGGTCTGTCTCTCTGTCAGGAGGCTGTAATTTTCTCACTGGCAGCCAATCAGAGGTCTTTCTAAATGATCTTGCCTTAGAGAATGAAAGATCTTGTTCTCGGTAATTACTGTAAACAACCATCTCACTAATGGAAGAGAATGACTGTCGCAAAGGCATAGTAAAAGCCAAGAGACACCCAAGGATTATTGTATAGTTTTGTGGGGACATATCACTGAAAGAAATGTTTGTAATCTAGTCTTTATTTAGAACGGAAAGCTACTCACAAGGCTACTTACAAGGCTGGTTATTAAATCAACGGATTGCTTTTGCTGAGTTTTGAAAATATATTCTTTTTGGGTGTCATATATCTAGACAACTGAGTGATTTAACTTTTAATTAGCACAACAAATTATAGCGAAAATATTAGCAAATTTGTGTCATTAAGGTTAAAGTAATAATTCAAATAAAAATGTATTTATTCAATCAAATGAATACTGTTATGATCTCAAAACACTATAGTGCACAATATGTAAACTAATTTAAGCAGTTTGCATCACATTACAGGCTACATATGTGGCTTTTCTGATATAGTAAACTTGCTCTGTAGCGCAACTGGTACATAGTGTTGCACTTGTGATGCCGAGTGCTCTGTTATGAGTCCATTGAAACACAAACCAGGATAAAAGAGCACAAAGTCATGTAGAAGCAAGCTAAAATGACATGGTTGCATCAGCAAATTTATTTATTTATTTTATTTTTATTTTTATTTTTTTGGTTACATATCATTTTCTTTACTCTGTCGTTTAGGTTTAGAGTAGCAGATTCACATTCATCTGTTCAGTTGAACTTGCTTTTAAGTGGCACTTTAGTGACATTTCACTTTGAAAGTGTTGAAACAGTAATGCAGTATAATTTTCAGTAATGTCAACACAGGCAAGTTTTTCCAATGAGCTTAGTTTGGTTAAATATCTGTTTTCATGATTCACGCAAGAAAATAATACAGATTTTGGAACAACATGACAATAAGTAGCCTACATAATGCCATTGGATTTCTTTGTGTGTGTGTGTGATACTGTATATTTTTAAAGTGGCCCACTTTTCAGTTCAGTTCACCTTGAAATATCCCAACAATGGCATAACCTTTTGTTTGTTTGTTGTGAGCTATACTTTCATATAGCTTATGTCAGGAAGTTTTCTTAGTCAGGCTAATTTATTCTGTGTTAGATTTTCTGTGCTAATGAACGATATCATTAATTAAGATGTCTTTAAACCGATATGGCACCCCTCAAGATAGCACCGTATGCCGAAATAATGTTCTCAAGTCATTGATGGAGTTCAGGGAGAGAATGGGACAGCATCTGGTCCATGCAAAGCAGAACTGAAAAACAGTTTGCACAGCATATGTGCTATCCAGCAGTCACAAGTCACCCCTCATTTTTTAGGGAAGAAAATGACAGCAATTAAATTTCCAGTCTTTTCTGACATAACCAAGTTGAATTCATATCACAATCTCAAGTCAATCAAAACGGTGCAGACACTCTTGAGTACACCTCAAGAAGGGAATGCACTGAAAACCAATTTACTTCTTTATGAATATTTATACTAATGTTATTAAGATATTATATCCATCAATTTCCAAACCACTTTATCCTCTGCAGGGTCATCAGGGGTTAGAGTCTAAACCAGCATCTCAGGCCACGGACAGGGAGCCTCCTCAACGGATGGCCAGTAGGATACTATATATTTAATTAAATCATATTAAATTAAACATACTCCTTGCCATGTTCTAGGTGTTGCAATTTGATGAATAATTAAAGTCCTTATTATGTATTGTCACACCGTGCTTAACTAGCCGAAATAATCACATTTAAAATTAATTGCTTAATTCAAAGTACATTAAAGTTAGAGTCTGATGTATACACCATCATTAAAAATAAAGATCCCTCTGAAATGAAAATGTGAAACAAATCATGGATGAAAGGACTAAATGAAAAGTTGTTTGATTCCTGTGAAATAAGTGGTGGTGATCAGTAGGTGATGCACACCCAGGGTTGAGGTTTGGCTGGGTATCATAATCCAGTTGCTGGCAGAATCTGATGTTGTCACACAATTCTGTACAAAAGTTGCTAAATATTCTGCTAGAATTATTTTCATAAGCAAAATACAGCCTGCAAGTACTTACTGTAATTATATTTTAGTAAATATTGTCAGATAGGGCTGTCACGACTCATCGATTCAATTTGAGTAGTTAAATAAAATATTAAAAAATCCTTAACTGCAATTTGCTCGTGGCCAGTAACCAGAAAAACAACGGAAGTAACTAATTTAACTGCACTGTAAAAAAAAATAAATAAATAAAAATTTGTTGAGTTAACTTAAAATAATTTACCTGGCTGCCTTAAAATTTTAAGTTCAGTCAACTCAAAGAAGTTTTGCCAACTTGAAATGTTAAGTTGTATTAAGTGACATTTAACTGCACTGTAAAAAAATAAATAAATAAAAATTTGTTGAGTTAACTTAAAATAATTTGTTACCTGGCTGCCTTAAAATTTTAAGTTCAGTCAACTCAAAGAAGTTTTGTCAACTTGAAATGTTAAGTTGTATTAAGTGACTCAGATATTTGAGTTGATTCAACTTAAAATTTTAAGGCAGCAGGGTAACAAATTATGTTTTACAGTCTGATGAGAATCTATGAAACATATTATTAGACCATCTAAGTCTGCACAAAATATTGCAACCATTTAATAATAATAATAATAATCATCATCATCATCATCATAAAAAAGCATATGGCTATTCTGAATTCACAAATTCTATGATTCAATTAAATAAAAATATGCGCTGCAGGTTAAACATTATTTTTATATGCTTGTAGGTTATTTGCATCTCAGGGGCTCCGTTTACAGTAAATGCTGCTCCACACAAACCAGGACCGGAGTGGGACTCATTTTCAGCTCTGAAGAGATCCATGCCTTAGACTGGCCCACTTTAGTTTACGACTGACTATAGCTATTACAATAATGTAATTAAAATTTCAGTAGGCTTTATAAGTCTGCAATAGTGCAGTTAAAAAGTTACCAAAGATAACCAAATTTTCTTAACAATGTCTATGAAACATATTTTTGTAGTATTTTTATAATAATAATAATATTTTGCTAATTTTTTTTAAGTAAAATAAGCTATTATTGCAACCATATAGCCTATGTATGAAAATGCATATTTTTCTCTAAGAAAACTTAGAGAGTGTGGGCTGCTTTCTGGTGCTTGGATATCTACTTCAATATAATGAGGTGGTCATATGGTGTATGCCTGTGAGTACGGGACAAACTGTGTTACGTTTTCATACGGGATGCTTCTTTGATGCCTTTAATAGGGGCATCCATATTTACTTATCCATACTTTAGTGGCCAAAAGCAGACCATCATTTACATGTGTGGAGCGTTTTAAACTCTCTGCTTATTGTTGTGAGTTTATAATGACATTATTCTGCTTATTGTTGTGAGTTTATTATAACGTTCATCTGTTAACACAACATGCACCATTTCATCAGATTTGTAAGGTAAATCATTAATAAACCTATGCCAACAAAGAAGAATTAATCAGTATCTTTCTAAATACGCTAAATGTTCATCGTAATTCTAAAATAAAAGATCAAACCGTCACTCTAAGTTTGCATGTTTTGATGTCCACATATTCAAAAATTACAGTGGATGTAGCATTTCTATTGTTACAGATTAAGTGGGAATCTGAATTAAATGTTGTTTAGTCAATATTAAACAAAAGATTAGATTAGCCATTATTTGCTGAGGTCTATTTTTATCACCAAAACAATTACTAAAATAATTGTTAGTGACATCCCTATAGTGTCAGATTATTTTTTTGAGAGCCCTTCAAAACATGAAATACACTCATGATTTCCATTTGCCTGCTGATGTTCTTGTCACATCTCAGTATAGTTGTATAGTGAGAGGTTTGGGACATGTCTTATGGTGCCATCAGCCAATCAGTGTTTCTGATGACTTCCTTTTCCTGCAGCTTCAGTAAAGTCATTCACAGTTTCTTTTTTTGCATATGTGAACCCGTAGCAAAAACACGCGCAGTAGTTTATCTGTGAGATTAAGTGTGGGGAGCTGTTGTATTTAATTATTTTAGATGTGCATTGTTCAATGTTTATATTTTACTACAAATTACTACAAACAGCTTTTTTAAATCTGTATTTATTATACAGAGAATCATAGTCTATTTTAAATGGCTGTCCAGGATAACACACCTGAATTCACACATACAGGGAAACCTGCATGTAGATCCAGGAACAGATGGCTAGTGCTACAGTCACTGTCTGATGAATTGTAGCTTATTTTCCTAGGTGTGAGATTGCAGTTGGCCCATGTGAACATGAGCAGGTGTGACTGGATGCATTCATGAAGTCAGTCTAGTCCTTCATTCTCTGCTTTTATTTTCCTGCCTTCTCTAGAGCTGATACAATAGATGACAACCAATCATCAAAGCATCAGTGTTTAACATAACAATATTTGGGCATACAAAAGGATTCTGGATATTGGTCAACACAATCTCATGGCAAGTTGGCTTATGGATTCTTATGAATTTCTATGATCCCATTTGTATATACAGTATATTTGTATCATTTTATATCATTTCGTACGACTAACTAGTAACTAGTATTAAAATAATCACAAACAGAAAAAAATGCAATATTTCACAACTGCATATTTCACAATTGCACAATTTCCCTTGCATAACTATTGCTGTCTGTCTCTGTCTTTACTCCTTAAAGTCAAGCCTTCCTCCCTTTCCTGAGCTCAGTCTGACAACAGCTGTGTGTTATTCCAGAGGAGGAGTCTGTGTAGTTGTGCTTTATTCAGGAGGAGGAGTCTGCCCAGCCATTGGTCGAGCACAAGAAACCATTAGTAAAGCAGTATGTTAAGGGTGGAGTGGGCTGAAAGGGGAAGTTCACATGCTATACATTTAAACTTAACGGATCTAAAAACAGACCTCTGCTATGAATCATGATATTATTTCCATCCTGTTAGAAAGTGAAAACACAACTCAGCCTGACCAGAGGAAATATTTCTGTTCTTAGAAAAAAGGATAAGAGAACAGCTTGAAGGCTGTGGGAGAACTTGTTGCAGAACTTTTGAGGAAAAGTTGGTGAGTTAGACCTGTATTTAAACTAAAGCTTGCTGTCATAAAAATGCGCTGCTTTCCAGATTTAAATGTAAGCTATAAAGCATAGCACATCAGTGGTAAATAATTAAAAACTTTCTTAGATGGTGACAAGTACTGTGCAGGAGTTTTTCTACTATTTACATCTGCCCAGGTTTTCTCCCATCAGATCCATTTTAAATTTATATTTAAAACTGTGGCTTTCGTTCGTATATCTAAAAGAGTGTCTAGTCCTTGCGAGGGTTGTGTGTAGTGTAAACGTGTTGAGTGACAGAGATGAAACATACTACGTCAGCAAATAACCCAAACAGTTGTAAGTGACATCTGCCCTGCTAATTTTAGCTCCACACGTACTCCATTATACGTCAAATACACAGAGAAGTATATTTCACAGTATTGACGTTTTTGCTTAATTTATTAATAGTAGACTCTTTGCCAACTTTTTGAATGATATGTATTGTTCACACAAATATTAAAACTGTCATCATTTACTAAACCTCCATTCCAAACCTGTATAACATTTATTTATTTTTTTATAAAACACTAGAATATATTTTGGAAAACATCACTGACCAAGAAAATAATAATCAGAATATTTACTTTTATGTTCCTCAGTAGAAAAAAAGTCCTATAGGTTTGAAATGACATAAGGGACGTAAAACATAAAAGACAACATAATTGCCATTATCCTTTTAATGTCATTATTTCTTTTATGATCAAAAATACAGGAAAAACAGTAATATTGTGAAATATTATTTCAATGTAAAGTAGTGGTTTTTTATTTTCGTGTACTTTAAAATAGAATTTATTTATGCAAATCTGAATTTTCAGCATCATCATGGTTTTTTTGAAACCTGTGATGGTTTTTTCAGGAATTTTTATATAACTTATTAGAATGATTTCTGAAGGATCATGTGACACAGAAGACTAGAGTAATGATGCTCAAAGCTTTGCATCACAGAAATAAATGATATTTTAAAGTGTATTAAAATAGATAACCATTATTTTAAATAACATATTACAGTTTTTTCTCTGTATTTTTGAGCAAATAAATGCTAATTTAAAAAAAAAAAAAAACAAAACATTACAATCTGAACTGCAGTGTATATGTTAGCTTCTTCAAAGTTGCCACCTTTTGCTTTGATTTTGCACACTGTTCAAATTCTGTTAACCAATTTCATGAGGCACTATCTGCGATGCTTTAAAATAGCCTTGACTCCTTCACATGTATGTTAGACATCTATTGGCTGTTTTTTCTTCGCTATCCAGTCAAACATCTTAGTTTTGTAAAGACATTCATATGTAGACACTATTATTTTGAGATCACATGAAATTTTGTTTTGAATTTGTGTTTGAATCTGTCAAAACATATATTATAGTTTAGACTCAGACGTGTGATACTGCACGATGGGTAAATGACCTTTTAACAGTTATATTGAAATTGCTTTGCTATTCATGCAGGCACTACTATGTCCTGTTGCCTGAGGCTTATATGAAAGCTTCAAGTGTAAATATTAGAATAAAAGCCAGTCATGCTGGTACACAAAAGCTTATATTTGAGCACAGCTGACATGAACAGTGCTGTTTTTGAATAACAGAGAGCTAAAATTAAAACAAGATAAAACTGCTTTATTCTAGCACGGAGTGGTGTTGAGGGAAGTGTATAAAAGTGATGTTAAATTAGAGAGTGAGAGTGAGAACTTGTTTTCAATCATCACATATAACATTTATGAGAGCCTCTCCTTCAGCTGCAGGCATAAACATTGACACAACTTCATAGAGTCAAACAAGCTTATAAATTAGATGTTAAACCCATCTTTTAAAAATGACAGCATTCAAACTGTAGAAAGTTTCTAGCCCTTTTATCCTCCAAATGTTACTAACTGAACTTTTGATATATGTAAAAATAAAATACCTCCATTGCTGGATTTCAGGAAGGAAGTACAGGGTGTGGACACTGCTAAAGAGAGAAGGAAATACTGTGAGTGTTTCCTTTGTTTCATTGGGAGTGATAAGGCCCAGGGTCTTTAAAGGTCTCTTCCCTTGTTTAGTAACTGCCAGAAAAAGTCAACAAAGGCTAAATAAGGCTTGTGGAGTTTAATCGAATGTGTCACACAGCACTATATTGTGTACACATCAACATATCAGATCTACAGCTGACAGAACCTCTGAGTAGAGCACCTAAACATATCTTTTAGAGCTGACCAGCTGAGTAAAGCCAATGACTTTCTAATTTGATTTGATTCTGATTCATAAGCTCTCAATTCAGTTCAAATTCTAAATATTTCAGTTTCTATATCAACAAACCTGTTTAAATTATTACATAGTCACCTGATGTCACACTATCGCTTAAGTTAGGGTTGGCATGGTAACAATTTACAATAAGGTGTCAATTGTTAACATTAGGTAATGTATTAACTGACATAAACAAACAATGAACAATATTACACTATTTGTGACCCTGGGCCACAAATCAAGTTTTAAAGGCACAATATGTCATTTCCCCTGCTAGAGAGCGCATATTCAAAACAAACAGTGAAACAAAGGCGTAGTTTCATCCTCACAGTGGTCACAAAAATGTATAGTTTGCACATGTTTTTAAGCATTGTGGTTTAAAAACCACATATGTTAGGTATGTTTTGAAACAGTGTTTCAAAACATACCTAACCAGCATATGCTGTTTTTTTCAACAGGGTAGATAATAAAAATACAGTCGTTCATTATTTGTACATGTTAGTTTACAGTGCATTAACTAATGTTAACAAACTCAACTTGTGAATTTAACCCTTAAATGCATGAATCTGTTACCAATATTCAGGTTTTTAAAGGCCCGGACCTATATATCCAGCACAGATGGATCTCTGACTGCTGCAATTGCAATTGGTGCTTTTGAAACTTAGAAGGGTTCAATTTGAGCAGATTTTTTCATCGCCGTCATCCTCAGAGCAGACTTCCATATACATTCAGCATCTGGCTAATATTCGCGATCTCAGCCATATTCGCAAAACTATAATTTCCAGTGACTTCAAAATCAACAGTTTGGTCGCTGGCAGTTTAATTACCACATCCGTCATCAAATGACAGTGACATTTATATTTTATGGCATACAGTAATTGCTCTGCAGTATAGCCATTCAAACCCTTTCGGTAATAATACACATCATGTCATTATTGTCTATTAAACAGTGCCACCTTGAGGAATAAAGGTGAATTGAATGTATTGAGAAATCAGATATTTTAATATTTTTTCAGCAGAAAAAAAATATACTTACACACTTACATACCTCAGGTCTCTAGCAACCCTATACACTTAAAAAATTAAACAGAAAACAGACATTCTTTTAAATATATATATTTTTTCTTTTTATAATGTTTATAATGAATATTTTGAGGAATACTAAGAACGCTGATGTCTAACTTTAAAAAATGAAGGAGGGAGAGGGTAGTTAATGACGTTCCTGGGTCGCTAAAGACCCGAGGTATGCATTTAAGGGTTAATAATACATTAATAAATGCTGAAATGAACATTAATTAAGATTAGATGCTAATTTGTTCATTCTTAGTTCATGTCTCCAACACCACCTGGATTAAGTTGCCAAGACCCAGTTTGTTTTCAATGAGAGGGGCAAACAGTCACATGGTGCAGTCACATAAAACTAATAAGTAACAGAAAAGTGTTGGGTTGGTGAGCCAGTGTCCACCACTCACTCACTGACATCTGCAAGACGGTAGGTTCATGCATCCACTTTAAAAAGCACAGATCAACTTTACTGATTTACTGATGTACATGTAAAATAATAATTGCAGCTTGCTTGTAAAATGAACCTCTCATTTGTCCATTTAAGTTACTTTACTACGCTCATCTGACCTAGTCAAAAGCCAGTAGGAAGTTATCAGCCCCCTGCTGTGTCACAAAACAGAGCTTTTTCCAGAATTTTTTAAGGAACTTCATAACATAGATTCATAAAATAGCTAGAAAGCCACACGAGCCTCAAATCAACATTGCTGGCTAGAGATGTGGCATCTTGCTGCCTTTTTTGGTCTAATAGGAAAAACTTTGTGTTTTGTTTACATTGCAGAGGCACATTTGACCTGAAATCACCTGCAGTTATCAGTATCAGCCAAAGTAAAACCTGCAAAATAAACATGCTAAATGAAGTCTTAATGATAATCTAAACATGCTGTGCAGCTTATGTAAATAATGGTTAACATTAGAAAGCTATGTGCAAATATTATTCAGTACTCACATTGGGATTTAGATGATGTAATCAGTTGTGTGCGTTATCTTGGACCATAAATGACACTCTCCTGCAATTTCCTCACTCTGTTTCCCTGAGAGCACGTTGAAGTGAAGCAATTGCCCTCTCTCTCTTTCTACAGACATCTCATCATCCCTGAGAACACTCTCCCACAGCTGTCCCCCTCAATCTCACTGCCAAATATTCCTTCACATGTCTGTAATGGACAACTCCACAGAACGTAGCGTAACCCCTACTGAAAGCAAATCTGACACATCACCCATATCCATTCGTAAGTATTTTGTAGTTTTGTGCACTATACTGAATGAGTGTCAACCCAAGCTGCAACAACAAAGTGCCGCATTATCAAATGAGTGTGTTTGGATGTGGATTGCTGACATTTACAAGAGCAGACTGCTCTGAATTTCACACACTATGTGGAACAGAAATAAGGATGTGTGGTTTGTGTGTGCTGGAAGTGGTATGTGTGGTTTGTGTGTGTGTGATATTTTTGTAAGGTATAATATATGATCGTAATGTACATCATCCACTGCTATATATTTCTTTACTCTAGTTTGAAGATTATTTTAATCATTTGACAGATTTGGTGCTCAAGAAAGATTTCTTATTATCAGTGTTGAGTACAGTTGTGCTAATCAGTGTTGGGTTACAAGTAAACAAGTTACGTAATCAGATTACTTTTTTGACTAACTAGTAAAGTAAAGCATTACTTTATTTAAAAGAAAATATCTGAGTTACTTTCCCAGTCATGTAATGCCAGTTATTTACCCCCACTCCCCCATCCCCCTCTCCAGTTATTAATTAAATGTTCTCCTGTCCCCATGTTGAGAGAAATCATGAGTAAGTTGTTACTTTAGTTTTTTGAATAAATGTGAACATGCATTAATTCATCTCACTCACAAAAAACAGATTCAGTATTCCTCAAAATGAGTAAAAACAGTCAAATGCAAACCTGCAAAACTGCAAAAATTAAATGTATTTTATGCATTTAATCTCATTTTATTGACCAGTGTCTTTGCTTTTGACCTTTAATGATCCAAAGCAACCATACTAATAAGCAAAAATTACTCAAAATAAAAATAACATTTGTTTTTCTTCTTTTTTTCATTCTGAAGAGTGTTGAATTTTTTTTCTTCTGCTGTCTACTGAACTGATGTAAATTTATTTTTTCAGCTTATTTTTTATTTTTTAGGCTTTCACATTTGCCAAAAATAGAACTTTTTATATTCAAAATAGACAAGCAAACAATTCCCAGATTTAACGCATTACTTCCCATAAAAAGTAATTAGTTACTTTTTTAGAGAGTAACTCAATATTGTAATGCATTACTTTTAAAAGTAACTTTCCCAACACTGGTGCTGAATAATATTTTTGTGTGAACTATGATGCATTTTTTTTTTTCTGAATACTTACTTCTGAATACAAACTTCCAGTAAGGATTGCTGAATGAAATCATATGTGTTTTCCCCCCAAAAATTAATACATACATTCATTTAGCAGTGCATAACATTGACTAAATCTTACTGACCCCAAACATTTGAATAGTATATTAATAATATCAGTAGTATGTGCAGTATAGTTATAGTGAAACAACTGAAACATCAAACCATTTTGTGGACCTTTGGTTGTTCCAAAAATGTTGTGTCATACTATATTTCGAACTGCTGGCATATCAGAGATCTGTTTGACAGTGGGTGATGGCAGTGTGTTGCAGCTCTGAATGTGAGATATGGAATATGTTTACTAGATCAGGAACAGCCAGCTGTGAAAACATAGCTGACAGCGTAACACACACATAAGAGGCATAATACAGCAAGGCTCTTGATAATCAACAGAAATCATGATTGGTACACTTTGGGAATAACTCACCATAAATGAATTGTGCCAGCTGATAGCGTCCTTTGTTTACACATGTTGTTTACATTGTTTTAGCACCCAAAAGTATTATGCAAATCATTAAGCAATGAAAACGCACCCAAACAAATAGTGCTTAGTTTACTGTGCATGGTGAAATTTCCAATCTTACAGGCCAGTTCTGGGTTGTGGGGGCTGCAGCAGACTACTGTGATCTGGAAAGTTTTGTGAATGAGGTTTAACTGCAGTTTGCATAAAAAGGAGGCATGTTAGTGTCTAGAAATACTTGATGCTAAAAAAGGGATGAGGTAAAACATGCAAAAGGGAATTGAAAAGGGCATCTTATATTATAATCCATATGAATAATGTTCTGAGCAGGGTTAGACAAAATTAAAGATGTAAATATAGTTATAGTAAATTTAATGAGTTGGAATTTGAATTGCATTGTCACAGGATGTTAAAGTTAAAAGACAGATGAAGTTTTACATCGTTGAGTGATTAAATTAAAGCAGGCATCAAAATGGATTAAAAACCTGGTATCTTTACTTTAAATGTTCAACTTCCAGACCAGGGGGGTGTTCCATAAAACGAGTTTACCCAATAAGCCAGGCTTATTTCAGTTAGTCTGTTTTATTTTGAGCCAAATCAAGTGACAATGAGTCAGACTAACTGAAATAAGCCTGGCTTATTTAGTAAACTTGTTTTATGGAACACCCCTCAAGACAACAAGATTTGGAGCTGGCATTTGTTGGCATTCATTATCCCCCATTAATCTTTTTAAATTTATATAGGTGTTAACCCAAAAATAAAGTCTTTAATTACTCACCCTCATGCGTTCCAAACTTGTAAGACCTTTATTCATCTTCGAAACACAAATTAAGCTTCATGAACCTGCATGGACAACAATACTACCACGTTCAAGGCCCAGAAAGGTAATAAGGACATCACTGAAGTAGTCCATGTGACATCAGTGGTTCAACCTTTATTTCAGGAAACTACGAGAATACTTTTTAACTATTTTATTGATGCCCTTACTACCTTTCTGGGCCTTGAACATGTCAGCTGCATTGTTGTCTATGCAGGATCAGAAAGCTTTCGGATTTCATCAAAATTATTTTAATTTGTGTTCCGAAGATGAACAAAGGTCTTAAGGGTTTGGATGGGTGTGTAACATGGGGATGAGAAATCAATGACAGAATTTAATTTTTGGGTAAACTCTTTGATCTCTTTAACTTTCACTCTGCATTTTTTTTTCTTTTGATTTGATTCTATGCAGCCTTTTAAAATTATGAAAACTGAGACTCAAAAGATCTTAAAAACACAAAATAAGAAATTCTGACTTTTTTATTGTACTCCAAAGAAAAAAACAAACAAACAAGTGACTATTAAAAATGGATTCATGAGAGCCTCAGGAAAACTATTTGTGCTAAAAGTAATGGCAATGCTGTCAATCTCCAACATCCTGGAATATCTGTTTTTATTTATTTATGTATTCATTCATTCTAAAAGATGCTGTGTGCATTGTGATGAAGTCAAGGCACAGATCAGTGACCAGTTTCAAGGTTGTATTTTAGATCACAGGCTTAGGATCAGATTTCAAAGAAGCCAGCAGGACATCACCTGTTGTGTGTTGGCATAGTGGTGAGTTTAAACAAACATTTAAAAGGGGCATAAGCGGTATCTGTGAAGCTGGATGAGGGTAATACAATCCTGATGCTAACTGATGACAAGGCAAAAAGATTAATTTGCAAGAGGAATAAATACAATCACCATCTCCATCTGCCGTAAAGCTCAGATCCTGTATGCAGTCAGTGCACAGATTCAAAAATTTCCACTGGAAGAAGCGTTATGTCAGCTGTGATTGTGAAATACCATTGGCTCTTGTGTGTCACATGAATGATTGTGTCATTCAAATGTTCAGGAGTATCTTTTTAAATGAGATGTAAGCGATTTGAGAGAGCAGGATCATTTTCAGTTATTAAAACCTTACGGTTTACTCTGTTCTTCACATACATATATTGTATGCCTTCAGAAGACTTGGAAAGCAATACTTGTTTGTCATACATTCTTAAAAATAAAGGTGCTTCATAATGCCACAGAAGAATCTTTTTTGTCTAAATGGTTCTGTGAAGAACCTTTAACATCTGAAGAACCTTTCTGTCTTACAAAGGTTCTTTGTGGCGAAAGAAGGTTCTTCAGATTATAAACAGGTAAGTAAGACATGGCTCTGTAAAGAACCTTTGACTAAACCTTTAATTTTAAGAGTTTACTTTTATACTGCTTTTTATGGTCAGTTTCTGCCAACCTGATCTCATGATGAAAACGTACCTGTCTGAACTTTTACACAAGACACGAAATAAGCACTGCAATGCAGTGGCATTCTGTCTATATAAGCTGCTAATGCTCTGCATAACCAGGCCGTCTGAGAGAATGAGTTCACAGGTTAATTTAATATAAACATGATTATAAGTTGATCCCTTGTCATTGAGATTTAACTTAAAGCTTAATAAAGAGTTGTAAATCACATTGTATTTGATATAAAACTAACTTGACTAAATCAAATTACAAAAAAGCACTGTAACTATATTTTCATGCTTTCTCAAGCAAAGCAAATTTTAAAAGTCCACTGAAAACTAATCAAAAGTGGTAAATTAAAATAAAAAGGTATAAAATCAGGGGAAAAAATAGGAAATAATAAAATCTGACTTCTTCTCTGATTTTATTGATGTTTGTAAATTTACTTGCAATATTTTAAAGAAATTATTAATTTTGGAATTTTGCATGGTCGTAGTATCACCCTGGTGGAAGTTTTAACTCCTACTTACTCGGAATTAATAAAAAAAAGCAGCTATATGTTTGGGGTAAGCAATCAGCATACCTGGTAAAAAAAAAAAAAAAAAAAAAAAAAATCACCGCTCGCAACTGTAGCAATGTACATTTTGTGACATATTTGATGTGAAAAGTCTACTGAGAGGTGCTAAAAGAATAAAAAAAAAAATTCCCCAAACTGATGAACGTACATATGGTACATTTTATGTGACGTTGGTTTTGTACATGTCATGGCAGTTCTGACTCTAATGCTCCATAATTTTTTTAAATAACGTACCATCTGCATTACACCTAAAATTACCTGATAATATAAACAAAAGTGAATGTGACGTTAAAATGCAATTGCAAGCATGTTTAAGCATGTTTTTTATCTGTCATCTTTTAGCAATTTCATCGTGAGTCATGTTTTTCACAGAACTCATATCCAAGGATTCTGCATCCTAAGTCCAATTCCATGCCGGCTGAGCTACCAAGCAAGCTTGTTCGGTCCAGAAAGCAAAACATATGGAGCTGTAATCATAACTGTGTACAAAAATGATTTCTCACTGTTTTAACGCCATAGTGTTCATTTCTGTTGGAAACTGCAGTGATATGTACTTATTGGTACGTCTTGTGAAAAAGTTCCCACATGTTTTGTTGAAATCAGATTTTTGTTTGTTGAAATCAGGCTTTTTTGACTGCACTTTTATTTGTTTTATATTGTTCAAAAAATGGGTAGGTTTAAAGTACCGGTGGGTTAGGTGCTCCAAAATGAAAGTATAAATTTATATGAAATGATTTCTATTTGTACAAATGCATGCAAACCATTAAATACATCTTGAAAGCAATGGAGTACCCTGCATGTCGAAAAGTGACGCCAGAGGGTCCTGACCAAGCGTCAATATGTGGCAAGTTGGGAGTGAGAATGTGTTGCTCAAACAGTAAGAAGATGGCTCAAACATTGGAGGAAGAAGCTAGGCCGAGGGAAGAGAGAGAACAAATAAGGGAAATAGGACAAGACTTTGCTTTGTTCATGGAGCAGGATGAAACAAAGTTGGAACCAGAGGGGTTGTAGATGTTTTCCAGCTACAGGACAAACAGTGAGTGAGTGAGTGAGTGAGTGTGTGTATGTGTTCCTCAGAGGAACCAAACACCAAGCCAAAATGTTGATTTATCTTCTGTTCTGAAAGCACATCCAAGTCCCCCCAGTTTGTGATGGAAAAAATAGCAAACAAAACGCTTGTTGGTCTGTATCCCGCCACAGTAAAACAGCTGCATGTGCGTTCACCTTGCATTGACACTTATGCCATGACATTGTTTTTAATTGGGAACTGTTAAATGAAGGGCACATCTGTGTTTGTAGCTGTAATGGATGAGCAGAGGTTACTGTATGCAACTGCTTCCCGTATGTAAAAACCTGACCAAATAAAGTTGTTCAGCTACAATATTTAGATTTTCTTTAAATAAAACACTGATGCAGTGCAGTAGGTTTAAGCTGCTTTCTTCAGTTATATTATGGGACTTTTCAACAAGCTTTGCATCATTCGACAATGATCAGCATTAGGAATGAAATCCAGCTTAAAATCAGTTTGTTTCTTTGTTGCAATATTTATTAGTTTCCTGTATGTGATATGTGTATATTCATCCACAGGAATGTTGGAGAATCAACAGCAGGCTCTTTATTTTATTACTGACGGAAACAGGCACTGTTCTCAACCAGCTGTCTATAATCAACCTCAGTGGGCCTGCAGTCACTTGACTGGCTCATGAGAGCACATGCCCATTAGTAAACTCATTGAAAAGGCTTTCTCTCACTGACTCTCAGCTTGAATGAGGGAATCTGAGAGTGTGGTGGAGAGGAGAAAGGGAGAGGTATTCTTTCGAGGCGAGATGCGTGACATATGGTTGGGTGAGATAGGAACGGTTACCACTTGAGCCTCAAATCCCAGGCAGATGTGACCTCAGGCCATGGAGGAAAGAGAGAGACGGAGAGAAACACCAGATTGTTTGAGGAAATCAGCTGCAGAAAAGCAGAGAGAGGGGAATAGTGAAGAGCTCTTTAACTGAGACTCCCACAGGACTGTGTGCGTGTGTGTATGTGTGTGTACCATATTCAGAATCTCATGACTAGCCCCAAAACAAGTGAGTTTGAACTCAGCGCTGTGGTCATGATGAGCCCACAGCAGCGGCAGAGGGAAATTAGTAAACTGATTACAGACAATCGGTTTCTCTTTACAGATTGTATTAGGGATAGATGCAGTAACATGCTCATTCATTAATAAGTAATAAGTTTGACAATAAATTGTCAGGATGTATTCTCCTTTCAGATGAATACAGTCAGAGTTATATTAAAAAATGTCCTCTTTCAAGCTTAAAAATGGCAGTGAATGATGCTCTAGATTTCTAAGCAAAATAAAGTGCATCCATCATAAGAAGTACTCTACATGGTTCTGGGGAGTTAATATAGGCCTTCTGAAGTGAATTAATGTGTTTGTGTAAGAAAAATATGCTTTTTTAAAACTTTATAAACCAAATAATAACCGTTAATAACTGTCAAGCTAGTAACAAGAAGTTTTGTTTACAGTCAAGGAAAATCAGTCCCATCTTATACGGACTTCTAATTTGTGACTGGTGTTTTGTTCACTCATCTGTGCTTCCATGTTTGTCACTTCTCACTGGAGCTTGCAATAAGCCTACGCCCTCTGTCATTCGTTCGAAGGTCAGTCTTTCGTGAACTCACTACAACAGTTAGTGGAAGCTAGAGTTTACGGTTTAGAAAGTTTTAAATATGTAAAAAAAAATTCTTCACGTGAGAAGGCCTTTATTTACCTCCTGAAGCACTTTTTATGATGGATGAATGCATTTTGTTTGCTTCAAACTCACCATTCACTGCAATTATAAAACTTGGAAGAGCCAGGACATTTTTTAATACAATTCTGATTATATTCATCTGAAAGAAGGAAGTCATGTACACCTTGGATGGCTTGAGCATGAGTAAATGATGGGGTGATTTACATTTTTGGGTGAATTATTTTATTAAACCTTAACTCTTTGACCTTGGTCAAATGTTA
This sequence comes from Cirrhinus molitorella, assembly GCA_033026305.1. Lineage (NCBI taxonomy): Eukaryota > Metazoa > Chordata > Actinopteri > Cypriniformes > Cyprinidae > Cirrhinus > Cirrhinus molitorella. The sequence continues at coordinate 23,846,018 of CM065122.1, read as the reverse complement.
TAACTTTATCTTCTACGTCCATTCAACTACTGATATAGTTCACGCTCTACCTTTTTCTTGGATGTCTGTCACAGTGCAAAATACATGATCTGTCACTTATTCTGTTTCATTGTAAACTCTAAGGTCATTTAAGCAGCATGTATTTATTATGTTACCCTTCTTAAGGTTTGTAGTGTGCCCCCTAGGGTGTGTTTGGAGTGATATGAGGTTGAGTAAATGACAGGGTTTTTGGTAAACTTTTCCTGTCATGTTACTACACATTGCTACACAGAAAGTATTCAAATGATATAACTTTGTATAAAATGATAACTGTGTAGATCTACAAAAAGTTAATTCACTTGAATAGTGACAACTGAAAGAACAAATATTTTTCATTGTTCTTTTCAATAATAAAATGTTTTGTACAGCTAAAAACATCTAGAAGCATAGGCGACAATTTATGTTTTTCAAATATAATATTTTCAGATATTTAATTTATACTCCGTGGGATGGTGCGTTCCTTAATACATTATTTAGTAGCAACACATATTCTTTCTTTGAGGGCTGCACTTCACTAAATAAAATGATTTAATATATACCTGTTTACAATAAGCCCTTGTACACAGTGCATACACAGGACAATAATAGACAAGGGCGCACACGTAATATCTGAGGGAGCGCAGAGCCACGATCTCTATAGCCTATATAGATTTGTGCTGGCACCCTCTGTTATTGCAGTAATGCACTCTTTTTAACATTTGCCATTAAAAAAAACGAAACCTGCCTCAAATAAACTATGAAAATGAATAAAGTCGTACAAGCTACAGTCCACTTCTTATTGGTTAAAATGAATCGAAAATATCTTGTATTTCTGTGGGTGCTCGATCATTTCTGTGGGTGATCGGCATATGGCCAGAAGCAAATAAGGCCAAACACATTAAATGTACAAATGTCTGTGTCAGTCGCCCTGATTTTGCTAAGTAAGACATGTTCCTGGATCAACATCTTTTGTTGATTCTGGATCAGGGGCGCCGCTAAGGGGGGGAAAGTTAGGATGATTATAAGGGCCCACGCACTTTGGGGGCCCACAGAGGTCTGCTTTATTAGTAATAACAGTATTAGCAGTAATATAATTGGGGGCCCAACCTAATTTTTTTTCATAGGGCCCAAAATTGCTAGTGGCGTCCCTGTTCTGGATCAACATTATTTTCTAAAAATACAGACTTAACCCAGTCCCTACCCCTAAACCTAACCCTACCCATAATGATAGCTGATTAACAAGGGTTAAGCCTAAAACTGACATTTCCTAAAAAGTTATCCCTCAATTCTGACTGGTTGAATGGAATATTGTTCCAGGATCAACAAGGATGCTGATCCAGGAACATGTTGTACTTGGTGAAATCACATTCACCAATCTGTACCCCTAAACCTAACCTTACCCATAATTTGTTTCCTAAAATCAGAGGGAAATGATAGCCGATTAACAAGGCTGTAGAAGCACCTAAACCTAATCGTAAGCCTAAAACTGACATTTGCTAAAAAGTTATCCCTCAATTCTGATTGGTTGATTGGAATGTTGTTCCAGGATCAACAAGAATGGTGAAACTTGGTGAAATCATGTTCACCCTGTGAACTAAACACAAACAAGGAAAGTATATAGTACTTTCAGCTTTAATGTGTTTTTTTCACTGAGGTTTTTATTATTGCATATATGAGGAGGAAAGGCACAAAAGTTATGCTGTTGCAGCTATGCTGCTGCTTCACGTAAGCTCTGCTGATGCTTGTGGTGTAAAACGGCTAATCCTTTACCTGCAGGACAGGCGGATGAAGACGGTAATGTCATGTCTGTACTTATAAACTTGCAATGGAAAGTCTGAAAACTTTAAAACCCTTTCTGTACACTCAGGTTTAGGTCCCTGTGGATATTTCCGCATTCCTCTTATCTTCATAGACGTGCACTCTGTCGCCTCCAGTCCTCTTTCTCAATTTGATTTTTCCTCCCCCTCAGCGCCACAATCTGATTTCTGGGCCACTGAATAACTGTATCTGTGGCCAAGTGACCTCGGGGTCATTTGCAATTTCCTTCTCTTACATATTTTTCTACGATTCTCAATCTATTTCTCACACTTTCGCCGCTCGCAAAGATTAGATGTCCTAGTCCCAAAGATGATAGACTGACCTTCTCAAGGGCAAGTGCCATCTATAGAAATGAATATCATAATAATAATTATGCTGCTTTGATTATGGCAGATGGCATTGTGAGGCATATCGAGATGATGAATGAAGCCATCTAGGCAGCAGAGGCCATTCGGATTCATTGTGTCGCCGCTCAAAGGAATATGTCGGATTTGCTCTTTGATGTGCGCACGCTTTTTCAAGGGCGATTCACACCAGCTTATGTAAGGGTTAAAAGAGTCAAGAGTTTTGAGACGCTGACAAAACCAAGTGACCTGTTATGACCAGAGTAGAAATACAGACATGCTTGCAAAATGAAAAGCTGCAACTGACATTTCCAATCTTCACATGTCAATGTACAATATAAATGACTGTTACTGGCCACAGACAGAGTCTTTGTAAAGATTATGAACAGGAAGTGAGGGTATTATAGAAGTAAAGAGAGATGTGTGGCTGTGTAATGTGTGGAAGAGTGAGCTGCTCATGTTTTTAGTTGCACAGCTGTTAGGGTGGATCCACTTTCAGACCAGCACTCTTTTATAAAGCCTAGTGCACACTGTAACAACAAACATAAAAATCCAACTGTTTTTGGGTGTTGATGGTTAACACTTAACTGTTCATGTCACTACACTGTTTAGTTTATTTGAAAAGTTATAAGAGATTATTTCACTCATTAAGACCTTTTTATTTGACCTCAACCAATCAATTTAACATAAGAAATGTTTCTTGAGAAGCAAATCAGCATATTAGAATGATTTCTGAAGGATCATGTGGCACTGAAGACTGGAGTAATGATGCTGAAAATTCAGCTTTGCATCACAGGAATAAATCTGTTATTTTAAATTGTAATAATATTTCATAATAATTCTGTTTTTACTGTATTTGTAATCACATTAAATCCACCTTGATGAGCTAAACAGACTTCTTTAAAAAAAAAAAAAAAAAAAAACATTTTATAGGCCAAACTTTTGAACGGTATAGTGTATGTTCTGGATGTTTTTAGCTTGAGCAAGATGAAGTTCAAACTACAGGATGATTTCCTGTTTAATGACGGCAAAAAGTGGGTCATGGATCAGAAAATGAAGACATAATTCAGTGTTTTTACACTTGTACTAAACTTGTTTTGTGACAGTTTGTATTTGCCTATAAGGAAATGCAACAGTAGCACTCTTGTATTATATTCAGCCATTCAGATCTCACTCTTCTGCTGTTTAACTCATTTGGTCATTTCAAACCCCCTATGAGTTTCTGTACTCAGTGGAAAGCATAAAAAGTTTTTTTCCACAATGTCTGAGCTATTTTTGCAATCAAGCTCTAACAACGAAACTTTAGCTCATTATTCTCTGAAAATCGTTCCCTTTAATGGTAGCTCTCAAATCTTGTTCATATTCATTCAAGCATTAAAAAGTTACTGCACGACAGTTTTGATGTCAGCAGTCACATGCCATTGGCTCTTTTGTGTCTTGTGTCTGATTATGACATGTTTGAATAAAATTTGTGAACTGCAGTTGAGCAGATGATTCTCAGTTCAAAAACTTTTGAGTCTTTTCTTCACCCAAAATTATCATATTGCCTCAGAAGGCTTAAAATATGTCATGCAGGAATATATTAGAATGTGCCACATAGAAAACAGATGAACTTATAATAACAAAGTGATAGATGGATGCTAATATAGTTATAGTTATAATTATTTTTATTTGTGTGAACAGGGCATGAAAGAATTAGTTCACTTCCAGAATAAAACTTTCTTGATAATTTACTCACCCCCATGTCATCCAAGATGTTTGTCCTTCTTTCTTCAGCCGAAAAGAAATTAAGGTTTTTAAGAAAAATATTTTAGGATTTTTCTATAGTGGACTTTAATGGGGGTCAATGTGTTGAAGGTCCAAAGCAGCTACATTGGGCTCTAACCATCCCATCCCAGGAATAAGGGTCTTGTCTAGCAAAACGATCAGCCATTTTCTATGAAACATATACTGACTTCACAAATTATGTGCTCATTCTGGAAAGGTAAAAAAATCAATATGAATATTAGTGTTATATCGTTTGCTGTTACATAATCGTCAACAGAGCTGTGTTGAGGTTGGGCAGGATAATTTTCTACAGAGCCGGTTCCCTTATAAGACTCCCCAGCTCAATAGCAGAAATCTGTCCCACTCTCCCCTCCTCAATGTAACAGCACAAGCTTTCAGCACGCTTCCCACCCTCTCTCCTCCTGCAAATCTCAATCCATTAGTTACATCCATTACTCCAGTTTCCTTCCCTGTCTTCTGTACTCGGCTCATTTTTCTTTTAGGAATGGATGGAGACTAGCATGTGGTTTCCTCATTCTGTCTCCTCCATCTCAGTCCAGTACGGTTATGAATTTAGGGTTATAATCAACATCGAGCTCTTGTGTAATATATGCTTGCACCTGTGCTGTCCTGGTGGCTGCCCTGTCTGTGCTCAGTGAGCTGTATGTGTGCTGCATGATGCAAATCGATGCAATAGCTTGATGTGATTAACCTTCTTATGCTACTTGAGGTCTGGCCTACTGACTCAGTGAATAACTCACTCCTAATCCAAAATTAAATCAGTCAATGTACCATACATGGACATAAAGGCCAGTGCATAAACAGTCACTTTATTAAAACAGTGTCTTAAGAAATAGTTTAACCAACTAGCAATGAACCAAGTGGTAATCAGTTTTACTTTTGGGCAAACTGATCTCATGACGAAAACGTACCTGTGGGAACCTTTTCGTGAGGCTCGAAATACGTACCAATAATCAGTGTTCGAATGTGTCAGAGCTATTGGCCTCCCAACCCCCCACCCCCTCCAAAACAGTTTAAAGTGATTTTTACCTCTTTTTTTAACCTATATAAAGCCATTATTCTTTCTAAAAGTGTGCATTAACTTTTAAAAATTCTTATATTTAATCAATACAGACACTTTAGACAGACATTTTAGGCTGTTATCACACAAATAAAATCATTATCAACAAAATTCATCTTTTCAATGCAGAGGAAACAGATTTAGCATCTAAACTGGCATTTAGATGTATTTATCCACTGTTTAATGCAGGACATGAATGCATTTAACCTGCAGTTACAAATGCATAAATAATGTTTTAATATTTTAATCCTAAAACGTTGAATGCTGATATTTGAAATTATAAAAAAAAAAAAAAAAATGAAAGCTACTTTAAATGTGAAATTAAAACCGCCAGTAGGTGGCAGTAAGTCACTGTTAATAAGTAAGTCATTGCGATTGAACCAAATCATTTAAACGGTTTATTCATTCAGGAACGAAACAGCGAAACCATGTCATTCAGAGACGGAAAACAGTTTTGTTTGGGCAAAATAGAGCAATAACAGGCATTTAGGTGCTCTCTTAATATTAACTTCTAGTTTTTTTAACTGGTGTATAAAATCAATATCACATTTATGCAGGGTGTGATTTGGGGGGAAGAGCCCTTCTGGTCTATGCATCCCTGCCTCTGCTGAATTATTTTTATCCCTGGTGGCGTTGGGTGCTTTTGAAAACATTTTCCTCTCTCCATAGGCGGAGAGTGACAACTCCAAGGCTATAGCCTATAACCTAATCTTAGTGTAACCTGTTAACAACATACATTATAAACCCATCTTTTTAGGAAAGTACTGGATTATGAGTGGCATGTCATGAAATGTTATTCAAACAACAAATAAATTATATAGAGAAATCGAGCAAAGAACACAGTATCAACAGAAATTTTAAAAGCAAAAAGATTCACTGATTCGAAGCGATCCAATCGAAACACAGATCATTTGATTCAGAACAGGACTTCAAATGCATGTTGCGAACATTGCTTTAGATCAGGACTCAGGAGTGGGTTTGCGGGATGTTTTAATGTTTTAAAACAGATGTTTTAATTCAGTAGAGGCAGAGATGCATAGACCCCCGCAACTTAAAGGTGTAAAACAGTGTAAGTCAGTGATTTCTGGTTCGATAGGATGATTCTTCATCACATGGGAAGGCTGATGAACATCATATGGCCTTGACAAGCTTCAATCATCAATTTTCTGATATGATCTTGCAGGGCAATCACATCACCAACAATACAGTGTAAAAATACAGTGACTGGTCCTCTCAAGTCTGATAGAAATGACTATCGTAAAACCTGTTTAAGAGAAGGATTTAAAGGTCTGAATAGCCTTGGTGGCATAGAGGAATCTAAGAAGAGCTCCTGACCAGTAAACGAGAGATTTATTGATGGGCTTATATGCTTTCACTCAAGGCTGTTTTGAAGCCTTTCTTGATGTGAATCTGTGCATCGCAGACATAGTAAATAACATCATGATCAATATTTCCTTTTTACAATCTCAAGTCTGATAAGGGGTTAGAAGTCATTCTGAGCTTAATACATAAAACATATTACTGTGAAGACAGCAGGTCAGTTGCATTTATTAGTTTTTAACTTTTGACTAAACTTTTACAAGGACTTGCCAACATTCCCAATGGACTCCCTTGAACAACCTTGCATTAAAGGACTGTGGGAATGAATTCTCATTCTTACCTCCTCTGAAGAGCAGAAAATATGTAAAACAGTGTGAAATCCATTAGGAATTTTTTTGCAGGATACGACACAGACTTTCGACTATGTGGTGGCCGTATTCTTCCTCACTGTGACTGCTGCACCACAGAAAAATGTATCTAATTAAAATATGTTGATTAACTAGGACTGAGCATTTGTATGGTTTGTTAGAGGTTCATTATAAGCTGAGGCTTCTCTGCGGCTCCCTCAGGTTATCATCTATTGTCAATGTCCTCACTGGCAATGGGCTATTTAAGGGGAAGCTGCTTAGCTTTTAATGCTTCTTCACATAGTAGGATTTGGGCTTGCATTTTACAACCAGCTGGTTTAAAGCAGTAGTGCATAATTTGTTACATTTTTAAATACACACTTCTGAACAATAAGATGTTTAATGTTTTTTAAAGAAACCTCTTCTGCTCACCAAGCCTGCATTTATTTGATTCAATACACACCAAAAACAGCAACATTTAAAAATATTTTTACTAAAATAACTGTTTTTTATTTGAATATATCTTATAATGTAATTTATTCCTGTGATTTCAAAGCTGAATTTTCAGCATCATTACTCCAGATCCTTCAGAAATCATTCTAATATTCTGATTTGCTCCTCAAAAAACAATTATTATTATTATTATTATTATTATTATTATTATAAAATATATATATATATATATATATATATATATATGTTGCAAATGTGTAATGTTACAAAAGCTTTTTATTTCAGATAAATGCTCATCTTTGGATCTTTCTATTCATCAAAGAATCCTGAAATAATTTTTTTAAAAAATAAACATAATTGTTTCTTGAACAGCAAATCAGCATATTATAATCATTTCTGAAGGCACTGTGACACTGAAGACTGGAGTAATGATGCTGAAAATGATCACAGGACTAAATTACATTTTAAAATATATTCATATAGAAAACAGTTATTTTAAATAGTAAAAATATTTCAAAAATTGTACTGTTTTTGCTGTACTTTGGATCAAATAAATGCAGGCTTGGTGAGCAGAAGAGACGTCTTTAAAAACATTACAAACTTTTGACTGACTGTATTTTACTATCATATTCAGTAGCAACTAGAGCAATTTATATTTTTCACTAAAAACAGATATCTCTGATATATTTTGATATCTTTTCAAGTGTGCCTGTGTCTGTACATTTTTAAACTGCTCTTTTAAAAGGATGATGAATAATAAACAACAGCCAATCATCTGAGAAGTGAGAGAGGCAAAGAAAGCAAGAGGAAAGGAGTGTCTAAGAGAGAGAGTTTAGCGAGGCGTTTAGTGGCTGTTTTCACTCTTAGTTTGGCACAGGCAGTTGGCCACAGTCGAGTGCTTTCCTGACAGACATCGGAGCTGTTAATTCTCTACATGAAACATGAAGGCCTGCGCTGACACTTCATCACCTCAGAGATGAGACAAGGACCTCTATTCCTGCCGTTTTGACAATGTACTTCAGAGCCTGCCTAAGCAGGTGATGGGCCTTTTGTGGTACATTTAGTGGAGCAGCAGAATCAGCATGCAGAATTATAGATTCTGGATTACAAGTGTGGTAGTTACGACGTCTGCTTCTAAACCTGATAAAGTTCTTTGGGAATAAAACAATTTCTAGTAGGACTATTTAGGGCTACTTTTAACCTAGTTATCCAGTGTGTGTGAGAGCGGATGAGAACCAGATCATTGGTTGTCCCCATGAATAAATGTTCAGATTAGAGCTAAATGCCATTGCTTTGGTAGTTCTCCAATTTGCTGAAATTTGGACAGATTTACAGTTTGGGCACTGGGCAGAGCAACAATGAGAAATTTGCATTAATTCAAGCTGGAAAATTATCAGCTTAATGCGTTTCCCACCCAAGAACTGAAGGGACTGGAATTCATTTTGGCTGCTAGTTTTGCTGCCCATCCTATCGGGAGACAATTACCAGTGCGCTTCAAAAGCCGGCTTTGGGCAAGATTAGCTCCACTTCTGGGAAGGTGATGAAAGCAAATGTCTTGCTGCTGGGTTTGCTCTGCCCTGGGTCTGTGTGGCAGAAGTGAGAGAGAGGGTGGAATGCCTTTGGCCCTCATCATCTTTCAGGTCCAACCCGTCGGCTTTCATGGCAGGCTGTGAAAAAAAAAGAAGCTGTTCTTCAGATCTGGCCACGCAGCACAGATGTCCTCCTCCATGTCACAGCGGCTGGCGGATTTCACTAACGAGGCTAACGAGGGGACGCCTCCAGGCGAGACAGGCTCCCTCGTGTTTGCATGGCAAATTTAGCAGAGATTTAATCCGTCCTGGGGTGCTGTGGCTCTACCCGGAGTGTGACTTAGAAAGATCTTTTATAACGGGCTTAACATCCACTATACTGAGAATTTCTGCTGTAAAATAAGAATATATATCTATTATATATTTTAGCCTGAAATTTCAGGTCTCCCTGTGCCACACATACAATTCCTGTCATAGAATTAAAGCTTAATGTAATATGCAGAGACAGCTAAAAGTAAGCGATTTGCTTTGTGGTGCTATCAAAACATTGCGGCGTTTGTTTCAGCATCCGATATAGCAGCACTGGCTCAGCCAGTGGTGAGTTTGTGGCAAGATTGTTTGAAAGCCACCATTAGTTTTACAATTTGGTTCGGTGAAGCCAGTGGTGCAGAAATTCCACACTTCAGCTTCAAGTCCTAAATAGATTTCAACAGTTTGCCTCTCTATTCACTGAATGGAAACGAAAACGTGACTGGTGAGATATAAAAACAACAGTGTCCTTCATGCCCCTTTTGAATGATTCAACTTTCCAAACTTTCCTACCAGCTAAAGTACATGTTAGCATTCTTAAAGGTGCACTAGGTCATTTATTTTGTTTATGTTGCTGGTCTAGTGGTGTGCATTGCAGAAGCAAAGGTTTTTAAGATCAGTGTTAATGTAGAAATTTGCAGTCACCCGCGATTCATTTATTACATAAAGGAAGTGTCCAATAACAGGTAGCTCATACCTTATTAGGTAGCTCATACCATGATTTTAAACACATTTTTTAACATAATATATGGTTATTGCTACCTGATCTAATGACAAAAACTTACCCCTGGGAACTTTTTCACAAGATACATATCACTGCAGTTTCCAACAAAAATTAACACTAGAGGCGGTAAAACAGCGAACACTTGTAATCGTTTTTGATTACAGCTCCTTATGTTTCACTTTCTGAACATAAAAAGCTTGTTTGGTAGCTCAGCCGGCACAGAATTTGACTTAAGATGTGGAATTCTTGGGTACAAATCGGGTACTGTGGAAAACATGACTCACTATGAAAAAGCTGAAAGATGAGAGATTGAAAAACAATATAAAGATGAGCATTATTCTGTACAAAAGTAATGCAAGAGCAGTATATTTTTGTTACACGTTAAACCGTACTTTTATTTTGACAGGTTGCCTTGAAGTTTCTGTGTGTATACAGTATAATGCTAGACTAGTTTTCTCAAATTAAATGGTAAAATTATCATGAAGTGACTGTCACAACAACTCTGGAGATTAAGTTTATGTGTTAATGTCGTCATATAGTGAGACGCAGAAGACGAAAATCACCGCAAGCCTGTAGTATCTGTGTAGTAGGCTAAACATAGCGTCTCCGCCATTCATACAGAGACAAACTGAACATGCAGGATTAATATTTAAGCCGTCTTTTTGCGTTTTAATATTCACAGACACTAGCCCATATAGCGATTCGAATTAAGTGACAGACCTACTTTTGATTCGTTCATCCAAAAATTGACGAAATCCGTCGCTATAGAGTATTCCGTTTTTATGAATGGACTCCGTGATCCCGTCCATGTTTTCGTGGAGGAGAAATTGCGCGCGACCATGTAGAGACAGAAATGACATGCCGTCGTGTAAATATAACTTAAGGCTACTTAGTTTGTTTAATAAACGAACAAGGTATAGGTCTGTTCTATAGGAAAGGTAGGCTAACCTTAAATGACTTTTGTTATGATCTGGCGCTATAGAATATACAATTGACTTGACTTTCAAGGGGTCGGGGGGGTGCCCCTAAAATAATGACAGGGGATACACTGAAGGATATATTTAATAACTATATTTGCAACGATAACTATATTTGTATCCACACCAGTGAACCATAACTGTCTGTTTTTGTTGCATTTAACCAGTTTTTGTTGACTTCAACCAGTAGATGTCCTCAGCACGCAAGTTTCAAGCGCATCTAAAAAGTGAATCTAGCGTAAACTATCTGATCTCTGGTCAATGTAGTGAAAATATAAACAGTACGGACTATTTTCTACTGCACCTTCAGAGGAGTTAAGACAATGCTATCCAAACTATTGCTGAATTCCTGAGGTAATTTTATGTTTTCTGTTTGCTGTGCAAAGTCTGTTTGCTTCTTAACAATGTTGCCTGCTATTTCAAATGCGCAGTCCCTTTAAATTTGAATGAAATCTGATTAGCTGTCAGTGTTTTATAGTTCTTCAGCTGTAAAAAAAACAAATTGTTCTGAAAGTGATCCCATCGATATCGTTGCTCTGTATTCATTATTGTTGTAGTTGTGGTATGAACTCTGCTATCATAAATTTGAAACGATTTTTAGAATGTTATCTTTATAGTTATAGTTATCGTTCTTTGTGTGAACGGGCCTTTAGTCTTGGTTGATTGGATGAAAGCAGAGCTGAATGTGTGTTTGCAGTGCGCTGTAACAAAACAGTGGGATTTCCAGCATTTGTCATCAGTGAGAAGTCGCTTCTCCAGAAAATCAATAAAAATTTTCAAAAAAGTCTCTGTAAGATTAAAGGAATAATTCACCCAAAAATGAAAATTATGTAATTAATTACTCACCCTCATGTTGTTCCAAACCCATAAGACCTTCATTCATCTTCAGAACACAAATTAAGATATTTTTAAAGAAAACTGAGAGCTTTCTGATTCTGCATAAATAGCAACAACACTACCACGTTCAAGGCCCAGAAAGGTATTAAATACATTTATAAAATAGTCCATGTGACAGTGGTTCACCCGTAAGGTGTGAAGTTACAAGAATACTTTTTGTGTGCAAAGAAAACAAAAATAATGACTTTATTCAACAGTTTCTTCTCTTCCATGTTGGTCTTTGATGCATTGGTACTCTCGTGAATGTGTGTTGAAGACTGCCTCAGAAGAAAAGAAATTCTTTGCACACAAAAAGTATTCTCATAGCTTCAAAACATTATGGTTGAGCCACTGATTTTAAATGGGCTATTTTATCAATGTTCTTATTACCTTTCTGGGCCTTGAACATGGTAATTGCGTTTCTGTCTATGGAGGGTCAGACAGCTGAAAAATATCTTAATTAGTGTTCCGAAGATGAACAAAGGTCTTTAGGGTTTGGAACGATATGAGGGTGAGTAATTAATGACAGAATTTTCTTTTTTTGAGTGAACTATTCCTTTAAAAGCATGCATTTAGAAAAGAGAAATGTTCATGTCATTCTAATTTGAATAACTGTATTGAAAAGGCGTCCGTCTTTATTTTCTGGAAGAAGTACAGCACACAGATTGTATAGCACACACTGTTCTCCAACTATTAAAAATAAATATGCCTTTCAATATGTTCAGGAGTCCATCTTCCACAAGATTCAAAGATTGCTTCATTAGGAAGCTAAGAGAGGTTATGGTCAGTTTTGAGGTCAGCGGGTCACAAATCTGCATGCTATAATGATGACGATTCTCAGTAAAAGTGTGTGGTACTTTGTAAAACAAACCAGACCCTAATCTGTTAGAGAGATATATTTCATCCAGAGTCTTCCTAGTTTTAATGAAGTTATGAGGAAGATATGCTGTGGATTTTCTGACATGTGGTTTGGTAGAGCTGGAAGCACTTGATTGATTTATAAATAATTCACTGGCTGAAAGCCTCTGTGAGGCTGACGTTCTCATGTTGTTTTTTTAATATCACAACACCTTTTCTAAACTACAACTAATTATTAAGCTCATATGAGCGAGTGTTATACCTGCATACACACCTTTATGCCCTTCACGTTACCCAAATGTGACTGTTCTGTGTCTCCTTAATGACTCCAAATATAATCACGCTGTAAACAGAATATCACAATGAGCTTTTAATCACAATGTAACAGGTTATTAGACACTAATGAGGGAGCTTAATTGTTCATGTTTTGGGGGCATCTGCTTGGTCAAACCTGCATTATCCTTTCTGTTAAAAATAGTTTTGGGGTCTCACTAGATCCATCTCCATTTTGAAAGCAACATGTTTGATTTGCCTGTCCTTCAGTGAAAGTCAAGTCAAGGCAGCAGATGTTGCCTTTGCAATAATTCATGATTATCTTCAATCACTTTCTTTAACGAGCTTTTTGTCCCCATGGTGACGGAGAGAGCAAGTCTCGCTGTAATACAACTGGGGAGACAGCTGTCTATAAAAACAAAGCATCATGAAAGATTCACGTGTGTTATTATAACTCAGGATGAAAGTCAACAGTACGTGTTTTGTGAGGGATCAGTGAGGCGTGGAAGGATCTTGTCGTAGAGTTGCATGGCTGCACTGCAGTACTGCAAAAAAACACCATCTTTAAAAAGTTTTAGAACTCCATAGAAGAGATTATCAGAGCTAACTTTGATAACATGAAGACATTTAAGTTTAACATCAGCTGAGGCCAGTAGCAGCAACACTAGAAATGGCATTATATTACAAAATTGACAAAGTGATATGTGAAATGAGAATACAAAAAAAAATCAGTTTGTCATGTACTGTAAACAATTTTGCTTCATCAAAATATTTTCTTCTTGTCTTTAGAGGGACCATACTTTGAAGCCATAGTTGGAGGTAAGTGTAACAGCTCACAGACTTTCACATATATAATATGCCTTAAAATGGATAGTTTTAAAATGAAAAATAAAATGAAATACTCAGAATGAAAATCTCACTCTCATGTCGTTCCACACCTGTAAGACCTTTGTTCATCTTTGAGAAACAAATTAAGATATTTCTGATCAAATCCGAGAGCTTTTTGACCCTGCATAGACAGCAACGCAACTGAAACGTTCAGGGCTCAGAAAGGTAGTAAGGACATCAGTGGTTCAACTGTAATGTTATAAAACTACAAGAATACTTTTTTGTGCACAAAGAAAACTAAAATAATGAATTTATTCAACAAATTCTTCTCTTCTGTGTCAGTACTCGATGCGTCCACAGCAGTGTACACATTGTAAAACAGTCTTCGTGAACATGTCTGAAGATTTTGACAGAGGATAACTTGCATTTTTTTGCCCAGCCCTACTTATTTGAACATGGAAGAGCAAAAATTGTAGAATAAAGTCATTATTTCTGTTTTCACAAAAAAGTATTCTCGTTGCTTCATAACATTACGGTTGAAACACAGATACCATATGGACTTTTTTAACGATGTCCTTACTACCTTTAGTAAGGGCCTTGAACGTGTCTGTTGCGTTGCTGTCTATGCAGGGTCAGAAAGCTCTCGAATTTCATCAAAAATATCTTAATTTGCCTTCTGAAGATGAATGAAGTAGTGCTGTCAAACGATTAATCGCATCCAAAATAAAAGTTTATGTTTACATGCTATATGTCTGTGTACTGTGTATATTTAAATACACGCACATGTATGTATATATTAAGGAAAAATATTTTAGATTTATATATAAAATATTTATATTTATTTATATTCTAAATTGTATACAGGTGTAAATATATATACATATAAATGTGATTTTAAATATATATATATATATATATATATATGTGTGTGTGTGTGTGTGTGTGTGTGTGTGTGTGTGTGTGTGTATTTATATGTACATAATAAATATACAGCGTAAACACACATATAGTATGTAAACATACATTTTTATTTTGGATGCGATTAATCCCGATTAATCGTTTGACATTCCTAATGAAATGTGTTGTGGGTTTGAAGTGACATGAGGGTAAGTAATTAATGACAGAATTTTCATTTTTGGGTGAACTAACCCTGTCAATAGTCAATGTTATTAGTAATTTGACCCTTCAAAAATGACTTTTGTCAGGGCTGCATTTCCCACAAGCATTGTAAAGCCTAGGTAGATCTTTGAGACCATTAATGTGTCAATGGTTTCTGCAATCTACTTAAGCTTGCAGTGGGCATTTCGGTCTGGGCACAGTTGTTTTTGAGCCAATCATCTGAGCAGTAAATGTCAATAACAGCAATTACAGCTGTAAATTACTCTAGAGGCACAGAAAAATGATGTGGTAGATTGTAGATGGCAAAACAGGAACAAACCTTACACTAACAACTATTGCAAACAGTGATATAAATGGCAGCAGGCAGGGGGAAATATACTTTTCATATCCAAATATTCAGTCTATTTGATGCTTTCAAGAGCTTTCCAAAGCAAAACTGGGCACTGGTAAAATATCTTCTGTATGACAATGAAATATTAGCAGTATGTTACTTGCAAAAAAAATGTTACTTATTCAAAGTGCATGGCTCTCAGTGGTGAAAGACGCTTTTTGCCTCAGAGTGTGTAGTTACCAGAACATTTTGAGAACAGCTCTTTGATGATGGTCAGAGAGGCTTGGAAGATTTCTGTACAAATGAGAGGTAATTTGTGCACAAGATGTTTCCTGGCCTCAGAAGATCTCTGGCTGAGCGCAAAAAGAAAAAAGAAAAAAAAAAAGTACCAGTACCACAGTGGTCTCACTTTAGCTCATTTACACATGAATAATCAGTGTGTGGGTTTGTTCTCATGCACTAAAGTAATTGGAATCAGTAAACCTCTGCAGAGTTCTAATGATACATGCTCTCAAAGGCAACTGGTCTGACATATCAAGAAAATTTCATTGTTCATATTTGTTTGTGCTAGGTGATTTACTGCTCTTCTCTAAAGACAAGACATGCTGAAGATTAGCTTTCAGTGGTTAAGACTGTCAGTATTTTCATTAGCTAAATTTACATACTGTTATCACATTTCCCTGTTCTCTTGCTTTAATATAATGATGTTGAACATGGTTTTCGGTTAAATTCCCACTTGAATATAGCTACAGATAAGTTGGGTCGAGAATAAAACTAGTTATAGACCAAGACATAGGCTAATTAATCAGCCAGTATTAGGCTATTTTAACATAATCAGCCAACCGGGAAAATGCAGATACTGATAAGTGGAAGTGGTCTTTTTCTATTTCATTATCAGTTTTTCTTTTAATTTTTATATTTTCTGCTTAAATGTTTTTTGTTTTTTTTTTCTTAAAGTTTTAGTAATTTTGTTGTTTGTTAGTTTTAAACAGTTTCTTTTTTTTTCTTTTAACTGTTTTTTGGTAATCAAAAAATATTTTAAATATTTTAGTAAATGTTATTTAAAATGTGCACAGCTTATCTGCTGAAAAAATGCATTTGTGAATTTGTATTATATGATAATTAATGTGATCATCAACCTTCAGATATTGGTATCAGCTATTGAAGTGATTAGTACAAGTTATGCTCAATTATCAGCTTTTGTGGCATGTTGTTGACTAATAGCACACACACAAAAAAAAATAATAATAATCCTGAATAACATTTTTCTTGTGTTAATGAACATTTATTTTGGTAACAAACCCAGAATAACCATTATCTCTACCAACAGCTGACAAAAACCCATATAGACAGCAATGCTCCACTGAACTCAAAACAGTGTCACCTGTTTATTTCAGGACATTCAGTCTTACCTTATAGCTGCATCCCACAGGTTATCTTCTAATATAACCTCTCTTTCTCTGTGTATCTGTGTTCTAGTTGTCATTGCTGTGGTGGTTCTGGTCCTGCTCCTCCTCCTGGCCATCATTCTGCGATACATGTACAAGCACAAGGGCACATATCATACCAATGAGGCCAAGGGCACAGAGTTTGCAGAGACAGCAGACGCTGCTCTGCGTGGAGACCCTGCCCTGCAGGACGCCATGGATGAGAGCAAGAAAGAGTATTTCATATAAGACACAATAGCTGGCCCTTTATATACGTCATTTAATAAACTCCTACAGGCTCACATGATGCCTCAATCCTGTTTGCTGGAGCAGTGAAGTAACTGACTGAGCTCCTTGCAAACAGAAACAAACAAGAAGAGTATTGCAAAATTCCTTTATATTTTAATATCTGACATTGTTAATATTTATTTTTTCCTGAAAAAGAGGTAGCATTAAGTATAAATGGAAGAATATACCACACTCCTTGTAAAGTGTGTTGTAGAGTGTCTGAACAAACATCAGCTCAAGAGAACGAGATGGTATTCAGATGAATGAAAGTAAAGCCTTTGATCTTTTTTGACAAGATATGAATGTGGAATGGCAGGTGATATTTCAAATCATTTAAATATACAATTTAAAGAACACTGAAAAAGAGAATGTGAAATGAATTGGTCTAATCTATATGCTATATACTGTACATATATAAGAATCAGGGATCAGATTTATGAATATCTTCTTAAAGAAGATAAATTCTAAAAAAGTTCATTCATTTTCTTAAAGGGGTCATCGGATGCCCATTGCCAAGTTGATATGATTATTTAGGGTCTTAAAGAAAAGTGTATAACATGCAAAATTCTCAGTGGTGGTGTAAAAACACCCTTTTTACCATCTCAAAAACAGCGAGCCGTTTCGGTGCATGTCTCTTTAAATGCTAACGAACTCTGCCCCACTTTTCCGTATAGGGTGACAAGCAGTTCTTTGAGTGTTAACATAACTGTTTATGTTAAAACTCCAGTGTCAGTCAACAATCCTGGGCCTATGTGATGTCTCACAGCCAAGAATCAGAGAATGGCTTGATTTGAGAAAGGGGTTACGATTTATCAGGATTTAAAAAAAAAAAAAAAAACACTGGGTGGATTTTGTACAAACACTGCCAACACACATTTATGTTCAAACAACATGTAAAAGTGAATTTTGAATCTGATGACCCCAAACATCTTATTTTTTTTAATGAAAATAGCTTTGGTGTTGTCTTATTGCATGGCACTTCTTGACAAAGACTCGTTGATCAACTCAATGTAAAACATCTCAAAAGCAGTATCATTGCTCTGCCTGGAGATTACCGTAATGATCATAATAAATATGCACACCCTTTTTTTGTAAGTTCAGCACTCAGTGTCACATTTTTAATGCACTGTTTTTTATATAGTCACTTTTAAAGAGCATGTCTCAATATTGCACTCTATCTCTCTAGCACTTAAACCCGAACATAAAACATTTACATAGACAATAGGAAAAACAGTGAGGGGAAAGCCATTGGGTTATTAGAGGCAAAAATGTCGAACCCATATTAACTTTTAGAAAAAAAGGTACAAAAGCTGTCACTAGGGTGATACCTTTTTAAAATTGTGTATATTAACATCTTAAAGGGTTAGTTCACCCAAAATTGAAAATTCTGTCATTAATTACTCACCCACGTCATTCCAAACCCATAAGACGTTTGGAACAAAAATTAAGATATGTCCTTTAACAATGTCCTTACTACCTTTCTGGGCCATGAACATGGTAGCTTCATTGCTGTCTATGCAAGGTAAGAAAGCTCTCGGATTTCATCAAAAATATATTTGTCTTCTGAAGTTAAATGAAGGTCTATTAAAGGGTTTGGAATTACATGAGGGTGAGTAATTATTTTACAGATTTTTCATTTTTTGGTGAACTATCCCTTTAAAGTTGCATATCAGTACCTAAAAACTGCCACTATGGTGGTACTCCTTCAGTACCTTTTGAAGGAGTACCACCATAGCGACAGCTTTTGTATCTTTATTTTTGTACCTTTGTTTCGGTGTTAACCACGTGCATTTTTTCTGTTTTTACTGTGGTGATTCTAAATATAACTTCTCTTCTGGCTGTGGAAAAAAAAAATTTTGTAAGAATATCTAAGATCTAATTGTTATGCTGATCTAATGAAATGTTGCTTGTAATTGGAAGCAGTAGTAAAGTTAGACAATGGAGTAAATAAATGAGAAAAAGTTGAATTTAACTTTTGAATTACATGTATGTTAACGTTTTAGCAACTAATAAAATGAATCGAGTTGCTTGGCTTGTTGTTCTAGTTCCCTTATTTTCCCAAAAAATGAAAAGTGTCATCATTTACTCACCCAACATTCACTGAAAACGTCCTTATTTAAAGCAGATTGTCTAAGCTGTTCTTTACTATAAAGTAAAAGTAAACGGTGAGCTGTCAATCAAGACTTTCAGTGAATAATAGTTCTATTTAGGTCTGTTCCACACACTAAGTTGTCAAATTACTCAGAATACAGTGGGTGAGTCACATTTACTGTGATGAGGCTTTTATGCTGCTGTTTTTGCTAAAATCTTTTGTTCTGCACAGGAAAAAACATAGTCATTCAGGTTTGGAATGATGTGAGGGTGAGTAAATGATAACAGAATTTTCATTTTTGCATGAACTATTTCCTTCAAGCTCGCAGCAACTGGCAGTAAAGAGAGCTCATGCTGTGCTCAGTTTAGTGATTTTTGGATCAAACAACCAGGCCTCTGGCCATTGATAGTTTCAGTTCCTCTACATGGGGGAGTAATTAGTACAGGTGCTGCGTTATTCACTCCTGGGAAACCAGAATGTGCAAATAAAATATTGAAATATTTTCTTATGCAAACAATTCATATGGCAGTGGGACGTACAGTGCTATAAATATGATTTCAGTTGATGTTTTCCAAAGATAAATTTTTCAACGAGATCTCTTCTGGAAGATTTTTACCAAAAAATGTACACATTATTCAAAGGCCAGTACAGATGCTGATGCAACAAAATGAAAATGCCAGACACTTTGGAGGTGAGCTACACCACGAGAATCCGACACGAGTGAGAGATATTTTTCTTTTGATTAATTCTTTGCTTCAAGGATGGAGGCTGAAAATAAGCCCTGAGCACCAAATCTCATCTCACCTTCTCACCCCCCTCTTCCTACATCCAACGCTCTTGATTAATGGCACCTCGCCACTAAAGGTTTCTGCTGCGTTTTTTTTTTAAACATGAATTTAACAACTGAAAGGACAGTTTTGTGTAATAGCTAGACTGCCTGCCATCACTTCTATTTTGATAATCAAAATTGACACCTCTGTAATTAATCATCCACAAACAGGAGTGATACGTGAATGAGGACACAATTATCACCTCCCACAACACTCCAACACAAATGTTTGTTTCCAACAGTCACATCACTTCATCATTTCTTAACTGTTTCTGAAAACCTCAGTTATATGTTTTCAGAGTTTTGACAACAGCAAACTATGAGGATAAAGAAGGAAAAAGAAGAACTTTTTTGTTGTCTATTTCAAAGCACAACAGAAAGCCAGAGGTGATCTGTCACGCTACACTTCATACGCTTTGTAATGAGAATTTGCTGAAAATATAAGTCTGATCTCATGATGAAAACATACAGTTGAAAACAAAATTATTAGCCCCCCTGTGAAATGTTACTTTTTTTTTTTAGAATATTTCCCAAGTGATGTTTAACAGAGCAAGAGAATGTTTTCACATTATTTCCTCTTTTTTTCTTCTAGAGAAAGTCTAATTTCTAATAGTTGCTTGAATAAAAGAATTAAAAAATAAATAAATTAAAAAACTGCTAAGGTCAATATTATTAGCTCCCTTAAGAAATTATTAGTTTGATTAGCTATAGAACAAACCACTGTTGTCCAATGACTTGCCAAATTAACCTAATTTGCCTGATTAACCTAATTAACCTAGTTAAGCCTTTAAATTGCTCTTTAAGCTGAGGATTAGTGTCTTGCGAAACAACTAGTAAAATAATATGCACGTCATCATGGCAAAGACAAAAGCAATTAGTTTGAACTTAAGAGAAAGAATTGTTAATGCTCATAAAGATGGAGAAGGATACACACGTTTATCAAAGCGTTTTCAAGTGTCAAGAACTGCAGTAAGATGCATTATCAAGAAGTTTAAAGAGACCAACACAGTGGAGAACAAGACAGGCAGAGGCAGGAAGTGAAAGATTTCAAAAACTTTGGAAAGAAAACTAGTGAGAGAGGTTTCTAAAGTCCCAAGAACAACTGCCAAGACACTAGTGAATGACCTAGCCAAGTCTGGAATTGATGTCTCAATGAAGACAGTCACTAGAGACTGTCTACTAAAGACTCCACTTCTGAAGAAGAGACACCTCCAAGCTAGAATGAAGTGTCCTAAGGACAACCTGGGGGAATGTGATGCATACTGGAAACATGTCCTTTGGTCAGATGAGACAAAACTAGAGCTTTTTGGCCACAGAGATGTTGCCTATGTTTGGAGAAAGAAGGGAGAGGCATTCAACCCCAAGAACACCGTTCCCACAGTGAAAGATGGTGGTGGAGTGTAATGCTGTGGGGATGTTTCAGTGCGTTTGGAACTGGGAATCTCGTCAGGGTTGAAGGAAACATGAAAAAGGAAGACTATAAGAAGATTTTGAAAGACAACCTCAGACAGTCTGCAAGAAAACTTGGTTTGGGTCAACATTTTTTCTTCTAGCATGATAATGACCCAAAGCATACCTCACTTCTGATGAAGAAATACCTCCAAATGAACAAAGTGAGTGCACTTGACTGGCCTGCATAAAGCCCAGACTTGAATCCAATAGAAAATCTGTGGTGCACACTAAAGTCCAGAGTTTGTACCAGAAGACCAAGAAATCTGGAGGAGCTTGAGAGATTTGCTAAGGAAGAATGGGCTGTCATTCCTCAGGAGACATGCTTGAAACTTGTTGAGAACTACAGCAAACGACTAAAGGCTGTTATCAAGCAAAAGGGATACACTATTGACTATTAACATCAGAGGGCTAATAATTTTGACCAGTAGACTTTTAAATTCTTGGTTATACGTTTATTTCTATTTGTATTACAAACCCTAAAAACTTTCTGTTAAACAACACTTTGGAGTTATTTGAAAAATAATGAAATATTTTATATGGGGCTAATAATTTTGTCTTCAACTGTACCTGTGGGAACTTTTTCCATGTAAGTTTCGTGACATATTTGATGTGAAATGTCCATTGAGTGGTGGTCCAAAAGAGTGTTGTTTTTTTTCCCCTGGAACTGATGAATGTACATATGGTACATTTTATGTGACGTTGGTTTTGTATGTGTCACTGCAGTTCAGACTTGAAATGTTCCATTGAGTGGCGCTATAACACTAATGCGCCGTGACGTTTTAAAATAACTACACCTAAACCTACACAATAGTGTAAAGCAAAAGTGATGTAAAAACAAAATCGCAAGCATGCTGTCTTTCAGTTCACCCAAAAATGAAAATTCTATCATTAATTAATCACTCTCATGTCGTTCCAAACCTGTAAGACCTTCATTCATCTTCGAAACACAAATTAAGATATTTTGATTAAATCTAAAAGCTCTTTGACCCTCCATAGACAGCAAGGGTACTACCACAGTCCAAGGCACAGAAACGCAATAAGGACATCGGTGGATCAACTAAGCTAAGAGAATACTTTTTGTGCGCAAAGAATTCTTCTCTGAGTTTGAAGATGAACAAAGGTCATACGGGTTTGGAACAGATCAGATTCAAAAGCCTGTAACATTAATATAGCATATTTTAAGACAGAAATGATCCACAGCAATGACCAGTATGTCAATAATGCAGCTTTTTTCACTTGTGCGGAAGTCAAGCAGACTAGAAATAAGACATGGATTTGTCAACAATACAATGCAAAAGGGAGCAGAAAACTGAAACTATGTCAAATGAACACAAAGAAGCCATCAGCACATCAGTTTTCCACCAAAGCAGAAAACTCCTCTGTGACATTTCTGATGATTGAGTATTCAGAATCTCTCTTCACATAAAGTACAGTAGCTCTTGTCAAAGCACAAATTGCTTTTGTAACATTTTGATTTTACTAAAATAACACTGGAGGGGAGTAAAGTCGCAAGACTGTCCCCAGCTGAGTTTAAAGCTTGACAGGCTGTTTAATTCACAAGTGCTGAATATCAAAGCGACAGCTTCAATACAGAGGCTTTTGCTATTAGCAGCTACTTTTCCAATTCATTTTTTTCAAAAGTTTGTAAAGTTTGCGTTTTTTTTTTTACCACAAGGGCACTTACACTACTGTTCAAAAGTTAGAGTCAGTAAGGAGCATTAAATAATCAAAAGTGAGAGTAAAGACATTTATAATGTAACAAAAATATTTTGATTTCAAATAAAAATACTGTTATTTTGTACTTTATATTAATATTTGTGGAATATGATTTCCACAAAAATGTTAAGCAGCACAACTGTTTTATTAGCGTTAATATTAATAAGAAATGTTTTTGAATGTTTTTGGATATTAGAATGATTTCTGAAGGATAATTATAAATTCAACTACTATTTTCTCTTGTTTCTTATATGTAAAAATATTTTATTCAGGTCAGTACTAAATAAAAAACCAATATTTGGTAAAAAAAATAAATAAATAAATAAATAAATTAATTAACATTTTGCAGATTCTGCAAGGTGTCTGTAAACTTTTGACCTCAACAGTATACATATTATTTTTAATAAACAATGAACAAATCTTACAGATTCCACACTTTTGAATGGTAGACTAAAAATGTTTACTTTCGAATATTCAAGATGCTATTTAACTCCAGCAGAATTAGCCTTTTGAGAACTGATTGCATCTGTATTATTGATGACAAAGAAACGCATCTGGTTTGCGTAATATCTTTTCTACTATGATGCATAGTGTTTTAAAGGCAGTATTTTCAGGTGAATATTGACAAACATTGTAGTTATACGATATCCCGTTTGGCCTCTAAAGCACACTTAAATTTGTATTTGTTCATTAGACATGATGTTATAGCACCTTGGCAGTCTGTCTGAAAGTAGTTCCCTAGGAGGTTCCCTCATACAAACATGCTGCCTGTGAAGTCACTGACTGACCGGCCAGCAACGCAGCAAGACAGCTGCATTTGGCTTCAGTCAGCCTCACACGTCCTCTGATGTAAATCTCAAAACTATGCATTTTGCACTGTTTTAAATGAGAGAGATTTGCAAGACTATAAATGTAGTCATAATGAACCAGACTTTTTATCTTTACAAACCTGTATGATAGCGAGAGGAAGAGTAGATGAGAGGTAAAGTACACTATGATTTCCATTAACCTACTTTCCTCTCCTCATTCTGAATTCAGCCATCGTGCACTGGGATCACACTCTTTCCTCCCTGACATAATGCTAAAAAACAACATAGCATCTCCAGCCTCAGCGGTGCAGAGACTGTTCCAGATCTGCTGGCTCCATCCAGCTGTGTGTCACTGGCAGGGTCAGAGCTGTGGCACAGAAGGCTGACATCTGTCCTTAGTGGGGTGGATTGAGGGAGCTGGTCTGCACAACTGGAAATCCAGCAGATATATTTAGAGCATGAGGACAAGGTTGTTCATCTTGAAAATGACTGTGACTCTCTGCAACCTTAATGCCCTCTGCAGCTCCACAGGAGAGCGTGGCCTGGCTCTGTTAACTGAACTCGCTTAAATCCACAGCCAAGGTGCTTTGATTCCACCTCTGTCGGAGGACTTTACACACTCTTATCGAATATGAATGGAATGAGTCTTTTTTTGGTTCTGTTTTTTAAATCAAGATGATCAATGGACAAATCAAATTAACCTAGCTGGTCTTACCTGGGGGCACTTTTTCACGAGACGCGAAATACGTACCATTAAGTACATATCACTGCTGTTTCCAAAAAAATTAACACTGAAGGCAGTAAAACTAATTTTGCACAATTTCTTGAAGAATATTATATTATGATATTATTATATTATGATGTATTTGAGAGGTGAAGAGCTGAGATTCGAGTCCCTTGTAACCACGGTTCGACAAAAGAGTTCAAATTTACACATAAGGAAGATTCAAATGGTGTCAACAAATGCGTTTTTATATCGGTTTTGCATTTGTTAACACTGTCGAGTTAGGTTTGGTGTAGGGCATATTTCCATCACGATAGAGGATCAACTTTCAGCAACAGTCGAACTCTGAACCGTCGCAATACATACCTGAAGCAACGTAATAAAAACACAGCAATGTGTATCTATATCAACTTAATAAATACGTGCCAAGGTTCACATATTGAACCTGTGTTTTAGCGCCACTCAGTGGACATTTCTTTTTGAATCTGCCGTGAAACGTGCAGTACGGTACGTAAAAATGGTGCTGCTAAAAAGTATCCAGAGGTATGCATTTTTATGAGACTGGGTACGCCACTCAATCTTTCATTTTGAAATGATTTACTCTTACAAAAGGGTGTATAATTACAAAATTACAAAAACAAAAGGGTCGTTGAAAATGCTATAGGAGCTTAATGGTGTTATACATAACCTCTTTAATGATAGTTTATTTTAATGAATATTAGTATATTAATATATTTACATGCTTATTCATATTATTTGTATATATTATTTATTAATATTGTTTTTTACTCCTCTATCTGCCTGGTATTATCTTGTCGTGTCTATTAGGGTTTTACATAAAAACAAGATTTGTCAATTAGGTATGATTATTCTTTCAATGACATGCGCATTTGTTGCAAAAATGACAGTTATTAGCAGAATTGAGAATCCCTCACTTGTAAAAGATATATTAAAATTATACATTGAACATAACTACTTAAAACTGCAGTCAAAAGTTTTGCCTCTTTGTCGCCATCTATGTCTGAAAACCTGCAATTGCAGTTAAGTGCGGAATTATCTTCATGCGTGGGTTGTGCTCCGGCTCGGCTCCAGCGCGGATGAATCTAATGTTTTGGTAGCTGTCAGTCGACGCACCTTGGATATTCACTGTATTTAGGAATCACAGATTAACAGATACAAATATATGGCTCAAATAAGAATTTCATCGGATATTGTCATCTAAGAGTAAGTAGCAAGTCTAAAACTTTTGTTATGACCAACTGAGGAAAAACACTATAGGTGTTTAAATCTAATGATCGGTTATTATCTCATATCACATCAAACAAGCAAGATATTATTACTGTTATACTGTTCTCAAATTGTTCATGTTAACAACATCAGCATTGCATAACAAAGTGTATGTATTGTGTATTAGCGTTTCTGTTTCTGTACAGTCTAATCTCTGATTGACCTAAAATTCGAATTTTATATCAAGAAATTCTTTTAGCCGAAAAAGCAAATCATTCTGGTGTTCTCTTTAAAATGCAAAACTTGTGTAATCCCACGTCTGCAAACAGATGCATATTTAAAACTGGAGTAATCTAATTTCAGTCACTTGAGTTTCATAAACACTAAAACTTTTTGGATTACAATCCGCAACCAAAAAAATAAGTTTAATTATTTCAGCCACTGTGAGAAAAGGCTATAAACAATCCAGCATCTGCAGCATTCTCACATGCGATTATTTTACTATCCGGTGCGCCTTGTTTATGTTTACAGACGTGTTGTAATGACGCAGTGGCATGCTTGAATTTCTCGTAAAAAACCTACCTCACCACTCAATTAAAAAAAAAAAAAACATTATTATATGTATATAAATATTTTTCTTACTTACTTAGTGGTGAAGAGGAGAGATGTCTCAACTGAACAGGGCTGGTCACACTTACATGTCCTCTTAAATTGACAAGAGAAAAAGGCATGATAGGAAGCCAGTTACAATTTAAAAAGTAAATAAACAAAAAAATATATATAGACATTTTAAGAAAGAAATCATTTACCTGCTGAGAGTGTGTTAAAAGTCTGTTTAGTTGGATAGCTGAATTCCAGAAGATCAGTAGCTGCTCACACTTATAGTATGTGATCAAAAAAAAAGAAGAGAAAATATGTTTGTTTGGAAACCAGATACAATTTTACAGTTAAATTTGTATTTAAAATCAAGAATAAAACCATTTACCTGTTGAGAATATGTTGACAGTCTGTGTAGTTGGATCACTGAGCTCCAGAAAGAAACTCAGTAATAAGGTGCTTTGACAGTTACAGATTTGAAAAACAAAAGAGCGGGAATAAAGAACCCTAAACTCTGACACAGAGAACCATTTCAGCATTAAAAGGGTTCTTCAGGATGCTATGGTTATGGTTAAATAGAACTGTTACTACATCTAAAGAACCCTTAAAGAGCCATCTTGTTGTAGAGTATAATATATATATATATATATATATATATATATATATATATATATATATAAAACGTATATTTCACAATTTCTACAAAAAATCAAGGTACAGTAATTATCACATCCAATGTCCAATCAAGCTGTAATTTTTATTAAATCATGAAAAAGTGTAAAAAATCTTATTGCATCTGCTTCCTGTCGCAATATGTTTATGACAGAGATATGCAACTTAAGTCGTACGATTGATCCCTGTTAGTGCAAACAATCTGCTGCAAATGACAGTCATCTTCAGTGTGCAGATATTTGCTTTAAATCACAGTAATGATGCCAGTGACAGTGCTTATCTGGCACTC
This sequence comes from Cirrhinus molitorella, assembly GCA_033026305.1. Taxonomy (NCBI): domain Eukaryota; kingdom Metazoa; phylum Chordata; class Actinopteri; order Cypriniformes; family Cyprinidae; genus Cirrhinus; species Cirrhinus molitorella. Next base: position 23,818,924 of record CM065122.1, on the reverse strand, counting down.
TTTTATTATCTTTTCAGAAACAAATTGGGACCGAAAATACTTCGAAATAGCCAATGGCCCTTAAAGGACACTTGCACAGTGCCATTTGTAAACGCCTGATGAAATTTCCATATCGAGTCAGCATTCTAGGACAGTGTTAACTCTCTTGAGGGAACAAACTGCTCACCACAGATCATTAGACAGTACAGGGGATGTATGAAATAACATAAACACAATATGAAAAAGGAAACCTTTTGTAACCAAGACCCCCAGGCTGTTTCCTACATCCGGACAGGTTTATGTCTGGACAAAGGATGTTAACTGTTAAATGTGGTGAGGGATCTGTACTAGTGTGGGCAGTCATCTTGGCAAAGTCATTACATCTGATGTTTGCTCAGCCAAGTAATATGAGGTTTTCACAGGATCAGGTACATGATATGTTCCTAAAACAGTTACCTCATGATATTCCTATATACTAGAGCGATGGTGCCTCCATAAAAACCGCTAAATTCTTTTACCAAGTTGAGAAAAGAACTCTTCTTGACCTCCCAATGACCAAATCTGAACCTTTAATGGACATTCTAAACCATTACAAACTGCGGGCATTTCTTCTCGAAGGAAGTTTTAAGTAGGGGGTAAAGAAGGTGCTAGGTTTCACTGCACTACGAACATGACACAATTTAAGTACTAAAGTAATACATTTAATGAGAAAGTTTAACCAAAAATTAAATATCTGTGGCGTAAATAAAAAACTCACCCTCGTGTGCATATCAAGCATATTTAAAAAAATTCCGTTCTGAAACTGTTTTGGTTACTATTAATTGTATTGTTCCAACAGAAACATTTCTATATATTCTTTTGTATTCCAGAGCATAAAGAAAGTCATGTTTGGAAGAGAGAAAGTTGGGTTTGGAGTGACATTACGGTGAATTATCCCTTTAAAGTCCACATGAAATCAAAACTTTTTTGGAGTTTTTTGGCTTTTAGTATGAATATGTTATCTGTAAGCTAGTGTGCTTCAAAACAATGAAAAAAATCGCATTTAGAAGATATAAGCATTAAAAACTTACAGTCTCTAACCTCTGCCAATATGGATCAACAATGTAATGACATCACCCTGCACTTCAGCTTCTCATCAAACTTTCTGTCCAATCAAATGCTCTCTATAATCCGAAGCGTTCCGCCTCCTACACTATAAATAGATGCTAAAATTGGTCACTTGCTCACAGAAATTGTATTATATGTACAGTGAATGGCACATATAAATAGGGATTTTTCAAACTCTGCTGCTCTGTGTTTCACTGAGACCTGGCTGAACGATGCGATCCCGGACAACGCGCTTCATCTGCCCGGCTTCTTGCTGTTTAGAGCGGATCGCGACGCAGAATCAACGGGGAAATCGCGTGGCGGCGGGACGTGCTTTTACATCAATGAAAGGTGGTGTACAGATGTAACAGTATTAACCAAAATGTGCTGTTATGATCTAGAAGCGCTTTTCATAAACTGCAAGCCGTTCTACTCGCCGCGAGAGTTTTGCTCGTTCATTCTGATTAGTGTTTACATTCCACCGCAAGCGAACGTGAGTCTGGCTTTACAGAAACTTGCCGACCAGATCACAGAAATCGAACAAAAACACCCGGACTCTGTTTTAATAATCCTTGGGGATTTTAACAAAGCAAATCTCTTCCTTGAACTGCCAAAATACAGTCAGCATGTTACATGTCCCACCAGAGACAGTAATATATTGGATCACTGCTATACCACAATAAAGAATGCATACCACTCTGTCCCGCGGGCAGCTTTGGGACTATCCGATCACTGCCTGGTTCATCTTATACCAACCTACAGGCAAAAACTTAAATCTGCTAAACCTGTAGTAAAGACTGTAAAAAGATGGACCACAGAAACAGAGCAGGCCTTACAAGCCTGTTTTGAATGGACTGATTGGAGTGTTTTTGAAGCTGCTGCCACCAATCTGGACGAGCTCACAGAGACTGTAACTTCATACATCAGTTTCTGTGAAGATATGTGCATTCCTACCAGGACTTATTTAACCTACAACAATGACAAACCATGGTTCAATGCAAAACTCAGACAGCTCCGTCAGGCCAAAGAAGATGCTTACAGGAATGGGGACAAAGTCTTGTATAAACAGGCCAAATACACACTGGAAAAGGAGATCAAAGCGGCAAAGAGGAATTATTCTGAAAAATTAAGGAACCAATTCTATTCCCATGACTCTTTATCAGTGTGGAAAGGTCTGAAGGACATCACTGGCTACAAGACACCATCCCCCAGCACTGTGGACAGTCAACATCTGGCAGATGAACTGAATGAGTTCTATTGTAGGTTTGAAAAAACACCATTTACACCTTCAACAACCCCCCTCCCCCTCACCCCTCCTTTACAAATCAGCGAAGAAGACGTCCGCAAAGTCTTCAAAAAGAACAAAAGGAAAAAGGCAAAAGGTCCAGATGGTGTGACAACAGCCTGTCTGAAAACCTGTGCTGATCAGCTGGCCCCTATATTTCAACTAATCTTCAATAAATCACTAGCGTTGTGCGAAGTCCCTGCTTGCTTCAAACGCTCCACCATCATCCCCATTCCAAAAAAACCCAAGATAACAGGACTTAATGACTACAGACCTGTGGCGCTAACGTCTGTCGTCATGAAGTCGTTTGAAAAACTGGTTCTGGCTTATCTGAAGGACATCACCGGACCCTTACTGGACCCCCTGCAGTTTGCTTACCGAGCAAACAGGTCTGTGGATGATGCTGTAAACATGGGTTTGCATTTCATCCTGCAGCATCTGGATAAATCAGGGACTTATGTAAGGATCCTGTTTGTGGACTTCAGCTCCGCCTTTAACACTATCATCCCAAACCTCCTCCTGCCCAAACTAACTCAGCTCTCTGTGCCCACCTCTGTCTGTCAGTGGATTTCCAGCTTCCTGACAGACAGACAGCAGCTAGTGAGGCTGGGAAAATACTCATCCAGCACCCGCACCATCAGCACTGGCGCCCCTCAGGGTTGTGTTCTCTCCCCTCTGCTCTTCTCCCTGTACACCAACGACTGCACCTCTAAAGACCCCTCTGTCAAGCTCCTGAAGTTTGCGGATGACACCACACTCATCGGTCTCATTCAGAACGGTGATGAGTCTGCTTACAGACAGGAGGTTAAAGAGCTGGCTGAATGGTGCAGTCACAATAACCTGGAGCTCAACACGCTCAAAACAGTGGAGATGATCGTGGACTTCAGGAGGAAGCCTCCTGCTCTCCCCCCACTCACCATCATGAACAGCACTGTAAAAACAGTGGAGTCATTCAGGTTCCTAGGCAACAACATTTCTCAGGACCTGAAGTGGGACATTCACATTGACTCCATTGTGAAAAAGGCCCAGCAGAGACTGTACTTCCTCCGTCAACTGAGGAAGTTCAACCTGCCACAAGATCTGCTGAAACAGTTCTACTCTGCCATCATCGAATCCGTCCTGTGCACTTCAATTACTGTCTGGTTCAGCTCAGCTACCAGTTCTGACCTCAGAAGACTACGCCGGATAGTCCGGTGTGCTGAGCGGATCATTGGTACAACCCTCCCCACTCTTCAAGATCTGTACCTGTCCAGAGTGCGCAAAAGGGCTAGTAAAATCACTCTGGACCCCTCACATCCCGCACACTCGCTTTTTGAACTGTTGCCATCTGGTCGACGCTACAGAGCCCTGAGCACTAGAACGACCAGGCACAGGAACAGTTTCTTCCCTCAAGCAGTCCATCTCATGAACACTTAAAAAAAATAAATAAATAATAACACAGAACAATAACACTATTATACACTCATTCATTTATTTAAAACACATACTTGTTTACATTTCTCATTTCTAATTTGCACCTGTACATAATAAATTGTTTACATTTGTCTATTTTTAGTTTATTTAAATTGTATATTGAGTATTTGCCTTTTTGCACTTTTTTCTGTATATTTTCTGTATATATATATTGTTCTTTTATTATCTGTGTGTCTTTTCTTGTCATTGTCATTCTGTTGCACTGTGGAGCTTCTGTCACTAAAACAAATTCCTAGTATGTGCAAACATACCTGGCAATAAAGCTCATTCTGATTCTGATTCTGATTCATATAGGGCAGCAGTTCCCAATCCCAGTCCAACACTGTCTGATCCAGGCCAGAGACATGATAGCACAGAGCGGATCATATGTGTGAATTGGTGCAGACCACAAAATGTATCGGACCCATTTTAATTCTACACAGTTTAATGCTATCATTTATCACAATATGAATACAATTGTGACTGTCATAAACTGTCAAATGCAGCTTTACCAAACTATGGCTCTGGCCCAAGACATGATATAAGCGAAACTTTATTGGCTATTAAAAAAAAAAAAAAAAAGTGGGGGTACTGCTTGATATGTCCCACCCTGTCTTCCTGTTTCAGTTGACATTATGTCAACACATAGAATAACGTTGCATGTTTCAAAGCTCATTTTAGACTAGAAAATAAATATAAATTCAAGTTATAAAAAAATTATTGTACATACAAATGTGTTTTCTAAACTTTTTTGTCATTTTTAATGCACTTTCATAAAATAATAACTCTGAGAGCAAAAAATTTGAGCGTCATGCATAACTGACAAAGTCCTATTATGGAATGCATATTTGGTGTAGCTGGCACCAGTGCTCCAATTGAGGGGGGGCTGGGGGGATCCGGGACACCCCATAAGGCATTAGGGACCCCCCATAAGAAGTAAAAAAAAATAGATTTGGATATCTTATAGATATTTTATATTAGTATTATCAACAACAAATACACATCTGAAAAAACGGTAACGCTTTAAATTACAGCCCGCAAAGAACTATGTAAGTATGCTGAACTTACAGCGTACTTATAAAGAACGTACGTGTAGGTATAAGGGAACAATATGTTAAGTTCGGGTAATAAGGGGGTAATAAGACTGATAATTAACCTGCAAAGAACTATGTAAGTATAAAGAATTTACGGTGTACTTACTGTGTAATTATAAAGAACGTACGTGTAGGTATAAGGGAACAATATGTTACGTTCGGGTAATAAGGGGGTAATAAAACTGACAATTAACCCGCAAAGACCTATGTAAGTAACTGAAGTTACACCGTAACTTTGTTGTAATTACAGTATACCTATTTAGTACATCCATGTAGGCATAAGGGAATAGCATGCGATATTTGGGAAATAACGGGGGTAATAACCTGTGAATTTTTTTTTATACTGTAGCCTATCATTTATAACTAGGCTATTTAAAACTAAGGGCTACTATAATTAGGCTACATCGTATGGTACAGTGTACTGTATATGGCCTAAACAACAGTCTTATGTTGTGAATATGATTTAAAAAGACAATGTACTTTTCATAATTTTATATTAATGTTTTTTACAGGCCTAGATAGACTATTTCTTATAGCGTAGCTACATATTTAATATTAAAGGATACATGATGGAGATTTCACAACAAAACTAGACATCCAGTGAAATTAGTTGAGTTTATAATTTATCATTCACATGTCTCCTTACCTTATGAAAGCTTATTGATTACCCTCTTGTATCCTTTAATATTAAATATGTAGCTACGCTATAAGAAATAGTCTATCTAGGCCTGTAAAAAACATTAATATAAAATTATGAAAAGTACATTGTCTTTTTAAATCATATTCACAACATAAGACTGTTGTTTAGGCCATATACAGTACACTGTACCATACGATGTAGCCTAATTATAGTAGCCCTTAGTTTTAAATAGCCTAGTTATAAATGATAGGCTACAGTATATAAAAAAAAAAAATTCACAGGTTATTACCCCCGTTATTTCCCAAATATCGCATGCTATTCCCTTATACCTACATGGATGTACTAAATAGGTATACTGTAATTACAACAAAGTTACGGTGTAACTTCAGTTTACTTACATAGGTCTTTGCGGATTAATTATCAGTCTTATTACCCCCTTATTACCCGAACTTAACATATTGTTCCCTTATACCTACACGTATGTTCTTTATAAGTACTCTGTAAGTTCAGCATACTTACATAGTTCTTTGCGGGCTGTAATTTAAAGCATTACCGAAAAAACTTTTGAGGGCGGCGGCGTTTCACTTCCAACTGCTCTGAGACTTCACTTCAGCCAACAGAAATGCTTCTCTATCGGTGCGCCTCAGATCGTGAAAGCAGAGACGATGTAAATAATAGATTCAGTGTGCAGTTTAGAAAGCCTCATTTATTAAAATGGAAGTTTGTGAAATTACGATGAACTAAGTATTCATTCAAGGAAAATAGTTTCAAACAAAGTCATTCACAGCTGATCCGCTGCGCACATTTCTGTTTCGTTTTTGAAAGAATCTTCATTTTTGAACAGCCCTTTGAATCAATCGATTACATAAATGATTCAGTGACAAGACAATGACTTGCTGCCATCTACTGGCGGTTTGTTTCATTTTTTAAGTAGCCTATTAATTGAGTCATTTAAATTTCATATTTCAATATTCAAAACTTTATATTTAAAACATTATAATTATGAAATGCAGTAATGCCCCCTCTGATTCCTGTCAAAAAGTCTGTAAATAGTCCTTAATGCATGAAGAGTTCTGTGCTATGCAAAGATGAATTGATGATGCTGACTTCTTTTGACTAGAAACTTACACTTCTTATGAATGACTTGAATTCATTGTTCAGTTACAATTTTTTGATAAAAGTTTATAAATCTAAATGTTTTGTTTGAAAATATTTTTAAATCTAAATGTTTTGAGGGCTTAGCTAATCAGGCCAATTGGAGACAATTAGCCTACTAATCATTCACATTTTTTATTAAATCATTCATTAATGTCACTAATCAGTCTTTTTATTATTATTATTATTTTATTAAAGACAATGGGTCATTAATGATGCTTACATTATAGCATGTGCAAATTCACACACAACATATCTTTAATTTGGCCAGAATTGCAGGTGTCTTTATATCCAATAATAGCAAGTTTGAAACAAGTTTAAAGTTATAATAGATTTTAAAGAGTTTTATAATTAAATACATCCGAAAGGTCATTACCTTTTATTATTATTTTTATATATGTTATATAAATTTAAATATAATATTTATGTATGTGTTATTTTATTGTTTTACCTCTTAATATCATTATTATATGTTCAAGTTTGTTGCCACTGTTTTAGCTAAAATAGAAAAAAAAATCGCTTCCGGCTTCGCTACTGTTCGGACGCTCTTGCTTACTGCTCTGCGCTTTGCTTCCTGTTTATGTACTTTTCTCCGATATTTTTTCTAAGATTTTAATGAAGAAAACTCTGCCTCCCACTGCCAGCAGCTTACATTCCGGAGATGGGAAAACACAGCTGCCTACATTCAAAGTTAGTTGTTTAAAATGCAAACATTTTGAAAAGAACATTGAATAAAGCCATGCTCCAAATACGTGTTTTATTTTGTTGGGGGATTTTGGATGTTTTTTCATCTTTTTTAGAAATAAAATATAATAAAAAAGATACAGATGTATAGATATACAAACCCCTTCAAAATATAGATAGAAATAAATCAAAAAGTTTACATGTAAGTGCTGCTAAAATGGAGATATCAACGCTTAAAAGTGTGATGATTTCAGATGATTTCCTTCCACTAGTCTGTAACAGCACTTTATGAAAAACCAAATAATCAAAAATCGCAAAATTTCCCATTGCATGAGAAAAGTGTTTTTGCCTGTTGCCTTAACAGCTGTGATTCATTTTCAGTGAAGTTTCCCCATAATATTTGTATAGATCTTGTCTTGAAAAATGATGGAATTGCATCTGTAAACTCAAGTCCATTACAGCCTCTCAACATATAACTCAAAGTATCCATCTCCTGACTCTCTCTGCATGAATCAGAGGTTTCAGTCTCTCCAAGCACACAATGTGCAGTAAAACCATCTTAACATTTCAAGCAGAGGATAAATTCAGAGAAAGAAAATGTGTGCACTTGGCTCAAACCTGATGAGTCAGCCATGGTCATCTTATGCGGTGTGTTTAAGAGGGCCATTACACAGGGGCTGCAAATCCCCATAAGGCACAATTACCTGAATGAGCTGATTTATCTCCGCTCATCACAGCCTATTATTCCTTGAAACAAAGAGTGCTGGCCGGGCAAGACAGCCGCCTTATGGAAAAGAGCAGGCGATTTGTTTGTTTATTGGGAAAGTGGTACTGTATCTGTAATGGGTGGAAGTGGCCGCCCTGGACATTCAGCTGTGTGAATACTTCATAAATATTGCTCTAAACAAGCTACATGCTCGTTTAAGTGCTTGTTCACGTTTTTGGACAGCGTTATTGTGGCAAACACGCTGCGGCTTTGATATGTCTTCACAGCATTGCACGCTTTGCACACCTGCAAGTGAATTTAATGAGGCCATTACAGTGAAGAGCTGACATCTCTGTCGTGTGGAGAGGTATTCATGGTAGTAAGATGAAAACGCTGTATCACAACAATTATTTGTAACCTTTGGATATCGCTTGTGTGAAGCCTGGCATCAAAACCAAAGTAATCAGTAAAAGTCGGTAAGCATTCATTAGTTTGCTTTTGGTTTAACATCACAGCATCATGGCTGAGAAACAAGCTGAAATGACGGCAGAAAAAGGCGTTTTATTATACGAATTAATGGTCGTGCAGTGCTTTGTAAATATTTGATCAGCTCCAGTGGGGAAATAAAAATAATATTTTTATTTAAATAAAATAAAAAAGAGTGAACAATCACACTGTTCTAGTTACAGAAAGTAAATGCCCTTAATGTTGTTACAAACGTTGCGTCTACAGCAACCTCTACACTGACCTTGGTCACGACAGGTGCATCATGCTTCTCTTGCCTTGAATTTAAAATGGAGAAATTTACATGCATATCTGAATACTCACTCGGGAAAAGAACCTAAAAGCTGATGGGTGTAACTTGCATCATAAAAAAGAGAATCATGTTCACGAGTCCAGTATCGCAACACACTAAATAATTGCTAGAGGTTGTTAAAATTTCAACAAAGGCAGGGAGGAAATGAATGAATGGATTGAAGAACAGACCGGGAAGGTTCTGACCAGGTGTGACGCAGAGTGCTTGGGGTATAAGATTTTTTTTCCTTCTGTCTTTTTTCTTTGACAGAAACAAGACAAAACACAGGGCTCGGAGGGGCCCTTTGTGTCTCGACGGGTAAATGCTTCTGCTCTTTGAAGCAGCTCAACCTTTCAGGTGTTCATTATCCTTCAAAACAAATAGCTCCTTTACACAGACGTCCCTCATTTGTTTAAGACAATATCGTGTAATTAAAATCTAATCAGAGAAAGGAGGGAATCCATGAATATTTAAATCTGTTTGGCTTCTGAATCTTAATGAAATGGTAATTTATGATGGCTCCGGGCTTAATTCTAGCCAGGGAGCAAATTAACTGGATTTCCAGAGATTCCCTCAAGAAACTTCCTCTTTTTTTCCTATTGAGTGTGCTTAACATATGGAAATATGATTAAAACATCTATTTAAAGCCTGGACGATTAAAACGTATGTGAAAGTGCTTGTTAATGGGAGCTGAAGTATATGCACTTGTTGACTTCAAGGTCTGACAAAAAACTCAGCCAAGCATAATAACCCGAATTGAAGATTTGACATGAAAGCGCATCAACGAGAACAGTTTTTGACAAATGCTTTATCTGATAAAAGATGAGGTGAGAATACCTGATGAAAATGAAAGCTGTTTTCATCATGGAAGCTTAGCGCCCATGTAACGCTCTAGAAAATATCAAGAACAAGTCTGACTCCTAACATGAGGGATACGGATGCCGAGAGACATCAAAGTGAGTTTTCCGACATGAGTCTCTGACAGCGTTCTCAGAGGTGATAGCATAACCTATAAGTAGACTGACCATTAAAGCAATTACTGAGAGGCTAGTGTGTATGTTGTCATGAGTTGCTAATTTGGATTAGCATGTTCAGAGGAACTTTCTCACACTTACATCATTTTCACTTTCAGTTTATTGCCAAATTTGTTAAGTAATTAAAAAAAAATTGACTATTTAACTGCTATACGCACAAGTTTATTTACCATTATAGGGACTCCTTTGACATTTATTGTGTTTATACAGAACTAGGTTAACCCTCACAGAAACTGTGTGGTTTTACTATACTTGCGGGAACATAAAAATTTATCTAGGGCTCAGTGAATTTTAGCACCGGCCCTGGTTGCATCACCATTTCTCTATAGTGTGGCAGCATACAAATTCAACACCTGTTTCATTTATATGCATGTTTTTTTTTTTTTTTTTTTTTTAAACTTTTGTTAAAACATCATAAAATGAAAAGTTCATCAGAAAAAAAAATGATAATTTTGAGTACATGAGTAATCAAAGCCAGCAATGCCACCAAAGCATGTTCTCTCCTCGCATGTTAACGCTTCATTTAAAACGACGTGTGAAATCTGATTAAAGTCACATGAGGCAAAACTGATAGTTGTCAAATGGAGACCCACACATAATGGTCTGACTGTGAAATTGTGGCCCCAGGTTTTCAAACAGTATGAAAGCTTCTCTTTAGAGACACACTAAATGACTTGAACTTTCAGGTGTGGCAGATTTCAGCCAGAGATGGGCTATTATGATATCTTCCAGCAAAATCTAAAAAAAAAAAAAAAAGGTATTACACTGAGAATATTTGGATAAGGATACAGAACTGCTGGATGATTGTAACTAAACGTGACCTTGAGCTCTTCCTTAAATTCTTAAGAGTATTTTAAACATAATATTGCTTGTGTCATGTTTTATGGGAATGGTTTATAGTCAATGTCAGGGTTAAGTAATATCAGATATTCTGAGTAATGTATTGATTTAGCAGCGCATTAATTCTAATGCCAGTGAGAAACCACTGGTTTTACCTTATTTCAAGTTTGGAGTCTTTAGGACTCCAATGTTTTTTTTTTTTTATGTTTTTATGTTTTTTTTTCTTATGCTCACCAAGGATGCCTTTATATGATCACAAATACAATAACCATAGTACGGCTGGAAAATATTATTACAATTTGAAAGAACTGCTTCTTGATGTATTTGTGGAAACCGTGCTACATTTTTTTCAGGATTCTTTGATTAAAAACCTTTTTTTAAATAGTAAAGACACTTATAATGTTACAAAAGATTTGTCACTTTTGATCAATTTAAAGCATACCTGCTGAAAAAAAAAGTATTAATTTCTTTCAAAAACAAATCTTACTGACTCCAAACTTTCAAATAGTAGTACACATCATACACTACAATGTAAACTGATGTAGAATATAATCAGAAGTCGAAGCTCTAACACAGGTTCTGTTTATTTTGCTTTGTCGTTGATGTTATTCAGAGTTCATTTTACATCCATTCATGTTGCTTCAGGCCTTTGCTGTGTGTCCATTGTCTGTCAGCACTGCTACAATACCTTTATTTATCTTTCCATCCTTCTCATTTAGCAGACCACCCCTCCAAGCTGCCTGATAAGGGCACCAATAACTGACAACTCAAATAACAATGTGACTGTCTCTTCATCCACACAACAGCACTAAATACAGAGATACAGCAACTTCACTGCAATTAACCGTTGAAATCAGCCCCATTAAACCTTTTTGAAAATGCATTAACGTAGTTTAATTCAAATGCAGCACTTTGTGCACTTTTCTAACCACTTTAAATTTAAATCCAAAGCCCTATTTGCCTTGCCAAGTCATTACCAGACCTGCACTGCAGCATCTACTAAAGGAGCACATATAATAACAGCTGTGGGAGGATCTATGGGCATGAAATATTTATGTATTTAAAAGAGCGCTGTCAAAATAAAAGCCTCATAAAGACAGATATACAAGAAACAAGTGAAGGAGAAATGGAAAGTGCTCCGTTCTGTGAGACATGAATCCATAAGAGACTACGAGACTGGTTTCTTTAAGACGGAAGGTACAACAGTGCCCTCCTCTGAGGAAAGCAAGTAGAAAGTAAAGGAATTAACATTCAGTCATCATTTACTTTATTCTTGAACCTATATATATATATATATATATATATTTACCCTGTGAAATACAAAGATGCTAGACAGAATGAGAACTGACAGCCTCAGTCACAATTTACTTTCATTGCATCTTTTAATAGAAGTAAATTGTAAGTGAGACTCTCCTTGTGTGTTCCACAGTAGAAAGAAAATTACATACTATAAGTTTAGCACGACATTGAGGTTAATAAATGATGACAGAACCTTATTTTTTGGTTGAAGTAGTCATATTAAGCTAGTGGCAAACACAAAACAAGGCGAGCAGTCATCAAATATGTACATCGCCCTCTGGTGGTTGTAATGACAACATAAACACTGAAGATTAATAGCAGCGAACAACCACACATCAATGACACTTTTTAAAACACGTTTTAAAAAGAAATAAACGTGTACTTACAGTCGTGCTGGAACGTCTTGAGCATTTTGAAACAAGACACTAGGTCTTCATTTTCTTCTTTGGAATTTTTTGAGCTTTATGGGTAACGTGAAATAAATTCTCTCACAGCACTAATCAGTTTTAAATGAATGTAAATTTATGGAATCCCGTTTCATTTTATAGAGGAACTCAGTGGTTTGTAAATATAAGATGAAAGCTGAGGGAATGAATGCCGGCGTTGTTTAAACAGCCACTTTTATTTCCGCGTCATTGGAGATTTTGGTGTATAATCACCCATAAAGGCCAGAATATGAGAAATGATGGTAATGCGAGAGGCACTCGGGAACAAATGAGCAGCGGCGCGAAGCAGCGCTATTCCTGGATCCGCGAGCCGCTCCTTTACCGGCAGCGGCAGCGAAAACCCGCCGCAGACACATATCATCTCCTCTCATCTCATCTCTGAGTGACGAGAAACGACTGGTTTCAGATGTCTAATGAGCTGTGGGGTCAGTTCGCACTGTGCCATTTCTCAAAAAAAAAAATTAATTGGGGTGTTTAGTCACTGTCTCACCACAAAATTGGTCTAGAGATGTTTGTCCTTGCACACACCTTCCTTACAGTCGTCACACATTTGTTGAACCATTCTCATTCTCGATATAAATGTATTAATAATAACAATAATAAAATAGCTGCAAACAGCAATTAAGGGGCCAAGCACAAAGAAGGCGAGATTTAACAGTAGGTATTGTAGTTACAAAATTGATGTGGCGTGGTCAGTGTGAGGTGACAATGGCACAAAGGTAGTTTGGTGTAGGGTTTGCAGAGATACAGCCTCAGAGTTATTTTGGCATCACACCTCACATTTGTTGTGGCACTGTACAAAAACGGTTTCATCAATCAACATGAAATCAATAGATGATATAACAAAATTTTGGTGAAAATCTGAAAAATGGATGAGTTAGAAAAAGTTTTCAACATAAATCAAAATGGCAGACAGGAAGTTCTACTATGTAATTACAATAGGCTAATGCGAACAAAAGTTATTAGCATTTTTGGAAATAGTTATTACTTTTGACCAATAGGTGACGCTGTGACCATATTGATATAGTGTGAGGTAACAATGGCACACACAAAGTGGTGTCAGTATGTCAAAGCTTTGCAAAGATACAGCCTCAGACGCAGTTTGGCATGATTCCAGCTAATTCGTTGAGGAGTTAAACAATAAAACTTTTTGTCAGCATGGTCTGAAGATGATCTGAGCCAAAAGGCAAATAGTGATGCCAAAGATACGTTCGTAAAATATAACATTTTATGAAAAAAATGGCTGACATGGGAAAATTGGGTATGGTTTGACTCGGCATGCTCCACCAAATCTAAAGAGACCAGTTTTGTCATTTTTGGCATAACATTCAGAAGTTATTAGCAAAAATAGTAAGGTTGGGACAATAAATCGATTCATGGATTGATTCTGGATCGTGCTTGATTCCTCCAAATGCATCACAGTTGTCTTTGGAATCAATTCTGAGATTAGATTTTAATTGCAGATGGCGCTCTAATCTAGTGTTTATCTGCACACTCAAACGCTCACGAAGAAGAGTGCAGAAGAGCACTTGTGCGTTCGGCTGAGTCATGTAATTTCACCTCAGCTCAGAATGCTTTTATGACGCGAGATTTATGTAAACAGCCCACTGTGAACACCCTTGTAATTCGCTGCAATTTTTTTTAAATGTATGAATGATTATTTTGGGTTCAAGTGTATGTATGGATTTGGAAACAAGCAGAGCTCGGCATTTTGTAAAGTAAGCAGTGCCATCTGCTGTTAAAAACTAAGCTCAGAATCAATTTGAGAAAGAATCGCGATGCATTCGGAAAATGCTGTATCATTTCTCCATTCGGGTTGCAACGGTTTATCGTCTCATCCCTAAAAAAAAAAAAAAAAGAAAGCTGCAGAGATATAGCCGCACATTCATTTTTGCGTGCTCTTTGTAGAATTTGTTCAGGCGTTAACCAAGAACGGTTTGACTAATCAACTTGAATTCCATATTTTTTTGCCATCATGGTCTGAAGATGATCTGAGACAATTTCGGTGAAAATCAGACAAACCGAAAAAAGTCCGAAAAAAAAAAATTCAAACTAAAGTAGCAAAAAAAGGACACATTTTTACATTTTCAACTTAGCATAAGCCAAGGATTAAGAGAAAATAATTTTCCTTTTAGACCTTATGGTTCAAAAGTTATCATAGACATGAGTGAAATTTTGAACAAGTGGTGGCGCTAGAGAGTTTGAGTTAGAGATGCCAGACTTGCTATGGTTCATGTTGAGACTGTCCTCTATCAGTGTGCCAAATTTCATAACTTCTCAAGAGCGGAAGAAATGGAACAGAAATCTAACAAATACAACAGGTGCCTAAGCAACTTTTGGTGCTTGGCCCCTAATTTTTAGTAATTATTACAAGACCTGCACTAAAAAAGCTGTAAAGCTGCACTAGTCTAGTTTGAATAGTCAGTCATGGCTGGATTAAGGGCCTCTAAATACCAGGGGGCTCTAAAGCCACATATGACCCGTTACTGCCAAAAGAAGTTGAAAAAATGTCTAAAAAGACATGCCCTGCGGCCTCATGGGACCATGACTTTGGAAACAGAGTTCATGCTGATTTCAACAAGAACAAGACTAACTCAAAATGAAAAGAAACAGGGTTGGTTTTATCATATACAATAAATGTTTTAATAGCAATTTACAATGATATCTTCAGCTGAACAGGAGCAGAATATATCTTTCCCCACAAGACATGGACCAACGGTTGAAATACCACCAGGAATCTGTCTTTCAGATGTCTTTCCCTCCAGCGACAACAGCGTTTCTCACTTCAGCCAGATGCCTTTGTCCCCAACGTCTTCATTATAACCTTCAGCGTACTTCTTTCCTGGGAGCTAAGGAGAGATTTTCATGTCACATGTTAGATTCTTTAAAGCCCCGGTGTGCGATGGCAACATTTTACCGTGACCTTTAAAGAAATGCACTGAAAATAAAATAAAGTAAAAGACCAGACATGTAATCTATATTCATGAGCTTCCACACGTTCTCTTAGTTGAGGTGAAGCTCCATATGTTTTAGTGTGAGAACTGACAAGGTGGTGATCAGATGAGCAGATGAAAAATCTGATGGCTGAACACGACAAGGAGCTCATCACTCCCCAAGATCAATATAACAGTGCCAGGAATCATTAATGGCCATACAAAGTGCTTCTGTCACCCACTCCAGAAGTCTATTTGTCTTCTGATTTTGTAATGCCACTGACATCACTGAATGTCCTCAGGTGACACTCCTGCTTTGTGAAAATGCTCAATCATTATGCAGGCACTTGTTGGAACATTGTTTGAGCTCCAAGACACACAATAACTTGTACACAAATGTATCTGACAAAAGCACCATTTGAGGTGGATGTATCATCACTGAGACACCTAAAGCATCACTGCTTCCATTCTCTCTAAGAAATGGAGTTCATATTACCTGTCACTACTGATAAAATAAGAAGAATGGCTAACAGAGTTCAGACATAGCTGTACATGGCTGAAATTCAGAAATACAGTTGAGGTCAAGTTGTCAGAATCTGCAAAATGTTATTTTACCAAAGTACTCTTATTTTCGCTAAATAATTAACATTTTGCACCCCTGGCTCTTAAAGCATTGTTTTTCCTTCTTTAGCATCAGTGAGCGTTTGAACCTTCTGTAATAGTTGCATATGAGTCCCTCAGTTGTCCTCAGTATAAAAAGATGAATCTCAAAATCATACAGTCATTGTTGGAAAGTTTTAAAATTCACAAAAATGCTGAAAGACCTTAGAATTTTGTGGTTTTTCTGAAGAACAGCAGCAACTGTTCCGAACAAAAAAGGGACTCATGAACAACCATCCCTAAACAAAAAAAAACATGTGGATCATTCAGGTAACAACATAGTATTAAGAACCAAGTGTATGTAAACTTGAGTCATTTTAATAAATTCAACAGTGTAAACTTTTCAGTCATTTAAGACAAACCCAAGTTAAACATCTATTGAAATACAAGCTGTTTTCAAAGCATAATGCAACATGTGGAAATGGCAGGCAAATGTAGAAATTCAAATCCAATAAATCAAAGTGTATAATCTCTTCTTTTATTTGAAATATCTTATTCAGGTCAGTACTAAATAAAAAAAAAAAACATGTATTTTGTATAATCCCTATTATTTTGGTAAAATACTTAACATTTTGCAGATTCTGCAAAGTGTATGTAAACTTTTGACCTCAAATGTAGTTGCACATGGCCAAATCACATTAAGTGGCACAGTTTCAGTGGAGGGCACATACCGATTTGAAAGCATAGTAGGCAGCATCAAACTCATGAGCACCGACTGTGACTTCTGGAAGATATCTGGGGATGCAGGTCATGTTGGCTACTCTTTGCTTGTCCTCCACCCTAGTGAATGGGAAAAGTGGGAGAAAAGGCACATTTGCAAGATGAAACAAAATTACTGCAGAACCATCCACTTTTCACAATTCACATGCAATTTTTTATGATTCTTGAAGCAGGCAGCAGGCAAAGTTTATTCTGCATTAAACTAGTTTAAGTAAATCTGTTTAATCTCAGTATTGTTCAAAGTAATTAAATGTCTGTTCTTTAGTTTTTTGAAAAACTAGGTATTGTAAAAGGTATTGTATTTGCTGTTGACATTTAAGGTACAATAGTTGAGAAGATGATAAATAGCTGGCTGACTTTTCCATTTATTGACATGACATGGTTAGATTGAGGTGGTTAAAGGGGACATCGGATGCCCATTTTCCACAAGTTGGTATGATTCTTTATGGTCTTAGAACAACACCCTTTTTACCTTGTCAAGAACAGCTCTGTTCACAGCAACCCATTTCGCCGAATGTCTCTTCAAGTGATACTGCGCTACTGCTCACCCCACCCTTCTCTTCAGTTTTTTGTGTATGTGGTGGCGAGTTACCATCAGTGTTGGGAAAAGTTACTTTTAAAAGCATTACAATATTACATGACTCCCTAAAAAAGTAATTAATTACAGTATGTTACTTTCGCATTACTTTTTATATCTGGACTTGTTAGTTTTTTGTTTTTGTTTTTTTACATAAAAAGTTCTATTTTTAGCACGTAAAAGCCCTTTCACACCAAAAAGTAAAATGAATTCGCATCAGGCTGAAGGAAAAAGTAAATTCATGTCTGTACAGTAGAACACAGGAGAAGGTGTTAGTTTATCTACTGTCATTTTTGCTTATTAGTATGGTTGAATTGGATCAAAAGTCAGCAGCAAAGACATTGGTTAATAAAATGGGAATAAATAGATTAAGGATATTTGTGTTATTTAACATTTAATTATTGCAGGTTTGTGTCATATTCAGAGTTTTCATTTCACCATTTTAATTCATTTTGATGAATACTGAATCAGGTTTTTTTTTTTTTTGCAAGTGAGATAAATTAAGGCATGTTCACATTTAGTCTTGAACTACAGTAACGTGTTTACACAGTACACGCCTCTGTACTTGCAATTTCTCTCAACATGGGGAAGGAGACTTGTTAGTCAATAAATGAGAAAAAGTAACTGGTGTTACTTATTTGAAAAAAGTAAATCAGATATTTTCTTGTAAATGAAAAAAGTAATGCATTACTTTACTAGTTACTTGAAAAAAGTAATCTCTTTATGTAACCTGTGATACTTGTAATGCATTACACCCCTAACACTGGTTACCATCATGAACAAAACTAATCCACAGCATCCTCAGTGGCTCTGATGTTGGGAGAAAATGAAGACTCATTTGTAGTTAGACTGTTATATCCAACTACAAAACACCGGCAGCTGATAAACACCTGAGAGTCCATCAGCGGTCGTGGAAAGGGCCTGAGCAGTATGGTGTCATACTGGTCAAAAAGGGGGTTTAGTGTTTTTGGCGATAAAAAAATAAGAAATGAATGGATTTTTATCATTGTAGGGCAGGGTTTTATCACACTGCAAAGACACATTTACATGCGGCAAACCAGAACTAAATGACAGATAATATTTCCAGCAAAAGAAACTGTCTATAGTAGGAAACAAAACTGAAATGTAGATCAAGCAAAATGTAGAATCAAGCACTCACAGCATTCGCATATGGTGGAAAGTGACATCATCTTGCTCCAGCCAAGGGCCCTTCTCAAATTTGAGGTATTCAATATCCTCCACAACCTGAAGTTGAAAAACAGAGTCAGAGCAGTGACATTTGCCTACCTCAGTCTGCTCCACATACACAGGGTCTCTGCAGATATGAACAACTGAAATTTAAGACATTTAAAGACCTTTTTAACACCACCTTATATGAAATTTAAGACCTAAACCTGTAATGGAAATACACAATATTCCACACAAAATATCCTCATAAAAGTACCACATCACCGAGATTTTTGGTGGTGTAAACAATTTATTCAGAAGCAATTTACATTGTTCTATCAGCTTTTATATACTTAAATCTGCATATTTTTATGTACCTTTACAAAGGCCCTTTTTTTTGTTACTTTTGAAATGTATGCATTACCTTTCATGTCAAAAGAAAAATCATTCTTGCGTTTCGATGCTTCGCTGGTTATTTGGTCTGTCCAATAATTGTAAACAGTCATTAGGTTCGTCAGATTGAAGATATTTTAGGGGTTAATGTGACCAAAATATTTAAGACCAATCGAATCTGAATTTAAGACATTTTAAGACTTTAAGGCCTTTAATTTGGAAAACGTTATTTAATATATTTTAAGACTTTTTAAGGACCCGCGGACACCCTGCATACAGGTTCGATACTTACCCTCTCGATGTCCTGGGCTTGGGTTGCATCATAGGCAAGAACCTCTGTCTCTTCACTGAAAATCAGATACAGGTTATTAACACATTAATATCTGCAGTTTTTTGTATAATGTAAATACATTACTTACATTAATTATAACATTTATATACACAATTAGGGCGTGTTCATACTTGGCATCTTTTTGGACAAAAAAATCGACAAGGGCATTTTTTTAGTAAATCTGCCAGCGTTGCAGCCGAGGGTGTCTTTTGATGCTATAACAACAGTTGCAACGGTATGAATGTGAGAAATGTCGAGAAAAGCAGAAGCTCACTCTTGCGTTGGCTTTTTTAATTTATTTATTTGTCATTTTCGCCTTTTATTTGATAGGACAGTATTTAAACAGGAAGCGGAGTGGGAGAGAGAGAGGGGGACGGGACCAGGAAAGGTCTGCGAGTTGCAGAGACTATGTGCAGCTCCGATAGCCTAGTAGCGCCGTTGTGCTTTGGGCGTCCCTTTTCCGAGTTCACAACAATTAAACCTATCTACCAGCACCTTCTCCATTTTTGTTGTTGTTGTTGTTGTTGTTATGGCAACGACAGGTCTCGCTACTCACTTGTCATTGGTCAGCTGTCAAAAAGGCGCTTGACATAGGGCATTCTTTTCAGAAAAGTTGAACTTTTTTTAACTTGAAAAGACGCTCTGAGCTGCAGAAAAAGACGCTGGTGGTGGCGTTAAAAAAAAAAAAAAACGCTCAGGACTTTTTTGAAAACACGGTCTACTCCATATGGTTATAATGTAAAACAGATGCTGGAAGTTGTGTGAGAACAGGGCCTTAAAGTTTTGAAACATTTTATATTTGTTACATTTACCAAAACAAAAGTAGTGGGTTAGGAACTGACCTGATTTTAGGAAGGAAGTTCTTCTTGTATGCCGTCTCAACGCTCTTCAGGTAGCTTAAAGGAACATTCTGGAGGTATGACTGTGTAAGTAAGGCAATGATATTTCAAATTTAGTTATGTGATGTCAGTCATTCAGACACAACTTTATAATATAAATAATTCTTTACTCAAAACCAAAAAGCTTTAGTCAGAAAGCAGGATAGTTTTAGCATAAAAGCTGGAATAGAAAAACAGATCTAGCTTGACTTCACATGAAAATGCAAAAAGATTTTGTTGATTATTTCCACAATTATACAATGTACAAATCAAAAAATAAATAAGAAATTAATTTATGTTCTTATTTTTGTACATTAAAATCAAAATATTAATTATTCAGACCAAAGAGTCTAATCAACAGGTTACCCTCCTCACACAAACCTTTCCTGATGCCTTGAGATTCTTCTGGACCTCTTCAGCAGGTACATCCACATAGATGACCAAATGAGGGGGCAGAAACTCACAGATACTGACACTCTTAACCTCATTATAGTGATCCACACCTGCAGAATAGCAACACACATCATACATCCATTTCCTTTCAATAAAAAAACAGCTCTGATATACTGTTGTAATATGACCACCAGCATTTGTTTTTATTTTTCCAAACATTTCATATTATCAATTTCAAAGATAATCACTCACACTGCTTTCGGATGAAGCCTTCTTTGAACATGGCCTCCAAAAATACAATGTCACTAAATGGAGATCGTTCCAGAATAACTCCTTGTCCTGAGAGAGGGAAACAGAAAATACACTTGTGTTGTAAGGTTTTAATTTCCAATCACAACATCAAACTGTGCGTTATAGAAGTTTTGAGTATTAAACAGCTTTGGTTACCTGTAGAGAGCAGGTGTTCAACAGCATCAGAGTACTGCAGCAGCCTCATGAGGTACATCCAACTCTGCAGGCGGTAAGAGTTACCGTCACTGGCTTTGGGCTCCAAGTAAAACTTCTCCAGACTGCAGTTTCCATTAAAAGCCTTGTCTAGAGGAACTTTCTCCTTTGTCATTTTGTCCACATAATGCGTGTCTGGCTCTGGCATGTACAGCATTCCTGACAAGAGAAACATTGAATAATTTTATTTTATGTACACATACAGACACTTAACATATATAAAAGAACAGAGAGTTGAATATTATCTTACCCAACTTATCAGCCAATTTTTGTGCAAGTGCTCCCTTTCCAGATGCCAAGTTGCCGTCAATGGAAATGATCTTGCTGTGTTCCTTAAAGCGGGAGGTAGTCCTCTCCCCTAGAGCATAAGCCCACCATCCATACCGCAGGTTTCTGACAGCACTTGTGTGGATTTGAGCCTTAAGGGTATAAAACATCCAGTAAATAGGATGATGTACTCATGACAGCTTGTACATAGTCATTATTCGTTACAATATCTCTCTATATATTGAAACGGTTTTTAAATACGAAACAACAAAACAGTTTGTTTTGACAGAACTAACGTTAGTGGGAGCCGCATACGGACTTTCATTGGTGTATACTAGTCTAGTCTGAACTAACGTCAATGCACGTTTATATAAATGCTACACTGATTAAGTAAAAATATGAGCTAGATGCATCAATGTGACAGTAAGAACTGCTGTAGTTTCTCTGTTGTCCTTCAGTCTGGACTACATGAGGCCCGACAGAACAGATTAACCTTTCGTCTGGAGTGTAAAGGCTGTTTTTCATTCTTACCGTCGCCACAAGCGATACTGCTTTCCAAGCTGCTGCACCCGAGGGCACAACCAGCCGAAATAACCGCAACGCCATCGCGAAACTTCACAAACTCCAGTGAGTCTGATGATCCTCAATGTCGCTGAAGGATCTCTGTGTCGTGTCGCAGGAGTTTTGCGTAATCAGTGTGTCACGTGGTTTCTTCATATGAAAAAAGCCCTGGCCAAAAATGAAAATGATAAAGCACTTGTTTAATTTGTTAAACACATTATTTCTTATAGACGTATTAGGAGATAGATAGTTCTTGCATTTCTATATTTAATTATACGTTATTTTATTGTGTTTCTTGTCGTATTATTGTATTTGAACTGTACAGTCTTCCACCACAGGTTGGGTTAAATAACAACAACAACAACAAGAAAAAATAATAAGTAAATAAATAAAAAAACATCATAATTACCATCATCATGACTACTAAAAATAAACTATTAAACATTAAAAAAAAAAACATCTTGGATGTTATTGTAATGTTATTGTAAGTCAATAAAATAGTTATGAAAACTGTTACAATTAAACTGCCTACTAAATAAATAACTAAATTAATCTATTAAAAACGAACAAAACAAACAAATCTATTTACTATCATCATAGATCCAATATGTGAACCTATAGCTCCCTTTCGTCACCAGCGCGATGGCTACTGACACAAACCAGAAGTTATACTTTCTTTCTTTCTTTCTTTCTTTCTTTCTTTCATTCATTCTTTTAGTACTATATGCATGACCACGTACGATATATATATATATATATATATATATATATATATATATATATATACATATATACATATATCATGTTGCTTGAATAAAAAAGAAATTAAGAAGTTTTATAATAATAAAAAAAAAGTTTATATATACACACATTGATGTATGGTTTGTTAGGATCGGACAATATTTGGCCGAGATACAACTATTTGATAATCTGAAATGTGAGGGTGCAGAAAAAACGAAATATTGAGAAAATCGCCTTTTGGCTATTGCTACAAATATACCCGTGCTACTTTGAGGCCCAGGGTCACATATCATAATGTACTGATAAATGGTCATTGTCACAAAAATTTCAGTTGAATTTTGGCATTTATTTATTTGAGTCAAAACATTCAACATAATTCAGTTATGTAGATCACTTCACATGAATAGGAAGGAGTTGATTACTGATACAATAAACTGTTTATTTGTATTGTGTTAATTAAGTAATGATTCTGAACCATCATTTGCTCAACAGATAAATATGAACTTATTACAAAAAACAATCATTATTTTTTTTTAGCTAATACCGTTATGTAAAATAATTTCATGTAACTGTTACCAGCAGTAGATTACCAACCATATAGCAGTTAAGCCAAAACCTAGGAACAGTCCAAAAGAAAGAAGGAGCAGTTCTAGTTAAAGCAGGTTACATTCAGGTTTAGTTCATTAAAAAAAAGAACTGTTTATGATTACACAGAGCTTTATTTCTTATTTGTATAGTTAAGCATTATTTGTGTGATGTCTTTCTAAGAAGTTGATGAAAAATGTGTTTTTGATTTGATTCCAGTTTTTCTGCTGGTTATTGATCTGTGCAGCTACACATGGCTTGATCTGGGACATATGATCAGGTATTCAGGAAGAGCTTGCTGACCACTGAAGATGACATATGTCTCTCGCAAGTCAGACAAGCTATCAAAATGATCTTTACTTAAGGTAGGCGGCAAACTCAAATGTGGAGAAAGAGTCATGGATTTCCCAGTGAGGACCTGGGCCTGAATGATGTAGATGTACTGCTCATTTTCCTGATCCTTCCACAGCTTCATTGCTCCATCCACTGTACTGCTGAAATAAATTCCACTGCCATACCTTTGCTCTAGAAATGAAGAAAAATTATCTTTAAAGAAGATATCCATAACTTGATGCCAAACATCACCTTAAAAACACATCATAAATTCTTAAAAATATATTTTACCAATAAATGTCTTTAGAAAAGAATGGAAAACCCTAATTATTATGTTGATTGTCTTCACATTTGTTTTACCTGCAGGTGGGGAGAACTCTTTCTGAAAGCCTACTCTGCAGATGAGATCACAGAACTGAGCAGACACACGCTGGTAGAGGCGCTTCGGTTTGTCTTTTAGTCTCTGCATATTCGTTTCGAATAACTGCTTCAGCACAATGTTCTCTAGCTTCTCCACCTGTAACAACCAGTGCAACCACATCCTGTTAGTACTACAGTATACTTCTAAACTTCACTATTGCTGCCTTTGTATATTATTGTTGAACAAAGAGGGGAAAAAAATGAATAAAAAATTAAATGGACTACATTAAGCAAAGCACTGTTATTATTTATTAAAAAAAAAAAAAAAAAAAACCTCCAATGATGTTCTCAGAAAATATGTAGCATTGTGATTGGGATGGCAGTTTACAATCACCTTTACAAAATGGAGCCCACAAACATTGAAAGCTTTCCTTGCTTCTTTTCCAATATAATCATTCCTGGTCACAGATGTTCTTGCGTAAAATGAATTGTTAAGGGACATGAAAGGAGTCATCAGGCCTGTAAAATAAAGGATACAAGACTGAATCTGGTCATCCAGATGTTATGAGAGATAAAATTAACATCAGCATCATAATGAGAAAAATGTATAACTACAACTATAATTTATTTACAGCTGAAGTATTAGAACATACATGTCCTTCTCATAGGGCTCACTTGCCCAGTGTTGTCAATCACTGTCAAGGACTTAAAGTTGAATCTGTGGTTATTGAACACACGATTTTCCAGCCCTGCTAGATAAGCTTTCTCCAAAACTGCACTGTTTTCAGGTGTTTGTATCCAAGGTACATCTTTACAGCTCCAGCGAACCACAGAATACAGCATTTCACATTCTTCAGCTCCAGCGAACAGTTCCTGGGCCTTACAAAACATGGACTCCACCTCAATTGCTGCACAACTGACATCTGAAGGATTTCCAGTGATGGTTATGCCACCTTTACCATACTTGAAGAACTCATTGATGTGAACTTGAAACTTGTTTTGGAGAAAGTGCAGGTTTTCATGATCTCTTTGGTCAAAATATATGACATGATTATTCTTTATGGTCATGTTATCTGACTGCTTTAGCATATTAAGCACCCATGCTTTTGCTTCTGTCAGAGCTTCAGCTGAGTTACTGTTGAACAGAATAGTGGGGACTTCATTTGCTGCGGATCCTTTGGATGCTGAAGCAAATCCTGAAAGTGTTTGAGAGTCATATAAGAATATTTATCAGTAGTTGTCATGAATATCTGCATTATTACAATATCAATATGGGCAAAATCAGTAACATTTTCAGTGTAATTTATTTTTCTCACTTGTCACATCATTGCATAGTTCTGGAGACTTTGCCTCTCCCTTCCTTATTTTCATCTCTTTTTCAAAACCCTAAATCGGATATGTGGAAAAAAGTTTATGTTCTGCTGAATTGCATTGCGCTGAAAAACAGTTCATACATAGTGTCACGAGTGTCGTGCGGGAGGACAAACGAGGAGTACGGATCACAATCAGGTAGAAAACAAGTCTTTAATGAACAAATCCACAACATATAATCCAAATGGAGGCAGGCAAGGAGACACGCACACAAAGACGAGAACAGACAACCAAACACTGAACAGAATCCAACTTAAATAGGGTGGTAACGAGACACAGACAGGTGATCGTGATTATCCAATAATGACATAATTAGGGGAGGGACAGGTACAAAACCAAATAAGGGCAAAAAGGAAGTGGAAGGAACCAAAGACAAACAGGACTAAACCAAAGCAAAACACAACAAAAGAGTCCCAAAACCTGACACATAGCATTCACCACCTTCATTATTGTATTACCCTTTGGAAAAACAATATCTTATTAAAATTCTTATTGAGCTACAGAACTTTTTTAACTGATTGCTGTTCTTTTTCCACTAAGTGTTTAGCAAAATTCAGTCTTACCTTTTCCCGTATATTGCCAAATCGCGAACTGTCGTTTGATGAGGAAGTCATGCTCTGATTTCTATCTTTCACAGCTCCACTGTACGAGGCAGAGGTGCTGGTCGGATCAGAAATTGCCCGAGTAGCTCTCTCCATTTCTCGGACTGTGGGTTCATCATTATTGACCAGATGAATTTTTAAGCTTCTGCCTTGAAATCCTCCAAATTCACGGCACTGCTTTATAGCCTTTACAATAATGTCTGCACAGCGATCTCTTGGAAAATTGAAAAGCCCAGAACTCAGAGCAGGAATTGCAACAGAGGTAATGTTTTGATGTAAAACTATTTGTAGGATGCTATTGACAGTTTCATTTAACAAGGGTGCAGCTCGATCAACCTCCTTCTGGGATGGATTTTGAGACAATTTGGGACCCACAGCATGTATGATATATTTACATGGGAGTAATCCAGCAGGAGTGAGCACAGCATGACCTGTTTTCACTCTTCCGTATTGTTGTATAATATCATCACTCCATTTCTGAATCATTGGTCCTCCAGCAACACACAGGGCTTGTGCAAGACCTCCACCATGATTTAGCTTCTCATTGGCTGCATTGACCACAGCCTCCACATTATGATGCGTAAGATCATCTTTCCAGACTGATACTTCCACTCCACTAGGCAGCTTTGTGGAGTACCTCTTCTCAGCACACAAGACACCTCTTGTGTTATTACCAAAGGAACCATTCTCTTTCACATTGCTGAGAATAGCCTTGCAATTAAATTTGACTTTAACAGCATGGCAAAAGGCCTGTGCACATTTTCCCAGAATGGCAGCCTGTTCTGGAAGCAGTGGCATCCGACCCTGTTCCTTATCACTCATGGCTTATAGCTCTTCCAAACTCAGATCTCTATTGCTTGAGGGAAAATGACATTACGATCATTATACAAAAATATCTGTCCACAGAATCATCAGCTAAAATATTCTATTAGAATGTGTACAGGGTTTGGATTAGAATGACTTTCATCATTTGGAACCACTGCTGTAGGATGGAGCAAATAAGCTTCCTTATTTGATTCTTAACAGAGCAAAATAAGATTGTACTAGAAAAAGTTAAATTGAGAAGTCCTGATGAATATTATGTTAGATTTATTAGATCCCTACTACTTGTATTGGAATAATGTCTTACTACTAGACAGATTAAGGACATGACAATGAGAAATACAATTTTAAAATCCTAATTTATTTTTGTGACATTCCTTTTAAGATAACAACTGCTCAAATCTACTTTCACCATAGGCTACAACAACAACAAAAACCAAAGTTCCCTGGTAACATGTGACTAAAGCACTATATTTTGTTTTCAAAAAAACCTTACCTTGGGTTTGACCAACGTCTGTCAAGACTGGCACACGCCTCTCTAAGATCACATAAAAAGCTTGTTGAAATAAAATAAAAACGAACAAGTTGTGCACTCTTCAATGCATTTAATGCAAATAGAGGGCAATTTACTTAATTTACTGCAATACAGTTTTTCAAAAAGTTTCAGAGTAGACTTAAGCTACTAAACAGGTTTCTCCTTGAAACTGAAACTGGTTTTATGTTGTAGAGAAAAGCCCCGCCTCATGACTGCTTTATCTTCGGATACATCAGTGTAACAATTGCAACATGACAGAACTTTGTATTGAATATAAAAAGGAACATTTTTATTGTGGCAATAGTGTTTCATGTTTCCGTCTTTTTTATTGCAAATGCACAGAATGAAGATAAAAACAACAGTGGCTTTTTGGAATGCAGATGAGTGTAAAACAAAAGGTCATACTATATGTGGAAGACACATTATGAAAGAGCATTATGGAGCAGCAAATGGGGAGATCAAGCTTAATTCATAACTCTTAACTCTTAACACTGTCGCCTATATCTATAAGCAGGAAATTTACTCCTTCATTGTCCAGTTTTAAACTGTTGCATGCCTTTTTGAGCATATGAAATAGTCATCATTCATCATTCATCTATTTATTTATTTCAAAAAATATATATTTTTTTTCTTTGAAACAGATTTGTAGCAGTTGTGTCTTTTTTAAATTTTATAACAAAAGGGGCAAGTTGACAAAGTAACAAATTTCCAAAGGCTTAATACATTTTTTAATGTTTAAAAATTTCAAATGTTAAAAAATGATCAATTACATAATGGGATCATACATTTATAATTGAATAACAAATGTTAATTTCATTCCAAAAGTTTCTGAATGAAAAAACTATTAAACAAGCCAAAACAATAGAACTTCCGACTGTCAGCCATACTGATGGCTGCACTATTGTACAGTGCTGACTGCTGTAAAAAACGCATTCCAACGTGTGCCATGCCATTATATGCTTTTTAAGGCAACTGTGATAAGAGATGTGCGAGCCATCAAAAAGTATTCATTTTTATTTTTGACATTTTGTTACTTGGTATCAACACATCTTTGTAAATTTTATTTCGTTAAGTTAAATATGAATTTTATTCATTTTGTTCTGCAGACAAAAAACATAAAACTGCATTCTAAATTCCAAATAGGCCTGTGCAGTTCTCTTATTTGTAAAAATAATACTATATAGCTACCACTATTGTGATTGCATTAAGTTTGCTGTGACATTGGCATACTTTGCTCTGTAAAAGTAATATAATGCATGTAAAGTAATAAAGTCATTTTTGTAAGTGATCAGCATTCAGCAATATACATCAGACATACGTCACATTTTTAAACTGACGAAAATACAATTTTAAGGAAAAATATGGTCATATGGCCAACACGTCTCACCAAAGTTGGTACAGTCACAGGGCCATGTTTACCGTCCCACACATTCAACAAGTTCAGTGAATGTGGAATTAATTCCATGGGCGTCGTTCATAATATCGGCTCTGTATTTATTAACAGCAGATGTCAGTAGAGTGTCCTGTGGCGTTTGAACCGACATAAACGCGGACAGAAGAAGAATAAGCTGTTGCCATAGTAACTGTTGTTAGCTGGAGCAGATTTGTTGTTTGCTAAATTTGGAGCTAGTTGTGTTGATGCTGTTGGCGTGCCTTGGGGAAAAACTAATCATATATACACAAACGCGTGTTATTCCATCTCTGATTCGGATCGGTAACTACATGTATTATTGTATTTAGTGCTTTGACTCTTGTGTTTTGAATGAAGGAAGCTTGCTCAGGTTCACAGATTTGATAGCTCTAACAGAGCGTAAAACACCCGTTATGTCAAGATTTCTTTAAAACATTCTTATCATAGTAAATCGTGTAACCAAATCTTTTTTCAGACAACATTTATTTCCCTTCTCTATACAAGGCCGTTTAACAATGCAATTAGTGTTTTATTCTTTATTATTGTAACATTTAGTAGTTATGAAACAAGACAGATAGACGTTTGACCTTTTTATGTTGCTCAAATGTATTTTTATTTTATCTGTACATCTGCATAATTACACTGTACTCATCTTCTCTGCTCGTAAAACATTTCAGTCTATTTTTGTGTTTACTATCATTACTACATATTATGAGCAATTCATATCCATGTATATTGGTTTTTTATTATTATTATTAGGCACTGGAAGACAGAAGATGTCAGGAGATCTTGTAGCTGTGTGGGACGTGGCTTTGAGTGATGGTGTGCACAGGATTGAATTTGAACATGGCACAACCACAGGAAAACGAGTCATTTACATTGATGGAAAGGTAAGAATTATTAGTACAAATAGCTGACGCTAACGATAATAGCTGTAGAAGTTCAATCATTCTTGTACAATCTACTAATTGCAATTTATTAAAAAAGAAAGAGAAGAGAACATCATTTAAAAAATAACAGTTAAAGTTAGATTGTTATAGTGGATAGATTGTTATTTGGTGATGTTCAACATCATTAGTTGATGGTGTTGATTTTAACGTTCTAGAAATATGTGGCATTATAATGATAGGAAAATAAGTGCTGATGCCTCACAGGTTTGTTCATAACTTTCCCAGGAAGTCATAAGGAGGGATTGGATGTTTAAACTGGTTGGAAAGGAGACTTTTCATGTGGGTGGTACAAACACAAAGGCCACTATTAACATAGATGCAGTGAGTGGCTTTGCATATGAATACACTCTTGAGATTAACGGACAGAGCCTGAGGAAGTACATGGAGAATCGCTCCAAAGTTACCAGCACATGGATCCTCAACCTCGACGGCATTGACTGCAGAGTGGTTCTGGGTAAGAAATACATGGTCACTCAAAGGTTACTCAAATAAATACGTAATTTATTTGGTCTGTGATGAAGCTTTCTCTCTCATTACCCCTGACAATCCCGATTCTTGTGTTTACTAGAATGTAGAATTCAAATGCAAGGATTCATTTTGGGTTCATAATAATAAGTAGATAACAATGAACACAACAAATAACACAATCTCTTGTGCCCATACAGTACAGCTGTTCTCTGAAACGCTGAAAGCCTTTCCTTACTTAACCTTTGTGACCTGCCGCACAGCAGCAGTAATTAGGTTAAATTAAGGTTAAAAAAAGATTACAAATCCCTTTAAGTAATTAGTGCGTAACAAAAGGAGGAGCTTCTCTTGTAATAACAACACAAACATTTTTAAAGTCTTGTTAACCTTATGGGGTGCTAGTGAGCAGGTGGAGGCTTTAGTGAACATTAGCACTTCTATCAGCTCATACCAATAGAGCACATGACCTAGTTAGATAACACATTTAACTAGCAAAGAGAAACTTCCGGGGATTTTCTAGACCTTTGATTTATGTGTTTATATGGCTTGTATATCAGGGGTGTAGAGCAACAAGTGGTGTGCCAAGACTAGCCACTATCAATCACAGGTCCCTCTGAATCTGACAGTATAAAGTCAGACTAAAAAACTTTCATTTTCGACAGGAGCGATAGCTAACATAGAATGAGACAAC
This sequence comes from Cirrhinus molitorella, assembly GCA_033026305.1. Lineage (NCBI taxonomy): Eukaryota > Metazoa > Chordata > Actinopteri > Cypriniformes > Cyprinidae > Cirrhinus > Cirrhinus molitorella. Next base: position 23,788,178 of record CM065122.1, on the reverse strand, counting down.
AGGCTGAAATAGAGAACGCCCTGTTTTTCAAATGAAAAATTCTGCATTGAGCATTTAATTTCTTCCAATTGCAAGTTTTTAATATATGATTTTACTATAATAACATTATGGGTTATCTTTTGTTTACCAGTTAACTTGTCAGTCAGGTTAAGCATTACATGGCTTATGCTTTTAAACAACAGTAAAATACAGTTAGTGTATTTCATAACTGACAATTAATATGGCTCAAAAAACAAGTCAAATGCTAACAAAAAAAGCTCAGCACAAGACACAAGGATGTAATCACAATGGCAAACACGCATAAGATAATGCTTTACTGTAAACCTTAGATTTACAGTAAATCACAGATCAGAGCATGAAAGGTGAGTCAGTGAGACTAGTATGGTCTAAGTAGGATTTATATTGATGTTTTTATCTTTATTACTCATCCTGCAACCTGCTAATTGATAACTTATAAACTTTTCCATTCCCAACAGAGAAAGATACCATGGATATATGGTGCAATGGACAGAAAATGGAAACGGCTGTAAGTCCCACAGTTGCTATAGTCATTTTCAAAACTTTTTATTTACTTATTTATTTATTGTAATACTGCAGTTTGGTAGCATAAGTTAATATTTTAACCCCCGGCCAGAGACAAGGCTTAAGCCTAATCACAGTCTGAGTTGTTTAAACTGAAAGAAACTTGCACTGACTGATCTTAAATTAAATCAGTTCCTTTGTTTTTTCTTAAGTGGCACAATGTTTTTTGCTAAGGCACATTTATAAAAATGACTAATTGAACTAAGGCCTAATCCTGGGTTAGTCTAAACCCTGTCTGTGAAACCAGGCCTAATTGTCATGAACAATGAACAATATTTTTGAAGCATTTGTTAATGTAGATTATTTTCTTCTGTTTAATTTTTACTTTTCAACAGTTCAAGTTGTATAAATGTGCATTAGTTAATTAATTATGAGCATACGTTAACAATGAATTTATTAACAATCCACTGCAATCTGTAAGACTTCTCAATGAAGGTCTCGTGACTACAGTAAACAGCAGCTGATCAAACTTTAATTCAGTTTTAGATCAACAACATCAAACCAAAATGTATTCAGACACCTTCAAAACCTCTCACATTATCACAGTTTATTTGCTATAGTTTAGAAAATGCTAATGAAATATGACAAGATCTGAAGTTAAACTGTGTCAGAACAAATTCATCTTGATAATGTCAGATAACTTTGATAGAAATGGTCCCAAATTTTGATCACTTTTACTGGTAGTCAACTGTATGAAGAATTTTTGTGTATAATATGCCACAGTTTGCTTTATTTTGCTATCCTCACTTACATAAATGAACTATAGTGCCCTGCACCCACTAGTAAAAAGATATATAAAAAATTATATCTGTTGTCTGAATCATTTTTGGTTTGAATGTACTGTATGTACTGCAGTCTTGGTTCACTGCGGAGGAAAAAACAAACCCATCAGACTGAAATTATTTTACCATTAAAATAATTATTTTGTCATTTTATCATTTTACCTGTAATAAAATAAGCTAAAAAAAAAACTACCATCTAATGCTGATTAGATTAAGTGCCCCGACAGAATCAACAGGGCAAAGATAAAAACAAAAAATGTGGATAGTTTGGATTTGTTTTCACAGTAACTCACATTTGATGCTGTCAGAGTAGATGTGGTCACAGCCCTACTGAACATACCGGTTCCACACCATATCTGACTATCATAACTACCATTCATTCAAGAAAAAAACATTCATTTCTCCTGTCTTTCTCCCTCAGGGTGAGTTTGTTGACGACGGCACAGAAACGCACTTCACTCTGGGAGACCACGACTGCTGCATCAAGGCTGTGAGCAGCGGCAAGAGACGAGATGGCATCATTCACACGCTTCTGGTGGATGGCATGGAAATCTCAGAGTCAGAGTGATCTGTGTGAATGAGTGTGTTTGGATTATTCATCCTCATGAAAAGTGTGTACTGTATACATGAAAGTTGGGAGAGCATGTGCTGGTTCAGCAATGGATTATTTTGAGACAAATGTGTCTTGCAAACATTTAGTTAAGTTATATTGCTATATACCTCATGTAACATCAGTGGATAATTGTTTTAACCCTACAAATGCACTTTTAAAAATAAAGGTGCTTCATGATGCCATAAAAGCACCTTTTTTGTCTCAATGGTTCCATTTCTGTTTTACAAAAGATTCTTTGTGGTGAAAGACGGTTCTTCAGATTATTAAATGGAAATAAAAAGATAGCTCTTTAAAGAACCTTTGACTGAATGGTTCTTTGTGAAACCAAAAATGTTTCTTCTATGGCATCCCTGTTAAGAACCTTTTAAAGCACCTATATTTTTAAGAATGCAGTTAATTTCTTAATTTATAAAAGTGATGTCAATGTGGATTTTATGATCTGATTCTCATAGTGTAGTTAACTGTGACAGAAAGGTGTGAGGATGTCTGGACCTTTACTGCATGTCAAGCATAGACAAAATTGTTGATGTTTTTATTCTTTGTGCGGTGGCACAATCACACTCTTAAAAACATTGAATAGAATTAAATGTGAACATGTACTTGTTCAGAATATTCGCTCCAGAATATGATCTGATCTGACCAGCCACTGACTTATAAATTGGGTCAGACTACAGCAATAACATTCTATGAAAATATACTTTTATGTGGCTTTGTGTTTTGAGACACTTTGGCCTTGTGACAAGCAAGATATTTTCTGTCATTCAAGCTTTATGAGGCTGGTGATTTCAAGGTAATGTGACATGTTAGTCCTCTGATGGCATCGACTTCCTTATGATCTTATATGTGAAAAGTTTTATCATGATATACTGTATGGAACAGTGTTTAAGTTAAACTGAATCTATAAATCAAGCTCTATGTCGCAAGTAAAATATTTACTACAGTTTAACTATTTTTATATTTTTTCCTTAGTAATTGATTTGTATTTACATGTTTTTACGTTTTTTCTTCTTTTTTTTTATTTAACAACAATTATTTGAATGGTGGCATCAGTATTGAATGAGTATTGAAATGACCCTGATGTATTTCATCTTTTTATATGTAAGCAACTCTCACACTACAAATGTTAAAAAATGTCTAGGTCCTGTTATATTTCTGTAATAAATATTTTCAAGTCACATCTAAAAGTAGTTGCATTATGTACAGATAAATGTCATCAATACACACATTTTAGTTAAATTTAGATTTTTATTTGAGTCAAAGCTTTCAGTATAATTCAGTTGTGCAAATGACACCACATCAATAGGAAAGTCTCAATTCTACAATAAACAGTGTTCATTTATATTGAATTAATGACTAAATGAAGCATATATGAAACCATAAACGTACTAGAAAACATATTTACCCTCATTTGCATTCAATTTTGATCAACTGATAAATATGAACTCTTCATATCATCTTCTATTATTTTCATATTAATAACTAAACTCATTGCATATATTTATGTTAAGAGTAGCAAGAATAGCAAGGCAAGACCTGTGAAGAACAGTCTGAGAGAAAGAATGAGCAGTTCTAGTCAAACCAGGTTGCGTTCAGGCTTAGTACAGTACATTTAAGAAACAAAAAATAATAATTTTCACAGGCATTTAGACTAATGATTACAAAGACCTTTATTCCTTATCTCGATAGTTCAATATTTATTGTGTGATCACTTTTTTAGAAGTTCATTAAAAGTTAGTGTTTTGAAACCTACATTTCAAGCCAAAGACGCCCTAATTATTTTCAATGTGCTCTGCTACTGTGTATTGCTCTGTGTAGCTAGGATTGTTTGGCACATATGAACAGGTGTTCAGGAAGAGCTTGTTGACCACTGAAGATGACATACGTCTCTGCCATGTCTGACAAGCTATCATAACGTTCCAAAGGGTCTCCACTTAATGGAGGGGGCAAAATATGATGTTGAGAACCAATAGTGGTTTTCCCAGTGAGGACCTGGGCTTGAATTATGTAGATGTACTGCTCATGTTCCTGATCCTTCCACAGCTTCATTGCTCCAGGGACTGTAGTGCTGAAGTATATTCCACTGCCATACCTTTGCTCTAGAAATGAAGAAAAATATTTTTTTAATGAAGATATCCAAAACCTAATGCCAAACATCACCTTAAAACACATAATAAACTCTAAAATATATATTTTAGCAAGAAATGCCTTCAGAAAAGAACATAAAAACCTATTATTATGAATGTCTTCACATTTGTGTTACCTGCAGGAGGGGCAAACTCTTTCTGAAAGCCTACTCTACAGATGAGATCACAGAACTGAGCAGACACACGCTGGTAGAGGCACTTCGGTTTGTCGTTCACTCTCTTTCCATTCCTGTCAAACAACTGCCTCAGTACAATGTTTTCTAGCTTCTCCACCTGTAACAACCAGTGCAATCACATGCCATTACCTTCTCTTATTACCACAGCCTTGTGCTAAAATTCCCCATTGCTGCCTTTGCATGTTATAGTTGAACAGAGATGAAGACAAAGAGGAAATAAAAATTACATGCACTACATTGAAAAAATGTCTATTAGTCAGAAACATGGATTGCTTAACATACAAAAGGTGCTATACAGAATTATGAAAATAGCTATGCTCTTTCTAAAATGATTACAGTATTGTGATTGGGATGGTGGCTTACTTTTACAATTTGGAGCCCACAAACATTAAAAGCTCTCTGTGTTTCTTTTCCACCATAATCACTCCTTGTTCTTGAATAAAATGAATTGTTAAGAGGCTCAAAACGAGTCAACAGGCCTGTATAGTAAAGAAGAAAAGACTGGATCAGGTCATTCAGATGCTATGAAACAACTTAACATCAGCACTATACTAAAAATTATTTTTTCAACTACAATTTATTTACAGTTTAAGAATTTGAACATACATATCCTTTCCACAGTGCTTCTTTTTCCATAGACATCAACCAAAGTCCTGGACATCAAGTTGACTCTGTGGGTTTTAAACTCATGGTCTTCATTCCCTGCCAGATAAGCTTTCTCCAAAACTGCACTGATTTCAGGTGTTTGTACCCAAGGTACATCTTTACAGCTCCAGCGAACCACAGAATACAGCATTTCACTTTCTTCAGCTTGGGCGAAGTCCTCCTGGGCCTTACAAAGCATGTACTCCACCTCAATTGCTGCACAACTGACATTTGAAGGGTTTCCAGTGATGGTTATACCACCTTTATCATTCCTGAAGAACTCCTCAATGCGAACATCCAACATTGTTTGGAGAGAGAGAAGATATTCGTGGTCTTTTTGTCCAAAATGAATGACATGGTTATTCTTTATGGTTTTTGTTTTTGATGGCTTTAGCATATTAATTGTCCACTCTTTTGCTTCTCTCAGAGCTTCACTGGAGACACCATAGAACTCAACAGTAGGTGTTTTATTTGCAATGGTTTCTTTAGCTGCAAAAGTAAAGCCTAAAAGCATTTGAAAGTGATGTATTATTACAATCTGGGCAAATCTGTGACAATGTGAAATCAAAAATATTTTAGTACATATAAACAATGTCATATATTTTGCTTACTTGTTGTCATGTTATTGTGTACTTCTGGGTACATTGCTGCTCCTTTTTTCCTTTTCATCTCATTTTCAAAAACCTAAACATTACAGTGGAATCACATATGTGAGTTTATTTTCTGATGAAATGCATTTGTGCTTGATTCATTTTAGCAACTACGCTGTACATAATGTTTTTGCATGAACTTTTCCATATTAGTACACAAATGCTGATTCATGTAGTGAGAACAAACATACTAAAGGAATGTTTAATCACTAAAAAGGAAAATTAGGATACATCACCTCCAGCATTTTGTTGTCTTTCGGATACACAACAAAGTAAACATCCAGTTTATCCATGGATTTTTTGCTAAATTCTGCAAGAGCTTCCATCATGATTTCAGCAACATCTTGTTTCTGAAAGCCCAGATTACCAGAACCAATAGCTGGGAAGGAGATGGACTTGTATTCCCGAGCAGCTCTCCTCAGACATTCTGAGACACTATTGTAAAGAGTCTACATAAAACAACAAAAAAGAGTAGGTACAGATAGTGGCAGGCATGAAAATGATGTGCTGAATTGCTGATAAACAATAAACCTACCTGCTTTACCAAATATGTCAAAGCAATATGATATACTGCTTGACACCACAGTCCATGTCCATTCGTGATATAGAGATGACCACCTGAGAAACTTATGTTTTCCTTTTTTTTAATCTGGTCTTGAATCTTTTTGCCGGCTTTCTTCAAAATAGCTTTTGAAATCTCCCCCTTAGACAAATCACAGTTTGTCGCAATTGTATTCACAATTACATCAGCCTGGAGATTGAAGGTAAGTGTCAAGAAAAAAATTTCAAGAAAGTAATGAATTGTTAGCAATTAGTCAGAATTATGTAGTTGTTTTCACACAAATTTCACTGAACATAGTTGAGATTGTGACATTGCTGGACTTACCTTTTCCTCCTCAATATAGCCCTTCTTAAGGTGCAGTGTTACATTGCCAAACTGGCAACCGCTGTTTGAAGAGGAGGTCATGCTCTGGTTTCTGACTTTTACAACTCCACTGTACGAGGCAGAGGTGCTGGCCGGATTTGACATTGCCCTAGAAGCTCTCTCCATTTCTAGGACCGAGGGTTCATCATTATTGACAAGACGGATTTCTAGATTCTTGCCTTGAAATGCATTAAGTACATGGAACTGCTGTATAGCCTTTATAATAATGTCTGCACAGCGATCTCTTGGAAAATTGAAAAGGCCAGAACTCAGAGCAGGAATTGCAACAGTGGAAATGTTTTCCTTTACAACTATGTGTAGGATACTATTAATAGCATTATATAACACAGGAGCAGCATCATTAATCTCTTTCTGGGATGGATTTTGAGAAACTTTGGGGCCCACAGCATGTATGATATGTTTACATGGGAGATTTCCAGCAGGCCCAAGGACAGCATCGCCAGTTTTTACTCTTTTCTTTTGTTGTATATAATGATCACTCCAATTCTGGATTATTGGTCCTCCAGCCTCACTCAGTGCTTGTGCAAGACCCCCTCCATGATTTAGAATCTCATTAGCTGCATTGACCACAGCATCCGCTGTATGACGTGTAAGATCATCTTTCCAGACTGATACTTCAACATTGCTAGACAGCTTTGTGGAGAACCTCTTCCCAGCATGCCAGATACCACTTGTGTTACTACCAAAGAAGTCAGCCTCTTCCACATTACGGAGAATAGCTGTGCATTTAAATTTGGCATTAACAGCATCACAAAAGTCTCTTCTAAACTTTCCCAGAATGGCAGCCTGTTCTGTACCCAGTGGCATTAGACACTGTTCTTTGTCACTCATGGCTCGTAGTTTGCTCAGGACACAGACCTCTATGACTTGGAGGGGAAAATGTAAAAAGTATCAATCATTATAAAAAATGTAATATTTCAACAAAGATTCATAGTCAAAATACCATGTTGGAATGTATAAGGATTATCAGTTTGTGAGTTTGGAAGTAATGCTAAGAAAGTAACAGCATTTACTAGTTAATTTCAACATTTCCAAATACATTTTTAAATGAAAGATTGTATCTTTTAAGATTAGTTAACACACTGTGAAATAACATGAACAAACAATTAACTATTGTATTGTTACATGGTCCTGCAGGATTGCATTACAGATCATAAGAAAGACCAATGTCCTCCTAAGTAAGCAGGCTGCACAACTTCTTGTACAGGGCCTTGCCATTTAGACTGGACTATTGCAATACTGTTCTGGCTGTCTGTAAATGAGTGATGTCTTGTTGTACCATCAAAATGGGGCACAAAATCACTTTCTAGAATGTTTTTGTTCACTGTTCCTTGCAGTTAAAATTATCTTTTTATAACCCTATTCAGACAGCATGTTTGAACAATGAACAATGTTTGAAACTATTACTAGCACTTCACATATTATTGCATCCTTAAAACAAAGCTTGTTTTATTCCTTATTTGTAAGTCATATGGAAGTGTCTGCTAAATTAATAAATATAAATGCAGGTTAAATGTAACATTATCAAAGGTTAATAAATGCTTTATAAATTATTGCTCATGGTCAGTTCATAGTAATGAATGAATTGATTTTAAGAAATGATACCTTATTGTGAAGTGTTACTAAATTGGCCTCAAATTCTGATAGAAAGTCCAAAAAGGTTCTTTCAGGAGTCTTTGACTAAGGTAGGTGAGCCTTGACTGACCAAGAAAAAAATATATAAATATATATTACTTCTAGATATTTTTTTTAATCTAAAAAATATTAAAAACCACCATTAAAAGCCACCATTCACTGATTGTGTGCATGGGGGAAAAGATGCAAAGTAAATGGTAACTTGTCTTTTAGTATCTAACATTCTGTTTCACTGAAAAGGTCAGACAGGTTTTGCATAAGGGTGAGTAACTTCAGGCACGTATCCAAGTTTACAGTGTAACAACAAAACTGGGCAATTCCGCATTCTAAGAGCCATAAATATTTGATAAACAACACAATAAAAAGAGAGTAATCTTGCATAGTTTAAGTTATTTGTTTTGCAAGCGTTCATTTAAAACATAAACGTCGTGTTTTTACACAATGAATATCCGTGTTTCTAACGATAAAAAAATGTCATCTGCGTAACTGCAACAAATCCTGATCGCTAGACCCGGAACCAGAGTTCCCTGGTAACATGTAACTTAACTAAGTAGCAGTACTTTGTTTTTAAAATTTCAGCTAAATCTTACCTTAGTTTTGACAAATTTCTGTCAAAACAGGCACGTCAATAACTGTCAAACTAGCATAAAATATTATTTAAATTAAAATCGAAAGCGAAAGAACGTGCAGACCTTAAATGCATTAAACGCGCACAGAGGTCGATAATAACCTACAAACATCGGTTCACTTACCTTACTGCAATAGGCTATTCCTTCTAGTTTTTTTTTCAATAACAGAGATATTTTCTGCGTGTCGAAAAGAGAAGACTTCAGCTACTAAAAGGGTTTTTGCTTGAAGCTGAAACTGTTTTACGTTGATGTGAAAAACCCCGCCTGTCGCATGATCAAATAAATCAAAAGTGAAAGTCTTTACACTGACTTCGACAAACACCTCAGTGACAGTAGCCACGGCTAGACATGGCTACTACTGAGTTCCCATACCCTCTCTGCGTGGAGGGCCAGTGGGACCCCCACACTCCCAAACTAAAAAACAAACTAATCATCTACTTCCAGAGTAAGAAATCCGACGGAGGCGACTGTGAGGTGGAATACAGTGTTTCTGGCGGACAGACAGCAACTGTTCGATTCAAATCAATGGAAGGTAAAGTTGCCTATAAACCTCTGATCTGAATCACTGTAAAAATGTAATGTAAAAGTGGTGCGTTAATATTATACGTGTGATAATTATAAGCTTTAAAAGCATAAAATATGTCCTGGAGTTACCGTGGGAGGAGTCCAAGAAACGAAACTGATATCATTTGTTTTCGTAAATATGGAAACTTATAGCCTAATAATAAAAATAATAGGCCTATGTCTGTTCACTCATATTATGTTCTTTTGATTTGTGTCAGTGAGACAGCGGGTTCTGAGCAAACAAACGCATGAGCTCAAGATTGGTCAAAAAACTGTGAAAATGACTGTGAGTCTTCCGCCATCAGAGGCCTCAGTTCCTCAGGTGAGTAGGCCTATTTAATATAACAACCGAGTAAGAGGCACGGCTGATACTGACTTAAAGTAGCCTAAAAACTAAACTTTGTTTTCTAGGAATCAACTTCTTCGGTCAGCTCAATCACAAAGGGTAAGCCATCAGCTTTACAATAACGCTATTCTGCTGTCCTCTGCTGGACACTTTTCATTCACAACACTTAGCCCACCCCACCCCATCTTACAGCTAATTACATTTAGCTAACTAACAACTATATTTATTTATTTAAAATTTCTTTTCTAACCTCAGAAATATTAATTAATCAACTGAACTTGATAGTCTAACATGAGGTTATATCAACACATTTAGTATTGTTAGATTTAAAAAAAAGTAAAATATTTTCTAACTTTCATCTTATAACCTTTTACAGCTTAGCCTGAGACATTGTAGCCTAAGTTGCAAAAAGAATTATTATAGATATAACTATCTATTCAAGAATCATCTATGCTGATAAATATGCAATATTGGAAATTGTAGAACTAGTGAGGTTGCAACTATAATATAACTGTCTGATTCAAGAAAAGACATAGCTACAATATATAGCTAACCATCATAAAAGCTTAACTGAATTAGATAATTGCAAATTAAATGAAAACATGCCAACTCCTTGTATAGTTTAGTTGTATTTTCACTGGTCCACAGCTCATTCATTCAGATTTAATTTACAAAATAATTTTCAGGTGTTTAATTTGCATCAAATAAAGTTTAAACATGGTTGATAAGTAGGCTATGTCACATTTTCCAAAACAGGACAATGCCTGAAAATAAAGCTAAAAAGGCATCCATACTCTGCCCCCTTTTTTGTGTAACACTGGCTCAAGCACAATGCTCACAAATGTTTGTCAGTATCTTATAATTCATACTACCATGTAATAATTATTTTTGTGATAACGACTAGCTGACTGAACAGCTGTGTTTGTAAGAAACAAGAAAGCGCATGGTTTTTGCATAATACTTAGAGAACTATTAGTAACAGGCATACACAACTAATTCTTTAACTGAGCAAAAAAAACTGTAAAGGGTTGTTAACAGAACCTAGAGATGTTGAAGACGAATGCAAAGAGGAGAAGGTATTTGTATTAAATATTATTTGACCCTCTAACTCTATCACTTTCTATTCTAATTATTTTTTTTATCTGTTTTCTTTTTTTTAGAAAAAAACACATGACTTTAAGACTTTCACTCTATAGGCCCTTTTCACAATGACGTCAGGTAACTTCCGCTTTCTCGCAAAGCAGTGTATTTGTACTTCCTTTATACATTTACACTGGAGACTTCTCAGGAAAATTTGGTAAAAACTTGAAAAATGAAAAGGCGTTTGTTAAGAGTTAAGACCAATAATGTTAATGTACTTACAGGCAGGTTCTTTTGCAAACGTTTTTCTGCATCTGCCTTTGATGGGATCCTTGCTTGCAGATGATAACAATTACGTATCCATACAAAATATATACTTGAAACATTTCACTTGTTTTTTCATCCATGCAAGTGTAGTTGTTTGGCAATCACAATGTGATATTTTAATGGGAAAAAATGACATGAACATAAGTCATATTTTTTTATATATTAAATCTTTTCATACCACACAGTCAGCAAGTTTCACATCATAAATGCAAGCAACCCAATACTACCCAGTTCAAAAATAAAATGGCTTTATATTAAAACAATGCAAAAAGGACAGCCGTCAACCCATAACGCATTGGACTTTGGACTTATACAATTAATTTAATTCCCCCATTTAATTTTACTTTAAATATACACCCTGTTTTTTCTTTGTGAATTATTATATGGAGATATGATCGATCGCATTTTATTTTCGTTATAGGCTAGGCTATATGCAGTGTTATCTCAAAAACAGCTATGACCTGAGGTTTATATTTATTTACACAAATGCTCACAAATCTGCAGTAAAAGCTTTTAATGTAAACCTAATATATTTAAGATTTATTTGTGGATTATATTGCCATGTTTAACAAAATAAACCAGAAAAATATAGACCCCATTTTATTGATATTTAAATAGTTTATTCTTGTACATACAAGCGCTGCATTAAGCAGTACATAAATTACTGAATTAAAAGGCTTTGTTACCACATGTAAATGTCTAAAACGTTATTTGAGAAATACATCTAGCCAACTTCCTCTAACTGCAATAAAGACAGCAAACACTATGAGAGCCACGGTAGTCAGTGACTTCCTTGCTGGATTTTCAACTCCTCCCTCGACTTCAAGCAGCAAATCTCGCCGATCGGTATTCGTTAAGTTCGTTTGAGATGCCAGATGCCTCGCCTTGTATAAGGACGAGAGTAAACAGCGGCAGTCATAGATGTAAAAGTGTCTTGCCGAACTCTATGCTGGTAGCGATGGCGCTTACTATGCCGGCGGAAGTAAGAATACCCTGCTTCGCGTCAGAACGGAAGCTGCGTGACGTCATGTGAAAAGGGCCTATTAGTTAAAAACATTAGAAAAAAGGTTTTTTAATAGACTAACCAATACTTTTTTGGTATTTCAGCATAAACACACATCGCTAGATGTATTGAACACATCTAGTTAACATTTATAATTAATATTGTGAAATGTTGTAAGAGCATGTAACAGAACAAAGTTTAAAGAGAACAAAAAATAATATCAAAAAGAGATTGCATGTGCCTGTTATGACTAATTCCAGTGGTGACATTCTACAATGTTGTCCGTTAATGTTGTATGTAGCCACGTTGCCAGAAGTTGAATAATCACTGTTCCAATGTGCAGTGAGCCAGGGAACTGACCAAATTCGATATACAGTATTGATTAATGATATAAATTATATAGTATTTCACAAAAGTGAGTACCTCCCTCAAATTTTTGTAAATATTTTGTTATATCTTTTCATGTGACAACCCTGAAGAAATGACACTTTGCTACAGTGTAAAGTAGTGAGTGTGCAGTCCCTACACAGTGTGTGCAGCCCCAGACCATGACACCCCCACCTCCATGCTTGACTGTAGGCAAGACACACTTGCCTTTGTACTCCTCACCTGGTTTCCACCATGTCCATGTTCTTAGTCTGCTTGTCTTCAGCAGGCTGTTTGCAGACTTTCTTGTGCATCATCATTAGAAGAGGCTTCCTTCTGGGACGACAGCCATGCAGACCAATTTGATGCAGTGTGCGGAGTATATGGTCTGAGCACTGACAGACTGACCCCCCACCCCTTCAATCTCTGCAGCAATGCTGGCAGCACTCATATGTCTATTTCCCAAACACAGCCTCTGGATATGATACTAAGCATGTACACTCAATGTCTTTGGTTGACCATGGCGAGGCTTGTTCTGAGTGGAACCTGTCCTGTTAAACCGCTGTATGGTCTTGGCCACCATGCTGCAGCTCAGTTTCAGGGTCTTGGCAAACTTCTTATAGCCTACACCATGCTTATGTAGAGCAACTATTATTTTTTTCAGATCCGCAAAGAGTTCTTTGCCATGAGGTGCCATTTGAACTTCCAGTGACCAGTATGAGGGAGTGAGAGCGATAACAGCAAATTTAACACACTTGCTCCCCATTCACACCTGAGACCTTGTAATACTAACGAGTCACAATTTGGACATTTTCACTTAGGGGTGTACTCACTTTTGTGGCCAGCAGTTTAGACATTAATTTCGACACGTTTGTCTTTACCTAGCACAAACATGACACCCAAACTTCATAAACATAAAGTGTTAAATGATAATCCTGAAATTAATTCAAATTAAAGTAATTTTTCATATATTTGTTTCAGCACAGTTGAACATTTTCGAAGTTAATGGTGTTTTTACATTTAGGTGAACCACAGAGTGAAGAAGAAAAAGAGGAGGAGGTTGAGCCAGTTGAGGAAACGGAAGAAAATACAACCCCTAGATCAGCTGTTATAGAAAATATCCAAAGCAGTAGTCAAGAGTTTCTGACAATGCTGGTGGAAAATGTACTAAAAGGATCTTCTGCTGAATCAAAGGACTTCAGCATTGAAATAATACCAGAGAGCAATTGTGCTGTGATGACATTTTCTAATAGCAAGTGTAAGTCATGGATCTTTCATTCAACAAAATGCACTTTTGAGATGTACATGCAAACTAGCCTCTTACTAAGCTCTGTGGATCTGTTGAGTGTTGATCACCTGCTTTTATTTCCTGTAACTTTTATTTCATTCCATAGATGCAGACCATTTCTTTGAATCCTCTCCACGCAATACAATAATTAAGAAGAAAGACATGAAAGTCAGAATGCTTGAAATGACTTCGAAGGTGAAAGCTGAAGACTTACCTCCAAACTCAACTTCTGACTTAATCATGCTGTATTTTGACAAATTTGCAGAAGTAGAGGATGATGCAGTAACATTTGAAACAGATCAGTCAGCAATAATCACTTTTAAAAATCATGAAGGTACATAAAGTGGTTACATTTGATTTATTAATTGAATTACATTTTTATATTTGCATAAATTAACAATGTGTGCTTTTTCAGATGTGCAAAAAGTCCTCAAAGAGCAACATCAGATTAAAAAACAGCCTTTCAGAGTACTGCCATACTATGATACACTGCAAACAGCTCTATATGGTAAAGACAGACCCACCCTGCGACTTCCAGAGGAATTTATGGAGAAGATTGATAGAACTGTATGGCAGCACTTAAAGGAAAACCAAAAATCTCTGGATTCAATCAAGCAAGCGATGTCCAGTCATTTTTGTGAAATAGATTTTCAGTCCTCAGCAGTCAAGATTAGTCCTTCTCGATCCTTACTTAACAATGGTGCGCAGACAAGAAAACTCATTAAGACATGGAGAGAAAATGCCCTCTCTGCGTTCTTAGCATCAGTGTCCAAGTTAAAATCTACTGAGCTCCACATTCAGAAGGATGCATGGACAGACATACAACCTGAAATTAAAAAAGCAGTAGAGGGAGTGGCTGTCACGCTGGTTTCCTATGTGGATGAAGGAACAATAGCTGTAGCCGGCCTGAAAGAAGATGTGGACAGGATTGAGGGAATCCTGACAGAAACTGTTGAGAAAATCACCCAAAGAATCCAAAGAGAGAAGGGCAGTGAGATGGGTGAAATCAGTATGACACCATCTATTTATAATATTGTTCTCTGTGATGGTTTAGAGAAACAACTTTCTGACAAATTTTCAGAAATGAACATCACATACCATGTACACAGCCAAAAGTTAACTTTCTGTGGCCTAAAACATGAGGTGCTGGAAACAAAGAATGAGATCCTCCAGGCTGTTCTTAATTTGATTCGCAAACCAACTGATATCCACCAATCTGTTTTAGATTTTTTGCACAAGAAGGATCTAGAGGAAATAACTAGAGATTTGTTTTTTAACAAAGGAATCAATGTAGCATTAGAAGCTGATGGAAAAAGAGTTTTGCTGGTTGGGAAAACAGATACAGCTTTGAGTGTTGGTGAGAAGCACTTGCAAACAGATCTAGGTTATCTCAAATTCAATGTAGAAGATCCCAGTGTTCTAGGAAGACCAGACTGGCATGACCTTGTCTCTCGCATAAAAAACAATGTCACAAATGTTACAGTGCAGACAACCGTCAACCAGGTGGTGGTTTCCGGCTTTGCAGATTACATTAACGATGTTGAACAAGAGTTATATAATTTTGTTCAGGAAAACTCTCAATTTGAGAAAACTCTAAAATCTCACAAGACCATTGTCACATTTATAAAGGATCACAAAACACAGGATTGGCGTGAAAATCTGAATAGGAAATTGAACGTGGACTTCAAAGATGAAGAGATTGTGATCAGTGGCCCAAGGCTTTATGTCTCTGAGTGTGTACCTCTGTTTGAGGACTTGCTTAGATCTGCACACCACTGCACCATGAAAATAGTTAAACCAGGGGCAAAGAAGTTTTTCAAGGAGAAAGAGTCAATGTGTGTTACATATGCCAACACAAAAATGAATTGTTTGGTCCAGTTACTAGATGAGCATGACCACCCACATGACACAGTTCAATCACGGATAAAAAAACCTGTTTATCATTATAAAACACATGATGGAATAGAGATTACAGTAAACAAAGCTGACATGTGTTCGTTTCAAGTGGATGCAGTGGTCGGTGGATGTCAAGAGAACCTCCTACTGGATGGAGGGTTAGTAAAGGCCCTCTCAGATGCTGCTGGTCCTAAACTTCAGAATGCCTGCGACAAGATTGCCAAAAGACGGAAGTTGACAGCAGGTGATGCTGTTCTCCTCGATGCAGGAGGGCAGCTGCAATGCAAACATGTCATCTTAGCAATAGGACCAAATTATGATTTTTCCAAACCTCAGGAGTCTGAAAGGCTCCAGAAAAAAGCTGTGAAGAAGATTCTGAATTTGGCAGATCAAGAAAGCTTCCAGTCGTTGGCGATCCCAGCCATTAGCTCTGGTGTATCTGGTGGAGGTTTCCCACTGGAGCTTTGTGCAAACACCATTGTGAAAGCTATAAAAGAGTTCTGTGATTTTGTTGAGGGGAATACACTGAGAGAGATTCACCTAGTTGACAATAATGAAAAAACAGTCCAAGCTTTAGAAGCTGCAGTGAAGAAAGTTTATGGTGTCAGTGCACTTACCCACAACAAGACAACTGGAAGCAGTTCAAGCAGCCAGCAGCAAAACCAAAACCAAGCAAGTTCTTCTCCAAGCCAACAACAGATAGCCATGCACTTTCAGGGGGCATCACACAGTTTTCAGACAAAAGAAGGTTTAACCATCACCCTTACGAAAGGAAACATTGAGGACACAACAGTGAGTTCAATATTTATTGATTTTATAAAATATTATTTGGCGTTTTTGAAGTATCAAATTGTGTAGATATATAATCGAGTTGTGTTGGTGGTTATTTTTCTAAGCAGTTCTTAAAGGATTAGTTTAATTTACCCCACGTCACCCAAGATGTTCATGTTTTTGTTTTCCTTCAGTCGAAAAGAAATTAAGGTTTGTAAGGAAAACATTCCAGGATTTTTCTTCATATAGTGGGCTTCAATGGGAGCAATGGGTTGAAGGTCCAAATTGCAGTTTCAACGCAGTCATATCTAGCGAATCGATCAGTCGTTTACTAAAAAATTTGGACATTATTTTTGACTGAAGAAAGAAATACATGAACATCTTGGATGACATGGTAGGGAGTAAATGATGAAGACATTTTTATTTTGGAAGTGAACTAATCCTTTAAAAAGCTCCCCTGCCTTTTTAGTTTTTTTTTTGTTAATTTTAAGTAAAATGTTGGATTTGATCTGACTAATCATCTGTAAATATCTGCTGTTTTGTACAGATGGATGTCGTCGTGAACACTCTCAGCAGTGACCTGAATCTCACTGTAGGAGCAATTTCAAATGCCCTTCTCAAAGCAGCTGGTCCTCAGCTTCAGGTTCTGCTCAACCAGCAAGTCACAGGCTCTGCCAACATTGGAGCAGTCATTGAAACAGCAGGTGCAAACCTGAAGAACAAACTGGTGTTCCATGCAGTTGTACCCCACTTTAATCAGGGACAAGGGAACGATCAAAAGGTAATAGTCACAGATTGATTTTTAGTGATTGGCAGATCTTAATGATAAATGACCTTTCTATTCTCTTTGAACAGGTGTTGGAGAATATAATGGATAAGTGTTTGGATCTGGCAGAGCAGCATCAACAGAGCTCCATTGTTTTCTCTGCCATTGGCACAGGAAACCTGGGATTTCCAAAGCAAATGGTGGTCTGCACTATGCTGGACTCAGCCTTCAAGTTTAGCAGTAAAAGAGGTTCAAAGCATGTGAAAGAAGTGGTATTTGTTCTTCACCCCAAAGATACACAAACCATTCAGGTACGTGATATTTGATATCATCATATGGAATTTCACATTTTGCAGATTTTATTGAGTCATTTTCACCTCAGTAATACCATATGTCATCCACAACAGGTATTCACAGATGAGTTTAGCAAAAGGTTTTTGGGCCAGCCTGCCTCAGCAAGTAACCCCACACAGCCACAGAGCACAGGTGCTCAAAATATACTTCTTATGCAAAATGTTTGTGCAATCATTTACAACTAACAGGTCTCACTGTCGTTTTTAGTGGATAAATGAAGTCAGATGATTTCCCTTCATATCTTTCCATAATGTTTATTTAGTTCTGTTGTATTTTACAATGAAATTACAGGCCCCTTCTCAAAGGTCATAACGAAATCAGGGATTCATGAGACTACAGTGGAAGGAGTTACACTACAAGTCCTGAACGGTGATATTACTGTAGAGAAAACTGATGTTATTGTGAATTCCAGCAATAAAGACTTTTCACTGAAATCAGGTAAAGTTACTAATTCGGAATGCTTTTAATACTTATGACTTGTTGCTTTATTTCATAAGATAGGAATAGCATTTGAGTTAAAACAGAAAAACAAACAAACTATTTTCTATGTTTTATTTAAAACGTTCAAGGTGTCTCAAAGGCTATTTTGGATAAGGCTGGTCCAAACGTAGAAGCTGAATGCCAGCAACTCGGTGAGAAGCATGCTTTCATTCCTAAATTATTTAATCAAAACAAAATAGTAAATTGATTAAACATTAATCATTTTCACATGCTCTAAAACTTTAGCACATGTCTTATAATTATAATTCATGTATGTTGCCAGGGGCCAAGACCAACAGTGGACTGATAATGACTCAAGCAGGAAATTTACAGTGTAAAAAGATCATCCACATTTCAGCACAAAGCAATGCTGTTATAATCCAAAAACATGTTAAAAAGGCTCTGGAAATGTGTGCCAAGGAAAAGTTAACCTCCATTGCATTCCCAGCTATTGGTACAGGTGAGAACAAAGAGAGAGAAAGTGATAGTGTTGTTAATCTTTATATTAAAAAAAGAATATAAATAAAAAGTGAGGATTGATATGAATAGTTGTAGCAATATTGTTTTTTTTTTTTTGTACATTTTTTATTTATTTTCAATTTTTATGTTACATTAATTTTGGCAGCCCTAATTATTACATTATCATTTATCAATGCCAAACTTTAACTATAATCATGAACATAGATTTTAGTCATGTGACTTGTTTTTTTTCCTAGGACAAGGGGGGTTGTCTCCAGGTCAAGTAGCAGACTCCATGATGGATGGTATGCTGGAAATGATAAGAAAAAATCCCCAGTCCACTGTGAAGCTGATCAGACTGGTTGTGTTCCAGGCCCAAATGCTCCCTGAATTCCACAAAAGCATGCAGAATCGAGAAACTGGACCTGCTAAACAAGAGCAGAGTACCTGGTCAAAAATCAAAGGTATGATGTCATTTCAACGTAATTTTTCAACCTAGTAATTTCTGAGTAGACTTTAAAACATTAATTCATAAAACAGAATAGTTCAGGAACGGAATGCATTCTCATGAGGTCATGAACAACACAAATATATTAAATAGACTCATATTTTTCTATTACAATTTTATGTATTACACAGCATATGCCGCTAATGTTAAATCCTTCTTTACTGGATCTTGGGAGAAAGAAATAAAACAACATGGTGGCCAAGACTTTGTCATTGAAGGTGTGCAAGTAGATCCAGTGTTTTTTTCTGTCTGTGGGCCATCACAAGCAGACGTGGATGAAACAAAACGTTTTATAGAGGACATGATCATTCAGGAACAAGTGTTCGAGTCCATCACAGACCCAGTGATACTTACCTTATCAGATAAAGACCAGCAGCGAATCCAGGACCTGCAAAAAACTATAGACGTGACTATAAGGCTGGAATACAAAGCCAACAAAGCTTCAGCAGAAATCCCAGGACAGGCCACACTTACAGTGCAAGGTCTCAGCCGAGATGTTCTAAAAGCCATTCAGGAAATCCGAGACATGCTTAAAGCAGCCAAAGAGGAAGAGAATCTACAAAAAGAAATGGATTACACAAGTAATCTTGTTGATTGGCAATATGAACAAAATGGCCAATATAAGAATTTTGATCAACGCGCAAATTTTGAGATGGAAAAGGCCCTTGGCAGACAAGCTGCAGACGCCACAATTACCTTTCAAGGCCAAACTTACCAGGTCAAACTGCCTGAAGGTCCTGCAGTGAGCAGCTCTGGTGGAAACCAGATGAATATCAGACGCATTGACAAACTGAAAGGTACCTAAATGTATTATCATTTATCAATAAGGAAAACTAAATAATATGTATATAAAAATGAAATAAAATGAATAAATCTATAAATTATTAGATTGCACTAGAACTAATAGTGTAGATTTTACCATCATATTAAATAACTAGATGTTTTTCTCCATTAGCTACCGAGGATATTCCACAGTCCTGGGATGCAATGGCGCCTAACGAGTTGTACAAAAAATTTAATTTGCAACCAACCAGCACAGAATACATTGATGTACTGAAACAATTCCAGGCCACTTGTCCTAACAACAAAGTCCTGAAGGTATGGGTCTCATTTTATTGTATTTTTGTATGTATGTATGCATTTGTGACTCTGGACTACAAAACCAGTTGTAAGTAGCACGGGTATATTTGTAGCAATAGTCAAAATTATAGATTTTTCTTTTATGCCAAAAATCATTAGGATATTAAGTAAAGAAGATATTGTGTAAATTCCCTATTGTAAATATATCAAATCTTAAATTTTGATTAGTAATATGCATTGCTAAGAACTTCGATTGGACAAAGCATTGGCATACAGGACTGCTAACTAAAATGTTAGCAGTCTCTTAAAATATAATTTTTTTGTGCTTTCTGAACAGTTAATTCAATTTTAGAGGATTTCAACCCATGTTTATATAATTCTTAAGGTGCTTGTAGGTACATCTATTGTTTAATTAGACCAGCAGTGCAATACATTGTCAGCAATCACGAAATAAACGCATGGCAACATCACAGACAACTCAGTTTCATACTTGTGTCTAATAAGGAATGGTTATTTGTTTTTTGTAGATTGAACGAATCCAGAATACCGGCATGTGGAAGAACTACCAGAATAACAAAAGAGTCATGGAAAAAAAGAACGGTCATCAAAACAATGAGAAAAGACTCTTTCATGGAACCAGTGAGCAGACTATCAGTCACATTGAAAAGAGTGGCTTTAATCGCAGCTATGCAGGAAAAAATGGTAAATCATTTACTACAGTCACTTTTCACACTCCACATTATTCTACTTGATTTGAAGTGGCGCATTAATGTGTTGCTCATCTTCATATTTCTTGTTACAGCTGCAGTGTATGGAAACGGCACTTACTTTGCACTCAATGCAAGCTACTCTTCTCACCCCACTTACTCAGTGCCTAATGCTCAGGGACATAAACACATGTACCTTTGCAGAGTCCTTACGGGAGACTACACTACAGGAGTAAAAGGGATGATTGTGCCACCTGCAAAAAATGCCAACTGTGATCCGTACGACACGGTTGTGGACAACCCTACTGCACCGACCATCTTTGTGGTATTCCGAGATGATAATGCTTATCCAGAATATTTAATCACTTTCACTTAGTCACTGAAGCTAAATCGTTTTACACATTGTGTCCGAAGACTTGATCACATCGGATAAAATTAAGGAGAAGGTTTTTAAATGAAACTATAGCCTTTTTGAATTATTACATTTTGAAAGGGCTTTGATTACGGAAACTGAATGTGCCTTATAATGAATTCATTTTCTGTTGTTTCTACTGTAAAGTTTACAAAATTGTGTCTTGTTAATCCTGGTGATATTTTCACTAGATATGCACAAACAACACAATCTTCAGGCACACGTAAACAAACTGCACTGCAAATAAAGGTGTTCAAAACTTCAAATTGTTTTAATGTATTTTTTTACACCCTTATACAACTTACAACTGATACTTTTGGCATTCAAAAACGCTTATAGATACAATCCACAAGTATGTATGCTATTCCAAATCTAAGATACAAATATAAAAATAAATGAATACAGTTAAAGTAGACATATTACACATATATTGGACAAAATAGATCTTAGGAATCTTGAATTCCATTATAACAATCAAAAATAATACTCTGCTTTAAGTTTTAGAATCATATTTGTCTATATGCTTGTCTTCATACTAATATTTATAATTAAAAACTTCAAATAATATATATACCTGGACAGAAAGACTGAAAAATATTGGAACCCAGATCACTCTCTGTCATGTCAAGAATTACTGTACACACACAACCAAATGAACACACAAATTAATTTAAGTGAAGGCAAATGTAAAAACTGACAGTTTTGCAAGAGGTCAACTTCAGCAATGAGACACAAAATGATGAGGAAATATTGTGTTGAATTAGGAATTGCATATTTAGATCACCAGATCAGTGTCAAAGTGCTTAGTCTGTCTCATCTAGGTAGCTTTCAGCGGGTAAAAAATAAATTAGCTGATCTAGCTTTCTGCTAGTTTGTCTTCTTTAGCCCAGGGAGAGTGAGTTCATACCTGTTTAAATTACAGAGAAAAAGTTGCACATAAATATACACCATCTGCACACTTAAACCTTACAACTTAAGAATTACTGCCTTACTTTTTCCGATTTTTTTTTTTCCGATTAATTTTTCCCAGAAGGATTTAAAAAAAAAAAGTCTAAATAAACCATTATAAGCCATGAAACAAACTAACCAGCTATGAGGTGAAAACATAATGTACAGGGCATTCTCTGCTTTATAAGTTATCATTAATATTCTATTTCCATTTGGAAAAAATACTTTCAGAACCCAACTGTTAGTTTAGCTAACTACATTTGCTGTCCTTACCATTCTGTGGAGCCCTTGATCAGATCCATTTCAGACATATCAATCAAAACCTTTTGAAAAAGAATAAAATAAACATTTTAAAAAGGAAAAAACAGTCAGGAAATGTTCCGATAATTAGAAAATCCTTGTTCAATGTCTACTTACCATTCCAATCTCCTTTCGCTCTCTTTTGTGAAGCATTTTATTGTTTTTTACCGCAACATCCAACTTTCTTGTTTTTGCTTCCTCCATTGATACGGCAAACTCAAATCTAAGATAAAGATTTATATTACAAATCTATGTAACATTTCTAACAAACAATTTTAATACTAGGTTTTCAAAAGGTAAAAATATGCTCTAACGTCTCATTGAAGATAGGGTTCACTGTCTTCTTTTTAACCGGAGTGCGCTTGCGGTGCTTCCACGTCTGATCTGGCAGCAGATACATGCGGACGTAAGTATCAGAGCCATTCTCGCTGCAGGAGAACAGATCCCTAAGGAGAATAAATAACAGTTTTTATCATTCATTGATCTGTGAAATAATTACAGGTTGAATAAAAAAAATGAATAAGCATCTCACTTGCAGCTGCTGACAATCACAATGAGCCGCTTCCTTAAAGTGGCATAACGCAATGTGAGTTGGATCTGCCCAAAGCTGCCCTGATGATTCAAGATGGCCCTTTAATGAACATATAAGCTCATTAGAATCTGAACATTTTTGTAGGAGACAACATTTGTAAGCAGAACCAGATTGTACCTACTCTGGATAAGGGACATTGTCCGTTAGATCGTAGCGAGAAGAAGCTATCGAGTTCTCCGACAACAGGCTGTGGGAATCGTAGCGACGCATTTGACTGGGGGTGGAGGGGGTCGAACGCAGTGGCTCAGTGGTCACAAAAGTGCTTCGTCGGTAGGGAGTATACTCTGCTTGGAGTTCATTATAGGAGCTGACTGACGATGGCATAGGGACCGGAACAGTCTGTATCCTGGAGAGTGGGGCAAATGAAACAGGCACTTTTTCTTTCGGGTTGCTCTGTACAGGCTGAGCTGAAACTGGAGTTGAAGCTGGAATTTGAGGCTCAGGAGGAGTTTGGGAAGATGAGATTTTTCCTTTAGCCTGATCTGGTGGATTCACAACCTTTGGTTCCCGTTTCTCCAACGTAAGAATCTAATGGAGATGACAAGGGAAATGTCATTGTTAAGCATTATTTAAGCCAATATTACAGTCATTATTATAGTAACTTGTGCCTTAATATATAATAGAACACTGGTTCTCAAAGTGTGGGGCTCCCACTGGTGGTACGCAGAGAAATTACTGAATTAAATGTAAATTAAATGGTTAGCCCAAAAGGAAAATTCTGTCATTAATTAACCCCCATGTCATTCCAAACCTGTAAAAAGCTTTGTTTGTATTCAGAACACAAATTAAGATATTTCTGATGCATTTTGGAGCATATTCCATTGAACGCAAACAGCGTACGATGTTCTCTATCAGCTGCCCACAGTGTACACTGTTTGCGTTCAACGCTCCAGAATGGTGCTAGGGTGACATGGAGAAGAAGAATTGTGGAATAAAGTCGTTATTTTTGTTTTCTGTGGGTGCAAAAAGTATTCTCGTAGCTTTGTAAAATTATGGTTGAACCCCTGCTGTCACATGGATTATTTTACCGTTCTCCTTGCTATGTTTCTGGACATTGATCCTGTTAATTTAGCTGTCAGAATGCATCAAAAATATCTTAATTTGTGTTCCAAGAGGAACAAAGCTTTTACGGATTTAGGAGGAAATGGGGGTAAGTGATTAATGACAAAATTTTCATTTTTGAGGTAACCCTAAAGTAACCCCAAAAGGTGTTTAAATGGTGCCTGTTAATTTTTTTTTATATATATCAAGTATGCTTACTTTACATTTAAGTACAGTACAGGTTTTTATTTATTTATTTTTTATTTTACAGTACAGTAAATTTTCTATTGAACTTTTAGGTACAGTAGGCAACATTTTAATTTCATCAGTAGGTTTTTTTATTTACCTGTATGTAAGCACAGTGCAGTGTTAATGTTCAAACTGTATTTACAGTGTTTAAAGTGGCCAACAATAATCTCATTTTTGAACTGTGCATAGCTATATCTGAATAATTAGGCCTGCTACGCTAATGTATTTTAATGTTGGTCATTATGGTGGTACTTGAAGAGCCAATATTTTCTGAGGTGGTACTTGGTGTAAAAAATTTGAGAACCACTGTAATAGAACACCTAAATATATAAACTACCGTTTAAAGGTTTGGGATCAGTACGATTTTTCATATTTTTTAAAGAAGTCTCTTATGCTTATTAAAGTTTCATTTATTTGATTTGATCAAAAATATAGAAAAAAAAGTAATATTATGAAATATTATTGCAAATTAAAATAACCGTTTTTTATTTTAATATACTTTAAAACAGTTTATTTCTGTGATGCAAAGCTGAATTGTCACCTGCTATTACTCCAGTCTTCAGTTTCACATGATCTTTCAGAAATCATTCTAAAATGCCAATTTATTACCAATGTTAGATTCAGGATTCTTTGATGAATAAACAGTTAAAAAGAACAGCATTTATTCAAAACAGAAATCTTTTTAAACAATATAAGTCTTCTCACTTCATATCAATTCATCACGTCCTTGCTGAATAAAAGTATTTATCTTTTCAAATAAAGAAAGAAAAAAAAATTTACTGACTCCTAAACTTTGAACAGTAGTTTATGATGTTACAGAAGATTTCTCATTTAAATAAACGCTGTTCTTCTTAACTTTTTAGCCATCAAAGAATCCTAAAAAAGTAATCACAGGTTCCAAAAAAAATATTAAGTATAAAAAGTGTAAAAATATTAACTGTTTCCAACATTGATAATAAAGGATCATTTGACACTGAAGACTGAAGTTATGATGCATTAAATTCAGCTTTGCATCACAGGAATAAATTCTATTTTAAAGTATATTCAAATAGAAAACCTCTATTTTAAATTGCAATAATATTTCCCAATATTACTGTTTCTGTATTTATAATCAAATAAACATAGCCTTGATGAGAAGAAAAGATTTCTTTAAAAAATCTTTTTGAACAGCAGTGTACATTGAAATTTTTCACTGTCCTTTAGCTCAGTCATTCCAAACCGGTTGGTTGTGACTTAAACTTGGATGCAGATCTGTTCTGTTCTGATAGCAAAATAAATAGTTATCGACTTCTAAAATGTTTCTCTAAATATTACTTGGAAGAAGATCAAATCAAAATAGTCAAGGCAGATGTCAACATGGACAGGTTCTATGACTTGCTCTTATCCTACAAAACATTGGTATAAAAAAATAAACAATACAGGTTCACTAGCAACATACATAACCACAAATATGTTTGTGACAAAAAGATTACATTTGTTCAAATTACTTAATGCATTAGGTATTTTGCACTAACACTGAACAGCTATTTTTACTAGGTCTAGGTTAATACATTTTACTGTTACTTTTTAATTCATAATTATTATAAATATAGTAAATTATTTATGCAACTTGTAATGTTTTTTGTTCTTTCATGAGTTTTTTTTATTGTTCTTTTATTTTAGTACTGTGCCAGAAAAAAAAAGCTGCTGTAGTTCAGTCACTCACTCTGAGAACAGCTTTCAACTTGATCTGGCTGTTGGTTCCAGAGCGCTCAAGCTGAAAGCGCTGGTCCATGGTCATGTCAGATAGATTGAGCAGACGGAACAATGGCAGAGTGAGTTTACCCAGCGAGGATTTCTTCTCGTGTTCTTTTACCTGAGGGTAAAGGAAAAAGAGACATGATTATCTTATTATATAATAATACCATGAGTTTGTTATATGCATCAAGCCTTGTTTATGGAAGAATAAGAATAGTTTATTTAATATTAATATTTAATATTAATAATTTAATATTGTAAAATCGGTTATGGTTTTACCTCAACATTTAACACTTGGCTATTCACACTGTGCACAAAGAATGTGAAGCATTCATCATAAGACGGGTCTTTTGAGGCAAACACAACCTGTCAGAACAAATATAAACACAGATAAACACACTCCAGCTAAATGTCCAATGCATTGTGTTTGTGGATTAACATTAGAATGACATTCCAAAAAGATAAATACCTTGCTTTTTTGACTTTGCTGATCAACGGAAAACTCCACATATGAGTTGGGATCATTAGTTCTCTTGGTCAGCTGCAATTTAAAATAAACACAGACAGAAATAAAGTTCATTAAGGTCATAGACACATTTTGATCATGTATATTCTAGTAAACCATTAGATATGTTTCCCAAATTTTTAACTCCCAACCTTTTCATGGTCATGACTATGAATTCCCATGAATTTTCCACTCATTTGTGGAAAAAAAAAAAAAAAAATCCATCACAGATTGCCATTTGTTTCGATCCTTGGAAATAATATTCTATATTTAAACTATTATTCATATATTAGCATAACAATTTCTCCAGTAAGACAAAAAATCAGTAATTTACATTTATTTTCCAGGGGCATTTTTACATTTGTGAGGGCAATTTTTATAATCACCTTATTATTATAAAAACCATATGTTGTCTTTAATGCCAAATACTTACATTTACCCAGTTACTTTAATATTTTAAACTGTTACAATAGTAACAATAGACAGTTTAAAATGGTATCTAAAAACAGGGCAATATTGTGACAAAAATTGTTGTAAATTAATGCTCTTTATATTGTAACAATTATCTGACAAATATGTCAGTCCATGACGTTAGCCAAGTCTAGCACAAGTTGTGTAACAACTCCCGTTATAATCACGGAAGCTATGAAATTAATCTTTTATTTCCATCGTATCTGAACTGTGTTTACGATGAGGCAATCTGCGATCATGTGCACTCACCAGGCATTTTCAGCGCTCACTAATCTAAGTGCCTCTGATTGGCCAATACATTCCTAAGTTCATCAGAAATGCATTTGATTGGTTATAAGGCTCAACACAGTACAAAACAGCACGTAAAAGCAATCTGATGCAGTGTGAGCGAATCTAAATGTAATTCCACGAATTGACAATTTTTTCATTAATTTTCACATTTCATTTTAATTGCGACAGCCGTAAAACTTGTTTAATTGTGCAGATGCATTTTGTCTTAAATTAATGAGCCATTTCTGTTCATTTTGGTGCCATTTTTTGCCACAAGACCTCGTTAATTTCCAACCCTGATTGGAATGCAGCTCATGGATCATTTAACGAGTGGTGCAACAAATACCACATTATGCCAAAAAACAGACATTTCTATGTCCTGACCAGCATACTACTCCATTAATAAATCTGTGATCAACAGACACTGAGGCGATATTACGATTATGAAACTATGACACAAGAAACAAGAAAAAGTCCTGATGTTTTACCTTTTAATTTGCATGATGTGTATGCGGTTAACGTGATCATTTTCATGGTTAAACCACTGGTAGAAACCAGTTGAACAGGTTGCTACAATTACAGAGAAGCAGAAACAAAAACTGCGCCTTGACTTTATCATGCGTACAGCTGAAATGCTATGATATTATCTGTGGAATGTTCTATATTCAGTGCAGGATGGCAGGAGGCTGCATTCCAACACATGAGATGGAATAAGAGTGAAATACCTAGACATCTGGCTTTTTGACCCAACAGCAGAAAAAGAAAGAAAAAGCTTTTCACTTTGTGAAAGCCTAATGCACAAACTTCCCAGAAAGCCTTACAGGAATAAATCCCTCAAAAAATTATTATTCTGCCATCATTTACTTACTGCCGTAAAAGGGCAAAATTAATTTACATTTCAGATTGCTTCTCACACAAGCCATATCATATGGCTCCAGAAGACTACTTTTGGTACTTCATGTGGTTTTTAATAAATCTCCAATTGTTTTCCACTTAAATAACAACATACAAGTTTTAAAACAACATATGATGATATCATTTTTCTCATTCCATTAAACCTATCTTTGCTGATATTGATTCTGATGGATGTGCTTTATTTTCTCCATGTAATGTCAAGGACAATAGTGGCCATTTCTTACCCGAGATTCTTTGGGTGGTTTTCCATGCTTTTCATTATGGGTGAATTCACGGTGGTCTTTCTGAAGGCAAAGAAAAATGGTAGGTAAGAAAGAAAGACAGATAGATCACAAAATAACTCTTGTTCACACATGCTGTGTTTGTGTTATGATAGGCTGACAGTCTTTTAGATATGCTCTCATATGTATACTCACAGGCAGATTAGAGGCACTATCCAAGTACACTGCCAACATGGCACAAGCGAGCCCATCACGGGTCTGAAAGGTAAAATTGAAAAATAAAATCCATTAAAACAACTTTACATTTGATGTACCACACATTTTATTAGAAAACACAGCACATAAATGACAGCAGATATTTAACTATCTGGCACAGTATCTAAATTATCTACACTATTATAATGCAAGAAATACAAGCTTACCTCCTTCAGTAGATCTGGGTTTGTGCTCAAAGAAAACCATTGCAGTTTCATATGGATCTCACCAGTTTCAATGTCCTCCAAGGTGAACCACTGCAAATCAAATTAGTATGAATAAAAACTAGTATGTTTTGAATCACATTACACCAGTATATTTTAGCACTTTTTCAAAGTACACAGAAATTCTGATAAATTCTTTAAGTTAAGAAGCAAAGCAATTCTTATTCTAAAGCTAACCTCATCTAACTCTCTTTCTTTCTTCACATCCCCACAATCCAGACTGTACCTGTGGCAGACAATTCAACATCTCACACAAAAATCACATAAAATGGGCAACATAACATCTAAGCATTCTCATCATTACCTGCCCAAAAAGTCATCAGCATCTGTGTCTTCGTCATAAAGTTCCACTTCCAACTCTTGCCCTGGAGCTTCATGAATGACAAACTATAAAAATAAATAAATAAATATTAATGAGATCTCTTTTTTCTATCTGAAATGACTTTAACCAGACAGATTGAGGACTGCTCAAAATTACCTCATAAACTTCATTCCAGCGTGGATTCAAAGTTTCTTTGATGGTTTTTGTTTTGAATTGCTTGTTTCCGACCCTCAGCACAGTATATGGGTCTGACTTTCCCTTTACAAGTCCCATCATGTATGTGTCCTTTGCTACAAGATCCCGGGCTTCCAAAACATGGACCCTTACAATACCCTAAAGACACATGGTGTAACTTATTCTGCATTTTGAAAAAAATTAAAAATTGATTTTGGCTTTAAAAACTGATTTTGGCTATGGGAACGAATTATTCCCAGTCTTACTCGAGGAAGAGGAAACTTCATTTGATCAACCTTGACTTGATCAATCAAAGGGATGCACATGCGATTGGGCAGAACCATGAGAGAGGCGATGATATCCACAATGGCTGATTCTGACATATGACTGGAGAGCAAATAGAGAGTCAGATTTACATGGCAAGGAACACTAAGTCACATATGTTTAATTTATTGAGATATTCCTGGTACCCCTGATCCCTGAATATTCCTAGACCAAGTCATCTTATTTCTAACTTCATGGAAAAGGACACCTTTAATCTTTAACAATCCTGTACTATTCATCCCTCCCTGTACTGGAGGCTTTCATGTTATACACATTTGTCTATATGTAAACTTGTATGACAACATTCCATGTCCTGAAGCAATTTTAAAAAAGGGTGGCTAGCTAGCTAGTTTGGTTTTTCCATTGTTTTGTTTAGCTCATCCAGCTTCCAATGTGACTGAGTTGCTCAAACTGATTACAAGTTCAAATACTTTGATAGTTATAAGATTGCATGTGCATTGAGAACTGCAACCTAACCTTAGTCCTGGACCATCCAAAACGTTAGTCATTCCAGTCCAATTGACTTGCAGAGCCTGGAAATTTAATTTAAAACGTTTTGCTAATTAACTCATGAGACTTTTGTTATTTTTTTATTTTAAACTAGTTATTTGAACATACTGTCCATACTCACAGGTCGACGAATGAAGAACATGGTGACTCCACCTACAAGCGGTGACTGACCAATCAGAGGCTCAAGAATTACACGTAGCATTCCCTGAAGCTGAAAGAAATAACCACATTTATAGTTGTTAGTTGCCTTCATATTCATTCACTTTTGAATACATTAATTTTACTGTTCTATGGGGACTGACTGATTTCTTTCTTTCTTTGTGAGGAAATTAATACTTTTTTTTTTAATGGAGATGCATTACCATAATTAAAAGTGACATTAAAGACATAATGTTACAGAAAATGTATTTTTTTTAAATAAATGCTGTTCTTTCATCAAACAAATTCTAAATAAGACAACAACACCTTTTTTTAAACATTGATAAAAATAAGTACCAACAAATTATAATGATTTCTGAAAGATCTTGTGACACTGAAATCTAGAGTAATATCCACTGAAAATTCAGCTTTTCCGTCACAGAAATAAAAAATATTTTAAAATAGTTAAAGAAAAATCTGTATTGCAATATTTTTTGCATTATTACTACTTTTATTATGTATATGAGCAAATTGATACAGTCATGGCGAGCACGTCTTTTAAGACTTTTCACGGACCCCAAACTTTTAAAAGGTAGTGTAAATCACAAAAGTGACCTTGCCTGATATAAAAGGCAACGCTTCAATATCAATTTCAATATTGTTATTAAATTATATTATTCCTTCACTAACCTGAAGGCCTTTGACTCCTACTTTGATGGCAGGTTTAACATCTGCATCAATGTCTACATCAGCATCATAACTATAGACGGGGAAAAAAAGAGGGCCTTAAAACATTTCAGGAAGATAAGGTAGAAAAATTATGCATTATATCAGTCACACACTCTTAAAAATAAAAGTTCCAAAAGGGTGTTTTTGCAGTGATGCCATTAGAAGAACCATTTTTGGTTCCCCAAAGAACCTTTCAGTGAACAGTTCTTAAGTTCTGAAGAACATTTGAAAAAAGAAATGACTATAAAGAACATCTTCTGCATTTGAAAGGTTCCATGGATTTTCAAGGTTCTTCATAGAACCATTGATTCCAATAAAGAACCTGTATTTTTAGAAACGTATGTGTGTTAGCAAAATACTCTGGTGTCAAAATGAAGTTTGATGTCATAGCTCACATAATGTTAAAGTCAAGGATGACCTCTCTTGTTTCCAGCTCATGTGTATACACCCGTACCCCTGTAATAGTCGGAGCCTGAAATGCAAATACACAATTGTAAGTTCTTTTTTGTCTGCTGAAGTATTGATTATAGTGGGCTAATACAGTCTATTTCCAGTTCAAGCTTCAGATTACGGAATCGTACCTTCTGTCCCATGTGAACTTTAGTAAAGGTGAAAGTCTTCAGATGAGGGCTGGACGTTCTTACAGATGGCTGAATGTTTTCAACGAGGAGCTTTTCCATGTACATGCCAAAGAATGGCCATGCCTGCTGAAGAATCTACAACAAAACAACAAACATGCTTATTTAGACAATACTGAAATAGTACAATTTATAACTCAAACAAGCAGACAAATGTATAAGATTTTCAAGAATATGGCAGGTGCAAATCAATATCTGAGGCAGAAATCTTACCTTGTTGATCCAAGCAGCCTTCTCAACATCTGCAAAGTGAATCTATCAGGGAAAAAAGTAAACAATTAAATAAATAAGGAACAGAGACAAATAACAAACATTTCACTAATAAATTAAAAGATCACTTATTTAGAAATCAAAAACACTTGTATGCAATTTGCTTAAATATGAATATAATTTTCAGCATATCAAATTCCACATAATTCTGTTTTCCATTCAGTGAGATATAAATTAGATCAATCCATAAAAGTTCAGAAGGATCAAAGGGAATTTTTAATCTTATTTTATGGTGTCATGAAAATCTGTGGCCTTGAATATATTATATATAAATCAACTGTGAAGATTGGGTATGTGAAATCAAGCAGATGTTTTACAGAATAGACAATAAGCAACATGACAACCTAAAACCGCTTGACTACTTTTGTTCACAAAAACTGTCAAAACTGAAGTATGCTTCTAATAGCTTCTAATAGCTAAAAGCTGCACATTTCCTGTGTTTCCCATAAGAAATATGGTCATAATGGTTTGAGATGACATAAGGGGTGAGTAAATGATGGCTCTGCAGAGTTTTCATTTTTAGGTTAACTATCCCTTCAAGATTACACTGGAGTTTGGAAACTTGGAAATCGTGGGAATTGTACCAACATAAACACTGGCTACTATAAAATGAAAATGTACTGCAACATAATCCATTTTATATATTTCTTTTAACTTTGGTGTCACAAGGGTGTGTCAGTTTCTTGTTTTAAAGTATGAAGGGCTGGGTATTTTAATTAAGAAACTCAAGCAGACACCTTTGTGTGAGATGTTCCCAAAGCAACACAACAAGAAGCCACACCTCTTACAGTTCAATACCCTCTAGTATTGCTTGAATTCTAAGTATAAACATAAACAGGTACAGTACACTACAGTACAGTGTTTTTCCACCAACATATTAGTATGCATCTTTGCAACTAACTAAAACACATGTTGCACAGATCAATTCAACTAGTATTACTCCAGGTCATTAATTATACCCAAAAGACCACCCACCCAAGCTGGCATGTTCATAGCTTTGAGTTCAGTGCTGATCACGTCCTTCTCGTTTTCCAAAAAGTCAATGGCTGTATCGATCCTTTGGTCTTTCCATTTGCGGTTGTTTTTCCACATGGTCCACATCAGCATGCTCAGAAGAATCCAGCTGATGCTGAGTCCGAACGAGCCAGTCAGGTACACAGGATAGCAAAGCACAATCGCTCTGATCATGAACATCAGAAACTCCATGATCATCTGATTGACATCCTTTACACTGAGTCCCTCTGGATTTCCAGTAGAGACGGAGGGCTCTCGACCCTCACTGGCTGCAGCACTCATTGTGACTGTGATTATTGATGTAAACGTCTAAAGTAGATCCGTAGTAGAAGTAAGAGCGTCTGAATTCACATCAGAGACGCATCGCCTGTTGATCGCTGTGCTGAGGAGGTTGGTTTTCCTGGCCACCTGAGATCAAATCCAACTATCAAATCGAAAGAGTAAAAAAAAAACATTTACCGAGACGCACTTAGCATCCCCGGTGACCCTTCGCGTTTAGCTCATCTTTATTAAACCAACTGTGATTGTGGAAGCTCTCTGTCAGTTTTTGCGAACTTCCGTGTTTCCCATCCATTGGGTTTTTTACCTGCCAGCCTCGAAGTAGACACGCCTAAATTCCACCCTTTTCTGTGTGTGAGAAATAGTACATTTGATCGCGTAAGTTGACAGACAGGATCTGCCTCGAAACCAAACGATTGCAAATTTCAAGTGATCTGTTCATGGAAGTATATGAAGGAGAAGTGAGTAGCCGAGATTTATTGCAGGACTTGGATGAACTTAGTATAAACTAAGATTTTAAAGAAACGTGCATTAACAACAAGACGAAAAAGAATCATCATTCGTTAAAATTACAGATAACAATAGCTTTAGGGTATTTGTTGGCTCTTTATTTAGCTACTTTTATACTTTCCTTATAGGGTAATAATATGTTCATATTTATGTGCACAATTACACTTGTCTTTATAGCAAAGATTGTCTTTTTATGATTTTATATATATGTGTATATATGATACACTTTTATGGAGTGAATTCAGGTAAAGTGAGCGGTTTTCTTGTAAGATGTTGCTGACCCACTTTGGCTAAGTGTGTTAGATAAAGTTGGCCAACCTTAAACCTTCAGTAATTATACCAAATGAATTAAATAAACTGATATCCAGTATTAATTTATAGTTGACATTTATAATTTAGACATGGAAGAACAGAAAGAGAGAATATAGGAAGTCAAGGCATCAATTCAATCTGTGGAGTGAAAAAGGGTGAGAGGACAAATATAATATACATGTAGAATATAAAGTTTTAAAATATGGACACAATTAAAATTAGTTTAAACTGTTTAGAGAGCATAGATAAAAAACATTTTTTACATATGGTTACTATTTTAAATGTTCCTCTTATTCATTTTTTTTTTATTATTATAGTCACATCTTTATTCAATTATAGAGTTTCAGATTTCTGAATATTCTGACATTCAGATTCCATATTTATTGTATAATATTTTTCCATATTTAAATCATGTGATTCCATATTTAAATTATGTGTTTTTAACTAAGATGCAGTATAATTTTTGCTAAATAAGGGATGGAACACTTTACCAGACCAGCTGACCCACTTTACCTAAACAGAATTTTGCCTCAAGTACATGACCTCAAAATGTTTATCTGGCAAATAGCACTTTATGTGAACTATATTCAAATTAAAATATTGTAGGACTTTAAAGTTAACAAAAGTAATAAAGAAAAGTAAAGAAAAAACATCTATATTAGGTATCTAAATTACATATTTTACAAAAAGTGACACACTTTACCTGAATTCATCATATAATAGGCTATATTTATATAAAGTGCACCTAATAATGTTTTAAACTAAAGAATTAGAGTTTGTACATTATTTTTCACACAGTTTACAGTAGGTAGAGTGGGGGAAAACATTCCGTGAAACAAAAGTTTAATGTGTTCAGAAAAGTTATCATAGTATATGACATAAATTATAAACCAAGTATGAAAACGTTTGTACCGCCTCCTAAAATTTGTGTTAAAAATTGAATAACTTGTAAACTCTGGACATTTTCATACTTGGTTTATAATTTATGTCATTGTCATGGGTGGGGTAAAATGCCCCCCAGTCTGACAAACCAATTACTAGTTGGAATACTTTTGATGGAAAAAAAATTTGATGTTCAGAATCCAATAACTACAGTAATTGCCCACTGTTACCCCCGTTTTACCCCACTGAAAATTATATAATTTCTACTTCTAAAAAGACGTTATCTTCTGGATTTTTTTCGAAAGAAACTACATTTAAATTGGCGCCATCTTAAGGGGTTTCAAAGCCATTGCAGCCTAATACAAGAGCATCATTTTATCAGCTACTTTATGTACATACTGATAAACTTACGGATAATAGCTTGACCTAGCTTGGAATTTTTATTTGTGTATCTTTAGGCTATTACTCATTATTTACATTCGAAGACATTCACAAACATGACTGCATGTCTCACAAAACTGATAAAAGAATGAGGGAAAAAAATAATTTAACATTGTATCACATGAAAGAACATAATAAAAACACTTAGAACAGGATTAAATTATATATTTCGGAAAACTTAAAGTGGAATTTGACACATGGAGTGCAATGAGAGAGAAATTGCTGTCATTCCTGTCCTGACTTACCTAAATGCTGATTCACTGAAATATAAAGCTTTTTTCCGTACCTTGCATGTTCTGGGTACATTTTACAGTTTAAACCACAATCAACTATATTTTATGCAGAAATTGAAACTTTAATTAACAACAACAAAAAAAATGTCTTGTCAGAAGTGGGATTCGAACCCACGCCTCCATTCGGAGACCAGAAGACCCATGTTTTCTGGGAAGGTTTGAACCTTGAGTCTGGCGCCTTAGACCACTCGGCCATCCTGACAACTAGAAAACAGACCAAAACCAGTCGCTATCTATTGTATTGGAAACTGTTATTCTTGTTTTCCATAAGGGTGTGCAATTCGCCAATGCGAATTTTGAAAAATACTTCGGTTGGTACACTCGACTTTCCAAAATAAAATACGACGCCATTATTTGATAGAATCTCAATTGGATTATTTCAGCTTTTCTTTTATGTTTTAGAAAAGCTTTATATTTTATGCTTTAGAAACTATTTCAAAAACTATTTTTCACTAAGCAAAGAACGCGTTTATCATTTTATGAAACGCAAGTGTAGGAAGCGGGATCTGCGCATGCGTGCTATAACCCGCGCTTACAACACATTCAACATGTGATCTGTTATTAAACGCCACAGGGGCGTGGCTCTGACTCCAACGTGCTAGTATGTTATGACACAGCTCTTGAGTGCAAACGAGTGAAATCGTAACGATGTCTCTGTACCGAAACACAATTTGGTTCCTGAAAGGTCTACAGGAATATACGAAGTAAGTCATCATTAGTGTATTTTCATTTCAGCTCGACTCATAATTGGCCATTTACCAAGGTTCTGCAGTGCACCAATTAAAATCTCATTAACCCTATTTAGAGGCGGTTATGAGGCAGCGGCGAGGCGCTTCACTGAGGCGGATCTGGAGGTGAATGTGAGCGGCCGCTCGTTCATTATCACTGGAGCGAACAGTGGCATCGGTAAAGCCGCCGCCTGCGAAATCGCCAAAAGAGGTGAGAAAACATGGCTTTGTTAGTTCATAACAAAGACTTCCGGCTATAGTTTGTTTGATAACTGGTCAGCATGGAAGATTTTGTACATTCCATCAAAACCCTGTTATGACATTTAGGTAAAAGTTTAACCAACAAAAGGGACGCAACAGTGACTCCTACTGGCAAATTATGTGCAGTGCTATTAAAAACAGCCAAGCTAATTCAAACTGTTTATCTTTAGGTGGGACAGTACATCTGGTGTGCAGAAATGAAGATCGTGCAAAGGAGGCAAGAAACGACATTGTGGAGCAAAGTAAAAACGAGGTATGTTTTCAGAAATACAGCTATATGCTTTAAATCAACTCTAAATACAACTTTAGTCTGAGTTTGTCTCTCATTTGCTTTCAGAATGTCCATATTCACCTAGTTGACATGGCCAACCCCAGGAAGGTGTGGGAGTTTGCTTGTGGATTCTCTCAGGATCACAATCTACATGTTCTGGTAAATGATTTCCAGGTTTAAGTTATATTAATGTACAATAATAAGCTGAAACAATATGCCGCGAGAGGCTGAGTAAAATCACGTTAATGAACATGGATATTGCCGTTATAATGTGGGGGTAGCTGCACTATGATAAAATTGTTCAGTCAGCTGTATACAGTAACAGTAATTTATTTTTTATCTTTCTAAAGTGTTCAAAATAATTTAAGAAGAAACAAATATTTCATTGTCCCCCAAGTAATATATATATTTTGTAACGTGGCACTATCATGACTGTGATGTACATTGTCATTCTGTCTCTGCTTGTATTGTTCAGCCCTTTGTCTTCTATCTTCTTGTGATTTATTACCGTAGATCAATAATGCGGGTTGCATGGTCAATCAGAGAGAACTGACTGAGGATGACCTGGAGAAAAACTTTGCGACAAACACTCTAGGTAGGAAAGTTAACTCATGTTTTTGCTGATCTGATGTTGATCATATGTTAAGATTTTTTCAATATGGTCAACAAAACATAAGGTTTTACTGCAATATTTATTTTTGTGTGTTTTATAATATTGAGTTACAAAGGTCAGATGCCATTCCCTTGGTAGAGAATGTTTTTAGTGCTTTTAAAATCAAGGGATAAGAAGAGATAAGAGTGACTAGTCAGCTCACTCATTTTGTGTGTTTTACAGGGACTTATATACTGACAACAGCGCTAATTCCAACACTGAAGAAGTCAGAGAATCCCAGAGTGGTGAGTGTAAAGAAATGCATCCTACTGCATGGTGTAATAAACACATGCTTTTTGCCAAAATTTCCTAAAACTGCCATCATATATTTCTGTCTCCAAACACAATTACATTCACAATGTTAGCAGAAATGCATGACTTTAGTGGCATGTTTATGAATGTTAAAACAGAACTTCCCCAAAATGTTATTATTATTTAATTATTCTAAAATAATGATTTAATTTTATTGTAATAATAATTTTTATTAGTAATTAAAGTTGAAGATAAAGACAATTTTAAAAATAATTTTATTTATTATTATTTTTGTATGCTTGTTTATTTTTATTCTTTTATTTTTTGTTTGTTTTATTTTGTAATTATTTTTTATTAATTCTAATGTTTTGTTACAGATCACTGTGTCATCTGGTGGGATGCTCGTTCAGAAGTTAAATGTAGAGGACCTTCAGTTTGAGAAAGGCTCTTTTGATGGCACCATGGCCTATGCACAGAACAAGGTACTAACATAAACTATAAACTCACAAAATACTATGGTGGCCAACATTATTAAAATGCTAGTATTTTCACCAGCTAAAAATGGTTTTAAGTTAGTTATTTCTATCTTTTGCTGTAGTGTGTCAGTAGGAAATATCAGTTTACATTTCCAAACTTTCGTTTTGCCATTAATTGTAATAATCCAGTGGGATTTTTGTTTGCACAAGGAGTCTGATGACAGCCAGTGCTCCACATTAGATCTAATCCAAGATGCTTCAAGAAATCTACCTGCAAAGCTACAGTATTGTTAAGAGTTTTAGGCACTTGTGTAAAAATGCTGTAAAATGAGGATGCTGTCAAAAACAATGTCATAAATAGATTTTCTTTATCAATTAACTTCTATTAACTGACCATCCTTTGCGTCTAAAGCAGCTTTTACCCTAGGTGCACTTGTGCATAGTTTTTCAGGTAGTTTTGGACGTAGATCTCTTGAAGCATCTTGGAGACGTTGCCACAGTTTTTCTGGATTTAGTCTGTCTCAGTTTCAGTTAGTGTTGGGTTCGAGTCCACCTAAGTCGAGTCCAAGTCGAGTCCGAGTCCTTGACCAGTCGAGTCCGAGACGAGTCCGAGTCCAAAATGGGCCGAGTCGGACTCAAGTCCGAGTCCCAAAGGGCCGAGTCCGAGTCGAGTCCGAGTCCAATGAAACACTGTTTTTTTGGCATCTTAACATTGTTTAAACTTTATAACTAGAAAAAAAGCATGTAACAGAAGTTATGGGTGACTTGATTTATGTATTGTGACATCTTTCAGAGAGAAACAGCTTACAGAATGTGAAAAATTATAGGGCAGGACTTTTTTTTGTTATATAGCCTAGTTGTTGTTGTTGTTGTTGTTGTTGTTGTTATATAGTGAATATACAAATTTAAGGGTGGGGCTGGGGGCTGGGTAGGTAACTTGGTGAATGGGACCTAAAGAGCAAAAAATGCACCTCATATCTCTGATTATTACTGTGTGTTTTAGGTTTTATATGATGAATGGTTAGACCATAGACAGAGTAGATGGCATTTTACTTTTTTTTTTCTTGGATGAAAATGAGGCCTGCATTCTTTCCATAACTCACAACCGTTTTATTTATATTTATAAAACCATTATATTTTTAATGCATGTATAGTTAATAAAGTTTGTTATGTAAGGAATATCAATTTGGTGTTTGCAAACGATGAAGATTTTGTGGGCGGAGCTTATCTGACAGTTTTCAAGTAGAAGTCTATGAAAGCCATGGAATAAAATAGGGCTGCTCGATTACGTCAAAAAATCATAATCAGAACAGGACCGGGCTTAGTCACGCAATAGTTCAGATTCGGGCCGGGCATCGCTGTTTTAGGCTTCTCCTTATTTTTATATTTTCCATCAATTAGACATCCATCAATTATGGTGATAAAAAAATTGGCACTTTAATATAGTCAGACTTCACTTTCGCTTTCTCTTTCGGGAGCGGCTCGGATAGCGTTTTGTGCCTCAGCCAGCCGCAGTGCCTTCAGTGCAGCTTCGCATTCAATAGGCTGAAACTTGCCACAAAGCACCGGCAAAAATAAATAACAATGAATGTGTCGGAGGGAAATAGTAAGGAGATTTTTCAAATTATTTATGAATAAACTAGTGTATTCTGAATCAGTGTCGCAAAGATCCTGACTCAAAATCTCCTCTTTGACCGCCTTTAGAGAGAAATAAATCTTTCCGGATTAGCTACATTATTAAAAAGTTTTTGTTTTTGATCTGGTTTATTTCGTTAAGCAATAATTTAAAGCTTTGTATTATCACGTCTATCATGGAACATTTTTAATTGTTTCCACTGGGAAAAAAAATGCAAGCAATGACGCTGGCGCCTCCACCTGCAATATGGCTTTAGCATCCACTCTCCACATAAACGGATTTATATCTATAGATTTTATTTTAGACAAGTCGGGATGATTTGAAGGCAAATTGCTTAAACAGAATATGAAGAGTCTTCCGTTGGCGGATGTTTGTACTTAAAAAAACTAAACTTAGCCTATATTTAAC
Source organism: Cirrhinus molitorella (assembly GCA_033026305.1). Lineage (NCBI taxonomy): Eukaryota > Metazoa > Chordata > Actinopteri > Cypriniformes > Cyprinidae > Cirrhinus > Cirrhinus molitorella. Next base: position 23,747,721 of record CM065122.1, on the reverse strand, counting down.
AAACAAAAATCCTCACAACAACTTTCCAAATTAACGAAACAAAATACCTAATCACATTTTCCATTACACACAAAACTGAACTGTTTAAATAGCTGTCCGTGTTCTGTTCTGTCTCTGAATGCATACACAGAACAGCGCAAATTCTCTTTTCTCTAATTCTCTTTTAATGCAAGTCACCTTACATGATTCTACTGATTTGCATGTAGGCTTCTATTGAGGAGCAAATGCGCAACAAAGGGGGCGGAATCGGGAGCAATAATGGTTTATCTCGATTATGGTATTTTCAGAATCGTTAGAATCCGAAATCGGAATTAAATTTCGATTAATTGCACAGCCCAAGAATAAAAGAATAATTTAAAAAAAGGTAGGCCTACATTTGAGTTTGTATTTCAATATTTTGAATTTATTTTCGCAGTTCCGAGATTATATAGGCTATCTCACAATTTTTATAAGAAAAATCAACGTGCAATTTTCCTTTTTTTCTCCTCGGCTTAAATCATTAAAAAAAAAATCGAGTTTATATCCCACAATTCTGTCTTTTTTCCACTCAGAAATGACAAACTTTATATTGTTCAGTTAAATTGAGATATAAAGTCCGAAATACGACGAAAACTTGCATTTGCGAGGGAAAAATAAATAAATAAAAATCGGAATTGTGAGATAAAATAGGTAGGCCTAAATGTAAAATGTTATAGGATATAATATTTCATGCTGCAGGGCTAATAAAATACGTTTCCTATGAACTGCATATGTGGAAATTATGCCTATTGTTTAAATCAAATTTATGTTTTAAAAGCAATCAGCAAGTTCATCCATTAATCTGTCCGTTTAAGCGTCTGCGTTCAGCTTCAAACGGCGTCTGACAGTATTATATAAATTGTTTTTTTGCATTCCGATTCTGGCCGGCTTTTACGTACTGGCAAGACTTAAAAACAATAAAGAATACTGAATGTCACATTTGTAATAATGCATGAGTCAATTACATTTCCGTATACTGTCCCTGGACTCGGTTGGACTCGGCAATATTTTCCGAGTCCGAAAGGCTCGAGTCCGAGTCAAGTCCGAGTAAAACTGCGTCCGAGTCCGTGACAAGTCCGAGTCCACTAAAAATTGTACTCGAGACCGGACTCGAGTCCGAGTACAAGTCCGAGTACCCCAACTCTAGTTTCAGTTTCTGGATGATGAAGCACTGGCTGTTGTCAGACTCCTTGTGCGAACAAAAACCTCACTGGATTATTACAATTAATGCCAAATGTAATGTTTGGAAATGTAAACGTATATTTCCTTCTGAAATACTACAGCAAAAGATAGAAATAACTGACTTAAAACCATTTTTAGCTGGTGAAAATACTAGTGTTCCAATCATTTTGGCCACCACCGTAAATCAGTAAAATTTTTGCACTGCTGCATGCATTTAATATTTATATTCTTTCATTAAAAAAAAAAAAAAATCAGAAACTACATACTTTATACTTTTGGTGGTTTATCAATCCAGTCCATCATTCACTGTTAAAAATAATAGCACAAAGCAGTAGCACAGATTCCAGCAGCATCACCACTCTGCCTTTGTTACATTGACCATTATAATTGTCATTGTGGTGAGCTCTTCTGATGCTCATGCAACCTAATTTACTGTCCTCATGTTTTTACTGAGTTTATGCAGATTTGTTTTTCAATATAGTGTATTGTTTTTGATGTTTTTTTGTAAAGACGCTGAAGTTATTTAGTGTTAACTGTGATCTTTCTCAGAGGCAACAGGTGATCATGACAGAGCAATTGGCAGCTCAGCACAAAGAAATCCACTTCTCATCCATGCACCCAGGCTGGGCAGACACCCCAGGTGGGCAGTGTGTGTTCACTATACATCAGCTACAAGTAAATGCCATGCTTACAAGATACAGGCATTTTGCAGTCTCAGCCATGAAGATATTTTGTTTTTTTGTTCCATCCACAGCGGTGAGGTCATCAATGCCCGATTTTTATAACAAAATGAAGAATAAACTCCGCACTGAAGCTCAAGGTGCTGACACAGTAGTGTGGCTGGCCATATCAGATTCCGCCAGCAGACAGCCCAGCGGCCTCTTCTTCCAAGGTCAAGCATCTTTATAAAATGTGCTCATGTTTCTGATATCACAGACTAAAGCTCTGCTTAACATGTAACTGAACTTTGACCTCTCTTTCTTAAACGGATTCATCTGCAGACAGAACAGCGGTTTCTACGCATCTGCCTCTGGCCTTCTCTAGGTCTTCTCCAGCTGAAAACCAGCAGCTGATGAGCAAGCTGGAGGAGCTCGCTGCGAAATTCAAGTGTTAAATGGTTGAGTTAGTGGCCAGATCCAGCAAAGCCTTCACTCCACACACAGACTGTGATATTCATTCTTAATAACAGTGAACATTGCAGAGATGTGAAAAGCTCATGAGTACTATAACAAAAAGGCTAACCAAAACAACCTGAAATGTTTAAAATATTTCAGACCTATTGTCCCTTCTTCAAACAAATACACTCCTAAGCATTTTTTATTATACTAGTTTGAGGCAAGAAACTAATTACATGTGTGGTTAAAGAGCTGTATGTCATTTTTTGACTACACTAAAGCATAAAAACACCATAATGCATTTGCAGATATTTAGGAAACATGTTAGGTTCACATACTTGTTTCTCAGAAAAACTATGCTACAACCAGTTTTTCGACTTTGGAAATGTGCCGGAATGTCTATTTTTGTTTCGGTCTATATGATTCTGCCCACTGACAGTTTACCCAATAATATGTTAACTGTCCGGGTTGCCAGTTGGCGGACAACACAGCATAATGCAGCAAAGGAAGCAAGCATAAGACGAAGCAAACTAGGACAGAGATCGCACCTTCTACCTTAACTAAAAAGTCCCGGCATCCAGTTAAAAAGCTCTGTAACCAGAGGCATATTAAAACGTGGATAGATCAACTCATGAGCTTACAGTGTAAGGCATGTGGTTTTCCATTCATTGTCAGTTGCGCGTTGTCAACCTGAGCTTCGAGCATACAGTCTAATGAAGGAGGGGGTGGAGAAACAGATTTTTTTCATTTGGACTGCAGTACCAATTTCAACCGCTAGCTGTCGATATTACATACTGCACCTTTAACATTACACCAATGTTCTGCAGAACTTCATTAATTGCTCACAGTCTTACCTCAAACATGAGATGTTGAAGCTGCTGCATTTTTGTAGCTAAATGAGTAGAACAACTGCAAGGATATGATTTTGCATGCTTGATGAATCAGCCAACTGTTGCAGTATGTAAACAGATTCTTTTTATTATTTTTTTTTTAAATTACTATAAAAAAAAAACACACCACAACAACAAACAAACTGACATCAAGATTCAACAGCTGATAAATAAACAAATAAATGTGACCCTGGACCACAAAAAATAAGCATTCCATTGATGTATGGTTTGTTAGAATAGGACAATATTTAGCTGAGATACAACTATTTTAAAATCTGGAATCTGAGGGTGCAAAACCTCAAAATATTGAGAAAATCGCCTTTGAGCTTGTCGAAATGAAGTTCTTATCAATGCATATTACTAATCCAAAATTATGTTTTGATATTTTTATGGTATGACATTTACAAAATATCTTCATGGAACATGATCTTTACTTAATATCCTAATGATTTTTGTTATAAAAGAAAAATGACCCGTACAATATATTGTTAGCTATGGCTACAAATATACCCACGCTACTTGCGACTGGTTTTGTGGTCCAGGGTCACAAATGTGAAGATACATAAATATGAAGATATATTCTAGACCTGCCCCTTATACACACTTACAAATGAGTTTACTAGCCTATTATTAACAAAAAATTACTGTTTTTATTTTTGTCAGTTGGTCGCTACTGATGTGATTCTTAATTAAAGATAATCTCAACCTCTCTGTGTCGATCTTCACAGGAAGATTTGGTTTACATTTTTATTAACATTTATTTTCTGACCAAAACAATTAATAAAATTCAGACTGTGTTATGATGTTTACATGTGCTGGTTATTGAGACTAAATGGTAGCATTTAAATGATTTACATTTATTGCAATTAAAGAGCCATTACAAACAGTAAAAGAATCACAGTGTCACTCCAGTGACAAAAACAACACTTCTAATTCAAAATGAGTAGACTTCACTCCAATTATGATCATTTACACTACTGTTGAAAGGTCTGTGGTCAGTAAGATTTTTTTTTGTCTTGGGAAAAAAAAAAAAACTTTTATTTAGCAAGGATTAAGTAATGTTATAACAGAACAGTAAATGTTGTTCATCAAAGAATCCTGCTAAATTTTGTCATGATGTCCACAAAAATATTAAGCAGCACTTAACATTCCCATTACATTACATTCATTACATTTTTTTTTTTTTTTTTTTTTTGAACACCAAACACATTAGAATGATTTCTGAAGAATCATGTGACACTAAAGACTGGAATAATGTCTGCTGAAAATGCAGATTTGCCATCACAGGAATAAATTATATTTTAAAGTTATGTTCAAATAGTAAACAATTATTTTTAACTCTAGTCATATTTCACAAAATTACTGTGTTACTGAATTTTTGATCAAATGAATGCAGCTTTGGTGAGCATAAGGGACTTCTATTAAAAACACACAATCACTTTTAAATGGAAGTGCTCTTTTAAACTGTCATCTTTGTCAAAAAAGCCAACACAAGCCTCCACATCTGCAATTACACAGTCACAAAGTGAAGTATCTTTATTTTGTGCCATTCCTGCCGTTTTATCTATTTGTATCCTGTACTATATTCGTACCCTGACCATTCAGCTGTAATGTTTCACCTATTGTGGCTTTACAATAAGCTATTAAAAATGTCTAAATGTCCACTGGTTTGATTCAACATACAGCAAAAATTGTGCCTGACAAATAAGGTTGAATTTAGTTTTTAAAGCACCACCATAATATTTTCTGATCTAATGAAAGAATGAACTACTGTGAATGTTTCTAACATTAATGAGATGTCTATGAAACATCAGCTTTAATAAGATCAAACACAATATTATTACAGTGAAGCATTATTGAATTTTACCCTGTGTAAACAACAACATTTGTGATTATGTACATGTTAAATCCTCCAATTAAATTTACCGGTATTAAAATACCAGTAAAACTAAGTGCTTATATTTAAAGAGTCAAATAGATGACAAGGAGGCAATACTAGGATGCCAAAACCACTGATTGATGTGCAGTAAAGGCACTTGAATATCAAACCGTTCCAGCATGCTTTGATGCAATATCACGAGAATTGGGATAAGACATAAGATAATAAAATGAGTGCGAAGAATTTCACAGACAACACTGATTAATGTCAATATAAACAACCTGAACCAAGCAGATTTAGACTGGACAATATTTACACATTTGTTCCCATAACTCACATGCCATGCACAAATACATACAAATGCACATGCTCAGTTCATTGTCATGATATCCTTGAGATTTTCCTCCACGAGATGAAGCTGCCCATGGAAAGTAACCTGAACTCTGAACATTCTCCACAAACACATGGTTCTCTGATCAGGTTCAGCACTGATTCGTAGTTCCTGCTTGCAGGTGATGAAGAGGATTCTCATGATACCACTGGAGTCATGTCCCACAGCTGCATGTAAACACACACCATAGATATTAAAACAATTCAATCTCTTCATCAAACACTACACTCGTGTTTGAGGGAGAACAGTTACTGACCTTAATGATCTTGTCTGTCCCAGAGGTGAGCAGCCAGCCTCTGGTTGGTTCATACTGCATGTGTACGATGCTGTGCTTACTGTCATGGAATGTTGCAGTGGGTGCCCGTCTGGACAAAAAGAAAGCTTTGGGTGATTCTACCATTTAAGAGACTCAAAACATTAAAAGACAATCAAAATTTAGCTTACTCCTCATCTGTAATGGAGTCGTAACAACTGTCACAAACCCGCACCTCGAACTCAAAACCCATTAGAGGAATAGTAGAGCGTTTAGAGGAACACTTTCCACATACGGCTTGGCCACACTTCCTACAGTGATGCTGGGAAAAAAAGCAAAGATCAAGCTGCTTTATATGATATAAAATTGTAGGCTGAAGGCTGAATAAACGACTGCAAACTTAATCATAAGCACTTGAAGATTTAAAGCTTCCTGGTAATTTACCCCCATGTCATCCAAGATGGTCATGTCTTTCTTCTTCAGTCTAAAAGGTTTTTGAGGAAAACATTCCAGGATTTTCTCCATATAGTGGACTTTACTGGAGATCAACGGCTTAAAGATCCACATTGCAGTTTCAAAGGGGTCTACACAATCACAGATGAGGAATTAGGGTCTTGTCTAGCAAAACTATCCTATAAAAAAAATTCATATACTTTTTAACCACAAATGCTCATCTTGCTCTAGTTCTGAGATGCATGTCTACGACGTCACGCATTAAGTAATCACATTGGAAAGGTCACACGGTTAGTTCTTTGTCTGTGTACTCCAGTTTAAAAACGTAAGTTTGGGCATAAATCTAATTTTCTTCTCCAACATCAAAATGTGTAAGAATTGTTGTTTTTTTTTTGTAAAGATTGTTCGATTTTCTTAGCACATTCGTCATAGGCGTGCATCGCAGAGCTAGTGAAAGAAGAGCATTTGTTGTACAGTATATATATATATATATATATATATATATATAGGCTATATATATATATATATACAGGTCCTTCTCAAAAAATTAGCATATTGTGATAAAGTTCATTATTTTCTGTAATGTACTGATAAACATTAGACTTTCATATATTTTAGATTCATTACACACAACTCAAAGTAGTTCAAGCCTTTTATTGTTTTAATATTGATGATTTTGGCATACAGCTCATGAAAACCCAAAATTCCTATCTCAAAAAATTAGCATATCATGAAAAGGTTCTCTAAACGAGCTATTAACCTAATCATCTGAATCAACTAATTAACTCTAAACACCTGCAAAAGATTCCTGAGGCTTTTAAAAACTCCCAGCCTGGTTCATTACTCAAAAGCGCAATCATGGGTAAGACTGCCGACCTGACTGCTGTCCAGAAGGCCATCATTGACACCCTCAAGCAAGAGGTCTGTGGGAAGGAAAAAGTGTGGCAGAAAACGCTGCACAACGAGAAGAGGTGACCGGACCCTGAGGAAGATTGTGGAGAAGGACCGATTCCAGACCTTGGGGGACCTGCGGAAGCAGTGGACTGAGTCTGGAGTAGAAACATCCAGAGCCACCGTGTACAGGCGTGTGCAGGAAATGGGCTACAGGTGCCGCATTCCCCAGGTCAAGATTCAGATTTCATTTTTCAGCACGACCTGGCACCTGCTCACAGTGCCAAAACCACTGGTAAATGGTTTACTGACCATGGTATTACTGTGCTCAATTGGCCTGCCAACTCTCCTGACCTGAACCCCATAGAGAATCTGTGGGATATTGTGAAGAGAAAGTTGAGAGACGCAAGACCCAACACTCTGGATGAGCTTAAGGCCGCTATCGAAGCATCCTGGGCCTCCATAACACCTCAGCAGTGCCACAGGCTGATTGCCTCCACGCCACGCCGCATTGAAGCAGTCATTTCTGCAAAAGGATTCCCAACCAAGTATTGAGTGCATAACTGAACATAATTATTTGAAGATATTCGGACCCGAATTATCACGCATATCTGGTCAGTAATGCCGGTTCTGTGATTAGCCGTAAATCTCATTCACCTGTTCATTCATGCAGCCGCGTTTACTACACAGAGCCGTAGTTCGCTGACAAGCTACGCAGTTTCACGTGCATTATCGATATGTATCGCCTGCGATACTGAAGGCGATATTTGCATAGCTTGTCAGTGAACTACGGCTCTGTGTAGTAAACGTGACTGCATGAATGAACAGGTGAATGAGATTCAGGACTAATCAGAGAACCGGCATTACTGACTAGATGCGCATGATATCGCGTCTAAAAATCGGCACAGCCCTAATAATATATATATATATATATATATATATATATATATATATATATATATACACACACATATTACTTATTTATTTTTTTAATGGCTGATTGTGTCACTTGATAAGACCCATATTCCTCAATTGGGATTAGGGCTGCCCTCGACTAAGGATTTTTCTGTCGTTAATTTAAAGCATTAGTCAACTAATCGCACGTTTATTAATAAACCATTCAAATCATTATAATGAGCCTTTAGTTACCTACATATCCTAATAAGCACTCAAGCACACGCATAAAACTTGCCACGGTGCACCGCAGAAGTAATGATTAGCCTATAAATGTTCAGGGAAAGTAGAATGTATTAACATTTTAATAATTTATTGAAAACCTAGGCCTAGTGCTTTCTGTTTTCGAATGAAGTCGGCGACAATGACTTGTCATCTCCGCAGTTGTGATGCGCCTGAATGTAGTAAACACTCTCTCCTGTTTGTTTTCATTATTTTACAAAATTTTACAAAATTTCATTACTTTACACGTGTCGTTGTTATTGTGAGCATACACGAATAAACGTTTACAGATTCGAAAGATGTTTTACCTGTATGCCCAAAAATGAGGGAGTAGGCTATTTTAAGAGCAAATGACCACATAGACTAGCCATCTCCGTCACAAACTGCATTACTTTGCCTGAAGCTTTATTTATTTATTTCTGCAACTAAGCGACTAATAAAACTTTGCTCAATCAAGCCTTTTCTGGTTGACTAACAATTAGTCGACTATTAGGGGGCAGCCCTAGTTGGGATCGTGTACAGCTCTTTGAAGCTGCAGTGAAACCACAGTTTGGACCTTCAACCCACTGGTCCCCACTGAAGTCCACTCTATAGAGAAAAATCCTGCAATGTTTTCCTCAGAAGCCTTAATTTCTGTTGGACTGCAGAAAACATGAACATCTTGGAAGACAAAAATATTGATTAATGAATTGACTATTATTTTAATTTTAGTTTTATTTATTTTTGCAGCGTAACATTAAAGCTTTTGTCGTCTGTACCTGTCGCAGGCCAATTTTCTTACTGTCCCACATCTGTTTGAAATTCCAGAAGAATGGTTGTTCACACTTCTGACATGAGTCACTGTCAAGCCACTCCGGAGTCTGAGACACAGAACAGATGAGGACATGCTGAAGCTATGTAAACACACATATGTAACTAACATAAACACAACATGTCCTGTTGACCAAGGCAATCCAAGACGCTTCATCCTCACTCTATATCTCTCTCACCTCTTGTCGAGTGACGTCCATGTTCCAGATAACTATTCCTCCATCTGAACCACAGGAAATGAGCTGACGTGTGTGAGGAGCGTAACACAAACCCTGCACTTTATCACTGTCACACACACACACACACACACACACACACACAAACACTCAAATATTAGTACCCGACAAGTATGTTTGAAATATTCTAATATCTTAAATACATGACAACAATACATCAGTCCTACTTGTGTCCCTGCAGCTCAATGGCTGTTCCTTTACGGCCTCCAATGTCCCACATGATGATTGAATGATCAGAACTTCCAGAGAATAAAACCCTTTGCACAGGATCCCAACACAGGGCTGTGACATTGCCTGCACATTAGTCATAGCCGTTAAAAAAAATCAGGGTCAGGTATGGTGCAAGTAAAGGAATACTTGTTTCCATTATACAACATTTTGTGTATGTATACATGAAGATTAATATATTTGTGTATTCTAAGGTTATGAGGACTTTCGAGCTACTAGTATTGTTCTCCAGGCCACCAGGGGACGCCATCCACACTAGAATGATTGATCATTTAAATGTTAACCCTTGCAACCTAGCAACGCAATTCAGTGGTATGTGCAGGGAAGGCTGACACAGAAGAAAAAAAGTCACTATTTTTGTTTTCTTTGCACACGAAAAGTATTTGTGTAGCTTTGTAAAATTAAAGTTGAACCACTAATATGACATTGACTCTTTTGTCCTTTCTACCTTTCTTGGCCTTGACCGTGCAGTCTTAGCTGGTTCAAAAAGCTCTCAGATTTCATCAAAACTGTTCTTTTTTTTTTTTTTTCATTGGGGGAGTAAAATATCAGGAAATTTTAATTCAGAAGTGAACTAATCCTTTAATTGTGTTTATTTGTAATGTGCTGTTTGTGTACGTACCTGTGTGGCCTTTAAAGGTGGTGACTAGGCTGCAGTTGTCCTGCTCCAATTTTAGGATTGTCACTTGACCGGAATGATCTCCAACAAAGGCATGTCTGGTCTCCACATCAAATCTTACAGTTTGTCAAGAAGCCAATGCTACAAAACTCAGAAACCCCATGATTACAGTAAGATGATAATATACACTATATTCCCCAAAGTATTGGCAATCTAATGGCTTCTAATGAACAGGTTTGACTGTTTTAGTAGTTTCCATGAGTACTATTCTTAATGTTTAAGCATATAATGATATTCTAGGGAATTGTGTCCAAATTTTATAGCAAAAGTTTGGACAGGACCCTTTTATATTCTAATATGACAATGCCTCTGTGTATAAGACAAGGTTCAAAGAGAAATGTTTGATTCAGTCAATAAATTTAGGTGATAAATTGAAAATCAGAGAAGCATTTTCGGTTGCTGAATTTCAGTGCAATTGGGATGCAATTTCAGTGTGTCACTAGATCACAATACATTTATAAAACAGCATTTGAAGGGATAGTTCACCCAAACAATTAAAAATCTGTCATCATTTATTCACCCTCATACTGTTTCAAACCTGTTTGACTTTTTTCTTTCATCTGGATAACATAAAAGAAGAGATTTTGAAGAATGCTGGTAACCAAACAGTTTTGATTTCCATTGTATGAACTAAAATAAAATATTGGCCTTTTTCAAAATAACTTTTTGAAAAAAAAGTATGGAACAACAGGAGGGTAAATGGAGGAGAGTAAATGACAGAAATTCCATTATTTGTTTATCTAGTTATATCTGTAATATTAATTATATGTATTTAACATTTAAGTAAATTATTGATATTTTTGTTGTTACAATTTTAAAAGATGAGCAGTAACTTAAAGAAGCTTATAATAAAGCTCAAGTAAATTCAGTCAAATTGAGGCAAAGATCAGGAGTGACATATGAATGGATACTGTAGTCCAGACACCCATGCTGTGGTCCTGTATGTGCCCAGCTGCTGTCCACTCTCTGAGCAGTGCCACGTGAAGCTCTTGTCCTGACCTGTGCTTAGAACCCACTCCATCTCTAAGACAAACAGCACCACGGTCACGCCACCCTGATGAGCTAACACAAATAAAAGACAAGACACAATAAGCAAAGCAGGCAGGGATCAGTTTACCACATTCAAAAACACAACCAATTATGCGCTCACATATATAATAAATAAATAAATAAGTCAAATAATCACTGAGGTTGGATTTCAGAATCAAACGAGCAAACAGAAACCACGGCACTTACAAAGAAGGTTAGCTATCTTTAGTTCAAGTCAATTATGTACATAGCTGAATTCTGTACAGTTACGGTCAAAAATATTGTCTCCCTTGCAATTCTATCAGAAAATGCAACCCTTCTCTCAAGAAAATTGTTGCAAATGTTTTGGTATTCACATGATTATTGTTTTTGTTTACACTGGAACAACAACAACAACAACTAAAAATAAAAAAACAACAACAACAGAGAAGAAAAATCAAACTTGATAAAATTTCACACAGAACTCAAAAATGGACTGGACAAAATTATTGTCACCTTGTCAAAACAGTAAGAAATAATTGTTTTTTTAAGCACGTGATGCTCCTGGAATTTGTATTTAGACAAACCTGTGGCAAGTAACAGGTGTGGGCAATATAGTACTCACACTTGCAACCAGTTAAAATGGAGAAAAGTTGACTCAACCTCTGTGTTGTGTGTCACACGGAGCATGGAGAAAAGAAAGAAGTGTAAAGAGTTGTCTGTGGATTTGAGAGAAAAAAACTGTGGAAAAACATGGACAATCTCAAGGCTACAAGTGTTATTTTCGAAACAAATTGACAATTTATATACTTTTAACCTTAAATGCTTGTCTTGTCTCGTCTCTGCGACGCGCATGTGTGATCTGGGTCAATACAGTTAGTATTTTCAACTTCAAAATCGTCCTACAACGCTCTTTTATCTTTTTTTGTAAAGGGAGTTTCATCTTCTTTGTATGTTCACTTTGTAAACACTAGATTGGCATTTCTGCAGCGATGTAGGACGACTTTGAAGTTGGGGAAGAAAACGAGATGGGAGTTTTTCAACACACCCTAACTGTATTGACCCGGATCACACGGACTATACTTGCGCATCACAGAGACAAGACAAGAGAGCATTTGAGGTTAAAAAGTATATAAATTGTTAATTTGTTTAAAAAAAAATGACAGATCATTTCGCTAGATAAGACCCTTCTTACTCCGCTGGGATCGTTTAGAGCCCATTTAAGCTGCATTTAAACTGCATTATGGCATTTCAAACTTGGGGGCACCATACATATCTATTATACGGAGAGAAATCCGGAAATGTTTTCCTCAAAAAACGTAATTTCTTTACAAAGAAGAAAGAAAGACGTGAACATCTTGGATGACAAGGGGGTGAGTACATTATTTGTACGTTTTTGTTCTGAAAGTGAACTAATCCTTTAATGTCCCTGTGTCCATTGTGTGCAAAATCATCAGGAGGTTCACAGCCCATGGCACTGTAGCTAACCTCCCTGGACATGGACAGAAGGGCAACATTAATGAAAGATTACAATGAAGCATTGTTCGAATGGTGGATAAAGAACCCAGATTAACTTCCAAACAAATTCAAACTGATCTGTAGACACAGGGAACAACAGTGTCAGCTCGCACTATTCGTTGCCATCTGAATGAAAAGGGACGCTATGGTAGGACCACTGCTGACACAAAGACATGAAAAAGCAAGACTGGAGTTTGCTAAAACTTATGTGACAAAATCACAATCCTTCTGGGAGAACATACTGTGGACAGATGAGACAAAAGTAGAGCTTTTTGGTAAAGGACATCATGGCACTGTTTACAGAAAAAGAAATGAGGCCTTCAAAGAAAAGAACACAGTCCCTACAATCAAACATGGTGGTGGTTCAAAGATGTTTTGGGGTTGCTTTGCTGCTTCTGGCACTGGATGCCTTGACTGTATAAACGGTATCATGAAATATGAAACATGGGTCTTCCAGCAGTACAATGACCCGAAACACACTTCAAAAAGCACTCAGAAATGGTTGCGAGTACCATTTGCAAATGCAACAATTGTCTGAGAGAAGGATTGCCGATATTTTGGCCATGACTGTATATGAATGGAACTGGAATATATATCTTATCTGTGTTCTATAATAACATAGATAAAAGTTTCACTGTCTTCTAAAAATAGTTTGGACATTTATTTGATTTTAACACACTTTGACCACTTTCAATGTAAAAACCATACTTGAGTTATTTAAAAAAGAACCCTAAAAACAACAGGGAGAGATTTATTGTGATGCTTGAACATGTTCATATGACTTAAGTTAAGAATATAAAACTTAATTGTGTGAGACTGCATTTGTGACTCACCCTGATATGTTCGTGCAGGAGTCATTTGGTTGTAGTCCTCCGATAAGACAAACTCCTGGTAAGAGAAACGCCTGGCTTAATGAAGCTTAGCAATGCACCTATGAGCCTGCTAATGACATATTACTCCAAAGGAAACAGGTGAGTGTTTGAATAATGTTTAGTTAACATACCGATACACTGCCATTTTCCAACCCTACAGAGATCCTCCTTGTCTCTGGGTTAAATGACATACACGAACATGCCACTGCAACATAAGACAAAGACATTGAGTATGAGAATCTATCCAACCAAATTAACTGATCAGCATTGAACTATAAACAAAGATTATGTACTGAGAGCCAGTGACCTCTTAGTCACAGTCTACAATAGTTAACTAAAAAGCAAGCAAAATGTGACATCATTACTGAGAAATGAATGTCCTATCTGAGCGGGAAAACAAGCTGAAGTTCATGCCCATACTGGTTTCACTTCACTCTTTTACTTTTGTAGTAAAATTCCTGAAGTTATGTGGTTGCATGTCTATCCATCTATGTTGCTGCACAGGAACAGTGTTGGACTGAGAGCTAACCTGGCATTGTGTGATAGACACTGGGCCAGTACTGACCACTGTCCCTCTTCAACCACACACGGATTGTCCTAAAACAAATTAAAATAAATAATTACATAAAATACATTATAATCATAATTATGAAATCTGTTTAACAGATAGCCAACGTGACTTGCAATACAGTGCACAAATTACCAGGACAGACATCTAAGAATACATGTAGATAAGTCCTAATCATCTTATCGCCAGACATAAATAGACCTCAAACTAAATTTGGTTGCCAAGTTAAAAACGTAGCCAGGATCAGGGTTTTCAAAATCGTAGGGCGACTGAAAACAAAAATTATGAATTTCAAATAAAACTGTTGGACTGTTAAAAAGATTTAAATAATTTAAAACAGTTAATTCTGTGTATGTTTTGTACATAAAAACATAGAGGCATATCTACATAGAGAGACATACAGTTGAGGTCAAAAGTTTACATACACATTGCAGAATCTGCAAAATGCTAATTATTTCACTAAAATAAGAGGACTTATACAAAATACATGTTTTTTAGTACTGAACTAACCCATAAATAATAGTTGAATTGATAAAAATGACCCTGTTCAAAAGTTTACATATAATACCCGAATGATCCACAGCTTTTTTTTTTTTTTTTTTTTTTTTTAAGATAGTTGTTCATGAGTCCCTTTGTCTGTCAAGAAGTTAAAGTCAGTTAAAATCCTTCCGGTCCCACAAATTCTTTGGTTTTTCAGCATTTTTTGTGTATTTGAACCCTTTCCAACAATGACTGTATAATTTTGAGATTCATCTTTTCACACTGAGGACAACTGAGGGACTCATATGCATCTATTACAGAAGGTTCAAAATGCTTACTGATAGAAACAAACATTTAGAAAGAAACAAAATGCATTAAGGGCCCCAGGGTGAACATTTTTTAATTTGAAGAGCAGGGTAAATTTAACTTATTTTGTCTTCTGGGAAACATGTATCTTCTGTAGCTTCCTAAGGGCAATTCTAAATGAAGAAAAACTATAATAAATAGGCAAAATAAGAAAAATGCAGACGTTCAGTCTGTTAACATTTTTTTTGTTGCTGTTTTTGAATTAGTTTTTTACAAATTCAACTATTATTTTCTCTTGTTGACTAATATGTAAATGTATTTTATGCGGAATATCTTATTTAGGTCAATACTAAATAAAAAAATAATAAAAATAACATGAACACCTATTATTTTGGTAAAATAACATTTTGCAGATTCTGCAAGGTGTATGTAAGCTTTTGACCTCAACTGCATTTATGTACAGAGCTTGTTACTTGCACACACTTTCACCACAATCTTTGCTATTTTGATCCCTTTAAATGTAAAATATATGCAAATATCCTATTGTGCACTTTCCCACACAATACTGCATACTAATAACTTGTGAGTTCTCCTCCTGGCTGGTTGAGGAAGTCATTGGTCTGACTCTTTTAGAGTTTTTACTTGCATGAACAGAATTTTTTTGCAAAGCAAGTCATATGACGCGTATTACTCATTACTACGAGCTGTGAAACAGTTCAGCTCGAACTGAAGCACTGAAATAGAAATGACCAGTGTTGGGCAGTAACTAGTTACTAGTAACTTAGTTACTGTAATAATATTACTTTTTGCAGTAACTAGTAGTGTAATTAATTACTAATAAGTTTTCAGTAATAATATTATAGTTACTATCCATAAAACAGCTCAGTTACTTTAATACCCCACTGAGAAATCAAACAATCAAATAATTCCTAGATTTATTTTCATAATTTTCACGACTTGCACATGCATGCAATGTCCCCAGTGCAGCAAGCAAGCTTGGAATATGGCTTACATTCAGCAGATATAAATATTGCATTATATTGATTTTGTCAGGAAAAAAGATTATCTGAACACTGTTGTGTAAGTTGTGGCTTTACTTTACATCCCACCCACAATCCTCTGATCAGCATGTGGTACAATACATTAATTCAAGTTCTTTTCTGGAAAATTAAATAGTTTCTTACAAACGTATGTGATTTGACAAAATATATAATGAAATATAATTGTATATGGGTAACGGAGGAATTACAATTACCTTCAAGCTACACATGAGATTAATACAAGATACAACATTTCTACTTGAATGTCACTATCAATCACTTTTGAGTGTTTGTAACAACTTCTGACGGTGATCCAATGTAGATTTTGGTCAAAGGCTGAGGCAGAAATATGTTGTTAGTAACATTCTAGAATAATTTTATGTGGAAGATACACAGTTACAACTTCTGTGGGGCCTGAAGAACAAGTAATGTGACTAGTAGTGGAACTAATTACTGTCCCTAATAAGTAATAAGTAAAGTAACAATATTACTTTTGAAAGGAGTAATATATTACATTCTTTGAGTAACTAGCCCAACACTGGAAATGACATGTATTACATATAGCCTAGAGAGAGAGAATGAGAGAGAGAGAGAGAGAGAGAGAGAGAGAGAGAGAGAGAGAGTAAAAACACTGCAAGCATACAAATCTACCAGGAGACTCCATATTCGTTTTCTTCACACTAATGCAGACGGTTTTCTCATGACAAACTGCATAAAAAAAACTAAATAATATAGAAAAATTTCGAGTTTCAATAAAATACCCCATGTAATTTTATTTGTGTATTGTCATTAATCATTTTTACGCATACGTAAGTATTCTGCCTTTTTCCCGCGAGATTGACTGAATGTTCCTCATTTACGAACATTTTGTTTGTTTGTTTGTTTAGACAGTTCATTCACGAATGACATGTCTCGTTCAATTCCGCTTCGAATCTCTTTCAGATTCAAATCAGCGATTCACTAAAGGGCACTTTGTTCGTATTTGTTCGGTAGGTTACTAATTAAATACTTAACAGTCCGGAGCTGAATGTTTTCCATTCGTTTTTGCCAGTTTTTGACGGCAGGAAAAGGTAGTCACGCGCTTCAGAGGGAACGCTTCAGCGAACAAAACTGATTCGATCACCTAAACGATTCTTTTAAAAACATCAATTCGTTCACGAATCCACTCGGATAAGATCCGCAGTCAAACGCTCACTTTACAGTACGCGCAAACGAAGCTCATTGATAGCAGGGGTTTAAATGATCAGTGTTTGAATATTAAATCCTCGTTATTATTATCCTCTATTTGCACTCTCAATGTGGGGATTATTACACTTAATCCTATCGTTTATTAAACCAAAACAAATAAACAAAAATAAATAAATGTGTCTAGTATGTACTCGTTAACTGTGCATGTCACATGTATCATATATTACAAGTTATTTATTAATGTACCGGTGCTGCTTATAACATTACTGTAACGATGTGTGTTGAATATATTCTGCACTGTATATTCTAACGTGTGCTGACCTGTCTTGAGATACGCTAATAACCCCGTCCTCTTTAGGGATGATCACAGCCGTATTCACCACATCTTGGAAACCCTCGATCTTACTCAACAGGACGGGCTTTCGTGTCTGCGGACGCGGATGAATCTCTGCCGCCATGGCGCTGTAGTTTCTCCGTCACCTGAATCCCCTCTCGGCAGCATAACACGCTGAGCGCAGGTCGATTATCAGACCTGCAGACGGTCAGGGATGCTGCAGGTCAGCTGATTACCTCTCACAGCCTTTTCTGGTTACAGTCGAACACGATCTCTATACCATGTTCCCTAAAAACATGCGCGGTGTTCTTCTCACACTCTCTTAGTACACAGACTATCCGACTTTTGAATGAATCGCAGATGCATGCGTGTGCGATGTGCAGTGTTGACTCTGACGAATACCACATTCGCAGAACCGGAAGTTGAACGTCATTTCTTTTTCCCTTTCATTGACCCTTGTACATGAACAATGGTTCACTGCACCAAATCTTGTTTAATTGTGCTGTTTGTTCAGTTAAAACATTTGAATGAATCCATTATGATAGGTTACGTTTGTATCGTTTTCTTCTTCTCTCTTTTTTAATGAATACTTTATTCTTAACAATAAAACCACAGAGTGGAAATTTATAGTTAGGCCTTATCATGTGCAGACAGACATCACAAAACTATTATAGGTTCTCTCAACTCTACATTAAAGCCAAATTAAATGTCTTCATCCCTTACTAGTTAATGCTGATTTGCTGCTCAACATTTATTATTATTATTATTATTATTATTATTATCATCATCATCATCATCATCATCAATATTTAAAATATGTTTAAATATTAAGTATTTTTTTCAGGATTCTTTAATAAATAGAAAGTTCCAAAGATCAGCAATTATCTGAAAAAAAAAGCTTTTGTAACATTAATTGTAAATTATAGAAATTCATAAAAAAAATTAGCAAATATGCTTTAAATTGATCAAAAGTGATGATAAAACCATTTATAAAGTTACAAAGATTTCTATTTCAGATAAATGCTGTTCTTCTGAACTTTCTTTTTTTTTTTTTTTTGAGCAGCAAATCAGAATATTAGAATGATTTCTAAAGGATTATGTTGCACTGAAGACTGGTACTAATAAGTATTTATGCTAAAAATTTAGCTTTGAAATCATGAAAGTGACCATTTGAAAATAATTCTCTTTGTTAAATGCAAAAGTAATTTGCTGTACTTTCAGTAATAACTATCATGAAACTACTTGTGAGATACAGACATTTATCAGTCAAAATATAGTGTTCAAGACCCTCCTAATTGTTCTTTCACTATTTAGAATATTTTACAGGGAATGAAAAATGCTTTCATTCAACTAATTTACTTTTTTGTACTATTTTTTGACCAAATTTACTAATAAAAACACAACTTTACAGTTTTGCTAAATTAAATGAGCCTGCAACGGGGTATTAAAGATTGCACCGTTATTCTGGCTTTTATGTTTTGCACTTTTTTATTTATTTGTTTTATTTTTGCATTTGTTTTCTCTTTTTTCTTGTTTTTTTCTGTTTGACTTTTGTATGCATACAATATAATGTTTAATATGTAAATTAGAACGTGCAGAAAGTGCATGTATAATGTAAATGTTTATTCAATAAAAAAAAAAAATCAATAGGTCTACAAATGCGCATGCTCCCGCTGAACTTCGCTTTTTTTGAGAATATGCTAATCAGTCATTTTCAGGTGCCAATCAGTTGAGGCGTTCTGACGCATAGTACCCTAGCAGCGTTTGGGAGGCGGAGCCAAGCGCTGAGCGCAGAATAAAACCACTGCAGCCCGCGAGCAGATCTCAGTGTGAGGAGAATCATGGACGTAAACTAAACAGAAAGTTACAATGATAAAAGTTAGGCATTTCTTTCAAATTACAGCAACAACACCCGTTTCCCTTGTAAATCAACAACCTTTCCCCCCCAGGGTCTGAGGTTTGCTTAAGTTTACAAGGCATCGCTCTTTCAACACTAACTACAGTTACACTGACAGAAAGAATGCGCGAGTCAGTTAGCATTAGCCGGCTAGCAGCGTGCTGACAGCAGCGACAGGAGGCGAACAAAAGATTGCTCTGCATTTGTCCGCTTGCACTGACATTCGGTCCATGTAGAAAGGGCGATTATCAACACAATGCCCGTGTTACTTTTCCTGATAGACACGTCCGCCTCCATGAACCAGCGCTCCCATCTGGGCACTAGCTATCTGGACATAGCGAAGGGCGCAGTTGAGACTTTCCTGAAGGTAAATGAATACACACATCTCTGCGCCACACTCTCACTTTACTTAAAACTTACAAAAACCGTTTCCGTTCGCTTTTCTCCACAGCTGAGGAGCAGAGATCCGGCCAGCAGGGGAGACAGATACATGTTAGTGAGTTTCGAGGAAGCACCGGTTGGAATTAAGGTACAAACTCTTTTATTTCTTTCCAAACCTGATTTATTTCACTCCAGACACTCTCTGCGCTCGCTTCGTCTGTTTGCGTTTCAAAACACCACGGCTAAATTTGTAGTGTAAAAACATTCTGTCCAGCATGAATTTGTGTGTTTAAACATGGCCGACATTTTGTTCAGTGTGGCAGCAGAGAGCTCTATGTATGTGTGTGTGTGTGTTTGAGGAAAAGGAGATGGGGAGGGGGGGCTAACCTAACTTAGTTTTCCCACCCAGAGGGAGGGAGGACTCTTCACTGCCCTCTACATTGATCCCCAAAGCAAATTTCAGACCACTGTGTCCGTCTAAAGAATTTTAATGTGAGGATCACTTAAAAGCCATAAATAATCATTTCCTCTGTCTTGATATTTCAGGCTGGATGGAAGGACAGTCACGCCACTTTTATGACAGAGCTAAGGAACCTGCAAGCAGTTGGATTGACATCGATCGGCCAGTCCTTAAGGACCGCTTTTGATTTGCTCAATCTCAATAGATTAGTTTCGGGGATAGACAACTATGGACAGGTATGTTATAAACCAGGGACTGGTATAAAGTCTGTGGCCTAGCCCCATGAGCCCATCCCCAGCATCTCACAGTTAAATAAGCACCCAATAGGCTCACACTGTGCCAACACAATCCCAAGAGCCCCTGGTTACACACAGTAGTAACAAGTAAACTGCTTCTTGGATGCAAATAAAAGTAATGACTAAATGAAGAAGCAGGTCTTTTAGTAAGACATCGGTTATGCTTTGTATGCGTGCTCTAGTTGAAAATTCTTCTAGTTCTTTGGTAGTATTTTCAGAAGTTTTGTAAAGGACAGTTCATGTATTTCTGCATGTTGAGCTGTGAAACTACAACAGATGAAATATCACCTCAGATAGATGTAAAGATAATAGTAAATTACAGAAGCTTTTTGTGACAATGATCACTTGTGGTAGATTATTTATTATTAGTTTAATAGGAACTTTTTTTTGGACTAAAAGATATGAATGGTCTGTGTTTGTGCATGATTCTAAGATGTTATTATGCAGATACTAAATATTCTGATAGATTTTAAGGCTGTAAGGTTGCTTTGGTGTTTGGTTTATTAGTCTAAGCTCTTCACATTTCAATTCTCTTAATTTGGCAGCAGATATTGCTGACAATGAATTGAATAGAATTATATCACCATTACGTAATTATATATTTTTAACAACCCTGGTTCTTTGCAGGAGGAATCCAAGTGATCAGAAATTTTTTCGTAGATTTTGTGCATTTTTGCCAATTGCCAATCTAGTCTCCCTAGCCTGTTTGGTCATTTCGTGTCTCATTTTGCCCTGTTCTGAGTCTTTTTTTTTTTTTTTTTTTTTTTCCTTTGGACAGAAAAAAGCATTTCTGGAAATGCCATGGTTATATGATTTAGATTTATTTATTTTATTTATTTATTTATTAATTTATATATATATATATATATATATATATATATATGACATGATGTGACGTGATGCAAGAAAAACGGGGTCATTAAATCTTTCCTCTGTTTGCCTGTGGTAAATTTAGACAAACCCTCTTTATATTATTATGAGTACTTAGTAATGGATCTCTCTTGGTTTCTGGTTCATGTATTTATTTCAGAAATGACTCATCCATAAAACTGTACTGTGCTGAAGATATAATTAAAGATCAGAGCATTATACATTATTTTTATCAGTGCGTATGTGCCATATTTTCAGTTTGTGTAATAAAAGCAGTATAGCTACTGTATTGTTAACGTCAAAAACAGTGGGTGTATTTCAGACGCTGCCTTTGTCTAATGAGCTCCTCTGCCGATGCTTAGTTTTTATGGTTATTGTTGTAATGATTATATTGTCTTGTCTTTTGCAGGGTAGAAACCCATTTTTCTTGGAGCCTGCTATCATTGTGGCCATAACCGATGGCAGCAAGTTGACCAGCAGTTCTGGTGTACAAGATGAGGTGGGTCATGTGTCAGTATGGGCTGGACTTTTAGGATTTCCTCTTCGATGGCCATCCTGTCTAGTCATGGGTTTCCTATTTTGTTTTTATACTTGCTATTTCCTGCCTGCTAGTTTCTCTTGATATAGCTCTCTCTGTTCTTTCCATATCTTCCATTGTTCTCTTTGGCAGTATGACTTGCAGATCTTTAAAAGTAGTTGTTAGAAGCTGATAAAATGAGCAGTTACCAATGTCTCCTACAGAATTTTATTTTTTTTTTTCCTAGGGATTTTTCCGTTTATGTGCTGACTTGTAAATTAATTTTCTCTCTCTGCTCCAGTTACATTTGCCCCTGACAACACCGTTGTCTGGCAGTGAGCTGACCAAAGAGCCCTTCCGATGGGACCAGCGACTCTTCTCTTTAGTGCTCCGCATTCCAGGCCACGCCTCTCCGGACCCTGAACCAATGGGTGGTGTTCCACTTGACCCCTCTTCTATTACGCCCATGTGTGAGGTTACTGGAGGTGTGTGTGCATTTTAACTACTTATAAGTAAAACGTTTGGCACTAAATGACAAATGTGTGAAATGGAAAAGTGAACTCCTTGTGTGAACTCAGATGAAGTCCTGTTAGTGGTTCTGCTGCTAGATGCTGTATAGTAGTGATGTCTGGTACTTTTGAACCACTCTGACTAGAAATAAGCCAATATTTGGGAATATATCATCTTATGCCAGTTTTTGCAGGAAATATAACAGTGGTCTGATGTCAGCAGTTTGAAGTCAACAGTAGTACACTAGAAATGATTCTCTCTGGAGTCATGAGTCAGTTCTTGACAGGTTTTATGATCCTCAAATCAGAAGAATTTGTGCCAGAGAATTATTTATGAGCAAGTATGTATATGATTACAGAAGATTCTTGTCTTTTTTTGCATTTAAATAACATGTTAATTTGGAAATTCTGCCGTATAAAAGTTTGGGGACAGTAAGATTTTTAAGTTTTTGTTTTGTTTTTTCCCTCCAATTTGTAATGCTCATCAAGGCTGCATTTTTGCTTCAAATTACAGTAAAAAAATAATGTGAAATATAAGGTAAAATAACATTTTCTATTTTAATGTACATTAAAATCAAATTTATTTCTGTGATCGAAGCTGAATTTTTAGCATCTTTACTCGAGCTTTCAGTGTCACATGATCCTTCAGAAATCATTTTAATATGCTGATTATTATCAATGATTTATCAACAGTTGTGCGCTTTTTTTTTTTTTTTTTTAAAGGATTCTTTGGATAAACGGTTAAAAAGAACAGCATTCATTTAAAATGGAAATATTTCCTAACAATATTCACCACCATTCAAAAGTGTAGGGTCAGTAAATATTTATTTTAATACCTTTTATTCAGCTGTGAAAAAGTGATGGCAAAGATTTCAATTTTGAATAAATTCTGTTCTTTTTAACTTCTCGTTTATCACAGGTTCCAAAACAATATCTGGCAATACAACTGTTGCTAACACAATTCTTATAATAAATCAGCATATTAGAATGATTTCTGATTTCTGTAACAGCTGATGAAAATTCAGCTTTGCATCACTGGAATAAATTATATTTCAAAGTATATTAAAATGGAAACCATTTTGCATTATTATTATTCTTTTTTTTTTTTTTTGATTTTTGATCAAATAAATGCAGCCTTGATGAACATAAGAGGCTTCTTTATAAAACATTACAAGTCTTACTGATCCCAGATTTTTGAAGGACAGTGTATTTATAGGTTTGAGGTTACGGAATCCTTTTAGGCCACTCTTTAAAAAGCTCTACATGCCCTGCTGATTAAATGTCAGGTCATACCTGTCGGGTAGTGTTTAAATGCTGTGAAATGATGTTTGAATTGTGAATTGAAGAGAATTGCTGATTTGTGGTTAAGGGCAGATTCTGCTGGACTCGTGTGTGTGTGTGCTGACTAATACAGCTGTGTAATAGAGACGCACTGAACTTCATTATGGAGAGAGGAACAACGTTTGTCCTCCCATGCTGATAAAATACTAAACACAATAGAACAGCTAGTGTGTGTGTGCGTATATGTGAATAGCTGTGGCCTGGCAGTGAAATGACAAGAAAAAAAGGCCACAGTAAACAGTTTAATCTTAAGCCAGGCAGTGTTAAGTTACTTTGAATATGAGTAGCTGTAAATAAAATTTACATGTAAGCACTTGGGTTAAAGCTCACGTGTAAGATGCAAATGCTAAATGTCTTTTAACTGTTTTGTTTTCTTTTACTATGCGTTTAGGTCGGTCGTACAGCGTATTTTCCCAGAGAATGCTGAACCAGTGCTTAGAGTCTTTGGTGCAGAAAATTCACAGTGGTGTGGTCATTAATTTTGAGAAGACAGGACCTGATCCTCCACCTACTGAAGGTAAGAGTTTCAGGTTTTTGTGGTTATTTTCAGTAGTGTTTCTCTATTTCTCTAAGTATGTCATAAATTAAGATTTTAATGAATTTATTATACAAGAAGTGTTTTCATGGCAACTGTTTAGTGATTCTCTAGTGGTTGTCAAACATGACTGGGTCTTTGCAAAAATAAAAAATATACAGACATTTTTTTTTTTGTGTGCACGAGAATATAGCGTGTCGTTTCTTGTCCTCCACAGTGTATGCGTTAAAGAGACCTAAGACCTTGAAATGTATAATACTGCCCTAAAATCATTTTAAACTGTTTTTGTACAGTGCCAACTCTTAAAACGTGTCAAATAGGACAATGCACATAGCTGTATTATGTCATCATCCCATTTTGTATCATGGTTTCTCCGCCACCACAGAGGATGTTATGTTGGCCATTAGGCCTTGATATTTGAGGTACTACCATAAGGAAAGCTAAATTTTGAGCAAGTGGATCTCTGTTGTGTCCATGCCCTTGTTTTATCCAAAGTAAGATGGTAGTGATGCACAAAGGAAATGGGTTATATAAAACTAGAATTTGCAATGCGTAAGCATGCAAAAAAATCATGTGCATGTAAATGGTTTCTCAAGGGCATGAAAAGTTTCTTGTGTGCATACAAAGCTGTATTTTTTATTATTATTGTTTTTTACTTTAGCTTAAATTTTTATTTTACAATATACAAGGACTTTTAGAGAACCAATGGAGGGAAAAACCCTGTGAAAATAAAAATATTTACACATGAGTGTACTTTTATACCAAATTAAAAGCTGAAAATAATGCTGTATTAAGCATTAATGCTAAATATAGTTATGGAATTTTTAAATGGAAAATGTGTAGGAACCCTGTTTACACAGTAGCAATGAAGTAAAATACTAATATTGTGAAATTGGTACAATTTCAGTTAAGTTTTACAGTTTAATAAACTACCAGTCAAAAGTTTTTGGATGGTTTGGTTTTTTTTTTTGTTTTTTTTTAATACGTTCACCAAGCCTGCGTTTATTTGATCCAAAGTACAGGGAAAACAGTTTTTTTTTTTTTTTTTTTTTTTAACTGCTTTCTATGTCATTTGTTTTTGTAACTTTTGTAACATTTATAAATATCTTTTTATCATCTTTTGATTAATTTAAGCACAATTGTTAATAAAAGTATTAATTTCTATAAATGTATAAATATTTTCTATAAGGTGTTTTTTTTTTTTTTGTTGTTGTTGTTGTTTTTTTTTTTTTTTTTTTGTTACAAAAGCTTTTTATTTCAGATAAATGCTGATCTTTGGGTCTTTCTTATTCAAAGTTTTAAATTAAAATGTATTCAAATAGAAAACAGTTTTAAACAGTAAAAAAAATTCACAATATCACTGATTTTGCTGCATTTTGGATTAAATCAATGCAGGCTTGGTTAGCAGAGGAGAATTTTTTAAAAACATGAAAAATCCTTCTGACCAAAAACATTAGACTGGTGTATATTTTAAAATGTGACTGACTTGTGATGTCAAAGGTGAACCCCCCCCCCCCCCCCCCCCCCCCCCAAGTACTAATTTCAATCAAAAAAATCAAGGTCATTATTAATGACACTACTTTTTTGTTGTACCCAGATGCCCCAACAGAAATGAAGTATGGACCTCAATCGTGGCACAGCTGTCATAAGATGATCTATGTCAGACCTAACCCTAAAACTGGCGTTCCTGTTGGTCATTGGCCTATCCCGGAGTCCTTCTGGCCTGACCAGAACTCTCCTACTTTGGTATGAACTTGTTTCAGTATGCTGTACCATCTGTTCAGTCTGTTTTATATGATGTAATGTGTATATGCTCTGTTGGTTTTTCTAGTGCAATGAAAACCTTGTAAGTAAGCCTGTAAGTGTACTGTCTGCTCATTTGACTGTGTCCTTCTGCAGCCTCCACGTGCAGCTCACCCACAGGTAAAGTTTTCATGTGTTGATTCCGAGCCCATGGTGGTGGATAAAGTGCCCTTCGACAAGTATGAGCTAGAGCCGTCTCCACTCACTCAGTACATACTGGAGAGAAAATCACCGCACACCTGCTGGCAGGTACTACTTGTATCAGTCTTTAAGCACAGTTATGCCGAGTTCAGACTGCATGATTTTTCACGTTATCGGATCACCATTGTTTTCACACTGCACGACTATCTGGGGTAGCATTCGATTGCTTCGAATGGCGACACACTGCATGACCTTGCAATAGGAAGAATTGCTGACAACACTGTGTGGTCTGCAGACTACAGCCAAACGCACACAAGAAGTGATAAGGAAATAACACAAGATCACGCTGATATTGTGATCTATGTTCCTCCCTGGAGACAAAATCATTAACAAAAATGACTTCATTGTTAACACATTCTGCTGGGACAATTTTATGTACACAAATCTAAGCACTTGAAAGTGAAACCAACGTTTTGTGCATTTTGTAATGAGTTTGTCCTAGTTCTTATAGCCTACAAAAGCCCTCAAATTGATGAAATAGAAAAATGTTATAATCTTTTGTCCTTTTATAGAACAGGAAAAACCCTAGCCCCATCTTGTTTAATTTTATTTTTAATTACATATTTACGATACACGTATTCATACTGAACCGTTAGGTACGAGGCTTTTTTTATTTTTCCTACACATTACAAATCGAAGGATTTTTAAGATTAATCATATTAGGCTACATTTGGAAAATAAAAGCTTAAAGTGTGTAAAATATAATGTGCACTTTTTTTCCTCACTTTTATTCGCTTTTACTTTCACTTTTGAATTAGTGGGATTTCTGCGTCTATTGTTTGACAGCAACAAAACAGTATGACCAACTCAATTAAACATTTAAATATATAATAAATACAGCATGCTAAATTTATTAACAAAACGAATGCAAATATACATGCTGTATAGGCCTAATTTAAAATGAATAAAAAAAAAAATAAAAAAAATAAAATATATATATATATATATATATATATATAAAAATAAAATAACTTGCACAAAGTTTAAATAAAATCAGCACAGTGGAACCAAATAAATAAGGAATGCTAAAAAAAGATTCAAATCTTCTTCGATAAACAAAAAAAAATCCTCCCCGAACTTCCTGCTGCCCTGTATTTTGCTCTGTCATTGGTTGTAGGTCATCGCTGATGTATGTTTCAGTCAGAACTCATTTCACACAGCAGGATTTTGAATCGCACACAGGTCTAGATAATATAGCAGACCAAATAGTTGCGGGCATCCGGCGATTTCTTTCAGATCGCGTCTTTGATTCACACTGTGTGATTGTCACTCGCGTGAATGAGCACTGATTTGTCGGCAGTTTTGCAAAACCTGTCAGCGAGTGAAAAATCAGGCCTAAAATCATGCAGTGTGTGAGCTCGGCATTACACACACTAGTCAGTCTCGCTTTTAATGTATGTAGAAAACTCTTTTATGAAATTAACTCAATTAAAGAAATGGTATAATTTTGCCAGAAAAAGTTCTAGAATGTTTATCATATGGTAATGTAAAAAATCTTGTGTGATATATCTTGTTTGTTTGCTGATTTTTATTGTATTTGTTAGAATTGTATTTTTGAATAGTTTTTGCCATGAAAATAGCATAAGATGCTGACATGGCATTAAATAAAAAAAATACTACTACTACACACTAGTTAGGCTTCATATAGGCTGTATGTTCTCTCAGACTGCAGTAACTTGCACTCCCGTTATGGCTGAATGTTAATTGCGGTTTTATTCTCTCTCAGGTTTTTGTGTGTAACAGTGCTAAATACGGAGAACTCGGGCAGCCGTTTGGTTATCTGAAGGCAAGCACAGCTCTTAACTGTGTCAACCTGTTTGTCATGCCCTATAACTACCCTGTGGTGCTGCCTTTGCTTGGTAAGCTTCATTAGTGACATCTAATTTATTATATGGAAGTATGAAAAGAATAATTCATGTAAAGAATCTGAATCTGTTATTCCACCAAAGGTGAATAAATATTTCTATTTCTCTGAATGTTAATGACTATAACAATGTCTTATATGACTGTTTATCATTTACAGATGACTTGATTACTGTGCATAAGTTCAAGCCTCCAGCGAAGTGGCGACAATCTTTTGAGAACTATCTTAAAACGGTCCCACCCTACTATATCACTGTATGTAACGGAATCAATAATTCATTTTAACATTACAATAGTGTTATCTTTTGGAATGACTTCAGGTTATTGTTTTTCTTTATCCTGATTCACCCAGGCCCTGCGGAAAGCACTAAGAATGATGGGAGCTCCAAACCTGTTGGCTGACAACATGGAGTACGGTCTAAGCTATAGTGTTGTGTCTTATCTCAAAAAGCTCAGTCAGCAGGTATGTTCTAACATAGCTTGTTTTTTTGTTTTTTTTTTGTCTTTATTCTTAAGAGCACTTCATGAAGTTATATATTATATTGTGTATAATACAGGCAAAGATCGAGGCAGACCGAGTTTGTGCATCAGTAGGAAAAAAGGCAGCACTAGAAGGCGGGATTAAACTCCGCTGCAGAAGCTCTGCCGTCTCTCTGGCACACAGGAAAGATTTCACACAGCTACTGCACAGTATCATGGGAGATGGGCCAGCTCTGCCAGTGGAGGCAAACACCAAGGAGTTTGCTGGCTTTCAACTAGCTGCTCTGAATAAAGTATGTATATATGTAACTGTAAATATTGTATACCTTGTGGATGTTTTGACTGTTTTCATGTGCTCTAAACCAGGAGATCCACCAAGAACACACATCACTCAATTTGAATCAAGTCAGAGTGAAATTGAAGGGATATTTCACCCAAAAATTTAAATTCTGTCAATAATCATTCAACTTAATGTTGTTTCAAACATGTGAGAATTAATATATTCTCTATATATACTATGTTCACGGACATCAGTAAAATAGTCCATGTGACATCAGTGGTTCAACCATAAAAATTAAGCTACGAGAATGTTTTCTTTGCACACCAAAAGTAAAATTAATGACTTTACTGGCCAATGATGTACTGTTGTGAACGTGTGTCGAAGACTGACACAGAAGAGAAGAAATTGTTGAATAAAGTCATTATTTTTTTGTTTTCTTTGTGTTTTGCAGTATTTGCAGTTTAGAATCATGTTTTCTGCCTAATCAACTATTCGAATAGGCGCAGTTGATTAAATGATCCGTGGTCAGTTCTCATCAAATTAGATCACTTATCTTTGCCTTTCTCCTGTTTCCTTCTCTTTTTGCACAGGCATTAAAACCACAAGGACTGCGAAACCCCTATGATATTCCAAGATCTCATCTGCTAGACCAGCTGAGCCGCATGAGGCGGAACCTTCTGCACGCCAGCATCTGCATTCTGAAAGGACAAGATCAAGGTAACACTGACAGCCATGAGTGGTGGTTGATTTTCTTACAGCAGTTTCCTGAATATCTGGTTGATTTGCTCATCTGATTTGGCTTCTGATTTCCAAAAGAAACGTGAGCCTTTTTTCCCGATAAGGTTATGCTCATGATGTAATTTATATATTTTTATAATCAATATTTTTCTAGATCAGCTGCACAGTGTTCCTATAGCTCAGATGGGCAACTATCAGGACTACTTGAAGCACTGCCCATCCCCTCTAAGAGAAGCAGACCCCGATCAACCTAAGCGTTTGCACACTTTTGGTAACCCCTTCAAATTGGACAAGAAGGTACCATTAGATCTCTGGCTTTCAAAAAGAAGCACTGTAAAGATTAACTTTCAGGCAATTCATTTTTTTTTTTTTTTTTCTTCCCTCTTTCTTTGTGCCAGGCGATGATGGTGGATGAGGCAGATGAATTTGTTACTGGCACTCAAGGCAAAGGCAAACGTCCTGGAGAATCCAGCAGTCCTGCTGGAGGAGGGGCCCCCAAACGGAGGCGCTGCATGTCTCCACTGCTTCGGCTGGGACGGGCATATACACCTCCTAAAACACCACCTAGAAGTAAGTAACCAGCATACAAATGCACAAGTGTCCGGTTTGGGAATCAGTTTAATCAGTCAACTAAGGATTGGTTCACTCCTAAACAAAAATTTCCTGATAACTTGCTCACCCCCATGTCGTCCAAGATGTCTGTCTTTCTTCTTTTGAAAAGAAATTAAGATTTTTGAGGGACAACATTCCAGGATTTTTCTCCATATAGTGGACTTTAATAGGGTTCAGTGCGTTAAAGGTCTAAATTGCATTTTAACTGCAGCTTCAAAGGGTTTTACACGATCCCAGCCAAGGAATAAGGGTCTTATCTAGTGAAAAAAAAAAATAAAAAATCAGCAATTTTTCTCAAAAACATGATGCGTAATGTGTGAAGTCATAGACGTTCATTGCAGAGCTAGTGCAACACAAACACTGCTACAGTGGTTAAAGTATATAAAATGGCCGAGCGTTTCGCTAGAGAAGACCCTTATTCCTCAGCTGGGATCATGTAGAGCCCTCTGTAGCTGCATTGTTTTCCTCAAAAACTTAATTTCTTTTCAACTAAAAGAAAGACATGAACATCTTTGACATGAGGCTGAATAAAATATCAGGAAATTTTAATTCCGAAGTGAACTAATCCTTAAATTCTGGTTTATCAATTTTAAAGATAATTCTTTTCATAAAATTTAAGTAGTTATTCATTCAGAAATTAACGCCTTGTCATTTACTCACCCTTACTCACCTGTCCCATTTGTTGTAACCAAAACTTTGAAGTGCCAATTTTATGCATGTTTCATGTCTGATTCAACAGCTCCAGATAATGATGACACAGAATTGGGTAATCACATCACCAACCATCTCGAGTCAAACCGCAATTTGGACAAGGAGCCTAGTCCTGCACCCGAGTCTGAACCGATCCAGCAGAGGAACCACCTTCAGCCGGATGAAGTCGAGAACCAGCAGGACAGAGTGCAGGAGAATGGCCAGTCCAGCGATAGTGAGTTGTCTCTGGGCAGCGAGGGTGAAGAGGAGACCCCACACCGCTACCCTTCCCCCTGCCAGCTAAAGAAGATCAGAAACCAAGAGAGCCAGGAACTAAACTCTGAACTCCGAGTGCTCATCACCAAGGAGATCAGGAAACCTGGCAGACGTGAGTAACCGCACACGCATACATGTGCAGATGTCTTCTACTTGACTCTCATTTCCCCTCTCAATGCTCTTTCCTGGATGGTTTCCAAAGAGCAAAGGAGGGGTGACCTCCCTCAAACGCTTTGTCTTGGGCCTTGTGAAATCAACTGGCCTTGCTTGCTTCGTTCACTACATTTGCAAATCTGTAACATTGTTACAGCTGGTTTCCATTTGTCTGTTTTGTTTTTACGTTGTAATGAATATTACAGGCTTTAGGAAATTCATTTGTTCCGTGGTTTTACAGTTGTATTCCGTCATTTCTCATTCCCCCAATGTCCTTTTTCTTCCTGTCTTAATGCAGGTTATGAGAAAATCTTCTACCTCCTCAAGCAAATCCAGGGCAGTTTGGAAACGCGTCTAATCTTCCTGCAGAGCATAATCAAAGAGGCTGCCAGGTAAACTCCAGAGAATCAAATGCAGATTTTTTTTTTTTTTTTTTTTTTTTGGAAGATGTTAACTCTGCATATTGGTATTTGTATGAAAAAAATTCAAGAATAAAATTGTGATAATTTACTCACCACCGTGTCATCCAAGATGTTCATGTCTTTTTCTTCAGTCTAAAAGAAATTAAGGTTTTTGAGGGAAACATTCCAGGATTTTTCTCCATATAGTGGACTTCAGTGGTGACCAATGGGTTAAAGGTCCAAACTGTAGTTTCAATGCAGCTTCAAAGTGCTTTACACAATCCCAGCTGAAAAATAAGGGTCTTATGTTGTTAAAAAAAATCTACTTTTTAATAGGGCTGCACGATAAATCGTAGGTCATTATGTCAGTAAAGCCAGTCCCGTAATCAACAGTAAATCTCCATCACCTGTGTGTGTTTAGATAGAGCAGCGCTTACTACACAGAGCTGTTGTTCATTGACAATGTGCGCGCAAGATTGATGATTTAGGCAGCGTGGTTTGGCGCAGCTTGTCAATGAACTACGGCTCTGTGTAGTAAGCGCTGCTCTATCTGAATGCGTACCGGTGATGGAGATTTACTACACATTACAGGATCTTTGTCTGTACACTTTGGTTCAAAAAGGTAGGGTAGGTTAGACCCTTCTTCTTGGCTGGGATCATGTAGAGCCCTTTGACGCTGCAATGAAACTGCTATTTGGACCTTCAACTCATTGGTCACCATTGAAATCCACTATATGGAGAAAAAGACATAAATATCTTGGATGACACAGGGTTGAGTAAATTATCAGAATATTTTTATTCTGGAAATTAACTAAGCCTTTAAATCCCAAATCAAAATGAGTGCAAAATCTTTTTTTAATTGGTCATAACTTCAGGAAAAAACAAGAAAGAAACTTTTTAGTCCATGTGTCAAAGGCCTGTGTTTGTGTGCAAACTAAAGAATACCAAACGTACTAGGGATGTAATGATATTATCAGTGTCGAGGTATCATGATAGCAAAACTGTTGATATTATCATGGTCACATGATGATATTAAATGATATACAGTTGAAGTCAAAAGTTTACATACACCTTGCAGAATGTGCAAAATGTTAATTATTTAGCAAAATAAAAGGGATCATGCAAAATGCATGTTGTTGTTTTTTTTTGTTATCTGACCTGAATAAGACATTTCAAATAAAAGATGTTCACATATAGTCCACAAGAAAATACAACAGTTGAATTTGTATTCACGAGTGTTTTGTTTTTTTTTGTTCAAAAGTTTACATCCCCTTGATTCTTAATACTGTGCTGTTACCTGAATGATCCACAGCTGTGTTTTTTTTGTTTAGTGATTTTTTTTTTTTTTTTTTTTTTTTTTTTTTTTTTTGTTTTGTTTTGTTTTGTTTTTGTGTTTTTTTTTGTTTTTTTTTGTTTTATGATTTAGTTTTTCATGAGTCCCTTGTTTGTCCTGAACAGTTAAACTGCCTGCTGTTCTTCAGAAAAAGTCCTTCCGGTCCCACAAATTCTTTGGTTTTTCAGCATTTTTGTGCATTTGAACCCTTTCCAACAATAACTATGATTTTGAGATCCATCTTTTCACACTGAGGACAACTGAGGGACTCGTATGCAACTATTACAGAAGGTTCAAATGCTCACTGATGCTCCAGAAGGAAAAAAAAACATGCATTAAAGTTGAGGTTTTGGGGTAAATGTAACTTATTTTGTCTTCTTGGAAACATGTAAGTATCTTCTGTAGCCTCTGAAGGGCAATACTAAATGAACAAAATGAGCAAAATGTACACATTTCCATTCTGTTCAAAAGTTTTCACCCCTGACTCTTAATGCATGTTTTTTTCCTTCTGGAGCATCAGTGAGTGTTTGAATCTTCTGTAATAGTTGCATATGAGTCCTTCAGTTGTCTTCAGTGTGAAAAGATGGATCTCAAAATCATAGTCATTGGTGGAAAGGGTTCAAATACACACAAACGCTGGAAAACCAAAGAATTTGTGGGAGCTGAAGGATTTTTCTGATGAACAGCAGGCAGTCTAACTGTTCAGGACAAACGAGGGACTCATGAAACACTATCACTAAACAAAAAACACAGCTGTGGATCATTCAGGGAACAACACTGTATTAAGAATCAAGGGGATGTAAACTTTTGAACAGGATGATTTTTATAAATTCAACTATTTTCTAGATGTAACTGTCTCCTATGTGAAAAATCTTATTCAGGTCAGTACTAAATAAAAAAATAACGTATTTTTTTTTACACATAAACCACTGTAATGAAAAATAACAAATTAAAAATATATAATCATAATCTATAACAGAAATACTATTTAAAAACTAGGTTAGTGGATAATTCTGCAGCAAAAATTACGTGTGCACAATCATTTTATAAAATCTAGTGAAACATTTTTATTTACAAATAAAAGTGATTTTTAATAAATAATAAATCTTGTCTTGTGGACTTCATATTGCAATATTATCGTATTGAGATTTTTATATCGTTACATCCCTAAAAATTATGCTTTTATTAATACAAGTAATCCAATGTTGTTTTCATGGACAAAGCTCTTTAATTACTAATTAAATTACATGTGGGGTGTGTGTGCAGGTTTAAGAAGAGGGTCTTGATTGAGCAGCTGGAGAACTTCTTAGAGGAGATTCACTTAAGAGCCAACAGCATGAATCATCTGGACGGTTTCTGAGCACTCCATCTGTCCTACTTGAAGGACTCGCGCACATATCTGCACTATTTATGTAATGTTATTTGGGACTTGTGTGTCTCCAGTCTATCAGTATTGAAGCTGGTTTTATCAGTGAGGACTTGATGGGTTGTCGCTAAACCTCAGGACTGGGGGAAATGGGAAAAGTTGCTCTTTCTGTAACAAATGGTCATAAGCACGCACTGCTTTTTTTTTCAGTTTAAGGCATTCTTTTCCCATCTAATTGTGCCAAAGAGAACTGGTTAAATGGCATTGGCTTCCTCTGCACTCATTTGCATTTTGTATTCCCCCTGCAGTCCCCTGTGACATTTTGACACATGGCATTGATCACTAATATAAACATGTTTTCCTTTCATTTCAGTTGGGAATTGTACCTCTGCAAACTCACTGCTGCGTTCAGTCTCAGACAAGACAGATTTACTAGAAATCACTTTTGTTAGGTTGGATCTCTAATAAAGCAACCAAAATCAGCAATATTCTACATCAATAAAAAGGCAAGTTACAAAGCAATTATTTAATGTTGATGGTTTGAGTGACTTATAATTTAATGTAAACTTGCACACTCCAAAAGTATTTTGTTGTTTGTAAAATAACTCATCTCAGGAATGATGTTTTTGCAAAAGATTGAGCATTTGGCAGCAGATGAACATCTTTCTAGAATTTAGTTTTCCCAATAGTGTTAAAGCTCTTCCTCTTTTCACAAGTAGTTTTTATATATATTTATTGTATAATCTATAAAAACAAATTTGCCACTTTTTTTTTTTTTTTAAACCACCCATCATTAACCATGGCTTCAAGCAACGATTTTGCCTTTATGAAAAGACATTGTCTACGATGTCATGTGGTTTTCAGACCACATAACCATGAAAAACTTCTCTTAAAAAAAGTAAAGACTGAATCGCTTCTGAACTTTTCTTGACCTCTTGATTTAAAAATTGCAAATGACAGATCTGAATTAGATTTACTGAAGCAACAACTGGATTGATAGTAATGAAACACCAAAATGATGTTAAGTTGATATTTAATCATCCAGAATGTAGTTAAGAGCCACTTATTCTTTGACATGGGATGTTGCTGCTAATGTATTCCTACATTACTGTCAAATATTCAGTATCCCTTAGCGTTTTTTTTTTTTTTTGTCTGTCTTTGTGCATCTCGCCCTCTTAACCCTGCACCCTAAAGTAGGGACCAAATCTTTGCCATGTTATCGATAAAGGCGAAAGGCTTCTTGAAAAAGTATTTTTATTATGCTGTATATATGTACATGGTGACATTGAAAATATTATTTAAGAGAATGTTTGATGGAAAGCCTTTTTTGTATGTATTTGAATAAAGTCTATTTTACACTGTGTATAGTCATGTAAATAAATGACGTTTTTCTGTCATTAATTTCTCAGTGGCACAATGTCATTAAAAGGATTGCAAATCTTAACATGTTCATTGTGTTGTCCATACTTAAACTTACCAGTTTGCAGGGATAAAGATGTAAACCTGCCTTCCTTTACTATTACTCATGTGTGCTGCTTGGGGAGTTTTGGTTCTAGATCTCTCAGATTTCTAGAGTTATTCATGGGCAATCAATGTGTGGTTAAAGAAATCATATTTTGGTCAGCACTGACTGCATCTTAAAGGGGGGTACATTGGTGTCTCTTGTATTCAGAGTTGTTTAGTGTTAAAGAGTTGGATTCTCATGCTAAACAAGGCCAAAGTTTTTTTTAATTTCAGTGACTACTGTAATGTAATCGACGCTTGATTTGCACATCGTTTGCTATTAAAACATGGAGCCGTCCCAGTCATGTAAGTACAACAAAGACTATAGAATACCCAAGACGTGTGACTCGTATAGTTTTGAATAGGGAAAAATGAAATGTATTGCAACGCTCATTGTGGCCGCGAAGCACCGCCATCTTAATGAAAGAGCCTATCGTTGATTAGTAAAGTCAGCGCGTCACTGTAGCTGCCGTTAGAAGTCCCGGTTGCTATGAAACAATCGGCGTTCTAAGACGTGCGCTCAGCTCTGCGCATGCGCACTGTGGTGCGTCCGAAAGCCTAGGCAGTTGACTTGCTGCCTCGCTGCCCTATCAGGGACTTTAAGCAGGAGCCACTGATGGAACGGCAACGGCATTCCGACATCAAATTGCGCGTTCGCGACTTTTCTAGCCGTCTACTACGGAAGAGCAGCTGATTTGCCGTAGTCCTACAACGTGACACATTAGGTAGATAAATGTTACATTTTATTACAGCAGTATACGATTCTACCAACAGTCTTTCATTTAATGTGCTGATATGTTTTAAACAAAGTAATTTTAACGATTTTTCCCCATTTGTACAAAGATATGACTGCTGTTGGCAACAGCACTGAGACTAGAGATGATGTGAAAGCGAACAATTTAAGTATTGCCTAAATATCATCCTCATAATCCATCATTTGTATTTAAATGCCGCGTTGCGCCTTTGTGTTTATGGTTGCTTAATGATTTTTACATATCTGCTACGACGGTGTAGCAGTTTACTTCCGGTCATTGTAGCCGTTCCATTGGAAGCTGTTGCTTAAAGTCCCGACTTCGAAGGCTGCGAAGGCAACTCCAGGAACAGTTTTGGACAGGCTTCAGAGGCAGCGTAACGTGACGCCGTTGCGAAGTTACCTAACGGCTAAATTGTACATTCTGGAGAAAAACAATCTTATACAGTTATATATAAATGCTTTAACGATACATAAAGACCTCGTTTTCATTGCCCGCCGAAGGACTGTGTCGAAGAAGACTACTGAGAATGATAGCTATTTTTTGCTTAAATAAATAAATAACACTGATGCAAGTATTATTGCAGAACAGGTAACTAGAGACTGTTTCATTATTATTAGCAGTATATTATATATATATTATTCTTGTTTACTACTAATTTGAACCCTTTTGACATTTTATAAAATACTATTATTACAAATAATATTGCTTATGTTTTTACACTATTACTATTCATAAAATATATCATGGTCAATATCTCATCTATTTTATAAATAATCGAGTTTAAATTCATCAGAATATCATTATTTATATAGCCTATATGACGCACACGCACAGAATTGTGGGAAATCGAAGGCAGCGAAGGATACATCTATGCTGCCTTCAAAATTCCATCAGATGAAGGTACCTTCGGAGACAGGAAGTGAAGCAGAATTAGGATTCGGACCTCCGAAGGCAGCATTTTAGAGCTTTCGGACGCAGCCTGTGTGATCTAACCTGAAAAATAAGCGTTTTTAACGCTATTAAAGCGCAAGGAACCATATTTATGAGGCGGTTCTTGTCAGATTTCATTGGTGATTTCAAATATGAAATTGAATCATAAACTTGGTGAACAGTTTTGGCGAATTTGATGTTTCCCCATTCAAAGAGATAGGAGCTGCACTTGCATGCCTGAGAGGCGTTTCAAAGATGGCCGCCGAGTGGAAAGACTTGCCTTAAAGGGACTTTGAGTACAACTGCATCAGATTTCTGTCTTTTGTTGGAAATCATGGACTCTATAGCTCCGCCGAGGAGCTCTGCTTTTTCCAGAGAGAATCGGAAAGCTGTATTTTTCTTTTATAATTTTTTGGATTTTTTGCTGACGTCATCAGAGAAATCCCGTCGTTTCAGAGGGGAGGAGCATTCTCAGATTTGGATTAAAGATTACGAAGGCAAACTAATTTTTTTTGCGGATTGACTTGCACGGATGAATTCATTACCTCAAAAAGAGCAACGTGAGCTAGCAAAATTAATATAGTCAATTTTGATTTCATGAGGACTTTAAGGATGCAGTACTACTCTATAGGTACTCAAGATTAACATGAGATTAGGTGAAACTGTGTATGTTATGTACCCTTTAAGATCGAATCCACGTCACTTCTGACTCTAGTAAAAAGTCAAAAATGCCAAAAATAAATCTAAAAAAAATTCTTAATTCTGATCGGCGTGAAATCAGTAACTGATGGTAACCAAACATTTCCATCAAAATTGAGGAAATTAATTGAGGGCAGAGGGGGAAAAAATGACAACAGACGCTTTGAAGTGCAAAAACCCTGATGTAATAAAATTTTATTTACATATATGTACAAAAGTCTTGTTCCTCTTCCTGAAGTGTCGGTGGACCCTCTTAATGGTCCTCAAATATCCCTCTGACCCCCCTGTCCGTGAGGGAGAAGGGATGTGTTGAGGCAAAATCATGCAAATGTATATTGAGACAAGTCTCATGTGTGAGTTTATCATTTGAAGCAGTTGTGATTGCATGTATCATCTCAAAAAGACATCTCAGCTGGATTCAGAACTCGACCTATAAACAGTAATGAACCTGTGGAATAAAAACCTACAAATTAAAATGACTCTGATGTCTCACAAAACAGAAGTGCTGCAGATCTGTGTGGGTTCATGTAGATTAATAAGATCACTAATGATGGAACATTAAATTAGCAGATTCTGCTCAGTCCCCTTGTAATTGACTTCTCTCCCTTGGGTACAATACAAACATTTGGGGTCAGGGTTGTTGTTGTTTTTTTCCTTCTTTTTTTTTTGAGTGAGTGAGTGAAAAAGAGAGAATTCATACTTTTTATAGGATGATTCATTACATTTATAATAGCATTTATGTTACAAAATATTTCCACAAAAATACAGAACAGCACAACTGTTTCAAAAGTGCTTCTTGAGCAGCAAAACAGCATATATATTTTTAGAATGACTTCTAAAGGATCATGTCACACTTAAGACTGAAATAATGGCTGCTGAGATTGGAGAAATTTTAAGAATACATCATAATTACGGTTTCTAGTATTTACCTGTACTGATCTGCCGTAAGATAAAGAGAAATGGTCGATCTGCTTTGAAAACCGCTGAACGGGATCTTTTTAGTAGCACCATTGCTAAAAAGAAAAATAGAGGAAGAAAGCTTTGTCATTATTTCCCAGGCTGATTCACAGCTTGAACAGACTGTTTAACTGGTGGCTACAACCGATTTTCAACCAGAAAAAAATTCAGGGCTAATATTTTTTATTTGGTAATATTCAGATATGCTTCGTTCCTCTTTACAACATAAGATCCATTAATAATGTTTCTTTATTAAATTTATGAAAGATTAACAAGGACATCATGAGGCTAATTATGGGAACGTATAATCACAACCAGGGTGCGATTTGTGAAAGAAGTAGAGGGGGGAAGCTTTTGAAAACTTTTTTCTCTCTCCATAGATGGATGTTGACCAAATTCCAGTAACCTAATGGTAGTGTAATCTGTTAACAACACACATTATACTCGTGGTGTGAACTTAAGGCAAGCATATCAGATAATGAGTGTCATGCCATGAAATGTTTTTAGTCCGACGGAAACTGTCTAACGTGATCACAATTTAATAAAAAACATTATAAGTTAGGTCTATTCATTGTAATGTTTTCATTTCAAACAATGAATAAATTATAGAGAAAGCGAGCAAAGAACACAGTATCAACGGAGCTTTTTGAAACTCTGGATCGTGAATCATTTGATTCAGATCGGGACTACAAAGTGCCTATGGCGAATCATTTAATTCAGAACGGGACTTAAAACGCGTATCACGAATCATTTGATTTAGATCGGGTCA
Source organism: Cirrhinus molitorella (assembly GCA_033026305.1). NCBI lineage: Eukaryota > Metazoa > Chordata > Actinopteri > Cypriniformes > Cyprinidae > Cirrhinus > Cirrhinus molitorella. The sequence continues at coordinate 23,707,591 of CM065122.1, read as the reverse complement.
TAAATATATTAGTGTTCACACTAACCGACAATAATTTATAAGTATGCACTGCAGTTTTGTTATCTGCTTCTTTAAATGCTCAAGCTCTTTCCAGGTTTTTATCTTTTTAGACCCAGAAAGGTAGTAAGGACTTTTAAACGTTACGTTATGTCACGTTAGTCCACGTGACTTCAGTTCAAACTTAATTTTATGAAGCTTTTGTGCACAAACAAAACAAAAATAACTTCATTTAGCAATTTCTTCACATGTTCACGAGAGAACCACAATGCATGTGTGTGATGCTGCTGACGCAGGAGTCGGTGTTCTGTTGTAGAACCCGGATGTGTCTTGTATACAAGCAGAGGAATGCAAATGCATGCAAGGTATTGTCTTGAACGTGCGTCAAAGACAGACGAAGGAGAGAAAAAATTGTTGAATAAAGTCGTTATTTTTGTTTTTCTGTGGATGGACAAGTATTCTCATGGCTTCAGAACATTACAGTTGAACCACTGATGCCATATGGACTATTTTAACAATGTCCTTACTACCTTTCTAAGCCTTGAACATAGTAGTTGCATCGTTGTCTATGCAGGGTCAGAAAGCTCTTGGATTCAATCAAAAATATCTTGATTTGTGTTCCGAAGATGAGTGAAGGTCTTACAGGACAATAGAACAATAGAACTATAGGTCTGTGAACAATAGAACAGAACTATAGGTCTGTGTCTTGTAAGGGTGAGTAATTAATGACAACATAATGGTGAATAATTAATGGAACAACATTAGGGTGAGTAATCAATGACAGAACTTTCATTTTTGGGTGAACTATTCTTTTAAGAACAATTTTGTATTGTTGTCATTATACGTATACATTAAACGTCATTATAAATTATACATTATATGTATTAAATGCAGTTATCCGCTTTGATGTTGAACAGGCCTTTAAAATTCACAAGTGACTACTGTTTTTTTGCAGGCGTATCATGAAGTCTGTTAGAGGTTATAACATCTTTTCCTCTATATTATGTCAATGTAGACCCAGATCAGTCTTCATTAACATTAAACAGACAGTATTTGAAATTCATAAATGTTCCTCAGCATTTCTCTTATTTTCAATTTACACACTAATCTCTTTCAGTGAGCAAAATGTCACATACCTGTAGCTGATGCTGCTTTCGTCCCTTCCTCTGTCACTTCTATTCTTGCCTCATGGAAAGCCTCTGATACAAAAAGCCCTTCCCCATCTGTCGATATCATATCAGACAGAAGGCTTAATCTACACACAGTGAATTCCTGATTTAAACCGATGGTATTTGTGATTATTTCTCAGCATCTATGACTGGTATAAACTGTTTAACTTTCCTACCAGAGATGCCTCTAAAATCAGCAGCTGAGGGACTGAAGACATCAGAGATACCAAGAGACTGTAAAACAGGCTTCAGATTGAATCTGCTCTGCATCTTAAACCTAAAACGCACACAAGGATATAAATACTATTCATTTTGAATTCTATTTGCATAAAGTATTTAACAAGAAATATTTTTTTAATGCTGTTACCTGGGCAGAAATATATCCATCTTACTGCGTCTTAATCCAGTATCCCACAGTCCCACAGCACGGGCCGTGAGCTGCTTTTCCAGCTGTGACAGAGGGGTTTTCCGGTCACTAGGTAAGGCCACCAGCAGCCTGAGTGAGCGATCCAGGTATGGAAGTTCCAGCACAGTGTACTCCTGCTCTGAAGGCAGGCGGAAATGCCCTAAGACAGGTGCATGGGTATATATTTTTTAAACCTTCACTATGAACAATAGAACTATAGGTCTGTGTCTTGTTTCTATCCTTACCAATATTGACTTCGGTTGACTGGTACATCATAGGGACTTTCACTGTGCTGCCATCTGAGAGACTGAAGGGCAAATTCTGAGTGTCAGTGAAGAGAAATTGTTTCTGCCAGGCACCTTGAAACACCACTGTGCTCAGAAGAGCCATGTGCAGTAAACTGTCTTGCCTGGAGGCCTCTTCCTGGGCCTCACTGGACTGAAGCTGCTCCTCTCTTGTCTGGAGATGGTCATCAGCTTTAGAAATAAATCATGGTACACAATTTATATGACCATTCAACATATATATCCTACATAACTGTCTCATCATAATAAAACACTGAAAAATATTTGGTGTAGAAACAATTTTCACTCAGAAACTGGTGAGTGAAAATTTCACAATTAATTATAAAGAACTGCAATTAACACTTTTAATTAAAAATAAAGAAAGTATTTTCTGGTAAAACATACTTCAGTTTTTCTGTTTGTTTGTTGTTCAGAAATCATTCCAATATGCTGATTTGCTGTTCAAGAAACAATTTATTATTATTATCATCATCAATGTTTAAAACAGTTAAAACAGTATTTTCTAAGGATTCTTTGATTAAATTGGAGATCAAAAAAGATGATGAAAGAGATTTATAATCTTCCAAAACATTTCCATGTCAGATAAATGCTGTTCTTCTGGAATTCTACTCAGCTGTTTTCAACATAATAATAATTGATATGCATATATATATATATATATATTAGCAGCAAAAAAATCACAATTAAATTACATTTTCAAATATATTTAAATAGAAAGTTATATTAAATAGTAAAAATATATATTTGGTTTTTGCTGTACTTTGGATAAAATAAGGCTTGGTGAGCAGAAAAGACATATTTAAAAAATATATTTATATAATTCTTTTTTAAAATTCATAATTACATTTAAATTCAAAACAGTATCTAATTTGGTATAATATACTGTTTATTTTTAGAATTTTATTTTAAATTCATATTTATATTTACATTTGCATGAATATCTAATTTTTTATCATATATTTATATGATTACATTTAAAATTCATATATTAAATTCAATATTTACTTTTATATAATATATGGCATATTTCCGTAATTATATATGAAAGTCATAATCATATGTAAATTCAAATCAGTATTTCATTTTACATGATATGTACAGCATTTACATAATTAACATTATAAAAATGTATATTTATGAAGGCCATATCCATCACTTAAAATGACATTGCAGACAATCTAAAAATAAATTAAGAATATCTAGTGGATTTAGGGAAACTGCATTTGCTGTTTGTCAATACAAGCTCACCTTTACTCTGGGAGCGTGCCCAGTGCTGTAGCTGACTGTGAGTGTGGTTTGGATTACTGAAGTTTACACTCAGTAGACTACTGTTACCCCATCCCAAGGCATGCTGGGTAAATTCTGGCAGGAGTTTCACACCACTCTGGACAAATAAAGCATTGGCAAGCTGAAGCCGCACCCCTACACTGGAATTACCCAGGTCTCCTTGTGGTCGAGACAGAATGTCCTGCACTCGAACATCTGCGAGGAGACCATTGTATTAGGATTTCCATTGATTGTAATGTCAGCTTTTCAAGTATTGGACACTAGCAGGTATGTTGCTGGTTTTCCCTTACCATTCACATCATATCCCAGTGTTCCCTCAAGCTGTGCTAGAGTGTTTCCCCTGGCACCAAGCTGCAGAAGTCCCAGACACAACGAGACGCTGGCTGGAGACACGATCAGGTTGGAGTTGTTCTCTGTTTCTGTGAGTGTTTGGTAGAGGCTGACGCCAAACTGTGTGTGTAGATCATTGAGGTTGTTGCCCAAGCTACTGTTGCCATGGCAGTGCTCCAGCAGCCACAGACAGAGAAACAGGGAAGTCACAGACAGCTGATGCATGATCAACAGGCCAAAATCTGCAAACATAAAACTATTAGCAAAGCGTTTTCCAGAGCAACTCAAAAATTAGTCATGTATTCAGTTACACTAAAAAAAGTTGAAAAATCTCTCTCTTTCTTTTTATATATAATGTGTTTGATATTTATTAAAGAAAAGGTAAGGGGTCATTTCCACTTGATCTAATCCTAATAAATAACTTTTATTGGTGTAGCCCTATGTAAAATTAGCACAAAATAATACTACTATCATCCACTTTTCAGCAAGACAACTTTGCGAGCAAGGCTAAAGTTAGTTAATCTTTATATTAGTTTTTATTCTTTTTTAAGATTCGCATCCTAAAGGGATAGTTCACCCAAAAATACAAATTTTGTCATTGATTGTCTTTCAAAACCCGTTAGACATTTGTTCATCTTTGGAACACAAATTAATATATTTTTGTTATAAAAAGCAAGGACAAGACATCAATAAAATAGTCTATGTGACATCAGTGGTTCAACCATTTTGTGCACAAAAAGCATTTTCAAAGTTTCATAAAATTAAGGTTGAACCACTGACCACGACATTTGACGAAGTCCCTACTACGTTTCTGTGCCCTTGAACTGTGGTAGGACCCTTGCCTTCTATAAAGGGTCAGAGAGCTCTCAGATTTCTTTAAAAAAGAGAATTAAATTAAGAATTAAAGGGATAATTTACCAAAAAATGAAAATTCTGTCATCATTTACTCACCCTCATGTCATTCCAAACCTGTATGACTTTCTTTCTTCTGTGGAACACAAAAGACAATATTTTGAAGCATGTTGGAGACCGAATAGTTTTGGTGACTATTGATTTACATTGTATGGATTGAAAAATCTCCAAATATCTCCTTTTATATGCACCTGTTGTCATGTTTGAAACAATGATGACAGAATTGTAATTTTTGGGTGACATATGCCATATATCCATATTTAGCATCCATATATCCAATAATAATGCAACATGAAATATTGCTATGATTTACACAGTGTAAATCACAATACGGAAACCATGTAATTAAACTCCTGAACAGAAATACTTACTACATTTATGCAGTTTTATATTGATCAAAAAGTATCCCTATAATTCAAATATATAATTAAAAATGTATATTATTGAAAAGAATTTAAAACTAAATACTATTAAGATGTAAGACTGAATTAAAATATTTAAAAAACTACCTGCAGGGTTTTGCCGCTGGGTTCCGTGAGTGTCAGCTGCTCCTGATGTTCAGCTCCACTATCACTGTCACTTTGCTTTAAGTGTAGGAGGACGTGCGTTCGCCCTGATCCTCCACGCCAGGACAACTGATTGAAAGAGTTGTCGATCATGAGACCTTGTTTAAAGGGAGAGCTTCGTGTTTGTGGTCTCCGGCGGCGATGTCCGTACCACTCGGTCAGAATTCCTGCCTTCCTCCCGGCACTATAAGGAGCCAGGCAGAGGGAGGCATGCGCTCGACCAGCAAATCCGCACTCGAGAAGTTCAGCAACGCGCGCACACACACATAATAGAGAGGAAGTCATTACACAAGCAGCTTGTTCTTTTGATAAGAGTGAGCAAATGCCATCCCAGCTATAACACAGGGCAACATGCTGCATCAGCATTTCTGCATGAGATGCTATTTGACGTTTGATATTCTCAAGCAATCAATGCCAAGGTGTGAGCTTTACCAAACTGTTGACATCTGCATGTGCTTATACACCATACAGTTGAGGTCAAAAGTTTACATACACTGCATAATCTATAAAATGTTAATTAAGCAAAATAAAAGGATCATCATTTTTATTTAGTACTGACCTGAATACGATATTTCACTTAAGACGTTTAGTCCACAAAAGAAAATAATAGTTGAATTTATAAAAAATTACCGTTCAAAAGTTTACATACACTTCTTAATTCTTAATTCTCGATTCTTAATACTGTGTTGTTACCTGAATGATCCACAGCTGTTTTTTTTTTTGTTTTTTTTGTGTTTTGTGGTAATTATTCATGAGTCCCTTGTTTGTCCTGAACAGTTAAACAGAAATTCCTACAGGTCCCACAGATTCTTTGGTTTTTAAGCATTTTTGTCCTCGGTGTGAAAAGGTGGATCTCAAAATCATACAGTCATTGTTGGAAATGGTTCAAATACCCAAAAATGCTGAAAAAACGAAGAAATTGTGGGACCTGAAGTATTTTTTCTGAAGAAGAGCGGGCAGTTTTACTGTTCAGGACAAAAAAGGAACTCATGAACAACTATAACCCAAAAAACAAAACAAAACAAAAAAAAAACAGCTGTGGATCATTCAGGCAACAATACAGTATTAAGAATCAAGTGTATGTAAACTTTTGAGCATTCAACTATTCAACTATTATTTTCTCTTGTGGACTATATGTAAACCTTTTTTTATGTGAAATATCTGATTCAGGTCAGTAATAAATAAAAAATAACATGCATTTGTATGATCCCTTTTATTTTGGTAAAATAATTAACATTTTGCAGATTCAGAAAGGTGTATGTAAACTTTTGAACTCAACTGTATTTAACCAATTATGTTTACTATTTTCAAATATTTCGAAAAAATGTTTGGTTGTTTCTAAGTGTGTAAAATATAAATGTAAAATAATGTTTATATATATATATATATATGCTTATTAATGTTTATATAAATATATATATGATGATTCGGGACTCAAGAAAAAAATTATTATTATAATCACAGCTGATGGATGAGCTACTTAATATTTTTGTGGAAACAAAAATTTTTTTTTTTCCAGAATTCTTTAATAAAGAAAGAAAAAAAAAAACATTTATATTTATCAGTTCTTATATTTATTTGTTTGTTTAATTTTATTTATTTATTTTTGTCAAAGACAGATAAACTCCACCATAATTGGAGTTTCCATAAATGACACTAATGGATTGTAGAGACATTTTTTCCCATGGTAAACTGCAAGCGGGAAATGATCAGTAAGCATCAGGTATTTGGATGGTACCCATCAGAAGGCATGTTAATTAGTAGAACCAACTTGGCAGCAGTCAGTGGAGAAGACAGATTCTTTAATTCCAGTATTCCATCCATGGCATTTGAATTTTTAAGATGGGGAAATGATGATGGGAAAGTCACGGTCACTTGAGCAAGGACAGTGCACCCAAAGGAATGCCGGCCAAAGTAAACAACTCCTCTTTCATCTTGAGGCCCGAGATTTAAAAGTTGCTACGTAAACATACTTTGAATACAGAAGTTTTTTAATGGGTCAAATCTTGATGGACTACGCTTTAGTGCCCTTCAGTTGGACAGTTCAAGGGGGAAGTAGCCTATCAGGGTGTGTGACATTCATTGCCTGGACATACTACTCCAGGTTCAGAATTACATTCTCACAGTAGTTTGTAGTATATTACAAATAGAAAGAGGCAGGAGCAAGTGAGGGAGACAGATAACATTCCCACATTTCTGTGTGCATTATTGTTATATTTAATTGTTCATATATTAGTGTCACGATGGTGATTGTGGTACCAATAATATAGGACCATTATAATTTATTATGGTAACACTTTACAATAAAGTTGAACAATACATTTATTACTGTATTTATTAATCTTTGTTAATGTTAATGAAAATAGCTGTTCATTGTTAGTTCATTCATGATAATTCACAGTGCATTAACTAATGTTAACAAACACAAATTTTAATTTTAATAATGCATTAGTGAATGTTAAAATTAACTAAGATTAATAAATGCTGTAGAAGTATTGTTCATTCTTAGTTCATGATACCTAAAGTAGTATAATGAACCTTATTGTGTGGCCATTATTATTATTATTTGATTACATTAATAGCAGTAATTAATAATATAGGATGAGTACTATTACTAACAACTACTAATAATATGCATTATTACTGTCATAAATATTATTGGATGTGTATATTAAGATACACATTAATAGTGGATGTTATCATAGGTTGAGCAGTACTACTTATACCATAACAACAACACTACTACTGCTAATTATTAATAGCAATTTAATAGCAATGTTAATTTGTTGTTGTCTAACCCAAAGTGACTTTTTAGAGCTGACTTACGTTCTAGCCGGGAACTATAGGGCTCGCTGTCGTTCACCTCTCCTGCCCTATTTCTGTAGCTCTGTGGCCACTGGACCGGATTAACAGAATCTAAGTCCAGCGCCGGAGCGCAGTAGCACTGAGAGCCGGTATCGCCGTAGCGATGTGCCAGGTACGCTCATGGGATTAGTTGGGAACGGGTGGGGAGTGTTCTGGCACTGAGAGAGGGGCAACTCACAATAGCGGAAACTGGGCATGTCTGTCCTTGTATGTGTGTGTGTATATATATATGTGTGTGTGTGTGTGTGTGTGTGTGTGTGTGTGTGTGTGTGTGTGCCTGCACAAGCATCAACAGGTTACATGAATGTAAAGAAACATGGACACCTTTGACCCTACACTGAACCGTGTTTAATTTTTTAAAGATTTATATAGACGACCTCTACAAGCACATATTGCTTGTTCGTTGGTCAGAGGAGAACTGACCCCCCGACTGAGCCTGGATTCTTCCAAAGATTTTTTCTCCATTTCTGTCACTGATAGAATTTTAGCACCTTGCCGCTGTCGCCTCTGGCTTGCTCAGTTGGGGACGCTCAATTTCCAGCGATATTTTATACTAATTGAACTGAGCTGGATGATAGCATCACTAAATTCAATGATTAACTCCCTTTAACTGAAAACTGTTTACTGTTTCTTTTTGCATTATTGATACCCTACCTTCCTTTTCGATACTGTAAAGCTGCTTTGACACAATCTGTATTGTAAAAATGCGCTATATAAATTAAGGTGATATAGGCAGTGTTGGGGAAAGTTACTTTTAAAAGTAATGTATTACAATATTGCATTGCTCCCTCAAAAAGTAACTAATTACGTTACTTAGTTACTTTTTATGGAAAGTAATGTGTTATATTACGTTTGCGTTACTTTTTAAATCTTGTTTGTTTTTCATATAAAAAAGTTTGATTCTTAGCAAATGTAAAAGTCCTTTCACACCAAAAAGAAATTAAGTGAATAAGCCTAAGGCTAAAGGAAAATTAAATTCATGTCTGTACAGTTCACGTCTGTAAAGCTCAACACTCTTCAGCAATGAGAGAAAAAAAAACACAAATGTAAAGTAAGTTTTGCTTATAAGTACACTGCAAAAATGCTATTCTTATTAGATGTTTTGTCTTTTTTTCTAGCCAAAATATCTAAAAATTCTTAAATCAAGAAGGATTTTCTAGACAAGTAAATAATAATTGTCTTGTTTTTTCTGAAAAAAAATTCAGTGTGTTTTTGCTTGCCCCATTGGCAGATTATTTTGTTTGTTCTAAGCAAAAACTCTGGCTGGAAACAAGACAAAAAATCTAAGTAAGAAAAGTATTTTTGCATTGTACGGTTGAATTGGATCAACAAAGGTCAGCAGCAAAGTCATTGGTTAATAAAATGGGATTAAATATAAAGGAAACAAAAAGTAACTGCCGTTACTTTTTTGAAAAAAAGGAAATGGAAATGAAAAAGTAATGCGTTACTTTACTAGTTACCTGAAAAAAGTAATTTTATTACGTAACTTGCGTTACTTGTAATGCGTTACCCCCAACACTGGATATAGGTAACTGATAGTAATGGTTTGATTAATAATATACAGATATTACTTTTCAGTGACGTGTAAGACTTGTTTCCTGTGTTTGATAACATATTGGCAACATCATGTATAAAACGCACTGCATTTGGATAAAGAATTTGAATTTTTAAACAATTTATTACAGGACCCAGTGACCAGCTGTAGTAAAAATATGCGACTTCCAATATTTCATTATTTATTTATGTATTTTTTTCCCTCAAAGAAACAGCTGCTAACCCCTTTTTACAACAAGAAGTAATTCACACCATGAAATGAATAACAAATTATTTTACAATATAATAATTTTGTATTGTAAACGCAGACATTAATGAGTTCCTTGATTATTTTCTTGTCTATCTATATAATCACTGATATGTTGCACAGAACACTGACATCTGTCACTGACAGATATTTAAAACAAAATATTTACATATAATTTAAAATGTGATAAAGTAAAGCATTACATTCAGGTCAGAAACAAACCATTTTCTTAAACTCCTTTACAGAACAAATAATGAAACTGTACAAATGGTAGAGATTTCAATATTTTCTCTAACAATTAATGAGCGTGGCCTGTGACGGCGTGACAAGTGTCTAGCACCTGTGTAGTTGCCGTGTTCAACCACTAGGTGGCAGAGTTTTATTCTTCGTTGAGCTTTCTGACTTAAGTAATGAAGGTCTTGTTATTTCAACTATTATGAAACACTACATAATACCACAACATACAACAAATACAAGTCAATTTGATTCAGTCACAAAGTCATTCATTATGAATGCACATTCTTAAGCACGGCCTGTTGCTAATAAAACAAATTACTATGGAATAAAAGCTTAAATATAGTCCACCCAAAAATTCTATACTCCTTTACTCACCTGAATGTCGTTCCAAACCCCTTAAGATTTCAAAACAAAAATTTTTATATTTTTAAGAAAACCTATGTTTCTGTTCCTCCATTTAAAGTCAATGTGGATGTGTCTGCACGTATTTGAACCAAAGTTTTTGCCTAATTAAATCTGCTCATTATATAAGGTGGTCATATCTCTTCACAAGACTTTACAAAACCACAATTAAGTTTTAATTGCCTGGACTTTTAATGAAGGGACAGAACCATCTCAGGTTTCACTAAAATATCCTAATTTGTGTGTTTTTTTTTTAGGTGAGTCTTCTGAGTTTAGAACGACATGAGAGAGAGTAAATGAATTTTCTTTTTTTGTTTTGTTTTCCAATTTTCAAGTTTACTGATAATTTACTCACCCCCACGTCATCCAAGATGTTTATGTATTTCAATCTTCAGTCGAAAATAAATTAAGGTTTTTGAGGAAAACATTCCAGGATTTTTAGAGTAGACTTCAATGGTGGCCAACAGGTTAAAGGTTCAAATTGCAGCAAACTTTTTTTTAAATATATATATGTTTTAAGCACAAATGCTTGTCTTGCACTAGCTAAGACTTACACATTATGTAATCACACACGTGACGTAGGCAAAAGTCAAAAGTCCTTTACAAATAAAGGTAAAACAACAATGTCGGATGATTTTGAAGTTGGAGGACAAAAATGAGATGGAGTTTTTCAATCTACCCTACCTTTTTAACCGAAGTACACAGATGAAGAACCTACCTAATGCGTGATGTAACGTGATTATGTAATGCATGAAGCTGGTGCAAGACAAGCATTTGTGGTTAAAAAGTATATGAATTTGTATTTTTTAGTAAAATGAATGATCGTTTTGCTAGATAAGATCCTTATTACTCATCTGGGATCATGCAGAGCTCTCTAAAGCTGCACTGAAACTGCAATTTGGACCTTCAACCCGTTACCCACCACTGAAGTCCATTATATGGAGAGAATTTCTGAAATGTTTTCCTCAGAAACCTTAATTTCAAAAACTTCTCCTTTAAGGGTTTTCCACATTTAAATACTCAGCTGCTTACAATTACAGAAGACCTCAAAATTCCCTCTTTTCACCCAAAGATCTGCATACATGCTGATGAGATGATTGTCCAGCATCTGTCAGATATAAAACTCTTGCTCTTCCTCCGCAGTGCCGTCTTGACTACAGTCATCTACTGTCACAATGCCATTGCCGTTCTGCTGTCCTTTGTCCTGCAGCACATCCTTCACATTCTTTGGCTGTGGTTTGTGAACTACACAAGGTGTGGATTTTGCAGAGATGCTTTGTGTTCTAGATGGCACACGAGTCTGTCTCATGGAGGAGGCATTATTATAGGTCAGATTAGCAAAGTCAAGACATCCATCTGTTGGAGGAGCAGACTTGGGCCTTGGTGCAGGGGCCTTTAAATGAGGCCTCAGCTGTGGATGGGAATAACCTGAGACCACCGAAAGGTCCACAGAGCTGCTGCTGATGGTCTGTCCCGTGTCCACGTCAGTTTCTTCGGCTCCCACTAGCGTATCGACATTGACGCGGAAAATTGGAGCAGCCATGGAAGAGAAGCAGCGAGGACGGAAGCTTGACGGAGAAGCACACGAGGAGCGGGACTCGTCTGTAGGCAGAGAAAAGAGAGACTGTGTGCGGTGGCCTGTCCATCCCGCCCGTAAGAGCTCTACATCCCTCTGGAGCCTCTCCTGATCGCACAGCATAGGTGGAGACGCCCTGGAGGCCTGTGTGACTGGAGGTGGAAGGGTCTGGGTCCGCGAACGTGAAGAGTTCCGGTGGTAACGGCGATTTCGATAGGAGGCGGGCCCACGGCCGTATGGTGGAGGAGGTGGAGGGGGCGGCTCTGGTGGAGGAGGGCAGGTAACCGAAGGATCATCAGAAGGAAGATGACAGAACTTCGCAATGGTGTGTTTGCGGTAATACCGCGGACCTTGAACCTGACAAAGGTCAAAATGAGAGCATGGAATTGATACAGTAAAAACAGTAACAGTAAACCTCAATGTGTGATATTATGGATATTTTGGTTATCTTATGTATAATACATTTGGTCGCCATTTGACAATCTATGTAAATATAAAATCTGATCTTAAAGAAAAACAAATTAAGAACCAGCTGCTTTAAATCTTAAACTGTTCACATGGCAATATGATGAACAACATGAACTCTTTGTGGACGATGATTCTGCAGTGAGCTGTCAAAACAATTTGATGTTAAACAAAAATAGCTTGGGAAAAGGAGCCATGTTCATGCAACTGCCAAACAAAACACAATGTGGGAATCTGGCTTTGATAAGGTAACTATATACCTGAGTGTGTGAGAGAGAGTGAGAGAGAGAGGGAGGGAGACAGCGAGAGAGAGTGGGAGAGAGGAAAAGAGGAAAATTTCTTTTTAAACTTAGCAAGCATTGTTGAGTGTGTGTGCATTAGAGTAACAAAGTTCCACTGTTTTCTGCTTCACACCTCACTGCACATTCCCTCCATCCCTCTACCTCTCCCTCGATCATTTTCCTCTGTGTTTTTTTTTGGTTTTCCATCCATCTTTGAGCCTCTGTGTGCCCCCTTTCCTCACTGTTCCACTCACACATTTCCCACGTTTTGCCGCATTTATACATTTCTCTCATTTAGCATGCCATTATATTCATTTGTATGTACCATATTTCATTTAAAATACTATATATTTTCCTTTTACCACTGAGGTTTTCCAATGGTATCCTGTAGTATCCAAAATTATCACTCACTGAGTACCAAATGTGAGTAAAACAAATGGTTTAAAGGGATAGTTCACCCAAAAATAAAAATTACCTTATGATTTACTCTGTCCAAGCCATCCTAGGTGTTTATGACTTTCTTCTTTCAGATGAATACAATCTGAGTATATATATATATATATACATATATACATACAGGGGTTGGACAATGAAACGGAAACACTGGCCAATATAATGTTGGAGGTTTCATGGCTATATTTGCACAGCCTGGTGGCCAATCTTCACTTATTGTACATTCCACCAGTAAGAGCAAAGTGTTGACTATGTACACCCAATGGTTCAGACATTGTACCTTAAAGGTGGTGCCATGTAAAAGGATGATAATGCACTAATACACACAGCAAGACTGGTGACAGAGAGGTTTGATGAACATGAAAGTAAAGTTGAACATCTCCCATGGCCTGCACAGTCACCAGAACTGAATATTATTGAGGCACTTTGGGATGTTTTGGAGGAGCGAGTCAGGAAACGTTTTCCTACACCAGAATCACATAGTGACCTGGCCACTGTTCTATAAAAGGAATGGCTCAAAATCCCTCTGGCTACTGTGCATGACATGTATTTGTCAATCCCAAGACGAAGTGATGCTGTATTGGCCACAAAAGGAGGCCCAACACCGTACCAATTGTGGTCTAAAACCAAGTGTTTCAGTTTCATTGTCCAACCCCTGTATATATAGATAAAATTTACTAGACCTTCCAGACTTTATAATGGTGTCAATTGATTTAAAAGAATGGTAACACTTTATTTTACGGTTTCTTAATTAGTTGCTTATTAGCATGCATATTACTAGAATATTAGCCATTTATTAGTACTAATTAAGCACATATTAATGCCTTATTCTACATGACCTTATTCTACATGCCTAAACCTACTCAATAACAACTACCTTACTAAGTATTAATAAGCAGTAAATTAGGAATTTATTGAGGGAAAAGTTGTAGTTAATAGTGAATAAGTGTTCCCTATTCTAAAGTGTTACCAAAAGAATTTACTAATTAACAACACATTTTTCCTGAAATTAATTTTGATTAATCGCGACTAATCCTACCTGACATTAAAGTTTTTAATTATACTTTTATATTACAATAAATTCACATTCATGCTTCAAATTATTGTAGTAACAACATAAAGAATGTATATTTTTTATGTTTGTTTAATGCCATCTTTTTTATGACTGAAGGCAAGTATCACTGATTCCAACTGAATTTTCCCCCCTAATATTTAACCATTGATTATAACCGTTCAAAATTACAGTATAATTCAGAGCTATCACTTTAACATTTAGACTTTAAAAAATAACTTTTATTTTAAGTGAACTGGAAACAATCTTCACATAAACCCATTATAATAAATGTCATATAGGCTAGCTACCTGCCTTCTGCAAGAAAATATAGCCTAAAGTTATCAAACACTAAATTGTATAAAATTCCAAATTGTATAAAGATCAAGCTTAAAACTACAAAAGTTATTAATTTCCTCTTTAAATTTTGTTGTTTGATTAACAGACATCACAGCAGCTGGTTATTATGATATTTTGACTGCCGTTACTTTAAAAGCTGCTGCTGCTGAACTTGATTCGTATCTGACACTGCTTTAAATGTGACCTATAAATAATAAATACTTACATGCACAGATTAAAGGCAGCCACCGGTATCTTTTTTTCACGCTTGTTTGACTCATGTCTGGTGATAAGTGAAGTTGGAGCTCGCATCTGAAAAGTCTCTCATTTGATGTGCTTCTAAAGACGTTCTGTGCATTTAAATAAATGCATTTCTTTAGCAGTTGTGAGTGGGATGGCCAAACCTAGCCCCGCCATGCCCAATTTTTAACGCATTAAAATTTGAAAAATTAATCGCCTGCGTTAACACGTTAATTTTGACACCACTAGTGCTAGTATCCATACATCATAAAAAGTACTCCACACAGCTCCAGGGGGTTAAATAAAGGCCTTCTGAAGAGAAGAGGTGCATTTGTGTAATAAGAATATGCATATTTACAACTTTACAAACCACACTCTCTAGCTTCCGCTTACTGTCATAAGTGCATTCATTATAGACTGGCGTTCCAGCAAATGATGTATAGGCATAGCATAAGCTCTGGAAGAATATGCTAGTCTTGTGAGGAAAAAGTTTTGTTTGCAGCAAAAGAAAACCAGTGTCCTATATTATTATTATTATTCCTGTGATATGAAATGTACATTTTCAGCAGCCATTACTCCATCCATGAAATGTTTGCAGATGTTGCAGCAGATTAAAATCAACAAATTTTGAGAGTTTTGAGTAAAACGAGAAAGCTTGTCTATATGTCTGCATATACAATCAGTCCAGCGCATGCTTTTTCATTTGAGAGATAATGTGTATTATGTGTGAAATCCTCTCTGTGCCATTTGGCACCAGCAGGGGTTGATTAGTAATGAGGCTGTAGTTGTGACAGAGAGCCAAACCGCTTTGAACGCAGCTAATCCAGGTCAGGCAGGGTTGACCTGTATGTGCTTGTGTGTTAGTTAATTTGGCTGTCTGTAGGTTTGTTTAAGTTTTTTTTTTACATTGAATACAGTCTTTCCACACACATAAACACAAAAGGCCAGAGGTGTTTGCATCTGACATATTTTAAAAAATCAATTTATTCAATTTATGCAATATCTTGGTGTTTGCATATTATTTTTTTTCCTGGTATTCAACTCTGCAGGGTGTTCAAGCAATAATGTTCAGTTCAATTGCTTGGTGATATTGAGTTCAATATCAATTTGGCTCAAAACTGTGGTACATCTGACATCAATGCAGTTACTAGCAGCAGTTATTTTCTACTGTAGCTAGGTAACGCCTCAGGAAGAGAAGGTCGCACTGCTTCGCTTTTTTCAATTTTGGTTTGTTTGGTTTCTACCGAAACACCCTCAGGAGGCCACTGCAAGATAATTTGAACTACTCTCTGAAGGTAATTTCTGCAGAAACAACCAGTAATGAAAAACCGATTCATGATTCTGCTTGCAGAGCATCATTACAGAGCTCAAATATGATTTCAGGGACCTGAATTATGAAAGCATTTTCCTTATCCATTTTCCCCATAGGCATGAATGAAACTTTCTGAATTAGGAGCTTTTAGCCTTGAACCAAACAAAAAGTATATATGTGACCCTAGACCACAAAACCAGTCATAAGTAACACAAGTGTATTTGTAGCAATAGCCAAAAATACATTGCATGTCAAAATTATTTTACATTTCATTCACCTTTTTGCATTCACTCATTTATTTCAACAGTCCAGAGGTGTGAGAAAATTATTTAGCACAAATCTTCCAAGTAGACTCTCAATTTTTAAGTGTTCATATAATATCGTGTAAAATATATATTGCGTAGTGTGCCATACTGCAACTTTATGAACTTATGTAATTTATATGTCATAAAGTTTTTTTATATACATATACACTGCCATTCAAAAGTTTGGGATCAGTATGATTTTAAAGTTTCATTTGTTTAACTAAAAATACAGAAAAAACTGTAATATTATGAAATATTGTTGCTTTTTATAATATCAGTTTTCTACTTTAATATACTTTAAAATATAATTTATATCTATGATCAAAGCTGAATTTTCAGCATCATTACTCCAGTCTGTGTCACACCTGACCTGAAATTATTCTAATATGCTGATTTATTATCAGTGTTTGAAAAAGTTGTGCTGCTTAATTTTTTTTTTGGAACCTGTGATTTTTTTTTTTAATTCTTTGATTTAAAAAAAGAACAACATTCATTCAAAATAGAAATCTTTTCTAACAATGTAAGTCTTTACTATCACTTTTTTAGTTTAATACATCCTTGGTGAATAAAAGTATTAATTTCTTTCAAAGAAAGAAAGAAAGAAAGAAAATATTTATATTTTAAATAATTGCTGTTCTCTTTAGCATTTTATTAATCAAAGAAAAAAAAAACAGGTTCCAAAAAATATTAAGCAGCACAACTGACCAACATTGATAATAAATCAGAATATTATTATTTCTTAAGGATTATGTGACACTAAAGACTGGAGTAATGATGTTGCAAATTCAGCTTTGCATCACAGGAATAAATTCTATTTATATATTAAAATAGAAATCACTATTTTAAATTGCAATAATACTTCACAATATTAATGTTTTTTTTCTGTATTTTCAATCAAATAAACGCAGCCTTCATGAGCAGAAAAGATTTCTTTAAAAAGCATTCAAAATCTTACAGATCACAAACTTTTGAACAGCAGTGTATATACACACACATACAAAAAGTCATTGCTTTGTAATATATATATTCTAATAATATATTCTCTGTCTTACCTGTAGCAATATTTTATTCCCATCATAATCATTTGTTTGCCAGCGGACGTCACTGATGGGGGTGCAGGCCCGTGGCAGCAGTGGCACAAGTTCACCGACATCCCTCACTCGAATCTCCATCACAGCATTTTCAGTTGGGATGGGATTCTGTCCACGGGGCATCCGTTTGAATGACAGCTGAATTTCCGTTTCAGGGTTGGAGTAGATGACACAGAAGCAGAAATCCTCCTTCTTCTGGGCCAGCCTTCGGCGCAGGAGCAGCCTGTACAGACGCACTTGTTCGGTGTAGGTCTCGTAGCGACAATAGACTGTAAAGCGCACAATTTCTTTGCCATAGTGCACCTGGCGAAGCGCCCATAGCGGCGTTCCTGGTGCAAGCGTAACAAAGTCCTGACTGGCTGGCGAAAATGGTAAGAGCCCTCGCCCGTTCACCCGCTCCGTGTGGTGGTATCGCCACGGAGGGCATCTCAGCTGACTATGGAGACGTTCAAGACTTTCTTCACCTCCATATTCATCCTGCAGAAACAGAATTACAGCCAAGGCTGGCTGGTGTGATGGTGGTTCGGTGATGCGCTGTAGACGACCCTTAGATTTTCGAGAGAGACCACCTGCCCGTTCTGACACCCTAAAGAGGGTGAGATCAGGGTGGAGCCAGGAGAGGACCTGATCAGCAGCTTGCTGGAGTATTTTGGCCTGACCGGGGTCAGTGATGATGTGGATAGAAACTAAGAAAGGATCTTGTAGGTCCCCCATGGACAAATCACCTAAAAGAAAGACATAAGAAAAGGTGGGTGTTTAGAGAGACAAAAAAGCTTATGTACAGTCAAACCAAAAATTATGATACCAGATATACATTTTATTTGTTTTTACTAGTGGGTGCAGGACACTGTAGTTCATTTATGTAAGTGAGACAAGAAAACTGTGACATATTATATCCAAAAATTCTTCATACAGTAAAACCAAAAATTATTCAGACACTTTGAGCTGACCATGTTTTGTGTTTTTTCTTTAACTGCTAATGCAACCTTTATACACCACAGACTGAACAAATCTAAGCATTGCTTGTTAACTGGTCCACAATTGTCTGAATTTTCGAAACCTTTCTATCAAAACTATTGTTTAACTCTGAGTTCTTGTCATATTGTTTTACCATTTTCTAAACTATAGCGAATAAACTCTGAAACCCCAAGTATATTTATTTTTCAGCCTCCCATCAATTTGAGCGCTGCTACCTAGTTTACCACACACTTAGTTCGTAGTAGTTTATTTGTATTATGTGTATTTGTGTGTTATATGTTCTGTTCTGGCTTTGCCTACGACTTCTATAAAGGAAAGCACAGCACAAAAAAAAATGGATTGGCTTTCAAGACTGAATGAAATCTTTTCATCCATGCACTCCTGATCTGTAATCAGGCTGTATAGTGAACAGTGCAGCCTCATTAGTTGCATTAGTGGATGGTTAGTAGCCCTGGAGAAATGTTTTGGCTCCCTGTAGGACTTCTGAATAAGGTTTGCCCTTCCACTGAACCTCTGACCAGACCAAGCCCTGAGTGCACACACATACACAAATATCCCTGAGCACAAAAGTACATGGAATACCCTCTTAACACATTCAGATAACAACACAGTATTAAGAAAGTGAAAGTGTATGTAAACTTTTGCAAAAGGTCAATTTTATAAATTCAACTATTATTTTCTCTTGTGGACTATATGTAATCGTCTTTTATGTGAAATATATTATTCAGGTCAGTACTAAATAAAAAATAGCATGCAGTTTGTATGATCCCTCTTATTTTGGTCAAATAAATAACATTTTGCAGTTTCTGCAAGGTTTATGTAAATGTCTGACCTCAACTGTATTAATAATAGTTTATAAATTAGTATATAACAGAAAGTGGTAGAACATGGACAGCTGCCTCTTTCTTTTCGTCTACTCTTTTTTTCACCCCAAACTCTAATGACTCATGGGACTCGTCCCACTTTGTTTGTTGTTTAAGGTTGGGGGCACCAGAGGCCGAGGGAACGCTATGCTCTTACACACTTACACACAAAAACACACTCACACAAGTAAACACACTTCTCTAGTTGCACTAGTGTAACTGACGCAAATCTGAGTTCAATGAAGGATCCTTTCAATCAATCAACCAATTCAAAAAACCAAGCAGCATATTCACTAGGCAAAGGTGTTCTTAAAGGCATTCTTAAAAACACACAGTGTATTCTCTATTTTACAGTATGACCTCTAGAAACACAAACATATTCAGACAGACAGCATTACAACAGACTTAATTTGATCCAGTTATTAATGTTTTAATTGCCAAAAGATTTCAGCTGGAAGAAATTAAATGTGAATGTTAGGGCACTTTGCCCTGCAGACACATGGTTCATTCAGACACTTTTTGCAGGATACTTTTTACAGGAAACAGTATTGAATTACTGAAGCAATTATAAAGGAAAAATACTGAACTTAAAGGACATGTTAAATAAAATAAAGTTTTTAAATGTTAGTTTTCATTGGAATATTGGCCAGTTTGCAAGACCCCATTTATCATATTAATGGTTTATACTGAAAAAAGTGACCCTGGACCACAAAACCAGTCTTAAGTAGCACAGGTATATTTGTAGCAATAGCCAACAATACATTTGTATAGGTCAAAACGATCAATTTATCTTTTTTTTTTTTTGGCCAAAAATCATAAGGATATTAAGAAAAGATCATGTTCCATGAAGATATTTTGTACATTTTCTACCATAAATATATCAAAATATAAATTTTGATTAGTAATATGCATTGCTAAAAGAACTTTTATTTTTTGCACCCTCAGATTCCAGATTTTCAAAAAGCTGTTCTCTTGGGCAAATATTGTCATATCCTAACAAAATATACATCAAATTCATCGAAAAAGCTTGCAGATGGTATATAATCTAAAAAAAAATCAAATTTTGTTGTCCAGGGTCACATTTATGTACTTATAATGTGATATTTCCCCTTTTAAAATAAATGTTTTGATTATGATTATGCTGTCATTCTGAGTAAAATATTTTGAAGACACAGTCTTTATCAGTATTTTATATTTTTTCCACCAAATACTCATGTACTCATCTTCATTCTCTTATCTTTAGTCACATGTTCTTCTCAGTTTTTTTTCTGCCACTCTAATCATCCCAAGTGTTAATCATTATTTCATTCATTTGGTTTCTACTGTCTACACACTCTTGAGTTGTCTGGTATTGCTCGTGGATCTGGTGATTTACACTATTTTAAGTATATTGGAGTTCTTTAATAAACATTTTAATCTTTATTCCTCATCTTTGTCTTCATCTTGGACTACAAGTGACAGCCACTTTGTGACATTCTTCTCATTTTTAATGAGTAGCACGAACATCTAATGAAAAATGTTAAAGGTGTAATGTCATGGGTTAATGATATTTCAGTTTTAATTTGTAAATTATTACAAGGCAAACAAAAACTATGTGAAACTACTGCAAATTATATGAACTACAAACCAACTGTAATTGGGGTTGAAATTCAGCACTATATTGATGTGTTAGCATATGTATAGCAAACCTGGTCTTTAGATTTATGTGTATCTTTTCTGTTTATGAGACACAGCTCTGCCTTCAGTTAGATTCAAAAAGCCTCAATCACTTTAAACCATCTGTAATCTCAGTTGCGTCTGTAATGGAATGTAATCTGGCTGTTTGAGACTTAACCAACATTAAATAAGACAGCACATTTAGCACCAGCTTAACCATCCCTAATATACACACCAATCCAGTCTCATTCTTGCAATGCAAAAACCTGCAACTGTTACTTTAAGTGGCCATTTCTCTGATCTGAATTTTTGTTGGTAAAACATAATAAATTTATGGTTGATTTTGTGATTTTAAATGACATTTTTGACTTAAAATTAATTTAATTGTTACCACATGAAGGACATTTTTAGCGGTAAAGTGTCCAGCGCTATAAAGTGGCAAAACAGTTTTCACAAAATATGCACTTGACTCCAGATTTGGTTTATGCGGACCACTGAAGTTGTTAGTAATGTGAAAAACAAAGATATAGAGAGGAAAGTATTGTGCATATGGATACAGAGAAAATCTGATGAGCTGCAGAAGTGGCGAAATGCTGACATGACTGATAATGCAGCAGTAAGCATTTATTAATGGCAGCCTTTCAAGAAAGCATACTGTCATACAGTTGAAAAAGAGATAGAATGCAGAAACAATAAGGGGAAATGTGGTGGAAAAAGTGAAAAACACATCGCTCATTCATGCAAAGGTGCTCAGACAAAGAAAAAAGACAATGGAATATAAAATAAACAGTATATAAATTCTGAATAACTCCCTCTCTAGACACTGCTACATTGATTTACAGTACAACTTGCATGTCTATGACAACTTAGCCAAGATAAATTAAAAATACATATTATTCAATACATTTATTTTGTTTCAAAATTGTTGACTACTGTAAACTGCACCATGTCATCAAATAAAAAAAACAAAATTTTTCACATAAGCACATATGAAAGAAATTCTAATTTAAGTAATTTAATTCTTCTTCAGACCCTCTTTTTCTCCCCCTCTCTCATTATTTCTCAAACCATCTCATTCTGTTTTCTTCATTTTCTGTCCCTGAGACCACATTGAACCACTTTTCTTCATTCTTCAGTAAATTATACACAGTCTATTATGTGGTGTCCTTGATGGGCTCTAGGCTTTAGTGTGTGTGTGTGTGTGTGTGTATGTGAGTAGGTGAGTGTGTCTGTATGTGAGTGGGTGAGTGAGAGAGTGCTTCCTGCGCTGTCACTGGGAGGAGTGTTTCCTGCTGCCCAGATTAATGGGCTAATATTGGACATTAATCCCTCCATAGGGAAACAGACTGGGCCCGATGCAGCCACGGGGAAAGGTCAGCCACACACACACACACACACACACACACACACATAAGCAGGCACTCACACACAAACAAGCGGAGGTGTTAGAGCTCTTGAAGCACTTCAAGCAGTGATTCTGAAAAAAAAAACTAATGTCATGGCAACAACTGTCAAGTGTTTTAACTTGACAGAAATCTTCCACTTGTAATTTGTAACATGCTTTTCGAAACACATATTGTTCCAAAAGCAGATTTACACAGAATAGTCTCTTACAAACCCTCCAGTGTATTCAAAGCACATTTATGGAGAATATGTGTTTTAAGGCATGTTTTTTTAATGTATATGAACTGTATAATGGGGAATATACAAACAAATGGCATGTACTCACTGCTTGCTGATGACATAAGACTGTAGTCAGACCTGAGATGAGAGTGAATGACAGAAAGGAGAGAGAGAAACAGAAAAAAGGCTTTTGTTAGAGACTGTTAGAGTGATTTAAGATCCCAAGGTTTCAAAGGAAGGTCCTACATCTGGATAAACAATCCTGGGTGTCATGGTATATAGAGTGTGTTTGTGTGTAGTAATGTCTCTAGTGTATTACACACACATGCATAGGTTATGCATAGGTTATGATCGAAGATTGCTTTTGTTGCTCTTGTTGCTTCGTGTCAGAAACCTTCTATTCTCTTAGGTCAGTGGTTGCTGAGGAAGGTGAAAAACAAAGAATAATATCTATTTCATACCTTATGTACCTGTGCCTTACATAGCGACCTAGTCATTTTGTTTCCATTGTACATGTTTATTTTTTTCTTTTATCGTTCTCTGGTCAATCTTTTTCCTTTCCTCTCTCTATGTCTTTTTCCTGTTTTCTCTGGTAGTGAAAACAGTGTTGCAGAGTATTAAATTCTCTTTAAAAACAGGGAAATTCCAGGTAGTTAAACTTAAATTTTTAATGTTCTAATTTAATGCTGTAATATTATGGTCTGTACTGGTAGTATGGTGCATTGGTGCCACACACTTTTATTCAAAAGTCTGGGATTATTTAGTAAGGATGCATTAAATTTATCAAAAGTGATCTTGCAACAGATTTCTATTTCAAATAAATGTTGTTCCTTTGAACTTTCTTTCCATTAAACAATCTTGAATGAATCATGTTTTCCACAGCTATAAAAAGAAGCACAACTGTTTTTAACGCAGGTAATAATTAGAAATGTTTATTGAGCACCAAATCAGCATATTGGAATAATTTCTGAAGGATTACATGGGCAATGGCTGCCTTCACAGGAATAAGTTACATTTAAAAATATACTTAAATCGAAACAGTTATTTAAAATTGCAATAATATTTCAGAATATTAATTGTTTATGTATATATAATAAGTGCAGCCAAAATGTTTAATGCCAAAAAGCATTAGGATATAAATAAAGGCAGTGTTCCATGAAGATATTTTGTAAATTTCCTACTGTAAATATATCAAAACTTAATTTGTGATTAGTATATGCATTGCTAAGAACTACATTTGGACAACTTTAAGGCATTTTTCTCAGTTTTTTGATTTTCCTCAGATTGCAGATTTTTAAATAGTTGTATCCCAGATATTGTCCTTATTTCTAACAAACTATACATCAATGGAAAGCTATTTATTCAGCTTTCAGATTATGTATACATCTCAATTTAACAAAAATCGACCCTTATGACTGGTTTTGTGGTCAAGGGTGACTTATTTTAGGCATCTAAAGTTGTGGATTTTCTGCATGTTGTTCACACTTAAACAAAGAGCTCTCAAGCTAATTAGAAAGTATCCCTTTTGAAAGTCTGTGATTAACTGCCATCCACACAGTTGTTAAATGAACTAAATAAGACACACAACATCTGTTAGCTCTCATTTAGCACTAAGACAGCCACATAAACCAAACCTGACATTCGTTATATTTATTAGTCTTTTTGAACCGTTATCACAAGTGGCTAATCAAAAAAGGTTTGGAGAATATTCAATATATTTACATAAAAAGAATACATCCTTCATATTATAATTACAGGATCAACGGATGAATTTCTAAGATGGTTTTGTGTATTTTGAAGAAAAGTTTAAAGGAAGTAGATGATGTATCTTCGTTAAATTTGGTCAGATTACAGGTTGTAGTTCAAACCCAACAAGGGATAAGCTATCACCGTTTGAGCTTAAACCCCAGGTTGCTCATGGTTTTACTGTAAGTGGCTTTGGGTAAATGCATCAGCTAATTGAAGAGTTAGTCATTAGAAAGGGTACAAAGGCCATTTTCTTCAGAAAAAAAAACGACCTAAAAATATATTCTAAAGCAGATTGTACCATACAAACACACAGGTCACATTTCTGAACAAGGGGGGATTCAGCAGTGTGTCAAGTCTACTATCCTACTAAATCACCATACACAAGACACAAGACAGGACAGCCATTATGATGTGACATACCTATAAACAAACCACGACGCATCTTTTCATCGTTCACAGCTGAAAGCACAGGGTGATGGTTCAGATCATACATGACTTTGATAAAATAGAGAGTTTATCTTAGGTAGAGAGCTGATGTCAGATCTGTGTGATTAGTATATTGCCTACTTCTGTCACTCTCTTGCGCTAAAAAGCCTAAGCAGCATGCACTAATAGCTCAGCTCATTGGCTTTCCAGCTACTTTTCAGCAGTAAGTCTCTGCGCCAGATGTCTTGGGTGTTAATGCCAAACAACAGATGGTTAAATAAGGAATGGGCCAAAAGAGGTAGAAACGCAACGAGAAAACTTTACACAAGCGCGCTGTCTAATGATTTTTATAAATGACCTGCGCTGTTCAGGTGTCAGAATCCTCATCACATGACTCACTTTAAATGAATCAGATTATTCTAAGCGCGTTGATATATTAGCGTTTATCCTAATTCGTGCAATGTAGCTATATTCCCTATCCTATTTATTTCGTTTTATAGCTAAATAAAGCCTCTTCATCATTACTCACCCTCCGGTCTCCGCTCCCGAATCGCCACACTCATCTTCAACTGAATTCTCCATCTCTCGTGAAAGTGACAGGGACTTCACATGCCTCCCGTTTTCTCTTCTGCACTTTAACGACCACGTATACTGCACAAAATAAATGCGACGAAACTTTTTAAAGCTTGGGTGGACAACCGACTCCGGTAACGGTGACAGGCACAACTAATCGTGACAATACACGCCAGAGTCTGTCTGATCCGGTTCGCTCGTGAAGCTTGTGCGTCACCGCCGTCCATTCAGTTCAATAGCGGTGCGTTTACCGCTCCCAGGTGGCACAACGCAGTTAAAGCGAGTATTTACGCACTTTCAGACCATGAGACGAAAATAATGTGAACTCAGTCTGTGGAATGTGGAAATTAAGATTTAAAAAAAGAGGGAGTGAGAGAAAAGTTTTATTTGAAAGTAGCTGAAGCTATTGTATTATGAAAGGATTAATAGACGTAGCCTAATATTTTAAAGTCGCAGTTTGATTATTTCGCAAAAACGTTTCCTACATTAAGACATTTATTAGGATGCTTTTGAGATTCAAATAATGTACGTGAGAAAAAAAATCTTTCTTAATAAATAAATAAATAAATCTCAAACAAACTTTATCTTAATCAGGTCGCCCCCTTGTGGCCACCATGTTGACGTCAAGTGACCAAAATAACTCAACAACAATAATAATAATAAAAATAACGCTTATTTAGTACTTAAGGCAACATAAAAAGCATAAACGTACATCAAAACAGTCAACCAAACAAGTGCAACTGACAGGTCCACAAACAGCGTTGATGTAAAGTGACAGCAGCTAATAAACGTCATGCAAATGTCTTGCATTGAGGCTTATAAATGTTAGCATAACATCTTTATCCTTACAAGATTACTTTTTTTCTGCCAACCCGTTGCTATATGGTGTGAGCACCAACACATTGTGCACTGGAGAAATAAAAGACAGTCAGACTTGACAAAAGATATTACTTTATTGACAAACAAGAAAATATTTCTCAATGAAAATTATGCAATAAACGTTAGTTTAGCTGCAACTGCATATTTATAGGAATTAATGAAGGATTTATAGCATACACATACACACTGTCATTCAAACAATAAAATATCTTGTAAAGCTATTTACACTAATATAAAGGTTATTTATAAGAAAACAGGTGAAAAAAAAATAGTCTCTAAAAATGTCACTGTATGGTGACATTGCAAGTAAACCTTTGTCAGCTTTGTCAGTGTGTTAAATTCCAAGCATTAAAACCTCTTCTAAAGATATCTAAAGGTTTCTGCCAAAAGGTCTGATTCTAGTCAATGTAACCCTCCGGTTCCAAAAGAAGATACTGCTGAAGTGGCTTTGGTACAGGGAGCCTGGGAATGAACAAGCAGCAGTTTTTCCCAAACTCTTTCCTTAGTGAAGAACGACACAGATGCTGTAAACTACGTGGTTTATACTCCAGTGCAAAAAGAGACTCATAAAAGGTTCTGTGAAGCTAAGAGACAGAGAGAGACAGACAGACAGAGAGAGAGAGAGAGAAAGAGAGAGAGAGAGAGTGTATTAATATGATACAATAAAACCAACAGCATCAGCATGCACTGACTCATTCCAAACATGATCTACCTCGCCTTTAAGCTTTTTAGCCTTGTTTTGCTACAATGTTTAAAATATTCATAGTAGTGAAAAAATGATGAAAGACTTACATGAAAAATTTCTTCAGGTATAGCCTCAACCCATTTGGAGGTCACAGGAACAAGTGTGTATGAGTTAAACAAGATTTCCACAGTTTTAGGTGCCTCTGCACAGGCTGTTAATACCTTAAAACAAAAAATGTTGAAAGTAATTAATTTTGCCAACTGATCATACCAAAAAGTAGATAAATGAAAGATGAATAAGACATCAGCAAATAAGGTCCTTGCACACTAGTCACTTGCATGTGTTTTTGTTTTTGTCATAATTCATCACACACAAAACATCATGGTGGCTCAGAATTGTCAATACACCTCTCAAAATTCTTGGTATGGATTTTTTTTGGTATACAATTTTTTTTTTACCCGATCCAAATTTTTTATGACGAACTTAAGTTTCGGAGGCAGTGTGCAAAGGTGATTGACACAACCTGAGGCCGTATTTATTTTTTAACATGCAAACATTTCAGACAAGAATTTTGGACTCAGTGTGCAAGGACCTTAAACCTCAGGGCTATTATCTTAAGGTCCTTACACATTTAATATCAAATTTATGCATGCACTTGTTCATATTTATCAAAATTTGTCACATACAAAACATCACGGTGGCTCAGAACTGTCAAACCACTTTGCAAAATGCTTCCTGCAGATTTTTTTACCTGAAAGTTTCGGAGACTATGTGTAAATGTAATTGACACACCGTAAGGTCGTTTTTATTTTTTTAGCATATGAAAATTTAGGATGAGAATTTCGGACTCAGTGTGCAAAGACCAAAGTGTTATTAGTGCTCACCTTCAGCAGTGCTTGTGGCCAGACTTTAATAGAGCCACGATTTAACAACGTCTGAACAACCCTGTGAGGTTCCCACTCTTGTCGAACCACAGAGCTTTGTAGAACACTAGATAACGGGGAACATCCATTGTAGTCAATGGCGTTGATATCAGCCCCATTGTCCAAGAGAAGCTCCACCAACTTAAGCTTAACACTGCGGGCTGCCTTGTGTAGAGGACTACGCCGTTCTTTATCGGTCGAATTAATGTTTGCTCCATAGGCCAGGAGAAGACGACAGATCTCAAGGTATCGCTCATCTTCGCTGTCGGCTGTCTTTTCTGGGGCGACTCCACAAACCACCCCCAGTGGCGTTTCACCTGAAGAGCTGCTATGGTTCACACAGGCTCCAAATCGTAGGTACAGCTGTGCATGGTGGGGCAGAACATTTCTAGCTGCCACATGCAGTGGTGTTTCATCCTCTTCTTCACTGGGTATGTTCACCTTGGCACCATATCTCACCAAGGCTTTGGCACAACTACAATAGAAATTGTAATAATTGTAAATAATTGTACAGGTGAAGGTGTTGCTTATATTTTGCAGTACACTGTAAAGAGATGAAATATTATTAAATGTGACATATCATGAAAATCTGACTTTTTCCTAATTTAAGTGCTATAATTGGGTCCCCAGTGCATCTACCCAAACGGGTAAGTCTTGTGCAAGCATGTGACAAAAGAAGCCGCTCACATTTCGCTCTCCTCGTAGAAAGGGGATCTAATTATAATATTACCACCCCTTAATCTGCAAGTTTCCACCCAATTATTTACTTTATATTACACTGCTGCCGCACAGATACAATATAAATGTGATTTCTTTACCAGCTGTTTTTCTTCACAGACATAACTGACTATTTTTGTAACTTGTGTGTTTTTAACTTAACCTTTTGTGTATTTAACAGTTTAAGCGCTATAAGACATGAAAGAGAACTTAGTTTAGTACTCACATGCTGTGTGACAGCCACTTTCTGTGCGTGAAACAAAATATCTGAGGCTGAATATCTGAGGTACTAGGTCTAAAGGCAGAACCCTATTCTGAAAAAGGGGGCAGGGAGCAGCAGCTCATTTGCATTTAAAGAGACATGCCCCAAAACAGCCTGTTTCTGCTTCCACTCAAAAAAGGTATTTTCAAAATGATATAATAACTGATATATAGGGTATTTTGACCGAAAACTTCACAGACACATTCTGAAGGCACCTGAGACTTATATTAAATATTGTAAAAAGGGGCATAATAGGTCTCCTTTAATATAAATTTCATATCAGTTTGTACTAGTGCATAATAATAATTATAAATGATATTTTTTTTTTACAATTACTTTTAAATGCTACTCATGAATATGTTAATTATAAGGTGTAATAATAGTGTATTATATATGATATTCATATGGTGATACCGTAGTGATTGTGGTGTTCTGCAGAGATGTAAGGCAGTCAGTCCCTCCTCTGTTGTCTGGTTAGGATTAGCTCCATGTTCCAGCAGAAGCTCTACACATTCAGTATTGGCGTTCGCACAGGCCTCATGAAGTGCCGCTTTTCCTCCCGCGATAAGGTTGGGGTGTGCGCCATGCTCCAGTAAATATTGCAGACATTCAGTGAAACCTTGCGCAGCAGCAATACACAGTGGGCTTGTCAGTTCTCTTTTATACTCCAAAGACCAAAGACCTGGAATGGGAAACATTGGCAGACCATCACAACTGATATGTTTTAATAAATGAAATTGGGCTTTTTTTAAATAATATTTTCCAGAAATCTAAACCAGCACAACTGGTTTCAACATTGATAATAAAAATAAATGTTTCTTAAGTACCAAATAAGTAAACACATTCAAAAGTCTTAATGACATCAGTTAATGTCAAACCATTAAGGCATTTAGAAATTAGTGTTTATCAGCATAGAGTATACCCTAAAAATGTCAATAATTTGTACATATATTAGGGCTGTCAGTTTAACTTGATTAGTTATGAAAAAATAACACGATTAAAATATTTTAACGCAGTTAACCTGCCGCCCCCAGATCTGTACGTTATCTTGCATTTCGTACAGTTGACTGTTGACTAATATGATGCAGGCCAGCAATTCCATAAATGCAGTTATGCCCTAAAATACAAGATATTGGAGCAAAAAATGCCCCTATATGTGTTTCTCATATTTCTCATATTTCTATTTTTTCTGTGGCAACATTGCTGTCTACGTGCTCACGATTGTAACAACGTTAAATTGTAAGACACGAAAGGGCTGAAGCAATGTTGTTGCGCGACATTCATCAACCGTGAGGCGACGTTTTTACTACATGTATACTTTGAAATACTATTTAAAATAAAAAATCATTCATTAATATTGTTGTTTTTTACTTAACATCTGCTTGTGTAACTTTGAGGAGTAGAAATGCCATACAAATTCATATAGTCAAGCTTTATTTCATACCAAACATTTCACAATTACAAAAGATTTCTAAATATGTTACCAAAAGGTATACATATGAGAAAAAAAATGCAATATACAGGATATTAAGTATGTAAATATATTAAGTCATTTATAAATGACTGTAAACTCATTTAGAAGCTATAGTTTAAGTATATTACATGATATTATAGTGCAGAGGCAGACACACAGAATCCAGAAGGCAGGCACAAGTCAACACCAAATATCAGTAAGGATGTCTGAATACTGAAAGAAATATATTTGGCATTACCAAACCCGATCGCAAACTAACACTCGTATGTGAATTATCAGCTATCCATCCATTAACAGAACAAATAAATCTCACACTGGAGTCGAAAATTGTAGGTTTTGTTTGGATATTTACATTTCTTATTTATCTGAGAGAAACCAAAAGCAATACTCAGATATCCTGGCTTGAAGAATAATAACGGCCCAAAGGTCTGTCAAAATTTAAAATGTGCTTCAGAACAGTGACTGTACATGTTGTACAGTGGTTGTCCAGACAGCCTAAGCACAACCTTCAGAGATGGCCGTGAACCGTGGTTGAATGGCAACATTGTGACAACGCAGTAACAACCTGAACGACACAACGTTGAACCAACAACCTTTTAGCCATGTTGTTACAACGTAGCCAAAAGGTTGGCTACGTTGAGGCAACGCTCTGTGTTTGTTGGGTTTCTGAATGAATCCGCATTTTGAATGAATCATGTGATTCAAAGACCCACTCATAAAGAAAGCCATTTACTTCTTTCCTCAATGAATCAGCTGTTTGAACAAATCAATTAAATAAACTCCAATGTTTTTATCCCACAAACAACTTTACCTGAGGGTCCAAAGTTGGTGTCTGTGTGAGCTTGCCATTCAAGTTCCTCCCGGCTCACATTGTAAAACACATCAACGTCAATATAGTTCCTTTTAAGAAGGTTACGAAGCCCTCTTGTGTCTCCCCTCACTACAGCTCTGTAGAGCCATAAGGAGCGTAAGTGAGCTCTTTCCCAATGATCCTGTCCTAACTCACAGTTATCATCCAGCAGAGCCTGCCATCCATTCAGCTGCACCGTGGAACAGAGGTTCTCAAAGCGCATAGTTCTTAGCATCCTTTTACCTTTTCAAATGGCTTAGGCTTTCAAGGACTTGAGTTTATATAGCGCTAGTCATGTTTTCCTATGGCTTCAAGTACTTTTTGCCTCTATTTTTAGTAAGCCATTGTTCTCCATCAGTTGGTCCTAGCTTACTGGGGCCATTTTTAGTTGTTGATGTATGAGATAGACGCTAAAGCCTTTGAGCTTCTAACATCTATGCCCATTTGTTGCCTTTTGTTTTATTTGAATAATAGACCTGTCTTTCAGGGACATTTAAGACATGCTCCATTGTTAAACAGATCATATTTTATAGGCTACTTCTATGTATGCTAAAAACTGCCTGCAGTGTAACACGTTAGATATTTACAATAGAAGCAAAGAGTTTAATTGCATAATCTCTTGGTTGTATGAGATCATTCATTTCGAGGGCACACCAGGAAAATCTTTACTGGAATCTGCAGAATGAGTCAGGGTGTTGCATAGAGACAGACCCAAACAGCGACTGAGATCAGGGCTCTTGAGTATTGATCTGTGCATGGCATTCATATGCACAGAAGATTACGGCAATCCCTTGGAAATCCTGTGTCAACTCCACACAGATTCCTCACCACAGTAATGCTGCATTCACCCACAGATAGTACGCAGCATAATGCTGTGAGTTAAGTGATAAAGGACTTGTAGAGCATAGTGCATTTAGGCTATTTTAGAAGACGCAAGCTTTGTTATCCTTGCATGAAAAGCTTCAGTATGTCAGTGTGTCTCACGCAAGATGCCTGTCTCATCAAAAGGGAGTGCAGGGAATGTGAAGGGTGTTTACTAGCAGACACGCTGTCCATGGTAAAAGCCTGGATTACAGTATGACTCATATATGTTATATACATATCCAGATGATATCCAACCTTATAGCAGGTCATTACCAAAAGAGTTAAATCTGAGTGGTCACTAGACTGTTTATTTATTTGTTGATTTATTTTTGCATATGTTGTGGTAATGAAAATATCAAAAAATATTTGAAAAAACGTCGTATTAAAAGGACAGTTCTGTCATCGTTTACTTACCCTTATATCGTTCCAAACCCATAAAGAATGCTTGGTTTTTTCCCCCCAGAACAGATGAGCATGCATATGGTACGTTTTATGTGACGCTGGTTTTGTACGTGTCACTACAGTTAGTAGTTAGTTAGTAAAATGTCTCTATGTATCTATGTTTTTCGATCTCTTATCTTTCAGCTCTTTCATCGTGAGTCATGTTTTTCACATGATTCGCATCCATGGATTCTGCATCCTAAGTCCAATTCTGTGCTGCAAGCTTGTTACGTCTGGAAAGCGAAACATAGGAGCTGTATGATGCTCACTGCTTTACTGCCTCTAGTGGACATTCCAGTTGGAAACTGCAGTGTTATGCACTTATTGGTACGTATTTCTCTTTTCGTCAAAACATTCCCACAGGTACGTTTTCGTCATGAGATCAGGAAGGGAAATAATTAACGTTTTCAAATCGATTCATTACTTTTAGCATGCCAGTCCCCCCATCAATTTGGAGAAAAAAACTTCAAATACCCCATCTTAAGGACATTTTCGAAAAATGTATGTAAATCACATTCAAATAATAAACTTTAACAATTATTTTATCTTTTGTGTAGATAATTTTAAACATTGTATAGTTTATGAAATTTTTGGAAAGTAGAGCAGAAGAATAAAAACAGTATACATAAATGGCATTCGAAAAGTAAAAAACAAATGTGATAAAAGATGTGGAAAAATGTTTATTGTACAAAAAATTATTTAATGTGACACACAAAAAAAAAAAATTATAACTTAATAATTAGAAACTCTTGAGATACATTAATTAATCTGGTCCCACTTTAGATTAGGGTCAAATTCTCACTATTAACTATTATATTTGCCTCAATATACTCCTAATTACTGCTTATTAATACTTAGTAAAGAAGCTATAAAGTTTAAGAATTGGGTAGGATTAATGATTTAGAATAAGGTCTTGTAGAATAAGACATTAATATGTGCTTTTTAAGCAAAAATAAACAATAGTGAGAAATGGACACTAAAGCGTTACCAGTGTTCTTATTAACTCACCAAAGTATTTAAAATGAGACAGGTACATAAAGAGCATGCATTTTAAGGTAATACTTTAGATTTTGATGTTAACCCTCTATGGTACGGAGTTGCCATATGGCAACAATTAATTTCTACTGATTTCCTTGTTATTCTGAATAAAATACAATAATATTCCAATTAAAAGGGCCAGCCCTAAGGTAGTCAGTGATGTGCTGTTTTTAAGTAAAATGATATTAGAATGTTCCTCCAAAACAATTTTTCCCACTGTCACCCTCACATGGAGGACACCAGTTGAAGTGCTACAGAAATGGTTCTGTTAACCTAATTTCTGAACATCTCTTCTCAAGGGGGATTTTTTTTCATCTCTAGTTAGTAAATTACATATTTATATTCACAAATCAACATTATCTAACATAGTTTTACTGTAAACTGAGAAATATCAATGTTGCCTTATGGCAACACTGTACCACTATGGAAAAATAGGTATGTTGTCATATGGCAACACTGTTCCACAGTGGAATTTAAGTAATGTATTTCCCCATTGGGATTTTTTATAAATAGTAACATCAATAATTTGATTGCACTTATTTATTAATTTGAAGTGTTTATTGTAGTATAGTTGTATTTAGTATGTATGAATAAGAAAATTATTTATTCTTTTCAGAAAATGAAAACAGCAATGTTTCACAGAAAGGCAATAGGAATAGTGCAGAGTTGGCTCTTCCACGTGATGACAATGAGGATGAGTGTGTATATTTGTCTGAATGTGCATGTGGCAGATTTTGATGGACATTAAGATTGGATGCATCAATTTTTTTAAAATAAATGTGCATTTGAATTGAAAAGAAAAATCATGATTTAATAGAAAATCTTATTTTGGCCATTTATTGTAGTACAGTGTTGCCACTTATGTCACTTATGTGAAAAAATATTTCATGGTTGGAACATAATGCGTACCACAGAGGGTTAAATTCATTATTGTATGCATATAAATATTCTACAGTCTGTACACTATATTAAGTTAAATTACATAAGAATTAACTGTAATCAATAAAAGTAATCTCTTACTTTACTTTTCAAGGGAAAATTATTTAAATTACAGTAACTAATTACTTAGTAACTACACCCAACACTGGCTTGCATTAAGTAATTTGATAAATATGGAACATAGGACTATTATTGGCCTACAATCCACAGATACTATATTTTCAAGTTTATGTAAACATGCATTGAAGTCTGGATGCTGCATCACAACTTGCTAGATCTGAATCATGAGTTTGGAGTGTTTAGATCAAGACAACAACAACAACAACAACAACAACACAATAAACATTCCATTTTAGCTCTGAGGTTATTGGATTTCATTCAATATCAGATAATGTATTTTGCACTCTTTGGTCATTTTTCCTCATTACTTTGAATATGCATTTGATTTCTGTCTACTCCTAAATATGGTTAATACCATGTGTTAACAGTGATTAACAACCATTACTAATGGAGGAAGGACGGAGTCGAGTGGGGTTGCTATAAACCATTAAAGCTCATTTAATTAGAACCACCTCGTCCTACTGTTATCAATCACCGTGTCTTCTACAGTCTTCTTAATTATCTAGCTACCAACCTCACACAGGTTTTGTTTTGTTTTTTTAATTATTAATTAAAAGCATTTGCACATAGTTAAAAAAAGGTTGCAGTTCTATGGCAGCAATATAACAAATGCACACAAGAAATTACTGAGCCCTGCACATGACATGCAGACTATTAAGAATGTTCCCTTGTGCCAGGGCCGAGTGTGGACCTTTTAATTTAAATTAAAAGGTCCACACTCGGCCCTGGCACATATGCATGTGCATACCCTGCATACCCAGATGCTATGCCTCTGTTTATTTGTGAATAAAAGCTGAAATTCAACGAAGAGCCAGGGTGTGGCTTGGAAGGCTGTCCTCTGCCATATGGAAATGCCACCCCTGGTTTGGTATGGCATGAGGATGAGTAAAAGATGACAGAAGTTTCCTTTTTGGGATGATCTGTTTCATTTTTTCATGCAGGTTAAATTCTTCATGCTGTTCTAGCCAATTAACCAGCGAAATGTTATTCACCAGCAAAATATGTTAGTCAACCAGCTTTATCAGAAAGACTAGCATTTTTTTTTATTTTTTTTATTTTTTTGCTGGTGAACAGCAACTAGTCCTGCACAAAAGAGCCAGTAGACCAGCAGGGAAGTTTTCTGGTTAAGCTATTTTAGAAGCCTGTTAAGTGCACAGGTATGCTCCATCTCATTCTGAGAACTAGAATCCAAATTTCAACATATGTGGGTGTTATTCACAACAGATGCACAACATATGCTGCTTTATAACAGGATATTAAAGCTCAAGAACATGACTTATATAAGGGAGTATTATGGAATTTTACAATTTTAGAAAGGTTTATACTTTCAAAAATTCCTCTTTGAAACATTTTGAATGCACAGATTAGTGTACACATTTCTGCAGGCTTCAGACCAACATAATAATGCTGAAATATAAAAACTAATTTTCATCATCTTCCCTAAAATAACATTAGATGCTCATTGTTTCATTTTAGATCTCAGTCCTATTTATCAAAACTGACTCACCCTGTTTCTGAGCAGTCCATAGCAGTTCGTCACTCTGAAATTCAAGCACTTTGTTCAATTGCTCTGGATCAGAGAATCCATCCTGCATGTCTCTCCAGTGGTGAGCTAGCAGGTCATTGAGAACAGGGGGACAAAGGAAGTCCATCCCTGGTTGTTTATAACCCCTGGTCTTTTCTAAAGACGACCGCCTTCTTTCTGTCAAGAACGTGGCCTTTCGACTCACAACACACGCCCCACTGTCTTGAGAGAGCATGGCTAATATTGACAATGCTTTCCACTTCTTACCTGTCTGATTGTATGGCTATTTATATTATCACTGTTGCTCTATATCTTGTATTTTTAGTACAAATGACATGTGATCAGCGCAGGGCAATTGCATGACAAGGGGGCCTAGCTCATTGTTTTCATCAACAACACAGAGGCAGAGTGTTTAGAGAGGTCAGCTTGATAAATATGCCAGATGCACAGCTGAATGGAAAGCATTGCTGGTGATATCATCACTGCACAAGCCAAGAATAGAATCAGACTCTCTATTTTAACAAATCATGAGGTGCAACGGCATTATCCTCCAATCACAGTTGACTGGGAATCTGATCCTCACCAGTGCTTTATATTGTGACCTTAATTCCAAACGTGCCCTGTGCTGTCAACTGTAATTCCAGTGAGAAGTGAAAGGGCATCAGTTTCTCCTTGATTCAAACAGTTTAGTTTATTTAGCATCAACTGTGCTGATCACTGGAATTAAGTCAAAACAATTTGTTATACATGTGACTTTAAGGTTTTGATTTCTATTATAAGCAGCTGTGTAGATGCATATGAAAGTTGTCATTAGATGTACTTTAATAGGGCCTCACAAGGAACCATAAACATGGGCTGTTGAATTTAAAGCATCTCCTAATGAGCTGATGACATACCTGAGTATTTAATGGCTGTATTTATATACCATCAAAGATGTTAAAGCAAAGAGTACAAAATGTAAATTAACAGGGATAGTTATCCCAAAAATTAAAATTCTGTTAACCCTCATGTCGTTCTAAACCTCTAAGACCTTTGTTCATCTTCAAAAGAAACATCTCTCACCATTATTGAGAGTGGCTTACCTCTGCACGTAAACAAAGCATGCTTTGGTGCTGCTGGTGTAGAACACGCATATGCTGCGTTTTGTTTACGTGTAGAGGAACACAAATACATGCTTTGTGGTACTCTTAATAATGGCAGAATACGTAATTTGGAAAATAAGAATTGTTGAATAAAGGTTTTATTTTTGTTTTCTTTGCACACAAAAAGTATTCTCTTAGCTTCATAAAACTGCAGCTGAACCACTGATGTCACATAGACTGTTTTACCGATGTGCTTACTATGTTTTGGGGTCTGGGAACATTTCAGTTGCGTTAGTATCTATGCAGGGTCAGAAAGCTCTCGATTTCATCAAAAATATTTTCGTGTTCTGAAAATGAACAAAGGTCTTACGGGTTTGGAATGACATTAGGGTGAGTAATGACAAAAAATATTTACAGTTGAAGTCAAAAGTTTAGCAGATTCTGCAAAATGTTAATTCTTTTAGCAAAATAAGAGGGATCATACAAAATGCATGTTATTTTTTATTTAGTACTGACCTGAATAAGATATTTCACATAAAATATGTTTACATATAGTCCACACGAGAAAATAATAGTTGAATTTTTAAAAATGACCCTGTTCAAAAGTTTACATGATCCATAGCTGTCTTTTTTTGTTTAGTGATAGTTGTTCATGAGTCCATTGTTTGTCCTGAACAGTTAAACTGCCTGCTGTCCTTCAGAAAAATCATTCAGGGTTCCACAAATTCTTTGGTTTTTCAGCATTTTTGTGTATTTGAACCCTTTCCAACAATGACTATATGATTTTGAGATCCATCTTTTCACACTGAGGACAACTGAGGGACCATATGCAATTATTACAGAAGGTTCAAACACTGATGCTCCGGAAAGAAAAACTATGCATTATGAGCTATTTGTGTAAACTTTTGAACAGAATGAAGATGTGTTTTTTTCTTATTTTGCCTAAATAGCATATTTTTTTCATTTAGTTCTGCCCTTCAGAAGCTACAGAAGATACTTACATGTTTGCAATAAGACAAAATTAGTTACATTTGCCAAAGTTTTCACCCCCTGGCTCTTAATGCATGTTTTTTTTTTTCCTTCTGGAGCATCAGTGAGTATCTGACCCTTGTGTAATAGTTGCATATGAGTCCCTCAGTTGAAAGGGTTCAAACACACAGAAATGCTGAAAAACCAAAGAATTTTGTGGGACCTTAAGAATTTTTCTGAAGAACAGCAGGCAGTTTAACTGTTCAGGACAAACAAGGGACTCTGTCACTAAACAACTGTCACTAAACCAAAAAGCACAATCATTCAGGTTACAACGTGGTATTAAGAATCAAGTGTATGTAAACTTTTGAACAGGGTCATTTTTATCAATTCAACTATTATATTTTCTTGTGGACTAAATGTGAACTTCTTTTATTTGAAATATCTTATTCAGGTCAGTGCTAAATAAAAAATAACATGAATTTTGCATGATCCCTCTTATTTTGCAAAATGAATTAACATTTTGCAGATTCTGCAAGGTGTATGTAAACTTTTTACTTCAACTGTATATATTATATATATATATATATATATATATATTGTTGGGTGAACTATCCCTTTAAATGTTTATTGCTTTATATTTTAGAATATGGGAGTGACAATAAAGCATTTAGCTGAACTTTAACATCTCCGTTTTAGCTTTGCTTGAAGGTATTTTTGAAGCGGAGTTGATTGATGGGATTAAAAAATATGTTCATTCTGAAATTAAGCGTGAAAATGAAACTACAAAACTTCAACTGTGTGCAAATAATCATACACGTTCAAGTATAAACGAAGAAACGTTTGTGTTGTACTTACCCAACAGTACAGCTGGGGGGAGCTCGACATCAGGATCTTTCATCCAATCATCATTTGACAACTCTATGATGACATTTGGACTTTCTTTGCTTGCCTGTATGAGAAGAGTCTGGACACATGTAGAGTCCTCCTTACGTTGGGCTTCTTTAAGAGCCTTAACAAATTCTGATTCAACAGGATAATGTAATACAATGTCGTCTGACATTGTTTCATAACACTCTTAACAGGGTTTTCCCCTTTCACACTAAGCCTAAGACTGTAATAAATTTAATATGTGGCGCATCTGTTGTTGTTCTCGGTGGTTACTTCTAAATATAGACAGGTCCGACTGTAAGTCGATCTAAATGTTTATAAGGGTGGCGAGCAGACTCTAAAGTGGAACATTTAAAAACAAGAGACGTTGACTAATAAATATAATTTTACACAATTATAATCAATACAGTTTTAATTTGATTCAACTTCTCCACAGATGTCACATAAAGGATGTGATTTAGGTGACAGTGAGGTGTTATGAGAGGTGGATTATAGACAGTGAGAGAGGATCTGTAGACATGCTCTTCTCACTAGACATAAACCTGGTGAGCAGCTGGCCAGCAGTATCAGGACAGTCAATCAAGTTTGACCTCACAATATTATGCTGTTCTGAGAAGAGCAGTTCAGAGAGCTGCTGTAAGCCACTAATCTGTCCTATGAATCTGCATGATGAAATGGGAAAGAACTATAAAGAGCAACTATTTAACCCGTGGTGCTAAATAGAATTCACATTAGTCTCTAATAAGTCCCCACAGTTTTGTTTTCCAGCTACAGCATCCAAAATATAAAAGGTAGTGGTAATAGGTCAACTATTCCACGATTCTAGAAGCGTGTAGTGGCGTCGTTTGCTCTCCAGTCCAGCAGGTGTCAGTGTGGAGTTGTAGAGGGCAGAATAGCAGCGGGTTTGTTTTCCTTAGCCGTTAGCATATGAGGCTTCTGTAAAAGATGCCCGTGTCTGTCATGATGGCTGAACTTGATGAAAAGCTGCTGTTGCAGTTTGAAACTCAAGAGCTAGAGGTAAAAACAGATATGGAGATTTATTTATTAATGCTTTTATTTTGCGAATGTTTGTTGTCTGCTAAACATCTACACTATCTTGGCTGTCAGCTGAACAACACTAGTCATGTAAAGACAACTCTAGACATCAATATAAGATAAAATAAATATTAACTTATTGCTGCTATTGGGGAATGTAACTTGGGTATAAATATCTTTTAAGTTTCGTGTGTAGTAATAATTTTCCTTGTGCACGTGTTTTTGTTATTGTATAATAGGCATTTTTGTCGGACTGTTTCTAAGTTGTCATATTATTCTCTTTCATAGTCATAATTTCCATAAATGTTTAAAACACGTTACCTTGTGTCTAGGCTCCTGGTGGTATTGCCACACCTCAAGTGTATTCCCAATTATTAGTTCTGTATCTTCTGCACAATGACATGTGAGTATGTTACATATATATTTAATGTTAATTAGTATTTATATAAATAGTTGATTCTGTCATAACAGTCATTTGCCGTATGCAGGAATAATGCCAGATACCTTTGGAAACGGATACCACAGGCAATCAAAACAGTGAGTTTTATGTTTGATTCCAGTTAGTCTAACATAAAGCAAAATGAATGTCAGGTCTCTGATAAAGATTTTAATTACAGGCAAACCCAGAGCTTGCCGCTATATGGGCTGTAGGGCAGCGTATCTGGCAGCGAGACTTTCCAGGGATCTACACTGCTATTGCTGCTTACCAATGGTCTGAAAACATTCTCCCTGTGATGGAAGCTTTAAGAGGTACAGAGAATATGTGATTTGGGGTTTATGCTGTATTTCTTAAAAGACAAATGATAGACTGGCTTTGAAATTTTCATCTGCTATGTGGTTCTTCTTATCTGTTTAATTAAAACACATCCTTGTTATGATCTGGCATTTAGGAGATGGTAGGGTTACTATGCGTGGCAAAGTGGGATAAAAGCATTCATTCATTTGTTTTGTCATAATTATGACAAAACAGCTTGTTTTCAAACTTTTTTTATTAACAAACTGAGAGTGTTAACAATTAATTTTGTGACTCTAGAACTTCAGTAAATGAATGTTCTTTAATAAAAGAGCAATTACTGAGAAAAGAAAAATATGACTAAATATGTGACCCTGGACCACAAAACCATTCTTAAGTAGCACGGGTATATTTGTAGCAATAGCCAAAAAATACATTGTATGAGTCAAAATTATTTTTCTTTTATGCCAAAAATCATTAGGATATTAAGTAAAGATTATGTTCAATGAATATATTTTGTAAATTTCCTACCATAACTATAACAAAACTTAACTTTTGATTAGTTGCATTGCTAAGAACTTAATTTAGATAACTTTAAATATGATTTTCTCTGTATTTAGATTATTATTTTTTTTTAACATCCTTTAGATTTCAGATTTTCAAATAGTTGTATCTTGACCAAATATTGTCCTATCCTAACAAACCATCCATCAATGGAAAGCTTATTTATTTAGCTTTCAGGTGATGTGTAAATGTAAATTTCCAAAAGTTGACCATTATAACAAATTTTGTGGTCCAGTGTCACATATGAAGTCATATTTCTTTTTATATATTATACATATGTATTTCTAGTATACATATACATATTTATTATTTTAGTTGTTTTAGCATTTTAATAAAGATTGTGTTTAAATGACAAAATATTAATAATAATTAATAAATATAAATACTTTAAAGTCACCCTGTGGCCCCTTGTAACTTTGAATAGTCTTGATAGACTATAGTCTTGAAATAAATGTATCAGTCCATAATGTATTCTCAGACCAAACATGCTTATATATTTTTATCTTTACATTTCTTTTTTTGTATCAATATAGCTCTCATCCATGCTTTGTAGGAAAATATAATTTTCTAAAAATTTAAGATTGCGGGTTGTTTTTCAAGTCTGCGGATTGAAGTGTTCCCAATAATGTAATATTTAGCTCCTGGAATGCTAATTTTACCAGAGGACCCCAACACAAAATGTGTATTTTACCCCCTGGAATGCGGGTTTTTACTAGGAGACCCCCTTCGAAACGCAATTGGGCTAGTTGGGCCAGCAAATTGGGCAGGTTTTGTTGTGGCAACCTGGCAACAAATGCCCTCTTTTAGGGGTTGATATAAAACAGTCAGTTGTTTTAAAGCAGCTCTGTTTCCAGCAACATCTGTAGATCTTTTGCAGATCTAATTATGTGCTTAGCATTGCCAAACAAATTCCTAGACAGATTCAGACAATAAAACAGGATTGAATGTTCTTTGCATGTCCATCCCTGTGTTTTTTGTCTTTATAATTAACTACCTGACTAAATTACATTGGACATTTGAGTGAGAGAGAAAAGTCTGAGAGTTTTAGTGAGAGAAAAATAATGAAAATACATTTTTTTTTGTTTCTTGGCAGAATTCACTCTTGTCAAACAACCTCTACTTCAAGTTAATTACTGTCTGATTTAGTTTGATTTTAGAAGTATACTTTGTACATGACGTGTTATGTGTGGTTCTGTGTGATTTGCTTTCTCTTTTACAAACATAAATGTATTTAGACACTATTAAATGTGGATGGATGTGCAGAAAGAAATTAAAATTTACCCTGGGAAGTGGCACACATCCTGCTCCCAGATTCCATTTCAAGTGGTTTAGGTCTAAACTTAGCTCAGGCATTTACTTAGCATATTCATAGGGCAAGTGTGAATCCTTTGAATGATGACTGTTTGCAGGGCCAATTAAAGTCTGAACTTACTTCGTTCACTATCATTAAAGTGCTACATTTTGTTGTATAATTTTCTTGTTGTAAAATAAGACTGCAACAGTTCTTTTGAAATCTTTTGTGCGTATTTAATATAGTATCTTGAGGGAACATGCTAAAACACAGCCTTCATTTGATCCCCACGTGCCAGCACTTGACCCACCCAGGCCAAGGATAGGTTAAAAATAACCTTTTCCATGTGTTCATGGGTTCCCTATGTACTGCTTGCTCAATTAATTAAGATTATTTAAACAAGAAATTATTTTGAAAAACGACACATTTTGAATGATTTGTGGGTTGTTCCTTAAAATTAATTATATTTATTATATATATTAATTATATCTTCAAAAATACTATCCTTAGAATACTAGGAAAATAAAAAGAATGATGAAAGTAAATGTATAATTTTTTTTTCAGTATCTGGTAATTTATTTAAGGTTTTTAGTGTACAGTATATTGTTTTCTTCATGTGAAAAATACCGTAATTGATAAGTGTAGGACAGAAATTAGCAGTAGAAAATCAAGGGGTGTTTTGTAACACACAGGGTGTGTTTTCTTGACATGAAACTTGTTTGTCACCCTTTAAACATTTCAACATTGAAATTTCACTGTACAGGAAAGGGTAGATGTGTTATGGTATCATCATGACACAACACATGGGTTTAAAGGGGTGGGGGGCTTTTGCTTCTCCAAAAATGAATCTTGAAAACAAGTGGATAGGAATGTGTGCTCTGATTGGTTGGAGAAATGGTGTGTCACCCACTGGCCGAGGGCAGTATAAAGACCAGGGCCACTTTGCCCCAGAACAGATCTGACAACTGCAAGGAAGCATTTACTGCTGTCTCGCAGCTAGTTTTTAACCTTTTTTGGGAGACTGCCATTGAAGTGATATAGCAAAAGGCGACAAAGCAACC
This sequence comes from Cirrhinus molitorella, assembly GCA_033026305.1. Taxonomy (NCBI): domain Eukaryota; kingdom Metazoa; phylum Chordata; class Actinopteri; order Cypriniformes; family Cyprinidae; genus Cirrhinus; species Cirrhinus molitorella. Next base: position 23,663,990 of record CM065122.1, on the reverse strand, counting down.
ATTGACATGGACATTCAGCGAACTTCCTCTTTGTTGGGGTCTCCTGGCTCCATGGAGAGCCTTGAGAAACAGCTAAGCTGCCCGATTTGTCTGGACATGTTTACCAAACCGGTGGTGATCCTGCCCTGTCAGCATAACCTGTGTCGAGGATGTGCTAGTGATCTTTACGACTCTCGAAACCCTTACCGTTTCTCCGGTGGTGTCTTCCGGTGCCCTACTTGCCGTTTTGAAGTGGTTCTTGATCGCCATGGTGTGCATGGACTTCAGAGAAATCTTCTAGTTGAGAACATAATTGATATATACAAACAGCAGCAGGAAGGTGGAGGTGGTGGCAGCAGCACCACCACCACAGAAACATCAATAAAACCCAAAAACTCCAAGGAGCCAGTGTGCCAAGAGCACGAGGATGAGAAGATCAACATCTACTGCGTGACTCACCAAGTTCCCACTTGCTCCATGTGTAAGGTATTTGGCCAACATAAAGACTGTGAGGTGTCACCACTTGCTAGTGTCTATCAGGCTCAAAAAGGAGAGCTGAGTAATGCCATTGATGCACTTGTCGCAGTTAATGGTCGCCTTCAGGCGTTGCTTAACCAGATGGAGGAGGCCTGCACAGCCGTACAGGACAATGCTCAACGTGCCAAGCAAAAGCTTGGTGAATGTTTCGATTCCCTGTACGCAGCCTTGGAAGAGCGTAAAAATGCCCTCTTGGAACGTATAAGCAAGGAGCAGGATGAGAAGATAGCTGCCCTCAGGAATCTGGCCAGGCGTTATGGGGATCGTCTTCAGGCAGCCACTGAGTTAACGGACACGGCAGTGCAGGCGTTGGAACAAAGTGGTGCTGCAGAGTTCCTGGTGGCCTCCAAGAACCTGATCTCCCAAACAAAGGATGTGGCAAAAAGCTCACTGGCTGAAGAAAGGCCTGAGCCAGGCTTTGAAAGAATGGACCATTTCACTCTGGATACAGAACAAGTGGAGACTTTGTTGTCCAAGATGGACTTTGGAGGAGATGATGATGAGGAATTTGAAGATGCTGAAGATCAGGAAGAGGAATGAATGGGTTGCACAAATTGAGGAGTATCTTAGAGGGTAAATAGAATGTGAGGAAATACAAGAAGATCAAGCAAGGACAGTGAACAAGAAGAGGGTTTAATGTTTGTATATCACTGCTAAGCAGTGTCAGCATTTCAATTTCAGAAAAAAAAAAACTAGGTGCCATTTTTATACTTTTTATATAGTCAAAATTCTTATGTTGTCACTTTAAAGGTTATCTTCCTACTTTTACATGTTTTACTCAGCTATGGATCATTGTTGTCTCAATATGTGGTTATGTAGTTCTGTTTACTCAAACATGGAACTAATGATTTGATAATAAATAAATTGTTCAAATTTATTGAGGTTTGAGTTTATTTTATGTATGTATTTATTTATTTTTAAGTTTGAGATTTTCAGTTCACATGAAGTTGCACATTTAAGGTTCACTTTAAACAGAGTATTATGGAATTATTCCAGAATTAACTGTTTACAAGTAGACCCTGCACTCTTTGCCCTCAGCTTTCTTCTCTGGCTAAAGGCACATGCTATTTTTAAAAGGTAAGAGGATGAGATATGGCTGGGGGACCTTGGGGGTAGAATACCAGAATAGGACAGATGGACATTGCTTTCACCTCCCCCAGCACTGCCTTGCTCAGCAGCTCTTGCTATTCATGATTAAGGGTCAAGGCAAGTGAGAAATCAGGGACTGGGAGTCAGGTTGGCTAGCATGGATTGACAAGCACTAAAAATAAACAAGCAACATACAAACATTTCTTTACTTTAACTTTGTGTTCAAGGCCTCTTGTTGCTCGCAAGGTGCTAAGACCAGATATTTCACACATCGAGGGAATCTGAATTTCTTTCTGTAGAGGGCATCCTTGAATAGCATGTTCTTGTCTGCGTGTTATTTTCAAAATGGTGGTATTGTAGGCACTGCTGACCTCCCTGGTGTTGCATACAAGTAGCTCTTTAGTAAACACTTTTGAAAGTGCTTATTTAGTTCAAGGGCTTAAAAGGGTTTGGAAGTGTCTGTATGGGTTAAAAGCATACTAATTTGCCTGTGTTTGCTATAATGGAGTTTAAAAGTGATTTTTATCATTTTAAAACTCCATTATATCAAGTGATTTTCAAATATTTATCTCTGTTTTTTTTTACACATTTCCTGTAAATTGCCCTGGGTTAATGGATAATGTGTCACACTTATAATTCCTAATCAAAAGTGTGAAAACACATGCAAGGCTGCATTTATTTAATTAAAAATAAAGTAAAAAAAAAAAAAAAAGTAATATTCCGAACCACAGTTTAAAATAACTGCTTTCCTTGATGGAAAAGCTGAATTTTCAGTGTCACATGATCCTTCAGAAATTATTTTAATATGCTGATTTAGTGCTCAAGAAAAATGTCCTATTATTTTTAGTGTTAAAACAGTTATGCTGCTTTTTACATTTGCTTTTTTACATCTTTGTTTTTTCTAAAAACAACAAACAAAAATCGTACTGACCCAAAACTTTTGAACAGTGGTGTACTCCTACATTTTCTTGGTCACCTGTAAATAGAGCTTTTGGCAACTGAGACTTACTTTGCTTTTACAAATTGCTGTAAGTGTAAAGTTTAACGTATTACCACTGTTGTACTGGTTACTGAAACATAAAAAATGATGAAGTGCACTTTTCCAAAGATTTGTGGTATCACATTATCAACATTACCTTCTTTACTTGTCCTGGCTTGGGTGTGATTGAAAGAAAAGAAGTTTGCAGGTGTGCTGGAAGATTGGCACCTTTTGAAAAATCTATTTCTCTTGTGCTTTGTGTTTCTTGTAGAGTCTACCCGTAGGAGGGCATATGGGCTAGTAGCACAAGCTTACACCTCGATTAGTGCAGAGGACTTTGCTGCCTTCGTGGGATACTCTGTAGAAGATGCGGTCAAAGGTACAATCACTGAGTGCTGCAACATATTTTAGTTTTTTTTTTTCCCTCTACTTTTCCTTTCCTGTACGAATAATTCCCATACCAACCAATCTGGTCTATTCCAGATCTAAAACATTTAATGTATACATTTCTATACATTTAATAGATATGTTTACTACTTAATTAAAATATCCTGATAATTTACTCACCCCCATTAGGGCTGTGTATTTCCAAGAATCTGGCGATACAATAGTATCGCGATACAGGGGTTGCGATACAGTATGTTGTGATACTTTGCGATACTGTAAGCAAGGCGATATCTTGGGATATTTCTTATTTTATGAATAGGACATAATTTTAGGAAAGCACCATGTGCAAACCTTAGCCACAAACCTTAGCCACAAGCCTTAGCCAAAAAAAAAAAAAAAAACACAGTGGGATCTGCATTTGCGTTAAAGGAATAGTTCACCAAATAATGAATTACCCTATGATTTACTCACCCTTAAGCCATCCTAGGTATATATGACTTTCTTCTTCCAGACAAACACACTAACCCTAACCCTAAGCTCCAAAAAGGTCATATATCCTTCGTAAAACTAACCCATACGCCTTCGGGGGGTTAACACGTCTTTTAGAGCGGATCCTATTTTTAATATTATAAACTCAAATCACCGACTTTCAGCAATGGTGTACACGCGTTCACAAGAGTGTCAAATTCTGGCTTTTTCCTTGACCTCTGACCTGACGTATGATGTAAGCCGCATTCGTAGTGTAAGATCAGGTGAGAATAAACAAACGAGAATACTATACACCGGTAACAGATTAAAAGTTAAAAATGAGAAGTTAAAAAAAATGTCAGCGAATTTCACTATAAGAGAAGTAGAGCTTGTTTTTTGCACAGCCTTATTTGTTTTAACTAGAGTAACATTATACCGACCAGGAACTCGACTCCCTCGCGAATGCGCATACGGCTGTTGCTGGAAGTCAGTGATTTGAGTTTATAATTTTAAAAGTGGAAATATTTTTGTTATAAAACCCATGGATCCGCTTTAGAAGACATGTGTTAACTCAACAGAGGCGAATTATATGACGGATATATAAGCTTTTTGGAGGTTCAAAATAATAGCCACTATCTACCACCATTTTAAAGCTTGGAAGAGCCAGGATAAATTTTAAAACAACTCCAACTGTATTCGTCTGGAAGTAGAAAGTCATATACACTAGGATGGTTTAAGGGTAAGTAAATCATGAGGTAATCTTCATTTTTGGGTGAACTATTCCTTTAATGCAAATGCACATGTGGTGTTTGTTTTTGTTTGTTTGTTTGTTTGTTTGTTTTTTTTTGGCTAAGGTTGTCAGTGCCAGAACATTTTGATCTGAACTTAAGAATTACATCTGCTTAATATCAATAAAATGAAAGTGCTTGCAGGATTCCTAAAGAAAACAAACATTGTAAAGCAGTAATAAAATAAATACAGATATTGGACATTCTGAGAACCTTTTTGTTCTGAGAATTTTGCAAGTTTTTCAGTTTGTAATTATGTTTTGCATGGAATCGCTGAGAACACAACGTGAGCAGCAGTCTAGCGGTCAGGATATAAACTCAAAACGAAGCAACTGCCATGAATCTTGTATGATTTTTTTTTTTTTAAATATCGATATTGCATTTTTGAAAATCAATACAGTATTGCCTAACAAAATATCGTGATACACACCTGTAGCTGTATTTTCGTACACCCCATGTCATCCAAGATGTCTTTCTTCAGTTGAAAAGAATTTTTTGAGAAAAACATTCCAGGACCTTTTCTCCATATAGTGGACTTCAGTAGGGACCAACGGGTTGAAAGTCCAAACTGCAGTTTCAATGCAGCTTCCAAAGGGGCTCAGGAATATGTTCAAGTTTTGGATTATTTTACTTTTTGGAGTAATAAGATGAAATTAGATCTGAATGTGTCAAAAACTAAAGAGATAATCATCAATTTTAATAAGAAAACACTTGCACTTCAAAGGGTGGTACACACAGGTTGACATAGTGGAGGTATACAAGTATGTAGGAATGATTATTGATAATAGGTGGAAGTTTGATCAAAATACATATGCAATCATTAGAAAGTCACATCAAAGATTGTTTGCTCTGAGAAAACGTAATTTTTTTTTTTAATGTACAGAGAGTCATTCTCAGGACTTTCTGTAATTTTGTTTCTTAAAAAGATCTTGGCCTTTTCCTTTATTTGTTGGTTTTCCTCATTGTCTACAAAGAACAATAATCATTTGCAAGGTACTGTTAATATGTGCTCAGAAATTATGGGTGGTTCCTTCCGAAGTCCTACATCTTATTATGAACAGCAAGATGAGGATGGCACATATAATAATAGGAGACAGCACACACCCTTTGAATTATTTTGAGTGGATGCCCCTTGGGTGATGTTCAAGGTCAATCCGATTTACCTTTGTGCCTAAAGCAATACGTCTATGTAATAAATTCAGTTGAATTAGCTGATTTAATTTAGGGGGGGACTAATAAAGCTCGAAACCTCTACATGATCCCAGCTAAGAAATAAGGTTCTTATCTAAAAATAAAAATGTATACACTTTTTAACCACAAATGCTCATCTTGCACTAGCTCTGCATCTACGACTTCATGCTTCACTTAATCGTGTTTCGAAGGCATGCATGGTTTTTTGTAAAGGGCGTTTGACTTTCTTTGCACGTCTGCTTTGTAAACACTGGGTCGGTACTTCCGCCTACATCATGTGTGACTTTTCAATGCATGAAGACATGGACACGGAGTTAGTAGAAGATGAGCATTTGTGGTTGTTAAGATTTTTTTTCCTTAAAAAAAAACCCGACAGATTGTTTTGATAGATAAGACTCCTATTCCTCAGCTGGGTTTGTGTAGAGCTCTTTAACGCTGCATTGAACCTGTTGAGCCCCTTTGAGATCCACTATATGGAGAAAAATCATGGAATGTTTTCCTCAAAAACCTTAATCTATTTTTGACTAAAGAAAGACAGACATGAACATCTTGGATGACAGGGGTAAGTACATAATCAGGAAATTTTGATTCTGGTGTGAACTAGCTGGAGTCAACAAGCTTGCAGTTCTTTCGGAGTACCTTTTATGCTTGTTTGGTCATCATTAGAATAAAAGTAACAAAGTCTGCAAAGAATACAGCTTGTATTGGTTTAGAGATAAATGTGAACAACCCTCTATTGTCTCTTTTCTTTAAGGTGTAGTTAGCCATGGGTGGCAGGCAGATCCAAACACCAGGATGATCATGCCACAGAAACCAGGTGGGGGCACTGTTTCACTTCTTATTACCAATAAGAACAGATGTTCTCCCCCCAACTCTATGACTCATTCCTCCATAAGGTTTCATTCAGGGCCCCTTCTCTGTACAAAGAACTTGTTCCAATGAGTTAACGGTTCTGCATGTTTTTTTTATAACAAGCACGTGAATTGGTGACTTCACTCCTACTCCACTTTCATGTTTGTTGCAGACTGGCTCTCACAGTTTCTTAAAGATTCCTTCATTTTGTAAACAACAAGACTTTCATTACTTTTTAGTCACCTTGTGTACATCTTTCTGAATTACGCTGTTTTTTTTGGATCTCGTGTGTGTTTAGTGCACACAGCTTTTTATGTGTTTGCCTGTAACTGCTGAGAACCATTTTTACGAGACACGTTTATTCCAAAAGAACAGGAACAAGCAGCATCTGGGTTTCTGCACGGGCCTCGTGAGACGGTGCAGATGTCTGTAATGCATTTAAATAACTGACGATTGAGAAATGATTCCCAGTACTGATGACCTGCAGCTTTCACTAAAAGCAGCTGATGTTTATTAATTCAACACGGTTGCCATGACATTTTTCTTACTTGGATAAGCTGTTGCATCTGTAACAGACTCTCTTGCAGAGAAATGAATGCGCTTGTTCTGCGCATGACTTTGTTTACATTCGTGTGTCTATGTGTTATGAAGCAGATTGTAGAGGACTTGAAGGAATCCCCTCTTCTCTCATGTTTCTCCTCTGCCTTCCTTCCCCTTCTCTCCAGATCCGCCCCCGGTCTCTTTGGTTCCAAACGAACAACAGCTGGCCAGACTAACCGACTACGTGGCTTTTCTTGAGAACTGATAAGCACTCCACCCTCTTTCATCCTCTTCCTCATCACTTCTCAGATACCAGTGTCCAGGACCCTTCACACACACAATCATCTGTTCTGCTTCAGTGATGGAGCTGCCATCTTTCTTTTTTATGGTTTTGCTTCTTGAACTTCTCAACCACAGTGATGTAGGACAGTTTCCAAATTGTTTTACTTTTACATCTTCTTTTGGAGTATGACATTGCTGTCAATATTGTAAATTATAGTTTTTCAATATAAATACTTCATTATATGCACATACTGTTCAGGCTGTTTTGATGTTACAGGTCAAAATTGGATTCTGATGTAATTTCATAACAACAAAGACGATGATTCATGATGGTTAAGACTTCCATTTGCATCTGTTGTACAAAGTCACTCTTCAGAATGAATCTCCACATTTGTCCACATTGTGTGTAATTACTTTTTTTTTTTTTTTGTCATATTATACATTTTGGCACATCAGTTAAAGGGATAGTTCATCCAAAAATTCAATTTTAATTTCTCACCCTCTTGTCATTCCAAACTCGTAAGACTTGCGTTCATCTTTGGAACACAAATTAAGCTATTTTTGACCAAATCCGAGAGCTTTCTGACCCTGCATCTGCCGCAACTACCATGTCAAGGCCCAGAAAGGTAATAATGACATTGTTAAAATAGTCCATGTGACAACAGTGGTTTAATCATAATGTTATAAAGCTACAAGAATACTTTTTTTGTGTGTGCAAAAACAACTTTATTCAATTTCGTCTTAATTTGTGTTATGAATGAAGGTCTTACATGTTTGAAATTACTCCGGAGGAGTAATTAATGACAGTTTTCAATTTTGGGTGAACTGACCCTCAATCAAAATAGCTGCTTCTTGCAATATTTAACATCGGTCTAATTATTGAGACCATGCATTCAGTTATGTGCTATGTAAACAATATTTCATTTTTGAAGTGAAAAAGAAAGTTATCTTTTTAACCACTAAAATGTTTCCTATTTTTTTGTGTGTGTGTTATAAAAAACAGACTTGCGTATGCTGGTTATGAGGCAGAGTTTGCAATGAATGAAAAGTACAGTTTCTGATAGTTCAGCGCAAACAACCAGCAGCTAATTTTGGGAGGCACATTTAAGGTGTTTTCCACTGTCTAACAAGTGTTTTGTTGCCACTGCATCTCTGTCTGTCTGCTGTTCAGATGCTTTGCTCTGCCTCCTTGGTTTCTCACGGAGAGTGGTTTTGAAAAAGCTGAGGAAATGTACCAGCTGTTGGCCGCTGTCACATTCTTTCAGCTTGAGCATTAAAGTGTGACCCATGTGCGCTGAAACAATGGGTACATATGGTGCTGTGAGAATATTAACCTCATCCATTGTGTGTCTGTCTTTGAATTTTATCTTCCAAATTACATTTTGCTTGTCTTTTAACACTTTGAGGTTGCACCAACCTAGTCCTATCCGGTCTTTGACTTAGCAGATATTATTATGGACTTGTGTTTAGGTATCTGAGTAACCTGAGGTTTAGGATCTTGCCTAAAAGGGCATAATGGTGACTAGGAAAGAGCTGGATGTGTAGCACTAGGTAAGTTCACTGTTTATCCTTATCTGGGATAAAACCTAATGTTTTTTCTGCAGTATCTGAACGATTATATTTTTCATAGAGTGCCTTTCAAGCCTCACAAAATGAGTTTTAATTTCCCATTCGCTTTATGTCATGTCATAAATAGTAGACACTCAAGTACAATAAAAAACACATTAGCTGAGCTCCCACACATTTCTTTAGATAATTATGGACCATTATTTGAAGCATAATCCCTAAGATATGTCCACCCTATCATGGACATATATATTACTGTTAAATACATTTTCATTGCAATATTAAGATGCAAATTATATTTTCTGAAAGGTATGATGTCCCTTTCCTAAACAGGGTTATTTGCTTTCAAATTATAAATACATGACATATTTTATGTAAACCATGTGTTTTTAACGAGAAACAAGAAATACAATTTGCACATGTATTTTTTCTTATTGTTATTGCCCCCATGCATAGCTATTGAACACACTGTATTATATAGATATGATTAAATTATTATTTTAAGTATTATTTTAAAATATCAAGATGACAGGCTGGACACATAAAGCAAAACACATAAACCATGACAAAATATGACAGTGAAACATTTGTTCAACTTTGAAAAAATATAATAATAATAAATAATATAGTTACATTATTTAGTTTTTAGCAATATTAACTACAAATGGCTGACAAGACAGGGTGGACATTTTTAGCTTCAATTAGCATATTAGCTTACAACAAACTGTGACTAGCTAAATAGTCAGTCTGGTTGTTGAAGAGAATTTGATGTGTTTAAACTTACATATTTTGAGTAATACTGTATTCTAATCATTTCTGGCATATTTTATGTCAAGCTTAGGAAAAGCAAGCAAGCAAACTCGTACAAAGAAAATTTGTCAGGTAAAAAGTTACCAACTTATCTCAGGCGTTGAAGTTGGCAACACTGAAGAGTCAGAAAATCTGTTGTCCTCCTGATGTCACTAAAGGGGATGGCCTTTTCTTAAAGGGGTGGATTCCCCAATACAACAGGGTGGACAACCATGGGACATGGGCAGATCTTCTTTTTTTATTAAATAAGAATATATTTAATAAAAAAAATTTATTACCAAATTATCAATGCACTCAAACTGAGTAATCTCTTATTTAACAAAATATTAACAGTTGTATAATTTGACTATATTCTATTCTTGTTCAAATTTAATGGGCAGTACATGGGAAAGCATGCATCCTCCTACACCAGAGGTCTTCAACCCTGTTCCTGGGGACCCACTATCCTGAAGAGTTTAGCTACAACCCTAATCAAACAGACCTGAAGCGGGCAATCAAGCTCCTCAAGACTGCTTGAAAATTGCAGGCAGGTGTGCTGAAGCTGGTTGCAAATAAACTTTCCAGGCAGGTGGGTCCCCAGGAGCAGGGTTGAAGACCTCTGTCCTACACAAAACTTAAAAAAAAAAAAAAAAAAAAAATGTATCTAAAGAGCCAAGTAATGCTTTTGTTATGAATATACAAACGTTTACTAATATAACACACCTTTTCATAGTAATTTTTATGTCGAGTTATCATGGCAAATGAGTTATGTGCAGGACACCAAAAAGCACCCTACAATGATTTCGACCCCTTTATCATTTTAAAAGAGACTTTCTTTGTAATCCTTTGGATTTCCAGCATAATCCTATGAAAAAAAAAAAAAAAAAATGCTGGAAGGTTGACACATGCCTCAATTGGTTGTGCATGCATTTCCCTTGTGTTTTATTGTGTCCAGGACTTCCTTTGTAGTCTGAAACCTGACACTCTTATGAGGTGAATGCGTTAAGCTAAAACCTGCAGACCTTGTTTTAATTATGCTTGAACCAGCCTAATTTCCTTTAATTTTATATTTCTGGATATTTTAAGCTGTATGATCATGTGCTAAAAAAACTTAAAAGGACATGTTTAATGATCTGAGATCATCATTGACCTTACACTACATCAAACAGCAATAAATGCAAACCAGCTGAACAGGAGCGGTCAGGGGTCACAGACACAGGCTTTACTGGAGCAGCTGGGGTCCGTGTGCGAGGCCGAATGAAACTGATATCCACTCCTGAACTTCGAAAGTTGGTGATTTTTTGCTTGCTTTTTTTAATTCTCCTTGACAAATGATAAATCAGCATTGTTATGAAAGTGTTTTTCTTCGCTTGCAAATAAAACAATCACCCCGGAGGTAAGTTTACAAAACCCAGATCTTACCTCTTCGTAGACAGATGTTCGTAAAGTGCTATTGGCTATTCCTAATGAGTTTGCCTTTTCCAAGGGTTAAGGGTTATGTCTGTATCTCATCATGCTACATGCCACAGATGTGACGTGCAGTAAAGGTGAGCAGATTTCAAATCCTTCCCTTGCTTCTACCCAACTTGTCTTATGCACTTCTCATTGAAGAGACTGACATATTTTTGTCTCTGAACAACATGATCAAGTTTGAAAGTCTGGGAATGTATCTTTTCTGCTGTTGCTGTAGAAAAAGTATGTTACTTCTTAAAATTGTTATACGGCTTTGTCACTTTGTCACACACATATCACACATTTTCTGCATCTGTTTAAAATTTCAATTCAGCACTGTAAGTGTTGCCATCCTTCAAATCTGAGCTTCTCTCCAGTACTGTCGTTCTGTTTATGGACAGAGAGCGTTATGAACCATTGAGGAAGAAGGGTTATTTGTCAAAACACAGAGTAATAGATTTATTGAATTTAAATAAACAAAAATCCTGCCACATGTGAAGGGAAAATGTTTCCATGTGGGTGGATGAGTCATAGTTTTTTTCCAACCTATGAAGTATTAAAACAGTGTGTGTGCTTGTGTGAGACAGAGAAGTAGTGTTCTAAAATAGCAAAATATTCTAAAGAAGCTGTTTGTTCTGACTACTTCATGGTGTAAAACTAAAATCTTTGAAGATTTTAAATTGGTTGCCAATGATTCAGGGGAGGGGTAGACAACCTCATGCAATTTAAAAAGACTGACTCATTTAATTTGCCCCATATGGAATTCCCTGACTTTAGCTGATTTTTGTGTATTTCACGTGCCTTGTTAGTCCATAAAAAGTCAGAGGTGGATAGCATTGCTTTGTCATTATGTCTCTGTATGCAAACTACGGAAGCAGTCAGACCAACATGAGTACCAGCGCACCACACATGAAGGTGGCGTCTAAATACAAAACACACTGCGGTCTATAGCCTATAGCAAATGTTTTAGGTTCTTCTCCATGGTGAGATGAGCTCACAAGGCTTGAAAACAATCCTTGTAGACAGTCAAACAAACTGCAGCTGCTTTTTGTTTAACTCCAAGTCGTTGTGCATTTAGATCCAGTATTTTGATCTTAGATTAAAAAAAAGATAATTTATCTTCTTTCTACTAATCATTGTCATCGTTTTTCTTTGCGCAGAGTTTTAGCTGTCATCCTAGTTTGTATCCCATTCTTAATTTATTGATTTCTTCTATGTTCTCTGTTTGTTGAAGTTGTTTAGCTGTCTGTGTGATCAAAATGATTCATATAACCTATGGTTTTTAATCACAAGTTGCATGGACATGGTGTAATTATCAACTGTGCTGCTTGGACAGTTGACCTAAAAGCCCACCCAATCGGAAAACTCAAATCTACAATCCCTTTCCAGGGCCCCTTGCAGTTATTACACCCCGTCAAATAAAGGGCTTGCACTTACGTCACGGTTTGGTCGGTTACCTGGATGCGTGTCCATATACTCGGATGTAAACAACAACACTGCACTATAACAATGAGACTGTCCTCAAAGAAAATACGACCCAGTTGTACGTTTTTGAATCGACCAAATACGATCCATTCTTACGTTTTAAAGTTAAGCGCCCTCTAGCGGTCGTAAAAATAATGACAGTGTCGCGTTGGATCTGACGTCATCGAATGACGTATGAGTTTTTATACGATTTCAGGGTAATTTAAATGTGTTTTACTAGGTGTAATTCGTATATATGACCACACCTAACCCTACCCTAAACCTACCCCTTACAGAAATAGTGCAAAATCATGATTTCTAGTGCATATTTAAAAAAAAAAAAACATACAATGAAAACATATGCGTTCTCCGGAATCGAACCTGTGTTCATATGATTATACCACTCCGCAGGGCAACGCGCTATTAATTGACCTACACATAATACTAAGGTTGAGTGAGATACCTGTTACTGATAAGGGAGCAAATGTTGAATACGCTTTACAGAGACGTATTTGAGGATTTGTGAAAACGACTTTAGTCGGTCATATAAATTGGAGGACATGTTGCTTTGTTTACATTCAGTGCAGCCAACAGGCCGATTAATGATGCGTCCTGAAAACCCTCTATAGTCTTTCTCAGAGTTTAATTTCACCAAACTGATTACTCACTAAAAACTCCTACAGATCTTTTTTTTTTTTTTTTCAGGCTTTTTCAAATTTTTTGAAAGTTTTTTTTTAATTAGTCTTTCCATTAACACCATTAATTCAGACTGATTCACGAATGTGGGATGCTCATGAACACAAGGGGGCTCATTTATCAGTCTAACCTAGAAACGAGGGCAGATTCGAGCTTACTAATCAATTTACGACAGAGTTCACGTGTGATCCATGAAACATTTGTATGCCGCCGGGCTGAAAACGATCATCATTGAAATATCACACCCCTAAAAACACCCTGATTTAGAAGCCATGCCCCTAGAGTTTACCCCACGGAGAAACAACACCTGGCCAAAAAGAGGAAGTAAACTCATGAAAGAATGAAACACCCTTTAACCTTATATTTGCTAACAATGGCATTTATTTATACCTATATTAAATACCAATAAATATAACAAAAAATGTATAAATTTATAAACATTATAGCCTATTTAGTTTAGCTACATTTAATAAAGTAAAGATATAAAGAAAACAAATAAGTGTCACAACAATGCAATGTTTTTTCTCCTTTTTTAATCTGTTAATTAATTAAGAGAAATACATTTTGTGAAGACTAGCCCTCTTTATTTAATTTATTCTTTTTATAATTTCAGTTTTTTCCATTCACCGAATGGTCTGTTGTTTATGCTGTCATTTGCGCATACAAATTTAACGCCCTACAAGAATTTTCGTTTGTCTGCCAGGAAAATAATCTCAGTTTTCTTTTGTACGTTTGTTTTATAAATAAGGCCCAAGAGGCGGGATTTATTGCATTAACCAATCACAGCCAATCAGAACCAGTCATATCCAGTCATATCGCGATGGAGGCATTGGCTCCTCTCATGTGAGTTTCCCCCCAACAAACCCACCTGCAGCTTTAGGGCTCTGTTCAAACTCAGTGGGATCAGAGTGATTTATTTGGTGATTTAACGTAATATTGGCATTGTTTTTATTTTTGTACTACACATTTTTTCCTTATCCAAAATTTGTTTGAAAGTACAAATGTGCATAATTAAGTTCCTAACATGCAACTTTTTAAGCGTAGATGAAGTATAAAGATGTAAAATGTCAAGGACAGACTGTGCCTGTCAGTACTATTATTAAGCAGTGTTTATTGTTCAGCAGAGTGTTGGGTGATAGCAAAAGAAAAACTAATGAGACATCTCATTTTCAACACTTTCTGAGAAAGCTCTTGTTATTTCAACCTGCCACTACTCCACAGAGTACTTTTCCATGGTCTTCAACCCTTAACATGCACAGGCCAAGAAATTACATAATGCTCCCTAGAAGCTGAAGTTTGTCAGGATATGGAAAGGCAGATGTGCTAACCACTCAGCCAAAGCAGCCAGAGTTCTCATCACAATTAGTTCCAATCATTTGCTTGTTACTTTTCACAGTCACCGAGATAGAGTGGGTCATTTAGAATAATCAGTAGCACAAGAAAGTGGATGTTTCAAAATGTTTAACTAGAAATGTCCATACTTGCATGAGAAAAATACAGATATCTATGGAGAAAATTATTCTGGCCTATTTTACCCAATCCAAGGTCGTGTTGGACCAGAGAATGGGATCATTTGGTGTCTCATTTTACTGGCTGACTTGCATTTTTTTCCAGACCCAAAACGGAGGCAGATGAGAAGCTTCAGGATGTTACTAGTCAGTGGAAAAAGCCCTTTCCCATCTTTCATCTGGAGCAGAGGGATGTCTGTGGGTTGAGGGCTAATCAGTGTTCTGGGGGTAGAAGTCTGAAGATGAGTGTGGGATGCGATTTTGGTTATGCTGAGGTGGACATAATAGTGATGCTCACTAAATAAATGGACTGTTATGTACAGCTGTGTAAAAAAGCTAAATATTTATTTAAAATGTTTAAATATTACAAGGTTATTTTCACAATAACCTAGCTCTAAATATGAAACTATGATTAATATTATGCCATTCTGACAGAAGATTCTTCATAGAGCATGTCACAGGAGTCTAAATGCTCAATTCATTCTCAGCAAACAGCAAAAATGTGTTGTTTACATTTATGGCTCTATATACATAAAGTTTGTGCACTCATGATGTAATGTTTATTACAGTTTAATTAAGGTAGGTTCTTTCAGAGAAGAAGCAAACAAGCAATCTGCTGTAATTTTTGCATTCAAACATCTGTTTACCATAATTATGATCAAAGAATATTTTCCCCCAAAACATTTAGTCATTCTCAGTGAAAGGAAATGAGGTAAGGTGTTTTTTTTTTCACTTTAACCTTCATGTTGATTGTCAGACTTTTTCAACAATATTAAACACATTTATACATATAATTTACAAATACAACTTTCTAGCAATAAATGTTAAATAAGAAAAATAAAATGTATCATCACATGTCAAAATTTTTGTTTTACATGTATCTTCTGAGCATACAACAAACTGATTTTGTTTATTTTTTTCCCAGGCCGTTTAATTTGTTAGTGCCTCTTCACATCTAACGCAAAGCAAAAATGCATAACAAATTGCAGACAAGTCGCATTTCACTAAGGTGCCAATGACCTTGGAGACAGTTACGGTGTCAGTGCCATGAAATGCTTGGCTCCCACGATCATACAAATGGAGACAGTTTTCCCTTGTGACGCAGCTTGCAGATAAATTAATTGGACTTATGGTGAGCCCTTTCATGATTTGAAATATATGGTTGGTTTTTGTTTTTATTGCACCCGTGGAAAGCCAAAATGCCATTACAGTGAGTCATACAATGAGCCTGGGATAAACTCAAAGTACAAATTCACAGAGCAAAGGGGCTTGAACTTCTCATCTGAATTAGATTTAAAAGAACCAGAAGGAGTATATGCATCCTCTGTTATTTACACAGACATCTGAATCATACTGACTTTTTGTAATCCCAGTTTTGTTCATATTCAGAATGTAGTCATATATGTTTCACTCTGCTGTAGCTACTTTCCCCATTTTGTGTACACATGAATCATTCCCGTTTTCCACTCCTTTTTTTAAACTTGTTTCATGAGGATGCTTTAAGAAAGTTGTTGAGAGATGAATATCCCTAGATTTAAAAAATCCAGTATAACTAACGTTTAGAAAGGTCAGTATTAGAAAATAATGTTTGAATGAAATGTAAATTTATTAACCATCTTTGAAGCACCTTTACAATAACTTTCATTAATAAATCATTAACAAACATTATGTAATGCTTAACGGGTCATTAGTTCAGATATATTCACATATCTAGAAGTGTGATATAATGTGCTTGTTAATGTTTACTAATAAATGTATTAAACATTCATAATTAACCTTTCATGTAAATAAAATGCTTACAAATGTCATTAAACTTCTAATTCATATGATCATGCACATCTTGAAAATCTACAAATGTTTTACTTGATAAATTAAGTATTTTCTTAAAATTTTGTTCCCCAACATTTACAAATGATGAATAGTATCCAAAAAAAAAATAAATAAATAAATAAAAGAACAAATGATTAATAAATGATTTGTAAAGATGTGAAAATAGGGTGAATTCTAGTCATTTGGGACAATGCTTATGAAGGTAAAAATGATTAGTAAATGTTTATAAACATTTACAATTGATGAATAGTTTCCACTTTAGATTGGGTACTGCAGAAACATTAACACATTATTAGTAAATAATTTAAGACAAACAAAGATCAAATATATTGCCTTTACAGACTGTAATTATGATTTAATGAATATATTAACATAATTAATTTGTGAAGTGCCTATATATTTTCAGATTTGTGAAGATGAAAAATGAGCATTGGCTAACTGAAGTTTAATGACATTTATAAGCATTCAAAGGTACATTAACAAATAAGCTTGTAAATATTGTATGATTTCTGTTCAAATCATTTGTAGATTTTTAAAATGCATTGAAAGTTTAATAACGCTTGTAAACGTTAACTAATGATCTGTTAAACATGATATAATGTTTGCTAACAATTTATTAATTAAGCTTTTAATCGATCATGAATTGAAAGTTTAATGATGTTTGTAAGCATTTAAATTTACATTAAATGATGATATGTTAATCATTTGGTAATGTTTAATAAGCTCATTAGCTAACATTAACAAGCATATTATCTCATATTTCTAGATATGTGAATATATATTAAGTAATGATTAATTAAACATTATATAATGTTTGTTAATGATTTATTAACGAAAGTTACTATAAAGTGTTACCCACCTTTAAATGATTACAGATTCAGAGGCACTGTATAAATGTGCTATATTCATGAAAATTCTTGTAAAGTATTATGAAATCTTTTTGGTGTGGCTGTGGCAGTTATTTTCAGCCCAGTTATTAGTATGTTGTTTATGGATGCAATATCATGTGAGACCTATGATAAAATGATCCAAGAGAGTGCCATGAATCTTTTGAAAAATATTAATTCAATACACTGTTGATTTGGTGCTGTCAACAGTATTTTTTACATTTATTTCTGTAGTACACAACAAACAATAACATCTGTTTAACCAAACCAGAAGAAGAATTTAATAGCATCAAACTGTATAACATGTACGGTAACACTTTATTAAGGACCAATTCTCACTATTAACTAGTTGCTTATTCATCTATATAAGTCCAGCTATAATATTTCAATTTGAATACATTTCATATACAGTATTATTTGCAAGATATATACCATATAAACATATTTAACAACCCCCCAAAATATATAACCTATACAGGTTATGAGTAAAATAAATCATGTGTTAATCCACATCTCAGTTCATGTGTGAAATTCCAAACAACTGAAAGAACATGTTGTGTTGACATAAAATTTGATGAGAATATTGATAAAAATGAACGTTACAATATATTAAAGATGTGACTATAACACAAGCAACAACAAATAGGCTAAAAAATAATAAGAGGAACATTTAAAATGGTAACTATATGTAAAAATGTCTTTCTGCCTGTGCTCCCTAAACTCTTTAAAAGTGCTTAAAAGTTTTTTTTTAAACCTTTTTCTAAATCTCCTTTTTCACCATAATTTCTTCACTCCACAGATTGAACTTCATGCCTCGACTTCCTTTCTATTCTCTCTTTCCTTTCTTCCATCTCTGCAATTCCTGATTGCAGTCTCATTTGTTTTCTATAGTAAATTATAACTATAAAATAACCACTGAATGTCAATTTATTTACTGGATTTGAGTATAATTACTGAAGGTTAAACGTTGGCCCACTTTATCTAACACATTCAGCTAAAGTTGGCCAGCAATATTTAAACACCTTACAAGAAAACTAACACATAAAAAAAAAAAAAAAAATATATATATATATATATACAGGTGCTGGTCATGTAATTAGAATATCATCAAAAAGTTGATTTATTTCACTAATTCCATTCGAAAAGTGAAATTTGTATATTATATTCATTCATTACACACAGACTGATATATTTCAAATGTTTATTTCTTTTAATTTTGATGATTATAACGGACAACTAATGAAAACCCCAAATTCAGTATCTCAGAAAATTAGAATATTGTGAAATGGTTCAATTTTGAAGACATGTGGTGCCACACTCTAATCAGCTAATTAACTCAAAACACCTGCAAAGGCCTTTAAATGATCTCTCAGTCTAGTTCTGTAGGCTACACAATCATGGGGAAGACTGCTGACTTGACAGTTGTCAAAAAGACGACCATTGACACCTTGCACAAGGAGGGCAAGACACAAAAGTTCATTGCAAAAGATGCTGGCTGTTCACAGAGCTCTGTGTCCAAGCACATTAATAGAGAGGCGAAGGGAAGGAAAAGATGTGCTAGAAAAAAGTGTGCAAGCAATAGGGATAACCGCACCCTGGAGAGGATTGTGAAACAAAACCCATTCAAAAATGTGGGGGAGATTCACAAAGAGTGGACTGCAGCTGGAGTCAGTGCCTCAAGAACCCCTACGCACAGACGTATGCAAGACATGGGTTTCAGCTGTCGCATTCCTTGTGTCAAGCTACTCTTGAACAACAGACAGTGTCAGAAGCGTCTCGCCTGGGCTAAAGACAAAAAGGACTGGACTGCTGCTGAGTGGTCCAAAGTTATGTTCTGTGATGAAAGTAAATTTTGCATTTCCTTTGGAAATCAGGGTCCCACAGTCTGGAGGAAGAGAGGAGAGGCACAGAATCCACGTTGCTTGAGGTTCAGTGTAAAGCTTCCACGGTCAGTGATGGATTGGGATGCCATGTCATCTGCTGGTGTTGGTCCACTGTGTTTTCTGAGGTCCAAGGTCAACACAGCCATTTACCAGGAAGTTTTAGATCACTTCATGCTTCCTGCTGCTGGCCGATGCAGATATAATTTTCCAACAGGACTTGGCACCTGCATACAGTGCCAAAGCTACCAGTACCTGGTTTAAGGACCATGGTATCCCTGTTCTTAATTGGCCAGCAAACTCGCCTGACCTTATCCCCATAGAAAATCTGTGGGGTATTGTGAAGAGGAAGATGCGATATGCCAGACCCAACAATGCAGAAGAGCTGAAGGCCACTATCAGAGCAACCTGAGCTCTCATAACACCTGAGCAGTGCCACAGAGTGATTGACTCCATGCCATGCCGCATTGCTGCAGTAATTCAGGCAAAAGGAGCCCCTACTAAGTATTGAGTGCTGTACATGCTCATACTTTTCATGTTCATACATTTCAGTTGGCCAAGATTTCTCAAAATCCTTTCTTTGTATTGGTCTTAAGTAATATTCTAATTTTCTGAGATACTGAATTTGGGATTTTCATTAGTTGTCAGTTATAATCATCAAAATGAAAAGAAATAAACATTTGAAATATATCAGTCTGTGTGTAATGAATGAATATAATATACAAGTTTCACTTTTTGAATGGAATTAGTGAAATAAATCAACTTTTTGATGATATTCTAATTATATGACCAGCACCTGTGTATATATATATATATATATATATATATATATATATATACAGGTCCTTCTCAAAAAATTAGCATATTGTGATAAAGTTCATTATTTTCTGTAATGTACTGATAAACATTAGACTTTCATATATTTTAGATTCATTACACACAACTGACGTAGTTCAAGCCTTTTTTTTTGTTTTAATATTGATGATTTTGGCATACAGCTCATGAAAACCCAAAATTCCTATCTCAAAAAATTTGCATATCATGAAAAGGTTCTCTAAACGAGCTATTAACCTAATAATCTGAATCAACTAATTAACTCTAAACACCTGCAAAAGATTCCTGAGGCTTTTAAAAACTCCCAGCCTGGTTCATTACTCAAAACCGCAATCATGGGTAAGACTGCCGACCTGACTGCTGTCCAGAAGGCCATCATTGACACCCTCAAGCAAGAGGGTAAGACACAGAAAGAAATTTCTGAACGAATAGGCTGTTCCCAGAGTGCTGTATCAAGGCACCTCAGTGGGAAGTCTGTGGGAAGGAAAAAGTGTGGCAGAAAACGCTGCACAACGAGAGGGGGACCTGCGGAAGCAGTGGACTGAGTTTGGAGTAGAAACATCCAGAGCCACCGTGTACAGGCGTGTGCAGGAAATGGGCTACAGGTGCCGCATTCCCCAGGTCAAGCCACTTTTGAACCAGAAACAGCGGCAGAAGCGCCTGACCTGGGCTACAGAGAAGCAGCACTGGACTGTTGCTCAGTGGTCCAAAGTACTTTTTTCAGATGAAAGCAAATTTTGCATGTCGACCAAGTATTGAGTGCATAACTGAACATAATTATTTGAAGGTTGACTTTTTTTGTATTAAAAACACTATGAAATATCGGATGAAATATGCTAATTTTTTGAGATAGGAATTTTGGGTTTTCATGAGCTGTATGAGCTGTATGAGCTGTATGCCAAAATCATCAATATTAAAACAAAAAAAGGCTTGAACTACTTCAGTTGTGTGTAATGAATCTAAAATATATGAAAGTCTAATGTTTATCAGTACATTACAGAAAATAATGAACTTTATCACAATATGCTAATTTTTTGAGAAGGACCTGTATATATACTTTGCATTTTTTACCCTGTTGATAGTAGAATTTAATAAAATTGGAACTGTCACAAAAATGTTTGTTTACATTTAGTGAGCAACCTTATAAGCTATAAATAAAAATCTAATGTCAAGGGTTTTTTACCTTTCACCATGACACAGTCCTCCTTTGAGGTGTGGCCACACCCACCAGTGTCATGTTACATCAACCAAAACTATTTATAATTTAGAAAACTAGTGTCCCTTTAATTAAGAACCATTTTTATGATCAGTAAAATCAAGCTTAAACAGCCCACTTTACCTGGATCCAACCTTCTTACAGATTATTTTGCATGATCCCTATAACAAAATTTAACAACTACCTTACTAACTATAAATAAAGAGCAAATTAGTAATTTATTTGAGGGGAAAGTCTTAGTTAATAGTTAATAGTGAATGTGTGCTCCCTAATCTAAACGTACATTAGTAAGAGCAACTGAAATACAAGACATTGATGATGTGAAGAGCATCTGGCCATCAGTGAATCATTGCATAAAACCAGGAATAAAAAATTCTTACAAATGGTCAAATTCAACAGCATTGAAAAAATCTGGCATTAAGCTCAGCAGGAAACTGTTGGTATGATTTAAGCACTGATTCATTTGTCATTCAGTTAACCTCAGCATGGGAAGGGGGCCATGGGGACTGCTGCAAAATCCACATGGCCATGTGCAGATTGTTCAGGATTGAACATGATAATGCGTATATGCTGCTGTGATGGATTTACAAACAGACTGGCAGAGAAAAATGCAACACGTGTGCATAACAAATCAGAAAGTGACATTTTGTAAAGTGTTTATAAGATGTGTGGATTGACATACAGTTTAAGAATGGAAAAATGGGTAACTCATTCATTATTGACTCAGCTGTTGATGGATATTATACATTCTTCCATTTTAAACAATTTACAATAACTTTATTTTGTGAATAAGAATGACTGGAACTGGTTTTAGAACGTTTTATCAGGAAGTGTTACTATGAAAACGTATTTCTAAATTCTAATCTTTCTAAAGTGGGTCACACAGAGTTCACAGTGAAATGTTTTTCAAAGTTTGTTATCTCCAGTTGCCATAGAACTTGATTTGTAAACCGTCTGTTGATGAAGCTTCCCAAACACTCTTGATTTGGGGTAATTTCCACTGTGATAAAAATGCAACTGTTTGTTGGAGAAAGAGGAAATGACAGGAAATCAGAAGCTTACCTCTTTTTAATATACACAGGTTCCTGCACTTTGAACAAGCTGATTCATTTTCTTATTTGTTCAAAGTCTAAATTATGTGTCAAGTTGTGTATGCGTGCGGGTTAAAGGAAAGAGACAGTCTTGTTATTGTAACTCTGAAATACAAGCTGCCAATGCAGTGTGTCCTGAATTAAACACTATGCTTTCCTTTGAGCATGCAAAGGTCACATCTGTTCATTTATTTCTCAAAGTCATAAAATGATATTCCTCTCAGCATGATTCATAGCAGGAGTAAAATCACTTTTAACCGTGATATGCATCCAATGCAGTAAATCGTAAATAAAAAAAAAGAAAGCACAACATTTTATATAAAGACTAATTTATTTATATCTGCCCATTTCCAAGTGAAATACAAAGTTAGCAAAAACCCACCCACCCGAAAAATACAGTTTAAAAAATACATTCCAATTGCTTTTTGAAACCAAAACTTGTGTGTAAGGCAATGGCTCCAAAAATGCCTATTTATTTAAAGAAATGACTTGTTTCAGATGATGGTCATTTTATCAAACATCAAAAAAACATTTGTTTGGAGATTTTAGAGTCAGTGGGGATCTCCAGCAGTATGACTAGAAAAGGCAATTAAAATTCTTCCTCTGCAATTAAAAAAAATAAAACAACATAATAAATGGGAATTGCAGTAATTTAGCAAAATTGACTAAAATGGAACTAAATTGTCATGAACTTGTCTCCTAGCTACAAAGATTTATTGATATGTTTTGATCAAGATATTTCCACAAGCAAACCACATGATTAAAACAGCATAACGTTTGAAAAAAATTTGCCCTGGACATTTACAACGGGATTTTTTTTCAAACCCCCACACATATGAAAAATACAACAATTAAAAAAAAAGTGAATGTAGCACCAGCACGAAACAAAGAAACTTGTTCTGCTTTTTTTTTCTTATGTGGAAAATACTACTTCAAGGTTTTCTTTGGATCAATCCTCTGGCAAGGTCCAGTGCAGGCATCTTGGCTGTGGCTGTGCTTCTTGTTTTAGGTGCTATATCCTCTGAGTGTTGTCAGCGGTTAGCTTACAGTCTTCATTAGTTCCTATGTTTTAACCCCAGCCATGATCCCTTGTTTAACAGGTGCTATTAAGAACAAAAAATAGTAAAGTAATTCATTTTTTATCAACCAATCCTTGATCAACTTGAAATGCTATTTTTAGAAGTAAACACACCTTTTCCACAAGCCTTTTCACACTCATCTTGTGTATCAAAGCGATTCTGGTTCCCTCCACATCCTCCGTACCAGAAGCGGGTACAGTTTCCACTAAGTGGGTCATAATGCCATTTAAGCACAAATTTAGCACAGGAACCCTCGTCTTTTGGTAGCTTGCAGATATCCACACGGGAGCGCAGGGCAGCTGACAGAAGACAGATAACAGAAATAACAGAATTTTAATTAAATATCCATTTGCATGGATACTGATAACTGCAGCGAAGTTTTGGAAAATAACAGATTTGTTTTGTTAATTAGATGGCTTGGCTTTAAGGATTATGATCTCTGAATACTGGCGTTTCTCCAACTCCAACTTGATTTCTTGCAACATTATATTTTACCCTAAAAATTGCTATAGCCACATAAATATTTCAGTTCACTTGACACATCATTTTCACAATAATTTAGATTCAGTTATTTCCTGGAATCATAAATAAGCGGGATGTTGTAAAGTATTGTTCACTAAGGAAAGTGAGTTACATGGCTTGCCAAGGTCTTTGGCAAGAAAGCAGCTCTTGACCTTCACATGTGCACTTGTTTTGCACATTATTATCCATGACAGGATGTTTCTTGTGTAAACCAATGCACATGCATCAGACATTATTCGAGCTGAATAACATCAGTACTGTTCTGAGTATACTGTAGCTGCTTACAGCTAAATTGAACTTGTTTCATAATAAATTACACCGTTGTTGAACGGAACCAACACTTAACTTACTTAGAGCTGAATAATGACACTATTGTCTTGCTACAGCTGCTATATAGCAGAATTTGGACTTGCCTCTTTTTTTTGAAGTTTGCATCGATTCATTATTTTCCTGCTTCGAAACAATGTCTACTGTTTTAAACCAGTATAAAATTAGCGAACTAATATGACATTACTACAAAAAATCTTTTATGAATTTAAAATGTATTGCTCTCAGTATAGCATTTTTTAAAAGCGGTCCTGTAACAGAATTTAAACACTTCATGATTGTTGTAAAACACTGATTCTGGAGGTTACTGTAATTGGTGGACTGACCTGGAGCTGGTGCTGGGGGGTGAACAGATTTGACGTGATCTTCAATTGCTTTAGGCTCAGCCACTGTGGAAGTAAAAAAAAAAAAAAAAAAAAAAGTGTTTTTTTTTTTCAAGAATTCTCCTGTCTTTCATTTTATTGTAGTTGCTTTTAAGATACCCAGGAGTAGCCAAGTCCTTAGGCTAGTAATACAACAAAGGTTATACTTGTGTTCTAGAGAGTTAGTAAGTGAATTACCATTGAGTACCATTCCACACGGCACTGCATTTAGTGTGATGTAAATGCTTTAGATTAAACAAATCATCTAATTAATAACTGAACTAATTTTGTAGCTACAGATTGTTTCAGTTTCCTTCTGTTTTGATTTAAGAATTTTACTTTGAGTACTGCAACCTGTATGCTTAGCTTTTATAGAATTCAAGTTTTCCAAATAGAAATAACAGGACAAATCAGACGCTGCAGTGATCGGGTCAAGGGGGCAAAGGGCACACGTACCTTTCTTCATGCAGCGTTTGAGGCAATCAGCCTCAGTCTCAAACCTATTGTCATTTCCTCCACAACCTCCATACCAGAACTGTGTACAGAATCCATTCTTTCTGTCAAAGTACCACTTAGCTTGGTAATCTTTGCATGGCAGTCCAGTGTCAAAGTCAAGTGAACATGGGTCCATAAAATTGTTAGCTGAAACATGCAAACACACAGAGACAAACAAAGAGGGTTTATCATGAAGGAGGAAGGACAATGACAGTTAGTGTTGTCAGTAAACTGAACACATAGTAAGTCAATATTAGGTGACTGATATAGTTCATTTTAAGGGATTAGCTAATTATTTGAATGTGTTAAATTGTGTAATTTTCAAATCAGACTTGTATTCAAACTTTAACGCTCAAACTTTGTTGTATGACACAGACAGAGTTTGCTATTTAGAGACATTATGTGACATTATGTAAATATTAGTGGTGTCAAAATTAGCACATTAATGCCATATGTCGGTAAAACTAATTCACCTGTACTGTCAGCCGTTATACTTCAAGTGCATGGCCAAATGTGTCGGGGCTCACTGTAGGCCTATATTAAAGCACTGTATCATATTCAAACAAAAATGAAATGGCAAGTATGCAATGTTGTAGTTATGTCATCAGTTAAGACATAAATTTACAAAGAAAGGCAATTAAAGCTGCCTTAAAACAGTGCATCCAAGTATTATTATTTATGAGTCGCATTTAAAGCAGTGTCAGATCCACAGCAACTTCAGCAGCGGCAGCTTTTAAAGTAACAGCAGACAAAATATCCCAATAACCTGCTGCTGTGATGTCTGTTAATCAAAGAACAAAATTAAAAAGAGGAAATGAACAACTTCTGTAGCTTTAAGCTTTATCTTTATATAATTTAGAATTTTATATAAATTAGTGATTGAAAACTTTAGGCTATATTTCCTTGATGAAGAACACAGGTAACTAGCCTATATGATATTTATTATAATGGATTTATGTGAAGATTGTTTCAAGTTAGAAGTTATTTTTTAAAGTCTAATAAATGTTAAAGTGATAGCTCTCAATTATACTTTAATGTTGAATGGTTATATTCAATGGTGAAATATTAAGAAAAAAATCATAGAGACATCAGTTGTGATTCTTGCCTTTGGTCATAAAAAAAGATGGCGTCAAACAAATAAAAAAATATAAATGTTGTTTCTACAATAATTTAAAGCGTGAATGTGAAATTATTGCAATATAAAAGTATAATTAAAAAACTTTAATGTCAGCTAGGATTAATCAGGATTAATCACGATTAATTTTAGGAAAATGTGCAATTAATTAGTTTTTTATTATTATTATTATTAATTGACACCACTAATAAATATCTTTTGATCATAATGAGAGTCAAGTTTCTAGATGCATTCATTAGTAGTAGTAGTAGTAGTTGTAGTAGTTGGGATAATCTAAAAGTTACATAAACACAAAATAAAAACCAAGCAAACACAAAAACACAGCAGTTAAATTAACGCAAGATTTTTAAAATTGCATTCTTTAGCATTACAGCACTGACAGTCCAAATGCTTGGTCACTGGACCAAAACCACAGGGGTGGAAAAATGACCATGTTTGCAAAAAGACATATATGTTTTGTATGCCTTTTCCAGTTTATTTGATTTATAAGCCCTACTTTAGCCATCTGCAGGTAATTAGTGTAATGTCAGTCTCATTAACTGTGTCTGTGCTGGGCCCATCTCACAAATCTCTACTTCATAACCCCTACAGAGTAAACCTGCCTTTTATGTCAAACAACCATTTTCCCCCTACAAAGTAAGTACTGCACTTTGTTAGTGGGTTATCAAGTTAAACGATGTCTAGTTCAGTACAGTTTAGTTTATTAGTTTTTGCAGATGCATTTATGTTAAAGTCAAACAGCCCTGAATTAAATGGGCTTCCCTAATACCAGCTTATAAAAACAATGATCTCATTGTTTTGCAATGCCGAAGGCCTCCATCCTGACAGAATTAAGTAATCATCATTCACAGTACAGATTTTCCTTTAACATGCAGTTTTATAAGCTTGTACATTTACACATTTATATATTATTTATATATTATCAAACAATCAGCAGAAAGAATGTGTATATGTATTTGACTGTTGACTTTTCTAAAACACAAGAAACATCTAATGACGTTTTTTTTATTCCAAAGCACCCACAATGCTGCTTAAACAAGATGTTTTCCAAAAAATCAAACCGAAAACTTGTCTGAGAAACTCACAAACAAGTAAATGAAAAACATCAATTCATTTAAGCTGATACATGTGCTGTTTGTGAATTAGAAAAAAGCTTTTCAAATTAAGCTATTTTTAACATGCAGAAATCCTTTTGCTGATATTGACTGTTAACACTCAGCATTACTTACTTATTTCTGTTTTACTTAAGGGTGCAGTGGACACAATCCCCACTGCTTCACTCGGAACCTTCTGCTCCGCCGTTTCTGTTCAAAAAGACCAGATCTCAGTTAATTAGATTTCACAGAGCTCATTGCTTTCAGTCAACATTAATGCTTTCATTCCCACTCTGAAGAGCATGAAAGTATTAAAAGGAGGGGATATCAAAATAAAAATAGGGGAATGCATTATAAGAATGAATTAGATCTGTTCATAGTGTTGTTTGTTTTTATACAAACTTGATTCTAATTACATAGTTTCTCTAAACTGGAGTACGTTCCTCTTGCTTACATAGATTATAGAGCAAATACTCTGTGTCACTTACTAATTTCTGATTTACTGAAGGGTGCAGGCGGTGCAGGGGGTGCAATCACTTCACTTAGTGTAAGAACCTTGTGTTCCGCTGATTCTGTTCAAAAGAAACATGAGGTTAACTGGATACTGCAGAAATCATAGTTTTCAGTCATCATAAATGCTTTCTTATCAAACTCTCAACTATATACAGCAAGATGTATTAAAAACAGTATTCCCTCTGCTTTGCATGTTATTTAGAAAAATTCTCTTGGTGATATAGATGTCACTTACTAGTTTCTGAATTACTTAAGTGGGCAGAAGACACAATCCGCATCGCTTCACTCGGAACCTTCTGTTCTGTTGCAATCCCCATCACTTCACTTGGAGTAAGAACCTTCTGTTCTGCTGATTCTGTTGACAAGAAATCTGAGGTTAACTAGATCCTGCAGAGTTTTTGGTTATAATAAATGCTTTCTTACATATCAAACGCTCAACTACAGTTGAGGTCAAAAGTTTACATACTCCTTGCAGAATCTGCAAAATGTTAATTATTTTACCCAAACCAGAGGTATTGCACAAAAATGCTGAAGAATTTATGATACCTGAAGGATTTTTCTAAAGAACAGCAGACATTTTAACAAACAAGGGACTCATGAATAACTATCACTAAACAAACAAACAAAAAACACAGCTGTGGATTGTTCAGGTAATAACATTGTATTAAGAATCAAGTGTATGTGAGCTTTTGAACAGGGTTATTTTTTTATAAACTATTATTTTATCCTTTAGTGGACTATGTAAATGTCTTTTAATATCTTTTTTAGGTCAGTACTAAATAAAAAATAGCATTTTGTATGATTCCTCTTATTTTGTTAAAACAATTAACATTTAGCAGATTCTGCAAGGTGTATGCAAACTTTTGTCCTCAACTGTATGTACAGGTATACCAAAAACAGTATTTCCTCTTTCTCATCTTTGCATGCTATTCTTTATTCAAAAATAGTTTTAAATGACTCTTGAATATTTTTATTATGTTAATTTTTAAAATAAAAAATTCTCCTAGTGATATATTCTGTCACTTACTAATTTCTGGTTTACTCAAGGGGGCAGTGGAAATCATCTCCATCATTTCACTGGCATTGAAAATTTTTTGTTCTTGTGGTTCTGTTTAAAAAGACACATTTAAGGTTAGCTAGATCTTGCCACGTTTATAGGTTTCTGGCAAGATTTATAGCATTCATATTCTGTACTACCTCTATGTAACAATACAGAAGGTAAAGTCATCAAAAAACACATGGCTCTGTTATATTACAATATTTCAAAGGTGCAAAAAATTAAAAAATTAAACTATCTGTGAAGCAAACTCTGTCACTTACTTGTTTCTGGTTTACTCAAAGGTGCGGTGGACGCAATTCCCATCACATCATTTACCGTAAGGACCTTCATATGTGCTGATTCTGTTCAGAAGAATGAATATAAAGTTAATATCATCCTGCACTGCCCAACATTAAAAAACAGCTCATGGAAAATGAATGAATGAATCATTCAGTCAATATAAAAAAATATGTTATTGATTTACTCTATTGGTTTTAAAATCAAATGATCAGAGAACAAGTAGTATGCTCTTTAGTAGGACACTAGAAAATAAGAGAATAACTACAGCTGACCAGCTTCAAAAAGAAGAAAAAAAGTCCACTCTGTAAGTCAAAGCCAGCCAATAACTTTGTGAGAAACGGACCATAAACTGCTATTCACTACATTGTGAAACATTGTCTTCAAGCACAGGACGCAAATCACCTTTCACTAACCAAATAAGGTTAAAGCGTAGTTTCTTCACCTTTTGTGGAGTTAAGTGCACTGTTTCCAGCTCTATACAAATAAGGAAGCTCTTGCACCATACCATAAATGTACCACACTTAATCTGCAGCATAAATTCTGCATACAATTTGAATTAATTCTAAATTAATCAATGTATAGAAAAAAAAAACAGTCTAAAATACTGCACAAAAAAATCATACTGCTTCATAGTGACATAGTTAACAGAATTTATTTATTTAGCTGTTCATTTAATGCATAATCTCAGCTACACAACATGTCCCTTTAATTCATATTCACACAGAGTAATTTACATGAAAAAACATGAGCTTACTTGTGGGAACAATGCCTTTGTAGGTGCTGGCAACATGACCATTGGCACTGTGAGTATTGACCACTACGTGATAGGTTTCGGCTGCTTCCAGCTCAGAAATGGAGAGATGGCTGCCGGTCACATTTTTCCTTAGCACCAGACTATGATCCTTCAGACGAGTCACAGTAACCTCATGGGTGGCCTTTGAATCGCCACTCAACCACTGCAGGGAGAATCCGCTGGAGGTGACGTTAACCAGATGCATTTTCTCCACACCTGCTTCTGGACACAAACATACACACAATGTGTCCATATTTCAACCCCCAAGCATTTCTCTATAAACAAATAACCCACAACCTACAATGCATACTGTCAGTACCTTTATGTTTCCTGTCATGTACCTCCTGTTGTCCATGATGCTTCTCATGTTTCCTGGATGAAGATACCATAGCAACATTCGCACATTGTATTTACTCAATATTAATGAGAATTAAATTATTTAGCAACTCATACTGTCTTGAGGATTGTTTTCGGTCTTTGCTTACAAATGTAGTTTACAAAGCACATTGCTCATACTTACTCCTCTGTTTTTGGCAGATTGAATGGGAATTTGTGAGGCTGGTCACTCTGAGACCACTGACACTTCTGAGAGACTTCAGGTGACATGTAGAAAGCATTTTCAACTACATAGAAAGAATGAAGAAACTGTCAATAACATTTCCTGGAGAAAACATGGTACAAAAAACAGATTAATACATCAAAATTCTCTGACTTACGGCCAAGGTACTTGGGCAGCAGTCTGGCAAACGTCTGAATATGATCGTCATAGAAGCCTGAAGGTCTATCCACCCTCTTAAAGAATACATCTGAAGGCTCGCTTGCCATTTGAGACAGGACACGGACATCACCTGCACTGAACAGCTTTCCAACTGCCATCACCACTATGAAGTATCCTTTACATTTAACTTCAGTGGCAGCCCTTATTATCCTCTCCTCATGCAGTTCAACTGGTCCAGTCACCAGCAGAACTAATACCTTCAAATGGCGGGAATGTGGTGCCTTCTCAAACACATGTTCAACAGTGCCTTCAAGAGCATCTGCAAGGGCCCGTCCTCCTTCTAGCTGGTACACCTTATTCTGTAGGAAGCTTCGGATACTGTTTGGCGACTTGTGATCCGTCAAACCAAAGGTGATGCTGATGGGAAGCCCACTGCCATTGTGTAAGTATTCATAAGGTGCATGCTGAACAAGTGCTACTCTAGCATGATGGGTAGAGCTGGCTGGGTCAGGGGACATCTCTAGTTGTTCTACCATTTGAGCCACATATTGCTTTGTCTCTAGGAAGACGGAGGGCCAGGTGCTCTCTGAACTGTCAAGAACGAAGGCCATGTCGATGTCCAAGTCAGTGGTGGGATCCCTTCGGTCTCGGACGCCACGTGGTGGGACATAATCACATATCTGATCCGGGGCACAGAAGTCTGAGAAAATGACAAACAAGAACAATTACCTTTGAACACATTACTTCTGTTTTGTAATTTAAAAAAGTTTCTCGTTATGCATGATAACATAGTTTTACCCAGACAAATATGGCAGGTCATGATCTTCTTGGTGACACTGTTGTAATCAGCACTTCCAGGTAAGGGCAGGACGATAACCTGGGCTAAGGCAGTGTTGTTAAGCTGAAACAGAGTAAATGTAACATACTTAATGATTGCGCCAAATGCAGTTGCTGTGTCAGGTTTTAACTTAATGCACTATGGGTTCAGTAAAAAATAAATTAAACTTGTCAGATATAGAGTGGGTGTAGAGTCAAATACAGTTTCCATTTAACTTTAAATGCCACAAATTTATTTAAGCTGCAAATTGATTTGGAAGTTACTTCAGTGATGGCGCAAAGTTACTAATGTCATACTAATGTCAAACAAAATAGTCATGTCTTTCTTTCATCAGTCGAAAAGAAATAAAGGTTTATTTATAGTGGACCTCAGTGGGGATCAGTGGGTTGAAGATCCAAATTGCAGTTTCAATGCAGCTTTTAAGGGCTCCACACAATCCCAGCCAAGGAACAAGTGTTTATCTAGTGAAACAATTGGTCATTTAAAAAAAAAAAAAGTTTTTATATCCTTTTTTTAACCACAAATGCTCATCTTGCACTAGCTCTGCGATGAGCATGGACGTCTTCATGCATTGCGTAATCACGTTAGGAAAGGAAAGGAAAGGACATGATGTGACGTGTGGCCAAGTATGGTGACCCATACTCGGAATTCGTGCTCTGCATTTATGTTCACTTTGTAAATGCTGGGTCAGTACTTCCGCCTATGTCACACGTCCATGATTACATAATGCAGGAGGTCGACCTAGTGCAGGACAAGCATTTGTGGTTGACTAATTTTTCTTCTTCTGCTTCTTCTTCTTTTTTTTTTTTAAATAACTGATTGTTTTGCAAGATAAGACTAATATTCCTTCGCTGGGATTGTGTAGATCGAAACTGCAATTTAGACCTTCAATAGGACCGTTGGGTCCACTACATGGAAAGAAATCCTGGAATGTTTTCTATAAAAACCTTAATTTCTTTTGGACCAAAGAAAGAAAGATATGAACACCTTGAACGAAACAGGGGTGAGTAAATTTACAGAGTGTCTACTTACACTAAGTGCAAATAGCCCGCCTTGTTGGCAGTGGCTATTTATACTAACTCCACCCACCAATGTGTAACGGGGCTAGTCAACACTACAAAAATGGCTATCAATGATCAGATACAGTGGCAAAGAGGTTAAAGCGTGTGGTTAAGTCTTTTCGACACGGATGACACGGGTTAGATTCCACCTTATGGCAAGCTTTTTAAAATCTCATTTTTAAATCTCACATAATATCGGAAAAAGCATTGATTTTCAAAACAATTACAGAAATAATCAAAAAATGTAAAATAAAGTATTGGTTAGGGTTAGGGTAGGTGTGTAGGGAGGGCTTATTGTCCCACTAAGGCAGCATCCACTTAATAAATTGAATTAAAACGATAATTTACACTCAATGCATAATTACTGAATACTGTTTTACTATAATACAATAGTAATAATTGCATCTGTTTGCAATAAGTATTATAAATAGCAGAAAACACTCGTGTAAATAGAAGCCATTACTATTTGCACTTAGTGTAAATAGCATCTCTCGCCAAGAAAATGCTATTTTCACTTGGTGTAAATAGCCTCTATCGCTATTTACATTTAGTGCAAATAGCCGCTGCCGTAATTTATTCTGGAATTGAACTAATCCTTGTTTTCTCAGCATCAACTACTGTCATGAATCTACTTTTTAAACAGGATTCTGATGTGTAAGAACAAGGGACCGCTGATGAAACCACAGACGAGTGAGGAAGGATACTGCATGATTAGAAACTACCTGCAGGGCTTTTGTGAGTTGGCGATCGTCACGGTTAAGGAGGAATACAGAGGAAATTCCTGCATCGTAGAGGCGCAGAGCAGCGGCACTGAATTCTTGTGTGACTGTAACAGGGCCGTTGACAAAGAAAACAGCAACCTTGCGCACAAGGAAGCCACTGCGGACTCTCTTGAATGTGTTCTGTGCAACAAAGTTCATGGCTGTCTCCAAGCTGCGCTGCTTACGGGTCTGCTGAGTCTGGAGACCTTGGACTCGCTCAACCAGTGCTCTCTTCTTCTGGGTATCGGCAAAGCGGATCTCAGTAGTTACCTCATTGTTATAAAGTGCTAGAGCAACACGGGCACCTCGAGGACAGTTGCTCTCAGCAATAGTGATGTTGCCAACCAGGCGGAGAACAGTGTCCCGCATGTTGTTGAAAGCAGAGCGTGATACACCATCTGATGCATCCAGGGCAAAGGCCAACTCAGTAGGGTACAGGGGACATTCCTGAGCACCTGAGGATTTAGAAACTCAAAAGCTGAAGTACAGTATTATGCAAGGAGTGCTTTAAACTCTGACCCTAACAGCACAGTGCAAAATGCAGAATAAATTGTTCACTGTTCACTTACCATAGCAACAGGCTAAAAAAGGGAGAGAGAAATAAAAAATAAAAAAAAAATCAGAACCTAAACTATAAGAAAATATATAACTCAAACTTTAAGAAAGAGAGCATTATTAGACACTGGACAATCACTATACTTACGACAGTTATCCCTAATTTTCTTGACCAGATCACATTGCTGTGAAGACAAAAAAAAAAAAAAAATTTCATTAATGTTTCAATTATGTAAGTAAGACTAAACAATAAAAAAGCTTATACCGTGAAAGAAAGGATAAAATTACATACCACTGCACCAGATCCTCTGGGTCCTTTTAGGCCCTGTTTTTGACAACAGAAAAAAAAAATCATTCTCAACAGCTGGGTAGAGCAATCTGGATTCATTCCACTGAGCATTTTTGTGTGCCAAACTAATGTCTGTCACCAGTTTAAAAAAAAAAAAATGTAACAGCTTGAGTAAATCAAAGCTCATGATTTGCAGAAAGAATTGTACACTTTGGAAGAAAGAACATCCCCAGTCATGCCTCAACTTAGTCACCTTGGTAAATCAAAGTAATTTAACATTCCTGTATTTGAAGATTTGTACGTAAAGATTTTATATATTATATTTTTTATATATTATATTAAAGTATGGTGCTTACATAGGGTCCAGGGTATCCAACATCTCCCTTTTGTCCAGGTCCTCCAGGTTCCCCTGAAGTACCCTACAAAAATATATGATCAACGAGTACTGTCAGAAAGGACGTACTGACCTTTTTAAATATTGTTTAGTCAACATTACTCACCCTCTGGCCATTGTTTCCTCTAGGTCCAGGTCCTCCCTTTGAACCAGGGTCACCTGCATCACCCTTTGAATCAATTCAGATGTAACATTTAGCTACTTTCATTGTTTTTCACAGGAGAATTTAAAATGAATGCATTAGTATAAGAACTACTGTAATACTGCAAAACAATCAAAGGTGCAGACAACAATAATCTCACCTTTGGACCAGGGAAACCAGGGAAACCTTCATCACCCTAAAATAGCATTAAAGAGTGTTTAGTGTAAAATACATATATACATACATAATTATATATATATATATATATATATATATATATATATATATATATATATACACAGAAGCATCCTCCTTTATTCAACTGCTTTTATTTAAGTACATTTCTTCAGACATTTGACGAACAGGTGAGCAGGGACCCAGGGTAGGTCTCTTTGATGTAACTGTGACTTGACTACTGCCTGTAAACCCCGGGATCTTCCACAGATGCATGTGCAACAATTATTTATGGTTCATTGAACAAGCATGAAAAACTTTGTTTAAACTCTTTCGCAAGAGTTTACACACACACACACACACACACACACACACACACACACACTCACCTTTCTTCCTTTGGGACCAGGTATACCAAACCCATCTCGTCCATCCTCACCCTGTATACATAGGAAACTTCTTAGTTTGATCTAGACTAAACTGCTGATATACAGCAGATTGAACTTATAAATTAACAATTTACGTGTTTTAATATGGAAGTAATGTTTATAATTATTCAATCAATTTGTGATTTTTTTATATTTGACCATGGACCACAAAAACAGTCATAAGGGGCATTTTGTTTTAAATTTAGATTTATACATCTGAAAGCAGAATAAATACTAAATACTAATTTCCACTAATGTTTGGTTTGATTGGATAGGACAATATTTGGCTAAAATCTGGAACCTGAGGATGCAAAAAAATCTAAATACTGAGAAAATCGCCTTTAAGGTTGTCTAAATGAAGTTCTTAGCAATGCATATTACTAATCAAAAATTAAGTTTTGATATGTTTACAGTAGTAAATGTACAAAGTATCTTCCTGCAACATGATCTTTACTTTTTGTAGCATTTGTGTTAGTGTATGAAATGTATTTGGTACGACTGATGCAGACTGTGACTCCTCACTTACAGGCTCCCCACGGGGTCCAAGGGGTCCAACAACACCTTTAGGTCCTGGCTCCCCTGGTTCACCCTTTAGAGTGAATGAAAAAAAAAAGTGTTTATAAAAAGTTAATTTTGTAAACAAAATGTATAAAAGGTGCAATGGTCATACATTTGATAGCTGAAAGAGTGCCCTAATTCTCACACTAATGCATTGAATCAAAAATGTGTTAATTTCCTCTTCCCAAATTGTACAAATACAACCCCCCCAGAAGCTTTGCTTTAAGTTGACACGGCAATGTTTTCTTTAAATGTTTTTTTTTTTTTTTTTTTTTTTTTTTACAGGCTTGCCAATGGTAACTGGAACATGAGAGTGTAACTGCCTGGCTATAAACTGATAAATCTTTCTTAAGATAACAAGTACCTTTCGGCCAACGGCACCTCTTCTACCCTTTTCTCCAGCAGGTCCTGACAATCCTCCTGGACCCTAAAAATATATAAAAAAAATAAGATGAACGCTTTGCTCATAGAAAACAGAATATTTTTTTCTTTTCTTTTAATAATTAATAAACCCATTTTTTTCTTTTTTTGTGTGTGTGTATGCACACAAATTGTCATTATCCTTGATAGAATTATTATTTTAGTATCATAGAAAACAAGAAAAAGAACATGCTTGAACTTCTCTTACCCTTGGACCAGGGTTTCCATCCTCTCCTCTTACTCCAGGTGTTCCAATTGGTCCAGCGGAACCCTTAATCAAGCACAGATACACAATATTTATTACATACTATATATATATATATTTTCTATTTGATAATAATATTGATCATGTTATTTCAAGGTAGGTGTACATATTTGTGCATGCAAAATAAATAAATGTATCCCGACTGTTAACCATATTAAACCATTATGTATGCATGTACAACATGTCAAGGGCCTATCCTACTTTTTACAACTTATTAATTTACCCTAGATCCTCCGATTCCTGTCTCTCCTGGTAAACCATCACCTCCTGGCCTTCCAGCAGCACCCTAAAAATGCAACAGGACCATTGATAAATTCATCAAATAAATTCAGTATATTCAAAAAAAACTGTTTATAAACAGTCCGATAAACAACAGCCATTGATAAAAATGCTAAAATAATATTTATGTCTCCCAACATCATGAAATAGTTTATATGTGTACTCACAGCTTGACCAGGAGGCCCCCTTCTACCATCAGAGCCCTTTTTCAAAATAGAATAAGGTTAATAAGATTATGAACAGAACATCTGTCATTCAACATCTGTCAATCTGAATAGCTAAAAGCCAAATTAGAAAATTATTTAACATAACTGTTTTTTTGTTTTTTTTCAATGTTTTAGATTCTAAACATTTAATTGAGCTGTTTTGGGGTTTTAAGAGAATATTTATGAAATGTTTGATATGATCATAGACTATTTAGTACTGCTTGGTAAATTGGAAAAGACATTCTCTTTGGTCGAGGAAACATACCCGTCTGCCTGGTTCACCAGGACCTCCCCTATTTCCGTCCACCCCTGGCTCTCCCTAAAGAAAACACTTCAATGAACTTCAAGATTCCATAACAGTTGTGCATTTTATTCACAAAGACACAACACACATTTATTAGTATACATACAAAATATGTGCGGCAACTACTACTATATGTGAAGCTTGGCAAAGTCTTACAGTTTGACCATGGCCAGAGACTAAAATGACATGTAAAGAGAAATTATAGTTTAATCGAATGAGAAACAATTTCTATGAAACAACTTCTATGATTTTTAAAATAAAATTATTATAGTGCAGAACTATAAACAAAGCTGAGATTAAGTTTTGTACCTTAAAATATTGATTCATGAACATGTCTTGACCAGACACAATCAAACAAATGAAAGAATTCACCAGAATGACACACAGTATCAACTAGTTTAAAAAAGAATAATTGACCATACCGGTGGGCCAGCATCGCCTGGATCACCTTTTGGTCCTCTCTGGTTGTTGTCTCTTCCTGGGATGCCCTAAAACAACAACAACAGCATCAACCCACTTTTAATGGAAGATATATTCATTGTAAATTAAGTCAAATCCTTAAGTAAATAATATCTGACTATTTATATAATACATACTGGATCACCACGGATTCCAATTGGACCAACATCTCCTGCCTGGCCTTTGGCCCCTTTAGGCCCCTAGAAACACATTAAAAAAGTTTAAATAAGCCATATATATTTATTTTGAATTTATTCGATATGACTCTACCCACAACTATATTCTACATGATTTACCCTTTGCCCAGGGTTTCCTCTATCTCCTGGAGGGCCAGCAATGCCACTTTTTCCCTAAAGGTCAACAACAGATTTTAATTGCCATACACAAAGATTTGTACAAACCACTGAACAACTGATCGCTAATAACAAAATAAAAAATAGCTGACCTCCTCTCCATTGATTCCATCTAAACCAATCTCTCCAATTTCACCCTAAAACAAAATAAAAATGCTTCCAATTAAACATATTCTCCTGTTGAAATTTAATTGTTAATCATGTTAGAATTAGTGACGTTATTACAAAAGTGTGTGTGTGTATGTATATATATATATATGTATATATATAAGAAGTTCTTACCTTTTCACCATTGTATCCTCGAGATCCCTAAATAAAAGTAAAACAAATACATTGGATTAGTCACATAATATATTTTAATCAGAATCTGCCTAGTTTATGCAATTTTAGTTTTAGTCAACTTACTTTAACACCTCTTTGACCTGGACATCCTTGGAATCCTTGAGTTCCATTCACACCAGGTGGACCTCTCTCTCCCTGAGAAAATATGGATTGTCGCAATCATGAGAAACGACATGCGACATGTACAAATGTTGCATTTTGTCAAAATGTTACCTTCTAACTAATAGATGCACATTGATTTAATGGTGACAGCGAAGTTTCAGGTTGTTCATGATAAATTCTTATGTTGATAATAGATATGGGTTGAGGATGGAATTGTATTGTATTTGTGATTATGTAACATGCATTCCTTAACATGCTACCACAACATTGTGCAAAGGTATGTATAGGATCTATCTATTTTTTAGTGCATGTTGTAAAATCAATGCAACTTTGTGTTTAGTGAGAAAGTGGGCAGTTAGAAACTGGTGATAAGGTATATGTTGGATAACAGACAAAAGTGGGTGAAAATAATATGCCTTTAAAATACTTTTATACATTCATAGTAGATAATTAATACATGCTCACCGGACCACCTTCATCACCAGGATGTCCACTGTAGCCTTGACCACCAGATTGACCCTACAGACAATCAAACATTGACATGAGCAAACACTGATAAATTTCAGAATTTTTATGTCTGTGTTGTAATGTAAAATATGTTGTTTCTTGAAGAATGAATTTAAACCTTTAATCCAGAAACCCCAACAGCTCCTCTGTCCCCTCTCTGGCCATTACACTTGCATGGAACAGAACAGCATTCCCGCTCAGCAATGTTATCCTTAAAAAGAGACAACCACAATCATATTAGACAAACATATTAATTTCTCTTTGTCATTGTAGTTGGCCATCCCTTACTGTGCTTGTTTGATTGAACAACAAGGACAATTCTTACCAGTTCTTCTAGAAGTTCATAATCCAAGTCCATGAGGTTGACACGCAAAGGTCGCGTGTACCTAAAGCCACGGCCATATTCCAAGAGAACTGCCTCCTCAAATTTTGGCACTCTTTCCAGGGCAACAAGAATGAAACTACTGATACCTTAAGAAAAAAGAAAAATCATCATCATCAACAACAAACATTCCAAAATATTGGAGAATCTATCAATATTTGAGCGTGAAGTTTTCATTATCTGAAATCATGATTAATCTTACCAGCTGAACGCATCAGTTGAACTTGGGCTTTCAGGATGTTATACTGGGCATCTAATCCATCAGTTAAGTGGATCACAACCTTTATGGGTGTAAAACCGCAATTAATTTTATTTTTAATACAAATAATCCTATATAAACATACAGAGATACATAAAGAACATACAATATACAAACAATATGGTTATATTTTAGCGTTAAAATGTGCCCTGAAAGAAAGGATGTACCTTGACCCTGTCTGAAGGCTGATTCTTGAATCTTTCAGCATAAGCTTTGATTGTGGCACTATTTAGAACAAAAGGTCCACGGTTTCGGAGGGCCTTGAAGGGCTCAAGTAGCTCTGTGTATTTTTTGGTGAAGTCCAGCTGAACAGGTTCAGAGGCAGAGTCCATCGCTAGCAAACCCACTTGTATTGAGGGAACCTGGCCAGAAGTGCAGCTGATGGCCTGCATCTGGGTAATGCGTTGGAGAATAGAAGTCATCTTTGTCTCTAATGACTTTTGAGCAGCAAAGATGCTCTGTGAAGACACATCAAACCCCACAAGAACATCCAATTTGCATTCTGCCATGGAGGAGAAACAGAATTAAGAATGAACGCAAATCAAGAATAAACCTCTGTTCAGAACACTTAAAAATGTGACTTTATTAAAAAAACAAAAAACAAACCTCTTGTACCATCCTTTACTCCAGTGCACAGTACTATTCCTTTCACCTCATCATCAAGTGTTTGCAAAATCTGCTCATTCAGTTCAGAGAGCTCTTGGTAGGTGCTGGCTCGGGCCACTGTAGTAGTTTCACTGCCCAAATTATTGAGCTCGTCCTCAATGTTACCCACCCCAACAGCATAGATGCGCACACCGCTGGTTTTGAGAGCTAGTGCCGCTGATTTGCTGTCATCTCTCGACCGTCCACCAGTGACTACCATCAGGATCTGTGGAATTCCCTCATCCTTTCGGCTGCCTTTTTCTTTTACAAAGTGTGTTTTCTGTACATAGCGAATGGCATTGCCTGTTTTAATTTCCCGACCTCCCTTGTATTCAGCTCGAGCTATGGCGTTAATAATGTCATCCTTATTTTTGTAAGTATTGAGGTAGAATACATCGGTCACATCTGTAGCATAATGAGCTAGACCAATCCGAAGATTGTCTCTCTCAGTGAAAAACAAGTCAATTAAATTGAGAATGAATTCCATGACCTCTTTAAAATTGTCCTTGCCAAGATTAATTGAGCCATCAACCAAAAACACAATGTCAGCAGCCTTGGCCTGTAGGAGAAGAGGATCTAGGGGAAATCAGAAAAAAATAAATAAAACAGGCTAA
Source organism: Cirrhinus molitorella (assembly GCA_033026305.1). Classification (NCBI taxonomy): domain Eukaryota; kingdom Metazoa; phylum Chordata; class Actinopteri; order Cypriniformes; family Cyprinidae; genus Cirrhinus; species Cirrhinus molitorella. The sequence goes on along the minus strand of CM065122.1, from coordinate 23,622,971 downwards.
ACAAACAAACAAACATTTATGTCCTATTATTATACACCCATCATGTAAAGTATGCCTTACATTAAAGCTCCACCTACCTGGCTCTTCAGTGGGAGGCTCCACTAGAATTGTTCCATTAAGTCTGGCTATAAACCTGCTCTGTATGTTTGAAAGACTTGGGAAAGCAGGCACCTGCAGGACGTCATCGGCAGTGGTAGTAATCTGTGCCAGCTGCCTTGGGTCTGCATTTTCTGCACCAATTCCTATACAATTGATGCGAGAGCCTTTCAGAAGTGGGCCATACGCAGATATGTCGGAGGTTGACCTTCCACCAGTTAGCACAACTAAATGCTGGGACGCTTGTGTTAGACGTACCCCAGCAGATGCCTGGAGCTCATTTCGAAGGACATACTTTATCGCCTCAGCTAGGTCAGAACCACGTCCACCCATATGACGCAATCTCTTAACTGCAGAGATCACAGATTGCTTGTTGTCATGGGAGTTCAAAGAGAATTCTGTTTTAGGCCTTTCACCATACTGTACCAGAGCAACGCGAACTTGGTCGGGTCGTACATCAAGCTGATCAACCACTTTCAAGATAAAGTCACGAATGTGAGCAACACCACTTTGTCCAACACTGTCAGAGCCATCAATAAGGAAGATGATGTCCTTTTTTCCAAGATTGAGTATGCCTGATAAACAAAAATGAATATATTTACTAATACATTTCTGCATAATTTATTAAAGCTATGTGCGTGTGTAAAAGTAAACATGACATGGCTAAATTTGCCATCAAATGCTCTGCTAATGTGGATTAATCTAAAATAATGTTTTTAACACAACCAGAAAAAGTGGAATACCTGGGACTCTAGGTGGGGTCAAAATTTCCTCTCTGGTCATGGTACTGACTTTGGTTAAAAGCTGTTGCTCCACTATTGGAAGTTGCTGGAATTCTCTAATGGTGTATGTTAGTTCTGGACTAAAGGAAATTAATTTTAGCTCCTCTTCATCAGCGTTATGAGCTCCAACTGCTAAGGGGGCAACGCGGCTTGACTTCAGTTGGGAAGCAGGGCCAGACACATCATCATTTGACTTTCCTCCGGTTACCAAGATGAGAAACTGGGGCACACCTTCTTCTACACGGCTTCCGGCTGATCTTTGATAGATGTTCCTCGAAACGTATTCCAGAGCTTGGCCAGTGTTAAGCCGATTGCCACCTTTGCTTCTCATTCTTCGTATTGCCTGGCGAACTTCCTCCTTGGTGGAGTGCTCATTGAGAAGAAACTCCAGTTTGGGATCATCACTGTACTGCACAACTGAGACTCTCACGTTGTCGAGACCCACATCTAACTTCTCCACCACTCGCTGAACCATTTCTCTTATGGCAGGGAACTCAGACCGCATCTTTGTTGTGCCATCAATAAGGAAAACAACATCCCTTTTATCTCCACGAGATACTGGAATTACAGGCCCTGGGTCTTGGATTAAAGAGATGAAAATTGTACAATTGTAATAAATACACAAATGTACCTGAAAGTCTGATCACAGGATTCACAAACAGTCATGCAAATTTTATACCAAATTCTCAATCAAGTAAATTCTATGTCAGGTATATACAAGTAGTTCAAAAAAAGGACTTAAGGATCAAATTAAGATGTTTTGCTGCTCTGAGTTGCTTTACATTTACTTGATGGGAAGCACTTTCTCAATCTAGTGATTTCTAATCTGTTTAGCAGGTTTTAAGTAATTTCTGAAAGCAACATGGATAAGGATTTTTTTCCTATGCAAAAACGTTAGGTAATCATAACAGTGAAAGTTGAAGTCTTAAATAAAAGGTAGCAGCAAAACTGAGCATTTTATTAATAAATTATGAAAGAGTGGCTATAAACACTCTTTATATGACTTTTATTATTTATAAATATAATAAAATGTATGTCATGAATTTTTCAAAGTCATATTTTTATGCTGTCGCTGTTGAAAAGACCAGCATAGCTATAAATGTTAGATGCTGCTCCCAGCATAGAATTCTGGTGTTTCTTTCAAGCTTCTTAACTAGGTTAACAACAGCAAGACTTCCAACCAGCAATAAGTGACAGACCATACTAGATAATGTTTAGATATGTTTAACTACCAGCTAGGCCAGCATTATCAAAATAATAAGTTTAGAATGGAAATTCATGCTGGTCTATGCTTTCATTTTCAGCAGCATTATCACCTTGACCATAAACCCAATTAATTGAAATGATTGCGTTACCTGCAGGGTATATAGGGCGCAATTTGGCTAACTCCTCACTAGATAGCTCTGTCAGGGTGTTGATGAGTGTTTCCTGAATTGTATATAGTCCAGGCAAGTCATCAACTGAGTAGGCAAATCTGGGGACATAGGCTGTCACTTGCAGTTCCTGGGTGTCCACGTCTCTTGTTCCTATGCTAAGGGGGACGACTCCTGACTGTTTCAGTGCTGTTGCAGATGGTCTTAAACTGTCTGTTGCTTTTCCTCCTGAAACCACAACAACAAATTGTGGAACTCCCTCCTGTTTCCTGCCACCACGTCCAGAGGCCAGAACTTCACGACTAACTAAGTCAAGGGCCCGACCGAGGTTACGCTGTCTCCCCCCTCGTTGTCGGAGTTCCTTAATGCCATTTAGGACACCTTCTTTGGTCCTGTGTGAGTTAAGGTATATGTCTGGATATGGTAAATCTCCAAACTGCACCACGCCTACTCGGATCTTGTTCTCCCCAACCTTGAGGTTCTCCACAACTCTGCGCACAAACTCCTGGATAATTGGGAATTCTCTGCCAACACCGTCAGAGCCATCAATCACAAAGATGATGTCCTTCTTGGGTCCTTCAGACTCTGCTAAAACAAAAATAAAAAGATCTGATTTAATATAAAATATGGCTGGCTGGATTAGGGCCAGTCTGTAAAACACACCTAACAACAACATGAATATAGTTACATTTCTGCACAACCCTTTGTTCCTGATCGGTGAACATAACTAATTAATGGTAAGACATTGCATGAGCCATCTTTGTATCATCATTCTGCATTTGGTTTCCACCTGATTCCCAGATGTGCAAGGTATATTTGAAACACTGCCACTATTATACATTGTAGCCTTAAAAAGAAACCAATTCAATTCTATATACTGTTCACATCACACACTCCTGATACTCCATACATATATATATGGGGGGACGGGGTGGAATTGACCCAAAAAATGCCCTTTAGATGTATTGAGAAATCAAATTTACCATTGATCTTTTGACATATAAGAGGTCGTTGTACTGTAAGAATATCCTGTAACTTCCAGAACTGAAAACTTTTTTATTCCAAATACAGCTTTTATTGAAACCAAAGTCAGAAAATGACTTGATTAGAAAAGTGTATGATTATGATGTCATAGTAAAGCAAAAGACAGCCTTTCCAGAAGAAGATCAACGCCTATGTCTGCATCATCATATCTTTGGTGCTGCCAACTGGCGTATTAGTGAATAGTGACATGAGAATGTGAAAGTTAGATTTTACTGTGGATTATTTGGTAATTTAGTCACAATTTCAACAAGGCTTTGTAAACAGACTTTTATGATATGGATCCGACAGCAATGCTACATCATGTAAGTAACAGTGTTCATTCTAATGCCTGACCTGTGATCAGTGATTTCTAAATTGTAATTATTTAAGTTTAAGATTTTCTTTTTCTAAAATTAATCAGGCAAAAAAACTTGCCATTTATTTCTAAATTATGACTTTTTTTTAAGTAAAAATCATATTAACATTATAAGTGCACTCCAGGAAACATTAAAAAACAACAATAAATGCAGTTCATGACCCCTTTAACAATTGGAATTTCAGAAATGTAAAATTTTTGTCAACAAGCTAATGAATATGAATATGAATTACAGAAAAATCTGAAATGAAACTGACACATCAGTTATACCGTGCCATTGTGACTGCAAAGTGTCACGTGATAAGCTTGATGATATGACACAAACAAGGCTTTGTTACTATTGATGACCCGTTGTGCATGATAAAAAAGAGAAAATCATTAGTATATTAATTATATTATTATGGTCTCTAATTGGCATGAACAGCTAATCCCTCCATAAAACACAAAACAAGCCCTACAATTAATATAGAAACATCTTATACACATACTTCATATTATATACGTAACATAATATATGTACATTACACTTTGTAATTTGCAGTAAGTTTGTAAAAGTCATCAATACATGCTTGGCCTGTGTTTTCATTACATTTACAGGTTTGACCAGCATGTATCGCCATTTTTAAGTATGTCTTTTGTGCGAATGTATTTGTGGATTACTCTGTGCGTTTCTGGAGGTGTCACTTGGTTGTGCAAGTGTGGGAGATTTTTAAACTGTTTTAAGTCGAAATTCGAGCTCTTTTCGAGCCAGACGACATTATTTTTTAGAACGGATCATCAGGTACCTTAACACAAATGTATGCATATCATTTGTCTTATTTCATCTGTTAAATTAACGGTTTCAGTTCAGATTTTCGGCAAAAATCATGATTTATTATCTCAGAGAATTTACCTGAAGTGGTCTGCTTCTGTGAGGAGAAAGACGCGCACCGAAAGAGAAGCACTTCAATTGGCTGCCGGCTGGTATTGTGTCCAATCACAACAGTCAGCATTGCGCAACCCGCTACGTTGTTGTTATTAATATGTATTGGTCTATGGTTGTGTGCGGAGCTGTTCTATGGCTTTTGTAGGCTGAGTGCTTAAAATATAGAAACCCTTTTATCCTTTTATCCCCCTTTTATATAAATTAATAAAACATGAAAATAATATAAAATAAATAAATAAACACCTACACAACACAGACTGAACATCACTGGTGTACACACTATAAAATCCAATCTCTCAAAAAGCAAAAAAAATTAAAGTTTTCATTCAGTAATTGTATGAGAAGAATTACACAAACCTGTGTACATATTATATGAAGAATAGATGTGAATAAAGACATATATTTACAAATTTTCTATACAACACTGACTGGTATGAGGATGTTTGATGTTGTAAATGAAGCACACTATCATATGTTCACTAAGGTTATACATTCACAGGGTGGTTGTCAAGGTGCTGCAACGATGCTGTATAATGCTTCTTTATGACTACAAAGGAACTGTAGTCTCTATCATATTATGGTCCATAGATACAATGTTGGACCTTCCATTCGTAAAAGACTAAAAAAAAATTCTCATTGTGTTGGGCCAAAAGAAAAGAGTACACCTCTCCTTAAAAAGCCACAAACCTTTCATGATTTTTAGCATGGTAAAGGATAGTACATGCAAAAAATTTTTAAAAACTACTGGATATACTTACCTTAGCAGAGACCATTAAACTTAAAATGAACTATATCAAAATAGTTAATAATAAATTTCTTACCTATTACTGTAGTAGTGATGGGTGTGCGCTCTACAAGTACTGTGTCAATGTTAGTAAAAAGCTGCTGTTGGACACTGGGAAGGTCAGCAAAGTCACTCACTGAGAGTGCATAATTAGGCTCACGGGAGATCCTCTGGAGTTCCCTGCTGTCTGAGCTCCTTGACCCTATCCCAAAGATAAGCACTCCCATCTCCTTCAGGGATGAGGCCGGCGTGTCAACATTATCAAATGACCTTCCACCACTCAGCAGAATCAGTAACTGAGGCACACCTTCTACACGTCTGCTACCAGAAGAGGCAGTAAAGACATTGTCCTTCACGTACTGCAGAGCTGCCCCTGTGTTGAGGGGTCTCCCTCCTTTGTGCCTCAGGCCCCTGACCGTGTCAAGCACGTCCTCCTTTCTTGAGTATGTGTTAAGATAGAAATGGGCCTCTGGATCTCTGCTGTACTGGACTACGGACACACGGTCTCTGTTCTCAGACAAATTTAGCCTCTCCAAAATCCTTTCAACAAAGTCGCGCATCGCAGGGAAAGAGCTCCTAGTGCCATCTGAGCCATCCAGCAGGAACACTACATCCCTCCTTCGCTGAGCTACGGCTAGCGAAACGGAACACAAAGTCACATTGAGCACTCGGCATCTGATATTATTGTCTGTAGGTGTATGCATGCATCTAGTCGGCAACTGCAAACGGGAAGCAACTCTCCCGTCCTTTACGTTCCTTTATAACCAGCCCAACGACCAAACGTTAGGCCCGCCTGCTATAATAACACCTCGTTTTGGTCAGAGTAAAATGGCCTACAATTAATTTAATACAAGGCGCTGAAATACGGACAAAATTTGAAGGATCTATTGGTCAAATGACAAACTTTAGTAAAACAAACCAACGAGCGAACGAACGAATGAACTTTAAACAAGTACTTTAAAACTTAAGAGTGCCTAGAGAATCTGGGAATCTGTCTTACCCGGCCCAGTAGGTGCCACCGGCTTGACTTGTCCAAGCACGTTGTTGAGGGAGCTGATGAACTGCTGCTGGACACTGGGAAGGTCAGAGAATTCATTGATGGACTGTGCATAGGTAGGATCATTGGCAATTCTCTGCACCTCTCTGCTCGAATTTCTGGTGCCGATGCCAAAAATCGAGATCCCGCTCTCTTTCAGGGCGGAGGCAGATTCGTCTACGTTATCGCTTGACCGTCCTCCACTGAGGAGGATGAGAATCTGAGGGACACCCTCTCGCCTTCTACTGCCCGCCGAGGCGGTGAAGACATTGTCCCTCACGTACTGGAGAGCTGCCCCTGTGTTGAGGGGTCTCCCGCCTCTATGCCTCAGACCTCTGACAGAGTTCAAGATCTCCCCCTTTGTTGCATAGCTATTCAGATTGAAATTGACCTCTGCGTCTCGACTGTACTGCACCACGGATACACGGTCTCTGTTTGCTTCTATGTTGAATTGCTCTACTAATCTTTGCACAAAGTCACGCATCACTGGGAAAGTATTTCTAGTGCCATCTGAACCGTCCAGCAGAAACACTACGTCCTTTCTGGGCATGGCGTCATCAGCTAGGAAAAAAAAACAGCGTCATTAACACCAGGGCATTTCAAAACATCTTCAGAACGTCACATTAGTTCACTACCTCCTTGACTACCTAAGCTGTGAGTAATCAACAAGGCACAGCCTTTCAGCTAGCTCTCGTAAAGTTCTTGCATGCACATACCGGTCGGAGTCGGGGAAGTTGTAGTGACGGACATTGCAACAGCCTGGACAGAGGCCAGCAGCTGCTCTTGGACATTTGGGAGCTCACTGAAGTCGGACACGGACAGAGCATAACTGGGGTCATGGGAAATATTCTGCAATTCTCTGCTGTCAGAGCCCCTGGATCCTATTCCCAAGGTCAAGACGCCAAGCTCTTTCAGAGAGGAGGCTGCTGCATCGATACTGTCAAATGACCTTCCCCCGCTTAGCAGGATCAGTATCTGCGGCACCCCCTCCAGCCGTCTGCTGCCGGAGGAGGCGGTGAAGACATTGTCTCTGACGTACTTCAGAGCTGCCCCCGTGTTGAGGGGCCTGCCTCCTTTGTGTCTCAGGCCTCTGACAAGGTCAAGAATGTCTTCCTTTGTCGTGTAGCTATTCAGATAGAAATGGACCTCAGCGTCTCTACTGTACTGCACCACAGAAACACGGTCTTTGTTGGCCTCTAGGTCGAATTGCTCCACTACTCTTTGCACAAAGTCACGCATAGCTGGGAAAGAATTCCTAGTGCCTTCTGAACCGTCCAGAAGAAACACTACATCCTTTTTGGGTGTGGTATATTGAGCTAGGAGGGGGTGGGGAAATACAAAAACATTCATTAATGCTGAGTAATGTCGATAATGTTCATTAACCTTCCGAATATCATATCAGTTCACCACCTGAGTAGCAGTCTAAGCTCACAAACAAACAAAGAAACAAAGAAACAAACAAAAACAAGTAGGGGCATTCAGTAGAAAGACGAGACACAGCTTAAAGTTCTGCCATGCACATACCGGTAACAGTTGGCGAAGTTGGTGTGACGGGAATTGCAACAGCTTGCACAGAGGCCAGCAGCTGGTCTTGGACATTTGGGAGCTCACTGAAGTCGGACACGGTCAGAGCATAATTGGGGTCGTATGAAATTCTCTGCAGTTCTCTGCTGTCAGAGCCCCTAGATCCTATTCCAAAGGTCAAGACACCAAGCTCTTTCAGAGAGGAGGCTGCCGCATCAACATTGTCAGATGACCTTCCTCCGCTAAGCAAAACTAGTATCTGAGGCACACCCTCCAGCCGCCTGCTGCCAGAGGAGGCAGTAAAGACATTGTCTCTGACGTACTGGAGAGATGCCCCCGTGTAGAGGGGTCTGCCTCCCTTGTGCCTCAGACCTTCGACACGGTCGAGAATGTCTTCCTTTGTCGTGTACGTGTTCAGATAGAAATTGACCTCTGCGTCTCTGCTGTACTGGACCACAGAAACGCGATCTCTGTTCTCAGCTATGTCCAATCCCTCCACCATTCTTTTCAAAAACTCTTTCACTGCTGGGAACCCATTTCTAGTGGCATCCGATCCGTCCAGCAGGAAGACAACATCTCTCCTCTGCCTACGGCCCTCGGCTAAGAAATAATATTCATGGGTCAGATGGGGGACAATGTAAAGGAAAAAAAAAAGATGCATATTGCGTCACACAGTTAGTGCTTTGTTGTTAATTGTGCTTTCTGACTTTTTAATCTTGCGTCACCACCCGTAAAGTTTTAAAACTCAGGAAGAAATACTTTTCCTTCTGTGACTCATTAGTACTGTACAGCACACATCTCTACAAACATAAAAGCCGAGAGAAAGTGGAGAAAGCCGGTTTGGCTTTTTCTTACCTATCGTGGTGGTACTGACAGTCGTGCCTTCTACAAAGACTGTGTCAATGTTGCTGAAAAGCTCCTCTTGGACACTGGGAAGGTCAGCAAAGTCACTCACTGAGAGTGCATAATTAGGCTCATGGGAGATCCTCTGGAGTTCCCTGCTGTCTGAGCTCCTTGACCCTATCCCAAAGATAAGCACTCCCATCTCCTTCAGGGATGAGGCCGGCGTGTCAACATTATCAAATGACCTTCCACCACTCAGCAGAATCAGTAACTGAGGCACACCTTCTACACGTCTGCTACCAGAAGAGGCAGTGAAGACATTGTCCTTCACGTACTGCAGAGCTGCCCCTGTGTTGAGGGGTCTCCCTCCTTTGTGCCTCAGGCCCCTGACCGTGTCAAGCACGTCCTCCTTTCTTGAGTATGTGTTAAGATAGAAATGGGCCTCTGGATCTCTGCTGTACTGGACCACGGACACACGGTCTCTGTTCTCAGACAAATTTAGCCTCTCCAAAATCCTTTCAACAAAGTCGCGCATCGCAGGGAAAGAGCTCCTAGTGCCATCTGAGCCATCCAGCAGGAACACTACATCCCTCCTTCGCTGAGCTACGGCTAGCGAAACGGAACACAAAGTCACATTGAGCACTCGGCATCTGACATTATTGTCTGTAGGCGTATGCATGCATCTAGTCGGCAACTGCAAACGGGAAACAACTCTCCCGTCCTTTACGTTCCTTTATAACCAGCCCAACGACCAAACGTTAGGCCCGCCTGCTATAGTAACACCTCGTTTTGATCAGAGTAAAACGGCCTACAATTAATTTATACGAGGCGCTGAAATACGGACAAAATTTGAAGGATCTATTGGCCAAATGACAAACTTTAGTAAACCAAACCAACGAGAGAACGAACGAATGAACTTTAAACAAGTACTTTAAAACTTAAGAGTGCCTAGAGAATCTGGGAATCTGTCTTACCCGGCCCAGTAGGTGCCACCGGCTTGACTTGTCCAAGCACGTTGTTGAGGGAGCTGATGAACTGCTGCTGGACACTGGGAAGGTCAGAGAATTCATTGATGGACTGTGCATAGGTAGGATCATTGGCAATTCTCTGCACCTCTCTGCTCGAATTTCTGGTGCCGATGCCAAAAATCGAGATCCCGCTCTCTTTCAGGGCGGAGGCAGGTTCGTCTACGTTATCGCTTGACCGTCCTCCACTGAGGAGGATGAGAATCTGAGGGACACCCTCTTGCCTTCTACTGCCCGCCGAGGCGGTGAAGACATTGTCCCTCACGTACTGGAGAGCTGCCCCTGTGTTGAGGGGTCTCCCGCCTCTATGCCTCAGACCTCTGACAGAGTTCAAGATCTCCCCCTTTGTTGCATAGCTATTCAGATTGAAATTGACCTCTGCGTCTCGACTGTACTGCACCACGGATACACGGTCTCTGTTTGCTTCTATGTTGAATTGCTCTACTAATCTTTGCACAAAGTCACGCATCACTGGGAAAGTATTTCTAGTGCCATCTGAACCGTCCAGCAGAAACACTACGTCCTTTCTGGGCATGGCGTCATCAGCTAGGAAAAAAAAACAGCGTCATTAACACCAGGGCATTTCAAAACATCTTCAGAACGTCACATTAGTTCACTACCTCCTTGACTACCTAAGCTGTGAGTAATCAACAAGGCACAGCCTTTCAGCTAGCTCTCGTAAAGTTCTTGCATGCACATACCGGTCGGAGTTGGGGAAGTTGTAGTGACGGACATTGCAACAGCCTGGACAGAGGCCAGCAGCTGCTCTTGGACATTTGGGAGCTCACTGAAGTCGGACACGGACAGAGCATAACTGGGGTCATGGGAAATATTCTGCAATTCTCTGCTGTCAGAGCCCCTGGATCCTATTCCCAAGGTCAAGATGCCAAGCTCTTTCAGAGAGGAGGCTGCTGCATCGACACTGTCAAATGACCTTCCCCCGCTTAGCAGGATCAGTATCTGCGGCACCCCCTCCAGCCGTCTGCTGCCGGAGGAGGCGGTGAAGACATTGTCTCTGACGTACTTCAGAGCTGCCCCCGTGTTGAGGGGCCTGCCTCCTTTGTGTCTCAGGCCTCTGACACGGTCAAGAATGTCTTCCTTTGTCGTGTAGCTATTCAGATAGAAATGGACCTCAGCGTCTCTACTGTACTGCACCACAGAAACACGGTCTTTGTTGGCCTCTAGGTCGAATTGCTCCACTACTCTTTGCACAAAGTCACGCATAGCTGGGAAAGAATTCCTAGTGCCTTCTGAACCGTCCAGAAGAAACACTACATCCTTTTTGGGTGTGGTATATTGAGCTAGGAGGGGGTGGGGAAATACAAAAACATTCATTAATGCTGAGTAATGTCGACAATGTTCATTAACCTTCCGAATATCATATCAGTTCACCACCTGAGTAGCAGTCTAAGCTCACAAACAAACAAAGAAACAAAGAAACAAACAAAAACAAGTAGGGGCATTCAGTAGAAAGACGAGACACAGCTTAAAGTTCTGCCATGCACATACCGGTAACAGTTGGCGAAGTTGGTGTGACGGGAATTGCAACAGCTTGCACAGAGGCCAGCAGCTGGTCTTGGACATTTGGGAGCTCACTGAAGTCGGACACGGTCAGAGCATAATTGGGGTCGTATGAAATTCTCTGCAGTTCTCTGCTGTCAGAGCCCCTAGATCCTATTCCAAAGGTCAAGACACCAAGCTCTTTCAGAGAGGAGGCTGCCGCATCAACATTGTCAGATGACCTTCCTCCGCTAAGCAAAACTAGTATCTGAGGCACACCCTCCAGCCGCCTGCTGCCAGAGGAGGCAGTAAAGACATTGTCTCTGACGTACTGGAGAGATGCCCCCGTGTAGAGGGGTCTGCCTCCCTTGTGCCTCAGACCTTCGACACGGTCGAGAATGTCTTCCTTTGTCGTGTACGTGTTCAGATAGAAATTGACCTCTGCGTCTCTGCTGTACTGGACCACAGAAACGCGATCTCTGTTCTCAGCTATGTCCAATCCCTCCACCATTCTTTTCAAAAACTCTTTCACTGCTGGGAACCCATTTCTAGTGGCATCCGATCCGTCCAGCAGGAAGACAACATCTCTCCTCTGCCTACGGCCCTCGGCTAAGAAATAATATTCATGGGTCAGATGGGGGACAATGTAAAGGAAAAAAAAAAGATGCATATTGCGTCACACGGTTAGTGCTTTGTTGTTAATTGTGCTTTCTGACTTTTTAATCTTGCGTCACCACCCGTAAAGTTTTAAAACTCAGGAAGAAATACTTTTCCTTCTGTGACTCATTAGTACTGTACAGCACACATCTCTACAAACATAAAAGCCGAGAGAAAGTGGAGAAAGCCGGTTTGGCTTTTTCTTACCTATCGTGGTGGTACTGACAGTCGTGCCTTCTACAAAGACTGTGTCAATGTTGCTGAAAAGCTCCTCTTGGACACTGGGAAGGTCAGCAAAGTCACTCACTGAGAGTGCATAATTAGGCTCATGGGAGATCCTCTGGAGTTCCCTGCTGTCTGAGCTCCTTGACCCTATCCCAAAGATAAGCACTCCCATCTCCTTCAGGGATGAGGCCGGCGTGTCAACATTATCAAATGACCTTCCACCACTCAGCAGAATCAGTAACTGAGGCACACCTTCTACACGTCTGCTACCAGAAGAGGCAGTGAAGACATTGTCCTTCACGTACTGCAGAGCTGCCCCTGTGTTGAGGGGTCTCCCTCCTTTGTGCCTCAGGCCCCTGACCGTGTCAAGCACGTCCTCCTTTCTTGAGTATGTGTTAAGATAGAAATGGGCCTCTGGATCTCTGCTGTACTGGACCACGGACACACGGTCTCTGTTCTCAGACAAATTCAGCCTCTCCAAAATCCTTTCAACAAAGTCGCGCATCGCAGGGAAAGAGCTCCTAGTGCCATCTGAGCCATCCAGCAGGAACACTACATCCCTCCTTCGCTGAGCTACGGCTAGCGAAACGGAACACAAAGTCACATTGAGCACTCAGCATCTGACATTATTGTCTGTAGGCGTATGCATGCATCTAGTCGGCAACTGCAAACGGGAAACAACTCTCCCGTCCTTTACGTTCCTTTATAACCAGCCCAACGTCCAAACGTTAGGCCCGCCTGCTATAGTAACACCTCGTTTTGATCAGAGTAAAACGGCCTACAATTAATTTATACGAGGCGCTGAAATACGGACAAAATTTGAAGGATCTATTGGCCAAATGACAAACTTTAGTAAAACAAACCAACGAGAGAACGAACGAATGAACTTTAAACAAGTACTTTAAAACTTAAGAGTGCCTAGAGAATCTGGGAATCTGTCTTACCCGGCCCAGTAGGTGCCACCGGCTTGACTTGTCCAAGCACGTTGTTGAGGGAGCTGATGAACTGCTGCTGGACACTGGGAAGGTCAGAGAATTCATTGATGGACTGTGCATAGGTAGGATCATTGGCAATTCTCTGCACCTCTCTGCTCGAATTTCTGGTGCCGATGCCAAAAATCGAGATCCCGCTCTCTTTCAGGGCGGAGGCAGGTTCGTCTACGTTATCGCTTGACCGTCCTCCACTGAGGAGGATGAGAATCTGAGGGACACCCTCTTGCCTTCTACTGCCCGCCGAGGCGGTGAAGACATTGTCCCTCACGTACTGGAGAGCTGCCCCTGTGTTGAGGGGTCTCCCGCCTCTATGCCTCAGACCTCTGACAGAGTTCAAGATCTCCCCCTTTGTTGCATAGCTATTCAGATTGAAATTGACCTCTGCGTCTCGACTGTACTGCACCACGGATACACGGTCTCTGTTTGCTTCTATGTTGAATTGCTCTACTAATCTTTGCACAAAGTCACGCATCACTGGGAAAGTATTTCTAGTGCCATCTGAACCGTCCAGCAGAAACACTACGTCCTTTCTGGGCATGGCGTCATCAGCTAGGAAAAAAAAACAGCGTCATTAACACCAGGGCATTTCAAAACATCTTCAGAACGTCACATTAGTTCACTACCTCCTTGACTACCTAAGCTGTGAGTAATCAACAAGGCACAGCCTTTCAGCTAGCTCTCGTAAAGTTCTTGCATGCACATACCGGTCGGAGTCGGGGAAGTTGTAGTGACGGACATTGCAACAGCCTGGACAGAGGCCAGCAGCTGCTCTTGGACATTTGGGAGCTCACTGAAGTCGGACACGGACAGAGCATAACTGGGGTCATGGGAAATATTTTGCAATTCTCTGCTGTCAGAGCCCCTGGATCCTATTCCCAAGGTCAAGACGCCAAGCTCTTTCAGAGAGGAGGCTGCTGCATCGATACTGTCAAATGACCTTCCCCCGCTTAGCAGGATCAGTATCTGCGGCACCCCCTCCAGCCGTCTGCTGCCGGAGGAGGCGGTGAAGACATTGTCTCTGACGTACTTCAGAGCTGCCCCCGTGTTGAGGGGCCTGCCTCCTTTGTGTCTCAGGCCTCTGACACGGTCAAGAATGTCTTCCTTTGTCGTGTAGCTATTCAGATAGAAATGGACCTCAGCGTCTCTACTGTACTGCACCACAGAAACACGGTCTTTGTTGGCCTCTAGGTCGAATTGCTCCACTACTCTTTGCACAAAGTCACGCATAGCTGGGAAAGAATTCCTAGTGCCTTCTGAACCGTCCAGAAGAAACACTACATCCTTTTTGGGTGTGGTATATTGAGCTAGGAGGGGATGGGGAAATACAAAAACATTCATTAATGCTGAGTAATGTCGATAATGTTCATTAACCTTCCGAATATCATATCAGTTCACCACCTGAGTAGCAGTCTAAGCTCACAAACAAACAAAGAAACAAAGAAACAAACAAAAACAAGTAGGGGCATTCAGTAGAAAGACGAGACACAGCTTAAAGTTCTGCCATGCACATACCGGTAACAGTTGGCGAAGTTGGTGTGACGGGAATTGCAACAGCTTGCACAGAGGCCAGCAGCTGGTCTTGGACATTTGGGAGCTCACTGAAGTCGGACACGGTCAGAGCATAATTGGGGTCGTATGAAATTCTCTGCAGTTCTCTGCTGTCAGAGCCCCTAGATCCTATTCCAAAGGTCAAGACACCAAGCTCTTTCAGAGAGGAGGCTGCCGCATCAACATTGTCAGATGACCTTCCTCCGCTAAGCAAAACTAGTATCTGAGGCACACCCTCCAGCCGCCTGCTGCCAGAGGAGGCAGTAAAGACATTGTCTCTGACGTACTGGAGAGATGCCCCCGTGTAGAGGGGTCTGCCTCCCTTGTGCCTCAGACCTTCGACACGGTCGAGAATGTCTTCCTTTGTCGTGTACGTGTTCAGATAGAAATTGACCTCTGCGTCTCTGCTGTACTGGACCACAGAAACGCGATCTCTGTTCTCAGCTATGTCCAATCCCTCCACCATTCTTTTCAAAAACTCTTTCACTGCTGGGAACCCATTTCTAGTGGCATCCGATCCGTCCAGCAGGAAGACAACATCTCTCCTCTGCCTACGGCCCTCGGCTAAGAAATAATATTCATGGGTCAGATGGGGGACAATGTAAAGGAAAAAAAAAAGATGCATATTGCGTCACACGGTTAGTGCTTTGTTGTTAATTGTGCTTTCTGACTTTTTAATCTTGCGTCATCACCCGTAAAGTTTTAAAACTCAGGAAGAAATACTTTTCCTTCTGTGACTCATTAGTACTGTACAGCACACATCTCTACAAACATAAAAGCCGAGAGAAAGTGGAGAAAGCCGGTTTGGCTTTTTCTTACCTATCGTGGTGGTACTGACAGTCGTGCCTTCTACAAAGACTGTGTCAATGTTGCTGAAAAGCTCCTCTTGGACACTGGGAAGGTCAGCAAAGTCACTCACTGAGAGTGCATAATTAGGCTCATGGGAGATCCTCTGGAGTTCCCTGCTGTCTGAGCTCCTTGACCCTATCCCAAAGATAAGCACTCCCATCTCCTTCAGGGATGAGGCCGGCGTGTCAACATTATCAAATGACCTTCCACCACTCAGCAGAATCAGTAACTGAGGCACACCTTCTACACGTCTGCTACCAGAAGAGGCAGTGAAGACATTGTCCTTCACGTACTGCAGAGCTGCCCCTGTGTTGAGGGGTCTCCCTCCTTTGTGCCTCAGGCCCCTGACCGTGTCAAGCACGTCCTCCTTTCTTGAGTATGTGTTAAGATAGAAATGGGCCTCTGGATCTCTGCTGTACTGGACCACGGACACACGGTCTCTGTTCTCAGACAAATTCAGCCTCTCCAAAATCCTTTCAACAAAGTCGCGCATCGCAGGGAAAGAGCTCCTAGTGCCATCTGAGCCATCCAGCAGGAACACTACATCCCTCCTTCGCTGAGCTACGGCTAGCGAAACGGAACACAAAGTCACATTGAGCACTCGGCATCTGACATTATTGTCTGTAGGCGTATGCATGCATCTAGTCGGCAACTGCAAACGGGAAACAACTCTCCCGTCCTTTACGTTCCTTTATAACCAGCCCAACGTCCAAACGTTAGGCCCGCCTGCTATAGTAACACCTCGTTTTGATCAGAGTAAAACGGCCTACAATTAATTTATACGAGGCGCTGAAATACGGACAAAATTTGAAGGATCTATTGGCCAAATGACAAACTTTAGTAAAACAAACCAACGAGAGAACGAACGAATGAACTTTAAACAAGTACTTTAAAACTTAAGAGTGCCTAGAGAATCTGGGAATCTGTCTTACCCGGCCCAGTAGGTGCCACCGGCTTGACTTGTCCAAGCACGTTGTTGAGGGAGCTGATGAACTGCTGCTGGACACTGGGAAGGTCAGAGAATTCATTGATGGACTGTGCATAGGTAGGATCATTGGCAATTCTCTGCACCTCTCTGCTCGAATTTCTGGTGCCGATGCCAAAAATCGAGATCCCGCTCTCTTTCAGGGCGGAGGCAGGTTCGTCTACGTTATCGCTTGACCGTCCTCCACTGAGGAGGATGAGAATCTGAGGGACACCCTCTTGCCTTCTACTGCCCGCCGAGGCGGTGAAGACATTGTCCCTCACGTACTGGAGAGCTGCCCCTGTGTTGAGGGGTCTCCCGCCTCTATGCCTCAGACCTCTGACAGAGTTCAAGATCTCCCCCTTTGTTGCATAGCTATTCAGATTGAAATTGACCTCTGCGTCTCGACTGTACTGCACCACGGATACACGGTCTCTGTTTGCTTCTATGTTGAATTGCTCTACTAATCTTTGCACAAAGTCACGCATCACTGGGAAAGTATTTCTAGTGCCATCTGAACCGTCCAGCAGAAACACTACGTCCTTTCTGGGCATGGCGTCATCAGCTAGGAAAAAAAAACAGCGTCATTAACACCAGGGCATTTCAAAACATCTTCAGAACGTCACATTAGTTCACTACCTCCTTGACTACCTAAGCTGTGAGTAATCAACAAGGCACAGCCTTTCAGCTAGCTCTCGTAAAGTTCTTGCATGCACATACCGGTCGGAGTCGGGGAAGTTGTAGTGACGGACATTGCAACAGCCTGGACAGAGGCCAGCAGCTGCTCTTGGACATTTGGGAGCTCACTGAAGTCGGACACGGACAGAGCATAACTGGGGTCATGGGAAATATTCTGCAATTCTCTGCTGTCAGAGCCCCTGGATCCTATTCCCAAGGTCAAGACGCCAAGCTCTTTCAGAGAGGAGGCTGCTGCATCGACACTGTCAAATGACCTTCCCCCGCTTAGCAGGATCAGTATCTGCGGCACCCCCTCCAGCCGTCTGCTGCCGGAGGAGGCGGTGAAGACATTGTCTCTGACGTACTTCAGAGCTGCCCCCGTGTTGAGGGGCCTGCCTCCTTTGTGTCTCAGGCCTCTGACACGGTCAAGAATGTCTTCCTTTGTCGTGTAGCTATTCAGATAGAAATGGACCTCAGCGTCTCTACTGTACTGCACCACAGAAACACGGTCTTTGTTGGCCTCTAGGTCGAATTGCTCCACTACTCTTTGCACAAAGTCACGCATAGCTGGGAAAGAATTCCTAGTGCCTTCTGAACCGTCCAGAAGAAACACTACATCCTTTTTGGGTGTGGTATATTGAGCTAGGAGGGGGTGGGGAAATACAAAAACATTCATTAATGCTGAGTAATGTCGACAATGTTCATTAACCTTCCGAATATCATATCAGTTCACCACCTGAGTAGCAGTCTAAGCTCACAAACAAACAAAGAAACAAAGAAACAAACAAAAACAAGTAGGGGCATTCAGTAGAAAGACGAGACACAGCTTAAAGTTCTGCCATGCACATACCGGTAACAGTTGGCGAAGTTGGTGTGACGGGAATTGCAACAGCTTGCACAGAGGCCAGCAGCTGGTCTTGGACATTTGGGAGCTCACTGAAGTCGGACACGGTCAGAGCATAATTGGGGTCGTATGAAATTCTCTGCAGTTCTCTGCTGTCAGAGCCCCTAGATCCTATTCCAAAGGTCAAGACACCAAGCTCTTTCAGAGAGGAGGCTGCCGCATCAACATTGTCAGATGACCTTCCTCCGCTAAGCAAAACTAGTATCTGAGGCACACCCTCCAGCCGCCTGCTGCCAGAGGAGGCAGTAAAGACATTGTCTCTGACGTACTGGAGAGATGCCCCCGTGTAGAGGGGTCTGCCTCCCTTGTGCCTCAGACCTTTGACACGGTCGAGAATGTCTTCCTTTGTCGTGTACGTGTTCAGATAGAAATTGACCTCTGCGTCTCTGCTGTACTGGACCACAGAAACGCGATCTCTGTTCTCAGCTATGTCCAATCCCTCCACCATTCTTTTCAAAAACTCTTTCACTGCTGGGAACCCATTTCTAGTGGCATCCGATCCGTCCAGCAGGAAGACAACATCTCTCCTCTGCCTACGGCCCTCGGCTAAGAAATAATATTCATGGGTCAGATGGGGGACAATGTAAAGGAAAAAAAAAAGATGCATATTGCGTCACACGGTTAGTGCTTTGTTGTTAATTGTGCTTTCTGACTTTTTAATCTTGCGTCACCACCCGTAAAGTTTTAAAACTCAGGAAGAAATACTTTTCCTTCTGTGACTCATTAGTACTGTACAGCACACATCTCTACAAACATAAAAGCCGAGAGAAAGTGGAGAAAGCCGGTTTGGCTTTTTCTTACCTATCGTGGTGGTACTGACAGTCGTGCCTTCTACAAAGACTGTGTCAATGTTGCTGAAAAGCTCCTCTTGGACACTGGGAAGGTCAGCAAAGTCACTCACTGAGAGTGCATAATTAGGCTCATGGGAGATCCTCTGGAGTTCCCTGCTGTCTGAGCTCCTTGACCCTATCCCAAAGATAAGCACTCCCATCTCCTTCAGGGATGAGGCCGGCGTGTCAACATTATCAAATGACCTTCCACCACTCAGCAGAATCAGTAACTGAGGCACACCTTCTACACGTCTGCTACCAGAAGAGGCAGTGAAGACATTGTCCTTCACGTACTGCAGAGCTGCCCCTGTGTTGAGGGGTCTCCCTCCTTTGTGCCTCAGGCCCCTGACCCTTTCAAGCACGTCCTCCTTTCTTGAGTATGTGTTAAGATAGAAATGGGCCTCTGGATCTCTGCTGTACTGGACCACGGACACACGGTCTCTGTTCTCAGACAAATTTAGCCTCTCCAAAATCCTTTCAACAAAGTCGCGCATCGCAGGGAAAGAGCTCCTAGTGCCATCTGAGCCATCCAGCAGGAACACTACATCCCTCCTTCGCTGAGCTACGGCTAGCGAAACGGAACACAAAGTCACATTGAGCACTCGGCATCTGACATTATTGTCTGTAGGCGTATGCATGCATCTAGTCGGCAACTGCAAACGGGAAACAACTCTCCCGTCCTTTACGTTCCTTTATAACCAGCCCAACGACCAAACGTTAGGCCCGCCTGCTATAGTAACACCTCGTTTTGATCAGAGTAAAACGGCCTACAATTAATTTATACGAGGCGCTGAAATACGGACAAAATTTGAAGGATCTATTGGTCAAATGACAAACTTTAGTAAAACAAACCAACGAGAGAACGAACGAATGAACTTTAAACAAGTACTTTAAAACTTAAGAGTGCCTAGAGAATCTGGGAATCTGTCTTACCCGGCCCAGTAGGTGCCACCGGCTTGACTTGTCCAAGCACGTTGTTGAGGGAGCTGATGAACTGCTGCTGGACACTGGGAAGGTCAGAGAATTCATTGATGGACTGTGCATAGGTAGGATCATTGGCAATTCTCTGCACCTCTCTGCTCGAATTTCTGGTGCCGATGCCAAAAATCGAGATCCCGCTCTCTTTCAGGGCGGAGGCAGGTTCGTCTACGTTATCGCTTGACCGTCCTCCACTGAGGAGGATGAGAATCTGAGGGACACCCTCTTGCCTTCTACTGCCCGCCGAGGCGGTGAAGACATTGTCCCTCACGTACTGGAGAGCTGCCCCTGTGTTGAGGGGTCTCCCGCCTCTATGCCTCAGACCTCTGACAGAGTTCAAGATCTCCCCCTTTGTTGCATAGCTATTCAGATTGAAATTGACCTCTGCGTCTCGACTGTACTGCACCACGGATACACGGTCTCTGTTTGCTTCTATGTTGAATTGCTCTACTAATCTTTGCACAAAGTCACGCATCACTGGGAAAGTATTTCTAGTGCCATCTGAACCGTCCAGCAGAAACACTACGTCCTTTCTGGGCATGGCGTCATCAGCTAGGAAAAAAAAACAGCGTCATTAACACCAGGGCATTTCAAATCATCTTCAGAACGTCACATTAGTTCACTACCTCCTTGACTACCTAAGCTGTGAGTAATCAACAAGGCACAGCCTTTCAGCTAGCTCTCGTAAAGTTCTTGCATGCACATACCGGTCGGAGTCGGGGAAGTTGTAGTGACGGACATTGCAACAGCCTGGACAGAGGCCAGCAGCTGCTCTTGGACATTTGGGAGCTCACTGAAGTCGGACACGGACAGAGCATAACTGGGGTCATGGGAAATATTCTGCAATTCTCTGCTGTCAGAGCCCCTGGATCCTATTCCCAAGGTCAAGACGCCAAGCTCTTTCAGAGAGGAGGCTGCTGCATCGACACTGTCAAATGACCTTCCCCCGCTTAGCAGGATCAGTATCTGCGGCACCCCCTCCAGCCGTCTGCTGCCGGAGGAGGCGGTGAAGACATTGTCTCTGACGTACTGGAGAGATGCCCCCGTGTAGAGGGGTCTGCCTCCCTTGTGCCTCAGACCTTCGACACGGTCGAGAATGTCTTCCTTTGTCGTGTACGTGTTCAGATAGAAATTGACCTCTGCGTCTCTGCTGTACTGGACCACAGAAACGCGATCTCTGTTCTCAGCTATGTCCAATCCCTCCACCATTCTTTTCAAAAACTCTTTCACTGCTGGGAACCCATTTCTAGTGGCATCCGATCCGTCCAGCAGGAAGACAACATCTCTCCTCTGCCTACGGCCCTCGGCTAAGAAATAATATTCATGGGTCAGATGGGGGACAATGTAAAGGAAAAAAAAAAGATGCATATTGCGTCACACGGTTAGTGCTTTGTTGTTAATTGTGCTTTCTGACTTTTTAATCTTGCGTCATCACCCGTAAAGTTTTAAAACTCAGGAAGAAATACTTTTCCTTCTGTGACTCATTAGTACTGTACAGCACACATCTCTACAAACATAAAAGCCGAGAGAAAGTGGAGAAAGCCGGTTTGGCTTTTTCTTACCTATCGTGGTGGTACTGACAGTCGTGCCTTCTACAAAGACTGTGTCAATGTTGCTGAAAAGCTCCTCTTGGACACTGGGAAGGTCAGCAAAGTCACTCACTGAGAGTGCATAATTAGGCTCATGGGAGATCCTCTGGAGTTCCCTGCTGTCTGAGCTCCTTGACCCTATCCCAAAGATAAGCACTCCCATCTCCTTCAGGGATGAGGCCGGCGTGTCAACATTATCAAATGACCTTCCACCACTCAGCAGAATCAGTAACTGAGGCACACCTTCTACACGTCTGCTACCAGAAGAGGCAGTGAAGACATTGTCCTTCACGTACTGCAGAGCTGCCCCTGTGTTGAGGGGTCTCCCTCCTTTGTGCCTCAGGCCCCTGACCGTGTCAAGCACGTCCTCCTTTCTTGAGTATGTGTTAAGATAGAAATGGGCCTCTGGATCTCTGCTGTACTGGACCACGGACACACGGTCTCTGTTCTCAGACAAATTTAGCCTCTCCAAAATCCTTTCAACAAAGTCGCGCATCGCAGGGAAAGAGCTCCTAGTGCCATCTGAGCCATCCAGCAGGAACACTACATCCCTCCTTCGCTGAGCTACGGCTAGCGAAACGGAACACAAAGTCACATTGAGCACTCGGCATCTGACATTATTGTCTGTAGGCGTATGCATGCATCTAGTCGGCAACTGCAAACGGGAAACAACTCTCCCGTCCTTTACGTTCCTTTATAACCAGCCCAACGACCAAACGTTAGGCCCGCCTGCTATAGTAACACCTCGTTTTGATCAGAGTAAAACGGCCTACAATTAATTTATACGAGGCGCTGAAATACGGACAAAATTTGAAGGATCTATTGGCCAAATGACAAACTTTAGTAAAACAAACCAACGAGAGAACGAACGAATGAACTTTAAACAAGTACTTTAAAACTTAAGAGTGCCTAGAGAATCTGGGAATCTGTCTTACCCGGCCCAGTAGGTGCCACCGGCTTGACTTGTCCAAGCACGTTGTTGAGGGAGCTGATGAACTGCTGCTGGACACTGGGAAGGTCAGAGAATTCATTGATGGACTGTGCATAGGTAGGATCATTGGCAATTCTCTGCACCTCTCTGCTCGAATTTCTGGTGCCGATGCCAAAAATCGAGATCCCGCTCTCTTTCAGGGCGGAGGCAGGTTCGTCTACGTTATCGCTTGACCGTCCTCCACTGAGGAGGATGAGAATCTGAGGGACACCCTCTTGCCTTCTACTGCCCGCCGAGGCGGTGAAGACATTGTCCCTCACGTACTGGAGAGCTGCCCCTGTGTTGAGGGGTCTCCCGCCTCTATGCCTCAGACCTCTGACAGAGTTCAAGATCTCCCCCTTTGTTGCATAGCTATTCAGATTGAAATTGACCTCTGCGTCTCGACTGTACTGCACCACGGATACACGGTCTCTGTTTGCTTCTATGTTGAATTGCTCTACTAATCTTTGCACAAAGTCACGCATCACTGGGAAAGTATTTCTAGTGCCATCTGAACCGTCCAGCAGAAACACTACGTCCTTTCTGGGCATGGCGTCATCAGCTAGGAAAAAAAAACAGCGTCATTAACACCAGGGCATTTCAAATCATCTTCAGAACGTCACATTAGTTCACTACCTCCTTGACTACCTAAGCTGTGAGTAATCAACAAGGCACAGCCTTTCAGCTAGCTCTCGTAAAGTTCTTGCATGCACATACCGGTCGGAGTCGGGGAAGTTGTAGTGACGGACATTGCAACAGCCTGGACAGAGGCCAGCAGCTGCTCTTGGACATTTGGGAGCTCACTGAAGTCGGACACGGACAGAGCATAACTGGGGTCATGGGAAATATTCTGCAATTCTCTGCTGTCAGAGCCCCTGGATCCTATTCCCAAGGTCAAGACGCCAAGCTCTTTCAGAGAGGAGGCTGCTGCATCGACACTGTCAAATGACCTTCCCCCGCTTAGCAGGATCAGTATCTGCGGCACCCCCTCCAGCCGTCTGCTGCCGGAGGAGGCGGTGAAGACATTGTCTCTGACGTACTTCAGAGCTGCCCCCGTGTTGAGGGGCCTGCCTCCTTTGTGTCTCAGGCCTCTGACACGGTCAAGAATGTCTTCCTTTGTCGTGTAGCTATTCAGATAGAAATGGACCTCAGCGTCTCTACTGTACTGCACCACAGAAACACGGTCTTTGTTGGCCTCTAGGTCGAATTGCTCCACTAATCTTTGCACAAAGTCACGCATAGCTGGGAAAGAATTCCTAGTGCCTTCTGAACCGTCCAGAAGAAACACTACATCCTTTTTGGGTGTGGTATATTGAGCTAGGAGGGGGTGGGGAAATACAAAAACATTCATTAATGCTGAGTAATGTCGACAATGTTCATTAACCTTCCGAATATCATATCAGTTCACCACCTGAGTAGCAGTCTAAGCTCACAAACAAACAAAGAAACAAAGAAACAAACAAAAACAAGTAGGGGCATTCAGTAGAAAGACGAGACACAGCTTAAAGTTCTGCCATGCACATACCGGTAACAGTTGGCGAAGTTGGTGTGACGGGAATTGCAACAGCTTGCACAGAGGCCAGCAGCTGGTTTTGGACATTTGGGAGCTCACTGAAGTCGGACACGGTCAGAGCATAATTGGGGTCGTATGAAATTCTCTGCAGTTCTCTGCTGTCAGAGCCCCTAGATCCTATTCCAAAGGTCAAGACACCAAGCTCTTTCAGAGAGGAGGCTGCCGCATCAACATTGTCAGATGACCTTCCTCCGCTAAGCAAAACTAGTATCTGAGGCACACCCTCCAGCCGCCTGCTGCCAGAGGAGGCAGTAAAGACATTGTCTCTGACGTACTGGAGAGATGCCCCCGTGTAGAGGGGTCTGCCTCCCTTGTGCCTCAGACCTTTGACACGGTCGAGAATGTCTTCCTTTGTCGTGTACGTGTTCAGATAGAAATTGACCTCTGCGTCTCTGCTGTACTGGACCACAGAAACGCGATCTCTGTTCTCAGCTATGTCCAATCCCTCCACCATTCTTTTCAAAAACTCTTTCACTGCTGGGAACCCATTTCTAGTGGCATCCGATCCGTCCAGCAGGAAGACAACATCTCTCCTCTGCCTACGGCCCTCGGCTAAGAAATAATATTCATGGGTCAGATGGGGGACAATGTAAAGGAAAAAAAAAAGATGCATATTGCGTCACACGGTTAGTGCTTTGTTGTTAATTGTGCTTTCTGACTTTTTAATCTTGCGTCACCACCCGTAAAGTTTTAAAACTCAGGAAGAAATACTTTTCCTTCTGTGACTCATTAGTACTGTACAGCACACATCTCTACAAACATAAAAGCCGAGAGAAAGTGGAGAAAGCCGGTTTGGCTTTTTCTTACCTATCGTGGTGGTACTGACAGTCGTGCCTTCTACAAAGACTGTGTCAATGTTGCTGAAAAGCTCCTCTTGGACACTGGGAAGGTCAGCAAAGTCACTCACTGAGAGTGCATAATTAGGCTCATGGGAGATCCTCTGGAGTTCCCTGCTGTCTGAGCTCCTTGACCCTATCCCAAAGATAAGCACTCCCATCTCCTTCAGGGATGAGGCCGGCGTGTCAACATTATCAAATGACCTTCCACCACTCAGCAGAATCAGTAACTGAGGCACACCTTCTACACGTCTGCTACCAGAAGAGGCAGTGAAGACATTGTCCTTCACGTACTGCAGAGCTGCCCCTGTGTTGAGGGGTCTCCCTCCTTTGTGCCTCAGGCCCCTGACCGTGTCAAGCACGTCCTCCTTTCTTGAGTATGTGTTAAGATAGAAATGGGCCTCTGGATCTCTGCTGTACTGGACCACGGACACACGGTCTCTGTTCTCAGACAAATTTAGCCTCTCCAAAATCCTTTCAACAAAGTCGCGCATCGCAGGGAAAGAGCTCCTAGTGCCATCTGAGCCATCCAGCAGGAACACTACATCCCTCCTTCGCTGAGCTACGGCTAGCGAAACGGAACACAAAGTCACATTGAGCACTCGGCATCTGACATTATTGTCTGTAGGCGTATGCATGCATCTAGTCGGCAACTGCAAACGGGAAACAACTCTCCCGTCCTTTACGTTCCTTTATAACCAGCCCAACGACCAAACGTTAGGCCCGCCTGCTATAGTAACACCTCGTTTTGATCAGAGTAAAACGGCCTACAATTAATTTATACGAGGCGCTGAAATACGGACAAAATTTGAAGGATCTATTGGCCAAATGACAAACTTTAGTAAAACAAACCAACGAGAGAACGAACGAATGAACTTTAAACAAGTACTTTAAAACTTAAGAGTGCCTAGAGAATCTGGGAATCTGTCTTACCCGGCCCAGTAGGTGCCACCGGCTTGACTTGTCCAAGCACGTTGTTGAGGGAGCTGATGAACTGCTGCTGGACACTGGGAAGGTCAGAGAATTCATTGATGGACTGTGCATAGGTAGGATCATTGGCAATTCTCTGCACCTCTCTGCTCGAATTTCTGGTGCCGATGCCAAAAATCGAGATCCCGCTCTCTTTCAGGGCGGAGGCAGGTTCGTCTACGTTATCGCTTGACCGTCCTCCACTGAGGAGGATGAGAATCTGAGGGACACCCTCTTGCCTTCTACTGCCCGCCGAGGCGGTGAAGACATTGTCCCTCACGTACTGGAGAGCTGCCCCTGTGTTGAGGGGTCTCCCGCCTCTATGCCTCAGACCTCTGACAGAGTTCAAGATCTCCCCCTTTGTTGCATAGCTATTCAGATTGAAATTGACCTCTGCGTCTCGACTGTACTGCACCACGGATACACGGTCTCTGTTTGCTTCTATGTTGAATTGCTCTACTAATCTTTGCACAAAGTCACGCATCACTGGGAAAGTATTTCTAGTGCCATCTGAACCGTCCAGCAGAAACACTACGTCCTTTCTGGGCATGGCGTCATCAGCTAGGAAAAAAAAACAGCGTCATTAACACCAGGGCATTTCAAAACATCTTCAGAACGTCACATTAGTTCACTACCTCCTTGACTACCTAAGCTGTGAGTAATCAACAAGGCACAGCCTTTCAGCTAGCTCTCGTAAAGTTCTTGCATGCACATACCGGTCGGAGTCGGGGAAGTTGTAGTGACGGACATTGCAACAGCCTGGACAGAGGCCAGCAGCTGCTCTTGGACATTTGGGAGCTCACTGAAGTCGGACACGGACAGAGCATAACTGGGGTCATGGGAAATATTCTGCAATTCTCTGCTGTCAGAGCCCCTGGATCCTATTCCCAAGGTCAAGACGCCAAGCTCTTTCAGAGAGGAGGCTGCTGCATCGACACTGTCAAATGACCTTCCCCCGCTTAGCAGGATCAGTATCTGCGGCACCCCCTCCAGCCGTCTGCTGCCGGAGGAGGCGGTGAAGACATTGTCTCTGACGTACTTCAGAGCTGCCCCCGTGTTGAGGGGCCTGCCTCCTTTGTGTCTCAGGCCTCTGACACGGTCAAGAATGTCTTCCTTTGTCGTGTAGCTATTCAGATAGAAATGGACCTCAGCGTCTCTACTGTACTGCACCACAGAAACACGGTCTTTGTTGGCCTCTAGGTCGAATTGCTCCACTACTCTTTGCACAAAGTCACGCATAGCTGGGAAAGAATTCCTAGTGCCTTCTGAACCGTCCAGAAGAAACACTACATCCTTTTTGGGTGTGGTATATTGAGCTAGGAGGGGGTGGGGAAATACAAAAACATTCATTAATGCTGAGTAATGTCGACAATGTTCATTAACCTTCCGAATATCATATCAGTTCACCACCTGAGTAGCAGTCTAAGCTCACAAACAAACAAAGAAACAAAGAAACAAACAAAAACAAGTAGGGGCATTCAGTAGAAAGACGAGACACAGCTTAAAGTTCTGCCATGCACATACCGGTAACAGTTGGCGAAGTTGGTGTGACGGGAATTGCAACAGCTTGCACAGAGGCCAGCAGCTGGTCTTGGACATTTGGGAGCTCACTGAAGTCGGACACGGTCAGAGCATAATTGGGGTCGTATGAAATTCTCTGCAGTTCTCTGCTGTCAGAGCCCCTAGATCCTATTCCAAAGGTCAAGACACCAAGCTCTTTCAGAGAGGAGGCTGCCGCATCAACATTGTCAGATGACCTTCCTCCGCTAAGCAAAACTAGTATCTGAGGCACACCCTCCAGCCGCCTGCTGCCAGAGGAGGCAGTAAAGACATTGTCTCTGACGTACTGGAGAGATGCCCCCGTGTAGAGGGGTCTGCCTCCCTTGTGCCTCAGACCTTTGACACGGTCGAGAATGTCTTCCTTTGTCGTGTACGTGTTCAGATAGAAATTGACCTCTGCGTCTCTGCTGTACTGGACCACAGAAACGCGATCTCTGTTCTCAGCTATGTCCAATCCCTCCACCATTCTTTTCAAAAACTCTTTCACTGCTGGGAACCCATTTCTAGTGGCATCCGATCCGTCCAGCAGGAAGACAACATCTCTCCTCTGCCTACGGCCCTCGGCTAAGAAATAATATTCATGGGTCAGATGGGGGACAATGTAAAGGAAAAAAAAAAGATGCATATTGCGTCACACGGTTAGTGCTTTGTTGTTAATTGTGCTTTCTGACTTTTTAATCTTGCGTCACCACCCGTAAAGTTTTAAAACTCAGGAAGAAATACTTTTCCTTCTGTGACTCATTAGTACTGTACAGCACACATCTCTACAAACATAAAAGCCGAGAGAAAGTGGAGAAAGCCGGTTTGGCTTTTTCTTACCTATCGTGGTGGTACTGACAGTCGTGCCTTCTACAAAGACTGTGTCAATGTTGCTGAAAAGCTCCTCTTGGACACTGGGAAGGTCAGCAAAGTCACTCACTGAGAGTGCATAATTAGGCTCATGGGAGATCCTCTGGAGTTCCCTGCTGTCTGAGCTCCTTGACCCTATCCCAAAGATAAGCACTCCCATCTCCTTCAGGGATGAGGCCGGCGTGTCAACATTATCAAATGACCTTCCACCACTCAGCAGAATCAGTAACTGAGGCACACCTTCTACACGTCTGCTACCAGAAGAGGCAGTGAAGACATTGTCCTTCACGTACTGCAGAGCTGCCCCTGTGTTGAGGGGTCTCCCTCCTTTGTGCCTCAGGCCCCTGACCGTGTCAAGCACGTCCTCCTTTCTTGAGTATGTGTTAAGATAGAAATGGGCCTCTGGATCTCTGCTGTACTGGACCACGGACACACGGTCTCTGTTCTCAGACAAATTTAGCCTCTCCAAAATCCTTTCAACAAAGTCGCGCATCGCAGGGAAAGAGCTCCTAGTGCCATCTGAGCCATCCAGCAGGAACACTACATCCCTCCTTCGCTGAGCTACGGCTAGCGAAACGGAACACAAAGTCACATTGAGCACTCGGCATCTGACATTATTGTCTGTAGGCGTATGCATGCATCTAGTCGGCAACTGCAAACGGGAAACAACTCTCCCGTCCTTTACGTTCCTTTATAACCAGCCCAACGACCAAACGTTAGGCCCGCCTGCTATAGTAACACCTCGTTTTGATCAGAGTAAAACGGCCTACAATTAATTTATACGAGGCGCTGAAATACGGACAAAATTTGAAGGATCTATTGGCCAAATGACAAACTTTAGTAAAACAAACCAACGAGAGAACGAACGAATGAACTTTAAACAAGTACTTTAAAACTTAAGAGTGCCTAGAGAATCTGGGAATCTGTCTTACCCGGCCCAGTAGGTGCCACCGGCTTGACTTGTCCAAGCACGTTGTTGAGGGAGCTGATGAACTGCTGCTGGACACTGGGAAGGTCAGAGAATTCATTGATGGACTGTGCATAGGTAGGATCATTGGCAATTCTCTGCACCTCTCTGCTCGAATTTCTGGTGCCGATGCCAAAAATCGAGATCCCGCTCTCTTTCAGGGCGGAGGCAGGTTCGTCTACGTTATCGCTTGACCGTCCTCCACTGAGGAGGATGAGAATCTGAGGGACACCCTCTTGCCTTCTACTGCCCGCCGAGGCGGTGAAGACATTGTCCCTCACGTACTGGAGAGCTGCCCCTGTGTTGAGGGGTCTCCCGCCTCTATGCCTCAGACCTCTGACAGAGTTCAAGATCTCCCCCTTTGTTGCATAGCTATTCAGATTGAAATTGACCTCTGCGTCTCGACTGTACTGCACCACGGATACACGGTCTCTGTTTGCTTCTATGTTGAATTGCTCTACTAATCTTTGCACAAAGTCACGCATCACTGGGAAAGTATTTCTAGTGCCATCTGAACCGTCCAGCAGAAACACTACGTCCTTTCTGGGCATGGCGTCATCAGCTAGGAAAAAAAAACAGCGTCATTAACACCAGGGCATTTCAAAACATCTTCAGAACGTCACATTAGTTCACTACCTCCTTGACTACCTAAGCTGTGAGTAATCAACAAGGCACAGCCTTTCAGCTAGCTCTCGTAAAGTTCTTGCATGCACATACCGGTCGGAGTCGGGGAAGTTGTAGTGACGGACATTGCAACAGCCTGGACAGAGGCCAGCAGCTGCTCTTGGACATTTGGGAGCTCACTGAAGTCGGACACGGACAGAGCATAACTGGGGTCATGGGAAATATTCTGCAATTCTCTGCTGTCAGAGCCCCTGGATCCTATTCCCAAGGTCAAGACGCCAAGCTCTTTCAGAGAGGAGGCTGCTGCATCGACACTGTCAAATGACCTTCCCCCGCTTAGCAGGATCAGTATCTGCGGCACCCCCTCCAGCCGTCTGCTGCCGGAGGAGGCGGTGAAGACATTGTCTCTGACGTACTTCAGAGCTGCCCCCGTGTTGAGGGGCCTGCCTCCTTTGTGTCTCAGGCCTCTGACACGGTCAAGAATGTCTTCCTTTGTCGTGTAGCTATTCAGATAGAAATGGACCGCAGCGTCTCTACTGTACTGCACCACAGAAACACGGTCTTTGTTGGCCTCTAGGTCGAATTGCTCCACTACTCTTTGCACAAAGTCACGCATAGCTGGGAAAGAATTCCTAGTGCCTTCTGAACCGTCCAGAAGAAACACTACATCCTTTTTGGGTGTGGTATATTGAGCTAGGAGGGGGTGGGGAAATACAAAAACATTCATTAATGCTGAGTAATGTCGACAATGTTCATTAACCTTCCGAATATCATATCAGTTCACCACCTGAGTAGCAGTCTAAGCTCACAAACAAACAAAGAAACAAAGAAACAAACAAAAACAAGTAGGGGCATTCAGTAGAAAGACGAGACACAGCTTAAAGTTCTGCCATGCACATACCGGTAACAGTTGGCGAAGTTGGTGTGACGGGAATTGCAACAGCTTGCACAGAGGCCAGCAGCTGGTCTTGGACATTTGGGAGCTCACTGAAGTCGGACACGGTCAGAGCATAATTGGGGTCGTATGAAATTCTCTGCAGTTCTCTGCTGTCAGAGCCCCTAGATCCTATTCCAAAGGTCAAGACACCAAGCTCTTTCAGAGAGGAGGCTGCCGCATCAACATTGTCAGATGACCTTCCTCCGCTAAGCAAAACTAGTATCTGAGGCACACCCTCCAGCCGCCTGCTGCCAGAGGAGGCAGTAAAGACATTGTCTCTGACGTACTGGAGAGATGCCCCCGTGTAGAGGGGTCTGCCTCCCTTGTGCCTCAGACCTTTGACACGGTCGAGAATGTCTTCCTTTGTCGTGTACGTGTTCAGATAGAAATTGACCTCTGCGTCTCTGCTGTACTGGACCACAGAAACGCGATCTCTGTTCTCAGCTATGTCCAATCCCTCCACCATTCTTTTCAAAAACTCTTTCACTGCTGGGAACCCATTTCTAGTGGCATCCGATCCGTCCAGCAGGAAGACAACATCTCTCCTCTGCCTACGGCCCTCGGCTAAGAAATAATATTCATGGGTCAGATGGGGGACAATGTAAAGGAAAAAAAAAAGATGCATATTGCGTCACACGGTTAGTGCTTTGTTGTTAATTGTGCTTTCTGACTTTTTAATCTTGCGTCACCACCCGTAAAGTTTTAAAACTCAGGAAGAAATACTTTTCCTTCTGTGACTCATTAGTACTGTACAGCACACATCTCTACAAACATAAAAGCCGAGAGAAAGTGGAGAAAGCCGGTTTGGCTTTTTCTTACCTATCGTGGTGGTACTGACAGTCGTGCCTTCTACAAAGACTGTGTCAATGTTGCTGAAAAGCTCCTCTTGGACACTGGGAAGGTCAGCAAAGTCACTCACTGAGAGTGCATAATTAGGCTCATGGGAGATCCTCTGGAGTTCCCTGCTGTCTGAGCTCCTTGACCCTATCCCAAAGATAAGCACTCCCATCTCCTTCAGGGATGAGGCCGGCGTGTCAACATTATCAAATGACCTTCCACCACTCAGCAGAATCAGTAACTGAGGCACACCTTCTACACGTCTGCTACCAGAAGAGGCAGTGAAGACATTGTCCTTCACGTACTGCAGAGCTGCCCCTGTGTTGAGGGGTCTCCCTCCTTTGTGCCTCAGGCCCCTGACCGTGTCAAGCACGTCCTCCTTTCTTGAGTATGTGTTAAGATAGAAATGGGCCTCTGGATCTCTGCTGTACTGGACCACGGACACACGGTCTCTGTTCTCAGACAAATTTAGCCTCTCCAAAATCCTTTCAACAAAGTCGCGCATCGCAGGGAAAGAGCTCCTAGTGCCATCTGAGCCATCCAGCAGGAACACTACATCCCTCCTTCGCTGAGCTACGGCTAGCGAAACGGAACACAAAGTCACATTGAGCACTCGGCATCTGACATTATTGTCTGTAGGCGTATGCATGCATCTAGTCGGCAACTGCAAACGGGAAACAACTCTCCCGTCCTTTACGTTCCTTTATAACCAGCCCAACGACCAAACGTTAGGCCCGCCTGCTATAGTAACACCTCGTTTTGATCAGAGTAAAACGGCCTACAATTAATTTATACGAGGCGCTGAAATACGGACAAAATTTGAAGGAT
Organism: Cirrhinus molitorella; assembly: GCA_033026305.1. Taxonomy (NCBI): domain Eukaryota; kingdom Metazoa; phylum Chordata; class Actinopteri; order Cypriniformes; family Cyprinidae; genus Cirrhinus; species Cirrhinus molitorella. Next base: position 23,590,520 of record CM065122.1, on the reverse strand, counting down.
CTATTGGCCAAATGACAAACTTTAGTAAAACAAACCAACGAGAGAACGAACGAATGAACTTTAAACAAGTACTTTAAAACTTAAGAGTGCCTAGAGAATCTGGGAATCTGTCTTACCCGGCCCAGTAGGTGCCACCGGCTTGACTTGTCCAAGCACGTTGTTGAGGGAGCTGATGAACTGCTGCTGGACACTGGGAAGGTCAGAGAATTCATTGATGGACTGTGCATAGGTAGGATCATTGGCAATTCTCTGCACCTCTCTGCTCGAATTTCTGGTGCCGATGCCAAAAATCGAGATCCCGCTCTCTTTCAGGGCGGAGGCAGGTTCGTCTACGTTATCGCTTGACCGTCCTCCACTGAGGAGGATGAGAATCTGAGGGACACCCTCTTGCCTTCTACTGCCCGCCGAGGCGGTGAAGACATTGTCCCTCACGTACTGGAGAGCTGCCCCTGTGTTGAGGGGTCTCCCGCCTCTATGCCTCAGACCTCTGACAGAGTTCAAGATCTCCCCCTTTGTTGCATAGCTATTCAGATTGAAATTGACCTCTGCGTCTCGACTGTACTGCACCACGGATACACGGTCTCTGTTTGCTTCTATGTTGAATTGCTCTACTAATCTTTGCACAAAGTCACGCATCACTGGGAAAGTATTTCTAGTGCCATCTGAACCGTCCAGCAGAAACACTACGTCCTTTCTGGGCATGGCGTCATCAGCTAGGAAAAAAAAACAGCGTCATTAACACCAGGGCATTTCAAATCATCTTCAGAACGTCACATTAGTTCACTACCTCCTTGACTACCTAAGCTGTGAGTAATCAACAAGGCACAGCCTTTCAGCTAGCTCTCGTAAAGTTCTTGCATGCACATACCGGTCGGAGTCGGGGAAGTTGTAGTGACGGACATTGCAACAGCCTGGACAGAGGCCAGCAGCTGCTCTTGGACATTTGGGAGCTCACTGAAGTCGGACACGGACAGAGCATAACTGGGGTCATGGGAAATATTCTGCAATTCTCTGCTGTCAGAGCCCCTGGATCCTATTCCCAAGGTCAAGACGCCAAGCTCTTTCAGAGAGGAGGCTGCTGCATCGACACTGTCAAATGACCTTCCCCCGCTTAGCAGGATCAGTATCTGCGGCACCCCCTCCAGCCGTCTGCTGCCGGAGGAGGCGGTGAAGACATTGTCTCTGACGTACTGGAGAGATGCCCCCGTGTAGAGGGGTCTGCCTCCCTTGTGCCTCAGACCTTCGACACGGTCGAGAATGTCTTCCTTTGTCGTGTACGTGTTCAGATAGAAATTGACCTCTGCGTCTCTGCTGTACTGGACCACAGAAACGCGATCTCTGTTCTCAGCTATGTCCAATCCCTCCACCATTCTTTTCAAAAACTCTTTCACTGCTGGGAACCCATTTCTAGTGGCATCCGATCCGTCCAGCAGGAAGACAACATCTCTCCTCTGCCTACGGCCCTCGGCTAAGAAATAATATTCATGGGTCAGATGGGGGACAATGTAAAGGAAAAAAAAAAGATGCATATTGCGTCACACGGTTAGTGCTTTGTTGTTAATTGTGCTTTCTGACTTTTTAATCTTGCGTCATCACCCGTAAAGTTTTAAAACTCAGGAAGAAATACTTTTCCTTCTGTGACTCATTAGTACTGTACAGCACACATCTCTACAAACATAAAAGCCGAGAGAAAGTGGAGAAAGCCGGTTTGGCTTTTTCTTACCTATCGTGGTGGTACTGACAGTCGTGCCTTCTACAAAGACTGTGTCAATGTTGCTGAAAAGCTCCTCTTGGACACTGGGAAGGTCAGCAAAGTCACTCACTGAGAGTGCATAATTAGGCTCATGGGAGATCCTCTGGAGTTCCCTGCTGTCTGAGCTCCTTGACCCTATCCCAAAGATAAGCACTCCCATCTCCTTCAGGGATGAGGCCGGCGTGTCAACATTATCAAATGACCTTCCACCACTCAGCAGAATCAGTAACTGAGGCACACCTTCTACACGTCTGCTACCAGAAGAGGCAGTGAAGACATTGTCCTTCACGTACTGCAGAGCTGCCCCTGTGTTGAGGGGTCTCCCTCCTTTGTGCCTCAGGCCCCTGACCGTGTCAAGCACGTCCTCCTTTCTTGAGTATGTGTTAAGATAGAAATGGGCCTCTGGATCTCTGCTGTACTGGACCACGGACACACGGTCTCTGTTCTCAGACAAATTTAGCCTCTCCAAAATCCTTTCAACAAAGTCGCGCATCGCAGGGAAAGAGCTCCTAGTGCCATCTGAGCCATCCAGCAGGAACACTACATCCCTCCTTCGCTGAGCTACGGCTAGCGAAACGGAACACAAAGTCACATTGAGCACTCGGCATCTGACATTATTGTCTGTAGGCGTATGCATGCATCTAGTCGGCAACTGCAAACGGGAAACAACTCTCCCGTCCTTTACGTTCCTTTATAACCAGCCCAACGACCAAACGTTAGGCCCGCCTGCTATAGTAACACCTCGTTTTGATCAGAGTAAAACGGCCTACAATTAATTTATACGAGGCGCTGAAATACGGACAAAATTTGAAGGATCTATTGGCCAAATGACAAACTTTAGTAAAACAAACCAACGAGAGAACGAACGAATGAACTTTAAACAAGTACTTTAAAACTTAAGAGTGCCTAGAGAATCTGGGAATCTGTCTTACCCGGCCCAGTAGGTGCCACCGGCTTGACTTGTCCAAGCACGTTGTTGAGGGAGCTGATGAACTGCTGCTGGACACTGGGAAGGTCAGAGAATTCATTGATGGACTGTGCATAGGTAGGATCATTGGCAATTCTCTGCACCTCTCTGCTCGAATTTCTGGTGCCGATGCCAAAAATCGAGATCCCGCTCTCTTTCAGGGCGGAGGCAGGTTCGTCTACGTTATCGCTTGACCGTCCTCCACTGAGGAGGATGAGAATCTGAGGGACACCCTCTTGCCTTCTACTGCCCGCCGAGGCGGTGAAGACATTGTCCCTCACGTACTGGAGAGCTGCCCCTGTGTTGAGGGGTCTCCCGCCTCTATGCCTCAGACCTCTGACAGAGTTCAAGATCTCCCCCTTTGTTGCATAGCTATTCAGATTGAAATTGACCTCTGCGTCTCGACTGTACTGCACCACGGATACACGGTCTCTGTTTGCTTCTATGTTGAATTGCTCTACTAATCTTTGCACAAAGTCACGCATCACTGGGAAAGTATTTCTAGTGCCATCTGAACCGTCCAGCAGAAACACTACGTCCTTTCTGGGCATGGCGTCATCAGCTAGGAAAAAAAAACAGCGTCATTAACACCAGGGCATTTCAAATCATCTTCAGAACGTCACATTAGTTCACTACCTCCTTGACTACCTAAGCTGTGAGTAATCAACAAGGCACAGCCTTTCAGCTAGCTCTCGTAAAGTTCTTGCATGCACATACCGGTCGGAGTCGGGGAAGTTGTAGTGACGGACATTGCAACAGCCTGGACAGAGGCCAGCAGCTGCTCTTGGACATTTGGGAGCTCACTGAAGTCGGACACGGACAGAGCATAACTGGGGTCATGGGAAATATTCTGCAATTCTCTGCTGTCAGAGCCCCTGGATCCTATTCCCAAGGTCAAGACGCCAAGCTCTTTCAGAGAGGAGGCTGCTGCATCGACACTGTCAAATGACCTTCCCCCGCTTAGCAGGATCAGTATCTGCGGCACCCCCTCCAGCCGTCTGCTGCCGGAGGAGGCGGTGAAGACATTGTCTCTGACGTACTGGAGAGATGCCCCCGTGTAGAGGGGTCTGCCTCCCTTGTGCCTCAGACCTTCGACACGGTCGAGAATGTCTTCCTTTGTCGTGTACGTGTTCAGATAGAAATTGACCTCTGCGTCTCTGCTGTACTGGACCACAGAAACGCGATCTCTGTTCTCAGCTATGTCCAATCCCTCCACCATTCTTTTCAAAAACTCTTTCACTGCTGGGAACCCATTTCTAGTGGCATCCGATCCGTCCAGCAGGAAGACAACATCTCTCCTCTGCCTACGGCCCTCGGCTAAGAAATAATATTCATGGGTCAGATGGGGGACAATGTAAAGGAAAAAAAAAAGATGCATATTGCGTCACACGGTTAGTGCTTTGTTGTTAATTGTGCTTTCTGACTTTTTAATCTTGCGTCATCACCCGTAAAGTTTTAAAACTCAGGAAGAAATACTTTTCCTTCTGTGACTCATTAGTACTGTACAGCACACATCTCTACAAACATAAAAGCCGAGAGAAAGTGGAGAAAGCCGGTTTGGCTTTTTCTTACCTATCGTGGTGGTACTGACAGTCGTGCCTTCTACAAAGACTGTGTCAATGTTGCTGAAAAGCTCCTCTTGGACACTGGGAAGGTCAGCAAAGTCACTCACTGAGAGTGCATAATTAGGCTCATGGGAGATCCTCTGGAGTTCCCTGCTGTCTGAGCTCCTTGACCCTATCCCAAAGATAAGCACTCCCATCTCCTTCAGGGATGAGGCCGGCGTGTCAACATTATCAAATGACCTTCCACCACTCAGCAGAATCAGTAACTGAGGCACACCTTCTACACGTCTGCTACCAGAAGAGGCAGTGAAGACATTGTCCTTCACGTACTGCAGAGCTGCCCCTGTGTTGAGGGGTCTCCCTCCTTTGTGCCTCAGGCCCCTGACCGTGTCAAGCACGTCCTCCTTTCTTGAGTATGTGTTAAGATAGAAATGGGCCTCTGGATCTCTGCTGTACTGGACCACGGACACACGGTCTCTGTTCTCAGACAAATTTAGCCTCTCCAAAATCCTTTCAACAAAGTCGCGCATCGCAGGGAAAGAGCTCCTAGTGCCATCTGAGCCATCCAGCAGGAACACTACATCCCTCCTTCGCTGAGCTACGGCTAGCGAAACGGAACACAAAGTCACATTGAGCACTCGGCATCTGACATTATTGTCTGTAGGCGTATGCATGCATCTAGTCGGCAACTGCAAACGGGAAACAACTCTCCCGTCCTTTACGTTCCTTTATAACCAGCCCAACGACCAAACGTTAGGCCCGCCTGCTATAGTAACACCTCGTTTTGATCAGAGTAAAACGGCCTACAATTAATTTATACGAGGCGCTGAAATACGGACAAAATTTGAAGGATCTATTGGCCAAATGACAAACTTTAGTAAAACAAACCAACGAGAGAACGAACGAATGAACTTTAAACAAGTACTTTAAAACTTAAGAGTGCCTAGAGAATCTGGGAATCTGTCTTACCCGGCCCAGTAGGTGCCACCGGCTTGACTTGTCCAAGCACGTTGTTGAGGGAGCTGATGAACTGCTGCTGGACACTGGGAAGGTCAGAGAATTCATTGATGGACTGTGCATAGGTAGGATCATTGGCAATTCTCTGCACCTCTCTGCTCGAATTTCTGGTGCCGATGCCAAAAATCGAGATCCCGCTCTCTTTCAGGGCGGAGGCAGGTTCGTCTACGTTATCGCTTGACCGTCCTCCACTGAGGAGGATGAGAATCTGAGGGACACCCTCTTGCCTTCTACTGCCCGCCGAGGCGGTGAAGACATTGTCCCTCACGTACTGGAGAGCTGCCCCTGTGTTGAGGGGTCTCCCGCCTCTATGCCTCAGACCTCTGACAGAGTTCAAGATCTCCCCCTTTGTTGCATAGCTATTCAGATTGAAATTGACCTCTGCGTCTCGACTGTACTGCACCACGGATACACGGTCTCTGTTTGCTTCTATGTTGAATTGCTCTACTAATCTTTGCACAAAGTCACGCATCACTGGGAAAGTATTTCTAGTGCCATCTGAACCGTCCAGCAGAAACACTACGTCCTTTCTGGGCATGGCGTCATCAGCTAGGAAAAAAAAACAGCGTCATTAACACCAGGGCATTTCAAATCATCTTCAGAACGTCACATTAGTTCACTACCTCCTTGACTACCTAAGCTGTGAGTAATCAACAAGGCACAGCCTTTCAGCTAGCTCTCGTAAAGTTCTTGCATGCACATACCGGTCGGAGTCGGGGAAGTTGTAGTGACGGACATTGCAACAGCCTGGACAGAGGCCAGCAGCTGCTCTTGGACATTTGGGAGCTCACTGAAGTCGGACACGGACAGAGCATAACTGGGGTCATGGGAAATATTCTGCAATTCTCTGCTGTCAGAGCCCCTGGATCCTATTCCCAAGGTCAAGACGCCAAGCTCTTTCAGAGAGGAGGCTGCTGCATCGACACTGTCAAATGACCTTCCCCCGCTTAGCAGGATCAGTATCTGCGGCACCCCCTCCAGCCGTCTGCTGCCGGAGGAGGCGGTGAAGACATTGTCTCTGACGTACTTCAGAGCTGCCCCCGTGTTGAGGGGCCTGCCTCCTTTGTGTCTCAGGCCTCTGACACGGTCAAGAATGTCTTCCTTTGTCGTGTAGCTATTCAGATAGAAATGGACCTCAGCGTCTCTACTGTACTGCACCACAGAAACACGGTCTTTGTTGGCCTCTAGGTCGAATTGCTCCACTAATCTTTGCACAAAGTCACGCATAGCTGGGAAAGAATTCCTAGTGCCTTCTGAACCGTCCAGAAGAAACACTACATCCTTTTTGGGTGTGGTATATTGAGCTAGGAGGGGGTGGGGAAATACAAAAACATTCATTAATGCTGAGTAATGTCGACAATGTTCATTAACCTTCCGAATATCATATCAGTTCACCACCTGAGTAGCAGTCTAAGCTCACAAACAAACAAAGAAACAAAGAAACAAACAAAAACAAGTAGGGGCATTCAGTAGAAAGACGAGACACAGCTTAAAGTTCTGCCATGCACATACCGGTAACAGTTGGCGAAGTTGGTGTGACGGGAATTGCAACAGCTTGCACAGAGGCCAGCAGCTGGTCTTGGACATTTGGGAGCTCACTGAAGTCGGACACGGTCAGAGCATAATTGGGGTCGTATGAAATTCTCTGCAGTTCTCTGCTGTCAGAGCCCCTAGATCCTATTCCAAAGGTCAAGACACCAAGCTCTTTCAGAGAGGAGGCTGCCGCATCAACATTGTCAGATGACCTTCCTCCGCTAAGCAAAACTAGTATCTGAGGCACACCCTCCAGCCGCCTGCTGCCAGAGGAGGCAGTAAAGACATTGTCTCTGACGTACTGGAGAGATGCCCCCGTGTAGAGGGGTCTGCCTCCCTTGTGCCTCAGACCTTTGACACGGTCGAGAATGTCTTCCTTTGTCGTGTACGTGTTCAGATAGAAATTGACCTCTGCGTCTCTGCTGTACTGGACCACAGAAACGCGATCTCTGTTCTCAGCTATGTCCAATCCCTCCACCATTCTTTTCAAAAACTCTTTCACTGCTGGGAACCCATTTCTAGTGGCATCCGATCCGTCCAGCAGGAAGACAACATCTCTCCTCTGCCTACGGCCCTCGGCTAAGAAATAATATTCATGGGTCAGATGGGGGACAATGTAAAGGAAAAAAAAAAGATGCATATTGCGTCACACGGTTAGTGCTTTGTTGTTAATTGTGCTTTCTGACTTTTTAATCTTGCGTCACCACCCGTAAAGTTTTAAAACTCAGGAAGAAATACTTTTCCTTCTGTGACTCATTAGTACTGTACAGCACACATCTCTACAAACATAAAAGCCGAGAGAAAGTGGAGAAAGCCGGTTTGGCTTTTTCTTACCTATCGTGGTGGTACTGACAGTCGTGCCTTCTACAAAGACTGTGTCAATGTTGCTGAAAAGCTCCTCTTGGACACTGGGAAGGTCAGCAAAGTCACTCACTGAGAGTGCATAATTAGGCTCATGGGAGATCCTCTGGAGTTCCCTGCTGTCTGAGCTCCTTGACCCTATCCCAAAGATAAGCACTCCCATCTCCTTCAGGGATGAGGCCGGCGTGTCAACATTATCAAATGACCTTCCACCACTCAGCAGAATCAGTAACTGAGGCACACCTTCTACACGTCTGCTACCAGAAGAGGCAGTGAAGACATTGTCCTTCACGTACTGCAGAGCTGCCCCTGTGTTGAGGGGTCTCCCTCCTTTGTGCCTCAGGCCCCTGACCGTGTCAAGCACGTCCTCCTTTCTTGAGTATGTGTTAAGATAGAAATGGGCCTCTGGATCTCTGCTGTACTGGACCACGGACACACGGTCTCTGTTCTCAGACAAATTTAGCCTCTCCAAAATCCTTTCAACAAAGTCGCGCATCGCAGGGAAAGAGCTCCTAGTGCCATCTGAGCCATCCAGCAGGAACACTACATCCCTCCTTCGCTGAGCTACGGCTAGCGAAACGGAACACAAAGTCACATTGAGCACTCGGCATCTGACATTATTGTCTGTAGGCGTATGCATGCATCTAGTCGGCAACTGCAAACGGGAAACAACTCTCCCGTCCTTTACGTTCCTTTATAACCAGCCCAACGACCAAACGTTAGGCCCGCCTGCTATAGTAACACCTCGTTTTGATCAGAGTAAAACGGCCTACAATTAATTTATACGAGGCGCTGAAATACGGACAAAATTTGAAGGATCTATTGGCCAAATGACAAACTTTAGTAAAACAAACCAACGAGAGAACGAACGAATGAACTTTAAACAAGTACTTTAAAACTTAAGAGTGCCTAGAGAATCTGGGAATCTGTCTTACCCGGCCCAGTAGGTGCCACCGGCTTGACTTGTCCAAGCACGTTGTTGAGGGAGCTGATGAACTGCTGCTGGACACTGGGAAGGTCAGAGAATTCATTGATGGACTGTGCATAGGTAGGATCATTGGCAATTCTCTGCACCTCTCTGCTCGAATTTCTAGTGCCGATGCCAAAAATCGAGATCCCGCTCTCTTTCAGGGCGGAGGCAGGTTCGTCTACGTTATCGCTTGACCGTCCTCCACTGAGGAGGATGAGAATCTGAGGGACACCCTCTTGCCTTCTACTGCCCGCCGAGGCGGTGAAGACATTGTCCCTCACGTACTGGAGAGCTGCCCCTGTGTTGAGGGGTCTCCCGCCTCTATGCCTCAGACCTCTGACAGAGTTCAAGATCTCCCCCTTTGTTGCATAGCTATTCAGATTGAAATTGACCTCTGCGTCTCGACTGTACTGCACCACGGATACACGGTCTCTGTTTGCTTCTATGTTGAATTGCTCTACTAATCTTTGCACAAAGTCACGCATCACTGGGAAAGTATTTCTAGTGCCATCTGAACCGTCCAGCAGAAACACTACGTCCTTTCTGGGCATGGCGTCATCAGCTAGGAAAAAAAAACAGCGTCATTAACACCAGGGCATTTCAAATCATCTTCAGAACGTCACATTAGTTCACTACCTCCTTGACTACCTAAGCTGTGAGTAATCAACAAGGCACAGCCTTTCAGCTAGCTCTCGTAAAGTTCTTGCATGCACATACCGGTCGGAGTCGGGGAAGTTGTAGTGACGGACATTGCAACAGCCTGGACAGAGGCCAGCAGCTGCTCTTGGACATTTGGGAGCTCACTGAAGTCGGACACGGACAGAGCATAACTGGGGTCATGGGAAATATTCTGCAATTCTCTGCTGTCAGAGCCCCTGGATCCTATTCCCAAGGTCAAGACGCCAAGCTCTTTCAGAGAGGAGGCTGCTGCATCGACGCTGTCAAATGACCTTCCCCCGCTTAGCAGGATCAGTATCTGCGGCACCCCCTCCAGACGTCTGCTGCCGGAGGAGGCGGTGAAGACATTGTCTCTGACGTACTTCAGAGCTGCCCCCGTGTTGAGGGGCCTGCCTCCTTTGTGTCTCAGGCCTCTGACACGGTCAAGAATGTCTTCCTTTGTCGTGTAGCTATTCAGATAGAAATGGACCTCAGCGTCTCTACTGTACTGCACCACAGAAACACGGTCTTTGTTGGCCTCTAGGTCGAATTGCTCCACTACTCTTTGCACAAAGTCACGCATAGCTGGGAAAGAATTCCTAGTGCCTTCTGAACCGTCCAGAAGAAACACTACATCCTTTTTGGGTGTGGTATATTGAGCTAGGAGGGGGTGGGGAAATACAAAAACATTCATTAATGCTGAGTAATGTCGACAATGTTCATTAACCTTCCGAATATCATATCAGTTCACCACCTGAGTAGCAGTCTAAGCTCACAAACAAACAAAGAAACAAAGAAACAAACAAAAACAAGTAGGGGCATTCAGTAGAAAGACGAGACACAGCTTAAAGTTCTGCCATGCACATACCGGTAACAGTTGGCGAAGTTGGTGTGACGGGAATTGCAACAGCTTGCACAGAGGCCAGCAGCGGGTCTTGGACATTTGGGAGCTCACTGAAGTCGGACACGGTCAGAGCATAATTGGGGTCGTATGAAATTCTCTGCAGTTCTCTGCTGTCAGAGCCCCTAGATCCTATTCCAAAGGTCAAGACACCAAGCTCTTTCAGAGAGGAGGCTGCCGCATCAACATTGTCAGATGACCTTCCTCCGCTAAGCAAAACTAGTATCTGAGGCACACCCTCCAGCCGCCTGCTGCCAGAGGAGGCAGTAAAGACATTGTCTCTGACGTACTGGAGAGATGCCCCCGTGTAGAGGGGTCTGCCTCCCTTGTGCCTCAGACCTTCGACACGGTCGAGAATGTCTTCCTTTGTCGTGTACGTGTTCAGATAGAAATTGACCTCTGCGTCTCTGCTGTACTGGACCACAGAAACGCGATCTCTGTTCTCAGCTATGTCCAATCCCTCCACCATTCTTTTCAAAAACTCTTTCACTGCTGGGAACCCATTTCTAGTGGCATCCGATCCGTCCAGCAGGAAGACAACATCTCTCCTCTGCCTACGGCCCTCGGCTAAGAAATAATATTCATGGGTCAGATGGGGGACAATGTAAAGGAAAAAAAAAAGATGCATATTGCGTCACACGGTTAGTGCTTTGTTGTTAATTGTGCTTTCTGACTTTTTAATCTTGCGTCATCACCCGTAAAGTTTTAAAACTCAGGAAGAAATACTTTTCCTTCTGTGACTCATTAGTACTGTACAGCACACATCTCTACAAACATAAAAGCCGAGAGAAAGTGGAGAAAGCCGGTTTGGCTTTTTCTTACCTATCGTGGTGGTACTGACAGTCGTGCCTTCTACAAAGACTGTGTCAATGTTGCTGAAAAGCTCCTCTTGGACACTGGGAAGGTCAGCAAAGTCACTCACTGAGAGTGCATAATTAGGCTCATGGGAGATCCTCTGGAGTTCCCTGCTGTCTGAGCTCCTTGACCCTATCCCAAAGATAAGCACTCCCATCTCCTTCAGGGATGAGGCCGGCGTGTCAACATTATCAAATGACCTTCCACCACTCAGCAGAATCAGTAACTGAGGCACACCTTCTACACGTCTGCTACCAGAAGAGGCAGTGAAGACATTGTCCTTCACGTACTGCAGAGCTGCCCCTGTGTTGAGGGGTCTCCCTCCTTTGTGCCTCAGGCCCCTGACCGTGTCAAGCACGTCCTCCTTTCTTGAGTATGTGTTAAGATAGAAATGGGCCTCTGGATCTCTGCTGTACTGGACCACGGACACACGGTCTCTGTTCTCAGACAAATTTAGCCTCTCCAAAATCCTTTCAACAAAGTCGCGCATCGCAGGGAAAGAGCTCCTAGTGCCATCTGAGCCATCCAGCAGGAACACTACATCCCTCCTTCGCTCAGCTACGGCTAGCGAAACGGAACACAAAGTCACATTGAGCACTCGGCATCTGACATTATTGTCTGTAGGCGTATGCATGCATCTAGTCGGCAACTGCAAACGGGAAACAACTCTCCCGTCCTTTACGTTCCTTTATAACCAGCCCAACGACCAAACGTTAGGTCCGCCTGCTATAGTAACACCTCGTTTTGATCAGAGTAAAACGGCCTACAATTAATTTATACGAGGCGCTGAAATACGGACAAAATTTGAAGGATCTATTGGCCAAATGACAAACTTTAGTAAAACAAACCAACGAGAGAACGAACGAATGAACTTTAAACAAGTACTTTAAAACTTAAGAGTGCCTAGAGAATCTGGGAATCTGTCTTACCCGGCCCAGTAGGTGCCACCGGCTTGACTTGTCCAAGCACGTTGTTGAGGGAGCTGATGAACTGCTGCTGGACACTGGGAAGGTCAGAGAATTCATTGATGGACTGTGCATAGGTAGGATCATTGGCAATTCTCTGCACCTCTCTGCTCGAATTTCTGGTGCCGATGCCAAAAATCGAGATCCCGCTCTCTTTCAGGGCGGAGGCAGGTTCGTCTACGTTATCGCTTGACCGTCCTCCACTGAGGAGGATGAGAATCTGAGGGACACCCTCTTGCCTTCTACTGCCCGCCGAGGCGGTGAAGACATTGTCCCTCACGTACTGGAGAGCTGCCCCTGTGTTGAGGGGTCTCCCGCCTCTATGCCTCAGACCTCTGACAGAGTTCAAGATCTCCCCCTTTGTTGCATAGCTATTCAGATTGAAATTGACCTCTGCGTCTCGACTGTACTGCACCACGGATACACGGTCTCTGTTTGCTTCTATGTTGAATTGCTCTACTAATCTTTGCACAAAGTCACGCATCACTGGGAAAGTATTTCTAGTGCCATCTGAACCGTCCAGCAGAAACACTACGTCCTTTCTGGGCATGGCGTCATCAGCTAGGAAAAAAAAACAGCGTCATTAACACCAGGGCATTTCAAATCATCTTCAGAACGTCACATTAGTTCACTACCTCCTTGACTACCTAAGCTGTGAGTAATCAACAAGGCACAGCCTTTCAGCTAGCTCTCGTAAAGTTCTTGCATGCACATACCGGTCGGAGTCGGGGAAGTTGTAGTGACGGACATTGCAACAGCCTGGACAGAGGCCAGCAGCTGCTCTTGGACATTTGGGAGCTCACTGAAGTCGGACACGGACAGAGCATAACTGGGGTCATGGGAAATATTCTGCAATTCTCTGCTGTCAGAGCCCCTGGATCCTATTCCCAAGGTCAAGACGCCAAGCTCTTTCAGAGAGGAGGCTGCTGCATCGACGCTGTCAAATGACCTTCCCCCGCTTAGCAGGATCAGTATCTGCGGCACCCCCTCCAGCCGTCTGCTGCCGGAGGAGGCGGTGAAGACATTGTCTCTGACGTACTTCAGAGCTGCCCCCGTGTTGAGGGGCCTGCCTCCTTTGTGTCTCAGGCCTCTGACACGGTCAAGAATGTCTTCCTTTGTCGTGTAGCTATTCAGATAGAAATGGACCTCAGCGTCTCTACTGTACTGCACCACAGAAACACGGTCTTTGTTGGCCTCTAGGTCGAATTGCTCCACTACTCTTTGCACAAAGTCACGCATAGCTGGGAAAGAATTCCTAGTGCCTTCTGAACCGTCCAGAAGAAACACTACATCCTTTTTGGGTGTGGTATATTGAGCTAGGAGGGGGTGGGGAAATACAAAAACATTCATTAATGCTGAGTAATGTCGACAATGTTCATTAACCTTCCGAATATCATATCAGTTCACCACCTGAGTAGCAGTCTAAGCTCACAAACAAACAAAGAAACAAAGAAACAAACAAAAACAAGTAGGGGCATTCAGTAGAAAGACGAGACACAGCTTAAAGTTCTGCCATGCACATACCGGTAACAGTTGGCGAAGTTGGTGTGACGGGAATTGCAACAGCTTGCACAGAGGCCAGCAGCGGGTCTTGGACATTTGGGAGCTCACTGAAGTCGGACACGGTCAGAGCATAATTGGGGTCGTATGAAATTCTCTGCAGTTCTCTGCTGTCAGAGCCCCTAGATCCTATTCCAAAGGTCAAGACACCAAGCTCTTTCAGAGAGGAGGCTGCCGCATCAACATTGTCAGATGACCTTCCTCCGCTAAGCAAAACTAGTATCTGAGGCACACCCTCCAGCCGCCTGCTGCCAGAGGAGGCAGTAAAGACATTGTCTCTGACGTACTGGAGAGATGCCCCCGTGTAGAGGGGTCTGCCTCCCTTGTGCCTCAGACCTTCGACACGGTCGAGAATGTCTTCCTTTGTCGTGTACGTGTTCAGATAGAAATTGACCTCTGCGTCTCTGCTGTACTGGACCACAGAAACGCGATCTCTGTTCTCAGCTATGTCCAATCCCTCCACCATTCTTTTCAAAAACTCTTTCACTGCTGGGAACCCATTTCTAGTGGCATCCGATCCGTCCAGCAGGAAGACAACATCTCTCCTCTGCCTACGGCCCTCGGCTAAGAAATAATATTCATGGGTCAGATGGGGGACAATGTAAAGGAAAAAAAAAAGATGCATATTGCGTCACACGGTTAGTGCTTTGTTGTTAATTGTGCTTTCTGACTTTTTAATCTTGCGTCATCACCCGTAAAGTTTTAAAACTCAGGAAGAAATACTTTTCCTTCTGTGACTCATTAGTACTGTACAGCACACATCTCTACAAACATAAAAGCCGAGAGAAAGTGGAGAAAGCCGGTTTGGCTTTTTCTTACCTATCGTGGTGGTACTGACAGTCGTGCCTTCTACAAAGACTGTGTCAATGTTGCTGAAAAGCTCCTCTTGGACACTGGGAAGGTCAGCAAAGTCACTCACTGAGAGTGCATAATTAGGCTCATGGGAGATCCTCTGGAGTTCCCTGCTGTCTGAGCTCCTTGACCCTATCCCAAAGATAAGCACTCCCATCTCCTTCAGGGATGAGGCCGGCGTGTCAACATTATCAAATGACCTTCCACCACTCAGCAGAATCAGTAACTGAGGCACACCTTCTACACGTCTGCTACCAGAAGAGGCAGTGAAGACATTGTCCTTCACGTACTGCAGAGCTGCCCCTGTGTTGAGGGGTCTCCCTCCTTTGTGCCTCAGGCCCCTGACCGTGTCAAGCACGTCCTCCTTTCTTGAGTATGTGTTAAGATAGAAATGGGCCTCTGGATCTCTGCTGTACTGGACCACGGACACACGGTCTCTGTTCTCAGACAAATTTAGCCTCTCCAAAATCCTTTCAACAAAGTCGCGCATCGCAGGGAAAGAGCTCCTAGTGCCATCTGAGCCATCCAGCAGGAACACTACATCCCTCCTTCGCTGAGCTACGGCTAGCGAAACGGAACACAAAGTCACATTGAGCACTCGGCATCTGACATTATTGTCTGTAGGCGTATGCATGCATCTAGTCGGCAACTGCAAACGGGAAACAACTCTCCCGTCCTTTACGTTCCTTTATAACCAGCCCAACGACCAAACGTTAGGCCCGCCTGCTATAGTAACACCTCGTTTTGATCAGAGTAAAACGGCCTACAATTAATTTATACGAGGCGCTGAAATACGGACAAAATTTGAAGGATCTATTGGCCAAATGACAAACTTTAGTAAAACAAACCAACGAGAGAACGAACGAATGAACTTTAAACAAGTACTTTAAAACTTAAGAGTGCCTAGAGAATCTGGGAATCTGTCTTACCCGGCCCAGTAGGTGCCACCGGCTTGACTTGTCCAAGCACGTTGTTGAGGGAGCTGATGAACTGCTGCTGGACACTGGGAAGGTCAGAGAATTCATTGATGGACTGTGCATAGGTAGGATCATTGGCAATTCTCTGCACCTCTCTGCTCGAATTTCTGGTGCCGATGCCAAAAATCGAGATCCCGCTCTCTTTCAGGGCGGAGGCAGGTTCGTCTACGTTATCGCTTGACCGTCCTCCACTGAGGAGGATGAGAATCTGAGGGACACCCTCTTGCCTTCTACTGCCCGCCGAGGCGGTGAAGACATTGTCCCTCACGTACTGGAGAGCTGCCCCTGTGTTGAGGGGTCTCCCGCCTCTATGCCTCAGACCTCTGACAGAGTTCAAGATCTCCCCCTTTGTTGCATAGCTATTCAGATTGAAATTGACCTCTGCGTCTCGACTGTACTGCACCACGGATACACGGTCTCTGTTTGCTTCTATGTTGAATTGCTCTACTAATCTTTGCACAAAGTCACGCATCACTGGGAAAGTATTTCTAGTGCCATCTGAACCGTCCAGCAGAAACACTACGTCCTTTCTGGGCATGGCGTCATCAGCTAGGAAAAAAAAACAGCGTCATTAACACCAGGGCATTTCAAATCATCTTCAGAACGTCACATTAGTTCACTACCTCCTTGACTACCTAAGCTGTGAGTAATCAACAAGGCACAGCCTTTCAGCTAGCTCTCGTAAAGTTCTTGCATGCACATACCGGTCGGAGTCGGGGAAGTTGTAGTGACGGACATTGCAACAGCCTGGACAGAGGCCAGCAGCTGCTCTTGGACATTTGGGAGCTCACTGAAGTCGGACACGGACAGAGCATAACTGGGGTCATGGGAAATATTCTGCAATTCTCTGCTGTCAGAGCCCCTGGATCCTATTCCCAAGGTCAAGACGCCAAGCTCTTTCAGAGAGGAGGCTGCTGCATCGACGCTGTCAAATGACCTTCCCCCGCTTAGCAGGATCAGTATCTGCGGCACCCCCTCCAGCCGTCTGCTGCCGGAGGAGGCGGTGAAGACATTGTCTCTGACGTACTTCAGAGCTGCCCCCGTGTTGAGGGGCCTGCCTCCTTTGTGTCTCAGGCCTCTGACACGGTCAAGAATGTCTTCCTTTGTCGTGTAGCTATTCAGATAGAAATGGACCTCAGCGTCTCTACTGTACTGCACCACAGAAACACGGTCTTTGTTGGCCTCTAGGTCGAATTGCTCCACTACTCTTTGCACAAAGTCACGCATAGCTGGGAAAGAATTCCTAGTGCCTTCTGAACCGTCCAGAAGAAACACTACATCCTTTTTGGGTGTGGTATATTGAGCTAGGAGGGGGTGGGGAAATACAAAAACATTCATTAATGCTGAGTAATGTCGACAATGTTCATTAACCTTCCGAATATCATATCAGTTCACCACCTGAGTAGCAGTCTAAGCTCACAAACAAACAAAGAAACAAAGAAACAAACAAAAACAAGTAGGGGCATTCAGTAGAAAGACGAGACACAGCTTAAAGTTCTGCCATGCACATACCGGTAACAGTTGGCGAAGTTGGTGTGACGGGAATTGCAACAGCTTGCACAGAGGCCAGCAGCGGGTCTTGGACATTTGGGAGCTCACTGAAGTCGGACACGGTCAGAGCATAATTGGGGTCGTATGAAATTCTCTGCATTTCTTTGCTGTCAGAGCCCCTAGATCCTATTCCAAAGGTCAAGACACCAAGCTCTTTCAGAGAGGAGGCTGCCGCATCAACATTGTCAGATGACCTTCCTCCGCTAAGCAAAACTAGTATCTGAGGCACACCCTCCAGCCGCCTGCTGCCAGAGGAGGCAGTAAAGACATTGTCTCTGACGTACTGGAGAGATGCCCCCGTGTAGAGGGGTCTGCCTCCCTTGTGCCTCAGACCTTCGACACGGTCGAGAATGTCTTCCTTTGTCGTGTACGTGTTCAGATAGAAATTGACCTCTGCGTCTCTGCTGTACTGGACCACAGAAACGCGATCTCTGTTCTCAGCTATGTCCAATCCCTCCACCATTCTTTTCAAAAACTCTTTCACTGCTGGGAACCCATTTCTAGTGGCATCCGATCCGTCCAGCAGGAAGACAACATCTCTCCTCTGCCTACGGCCCTCGGCTAAGAAATAATATTCATGGGTCAGATGGGGGACAATGTAAAGGAAAAAAAAAAGATGCATATTGCGTCACACGGTTAGTGCTTTGTTGTTAATTGTGCTTTCTGACTTTTTAATCTTGCGTCACCACCCGTAAAGTTTTAAAACTCAGGAAGAAATACTTTTCCTTCTGTGACTCATTAGTACTGTACAGCACACATCTCTACAAACATAAAAGCCGAGAGAAAGTGGAGAAAGCCGGTTTGGCTTTTTCTTACCTATCGTGGTGGTACTGACAGTCGTGCCTTCTACAAAGACTGTGTCAATGTTGCTGAAAAGCTCCTCTTGGACACTGGGAAGGTCAGCAAAGTCACTCACTGAGAGTGCATAATTAGGCTCATGGGAGATCCTCTGGAGTTCCCTGCTGTCTGAGCTCCTTGACCCTATCCCAAAGATAAGCACTCCCATCTCCTTCAGGGATGAGGCCGGCGTGTCAACATTATCAAATGACCTTCCACCACTCAGCAGAATCAGTAACTGAGGCACACCTTCTAAACGTCTGCTACCAGAAGAGGCGGTGAAGACATTGTCCTTCACGTACTGCAGAGCTGCCCCTGTGTTGAGGGGTCTCCCTCCTTTGTGCCTCAGGCCCCTGACCGTGTCAAGCACGTCCTCCTTTCTTGAGTATGTGTTAAGATAGAAATGGGCCTCTGGATCTCTGCTGTACTGGACCACGGACACACGGTCTCTGTTCTCAGACAAATTTAGCCTCTCCAAAATCCTTTCAACAAAGTCGCGCATCGCAGGGAAAGAGCTCCTAGTGCCATCTGAGCCATCCAGCAGGAACACTACATCCCTCCTTCGCTGAGCTACGGCTAGCGAAACGGAACACAAAGTCACATTGAGCACTCGGCATCTGACATTATTGTCTGTAGGCGTATGCATGCATCTAGTCGGCAACTGCAAACGGGAAACAACTCTCCCGTCCTTTACGTTCCTTTATAACCAGCCCAACGACCAAACGTTAGGCCCGCCTGCTATAGTAACACCTCGTTTTGATCAGAGTAAAACGGCCTACAATTAATTTATACGAGGCGCTGAAATACGGACAAAATTTGAAGGATCTATTGGCCAAATGACAAACTTTAGTAAAACAAACCAACGAGAGAACGAACGAATGAACTTTAAACAAGTACTTTAAAACTTAAGAGTGCCTAGAGAATCTGGGAATCTGTCTTACCCGGCCCAGTAGGTGCCACCGGCTTGACTTGTCCAAGCACGTTGTTGAGGGAGCTGATGAACTGCTGCTGGACACTGGGAAGGTCAGAGAATTCATTGATGGACTGTGCATAGGTAGGATCATTGGCAATTCTCTGCACCTCTCTGCTCGAATTTCTGGTGCCGATGCCAAAAATCGAGATCCCGCTCTCTTTCAGGGCGGAGGCAGGTTCGTCTACGTTATCGCTTGACCGTCCTCCACTGAGGAGGATGAGAATCTGAGGGACACCCTCTTGCCTTCTACTGCCCGCCGAGGCGGTGAAGACATTGTCCCTCACGTACTGGAGAGCTGCCCCTGTGTTGAGGGGTCTCCCGCCTCTATGCCTCAGACCTCTGACAGAGTTCAAGATCTCCCCCTTTGTTGCATAGCTATTCAGATTGAAATTGACCTCTGCGTCTCGACTGTACTGCACCACGGATACACGGTCTCTGTTTGCTTCTATGTTGAATTGCTCTACTAATCTTTGCACAAAGTCACGCATCACTGGGAAAGTATTTCTAGTGCCATCTGAACCGTCCAGCAGAAACACTACGTCCTTTCTGGGCATGGCGTCATCAGCTAGGAAAAAAAAACAGCGTCATTAACACCAGGGCATTTCAAATCATCTTCAGAACGTCACATTAGTTCACTACCTCCTTGACTACCTAAGCTGTGAGTAATCAACAAGGCACAGCCTTTCAGCTAGCTCTCGTAAAGTTCTTGCATGCACATACCGGTCGGAGTCGGGGAAGTTGTAGTGACGGACATTGCAACAGCCTGGACAGAGGCCAGCAGCTGCTCTTGGACATTTGGGAGCTCACTGAAGTCGGACACGGACAGAGCATAACTGGGGTCATGGGAAATATTCTGCAATTCTCTGCTGTCAGAGCCCCTGGATCCTATTCCCAAGGTCAAGACGCCAAGCTCTTTCAGAGAGGAGGCTGCTGCATCGACACTGTCAAATGACCTTCCCCCGCTTAGCAGGATCAGTATCTGCGGCACCCCCTCCAGCCGTCTGCTGCCGGAGGAGGCGGTGAAGACATTGTCTCTGACGTACTTCAGAGCTGCCCCCGTGTTGAGGGGCCTGCCTCCTTTGTGTCTCAGGCCTCTGACACGGTCAAGAATGTCTTCCTTTGTCGTGTAGCTATTCAGATAGAAATGGACCTCAGCGTCTCTACTGTACTGCACCACAGAAACACGGTCTTTGTTGGCCTCTAGGTCGAATTGCTCCACTACTCTTTGCACAAAGTCACGCATAGCTGGGAAAGAATTCCTAGTGCCTTCTGAACCGTCCAGAAGAAACACTACATCCTTTTTGGGTGTGGTATATTGAGCTAGGAGGGGGTGGGGAAATACAAAAACATTCATTAATGCTGAGTAATGTCGACAATGTTCATTAACCTTCCGAATATCATATCAGTTCACCACCTGAGTAGCAGTCTAAGCTCACAAACAAACAAAGAAACAAAGAAACAAACAAAAACAAGTAGGGGCATTCAGTAGAAAGACGAGACACAGCTTAAAGTTCTGCCATGCACATACCGGTAACAGTTGGCGAAGTTGGTGTGACGGGAATTGCAACAGCTTGCACAGAGGCCAGCAGCTGGTCTTGGACATTTGGGAGCTCACTGAAGTCGGACACGGTCAGAGCATAATTGGGGTCGTATGAAATTCTCTGCAGTTCTCTGCTGTCAGAGCCCCTAGATCCTATTCCAAAGGTCAAGACACCAAGCTCTTTCAGAGAGGAGGCTGCCGCATCAACATTGTCAGATGACCTTCCTCCGCTAAGCAAAACTAGTATCTGAGGCACACCCTCCAGCCGCCTGCTGCCAGAGGAGGCAGTAAAGACATTGTCTCTGACGTACTGGAGAGATGCCCCCGTGTAGAGGGGTCTGCCTCCCTTGTGCCTCAGACCTTTGACACGGTCGAGAATGTCTTCCTTTGTCGTGTACGTGTTCAGATAGAAATTGACCTCTGCGTCTCTGCTGTACTGGACCACAGAAACGCGATCTCTGTTCTCAGCTATGTCCAATCCCTCCACCATTCTTTTCAAAAACTCTTTCACTGCTGGGAACCCATTTCTAGTGGCATCCGATCCGTCCAGCAGGAAGACAACATCTCTCCTCTGCCTACGGCCCTCGGCTAAGAAATAATATTCATGGGTCAGATGGGGGACAATGTAAAGGAAAAAAAAAAGATGCATATTGCGTCACACGGTTAGTGCTTTGTTGTTAATTGTGCTTTCTGACTTTTTAATCTTGCGTCACCACCCGTAAAGTTTTAAAACTCAGGAAGAAATACTTTTCCTTCTGTGACTCATTAGTACTGTACAGCACACATCTCTACAAACATAAAAGCCGAGAGAAAGTGGAGAAAGCCGGTTTGGCTTTTTCTTACCTATCGTGGTGGTACTGACAGTCGTGCCTTCTACAAAGACTGTGTCAATGTTGCTGAAAAGCTCCTCTTGGACACTGGGAAGGTCAGCAAAGTCACTCACTGAGAGTGCATAATTAGGCTCATGGGAGATCCTCTGGAGTTCCCTGCTGTCTGAGCTCCTTGACCCTATCCCAAAGATAAGCACTCCCATCTCCTTCAGGGATGAGGCCGGCGTGTCAACATTATCAAATGACCTTCCACCACTCAGCAGAATCAGTAACTGAGGCACACCTTCTACACGTCTGCTACCAGAAGAGGCGGTGAAGACATTGTCCTTCACGTACTGCAGAGCTGCCCCTGTGTTGAGGGGTCTCCCTCCTTTGTGCCTCAGGCCCCTGACCGTGTCAAGCACGTCCTCCTTTCTTGAGTATGTGTTAAGATAGAAATGGGCCTCTGGATCTCTGCTGTACTGGACCACGGACACACGGTCTCTGTTCTCAGACAAATTTAGCCTCTCCAAAATCCTTTCAACAAAGTCGCGCATCGCAGGGAAAGAGCTCCTAGTGCCATCTGAGCCATCCAGCAGGAACACTACATCCCTCCTTCGCTCAGCTACGGCTAGCGAAACGGAACACAAAGTCACATTGAGCACTCGGCATCTGACATTATTGTCTGTAGGCGTATGCATGCATCTAGTCGGCAACTGCAAACGGGAAACAACTCTCCCGTCCTTTACGTTCCTTTATAACCAGCCCAACGACCAAACGTTAGGCCCGCCTGCTATAGTAACACCTCGTTTTGATCAGAGTAAAACGGCCTACAATTAATTTATACGAGGCGCTGAAATACGGACAAAATTTGAAGGATCTATTGGCCAAATGACAAACTTTAGTAAAACAAACCAACGAGAGAACGAACGAATGAACTTTAAACAAGTACTTTAAAACTTAAGAGTGCCTAGAGAATCTGGGAATCTGTCTTACCCGGCCCAGTAGGTGCCACCGGCTTGACTTGTCCAAGCACGTTGTTGAGGGAGCTGATGAACTGCTGCTGGACACTGGGAAGGTCAGAGAATTCATTGATGGACTGTGCATAGGTAGGATCATTGGCAATTCTCTGCACCTCTCTGCTCGAATTTCTGGTGCCGATGCCAAAAATCGAGATCCCGCTCTCTTTCAGGGCGGAGGCAGGTTCGTCTACGTTATCGCTTGACCGTCCTCCACTGAGGAGGATGAGAATCTGAGGGACACCCTCTTGCCTTCTACTGCCCGCCGAGGCGGTGAAGACATTGTCCCTCACGTACTGGAGAGCTGCCCCTGTGTTGAGGGGTCTCCCGCCTCTATGCCTCAGACCTCTGACAGAGTTCAAGATCTCCCCCTTTGTTGCATAGCTATTCAGATTGAAATTGACCTCTGCGTCTCGACTGTACTGCACCACGGATACACGGTCTCTGTTTGCTTCTATGTTGAATTGCTCTACTAATCTTTGCACAAAGTCACGCATCACTGGGAAAGTATTTCTAGTGCCATCTGAACCGTCCAGCAGAAACACTACGTCCTTTCTGGGCATGGCGTCATCAGCTAGGAAAAAAAAACAGCGTCATTAACACCAGGGCATTTCAAAACATCTTCAGAACGTCACATTAGTTCACTACCTCCTTGACTACCTAAGCTGTGAGTAATCAACAAGGCACAGCCTTTCAGCTAGCTCTCGTAAAGTTCTTGCATGCACATACCGGTCGGAGTCGGGGAAGTTGTAGTGACGGACATTGCAACAGCCTGGACAGAGGCCAGCAGCTGCTCTTGGACATTTGGGAGCTCACTGAAGTCGGACACGGACAGAGCATAACTGGGGTCATGGGAAATATTCTGCAATTCTCTGCTGTCAGAGCCCCTGGATCCTATTCCCAAGGTCAAGACGCCAAGCTCTTTCAGAGAGGAGGCTGCTGCATCGACACTGTCAAATGACCTTCCCCCGCTTAGCAGGATCAGTATCTGCGGCACCCCCTCCAGCCGTCTGCTGCCGGAGGAGGCGGTGAAGACATTGTCTCTGACGTACTTCAGAGCTGCCCCCGTGTTGAGGGGCCTGCCTCCTTTGTGTCTCAGGCCTCTGACACGGTCAAGAATGTCTTCCTTTGTCGTGTAGCTATTCAGATAGAAATGGACCTCAGCGTCTCTACTGTACTGCACCACAGAAACACGGTCTTTGTTGGCCTCTAGGTCGAATTGCTCCACTACTCTTTGCACAAAGTCACGCATAGCTGGGAAAGAATTCCTAGTGCCTTCTGAACCGTCCAGAAGAAACACTACATCCTTTTTGGGTGTGGTATATTGAGCTAGGAGGGGGTGGGGAAATACAAAAACATTCATTAATGCTGAGTAATGTCGACAATGTTCATTAACCTTCCGAATATCATATCAGTTCACCACCTGAGTAGCAGTCTAAGCTCACAAACAAACAAAGAAACAAAGAAACAAACAAAAACAAGTAGGGGCATTCAGTAGAAAGACGAGACACAGCTTAAAGTTCTGCCATGCACATACCGGTAACAGTTGGCGAAGTTGGTGTGACGGGAATTGCAACAGCTTGCACAGAGGCCAGCAGCTGGTCTTGGACATTTGGGAGCTCACTGAAGTCGGACACGGTCAGAGCATAATTGGGGTCGTATGAAATTCTCTGCAGTTCTCTGCTGTCAGAGCCCCTAGATCCTATTCCAAAGGTCAAGACACCAAGCTCTTTCAGAGAGGAGGCTGCCGCATCAACATTGTCAGATGACCTTCCTCCGCTAAGCAAAACTAGTATCTGAGGCACACCCTCCAGCCGCCTGCTGCCAGAGGAGGCAGTAAAGACATTGTCTCTGACGTACTGGAGAGATGCCCCCGTGTAGAGGGGTCTGCCTCCCTTGTGCCTCAGACCTTTGACACGGTCGAGAATGTCTTCCTTTGTCGTGTACGTGTTCAGATAGAAATTGACCTCTGCGTCTCTGCTGTACTGGACCACAGAAACGCGATCTCTGTTCTCAGCTATGTCCAATCCCTCCACCATTCTTTTCAAAAACTCTTTCACTGCTGGGAACCCATTTCTAGTGGCATCCGATCCGTCCAGCAGGAAGACAACATCTCTCCTCTGCCTACGGCCCTCGGCTAAGAAATAATATTCATGGGTCAGATGGGGGACAATGTAAAGGAAAAAAAAAAGATGCATATTGCGTCACACGGTTAGTGCTTTGTTGTTAATTGTGCTTTCTGACTTTTTAATCTTGCGTCACCACCCGTAAAGTTTTAAAACTCAGGAAGAAATACTTTTCCTTCTGTGACTCATTAGTACTGTACAGCACACATCTCTACAAACATAAAAGCCGAGAGAAAGTGGAGAAAGCCGGTTTGGCTTTTTCTTACCTATCGTGGTGGTACTGACAGTCGTGCCTTCTACAAAGACTGTGTCAATGTTGCTGAAAAGCTCCTCTTGGACACTGGGAAGGTCAGCAAAGTCACTCACTGAGAGTGCATAATTAGGCTCATGGGAGATCCTCTGGAGTTCCCTGCTGTCTGAGCTCCTTGTCCCTATCCCAAAGATAAGCACTCCCATCTCCTTCAGGGATGAGGCCGGCGTGTCAACATTATCAAATGACCTTCCACCACTCAGCAGAATCAGTAACTGAGGCACACCTTCTACACGTCTGCTACCAGAAGAGGCAGTGAAGACATTGTCCTTCACGTACTGCAGAGCTGCCCCTGTGTTGAGGGGTCTCCCTCCTTTGTGCCTCAGGCCCCTGACCGTGTCAAGCACGTCCTCCTTTCTTGAGTATGTGTTAAGATAGAAATGGGCCTCTGGATCTCTGCTGTACTGGACCACGGACACACGGTCTCTGTTCTCAGACAAATTTAGCCTCTCCAAAATCCTTTCAACAAAGTCGCGCATCGCAGGGAAAGAGCTCCTAGTGCCATCTGAGCCATCCAGCAGGAACACTACATCCCTCCTTCGCTGAGCTACGGCTAGCGAAACGGAACACAAAGTCACATTGAGCACTCGGCATCTGACATTATTGTCTGTAGGCGTATGCATGCATCTAGTCGGCAACTGCAAACGGGAAACAACTCTCCCGTCCTTTACGTTCCTTTATAACCAGCCCAACGACCAAACGTTAGGCCCGCCTGCTATAGTAACACCTCGTTTTGATCAGAGTAAAACGGCCTACAATTAATTTATACGAGGCGCTGAAATACGGACAAAATTTGAAGGATCTATTGGCCAAATGACAAACTTTAGTAAAACAAACCAACGAGAGAACGAACGAATGAACTTTAAACAAGTACTTTAAAACTTAAGAGTGCCTAGAGAATCTGGGAATCTGTCTTACCCGGCCCAGTAGGTGCCACCGGCTTGACTTGTCCAAGCACGTTGTTGAGGGAGCTGATGAACTGCTGCTGGACACTGGGAAGGTCAGAGAATTCATTGATGGACTGTGCATAGGTAGGATCATTGGCAATTCTCTGCACCTCTCTGCTCGAATTTCTGGTGCCGATGCCAAAAATCGAGATCCCGCTCTCTTTCAGGGCGGAGGCAGGTTCGTCTACGTTATCGCTTGACCGTCCTCCACTGAGGAGGATGAGAATCTGAGGGACACCCTCTTGCCTTCTACTGCCCGCCGAGGCGGTGAAGACATTGTCCCTCACGTACTGGAGAGCTGCCCCTGTGTTGAGGGGTCTCCCGCCTCTATGCCTCAGACCTCTGACAGAGTTCAAGATCTCCCCCTTTGTTGCATAGCTATTCAGATTGAAATTGACCTCTGCGTCTCGACTGTACTGCACCACGGATACACGGTCTCTGTTTGCTTCTATGTTGAATTGCTCTACTAATCTTTGCACAAAGTCACGCATCACTGGGAAAGTATTTCTAGTGCCATCTGAACCGTCCAGCAGAAACACTACGTCCTTTCTGGGCATGGCGTCATCAGCTAGGAAAAAAAAACAGCGTCATTAACACCAGGGCATTTCAAAACATCTTCAGAACGTCACATTAGTTCACTACCTCCTTGACTACCTAAGCTGTGAGTAATCAACAAGGCACAGCCTTTCAGCTAGCTCTCGTAAAGTTCTTGCATGCACATACCGGTCGGAGTCGGGGAAGTTGTAGTGACGGACATAGCAACAGCCTGGACAGAGGCCAGCAGCTGCTCTTGGACATTTGGGAGCTCACTGAAGTCGGACACGGACAGAGCATAACTGGGGTCATGGGAAATATTCTGCAATTCTCTGCTGTCAGAGCCCCTGGATCCTATTCCCAAGGTCAAGACGCCAAGCTCTTTCAGAGAGGAGGCTGCTGCATCGACACTGTCAAATGACCTTCCCCCGCTTAGCAGGATCAGTATCTGCGGCACCCCCTCCAGCCGTCTGCTGCCGGAGGAGGCGGTGAAGACATTGTCTCTGACGTACTTCAGAGCTGCCCCCGTGTTGAGGGGCCTGCCTCCTTTGTGTCTCAGGCCTCTGACACGGTCAAGAATGTCTTCCTTTGTCGTGTAGCTATTCAGATAGAAATGGACCTCAGCGTCTCTACTGTACTGCACCACAGAAACACGGTCTTTGTTGGCCTCTAGGTCGAATTGCTCCACTACTCTTTGCACAAAGTCACGCATAGCTGGGAAAGAATTCCTAGTGCCTTCTGAACCGTCCAGAAGAAACACTACATCCTTTTTGGGTGTGGTATATTGAGCTAGGAGGGGGTGGGGAAATACAAAAACATTCATTAATGCTGAGTAATGTCGACAATGTTCATTAACCTTCCGAATATCATATCAGTTCACCACCTGAGTAGCAGTCTAAGCTCACAAACAAACAAAGAAACAAAGAAACAAACAAAAACAAGTAGGGGCATTCAGTAGAAAGACGAGACACAGCTTAAAGTTCTGCCATGCACATACCGGTAACAGTTGGCGAAGTTGGTGTGACGGGAATTGCAACAGCTTGCACAGAGGCCAGCAGCTGGTCTTGGACATTTGGGAGCTCACTGAAGTCGGACACGGTCAGAGCATAATTGGGGTCGTATGAAATTCTCTGCAGTTCTCTGCTGTCAGAGCCCCTAGATCCTATTCCAAAGGTCAAGACACCAAGCTCTTTCAGAGAGGAGGCTGCCGCATCAACATTGTCAGATGACCTTCCTCCGCTAAGCAAAACTAGTATCTGAGGCACACCCTCCAGCCGCCTGCTGCCAGAGGAGGCAGTAAAGACATTGTCTCTGACGTACTGGAGAGATGCCCCCGTGTAGAGGGGTCTGCCTCCCTTGTGCCTCAGACCTTTGACACGGTCGAGAATGTCTTCCTTTGTCGTGTACGTGTTCAGATAGAAATTGACCTCTGCGTCTCTGCTGTACTGGACCACAGAAACGCGATCTCTGTTCTCAGCTATGTCCAATCCCTCCACCATTCTTTTCAAAAACTCTTTCACTGCTGGGAACCCATTTCTAGTGGCATCCGATCCGTCCAGCAGGAAGACAACATCTCTCCTCTGCCTACGGCCCTCGGCTAAGAAATAATATTCATGGGTCAGATGGGGGACAATGTAAAGGAAAAAAAAAAGATGCATATTGCGTCACACGGTTAGTGCTTTGTTGTTAATTGTGCTTTCTGACTTTTTAATCTTGCGTCACCACCCGTAAAGTTTTAAAACTCAGGAAGAAATACTTTTCCTTCTGTGACTCATTAGTACTGTACAGCACACATCTCTACAAACATAAAAGCCGAGAGAAAGTGGAGAAAGCCGGTTTGGCTTTTTCTTACCTATCGTGGTGGTACTGACAGTCGTGCCTTCTACAAAGACTGTGTCAATGTTGCTGAAAAGCTCCTCTTGGACACTGGGAAGGTCAGCAAAGTCACTCACTGAGAGTGCATAATTAGGCTCATGGGAGATCCTCTGGAGTTCCCTGCTGTCTGAGCTCCTTGACCCTATCCCAAAGATAAGCACTCCCATCTCCTTCAGGGATGAGGCCGGCGTGTCAACATTATCAAATGACCTTCCACCACTCAGCAGAATCAGTAACTGAGGCACACCTTCTACACGTCTGCTACCAGAAGAGGCGGTGAAGACATTGTCCTTCACGTACTGCAGAGCTGCCCCTGTGTTGAGGGGTCTCCCTCCTTTGTGCCTCAGGCCCCTGACCGTGTCAAGCACGTCCTCCTTTCTTGAGTATGTGTTAAGATAGAAATGGGCCTCTGGATCTCTGCTGTACTGGACCACGGACACACGGTCTCTGTTCTCAGACAAATTTAGCCTCTCCAAAATCCTTTCAACAAAGTCGCGCATCGCAGGGAAAGAGCTCCTAGTGCCATCTGAGCCATCCAGCAGGAACACTACATCCCTCCTTCGCTGAGCTACGGCTAGCGAAACGGAACACAAAGTCACATTGAGCACTCGGCATCTGACATTATTGTCTGTAGGCGTATGCATGCATCTAGTCGGCAACTGCAAACGGGAAACAACTCTCCCGTCCTTTACGTTCCTTTATAACCAGCCCAACGACCAAACGTTAGGCCCGCCTGCTATAGTAACACCTCGTTTTGATCAGAGTAAAACGGCCTACAATTAATTTATACGAGGCGCTGAAATACGGACAAAATTTGAAGGATCTATTGGCCAAATGACAAACTTTAGTAAAACAAACCAACGAGAGAACGAACGAATGAACTTTAAACAAGTACTTTAAAACTTAAGAGTGCCTAGAGAATCTGGGAATCTGTCTTACCCGGCCCAGTAGGTGCCACCGGCTTGACTTGTCCAAGCACGTTGTTGAGGGAGCTGATGAACTGCTGCTGGACACTGGGAAGGTCAGAGAATTCATTGATGGACTGTGCATAGGTAGGATCATTGGCAATTCTCTGCACCTCTCTGCTCGAATTTCTGGTGCCGATGCCAAAAATCGAGATCCCGCTCTCTTTCAGGGCGGAGGCAGGTTCGTCTACGTTATCGCTTGACCGTCCTCCACTGAGGAGGATGAGAATCTGAGGGACACCCTCTTGCCTTCTACTGCCCGCCGAGGCGGTGAAGACATTGTCCCTCACGTACTGGAGAGCTGCCCCTGTGTTGAGGGGTCTCCCGCCTCTATGCCTCAGACCTCTGACAGAGTTCAAGATCTCCCCCTTTGTTGCATAGCTATTCAGATTGAAATTGACCTCTGCGTCTCGACTGTACTGCACCACGGATACACGGTCTCTGTTTGCTTCTATGTTGAATTGCTCTACTAATCTTTGCACAAAGTCACGCATCACTGGGAAAGTATTTCTAGTGCCATCTGAACCGTCCAGCAGAAACACTACGTCCTTTCTGGGCATGGCGTCATCAGCTAGGAAAAAAAAACAGCGTCATTAACACCAGGGCATTTCAAAACATCTTCAGAACGTCACATTAGTTCACTACCTCCTTGACTACCTAAGCTGTGAGTAATCAACAAGGCACAGCCTTTCAGCTAGCTCTCGTAAAGTTCTTGCATGCACATACCGGTCGGAGTCGGGGAAGTTGTAGTGACGGACATAGCAACAGCCTGGACAGAGGCCAGCAGCTGCTCTTGGACATTTGGGAGCTCACTGAAGTCGGACACGGACAGAGCATAACTGGGGTCATGGGAAATATTCTGCAATTCTCTGCTGTCAGAGCCCCTGGATCCTATTCCCAAGGTCAAGACGCCAAGCTCTTTCAGAGAGGAGGCTGCTGCATCGACACTGTCAAATGACCTTCCCCCGCTTAGCAGGATCAGTATCTGCGGCACCCCCTCCAGCCGTCTGCTGCCGGAGGAGGCGGTGAAGACATTGTCTCTGACGTACTTCAGAGCTGCCCCCGTGTTGAGGGGCCTGCCTCCTTTGTGTCTCAGGCCTCTGACACGGTCAAGAATGTCTTCCTTTGTCGTGTAGCTATTCAGATAGAAATGGACCTCAGCGTCTCTACTGTACTGCACCACAGAAACACGGTCTTTGTTGGCCTCTAGGTCGAATTGCTCCACTACTCTTTGCACAAAGTCACGCATAGCTGGGAAAGAATTCCTAGTGCCTTCTGAACCGTCCAGAAGAAACACTACATCCTTTTTGGGTGTGGTATATTGAGCTAGGAGGGGGTGGGGAAATACAAAAACATTCATTAATGCTGAGTAATGTCGACAATGTTCATTAACCTTCCGAATATCATATCAGTTCACCACCTGAGTAGCAGTCTAAGCTCACAAACAAACAAAGAAACAAAGAAACAAACAAAAACAAGTAGGGGCATTCAGTAGAAAGACGAGACACAGCTTAAAGTTCTGCCATGCACATACCGGTAACAGTTGGCGAAGTTGGTGTGACGGGAATTGCAACAGCTTGCACAGAGGCCAGCAGCTGGTCTTGGACATTTGGGAGCTCACTGAAGTCGGACACGGTCAGAGCATAATTGGGGTCGTATGAAATTCTCTGCAGTTCTCTGCTGTCAGAGCCCCTAGATCCTATTCCAAAGGTCAAGACACCAAGCTCTTTCAGAGAGGAGGCTGCCGCATCAACATTGTCAGATGACCTTCCTCCGCTAAGCAAAACTAGTATCTGAGGCACACCCTCCAGCCGCCTGCTGCCAGAGGAGGCAGTAAAGACATTGTCTCTGACGTACTGGAGAGATGCCCCCGTGTAGAGGGGTCTGCCTCCCTTGTGCCTCAGACCTTTGACACGGTCGAGAATGTCTTCCTTTGTCGTGTACGTGTTCAGATAGAAATTGACCTCTGCGTCTCTGCTGTACTGGACCACAGAAACGCGATCTCTGTTCTCAGCTATGTCCAATCCCTCCACCATTCTTTTCAAAAACTCTTTCACTGCTGGGAACCCATTTCTAGTGGCATCCGATCCGTCCAGCAGGAAGACAACATCTCTCCTCTGCCTACGGCCCTCGGCTAAGAAATAATATTCATGGGTCAGATGGGGGACAATGTAAAGGAAAAAAAAAAGATGCATATTGCGTCACACGGTTAGTGCTTTGTTGTTAATTGTGCTTTCTGACTTTTTAATCTTGCGTCACCACCCGTAAAGTTTTAAAACTCAGGAAGAAATACTTTTCCTTCTGTGACTCATTAGTACTGTACAGCACACATCTCTACAAACATAAAAGCCGAGAGAAAGTGGAGAAAGCCGGTTTGGCTTTTTCTTACCTATCGTGGTGGTACTGACAGTCGTGCCTTCTACAAAGACTGTGTCAATGTTGCTGAAAAGCTCCTCTTGGACACTGGGAAGGTCAGCAAAGTCACTCACTGAGAGTGCATAATTAGGCTCATGGGAGATCCTCTGGAGTTCCCTGCTGTCTGAGCTCCTTGACCCTATCCCAAAGATAAGCACTCCCATCTCCTTCAGGGATGAGGCCGGCGTGTCAACATTATCAAATGACCTTCCACCACTCAGCAGAATCAGTAACTGAGGCACACCTTCTACACGTCTGCTACCAGAAGAGGCGGTGAAGACATTGTCCTTCACGTACTGCAGAGCTGCCCCTGTGTTGAGGGGTCTCCCTCCTTTGTGCCTCAGGCCCCTGACCGTGTCAAGCACGTCCTCCTTTCTTGAGTATGTGTTAAGATAGAAATGGGCCTCTGGATCTCTGCTGTACTGGACCACGGACACACGGTCTCTGTTCTCAGACAAATTTAGCCTCTCCAAAATCCTTTCAACAAAGTCGCGCATCGCAGGGAAAGAGCTCCTAGTGCCATCTGAGCCATCCAGCAGGAACACTACATCCCTCCTTCGCTGAGCTACGGCTAGCGAAACGGAACACAAAGTCACATTGAGCACTCGGCATCTGACATTATTGTCTGTAGGCGTATGCATGCATCTAGTCGGCAACTGCAAACGGGAAACAACTCTCCCGTCCTTTACGTTCCTTTATAACCAGCCCAACGACCAAACGTTAGGCCCGCCTGCTATAGTAACACCTCGTTTTGATCAGAGTAAAACGGCCTACAATTAATTTATACGAGGCGCTGAAATACGGACAAAATTTGAAGGATCTATTGGCCAAATGACAAACTTTAGTAAAACAAACCAACGAGAGAACGAACGAATGAACTTTAAACAAGTACTTTAAAACTTAAGAGTGCCTAGAGAATCTGGGAATCTGTCTTACCCGGCCCAGTAGGTGCCACCGGCTTGACTTGTCCAAGCACGTTGTTGAGGGAGCTGATGAACTGCTGCTGGACACTGGGAAGGTCAGAGAATTCATTGATGGACTGTGCATAGGTAGGATCATTGGCAATTCTCTGCACCTCTCTGCTCGAATTTCTGGTGCCGATGCCAAAAATCGAGATCCCGCTCTCTTTCAGGGCGGAGGCAGGTTCGTCTACGTTATCGCTTGACCGTCCTCCACTGAGGAGGATGAGAATCTGAGGGACACCCTCTTGCCTTCTACTGCCCGCCGAGGCGGTGAAGACATTGTCCCTCACGTACTGGAGAGCTGCCCCTGTGTTGAGGGGTCTCCCGCCTCTATGCCTCAGACCTCTGACAGAGTTCAAGATCTCCCCCTTTGTTGCATAGCTATTCAGATTGAAATTGACCTCTGCGTCTCGACTGTACTGCACCACGGATACACGGTCTCTGTTTGCTTCTATGTTGAATTGCTCTACTAATCTTTGCACAAAGTCACGCATCACTGGGAAAGTATTTCTAGTGCCATCTGAACCGTCCAGCAGAAACACTACGTCCTTTCTGGGCATGGCGTCATCAGCTAGGAAAAAAAAACAGCGTCATTAACACCAGGGCATTTCAAAACATCTTCAGAACGTCACATTAGTTCACTACCTCCTTGACTACCTAAGCTGTGAGTAATCAACAAGGCACAGCCTTTCAGCTAGCTCTCGTAAAGTTCTTGCATGCACATACCGGTCGGAGTCGGGGAAGTTGTAGTGACGGACATTGCAACAGCCTGGACAGAGGCCAGCAGCTGCTCTTGGACATTTGGGAGCTCACTGAAGTCGGACACGGACAGAGCATAACTGGGGTCATGGGAAATATTCTGCAATTCTCTGCTGTCAGAGCCCCTGGATCCTATTCCCAAGGTCAAGACGCCAAGCTCTTTCAGAGAGGAGGCTGCTGCATCGACACTGTCAAATGACCTTCCCCCGCTTAGCAGGATCAGTATCTGCGGCACCCCCTCCAGCCGTCTGCTGCCGGAGGAGGCGGTGAAGACATTGTCTCTGACGTACTTCAGAGCTGCCCCCGTGTTGAGGGGCCTGCCTCCTTTGTGTCTCAGGCCTCTGACACGGTCAAGAATGTCTTCCTTTGTCGTGTAGCTATTCAGATAGAAATGGACCTCAGCGTCTCTACTGTACTGCACCACAGAAACACGGTCTTTGTTGGCCTCTAGGTCGAATTGCTCCACTACTCTTTGCACAAAGTCACGCATAGCTGGGAAAGAATTCCTAGTGCCTTCTGAACCGTCCAGAAGAAACACTACATCCTTTTTGGGTGTGGTATATTGAGCTAGGAGGGGGTGGGGAAATACAAAAACATTCATTAATGCTGAGTAATGTCGACAATGTTCATTAACCTTCCGAATATCATATCAGTTCACCACCTGAGTAGCAGTCTAAGCTCACAAACAAACAAAGAAACAAAGAAACAAACAAAAACAAGTAGGGGCATTCAGTAGAAAGACGAGACACAGCTTAAAGTTCTGCCATGCACATACCGGTAACAGTTGGCGAAGTTGGTGTGACGGGAATTGCAACAGCTTGCACAGAGGCCAGCAGCTGGTCTTGGACATTTGGGAGCTCACTGAAGTCGGACACGGTCAGAGCATAATTGGGGTCGTATGAAATTCTCTGCAGTTCTCTGCTGTCAGAGCCCCTAGATCCTATTCCAAAGGTCAAGACACCAAGCTCTTTCAGAGAGGAGGCTGCCGCATCAACATTGTCAGATGACCTTCCTCCGCTAAGCAAAACTAGTATCTGAGGCACACCCTCCAGCCGCCTGCTGCCAGAGGAGGCAGTAAAGACATTGTCTCTGACGTACTGGAGAGATGCCCCCGTGTAGAGGGGTCTGCCTCCCTTGTGCCTCAGACCTTTGACACGGTCGAGAATGTCTTCCTTTGTCGTGTACGTGTTCAGATAGAAATTGACCTCTGCGTCTCTGCTGTACTGGACCACAGAAACGCGATCTCTGTTCTCAGCTATGTCCAATCCCTCCACCATTCTTTTCAAAAACTCTTTCACTGCTGGGAACCCATTTCTAGTGGCATCCGATCCGTCCAGCAGGAAGACAACATCTCTCCTCTGCCTACGGCCCTCGGCTAAGAAATAATATTCATGGGTCAGATGGGGGACAATGTAAAGGAAAAAAAAAAGATGCATATTGCGTCACACGGTTAGTGCTTTGTTGTTAATTGTGCTTTCTGACTTTTTAATCTTGCGTCACCACCCGTAAAGTTTTAAAACTCAGGAAGAAATACTTTTCCTTCTGTGACTCATTAGTACTGTACAGCACACATCTCTACAAACATAAAAGCCGAGAGAAAGTGGAGAAAGCCGGTTTGGCTTTTTCTTACCTATCGTGGTGGTACTGACAGTCGTGCCTTCTACAAAGACTGTGTCAATGTTGCTGAAAAGCTCCTCTTGGACACTGGGAAGGTCAGCAAAGTCACTCACTGAGAGTGCATAATTAGGCTCATGGGAGATCCTCTGGAGTTCCCTGCTGTCTGAGCTCCTTGACCCTATCCCAAAGATAAGCACTCCCATCTCCTTCAGGGATGAGGCCGGCGTGTCAACATTATCAAATGACCTTCCACCACTCAGCAGAATCAGTAACTGAGGCACACCTTCTACACGTCTGCTACCAGAAGAGGCGGTGAAGACATTGTCCTTCACGTACTGCAGAGCTGCCCCTGTGTTGAGGGGTCTCCCTCCTTTGTGCCTCAGGCCCCTGACCATGTCAAGCACGTCCTCCTTTCTTGAGTATGTGTTAAGATAGAAATGGGCCTCTGGATCTCTGCTGTACTGGACCACGGACACACGGTCTCTGTTCTCAGACAAATTTAGCCTCTCCAAAATCCTTTCAACAAAGTCGCGCATCGCAGGGAAAGAGCTCCTAGTGCCATCTGAGCCATCCAGCAGGAACACTACATCCCTCCTTCGCTGAGCTACGGCTAGCGAAACGGAACACAAAGTCACATTGAGCACTCGGCATCTGACATTATTGTCTGTAGGCGTATGCATGCATCTAGTCGGCAACTGCAAACGGGAAACAACTCTCCCGTCCTTTACGTTCCTTTATAACCAGCCCAACGACCAAACGTTAGGCCCGCCTGCTATAGTAACACCTCGTTTTGATCAGAGTAAAACGGCCTACAATTAATTTATACGAGGCGCTGAAATACGGACAAAATTTGAAGGATCTATTGGCCAAATGACAAACTTTAGTAAAACAAACCAACGAGAGAACGAACGAATGAACTTTAAACAAGTACTTTAAAACTTAAGAGTGCCTAGAGAATCTGGGAATCTGTCTTACCCGGCCCAGTAGGTGCCACCGGCTTGACTTGTCCAAGCACGTTGTTGAGGGAGCTGATGAACTGCTGCTGGACACTGGGAAGGTCAGAGAATTCATTGATGGACTGTGCATAGGTAGGATCATTGGCAATTCTCTGCACCTCTCTGCTCGAATTTCTGGTGCCGATGCCAAAAATCGAGATCCCGCTCTCTTTCAGGGCGGAGGCAGGTTCGTCTACGTTATCGCTTGACCGTCCTCCACTGAGGAGGATGAGAATCTGAGGGACACCCTCTTGCCTTCTACTGCCCGCCGAGGCGGTGAAGACATTGTCCCTCACGTACTGGAGAGCTGCCCCTGTGTTGAGGGGTCTCCCGCCTCTATGCCTCAGACCTCTGACAGAGTTCAAGATCTCCCCCTTTGTTGCATAGCTATTCAGATTGAAATTGACCTCTGCGTCTCGACTGTACTGCACCACGGATACACGGTCTCTGTTTGCTTCTATGTTGAATTGCTCTACTAATCTTTGCACAAAGTCACGCATCACTGGGAAAGTATTTCTAGTGCCATCTGAACCGTCCAGCAGAAACACTACGTCCTTTCTGGGCATGGCGTCATCAGCTAGGAAAAAAAAACAGCGTCATTAACACCAGGGCATTTCAAAACATCTTCAGAACGTCACATTAGTTCACTACCTCCTTGACTACCTAAGCTGTGAGTAATCAACAAGGCACAGCCTTTCAGCTAGCTCTCGTAAAGTTCTTGCATGCACATACCGGTCGGAGTCGGGGAAGTTGTAGTGACGGACATTGCAACAGCCTGGACAGAGGCCAGCAGCTGCTCTTGGACATTTGGGAGCTCACTGAAGTCGGACACGGACAGAGCATAACTGGGGTCATGGGAAATATTCTGCAATTCTCTGCTGTCAGAGCCCCTGGATCCTATTCCCAAGGTCAAGACGCCAAGCTCTTTCAGAGAGGAGGCTGCTGCATCGACACTGTCAAATGACCTTCCCCCGCTTAGCAGGATCAGTATCTGCGGCACCCCCTCCAGCCGTCTGCTGCCGGAGGAGGCGGTGAAGACATTGTCTCTGACGTACTTCAGAGCTGCCCCCGTGTTGAGGGGCCTGCCTCCTTTGTGTCTCAGGCCTCTGACACGGTCAAGAATGTCTTCCTTTGTCGTGTAGCTATTCAGATAGAAATGGACCTCAGCGTCTCTACTGTACTGCACCACAGAAACACGGTCTTTGTTGGCCTCTAGGTCGAATTGCTCCACTACTCTTTGCACAAAGTCACGCATAGCTGGGAAAGAATTCCTAGTGCCTTCTGAACCGTCCAGAAGAAACACTACATCCTTTTTGGGTGTGGTATATTGAGCTAGGAGGGGGTGGGGAAATACAAAAACATTCATTAATGCTGAGTAATGTCGACAATGTTCATTAACCTTCCGAATATCATATCAGTTCACCACCTGAGTAGCAGTCTAAGCTCACAAACAAACAAAGAAACAAAGAAACAAACAAAAACAAGTAGGGGCATTCAGTAGAAAGACGAGACACAGCTTAAAGTTCTGCCATGCACATACCGGTAACAGTTGGCGAAGTTGGTGTGACGGGAATTGCAACAGCTTGCACAGAGGCCAGCAGCTGGTCTTGGACATTTGGGAGCTCACTGAAGTCGGACACGGTCAGAGCATAATTGGGGTCGTATGAAATTCTCTGCAGTTCTCTGCTGTCAGAGCCCCTAGATCCTATTCCAAAGGTCAAGACACCAAGCTCTTTCAGAGAGGAGGCTGCCGCATCAACATTGTCAGATGACCTTCCTCCGCTAAGCAAAACTAGTATCTGAGGCACACCCTCCAGCCGCCTGCTGCCAGAGGAGGCAGTAAAGACATTGTCTCTGACGTACTGGAGAGATGCCCCCGTGTAGAGGGGTCTGCCTCCCTTGTGCCTCAGACCTTTGACACGGTCGAGAATGTCTTCCTTTGTCGTGTACGTGTTCAGATAGAAATTGACCTCTGCGTCTCTGCTGTACTGGACCACAGAAACGCGATCTCTGTTCTCAGCTATGTCCAATCCCTCCACCATTCTTTTCAAAAACTCTTTCACTGCTGGGAACCCATTTCTAGTGGCATCCGATCCGTCCAGCAGGAAGACAACATCTCTCCTCTGCCTACGGCCCTCGGCTAAGAAATAATATTCATGGGTCAGATGGGGGACAATGTAAAGGAAAAAAAAAAGATGCATATTGCGTCACACGGTTAGTGCTTTGTTGTTAATTGTGCTTTCTGACTTTTTAATCTTGCGTCACCACCCGTAAAGTTTTAAAACTCAGGAAGAAATACTTTTCCTTCTGTGACTCATTAGTACTGTACAGCACACATCTCTACAAACATAAAAGCCGAGAGAAAGTGGAGAAAGCCGGTTTGGCTTTTTCTTACCTATCGTGGTGGTACTGACAGTCGTGCCTTCTACAAAGACTGTGTCAATGTTGCTGAAAAGCTCCTCTTGGACACTGGGAAGGTCAGCAAAGTCACTCACTGAGAGTGCATAATTAGGCTCATGGGAGATCCTCTGGAGTTCCCTGCTGTCTGAGCTCCTTGACCCTATCCCAAAGATAAGCACTCCCATCTCCTTCAGGGATGAGGCCGGCGTGTCAACATTATCAAATGACCTTCCACCACTCAGCAGAATCAGTAACTGAGGCACACCTTCTACACGTCTGCTACCAGAAGAGGCAGTGAAGACATTGTCCTTCACGTACTGCAGAGCTGCCCCTGTGTTGAGGGGTCTCCCTCCTTTGTGCCTCAGGCCCCTGACCGTGTCAAGCACGTCCTCCTTTCTTGAGTATGTGTTAAGATAGAAATGGGCCTCTGGATCTCTGCTGTACTGGACCACGGACACACGGTCTCTGTTCTCAGACAAATTTAGCCTCTCCAAAATCCTTTCAACAAAGTCGCGCATCGCAGGGAAAGAGCTCCTAGTGCCATCTGAGCCATCCAGCAGGAACACTACATCCCTCCTTCGCTGAGCTACGGCTAGCGAAACGGAACACAAAGTCACATTGAGCACTCGGCATCTGACATTATTGTCTGTAGGCGTATGCATGCATCTAGTCGGCAACTGCAAACGGGAAACAACTCTCCCGTCCTTTACGTTCCTTTATAACCAGCCCAACGACCAAACGTTAGGCCCGCCTGCTATAGTAACACCTCGTTTTGATCAGAGTAAAACGGCCTACAATTAATTTATACGAGGCGCTGAAATACGGACAAAATTTGAAGGATCTATTGGCCAAATGACAAACTTTAGTAAAACAAACCAACGAGAGAACGAACGAATGAACTTTAAACAAGTACTTTAAAACTTAAGAGTGCCTAGAGAATCTGGGAATCTGTCTTACCCGGCCCAGTAGGTGCCACCGGCTTGACTTGTCCAAGCACGTTGTTGAGGGAGCTGATGAACTGCTGCTGGACACTGGGAAGGTCAGAGAATTCATTGATGGACTGTGCATAGGTAGGATCATTGGCAATTCTCTGCACCTCTCTGCTCGAATTTCTGGTGCCGATGCCAAAAATCGAGATCCCGCTCTCTTTCAGGGCGGAGGCAGGTTCGTCTACGTTATCGCTTGACCGTCCTCCACTGAGGAGGATGAGAATCTGAGGGACACCCTCTTGCCTTCTA
Organism: Cirrhinus molitorella; assembly: GCA_033026305.1. NCBI lineage: Eukaryota > Metazoa > Chordata > Actinopteri > Cypriniformes > Cyprinidae > Cirrhinus > Cirrhinus molitorella. The sequence continues at coordinate 23,551,215 of CM065122.1, read as the reverse complement.
CTGCCCGCCGAGGCGGTGAAGACATTGTCCCTCACGTACTGGAGAGCTGCCCCTGTGTTGAGGGGTCTCCCGCCTCTATGCCTCAGACCTCTGACAGAGTTCAAGATCTCCCCCTTTGTTGCATAGCTATTCAGATTGAAATTGACCTCTGCGTCTCGACTGTACTGCACCACGGATACACGGTCTCTGTTTGCTTCTATGTTGAATTGCTCTACTAATCTTTGCACAAAGTCACGCATCACTGGGAAAGTATTTCTAGTGCCATCTGAACCGTCCAGCAGAAACACTACGTCCTTTCTGGGCATGGCGTCATCAGCTAGGAAAAAAAAACAGCGTCATTAACACCAGGGCATTTCAAAACATCTTCAGAACGTCACATTAGTTCACTACCTCCTTGATTACCTAAGCTGTGAGTAATCAACAAGGCACAGCCTTTCAGCTAGCTCTCGTAAAGTTCTTGCATGCACATACCGGTCGGAGTCGGGGAAGTTGTAGTGACGGACATAGCAACAGCCTGGACAGAGGCCAGCAGCTGCTCTTGGACATTTGGGAGCTCACTGAAGTCGGACACGGACAGAGCATAACTGGGGTCATGGGAAATATTCTGCAATTCTCTGCTGTCAGAGCCCCTGGATCCTATTCCCAAGGTCAAGACGCCAAGCTCTTTCAGAGAGGAGGCTGCTGCATCGACACTGTCAAATGACCTTCCCCCGCTTAGCAGGATCAGTATCTGCGGCACCCCCTCCAGCCGTCTGCTGCCGGAGGAGGCGGTGAAGACATTGTCTCTGACGTACTTCAGAGCTGCCCCCGTGTTGAGGGGCCTGCCTCCTTTGTGTCTCAGGCCTCTGACACGGTCAAGAATGTCTTCCTTTGTCGTGTAGCTATTCAGATAGAAATGGACCTCAGCGTCTCTACTGTACTGCACCACAGAAACACGGTCTTTGTTGGCCTCTAGGTCGAATTGCTCCACTACTCTTTGCACAAAGTCACGCATAGCTGGGAAAGAATTCCTAGTGCCTTCTGAACCGTCCAGAAGAAACACTACATCCTTTTTGGGTGTGGTATATTGAGCTAGGAGGGGGTGGGGAAATACAAAAACATTCATTAATGCTGAGTAATGTCGACAATGTTCATTAACCTTCCGAATATCATATCAGTTCACCACCTGAGTAGCAGTCTAAGCTCACAAACAAACAAAGAAACAAAGAAACAAACAAAAACAAGTAGGGGCATTCAGTAGAAAGACGAGACACAGCTTAAAGTTCTGCCATGCACATACCGGTAACAGTTGGCGAAGTTGGTGTGACGGGAATTGCAACAGCTTGCACAGAGGCCAGCAGCTGGTCTTGGACATTTGGGAGCTCACTGAAGTCGGACACGGTCAGAGCATAATTGGGGTCGTATGAAATTCTCTGCAGTTCTCTGCTGTCAGAGCCCCTAGATCCTATTCCAAAGGTCAAGACACCAAGCTCTTTCAGAGAGGAGGCTGCCGCATCAACATTGTCAGATGACCTTCCTCCGCTAAGCAAAACTAGTATCTGAGGCACACCCTCCAGCCGCCTGCTGCCAGAGGAGGCAGTAAAGACATTGTCTCTGACGTACTGGAGAGATGCCCCCGTGTAGAGGGGTCTGCCTCCCTTGTGCCTCAGACCTTTGACACGGTCGAGAATGTCTTCCTTTGTCGTGTACGTGTTCAGATAGAAATTGACCTCTGCGTCTCTGCTGTACTGGACCACAGAAACGCGATCTCTGTTCTCAGCTATGTCCAATCCCTCCACCATTCTTTTCAAAAACTCTTTCACTGCTGGGAACCCATTTCTAGTGGCATCCGATCCGTCCAGCAGGAAGACAACATCTCTCCTCTGCCTACGGCCCTCGGCTAAGAAATAATATTCATGGGTCAGATGGGGGACAATGTAAAGGAAAAAAAAAAGATGCATATTGCGTCACACGGTTAGTGCTTTGTTGTTAATTGTGCTTTCTGACTTTTTAATCTTGCGTCACCACCCGTAAAGTTTTAAAACTCAGGAAGAAATACTTTTCCTTCTGTGACTCATTAGTACTGTACAGCACACATCTCTACAAACATAAAAGCCGAGAGAAAGTGGAGAAAGCCGGTTTGGCTTTTTCTTACCTATCGTGGTGGTACTGACAGTCGTGCCTTCTACAAAGACTGTGTCAATGTTGCTGAAAAGCTCCTCTTGGACACTGGGAAGGTCAGCAAAGTCACTCACTGAGAGTGCATAATTAGGCTCATGGGAGATCCTCTGGAGTTCCCTGCTGTCTGAGCTCCTTGACCCTATCCCAAAGATAAGCACTCCCATCTCCTTCAGGGATGAGGCCGGCGTGTCAACATTATCAAATGACCTTCCACCACTCAGCAGAATCAGTAACTGAGGCACACCTTCTACACGTCTGCTACCAGAAGAGGCAGTGAAGACATTGTCCTTCACGTACTGCAGAGCTGCCCCTGTGTTGAGGGGTCTCCCTCCTTTGTGCCTCAGGCCCCTGACCGTGTCAAGCACGTCCTCCTTTCTTGAGTATGTGTTAAGATAGAAATGGGCCTCTGGATCTCTGCTGTACTGGACCACGGACACACGGTCTCTGTTCTCAGACAAATTTAGCCTCTCCAAAATCCTTTCAACAAAGTCGCGCATCGCAGGGAAAGAGCTCCTAGTGCCATCTGAGCCATCCAGCAGGAACACTACATCCCTCCTTCGCTGAGCTACGGCTAGCGAAACGGAACACAAAGTCACATTGAGCACTCGGCATCTGACATTATTGTCTGTAGGCGTATGCATGCATCTAGTCGGCAACTGCAAACGGGAAACAACTCTCCCGTCCTTTACGTTCCTTTATAACCAGCCCAACGACCAAACGTTAGGCCCGCCTGCTATAGTAACACCTCGTTTTGATCAGAGTAAAACGGCCTACAATTAATTTATACGAGGCGCTGAAATACGGACAAAATTTGAAGGATCTATTGGCCAAATGACAAACTTTAGTAAAACAAACCAACGAGAGAACGAACGAATGAACTTTAAACAAGTACTTTAAAACTTAAGAGTGCCTAGAGAATCTGGGAATCTGTCTTACCCGGCCCAGTAGGTGCCACCGGCTTGACTTGTCCAAGCACGTTGTTGAGGGAGCTGATGAACTGCTGCTGGACACTGGGAAGGTCAGAGAATTCATTGATGGACTGTGCATAGGTAGGATCATTGGCAATTCTCTGCACCTCTCTGCTCAAATTTCTGGTGCCGATGCCAAAAATCGAGATCCCGCTCTCTTTCAGGGCGGAGGCAGGTTCGTCTACGTTATCGCTTGACCGTCCTCCACTGAGGAGGATGAGAATCTGAGGGACACCCTCTTGCCTTCTACTGCCCGCCGAGGCGGTGAAGACATTGTCCCTCACATACTGGAGAGCTGCCCCTGTGTTGAGGGGTCTCCCGCCTCTATGCCTCAGACCTCTGACAGAGTTCAAGATCTCCCCCTTTGTTGCATAGCTATTCAGATTGAAATTGACCTCTGCGTCTCGACTGTACTGCACCACGGATACACGGTCTCTGTTTGCTTCTATGTTGAATTGCTCTACTAATCTTTGCACAAAGTCACGCATTACTGGGAAAGTATTTCTAGTGCCATCTGAACCGTCCAGCAGAAACACTACGTCCTTTCTGGGCATGGCGTCATCAGCTAGGAAAAAAAAACAGCGTCATTAACACCAGGGCATTTCAAAACATCTTCAGAACGTCACATTAGTTCACTACCTCCTTGACTACCTAAGCTGTGAGTAATCAACAAGGCACAGCCTTTCAGCTAGCTCTCGTAAAGTTCTTGCATGCACATACCGGTCGGAGTCGGGGAAGTTGTAGTGACGGACATTGCAACAGCCTGGACAGAGGCCAGCAGCTGCTCTTGGACATTTGGGAGCTCACTGAAGTCGGACACGGACAGAGCATAACTGGGGTCATGGGAAATATTCTGCAATTCTCTGCTGTCAGAGCCCCTGGATCCTATTCCCAAGGTCAAGACGCCAAGCTCTTTCAGAGAGGAGGCTGCTGCATCGACACTGTCAAATGACCTTCCCCCGCTTAGCAGGATCAGTATCTGCGGCACCCCCTCCAGCCGTCTGCTGCCGGAGGAGGCGGTGAAGACATTGTCTCTGACGTACTTCAGAGCTGCCCCCGTGTTGAGGGGCCTGCCTCCTTTGTGTCTCAGGCCTCTGACACGGTCAAGAATGTCTTCCTTTGTCGTGTAGCTATTCAGATAGAAATGGACCTCAGCGTCTCTACTGTACTGCACCACAGAAACACGGTCTTTGTTGGCCTCTAGGTCGAATTGCTCCACTACTCTTTGCACAAAGTCACGCATAGCTGGGAAAGAATTCCTAGTGCCTTCTGAACCGTCCAGAAGAAACACTACATCCTTTTTGGGTGTGGTATATTGAGCTAGGAGGGGGTGGGGAAATACAAAAACATTCATTAATGCTGAGTAATGTCGACAATGTTCATTAACCTTCCGAATATCATATCAGTTCACCACCTGAGTAGCAGTCTAAGCTCACAAACAAACAAAGAAACAAAGAAACAAACAAAAACAAGTAGGGGCATTCAGTAGAAAGACGAGACACAGCTTAAAGTTCTGCCATGCACATACCGGTAACAGTTGGCGAAGTTGGTGTGACGGGAATTGCAACAGCTTGCACAGAGGCCAGCAGCTGGTCTTGGACATTTGGGAGCTCACTGAAGTCGGACACGGTCAGAGCATAATTGGGGTCGTATGAAATTCTCTGCAGTTCTCTGCTGTCAGAGCCCCTAGATCCTATTCCAAAGGTCAAGACACCAAGCTCTTTCAGAGAGGAGGCTGCCGCATCAACATTGTCAGATGACCTTCCTCCGCTAAGCAAAACTAGTATCTGAGGCACACCCTCCAGCCGCCTGCTGCCAGAGGAGGCAGTAAAGACATTGTCTCTGACGTACTGGAGAGATGCCCCCGTGTAGAGGGGTCTGCCTCCCTTGTGCCTCAGACCTTTGACACGGTCGAGAATGTCTTCCTTTGTCGTGTACGTGTTCAGATAGAAATTGACCTCTGCGTCTCTGCTGTACTGGACCACAGAAACGCGATCTCTGTTCTCAGCTATGTCCAATCCCTCCACCATTCTTTTCAAAAACTCTTTCACTGCTGGGAACCCATTTCTAGTGGCATCCGATCCGTCCAGCAGGAAGACAACATCTCTCCTCTGCCTACGGCCCTCGGCTAAGAAATAATATTCATGGGTCAGATGGGGGACAATGTAAAGGAAAAAAAAAAGATGCATATTGCGTCACACGGTTAGTGCTTTGTTGTTAATTGTGCTTTCTGACTTTTTAATCTTGCGTCACCACCCGTAAAGTTTTAAAACTCAGGAAGAAATACTTTTCCTTCTGTGACTCATTAGTACTGTACAGCACACATCTCTACAAACATAAAAGCCGAGAGAAAGTGGAGAAAGCCGGTTTGGCTTTTTCTTACCTATCGTGGTGGTACTGACAGTCGTGCCTTCTACAAAGACTGTGTCAATGTTGCTGAAAAGCTCCTCTTGGACACTGGGAAGGTCAGCAAAGTCACTCACTGAGAGTGCATAATTAGGCTCATGGGAGATCCTCTGGAGTTCCCTGCTGTCTGAGCTCCTTGACCCTATCCCAAAGATAAGCACTCCCATCTCCTTCAGGGATGAGGCCGGCGTGTCAACATTATCAAATGACCTTCCACCACTCAGCAGAATCAGTAACTGAGGCACACCTTCTACACGTCTGCTACCAGAAGAGGCAGTGAAGACATTGTCCTTCACGTACTGCAGAGCTGCCCCTGTGTTGAGGGGTCTCCCTCCTTTGTGCCTCAGGCCCCTGACCGTGTCAAGCACGTCCTCCTTTCTTGAGTATGTGTTAAGATAGAAATGGGCCTCTGGATCTCTGCTGTACTGGACCACGGACACACGGTCTCTGTTCTCAGACAAATTTAGCCTCTCCAAAATCCTTTCAACAAAGTCGCGCATCGCAGGGAAAGAGCTCCTAGTGCCATCTGAGCCATCCAGCAGGAACACTACATCCCTCCTTCGCTGAGCTACGGCTAGCGAAACGGAACACAAAGTCACATTGAGCACTCGGCATCTGACATTATTGTCTGTAGGCGTATGCATGCATCTAGTCGGCAACTGCAAACGGGAAACAACTCTCCCGTCCTTTACGTTCCTTTATAACCAGCCCAACGACCAAACGTTAGGCCCGCCTGCTATAGTAACACCTCGTTTTGATCAGAGTAAAACGGCCTACAATTAATTTATACGAGGCGCTGAAATACGGACAAAATTTGAAGGATCTATTGGCCAAATGACAAACTTTAGTAAAACAAACCAACGAGAGAACGAACGAATGAACTTTAAACAAGTACTTTAAAACTTAAGAGTGCCTAGAGAATCTGGGAATCTGTCTTACCCGGCCCAGTAGGTGCCACCGGCTTGACTTGTCCAAGCACGTTGTTGAGGGAGCTGATGAACTGCTGCTGGACACTGGGAAGGTCAGAGAATTCATTGATGGACTGTGCATAGGTAGGATCATTGGCAATTCTCTGCACCTCTCTGCTCGAATTTCTGGTGCCGATGCCAAAAATCGAGATCCCGCTCTCTTTCAGGGCGGAGGCAGGTTCGTCTACGTTATCGCTTGACCGTCCTCCACTGAGGAGGATGAGAATCTGAGGGACACCCTCTTGCCTTCTACTGCCCGCCGAGGCGGTGAAGACATTGTCCCTCACGTACTGGAGAGCTGCCCCTGTGTTGAGGGGTCTCCCGCCTCTATGCCTCAGACCTCTGACAGAGTTCAAGATCTCCCCCTTTGTTGCATAGCTATTCAGATTGAAATTGACCTCTGCGTCTCGACTGTACTGCACCACGGATACACGGTCTCTGTTTGCTTCTATGTTGAATTGCTCTACTAATCTTTGCACAAAGTCACGCATCACTGGGAAAGTATTTCTAGTGCCATCTGAACCGTCCAGCAGAAACACTACGTCCTTTCTGGGCATGGCGTCATCAGCTAGGAAAAAAAAACAGCGTCATTAACACCAGGGCATTTCAAAACATCTTCAGAACGTCACATTAGTTCACTACCTCCTTGACTACCTAAGCTGTGAGTAATCAACAAGGCACAGCCTTTCAGCTAGCTCTCGTAAAGTTCTTGCATGCACATACCGGTCGGAGTCGGGGAAGTTGTAGTGACGGACATTGCAACAGCCTGGACAGAGGCCAGCAGCTGCTCTTGGACATTTGGGAGCTCACTGAAGTCGGACACGGACAGAGCATAACTGGGGTCATGGGAAATATTCTGCAATTCTCTGCTGTCAGAGCCCCTGGATCCTATTCCCAAGGTCAAGACGCCAAGCTCTTTCAGAGAGGAGGCTGCTGCATCGACACTGTCAAATGACCTTCCCCCGCTTAGCAGGATCAGTATCTGCGGCACCCCCTCCAGCCGTCTGCTGCCGGAGGAGGCGGTGAAGACATTGTCTCTGACGTACTTCAGAGCTGCCCCCGTGTTGAGGGGCCTGCCTCCTTTGTGTCTCAGGCCTCTGACACGGTCAAGAATGTCTTCCTTTGTCGTGTAGCTATTCAGATAGAAATGGACCTCAGCGTCTCTACTGTACTGCACCACAGAAACACGGTCTTTGTTGGCCTCTAGGTCGAATTGCTCCACTACTCTTTGCACAAAGTCACGCATAGCTGGGAAAGAATTCCTAGTGCCTTCTGAACCGTCCAGAAGAAACACTACATCCTTTTTGGGTGTGGTATATTGAGCTAGGAGGGGGTGGGGAAATACAAAAACATTCATTAATGCTGAGTAATGTCGACAATGTTCATTAACCTTCCGAATATCATATCAGTTCACCACCTGAGTAGCAGTCTAAGCTCACAAACAAACAAAGAAACAAAGAAACAAACAAAAACAAGTAGGGGCATTCAGTAGAAAGACGAGACACAGCTTAAAGTTCTGCCATGCACATACCGGTAACAGTTGGCGAAGTTGGTGTGACGGGAATTGCAACAGCTTGCACAGAGGCCAGCAGCTGGTCTTGGACATTTGGGAGCTCACTGAAGTCGGACACGGTCAGAGCATAATTGGGGTCGTATGAAATTCTCTGCAGTTCTCTGCTGTCAGAGCCCCTAGATCCTATTCCAAAGGTCAAGACACCAAGCTCTTTCAGAGAGGAGGCTGCCGCATCAACATTGTCAGATGACCTTCCTCCGCTAAGCAAAACTAGTATCTGAGGCACACCCTCCAGCCGCCTGCTGCCAGAGGAGGCAGTAAAGACATTGTCTCTGACGTACTGGAGAGATGCCCCCGTGTAGAGGGGTCTGCCTCCCTTGTGCCTCAGACCTTTGACACGGTCGAGAATGTCTTCCTTTGTCGTGTACGTGTTCAGATAGAAATTGACCTCTGCGTCTCTGCTGTACTGGACCACAGAAACGCGATCTCTGTTCTCAGCTATGTCCAATCCCTCCACCATTCTTTTCAAAAACTCTTTCACTGCTGGGAACCCATTTCTAGTGGCATCCGATCCGTCCAGCAGGAAGACAACATCTCTCCTCTGCCTACGGCCCTCGGCTAAGAAATAATATTCATGGGTCAGATGGGGGACAATGTAAAGGAAAAAAAAAAGATGCATATTGCGTCACACGGTTAGTGCTTTGTTGTTAATTGTGCTTTCTGACTTTTTAATCTTGCGTCACCACCCGTAAAGTTTTAAAACTCAGGAAGAAATACTTTTCCTTCTGTGACTCATTAGTACTGTACAGCACACATCTCTACAAACATAAAAGCCGAGAGAAAGTGGAGAAAGCCGGTTTGGCTTTTTCTTACCTATCGTGGTGGTACTGACAGTCGTGCCTTCTACAAAGACTGTGTCAATGTTGCTGAAAAGCTCCTCTTGGACACTGGGAAGGTCAGCAAAGTCACTCACTGAGAGTGCATAATTAGGCTCATGGGAGATGCTCTGGAGTTCCCTGCTGTCTGAGCTCCTTGACCCTATCCCAAAGATAAGCACTCCCATCTCCTTCAGGGATGAGGCCGGCGTGTCAACATTATCAGATGACCTTCCACCACTCAGCAGAATCAGTAACTGAGGCACACCTTCTACACGTCTGCTACCAGAAGAGGCAGTGAAGACATTGTCCTTCACGTACTGCAGAGCTGCCCCTGTGTTGAGGGGTCTCCCTCCTTTGTGCCTCAGGCCCCTGACCGTGTCAAGCACGTCCTCCTTTCTTGAGTATGTGTTAAGATAGAAATGGGCCTCTGGATCTCTGCTGTACTGGACCACGGACACACGGTCTCTGTTCTCAGACAAATTTAGCCTCTCCAAAATCCTTTCAACAAAGTCGCGCATCGCAGGGAAAGAGCTCCTAGTGCCATCTGAGCCATCCAGCAGGAACACTACATCCCTCCTTCGCTGAGTTACGGCTATCGAAACGGAACACAAAGTCACATTGAGCACTCGGCATCTGACATTATTGTCTGTAGGCGTATGCATGCATCTAGTCGGCAACTGCAAACGGGAAACAACTCTCCCGTCTTTTACGTTCCTTTATAACCAGCGCAACGACCAAACGTTAGGCCCGTCTGCTGTAATAACACCTCGTTTTGGTCAGAGTAAAACGGCCTACAATTAATTTATACGAGGCGCTGAAATACGGACAAAATTTGAAGGATCTATTGGTCAAATGACAAACTTTAGTAAAACAAATCAACGAGCGAACGAACGAATGAACTTTAAACAAGTACTTTAAAACTTAAGAGTGCCTAGAGAATCTGGGAATCTGTCTTACCCGGCCCAGTAGGTGCCACCGGCTTGACTTGTCCAAGCACGTTGTTGAGGGAGCTGATGAACTGCTGCTGGACACTGGGAAGGTCAGAGAATTCATTGATGGACTGTGCATAGGTAGGATCATTGGCAATTCTCTGCACCTCTCTGCTCGAATTTCTGGTGCCGATGCCAAAAATCGAGATCCCGCTCTCTTTCAGGGCGGAGGCAGGTTCGTCTACGTTATCGCTTGACCGTCCTCCACTGAGGAGGATGAGAATCTGAGGGACACCCTCTCGCCTTCTACTGCCCGCCAAGGCGGTGAAGACATTGTCCCTCACGTACTGGAGAGCTGCCCCTGTGTTGAGGGGTCTCCCACCTCTATGCCTCAGACCTCTGACAGAGTTCAAGATCTCACCCTTTGTTGCATAGCTATTCAGATTGAAATTGACCTCTGCGTCTCGACTGTACTGCACCACAGATACACGGTCTCTGTTTTCCTCTATGTTGAATTGCTCTACTAATCTTTGCACAAAGTCACGCATCGCTGGGAAAGTATTTCTAGTGCCATCTGAACCATCCAGCAAAAACACTACATCCTTTCTGGGTGTGGTGTATTCTGTTGGGGGGGGGGGGGGGGGGGGGTACAGCATCATTAATAAGTTGTAATGTTGGCAATGTTGTATTAGTTCACCACCTCATTCACAATTTAAGCTCTGGCTAATGGCCCCAATTCTTATAAAAAAGTAGGAGTATTAAGTAGAAAGATGTGAGACAGTTTTCTTTAAAGTTCTGCCATGCACATACCGGTAACAGTTGGTGAAGTTGGAATGATGGGAATTGGAATAGTCTGGACAGAGGTCAGCAGCTGCTCTTGGACATTTGGAAGCTCACTGAAGTCAGACACAGTCAGAGCATAATTGGGGTCGTATGAAATTCTCTGTAATTCTCTGCTATCAGAGCCCCTTGATCCTATTCCAAAGGTCAAGACACCAAGCTCTTTCAGAGAGGAGGCTGCTTCATCAACACTGTCAAATGATTTTTCGCCACTAAGCAGGATCAGTACCTGCGGCACCCTCTCCAGCCATCTGCTGCCGGAGGAGGCAGTAAAGACTCTGTCTCTGACATACTGGAGACCTGCCCCCGTGTAGAGGGGTCTGCCTCCTTTGTGCCTCAGACCTCTGACACGTTCAAGAATGTCTTGCTTTGTTGTGTATGTGTTTAGATAGAAATGGACTTCTGTATCTTTGCTGTACTGGACAACAGAAACACGATCTCTGTTCTCAGCTATGTCCAGCCTCTCCACAATTCTTTGCACAAACTCTTTCATTGCAGGGAACCCATTTCTATTTCCATCTGATCCATCCATTAGGAAGACAACATCTCTTCTCTGTCTATCACTCTCAGCTATGAAACAAATATTTAAGAGTGAAATCAGGAAACACAATACTTACTATTATGTATAAGAATGTTCCTCTTTTAAATAAAAATAAATATTATCCTTAATATTCTGAATATTAAAGAGGTATTTTACTTACTACTGTGCAGAAGTATTATTACACTTACCTATGAATTCCTTTTTGCTGTAACTTGGAATGGTTTTTATTGCTTCTAGTAGCTGTGTCTGGATTTTCGGTAACTCACTGAAGTCAGCCAATGAAAGCACTTTATTGTCATTAGAAATTTTATGTAATTCATCAGAGTCTGAGTACTTTCCTCCTATTCCGTATATTAATACCCCACTTTTTTTAAGAGCAGAGGCTGCTTCAGAAATGTTGTCCCTTGATTTCCCACTAGTCAGCAAAATTAATATTTGAGGGATGCCTTCTTTGTGCCGGCTTCCTGAGGCACTTCTAAAGATATTTTCGTTTACATATAGGAGTGCAGAACCTGTGTTTAAGGGCCTTCCACCTTTATGGCTAAGCACTTTTACTGCGTTCAATACATCTTCCTTTCTTAAGAATGAATTCAAATAAAAATTTGCTACAGCCACATTGCTGTATTGAATTATTGAGATTCTATCATTATTAATTCCCACATTAAGATTTGTGATAATATTGTAAAGAAAATCACGTATTTCTGGAAATCCTCTTCTTGTACTGTCCGAACCATCCACAAGAAAAGCAATATCCCTTTTTAATCCTGTGCCTAGAATTGCAACAATTATAGGATTAGAGAGGCACCTTTAGTAAAGTTTTTTTATTTATTTATTTATTTATTTTATTATAACTTCATATTTCATTCTGATTTCCATCAACCAAAAAATAAAACAAATTGAAATGGTCAGTAATAATATTAACATATAACATATAATATTAAAATTCTATACGTGTTTATAAAGTTTTATGGTGTATTTTTTTTTATTATTATTATTCTTACCATCAACTTCTCTACCTCCTTTTTGTCTTCCACCCATAAGTTTTGTGAGAAGGCTTTGACGTACATTTCTTAAATCATGAAAATCAGAAACAGCAATGGCATAATCTGTCTGTGAAGAAATGGCTTCCATTTCAATTGGATCTGTCAGCCTTGACCCAATGGCAAAAATGTCTACTCCCATATTCTTTAGTGCGTTAGCTGGTCCACGAGGAGAATCTCTTGATCTGCCACCAGCCACAAGTACAAGATTTTGGCTAACACGGTCTGTTTGCTGACTTGTAACAGTGGGGGTAAAAATTCTGTCTCTAACAAATTGTAGAGCCTGGCCAATATATTGTGGCCTTCCCCCTTTTGGTTTGAGGTTGCGTATAGCATTTGCCACCTCAGAAGTGGACGAGTATGCACTGAGATTAAAGCTTATTGCTGCAGTATTACTGAACTGCACAACAGCAATTTGGTCTCTTTCTTGACCAACATCAAGTGTCTCTGCCAAACTGGCCACAAATTCTCGTATAGCTGTGAATCTATCACTAGCATCATCTGATCCGTCAATAAGAAACACAATATTTCTTCCTGCATTCAAAGTGTGGCCTACAATAAATAAAAGAAAGAATATCTCCATAAAGGAAAGACAACAGTATTTAAACAATAATTCTATAGAATCACAGTTCATACAGTGGCTAATCTGTCTGCATCTACAAGTCTCTTCTTTACTTAACATAACAGCATGTTCAACAAACACATCAGTTATCAAAGTTCTTACCCTCAGGAGTTGGAAATTGCTCAGGAATTTCATCACCACTTGTCAAAACAGAGGCAACTCTTTGGACAATGCTGTTGATGGAGGTGAAGTCAGGAACAGAGAAAGCATATGCTGGTGTTGTAGACATTGTCTGTAACTCAAGTGTATCAGAATTACTTGTGCCAATTGTAATGACTTTTATGTTGTTTTCTCTTAAATTCTGTGAAATAGTTCTGACATCATCACCAGACCTACCACCGCTAAATATGTACAAAATCTGAGGTACACCCTCATGACGTCTACTCCCAGAGGATTGTGTAAATATATTTTCTTTGATAAACAGCAGAGCAGCTCCAGTATTCAGTGGCCTTCCACTTTTGTGCCTCATAGAACGTATGGAATTAAGTACCTCTTTTTTGGTTGAGTATGAGCTAAGATAAAAATTTGCTGTGGGATCCCGACTGTACTGAACAACCGCCACCCTATCAAGATCTTCCTCCACATTTAGATTTTCGACTACCTTCTGGATAAAATTGCGAATTCCCTCAAAACCAACTTTAGAATCATCAGATCCATCAATAAGAAAAGCAACATCCCTTTTGACAAATTCTGTAATAAAGAAAATGAAATAGATTAACTATAACAATGTACTTTAACAGTGCATTCTACAACACTTGATCATGTGTTTAGACTAATCTAAAGCATACTTTATGCTATCAAGTGCTATAATACATAGGACACTGCTGTCAGAGGCTGATGTGGACACATTGAGAAATTAATGAATTTTCTCTTACCAGAGACCTGAGGTGTCATTGTTGGTAGCTGTCGGTAAGATACCCTGTTTATTAATGCTAAAATATTCTCTTGAACATCAAGAACGCTCTCAAAATCAGAAATGAAGAAATAGTTTGGCTGATGGGATATTGTTTGTAACTCAAGTGTATCAGCATTTGTGGTACCAATACTAAACGAAATGACGCCAATGTCTTTCAAAGCTTTGACTGGACCACGTATGTCATCATTAGACCTTCCAGAGTTCAACAGAATTAGAACCTGTGGCACACCCTCCAAAAGTCGACTCCCTGCAGCAGCAGTAAAAAGGTTGTCCTTAAGATACTGTAGGGCAGCCCCAGTGTTACGTAGCCTTCCTCCTTTATGAATTAAACGTTTCACATTACTTATAACATCATCTGATGATGAATATGTATTCAAAAGAAAATCAAAGGCTGCATCATCACCGTACTGGACCACTGAAACACGATCTTTATTTGGTGCCACATTCAGTTTCTGAACCAGGGTCTGAACAAAGTTTTGCATTCCTGAGAAACTGCCCTTTGTTTCATCAGAGCCATCGATTAAAAACACAACATCTCTCTTTCCAGCATCTGTTGCAATGGAGCATACATATACATATAGTTATGTCACTAGTCCATAACACCTAAAATTCAACCACATTCCAAAAAAGAATAATAATAAAATAAAATCCTTACCTGTTGTAGTTTGTGGAAGCCTCCCGGGCTGACGAGGAACTCTTTTTAGATATGATAAAAGTTTCTGTTCAATGGTTTGAAGGTCATCAAACTGAGAGACAGTAAGGGTATGACCAGGAGTAAATGAAATTTCCTGGAGTTGAATAACATCTGCATTTTGATTGCCAATACTGAATGCTACAATTTGATCCTTTTTCAGAGCAGCAGCTGGAGCTCTAACATCATCCTGAGACCTTCCTCCAGTCACAAGCACCAGCAACTGAGGAACCCCCTCTAGGATTCTGCTCCCAGAAGAGGCAATGAACATGGTTTTTTTGGTATAGTCAAGGGCTTTTCCTGTGTTGAGGGGACTTCCTCCCTGGTGTTGCAGACTCTCAACTGAATTGAGAACATCTTGCTTTGTGGCATGTGTGTTGAGGTAAAATTGGACCTGTGGCTCTCTGCTGTATTGAACTACAGACACTCTGTCTCTGCTTGGCCCAATATTGAGTTTGTCCACCACTCTTTGAATAAACTGACACATTTGTTTAAATGCATCCCTGGTGTCATCAGACCCATCCAGAATAAAGACAATGTCTCTTTGAGCTGCATCCAGTTCAACTGGGATGAAAATTAAATGGCTTTAGTAAAGCGGACTCTTATAAAAATGTAAGACAAAATATCATTAGCAGACTATATACATAAAGCACATTACTGCATGTAGTGATAGTTTCATAGTATTAACAATACATTTAAAATCTGAACAAACAATTTACATACAGATTTACAATCCATATAAATTTTGCTATGTTTGTGTTTTTAAGAATAGGATGACAATATCTGAAACAAAGAAAAAAGTCAATTTTGAGAAGATATCATGAGTGTATTTTCACGCTCAATTGACTAAGTAAGATCAATCAAGCAAGTAGAATAGGAGAAGGGCAGAACAAGGAGCTGAAATACCATCAATGATTGAGAAATCATTGGCTCAAACAAGAGCTTAAACTGAAGTGGAATCTCCACAAGTAGTAAGACTCTTCCATGGTTAAGAAAACCAGTGGAAAATCATGGAAGTTCTCTGACGGACCAAGCAAAAGATGAACAGAACAGGTAAATATTTAGTGGCAAAGGCCATTAATTGCCATTCTTATCAATAAATGGCCAAATGGTTAAAGCAAGCAGTTTAGTCAAGAAAGTAGATTTTCATGAGGGTTCATATCTAAACTATCAAATGCCCAAAGTCAAAAGAAAAAGGTTCAATCTGAAGAAAAAGCCAAGTGTCGTTATTCTTACCAATGATAGTGGGGGGTTCTATTCCCATTTTGGATTTGATAAATGAGAGGATATCAGGCTGTATATGTAAAAGTTCACCAAAGGCTGAAAGATTAAAAAGAAATCTAGGTGAAAATGCTATGCTTTGGAGCTCTGCCTCTACAGCATTCTTTATTCCAATAGCAATGGACAGAACTCCAATATTTTTGAGATCTTCAGCAGGGCCTGCCACATCATCACTGGACCCTCCACCAGTCATAAAAAGCAACAGCTGAGGTACTCCTAGCTGATGTCTACTTCCAGAAGCAGCAGTGAAAACGTGTTCCCTGACATACTGTAGTGCTGCCCCAATATTTAGGCTTCTCCCACCTTTTGCTGTTAGGCCATTAATGGCATAAATTACAGCCTTCTTACTACTGTAAGTATTAAGTAGGAAATGAGTCAAAGCATCTTCGCTGTACTGTATTACAGCAACTCGAACAATGTCCTTGTCAATGTCAAGATCCTCTGCCATTCTCCGAATAAACTCACGGATGACAAGAAGTCCATTTTTGGAGTCATCGGAGCCATCAAGGAGAAAAACTATATCCCGTTTGTTAATTCCTGTAGCAGGCAAGTTACCAAGAAAAGAAACAGAAAAGGATATTGGAATACATCTAACTCATTCAATGTATAAATTGAATAGCAAAAGCTTTGAAGTGTACAAGAGCAAAAAACTGTTTCAAAATGCAAGTAAAAAGAACCAAAGAAAATCAAAGAATATCAGTGACATCGAACCCTCAAAAATTATTTTGTGGGTCAGGATGTGAATAGCGTTGAATAAGAAAATGCTCTTGCAAGTGAAATACAGTTCAAAAACACTCCCATGGAATGAACATCTTTATGTGCAAAAGATGTCAGCTATAGGCATGGAAGACATGTGAAAATACTTCAGAAGAAAGATAAAAAAAAGAACTTTCAGTTCCATTCATCCTAGAACATTAACTTATAATATGGCCATTTCTAAAACATTTAAGGCGTTTAGCAGATGCTCTTACCCACAGTGACTTACAAATGCATAGATTATACAAATTCTGAAAACTTAAACACAAATAATTGTTTAATGATTGCTTATAGTTTAATCATTGCTTACCAGCTGAGGTTGGAACTTCTGTTCTGAAGAATCTGAATTTCTCCAGATTCTTTTTGAATATTCTTTAGTGTTAAAACTATTTGTGGCACTATTAAAGGAAGGTCATCAAATCGATCAATATAATGTGCAAACTGAGACTGGAATGATACAGTTTTCAGCTCATTTGAATTAGCATTTTTCACACCAATGTTCAAAGTGACTATTTCAAGATCTTTCAGGGCCATGGCAGGCCCTATAATTTCATCACTAGATGGTCTGCTACTCAACAGTATTAGTATTTGAGGAATTCCATAAAGTTGTCTACTCCCAGATGAAGAATTGAAAACCTGGTGCCTTACAAACTGGAGGGCTGCACCAGTGTTAGCTGCTTGACCACCTTTGTGTTTCAGGACCTTTATTGCATTTAGAACCTCTGCCTTTGTTGAGTAAGTTTTAAGATAGAAGTCAACCACTTGATTGTCACTGTACTGAACCACAGATATTCTATATTTGCTCTCCTCCACATTAAGTTTCTCAACAACTCTTTGAACAAAATCACAAACTGCACCAAATCCACTTTTAGTACCATCAGATCCATCCAAGAGAAACACAACATCTTTTGCTACATCTTCAGCATCAGCTAAGACATAGTACACCAATGAGAAATATTTAGAAACAGAATAGCACCCAGTACCCAAAAATTAACCACTAACACACACACTGCTCTTTGCAAGCATACAAAAAAACCACAGCTAAAATTGTCTTACCTCTAGTTAGAATTGTATTCAGTTCTTCATTTGGAAGGTTCACATAGTTCTTGAGCCTTTCCTGGACAGTGTTGAGCTGGCTGAATTCCTTCACATTGAAAGCAAATGATGGATTGTGAGAGATGTCCTCAATCTGTTTAGGGTCTGCATTTTTCACTCCAACTCCAAAAGGAACAACTCCCTCAGTCTTCAGGGCAACTGCAGGTTCTCTGACGCTGTCTCTTGATCTCCCTCCAGTCAAAACGATCAAAAATTGGGGAACATTGTCACTTGCTCGTCCACCATTTGCTGGTGACAAGATGGTGTTTTTCATGAAAGTCAAGGCAGCTCCAGTATTTAAACTTCTGCCACCTGCCAGACTGAGTCCACTTACAGCTCTCAGCACTTCATCTTTGGTTTGGTAAGTGTTCAAGAAGAAGTTAGGACTTGGGCTCTCACTATGCTGGACTACAGAAACTCGTACTTTATCAAAGCCTATATCCAGAGGCTCAATGACTTTGGAAATGAAGTCACGGATATAGGGAAAGTCACCTCTCACATTATCAGAGCCATCAATCAAGAATGCAACATCCCTTTTTCCACCAGATGGACCTGGTGTTACAACCTCTGTGAAAAAGACATAAATACAATAAAATGTTTAAATATATACAGTACAACATAGAAGTTAGATTATACATTTCTGAATAAATGTAAAAATAAAGAAGTGCAAAAAGCTATATACGTAAATTAATATGACGTGTTCTTGGACATTATAGTGATACTGATCACCTCAAAACAGTTGTTTTTTTAGTTACCAGTGCTCAATGGTAGAAAGAATATAGGTAACACTTTTGAATACTGTTTCATCATTAATGAATAACTACACAGGAGCAAATGAGTAACACAATACTAGCACTCTAGTAACTACTATTAACCAACAGAAAACACTGATTAATGCATTAGTAAGTAAAGTGCTTAGTCGAATGTGGTAGTTCACTATTAGTTAATCAGTAACTACTATTTTATTTTTTTTCATATTGCCCAGAGAACTACTAAGAACTACTGTTTACATGTTGATAATTCATATGAATAATGCATAATGAATAATTCTACATTGAAGGACACTAGTAATGACTCAAGTATTACCAAATCCTTCAGAGGGAATTACTAATTATTTGGATCAGTATTCTAAAGTGAAGATCATGATAACTTCCTTGTAATGACTGGAGTCATTATAAGCTTTTGAGGTTTTTGTAAGGTTCTGGATTGTAGTTCTTTTCAGTGGACTTGGTAACACTTCAGTCATTACTAGTGGATTACCATAATCTTCACTTTAGAATATTGATTCAAATAATTAGCAATAATTAGTAAATCATTTAGAAGGATGTAGTAAGATGAGTCATTACTATCCAAAACCTTACATATACCTCAAAAGCATACTATGAATTTAGTCAATAATGTTTTCACTTTAGAATAATTTTCCAAATAATTAGTAATATTTTAATAATAATTAGGATATATATATATATATATATATATATATATATAAATGTAGTTACTGATTAGCCTTCATTAACTTATTTGGAAATAAAAGTCTGATTAATTGAGGTGTTGGGTCATTCTAGTTATGCAGTATGTTTTCATGTATACATCCTAACTTATTAACTGAATAAAATATTATTTGACAAAACATTTGTCCTCAGATATCTGTCCATTTAGAAAGTTTTTGCAGGTTCTCTTAGAAAATGGCATTCCACTTTTAATATGGCATTATTATATAAGAATTTCACTAATTATTGTCTTTAGGGTGACCACTAGGTAAAATATCTAGTGCATATCTAATATTTTTTTTCTAGGCCAATGATATAACCAGAATATTCTCTCTGACCATATTAATCACTTCAAAGCAGTTCATTTCTTTATATGTTGCTAAGTGTAAAAAGTATGTTGTACATTTAAAAATAAAACAGCATGATTTTTTTATGAAGTCATGCACTTTATCATTTTTTTAACAAAAAGATGCCTCAGCTCACCTGGTTGTGTTTTATCAACCTCCCCAACAACAGTGATCAGTGGTGTAAAAATTTCATCAACAACACTTGATAAGTCAGCAAAATTTCTTCTGTAGTATGCCAAATTTTCAACAAAAGCAACAGTTTTTAGGAAACGATCTTCCACTTGGCCAGCTCCAACAGCAAAAGTCAAAACACCCTCTAAAGCTACACTGTCTGCAATCCTCTTGACCTCATCTTGAGATGGTCCTCCGGTTATTAAAACCAGTACCTGCTCGATCCCCTGTCTCCTACGAGACCCAGCTGCAGGTTGGAAGTGGTTGGCTAGGGCATACTGTAGGGCTGCACCAGTGTTCAATGCACGTCCTCCCATCAATCTCAGCTGAGCGATGGCAGAGAGCACTTCCTGTTTGGTGTTGTAAGTGTTCAGATAAAACTCTGTACGCTGACTTTCAGCAAACTGCATTAGTCCGATGCGCACTCGCTCAGGTCGAACCTCTAGTTTGTTCACCACATCGGTCATGAAGTCCAGCACAGGTTTCAGGTTATTTCCAACATAGCTAGATCCATCCACCAAGAAGACAATGTCTCTGACAACTCTTTGGGTGTGGACTGTAGTAACATCTACAACTGTAAATAAAAGATTTTAAATAACCTCAGTTTTAGATATCAAATATTGTTTAAATTAAATTCAAGAACCTTAATTTGTGCTACAAGACAGTATCAGTGGGCAAAAACACATAAGAAAAGACATGGTTTCATGAAGTATTTTAATATTGATATATATTTATCTATATACATAACTAATAAACAAACCAATCTGCTTTTTTATTAACAAAATAAGTATGTTTGTAAACATTACCTGTTTCAGTTGGACCCTCTGTTTCAACAACACCAGACAATGTAGTGAGAGGGGAGAGAATTTCTTTGGGGGTGCGCAGCAACCCCCTGAAGTCCTTCAGCATGAAAACCAAACTGTCATCAAAAGCTATTTGCTTGAGCTCAGCTTCATCGGCAGCCTTGGAGCCTGCAGCCAAAGTCAGAACACCTTTTGAGCGAAGGGCATCAGCCGGTTGTTGGACACTGTCTTTGGATTTTTTACTGGTTAGGAGCAACACAAGCTGTGGCACTTGATCTTGAATGCGGCTCCCACTCTCAGCTGTGAGCATGTTGGTCCTCACAAAATCCAAGGCAGCACCAATGTTGACATCAGTCGAAGGTCTGGGTTTTATTCTTGCGAGGGCAGAGATTAGTGATTCCTTTGAACTGAATGAGTTGAGGTTGATCTCCATCTTTGGGGTGGTGGAAAACATGGCGACTCCAACCTGCACCTGATCAGGTCCAATTGGCATGGTGTCAATAAACCTTTTGATGAATTCTCGCACTGCATTTATTACGATGGTACCCATGCTACTGTCAATGAGGAAAACTATATCTCTCTTCCCAACGGCCAAAGCTAAAAGGGAGGGAAAAAGAAGAATTCTATTTAGTCCTTGTGCAAATTCTAACCAAAACCAGGTAACCTATGAAGCAGGTGGCTCTCATCATTTATTTAAAATAAATAATTAAGGTTGTTTTACACATACACATATACATACTATTACTATCACCATTTTCTTTACTTGACATTAAGCTGGCATAGATAAATCATATATGTTAAACATTAGAAAATTAATTCACGTTACAGTTTTTCTCAGTCGCTTTGGTGCATTTCTCGAATCATCCTTGACATTTGCAAAACAGTAAGTGCATTTCTAAAACAATTCATACAAATAGCAAAACACTAAGACTTGTACATAATCATTTGCATGGATGTACCGAAGCATTTGCAACTTGTTCAAAGAAATGAGAAACTGCATTTTTGATGTGCACAAGTGACAATGATGTGAAGATTGAACAGGTAGTTTTGAGAATTTCAATTCTGATCTGAGAAATGTACCAAAGCGACTGAGAAAACATTGACCAACATTTTTTAATGTCCAGAATATAAACACATAAAACTTGTTAAGTTATCTCTTTCCACTGAAAGCTGTGATACACTTGATTTAGTCTAAATATTGTATCTTAAGCCGGGCTCACACTATGCGATTTTTAATAGTCCTTTACGATTGTTGCTTGTCAGACTGTAAGAAAATGATGATCAAGTCACACTGTGGGATCTCAGTGTCATTAATGCCAGACTGTATGACAGTCAAGACGCATTCAAAACGGGTGCGTGCAAGAAAACCTGTCCGGAGTTTTACCATACATGTTCAATGTATGGTAATTCTAACCATACATGTTCAATGGCTATTCATTTCACTGGCTTGCGTGGCGCGAGGACGGTTTGTTGCTGCGTCGTCCAAAGTACACGCGTAGTGGAGCTCGCTGTGGAGCGCGCAAGCCGCGCTCAAAGTTCAAAATAGTTGAAACACGCAAAACACGCAAATGGAAACAGCGGCACAACCAGTGTTTATTTTAGCAAATGCAGCATATCATATGATTTCGGTGCACGGCTGATGGGAATTTATGCGGTTAGAAGAAATCTCTAGCAATAATTCTAATCATGGCTTGTCTTGAAAAACGGAGATCGTTTGATGTTCGTCGTAGGAGTCACACTGCAGGATTGTGCGCCAAATCTTCTGTCACTGCCAGAATTTCGTCGGAGGTAAAATTTGATCGCAACAGCCATTAATCGGCTGTTGGTGAACATGTCAAACCAGTGATCAAAGACTACAGATTTTAGCCTAGGATTATAGGAATCTTTTAGGATTTTCCAAATTTGTCTCAGACGACCAAATCGTGGCCAAAATCGCACAGTGTGAGCCAGGCTTTAGAGAGAACATAATCCATGAGGAGAACAGTGAACTACAAAACTACCAAATAGTTTTGTATGGTTCATTGGCAAACACAATATATGTTGTTTAAGGCACTGGTTTTCAATCCTGGTCATGGGGACCCGCTGCTTAGCACATTTTGTATTTTTTTTTTTTTTTTTCCTGACACACCCTGTGCAGCTCATGGAGCTCTAACCAGATGAGCTGATGATCTGAATCAGGTGTGTTCAATAAGGGAGACACAAAATTTGCAGAGGGGTGGGTCCCTAGGACCATGATTTAAACTGCGAGTTTACAACACTCAAAAAAAGTTTTGCCACTAAAATACCAGACAAACAAAGAAATACTGAAAATATTTAGGAGAAAGAAAAACACTAAAACCTTTTTTAAACAATATTTTTGTTGTTTAAATGTCCACATCCGTGATAATGTACTGTTATTGTTTTCCATTCTGCAGTTTCACTATGGAATCCCCCTCAGACTGCAATTACATACCTTGTGTGAAATCTTGTGTTTCAATCACAATGGTGCGCTGGGCGACCCCAGTAATATATGGCTGTATCTGGTCACCCATGCTTGCCACTGTTCTGACATCAGGAGCAGACAGAACAAAGCTTTTGTCTGTAGCAATAGCTTCCAGTTGGGCAGTAGCAGAATCACCCACAGCAATGCCAAAGGTGTACACACTGGCCTGCTTTAGGGCCCTCCCGCCCTGACTGGTATCATCAGTGGACTCCCCAGCACTGATCACCACCAGCACCTGGGGAACCCCTTCCTCTGCCCTGCCTCCTGCTTCTTGGCCCAATAGACTGTCTGCCACCTCCTCCAAAGCGGACCCCAGATTTGCCTCATAACCGCCAGGGTACTTAAGCCCCCGGATAGCACTGAGGACACTCTCTTTGTTGTCATAGCTATTGAGATAGAACTGAATCTCAGGATCGGTACCATAAAGCACCAGGCCTACACGGATTGCGTCCCTGCCCACGGCAAGCCCCTCAATCACTTGGACAGCCAAATCACTGATGAGGGGGAAGTTGGCAGCTCCAACGCTCTCTGATCCGTCAATTAACAGTACAAGGTCAGCTGGCGCGTTGGCTTTGAAGGAGAAGTGGAGAGAGGACAGAGAGACAAACAAAATATAATGCAAAACGTGTGGGTTAAAAAAGGAGAGAGGGAGGGTGAAAGGGGAGGGGTGCAAGCATCAAACATAATCATGGATAATTACAATCCATCATAAAAACACAACACAAACACATTATACTGCATGTCTGCTGAAACAAGGAAGATGCTCTGCAACTTTCTCATTTTCATACTCTAAATAGTGTAGAATTATGTTGTGGGGCTTTGATTTACAGTGTATTTAGAGTAATTGTGTTTACATTACAAAGTTTCTGTACTATATATGTGTGTTTGGGTACATAAAATCTTTTCATCTTCTTGTATTCAGTCAGACCATGCAGACTCATGTTACAGTATTCAGTGATAACAGCACCAGTCATGACCATTCTGTCTCATCTTTGAACTTTCATAAATATTTTTACTTTCACTTTTTTCAATTGTACTGCCATTTTTCACATATTTGATCATTAAAGACCCAACGGAATCGTTCAGCAACAAACACAGTTCTATTTCTTGTGATAACAGCATCTACTGAAACATTTTTTTATTTTTATTTTTTGGGCCAGGATATATTGAAAGATCTGTCCCAGTTTTAAATAAGCCAATAAGTTTTATGTCAAAAAATGAGCTATGATTTACTTGCTAATCGACTGCAGGTGATATTAGGGGAGAGACATTAATGTTCTAGACAATCAATACTTTTAGTTTTATTTTCCAGAGGAGAGATTATGTAAGTTTGTCATCATTTAGACACACTACAAAATACTGTTGATGGGTAAATAGACACAAAATGTTACTTTGTTACTTTAAACTTCAATTTATGGGGTCTTTAATGTTTAAATTCACTGAAATATGCCCTTTGTTTGGTAAACAATGCAAAGATGAGAACATATGGATTCATCACTGTATGAATCGTGGAGGAACACTTTTTCACTTAAATGGTTACACAGTGAAGACAGTCAGCACACAAACACATAAGAATCAGACATTAAGCTCTCAAGACATAAGCTGTGCTGGGTGGTAAGCCATCATCAGCTGCTGATGATCTCTAAAAACTCTAAAGCCATAAATCAGTGATACCATGTCATCTAGAGAATTTAGGCATCCATTTTAAAGTGAATCTACTTTTTAGTTTAGTTTTGTTTTGTTTCAAGAATTTAGTACAGGAATGGATGGATAAATAAGTAAATGGATAATGGCAGAGAGACAGAAAGACAGTTGGATGGATGTTGGTAGTTTTGAAATTCTGTTACATCTAAAATCCATGATCTCATGTCTGTTCGCGCAAATGCACTAAAAAGAGCATGAGAGGAGTCACTGCATGCAGAATATGTGACTGTGACAAAACTAGTCATGTTAACAGTGAGGGAATTGTTAATTGAGTTATTTCTAGTTAGATTTTTTACGATTTACCCTAGTCAATATTAACTGGTTGTGGACGTTCCGACGCTGACAGTATCTCTTGAGACCCTTCAGGATTGGTGGTGTAAACTTGAACTGTCTTTGTTCATTCGGAGTTCTGAGCAAACTATAACATACGACTCTAAATGGCTTCTAAGTATTTAAATAAGTTATTTCCTTTTACATAAACTTGCTTGTTTCTCTTCACTGTCTTAAGTATGACATTTCAAAGTTTTAACACGTGACCAGCATTGATGGGAGTCTTCTAAAAATTGAAAAATGTAATTGAACTTAATATTTAACAATAGAGCATTACTAACACGATATCTTCCCAGTCAAGGGAAAATAGCACAGTAAAATGACCATATTTTCACCCCAGAAAAAAAAATTATGATGATGATGGACTAAACTTACCCTCCTGAGCTTCAAGTTTTGGGAATAGGCCAAAAACCATTACACCCATGAGGGCAAACAGTAATAACCGGCTTTTCCCCATTGTCCACAAAAGCTTTGGAACAGACAGCTGGAAAACAAAAAACAAAACTGCTTTTACGTTTTTGGGAAAATGTACAGCATATACATATATATATATATATATATATATATATATATACACACACATGCACACACACATTTCGATACACACAACATCCTTTTATTTCAGATAGAACTTACTTGCAGTGACACTAGCACATTTGACTGTTGTTCATCCACAGTTCTGACATAATATTGCAGTATGATAATGTTTTGCTATCAAATTATAGGTGTCAAATGATCAATATTCTAAATATAGTCCCTTATTGGGTTGTTTGTGTTCTCATCTTATCTCATAAAATATAACATAAGCATTCTCTGAAATACCTCAGGACTGTTTACGCTTATTTTTAGGAGGGGAGAAAATGTTTTGGCAGCACATTGAGATTTATGTGACCTGTTTCCACCCCATGAGCCAAATCCACACAGCTGTCAGATTTCAGAATTTTAAAAGGTTTTCTTCCCACATCAACTGTCCTCACTTGCCAGTAAAAACCACTAAGCACTATGCAGTCCACACTCAGAAAAAAGCATCAGAGTACTGGACACAAACAAAAATGCTATAACATGTAGACAAACAGATACCACAACACAGAATGTTCCCTCCCTGTTGAGCTCAGAATCACGCTGAAAGGTTCTATTGTAAAAACTTTCAGAGTGGAAGACTATAGGAAAGTTACATGCTTTCCATCACATCAGTCATAGAGTTGCTGGACACACTGAGTCACAGTAAAAATTCATTAGTTTTGGTAGATGGTTGCCATGTGACCATGTAAGCAAATATGATATAAAAAATGGAAATATTACAGATAGCAATGTTCTCAGCCAGGAACAGCCTAATTTGCCCTGAGTAAAAATCATGTCTTAGTCCAGGTCAAACACTCCAGAAATATTTGATTCATTATTTAAAATAAATATGACTTTAAAAATAGTTTTAATTATTTTATTTTAAATTAATTCTTTTCACTAGGCATTTTAATTATGTTGTAAGGTACTCGTTATATTTAACATAAAGTGTTTAATGTTAAACATTGACATGTTTAAGATACTCAACAAGAAAATATGTGCCTGATTTTCTTTGGATAGTAAGAAGAAGTATTATCAGGATGGTGACAGTTTGTTGGAGGGTTGAAAACTAAGAGGAATTTGTGATATCATCCAATATAGAAATAGATAAAGGTAATTTCAGAGGAAGAGCAAATGTGCTGTTCAAAAGTTTGGGATCAGTAAGATTTCTAATGTTTTTTAAGAAGTTTCTTATGCTCATTAAGGCTGTGTTTATCTGATCAAAAATACAGAAAATTCTGTATTTTTCTATTTTAATATATATATATATTTCCATTCCTGTGATCAAAGCTGAATTTTCAGAATCATTATTCCAGTATTCAGTGTCACATGACCCTTCAGAAATCATTCTAATATACTCATTTATTATCAGTGCTGAAAACAGTTGTGCTGCATATTTTTTGGAACCTGTGATACTTTTTCCCAGAATTATCTGATGAATTTAAAGTTAACAAGAACTAGAAATATATATTTTCTAACAATATGCACTACTGTTCAAAAGTTGGGGGTCAATACATTTTTATTCTTTTTTTTTTTTTTATTAAGAAATTAATATGTTTTTCAGCAAGGATGTAAAACGTGATAGCAAATACATATTGCTAGAAAATATTTCTATTTTGAATAAATGCTGTTCTTTTTAACACTTTATTTTATCAAAGAATCCTGAAAAAAGTATCACAGGTTCCAAAAAATATATATTTGGCAGCACAACTGTTGCCAACATAGATAGTTCTAATAATAAAACAGCATATTAGAATGATTTCTGAAGGATACTTAAGACAGGAGTAATGGCTGATGAAAAATCTGCTTTGAATCACAGGAATAAATTATATTTTAAGGTGTATTAACATAGAAACCATTATTTTATATTGTAATAACATTTTACAATATACCATTTACTGTTTTTTTTCTGCAGATAGATAGATAGATAGATAGTATGTCTGTAGTATGTAGTACTTATGTAGTAAGTAAATGTATACATTTACATTTATAATATTAAGTGTAATATTGTCGTAGAAATAATAACTGCAAACACAACTACTAATTACACAACCACTGATTACAATATACACATACTGCATAAAGAAATAAAAGAACAAATAAATACGTATAATTAATTATAAGAACTATGGATCAGAGGCAAAAATATAAAGATGGCCACTGCAGACTGCAAAAATATTTCCCAGACAATATTCAAACCATGGAAATCCTAGCTTCAGTTTGCTGCCTTGTTCAGTGAAGTTTTAATGCCTAAGCAACAATAATGGGACGAAAAACATATGTTTGTACAAAAACCAAGCTTAGTCTGAAAAGCTGAAGCACCAATATTACAAAATGTCTCAGTATTGTCCTCTAGTGGTTTAAGTTGGGATAACTGCTTCTTCCTGTCAGCCTTTCTCAAAGCCTGCCAACAGAGGAAATCCAATGTCCACACTCTCAGGAAAAAATAATGGCAAAAAATTGCAACTTTAGCATGTCAGTGGGACAGTGTTTATAACGTATCTTCCCCTAAAGGGTGCATATCAGCACCCTATTGTTCTGTGCATGTTTGTGGTGACAATTACAAATGTTTGCCTATATATATATATATATATATATATGCAAGTTATTGGGAAAGTACTGCAATGAATTTAGGATTTCTGGTGTTTTAAGGGTCCACATCTGGTTCTGCTTCACTTAAGTTTAATGCCTCAGCTCTAACTCTCTCAGCATTCTTTGTCCATCTGGCAAAGACAGTGGAAAAACTGTTTCACATCACCCTGTCTTTACAGTGCTGGGCAGAAAGTGCAATCTGAATAGTGTCTATAGTGCTAGAAAAGTGCAACAGAGCTTCCTGACTTCTTCTGCTTCTTCTTCTGTTTAAACAAGCTCATAATCAGCGTTATCCTCATCCGGGTATGTTAGATATCATCTTGTTGAAAACAAAAATCAGCATAACAAGCAAACCAGACAGTTAGGACAATAATTCTGCAATATATATTCTAAAACAAATGTGTTTTACACTTTTACTTAGCAGAATCATTAAAGTTGTGTTTAACCATATCACAAGCACATGATTGCATACTGTAACAGCAGTCTCAAAAATTGTCTTACTCCTAACACACCCTTAGCCTGAGCCCCTCCTCATGTATTCTACTTATCAGAGCACTTTGCTCTGCCTTTTCTGCAATGCCTCTTCCTGTGGTGCAAGAAAAATTCCCTCTTTCTCCCAAAGCTTTGGAATTTAGTGTACCCACAGAATTCTTAACATTAAAACTATAATTAAGAAGTGAAACCGCCTACACATTGTGAGCATTGGAGAAGTCATGCAAACAGACCAAACATTATATGGTAAAAAAGGGTGCATACACAGCAAATTTTAGTAAAAATGCATTTTAGCACATTTTTAGAATGCATGCATCAAAATACACTAAAACCCACAAAATTTTGTAGAGTCTCACTCATGCACTTAAATGCTCCTTTTACAAAGACATATTTGCATGACTCATACTGCATATGACTATGCAACTTACCTCTGAAATACAGAATTCAGAGCGCTGTATTCCGCAGTCTTTCTATGAAATTTCAAATATCTGCAAAAAGAAAACTTTTAGGTCATTATCTTCCTGGTATTTCCCTTCTATGAACTGTTCTGGATGAGTCAGGCAGAGATGATGTTGATTAGCTTGCGTGCTGAAGCTCTACTGTGAGACTCTCAATGTTGAGCTGACTGTGTGCTCTCCAGAGGAGCAGTGCCACTCACTCCTGCTTGGGATAGAACACACAACTCAGAGAATCCTGGAGAAAAGCCACCCAATTTTTCCACGCCTCCTACTTTCCTCCGCATAGAGAAGAAGGAAAAAGCACAAAGACAGGGAAAAAAGTGAGCGAGGGAGTCATAAATGAGAAACAGACCCAAGGCCGTATTTGGTATGATTGTTCCTTATTGGGAAGGTGATGTAACAAACCAAAGCAACACTTTTTTCTCCTTGCACTCCTCCAACTCAGCTTGTATCCTTGGCTACTAACTAAAGGAATAATCACAAACACAATATGAACTTTCTTGCAAGCCTCTTTAGTATATAAAAAAAAAGTGTGGAGTATAAATGTAGAAGTACCCTATATTGCCAAAAGTATTGGGGCACCCACTTCTAATGAACAGGTTTGACTACTTTTGTAATTTCCATGAGTACTAATCTTAAAGTTTAAGCATATAATGATATTCTAGGGAATTGTGTCCTTCTAATTTTCTAGCAAAAGTTTGGAGAGGACCCTTTTTTATTATAACATGACAATGCCTCTGTGTATAAGGCAAGGTTCATAGAGAAATGTTTGATTCAGTCAGTGTGGAAGAACTTGCCCGGTCTGCATAAGCCAAGTCCTAATCCCATCTGAACACCTCTGGTGTGACTTAAAATGTAGACTTTGAGCCAAAAACTCACACCAAACACCAATGACTTGTGCATATGGGTACAGTCATTTTAGACACTTCCAAAACTGAAGCAACAGAGATGGAAATACAATTTTTAAAAACATGAATTATGCTTCCATCTTTGTTGCTACAGTTTTGGAAGTGCCTTTTTCTGTTTTAAAGTTTTAAGTGTCCCATAGTGTATGTACAAGTCATTGATGTTTGTGATTGTGATTGAGTTTTTGGCTCAAGGTCTGCACTTAAAGTCACACCAGAGGTGTTCAGCTGGGATTATGAATTGGCTTTATGCAGACCGGGCAAGTTCTTCCACACTGACTGAATCAAACATTTCTCTATGAACCTTGCCTTATACACAGAAGCGTAATGTTAGAATAATAAAGGGTCCTGTCCAAAAGTTTGCTATAAAATCAGAAGAACACAATTCCCTAGAATATCATTATATGCTTAAACATTAAAATTAATACTCATGGAAATTACTAAAGCAGTCAAACCTGTTCATTAGAAGGAGGTGTCCCAATACTTTTGGCAATGTAGTGTAAATAAAAAAAATAAAAAAATCACTTGTTTCAAATACTGTGACAAACACACTGTTAAAAATTGCTGTTAAAAAACGGCCAAATTTTGACAGTAACATGCTGTTTTCCATTAAAACAGTGCATTCTGGGTAATATTTGTCATTTTCGAGAAAGTAGCCTGCTGCTATATCGTGAATTAACGGCGTTCGAAATCGACACTCAGATTCTGTGTTTCAAATCACACAGTACACCCTCATTCACTATTCTCTTCATGAGTTTACTAATACAGTCCACCTGACAGAGACAGTGAAAACTAATGAGTGAATTCAGACACTGATGAACAGCTGCTGTTAATGAGCAGATTTACTGATTGAAAGAAAATCAAGACAAACACAAGGACTACAACTGACTTCAGTTACAGATTTAAATGAAATCAACTGAATATTTAAACAACACACAGTCTTACCAGCTTTACGCATTTCTAATCAGACTGACTTTATTTCTGTCAGACATCTACAGATGATCTTATTGAGAATGAAGGTTTAGATGATGATGTTTTAGTTTTGCTTGACATTACCATTGTGGAGATCAGTGTTTGCTTTAGTTGGGCTCCTGACCTTTGGCTTTTGAACATTACTTTGTTGTAACTGTATCTTCCAATGATTTAGTTATGATAGAACGGTTTAGGTTGGGTGTGTGATGTTGGCTGCAAGCATTCTTGCTGTAAGCATCATGTTGTAGTCGGACTTTGACCTTTGCTGGTCATTTGAAATACTGTTAATAGTGTTGACTCATTAGTGATGTTTTATTTTTCCCCATAGCTTTATATTATGAGCTTTACCAGTGTGGTGACAATCAGAAATGCAGGATTTAATAACAGTGCAGGTTTAAAACAATTTGAACTACTGTTTCAAAAACACTCAAAAATAGACATCAAGAATCAGCATATGAATCTCAACAATGGTGACATTCAAAAGCTTCATGCTGCAATGCATGCTGGGTACCAGCACATTACAACGCTCATTCATGACTCCCAGCATGCATTGCGGCATGAATAAATTATGCTGCTGAATTGTCTATTTATTTTCTTGTATTCTTACCATGTGTTTTTTCTTTTGCGTTGCATTTTAGTATTGTGTTTTGTAATATTCAGAAAATATCAGTTTATTTATTTTGAGGATTATCACCATCATTGAGATTCATATGTTGATTCTTGGTGTGTGTGTTCAAATCACAATAGAGATTTTTTTTTTTTTTTTCCATAAGTTCTGTTTTTATGGTCTTTCACAACAGTTCTCCTCACATTATTTTGCTTTTATTATCGCTATTCAATAAAAGAGAAGATGCTGATAAGATCTAGTGAATCAAGAGTAAGGTTGTTAAAACAAACTCATAAACAGCAGAATCACACTTTCCTTTTATTTGGCTCTTTAAACCATGTGTTATTAAATCACATTGTTACAGCAGCCAACAAAAAGTTAATGCTAAAATGTTAAGGTCCAAGAGCCCGACTAAAGTAAACACTGATCTCCATCATGGTAGTGGCAATAGGATCTTCTGTAGACTTCTGACAGTAATAAAGTCAGTCTTGTAATAAGTGAAGCTGGTAATGCTGTTTTAGGAGTTGTTTATTGAGATCTTGAGAGATTTCATTACTTCTTTTATTTCAGTTGATTTAATCTAAGTCTGTGGCTAAAGTCAGTTGTAGTTCTTGTGTTTCTCTTTCATTCAGTGATTCTGCTTGTTAACAGCAGGTGTTCATCAGTAATGCTCAACCATCACTTAATTAATCACAGAATTATCTCATTAACTTCAGTGTTACTCAAACGCTCTGTAGAAATTTAAAGGGTTAAAGAAGTAGTAAGATGGAAAAAAACAGCATTAAATGTAATTTAACAGTAATAAACTGTAATTAATTTACGGCAAAGCGCTGTAGAAAAACAGTATCTTGCTGGCAACTGAGCTGCCAGTAGTTTACCGTTAATTCAAGGAAAAAACAGTGATATACTGTAAACTGTAACAGTCAGATTTAGCCAACAAAACAAGTTAATTTCACTAAAATATTATTGAATGTTAATAGAAAAACAGTTATGCAAAGTCTTTAACTGGTAAGGAGAGTACATATTTAACTGTACTGTATTGATATGTTTTTGCACAAGAGAGATCTGTTAGTTTAATTTAGTTTTGTGTGTCACCATTGTGCTGGAGAGTAGAGCCTGTGCTTCAGTCAATGATAAGCCATAAACACTGATGTTCCCTTTCGATACTTTCACTCGTACTGCGGCGAAAGCCGCTATGGGGAAAACCTGTTTTTCTCCGAAGACTGAAGCACTTTTCAATAACGCAGTTTAACTGCAGGGCTATTGGCTGAGTCAGTGATAACTGAGCAAACCAATAGCCGAGCAGCGGTGCTGCGCACACCTATGGCAAAGCATCCCGCCGAATTTCTGCGTGATCCCGCCAGAATGGGCGGGGCAATCAGCTATATAAGCCGGTGCTTTGCGGTGTGAATCAGATCCTTTTTCTTCAGCGACGGACTTCTGATCTTCGCTCAAGACAAGCCTTTTCGCAAGCTCTTCTAGACGGCTCTTATGACGGCGCTCCGTTGAACAGGCTCTCGCAGCGGACGACGAAGACTTCCTGCTCGGCTTCTGCCTCGCCATTTCGCGACTCAGCAGACGGTCCCGTTCCCTGCAGCTATCCGGATCGCCACAAAAGAGCAAATTTCCTCTAAAAGAGCTCCGGCGTTGTTTCAAATGCCGCGCCGTTGCTGTCATGCCTATGACAGTTATGGTGAGCGCGCTTTGTGCTTGGGCACCGCCCACGCCGAAGCTGCGCTCAACGAGACGGAATGTCCCCACTGCGAGGATATGAGTCTCGTTTTTCTGCGCTCGCGGGCAGCGCTCTTCAGAGCGCGACCCCGCTTCTCGCGCCCTCCCGCTCTCTTTCTCCCAGGAATCTGTGAGGAAAAAGCGGTGGGGCAGAGAACCTCAGCGCTCGGCTGCGGGTGAGCTCACGCCGGCTCAGCACCCGCGTGTCTCGCCCTCGCCTCCTTAAAAAGCTTCTCGTTTCTCCTCTCTCAGCAGGGCTCGGAGACAGAAACTGTGGAGTTAGAAATTAAGCATTAGGGCTTGAGTGATTTCACGCCGGCAAGGTATCTGCGTGCTCGCTCTCCCAGCTGCACTTGATCTGCTGTTATGTCTTATAGTGGGAATCAGCGCTCCTCGTTACTTCGAGCGGCTCTATTCTTTTATGTGGACCAGAGCAGAACACTGTTGTGTGTTGTCAAGGGAGACGGCCGCTTCATGCGGAAATAGTCTCCCCCTGTTCGCTCGCAGAAGGCGCCCCCGCCTTCCCCGCTCTCATGTTTTTATTCTCCCAGTGACCTCGGAGGTAGTAACAGCGAGCTTGTGAGTTGAGCGAACAGGCTTGACTGATACACACTGTTTTGGCAGCCTTGTGTTTGTGTGTACGTCGCTGGGGCCGCGTCCACGAACTATTTTAGTACTAAAGCAGCCTGCTAGGGTGCATTCACCTGTTACGGCAGTGTGCGTTTGTGTGTACGTCGCTGAAGCCACGTCCACGAGCTATCTGTTTTTAGTACTAAGAGGCAGCCGGTCAGGATGCATTCACCTGTTACGGCAGCGTGTGTTTTTGTGAACGTCGCTTAAGCCGCGTTCACAAACTGTTTCAATGGTCTGCCAAGGCACATTACACCAATATTTGACAGCTCGCACTGTGTGCGTCACTGATACTGCGCTCGCAAGACTCGCAGTCAGCTAAACAGTCTGTCAATGCGTGTCACGCCTCTCGTTTCTCTCCTCCCATTTACTTTGGAGGTATAGAAACTGCAGACTCACGATCAAATTGAGTGATTTAGCGCCGGCAAAGTCCCCGCGTGTGTCACTCGCCACAAAGCCTTTGATCTGCCATTGTGTTTACATATGAGGATCGGCTCCTCTCGTTTTCGAGCGGCTCAATCTTTGCTGGATCAAAGCAGAATGGGATGCTGTCTCTACACTGACAGCTTCATGCTGAACGCGCCTCTCGCTTGGGCAACGCCCACGCTGAGGCGGCGCTCGCTGAGGCTGCGCTTGCTGAGGCAGATACGCTCTCGCGCTGGCGTGCGTCGCGTTTTCGAAATGAAAGCGGCCCGGCCCCTCCCCTCCTCCGCTGCGAGCGGATCGGAGAGAATGTGCGCGGCTCTTTTAATCTGCCTGGTTAACATTACGATCATTACGCTCCTCTTTTGAGTAGTTTGATCTTTCAGGCAGATTAAAGTGAATGGAAAGGAGGCTGCCAAATTTGTGATGAACAGTGTGTCACTCAGGTCCGCTACAAGCGCGCTGACACAAAATGCCGTTGCTATGGCAAGCCAAATAAACATTCACAAACATTTTCAAAGAGAGCAAAATTCTTTTTCCATTGGTCTCAGTAGACGATCTGGGTTCAGCACCCAGTCTCATTACACCCCTTGCCGCCTGGGTCGGCAATGGGTCGAAATGGGTTTTGGACATTGTAATTTGAGGTTACTCGCTGCAGTTCGCTCGCCGCCCCCCGCGGTTCGGCAGCGTCATCCACACTGTGGTTCGAAGCGAGAACAGATGTCCTATGCACCGAAGTTCTCAGACTGCTGGTGAAAGGAGCCGTAGGAACCGTTCCCCCAGCCCAACGCGAGTCAGGCTTTTACAACCGCTACTTCCTGGTGCCCAAAAAAGATGGAGGTCTCAGACCCATCTTAGATCTCAGATGTCTGAATCGCGCCCTCATGAGACAGCCGTTCAGAATGATCACAACAAAACAGATCCTCTCGCAAGTTCGCCTAAGGGGACTAGTTTTGTTTGCTGGATCTGGAAGATACTTACTTTCACATCCAGATGGCCCCCCCATCACAGGCCGTTCTTGAGATTTGCCTTCGAGGGTGTGGCTTGTCAATACACAGTCCTTCCGTTCGGACTGTCTCTAGCTCCCCGCACTTTTACCAAGTGCTTGGATCCGGCTCTTTCTCCCCTCAGATGGAAGGGAATCCGAATCCTGAACTATCTCGACGACTGGCTCCTCCTGGCCCAGTCCGAGACCGAGCTATTACAACAGAGCCCTTCGCCTCAGCCACTTGCAGTGCCTGGGTCTCAGGGTCAACTTTGCCAAGAGCGTGCTGTCCCCCAGCAGGCAAATTGCCTTCTGGGACAGTTCTGGACTCCACCCGTATGACGGCAGCGGTCTCGCCGAGCAGAGCTCGGACCATCCAGCGGCTCGCGGCCTCCTTCACCATAGGAGCCTCTCGCCCCCTAAAGGTCTTTCAAGGGATGCTTGGCCTTATGGCAACAGCATCCCCAGTACTTCGGTTGGGTCTGCTTTGCATGCGCCCCCTTTAGTATTGGCTAAGACTAAAAGTATCAGCCCATGCTTGGTGTCAAGGACGCCTCTGTATCAAGGTGGATCGAGCCTGCATTGCAGCCCTCGCCCCTTGGAAAGAGTCTCAGTGGCTGAAGAAGGGCGTTTCCTTGAGTGTGATTTCCTGACGGAAGGTGGTCACGACAGATGCCTCCAACTTGGGTTGGGGGGCACTGTGCAATGGCAGTCCAGCCTCCGGCCTATGGTCGGAAGAGCAGAAAAGCCTTCACATCAACTGCCTAGATATGCTAGCAGTATGTTTAGGCCTTCAGACCTTCCTGTCGGAATCGAAGGGTTATCACGTCTTAGTCCGAACCGACAAGATGACAGTGGTATCCTATATAAATTGCCAGAGAGGCTTATTGTCCAGACGCCTCTTCACCATGGTGAAGGATCTTCTGGAATGGGCTCAGGTCCACCTGCTCGCTCTAAGAGCAACTCGTGTGCCAGGCAGGCTGAACCAAGGACAGACATGCTGTCCAGGAACAACGTCCCCTCAGGCGAGTGGACGCTCCACCCTCAGATGGTTCAAGTTATATGGGAGGCCTTCGGCAGGGCAGAGGTCGACCTCTTCGCCTCAGAAGACAACTCTCAATGCCAATTGTTCTTTTCGAGGGCTCAGGATGCGTTGGCCCACGACTGGCCCAACCGCCTACTTTATGCCTTTCCCCCGATCGCTCTGATCCCTCAGGTCGTCAGACGAATCAGGGAACGAACACACAAGGTTCTGTTAGTGGTGCCGATGTGGAAAAATTTGGTTGGCAGACCTAACGCAGTTACTGTCTGCAGCCCCATGGCCCATCCCCTGAGACGGGATCTCCTCTCTCAGGCGAACGGAACAATCTGGCACCCCAGACCGGACCTGTGGGCCCTCCATGTGTGGCCTCTCGTCGGGAGCCTGACGACCTCCCCGAGAATGTCCTAAACACTATTTTTCAGGCCAGAGTACCGTCTACGAGACGTCTCTATGGCCTAAAATGGTCTGTTTTTACGGCCTGGTGTGCAGTCCGTAACTCAGATCCTACCTCTTGCGATGTATCTGCGATACTATCCTTCCTGCAAGAGATGTTAAGGTCTATGTAGCGGCCATAGCAGCATTTTATGCTCCTATAGCGGGAAAGTCAGTAGGCAAAACAACCTAGTTGTTCGATTCCTGAAGGGTGCCAGGAGGCTAAACCATCCTCGACCCCTCACGGTCCCTTCTTGGGACCTGCCTACAGTACTAAGGGCCTTTAAAGGAGGCCCATTCGAACCGCTTGGGTCCATAGACCTGCGCCCTTTAACGTTCAAGACCGCTCTGCTACTTGCTTAGCATCGGTGAAACGAATGGGTGACTTACAGGCGCTCTCAGTGAGTCCTTCCTGTCTGGAATTCGGGCCTAACGACTCCAAGGTCGTCCTGAAGCCAAGACAAGGGTACGTACCTAAAGTACCAACGACTCCTTCTAGAGCCCAAATTATAACACTCTTGGCTCTTCCTCCATCAGAGCAAGACCAGGACTTAGTCCTCCTCTGCCCTGTCCGGGCCTTAGGACTTATATTGAGCGTTCCGCCGCCTTCAGGCAGTCGGAGCAGCTTTTCATGTGTTTCAGAGACCGCTCCAAGGGACGTTCGGTCACGAAACAGAGACTGTCCAGGTGGATAGTCGAGGCTATCATGCTAGCCTACTCCTCTTTGGGCCTTCCTTGCCCCGTAAGAGTTAGAGCCCATTCGACCAGAGGCGTGGCCTCGTCTTGGGCGTGGTCTAGCGGCATGGCCATATCAGATAAATGTGAGGCGGCAGGTTGGGCCTCTCCGTCCACATTTGTTAGATTTTATAACCTAGTGATCCCGGCCCTTCAGTCCCGGATCCTTTCTGTTTACTCTTATGCAGGTGCGCTCTTAGCCCTCCCAGGAGTGCCGAGGCTGTGCCCTTTGGACTGACATCGGTCATGACCTCTTAGTCTTTAGACTAACGTCTAGAATCGCTTGTCGTCCTCGCTAGCGTGGCGGGATTATACTGGTTCCCCATAGCGGCTTTCGCCGCAGTACGAGTGAAAGTATCGAAAGGGAACGTACTCGGTTACTTACGTAACCTCGGTTCCCTGAGATACGGGAACGAGTACTGCGTTCCTGCCACGCTATCGCGGCCGAATCAGTCCTCGCTTCTTACAGGATCTGATTCACACCGCAAAGCACCGGCTTATATAGCTGATTGCCCCGCCCATTCTGGCGGGATCACGCAGAAATTCGGCGGGATGCTTTGCCATAGGTGTGCGCAGCACCGCTGCTCGGCTATTGGTTTGCTCAGTTATCACTGACTCAGCCAATAGCCCTGCAGTTAAACTGCGTTATTGAAAAGTGCTTCAGTCTTCGGAGAAAAACAGGTTTTCCCCATAGCGGCTTTCGCCGCAGTACTCGTTCCCGTATCTCAGGGAACCGAGGTTACGTAAGTAACCGAGTACGTTTTGCTGCTTTATTTAAAGACAGTAACTGTGTGTTTGCTGATGCAGTGATAGTCACTTTAGTACGTGTACTAATGATGATCAACAAAGATTTCAGTAAAAGTCATGTCATGGTTGATTTTCTTATTACACTTTAAGTGTTTGCGGTTTTAAATTAAGATTTATTTATTTTTAATGGACTCAAATGAAATAAATGCACTGTACTAACACCATATAAACTCTACTTCTTTGAAAACTCATGGTTTGAAGCAATCGGTTTCCAAAATGAAATGAGTTACCACATGGTTTAATAACAGTAACATACTGTAACAATGAAGAGCTGTAACTTAATGGTAGAGACCTGTAAATTAACAGTACAATGCTGGCACCACAGCTGCCAGTAGATTACTGTTATTTTACACTGAAATTCTTTACAGTGCAGGGTTCTGGATTTGTTTCTTATTCTGAAGAGGTGAATCCAGCATAATAAAGATCTTTTTTTGTTAGTTTATTTATTTATTTATTTATTTGGTTACACTTTATTTTGATAGTCCACTTCAGACATTCTACTAACTGTAAGTAACTTTGTAGCTACATGTCAACTACTTGTCAACTACATATCAACTAAATCTCATTATTTGCAACTACATGTCCACTAACTCTCAGAGTAGACTTTAGGGTTAGTTTAGGGTAGGTTTAGGGTTAGTTGAATAAGTTGACAAAGAAAGTGTTAGAAGATATTAAGCAGACAGTCTACAAATACTCTACTAACTGCTAGTTGACATTTTGTTGCAAAGTTAATTACTGTTAGTAGAATATCTAAAGTGGACTATCAAAATAAAGTGTTACCATTTATTTTGCACTTGAAAAAATATCACACAAAGACACGTAAATCAGTTACATTTGCTTCAATAGCAACAGAACAATGAGTAACATACTTAAATGTTACATGATACATGTGACGTGAAAACAATGTAAAACAAGTTCTCTGGCGTTCCACACAATGAAATAATTTTCTGGTTGTCACAGAGCGACCTGACCTAAGATTGGTGGATCAAAGTGAGGTGTCAGTCCTGAGAGTTCAGATTTTTACTGTTGTGTTAAATCTGAAAGCTAATACGATTTTAATTCAGCCCAGAAAACACCTGTTTCTGTTGCTGTATCTCAGTGTTGAATTAACTAGCCTCACTCTGCTCTGACTTATGTCAGAATCATAGAGAATAAACAACTGTTGCCCATGAATCAATGTAGTGAGTACCTATAAAATAAGAGATGTGTTTACAAATTCTGCTGCACTGTGTGCAACAATGTCAAAAAATGTAAAAAATGTAAATTCTGGAGAACTGATGTAGCCTAATGATATTAAGAAGAACACAAGTTTCACTATTTGCATAAACTTGTTTCGCAGAGACAAAAGTACCTCACAAGAGCATATGTCCCCACTGTGTAGTGTTTAAAAGTGTAGTCCATCTTTAGAAAAGTACAGCCTGTTGCCTAATAGGGCCTTTTAATGCTTTCCCCTTTCCTCTGTTCACCAGGGTCAACTGTTACACTGAACTATTAATGCTTGAAGAAACAGAACAAAAATCCTGTATGCTT
The DNA here is from genome assembly GCA_033026305.1 of Cirrhinus molitorella. NCBI lineage: Eukaryota > Metazoa > Chordata > Actinopteri > Cypriniformes > Cyprinidae > Cirrhinus > Cirrhinus molitorella. The sequence goes on along the minus strand of CM065122.1, from coordinate 23,511,382 downwards.
ATTTTGAGTAGGCCTACATGCCTGTTTCAACATGTCCCTCAAATTATGGATTCAACCTTCTGGATATTCTATTGGACAGAACACTTCTACCTTTATGGTCAAAGCTTTTGTAGGCATAAGCCTCAGTACTGTTAGAAATGAAACTACTTTGTCAGCACCGATAGCCTTGTGGTCAGTGTGTCAATGTCTAGCGCTGTTGCGTTATGGCCGTCCTCGAATCCTCGACCTTTCCCAATCCCACCCCCTGTCTCTGTCCCACTTTGCTTCCTGGTCGCTTTGCACTGTCCTGTCATAATAAAAAAAAAAAGAGAGAGAGAGAGAAAACAATTGGGATGATAAGGCAGTCAGTCAGTAATAATCTAATGAAAAAGGCACTGTGCTTTTGGACCTGCATTGTCAACCCATGTCTCAGAGGTTTCATCTTTTGTGCATATAGACTCAGTTATTTAGAATATATCAATTGAATAGAAGGAGTAAATATCATGGTTTTTCCTCGTATTTCTGAAAGCAGCAAAATGGCACTAAAAGTTCAAACATAATAGTTCGGGTTTTATCGTGGTTTTGGTGCACTGGACTGATCTAAGTGTTGGAAATATTGCTTGACTTACATGCTTGTATTGTACCACAGTTTTAATGGTGGGTTCAAACCACCATTTACTTTTTCATGGAAACGTGATTTTCTGTCCAAGAGTTTCCATGGGTAACTGAATGGATATTGTGGAGTTCTGTGGATTTCCCAAAACTGTACCTGGTCAGAGTTTCCTCTGCTTAGTCATGGCGGATGCTGAATCACCAACCACCAGCCTAGTAGTAGTAAAACTAGATGAAACTAACGACTAACGTATGGTGTTTTATTATTATTTTGATTTGTTTAAAAAGATACAGCTGAGTGAGTTACAGGAGAAACAGAAATGGTGTGAGAAAAATCATTTCTTGCACGACCACACACAGTGATTCAAACTGTGTACTCGGATGCTCTGACCGCTAGGCCCTGACATTCTTTGAGTTGGATTCAGCATGCACATGCACATACTTTTGGTAAAGTTTTTGCCACAACAAATGCCAATAGCCAAATTTACTTTTTAGTCTCTTAGTTCTTCTCTGCTCCTTTACATTGTAAAAATACATCTAAATCTTTAATCAGAAATATATACGTTTTGATATATTGTGCATTCTTTTTTTAGAAGAAGTAATAAAGATACATGCACAATTGCAATTGCATGTACAATGTACATAAGAAGAGTTCAGATCATAGACTGTAACAAACATGGACATAGTGTCAGTGACATCACCCGTAGGTTTCTGAAAAGCGTTTTTTGAAGCAAAAGTTGGGCGGGGCCTGTCGTCGCCATTTTGAAGCGCGTCACCGCGCGTCACTCCAGGAAAATAGAAAATGGACAAAGAGGCGGGACGTGGGTGGAGCTAAGATGTCTGGTTTTTAAATTTATTAAAATAATCCTGATAAAGTAACACCCTAAGAAAAAACAGACGCAATAACACGGCTGAGATGCCAAGTTCAACTGCTGGAATAAGCTGAGGTAAAATGACGGCTGCCTGACACCTGTCACTCAAGTGGCCACGCCCTTCATTATGCAGAATTTTAATGCTTAATATAACTTAAACGGGTGAGTTAGAAAAAAATTCACCCCCCTCAGAGTTGTCATGAAGGGCAAAACTAGCTGTAAAAACCAAAACCACTTTTTGTACCAGGCTGTAAACGTTTTTATCTGTTATAAAGTTGAACATTTTAACACGAGAGTCTATGGGGATTTGCTCCCTTTTGGAGCCAGCCTCAAGTGGCCAGCCGATGAACTGCAGCTCAGTCACTTCCGTATTGTTTCAAGAGCGAGAGGGGGAGGTTGCCGCTGGGTTCAGATGCAAAAGCCCCTATATCTATCTGACATCTTTCTTTTAAAAAAAATGCATTTTTATCAGGTTCCGATGTATAGGTTTATATGTAAGTACTGATACTTCTGATTGGGCTGAGGGTGGGATTTTAGCAAGTTTGAAGTAAAAGTATTTAATGGACGTATATGTGTCGAGAGAATTCACTCAGTGTTATCTCATTTTTGACCAAGATGGCTTTTAGCTGGTTTTGCATCTGAACTCTTCATAAATGTTTATGTTTAATGTTAGCAATTGTTTAACATTTTATTGCAGCACTGAAAAGAAGCCAGGTAGAATTAGGTTTTTGGTTCTGAATTTCTATGTTCAGCTAGAGCCAGTGAATATAAAAAGTAAACAGGTACAATCGTTGCCAAACATTTGCAAACACCTAACTTGTTTACTAAGCAGTCTTGGCTTGCACCATTCAATTCAGCAGTGTTCCAGCTAAAAACTACTGCTACTTTCAATGTACTCTGAAATCCACAAAGAAATCAAAGCAACAACAACAACAACAACAAATGCTACACATTAGCAAGTTTCACTAGTCTAAGTCTAAATCCCTTTTTGTTTAACATGAGCTGCAGTTTTCTAGGGTTTTACACAAGGCCAGGTGGGCACAGACGGTCAATAAAGATGATTCACAGATTGCAGATTAGTTCCAGCTGGACACAGGCTGAGACTGAGCAGCCCAAACTACAAACTCAGTGAGGATGTTTAGTCTTAATAAAAACTGCAAGACTCTAGTGCACCTAAATGAATTAAAATACATACACATTCACATATTATTTTCCATATATTCATTCATATTAAATTTATATTTATGAACCAAAACATCTAAATGGTTTTTCAACTGAAACAGAGGTTCAAAAAGGCACCAGCTGTCCTAACAGAGTGACCATATAGGATTGTAAGCAAAGTGTCTACAAGACAGAATGTTCATGTAGATCACAGCTGATCATCTGATGGTGCTGGTTACCAAACTCTCTTTCTCTTTAATTTCTGTGAGAAGACTCTAAATCAGATGAAATGGTTTTTCAAAGATGGTTGGCAGCTGTGCACAGCATGTGCAAAACACATTTCTAAAGTCCTTCTTTCACCATAATCTTTTCCCTTTTCTCTCTCTGGACAGTTTGAGGGGTATATCTGTTTTAAATTTGACTTCACCATTTTAAGATTCTTCCTGTGGTGTTGCAGCTTAAAGACAAAAAAGCTGGCACCAAGCAAATCTGCACATCCAAAGCTTTAGGCGCTAAAAATATGCATATACTGAGTCAGGATTACACGTTAGTGATGAGAGCAAAACCTGTGGTCGCATATTGTGTCCAGATTTGCTCTGGCTAGCCAAAGATGTAGCCATTGGTATTTCTGCAAATCTGTTACAAATACAATAAATCACTAACATCGCTAGTGCTATGAAAATAAAAATGGGTATTATGAACACAAGTTCCGTTGCGCCATTAAATTTTATTTTTCCCCACCAATGATAATCTACAATCAGACCATCATTTACCCATTTGCTGTAAACATCTTAGAATAGGTTTCTGCAATGCGTCACCTTAGAATTATAAGGTTCTATCTGCATTCTGAGCACTTTTGAGATATTGAGCTTCAAAGTTTTTGCATTCCATAGACATCTGTAGATATAACCACTCTTGTTTCTAAAAAAAGGCCCAAACTGTACACAGCTTACAAAAGAAACATCACATAATGCAAATATGTTGTCACATAATAAGAATATGTGAATAACTCAATTTTGACAAAAATGTCAGATAGAACCTTATAATAAAAGGCAATGAATGAGCAACATGAACGAGACTCACGTTTTTGCTCACTATTTAACTGACTAACAATCTGGAATAAAAAAAGCCACAATGTTAACGTCTTTGGCCCTCGGAATAGCCTAACTGCTCACAATGTATCAAATCCCCCGTTCCAGCTGCCAGCAGCCGCAGTTTAACCCTCCCTTGTTGCTTCATTGACTCACCAATCTATCTGAACAATGAACTCGATTGAAATCTCACTGGGTGTCCCGTACCGACAGCTGCTGTTTTAAAATTCTGAACCCAGTAACCACGACTACAACGCCGCAATGACTAATGCCTCATAATGCGTACAGTATTCATGGCTGGAAATGTAGTGAAACTGGGTGTGATGGAACTGTTAGAATATGCTGTTTAACATGAGCACTGAACATGTGCCTTTGAAAAAGACAGTGTGCTTGAAAATCCTACTCATTTTTTCCATGATGTTCACATGCACTGAGGCTGGAAATGAGAATTTCCATGATTAAAATGATTCATGCCTAATGTTTGTTTGGGAAGCATCACATTCGTTAGGCTTAACATTTCCCTCAACTCACATCCAGAACAAACTGAAAGGTTTTTTGTGTAAACTAGGAGAGTAAAGAGGAAAAACTTTAGTATTACAGACAAGAAACTACACTGGAGGTTTAGTGTACTCCTAATGGCTAATCATCTGGGTGTCTAACTCACAATATATATATATATATATATTTAATTTTAATTTTTTACTCTGCTTTTAATTTGCTATTGAACCAGATGAGCAAACAAAAAAAGTTGCTATCTGGATTTCAACAAGCAAATATTTACGATTTGCTGTGATTAATATTTTTGTTGCATGTTGTATGTTTGGCAACAGTTTGTTTAACCCTAACTGATGCAGCATAGCTTTTCATTTGTGACCCTGGACCTCAAAACTAGTCATAAGATTCAATTTTTTGACATTGAGATGTCATCATCTGAAAGCTAAACAAATAAGCATTCCATTGATGTATGGTTTAATAGGATATGACAATATTTGACAGAGATACAATTAAAGTTGTCCAAATGAAGTTCTTAGGAATGCATATTACTTCAAAAATTAGGTTTGATAAATTTACAGTAGGAAATTTACAAAATATATTCATGGAACATGATCTTCCGAATGATTTTAGGCATAATTTTGACCCATACAATGTGTTTTTGGCTATTGCTACAAATATACCCATGCTACTTAAGACTGATTTTGTGGTCCAGTGTCAAATTTATCAAACAACCATGTTGGAAAACATTCCCATGTACATATTCCAGGATGACAATGCCGCAATTCACAAGGCTCCAAAAAGAAAGTTGCACACTGTTAAATTCATTGGACTGCCTTTAGCTTTGATTCAATTGTGCATTTGTTGCATTGTTTAGACAATGTCATGCAACATCAAAGCATTTATTTCTATGAAAAGTTGCATTATTTTTGTCCGAGATTGTATTGTGCACTGACAATGGTAAAATTATTCCTCATGCTCAATCACTGTTCCACAAATTAAGTCTGGTGAATCTTGACATTGTCATCTTGGAATACATACGTGGGTACGTCTTCCAACATGGTTGTTTGAGAAGTAAAAACCTATGCATTGTATCAGTTAGGGTTACAAGAATTGTTGCAAAATATATAACATGCCAGAAATATGTTAATCACTACAATAATGATTAATGGTCCAATCCTAAAGTCTATAGTATTGCTTATTTAAATCTAAATGTGTCTTTATTTATTTATTTATTTTTGGCAAAGCAGTGGGTGTATATCTGTGGGTTTATGCAACTTTTTAAATTCTGAATAAGATATTTCACATGAAGGACATTTGCATATAGTCCACAAGAGAAAATAATAATTGAAAATGTGATTCAAAATTTGAAACTTGATTCATAACATCCACTGTTTTGTTACCTGAATGATCCACAGGTGTGTGTTGTTCATGTGTCCCTTGTTTCTCCTGAACAGTTAAACTGCCCGCTGTTCTACAGAAAAATCCTTCAGGTCCCACAAATGATTTGGTTTTAGTTCAACTGAGGGACTCATATGCAACTACAGAAGGTTCAAACATTTACTTTTGATGCTTCAGAAGGAAACACAATGCATTAAAAGCCGGGGAGTAAAAACTTTTGAAAACTAAAAAAATTTGAGATCAGTTTAGATGTAACTTATTTTGTCTTCTGAGAAACATGTAAGTAGCTCCTGTAGTTTCTGAAGGGCAGTACTAAATTACCAAAATATGATATTTAGGCAAAATAAGATTTAATAATCTTTACGGGTTACAAAATAAAAGCGTTTTTCCCGATTTGCTTTATTTCGGTAAGTAATAATTTTAAGCTTTCTATTTATTTATTTATCATGTTTGTGAGGCATGTATTTTGCTGAAAAAATGTAAATGATCGTGCTGGCGCCTCAATGTCCTGCAAAGCGGTTTTAGCTTCCCCTCTCCAAAAACGATATGCACCTAATAGCGCACATTTATCTAGGTTTAATGTTTAAACTGATATTGTTCTATAGGTACTTTAACTGTTTTAGATCCAAAGATTTTATTTTATGTCCTGATGATTTGAAAAGGCAAATTGATCAGACTATGAGCAGTCTTCCGCTGGCCGCTGTTCGTAACTTTAAAAAAAAAAAACAAGAAAAACAAACAAAAAAAAAATTGCTCCAAAAGTTTTTCTAAATTACTTAATAAGAAAACAAAACGAAATATAACCACTTTGGCATTACATACCTACAAAATGTAACTATTTTAATAGCTGAAACGGTAGTATAAGCTGTTCTGGGAGAAGGGGAAAAAAGATGGACTCTCACTTAGCTCTTAAACCTTTAAAATAGAGTTTAGGAAGATGTATAACCACAGTCGTTAGCTTTGGTTAACTATTGAAGCCTTTTCTCTTGTCAAAAGGCTCAATGCGACCGCCGACTTTGTTGCGTACAGATTAATTTCTGTCTATTAGACAGCCCAGTCAGCCAGGCGCGTAGCTAGGGGTGGGCCTGGGTGGGCCCTGTCAGTCAGGCCCACCCAGCCAGTTGCTTAGCCTAATCAGAATCAGCTTATCAAAATTCTTGTCCGAGTCCGACCTGTGACCGTCTTTTTCCCCTTTCTCCCAAAACAGCTTATAGCTACTGTTTCAGCTATTAAAATAGTAAAATTTTGTATGTAATGGCAATTTTGTTTCGTTTTTTTTGTTTGTTTGTTTGTTTCTTTCTTTTTTATTAAGTTAATTTAGAAAGACGTTTGGAGCATTTTTTTGTTTGTTAAATATAATTAAATATATAATTTTCATTTTTTAAGGGATCGAACAGCGGCCAGAGGAAGATGTTTATAGTCTGTTTGATCAATTTACTTTCTCAAATCATCAGGACTTATCTAAAATAAAATATATAGATATAAAACAGTTAAAGTAGCTATAAAACGATGTTAGTTTAAATGTTAAACCTAGATAAATGTGTGCTATTAGGCGCATATCCAATCACTTTTGCGAAGAGAGGAACCTGAAGCCGCTTTGCAGGATATGGAGGCGCCAGCACGATCATTTGCATATTTTCAGTGGAAACAATTTAAAATTATCCATCATTTTTGCTCACAAAGGTAAGAGTAATAGATCATTAGAAATATAAAGGGTCTACTTTTATTTGTGTGCACTCACAATATTAACAAAACGTTACAAACAGTGGTTTTATAAAATAAAGAAAACAAACATGATCAGCTTTCTGCCGTCTTGTACTTCAATAAGAGTGCAAAACAAAAATGAAACCAAAACTCAGTGCATACATGCCTCACAAACATGATAAATATATAAATAGAAAGCTTTAAATTATTACTTAACGAAATAAAACAAATAAAAATCTGTAAAGATTCATTTCTCTTTAAAGGTGAGTCCAAAGAGTACATTGCAAATCAGTGTCTTTGCGACACTATCTCAGAATACACTATTAATGAATCATTCAAATATTTTCTTACAGTTTCCCCTGACACATTCATTGTATTCATTTTTGCTGGTGCTTTGTGGCAAAATGTTGTTGTGTTGTGTTGCTTTTTTTTTTTTTTATGGCCACCTTGCTCATATGCTGTTCTTACCGTTACCCCTACAGAAGTTAGGAAGCAGTAAGGTTTTAGAGAGTTTTAGAAGAATTATTGTCACGTTATCTAGAGCTTTAGGAAATGTTTAGGATGTAGGCTTTAAGTTTTGTTGTTTGCCCTTAAAATAAAATGCATTTCAGTACCCTACATAATTGACATGATTTTCTGGTCTTTAAATAACTTTTTTTTTTTTTTCAGCAATGGGAGATATGAAGTTTTGAAACCTTGAAACCAGAATTCAAAAGTTTTATTTGATCATAGTTTTGAAAAACATGAGGGTGAATAATGATTAAGCATTTAATGTGAATTTAAATTAGGGTGAATTGCTCTAATGTGTAGCCAAAAAATGAAATCCACACTCAATACCATTTTAAAACACACCACAGCTTCGTTAACTGGCATTTATGTTTTTATGGGGGAGCTGCAAACAATAGACCTTAGGTTTCCCACATTAGGGCAATTCACCCTTAATAATTAAAATTAAAGTATTGTAGTAATTGCACATTATACATTATTGTGATTTAGGCACCTACCGTACTTTTAAAAAAGTATTATATGATGCCATGTTTGCTTGTATAAATTATGAAATTAAATGTGCCACCCCAGAATAACTGCTGGCCCCTGCCTTGCCACCCCTATGAAAAATTCCTGGCTCTGCCACTGTAATAACATACAATTCTGTAATGGCTTATGCTCTGATTATTCAAGCAGGTGTAGTTGCGTTGGTCAATTCTGATAACAGCTGCATTTTTGACTCAATTTCACTCAATTTTCTCAGGGCCCACCCATATTGTGAATCCTGGCTACGCTACTGCAGTCAGCTTATCGTTTTATTTTGGTATTGCATCACTCATAGCTCTAACGTTTAAAATTAAAGTTTAGGAAGATATAACCAAAATCATTAGCTTTGATTAGCTCGTAAAGCCTTGTCTCTTGTCAAAAGGCTCAACGCGACCGCAGACTTTGATGAACACTGCTGGAAGCAGCGACGTCTGTGTCCGTAGGCTGCTATTCTTATCAATCACAGCATAAGCTCGTATCTCCCTGCTCCCAAGTCATAAACCTTGTATCTCCGGTAAAACATGATTTTGGGGAAATGTTGAGTTAATGTTGGTACAGAACAGTATATGATAGCAATATAAGGTATAATGCCAACTTTAACGATACAATATTTAATAACTCAAAAAAATATACCGTTTCCGTTTTTTTTTTTTTTTTTTTTTTTTTTTTTTTGAAAAATTATGATTTTGGAGATGCGAGGATTCCACCCGACAGCGACGATATGAGTCCCTCAGTTGTCCTCAGTGTGAAAACATGGATCTCATACAGTCATTGTTGGAAAAGGTTAAAATACACAAAAATGCTGGAAAACCAAACCAAAACATTTGTGGGACCTGAAGGATTTTTCTGAAGAGCAGTGGGCAGTTTAACTGTTCAGGACAAGCAATGGATTCAAGAGCAACTATCACAAAAAAAAATACAGCTGTGAATCATTCAGGTAACAAAACAGTAAACATTTGTTACAAAACATTTTGCAGATTTTGCAAGATGTATGTAAACTTTTACTATATATATCCTGCTGAAGTCAGCCACAGTTATACATATATATATATGAAAAGTTCAGATGCAAAACGAGCTAAAAGATAAAAGAGATAATGATACTGAGTGAATGCTCTTGACACGTTATACGTCAATCAAATACTTTTACTTCAAACTTGCTAAAATCCCACCCTCAGCCCAATCAGAAGTACCAGTACTTACATAGTAACCTATACATCGAAGCCTGATGCATTGAGATGTCAGATGGATTTAGAAGCTTTTGCATCTGAGCTCTTCATATATGTGTATGTCATGGTATTACTTCTTGGTGTTCTTCATAATTTGAATAAGATTAAGAAAGAAATGAAATGCTATTGTATGATTACCTTGCATTTCACATTATAATGCACAAATCAGCAAAAATGCTCTCAAAGTAAAGTTACATGAATACATATGGTTCAGTACGGAATGTTGCCATTTCCTTGTGTTTTGTCTAAAACTGATAAGCATCCCTTTCTTGTCTGTGCCAAGAAAACCAAAAACATAAAATATCCTGCTTGAACATCCTAAAGCACAATTAAATTCATGTGATGCAAGATTGTTTCTTAAAGACAGTAAGGAAACATCTGAATCTACCAATGATGTGATATAAAGTCAAATTAAATAAATTTATGGTAGGTTTTGGAACGTACACCCAAAACAGTTGAATGCCATATTTAAATAAAACATTGGATTTAACAAAAAACAACGCTGTGGGGGATAGACATACAGTGGTTTCAAAAGGTCATAGATCTTTTCACAAAATTTCCAGAAGGCACACAATTTTAAAATGATGGGTTGTGAAAATTTGATGCAACCACAGGACCTTAACACCACAACCTATTGAAAATACTATAATGTCACCCCTCAAAACCTCATTGTCCTTTGTATAAAAAAATAAGAAAAAAAGCCACCTACCATGAATAAGGACCAATGCAGCGCTTTTACAGAACCCAATGTAATTGCATTTTCTTGACGGCAGATGGGGCTGTTCTGGCTAACCACCACTTCCAACTTGCTGACAGTTTATTTTGTTTAATTTGGGCTCCTTAGGTTTTCCAAAATATTTACATGCTTTTACTGCATCTGATACAAAGAAATAATGATCTAACAGTGCTTTACATTACATAAACGTAGATTATCAATGAAACTTAATCTTGATGTGATAAATATATAATATAGAGTTTTAAGTTTTATTCTCACAACACAATCTTCAGGATGTGAGGTATTTTAGAAACTTCCATGCAGTAGATTTTCAGTAGCTTTCTGAACAACATTGTACCTTGGTATTTGTCATTTTCCCACAGTCATGAATAGATTCCCCTGTATTGCAAATGGTTGAAACATTTTACATTGCGAAAGAATCCAACTTGGACAAACTTAATCAGAGTCACCAGCCTCGAAGGAATATTTTTTCCGGTTGAAATAAAGTCATGTGGTAGGTGCTTTTCCCTTATTGGTCAGGCAAATGCAATAACTTTTCAAACTTGCTTTGAATAGCAACAGTGTAAACACTTATTCAGTAGAAAATCAATTAAAATGAGTAAACCATCGAATTTGAACCGCTACTGAGTGCTCTTGAAGATGAATATGTAATTCTGCAAATCTCTGTTCACACATACTGAGCAGAATATAAATAGCATGGACAAATGGAAAATAAGATGTTTGGTAACATTCAAGTAACATGACAAAAATGTATTATCCGACACAAAGAGCAAAACCAACGCTACATTATGCTATAAGGTTTTATAGCATAACTCAAAAAAAAGAAAAAAAAATTCACATCCTCTTTAGTGGTAATCAGTGTAAACAACTTGCAATGCAGGAAAATAGTGGGGGGGGAAATGCTGTGAGTGGAGAAAGCTTGTGATGATGTGATGCAAATATAGATACTTTAAAGTATGCTATTCAAACCAACTTGGCATCCGATCTTAAAAACAGTGACCATTATCCTGAATTAAGCTGTAATTAAGATTTGTATTGTCCAGCTTTTCCTTTAGCTGATTTGCAAGATTAAATCAGATGTTGTTTCAAAGAGAACTCTGAGGTGGGGTTTAAATATCTCAGTGGCCCTTCCCAACCCCACAGTTAATTGGACATGTGATAAACACAGCAGTGTGGCGTTCTGCCTGAAATTGGTCAGCTGAATTCCCACTGGACTACCACAGGCTGCTGAATCAGGTAAACATTTTTACTACATACTTGTTAATAGGCTAAAAAACCTAAGAAGAGGGCCCATGTGTACTTTTTAGGTGTGAAATGTATAATGTCAATAATTTTGCAACATTCCTCTAAACCTTAAATCCGTTGAAAGCAAAGGATTTACTTGAAGCAAAGTTTGCCATCGCTGTGCATCAGTTAATCTTCTCCTGTTATATAGGAATGACATAACATGCCTAGAGGGCTGCAGCGTTACTTTTTATTGCTTAACAATCCACCAGTTATCTATTATATAAAGACCTTAAGGGCCAGCAGTAGGATATAACAGTTTAAGCACAGATGTTCAACAGATATGAACCAATTCCAATAAATAAATACTAATTTTAGTTTTTACAATGTTACAATATTCATTTACACCACCTCTGAATTCATAAACATTCTAACTCAGTTTTTAATCCTTTCCCTAAAAATCTCTGAAGTAGTTTAACTTTTTTCAAATCATAGGTATTCTGCAATAGTCCGGATAATAACAGACTTCTTCCACATTTTGTGTGTTTGAAATTATGCCTTTTAAGCTATGCATGATGTAACCAATCCCAACCCTTTCCTTTAGCAGAATGCCAAATTAGTTTTAATTACTCTGTTGCTTTAATCTCATTAACTAAAAGAAAGGCATACAATTTGAAACCAGTATAATTTGTTAAAACACTTCTGATTTGTTGCCCTTTTGCAGTTCAGAAGGAAATAGTGAAATCTTTTCTTTATGATTGATCATTATGAAGATATCATACACATCTTTCAGATAATGATCTTATAAGATTTAAATAAAAGCTTAACATTTTTAGCAGATCATCAACAGCTAGTCACACGACTAGACTCTCTACATGCCTATTCAAGTGTTTAAAAGACAAATTAAATTACTGATTCTAATTGGCTGACTTGTTTATACCATTAAACAAAGTGATGTTGTTTTCTTTTTGGAGAAATCATCTCTTTATCTGCAAAGAGACCATGGCTGACACTTTTTAAGCAGGCACCCACAAGTTGCATATTAATCTTAAAGGCAAAGCAGTAAAAATAAAAAATAAAAAATAGTAAATACATAAATAAAATTTTTTAGACTAACATATGTGGGCCCCATGAAGAAAATGAGTTGAAAACATTAGAAAAAAACATCTAAAACAATGGTATAATATTGGTATATATTTTTAATATCAATAAAGTTGTTAAAAGATTTAATAAGTAGAATAAAGGCACAATATGTAATTTTTGCCTCTAGAGAGCACATATTCAAAACAGACAACGAAACATAGGTGTAGTTTGATGACGCTGTGATTGAGTGTGGAATCATGGAAGTTGTAATCTTCATCCCCACAGCCGATGCAATCCGATGGGACATGTTAAGAAATCATGTTCATGGATGAGCTAATATACTAACATTTTTATTAACTTCACTGTAGTATGAAGCAGGGTGAGCCTGAAAGCCGTGGAAGCGAAATGAGGCCGCTGAAGTGATTGTTAATGAGAGCTATGATTATGCAACAGTCGGTAGCTTCCTCTTCTTGCAGTAATGCGTATGTGAGGTAAAACAGCACTGTTTTATCATACTAGATACATTTGAGTGTGTTGAAAGTTATGTTATAATGCTACTCTGTGTGTTCGTTACCTGTCTAATACAACACAAAATAACAAAATAAGGCATCTTTAGTGTTTCCATGTTTTCTACAAAATAAAACCGGAAGTCAAAGGTGTATGACATCATTGGCAGGTGAAGCAATGACACGGTCTGTTACACTACTTAAATTCTTATTTCTCTGGATTTAAACATTCTTGGAAACATTTGTAAGTAATGTAAGTACACATGCCAACAAAATATATAACACTACTCTAGTGGTTTTTGAATATTTTAATCAAAAAATCTTACATATTGTGCCTTTAACCCTAAGAATGAATGGATGCCAGATTAATGACAGAATGGAAAATGCACCATTACCATTTTATTTACCAATAATCTTGATCCCAAATGTTGTTTTTGATTAAACCTTTGAAGTGGTTACTTATTCTCAAGAAAATGTGCTTTAATAAACTGTTCGACCTGTGAGGAATAAAATACTCCAGACTAGCTGGGTGCCAGCTTGCAGTAAATGAAGCCAAACGATTATATGTTCGGTCTCTTAAAATAGTCTACGTGTTTGGTAACAAAGTGGCACTGTGATTTGGTTCACAGGCTTCCTCATTCTACCAGATGAGATTTAAGATGATGCCCAGCAGCAGCAATGGGAAGAATTTGGATCTCTCCAGGCTGACAGATGACGAGGCCAAGCATGTCTGGCAGGTGATCCAGAGAGATTTCCACCTGCGAAAAAAAGAAGAGAATAGACTAGGGTGAGACACTTTTGGTCATATTTACATTGCATTAACTGTCAGTATATGTTCCTAAATGGCAACCTAAAAATATTGTTCAATATCTCATTGAAAAAGACAGGTCACTGATATTCCTTGATGTGTCTGTCTGACCATCAACGCCCCCATCTGTACTGTTGCTTACTCTTAAGTGGTTTGCTGGATTTTGCTTACTAGACGTCTTCAGTAGGCTGTTCATCTGGGATTTATCATTTGACTAAAATGGAATGCCTGTCATTAATTTATACTGCTTGAAAATAAGGATCTCAGGAACAGTTCCATGGCACTTAGCCTAATGTGAACCCATCTGATATAAATCTGAAATTATAAAACATATTTTGTCATGGTACGAGTTGGTAAATATTTGTCACCATATGAACCCTAATTTAATGTCCCTAACATATACATTTCCTTTTACGCCAGATATTCCTTTGTTTGTCCCACCAGAAGTTTTAAGCTTTTGACTCCTCAGACACTTTATCAACAGGCTGAGCTTATGTATAAATTCCAGTCATTTTAAAGGAGGTAATAGGATTTGTCTCAGAATATTGAATAACATCACATGACTGACATTTTTCTCTCAATTCTCTCACAGTTGGAAGGAGGCTAGCTCAAAATAGTCCACTGGAGACTTTGTTGTAATGTGGTGAGGATCTGTGATGAGGGTTTTTTCCTTGGAAATATGATGTTATATTCACTTTTTTAACTTTTAGAGGAAATGAAAACAACAGAATAAGTGCTTTTGCAAGCAGGTTATCTGCAAGTCTAAAACAATTCAAACTTTGAATTAGAAATATGTAGTCTCCTACTGTTCTTGATCAATTTTGAAGCACTATGGCACATTTTCAAAGCCAAGCACACTGTTAGGTGTATGGGTAAAACATGGGAGAAAAAAAGATACAAAAAACACACATAACATTTCAAATTTGTAAAAGAGTTTCTGATTATGCTGTAATGTGAGCTATTTGACTCACACTTTGGACTTAGGCAGCAGTGCTTTCAACCTTTGCCAAATAAAAGTTGAAAGAGCCACAGGCACACAGCCACTCAACATGTGGAGGAAAGCTCTTTGCAGTTTTTTATTTTTTATTTTTTTTCCTTGAGAAGAGCAGATTTAGCAGAAATTACTTATATATCCCATGTTTAATGCTACACAGCTGTGACACAGAGGGGTCATTGTGCTAGAAGGCTATCACTTGGGCCATAAAGCTTTAGAAATTGGCACATTAAGAATGGAGGTTTTTGAGAAGAGACTAGAGAGGAAGACCATGGAAAATAATACAGAGTTATTTCCCTTCTCTATTATGCTGACTTGTGCTGATGATCCAAAGCAATATGGGCCCAGTTGTTCGGAAAGAAATTTGATCAGATTTTAGCCATCAGATTGGATCAATTCTCGAAAATGTTTTTTTTTTAGAAAATTAATTTTTGTTCATTAAACCTTCCAGTTACCTTTGATACAAAAAAAAAAAAAAAAAAAAATCAGGATTATCCGGGTCCCAAAAGAATTGTGTATTCAGGGTTGATTTCAGGATCAAAGTGTAATAAATTGAATGTAATTGAAATGTAATTAAAATTGGTCAAATAATACAACATTTGCATCTCATATACACATCATATACACATGCCTGTTTTCCTTTATACTGTACAGTAGCTAGTAATCCACATTGTGATGTCTATTGCTAGTAGTCTATATTTGGGTAATATAGAAAAATTGTATGTAAATTTGGGTAATCCAATCCAGTTCACTGTTATTTTGAAAAACCAGATTACCTGATCAGTTTACCTGATCCTGGATAGCAAAATACATAGGATTTCTACATGATTTTATTTGATTCAAAGTACAGCAAAAACGTAAATATATATATATAATAACTGTTTTCTATTTAAATATATTTAAAATGTAATTTATTCCTGTGATTTCAAAGGTAAATTTTAGCATCATTACTCCAGTCACATAATCCTTCAGAAACCATGCTGATATTCTGATTTGCTGCTCAAAAAACTTTAGGTGCGTTCGACTTGAACCACGGCTACAGACGGCAGTCAACGAGATCAGCCGGCTGCAGTCATGGGCGGTGTTGAAATCGTACAGGTCAAGTCAAACACCTTCTGCTCTCGGTAGTGATGCTCACGCGGTTTGCCTGCTCTATATCACAGATGAAGTGAATAAAATGCACTACTGGTCAAATACACAGATGTTTCAGAAACGTTTTCATGAGCAACTGAAACACCTTTTATATACTGCTTAATACAGCAACATAGTTCAGCATAAACATATATAATACTATTTAAATACGAATAAAGTGGGGGTATATGTGACCCTGGACCACAAAACCAGTTATAAGTGTCAAAATTGATATTTTTACATCATCTGAAAGGAGAATAAATAAGATCTTTACTTAATATCCTAATGATTTTTGGCATAAAAGAAAAATCTTTTGACCCATACAGTGTATTTTTGGCTATTGCTACAACTATACCACAGCGATTTAAGACTGGTTTTGTGATCCGGTCACATATATGCTTTTATCTGTGTTTTATGATAAACTTGACTACAGATAACGTGCCACTACAGTAAAAAAGCTTATACGGTTCTAAAAACATACAGATTTGTTGCAATTGT
The DNA here is from genome assembly GCA_033026305.1 of Cirrhinus molitorella. NCBI lineage: Eukaryota > Metazoa > Chordata > Actinopteri > Cypriniformes > Cyprinidae > Cirrhinus > Cirrhinus molitorella. The sequence continues at coordinate 23,494,832 of CM065122.1, read as the reverse complement.
GGGAATTAAAAAGGTTAGAATGAACACGAAACACACGTGATCGCTGTCATGCGGTGAATCTGACCAATCATGAAACAGCTGTTACGTCATCAAAGCCCGTGCAGTTGCTCTTGAAAAACCACGGCGGCTGAGTTGTCCTACAGTACACTTTGAGCTTCGTCGAAACACTTGGGGAACACCCCCGGCGAGACACCGTACTGAAGCGTGTGTAAAATCAGTCTAATAGAGAAGCACGACATCATGAGCGAGATTACGTAAGCAACCAGGAAGCATGTTGCCAAGGCACGGCGTTGGCTGTTGTTATGGGGATCGCAAGTGGATTAGTGGAGGGGTCCGAGACTGGCTCGTCCTTCTCACTCTGCAGGCTTATCTCAGTCCTTACCTGCTAGATCCGCAGCTCCCTCTCAGGGTTCGGAAGCACGCAGTGCGTTTTCTTCCCCCCAGAGAGAGAGCCCGGCGCTTCATCTATTTTCCTATGAGGAGGTTGATGTGATGAGCGTCGATACTGAGGACATTGTGGACTCACCACCGCAGTCCCTTGTGTATGAGGAGCTCGTGGAGAAGCAGGGCGTTTCATCAAAAAAATTTGATTAAATGCTTCCTGCGTGTTCGTTCACAGCCTTCACGCCGTGGCCTTCCATTTTTCCCAATCTCCACACTGAGGTGTCGAGATTGTGGGAGAACCTTATTCGTCCCGACTCTTCTGCCCTACAGTCTCTACAAAAGAAAAACAATGAGAAGGGCTATGGGACGATGCCAGTGGTGGAGCAGATGCTTGCGAGCTATCTCTCCCCTTCTTCAGCATCGTCCCTGGAGGCCCTGAAGCTTCCCACCAAGGCTCTAAACAAACATCTGCTCTGATTGGGAAAGCTGATATGTGGCAGATCGGGCTTGTGCGTGTCTGCACACCATTTAGGTGCCGCAGGCCTACCAGGCCAACCTACTAATGGGCCTCGACGAGGTCCCCAGGGTTGCTGGGCGAGAGCAGCCCCAGCCATTGAGCTCCTCATATCAAGGGCAGTCCCCCTGGGGAGGATAGGTACGCGCCTCAGTATACGGTGCCTCTTCCACCTCAGTGCCCTCATGCTGATATCCCTGCCACCCTCGGTGCTTCAGGCCTCAGTAGGCTTCAACAAGCAAAGTTCTCAGCCGCCCCTGGCCTCGGCAAGACGCGAGAATGCTCGTCCCCTCTAGGGAGGGTTCTAGAGAGCTCAGATCAGTCGTTCCCTGCCGGTCATCTGCTTCAGGGCACCGTAGTGACTTCTCTAGCTACACCAGAGGCCATCCTTGAGAGGTTGGTTCCCTTAGTAGACTTCCTGGCAGTGTGGAAACTTCTGCCGAACATCTCACAATGGGTCCTGCAGAATGTAGAAGAGGCTACAGAATCCAGTTCGGTTCTCGCCGCTTCAATTTTTCAGGGTCCTTCCCACTCTTGTGGGCCCCCAGTAGGCTCTGGTAATGGAACAAAAAGTAGACGCTCTCCCGAGGAAGGAGGCCATCGAGGTGGTCCCTCCTCCCGAGAGAGAGTCCGGGTTTTACAGCCACTACTTCATCGTTCCGAAGAAGGATGGGGGGTTGCGCTCTATTATAGATCTGCATCTGTTGAACCGCACCATCAAACGGCTTTGGTTCATGATGCTGACTATAAACAGATAGTGACTCAGATCAGGTCTGAGGACTGGTTGTGGAAGAAACCTTGGTTCCTGTCTCTAGGCCCAGTGCTAGGGGCTCCTTGTCGTCGTGTAACACTAACGACGCCTCCCTCATGGGCTGGGGAGCGGTCATGAGTGGTTGCTCTGCCCAGGGTCTGTGGGATGGTCATCATCTCATGTGGCACTTCAATTGCCTGGAGATGTTGGCCGTGTTTCAAGCGCTGAAACACCTCCTTCCAGACCTCAGGGGCCATCATGTGCTTGTCCACACAGACAACACATTGGTGGTCTCCTACATCAACCGGCAGGGGGGTCTGTGGTCATGCCCCCGAAACAGGCTGGCACACCAGATCCTCCCCTGGGCTCAGGGAAAGCTCCTCTCACCCAGAGCAGTTTACATCCCTGGGCATCTCAATCAGGGAACAGACATCCTGTCAAGGCAGGGGCTGAGGCCCGGGGAATGGAGACTCCACCCTCAGGTGGTGGAACTCCTATGGTTCGGCCAGGACATCTGTGATGTGGCGAGCTGGTCCTCTAAGCATACTTTTGTCCAGTTTTACAACCTGGACCTTCCTTCCACTGCAGGTTCTCGAGTCCTCTCGTCCTGATGTGCACACACACCAGATAGGGGGCTCACTCGTATGGTGCGGTGGGTATTCTCATTTCCCAAGCGTTTCAACGCAGCTCAAAGTGTACCGTAGTGGAACATCCTTAGGTTACTTACGTACGCTGCATCTTCTTGCCATAATCCCTGCACCCCCTGTCACGAGTTAAGTCGAACGCACCTTTTGATGATTATTATTATTATTATTAATAACAATAACAGCTGAGTAAATTTTTTTCAGGTTTCTTTGATGAAAGTTCAGAAGCATTTATCTAAAATGAAAATCTTTTGTAACATTATAAATGTTTTTATCACCACTTTTGATCCATTTAAAGCATCTTTGCTAAAGCTGGTTGAACAGTGCACACTAGATGATTTTCAAATCTTAACCGATTTTAAAACCATGGGAGACCACAGACATGAAAACAGTTTCCTCCAATGTTTAGCCTTACAATCCTCTGAATGCGCACACTAGACCTGGGATAGGCAACGTCGGTCCTGGAGTGCTGATATCCTGCAGAGTTTAGCTCCAACCCTGAAAAAAAAGCCTCACCTGCCTGTAGCCCTAGTAATCCTGAAGACCTTGATTAGCTTGTTCAGGTGTGCTTGATTAGAGTTGGAACTAAACTCTGCAAGTCATCGGAACTCCAGGACTGACGTTGACTATCCCTTCACTAGACGATTCAACCAGACCGCAAGACCACACACTTGTTGATTGTAGGAACGATTTCACAGTAGGCTTGTTTGAGTTGCGCCTGCACCAAATAAGTGCAGTCAAGACGGACAGTTCTGGAAACGGAACAGATATGATACCTACGATATCAAATGTAGATATACTGTTTTGGCATCCTCAAGTAGCCTGTGTCGTGCCACTAATAAATTCTTATTTGCATTGACAATTAGAGGGCTACGACCTAAAACCATTATAAGCAAACAAAACCAAAAATGCAGTAAACTTTCCACAGCATTGCTCACGTGTGTTGTCTGTAACAGGAGAATCAAAATTTTGACCGCGGCAACGGTGCCACATTCTCTACCGCAATACTAGCCAATACTAGGTAAATAAAGACTGGCAGTCAGTGTTTAATGTTCAGAAATTATTATTTCAAGAAATGTAAAGCATTTTGGCTCGTTTATGTGTCATTTGTTCTGTGAGAGCTGTGTATGGAGGGAGGGGAATGTTGTGTTCATCTCTTTGTTTTTCTTAATATGTGAATGTGTTTGTCTTTTATATTCTTTTCATTAGATCAAATAACATTTTAAGGTGTCATATGGTCATGTTACAATGTGACCCTCAGATGTTACAATGTCACATTTCACTTTTATTATTTTGTGGTAAATAAAGAAAAACATATTTGTACTAGACAATATATATATATATACTCTGAACCCCATGTGGATTTAAACAAACTGAGAACTCTATTTCTCCATTTTCTAACTGCTCACCACTGAAACAAGAGGTCATACTGAGTACTTTACACATCACAAATAGAAAGAATCAGCATGCAAGACAGTGAAACTCTGATTTTTATTATTCATGCAGGGAGCTCAAGACCAAAATAATGAAAGAGGATACCAAGAGAGAGCTGCTGGAATATCAGCCTAAACTCAGTGATTCTCTCTGCATCCGCTGTCTGCAGCCGTTCAAATTCCTTGTCAACAGCAAGCGCCAATGTCTGGACTGCAAACTATTTGTCTGCAAGTCCTGCAGCCATTTTAACAAGAAGGACCGCGGCTGGGTTTGTGATCCATGCCATATGGCCAGGTGAGGACCTGACAGACACGTGAGTGTGTTTTATATTCTTGTGACACATGTCAAAGGAACGACATACAGAGAAATTCAATTAAACACAAGCACAACAAAATTAATAAATAATACGAAAAACATTTATTGTTTTAAACTGTCAAATTTAAATCAGTAGTACAATGTATGTACTGTATGAATGGTTTCTAAAGATCTGGGTCAGGTTTCATGAATAAGGCCTTTTAAAATTTAAATTTAAGACGGTTTTGCTTACTATTCCCATGCTTTGCATTGATGATTCATCTTCACCAGTTCTGCATGCACTTAACTAAACCACAATCCATAAACAAAGGTTACTTCCTGTAAATAAACAATTTGTAGGAGAAAAAAAAACAATTTACCTCTGCTCTGTACTACTTCAAAGTACTCTATGGAGACATTGTGGAATTGGGAATACCAACTACCAACAGACTTTATTCCTAAATTAGCCATATTTGTCTTCATTTACAATATAGCATGACTTCTCATGTTATATATTATGTTGTATGTACAGGTAAGCAAAAGAAACACTGAATTTAAATGGATACTGGTAGCAGATCCATCCTATGAAATGACAACTGTTGAACTGAAATTGTGCATTTTAGTGTAAATCACATTATACAAATTCATACAATATCACCACCTCCTAAAATAGTTGAATTTTCTCATGAGATCGGGTTGGACTGACTGAATAACAAGTTTGTTCTTCTTTTTGTCTTTGTTCATGTAGAGTCCTTAAGATTGGCACTCTGGAATGGTTCCATGAGAATGTACGCTCTCGCTTCAAGCGTTTTGGGAGTGCAAAGGTCATGAATTCACTTTTCAAGAGGCTGAACAGTGACCGTGCCTCCTCTCAAACTGACCTCAGAGGTAGTAAGCCTATGGGTGAGACTTCCTGTTCATTATCCGCCATAGGGAAATAACGGGAAGAATAACAACATGCAGTAAACTTTAAAACTGTTTGCACTACATACCAGTGTGCTTCTAATTAAGATAATACATTAAAATAATATGGTAAGACACACCAATTTGCAGTATCAAGCAGCAAGCTATTTTTGTACAGCTAAAAACGGCTGGACGCGAATGAGACCAGAAGCCACACCCATAAAATTTATAAATGGCAGTGTCCGTTCTTACGGGGAAAAAAGTGGATAAACTGACCATAAAAATGGATCCCTGAGCAATCCTGATCATTATATTTGGACTATAATTTTAAGTCTAAGGAACAAGAATGTGCAAGCATTTAATAAAAATGCATTTGTTGTGGTTAAACAAAGTAAAATAAAAATAAAACTGGTGGTTTTGCAATACTAATGCATAAAGACTTCAACTCGCAAAACACTGGTTCCTCCTCTTATTTTAAAGAGGACCCTTTTCCAAACATTTAAGTTACCAAACTGCATTCTGTCACTATCCATTTAGAAAGTCAGTTACTTATTAAGAAGATTTGATTCTTACAGTGTCATTTGCTAATGTGAAATAATTTTTGAAGAAATGTCTGACAGATGACTTATAGCAGGAACACTGAAGACAGTGCTTAGAGGAGAGAGGCCTTTATAACTTTGAAGGATTTAGTGAAGGATCCAGAGGGAGGGAGAGAAAGAAAAAAATTGGCTGGGCCGAACCATCCATGTGATTTATTCCTTTACACAGTCACATGTCTTCTTTCTCTCTGTGCCGTCTGGACCTGAGTGTGTCTCTTTTATCCAATTTTCAAGTACTGTCTGTCCGGGTCAGTGAAGGAACGTTGTTGTTTGGGTCAAATGAGATTAACAATGTTCTGAACAAAATTTACAAAAAGATGTTTTAATAATATACAAAATATTTATGACCCTGGACCACAAAACCAGTTAAGTATAAGTATATTTGTAGCAATAGGCAAAAATACATCATATGGGTATCTTTTATGCCAAAAATCATTAGGATATTAAGTAAAGATCATGCTTCATGAAGATATTTTGCAAACTTCTTTTTGTATATATATTAAAACTTAATTTTTGATTAGTAATCAACCCACATATCTCGAAAGATATTGATGTATCTCCAAATATCATCCTATCCTAACAAACCATATATCAATGGAAAGCTTATTTATTCAGCTTTTAGCTGGTGTATAAATCTCAGTTTATGACTAGTTTTGTGGTCCAGGGTCACATTTATGGATTGAACACAATGGTGAATAATTTCCAACGGACACCAACATGGCTGTCTAGACTGTCTTGTTTACACTGCACCAAAAACACCAACGTGGTTAACAGCCATTGAAATTCTGTTTGTTGAGGCACCTTGAAGTAGCTTCAATTGAAGCCACTGTTTGATTCCTCCATTGTCGCCTTCAACAGTGGTTGCTTGCTGCAACCAATCGCAGCTTATTTTCTATCTCTTGCCTTCTCATGTTTAACTTTTCATCTTTGACCGTTTCTCTCTAACTCCCTACTTCTATCACATAGAGCCTCGAGACGATGACACGCACAGCATGCCTGAAGTTCACAGTGAGTAAAAAACAAAACAAAAAAAAAACGTCCTGTTCCTTTGTGATATAGACAATTTGAACACTGATGTCATGCAGGACTATAAAATAATCAGTGAATGTCTTTCATCTGTCCAAACAATACAGCAGCCATCTGCTCTCACATTATCTTTGATTTAATAAGGCAAGGAACATGGTGAACAAAATGTCTGTGGAAGAAAAACACCTTACATAGCCATGAAAAGAGCTGGGATCAGAACTTTAAAAGGGATCAGTGATAAAGAAGTTTTCTGCTGTCAACTAGTCAAATATTTTCTCTTGTGCCAGCACACATAAAAAAAACTTAAAATTATAATTATAATTAAATTAATAATAATTAAATTAATAATAATCAGACCTGGGTAGATTACTTATAAAAATTACAAGACAAAATACAATGACAAAAATTTGCATAACAAAAATTGTAGTAAGTAATCCATTACATTACACCAAAAGTAATCTAAAAGTAGTCTGATTACATTACCTAAAATGTGTATGAGTTTAATGAAAAGCTAATAATTAGTTAAATCATTAAGAATATTAAGAAAATATAATTTTAAAATCAATCAAAATTAAAAATTGCACAAAAAAATAATAAATATATTTTATTTGTTTACCTGCATGTCATGCGTCCATAATCAACGTCAGAGAACCAATGAACATGCAAACGTGATACTTAATTATTAAATTTTTTTTTTTTTAAATCTTCACGTAAATATGAAGAGTACAGATGCAAAACCTTCTAAAAGCCATCTCGGTCAAAAAAGAGAAAAATTATAACGAGTGAATGCTTTCGACACATATTATACGTCCATCAAATACTTTTAGTTCAAACTCGCTAAAATCCCAGGCTTAGCCCAATCAGAAATACCGGTGCTGTAGAAACCTATACATTGGAGCCTGATAAAAATGTTTTTTAAAGAAAAGACGTCAGATGGATTTAGAGGCTTTTGCATTTGAACTCTTATGGTGAAAACCTGAAGTGATTTTTGTAAGTCAGTGGTAAAATGTCGCCACTAAAGATTGGTCTTTGTGTAAATGTCCATAAAACTTGAAGACTTTCTGAATGTATATAAGCGGTAGGCTATGTTAAAACAGGAAAATTTAAAAGATGAAAAATAGGAATTAGAGAGAATCAATAAATTATGAATAATTTCTTGCTATTGTGTAATATGTAATCATATAATCCATAAAAAAGTAACTGTAGTCTGATTACAAGTATTTTAAAATATAATTTCATCTAATTAAAAGTACTTATTTTTTGGAATCTGATCATGCAATGTTACTACCCAGCTCTGTAAATAATGTGTTAAATTTCAAATAATAACTGTAAACAATACAGTTATGCAACATTATAACTGTATGGCACTGCTTTAAATTATACTACAATTTTGCATAAAATTGTTTATTTATTTATAACCCATTCTGGGAAAATGATGCTTTCAGAATTTAATTCCTCATTCTTAATATTGTAGCTAAATCTCATCTGTGTTAGCTAGCTAGATAATGGTGCCCTAAAACATACTTAATTCCAGCTTTTTGATGACAGATCCAAGAGAATGTTTAAAACCTCCATAAAATCAAAAACATACATTTGAATTTGCATTGATTTAAATGTTTTCGAACAGACTTGGTAATCACCACAGCGTCTCTTGTCTGAGATCAAAGATTCATGTTTGTGACTCTTGTCATCCACACAGCTGGTTCTCTGTATAGCCAGGAAGATGAGCAGTCTGAGAGAGTCGACAGACGCCACTTTAGCCTGGTAATGAACTATGCCTTAAAACGTCAGAAACTAATAAGGGAAAACCAGAGGCTGGACCTTTCAGTTAAACAGTGGTGCTATATCGCCCTCTGGTGCTCAAATCTTATTTTAGATTAATTTTTGTTCAGTTAGGGATTCTCCCTTGTTCTTATTATTTGTTTTGATTCCTCACATTGCCACCTGGAGGTGGTTCTGAAGACCACATGAAAGCAGACTATAATTTTAGACAGAATACCAGTCTTTTCTAAATCGGTTTCTGAGTCAGTGTTTAGTTTTATGGGTCTCTGAGAGGAAAATGAATAGAGAACAGGACTGGGGCATGAACTGAACCTGCATGAGCACATTTACTACTCACTTTGCTTTGAATTTTAAAACAGGGTTTAGCAAAGTGTTTGTATATCCCTCCTGTAATTTTTTTTTCCAAACAGTTATTGCTAATATCCTTTACTTTACATTTATTTGTCATTGTGAGAAAGCCAGTAAAACATTTTGTAGGTCAGCTGCCTTTATTTAAAGTTTTTATAGATCACAGGTTCTCAACTCTGGACCTCAAGGTCCACTTTCCTGGAGAGTTTAACTACAACCTTAATCAAACACACCTGAACAAGGTCTTCAGGTTTACTAGAATGCTACTGGCATAGTTTGATAAAGGTTGAAGCTAAACTCTGAAGGAAAGTGGACCTTGAGGGCCAGAATTAAGAACCACTTGGGTTCTACAGAATTAAAAATAGCCATTTTCTTTCTCCTTTAAGATGAGAAAAGGCAGACGGCTACTCCCTGTTGATCCTCTTGATTTTAATCTTGCCGTTGAAAACTCTGCTTATTCTCGACCTCCTTTACTTCTGGTTCGTATGTTTCTGTTCTGTACACATCAATATACAGAAATAAACAAATGTTGTAAACAAATCAAATGGAAAACACTGAAACACTGAAGCATGCAAAGAAACATTACCCCAAAACGTTCTTTCATTGCCATTGCCAACTGCTTTGAATTTTACATTGTTTGGAAAATGCTTTAGATCGGCAATAAAGAATACACGGTTTGCAGTGGTGTGAAAAATGTGAGATTTATCTACTCAGTGTGCAAAACAAATGATGTAAAATGCACCCACTGAGCATTTTCTGACTGCTAACAGTGATAAGACTGTTCGTTGAAATCTTGATTGTTTTCTCACTGAAGCAAATCATCACAAAATTAGTCATGCCAATGCTAGAATGACAGCTTCAGCATTTGTTTCCTTTTGATTTCAGTACAGACTCCTACTGAATTGGTATACTAGACAATAATTAGTTCTAATTTAAATATTCTGTTTGTTTAAGCACATGATTTCAGGTATAGGGTCCATGCAATATGTGACATTTATTTATTCATTTATTCATTCTTGAAGTATTCAGGTAGCCAAGAGAAAGTAGCCCAAAATAAGGATTCGGTAAGCGAAGACGACTGGTCCACAGTCGTTAAGCAGATCCTGGAGAATGGAACTCATGGTAGAGGTGATGAGATAAAGGACGTGCTGCAAATCAGCCAGAGAAGTCCAGACAAACCCTCTCATTTTGGTAAGATGTGCTGTCCGCTTCAATTTCCCTTACAGATTTCTGAGGATTTATATTTTTCCAAGACTCTGTAGAATTGGTTTCACCTTCAGGCGATCCAATGTTTTTTCCTACTGTCAGCAAGATGTAGGCTACTTCGTGCTGGGAATATAAACCTAGCACTCTATAAACACAATAATTATTGTTAAAACACTACAAAATAATTACGTTAATCAAACTGAATTCCTGACTAAACGAAATCCATTCCAGGCTTTTTGGATAGACTACGTTTCAGTATTTGCATCATTAAATAGCAGTAAGTGTTTTGTTTGCACTCTGTAGATGACTGCGCACCACATCTAGAACAAAGGATGACAAAATCTCGTTCCCTCTCCAAGATGAGCATCTCTTCAGCTGGCAGCTCTAACTATCACCTCCACCGTGAGCCTTCTTACAGCCTGGAGGACTCAGAGGAAGATGATGAATCTGAGATGCATGTCATATATAGTCCTGCCCTACATAGGGAGCACTCACCAGATGAGGTTCCTCCACAGGTAAAGTCAAAAAGTCATGACAAAATCTGTGGAAATTTGTTCATATGTGAAGCTTTCATAGCATTCTTTAAAAACAATAAATACATTTTGTGTCTCTCTGTCACTAGATTATTGAGCTCAACAAGCGTATGTCAGCAATTGAGGCTCTTCTGAGCCGTTTGGAGCAGAAGCTGACCTTACCGGTAATTGGGGGATCAGCAGAACAAGTACGTTTGAAGTAAATCTGCACAACCTGCAGGTTACTATTTTAGGTTTATAAATGAAATGCTTTAAAAACACTACTGTACACAAGTTTGGGGTCTGTAAGTTTTTGTAATTGATTTAATAAGAAGTCTCTTGTGCTCACCAAGGGTGCATTTGTCTGATCAAAAATACAGTAAAAACTTCAGAAATCATTGTAAAATGCTGATTTGGTGCTCAAGAAAAAATCTTATTACTGGTGTTGAAAGAAAGTTGTGCTGCTTCATTTTAATTTTCAGGATTCATTAGAAATGCTTAATTTCAGGAGTCAAGAGAAATTTTAAAAGAACAGCATTTATTTGAAATAGAATACCAGTCAAGATTTTTTAATGTTTTGAAGAATTACCAAGCCTGCATTTATTTGATCCAAAATACAGCAAAATTAATATTGTATAACTGCTTTCTATTTAAATATATTTAAAAATGTAATTTATATCTGTGATCAAAGCTACATTTTCAGCATCATTACTTCAGTATTCAGTAATACATGATCCTTCAGAAATCAACATAACATGCTGAATTGTTGTTCAAGAAACATTTTTATTATTGTTATTATTATTATCAATATTTAAAACAGTTAAGTATTTTTTTTTTCAAGATTGTTTGATGAACAGATGATGAATAGTTATAATAAAGGCATTTATAATATTACAAAAGATTTCTATTACAGACAAATGCTGTTCTTCTGAACTTCCTATTTAACAAAGAAACCTGAAAAAAATTCTACTCAGCTGTTTTCATAATAATAATATTAATAAATGTTTTTTTTTAGCAGAAAATCTGAATATTAGAAAGATTTCTGAAAGATCTGGAGTAATGATCCTAAAAATTCAGCTTTGAAATCACAGGAATAAATAGGACTGTATTTAACAGGAATAGACTGTATTTAAATAGAAAATGATCAAATGATCAAATAAATGCAGGCTTGGTGAGCAGATAAGAAAACAAAACAAAAAAAAAAACATTAGAAATCTTACTGTTCAAAATGTTTTGACTGGTAATGTATAAGAACGTAAAAGTCTTTACTGTTTAATCAATTTAATGCATCCTTGCTGAATTAAAGTATTAATTTCTTCTTAATTTCATTAAAAAAAAAAGAAAGAAAGAAAGAAAGAAAGAAAGAAAGAAATCGTACTGACCCAAACATTTGAATAGTAGTATTTTACTACTAAAAAAATTGTTAGCAGCATCATATATTAGTTTTGCCCTCAAAAAGAGAAACATGTCATCAGTTCTGGATAAGTCCATAAAAAATCATTTAGCATCTCTGAAACACTTTTTTTGACAGGACAGTTTTTTTGACCCAAAAAAAATCACTTTAAACTTTCTTTAGGTTGAGCACAAAGAGGAGGATCTTTCTCCAGCGGACTTAGAGGAGCTTGAGCTCAGAAAAAAGCTTGATGAACTTACTGAAAAAATAAGCGACAAAGGCTCGTCTGATGAGGAGGATGCAATGAAACCTTCAGACTACTCTCCAAAGAAAGGGGCAGTTTATCATACTCCAGCTATAAGAGGAGCTTCATCTGGACTTGGAAATGTCAGACATGAATGGCCTTTTGAAGCTGAGTGGGTAAGAGTATGGCAATAGTCAGGATCTAGCACTAAGTATACTGTTAAATATAAAGTGTAGATATTTATTAACGTTTCTTACAAATACGTTATTTCAACAGTGCTCTGCTGTTCTTATTATTTTGGTATGTTTCTAATTGTGCACTTCAGAAAGCAAAACCAAATGTACCTAAATCCTTAAAAAAGCAGAAGAGAGTGAGGTCCTTTGAGTTTAGCAACACAACCAGCTGTGAGTTGTCGCAACTGGAGGGCAAAGTTGCAATGGCAGTGGCCAGTGTCCAGAGCACTCAAAGTGGGGTATGCCACTCAGTCTAAACATTAAAAGGATCGTTCACCCAAAAATGAAAATTCTGTCTTTAATTACTCACCCTCATGTTGTTCCAAACCCATAAGACCATGGTTCATCTTTGGAACACAAATTAAGAAATTTTGTATAAACTCCGAGAGCTTTCTGACACTGCATAGACAGCAATCCAAGTTCCACGTCAAAATGCCAGCAGCATCACACACATGCATTGTGACTGATGTCACATGGACAATTTACCAATGTCCTTACTACCTTTCTGGGCCTTGAACGTGTCAGTTGAGTTGCTATATGCAGAGTCAGAAAGCTCTCGGATTTCATCAAAAATATCTTAATTTGTGTTCTGAAGATGAACAAAGTTCTTACAGTTTGGAACAACATGAGAGTAAGTAAATTATTGACAAAAATAACTTTTTGGGGGTGAATTATCCTTTAACATTTACTCCACATTTATTTTTCCAACAAAGTTATAACTCTCCATATCTTGCCTTAACAGTTTAACCATTGCTCTTTTCTTCACATAAAGGTTACAGACATTCAGAAAAGAATCGCTGCTTTGAGTGCTGCAGGGATGACAGTGGAGACGTCCCGTAGACGGGTATGTAGCAACGCAGCTGCTCAGAGTCACATATTCCTGTATAGTTTTAAAAAAAACTATATATTTTTTTATCTAAATTCTGTTGTGTTTGAAACTATCTTCGTGGCAAGTTCAGAAAGAGTATTAATATAGTTTTCTGTTCTTCCCTTTTTCATTCAGACTCCTCAGCCATCAAGGACGTTGCATGAATTTCCTACTAGTAAGTGCAAAGATTTATACCATATATTCAAAAGCATGTAATCTGTCATTTTTATGTAACTCATCATCTTTGTGTTAAAAGCAAAGAGCATTTGTTTTCATCTTCTTTTTTGCAATATATAATGATATATCTATTTTAAAGATTTATTTTGAGCAAAACATTTCAGAAAAGGCAGTTTGTCTGGCATCAGATTCTAAAATAACAGACATATTGTCTGTCAGAATTAAAACAAAAATTGTTCCTAGAAACTATTTTGTATTTGTAAACCACAATTAGACATTTAAACCTAGTTTTATTTCACAGTGCACAGTGATTTTAACACATTAAACTGATAGCAATCTAATCCCCTGCTCAGCTTCTGGAACAAATTGACTACACACATCCTTTGGTCATGAAAGAGCCCATGGAAAATCTTCAGTTTGGTTAGGTTGGGAGCTGATAATAATTTTTTATTTAATAGATTAAAAGGTTGCCTTTTCAGAAAACCTCTTTCCCAGTATTCATTACCAAATTAATATTCATTTAGCAGTCATGTAAGGAGGGAAATACCAACATGAAGAAACCCATCTCAGATACTAATAATCTTCTTTTTGCTTTCTCTGAAGGAGGCAGCAGTGAAGCAAGATCTTTACGGAAACTGGTCTTGTGAAGCAACTTCAGCAAGCTAGTACTCTTTCACATAGTTTTAGTAGGCCATTTTGGTATACAAACTCACAGAACATTGACAGATTCACATAAAGCATATTCAGAGCTGGGTAGGTTACTTACAAACTGTAATCAGTTACTGATTTCAGACTACATGACAAAAATTGTATTCAGTAATGTAATCAGTTACATCACATATTTTAGGTAATCTAATCAGATTACTTTTAGATTACTTTTGACTTAACTCGTTTATCACATTGATTTAAATAGAATTATCTTCTAGCATAATGATGTAAAAAATCCAAAGAGTAAGAAAATATGTTCCATTCATTGTAATTTACAACATGAAGTGCATTAAACATTTTATTACATCAAGGTTACATGTAATCAGTTACTACCCAGCTCTGAGCATATTCCATATGTTCATATAAATCAGCTGCAAGGATCTGTGGATGTCTCACCTTAATAATATATAATTAATACTTGCTTGAATTGTTCAGTAGATGAGTGTCAGATTATTCTTAAAAATAAGAAGCTCACTTTGTAGCGTGTCCCATTTCTTAGAATAGAAACTGTTTGCCTACATTACACTTATTAACTGCTGTTGTTTTGATAAAAACGCAATATTTACAATGAGGCAAATAATTATTCGATCCTCTGCTGATTTTGTGCGTTTGCCTACTGACAAAGAAATGATCAGTCTATAATTTTAATGGTAGGTTTATTTGAACAGCGAGAGACAGAATAACAAAAAAAATTCAGAAAAAATGCATTTCAAAAAAGTTATAAATTGATTTGCATTTTAATGAGTGAAATAAGTTTTTGCAAAACTCTTGTTGGCAATCACAGAGGTCAGACGTTTTGGTTTTGGCCATGGTGGAGAGTTTGTAATCTGGTTATTCAATTGCTTCTGTGGACAGGATTCTTTTATACAGGTAACGAGCTGAGATTAGGAGCACTCCCGTTAAGAAAGTGCTCCTAATCTCAGCTTGTTACCTGTATAAAAGACACTTGGGAGCCAATAATCTTGCTAACTGATGGAAGATCAAATACTTATTTCACTATTGATTAAAATGTTAATCAATTTATAACCTTTTTAAAATGCGTTTTTCTGGTTGTCGTTACTCTCACTCGCTGTTCAATGAGTCAGTGGGTAAATATATAAATTCAGCAAGGTTTCACATACATTTTTTCCTCACATAGTCAATATTTTACATCTTATTTTGGATTTCTATGTAGTTTCTTTGGTATATTTCATGAAATTCTGTATCTAATATATTTTTCATATAGTAAATGTTTTTTTTTTTTCTGCTGAATCTCTTAAAATACACAATTTTCTTTTTCATCACTTTGTGTTCAATGTCAGTGATGTATTAAGGAATCAGTCAGCACTGATACATTGTCAAAGCTCAATTCCAACATATGCTGGGTTATCACAATCTCCATATCACCACATCATTTGCATATTTAGGATTTTTTTTTGTGTACATGTAAGCTGTGCAGTCTTCACCCTCCCCCAGAGGGGGTATAAATTGGTGGATCATTCTATCTGTCGATCCAGACGAGAATATCCTCAACCTTTGAGAATGACTCAAGAAAGCTGCTAAGAAGTTTTCTTCACAGCTATGACAAGAAAAGATTACAAATCCTCCATAAAATTACTACTTTGAAGACAAGACGGATTCATGCTTCCTCTCCAATAAAGGATCATTTTATCTGGCAGCTGAGGACCACAGAATAAAATACCAAGAGCTGAACGGCTTACAACATCCTGTAAGTGTCAATATATTGTAATTTATACAAATATGGTGTAGAAGACCTATTTTATTCAAGTAATTATTTCCAACTAAAAATCCTGTGAAATTACTATACATCTAGAGAAAATTTAGCAGCCTCAAATGATTTACAAATAGTCTGTTTAGTTATGTTAAATGTTTTTATATAAAATCTATAATTTGTACAAATGTGAAAAGAAACAAGTGTCAAGCATTTCTTTATAGTCAGTTGTTTATGTGGAGGTTTTTTTTTTTTGTTTTTTTTTTTTTTTAAAGCTAATGACTATGCTTCTTATTGCCATTCATTCATTCTTTTCTTTTTTCTTACAGGGGACACTTCTCTGTGTCTAGTGACCAACACTAAGCCATGGCTCTAAATCTGTGTGCTTTGCTCTGTATCCTCATGCTGTTAGCCTGTTTTACCCAACCAAAACCACATGATGATCTACCATTACGCTCAACGGAGATGAGAGGTAAAAAAAAAAAAAGAAAATATATATATATATCTCACAAAAACACTCATTCAATTATCCCTACAAAATATCAGATTCCTAATACACCATACTCCTAATACTATTATTTCTCCGTAGACCCAAACATTGATGCAGTGTGGTATAAAGGCAGAGGAATACGACCTGTTGGGAGATTTGGCCGAAGAATGGCGCAAAAAGGAGAAGGATCATATTTTGGAAAGCACAGATTCTGCTATCCTGAGGTCCTGGCTGTGGACTAACAACTCACACTTAAAGAGAATTATGAATTGCATAAACTGATCTGCATCTGTTCTGTGAAAACTCATTTTAGTACCTTTTTGACTCCAATATATTTGGTTTCAAATTGCACACATTAATGAATGGCTTAAATCACAATAAATCATAAATAACATATCTTTTCTTCTGTAATGTGACATCTGAGTGAAACTAATTATTGAAAAGGAAAAACAAATGTAGTTGACTAAATGGAAGCAGATCTGAATGAAAAATAACATAATTTTAATTTCATACTGACTTCAAAATGTGTCATTGTTTTTGTTTAGATAATAAACAGATGTAGACTTACTTGGTGACTTCGCTGTCTGAAACATCTTGCATGTAATACTATGCTCATTAGTGAACAAATGTCTATTCAATTTCATTAGTGAAAAAAACAGACAAATAATACCACTTACGGTCGTTTGATTTATACTTTTATAATTTCAGTGTCCTAGAAACATAGGCTGGTGGAATGTTGAAAAAACAAAATTCATTTAAACTCATAATCTGCAGCAAATGAGTATTTCAGTATATAGAGCTTGTGAAACTCAATTCCAATGTCATTCTTCACCCAACAGACCTGAAAACACTGAAATGTTGGACGTAGTTATCAGCAGCAGCTTTCTCAATCATGTAACAATTTGTTGTCACTGTTACTGGTACTATAACAAACAATAAATGTGATTAATCAAACCAAATGAGGTTAATTAAAAGGGGAATGGTCAGATTTAAGTAATCTGCTCAAAGTTCTCAAAAGGCCATATGCATTTGAAAACTCCAGATGAATCCAAACATGAGTCTTGGCAAAGGCAGTTCTTGTGGTCTGTAGATGTGCAAACGCACCCTCAACAATGGGTCATGTCCGTTCACAAGCACCACTGAGCATTCAATAACAAATTTCATACAATTAAAACAGACTCTCAGAATCTGCAGGAATGACTTTCAGTGGTGGCCGAAAACAGACTTGAGGTAAAAGCTCAAAATGCTCAACGGTCCAAAGAACGTTTCTGGATCGCCTCGATAACAACGTTTTTAAGTAGGGCGATTACAGAACGAGGGTCATCACTGCTCACCACAGCACTGCCCGACACGATCATGTTGGCTCCAGCCTAGGAATGTTGGAGTAATGAATAAAGAGAAGTAAAACACTTTTTTCATTTATACAAATAAATATGTGTGCGGTAAAGGACAGCTATATCTACCTCAGCACATCTGTGGATGCTGTCTGGGCCAACACCTCCATCCACTTCAATGTCCAAAGAAGGGAATTGACTCCTGAGCCAGCTCACCTGTTGAGAAACAAGCATGTTCAATTCCCAACACTGTTGTCTGAGGAATGAGACTAATAGATAGTACATTTGCGTACCTTTGGCATCATATCTTCCATAAACTTCTGACCACCAAAGCCAGGTTCTACAGTCATGACAAGAGCCATATCGATCTGCCCGGCCCACGGTGCCAGTTCCTCAACAGTTGTTCCAGGTTTAATGGCAAGACCAACCTGCATCATGAATGAAGAATGCAGTGCCTCGTCAAGTTCACAAATATACTTTCTCTACATTTTCTACATCAGATGCATACATTTGAGGTCAAACATTTACATACACCTTGCAGAATCTGCAAAATGTTTTTTTGTTTTTGTTTTTTCAAAATAAGTGGGATTATACAAAATGCATACTATTTTTTTTTTATTTAGCACTGACCTGAATAAGATATTTCACATAAAATATGTTTACAAATTGTCCACAAAAGAAAATAATAGTTGAATTTATAAAAATGACCCTGTTCAAAAGTTTACATACTCTTGATTAATACTGTGTTGCTCCCTGAATGATCCACAGATGTGTGTTTTTTATTATTATTATTATGTTGTGATAGTTGGTCAGTTAAACTGCTCGCTGTTCTTCAGAAAAAATCCTTCAGGTCCCACAAATTCTTTTTTTCAGCATTTTTGTATATTTGAACCTTTTCCAACAATGACTCATGTTATTTAGCCTAAATATCTTTTTTTTATTTATTTAGTACTGCCCTTCAGAAGCTACAGAAGATACTTACATGTTTCCCATTAGACAAAATAAGTTTGAAAATTTACCCTGATCTTCAAATTCAAAAAGTTTTCAACCCCAACTGCATTGTCTTTCCTTCTGAAGCATCAGTGAGTGTTTGAACCTTCTTTAATAGGTACATATGAGTCCCTCAGTTGTCCTCAGTGTGAAAAGATAGCTCTCAAAATTGTTGAAAAAGGTTCAAATACACAAAAATGCTGAAAAACCAAAGCATTTATGGGACCTGAAGGATTTTTCTGAGAACAGTGGGCAGTACAAAGAATCAAGTGTATGTAAACTTTTGAACAGGGTCATTTTTATAAATGTAACTATATATATATATATATAGTGGGCTATATGTAAACTTATTTTATGTGAAATATCTTATTCAGTACTAAATAAAAAATAACATGCATTTTGTATGATCCCTCTTATTTTGGTAAAATAATTACCATATTGCAAATTATGAAAGGTGTATGTAAACTTTTGACCTCAACTGTACATCAGAATCAAAGTTTACTGACATCTCTTTTAAACCAGTTAACTTACTTCCAAATCAAATTCTTACAAGTCTAAGCCTCGATTAAATTTTTTATTAATCAGCAGAGGGCGCCATAAGACCTATTTTAGTAATACAATATATAAGTATGGTAAATGTATATTTATGGCCGTTCCTCCCTTTTTCACAGACCTTCATGCCACTCTCCCTGATCTCCTTGATAAGGTTGCCAGGGTTGGTTGTAGCTTCTAGATGGAAAGTGTACTGATTGGCTCCTGCTGCTGCCATGGGCTTCACCCACTGCTCTGGCCTGGACACCATCATATGCATGTCTGTAATAAGGCAAAGGATAAGCAAAGCCTCTAAACCTACACAGAACAAACACTGCAATGTTTTACTTATCTGGTTTATCCTAGAGGCAATGTTTATTTAGAAATAGAAAGAGAGTGAAAACCTGATAGAACCCAGGGTGTCTACTTCAGCAGATTACTAACAAAACTGTCCCAAAAAAAGAGGGACAGATTGTGTGCAGCTCAAAAGAAACAGACACTGGAATAGAGGCAATTTTGCAATTATTGGAACTCACCAAAAAATGGATCAGGTCCAATACTGCGTCGTAAACATTCCACCATAGGATGCCCAAATGTGAGGTTTGGAACAAAATGCCTTAAGCAAATTTAAGGATAAAGGAAAGAGATTCAAGAAGGCAAAGTTAGACATCTTAACTTCAGACAAGACAAAAGAAAATAATATTCCTGAAATATTAAGCAGCACAACTGTTTTCAGCATTGACTATAAGTTTCTTGAGCATTAAATTAGCATATTATAATGAATTTTGAGACATCATGTGACACTGAAAACTGCTAAATGTTGAAAATTTAGCTTTGACATCACAGGGGTAAACAACATTTTAATTATAATATCATTTCACAAACATACTGTATTCTGTATTTTTATTTAATAAATAAAAGCAGCCTTGGTGAGCATAAGAGACTACTTTTAAAAACATTTATTTCAAGTCTGAATGCTTGCTTGCCAGGACCAGTCAACCCTTAACTTTGTGTAAAAATTGTAGAAAGGGAACTGTCTCACTGCAGTGCCAAACTGTGCATGACTTAAAACTTAAAATTACGACATTCTATTTATGTAACTAGGGTGAATTCATGTTTTATCATTCCTGTGCCAAAATGTTGGATAAGTTAAAATGTTCTTGCTTATTAAATGAATTTAGTAAGTATTAAGTAATATTTGGTTCTCTGGGCCATTTGATCGCTCTCAGTGCCTGCAGGTCAGCATTGGGTGAGAAACTTATATGAAGAATTGCAAACTTTATTCCTCACCCATCCATAACGTCAAGGTGCAGATAATCAGCACCGCACTCCATCATTCGCTCACATTCCCTTCCGAGCTGCGACAGGTCGCTGCTCAGAATAGACGGTCCGACTTTCGCCGAGTACGCCATGCTGCCTCTGCCCACTGCTGCACACTTCCGCTATTCACACACGTCTTTCAAAACAAAAGTCTTGCGTCACGTTATTACCGCCAAGAGGTGGCGCAATTTGAAAAATGTAAATCTAAAAGACCCAAACATTGACATAAGATTTCCTCCCTGAAAAGTGGGGGGAAGCCACTGACCACTAATTGTGCATTTGAGTACACCTGGCAGATATAGTTTCTTAAATGTTTCATATTTCTGTAACCAAAAATATTTTCAGAAATGTAAAATGTGAAAACAAAAAATTATTGATTAAACATTCCAAAACACATACATCATTTCCCTCCAAAGATAGTGTAACAAGTTTATAATTCACCACAGCTGTTCTTGAGCGAAAGGTCAGGTTGTCCTTTGATTTGCAGGGTGTACGGATGCTTTCATGTTCGTGTACATCACTTAAGCAGAGATTTAACAAATATTTACCATATAAGATAAATCAGGCAGTAGGCTTCCCATTTCATATTAAGGTTTGATTTACAGTATGCTGATATTGATTAGGCATACCGCTTTCACTGATGTATAGTGGCTCTGATGAGCTTGACTGTTTACAAAAGGATATCCTGAAAGCCTCTCCTTTCCGATCCTTTGAGTCTGGCTGATTACTTGGCCTGTGACGGATATGTCCTTTTCCCATCTCCTCCTTCACCGTCCTTCCATCTCCACAAAGGTAAACAGCTTCAATTGTTCCTAAAATTGTTTGTCTTCCTGAACTGTTTTTTGTCCTTGGTTCAGGATGCTGTTTAAAAGAGAGAGATGCTGACATTGTTTATTAACAGTGCTATTGAAGCATTTCACCTGTTTTTTTTACATTTATGAGCTCAAACATAACATATTTAAAAGAACCTCTGCATAAACCCCTTTAAGCTTATTAAATGAGAATATCGAGGACACAAAAGCATCTGTACAAAATAAACAAGCCCACACAGCACAAAGGTGGGCTTTTAGGAAATATTACATTAAGCAATATACAACCAAACACTCCATTTCCATATTTTATTTATTGTCAGAATCAACACATAGAAGCACAATTATGCAGTTTAAATAATAGAAAATATATCATTTTGTTTTAACACTTTTTATTTTATACACCAGTCAGTTTTTAATGTTTTTCTTTTTTAAAATAAGTCTCTTCTGCTCACCACACCTGCATTTATTAGATCCAAAGTACAGCAAAAACAGTCAAATTTGTAAAAATTTTCTTTATTTGAATATTTTTAAAATGTAATTTATTCCTGTGATTAAAGCAAAATTTTTCAGCATCATTACTCCAGTCTTTAGTGTCACTTGATCCTTCAAAACACATTCAGACTTGATGTTTTGATGTTCAAGAAACATCTTATGATATGCTTTTATCTGAGAAAAAAAAAAAAAAAAACTTTTGTAACATTATACACTATACCATTAAAAAAAGATTATTTTTTTGTTTGTTTGTTTTGTTTTTTGGGAAAGAAATCATAGAATTAATCATCAAAAGTGATGAATGTTTATAATGTTACAAAAGATTTCTATTTGAGATAAAAGCTTCTAAACTTTCTATTCATCAAAGAAACCTGAAGCTGTTTTTAACATAATAATAAAAATAAATGTTTTTTTTGAGCAGCAAATCAGAATATTAGAATGAATTCTGAAGGATCATGTGACTGGGTTAAAAATTCAGCTTTGAAATCACAGGAATAAATTACATTTTTAAACACATTCAAATAGAAAGCTTGGTGAGCAGAAGATACTTCTTTAAAAAAAAGTTAAAATCTCACTGTTCAAAAACTTTTGACTGGTAGTGTATAATGGCATTGGAATGTAGAGAGATTATAAGTGAATTAGATTTTATAATGTAAATTTTAATCAAACAAAGTTGGATGTTACACAACATTTACTTTTGGCCCATGGGCCGCAGTCAAGTTTAATTTTTGGCTCTTAATAGACAAAGTGTTGGACACTTCTGTCATAAACAGATAAATATCTGCTAATTTACCCTTTTCATTGAGTAACAATAATTCTGTGAAGCACATAATGTTGATTTTAGAAGAGCTCTATCTAAAATCTTTTTTCAAGAGTCTCCGCTATGTATCTGCAGGGAACGATGGTGTATATTTCTTCTGGGAATAGTCTTGGCTTCTCCTGCCTCATTCCTACTGGCTCTGACGTGAGAAACACTGTCTCAGCTGCGTTGGTCTGATTTCTCATATTAGAGGACAGCACCACTTCTGCAGGGGTCCGATCTCTGAGCCAACAGACAAAACAGATGGTAAAAAATGAGAATGGAGGATGGGTTTACAAAGTTACATTATTCACAGTTTTTACTACAAAATATCATCATAACTAAGAAAAACGCATAAATACTAAAATGCATATTTGCTAAAAAACTAAATTCTTGTTTGTTTGACTTCTGGTAAAGACTTTAGAATTCAGTTTGCACAATCTCACATTCCTGTGGTATTAACACAACAAACCAGGACTTTTATAAGATGAGACAAGGGGTCAAGTGTACAAATATTTCTGCTCTTTGACAGATACAGTGTAACGTAACATTTCCATATGCTTCTGTGTTTCATTATAAATACAGATATTATATGTGAAATAAAAAAAAGTACTTGAGATTTACTAAACATTCTTCTCTTATTTTCGAATCTGCAGACGTACGCTTGTAGCTGTAGGCAGACTTTCTGTTTGGTTAGTATTGTGGTGCTGTGGTTTGGATCATGTTTCTCATGGTGAGTTTACCTGTCATGCTATGCCGCAGTGATGAACGATGCCTACAGGGAGTCTGCAGTCACCTGTTTGTTTACTGATGTAAATGGAGCTGGGTACTAAACAGGCCAAATGAAATAGTCAATGTTTTAGCATAGGAAAGGGCCAACCAATGTGAAAGGCCATTAAGGTTGACAAATGTGTTAGCAAAAAACAAACTGATCTATTCTAATGAATATAACCAATATGTAAACAATTTATGTGGGTTTAGATTAATCAAATAATTTGTATTATTAAGCTAGTAACACTTTACTTTAGAAACCAATTCTCACTATTATCAAGATACTGGAATATTGGCTGTTTATAAATCACATATTAATGCCTTATTCTACATGACCAAATTAATAGCTACCTCACTGGCAGCAAATAAGGAGTTATTGAGGCAAGTTAGTTAATAGTGAGAGTTGGTCCCCAAACTAAAGTGTGATCGTTTGGGTAAAAATATATACTTTCACAAATTATTTAAAGGGTTTACCATAGTTCATATCCCCAGGTTACTAAAAGTAATAATCATTTAATACTTGATAACTGTTCAATCATGACATTTAGCGGTTTGATATTTATAATATTAAAAACATTTTTAGATCACTTCAGTACTCACATTAGTGTAATATTATTTGTGTTAATGATATTGCAATATTAGTATGCTTTTTTACATGTTTAATACATTTAATAAACAGTTGTTTTTTTTTGTTTGTTTGTTTTTTTGAGTCTCTGAGCCTCTTTTAACCCTGGTTTGTGTCAGCATGGAAAACATCTGGGTTATCAACATAACACATAAATAAATTGTAAAAAATAAAAAACACTATTTGTTGAGTCAACTGAAAATAATTTGTACTGTAAAATAATACCCTGCTGCCTTCAAATTTGAAGTTAGGTCAACCCACATAAGTTTATTCAAGTTGAAATGTTAAGTTGTGCTACGTGATATTCGAGTTCACTTAACTAAAAATAGTTTGTTAAACTTAACAGCTGTGTTTGTTACTCAGCTGTCTTAACATTTTAAGTTGATTCAACTCAATTATCTAAGTTGTCACTTAGCAAAATGTAACATTTCAAGTTGTCTTTTTCTGCGTTGACTGAACTTAAAATTTTAAGGCAGCCAGGTAACAAATTATTTTAAGTTGACTCAACTAATTATTTTTTACAGTGTACATGTATTGCTTGTATTTACATTTTACATTTACAGTTAGTCATTTAGCAGACGCTTTTATCCAAAGCGACTTACAATTGGGAATACATAAAGCGATTCATCAAGAGGCAAACAGGCAAGCAGACACAGGCAGTGCTGAGTTTTTTTTTTTTAAATGATGAAACCAAATAGTATTGAAAGAGATGAGTTTTCAGCTGTCGCTTGAAGCTTGTCAGGGAATTAGCATTCCGGATAGGGGTAGGAAGATTGTTCCACCAGTCAGGAACAGTGAATGAAAATGTTCTGTACAGAGATTTTGCGCCTCTCTGTGATGGTACCACGAGGCGTCGCTCACTAGCGGATCTCAGACTTCTAGAGGGGATGTAGATAATAGTAAGTGGAAACAGGTGCGTACAGAGGCTGTGGTTGTTCTGTATGCAAGCATCAATGTCTTGAACTTGATGCGAGCCGCAATCGGTAGCCAGTGCAAGGAGATAAGGAGAGGTCTAACATTTGGACTCGTTGAAGACCAGTTGTGCCGCTGCATTCTAAATCATTTGTAGAGGTTTTATTGTGCATGATAGAAGACCAGCCAGAAGAGCATTGCAGTAGTCCAGCCTGGAAATAACAAAGGCCTGGGACAAGAACTTGTGTAGCCTGCTCTGTTAGAAAGGACCTGATCTTTCAGATGTTGTGCAATGCAAATCTGCAAGATCGAGCAGTCTTTCCAAAGTGGTCTTTAAATGACAATTGGTCATCAAAGATTACACCCAGATTTCTGACCAAGTTTGAAGGGGTAATTGTTGAAGAACCTAGCTGAATGGTGAAACCATGCTGTAGGGTTGGAGTGCCAGGGAAAACAAGAAGCTCAGTTTTTGCCAAGTTGAGCTGGAGGTGATGTTCTTTTATCCATGTCGAGATGTCCGCCAGGCAGCCTGAGATCCATGCAGGTACTGTTAGATCATCTGGTTGAAATAAACGATAGAGTTGTGTGTCATCAGCATAGCAGTGGTAGGAGAAGCCATGTGTCTCTATAATGGGACCCAGTGATGTAGTGTATGTGGAGAGGAGGAGTGGTCCAAGAACTGATCCCTGTGGAACCACAGTGACCAGTTGATGTGCTTTGGATACCTCTCCTCCCCAGGCTACCCTGAACGGCCTACCAGCGAAGTGGAATCCCTGTGATGCCTAGTGATGAGAGGGTGGACAGGAGGATCTGATGGTTGACAGTGTCAAAAGCAGCAGATAGATCTAGCAGAATAAGAACTGATGATTTAGAAGCAGCTTTTGCAATCCGCAAGGCTTGCTATCTATTTACCACAGATATGAATAGGTAGATGCCGCATTTGACCACTCCAGACATGTCAATGCATCCAGCATCTTGAAATGGTCTATATGTCATCACTTACAATTGTGAGAGTTTCAAAAGAGTTTCAAAATACAACAACATTGTGCAGCACCTGGTTATAAAATGCCTAAATATAAATTCATTAAGAAACTGGATAAACCTTTACAGGTAAGAATGTGTTGGTTTGTGTTTTTAATATGTATTAACTCAATATCACAGGTTTTTAAACTATCATACCTTTTTTTAAATGGTTTGTTACCTAATGGCTGGTCTTGTTGTATTGTGTTAGTTTAGTAAAAGCATCTTCTGAAGTTTACTGAAGATATAGATATTAATACAAGAGTATAACTACAGCTGCAGTGCAGATTAAACATTAAATTGTCTTTTGGAGGAAGTCAAATGTCAAAGCGATGTATAATACTAGTTGTGTGGTGTATTTTCTGTTCTACTATTGTGGAACAACCATAGTTACCTTTTCACTTTGCTGAATCACAGAGATGTCATGAGGTTTTTGTCTAATTCAGGGATCCGCTTTGGGACACATGGACATGTGGATGAATGGGAAGAATAGTGGGTGGGAAAAACCTGCTTCCCTGGTTTACTAATCAAGCTACAGTTTCCATGTGAAACACAATCCAATACATATTTTATTCAGCATATTGTATGAGCTGAATTGTGGTGAATGTGAAAAGGGGCAGAGGATTGTTCGGCTCCCTTTACCAAAGCAGCCCAGAGGTTCCCGTGGGAATTCATGCTGGGTCTGTAGGAGAAAATCTGACATTTCAGGGATGTGAAAACATCTACACACTCATCTGCCTCTAGAGAGAAACTTGACTCTCACTCACTTCTCCTTGACTGTGGGTTTAGTTATTCATCACTTAATGAATGCTTTTTTGTCCAAAAAAGTGTGACTCAGGGTCACAATGATGGACTCTCCATTTCATACATTTCTTCCCTTCCAGCGTTTAAAATAAGAACCAACCCAGAGATTTTAACTGTGCCGCTAGCCAACTAGAAAGAAACAGAAGCTCATACTGTGGAAAGAATAGACAATATATTTTTCACAAAAAAAAAAAAAAAAACATTAATCGTAATGGCAGTCTAAAGTCACCTGTTGAATTCTTTAGAACTACCTTAGTCTACTTTAGAACTATGCAAGTAAACATTACAGTGTCTGTCTACATGAACAGGCACATGGCACATATTTTCTCTTGAATCGTTATACGGGTTGAAAGTTTCTGCAAGAAAAAGAAAACATAGTGATGATATATTTGGCCGGAACCCAAGTTACAATATTAAGTCTTTGATACATTGTGAGTCCAATTAAAGCAAAATATGATCTGTACTTCAAAAAGTGATTTATCTGCTACTACAGTTTGTGACCCCTCTCTTTCTGACTAGTGATAGTAAGTGACAAACTCTAGAATATAAATGTATTTGACGCCAACAGATCAAGAGGCTAACGCTTTTAAATTCTCTAGAGCTTCTGTAAAATTTCAGGATGTTGTAGAGATGACAAGCACTGTTTTCCTTTGACTATGGAAGTTCAGCTGTAGTTCACGGTCACATATTTGCATCAAATTAATGATGTAACTGTACATGTGTGGACTCGCCAACTGATAACTGCATCTGAGAAGGTGATAGAAAGGTGGTGGAAAAGGATTCAGCCATAATGACCCTTCAGGCAAAACATGGAAGAATTAAAATGAGAATTGACTTTCCATTCATCCTTATCAAATACTGTTTGTTTAGGTTCCTCCAAAAATATTTTGACTGAGGAAACATTTGAAAATCTGGGACAGTTTTCTAGCCTTTTTTGGACAATACTTTAAATTCTGTTAATATTTAGTCAATCTATTTTACCCTGACTTAAAGGGCATAAATCTTTCCAAATCATAACAGATTTTTCTATAACATACTGATGACATGGCAGTAATGTGAGACATCAACATTTGTAAAGCAAAAGTGAAAAAAGAGAACAATACCTCAGGGTTGTGGCCTAGACACCAGCAGTTAGGGTGGAGGCTATTGTGGGGAACCGTCTGAAAGTTTCACCTAAAAAAACTGCCACAACCGTCACCATTAATAATTTTCAAGTCTTTATCTCCTTGTGCCAATATCATACCTGTAGCTTGAATCTGTAATTATTAGCAAATGTAATTTGTATGCCAGAAATATTAATGTTGTCAGTTTATGAAAAGAAAGGATAAAATGGACAAATTTCATTTGAGAAATCAAGTGATGTATAAAAAATAGCAAATTTAAAGGTATAGTTCACCCAATAATGAAAATTCTGTCATTATTCATCCTCATGTGGTTCCAAACCTGCAAGACAATCTTCAGAACACAAATTAAGATATTTTTGATAAAAGACAGCAAGGGTCAAGGTACAGAAACGTAGTAAGGGCATCGTTAAAATAGTCCATGTGATATCAGCGGTTCAACTGTAATTTTATGAAGCTACAAGAATACATTTTGTGTGCAAAAAAACTTTCTATGATTTCTTCTCTCCCGGGACAGTCCTCTGGCATTTTCGAGAGTACCACAAAGCACCACCCAACACTTTAGAGACAATATCATTCAGCTGTATAGAGCTGTTAAGCTGTTAAAATCCTGGAAGGCACTTATAAGCCATGGGTTCTCTCAAGAATTTGCAATGGGTTTTTAGAGTAAGTAAAATAAGGACTGATTAAAGTTTTGTTTTAGAACGTAACAATCATATCTTAGATGTGAATTCTGATATCATTGGGTATGTTGAAAACGCATGTTGCTGCAATACATAACTACAAGTTACAACTACCACAAGAATGTGACATTGCGTGTGTGTGACAGACATTGTGAAAACAAGTTGTCAGCAGCATTAAATCTGCCAGAACATATTAAAAACATTTAGGTATTTATTTGGTGAATATACAAATGAATGGATTTATTTAGTTTATGATGTGATATTTATCGTCATTGAAAAGTATGAGCACTGACATCAAGCAACAATGTTAGAAAGCAAAACATTTCCTTGTCAGTTTCTGATAAAGAATCAAAGGCTTGTTTCTTTATCTGTAATGATACTGAAATCATATTTTGTTTTCATAAAGAGATACTGTAACTGACGAATCCAGGACTGACATAAAATGTAGATTAGATTAATTTGGTTCTGACAGAGAAATATAAACACTTACACTAGAGATGAAGAATGTGAATACATGGTTGTGTGTGTTTATGTTGGACACATGCATTTTAGCATGTTATGTAACGTGTGCTTGGGGTGTATGTCCGTTCTAGAGTTGTGTGATGTTTTGATAAAGTTTGTTTGCAGGATAAATATTTATCTTCTTGATCATGCATGTTCATGTTTTACAGGATCACTCTTATTAAAGATCCTTGGCAGCTACAGTAGCTATGCACACATTCTTCACAAACAGTATCAGCTGAATCAAAGACAAATCTTTTTAGCTTTGTTGTAAAACCAACATACAGAAATACCGTCTGTTCACATTACACGCCATCCTGGGCTGTTCATTCAGCCGGCATAAACCAGTGGCTCTCTGCCTTGGTCTCAAATCCCTTTTGGAGCACCAGCCAAACCACAGGAGGAGACTAAAATGAAAAACAATATTTGTCTTCTAAAGACCGATTCTGCCCAAGCACAAATAATGAAGGGCTAAGATGAAACAGATGACTACATGACAAATGTATCATTAGACTAGTAATATTGTTGTTGTACAGTATTCAGTTTCATAAACAAAAGGTTAATAGAGTGACTTCAATTTTAGATATATTAGATTATAATAGGGGTTATGTGCAACAGACTTCAGTTTTCTGCTAAACAGGTCTCGTTACTCAAGATGCCTTCAAAGTAGACACTAAAGAGGATCAAGGATCAAGAAAAGTTTTTTTTAAATGTATATATAAAAACTGAATAAAAAGTCCACAATAAAAACAGCCGGCTCGTTTAACTTATTACCTTAGAAGTCCAACAATATCGCCATTACAGCTATTAACACTTTCTCCGAAAAGCGGAAGCGATGAGACCGGTTTTCCAAGTTTGGTCTGGTGACGTTTAACCAGGGATCTCCAACCCTGTTCCTAGATAGCTACCATCCTGCAAACTTCACTTCCAACCCTGCTCCAACACACCTGCCTGTAATTATTATTAAAGTAACCCAGAACAGCTTGATTAGCTGGTCCAGGTGTGTTTGATTGAGGTAGGAGCTGGAATCTGCAGGATGGTAGCTCTCCAGGAGCAGGGTTGGAGATCCCTGGCTTTTACCCTATTGCCTTTTACAGATGCCTTGTCCAAATACCCACGCTTGCGGTCTTGAGAGCGTGTGTGTGTGACAGGAAGTAAGTGCGCAAGACTGTCCAAAGTCTTAAACACACCAAAGTGCAGTGCAGGAATTCGAGGCTTAGTGTATCCCATCATGCATCATGTTCTGGAAACTCATGAGCGGTCACAGAAACCTTTCCACTACATTTGCAGCTGCTTTTTATCACTTAATTAGAAGTACCATAAATTCAATTGAGTCATCTGTTATAGGCACTACTGAACAGACACTTAGAAGTTTATTTTAAAATGCAAAGTATTGAAAATAAAGCTCTGAAAAAACACTTGTATTTTTACAACACTATAAGTGTGTCCCATCAGGTAATGAAAAGTTCAACACACACTTGAGGTCTTCATCCTCACTTGAACACTTGGGACAAAAACACGAAATACGTCATATAAGTAGTCAAGTGGCCAAGTGCAAAGACCGCAATTGTGAGTATTTGGACAAGGCAACTATGTCTATTTACACTAAGTGCTATTATGTACCCGCTGTCTTGGCAGAGGCTATTTACATTGATTCCACCCACCAACAGAGCCAAAATTGCAAAACACGTCAATTAAATAGCAGCTTCAGCAGTGTTGCACAGTCCACGGCTTTTCTGCGGAATTGGGCTACTATTGGATTGTGGAATGCGAATTGTGCCAGGGGAACCCCACCAAAAATCGTGTAAAATCCAAAAATCCATTGCGATTTGCACTTAGTGTAAATGGCATCTATTGCTATTTGCACTATTAGCCTATATTTTGTAATGAGACATTACCTTACTGTCTATGTCTATGTATTTTTCTATCTAAATACAAAAAGGTCTTCATGGTCTCTGGAAAAAAAAAAGTTAGTTTCCCTATATTCTTGTGAAATGCTTCATGCTGTGATGCATTTAAACCTTTAGCTCTCAGCACTGTTAAAACTCGCTGTTCACTGGCTTTGCTGTTGGATAGCCTGTAAACTGAGGCCCTGTATAACAGAAACAAAACTGCTGTGAGTCATGACCTGTTCCAAACTGGTGGTCTCTTTTCATTTCCTCTGTGAGTTTAACCCAGTCACAGCCTACATTCAAGACACAGTTGTGTTTGAAAGAATACATTTTTTTTATAGCGTCACTTTTATGAAGCATCATTTTTATGACATTTGATGTTTTTAAACTTTTGACTGTGTTGTCTAAGTGGCTGACAGTTTTGCTGTGTTGTGGTGTCATTTTCCAAACATGAACACTTTGAACATGACAAAATAAATTAATAGCTGCCGAGAAAGACGCAGGGGATGTTTAGGGATGAAAATGTGTCACATCATGACTGGGGTGAGAACGGAATTAACAGATTAGAGACTAACTGAAACCAAATGAGTTCAAGAAGGGTCAAACTCCTAATTATGGGGAAACTGTTCAACTACAAAACAATAACCGTCTTTGTTGTTTAAAAGTGTGGAACATACTGAATGAGTTAGTTTGACTTTGTGTTATGAAAGAGAAAATGATTAGAACCTTTGGGACAATAATATTGCATCATTTGGTTTTTACTTTATGCAGCCAGCCATGCTTATGTAGAGATTTTTAAAAGAATTTTTTTTAAAAGGAATATAAGAAAATGGGTTTATACAGCAAGTTTTTAAAAACAGCGTAAGGCGATGTTGAACAGCCAGCTTTTGAACAACCATTGACTATGTACAGAAGACTGTCTTTTAGTGCCAGCCGCTAATACAAACTTAAGCGGTTATGCTCAGACCTTGCAGGTGTCTAAATACAGGAAAGTGTTGAAAGTATTATAGACTTGACATTGGTTGCACAAGGAGTTCAAATCAGCATAAATCAGACTCTTATGTGTCCTTGATCTGCCCCTGCATCTGTTTGATGTGGAAATGCTGCTCAGAACTAGCTGACTAAAAAAAAAAAAAAAAATCAAGGTAAAAAGGTTTTATTGAGCTCTACTGAATATGCTAAACTATTACAGCTTGGTTTTTCGGTACCACTATTATCTGGTAAATGTTTAAACAGTTTAAGTTTATCCTTATCTTGAGAATTGTTCTCTTGTTTTTATAATGAACATTTCATTCTAGTAAGCCTTTTTGAGTTTTCATGTAAGATAAAAAAAAAAGAGATGAGGCAACAAGTTTATTTCCATCGTAAGTATTATGTAATTCCATTTACATCCCTTTATACTTACAAAATGTTTTACATATTTTTTACATTTTAGCTACATTAAATGTACAGAATTAGGTTAAGTCTTCTTGATTGCAAGTTAATATCCTGCATTATGATATCTTGAAAGATATTTGCAGTTAAACCAAAAATGTCCACCACTGTTGTTCAAAACCGCATGTTGTAGTACAGTCTTGTAGGTTGTAGTCATTACTTTTAAGTTTTTATGATGCCCTTAGGGTATAAATAAAAAAGGGGCCACCATTGTTGAACAGATGGTGAACCAGTTATACTACAATGTTGATCTTAATAATCAAAGGTAAAAAGGCATGGCTAGATTGAATCCATACTATTTTCAGCTCACACATGGGTTAATCCTAACCATGCATCATATTCCATCAGATACCATACAGAAGCTGTATATGCAAGTATGTGAGAAAAAAAACTGAGAATCAAATGATTTATTTCCAAGCACATTTAAGTATTCAGTGTTCCAACAGAACTCAAAAATAACAAAAATATATGATGCAAGTAAAGATAAATATATCAACATACTTTCTTTTCAGATAATTGAAATATACACATCTATCAAAGACAAAATAAGCTTCAAACTAAATGCCCTTCCAAGTACACACATGAGACTCTGTTACAAGGTGACAGCCAGTCGTAAAACATCATATATACACATATGCAAACAGAACCTACAATGAAGTGCAAACACAGATGCACATAAAAAATCCAGTTGAAAATAAATCCTTTTTGACCTCTTCCATCCTTCAAAACATGTTGGAATGTGCTGTTGCGGAGAACATGTGAACACTGACAGTTCAAAACACAAAAAGTAATGCCAATTCTCTTGCCACAGACACAAAAGTCCCTCTTTTATCGAAAAAGTGCTTTTCCCAATTTAATCGGTAGCAGTTAAGCTAAATATGAAGAGAACTAGAGCTACATCACTATACTGTTATGTTGCTTACAGGAGCACAGTTATAAATAACATATTTTATAAACGTAACACAATTTTAATGATTTGTTGACCTTACGCAGTAAACTAAATGTTGTAGAAAGCATTTACACTCAGAAATTGCTAGTAAATTTCACAAGAAACAGCAACAGTGAATTTTACATTTAGTAGAAAGTAGAAAGACTGAAATTGTATCTTTCATGTAAAACTAACTCCAATAATCTTTGTTTTATTTACAGATTTTTTTCTCATTACTCGACACGATTTGACTCATTGCAGGGAGTTTGTTTGACAGGCAATCTGACCAATCATAATGCTTGAATCTGCCATTTTGTCCGACAAACAAACCAGAAACCGGAAAAAATGGTATGTATTGACATCTTTCCTCGGTTGAAACAAGATATCTTCTAATGTTCATTCATGTTTATTTTGTGCTATAACGAGTAAAGAAGAAGAGATGATCAGTTCATGTGCCGCTTGAACTGAGGCACTACAGTGATTTGTCACAACACATTAAAGAGCAACAAAACAGTATTTGTTTGAATTTCTTATGAAATGACAAAATTTGAAAGCTGACCCTGTTAAAAAAGTATGTTTTGAAGCATGACAGCTGGTTTGAGCTAAATTAAACTGGTCCTGAGCTGGTTAGGAGCTAGTCCTGAGCAGGAGCTAGTTGCTTAGGACCAGCACACGACCAGCTTAAATCAGCTCATAACCAGCTCAGAACCAGCATAAACCAGCTTATGGTCAACTAAGGAGCTTAAACCAGCTCAAACCAGCTGCCATGCTTTAAAACATACCCAACCAGCATATGCTGTTTTTTTTTCAACTTTGCTTCATACCTAAAGTAACCTGCTCTGTCTTATCTGTCCAAACAAATGATCAAATTTAGGCTGCTAGTTAATTTAGAATCATTGTTTGAGTGTTCATGGTTCTGATGTTAAAATATCAATCTGGCCTCATAACGAAACCGTACCTCTTTTTGCAAGATGTGAAATACGTACCGCTAGGTATGTTTCGTGACAAGTGTCAAGTGTTTTTTCCCTGGAACAGAGGAACGTATATATGATACGTTTTATGTGACGTTGCTTTTGTACTTGTCAGTTCTGACTTGAAATATCTGTTGAGTGGCACTATAACTCAAATGCTCTGAGACAGTGATGAACTATTGAAAACAAGTGAATGTGACGTAAAAATGCAAACATAAACATGCCGTTTTAGCTTGTTTTTCAATCTCTCATCATTTTCATTGTGAGTTGCTTTTGACGGGATTTGCAGCCAAGGAGTCCCCATCCTAAATCTAATTCTGTGCCTGCTGAGCTACAGAGGAAGCTTGTTATGTCCAGAAAGCGAAACATATGGAGCTGTAATCATAACTGTGTACGAATACGGTTACAAGTGCTCACTGTTTTACCGCCTCTGTATACGTATTTTGCGTCTTGTGAAAAAGTTCCTAGAGATACGTTTTCATCATTAGACCAGGTAGTAAAATATACTATTAGTCTTTGAACCATTTCAAATGAATTGATTAGTATCTTTGGAGTCACTGCTGAGAATTTGCTGCAATTTTGACAGAACACGTGGTAAATTTGACATGAATTTCAAGAAAAACATCTCAAAGTTCTAATTTTACAAACTTCCATCAGTCTTTGGCACATTTCAAATGAATTAATCAGTATCTTTGGAGTGACCGTTCAGCATTTGCTGTAATTTTGATGGAAAACATGTAGTTTTGTCTATGTATAATTTCAGGAAAACATGTCAGAGGACATTCCATTTTGAAGCAGTGCACAACTTTGGTTGAGGGTGATGGTCTTGAGGGTCCTAGCTCACAGCCGTAGGGGTGTTTTCCACCATTGCATACTCCGTCTCGGTGCCCTGAGAGCCTTCCATGAGTCGCGTTAGCCCCGTACGTTTCGAGTATTTGAAGATGAAGGCTTTCATGAGGTCATAGCGGTAGTGACGGTGAGCGAAGCTGTAGACCACGGGGTTCACACAGCAGTGCAGCAGCGACAGGCACTGCGTAAGGTGCAGTGCCACAAAAAGACCGTTCTCTGAACTGCAGCCCAGTGGGACAACACCTAGCATTGCTAGAGCGTCGGCTAACAGCACAGCATGATATGGTGCCCAGCATGCTATGAAAACCACTATGTACGTGAGGATGACCTTCCTGCTCACGCTGCGATCCTGGTCATCATTTGCAGAGGAATGAGAGGAAGAGGAAGCCAGAGTGTTTGCCAACAGTGCATAGGACACTGCTATAACAGGAAAGGGTATGACAAAACCAAGAACAACAAAACTCAGCTGAATGCCCACCATCCACTGCAAAGGGTTGTCTTGTGGATATACAGGATGACACAAAGTCACATGACTGTGTAGGGACTTTACAGACTGCAGGAAGTATGTATCAGGTATTGAGGCGAATAAAGCAAGCAGCCATGTTACCGCACACACTAAACGCCGTATTTGTCGTCCTCGTCTCTGAGAAATCTCCCCCGAGCGGACCACCGAAACATACCGGTCCACACTCATGCAGGCCAGGAAGAAGATGCTGGCGAAAAGGTTGACACTGAAGAGTAGATGTGTAAGTTTACAAGCCGCCTGGCCAAACGGCCAGTGACCGCCCTGTGCCAGCGAGCTCACCCACACTGGGAGAGTAGCGACCACACACAAGTCAGCCACTGCTAGATTTAATATATACAAGTGTGTGTCATGGTAATGGCGCTCAGAGCGCAAGTTGACCCACACAACTAGCGCGTTGGCGGCCAGGCCCACAACAAAAATGAAGGCATAGAGGGTGCACATGGCATGGAGGAGAGCAGAGCGGTTGAAGGATGTGGGGCACACTTGCGTTTCAAACCGCGAGTTGTTGTCACTGGCATCTGTGAAGTTTAATTCTTCCCACATGGTGAAGAATTCAGTCAGTTCACTGGCACTTAGACTCATCTTCTCATTTGGTGAGGAAGATTGCAACTGTGGAAGGGGAAGAAACAGAAGTTTAATACCCATCAAGATGTAGTCCAGACTTTTTGGTTATGATTAGCATAAGGTCTATGTGATTGAATTGTTAAATATCAATAAATAGTTTGATTTTGAGGTTAAATATTACCTGGACATATAAATGCTAAATGTAATGTAATATAATAAAATACAGTACTAGTCAAAAGTTTTTGGGCAGTAAGATTTGCAGTGTTTTTTTAAAGAAGTCTCTTACGCTCACCAAGCCTGCATTTATTTGATCAGCAAAAACAGTACACTTTTTAAATAATTTTACTATTTAAAATAACTGCTCTCTATTTGAATGTGTTTTAAAATGTAATGTATTCCTGTGATTTCAAAGCTGAATTTTTAGCATCATTACTCCAGTCACACAATCCTTCAGAAATCATTCCAATATTCTGATTTGCTGCTCAAAAACATTAATTATTATTGTAGTAGATTTTTTTGTTGAATAGAAAATTCAGAAGAACAGCAATTACTTGAAATAGAAATCTTTTAAAAATCTTATAAATGTCTTGATTATCACTTTTGATCATTTTAAAGCATCCTTGCTAAACAAAAGTATTAATTTCTATAACCCCACATTGAAGACTGGAATAATGATGCTGACAGTTTAGCTTTGATCACAGGAATAAATTACATTTTAAAATATATTCAAATAGAAAACAGTTTTACATTTTAAATACACTTTAAATAGTACAAATATTTCAAAATGTTACTCTTTTTGCAGTACTTTGGATTAAATAAAAGCAGGCTTGGTGAGCAGAAGAGACTTCTTTAAAAAAAACATGTAAAATCTTTCTGTCTAAAAACATTTGACTGCTAGTGTATTTTTTAATATCATGGATTGATTTTGGGTATAATATGATATTTATATTTATATAATTACTTCTCATTTATTAATGATAATTTTTGCTGTTTATTAAGTGTTACATATATTTGTTCATATTACACTACTGTTCAAAATTGAGGTCAATAAGTCATTTTTGTAAATTAAATTAATACTTTTATTTAGCAAGAATGCATTAAATTGATCAAAAGTGACATTAAGACATTTATCTCACAAACAATTTCAATTTCAAATAAAAAATAGAATTCAACAAAAGAAAAAAGTGATGGACATTGTGTCATGGCTTTTCACAAAAATATTAAGCAGCAAAACGTTTTCATAATAAGATAATAATGTGTCAATGAGCACCAAATGGGCTAAATATTAAAACATTTTAATTGTAATAATATTTAAAAAATAATACAGTTGTACTGTATTTTTAAATGTACCCTTGATGAACATAAAAGCTTAAAGGCCCCCCAAAACTCTTGCTTTTTTATTTTCGTCTTTTGATTGTAAAGTGAAATATTATCTGCCTTTGCACTAGAATGACCTTAGGAAGTAATTATAAGTCCTATCAAAGGATTTAAGAGCAATTGTCAGAAAACAACCAAGCACTGCATAGCAAGCAAGCATATCAAGTATTGCTATGAACAGATCAGATGCAGATTTCTTTCCTCACAGGGTCATAAGTAAAGCTAGAACCTTTTTTCTATTTTTTTATTATTATTATTATTTATTTGACATAAGACAAACCTGTGGTACTAGAGCATTGCATTTTTGTGAAATTGTCACAACATCCTATTATAATTTCATGGTTCAGCTCGGTTAGAAAGTTGACACTACTTCAAAAGCCCAAAGTTGTTTGGCTTTAAGCTAGTCATGTTAAAGTACCATTTAAGCTGGTTCTGCTTTACGAAAATCAAAGTGACTAGTTCTATGACTTCACAGTGATTTCTGAGAGCAGTAATTTTAGTTTAGGGATTTTGTCACGCCATCTTAAACATCTAAGTGGTCCGTTCTAAAAGACATGTTGCTATGTGGTTGGGGAGGTCACAGACCCTTGACCCCTGATTTTTCTCTGGTCACTAAATCCTTTTTAGTGGAACCTTTCAATCTCCAGCAGAGCTGCCACAACGGATAGAAATGTCAGTATAATGCTGTTCTGAATTTGAGTAAATCTATGAAAGTCTGTCTCATGTTATGTTGTAGGACTTATAACATTGAGGGTGTGTGAATGTGTTTATGTACTAAAATATTATAACTGGGGTCTTCAATTACACACAATTTTCCGTTACAAAAGAAAATTTCCTGTTGCTCCACCTCTATTCTGTTTGAAGTTCATTACAAAGTGAAATCTAATTGTTTTCCATTTAGTAAGCACACAATAGTGTTGCTTGATAAAAGCTTTTAGGTTTGTTTGTTTAAGAATTGTTTATATGCTTTAGCCCTAAGAGGAAACAGTTTAGGAAGTTCATAGCACAAAATGTAATTGATGAATCCTTTAAGGGCTGAAACACGTGGAGATAAACATGCAAACACTCTTAGCCTTCTTTCTAATTGTGTCAATTGTCACTATCCATAATAGATGGTCCACAGCACTGCAACTGACCATTTAAATTCAGAATGGGTTTCCAGCAGTATACAATGGTAAGCAGCAAGGACACCAAAGTGTCAAAGGTCAAATGATTTATAACAACAGTCACTTTGAGGGCCTTGAACTTGTGACACTGTTCTTGACAGGATGACAGCATGTTAGATACTAAGTTTGATTTGCTCAAATAGTGATGGACATAAATGCCCAATTTATTACTGGTACAAAACAACTTTATTTCAGAGATTTTTCAGTACTCCGTAGTTTCTATTTATTAGCTGTGC
The DNA here is from genome assembly GCA_033026305.1 of Cirrhinus molitorella. NCBI lineage: Eukaryota > Metazoa > Chordata > Actinopteri > Cypriniformes > Cyprinidae > Cirrhinus > Cirrhinus molitorella. Next base: position 23,455,953 of record CM065122.1, on the reverse strand, counting down.
AGCTCTCTAGGCCATAAACGCAGCAAATGTTTCTTTCTATTCAATTAAATTCATTCCATGCACCCCGAACTAATCTTGTGTTTCGAATCCGTTTTATTTATTTTGAGGTTATGGATTTTGACAAATGTAAACAGTGTAATAGAATGATACATTGAGTAAAGTTCTAAGCATGAGCTAATTTGACAGACTGGGATTACTGGCAGCAAATACAAAGCAGAGCATATGTATAAAGCCAAACCATGGGCATAATGAACTATGATGAAAATGCTTAACATGTGTGAGCTTTTCTCAATAAAAATCTATAGTAACCGTATACCTTTCCACAGCACTGATGTTATGATATACGATACAATATAAAGACTATTGGGTTTTGTGTTAATTAACTTTGCCTGTAAATTAACTTACTGGCCTGCACCCTAAAATAAAACTGGCCAAAAACAATTTCAAATGATTAGTTCACCCCAAACTAAATATGACGCCATAATTTACTCACTCTCATGTTGGGGGAGAAAAAGTAAGTCATACAAACATTAGCGTAAACAATAATATAATACATATAATAAACGTTTTGTATTATTTACTTTCGAGAATAATTGATAGACAAAGAAATCGATGGACAAATCGATATTCTATCAAATAGGCTATACCTTTAACGTGATAAGGCATAGAGTCTGATTTATCTCGCGTAAAACCCAAACTGATTTGTGCGGAGCAGCTAATATTAAAGTTTTTGAGATATATAAATCATAAAGCCTTTACAGTTTTCAGCATTTCTGCCATATCAATATTAATCCTAAAACTAAAAAAACGATCACGCATAGTGTTGCCATGGTTACGTGACTTACGTTTCTAGTTAAAAGACTTTGTTACTAAACGTTTTGTGCGAAGTAACTTACACTTAGCAAGTTCATTTTTACTAAAACATGAATTCTTTGAAATGCTTACAACTTTATTACGAAACCCCTCACACTAACAAAAGACAGACATCCCAACAAAAAGAAAATCTGCTTTCATAGTTAAAAAACCCAACCTGTAACTATCTTCATGAGGTGTCAGCAAATCGTTTAGTGCAGGTGTCTCAAACAGGCAGCGGTGTGACTAATACAGTCAACTAAAACTCGTCTCAAGCCTTCTGCTCGTTCTTTAGTACAAGAAGACATTTCTTACCTCTGTAATTTTGTCTTTAATGCTCAGTCAGGGCGCAATATTAATCCACGGTTTCGTTCTTATCCGCCGATGGGATGAAGTGATTCCGTTGGCGCTTGTGCTGCAGGTTGTTTAAATAGAGTGAATGAAAGTGGTGACGCCCATCTGTGCCTGACAATAGCGGCTCAGATTGAACCTCTGACTGAATACACTCAAATATATCACTGGCGACCAGAACCACTGCTGGCCAAATGGATGCCACGAGTGAAATTGTACTGTAAAAAATAAATTATCTATCTATCTATTTATCTATCTATCTATCTATCTATCTATCTATCTATCTATCTATCTATCTATTTTATATAATATAGAAAATAAAAATGTAAACATGTTTAATTAAAAAAAAAAAACAATCAAATGAATTAAATGTAAACATTAAATATATATACACTACCGTTCAAAAGTTTGGGGTCAGTAAATGTTTATTCATTCATTTATATATATATATATATTTTTTTTTTTTTTTTTTTGAAAGAAATGAATAAATTGTTACATTAATAAAAAGTGACATAATAGATTTACATTGCTAAAAAAGATTTATAGTTTGAATAAATGTTGTAAGAACAAAATACAGGTTCAGAAAAAAAAAAAAAAAAACATTGGCGGCACAACTGTTTCCAAAACTGATAATTCTACTAATAATTCAGAATATCAGAATGATTTCTGAGAGATCATGTGACACTTAAGCCTGGGAAACTGAGTAACAGCTGATAAAAAAATCAGCATTGCATCAGAGGAATAAATTATATTTTAAAGTATATGAAAATAAAAACCATTATTTTCTATTGTAATAACATTTTGTAATATTACAGTTTATTTTCTGTATTTTTGATAAAATAAATGCAGCCTTGACTTCATTAAAAAAAAATATATAAAATAATATATATAAACTAAATAAAGTAACCAATCAAATAATAAACACTAATAAATAAATAGGAAAAGTTTACATACACCTTGCAGAATCTGCAAAATATTGATTATTTTACCAAAATAGGAAGGATGATGATTTGTCCTGAACAGTTAAACGACCCACAATTTTTCTTTGGTTTTTCATCAGGGGGTGAAAACTTTTTGAATTTGATGATCAGGGTAAATTTAACTTATTTTGTCTTCTGGAAAACATGTAAGTATCTTCTGTAGCTTCTGATGATCAGTACTAAATAAAAAAAAAATATATATATATATATATAGATGATATTTAGACAAAATAAGACAAATGTACACATCCTCATTCCATTCAAAAGTTTACCCCCCTGGCTCTTAATGCATCGTTTTTCCTTCTGTAGCATCAGTGAGCATTTTAACCATCTGTAATAGGTACATATGAGTCCTTTAGCTGTCCTTAGTGTAAAAAGATGGATCTCAAAATCACACAGTCATTGTCGGAAAGAGTTCAAATACACAAAAATGCTAAAAAACCAAAGAATCTGTGGGACTCGAAGGACGTTTCAAAAGAACAGTACACAGTTTAACTGTTCAGGACAAACCAGGGAAGCACAGCTGTGGATCATTCATGTAACAACACAGTATTAAGAATCACGTGTTAACATTTGAATGTGGTTTGAATATTTTATATAATAATATAAATTTAACTATTGTTTTCTCTTGTGGACTATATGTAAACATCTTTTATGTGAAATATCTTATTCAGGTCAGTAGTAAATAAAAAAATAAGGTAACACTTTCTATGAAGCCCATATTTCTAATACATTATAAGGGTATTATTAAGGCATTATAATGAATGCATAATGCATTATAAAAACCCTTATGATATGTTATATAATCTTATAAATAATCATAACAATTATAATACATTATAATGCTTATGCATTTTTTATAACTTTTAAAATTCTGATTATTTATAACACACCATGAACACCATCTTAAATCTACTTTTACATTTATAGTGGACTATTATATCTTAATATTGTTTATTTAAGATCTGCACAGTATCTTACTACATCTTGTAAATGGTTAGGTGTGGAGTGTTCCCTGTGAGGCTAATATTAATTTTAATGTGAGCTAGTTATTTCAACTGGAAAAAAAAGAAAGAAAATCGATGTTTATATATTAGGTTACATTTTATTTTGATGCTCACCTGAGTCTTTTGACTATATTGACTATAAGACACATTGCAACTACATGTCAACTAACTCTAACTAGAGTAAAGCTTAGGTTAATATTAGGGTAGGAAGAATGTTGTTGTACTTGCAAAGTTACTTATAGTCAGTTTGTCTGTTGGGGAACCATATATATATATATATATATATATATATATATATATATATATATACACACACACACACACACACACACACACACACACACATATACACACATTTATTACTGTAACTTTGTTGAGCACCTCTCTGGCACCTCAGAGCCCTCATTTCCTATGCCTGATTACACATTATGAAACATAACCACCCAAACGACAACCTGTGATCTTGAAAAGATCTGTCAAAACCGGCAGCAGCAGGAAGAGTCTACGAAACCACAGAGCAAAGGCTTCCATGGCGTCTTTACCGAACCTCAGTCTCGCCTATTGGATTAAAAAAATGTCTATTGTTATTTGAATGGGGAGGACATGGGGTATGTAATGGTATTCTTTATGAAGAGGTCTGACCTCATGAAGTACATGAATCGATGAAGGAGTGATTGTTTCCATCACGATAACCTGCATGAAAAGGCAGCCTCAGCATGCACGGATATCCATTGTCCCCAGCTATCAGAAATATCAGAGCAGATTTCAAAAAGCCACTGATAAGCATCCTGGTTCTCCTTAAGACTTGTGCCAGCTTCCTTGTCTGAGCTTTCTTCTACATACACAAGAGAGGAGAGACCTTTTGGCTCCTTTTGGCAAAAGGCTTTGAAACAGAGACTGAATGAGGTGAATTAAGAAGGGAAGCGGGCAGGGGTCCAAAGCTGCAGGAACAGAGGAAAAAAATCTCTGTCTGATTTTCAAACACACACTTACCCTCCATTGCTAAGCAACAGATGTTGTAAAATGAGTGACTCAGTGCTTGAGGAAAAAGAACCTTTAAATAACTTCCTGCAGTGAAGGTTTCATTTGTTTAATTTAGTTGTTCAAGAACACTATGCCATTTGTCAATTGGTAGGGCTTAACACTGTGACTCAGCTAAAGCTTCTGATGTTAATATTAATCCCACAGATGTCTCAATAAACATGGAAGACTGGTGGCGACAGCTGAAGGTCAAATTGCTCTGGATAAACTTGTCCAAAGGTTTTACTTGGGTCATCCCCTTTTCTACTTCAGGGTCAAGGTCAGGGACGATAGAGCGCATTATCTCCATGAACAACTCATTCTTGAGACCAGATAACTGATATGCAACAGCTTACATGAGTTTTCACATGAAACTCTACTTTAAATTTTAATAAAAATGATTTATTGCAATTAATTGTTTGTTGTCTGACAATGCCCTTTTAAATTTAGATGAAAGTTAAATTAGGAAATAGAATGAAAAAACTTGTGTAGTGTAGAAACTATTTTCACAAAACACCTACAAAGAAATAGCCAGTAGCACTAAATTAACTGACATTTTTAAAGTAGTGAGATGGCTTTTTATTTCTAATTATATATTTGTATGTTTTTCCCAAATAAAAATTCTATTCTTTCTTAGTCTTTTAAGTTTTTTAAATCTTTTCTGTATTTAAGCAGTTTAATATATTATTTATAAGTACATTATAATGAATCCTTTAAGTTGGTGAGGAATGTGGTAAAGTGGATTATGTTTTTTACGAGGTGTAAAATCATTTTTCTGGAACATAACAGACAGAGGGAGCTTGGTATTAATTTGGCTTTTATGTGTCTGAGAATTTCCAGAGACTAAAAGGAGGAAAATTAAAAACAGGATGCAGAACCCATTAACATAAAATATGAATTATTACATAATTTTCCTTTTTGCAGTAAACAAGGTGGCCAGTTATGATGCTTGTGTGTTTTACCATTATAATATTATTACAATTTCTACAACATTACCTCAGCATTGCTACAACAATTCTGTCATTAATTGCATAGTTCCAAACCTTCATTCATCTTCAGAACACAAATTAAGATATTTTTGATGAAATCCAAGAGCTCTCTGACCCTGCATAGACAGCAAGGGTCCTGTATGTTCATGTTCAACAAAACAGTCCATGTGACGTTTGGGATTTCATAAAAAATATATTGATTTGTGTTTCAAGGACGAACGAAGGTCATTGGAATGACATGATGGTAAGTAATTAAAACTATCCCTTTAACTATAGGTATATTTGAAAAATCCTAATTTAAATATACACATTTATATACAATATAAACATTTTATTATACACATTTCCCTTATTTTACCATTGTGTATAGTAACCTGAACTGGTGACCTTTGAAATTTTCATACACTAAACCAGTAATTTGTTACATCATTCCATTACTTATATTACTACTTTTGGAAAAGCAGGAGACATTTACAATGGTTTGATTGATCCGTTTCTGTCTGGACAGTTTCAATTCAATTATTCTACAGCTGCCCGACAGCTCACTTTCACTAATTGGTTAAAAAACAGCTCAGCTGGTACATTTGGGCAGTCATATAATGTAACCAATAGGAGCTCCCCCATGGCAGCAATTTGCTAACGCAAGGTCTTGGTATTTGGTTATACGCAGACTGCTTCTCTCAAAAGCACTTAACACACAACTCACACTTCATCAGAGTGATGAACAACACCAGAGAATGTCTAGGGCTCCCAGTGGATCGAGAAAAAAAAAAAAAAAAAACACGCTGGAGGATATGTTTGCATTGTATTGCATGTGCAAATATTGGGGGTCTGCAAACTTTAATTTCAGTAATTTTAGTAATTAATACTTTTATTCAATAACAATGCATTACATTGAAAAGTGACAGTGATTTCTAGAGATAAATAAATACTGTTTTTTTTTATCAGCATATGTGATCTTGGACCACAAAACCAGTCATAAAGGTACATTCTTAAAATCTGAGATTTATACGTCAGATAGACTTTTTTTAGGATAGGACAATATTTGGCCGAGATACAACTATTTGAAAATCTGGAATCGGAGGGTCCAAAAAAAAAAAATACTGAGAAAATTAAAAAAAAAAAAGAAAAACATCACCTTAAGTTTTTGCATATTTACGGTAGGAAAGTTAGAAAATATCTTTACTTATAATCCTAATCCTAATGATTTTTGGCATTAAAGAAAAATCAGTGATTTTGACCCTTACAGTGTATTTTTGGCTATTGCTACAAATATACCCGTGCTACTTAAGTGTTGGTTTTGTGGTCCAGGATCACATGTTAGAATGATATCTTGAGGATCATGTGACATGAAAGATTGGAGTAATGGTTGCTAAAAATTCAGTTTTTTGCATGAGAATTCATTACATTTAATTTATTTATTTACTTTTAATAAATTTTGGTCTATTATACAGCCATTAGGAACATCATAGACTTTTAAACACGACCCCATATTGTACGGTACAAAAGGTAATTTCAAGTTTCTTTTAAATATTTAGTGTTGCATGTGCACAAATGGAGTTTATTAACTTAATCTCTTCTTTCAGTAGGAAAAACATCCTGTAGTTCAGCACACTAGCAGCTGAGTTGCTGTTCCATAAATGAACTAAGATCACGCATACGGGGCGTACATCAAAAAACATCTTTCGCCTCCAGAAAGAAGCACGGCTGTGAAATATGCACATGTGGTGAGTGCCATCGTGTGAGGAAAACAGACTTCAGGCCACGCCATTGTGTTCCAGGTGGTTCCAGTTTCAAGCCTCCCTAGTGTGCATTCTCAGTGCCATGCAGGGCTGAAGGCAGCAGTGTGGGGGATGGACCAGCACTCAATCTGACAGCAGGAGCTCATGTGCTGGTTGTGCTAACTGAATGACACACTTTATTAAAGACGGGAATCTATGTGACTCCCAGTCTGTGCTATTTATGGAAACTCCATCCTCATTGATGTTAAAAATGTAAAATTTTGCTCTGCCTGTCTCAATACGCCTTGCACTCTAATTAAAGGAGACCTATTATGCCCCACTTTACGAGATGTATTATAAATCTCAGGTATGTGTCTTTAAAGTTCCAGCTCAAAATACACCACAGATCATTTATTACATCAAAGATGTAAAAAAATGCCTGTTTTGAGTGGAAGCAGAAACACGCTGTTTTCATGCGTTTCTTTAAATGCAAATGAGCTGCTTTTCCCCACCCCCTTTTCCCGAATAGAACTGTGCCTTTACAGCTCGTAACTCAGATACTCTGCTAAAAAACATCTGTTTTGTTTTAATTATCATGTTTATCACACTGAAATCATGTGTTTTAAACCATTACTTCTAAAATAATATCTGAAGCACCCACATAGAAAGCGGCTGTCACACAACATGTGAGTACTAAACTAAGTTCTTTTTCTTGTCTTATTGCGCTTAAACTGTCACATACACAAAAGTTTATGTTGGGGGTAACTCATTACAAGTAACGCAAGTTATGTAATAATATTACTTTTTCCAAGTAACTACTAAAGTAACACTTTACTTTTTAACTGACAAGAAAATATCTGAGTTACTTTTTCAAATAAGTAACGGCAGTTACTTTTTTCCCCCATTTATTGATTGAAAGCTCTCCTTTCCCCATGTTGAGAGAAATCAGGAGTAAGATGTTATTTTAGTTCTAGAATAAATGTGAACATGCATTAATTCATCTCACTCACACACAAAAAAAAAAAAACTGATTCAGTACTGAATGAATGAAAACGGTGAAATTCAACTCAGAATATGACGCAAACCATACTAATAAGCAAATAATTCTTAAGATAATCTAACATTTGTTTTCCTTCTTTTTTTATTGCTGAAGAGTTTATTCTTCTGTGGTCTACTGTACAGGCGTGAATTTACTTTTCTCTAAGCTTGGGGCTTTTGTTGAGAAAAGGCTTATACATTTGCCAAAAATAGAACGTTTTATATTAACAACAAACATTTATGGGTTGGTACATGCACCAAGGACCAGATTATAACACTTAAACAGGGAAAAAGTCATTATATACATCAGTGGTTTTCAAACCTGTCCTGGAGGTACCCCTGCTCTGCACATTTTGCATGTCTCACTTATCTAACACACCTGATTCAAATCATCACGTCATTAGTGGAGACTCCAAGACTTGATTTGGGTGTGTCTAATAAGAGACACATACAAAATGTGCAGGGCAGGGGTGCCTCCAGGACAGGTTTGAAAACCACTGATATACATTATACATTATATATATTTTCATTATATGTCACCTTTAAATATGTAATTAAATATATAATTTACTCTGAAACTTAAAGATGAAAGCTCCCCCCTAATTTTGTGTTACAGCCGTGACTACATAAACTTTTAATTTTTGCTTCCCATTGTATAGAGAAAAATCACAAAATATCTAGATTACAATAGAATTGTAATTTGGGTATGAACAATCCCTTTAATAGTATTGAAATCAATGGATAACTAAAATCAGTTAAAGTTTACTTTCAGTACAAAAATTTACAGATAATGTATTCACCCCCTTGTCATCCAAGATGTTCATGTCTTTCTTTCTTCAGCCGTGAAGAATTAATGTTTCTTGAGGAGAACATTTCAGGATTTCTCTCCATAAAATGGACTTCTATGGTGCCCGAAAGTTCGAACTTCCAAAATGCAGTTTAAATGCTGCCTGAAAGGGCTCTAAACAATCCCAGCTGAGGAAGAAGGGTCTTATCAAGCGAAACAGTTGGTTATTTTCTAGACAAATTGATAATTTATATACTTATTAACCTTAAATACTCGTCTTGTCTCGTCTCTGCGATGCACATGCGTAGTCTGTGTGATCATGATCAATAGAGTTAGAGTATGTCGAAAAACTCCCTTCTCGTTTTCTTCCCCAACTTCAAAATTGTCCTACATCACTGCAGAAGTACCAACTAAGTTTTTACAAAGTGAACATATAAAGAAGATCAAATGGCCTTTACAAAAAAGGTAAAACAGCGTTGTAGGATGATTTTGGAATCAAAAAGGAAAAAGAGATGGGAGTTTTTTGACATAACCTAACTGTATTGATCTATTGAAGCTGCATTTACACTGCATTTTGGAAGTTCAAACTTTGGGGCACCATAGAAGTCCATTATATGGAGAGAAATCCTGAAATGTTCTCCTCAAAAAAAAACATTAATTCTTTACGACTGAAGAAAGAAAGACATGAACATCTTGGATGACAAGGGGGTGAGTGCATTAAATGATTTGTTCTGAAAGTGAACTAATCCTTTAAAACAATACTAACACTTCTTTGTTTAGAAAGAAATTTTTCCATTATTTGTCAAAAATGTTCTCATCTTTTGTCCTTTGAGTAATCCAAATTACAAATTTGGTATGGCTGTTGTCACTTGCTTTTCTAAAAGTTCAAAAATCACTATCAGGATCTATTGAATGAAAGGCAGTGGATGAGTTTAAATGACTTCATCTAATAACCCTGAGGACAGAACCTAAAATCATGTCAAGCTTCCACGTTTTTTCCCAGAAGGACAGTCTCTTGACGGAGGAAGCTCCTTTGATATACCGCAAACACATGGCGGAATACTGTGTGCCGTTTTGAAGTCTCTAATTGGCTCCTTGTTTTGGGTCATGGAAACATGATATAAGCGATTCCTTATGGGCTGTGCACTAAAAAAAATAAAACTGAACAATCCCATCATGTGCTTTACATCTAAATCAAAGATGTAATTCATCCATTGTCAAACACCAAATAATTGACCAATTGTGACAATCAGTTTCTCTTTCTATTCTATTAGTGATCTCATGACAAAAAACGATCAGTCACAAAAAGTCTCATATTCAGGTGCCTTAATTTGAGGATATACATGCAAACCATTGTTATATCTGTGAGAAAAACTAGAAGCCTTCAACTGTCACTTTCAATATTTGTTATTAGCATTGCACAGTTCTCTCTGAAACATCGTGTGCATTTAAATGCTAGACTTGCTTGTGGTCTGCATGTTAAAGTGTTGAGAGTGTCTGTTATGGACTGGCACATCAGGAAAGGTGTGGTGAATGCAAAAACTGCACTACGCCCAGGAGTCTGTGCATCAAGACTGTCACCTAAACCGCAAATGCTTCCTTTGCAGAGCCCACATAACCGTCTTGACTGACTTAAGACCTGTCACCTGTTTGTCATGCCAAAAACACATGAAATTGAAGATTATTTAAGATTGTGAAGTTTGCAGCAAGTCTGTTTTAAAGTCCATGACCATTGCTTAGTGAGAGATCTCTTCCAAACACAATTTATTTCCCTTATTTCTTGTTTAATGTTACCGGGATGTGGTTTTCCATACTGTAATTTGACATATGGCTAAAACAAACCTCCTTGTGGACAGGGTCAGAAGATGATTTGTTTAAACCATATGTCAACAGAGCCATCAAAGTTAGGCTATGCATTCCAGCATGTGTTGTCAGACAGACAATGATTTATAATCTACTTGAAACTGAAACTGGACCCTTAAGTGAATGATTACATTCATGGATTTAGCATAAGCTTTTATCCAAAGCGACTTACAATAGAGGAACAAAGCAATTCATCACGGAGCCAATAATATTCATAGTAAACAATGCCAGGTTTAGAGCTATTTTAGCTACACTACACTCAAAAGTTTTTGAACAGTAAAATTGTTTTATGTTTTGTAAAGAAGTCTCTTCTGCTGACCAAATTATTATTTTTTAATTATTATTTTTACTATTTAAAATAACTGCTTTCTATTTGAATACATTTTAAAACATAATTTCTTTCTGTGATCAAAGCTAGATTTTCAGCATCATTAGTCCAGTCTTTAGTGTCACATGATCCTTCAGAAATCATTCTAATGTGCTGATTTGCTGTTTAAGAATTTATTATTATTATTATTATTATTATTATTATTATTATCAATATTTTGAGTACAACTGAGCAATTTTTTTAGGATTCTTTGATGAATTGTAAGATCCAAAGATCAGCATTATTTCAAGCTTTTGTAACATTATACACTACCATTCAAAAACTGGGACTCAGTATAATATTTATTATTATTATTATTATTATTATTATTAGTACTACTACTACTATTATTATTATTATTATTATTATTTTTAAATAAATTATAGAAAGTGATGGCAAAGACATTTATAATTACAAAATTATAATTATAGTTACAAAAGATTTCTATTTCAGATAAATGCTGTTCTTCTGAACTTTCTATTCATTAAAGAAACCTAAAGAAAATTCTACTCAGATGTTTTCAACATAATAATAATAATAATAATAATAATAATCAACCAATAAGAATATTAGAATGATTTCTGAAAGATCATGTGACTGGAGTAATGATGCTAAAAATTCTGCTTAAATTAAATTTTAAAATATATTCAGATAGAAAACAGTTTTTTTAAATTGTAAAAATATTTCAAACTTTTACTGTTTTTGCTGTACTTTGGATCAAATAATCACAGGTTTGGTGAACAGAAGAGACTTCTTTAAAAAAAAATATTTAAGAAAATCTTTTGACTGGTAGTGTACATTTTAGCGGGGTTTTTTGTTGTTGTTGTTGTTGTTTGTTTGTTTGTTTGTTTGTTTGTTTTAGATATTTCTAATTGTATTGATAAATACAATACAGTAATTATAGTGCATTGTTTTTTAACTTATAAGTTAGTTGCCATTTTTTTCCATCTACTATGTACATTTTATTTCATCTTCATTTCAGTTAAATGTACATATAACCGTATTAGTCAGCATTAACAATGGTATTGTATGGTTAAAATCAACTAGAAATGGGAAAAAAAAAAAAAAAAAAAAAATCAACTAGACCATGCTAACCATCCACACCTTGAACTTGGGATATTTTAGCATAACCTCAATGTCACCACAAGAGGTCACTATGCAAGCCTGAGTTTCTCTGTTAAATAGGGAATGTTTGTAAAGGAACACTTGTAAAGGAACCGCTTAATGCACAGTATACACTGTTTAATAAGTATGTGAAGCAGCGCACACACCATATGTAACGGTAAAAAAATAAACCGGTAATATGCTACACTGGTACTACATGATTCTATTATCTTGCACATTTGATTCTGCCAGTATTATCTCCAATAATATCTATTTTACATTTTAAGTTCGATTTAGTTTAAGATGTTGATCAGATAAGCTAAAATTGTCATGTGGTTTATTTTTCACACAGGAGCTGAATGCAAGAAAACAGTGTAATTACATGAAAAGTAAGAAGAATATACTCCGTTTCCGAAACTGCATGGCTACCTGTTTCCAGATTACCTTTAATTACCATTTAGGATCTGTTTTAGTTTAATACAGCATAAGAATGCAACTGAATTTCAAAGCATTATCTGCAGACATCTGCTGAAGAGGTCTGCTGCAGAAAAAAAAGGACATGCCTCAGAGGAATTTCCACAGGAAATGGGAAATCAGTGCACAGCTGGGACAAATACCCTTTGGAGAGTAAATGAATCGAATTTATGAGTCCTGAATAAATGTGCCATATTAAGGTGCTGCCCATTCTGAAACTGAACAAACACATTTGTTCTTGATATTTGGGCTTCAGAATGGTTTGGATAAAGGCTCCTAGGGGATACCACTGAAGGAGCAACAAAATACAACACGGAAATTGTTGACTAAGGAGCACAAAATTAACTTCTGTCTTGGTTTCTAAAACCCCAGTCTTACATCAAGTGATTTACTCAATTTAGTCATTTACTCAACCTCAATTTAACACAAATTCAGGTATTTTTAATGAATTCTGAGAAGTTTCTGTCCCTCCATCTGAGTCTGGTGAAGACATACAAATGCTTTGATTAACAGATTTAATTTAGGCTTTTACTCACATACAGTCAAACCAAAATTCATTTAGACACCTTCAACATTTCTAACATTATCAGAGTTTATTCACTGTAGAAAATGGTAATAAAGTATGACAAGATCTCAGAGTTAACAAAACAAAACAAAACAAAATCATCAAAATTTGTGTCAGAACAAAATCATCTTGATAATGTCAGATTACTTTGATAGAAAGGTATGTAATGGATTACAATCAACCAAAAATGATCCAGACAACTGTTAGTATGACAATATTTACACAACTATCAATACTTTGTTGACCAAGCAATGCCTAAATTTCTTCAGTCTGTGGTGTAAAAAGGTTGCATGAGCAATTAAAGAAAAAACACAAAACATGGTCAGGTCAAAGTGTCTGAATAATTTTTGGTCCCAAATATTTAGCAATTTTAATGGTAGTCTGTGTCGTGTATAATGTCACAGTTTTGAGTGATCCACTTCCATAAATAAATGATAGTGTCCTGCACCCACTAGTAAAAAAAATTTCAAATTTCATCTGCTGTCTGAATAATTTTTTGGTTTGATTATATAAACACATATTGTAAAACCGAACAGTGAAATGAACTAAATTAAATGAGTTATTTTCACTCAAATAATAATGAAAGTTCACTGGACTTAATTGAAATGAGTTTTGTAAACTCAAAATGTCATTGTAGTAAACTGAATTTGAATGATTGAGTTTTCTAGTTCCCATCATGCTTTGCATCAGACAATATGGAAAATAAATGTGGAAATTATTTTGTGTTTTTGCCCAAGATTAACATAGGGAGACATAAGTTAGTACTTAAATGTTGTGTTATGTTAGGATTTACATAGGATGGTTCTTTGAAGGTTCTTTACATGTAGTAACAGTTCTATTTAGAACCATAGCATCCTGAAGAACCCTTTTAATGCTGAAATGGTTCTTAGAGTTAGAGTTAGGGTTCTTTATTCCCGCCCTTTTGATTTTCAAATCTGTAACTGTCAAAGCACCTTAGTGAGTTTCTGGAGCTGAGAGATCCAACTACAGACTGTCAACACACTCTCAACAAAATTACTAATACAAAATTAAATTTAAAATTGTATTGGTTTCCAAACCATTATGTTCTTTTCTCTTCTTTTTAAATCACATGTAGTGCCTAAGTGTGAGCAGCTCTGACAATCCTCTGTGTTGTCTCAAATGTTGTCTCATTTCTGATCTTCTGAAGTTCAGTTATCCAACAGACTGCCAACACACTCTTATCAGGTAAATATTTGTTTCTTATAATGTCTATAATTTTTTACTTTTTAAATTGTTCCTGTTTTCCAATCATGTCTTCTTCTCTTTTCAGTGTAAGAGAACATGTAAGTGACCAGCCCTGTTCAGTTAAGGATGCTTTTTAAGGATACCTCTTCACCACTTAATAAGTAACAATAATGTTTAATTTATGATTATTTTATTGTTTTTACAAAAACAAATGGAAGGAAACACACTGTAAATCTAAACTCAATTGTGTATTTCAGATGCTGTCACATCCTACAACCTCGACATCTGCAGAGAGAAACTGCCACTCAGTCACATCAAAACACATAATGATGAACTTACAGGCATCATAGAGGATTATGAAAATACAGTATTTCACTGGAACCTGGTCTTCATTTCACTATTTTGATTCTATTTTTACTTCTTTAAGCATTTATGTTCAATGTGAAAGGCATCTATTAATGTTTTCTTGTTGTTATAGTGCTGTCATTTTTTGCTACCAATTCATGTCATTAAAAAATAAAAAGTACCTAACTGACACGTTGTTGTTGTTGTATATACACTACAAGATACTGAAATACCAGACAGAAGAATAAAAAGCAATAAAACAGTTAATTAATACATAGTATATTTAAATAATATTAATAATTACATAAATATACTAATATTAATGAAAATAAACTAGCATTGAAAAGGTTATTCATAATAAAGTTTATATTTATAAAGTTCTATATAGCATTTTCAAAGCATGGTTCTTTATGGAACCCTATAAAAAGGGGTTCTATTTAGCACCAACAAGGGTTCTGCTATTGTTACAAGCCAAAGAACCCTTTTCTGGTACTATATAGAACCATTTTTCTTAAGAGTATACTTAATTAAATTGAGGCAACTCAATCAATTTAGTTCAGTCAACTTATTAGGGTTTTCAGTGATGGAAGCTTTCGTGTCACGTACTAAAACAAACCCACTGACATAACATTGTGATGTACACACAAGCCTCATTGTTTACCATATTTGATTTGCTCTATGTATGCGTGTATAAAAGCCTAAATTAAATCTATTCACTCTTCACTCATATGGATTTCCTTTTTGGATCTTTTGAATTTTGTGGAGGGACAGAAACCTCTCAGACTTCATTTAAAATCTTAATTTGTGTTTTTTATGACTTTGGAACAACATATGGTTTTTACCTGGTGCTTATTTCGTGTACTTAAATGACTGTGTTCACTTAACTTGGTTTTGAGAACATTTGAGTAATCAAACTCAATTTTTTAAGTTAACGGAGCTTAAAATTCTTGTGACAAGAGTGGCGGGGCTGAAAGCCATGGGAACCAATCCCAGCCTTGCTTCCATGGTCCCACCCCACTAATTATAACAGTAATATATACAACCTGCTTTCATAAAAGTCACATTCATTCAGACCTTTATAGCTAAGTACTAGTTAGCTATAACACATCAGCACATGCTAATGTAATTATCAGAAAGACTTTCAATATATACTTGCATTTAAATTGTCAAAGTATATGCAGTTTTCAGATTTTGCTGTCCATCCTCAACCTAACCACAGGCTTTACTCTTTACCACAACGGTGTTTGCTGACAAACGTTTCATATACAAGGCCCAGTTTGACGCTGGATTTGCACATTGTTTGATACTGAAAGACGGAGCGGTCCCAGCTGTAAAAGATCCCAGTAATGATTCAGAACTGCAGATGGTAAGTGAAACGCCATCAAATATCTGTTTTATTGAGTCTGTCCTTGGCAGTCCTAACACAAGTGATCGTCAAACTTAGCTCCACCCGCGGCGCGCCTACAGAAGTTCGGCTTTTTCCTGAGAAAATCGGAAAGCTGTATTTTTCTTTTATAAATATAAGAAAACTAAAGACTTTTTGGAGATATTAAGGATTCATTACTACTCTATAGGTACTCAGGATTAAGTAGAGTTTAGGTGAAACTGTGTATGTTATGTACCCTTTAAGATTTACTTTGGGTGTTTTTGACTTGTGATAGAACAGTGTAGAGGAGACATGAAGCAAAGAAAGAGAGAAATAGGGGGCAGGATCAGGAAGAGTCCTCAAGTTGGGATTCGAACTCAGGACCACTGTAGCACAATTGCTCTTTGTTTCGGCATGCTGCCCACAAGGCTATTCGCACCGACATGCACTGCACAATTTTTTTTCTCAAACAAGTTCAGTGAAAATCCCACCCAGCAGCTTCATTGGTTAAGGTTAGGGTGAGGGGTAGGGGGCGGGGTTGCATTTGGTGTAGGCATTCATCATTTTGACATGACCAATGAAATAAATACAATCAGCTGGGGGCGTTTTTGCTGAACTGGTTTAAAAAAATAATAATTATGCACGGATACTAATTCTTTAAATAAAATTTGTTTAAGTTACAGAAAAGGAGCAATTGTGGGGTTAGTTCACCCAAAAACTGAAATGTCAATTACTTACCCTCACGTCGTTCCAAACCCGTAAGACCTTACTTCAAGAAACAAAGAAAACACCCATAAGAAAAAAAAAATATTGACTTCATTCAATAGTTCTTCTCCTCCCTATCCTGTCTGCTGTGGCGTGCCACCATTGTGGAAAGAGTATCATGACGTATGCGCAAACAACTTCTTCATGTAAACAGCGCATGCATGTGCTGACGCAAGTGCTAGTTTAACATTAGCCGCAGCATGTGCATGTGCATGTGCCATTTACATGGCACATACGACGCATACGTCATGATACTCTTTCCACAATGGTGGCGCGCCACAGCAGACAGGATAGGGAGGAGAAGAACTATTGAATGAAGTCAATATTTTTTTTTTCTTATGGGTGTTTTCTTTGTTTCTTGAAGTAAGGTCTTACGGGTTTGGAACGACGTAAGGGTAAGTAATTGACATTTCAATTTTTGGGTGAACTAACCCCACAATTGCTCCTTTTCTGTAACTTAAACAAATTTTATTTAAAGAATTAGTATCCGTGCATAATTATTATTTTTTTAAACCAATTCAGCAAAAACGCCCCCAGCTGATTGTATTTATTTCATTGGTCATGTCAAAATGATGAATGCCTACACCAAATGCAACCCCGCCCCCTACCCCTCACCCTAACCTTAACCAATGAAGCTGCTGGGTGGGATTTTCGCTGAACTTGTTTGAGAAAAAAAATTGTGCAGTGCATGTCGGTGCATGAAGAGAAAGCTAGGGCCTGTGCTGTGATACTCCCTCCACAATGGTGGCGCGCTGCAGCAGATGGGATGAGGAGGATTGTTAAATATAGTCATTATTTTTGTTTTCTTTGCACACAAAAAGTATTCTTGTAGCTTCATAAAATTATGGTAGAACCCCTGATGTCACATTGACTATTTTACCAACGTCCTTGCCACATTTTTGGACCCATCTTAATTTGTGTTCTGAAAATGAACGAAGGTCACATGGGGACTGCATTGCACCAGGTCTCACATCCCACCTTTCATTTGGCTGTGGAGTGCCATAGGTTTCACCAGGTGTTGACCCACAGAGAGACCAAAAGGGAAATCAGCCGGTTTCTCCCAGACATCATGCTTCAGCTAAAAGCCTTTCCCCTCAAAGATGTCTACAGGTGGGGAGACAAAAGACGCCTCACTTAGGAGATCTTAAAGACGAGTACGCCAACCTTCCAACAGACCTGGGTTCATCCCAAAGGGTGCAGGTACCAAATAAATAAATAAATACTTATGCATCATTTTGCAGAGCCAGTTTAAGGATGCTGATGTCACACAATTTAACATGTAAAAAGTAATGTCAATCAGTTGTACCCTTTGAAATCCTTCATTTCAAAGGTCTCTTTGAAGTGGCCAGTTTTGAGCACTTGGGTCTGGAATAACCCTTTAATATAGTGCCACTGCCCATGATTGTTCTCAATCCAAAGTGCCTTTCAAAGGTGCAGTTGTCCTGTTTAGAACACAGCATAATTTTGGCTAAAGTTAAAGTTAAAATAAGGGATGGAAAAGACGATATTCTTACTTGAATTGGTCAGAGAGTGACATTCATGTCTCTGTTGATACCATGGGAGTTGAACATGGTCTCATGGGAACCACTGGTGAAGGACAGCATGGCTTTCTTATCCTGACATGAATTATACACTAAAATTATAGAGTGTTTCACGACACACCAACAATCAGCCATAATGGCGACACTGAATATAAACAATGTCACTGAACTGAATAAAACTCATACACTTGGCTGATTATTGCTGCTGGAAATGTTCAATTATTGTCATGTTTTGGGCTGTACTAATAGGACGGACAGGGAAAAACATTTAGTGTACTATAGATTACAACAAATAAACAAATCAACGAGACGAGTGCAAAAAAATAAAAAATAAAAATATTATCTAAGGAACAAAAGGCATTTGTGGTTGGCCAAACTGAACTAGGATTTCCAGAGCAAGAATATTGACAACATTAGTGTTTGTTCTTATTTCCAGTCAGGTCTGTGAAATATTAGGCTAATATCTTAATACTGCTTATTTGTAGGCCCTATCATTACCACCTATTAATTGCTTGCCAAGCCCTTCTCTATATGATTTAGTTGCTTCCAGACATGTTTTATGTGGTTTAGACAGCATAAATTAGCAGAACAACATATTCAGCAGTAGATTAAGGGTGCAATCAATGCTGTTGTTTAGACCTGAGTATCACCAGTATGGCTGTGCATCCGGGTAACAGACCAAATTGTGATGTAAATGCAAATCCTCTATACCAATATTAACAGCCCACTCAAATTTCATAAAAGAACAACCAACATTTGGTAGTATATTGTAATGAATCCAAGTCCTAGGTTTAAGATGCAGGTCTCAACCTGAGGATGCCCTCACTGTAGTGCTTTTCCTTGGTGTAAGCAAAACCAAGCACAAGAACCCGGTCTATCCAGCCATTCATGATGGCAGGAACAAAGAAGCAGTACATGGGAAACTTTAAGAAATCAACGACCCAAAAAGAGGTGGGGAACACATTTCCAAAAAGAAAGTGCATACCTGAAAAATAAGATCTGCTTCTTTTAGTTTCTTGTGCTCTTCTATCAGAAGCTAGTCGCCCCTCCTGCAGGCCAACATGAACTCATTTCCATAGAAGAAATGCTCTGGGTTCTTCACTGCTTCTGAGAAACAGAAAATCGTCCAATAAGTGCCTCTGAGCTCTGACAAGGCACGAGTTCTTAGTTTAATATTATTTTCTAAACAAACAAAACACTGCCTCCTACACCAGCAATATCCTCCCCTGTAGCATTGGCCTTAAATTTCATTTCATTTCATTTCATACAGTTCAGATACAAGCACGTTGCAGCCCTCTTTCTTCAGCACGTCCACAGCAGCATTTTTAACAGCCACACTGAAAGATCCTGCGCTGTGGTGCGCATAGACTATCAACAGAGCTGGGTAGAGTAATTGCAAATTGTAATCAGGTACAGATTCCAGATTCCATAACAAAAATTGTAGTCAGTAGTATAATCAGTTACATTACATATTTTAGGTAATCTAATCAGATTACTTTTAGATTACTTTTAACTTAACTCATTTATCACACTGATTTAAATAGGAATATCTTGTACCATAATGATGAAGAAAATGTTCTATTTGTTGTAATTTACAACAATTAAACACTAACACTTTCCCAAACTAGGGTTTGTAAAAGGAACTGCAGGGGGTTTGTATGTTTAATGAAAAGCTAACAATGAATTAAATCATAAACAACTAAAATAAAAATAAATCATTTTAAAACAAAGTCCCTTTCAAAAATATTCTGTACATTCAGCGGCCATTTTTGCAATGCCTCCGGCACCTCATACAAGACCAAGTCTTAATGAATGGGTGAATCCTGAAATCTCAAAAACTGCTTGATTAAATGAATCGTGACTAATCCTACCTGACATTAAAGTTTTTAATTATAATTTAATAGTGCAATAATTTCACATTCATGCTTCAAATTAATGTAGAAACAATATAAAGAATGTATATTTTTAACATTTGTTTAATGCCATATTTTTTAATTACTGAAGGCAAGTATCACTGATTCCAACTGTGGTGTGAATGTCCTCAAAACTGGACTTTCTGAATGTATATAATTAAAAAATTAGGGGGAATCAATGAGTTCTGAATAATTTATTGGTATTTTGTGAATAATATGTAATCATGTAATCTATAAAAAAGTAACTGTACTCTGATTACGAGTACTTTAAAATGTAACTTACTCTGATTACAAGTAGGCTACTTAATTTATGGAATCTGATTACGTAATCCAGATTCAGTTACTACCCAGCTCTGACTATCAACACTGTCTTCGGGGCTGAAAATAAACCGTAAAGTCCAAAAAAAAAAAAAAAAAAAAAAAAAAAGGAAGAAGAAGAAGAAAAAGAACGTACTCGTGTTTTTTTTTTTTTCACTCACAGGTCTCAAAGCATCTACTAAACACCAGCTATGAGCTTTTTAAAAAAGTAACAGTCACCTGGGCACAGCTGAGTCTTTTTTTGATCAATTAGTGCTGACAGGCCACCCACAAACATGTACGCCACAAAATGTAAAATGTTAAACAAACGTGATTCTTAACTAGATTAATGTCTTTATTTTTAAAGCAACATCCACATCCTTTTTATTTTTCCCAACGAAGCTAAACTTGTCTCGCGTTATGACTGGTAAGTTTACGTTGTTACCACTAGATGTCAACATGCACCAGCAGCTGAAGCCATACAGATGTAGCCTATCTACAGCTATAAAACTAAAATACCTGTGTGATAAAGAGAAAAAACTGGTCTGTCACTTTAGATAAAGAGTTGTTTGTTTGTGTATTGCATCATGGCTGGGTTATGTATTTGACTACAGTTTCCTGCTGAGAAAATAACAGCTGTTTTGTCTCCTCGTCTTGGTGTAGTTTGTTTACTCTTTAATCTGGTAACCTAATGATGGAAGACTGTTTAAGACCACCTAACCGGCCACGGTTAGGCTAAAACCAGATAAGACCAGCATTCTGGTTTATTAACTATATTTTCCCTCAGCGGGGGCATTTCTTACCTTCAGAATGAATTGTGAAAGTTTATTATTGTTGCAAAAGGTGCGTAAGTACATGTGTATGACTTTAAGAAGTGCAAGATAAGGTTTCTGTTTTTAGCACCAGACTCCCAAGATTAAAAATAGCGAGAGGGTGTGCGAGCCCTCAAACTCCCTCAATAGACGGTCGAATCCATTCGCGCACCAGTCGTGAATAAAGCAAGAGAAGAAAACTTTTATCCCAGGCGTTTTACTGACACACACAGTGTTAAACAATCAAACAAACGCTAGATCATTTACAGCCATTTTGGCAGCTCCTCAGAGGCGACACGTGTGTCATGAAGACGCGTTTGCGCTCTCAGCACCGGTGACTCTTCAGTCTTTCACAGTACAGCACTAGGAAGAGTGCAAAAAAGACGGATGTAACACAATGAACTGTGCAGCGAACGACACGACGTAGCGTTGCTGTTTTTTGGGTACAGTCAGAAACGTGTTTTCTTTTTCTTATGCCTTTGCTGAAGGAATAATTCTCATAAGAATCGGTTCTCACGCGTAAAGGAGCGTGTGTTTCTCAGAAGGATTTACTAACGGTTACCAATGGGGTCTCAAGGGCCAGGACGTAAAAGAACCCCCAGCAAAAATGGGTTGACTGCTGAGGAAGATGCCCTCAACGTAATTGCAAAAGAGGTAAATTTAAGCTAATGTAACGACTGGTCTTAGTTGCAGTTAAACTCCAGAGAAAAACATGACAATCACATGGTTCTACCTCCTGAGTTAGTTTATTTATTAAACCAAAGACCTCTACACAGTTTCACGAGTAACTAATTAACATAACCGTCTATGTTACGTAAAGTCCCTGTTTTTATCCTCATCTGGAACTGCATTGTCAATTGTGTGTGTGTGTGTGTGTATATATATATATATATATATATATATATATATATATATCATTACTTTCTTTACAAGCTGTTGATCATTTCCTCTCCTACTAGTCATGTCTGCTTCCTGTCTCTGTTTTTAGTAGGCAACCTAACTACAAGTTTCTGCGCTGTGTTGATCAAATGTGTTATTTTAAAATGTATCATGGCCGTAGGCTAATGTATTTGAAAGTGCCACCAGTCTGCAACACAAGCTGGGTTTGATGTGTTGGAACAGGTGCTGGGTTCATGTGGAGAAAACCTTGATTTGCCTACTTAGGAAGTGATTTTGGCCCAGTCAGATCTTCAACAGATGCATATGATGTTTCATCATTGCACACACATAGAAAAGTAATGACTGTATGTGAAGTGCACGTTTCATAGACAGTTCAACTGTATATGTAGCAAATGTTTCGTTCTATTAATAGTAACTGTGTCTCTGTTTGACACATCTTGCTCTGTGGTTGGCAGGAGAGAGGCCTTCTCACTCTACTGTCAGCATGAACTGCCCTCTCAGTTTAGAATGTGAAATACAGCCAGAGAAGCATGGTATATTTGTGTGTATGCATATAAACATGTCTCTGTGTTTACATGATTCGTTTTAATTTATTTCGTGCAGTCATTTGAACCTTTGAGTTGCAGTATAAAACAACATGTATGCAAATACATAATAAACTAAAATATTTAATAAATACCCAAGTGGCAGAGTATGTAACTTTATATGTATAACGAAATTTAGTCAATTTAGCTGCTCAGTTTTTATTAAAGGACAGGTTAGCAATTTAAAAAAGTTTTGAAGTTGCTTAACTAATTTGTAAGTTTCTTGAAGCTCAATGAGTTGATCTCTTGTAGGCGAACACATGGATAAAGAGCGGTTCAGGTGAAACACACCCATGTTGTCAAATGTCCAATCAAATTTCACTTTCACATTTGCATCATTTCAGCATGAAAAAGCTAAAGTTTTTTTTTTTCTGATCCAACCTGTTTTTTTTTTAGTGTACTCCCATGTGGCTTTGCAAGAGAGCTTTTGCAAATTTAAACGGCAAGGTCACGCAAGGTCTTATTAGAGCTTCTCTCTGAGCAGGTTTAGTTTCAGTTAGACTATGTTGAGATACTGTGGTTTTAACCCTTTTATTACTAAGTGCTTGACACATTTTCAGGGCTGCTGTGAAGTTTTGTATGCCTTCACAAATGAGCTACTTATTAATATGTTCCTACACTCTAAAAAATGCTGGGTTAAAAACAACCCAACTTGGGTTATTTGGCAACTCAGTGCTGGGTAAATATTGGGCAGAACACAGGTTATTTTGCCTCAGCTGGTTGGGTTAAATATTTTTACCCAACATGCTAAGTTGTTTTATTAAAGTCAACCATTGTAAATATGATGATATTGCTGACTTAAAATGGGTTGGAATAGAAATAAAAAATCACACACACAATTATAGAGGCAACAGCAATAATCAAAAGGTGTACATTTATTATTAAGCAAGAACACCCATGGATTAAAATATAAGACAAATAAAATGTATTTGTATAAATACAGCAAGGTTTACAATATTACATACATTTAAACTCGTTCAACAAGCATTTTAGAGATAAAAAAAATGAACATTTAAATGTAGCATTTTAATTTAAGTGTATTCAACTTTTCTCCAAAATGGCGCTAATTTTTGTGAATTAGACTCAGTCTGTCGCCTCGCGTTTCACTCGTAGCTGATAAATGTCATGACTGACTCCATAACCTGCCCATAAACAAACAGTACTTAAGATTAGAGAACATATTTTAACATAAAAATAAAATTAAATTCAGTATTGTAACGAATAAAATCTATTTGTTATGCAAGGCAAAAGGCGTTTTCATCATGTGAAACAACTGGTGCTGACTGACATCTTGTCCTTGTATGTTTTGGTGCATAGAGTAATATAATTTACAGCACAGTAAACACTTTATAAATTAAATAAAATTTATACAAACGTTTACCAAATCGGCAAAACTGTGAAGCACTCCTGTAACAAAAACCCCACGCCCCCACCGTAATTCAGCAGCTGTGTTTTTTCATTGGAGATGGGCTCAACCCAGCAGTTTCAGCTCAACCCAATGCCTGTTTCAGTACATACTCCCTGTGTTCCATTGTTTCACCTTTACTCACCTGGTACCCGCTCCCATTCCTGATAGGCTGGCATTCCACACTTGCTGGTCTCTGACAGGCTGCTATGTTGGCCCTTGTGTGTTCGTTGATTCTGTAATAAGAGCTTTAAAAATAGAAGGCCCTCAGAGACCAACTGTTAGTTCAGCTTCAAGACCAGACATGAAGTTTCAGGGGGGCATTACAGTGAGCAAAGGTAGGGAACAGAGGCATCTGATAATGGATGCAGTTAAAACACATGCTGATAGTATCTGGATCAGTAATCCTCAGTGGCTGTGCTTTTTTGGTGCACTCTAATGTAGCTAAGCTGTTAAGTGTGAGATAGGGCCACAGTAGAACATGAGTCAGTGAAGGATTTCCTGTAAAACAATTTTAACAATGGCTGCTCAACACTTTGATTCAGTGTTGTGTTTGTCCTTCTACTTCTACACAGATGCATGTTGTGGAATCTGGTTAGACAAACTCATGACATAAATAGATTGTTTTCAGCTGTATGTACTTGGTTCATGATCACATTCCCCAAAGTTTTAGCACATACTAAAAAAAAACTTTCATACAACAGCACTCCTTATCTGATTAGATGAGGCGTTTAAATTTTTTTGTAAGGACAGGCCAATTCCAGATAAATGTCTATGATGATTTATGTTGTATTTATAACACAGTTTTTGTATAAGTTCCATAACTTGTGTTACTGTAAAATGCTAATTACAGTGGCACTAATAATGGAATTCCAGGCAAAACTGTAACAGCAAATCAGAATATTAGAATGATTTCTAAAGGATCATGTGACTGGAGTAATGGTGCTAAAATTCAGCTTTAAAATCACAGGAATAAATTACATTTAAAAATATATTCAAATAGAATGGTTATTTTAAATAGTAAATACATTTTACTGTTTTTGCTGTATTTTGGATCAAATAAATACAGGGTTGGTGAGCGTAAAAATTACAATTCTTACTGTACAAAACCTTTTGACTGGTAGAGTAAATACTTTCAGTCAGTACCAAATGTCACAGAAAAGACATTTATAATGTTGCAAAAGATTTCTAGTTCATGTTAATGATGTTATTTTAACTCATCATGAGTTATGAAAAAAATTGTCATCATTTCCATAAAATATTTTGTATGATGATGATAAGAAGAAATGTTATTAAACCCCAAATCAGCATATTAGAATTATTTGAGTATTGGTTGCTCAAAACTTTGACATCACAGGAATATCTATTTGTTATATTTTATATCATAATACATTTTTAAGTAGACAACTATAGAAATTTGCTATTTAGATTTATAACAGTATTTGTTTTTACCGTACAATAAATGCTTCCTTAGTGAGCATAAGAGACTAAAAACATGACTTTTTTTATTATTATTATTATTTGAATCATTAATGCCCCTGACAGATGTCACTCGAAAAAATGTTTCCTGAGAAGTCACACTTTTCTCGGTGACAGCCATGTTCTCTGTAAACAGCACAAAAAATAATACATAAATAAACAAAAATAAAGTCATTGGAGCACACTGTGTTTTTTTGATTATTTTATCCTGAAAACTAGCCAATCAGAAACAAACTCTGTGAACTATTTTGCATGTCTCACCTGCTTACTAAATTTATGTGATTGTGTGTTTGAGTTACATGTGAACAGGACAATGGCTTGTCAAAAGCACTTAATCTGTCAAATTTGTCAATTAATCGCTGTGACTGCCAGTGTTATTTTAAGCAAGAAATGAATGAAATTAAAATTCTGTCATTAATTACTCACCCTCATGTCGTTCCAAACCCATAAGGCTTTCGTTTATCTTCAGAACACGAATGAAGATATTTTTGATGAAATCTGAGAGCTTTCTGACTAACTACCACATTCAAGGCCCAGAAAGGTAGTAAGTACATCGTTAAAATAGTCCATGTGACATTAGTTGTTCATCCGTAATGTCATGAAGGCCGAGAATAAGAAAACAAAATAACAACTTTATTTAGTAATTTCCTCTCTTCCGTGTCAGTCTCTGCCGCCATTCCCAAGAATACCATGACGCATACATGTGGTGTTGCTGACACAGAAGCCGTTAATAAAAATTATACAAATATTTCACAATATTACTATTTTACTGTATTTTAATCAAATAAATGTAGCTTTGGTAAGCATTCTCTGTAAGCAGACTTCTTTCAAAAGCATTAGAAAAAATCTTACCAGTGCCTAGGGATGTAACGATAACCGGTTTGATGATAAATCATGATAAAATTCTCCACGGTTAGTATTACCGTTTCATCTTTTAATTATCATTAAAACCGTATTTGATTACCACGATTTGAACAACTTATGATAAATATATACTGTACAGCGTAAAGCAAAGTTTAAATAACAGTCTCATGTGCGCAGAGCACGCAGAGTAACAGTTAGTTTCGTTTTGAATGAAAGCATGACGGAAAGATGGGAGGGTTTAAAAGGTTGCTGAGGGAATATACAAATGAATATAGAAATGAATGAATTATATGAATGTACCTCTGATGGTTCTGACTGTCTTCAGAAAAGATTCGATGGCATTGTGTTTTGATCTTCATTCCATGTAATACCTAATAAAGCAGTGTTCTTAATCGCAATGCTGCATTGTCCACAGAGTTTACGGAAACAGCTGTAACTTTGCTCTTCCATAAGCGCCGCCTAGTGGCAGAGAGTGGATTTACATTGACTTACAATTACGTTCAGCCTGTTTGCAGTTTTTGTCTAGCTAAACCGGACCGAAGTTTCATGCACTGCTGTCATCTAAACTAAAAAAGACTAAAAACAAGGATTCTATAAATTTAAACAATTCACATGATACATCTAGAATTATTTTGATAAAATAGGCTACATATAACATTTATTGATTTGACTTAACCATTTTCTTTATTTAAAGGCTGAAATGTGAGGTTTACCATTTTATAAAACCTTTTCAAAGCTTTATTTGAACATTTCGAACATGTTATTAGGTAATGTTATTGTTTTAGTGTTTGTAAAAACAGAAGTCATTTCATATGTTGTTTGTTGATTTTAAATATAAAACTTTGAGAAACAATTTATGTGTTAGTACTTTTTAAAAATATCCAGCATATTTTAACAATACCGTGATAATATTGATAACCGTGATCATTTTTGTCACTATAATCGTGATAAGAAAATTTCATACCGTTACATCCCTACCAGTGCCAAGCATAAGTGTGAACTAGCTTGTATTTTACATTTCTCAGTGCTAACAGTCTCAATATTTCAAAATATTATGTCTTGAACGTCTCCACTGGAAGCTACTAGCAAACTCGGCTGCATTCTCTGGCACTGTTTACAGTGTCATCCAATGACTGAGATGGTTAAAAGCAGATTAGGATGCCAGGTTAAAGTCAGAGCCAGACTTTGCGCTCTGGAGGGTGTTTAGATGATTAATCGGGGCTCAGACTTTGGGTTTTTGGATGAGAGCTCTCTGGCTGTTAATCTTAAACTCATTGCCATTAACAATGATTTTATCTTTCCGCATTCAGAAAGAAGAGTCCTGATATCAAAATACACAATCATGTGCCCTCACATAAATAGTTTTATGAATACGTAGCACAGCAGCACAATGACACATTGACACCTGTTTAATCTTCCTCGTTCAGGATTAAGCTCTGAGCAACTTAAGGTTAAACTTGCTCTGGACTGTATTCAACAACGCCCCATTCATGTGAATTTTCTTCAAGAGCTTTGATGCAGAACTGTTGATACAGGTTGAAGCAAGACTCTGTAGCGAAGTCAAATAATTTCAGCACACTTAAGTCAGAGACCTTTTCCACATGCTGACATCTTTCACCAAGAATGGAACCTGTCCATATAAGGACAAGGATTCAGAAAGGGTTTTCTTCCTTTTTCTGACGTCACCAAAGGGCCCCTGAAGATTGTTATCACAATTGCTTTCCTGTTTATTCTCTGCTGTTGGGACGCATCCCGTATGAAGGAGTAATGCTGAGTCCATATTCCTAGTGCTCTTGATGCTGATTGGTCAAGATGTTTGTGTATAAGCCACGGTTACTGTGATAACTGCTTAATCTTCAGTCATGTGTTTTATGACAAAAAGCACTTTGTTGATTTCAAATGCAAGACCCCAGTATTTTGTTTCCCAAAAGCATTTTAAGCCTAAGTAGATCGTTGAGATCATGTAATGTATTTCTGTATTTTACCTCTGCTCTAGCTTGTTTACTAGTCTAGGCCCTGTGTGCTATAAATACCATTTGTTCTTGTGACTAATTGTTTGCCGTGTTCCTCATGTGTGTGCTCAATTTAATCGTGGCATAGTGTATTATTAGGTTTTAGTATTTTCATCTATTTAAATTGTTAAATTTAACCATTTAAATGATTTAGTATTTTCATTTAAATAATGAAAATGCTAAATCATTAGGTTTTAAATCTATTTAAATAAGCGAAAACCTCATTATAATCAGTTAGAAAGTGTGAATATAGCTTAAAAGTGGATAGCTGTGGAACAAGCAAAATTCAGTTAGTCAAAATATGTGAGACTTATTGATGATAAATATATAAACCTTGTTATTTTGTTTTTAAAACACATTTAGTTTATTAGTACTGTTACAGAAATGTCATTCTTTTTTCATTTATGTATGACTGATAGATATGAATAATGTTTACTTAATCCACAAGGATGGAAATGTAGCGAAAATGCATACATTCTGAAGCATTACTGTTCTCATGATAAAAACGTACCTGTGGGAACTTTTTCGCAAGACGCAAAATGTGTACCAGCAGTGTTGGGGAAAGTTACTTTTAAAAGTAATGCATTACAATATTGCGTTACTCCCTAAAAAAGTAACTAATTACGTTACTTAGTTACTTTTTATGGAAAGTAATGCATTACATTACTTTTGCGTTACTTTTTAAATCTGGGCAGGGGTTGCTTGTTTGTTTATTATATATAAAAACGTTTGATTCTTAGCAAATGTAAAAGCCCTTTCACACCAAAATGAAATTAAGTGAATAAGGCTAAAGGAAAAATAAATTCCCGTCTTTACAGTGGAACTGTAGGAAAAGAAAGTTCAACACTCTTCAGCAATGAGAAAAAAAAAACACACAAATGTTAGTTAATCTAAAGTAAGTTTTGCTTATTTGTACACTGCAAAACAATGCTTTTTTTTTTTAGATATTTTGTCTTGTTTCTAGCCAGAATATCTCTTAATAATATATTTATAATATATATTTCTTAAATCAAGAAGGTTTTTCTAGAGAAGTAAACATTCTTGTCAAAATTTAAGTGTTTTTGCTTGAAACAAGCAAAATAATCTCCCAAATGGGGTAAGCTAAGTTCTGTTCTGTTTGAAATAAGATTTTTTGCTTACCCCATTGGCAGATTATTTTGCTTGTTCTAAGCAAAAAGTAACTTATTTTGACTTGTTTTTTCTGAAAACAAAAATATAATTCTTTACTTCATTTAAGATTTTTAAAATATATTTTGGCTGTAAACAAGACAAAAAATCTAAGTAAGAAAAGTATTTTTGCAGTGTACTGATGTATTTGATCAACAAAGGTCAGCAGCAAAGTCATTGGTTAATAAAATGGGATTAAATACATAAAGAAAACAAAAAGTAACTGGCGTTACTTTTTTGAAAAAGTAACTCCGATATTTTCTTGGAAATAAAAAAAGTAATGCGTTACTTTACTAGTTACTTGAAAAAAGTAATATTATTACGTAACTTGAGTTACATAACTCAAGTTACCCCCAACACTGTGTACCAGTAAATGTATATCACTGAAAGAGCTGAAAAATCAGAAAACTAGTTAAAACAGCATTCACTTTTGTTCATATTATCGGGTAGGTTTAGTGCAAATGGTAGATTATTTTAAAAGGTCACGGAGCATTAGATTTATAGCACTACTCAACAGAGATTTCAAGTCAGAACTACGGTGACGTACAAAACTAACGTCACATAAAATGTACCATATGTACATTCATCCATTCTGGGAAAAAAAAATGAAACGCTCTTTCATTGCCACTCAGTAGACATTTCTGTTGGAAACTGCAGTGATATGTACTTATTTGCGAAAAAGTTCCTACAGGATTTTTGTCCAAAAGTCCCTTATTCCTCAGCTGGGGTCATGCAGAGCTCTTTGAAGCTGCATTGAAACTGCAATTTGGACCTTCAACCTATTGGCCACCATTCAAGTCCACTATATGGAGAATAATCCTGGAATGTTTTCCTAAAAAACTAAAAACATCGGGGTAAATGAGTAGGTTAACAGGATTTTTTTTTATTATTATTTTAATTCCGGAGTGAACCAGTACTTTAGGTTACATAAAATACACACATAAAGAAAATGGTCCCTTTTTCATGATTTATTAACTTGGTGTACAGGGTCATGTTGTGGATTTTGTTCTGATAAGACTGATAAGACAAAGTGCTAAAGTGAAAGGAATGCAAATTCAGACATACTCTTGCTCTGGTTTCCGATTAGCGACTTGATGTTGGCTTATTTGAAAAATGTAGGTGTGAAACAGCTTAATGTGTAAAAATTTTGAAAAAAAAGTGATGACCCTACTCTTTCCTCTGTACAAAGAAATACAATTCATCTTCTGTTTTCAGTTTTTACAGATGATCTTGCCATCTCATTTAACTGATTCTTAAAACGGAAGTTCAAAAAACACTTCGAAACTTATAAGTAAATAAAAAATAAATATCTTTAATACTTTAAATAGCTGGTACTTTTACAAGTACTTTTACGTGAATGTCAGGATATCACATACACCCAACTTAAAAAAAAAAAAAAAACAGCAACTTCACCTTTTTCAGTCTGTTGAATTTGTGGAAATATACAACATTATTGGCTACTCTGCCATTGAATTTTGCCTTGAAACAGAGAGCACATTGAATGACATTACAAACCAGAGACCAGTAAATGAGATGCTATTTCACCTTCGACTCATCACCATTATGCTACTCTTATTCCCTCATTTCAACAAGCTGGAGTTTCTCTCACAGGCTTGTTCTTGCTCTTAAGTAACTCTGTGGTCAGTGAAGCAAGTGTTTTGTGTTGGCCAAGCACACTAGGTCTTCTCTTTCCGTGAAGAGCTGTTTCGGTGTGAAGTCATCTGAGACGGGCACACAGGCATCAAAACATCACTCTGCCTCAGGTTTCAGGGTTTAAGGGTGATGTGTGGCATTTTTGAGCCACTAGCGGCATCCAAAGGGATTGCTAAAATAATGATGCAAACATCATTGGTTGAGACAGGACAGGACCTGCCGATCTGCTCAAACAAATTACTAATGTTTTGATAGCGCCACAGAACCACAGTGTTTGCACTCTTTGAATAGTCAATATGAATGGCTTACTTATAGTTACCTCTGCACATTAAACTGGGATAGGGAAATATTTAAAGAGAAAGGGGGGAAAAAGAAAAGTGGCAAACCTGTATGATCTTCTTTGGATTTGTACTAAAGAAAGTAAGTCTTACAGGTTTGTTACAACATCAGAGTGAATAAATGATAACAGTTATTAACAGATAACAGATATGTTTCATAATACTACGGAAGCCACTAAATAATAAATTAAAGGTAATTGGGACATTTTCTCACAATTCTGACTTGAAAGTCAAAGTTAGAGTTAGAAAGTCAAAATTGTTTATATCTTATAATTGTGACTTTTTTTCTCCAATTTGTGAGATAAACTCCATTTTTTTTGCCAGGTATAAAGTCAGAATTGTGAGTTTATATCTCACAATTGTGACGTTTTTTTTCTTAGAATTGTGAGTTTACATCTCGAAATTTTGACTTTAAAACACACAAATGCAAGTTAACTAAATTTAAATTCATTATTCAGAGAAAATATCTTTTTCTCTGTCTTTTTTCCCCCTCAGAACTGGACTTTCAAACTCCCTCTTTCTGGTCATTTTCTTCATGCTCGAAATGACCCAAATTTATGTTCCTAAATTCTTTTATCCCTATATGGTGATTTCTTTTTTAAACAAGCTCACTTTTGATATTAAATTCTACCACAGAACCCAGGGACCTGCTAAAATATGCACCCAACACACACAGAACAGATACTGTTTGGTTTATGTTTGACATGGAAGGCTGGCACGATTTATGTAGGTGTTAATATGGGCAGACCAGAAATGTGGCAGACATCTCCAGTGATCTCATATGTTCCAGTCTGTGGCTCTTACGTTAGTACTCAAGTGAGAAAGACTGTTTATGTCTCATACTGAAGACCATTAATCTAGTGTACACAGATGGCAAAGTGTTTCACATTTTTAATATTGAGCTTTCCACATTTAGATGAAATAAACTGGACAGGGTCTCTTTCGGTTTATGTAAGTCATAGCTTCAGAGTTAATAATGTCTCTTTTTAAATGTCAACATTTTTAGGAAATTTTGCTTCCAGAGTGAAGTCCAAAATGCATTGAACAAGGAGCAGTTGAGGACTTCAAGTCCTTTGTGTTCCATATCTTCTGTTTGTTCCCTTAATTTTCTGTTACATTAGCAGCCCGGTGATTAGCATGTACCCGCTCACCCTGGCATGCTGGTACAAGAGGCCGTGGGAGAGAGAGATGTGGCCAGCTTGGCATCTCTTTCGGTGGTATTTATGTCAACAGATAAGAACTCTGGACTCAGATTGTCCTGGCATTCATCAGACTCCCAGGGACTCCTGAATGACAAGCTTGTCCTGCATACGTACCTTAAAAGGCACCCAACTAGGGGTTTTAGTAAACCTGTTCACAATCATCTGTGACAAATATGGTTGTATCTGAAAAAATTCCAAAAACACAATAGCTCTTTAACTCTGTTGGTTAAACTCTAAAGGGCCATTCACGGAAAGCAGTGGAATGGGGGGAAAAAACAAAGCATCCAGGTGCATTTTTTTACAATGTTTTTGTCACACAAGATGCTGCAAAAGTCCATGTAGTGCGTTTAAATAGAACAACAGTGGAAAAGAAGCGCAGTGGAATGGAAGATTTTGTTCTGTGTGAACGGTCCCTAAACTGTTCCATAAACAAATCTCTTATTGTAAGCCTTTTTTTGCTACCTGACTCTAAATGAAGTGAAGATGCCCATATTTGTGATTTGGGGAAAAAAGCATAGGTGAAAACATACATTTTCCCAAAAGAAAAGAACAATCTTGTATACTCGCATGTCAGATTCCAGTGGTCATGGAATACCTTAGAATGTCAGGTAATTTATTATTTATCATAGTTTAAAAAGAACTGTATAATTTCTGTTTATGCTCCAGTCATATTTGCATTTGATCTTTTGTATATGGCATGAATTAAAGGGATAGTTCACCAAAAATTCTGTCATCATTTGCTAACTCTCCACTATTTTCAAACGGTGATGGAAACTATACCTTTAACTAGGACTGGGCGATATTGCCAAAAAAAATAATCACAATAAAAATGTTAATATCAGACAATATCGATAATTATCACAATAAATTACAATTTTAAATTTCTGTTAAGTTTAAAGGCAAGTTTTTGCTCGTAAGTGAAAGTTGTAGAAACCACACCATTTAACTAGTCTTTATGATCAAAACATGACAAACACCTCATGTTTTTGAATTCTTTACAATTTTCTTTTCTATTTTTTTCTAAATACTGTAGCTTAATCTTCACTAGTGATTTCATCTTTTTATTTAGTAATGTTATATTAAAAATAACTGAATGGGCTCTTTTTTTAATGGTTAGATTACATTTTTAGTAATCAAAAAAGTAATTGAAATAATGAAACTTATACAATTTAACAACAGCTTAAACAAGTTAAAACAAGTATAAATAGTGACTAAACGCAAACCATTAATACTACGTTAACCAGGAGTCACTTTCACTTTTCTCCTGATTTATAATTATGACATCGTCTGATTACAATCAGCATACATCTACACTAAAAACGACTATATGCTGTGATTTCGGCTGTAGCTATTATTTTTTTATGCCTCATGCGTCTGAGGTGTGCATAACAGACGAACTGTGTTCAAGTCTAAACAGTCTCAGTAAGCAACAGGTGCTTGGAAACACTCTTGCGTATTTATTTATTGACAAGTGTGCTGCGGTACGGCCAACTGAATGCGCTGCTTCTTTGCCACTTGCTGCACAGAGTAGACACAGAGAGAGGCGACACTGCACCGGGAAAGTCAGACCTCGTGCTCGTGGGGCAGTACTGGCGAAATATTAAAGCTTAAAGACCGTTAAGATTTATTAAAAAAAGTTGGTTTGTCAATATGTACGTTTGATGGAAAAAATGCTTTTAAAAGGGTCTGAAAGTTGCTAAATATAGTGCTAAATTTGTGCTTGTGTGTGAGAGCTGATTGCAGGGGGCGGTGGATGTTTTTTTGCTTTCAATGTGGATATTGTGGCAGGCCACCACAAATAAGTCAATGTATGGGAAACCCTGGAAACTTATGGAGTCTTTGTTTATTAACTTTACATCAACAAACTAGTTAGCAACTCACTGTTAAGACAACGCTTGACTCTGTGTCGTGAAGACACTGTTTGAATGCCTCTGTCTGAACAAGAGACGACCTTACTGAGTGAAATGGTTGGCTGGTCACCAGTAGCAAACAATGGAATGCACTCTGCTGGACTAACTAAGCAAATACATAATTTCAAGCATTTTATCTGCATTATATGTTCTGTACAAAAAATTTTTATATCGGCGGCAGATTCGCAGATAACGATATATCGGCGTCAGGTTCATATCGGCAAAACAATATATCCGTCGGGCTCTAACGGTAATATATATTTTAATACATGTCTTCATTAATAATACAATAAAATTAGATATGAACATCCCACGTTTCTACCAGAATATCATGATGCTGTTATGTTACTACAATAAAGCCATGGTAAATAAGGGCAATTTGTGGATTGCCTGATTGATCGTTTCGCACAGCGTTTCTCCTTTTGTCAGCGCTGTTTCGTCTTGCTTTAAAATAGTTTAAAGAGTCATTTATGTTTCTTCACTGAATTGAAGTGTTTTATACTGGATCTCACAGCACTGTTTAGTGCTTGCGTGACAGAGAGATAAGCAATTAAATGCAATTGAACTTTGAGCCGTGTGGATAAATGGTCCTTGTGGCTTAATTCAAATGAGTAGCGCTGTTTCTTTCCACTTTTGGTGCATTACCATTATATAGAATGTTTACTGAACTCTTGTTAAAGTTTATCAAAGAAAATTATTTCGCAGTAA
Source organism: Cirrhinus molitorella (assembly GCA_033026305.1). Classification (NCBI taxonomy): domain Eukaryota; kingdom Metazoa; phylum Chordata; class Actinopteri; order Cypriniformes; family Cyprinidae; genus Cirrhinus; species Cirrhinus molitorella. The sequence goes on along the minus strand of CM065122.1, from coordinate 23,420,368 downwards.
CCATGGCTAATTTCCAATGCCAACTGCCAACCTTTTCAGATGCTACATGAGACAATAGGTGCATCACAACTTGCATGTTTATGCACTATTCTATCATGTTTTATTATAAATAGTGTGACTAAAGTTTACACTGTGTGATGGGAAGTGGCTATTAGACTGTGATGCTGGATGATAAAATAACCTTATAAAATATATCATACTTCACAAGACAGTAGAGTGCATTGCAGAAGTGACTGTGTACGTCCAAGATGGTGCTGTGTTGGCCTTCACTACATAAACAAAAAAACTGCACTTTTTAGTCATTTAAGTCTCAATTTGGTAACTACTGACAATAACATTGTGAATCAATGTACTCTGTGGCTGTCAGAGCAATTAAACAATGAATTTTTTTTTTTTTATTTCAAAAAAGGTCACAACCAGACAGCAGCAGAACTAGCTCTTCATTCCCAACTGAGAACATCCACGTCACAGAACTTTCATTAAATTAGAGCATTTTGGGTTTATTGATAGAGCCCGCTCCATTTGGGTCATTAAAAATAGCTGTTGAGAAGAGAGTGAGAGGAGAGAGGTGTGTGAAATAGGCCAGTTTGTTTTCCTCTTCTGCGACAGGAGTGTGTAAATGGTCATGATGGGGGGAAAAGCAGATGACCCAGGCTATCATATGCTCACCGTGACAGATATCATGGTCTACTTTGATAACTGCAAGAAGGTAGGCCTTAGTATGAATATGGGTTGTGATGAAAAAAAAGCTTGCTGGATGAATAGTGCATGTTTTCTTTAAGGATGCAAACCTGTCTTTTTAGTTGCCTATGCACATTTTATATATTATGTACTTTTGTTTTTAAGGGAATTGACATTGACATTGACTATATACTACAATGAACTTTGTTCAGAAATATGAAATATTATCTTCTGTTCATGTAAATCATTTTGTGTGTACATGCGCATGCCCTCCACATCAGGACCAAGCAGTGTTGGGCGTTCATACGATTAGTGGTTTGTTCTGCTAAAGTGCAGGAAGGGTGTGATCCAGGCTCGATTGTGAATGACTCAGCCCTCTGACTTCCTGCTATGGTCAAAAAAGGCATAGTTTTGGTTACCCTGTTAGTCACGCAGTCATACAAAGTGCATTTATTCCTGAAAGTTTTCTGAAGACACTATTTTTCTTGATGTTTAACTGGTTTGTGTTGTTTTTTTACCCCCAAAATGAAATCTTAGTCATTATTTTAGCACAGGCAAACTCTTTTTGGGTGGCAACTGTTATTTTAAAAGCTTGTGTGTAGGTGCATTGCTGTGCTCGTGGAAATCATATGTTGACATTTGTGAGAACCTGTTATAAACGTGTTTAGACAGCTGCTTAATTGGTGGGGTTGGCAGTACTAACTTCTCCCTGGTAGTTCTTCTACACAATTATCTGCCTTCATTACAACAGTAGTAACATAACATAGTCACACACTTCCTGTATACAAACTGTAGTAATATTAGATATGAAAAAGGTATTTCTTGGATTTGGATGTTTAATTCTGCTGTATGTCAGCTGTTGTCATTTAGCTGAGTAAAACTGTTTTGTAAATCTAGGGCCCTATGAAATCCATTTTTATTTTTTCCCAAATTCCGTTTAAATTTTTCTGGATTCTGTTTTTAATTTTGTGGACTTCTTTTTAATGGTTAAATAAAATCTTATTAATCCAAAAAGCATGTCTAATTTAGGGCTGGGCGATTATATTTATATCGATATCATGCGCATCTCATCAGTAAAGCCGGTTCTTTCAAATAGAGTGCCAGTTAATACACAGAGCCGTAGATCACTGACAAGCTACGCAATATCGGGTTCAGTTTCGCGGGTGATTCATTGGGGTAGCTTTTCAGTGATCTACGGCTCTGTGTATTAACTGGCGCGCCATTTGAAAACAGGTGATGGAGATTTACCACTAATCAAAAAAACGGCTTTACTGACGAGATGCGCATGAATTTATCAATCGATATATATCGCCCAGCCCTAGTCTAATTAATTAAAATCATGAAACTTTAATTTATTAAAGGTTTACAAAAATTACATGTTAGGGACCCTATGAAATATTGTATTTTATTGTTACCAAATTCTGGTTTTACCATGTCTAATTATTTGAATGCATAACAACATTTATTTATTCTTACAATAGCCTTGTGAATTTTTATTCACTCAGAAATTCTGTGTTGTGATTTATATTAACAGAAGCCATAAAAAATTGAGTTTATCCTTTAATTAATGAAAATTAAACAAATATTATTTTTGGGAAGTAAATGGGATTTACTATAAAAATTAAAACATTAAATAAATATTGTGTAATTATTTATTTAAAAAAGACAGTTGTATTTATTTTTCTACAGTAGTAGTAGTAGTAGTAGTAGTAGTAGTACTAGTAGTATGTACATTCTAAATATTAAAAATATATTTCTGTCATCTTTAAGTTAAACCGAACTTTTATTTTGACGGGTTGCCAGGAATACCTGAAACTGACACTGGTTGTGGCTAGATTGGATACATCTGCAGCTGGAAGCTAACAATAAATTTTACTCAAATGGAATGGACAAAAGCGAATGAAGGGACTCTCAAAGCAGTTCTGAAGATGTTGTTCATGTATTTATGTCCTCATTTATTGAGACGCCAGATGCTGAAATCAACGCAAGCGGCACGTATGCATCAGTGTGTGCAGTAAACAAAACCGTGCATCTGCGCCATTCATAAACGCAGAACTTCCAGGATTCATATTTAAATAGTCTTACTGCGGCTTAATATTTACACATACTAGTTTATATCACGATTCTATTTAATCTGATGACATACTTTTGACTAAACTTCCTAAACAAATTCCGTGACATTCTGTGTTAAATAATATATTCCGTTTTTATGACTGGATTCAGCAATTCTGTCCGTGTTTTCCACATCGCGAAAATCATAGGACCCTATAAATCTTATTCAAGGAATAAGGTTATACAAGGTTACTTTTTCCCAGTTTCTTGCTGTGATTTGCCAACATGGAAAATTTCTTTGAAAATCTGATTTGTTTCAATTACTTGCTATATACTACACTACCTTTCAAAAAGTTTAGGGTCAAAGTATTATTTTTTGGAATAAGCGAATGAATGATACTTTTATTTCGCAAGGGCATATTAAATTGAACTGAAAAGAACACATAGAAGCTTGTCTTTCACTCCTAAATTAAAACAAACACAGGGTGTCTAAAATTAAATGCAAAATTAGGACATCGCTTTCCGTTAGAACTACTACAAGAAGTGGTTGAAGCTGTAGAAATATTTGTTTTGGCTACTTCTTTCTTGAACATCGTTGCTGGCAAAGGGACACAAGACGTTTATGGTGAGAAACCGCTACTTCCTTGGAAAGTTGTGCGACTGTGTTCAGGACGGAAGGCCTTAGTCTGAGACGTTAAGATATGATCTGACATTTACTCAGGAACACGTCATCATGGATTTCTCCATCAGCTAACAAACAGGAATTCTTTTAGGTTTTTTCATACATGGTCCTTTGAAAAGTAGTTTCACTATTTTAATGCTTATTTCTTTCCTGTTTAAACATTAACATCACATTTTTTGCTACGTTTTCAGATATGTGTGAGTGTTACAGTCACTCCTCTGGTGTGAAGATTACTTGTAGTACCGGATTGTGGAGAAAGGTTTCTTTCTCTCTTTTTTTGGGTTGTTGCACATTTTGTGGCGTCATCTACAGGAAGGAAGTGTGCTCTCTCTCCTCGCTCTCTCTCTCTCCCCCTCATGCCTTACAGGGAGTCTCTTCCTTAAAAGGACTTCCAAAGTGTGATGAACTGAAGTCACAAATACACAAATGCATACTCATGTAAACAAACACACATAGCTTGTGCAGTCTGAGGAGTTTACAGTTACATAACTTTATGACAGTGTATACTGGAATACTGGAAATGTATATGCCGTGTGGTCCTCCTGTTAAATTTACATTACAATAAATGTACTAAAGTTGGGGTGTGTGTGTGTGTGTGTGTGTGTGTGTGTGTGTTAATTTAACTTCCTCTATTTTTTGCATTTACTATATTGCTCATGGTTATGGTTTAATGACCTCTCTCTCTTTCTCTGTTTCCCCACCCGCCCCCTGCAGGCTGAAGCCCGTTTGGCAGCTAAGAGGGCGGCCCGTGCAGAAGCTCGTGAGATCAGAATGAAAGAACTGGAGAGACAACAAAAAGAGGTGAAGAAACACACATTCACTGTGGGCTAAAACTTGGGTTGCAGTTTAGGCCTTCTAGTGTAATAGTGTAATTACAGTACATAGATGTGTTGACATGCCCACTATTAACATGCAAGAATGAGATGTAAAGAGGTTTCTTGAACTTTCTTGAAAAATCTCATCCCTATATAGTGGATATTTTCGCTTTCACTGGTGTCATAATCACAACACTTACTAACAGGGGTCATATGTTAAGCAACAAAAAAACATCTCAGAAAGTAAATAACCTGTATTACACAATGTGTTGAAGCTCTTGAGGAGAACCTTTCAACACAGTTCAAGAGTGTGTTGAGCTGTAGGACTTTAAAATCGCATTGGTATTTTTGAAAATGTTGTCGCTGATAATATTTATCCAGTCTTGGCCTCTTTTCACTCCAAATATTTTCAAGGTGTTTTCCTATTGAACTGCCAGTGGAAAAAGCCAAAAAAGGCTTTATTCTCAAAACTAAATCTTTCTCATGATCTTGCAGACTTGCTCCTGCACAACGCTGTCAGCCGATTATGTTCAATTTGTTTAATCTTCATCATGATTGTGGGCTCTGTGCTTTGAAGGACATGTTTTGGCTGGGTAATGGGGATCAGGGTCAGTTAATCACCCCCAGGTCAAGACCTCATAAGAGCCCGTTTGAACCGCCACATTAGAAGTTCAGCCTAATGCTCGTTCTTTGTAATGTTATATACAAATTAAGGGGATAACCTAAAAATGAACACTCTTGTCTTTTACTCATTCTCATTCTCATATTAAATCTTCATGACGACTTATGTTTCAGAACATGGATGTTTTGAAAAAGTTTCAGCTGCCAGTACAATGGAAGTCAGTAGGGTCCAATGTTGTTAAAGACCACATTCACTTTCATTTTGTGGGGGAAAAAAACACAGAAACATTTGTGTTGTGTTCTACAGAATAAATAAAGAAATAAAGGTTTAATAAAGGAGCAACATGTTTGACATTTTCGAGTGAACTGACTATTGACGGCATCTGTGGCAATTTGTTGCTTACCACAGAGAATATTCAGAGAATAATTTTTTACTTATCCTCCACTTTGTAAAAAAGGTGTATAATACCATGTAATGGATTTACAGTAATTTGATTAGGTTGCCTGAGGAATTTGTTTAAATAGCTTTAGCACTCTTGAAAAAATGTCTGAACTTTATGACTGGACATTTTGTTAGCAAACCCTGCAGCTTTACTGCAGGTTTTGTACTTTTACCTCTAATTTTGGCACAAGATTACAGGTCATTCTCATCTCCTTGTTAAATTACATTTACTGTAAGTCTTTAAAGACTTTATAGATGTTGCAGGGTAGGAAATTAACAAAGGCCTTGTTGCAAAAATGCCACCAAAATGAACAAAAATGCCCCATAAATTCAAGGCAAAGGGGGCAAAAAATGTGCCTGCATAAATAAACAACGCATTACAGCTGTCGCCATTACAATGAAATGTGAAAATGAATGAAAAGTGTCAATTTGGGGAATTACATTAAAATTCATTCAACTTAGGAATGCACTGGCCAATCAATGAAAATGCCAAAGATTTGATGAGTGCGTATGCTTGCGAATTCCCTCATCATAAAAAAGAGATGCAGATACGATGTAAATACGTTTAATTTTGTAGCTTCAGTGATTTATAACGGTAGTTTTTGCATAACTTTATGCTAGACTTGGCTAACATCATGGACCAACATGTAGTCTATGAAGTCAGAATGTGGCTTACCCAAAATGAAACTAAAACATTTTATATTGTTTAATATGTTAATATTAATAATAATTGTTATAATCTAACGAACAATAATCTACAATCATGATTTTTGTCATAATAATCATGTTTTTGATTTGTTTTTTTAATGTAAATTTACATACAATTTTAAACAGTCTATTGTTATTGGCAACAGTTTAAAATGTTGATTAACGTAAATGAGTTTAAGTATTTGACATGTAAATCAATTCCAGGGGGCAAATATTGCCTCTAAATGGAAAAGTTGATTTGTGGCCCTGATGTTGAGTTATTCATTTGTTTTGTCAAGCTTTCAATACTATAGTAGTATATTGCCTGAACATTCCTCATAGTAAAGAGAACTGGATTTAAAGAAATGGTAATATTTGGTTCCAACTCATGGATAATCGTATGGATAATTCTGGGTAATTAGTGTTAATGCACTGACTGTTGAAGCTGGTTTGCTACAGCTGAATGGGACATGAATGTCATGGGTTCAGTAGCATGAATGTGAACAAGTTGTAGATTCTTTGTTCTTATTTGTAGGGTCCTTCAGATGTGAATGGACAACCAGAAACCCACACTGTGATGCTTGAGTTCAGACGCAGCAAACTTATGTAATGAAGATAAACACATTCTTTAAGCATACTAGGGTCACACTTCAGAGATTAACTAGAATTCAGATAAACCCGGTCTGATCAGGAGGTGTGTGAATGTTAAGGGTGTGTGTTTTGTGGCTTTAAAACTCCAGCCAAGTCTTAAAGTAGATTATGAGCTTTCAGCCGTACCTGCAGCGGGTTAACAGCTTCAGTTGCCGTTCAGTTCTCACTGTTTGGCTGTGATCATTACATGCTGATCGCAAACACAATGACTGACCATGCTGTGACATAAAATAGATCTGCAAGAGTTTAACCTGGACTTTGTGAATTGGATTTTATGACAGACTGTATCTTTGGAATCTTAGAAAGTCTCTGTCTCCCTCAGTCCTGAGGTAGATGGGGACTCTTTGAGACTATCAGGACGGCTTGCAAGCGATTTGTGCGTAGAGGGGCTAGGGAAGTGATCAATGGGAGACCCCAGACCCCTCTGCTGAGGAAGGTGAGCTTAATTTTACCAGATGAGCATGGAAAGATAAAAAAATGTAATTATTTAGTAACAGTTCATTGATGCATTTGATGTCCTATACTAGTTTTACTCAGATCACCTGATGCTAGTTTTTTATTCTGGTTTTATTTGTTGACTTTGACCTGTTGATTTAATGAAAACCTTTGACATTATGTGATACTCTGTTGTTTTTAAATGTACTTTATAAATCAATAAACTAAACTAGTCAGAAGGTTGTGGGTAGGTTCTGCCATGGGTATTTATTTAGCATGTGCCAGGTGCAGTTTGCATGCTATGGTTATTTATTAGAAAAACATTTTATTTTGTGCCTTTTGGAGCACATGGTAGCTTTTCTTATAATACCCTAAGATTTTCTTAGTTTCTTCGGCTAATTCTGTGAGGTTTTGCACTGATATTGTGGGAAAGTCTCTAATTTGATACATAAGGTGTTAAAGGAAATACAAAGGAAGAGGTTGTGTTACAAGATTGTTGGATGAGTAAACTCTCATCAAAACTGGAGCAAATACACATGGGAACCAGTTTGGTGAGATTCTGTAGGTTTTTACGTAAGTAAGAGTGAAAGTGTTTACTATTGTATAGTTTAGACTTTGTAATAATAGGTGTTAATGTTACTTACGAAAAAGTATTTACAAAAAAAGTGTATTTGTGTATACATATGACTGATAGTCCAAACTCTTTGAAATCCATCCTGAAGTAGGAAGAAAATCAAATATTTGCTTTAACTCAAGACATGATGAGGTTGTTTACACAAGATGTCGTATTGGACACACCAGACTTACACATGGACATTTATGAAAAGGAGAAGATGCACCAAAATGTCAATATTGTAATTGTCTACTAAATGTAAAACGCATACTTTTGATATGTCCGATTTTTAATGTTATGGAACATTAACAGATCCATTTTTAATGGAAAAAACCTTGAAGGATTTGTTTTTAAATGTGAACCCTTTAAAAATACTAGTTTTTAACTAAAGTGAATTTAAAAAACCTTCTTTGATGAAATTTAGCATTTTATATTCTATATTTTTGTTGTTATTGATGTTTTTATTTATGTAAGTGTTTTATATAAATGTTATTTATTAATTATTTTTAAAATTGTTATCTGTTTTGCCATGAGATAGCCATTGCAGCTGATATGGCAATAAATAATAAATGAATGAATGAATGACTGATAGTCCAGCGCTACTACTCATTGCTTTGCGCATCAGCAGACTAAATGAAACCTTAAACATCAGTGGAAAGAATCCTGTTACCTCATAGACCAGATCACACAACCTACTGTAACTCCTGAGTATGTTCTCAGATTTCCGAACAGTTGCATGACATAATTCAGATGCCTTTATTAACTTGCAGTGCGGTTTTTAAAATTCCTGACTGATAATTTGATCTCATAGGTGATCCCATTGAATTTTGCTGCTTGTTGATCCATTTGACCTTCTTGTGTTCTTTAAGTCAAGTGTGTGAACTGCTGTTGTTTTCTCTGACTGTAAGCTTACCTGTAAGGCCAGGTAACATGACACTGAGCTGACAGATTGCTAAATCTTTAACAGCTTTCTCTTTTCATTCCATTCCATTATCTTTGAGTACACAATCTTCCACTTGGTTTGCTCGCTTTCATTTCAAATAATTAATGCTCTCTCTTTTTCCCCTTCCGTTCTTCATCTGCTGGCTTTCTTTCCTTTGCTCACCCGATCCTGTTTTGCTGGCCTCCTGTGATGTAGATTTATCAGGTGCAGAAGGTAGGACTTCTGATGCTGTAGATCTACTCTACACTCTCAGGTACAAAAAATTGCACTGGGGCGGTACCCTTTTAAAATGGTACCTTATTTACCTCTTCCTATTAGTACCACCCCAGTGACAATTTAGGTACCATTTCTTCTGGCATATTTGAATTCATTTCCTTCTGTTGTTGCTTATTTAGCTCTTTCTGTTATCTTCACAAGTTAGTAACTTTTAGATTTGTCTTGTTAGCTGGACTTCTCTTATTTTTCTCTCCTGGTTTCTGCTGCATTTCTCTTTTCAGAAATACTATGGACTGGATAACCTGGACAACAAATGGGGGGACATTGAGCAGTGGATGGTACATTCACTGTTGAGATTTTGTGCTTTTTCTAGGCCTCTAGTTTCATCAGCATGTGATTGTTACATGATCTATTGCAATATAGGGCATGTTCTATTTGTTAATAATTAGCAGAGTTTTGATGTTGGATATCAGGGTTGCATGTCTCACCACATAGCTGATGTGCATTTTTACAAGCTCTCAACAAATGAAATAAGCCTTTGTTCATTTATGTTTACAGGCAATGTAGATATTTTTATGTACACTAACAGTCAAAATTGAATAAAAGTGTAAATAAAATCTTACTGACCCCAAGAGCGCAAATGTGAATTTTCACTTTAGAGTTTTCGGTTTATGTCATTTCAACATGACTGTTCTTGAATCTGTTATTACTGATTTGCATGCTGTCTTTGCATACACTGCCACTGCTCTACCTTGCTTGCTGATGCTACCGTTGAGGTCAAAAGTTTACATCCACCTTTCGGAATCTGCAAAATGTTAATTATTTTACCAAAATAAGAGGGGTCCTACAAAATGCATGTTATTGTTTATTTAGTACTGACCTGGGTAAGACATTTCGCATAAAAGATGTTTACATATAGTCCATAAGAGAAAATAATAGCTGAATTTATCAAAAGTTTACGTTCCCTTGATTCTTAATACTGTGTTGTTACCTGAATGATACAAAGCTGTATTTTTGTTTGTTTAGTGATAGTTGTTCATGAGTCCCTTGTTTGTCCTGAACAGTTAAACTGCCTGCTGTTCTTCAGAAAAATCCTTCAGATCCCACAAATTATTTGTTTTTTTCACACTGAGGACAACTGAGGGACTCATATGCAACTATTACAGAAGGTTCAAATGCTCACTGATGCTCCAGAAGGAAAAACGATGCCTTAAGAGCAGAATGGAGATGTGTACATTTTTCTTATTTTGCCGAAATATCATATTTTTATTTCATTTAATACTGCCCTTCAGAGGCTACAGAAGATAGTTACATGTTTTGTAGAAGACGAAATAAGTTACATTTACACTGATCTTCAAATTCAAAAAGTTTGCAGACAGGACAAACAAGGGCAACATGAGCAACTGTCACTAAACAAAAAAAAAAACACAGCTGTGGATCATTCAGGTAAGAACACAGTATTAAGAATCAAAGGTATGTAAACTTTTGAACAGGGTATTTTTTATAAATTCAACTATTATTTTCTCTTGTGGACTATATGTAAACATCTTTTATGTGAAATATCTTATCCAGGTCAGTACTAAAGAAACACTAACATGCATTTTGCATGATCCCTGTTATTTTGGTCAAATAATTAACATTTTGAAGATTCTAAAAGGGGGATGCAAACTTTTGACCTCAACTGTATGTTTATGCTTCTGTTTCTTTTGCCTTCTTGCTTATTCTCTTCTCTTCTCTTCTCTTCTCTTCTCTTCTCTTCTCTTCTCTTCTCTTCTCTTCTCTTCTCTTCTCAGGAGGACAGTGAGCGATATACACGTGTCTCACGGAGGCATGCTTCGGTTTGTATCAATGTCATTTAACTGTCTGTCCTCCTAAACCACTTCTACGAACACTTCTTAAGCAAAACATTTCACAACAGCTTTGTCCTTCAGGAAAAAAAACACTTGAATCTTATTCCAAATACAATTACTTTAAGTCAGTCTTTTATGAGGGCTCACTGTACATACTGATATTCTGTTTATGTGCACAGAGTTTTATGTCCTTAAGTTGTGGACTCTAGGTCTAATTCTTATCTAATTTTACCTTTTTTTTCATCCATCAAGGCATCAGATGATGAAGAACGGATGTCAGTGGGGAGCAGGAGCAACATACGGGTCAGTATCAGTGTAAACGTCTAGTTCCCTTCAAACTTTCTGTGCTGTCAGTCAGAGTGTTCGGTTTAGGTGTATGTGAGTGTGTGCTCACTTTGTGTTATCTAAGGTTATAAACAAGTTCGAAATGTTCTTCATGCTGATGGTGGTTTTGTTTGTCTGGGCAGTTGGATTTGGATGCGGCGGGTGCTTACGGCGGGGTAAGAATCTCAGGGTGGGAAATGTTTCTTCAGGCACGGATGTTATGTCATTACTTTCAGGTTCCTGTTAAAGTGAAATGAGCACATAATTGAGTTCACAAGGTGTTTTTGTTTTTGCACTGTGGTGTGTTTCAACTAAGTAAATATTCGGCTAATACCTGATGCTACATTTGTGATGTTTTGAAGGGTTTCATTAACATTACACTTGAAGGGGGTGTGGTCTGTACTCTGGATTTGATCAGATATGACCTTATGTGGCTGTAACATTTGTTATGTCTCTGAAGTGTCTGAATCCTCACCTGCATGTTCACAACCTTAAAGCAGTATACTGCACTTTTAATTCCCCTTTCATTTCCCACCATCCTGTCCAGCTTCCCCAGGCCTCCTATCAGTCACATAAGAAGTCCAAGAAAAAGAAGAAACATTCTTCCAAAACTGTACGTTTACAGCACTTATGCACGTCACGTTTGTGTCCTGTAACAAGGAAATATAAAATCAATCATGACTTGTTGTCTATCCCACAGAGCAATGGCTATGATGATGATCTCAGCACATTGTCTAGTCGGGTTAGTGGCCGAAATAACTTTTAAGTATTAACTAGTCTGATATCCAGGAGGCTGTGTTGTGTTGCATTCATGAGGATCGTGATGGAGTAGTGTGACTGTGGTGTGACATGGTACAGATGAGTGTGAAGATTGTAAACTGAACTGTGTATTTGTGCGCAGAGCTCCAGACTCAGTGATGAGAGCAAAATGTCTCGCTCTTCTAAACTTGATCGGCAGTCGGTGGGTCTTAGTCCGGCATGTCTTTGTTTGATTAACATGGAAACATATCTAACATGAGTGGATGATTGCAGTTGTCTTTTGAAAAAGCATGATGGATTTGTTACAAAATACCCTAGTGGTCAGCCTTTTTTTTTTTCTCAGTAGACTTTTATTTTGACAACTTTTATTAAATACTTATTTATTGATATTACAGATTCAAGAAGTTGCTATCTATAGTATAAATTTGTTTATTAATTATTTATTAAATTAATCTTTTTGATTAATGTTTATATTCAAGTTATTTGTTTCTATGTTTCTATTTCTAATTGAGTAAATTTAATAAAAAAAAAAATGTATTAAATAATTTATTACTATTATTATTATATTTTTTTAGGGCATATCACTTTCTAACAATAACAACAACAGCTTTTTTAATCAGTAGCCTATTGGTAAACCGCTACAAACACACCCTTAGCTGATTTGCTGGTATTCCAAATTGTTCAGATTGATCTGGTTTGCTAGGTTTAAAGCGGGTTTGGACACTCAAGCAGAGAAACTAGTATCATGACTAATTATTGTGTTTCTTTGCATTATGTGCATGTGAACTGTAGCAAAATTAAAGGTTTTTCACACTAAAAAAAACTTGCCCTAGGTTGATCGCCAAATTTCACTGCCAATTATGTGAAAATGTGACGTCTTACCAATGGTTAATGTATAAACAGTGTGCAGCATGAAGTAAGATAATTATTGCAAAAATGTTATAAAATGATCCTGGGTGAACATTTTCAAGTGTGAAAAGCCCATTTATAATACCATTTCTGACTCAGCTGGCATGATGCCCTTGCATTTCGCATTTTAGTGTGGTAAAACAGTTGGTCTGCCTCAAATTTCTCGATCCCTCCCCCCATCGCTCTGAACGTCTTTCACACTTCTGTCTTAATCATTCAATCATCTACATTATTTCCCATCACTTTAGAGTGCCTACTATTCATCTGGCCTGTACAGCAGCAGTAGTTATTCCACTAAACATCAAGCCCCTTCCTACAATGGCTACCAGGTCTGTCATCCTCTCCTTTCATCCCACTGAATATCTATCCACTTCTTAAATCCCCTCTTTTTCTTTTCTTGTACTTTATCAGGGTTTTTTTTCTGTTGTGTCCTTATTTTGCAGTTATTCTCCCCTTTTTAAGTCTGAATTTCATTTGTAATGCTCATCTCTCCTGTCTGTTTAGCTGTCTTTGCTGCACAGCAGGAAGCACAGGGTTTGTGCTGCTCCTCATATTACCCTCTGCCCCACAGCACTTCCTGTACAATAATATGTGCCGCTCTGCACACACGTTTCAGATACTTTCACTCTCTCATCCACAACAGGTCATCTGGGGTTATTAGATTTTTAACCCACACAGACCACAAACACCTGAGGACTGAGCTAACTGCTTGTGCTTTGGCTTTGACTTGTAGTCCTTAAAGATGAAGCGTGTTATGGAATTTTGTGTTTTTGTTAATTTATTTATTTTATTTTTTTTCCAAACCAGACTTCCCAAATACCTATTAGTTATATTTAATGGCTACAATGCTTCTTTCCTGGTAAACATTAAATCTTGAATAAAAAAACAGTTGTGGTCAAAGTTTACATACACCTTGCAAAATTTGCAAAATGTTACTTATTTAACCAAAATAAGAGGGGTCATACAAAAATACATGTTATTTTTTATTTAGTACTAACCTGAATAAGATATTTCACATAAAAGATGTTTACATATAGCCCACAAGAGAAAATAATAGTTGTGTTTTTGTAATAATAGTTGTATCTTTATATTTATAAAGATGTCCCCATTCAAAAGTTTAAATACACTTCATTCTTAATACTGTGTTGTTACCTGAATGACTGTATGAGTACGAGATCCATTTTTTCATACTCAGGACAACTAAGGGACTCATATGCAACTATTAGAGAAGGTTTAAATTCTCATTGATGATGCAGAAGGAAAAACGATGCATTAAGAGCCAGGGGTGTAAACTTTTGAACAGAATGAAAGGTGTATATTAACTTTTGACCTCAACTGCTTAAGCTTCTTAATGCTGCATAAAATCTTTATTGCTTTAACCAATATTATGTGATCTTGATTGAACTATAACATCATTAGTTCATCAATCAGTTTACATTTTAAATGAGATTTATCCTATGAAAAGTAATCTATTCAAAAATATTGATTTAATAGCTAATTATATACCTGTTCCTCCCAACTTGACTGAAATCAGATTACATGGAATTATCTAAATGTGATGAAAGATGTATTGATGCATTGTGCGCGAAAGGAGAACTGATACTGTTGAGACAGTTTGCATGCTCACTTGCACAGAGTGGTTATGGGGTAAAAACCTCTAGGCGTGAGAAGGTGAAATAAATGTTGTTTGTCTTCTGTGTGTTTATATCTGTCCATCATCAGGGCTCTATATACGAGGACAGTCTGTACAGTGGCTCTCGACGCTCCAGTGCTCGTGCTGTAAGAAGAATAGAGCTTAACTGTGCATGAAAATTACTGTTTACACTCCGATCACCTGTTGATCCAGATTCATAACCATTAACAGCTATTTTTAATGTCCTCTCATCATGATAATGACACTGAGAGCATTCTCAAGATACTACTTATGTTTGTTTTAACACATGAATGTTGTATGTGATTTAAGAAGCTAAAACAGGTTGCTTATGCAGGTCAAAAAATGCTTTTAAAAAGGCTTTTAATGTTTTGTTAATGTCATGTAGCTAAGAGTGTTTTATATTTGTGCATTTGGCACTCTTAACATTGTCACATGACACTATCTTTTGATAAACATATTTTTTTATTTAAAATTTTGATTGTTTAAGGGAAAATGTTTATTTTAGGTTTATATATAAAAGTTTTATAAAGAAGTCTCTTCTGCTCACCAAGTCTGCATTTTATTTTATACAAAATACAGCAAAAGCAGTAAAATTGAATATGTTTGCTATTCAAAATAACTGCTTTCTATTTGAGTATATTTTAAAATGTAATTTATGTCTATGATCATCAGAGCTAAATTTTCAGCATCATTACTCTAGTCTTCAATGTCACATGATTCTTCAGAAGGAAATAAATTATAGAAACTAATATTTTTATTTAGCAAGGATGCTTTTTGTGTTGCAAAAGATTACTATTTGAGATAAATGTTGTTCTTCTGAAATTTCTATTTGTCAAAGAAACCTGAAAAAAATCTACTAAGTTATTTTCAATATAATAATAATAAAAAAAATGTTTTATGAGCAGCAAATCAGAATATTACCATGATTTCTGAAGGATCATGTGACTGGAATAATGATGCTAAAATTCAGCTTGAAATCACAGGAATAAATTACATTTTAAAATATATTCAAATAGTTATTTTAAATAGTAAAATATTTCTGAATTTTACTGTTTTTGCTGTATTTTGGAACAAACAAATGCAGGCTTTGTGAGCAAAAGAGACTTCTTTAAAAAACAGAGTCTTACTGTTCAAAAACTTTTGACTGGTAGTGTACATTTTTATTAATCATAATAAACTTGTATATTTCACTTAGTTGATTTAATTGATTTGCCATACTACAGAACCATTTACAAGTACAAATATTATATGTAATCTTTCAAATTAATAAATGCATGTATAATCTTAAGAAATTAACAAAATGCTGTTTAAAATGCCAAGTTCTGTCATGAAACTCTAGATGGTGCAGGCAGATGGTTCGTTAAGGCAAACTGATGATATTCACAGCTTTGAACTACATACCATAAGCTCGCTGCTTTACATTTAAATGGCTGGTTAGCATTCACTAGAGGATTTCACAGGATGCTTTCAGAGTTATTCTAAAATCCTCCACCTTCCCCAGCTCCACCTGCATAGATCTGCGGGGAGTTACTATATATGCTATTTGTATATTCACAGCACCATATTGGTATATGTATTGGCAGTAGCAAGTTCCTGTACTAACATTGTCATATCCATTCTCATTCTGAAATGATTCTAAAATCTTCAGAGAGTTGTCATGATAGAAGTAGTTTTAGATGCAGTATGTCACAGTTCAAGTCAAATTTAAATCCAAGTCAAGTATTTCATGTCAAGCTTGTTCTCTAACAAAGGATTGTTAAGACACTAAAAGGCATGTACTGTATGTTGTCAAAGTGGGAAGTTTTCTACCAGCTTGTTTTTCTGCTTGTAAATTTGTACTGCAGTGTAAATTTGCGGTGTCTGTATCAGGCCTGAAATGTCTGACAGTCTCCAATCCATTTTGTGTATATACATGTACATCGCCTCTCTTGCTCTGTCTCTCTGATTCTTCACATTCTCATAGTGTGTGTGTTCCTCTAGTCCTCTGAATACAGTGGTTTCCTGGGTTCCAGCTCTAGGACTTCGTCCAGAGCAAATTCTGCGTGTGGCAGTCCAGTGGTGAGCAACTTCACTGTCACTGATGCCCAAGATGGTCATGGACCAACACAATTATATTTTATAAGTTGCTTTGTCTGTGACAAATTCAGTTACAGCTACATGCATCATAAACCTGATGCCTTTACTGTGTGTCATTGATTGTCATTGAGTCAGAGGATGAATATGCTTCAGGTCTCTGTGTTAAATTGTTAAATGGCTTGATGTTTATCTATTAAGCAGAATTAAATTACTTTAACAGTGTAAGAAAGGACATCTGAGGTGAATTGTGTTTGTGTGCATGCAAAAAGCCAACTGTTAAACTTGGACAGTTGAGACTTCACAAATAGCTGAAATACCTCTCACATTGATGTTAATTGCTGCCATCTGCTGCTTTCCAGGAGGACTGCAGCAGCTCAGTGGCTAGTTTCATGCGCAGCACAGCTAGTATCAGTGGCCTCTCTAGAGATCTTGACCGTGTGGTCATTCCTGACCTGCCAAATGTTAACGGAAGGCTGTCCATGGTACGAGAGTGAAATCTTCGGGTTCATGTGATTTGTGATGGTTGATGCCCTGGTTTAAATTATGTGTGTGTGCGTATTGGCATGTTGAATTGAAGTGATGGTCTGCATATGATATGGTCAGTTGTCAGTTGTTTCAGCAAACTGATTTTATGTGCAGAAAAACACAGAAGTCTGATGCTGGTCATGATGCTTGATAGAATTTTCCAATTAATAACATTATAATTCAAGTTTATTGTAAAAAGATGTATTCACAACACCTTTTTTAGTACAGAATTGCTTGCTGGTTGCATTTAGATTTTTCATTGTTATTTCAGCTTGACTTAAACTGATTTTCTTTCTCTAATGGAAAAATGTCTGGTTTACTAACTTTTTTTTTGTATTGACAGCATGTCTTCAAAGGACAGCATGAATCACCATGACTCGATAAGTTGCAACACTATAAAATCTGTTGACTTTGTATCATCTTTTTTTATTTACAGGCTGATGACAGGTTAGAGCGAGACTACTTGGAAAAGGTTTGGGATTTATTTATTATTTATTTATTTATTTATTTTTTGTGGCTTTTTAAGCATTTAAGCCTATTCCCACTGTATAAACAAGGGATAAGACCCATGACTTGCTTAATTTTTAGGGCTCTTCACGAGCATCAACTATCTCTGGCGCCACCCTTACCTCTCTGGGTGGGACGTCCTCAAGGAGAGGAAGTGGAGATACATCCATCTCTGCTGACACAGAAGCATCCATAAGGGAAATCAAGGTGTGTGTCCTATATCTGTTTGTCTAGTGCAAAGTTTAAATTTAAGCAGCAGGTTTATATAACCACACATCATCCCATGATTTCATGGTATGCTTTTGCTGTTTTTATATAGGGCCAATATTGAAAATTCATTGATCATTTTCATCACTCGTCTAGCTCACAGAAACAATTTTTACAGCTCAGTACACTGTCATTTTCTTTATGTTGCTCAGTCCTGTTCCTAGTTATCTGTTTTCCAAACGAGTTAAACCCAAAAATGAAAACCTGTAAGACTTTGTTCATCTTCAGAATAAAAATTACGTTATTTTTGATTAAATCCAAGTCTATGCAGGGTGAGAAAGCCCTCAGATTACATCAAAAATATCTTTATTTATGTTCCGAAGATGAACACAGGTCTTACAGGTTTGGAACGGCATGAGGGTGAGCAATTAATAACAGAATTAAAATATTTTTGAGTTCTAATTAAGCACACATAAACAGGATATTTAAGATGTTTGTGTGTTAAACTTTTTAAGAGCAGGACTGACCACCGTCTGTGATCTTTTTCACTGTTATTTTCTACAGCTTTGTGCTCGTTTCTTGCACAGTAATTCATCTGGAAATCAGTCTGGCATTCTTTACCCTTCCATTGCTCTTTCTCCACTGCATTCTTTATCCTTTCTCTTCATCTTCATTCTTCATGCTTTTCATTCAGGAGATCCATGAGCTTAAGGATCAGATTCAAGATGTGGAGGCGAAGCACATGCAGAACCTCAAAGAGCTCAAGGTACACGGCTGGTAAAGGCAATGCCAGTCAAAAGCTTAGCTAGAACCTGCTTTAAGTTACAGATGAGGTCAAAAGTTTACATACACCTCACAGAATCTGCTAAATGTTAATTCTTTTAGCAAAACAAGAGGGATCATACAGAATGCATGTTATTTTTTATTTAGTGCTGACCTGAATAAGATATTTCATATAAAATACATTAACATCAAAAATCATCCTGTTCAAAAGTTTACAACCCCTTGATTCTAAATACTTTGTGGTTCCCTGAATGATCCACAGCTGTGTTTTTTGGTTTAGTGATAGTTATTCATAAGTCCCTCTTTTGTCCTGAACAGTTAAACTGCCTGCTGTTCATCAGAAAAATCCTTCAGCTCCCACCAATTCTTTGGTTTTCCAGCATTTTTGTGTATTTGAACCCTTTCCAACAATGACTCTATGATTTTGAGATCCATCTTTTCACACTGAGGAAAACTGAGGGACTCGTATGCAACTATTACAGAAGGTTCAAACGCTCACTGATGCTCCAGAAGGGAAAACAACATGCAGTAAGAGTAAGAGAACTTTTGAACAGAATGGAAATGGAAATGTCTACATTTTGCTCATTTTACCTAAATATGTTTTTTTCCTTCTGGAGAATCAGTGTTTGAACCTTCTGTAATAGTTGCATATGAGTCCCTCAGATGGATCTCAAAATTATACAGTTATTGTTGGAAACGGTTCAAATACACAAAAATGCTAAAAAAACAAAACAAAAAAAAACAAAGAATTTGTGGGACCTAAAGGATTTTTTTTCTGAAGAACAGCAGACAGTTTAACTGTTCAGGACAAACAAGGGACTCATGAACAACTAGCACTAAACAAAAAAACAGAGCTGTGGATCATTCAGGTAACAACACAGTATGTAGTTTGTAAACGATATGTGAACGTCTTTTATTTGAAATGTCTTATTCAGGTCAGATAACAATAAAAAATAACATGCATTTTGCACGATCCCTCTTATTTTGCAAAATATTTAACATTTTGCACATTCTGCAAGGTGTATGTAAACTTTTGACTTCAACTGTATATATGACAGTGCTGGCAAAGGAACA
The DNA here is from genome assembly GCA_033026305.1 of Cirrhinus molitorella. Taxonomy (NCBI): domain Eukaryota; kingdom Metazoa; phylum Chordata; class Actinopteri; order Cypriniformes; family Cyprinidae; genus Cirrhinus; species Cirrhinus molitorella. The sequence goes on along the minus strand of CM065122.1, from coordinate 23,400,862 downwards.
ACAACATTTGTGCATTTTAACCAGCGAGTAGCTGATCAGGAACTGCTGATCTGGCTCTCGCTATGCATGTCACTGAAGTCTACAGCTTAATTTTTCTCTGCCTTGCTTCCATCTTTGACTTCTATCTTATTTTTCTCCAAAGCGTATTGTTACACATCTCACTCAATGATTTAATTTGGACATTTAGTTTAAAATTGTGTTCAGGATTGCTGTAGAGTTTGAAGTACTATAATGCATGCTTAGATGTGTGTTTGTGAGTGTTTTCTGGATTTCAATGTGGTGTCTGACTTTTTGAAGGATTCCCTTTTGGAAGTGGAGGAGAAATACCGTAAGGCCATGGTCTCTAATGCACAGCTGGACAATGAGAAGACCAATATGATGTATGAAGTGGACACTTTGAAAGACTCATTAATGGAACTGGAGGAGATGCTCTTTGAAACACGCCGTGAGCTCGAGGAAAAGTGTAAGGTCTGTACAGTCATGTGTGAATTATAGTAAGCCGAATTAATGCTTTGTTGTAATACATTGTTGATTCACAAATATCAGATTACATTTAAATAGTAAGAGCATTTAATTTAGTCATTCATTTATTTATTTTATTGTTTAATGGTGTACAAATAACATTTTTGTACTTGAATGTCAGTGTTGACACGATTAAATATTAAAATAAAATGGTAAAAAAAAAAAACTAAAAGGCAGTTTTTATGTTTTAGGACCTTGAACGAGAGAAACATGCTCATAGTATACTGCAGTTTCAGTTCAGTGAATTGAAGGAGACGTTGAAACAAAGTGAAGAACTGCTCACTGTGAGTATTGTTGTATTTATGCCACTGTGCTAAAACCTTTTGTCTTTTTCAAATGCTTAGCTTATCTGCCCATCTGCTTTAACAGCTTTTCTCCTTCCTTCATCTTTGGTCTTCTTCCATGCACAATACCTCTCTATAGGAAATCCGTCAATTACGGCTCAAGCAAGATGGCTATGTTAGGGAGATTTCTGACCTCCAGGAAACTGTTGAGTGGAAGAATAAAAAAATTGGGGTATGATCCCTCAGTATCCAACTCCTGTAAACACTGTATTTGTCATTACCTAACTGTAAGAAAATTATAATATGACCTTTCAAACATAGTTTGAAGTTCAATAGATTAGCTCGATTCTCCATCTGTTTTCTGCTACAATCTGTCTGTCATTGTCAAACTGTTCTTGTTGTCTGCAGCACTGATGTTTTCATTGCTTTCACCTTCTTTTTTTCCTCTTTGCTGCATCTTTGCCAAATCCCTTCTGGTGCTGTTCAGGCATTAGAGAGGCAGAAGGAATTTTCTGATGCCATTCGAAATGAGCGGGATGAGCTTAGAGATGAGGTTGTTCAGCTCAAAGATATTTTGAAGGTATTGATATGAGTGATGTAAACTAGGGCTCATTCTTTTCCCATTAACATTTCCTAACGAAATAGCAGTGTATTCATTTTTAGTCGTGTAAAAATGCTAAAATCCAGGATATAATGTACACTACTAGTCAAAAGTTTGGACACACCCTCTCATTTAATGTTTTTTAAAGAAGTCTCTTATGCTCATCAAGGCTGCATTTATTTGATCAAAAATACAGTAATATTGCAAAATGTTATTACAATATAAAATGTTTTTTATTTGAATATACTTTACAATATAATTTATTCCTGTGATGCAAAGCTGAATTTTCATCAGCTGTTACTCCAGTCTTAAGTCACATGATCCTTAAAAAAATCATCCTAATATGCTGATTTATTATTAGAATTATCAATGTTGGAAACAGTTGTGCTGCCAAATATTTTTTTGCAACCTGTGATTCTTTTTTCAGGATTCTTTGATGAATAACAAGTTAAAAGAACAGCATTTATTCAAAATATAAATCTTTTCTAATAGCATATGTAAATCTATGCTATTACTTTTTATTAATTCAACATATCCTTGGTGAGTAAAAGTATTAATTTCTTTCAAAAAAAGAAACAAATTGACTGACCCCAGACTTTTGAACAGTAGTGTATATTGTTAGAAAACCTTTCTATTTTAAATAAATGCTGTTCTTTTTAACCTTTTATTGATCAAAAAATCTTGAAAAAAGTATCACAGGTTCCAAAACAAAATATTAAGCAGCACTGTTTCCAGCACTGGTAATAAATCAGCACATTAGATTGATTTTTGAAGGATCATGTGACACTGAAGACTGGAGTAATGATTCTGGAAGTTCAACTTTAACTTTAATTCAACTTGATAAGCATAAGAAACTTCTTTAAAAAACTTCTTTTGACTGGTAGTGAAAATCAAGACTGATTCATCATTAATCAGCTACTGACTGAATGAACATAATCATAATATTATCACATCCAAAAAAAAATATGTTAATAAATAATACCTTTAGGCCCAGTGCATATAAACTGAACCTGAATCTGTTTTTATAGTAAGTTAACATGAACTTTTTTTTTGTCCAGAAACATGGCATTGTCCTTGGACCGGACTTGGCCACAAATGGAGAAACAGGGGAAGAAGTCGGAAAGGCTGATGAGAATTCTCAAACAGCATCAGCTGAGATCCGAGAGGGGAGTAGCGTACTAGGTAAGTTGCTTTTCTTATCCTTATTCATTGCATGTTAACATTTTTTATCTTTGCCACTTTGCATTTTCATCTTGTAGCACTTGAGTCTAACCAAACTGTTTCTTTGAGCCTGGTACAAATGCTTTGTCACATTAACATCTCTCACACTTTCCTGCTTCCCTGTGTCCACTTTGCATATACAATTAGAATGAAAGTTAACACTGTACAGAGTCATGTCTCTTTCTTGAGTCCATATTCCAAAACTCTGCTGGACAAGTGTTTATAAAATTGCTGAAAATATTTCACCATCCTTGATTTTAAAATAAAAATCAAGAGAAGGAATTACAGAGTAGTTTGTTCAGTTCTTACCTTACTGTAGGGTTTTCTTCTTTGGAACATCTTTCGAAACATTTTATTTGTGTATGTTTAAGAGCTTTGCCATGGAGTCTTTGTTTCTTTGCTTCTTTCCCTCTTTTTCTTCTCGCTCTAAACGTTTGCCATATATTCAGTGGCTTCTACAGACATATTTCTTTTGGCTTTAACTACTGACACCTCAATCATCTCCCAGGCACTCATCAGTTGAAGGTGTGTAAAGACCAGCAACAAAAAGATTTGGATGACGGGGTGCCAGGGAATCAGCCGTTTTCACATGCCCAGTTCAGTTCTACAAACACACCTTTACAAGCAAATAAGAACGAAGAACTTGAGGACCAAACGAATCAGGGTGTAGAGCAGCTTGAGAATAGACCTGAAGAACCTCCAAGTTCTGTTGGTGATGATGAACTCACTGCAACAAGACCCAAGGAGGAGATGAAATCTGAGGAACTTGTACTGGAAGAGTCGAGAGAGAATACTGTGGAATTAGGGTGCAACGTTCACAAGGATGGACATTTGGAGATGGATCAACAAGAGAGTGAATGTGTGAAACCTAGTCAGGTCATCAAAGAGGAAACTCCTTTAGAGTTGGTCTCAGATTCAGTACATGATGAAATTGATAAACCTGGTGAGATGGAGCTTGATGATAAACTCAAAGTTGAGCCTGTAGAGTCATCTGAAACAGAGAAGCCTGCCAAAACCCAATGTGCCAGTGCCTCAAATAAAAAGAAGAAAAAGAAGAAGAAAAACAAGCAGAAGCAGAAACCGAGTGAAAAACAAGAGAATGAGACAAAGGTAGATGACAAGAAAGAAACAGTTTGTAGCGAAGATAATCCAAAACAAAAAATGGAAAGTGATCTAGAAGAACACCATCAAGAGCCCTTAGGGAATGATGTATCCGAAACAACAGTGAAAACGGATGTCCCACAAGATGCTAAAAGAACCAGTGAATTGGACAGTATTGAAACAAGAAGCACAAATATAAATGCTGATGATGTTCAAGATAAAATTCTGTTAGTTACAGATGAAGCTGATTTAGCAGAACCTTCCAAAACAATCTCAAATTTTGATTGCCCAGAATCTAACAATGGCATTCTTTTAGATGATCTGTCCAACAATATTATCTCTAACCCCACAAACATAATTGAACACACTGAGGATTTAACAAATCCTGACTCTGAAGCTGTAGGGGGAATCTTTAGCTGTGGGGTTGTATCTTCAGAAACAGAGACACTGCCTCATGAACCTTCCAGGGATGCTGTTGAAGGGAGTGTTGAGTCCAGCAGCTGCTCTGAGAACATTGAGAAATCTTCATCAGTAGACCTCAAGGAAGTGAAGAGTCCTCTGGACTGTGAAATAGAACAAGAGGAAAAGCTCCAGAACATTAATGTAGATGGGACCACTAACCTTGAAGATCAAGATGACTCCACTCATCCCTCTTCCCCTGTAATGGAGAATGTGGAAAATGAAGCTGAAAGGGTAATTCAGGAACAACCTATTGATCAGCCAACAGAAAACCAACCTCAAGACAGTACTAGAGCAGCATTGGACCAGGAAGAGGTTGAGACACAAGATGAACTGGATAAAGAAAACCTTCAAGTGCGTACTGAAAAAGCTGTTGATACTCAAGACAGTATTGGAGCAGAATTGGACCAGGAGGAGGTTGAGACACAAGATGCACTGGATAAAGAAAACCTTCAAGTGCCTACTGAAAAAGCTGTTGATACTCAAGACAGTATTGGAGCAGAATTGGACCAGGAGGAGGTTGAGATACAAGATGAACTGGATAAAGAAAACCTTCAAGTGCCTACTGAAAAAGCTGTTGATACTCAAGACAGTATTGGAGCAGAATTGGACCAGGAGGAGGTTGAGATACAAGATGAACTCAATAAAGAAAACACTGAAGTACCTGCTGAAAAAGTGGCCGATACTCAAAACAGTATTGGAGCAAAATTGGACCAGGAGGAGGTTGAGACACAAGATGAACTGGATAAAGAAAACATTAAAGTGCCTACTGAAAAAGTGGCCGATACTCAAGACAGTAGTGGAGCAGAATTAGACCAAGAGGAGGTTGAGACGCAAGATGATTTGGATAAAGAAAACATTGAAGTACTTGCTGAACAAGTGGCCGATACTCAAAACAGTATTGAAGCAAAATTGGACCAGGAGGAGGTTGAGACACAAGATGAACTGGATAAAGAAAACAAAGTGCCTACTGAAAAAGCGTTTGATGGAAGCCATGTTGACAACCCTTCTTTAACTGAAACCCAGGTTCAGGATGTGCTTGAGGATGACCTGTCCCCCAATGAAGCAATTCAGGAATCAGCTGGAGAGTCAGAAGCTTCTGACCAAGAACCCAAGGTAGAAAAAGATGAGGACGAAAGTTCAATCCAAAATCAGGTTATGCCTGCAGTGCAACTACCTGAAGATGAAGAAGACCTTCTGGTAAAGTCAGATGTGGCTGCTCAAGAGCTCAAGGAAGAAGATGAGGAAGAGGAAGATGAGGGAGAATCATTTGATTTTGATGAAACGGATCTCGAAGCATCATCAGATGCCCCTCTAAAAAACCTTCTAGATCAGCCAAATGAAGAAGATAAAAATGTTCAAGAAGCAAGCCAGGAATACCAAAGCAATGTCACTGATGAGGCCCAAACTCAAGAAGTTGAACATCTAGAACTTGCAGATCAGGAATCAAAGTCAAATGAGAAGAGAGATGATGGACAAGACACAGAAAACCCACAAACAGCAATGGATGCGGAAGGATGTTTAACAAAGGACAGCCAAATCAACAGTGAAGTCAGACCTAATGATCAGCAGCATGATGCTTCTGGAAATAAAGATGCATTTGAGGAGCACCAGCAGCCATCAGAAGATGTGACGCTCAATGAAGGAGTTAATCTGATCACCGAGATGGAGAGAAGAGATGTAGCCCAAGAGATCAATAGTTCTATTCACCATGAAAAAAAGACATTAAATATTTCAGGAGGTCAGGAAGTTGAGAAGCAAATTGCAGAAAGCAGCAAGGAAGATGAAAGAAGAGAATCTAAGAAAAGTGGAAAAGGGAAAGGGAAGGGCAAGGGGAAAGAAGATTGTAAAATGTCTTAATAGACAAGGACAATGTTGAGTCTCTTCTCAGCATCTTCAATTTAAGAAGTAATTTGCACTTATGTAGGTCCTAATGAAATTATTTTAGGACCATTACTTCAGAGAACCCTAAAGAAAAACAAAGGTATCTTATAGTCAAGCCCAATTATCAGTCACTGCAGCTGTTTCAGCAAACATATTTTATATATGAATGTTTTACACCTGGAAATGAGTTCAAATAAAACAGTATTTCAAATCCCAAAACCAATCACACATTAAATGCTAGCAGAAATGGTTATAAAGTGTCATATTTATTCTGAAATTTTACATGAGCACAAATATAATATTTCTCATAATAACATGTTTCTCTTTCTGTCTGTGCTGCAGTCATGTTTTGCAGCTTCTTAGTTACGTTTTCAGTTACAAAGAACCCCTAATGTGTTTTGTTTAAATGGGTGTTATGTTATTATGTGCCAACCCTATAAAACATTCCTACAAGGATTTGACTGGAGATTTGTAGTTACATTTTGTTTTTACAATTCATTTGTTGGGAGACATTGAATACAAATGGAAATATTTTAATTTGTTCGGTGAAGATTGTTTTGGAACATTGAGACCTAGTGTATGTTTACTGAAACATCTATATTAAAATAAAACATAAGCAATTAAAATGTTTTTACTATTGTTTATTGATTGTGTTACAGCAGAATTTTTTTGTCATAATATAATTTCCCAGCTGTTTTTACTATATAATGATAGAGGACAGTTAATCAAACTGCTTCAGATAAGAACATTTACACTTTTTTTGCATCACAAACCTTAAGTAAGCTTACATCATGAAAAACACTAACAATAGATATATAGATTGAGTGAACGCTGAGAGATTTGACGACATGAGGCTGAAGCCTCTGAGGTCACGTTGATGTTTCTGCATGTTATCCATCCTCATCCTTCACATCCCAGCATAGGATAGCCTCACTTTTTGCATGCCCTGACTCCTCCCCCTCCATGCCTTTGGCTCCTCCCACCCCTGGTATGTGAAATCTTTCCTGTCTAACCTTGGAATTTGTTTTAACATGAGAATGTCATATTTTATTATTCCAAAAGAAAGCTGTAGTTGTTAAAATGTATAAATGTACTTTTAAGTGGTTATATGTAAGGAAATACTATTGGTTGTTGTCTAATCTGTTAAACTTGTTTTTCAGAAATTCGCTTGCGAAAACTAGTTGATGAGAGGGAAAACTTAATAGAGCAGGTGCGCTTCTGGAAGTTACTTTACATCGACTTTGTGTTCATTTTGTGCTGTTACAAGCAAGATATTCTGTTTTATTCTTTTCAGGTTAAGAGATTGAAAGGTCAGCTTGAGCAGAAGAAGCAAAAGAATGGTATAGAAGACACGTCCAGCCCAGAGGGAGAAGTGCTGGAGAATGGCGCTGACTCAAACATCATGGATATACAGAGTAAGAAACTGCCTGCAAAAGTTTTAAAAACCTTTTTTTAGCTCACAATATTCATTACATAAATTTGAAAAGGTTTGGATTATTGCCAGAGCAAATAAGATCCTCAAATGTTAAGTGTGTAAATGTTTCTTATTTCAGGGGATGCCAACAGACAAGTCAATGACCTCAAATTTAAGCTTGTCAAAACAGAGCAAGAAGTCACAGCACTTGAACAGAATGTGAGCTATTTTACTATATTTTATTACTCTAAGGGGTCATGAACTGCATTTTTTATTATTTTGCACTGTTCTCTTGTAATGTTATCATTATTTTTACATTAGAAAACATTTAGAAGTAATCGTCTATTTTCTGTCCTGTTTTGACTCCCATCATCAGAACACTGCGTAAATAGTTGTGGCAGATTGTAGACTCGGACTGTAGTCGGCACAGCATCGTCTTTTAATTTCAGTCTTTCTGAAAATCCTGTGTTGAATTGTGCCTTGTTTGTAAATGAATTTGTGGTCAAATGAACTAAGGACCAAGTTCTCACTGTTTTTGGCAGATTGGCTTCAATAAAAGCTGTTTTTAGACTAACATGAAAGCTACAGTTCTGAAACAGAATGTTTCTATAGTACAGTGACCTCATCATTTACAGTGATATTGACAAATCGATGGAATTTTTTTTTTTTTTTTTTTTTCAGTTCGTGATCCCTTTTAAAAATATTAAATGGTTAAATAACATTTGAAGTGGTTTTAATTGAAACTCGTGTTGTAGGTCACAAGGCTCGAGGGTCAGGTGACCCGTTACAAAGCTGCATCTGAAAATGCAGAGAAGGTGGAGGACGAACTTAAAGCGGAAAAACGCAAACTCCAGCGAGAGGTACAATAGCCTAATCACTCTGCTTTAAATTTACAAGTTGTATTTATATGTACATACAGTGGATATATAAAGTCTACACACCCCTGTTAAAATGCCAGGTTTATGTGATTTAAAAAAAGTTTAAATACCACAAATAATTTCAGAACTCTTTTTTTATTATTATTGTGACCTATAACTTGTACAACTCAATTGAAAAACAAACTGAAATCTTTTTTTCTGTGGAAAGTAAAAATAAAAAACTAAAACTGGTTGCATTAGTGTACACACCCTTAAACTAATACTCTGTCGCACCTTTTGATTTTATTACAGCACTGGGTATGAGTTTATCAGCATAGCATGTCTTGACTTGGCAATATTTGCCCACTCTTCTTTGCAAAAACACTCCAAATCTCCCAGATTGTGAGGGCATCTCTTATGCACAGCCCTCTTCAGATCACCCCACAGATTTTCAATTGGATTCAGGTCTGGGCTCTGGTTTAGATGTATGCTTAGGGTCATTATCATGCTGAAATATGAAGTTCATCTTCAGCATTCTTGCAAAAGCCTGAAGGTTTTGTACCAGTATTGACTGGTTTGCACTGTTCATAATTCCCTCCACCTTGATTAAGGACCCAGGTCCAGCTGAAGAAAAACAGCCCCAAAGCATGATGCTGCCATCACCATGCTTCACTGTGGGTATGGTGTTCTTCTGGTGGTGTGCAGTGTTGTTTTTGCGCCAAACATACCTTTTGGAATTGTGGCCAAAGAGTTCAACCTTGGTTTCATCAGACCATAAAACATTTTCCCACATGCTTTTGGAAGACTTCAAATGGGTTTTTGCAAAATTGAGCCCGGGCTCAGATGTTTTCTTTGTAAGAAAAGGCTTCTGTCTTGCCACCCTACTCCACAGTTCAGACATATGAAGAATACGGGTTATTGTCACATGTACCACACAACCAGTAATTGCCAGAAATTCCTGCAGCTCCTTTAATGTTGCTGTAGGCCTCTTGACCATGGCTTTTGCTGTGAGATGCGACTAGGAAAATGTCAGGAAAAGCCTACTAGAACAGCTGAACTTTATTTGGGGTTAATCAGAAGCATTTTAAATGATGGCATGTGTACTGACTCCTATTTAACATGAGTTTGAATGTGATTAGTTAATTCTGAACACAGCCACATGCCCAGTTGTAAAAGGGTGTGCACACTAATGCAACCACATTATTTTAATTTTTTATTTCCTACTGAATAAAGATTTCAGATTGTTTTTCAATTGAGTTGTACAGGTTATAGGTCACATAAAAGTTGGAAAAATTTCTGAAATTATTTATAATGGTCTAATTTTTTTAACTGGGGTGTGTAGACTTTTTATATCCACTGTATAATAAAATTAATGGCTGACTCCACTTTGTTTTATTGTAGTTACGCTCTGCACTGGACAAGATTGAAGAGTTAGAGTCCAGCAACAGCCACCTCTCGAAAAGGCTGGAGAAGATAAGGAGTGGCCGGGGAACAGCAACAACTCCCTAATGGTTTCAGATCTGTCCCATAATCTGCCCGAATTCACCTCCACTGCCTATCCATTTCCCATTGGGCAATTCCCATCGTGCTGCACCTTATGCAAAGTTAATAAAACTATAAACAAGCCCATGAGAACCCTGATACATTATATTCTTTGACCGTGCCATTTCTTCCTGTTTATCCATTTAGGTTGAGTTCTTCATCTTTGGAGAACCCAATCAGGACTTTCTGAATGATGCAGGAGGACTCTTAGTGTGCCTCAATCAAAAGCACAAACACTGTAGTTCAAAAAGTTAGAAAGGTAATTGACACATGTGAATGTTGCTGAAATGATTCAAGCGTTACATGCAAGGCTGCCTGAGATTATTTTGGATTGTAAAAGTTACTCTTTGGAATACTGGATGTGAAGATCAGGATATGTTGTCCAGCTCTAGGAAGTCTGGATGGCCATTTGTTTGGTTAAAGACACCTGTTGCTTCACTAAGGCAAGACAGACGAGTATGTGTGATTGTGCGTGTTTGATGCTTTCATGTGTTCCACTCTCAAAGATATTTTATTAACACTAGTTGAGTCGACTAGATCGTCCTTGTATATCTGAAGCCAAAGTTCTAGAGTAATATTGAGGTCCTCTAAGAAGTTGTCTATAGTGGTCTTCCTAAAATGATGACCGATGTGACAAATGAGGATGAATACTGATTCTTTGTGAATTTTGTTGTTGCATTGCTGGTGACAATCCAACCACCTAACTGAACCACATAAATCAGGAAGTTGTTCAAGGATTTCAGGCTGAGCAGCAACTTTTGGTGTTGTTGCGGCCTTTGATAAGATTTAACATTAACCTCCAAGTAATGAAAAAGCTTCAGAACAATCTCTTCCTGTCCAAACCAATTATGAGGAATGATGTGATCAGAAGCATTAATTGTTGAAGACTGTTGTGATTACAAGCACCATTTATTATCACCAGCCCAGAAGAGAGGCGGCTCCACCCTGTTTACAATGCTTTAAACCATTTGTAGGTTAACTTTATGAAAACTGTATGAACTTATGATCAGCAATAAAATGTCAATTTTAATTTAAAAAAAAGTTGTCTGTAGTCTGTATATATGTTCACCTAACATATGCATTCAAAAAACAGTGACACCAACACTAGAGAGCCAGAGTGCTGTGAACCAAAAAAAAAAAAAAAAAAAAAATGGTTTGTTGTCTATACGTGTGCCATGTGCATTTCTGACCTGAATATGAAACCAAATAAAATACATACATACTTTACTTGGAACCTCAGAATACATGTAAACATACAGCACCCAAGACTAACAGGTTAATATGGAAAGTGGATATTTAACACACGTTACGTAAGGAATAATGTGCATCCAGCAGCGCTCTCTAGTTTGCGCTCCTGTGGTGTCTGCCATTGCTAAGCAACAGTGACCCGCGCTCTCCATGAAGACGCAGAAGTTTCAGCAAAGGATAAATTGATTTCCAATTTAAAAAAAATCACTTGCAATAGCTCTGCTACTAAATTAATTTAAAAATGTACAGCTGTGATCAGCTATTCCGAATACATTATTAAATTAATAGCCTATTCCTCCATCTTGGATGAGCTGGGAAAGGATGAAGCTGAGTGGTTGGTTCTTGTCACATGGCCTGCGGTGCGCTTGCGGCATTCTGAAAGTTGAAATGGTTTTATCTCGATGTGGTGCGGACGCGCCTGGAAAAAAAATGACAGCATCGCACCGTGCGTCTACATTTGAAATAATGAACTTGAGCGCCCAAAAGACGCGATATGTGAACGGACCCATACGCTGCAATTGTACCTCTATGAAAAAAATATTAATAAAATAAAAAATGTCCTGCCCTGCTTATTGTATCCAATGCAAATGATTCCAATTTGACTGTCTAATAAGGCTATAAAAGAGCTAAATGGCTGGCTATTAAGGAAGCAAAAGGAAACCCAGATCCACTTCAGTTCTCTAGCGCAGAGGGTGGCTTGGACCTCCCAAATATTAGATTATATCAATTGGCTGGCCAACTTCGATTTATTAACGAATTACTTAAATAAGATCCTAAATCAATGGGGCTTGATCTCAAATCTTCACGTATTATTTGTCCATTATTCAAAGTTAAGCAGAATTCTGTGTAACAGTCCATAATCAGTACATAATACTCTCCAGGCATGGCTTGCTATTCGAAGGTTGGAGCGCAGAAGCGACACAACTTCCCCCTTTTTAATTTATGGCCTGTTTTTGGTATACAGACATCAAATAGAATTTTTGAGAATTTCTTTTTTTTACTAGTGGTTGCAGGACACTATAGTTCATTTATGTAAGTGAGTCACTTTGATAAATATATATATATATATATGACCACAAATTTGATTTGACACTTTGACCTGACCATGTTTTGTCACCATTCTATCAAATTTATCCGACATCATCAAGATGTATTTGTTCTGACACTGTTTAACCCTTGAGTTTTTGTCATATTTTATTGCCATTTTCTAAACTATAGCGAATAAACTGTAATAATGAAAGAAATGTTGAAGGTGTCTGAATACATTTTGGTTTGACTGTATGTAGGATGGAAGACTTGTTTGAGGAAGGATCTCTATTGTCTTTCAATAACTTAGTTTCAAGATATTATCTACCTAAGCAGCACTTTAAATTTGTGCAAATTAGAGATTACATATTAGAAACACTTAAGACACAAATACAATTCAGTCCACTCGCAGCTCTGTCCTTAGTGCAAGTCTGATATAGGAGATTATTCATTGCATATGGAACTGTCACATGATCCAGGATTACTGGTTGTGGCTCAGTTATACATCTTTGGTTTGGCTCTGGAGCTGGATCCTTTGTCACTTCTTTTGGGTTTTCTCTGCAATCTTATCACCCAATAAGTTTGAAAGGTGTGGTATGACATAGCTTTCTTAGAGGAGTGCAATTAATGTATTCTCCCCAGTTTCTATTGATCCAATTGTTAATATTGATATGTGATACAATGCTCTGTTTGTCATCTTATGTACATTTTTGTTTTATATTCCCTTTTGTTGTAATTCAGCCAGTGTGTGTCCGTTACCATTTTGCAATGAGTTGAAAGTTATTTAAAACAAAATTAAATCAAAGATTTTTGTTTTGTTTTGTTTTTTATTTTGTGGCAGAAACAAACTTCCATTAGAACCTCTCTTGTGTAACTTGTATAAATTCTGAATTGAATAAATCTCTAAATAAGTAAAGAAAAATGAGATACACTGAACAAGATATCAACGTAATAATATGTAGTGGAATTTTGTAATTTCTACACATGTAAAATGTAAAAAGTGCCTCACAATCAAAGGAGATAAAAAAAAAAAAAAAGTATCCTGTGATGATTATAGTGCAGCTGAATCACTGCCAAAAACAACATCCACTTATTTTAGGGATCTGTCTCATCTATCTGGGATGTACGATACTCCACAACAGACTTTTTCATGTTCTTATCTGGAGTAAGATCTGTGCAACTAAGTGGCTTCCCTGTTACTGGATCATTATTGTTCCTGCAAAAATAAATGAGAAAAACAACCACAAAAAGAGAACACTTATTATCTTTCTGCTATATACACCTTCATATAGAAGACAATAATAAAACGAAAAGAGACATCCTTTGATAATCACCACAGGTAGATCAGACCCCTCCCCTATCTTAGCATGCAAGACAACATCCTTTTTAATAGCATTTCATTACCGTATATTGTTGCTATAAGGTTTATGAGAATAGCGTGTCTGTGGGCCTCTGTCTAGTAAGGAACGATGGTATTCATGTTCATCATCATCCCCATCTGACACCCCTTTTGCAAATCTTAATTTCCTTTAGAAAATGGGTGAATGGTACCCTGATATACCATAAAATTTCCTCAAGAAGTAAAATCACTTTTCCGTTTTGCTGTACCTCACTGGTGCAACATTAATAGCAAGAGAAACAAAACACAACTGAACTCTGAGCACCTAGCTCAGAACTCCTACCCCTAGTCTCAGACTAAAATGTAATCCTGAGCTGTTTCAACTGAAAAAAACCTGCACTGACTGATCTTAAAATACATTAGTGGTCTCAAGATGCACACCAGTAATGATTTTTCTAAGGCACATTTATAAAAAATGTTTAAATGCCCTAATTGAACTATGGCCTAATCTTAGTCTAAGACTGGTCTTTAAAACCAGGCCAAAATGCACTAACACACAAAAAATTGTAAACCACTCTTATCAATAAATATCAAATGTAACCAAATGTACATTTTCAGAGACTAATTTACTGAAACATACGTCTTAAGATAGTCCTCAATGGCTCTTCGCTCATACACGCATCCACTTTTGGCCTTGACTGGATCAATGAATATCTTCCCTGTCAAGGGGCATACCAGATGAGGAGGCACTTGAACATTGCTCTCACCTATGTATTGCTGAAAAGCAGATTGAAATAATATATGAATTATTCACAATTTAATTTACTACAAGGATGCAGAGTTTAGATTGCTACATTATTAAATATGTACAATTTTAACCTGTTGAAACAAAATATGGAAAGGTACACTGCAAAAAATGCTTTTCTTACTTAGATTTTTTTTCTTGTTCCCAGCTAAAATTTCTAAAAATTCTTAAATCAAGAAGGATTTTCTAGACAAGTAAAAATTATTGTCTTGTTTTCAGATGAAATGTGTTCAAATTAAGTGAGTTTTGCTTGAAACAAGCAAAATTATCTGCCAATGGGGTAAGCAAAATAATCTAGTTTTCTGCTTTAAATAAGATTATTTTGCTTGTTTTAAGCAAAAACTTAATTTGACTTTTTTTGAAAACAAAACTTTACTTGTCTAAAAAAAATCCTTCTTGATTTTGGCTGAAAACAAGAGTGAAAACATTTCTTTGGTTTCTTTGACAAAAATTGTTGGTAATAATGGAATGAACAAGAATTTACCTTTTCAATGGGTTCCATGGACTGACATGCATTTGTTGCAGTGGCATCTTTAGCTGCTTGCTCATAGACATCTTTGCTAGTCAAGAATTCCTCTGCTAATATGCTGAAGATATAACAGATAGTGAATACATGTATTCATTCATTATTTAATCGCAGTGGTTTTCAACTCAAGTCCTCAATTCAGACGTTTGTTCTATTCGACCGTAGGTGCCCTGCGAAGTGCACTTCACATGAGCATTTGAGGTGAAAAACTATATAAATTGTCATTTTTTTTTAAGAAAATAACTGATCAGTTTGCTAGATAAGCCCCTTCTTCCTTGGCTGGGATCATTTAGAGCCCTCTGAATCTGCATTTTGGAAGTTCAAAATTCACAGGCACCATAGAAGTCCAATATATGGAGAGAAATCCTAAAATGTTTTCCTCAAAAAAAAAAAAACAATCTTTTCAACCGAAAGACATGAACAACTTGGATGACAAGAGGGTAAACTATCTGTACATTTTGGTTCTGGAACTTTTCCTTTCAAGTGTGTGAGACGTGAATTTAAATTGTGTTTATTTGCAGAGGTATATTATGCCACACTACACACTTCTCTAGTAATTTTAAGACGCAACAGGCAGTGGCGTAAATTCGTGAATGAATGTTCTGAAGAATTTTCCCTGCTCAGGGAATAGGGAGCGATGAACACTGTGTAGGGACCACGTCAATTGGAACACAGTTCATGGAGTGTTCTACCAAGCTGATGATCTGAATCAGGTGTGTTAAATAAGAGAGACAGGACTGGAGTTGAAAACTGTTGATATTGTATCCTTAAGTTTATCAGTCTATTTATTACATTATTAAGAATCAGATCAATGCTAAATAAATAATGTAATTTTACAACTTAAATGGGCTTCAATCTGTCTGTGGTATGTTCTGATTATATCAGATTGAAGTCCATTGAATAATAAACTTTTAGAGTTGTGGTAATGAAAGAAAAACACCAGATAAAGAATAAGAGGCTACCTGTCTAATGGATCTTCTGCCTCTGGGACTATTAGAAGTCCATATACAGCATCCAAGATCTCTCTCATAGTAACATCAGCGGAGTAGTGTCGATCAAATATGTTGTGGCAAATCCTTCCCACACTGTTGATGTTGCAGTGGTAAATCTATACTGCAGTTAAGTATTTTATAGAGAGATTTTATAAAATGCTAAGGTGCTCTGTGCTCTACTCTTAATATATTAATCAAAAACAGAAATCATTTTCTGAAAATGACTGACACACTACTAAGGCTATAGGATACAGGAGTGTAGAACCGAACAACAGGTGGTTTCACTGGATAATCACGACCAAACTGACAATAGAGCTCAAAGGTTCCGTTCTCATAGGGGGTTTCAGGTGGTCCTTTCATGACAATCCTCCAAAAAGCTGAAAAAAATTAAATGCACAGTGACAACTTTATTGTACATATTACTTGCATATGTAATTTTGACTACCTTATTCAATTAGAGGAAGCAACTATGTGCAAACCAATTTATGCGCTGCCAGATTTTTGAGGAACATGGCTGTTTGTGTGAGCAATATATAATCAAAGAAGCTTCAACCCACCAACAGGAAGTGTAAGGTGGTGACAGAATGTACATTTTAGAATACATACTGTATAGCAATAGATTAACTGTTACAATTAGTATAAAAAACATTAGGCCAGTTTTGTAAAGATATGCAAGCAACCTAGTTTGGTGTATGCCCCCAGTTACTGATATTGTTTAATATTTAATTATTGATCAAATTATTCACAAATCACTGATGTTAAGATTTGTACACTTCATACATGAAACTCTAACAGCAGGAGAAGCAGCATGAACCGTCTTATTTTGACCACCAACTTAAAACCAGATTTAAATCATACTTACTGAAGTCGGTTTCTGAGGGATACACTGAACAAAATGGATGGGGATCACAGTGAAGACTTTTCAGCTCTTCTATGATCCGTTTCTCTTTCTCCATGAAGCGGCCTGACTTGGATTCTCGTATCTTCTTTTTAAGTACACTAATAAGGAAATTGTATATTAGCATGTAGTATATAAACATCAATTAATATTTACTAGAATTTAAATAAGAAAAGACGCAACACTAAAGAATTTTGCACAACAAACTTTCTAACTACTTGAAAACAGGTCACATTAGCTTCTGGGTCCAAACACTATTTTAGATCTCAAATGCACACTGTAACTTTTTAAAAGCTTAGCTTTTCACTACGCTCAATGTGTGATTGCTGAAAAAGATTTATGTATATTTACATTTGTATTGAACATTTGTGGGGCAGTTTTTTGTGTGAAACTGAAACACTTCAGTGTGAAATTAAATCAAACAAGTGTTTATACATGCGGTGGCAAGGGGGATTTTAACCCCACAAACAGGGTAAAAGGCTCACCAGCATGGGGCAAAAGGCATACAGTATTGATACAGTTACTTTAGCCAAAATGTTTTTTTATTATTAATATAACGTAATACTAGGTAATACTTGTTCAAAACAATCACTTTAGCAATTTTTGATAGATTAAAAAAAAATATATATATTATATATATATATATATATATATATATATATATCATTTTTGTTCAATAAATTCATTGTCATTAAAATGTTTTAAAATACATTTTAAAATACAGAAACAAAATCATTTTAGAAAGTAAAGATTCTGAAAGCATTGAATGAGACCCCATAATTTAATATAGATTTACAGTAGTAACAACAAATGATATATTGATATTATATGATTAATATTTTAAATATAATGGTTTTATTCTAAACATGGCGATTATCTCTAAAATGAACACCCAACATAATATTTGATATTTACTATCTGAATCTAATCATGTCATGTCGACAAATGGAAAAGTCAGCTATTAATTATCATGTTAATTATTGTACCGCTTTTTACCCCAAATACCATACTTTTACATATTTTTTCATTCTTGAACAACTGTTGCTTTAATTACCTTACATAAAACTGAAAATCATTAAGAGCTTTGTCTCAAAATGTACTGAATAATTTTAGCAATTCTCATTTGCTACTTAAATTTACAACATTTTAAAAAATATTAAATATTAGATAAAGCACAGAACCAATTTTGCGCTGCTGTCTGCGATCACCTCAATGATCAGACAAATGTGCATTTGCATCAGGGAAAAGCTAATGTTTTTGGAAAGTGCTAGGCAAAATTTGTGTGCCATCTAGTGGTTTAAAAGAAAATAAAGGAAAAAAATAAAAAGGTGTCTTTAGCCCAGTTGTACCCTATATTCACACATGAAACAGAGTAAAGGCTTGGACCTGGAAACAGTATTTGATATGTCATGACTTAACAAGTGGATAGCGCCATATCAGACTCGTTTGTGTAATATTTAAAAATAAATAAATAAATAAATAAATAGTGAATTTGTCGTCTGAATTTGTAAACTCAATACTTCTCTGTCCTGGCTGCTTTCTTAGTGATTTGAGCAGGAAGCTTCATTTCTGGTCTTTCATCATAGCCATGGGTTGCAAAAATCTTGGTCAAGTCTTCCTATTGAAAACAAATGAAAGAATAAAAAAAAAAAAAATTCTAAATTACTAATCTTGCAGTAATCTTGCTGGTGATTGACATTTTCCAGAATTAATGCAGTTATTTGTACATGTATACCAACCCTTGTAAAAAGTGATATATTTAAAATAAATGTATTTAAAACTAAGTATAGTTAACATATTTACTGACATATCGCTCAAGACTTACTGATATAAAAAATTATAATTAAACTTTATTTGGAGCACTACTTGTGCACAATGCACATTTCTTGATTTTAAGCCTTTATTTTTCACTAGGGGAGGCTATAAATCACTAGCGTTGTGCGAAGTCCCTGCTTGCTTCAAACGCTCCACCATCATCCCCATTCCAAAAAAACCCAAGATAACAGGACTTAATGACTACAGACCTGTGGCGCTAACGTCTGTCGTCATGAAGTCGTTTGAAAAACTCGTTCTGGCTTATCTGAAGGACATCACCGGACCCTTACTGGACCCCCTGCAGTTTGCTTACCGAGCAAACAGGTCTGTGGATGATACTGTAAACATGGGTTTGCATTTCATCCTGCAGCATCTGGATAAATCAGGGACTTATGTAAGGATCCTGTTTGTGGACTTCAGCTCAGCCTTTAACACTATCATCCCAAACCTCCTCCTGCCCAAACTAACTCAGCTCTCTGTGCCCACCTCTGTCTGTCAGTGGATTTCCAGCTTCCTGACAGACAGACAGCAGCTAGTGAGGCTGGGAAAATACTCATCCAGCACCCGCACCATCAGCACCGGCGCCCCTCAGGGTTGTGTTCTCTCCCCTCTGCTCTTCTCCCTGTACACCAACGACTGCACCTCTAAAGACCCCTCTGTCAAGCTCCTGAAGTTTGCGGATGACACCACACTCATCGGTCTCATTCAGAACGGTGATGAGTCTGCTTACAGACAGGAGGTTAAAGAGCTGGCTGAATGGTGCAGTCACAATAACCTGGAGCTCAACACGCTCAAAACAGTGGAGATGATCGTGGACTTCAGGAGGAAGCCCCCTGCTCTCCCCCCACTCACCATCATGGACAGCACTGTAAAAACAGTGGAGTCATTCAGGTTCCTAGGCAACAACATTTCTCAGGACCTGAAGTGGGACATTCACATTGACTCCATTGTGAAAAAGGCCCAGCAGAGACTGTACTTCCTCCGTCAACTGAGGAAGTTCAACCTGCCACAAGATCTGCTGAAACAGTTCTACTCTGCCATCATCGAATCCGTCCTGTGCACTTCAATTACTGTCTGGTTCAGCTCAGCTACCAGTTCTGACCTCAGAAGACTACGCCGGATAGTCCGGTGTGCTGAGCGGATCATTGGTACAACCCTCCCCACTCTTCAAGATCTGTACCTGTCCAGAGTGCACAAAAGGGCTAGTAAAATCACTCTGGACCGCTCACATCCCGCACACTCGCTCTTTGAACTGTTGCCATCTGGTCGACGCTACAGAGCCCTGAGCACTAGAACGACCAGGCACAGGAACAGTTTCTTCCCTCAAGCAATCCATCTCATGAACACTTAAAATAAATAACACCGAACAATAACACTATTATACACTCATTCATTTATTCATTTATTTAAAACACATACTTGTTTACATTTCTCATTTCTAATTTGCACCTGTACATAATAAATTGTTTACATTTGTCTATTTTTAGTTCATTTAAATTGTATATTGAGTATTTGCTTTTTTGCACTTTTTTCTGTATATTTTCTGTATATTTGTATATTGTTCTTTTATTATCTGTGTGTCTTTTCTTGTCATTGTCATTCTGTTGCACTGTGGAGCTTCTGTCACTAAAACAAATTCCTAGTATGTGCAAACATACCTGGCAATAAAGCTCATTCTGATTCTGATTCTGATTCTGATTATATAAAGAGCGTCTTTCATTTAAAAATATAGGAATATCAATTATCTGTAATGTAAGGTAATTAACAGGTAATGGCTTTCATTTCTTACCTCTGTTTTTATGGAAGAAAGAGGTACCCTTGTTCTCTCTGCCCTCAACTCCATGGACAAGACCGTTTCCATCTCAAATAGCTTAAGGGCAGCTTTTGCATTCTCAGGCTTAAAGCAATATCCACCTAAAATAAAGAAAGCAAGCCACAATGATCGGTCAACTAAAAATGGATGTAAAGTAGATGTTCACAAGTCCACTGGAAACATCTCAACTTTTAGGCACCATGCTACCTATTTGGTAAGATAATGCCAAAGTTATAAATACTTGCAATATAATACTGGGACAAATGTAAAGTACAATTTTAGTTTGCATATATTTTATAAATATATTAACACAGTTACAAAAAATACTATTTATTTTCTTAATTTATTTTAAATCTGCATAGTGCTAGATGGGATTTTGCTGTACTTTATTTTATTGCCCTCAATTTTAGGTCATTTGTTGTCTGTATTGTGCACTTATTATTTATCTGTATTTCTAGTTGCCTTTTAGCATTATGAGTCTTGGTTGTTGATTTAGTAGATTCCAGACCATAGCTACAGTGCTGTTCTGAGAATTATGAACAAATACACAAATACACTATTGATTCAGACTGCTTTTATGAACCAGGATGTAAAAAAAAAAAAAAAAAAAATGCAGAAACAAGTAAACATTTTTTTGTCATTTACAGAAATAACTGAAACATTTACTTAAAAAAAAAAAAAAATTATAGAAAAAAACACTATAGGTCTGACAGTAGTGTGACATACATAAAACATTTATAAAACAGATCCATATTAAAACAAGTAGTTTAATTAATTTTGTGTTTAAAATTGGTAAAAGAGAAAAATGTTAATATACACACACAAACCTGTTACATAGCTGATTCCATGTAAAACAGTGTTATCTGCCTCGCCAACAATAACTGCATCAACCACAATATTGCTGTGCATCAATTTTCTGGCAATGGTGACTGGATTACTCATGGAACTGTAGATCAGATAATAAATGTTATCCATTATCATTTTAGTTGGTGTAGTAACATTTTAAGACCATCAATTCAAGTAGTATAGGAGCAGATACACAAAGACACACACCTGAAATCGATGCCATCTGTCAAACATAAGATGCGACATCTGCAAGCTGGAAATCTTTTCTTGATATTGTCCAGCTCTGAGATACCACGAACAAGTGCATCATATAACCTAGTGTACCCAGATGCTTCAATGGCATGCACTTGTTCCTACATGTAAAAAAAAAATCATATGCATCACATTATTGATTCAAAAAGTATACAAACAGCATATATCATAGTTTTTCTTTTCTTTGATTGAGATAATGTAATAATCAGGACAAAAATACCTTGAAGGCTTCCAAATTTTCTGTGAATTTCAGAAGAGTTGTGACTTTGTCATTAAACATCACAAGGCAGATGACATGTTGAAAGTCATATGACATGCTTCGGTTTGAAAAGCTGTCAAAGATTTGCTTGACCGCATCAATGCGCATCATCTGACTGGCTGTGTCATAACATTCTTCCATCATTGAAGAACTTGAATCAAAGAGCACCTAATAAGAGCATTAACGAATTAATATTGCATTAGCAAAGATATATATGGATGTTGTATAATTACTTTATGAAACTATAGAGCTTTGAAATGATTCAACACTTCCTGCTTATAAGTGAACATGCAAAAACAATGATTTCATATCTGATTAAATAAGTTCATTAACAGTCTTTTATGTGAACTGGATATAGGAAAAGAAGATTTGTGAAGCCCTGTGATGTTCCTCAGAACTGTATTGGTAAAGGATTCATTACTTTTTCAGCACATAGTACATTGTGGCGAGTAAAAGCAAGCATGTTTCAAACTGCAGTGTAACACATAGAGATTATAGCCATTTGAAAGTGTAGAAAATATGACAAAAACTTCTCTAGTACTTACCACAATTGCCTCTTTGGGGGTTTTACTGACTTCAACAGTGTTGTCAGTTCTGGTATCATTGAGTCTGAATGAGTAAAATTGGAAAAAGGAAAAAGTTATTATTGATACAATTTGTACAATAAACCATACAAATATATGAAGAGTTCAGATGCAAAAGCCTCTAAATCCATCTGACATCTGACATTTCTTTAAAAAATGCATTTTTATCAGGCTCCAATGTATAGGTTTCTATGTAAGTACCGGTACTTATGATTGGGCTGAGGGTGGCATTTTAGTGAATTTGAAGTAAAAGTATTTGATGCCTGTATAATGTGTCGAGAGCATTCACTCACTGTCATTATCTCTTTTGACCGAGATGGCTTTTAGCTGGTTTTGCATCTGAACTCTTCATATAAAAGCTTAAAATGGCTGCTAAGTCAATTTGAAATCAACATTTTTTTTAAAACATACATTAGGGGTGACCCCGAATAGTCAAAAGAATTGATGCTTCGATAGGATGATGCCTAATTCAACAACCAATCTCACAGTCGAATATTTGCAGAGGTGTTAAAACGAGGATCATTCCATTTTGCTATATGGGGGTGCTCAATGTCTGATTTCACAAAGAACTACTGCTGTAATGCTGTAAATAAGAATGCGAAAAGAGAAGCTTTTAACAAATATTTTTAACGTGCATGACAGATTGAAGTTTGAGCACCCACGGAGGTAAAAAACTGAGATATTATCTATTCACTATCACATTTGGCGAAACAGATGAGCACCCACAGAGAAACTAGAGATGTTATCTATTCAATATTATACTGACAAAACAGATTTGTGATTTCTGAAAATGTATGTGATTTCTGAAGCACCCTTAGTATTTAATTCCAGAACTGGGCCTGGATAAAACTAGCTATATTTGAGCAGTTTTCACAGTAGCTCATATGTGGGCAATCACATGGAGTTTTATGTGGCAGGAGACTTCAAATCCAGAAAAATTTGCAGGATATTTGTTAATTTCCTCTGTGAAAATCTCTATACAGTTAGGGTAAACATGCACACAGGTTTCTCTGGTTATTTAGTGCAAATGTCTGGTTTCATCAGCTCTGACAATTAATAAACAACATGAAATGTGGCCGGCCAATGATAACTATCAAAACATAAAACATGATTTACACCGTTTTCATTTTCAGTATTTATGACCGGCGAATATGTAACTACTTGACTCATGGTATTGTACCATTGTACCCAAACACATGATTCGACTATCAGTTGACTATAGGCAAGATTCGACAATTCTGATTTGACTATATATTTAATATTATATAGAAATTTTAAATTATTATATAGAAAAATTAAAGTCTGTGTAAAGTCAAATCTTACTTCCGGGTTGGTACAAGTTTCGGCTGTTTTTTTTAGATTGTGGCTGTAAAGAGGTAGACGCTGATGGAACTCCTTATGTGAGCATTTCTCCCGGAAAAGCGTGCCCGCGCACACGTCGTCTAGAGCGAGAGAAAGAGCGAGCCCATCAACTCGCTTCATTCGGTTGACTGCTGCAAGGCATTCATTCGGGAAGAATGTCTCCATAGAAGTGTGGTTTTGGTTGTAAGGCAAAGATAATTTTGTTCAGCTTCCCGAAGAACCCAGAGTAACATGAACAGTGGATGCAGTTCCTTTTTCTGGGGCAATGGAGTTTTGCAAGTGTGTTTGTTGACAAACGTTTCATATACAAGGCCCAGTTCAACGCTTGCACATTGTTTGATACTGAAAGATGGAGCGGTCCCAGCTATAAAAGATCCCGGTCATGATTCAGAACTGCAGATGGTAAGTGAAACGGGATCAAATGTCTGTGTGGTATTGTCAATCTGAGCACAAGTGATCAGTAAACTTAGCTCCTTATCATTGAACCAGAAACTCGGCTTTTTCCAGAGAGAATCGGAAAGCTGTATTTTTCTTTTATAAATATGATAAAACTAAAGACTTTTTGGAGATATTAAGGATGCAGTATTACTCTATAGGTACTCAAGATTAACATTAGTTTAGGTGAAACTGTATGTTACATACCCTTTAATATAAAAATAGAACACACATTTAATTTTACTTTACACAGACTTCAAAGGTTTACTCTGGGGAATTAGCATTTATCAATGTACTGTAATTATATAGCCCCTGTCTTTTATTTACAGTGAAAAGATATACTTACATTTTAGCCAGATCATTCACATTTATTGTGGTGTCTTTTCCAGCCAGACAGTCGTAAACATTAATCTTAAATGGGTCACCCTTGTCTTTGTTCAAGTAAACACCTAGATTATCTATATAGATAAACAATGTTAGATTAGAATAAATGTCAACATTTAAATATTATATATTACACACACAGGAAATATAAAAATATAAAATTTATTAAAAAATACAAACAGGAAAAAAATCTTATTAGGTTTTTAACACTCAGGTTCATTATAATCAACTGAATTGTTGTTTACAGTATAATCAATTGAATAAACAGTCTAGCTATTAGCATTCAAACAACATAGAATTTGGACCTTCACTGAGGTACACCAGCAAAGGACCCTCTGTTCCCATATTTGCCAGTTGCAGGGGTGGTGTGACAATCAAGTGACTGTACAGTTTGACATCCTCAAACATGTCTGAAAAAGTTTTCTTCTGTTCAATCTGAAAGCTTCAAAAATGCATTTTGTATAAAAATGTAATATTGTTTTACATATCTAATATGATATTATTATTAAAACAGACTCCTAAATATGACATACTTGCAACCTGGTGGGGTGCTGTCATGAAAGATCCACAATGGAAACCTATCAAATGATGCCGGAAGACTAAGCAAAATCTTCTCGATATCTGTAGCTCTGTGAATCGATGACTCCAGTAGATTCACCTCCTCACAGTTCGGAATTTTTACACCATCTAAAATAAAATCTCACATTATAGATGTAGTGATGAATTGAGATGATGGTATAACAAACATTTCAGTTACAGCTTTTACCTGTGATTTTTTCCAGTATGTATGACCTATCGTATACTTCTGGTGTCCCTGGTACTCTCACTGGCTCAGACAGCCGCTGGCCAGCAGGATAGGTCTTCAAAGAAATTGTAGCATAGTACTCCAGATCATCACTCTCATTCTGGATTGAAACAAACAAAAACAACAACAAAAAGATCAAATGTTTTCAATCAGCAATTTTTTTAGTGACTGCTACAGACACTGTATATCTAGTAGCTATGAACATAAAAAAATATATACTCTTGATCTGTTAAGTGATAGTTTTTTTTCTTTTTTACAATATTAATAATATGAATGGTGTTTACGTTTACTTTTATGTGTGGTAAAGAACTTATCTTTTGCTTTAATGTCACAAATGTTATCCAAAGTTGTGAAATATATAAAGTTCATGTAGTCATTTAAGATGCACATTACTGTCTAGTTATTGGGAAATAGGCTGCAGTTCTTGTAATGAAATGAAACGTAGTAATGAAAACTAGTTCCTGAACAGTTTCCGATCTCATTTATTCATACCTGTCCTTGAGCAATCAAGTAAGCCCAGCAAATGTTTGCATATTCAAAAACATCGCCATCTTCAATGACCTTTGGGCCTGATCTTTCACTAAGACCTGGTAACAGCTCTCGGAAAAGGAAGTAAAGACCCTCAACAACAGCAATCTGAAAAGAAAAATATAAAGTAGTTATTTTTAGATTTATTTATTGGACGTAAATATCTGATAGGTAAAATTGCAATAATTCACTTTATATTAGTGTGTAAAACCCCATTCTGTGAATAATTTGCATGCTTTATATTATACAATATAAAGCCTACCTTTTGGTTTCTAGTTACATGCAAGTTCCTACAGACCATTTGGAATAAACTTTGAGCCAAAGCATTGCATCCACTCAGTCTCCGAATATATGCAACCACTTTCTTGAAATCGTCTCCACGGTGTTTAAGTTTCTAAAGAATAGGACAAAATACAGAAAATCTTACCAATAGTTGCACTGAAAAATAAAGCTATATGTTTTATCTGAAGTTAAGAGCTGCTGGCCTCAAACCTGCTGTCAAGTCAATAAATAAATAAATAAAATAATTAAATAATGAAACACTTTCAAATGAGCAAAAGCTATAATGAAGCTTTTACTACATAAACAACAACTAAATTAGCCACAGTTGTTTTTGTTTTTTTAAGGTTTGAGCTAAACTGCAGCAGAATAGATCCCAAGAAGCAGAATTAGTCAGAAACAATCATAATCATTTTCATACATCACAATGTCATTGGACTGACTTTTTGATTGTGCTGACTAATATTCCATTTATAAGACTAATGAGTATAATGGCATAAGTATTTGGCACTTTTAGAAAAAACTTTTGTGGATGAAGATGTATTTATGACTGGTCTGCAGCTTGGATTAATCTATTCTAGGTGACCCAGGTTCTAGTTCAACAAGCATCAAACCTTGACAAAAAAGAAACAACAGTATTTTAACATACAATGGTATACAGCGTTGACAGAAAAACACTTAGGCCTTTCTGTGTTTGCTTCACTGTGGGTCTGACATCTTTTTGGAAGCAAAGACTTGGACTTGGTCTCTCATTATCAAACGATGACAGAGAGAACTGTAGAACTGAATCCTCAGTGATTCCAAGTTCACTTAGTTTGTCAACATAATTATACGGTTCGCCTCTGTGGGAAAAACAAAAAAACAAAAACAACCTTAACCTGGGAAACACAATACTATAAGATTTTTGATACTTACAATAATTACAATATTGGAAGTAATTAGCATGAACATACTTTTATACAATATATCACAAAAGTGAGAACACCCCTCACATTTCAGCAAACATTTTAATATATCTTCTCAAGGGACAATACTATAGAAATAAAACTTGGATATATTTTAGATTAGTCAATGTGCAGCTTGTATAGCAGTATATTTTTACTGTACAGCCATTATTGACAAAATAGCTGGCAACAAAAGTGAGTACACCCTAAGTGATAGCAGTATGTTGTTTAACCATGCAAAGCCACAGTTTTGACAAGTTCACTTAGGGTGTACTCCCTTTTGCCTGCTATTTTGACAATAATGGCTGTATGTTGAGTTATTTTCAGAGGTCAGTAAATCTGTACTGCTATACAAGCTGCGCACTGACTACTCTAAAATATATCCAAGTTTCATTTCTATAGAATTGTCCCTTGAGAAGATATACTAAAATGGTTGCTGAAATATGAGGGGTTTACTCACTTTTCTGAGATACTGTACATATATACACACACACACACACACACACACACATACATACATATCTCACACTCACACACACACACATATATATATATATATAGGGTTGCCAACTTCTGCAAAGGAAAATAAGGGACAATCTTCGTTCTTTATAGGAAAATAAGGGACATTATAAGGGGCACTCAAAAAAAGTGTCTTTTTTGCTTAAATGCTAAAATGAATCTCAGACAAAAACACATTTTTTTTTAACTATTTGTGTGCAATTTAATTCTAAAAAGAATTATGTCATATACAAATGTCACACACCTACACACAAACCACATATATATGAGTAAATTATTTTACATCATAAAATTTTGACTGCAACAGTGGCGAGAAACAAATTGTTCTTTTTAATGCATTTTGTAATTTTTATTTAAAAGTCCGTTAATCTTTTAACAACTGTAATTGTTATGTATTGTACAACGAAAAGTACAGGATTTCATAAACTCATTTTATATGAACAGCAACTATAAAGTTAAATCTCCCACCTGCTCTGTCAGTTTAGCGAGCATCCAGGTAATATAGCAACACCCGATGACAGAGAGCTCTCACGAGCGCGCACGCATAGACACATATCTCTTGAAACAGTTAAATATTTAGATTCACTCTTTAATTAAGCAACTGTATACCGCCACCTTGCTCAGACATTAACTCCACATTCAATGTATATATATTTCTCTACTCTGCATGTAGATTATACAGGACAAACGGCCTTCCGTATGGGATTAATATGGAATGCCGCTTTTATGTCTTAAATACGGAACGATTCCGTATTATATGGAACGGTTGGCAACCCTACACATATACATATATGTACGTGTGTGTGTGTGTTAGGGCTGTCAGTTTAACATGTTAACCTAATTAGTTATTATAAAAAAACTAAAAAAAAAACTAAATATTTTATGCATCATCTTACATTTCATACAGTGGACTACTGAAAAATGTGATGCAGGGAAACAACTCCATAAATGAAGTTATGCCCTAAAATATAAGATATTGCAGCTTGTCTCATATTTAGATCATGTGATATCACACGAGTGCTGTTTTTGTCATGGTGCAAATGCGATTTTATACAACAGTTCAGTAAATAATAAGCTGATATTGTGCTATATTTTAAACACAATATCTGTTTTTGCTCAGTTTTGCCAACAAAAATACTAAAGCCACTAGAAGGCAAGCCTGCAACCTACTGTCAAGCCAAAAAAAGCGTAATGCTAATGCTAACGCTGCACTGCAGCTTTTCAGAGGAAATGGCTCATAATTAAATGAATTGACAGCCTATCTGTTAATCTTCAACATGCTTTACACTAAACAATCCTTTTGAGTTGAACTATTTTGAGAGTTTACCACAAAAAATGCTGCTTTTTAAGAGAAGTCACTGATTTGTTGCGACAGGTGGGATTCAGCTTACAGCACTTCCCATTCATTCCAAAGGAACCCGTAAACAGTGATTAAGTGTCGTACAACTCTGACGTCAATACTGTAATGTGTTTGATTATTAAGGCTCATGTGATCCAAGTTAGCGTAACACTTTCTCCAATAGTAAGTAATGCAGACCTTCTTCTCTATGTTAAGTGTCTCTGAGCAGTTAGTTTAGTTTCTAACTGTGTATGTGAACCATTGATTCAAAGGCTCTTTCATAAAGAGAGCCGTTTACTTCTTTCCTGAATGAATCAGCAGTTTGAAGGAATCAGAATAATCATACTCAAAGACTTTTACTTCCAACTGCTGGCAATTTTAGTTTCTTATTTAGAGTATCATTTCATTTCATATTATCACCCGTTTTGGTTACCAGTGACGTTCACTGCATGGACCAAAAATAACGAGATGTTTCTCAAATTATCTTCATGTATGTTCCATATTTTATGTTAGTCTTTTGTAGCCTAACCCTTTGTGTAATAAAGATACAAATGTTTATGTTGATATAAACATTTATGTATTAAAAAAAATATTGAATCAAATAAAATATTTCTTTCTAAAGCTACTAGCTGTAATATCTACTTGATACTTTCTCATTTAACACAATAACAGCTTTAAATTGTTAATAGGATTAACAATTAGACAAATTAATTAATTAGATTAATTGCCACATCATGTAGTTAAATTAAAATTTGTAGTTGACTGACAGCCCTAATATATAAAATGTGTGTATACAGTTATGTAATCTCAATGATATGATCATCAGCGACCTGATGTGAAGAACTGGTGCTGGTATACTACTTTCGAGAGAAAGCCGTTGTGTCACATCTCTCAGTGTATCACTTTCAAGATCGACTTTGATTTCAAAGTCTCCCTATTGCACAAATATAAGAAAAACAAGATGAGTGATGTTGATATGGAGTAGATTTCGGATGGTTGTAACACAGGATAAGTAAGTTTAACTCATTTGAAAATGAGTTCTCCTGAGGTGATTGGAGAAGTGGTAAGTATATTTGTACATATAAAGCATTTGACTTGTGGGTTATAATTTGATTCTGTATTATGTTATATGACAAAATGTAATAAGTAGATTCTTCTGTTTACAATTGATATATGACACTATTAATGGAAAAAGCAAAAACAAAAAGTGTAACAACCATCCTTGGTTTTTTCTACACTCGACACTAACAACATTACATTATGGGCTTGTTTTGGCGAATCAATAGATTTTCAATTTTGATTAAAGTGATCATACATCAGTAGCGGTACCTGTAACATTACATGACATCGGACAACACTTGGTCCTTCATTTCTGATGTTGGCCTGTCTTTGTGTCGGTGGCAACTCTGTTAAATTTTCCCTTGGTGTAAATATGGCATACAGTTCGCTCCCACTTGCAATATGCCTGTCATTCAAAGACCCTGTAATAATAAAGATAGAAAGTATGCAGAGAAATTAAATTGGTTGAAAATGTGCAGAGCTAACAATAGCAAGAAAGTCAAAGTGTTACGTAAAAGTATTTGGATTTCTGTATCGACTATTACTTAAATGTTGCCTGATCTTATTTTAATTCACAACTATAGACCAAACAAGTAACATACAAACAACTGTTTTTTTTGTTTTTTTTTTCAGATTTGTACTGAGTATATCAATGAGTAATCATTCAATGATTTTCTGTAGCTGCTTACAGACTTTTAAGACAGACATCACATTTGGCATTGGAAACAATTGTCTCTATATTCAAAATAAAACAATGTTTGAAAATGATCTTTAAAAACTTTCAAATACATACATGTGTTGAAAAAGGGGTCATCGGTCAAAGGCATACCATCAGCAGTGTAAAGGCATACAGACATGTTTCTGTCAACCTTGTTTTCATGGCAGATTCGCAGCATCAGATCCTCCACTGTATTTTGTGAGGGATCTAGACCTGTACAATGGTTATGGGACAAAAACATAAAATTGTAAAACGGATAGCTCTGGGGCTGGACTTTCTATTGCATCTTTTACTGAGATATCTGACCAAATTTTATTTATATTAAAACAAAAAATACAATGCTTCATTTTCCATCCTTCCCTGAATGAGTAAAGTGAAGTGACGTATGGTGTCGCCAAGTATGGTGTCCCATACTAGCATTTTAAGCACCTAAGTGCATACACACAGCAGTTAGTATTGAACACACACTCAGGGAATCTTCTTACCCTTTTTACTGTAACAGTCTTTTAGCATGAGAAACAACATTAGTACTGATTATGACATGTGTACTATAAAGATTTACCTGTGATCTCTTGTATCCCAGGACATTTTGGAAATCGGTAGGATATATGAAATGAATGAAGTGACTTCTTTACAGGCATTCCTTGCATCTCTGGAGTTGGTGCACTGCCAATCCTTTGTAGGTAAGCAATCATATTGTCATACCGGTTTCTCTCTGCTTGTGAAAAATCTTTTAACAGAACAAAAAGAAAATTAACTGTAATATTCATTACTGAGATGATTAGTTTCATGAGAGGAGATTGGGGTAAGATGCCAGTCACTTTAAGTTTGACCTCCTCTCCATTTGACCATTTAGAAACTGCCTATCATCCTATCTGTGATTATCTGTGAGAGAGGAGACATGCATATCCAATCATTTTTGATTCTTTTTTTTTCTACATCAAATATAAAATATACTTTTTTTTTTTTTACTTGACAAGGCATTTACCCCATATGTTTTAACATACACTACACTTTTTGCTAAAAGATAAAATGGTCTTTGTTGACACCATTTTGTATACCGTCATGCATTATAATGTATCAAAATAATAATATAATAAATAATTAAATAAGCCAAGCAGCTTTTTAAGAACAGAACTCATACCCATGCTTTTTAAGGTCATGTCATTGACGCTGTCAAAGAAATCCAGTTCTTCTTTAATCCCAACATCAATGAATTTTTTGTAGTATTTATCCAGTCTGAACTTCTGAAGTAATATGAATACTTTATCCATCTGAAACACACATCAATAATATAAATGAGTGGGATGACTTCTGTTAAAAATAAAAATAAACACAGTAAACAATAGGATAAAAATGACAGAGTATTGTTTTTGCCATAAAATTACGTACGGAAAGCACATAAATTACTCTATTTCTCCCACTCTCTCCCTTATGGAGGCAAACACATACAGTTTGCACACACGTTAATATATGCGCTAATGTTGGTAGCGCTGCTATGACGATTAAGTTAACAATTTGAAAACTACATGACATTTTTCACAAGCACAACAGAGTAACAATAACAATAACAACAGAGCTGTTCCTGAAGAAAATTAACTTAAAAGTTTTACTATTAGTAGAGACACTGCTGCCGATCACCTTCCAGAAATGCACAGACTGTGAGTGGTAACTTCATTCACGAGCTTAATCTCTCTGCCTGCCTCTGTCTTTCTAATAACGTCATTATTAACTGCATTAAAGTTAGTCTGCTAACTTCATTATCAAAGGCTCAAGCGCCATTACTAGGTCTAAAATGACTTTTGGAATTAGCAAGGGAGGCGTTGGATCAGTCGTGTTAAAAAATGAATCCTAGACATAATTGAGGTTTAACGATAAGATTCGGACAAATGCCTTGAAATATATAATCTGATCGATGCTCTTGGGTGTGGTCATCGTAGTGCATGCAGAATAACTGATGACAGGCCCTCCCGAGGTGTAAAACCGGTGTTAGGGATGCTCATTTCGGTTAATTTTCCTGACCGATAACCGCTGTTTGTCAACCGAACATTAACCGTTAACTGATCAAATCAGAATAATAAATTAGTATAAAATAAAAATATATGATGATACATAAAAATTACAAACAAATATTTTATTTTAACTCGCAAACAGCAGCATACACAGCAGCAGAGCAACAATAAAAATTCATATATCCTCAAATTATCACACACCAGCAGAGAATAGTGTCGCAAAGACCCTGACTCCCAATCTCCTTTTTGAACGCACCTTTAGAAAGAAATGTATCTTTACGGATTACATAGCCTAATTAAAGTTTTTTCCAATTTGTTTTGTTTCCTTAAGCAATCATTTAAAGCAGTCCATTTATATATTCACTGAAAAAAATGCAAATGATCGCGCTAGCGCCTCCATGTCCTGCAAATCGGTTCCAGCTTCCACTCTCCAAAAATGAAATGAACCTTGCGCACATTTATCTAGGTTAGCTACTTTAACTGTTTTAGATCTATAGATTTTATTTCATGCAAGTCGTGATGATTTGAGAAGGCAAATTGTTCAGACTATGAACAGTCTTCCGCTGGCCGCTGTTCGTTACGTTAAAAAAAAACAAAAAAAAAAACTTATATTTAACGAACAAAAAAATGTTTCACAAGTTTTTCTAAATTAACTTAATTAAAAAACAAAACGAAATATAATCACTTTGCCATTACATACAAAATGTAACTATTTTAATAGCTGAAGGAGACGTGCATAGCGACATGGACTGGAGCGCTGCCTGTTAACTGTTAGTCTCGCGGCAAAAACACTATCACAAATATCTGCGGTCAATTTGCGGTTCAGGGCTTCTCATCCAATGGACATAGGCTGTGTACGTTTCTATTCATAGCGTATTTTTGAAGCGTTTAT
The DNA here is from genome assembly GCA_033026305.1 of Cirrhinus molitorella. Taxonomy (NCBI): domain Eukaryota; kingdom Metazoa; phylum Chordata; class Actinopteri; order Cypriniformes; family Cyprinidae; genus Cirrhinus; species Cirrhinus molitorella. Next base: position 23,367,298 of record CM065122.1, on the reverse strand, counting down.
TAACTTTGAGAAAGCATTGAACTACATTAAGATGTGTGACAGATTTTTCAAGTGAGAGCGCCGCGCCCACTGCGCACTTTCTAGGCTATAATCCATTCAGAATCCATTCACTCACAGATTCACTCTGATAGCCATTTATCCAATATTGCCGCTTGCCATTGTGTTGCGTATAGGCTGCATCAGTTAAGTGAAGGTGAAGCAGGTGCTTGCTCTGCGAAATATGTCTGTATAGCCATATTTATATAAGCCTGTATAGCCTATGCTGCACGTGTCGATGATCGCCTGTGAGTAAACAAATTCTTATGTATAGCATTGTTCTTTCAACGTGCAGCAAATTAAAAAAAAAAATACTTGTAGAAAAAATCTTTTAAACCGTTTAACTGATATCATTAATCGGTTAAAATTCTTACTGGCGGTTAACGGTTAAACGGTCAATGTGAGCATCCCTAACCGGTGTGCATTAATTTCTAAGAATTCAATTATTTTTTACTTAATAAACAGACAAAGGAATAAAATCAAAGGACTGTAGGCGGTGAAAAGACACATTTAATTATTTTTACCTTGTCAGCAGACATCCCACGGTCCTGAGGTAAATTAAACCGTCTGGAGAATTTATATACGCAAACCCAATTTAAGTTCCAGTTTCTCGAAAAGGGCAGAGCACTCTTTCCGAGCCAGTTACCATAGTTTGGTTCGTCTCAGAGCTGTTGAGAGACAGTTGCAACTTGCAACAACTGAAGTTTGAAATGCTTGGTCGCCACGTGATTCGCGTAGGCCTAGACAGAGCAGTAGAGACCAATTCGGAGTAGACGTCACAGTTACGTCACTTTTAGCGGCGAGCATAGTGGTGGCAGAAAAATACTCTGTAAAGTGGAACCGCGGTCATGTGAGCCGCCATCTGCGAACACCCAGTCAAGCCAGCAGCCACCTAAATTTTACTGCGCGTCTGTTAGTGGAATGACGGTACAGATACCAGGAGCAGCCAAAAAGCTCATGGAGCCAGTAGCCGCATATTTCAGCGATTATTAATTCGTTGTACACAGAAACAAAAAATAAACATTACAAAAATATTATTATTGAACGATATACAATGTATAGTTATATTACCATCGAATACATTTTACTGTAAGGAGTTATTCTAATGTATCAGTTTTATTAATACATTAAGGATATATTTTATAATATATTTTATTAAAATTCCTTCATAGGTCGAATTAATTTGTCTTCAAAATCTTATTTAGGATGACTGTGACTTTGCCTGTGTCACATTTTATTGCGTTTTCTTGTACAGTTTTGGGAAAAAATAAGGTTAAAGCCTATCACAATACACTGTAACTGGCCATTTCTTGATTTTTATATAGACATTATTAAAATTCCTTCATAGGTCGAATTAATTTGTCTTCAAAATCTTATTCAGGATGACTGTGATGTAAATGTTTCACAGTTCAATTTCATGACAACAGTTAATTTTTCATTAAAATCACATGTGATGGAGCATCATTGGTGCTTTCAGTGGTACTTCCCTTTGTGTCCTCCAGCCAATGCTCTGTGAAGTCAGATGTGGCCTTACAAGAAACAAATAAATACAATTATATAATAATAAGATGTACATAGTGAATGCAAACCTTTATTTTAAAGTGCACAATGAAATCAGATTACATGACAGATTACAGATTACATGAATATATTGTATTCTTATCTTCTTTTTTGTAGATATATACCTGTTTTTGGATGACTTCATTTTGGTCATCAGCTATTTTTGGCTTTCGCAGTGAAAACTTGTGTCTTATTTTCTGTGTAAAATAAGTTACAGTTTATATTATTTAAATTTACTTTAAAATAAAAAATGCTAAACTGTACATTACGATGGAGAAATGGTCAAAATCAAAATGTGTGTGAACTTCACATGTGTGTCATATAAGCCCTTTTTTAATAATTACTTGAAATGGCAGGTCCAGCACTAAAGGTGATACGTAGACTCCTGTACGCTTCCGAGTTTTTTTCCATACTTCCTCTTCCACTCGAAAGCATATATATAGTTAAATACTGTTTTTGGTTTTTTTTGATGCAGTGCATCAAGCATCTTTTGGTAAACTCGAACAAAGTCATCCAGTCTTGTAAACTGCCTTCTTTGGAGCCGAATTCGCTTTAGGTCCCACTGACTCTTCTCCATGATGCCCTGTGTTTGGTTATCTTCAGTGAAGTTCTAAAAATGTAAAGTAATCTGTAATTTTGTTCACATTGTAAGCGATAAACAAACAATATTTTTAAATAGAACAACATTTCCAAAACTTCTTGCAATACTTTACCTGTTTATTTGATTGTCTGACTTTGTTATAGAGCTTACTGAAATTCAGGTATGCTGGGCTTGTCCCATGACGTCCTAGATCCCCTACAAATCATTCAAAAATTATACAAGTACTTGACATACATTTCTCAATAAATAGTTGTGTTGCATAAAATAAAATGAGTAATATGGCTAAAATCTACCTAACATCATTCCAGACCACAGGATGGCATGCGGGAGGAAGTATTTGGCCAAACTGGCAATGAATGTTGGTGTGTAAAAAATGTTGGGGTCACCATCAAGGTCAAGCACTGCACTATTGATTGATCCATGAGCGGTGTGGTCCCAACATCATGCTGAAAAAATGTCAGTTATTTCAGACAGATGTGAAATGTATGTGCATTCTGAAATAATAATCATATATTTAGTTTAATGGTAATCTGGCTCAAATATGACTGTCTGACCTGATTTGAGATGCATAATGCATCCTGGACAGGTGCTGACTGAATCACAAAACTCATAAAGTCAATTTACACACTGTAAAAAATGACAGTGAATTTAACAGTAAATGCTACAGTAAAAACCTGTTAAATGGTTAACAGTAAAAGACAATTTACAGTTAATAACCATGAATTGACATTCCCAGAATTCCCTGCGTTACATTTTTTTTAAATTTGATGTTTTTTGTTGAAATAACTCTTTCTTCTTAGTTTTTTCTTAGCAGGTTTGTACATTAGGGTTGCATGTGACATCTAATGTTGTTAAATGAATGTTTATTGCATTATTTCAGTTTCATGTGTGTTACCATGATGGTGTTTAGCATTTGTGTAAATGACACTGTGCACCTTCTATATATGTTAATATTTAAAAAGCTGCTTGTGATGGGCTTTAGTTTATCATGTGACTTTCTCATCACCACCTGGTTTTGGTGGTTATTAGTGTATTACAAAGGTATAAAATAGATTTCAGTACTTCAACAAGTTGGTACATTACAATTATATCAGTTAATGAAATTACGGTATTTACTTGTAAATTTAACTGAAAACTATAAACTGTAAAACGTTGCTACCATATTTTTTACGGTAAAATTCTGGCAACCACAGCTGCCGGTATTCTACCGTAAATTTTGCTGATTTTTTTTACAGTGAAAACTCAGTTGTCTATTCTGCAGCAGGTGCATCGGAATGCCAAATAGGCCTGGTTGATTTTTATTTGTGAGGCCATTTGCTTAAAAAATTGCAACTGTACCATTATGTAATACCTTGTAGTCTTCAGCAATGATGCATTTCTCATCCACTTCAAAGGTGCCCCTTTGTTGCATAAGCAATTGCAGGTTGTTGTAGTGCTTTGCTACATTTGCTCCACTGCAAGGACTGCAAAAAAGGACTGCTGAACTAGAAACCACCTCATCCATCTCTTTCAGTGTTTAACTACATGCAAGAAGGCCAAATATATGCATTGTCAGCGTGTAGTGCTTGGGAATTCTACAAAAAAGCAAATACGAACACACATGTTATTATAATCATGTAATTTCAAACTGTATGTGAAGTGATCATACCCATCAATACATACTGTTTTTTGCAAAGATCCTTGGCATTCTTCATGATGTGACTTAAACATCTATGAAGAATGGGGAGGTCAGATGTGTCTGTTGGATGCTGTCCAGTAATGAAGAGGAAGTACTTGTGCAGCAGATCTTCCAGACCTGTTCTGCAGAATGCAATGGAAATGGAGTGCATAAGCACAAGGGAGCCATCACATATTATCATGACTGGCCTTCTGATTGCCACATTTCCAAACATCTTGATGAGATCAGTCTGAAAAGCAGGAATTTTTTGCATGAACTGTAAATATAAACTTTGTGGTAATTTTGTTTCCAGGATTTCTGCAATTTTGAATTATATTATGATTGTAATATATTTTACATTTCAGAAAGCAAGTATGGTTCACCATTTGACTTACAGAAGCACAATGTGACTGCAAGTTATCCGTTTCAAGACCACACACTGTGTCACTATCAGCCTTTGTCTCGCACACATCCTTGAAAGACAGAGAGAGTGGGGTCATTTCTCTAAACAGAGTTGATGTTAGACAAAGTATAGCAAGTGGAAAGCACAACATAGTTCAACAGTCACCTGATTCAAAGATGGACATGCAGTCTCTTCTTCATGGCCTGAAGGCAAATGACCATCCTAAATATTTCAAAGTTGACCAAACAGTAATGACCACATATAAATACCAAGTAAGGTAGTTGCATGGTACCAAAAATGTGAAAATCTAAACAGTGACAATGTTCAAATTCATCACATTACAGTTCATATATAATAGGTCTATTACTTACTGAAGACAGGTTATGTTTTCTCGTATGTATTTTTGTCATTGTATTATGATTTCAAAATGTTTTACCGTTTCACTTACGGAAGCACACTGAGATTGCAAGTTATCCGTTTCAAGACCACACACTGCGTCACTATCAGCCTTTGTCTCGAACACATCCTTGAAAGACAGAGAGAGTGGGGTCATTTCTCTAAACAGAGTTGATGTTAGACAAAGTATAGCAAGTGGAAAGCACAACATAGTTCAAGTCACCTGATTCAAAGATGGACATGCAGTTGCTTCCTCAGGGCATGGAGGCAAATAACCATCCTAAGTATTTCAAAAAAAAGAAAATAAATTGTAGTTACTTTTTCCTGAAAATTCAAAGATTTCTACAGGTAATACAATTTACATTTGCCATTAATCATTAAGCATAATGCGATGACAAGGACACAAGGAAATAACTTAGAAATGAAATAAAGAAAATAAAAATAGTTTCCACTTCATAGGTATTGTGAAATGTATGAAGTAGCAGTTTAGTTACTTGATCAATATTTAACTTTGGTAATTGGTTTAAAAATATGATAGTAAACTGCATGTCATATTAATGGATACATAAGGATTTGTATAGTTAATAATCTGTGGCATAACAATTGCTTCAGTTGTAATAGCAGCAATAATTGTAAACTACACAAAGGATGTTTGTACAGACACTTTCAATACAAATCATAAATTACCTTCAAAAGAACCATGGATGTCTTAAGTATTTTTCTGACATCTCTCCAAAATCCCTCAGCTTTTAGAGTACTGTACTTCTTTAAATTGGTTCCAGGTAAAGCAAATTTTTTAATGGCTGATATAATTTATTGCATATTTTTAGTAGTTCTCCATCCCTTTGAAAAGAAAGAAGAAACAATATTATTGTAGGACACTATGATAGATCATGTTCCATCAGAAAAGTGTATTTCATGGATGTTAAATACATGTGTAGTACAATAATTTATTGCAAGAAAATGTAAAGTTAACAGAGATGAGTTTACTGTAACACTTGCCTTTCCGAATATTTTGAAAGTGCTGACTCTGAAATACATGTAAAATAAAAAAAGATTATATAAATATATATATATATATATATATATATATATATGTGTGTGTGTGTGTGTGTGTGTGTGTGTAATTACTATTTCATAAATTACTCAGGATATATTATTATTAATGCTGTAGTATCAAACTTATCAATAGCTATTAAACAGTGCAAAAGTGCCTTTGTTTTAAATTATTTTGACTGAACAAAGCACAGCAGCCTACCAGTGTCCTATTTGATCACTGACCTGTTTATACTCATACTTATCCTTTCATTGAACCGAGGACAAAACCTGCAAAGGCATTCAATACATTAAAAGAAAAAAAAATACAAGAAAACATAGATCCACATATTCCTGCATGAATAAACCTACAGTCTAAACTGTTTCTAAGAGTTCAAACAAACAAATACATTATAAATTGTTTGGAAAGATGCTAAAATTAAATGTGTTTTAGCTCTCATTCCCTGTTGATAAGTTGCTTACTTTTACAAATAATAATCATTATTATTTCCACAAACTGGACTCACCTGCTGTATGCTAAAAGGGGTGGGTGGCGTGGTCCACGATGAAGCGTTCCCTTTGCTCTGGCTGGAATGGAACTAATGGTGTTTCCAGAGCTCCAATCTTAGAAGGCTACTGGTGGGTATGTTGTATCATGTATCATTATGGATGACGTATCCTGATTTGATTGTGATATTAAAGCTGAAATCTTAATAAATGTGATATAAAAGCTTGAGTCTATAAACGTGTTTGTCTTTAATGCATTGTGCAGCAAATATTTTCTTTGTCATTTATTTATTGATAAAAACGATCCAGTGTTACTGGATCTATCTGTGTCGCAAAAGTATCTCTTGGATTAGCTGTACATTTAAAGTTGAAATTAGAGTCCATCTGTGCAGATCAGTGTTGCCAAGTCCATGGTTTTCCCGCGGAATTGGGCTACTTTCATACTGTTGCTGCGGGTTGTTTTTCATGTCAGCGGGTCGAAGCGACCCCAATAACGTAATATTTAGCACCTGGAAGGCTCATTTTACCAGAGGAACCCCACCACAAAGCATGTATTTTACCCTCTGGAACGCGACTTTTACCAGTGGAGCCCCCTCGAAACACGATTGGGCTACTTTTGGGCTACTTTTGAGTAGCAATCGGGCGGGTTTTATTGTGAAAACCTGGCAACCCTAGTGCAGATGTGTTTTCAGACAGTGCATTGACTATCAAATGTCAGTATGTGGCCTGTTTTATTCAAAGAACAGGGATCTATCGTGATCATGTTTGTGAAAGTGAATCATATCACAAACAAAGGAGATTACTGAGGATCTCAGAAAAAGAGCTGATGTTGCTCATCAGGCTAGAAAAGGTTACAAAACCATCTCTAAATAGTTTGGGCTCCACAAATCCACAGTCAGACAGATTGTGTACAAATGGAAGAAATTAATGTTTAATATATATAAATATATATATTTTTAATTATCATTATAAAACATACACTAAATCATTATGGCAATAAATAACAAATATAACAAACAATCTGTTCCAAATAACCAGATATTTAACTAAATAAAAGTGCAACGCAGTGAAAAAGTGCAACATCGTATAGTTAGTGCTATCCATATTTGTCAAGGAAGATTTGTTTAAAAAAAACAAGTATATGTGGTTTTAAAACTGCACACATCTGCACTGTTTCAAAGCAAAGAAGTGAAAGAAAGTTATGAAAGCTTAGTTTTATTGTAAAGAAAATGTAGGCCTACTGAAAAAAATAACATTACCAAACATTACCATTGTAATTATTTTATGGATATGTCACAATATACAGTATGTATTGTGGAACATTACAATATAGCACAAAGCATTATGTCCAGGTAGTTTTTCAAGACTTATCTAGATCGTCAACACTGTCAAATAACTGGTCTTAAAATTAGCAAAATACTGTACTGAATCTAACAAAAATAGTTAATATGTGTAGTTAGACCCATTCCAATAGTTACCATAAATGAGCTCTATGACATCATGTCATTCTAGTCATGATAAATAATTACCAAACTGACAAACTCAATTAAACCTTACATTTTACGATCATAACAGAAAGAAATTGTAACTGCAGGACAGACACTTGGTTAGTCTGTGTGCAATAGTATGGAAACTTTGTGGGTGAAGAGACATCTCAGTTTTTTTTATTAAATGCTTCATTAATCACACATTGCTTTTAAATTTAAATGTAAAACAATACAGAAAAGGTTTCCATCTCCTTTTTTCATTTTCAGTCTGGATGAGTAAGAGACCTATGTTGTTTTTGAATTTTTTTGTGTTGTCTGCATACTGTACCCCCGGTTTTGAATCCGCAGCACCATACGACGAGCATAAAAATCCCGATAATCAGGTGGTAGTTCTTCCAAGATGCCAAGAGTCCTCTCTAGTGACTGTAGGGCTCGAGTAGCTGCTACTGGGTCTTTGTTTCCATATGGATCTTTCTTATCGTAACTATCAGGTGGCAGATGCTTCCAGAACACATTGACACCAACTCCAAATTCGAGAGCCAGGGTATTGTGAAACCAAAGAGCTGAGGAAATGTAATTCAGACTTAATTATTTACAAAAGTAGCAATTTTCTGAATGCAATTCAGAACTATTTCAGGATATGAACACACTTATATGTATGGGTAGTTCACAATTTAAAGGTATATAATTCTTTAATGGTGTTGTGATGAACACCTGGAATGAAGAGCAGGTCTCCTGGTTCTAGTACACACTCATAACGGCATGCTTTCGCAAACTCAGGATAAAGCTGCAGATCAGGAGTGTCAATGTCCAAAACTTCAGACTTGTCACCTAAGGAACCAATGTAATAATTTAAAAGGGAACTATTATAGAAAAATAATGTTATTGTAAGTATAATTACAGATACAAAACCTCCCCCCAAACCTACACCTGTAACTGTTAAAAGTTACTGTAAACTTCACAGGTAAAATACCTAAAAAATAAAAAAATGAGTCTGCTGTGCAGAATGCTGTTTGTTATCTGTATTATACAATCCTTTACACTAAGTGATGACAGTGAAGCTTCAAAAGAAAAGTGAAATAGAAGAAGAGCAGTACTAGTGATGGCATCAGTGCTTCTCAGGGGAGGAGTTTTGATGACATTCACTAATTGGCTGTTTCTTTATAGAAGGTGTAATTTCTAGTAGAAGATGCCATAAATCTGCCATAAAGGGGGGTGGGGAACAACAATTAATTTGTATTTAAAGATACACACATGAAAACAGAATGGTTTTGCTTCCACCCAAAAGGTGCATTTACAGCATTATCTGTGGGATATTTTGAGCTGAAACTTGAAAGACACATTCTGGGGACACCTGAGACCTATATCTTGTAATAAAGTGCATAATAGATCACCTTTAAAGTTTATAGATAGGATAAGATATATTTTATATTCGACACACCCTTGAATAAAATACTGAGGATCACCTGTGAGGTAGAGGTGGAGGGCATCTTTGGGGCTGTAGAGAACAATACGCTTTCTTCCTGTAACCTGAGCTAGAAGGTTGTCCATTACCTGACAGAATACATCAAAAATATGCATAACATGAGTAAACATGGCATTCCTGTTGTATCAGTTAGGGGGCTTCAGTCATTTTTACACTAAGGATGCCTTGCTGGATAGAAAGATGGAATGAGATCCCCTATATAAAGAAAACTGCATTTACTCTAGGTATCAAAAAATTAGACACACCACTCTTCAAAAATTAATTTACTTGCTGAAAGAAATACTTTAATTTAGAAAGAATGTGTTAAATTGATCAAAAATTAAGATCTGTAATACTATTCTTTAAACTTGCAGCTTCCACATGTCATTAAGAAGCATGACCAATTTAACTATGATAATAATATTAAATATTTCTCAAAGTACAAAATCATCAATGATTTCTAAACCATTATGTAACATTATATTAAACTGGAAAAAAGACTCACATCATAGTGTGTCCACAACTGCAGACCAGGGGAACTGATACGAAAGACACTGGAGAAAAACTGCTCTGGCTCAAAGAACTGAGGTATATGGAAATCCTCTGCCAGCTCAGGGAACTGCTTCCTTATATCAGCTGGTTCCTGTAAAGGGAATGAAAAGAATATTAACCAAGCATCCAAAACAGTGAATAAGATTCTGAAACTCAGTTATAAACACAGTACCTTGCGAACATCTTCTCCAAGTGAGCGCAAGTAATAGCTTTCATCCTTTTGGGAACAAGAAGATCCAAGTTAACACTTTATTTTAGTAGGCCTGTCTTAATTTAGCTTAAAGGAGAAGTTCACTTCCAGAACAAAAATGTACAGATTATTTACTCACCCCTTTGTCTTCCAAGATATCTTTCCTTCTTCAGTCGTAAGGAGATTATGTTTTTTGAGGAAAACATTTCACGATTTTTCTTCATATAGTGGGCTTAGTGCCACGAGTTTGAACTTCCAAAATGCAGTTTGAATGCAGCTTCAAAGGGCTCTAAACAATCCCAGCCGAGAAAGAAGGGTCTTATCTAGCAAAACAATCAGTTATTTAAAAAATATATATAGAACTGATATACTTTTTTACCTCAAACACTTGTCTTGACTTGCTCTGTTTTTTTCCAGTTCAAGACAGTTAGGGTATGTTGAAAAGTTCCCATCTCATTTTCTCCCTCAACTTCAAAATCATCCTACATCACTGTTTTATCTTCTTTGCATGTTCACTTTGCAAACACTGGGTTGGTACTTCTGCAGCGATGTAGGATGATTTTTAAATGATTTTAGAAGTTGAGGGAGAAAATGAGATAGGATTTTTTCGACCTACCCTAACTGTTTTGAACCAGAGATGCACAGACTACTCATGCACATCACAGAAAGAGACAAGATGAGCATTTGAGGTTTAAAAGTATATAAATTGTAATAAATAAAATAATAATAATAATAATAATAACCAATCATTTCGCTAGGTAAGACTCTTCTTTCTCAGCTGGGATCATTTGAAGCTGCATTTAAACTGCATTTTGGAAGTTTAAACTCAGGGCACCATAGAAGTCCATTATATAGAGAAAAATCCTGAAATGTTTTCCTCAAAAAACATAATTTCTTTATGACTGAAGAAAGAAAGACATGAACATCTTGGATGACAAGTACATTATCTGAAAATTGTTGTTCTGGACATGAACTTTATTCTTTAAGATGTCACTGTGTGATTTATTTTAATTTAATTAAATAGCCTATTATTTGTCTAATAGATTGTTAAAAATCTTACAAAAATGTGCTTTAAAAAAGATTAATAACCTTACTAATGAAGAAATCTGTGTGATTTGCCTCCGCAGCCCTCTGAACAAACTTGTCAAAAGGCAGTGTCCTGAAATACAGAAATATGTTTCAGCTTCTGTGCCGAACTCAAATATAAAAAAAAATGAATGTTGCCATACCTGTACACAAAGTTCTTATGCAGAAAGTCCATCCTGGGTTCTGGGGACACATGCACTTTGACCTCACGGTCTCCCCCCTTCTGAGCGAGATAACTCACCGTCCACGCGCGCACACAGGGCCCCAGGGGCACGCGCTTTAGAACCGCTGGTCTACGCTATATAAGACACGTGTGATTCATTCACCCACAACACTGCATTAAATTGCTGTTTAATATATAATACACGAGTTACCAATGGATATATGTCCCTCAAGAAAGTGTCTTTGTCCACATCGGTGTAGACGGGCACTTCCAGCTTTTCCTGGCAATCCATTTCTATCAGTTCGAAGTCCACTGTCCATTCGCTGCCATCTGCACCACTTCGCCTTCCTTAGAATATGGTGATAGGATATCCGACTCGTTTTTGCGAGTCGATTCTTTTAAACTGTTTCAAAGAGCCGAATGAAAAGACGATAGGGTTTAGTCCCTAAATGCTCGGAACTAAACCATCCAAATAACGCTATGTAAACATATATTGTTGTTTATTACGTTTAAAGAAGTGTGTTTAAATGAGTAATGTTAGGTGAGTTGTTGACCCAATTCAGTCACTTGATTCATTTACGTGAACCGATTCGTTCTTGAACAAATTGGACATAGCTACTAGAAGCACGTCTTTAACGTATTCTTTTCACAAACAACTTTAATTAAGTTTTTAAATAAAGAGCAAGTCTGCTTTGTCAGAATATGTAGTGTTGAAATCTGTTATAAGTATCTATAAATGTGGAACTTTTGTCTCTTCAGTATGTTGTCAGTCGGGTTTCCATAACAGATGGGCCACTGAGGATGATGGGAGAAAGATGGCGCTGCCCTTACTGAGGTGCTGCAGCTGTAACAGGCCCGTTTCGATTCTGATTCGGTACTTTACATCAAAGTCATTTTTAGCGAATCAGTCCAAACGACTCACCCCAGTAGCGTCTGCATTGTGTGATGCTCGTCAATACAGCTCTGAGCGGGGGAGACACAAACAGAACCAAAAGGTAGTGGTTGTTGGGATCCCGAACCCCTTCATCTGGTTCCGAACCCGCATCTACTTCTTTCTGATCCGAACTTACTTCGATAAAGAGTTTAGCATTGAGGAGTTCACAGAAGGAGCCATACAGGTAAATGCCAACGCCTGACAAAGCGTTATTTGATAGAAAATGCATGTCAGTTATGACAATGGCTGTGCTATCAGAGTTATAGACGGGTTTTAATGTCTCAATTTTTATGCATTCATCTTTTATGCATTTTTAATTGGATGCATGTTAATGAACATTCAAATTGTATTTATTATTGGATTTATATATTGTATTATATATTGTTTTTTATTGTAAGAATATGGGGAAAATTATACAATTTTAAAGTCTGTAAACAAAATCTATTTTTTTAGTATTATTTTGTTTATATTTTATTGGCTGATAATGGACATTTTAATGTGTGTACTAGTTGTACACTACTCTGCTCACTAAGCTTGCATTATTTGAATTACAGCAAAAACAGTAAAATTGTGAAATATTTGTACTATTTAAAATAACTGCATGTAATAAATGTAATTTATTCCTGTGATTTCAAAGCTGAATTTTTAGCACCATTACTGATTTGCTGCTCAAAAACATATATATATATATATATATATATATATATATATATATATATATATATATATATATATATATATATAAACATTATAAATGACTTTATCATCACTTCTGATCAATTTTTAAAGCATCCTTGAATCAGCAAACCTCTAAAAAAAAACTGTTTTAAATGTTGATAATAATGATAAAAAATGTTTCTTGAACAGCAAATCAGCATATTAGAATGATTTCTGAGTTATCATGTAACACTGAAGGCTGAAGTAATATTGCTTAACGTTGATGAGCTTTAATCACGGGAATAAATTACATTTTAAAATGTATTCAAATAGAAAGCAGTTACACAAGCAGTTACACAATATTTCACAATATTAGTGATTTTGCTGTATTTTAGATTAAATAAATGCAGACTTGGTGAGCAGAAGAGAATTCCTTAAAAAACATTAAAAAAAAATCTTACTGTTCAAAAACATTTGACTAGTGTATAAGTGAACTGTGTAGATTTTAGGATGTAAACATGTTTTGGTGTAGACTGTTTTAACTAGTCCAGTGTCGTTTTGATCACGCAGATAATAAATGGGGTGCTTAAACTTCTTTTACTCTCAGGCCTTCTCACACGTATCAAGATTGCTGTCTCAGTGTCAGTTTGAGGCTCTTGAGGGATTAGTAGCTAAAGATGTAAGTACATGAAGATACCGATCACTTTATTGTTTATCTGTTTAAGGTTATTGCTTTCATTTAGTGTAATTAATCTAATATTCCAATAGTTAATAGAGAAACTTCAGGAAAAATGCGCACAATTGCCTTTGAGCCACCAGAGGGCGCTGTCAGCTGAGTCCGATGAGATCATGTACACAACAACAGGAGATGTGGGCATTTACTATGATGATAGCGGTGAGACCCTATAAGCTTCATACCACGCAATATTCGCCCAGGTAATATGTGTAATTATTGTCTGTGGGCGTGTAATTTAGAAAATATAAGCTTTGTAACTTGAATCCAGCATATTTATCCTTTTTAGCCTACAAAAAATATATATATTTTTGATAATGTAGACGAAATTAATATGACAAAAATAATTGCAGTGTTTTTCCATTGCTTTCAGGGAGGAAATATGTAAGTATTTTGATGCGTTTTTGGTACCTGACGAGTGCCAGACTTCCTGATGAGAGTATGGAGGGAGCAAGAATATTCCAGGTTACAATTGGTGGAGAGGGAGAGAGACCAGAGACCAAGAGATTGCTGACAGCCAACTATGAGTAAGTATTGCGGTTCAAATCTTTTCTGCGCATCAAGGCTGCATGTATTTGATTAAAAATACAGAAAAACAGTAATATTGTGAAATATTTACATTTACATTTAGTCATTTGGCAGACGCTTTTATCCAAAGCGACTTACAATAGAAGCAATCAGAGCAACAAGAGAGCGACAGTGTATAAGTGCTGAGGCAAATTTCAGTTAGATAAACAGGATAAGTCTTGCAAGGTTTTTTTTTTTTTTTTTTATATTTTTAAAAAAGTATATAGAAAAACTGAAAGGAGTAGGAAGGAGTACTGAAAGAAGTATTTAGCCATTTAAAATAGTGGTTTTCTATTTTAATATACTTTAAAATAGAATTTATTTCCTGTGATGCAAAGCTGAATTTTCAGCATCATCATTCCAGTCTTCAGGGACACATGATCCATTAGAAATTGTTCTAATATGCTAATTTATTATCAATGTTGGAAATCGTTGTGCATTGTGTAAATTTGTGTAATTTTATTTATTTATTTATTTATTTATTTGTTTATATTCGTTTATTTTTTTCTGTATTCTTTGATTAATAAAATGTTAAAAAGAACAGTATTTATTTAAAATAGACATGTTTTATAACAATGTACATGACAATATTCAAAATTGAAAGAATCTTTGAAAGAAATTAATATTCTACCTTGAATAAATGATGCACTTTTAAACTTTTTATTCATCAAAGAATCCTGAAAAAAGTACCACAGGTTCCAAAAAAATCTTAAGCGGCACAACTGTTTCCAACATTGATAATAAATCAGCATAATAGAATTATTCATGAAGGATTGTGTGACACTGGAGTATTGGCTGATGAAAATTCAGCTTTGCATCACATAAATAAATTATATTTATATGAAGTATATTAAAATAGAAAACTGCTTTTTTAAATTGCAATAATATTTCATTATATATATATATATATATATATATATAATATGATAATGAACTTTTGAACGGTAGTGTAGGTTCATTTTTGATTACAGTTTAACTTAATCATACATAAAAGTAATAGAAAACACCAATTTTACTACCTTGAGTTAATGTTATATCTGTAGTAAATTATAATATAAACATCAGTAACATTTATGTCTGTTGTGTTCTTTTTTGGCAGATTCCAAAGGGAGTTTACGCAAGGTGTGACTCCAGATTGGATCATCACGAGAATAGAGCACTCAAAACTGCTTGACTAAGTGTGTTTAACTTGTATAGGAGAGTTTTTTTTCTCCATGTTTTTTTGTTTAATATTGCTCATCATGCCAAAACATGTAGGCACTAACCCTCGTTGGGAAAAAGTAATGCTGCAATATTGTCAGCTCCAGATATTTTCCATGGGGAATAGAAGGTTATAAAGGTTAATTTTTCTTTCTGTGTCAGTGTATTGTATCTCACTGATCGTATAATTATTAACTATTTTAATGTTTGTAATTTAAGGTTGGCTCCTCATTGATCAGTTTGATCATTAAAAAAAGGTTATTTTTAACTTTGTATAATGTTTTGGGGTCAAGTTGACTGCACATTGCACAAACTGTGCAACGGAACTGTAAAACTATACAAGAAAAGCCAGGAGCATCTGAAAAAGAGCAATTCTTTAGTATTGAAGCCACAAAGGCCACTGCCTGGATACTTTGAAAGACAGGCTTATACAGAATGATGAACTGACCAGTAAGTTCTGTAACGGTTTTATCAAAACATCCATGTTATGTAAAATGTTTTAAGTGCAAAAAACAACATGATCTAATAAAATATTATGATTCATAAAAATATTGTACATTCTAATTTTTTAGAATATTATAAATGTTTAGGAATTCTAAAGAAATCTACTTATTTTGTGATGTCATATACACTATAGAAAAGAGTTGGGAACCAAACATAATTTTACTATCATTGTAATTTTTCTTGGTCTTGTATATGCTTTTTTCGTTAAACAAAAAAAGCGGTATATTTTTGAGCTTGATAACTTAAACATGCTTGTGGTATGTAGTAAATTAGCAGGTCCTCTTTAGCAAAAAACTGTAATCTTTTAATTCAATGATTTAGAGTTAAAAGATTTTATGGCAAACCAACTAAATCCACAAAAAAAATTAAAGAGGTAAGTTTACTTTCTAAATTCACACTTGTATCCCATCCCGCGTTCCGTCTTTATCCTTGTCGGGAGAGGGCCAATCAACAGCCAGTCCAAAGATGAGCAGCCAATCAATACAGAAACAGTTGTTAACTTGACAATTAAAACATGATTTAATATTGATTGATTTTTATCTTTATTTAATAAATAATCTTTATTCACGTGGATAACATACCATATTAAGATATTAGGCTCATAAACTCATTGTAAAGCTTTAAAAATAAGGTTTGGACTTTTGAGATTTCATGAATAAATAAAATTAAAATATTGTTTTATTTGTATATTTCATTTGTTTATTGAAATTGAAATGAGAGGACCTGTGACTCTTCCTACTTCATCCCCTCCCACAAGTATGAGGTGATATGAATTTAGAAGTTTAATAGAGGGTTTGGACTTACATCATGATTTGGTCAATTAGCTACTCTCATTGGTGATTCTCGGATGTAAACGACAGCATTGCATGTTTAATGTACTACTGAATACGCTGTTCTGCTAATTTATGCTGTCTAAACCACAGAAAAGGTGTGTAGAAGCTGCTAAATCATATAGAGAAGGACTTAGTAAGCAGGAAAGGGCGCAATATTTTGACAAACTAAAGTTAATCGGTGGTAAAGATACGTACGAGCAGTATGAATTAAGATATTAGCCTAATATTTCACCTACAATGATAAGAACAATCACAAATCTTGTCAAGATTCTTGCTAATTCAGTTTAGCCAATCACAAAAGCCTTTTTGCACTCTTCTACTTTATTTGTTATAATGTTTGGCAGTCTATCCAATTGTTTTTCCCAGTTCGACCGATTAGTACAGTCCAAACCATGACAATAAGTGATAATTTTCAGCAGCACTAAGCTAAATATGTAAGTATTGTTCTGTTTCACCAATATGGCCAATTGATGACGTGTCGTGAAAACACTTTATCTGGAACTGTTACTCTTACTGCAAGCCACCCATTTTTGACATGTTTAACAGATTTTTGAAGAAATGCATTATTAGTACATAGATTTTAGAAGTTTCCTACTTTGTACGTGTTTGAGGAATCATATAGCCTTGTTATGCATTGTGAAATGTTCGTTCTAATGTTATTGCAAATTAAGAATTAAAGTATTCTTATGTAAACACATAAAAATGAAACAATAAACCTTTACTAGGCTGTTAACTTAAATTATCAACTGCATACACATATGGTAAACCATGACTAGAACTGTGGTCTCACACTGACAATGTATCCAGGTAGGCATACCCAGAGCCATTGAGAAACAGAGACACTCCCATAGGCTTCTGGGAACTGAGGATGCGGAAGTAAAGTGTCATTGAGCAGCCAATAGTTCCAAAACAACCAATAGCATTTAAGCTCATTCATTTTAGTGTTTTTCAAGCACACTCGTCAGAATGTTGAAGAAATTACATAAGTTTTGACATTTTAAATCACCAACCTCTCTAAAATCTGGCCAGTAGTGGTATTTTATGAAGCACGTTATAGTTAATGTTTACCGTGAGATGATAGACAGTTATAATATAACTTCAGTTAGACAACGTGACAAACACCTTTACAGTGACCATAACCAGTTGCTAGTTTCCGCAATCTTTCTCTCCCTGTGGGAGGTTCCAGGACTACAATATAGACTTTTGCTGAATGCAAATGGTTGTCTTTTTTTTTTAAACACTATTTTAATCCAGCCTGCCTGTGCACTTGACATGCTTAGTGAGCCTTGTGCACCTTTTACTAGGTGTCTGAATGCTCTTAAATAGAGGGTGTTTGTGAAATAGGGCTGCGATAAAGATATCGACTCAGCAAGCTTTCCCATGTCTGGTGTCCCACGTTTTCTGCACAGGCTAGAAAATGTGAGTCTACAATAAACGCTAAAGGTCTATGTGGCCGCTTTTCACAAAAACCCACCCTCCTTAGCTACTGTTGCTATGTCTGACAAACAATGCTGCTTTCACACTACACATCATGTTCTCGCAGAGTGAAAAATACATCATGGAACAAAGAGGAAACTGACATAACACCGACAGACATGACAGAGCAGCTTACTTCTAATATGAAACAAGGTGTAACTTTAAAATGTTCTCATTTTTTAAAAGAAATTCAAACAATAAATACCATTTTGTGGCTCTGATGTGTCATGAAAAATCACTGTATTGCCCTATTGGATCAGTGTGATCCAATCGTCTTATTTATTTAAAGCGCAAAATAAACATGATTGAACTTCAAAACGTATTTTATTTTAATCACAAAAAGATGTCATTACACAAAATTTTTCAAGTTTAAGTCCACTGAAGTTAATCTACTCTCCTGTCTGATTTGCTTTTCTGACAAAATGACAGATTCTACATTATAATGGGTCAGATCGCCTGTCAATCAAGCTGTTTGCGAAGGGTCAGTTGGTCAGTTTGGAGTAGGGGAGGAGTTCCCACAGCAATACTTCACAAAAGGCTTCGACATTCATCTGCGCTGTGCAGAATGATCACTAAAAGCCTGATAAAATGTTTTTTTTTTTATTTAATGTTATCCGATTTATATTTCATCTGCATTAACATTGTGAACTGATGATACGTTTGGTCATTAATTTTAAATGCATCATTATGCAAACTTGAGCAGAGTTTTCGCCATGAAAACCCAGCAACTGATCAACATGCCTCTTCAATTTCTCTCCAATACCGTAGGAAATCAAATTAATCGAAATGTGTATTATGTTAACTGACACAATGATTTAATTGGACAGTTTAAACAGTTACAGCATGCAGATAACTTCAACAGAGCGTACACAATTATGACGAAGTAATATGTCCCAGTCCCAAAGCTTGCCTAGTATGTCTATTACTCTGCCTACTACTCACAAAAAAAAAGAGTACATACTTAGGCGACTTTGGACGCAGCTTTTGCCATCCCTCCCACTGTCAATTTTGATTGGCCAAACCTAGAACCTATTCTCCTCCTCTATTGGTTACTCTCCTGTCTGCGTCGTGACGTTATGCCATGGGCTGCGTGACACTCTGTAGGAGGTTTCCTATAGGTTTAAACAGGCAGTGTGGGTTTACAACGAGGAAAGCGGAGGAACGATTGCAATGAATTTGTGAACAAAACCAAGCTGATCTTGTACAGACATGAGACTCGCTGTATACGCGTTTTACGGCTTTGCTCTTGGGCTTTTGCTCGTGGGTTTGCGGGAATTGTTGTTTGGTTTCGGGGAGAACCGATGCAGCATGACATATATGTTCGAGTACCCAGAATACCGCGTAAGTATCACTGCAAAGACAGCCTGTATCACTGTAGCTTTCTTTACACGTTTGGTTTGCAACTAGCAAAATGCGTTTCCTGTATTTAGAGCAACATGACTAGCTCACAATTCATTGACAGGCCATCCATTAGTTCCTCATTACCTGTTATTCTACCTGTTGTTTTGGCAACAACAAACATTCCTTATCAACAACATCAGTCATTATACAAAATTTCGATTGGCAAACCTCTTTAACCCTCTGGAATCCCTTACATAGTGGTTAAATATTTTTATTGTAAGAGATTCATGGTACTAGAAAATATTCAAGTACCATGAATATTCAAATATTCTTTATTTATACATTATTTATTTCTATATAACATATAACAAACGTATGTCTCAAAATGAAACTCTACTTGCCATATATTCAAACCTGCACTGCAACTTGAACATGTATTAAAAGTTTCGTTTGGTTCAGGAATCCTGTTTCACAACTTGATTTGCTTGTGGTCCTACATTGTCTTCTGCGCATGAATATTCACACCTGTACTGTATGTTTGTTTGTGTGCGTGCGTGCACGTTTGCAGCGCATTCAGCTTCCGAGGCGTGTCGCCCGCCAGTACCCATCATACGGACTGTATCTGTATGGAGAGGGCTCATATGCTCAGGAGACCAGGGGACTCAAGCTCACTGGGGCTCCTGTGCTCTTCTTGCCTGGGAACGCGGGCAGCTACAAGCAAGGTGAAATGGAACTAGTTTTTCTTCAGTATTTCAGTCAGCACATCTTTTGCATACATACATGCAATTTAAATAACTTTGTTTTGTTTACTTTTTCTTTAAGGTGGGTTTTGACTGTTCAGTGGGTTGTGTGCTCAATCAGCTTTGACCCTCTTACTGATTTATGAAATATTCTGATTGTTTATTATAAATAGTGGAAGACAGAGATCAGAGCTCACACACAGATGTTGTTATACTCTCTCTTGCAGCTCGTTCCCTGGGTTCGGTGGCATTGAGAAAGGCTGAGAACCTGGACAGACGAATCCATATGAACGTGTTCACCATTGACTTCAATGAGGAGTTGGTGGCCCTGTACGGGGGCAGTTTGCGCAGACAGACTCAGTTTCTCCATGAAAGCATCAAAGCCATCTTGCGCCTTTACAAGGTCAGAGGTCATGGGCAACTTTTACCTTCTTTCCTCTGTCCTCACATTTCCTTTCTGTCCATTTCTGTCCTTTTGTTAGAATTACAGGTCACAAATGACAGTTATCTAGACTTTTGTTCATATTATCCATAGTACTACCATTTACATTACATTTACATTTAGGCATTTGGCAGACGCTTTTGTCCAAAGCGACATACAGTTGGGAGAACATAGAGCGATTCTTCTTAAGGAGACAAACAGACACAGGCAGTGCTATAATACCAGATTTCAAGTGGTGCTTCAGACAAGTACAAGCTAGAAAGGAAAGGAATAAAGAGATTAATTTTTTTTTTTTTTTTTTTTTTTTTTTTTTTATGGTAACAGCAAATAGAGTTGAAAGAGATGAGTTTTAAGCTGTCGCTTGAAGCTTGTCAGGGAATCAGCATTCCGGATAGGGGTAGGAAGATCGTTCCACCAGCCAGGAACAGTAAAAGAGAATGTTCTGGATAGTGATTTAGCACCTCTCTGTGATGGTACCACAAGGCGTCGCTCACTAGCAGATCTCAGAGTTCTGGAGGGGGTGTAGATTTGCAATAGCGAGTGCAGATAAGCAGGTGCAGTAGCTGTGGTTGTCCTATATGCAAGCATCAGAGTCTTGAACTTGATACGAGCTGCAATTGGGAGCCAGTGCAAGGAGATAAAGAGAGGTGTAACATGGGCTCTTTTGGGCTCGTTGAAGACCAGCCGTGCTGCTGCATTCTGAATCATTTGTAGAGGTTTGATTGTGCATGATGGAAGACCAGTCAAAAGAGCATTGCAGTAGTCCAGTCTGGAGATGACAAGGGCCTGGACAAGAAGTTGTGTAGCCTGCACTGTTAGAAAGGGCCTGATCTTTCTGATGTTGTGCAAAGCAAACCTGCAAGATCGAGTAGTCTTTGCAATATGATCTTTGAAAGACAGCTGGTCATCAAAGATGACACCCAGATTCCTGATTGAGTTTGAAGAAGTGATTGTGGAAGAGCCCAGCTGGATGGTGAACCCATGCTGTAAGTTTGGAGTGCAAGGAAAAACAAGAAGCTCAGTTTTTGCCAAGTTAAGCTGGAGGTGATGTTCTTTCATCCACGTTGAGATGTCCGCCAAGCAGCCTGAGATCCGTGCAGGTACTGTTGGATCATCTGGTTGAGATGAAAGATGGAGTTGTGTGTCGTCAGCATAGCAATGGTAGGAGAAGCCATGTGACTCTATGATGGGACCCAGTGATGTTGTGTATATGGAGAAGAGGAGAGGACCAAGAACTGATCCCTGAGGAACCCCAGTGATCAGTTGATGTGTTTTGGATACCTCTCCTCCCCAGGTTACCGTGAATGACCTACTGGTGAGATAGGATTCAAACCAGCGAAGCAGAGTTCCTGTGATGCCCAGCGATGAGAGGGTGGACAGGAGGATCTGATGGTTGACGGTGTCAAAAGCAGCGGATAAATCAAGCAGAATTAGAACTGATGATTTAGAATCAGCTTTTGCTGTCCGCAAGGCTTCAGTAACTGACAGTAGCGCAGTCTCAGTTGAGTGGCCCCTCTTGAAACCTGACTGGTTAGGATCCAGTAAGTTGTTCTGTGAAAAGAACAATGATACCTGGTTGAAAACAACTCGTTCGAGGGTTTTTGCTATGAATGGAAGCAGAGAGACCGGTCTGTAGCTGTCAAGAAGTGAGGTGTTCAGTGTTGGTTTCTTAAGCAGTGGGGTTACCCGAGCCTGCTTAAAAGAAGTTGGAAAAGTGCCTGTGAGGAGCGATGTATTTATGATGTGTGTGAGTGCTGGTAAGACAGTAGGAGAGATTGCTTGAAGAATGTGTGAGGGGATGGGATCAAGTGGGCATGTTGTAGGGTGGCTGGAGAGGAGAAGTTTTGATGCTTCTGTCTCAGTGAGGGGACAGAAGGAGAAAGTGAGAGTGTTCGAAGTGGGTGTGGTGGGTTGTAAGTCATGTGTATGAGGGGCTAAGAATTGTTTGCTGATTGTTCGAGTTTTGTCTGTGAAGAATTGTGCGAAATCATTAGCTGTTAGTGTAGTGGTGGGTGGTGGTGGAGGGGGACAGAGGAGAGAGTTAAATGTTTTGAAGAGATTGCGCATGTCAGAAGCACTATTGATCTTGTTATGATAATATGAGGATTTGGCAGTGTGGAGTTGAGTAGAAAAAGCAGAAAGCAACGATTGGTACATACTCAGGTCAGATGGGTGTTTAGATTTGCGCCATTTTCTTTCTGCTTGCCTGAGTTTGGACCGATGTTCACGAAGAACATCAGTCAGCTAGGGGTTAGAGGGGGTAGCCCGTGCTGGCCTGGTGGAAAGAGGACAGATATCGTCGAGACAAGACTTTAAGGTGTTGCATAAGGTGTCAGTGGCTGCATCCACATCCAGAGATGAGAAATGGATAGGTGAGGGAAGAGAGGAGGAAAGTACAGAGGAAAAGTGTGAGGGTGAGAGGGAGCGTAGGTTTCGTCTGAAAGTAACCGGTAGAGGGGTTGGTGATGCATAGGTTGAAAGATGAATATTAAATGTAATAAGGAAATGGTCAGAGACGTGTAGGGGTTTGACCAGGATGTTGTCAGCGATACAATTGCGAGTGTAAATTAAGTCAAGTTGGTTGCCAGATTTGTGAGTGCTCGTAGTGGTAAGGCGTTTGAGATCAAATGAGGCAAGAAGTGAATGGAAATCTGTAGCATAAGGCTTGTTAAGATGAATGTTAAAATCACCAAAGACCAAAAGTGGACTGCCATCTTCTGGAAAAGAGGATAGCAGTCCATCCAATTCTTCTAGAAAGGTGTTTAGAATTTGGCCTGGAGGGCGGTAAATGACCACAACCTGGAGTTTTACAGGAGCTGTGAGTGTTATTGCATGACATTCAAATGAGCTATGATTGCATATGGGTGAATGTGTTGTGTATTTCCACTTGTCAGAAATGAGCAGACCAGTTCCCCCACCCCGCCCAGTCTGACGCGGAGTGTGAGAAAAAGTAAAATTCTTAGAGAGAGCAGCGGGGGTTGCTGAGTCTTCTGGACGAATCCAGGTCTCAGTCAAGCCCAAGATGCTAAGATCAGATTGTATGGAATAAGCAGAAATGAAGTCTGCTTTGTTAACTGCGGACTGACAGTTCCAGAGGCCAACAGAAAAAGCAAGAGGTGGAGTAGAGGATGTAGCGATAGGACGTAGGTTAGCAAGATTGCGATGCCGTTTGCGTGAGGAGTTAGTGCGTGGTTGAGTGACAACCGGAATATATTGAAAACACATGATAGAATTGGCAGGCAAAAGAGAGGATATAGAAAATGAAAGAAGTAGCCTACCTGTGTGCGTTGTCGGTTTCGTTGCTCGGTTAAGTCGTGCAGGAAAAGTCGCAGGTCTTTACTTTCGTCGGTCTTCACGCGAGGGCTGAACGCTTCCGCTGACGCTTCCGCGTCAGCTTTCAGATGTCAAATAAATACTCAATCGAACGATAATTAGGGGGAAAAAGCCGTTACGCCTACTGCTTAATTCACCCGAAAGCAAGGCAAATGGCTCAAATAGAAACTAAACCGAGACACTTAAGTGCTTGCAGGAAGGCAGCAATAACAATAACAACAGCTTGGTTTCGCCGACGGCTTACTAGTCTAATTTTAATAAGTGCTATCAAAACTACAAAAATAACAAAGTGCAATAAACAGTAAAACTGCACTACAAACCATTGTGTTCATGATTAAAATAATATGATGATAAGACACACCAGTTTGTGATATCAATCAGCAAAACAAGCTGTTTTGTACAGCTAAAAATAGCAGGAAGTGTATGAGACCGGAGGTCCATCAAATTTACAAGTGGCCACAGTCCGCACCTGCTCTTACAGAAATAAATATTAACAACTGAATTTATATACAAGCATTAGTTTTGAGTTGATAGGACACAAAATATATATGTTTATATTCATTTAAGGTTGAATTGCACTACAAAGTAAGACAGACAGAGCTGATGGATATCACAGAGGATACATATGTGATATGAATAACTTGGTTTTGTCTACTTTCCTTTTAAGTTGTTTTTTGACGAATTAAACTTTCTCATTACCCTCATTGTAAATGGAGAAAGAGATATTGTGAGAGCTCATTGCAACACACAGACAATGCTGAAATCCTGTATCTTAAACAGGAGATTATTGTGCTAGCAACGGCAAGGTCATGGTCTAAGAACACATAAAATATTTACCTTGAATGCAATATGAGTTGCAGACTCTTTTATCCAAAAGCTAAATTGATACATTTAAATGTAAAATCACTTAAAATCTACAAATCTGAGGATATCAAACATGTTTTATACTTTGAGCTGATTTTAGAATGCATATTATTTTGTTCCTGGTTGTGTTTGATTTTCAGCCGTTTTACTTGATGTATGATGCCAGTTTTTTTCTGTCACCATTCACAAAGTATGCAAATGTATGATGCCTATTGTTTAAAAATCTGTTTAGGTTTTAATTACAGTTTTTAGTGAGTTAGTGATTGAACATCATTGTTATTAGATAATCTAAATCCAAACCAATGATATTTCTACTACATTCCAATGGCTGCAGGACCGTCCAGATCCTCCCACAGGTGTGGTTCTGGTGGGTCACTCCATGGGTGGAGTGGTGGCAAGAGCATTGTTTACCCTGGCACGTTTCAACCCACGCCTGGTCAGCCTCATCATCACCCAGGCCTCACCCCACCAGGCACCTGTCCTGTCTTTGGATCCTTATATACTGGGTAGGTAAAATCTACAGACAGACATACATGGTCAGATACTTAGTTTGAGAGCTTTGAAGATACACTAGAGTTTGTTTATTTTGAGAGAATTTAGTAGTTTTATTCAGTAAGGACACATAACAAAAAAATAAATAAAATACAATAAAAAATTGTTGTGAATTGTAATAATTCCATAGTATTACTATTTTACTGTATTTTTGCTTACATTCATACATGCAGCTATGGTGAGCATACGAGACTTCTTTCAAAAATATAAAAGAAATACTGCTCTCCTATATAAACTAGTTTATTTAGAAGGTATAAGCTTGTGTAATTGTATGCTAACATCTGAATTGTGTGTCTGTGGTAGAGTTTTACTCTACAGTCAGGCATCGCTGGGCCACAAGGGCTGAGGACCTTCGAAATGTAACCGTTCTCTCTGTGGGTGGTGGTTACCTTGACTTCCAGGTGCGCTCTGGTTTGACGGCACTGACCTGTCCCATAGATGACCTCAATAAGATGTCAGTCGTGGTAGGTCTACTAGCCATTAAAGTTTTGCTTGAAAGATAATTTTTCATATAGAACCTGATTTGTTTTTATTTTCCTTGCCTTGGCACATCAGTGTTTTGTGAATTGGTTTTAGGCAACTGCAGTTCCCCGAACTTGGCTTTCCCCAGATCATATTTCCATCGTTTGGTACGTTTTTGTATCCTAACATTGTTTCATCAAAGTGGAGAGAGAATTAAAATCAATGGTTAATTAATTACTCTTATTTGGCTAATGAATTTCATCCTTTATAATGTGAAATGCTTTATACTCGAAGGTGCAAGGAGCTGGTTCTGGCCACAGTCCGGGCGTTCTTTGACCTTATTGAACCTGAAACAGGACAGGTTAGTCATGTTCTAATACAGTCTTGTTCTAATGTGTGTTTAAGGTGTTTGCATTGACTCATGTTTCTCTTTAGTTCACAGAGAGTCCTGAGAATCGAATGTCAGTGCTGAACTATCACTTCTTTAGACACCCAGTGCTTCAGTCTGGAGGAGAACAGGATGCCCCTGTCACTTTCTCAGGTGTGTGTTTGTGTGCACATGTATATTTATAGGCTTATCCGTTTTCATCACAGCTGGAAGATAATATCTGGCTCCTTTTGCTGCTATTTTTATCCAAATCTATTCATCCATCCTTCCAGCTCCTCCTGAGGCATGGAAGGAGGTCAACACACTCCGTCTGTTCTACAGTGCCCCCAAGGTGACAATATGTTTTATCATCTCAGGCGAAATTATGCTAGAAGCATTTGTCTGAACGTTGCACTAATGTAAACCATCGTCCACCGTTTGACAGGAAGCTGAGGTCAAGTACTTCCTGTTTGCTCTCTCCAGTCGAAGAAAGGCCTACAGTCATTTCCACTGCCGCAGTAATAATATGGTGAGAGAGACCAGCAGCATCACATCCAGAAACCTTTTGTTACAATGTTACATTTCAATTTGAAATGTAAACATTTGGCAAAATTAGGTCTAAGAGCATTCATTTTAAGTTTCTATATGTGGCATCTCAGTTGTGAAGAAAATGTTGATTTATTATTGTTCATTTAAAAGAATTTGTACATTAAATTATGTATGTTTTAAAACTACAGTCAAATAGTATAAAGCAAAACGTACATATTCTGTTCACACCAAAAAAAAAAATGTGTGGAAGTCAAAAGTTTACATATACCTTGCAGAATCTGCAAAATGTTAATTTTAACTTAAATCCGAACCCGACCTGACCCGTTTGACCTTAAAACCGTGACCCGAACCGCACCCGCATTAAATCTCCGAGTGACATGAGGCAGACAAAACACCTTTATTTTTTAATGTAACAAGCACAAGTCATTCTGAGTTAATGCGTTTATGCGTTTAAAATGAACACACGCAACCCAACGAGAGAGAGAAGGCAACATCCAACGTGTAAACAATATAAAACTATTGCGTACATGTGAACGATCTATTGTAAACAGGTCTAAATGGCTTAAGAAGCCAAATATGAGCTTTTCCTTCATAAAAAAAAAAATAAAAAAATAAAAACAATCAACTTTACTAGGCTACTTTACTGATGTAGAACTGGCAGCGGAGTCGAGAGAGAGAAAGAAAGAGAAAGAGACATATACGTGCTTACATGTGAACAATCTATTTTAAGCTAAAAGGATTAGATTAAAAATATAGTCAAATATGAACTTTTCCGTCATAAATTATATATATAAAAAAACAGTCAACTTTATTTTGCATAAAAACATAGTAATCTATAAATTAAACACAGAACGCGAGCAAAGAGCACTCCCTTTAATATAATCACTAGACCTACAGCTGTCAATCAATGTCAATACAGCTGTCGATTGGCTACAGTGCTCAGTGTTTGCAAATCCCGCTGTAGAAGCCCGGTCTTCAGACAGAGCGCGAACACAAGCACGGGACCATTTGAAAGGAGCTGCCTATCAGCGTGTACCGGATTAAGTCGAAATAGTCTTGGTTATAATTGTACCCGCAACCCGCCCGTGCCTGTCTCCAGTCCGACCCGCACCCGCACCGCACCCGACACGTCAATATTATTCCACCTGTTACGTCCATTTTTGCGGTTCACCCGGGTACCTGTCCGCGTGCAGGACTCCGTAGTCCACAACACAAAATATTAGTTGAATTGATAAAAATCACCCTGTTCAAAAGTTTACATGTGCTTGATTCTTAATACTGTTGTTACCTGAATCATCCACAGCTGTTTTTTTTTTTTTTAGTGATAGTTGTTCATGAGTCCCTTGTTTGTCCTGAATAGTTAAACTGCCTGCTGTTCTAAACAAATTCTTTGGTTTTTCAGCATTTTTGTTTGTTTGAACCCTTTCCAACAATGACTATGATTTTGAGATCCATTTTTTGACACTGAGGACAACTGAGGGACTCATATATAACTGTTACAGAAGTTTGGAAGGCTTCAAAATGAAAACACGATGCATTAAGAGTCGGGGTATGCATTTGATCAGGATAAATTGAACTTAAATAACATGTAAGTATCTTCTGTAGCTTCTGAATGGCAGTACTAAATGGAAAAAAAATCTATTTTGGTAAAATAAGAAAAATACAAATTTTCATTCTGTTCAAAAGTTTACACTCCTGGCACCTATTGCATTGTGTTTTCTTCTGACGCATCAGTGAGCAAGGGACAGGGGACACATGAACAACTTCCACACTAAACAAACAAAGAGCTGTGGATCATTCAGGTAGCAACACAGTATTAAGAATCAAGTGTATGTAAACTTTCGAACAGGGTCATTTATCTAAATTCAACTGTTGTATTTTCTCTTGTGGACTAAACATCTTTTATGTGAAATCTTATTCTGGTCAGTACTAAATAAAAAGTAAAATGCATTTTGCGTGATCCTTCTTATTGGGGTAAAATAATAAACATTTTGCAAATTCTGCAAGATGTATGTAAATTTTCGCCTTCAACTGTATATATTGTGCAGGAAAGTGCTTTTTTTTTCCCTATCATGCAGGCTGTTGACCAAGTTCCACTTTTCTGTGTTCCTTATCACAACTTATGCTCTTTGTGAATGTTCTCAGCTGTTTTGAAAAGCTATGTGTCTGTACATGTTCATCAGGAAATGACCAGCTGGCTGTATGGCTGCACACAGATGAGTGGCTCAGTGTGGTGAGTAATATTAACCACATAAATTCCTCTTACAAAAAACAGCATTTGAGAAATAATTAACAGCGCTGTTGTTGATAATGTAAATTATACTGTAAATTGCTTTCTTATCTATTTGTTCCCTATTACCCAGTGTTCAGGCAGTAGATCTCTCGTCTCAGACAGAACTTCTTCCAGCCTATAAGGTCAATCTAGTTTATTTAGTTACCTTTATATAGCTATATTTAAAAAAAAAAAAATTGACATAAATTGTTGTGTTTCTTTATAGGCTGTTACAGTGAAAATCAGTGAACTTTTGTCTGTCTCTCATCTCATTATTGACGCCTCAAACCCCAGTGGAGCACAGGTTAGAGGTTAACTTGAAGTACACATTATCATGTTCGTAATGAACTTGCATTTCATGACAGACCACATTAGCAGACATTTTCCTTCTTAAAACATGCATTAAAGGGTCAGTTTACCCAAAAATTAATCCTCAAGCACCCTCAAGGCATCCTCGGTGTATACATTTAAAATGTAGAGTTACATTAAAATAATAATAATAACAATAATAATAATAATAACTTTTCTTTAGATTGTGCTAAATATCATATGTGTAAGCTGTTCCGGCTGAATGTCGTAGGAAGTATGCATGGCGCATGCAGCGCTGATCTTGCGCTTTGTTTACAGGAGCAAAGTTTCCTTACATTAGCAAAAGAAAACCAGTTTGCTCTTGGCTTATATTGAAATTCTCTCACATTTTTCTTTACAAATCCTAGAGAAAAGTGATTATTACATTTTAAATATGGATATTTTTCTTACAAAAATGCATTGTTTCACTACAGGAGGCCTTTATTCATCCCCAAAGCCTTTATATTATGGATGAATGCACTTTATTGCTGTTGAATAGAAACAACCATCCATTGCAAATATGTTACAATTTTATTGGAGTAGTCTGAAAGAAGAAAGTAATATACACCTAGGATGAGTAAATCATAGGCTAGTTTTCATTTTTGGGTGAATTAACCCTTCAAATGATTTATTTCTAAATAATCTGTGATGGGCTCATTGTTTAAGATACTTTCTAAATGTATGATTGTCTGATTGTAGTTCGTAGTGGAGTGTGAGCTGCAGAGAGAGGAGAGCTTGACTGTCTCAGTGCAGGTGCCTCATGTGCTGTCCTTTGGTGAGCATACTTGTGTTTGCATTTTACTTTTAAGACATTTACCAGATGCTGTCATACAATGTATTGTTTTTTAGTGGCCCATTTTGTTTTCAAGACGGCTGTATGAGCTATTTTTAGACTATAGAGTTACATAAAAACCAAGTAAGAATCTTATAACATTCTTGCACTGTCATTCTTATAAGATGGTGTGTTTATTGTATGTGGATTATTTAAGATGAATGTGACTTTGTGTAGGTCTGACTGTCAGTGACATCAGCATTAACTCCTCTGGCCTTCTTCATGCACTACAGCTACAAGACTTTCATCAGGTGATTGCTCACAGCATTTCCTGTTGTTCTGCCTCCTTCCCTTTAAAACTCAGATTCTCTCTAGAGTTTATCCTCTTTTTTAAATATCTATTTATAGTAGAAGCTTTTGTTAATTGTACTAATCCCATAATTATCTTTAGAATAGTTTCTCAGGTTGAAGTTCTTTGTTGTTACACCCTGACCTTTAATTAAAATAAGACATATGCCCTAAAGCATAATAAAAGTGAATCTGTTTTCCTTCAGGTTTATCAAGCTTTCAGAATAACTATCATGAGTCACTGCAAAACCACTAAAGGTAACCGGTTGTTCAGCTTTATCTGCCATAAATGAAGCATTGTGATTTTAAAAGACTCACATGTAAACACTCACTATACGTGTTGTGTTATGCAGACAGACTGCCTAGTGTGTACAGACTGAGGGTACCTTGGTTTCGTGAAGACTCCTTTGATATGGCAAGGTAGAAAATCTTGTCATTATTCAGCCAACTTTCATCAGCTTTCCTCAACTCTTTTTTTTTTGCATCAAAGTTTTTATTTTTTTTTTTCCCACCCAAGTATTCCTTCAGTATCTGAAATCTACAGCATGCTTCACACCAGCCGCCCAGACAACGCCTCCAGTGCCCTCCTGCAGCTCCACACTGCCCCCAACTGCCAATACAAGGTATTTTATCCACATTTGTTGTTTTCTCAAAGTTAATCTAATGAGTTTCAACTAACTTTGTATTTTTTTCTTTGTAGGTGTCCATTCGGACTTCATTTCCCAAAGTGCTTGGGCAGGTGTGCTTACATTGTGGCATTTCATTTGGCATTCTATTCAACTTTTTAAACCCAGTGTATTTCTTGAATTCAAAAGGAATTGTTTTTCTTTAGATTCTGCGTTTCTGTGGTCCAGTTCTGCCTGTCTACACAGCTGTAGTGCTTCTTCTAATGATCAGGGCTCAGCTGAGCTCCATCAAAAGATATGGACATCCTGTTGAACTTTATGAGGGCATGAGTAAATCCTTACAGCTCCACAAACTGGAACTGCCTGTCCTCCTGCTGCTTCTGCTGCTCAGGTGAGTCCTGAAACAGGATTTTTTTTTTTTTTTTTTTTTGAAAATACAAATGCATTTTGTTACAGTTGTAAAATATTTATTGTTCTACCATAGGCAAAGCTGGTTTCAGGATGTCTGGTCCTCTCTGGGTCTCCCTGTGGTGGATGCTGTTCCTCTAAACTCTGTGGTGGACCTATCGCAGGATCCAAATGCCTCTATGCAGGAATGGCCCCGTCTAGTGTCCCCACTGCTCTGTGTGCTCGGTGCATCCATTGCATTCTGGGGCAGCACAGTCCTCAGAGCATTTGTCTACTTCCTGTCTTTTTTGCTTGCTCCACTACACAGGTAAAAGTAATGTTAATAACAGCTTTGTAGAAGGTGTTCTAAATAAGTAGATGATTTTTTTGAAGTGTTATGTTTTATCTAAATGTAGATGTTTTCATCTAAATTAAACATCAGACCAAAATTAACACGTGCAATGAGTTCAATATTGTAATTTTTCTTTCCTGAAAAAAAAAAAATCACGGTTTCTGCCTAATTTTTTTTTTTTCTGTTTTTAACATTGATGATGATGATGATGATGATGATGATTTTTTTTTCTCGAGCACCAAATTAGCATATTATAATGATTTCTGAAGGATCACGTGACACTGAAGACTGGAGTAATGGCTGTCAAAAATTCAGCTTTTACTTGTTTAAAGGGTACTACACCCCAAAATGAACATTTTGTCATTAATCACTTACCCCCATGTCGTTCCAAACCCGTAAATGCTTCGTTCGCCTTCGGAACACAGTTTAAAATATTTAAGATATTTAAGATATATCGGGAGCTTTATGGCTGTCCTGTTGACTGCCAAGTTAATAACACTGTCAAGGCCCAGAACAGTATGAAAGACGTCATCAAAATTGTCCATCTGCCATCAGTGGTTCAACAATAATTTTACGAAGCTACGAGAATACTTTTTGTACATCAAGAAAGCAAAAATAACTATGCAACAATTCGTCTCTTCTGCAAATTAAAGATTTCTATTTTAATAAATGCTGTTAAATGTATTAATGTAATTTTACAAAAAAGACTAAAAATTCATGGAACACAAACTTTTAAATGGTAGTGTACGTTGTTACTGTGTATGTTAGTATGTTAGATTTCTATGTTAAATAAATTTTGTTCTTTTTAACTTTCTATTTCTTAAAGAAAAATGTCATGATGTAGAGTAATGATGCTGAAAATTCAGCTTTGCATCACAGGAATAAATTCTATTTTAAAATGTATTAAGATAGAAAACACTTATTTTACACCGAAATAAGACTTTACAATATTACTGTTTTTTTCTGGATTTTTGATTAAATAAATGCAGCCTTGATGAGCATAAGAAACATCTTTTTAAAAAATAAAGAGCCTTTTCTTGTATATAAAGTATGTACACTTTGATCTAAAGTCCTGATGTTGAATTAGGAAAAAATTATGTATGTATGTGTTATAACAGCCACCCCATTGCAGTTAATAGGTGAAATTGTGAACTTTTTGCCATAGAAACTAGTTACACTAGTTACTTTTTTTTTTTTTTAAGAAATGTTTCCATAAGTCGTGTGTGACACTGTGTTTGTTTGCAGACCTTCAGTGTCTCGGGATTGTGGCACGCTTCATCGTCATTCTCAGATTCTCCTGATTATCTTTTTAAGTGTGCTGGGAGGTGTCACATGTGGAGCACTGGCTCTTTTGGTCTCCTCTCTTCTCCACCTCTACAGGGTGAGTGGTCTGTTCATTCCTTCATCAAGCCCTTTTATATACCTACTTTGTTTAAAGATGTGTTGGGTTGACAAAATATATTTCTACTGATGCCTATAATATTTCACTCATCTAATTTGAATGTAGTTTGTTTTTTTTCATTCTTCATAATTTGTCTTTGTCCAGGTCCTTAGATTACAGATGACAGAGCGATCACTGAGCCACATGTTGAACCTGGTATGAATGTCTTATTTTACATCAATTTTTTTTATTTGTAGTTGGCTCACAATACCTGTAATTTCAAAATGCTTTGTTTCTGTTAAACCAGGCACCCCAGAAAGTTTCCCAGAAATCAGAAAATGGTTTTCGTGACAGTGATTGTCACAGTAAGATTAAAGAATGTAATGGCAGCCCTTTACTGACAGAATCAGTGCTACAAGACGTCAAAGATGATCTGCAGCTCCACTTTAGTCTATCCACACTACTTACTCTTACCATGATGTTCTGCCTCCCTTCCCTTATCCACTGGAAGCACAATCTCAGGTAATAGTCATTTAAGGTATACATTTATTTTTCTCTGAATTTACATGTAAGTGCTCCAAGTAAAGTTCTACACGAGAGTAACTGCCTGAGAGTGAAGAGTAAGAGTAATTTTAATTTGTACACATGTATGTGTCTTCAGATATTGGGTTCATCTAGATCCTGACCCCTGCTGGCCTCACATTGTACCTGTGCTCATCAGCTCTGTACTGCTCATCAACTGTAACACAGATGCACTCATACGCAGGTTTGTGTGCATATCTAACAAAATTAGTCATGTTATTTTACATCATTTCAAATAGTTATGTTCATTAATGCACTCCTCAGAAAGTTTAAATGGATAGTTCATCCAAAAATGAAAATTCTGTCATTAATTACTTACCCATAAGACCTTTGTTCATCTTCTGAATGCAATTAAGATATTTTGAATAAAATCTGAGAGCTTTCTGACCCTGCATAGACAGCAATGCAAGTACCACATTCAAGTTCCAGAAAGGTAGTAAGGACATTATTAAAATAGTCCATGTGACATCAGTGGAAATTGTTGA
Source organism: Cirrhinus molitorella (assembly GCA_033026305.1). Classification (NCBI taxonomy): domain Eukaryota; kingdom Metazoa; phylum Chordata; class Actinopteri; order Cypriniformes; family Cyprinidae; genus Cirrhinus; species Cirrhinus molitorella. Next base: position 23,333,053 of record CM065122.1, on the reverse strand, counting down.
ATAAAGTTGCTATTTTTATATCTTAAACGCTGTATCTTAATTTGTGTTCTGAAGATGAACGAAGGTCTTATGGGTTCGGAATGACATATCAAAAGTTTTTTAAATTGTCTCATTATTTGTGATGTTTCTTTATTGTAATTTGAATTCATCACAAATATATAGTGAATATTATATTTACATATACAGTGCCGTGTTTGAGAACCAATTTTCTATATTTCTGCATAAATATGACCCAAAACATCATCAGATTTTCATTTAAGTCCTGAAAGTAGACAAAGAGAACCCAATCAAACAAGTGAGAGAGAAATATTTTCTTCCATTTATTTATTGAGAAAATGATCCAGTGTTGCATATCTGTGTGGTGCAAAAGTATGTGAATCTCTTGGATTACCTGTTAATTTAAAGGTAAAATTAGAGTCCACCTGTGCAGATGTGTTTTCAGTCAATGCAATGACTATCAAATGTCAGTATGTGACCTGTTTTATTCAAAAAACAGGGATCTATCAAAGTCTGATCATGTTTGTGGAAGTGAATCATGTCACTAGCAAAGGGGATTACTGAGAACCTTGGAAAAAGTTTTGTTGCTCATCAGGCTAGAAAAGGTTACAAAATCTCTAAAGAGTTTGGACGGCACAAAAAATTCACAGTCAGACAGATTGTGTACAAATGGAGGAAATTCAAGATCACTGTTACCTTCCTGAGAAGTGTTCGACCAACAAAGATCACTCCAAAGCAGAACATGTAATAGTCTGCGAGGTTGTAGAAGTTCCCAGGGTAACTTCTAAGCAACTAAAGAACTTTCTCACATTGGCTAATGTTAATGTTCATGACTCCTCCATCCGGAGAACGCTGAGCAACCATGGTGTGCATGGCAGAGTTGCAAGAAGAAAGCCACTGTTCTCCAAAAAGAAAATTGCTTGCTAAAGATCATATGGACAAGCCAGAGGACTATTGGAGAATGGTTTAATGGATGAATGAAACCAAAATTGAACTTCTTGGTTTAAATGAGAAGCTATTATTTTCAGAGAAAAGAACACATTGCATTCCAGCTGAAGAATCCTATCCCATCTGTGAAACGTGGTGGTGGTGGTGGTAGTACCATGGCTTGGGCCTGTTTTGCTGCATCTTGGCCTGGACAGCCTGCCATTTTTGATGGAACAATGAATTCTGAATTATACCAGCAAATTCTAAAGGAAAACATCAGGCCTGTTTAAGAACAGAGTCTCAAGAGAACGTAGGTCATGCAGCAACCAAAGAATGTTTAAAGAAGAACGAAGTTAATGTTTTGGAATGGTTGAGTCAAAGTCCAGACTAGGGCTATCACAATATTAGATTTTTCACACCACGGTTATTGTGGCCAAAAGAATTCACAATATCGATATATCGCGATATCTATAGAAACCTTGGGGAATCAGTCAAATTCACTTTTACTTTGTTTGTTTAGTTTTTATTTTTACCCAATGAACATAATAATACTGATACACAGGGCACAAGCATTTTCACTACTTCTTTTTAAGGTCACATCTGAGTTGAGAGTCTGGATTTTTTCCATTTTAAGAGGCATTTAGATGAGGCATGACACTGCAACCTTTTTTACCCATTTTACAGGGTTTAATGTAGCAATGTGGTCACTCAGTTTTTCTAGATTTGATTTAATCATGAAAAAAGATAAAAAAAAAAAAAGACAAAAAAAAAAACACAGGTGTCAGCGTTAAGGTGCAGTACTGCCACCTGGGAGGTCAACAAGGTACTGGCTCTGGAGTAGGCTGTTTGCGTTTCATGTTATAAGAAGTGTCCTGTTTACTTTAAATATTGTGGTTATCGCCAATGCCGGTATATGGTCACACCCTAAATTAACACAATGTCGATATTTCATGATTTGAATATCACGGTCCACACCTTAATACAATTAAAATGTTGTAGAAGAACCTAAACAAGCAGTTTATATGAGGAAACCCAGCAACATCACAGAGTTTCAGTGGTTCTGCACTGAGGGATGGACTAAAACTCCTACATATTATTGTGCAGGACTGATGAGCATTTACAAGAAACTTTACCTTCAGTTACTGTAGCAAAAGGGGGTCACACCAGATACTGAAAACAAAGATTCACATACTTTTGCACCACACACACATGTAACACTGGATAATTTTTCCCAATAACTAATTGACAAAGCAAATATTTTTTAAATTAAATTTGTTTAATTACTTGTTTCTCTTTGTCTAATTTCAGGACTAATATGAAAATCTGATAATGTTTTAGGTCATGTTTATGCAGAAATATAGAAAATTGTAAAGGGTTCATAAACTTTCAAGCGGCACTGTATACAAACTGTTTTTGAAAGTTTAGGGTGGGTAAGATTTTTAAAAAGGTTTTGTAAGATGTCTTTCATGTATTTAATTGACCCTTAATACAGTAAAAACCGCAATATTGTGAAGTATATTACAATTTAAAGTAACTATTTATTTTTCTAAATATTGTATATTTATAAATATACTATAAATACTATTACTTTCAACTTCAAAATGTAATTTATTGCTGTGATGGCAAAGCAGAATTTGCTGCAGCCATTACTCACATGATCCTTCAGAAATCATTCTAATATTCTGGAGAATTTCTTTTTATCTGTTTTTGCAATTTAATAATTTAGTTGAAACCATGATTTTCAGTCATGATTGGTGAATAGAAAGTAGAAATAGAAATATTTTGTAACATGTTTAAGGCATTAACTGTATATTTTAATTAATTGAATGCATCCTTGCAGGATAAAACAATTAATTTCTTTCTATCCAAGAAAAAAAATCTTACTGACCCCAGACTTTTGAACAGTAGTGTTTGCCAACTGGAAATCAGTTGTAACAAGTAGTAACAATGGTTGTGTGTCTGTATTTCTACTTGTATTACAGCAAACTGATGCTGAATCTGACGCTTCACCTACTGTTGCCGCTGTGTGTGGGCATGCTGGCTTTTTGTCCGCTGCACATTTACAGAGTCACTTATTTCCTGTCTGCAGCTCTGACCCTCTTGCTCTGTTCTTGCTACTTTTGACCTCCCTGCAAACTTTAAACGTGAGTCTGCACTGAGATTACAGCAAGACCGGGGCTTTGTATCAATTCAGACCAGATTAGACCAAAACAGCCTTAGAACCCTCTGTGTATTCAGTGGGATCACATGGACCAGTGACATCAGTGGACCAGCATATCCGGAGTCATGTCACTTGTCGTTTGTCATCATTTGTAGCTTCTGTACAGGGTATTATGTAGTATGTCTGTATTCATGAGCAATACCTCTTGTCCGTGAGGCTAGTTTCCTAAACACGTTAAGCCTTGGCCCGAACTAAACGTCTAAAAACCTAAGACTATATTTAATGCGTGTCTGAGAAACTAGCCTGTACTGGTGTGTGTGTGTGTGTGTGTGTGTGTGTGTGTGTGTGTGTGTGTGTGTGTGTGTGTGTGTGTGTTTTGGTGTGGGACTGTATGTCAGATTTAGTTATTATAAAGGTCAACATGAAATCATAATGGGATAGGGATACACAAAACCTCAAAATCATTTTGGTTTTCAGTGGATATTAGAATTTAATTTATTTATTTTAGTTCTTATTTATTTATTAATTTCTTATTTATTTATTAATTAATCAGTATCTGATATTTCTCTTTTCCATACTTTAAATTGTCATTTTTGGGATGCCTAAATTCTCTTGTAAAACTTAAATTATTGTTTTTTTTTTTTTTTTGTTTTTAGTGATTTATTTTTAATTTATTTATGTGAAATGGGATATAACATAATTATCTTTTATCCGTAGCAGCCTGAATTTTAAAATCAATCTACCCTGTGTACTTCCTGATCTTATGCATGACTCATCAGTGCACGTTATTTCAAAGAATTTTTAAAAATAAATATCGAGAAATGTAGCAGAGAACACTACCTACATTTGCTCCAACCCACCGACATTTTATTTTACATATTGATTCAGATCATTGCATTGTGGAAAGTGACTGAACAGTTCATAGTATCATAGTGTTCTGTTCATTTAATCTAATGTTATCACTTCCAAACAGGGCTTTTTTCATTTGATTCAAGCATTTGCCTCAGTTCTGTTTCACAGTATCAACATTTTGTAATCACATTACAGCATTATTTAGCATTTTGTATGCCTTTGCAATTTATTCTAGACACTTTTAGTATAATATTCAGTCAGTTTTTGCAAAAATTGTAAAAACTTACACACATTATGGAAGTAAAATGGGTTATGCATGTATTTTCATGTTGACTTTTAAGGGTGTAACAGCAGCTTTAGGTGTTCGTTAGGCTTTTCTGCAATTCACATGTCTACTGGATTTCTTTGCCTGTTCTGTCTTCGATCTGTCATTTCTGCCTTAAGCCATTTAGCTTTGAATGCACATGTTAATACCTGTATGTGCTGAAGTACCTCTGTGTTTGACAGATCACTTCTTATTAACACTCCTTTTGCATTAGCTGAAGCTATAAGGCAAGTCTGAGTAGCATAACGTTTCGTCTGGAGGTGTTATCTTGAGTTTCGCGAGACGTGATTGCAAAACTGGACTGACAAGCAATATGATGACTTTATACCAGTGTGCACAATTTGTGGTGTTAAACGCATCACGGTTACATTTATGGTTATAGTACAGTCTTATAACCTGAGAGAAATTATTATTAGAAACACTGCCACAGTCACAGTAGCCATGAGATTGTTGCTGTCTGCACAGCTTTTTTTTGTACTGTAATGTTTGATGAATGCTGTGATGGTCCATCTGTGTTTCTCACACATTGCTCATCAGCATCCATCTGACCCGTCATCATTTGATCTGCTCATGACAGATGATAGTCTGATTCAGGAGCGCTTTTACTTTGTCATCCTGAATCAAATGAAAGAACGGTGCCTTTCTTGCTTCTCCGATACCCATTCGCAACTTAACCTTCACGTCATTGAGGATGTTTGTCAGTCCATCCAAGTAGTCTGATATTTAAATCAGATGTCCTCCTTTCACAGGATGTACTTGACCAAAAACACTCATATGGCACAATATTGTGTCTTCTGCACTGTGAATGTACCTGAATGTGTGTGTGTTTATTATGTTGCAGTGAGCTTTGATGTTTGTTGTCTTTTTTTATGCTATGTTGCAATCTTGCTCTGCCTCATGCTGACTCTGAGCTGTTTTGTGGTGAAAGTGTGAAAGGCTGCCTTTTTTTTCTATCAATATGATTGTGACTGATTGTTTTCATTGGTGTTCACTGTGATGTGCCACAATATTTGGAGGCCAGGATCTGATTTTTATGTGTCGAAGCAAGAACTGCTAATTCAGGGTCGGATCTGTCCTGATCATGTAACAGTGAAGCCAAACGGATCCAACAACAACTCTTTAACCCTGCAGCAATGACAGCAATGTTTGTATTATTGCTAGTGAGGCTTCTGCTGTGATTCACGTAATGAAGAATTTGCTCATTCTGTTTAGACTGTTGTGATGTGGTTAATAGCTCTGCTGTAGCAGTTATTAATAGTAAAGATCCTAGAGGAATGAGGTTTTATCAGTATATTACCATTTCAAAGTTTGGGGTCAGTAAGAGAGATATAGATAGATCCAGTGCCCTCCATTAATATTGGCACCCTTGGTAAATATGAGCAAAGGTGGCTGTGGAAAAAAATCATGGTTTATTATTTTGATCTTTCATTCAAAAAAAATAAATAATAAAAAGTGGGGGGAAAGTCTCATTATGAAGTAAATGTTTTTTTTTTCTAGTTCACATTGGCTACAATTATTGGAACTCAGTTATTAAAACATTGTTTTCCCAAGAAAACAGCTCTGAGTTTTCTCCTATAATGACTGATGAGTTTAGAGAACACCTGATCAGAGAACATTCCTTCATACAGATCCTTCAGATTCACAGCTCCATGTTGGTGCTGCTTCTCCTCAGTTCACTCCACTCATTTTCTATAGGGCCCAGGTCAGGGAACTGGGACAGCCATGGCAGAAGCTTGTCCTCAGTGACACATTTTTGTATTGATTTTGATGTTTGTTTTGGATCATTCTCCTGATGGAAGATCCAACCAGCTCATTATAAGATTTCTAACAGAAGCATTTTTTTTTTGTTGGCATCTGTTGGTATTTAATAAAAACATGATGCCATGTATCTGAACAAGATGTCCAGGACCTCCGGCAGAAAAATAGGCCCACAACATTAAAGATCTAGCAGTATATTTAACCATGCGCTTGGGGTACTTTTTGGATGAGCAAGGAGGATTTTTCTTGAAACCCTCCTGAACAATGCTTTAGCTCCTTTCTTACAGCCACTTTCTTTTTTGTGAAGCTCATTAGAACAATATTCTTTGGTTTTACTCCTTGTGATAGACGATGGACAAAGGAAATTTGGCCTTTGTGTTCCTTTTATTTATAGTTCTGTGGAGCAGAAAATCATGGTTGGACAATTCATGGTCCCTATAGTCACAAGTAAATATGAATAGGAATATACTTCAGAGATATTTTGCTCATAAGAATTTCTAGGGGTGCCAATAATTGTGGCCAACATGCATCAGAGAAAAACATTTATTTCATAATGAGCTTTCCCCCAATTTTCCATTGTTTTACTTCAACGAAAGGTTCGAATTTTGTGAATTGTTTAAATTAAAAATCAAAAAGATAAATAATGCAAATTATTTTTTTTAGCTGCCTTTGTTCATATTTACCAAGGGTGCCAATATTAGTGGAGGGCACTGTATACATATATATCATAAAAAAGAAAGAAATGAATACTATTTAGCAAGGGTGCAGTAAATCAATCAAAAGTCTCAAATTACGATTTCAAATAAATGCTGTTGTTCTGAACTTCATATTTCTCAATCAATACTGAAGCAAAATACTGTTAGCATTTATAATGATATAAATAAATGTTTCTTGAGCACCAAATCACATGTTAGAATAATTTCTAAAGGATCATGTGACACTGAAAACAGGTGTAATGGTGCTGAAAATTCAGTTTTGCCGCATAGGGAAAAAAAACATTACAAAGAAATTGTTTATTTTAAGTTTTAGATATAAAAAAAAAACAACTTTGGTGAGCATTAGAGACTTAAAAAAAAAAAAAAACTTACTGACCCTAAACTTAAAAGAACAGTTTGCCATAACAGGTGATTGAATGGATTAAAACAAATAATAAATTTGATTGAAATTCGAATTAAGATTTGAATTTATAAATTGTAATAAAAAGCTAATTATAAAGCTAATAAATGTTTAGACATTCTGACGGATTTATGTATATATCTGTTAAGAATCTTGATGTATTAACAGGTTTAGAATATGAAGGGGCACTAACCTGAAAACCTCAGTCGAACCATAATCGACCTTTAGTGAAAAATGAGATTGGAGGGAACAAAAGCCTAAAAGCCTGCACATTCCACAGTCATATTCTGTGTGACAAACATTCAGTATTTCTGTTGGTTTCGAGTGGGGTTCCAGACTGGGCTTCAAGTTTAGCTGTGACTGTTTTGACTTTTTATATAGACTGCAGTTCACTGCCTCATGAACCTAAATGCTGTTGTGCTTTAATATAAATGCAGTGACTCACTCATTACAGTGACTTGTCTGTAATGAAGAGTTATAAATCTATATTGTAAGGAAGTGATATTGTGTCATTTGAAAGCTGGGTTAATATTTTAAAATGAAAACATTAATCAGCAGTTGTAAGTAAATTGAAAAAAAAAAAAAGAGTTATAGTTGATACAAGTGTAATTCTAGTGCTGTTTTGCTTGGTTTGTGGTGCTTTTGTAATGAACGTATTTCACTCGTGTGCAGTAACTCTGAAACTGTAAGAGTGTAAATGAACCTTTATGCTTCTTTTATACAGTTATGTGATGAAGCAATGTCTGTCAGCACATGTATGCTAACATATTAGCACTTCTATTGGCAGTCGGACTGATTTAACGTCATTGGCTTGCACCTGTTTGGCCAAACAGCAGCGTCACTGTGATTGGTTGTGATTGTCTTAATACAGTGATTAGGGCAGTTCATGCTTATTTCTGGAGCATCCTTTGTTGTCATTTAATATAGAGACGTGCTAGAAAGTGTCAGAGATGTTGTGCACCTGCTTTGTAATTATTTGTTACAGTGCAGGATAACAAATTGCCTATTTATCTCTAAGCTTTGTATATGGTGACGTAACAAATTGAACATTCTCAGGTTAAATAACGTGTTGTGGAGTCAGTGGCTTTTAGTGTTTGTATATCTTATCTTGTTATTTTAACCCAAAATATGTGCAATTTTTTTGAGCACTAATGCAGTTCCAATAAAATTGTTTATTCAGAGTTGGTTGTCAAGTTTTTTCTGTTTGTTTGTTTGTTTGTATGTTTGTTTATTTATTGCCAATATGGTACATGAGTCATATGGATCACTTTATTATTTATTTTATAGTGTAAATAATTTGTGTGAATTGCTGACATTGTAAGTTATTTCAGTATTTTTCAATATATTAATATAATAATTTATTTATTTTTGTCTCTTTATTTGGTTATTTAAGATAGACTTAAAAGTACCCAGGATATTCTTGTCAATATTGTGCATATGTATCACTTGGTTTATTTATTTTTGTTGATTTATTTTAGTGTAAATCATTTAAGTTGTGTAAACTGCTTATTGTGTAAATTGTTTCAATATTTTTTCAATATAGTAATTTTATTTTTTGTCCATTTATTTATGACAGTTAAGAGTACCCAGGATATACTTTTATTTATATATATATGTATATATGTGTATATATATAATATATATGTATATGTGTATATATATGTATATGTGTATATGTATATATGTATATATATATATGTATGTGTGTGTATTTATATGTACATAATAAATACACATAGTATGTAAACATAAATTTTTATTTTGGATGCGTTTGACAGCCCTAATTATTATTATTATTATTATTATTATTATTATTATTATTATTATTATTTCACTTTGTGTGCATGCTTGACCATTTCAAAGAGTACCCAGGATATTCTTTCAAAATAGTTTGTATTTCATTTGACTTAATTTTTTTTTTATTAATTTTTTTTTTTTTCTCTTTTCTTTTTGTATTATTTCAGTCTGTTTTTTATTTTAGATTAACAATTTCAAAGAGTACCTGTGATATTTTAAAAATGTTATTTTGTGTGTGTGTGTGTACTGTCCCTTTAAAAAGTGGGCAGTATGTGTTAGTAATGCCTCAAACATCTTGTCAGTGCCATTTTAATTCCTGCTAATTAGTCACATTTAATAATATTTATCTTTTTTTTCTCAGCCTAACAGATGGCTGTTAGTCGTGCTGAGATTTGGCCACTGCAGTTGCCAAAACACCATTTGACTGGAGATGTTGAAGTTCTTTCATCTCACTGGAAAGACAGATAGCTATATAATCAAAACACGGCTTCTTCTAATATCTGATGCACTGTTAAAATTGCTTCACAGAACAGTCCTCCTCTCCATTCATAAATACATAAATCATTTGGCCCATACAGCTCATTGATAGTCAGCAGTATTTACTCTGAGGATGGCACAGAATTAATGTGAACAGGCATGTCTCGAGTGATATCCAGGTCTATGAGTGTTCAGAATAAACCACAGGGTATGAATACAAATGCTGTCCTCAACAAAGCACAGGCTATGGAGTCAAGTACAGTCACATTAAACAAAAGATTCATCTACACTGGAATGGAAATGTGGTACTTAATGTTTCATACCAGAGGACTCAGCTTTGACAGATTTTTTTTTTTCTCCTGTCTAATGTAAACCTTTAAAGAATATATATATTTAAACAGTTTTAATTGGCATTAGTTAATGCAAACCAATTTTTCAAGTGACACAATTTATCTGTTAAAGCCTGTTCACACCAAGCATAATGATGATAAATATCCTACTTATTTTTCCCATTAGAGTGGGAGTGGCAATTGCTAAATGTTATGGGTCTGACTTCTCATCTGCATCCAGCAACTTTTTTTAGCTGTACAAAACTGCTCGTTTTGCTGCATGTTGGTGTCTTACCATATTATTTAATTGTATTATCTTTATTATGAACACATTGGTTTGTATTTCAAACAGTTTTACCATTTACTGCACATTGTTATTCTTCTCGTTATTTCCTTATAGAGTGTTTTTCACAATGCTTCATCAGCCAGCCATATTGGCGGCACTGAACTAAACAATGCTACTGAACCAAAAGAAACTTGCATATTTCGCTGATTATTGCTGTTAATAATGGTCAATTATTGACATGTTTTGGGGTGTACTAATTGGTCAGGCCAGGAGAAACGTTGAGTACTATAGACTGCCAAAAGTTATAACAAATCAGGGAGAAGAGTGCAAAAGATGTCTGTGGTTGGCCAAACTGAATCAGGACTTCCAGGGCAAGAATCTTGACAACATTCGTGTTTGTTCTGATCATTTCCAGTCAGGTAGGTGAAATATTAGGCTATATCTTAATTAATTCTGCTCATATGTATCTTTACCACCTATTAACTTTTGTTTGTCAAAATATTGTGCCTTTTCCTGCTTCCTAAATCCTTCTCTCTACGATTTAGCAACTTCCACATGTTTTTTCTGTGGTTTAGACAGCATAAACATATTCAACGTAAACAACGTATTCAGTAGTACGTTAACTGTACAATCCATGCTGTTGTTTACATCTGAGTATCAAACCAGTGTGCTCATAATTCATACATTAAAGTGATATGATAAGACACGGCAATTTGCAATATCAAGGACCAAAATGAGGTGTTCTGTACACATTGCATGCGCTTAGCGCCAGCATTTCTGATGCATTTTTTGCCACATCTTTGTGTTTATACCACCAATGGTTCAGACATTGTACCCTAAAGGTGGTGCCATGTTTAAGGATGATAATGCACTAATACACACAGCAAGACTGGTGACATGTATTGGCCACAAAAGGAGGCCCAACACCTTACTAATTGTGGTCTAAAACCAAGTGTTTCAGTTTCATTGTCCATATATATATATATATATATATATATATATATATATATATATATGAAGTGGTATTAATACTTTCACAAGGGACTGTAGTTATCATTATACAGTAGTTAATGTTTTTTTTTTCAGTGGGCTTTTTAATGTTAATTATACTATTGTTCATCGCTTTAAACCGTAATGCTGTGCAAGTAGGCCTAATGTTATTGCTATTTAACGGTGATTGCATAATCTTGACTAATTAAACCTTATTATGAAATGTTATTGAAATCTTTATGGTCTGCCGAATATTTACTATAATCTGTGGATAAATATAAATAAATATTGGAAAAAGTTGAATTTGAAAACTGAATGATCACCTACCACGTTTTCTCTAAATAGACCTACTGAACAAAGTAACAAATTGCACAACAAACAATTTATTTGATCTGCATTATTGTTCAGAAACTGCATTATAATAATAGTCTGGATTGATCAGCCCATACAAATGTGATGTGAATCTCTAATCACAGAGGTTTGTGTTATTTCTCCCAGAGCTCTTGTGTGTGCAGGACAGATGTATTCCCCAGCAGTCGCCACCCCGCCACTCTCACACAGCCTCCAGCTCTGGGGCGCCTTATAACTGCTTTATTACCACCGCTGCATGCGCTGCGGGGAGTGACATGAAGACGGACCGAACCGGGTGGTCACGTCCACAGGGAAGCCGAACGCCGTTTTCTGGTATAATTACACCAGTCGTTGAGATCAAGTATTCAGCAGCGTGAGATCAGATACATCGCGCTGTAATCCAGGATGTTATAGCTCATCTGTCAACCTGTGCAGAAGGGAACTATCTATCCCCTCAGTCGTGATTTCTGCTTCGAGTAGGCGACATAAAACCTCGCTTCAGTGGACGAAGAGGCCCGGAATATAACGACGCCTCTCTGCCAAAAACGAATCTGAGGAAATAAGGATAAAACAGTGTCATTAACGCATGTTAATCGCCTTTGCGCCGCGGATTTTGTTGGCGTTTCCATGGACACATCACGTTGATGCGCAGGTACGCGGTTACACAATGTACTGTGTTTTGATGCATGCTGTATGCAGCCGATATGTTCAAAGACATGTGTCTTATGATTCAGCAGTTTTAATGCCTTATTACATCTTGGGATTGACTTAGATTAGCATATATCTTATTTGATCGCGGAAGATCCTAATAAAGGTGCATTAGCGCGGCTGACTCAGAGCTTCAGAAATACATTTGCGCTGATGATGGGTTATGTTAATGCAGCATGCTGATTCTCTGCATATCATGATGTGTGTGAATACATGACGAAGGGAATTCCCTGCGTTATCCGATAGCGCTGCATGCGTGTCGTGAGAAAAGCCGTCACGGCTCTATGGAACTTGTGTGCGCGCCGGGCTTTACCTGCAGATTTCAAAAAAAAAAAAAAAACCCCTTCATATGATGAATCTGCTGGATCACACCTAGTGGCTCGAGAGCAGATCGAACTTATTATGACGTAATACACGCTTCTGCTGAGTAATAAAAATATATTAGCCTACATAGCTATTATTATATTTTTTTTGTTGATTATAGTCTTTTTTCCTCGACAGCATAGACTAACGTTGCGTCAATAAATAAATAAATATGATTATTAAAAAAAATAAGGCTGATTAGGTAGATAAGGTAGATTAGCCTAAACTGCTTAAGACACTGAATTCCTCCTTGCCTGCCCAAACGAACCGTTCATTTTGCGTTGTACAGACTACGTTTCAATTAGATTTTAGCAACGATAAAAGTTATATTACAAGTTAGTTAGAGTATCTTTATGCCAAATAAACCCTAACAAACTTAAGTCGCGTTTGCGTGAGGAGGTAACCATAGCAACAGCAGCCTATGCTGATCTGGATTTTTCTTTTGCTATTGAAAGAAATACGAGGTAGGTCGACAACGCAGACTGAGTTTTGTTATTTTCTATTTTTGTTAACTTACCAAAATATTTCTTGGCCTATATATTAAATATAATTGTTTAAAAAGTGTGTGTGTGTGTGTGTGTGTGTGTGTGTGTGTGTGTGTGTGAATATAATTCAAATGCGTATAGAAATCCCTTTAAAAATCAACTTACTGCATAATTTGCATGCTGATTTTGATATCCTTATTACTGATGCTGCAGTACTCTCCCAGTCATTCTATATACATAATGCTGCATCACATTTTCATTTAGCAGAGAGATGGGTAAGATGTGAGGGAAAGCAGGAGGCAGCACAATGATTGATGATTGTTTGATTACATTAACCATTATTTTCAACATAAAAAAACCCTGCAGTTCATAGCATTTTCTATTCCCTGCGACAGTTGCAAGAAACCACAAAGTTTAACAAAATCCTTAACAATTATACACTTATGGTGTTTCTAAAGATTTGTTTGGAAATGGATTCCGAAAACATTTGTGACCCTGGACCACAAAACCAGTCTTAAGTAGCACGGGTATATTTGTAGCAACAGCCAAAAATACATTGTGTGGGTCAAAAATTTTCTTTTATGCCAAAAATCTTTAGGATATTAAGTAAAGATCTTGATTCATGAATATATTTAGTAAATTTCCTATCGTAAATATATCAAAACTTTTTTGAAAAAAAATTTGATTAGTAATATGCATTGCTAAGAACTTCAATTGAACAGTTTTAAAGGCAATTTTCTCAGTATTCAGATTCAGATCCTCAGATTCCAGATTTTCAATTAGTTGAATCTTGGCCAAATCAATGGAAAGCTTTTATATTCAGCTTTCAGGTGATGCATAAATTCAGTTTGTGGTCCAAGGTCACATTTATCAATTATTCAAAAGTAAAGTTAATGGATGACACCTTAAAAGCTGACATGATGTGCCAAAGGTCAGAAAACTGTGTAGAAGTTTGTATTTTTGTATTCTGCGTAGCTGCTGTTCAAAATGAGTTGTTATATAGAGAGGGGAACAGTTATGCTTCTGTGCCATTCCCTGTGCCAGCTTCCCAAGGTGCCCGTTATGTCAAGAAGCAAGACTGCAGTAACCTCCGCTAATGCACACAGGGGTTCCCAGTGATAGCAAACACTGCATTTATTCATAGGTGAACAGACCTCATTTACTATTTAATGGGCTGTAAGATCAGGTGTCATCCGCATGCAAACACTGCAGAAACCCTCTGTGCTGACATCACCTCCTGTAACGCATTCATACACACATGCACGCTCGCTCAAGCAGTTTTTAGACATGCAATACACTGTCATTCTGCAGTGTAAGACTTCTAATTTAAAATGTTGCAAACAGCAAGTGCACATATTGCACGTACAATGTTTAATGTTTGTCAGTATTGGTGAATAAGTACACTCCCAGTTACTCCCAAGTTTTTGAGCAGTAAGATTTTTAGTGTTTTTTTTTTTTTTAAAGTCCCTTCTGCTTACCAAGCCTGCATTTATTTGATCCTAAGTACAGCAAAAACAGTAACATTATGAAATATTTTTACTGTTTAAAACAACTGTTCTATTTGAATATTTTCTAAAATGTAATTTATTCTGTGATTTCAAAGCTGATTTTTAGCAACACTACTCCAGTCACATGATCCATCAGAAATTATTCTAATATTCTGATTTGCTGTTAAAAAAGCATTTATTACTATTATGTGTAAACAGCTGTGTAGATTTATTTCAGGTTTATTTGATGAATAGAAAGTTCAGAAGAACACCATTTATCTGAAATAGAAATCTTTATAAATGGTTTATTATCACTTTTGGTCAATTTAAAGCATCCTTGCTAAATAAAAGTATTAATTTATATATATATATATATATATATATATATATATATATATACTGACTCCAAGCTATTGTTACAAAAGCATAAATGCTTGTCTTTGGATCTTTCTATTTATCAAAGAATCCTGACGAAAATGTACTCAACTGTTCTAAATTTTGATAATAATAATAATAATAATAATAATATAATTATGAAAAAAAAATTCTTGTACAGAAACTCTGTATATTAGAATGTTTTCTGAAGGATCATGTGACACTGAAGACTGGAGTAATGATGCTGAAAATTCAGCTTTAATCACAGGACTAAATTACATTTTAAAATATATTCAAATAGAAAACAGTTATTTTAAATAGTAAAAATATTTCACATTTTACTGTATATGCTATACCTTGGATTAAATAAATGCAGGCTTGGTGAGCAGAAGAAAAACAAAACATTTTTAAAAAACATCAAAAAACTTTTGACTGGTAATGTACATTTCAAAACGAATCAAGATATGTATACTTAAGGCTCATGAAACATATCAGTGTCATATAATACTGTAGTATGTACTGTAGTATTTTCTCTTTACTGACCTTTCTTTTTTTTGTTCCTCTCTCTCTTTGTCATTTTCCTTACCATTTCCCATATTGTTTCCCTGCTCCTCACTCCTATTTATTCGATTCTAAAGACCCTTAGTACTGCGATATCTTAATTAAAGTTATATACATTTTTTTCACTGTTTATTCTTAGACAGAATATGTTTACGATCTTCTCTTAGGAGCCGAGAAGGATTGTGTTTGCTAGCTGGAACCCACTGACCAATCAATGGAAATAACTGAGCTCTTTTAGATTCATTAAAGATTAATTAAATACCTTATTCTCAAATCGTTAAGGTCAATAGCCACTATCATAGCCAAGTGCTCTAGCAGACGACAGGCCTATCTAGTCCTTCACCTGTATGTCCAGACAATTACAGTTCAGCCCAGGTCTGATCCAGGATTCAGGTCAGCGTCCTCCATAGTTCCGACTTTTTCCTCAAACCCACCCAGTCCGTAGGCGTGCTCCCACACAGTTGCCACCATTCGCCCCTCTCTTGCCACAGCAGTTCTCCCGTCCAGGCCCCGCTCCGGCCCGGCGTCAGGCATGGCGCCTCAGGGGCGGGAGCACCTGGCCACACGGGAGTCTGCAGGTCGTAGACGGAGCCCAAATGTGCGGCACACACTCAGCCCGGAGAATCTTCGGAGCTTAGCTGAGCGTGGTGGGGCCGAGCAGGCTGGAGTTGGACTCCTCAGAGCCAACAGTGATACGGACCTGGTCAGTTCTCAAGGGCGATCCTCACTCACAGCTTCTACGGTAGAGTTCACTCTGGGTCGTGGCCAGAACTTGGTCATCTCATGGGACATCAAGGAAGAGGTGGATGCCACGGACTGGATTGGCATGTACCACATAGGTAAGAATTAGTGTTATAGTGACCAACATCTGAATTCTAGTAGTTCTGGGTTTTGCTAATATGAACTAGTTGTGTAATGCAATACACCTTTACCTTTCTCTCACAAAAAAAAAAAAAGATTTGATCTAGTCATGTTGTATGAATCTATCAAATTCGGTGACCATGAACTCCTTAGACATCTAGAAAAAAAAAAACTCTGAAGGTGAGCATTTTGCTAAATATATGGAGTATAATTTTCATTATAAATGTTTCTGTTCTTTAGTATTTAATTTACATTTAAATAATGAAAGGCACAAATATTCCCTGTTTCAAAAAAACAAATTGGAGTAGAAATATAGTAATGTTAACTTTATTAAAAAAAACTTAATTCAGTGTAATTTAATAGTTTGTGTACAAATTAGTTCATTTGAATCAAATCGAAATCCAAGCTTGTTATTTGGAATTGTGCAATTTGTTGAGTTGAGTCATTGAAACTTTAATTTAAGCAACCTGTGAATCAAATCACACACACACACACACACACACACACACACACACACACATTTATTAAACAATAACAGACTCATTTAACCGAAACAA
This sequence comes from Cirrhinus molitorella, assembly GCA_033026305.1. Lineage (NCBI taxonomy): Eukaryota > Metazoa > Chordata > Actinopteri > Cypriniformes > Cyprinidae > Cirrhinus > Cirrhinus molitorella. Next base: position 23,316,290 of record CM065122.1, on the reverse strand, counting down.
ATTACAAATGAGCAATACGACAAGTAATTCATCCAGAAGGCAGTTACATAAGAAGATGAGTCACACAAAATTAAAAAAATGCTTGCAAAAGTACAGCTACAACAGAAAGACACAATAATGTGACCCTGGACCACAAAACCAGTCATAAGTGTACATTTTTTGGAAACTGAGATTTATGCATAATCTGAAAGCTGAATAAATAACCTTTCCATTGATATGGTTTGTTAGGATAGGACAATATTTGGCCGAGCTGAGGGTGCAAAAAAAAAAAAAAAAAAAACTGTGAAAATCACCTTTAAAGTTGTCCAAATTAAGTTCTTAGTGATGCATATTACTAATCAAAAATTAAGTTTTGATATATTTATGGTAGGAAATGTACAAAATATCTTCATGGAACATGATCTTTACTTAATATCCTAATGATTTTTGGCATAAAAGAAAAGGCGATAATTTTGACCCACACAATATATTTTTGGCTATTCACGCTAATTAAGACTGGTTTTGTGGTTCAGGGTCACATACTGTATCATAAAAGCAGAATTTAAATTAAAAGCAGCAGGACTGTACGAGACATGCTGTTGGGCATGTTCACTACTAGATGATGATAGACAGATCCATTCACCCGCTCTGTCCTTCAGTCCTCCTCCTTAAACACTAAGATCACAATCCTCACTGTCATGTAAAAATATGAGACCGGAGCAAAGTGATACATCTGGGCACAAAGCCACTAACCATCGGATTGAAGGCCAGCAAAACTTTACCTGCGCATGGATCTTATCCCTAAGGGGCTCTAAGTTTCGACAACTAAGCAGACATTCAGTAATGGCTTCAGTGTAATCTGCTCTACATTTGTTCATTAGTTGATGACTAATGCTGCGTAATGTAATTTACAGACCCACTGTAGATTCTTAACTGCTAGTGAAATTTGTCATCATTACGATGCAGTGTTTGGCCAATTGGGTTTATTCTACTTTCTGTACCACCAATTCTAAAAATAAATGGGGAGGTGGAATGTATTGAACTGTTAGAAACATATGCGCACGCAAATACAGCATGTAATCATGATTTTTTTTTTTTCAGATGAGACCTGTCCCTCAAATATGTGGGACTGCAAAAATCGTGGGGTTAATGGTACACAATGTGGTCAGATTTTCTGGAGACTGGAGGCAGGACCGTACTTCCTTGAAGGTGAGTGACACAGCAGCCAACATCTGACCTCCACCTTGATCTTATAAAATATTTAATGGACCAGGAGGTTAGACAAAAGTAGTGATACAGGTTTTTGAAATTACATTTGCTTGTTTTACATTCTTGGTGCCCATGATTCATCTTGAAAAACTGAACATGTTAGCAGTGCTTAAGGTTATAAATATGAAGTGTAATTTTCTTTTTGGTATCAAATATGCTGACTCTACAAATATGATGGGCAGATTTGTTATGCTGGCACTCTTCTGGTTATCTCTTCTAGCTGAGACAAGGATCTGTTTTAAATACTACCATGGAGTAAGTGGTGCGCTGAGAGCCACAACTCCCTGCATCACAGTCAAGAACCCCAGAGCCTCGGTCAGTTTGAGTGTTTTTGTGTGTGTGTGTGTGTGTGTGTGTGTGTGTGTGTGTGTAGACATTATTCTTTTGACATCATAGCTGACACATGGTATATTTTATATATATACACACACACACATACACATATATATATATACAATGCATAACTTGAAAACAGCATAAGTTACACTCAAATGTTAAAGGGTTAAATCACCCAAAAATAAATAATTCTGTCATTTCTTATTTGAACTAGCACTTTAAGGTTTAGGGTCTTTTTTAAGATTTCAAAATGCTGTACTGTAGCTGTCTTGTTCGCTACAGGCCAGAATATGATTGTTTAAGGTTATACAGTACATGAGGTGCTGAGTGCTAAATGGCTGTTTGACTGCTTCCCCACATCTGTGTGTTTGGAGGTCGGACATTACTCAGTTCCCATAAGTGCAGGCCATTTATCATGTCACTGGATGGATATAGGGAACTCAGTCATATACATATGGGAGCTCCTTCCCTCCTTAAAATACTTATTATTTATCGCTGTAAGTCTGTGTATGTTGCAACTCATATCAGTTTATCTTCTAGGTCGACGGTCAAGGTGAAGGACAGCAAGCTTCAGACAGCAGCCGAAAATTGGTCAGCTTTACCCTATCAGGTAAGGTTTCTGTGTGTAAGATACAACAGGCAATGATCCAATGCCGATTTGTACTCTTTAAATAACTGTCAGTGACTTCTAATGCTTGCAGATTTATTCAAGCTGTTTTTATTGCTAATTGGACTGTTGTTTGTTTTAGATATCCGGGCTGTGGGGTTGAAGAAGGGGATGTTTTTTAACCCAGACCCGTATTTGAAGATGAGCATTCATCCGGGCAAGAGAAGCTGCTTTCCGACATTTTCTCATCATGGCCAAGAGAGACGATCTGGCATTACAACTAACACTACTAATCCTTTGTGGCACGGAGAGGTGACACACACACAAAATCACAAGGAAAAATAAACTCTCGAAAGCAGGACATGAAAATATAAACATGTTTAGAGTCAAATAAACAACTGCTGAAACAGTTCAAACCAAGATTTATTTATCTTTTTCTTTACTTTGTTTTTCCATATAGAAACACACTTTTGTGGCTCTTATGACAGACGTCTTAGTGATTGAGGTTAAAGACAAGTTTGCTAAAAGTCGGCCAATTATTAAGCGCTTTCTGGGTCAGCTGAACATTCCGGTGCAGATGCTACTGGAGAGACATGCATCAGGGTGAGCATCATGGCAGCATCTTATCTGATCATCACCACACTATAATATGTGATTTATGTAAATAAACATGATTCTGAGCATAAATGCTGTGATTGGTCAAAATATATAGTGTTGTTATAGTATATATATATTAGTGCTGTCAAACGATTAATCGTGATTAATCGCATTCAAAATAAAAGCTTATGTTTACATACTATATATTTGTGTACTCTCTATATTTATTATGTGTATGAAAATACACACACATGTATGTATATATTAAGGAAAATTATTTTAGATTTATATCTAAAATATTTAGATTTATTTATCTAAATGGTATACAGGTATAAATATATATACATATAAATATTTAGTTTTAATATATACATGTATGTGTGTGTATTTATATGTACATAATAAATATACAAAGTAAACACACACATATAGTATGTAAACATAAACTTTTATTTTGGATACGATTAATCGTGATTAATTTTGACAGCCCTAATATATATATATGTATATATATATATATATATAAAACACAAAAGTTTTGGGTTGTTTTTGAAAGAAATCTCTTATACTCAGCAAGACTGCAGTGAAATGGTAATATTGTTAAATTATTGCATTAAATTGATTACAAATTGTCAATAAAGACATTTGAATAATGTTACAAAATATCTCTGCTTCAAATATATGCTGCTCTTTTGAACTTTCTATTCATGAAAGAATTCAGAAAAAAAAACACAAACAAACATGGTTTCCACAAAAATATTACACAGCACAACTGTTTTCAACACTGATAACAATAAGAAATGTTTTTAAGCACCAAATCATTATATCAGAATGATTTCTGAAGTATCATGTGACACTGAAGACTGGAGTTATGACTGCTGAAAAGTGCTTTGCCATCACGAGAATAAATTACTTTTTAAAATAGAAAGCAGTTATTTTAAATTGTAACAATATTTCACAATATTACTGTTTTGCTGTATTTTTGATCAAATAAATGCAGTCTTGATGAGCATATTATCATAAAAAATCGTACTAACCCTAAACTTTACAACAGCACTTTATGTTTGTAAATAAATATGTCTGTTTTTATGCTTCAGGAACCAATCGCTGAGCTTCTCTCTATGTCGTCGTTTGCCCACTGATCATGTGAGCGGTCAAATGCACTTTAAAGTGGATGTTACATCTATGGGCCAAGATGGTAAGACCACATCTACATTTACGCTGACATAGGGCTAGATTTACTAAACAGGGCAAATTAGCATTAGAGCGCAATGTCATAAAAGCGCCAATGGTAGGGGAAAATTATAGTACATAGTACATAGACGCAGCCAGATCATTTCCATAATGTTTAGCGCAATCTACCAAGAGTAGTGCAAATTACTGCCTGCTAAAAGACATGCTTTTTTTTGGGTGTTAAATAGTGGCACAAATACCAGTAATTTTACGAGTGCAAATGTTAGTGATTCATTTCAATACTCCCCCATAAATTTTGTGTCTGAAAGAGAAACTCTTACAAATGCATCTTCAATAAGGTCAGGTGCAAAAATACTTTCTTTAACGCTTTTTCTTTAATACTTTCTTTTTAAATCTTTTTAACGCCAAAAGACGGTTTGCTTTGGCACAAGCTGTTAGTAAATCTGGCCCTAGGCTGTTAATTTTCAAAGGTTTTGAAATAATTTTACCCACTTCTCATAGACGTTTCCCCTGAGACGATTCTGGGGGCAGCAGCCCTCAATGGAGCTCCTGGAACCCCTTCAGATGATGAAGATCTGCCCCATCCTCTCCCTGTCACATCAGCAGGACCTTCCCCCACTGGCTCCCTGGGTTCCCACAGAAATGGGGAAGGGAGCAGCATTCAATCCCCAGACACAGAGATGTATGGTACCACCCTGGACGATGAAGCCCCATCTTCTCCTGACCCACTCCAGTGTTCTTTCAGTGAGCAGCTCGATGCCATTGATGCCCCTAAGGGCCCGGGAGATAGGCCTTTTGGGGCAGCTTCTCCCAAACTACGATCCAGCTTTCCCACACATACGCGCCTCAGCGCTATGTTGCATATTGACTCAGATGAAGATGAGGAGAGGTCCACTGCTACGGAGGCTACACCGTCAACATTTAATGGTGCTTCAAGGACTCAAAACACCCCACCAAAACCACCAATTTCGGAACCCGTGTTTGAAGAAACCATACAGGAACCTTCAGAAGAGGCTGGCCTTGAGTCTGATGTAGAGACTTTGAATATAGGAACAGAAGTAGCTCCTGAGCCAGAGGTCGTGCCAAGTTCAGTGGCTCCTGAGGTGGAAACCGCCAGTCTGATAGAGAGGCAAGAAGAAGAGGGGGAGGAAGTGGAGGCCGAGGAGGAGGAAGAGGGGCTGGCACCCAGTGAGGAGCTGGCAACTGAAGTTGATATCTCTTCAATGGCGTCTGACTGCTGCCCCGGCCTTGTGTCTGCTTCTCAGGTCAGTTGCAGATTTACTTAAAGAAAACTGGGTCAGTGACATTTAAGAATGTCCACAATCTTTTAAAACAGTGTTGTTCTTGCTAACTAAAATGAATAAAAATATTTTTTTGTTAAAGGGAACCCCAGTTATTAAGACTTGTATGGCTTAAATATAACATAAAAAATGTATGACTGAAATATGTAGTGAAAAACCCATGATTTACGTTATTTTAAAAATGAATAAAAAGTTATGTTTTATACATATTTTGGACTATGGGAGGTGCCATTATTTCATTGATGTAAAATGGTTGCACTCGGTGAGCTACTGCTGCTACCTGTTGCTATTTTTACCGCAACATGGAATACACAACTCGAAAAATAAAATGCTGATATGAAAACCACAGCTACTGAAAGAGCTTATAGGTGGCAAGCTGTGGTCTACTAAAAACCTCAAAGGCACCAGGGCTAAAGTGGAGAGAAAAAAGGAAGTTTTATTCATCCATTTATACCATCCAGGCATATTCCCACTCTTTTCTCCACTTCTTTTTGCCAGGAAACCAGTGAAGACTTACATCCTTCTCTTGTTGCCCTTCAACCAAAAATTACAACCAAAAGCCACACAATGTGGCATTGTATAAGTATTTTATTTTTTGAGTTGTGTTGCAGTAAAAATAGCAACAGGTAGCATTTTAATGTACTTCTTCACCCAAGTTTGGGTTGTTCTGGTTTTTGCACTAGACCTGAAATATTTGATGGCAATAAATACAGAGAGAGCTAAAGGTAATCCTTCTCTGTTATCTTTATAGGAGGCAGAACAGGGGGCAGAGGCAGCCATTGACCCAGGGGGAGAAGATCTTTCAGATGATCCACCCACAACTTATGAGGTTGTTGAAGAAACCGTTCCAACCAATGAGCCAGAGAGGGACGCTCCGAAACCAGAACCAGCAGCCAATGAGGAAGAGGAATGTGAAGATGTGACAGAGGACACAATGTCTAGAAGATGGAGTCTGGAGGCAACAGCCGGTGTGTCACAGGAGGATGAAGAAGAGGAGGAGTTATTGCCATCAGTAGAGGGAGAATCTGTGGATTCGGAGACCTTTGTTACTGAGACAGAATCAGAATTAGGTATTCACAGAATAACTGAGCTGACCTTCGCTTGCCGATTCATTTTAAGATATGAGTTTAGAAATGCATCATGAACATCTGTGTAAAATATTGCAGGTGTCCCTCAGATCAACGGAGACCAGCGTGTTCCATCTCTGCCATCTGTTAGACAAGACATCCACCGATATCAGCGTGTGGATGAGCCCTTACCTCCCAGTGAGTGTGTGTATGTGTTTCTGTACGTCTGCATGTGCTTCCATGTGATTTAAGTGTGTGTAAATACTTTGCTTATGTGTTTATGTGTTTGTTTGTAAAGAGTTTCGCCAAATTGCGTTATGTCATTTACTTAATCAGATACCATCACACTCTACTCTCCATTCACATTTCCCAACTTTCTTTCCTCAGACTGGGAGGCTCGTATCGACAGCCATGGCCGTATCTTCTTTGTGGATCATGTGAACCGCACCACCACATGGCAGAGACCCACTGGCCCACCTGCTCCTCAGGGTCTGACCCGCTCCAGCTCTATACTGCAGATGGAGCAACTTAACCGCAGGTTAGATTTTTTATTGACAGGAATTAATATGTTTTTCACATTTCATTATTGCAATGCTGAAAATCTAACTTTAGACTGAGAGGACACACCCAGCAAACAGAATGTTCCTGTAATGTTTTCGTTTCTAACGTTCTAAGAATGTTCTTTAAAGGTGTTTATCTTTATAAGCTTACATTAAGGGGCAATATTTGCCCCCTGGAATTGATTTCCAGGTGCATTTTTTACATTTGTTTGGGCAAATGTTAAAACTAAATGTGGTCTTTAATGTCAAATACTTAAATTTAACCAGTTACTTGAATTAATATTTAAAACTGTTGCCAGTAACAATGTTTAAAATTGTATCTAAATTATACATGCAAAAATCATTATTGTAGAATATTGCTCTTTATATTGTAATAATGATTATTAATATCAATATAGAAAACAAAATAAAACATTTGTTGTTTAGTTTTGGGCACGTCACATTCTGGCTACCTAGACAAACACGTTGGTCCATGACGTTAGCCAAGTCTAGCAAAAGTTATGCAAAAACTCCAGTTATAATTACAGAAGCTACGAAAAAAATATTTTATTTATATTTAATATTTATTTTATTCTGATCTGCACTGTGTTGTTTATGATGAGAAAATTCACATGTATTTTTCAGCGCTGTCTAATCTAATCGTCTCTGATTGGCCAATGTGTTCCTAAGTTCAACAGAAATGTATTTAAATGGTTACAAGGCTCAACACTTTACAACAGCGCGTAAAAGCAATATGATGCAGTGTGAGCGAATCTAAATGTAATTCCTCAAATTGACACTTTTTGTTAGTTTTCACATTTTATTTGAATTGTGATAGCCGTAATTCTTTGTTTAATTTAGCAGGGGCATTTTTTGCCCCTTCGTCATTGTTGGCATTTTTGCCACAAGCCTTCGTTAATTTCTGACCCTGATTTACATTTACCTTTGTATGTACAAGTCAGTGCAGTAAAAATGCAGTAATTTCAATAGGAATCCATGGAATGTGGAATTTCACGAGTGGGACATGTGAAGTGAAACAATTCCCAGCATGGATTTCACATCGATTTCAAGTTTTTTTTAAAACTGTTAAGACTGATACTTTGTAAAAATACTGGAAAAAAATTCAACTAACTGAAACTGGAAATGGAAGTTGAATTGTTATAACTTTTTGTCCACCTAAAAAAAAACGCTGAAACCCTGAAAACTAAAAAAATCCAGTAAAAATGGCAGAAAATTATTGTGACAAAATGAATGGAAAAATTATACTCTACAAAGTAATGTAAAACATTACTGAATGTATGACTGCTGTATTTTTTCTCTGGCAGGTATCAGAGTATTCGTAGAACAATGACCAATGAAAGGTCTGAGGAGCAAAGAGTGGATGATCCTCCTTCTGAAGAGACAGACATGCCTCACTCCGTTAGTGGTAAGCTGTCAATCAAAGTGAGAACCACAGATGATAGAGTTTAGGAAAGTAAATGACCACTATGCTCAGATAAATGTAAGATGGCATTGTCTGGTTGGAATAAGGGGTTTCTGTTGAGTCTGTGCTTGTTGATTTGTCTGTCCTCGTGTAGAATACCGGAGGGATGGCTTAATGGGTCAAGCCAGCTCACGTTCTCGTCTGGCTTTGCTGCTTCAGTCTCCTGGTGCAAAGTTCCTCTCCAGTCCAGACTTCTTCTCTGTTCTACATTCTAATCCTGTGAGCTAAAGCACACAGAGACACAGATATCAGATATCAGAGTCATTGATAATGCATAGCCGGCATTATTACAAAGCTATAGAGCACCACACATAACGTGGGGAAAAAACAAGAGAACATGGCCACAAATTATAAACTGTGGGAACAAATTAATTTGTGGCCACAATATCTTTTTTAATTCTGAATGTCATGTTAAAAAAAGTGCAAAAGTGCAAAACAGTGCAGCATTTTTAGAAAGTAAGGGCAAATGATTTGTACATTATCAGCTTACTACATAGCTATTTACCTACTAAATGAATACATGGACATGAAATATTAAGTTGCAAAATATTTTAAAATATTAAAATGTCAAGAAATATTAAGTGTCTTAATAGATTACTTGTATATTATATTATATTATGTTATATTATATTTTTCTGATTTTGTTCTTGTAAAGGTGAGTTTATATCTCACAATTCTGACTTAATAACTGGCAATTGCATGTTATAAAGTCAGAATTGCAAGATATAAACACAATTTTGAGGAAAAAAGTCAGAACTGAGCAATTCTGACTTTATAACTCCCAATTGAGAGGTTATATCATGCAGTTCTAGGAACAAAGTCAGAATTGCAAGTTTGTATCATGCAGTTGTGGGAAAAAAGTCAGAATTTTAAGAGAAAAAGTTAAATCCAGTTACATTTGTATTTATTTTTATTTAGTGGCAGAAACAGGCTTCCATAGATTTGTGAGCTTCGAGCTATCTAAGATTTCATGTTCATTTTATATACTCAAACACTAAAGTACTCTTAGGTCATTTATAATGGCACTAATTTGCTATTTTAAATTGGGTTGATATGAGAGAAATTGTAGAATAAAATAAGGCTTGGAAATAGCAGTGGTAAGTTGCTACAGGTAATGCTACAAACTATTTAAATGCACAGTGACTTGAATCAATAGAATCAAGTATTATGGAAGCTGTGCAATGATTTTCTGATTATTGCTTTTTTTCCCGTTTTCTTTTAGAGTGCCTATCGCATGTTCACAAGTAACACATGTCTGAAGCACATGATCAGTAAAGTTCGACGGGACGTCCAACACTTTGAGCGGTACCAGCACAACCGGGACCTAGTCAACTTCCTCAATCTGTTCTCCAACAAACAGCTGGAGCTGCCACGGGGCTGGGAGATGAAACACGACCACACTGGGAAGGTGTGTGTTTGCATTTTTTTCTCCCTTGGGAGAACTGTGCACCTGTTTCTTAGGAGCCTCATATAGTCCCACATATGAGTAGTCATGACAGCACAAACTGCACAGACAGAAACTGAAATCTGAGTTTAGGATGTTCATGCAGACCCATCTGGTTGTCTTCTTAATGCCTTAATTAGTGTCTCTGACAGGACCAATGAACAGATGCTTGTCTTATTTATTCTAATTGGCCTGTCCATTCTTTATATTTCAGCTGATGTTTCACAGACGGTTCTTTGCTCACACTTTCTGTCTGTGTTTTTGCACCACAGCCCTTCTTTGTGGATCATAACTGTCGTGCCACAACATTTATTGACCCAAGGTTGCCCTTACAGAATTCCCGGTCCAGCGGCCTGCTGGCTCACCGACAGCACTTGTCCCGTCAACGCAGCCACAGTGCTGGAGAGGTGAGAACTGTAGCTCCTGGACGTTGCTCCAGCACATAGAAACTTAATGTGCCGTAGTTTCTCTAACAATAATACTGAGTTAATTGCTTGTATCTAAAAAATGTAAATGGGGCACGCTGAATTTGTGATGCCTCCTCTTTCAGGTGGCGGATGACTCTCGCTCTCCGAGTCCTCCTGTCCAGGGCCGTTCGTCAAGAAACAGTCAGTATCAGGACTTGGTGCCTGTTGGTGAGTGTGCACTCATATGTTTACAAAGTGTGACATATCATCACATGTGCACAGACAAATTACACATCTATGTTTTTACAGCTTACAATGAAAAGATTGTCGCCTTTCTGCGACAACCCAACATTTTTGAGATTCTGCAAGAGAGACAGCCAGAGCTCGTGAGAAACCACTCCCTTAGGTACATTTTCCTACAGTTTTGTGTTTCAATAACAGATGTCGACAGAGTGCAGAATTTCATACTGTACATTTAAAGGGTTAGTTCACCCAAAAATGAAAATTCTGTTATTAATTACTCACTCTCATGTCGTTCCAAACCCATAAAAATTTTCATTCATCTTTGGAACACAAATTAAGATATTTTTTATGAAATCCGAGAGCTTTCTGACCCTGCATAGACAGTGATGCAATTGACACATTTAAGGCCCAGAAAGGTAGTAATGGCATCATTAAAGTAGTCCATGTGACATCAGTGGTTAAACTGCATGCAAAGAAAACAAAAATAACAAATTTATTCACCATTTTCTTCTCTTCCATGTCAAGCAGCGCACGCTCACAAGAGTATTTGTTTTGGCGTATTCTCGTAGAGCATAAAATTACGGTTAAATCACTGATGTCACATGGACTATTATATCGATGTCCTTTCTGCCTTTCTGGGCCTTGAATTACTTGGTAGTTGCACTGCTGTCTATCGAGACTCAAAAAGCTCTTGGATTTCATTAAAATTCCTTCATTTGTGTTTCGAAGTTAAACAATGAGGGTGATTAATTAATGATAGAATTTTCATTTTTGGATGAACTATGCCTTTAAGAGATTGTTCTACAGCTATAATAGCTGAATGCTAAAATATATTTTATGTTGTTTGGCTGTGTTTCAGAGAGAAGGTTCAGTTCATTCGCAATGAGGGGCCAACTGGGTTGGCCCGTCTGTCCAGTGATGCAGACCTAGTTATGTTGCTCAGGTTAGTTTTGCATCATATTTAATTACAGCTAACCATGTGCCTGCCTGTTTCCCTTTGCTTGAGTTATGCATGCATTAATTGACTGTGTATGTACCGTTCACTGAATTTTTTTTTTTAAGGGAATCAATTTATTCAACAACCATGCATTAAATTCATCAAAAGTGACAGTCAGGACATTTAAAGTGTAAGGATTTGTGGCAGAAATGTTTCCACAAAAATATTAAAGAATTAGTTCACTTCCAGAATAAAAATGTCCTAGTAAGGTTTTTGAGAAAACATTCCAGGATTTTTCTCTGTATAGTGGGCTTCAATGGGAGCCAACGGGTTCAAGGTCCAAATTGCAGTTGCAGTGCAGCTTCAAAGGTCTCTACACAATCCCAGCTGAGGAATATTTTTAAACAGAAGTACACAGACAAAGAACTAACCGCTCATGACCTTTCCAACATGATTACATAATGCGTAAAGCAGGGTTCCCACAGGTCATTTCTGGAATATCATGGAATTTTAAAAGATCTATTCCAGACATTGAAAGTCAGGGAATTGTATATGTTTTGGGGTCCAAGTCATGGAATATCAGGGATTTTTGTTTGTTGCTTTAAATTTTAGTTTCCATTTATCAAAATGTAATTTTTCTATACCGTGTTTTTTTTTTTTTTTATCGTGTTGTTTCACACGTTTTGCCTATTTTTATGGTTAGGCTATTTTTCAGCGCCATTTTATTCTCTTCCCTCTCGTCAACTAGCTGTACCTGATAACTAAGGCAAACATGCCAGGAAAATGTAAATTTCTTTGGCTACAAAATGACCACTTCCAAGACTGGGTGTTAAAAGTAGACGATAGAAAAGCAAAAACTAAACGTGAAGAAATAAAAAGACTGAATGATGAACTTGATTACAAACAGAAAATCCTTCAGAGCGTATCCCCTGAAACCATAAAAAACATAAATTAATTTCTGTAAATATAGTACAGAAAAATATCAAAGTGCATTTAACGGGTAAAACACACACACACACACACACTAAAAAAAAGTAGTGATTATGTGAGTTTTGTACAAAAAAAGGTCTGTAATCAAGTAAATAAAGCTTGTAATTGGATGGATCCGTTCATTATAGGTCATGGAAATTTACATTTTTAGTCAGTGAAAGTCAGGGAAAAGTCATGACACAAAATTACGCAAGATGAGCATTCGTGGTTAAAAAGTATATACATTTATATTTATGTTTTTTTTTTAGAAAATAAGCGAACGTTTGAGTAGATAAGACCCTTATTCCTCGGCTGGGATCATTTAGAGCCATTTGAAGCTGCATTAAAACTTGGATCTTCAGCCCGTTGGCCACCAATAAAGTCCAATATATGGTAAAAACCTGGAATGTTTACCTCAAAAACCATAATTTATTTTCGACTGAAAAAAGGAAGACATGAACATCTTGGATGACATGGGGGGGGTAAGTGAATTATCAGTAATTTTTTCTTTGGGAAGTGAAATAATCCTTTAAGCACCACCACTACTGATGATAATAATAATAAAAAATGTTCCTTGAGCATCATCAGCATATTATAATGGTTTCTGAATGATCATGTGACACTGAAGTAATGAAGTAATGGCAGCTGAAAATTCGGATTTGCCATCACAGGAATAAATTACATTTTAAAATATATTAAAAAGTAAATAGTTTTTAGAAATTGCAATACATTTTCACAATATTACTGTTGGTATTGTATTTTTCTTGGTGTGAACAAGAGACTTTTTTTTTAAACATTAAAAAGTCTTTAAATCTGAAATAGACTTTTGAACTTTTGAATGGTATTGTATATGTTTTAAAAAAATAATAATAATAAAAAAAAGCTGTGTACATATTTTATAATGGCCTGACTTTATACACCTAGTTCAGGTTAGGATACACATATCTGTTACCTGGCCCTCTCTCCTTGCAGCCTGTTTGAAGAGGAAGTGATGTCTTATGTGCCGCCCAATGCCTTACTGCTCTCCAGCTACTGTCATGCCTCCCCACAGAGTTCCCCTGGTGAGACGCCACATGACTCAAACTCACATCTTAACAAATAATACCCTGTTTCCCCCTTTTTCCTGCCTTGTATCCTCCATTACAAGACTAAATTATGAGCTAATGAAAGTTGAAGACCCTGTGGACTAATCTGTATGTTTACCTGATCACGCACGTGTTTAAAACTGTTATTTTGACTGTATATTTTTGCTTTTAACTGTTAGAAGAGCTCTGCATGGATTTGCCAAGGTAGGTTTCATCCCAGTTTTTATTCCAGTTTTTCACATCTTCTCTTGCTCACAGGAACTCCACGAGCCAACGCTCGAGCCCCTGCACCCTACAAGCGGGATTTTGAGGCCAAACTAAGAAACTTTTACCGCAAAATGGAAACCAAGGGCTACGGACAGGGGCCGGGAAAAGTGAAGTGAGTTCCATCTTTAAAAATATTTGATAATTCTCCATCAACAACAAGCATCTGATGTCCACCAGTCCACCACAGTGGTTGGTTTAAAGAATTTAAATCCTGTCTAATAGTTGATTGATAAATTGATCAATGTCCATATTTTTTTCAATTTGAGTTTCAATTTCTACCAATAAGTTATCATTGTAGACATTAACATTTGTTCTAGGTGAGGGCTTTACGATTTCCGTGATGCGAAAAATGCGGACCGAATCGCGAAATTACTGTAGAAGGCAGAATGTCACAGAATTTGCCAAAATTTTGATGAATAAATCAAAATTATGTCAGTAAGCTTAAATCAAAATGCGATATGGTGTCTGTGAATATTAAGATTCAAAAATACTATTTCAATATGAATAAATGTTTGAATAAAGGGCAGAGATGCACAAAAACTATATATTAATATTTTATATAAAAAAACTATTAATTAGAGATGCTTTTAATTAATTAAAAAAAAAAACAGAAATTTAAGGAAAAACTTTTTTAAGGTTAAACTTTTTTTGTTTAACTTTTAATAAATTGCTGTTAAATTGTGTTTTATGATTATATATGATTAATTAGACATGCTTTTTGAAATGGTTACATTCATCTGTCCTTTTTCAGCTTCTCTGGTTTATTGTGTCCTGATGTGGTTTCATTGCCTTTCTAGGTTAATAATTAGAAGAGATCACCTGCTGGAGGACGCTTTCAACCAGATTATGTGTTATTCTCGCAAAGACCTCCAAAGGAGCAGGCTTTACGTCAGCTTTGTTGGAGAAGAAGGGTTGGTATACATCATTTCTGTGCTTATTATTTTGACCTGTATATTATTAAGATCATTTAAGTGAGGTTTCTACATTACAGCAGGCTCTCATCTCATGCAGACGGCAAAGCTGACTCATAACTGTATTTTGAATTTAAATAATTAATTTAAATATAGTTCACCAAAAAAATACAAGTCTGTCATTAATTACTCAACAACATGTTGCTGCAAACCTTGTACATTGTGTGTTTTTCTTCAGGCTGGACTATAGTGGTCCGTCCAGAGAGTTCTTCTTCCTGGTTTCCCGTGAGCTCTTTAACCCATACTATGGACTATTTGAATACTCAGCTAATGACACTTACACTGTGCAGATCAGCCCCATGTCAGCCTTTGTGGACAACCATCATGAGTGGTAATCAACTGATGGATAGATTAATTGAATTGAATTTAGAATCTCCAATTCTATTTTTTTAGCCTAATCTTGTCTTCTTTAGGTTCCGGTTCAGTGGACGCATCCTGGGGCTTGCTCTAATTCATCAGTACCTGTTGGATGCATTCTTCACGCGACCCTTCTACAAAGGCCTTCTTCGCATGTGAGTCTTCATTTTAAGCACTTGAGGATGTAAAATCTGTATAATTCTGCTGCTTAATATGCAATAATCTCTTTGCAGTCCATGTGATTTGAGTGATCTGGAGTTTCTGGATGAGGAGTTTCATCAGAGTCTCCAGTGGATGAAGGACAATGACATTGAGGATATGCTAGACCTCACTTTTACTGTCAATGAGGAGGTGTTTGGACAGGTACTATGTCTTATTGGTGTGTGTTTGTGTATGTTTGGCTGATAGCATTAGTATATTTAAAGGACTAATCTAGGATTTAGCTGATCTCTCAATATTTGATGGTAAATATTTGAACACCGTAACATTTAGAAAATCTCTAAACACTCCCAAGAGGGTGGCTGAAAGTCTGAAGCATATGGCACACAAAACTGGAAACAGTTTGGTTGAATTCTACAGTATTTCCAGAAGACATGTATGTTGCGCTCTTTAACGTTTTGCCTGGAAACAAAAATGTTGTGATGCCAAACCTTCTTATTTACTTAAAGGATTAGTTCACTTTTAGAACAAAACATTACAGATAATATACTCACCCTCTTGTCATTTCTCTCCATATAATGAACTTCCAAAATGCAGTTTAAATGCAGTTTCATAGGACTCGAAATGATCCCAGCCGAGGAAGAAGGGTCTTATCTAGCAAAACGATCAGTTATTTTCTAAACAAACTGTCAATTGACATACTTTTTAACCTCAAATGTTTGTCTTGTCTGGTCTCTGCCATGCGCATGCGTGGTCTGTGATCTGGGTCAATACAATTATGGATGGGGTATGTCGAAAAACTCCCATCTCATTTTCTTCCCCAACTTCAAAATTGCCCTATATCGCTGCAGAAGAACAAACCCAGTGTTTACAAAGTGAACATACAAAGAAGATCAAATGCCCTTCAGAAAAAAAGGTAAAACAGCGTTGTAGGACTATTTTGAAGTTGGGGAAGTCCATTATATGGTGAGAAATTCTGAAATGTTTTCCTCATTAAACATAATTTCTTATGACTGAAGAAAGAAAGACTTAGATGACAAGGGGGTGAGTACATTATCTGTAAATTTTTGTACTGAAAGTGAACTAATCCTTTAAAACACTACGTAAACATGAAAAGATATTAGAATATATTTTATTTAAAGCGCGGAAAAACATCAATACATACAATTTCTCAAGTTTAAGTCCAGTTAATCTACTCTTCTGTCTGATTTGTTTGTCGGTCGGATATAATGGGGAATTCTGCATTCTGATTGGTCAGATCACCTGTCAATCAAGCTGTTTGCGAAGAGTCAATGGGATTATTGGGAAGTTATCAGAACAAGATTATGACTGGAAATTTGAAGTTTTTTCAGAAATTTAAAATCAGTTTTAGTCAGTCTAGTCATTGTGAAAGTTTCTTTATGTCAGATTACAGAGCGAGAGCTGAAGCCTGGTGGGTCTGGCATCCCTGTGTCAGACAAGAACAAGAAAGAGTACATTGAACGCATGGTGAAGTGGCGGATTGAGAGAGGTGTGGCCCAGCAGACAGAGAGTCTTGTGCGAGGATTCTATGAGGTATGATGTCATTTTAAATCTGTGAATATTAATGACTCATGATGAACTCTAGTTGATCTGAGACCGTGTGACTGCGCAGGTGGTGGACGTCAGGCTCGTCTCAGTGTTTGATGCCCGAGAGCTGGAGCTGGTGATTGCTGGGACAGCGGAGATTGACCTAGCCGACTGGAGAAACAATACAGAATACAGAGGAGGTATTTTATTGAAACAGGTTCAGGTTGTTTCACATCAGGATATTGTAATGCATATTACAACAGGATTTCGTAATGTGATTCTTTTTTTATCTCTGTCTTTGAAGGTTACCATGACAACCACATAGTGATTCGATGGTTCTGGGCTGCAGTGGAGCGTTTCAACAACGAACAGAGACTACGACTACTTCAGGTACACCCAGATCTCACAAACAGCATGGGTTTGATATACTAGCATTTAAAAGATTGGAGCTATTTATTTTTTTTAAAGAAATTATTACTTTTGATCAGCATGGATGCATTACATTTATCAAAAGTGACCGTAAATACATTTATAATGATTTAAAAGATTCAAATAAATGCTGTTCTTTGAAGTTCTACTTAGCAAATCATCCTAAAAAAAAATGTATCACAGTTTCCATGAGAATATTAAGGAGCAAGTGTTTTCAACATTGATAATAATAAGAAATGTTTCTTAAAGGATTAGTTCACTTCCCAAACAAAACTTTCCTGAAAATTTACTCACCCCTATGTCATCCAAGGTGTTCATGTATTTCTTTCTTCAGGTCACAAAGAAATTAAGGTTTTTGAGGAAAACATTCTAGGATTTTTCTCCATATATATAGACTTCAATGGTGGCCAGTAGTTTAAAGGTCCAAACTTCAGTTTCAATGCAGCTTCAAGGCTCTATATGATCCCAGCTGAGGAAGAAGAGTCTTATCTAGCAAAACAATCAGTAATTTTCTTGAAACAAGAAAAATGTATATACTTTTTAACCACAAATGCTCATCTCGTGATGTAGTTGTATCAACCCAGTGTTTAAAAAGCGAACGTGCAAAGAAAGTCAAATGCTCCTTACAAAAAAAGGTAAAACAACAATGTCGGACAATTCTGATGTTAGAGGAGAAAATGAGATGTTTTTCACCATACCCTACCTTTTTGATAATGCGTAAAGACAAGCATTTGTGGTTAAAAAGTATATATATATTTGATTTAAACCTGCATTTAAACTGCAATTTGGACCCATTGCCCACCATTGAATTCCACTATATGGAGAAAAAACCTAGAATGTTTTCCTCAAAAACCTTAATTTCTTTCAGACTGAAGATAGAATGACATTAACATCTTCAAAAAAATTATTCTGGAAGTAAACTTCTCCTTTTTTATTGAATGATTTCATGTCACACTAAAAACTGGATTCATGGCTGCTTAAAATTCAGCTTTGACATCACAGAAATAAATGGCGTTTAAAAATATATTATAATAGAAAAGGGTTAGCTTGAATTGTAATAATATTTCACAATATTACTGTTTTTACTGTATTTTTATTAAATAAATGCGGTCTTGGTGAGCATAAGAGACAAGTCAACATGTGCTTTGCTTTTTTCCAGTTTGTTACTGGCACTTCCAGTATTCCCTATGAGGGTTTTGCCTCTCTGCGGGGCAGCAACGGCCCACGGCGATTCTGTGTGGAGAAATGGGGCAAAGTGACCTCCCTCCCACGGTATTTCTGAGCTTTCTTATGTCCAGTGTCTCACACAAGGATCTTACAATGACTTTTATGTTTTCCCACAGTGATTATCAATCACCGAATGCCATATTGTCTTCATATTTTTGTGTAGGGCTCACACCTGCTTTAACCGCCTGGATCTCCCTCCCTACCCCTCCTTCTCCATGCTCTATGAGAAGATGGTCACTGCTGTGGAGGAGACCAGCACCTTTGGTCTGGAGTAAGCTCTCATCACAGCAAAAGTGCTATTGATTTATTCTTTCCCAGTTCTCTACAACCCGGCTTACCATGAAGGCTTTATTCTCATCCCTCTCTCTTCCCTACTACCTTGGTCATTGGACACTTCACAAACGGAACTGGAATATATGCCATCAAATGACTCATTGGGCATGTGCCAACTTCTACTCTATACTTCGACTCCAAATCCTGTGATGACTGCATTCAATTCCTCACACAAAAACAGACTTACACATTCACAGATATCAGAGCTGGAGTCTCGATCATCTGGTTTTGGTTTTTGGAATGGTCTAGACCAGAACATTTCGATCAGGGTTGTAGGGTTTGCCTTTTGTTCTCGAATGAGCTGCTTTTTAAAGTCCAAAGATGTTTCATTACAGTAATGTAGTCACTCTGTTCCATATCTGTAGGGTTTGAAAGAACAAACATGTGATAGTTTTTGCTGCAGGGCTTTGTCATGGAGATATAATGTCGGTCACGAAGAACTTTTTTGTTTTCAGAGGTTTCAATTCTTGTTGGTGGTCTGATTCTGGACCTTAATGATATTGATCTTGACTGCAGCTCTGAAAACACACCAACTCGTTCTTTTTTTCCATCTTTAAAGAGAATGAAAACACACAACAGCATGCACACTCTCTTATAGAGATTCTTGCACCAAATGTAGTGGTTGTAGAATAGCAACCTGGCACGTCCTAGGTTCAAACCGTGAACTAGAAAGTTCCTCTATCACCTCTTGTGCCCTTGAGCAAGACATTTATCAGCCGACTGTTCCAGGGGACTGTAAATGTAGTAATTCACTTTGGTTGGTCGACACTGATTAACTAACAAACACCAACACTTAGTACTTTGTAACATGCACACATTTTTTAATCCACTTCTCAACCTTTTATGCAACCCACAAATGTTACTAAAAAAATATGAATGTATAAACACTGATCACCATGTGCAATGTGTGCAACAGAGTTTTGTGTATCAGGAAAGGTAGATTTGTTCTTAGAGTCCATCATAAGGAGACCTATTGCCCTAAACTGTGGTGACAGACACAAACAGTGGCCTTGAAATTATCTATATTAAAATGTATAGCTGGGTAACATAAGTTAATAACATGGTGATGTGTGCAGTCCACTGGAGTAACTTAAAACCAGGGCTGCGGTGGTTAAAACCAGTCAAAAAAGACAAAGGAGCTGCTTCTGCTATGGAAAAATAAAGGAAATGATTAGAAGAAATGTTTTAACATGTGTAGGGAGCAGTAAGCCAAACTAAAACACCCTTGCACAAGTGGTATGAAGTGTTTTGGAAATAAGACATAATAATGGAACAATCTCTAAGCAGGAATTTCCATTAAATGAACCACAGATAGAAGCTCAACACTAAAATAACAGATGAAAATGTTCTCATTTTTGGGTGGCAAGTTGCACCCCTCGTTTACAGACATGTAGTTTCCTTTTGTGGTCCCTTTCCCAAGCCCTCAAACATGCACACACACACACACACACACACACACACACACACACTTAGCAATACACAAATCACACATTCACACCACACAAATGCTGATCTGGCCAAAGCACGGATCCTAGGATATGGATTTGTCTCAAAACAGCTCCTTTCTCTATGTAATTGATCTTTGGATAAAATACTGCATGCAGGGTCAAAGAAGCAGTACCTGAGTTTGACCCTTAGATGGCGTTGTGTCATAGCTTGATATTGCATGCTGGAATTAGTGAAACAACACGAGTCCAGATTAGCTTAATTTGCATGAGAAGTTGCTGTTAATCAGGGGTGGGATGGGATTGGGGACAAAAATAAATAAATAAATAAACAATGTCATTTCCATACTTTTCATACTTCATCTGCGCTGTTTAATCTTTAAGAGTCACTGATCATGTAAAATGATGCTGATGAAGGAACCATCACCTGAAAACACTTGGTGAAAATGTGAACCTGCATGCGGTCCATGATGTGTCCATATTTGTATATAGCTGTAATATATGTATGTCCGTCTCGTCCTGTGTTAAAATTATATTTTGCACTGAATGTACCAGAGATTTGTGTGCTAGTCTGGTCTCTTTTGGTGTTTGTCTTTGTGATTTGTCATCTACTTTCATTTGTTTGGCAAATACTGGTACTTTTCCCACTGACACATACAGGCAGATTTGAAAAGTGATGTTAAGGCCATGATTTACATTTTATCTTTCTTCTTGGCCAATCAAATTGAACATATCAGCTTACTCATTGAGTTTGTCTTTCCATGTTCCAAAGTTCAGTACTTTAGTTGTAGCAACAAGAAACCCCAAAGCTTCAGACCTGACCGTTTTAAGGTGCAAAACAGAGGATCAAACTAAATATAGGTTATACACAGAAACAAAAATAATTACTGTTTACCAAATGCATGAGTTATGAATGACTTATTTTAAGAATGCATATATCATCACCGCATTGTACATTGTTGGTTAGGCCATATGTGTTTTCTTTTATTGGTATTGGCCATTACTGGATAGCCTAATCTGTTTCTATCCCACTTATTTTAAGATTGAAATAAATATTTAGCACAAATTTTAAGAAACAGTCCTATAAGGACCATTCTACAGAACTGGTGTAAAGATGGTGAAAAAATGCCTTTTTCCCCACAAAATTTGTGTGTATACAATTTGTACAATATCCAAGGTGCACATTTCTAGTAATTGTGCCGGTAGTTCTCATATTGTATTTTCAGAATGGTCTGGAATATTTGTCCTCTCCCTAAAATTGTCACTACCGAAACACATTACTATATCTATTTAATTAAAGGGGTTATACTGACCTATTAAGATTTTTCTTACATCTTCCTTATATATATATATATATATATATATATATATATATATATATATATATTTCTAATTTTTTAAAAGGTTTTCAGAGGTGTAAATCAGTAACAATTGCAATTTTAACAATATTTCAAATGTGATTTATGAGATTTGTCATATTTTGAATCCAGTTTTCTTTGTTAAAGGCAAAAAGTTATCATACTGATTTCAAACTTAAGGATTCATTAGTTTGAATATACATTGAACTAAACACTATCATAACATCTTAGTTGATAATTCAGTATACTTTATTTTTGACAAAACATCTTGTTTCAGTAGTGACAATAATGTTTTGGAAGTGACCACAACATTACAGAATTTTAACCCACATACTAAAACACTAAAACATACTAAAATACAAAACATTTGCATAACTCTACTCAAATTTTGTTTATTTTTCCCCAAATAAAGACTAATGTTCCCTTTTGTCACTACCGGAACAATGATATGTTTTAGTCGTGACTGTTATGGTAGTGACAATTTTAGATACATTTAAACCTATAGCTCAAAAATGCTAATCAGCACATGGTTAGCTAGCACAGTTCTGACAGTTGTACACATATGAAAACTAAATGTTATGGGATAACTCCCCCAAAAAGTGTTTAATTATAGAAAAATTGTGTTCGGTAGTGATATTTATTTATTTATTTTTTTAAAGTTACAGACAAATTTTTCATACTTTTGAACACATTACCTCAAAATAATGGGCCCCTATACTCAAGATGTAACTATGAGAGAGAGAGAGAGAGAGAGAGAGAGAGATACATTTTTGCTGATCATAAATGTAGGGGTCTAGTTAAAATCAGTCACAGCCAATGGACTAAAACACTGTTTCGGTAGTAACATGAAAATGAGGGACTTTTTTTCATAATTTCTCATAATTTACAAAGAAAATACATACATAAATACATATTTTTGAACTTATTTTTTTTTTTAATCAAAAAGATATTTTAAAAAACAACAATGTAAAAAAAAAATGCAAAAATGATTTAAATATAATTGTTATAGCTTCTATCTATCTATCTATCTATCTATCTATCTATCTATCAATGGGGCGAATTCTAACGATCGATGATGACGCTGGTGGTGACGTAGTGCCTCGCTGCTAGTGCTGGCATCAGAGCAGAATTTGAAACCGTGGAACCGGTGGACAAGAGCAGAATCCTAGAATCGAAACCGATTTACCTCAGCATGGACTAATCAGACAAGCGTGTTGACTCTCTCTTCAGAGTTTATTAGAGATAGTTTGTCCGCTGTTGTTCCCGTAAGAAGAGGAAGAGGGTGTCCGGTCTAAACTTTAGTGTAACGTTAGTGATTTTGTCCTGCGTGAAACATAACGCTGTCTGTCCGTCGGTCGGTGTGTATTTTAAAAGAAAATGAGGCGAAATTCTTTGTACGTTTATCTAAATAAAGAACAGAGTTTAATCTGGTAGTTTTAGCGTTCTCCTGAGGGCTAAATGAGCTAATCTGCGCTAGCTGGGGAGGCTCTTAGCATCGGTTGTCGTGTTCAAACTCAAATGAACTCACTCTACTAAAGCGAATTAATTTATTGTCAACTCTTTGTAAATAACCGCGAACTAAGCAGTCTTTTTTCTGAAGCCTTTTCATCGTTGACGGCGTGAAAACCGTGAAGAGGCCGGTGGCAGTGGGTGTTTTTTCCTGGTTGTGAGTCTGAACATGAACAGAGTGCTGGTTAAGTGATAGTAAGCGGTCTGCAGACTTCACTGGACACTTTGCAGGACACTCTCTGGTGGTGGTGATGGCCCGGAGGAGATTGGACAGTCGCAGTGGATCCTCGGCTCTGCTCTCAGAGATCCACACTCACATCCACACGGATCCTCTGGACGCCGTGTTTGACATGAGCAACGAACTGGGCAGGTGTGTCAAATACTCCTTATTATCTTACCTAAACTTAGGTGTTTCCATCTTAAAATGCTTCTTTTGATGTTGTTAATGTTTTTATGTATGTTGGAACATTAGAGTGACTGCATAAATGATATAAATATGTATCGGTATTTTGTTACTAAAGTAGCTGTTCTGTCATAATCTTAGAAGTACTGTCAAATTTTAGTTTTAGGGAACTGTAGAATGTTTTTGTAGTCTCAATTTAATCTTTGTTCTATATGTAATTTCGTGTCTTGGACTATGTGTTTATAGTTTTATTATTATTATTACAATTTAAAACCACTGTTTTAATATATTTCAAAATGCTTTTATTTTCAGCTGTCTTCAGTGTCACATGATCCTTCATAAATTATTGATTTGATAAATTGGTGTTTTGGTGCCCAAGTGTGATTATGATTAAACTGTGATTAATGTTTTTCTAGATTGACTGATAATGGAAAGTTAAACAGAACAGCATTTATGTTAAATATATACATTTTTGTCGTTTTAAGAGCCTTTATAGTATCTTTATATTTGAATACATTTAATTCATCCTTGCTTAATAAAAAGTACTTATTTAATCTCATTAGGAATGTGCAAGCATTATTCAGAAACCAGATATAATTTCTGATATATATTTTTATTTTGTTTAGTTCATTTAGTGAGGATAGCTAACAGTTGTCTACATTTTTGGTTGATTTTACACCTTTCTATCAAAGTTATCTGACTTTATCAAGATGGATTTGTTCTGACAGAGTTTAACTTTGAGTTCTTGTCATATTGAATGATCATTATCATTTTCAAACTATAGCGAATAAACTGATGATGTGAGAAATGTGAAAGGTGTCTGAATAAATTTTAGTTTGACAGTGGTTGGAATATTTACAGCGTCATACCATTAAGGGAAGTATTGTGGTGCCAAATCATAACACAACATAAATGAACTTTAGGGCAGATGTGTCCCTGGTTTATTTTGTTTATTTTGTCACAGCATGAGTAGGACTGAAGGTTGTCTGGTGTATGGAGTCTGTCCTGCTTAGCTATTCAGGATTGGAAAGGCCTTGCTCACTGAACTGTGACTAATATGTGTGTGTGTCAGTGCTAAAGCACTACAGCAAGGCTTTGGAGTTTGCAGGAAGGAAACCCATGTGGGAACCAGACCCAGTTTTGTACTGTGCTGTAGATTGTACTGTGAATACTGAGAAAGAGGAAGTGACATTGGTCTCTTCCTCTTTCTCTCTCACCATTTGCATACAGCCATATTCAGCTTGTTTTTATGCTGCTGGCTGTGTTGTCTAACAGGAAATTATTTCACAGTTCACTTACAGTTTTATCTCTTCAATGTGATGATGTTTTGTTGCTTGCTTCTGTGGAGGAAAGTGCAGTTCTGTGGAAATAAAGTAAATATCTGTGTGAATACTGTTAATTGTCACATGTTTTTTTTATGAGAAGGTGATGTGCAGGTGATGTGTGAGTTGTTCAAATAGAACAGTTTCATTTTGAATCAGTTTATTGGTGTTTACTTGCATTGGAAAAAACCTTGAAATATCAGGGATTTTTTTCCTGGTGTGGGAGAGTCACAGACAAAATGTTAATAAATTATGGAAATATCAGTATTGGTTCTATTCATATGCAGGATTTCTTTATCATATTCATATACATTACCAGTTATGTATTTTTAAAGAAATCTCTTCGGCTCACCAAGCCTGCATTTAGTTGATCCAAAATACAGCAAAGTAATGATAAAGTAATGTTGTGGACTGTTTTACTATTTAAAGTAACAGTTTTTTATTTAATTATATTTTCAAGATTTTTCATAATCTGTGATCAAAGCTAAATTTTCAGGATCTTCTCAGGGTCTTCAAATTATGCTAATAGGTTGGCTTGCTGTTCAAGAATATTTTTTTATTGTTATTATTATTATCAATATTTAAAACAGTTGAGAATTTTCTTCAGGATTCTTTGATAAACAGAAAGATCCAAAGACCAGCATTTATCTGAAATAAATAGCTTGGAGTCCTTTTTTTTTTCTTTTTTGGAAATTAATTATAGAATTTAATACATTTTTTTTTTTTTTTTTTTTTTTTTTTTTTTTTTTTTGTAGCTTAAAATTGTTTAAAATTGATTTATAATGTTACAAAAGATTTCTATTTGAGATAAATGCTGTTCTTCTGAACTTTCTATTCATCAAAGAAACTTGAAAACATTTTTTAGCATAATAATAATGTTTTTTGAGCAGCAAATCAGAATATTAGAATGATTTCTGAAGGATCATGTGGCTGGAGTAATGATGCTACAAATTCAGCTTTGAAATCACAGGAGGGTCATTCTGCATCAACTCAACCAGAGGTCCCTGGCTCAAATTTTTGATTTGGCTAATATTTATTATGAAGAAAGATGGACATGTATAGTGATGCAAGGCAAAATATTAAATGTCATGGATGAATATTTACTGAATAATCCACTATTTTGTAGAGGGAGGTCAAAATGGGACCAGAAAGTTGGCAGCAGCCATCACACAGAGATTGGTAGTTCTATTAGTATTTTTTTAAATTTTTTTTATTTGCTTGATTTGACATGGAATGTCCCAGGAAAAAATTACATTTTACAATATATTCAAATAGAAAACATTTTTACTGTTTTTGCTGTACTTTGGATCTAATAAATGCTGGCCTGGTGAGCAGAAAAGACAACTTCAAAAAACATTTAAAATCTTGACTGGCAATGTACACAATTCAAAACATTTTAGGTCTAAAGAAATAAATGCTTTAGCAAGGATGCATCAAATTAATTAAAAGTGACAGTAAAGACATTTACATGTTAGAAAGGACCTCAAATAAATGCTGTTCTTTAAACGTTCTAATTATTAAAAATTCCTTAACAAAGTGTTACAGTCTCCACAAAAATATCAAGGAGCTGTTAAACAGCTGTGTTCAACATGAGTAATGAGAAATGTTTCTCAAGTCAGCATATTAGAATGACTTCTGAAGGATCATGTGATAGTAAAGACTGGGGTTATGGATGCTGAAAATTCTGCTTTGTCATCTCAGGAATAAATTACTTATTAAAATATACTAAAATGTATTTAAGTCAGTTGTTTTAAATTGTTAATAATATTTCCCAATATTGCCCTTTTCCCTGTATTTTTTAGACTGGTGAGTATATAACCATACTTCCCAAACTTTTCACAGATAGTATATTTGTTACAGTTTTGATGTTGGCTGTTTACTTTGACTTGGTTCCAAGATCTAAATGGATGCAGTATGCGGTGCAGGGACTACATACAGTGTGAAATGACAACATTTGTTTACAGTCTGGACCAAAGAATTGTAGGATTGGTTTTGAGTATATGTTTGTATCCTAATGTCTCACCTGTTCATGCTGTGACAGTAATTGCAGTTTTCAGAGTAAAGACTGGCCCACAACAGTCATCTAACCTGATATTAAACTGTAAGCACATCTAATGGAGGGTTTGAATCATTTAATAACTATCTGTGTTAGTGTAAAAGAGAGAGACACTGTAGGTGTGATTTACTGCAAACATCTAAACAAATAATAACAAAAAATAATGATATTAGAACTCAGGGTACTTTATTTATACCTCCATTTCCATTTGTCAAATTCTGCCTCCATTACACTGATTTTATTCTTTCTCTTTCTCGTTTCTCCCTCAGGGGGAAGTTCGCAGTGGTGAAGAGGTGTGTGGAAAAGGCCACAGGGAAAGTCTTCGCTGCCAAGTTCATCAAGAAGCGACGGCGAGGTCGTGACTGCAGGGCGGAGGTCATTCATGAGATTGCTGTTTTAGAAGCAGCGAAGAACAACCCTCGTGTGGTTAACCTGCATGCTGTATATGAGACCGATCATGACCTCGTTCTAATGCTGGAATAGTGAGTTCTGCTGTGATTAAATCTCAGTTGTACATTCCTGTTGATGAAACGATTGTTGAGTTCAGTAATAAGAATTACTATGAATGTGTTTGTGTGTCAGTGCGGCAGGTGGGGAGATATTTGACCACTGTGTGTCAGAGGAGCTGCTGCCCGAAGGTCAGATCACTCGTCTGATCAGACAGATGCTTGAGGGAATTCACCTACTGCACCAGAGCAGCGTGGTCCACCTAGACCTGAAGGTCAGATGCACAGCTAAATTTTACAACTTCACTGGACACGTGTTAAATTAGATTATCTGTATTACTTCTAAAATGCACTTTTTTTTTCCTCATTCAGCCTCAGAATATTCTCCTGACGAGTCTGAGCCCATTGGGGGATATAAAGTTAGTGGATTTTGGTTTGGCCCGCAGGTTAGGCTCTGCTGGGGAGCTCAGAGAGATTCTGGGAACCCCCGAGTATGTAGGTAAGGGTTATTCAGTGCCATTCATCTTTAAATTCACACATAGCTCTGTGTTTATAGACTCATCACAACAGAAGAGTTCAGGCTCAGTTATTATTTTTGTGTGTTTTTTTTTCTTTTAAATCATATCCAGCTCCTGAGATCTTGAACTATGAACCAATCACCACAGCAGCAGATCTCTGGTGAGTCTTAATCTTATTTATCAGGTGTTTCAATATACTAGGTTCCCACAGGGTGATATCTCGACCTGAAAAAGTCATGGTATATTCATAAAATTGTAGAAGGTCATGGAAATTTCAATGGTCATTAGACAGCTTTCTATTTATACTCATAGTTCATGGAAAACTCTGAATGTAGTGAACATTATGGCCATCACACGCACATATTAGACTAGTAAGTAAATGAACTAAAGGTACTACTTAAAGAATTCTTTTGTGCCCAGCAAGGCTGTATTCAAGAGCTGTATGTGAAACCGTTATTATAATGTAATGAAATATGTTACCCTGGACCACAAAACTAGTCTTAAGTAGCACGGGTGTATTTGAAGCAGTAGTCAAAAATAAATTGTATGGGTCAAAATGATCAATTTTTCTTTTATGCCACAAATCATTAGGATATTAAGTAAATATCATGTTCCCTGAAGATATTTTGAAAATGTCATACCATAAATGTATCACAACTTAACATTTGATTAGTATTATGCATTGCTAAGAACTTCATTTGGACAACTTTAAAGGTGATTTTTCTCAGATTTTTAAGTAGCCAAATATTGTCCTATCATAACAAATCATACATCAATGGAAAGCTTATTTATTCAGAAAATTTACCCTTAGGACTGGTTTTGTTGTCCAGGGTCACATATTATTACAAATTTTAAGAGATATTTTATTTGATATTTAGATATTTGTTTGAATATATTTTAAAATGTAATTTACTCTTGTGAAGGCAAAGCTGAATTTTCCACAGCCATTACTCCAGTCTTCAGTGTCACACAATCCTTCAGAAATCATTCTAATATTCTGATTTGGTGCCCCAAAACATTTCTTCTTATTATCAATGTTGAAAACAGTGCTACTTAATTTTATGCTAAATATACTAGAATAGCTCAAATGTGCCTCAAAACCATCTAAAACCAGCCAATAGACCAGAATGATCAGTTAGGAGATGAGCTAAGATCAGAAAAACAGCTGAGGCAGCAGCAGGATGGTCTGATACTAGAGGTGTCTTTATGTTGTTGTTTATTTACACTGATTGTGTGTCTATTTATATCAGGAGTGTGGGTGTGATCGCCTATATGCTGGTGACAGGAGAGTCTCCCTTCGCTGGCGATGATAAACAGGAGACCTTCCTAAACGTATCCCAGGTGAACGTGGACTACAGCAGAGAGTCTTTCTCAAGGGTGTCTGAGCTGGCTGTCGACTTCATCCGGAAACTGCTGATCAAAGCGCCAGAGTGAGTCTGCCCTTGAGTCTGAGCGACTCCGATTTCAGACAGTTAGAGGAAGTGAAGTGTTTGCCAACCTCGGTACTGCGCAAAATAATGTACACTACTGCTTCTAGATGAAAAGTCAAGTGATAAGTACTATGGGAAACCCTTTCCCACTAAAAGAAAAGTAATTATCCTGGGTCATACGATTTTATTATGCATTACTGAGTTTTAGAGATGAAGTCATTTCAGGCTTACAAATTAACCTGTCCAGTGATCACTCTTTTATGGCTCAAAGTACTTCCTGAATACTGACTTCTTCCTTTGCTAGAGATTGTTTGGTTATCACCAAGTGTAAAGTCCAGGTTTCATTTTCTTTCACTTTTGTCTTTAAACATTTGCACATTTCGCACAACTTTAGATTAAAGGGTTACTCCACCCCAAAATAAAAATGTTGTCATTAATCACTTACCCCCATGCCGTTCCAAATAACATTGTCAAGGCCCAGAAACGTATGAAAGATGTTGTCAAAATAGTCCATCTGCCATCAGTGATTCAACCATAATTTTACAAAGCTACGAGAATACTTTTTGTACGCAAGGAAAACAAAAATAACGACTATATTCAACAATTAGTCTCCTCCGCGTCACTATAGCATGATTTTGGATAGTATCCCCTGGACGCAAACAGTGTACCCTGTTCTCTGTCAGCTGTAGATACACTGTTTTCATTCGAATCAAAGTGTAAATACACGTAGAAAACATATCCCTGTGTTGTGACTGACACAGAATAGCGTATGCTGTTTACATCCAGTGGATACTTTCCAAAATGGCGCTACGGTGACATAGAGGAGACGAATTGTTGCCTAAAGTCGTTATTTTTGTTTTCTTTGCGTACAAAAAGTATTCTCGTAGCTTCGTAAAATTATGGTTGAACCACTGATGGCAGATGGACTTTTTTGACAATGTCTTTCATATGTTTCTGGGCCTTGACAGAGAAAAAAGCAAAAAGCTACCGGTTTTCATCCAAAATATCTTAAATTGTGTTCCAAAGACGATCAAACCTTTTACGGGTTTGGAATGACATAACCCTTTAAACAAGGTCAAAATGGAGTGTTTTGGTGGTTCTAAATATTTGGTTGTTTTAAACAGAGATAAAGGGGCCTTTTAAATTATTTTGTACTGTTCTCTGAGGTCCCCTTATAATGTCATCAAGATTTTTACATCAAAAAACTAAATTTAGAAATAATAGGCTTTTCTATGTCCTGTTTAACCCCCCTCATCAGAACACTCTGTTTGAATAGGTGTGGCGGATTGTAAGATCAGAAGTAAACGTCCACTGCTATGATTGGATAAGTTTTGTATGTTTGACAGCCTACATCCTTCATAGATGGATGCTGTTCTGAAAAACAGCAAAAATACCCAGTACTTAAAAACACATAAATACTCAGTACTTATCAAACAATCTGCAGGGTTCCCACAGGTCATGGAATTTCTGGAATATCATGGAATTTTAAAAGGTCTATTCCAGACATTGAAAGTCAGGGAATTTTGTTGGTCCAAGTCATGGAATATCAGGGATTTTTGTTTGTTGCTTTTTTTTTTTTTTTTTTTTAATAAATTGCATTGTTTTACACATTTTGCCTATTTTTATGTTTAGGCTATTTTTCAGTGCCATTTTATTCCCTTCCCGCTCGTCAACTGGCAATCACTTTAGTCACTTAAGCCAGGCTGTACCTGATAACTAAGGCAAACATGCCAGGAAAATGTACATTTCAAGAGCTTTGGCTACAAAAAGACTGGGTGTGAAAAGTAGATGATAGAAAAGCAAAAACTAAATGTGAAGAAATAAAAAAAACTAAATGATGAACTTGATTACAAACAGAAAATCCTTCAGAGTGTTTAACCATAAATTAATTTCTGTAGAAATAGTACAGAAAAAGCCAGTTTCCAACACTAAATAAAAAATAAAAAAAGGTTATTACTTCTCACAATTCTGACTTATTGTCTCACATTTGCGTGATACAAACTCGCATTTCTGACGTTTTTTCTCAGAATTGTGAGATATAAACTCGCAATTGCAAGTTATAAAGTCAGAATAGCATGATATAAACTCGCAATTGCGAGAAAAAAAGTCAGAATTGTGAGATAAAAAGTCGCAATTGCAAGTTATAAAGTCAGAATTGAAGGATATAAAGTCGCAATTGATAGTGAAGTCAGAATTGTGTTACATAAACTCGCAATTTTGTGAACATCAGTATTTTTTCTCCTCAGAAATGAGTTTATATCTCACAATTCTGAGAAAAAAAGTCAGTTGCAAGATAACTCGCAATTGCAAGAAAAAAAGTCAGAATGGCAAGTTTTATCTTCATCTTTTTTTTTTTATTTAGTGGCAGAAACAGGCTTCCATAGTTTTATACTAAAAACGTCTGTAAACAAGTAAATGAAGCTTGCAAATGGATGGATCTGTTCATTATAGGTCATGGAAAGTCAGCTGTTTAGTCAGTGAAAGTCAGGGAAAAGTCAGGGAATTTGACATTTGCCTTAGAGTGGGAACCCTGAATCTGTAATAACAAAGTTTCTGAAAATCCTGCGTCAAAATTTACTCCGTGAGCTGCTGGCAGTGAGCAACGCTATTACTATCGCAACACAACTTGTAAAATAAAATACTGATACAATGACCACAGCTAGCTGTGTTCTACTAAAAGCCTCAAAGGCATCAGGGCTAACGTGGAGAGAACACAGATGTGAGTCTTTGGGAAGTTTTATTCGTCCACAGACATCCTCCCATTCTTTTCTCCTCTTCTTATCGCTAGGAAAGAGGAAATCAAAATAATAGTGCCCTCCATAGTCCAAAATATGTTTTTTTAAAATAACGTAAGTCTTTTGTGGGTTTTCTACTACATATTTCAGTAAGAGACATAATTTATGATAAATTAAGCCATACGAGTCTTAATACCCAGTGTTCCTTTTAAAAAATAAAGGTCTTTCCTAACATTGGCATCGAAAGGAAGACAATGCAAAGACTATTCTTCCACAACTTTGCACTGCACTGCATATTGTATTCTGAGCCATCTTTTTCATTTGGTTTTTGTGTAGACCTGCGTTTGCCTTTCGTTATTTACACTACCTGTGTGAATCAGTGGACGGGGATAAACAGGCAGTAATATAGAAGCAGACATTAATCTGTGGAGGCGGTGTTTAGCTACACTATTACTTCATAAGGTGAAAGCACATTCCACAACCTGTAGTTTTGGTAGACTGGCAATATAAGCTGTTTTCAGACTAACAAGAAAGTTTTGAGATGTTTTTATAGTACAATGTCCTCTTATATGTCAAAATATCATTATTGCTGAAGCATGTTTTATAATATTTATTATAATGTTTTATTATATTTTTTTATTCAATTAACTCTTTTGAAGAGATTTTTAAGCCAAGTTAAGAGTCAAGCCAAATACAGTTTTAGCAAAAATACATTTTAAAAACCTAATATAATTTGTTTAAAAATTTTCTCGCCATGAAAATCGCCACAGAAGCTGGCATGGCGTTAAACACAAACAAACGTGTCAAAATATCAGGGGAATTTAGTTTTTTCAGTTCATGAGCCCTTTAAGATAGTAGATATGCACTGGTGTCATAAACTAATTAATGTACTTTGATTTATTACTGCTCATTACTGTTTCAGCATAATAGTTCCATTCAGCCATGTTTCAAAGTCCTTTAACTTGAATTCTCCCCTTCTTTATCAGGGATCGTCCCAGTGCAGCCGATTGCATGACCCATCCCTGGCTTTGGCTCCATTGTTCTGATCCGATCCCCGTCACCCCACGCACTCCCCGGGAAAGGAGTTTCGGCGGGAAATGGTCCGCGCCACCCGAAGATCCCGAAGACAAAGAGAACATTCTGGACTCGCCGCACGTCAAGAGGTTTCGTTTTGAGGAGGACATGTCAGCCACGGGCGACGGTGAACACTTATGCTGATCCCGCAAAGGGAAATGCACCTGCACTGAATAGCATTGTCACGATTTTGGTCCTTTTTGTTGGCCCCCACACAGCACCAGCAAACATGCTTCAGTCCTAATGCTGTTCTCAACATCCTTTGGCTGACCAAAGATGATAATATTAATATCATAATAGTGGGAATCTAAATATCTATGTTGCTGTCCTGTCTCGAGATGCTTTTTCCTGTCGTCTTTGGATTTTAAATTATTAATTTGAATATATTTCTATTTTAATTGCCATTCAGTATCGATTTAATTCTCTGCTGATCTTAGCCCGTATCTCAACACTATTTGCTCTTACTGCACTTAAGGGATTTGAAAAAGACAGAAGGGCATTCAGTGGTTTTTAATTGTGCTTTAATGAAGGATGAGTGTTTGAGCAAACTAAAGAGAGTTCAAAAACACCTAGTGAGCTGGTCTCTGTTAAAAAGGTTCAGTACGGGTGTGTGTTTTGTCTAACATCCTCTTCTTTCTTGTGGCATTGACACATTAGTGGGCTCCAAAAATGTGACTCAACTCACACGCACAACACACCCTGGATTACACAAATATGCGTTTGCATTGGTCACAGAACTTCCTCCTAGATAATGACTAAAGAAATGCAGGAAAGCACTTAAACCCTCTATTATGTGTTTTTGTCACTAAAATATGAGAAAATATTTGTAACGCATTCAATTTAGTATATCAACTGTATCTATTGATTTTAAAAACTTTTTTGTTTTAATTCTTTTCTTTTTTTTTTTTACTGCCAACCTATTGTGTAATAAACTATTATTAAGCAACACTCTAGCATTTCCCCCATGGCAGGCACCCAATATCTCAATGCCTGTGATGGTCTATGATATACATAATCTTGAAATGACAGTTTTTATCTATGCACCAATCTGAGGTAACTCAGGGTTTTTGTTACCTTTTTTTGTACAGGTGTTTTTAAGCTAACGCTATTAACAGATGGAGGTTTCAGTACTCGTTCATTCCGAGCCTTGTTCTCAGGGTTAGCTGTAAACTGCACGGTTTACCAGTGTATATTTCTTCAGTGCCTTGGTGTGCATTTTTTTTTCTATGCTTGAGCCTCACTTGATTTACCAGTGCAGCACATTTCTGTGGATGTATTATTATTATTAATGTTTATCTGTTTTAATTGAGATACTGGTACACTTTTTAAGCTGATGGCCTGTTGTATTTAAAATAAATTATTTGTATGTGGTTTTGGATTTTGAAAGGAAAACAGTGTTAAAGTTATACTTATGGACTTGGATTATGTAGGGCGTGAAAAGATGGGTTATCGAAGTTGACTGTTATTGTCTAAATGATACGGTTATGTTCGGATAGTAAAGTATGTTTGGATGTGATGAAAGTACAGTGGAATGAAGGCAAATGAATGTTAGAAAGTAGTCTGCACATCAGAAAGTGTGTAGTCATGCAAATAAAATACAACTAGCTTAAGGTTTATTCGTGTAGCATTTTTGTTGCCAGCTTGGCTGTTAGAACTGGAAATGTTAGTATTGCAGAATTCAGTCTTAAGGCCGAGCCCTTGAGTTATTGTTCTCTGATAAAGAAGTGTGAAGAGCTCATGTGTGTTTGTGTGCTCAGGGCCTTACGGTTTCCCAGAGATGTCACCAGTCTGCAATCATAATAGGGCTATTGTCTCCTAAGACGAGAGGCTCTTGTCACGGTCGTGTGCTCACTGTATGCCGTCATCTTAAAGGAAAAACTTGAATCTATTCCTTGCCTGGGAAACAGCCTCAACAATAATGTTTAAGGGCCATGAGGTATTTGAAGCTGGAGTTCAATAGAGAATAGAGGCTAGGCTTTGGAGACATTTCTGAGCAAGTCGCTGTGGTATTTGCAGAAAGCTTGGGACAAGGGATAAACTTTCTTGATTCTCTTACTATCTTAGGTGGGATTAAGGAAAACCGATAATGGAAGATATTTCATTTCATGATGGAAACTGTGTATTTTGAGTTATATGTGCCAGAATAAATGTTCAGATGATTTACACAAATTCTAATAAAGCCATTGAGAGTTGTAAAGGATGTACCCTTAATATAGATTTTTGTATGTTGTTGATTTATGACTCACAAGAAACATTTCCAATTTTGGTTTTAAAATAAGACATCCCTCATGCAACAAAATTGATTTATTTAAAAATTACTAGCTCTGACATGCGTCAGACTTGAATAAATTCTTATACTTCTGAAATGTATCATCTGACTCCTTTTTTTTCTCCTCTTTAAATTTCCACCTAAAATCTAACACACACACACACACACACACACACACACACAAAACCAGTCATAAGTAGCATAGGTATATTTGTAGCAATAGCCAACAATACACTGTATGGGTCAAAATTAACGATTTTTCTTTTATGCCAAAAATCATTAGAATAATTAAGTAAAGATTATGTTCCATAAAGATATTTTGTAAATTTCCTACTGTAAATATATCAAAATTTAAATATATAAGTAATGCACATTGCTAAAAAATTTCATTTGGACAACTTTAAAGGTGATTTTCTCAATTATTATTTTTTTTGCACCCTCAGATTCCATAGGCCTATTTGTATCTCAGCCAAACATTGTCCTATCTTAACAAACCATACGTCAATGGAAAAATTATTCATTCAGCTTTCAGATGATGTGTAAATATCAATTTCAAAAATTGACCCTTATTACTGGTTTTGTGGTCTAGGGTCACGTATACACTGCCGTTCAAAAGTTTGGGATCAGTAAAACTTTCTTTTTTTTTTTTTTTTTAAAAAGTCCCTTATGATCATCAAGACTGTATTTATTAGATAAAAATACAGAAAAAAACAGTAATATTGTGAAATGTTATTACAATATAAAATAATAGTTTCTATTTTAATATACTTTAAAATATAATTTATTCCTGTAATGTGAAGCTGAATTTTAGAATTATCTATGTTGGCAACAGTTGTGCTGCTAAAAATTTTGCAGGATTACTTTTTTTTAATAAAAAGTAAAAAAAGAGAAATCTTTTCTAACAATATAGGTCTTTGCTACCACTTTAACACATTCTTGCTGAATAAAAATATTAATTTCTTAAAAAAAAAAGAAGAAAACTGACCCCAAATATGACACTGAATACTGGCGTAATGCTTAAAATTCACAGGGAAAAATACATTTTAGTAATTCAAGTATATGAAATAAAAAATATATATTTTGCATTGTAATCATATTTCACAATATTACATTTATTTTAGATTTTTGCTCAAATAAACAGCCTTGATGAGCATAAGAAACTTATTTAAAAAACAGTACAAATCTTACTGATTGCAAACTTAAAAAAGTCCCATTTCATGTCAACTTGAGTTGCATTATTTAAATTAAAATGTAAAAATATATATACAATTAATATTTCTTATTAAACAGATCACTGAAACATTTCAACATTTTTATTGAATTACGTCAGCTTGGAATGACTATGAAGCAGGAAGTACATTCATCGCATTACATTGAGGACATTGCAAAATCCACGTTCATTTGCATGTGATACGATGTATTCAAGAAAACAAGCCAAATAAAGTGCGCCCCCTAGAGTCTTCTTAGATTCAATACTGGAATCTTTAAATACTAACCATTGCGCAGTCAATAAAACATATCACTAGTACTACGAGTCAGTAACTAAAATATTTTTAAATCACTTTTTTATTTCCATCTAAACAAAAATATATTCTATACATCTGATTCCAGTGGAAGATCCTTAGATTTTTTTGGATTATCAAATAAAAGATGCTGCTGATTTAAGACTATATGTTTAAGCAGGACTTCTAAGGGAAACATATGAAGTTTTTTTCAAGAGTATCCTTATATAAGGGATATGCATACTTGAAATGAAAATCCATGCTGTTTAACAACATAATATTATATTCATATTTCTCTTTTTTTCTATGCTGTGAGAAACGAGAGCCCTTTGATCATAAGGGAGGTGATGATTTTACAAAGCATATCTACATTCCAAACAGACTACGTAAAAGAAATATACTATATCAGGCAGAGCTGATGCTGGTAGATGCAACAGGCAAACAATAAGGCAGCTAAATGTTTTACAATGTTGGTCATTAAGCTTCAATCTCATCGTATTCTGTAAGTGTTTTTTTTTAGGCAGCATACAGTTAATTTCCAAAGCCTGGAAACCCAAAGTTTTTGACTAACTGATATATCAGTGCAATAACAAAGCTGTCTGCTCTGCAAAGACTACATTCCATGTTAAGACTCGAGAACAGTCAGAACTCCTGAATGACCCGGAAGTGATTCTCAATGGATGCCGGCTCATCGTCAAAGTGCAATTTCTGGCTCAGACAGGCACCCAGATCCTCCAGAGTCTTAATAAAGTGGCGGTGCTCCTGCCCAACCCACGCCCTCATTGGGTCACACACCTCATATGGAGTGACATGGGCATGGATGGCCACCCCACTGGAGGCCAGCTCACCCAGAGCACACTTATCGGTCACCCATGTCTCACTGCCACCAGGATGTCCTCCATCCAACCAGTACATATCTGAAACACTGTCCAGAAACAGCCTCAGTTCTGGATCTGCTCGAGCTCCAGCCAGCTCATACACTATCTGATTAAGAACAACACATCCTTTACTGAAGCCCACTATTGTCAGGCTGAAACCTGCGGGCAGGGGGCCAGGGGTGGATGTACCGCTGAGAGGGGGTAAAGGGTTTGGGAGGCCAGCCCGCTGCATGCTGTGACCCAGGAGTGCCCTCAGGTGGCGAACGGCTCCGTAGTCTGGAGTATGCTCTGGTGCTCCGAATAAGTTGCTCTCTACAAAGTTCTGATAGCAGCTGAACTTGTGTAGGTACATTCGGGTTGCGCGGATGATCCAGATGTGGCAGCCAGGAAAACGTTGACCTAGGGTAAGGGCGACACGCTCCAGACTCCAGGACTGCCATGGGGCAGCGTCAGCCTGGAGGGCCATTTCCTGCTGAAAGTTCTGCATTCAGAATGAGAAAGTTGCATATGAAAAGGAAATGCATGGTCAAGAGAAAGAGAATATCAGCATATATTTAATGAACACTGTTTCGAAATCAGGGTAACAAGGAATTTATGACTTTGTTGGTCATTTGCAACTTTTTTTCCCCTTTTTAGATTGCGTTTTCTGAGAAATGAGAAAGCCTTTTCTCACTGATTCTCTCACTGCACAAACACTACCAGTCAAATGTTTTTGAGATTTTTAATGTTTTTAAAGTCTCTTCTGCTCACCAAGCCTGCATTTATTTGATCTAAAGTACAGCAAAAACTAATTAAAATAGCTGTTTTCTATTTAAATATTTTAAAATGTAATTTATTCCTG
This sequence comes from Cirrhinus molitorella, assembly GCA_033026305.1. NCBI lineage: Eukaryota > Metazoa > Chordata > Actinopteri > Cypriniformes > Cyprinidae > Cirrhinus > Cirrhinus molitorella. The sequence goes on along the minus strand of CM065122.1, from coordinate 23,277,756 downwards.
TGATTTCAAAGCTGATTTTTTAGCATCATTACTCCAGTCGCACGATCCTTCAGAAATCATTCTAATATTGTGATTTGCTGCTCAAAAAACATTTATTATTATTAACATTTTAAAAACAGCTTTTTTATGTTTCTTTGAGGAATAGAAAGTTCAGAAGAACAGCATTTTTTTTTTTAAATAAACATCTTTTGTAACATTATAAATGTCTTTATTATCACTTTTGGTCAATTTAAAGCATCCTTGCTAAATAAAAAGTATTAATTTCTATAATTTCTTTACCAAAAAGAAATAAATTAATAAAACAATAAATAAATAAATAAATACTGACTCCCAGCTTTTGAATGGTATAGTGTAAAAAAGTTTTTTATTTCAGATAAATGCTTCTTTCATCAAAAAATCCAGAAAAAAAATGTACTCAACTATTTTAAACATTAAGAATATTAATTAAATTATCAATATTATTATAAAAATTTAGCTTTGATCACAGGAATATTTAAAAATTTTACAGATATTCAAATAGAAAGCATTTATGTTACTTAAATAGTAATAATAATAATAATAATAATTCACAATATTACTATTTTTGCTGCACTTTGGATCAAAAAAATGCAGGTTTGGTGAATATAAAAAAATATTGAAAATCAAAAAGTTTTGACTGGTACTGTAATTAGAAAACTGTATTCACTATATTAATTTTCATATTATTATTATTATTTTTAATTATACATTTCTATGAACTCACCCTTTTAAAATGACACATTTTCTGTTTACATGATTACATTTTATTTAAGGTTAGAAAAAATCAATTAATTTTACATTACATATTCAATAGCTGTGGAGCTTTTACACTCATGTTCTAATAATAATTTAGGGTTAGTAAATTATTATTTGTTTTTTTTTTTTGTTATTTATTACATTAATTAATATCTCTATTCAGCAAGAAGGCATTGGATAGTTCAAAATTGACAGCAAAAACATTATGCAATGCTACAAAAGATTTCCATTTCAAATAAATAAAGTCATTTGGATTTTCTGTTGACCAAAGAATCCTGAATAAAGCATCCAGGTGTCCACAAAAATACTAAGCCGAACAACTGACATTGAAGACTGAAGTAATGATGCTGAAAATTAAGCTTTGCCAAGGAAATTACATTATAAAATATATTAAAATAGAAAACATTAATACATATGTGCAATAACTAAACAGACTTCTGCAGTAAGTTCTTAATCCATGTCGTGGGCCTGTTTCAATGTCTCTAATGAAAAACTAAATATAGAGATCCAGCCCAGTCAGAAGCTAAACTGTATCAAATGACTTTAGTGAATAATCCAAGGGGGGTCCACAGTTTAGTATACAGTCTTTATTACTAGCAATGGTTATATATTGGATCAAATGAAAAACTGCATAAACAATATTTAATTCCTGCCTGTGCACGAACGCATTATTGATTAGAACGTAGGCTAATATAAACCAGCGCATGCAGGCAGTGGTACCATGACAGATTCAGGACTGATGACATGCACCAACCTGAATGTCTCCAGGAAAGAAGACTACGTGATCATTTCCTTTCTGCAGTTTCTCTGTATCATTGTCGCAGCGTCTCTGTGTTTCCGTAGCAGGTCTTAAGAGCAGAACATCATTTACGCGGTTTTGATCGTACCCAGGGACCGAAGTCAGGCGGAGCAGCCCGGGGGCAGCAGCAGCGGATGTCCCGGGCCCGCTCAGCCCCGCCGCGGCGCTCATTTTCCTCGCTATAGCAGCTAGCGATAAACAAGCCACAATTGATCGGATGCTTCCCATAAGCAAAAGGATTATGTAGCAGCGACTGCACAACCTGCAGCATCAAGATCGAAACCATCACTGCAAAACCAGAGCAAAAAATAACGCCGCATGATCCTAACTATTATCCTGCATCCAGGATAATCCGGTGGGCATTCAGCCGTTAAACGTAAAGCGTTAATATAACTGTATAATGAAATATGTACGACGTGTGTTTATATTAAACACCGCCGAGTGGCATTTTACGGGAGCGTCACACCGTGACAACAAATGCGCATGCGCCGAGTCCAGACGCGTTCGTGAACAGCGGCGGCACTGATACATAACGCATTTGGATTGACTGCTTGAATAAAACACTGTAGTAACTGATGCAGCAGAGGTATATTTAATCAAATGTCCAAAACCTAACTTTCTTAAACTTCAGGGGTCAGAATCTTTGAATCCTGGCTCCTGTCGGTTTAGTCGGTTCTTTTGAACAATTCGCGTCAGTAGTCTGTGATCCAAACATACTTAATACTTTCATTAAATTTATTATATCTTGTATTTATACGCAGCTGTTTTGTTTGGGTGGTGATAAACAAGTCGTAAACAAATTTGCAGTGCGTATTTTGAAATGGTTCAACTGGTTTATTAAAAAGTTTCGACTCAATAGAACGATTCGTTCACGAATCGGACATTGCTAGCGGAAACAGCTGTGAGTAAGAGCATGTGTGCTTTTGTGGAGTCTCGCGCCTTCAAGTAACATAAGTGCACGAAAAACAAGTAGGCTACGTTTGTTTGTCAGTCAGTTATGAAAAATATTTGTGAATTATCTACTCTGCCTCTTTGTAGTAGCTATGAGCATGACAAACTTTGGACTGCTAGACAGAAGCTGATCAATATAATGTCGAGCGTTTATCAACTTACACAACACTTCAACCCTCAAAGTTTATTCTTTTTGTCGAGAAGATTCATAAAACTTATAGAACTTAAATGTTCATGACATTTCTGTCAACTAATGTAACATTTTCCAGCTTTATCTGTTAAACATTGTATAATGTAGTAATCTCAGCCAGTGTTCTTAAGTAAGGTTATAAAGTGTTTTTTATAGTAGGTGTCCCTACGTTGACTGAGAGTCTGGTTTGGGGTCTGTGGCCCTGTAAAGTTTTTGTGCTTTTTTGAGGGATGTCCTGCTCTGCTCTTGGTCGACGGCTGGTTGCATGTCTCCTGAACATTTCTGAAGCTCGGAGAAGAGACCTGGTGGAGACAGTGGCTAGATCAGCCATCACTGACACACATGGTGAGACCCTACATGCTTGGTTTGAAGCTATTAAATTAACCTTTAATTACTTTCGCACCGATTTTTTTTAAATTATTATTTAACTATATCTGAAGTCATTATGCTTCTTATTGTTACATGTCATGTTGTGACAAAACTGTCTGGATCTGATTTTCAAAAGGAAAAAAGCGTGAAGGCATCACAGTGCTGAACATCTTTAATGATGTTGACTACAACCGCTCTGTCATCACTATTGTTGCAAGCATTGACCTAATAAGTGAGTGTCCTGTTTGTTCTTCCAGACATTTTAAATAAATGTCCAGCTGCTGAGAACAATTGGTTTGCAAGTAATGTACAAAAGAGGCCATTCTTTATTGTTGTCAATTTCAGGGGAGGCTGTACTGTCAGCTTGTGAGCGTGCATGCTCTCTGATTGACATGAATGTCCATGAGGGCATCCACCCATGCATGGGTGCAGTGGATCTGGTGCCTCTCTATCCACTGGGGGAGGAGGTGGGCCTTGAGGATTGTGGGAAAGAGGCCCAGGGTATGTGAGTATGTGGCCATGCATGCAAACAAGACATTGTAAAACGCATCCTGTGAATCTCCAGTTTGCGAAGTATAAGAAGTATGTAGTCTTAAAGTATAAATAAAATGGAAGAAAGTGCTTAAGAAGCACAAACAGCATTAGTTATTTTGGGGACAACTATTATTATTTTAAGAATTTAGATTCTTGCCTTTCAAATGTGAATGTGTCAAGTGATTTTTCTCATCAGTATGCATCTCCGTGTTTAAGCTTTGTTTTTTTATGTGTAGCATTAGCAACGGCTCTAACGGAACGAGTTGCAGGTACCAGTGCCTTTTTGTTTGGCTGGGCAGATTCTCCTCAGCATCGAGGACTGGCTAAGAGGAGAAAGGAAATTGGCTGGTTCAAAAAAGTCTTGGATATGTCAACCATCCAGCCAGATGTAGGTCCACAGCCTACAAGGAGATATGGCATTACAGGTTATTTTTTAATCTGCAATCACTATAAAACAAAAAACGAAAGTATTTTACATCACAACATATTTTGCATTACAATAAATCAACAGTTGGGTTCCAGAAGTAAAAATCTAATTCATTTTCTTCAAGAAAGAGACAAGTTTTTAATGGATGCTTCTATGTGCTCCTGTTGCAACTATCAGCATAATAAAAAATTAAATAAAAATACCTTTTAGTAGCTACATTATGTGTGACTGCACCACTTGGGTATTACATGAATATTTAGCATTTTTATTTTCATATATATAATCAACGGTTTTATATTGTACAATAATTCTTATATTATTTTTTCTATTAATTTTAAATCATTTGATGTTGCTTGTAGTGCTTCATTGTAGTTTATTCCCCCATAAAAGATTTTGTTTGTTGTTTTGGTTCATATCCTCTTACCATTTTTGGGAAAAAAAAAAAAAAAAAACTTCTGGAGAAAATAATATAACAAAAAACTTTAGTAACCAAGACTGCTGAAAAAGGTGTGCCCTCTTAAAAAATAGGTCACCCAAACATGAAAATTGTGTGATCATTTACTAATTCTCATGTCAACAAGTCTTGTAAAGGGATATTATTGCTTTTATGGTGCTTTTTAATGTTTTGGTTACCTTGACTTCTGTCCCTAAGGTCAGTTTAATTTTAGTTTCAAAAATATCTTAATTCATGTTTTGAAGATTAACCAAAGTCTTAAGGGTTTGGCATGAGGGGAGGGTGGTTGATTATGACACTTTTTTGTGTGAGCTGATCCTTTTAAAGGGGTCATCTGATGCCCCTTTTTCCCCAAGTTGATATGATTCTTTAGGGTTTTAAAGAAAAGTCTATAACATACTTTGGTTAATTTCTCAATGGTAATGTAAAACAACACCCTTTTTAGGGCTGCACGATTAATCGAAGTGAAATCGAAATCGGGATTAATCGAAAGCTGCGATTGTCATGCGTATCTTTTAGAAAGCACTGTTCTGTGTTTATTAAATCTTCATCCGAAGGCCAGAGGGCGCTCTCATTCTCACGCGGAAACTCAAAATACGCCAGAAGAAGAGAAATAGAAACGAATCTTTGCTATCGCTGCTGCTGAATAAACAAGATTTAACTGCTGTCATTGATTCAACGTGACTAATAAACCCACGACTACAACAATATATGGTTTATCTGACTTTTTCTCATTATAATTTTCCTTATAATGCAGTATAAAATAATGAAATGCCTTTATCACTGCTTAGAATACTATTCGTGCTTTATTCTGTGTAAATAGCTATGCTATCTCACAGACAGATTTATTTAAAACACTCGACTGATATAAATATTATAATATAAAGTGAGTTTGGAGTAAAAACGTTATTAAATGTGATATTTTCACATGCTTTCAGGTGTAGCAGCATGTCTACACAGAGCCGTAGTTCACTGAGAAGCTACGCAAACAGCTGTCATTATCGCAAACGATTTCTTTCGATTTCATAATCGCTCGATTAAATCGTTTGCGATAATGAACGCGATTCAGCGTATCTTTTCTGTGGAGTACGGCTCTGTGTAGTACATGCCGCTCCACCTGAACACAGGTGCTGGAGATTTACTGCTGATTACACAACCGGCTTCACTGACAACATGCGCATGACAATCGCCTTCGATTAATCGTGCAGCCCTAACCCTTTTTACCTTGTCAAAAACAGCTCTGTTCACAGTGAGCCGTTTTGGTGCATGTCCCTTTAAATGCTAATGAGCTTTGCTTACGCCGTCCATGGGGTGACAAGCGGTTTTCTAAGACTGTAAACTTTAGCTGCATTTAGCTGCGGAACATGGCTTGATCTGAGAAAGGGATTATGATTTATAGATATTCATACATATATAGACAGCACACATTTATATTCAAACAACATGTAAAAGTAAATTCATCCAATGACCCGTTTTAAAGAGTGTGTTTCAATTATTTCAATCACTGCTTGAACCCCCAAATAAAATAAATAACAGTTATTTAATCTGCAGGTGTTGGAGCCAGCCCCTACGTCATGAACTGTAACGTGACCATCGATACCCGGGATCTAGCCCTGTGCCGAATTGTCGCCTCAGCAATCCGTGAATCCAGTCCTGGCGGTATCCCTGGAGTTCAGGTCATGGCTCTACCACATGAAGGTGCTGTGGAGATCGCTTGTAATGTGGAGAGTGTTCAGCGTGGTCTACCATCTTCTTCATTTTATGGTGAGGAGAAATGGCCAAGCTTCATCATTGGAGGGCAAAACTTCTGCCATGCTCCAGCCTCACTAATCACAGCACGGGTAGCAGAACTGGCTAGACACCATGGAGTGGGCATTAAGGGTACAGCCCTGGTGGGCTTTACCCCACGTGAGTGTCAGAGACTGGCAGAGGGAGCACTCTCAAATGGGATTGGAGAGTTCTGGAAAGAGCTGCAGCGTGTGCACATGTGAACAAGCCAAAAGCTTTCACCGCTTTGCAAAATTTCAAACTAATCAATGGTTGGTTAGAGAGCTATGGAAAGCTATAATTTCTGCCACTGAATACAATTTTTAAAAAGTTGTGACTTTTCTCATCATTCTGAATTCTTTTCTCACAGTTGTGTTACAACTCCTCAGAATTGAGATATAAAGTCATAATTCTGGGAAATTAAGTCGTAATTGTGTGATATAAATTTGCAATTGTCAGTTATAAAGTCATAATTGCTAAACAAACAATTCTGAGAAATAAACTCTCAATTGAACTTGCAAAAAAAAAGTCAGAATTGTGAGTTTCTCTCGCAATTCTGAATTTAACTTGCGATTGTGGGTTTATATCCCGCAATTCTGACTTTATTTCTTGCAATTGCTGGTTTTTATCCTGCAATTCTGAGAAAAAAAGTCAATTGTGAGTTTATATCTCGCATAAATCTTTTAATTCCAAGGAAAAAATTGTAATAACCTTTTTTTTTAAAAATGTTTATTTATATCTCGCAATTCTGACTTTATTTCTCGCAACTGCAAGTTTTTATCGCGCAATTCTTAGGAAAAAAGTCTGAATTGTGTATATCTTGCAACTCTAACTATACATCTCACAATTGTGAGTTTATATCAGAATTTTGACTATATAACTAGCAATTGCAAGTTTAAATATGTTTTGATACCATGGGAAAAAATACTGAATTGTGAGATAAAAAGTTGCAATAACCTTTTTAAAAAATGTTTCATTTTTCATTTTGCAATTCTGACTTTATTTCTTGCAGTTGAGTTTATATCATACAATTCTGAGGAAAAAAAGCCTGAATTGTGAGTTTATATCTTTCAATTCCGACTTTATAACTCACAGTTGCGAGTTTAAATCATACAATTCAGTTTTTTTCAATTGTGAGAATTACGAGAAATTACAAGTCTTTATCCCGCAATTGCTAGTTTATATCATGCAATTCTGAGAAAAAAAAGTTAGAATTATGTTTACATTGCAGTTCTGACTTTATAACTTGCAATTGTGAGTTTAAGTCTCTTAATTCTGAGCAAAAAAGATCAATTGTGAGATAAAGTCCTTATCTTTTATTTTTTATTCAGTGGCAGAAGCGGGCTTTCATAGACAGGATTGGTTGACCCATTGTTTGTTTACAAGTGCGGTAAAGGAATGTTTCAGCCAAAAATAACAAATCTGTCATAATTTACTCACCCTCATGTCACTCCAACACCTGTTTGTCTTTTTGTTGTTCTGTGGAACACAAAAAAAGAATTTTAGGGACGGTGGTAACCATAAACTTTCATTGTATGTACAAAAATACTGGGAAATTTTTCAAAATTTCCTTTTAGTGTTCTACAGAATAAAGTAATGCAGGTTTGTAATGACATGAGGGTGAGTAAATGATGACAGAATTTTCATTCAGTTGTCGCCTTTAATACTATTAATTTTGTTAATCTTAAAAAAGATTAAAAAAAGCTTGCAACACCCGATTAATAATAATTTATGTCGGATATATTTTTGTGTCAGATTAAGTTGTGATGTAAAGAAGTCTACATTTAGGGAATAATTATGTTTTGATCAAACAAACTCAAGTTTAAATTATATTGAGTGTAATATGTAATTATTAAGTGCTTGGGATATACTTTTAACTGCTGCTTTTGAAGCAGTTCTGTGCAAAAGGTAGTTTCACGAAAAGGTTTTAATGGCATAATTTGGGTTCATTTATTCTTGCTAGTTCATCACATGATGTTCTGCTCATAGGTGTGTATATATAATTATACAAAGGGTAATTAGGCCAGAGCATTTTGACCACCCCTTGATGATCTCAGTCAGAGAGTTACGGATGTCAGATCTGAGACATTTAGGTGATTTAGTGCTTGAGGGAGGAAGGGAGGAACCTTCTCCTATTGCTAACATACTAGATTACACATACTATTACAAAAATGCATTGAATGAATATCAGGGCTAGCAAGTACAGACAGCAACAGGAAGACTAATTTCACCAGCTGCTGAGATTGGCCTTACTGATATTTTTCAGAGGAACAAGAATTCTGATAAACATGTTTTGTACAAGTTTGTGCTTGACTGAACTGATTAGAAAAACTAAGCGTTGGAATCCTGACTTTATTTATGCTTCTATCTGGAGGAGAAATATATTGTCAAACAGAGAGAGTCTTTTATAAAAAGATGGTCAAATTAAATGAAATGTGGTGCTTTAAAACAAGATTCTACCTGTTTTTTTTCTTTTTGTTTTTTTCTTCACCTTTAAACATTTTACTTTTTTGCTGCATTAGTGCTGCCAGAGATCAAAAACACAGAAAATAAAGTCATGGCTGCAGTAACCACTAATGCCTAAATTCAGGCAATCCACATTTGGCACAGATTAAAATAAAAATGGGACACTGCACAGCTGCAAAACTATTACTGAAGCCACAGGTTTGACTTTCTGAAGTTGGGCTGCTGTGAGCAGTTTTATGATATAGTTCCCCATATAAGGTCATAACACATCACAATTGTATAGTATGTAATCAGATATCAATGCTATAATGCACTGATATTAATCCTCTTTAAAGTTCAGGAAGTACACACACACAAATCTAATTTTCACAAGCATAAAGCACAACGTAAATCAACACACTCATGAAAGAAACTCACCCAGCCACCAACACAAAAATGGAGTGCATTTCACACTCAAATAATCCAGCTGTTTTTCTTGGCAATAAACCCCTTGCTCATATTTTAATAGTGCTCGCAACCTAACCACAAACACAACTGGCAAAATATCTAAATAAAAAGCAATGCTATTAAAATATTAACTATTAAATTAAATATTAGACTGTATCTTAATAATACAGTCATATATTGCACAATCCATGTTCAAGGAAATCAACTGATCTGGGTCCTGCATTGGCACTGGAAATATAAAAACACCCAGTAACATATGTTACCTGGCACAACGTATTAATATACTGACAGTTCATTCAGCTGACATAAAGTTGTGTGCTAGACCAACAAACTGGGAAAACTTTCAAATCACCTTTCAGGCTCTCACTTATTAAATTTCTTTACCAGAAGCATTAAACATCTACCCTGCGCAAACAACACTTTGGGTAGATGCATTAGCTTGACTAATGCTGCAAATGTTTAAGTGTATTAGAACTATTGGGCTAACTGAAATAAAACATACTAATTAATATGTATTATGCAGATGTAACATTAAATATAACAAAACATACACAAATGAGTTACAGTATACAGTCAAAAGTTTACATACACCTTGCAGAATCTGCAAAATGTTCATTATTTTACCATAATAATAGGGATCATACAAAAATTGCATGTTTTTTTCATTTAGTACTGACCTGAATAAGATATTTCACATAAAAGATGTTTACATATACAGAAATCAACATCTGAAGTGGGTCAAAACCACAACCTAAAAGTTGTCCTAAAACCAAAACAATACCCACTTCAAATGTTGACTATTGTAGTCCACAAGAGAAAATAATAGTCTAAAATATCCGTTCAAAAGTTTACATACACTTGATTCTTAATACTGTGTTCTTGTCTGAATGATCCACAGCTGTTTTTTTTTTTTTTTTTAGTGATAGTGGTTCATGAGTCCCTTGTTTGTCAGGAACAGTTAAACTGCCCACTGTTCTTCAGAAAAATCCTTCAGGTCCCACAAATTCGGTGACTTTTCAGCATTTTTGTGTATTTGAACCTTTTCCAACAATGACTGTATGATTTTGAGATTCATATTTTCACACTGAGGACAACTGAGTGACTCATATGCAACTATTACATAATGTTTAGATGCTCACTGATGCTCCAGAAGGAAAAACAATGCATTAGGAGCCAGGAGTGCAAACGTTTGAACAGAATGAAGATGTGTACATTTTTTTTTTTTTTCATTTTATACTGCCCTTCAGAAGCTACAGAAGATACTTATTTGTGGAACCTAAAGGATTCTTCTGAAGAACAGCAGGCAGTTTCAACAACTATCATTAAACTACAACAAAACAGCTGCAGATCAGTCAGGTAACAACTAATTAAGAATCAAGCTTAATGTAAACTTTTGAACAGGGTCATTTTTAAAAATTCAACTCTAATTTCCTCTTATGGAATATATGTAAACATCTTTTATGTGAAATATCTTTAGGTCAGCACTAAACAAAAAATGAATTTTGTATGATCCCTGTTATTTTGGTAAAATAAAACGATTCTGCAAGGTGTACGTACACTTGACTTCAACTGTATGTAGTCACATTCTTATTCTCTGTAAATGGCACTCAAAAGATGAAATCGGACAATTACAACAACCACCACAAGGATCAATTTCCCAACATTTTGTTCTTGATTTATTCCTAATTAAATAATCCTAAGTGTTCAATCAAACTATCACCTTTCCTTTCGCACGGTCACTTCTGGTATTTTTTTTTTTTTTTTTTGGCCAAAGGGGTAGGGAGCACCCATGTAGTCAGTCACTTTGAAGTTCACTCCCCAGTTTGCAACAGCAGTTAATCATTTCTGAACCACATGACAATGCATTCACTATAAATTAACAAAAGAAAGTGCATCGAGTGTTCAAGTAGGGTGTATAGTTCAACAACACATTTAAGGAAAGGAAATAAATGGTGGGCCACTGAACCGGCACTTAATGTGTATGCAGAGCTTTAACTGTAGCAAGTTGAATTCTAACCTTTTGTGACAAATAATCATATTATGTAAATATTGGCAAGTGACAAAGCAAAAAGCACAGGTGGCAAAACTGTAGCATTGAACCTCGTATCTTAATTGGCAGTATTGTTTTGCGTATCGTACGGATGGTTTGTGGAAGGATTTTAGGGAGTGGGAACATGGAAGTGGTTTTGCAGTCTCATCTCTTTGAAGCCCTTCTTGGGTCCCTGCCATTGCTAATGGTAACTGTGGGTTTTGGTGGAGCAGGGGGCCCCCCTGCAGTTACTGGGGGTGGTCCATTGCCTGGAACACGCCCATTTGGTCTTCCTGGAGCCCCAAAATTTGGATCCCGAGGCACAGGTGCAGCACTGTTATTGGGAAATACTGGCACAGTACCATTCCCTGTTGGACAAAAAGTTAAAACAAAAGTAATAGTGTTAATCCGCATATAGACACTGTAATAAGTGTTAGAGCTATTACTCTACTTGCATCATTAAGCAGATGTTTATCAAAAGTAACTTACAGTATGCCAAGCAGGAGCGGGATCTCAGTAAATCTAATTTCTGAGATTGAACCTGCAACCTTCGTTAGCGGATCAGATTCCAAACCATTAAACTACCACTACAAAATCAGCACTGGTCACCTTTGTGGTACTGCTACTAAGGTGAAGTACTGTCATATTTGCTCACCTGTCTGCGCAGGAGTACCTGCATTTTGATTGGGTGGAGAATTTCCCCGCTGTTCTTTACCCTGTTGAGAGGATGAAAGATAAGACAGCATTATGTTGACTTTAGCCAAACCAGCACCTCCCGTTATGCAATTTAATGGCTCAGTAGTTGAATGTGCAGCAGAAGTTAAACCAAATGCAATTACTCCTACACTATTCATTTCTTCTAAACCGACTTTAAAATTAAGTGGAATGCAAATCAACCCTATGTTTTTACACAATAACTAGCACAAATTTAGGCATGCAAATGACTGAAAGGAAGTACGCTCACTAAGGCATCACATTTAAGTGCCCTTTTGCATAAACAGGAAGACTGAACTCACCGTCTTGTTCTGCTGGTTAGCTTGTGCTAACAGCTCTGGATTTGGTTCACTGAAATTAGGAACTTCCGAGTACACCATACAGAACCTGTGTGAAAGACAACTTAACATTTACATTGACCTTGCTGATGCAATACATATGTATATGCATTTATATATCATACAAATATACAATGCAATTTAGTGGTGATCAATGAGACAATGGCTGAAATTGGGTTTCAAACCCTTTTGCCCAGTATATCTGCCATGTTCTTGATCGGTAATAACATTAAGGGCCAGATTTAATAACAGCTTGCACCAGGGCAGTCTTTTTGCACCTGATCTTATTGAATATACATTTGTAGGAGGGCCACTTTCATGCAGACTTCAGCTCCAAAATGTGTATTTAAAGAAGGCTGAAGCTAAACTCTGAATGTGACACTAAGAACAAGACCGGACACCCATGCTCTAGACATTTCCATGAATTTTCCATTTTTTGAGTATATTAAAACAGATTTCCATGTTTTCCTTGATCATGAGAACCCTTATTTTTAATCATTTTTGGTATTTACTGAACTCTCAAAACATTGGCACATAGAAATCATTTCACACTGACTAACCTGTCAATAGATTTTGGCACTAAAACAAAGGTTTATTACCATTTCGGTTTGTCTGCCAAGTGGACATGGTTATTGCCCAATGCTGATAAACGTGGCAAATTATTATATTGCGAGACAAAATGCAATACTCACTCTCCTATTTTCTGTAAGTCTCCTCCTCTTCCAGTGTACAGTGTAAGGCACCCCTTCCAGATTGAAGCATATCTAGCCAGACACACAAATATTTCCAAGTTGAAACAAACATGTTCATAAGCCTTACTTCATATTCATTCTCTGTACATTGTTACCACATTACATTTCCAAACATTAATTTTGCCAATAATTGTAATAATCCAGTGAGATTTTTGTTTGCGCAAGAAGTCTGACAACAAGCCAGTGCTCCACACCAAGATCTGATCTCATCATCATCATCATCATCATCATCATCCAGCAACACAACTACCGAGACAAACTAAATCCAGAAGAGCTGTGGTAACATCTCCAAGATGCCTCAAGAAACCTACCAGCAAAGCTACAGTACTGTTAAAAGTTTTAGGCATGCATGTAAAAATGCTGTAAAATGAGGATGCTGTCAAAAACAAAGTCAAATAGATTTTCTTTATCAATTAACTTCTTATAACCAAATTAAATTAACATTTGGTGTGACCGTCCTTTGCGTTTCAAGCAGCTTTTGCCCTAAGTGCACTTGCTCATAGTTTTTCAGTTAGCTTTGCAAGAGGCTTTGGCCTCTTGAAGCATCTTGAAGATGTTGCCACAGTTCTTCTGGGTTTGGTCGGTCTCAGTTTCTTCATGTCATTCCAGACAGACTGGATTATGAAATCAGATCTCTGTGTGGAGCACTGACTCAAATCTCAATGGATTACTACAATTAATGGCAAAATGAACGTTTGTTAATGTAAACTGATATTTCCTACCATCACAACAGCAAAAAATAAACAAACCCATTTTTTAGCTGTTGAAAATAATAGTGTTCTTATTTTACCCCCCCTGTACACAACTGTTACTGATGGTGTTGTGCGGGATGCTCAAAGCAATTTAGACCAGTTTGAAAGAGCAAGTTGGCAGGGTGTGTTTGATTGACAACCCAATATCGGCACGTGGTTTAAAGCGTCTAAGGTCTGAATAAACTACACAGGCAAACAGGCGGTGGTTCATACCCTCTCGTAAGACGAATGATGTCCCCGGGCTGGATGAGACTGCCCAGCTCATCCCACACAGAGATGGCGATGCTGCCGCTCTTATCCGCCACTCTGCATGAGCGCACCTCGTGCCCGTCCTTTGTCTTCGTCACCCGACCTGCGCGTGCACAGCAAAGTTCACAGTCAAATCTCAACCGTAACAAAACTAGTAAAAACACACATATACTTGCGTTACACGACGGCAGATGCGTGAAAAATCAAAGATACAAGAAGACAGCAACAGAGACGTCAAAGCGCAACGTTAGACATTATTCTTCAATGTTAGCTGGGAGGAATTAGCTCCTCTAGTGCTAATAAACGGTCTTGAGGGGCACAGCAGCGAATCCACTTACCGATTTCCAAAACTATAAAGACGATATTAAGGTTTTTCGATCCGGGCTTTACATCTTTAATCAAGATCACAGCTTCGTTGGCGATATTCGACATTTCTGAGAGCTGAGGTGGAGGCTAGCACACCGGCTAGCGAAACCACAGCTGTGTGCGAGGATTTCTTGATCTAAAGCTAAATCTGTGCTCTGAGTGGGTTGTTTTATTTGCCAGATAAACTTCACTTGGCAAAAAAACTTTGTTTACAAGACCCCTTTGGAAAGGCTGAGGTGTTTCTAGCATAACATTTGAGGCAGTTTGTTTTCACACTTCACCATCGAGCTAAAGGAATGAAAGCAAGAGGGGAAATATTTCCTCCTCCACGACTTAAACTAACGTTATTCGTATATATATAAAAAAAGAGTCAATTCGTTTTCCAGACAGATATTTTAGACCTCATCCTGAGCTAAACCCAAACTCCAAGACTTCGCTTTCAAGTCTGTCAGTGCTCAAAATGTCTAGCATCCAAATTCATTTATACGGAGTCACGGTCTTTCGGTTAGCCTACACCATCAGTACACGACGTCAAATTAAAAAATAGCTATGAAATTGACGTTATCTGTACATAAACGTGTCGGTTATGTTGCGGGTTGCGTTTAATACCGTGTCAATGAGTTCAGTCACATAGACTGCCGGTCAAACCGAATACTAACGCGTCTCTTAATTTCTCTTTCCACAGAAAATCATTCATCTGGTGTCTAAGCGACATTTAAAGGCTAAAGCGGCGAGACAGTTAAAAGTCTAAAAACGGATGTCAGCCATTACAACTATAACGTTAGCTGCCTAACTTTAATGTGCGTTGTGAGCAGTTCGAAACTTCCTGATGGCCCTTAAAATTGAAATAATAATAGCATGTTTTCTACATGTGTAGCACTGAAAGCTCACTAAGAAAAAGAATACAAAAAATACTGTCGCAAAAGAGGGGAAATGTCTATTTCACAGTGCTATCTGCCTCTCCCTCACTAACAAAGCGTCTGATCTGCCCAGTGTGTGTTCGGTTCTTTAAATTCTATCGGATGTACCATTTCAGTGTTTCGCGGGGGTGTTCAAAAATGTGAAATTGCCGTCAAATACACATATGCGATTTTACGCACTTTTGAGTTAACAGACATTACATTCGATTCACTCTGTATTATACAATATCAACACTGCGCAGGCACCAAAGCTTTAGATACGCAAGCGTTGTTTTTTCGTGTTCTTCTTAACGTTACATTAAGCGCATTCTGATTGGACGCTGTGAAGAATGTGTCCACATGGATAGGAAATAACCACACTCCATTTCCTTGTACGATTGTCGACGTTGTGTAATATGATGTGATTACACGTTCCAAAATATTTCCAAAGGTATTTGCGTTGCATCATAACCTCAGTAATCCAATAACTTAGAGAGTGTTGGCAGTTACAACCGGCTGTTTTTATGGTTTACTGTTTTTTAAAGGTTGGGTCTGGTATATGACCCCTGGATATCAAAACATACCAATGCAACGCAGTTAAACCTGCGTTGGCGTTAACATCAAGGAAATCAAACTAGTTTTAAAGGATATAGATACGTGCAAAACAAGTGCTTCCTCACATCTAGTGTCCTGCTTTCCGAATCAAAGTGTGAAAACACAACTGATTTACTAGCTAGATTTAGACTGTCATGAATTTTTACCCATATAAGTGACATGTATAAACGTTTTAAGGGGTTCAGCAACAATAATTATCTATTTAGCGCTCACCCACGTGAAAATGTAACTTCGTCACGAACAGGATTCGAACCTGTGCGGGGAAACCCCATTGGATTTCGAGTCCAACGCCTTAACCTCTCGGCCACCGTGACGCCATTTTTGATCCTTCCAAATACCATATAAAACCAGAATAAAAAAAAACACGATAACTACATTCAACTGCATACAACTACATACTTATCGTTTTGAATAGTCTTAAATAGTTAACATTACCTAACTATATTTATATTTGACATAAACAGGTCACTTAAAATGCAATCTTAATGTAGACATAATTCTCGTCTTGATTTAAAACATTTCGTTTTTAACAAAACCTATAAAACACTACTTATTACCACATGGTCTTAAAATAAACCTTTATGAGGTGATCATTTTAGTACAAATGCAAGTATTACATAAATATAATGAATAGCCGACTTACACTTGTTTAGGTGAAGCATTAGAATACGATTATTATAATTATTTATATAATCTTTTTTTCAAATTACAGTCTGATAAGTTATTTATAGTATTTTGTATTTCACTAAGAAATTACTATATTTATAGTTTTACAGGCTTATGTTTGATATTTGTCAACAAGATGAAAACTGACTACATTTGGCCACACGGTGGAGACAACATCATTCATTTACATTGTAAAGGTCCAGTTCCGCAAACCAACTAAGGTCCAGGTAATGATAAATAATAACATTAATAATAAAAGCAATAAGTTGTTATGTTCCACAAACCAACTAAGGTCCAGGTAATGATAATTAATAATAACATTAATAATAAAAGCAGTAAATTGTTATGTTTTTCCTTCTAAACAGTTTCCTTTGAATGAAAATATCCTCTCTTTATGGTACATATAATCTCAACTCCTCTGTACCTCCTTACATATTTCACACCGTCACTAGAAGTTGTCGGTACTTCAAAAATTCTCCTTGAACTTGGACAGATATACTGTACACGTAACCTGACCCCTCATTCTACCTGGGAGCCAGAGAGGATTTTAGACTGCTTGCCAAACTCACATGTGGTTGATGTAAAAAACAAAACCGTGAAGTTTTCTGTCAAGAATGACTATTCATCTTACCTCACATATTCCACATTTACTAAGTGAAGAACAGCACGACTTGAGACACTGAAGAAATCTTACTTCGCACACTTTTAAATTACAATAGTTCATTATTGTAAACAATCCACGAAACAAGTTTTTTATCAGTGTTAAGCATCATTGCCGCAGTGTGACGTGACACCAGCATGGAGCAGTGTGGTCCAAAAAGGGCAGTGAAGAGGACTGCAGACAGCACACCTGTAGAACATGCGGGTATTCCATACCTCAGCCAACCCATGGAAACTATAGCCATTAATATGTTAATACCCACCTCTTTTTTTCTCCAGTTAGTGGTAAATGAACTCCAGAGATCAGAACGAGGAATGCACCTTCTTTACCTGGTATGTGTGTGTCTCAAATTTAGTATGTTTTCACAGCGTGTCATAAATCGGCCATATTGACGGCACTAAACATAAACAATGTCAGTGAACCAAATGAAACTCGCATTATTGGCATCCTTCTGTCTCGCAAAACAATAGAATTGTTGCTGAAAATGGTCAATTATTGAATTATTGTCATGTTTTAGGCTGTACTAATTGGTCGGTCTGGGAAAAACATTTGGAGTACTACAGATTGCCAAAAGTAAAAAAAAAAAAAAAAAAAAAAATAATCATCAAGGAGAAGACTGCAAAAAACTTATCGGAAGAAAACAAAAGGCACTTGTGGTTGGCCAAACTGAACCAGGATTTTCAAGGCAAGAATCTTAAACAAATGTGTGTTTGTTCTTATTTCCCGGTCAGGTAGATGAAATATTAGGCTAATGTCTTAATTAACACTGCTTGTTCATATCTTTACATGGGCATCAGAACTATCGTATGTGGGTGGGACAGGACCCACCCACTCTAACGAAATTACAAGGTATTCAGTTAGAGAATAACCTCATATCTCCTAGTTAATCAAACAAAAATGTTACTAAAGCAGTATGTGGGTCAAAGACAAAAAGGTGTGTTTCAAGCATCAAAAAATAAAAGTGTAATATCGCTTTAAAATTTTTTTTTAATATCTTGTTGATATTAAAAACATGAAAATTTTGACATATTAAATGATTAAGCATCACAGTGCAGCCCTCAAATATCAGTTAACTTTTTTTATATATTTACACATTTATACTTTGCTAATGTCTTTCAAACCACTAGATTTTCCCATTTGGCATCAAGTGAAAATCATTTAAAATATAATACAATTTAGTATGATTACATATTCATTTTTAGTATAGGTCAGAAGCATATTGTTTAATTTTTACATAAATATATATGTTACACTGAATGCTCACATCCATATTGGTAAAGTCCATGTTCTATGTAGAAACGACCCAATTTTTAGTTTTTTTTTTTTACACCCATGTTTTTGTGTGTGTACTGTGTATATTTATCATGTATAAATACTCACATACATGTATATTAAGGAAAAAATGTATATATAAAATACACAATCAATTACACATTTGAATAAAAAAAATGGGGAACATAATATACAATGTTACAAAAAATACACAATTAAAAATGACAATTTTTAAAATCACTATAGATTTTAATCTACAAATTTAATTTACATTTGAGGAGTTCGTTTGCAAAAACAGATTTCATTTAGCCTAAAATCTACTATAATACTATATTGGAAATGTATGTTTATGACCCTGAAATACATTTTAAAATATACTTTGCTATATGAAGGATAAAGTTAAATCTATTTTCAGTGTGAGATATATATGCCTCACTGTTTATAACATATTTAGCAAATATTTAAATTACATTTTTGCCAGAAAAAAAAAATTGTAGCTACATATATTTCATATAATTATCTTCAGATGTGTATCTTGTGATGTCTAGCGTTAGACATTGTTCATAGACAAATTAATTAAACAATTGATAGTGAGAAGTGTGCTTTAAGAAAGTTTATTTTCTGACAATTCAATGTAAAATATTGCCATCTTTAACATTAACTTTTTTTGCATATTGCTATTTTTTTTTTTTTTTGAAAATTGTTAAATGTATTAATTTATCATTTACATTTATGTAATATTTTTAATAGTTTTTTTTTTTTTGTTATTTTGTACTAATATTCTACAGATTCTTCTATCTTCTGTGGTATTCAATTCTATTAAGGATGGATCATCTTCTGTACCCTGTGGTAGTCGTCGCATCGGTTAGCCGCTTATTTGCAAATATACTTGTATTATTTTTGTAGTCAACAATCTGGTGAGAAGCTGTCTTTGACACCATCCGTCACCCACTGAGCGATGCCTCACTATTGATCTCTGACTGTCAGTGCGAGAATCTAAAGCAGCGTCTCATAAGAGTATATATATATATATATATATATATATATATATATATATATATATATATATATATATATATATATATATTTATTTATTTATTTTTATTTATTTATTTATTTATTTATTTATTTATATATATATATATATATATATATATATATATTTTTTTTTTTTTTTTTTTTTATTTTGTGTTAAATTATATAGATTTATTGTATATTAGAATTATATTTATTTTCATGTTATTATTATACACTCTCTTATTCTTATTATTTGTTATTTTACATTACATTATTGTTATTATTTAATGGATCATCTTAACTCACTTCTTACTGTGTATTTGTTATTTTGTTATACATTTAATATTAATTAATTGTATTATTAATGTTATTTTAATTACTTGCGCATTTTTCTGTTTTGTTATTGTTGCTGTGTTATTTTAAATTCATTCATTTTTATCATAAATATTTTATTATTATTTGCTACGCTATCTCCAAGTTTCACAGACAAGGCATAAAATAAAAAATAAATACAAAAATTAGGTGTATGCTGTTTTAGCTGAAAGAAACTTGCACTGGCACATTTTAAAATATGTCAGTGCCACTGTTTTGTATCAAGATACCCACCAGAAACGTTTTAAGACACATTTATAAAAGATACTTAAATGTTCTAACTGAGGTATGACCTAATCCTGTCTGAAGGCCTAAATTGCTGCTACCACTACTACTGTTGGTGATGTGTCCAGTTTCTCACTCACCACTCGACATTAGCGGTTGGCCTTCTTCCATGAAATCCGCGAATTCCAATCCATGAGTCTAGTAGTAGGCACTCAAACTCGGTCGCTGTATCAAACTGTCTCGCGGCACATCGCTTTCTGTAACGTTACGTCTGGTAGCAGCTTAATCGCTCGTTTGCAGCATTGAGCCTTGCGTCTTTTTTTCCTCTTTATAATCACACATTCATAAAAGCAAACACGTGCGAAAAGTTTGAAGTCTCGTTGTGCTCCGAAGTTCAAGTTTGGTGAACTCTGACCTGCGAATTGACCTATCAGTAAGCCCCGCCCATAGAACGCAGATGAGCCAATGGCAGTTGAGTATCAGCTGCACGGAGAAGGAACTCTGACATCTGTAGGTTGCAGCGCCATAGAGAAACATTGGAAGATCCGAAGCTCTTGTCGTTTTAATGGTGTTTATGCTACAAAAATAATAAAACGATGTTGCTGGGGTATTTGTAACATTGATTCCAGGTATCCTGAGAGGTTTGGCAATGAAATTTGGAATTTATTTGATTATTTAACGTGTATTTTTTGGTTATCATACTCTCATTAAGTGGCCTTTTTCATCTGCCCAAGCGGTTAATGTCTGTAAGGTTAATATCTCTGACTAAAACTAGCTATGATCAACATGAACAGTGTTGATCCTGGATGTTGTCATCTGCGATCATGACGACCATTTGCATTGCGAAACCCTCGTTTTACGTTTTTTATGTTACACACCATATTTGTTTTAAAATCATGTATATGTTTTTCCATGGCATATTAAAGCCCTACTTGAATGCTCCTCGACAAAAGGTGGTCCTTCTGTGTTCAAAATTTATCACAAAACATGTCATTGTAAGACAGTGGGGAACTCCGTTTGTTTGTCCGAGGCAGCGACAGTAACTAAGGGGCGGGGCTTACAAAGTGTGACCAACAGCAGATCGATACGTCACGCGTGACCTCCTAGCTGAATTAAAAGAACGTAAACCAGAGGTCTTCAACCCTGCTCCTGGGGACCCACTTGCCTGGAAAGTTTATTTGCAACCGGCTTCGGCACACCTGCCTGCAATTTTCAAGCAGTCTTGAGGAGCTTGATTGCCTGCTTCAGGTGTGTTTGATTAAGGTTGTAGCTAAACTCTTCAGGATAGTGGGTCCCCAGGAACACGGTTGAAGACCTCTGACGTAAACTAATGGTGCGTTCAAATCTATGGTTCAAATCATGTCGGATAGATCGTAGTTACGAGTTGAAAGCACATGAACGCCACCACAAAGTCGTTATTACAGGTGGGAAACTCGAAATTTTCTATAAGCCCCGAGTTTCCGAGTTTGGGAGCGTGTCAGTCAAAAAACGTACCGGATTCAATGGACGCAGCCAAAAACAATAGATACAGCGTCTGTATTGACACTTGTACACTTGTTGAAATTAATAAAATGATTATTTTTTGTAATGTACAATAAAACTGTATAAGTTACATATGCAAAATATTATATTATTGTATAATTACTATAGAATATATTAATGATGCAGTTTACATCACCTTCATGAACTGAATAAAAACAGAAAAATTCAAAAGCACAATGATGCACATTCATTTTGTAGATAGATTTTAAAAAAATCGTTGAATTTTATGTAGAAAAGATCAATCGCCATCTTGTTCCGACCAAAATTACTTGAACGCACCTGACGTCGTAGTGACGACTTATCAACTCGTACGAACGTCTCAGGAGGACTTGAAGGCAGCATTAAAACTGCAGCAGAGCCGTTCGGCTCTGAACTGCAGGAAAGGTGGATTGTATGTTTTCACATTTTAGACTTATTATTTGTTATGTGTTGAATTTAAGCCTTTTAAAAAGACGCTGCGAACATCTGTGCTGTGGGCTTTAATAAAGGAAAACCCATAGATTGATTGTGTTCATCTTGCCGGGATAAACAATGCCATCTTGAGGCAGATAAAATTTACAGCACTCATAAAATTGATAATGGATATTTCATTGACAGTAAGAAGGCCAAGCCAGTTGAGGATAGCGCAGGCTGTCTGTGAGACGTCTTGTTGAGAAATCAACACAAATTAACACAACTACACACATAACATATAGCCTAGTTAAGCAACATGACACGACAACGAGAGTGCAGTTTTCCTTGAAAACCACAATTGTAAATTTGACATTGATTTTATATAAGAGTTCAAAATGAGTTAATATACATTTAAGTACAATATTGTCAGTGTTGATTGTGTATGCTCGATTTGTTTAAGGAACATAGTTCAAAACAAAGATCACATCAGAACAGTCATGCATCTCTGAGCTGCACACAATGATGTTTCGTTACTGAATGATTCGGCGTTTCTGAATGAGTCAATTGAGGCAATGATTCAATAATCCATTCATATTCATAAAGACAGGCACGTTGCTTCATTTTTTAATGATTCTTTTGAAGGCATGACTCAATGACTCTCATATTTAGAAGTTTAAAAACTGATTTTAAACACAAAACTCATAACATTATTTATACTGTGGTAGTTTTACAATGTAGAAATGCATTCATGCTACATTTTAGCTTAAGTCAAAGTCTCTTTCAAGGAAAGTCTCTTCACTCAGTGGCCATGGTCAACTGCATGGTCTGGTCCAGCCTCAGGTTTCTATGGGAAACGGCACTCTTAACGGCCACTGCAGTGACGGAGTGACTTTGCCAATCAGCGATTGGCTCTTTCATTTAGAAGGTGGGACTATTTCACCATATTGCGCATTTCCCAACAACAAAATTGTGGACAGTGAAAATCAGTTTTGCCAAGTCCGCAGCTACTTTCATACTGTTGCCGTGGGTTGTTTTTCATGCCCACGGGTTGAAGCGACCCCAATAAAGTAATATTTAGCCACTGGAATGCTAATTTTACCAGAGGAAACCCACCACAAAACTTGTATTTTACCCCCCCGGAACGCGATTGGGCTACTTTTGAGTAGCAATTGGGTGGGTTTTGTTGTGAAAACCTGGCAACCCTGGTGAAAATGCGTGGCTAGTATTTTCAGATGCGATATGTCAGTTATGATGTACAATGTATATTTATGAACATTTTAATTGTTCAGGCTATATAGCCTGATATGATAACTCCTTTAAAGTGACATAAAATATACTACTTTCCCACTGGTCGGAAACATGAGGATTAATAAATAATGACAATTTTATATTTAGGTATACTATCAGTTTGTTGCAACTGGGATAATTGTTTTACACAGGGAATGTCATTTAAAGTGAAATACAGGGGTTGGACAATGAAACTGAAACACTGGCCAATACAGTGTTGGAGGTTTCATATTTGCTCAGCCTGGTGGCCAATCTTCACTTATTGCACATTCCACCAGTAAGAGCAAAGTTGACAATGTTGACTAGGTTGACATGAAAGTAAAGTTGAACAACTCCCATAGCCTGCAAAGTCACCAGATCTGAATACTATTGAGGCACTTTGGGATGTTTTGGAGGAGCGAGTCAGGAAACGTTTTCCTACACCAAAAGCACATAGTGACCTGGCCACTGTTCTATAAAAGGAATGGCTCAAAATCCCTCTGGCTACTGTGCATGACATGTATTTGTCAATCCCAAAATGAAATGATGCTGTTTTGGCCACAAAAGGAGGCCCAACACCATACTAATTGTGGTCTAAAACCAAGTGCTTCAGTTTCATTGTCCAACCCCTGTAGGTTACTGTGAGATGCCTAACCTCCTATTCGTCTAGGCTTCACATTCTGAGATGGACCATTCAGAGACATGCACAGCTTTTCACACTGCAGGGATTCCATATCTGTTATAAAAAAAAGTCACTCTTGGCAATATGGAAATATGAGCATGTTTATTTTATTTTTGACTTGTGACTTGTCAGTGACTGTCAAGGAAATTTTCTGTTTCTACTAATGAAGTATTTAGACAGTTTAAATAACACTCTTTAGTACAGTAAAGCAAATAATGTCTATAATAATACAATTTCCTTCAGATTTTACCTCAGCCAGAATCTCACGATGTTTTCACTTTGGCATACAGTTTAAACCTTTGTTCAGTTCATTCATCCCATCCCACTAAAGCTTATGTATTTGTATTTATACGTAAGTGTATGCTGTGATGAATCATAATAGTTATGAAATCAATTTAAACCAATGGAGTCTCTTGAATGAGCAATAAACATTGTCAATCTTATATAGCTACATTTTTTCCCTGTTTCAATCATATATCATATAACCTGAATGACTTAGAACATTTATAGACTTACAAATGGCTGTTTTTCAGGCAAGCATGTGGAACAAATCAAAGCGTAGGAGTTCTTCAGTTCAAAACAAGATGTTTTGGTGTCTGAGAGGTGAAGTATCAGCACATGAAAATCCAAAGTCTCTTAGTTAGATCTACACTGAGCTCTACATCACAGAAGGTGGAAATGAAGAAATCAATAATGAACATGAGATCAGATGGATCGAAACAGCATGTAGGAGAGCAATGACAGCGGACAGACCAGTTAACCTGAATGACATCTTTAAACTCTTACCTGGACAAGACCAACCCATCAGAACTGTGCTCACTAAAGGAGTCACTGGCATTAGAAAAACACTCTCTGTGCAAAAGTTAATTGTAGACTATGCTGGAGGGAAAGCAAATCAGGATGTCCACCTCAAATTTTCTGTTCAGAGAGCTCAATTTGATAAAGGACCAAACATTCAGTCTTCAATGTCTTCTACAATTTTTCATGGGCACAAAACTTGATGTATCTTCAAATGAAGGTGGTATCTACCACCTATTAACTTTAGTCTGTCTTTTCCGTAGTTTAGACAGCACAAATTAGCAAAACAATGTATTCAGTAGTACATTAACCATGCAATCCATGCTGTTGTTTACAGCAGAGTATCGCCAATATGGCAACATATCCGGGTAATCCATGATGTGGAAAAATGATAAAAACTCATAGGGGATGTGTTTTAGTTTAGAAGTCTATCTGCCAGCCATTTTTATGTTTACAGATCTGAGTACAAAGTATTTAATCACTGAATCATCTAAATAATGTTAGTTTTTAGCAAAATATGAAGTTATTACATCAGCAGCATGGAATGTTTGACTACACACAAATACTTCTGCTTCACGTACGTTTGTATTTATCAGGCTGTGTATGTGTGCCCTTGCTGTGCACTATAGCAGTAATTGGAGAGTTGTTGGCAGCGGCCAAGGTTGCCATGGAAATGGCAGTCAATTGTGCTGGCTTTCCCCCAGAAATTTTGTAAACACGCTTCGCACCATGCCAAGCACTGCTGCTCATAGACATCTACTTAATCAAGAGACTTATTCAAGAGTGCTGCTAAATATTTTAATAAAAGTTCTAAAAATGTCAAAAAAAAAACAACTTAGTTAAAACCTCTTGTCTTTTGTAGTCATCTGTTTTATTCTGTAAAAAGGTACTGCGGTGGGACAACGGTACAGTAATTATGTTCCATGTTGTTAAACCTGTATATATTTCATGATTACCTTGTTAATATAGAATGGTTTTTACATGGTACTCCAAACAACACCATGCCACATACCAAAACTAAGTACTGTTTCCAAAAACCATAATACTACCATAGTACTTTTTTTTGTAAGCGATTTAATACTAAATCTTATGTACACTGACAGAAAGAGTCTGGACTCCAGCATAACAAAGGATTGGCACACACATTGCCTCTCATACACACAAAGAAAAAAGATGGAGAGTGAGAGTTCAGGCATTTCAGTTCAGTCAATTTCATGGTATTCACAGGCTCCCACAGGAAAATATAGCTATTTTGGTGTATCATTGTGGTGACAGTGGTCTGAACTGCTGTACCATTCTCTAGGCTTTTATACAGAATCTATTTGAAATGGAATCTAAATGGAATTTCCTCTTACAAGAACATGCTTAATTTCTGAACTTAACACAAAAGGTTATAGTTACATTATATTAGGGGTTAATTCGGGGCAATATGCTATTTTAGCAGACATGCTAACATTAAACAAGCTTGGGGACAAGATATCAGTGGAGTAACTACACTTCCCAAAGTCTCAGAAGTGGATTGAAGTCAGAGGGCTAGAAACACAACTACAGTTGAAGTCAAAAGTTTACACACACCTTGCAGAATCTGCAAAATGTTAATTATTTGACCCAAATAAGAGGGATTATACAAAATGCATGTTATTTTTTATTTAGTACTGACCTATTTCACATAAAATGTTTACATATAGTCCAAAAGAGAAAATAATAGTTTAATTTATTAAAATGACCCTGTTCAAAAGTTTACATACGCTTAATTCTTAATAGTGTTTTTACCTGAATGTTCCACAGCTGGTTTTTTGTTAAGTGATAGCTGTTCGTTGTTTGTCCTAAACAATTAAACTGCACGCTGTTCTTCAGAAAAATTCTTCCTGCATTTTTGTGTAGTTGAACCCTTTCCAACAATGACTGATTTTGAGTTTCATCTTTTCATACTAAGGACAACTGAGAACTTTCTGAATTTAAGGATCAGGGTAAATTTTACTTTTTTTCTCTTCTGGGAACATGTTTGTATCTTTTGTAGCTTTTGGAGGGCAGTACTAAATGAAAAATATATGATATTTAGGCATAATAAGAAAAATGTACACATCCTCATCCAGACAAAAAGTTTAGACCCCCGGTGCTTAATGCATAGTTTTTTCTTCTGGAGCATCAGTGAGTGTTTCAATCTTATGTAAAAGTTGCATATGAGTCCCTCAGTTGTTCTCAGTGTGAAATCATACAGACAAATACACAAAAATGCTGAAAAACCAAAGAATTCTGAAGAACAGCGGGCAGTTTAACTGTTCAGCACAAACAAGGGACTCATGAACAACTATCGCTAAACAAACAAACAAACAAAAACAACAACAACAAAAAAAACAACAGCTGTGGATCATTCAGGTGACAACACAGTATTAAGAATCAAGTGTATGTAAACTTTTGAATTGGGGCATTTTTATAAATTCAACTATTATTTTCTCTTGTGGACTATATGTAAATGTCTTCTATGTGAAATATCTTATTCAGGTCAGTACTAATAAAAAAAAAACATGCATTTTGTATGATTCCTCTTATTTTGGTAAAATAATTAACATTTTGCAGATTCTGCAAGGTATATGTGAACTTTTGACTTCAACTGCATATCTAAGAAGTGAGCTCAACAGTAGCTGCAGTCGACGGCTGAGACACGGACGCATCTTCTGCAGGTTTCGCATCTTTTTCCTCCTCCTCCTCCTCCTTCCCATTTTCACCATTATCATCAGTGTCATCATCTTCTTTATCCACTTCCTCTTCAGCCAGAGTCGCAGATGGACCATTCTCGAGATCTCCACCCTCATTTGAAACAAACACCTCTCCATCTCTACTCCCTGGGGTGGAGGGGCTGTGAAGATCGTCTCCATTTGCTTTCTCACCTGAGGAGTGTAACTCTGCCAGATGCAGCTCACCATCAGGTCCCCCAATGTTGGGAACCTCCACTGGGCTGAGGTTCCTGGGTGAGCTCTCAGGCTGCTGGGAGGAGTCAGCATCTCCATCTCGTACCTTCTTGACATTGAAAGTCATTGGAGAGACACGGAAGGATGAGCTCTTCGAGGAGGAGCTCTTCGGGTGGTTGGGGATGAAGCTTTTCTTGATCTTCTCGCGCTGTTCTGGAGGCACGATCTTGTTGATTTTCTTCTCGATGCTGCTTCGCGAGAAGGCCTTTTTTAGACTATCCACCTTCTTCAGACTGGAGCGCTTGAACTTGTCTGCACGAGAGCGCTCCAGATGTTCGCTTCCCAAGCCTGGGAAGTTGTCTTCGTGCAAATCCACAGAATCATCGCCGCCCTCTGCCAGGGGGCTTGTTGCTCCTTTTTCCTCATCGTCATCAGAGGAGAGGCTGATGGTCTGAAGGCCTTCATCTTGAGAGCGGTTTAAATCAGTGACCGGAGTTGGTGCAGATGGAGCGAGCTCATCCTGAGAGGTGGAGGCCAGGCCATCTTTAGTAAGCAGAGTGGAGGGGATTTCATTGTCTTCCTGAAATTGGAGGAAAAGAAAATCCATTTAATAATAACTTAAAGATTAGTTAACTTCAAGAATACAAAGTTCCTGATAATTTATTCACCCCCGTGTCATCTAAGATGTTCATGTCTTTCTTCAGTCAAAAGGAAATTAAGTTTTTTTTAGGAAAACATTCCAGGATTTCTCTCCATATCGTGACTCCAATGGGGATCAATGGTTGAACGTCCAAACTGCAGTTTCAATGGAGCTTCAAAGGGCTCTACACAATCTCAATGAAAAATGTATATACTTTTAACCACAAACGCTCATCTTGCACTAGCTCTGTGATGCACGCCCATGACTTCACGCACTATGTAATCAGGATGAAAAGATCATGCATGCTTAGTTCTTCATCAGTGTACTATGGTCCAAAAAGGAAGGGTAGGGCAAACAACTTCATCGCATTTACTCCTCCAACTTCAAAATAATCTGACATCATTGTTTTACCTTCTTTTGTAAAGGGCGCTTGACTTTCTTTGCACGTTCACTTTGTAAACACTGGGTCGGTACTTTCCGACCTTTCCAACATGACTATGTAATGCGTGAAGTCTAGCTAGAATTTGTGGTTAAAAAGTATATAATTTTTTATAATTAATGTATTTATTTATTTTTTTAAGACCCTAAAAGTTTGTGTAGAGCCCTTTTGAAGCTGCACTGAAACTGCAGTTTGGACATTCAACCCACTGATCTGCACTGAATCCACTATATGAAGAAAAATACTGGATTGTTTTCCTCAAAAACCTTAATAGCTTTTCAACTGAAGAAAGAAAGACATTAACATCTTGGATGACATTGGGGTGTGTAAATACCTGCCTTTAAAGGTACATACAATACAGATGTTACAGTAAAATCCAATTATACCTGTATTTAAACACTGGAAATGTGGAATAGTATTTTTTTTTTTTTCATTTTGACACATTTTGCAGACAATTTCATTCAAAGCCAATAACATTGCAGTTTATCAGTTCATGCATTTCCTGGGAATCGAACCCACAACCTTGCCATTGCTAGCAGCATACTCTACTATAAAGATTTGATTTCAGATCCACACACTACTTTTGTACCAGTAAACAAAACAAAGAGGTGAGTCAGTTTGTCTGTTATTTTTGAAGTTATACTGTGCAATCTGCTGAAAAACCTGTTTGTTGCAGAACAAACTATACCCAAGGCATGTGGAGGCATTGTGTTGGAGTTACTCCAAAGCAAAAAAAAAAAGCGTTGATGGCAAGAGAATGAGGTTTACTCTTCCCGCCAAATTCCTTTTAAAAAGCTGTGATTTATAACCTACATGTATAAAAATGCAAACTGAAATCTTGTTTCACTTAACAATCTAAGACAAGATTTTGGGGTAGATAGTTCAATATATTCTGAATACAATCACTTTATCCCTTTTTTCTTCGCTTATATATGTTTCTTACTGTATCATTAAGCATGTACATAGATAAAATATAAATTACGGTTATCTTGTGCATAATTAAATATTTACTTATTCATTTAATCACTGCAATAAACAAACAAAAAACACATCAAATATGCCACACCCTTTCAAATCTCTCTCTCTCTTACAAACACAAACACACACACATGCAGAGACACGCATGTGTATAAATAAATAGAAACAAATCTGAATAATTAAATAGCCATTCTATCACTGAAATGGATAAGAACACCAACAAAAAGCCACACCCTTTTCAAATTTCTCTCTGACACAGACGCAGAATATTCCCTTATCACTGCTCTACCCTCACACATGCAGACCCCTGACACGCACCTCTGCTGAGTTTTACAGGGGTTATGCTTCACGCTTAAGGAGTAAATTGAAGATCTGACCCTCAGGGAAGGGTGGATTAGCAGCACGAATAAAGCTTTTGCACGCTCACCTGCTCCCTCCTAAGGGCACTAAGCACACAGTAATTCAGAGCATGTACCATATATCTGTCCAAGCTCTAAACAGCTAAATGACAGATTTGTTACTGTATGCCAGTATGAAACTGTAAGTAGATGTTGGAAAGTGTGGATGCCAACGTCCCTGTCTCTGGCAAGCAATGTTATTGATATTCACTTTATTCTATTATATCCACTATAAAATGGAATAACATTATAATGTAGAGACAACCCATTCCTCATCCTCTTGCCTTTGGCAATGAAACTCTGTTGGTTTACAGATTCCAGTGAAGGATTGCAACCCATTTTTTGTTTTTTACTTTCAAGAAATTATCCCAATGTCTTACTGATTAATATGAGAAGAACCTTTTCCAAAGGTGCATTATTTACAATGTGATAAATGTGTTTTCCCCCAGATGGATGGCACTCATCTTTAACATTTTGGCTTTGAATAGCCAGTATCGCCCTGAGGGCAGAGATCCAGTCAAAACCAGTGTTGACTCTGGGCTAACCAGTTTCTTCATGAGCAAAAGTACAGAGTAACACCCCTCAGGTTCAAGAGCTACATGGAAACCAGAGCTGGGAGTTGGCTGTGTGTGGTTAGTTCTATAAAAGTATCAGTTTTTTAATTTGTGATAACCATTTAATGGTTACATTTGTGTTCTGTTTCATAATTAATAATAGAGTGAAACTCAGGTGACACCTTTAAATTATGTTTTCAGCCAACTGTACAAGAATTGTAATTTACCAAGAACACACAGGTGGGATTTTGGGAGATAGATGAAAAAATTCAACTCTGTAAAATGATTCCCTATTGAAATATGTTGATTCAGCTCAAATTTAATTAGTTTGTGCCTTGAGGGCCTTGTCAGATGAAAAGTGCACATATGAAATCTACAAAAGCCTGGGAAATTCACACAGTAGTATGCCGACCCCAATCTAACGGCTTTATTAAAAATAAAACTAGTATATATATCAATATAATAATGCATGCTTTAGGAAATCCTTTGGGAATGACATCATTCAAGTGACATTTTTCTCATTCACATTTCGAACACGAGCTGAAACCTAAGGCAGGCAGTCTCTGTTTTGTTAGTTTCGCTCTATTTATCATTTGCATTCTTAGTTGAAGCTGCTCGCAATGTTCTGATCCTGCTCTGTATCCACCTTTCTTACCATTTGTTTCTCAGCCCTGTCTCTTGCAGCACAGTGATAAATCAAGACATTTGCCATTCAGATTTTGACCTTTATCTAAATACACAATGGCTTGTGAGACTCAGAGGAAGAGAAAGAGGAGGGGACTGAAGGATAGAGAGACAGGGAGAACTTTTGAAAACATTGTGTCACATGCTGATACCCCTGGTTCAGTGTGTAATGGGAGCCTGGATAATTAATGCGCCCCGCTGGAGGCCTCCAGACTTTTTGGAGTGGAAACATCGAAAGAGATGAGAGAAATTGTATGTGTGTGTGCCTCAATCAGGCTCATAGGAGCTAAACAGACAACATAAGAGCAGGGGAAAGCACAGGAAAGAAGCAGAGGAAAGACAAATATTAGAACAATAGAGGACAGGACTATTAAAAAGAAAAAGAAAAGACACAAAGGAAGGATGTGTCACTGCTGGATGTGAGCAGGATTGCAATTGCTCTTGCTAAGGGAAAGTGATTTTGTGAGACGGAAATGAACTAATGTCAAGAGCTGCTCTCTGCTTTTTTTTTTTTTTTTTAAAGGTGACATATCACGAAAATCTGACTTTTTTAAATGTCCCTGGTGCATCTACTACCAAGTCTTTCTCTGCAAGCTTGAGAAAAAATCAGCCATTTAGATTTGTCTCCTCCTGTGACATAGTAAGAGAATCTTATTATAATATTACTGCCCCTTAATCTGCGCGTTTCCAACCCCGACCTGAATGGTGTACCAGTTCTACCGCCATGGCAAAAGTTCAAGCAAAGCATGCTAACTGTTCTGTCATTGGATGA
Source organism: Cirrhinus molitorella (assembly GCA_033026305.1). Classification (NCBI taxonomy): domain Eukaryota; kingdom Metazoa; phylum Chordata; class Actinopteri; order Cypriniformes; family Cyprinidae; genus Cirrhinus; species Cirrhinus molitorella. The sequence goes on along the minus strand of CM065122.1, from coordinate 23,245,593 downwards.
GCACAAAACACTATTAAGAGTCCCAGTCTCTGAGAAGACAAGAGATTTATTTATTTATTTTGCTGTATTACACTGCTGCCACACAGATCTAATATAAACATGCAATTTCTTTCCCAGTTGTTTACCTTCACAGACATAACTGACTGTTTTTGTAACTTATGTGTGTTTCTAACATAAACTTGTGTGTATTTGTCAGTTTAAGCGCAATAAGACATGAAAGACATGAACTTAGTTTAGTATTCACATGCCGCGTGGCAGCCGGTTTGTGTGTGCGTGCTTCGGATGTGTGCACTCAAAAAAAAAAAAAAAAAAAAAACGTATATCAGAAGTTTAAACTAATATGGCTTTAAAATGCATGATTTCAATTCCATAGACATGATAATCAAAACCAAACCAATGTTTTTTAGCAGAGTATCTAGCGTATGAGCTGTAAAGGAACAGTCCTGTTCTGGAAAAGGGGGTGGACAGCAGCAGCTCATTTGCATTTAAAGAGACATGCACAAAAACAGCATGTTTCTGCTTCCACTCAAAATAGGCTTTTTTAAAAATCATATAATAAATGATTTGTGGAGTATTTTGAGATAAAACTTCACAGACACATACTGGAGACACCTGGGACTTATGTTACATCTTGTAAAATGGGGCATAATAGGTCTCCTTTAAATACTACTATTTAGGATTAATTTATATATATATGTATATGTATGTATGTATATATATATATATATATATATATATATATATATATATTATTCAGTTTAACTTTAGCCTCTGCTTATTTTAGTTAGTTGCCCCCCACAATATTACTAATTTTAGTTTAGTTTAGGTTTCTCATCTAATATTTATATTTCAGCTTTATTTCAATTGGCAAAAATATTTGTAATAATTGTATTTTAGTATTAGTTAATGATAATAACTCTGAATAATAATTTATATAAAATACTGAGGAAAACCTGAAATGTTGGTCCAAAAAGTATAATGCAAACAGTTTAGGAAAAAAGGTCAATATTAACAATGCTGTTCTGGCACAGTACACTGTCTTCATATTTTGTCTTCTCATCATGGGAAAATGATTCTGTAAGTGTCAATTTCCATGCAATTTCCTCAGAAAAGTCTACACCATCTGCACATGTTTTGACTGTCAGTAAATGGGTGTTCTAACTAAAATCTGACTGAATATCATGTTTAAATATCCCTTTTCCCTAATTTAAATGGTTAGTTCACCCAAAAATGAAAATTAACCCACGATTAACTTACCCTCAAGGTATCCTAGGTGTATATGACTTCTTCTTTCAGTCAAATCCAATCGAAGTTTGAAGTTCGAAGTTCGAAGAAAGTCATATACACTTAGGATGGCTTGAAGGTGAGTAAATCGAGCTAACCCTTTAACCCCATTCAAATTATGATGTAAAATGTTTATAAGTATCCGATAGCATAAAACACATGACATAAAGCCCACATGTCATGACTGTCAGCCTTGGCAAGATTTTGCATTAAAAAAAAAAAAAAAAAAACATACCACACAAAAATGTGCTCGCTCATCCGTTACCTGTTTATGATGCGTGAAAGAAGTTCAGAGAATCTTTGGCTTTCCTCCAGATGGAGAGAATAAGTGGAAAGCAACGGCCAACTGGCTTGAACACACAGTTCAGTCAGATGCCGGGCAAAGCAATGTGCTATCAAAGCCTCCAATCTGCAGCATTGTGGTGAAAACTATGGGAAAGTGATACTTAAAGGCCATCTGTGGACTTTCAACTGTTTTTGACTGAATTTGGCATAGGAAGAGGTTTACTGCAGAATTGTGCATTTAATCTAATTCTGAGTTATTAGTGTCTGAGCTGAGCTGATGAGAAGTGAGCTGTCTAAAAGAGCGGTCCGATTCCATCTCCTGCTTTCTCTCAGGTTTATATTAAAAAAGCTTCATTGTCTCTGGCCGCTTGAATTAATCACATGATTAGTCATGCTCCCTGAAGTATCATTTTTCTAATTAGACTGCATTTATTTGAGCGAGTCCAATAATACCTGCAGAATGAGTGTGTCTGGATCATTTCATCTTCACAGGGCTTGACTTTTCAGATCTCACCCTTGACGTTTTCTTATTTAAACGCTACTTTTGGGTGGGGCATATCAAATGGCTTGTCTGTTTAAATAGCCAATAGGCTTTATAATAAGCAGTGAACCATTGCTACTTGTTTATAATTCAGGGTTGGGGCATGCTTAATCTTTAAAAAACATTTGATTGGACAAACATCTGTGTTGTGCAGAATGAGTCACACCTCACTTAACCTTGATCCTTCACAAATGTTACTAAGCTCCGTGAAGGAGGAATCATGGCTAGGAGGGAGGAAAAGTGCATTTAGCTGGATGAGCACACTTCTCCTGTTAAGATTTTTATTTATTCTTGATGGATAAATATCAGTGGAAAAAAGTAGGTTACAGTCAGTTGGTCATCATCAGTTAGCATTTATAGGCTGTATGTTGTCTGTGAAGTGATACGAGAGATATCAAGCTACCACAAATTTGAAGGTTGCTGGGGCAACAGTCAAATACAGTTTGGATGCCATTATACAAAAACACTTGGCTGCGGAATGTTGCGACTGACGAATCAGAATCAACTAATCCAGAGCGTTGTAAAAAAACAAACAGCTGTATGTGTGTGCTGTATGTAAGCACAATGATAAAGGGAGGAGTCAAGTTGTCAAACCAGAAATCCAGCACATTGAGCCGAAACATGCCTGAGCAGAGAAGATCTCTCTCTCTCTACCCCTCTACCTCTTGCTTTCTCTCTCATACTTCAGTTTATTTTCCATTGTTCTAATCCAGTTCATTCTATCTCTTCTGTTCCTCTGCCATTTCCTTCCCCGTCACAATCTCTTTCCTGGCCTTGAAGTTGTCATGCTTTGTTTTCATATAGTTCTTTCTTTCTTTCCTCCCCCCCAACTCTGTCTTTCTCTCAGATTTCCTTTGAGGTGAATCTTTGTTGGTTGAGGGTGGAGCTCAGGAATGGCACAGGAATCATAATGAAAGGACAACAACCGTCATATTCCAACCTGAGCTTAAAAACATGCTAGAATTCATCAAATGTTGTAATTGCCATCTGAATCAGAATATTCTTAGTTAAAATAGCCAGAACAAATCTCTGACACGCACCGGCCACAATAAGCAAACACATTTTTCTCTCTGTGTCAAAGAATATAATCAATGCTGAGATCAAATCAACACAACCAAATTCAGAAGCTCTTTGTTGTTGCATGCACCGCAAGAAATGGACACAAGTCTTGAAGGAAGTCAAGCTTTTGACTGATGAAAGAATGTGTTATTGTGCAGAATTATCAGACTGATTTGTGTTTTGAGAATCAGAATCTGCTCCGTCGTTATAAAAAGCTCCTTCTCGTAATGGGAGGACCCGTAAACACTGGCTTTCAGTTTGTTTCCCTTCTCCCACCCCGAAAGACGGACACTTTCCCACAATTCACATTTGCGTGCCCATATTTGTTTTTACCTTTCACTGAAGATCCTGATCTTGAGGATTAAACATCTACGTTATGCTAAAATGACGAAACACATGCCAACGGACTGACTGGTCAATCATACGTGGCATTATTTGGATCTCAGCAGAGTTACATCATCCTAATGAAGGCGTTCCATGGCATCTCTGAGCCAAAATAAACCCTGACAGTGTTCAACAGGATTTGAACTAATGAGGGGAATCGGAGTGACTACAAAGGTGTAAAAAATGACAGTTGTCAGATGTTTTTGTGAACGCCCACTACAGAAACATCTCAGCCAAAACGTTCTTTCCTTCAAAAACATAAAAGCAATAAAATATGTTTTATGACTATTCATAAAAGCCTCATGTTTGCTATCCGTCATGCAGCTTGCCAAACTTTGGAGGCCTTGGTGAAGACGTTTAAGGTGCATGTTATCCCTTATAAGTATAGAAGAGTTTCACAGCTAGGCGTCATGGAAAACGCATTTATAACTGACCTAAATTAGCAAAAACTGCATAAACTATGAACAGTTGTCTAGATTAGTACTGTGAACATTTAATGATGCTTTCACGAGCAGTGAAGAGCTTTAGCACGTAGAACCCCATTTTTCAAGAACCATCACCGATTTTTGAGAACACAGAAAGAGCAGTGATGCATTAAACATAAACAAATAGAGGCCTAAATGGGCAGTAATTACTGCAGATAATTAGTGCTTGTTAAGGGAAACAAGGCAGTTGACCAGACTGTCTCTCTCCCACACACACACATTTTCAAGTGCCAAACTCAGTGTGTTTATTGCGTTTCTTTCTTTCTTTCTTTCTTTCGGAGGGCCCCTGTGTTTTCAAACCACACCTTCCATCTCCAAATGCCTTTGCACGGTGCACAGAAAGTTTATAATTACCACACAGGCGGCTGAGCATCGTCAGATGCCAAAAAATGAAACAAAACAAGCAAATGCGCAACCAAAGAGCAATAGCACTCTTCCAAAGCAAACTTGTGAGAGCGAATAGATGTGCGATGACTCTCCCTTGTGTTTGTATTCTGTGTTGACTTTCAATAGAGTGCCGTTCCATAGAACAATACGCCATTGTTTTAATGGCCTATACGAACACACACATAATTTTCCAGGAACAAAAAGAGAAAACAAAAGAAGAGAACAGAGAAGTGTCTTTTCTCAAAAGAGTCAGTGAATTAAAGATTATTGTCATGTCATATAGGGGTAGACATGATTAACCGGTATGTGGTCACAAAAATGTATCATTTGCACACCTTTTTAAGCATTGTGGTTTAAAAGTGATTTAAGCTGTTGAACTGCAATCAGTAGCAAAAGAAAACTCATTTCGTTATCAGAGAGACGTGTGCACGTGAAGACGGACAAAAAGAGTCACTTTTTAGGCCCTGAACAGTTAAATACACACACTTGTCTTTGCAAGTATCCTCATAAATACACTAAGTTAGGTCTTAAGTTAAAGGAAACAGCTGAGAAAGAAAACATGTATAACCGTATATTGGTTTCGGGTAGCTCTTAAAGTGACAGCAGTCTAATATTCCTGTTGTCTGTCATTTATGTTAATCAAACAACAAAAGACAGAAAATTTCTCAACTAAATCACTTTTGTAACTTTAATAGGAGAAACATATATTTAATTTGCACAGTGAAGAATATGTGGTGCTTTTATACATTTGATTACTTTATACAATGTATGTAGCTTTTCTATTTTATTTGTTCTACCATAGTTTTTGTCCTATTGCTTGTAATTAGTTTCTTATTTTTACTTAAGCGCTGACTGTTTGCTTGTCTTCACTGAGCTTGAGTTGTTGTTTTTTCTTTTAATTTAGGCTAGTACTACTTTTTTTGTGATATTGACACTGGTGACAAGAATCATGATATTTCTATGGTATCAAAAATTTTTTATATTATAAAGACCTTATTTAAAGCAAAAATAACTTGATATATATTGTTACCGTGAAATAAAATGACTTGTGAAATCATGACATAAGATTGTACTGACATGCAAAAAATGTGAAACATTACCTGCAGCTATAATGCCAAACATGTGTCAATGTCCCAAAACAAGAAGGGAAAGTACATATCTGTGGTTTTCTGTCATTCCTTGAGGCACTTTACCACATGGACATGAACTAAAAGAACGGACTATATGGAAGACTAATAATAAATTATGCTTAATATTTTATGGAAACTGTGACATTTCAAGATTTTTTAATGATTAAAAAGCTTAAAAGCATTTATTTTAAACAGAAATCTTTTATAACATTATTAATGTGTTTACTGCCATTTTCAATTAATGTATTGTCTCCTTGCTGAATAAATGTAATAACTAATTTCTTAAAATAAGTGTGTAATTCAGTAGATTTACAATACACAACAGGTGCTAGTGCTAATGTGTGTGTCTAGCAAAGCTTTTCTTTTATCTTTGCAACACATTCCCAAATTAGATATTCCAATCTCCTGCAGTAAACTTTCTGCAAGCCTGTACTCATGCCAAAGTGTTTTAACAGTCTGATTATCACTTTAGAAAATCACCTGCTGCTGGTGATCTCAAAGGGAATGGTTAAGACTTGGGATCAGCCATTAGCCGTGCTGTTCTGCCCCCATGGCTTCCTCTCTGACAGCTGGATTAGTCAAGAGTCATTGCCCCGATAATCAACTCTCTCTATAGTGATGGAGTGCTTTTATTAAAAGACTTTATTAAACGCAATTTCCTGAAAAATCTTATAATGTAAATCATTTAGAATTAGCATTCTTAAGATAAGTCTTAGAAACTGTTAACCTCAGCCTCTAAACTTTAATGAAGAAATGAGCATTTTGATCAAAAAAGACGACTTCTGAAAAATGAATACTTTTGAGACATTTTATTCTAGCTAGTTAATGCCTTCATGAATAATCAGGCGTTGACATGAGGGATCAGGATATGAGTCTCAAAGGAGCTAGATTAAAGTCTTGTGTTTTCGTATCTATTGACAATCGCTTTGACATTTAGCTCATTCCGCTATTGAATAACAATTGCCTCAGGAAAATTGATTCCCAGAAATCATTTTGAAAAGCAGAACTCTTAACACCCCTAAGAAATGCCTCTACTTGCTTCTACAAGTCAAAGATCACTGTCCCAGCGTGTAAAGCTGCATGTGGCTCGCTCCAGGGCAATCAGATAAGAATACACTTCTAAAAGCACGAGCCCGACGCAGCTGCTTAAATCAACACGACGCACCCATGACATTAACCAACCGGCATAAAGTATAATAGTGCTTCCTGAGTGTGTAAAATTGCATTACCTGAGCATACAAAACACACCACCAAAGATTAAAGCAAACTAAAGCACAGGTCACAAAGCTGGTTTAGCCAGAAGACCTGACTTCACAATCTCTGTTTTACGGTTATTTGTAAGGAGAGGCGTTTAATCAAACAAGCCTAGTGTAAACAAAGTCATCTTCAAGCTTTATGGTAAGGAATAATTTAAAAAATGTGCGAGTTTATAAGGGCCTCTAGATTAGCAATAGGAACTCATGTTTACACGTATTCTGCAAGAATACACATTTTTAGACACACACTGGCTTTCTACTGCAATCTGCACAAACTACAAACATTTCATCCCAGCTGCTGTCACAGGAAGAATTCCCATGCACTTTAGTTTCATTCAAGATACTGCATACATGTCCTGTCAAATATCAAATAAATTCCTTCAAAAACCATTAAATCAAATTTATTCTGCTGTTATCTTGGACATGCTTTTGTAAATATTTAAAGCCAGTATATTTATTTTCCAAAAAAAAAAAAAGAAAAAAAAAAAGTAAAAAGCTAAATTCTTGCATCAAAAAAAAAAAAAAAAAATCTAGAATGCATAACAAAAAACACTGTTTTTATCAAGTGGTGAAAAACCTCATTTAGACATATGTGTGTAATGTTTTTCTTCTTATATATATATATTTCAGAGTCATGATCTTTCAGAAATCATTTAAATATGCTGATTGGCTGCTTAAGAAACATTTCTTATTATTATCAATGTTGAAAACAGTTGAGCTGCTTAATATTTTTGTGGAAACCCTGATACACTACCACTCAAATGTCTTATAGTTCTTTTTTTAAGCTTAAAAGGTTTAGTATATATATATGTGACCCTGGACCACAAAACCAGTCATACAGGTCAATATTTTAAAATTGAGATTTATACATCAAGCTTTCCATTGATGTATGGTTTGTTAGGATAGGACAATATTTGGCCAAGATACAAGTATTTGAAAATCTCGAACCTGAGGGTGCAAAAAAATCAATGTTGTCCAAATAAAGTTCTTAGCAATGCATATTACTAATCAAAAGTTAAGTTTTTATATATTTACGGTAGGAAATATACAAATCATCATGTTTTTTTACTTAATATACAAATATTAATATTTGTATATTACTATTATACAAAGAAAATTTGATAATATGACCCATACAATGTATTGATGGCTATTGCTGCAAATATACTTCTGCTACTTTCAACTGGTTTTGTGGTCCAGGGTCACATATGCAGAGAGAGAGCAAATCATATTTACATTATTTTTGTTTTTTAAGGATTCCTCAAGTGTGGAAAAACCTCATTCAGATGCATATTTACATTTGTTCATCTTCAAAGCTTTCAAGGCTCCTTAAGAGTAGAAAGATCTCATTCTTCTCACCTGAAAGATGAGCACTTTAAAGTGGTTCCTCTTGAGCAGATGGGTGTGGTTGGCCTCCAGACGCTTCACCTGGCTGCTCTGTCTATCCAGCCGCTCCCTCACCTCCTTCACATTGAGGCCAGTCTTGCGTGAGCGCTCCAGCAGCTTGGCCACGCTGTTTGCCGTGGACATGTGGCTCTTGGTGAGCCGGGTCACATCACCCTGCACAATCCTCACTGCTCCCTCCAGCTCAGCCTGCTTCTTCTCCATCCTCCGCTGGTTCTCCTGCACCGACTCGATCATCACCACCAGCTTGTCGAGCAGAGCCACTACCGTGATGGCGCTGACCTGGCCGCCAGGGGATGTGGGGCTGGTCGGAGTCTTGGAGCCCAGGCGGGAAAGGGTGTGGGCGGGGGAAGAGGGCACCGAGCTGGCATTAAAGCTTGGAATGAGAAGATCCTGAGCATCTTGAGCTTCCTGAGCATCTGGAGCTGGTGGTGTCGGGGTGCTTTCCTCCCTGGGTAAGGTGGCTGTGCTTCGCTCGGCGTGAGAGGAGTCTTCTCCCATCCTGGAGTCAACGCTGGTGGTTTTGAATGACAGGGTTAGATTGACTCTCACAGACACTCTCCTGCCTTCTGCGCCTCTCTAAAAACAACATTCCCAACACTCCACTTAAAAACTCCCCACACACCCAGGGGAGGGGCCTGGTTGCCGTGGTATTTAGCCCAGCCCATCAGAGTAATGTGAGTAAAGAGTGTCAGTGTAAAAGTGTACCACTGAACGGGTGCATTTCCCCTCAATGCAACTTCAGTATTGTTTGACCTGCTTGAATTTGCAATCTTGATTTGTTTGTTTGTTTGTCATATCTACGAAATGTCCCCAGAAGACATATTTGGATGACACCAGCAGCAGGAGTGTTTGTATGAAGGAATGTGGGTGTATCTGTGTGTGTAAATGCACCTGAACGTCTCTTCTTTTCCATTAATCTCTGCTGGCGTTTCTCTTCTCAGCTGTCCAGCAGACTGGGGAAATGTCACATGAAGAAAAATGGAAATCAGTGTTTGAACAGTGAACTCAGCTCATCAGGGGCAGTGGCACTTTGCCAGACTCAAACACCACACACATAATGCATGAAAGGTATGTTTAAAGAAGAGCTTGTCCAAAAATGAAAATTCTGTCATTATTTACTCTTATGTCCTCATATCGTTCCAAACCTATATGGCACAAAAAGAGATGTTTTCGAAGGATGTTCACGCTGCTCTTTTCCAAAGACTGAAACTGGATGGATACCAGAGGCTGCCAAGCTTTAAAAATGTTTTTCATTCACTTTTATTTATTTAAATGAACACTGGCTTGGACTGATAAATAGCCAATTTTGCATTCTACAGATTAAATAGTTCACACAGAAATGAAAAATCTGTCATTATTTACTCACCCTCATTTCGTTTCAAACCAGTAAGACTTTTGTTCATCTTTAAAACACAAATTAAGATATATAAGAGTTATATGATATATTAAGACAGCAACCCAACTGACACGTTCAAGGCCTAGAAAGGTAGTAAGGACATTGTTAAAATAGTCCATGAGACATCAGTGGTTCAACCTTAATCTTATGAAGGTACGAAAGGGAAGAAATTGTTGAATAAAGTCGTTATTTTTGTTTTCTTTACACAAAAAAGTATTCTTGAAGCTTTGTAGAATTACGGTTGAACTACTGATGTTTCTATCTTTCTGGGCCTGGGAACATTTCAGTTACATTGCTGTCTATGGAGGTTCAGAAAGCTCTCCAATTTCATAAAAAAATATCTTAATTTGTGTTCTGAGGATGAGCAAAGGCCTTACGGGTTTGGAACGAAATGAAGGTGAGTAATTAATGACACAATTTTTTCAGTCCAGTCATACAGCTGGTAGAAATTCAGATATGGGGGTGAGTAAAGTTTCAATTTTGGGTAAACTATACCTTTTAAGAAAGTATAAGGAGCGCAAAAATAAAAGAAGAATTAATAAAATAAAAACCTTACCACATTATTCACAGACAGAACAAGGCTATTTTACAACACCTTCAATGTTAATTGTACAAGATGGAAGTCCAATAAACAAACGGCATCCAACAGACAGCACGCAGTAACCATAATCATAAATTGTAAGCGCCTTAGAATAAATAACTACCTAATTTTGCACATAATTTATTTCAGGTTATAAACCCATGTCAGACTTTGAATGTTAACTATGTATTGAATGTTGCTCAGTACTCTGAATGAACAAAGAGAAGGAAAGACACTAATTCATTTATAGATCCGTGACCATGAAAGTAAACATTGTAAAATTAACGCCTCACCTGGAAATCTGGTGCGGTGCTCATATCAAAGATAAACACGGCACATTATTCTGTGTCGACCAGAGGTCATTTTCTGGATAACGACAATCAATAGCGACAGAATAACATGCATAACTTAGATATCTGTTCGGGAGTGTTATTAAAGGACAAGGACAAGGACTAAAATCTAACATAATTTAAATTTTATCTCCCACATCCGTTCATTTCCTGAGACTGAGGCGATTGCCTCTCTCTCCTAGGCTGCCTGTATGCGCACACGCAAAGAAAAACACTGCTAATGTCTCCTTTGTTGTAGTTTGGTGGGGTATGTGTATTCTCCTGTCATGTCTGCTCAGATTAAAGATACAAAGCAAAAAACATCACCCAAGTGACCCCACTCATGGACATCAACAGATATAGGTCATTCCTAAACAAATCACATTACTTAAAGAGATAAATCATATTACATTACAAGTAAGACATTATTTTGTGATATTTTGACGAATGTTGGAAACAACAATTTTTGGAGATTGACTTCCACATTTGGACAAAAACACACTACATTTCTCAATATCTTCTATGATCTACAGAAGAAAGTAAGTCACACAGGTTTGGACTGACATGAAGGTAAGTAAATTACAATAAAATTCACATTTTTGGTAAACTATCACATTTTAAAAAAACTTTCTTATTTCTTAAGGTGTTCCAGCCATATAGTGCAGTAAGGCCTGACCTCTGCAGGTAAGAGGTACTCACTGCACAAAAAAATAATAAAAAAGTAAACAAATAAAGCAATGGATAAAAAGCAAGTAATGAATACAACTAAAAGCATGTAAATAAATAAATACTCTAACTGTATTAAAATTTACTAATGGTGTTAAAAAAAAGAGTCGTGATTTTTTTTTTATAAGTGCATGTTATGACAGGTAAAAATTATAATATTTTTGGACCACATGTAGGCCTATGCGTAATGAATATATATAATGATAATAATGAATACATAATGCACTTTTGATAATTTTGATAATAGCCTACTGTAAAACGTCTCCGTAATGTGTTTCCTGTCAGCTACGGAAAAACATCCTGTTGTTGATTCTGTTTAGTGAGAGTCTGTAGATCGTCTTTCTTATTAGTTTTATATTATTCTTGACTGTTATTGAGATGTCACTCATAGCGTTGCATGATTTGTGTTTCAGCTTCATGGGAAAATTCCAGAGTATGCAAAGACATGTCACTGCAAAGCACACTGAAGTTATGCCTGCGTTATATATAATTGCTACCTTTGTTTAAAACTTGAATGGCTCCGCTAGTAACAGGTTCTTCTATTTGACTGCTAGGTGAATGCAAATTGTTCGGTGCCTGGTGAGAGATTGCGCTTGTGGCATCACAGTAATGAGAACGAAAAAGACTTCAGCCTTCATTAGCCGAATGATAGCAGACAGATTTCTTTCTTTTGCCTCTGGGACCTTTTGACCAGCGACGAAAAAAGCAGGAGATGGTAAAGACATTGGAGAGATAATTTGACAATTTTCCTTCAGATCTCGACGGCCCTAAGAACATTCTCATAGTCTTCCCAACCACCCACATAAAATACATTTTCTTTGCCTAGCAGTTTTTTTTATTGATTTTTGTAAAAATATTCAAGAATGCATCTAGTCAAAAATAGCTTCATATTTTTTATATATAGAGGTTTGCATTTACATCACGATTTGGTCAGTTACCCAGATGCGCAGTCATATTGGCGATACTCGGATGTAAACAGCATGGATTGCACAGGTAATGTACTACTGAATACGTTGTTCTGCTAATTTATTCTGTGACTGTCTAAACCACAGACAAAACGTGTGGAAGCTGGTAAATCACAGAGAAGGACTTAGAGGCAGGAATACGCAATGACAAACTAAACAATAAAATAACACATACATAAATAGTATATTTATATTAAATTTGTATGACATATATAAAATAACAATACTGGCAATGACCCTTCAGATGTATTTAATTATAAAACCCTATATAAATATAAAACTATTTAATTATAAAACTCTGTAAAACTTTAAAATCTACAATAACTTTAAAAACTTGTTTCATATATTTTTTTCTATGCTATTATTGGATATAAAGACAGGCACCTGTCTGGCCAAATTAAAAAATATTTTGTGTGTGAATTTGCACATGCTATAATGTAAGCATCATTAATGACCCCTTGTGTATAATAAAACAATAAAATAAAAAGATTGTTTAGTGACATTAATGAATGATTTAATTAAAAAATTTGAATGATTAGTAGGCTATAATTGTCTCTAATTGGCCTGATTAGCTAAGCCCTCAAAACATTTAGATTTAGCTTTAGATTTACATTTAAAACTATTTTAAAACAAAACATTTAGATTTATAAACTTTTATCAAAAATTGTAACTAAACAATAAATTCAATTCATCCATAAGAAGTGTAAGTTTCCAGTCAAATGAAGTCAGCGTCATCAATTCATCTTTGCATAGCACAGAACTCTTCTGTTGCATTAAGGACTATTTACAGACTTTTTGACGAGAATTAGAAGGGGCATTAATGCATTTCATAATTATAATATTTTAAATATAAAGTTTTGAATGTAGAAATATTAAACGATTTAAATGACTACTTAACATACTACTAACAATTTATAGGCTACTTATATTAAAAAAAATAAAATAAACAAACCGCCAGTAGATGGTAGCAAGTCTTGTCACTGAATCGTTTATGTAATGATTCATTCAAACGGCTGTTCAAAAACGACTATTCATTCAAAAATGAAACAGAAATGTGTTTGCTCGGAGATGCGCAGCGGATCAGCTGTGAATGACTTTGTTTGAAACTATTTTCGTTGAATAAATAGACCACAATCAGTCAAAAGTGTTTCTGAAATGTAAGTCCTTGTGTTAACTTTTGAATACAATCCAAAAATAATAAAACTGCTGCATTAATTCAATTTCACATTTGCAAAAACTACCACTCGTCTTAGTTCATCGCAATCTCACAAACTTCCATTTCAATTAATGAGGCTCTCTAAACTGTACACTGAATCTATTATTTACATCGTCTCTACTGCTTTAGTGATCTGAGGCGCACTGATAGAGAAGAATTTCTATTGGCTGAAGTGAAGTCTCAGAACAGTTGGAAGTGAAATGTCGCCCCCCTCGAAATTCACTCCCCGGACTTTGTCCCTTAATCTCATTTACTGTGCTAATTGCGTAAGTTTTTTCTGATGTGTATTTGTTGTTGATAGTACTAATATAAAATATCTAGGGGGACCCCCCTAAATCTATTTTTTACTTCTTATGGGGGGTCTCTAATGCCTTATGGGGGGTCCCGGATCCCCCCAGCCCCCCCTCAATTCGAGCACTGTCTTTGCCTACTGCAAATGTTTTTCCAGGTGAGTACAGCCCAAAACATGACAATAATTGACCATTTTCAGCAGCAATAATCAGCAAAATATGCAAGTTTAATTCGTGTCAGTGGCATTGTTTACGTTCTGTGCCGCCAATATGGCCGATTAATGACACGCTTTGAAAACACTATATGTAGGCTATATGTTTTTAAGCAGTTCCTTTCAACCCGGCTTTAAAATTGAATCACTGTAAACTGGCCCCTGTGTGCTTAATGACATCCTGTGTATAGGCTAATACAAGTTGTAAGGAGTACATTTCTAGTTTGTTTTAAAACCTTGTAATGGTTGAGACTGAGATACAATAAACAATGGCATTCAACTATAAGCAAATGTATTGATTGTGAATCTGGTGATATGAAGTGTTATGAAAGTGTTGGAATGGATCAGATAAGAGCTGTCTTCACGTGGCTTGGCAGCTGATGCAGTGTTGCTGAGAATGCAGAGTATGTCTACTATGTACCTTGTGCGCTTTAGTTCTGTTTGACTGGAGCTCTAAATTTGTCTATGGACAAAGGAAAGTGAAAATCATGTACCAAATTCATGGTCTTTACTGCATCACAACATAACCAAGGCTACAATTACTTCCTGCACTGTTGAAAATATGTTAGCCTGAGAATAAAATGTCTGCTTAGTGGAAGCAGAACACAAAGAGACAAATGTAAACTCATTTTCATTAAGACTCTCTCTTAACCCTGTGGCATTCTGACTGTCAGACAGGACAGGAAGTGCAGGGACTCCAATAGACTGGTCTGTGGATGAAGGAAGAACTTCTGCAGACAAGGAATGTCTGGAATTCTTTAGTCCTAAAGGGCCTGTCTGTCCTCCAAATGACCTTTAGAGGTCAGTATATTCTCTCTTTCACTCCTTTTTTTACATTTATTATTTATTTTGTTTTTTATTTCTCACCTTTTCCTAAAATCCAGAACTGAATTTCTGATTTACCACAAAAGAAAACTGATACATAATTAAAATTATATTGGGTAACAGTCTTATCTTATTTGAGATGAAAATAAGTTAGAAAATTACCCCTTGTTTTATTGTTTTTGGAAAACAAACCTCTTATGCTCACTAAGGCCACATTTGTTTGATCAAAAATACAGTACAAAGAGTTATATTGTGTAATATTATTACAATTTAAATCCGTTCTCTATTTGAAAATGTAATTTATTCCTGTGTTGGCAAAGCAGCCTTAAGTGTCACATGATCCTTCAGAAATCATAAACATTTCTGTTGAAAACATGTGCACTGCTTAATATTTTTGTGGAAACTGTGACATACAGTTGAGGTCAAAAGTTTACATACACCAAGCAGAATTAGCTAAATGTTAATTATTTGACCAAAACAAGAGGGATCATACAAAATGCATGTTATTTAATATTTACTACTGACCTGAATAAGACATTTTACATTTCACAAGACGTCCACAATAGAAAAAAATCATTGAATTTATAAAAATGACCCTGTTCAAAAGTTTACATACACTTGATTCCTAATACTGTGTTGTTACCTGAATGATCTACAGCTGTTTTTTTTTTTTTTTTGTTTAGTGATAGTTATTCATGAGTCCATTGTTTGTCCTGAACAGTTATACTTTCCAACAATGACTGTACGATTTTGAGATCTATCTTTTCACACTGAGGACAACTGAGGGACTCATATGCAACTATTACAGAAGGTTCAAATGCTCACTGATGCTCCAAAAAGGAAAAACGATGCATTAAGAGCCGGGGGTTGAAAACTTTTTGAATATGAAGATCAGGTTCATTGAAATTATTTTTGTCTTCTGGAAAACATTAAGTATCTAAGCTTCTAAAGGGCAGTACAAAATGAAAAAATAATATATTTAGTTAAAAACATCTCCATTCTGTTCAAAAGTTTACACCTCTGATCCTTTAAAAATCATGCCACCCACAAAAGAAACAGAAAAAATACACTGCTTTGTGATATAAATTATTTATTTACATTACAGAAAAAAGGACCCCATCAAGACAAACAAATTAACTATTGGAAATATTACCCATACATAACCAAATAACAGGACTTGTCCTATCATAGTGTCCTAAAATTCTCTGTTAGTGTCCTGTGCCACAGGTGCAAGGCATCGTGTGTAGAACCCATTGTCCTCCGTTATATCTGCACCATCGTCCTCCGTGCCTCCATCCCATCATCCAGCAGGATGTAGTGTCTCTGTGGGGATGGACAACGAGTTTCTAGTTTTCTGTCCTCTGTCCAAACTACGTTTCCCATGATTCTCTGCTCACGGGCTCAAATGAGACGGGTGGAGGCGCGCAGGGTGTTTTCAGAGTTGTAGTGCATTGTGTTCTGCTTCTGTCGGTTGATTCTGTTGGTCCGTGGGCACTTCCTGCAGAGGAAGGAAGCAAAAGAGACATCCTTATCATAAATGCAACTTGCCTCCAACAGACAACTCTACATTATTTCTAATCAAAACAATGCCTGGAAGGAAAAATCTCATATATTTCAGAGCTTAAAAAAGCCTTTGCTATAAAAATAGCTTCTTATTTAGAGTTTGGAGCTTGGACGTTACTCTTTTGCATTAGTATTCATCACAGTTTTCCAACGATATGACTTGAAGCAGCACAACTGCTCACAGACTCTTTGCCCTTAAGGGTTGTTTCTTTTACTGGAGAAGAGAATGGATAAATGAATACTGACAATAAAGCTAAATTAATAATGATTCCTAACGTATATATTTCTCTGCTCCATACAACTGTATACTGACAAATACTTTCTGACTGGAGTCTTTAAGTAATGTTATTATGATTTTATTCATAACATATCTGTCAAAAGCACTATTCATTATTTTAGTTGTATTATGTTTGAGTGGGTAATTTCTGTGCCACTAGCGACACCAAATGGAATAGGAATCTGTGAGCTGCCCAAATAGGTACAACACAACATTTGATAAAACAATGGCATGAGTATGGACAGGATTATCTGTTTGTCCAAACAATGGAAGAAGTGGTATTCTTCAGAGAATATCCATATATAAACCTTTATAAACCATAATCTCTAGCTTCTGCTAACTGCTGTACACTTGTTCACGAAAAACACAGGCGAACGTGGTGATAAACACGAAAATGGTAGGAGAGAGCAAAACAAAACACTGGAACGCCACTCTTTTGTAAATGTGCGTATGACAGTTAGCGGAAGCTTGAGATTACGATTTCTAACATTTACGGATATTTTTCTTACATAAACGCATTGATTCACTTTAGAATGCCTTTATTAACCCCCTGGAGCCATGTGGAGTACTTTTTATGATTTATGGATGCAGGTTTTTGGGCTTTAAAATCTCAACACCCATTCACTGCCTTTATAAAACTTGGAACAGCTGGGACATTTTTTGATATAAGTAATTAAAATTTTTGTGTGAACTATTCCTTTAGTAAATATTTGTTATTATTATCAATGGTAAAATCTGTTTCTGCTTAAAGGAACACTCCACTATTTAAAAAAATAAATTTTCCAACTCTCTAGAGTTAAACAGATGAGTTTTACCATTTTTTAATCCATTCAGCCGATCTCCAGGTTTGGCTGTAGCACTTTTAGCGTAGCTTAGCATAAATCATTGAATCTGATTAGACCGTTAGAATCTCTCTCAAGAGTTTCAATATTTTTCCTATTTAAAACTTGACTTCTCTGTAGTTACATTGTGTACTAAGACCAACAGAAAATGAAAAGTTGTGGTTTTCTAGGCTGATATGGATAGGAACTATACTCGCATTCTGGCGTAATAGTCAAGGAACTTTGCTGCCATACCATGGGAAAATCGCAACTCTTCATTTTCTGTCTTAGTACACAATGTAACTACAGAAGAGTCAAGTTTTAAATAGGAAAAACAACTAAACTCTTTGGTCATTTTTGAGCGAGATGGTAACAGATTCAATGATTTATGCTAAGCTACGCTAAAAGTGCTAACGCCAGACTCGGAGATCAGCTGTTTAACTCTAGAGGAGTTGGAAAATGAGCCTATTTTCAAAAAAAGTGGAATGTTCCTTTACATTTTTGTGGAAAATGTGATACATTTTTTTTTGTATCTTTGATGTATAGAAAGCTAAAAAAAAAACAACAATTATTTGAAATATGAATCTTTTGCAACATTATAAATTACTTTGAGATTGCGTTTGATCAATTTAATGTGTCCTTGCTGAATAAAAGTATTTATTTCAAAAACAAAATCTTACTGATCACAAGCTTCTCAAAGGCAGTATATTTTTTTTTAATAATAATTTTTTTAATAGGTTTTAATAATCCATCAATCACTTTTACAATCTCTCATCATGATCCATTAAAGGGATAGTTCACTCAAAAATAAAAATTAATTACTCACTCTCATGTCGTTCCAAATCCGTAAGATCCTTTGTTCATCTTTGAAACACAAATTAAGATATTTTTGACGAAATCCTTTCTGACCCTGCATAGACAGCAATGGTACTACCATGTTCAAGGCCCAGAAAGGTAGTAAGGATATCAATAAAATAGTTCATGTGATGTCAATGGTTTAACCGTAATGTTATGAAGCTACAAGAGCACTTTTTGTGTGCAAAGAAAACAAAAATAATGACTTTATTCAACAATTGTTCCCTTCCGCATTCACGAGTGTACTATGGTGCTGCTGACACAGGAGCCAGCGTTGATTGTTCAATAAAGTTGTTGTTTTTGTTTTCTTTGTGCACAAAAAGTATTCTCGTACCTTCATAAAGCTAAGGTTGAACCACTGATGACACATGGACTATTTTAGCAACGCTTTTCTTACCTTTCTGCACCTGCTGTCTATGCAGGGTCAGAAAGTTCTCTGATTTTATCAAAAATATCTTAATTTATGTTCCGAAGATAAACAAAGGTCTTACAGTTCTGGGGTGAGTGATTATTGACAGAATTTTTATTTTGGGGTGAACTAATCTTTTAACACATTGAACACATTCACTTTTCAGATGTGTAAAGTAAATATTGCAGTAGATGGGTAAGTTAACACTGTCAGTGATTTAGATTTCAATACACCACACACACTCCCTTCAACAATGACCTTTTCACAGAGTGTAAAGTGTGTTATTCTGCAGACTCCTGCTGGCAGGAACTCTCAGTCTATAAAGAGCTGCGAGTGTGTGCGATCTACCCAGGAGGTAGCTGTCCTCTGCTTTCCTTCGCAGCTGCACAACCTGTGTGATATAATGCTGTGGTGTGTGTTTATACTCACCGGGTGATACACAGCACCACTACACATATGATGGCCACCTGCAGAGCCCCAATGACAGACGCGATGAGGACGTAGCGGAGCTTTCCAGAACCAGGCACCACGTACAACACATTATACTCCTTAGTGTCACACTGTGGACCGCTGAATCCTGAGTGACAGCTGAAGAAAAGAGAAAGAAACAGCATTATATCCTTGTTAGATTAGATGCGTGTGTGCTTTAGTCCTCTGTGGTTGTTTTAAAGAGTCTACTTTCTCTGTAATATCTCTCTTTACACACACATACCACAGTGTTTCTCGCTCTCAAAATCTTTCCTCAAAAACACCTGCTGTTTTACTGCAGCACCTGCCAGAGAGACTCTCCTGTTCGGTCTTATTATTTCTCTCTAGTACCTTTTCTTTTGTTTTTCGGTGACTTTAATATGAGTTTCACAACTTGAACAGCCAATTATTTTTGAATAAGCTGATGTGTGCAGTTTTCCCGTTTAATGCATTCTTCTGTCCCAGTTTAAGCTGTAGAAATGACTTGTAGATTAAATTCCTTAAAAAATGTAATACGCAAACAATTAGTGTGTTTACAAGCACATTCTTAACCCGATTATGCCTTATAAGCCCACAATGCAGGGCATAAATGACTTAAAGGGTACATCGGATGCAAAATTTACTTTTACATGGTGTTTGCATAGAAATAACGTACCATCTAAACTTACGTGATAGTATGAACAAAAAAAAACATATGGAGCTGTAATCATAACTGTATATGAAAACGAGTAAAAGTGCTCTCTGTTTTACCGGCTCCAATGTTAATTTTTTGTTGGAAACTGCAGTGACGTACTTATTGGTAAGTATTTTGTGTCTTGCGAAAATGTGAGATCAAAAATGTATCAAAAATGTCAATATGAGTTATCAGCATATTAGTGTGCATTTATACATGCTAAATGATGTTTGGAGTTTTGGGATGGCACTGTTTGTCCTATCAATGAAAGACTAGGGTTAGTATTAACTAAAGCTAAACCCATAAACCATATTTTATTTCAGCTAGCTGCCAAGAAAACATGTCTCATTTTCATTTAGTTTAACTAAATTAAAGTAAATAAAGCACTAAAATAGCCCAAAACATAATAAAAATTCATTAAAAAAAAAACTATACAGACATTCTAACAAAAACTAAAAAAAATATAAAAAAATAAATAAACAACACAATTTCTAAAACGTAAATAATGTAAATGAAAAAGATAGCACACAAACAAGTTCAAACAGTTAATAAAGCGCTGGGTAAAATATGGACAAACAAACGACTGGGTTGTTTTGAGCCAACCTTCTGAGTAGTTGTATTTACTATTACTTAACAATTACTATTTCTGGCTTAAAATGAACCCAAAATAGGTTGGAAATTAATATTTATTAATATATTCAATAAATGAACATTTATTAATAAGTTGAATAAATAATAAGCATTTTCAATTGCTTATTAATAAATATTTAGTATTTGATTATTGCTGATGCCTCTAGTAATTATGTGTCTAATTTACAACTTTGGGTTCATTTTAAGCCACCCGTATAGTAATTTTTAAACAATAGCTGAGTTAAATAAATCTACACTGAAGGTTGGGTTAAACATTTAACCCAGCACTGGGTGGTATTTAACCCCTAGTGTAAAATACACTTGGTTATTTCAACCTAACTTTGGGTCAAATATTGAGTAACCCAACATTTGGGTTACTCCATTTTTGACCCAAAGTTGGGCTGAAACAACCCAGCATTTTTTAGAGTGTAACAGTTAAAGAGGAGTGTTTGGAAAAAAAAAATAAATAAATGATCTTTCTTAGCTTGAACACTAGGGGGAGACAAAGATCCATGATATTGTGTTACATACACAATCGTAGAAGGCTTGGACACACACAATATTCACAATGTATATCTGTAGACAGGATACACTGGTGTGATCAGACACATCATGAGTGTGTGTGTGTACCTGCAGGACGGTGTTGAGAGCATGTTGGGATATTCACAGTCACCGTGAACACAATAGTTCTTATAGTGCTCAGGGCAAGGGATGTACAGCCCTCTCGCAACCTCTGAAACCTCAGGCTTCTCCTCTATAATTCAAACACAGTGGGTCAGAGAACAGCAAATTCAAGGGCACTTCAGATCCACCAGACAAACATATTAAAATCAACTTAATAATCACACACCCACCTGTGTAGTCTGTCCTGGCATATTGTCCATCTCCTGCTTTGGTGCCTGTAATCATGTCGCCTACAGGAAAGAAAAGAATTCAGATGTAAAAATGAACAGATCTGCTGGTTACATAATACAACATTGTTTTTTCTCATTTGTGCATTGTCATTTTGCAGATGATATCTGGGAAATTGCTATATTCTGGAGACTAATGATCACATGAATGAACTTGATTATGTAACAGTGATTTATAATGTTCATCTTTACATGTGTTCTCTGTTGTTGTCTTATATAAATGCAAATTGAATGGAAGGAGACATCATGTAACAATGTAAGACATTACTAGATTATATACAGCAATCATAAATGATTGTAAATCTGCTCGTCTTACCCTGACAGTGACCCAGGAACTTGACCTCGATCCGTTCCTGCCGCTGACACGACGCCTCTTTTACCTGGCAGGGGTTGTCGTAGGAACGGCCGTCCGATGCGCACACGGGGTTAAAACTGATGTGGGAGCAGTCGATGTTACAGACGCACCTGTGTCGTGAGAAACAGCACAGTAAATGCCAATTACTGACAAATCAAAGACCGTGAAAAAGATCATTAAACAAGTGTCACACCTTGTTTGATCAAGCTGTCAGCTAAGAATAACACTTCAGACATGCAAACTGGGGCCTCAAAGTAATTGCTGCAGGGGATCTGATGTTTATGCAAAAACGTCACTATTCAATTAAGATTTTTCAGGGCCTCTGGAAATAATGCCACTTCTTTGGATTTTTTTTTTTTTTTTTTTGTAATATATTAGAAGAAAGAGGACAGGAAATGATGGAGGAAACGGTCGAGAAATGTCACAAAGCAGATTAGAAATGAACACTGGCCTTAGTCTAGGCACTGTACCACAACTCTGATTCAATTCAGAATGCCTTATATAGGGAGCTAATAATAGCCATAGATTGCGCTTTCTCTTTCCGTTTGCTCTTGTTATTGACAAATTAAAACTACTTTTATGTTAAATGTTTTTTTGGGGTTGCTGTCTTAAATTGGGTGAAATACCTGTGAGTTAAACGCGGCGCTGCTTCTAGTCTGGTGCATGACTACATTCTGCCCATGTATTAAATGCGCGTCCTTGAAAGCGCGCAGTTTTCTAACGTAGCCTATTTAACTTCTTAGGTAATCTCATTGGTTTCAGATGCGTCCGAAATTACAAAAACATATAGGCCTACATATATTCATTTTTTGAGCAAAATTATTGCTAGGGACAGTTTGGCAGTAGCTGGATATTGGGAGGGACACGTCCCGTCCGCCCCCCTAATTCTACGCCCCTGCATAAACGTATAACTGTCTTAATCACGCTGGGTGTCTCTATCATGATTGGGTATCTTTCCACACAATCCATGTTAACTGTTTTGGACTGCTGTCTTGAATTGGGTGCAATACATGTGAGTTGTTCTAAACAAGGCGCTGCGCTTCTAGAGACTACATTCTGCCCATGTATGAAATGCGCGTCCTTGAAAGCGCCAAGTTTCCTAACGTCTATCTCTCTCTCCTTTTTCCTCTATATTTGATTTTTATAGTGCACTCATGTATTTGTATTTTTTTCTGTATTTACCTTTTACTCTCTTTTTCTGTAGATGTGTATTTGTATATGTAAGATGCTAGGGTGACTATTTAACATTCTGTCAAGGGTCTACAGATGAAAAATAGCCTTTTTGGCTAATTCTGGCCATGTCATGTTTATCAATGTGCATTGACCCTGTAAACTAAACTAAACGTAGCCTATTTACTTGAACTTCTTAGGTAATATATCAATGATGTGACGTTTCAGATGCGCCCGAAATGACAAGAACATATACATATATTTAATTGTTTGATAAAAATGTGTTGATCAAATTTGGCAGTCGCTGGATACTGGTAGAGACACGTCCTGTGCGTCCCCCCTCATTCTGTGCCCCTGAAAGTATCGACTCATGAAAGTCATCCGTTTTAATACACAGGCAGCTCAACAGTTTGAATCAAACTGCACTAGTCAAATTGGTTTGTTTTTACGTGCCGTTTGTGAGAAAAACTTGTTATTTTGATGTTATTTCGTGGTACACCTTTTTAAAACCACATTAAACACCTGTAGCATTTTTCCTCAGTTGGTCAGAACAAAAGTTTTAGACTTGTTACTTACTTTTATATGACAATATCCGGTGAAAATATTTATTTGGGCCATATATTTCAATCTGTGCATCTGTTATTCCTAAGTACAGTGAATATTCACAACGGTGCAGTGACTGACAGCTACCAAAACATTAGATTCATCCGCGCTGGAGCCGTGCCGGAGCACAACCCACACATGAAAGATAATTCCGCACTTAACTGCAATTGCAGGTTTTCACACAAAGATGGCGACAAAGAGACAAAACTTACGGACTGCAGCTTTAAATATAAATGTTAAATCTCTTATGTTAACAAAGGCTGCATTTATTTGATCAAAAATACTGTATTTTATTAAAGTAATATCGACAAATATAAATATTGATGGGCAAGATAAATTTTCAATGTTCAATTAATTATCAATGTTGGTAACAGTTGTGCTGCCAAATATTTTTTTTGGAAACTGTGATACTTTTTTCAGGATTGTTTCTAAAAAGAACAGAATTAATTTAAAATAGAAAACTTTTGTAACAATATAAACAACCTTTTAAACGTTAAATCAATACTTTTATTCAGCAAGGATGTGTTAAATTGATAAAAAGTGATAAAGACTAATACTGTTAGAAAAGATTTCTATTAAATAAAATAAATGCTGTTCTTTTTAACTTTTTATTCATCAAGGAATCCTGAAAAAAAGTATCAGTTTCCAAAAAATATTTGGCAGCACAACTGTTGCCAACATTGATAATAAAAGTAATAAATCAACATATTAAAATGATTTCTGAAGGATCATGTGACACTGAAGACTGTTACGGCTGATGAAAATTCAGCTTTGCATCACAGGAATAAATAAATGTTTTAAAATATATTAAAATAATAATAATAATAATAAATAAAAAAAAAACATTATTTTAAACTGTACAAATATTTTACTTTTTTTTCTGTATTTTTAATCAAGTAAACGCAGCCTTGATGAGCATAGGAGAATTCTTTTAAATGCAACATAGTTGCCAGGAATGGAGAGTTTTAAGTATTTAGTGTATTCCGTTTGCTGGTAGATTCAATCAATCAAACGAACACTTGTTTTTATGCCTACAAGAAAATTGCTTTTGTAAGAGCCAGTTCTGCAAAGGGTGAACATTACAGTTTTAATGTACACCTCTCCATCATGTATGAGTGTGTTAAGCTCAGCATTTTCACAGGCGTCCTGCGAGACTACAGCCCTGCGACATATACAGATTACAATGGTAAAAAATACAGACCTCTTTACAAAAGGTCTGCATCAGCGGGAACGGCAACCTCGCATAAACATTAACTGACACTCATAATTGCCCATTTGGCTTGAGGCTGGATGAATTACCATTAGAAACAGATTAACACCAACATCAACAACGCTTTTATGATGTGTCTACTCTATAAATGTTGATAGGGGTGTCAAGATTGCAAATGTAATGAGTAAAGTCTGTTTTTCATCTTCCCGTATCAGCGTGAAGCTAGAGAGGAAAGCTCAGGAATGAATGTGGATGGGATCGAACTGGATGCTGCAGTGATTTTCAATCTATAGCGCATTCCTGAGTCTATCATTTTAGGGGCTTAATGACTAGCATAGAGGACTGGCTTAGCAACCATAATACAGCGCTCCGTTTCAAACGAGAAATGATGAGTTCCAACGCTTTGAAGTTCCCTCGCTCGTTTTAATGGCTGCTCTTATTTACATACCTTCATTAACAACGGTAATGAGCGCTTATGTGCGTACGTGCGGATGAAAGGTCGATACGCTTCTGAGAAGGAGACAAAGACTTGAATCCTGGACGAAGTTTTTGACATTTGTGATTGGCAACACATGTAGCCTTTGCATTTGTGTATGTACTGGTCATTCATTTCTGCCTGAGAGTATCGAAAACCTGTCATCTAGTCTTCATTGTATATGTGTTTTTGGTATATTAGTGTTTCTCAAAGGAGTTGACGTGAATTTATGGTCTGCATGTTCAACATTCAGATGTTTCTGCGGTGGTTTGCTTGGGTTTTTCTCTAAAGTGTGTATGTGCTGTCTGTGTGGAACAGAAATGACAATTAAACTGCCGTCCCCAGTCACTTCTCGCTGCGGCAAACAGATGACAGTATAATTATAAATCTGTCATTATTTTTGTGTATGTGTGTTTTTTTCCCTTCAACTTTCCTTTTTTATATTTCCACCCTGCCAGTGAGCTCTACTGATGTATGGAGCCGTTTTGCATTCTGGCACTGCTGGAATAATGCAAACTGACTACAAATGTGAGATAAAATTATCTGTTTTAAATAGAGACGTTGACTGAATTGAACTGTGGCGTGGAGTCAACTCAAGGGCAGCTTTGATTGTTTGCCATTGCTAATTGAGATCTGTAATGCGTAGTAATTTAGATACATGCCTGGGAACATTGGATGTGAGATAAAAACAAACAGGCACAATGATATTGAGATGTATTTATTGTGAAGCACCGGTAATGCTCACACAAACGCACACATTTGCTCTCCAGTATGACCGTCTGTAGTGGTCATAAAGGCTAATGTGTCTTGAGAGCATGAATATTTAATGTCGCCTCTCACGTTCTCCAGGCACACACACTGCAAATGCACTGCGTCAACAACACACACACACACACACACACACACACACACACACACACACACACACACACACACACACACACACTCACTCACACACACACACGCACATCAAAGATTTCCAATAGCAAATCAAGTAATAATGGCTTTGCGAGTGAGTCAAACTGAAGGGTTGAGATTTCCTTGAAAATTCAGGTTGTTTGGATGGCAGCGTCTGTATGTGTGTGAGTGTGTTTATCTTGTTGAGTGAAGGGATATGTCTTATTGATTTGTAAGAGCCATGTGGTTTCTCTGTTATCTAAACTTTTCCAGCATGGCCTGTGGGCTTCCTGTCTGTCCAGCTGCTCTTTACTCACACACTTTAGCCTTCCTCTCTCTCTCTCAGTGGCAGGATTATGATGATTGAGTCTATACTTGGTGAGGATTAGTCTGTGTTTTGTATCTCTGATAGTTTGATGAAGATAGATTTAATAGTTTTGGTTTTCTGATCCCAGTGTTGCAAGAGTTCATCCAAAAATGAAAATTCTTTCATTAATTATTCACCATTTTTGTTCATCTTCAAAACACAAATTAAGATATTTTTGATGAAATCCATTTCTAACCCTGCATAGACATCACCGGTACTACAACATTCAAGGGCCAGAAAGGTAGTGAGGACATTGTTAAAATTGTCCATGTGACATCAGTGGTTCATCCATAATATTATTAAGCTACAAGAATACTTTTTGTACATAAAGAAAACTAAAATAATGACTTTATTCAAAAATATCTTCTCTTCCATGTCAGTCATCACTACAGTTGCGTTGCTGTCTATGCAGGGTCAGAAAGCTCTTGAATTTCATCAAAAATATCTTGAGTAATTAATGCCATAATTTTCCTTTTTGGGTGAATGATCCCTTTAAATTAGTCTCAAAACCAGCTGATTAAGTGGATGTTTTAGGGTTCAGCTTTAAAATATACTGATTTAACTTGCTATTAATGGTGCCCATCTCTCCGTCGAAATAAGAAAGCTGGTGTATTTTAAGTTTATTTATAATCAAAACTTCTGTATTTTGCATAAAATCCTTTGTATGTACAGTAAACTCTGATGGTTTCTTCCTGGAGCACCCTATCACAAAAAGGAAAGACTAAGAACATATTCAGTATATAGAATTTGCTACCTGATCTCATGATGAAAAGTACCTGTGGGATTTTTTTTTCCGCAAGACGCGAAATACGTGCCAATAGGTACAGATCACTGCAGTTTCCAACAGAAATGAACATTAGAGGCAGACTTGGAATCGTTTTCATACACAGTCATGATTATAGCTCAATATGATTTGTTTTCTGGACATAACAAGCTTGCTTGGTAGTGTAGGATGCAAATCCTTGGGTACAAATCCCGTGAAAAACATGACTGATGACGAAAGAGCTGAAAGATCGAAAAACAAGCTCAAATGTGCGGTGACACATACTGTCCACTGTCACATAAAATACTATAACATATGTATGTTCAATTCAAAACAAATGTGACACAAAATGTATTTAGTCTTTCCTTCCTTTGACAGGGTAGACCAAAGAGAAGCCATCTAAGTTTACATTGAATTAAATGCCAGATAGAGTTTAATGTTCAGCCAAAATATCAGTAATAACAAAAAAATAATAAATTATGCATTAAACAGAACATTTACATCTAAATCAGCCTGTTTATGCTTTACTGCTCCCCAGAAAAGATGAGGGAGATATAATATGCACTCATACAACCATTCACAACAGTGCTACACTTTGACTTTGAATGTAAAGCACTCACATTAATTGAATTTAATCATATCCTTTTGAATTTTAATAATCGCATTAGGCCATTTCACGTTTCCTGTTTTCAGTTTGCAATTTTAAAACGTATTAAAATAATGAAGACTGTCTATCTGTCTGCCTGCCTATGTATAGGCAACACATGCTAATTAGAGTATCAGTCTATCTGTTCATATACTGTCTATCAATAATGTTGACCAAATTTCCCGATATTCCAAGAATGCACTTCATCAAAACCCAGTGAAAAAAAAAGAGTCCAAGGTGAGAAATGTTGATAAAAACAAACAATTCATTCCATACTAAAAGTATAATGAATGTAATTCAAAATTGTTCAGTGTAATTAAAAACTACACTACAATTATTCTACACAATATTTGTGAGTGCAAATTTTATGCGTCCTATTTTATCGACTTTACTAAAATCAATATTACTTCTATCTTCTAGAGTCCTAAACAACAGCCCAACAAATCCGGTGCTTGTCACTAAACACAATCAGTGCACAAACACACACAGACATGTTATTAATGCAGCTTATAGCATTGATTTTATTTATAATCTCTCATCTCATTTTTGTCCTGTAATCCTTTCAAATGACGCAGGAAGATGGAAAAATGGAGCGAGACTATAAAGAAGGGCTGCTGAGAGAGGTAGAGTGTTTTTTGGTAGAGGAACAATGAGGTGAGTGAGTCATCTGCAGTCAAGTGTATCAGAGCGAGGGGCCTGTCATGGGACCATCCCTACGACTCAGGCATAAATGCCTCAAATCGTGCTGATATCTCTGAGGAGGTAGAGGCTGGGCTGTTTCATTCTGATGCCTCCAAACAGCCCAGCTCTCCAGCCAGTGCTTGCTGAATCTTTAGTGAATCTACAGGCTGTCTTTGCCAAGGCCGACATGTAATTCCCTTCAGACGCCCTGAGAGAGATAGGCAGGAGGGAGGAAGAGAGGCCTTCTTCTATTAAGATTAAAGGGTAGTCACCTTCACTCTTGCTGGCAGCTTGAGCTGTTCACTGACGCCCAGGGCAACGAAAACCTCCTTTCCACATCCACGGGGTAGGATTTTAATACATCATGTGAGTCATGATTTTTTCACATGTTTACATCTCAAACAGATTCTCTAGAAATGATAACTATTTCTCATTGAATATAGCATGAAGATGATGTTAGAAGAATAAAGTGGATATTGAGGGTTTCTGCTTATTTTTTATTGAATATTAATAAGTTCTCATCACTGGAGCGCCGGAGCGTTCATCAGCAAAGACGAAACTGTCATAATTGGCCTTGTTTCTTGCTCATTTATTTTGGGCAAGTTCTTAAAGTTCATATTAAAAGAACTGAGATTTGCTGAAGTATGTGAACGATTCTCATATTGACCCACTGTCCCATGTTCCATCATGCTACTGACAGCAACAATCAATCTAAAACGATCTGCCTGTTACTGACCATCAAAGGAACAGATAACCAAAAAATACATGTAAATAATGTAAAAAGACTTCTATTTCAAATAAATGCTCAGTTTTTTTCAACTGACACGGAAGAAAGAGAAGAAGAAAGTTAAATGAAGTTGCTATTTTTGTTTTCTTTGCATACAAAAGTCTTTGAACCAATGATGTCACATGGACTATTTTAATGATGTCCTTACTACCTTTCTGGGCCTTGAAAGTGTCAGTTGTGTTGCTGTCTATGCAGGGTCAGATTGGATTTCATCAAAAATATCTTAGTTTGTGTTCTGAAGATGAACAAAGGTCTTATGGGTTTTGAACGGCGTGATGGTAAGTAATTATTGACAGAATTTTCATTTTTGAGTGAACTAGCTTTTTTAATTCACATACACAAAAAAAGAATGGCATTGCATCTTTCTTTTTACACTATTTTTTTGTGATATTAGTTCTCTTACAGGCTGTTTTTGTGCTTACCAGACATCTTCAGCATCCACATCACACTCAGCCCCAAACTGGCAAATGTCACAGGTGGACGTTTCCTTCTGTCCATTTTCCGCCGAACCCTCGTTCCCTGCTTGGATACATAAAGGCGAGACAAGACAGCATAAGCTACCAAAGGTCTGACAAATATCACTTGGGTCAAGATGAGCAGGCAATCACAGTCTGCCTCTTTCACACACGCAAGCGTTCATAAATAGATGGAGAGATGGAGGGAGAGACAGAGGACAGACATAATTCTCATTCAGTCTTTGTCTCTGGCTCTCATGAGAAGTTCAAATCCCCCACTGATCTTTCCTCAGCCTCGCCCCTCATTTCATCATGATGATTTCTGATTTGCCGCTCCTGCTCCCTGGCGATAGAGGCTTCCCAGGAGCCGAAGCTTAAAGCCCCTCGCTATCGCATATCTGCCCTCATCAGTGGACGGGGAAAAGCAATCCCGTACGCCATGGAATTTAAATTACGTCTCCTCCTCGGAGGATCATCGTTCCCCTTTGGATCCTGACCCTCCATTATGAGGTGCTATTTTTAAAACTCAGACCGCAAAGACAGAGAGATGAGAAAAGAAAGGCAGGCAGATAAAAGTAAGAAAAGATCGAAAAGAACACATAAAATATACTGCACTTCTGTGCAAAGAACGTTGTTTAAGTCACAGGTGTTTTTTGTCATTGTTCTGCTAAATTCTTCTTTTCTTTCATTTTGGTGTAGATGACAACCACAAATCCTGACACTGTGTCCTTTCACCGATCAAAGATTAAAAAAAATATATTTATTTTTAATTCAACAATATCAAATGACAAAGAGTGCTGTTGTTCTAAATATTCAGACCAGCAGTACAACTTCTTTTATGCAACAGTTCAATAACCTATCAATGTCAAGTAAAATTTACAGAGTTAATGTTAAATAACTTACATTTTAGACACAAAAGCATTTTGTGTCTAGTGAAAATAGAAGTTAGGCAAAAACAAAAATCAAAATGTTACAAAATCAACTGTTGTGTCTCGTTGAATGAATCAGTGTTCTGACAAATCTTTTGAGTAAATAATTTGTATTTATTAACACATAGTTATTTCTTTTGTCTTGAATGTATTAGTATTTTGAATGAATCGATTGAGCGAATGCTTCATTTACTCACCCCCATGTCATCCAAAATTTTTGTGTCTTTCTTTCTTCAGTAAAAAAGAAAATTTGTTTTTGAGGAAAACATTTCAAGATTTTTCTCCATGTACTGGACTTCAGTGGGAGCCAATATTTTATTTAGCGAATTGATTGGTCACTCTAAAAAAAAAGAAAAAAATTGTACAATTTATATACTTTTTAACCACAAATGCTTGTTTTCCTGCACTGCGTAGTCATGATGGAAAGGTTTATTCTATTCATGGTTTATTCTTTGTCTGTGCACCCTGGTTCAAAAAAGTAGGGTAAAAAAACTCCACCTCATTTTCTCCTTCAACTTCAAAATCATCCAAAATTGTTGTTTTAACTTTTTTGAAAAAGGACGTTTCACTTTCTTTGCACATTCGCTTTGTAAACACTGGGTTGGTAACATCTACATCACGCGTGACCTTTCCTACGTGACTATGTCAAGCTAGTGTTAAAAAGTATATTTATAGTATATACATTTTTATTGTTTTGTTTAAAAAAAAAATGACAATAAGACCCTTATTTCTTGGCTGGGATCGTGTAGAGCCCTTTGAAACGGCTTTGAAACTGTAATTTGGACCTTCAATTGAACCCGTTGGCCACCATTGAAGTCCACTATATGTAATGTTTTCCTCAAAGACCTTAATTTCTTTTTAACTGAAGAAAGAAAGACATGATTATTTTGGATGACATGGGGTGAGTTAATTATCAGTAAATTTATATTCTGGAAGTGAACTGATGTTTTTTTCCTGAACAAATCAGTGATTTGAATGATTCGCTTGAGAAAATTATTTAAAGACTTACTCAAAAAAAAAGCCACTTGTCAGCATCTACTGTCATAGCGATGTAACATGAAGAAAGAGTCACTAAAAAAATGAGGTGTGGTTGCATGGACCCAAGGGTCTGGAAATTAGAAACATGTTGGAAAGAAGGGGCAGTAACAGTTATCTCCATCTCCTGGTTAAACGGACCCTCTGAATTGATTTTCCCTGACCAGAAACTAAGTCGATCACCAACCCCCTCTGTTTTCATCTGCAACCGCTGCCAAAATGATCCTGCTTCTGATCTCGTTTATGAATATCTACACTGTGTGTGTAAACCCAAGGTCAATGATTGATTTCTCAGTTTTGTGGGTAATGGCTACAAAAATCTAAAGTCTTTTGTTGTTTACAATGAAGAATCTTTAAAGTGCTTTTCATGCATAACCAAAGACATTTTAGGTTATGAAACATTACAATATAGCACACTGAGCAGAGGAATAGGTTTTACTGTAAATGGTGGAAGGAAAGGAGATACTCAAATGAACAAAAGACAGATGGTGAGTGTCCAAGAAAATGGCTCTTAATGGGACAAACCTACTTGTGCAGAAACTAAGGAGAAAGGTGGGGGTGGATTTAGGGCACAACGTGGGCTGTCAGACAGATGATGAATGAAGCCACCCATCTCCCGCACACTGTATGGAAACTGACCTTCACAACAAATAGCAAGAATGACTGGAGCATTCCAGTCTGGGTCAGAGAAGTTGTATATGAACTGAGATCACATGTGAAGTGAAAATAGCACTAAGAGACTAGATAGAAAATATTTAGTCTTGTTTTCAAGTGAAAATTCTATTATTATTATTATTTTTTAATTATATAAATTAAAAAGTTACATATTAAGAAACAAATAATTGACAATAATCGGAACAAATTATTAGTAGAAGGAGCAAATTCTTAAGTTGTGTCCAAAATATCTACTGTTTGTCTACTGCAAAAAGGCACCAGATAAGCATCAAATAAGATATATGTATATAATAAATATAAATAAATAATAAATTCTTATTTCATGTTTATTTTTAGTGCATAATTGAGTATTATAAAAAACGTATTCTCTGAAATCCTCAAGAGACTTATTATCTAACAGATAAATGTGATTGTTCTACAGATTGCATTGCTTTGTTTTACTCTATTTCCATGAGATTTTTTTTTTTTTCATATATGAGCATGAGATGGAAATGATTTCCACTTGATTCTTTTGAGTGGCATTTATTGCAATGCACACAATGAATGAATGGATGGATGATATTGTAACTCAGGGTCATTTAGTAAAAAGCAGCTCAGATTAACACACACACACACACACACACACACACCATTTGTGAAATGGAAGGGGTTTAGAACATCACTTACATAGTCGCTTAAACAAAGAGACCATGTAATCATGTATATTAGTTCGCATTTTGAAGATACAATGTTACTACAATGCAATGTTGTATTAACCTACTATTAAAAAAAACATGCAGTGAAAGAAAAGACTACATCCATAACTCCCAGAAGAGATGCTACCACACAAGAGCACGCTGAGCTCTTAAGGGACACAAAGGTCAAGTGAATCTCCACAGATGGAGAGGACACATTACATCTTTGAATCAATAGAGAATGTAGGAAGCATAATGCTTACAGCGGAAAGATGATAGCCTGAAAGAGGATCTTTGGATTTCCACTGATCTCCATGAGCTAATGATGCCAGTTCTACATGGTGAATGTGACATTTAAGTTCTACACATGAGTCACAGAATCATCTTCCTTTCTCAAGAGTATCTCTAGAATGATGAAAATGGTCTTATTCCTCCTTTTGTATTGCAGTAGTGATGTTTTTTTATGGAATGACTCTATGGGTGTTCTGTTTCAACACATTGCCTATTGCCTTCTTTATATGGTGCACTGTTTGTTACAAAGTGTTTGTGGCACAAAATTAAGGATGTGCGTAATCGACTACAGCTCAATCCAATTTGCCCCTGCTAAATAAAAACACTACTTGAATATTGCTTAGTTTCTAAGATATGAGTATCTGAGTACAAATGTTATTTTCAAACCTTATTGTTTTTATTTAATAAAAAAATCCTCAAAACAAAAGCATTTTTTAATACCATTGTTGGTAACTAATATGAATTTCAAGTACTCATTATTTTTAACTTATTTTACTTTCTGAGGACTTAATTACTTATATTTTGGATGGACAATTTTGTTTTTGGGTAATCTAGTTAATATTCTAAAAATCCCTGCAGAAAATGTAATATGTCTCTAGTGCTAGTCAATCAATAATAATAATTAAAAAAAACGAATTAATCACGTTTTTTCTTCAAATGAATCACCTAACATACGTTTTTTAAATATACTTTTATATTTCACATCCAATCTTCAAATTAATGTAGAACCAACATAAAGACAGTATATTTTTAATATTTGTTTAAAGGCATCTTTTTATGACTAAAGGTGAGTATCCCTGATACCAATATTACTGATGTTTCTAGGAAGTTTATTTTTTCTCTAATATTTAACCATTGACTATAGCCGTTCAACATTACAGTATAACTGAGAGCTATCAATTTGAACATTTATTAGACTTAAAAATAGGGCTGTCAAACGATTAATCTTGATTAATTGCATCCAAAATAAAAGTTATGTTTACATACTATGTTTACTTTGCATATTTATTATGTACATATAAATACACACACATACATGTATACATTTATATATATATATATATATTTATACCTGTATATAATTTGTACAATTTGTATAAAAATAATTTATATATGTACATAATAAATATACACAGTACACAAATATATAGTATGTAAACATAAACTTTTATTTTGGATGCAATTAATCGCGATTAATCGTTTGACAGCACTACTTAAAAATGACAGCTTCTAGGAAGTATACAAAAAGTGAATAAAGTTATCAAACACTAAATTCTAAATTAAATATGGATTAATCCTTAAAGCTACAAAAGTTATTGATTTCCTCTTTTTTCCTTTGTTCTTTAATTAATAGATATCACAGCAGCTGGATTATTAGTTTATTTGGGTGCTATTACTTTAAGAGCTGCCGCTGCTGAACATGACACGGATCTGACAACGCATGTTTGTAGTTTCATTTGTAGATTAATGAGTCGTGACAGATCAATGTATTGCCTTATTAGATCAATCGACACTGATTGTCTTTTCTTATTAACTTAAAGCATGAAATAAACATTAATGTACATCAGAATTTATTTTATTTCAACTGTGGAAAAAACGTCAATAAACAATTTTTCAAGTTTAAGTCCACCGAAGTTAATCTACTGTACTGTCTGATTTGTTTGTCAGACAACATGGCATTTTGATTTGTCAAATCGCCTGTCAATCATGCTGTTTGTGAAGGGTCAATTGAAGAGCTTACACACGCTACTAACACACTGTAAAAAAACAACTTAAAAAAAGTTGTTTCAACTCAAAAAAGTAAGTGTCCGTGCTGCCTTAAAATTAAGTTTAGTCAACATGAAATGTTAAGTTGTACTACATGAAAACGTAGATATTTGAGTTGGGTAAACTTTTTTTTTTTTACAGTGCATAGTATAACAGCTGCCAGGGCAGGAAAATTATTTTTTACTGACAAACAGCCTGACAAAATCTTATTTGACCACAGTTCACTGATGTTCTACTGAAGCTCCTCTTCAATGGTACCGCTGAGGCAAAGTGGGGTGCGCGTCTGAAAAGTCTCCTGTTTGATGTGGTCGTAAAAACGTTCTGCGTCTAAATAAACACAATTCTTGTCAAGAAAAAAGGGTCAAAGCAGCAGTTGTGAGTGAGGTGGCCAACCCTAGTATTTTTAACGCCGTTAAATTGGAAAATTTAATTTAATTTTGAATTTTGACAGCACTACTCTAAACATTTTGTAAGGACGTATATTTTGCAATATGACCTGCAAACTTATCTCAAAATATGGTACCAGGCTCTCAATGCTCTAATTATGTGGTTATCAACTAAGCCTTCACCACACTGGGTCCATTAAAGCCTACTTCACACAAATAAGACTCTTTGAGTGTCCTAGTCCCATTGGGAAAAGCATGGCGTAAAAACCCCCTTTGGCACATTGCCTCTTCTATCCACACCTGACAGCATAGAAGACCTTGCCAATGACCCATTTGCTCATGTAATTACAGCAATCCGCTGACGACGGTGGCACAGAGCGAAGGTGTCTAATTTTGTGGAGTGCTCCCGAGGCCCCTTTCTTCCACTGGTTGACAGCTTTTGGAGAGCGCTTTGAAAGCCAGATGAGGGTTTGAATTGGCAAGAGAAGTAAGAGCCAATGTGTGAAACTCAGGAAAGGAGGCCCGAAACGGGCTGCCCTTCTTCGAAGGATTAGGGAAGAAGAATTAGGAAAGGAATTAGGGCTTAAAACTTCATTTTTCCCAGCTTTGACCAGATTAAGTGCTGCTCGCTGAAAGTCTTCCATTGAGCGCTAAAAGACCCAGCAGAAGATCTACGAATAGGTTTCACTCAGGGTCATTACACTGCACAATGGTCAGCGGTGTAAAATAAACACACAGATTTAACATAGCACTCAGAAAGAGTCTACGACTGAATCACATACTAGACATATACCCAATACATAAGCACCATTTCACTTGTGATACAGCTGTGCCATTTCTAAAGCTCTCCATTATTCTCCCATGAGAAGTGCTGCGAGGTTCAGAGCTTCTTTCATTCACACACAAACTAACACGTGTGCTGATCTCCGGCTCTGACTATGATCTGCCCCTGATGGCACCCATAATAACACTTGCAACGGAGCCGCTCTCAGATATATAATGGAAGAAGAGTGCAGGGGAAGGAAAAGAAATGAAGAGTTGAGGATGACAAGAAATGAGAGGAAAACATGGTGGAGAGAACATCAAATGGCGTTTATGGTACGTAGCATGGAGAAAGAATGAAAGAAACAAAACAACAAAGTAAACACGATGATGACGGAGAGCGTACGAAACCAGATGAAGGATGAGAGACATAAACAGAGACACAAAGGGACAGAGAGAAAAAGACAGGAAAAAAAAAACATCTCCAGCAGCTAAGCGGTCGATGGGCAGTCAATAAAGTGTCACTTTCTGCAAGCTAAGAAGCCGGCCTTGATGAGGGGATCTGACCAGGATCGAGGCTGAAATGAACGTTTGCATTAGTGGCCACAGCACCTAGTGCTTTACCCACTGGATGACCTTCCCTAAACCACAATCTCATATTAGACTCTAAGATGCCCCAGATTACAAAAAAACGTTTGTAAGACTGTCTAACATGCCTAGCTGTGGAAAAAGACTGCTGAATTTTGAAGCTTTAAAGAAAGATAAGTTCCCTGACAGCTTTCTGATTGCTTTCTGGTTGTTTTGAAAAATAACACATTTAGGCCCTGTTTACACTAGTGTGTTTTCGTTTTAAAATGAAAATGATCCTCATCTACACTGGCGTTTTCAGTGTATTTCAGAAACTATCTCTGTCCACACTACACAACCATGTCACATGGACTATTCATAATGAGCATGATGAGTGAATATGTGGGCAGCCAGTTTTCAAAAGTCTCTGTTTTGGTCCAAGACGCAATCCTAAAAGTTTTCAGAACTCAAAAGTATCTGTTTTCAAGGGTCGAAAACACCAGAGTAGTGTAAACGAAACTTCCTGATCTTATGATGAAAACGTACCTGTGGGAACTTTTTCGCAAGAAGCGAAATACGTACTGATAAGTACATATCACTGCAGTTTCCAACAGAAATGAACACTAGAGGTGGTAAAACAGCGAGCACTTGTAATCGTCTTCGTACACAGTTATGATTACAGCTCCATATGTTTTGCTTTCCAGATGTAACATGCTTGCTTGGTAGCTCAGCTGCCATGGAATTGGACTTAGGATGCAGAGTCCTTTAGTACGAATGTACTAACTCCTGATGAAAGAGCTGAAAGACAAGAGATCGAAAAAACAAGCTAAAACGGCATGTTTGCGAATGCGTTTTTATGTAACATTCCCTTTTGTTCATACTATTGGGTAGGTTTAGGTGTAGTGCAAATGGTACGTTATTTTAAAACAGTTCCAGCGTCACTCAAAAGACATTTCAAGTCAGAACTGTGGCGACACCAACGTTACTTAAAACGTACCATATGTATGTCATCTGTTCTGTGGGGGAGAAAAAAAAACACTCTTTAAGTGCCACTCAGTTGATTTCTGGATTTCTGTTGGAAACTGCAGTGAAATGTACTTATTAGTACGTATTTCATGCCTAGCGGAAAAGTACCCACAGGATGTTTTTGTCATTAGACCAGGTTTAAAACGACAGGCGTAACTGTAACAAAAGTTATGAGTTTTAAAAAGAAATTGCATTGGTATAAATGTAGCCTTAGGCCTTGTCCACACTAATACGTTTTTGTTTGACAACACATATTTTTCTCTCAGTTTTGACCTTCTGTCCACACTGAGACAGCATTTTTGTTAAGGAAAACAGCTTTTTGAAAACACTCTCCAAACTGGATACATTTGAAAACACCTGTAATGTAGGCTTTTGGAAACGATGATATCAAAAATGAAAGAAGAGGATCTTGCGCTTAGTACCTTTCACGTGTACCACGATTTCAAGTCAATAATAAAATCCATCAGAGAGCAAAATTCTTGCAATTAGTTTGTTGTGTATCCACCCCCCTCTTCCTTTACTCCTCACATGCTGATTGCTTGTATGGAGATTATTTGACTCTGTATCGTTCTATATCTCCTCTGGGTCGATTTGCACATTGCCAATGAAGTATATGGTCTGTTACCGCTTCATTAATTGGATTGATTAGATACACGCGTGTTAAGATGTGATGAATTGAATAACAAAAACTAATTGTTTCAATCAAATGTGAACACTGAGGAAGTCATGCGTGACCGAAACATTTGTTGATCTTAATATGCACTGAGCACTTTTGCACTTCATAAAGATTATTAAAAAAATTGCTAGTATCTCGGGATGTAATCCGTTATTTTGGATACACAACAAACAAATTTCAAGAATTTTGCTCTCTGATGGATTCTATTTTGGAAATGATGACGCATCTTTATTCATGTGGCACATATTGTACCAACAAGTATCTATGTTCATACCAGTACTGTGCTTGTTATGTGCTAAAGATGTTACTTTGTATACTCTTTATATTACAGTCCTGCAAAGATGACAGAAAATGTACTCACAATTGCTGTCCTGCGGCAAAACATGTGGACAGTTGTTTTAGATCAAAAACATAGTAGTGAGTGAGTGCGACCTGAACGTGAATGATGAGATATTTCCGTAAATTAAATGATCCTGCCAGAAGAATTACATAAAAATTTAATATGTCTGTTCTGTCTGTATCATCTCAGTGAGTTTTTATGAGTTTTTACACATGCACAGTAGGGCAAATTTAATGTATCCAGATTAATGTAGATGCAGACTTATTATAAAATCACTTGTCTCAAATGCTAATGAATTTGGGCAGAGATTTGCTAAATATTACACAGTCTTAAAAATAAATGTTCTTTATTGCCATTGATGATGGTTCCATGAAGGATCTTTCTATTGCGCAAAGGTTCTTTACAGTTGAAAAAAAAGGTTATTTGGATTATTAAACTGCTTTTTACACTAAGAAAAAAGTTTTTTAATGGTTCTTCTATGGCATCACTTCAGAACCCCCTTTTTGGAACTTTTATTTTAAATAGTGCATTAAACATTTTTATTAAATAATTAATGATTAAAATATAAACTTGAATTAAGCATTAGATGAAGGCAAGGTAATCTAAATGGGCATGCAAAAATTCAATATTTAATATCTACATAAAATACTGCAATATATAAAAATCTATGTCAGACAATAACCAATATGGTTATTGTTCTCCTAGCGCACCCTCTGCTGCAGTGGATTGCGACTGTCCAAGCAGAAAGATCTTGGCACCTTGTGTTTCCATCTAAACTCCCAGACACCGTAGGGTGGCACAGAGAGCAGCTGAATTGTTCCAAGCACGGTGGGTGCCAGTCTTTGCCATCGAGCCCCACTAATCCCTCTGGCACCACAGTGCCAATCTTTCACTCCAGTTTTACCCGCTGATCTTTAGAAAAGATCCAAATCAGCAGAGCAAAGCAAGCTGCTGGTAAACAAGAGCTAGCTGCTAAAGGCTATTCCAGGGAGGACTGCATAAAATATGACAGAACTAGTTGAATATGCTCTCTTACATAAAAAAGCTATGTTTCATTCACTTGTTCTGATTGTCTATTTATAAAAGAGCAATGTTATTTTCCCTGAAGCGGATCTTATGAATTCATTTGACGATGAATGATTTAGTAAGGATGACGTGAGATTTTCCACCTCAGTAGAACAACAACTAGTTTTTCTGTTTTTCTCTTTCAAGTTAAAGGTCATTTCACAACTCAAAGGAATATGGATTCTTTGCTCAGAGACCTAAACCAAATTTAGATATTGGCCTTTAACAACATGTGCCCACCAGGGACCTTGTAACACCCAACAGTCAATGCACAAACGAAAACGCAAATGAAAACAAATGAAAGCATTTTCACAAGAGATTTTCCAGCTTAGCAATCTCAGGTCAGTGAGGAGAAGCATTACACATTAGAATTGAGTGAATCGACTTAAAGATACCTGTACTAAAATGCAGTTGACGTGACATGGCATTTTTACTGTCCCACAAGCTAAAAATTAATATAATTAGTTTTGTCAATATTTAAAATGCAGTAAATAGTTAAAGGGTACATAACATACATAGTTTCACCTAATCTCATGTTTATCCTGAGTACCTATGGAGTAGTACTGTATCCTTATTATCTCCAAAAAGTCTTTAGTTTTATCATATTTATAAAAGAAAAATACAGCTTTCCGATTTTCTCTGGAAAAAGCCGAGCTTTTGGAGGCGCGCCATGGGCGGAGCTAAGTTCGACGATCACTTGCGCTGGGATTGCCAATAAAACAGACATTTTATGGCGTTTCACTTACTATCTGCAGTTCTGAATCATGGATCTTTTATAGCTGGGACCGCTCCATCTTTCAGTATCAAACAATGTGCAAATCCAGTGTCGTACTGGGCCTTGTATATGTAACGTCAACAAATACACACTTGTAAAACTCCATTGCTGCCCCGGAAAAAGGAACTCCATCCACTGTTCACGTAACGCTGGGTTCTTCGGGAAGCTGAGCAAAGTTATCTTTGCCTTACAACCAAAACACTTTTTAGCATGAGAATCCAACTCTTTACCACTGTAAACAACTCCGAATATACGAAAAACCATTGTACCCCCCCTTTAAACATATCTTTGTCCTACATGGACCTGTTGTTATATATATTTTTTCATTTATGAGCCAAATCTCAAAATTGCGTGACAACTTAGATGTTCGAATTGACTAAGCTAAAAAAAATGTTTGTTGAACTTAACAGCTGTGTTTGTTACTCAGCTGCCTTAAAACATTAAGCTGAATCAACTCAAATATCTAAGTAGTTACTTGGTAAACATTTTATGTTTAACATTTAAAAAAAAAATTGAGTTGACTAAACCAGCCAGGTAACAAATTATTTTAAGTTGACTCAACAAATGTGTAGTAGTTTTAGTGACCTGATCACTTTGGACTCCAACTGCACCTGTATTTAGAGTTAACCACTTGTGATCAGATCACATGAAACTCAAAAATACTAAAATACCAGAAGCAGAAAATAGCTATTGCTTAAAATGTTTTTGATGTACAAACCTGGTAACATTATAAATGGACCCCAGAGAACAGTTAAAAAAAATAAAAAAGGCAGTTCATGACCCCTTTAAGAAACTGGACAACAAATGCTAGTATGTACTCACCAATAATGCTTCTAGCCCCAAAATAAACAATGCCATGTTACAGGCATCAACAAAGAAAAGTAAAATTCTTTTCCATTCCAAAACACCTCCAGCTCCAACACAAACTCCAGACTCAGGCCCAGTGGAGCTCCTCTTTGCTCCTCTACACTTTCTATTCAAAGACAGTCAAACAAACCACCAACCTCAGCGGATTTTGCAGATGCATCCCAGGATAAATGAGCCTTTAAGAATTGAAAGCTCTATAAACAACCAAGCCCTGATATGTTTACATTTCAAACACCGAGGTTTGTCTCCAAGGAGTTCAGGCTTTGCTAGTTCCAGTAATTTGGGAGCTGGGGAGACTGCTGTTATGATGGGTATTTCTGCACCACTGAGGGTTGATGCTTTACTGATTTTAACCAGAACAGATTGCAGTTGGTTCGTTTTTAGTGGCACTCAAGAAATGAAGCTCACTATTGTCAGAAAATAGTGTCCTCGTAAGATCCATGACTGGAAAGGGATTAAACTCCTCATAGACACAGCCACAGAAAAACAAGTCTATTTTCCCAAGTTACTGTATAAATGCCTCTAGTGTTCCCTTCTGTCACCATACGTTTTGTTTTCTCGTCTCCTGGACTGTAAATCTCCATATGTCGAAATAATTTATTCTGTCGGTTGGCAGAAGAAATCCAAATATCTCTTTGTGTGTGACTTTTGTTCTGTTCTACTCTATGGATATCATCCAAAATGAACTCTGCTCTTTTCTTTCACTTTCTCTTGTGACCTTGAGGCCATTTTGCCACTTCCTGCCACGGCTCATCAATCACAATGTCTCCTGACCCGTCTAGTGCGCTAATCTCCATATAATCCCACCATTACCGTGAACGGCTCATCTCTTTGTGTCTAGTGTGATTCCTGTTCATCCTCTCTGCCACTTTCCCATTCTCCCCAGCTTGTCCGTATCATTATATTGTATTTCCCAAAATAAATTTTAATAGAAATCCCCTTCTGCCCCAAGGATGACCCACATTAAAACGGCACATTTATTTTTGAGCGACAGAAGGTTCACGCAGTCCCCAGTACACCTTTGTCTCATTTGATTCAGCACCTTCCGCACTTGCTCGAGATTTACATTTCATCTGCAAAGACCCTGACTATATTAATAACTCCGGAGGTATTTGTCAGAGCTTGGAACGAATCGTGAATGAGTAGATGCTGCCATAAAATGATTGCATTTTCCCTCTTGTTGGGGCTGGAAAAAGCTTAGTCTCTGAAATGGTTTGCCACAAAGACAACAAGGGCAAATCTATGTCTTGTTTGTGATAAGAACAATTGTGGAATATGAAGTCATTTACATTTTCAATGTTATTTTCAATTTTCATACATTAAGGAAGCACTAAATCCTTTTTTGTTATGCTTCTCTCTCACTTGTGAAGAATAAGGATATGAAAAAAATGGTTTGAATTTACATGATTACTCTCAAAATCAAGTTCCAAGTGATGCAAAAAGAAAAAAAATGCAGTGTATGAACTCTGAGAAGAATAAAATAACAGATAATAATACTTGCTGTTAACCAGCTTCTTTGCTGTGGAAGTTCAAAATAATTGTCGCACTAAGTGAAGGTGAGAGGAAACAACCTGTCTGCAGAAGTGCACATAAGTAATGTGTTATGTCTGATTCACATTTCTTCTTTATGTTGTTAATCAATTCATTGTAGCTTTTATGCTTTAAAAGATTGTGAGCCAAGCTTTCATGCATTCTTTGTAGGGCTGTCACGATTCCTCAATTCAATTTGAGTGTTCAATTAAAAAAATCCTCGAGAATGCCGAGAAAGTGCATGAAATGCATTATTAGACCGTTTTCAGCTGCATGATATATTAAATCCGTTTAAAAATCATAATGAAGCATAATACTGTTGTGAATTCACAAACGCTACAAATCAATTAAATAAATATATGCTATGCAGGTTTAATACGTGCACTTTAATTATTTATATTACACCTCAGGGCGTTCACAGTAAATGCTGCTCCACACAAACTGTTATTATTTACATGGGTGGAGCCTCTCAAACTCCATCTTAGCTTATTGCCGTGAGTTTGGGTTTATTATAACGTTCATCTGGAAATGCCATTTTATCAGATTAGTAGGGTAAATCAGTAATAACCTACGCAAATACATCAATATCTTTCTTAATATGCTAACTGTTCATTGTGATTTCAAAATAAAAATTGAAACCCTCTGAGTTTACATGTTTTGATATTCGTTCATATTTAATAAATTACAGTGGTAACAGCTTATAAAGAATAAAGAAATGGATAAATATTAAAGATTAGGTGGACATTTGAATTAAATGTTGTTAAGTCATTATATAATAAACAACGATTCCATTGGGCTGTAAAGTGTAAAAACAAACATCAGGCTATTGGTGCCCTCTGTAGTCATTTGTTATAATGAATGTACATTAGTTCTATTGTTTATAATAATATATAACGTAGTTTAACAGTTTTGTTCAGTTAAACCATATGATAACTATGGGTCTATTTTTATTACCACAAAAGAAATTTATTACAATTGACCTATGGCTAAGCCCCGCCCTCAAACGCGATGAGCCAATCACAGTGCGCATAGCCAGCCCAATACACTCGGACATTCTCCGCTTGCACGTCCATTGAAATGTACTGCAGTTAGTCAGTTTTCGTTCGTTTTTATGTGTTTTTTTCTGACATTTTAAGTTTAAAATGGTCAAACGGTGTGCATGGGGTACATGCAACTCTGACACTAGGTATCCTGAGAGGCTTGGCGACGGGGTGTATTTTTAACCCTTTCCCAAGTCACATCTCAACCGAGATAAGTGTCTGCTTTGGATAAAGTTATGCGGTCAACGACAACAACAACTAAACGTGGATAAAATTAATAAGGATGTCTACATCTGTTCTAAGGTAAGTCAACATAGTATTTGAGGCAACATATTGTCACTCTGCTGGACAGAAATATAAAAGTTATCTTTAACATCTCTAACGTTAGCTAAGGTTAGCCTAATGTTAGCTCTTGGCTGCGTTGTGATGGCAACGAGATGCGGTTTATCACGTTTACACTGTGACCTGTAAATTTTTGCCTTGAGCTGAAGCTTTTCATCGACCTTCTCAACAATAAAATTATTAATATAACCCTCTAATGCATAGTTAAGGCCCTTTTGGTGACTTCGAGATGATATATAATCTTTCTGTCTCCAAAAATCATCAATTGCCTCCTGTGAAATATCTCCTACTGTGACACTTGCCATAACGCCTGTCACAGAATGTTGATAGTTTGTCAGAGTGAGTGGAGGGGGCGGGGCTTAGCCATAGGTCAATTATCCAATTACTCGATTAATCATTTTGAATTTGGAGGTTTGGTTCCTATAAGGGG
Organism: Cirrhinus molitorella; assembly: GCA_033026305.1. Taxonomy (NCBI): domain Eukaryota; kingdom Metazoa; phylum Chordata; class Actinopteri; order Cypriniformes; family Cyprinidae; genus Cirrhinus; species Cirrhinus molitorella. The sequence goes on along the minus strand of CM065122.1, from coordinate 23,200,643 downwards.
CCATATTGAGTATTTAGTCTTAGTTTTTCCTACACAGTATTCAGGAAAAATCTTTCCATAAAATAAGTAATCTGAAATGTTAATATTAATTTAACAGATGAACAACTGAATGTGCCATTCTTCAATTATTGGTTTAAAATAGGTTTCAGGCTTAGACATAGTATATAACTAAATAATCCAACATAAAACGCCACCCTCTCATTGAAGCTAGGTTACGGTCAGGTTTTCCCAGTCCGGGAGCTTTTCAAAAGGGCTTTTTTATCAGATGAACTTCTGAATTATATCCGTTGTGAAGTTTTAAAAGCCTTTTGCAGCCGCAGTGACACATACTGATAAACAGTGCATCTGACTCAGTAAGGACTGCAGTACAGAAACAGTGCACATGTTCACACTCAGCTTGAATGTTAAGCACACAAACTCTGAGCACAGCCAGACACTTTTCCTTAGTCTTCACCTCCCATTCCAGACGGCACTGCGCCCGTCTTTATCGCGGCAGCTGAAATGGGGAGATTAGATTATTCTCTTTCTCATTCCTCTAAGCTTGTTACCATGGTGATACCACGGTGACTGAGGAAGGTCCTCACCCGGAGACGGCTGTGCAGCTGACTGTCGTCACCTCAGAAACGTGAGGTCATTAATTTCCCTCCGGTAAAAGCTGCAGAGTATTTTAGAACAGTTTAAGGCAGGACTTAACAACCATTTTTATGTGAAAGATCAAACGCGGTCGACCGCAGCGGCAAAGACCAAATAAACACGCGACAAAAACCCAAAGCACACAAGCCAACTCCCTTAAAGACCGCTTCCTGTGTCTGTGTTGTCTGTATTGATTATAGAAAATCTACCAAAATTAAATACATAATGGATCCTCGACGCAGAGCACTGGATACACAGTAAATGGATTACATTTGGAAGTAATTAGAAATAATGAAGTGCTGCTGGAGCCGTACTGCTGCAGTTTTGACAGCTGAAGTGATACAGCGATTAATCATTGAATTAAATCGGGGCGTTTCTCATGTTTGCTTTTTGAATTAAAATTAAGAAGCAAAAAATCAATGAATACAATAAAATTAAACAAAAAAATTTCGTCAACATCTACTCATCCTCTCACCATATAACTCAAAAGGAGAAAACCAGTGCTACGTAAATTAACTTAATTAGATCTAATGAGACAATTCTCAGGTGATTTCTCTAGTACTTTTCCAAGACTCTTTAAACATTAGGACTGCAATTACATTAAATTAAACAACAGCAACAACAAAAACACCATTTAATGTTTTAAACAAGGGGTAGATTTTTGGCTGGTTCAAACAGCATCTTTTTCCATAGGTCATGGTAGTGCTATATTTAATTTTTGACAGGAATGAAAACAAGGCTGTGAGGCATAGAGGTACAGTGCATTCAGTGGATTGTACTGTTGTTTAACGACATACTGTTTGTTCAGCTGACAAGAGGTATTTCTGGAAAAAAGAAAACGTTCAGTGAAAAAAAGTCCATAAAACAGTTTTGAAAGTAGTGTGTTGTGATGACATGATCTAGAAACTTTATACAGTGCATGTCATTGTCACAATATCTTTTTCATCCGTGTTAAATTCAATATGGCTTCTAACCTGACCACCCAAAAATGAAAATGTCTAACCCTTATGTTGTTCCAAACCCATAAGACCTACGCTTATCTTCAGAACACAAATTAAGATATTGTTGATGAAATCCGAGAGCTTTCTGACTCTGCATAGACAGCATTGCAATTGACAGCAGCGAAGACTGACACGGTAGAGAAGAAATAGTTAAAAAAGCTGTTATTTTGTTTCCTTTGCGCACAAAAAGTATTCTCATAGCTTTATAAAATTACGGTTGAACCACTGATGTCACATGGACTATTTTACAGTTGTGTTGCTGTCTATGCAGGGACAGAAAGTTCTTAGTAATTAGTAATTAGTGTTCTGAAGATAAGCGTAGGTTACATGAGGGTGAGTAATCAATGACATGCAAATGCTTTTGAATATACTATAACACATACTTTATTAGTACTTGATGTGTTTTTGGAAGGTACATTCATATTGGAGTCATTAAAATCCAATGTTATGCACTGTTGATAGGAATCATTATATATAAAATAACTTGGTGACTAAACTTCATTAGAAGTATAAGTAATGCCAATTGTTACGAAACTTTTGATAATCAGAAAAGGTAATCATCCATAATAATAATCACTGGTGTCTCTATATTGTATTAGTCTGAAGTGTAAACCCTGTTATTTTGCATGTAGCCTCTGTAGCTCAGGGAACTCGAACAACCTGAGCGGCTTCTCTCTGTGTCGTAAGTGTCCAGCAGCCTGCATGCCCAGCAGGCAACCCATATGATTTATCTGCAGCCATTGAAATACATTTGATTTTTATCACACCGATAGTGCTGTGCTTACCTAAATGCCTTCTTTCTCACTCTCTTTCTGTTCCATCCATAAACCGCAATCATTTCTCCCTTCTCTTACCCAGCCTTTATCGCCCTCATCTTTCTCTTCCTCCTCTTTACTTATCTTTCTTTTTATCGGCCTTCCTTTTCTCTTTCCCTTTCCTTTCCTTTCTCCACTCATTTTATCAATGCGCACATTCTCCGGTCTCTTATCACTCTTCTTTTGTCTCTCTGTACATATTTTCTCCTCTCCCCTCATCATCTTGTCTTCTCCACTCTCACTTGCTCTATTGTTCCGGTCTGCAGAGAGCCATTTGCTGTCATCTACTAACACAACGTCATTTTTCTAACATACCTATCTACATACTCTTAATTGGCATACTTGGTAAATGAGAAGTCCTTCAAAAGCATTGTAGTTTTAAAACTAGGGCTTATCCAACTTTGAACACCAAATATAAAAACAGCTATAAACCAGTTTATATCTGGTAAGATAATGTTAAGTAACATTATCTGAAGTAATATTATCTGAAAAATACTGTATAGCACATATCTGGAAAATATTTATGTTTTCTGCCCACTATTAGCATGTTGTATACAAACCTATAGAGAAACATTTGATTCAAATGCATTTGTATACTTTATACAGTTAACTTGCAGCCTCAAACATTTATAATACTGCTATTATTTCAGTTTAAAATCCTTGTTCTAAACACATGAAATCTGTGTTAATTTGACTTGCACTTAAAACATACAAGTTTGGTGTCAGTAAGTAAAAAAAAGAGAAGAGAAGAGAAGAGAAGAGAACAGAAAAGAAGCAATATAGACAAATTGCCGACATCCCTATCCAAATGGGATTCAATTTCTCCGAAAACTCAAGGGGATTAAAATCACAAAGTACTGTAATATATAAATTTACCAAACCCTCCTCATGGAAAAAAAATGGCCCCGTCCAAATGACACATATACCAACCAAGCTGCTGCTATTTGCAAAAAGCCCAGACTACATCTAGTAAACAGGAAATGGCTGGCAAAACAAGCAGCAGTATGCAGGGGGATGTTACAGTACTCAATTAGCAGATGTGTCCTGTATGGTTGAGAGAGAGGAATAAAAGGGTTGACTGGAAAAGCGAGAGATTAAAATCAAAGAAGAGTGACACATTTTAAGCGATGCAAATATACAGCTCGAACCGCAGACTGTTCCACTGTCAGTCAGACATTGCACTTTGGGGGGAAGAGTGTAATAATTCTGTTTCTCTGAACAATACGGGAGTGGGTGTAATTGAATCTCAGTTTCAGTGGGCGGCTTGTGGAGGAGAGCAGATGACTGCTGACAGGCTGAAAGGAAGTGAGTGTGTGTTTATGAGCATCATCTGCGGGGAAGTGTAAACAAGTGCAAAGTGATTTAATGAGAAGTATGCACACAAATTCAGGTGTCAAAATTGGAATATTAGGAGCTGGTCTGCCATACCTTCATCTCCTGATCCTGAACCAGCATCTGTAAAACACAAAAAGCAGGATATTACATCAATGTCTCCCTCATAGTCTTAATTTCTATCATTTTAGGGAATTCAATAAAGGTGCTTGGATGGGCTCCAGCAACACAATGACCTTATCCACCTTTTTCTTCCCATAAGAGAAGGAAGGGCCAGGCTTCCTGTCTCATCCACATCCGGCTATTTTTAGCAGTACAAAACAGCTTGTTTTGCTGCTTGATATTGCAAATTGGTGTCTTACCATATTATTTTTAATGTATTAACTTAATTATGAACACACTGGTTTGTAGTGCAAAGAGTTTTATTGAACCATTCACTGAACATTGGTATTCTTCTTTCATTATTTAGCGGTCTCTAGGCTTACTTTTGCCTTAAAGAATTAGGTTAATGGGACAAGAGATTTGAAAAATGTATAGGCGGACGGATGGATGGATAAACTATGTACATTATTGCTCAGTCTGGGCATACTATCCCAACATACACTGCTTATGTACTTGATTTGTGGGAGGATCAAAGGTGAATGTGACCCATTTGGCTCATGTAGGCAGAAGTGGGCTGCAAAAGGGAGATATTATAAATGCACACATACTCTGATTCATCTGGGTCTGATTTAGAATCAGTGTTTCAACTTAAACCATAGAAACGATAGAGTCCAGTCGTTCATTGTTTTACTGCCACAATATTTGTTTAAATATGACTTTAAAATCAAGTACAGCAAAGTTTCAATGTAAATGATGCCATCTGACTGGATAGGAAGGTATAAAAAGACACTCGAGTGAAAATGAGAAAAGGATAGCAAGATAAAACCATACATAAGTGTCTTCAAACAAACATACACTACAGTTTACGTGTAGGTCTCTTTACGTGTGTGTCAAGCATACAAAGCAAGAATTTTTTTTTGCACCCTTAAAGAACATAAATTGATTTTAGGATTTATCTGTACAGTTTACATCAATTTTCATCCCAACAAGCTAAAACCACCATGTGTCTAATGGTAAATGTTTCATTTCACCTATAAAACCACATAAGCGTGCAAACACACACATATACAAGCAAGTTTAGACTGTTTTTTTTTTTTTTTTTTGCTGTCAGTTTTTATAATTGTCTGACAGTTACATTTAGTCTTTGACCATCTGAGTGATGGCCATCTGTACATGAAACACTTAGCTATGGCTTTAATGCAAAATATCTCTAAACCTGTCAAAATACTTTCACCTGTTTGTCTGATATGCTTTCACAACAATGTCACGTGCATATGTGTATAAAACTATAAAACATGACTAATATTAACTAATATTAATGTGTACCTTTATTATTATGAGCAATAATCTGGTAGAATATTATTAAAATGTAACTAATTTTCACTTTAACAATTCAGTGACAGAACAGAATAACAGTAAGATTTTTTATGTTTTTTTTTTTTTTTGAAGAAGTCTCTTCTGCTCAGCAAGCCTGCATTTATTTGATTCAAAGTACAGCAAATACAGTACAATTTTGAAATATTTTTACTATTTAAAATAACTATAAAAAATAATGCAATTTATATTATGTAATTTATTCCTGTGATTTAAAGCTGAATTTGTAGCATCATTACGCCAGTCACATGATTCTTCAGAAATCATTCTAATATTCTGATTTGCTGCTCAAATATTATTATTATTATTATTATTATTATGTTGAAAACAGTTGAGTAGATGTTTTTCAGGTTTCTTTGATGAATAGAAAGTTCAGAAGACCCCCTCCCCCCAACCAAAGCCATTAAAAAAAAAGAAAAAAGTAAACATTCTTTAAGTACCAGGGCGTGATACTTGGTGATAAATTGTCTTTTGAGAAACACTTGGGGATGAAGCACAACCGGAAAGAGGTGGTAGTTCATTGTGTAAATGACGCAAAGCATGCAATAGTGCACTGCATCCTCTTTCCAACAAATCAAAGCATGTCAACCGAGCACCATTTGAAACTAGCACAAAATGCATGTGATAATTTTCATGACCATACTGAGACTTAAATGAGATTAAAAAACAATTCCAAAATTTTCAGGTTTGAACTCTTATAATAATAATAATAATAATAATAATAATAATAATAAAATGTTTCTTGAACAGCAAATCAGCATATTAGAATGATTTCTGAAGGTTCATGTGACACTGAAGACTGTAATGATGCTAAAATTTTAGATTTGACCACAGGAATAAATCACATTTTAATATATATTCAAAGAGAAAACAGTTATTTTGGATCAAATAAATGCAGGTTTAGTGAGCAGAAGAGACTTTAAAAATCATTAAAAATCAAAAACATTTGACTGGTATTATATATATATTATATAATATATAAATTATTATGCTGTATCATAAGTTGAAAAACTGGTTGTTGATTTTGTCAATAAACAGCCTTTTTAAATAAATTACATTGCTATTTATTAAAATATTATTGATCTTTGCTTAATCAAAATTCAACAATTTCTCTGCAAACCAGTATCTGTGCATTGTGCCAGTGGCAGACATTTTGGAAATTGCATTAAAAATCCTTCTGCTTCCTGAAGAAGTATGAATAATCCACCAAGAGGCATTGATTGTATTCACTTTATTTTTCAAAGCACAAGTAAGCTATTTCCTGTGAATGTGCGGGAAGGTAAACAACAAGATGAATAACAAAATGTGGTAAGCAGTAAATCTATTTGCTTTACAAACAAGTGTGTTTATACTTGCAATAACAACTGAAAATAATATGAGAACAAATACCAGTTTGTTATCAGCTGACACCAGAAGCCTTGCACAAACAGAAATGGCAGTATGTGCCATTAAAAGGTTCTTATGTAAAAAATAAGGTACAAAAAGTTGTTCGGGTATTGATCATGTTAATAATGTCATTAGAATGCTACATTTTAAAATTGTATATTCAAGTTTAATAAATAAATAGTCTGCATTCAACTATCCTTCCTTGTATTCACTTACGATCAACCCTTGCACTCAATTCATCATCCCTTATCAAAACTGAAACCTTGAAAGGCAAAAACTAAACTGAACCAATGAACCTGTCCTGAAGCACTGGGTCAAGAAAGTGGAAAACCTTCAACAGCCTCAAAAATTCATGAAGTTCCCTAGTACATCAAAAAGACTATTTCACAGTGAGGCTGGAAGAGTAAAGCAAGACGAACAGTCTGTTTCTCGGCACACTTCTTCCTGTGAGACCGGACTCTGCTGAGTTTGCTGGCACGAAACAATGGCAGGAGTCTTATTAAGTGTAAGAGACCTTTGTTCCTCATTCAGAGGTATCAGCGGGTTACGCATCTCCTCTGCCTTTGTCATTTATCAGGAGGAATGTGTTATGAGGTGACTTTGCACTTTTTTATCTGGGCTCCCACGATGCAATGGGGTTGAGTGAACTTGAGCATGAGGCTCAGAGGCAGATGGTCTCTGTCAGCAGAGACAAACGCAGCTGTGATTTAACATGCCACGGCCGTTGTTTCTACACAAAATTAACTGTTTCCAGAACAGCGTGCTTGACCGACACGTGTGCGTCAGGTAACATATCAGTACTTAATGATAAAACAGGCCTGTTGAGCTGTTTCCGTGAATGTTTTGAGAATGTAATAGTCATTTTCTGGAATATGATGCATGCTCCCTGCATGGAGAAAGCTCCTTTATCACTGCATGGAGTACGATTACGCAGAAAGGCTATCTTAACCTCGATTTCCAATGTCGAAAATGAACTGCCTTCTCCTCTCTACAGTTACGCACCACTAAGCTAATGGTTAGCTGCCCCGCGCCGCACTGAAAACTCAATATAGGCGCGTGGCCCGTCTCCTTAATCAGCGCATTATTCACACTGATCTTACAGCAGCACAGCGGTGAACTTGCCACCGTTTGCGAGGTAAATAGCCCACTTATCAATGCCAGAAAAAAAAGAGAGAAGCATATACTCACCTCTGCGATACTTCTTAATACTTGACACATTAGACCCTTCTGAAAGTTTCAACCGAGCACAGCAAGGACTTCAGTTTGGGAAACGAAGCTATAGTCAAATTTCGGTAGCCAAGTGTGATGGAGGAGAGGTTTGACAAAGTAAAGGATGGTGAAATTACTTAGTGGGACAAGGAAACAACATAATTTGTTGGCAAATGGGATTACATCTGAATTTAGTGACTATGCCAGTAACTCATGGACTTCAAACAGTACCATAACTATTAATGCTGACTCTAGACTAGAATGGAAGGATTGTAACTGACAAGCACAATGGCACTTTTGATGCCATTTAGTGTCATTTAACATGCAGAATGGGATTCAGCACCATGGAGAGCACCAAACACAAGCCCAAATCTGAAGCCAACTGAATTCCAACAGAATTGAGATCAAATTGAAATCTAAATCTAAATCTAAATTATATTTTAAAATATCTTAAAATAGAAAACTTAATTTGAAATAGTAAAAATAGGCTTTTTGGATCAAGTAAATGCAAGCTTTGTGAGAAGAAGAGACTTCTTTGAAAAACACTACAAATCTTTAAAACTACACTGGTAGTGTATTTTTAAAAATATTGATGAAAATGATTTATTGCGCTAATGGAAAAATAAAAACTTATAAAGTCAGAACTGCGTGATATAAACTCACAATTATTAGTTAGAAAGTCAGAATAGCAGGATATAAACTTGCAATTGCCAGAAATAAAAATTTTTTTCCTCACAAATGCGAGTTTGTGTCTCGCAATTTTGACTTTTTATTCTCAGAACTGTGAGATATAAAATTATAAAGTCCAGTTCTAAGGAGGAATATATATCTTACAATTCTGACGTAACTCATAATTGTGTTATGAAGTCAAAATTGCAAGATATAAGATATATAAGATATATAAAAAAAAGTTCTGAAAAAATGTCACAATTGCGATATAAACCTTGAAATTCTAAGAAAAAAGTCAGATCTCACAATTCTGACTATAACACGCAATTGCATATTTAAGCGTCACAGTTCTGAGAAAAAAAGTCACAACTGCGAGTGTGTATCACGCAATAAAAAAAAGTCAGAATTGTGTGGTGTAAACTCGCAACTGCGAGAAAAAAGTAAGAATTGTGAGATAATTTTGCAATTCTCAATTTTTATTCAGTGGCGGAATCAGGCTTTGCCATCAGAGCAATAAATAACATTTTAAATTATATTAAAATACAGTTTCTGTAAATTTCAATAATATTTCACATATTACTGTTTTTACTGTATTTCTGATCATATAAATGCAGACTTGGTAAGCATAAGAGATTTCTTTCAAAAATCTTTCTGAACCCAAACTTTTGAACGTTTGTTGAATACTGTAATAATTAAGCAACTGCAGACTGACTTATAAACATCAATTACCATAGTGTAAACTTTGTCTAAAGACAATTATATGGCAAAGGTGTTTCTTAAATGCACAGCAACATACCATTTTAAAGGGCAATCAAAGGGTGGGAAATATCTCTGAAAAAGAGCCAGACAAATGGTGGAAAATATGTATGAAAACCTAAAATGTGACAAACTATAAAAATGTAATATGATGTGATATGACGCCTTTAATACTTCTCTGGTTATTACAATCAATGTTCTATTTCCTGGTGCATGAAGGTGCTCACTTTTAGTTATGATACTGATGTATGAATAAAGACAGAGGAGCCGAGCTGCAGCCAGCCTTGGAGAAATAAAGAAAATAGCAGAGTGTGATACACTTCACTTATCTCTGTAGGTCATCTGTCAGCTGCTGGATCATTTGCCAGGGAATTAGTGGAGAGGAAATCAGTGTCAAAGAGTTAGATGAGCTGGTACAAGAATCAGAACTGTGAGGCAGTCCATTTCTCTGTCCCTTTCCTCATCGTTGTCAGGGCTGAAAGTGTGAAAATCTCATCGGGCTCTGGGTATATTCTTTTGGTCTTACTTAAAGCTCTTTTCAGACAGGGTTTTAAGCATTCAGCGAGGTTTTAGGTAAATTACATTTTTTGTTCAACCACATAATTTAATCCTCAACATAATGATGTGGGTAAAATGTACTATTAAATCTGAACTGAACATAGCCAGAGTCAAACTGGTAAGAAATTGAATAGATCTGTTGAGAACGTCTGTTGGGCTTTAGGTTTGAATTACAATTTCTACCTTCTCTACCATAACATGGTACTTTTTCTTGAATTGCTAATGTGACCTTTTAACACCACAGACTGAACAAAATTAAGCATTGCTTGGTAATTGGTTAGTGATTACCATTCTATTACTATTTTTTAAACTATATATATTTAAACTGATAATGTAAGACATGCTGAAGGGGTATGAATAGATTTTGGTTTGACTGTAAACACTACATATAATACAAAAGCTTGGGGGTAGTGAGATTTTATTTGTATATATATTTATACAACAGTTCTATCTGGTCCTTAAATTTGATTGGCTGAGAATTTGTGATTTATATCACTTACCTTTGGGTATTTCTCACAGCGTGTGTCATTGCGGATGCCCAAAGCACTATAATTTTATAAATGTAGTGTTTTTGTGTAACAGATTGCAATTTTAAGAGTTTTTTTTTTTTTGACTTCAGTTATGTAGTTTGTTAATACAGAAAAAGTCTTGAAAATTTGCTTCAATGTTTTCGGAGATGTGAGCTCTAGGATGTCAGCAGCTGTTCAGCACTCATGACCCTCCGAAAGCAGCCTTATCTCGACCAGATCTTCTGGAATTTGCCGCTATTACACACATTTAGGGAGAACTAGTTGCTGTATTTGTAAGGTTTATGTCCTCAAACCACTGAAAGGTGTTCAAAAACAGAGTTTTTGCAACATCTTTGATCCCAACTATAATTTTAGCTTTTGTTTTCTGAGGTATATCCATGAGGTACTTAAACCGGATTGGTCTGATGAACATTCAATGCATGAACGTAAAGAGTGAAATAAAAGCAAAAGATGACAGGAAAGCGTTCAGACAGACAGAGCCAAACAAAGAGATGATTCAGTGGCGTCATTCAAGCTTCATAGAGACAAAGAAAAACACTCTTCTTGTTTTCTGCAGCTTGTTTCAGTAAATTAGCTTTTACCTTCCAGAACACCTACAGACAAGTACATGCTCATACACATTCAGGCATAGATGAGAACCACCATCCTGCTGGGACTGAATTATGACTTTACCTGCATACACGCACAGCAAGAGAAGAACATTTCATTCTCTAGATGCTCCATAAGCACAAATAGTTGCCTCCCACTCTCTCACTCTCACTCTCTCCCTAGAGATCATTTTTAGAGGTTTCAGTGTGTTTAGGCACTGTTTAATGGAGTCTGACTCAGCAACTCCCAGAGCACCAAACATCTGCTTTAGCCTCTGCAACACACCATCTTACTGACCACAGAACGCACTTTCACTCGTATCATTTGGTTTTTGATTTGCCATAAACATGCAATGCTTATTCCTTTAATTTAAGAGAAAAAAAGGGGGAGGTTTTTCTGAAATCATATAGCCTACAACAACAATCTAGTCTTGTGAAATAGCCTTTGTGCATTACAAGCTCTGAATGCAGCAAATGCTTTACACAAAGCAGAAATATATGGTTCTAGTTAGTGGGGCTTGCCAAAGGCAAAGCCTCACTATTACTATGCCGTGTGCTGATCCGTGCAACATTTCGGCGCGTAACTAGTCCCGCAGTTTTTGTCACAGACCCACGAAACTGGCGTCAAATCGTGCGGCCTATACGGGAATGGTGTGCTATGACTTTTATAAGCGATCGGGCGTACGATGTTCGAACCCGGGCCAAAATTCGGCCGAAAAAATCCCATAGACAACGCATTGCGGCCAACTTTGACGGCGCGTAGCGCCGTCCACGAATTTCGTAGAAACACGTAATTAACCACATTTGGAGACGCTGACTAGCTGTGCAAGAACATACCTCACAATGGGGTATAAGTTGTACCCCGGGGGTGCTAGAGCCCCCCCAAATTTTCCCATTGACTTACATTGGCCCAAAAAATCCTAGGTAACAGTATATCTATTCCATTGCGCCGTCCTCCAATTTCGTAGAAACACGTAAATCACTACATTCGAAGAGGCTGACCAGCTGTGCGAGAACATACCTCGCAATGGGGTGTAAGTTGTACCCCTAGGGCGCTAGAGCCCCCCAAAATTTCAAAAATCGGCCTATGGGAGATACTATGGTGAGGGAAGCCCCATGAAATAGTTTTTTTTTTTCCTACTATGGTAGTTTACATAGGGATTTTGCATTGAACATAGCTATGCATCACTATGTCATAGAGACATGGGGGCGGGTTCATTTTACTCAGACAACCAATCAGACTCTCAGGATCACTGTGAAGCAGTCAAGCCACGCCCTAGCAACCATTTGGGCCAGCCTAGCGACCCATAGACCCCCATTATAAAAATCCAAGATGGATATCTTTGGATCACAGTATCATAGAGACATGGGGGTGGGGTCGTTTGAATCGGGACAGCAAACAGCCAATCGTGACTCACCATTGACACTTCCTAGCCACGCCCCAGCAACCATTTAGGGCACCCTAGCAACACATCCCATAGACTGCCATTATATGGCACAGATGTATATCTCTGGATCACAGTGTCATAGAGACATGGGGGTGGGGTCGTTTGAATCAGGGCAGCAAACAGCCAATCGTGAGTCACCTTAAATTCTTCCTAGCCACTCCCTAGCAACCGTTACTGACCACCCTAGCAACCCGAACCCACACAGGCATATCTTCACATCTGAATGTCATAGAGACATGGGGGTTGGTTTACATCATTCATACTGACAAGCAGCCTTTGGAGTATCATCATTGGCCACTCCCTAGCAACCAAACAGAGTACCCTAGCAACCATTCAGCTAGACCTATATCTTTGCATCACTACATCGTAGAGACATGGGATTTTGACTCATGCTAGCAAATAGGCCTCCCAACATAATGCACATGCTAGCCATGACTAGCTACATGCTAATAGTGATTAGCCAAGTGTTCAATTGTGCAATAAAATATAAGTAAATGCTAAAATGATTAAAATAAGCCAAAAATGAGCTAGCATCATGCTATCAATATGCTATATCATGCTAGCATCGCCTAGCTAAGTGCTAAAAACGTGCTAAAACGTGCTAGGATCGTCTGCTAAAGTCCTAAGACATGCTAGTCATGATATGTTGCTACCATCATGCTAATTATGTTAGCATCTTGGGAAAAACATGCTCGCGTCATGCTAACGCCATGCTAGTCATGCTAACTTCACGTTAACGACATGCTGAGCGTGCTAGCGTGTTGCTAGCGTCATGCTAATCATGCTAGCTTCATCCGAAACGCATGCTCATCGTGTTAGCATGTTGCTAGCATCATGCTAATCATGTTAGCATGTTCTTCAAAACATGCTAGCATCATGCTAACACCATGCTAGTCATGCTAACTTCACGTTAACAACATGCTAAGCGTGCTAGCGTATTGCTAGCATCATGCTAATCATGCTAGCTTCATGTAAAATGCATGCTAATGGTGTTAGCATTTTGCTAGCTTCATGCTAATCATGTTAGCTTCATCCTAAACGCATGCTCATCGTGTTAGCATGTTGCTAGCATCATGCTAATCATGTTAGCATGTTCTTAAAAACATGCTAGCGTCATGCTAACACCATGCTAGTCATGCTAACTTCATGTTAACGACATGCTAAGCGTGCTAGCGTGTTGCTAGCATCATGCTAATCATGCTATCTTCATGTAAAATGCATGCTAATGCTGTTAGCATGTTGCTAGCTTCATGCTAATCATGTTAGCATCTTGTAAAAGGCATGCTAGCATCATGCTAACATCATGCTAGTCATGCTAACTTCATGTTAGCGACATGCTAATCTTGCTAGCATGTTGCTAGCATCATGCTAATCATGCTAGCATCATGCTAATTGCATGCTAATCGTGCTAACATGTTGCTAGCATCATGCTAACACCGTGCTAACACCCAGAACACCTTAACAACACTCTGCCTATGACCAGATAAAGGTTTTTTTTGCCACTGCAAGCCCCACTCACATTTTCTTCAGGAAATGTACATTCTAGTATTATAGGTATTATCTGACTATAGTACAGTATAACATGTTTAACACAACACAGATATGAGTCCCTGTCAGATTCAGATCTGAGGGATGAGTAAATTACAGTTCTGCTCAATCTGATAACCTCATACTCACATTTTATGGGCAAATGATTAGGTTGTGGATCAAGAGACAACAAACACATGACTGAACGTACCGGCTGGGCAGGATCCTTCAGAGACCACCAGGATCTCGGTCTGTTGTTTGCAGGCGTCTCTCCGCAGAAAACACTCGTTTTCGTAGTTTTCGTTGTTGGAGCCACACACAGGAACATAATCGTTGTTGCACTGGAAAAAAGGAGTGATTTCAAGCATTAGAAACATTTTTAAAAATTAGATTGTTGAAGATTACTGATCAGTAATATTTGTAATGTTTTTTGAAGAATTCTCTTATTATATAATAAGAGAATATTGTGAAATAGTATTACCGTTTAAAAAAATGTTTTTATATTTTAACTGAATTTTTACTCCAGTCTTCAGTGTTACTGATCCTTCAGAAATCATTCTAATATGCTGATTTATGTTGGAAACATTGTGCTGCTTAATATTTTTTGTTGGAACCTGTGATTCTTTTTTCAGGATTATTTGATGAATAAAAAGCTAAAATGAACAGTATTCATTAAAAATAGAAATCTTTTCTAACAATGCAAGTCTTTGCTATCACTTTTTATCAATTTAACACATCCTTGGTGAATAAAAGTATTCATTTCTTTCAAGAATAAAAAAATTTACTGATCACAAACTATTGTTGAAATATCGTCAGATTCATTAAAGAATCCTGAAAAAAGTATTACAGTTTCCAACAAAATATTAAGCAGCACTACTGTTTCCAACACTGGTGATAAATCAGCATTATAGCATAATTTCTAAAGGATCATGTGACACCGAAGACAGGAGTAATGATGCTGACAATTCAGCTTTGCATTGCAGGAATAAATTACATTTTAAAATACACTCACATAGAAAACAGTTATTTTACACAGAAATAATATTTCACAATATTACTGTTTTTTTCTGGATTTTTTTATCAAATAAATGCATGAAGTCATGATGAGCATAAGAAACTTCTTTAAAAATCAAAACTTTTGAACAGCAGTGTATAAGGCCAATAAATAATTATAAATACATTGAAATATACTATATATATATATTAATATTATTACAGCAGTTTTCAGGCAAACAACTACAATAAAAATATTTTTTTCTAAGCACAGTGTGAGATGGGAACAAAAGGGGTCTTTGTTGAAATGTATTATGCAAGAATAAGAATTAAGCATGAAACTAACCTATATATCTCTCACAGCCTAATTGTGTGTTTTAGCAGCACTTTATTTTGGGGGTTTTAGATGAGCTCACTGCAGAGAATAAGAATTGCACGATCTGAATGAGAATAAAGCTACTGTGAGCTCCGAGGGCCGAAATTCAGCCTGCCAACTACACTGCCCACGTTCCCGAAACAGCCGAAAAAAAGACGATTACAGTATAAGAAAATGCCAGGAAGGAATACATCACAAAATATTGTGAAACATTTGCAATTGCAGGTTGGTTTCAGGTTGTTTGTTAAAATCGGTTATACTTTTTCAAATGAAATTTAGTTTTGAAGATTTGATTATAATCTCCACAATCTAAACAAGCGTGTTTAATAAAAATGTCTTTTAAATATGTGAATATAAAGAGATAAACTGACTTTATCTAAGATAGACTTTATCTTTATTTTTAAAATCTGACACACAAATAAACAAATAAACTAATACTTACATAAATATAGACTAGTAATTATCTAGATTTTATTAAATCTGCATCAGACATACTTTTAATATTGGTGCATCCCCAGATTTATAACAAGCAAAGCAATTCAAAGAGAAAAGACAAAGATCTACTTCAGTGCATCAAAGCACTTCTCAAATATTCCAGCGAATGTCTTGAAAACCCACTAAAGTTTGACTTCATGAGAAGCAGGTAGTTTAAACTCACTAGGTGGCCTGGTGGAAAATAAAGCTGTTCCAAAGCTCACGCAGGTATTTTGGAAGAGTCTGACCACATCACAAACACATGCACCTGAACACACAGAGACACACAGTGTCTGGTCCAGCAGGCATGGTCTGTCTGGCCCCCGGGGAGTCGGGTACAGTGCAGGGCTGCAGTGGTCTGTCAGCTCACATCTTGGCTGAGGGATTGTGTGGCTGGTGGCCAGCTGGTTGGCAGGGGTCACAGGAATAACTGTGCCCATCGATTCTGGAGCAGGATTTGTACTCGCTGTTTTATCGGCTGAGAAGCAATATTATGCAGGATGAGAGAGTCAACACTGGCAAGATATCCAAAGAGAGGGGGGTGAAATATGGGGAAAAAATAAAAAAACTAGCTCTACAGGAGACAATTATACTGGGTGGACAGAATACAGCAAAAAGGAAAAGGATAGACATGGATTTTAAAAAAAAACAATTATGGGATATTAATCATATCCCTGGTAAGAATATACAGCATTACAAAGCTGTCAAAAGGGCAAATCAAGTTTGCAGTCAGTACAACTCCAAGAAGCTACTACAAGCATTCAACAGCAAGACCGAGAGTGTAATATAGAGTAACTTAATATTGAGTAACAACGTGTCTGCACTTGGTATGTCTATTGTTGTCTTGTCTAGTGAAACAATTAGTTCATTTTCGAAAAGAAAATATACAAATTTATATACTTTTTAACCACAAATGCTGGTCTTGCACTAGCTCTGCAATGCACATTTGTAGTGTAGTTACTAAACAGAAACAGAACTCATTATAATCAGTAATGGATTATGTGGTGCAATGTGACAATTCACTGACAATAAAAGGATGACCATTATATTTCATCAATACTCTGCATGCTCCACTTGTATCCTGTGGAGACAAGGTTTTACATTCTAGACACAATATTGCCTTTTACTTCAGGGCTATTTTTGTTAGTTAAGCAAAATTGGACAAAGGAAGCCAAACCAGAAACAACCAATGCATCACTGAGAAACACAATGTTTAGTTCCTATGAATCAGCATTTTTAATGAATTGAGTAAATAATTCAGTGAGTCTCATTTATTTTATTGCTGAAAAAATTGGCATTTTGAACAAATCAATTTAATGAATGATTCAATAGCTTGTTTAAAAACCTGTCACATCCTATTGGTGTATGATGTAACCTGCAGAAAGAGAAAAAACACCAATAAAGCACAGACTGACAGCCTGTCTAGAAGAAACACAGACAAGTGGAATTTAAGGACTGTAATTAATATTATATATGTGACCCTAGACATTTTTACACCATCTGAAAGTTAAATAATCAAGCTTTACAGTGATATATGGTTGTTAGGATAGGAAAATATTTGGCTGAGGTACAACTATTTGAAAATCTGGAATCTGAGGGTGCAAAAAATCCAAATGTTGAGAAAATTGCCTTTAATTGTCCAAATTCAAGGCAATGCATAATACTAATCAAAAATTAAGTTTTGATATACAGTTGAAGACAAAATTATTAATTAATTATTAGATGATTTTATCAACACAGCATTTTTAAACATAATACTTTATTCAAGAAGCTTTAGGGTTTATAATACAAATATAAATAAATGTAAGACCAAGAATTTTAAAAAGTCTACTGGTCAAAATTATTAGCCCTCTGATGTTAACAGTCAATAGTGTATCCCTTTTGCTTGATAACAGCCTTTAGTCGTTTGCTGTAGTTCTCAACAAGTTTCAAGCATGTCTCCTGAGGAATGACAGCCCATACTTAGCAAATCTCTCAAGCTCCTCCAGATTTGTTGGTCTTCTGGCACAAACTCTGGACTTTAGTGTGCCCCACAGATTTTCTATTGGATTCAAGTCTGGGCTTTATGCGGGCCAGTCAAGTACACTCACTTTGCTCATTTGGAGGTATTTCTTTACCAGAAGTGAGGTATGCTTTGGGTTGTTATCATGCTGGAAGACAAAATGTCAACCCCAAACCAAGTTTTCTTGCAGACTGTCTTTCAAAATCTTCTTATAGTCTTCCTTTTTCATGTTTCCTTCAACCCTGACGAGATTCCCAGTTCCAAACGCACTGAAACATCCCCACAGCATTATACTGTACTGTATCCTTCTCCATCTTTATGAGCATTAACAATCCTTTCTCTCAAGTCCAAACTAATTTCTTTTGTCTTTGCCATGATGACAGTGCATATTATTTTACTAGTTGTTTCGCAAGACAGTAATCCTCAGCTTAAAGAGCAATTTAAAGGCTTAACTATGTTAATTAGGTTAATCAGGCAAATTAGGTTAATTTGGCAAATCATTGGACGACAGTGGTTTGTTCTATAGCTAATCAAACTAATAATTTCTTAAGGGGGCTAATAATATTGACCTTAGCAGTTTTTTTATTTATTTATTTTTTAATTATTTTATTCAAGCAACTACAAGAAATCAGACAAAGGAAACAATGTGAAAACATTCTCTTGCTCTGTTAAACATCACTTGGGAAATATTCTTAAAAAAAAAAGAAAAATGTCACAGGGGGCTAATAATTTAGACTTCAACTGTATATACGGTAGAAAATGTACAAAATATCTTCACGGAACATGATCTTTACTTAATATTCTAATGATTTTCGGCGTAAAAAAGAAAATCGATAATTTTGAACCATATAACGTATCATTGGCTGTTGCTACAAATGTGACTTATGACATGTTTTGTGGTCCAGGGTCACATATTTGAACTAGATTTATATGACTGGGTTGATAACTAAAATATTATAGGTTTGATCATTGGGCCACTCTGTGATCTAATGCCCTTGAGCAGTGAGTTTCTGTTTTTTTCCCCCCAAAACTCCTCATTTAACCAAGGTCGAATGCGATTTGAGTTCTCTTTGATAAAAATATTCCACTATTAGCGCACCTGAGATGGAGAGTGAAAGAAAAGACTGAGTGACAGTAAAACGCAACCGAGACACCAGAATAGAAAAACAGAGTGAAATCTCAGAAGAGCAAAGCATTGAGATGATCTCAAAATAAACACAGAAAGAATGAGAGAAGGAGGAGAGAGCGAAATGGATATTAGCAGCATTTAAACCTTTTCATTTTTTTGACATTTCTACAGCTTCAAGTGTTCAATCAATCTTTTTTGGCCTGGCATGATGCAATAGTGAGAAAGGCTGCCCGGCCCCAGGCAGCTCCCAGCATGCCCCGAGAAATGCCTGTTTTGTCGAGCCCCTGCAGTTTGGTCCTTTTAACTTTACCCCTTGAGGGGAAGGAGTGCATTAGCACTTCATCTTTATAGAAAAATAACTGGTGATTGAAAAGTTAATTGAAATTGGCCAAATAATGAGTGTCTGACACACTAACAGTTAATAGAGCAGAAAGACTTTTCAGCTATGACAACAACAACAAAAAAAAAAAATCACTTGCAGGCCAGAGGAGTAGGATTTAAGTACTAAAAGTTTTGACCTTGAGCTTGAAAGCATGTTGATAGAAATAATGCACATATATCTATTCCACTGCAGGAAAAGTTTGATCTTTTCACAGTCAGCCATGATAAAAAAGGCATTAAACAGATCCCAGTTTTGTGTTCACAGACAACTGAATTAATCAAACTAAACCACATTTCAAGAACACAGAGCTGAAATATGGACTTCAAATTATTACTCATCATGCACTACACATTTTTTGGTCCAATCAGAAGTTTAGAAAGAGAATGTTCCATCCCTTAATTATAAATAACGCCTGTAAATAACTAGCAAATAGCAAATTGTGGTTATAAAGCTGTAAACCAAAAGATACTGGCTACCTGTCTCCTTCACAAGACATTAACTGATAGACAGGTTGTATGGATTGCATGTTTTTAATCAGCTGTTTGAACTCTCATTCTGACGGCACCCATTCACTGCAGAGGATCCACTGGTGAGCAAGTGATGTAATGCTAAATATCTTTAAATCTGTTCTGATGATGAAACACACTCATCTTGAATAGCCTGAGGGAAATTACATTTTAAGCAAATTTTTATTTTTGGGTGAAGTATTCCTTAAGCTTTTTCCTGACACTGCACATTAAAGTAAAAAAAGGGCCATGTCTGCTCTTATAAGGTGAAGTGTACAACAAAATTGATAAATATTTTGATCGTTACAAATCAAGGTATGTTGGTAGTTCACAATAACACATTCAGACAAAGTGGAGGAGGAAATGAAACTCAGACACAAGAGACAATGAGAGAGGGACAAACACAGGGAGGAACAGAAAGACGAGAGATAAAGAAACTTGTAAGAGATGGCCATAAGGCTGGACAGCATGTGTTTGAAAGCAATCTAACACAATGAGCTTCCCAACAGAGGCCAGACACACAAACACTCAGGGTGGAGGTCGACAAATCTCTTCAACCAATAAACAAAATGACATACTACACATTTTGGCTCTTAAGTACCTTTAAGTCCAGTCACTTTACTCAGTAGAGATCTCGCTAACATACCCGGCAGCTATTTTCTACGTAGATAACAGGCAAGTACAGCTCTACTTTTATAGAGTGTTTTCATAACGTATCATCAATCTGCCATATTGGCTGCCCTAAACGTAAACAATGCCACTGAACCGAACAAAACTTGTACATTTTGCTAATTCTTGCTGCTGAAATGATCAATTATTGTCATGTTTTGGGCAGTACTAATCAGTCAGACTGGGAAAAACATCTGGAGTACTATAGACTGCAAAAAGTTATAACAAATCAAGGAGAAGAGTACAAAAAACTTGAGGCAAGAATCTTGACAATATTCAAGTTTGTTGTTATCATTTTTGATCAGGTAGGTGAAATATCAGGCTAATATCTAAATACTACTCGTACGTATCTTTACCACCTATTAGCTTTAGTCTGTCAAAATATTATGCTCTTTATTATATTATTTTTATTATTGCTTTATTATGCTGCTTACTAAGTCCTTCTCTATCTGATTTAGCAGCTTCCACACATTTCTGGTTTAGACAGCATAAATTAGCGGAAGAACATATTCAGTAGTACATTAACTGTGCAATCCATGCTGTTGTTTACATCCGAGTATCGCCAGTATGGCCGTGCATCTGTGTAACTGACCAAATCGTCACATAAGTGCAAACCCTCTATAGTGGAAGTCTGAAATATTACTGCCAACTTTAAGAAATCACTAAATATATTTTTTTAAACCTGTTAATAAGGATTAGGTTTAGGGTTAGTTATCCATTTAGTTTATACTAGTGTTGATCTGGATGTATAATTGTTTCTTTTATCTGTTGTTGTACTTTATTATTTATCTCCTTTGAGGTGTCTGCTTTTATACTGTATTGTAGCGCTTTGAGTGTAAGGAAAGTGCTTTAAAAATAAAACATATTATTGTTAAGTTTAAATCAACAATAGAATATGACAATAATGATATCATAAAATGTGCCTCTTAGATTAAACTAAAAATACTTTTTAGTCAGATCCAGCTAATGTGCATGCATGATTCTAATTTAGACAAAACAAACAGGCAGGGTTGCCAGGTTTGCATAACAAAACTAGTCTAACGGCCAGTCAAATATAGGACAAAATTAGCCCAATATCCCAACTATCAAAACTCAAAGTACGCAATTCCCATACATAAAGAACACATTTTACAGTCACTGTTGAAAACCAATTTATTGTAGTGATCATAAAAATAGCTCAAGGGCTCTCCTTCACAAAACTCTACCTCAGTTTTATCATTGGTAGAATATAAAATATTTCAGTACAAATGTACTTTATGCAATACAACAGTTAAAAATGTTCCTAATTCTGAGGGAAAACCGTGGACTTGGCAACCCTACAAACTGGTTAACGGCCCTTTTAACTGAAAGGTGAAACTTCCACTCCTATCAGGTAGCTACTATCGGTTCTAATTTGTCTCATAATTTAAAATCATCTGTCTACTCCTTGTGCCTTTTGTCTCTAGAACCAAAATTTTGTGACCCTGGACCACAAAACCTGTCTTAAGTAGCACTGGGATATTTGTAGCACTAGGCAAAAATACATTACATTATTGTTATCATTATCGTTTTTTTCTTTTATGCCACAAATCCTTATAATATTAAGTAAAGATCATGTTCCATTTAGACTTTAAAGGCAATTTTCTCAATATTTTTGCACCCTCAGTTTCCAGATTTTCAAATAGTTAATATATATATTTTTTTAATTACTCTTTTTTGGTCCAGGGCCACATTTTTGTATGTGTGAGCAGGTTTGCTTGTGTAGAATAATCTATATGTATAACATCTGCAATCTTTAGCCTTTGCAGCTGAGAGAAACTAAAACCCGTCATTCTAACGCATTGTGTTTTGGTTCCTCTGACTTTTGACCACCACTGGAGGTGCTGCAGTTCCTGTTTCGTCCTGCAGGGGCTGCTGTGGTGCTGTGTTTTGGCTTACAGCGAGGTCTTGCTTTTGCTCCAATTTCCCTCATTATCTTGTACTTATTTTAAAGCCTCTTTTTCCTCACAACATCGAAAAAGTACTTGCAAACATCACTCAGAGACACCTGTGTTACCACGTTTTATCATTTCATTCACACCATGCTTAGTCACACTTAATCAAAGGCAGGAAGCCAACAGAAAAGTGTTGCAGTATTATTAGAGGGAGTATTAGTGCAAGCACATGGTAGCCCATTAATTCCTTGTTTGTTACCCATCCATCAGTATTTTTTTCCCCCTGATCCAGCCATTCGTTCCCGCATCAGTCAGTCCATCTATTAGTGGATCTATTCATCTATTCAGAGGCACAAATCAGCCGTTCTCTTTCTGACAAGTCAATCCATCTATGCTAGGCACCACTTGTACTGCCATAGCCTACACAAAGAAACTTCTCACGAAGTAGGGCTAGACTGAACCAAGACAGGCAATTAAAGTCAGACACAGTGAGCAGCAGAAACGATCGGTGCGGTGATAAGACTGACTGCGTACTGCGTCTACAGTTCTGTAAGAGGAAGAGCTAACAGCACTGAAAACTACCGAAACAGTTGCTGACATGTTAAGACAACACACTCCCATGAGGAAACGCCACTCTAGACTTGTAGACTTGTATCCTGCAACACCTAAATGTCACTCTTGTGCTGTATTCAGAAATCATTCAGGCTCTGTATTTTGTTACTTATGCAGAACTTCAATAGTTTACCCAAGGTATTTTAGAGTCATTATTTATTTAACCTCGTGGTGTTTGGAATCCTTTTTTATACTTCAAATGACAAAAGCAACATAGATTTGTTTTTTGCTTTTTAATTGCAAAAAGCAACCAACATTTGAAATGATGAAAAAACACATTCCATGTGAATGAACACACAGTAAATTTGGAATACTTTGACTCAAAAACCTTTTCAAGAGTGCAGAATAAAACGATTTTCTCAGGAGTGGAAATAATACAAACCAATGAAATATGTTTGACAGATAATGGGTTCTGACATTGATTTGTTCTCAACAGTTATTAAAAGAAAAAGTACTTAATGACTCAAAAACAGATTAAAAGTATCAAAGAAGTATATAATGTTTTGTTATATATTTTTATACAATATTGTATGCTATACTACTATACTAATATTAGATTATACATTTTAACATGGATGTGAATCACTATAGTAGCGTCTCCCTTTTGAGTCAGTTAAGATATGGTGTTAGCAAATAGGTGAAAACACAGTTGGTCTGTTTGGCCACACCAAACCATATATTGAAGTGAAGTTGTCATACATGTTTATTGTACAACACTGTAAAAGAGAGAGACATCAAATATAAGTGTGAAGTCTGAGTGTCATACTTAAAACAGCGGAGTATCTTGAGTGCAGATGCAAAACTCCCATATGGTCCAACAGACTGAGAAGCGCTAAACGAGTCTTGATCCGATATGGAGTAAGAAAAGCAAACGTGTGTACTTGTCTACTTTCCAGTGGGTACACAACAGCTTGAGATGAAACAGGCATAGCGAGTTAATTATGCATCGTGGAACATGATATAACCCATTTGATTCATTAGGCATTATGTAGCATTTCTTTTCACCCCTGGGCACATTATGAGGGCTGAAACAGCACGACTCGAGAAACATGAGAGGCCAGAATGATGCTCAGAGTGCACCGCGAGTGAGCGGCTGTGACTGCAAACAGACATCGCGTGCACACACGCGCGCAGCTCAATCTGACATGTGCAGAGACAGTCACAGACAAGAAGTCTGCATGGCCTGTTTTTTTCTCTTCCATTAAGATAACGTAAAGCCTATCGGCTGTGTATCAGTAACATCAGCTGATCCTTATCAGGAGAACAAACCTGTCAAAGATGGAGTCGAAGCCTTGAGGAACGGAGAAACAAGTCAGGACATCGTCTGTTTGAATTCCAGTGACATCCATGGTACTCAAACCGCTGTTTCATTTGAAAACACAAAGCTGCCCGCACCTTGAAATCTGAAAATCTCAGACGTCACGAGTGGCACTTGCGCTACGAAGACTTAATGTTCCAGGCACTTGGAACACCTGTGGTTCGTGACAAAAGACAGAGATAGCGTCTTTGAGTGGCCCTGTCAGCTGGCCCTGTGGAGTGATGGATGTCTGGCACAACGTTTGTGACAGAGTAAAAGCTCCAGGGAACGACGACGGAAAACTGGGCCTTTCTGTCAGATCATTAGTTCCGTACCAAAGGGATGAGTTGACCTTAAACCAGTGGAGGAATGTGAATGGGAGAGGCTCGCACAAGGACGCAAGGGTGTTCATTCACATGCGATTTGTTCTCCCATCAGTTCAAAATTTAGCTTGCTTCAGTTGACAGACTGGAGAAATGCATCATAGGGTTGGGTCGGTGATAGCTGTCCAAAACGATTAATTTAAAAGAATATTTTGAATTCAGTTAAAGTTAAGCTCAATCAACAGCACTTGTGGCATAAATTTAAATCACAAAAAAGCAAAAATCTGAATCAAAATGGATTAGATGATGGCATTTGCTGGTTGGGTATGTTTTGTAGCATGGCTGCTGGTTTGAGCTGGACTTTACTAAATGTAGCTCCTATACTAAATGTACCGTATATATATTATTGCAATACTTTTGGCAGAAAAAAATACCCCTCCCATGTTTTTCCTTCTGGAGCATCAGTGAGCGTTTGAACCTTCTGTAATAGTTGCATATGAGTCCGTCAGTTGTCCTTAGTGTGAAAAGATGGATCTCAAAATCATACAGTCATTGTTGGAAAGGGTTCAAAAATGCTGGAAAACCAAAGAATTTGTGGGAGCTGAAGGATTTTTCTGATGAACAGCAGGCAGTTTAACTGTTCAGGGCAAACAAG
This sequence comes from Cirrhinus molitorella, assembly GCA_033026305.1. NCBI lineage: Eukaryota > Metazoa > Chordata > Actinopteri > Cypriniformes > Cyprinidae > Cirrhinus > Cirrhinus molitorella. The sequence goes on along the minus strand of CM065122.1, from coordinate 23,175,385 downwards.
GGACTCATGAACAACTATCACTAAACAAAAAAAAACAAAAAAAAAACACACAGCTGTGGGTCATTCAGGTAACAACACAGTATTAAGTATCAAGGGTATGTAAACTTTTGAACAGGGTCATTTTTATAAATTCAACTATTGTTTTCTCTTGTGGACTATATGTAAATGTCTTTTATGTAAAATATCTTATTCAGGTCAGTACTAAATAAAAAAATAACATGCAATTGGTACGATCCCTCTTATTTTGCTAAAAGAATTAACATTTTGCAGATTTTGCACGGGGTATGTAAACTTTTGAGCACAACTATATATATATATATATATATATACACACACACACACACACACACACAAACATACACGGGTAAAAAAAATAATACTTAAAAATGAAAGCAAAGTTTTCAGAATCGCAAAAAATGGTTATAGATCCATGGTTATAATGTTGGATTTTGTGTGCAAGTTGGATAATTCTGCATTAATATTTCAGTTTTGTGCAGTATGATTTTAAATGTGTTTAAAGTTTTGATTCATGCTCCTCAATTTTTATTTAAATGCGTTAATACATTTTTGATTTACACTTATTTTTCCACATTTTTCTTACATTTTGGTTTCACACTTGTTGTTGTTGTTTTCTTTTTCTTTTTTTTTTTTTTAAATCTGTGACTCCAATACTTCACAAAAATGAATCCTATATGATGGCCAAAGTTGATGTGTCTTAGAGAGTAAGGTGGTGGATAGCATAGGGTGACCATATGTCTAAATCGCTATTTCATTTCTAAATTGCCCAAAATGTCTGGGATTTGACTTTTGCTTTTTACAGTTGTCATTCATTGTGTGCGTTTTTGTATTAAAGCCTTGTGCAGGACTGTTTTCTTAATTCTGCTCCCGCAAACACTGTAATATTGAATATAATTTTCACGCATCACAGAGTAATTAAATTGCTTTGGATGCAGCTCATGTTGGATGTAGGGTTGCCAAATCCACATTTTTTTTCCACAGAATTGGGCTGATGTTAAACTTTTGCGATGGGTTAATTTTATCCCGTGGGTTAAAAGTTTAAAATATTGCATAAATTCCATTTGACTGATTGCTTTGGATGAGCGCACACACAAATCTTCTCACTGCACACGAGCTTGCGTCTTATGGCTCTTAAATGTTTAAACTGGCAAAGCTTAAATGAGTTTAGTTTAAATACAGATCTTACCTGTACACGCACCCAAGAGATGATGGAATAAATCACTGCTCATATTCCAGCATACAACACTCGCATTGAACAAAGAATGGTTTGTCCATGTTTTTTTTTTTCCAATGCTGTTTTTGTAATGTACTGGGAAGCCAGATCCATCAACAGAAACATACATTAGCCGAACCCTGTTTGTTTTACGTGTTATGCGTTGTCAGATTTAAGTTGAACCGAAGTCCTCGTGTGTGGGGAATCGTGAGCATTGATTTTTTTACCGAGAACAGTGACACCCCTAGTTCACATTGCATGCACAAAATACACAATGACCAATGGGGAAACACTAAATAAATGCCACTGTTTTGGTCAATGATTTCAGCCAGCCTGTTTTAGTCAAAAACAAAAACTATTAGTTTACTTTCTAACTAAACAAAGAAAGTAAACTAATGAAGATGAATAATCTGCTCTCAGGCCCTTAGAAATAAAACATATTGGCTCATGTTAATTAAAAAACATCATATAATTCAAGTTTAATAGAAAACGTATTTTATTATTATATGTATTATTGATGTAAATGCTTTTAAATATGACATTTCTGCTTTTAAATCCACTAAAAACTGGCCCCATTCACTTTCATTGTAAGTGTTGCCACAGCGCTGTCATCTGAGCTTAACTTGTACCGAACCCGCATTACTCATTTAACTACAGTTTCATCTGGAGAAGTAAGAGAGCAACTACGTCTTAGTGCATTTGGATTCAACACTTGATTTCTTAAAGAAGCACATTATCTGTGACAGCTCTCAGGGAGGGTGGCCAATAGGGTCACGGGAGGGAAAAAAATAGAAACAGATCAGGCACGATATCCCAGAGAGGCACAAACAAAGAATCTGGTGCATGTCTCACCAGATGATGTATTTTTTGCGCCCCCTCACACAGAGACGTGCCTGCCATTGTGTGACTGAGTGACATTCCTCATTCCCAGGATGCCCGCGTACGTGCCGTTTGCCTCTGATGAGGGTGGGGGGAGGCTAGCGGGGAGGGCGGAAAGGCTCCTGCCTCCCTCCTTAACCGCTTGGCAGTCTGCTCTTGATTAGAGCGACGCTCTTCCCAGCGAGGAGCTCCCGGGCCCTGTCAGGGGAGACGGCTCTTCGGTAATAGCGTCTGACAGGCTGAGGGGAGCCGCGCGGGGACTGATACAGATGCTGCTATCCTGAGTGGCATCAGGCTCAAGCCAACATCACCTACTTCGGTAAAATCCCCACACCACCAACTCTCCAGCTGCCAAACAGTCAACCAATCTCACGTCTAGCACATGCCAGCTGAGGGTCTGTGTGTACATGGATGTATGACACATCCTGCATCTAACATAGCCAGAAGGCGAAAACAGGTGCTGCTGGTATGACTGCATTTTCAATCCCACCAGACTGACTTTTAACAGGAAACTGGACCTAATTCCACCCTGAAATAACTTCCTTCCTGATTTTAATTGCTTCATTTTTGATATATTGGTGGAAGTTATCTCCTGTGGCAGCTCATGGAGAGAAGCTATTAGGGGTGATAGACGTGAAATAAAGAGAGCAAAAGAAAAATAAACCCTAGGGTTCTTTTTTTTAAATAGCTGAATGGAAAAATTCTCATGTATGGGCAGCCATGAAATTCTGGTCAAAGACTACTGCGTCACCCAAGATGATTCAAATGCACTTCTCCTTTAAAAGTCATTTAAAGAAAAAGGGTGTAATTTCTATACCAGTAGTGGCAAACCGTTTTCTCACTGCATCCAAAAACTGTGAAATTCTGTGTTTGGAGTAGGCCTGTTATGATTATTATATAACCGTCTAATTGCAGTTATTTCATCAAACTGCGGTCAATTCAGACAACCGATTATTGTGCTCCTTTAGCAGCTACTAAAAAGGCAGTGCATTCATATAGAACACGTTACACATGGTGAGTTTCAGGAGTGACAACAGCATTTAAATGTGAGTGAAATCCTCTAAATTATCATTACATGTAGGCATATGTACAGAACAAGACTCACTAACAAAACTGCACTTATTGACCGTTTTTTCGTATTGCATATTGCACAATTTTGTATGTGTTTTTTCGTATTTGTCATCCTTTCCAATCAAAATGCTTGCTACGGATGTGAAAATGCAAAAAATCTAACCTGATCCAAACTTTTTTATGATGGACAAGTTTTGGAGGCAGTGTGTAAATGTTATTGACACAACATGAGGTCGTATTTATTTTTTAATGTGCGGAAATTTCAGACAGTGTGCAATGACCTTTAATGCGGTTGTCAAATGCTGTTGTCACTCCCGTATTTGTGTGTGCAGAACGTGATTAAGGAATAAAAGGTGAACAGACAACCAAATTTATCTGCAGTGTGTATGTGGCCAGAACGGTTGCAGAGAGGACATAATAGATACGATAGCAGAAAATACTGTCCCGCACAGCAAATTCACAGTTAACGATACTCAAAATATTAGAAGAAAAATATAAATATTGGGGTGGGGGGTTATATGAATGTGTCTCTGAAACATTTCAATGTTATTTTGTCCCTATTCCCTTCGTATATGCATATTAAAGTAGTGTTTGAAAGCACAGCACTGATTTGTACATACAGGTGCATCTCAATAAATTAGAATGTTGTGGAAAAATTAATTTATTTCAGTAATTCAACTCAAATTGTGAAACTCGTGTATTAAATAAATTCAGTGCATACAGACGTAGTAGCAGAAGTAATTTAAGTCTTTGGTTCTTTTAATTGTGATGATTTTAGCTCACATTTAACAAAAACCCAACAATTCAACCTCAACAAATTAGAATATGCCAATCAGCTAATTAACTCAAAATACCTGCAAAGGTTTCCTGAGCCTTCAAAATGGTCTCTCACAATCATGGGGAAGATTGCTGATCTGACAGTTGTCCAGAAGACAATCATTGACACCCACCCTTCACACGGAGGGTAAGCCACAAACATTCATTGCCAAAGAAGCTGGCTGTTCACAGAGTGCTGTATCCAAGCATGTTAACAGAAAGCTGAGTGGAAGGAAAAAGTGTGGAAGAAAAAAAATGCACAACCAACCTGAGAGAACCACAGCCTTGAGAGGCTTGTCAAGCAAAATTGATTCAAGAATTTGGGTGAACTTCACAAAGAATGGATTGAGGCTGGGGTCAAGGCATCAAAAGCCACCACACACAGACATGTCGTATTCCTCTTGTTAAGCCACTCCTGATTAAAGCAAAAGGAGCCCCTACCAAGTATTGAGTACATATACAGTAAATGAACATACTTCCCAGAAAGCCAACAATTCACTAAAAATGCTTTTTTATAGGTCTTATGAAGTATTCTAATTTGTTGAGATGAATTGCTGGGTTTTTATTAAATGTGAGCCAAAATCATCACAATTAAAAGAACCAAAGAATTAAACTACTTCAGTCTGTGTGCACTGAATTTATTTAATACATGAGTTTCACAATTTGAGTTGAATTACTGAAATAAATGAATTTTTTCATGACAATTTAGTTGCACCTGTATATATATATATATATATATATATATATATAAAATTCAGTATTGAAAGGTGCAAGTTAACAATTTAGAAAGCATTCAATTAATCAAGATCCTTTGTAACAATTTAATGAACAATATACACAACAAAAATGTATGTCAAAGCCATAAAACATACAATTAATTGCTATAATCACAATTATTTCTTAGACAATTAATCGTCAGTCCAATTTTCATAATTCTGCCAGCCCTACATTGGAAGACACATTTTAAGGTAGGAAGGCACCAAGGAATGTTCAAATCCAGTGTTAGTTTCACTTCCTGCTTCCTGAGATACCTTTATCTGGTCGATTTTTCAAGGCAGCATGTATGTATCCTTCGCTGCCTTTGATATCCCACAATCCTCTGCGTTCCATTCTGTGATGGTTGAGCAAAAAAATAAAGATGGTGTCTGAAAGTTGCGTTTGGTGGTCAGTTTTTGTGTAAATGTATGTTTCTGACCAACTTTTTGCACTTTTGATGTTATTTCTAGTGAAAAATCTATATTATAGTAATTAAATATTCACTTAGTCATCACCAAAGCTCATTCTTTTTTTGTTGTAGATCACTAAACACTTACACTGCCTCAGAAGCATGTCCAAAATCAGTTTGGTTAGGTGCCTTTGTGCGTAAACGCTCCCTGCAAAGTTATTGCCGGATAAGGCAGCGAGGCAACAAGTCAGCAGCCTAGGTTTTCGGATACAGCCTCTGTTCATCTGTCACTGGTTAGAAATGACACATTTCATTTTTAAACACATTTCAAGTAATGCTACAAGGAGAAGAACTGCTATAAAATAGGCTATAAATCTATACACCTGTGACCACACATAATCTGAATTCTATATTAATTCTAGAATAATATATTGATATTTCTTTCACTGTAGTTATTGTATTAACTAAAAAGGGAATGCTATGATTGTTTGACTCAATTTTCTTGCAAAAAAATTATTTAAAGTTTGTTCCTTGGTGGAAACACTGCAACAATTGAAATGAACAATAAAGGACAAATAAAAACAAACCTTTAAAAGGGTAATGAACTGAGAAACCAAACGATAAAGATAGCTCAGAAGACAATGCAGTCTTTGTATTGCCTTTCTTATGATCCCAATGTTATTTTTAATAAAGCTCCAGTCCACTTCAGCAAGAAATCCATCCTTTGTTCACTCCATTTTACCTTGGATTCGTTTACAAACAAGGCACAATTCAACACAGGATTTTCAGAAAGACAGAAAGACTGTGCCGTCTATGTTGAATCCAACAGTAATGTCACACCACACAAGTCACTATCGCTTTGTCTGTTATTACAGATTGTTTTATATAAACTGAGTATGCATTTTTAACCTAAATTACAGCAGCTTCCATCTATGAAGGATGTAGTCTGTTAAACATACAAAACTGTTAGCCAATCATAGCAGTGGGTGTTTACTTCTGAGACTAGAATCCATCACGCCTATTCAAACAGACCATTCTGATGAAGGAATCAGAACGAAAAATATTGATAACAAGTGGACCTTAGAGAACATTACAAAGTAAAAAAAAAAAAAAAAAAAAAAAAGGCAGTTCATGACCCCTAGTGTAGCAGCCTTCACTAACTTGATAGAATCTAATAGAATTGCTACTCCAGTAACACAAAATAGATTAAAAACCAAGAAACAAGTTCACAAGAGCATGTGTGTGATCCAGATGGTGTACCATAGATGCCAGATTTTAAAAGAAATATGAAATTAAGTGATCACGATACTTTTATTCAAAGCCTTCCCTTGATTATGAATCTTTTTATGGCCATCTAATGTGCACTGTGTGCTTGCAAATTGAAGAAAATTGTGTTGTTATCGAGTCAAGGTACTCTGACTCATGCGGAAAAACAAAAATCACTGTATCACAAAGCGGCATACTGCTTTATTCCTCCACACAAACATTTGAGAATACACTCAAATTAGCAGTTGCAGGCACTCCAAGAACATTTTTGTATTGCACCTGTACAACATGATTCATGGTCGTAGTCTTGTAGGACTCTCTAATGGCACCAGGGAATAAAGCCCCACTTTTAATCTGTCTCCAGCCACGGTGAAATCATGTGAATGGAGGATAAAAGGATCACAAATGCATGGAAATATATGCAAAGAGGTCTGGCTGAAAATGGCTCTTATGATGGGCAGCCGAAGGCCCGGAGGGAAGGCGTCCACCTTCTGCTACTGTCTGCGCGCCCTGCGAGTTCATTCCCAGAGTTCACGCTAAAGGAGAACTGAAGGAAATGCTGTTTTTCACTTGAATGCCGCACCTTGGCTAGAACTCAAAGTAGACTGCGTTTGTTACGTCAGCCCGGGCCCATCCATCTGAAAATGGCAACACCTCAGTCATCCGAGGATGGCCGGAGGGATGGTGTATCAAGCAGAATCGGAGTGTGTGAGAGACGAGTCAAGCAGAGAGAAGATGGCTGCGATAATTGATCAGTCGAGTTAAACTGAACCACACATCAACAGTCAAGGGACAATGACATAAACTCGCTTGCAAACAAGCCAAAAAACAAAAAGCCCAGGCAGGCTGTGGCTAAACAATAACCCCCCATTAGAATGAATCACGCGAGTAAGCAATCAAAGTGCACATGAATGACTGAGCATCAGAGCTTTGGATCAGAGGTGTCATAACACAGTGAGTCATCAGCACGAGCATGACTGAACATGCAGAATCACAACACGATCCGTTATGACATGATGGTACATGTCCAGATGAGGACAATCGAAGATTTGCTGGAAAGAGGGTAAAATATAAATATAAAGAGGACAGGGCAGATATAAATTCTGTTGCTGCATCTTCAGATATTTTACAATTTACTTAAAATGAGTGCTGTCAATCGATTAAAAAATGAACTAATTAATCACACTTTTTTTTCTGAAATGAATGGCGATTAATCATGATTAATCCCACCTAACAAAGTTTTTAAATATACTTTTATATTGCAATAAAATCACAATCAATCTTCAAATGAATGTTGAAACTTCTCATAAAGACAGTATATTTTTATATTTTTTTTATGAGTGAAGGTATCACTGATACCAGTACTACTGATGTCTATGAAATTGCTCTTTTTTTCCTAAAAAAATGTCTTAACCATAGCCATTCAACATTACAGTATAATTGAGAGCTATCAGTTTTTTTTATTAACATTTATTAGACTTCTAACAATCTTCACATGAACCCATTATTTACCTGTGCTCTACAGCAAGTAGGGAATCTACGGAAATTTAATGAAGTTATTAAACACTAAATACTAAAATCAGTGGCGAGCAGTGGCTTTTTTTTACCAGGTATGCTGAGTGCTAAGACACCCGACCCGCACAATCCCGTTTTGGGCTTTTAGGACAAACTCAACAAGGGTTTCATTCATTCATATTTCAGAAAAACATACAGCTGCTTTTTCCAAGAAATCAGATTTTATTATTCCTATTTTTTCCCTGATGTTTGTTATTATTTTACAAATTTTATATATTGTTTAATTTTAATTTACCACATAGGCATGTTGACAATAACGTATATCTTCAACACTGTCTATTATATGTTTTCAGTGGAGATTTAAAATTTGCTTTGCTTAAGAAAACATGTAAATATACAGTTACGATGCTTTTTTTTAGTCGAGTTTTACATCTAATACAATGTGATTTTTGGCAATCGAGATCTGGCAGCAACAGCACATTTTTCCGCTTGGGCGAGTGCTCCACGGACAGCTTACCTCTTAAATCATTAAATCACGCGCATACCAGCAAAACACGGCAAACACGCTTCAATCCTGAGGAGTCATAGCAATAGAGCGGAGGCGAGAAAGCAGCAGAGAATCCGCTTTCCCGGAAGCTAACTGGCGTAGAGTTACAGAAAATTACCGTTGTTTGTCAAATAAATAACTTGATGTATTTATTCACAACTCATTATTAAGCTTTAAGTTGCATCTCAAATGAAAAGGGATCAACTTATAATCATGTTTATATTAATTAACCCGTGAATTCATTCTCTCAGATGCCTGGGTAGGCGGAGAACTAGCTGCTTATAGGACGGAATGCCACTGACTAAAATATAGATGAATACTCAAAGCTACAAAAGTTATTGCTTTTTTCTTTTGTTCTTTAATTAATAGACATCACAGCAGCTGGGTTATTAGGTTATTTGGCTGCTATTTATTGTATTTTAATTTGCACTTTATCATATGAAATGACACAGGCTACAGCATGCACCGTTAAACTGGGAAACTTAATTACCTAATTTTGACAGCACTATTTGAAATATCTATAAAACTAAAGTTTGAAAAGTTTCTAATTATTAAAAAAAGTCCACACTGAGTCATCCCCATGTCATCTAAACCAGTTTAACTTTATTTCTTCATAAACATTACATTATATTTGGATTTTTGTTTTTTCCATACAATGAAAGTCAGTGGGGTCCAATGTTTTTTTCGTCAGTTGACACTTTCAAAAACATCTGAAACATATTTCAAAATATCTTCAAAGAAGAAATAAAGTCATACAAGTCTGAAACAACATGGGGGTGAGTAAATGATGACAGAATTGTGTCTTTTGAGTGAACAAACAGTTTAATGATCTAGGATTTGCCAAAAAGAATATGAGAGACCGAGAGTTCAAAGTTTGGCTGCTTAGCTTGAACCTCTAAGCTCCAGCTGGTAGAAAACGTAATTACACCATTCTGGCAGCAAATGTGAATCTTGCCATGTGTGTTTGCACAATAAAATAAATAAATAAAAACATAAAAAAATGGACTGCCTATGAACAAAAACAAAAGATTTAACATCTCATACTTTCACGGAGTCATGTGCCAGATGAGAAAGTGGCTTTGAAGTCAATGAAAATGCTAACAGACCTGTCTTCTCCAGTTATTATAGAAGGCCCTGAACGTATATATATATATATATATATATATATATATATGTGATGATCTCGTGATTGAGTCTGCAGCAGTTTGGATGGGACCTTGACCTCACAATCTTTACTGCCCAGACTTTAAATGATGCCATCAGCGAAAGTCGACAGTGCTCATTTGGGACATTTTGTTACCTGATCTAATGACAAAAATTTGGTTTGGTTTGGCAAGATGCAAAAATACATATCAATAGGTACATATCACTAGAGTTTCCAACAGTAATGTCCAATAGAGGCGGTAAAACAGCGAGCACTTGTAAGCGTTTTTGTACACAGTTATGATTAAAGCTCCATATGTTCCGCTTTCCAGATGTAACAAGCTTTCTCGGTAGCACAGCATGCACAGAATTAGACTTAGGATCCGGAATCCTTGGGTGTGAATCCCATGATGAAAGAGCTGAAAGATAAGAGACTGAAAAACAAACTACAGCATGATTGCGATTGCATTTTTACGTCTCATTCGCTGTTGTTCATATTATCGTAGTGCAGATGGTATGCTATTTTAAACTGTCAGGGAGCATTAAAGTTATATCACCACTTAACGGACATTTCAAGTCAGAAATGAGGTGACACGTACAAAACCAACATCACATAAAACATATCACATGTACAGGGGGAAAAAAACAAACATTTTTTTAGCACCACTCAGTGGACATTTCTGTTGAAAACTGCAGTGATATGTACTTATTGGTATGTACTGTACTTCGTGTCTCCCGAAAACGTTCCCACAGGTACGTTTTTGAAATAGACATGCAATGTCCATCTTTTTTTACAGTCTTTATCCTGAACACAACATAGAAAGACTCTTACATCTTACATCTTTAGTAATCTTATCCATTATAAGCTCTGATGGAGAAACCTTACCTCACCGCATCAAACTTGTTTCGGAAAACCATTTATGGGATTCATGTTATGTCCCCAGGTTTCAAAGTTAACTTGTTCAGTGGTCCAAAGACATACTGCAAATTGCATTATATAAACGGAGAGCTACACTGCATACTTCCCACCAGGTAAAAATCACATAAAAAATGCTAAATTGATTTTGGGGTTAACCAACCTCTCACAATGGAATAAGGTACTAAAGAAAGTTTTTGCAAGTGTTACAAGTACTTACGAAAATAAAATGACTTTCATTTCTACATTGCTCTCAGTTTCTGCTTCCCACTGGCCGTAGGGATACTTTGGTGCATTTGATTAATTTTCTTGGCAAGATTAAATTTCAGAGATTTTTGGTCTTCACCATGCTTATTCAAAAATTTATGGACCATAACAAAAACAGAAAACTGAAAATAAACAAATCAAGAAAAACAGAGTTGGATCCACCATCCACCACTTTACCATGTTTCAATTAAATACCACATACTTTGAACCTACACTGCCGTTCAAAAGTTCAGGGTTCATTTTTAATATATATGAATGCTTATATTTAGCAATTAAACTGATTAAAAGTGACAGTAAGGACATAATAAACGCTGTTCTTTTGAACTTTCTATTCATTCAAGAAAAAAAAATTGTACAAAATGGATAATGATAAATGTTCTTGAGCACCAAGTCAGCATGTTAAAATGATTTCTGAAGGCTCAGATGACAATGAAAACTGATGAAAACACAAGTCACAGGAATAAATGACATTTAAAATACAGTAAAAAAAATCAGCTATTTTAATGTAATAATACTTTTTTACTTTTTTGAAATTGTAATAATATTTCAAAATATGACTGTTCTTGCTGCATTTGTGATCAAAGATTTGATCAGCATCTTTTTTTAAAGAAACACACAAAAAAATATAAAATAGGCTAACTGAAATAAATAAAGTAGTCATTTAGAAGAAAGAAAGAAAGAAAGAAAGAAATAAAGAAAAAGGGAATCACAGACCTCATTTATTTTAACCGTTGTGTACTGTACGCAATTCCTATTTTGATAAATCATATACAAAATTAAAAAAAATATTATAATTATTATAAAAAATATTATAATACACACACTGTAAAAATGTTTTCATTCACCTAAAAAAAAAAAAAAAATCTATATTTTATAATTTATGTCAATGAAAAATAAATAACTTGCCCTAAACAATATTTTCTATGTCTATGAAAACTATTTTATAAAACTTGGCACAAAGTATATTTTACTTGTTGAAGTAAAATTAATTTAAATTATTGTTTGTTTGTATCAAAAAATATTGCTTGTGCCAATTTAGTTCTTTTTCAGTGACATAAATTATAAAATATAGATGTGAACCATTACCCTAAATTTTATTTTTTCAGTTGTTTTACCTTTCCACTTGTTAAACTAGACAATTAAGGGAAAAAAAGCAAACAAATAAAGGAACATTTATGCAATTTTATGTTTTCCTGAAGACATAAAACATGAACAACAACAAAGAAAAAGCAATACAGCTTCCCTATGGCTCAGTTTCTGAATTATAATTCAGCATGGAATGATGAAGCAGACATACAAGTGTAAAAGTACATTTAGAAGACACACTTGAAAGTGATATTATGCTCCTGCAACCTTGTTTTTGTGAACCATGCAGTGTGTGGTTCACTTGGTGAACCATGCAGTGTGTGGTTCAAAAGTGGCAAAATTCAACCAAACATCCAGACATAATGAATACTTAAAAAACCATTAAAGAACCAATCTTAAGTAAACATCACAGTATGAGTGATGTGCCAGGCGCCTCTGAGAGCTGGTGTGAGGTGAATAAACATCACTAAATGAACATCAGGGGCTGAATGACCTCTATTCATGGGCAGATCAAACCTTTTTCCTCTTTTCAGCAGCACTACCTCCCTGACTGTAGACTTCCTCGAGCTTCATACCCATCACAAGCCCCTCGACGATCCTTCTTTGATGAATTATTTCACTTAATGGAATAAAGACATTGACCATTATTAGGTTTAAGCTAGCTGACGCCAGAGTTTCACTTGCACACATGTGGCACACAGTCCAGGATGCCTAAATCAAGCCGATCCTATTCTCGCCGATGGCATTAGTGCCTCAGTTGAAAACAAATTAAAACAATGTGACCTAGTAAGGCCAGACACAGAATAGGGTTTGTCCTAAAAAAAACGCAGCGCCATCATGAGTCTGAGTCCTATTTGGCCAAAAAAAAAAAAAAAGATGAGAGGAGGGGGACAAACAGGTAATGCTATTTATCTCGCCAAAGAAACTAATGTTCCTTCGCAAGCTGGGATAAAAATAACAGACTCATTGAGTGCCTATGTGCTCAGTGCCTTGGAGGGACTCTAATGCATTTTCATTTAGACCAAACTCAGATGTTATTAGGACCGACTCTCTCCATCTTCATTTCACTGTGATCTCAAGGCCAAAGCAGACAAAGTGGGCCACTTTCTAGTAGTCCTCTTAAAAATCGTTTAGACAGAAAAGTAAAAGACAGATTTTGAAGCATAGCTGAAATAAATGTTATTATGGCATCAAAGTCTTGCATCTAAATTGTGAATTAGAGGTATATTTATTCTACCTCCTAAAGGCCATTGGTTTTAAAATAGTAAAAATAAATGTAAAAATATCTGGGAGGATTCATTTTTAATTAAATTAGATGTACAATTATTTTGTTTCCAGTTGCTGGTTGTGATCATGGTAGAGATGAAGCCAATTGGGCCGATGAAGAGCTTGCGAGCTCGAAAGGTCACACGCTATGCGATCGTTGTTTAAATAAATATTTGATACTTTTGGAGCCTTGGTGTTGCCAGCTTTACATTTCCATTGATCTACATGGACTGTTTTAACAATGGCCTTACTACCTTTCTGGGCCTTAACCCCTTAACTGTCAAAGTCCCGCCACCAGGACGCTTGGCGCTCTTTTTTTCATTGTCCTTTTTCTCTATCAAATTTTTTATTAATCATCATAAATTATATATCATTTGAAAGCTTAGAAGCCCAAGAATCATTATATGAAACTATTTTAAAATCGGATATTGCGTTACCATGGAAGTGGTACTTTAAAATCTCTTGGTGGTCTCCTCCCCCTTAGCGACGGTGTCAAATGTCACGCATTACGGTCTTTTATAATTAAAACTTTTTATAGTCTTGACAAAAAACATATCATTGGAAAGGTCTGAGTCTCAGGATTCCATATTTTATTTTATGATAGAAGTAAAATTGACAGAGAAAATTAGAAATTTGTAACAGAAAAATGAATGGCACCCGGTGGCGGTTTGTGGTATGACGCCCTAAATAAACTTTCGCAGAAACCTCAATTTTTTCATATCAACTTCAAATTTGGAACATAACTTGTTTAGACATAGGGCTTCAATTTAAATGGCACATTTAGGGTAAAACCTGTTATTTAAAATGTTTTTTATATCAAATTTAATAAAAATTGTACAGTGCATTTTGTTTACAGTAAATTTGTTTAAGTAAATTTTTTATTATTCAGTTCTGCAACAATCTGCTGATTGTCTTCTTAAAAAAGAGACCAACCTTAGCTCTGTATTCCCAAGTGTTCATGAGTTACAACAATTTGAGTTTGGACAGTGCACTTTCATGTCTTTTTTTAAAAATGGTTGTGACAGTTAAAGGGTTAAATGTGTCAGTTACATTGATGTCTATGCAGGGTCAGAAATCTTTAAAAAAATATCTTAATTTGTGTTCATACATGAGGTTGAGTAATTAATGACAGAATTGTATTTTTTTGGGTGAACTGTCCCTTTAATATGTTTAATTAAAGACCATGGGGGCATGAATTTAAAGGAAGAATAAAATGAGGTTCACTGACAATAATTCATAATAAACACTGCAACGTAAGTGAAGAAAAATAGAAATATACATTTTCATGGTGAATGAGACTGCTTTACATTATTTTGATTGATGAGTCCCAAACCAATCAGGAAGAAACGGTTCTGCTTCGTGTGGCTCATCCAATCAAAACTATACATTTATTATTATTAGTTTTATGGTTTCAAGTGTTTTGTTTCTACTTTACATAAAGTGAAATATTGTTGCAATGAAAGATATGTCTTGCAAAATTATGAAAAAGCCTTATATTTTGGAACCCAAGTTCCAAATACAAAAAAAAAAAAAAAAAAAAGTTATTTTAAATTTGAAGTATTTTATTCACTGAACATTCCAATATTAGGCATTACCAAATGGATTTGTAATACATAAACCATTAGGTATTTATGCAACCTGGATTACCAACGCTGGTTCATAAGAGTAGTGTTCTTACCTTGAAGTTGCATATACATGTTATTATGTCCCCAATTCTGAGACACTCGCCGTCAAACTTGCAAGTGTTGGTGTCACAAAGGAAGAGATCTGTGTCCCGGTCATCATCCCCTGCAACAACATGAAGAGCCAAAAAAACATTGTGAATATCTGCATAAACCCAGCAGTCTCAAGATATAACCAGCACAAGCAGGATAATGTTCTTTCAAACACTTCTGATAAAAATAATTGAGCAGAACTAACAGAACGAACACGTCATCCAGCAGGCAGGCTGGCAGGGCTTCTGAAGGGTTCATCAAGTTGTGATGAGCACCTCCATTCGCCAAGACCATATTTTGCTCTTGAGACATTTTCTTATCGGGAATAAAACAAGTGCTCACAGAGGAATAATGATTCAGCACATGGTGAACTTCTTGGAACCACTGCAAGCGAACCTTATTCAGCTTTTACAATAAGCTAAGTAAAGGCTCTGCAAAATATTTTCATTTTGCTGAGGAGCCGGACAGATCGGGAAAAAAAAAAAAAAAAAATCACACTTCATCAAAAGTCAAGAGCTTGCAGACAGTTTAAGTCCACAAGGATTTCTTAAGATGATTACTATTAAGATGAGTTGTTTCCAAAAACAGGCCACCGCTGAGTCAAAACCTAATTTTACTATTCAGCGTACAAAAGCTGACTGCTGTACATTTACCAATTAAGCTTCCAAAATAATGAGTTTACCCATTAGGCACTACATCATTCAGCCCATATCTGATACCTTTTATAATTATGCAAGGCATAGGCATCTCTATCATTTGCTTAATATTATAAAAATGACACAAACATTACATAGAGAATAATATCTCATGATGCATTCCACATTACCGGCATATATTTTGACTCAAAGCGCCATACATCATCATAATAAGACTATACGACACAAAACAGTGGGTCTGCTCATGTGCCCTGGGATTTTTGCTGTCAAAGCAAATAAGCTTCTTGCAAGTGCTACACAGTATTTTTACCCTGTGTTATCTGGAGAGGCCTGGAAGCTAGAACGAACCAGAACATTGCTCATTGTAACGACAACACCAGAGGACATGCAGCTACTTTAGGCCCCTGCTAAAGGGCCACATACAGCGCGGAAATATGTCTTACATAACCTTGTGGCTTATTTGCATTTCAGCTAAAAAAAAATTATCAATGGACCTCAAATGCTACAGGGGGGCAAAAAGAACAGCAGTCTTGCAAGACAGTTGCAGTATTCACATTGTGTGCCTCAGACAATTCTGGAGACCTTGAGAAATGATGATGCCTCTTGGTTTGTGCATAAATCCCTTGTGTAAAATTAGTAGCTGTTCATGCTTTGCAGCAGGAATATTTCATTAAAATTCATCTTGTTCACAATCTGTTCTTAAGAAGCTGTGATAAACTGACATTCAATCAATTCAGCCTACTGAAGCAACAAATACTAGTCAGAGTATTTGCCAAAGCTAATTAGTCAAAACCTTCGTCAATCCCTTGGCATACTGATAAAATAAGAATTCATGCTTTAATTTGAGTCTAATACTTCTTACACAAAACATTTTCCTAACACCAGAAGTCCTAGATCACTTATCGCAACATAATTTTCCTCGATGAAATGATAACAAATGCTAGATACATGTTCAATAGAATATGTATGCTACTAGTTTGAATCGTGCCACAGGGACCGTTTATCTACTCGGCTCAAAGTTCAAACGGCAGCACAGTGTGAGCTTACTAGTATGTATTCGTATGTATTTTACAACGTGGCTATTTCCAAATTCGTACAACCTCACTATTACGATTTTGTACGATTTGACTAGACCCCAGTGACGGGTAGGTTTAGGGGCGATGCGTAGGGGTATGTAATTCATACAAATTCATATGGATTGCTCTTAAAGGTGCTGCATGTAGGATTGACACCCAGTGGTTGAACTAGGTATTGCAGTCCAAATTCAAAATATTGAACGCGCAGGTTGTCAGACAACACCAACAGGAACCAACGTAACCTGACCATGGAAAGCGACGAGCCTTACACTAAGTAGATCAGCTAATGTATATGTTTGCAATATTTGAATTGTTTGCAAATTATAAACCACCTCATGTAGATTTTTATAAATCTGAATCTACATTTAATTTCGGAGAGAGCTTTCATTACTGAAATGAAATACGTTGTGTTTTCCGCCAACTGGCAACCCGGGATGCTGAAATACAATTGGGTAAACTGGCAGTGGGCGGGTTACACAAACCAAAACAGAGACCGGATTCTGACACGGAACACACATTTTCAAAGGAGAATAACTGTAGCATTGTTTTTCAGATAAAGAAATATGTTAACTTAGAATGCTTCTTAAATATCTGCAAACATATTATGGTATTTTTATGCTTTAGTAGAGTCAAAATCTTACATACAGCACCTTTAAAATACATCTAGCAAAAAAGTTTATGAATTTGTATGATTTTAGCTATGGGTATTTTACTAATTAGCCACCTAATAAAATATGTGACCACTAAACAGTGCTGTGAGATCTAGTGTGAAGTGCTTGAATGCAGCGAAGAACACAAACGACACAGTGATTTAAATGAGTTTAAAACCGGATGAAACAGCACTGACAAACAGGAGAAACACTGTGTGCAACAATACAGTGAGAGGACTTTTCAATCCACAAATCATTATCACTTACCATGGATTTACTGTAGTAACACTAACTGCACAATGGTATTGTGGCAGAAATGTGGTAAATTCATGTCAAATTTTATTAGATTATTAATGTACATGTATTATTTTTTTAAAAAGAGTAATGGAATATAATTAAAAAAAATTTTTATTAAGCTATAGTCATATATAAATGTATTTAGTCTACTGTTTTTCATTCAGATACCTAGAAACCATGTATAGTTACAAGAAATAAATTTTAAAAAGTATATATTTTTTTCTATTAAAATATTTATTTTGTTAAGGAACATGACTGGAAAAGTGAAGTGTTTGTCAAGTCCTGACCTTAAAGAGTAGTTTAAAACCACGAGTAGCAGTCTGTTTTTTTACATTTCCACTATAAGAGCAACAATCTGCCTTTAAACTTGAAGGAAATTAAGCTTTAAAATGTTTTGTGATAATTATCAATATAGGCTGTGTTACAATGTTGTTTCTTATATTCAGAGTTGTTTACAGTGTTGAAGAGTTGGATTCTCATGCTAAACATGGCCAAAGTGTAAAAAAATAAATTGGACAAATGACAGAGAATTTCCTTGCGGAAAATCTTACTTCCGGGTTGGTACAAGTTTCGGCTGTTTTTTTTTTTCGATCGTGGCATTAATGAGTATTATATATGAGTATTTCTCCTGGAAAAGCGCACCTTGAGACCGTGAGAAAGAGAGCTCGCTCATCAACGTGCTTCATTCGGCTGCACTCTGCAAGGGATTTACTCTGGAAGAATGTCTCTAAAGAAGTGTGGTTTTTGTTGTAAGGCAAAGATAACTTTGCTCAGCTTCCAGAAGAACCCAGCGTTACGTGAACAGTGGATGCAGTTTCTTTTTTCCGGGGCAGCAATGGAGTTTAGCAAGTGTGTGTTTGCTGACGAATATTTCATATACGAGGACCAGTTCGACGCTGGATTTGCACATTGTACTGAAAGACGGAGTGGTCCCAGCTATAAAAGATCCCGGTAATGATTCAAAACTGCAGATGGTAAGTGAAACGCCATCAAATGTCTGTTTTATTGGTAATCCTAACACAATTGATTGTAAAACTTAGCTCCACCCATGGCGTGCCTCCAGAAGTTCGTCTTTTTCCGGAGAAAATCGGAAAGCTGTATTTTTTTTAATTAAATATAAGAAAACTAAAGACTTTTTGGAGATATTAAGGATACATTACTACTCTATAGGTACTCAGGATTAACATGAGATTAGGTGAAACTGTGTATGTTATGTACCCTTTAAATCGTACATATTTTACTAGTTTCCCAATTCGTAAGAATTTGTGCAAATGACCTGCTCCAAACTGTAAACCTACCAATCACCAGGGTTGCCAGGTCTGCAACAAAACCATTCCAATTGCTATTCAAAACTAGCCCAATCATCAAAGGTTCCAATCAGTCAAAATCACGTTCCGGAGCAGCGCACTTCAAAAACAACCTGCAGGAACAGTGTAAAATTAGCCAAATTTCAGGTAAAACCATGGACTTGGCAACCCCGCCTATCACTGGTGTTTAGGCAAATTGCACAAAAAAGTGAAGTTGTACGAATTCGTATGAATTAGCAACCTCGTAAGATATGTACGAATTGGTTGTGAGGTAGTGTTGAACATTTTTTGTGAACGCTATCTCACAGAAATTCGTACATATTTTACGAGGTGGCTAATTCGTACGACCTCACTCACACTTTACGATTTTGAACGATTTGCCTAGACCCCAGTGACAGGTAGGTTTAGGGGTGGGGTTAGGTGAAGGGTATTCATACGAATTGGGAACTCACGAAATATGCATGATTTAGCCCAAAACGTATGATTTTGTATGAGTGAGGTTGTACGAATTCATAAGAATTAGCCACCTCGTAAAATACGTGCAAACTGCTGTGAGATCGGGCTGGATTTCGCCCATCCTCACACTCATGTTCTTTGTGTATGACTTAATTTTTTCTGTGAAACACAAAAGAAGATATCCTAAAGAATGTTGTTGTCCATACAAAACATCCTTGGACCCCACTGACTTTCACTGCATAGATTAAAAACACTGAGATCATGCAACTTTTGTAATCAAACATACAAATAATTGTTCTGGAAGCTGCATTTGAGGTCCACTTGGATCATAAATCTAATGTGGCACATTGCTCTTCGGTTTGAGCGGGCATGATGCATCTCCTTGCATTATTGATGCAAGCGCTCCCTCTGCGAAGGCATACAGATGCAAAGCATTTTGTCACACCTCTACTGCTTGGCTGCCCTTCCATAGCTATGTCATAATACAGTTTGACCTCGCGACACAGGTAGACACATTTGAGTGCATGTCTGAAACGTGCAGTATTCAACAAGGCACTTTGGCAGCAGGGGCAGGAGGGGGAAATGGTGTAATGGATCGGAGAGGAACATGGAGATCTGAGTCACAGGAGCTTTTCTCTCACCAAACACAAAATCCCTCTATTCAGTCTAATTAATCTGAAGCATCCTGTAGCGACACTGAAAAACAAATTCCATTAAAAAACAACACATGAGGTGCCACAGTTTCAGAAACTGTGTAAGAAACACACCAACTGACCTTGGAAAGATATATTCTGTCTTACACACACATACACAAACACAAAAAAACAAACAAACACTGAATACATTAGGAATGATTCAACAGTCAGGGCCGGTGTTTACCAACCTTTTTGTATCCTGAGATTTCACAGCCACACAAGTACATCTCAAGTACCCTTTCATCGACAACAAACCAGAAATAAGTTGTTTCTAACTGCATATTATACTTTTTTATCATTTACTATTATATGCAAATGTTGTTTTGGACCCCCTCGACGTTCATTGTATGAGAGAAACTTTCTTCAAAATAACTTCTCCTATGTTCCACAAAAGAAACACAATTTTTCTTTTTGGGTGAACCATGTCTTTAAGTACCCTTTAAGAAGCTTCTTATGTTCCCCTGACGTCCACATTCTCCTAGTCTGGACCATCAAAAAGTTCAAAGCCATATAAGGTTAGGACGGGAAAATAAAAACAGAGACTGAGGAAAGTTATCAGGTCACGCTAGAGGAAATGAGTTCTGGAAACAGGCAGTGGCATCCTTGCAATTTTATTACGGTAATTTCTTCATCAAGGACACTGAAAGGCCTCTAAATGCTTAACTAGATTTTTAACTTAACCAAGGCATCAGTCAGATAATTTAATTAACTGTAAATACGTTTTTGAACGTCTGTTTAAAATGCTTTTTGAGAAAGGGGTGAGTTACCATGAGCGGAAAGGAATTTTGTTCTGCTCTCTTTAAAGTCTCTCTGGCAGGACAATCTTTTCAGTAGCTGTCTACACAGAGATAAGATCTGTTTTCCTTTTCTTTGTGAAGAAAGCACCGTATGTGCGTGGACAACACGACAGTAAAAAAAAAGAAAAAAAAAAAACATCCTGAAAATTTCAATAAAAATTCCTCAAAGTCATTCCTTGAAGTCAGAAAGCAATGATTAGAGCAGACAAACAGGAAATTACATCTTTCATCCTAAGATGCTCTACTATCCGACGGCCCACAAAAACAAGTTAAAGCAACTCTTACTGAATCCAAAATAGACTTTCTCTATGTACGAAAACAGTTCCGTTTGCACACCCAACTCTTATGAACTTCAAGGTATGCGTATAGTAAAATGTGATGTGCAAACTGCCTGCATAACACACAGCCGTAAATAAGATAACAGTTGATGCATGACTATCCACAACAATGGTTTCCAGAGTCGATTCTTTTGGAGCTGTCACAAGCAAGTCAAACACTATATTTAACCTCCCAACAAACAGCCGTATAACAAAAAAACAAAAGTACATAATATAGACTTAACGGAAGGCTATAAAATGTATAGTATTCCTGAAACATTAAAATCATCTACATTAAAATAACATTAAAATAAATCTCTTTTTTCTTGTTAAATAAAAGTATTAATTTCTATAATTTCTTTCTTTCTTTGTCTTTTTTAGTTATTTAATAGGGACAGTGCTCATTAATCAACTCTAAAACACTGTAAATAAGCCTCAATGGCTCATTTTCATTTGTTGCCCCTTGCCAGACTTTAAAAAGGCAACCTAAAATCTAAAACACAGCAAGTTATCAAACATATACATACAATAACATTTACAATTACATACAATAACACTGCTGAAGGTTATAATGGCAGGATCATAAAAAAACAAATTTACATATAATTACAAATATGATTTACTTTTTAAACTCCAATTTCTTGAACAGCAAATCAGCATATTAGAATGATTTCTGAAGGATCATGTGACAATCTGAATCTGAAATTTTTGCTTTGATCACAGGAATAAATTACATTTTAAAATATATTCAAACAGCAAGCAGTTATCTTAAATAGTAAAAATATTTTACAATGTTACTGCGTTTGCTGTATTTTAGATCAAATAAATGCAGGCTTGGTGGGCAGAAGAGAATTCTTTAAAAAACATTAAAAATAATACAAAAAATTGGCTGGTAGTGGATGTCATCTGCTGGAATGCCACTCTTGTGTAGGCAAGTACAACATTTTTTTGAAAATAACTCCAATTGTATTTGTCTCAAAGAAGAAAGTCTTATAAACCTAGGATGGCTTGAGGAGATTTACTCTCCAATTTAAATTTTTCTGTGAACTCTCTTTAATCTCTTTAAAGCTGCAGTCTGTAACTTTTTTGGTTAAAAATTATACAAAATAAATTTCTGAGCAAGTACATAACCAGGCAGTGTTCAAAACTATCGCCTTACTTTAGCCCAATTCACAACGGTTAGCTTATAATCATATTTTTTTTAATTGAGTGGTACTGGTAGGTTTTCGCGGGAAATTCAAGCATGCCACTGCATCATTACGTCACGTCTGTAAACATAAAAGAAGGCGCCCCGGATAGTTTATATCCTTTTCTCACAGCGGCTGAAATAATTAAATGTATCATTTTGGTTGCAGATTGTAATCCAGAAAGTTTATGTGTTTATGAAACACAAGTCACTGAAATTAGATTACTCCAGTTTTAAATATGCATCTGACTGCAGATAGCCTATGTGGGATTACACAGGTTTTGTATTTTAAAGAGAACACCAGTCCTAAGGAAGAATGATTTGTTTTTTCGGCTAAAATAATTTCTTGATATGAAATTCGAATTTTATGTTAATCAGAGATTAGACTGTACAGAAACAGAAACGCTAATATACAATACATACACGTAGTTACGCAATGCTGTTACGCAATTGTTAACATGAACAATTTGAGAACATTATAACAATAATATCTTGCTAGTTTGATGTGATATGAGAAAACCGATCATTAGATTTAAACACCTGTAGCGTTTTTCCTCAGTTGGTCAGAACAAAAGGTTAGACTTGCTACTTACTCATAGATGAAAATATCCGGTGAAAATTCTTATTTGGACCATATATTTGAAGCTGCTAATCTGTGATTCCTAAATACAGTGAAAATCCACGACAGTGACTGACAGTTACCAAAACATTAGATTCATCCGCGCTGGAGCCGTGCCGGAGCACAACTATAGACTGTAAAAAACATGGACTTAGTGTCAGTGACGTCACCCCTAAGTTTCTGAAGAGCGTTTTTGAAGCAAAAGTTGGGCGGGGCCTGTCGTCGCAATTTTGGAAGCATGTCACCGCGCGTCACTCCAGGACAGTGGCGGAGCTAGATTTTTTTTACATGGGGTGTCCAGGGGGTGGCCATTGCTATTTCAGGGGGTCCACACACACGCACTGTAGCCTAGTCAAAGTTGAAATAATAAATTAAGGAATGAATTCAAACGTTTTATTTGCAAAAACAATGCTGAGTTTATTTACAAAAACATTAGCATAAAGAAAAAATAGATGTAGCAGACATCAAACAGATGTCAAATCCTGGATTTGAAAAGGCAAACAAAACAGTTTTAGTGTCACCAGTTCCAAACTTATCCTATAGCCTATGTTTAAAACAACATAATTATGCGCTTCTGATGAGAACTGGCAAAACCTTTAGTGAATCGTTTCACAAAACCTTTTTGTTTTGTTAAGAGAACATTTGGTGGGCCAAAAATGCATCAGTTTTAAAAATTGACCAACGCAACTACACCTGCTTGAATGCACACCGCTGTTTAATCAGAGCATAAGTCTGTATGTCATTATAAACAGAACATAACCATAAGAACCATAAGACCTTTTACATATCCGAATGATGTATTACTCTTACCTTTGTAAGCAACAATGACGGATAATTTTAAATTGTTTACACTGAAAAAAATGCAATGGCGCTGGCGCCTCCATGTCCTGCAAAGCGGCTTCAGCTTCCCCTCTCCGCAAAAACGTTTGAATATGCGCCTAATAGCGCACATTTATCTAGGTTTAACGTTTAAAACTAACATTGTTTTGTGTCTACTTGAACTGTTTTATATCTTTAGATTTTATTTTAGGCAAGTCCTGATGATTTGAGAATAAATTGATCAAACAGACTAATTGTCTTCCGCTGACTGCTGTTCGTTACTTTTAAAAACAAAAACTTATATTTAACGAACAAAACAATTCTCCAAACGTGTTTCTAAATTAACTTAATAAAAAAACGAAACGAAATATAATCACTTTTCCATTGCATACAAAATGTAACTATTTTAAGAGCTGAATTCTGATTAACTGATTGTGAATAGGCTGCCTTGAGAAGCAACTGACAGGGTGGGCCTGACTTGACACCTAGCTAGCCTAACATTACTTCCCCATATTAGCAAAATATTGGAGTATCATAAACTAAATATAATAACTTACATATATAGTATGTGCATGTAATACATAAAGTGTAAATCGATCTCTCTAATCTCTAACTGTCGGCGCCTCCTTAACTTGCACAGCGAATAATAAACGTTACTCAGCAAACAAAACTAATAAACTATAGCCTAAAACTTATTTCAAATATAGTGTTTTATTATTTGTCTCACCTTGAAACCATGCTATTGTCTTCGGGTCGTCTTTGATTTGAAAATATCTTATTCAAATTCAAAAAGGTCTTTAGATAAACAAGATGTCAATCAGCATCAGCAACTGAGTGCAGCGAATAAAATTTTGGGGTGGCACCGGGGTGGCCAATCGGACGTCAGGGGTGTCCAGTGCCACCCCGGACACCCCTCTGGCTCCACCACTGCTCCAGGAAAATAGAAAATGGACAAAGAGGCGGGACGTGGGTGGAGCTAAGATGTCTGTTTTTTAAATGTATTAAAATAATCCTGATAAAGTAACACCCTAAGAAAAAACAAACGCAATAACACGGCTGAGATGCCAAGTTCAACTGCTGGAATAAGCTGAGGTAATGTGATGGCTGCCTGACACCTGTCACTCAAGTGGCCACGCCCTTAATCATGCAGAATTTTAATGCTTAATATAATTTAAACGGGTGAGTTAGAAAAAAATGTACCCCCCTCAGAGTTGTCATGAAGGGCAAAACTAGCTGTAAAAACCAAAACCACTTTTTGTGCCAGGCTGTAAACATGTTTTTATTTGTTATAAAGTTGAACATTTTAACACGAGAGTCCATTTTAACACGAGAGTCCATTTTAACACTATGAGTCTGAGTCCCAGAGCTTTCATTTTTTTCTTTTTTGATAATTTGTTGCACACAGATGCACATTACAATATGGAAGAAAATATCTGTTGCTATTTCTATTTTAGTGCATACATCCTATATAAGGCCAAATATTTACATATTATTTCTAAATTCTCATTCTAAAGCAACAAATCCTATAAAGAACTTCATAATCAGAATAACCTTGGTAACTGCTTTTGAAAGGGTGTTTGGAGCAGCATAATTTGTCCTACTTTTGCATAATAGCTATTTAGTAGCTAATGGAAGGCAATTTAAAACAAATAGGTTGTGAGCTACAGCTGTAGATTTACAGTGACAAGGTGAAGGGCAGATTTATGCATTCAGTATACGGAATGTGTGTAGAACTTCATAACTTCCAAATACATATGAAGAACACAAGACTATACTAATTAATAATTCCACCTCCAATATTATAATTAGCCAGCAACATCCACTTCATCAGTAACAGAGCTCTAACAGTCCTAATTGGGGTGTTGCCACTACCTCCAGCTGCTTGTTTCTTCCTTCTGCAGTGAAATAGGAAACTTTGTTTGGCTCAGGCACCTGGTATTGCAGGTCTCCTCGCTCTCCTCAAGAGTGTCGTAATTTTATCAAAACAAACGAGAAGTGTGAGCCAATGTTACGTCTCACAATGTGCCAAACGGGAGAGTATCGGGGGAGATGCAGATTGTTATTTCTCTCTTGCCAGTGAGGTGAATAATTGAAAGAAGTAAGCTGGCAGAGACACAAATATTCTAAAGGTGAAGTGTAGACAGCTCCTGTGAGTAAGACATCAGACCACTTGTCTGGCCACTAAAGAGCTGGATTTCAAACCCCAGGACATTGTTAGCAGTTGAAAATGGTTTTAGCTTTTATTTGAGGTGTAATACAAAAGAATCTGTTCAGAATTCTCTGCTCTTTAGAGATAGAGGAGTTTGTAAAGAACTTGAAAATACTCAAACATCTAACAGACGGCAAAAGTTCGAAAAGATTGTTCACCCAAAAATGAAATTCTGTTTTCATTAACTCATTCTCATGTTGTTCCAAACCAGTACAGCTTTCTTTCTGTGAAATTTTCAAAAGCGCTACGGTCTGTACAACGTTGACTTTTACTGTATGAACAGAAAAAAAAAAACACTGTCAGTCAGAAAGTCAGTCATATAGTACAGTATTTTTTTAATAAACTATCCCTGCCAGACTTTAATTGAACTACCAAAAACTGGCAGTGTATGTTGTTTTGTCTGCTCCACTTCATAAAAGTCTGCTGTCTCCTCTCGCCTACTTTGTTTCTGCTTGTCTCGCCTTCTTTGCAGCTGATATGCAAAAGAGCTCAGTGAGCCAGCACTGCAAAAAAATTCTCCAAAGGAGAGCTATTGACATCTATGAACAATACAAATAAAAGCTTACGGCCCTTTGGGCAGTGAACTACTTTTGAGGCAGTAGCTACATAAAATTGATACAAAATAGCTTATAGAGCTGACTCTGAATTCCAATCATGAACAGAGAAGATGCTTCAGTAATAAGGCACTTACTTTGCAAAAGTATTCACACTTGTGTACACTGCCAATGGCCTTAGGTTAAGACTGTTACGACTAAACAGCTGGCTTGCATTTGTTTTGCTGGACATTGTTGCTGTGTTCAGCGCATAATTCTGTGCTGGAGATTTAAACTATATTCAGTCAGTTGGAAATTCAGGCTTTATGCCATAACACTGCAGGTTCCTCTATTGTGTTTTTTTTTTTACTTCAGACCTGATAAATGCAATGCAAATTCTGTTTGCTGTGTACACTAATTCAGCAATGAAACAGTTAACCTAAAAATTAAAATCCTGTAAATGTTTTCCAAACCAACATTGGACACCACTGACTTTCTTTAAACATGAAAAAAATAAACACTTATTCAAAATATATTTGTTTTACATGAAAAAGAAATGCTTGTCAAATGTGCTGACAGCTGTTTGAACAACTGTCAACTAAATGCTTTTAAATGTCATTACTGACAATAAGATAAGCTATTAAAAATTCACTTTATAATTCCAAATACAGGCCACACCTGTTTGAATAGACGATTAGCTATAAACCTGTTTGATTCTAGCAATTAGTGTTGTGTTTTTTAGTCTAGCTGTGTGGCTGCATTTGTAGTCAGGATTTATGAGGAAAATTCATCAACACCTTTTTGTAAATCATGGAAACACTAAAGCGGCCTTCAGGCATGCCTGTGGTAGAGCTTCCCACGTCTCCTGCATGCCATTGCCATGAGTTGTATAACCAAAGTGCAAACAAGAAGCAAGGATAGACGTTTTGGAACGACACCTAATTGCCCACGGTGACCTGCTGATTGATAGTCGGGCGCCACGGCGGGAAACAAGCAGAAATATGCGACGAGTTCCGAGCGTCTCTCGCGCCTCAGGGCGCGCATGATGATTATTTCACGTGCACCCGCAATCATCCGAACTGCGACTGACAGTGAGGGTGAGAGGTCGGCCGCAATCCAAATCAAAACCCACTTAATATCCGAGTCTACAGCGGACTGATTTTAGAGATTATTATGCCAGCTTGATGGAATTGTTACCAAGAAAAGCTTGGCTCACGCGTGCATTGTTCAAGACTACAAGCTTTTAAACACTTGTTCACTCGCTGTATAGGAACGAAAAGTTTAAAATCCGTCTTATACCAGGATTAATAGATTTTTTTTCTATACAAACGATGACGTTAACATCATTTGCCGAAACATTTTGTGTTATTGACCGTTCGGATGTGTGCTTGACTTTTTTCCACACACAAACACACACACAAAAAATCTAAAGTTTTAGATAAATGCGAAAAGTACACATGGAGCAAAAGTTAATTTCCCTAGAAACGTAATAAATGACAAGTGCAGCTTTTCTAGTCACTTATTTTCATATGTGATCATCTGTTTGTCTTTCTTAAGGTCTTTAGAGGTGAAAGCGTTTTGTGTGTAACGCAGACGCATCCGTTTTTCCTTTGAACGCACTGAACTTGAAAAACAGGTCAATTAATGTAGGAAATGTGGTATCAGCGACTGTTAGCAGACTAATCAGGGTTTCATCCGTGCGAACAAGAATGAGCCATTTAAACCGCAAGCAAAACAATAGCCTATCTAAAAACAACAACAGTTTATTGACTTTATTGCGGTGCATAATAACGATTATAGATAGACCGGGTCATTCGACACTCATTAGGCGAATAGCTGAGGGAGGGAAAACTATTCATTTTTGTTGCAATGAAAATATCATTATTTACATATCGAGTGGGAAGAACAGGAAATAAATAATAAACTATTTACACGGGAACACACCAAACAGGCTCGTTCTGATCACTATACACTGGCTGAAACAAATTTTCAACATCTTTTCGGCAGCAGTGAACTGCGAAAGCTTGCCTCACCACACATTAGGATCAATGTAGGTCCATAACTTATATGATAAACAGTCGTTTTCCGTTGCCAAGGGAACGCCAAACCCTATTCCCTTCAACGGACTACTTGAACATCTTACCCGAGCAATTCCATCCAGTTGGAGTCTGGCAGTCGCTGAGAGAGGACGGGAAAGCGCCAAGTTGTTGCACGGGGAAAGTGGCGAGAAAGGACAAGACTGCAATCCATACCCAGTGTCCCACTATCCGGCTCCACTGGTGCGGACTTCGGGGCTCGTGTAGGGCCGCCGCCACCGTGACACCCATCTCAGTTCCCCCGACACTGCTCACAGACGCGCAACGACAGCCCTGGTCCTAATGTTGTCAACTTTGCCGGTGCGCTTAAGAGCCAAGAGAGGGACATTTTCCGACGGAAGGAGTGTGCCCCATGAAGCAGTTGTTTCTGGATGACCAGAGCGAGGATCCGCCCGGAGCGAGAGGGTGCAGATGCGGAATGAGAGAGAGAGAGGTCTGGGTGCGATGACAGGGGAGGAGATGGAGGGAAGTGGGTAAGCGAGATGTTCAAAAAGCCAGGCAAAAATAAAAAGACGCGAGGGGTGTTTTTAAGGAGCAGAAGTGGGGCACAAAAATCATATATCCCATTCGAGTGACATGCCGAAGTTACAACATCCACTGAGGCGCGGCTTAGAGAGACTGTCCTCCGTCCTCACTCCGTGCGCTCGCGGAGAGCCGTGAGTTTGTCAGAGTCTCGCGGAGGGCCATTCCTCTGTACCTGTGAACCACAATAACGCACTGAAGGCGAGCGGCAGGTTTCCAGACCGCTTTGGATCACGTGTTCGCAAGGAACCGGGAGGGGCGGGACGATGCCGTGCCTCTGATTGGTCGAGAGGGATGCAGGAGTGTCAGGAGCGAGGCGATGGTCCAGCTCGAGCATATCGACGTCCAGTGCAGAATAGTGTACCCTGTAGTCTACTTTAACAGGGCTTTGGTTTGCAAACGCGTGGGCGAAGGGCCATGCCGAGTACGTCTTCTCAGTAATTGAGCACTGCTGCTCTGAGCACGATGGCAGCAGACATCGATTGGAAACTTGCAGCGTTGTGAAATGATCCCCGTGTCCTAAACAAAAGACTTACAGCATTAGACGAGAGAACCGAGGGACCAGGCGGAGTTCACGACTGCCTCAGCTCTCTCGGATGATATCGGCGGTGGAAATAGATATGCACAGACGCTTTAATGGATACGGAGCAAAAGAAACTACCCTTTTACCGACATTTAATGACGCAATATGTCGTCCCCGAAAAAAAGCTCAGTTTTTGTCGCAAGCAATTTGTAGCCTATATATCGACTTACACAAAGTACAGCTGGTTTGACTATACGTTTTTTATCACTTAAATACTCAAATAACGCACAGTGTTGTTGCACCCGTTGCTCATATAGGACAGTACACGATACCTGAATACCTGATCAAACTTGAACGGAGTGCAACAACGACTAAAAGATCAAAACCCCCAGAGAGAGGCGCAGCGAGAAGGGCACAAATATGTAGTCCCTTATGCCTCATTTAAAAGGTATGGCATTATGTAACACAACATCAAACAATTACAATTTATTAAAAGAAAAAAAAAAAAAAACGAGAAAAACATTTGAGACTGAAACACATTTGCAGCCGATTAAATGTACAAATACAGTGGTGGCCAAAATTGTTAGAGAACACTAGTATTTTCACCAGTTAAAATGGTCAGTTATTTCTATCTTTTGCTGTAGTATTTCAGTAGGAAATATCAGTTTACATTTCCAAACATACATTTTGCCATTAATTGTAATAATCTAGTAAGATTTTTGTTTGCACAAGGAGTCTGAAAGCCTCATACTCCACACAGAGATCTGATCTCATCATCATCCAGTCTGTCTGGAATGACATGAAAAAACAGAACAAACTGAGACAGACTAAATCCAGAAGAATTGTGACAACGTCTCCAGGATGTTTCAAGAAATCTACATGCAAATACAGTACTGTGGCACTTGTTTAAAAATGCTGTAAAATGAGGATGCTGCCAAAAAAAAAAAAAATAATTCTTTATCAATTAACTTCTATTAACTAAATAAAATCAACATGTAATTAAATCAACATTTTGTGTGACCATCCTTTGCCTTTAAAGCAGCTTTTGCCCTAGGTGCACTTGCACATAGTTTTTCAGGAAGCTTTGCAGGTAGGCGTCTTATAGTATCTTGGAGACGTTGCCACAGTTCTTCTCGATTTAGTCTGTCTCAGTTTGTTCTGTTCTTCATGTCATTCCAGACAGACTGGATGATGATGAGATCAGATCTCTGTGTGGAGCACTGGCTGTTGTCAGACTCTTTGTGCAAACTGGATTATTACAATTAATGGCAAAATGATTGTTTGGAAATGTAAACTGTTATTTCCTACTAACACACTAAAGCAAAATATAGAAATAACTGTCTTAAAACCATTTTTTTAGTTGGTGAAAATACTAGTGTTCTAATAATTTTGGCCACCGTACCTTTGTTGCACAGTGTTTCAAAAAGCATCAATGTTTAATGTTTAATGTTTGACTATTGAACCAAAGAGGATTTAAAAAAATAAAAGTGAATCTTAACACTTTTTTGTTCAATGTTCAAGTAGATGCATGTTTTGTCAGCAACATAATAGGTCTTCATTAAACTTGAATATTATTACTGTTATGTTCCCCATTTGTTTCAAAACTGCTCAAGCTCAGTCAGACAGCAAGGAGCTTGTGAGTGGACAGCCTTTTTCAAGTCCATCCATAAATCTGCTGATGAGTCTGATGGCCAAAAAACTCAATTTTGGTCTTATTAGACTGTAAAACTTTAGTCCATCTGGATTCATTATTCTCCACATGTCTTCTGGTAATCTGTAGCCAAGATGTCATTTGAATTTTTTAACAGTGGCTGTATCTTTGCCACTTAATAAAACTGTAAGTGGCGAAGCACCTGGACAACAGTTGTTTAATGCAGAGTTTCTCCAAACTCAGCCTGTAATTTCATCAGATTTGTCACTGGTCTCTTGGTGGCCTCCCTCACCAATCTTTTTCTTAGACACTGAGTTTTTAAAGATGTCATCATTTACCCACCTTCACTGTTACAAACTTGTATGACTGACTTTCTTCTGTGTATCACAAAAATACAATAAATACTTTTTTTCCATCAAAATGAAAGCAGCATTGATCAGGGTACTGAAAAGCATCATAAAACTTTTCTTGACTTAGCTGTTTAGCTTTGGTTACAAGACAAAGGTGAACCAGAGGTGTTTGATGTTACTGATGCTAAACCTATGGAAGGCAGTTCGAGTCGGAATGTATTTTTGTGTGTGTTTTTAGTTCTTTTAGTTAGTGTAACAAGGTTAAAATTGTTTTGTTTCACTAGATTTTCCTGTTCATAAGCATTTAATGCTGTTCTATAATTGTTTAAACCAGTTGTTCTAAAATACATTAAAAAAGGGTCTGTAAGGAGGTGATGGTGTTCAACTTTATAACAGATAAAAACATGTTTACAGCCTGGTACAAAAAGGGGTTTTGGTTTTTACAGCTAGTTTTGCCCTTCATGAAAACTCTGAGGGGGGTGAATTTTTTCTCACCCGTTTAAATTATTTTAAGCGTTAAAATTCTGCATGATTAAGGGCGTGGCCACTTGAGTGACAGGTGTCAGGCAGCCGTCACATTACCTCAGCTTATTCCAGCAGTTGAACTTGGCATCTCAGCCGTGTTATTGCGTTTGTTTTTTCTTAGGGTGTTACTTTATCAGGATTATTTTAATAAATTTAAAAACCAGACATCCACCCACGTCCCACCTCTTTGTCCATTTTCTATTTTCCTGGAGTGACGCGCGGTGACACGCTTCCAAAATGGCGACGACAGGCCCCGCCCAACTTTTGCTTCAACAACTCTTCTCAAAAACCTACGAGTGACGTTACTGACACTATGTCCATGTTTTTTACAGTCTATGGTTCCATGCTACAGATTAGTTGTTAGCATCGGTTGAAAATAATTCACACACAGAAATACACAATGTTGTTTTATTTATTTATTTTTGTTATTTACAGATGTAAGATCATATATACTTAACATACATGTTTCGTTGTTGTGGATTGGTATACTTGGGAATGTTATTTTGGGAATGTTATTTAAAATACATTCTCTATGCAGACCCAATCCGGCGCTCTCCTGTTGTTCTTCGCTAATTTTCAACACAACGCAGACTACCGAAGCAGGCGGTTACATTAGGAAACCACAACATTTTCATTTTGGATGAATTATTTTTCTTTTCCCAGAACTTTTAAGCTCACTGGCCTTCGTGAAAATAAATATTCTCAGTTTTCCACTAATGTAACTCATTTTGAAGGCTGTTTGAGTGCAGAACTAATAAATGACGACAACATGCTGACATGACTCATCTATCAAATTCATGTCAGCAAATAAAAAGATGAACAAACTCAATTTCATTTTCTTAGAAATGTTGTCATACAGTATATGTGTTTCCCAATAAGCTGTCTTTAGACGTCTCTTTAAGTGTATGAGCACTTTTGGAAAAAAAAGGTTAGAAACATGTTGCTTTAACAGTTTAAAGTTGGACTTCTGGGCATGTCCTCAAGAAAAATTACGATACTCTCCACTGTTCATCTCTCTTCTACCTGATCATTCCCACATTTCTCCTGGAGTCTGGCTCCATACCAGCTCTAGTATTATTAGCACGGCTCAGAGCTCCTCTGGAGAGCAGCTGGCTCTGGGCTATCACCGACAGACACTCTTGACAGATAAAACAACACACCCTTGCCATAGGATTTCTGTAGTTTTCTCAATGCGGTATCATGTATCAAATGATGGATCTGACCTTGTAATTAAGACTATGGAACATGAATTAATCATTTGGTTTTGTAGGAGACAAGGAAAGGTTCATGTCCTTTACAGGACCTGTTCAGAAATAGGAAGAAAACCGCACTCTAAAAATGCTGGGTTCAAAACAACCCAACTTTGGTTATTTGGCAAACCAGCGCTGGGTAAATATTGGACAGAACACATGCTGGGTTATTTTGACCCAGCTGGTTGGGTTAAATGTTTTACTCAACATGCTGATTTGTTTTAAGTTAACATTTTTTAAAATTATTATATTACTGGCTTATCACACACACAGTATTATCACACAATCAAAATATTAAAATTTATTATTAATCAAGAACATCCATGGACAAAAATATAAAACAAATTAATTACATTAGGGTGAATACAGCATAGTTTACAATATTACATACATTTAAAGTCATGTAACAAGAATTTTAGAAATAAAAAATGTAAAATTTAAAAGTACCATTTTAATTTGTCGGTGTCTGCGAAATCGCTGGTGATGGTCTGCTGTTCGCCAGGGGAACTACAGTATGAACCTCAGATTGTCGCCTCACATTTCACTCATTGCTGAAAGATGCCATGACTGACTCCATAACCTGCCCATAAACAAATAAGAGAACATATTTTAACATCAAATTAAATTCAGTATTATACCGAATGAAATCAATTTATGCTATTTAAAGCAAAAGGCATTTCCATCATGCGAAACGACCGCAGCTGACTCATCCTTGTATGTTGCGTTGCATGAAATTATAATTTACAGCATAGTAAAGACTTTATAAATGAAATAAAAGGTATACAAACCTTTATTTCGCTGAAGTACAACAACAAATTGGCGGCGCTGAGAACTGCTCTCTCCTGTAGAGGACGCAAAAAGCCCACGCTCTGACTGTAACTCAGCAGCTGGGGTGTTTTGTCGAAGACATGTTCAACCCAGCGGTTGGGTAGAAAAAATAACTCAATAAAAAAAAAAAATGCTAGAATTTTTTAGAGTAAAGAAAAACTACTCAGCACCTGGGTGAAAATCTTAAAAACAAGCCAATAAAATGGCCCAGCAGGCTGAACCCAGCATTTTATAGAGTGTGTAAAATATATTCAAACCAACAGCAATGGTAAAAAGTTTAGTTTTGAATGACTACATTGCATTTTTATGACCATTATTTCACTGGAGTTGAGTCCTGACATCTTTATTCTTATCAGAGCCATAAGAAATTAAACAACTTTAAAAAGGAATCTTGGCAAGTCTCCCTCAGCTGCTTTTAGTTATTTGATATAGCAAAAATACCCAGAATCAATGAACACCAAGAATCCAACATTTTCAAAGGAAATATACGGTATAATGTGGGTTTAATTAAGCGTATTAAATAGTAATGGTGTCAAAGATAAAACGATAAATTAGGTTTATAGAAGCTTGCCTTTGTTCTCCCCAGACTGTTTAACCTGGACTTACTTCACAGTGCTGTCCTCTGTATATTCTTCCCCTCGTGGGTGAAGACACATTTACTGTAGTTTGTGGGCCACTGTTCAGTCGCAGCATTGGTTTCTGCATTACAACAACTGTCCCCATTCCACCCAGTTAGATCCATACATTTTATAAATCATTTACATCACATCTAACATGCCATCTCTCACCAAGACTGGAAAAATCCCCTGTGGAACATACTTGGAGAGTTGACATGGCAACTGGAGTCTCATGGTTTCATTATATGTAAGTCTTCGCTGGAGTAGTATATGGTGAGCAGGGTAATGAGGAAGGCAGCCTGGGGACCGGTGAGAAGGTCACATCTCTGGAGGGAGCGTGTGGTTTTTGAGTCTTCTAGCAGCATGGGATCCGTTAATGATGCAGGCGTTTTAAAACGCTCCCTTAGGTTCTATTGGTGCTTTGGTAGTCCTGCTGAGAAGCTCTTCTCTTTATCTGTGTATGTAAAAAAAATGCCAAGCATATCACATGAATAAATTATAGATATTGATCTTCTTTGCATGGGATCGTTTAGGAATGTATGTTCTGAAATGACTCTATAAAACGTTAAATTCTTAAACTGACAGTTACATACCCAAGATGCCTGCACTGTAGTTTTGTATTATTAATAATCTCCCATTAGAACAATAGCTCAGTATGGAAAATTGTAAATCACTTATTACATAACTGTGCCACAGGCATGCAGTCTATAATCCATACAGACTCTAAGTGAATAATGTAGTCATTTGGAGATATTTATGAATTAATTGATTTGTTTTCACAGTTGAACTCCTGCTTACCAATGGAACAGTTTTTTTCTCATTCCCTCATAATGCAGAGTCGACCAGATGTTTTTGTTCTCTGCTGCTGGATATTGCACACAGACTTCAGTACAGCTGTGAATTTTCTCAGCAGTGACAAATTGATTGCTATTCTCCTTCTTGGACATCCTAGACAAATGCTAAGGAAATGATATGGCTTGTTGGGAATATTTAGGAATTCACTCATTTGCATCCACTTTTGAAATTTTCAATGCAGCATGCAACATTTGTCATTAACTCTTAGTAGTAATGTAAATAATGTATGCAATTATTTACCCTAAAACTCTCATTTTCTCCTCTAACTTCAAAATGTGTTTGACTTTCTTTGCACATTCGCTTTGTAAACACACTGTCTGTGCTTCTGCCTACATCATGTGGGACTCTTCCATAAAGATGCAGAGCTAGTGCAAGACAAGCATTTGTGGCTAAAAAGTATATACAGTGGAGGTCATAAGTTTACATACACCCTGCAGAATCTGCAAAATGATAATAATTTTACCAAAATAACAGGGATCATAAAAATGAATGTTATTTTTCACTGGTGTCAAAAGTATTCACATTCATTACTCAGGTAGAAGTATAGATACTAGGGTTTAAAAAGACTTCTGTAGAAGTTGAAGCTTCTCAAGCTTTTTACTCAAGTAAAAGTGTAAAAATACTGGTTTCAAAACCACTTAAAGTGTAAAAGTAAAAGTAATTTAAAGAAAAAAAATGCCATTAAGGACAAAAGCTTAGGCCGCGCCACAGGGGCCTATTGTGCGTTACCCCACCCCCTCAAAAAAATAACATTTTAAAGGCCATAATGACTATAATGTTATATTTGGGATGCACTAGGCTACCTGTTTCAGTCGCATACATGCCCATTGAAAATTAACGCATTTTAGTACAATGCAAATACATTAAAGAACCATATATGTGTACTACTGAGCATTAACGTGTTTCATGGAACGAAAGATATGTTGACTAGTTGCCTATAAGTATTATAATAGTGCAAAAAGTCAAACTTCAGAGGCATGTCATCAATAACCTTTACTGGAATGTAAATGTACATCCAAGCTTAGCTGCAGGAATCTGTGAGGGCAACAGAAAAGGAAATTTGTGTACCCAGGGCAGGCTTAGTAACAATTATCCTTGTATGGTTGTCTATATACAATAAACATTAGTGCTGTCAAAATGAATGATTAATCCAAGTGATTAATCAAAAAATAAAAAAATACCTCATAATCCTAATACCTTCCTGATCGGTACCTTCCTGGTATGTAATATGCTCAATCAGATAATGGCAACAATGTCACATTTAACTAGAAGATGTAACAAACACTTTTGATTGGTTACAAAGTTAGTATAGCCTACTTATCACAACATTGTCAATCGCGTTGTCAATTGCAAACACTAATTTATTAAAAGGTCTCTCTACCGAACTACCTACTGTAGCTTAATTTGCGGAGGACGAAGAGAAAGCAGAAACCCGTTTTATAAATGATCCAGTAGTGGAGAACTTTTGAATAACTTTTAAAAAATAATCTTTTTTTTTTATGTGATGACAAGCCGGAATGAAAACAAGCCGAAATGAAATAGGAGTTACGAGGCACTTTTTTTTTTAAATGTAAGGAGTAGAAAGTACAGATAATTGTGTGAAAATGTAATGAGTAGAAGTAAAAAGTCGGCTGAAAATAATTACTCTAGTAAAGTCTAGATATCCAAAAGGTAACAAAGTATTTGTACTTTGTTACTTGACACCTATGTTATTTTTTTATTTAGTACTGACCTGAATAAGATATTTCAAATAAAAGAAGTTTACATATCATCCAGCTGTTTATATATTTCATTTATTTTTTGTTCAGTGATAGTTGTTCATGAGTCCCTTGTTTGTCCTGAACAGTTAAACTGCCTGCTGTTCTTCAGAAAAATTTTTCAGGTCCCACAAATTCTGTGGTTTTTCAGCATTTTTGTGTATTTAAACCCTTTTCAACAATGACTGCATGATTTTGAGATCCATTTTTTTCACACTGACAACAACTGAGAGACTCATATGCAACTATTACAGAAGGTTCAAATGCTCATGATGCTCCAGAAGGAAAAACAATGCATTAAGAGCCAGGGGTGTAAATTTTTGAACACAATGAAGATTCATTTTTCTTATTTTGCCTAAATATCATATATTTTTTTCATTTAATACTGCCCTTCAGAAGCTACAGAAGGTAACTGCATGTTTCCCAGAAGACAAAATAAGTTAAATTGACCCTGATCTGACCCCCCGGCTCTTAATGCATCGTTTTCCCTTCTGAAGCATCAGTGAGCATTTGAACCTTCTGTTTTTTAATGAAACTGTTTTGTGTCCATCAGTGCAGTATTTTAAAAGTTAAATGTAATTGTGCTTTCAAAACTGAAATGTGTAAAATTTTCATTTTATACAACATTTGAATGGACTTTGTATTTTGTCTTCCAAAATAAAACTGTTAATTTACCATCTTGAGCATGCTTTGACACTTTTTTAAAATGTTTTTCATTGATTATTAATGTGTAAAACCACAGTGTTTATCTGTAGAACATGACTGTCATTGCAATAACCTAGGAAAAATCTGTAAAGTGAGGGTTTTACACTGTAAAAAAAAACTGTCCAATTACTGGCGGCAGTGGCTGCCAAACAAAAACCTACAATTAAAGTAAAATATCTTAATTTTAGAACGAAAAATTCTGTAAAAATATTATTTTTATAATTATAGTTTTTGTTTGGCAGCAGGGCTGACCGGGGTTTTTTGCAAGATTTTTTTACAGTGTTTTCATGTATAATGACTCATTCATACTGTGAAAATATTTTTCAGATATTTTTTCTTTCTATTATCCGGGCATCCGGGCTAAAAAGTGGCTCTTGAACACACCGCAAAAGTTTACAACTAAAACATATAGTTTTTACCTGTGTGAGAGGAAATAACAGTCTACATCTGCAGGTGGCAGTAGTCTACATTTGTCATTCAAAAAGGGATATACAAACCCTAAACAAAGCAGCACTTGCTTACAATCTGAATAAAAGTCATATTGATCACCTTCTTTGTTGCAGACGGTCATGATGTTGATGTATTGGAATGCTCAGGTGGGATGACGTAAAATTAGAACAGCCTTTTGTGTGGGTCCTCTTTACTTTGTCAACTGCTTTTTTTTTCATGTGAACTTGCTCACTAAGTTGAACAGCCATTTAGAGTGAGTGAACATGCTAAATTGGCTTAAAGCTGCGGGCGGTATGAAACACACCACAAAAACTGAGCTGACAGACTCTCAGGGATAGTCTGACCGCTGGTTTGGTGTGTCATGACCTTTAGTGTGGCATGATTCTGTCTGGCACAGTATCAGAATGGTGTATCTCTTTACCTAATTTACAAAATTATCACATCAAAGCATCAGTTAGCACATCACCATGCAACTTCACACCTCTAAACTGATGGACCACATTATCTCAACACAAGCTTGAACATGGCCCATTTCACGAGCTCTTTAATCACAGCCCTGTCACACCATAACTTGGCTATGGGTGAGTCTCGCCAATCAGCTATAGTCACGGGTTACTGCCAGTTCAGAGTCTTATCGACAGCAGTAAAAAATAACAGCACCTCTGGCAAACTGCCACTTCCAGCTGTCGGCTAGGGGCCCTGAAGGCCTGCTGTGGCACAGACTGACAGAGAAGGTGCTTGTTTCACACAGGATACGAGATGACGGTGTGAAATACGAGTACAGAGACCGTCCCATCCAGTTATTGAGGAACACTATAGTAGAGTTTGGATTAAAATAAGTAGCAGACAAAATGAAAGTGTATGGTGACAAGCGGTTGTCAAGCTCCAAAAAGGATGCAGACAAAAAGCATTATCCATTGCAGTTTATTGTGCATGAATGCAACTGAAGATGAGCGATATTGACTGGCAAGCTGTTATCTGAATAACTGCTATTTGTGGACTACCAACATGTAAACAATAACTTGATACCAGCTTGTTAAAGCTACACAGCATCTATTTTTACCGTAATCTATTGATCAGAAAGTCCCTCACCAAGACGTCATGGCCTCGTGTGGCTTGTATGATGATCAATAATCACCTTAAAAATGCTTCCATTACTAACCGGTTAAACGCAAATGCGGCTTTAAACACAGCTTTTCTTATCTGAAGCAGAGAAGAAATTATTTAGCTGTTATATTTTCAATCACTGATTAAAACCAAGCTAATTTCTATGATACAAGTGACATAATCACTGCAGTTGTGGACTCTGCCTGTAGCAGTGCTATTTAAAGCAAAGATGACTCAGGTTTTGAACCTGAAAATGAGTGTTAATGTTGTAGCACTCCAGCTTTAAAAAGACACTTGGATGAAAGCCACTGTTCCTGAGTTTCTCAATGCACTCGTTAACACATTTGTAGTGGACAAAGTAGTGGAAACTGGAATAAAAGCAAAGGTGTTAAGGACAGAAGACTGCCATAATGAAAGTGCACAGGCACTTATGTCTATTAACCTTCAAATGATTACGAGGATCAGTCAAGGACTAAGCATTACAATCAAGAACTTAATTAAAAATGTATTTTATATTCATTCATACATAGATTAAACTGATTTGCTGATCAACATTCATGATACCCAACACTGCTACCTGGAAAAAGTACCTCTGGGAACTTTTTTGCGAGACGCAAAATACATACCAATAAGCAGTGTGCGATTTGCCGGGGGAATGGGGGGATATCCCCCCCTTTGGTCATCCCCCCGGTGGGGATGAAAACCCACTCAAAAGTCCCGATGTAAATCAAATGATTCACGATACGTGTTTTGAATTCCTGTTCTGAATCAAATGATTTTCCATATGTGTTTTGAATTCATGTTCTGAATCATATGATTTGCCATACGCGTTTTGAATTCCTGTTCTGAATTAAATGATCTGCGATATGCACTTTGAAGTCTTGTTCTGAATCAAATGATTTGCAATTCTGTTACGATTCATGCCGCTGCTGCTCCCTCCTTGCGCCACTAGAGGGAGCCACCACTGTACTCTGGACCATATCACAAACTCCATTTCCCATAACCATTTTCCTGCCTGACTTCCTGTGATCTATCACCTCTACACCTGTCAGCCATTACACCTAATCACACACACACACACACACACACACACACACACACTATAAGAAGCCCTTCACACCCTGTACACATTGCAAAGTCTTGTATTCCCCTGGTTACAATTCCGAGCGTTATTTCCTGTGGTTGTTTTCTCCGTTGCTGACTCTGTTTGTTTTCCTGTTTCCTGATTGTTCTCCGCCTGCCTACCAACCTTCCTGCTTTGTTTCCCGGACTACTCTGTTTGCTAGCTGCCTGCCTCGACCCCTTACATGGACTTTATTACTCTTTGGATTATCTGCGTTGTTCCTGTTTGCTCCCTACTGACCCTGCCTGTCTACTACAGACAGATGGATGCAGATGGATCCCCTTCCATCTGACACCTTCGTTACAGATACGTGCTTTGAATTTTCGTTTCGAAATCAAATTATTTGCGCTTCGCGATCCGATTGGAGCGCTTTGAACAGTGAATCATTTTGCAACGCATTGGTAACTGATTCATAGTTTCGAAAAGCTCTCTATATAATTTCTTTGTTGTCTGAATAAGAGTGGAAATGAAATAATTCCATAATAGGCCCAACTTACAATGTTTTTATTAAATTGTGACCATGTTAGACATTAACGTCGTATTAAAAACATTTCATGACATGACACTCATTATCTGGTACTTGCTTAAAAAGACGGGTTTATAATGTGCATTGTTAACAGATTACTCTAGGTTAATTAGGCTATAGCCTTACTGGAGTTGGTAAGTACATATCACTGCAGTTTCCAAAAGAAATGAACACTAGAGTCGGTAAAACAGCGAGCACTTGTAATGTGAAGTCGTATTATTTTTTAACGTTTAAAATTTCAGACTCAGTGTGCAATGGACTACTTGCACAACTACTTCTGCATTCTACTTGTTACGGCTCGGTTGTTTCCAGTCAGCATTTAGCACACGTATACGCATGAGAACGCAGATTATTACTACATTTTAGGACTGGCATTTCTTTAAAAAATACAATTAATTATATTCTCTGAGTTAACATGAATTATCTTCAACCTGCTGAAATGTCACTATAAATATATTTCCTTTCCGTATGTGCATTATGAATAATAAATAAATAAATATATTTACCCACTAACCTGCTGCATTCTCATGAACAGTATTTTTCTTTTACTGATCATATTTCATACCTGTTATATGTACATTTTAAAAAACACCCTTTTGAAAATAACTATAGTAAAAGTGACGTTTTTTCAGTTTTTACCATTTGTATAACAATACGTGTACTACAAATAGCATTAAACTGTGGTCATTGTAGTAAAACCCGAGTTAATTTTCAGTTTTATTTGAAGTAAAACCATGGCTAATTTGTTTGTGTGCATCAGTGCTCTTACTCCGAGCACCTACTGTTTATTTCATTGTTTAAAATGGCTGAATGCATGTGCGGTAACTGCCTTTTTTTAATAATGTTAAACATTTATTTTTTAACAGTAACACGTTGGCAGTGGGACTACTTTGAATATTCATATTTTGGCATTAGGCTACATACAGTGAAATGATGACACAGAATAGTCACTAAACATATTTAATACAAATCAATAAAGGTTTATTATAAGCTTACTCATCAGATCTCACAAACACTGCAGCGTCGTGGAGCACTGACACCCTCTGGTGAAACATTTAAATATGATTACCAGCCACCACTATCTTATATCGGTTTATGTTGGATTAAAACTTCACCTTTCGTTGAGTTTGGAAGATTCTGTAAACAGTAATCATCTTCTGTCTCTGAATATTTCGGATTTTGAAATCATCCCGCGAACTCTCATTTTATTCAGCGTTTAAGTCAAGTAGATGATTACAGCACACTGAAAATGTACATAACCGGAAATAACTGAGCCGTAACATTTCACGGAAGTGTGTCACGAGGCTCAGTGCAAGTAGTCCGTGGCCTTCAGTATGTGGAATTCCTGGGATACGAATTCCCTTCAAAAACCTGACTCCCGATGAAAGAGCTGAAACATTGAAAAACAAGCTGAAACAGCATGCTTGCGATTGTGTTTTTACGCCACATTTGCTTTCGTGCATACCATCAGTATTTCACATCTTGCAAAAAATTTCTAGAGCTACGTTTTCAACATGAGACCAGGTTGCAACATTTATGTTGACACTCAATTAGTCTTCAGACTCAACTTCTAGACAGAGATGTCTGATAACTACAGTTTATATTAGCTTAATGACAAAAACAACACTTTCGAAATGCTTATTAAAAAACGCTTAGAATAAGTTTATTTTAAGTTTAGTGTAAGTGTATTAATTGAAATGAGGTGAATGAGCTGAGTAAGATAATGAGAGACGAACTTGGTCGTTTTCATTTATGGAGCAAAAAAGCAAGTACCGTTCCACAGAGGAAAGGAACAGGCTGAAGACACTTTCAAGCACATTAATTTCAAAGAGATGTCAGAACTATGTCTTCAAACAGTTTTAATAACATTACCATTTCTATTTTAATAACAGTACCACTTAGAGATCAGTGATTTATACACACGATTAAGCAGATCAGATGTTCTCTGTGCTAAATTACTTCAATTTCAGGGTTTGAATTTACATTAAACCTGTCATTGGAAGTTCTCATCATTGAAAAGACTGGATTAAAAAGCTATATTCATTTTACTGTGAGATTTATGAGCTCAGCCACTTTCAGATTTCTCAACCTGTAAATTTGCACTTCCTCAAACTTTTACTTTTCAGTTTTTTTATTTGTTTACCATCCACTGAGTGTAATTTCCAGCAAGTGTAACTCGTCCACAGTAGGGAAAAACCACCACAGCAAAGTGTTCGTTTGGAAATCTGAGCGACATAGAGCTTTCTGATACTTTGTGAGGCTGATCGAGCTGCCTGCAGAAATGTCACGCTCTCTGGCTGTGAAATCCAACTCCTCCTTCTCCTTTTTCTGGCTAAGCTGCTACGATGAAAAATATTGATTCACCATGGGGACACAAAACAGCCTTATCTGCCGAACCTTTGTGCTCCACAGGCTTTACCCATCAACCCCTGCACAGCCTCACGGGTTTATTGCAGAAGTCTTAAAGCACCCCACGCTGCCTCTTGTGGACATTAAAGCAACTGCAACAGCACTTCTGAACACTATCTATCTATCTATCTATCTATCTATCTAATAAGTTTAAATGATTCACAAATGTATTTTAAATGACATTGAAGTTCTAAGAAATAAAAAGTGGTGTTTTATATGGTCAGAAATTAACTTTTCATTAAGGGACAATATTTGTGCTTTCTACATTTGTTAGAGCAATTTTTATAATCACCTTAATATTATAAAAAACAGACTATGTTGTTTTTAATGTCAAATACTTAAATTTGCCCAATTACTTTTAATCAATATTTTAAATTGTTGCCAATAACAAGACTGTTTAAAATTGCATCTGAATTATACATGTAAAAAACAGGAGCTCATAGGGCTGCAGTATTATGACAAAATCGTTGTTGTAGGTTACTGCTCTTTGTATTGTAATAATGATTAGTAATATCAATATAGAAAACAATATGAAACGTTTTTGTTTTGGGCATGTCACATCCTGGCTTCATAGACCAACATGTTGGTCCATGACGTTAGCCAAGTCTAGCACAAGTTATGCAAAAAGTCCTGTTATGTTTACTGAAGCAACGCAATTAATCTATAATTTACATAGTATCCACACTGTGTTTATGATGAGGGAATTCATGGGCGTTCGTTCATCAACAGCTCTGCCCTTTTCAGCGCTGACTAATTAAAGCACCTCTGATTGGCCAATGCATTTCTAAGTTCAACAGAAACACATTTGATTGGTTATAAGGCTCAGCGCTGCATATTTTGCACAAATTGACATTTTTCATTTGTTGTAATCGCAACAGCCATAATACGCTGTTTAACTGTTTGTTGTTTTGACTTTGTCTTGAATTTACGGGGCATTTTTGCCACAAGCCCTTGCCACAAGTGTTTCACAAGCCTATTTACATATATGAGCTGTTGTATAATATCCATATTCTAACA
Source organism: Cirrhinus molitorella (assembly GCA_033026305.1). Classification (NCBI taxonomy): domain Eukaryota; kingdom Metazoa; phylum Chordata; class Actinopteri; order Cypriniformes; family Cyprinidae; genus Cirrhinus; species Cirrhinus molitorella. Next base: position 23,130,574 of record CM065122.1, on the reverse strand, counting down.
TATTTCCTTGTATTATCGAGCTGAACATGCCCCCACATACATTACATAAACTGACTTCATCACAATCTCCTAACCTGAACTTCTAAATCATGAACTTTTCAACTAATGGCTTTTAGATCCTCCCACACAATATGAAACATTCGTTAACATTTATGGTATTTAGTGTGCAATTTCTTAGTCAGAGAAACTTACAAAAACTTCTGCTTCACATGTGAATTAGCTGTACTTCTGCTCTGTTTATCAGTACCAGAATAAAATAATATGTTTCTTTATAGCATACATTTAAACTAGGACATATCTTGGAGTAATCATAGAGTATTTAAATAGCTTAATGTGAACAAAAGAATTCAGCCTCTGCCTGCATTCAGTAACAGCTCTGTTATTAAGGCTCTGGTGTAAAAGCAGCAGTTAAAATGTCATACTACAAATAGGTGTTGTGGATTGTGCAATAAACAGCGAGCATTTCATGAGAACAATCAAAGACTGCCAACCACGAACAACACAGCAATATGAGGGCCGCTAAACTGCCTTTAAAATGGCTGTTTAGTAACCCTTGATGGCTCCTTCTCTGTATCCAGCAGAGCCATGAACACCACTGTATTTATGCTTTAAGATATCAAATGTCATATGAGTAAAATATATATGATATAATATACTACATCTAACAGTGTGTTGGAAAATTATCATATCACGTGAAAATGTAGGGGGAAAAATGGACTCCCACATTTTGGGGTTAAAAGAAGGGATTTCAGTGAGGTTTATTTAAGTTGAGATTAAAAATAAATTAGTTCATTCGGGCGTGGATAAAATCTTTCATACCAGGTGATCATGAAACTCCAAAGTCTCCAAAGACTACCTTTTTTTTCATCCTTTTTGTGTACCAGGCTCCTTCAGTTCTTTATTTTTGCAGACATTCAAATTAGCTTTGCGTCAAATACTGAACCCCTGGTGTGAAAAAGGTCCGCTAAAGCTCTTTGTGTGGATTCAGACAAATGTTGGACACAGACCTATACAGGCACGTTTCTTCGTGTTTCTCTACAACGGCCGTCTTGAAATGCAGCGGTGCAGTCTATCTCTAACTCACACACTCACTAGTAATTAAACACCTCAATGAACAGATTAAGAGTTTCCCCATTTGGAAATTTCATTACCATTGCTGTAATTGGATTCCAAATTTAATTAGCACTCCTCTGCGAAACAGCAGGTGATGTTGTGGCGGCAGTCAAAATCTGTCCAAGTACAGAAAGGTCACTGGAAGAGTTTGGCCGCTGTTGTGGCACAGAATGAGAGATGTTACACCTAAACTGATCCTTTCTGACCTGTTGCTCCACATAGAGGTCTACAAACATACCACAATTTGTAGATGTAATAAGGATTTTTGTAATGGAAATAAAGGTCTACACAAATCCACAGAAATGCCCTTGCTATCTTTTTGAATTGTTTTTCTTTTCTTTTTTTTTTGTAACCGAGCTGATAACTGTAAAACTCAGCGCTTGTCACTATCACTATTTTCCCAGCAGTACAACCATTCGCTTGTACAATGACTGACTACAACAATGGAAAAGTCAATATTACTGGGTACTGCATTTTTATATTTAGTAAAATTCTTAACAATGAGATACTAGTAATATGGTGCTGCTTTGGATATTCCAAATCATAGCAACTAACTAACGCGTCTCAGCTGGAATACAGTGCCACAAAAGTGTTTTCAAGCACCACCAGCTGGCCTTTTTAAGAAGAGTGGCTGACATTTTTTCAGCTGGCTAAAAACTCTTTGGTGGACACACGTTATTGAATATTTATTGTTAGGCATATGGCCTATTAGTTTTTATTGCATTTATGCAATATACTGGAGCCAAACCTAAGAAAATAGACCCGAATATTCCACTGCGTTCCTGGACATGCAATTTGCGTTGCTGTAATTCATAGGCGGGTATTATGCTAATTGTGAATGAGCGTGTACTAGCACCCTATTTATGAATGACTGAAATTCATTAACATACAAATCGGACGTTTACGAAGCATTTGTGAATCCGGAGGAGAGTTTTCAGGAAGGTCTGTTTTACGTGCAAATTACTTGATGATGAACTACTATGAATTTACTCATATATTTACGCAAGTTTCATGAATGACGCCCATTGACTGTATGATTTTGAGATCCATCTTTTCAGACTGAGGGACTCATATGCAACTATTACAGAAGGTTCAAACTCTCACTGATGCTTTAGAAGGAAGCACAATGTATTAAGTCGGGGGTGAAAACTTTTGAATTTGAAGGTCAGGGTACATTTAACTCAGTTTGTCTTCTGGTTAACATCTTCTGTAGCTTCTGAAGGGCAGTACTATTAATAATAATAATAAAAATATTTAGGCAAAATAAGAAAAATGCGCACATCTTCATTCTGTTCAAAAGTTTACACCCCTGGCTCTTAAAGGAACACTCCACTTTTATTGAAAATAGGCTCATTTTTCGTTAGCACTTTTAGCATAGTTTAGCATAAATCACTGAATCAGATTAGACCATTAGCATCTCGTTCAAAAATGAACAAATATTTTCGATATTTTTCCTATTTAAAACTTGACTCTTCTGTAGTTACATTGTGTACAAAGACTGACAGAAAATGAAAAGTTGCGATTTTCCAAGCTGATATGGATAGGAACTCTCATTCCGGCGTAATAATCATAGAACTTTGCTGCTGTACCATGGGTGCAGCAGGCGCAATGATATTGTTGTGATTTAATGCAGGGGTGCCCAACCCTGTTCCTGGAGATCTCCCTACTTGCAGACTTTACTTCCAGCCCTTCTCCAACACAGCTGTCTGTAATTATCAAGTGCTACCTAAGAGATTAAATAGCTGGTTCAGGTGTGTTTGATTGGGGTTGGAGCTGAACTTTATAGGATGGTAGATCTCCAGGAACAGGGTTGGGCACCCAACCTTCTGTAATAGTGGTATGTAAATTTTTAAACAGGGTTATTTTTATAAATTCAACTATTATTTTCTCTTGTGGACTATATGCAAACATCTTTTATGTGAAATATCTTATTCAGTACTAGATAAAAAATAACATGCATTTTGTATGACCCCTTTTAATTATTGGTAAAATAATTAACATTTAGCAGATTCTGCAATGTGTATGTAAACTTTTGACTTCAACTGTAGGTTGCAAAAAAATAGAACAATAGTAGAATAATAGTGTAAATATTTAATCTACCAGCAGGGGCTAACTATACCATGCTAACCTTGATCTTGGCACAGTCAACTCTGATTTGATGATATAATCTTTTCCCAAGAAGCATTCTAAGGATTTTCCAAGAAACACACTTCTCCTCAAAATAGCAATGACTTTTCTGTGAGTATTCTTATTATTACTGCTGAGCGCCAGGAGTAATTTACAAAGCCCCTGTGGAAAACCATATATTGGTGATGGCCCTCTGTGATCAGGGTAATAAATGAAATCTAAAACCTATGGGGATACGTTGTCAAAGTAAATCCAGAGCAGATTGAGGCAGGATGACAGAGATAAAAGAACTACCATGAGGCGGCAACCGGTATAAACCTTAATGGCAGACATCGTGGGATCTGTAATTCATTTAAAAGGAAAACAGAAAACCTCCTGAAGACGTCTCCTGGGCGCCTTATGTTAGAGGTCAAGATCCTCAAAGCAATAATTAATCATCATTTATTAGCCGGGAAACTTTATGGTGACTTTCAGTGTTATGTCTTTGTGAGTCTGTTGGCTATAAAGCTCTGAAAAACAGATCCTCAATGTAAAAAAAGGAGCAACAGTTTAGATCATACATACATATTACCTATAAGATTTATTATGTTGGCTCAACTGCATGGCTTTAAATTCAGTACTATGTACTTCATCTCAAGTTTTCTATAAGAAATGGAGAACAAACCACTTAAATTAATGACAACACTGCATGAACACTTTTCGCATGACCACTCATAATACAACAAACACTTAAAGTCTTGATTTGCTACACTCAGACCACAACACATGATAGATGAAACATGAGGACAAGGATGACAATCAAATTAGCGGTCCTTAAGTAGAGGAACAAACACATCTTGACATCACAAGACAGGAAGTTGATAAACATGACAGCAAAATCAACAACTGCACTGTTAATAAAAATGAATGTATTTAATGTATTTTTCTAGCATTATTTTTCTAGCATAATGATTTGAACGTAATTCATGTGTATTGAAGCCTCAATATTATATTCATAGCATTTAATATTCCTTATATTCCAGCTGACAAAAGTAAGCTGCAGACTAAATTCTTGGGGCATATCCATTATCTGATCACTCTCCTTATTACAATTTATTTAGTGTATCATGCTACTTAAAGAATAGTAGCTAGATGTAAAGAAAGTCTAGCTAAACTTTACTGTCAAACTAAGCAATCTCTTGTTGAAAATGTTTCAAGTTACTTTTTACTGCTGTTAACTTGTGAATTTCACACAAGCTGCAAGGAACGAAGAGTGCTATTGATCAGACAGGCTCATTTCACAAGCCCTGGAGGTGTGTGCTGGAGACCACCAGGGACATCAATGAAAGCCCCAGCAAATGACATGGAGATAAAAACGTGTCTATGAAAGCCATTTGAACACACATGGAGGATCAGGGTGCGATAACACGAGAAACAAACAGTCATTATAAGCTGTTCAGGTTCTGGGGGAATTCACTAACAATATATACAGGTAGAGCAGTTCTATTTGTAGTTTGAAAACCTGAAAGAGAATTACCATTGCATAACGACCATAACTACCAGTTTACATGCTTGACAAAAACAACAACCTTTGTAGAACATGTAAGCAGCTTTAAAATTCATGTTTGAGGCATGATTGTGTGCCATGTATGTCAAAAACCCTTCAAAAACCCTTTAAAAATTCCCAAGAGAGCCTTGCAGATTGGTCTGCAAACGGCAGCTCAAAGAGCTCCATTACTCCTACTAATAGCACACTTTATTTAGCATGTTGCTGTTTATATTGTTTTACCATGGGATTCAGTAAAGGAATTATGCAAATTATCTCCCCTATCCACCTTATTTTTCAACGCATAAGTAAGCCATTTCCTGTCCATGTGCAAGACTTCTGACTTGTTATTCACTAGGTATATAACTAGAAGAATAAAGTGCAGTAAACAGTAAAACTATTTCTAATACGGAAAAGAAGAAATTGAAAGCGTCAGTTGTGTCACTGTCAGAAAGCTCTTGGATTTCAACAAAAATATCTCAGTTTGTGTTCCGAAGATGAATATCTTACAGGTTTGGAATGACAGAAATGACAGAATTTTTATTTTTTGGGTGAACTATCCCTTTAAATTAAAAACAAAGGTTATAAAATACGTTATATTAGGCATAACATATTTCTGTGCAGTACGCAGAAATCAAAACACAATAAACTACAGATTTCCGTTCAATATTTATCTCATTTTAAGATGCTGTTTTTAATGACACATTTTGGTAAAGCCTTCATGTGCTTATAGTAAAAATATCTTTCAATGACAAAAAAGCGAACTTGTCAAGACACAGTTGACCAAAGAAAAATGTACTTCCGGTACGATATACTTTTCCCTTCACATTATCTGTTTTGTCTCTTCTGTAAGTTCTGCATTTACATGCTAATAGGATCAGAGCCAAATACCAAGTCAGAGGTTTAGCTAGCGTTTAGCCACAAATCCAGTTTGGCAGTTCAATCTCGAAGTGTTCAAAACAATTCCAGCGCTAACAAATTAAAAGAGGAAGTGACCTGTGCTTCTGCATTCAACTGAGAATGTCAAGTCAAGCCCGACTAGCTTATCACCATAGACAGGCGAAAGGGAAGTGGACAACAGCTGACATTTATGAAAGATGTGCTTCATAAATCAAAGCTAATACAAACGACCAAACAGCATATTGTTGGCTGGCATTCACTTAAAAAGAAAAAGTGAAGTTGAGTGAAATTGCCTCTTGTTGATCATTTTCAATTTAACTGCTGGAAGAAGTGCTTTAGGTAGTTTGCTGACTATAAATAGCATTATTACAGTTTATCAGTAATCTAAGCGACTGGAGAATGATACACTCACACTCAAACACTCAAAAGTATGTGTTTACAAGCGCCGCATTGTTTACTGTTTGCAGTTCTCCCTGTCAGGAAACTGTAGTTACAATTTCTGCAAGCCCATCATGATACGGAGCTTCATGTCTCGTCTTTGAAGCATAATTAATAAGAGGAAGCCACGCTGTGGTTAATTAAATTTTCAATCCATTTCATGTAACAGGCACATTGTTTGCATGCCCAGCAGTTGCACGTCACTCAAAGTGGTACTCGATCAAAGGGGGGCTCACTTTGAGCAAATGACAGATGAGTTTCAGTGAGTAGCAGCAGGAGGGACGCCCATTGCCGTCAGCACTTTTAAAGCAAGTTTCCTCAAAGTGTAACATCACCAGCGATTCTTGTGACATGAGACAGAACATGTCCCACAACTTCAGCTGCTGCCACCCCCCCCACCCCTTTTTTATAAATCAACATATAAATTAATACTGTTTATGAATATGATAATAAACAAACAATATTTATAACATTAAGAACTTTTTACGATAATAAAATAACTGGAAGCAGCTGACATTTCCATTAAAAATAAAGTGGATATGAATAAGTTATTTTAAGGAAATAGGCTCATTCCGTGTCAAATAAACCAAAATTGAAAAACTTTCCCGGCTCAAATTTTTTATTTTGCTAATATTTTTTTCTGAATAAAGATAGACATGTATAGTCATGAAAGCCAACATAAAAAAAATCATGGATGTATATTTACTTAATATTGACTACTTTGTATAGGGGGATCAAAATGGCCCAATCCGGCAGAAAAGGGCAGTATCGGAGTGATACCTATATTGAATATCGGAGTGGCGCACCCCTTTTTACAAAGGAAAACTTTATTAAAAACTAATCTAAAATCATATTGCAATATCTTTAATACTTCTTGAGTTATAGGCACACAAACTTTGGAAAAAGAATATTTATTCACCATTGGCACATAATGCAGCAAAGATTACTGTCAACAGATTTTATTAACAGGCCTACCAATCTCCAGTGTCTAAAAATTACATCACGATGCTGCCATTTTTCTGAAATAATTTTTAACCCCCTGTAATTTAACACTGACTCTCAGGCAAAAAAGTTGAACCCCCTCTATACAAAAATAATGGATTACTCAATAAATATTGATTCACAACATTTAATATTTTGGCTTTCATTACTATACATGTCTATCTTTCTTCAGTAAAAAAATATTAGAAAAATCCAAAATGAGCTGGCGACCTCAGGTTAAGTTGACCCAATACAGTTTTTGGTGCAGTACAAAGAAACCAAGACATAAAAAACTACAGATTTTCCTTTCCATCTTTAGTGTATTTCAAACAGAGGTTTACATTAACACTTTGGTGTGTTATTCTTGGTAAAGCCTACTCAACTACCTCTGGAACATCCTGTCCTCAGACCATAATTCAATAATTCATATAAATTCCAATACTGTTCAAAAGCTCAGGGTCAGTATTTCTTTATTTGTATGTTTGTTTTTGAAAGAAGATTGTGAAATATTCCTACAATTTAAAATAACTGTTTTCTATTTTAATAGTTTTCAAACTGTATTCCTGTGATGGCAATGCAAAATTGTCAGCAGCCATTAATCCAGTTTTCAGTGTCACATGATTTTACTTCATTTTCAATGTTGAAAACAATTGTGCTACTTAAAACTTTTGTGGAAACTTTGAAACTTCTATGAATAAAAAGTTCAAAGGATCACCATTTTACTGTACTTTTTATTAATTTAATGTGTATAGATATACATATTTTTTTTCTTTAAAAAGAATTAGATTTTTGTCAAAAATGCACTTTAATTACTTTTATACACAGGTGCATCTAAACCAGAATGTCGTGGAAAAGTGCATTTATTTCAGTAATTCAACTCAAATTGTGAAACTCGTGTAATAAATAATTTCAATGCACACAGACTGTAGTAGTTTAATTCTTTGGTTCTTTTAATTGTGATGATTTTGGCTCACATTTAACAAAAACCCATCTCAACAAATTAGAATATGGTGACATGCCAATCAGCTAATCAACCCAAAACACCTGCAAAGGTTTTCTGAGCCTTTAAAATGGTCTCTCAGTTTGGTTCACTACTAGGCTACACAATCTTTGGGAAGACTTCTGATCTGACAGTTGTCCAGAAGACAATCATTGACACCCTTCACAAGGAGGGTAAGCCACAAACATTCATTGCCAGAAGAAGCTGGCTGTTCACAGAGTGCTGTATCAAAGCATGTTAACAGAAAGTTGAGTGGAAGGAAAAAGTGTGGAAGAAAAAGATGCACAACCAACCGAGAAAACCGCAGCCTTGAGAGGCTTGTCAAGCAAAATCGATTCAAGAATTTGGTAAACACTACCAAAAGTTAAATGACCATGGTGTTGGTGTGCTTGACTGGCCAGCAAACTCACCAGACCTGAAATGAGAAGAAAATGAGAAACAAGAGACCACACAATGCAGATGAGCTGAAGGCCACTTTTAAAGAAACCTGGGCTTCCATACCACCTCAGCAGTGCCACAGACACCTCATCACCTTTATTCCATTCCAAATTGAGGAAGTAATTAAAGCAAAAGTACTGAGTGTATATATACAGTAAATGAACATACTTCCCAGAAATCCAACAATTCACCTTTTTTTTTTTTTTGGTCTTATGAAGTATTCTAATTTGTTGAGAGTGAATTGGTGGGTTTTTGTTAATTGTAAGCCAAAATCATCACAATTAAAAGAACCAAAGACTTAAACTACTTCAGTCTGTGTGCATTGAATTTGAGTTTCACAATTTGAGTTGAATTACTGAAATAAATGAACTTTTCCCCGATATTCTAATTTATTGAGATGCACCTGTACCTTCAGGCATGTCTTTAACTTCTTGTTAAAACAGATATTACAGCAATATTACAGTCAGCGTTCATCCCTAAGGTCTTCTTTTTATAATTCCCCTGCTACCAGTTGCATGATGATTCTTAAATAATCTCCTTAATCTGAAATATACACTATTTTAGCTGCCCACGATAGCGAAAAACTAAATGACAACTGCATTTAGTATATATTGTATGTGTTATGCAAAATCTGATTACATTGTCTACACTGTAAGATATCTGACAGTTTTAGCAATTCAATACATGGAGCTGAAAATCAGTTTAAAATCATTATTATTAATTGAAAACCATGTTAAGTTTGCCAACTGTTATAATAAACATATAATGTATTTTGCTTCAGTACAGAAAGACAGGAAATAATAGTGTAGTGGGACCGAAAAAGAACCACGAGCCAGGACTCGACCTTGGGACCAAAGCACGACATGACTACATGGTCTGCACAACTACAGCACATTACTTCTTATCTGACACATAAGTTACAGCAAGGAAACTTTGTGAGAAAGCAGAAGCAGAAAATTGTACATGAATGCCCTAAACATTAACACAAAATAATTCATTGCTACTAAAACTTTTATTTTGTCAGTCTGTTCCGTCTCATGTCTCAAAAATCAGTAAACCATGTTATGAAAACTGAAAAACGTGTCTTGAATACTCAGCAGAGCATTAAAACACTAACAATGACTGGTTTTCAGGGAGTGTGATACCCAGTGAGCATAAATCTACAGGATTTCATTTGGTTTTCAATCTCCCTCATAATACACACTTACACACTTTTTTACGATAATAATGCCAAAACACTGGCATAACAAGTGTTTAAGTATTTATGTTGTCTTACAGTATACAGAAATACATTATCTGTGAATAAAGCAGTTTTTTACTTGTTACCAAATTAACACCAGTATTGATCTTCTAGGGACCCACTTAAAACGCCATATTTAAAATGTCAAACAGAGCCCCTAAGAAGTTGTGCTACAGATTATATAACTTATCTTCACATCCACCATCCTAACAATTCTCATTAGCGCTCTCTTTATACCTTAAGCCAGAAAAAAATGACTTTGCTTTCAAGACTTCATATCAGTCTGACAGGCTCAGCGAGGGTCTTAATTTTGCACTGAACGTGAGTGCGACAGCTTCACTATAGGGGAGCATGACACATTAGTGCACATTAGCCGGCATGCTAATCGCTGTTCTGGTAGGTAGGAGGTCGAGACTCTGGGAGATGAACCGGAGGCTTAGCTCCCCTGCTAATGCACGCTAATGCTGGCTAATGTGCTGGGGAGATGTAATTGGGCTCCAGCAGTGAGAGCTCTGTAGGCGTGTGTCCTCTCTCCGACGGTTGTGATTTAAAAGACATGTCCACCCAACTAAAACTGTGCCCGTTTATGTGATTATGTAATATGAAATGATTAGCAAGAGACATAAGCAGAAATTAGATATGTACATATCCTGAACTTCTGTGCATTAGCTTGTGTTAGAACTAAAGAATCTCAGGGGACAGGTGTTTAAATCTCTGATTCATTCATCTGTTCAACCAACCTTTTGACAAAGCATAGAAATCTACACAATACAGTTCAGAAAAACAAAAAAACTGGTAGAAATGATAAAAATCAATGCACATTTCTTGCTTTAAAGAGCCACTGTTTTACTTTGACTTACACTATGATGATTCAGTAGAGCTACAGGGCGTAAGTCAAGCAGCAAATTAGCATTTCATTACTTGCTTAACGACAGTACTAACCTGCGATTCAACCTACTGACTCTCGGGTCTTAATCTTTAAGCTTCTGCAGGAGCGAAGCGGCTGGAATGCACTGCTGTATATTTACTGTGTAACGCTTTTTTTTTGCTTAGAGATAGGGCATAAATCTTTGGTCATTCTAGTCGAACAGACTCTGCAGTTAAAGCTTTAGAGGAGGCAGATTTATATGCTTCTAAAACTTTGGAGCTCCAGTTTCCTCTCAAAAAACCTCTGAGCTGTGCTGTGGATAGATTAGAGGCACTGGCATTCTCAAATGACCTGTCGAGATATTTATTTACTTAGTTGCACACTAAAATGACCGACCTGTATGGCTTGCAAAGGGACTGTTCACTCAGAACACTTTTTTTTTTTTTTGTATTCCACTGTGCCGCTTTTCCACTGTTTTTCCATGTAAATGTGGATGTTTGACCCATGTAATTGACCGCTCATGTATCTTGAAGCATCTTGCACATGACTTGATGTTCAGAAATGCAGCAATTGAGTTTTATTAAAAAAAAGTTGTATTAATGGTCATTAAAAGTTAGGTCACATTTACCATTTTTCATGCTCAAAATTCAGTGCTTTTAAATTCTCAGTAGGACAAAATCTTTTCCTATGCAGTTTTCACAACTGGTCATGCAAATTTTGATATATTATTGACAACAGAAAATTACACAAATGTGACCACACCTTAGGAACAGAAAACTTATGGTTCATTTCTTATTTAGAACTGTATTATAAAAGACATGAATATTTAGCAACTAATAAGCATTCTTCACTTTTATTTACTGTAAATATGTGAGCCAGATCAACCTGGTACAAAAGACTGAAAAAGTTTTGTTGAACCTTAGATACAAACTCTTTGTCGTGGGTTTAACATCACACTTAGATACTGCAATATGGAGTGTTTTTATGACACATCATTAATTGGCCATATTGGGTGCACTGAACGTAAACAATGCCTTCTGAACCAAATTAAACTTGCATATTTTGCTGATTATTGCTGCTGAAAATAGTAAATTATTGTCATGTTTTGGGTTGCACTAATCTGCCAAAAGTTACAACAAATCAAGGAGAAGAGAGCAAAAACCTAAAATTAGCTCCTAAATCTGTGAAACGTTAGGAGTAGTGAAGAAGACTCTTAAGTCACTAGGACCAAATCCCAACTATCCTAAAATGGCTGTTGTCTGCCTCAGAACTTTTTTAGAAACACTCTGCATTTATTTGCACACATATGTTTTCCCACACTTTTTTTTTTGGTTTTGGTTATCCCAACTCCAAATTTTCCTTTGAGTATATCCTTGTTTTCATTAACAAGTTGGGCAAGAAATAACAGCTGTTCTTGCGTGCAGTTTGGTTTTCATTTATGTTTGCATACCTTACTATCATCCTTGATTATTCTATTCTGTTAATAAAAATGTTGTTTATATGCATATCAGCTAGTAGTTTATGAGAAACACACATGTAAAAGGCTAACAATCAGCTGAACATATACTTGTTTAATTAGTGACACTTAGCCTTTAAATCTTTATTTAAATATGACAACATAATATTGTGCTCTACAATATTTCTGTGAACAAATTTCTCCCCTATCAGCCAGTCACTTGTGTGCATAGATTTTAGGCATGTTGACATCATCCATAGCAACAAGGTCAACCCTGCCCTTACTTCTAGCTTAAGACTTCACTCTTTTCCTTATAGTAAAAGTTTGTCTCAGCTTTGTTAATAGGTTTTAAGAGAAAACTCTTAGCGGTAAGATAAAATGTTTTGTGAATACGGGCCCCGGATTTCCAGGATAAGAATCTTGACAACATTTGTGTTGGTAAGGTATAGGTGAAATATTAGGCCAATATCTTAATTAGTACTGCTTGTACATCTTTACCACCTATTAACTTTAGTTTGTTTTAGTTTGTTACTAAGTCCTTCTCTTTATGATTTAGCAGCTTCCACATGCCAATGTGGCTGTGCATCTGGGTAACTGACCAAATTGTGACGTAAGTGCAAACCCTCTATGCCTTGGTGAAGTAGAATGACTTCATGTGATAAGAAGCAAGCAAGCTGAAATAAGATCATGTAAAGATATCAGCAATAATTTGCCTCTGTGGAGAAAAGTGTCTTTATAAAGTGTCTAGTATAATCACACGTGTTTGGAATATTAATATGTTATTTATATACATTCAATTATAATACCAAAAAAAAGGAGAATGATACTTATTTTCTATTTGACCTAGTTTGCCATTAATAAAAGGAAACAAATTTTACAGAACCTACAGAATCATTTGTGGATAAGCTAGCATTTAATATATTACCCATATAAACATTTACAATTAGACAGTAAAATACATGTTGGGCTTCGTTTCTCATGTTTAAGTTTTTGTTGCATTTAGACCATAGCAAGTGTGGCCAGCCTCGAGCACTTCAAAACATTGAATTATTTTTGTTAAAGGATTCTAATTTCCGACAACAACATCAACACTGCAGTTCTCACTACAACAGCCCAACTGTAAAATCTCAGTAAACCAACAGCGGATTTTATACCTGAGCAGTCTTTTATATCACACCACTATGATATGGTTGTGACTCCTGATAATTTACCGGTTTGAGTTTGGTTATAAAATGCGAGTGTTCGTCTCATAAAAACCGAACTGCTTAACCATGAAATGCAGCACTGACGACCGTATTCTGCTGCTGACTGAACCTAGCCATAGCTAAAGTAAGTTCTGAACAGAAATATGTGGAAGTATGTTCATTTAATTCGACCAACCACAAGGCTTGAGTAAAACATACACAGGATGCTGCTTACCTCTCAATGAACTCAAATCCTCAAGCGTGGATAGTAAGTCAAAATGTTTATCTTCTGAGAAGATAAGTTTTAGAAAACAAGACCCCCCCCTTTGGTTTTACAGTCCGGTTCTTGAATTCGACTGGCTGAGCTGCGTTCTACCAATAGTGACTCAGTCCGTGAGAGATTTTTACTGTTTGTGTTACTCCGCTTGTTCGCGCGTTTAGTGGAGGCATCTTTCGGCAAGTTACATCGTAACGCCAGTAGATGGTGGCAATTGACTGTCTTTATGAGCGAGTGATTTAAATCATTCACTGAACACTGATTCATTCAGGAACGAATTCAAGCTACTGTCTCGGTGAATGAATCATTGAATCATTTACCTTTCCTTAAAGGGGGTATAACAAACACAGTTTTCACACGTTAATCATGAGTACCTATAGAGTAGTACTGCATTCTTTATAACTCTAAAAAGTCTTTAGTTTTATCATAGTTAAAAAAGAAAGATACAGCTTTACGATTCTCTCCGAAAAAAGCCAAGCTTCTGGAAGCGCGCCGTGGGCAAAGCTAAGTTCGATGATCACTCGTGCTCGGATTGCCAATAAAACACAGACATCTGATGCCGTTTCACTTACCACCTGTAGTTCTGAATCATGGGTGGGATCTTTTATAGCTGGGACCGCTCCATCTTTCAGTATCAAACAATGTGCAAATCCAGCGTCAAACTGGGCCTGGTTTATGAAACGTTTGTCAAAAAACACACTTGCAAAACGCCATTGCTGCCCCGGAAAAACAAACTGCATCCACTGTTCATGTAACGCTGTGTTCTTCAGGGAAGCTGAGCAAAGTTATCTTTGCCTTACAACAAAAACAACACTTCTTTAGAGACATTCTGCCCGAGTGAAACCCTTGCAGCAGTGCAGCCGAATGAAGCGCGTTGATGGGCATGCTCTTTCTCTCGCTGTCGTCGACCTGTTTGCGGGTGCGCTTTTCTGGGAGAAATGCTCATATAAGGAGTTCCACCATCGTCTACGTCATTATAGCCATGATGAAAAAAAAACAGCCAAAACTTGTACCAGTAAGATTTTCGGTAGAGAAATTCTCTGTCATTCGTCCAAATTAATTATGAGAATCCAATTCTTTAAAAACACTAAGTTAGGAATTTATTTTGTAACCTTTGGAACTATTTTCGGTGGAGTAAAAATGCATAAAACTAATTGCCAATATTGTACCTAAAATGTAAATTACTTCTTTTCTTGTTTACTGATCTCTTATATTTTATATATTGTTTTGTTGGTCTGAATATCATCACTTCTCTGGTTGCCTATTTGAAGCAGCAGTTACAGGCTACGCATTTGTACAAATAAAAATCAGTAAATATGTTAACATTTGTTTAATTCATTCTGCCAGCAACCAAAATACATTGCAAATGAAATTACAGTTATCATCCCACACTTCTTTAGGCAAGATGTTTTTTCTCAATTTAATTTTGCAGATGAATTGCAAATATGCAAAGCTTGAGTCCCCCCCAAAAAAAAGTATTTTAATTTTTGTTCTAAAACTTTACACTATAAAACACTCAAATTTATACTGGATATGTGAGTTTGTTTGCACATTAAAATGATATGCCACAGGTCTCAGACAGAGTAATTCCAGGTCTATCTCTGAAAATATTACCTGTTGGCCTGTTGTACAGTTTCCATGATCTTTAATGTCCCTTTGTAAGAGTAACTGTACTCAAGGTCTTCCAGTCGCTGTAAGATCACACCGACAGGCATATTTAGTTTGTTGAGGTATCAGTTGCTTGGCTAATGAGACCATATATAAGCATGGATTCTCTGGCTCCTGCTGGCTGCTTTGAGATAGATGATGTGCATTAGCTTTCCTGTGGTAAGAATAGAGAAATTTTCAGGGGGCCCGATGAAAAATTGCCCATTTGAAAGTGGGGCAGACAGTCTCTGCTAGAGAGACGGCGGGTTTGTCTGAGAGAGAGAGATTGTATGTTTGTGTGTGTGTGTGTGTGTGTGTGTGTGAGTGAGAGAGAGAGTGAGTGGGACTTTTCTTCTTGTGCTGGTTAATAAATTGCATGGTTATAATCAACATATTTATATTTAGAATGTTTGTGTAGATATGCAAGTGCGTCACTGCATGTGTGCAAGACATTTTTTCTTCATTGGAGAAGTCTGTATGCTCAGTTGTATACGTCCGGTTCTAATCAGGCCACCATTGGCTTGCAGAAACCTAGAGATGAGATGGTGGAGAGTCTGTGTGTGATGGCAGCAGGTGTTTGTGTATATGAAGGTAATCAGGCTGGCTGACAGCTCTTACGCTGGCCTGTATTAAGCCCGCACCCTCCAGCAAGCCAATATATTTCCCAGGTGGACAAGAAGGTCAATTTCAGGATAGTTGTGGTACAGATGATAAGAACAGAGGAGAAACCTCTTTTATCTTTCATTCTAGAGTAAAAGGGAAAACAAAGTGGCACACAAACAACACACACACACACACACAAATAAATAAATAAATAAAATGAACTGACTAACACCTGCATATCTGAATTACTGCTGTCTTGCCAATTGAAATGAGTCATTGCTCTTGATTCATATATGACTTAGTTTGGGTGAAGTGTTCCAAACTTTTGCATGATTCTCTGGGAAGTGAGCCAAAAATTGGTTAAAATATATGAGTGATGCATCATTTGTTGCATCACACACACAAGTATTAACTTTAATTTGATAAAAAGAAATAGAGGCATTAAATAATAAGATATATGATGAAGGTATAAGATGAAAATGCAAGATCCGAAATGTGTACATATCCCTGCAGTTTCCAACAGAAATGTCTACTATGTGGCACTAAAAGAGTGTAAAAGAGTGTTCACATGACATTTTGAAACATTTTGTTTGTGTCACCGCAGTTCTGACTTGAAATGTCCACTGAGTGGCGCTATAACTGTAATGTTACGTGATGGTTTAAAATAACCTACCATCTGCACTACACCTAAACCTACTGGATAGTCGGAATAAAAGCGAATGTGACGTAAAAACACAATCGCAAGCAATCGCTTATTTTTGGATTTCTCATCTTTCAGCTCTTTCATCCTGCCATGTTTTTCACAGAATTTGTACTCAAGGACTCGGCATCCAAAGTCCAATTCCATACCGACTGAGCTACTGACCAAGTTGCATCTAGAAAGCAAAACATATGGAGCAGTAATCATAACTGTGTATGAAAACGATTAGGCCTACAATGCTCACTGTTTTGCCGTCTCAAGTGAACATTTTTGCATTGATATGTACTTATTGGTACGTATTTCATGTCTAGGTATGTTTTCGTCATGAGACCAGGTTGCAGCATTCATACATTTTCATTTCACGTCTCCAAATTTGGAATTATGATACTACTCCGATAACCTAAAGGTTCCAGTAATCCAAAATCTGAAAGCATGTTACTCACACCTAAAACATACTAATTCACTGTCAGTGTTCTCCAGTGGGTTATAGTAGTTGACATGCAAAGTGTGATCTGAATCTTTGCAGACCATGTCATAAAATTACCCTTGAATACTGAGAAAGACAAACTCCAGACTGCCTTTTTTATTGCTGCTGTGGTTCTTTTTGCAATTTCCTGCACAGTCTTAAGAATTTCCCGCAAAGCTGCTGTCTATTTTAAACAGAAATAAACAAGTATAAGAAAATAGTCTATATTTTTAACTCTTCGACATACTAAGCACAACCTGACTTCCACAGCCCTGAGGAACATAAGCCACATCTCTGTACTCTTTTTAATTAGTTCTTTGAGTTCATTTGTGAACAGTTACGGCTATCGAAGCAGTAATTACTACATTCATAAGTCTGAAACTCACTCACTCTAAAGCCTGACAGTATCACAATCAGTGCTAGCCAATCTCATCCAATCTCCTGCCTTTGGAGAGCCGTATAATTTGTGGCGCCAGATTAGCATGCTGTTTTTAGCCTAGGCTGGTGTATATTTCCAATCTAAACAGTCACAAAGGTCTTCAGCCACAGTCAGAGTCCAAGCCGTGTGGATTAACAAAGCTGGAAATCTGCATTCAAAGTCAAAAATCTTTCAATGGGATGATCCACACTCAGTTTTGGCATCTGGCTTTTCTGCATCTGCCAGATCGGCTCGAATGCACCTCTGCAAATCTGCAATGGGATCAAAAGAGGTGGGGGGCTTTGACAGAGATTTTGTGTTGCCCTGGGCAAGAGGCTGATAATGCCACTCTCTTCTGGCTCCCTAGTGTAATTGCTGTAAAATAGCTTCTTGAGCACATTTGCGGAAATTGTTTGACTCATCAAGTGGTCCCTTGAATAATAATGGCCTCTTGTCTAATAATTCACATTATCACGCATGAAGTGTTCATTTATCTAACAGTTTTTCTCCTGATAATTATAAAAATTAGTAAAATGAAATGCCTGATCTCCTTATAGAATTGACACACTTGAAGTACTAGATCTGAGTTTATTTATACACTTTCCACATAGATTCTCTCTGTGAAATAATACCTTTTCTCTGTTGCTTGCTGAGCTCTTCTCGTGTGGACTAGTTTGAGAAGCTCTTTCCCTGTCATCCATATTCTCCGCGCTAGGCGCCTCAGAAAGGACCCCTTTGATATACTCAGGCGCTTGTAGGGCAGCTCTCCAGCTGGCATTTGGGCCGGAAAAGATGAATGCCTCCCCACCTGGGCAGCACGCCTAATCCGTCTCTTTCATCCTGTAGAGAAGGAATAAGGATAGGAAAAAAGAGATGGTAAAGAATGTAGGAAAAGAAGGATATGGAATGAGAGAGAGATAATGATATTTAGTGTAGATGTTTTCAGCTGTTTTTTCATTTACATTGGACATCAAATGGCAACCAAAATGTGTTGTACAGAAGTCAACAAAATATCCTTACAGTCAAATATTGAGAGTTATTGATATTCCTGTACTATAATACACATTTACCAATAAGTACATATCACTGCAGTTTTCAACAGAAATGAACACTAGAGGTGGTAAAACAGCAAGCACTTGTAACAGTTTTCATACACATTTATGATTACCGCTCCATATGTTTCACTTTCCAGATTAAACAAGAGAAATCGAAAAACAATTTAAAACGGCATACTTGCATTTGAGTTTTTTTTATGGCCGTCAAATGATTAATCGTGATTAATCACATCCATACTATATATTTGTGTACTGTGTATATTTATTATGTATGTATAAATACACACACATGCATATATAAATATTAAGGAAAATATTTCCCCCCATGGCTCCTCCCCTGAATACGCCACTGTCACCAAGACAGTTTAAAAATACAGTAAAAACAGTAATGCTGTAAAATATTACTACATTTTAAACTGTTTAAATGTAAAATCTAACGTATTCCTTTGATTTGACCCTGACCTTATCACATTTACTGGCCCACCAGTAGAAAAGCACTCATTTGAAGTGTCCCTCAGGACATGAGGGAAGACTCTTATACACCATGCTCCAAATTATTATGCACATGCCATTTTTGTTTGTTTTTCCAAATCAGTCAGTATGATTAAGGATTCATCTTATCCTCAACTATTATTTTACAATGGGAATGTAGTTACATGTGAAAGAACTGGTAATGTCAACAGTTTTATTGATATTTTGAAAAATAAACAAAATATGCTGTTCCAAATAATTATGCAGAATGCCGTTCGAAAACATTTAAAAAAAGAAATTTGTCATATGCGCTGCATGGACAGATCTTTTTTCCAAAAATGAACACAATTTAAAACAAACCTATTTACAGTTCAAGTGACATATTAATATATGTACCCTTCTTGGAGATGACTTTAACAATTTTCTCATCCATTGAACTTGTAAGTCCATGTATAGTTTCTGGCAGTATTTAATTTGAGGATTCCGGTATTGCCTCCCAGAGCAGTTGTTTGGAGGTACACTGCCGCCCAGCCTCATAGACCTTCTTTTTAAGGATGCTTCACAGGTTCTCAATAGGATTGAGGTCAGGGAATGATGGTGGCCACACCATGATTTTTTCTCTTTTTATGCCCATACCAATATTTTCAGTGGAAACAATTTAAAATTATCTGTCATTTTTGCTCACAAAGGTAAGAGTAATAGATCATTCGGAAATATAAAGGGTCTACTTTTATTTGTGTGCACTCACAATATTAATAAAACGTCACACACAGTGGTTTTATAAAATAAAGAAAACAAACATGATGAGCTTTTTGCCGTCTTGTACCTCAATAGGAGCGCAAAACAAAAATGAAACCAAAACTCAGCGCATACATGCCTCACAAACATGATAAATATATAAATAGAAAGCTTTACATTATTACTTAACAAAATAAAACAAATAAAAATCTGTAAAGATTAATTTCTCCTTAAAGGTGCGTCCAAAGTGTAGATTGCAAATCAGGGTCTTTGCAACACTATCTCAGAATACACCAGTTTATTAATGAATCATTCAAATATTTTCTTACCGTTTCCCCCGACACATTCATTGTATTCATTTTTGCTGGTGTTTTGTGGCAAAATGTTGTTGTGTTGCGTCTTTCAGAAGGCGGTATGGCCGCCTTGCTCATATGCTGTTCTTACTGTTATGCTCTGCTTATAAAGACATACAGGCTTATGCTCTGATTATTCAAGCAGGTGTAGTTGTGTTGGTCAATTTTGATAACAGATGCATTTTTGACTAGGCCCACCCAATTTTCTCTAGGCCCACCCATATTGTGAATCCTCGCTACGCTACTGCTTAAAACATGAGAAATAAAACAAACAAACACTTTCTTAGGAAAAAACCTAAAACCTGAATATTTATTTAAATGAAATTCTACTGATATGTTACTTGCATAATAATTTGGAACATAGTGTAGATAAGAAAGCACAGGAAAGTACAGAAGACATAAAAAATCATCTAAAGTACCCAGGAGGTTAAGAGAATAAAGTTCATCTTATGAACTCTCTCTCACTGGTGGTTTAAAGTGCACTGCTAAATGATATTGGCCCCCTGCCTAGTTTTCATTTTTCTTTAAACTACACTTGATTTGTCCAACACGCTATACTGAACTCAACCTTGATTCACTAAATGAGTTATCATGGACTGAAATAATTAAATAATGATATAACTGTGGATTGCAAATCAAATGCACATTTAAACATTAATTATGTTTCAAATGAAGCATTGTTGAAAACTTACAGAAGAGTTAGATTTTATATTATCGTTAAATGTTTATATTATTTGATTTTTTTTTTATTTATTTATTTATTTTTTTTAGAATTATTAACATAAGTGATGGCACACATAATGAACATTTAAATTCTCACTGCATGCTGGGGGAAAAATTGCTTAAGGCATTACTAATAAGTCCTTCCTTTATTATTATATTTCAGACTTACCCTCTTATCTAGTTACCTGTCACTTTCATATGTGGCATTATAGGATTAATAATTAAATTAACACCTTACTTTACACCCATAAATAAGATAGAAATGGACAAGCTGTTATTTTAGCAGCAATGTATAGTGTCAAAAAATAATATTTGAAAAAAATAAGAAATGTAAATTTGTGAATTTAATTAGCTATTTATGCAGCTTATGAAATACATTTTAAATAATAATAATAATAATAATGATCAATACAGTAAATTAGAGCTCATGATTTGATTTTGCTGTTCCAGGGTTTAACAATAACACTGTATTGTTTGTACTCAGAGGCTCTTAAGCTTGTCTAAATAACTTTAATATTGACTCAATTTGTACCATTTGAAAAACTCAAAATTGCTGAATTATAGTTTAATCTCAACATTAAACATCACGTCTTGACTAAATCTTCAACACTGCTGTTCATCACTTATTAATCTAGCTGTAGTTTAGCAGTGGCTCTCTAAAGCAAAAAAATAACAAGAACATTGAGACATGTCCTCATTCTTGACTATTTATATACTTGTCATTAAAACGAACCAGAATTGGCACCAAATTACTTTAGAAGGCACAGAAATGACCAAGAGCCAATGCAATCAATCTTTTAGCACTATTAAGAAGGTTATAGAAACTGTACGTGTGAACTTTAATTTTCATTTACAGGTGATGATTACATTCTTATAAAGGCACCTACAAGGACAGTAGGACTTTCAATTTGTTAAGCAGCTCAAAAATCAATTAATCTGAAACTATGAGCAATGAGGTTGAGTGATGAACACGTATTCTTTCCATTATCGTCTGCAGAACATCTTATATAAAATACAGATTTCTGTCCTTTGTGGTTGTTGCTTGTCAGATCATATGAGATCTTGCCAAGAACGTACAACATCAACAGTCTTTAATGTCAGATTGTATGACATGCATCTTAGCTGAAACATTGGCCATTAATGACAGCATTAGCAAGACGTTTTAAGTCACTAGTTCATGTCTTTTCTGACTGACATCCTCATTTACATTAAAAATGAATCCAAGCTGCACAAACCTAAGCAAAACCTTGCGCTAATGTCAGCATTATTCCGCCTGGAAAACAGAGTACTTGTGTACTCATTTTTTAAAGCAAATGAAAGGTAATTTTGGTAGTATGAATTGTACATAATGAGATATTTACATTGCATATCATACAGACAAGATGAGTAACGTCTCTCATTCTCACATACTGTATGTTCATATTCACATAATGACACTTTGTCAGAGTCTAGGATTTATCACAATGGCAATTAAGTTAACATGTCACAAAGAAAGCTAAGACTTACGATTTCTTCCTTTATGAAAGAAACTGTTTGTTTTAGCTGGCACAAACGTGTGCACAGCAGGCTTTAGCTGGGACACTTGTCAATCTGTTTCCAAAGGACAGTGTTATAGATTTTTCTTCCCTTCAAGCATGTGTCACAACAGAAACAAAGAGAGAGAGAGAGGAAAAATATTAAAAACATTTTTCTTCATGCTGTCGTAAATTTGCCATTTGTCATTGTTTTTGGGAGATGGTTATTTATTGATCTCAGAGGTGAAATAAAACAATAGGGAACAAATAAAAGATAACAGAGATTTGTTTTATGTTGTTCACTGTTGATTTCATTCAGACTCAAGTCTGGTTCACAGTGCCCAACAAACACCAGCAGAGTACACATCCAACAATATACTCAACAAGCACTGGATTTTGGAGTTACACTTTATTTTGATAATTCACTTTAGACATGGCAACTTAAACACTTATTAATTTGCAGCTGCATCACCTAACTCTTATTAGAGTAGGCTATCGGTCGACTGTTAGGTTAGAGTTAGTAGAATAAGTTAAGCAGACAGTCTACTTGTCACCCCCCTATAAACTGTCTGTTTTGGTTTTTTCCCGTGTGTGCCTATATTTGATTTTCCTGCCCTCGTTAATGTGTATCACCATCACCTGCTTGTTAATTAATGACCTTTATAAGTTGCATTCAGTTCTGTTCTCTTTGTCCGGTATTAAGGTTACTTTGTGTTCCTGCCTTCTGTTTGTGGATTACTCCTCTGTGGATGTTATTAAAGAACTTTGTGTTGGATTCAACGTCGTATTGTGTTTGTCTCATGTACACTGTAACACTACAAATTTGCTAATGACTGGTTGTTGACATGTAGTTGCAAAATTACTTAAAGTTCAGGGATTTTTTTCTGAGGAGGCAATGGAGGTGGTGAGAATGAATGGGGAAGAGTCACATGAGAGGAGACAGTGCCTCTTTTGTGACATGATTGGATATGACTGGTTTTGTTTGGCTGTGTTTGGTTCATTGGATAAATCCCACCTGTGTTTGCTTGTTGTGTGTTTGTGAATTAGTATGAATGAACAAATAGTGGGTTTGCACTTGCGTCACGATTTGTCCCGTTAACCGGATACACGGCCATACTAGCGATACTCGGGTGTAAATAGCATGGATCGCACTGTTTATGTACTATTGAATATGTTGTCCTGCTTATTTATGCTCTCTAAACCTTGGGAAAAAACATGTGGAAGCTGTGAAATCATATAGAAAAGTTATCAGTAAGTAAGTTTGACAACCTAGAGCTAACAGGTGGTAAAGAGAAGTGCAAGCAGTAGCCTAATATTTCACCTACCTGACCAGAAATTAAGACAAACACAATTGTAGTCAAAATTCTTGCTCTGGAAATCCTGGTTCAGTTTAGCCAACCTCAAACACTTTTTGTTTCTCAGACAGTTTTTTGCACTCTTCTCCTAGATTTGTTATAACTTTTGGCAGTCTATAGGACAATGTTTTTTCCGGTCCAACCGATTAGTACAGCTCCAGACCATTTTCAGCAGCAATAATCAGCAAAATATTTGAGTTTCGTTCGGTTCAGTGGCATTGTTTACTTTCGGTGCTGCCAATATGGCCGACTGATGACGTCATGAAAACATATAATGGCATTATTAAGAAGACTAATTTTAAAAAGTAGACAACTCACAGATATAACCACTTTATGTCAGAATAAGACTTAAGATGTTCTGCAGACATGATCTGTGGGAGTTTTAGAGAGTAATCAGCTTGGTGAAATTTTAAGTATATCTCTGTCACGTGTTTGGACTTTGTGTTCCGTGTTTTTGCCCCAGCCTGACTCACTGTTTTCCTTTTATGGTCATGTTTCCTGTTAATTTGTTCCCAGGTGTGTTTTGTTTGATCCCTTGTTTTGTAAAATACCTTAAATTATTTTGAAATAAATGTAAAAGGTTTAAAAACACTAACTTAGAATACTGATTACAGTGTTAATGTAAATACAAATTCATTTTTTCTCTTTTGTGTAAGTAATGTTTATTTAACCAAGAAAATATAAAATATAAAGTAAAATATAAAATGAAAATGTAAAAGGGACATGAATTTATATTTGATTCAAAGAAACTGAGTACTTTGCCTCATTTCAGAACACCACCACACAACACTGTTATAGTTAATGCAATGTCTAAAGTGCAAAATCAAACAAAATGTTACTAAATTTGGTATCTTTCAAGTTAATTTTGTATAGCATTTTTAAAAATCCTGTCTTACTGAACTCCCATCAAGGAGAAACCTTTTTTCTTCTTGTGATGCAGCCCAAAATAATGCTTCTTGTAGAATGTTATGAGGCATATGAAGTTAATAAAGGAAGCCGTGTGCTGTATGAGAAAGGTCATGACATAACCTGGCAACCACCAAGACAATAAACGCCTGCCTCTAACATCAAGGACACTGCAGCCCTTTTGGTTTTCTCTTTCATCCCCTTTGATTTGTATCTGTATTTAAAAGGAAAGCACTTTAGGATGCACATCATCATCAACCCTGTGTCTGTCTTCACTCCGTAGCACATAATAAAATAAGTCTTTGAACATCCTATGGCTGCTGCAAATCTGAGAGAGAGGGGAACTACTTCTCAAAGAGGTGGACTATAACTGGAGAAAGTTAACTATTAGCATTCCTATTTATCGTCATGGAGGTGGTATTGTCGTATTGATTTTTGTTTTTCAGAATAAATTGCACTTTTGACTTCACTTGTTGGAACAGAAGTGCGAAATTGTATATTATAACCATCCATTCTTTCTGATTCTTAGCACGTACTAGAGAATCATGACTTTTTGTTTTCTCATCTCTCATCCTCCTTATATTTGGGAAACAGCTGGATGGTAAAGGAATGTGAAGCCTTGTGCTCTGAGGCGTAACTGTGAGTTTCTGTGGGTTCATGCTCACACTGAGTCCCAGAGTCCCAGCCCTGTTGTTAGCCACTTAGCTTCAGCGTCACACCGGAGTGCAAGAGTTCACTCTGCCGTGTCGAAAAAAACATAAGCATCTTTCTCCTGGGGAGATCTCCAGCCTGATTCACACCCAGAGTCAAATGCTTATGGAAGCACTTCTGGTCAAACAACCAAGGCTGTACCACCCTCACACTTCTAGATACGACCTTGGCCATCTGTTGAGGACTATTATTATACTATTATATAACAGCTACTATTTGCCATGAGGTCCAAAGTAGCGCACATACAAAACTATGCCTAAAGTTACAATGAAGCAGAAGTAGCAACAGATTTTTATTCTTAATGTGACTAAATGACTGGAGAAGTCCAGCATATGTTACCACAGAAGTGTGTAATCTTTTTGCAAATAACAACTGAAAAATGACTCTACTATTGGTCAGAAATAATGGTTAGTCCCACCCCAATCTCATGCCATGGGATGAGCCATTGTTGCTATGTTAGTCTGGTCAGGATCAAACAAGCACTGTTTTGATAACACTTTTGTTTTGATGCACTTTTCATCAGCGTCAGCCTACAAATGGCTTATAGTCTTCTCTGCATATTAAGCTGGGATATTTAAAGATTGGAAAAAATGCACACTTCACCTTTAATGATTCACTTTATGGCTGAATAAAAAGAGAAGAGCTGCAAGCTGGTCATCTTTCACAGGAAATGAGAAAAAGTAAAGTTAAATGTTAAGTAAATGTCATTTATGTACTCAAGTATTTCATGTATGCACTCCTAGTTCATGTTCTTTGGGACTTTTCTCAACTTATAAATCTTGATGTGTTCTACTCCAATTATACACAAAGAGACTTTCTCACTGCCTACTTCCAGAAAACCACCAAAGCATTTGAACAAGAACAAAAAAGACGTCTGGAGGTCTATTACAATCTGATCTTGTTTTCTCATTGAAATGTGCTAAAAATTCAGAACACAAATGAGCCTTGTCTTTTAGCTGAAACAAATTCAGGTTTTTGGATGAGTCAGATCTCAGGCACCTTCACTGTGACCTAGAACACAGTGTGGTTATTGTGAAAACGGACCAGTATAAAATATAAAGTTTGAACGAGATGTTCTCTGCCAAAAGCTGAAATTCATCAGACATTTAAAAACACGTGTCTTTGATGTTACAGTTCATAATGCAGGCAAGGTAACGGTCCGTGATGTTCCTTCATCTGTCATTTTTATTGATGCACATGTGGTCTGAATTACTTTCTGGAGACAGGGTGCTATTTGGGCTGGGAGTACATTTACCACTGTCTAAAACACTCTGTATTTCTCCCCCTTGAATGTCTTCTGTATTCTTATAAGCTATACCATACGATTTTCTTCTGTTATGTAGTTTCATCATTGTGCAGAGACATGCCAACTGTAAAGCAATGGCATTTTTGTCTTGCTTTTACTTTTTTGCTTCTCGGCACTCAAAAGCCTCTCAATGAACACAGAGAATGAAGCTCTCACTATTCAGCATTCAATAGATTCTCTTGCAGCTAAAGAGGAAACTACAGAAATCAAAAGGTGCTGTAATAATTGTTATATCACGTTAACCATGCTCTGAAAAAAAGATCTTGAAGACTCAAAGAAACCAGTGCAAGGTTTAGGCATCAGTCTTTCTTTCAGTTCATGTTTGATCTGAAAGAGAGTAAAATATCTGCACACTCTGTATCTTCAAATGTCTATTCTTCTCTCAGTATTCATTGTGTCCAGATTGAATGAAAAAATGTATAATTTCTATGTAATTCAATAACATAGAATTCACACACTCTCTATAGTTAAAGTGAAAGTGTTAAAGACACTAATAGACATTTATTTGTAATACAATATAATACTATGTTGTTATACATTTCTTTCCACATTGTATTTCCTCCAAAGGGATTTGATTCATATTGATTTGTTCATATACAAGTTAAATTTTCCCCATGAAAAGCATTTCCCTGATTTCCTGCTGATTGTGAAAAATCTCTAGACATGGAAGTATCCTGATTCTAATCATGTCTCAGGAACAAAGCCATAGAGCCTTTGGAGACCAAACCAAAGGACTGGAACTGGCACAATGGCCTAGATAACAGTCTGAGCTCAAAATCAAAGGGACATCAAAAGGAGTTCCTCAGGGCCCAAGTGTTGATCCTGTGCTAATTTTGTGGCCTGAAACTAACACTGTTCTTTTTTTCTACAGATTGACACTTGTTTACCCGTGGGTCTGGCCAAATGAGCACCAAGAAACTTTAAGAAAGCTGCTGCTTGCTGCGCTGAATTCTGCTTAACTGGCTGTTACATTAGTTAACTCCTAAAGGGAGTTAAAACTGAAATTTCTGTCAACTTTTAGTTACCCTTATGTCATTCCGAACGAATACGACTATCTTTTGCAAACACAAAATGCAACATTTTGAATAAACAGAAACCCAAAATACCAGTTTATAATTGGATTGGTGGCTCAGTAGGACTGAATATCCTCCATCTTCTCAATCGATCCGAAATAGCTGAATCTGAATTACCATCCGATTGAAAGGCATGGCAGAGACCTTAAATCCAATCTTGAAATGCTGGAATTTTCTCAGATTTAAAAAATACATTCACAGCAGCGTAATGCATGTTTATTCATTATATGTTTTATGTCCCGCAGTAGCTCAGGTGACATTAGCATGGTGGTTTTTCTCCAGTTCTGGATGCAATCAATGCTAAACGTCTTTTGGGATTAAAATAGTACTGTCAAGATTTACTAAAGACGTGCAGTGAAGAATTAGCGCTAAAAAAAGACGTGGCCACAGTTATTTTCCCGGCAGACCTTATTGAATATGCATTTGTAGGAGTTTAAAATGAAACACACCACACAGTTTACTAACATCAAGCTACTGGTATTTGCGGCATTATTTTACACCCCAAGAAAGCATGTCTTAAAGTAGGCGGTAATTTGTGCTGCTCTTGGTAGTTTGCGGTCATTATGGAAATGATCTGTCTGTGTTCTATAATGTGCGCATTGTCAGTAAATCACATGCAGAATTTTCCCTTCCCTTTAATGGAATTGCGCTCTAACTCTAATTTGCCCCGTTTAGTAAATCTGGCCGTTAATGCACACGTAAAGTAATCTGTGATCCAAAATGCAAAGTTTAGGGTTCAGAATTTTCAGAATCTGAAATTGGATTGGATTTATTCTGATTTGCAAAAAATTGTGCATGTAAACATACCTATGTACCTAAGTACAAAACTCACTGTAGTGTACAACTACTAAAAGTCTGCTGTAAAATGTGAATTGTGAAAGCATTTGTTGAATTATCAATATGGTTTATATAATTGTTTAGTGATTTACAGTCTATAGCGTAATCCTAAACACTCCAGAGTGGCTGACAGCAGATAGAAGCTCTAAGCAAATGTGTTCCAAAGTGTTTCTCTGAATTTGCTTCACCTCCCAGTCTTTCAGCTGTTGATTCAGATTATACACAAAGACACACAGAGACTTCATCTTTAAGGCTAGTGCGGTGTCTTTGCAGTCAGTGGGCACGATGAGAGCTCTGTTAACTCCGCTAAAGCTCCCGTTAAAAAAAGCAAAGCCTCAGGGCCAAAGACACCGCTGATCGGATGTGCAGAGACAGTGCACTAACCCGCTGAAAACCCTGTTTGTAGTCCAGCTGACTGAACACCGGGCAAGTTCAGCTATTGGTATAATGTTGTGTGTATGCCAGTATTTGTTTATGTGTGTGCCAGTGAAATTATGTGAGTAATGTGAGACCCCTAAGGCAAGCGTAAGATGGTAATGGCTTTTCTCAGTATTTCTGAAACTCAAAGCAGCTCCCAGAGGGCCCTGGATCAAGAACAGACTACTGTCATAACAAGTACAGACGTCAGAGCTTTGGGTATTTTGAATATCTATGTTTTTATAAAGTTTATAACTACAGTCTGAAGAGATTTTTAAGCAGAAGCGCTGGGGGAATGAGTATCTGAAAGTCCACTACATAAACTCCCTATTAGCATAAACATTTTAGCATAAAGGCTTTATCCTGCATATAACATGCATATTTAACATGCTCACTCTGTTCATTAAAGGGAACTTTGGATGCAAATGTAACTTTTATATGGTGTTTGCATAAGTTCAATGTATCTTAGCAGTGTGTGGACACAACCACCCTTCAATGCTAAAAATCCATTCACACAATATTTTAATCCCCCCAAAACCTAAACAGTCTAAATCATCAAGCCGTTTTGATGTTCTGAGCAGTATAATGTCATACTGCTCAGGCCCTGCCCACAACTGCTAATGGACTGTCCTGTATTACCATCTCTCTGCCCTCAGCCAGTTATATGCTATTTGCCATTTTCTCCACACTCAAGCAGCTGTGGCAACAACAAAGTCTTGTAAGCAATGCAGGTGTTTTGGATGCAGTGAAAAGGGGCAGGGTGAGTTTTTTTGCTAAACTTTTTGGCAACACGTTCTATAAAGCCCATATTTATAATACATTATAAGGGTATTATTAAGGCATTATAATGAATGCATAAAGCATTATTAAAAAAAAAAAAGAAAAACTTATAATATGCTATATCATCTTATAACTAATCATAACAATTATAATAAATTAGAATGATTATGCATTTGTGGCTATAACTTTTTAAAAAATTCTGATTATTTATAACACACAATGAACATCATATTAAATTCACTTTTACATTTATAGTGGACTATATATCTTGATATTGTTTATTTAAGATCTGATTTAAGTGGTTAGGTGTGGAGTGTTATTTGAGTGTTCCCTGTGAGCCTAATATTAATTTTGATGTGAGCTAGTTAATAATTTCAACTGAAAAACAAAAAAAAATTCTCACTAGATTAGTAAAGCTTAGGCTAAGATTAGGGCAGATAGAATGTTAACGTACTTGCAAAGTTACTTATAGTCAGTTTATCTGTTGGGAAACTATCAAAATGAAGTGCTAGCATATATTTAACAGACAAGCTATACTAATACTCCAATGACTGCTAGTTGACATGTAGTTGCTGAGTTATTAATCAACAGCTGTTTAAAGGGTACCATCAAAATAATCAAACTGATATTACAATTAAAATAGTTGAAAGGAAATGTATCGTATTACACATTCATCTGATCTGGTATCTGATCTTATGGCTGTTTGAGAAAAAAAAAAATTATTACTATACTTATATGTGGTCATTGATGAAAAATGCCAAGATATGAGACTTGTAATACATTATATCTATGAGAAATATAATCCATTGTAACTTAAGTGGATGCAATGTGTGCATTGTTTGTTATAAATCATCATACTCTTAAAAGTTATAACCACAAATAAGTTTTATAATACATTAAAACTGTTCTTATGAATATTCATAAGATGATATAACATATTAGAAGGTTTTATATAATGCATTATGCATTCATTATAGTGCCTTAAGAATACCCTTATAATGTATTATACATATGGGCTTCATAGAAAGTGTTACCAACTTTTTTTTCTCCATTTTCAAATCTCATATCACATCAGAAAGGCATTTCTTTTCAATTGAATTGAAGGAAATAATCAAAAAGTTGAAAATAAAGTAAAGGGAAGGCTTTATTGTCCCAAAAAGGTAGCATTCATTTAATAATTTGAATCTAAATGATCATTTACACTCAATACGCTATTGCTGCATACTCTTTTATAATGTACTACAATACTGAGGTTCAGATAATTGCCACTATTTGGAATAAGTAGTATAAAATCCTTCTATTTTAACAGCAGAATCTGTAGCTATTTGCACTTAGTGTAAATAGCATATCCCTAAATATACTGCTTAGTGTAAATATAATCTATCGCTTTTTACACTTAGTGCAAATAACTGCTGTCTTAAGTTATATGCCTACAAAGACCAAAACCAAAAATAAAATAAAACATATATACACATATGCATAGTTTTTATATTATTTTATATCACACTAATGTTATGGTACAGAGTATATTACAGTTTTTCGTCTGTCAGGTACTGTCATGTCCCAATGCATCCCTGTCACAGTTTCAGAAAATTACCTGATCCTTAATTAAGCAGTGATAAGGTGTTCTGTAAGTAAATTACAAACAACCTATGATCAGACTATATTCAGGCTACACTTTGGGAATAAATGTAGCCTTAATGAAGAATTAAAAGATTTGGATCTGACAGCAGGTAAATGTTAAACAAATATTCTGTCATGACTTTCTTCCCCATGGAGGACGCAAACATTTTTTTTTGCTCTTTTCTATGAAATTAGTCTCCATGAAATTTGCTTTAAAGAAGTGACTTTTAAAGTGTAGTGATATATGTTGAGTTGTTGATGAATAAAGTTTTTTTTGTTTGTTTGTTTGTTTGTTTCTTAGAACACAAAAAGTATTCTTGTAGCTTCATAACATTAAGGTTGAACTGATGTCACATTAATTATTTTATCAATGACCTTACTACCTTACTGCCTTGAACGTCAGAATCAGAAATCAGAATCAGAAACAGCTTTATTGCCAAGCATGCTTGCGCATACAAGGAATTGTTTTTGTTTCGTTAGCTTCCAGTACACAGAGACAACAACAAGAATGTCATGGAAAAGTTCATTTATTTCAGTAATTTAACTCAAATTAAACTTGAAAGTGAAACTTCTGTATTAAATAAATTCAATGCACACAGACTGAGGTAGTTTAAGTCTTTGGTTCTTTTAATTGTGATGATTTTGGCTCACATTTAACAAAAACCCACCAATTCACTTTCTCAACAAATAAAAAAAATGCATATATGTACTCAATACTTGGTAGGGGCTCCTTTTGCTTTAATTACTGCTGTGACAAGCGTGGCATGAAGGTGATCAGTCTGTGGCACTGCTGAGGTGGTATGGAAGCCCAGGATTCTTTGACATTGGCCTTCAGCTCATCTGCATTTTTTGGTCTATTGTTTCTCATCTTTCTCTTGACAATACCCCATAGATTCTCTATGAGGTTCAGGTCTGGTGAGTTTGCTGGCCAGTCAAGCACACCATGGTCATTTAACCAACTTTTGGTGCATTTGGCAGTGTGTGCAGGTGCCAAATTAAATTAGCATCTTTAAAGAGCTGGTCAGCAGAAGAAAGCACGAAATTCCTCTAAAAAGCTCTAAAATTCCTTGGTAATCGGGTGCAGTGACTTTGGTTTTCAAAAAACAGTGGACCAATACTTTGGCCTCGACCCCAGCCTCAATCCATTCCTTGTGAAGTTCACCCAAATTCTTGAATCGATTTTGCTTGAGATCCACTCAACTTTCTGTTAACATGCTTTGATACAGCACTCTGTGAACAGCCAGCTTCTTTGGCAATGAATGTTTGTGGCTTACCCTCCTTGTGAAGGGTTTCAATGATTGTCTTCTGGACAATTGTCAGATCAGCAGTACTCCCCATGATTGTGTAACCTAGTGAACCAAACTGAGAGACCATTTTAAAGACTCAGCAAACCTTTGCAGGTGTTTTGAGTTGATAGAGTAGCTGACTGGCATGTCACCATATTCAAATTTGTTGAGATAGTGAGTTGGTGGGTTTTTGTTAAATGTGAGCCAAAATAATCACAATTAAACAAACCAAAGACTTTAAAATTACTTCAGTCTGTGTGCACTGAATTTATTTATTACACAAGTTTCACAATTTGAAGTTGAAGTACTGAAATAAATGAACTTTTCCATGACATTCTAATTTATTGAGATGCACCTGTATGGTGAACATTTAGCTGTTCATAAATTTGATTGCCTGGGGGAAGAAACTGTTCTTGTGCCTGGTTGTCCTGGTATTTGGGGCTCTGTAGCGCTGACCAGATGGCAAAAGTTCAAAGAGGGGACAGCTTGGATGTGAGGGATCCAGAGTGATTTTCTGAGCTCTTTTCCTCACTTTGGATGTACAGTTCTTGAAGGGTGGGCAGGAGAGCAACCATAATCCTCTTGGCAGTCTGAACCATTCTCTGTAATCTTCTGATGTTTGATTTTGTAGCTGAGCCAAACCAGACAGTTATTGATGTCCACAGAACAGACTCGATAACAGCTGAGTAGAACTTTTTCAGTTTCAGTTTTTCAGAATTTTTCTCAGCTGGCGAAGGAAGTTGTTGGGCCTTTTTTACAATGGAGTTGATGTGAATGTCCCACTTCAGGTCCTGGGAGATGAAAGATCCCAGGAGCTTGAATGTCTCCATTGCAGCCACAGTGCTGTCCATGATTATGAGTGGGGATAGTGCAGGGGGGTTCCTCCTGAAGTCCACTATCATCTCTACAGTTCTGAGCATATTGAGCTCCAGGTTGTTATGACTGCACCAGACAGCCAGCTCTTTAACCTCCTGTCTGTAGGCAGACTCGTCACTGTCCTGAATGAGGCCACAGACCTGTTTGCTCGGTAAGCAAACTGCAGGGGGTCCAGTAAGGGTCCAGTGATGTTCTTCAGATAAGCCAGAACCAGTTTTTTAAATGACTTCAGACATTAGCACCACATGTCTGTAGTCCTATTATCTTGGGTTTCTTTGGAACAAGGATGATGGTGGAGCATTTGAAGCAGGCAGGGACTTCACACACCTCCAGAGACCTGTTGAAGATCTGTGAGAAGATGGGGGCCAGTTCGTCAGCGCAGGCTTTCAGACAGGCTGGTTTGACACCGCCTGGGCCTGGTGCCTTTTTTCTTTTGTTCTTTCTGAAGACCTAATGCACATCATCTTCATTGATTTTAAGGGCAGGAGGAGGGAGAGGGGGGTTGCTGAAGGTGTTATTGGTTGTGAAAAGAGATCGCCAGAACGGGTGTGGGGTTTTTGAATCTACAATAAAACTCATTTAGGGCTTCAGCAAGTCATTGATTCACCTCAGTGCTTGAGGATGGTGTCTTGTAGTTTGTGATGGCTTCCACACTGAAGTTGGGTCATTAGAAAGTAACTGTTCTTCTAACCGTTTTGCATAGGTCCTTTTAGACACTCTAATCTCCTTATTCAGTGTGTTTCTGGCCTGATTGTACAAGACTCTTTCCCCTTTTCTGTACGCATCCTCTTTGGCCTGACGAAGATGTCTGAGTTTTGCTGTAAACCATGGCTTATCATTGTTGAATGTTAAATAAGTATCATTAACAGCACATATCCTCACAGAAACTGATATAGGATGTTACAGTCTCTGTGATCTCGTCCAGATCGGTGGCAGCAGCTTCAAAAACACTCCAATCAGTCCATCCGAAACTCTGTTTCATTGGTCAATCTCTTGGTCCAGTCTTTACTACAGGTTTATCAGATTTAAGTTTTTGCCTGTAGGTTGGTGTAAGATGAACCAGACAGTGATCAGAGAGCCCCAAAGCTGCCCATGGGACAGAGTGATATGCTTCTTTAATTGTTGTGTAGCAGTGATCCAATATATTACTGTCTCTGGTGGGACATGTAACATGCTGTCTGTATTTTGGCAGTTCACGGGAGAGATTTGCTTTATTAAAATACCAAGAATGATTAAAATAGAGTCCGGGTGTTTTTGCTCCATGTCTGTGATCTGATCAGCAAGTTTCTGTAACGCCAGGCTCACGTGCGCTTGTGGTGGAATGTAGCCGCTCACGAGAATGAACGAGCAAAACTCTTGCTGTGAATAGAATGGCTTACAGTTAATGAAAAGCGCTTCCAGATCGGAACAGCACATCTTCTTTATCATCTGTACACCACTTCTCACTGATGTAAAAGCATGTCCCAGTCTGCGCATTTACAGGGTAAAAACATGGGTCATTTTTGCTTTGGTCTGAACAAAAACAACCCCCAATACTATGTTCTTGCAATACCAGAGGCTGCAGTTCCACAACAACATTCCTAGGACCCTATTTTTTGGAACAGTGCCATCCAGCAATTCTATTGTAACAGAGGAGTTAACCTGGTTTAAACATTAAACATTTCAAACAAACAGATGCAAAGACTAGATTCATGGATACTATTTAGTTTTATATTTACATCTTATTTTTAATGTAAAAGCTGGCGTACACTTGTTCGAGTATGATGTCAACAATTTCCATTTAGCCTATTAGCTGTGCAAAACAGTTAATTGTTCTGCTGGATGTTGTAAATTAGTATTTGTATTCAAATTATTTTACACTTATTAAAGTACTAATAAACATTCACTTGTAAAGCAATTGTTTTTACCCGTACCCAAAATTTAAGACCTCTTAATCATAATTAAGACTTTCTTGTACAGTTTAAGACTTTTTAAGACTTTTTAAGGACCTGCGGGAACCCTGGGTATAGCCTCATTCAGCCAGGTTTCACTGACAATGGACACAAATCTGGAATGAATGAAGAGGACAGTATGGACTGTCAAAGAGAACTGAAGTAAAATATTTTTTATTTTAACTTTTTCTCTCTGTCGCAGTAGTCCCTCATCATAAATGCAGGAGTATTATTGCCATAGCTCCACGAACATTTCCTCCATTGTAAGAATTCCACCTAGCAGGACAGATACCATTGTGTGTTTGAAATTTTGTACAAAGGTGCTTCTGTGCTCCTATTGGTCAGTATCACAGATGTGATGGAACTCGTTGTGAACGACGGAAAAAAATTAAACATGCTAGTCTTTCTGTGTTTACGTTGTGAAGCAGCGCAGAGGTGTCGTGCCCTAAACGTGCCCAAGTGCCCAAGATTCAATCCTACACGAGATGAAAGGATTGAATCTTGTGTCCCAACACCCATTGTCGTATACAAATCCCCACAACACTCTACATTAAGAAGATTGTGCCAAAATCGGGCTAAAATCGTGTAGTCTGAACTGGGCTTAAGTTGCATCCTTTCAATACATCAGTTGATCCAGTTCACCAAACCCAATGGTTCCGATGGAGCGCAACTGCATGGAAAAGAGTGACCAGTATAATTATTTAAAACTTCTTATTTTGTGTTCCAGGGAATAAGAAAGTCGAAGGTTCATGTATTACTTTAACTATATACAAAAACAAACAAGCCAAATTGCTCTTAAGCTCGTGAGTTTTTCAGATAATCACAGCTGATTATTGTCTTGATCACAGTCTCTTGCTTTGCTGATTAAACTCCAGCGTGTTATCTTTCTAATTTCACATTTATCACACTGTATCATTTTGTTGACGTAAACAGCAGAATCCTGGGGACTTGTCAACATCAATATCTGAGCTGATATTACTCACCCGTGTTGCAGCACTCAGTGCATTAATTGAAGGATGTTATGTAGGCATGCACTCCTACGGGTTTGTGTTATTCACCCATGCTAAATGCTGTTACACCATACTCACTCACATGTGCCATGAGTCAACACCATCACCGCCCGAATGAATCCACTAATAACGTAAAGACATCTGTTATATTTTCAACATTTCAACCTAATTTGCCAAAGGATGCAAAGCTGTTGAAATAATGGTTATTAAAACCAACTTGGACAACATTTAGATAGTAAAAAGTATGTGGTAGAAGATTAGTTTATCAATTTACATTAATGTCAATTAAACATTCCAAAGCACTGCGTAAAACAGCAATCATTTATATCAAAACAAATACTCCTTGTTGGATGATAAATTAACGTAAATTTTCATACATGTGAATGCT
Source organism: Cirrhinus molitorella (assembly GCA_033026305.1). Lineage (NCBI taxonomy): Eukaryota > Metazoa > Chordata > Actinopteri > Cypriniformes > Cyprinidae > Cirrhinus > Cirrhinus molitorella. The sequence goes on along the minus strand of CM065122.1, from coordinate 23,093,840 downwards.
CACACTGTGGATTTTTTTTTTTTTTTTTTGCGCGTAGGTGCAATGTAGTGACATAATGGGATTAATAAAAAAATCCATTTATGATGGAATAAACTCTGTGTTTTCTGTTTAACACTTTTATCATTCATTTCCAATAAAATACATTTTTGATGGCTGCATTTCCAATAAAATTTATTAAATTACATATTTTTTTCATTTTGGCTTCTAAGAGTCTATTAACACTGTCTCTTAACACTGTTCCACATGGTGAATTCTTGCTGGCATGCAGTTGCATGTGTTATGCTCATGATGGAGCGGTATCAGAGTAATCTTGGAGCTAGAGTGAACACTTGCACTCCGACGAAAAAAAAAAAAACCCTCCTCGCTCCAGGCAAAAATCACACAATTCTGCTTCCAGTCCACACCGTTTGCATATTCTGCCTCTGCCTGTGTAACACTGAAATATAGACAAGGAAATTTGATCATCCTAGATAATTATATCTAATTTTAAGCATAATATGTGCTTCCTGAGCAATGTCTTGGGTCAAGGATGATTTTCTTCCAGCTAAATCCTCAGAGGGTGTGCTAGACTGTATGATGCAAAAAGCTGCGGCCAAATAACCACAGAACTCACAGTTCCGTTTCACTATATCACGTCACTGGAGGAACACTCACTGATTGTAGAAGGTCAGTGAGTATGTGTACATTCTGGCCGTCATTCACACAGGCAAAGGAAATGAATGGTCCTTCCTGTTTTCTAACAGTAATAACTTCATTTGTTTGTTAATGGCGCAAGATGACTAGCAAGCAGAATATAATATAAGCATGCTGTGTAGGGGAAATAGACTACCCAGGGTGTCTTTCTTGCCATCTAACATTTGCCCTATATGTTGCAAAATGACGTGGAAGTCAGTCCTAACAAGGTGTATGTATATGTGTCAGTTTGGGGATGCATAGAGAGAAGTCACTCACCCGTTTCAGATAAATTCTCTCAATATGTCACAGTGGTTTTATCATTGAGTTTGGATTGGAACAAAGTTTTAAGCTTGCTTCATACTCTATTCAGACTGACTTGACATCCATATATGAAATAAAAACACAGGACAGTTAAAGCATGTCAAGCCATTTTTTTTTTCTTATTCAGTTCTCATAAGTTTAGCAAACCTCCTAAAGTTTCATTCTGTTGTCATTCATTCACCTTTATGTTGTTCCAAACCTGTAAGACCTTTTTCATTTTTGTCTATGTAATAAAAGTCAATAGAATCTGATTCACTGGACCCCAATAAATCAGGTTAGAGACATGCTTAAAGGGGTCATGAACTGAGAAATCTAAATTTACTTGATATTTTGACATATAAGGTCATTGTACTATAAAAAAACATCCTGTAATTTTCAGAATTTAAAACTTTCTTGTTAATCTAAAAACATGGATGAACTTTATTTGTAATGAAGTTCCAGACTTCGTCAGTAAGAACTTACTTTGTTCACTTCATTTTACCATGAATTCGTTTTCAAACAAGGCACATTTCGATGCAGGATTTTCAGAAAGATTGAAACTCTTGAAATCTGAAATCTGACAGTAATGTCACACCACACAAGTGTGAGTAACTGTTTTTTAGTTAGACCCTCATGTAAGCAATTATTCTTTATTTGTGTTGCCTTTAACTGTAGTACAGATTAATATGTATCTAAGTATAATTTAAATTTGTCTTTAGCTTTAATGTTTTCCAGGGACATATTCAAGGGCTTACTGTTCTTAGATGAATGAAACAAAGTTCTTGAGATGAGATTTAGTTCACTGAAACTGGCCATTCGATAAATTAACCCAGGAAATAATATTTTTCTATCAAGGCCCATGCGGAATCACCCTGCTGTGCTGAGTAATGGCAGTCAAGCAGCAGCGGCACAACGCTCTCCACCCCTGCAGCTCGTGCTCAGAAACGTCCCATAATCCTCATTAGGGTTTGCCTAATGACTACTTACAATTCAATGGGGATCTATTATCAGTCATTAAACACAAGGTCTTGTGCGTGACTAATTGGATTAATTTCTGTGATAAATAGGAAAATGAAATTTGGTAGCGGTTTTTATTGTGTATCTGTAAACAAGGGAAGAGGCTACAACCGCTGATTCTACAGCTGCATCTATTCCACAATTAAGTTATTAAAATGCTTTGGATCGCAGGACTGCCTACAATTATATTATGCATTCAACAACGAATTTAAAATGGTGTCATACTTATTCTTTGTGTGTAATTGGATGTTAATATGGCACAATGGAAAACATAAAAAATAGATGAGTTGAAACCAATATCATGCTGGCCCTACAAGAACTGAACCGTGTACATTGGATTACTCATAACAAATGAATTGCCACCCACTCTGTCTTACTAATTCTCACTTTGTTCTTTTTTCTCTGCTTGCGTCATTTTTTTAGGTTTCTTGTTTGTCAGGTGCAAATTTAGCGCGATGATTCAACTTCAAAGCTGTAAATAGCAGTTTCATTAACACTACATCTGACACCCTTTTGACACTGAGTCTTCAAAGATCGTAAGATGTAATTTCATCTGTCTGTTTTCTTAACACCATTACTCAGAGGCCATCAGTAACATTTAGAAATTCACCCTGTCTGTTTTCTAAATGCATGATTTTGACCTTATTATGAACAATTCATTCATGCAACAACTGATGGACAGAACCAAGTCCTTACATTTATTTTTGGATCTGTTTCAACCGCATATATGTATGTCACAATACAGAAGAAAAGATTTGTTGCTACTTCTGTTTTGTCATAACTTTAAAGGCAAACAAAAACACTACTCCTGCTTTAGAATAAATGTTACAGTACAAAATGCCAGAATTGTTTATGATACTTGACAATTCAGAGGGTTAAGTCTAGTTAGTTTGGAAAAAGTAAAGGTCTAATCTAAAAGTAATCCAAAGTCCAAACAGAGTGCATGACCCTTCCCATTGTATATACAAATAGTAACATCAATTATATTGGTTCGAAAATCACAAAGAAAGGAGACTAAAAAGCCGCTACAAAACAGTGAAGATCAAAAACAGCAGAGCAACAAGTGCTCCAAGGTTTGGGGATTTAGGTTCTTTTTTTTAGATCCAGGTGTTGTCTTTTTTAAATATATTTTTTTACATTTTTTGCCAGTATAGATAATGCAGACGGGTTTTGAATGCAAGTCTTTTCGCCATCTCCTGCCAGATCGTAATTGGGGGCATAAGTAAACCCCATCTGAGCACAGAGTGTTAATCTCCCTCTGCCAGTGTTAATTGCCCGTTTTATGACAAACCAGGCCAAAATGCACAAGAACACATGCCTGGATTTACATGCTGTTTACAAACAGATGTCTGAGCGCAGACTAAATAAAAGCATATTTTGTCCTCTGGAAATGGCTTTAATCAAGAACTTCAGGCAGTTTTAATCGCAGAAACAAAGGTCTTTATGTTTACTGTTTTAAGCAGTGTTTTGTAGCGGACATGGATTAATTTTCCAGACCACTGAAACCTTGTTAATTATTTTATTTGTAAAGAATTTGATTAATACAATTAATTAATCATTAAATTAATCATAAAATTCATGCTATGGCTAGATTTCTGAATATTTATTATTTATTTTTAGATTTTAATCATGGGTTTAATATGCCACCACATCCTGCAGATGGACTTTTTTGTTAAGTCCACATCTGAGAATGTGATTACATTCCCATATAAGCTTATGGCTTCCTGTTGCATCTCAATCCAAGACAAATGATTAAAATGTTGCAAATCCATGAGGCTAAATTAGATTTACTGTGAAGGTCTTTGATTGTCTGATTAAGCTAAGCTAAATTACAAGGCAAGCTTTCGTGTTGTACCTGTACATTTGTTGGCTGATTAATAATCTACACTGATTACAAATGTGCAAAACAAAACCAAATGAAACGTTAGAGATAAAAATCAAAATCTTTTCATCCAAAAGAATGCTTCTTATGTGCAATCTATCTTGCCTCCACATCCACGATCGTGTTATTAATGTAGATTCACAAACTGTAAAGTTAAAAACAGATGCCTGATAGTCTGACTCACCATTCTGACCACGCAAAATACACAGAGCACTGAATGTTAAATGATCCCTGTGTACAGCTCTTGGCACAACTGAGTATATCAGTCACTTAGCTAATGCTTAAAGAAACGGTTCACCCAGAAATTAAAACTTATTTAAAAATGAAATGTCATTGCTTACTCATCATAGCAACCTGATCTCTTGACTAAAACGTCTCTGGGAAATCTCTGGGAACTTTTTCAAAAGACGCAAATTTGTACCGCCATGTACGTTTTGGGACAAATTCGATGTGAAATGTCCACTGAGTGGTGCCAAAAGAGTGTTTGTTTTTCCCCCGGAACAGACGAATGTACGTATGGTACATTTTATGTGACGCTGGTTTTGTACGTGTCACCGCATTTCTGACTTGAAATGGAAGGCAGATCTGGGGGCAGCCGTGGCCTAATGGTTAGGGAGTCGGACTTGTAACCGAAAGTTGGATGATCAGCGCTCTCTCACCTCAGTTAATACCACGACTGAGATGAGACCTCTGAGCAAGGCACCGAACCCCCAACTGCTCCCCGGGCGCTGCAGTGATAACAAAATGGCTGCCCACAACGCAATCGCAAGCCGTTTTAGCTTATTTTTCCGATCTCTTGTCTTTCAGCTCTTTCAAGGTGAGTCATGTTGTTCACGGGATTCATACCAAAGGATTCCGCAACCTAAGTCCAATTCAGTGCTGGCTGAGTTACCGAGCTAAAAAAAAAGTGAAATATATGGAGCTGTAATCATAACTGTGTATGAAAATGATTACATGTGCACACTGTTTTACCACCTCTAATGTTCATTTCTGTTGGACACTGCAGTGAAATGTACTTATTGGTACGTATTTCGCGTCTTGCGAAAAAGTTCCCACAGGTACAGGGGCAGCCGTGGTTAGAGAGTCGGACTTGTATCTGAAAGATTCTGAAAGGTTGCGAGTTTGAGTCCCAGGTCCGGCAGGGATGTCAGTGGGGGAGTGAATGATCAGTGCTCTCTTCACCCTCAATACCACGACTGAGATGAGACCCTTGAGCATTAATTAATTCATCAATCAATTACAATTTATAGTAACTGTCTAAGGGTGGTAAATATATGTCATTAACTCTAGAACTACCAAGGCGGTCATTTTGACCGTTTTGAAATTTTGCAATGTAATAACTTTGTAGAAGTAAAACCCACATAACTATAATTCCTTGACTTTTCTTAAATGTGTGTATATTTCATACTAACATTGTTATTTTATTAAAATAAAATTCAATTAAATTAAAACACAAAATAGTTTTTAGTATTTCTACCTTTAATGGCCAAAGCGGTCAAAATGATCGTTCGAATTACAGACGTGGTATAATTTCAAATTTGCGTCTTTTTCCCGCGGTTGAAAATGCGCGTCTCTGTTGCCTTGCAACTTTTGTTATAGTTGTTTTTATATGCTATTGCTAAGCTAAAATTCCCGTTCATAAACAACCCAGATGGACACCTCCATTTCGACAACTGCTGTCATTCAATCTGCCACCTTCCAGGTATGTTAGGCTGATCCTACATAACTATAGACTGGCTGTTATCAATAATAGCATGCTTCAGTGTTCTGACAAAATAGTTCATATTATTATTATTACGCTAGTGTAATGGTATAGCTAATGTGTATAGGCTAATCTAATTTTAGCTCTGACGAAAAAGATATCATGGTATCAAAAAAAAAAAAAACTAATTAGGCTTTTTTTTTTTTGCAATAGTGATGATGTTTATATTCATGCATTGAAAAAAGATATGTGTAATAATTTCCAGAATGTTTTATCTACTGAAATATTCGGCTGTAGTTTTTGGGCGTTTAGAGTTTTTTTTTTTTTTTTAACTGCGGTGAAAAAATCTTTGCTCTCCCACTCCAGACACAAGCAAGGCACGCACCTTCGGAAGCGGTCTCGTATAATCTACAACTATAGGGTATATTACAAAAATGATCGCATTTTTAGGGTGATGGCTTAATAAAATATGACGACAGACATTTAAAGCTTTAGTTTAAAACGATGATAGAAGCTTTGAATGTAATTGGCATGGCATTAAGTTTTGACACTATTATTTTCACCAACTATAAGCAACTCTCTGTTACATGTTATTTTAAGGTCCAGTTCTCACCGTTAACTAACTATTCACCATGACTTATCTTAAAAAAAAAAAACTGTGAATTTGCTGCTTATCAATAGTTAGTAAAAAAAAAAAAATTATTAAATTTAAGTAGGCCTATGTGGGAGGATTAAAGGATCTAAAAAACGGTCATGTAGAATAAGACATTAATATGTGCTTCATAAGTACTAATAAACAGCCAATATGCTAGTAACAGGCATGCTTATAAGCAACTAGTTAATGTGAGAATTGGTCTCTAAACTAAAGTGTTACTACTACTACTACTACTAGACTTATTAAAAATGAATACAGAATTACCAAACTAACACAGGACGCTACTGCATTGTACCACTACACTGTTGCCATAGGTGAGTCCCTACAGTTGTCAGGACATCAAGCTCTTGTATTGAATTTGTAATGCAGGACTGAGGGGTCAGGGCATCGGCTGCAAGTTAAGCCATGTCTCGCTGATGCTGGCAGCCAGTGTAGAGACCTAAGCAGAGGTATAACAGGAGAGAATTTCCTGAGGTTAAAAACAAGTCAAGCAGCAGCATTTTGGATGCGCTCCGGGGGTCGTTTGGCAGATGCTGGTAAGCTGGAAAAAAAGGAAGCTGCAATAGGCTGGCTGTGAAATGACTAGGGCCTGGATAGGAAGTAGTGGTCAAGGAAGGGCTTTATTTTTTCTTTTGTACTTTTCTTTCCTGCTAACACTAGTAACAGTGGAGGCCACATGGGAGCGGTCTGGGGTTAAGCGCCTTGCTACAGGGCTCAATCAAGACAGGGGCTCCTGTACCTTAGCTCAAGCTATCAACCTGCATGTCAGTCCAGATAAACCGATAAATGGTTTATCAGAAGGTGAGAACGCAGTAAAAAAAATAAAAATCACATTTTGTAATAAAATATTGTCTGTTTATTAGTGCTTCTATACAATACCTTTGTGGTACTTCAATATATGGTACTAAACCTGATACAGGTCAGATGTTTTGGAATGTGACACAGTCATAATGGATTTCATGCGAGTTTTACGTTATTTTAGATCAATAAATAAATGCATACAGACTTACAATGGCCATGTGCGCGTGTCTATTAAGTCCATGAGACTGTAGGGTGTCCCATTCGCCATTTTAGCAATCAGAAGGGTGCTCGGGCACGTTTTGGACTAGTTTTGGGAAGCAATTCGGAAAATTTGCTGTGAAAACCTGGCAACCCTGTTTGGATTGTTCTTTTGTGCATACAGGTCAGTTCAGAACCATGATCCATTCACACTGGAAATCTGATATTGGCCACATTTAAAACAAAAATGTGAACAGCTATACAAAAAAAAAAAAAGATTTGAGCAAAAATTGGAATTGAGCACTACGATTTGTAGTGTAAACGTAGCTAATGAATATGTGTTCCCTAATCTAAAGTGTTACCAAATCAGCATATTACAATTATTTCTTATATTGGCCTATAGTTAAGTGCTTTATGCTTAAAACATAATCATGTCAATCCAGTTTCCTCAAATTCTTATTTGACATACAATTTATGCTTATCAATCAGACTGATTCTTAAGTTGCATGACTCTTTCTTATATATATATATATAAAAAAGAAAGCCTATTGGAATCTTACAATTAAAGAGCTGTAATGAGAAATGGTACTTTTACATGGGAAGAACCTGATGTCTGCAGGTGATAAGGTTAAGTGTCTTCATCCTGGTGCTGACGAAAGCAATTATATTTCTTTAATTGAGTGACATCCTGTTTTACATGTTTCTTGCCCTCTTTGAAGAGCTCTTGAACTCTGTCTGGTTATTCATTCCCTCTACTGCCTCCCTCTGTCCTCCACTACCGTCTGCATGATGATCCGTCTTTCTCTCCCTCCTTCGTTGTCTCTTCTGCTCCTGATTTCTTTGTGATTCCCTATTTCACAATGTCTGAGCAGGAACGAAAACTTCCACCCGTCCTCTGTAACAGCGAACTGACAGCTCATTATAACCACAGCGATGGAGTTCAATCCTGTGCGATCTATTAATCTATTCCAGCTCTCTGGCCCCTCCATAGCCGCCCCCTCTTTCATTAGCTAGAACAAAAGCCTGCAGAGCAGAATTCATTAAGGACAATCAAACACGGCTCCTCTGGGGCCATTTAATGCGACTTCCATTATTAACGTTATCATTATTATTAATACGCGATTGCACAAGGCATCTGTGTTAGGTGTGCCAACGACAATATTGAATCCTTAATCATGTGGTGGAGGTCGACTGTGGCGATGTGACTCCAGGTGGATGGTCTGGGTGGAGGTCTACTCTCTCGAGGAAACCACACATCCACGGCAGATTAGAAAGAATAATGAGCATTTTAAAAGTCTTGGAATAGTACTAGAAGAGAGCAAGCCAAACATGAGCAGTAAGTTGCTGGATAACAGAGCAGTGCTGGTGAAATAGCCTCAGCTGGATGCTGTGAGTTTGACGACATGACAGCAGAGTTCAGTCTTCCAAATGTAGACAGTTTAGTTGTGATATGATGAACATCATGTATACCATACCAAATAAATCAATCTACATTTTATCCAATCTGCCAGAGAGAAAAGTATTCTTCACCATAAATCATTTCACATCATACTGGGCAGAATTAAACAATAATCCTGCATGTTGAGTGATATGGATAGTTATCTGGATCTTTTTTCATTTATCAAGTTGAATTATTAGAATTGACGATCTCATTGCTCTCAAGTAGGGATTTCATAAGTACTAGTACTTCACAACAAAGTGAAAAATAAAATAAAATAAAATAAAAGAACAGTAAAGAATATTTTGACATTTTTTTGTATTGTTATTTAAGAACATGCTATATTTAAGAATATTGTATATACCCTAGTGGAAAAATACTGAAATGCATTTTAAATGCTTTTATTTTGTGGTAAGTATACTACAAATACATTCACATATTTATGTGCTTTTTTTTTAAACTAATTTTTAGTACACTAAAATTACCTAAGTCTGCTAAATTGGAACAACTAATTTAGTGTTTAATGCACTTTATTTGTGTGCAAGAAGTGCTAAGATCCAACAAAAATACTGAAGTATATCTGATTGTGCTGAAGTGGAACTATTGGAATACTTCAGGTACACTTGAAATATATTGGATTTAAAGAATGATATTACACAGAGATCATACAATCCTTATTAATAGTGATATTAAAACACTAGGTACAATATTAAGAAATGTGCATTGTGCAATAAAGAAATACTCCAAGTAAAGTTAAATTATAATTTTATATCAGTAAGGCTTAAGTGATATGTCAATAAATATGTTAATGGATTTGAAATTTCCTTTTATGAAATAAATTATTATTATTTAAAAAACAACAACTATGGCATAGTTTTTTCTTTTACTTGGTTATTTTTGTTGATTTTTATTGGGTTATTACACTTTATTTTAAGGTCCAATTCCCGCTATTAACAAACATTAAATATGACGTTTGCCTCAAAAATTCCTAATTTGCTGCTTATTAATAGTTAGTAAGGTAGGATTAAGGATGTAGAATATGGTCATGCAGAATATGTGCTTTGTAAGTATTAATAAACAGCCAATATGTTAATAATTGACATGCCAGTAAGCAACTAGTTAATTGTGAAAATCAGCCCCTCTACTAAAGTTTTACCTTTTTATTTTGTGAAGAAAAGGTCATACCTTCACTTCAAATTCTAACACGTAATCTCAAAATAAATAAATAAATAAATAAATAAAAATAAAAATAAATAAATAAAATGGAATTTAGCACACTATGACAAATCAAGACAGGCCTAACAACAGGTCTGGATGTCTATCAGAACATTATCTCATTGCAGCACTTGAATCAACTCAAAGCAAGCGAGTCTCACTGTGTCACAGAAGATGGATTGCTCTGACACATACAGACAGGTCATTAAAATGATGGACAGCTCAGCCGGAAGTTGAACTAAAAATGGAAAGAAGACGGCGATGGCCGCTCTGTTAACAGACATCTAGCACAGCTGAAATCAAAAGTTTTTTTTTCTCCACAGCTAGTGAGTACACTGATTCAGTTTATTAATAGATTTGCTTAGCTGGCCGACATACAGCTGGTAATATATACTAATGAAAACCTCGGATTTCAGTGCATCTACTGTAAAACCCTACCAAATGCTGTGACTGATATGATCTGCTGATGGACGTTTATACGAGGAGCAAAATTGTGCAGCACGCTTGACCTGCATCTGAACTTGGGTCCATTTCACGAAAGTTTGAGAAATTGCCTTTCCCACTCAAAAACACCTCAAATCACTACTGGGCTGCTCATGTTTCACCTCCATAATCTGCAGCTTTTGATGCCCCTTGTGAAATATATGTAAGCTATAAGACGACAAGTTTGTGAGCATCTGTGCGTGTGCAGGCGTTTCTGAACACTCAACTTGAACGTTACCTCTCCTACCATTTTCCAGGTTTGGTGAGGAGTAGTTTAACATCCTATGGAGAAAGAAAAACCCCCAGTGATACGAACGTCTAGTTGGTGGAGTGTGACAGTGGTCTCTGTAGATCTACAGTGGTCATACTTTAGTCACCAGTGAGGGTGTTTAGTTAGTGTGCAGTTGCATGACTGCAGGGGAGAGATGCTCTCTTGACAGGTGCGCCGCAAAATTGGCTTTTATTGGAGCTGAGGAAATGTTAGTCTGTGGAGAGAAGGAAAAATAATGAGAGCAGAGAGACGACCAGAAAAGTGTGTCACTCTGATAGCCCAAGGGGAGAGAAACCAGCACTCCATCTCTCCAGATCCATCTATCCATCTCTACCAAAAACCTACATGTTAAAGCTAAAACGGTTCTCGACGTCATTCATTCCCATCCGGAATTAATTGGAAAGCATTAAACCCAGTCACATAATTTTTATCCTTCCTTCATTGCTGATTTCATATTTGGAGCATATTAACTTATATTTAGATATTTTTACAAATATTGAGTGCATCCCCAAACCATATTGTAATATCATTTATCTGTTTTTTTTTTTTTTTTTTTTTTTTTTTTTATATTTGTTGGGATTATGGTAAATGTTCAAAAGAGTTCTGTGATTTCATTTTCCCTTTCTTACTTTGAATTAGGAGAAAATGAACTAAAATAGTTTTTTTTAAATACTTAATGTATCATCAAACCATATTGTATCTCATTATCATTTGTTAAATCTTAAGTCAAGTCAATAATGTGTCAATAATGCAAAAAGAAACAGCAAACAAATTTTCAGGTAAAGGGAATTATTAATTGAATTTGGTGATGCTATCAGCCAGCTCAGGTCATTTTTTGCTGGAAATTAAGTGTCCCCAACTGAGCAGGCCATAGGTGACAGTGACAAGGAACCAAAACTCCATCTGTGACAGAAATGGAAAAAAAAAAAACTTTGGAGAAACCAGGCTCAGTTCCTCTGACCAACAAACAAGCAATTTATACCTGTAGAGGTCGTCTATAGGTGCTGACCCGCCATGTGGATACGGACTGGATCAGGGAACTGCAGTGACAATCTGATCAGGATACAGACTGGATCTGAGTGGCAACTATGACCTCGGAATAAACAGGAGACTAATATTAGCGTAGATGCCATTCTTCTTATGATGCAACGAGTACATCAGGTGTTAATGGAAGTGTTTCCATTAAATCCTTTAACAGATTTGAATTTTAGAAATGTTTAAATGGGTTATGTGTAAGCCAAGTTAAAGAGATGGGTCTTTAGTCTAGATTTAAACTGACAGAGTGTGTCTGCCTCCCTAACAGTGTTAAGTAGATTGTTCCAGAGTTTGGGCGCTAAATAAGAAAATGATCTGCCGCCCGCAGTTGATTTAGATATTCTGGGTATTATCAGATTGCCAGAGTTATTGCTTGCAGAGGTTTTAGGCCCACCTCTGTTTTTTTCAGAGTTTAGCAGTAAGAAATTACTTGTCATCCAGTTTTTTTATATCAACTATGCATTTCGTTAGTTTTTCAAACTTGTATGTTTCGCCGGGCTGAGAAGAAATATAGAGCTGAGTATCATCAGCATAACAGTGAAAGCTAACACAATGTTTCCAGATGATATCTCCTAAGGGTAACATGTAAAGCATAAAAAGTAATGGCCCTAGTACTGAGCCTTGAGGTACTCCATACTGCACTTGTGATCGATATGATATCTCGTCATTCATTGCCACTAACTGATGGTGGTCAGACAGATACGATTTAAACCATGCCAATGCACTACCACTAATGGCAACAAAATTTTCGAGTCTATTCAAAAGAATGTTGTGGTCAATAGTATCAAACGCACCACTAAGATCCAGTAGCACTAATAGAGAGATACAACCATGGTCGGATAATAAGAGCAGGTCATTTTTTACTCTAATGAGAGCAGTTTCAGTACTATGATACGGTCTGAATCTTACAATTAACAGAATTAATTCATTCATATTCTGAATGAACTGGAAATCATTAAACATGGTCCCACAATTTTCTTTATCAGAGTGCATATTTACACTAAGTGCAAATAGCCTATCTTGTTGGCAGAGGCTATTTTAGAGGCTAGTTTGATTAGGGTCAGAGCTGAAGCACAGTGGCCCTCCAGGACCGAACTTGCCCAGTCTAACAGCAGCTCCAGTTGCATAGATGGTAAAGCATGTGTCATAGTACCTGGGTTAGAATCTGCCTTTTGCCAAACTTTTTTTCTCCCTTTTCAAATCTCATATCACATTGAAAAGGCATTTATTTTCAATAAAAATTAAGGAACTAATCTAAATGTTGAAAATAAAGTATCGGGTAGTGTTAGGGTAGGTCTAGGGAGGGCTTTATTGTCCCAATAAGGTGGCATCCATTTAATAATTTGAATTAGGTGAATAAGGTGCAGATAATTGCCACTATTTGCCATGAGTAAATCCTGCTGTTTTAACATTGTAAATAGAATGTATAGCTGTTTGCACTTGGTGTAAACACAATAAGCACAATAATTTCCACTTATTGCCTTTTTATTCTTTCCTAATTTTATATTTGGACTGAATTAGCTTGTTTTTTACAGATTATTGAATAATTAACTATATCCCCAAACCATAACTCACTATGATTTGTTAAAGCTAAAACCATGTTAGATGTAACTCATTCATATCTGGAATTAATTGAAAAGCATTCAGCCCCATCCCACGCTTTCCTTTCTTCCTTCCTTCCTATTTATGTATTTAGAGTAAATCAACTTGTAGACGTTTTTAAAATATTGACTCTATTCCCAAATCATATCTCACTATCGTTCGTTTAAGATAAAACGGTTCCCGACATCACTTTTTCACATTAGGAATTAAATGGAAAGCATTCAACCCAGACCCCACAATTTTTTCTTTCTTCCTATTTTCATGTTTAGAGTAAATTAACTTGTATTTAGATTTTTTTTTTTATATTTACTATGTTCTTAAACCATATCACACTACAGGGGTTAATGGTGTGCTTGAAAATATCCTCTAATTATCTCAAACGTTCCCTCCGCAAGTGGCGGCAAAAGCGGCATGCCTCATTATAATTCTCTACAAAAAAACAAAAAAACTAAATAAACATTATCAAGCGACTGCCAAAAGCTGCCCAGGACCCAACAAGCATCATACCTTCAGAGTCACTAAGTAAACTAATGAATTCATTCAGAGTGGTATAACTCTATTTTACAACCATTAACAGAGTTCCTCTGCAGCCAAAGACTCCATATCGGTTCATTGGATTGTTAAATGTAGTCATGCATTATGCAGTGGGATTAATTGAAAATGGCCGCTCTGAGAAGAAACGGTGGGGGCCGATACATTAGGAGGGGGCCTGGGCAAATTCAAAAGCAGATTTTTCTGAACGGCCCTTCAGGGTCATAACACTGTCGAATTAATTCATGGTGAGTGTGTTTAGAGCAAATGCATTGCCTTATTATTAGATGGAAAGCAAGGTGTGCTGTTCTGGGAAAGCGACTCTAAAAGGAAGTGCCGGCAGTTCCCAACAACTTCAAAAAGCTTTTTAAATGTGAGAGCCTCTTGCCGCAAAGCTGCACCGAGGAGGGAAAACCTCACCTGAATGCTTAACGACAAGAGAGCTTGTGCATTTAAGGAAAGGGAAGTCAAAGATCAAGAGCTCTTGAGTGAGAAGACACAAACATTTGAATGAAATCAGCAAGTAAATTGTTCGCTTAGGTGAAATACAGTTAACCTGTTGACAATGTTTTTTTTTGTTTTTGTTTTTTTTTTTTTTAAATACAGTCATTTGGTACTTCAGAGCTAAAGAAACATCATACATACCAAAATAGAGAGAAGCATGCTGGGATGTCATTACTACAAAATAAACTCCAGGCAGTGTTCATTTTGTACATTTTTTTGTTTTGTATTTTCAAGAAAATACACTGTTCAAAGTTTGAGTTAACACTTCTGAAAGAAGTATCTTATGCTCAACCAGGGCTGTATTTATTTGATCAAAACATCAGTAACATGATCCTTCAGAAATAATTATAATATGCTGATTTGGTGCTTAGGAAACATTTATTATTATCAAAAAAAAGTTTTGCTGATTAATATTTGTTTGTGGTCATTTGTTTCTGTATTCTTTGATAAATAGAAAGTTGAAAATAAGAGCATTTGCAGTTTTTGATATAGAAGTCATTATAAATGCATAGTTCTGTCATGAAATCTGTCATAGATGGCACATGCTGCCACAAACTGTATTTACAGTCAAGTCAAGTCACCTTCATTTTCATTTTAGTGCTTTTTAGAATACAGATTGCAGTTACAAAGCAGTTGCAGTTACAAAATTACAAAGCAGCTTTACAGTATCAAATAGAAAGGTAGTGTGTCAATAATGCAAAAGGTAACGGTTACCATTTTTCAGTTAAAGCAAGTTAATCATTGAATTCAGTGATGCTATCATCCAGCTCAGTTCAATTAGTATACAATATCGCTGGAAATTAAGTGTCCCCAACCGAGCAAGCCAGAGGTGACAGCGGCAAGGAACCAAAACTCCATCGGTGACAGAAATGGAGAAAAAAACCTTGGGAGAAACCAGGCTCAGTCGGGGGGTCAGTTCTCCTCTGACCAACAAACAAACAAACAAGCAAAAGCATCAAACAACTTGGCACAAGCTGATTGGTTCATGCTGCACACACAGCCAATGGTTTTTCTGCTTTACATTTAAATGGCTGGTTAGCATCCAATAGAATTTTACAACATGCTTCCAGAGATCCTCTGAAACCCTCCTCCTTCCTCAGGTCCACCTTTATAGATCTTCTACAGGTTATTATAAATGCTACTTGTGCAGCAGCAGTATGACTTAAATACTCACAGCACTGTATTAGTGTATGTATTGGCAGTAGCAAGTTCCTGTACTTGCTTCGCAGCAGCAGCAACAGCAATAATCTACAAAAACAGCAATAACTAACAGCAGCAATGTAGCAGATTTTTTTCCGCTAAGACCAAATACATTAACACTGTTATATCCATTACCATGCTAAAATCTTGAAAAGTTGCCATGATTGAACTTTGATGATTGAAATGATTTTAGTGTTACTTTTGATCAGCTTAATTCTTGCTGACATCAAACTTAATTATCCATAAAATGGCGCAACTGACCAATCAAAAACATGCATTCGTGCTGTGTGTAAGTCTCAAGGTGTGTAAAAAAACGAAAAAAGAAAATAAAAAACTTAAGACAAAAAGCTCTGTAGTCTAGGAGCAGCAACAAAATTATTAATTCAGGCACAGATTTCTACAGCACAGCAGTACAATACTAATTAAAGGACGTCTCTACAACCTTGATAAAGTCAATAAAGTCAGCTGTAATAACTTCCTAGAAACAAGTCAGAATCTTATATTTCATATATCTATCTTTTCCATTTCAAGCATCACTTACATAAGACACTTGAACCATCTTTGCTCCATATCTCATCACACAAGTCCTCCCTTAGATTGGTTCACAAAACCATTATCTTTAAAGCAAGATAGAATAGGAAGCTGTCAATAAAAAAAAGAGTTCCTAGAGATAGCATGGACATAAGGAAAAGGCAGAAGTCATTTCTAAGTGACCCTCTGCAGTTCTTCCCTTGAGTGCCATCTCACATTCCAGAGTCCCCTCTATTATCAGAAGAGAGGACATATTCTGCCCCAGGGTGACACTGTCCCGTCAGACTGACAGTGCTCAGCCCTGCTGACTGCTGATGACATTTTCTCAGGCAATTAAGATGCGGAGAGCAGTAGTGGTCAAAAACTAAAAATAAATAAATAAATAAAAATAATAATAAATAAAAGAAATAACGATAATAAAAAGTAGTGTCAATAATAATCCAATCTTCAAAAATAAGTAGGTAAATATGTGAATCACGGAATGATGATAATTCCAGTATATTTTTGTTGCATATTGACAGTGCCAATGTAATTCTGCTATTAATTCTCTGCTAAAGCTTTGCATTTGGATCCACCTGTCTTCGTCCTTGTTACAGCTATATTATTATGGAGAACATGTAGTTCTAAGAGTAAACAGGAAATATTGCTGGAGTCTTTAATTAACAAACCTTTCAGAAGTAGATGTTTTATTTTTCAGTGTAGTAGTTGTTTGCATATATATATGAAACACTAATGTTTGATCATGGCTCATGGCATTGCTGCAAATCAAAACAGCAAAGTAAAAGTTTCACAGCAAGATATTGCAGTAAGCCAAATAAAAGTTACATAACATAATGCTTTTTTTTCCCCTTTTACATTGAAACCATAAATATGAAAGATAGAAAAAGTGAAAAGTAAACAAAAACCTTGGAATTAAAGGGATAGGTCACCCAAAAATGAAAAAATTTAACCACTGATGTCACATGGACTATTTTAATGATGTCCTTACTACCTTTCAGGGCTTTGAATGTGGTAGTTGCCTTGCTGTCTATGCAGGGTCAGAAAGCTCTTGAATTTCATCAAAATATCTTAATTTGTGTTATGAAGATGATTGATGGTCTTACAGATTTGGAATGACATGAGTCAGTAATTAATGACAAAATTATCTAAAATTATTTTTTGGGTGAACTATCATATTAAATAAACTACAGGCATATATGTATAAAACAAACAGATAAATGTAGATAAAAATCAAATAATTGTAAATATGTCAAGAATAAACTGGGCCAATCTGTTTGTAGAAAAGGTTGGTTTTACTAACCTAGTTGATTAAAAGTTAACTTTAATTTTCATGTTTAGAAACCATTCTGCATTTCATTGTTACTGTAAAGCTCTGTCTAACATGCCTTTAATAACAAATAAACAAACATAAAAAAAAAAAAAAAAATCCTGAAGAATAATATCTGCATAATATAGACAAACACAGATGCCTCTGGCTACGTTTTTATAATGTAAGGGAATGAATTTAGACAGTACGACTAGAAGTGTCACCCTCAAGTGTCACTAGAAGGAGTCTCTCCTTCCCAAGACTGAACGAACACAAAATCTGACGCCCAAATGATTATTTGCATCTGGTTAAATAGGCCCATTCAGGGAGAATCTTGAATAATAAATTCATGCATAAGTTAATTACTAAGGTTAAGGGCGCAATAAATAAAACAGAAGCCGGGGCCTTTGATTAGGACGATAGGATTAGATTAAAATGATTAATTTGTGCAGTTTGAGGGGCATGAGCATCGTCGTACATTGTTAATGATGCTGCCTGAAAGCTTTCGGGGCCTGTTTATCATATAGAGGAAAACAACAACCAACTACTTTTTGCTGGAAGTCCCTGCAGAAGGGAGACTTTAGCTGAGTTTCGGAGCAAAGTTTATCTGTAATGTGAGTAAAACCATAGGTGTGACATCAATTACTATTGCCTACATTTATGATTTAAGATTTTTAAGGCATTAAAACACTTCTCAAATTCTGAAAACTTTATTAGAGGTTTAGTTCACTTTTAGTTTAGTTCACAAAATCCTGATAATTTACTCACCCTTGTGTCATCCAAGATATTCATGTCTTTCTTTCTTCAGTTGAAAATAAATAAAGGTTTTTGAAGAAAACATTCCAGGATTTTTCTCCACATAGTGGACTTCAATGGGGGTCAATAGGTTGAAGGTCCAAACTTTCCAAAAAGGTTTCAATGCAGCTTCAAAGGGCTCTACACGATCCCAGCCAAGGAACATGGGTCTTATCTAGTGAAACAATCTGTCATTCCTAAATCCTAAAAAACAAAACAAACAAAAAAAACATTTATATAATTTTTAACCACAAATGCTCTCAAATGCAAATGAACTAGCCCTTTAATATATACAGGAATTGGCTAATGAAAAACTAATGTTGTGCAGACATTAAATACTGCAATAGGTGCTGTGAATAACTGTACAGATAGTTACAGTAATATCTTTATTTTGTACGTAAGATCACACAAATTATAATTAGCCAGAAAAATTAGGAGGCTTGTGAGTATTAAGATTTCAAAATACATGCAGAAATGTTATTAGAAACCAGTAAATAATTTTAATGCAATACTTTGTTGATCATATTACATCTAAATTCCTTCCCAGACAGTGTCATTTCAGGCTGTCAGTATAAAATGATTTGACAGGGGAAAAGAGAAATAAGATTGCTCTAAAATCTCTCACCTTTGCTCACCCTCGCTTTAGTTGTTGATGGTTTTGACAGAACAAGAGATAAGCTCATCAGTTTCTTCACTCCCCAGTTCTGTAACAGAGAGCTTGGCCTCTCATTATCATCTCTATTTATTTACTTCAGCAACGGACAAAAGTATAAAGCCGTCTAAGGGAGCTGGACAAAAGAGCCGTTTGACCTAAATGACAACCTTGACTGGACAATCAGGGGAGACACAATGCAGTGCTTTGGTCCCTTAATAATGCAACTGACAGACTGAACAGATGAAAGAAAACATTTGTGCTTCACTTTGCCGACACTGGCTCACACAAATCTGTGCTTCTCATATATATATATATATATATATATATTGTATGCTGTTTACTTTGTTCTTTTTGTTGGTCAATGTCTCTAATAGCTGCTTCATCACTAAGCTCACAATATAGCCTGTAAATGATGTAGCCTCTTAATAAGCCACCGAGGGCTCTAGTCATGTTACAATTAGGTTATTTTTCAATAGAAGAACATTACTGGTGACCTAAATAGCTTTATACTGTTTATAGCATAAACCTATTTGTCAGTGCACAATAAACAGCCTATATATGGGTCAAACAGAGTTTAGGGTTACAGAATTACAGTGTCACTTTTCCCCCTTCCAGTAATTCTCTTCAAAAAAACACCATTGGATTTAACAAAATAACTTTATAGACTGTTTAATGGCAACTAAATGTCACAACTCCTACCTACAATCTCTGCAAGTACCGAGACTCAATTCCATGAGCTTTGGGTTACAAGTCAAACTCTATAACCATTAGGCATTAGTGGATAAATGACGAGAGGGGCAAACGCTGGTCTACCCAGAAACCAAACGATAAACATGACTCCAAAGACAAGAAGACACTGTACCAAGTGCCAAGTACAGTAAAAACTTTGACGAATGTGTTTTTTATGTTTGAAAACACGAGGCCCACCGCACTGCCTTTTTTTGGAGCCGTTCACGTTGTGTCTTTTCACGCTCAAGTTCGTTATTTCAAATGTAGCCATGCGATATGAGTGCTCATAATGGAAGTGACGCGGTCGCAACGCGCATGCAGTGCGATGCGCTCATTTTTCCAGGCCTTTCAAATGTTACAATCTGCGATCTTTGTGTCATCCTCATTCACAGAAAAAACTTCCAACTGCATGTTTACACCAGACTGTGAGTGTGCGCGTGGCTGTAATGTAATTGCCTGTGCCGCTGGCAATAAAGGATCGGCTGGGAATCGGCAAGATGTGAGACTGTCCGGCCAGTCACCGATCCGGGCCGATCATGCGAAAAATTGGCAGATTCCGATCACTAGCCGGCCAATCGGTGCATCTCTAATTGAAATTAAAAGACGATGCTGTGCCGACTATATTGGATCTGACAGTAATGTCGCACCACACAAATGTGAGCAACTGTTTTTATTACAGATCGTTTGATATGTACTACGTGTTTTAGCCTAAATCACAACAGTGTACATCCATGAAGAATGGAGGCTGTCAAACATACAGTGTTAGCTGATCATAGCAGTGGGCATTTACTTCTGAGTCTACAATCTGTCACACCTATTCAAACAGATTTCAATAAGGGGGTCAAAACAGGACAGAAAATAGCCTGTTACTACTAAATTATGTTTTCTGATGTAAAATGTTCATAACATTGTAAGTGGACCTCAGAGAGCATTACAAAATAATAAAAAGGCCGTTCATGACCCCTTTAAGTCATCTTTTTGCTTAATTGCATATCAGTCTTACAGATATGGTTTTATATTCTAGGCCGTAACCATGAGTTAAAAATAGTTCATGCTTCTAATTTGCAGAACCAAAGACTTACAGCATTCAGTGTCATGAAATGACTAAACTGAGCCCAAATTGGTCACAATGTCACTGCTTTAAATGTTGGATGCTGCTGAATATGGATTCGTTTCTACAATTAATAAAAAAAAATAGCAGAATGTAAATAGATGATCTCGTCTCCAGTCATTGTAATGGGTGAGCAAATGTGCTTTGCTTTAAAATACCTCCATACCTTCCATATCTCCTCTCATTAAAAGTGCCAATTAGAGAAACATCAATACAACATTAAAAGTGGAAAACTCTGCTTTGCTTACCAGTTGCTTACCAGTCCAGGCGAAATAGAGAAAAATAAGTAACAGGGTAAATTCATCGTGTAATAACACCCTGAATCTTCTGAATCTCAAATCTATATTTGCATTTGCATACTGACATGCTGTAAGAGTGATAAAAACATTTATAAATACCACATGCTCTATCTGGTACTTTCATGGTCTCATTAGCGGTGTATTTGCTGTGTGTTAGTCTTTTCTCTGTTGCTTCTGTCACACATCCATTTTTTTTTCAATCTGCACTGGCTCTGGGACACATCGCAGGTCACAATAACCATGTGCATTTGGGACCATATAACGAGATGAAGGTGGTACTGAAATGACCAAATTTCCTCATTAGCCATCTTTTCTCTCTTATTGTGGATGGTGAGCATGAAACATCACCCCACTATATCTGTTAAATCAGGCCACTGGGGATTGGGCTTTGTCAATGATTTTTCCTCTGTTGTCGTTGGAAGTGCTCATTAGGGCCATAAATGCACCGGGCCAGCTAGAAATAGGTTAATTAGACTGTATCACGGCAACAGATGATCCCACAAAAGCAGTTATCATCCTAATTACACTGCTAGCGGCACACAAATTGTGAACCCCATAAAGACAGTATCCTTTATCTTAGTTGTGGCCTAAAGCGCAGATCAAATGATCTACTAAATTTTTTTTTCCCCGGTAAGACCACCAACTTGTGCTGCTGACTGAGTGCTACAGAGAAGCACAAAATAAAAGCTCATTTCTAAAAACATCTGTTTGTCTGCTCTTATCAGCTAAAAAAATGTCATTAGATATGGAAACAATAGACATTTGAGCTTTTTTGCATATCTATTCATTTGCAGACACAGTCTGAACAACCAACTTTAATGCCCATAATCGAACATGCAGTTGAAGTCAAAAGTTTACACAGACCTTGCAGAATCTGCAAAATGTTCATTATTTTACCAAGATAAGAGGGATTGTGCAAAATGCATGTTATTTTTTATTTAGTACTGACCTGAATATGATATTTTACATAAAAGACATTTACATATTGTCCGCAAGTAAGAAAAGAAAATAATAGTTAAACCGCCTGCTGCTTTTCATACAAATCCTTTAGGTCCAACAAATTCTTTTCTGTTTGTTTTTTTTAAGAATTTTTGTGCATTTGAACTAGGGATGCACCGATAGGATTTTTTTTGGCCAATACCGATACCGTTACCGATTTTAACAAACAATTATTGGCCGATTCTGATACCGATATTGGTCGATTGCATAAAGCAGAAAACATGCTTAAAAACAAAACTAAAAAAATCTGGATTGTTCACTCCGAGCAGAATCGGTATTCAGTGTTTGTGTTCCTGCATTCCTCTGTATTTTTACAGTTCTGAGTTTCTTTTTTAACGTTTTCTTTGCCTAATAATAATAATAACAACAATAATAATAAAGTACAGCGTTTTCTTTACTCAAAAAGAGGAAAAAAAAAACAGAAGAGGGTCTTGATCTGGTAGCATATCTTGCACTCAGTCATAGCCAATACAGCATCATCTTTTCTACATTTTGACCAAATGTATTAAACGAAAGAAAAAAACTGACAATGTTTTAAAGACATTAAAAAGACATTTTAAGATATTTCAAAATGTTTGCAGCATGGATTAAAAAAAAAAAAAAACACTACTCTACTACTTTAAGCGTTTTGAGGGGAAAAACCTGCAGGCCTACGTTACATTTTATTATTACATTAAGAAATAATGTAGGCTAAAATACCGGTAATTAAAGCAAAATATTTACAAACATTACAAACACATTTAGGCTATTTTAATTCCCTTCTCTCCACAACAAATCATCTAAAGTTGGATTTAGGCTAAATATAAACATCAAGCCAAAACAAATTAATTTAAAAGCAAAACTGAAACCTACCTCTGTCATTCTGCACAAATCCAAATGTTTCCATATTCGCGACGTATCTGGATGCTAAAATATCATTTATTATGGAAACTACAGGCTTTGTTTTTCACGTGCGTTATCGACGTCAAACATCATCCTTCACATAAACTATTTCAGCAATGAGGCGCTGGTCTGTACTACAGACTATTTAAACTGAGCAGTGTAACTTTTTAATATTTCTTTATTTTATTTTGATAATGAACAGGCTGTAATGTATAAAGTTAGCAAAAATATGTTGTGTGCGTGTGGTGCAGACGAGATCACTGCAACTTCCCTTCCGTGAACTTCGGAGTGCGTTACAATGATCCGAAACTCAGCACAATTGTTTTCTTTCATTTTGTTAATCTGTTAACGATTTAAGTGAAATATATTTTGTGTATAGGATATGGTTCTTTTTATGTAGGCTATTCTGTTTTCTCCGTTCACAGACGCGCTGCAGATGCGTGATGTGATCTTGTGTGAATCTGTGTTCTACACTGCCATGCCATTTTGCTGGTTTTAAACATACAAAAAGCTGCATATTAGCCTACCTGCCATTAATTTTCACTTAAACGTAGTCCTAATGCTTAGCGGTTTGTGACATGTCTTCGGATAAACTAAGGCATGGCCATTGCACTTTGTCTATGATGAATTTACAGCTGAGCTCGCGTGGGCATTTCACTCTTTGGATGCTTCTTAACATTTGCAGAGGCCATATGCCGTCTGACAAACTATATGTTGTACAGATTTTAATTTGTTTTGGCAAGTATAATTATTTTGACCAGATAAAAACACTGGTTTATGCAACAGACATGCAACTCATTGTCTCCATGTGGTTAATTAATAAACGATCGGTATCTGCCCTTTTGGTGCTATTTCCGATATGCCGATAGTTTTAAAGTCAAATCAAAAAATCAGCGGCCGATACATAGGTGCATCCCTAATTTGAACCCTTACCAACAAATGACTACATGATGTTGAAAAACATCTATTCACATTGAGGACTGGGACTCATATACAACTATTACAGAAGGTTCAAATCACTTCAGAAACACAATGAATTAAGATCTGAATTTTTGAAACATGTAAAATTCTTCTTTTTTTCTTCTTCTTCTTATTGATTAATTACTACTATTGATAAATTCAAAACACAAATAATGCAGGTCAGCACAGTTTTCTATTACAATATAAGTTAAAATAATGTTTGTTTGTTTGTTTGTTTTTTCCAAATAGAGATCAAAAATGGTCTCATTCTCCCTCTCTCTCAGCATTCACTGCTTCATTGAACATACAGTACGTGCACTGACAATCAAGAAAAGAAGCCCTCAGCGGGACACTCCAAACAAAACTAAACTATAAATGTGCTCATAGATGATCTTTGTGACATACACACTGTATCTACCTCACTGGAAGCCAACTCCCTTCAGACAGCAGCTATGCTGAAGCTGTGTCTCTATTTTAGTTCTTGTCAGAGTCATGATCTTTGAGAGCTCTGGTTGAGACTCTGTAGTTTTTTTCTTCTTAGAAATCAATAGCTACTCAACTTCACCAGATGTTCTGATAATGTGTAAGAATTATCACAGGTGCTTTTGTGCTAGCCATGCATGAGCTCAAGTCCAGGGACGTATTTCTAAAGATTATTTCTTTTCCTCCGAGAGAGAGAGCGAGAGAGAGAGAACTGTGCAAGAGGACATAAAATAAGTCTGAAAATATTCTACCTGAAGTTTCTCAGCATGAAACATTTACTTGCCAACTTGCATTTTGGTCTGATATTGATGTTTTGAACATGTAAATGTTAACTCAAAATGTATTATTCTGGTGTATTACTCACCCTCATGTCGTTCTAAATCTGTGTTTCTTCCAATAAACACATCATGAGATAATTTTGAATAATAAAACAAGTGGCACAGTGTTATATGTCATATATGATCTCTTGTGTGAGGGAAGCTGTACATTTAAATTATTCACAGAAAATTGTTTACACCAGTGAGCTTTTAACCTTTGCTTTGCAGGTGAGTTGAACTTGAGAATTGGATCAGTTAAATTTGAACCAACTGATTTTACACAGCCAAGTAAAGGCTGCTCTGTACCTGTCAAAATTCAGTTTAAAGACAATGTTGCATCAAAGCCAGACTAAATAAAGCCTGCTCTCACTCACCTCAGTTCCTATTATCAAAGTGTACAGTTGTAATTGCTTTGGAAATACATTTCTACCGCTTTTGACCTGCATTAAAAGGTTAGTTAATCTAAAAATGAAAATCCTGTCAATAATTACCCTCATGTCGTTCCAAAACAAAAATAACAACTTTATTCAACAATTTCTTCTCTTCCGGGTCAGTCTTCAGCATACATTCCCGAGAGTACCACGACGCATGTGTTTTGATGTAGAACCCATTCTTGGGTGTACTAACCTTTTAAACAGTTTGTGTAAAGACACCTAAATGCCTCAGAAGTGCTTCTATGCCAGCTTTTCAGTGTAATTTTTTGGACTAGAGTGAACTAATCATAGATTGTGAATTGCACAGAATGATTCATTGAAAAGACAAGGAATCTGACATCACAATATTGCTTGTGGATGCACTGAGGACAGTTATCACAAGTTTGCACCATCGCTTGGAATGAAAGCCGTAGTCCTACTTTTTAAGATGTTATTTTGGAGCTTGACAGCCACAGTAATAATGTAATATTATTAAAAAGAAGCCACAGACAGACAGATAGATTTTCACAGTGTATATAAGAAATGGAATAATTTTCATATTTTTTTAGCACAATTCGCCCCTTCACAGCTTCTATTTAAAATCCTGACAGTAAATAGACAGTAGTTTAAATGAGCTGAGCTCTCAGATGTGAGTAACATCTTAACACCATCTTTCTCATTCAGTCATTCTTTCTCTCATTTGATAGGTGTGTCATTTGAGGACTGTGGTTTGTGCTATAGGTGAATGGTTTACGCCAGGGGAGATTTTACCAACACAAGTCATACTGTCAGTGAATTTATACACACTGGACTCAGTGAGGACATTGTAAAAACATTGTCAAAACATTCGTCATCAAGCCTCTCTCTCTGGTGGTTACAGCACTGCAACTTTTCAGTGCCGTGACCCTGTTGACCCAAACACCACTGTCATTACTCTTGGCTGCCAGGAGGTGGGACAGAATGAAACTTTTATAGCGCCCCAGAGAGCCCATTATCTCTCCAGGAGAAAAGGTAAATGCTATCCTTCACCTAAGCCTTTCTGTTTCCCTTCCTTTCTTTCTCTCCATTCCATATTACCTCGCCCCAGCCCAGTTCTGCCTTCTCAAAACCTCTCCCTTTTTCTTTTTTCTACAGCTTTTATACCTCTCATTTCCTTTTCATTCTTCATCCTCCTCTCCAGTGCAGTAACCCATATCTCACCCTGCTCTCGACCCTCTCCGCATCCATCTTTCCGGCTTTCAGAGGGAATTTAAAATGCAAGTGATTTAAATGTTTAGGGAGCACGCTGACATGAGAACCACAAAGCAGTCCAGGGTTCCGTGTTTCTTGCTCCCCTTGGAATGGGTGGATGTAGGAGGACAACCTTTCTTTCCTCCTGCTGTGCCTGCCCAGGAGGGCGCGGAAACATCTGCTAGTGTTTAACTTTGATCCCGTCATCCCAGAAAGCACATCTGGAGCACCGCAGCTGCCCACGGCACGACCCGCAATCTGTCAGGACCTGTCCGCTGTTTCGAAAATGTAACCGATTTGGTCACGGCAATTTAGATCCATTTGTGACCTGCGACATCAAAATCAATCAATCTTCCTGATTTAGATTGCACTGGGGATGAATTAAACTTGTTTTTGGAACCTTAAGTACAATCAGGCTTTGTACGGAGGCAATCATCAGTGATCGTTTTAAAAAATTACACTGTTAGACGCATACACGAATGAGGAAATTACAGAACTGAACTAAGTCAGAGGAGGGTTTTAAAAGTATACAATGATCAGCCACAACATTAAAACCACCTGCCTAATATCATGTAGGACCCCCGCATGCTGCCCAAACTACTGCATCGAAGCATGGACTCTGCAAGACCTTTAAACGTTCCACAGAGACATTGGCAGCAGATCCTGCAAGTCCTGCAAGTTGTGAGTTAGGGCCTCCATGGATTGGATTTATTTGTCTAGCTCATCCCATAGATGCTCAGTCGGATTGAGATTTGGACAAACATTTAAAACATTCCTGAACATTTTTTGCAGTGTGGCAGGGTGCATTATCCGTCTGCAAGAGGATACTGCCATCAGGGAACAGCATTCCCATGAAGGGGTCTACTTGGTCTGCAACATTCTTGAGGTTGGCGGTACATGTCAAAGTAACATCCACATGTATGCCAGCTAGCCTGCCTACCTTCTTCCCATAATGCATCCTGTTGCTTATCTCAAGTTGAACAATGCACACACCCCCAGTCATTCACTTGATCTAAATGAAAAAATATGATTCGTATATGAACCTTCTTCCATTGTTTCATAGACCAGTTCTGACACTCACATACCCACGTTAAG
Organism: Cirrhinus molitorella; assembly: GCA_033026305.1. Lineage (NCBI taxonomy): Eukaryota > Metazoa > Chordata > Actinopteri > Cypriniformes > Cyprinidae > Cirrhinus > Cirrhinus molitorella. Next base: position 23,066,526 of record CM065122.1, on the reverse strand, counting down.
TGGTGGACACTCGGACCAGTCTGCACCTACTGTATGTAGCCTCATATGCAGCAAACGGCAATGCACTGTGTGTTTCCATCTCAACCAGCATTAAGTTTTTCACAAGACTTGCCATTTTGGAGATGCTCGACCCCAGACGTCAAGCCATCACTATTGGCCCTCGTCAAAATCACTCAATATATTTTCGCTTGCCCATTCTTCCTGCTTCCAACACATGAAATTCAAGAACTGTCTGTTCACTTGCTGCCTTATATATCTTTCCTCTTGACAAGTGGCATTGTAAAAACATAATCAATGTTATTCACTTCACCTGTCAGTGGTTTTGATGTTGACTTATTGCAAGGGGTTGTAGGGATTTTAGCTGATCCATAATCCGTACAGACTAGGCCCATGGTTCGGCATACATGTGATCTGCGGATTGCAAATTTTCTCATAAGTGAAAGTTTATAATTTGTATGTGTTTACCAACCTGGTCGAAACCATCCCTGAGGGAACTTTTTCACAAGACATGAAATACGTGAAATACGTATTGTACGTGAAATACGTATTGTATTGGGTGTACATTTTGAGACATATTCAGTGTTAAATGTCCACAGAGCAGTGCTAAAAGAGTATTCAGGGTTTTTTTTTCTCAGAACAAAAGAATGTACATAGTATGTTTTATGTGACATTCGGAAAGCAAAACATATGGAGCTGTAATCATAACTGTGTATTTTTTTTTCGTATATCCTTGCATTCGTATCTCCTTGCTTATGTTTTAAGTGAATGAAAACAGACAAAAATGAAAATTAGCCCATTATTTACTCACCCTTAAGCCAACCTAGTTGTATATGACTTCCTTCTTTCAGACGAATGCAGTTTATGCAATTATTACATTTCTGTACCTGAATAGTACTGACCTCATGAACTTTCTTAGTAAGGCTATAGTAGTCTCTCGTAGCCAGACCTTCAGACTGACGGCAGAGGGTCTGGAATCTTTGGCCCATTTGAATGGCCAAGGCCCACCCATTAGTCCATATGACTGATAGGTAAAGCAGCCAATCACGTTTCGTTTTGTGGCGCGTCATGTTTAGGGGCATGGAAATGTCGCCACAATAACAGACCGTGTGTGAAACTCTCTGACATATTTGAACGATTCTATGCCGCAAAGTACATTTTTCACATTCTTTTGAAAGTCCAGCATTTAGTTGATCCTAATAGACGCTTGTTGTCACAGATGTAAACACAACGACTTTCCTCTTTCGTGAGGGGGCTGGGCACCACAGCATTTTTGTTTCCAGGTGAAACAAAGAATGCAACACATACGTCTTCCGGAAATCCCATATAATCTAACCAATCCGATGACGACTTCGAAACTCCTGAAGTGTTTCCAGATAAGTGTGCTATATGCATCAGTCGTTTTGCCAACATTCTGTGAGCGTGATGTCTGAGGCTGAGACTAAGGCTATAGTAGTTCTTTAAGTAATAAATGAAAAGCAAAGTTGCATTTAATTATTTTTATTTTATTTTTTTTTTTTTTGTCCTGCTGATCTGAAAAACTATCTGATCTGTGACTCCAATAAAAGAAGTGTGTGGGAACGTTCCTGTGCGGATGCTTAACTTCTGACAGATGAATGGTTTATGTGAGTCAGAAAGAGCAGCAAGGTAGATGAGGGCTGCAGTACGAGGTGGGGGAGAAGAAAGAATTTGATTCAGAAAGTTTTATTGGACTTTGGCCCCTGTCCATAAGCCCCTGCTGAGACCCCAGAGGAAGCTCTTCAATACAGGGCCTGATTTGCTGACTCACAGCCATATACTGTACATTTCTTATTGCCTGAATGCATATGTAATCAAAAGGCAAATCATTTCTCTTCTGCATTCATTGAAATCTGCATAGGTTTCAAAAACTATTCCTGTTGAAGTTGCATTGCATAACCTTTTCATATTCTGCAAAATCTAGAGGAAAGAAAAATCACTGTTCGGGCATTTAAAATGATAGCCCATCATCAATGTGAAAGTTCACTCTATTAAACCTTACAAAAGACTTACCACATTTCAAAACCTCATCTTAAAATATTCATGATTGAAAACTTTTTATTTATATACCTACCCTACAGTGTAATAAATAGGCCTGATAGGAACTGAGGTCAGAGGAGAGGTTTACTTTTCCACTTTTTCAGGTGAGTCAGATTGTGAACTGAATCTTTACTGTTATCTACTGATTCAAAATAATGGCAAAGCAAATGGCATAATTTCATGGCTGGGTTATCTCAAATGAGACAGTAATTGAAGTAAACAGCAATACACCAGGATGTTATTTGTGTGTATAAATAAATGAAAATACATTCCACTTCCCATTGCTTTCTGATTGCCTAATATCATGTTGTTCATGGCTGTTTCCAAGCTGTAATAGGACGAGAAACACTTCATTTAGGATTTGTGTATTTAAAAGAATAAAAAAAAAGACTAATTTAAAGTCCTCACAATTTATCCAATATTTAGTGCTGTCTTTGTGCAATAGAATCGATTTTGGAATTAGAGAATACAAAAACGCACTGAAGGACAACCAGACAAAGAAATAAATCAGCTGGAGCTCTGATCCAATGAGGAAAGCTCTCCAGGGGAAACAGCTGCTGAAAAATCTTCAGAGCTACTCCATGGTGAGGTGGTTCTCACTCATTAAGGTGTCTCTAATTAAATACTTCCTGCATGTTCTTTGTGGAATCAAACATCTGAGCTACAATTATGTCTAAAATATACGAACAGAGATCAAACATTGTACAAGTTTACCCTGCTGAATGGCAAAAATCTCTTCAGAGCAATTGCTCAGGGACCTCAGCAGGTTTATTGCTCTACACATTACAAACCATGAAATTATGAGTGTAAAAACTACTGACCGTTCTGGCAACAACAGCAGGAAATTAGTTTTAGAGATTATATCGCGTGAAACACAACAAAGACAGTGCATTTAGTGTTGGTAATAATCTACTTTTGTGTTCAATTTTATGCTTTATAAGTTTAAGAATCATCTAAATATTATGGAATAAAAGTAAATTATTTATACTATTAATGTAGCTTAATACATCTCAAACGCTTCATGTTCACTGTTAGCCGGAGAGAAACTAACTGCTGAACGTTAGATGCATTTTAATAAGGGCCCTCCATCAACTCTAAATGTTCTTCAACTGCTAAATGTTCTTCACATTGTGACTGGAATCTAAATTCAGATACTATCTCTTCTATCTTGCTAAGCAAAAGATTTTACATATTGTTTCATAAACATAATTTAAAGATGATGAGAGGAAACTGAGGGCCTTAAAGGGATAGTTCACCCAAAAATGAAAATTCTGTCATTAATTACTGACTCTTATGTCGTTTCAAACCTGCAAGACCTTTGTTCATCTTCAGAACACAAATTAAGATATTTTTGATGAAGCGCTTCACAGAAGAGAAGGAACTGTTGGATAACATCGTTGCGCACAATAAGTATTCTCGCAGCTTACTAAAATTAAGGTTGAACCACTGATGTCACACGGACTATACTACCTTTCTGGGCCTTTAACATTGTGGTACCATGATTGCTGTCTATGCAGGGTCAGAAAGTGCTCAGTTATAATAAAAAACATCTCAGTTTGTGTTTTCCGAGGATGAACGAAGGTTTTGGAACAACATGACAGTGAGTAATTAATGACAGAATTTTCATTTTTGGGTGAACTTTAAAAGCTTACAGGGTTAGTACACTCATGTCGTTCCAGACCTGTAGGACATTCTTTCTTCATGTTTGAAACAGCATAAAGGCATGCACATTTCTTTCCCTTAAAAACTGGTTCTCACAAGGTATTTTTGCTGTTGCTGGCACAAACATTGTCACTGTCACATCAAGCGGTGATTCAGTTGCAAATGCAGTGATTGACAGTGATATAAAGTCAGTACAGCAGAGAAGTACATTGATATCCAAATTACACCTGCCAATATTATGCATAAGCTGCCACTGCTGTTTTCAAATGCCAGTTTCTTCTCACAATCACTCAGAGTTCTCGGCACGTCATCATTGGCCAAGTTAATGTTTTTCCTCAGTGGACGACGATCACTGCATCAGAACAGAGAAAAAGAGCAAGCACGGTCGATCAGTGTTAATTATGCCCAAGTAACAAGGAACGGCTTTTGTTTTCTCCTTAGAGAGGGATCGATGAAGGTCAATCAATTTCCGTTCACTTTGGTTTTGTACATTCTAGCATGTTTTCATAACCACATTAAGTGTGTCTATACAAACCATCTTTTTCTATAAACACAGACCAAGTTGATAGCATTTGTATATGCTTTAAAAGTAGATAGCATGCAACATCTGAAGATGACAAGATGACATACTGAACGCTGTATATTCACGCTCTAGCGAAGCATGTAAATTCGTTCAGTTAGCGCTGCTTTACTGATATTTCCTCAGTACTACCCTTATGCCATTACGATATGAATATTTCACTTTTCATCATTCAATAACCATCTGATATGTATTGCGTATATTGTTATATATTGTTTACTGTCAACTCATTTCGAACTGCCAGCTCTATTTCCGGTTGACTGATACATTGTCTTATTGTTTCCAGCAGAGAAAAATAAGGCAGTAAAATGGTGAACACTGGCCATTTTGAACAGGGTTTCCCCAGGACTCGCACGAGAGCTCTTAATGAGGTTTGTCAGAATGACCTATTAAATCCTTCCATCACCCGTTGCCTCTTCTCTTCTCTCTCACTCTCTCTTCGTGTCCCTGTCTGGGTGCAGTAAATAGAATTTGTCTTTGTGATCTAGAGAGAAATTAAATGTGCTTTGCCTCTCCTCTGTGAGCCTGACGCTCAGCATAAATAACAGGCCTCTTTCTCAATGGCTGCCGAGACATCATAACTCCATTATGGTCCTTGCGGAGCTGCATGACATGCCATCTTATAAACCATGCAAGCTGAAAGAGGAAACTATTACAGGGCAAGTAAAGACACACTCATGTGTATTTATGATAAGCACTGAGGCAGAGGCGAAGAAGAATGTAAGTAGGTTGGATGTGATTCTAAAGTTCACTCGAGGGCTGAAGTGTGAATCATATTAATTACATGATATGCCGATTAATTAATTAAATTAATTGCAATTAATCATATCATCAACATTTTCGGCGAAAAGCTCCTGAATGAAGATCATTTGAAGACACTTTAGACATAGGAATCACTTTAGTGTATATATATATATATATATATATACACAGCCTACAGTCCAACAATTTATTTATCAACTGAGACATTTTAACTCTTCTGTACTTACAAACCAAACAGACTGCCTAGATGCTTATTTTCAGCATCCTATGCCATGTTTTTAGATACTTTAAGTTACAAACAGTTAAACTAAGAAATAAAATAAAATAAAATAAAGAGCTAAAACATAGCTGGTCAGAAGGCTGGTTTTAGAGGGGTTTTGGCCACTTGCTTAGATGGTCAGGCTGGTCTTAGCTGGTCAGACTGGGAGACCAGCTGGAACAACCAGCTAAAACCAGCCTAGCCAGGCTGGAAGATCTGCTAAAACCAGTTACTTCCAGCTTAAACCAGCCAACCAGCTGCTTTTTTTTTTTTTTTTTCGGCAGGGCTATCACTATGAATAAATGAGATTATAAACACACTGGGCCTCATTCATGAAGCAGGAGAAGAATGAACATTTGTGTAAATCGTTCGTTAAGCTGTTTGACATAAATTATTTCAAATTCATAAAAAATGTTTGTAACGCTTCCAAAATGTTAGTTGGTATGAAAAAAAATGTACACCTGCTACCTACTATGTCTAAATGCTGCGTAAAACATTCTTTTTGGAAACTGATGACACTGAATTTTGATAAACTACTATACACTACTATATACAGTACTATAATATATATATATATATATATATATATATATATATATATACAGTGGGTACAAAAAGTATTCAGACCCCCTTAAATGTTTCACTCTTTGTTATATTGCAGCCATTTGCTAAAATCATTTAAGTTCTTTTTTTTTCTCATTAATGTACACACAGCACCCCATATTGACAGAAAAACACAGAATTGTTGACATTTTTGCAGATTTATTAAAAAAGAAAAACTGAAATATCACATAGTCCTAAGTATTCAGACCCTTTGCATTTGCACCCTCAGTATTTAGTAGAAGCAACTTCCTCCCATCTCCTGACTGCATCTCTGGAGCTCAGCCACAGTGATCTTTGGGTTCTTCTTTACCTCTCTCACCAAGGCTCTTCTCCCCGCTAGCTCAGTTTGGCCGGACAGACATTTAAGGATTATGGAGGCCACTGTGCTCTTAGGAACCTTAAGTGCAGCAGAATTTTTTTTGTAACCTTGGCCAGATCTGTGCCTTGCCACAATTCTGTCTCTGAGCTCAGGCAGTTCCTTTGACCTCATGATTCTCATTTGCTCTGACATGTACTGTGAGCTGTAAGGTTTTATATAGACAGGTGTGTGGCTTTCCTAATCAAGTCCAATCAGTATAATCAAGCACAGCTGGACTTAAATGAAGGTGTAGAACCATCTCAAGGATGATCAGAAGAAATGGACAGCACCTGAGTTAAATATATGAGTGTCACAGCAAAGGGTCTGAATACTTAGGACCATGTGATATTTCAGTTTTTATTTTTTAATAAATCTGCAAAAATGTCAACAATTCTTTTTCTGTTTCTGTTTTTCTGTCAATATGGGGTGCTGTGTGTACATTAATGAGGAAAAAAAATGAACTTAAATGATTTTAGCAAATGGCTGCAACATAACAAAGAGTGAAACATTTAAGGGGGTCTGAATACTTTCCGTACCCACTTTCCGTATATTTATATATATATATATATATATATATATATATATATATATATGTTTAATAATTTAAGTTTGTTTGCCCTGTCTTTTTTTTTTTTTTTTTTTTTGCCAAATGTAAGTTGTGTAAAATGCAACGCTCATCACTGTCACGTTGTACCCAGGAGTAGCGGGACACATACTACACTAACCAACTATTTGTACAATGACCAAACAACAATAAGGAAGGTAATATTGCTGATTACTTAATTTTTATATTCAGTAATACTCTTCAAAATTAAATCCTAGTCATAAGTTACTGCCGAGGATCATATCAACCAAAATGTCTTTTTTGAAAAAAAAACTGCTGTGCCACTGAAACATTCTCAAGCGCCACCAGCTGGCTGTTTTTAGAAGAGTGCCTGGCATTTTTTTTAGCTTGCTAAAAATGCTTTGGTGGGCACATGTTGGCTGCATCCAAAAACTGGAGGAAACATTTCTAAGTAGAAAGGCATCAAGGCACGTTTGAATCCAATGTTAGCTTCACTTCCTGCCTCCTGAGATACCTTTATCTGGTCGATTTTTGAAGGCATCATATATGTATCCTTCCTTGCCTTTGATATCCCACAATCTTGTGCATTCCATTCCAGGATGGTTGAGCAAAAAAATCAAGATGGTGTCTGAAAGTTACGTTTGGTCATCAGATTGTGTAAAAATGTATGTATCTTTTTGCACTTTTGATGTTATTTCTTGTGAGAAATCAGTATTATAGTAATTAAATATCCACTTAGTTATCACTAATGCTTATTATATTTTGTTGTAAATCATTAAACCCTTACGCTGCCTCAGAAGCACGTCCGAAATCAGTTCCGTGATGGGCCTTTGTGTGCATAGACTTCCTGCATAGTCAGCTGCCTATAGGTTTTCAGATGCAGCCATTAAAGGATTAATTCACTTTCAAAACAAAAAATTACAGATAATGTAGTCACCACCTTGTCATCCAAGATGTTCATGTCTTTCTTTCTTCAGTCGTAAAGAAATTACTTTTTTTGAGGAAAACATTTCAGGATTTCTCTCCATATTATGGATATGAATGGTGCCCCAAAGTTTGAACTTCCAAAATGCGGTTTAAATCCAGCTTCAAAGGGCTCTAAAGGATCCCAGCCGATGAAGAAGGGTCTTATCTAGCGAATTTTATTTTTTTTTTTAACAATTTATATACTTATTAACCGCAAATGCTCATCTCTGCGATGTGCATATGTAGTCTCTGTAATCCAGGTCAATGAAGTTAGGGTATGTTGAATAACTCTTGTTTTCGTCTTCAACTTCAACTTCAAAACTTACAACACTGTTTTACCTTTTTTTTTTTTGTAAAGGGCATATGATCTTCTTTGTATGTTCACTTTGTAAACACTGGGTTGGTATTTCTGCAAAGATGTAGGATGATTTTGAAGTTAGGGAAGAAAACAAGATGGGAATTTTTCGTCACACCCTAACTGTATTGACCCGGATCACAGAGACTACACATGCACATGGCAGAGACAAGCATTTGCGGTTAAAAAGTATATAAATTGTTTCAAAAATAACGTTTCAAAAAATATCGTTTCACTAGATAAGACCCTTCTTCATTGGCTGGGATCCTTTAGAGCCCTTTGTAGCGGGATTTAAACTGCATTTTGAAAGTTCACAAACTTTGGGGCACCATTCATATCCATTATATGGAGAGAAATCCTGAAATGTTTTTCTCAATAAACATTTTCTTTACAACTGAAGACATGCACATCTTGGATGACAAAGGGGTACATTATCTGTAAATTTTTGTTCCGAAAGTGAACTACTCCTTTAATTGAATATTCATTGTTAGGTATGGGGCCTATTAGTCTTTTTTTTGCATTTATACAATATACTGGAGCTAAACCTAGGGATTCCAGAATATTCCACTCCATTCCTGGTCACATAGTTTTCATTTATAGGTGGGATTATGCTAATTGTGAATGTGCGATCTATTTACGTATTATTGGAATTGATTAACATACAGTGTCTAATGTTTACAAACAATTTTTGAATCCATAGGAGAGTTTTCGGGAATGTCAGATTTTTATATGTGCAAATTACTCTGAATTTACTAATATATTTACACAAGTTTCATGAATGAGTCCAACTGATCTTTACCACATTTTAGTTACTAAATCAGCAGTCTTCAGGCTGCCACAAAATCCACAGCAGTATAGAGTCTGAAGACTATCATAATGGCCCGTTCACACCAAGGATGTTAACTATAATGATAACTATAGCTATTACATTTTAATAATCATTCTAATTCTATGAGAATAGGGACATCTACAACTATAACGATAATGGCAGAAGAACCACATCATTGGAATCACTTTCAGAACAGTTTTTTCCCCCAGTTTATAAGCGATAAAAACAATCAGAACTCATTCTTCTTTAAAAAGCTCAAGCATTTAAAGTGGCAGACAATTGCAGAGTGTGCCTATAATACAAAGAGCGTTATCATTCACTGGTGTGGGTGCTATAGTTATACTTGTAGTTATCATTATAGTTATAGGTTTTGGTGTAAACAGGCTTTAAAGTTCCCCTAATTTAATGGCATTAGTGTATTATCAGTCAGATCCTCTACTATATAAACCTCTATAGTAAATAAGCTAGTGTAAATACACAAACGAAACCTAAAAAGAGTCTTTTGTTTGTAAACAAATAATAATAATAATAATAATAATAATAATAATTTAAAGGATTTGAACAGTTTGAGCAATAGAAATATTCCTTCATCCTGTACCTTCTGCTTGTGTTCTACCTTGTGCTGAAGGGGTGACATTGCTTTGACGCTCCTGTCTTCTATTTCAAGCTTGCTTTGGTGGTCATACATCAACAGAGAACACCATCTGGAAATGTGTCCACTCTGTTTTTGGGCTGGATCCCCTCTGAAACCAATTCTGACTTTGTTTTCTCCCCCTCTAGTATTCCACCCATCATAGCAACATGCAGCATCCTATCAAGTGCCTCCCAAGTGAAAAAGGCCAAATAAGAAAGCAGGCACCTGGGGGAGAGGAACATCTGTGTGCGGTTGCTCATGCCTGTTTCTCATTCATGCTTTATGCCTTGTCTGGTAAGCCCAGACAGCAGGTGCATCTCTCAGTAAGGCAGCCCTGACAGATAAGCTTTAGCTGCTGAAGCGTGCCACCTGATTTTCTCCAGTCAAATCAGAAGATGATGTGATGGAATTACAGAACCTCCATTTCACATTCATACCATAGACAGCAACAGCAAGAGGACTGCAGCACTGCAATTTTAAAGCAAACCTGGGCTTTAAAATCGCAATTTCTTATGCTACAATATGTTTTGGACCGTTTGTGTACATTAATTCCATCCTGATGAAATCCAGTTTTCAGCTTGTTATTTGTCCATGTATTTATTTTGTTATTATTACAATATACACTGCCAGTCAAAAGTTTTTGAACCATAAGAATTTTTATAGAATTCTATTCTGCTCACCAAGCCTGTTTATTTAATCCAAAATACAGCAAAAGCAGTAATATTTTGAAATTGCTATTTTTGCTATTAAAAATAAATGCTTTCTTAAATATATTTTAAAGCGTAATTTATTCCTGTGATTTCAAAGCTGAATTTTTAGCATTGTTACTCCAGTCTTCAGTGTCAGAAATAATTCAAATATGCTAATTTGCTGTTCAAGAAACATTTATTATTATTATTATTATTATTATTATTATTATTATTATCATCATACATATTTAAAACAGTTTTCAGGATTCTCTGATGAAAAGAAAGATCCAAAGATCAGCATTTATCTGAAATAAAAAGCTTTTGTAACAGTATACACTATACCTTTCAAAAACTTGGGGACAGTATAATAAATTAATCAGATATCAATTATTAATTATTTAGCAAGGATGCTTTGAATTAATCAAAAGTGATGATAAAGACATCTATAATGTTACAAAATGGTGGGCAAATGCCTTGTAAGTACATATAACACATATCATGGGAAATGGATTATAGCCTTCTACTCATGTTACATTCTTATTAAAAAACATGTTAGCATCATGCTAGCAACATGCTGATTATGCTAACTTCATATTAAAAACATGTTAGTATGTTGCTAGCATTATGCTAATCACATTAACAGCTTGTTTTAAACATGTTAACATCATGCTTGCAAAATGTTAATTATGCTAATTTTGTTTTAACATTTTGCTCGAGTTATTATGTTGTTAGCATAATGCTAACACAATTAACATGTTGTAAACATGATGCTAAAATGATTAGGGCTATTATTAGTGCCTAGTGCCAAGTTTTGTCACAGTAAGCACTACTTCCTTTAGAAAATGTACATATATATTTTATTTTATTTATTTATTTATTTATTTTCACTTAACCTTTTTGATACACAATGCCTGTTGGGGCATCTTATTGGCTGCACTTTGTTCTGTACTATGTTCCACCACAAATGGATTTGCTGTCTGTTGTGCTTTCGTATTCAAGACATTATAAGCTAGATGCAGCTTTTTTGGGTTCACATCGAATGTTCTTCGACCTTTATACATAATAAATCTGTTTATGAATTAAGATGGATCTTCCCTGCTGAAAACAAAACAAACAAACAAAACAGCTAAAACTAGCCTAAGCTGGTTGTCTGGCTTTAGCTGGTCGTCCAGCCTGGTTTTAGCTAGTCATAGCTGGTCAGCAGGCTGGTTTTAGAAGGGTTTTGGCCACTTGGTCACTTCCTTAGCTGGTCTGGCTGGGAGACCAACTGGAACAACCAGCTAAAACCAGCCTGATCAGGCTGGGAAACCCACTAAGACCAGCCAACCAGCTTAGACTGATTTTATTTATCAGCAGTTATTTTGAGTTGGATGCCAAATGCTTTCCTCCTATTCAAATTTGACATTGAAAGGGGCTTACAACATATTGGCCCAGCAGCACTGTATTTTTTTTTAATCTACTAACTTAGTACAACCCAAGAATAAAAGCAAAAAACAAAGGAAAAAAAAAATCAGCATTATTATTATTTTTTTAGAGATGCGAAATCACTCCACTAACTCTAGAATAATTCAGTCTTTGTAAGTATTCTGTTAAAAGTTTCCATATTTTTTTGATGTGATGTTTTTTTTTTTTTTTCTTTTCCCAGTGTTGTGCAGCACAAGGTCCAATACTGTTTTGGATTGCATTGACTTTCATAGTATAGAAAAAAAAAATGTTCAACAGAAGAAACAATGTCATACAGGTTTGGAATGACATGATGGTGAGTGAAAGATTTTCGGAAATCATAAAGAAGCCAGCTAATCAGATTAGATCTGCTAATTTTCAGATGTATACAATATGCATTATATTTCAGTGCATTAACTCTGGGAGGCCTGTAGGCATGTTATCTGAGGTTCTAACTAATTTGCTATTACCAATTAAACCAGATTACATGTAATTTTCATATGATGCCACACAGCTAAATACATCTGTTTTCCACAAAAGAAACTCATGATGGTGTCATTACGGCCATTACTCGGAAAAGCACTAATAATATGTTGTGATGGCCTGGTGTTTGTCATTATGAGATGCCCACTTAGCAATGTGCCATCTGTGGCAGAGGGCAACAGCTAAGCGTCAGCCGTATGCATGTCAGTTTGTTTGTGCCTAGAGATGCTGGCATGATATCAGTGCCTTTTGCCATTAAACAACCTCAGTCGCTGACAAGCCAAGAAAATATCATTACGCCCCTGTCATTGTTCAGTGTCATTTAAGAGCACGAAGTGACAGCTAACACGATGCTCTTGACAAACAGAGAGTGATTTACATCATGAATGATAAATGGTTTCAAACGCATCATGTTTAGAAAAAGAAATGGTCAGTTTGTTTTTGTTTCGCTCAAATCTTTATAGCCTTGTGCTAAACAGTTAATAGTTTTATACTACTTCACATTAAATTTGATGTTACTTTGTAGTTTACTATTAAATTAACAATCAATTTCTGAGTAAAATTTGTTTTAACACCTTTTTTTCAGTGTAGTTCAAAGATATGTGAACTTGGGATTAAAAAAAAAATATCTGTACCTTCATTATTAAATAGTGAGAGCATGGAGGAGTATTTAATGTTTCTGAGGATCAGGACAATGCTTTCTGCATGTGCTTTCTCTCCAATTCACATGCAAGTGGAGTATGACAGTAAATGACATGTTGCCTAGCAACCTGACATTTGATGAGATGCTAACAGTTCTCTTATGTGAATCTGGAAGTGGTCAATTTAGATTCTCCGAACATAACTTCAAAAAGGAAAAAAAAAAGATGTAAGATATGAGATGATCAGAACAGTAAGTCAGCAGTTCAGTCACAGCAGGTCAGTATTTGCCAAATGGTTTGTCAAAGGCACTATCATTTTTTCAGTGTTGGGGCAGGACTACCAGTTGCTGAACAATGACAAAATGGTAAATTTGGAAAGCCTGTGTAGAAACACTCGATTCATTATTTGTGAAATGCTGTTTGGTGTATCTAATGGTGTCTACTACACACTGCACCTGTTATTATTAATATTATTCAGAGCAAATTTAAGACAGTGTTTTTTTTCAATTACCTTTTTTGTTTAAAGGGTACAAAACACACACAGTTTCACCTAATCTCATGTTAATCTTGAGTACCTATAGAGTAGTACTGCATCCTTAAAATCTCCAAAAAGTCTTTAGTTTTATCATATTTGTAAAAGAAAAATACAGCTTTCCGATTCTCTCCGGGAGAAGCCAAGCTTCTGGAGGCGCGCCGTGGGCGGAGCTAAGTTTGACGATCACTCGTGCTCATTGCCAATAAAACACAGACATTTGATGCCGTTTAACTTATCATCTGCAGTTCTGAATCATGACTGGAATCTTTTATAGCTGGGACCACTCCATCTTTCAGTATCAAACAATGTGCAAATCCAGCGTCGAACTGGGCCTTGTAACAAACACACTTGCAAAACTCCATTGCTGCCCCGGAAAAAGGAACTGAATCCACTGTTCATGTAACACTGGGTTATTCAGGAAGCTGAGCAAAGTTGTCTTTGCCTTATAACCAAAACCACACTTTTTTAGAGACATTGTTCCTGAGTGAAGCAGTCAGTCTCGCTCTCCTCTAGTTGACGTGTGCGCGGGCGCGTTTTTCCGGGAGAAATGCTCATATAAGGAGTTCCACCATCGTCTAGATTTTCATATAAGTCCTGAGAGTAGACAAAGAGAGCCTAATCAAACAAGTGAGAGAAACATATTTTCTTGTCATTTATTTATTGAGAAAAACAATCCAGTGTTACATATCTGTACGTTGCAGAAGTATGCTTTTTACAAAAAAATGTTTAGTATCTGGTGTGACCCCCTTTTGCTGCAGTAACTGAAGGTAAAGTTTCTTGTAAATGCTGATCAGTCCTGCACAATAACACATAGATGTTTTTAGCCCATTGCTTAATGCAGAACTACTTAAACTCTGTGATGTTGGTGGATTTCCTCCTATGAACTGCTTGCTTAGGCCCTTCCATAACATTTTAATTGGATTAAGGTCTGGACTTTGACTTAGCCATTTCAAAACTTTGTTCTGCTTTAAACATTCTTTAGTAGAATGGCTTGTGTGCTTTGGGTTGTTGACTTGCTGCATGACCCACGTTCTCTTGAGACAGTCCTGTTCTTAAAAAAGTCCTGACGTTTTTCTCTAGAATTTGCTGGTATAATTCAGAATTCATTGTTCCATCAATGATGGCAGTCTGCCCTGGCCAAGATGCAGCAAAACAGGCCCAAGCCATGGTACTACCACCACCATGTTTCACAGATGGGATTTGATTCTTAAACTGGAATGCAGTGTGTTCTTTTCTCTGAACATAATAGCTTCTCATTTAAACCAATAAGTTCTATTTTAGTTTCATACATCCATTAAAGCATTCTCCAATAGTCCTCTGTCTTGTCCACATGACCTTTAGCAAGCAATTATTATTATTAATTTTTTTTTCCTTTTTTTTTTCCTCTGCCATGCACACCATGGTTGCTCAGTGTTCTCCTGATGGTGGACTCATGAACATTAGCATTAGCCAATTCGAGAAGGGCCTTTAGTGGCTTTGAAGTTGAGCAACGTCAACTCTTTTTCCGAAGTCCTCAGTAATCTCCTTTGTTTGTGACTTGATTCGCTTCCATAAACATGATCAGACTTTGATAGATCCCTGTTCTTTGAAACAGGTCACATACTGACATTTGATAGTCATTGCACTGACTGAAAACACATCTGCACAGATGGACTCTCTCACTTGTTTGATTGGGTTCTCTTTGTCTACCTTCAGGACTGATGATATTTTGAGTCATACTTATACAGAAATATAGAAAATACTAAAGGGTTCACAAACTTTCAAGCAGCACTGTATATTGCAGGAGGTATAGTTTGGGAAAAATCCATTATTTTGTTTAAAATGACATGATGTTACATGGATCAGATTGGCATTCAGAAACCTCCATACATAAGGAACAGGCACCATACTTGGCCAGACGTCACTTTCACTTCACTTTTCTTTTTTGACTCCCCTCATCAGAACACTCTGTTTGAATAGGCGTGGCGGATTGTAGACTCTGAAAATCCTTTGTATCTTGTTTGTAAACAAATATGCGGTAACACGGTCTGGAACATCATTAAAAATAAAGTTTATCTAGTCTTTCTTAATGTTGGGATCAGAAGGAAGTCAATGCCAATGAAGTTTTTCCACAAAATGGCACTTAACAGTATCTTCTTGTATTCGGAGCCTCTCTCCTTATTCACACTACATGTGCAAATCCTTTATACACAAATAGTAAAACAGTCTTTAAATTCAGAATGGAAATATATCATCTGTTCTCAGGAGGAAGTCTGCAAAATGGTAATAGACTTTAAATTATAGATGCCTCTTCTAAACTACATATTTCAATATGCCAAAGCTCTTAAATAACATGTTTTTGTTTTGTGGTGTTGTTTTTTATGCTTTGGGAGAGAGCAGGTAAAATCCATGGAATAAGATAAAAAAAAATTATATTGTTGTGCCTTTGGATGTCATAATCCAAATGCTACTTTTTATAGAATATTGTCATCAAAGATGCTTTTTGAAGCTAAACGCAGACATTTAAATGGACAGACTAATGGATGAAACCTGCTATGATTACTCTAATTTTAAAGCATAACATTGATTTAATCAATAGGCCTACATAATATTTACATACACAGTTCATAGGGGATGCCTGACAAAGATTATGGTTTCTAGAGGCCACCTGCGTTCACGCACACTATCAGATGGAATATACTTTGAAAGGCTATGCATTCGACTGCTAGCATAAGCGTACAAAAACTAAATGTACTTTGGGCTAAAGAGTCAACTAAAAAAAACTTCATGTTGCGGTAGCATGATGCAACTTGCCATGTGCAGGACACCTCTGTGTGTAAAGATACTGAATTGTGGGGAAAAAAAGTGAAATATTGTGAATTGATCATTTACTAATGTATCTGGAATTGAACCTTTATTGCTCTAATGGAGAACCAAGTACATTGCTGCCCTGCTTTCTTGTCAGGGAGGTGATGATTTCAAGCCAGCTGATTGGAAGACTAAGAGGCAATCAGAGGTCTTTTTCTTTCGATCAGCGATCATTTCTCCTTGAGCCATGTTGCTCTGCTGGCTGTCACTTTCAGTCTCAGAGGCAACATTAAAGGCCTTTAAAATCAATAACCGCTCAAGGTGGATTTGTAAATCTTGGGTTATAGCCAAAGATATAAAGACCTGTCATTGCAAAAAGAACCTGACCATTGCTCTGTTTGTTCTGCAGGAATAATTTTGAAACAAGCACAAAAAAAGAAATGGGCAATTGTACTACAATATCGGCATCACCATTATCATGAGCAACTCTCTATAAACATTAGTTAGAAAAACATTTGGGGCTTCAATGCACAATTCACAATTCACAGTCTTAGTTTGCCAGAGGCAGAACACACTTTGAGTATATCGTCCCAGCACAATGCCTGCTAATGTTAGTCCACTTCACCCAGCTGTATTTCTAAAACATAACTAGGATTTGTTCAGGAAGTATGCGTATTAATTCACAGGGCTTTTTGCCTTCTCAAGTAGAAGCTCTTTTTGTTTGCTTCTGGAGGAGTAAATGAATTTAAATCACTGCCAAAAAGCTAATGTATAAGGCATTGCATAATAAAAGATTAACCATGCTGCTGAGAACGCACTTTACGATGATGTGCTGTGTTTGCATATGTAATACCCAGATGCTACACTGAAAGCTATTCAGAGTAATGCTTCTTCCCAAGTAATTGCATATTAAGGCATCATCTCCAAGTTTCAGTTATGAATCTGTGAAATCGTTTTTCATAAACTAGCTGCATATATGAATCATAACTCAAAATGAGAAGCATGCATGCCTATTTATGCACTGTTCACAAAGCAAAACAAAGCGAAAAGTCTCTTCCTTTCTTGCCCACTTGTTCCCTGTGGCTCACTTAACATTTAGAGGTGGAAAGGGAGGTGGAGAGAAGGAAGAAAGGAAAAATCCTGCCTTGAGGAGATTGGTGAAAAAAAAAAGTTGCCAACTAAAGAGTCAGCTTGTTTCTTCACATTTCTCCTTCTGTCACGCATCTCCCCGCCTTTGGATCTACATCCCACATCTGCCTGAAACATCAGTGTGTGTTGAGTAAGGCTGCAGGCAGAGAATCGCTGTTCATTAAACAAAGCTATTCCATGCCCACTCACTGGCACTTGTCGTTATGCATCTCCAGATGATCTTTTTTTTTTTCTCTCTGCAGCATAATGAATATGCATGCAGTTGGGTTTGTTCCACCTGAGAGGAAGGGAACGTGTGCACGTCTCTGTGTGTATGTGTGATCATGTATGCACTGAAGCATATGTGTGTATCTCTGGAGATCTTGGCTGTTGGAGTCGAATGTCAGTAAAAAGATTTGTGTCTGTTTCTTGTTTTATAGTACTTGTGTGTGCAAGAACAAAAACTGTTATGCTTTATGACTGAGTGTTTATCTAAAAAAAAAAAACTGATATAATTAAGTTTAGTGAATATAAAATGTGTGTACACAATCAGTATGCACAAACATGCACACTATGTAAAGAATTAATGTTCTGGAAGGAAAAAAAAATAAACATAGCACAATGAACCATATGAAAATAGCCTCATAATAGAAAAATGGGTTTTAACAATCACTATGTAATTTTTGCCACTTAACTAATAAGGTTTTGTGCAGTCCATTGCAATTACCATGCAGCTGAGTCACTTTTTCAGTTCAGTGCAAAAAGATGATGAATATAATGATGAATGATGCAAAATTACATAATCGTTCTTCTGCAAATCCAAATGGGTAAATCAAATCTAAATGTTTTTTATATTATTATTATTATTATTATTATTAGATAAAATAACTCCAACATTTTTCTACATAATCTATTATGTTCCACATGAACATATGTGATTTCTAACAATACATTATTTTTATTTTAATTAATGAATACTTTTATCCAGAAAATATACATCTAAACTTTCTATTCAAAAAATAATCTTGGTTTTTAACATAATATTCAGCAGCACAGCTGTTTTCAACATTAATAATAAAAAATGTTTCCTAAGCACCAAATAAGCATTTTGGAATGATTTCTCAAGTATCATGTGAAACTGAAGACTGGATTAATGAGATCACAAGAATAAAGTAAATTTTAAAATATATTACAATGGAAAACATTTCTTTTTAAATTGTATAAAAAATTCACAATGTCATTATAAATAATTCACAAGGTCAGTGTCGCAATTTTACATTTTTGATCAAATAAATGCAGCCTTGGTGATACAAACATTGTTAAAAATCTTACCCAGCCCAGATTTTAAATAGTGGTATAACAATTAAATTTACACTACAGTCAAAAGTTTTTTGTAAGATTTTTACAATTTTTAAATGATTATTAGAATTATTATTATAATGTAGTTTATTCCTGTGATTTCAAAGCTCATCGTTCTAATATAAATGTAAATCTAAATTAAAAATAAATTAAATATTTTAAAATATATTCAAATACAAAACTAGAATAGAACTTAATAAAAATATTTTAAAACTTTACTGTTTGTGTTGTACTTTGGATCAAATAAATGCAAGCTTGGTGAGCAGAAGAAACTTCTTTAAGAAAACATTCAATCTTACTGTCCAAAAGCTTCTGATTGGTAGTGTAAGTTACTTAAAAAGTCCACATATTTTAACAAAATTAAAAAAATATTAACTTCCTTCTTAACTACAAAAACACTCACTGCACATTTTTCTAGTTGGAGAGACCCAAAAAAAAAAAAGTCCTTTCACTTGTGCGTTTAAGCAGAAGGTCAGCTATCAGTGCAGGATTAACCCAGCTCTGATCTATGACATTTCCTCCGGTCCCTCGAAGGACAAAACTCTCCTGGAGGGCACCTGCCATTGAGAGAGACTGATCCTCTATTCCTCTCTCCTTTAACCTTCTTTGCTCCCCAGCCAAAGTCACACGACACCAAGAACTGGGCATTTTAGCCTGTCCATGACACTGGTTGACAGCAAGAATGTCCCTATGTTTCTCACTTGAAAGAGAAGGGAATAGCTTGTTTTGCTGGTCAGCTACAAATCAATTATTTAATCATCAATCTGTAACCATGAATATGGGATCACTGAGTTAGTAAGCAATGAAATTAACCACATATTTATATATTTTATAGATAGACAGATATAAATAGCTTGAGTTACCACAAGGCCAAGAAAAAAAAAAAAAGAAAGAAATTGTCTTGAGGCAGCGTGTAGTGCTCCAAGTGAAGCATTTTACAACATGAATGACACATGATCAAAATGCCAAAGAATCTTTTTTTTTCCCTCTCTGCATCCATCTGTCAACACAAACCAGCCCTGCAGGCCTCACAGGGAATACAGGTCTCTATTGTAAGTGAGGTATTATGGCTTTGAGTTTGCGTCTTCCCTCGGTAGTTGCCTGCGGCTTTCGTTGAAAAACAAAAAAAAATAGGCAATGTTTTTGGTCCCATGAGTTGTTGTTTTTTTTTTTGTCTTTTTTGTTGTTGTTAACCAGGTGTTTGGCCATCGTGAAGCACCGCAATAGCTCAGAACAAATCAATGACCTTGCAGTAGGTTCACTCAAGCCAGATAAAGAAGCAACTTAACTTTGTAGGGTGTTGGAGAAGAGGTTGCAATGGTGAATTGCACAGCCATCAGAAATGTCCTAAAATGCTGGAAGAATCTACAGGGGGTTAAGGGACTATTACATGCAATTTGCCTTCGAGTCTGGACGTTCAGAAAACCTGTTGTGTCGAATCAAATGCGCTGTTGGAGGGCAACACATCCTTCCTATCTGATTGTAGGTATTTCGAGCGATGCTGGGAAATTGAGGCTGACCAGCAGTAGTATGGGGGAGAGAATAACTGTGGAACAAACAAGAGTGTCCTGCAGTCAATAAACAGCAATTTAAGTAATACTAAACACTTGGAATACAATGCTTAAAATGATTTTGTTCCCCTTGAAATATCAGTTTCAAAATCATTCTAATGGTGCACTGAGTTTTAATAAGGCGATTGGCTTTAGTTTAATTCCCAATTGTCTGTTTAGTATGCAAGTTTGGTGAGCGAATACAAAATTTAGTGTAAAGGGCTGACTGCTTTTCAGCAGCAACAAATGCCTCCCTGGTCCCATAACGAAAACGTACCTTTAAGAACTTTAGGAAGATGTAAAATATGTACCAATAAGTACATATCACTGCAGTTTCCAACAGAAATTAACACTAGAGGAGGTAAAACAGTGAGCACTTATAATCGTTTTCATACACAGTTATGATTACAGCTATATATGTTTTGATTTTTGGATGTAACAAGCTTTTTTGGCAGCTCAGCTGGCACAGACTTAGACTTAGGATGCAGAATCCTGTCAAAAACATGGCTCATGAAGAAAGAGCTGTAAGATGAGAGATCGAAAAAGTTAAAAGGGCATGCTTGTGATTGAGATTTTACATTACATTCGCTTTTGTTTCTACTATCAGGTAGGTTTAGGTGTAGTGCAGATGGTATGTTATTTTAAAATGTCATTGAGCATCACAGTTATAGCGCCACTCAACGGACATTTCAAGTCTGAACTGCGGTGAAGTGTACAAAACCAACATCAGACATGTCTGTCACATTCTTTAACATTCTGCCTGGAAACAAAGATGCTGTCCCTCATGGAACAAGAAAGTTGTCGTATTTACAACTGTGACATTGAACGCTTATCAGGATCAACTAAATGCTGGATTTTCAAAAGTATGTGAAATATAAAACAAAAAAAACAAAAACAACAACAACTTTAAAATACGTATAAGAGTTTTACACACCAGTCTGTTATTGTGGGAACATTTCCAAACCCCTAAACATGACACGGCACTAAACTAAACGTGATTGTTTGCTGTACCTGTCAGTCATGGCGTCTTGGGTGGTCCATTTGATGTGGCCAAGGTTCACAGACCGTCTGAAGGTCTGTATATATTTACAACATTAAATTCCACTTACCTAACTGTTGGGGACTCCAAAGTCACAAAAATACACAAAACTACATACAGTTGCTTCAAAGAGTCCATAAAACTTGCAGTCACTTGCATCAGACTTCTCCCATGTCCCAGTACAGTCAGTGTTTCAGGACCTTGGAGAGCTCAATTTCACTTTATGAGGGGGAAAATAAATAAATACAATTTTAAACGATTGATCTATTTCTACCCACCAGTACAGTTGTGGGTAGAAATAAAAAAGGTCTAATAATAAAAAAAAAATAATATATATGTGTGTGTGTGTGTGTGTGTGTGTGTGTGTGTGTGTGACCCTGGACCACAAAACCAGTTATAAGTGTAAATTTTTCGGAATTGAGATTTATACATCATCTAAAAGCTGAATAAATAGGCTTTCCATTGATGTTAGTTGATTAGTTAGGATAGGACTATATTTGGCTGAGATATAACTATTTGAAAATCTGGAATCTGAGGGTGCAAAAAAATAAAAATATTGAGAAAATCACCTTTGAAGTTGTCCATATGAAGGTCTTAACAATGCATATTTCTTTTCAAAAATATAAATTTACAAATTATCTTCATGGAACATGATCTTTACTTAATATCCTAATGATTTTTGGCATAAAAGTAAAATCAACCATTTTGAGCCATACAGTGTATTTCTGGCTATTGCTACAAATATACTCCAGCGACTTATAACTGGTTTTGTGTTCCAGGGTCATATCTATCTCTCTCTAAACTCAAGTATGAGATCTAAATACACCTTTTCACAGTTGATATTCAGGGTAAGCAGTTCCACAGTTATTTCAGTTCATATTGCTGATTTATGTGGCTTTTTGAATGCTTAAGTGCTCTTATGTACCTTGTAAACTGATTGCAAGTTCAAATTTACTAGGAAGTACAAAGGCTGCTCCTGCCAAAACCAAAAGCGTAATGGTCATAATTTTGCAAAAGGCTACTCATATGCTGCGCAAAAAAGCAGGATAAAAACATAAAGGGAATCATTTGTATATTGAGTTGTGCTTTGCTTACTCAGAGGAAGGCGGCTATCTCCGTGGAAACTCAAACAGCCGTGCTACATTAGAGATCCCCACTGTGCTTCGGGCTGCTCTCCTTCCCGCCACAAAATGGCTGCCTGGTGAGCCTGTTCGGCACAAACATCAATTAGAGAAAGGTTAGCTTGCACAACTGCTGGCTTGCACCAAAGACAAGGACAAAAACATAGAGGGGGTGGATTCGTTTTGGCCTTTTTCTTTCTCTCCTTCTTTGAATTTTGTTTTTGTGGCTTTATATCAAAAGGTCACTTCGTGCTCTGCTGTATCTTTTGGAATGGTGCCAGCTGTGCTCCATGGGCAGCCCAGGTGAGCTTCGGGAGTGAAAGACGCAGGCTTTGATGATGGGAATTAAATTTAGAGCGGCTTGTATGCACATGCATAATTACATCATCGAAGGTTTTCATACCACTGGAAAACTGTTATTCACATTTCTCATTGTAACCATTGTTTATACTGAGGGAAATAAACAGCCTATGGGTCAATTCAATTCAACAGGTATTTTCAAAAAAGCACATGTTATGATCTAAATTACAAAAACAAGTTCAGTGATGCAATATTTGTGAATTCCATTACACAGATCTCCAAATATGATGATACCTTGTATCTTTCTAAAATATATGCAACTACATTTTCACATGTAAAGACTTTATAATTACAGTAGCAGTCAAAAGTTTTTGAACAGTAAGTTTTTTTTTGTTTTTTTTTTTTAGAAGTCTCTTCTGTTCTAAGCCTGCATTTCTGAAGGATCATGTGACAGTGAAGACTTGAATAATGGCTGATAAAAATTGTAAACTGTATTACCAACAAATTCATTCATTAACTTTATTAGTACTAATGCAGTATAAATCAGCAAATACTCACAGTATCACTTTAAAACTACTTAAAGGACCTAAGGTTGTACACAGACTAACCATCAGGTGAGCACATTTAACAAAACAGTAACAGGAAACAGGAAGTTGCAGCATCAAGTACAAAATAGTCCAAGATACAATGCCCCCATGTGGTTGCTTAATGTCTTAAGAAATGCATCACAGTAGTGAATTTCATGGAGCATGTAAATTCACATTCAATTTTACTGTGCCTTTTCAGATTTAGCCTTCCTGTTAATCCCCAGAGCAACATAACAACGTTTTAATTGGCCCCTGTGTGTGTGTGCAGGTACATGCATGAGGTATTGTCAAAAGAAGGCATTAGATGAAGGCAAGAGCAACCCTGCTGGAAGAGAGCTCTGTAAAAAGGCCAAAAGTAAGAGAAGAAAAATAAAGTAAAAGAGGATGAACAGGGTCATCAACTAAAGCAGAGAAACGAAGGGAAGGGAGACGGTAGGTGGACCCCATGGGGGACATCAGGCCGACAGAGACGGTCACGCTGCCTTGTGGGGGGACAGGGAAGGACGAGAGGACACGTGTCTCAGAGAGGACGGAAGCAGCCATGCGACTCTACAACCAGACGGGGTCAGCTGTCAGAGCAAGGCCTGCTGGGAACGGGGCAGGAGAGGTGGCCGACAGGTGTCCAGACACAAGGTGAGGTGGGAGAGGAAGATGAAAAGAAGATAAATAGAGAGAGAGAAAAAAAAAACACAATACACAAATACACTAAAAAGACGAGTCTGATATTATTTTCCATTTCAGTTCAAAGTATTTTATCTTGTCAGGAAATAATGCCATATCACAATACGAGCCATGTTTCCTGTCAGATTACACTGCCGCCTGAAGGTGTTTGTTTTATATACATTTGTTTCATAAATATAATTTACATCACATAATGCTGCAACTGTCAACTCAATACACTGGTAACATTTCATTCTCAGGCACAGCAACAGTATACAACCTTAAAAATGTCTAAATATTACTTTATATTAAAGGATCCAGGGGAATTAGCTTTAAAGAATCATAGCATACACACACTTTTCGAGCAAAATATTTCACAAAAGAAGCTTGTATCAAATGATAAAATAAGATTTTTGTTTTTTAAAGGCTGCATTTATTATTACAATACTATTGTAATGCTATTTTAATAATTATTATTACTATTTTCTATTTTAATTTAATTTTAAATGTAAAATTTTCTATGATGGCAAATCTGGATTTTCAGTTTTATGGTATGAGCACGCCAAAAGTTAATTTAATTATTTGCACAGGTAGATTACATACAAAGTCAATGCAAAGACAAATAGATGCAAATTCGCGCCAGGTGACGTGATTGCCTTGAACACGCGATATAGCTTCTTACGCGCAAGTCGAACAAATTTTACTTGAGCAGAACATTTGCATGACGCGCTGTCGCGCAAGCCAAGCAGTGAAGAACTTATTGGCATATCCAGTTTGACCAACACTATCTTATGACCAATTCGTATGCATTTTACGAGCTGGCTAATTCATACGAATTTGTACAACCTCGAGAACGAGACTAAATACATCACTCCTCACAGGCACTTTTCCAACTTCTTTTACGCAGGCTCGGGTAACCCCACTGCTTAAGAAACCAACACTGAACACCTCACTTCTTGACAGCTACAGACCGGTCTCTCTGCTTCCATTCATTGCAAAAACCCTCGAACGAGTTGTTTTCAACCAGGTATCATTGTTTTTTTCAAAGAACAACTTACTGGATCCTAACCAGTCAGGTTTCAAGAGGGGCCACTCAACTGAGACTGCGCTACTGTCAGTTACTGAAGCCTTGCGGACAGCAAAAGCTGATTCTAAATCATCAGTTCTAATTCTGCTTGATTTATCCGCTGCTTTTGACACCGTCAACCATCAGATCCTCCTGTCCACCCTCTCATCGCTGGGCATCACAGGAACTCCGCTTCGCTGGTTTTAATCCTATCTCACCGGTAGGTCATTCACGGTAACCTGGGGAGGAGAGGTATCCAAAACACATCAACTGATCACTGGGGTTCCTCAGGGATCAGTTCTTGGTCCTCTCCTCTTCTCCATATACACAACATCACTAGGTCCCATCATAGAGTCACATGGCTTCTCCTACCATTGCTATGCTGACGACACACAACTCCATCTTTCATTTCAACCAGATGATCCAACAGTACCTGCACGGATCTCAGGCTGCTTGGCGGACATCTCAACATGGATGAAAGAACATCACCTCCAGCTTAACTTGGCAAAAACTGAGCTTCTTGTTTTTCCTTGCACTCCAAACTTACAGCATGGGTTCACCATACAGCTGGGCTCTTCCACAATCACTTCTTCAAACTCAATCAGGAATCTGGGTGTCATCTTTGATGACCAGCTGTCTTTCAAAGATCATATTGCAAAGACTACTCGATCTTGCAGGTTTGCTTTGCACAACATCAGAAAGATCAGGCCCTTTCTAACAGTGCAGGCTACACAACTTCTTGTCCAGGCCCTTGTCATCTCCAGACTGGACTACTGCAATGCTCTTTTGACTGGTCTTCCATCATGCACAATCAAACCTCTACAAATGATTCAGAATGCAGCAGCACGGCTGGTCTTCAACGAGCCCAAAAGAGCCCATGTTACACCTCTCTTTATCTCCTTGCACTGGCTCCCAATTGCAGCTCGTATCAAGTTCAAGACTCTGATGCTTGCATATAGGACAACCACAGCTACTGCACCTGCTTATCTGCACTCGCTATTGCAAATCTACACCCCCTCCAGAACTCTGAGATCTGCTAGTGAGCGACGCCTTGTGGTACCATCACAGAGAGGTGCTAAATCACTATCCAGAACATTCTCTTTTACTGTTCCTGGCTGGTGGAACGATCTTCCTACCCCTATCCGGAATGCTGATTCCCTGACAAGCTTCAAGCGACAGCTTAAAACTCATCTCTTTCAACTCTATTAGCTGTTACCATAAAAAAAAAAAAAAAATTAATCTCTTTATTCCTTCCCTTTCTAGCTTGTACTTGTCTGAAGCACCACTTGAAATCTGGTATTATAGCACTGCCTGTGTCTGTTTGTCTCCTTATGAAGAATCGCTCTATGTTCTCCCAACTGTATGTCGCTTTGGACAAAAGCGTCTGCCAAATGCCTAAATGTAAATGTAAATGTATATTTGGGGTATATTTTGAGCATGTGGGGGGGCTGTGTGACCGGTGAATGACCTATAAATACTTTTTTAATATCTAAAAAAACAAAAGCAGCACAAACAATTTGGACTGTTTAATTTGAATCTATGCATTTTCTTTGATTGAGGTGACCATAGGCTTATATGACTGACAGACAAGAACAGTTGGACCTAAAAATATCAAAATTGAAACTACTGTGGAAACAAAGACACCTACATCTTGGATGCCCTTGGGGTAAGCTAAAACATATCAAAATTTAATTTCAAAGTGAACTATCCCTTTAAAAAATAAATACGACCTCACATTGTGTCTATCACATTTACACACTGCCCCCCAAAACTGTCCATCATAACATTTTTTAGATCGGGTTCAGTTTTCTGCATTTTTCGCATTCGTAGCAAGCATTATGAAATATGAACATTTCTGACTTTAGTCTTCATTGTCACATGATCCTTCAGAAATCATTCTAATATGCTGATTTGCTGCTCAAGAAACATTTCATAGTATAATCAATGTTGAAAACAAATCATGACACATTAGTCATGATACATACGGGATTCTTTGATGAATAGAAAGTTCAAAAAAACAGCATTTATTTGAAACAGAAATCTGGCAAACAAAAAAAAAGTGGCCAAAAAATACATTTCAGTGTACCCCATGGCGTGTTAGTGCCGTCTGTACCATGACAGCCACTTCTCAGTTAATTGGATTAGATGGGCGATCATGTGATCATTATGAATTTATTCCCCATCAATTCTCTTCCATCCTGATCCTTTGATCTCCAGTGATATAGTGGGGAGACCACATTAATTTTCTCATATGGTATTCTGATAGCTATCATATGATTTCATAGGCTGCTGAATGTCACAAATCCCTTATGTGCTATTTTTTTTTAAGTTAAAAAGTCTTGATGTTCATTCTGTTAGGAGATTATACAGATGGATCCAACGGAAGTTTCATAAGCATAGAGCCCTACTGCAATAAGCTTGGCAGTAATGTCATTGACCAGTACAGAGGTGATAAGAGCACTTATCCCATCAGCCAGCCTTATCTGCATGAAGATAGCTGGTGAAAATGTTGCAGTCATTATCAACAGCAAAACAAAGTTAACCAAAGCCTCTCCCAAACTCATATATAATCACCTCTGGAGTATCTGGAAATATTATGTTTTCTTTTCATGTTGTTCCTTATCTCCTTTTAACAAGATTAAAGCCTGGCACAGCACAACGAAGAGATAAAATTCATGAGAACATCCTCTAGGTTCTTTCATTCACTATGAGGCTTTTCTTCTCCTCAATATCGGTCTGTCTGGGTTTTCCTTATTTGCATGCATTAACAATTTCTGTACCAATTTTTAACAACCTGTTTTGCTAAAATGAAAATATAGTTGTGAAAAGTTTACTTTTGGGTTCTATCAACAACTGTCTTAATAATCCTCAGTAGCACTGTTGTTTAGCCAATTTAAGTTTGTTTGTTCACTGAATGCAAAATGTCTCACTCAGTCAATAAATTCTCGTCAAGACAATCAAATATTTCTTGTTCAACAAATTATCAGCCAGGAGCTCAAATGATTACATTATTGTTTCCATTTCTCATAACTTGTGAACCGAAGAATTCAGAACTTATTTAAAAAAGCCTATTATGAGGTTGTTTTCAAAACAATACAACATATTTAAACTTAATATGGAAATAAAATGTTGTCATATGTTGTAAAAAAAGAGACCTTGTAAAACGAAAATACCATGTACAGTACAGTTTTAACAGATTTTTAGATATATTTTTAATGTATTTTTTAATATGTCTCTTCTGCTCACCAAGCCTGCATTTATTTGATCCAAAGTACAGCAAAAACAGTAACATTTTGAAATATTTTTACTATTTTAAAAAACTCTTTTCAATTTGAATATATTTTAAAATGTAATTTATTCCTGTGATTCAAGAAACATTTTTATTATTATTATTATCAATATTTACAGTTGAGTTCATTTTTTCAGGTTTCTTTGATAAGCATTTAGTATTTTTTTTGGGAAAAGATATAGAAATTAATACTTTTATTTAGCAAGGATGCTTTAAATTGATCAAAAGTGATGATACATATATAATGTTACAAAAAGATTTCTATTTTAGATAAATGCTGTCCATTTATCAAAGAAACCTGAAAAAATCTACTCTTTCAACATAATAATAATAATAATAATAATAATAATAATAATACAATTGTTTTTGAATGTGATTTAAATGATTTCTGAAGGATCATGTGACTGGAGT
Organism: Cirrhinus molitorella; assembly: GCA_033026305.1. Lineage (NCBI taxonomy): Eukaryota > Metazoa > Chordata > Actinopteri > Cypriniformes > Cyprinidae > Cirrhinus > Cirrhinus molitorella. Next base: position 23,037,810 of record CM065122.1, on the reverse strand, counting down.
AATGATGTTTAAAATTCAGCTTTGAAATCGCAGGAATAAATTGCATTTTAAAATATATAAAAATAGAAAACAGTTATTTTAAATAGCAAAAATATTTCAAAATTGTTCTGTTTTTCCTGTACTTTGGATTAAATAAATACAGGCTTGGTGAGCAGAAGAGACTTCTTAAAAAAGAATGATAAAAATAATAATAATAAAAATAATTAAAAAAATATTCTTTGACACTATTTTAAGTTTTGTTTGTGAATGTACAATATCAAATGTATTTTTCAAAACGACCTGAAGGTTAGATTTAGGAATTTACCTCCTTTTTTCTACAACTCAAGTTGTACAAATTCATATGAATTTACTATTAGTTCACTGAAAACATAAAATAGTTGTAAAAGTTTTCTCATGAAACCGGATTTACCACAGAGAGCTGAAAAAGAAAAAGAAAAAAGAAAACAAAACACATTACCACACAACAAATTACTAACAGTAATAACAAAAGCAAAACAAATAAAGTCAACAAACAGCAAAACAATACTCCTACAGTACAACCATAACCACATAATTGATTTATGCTGCAATGCATTCTGGGAGCTTATAAACCCTTTACAAATCAAGAACATTGATCAATATGTTTGTTCAGACGAGTGTGTTATAGGCTAGTTTGGACAACATTTTTTGGAGTATCGTCAGAAGTAAATTTACATTTCAATATACATTTGTAAATGAGTGTAATTATTTAGCTAGCTCCCTCCATCTGCATCTTGCTAGCATGACTGCATTAAGGAACATAGATGTCCCATCATATGTATGTCTATGTATTGTTTAAACAGGAACAGTATAATTTCATCACAGCTTTAAACATATATCTATCAATTTTACCTAGAAAAACTTCCCGTCACAAAGGAAAGATACAGGAGAGCTCGAGGCACATCTCATTGTATGTGCTCAGCAGATGCTATTCCCTCGCTGCAGGGAGACGCTCCATTTTACACCTTTCATTACCACACAAAAGAGTGTGACAGGTTCCTCCTCACCTCCAGCTGCTGAAAGGAAATCTCCATTATTGCCTTCCAAATTACCCTGCTGCTTCACAGATAAAGGCAAAACATATTTGCCTCTTTGTGCCCAATAAACCTGTCAATCTGCCAAGCTGTGATACTATAGGCCTGACTGCTGTGAGTTATGCCTTTAATACAATACATGTACACGAAAAGCGCCGTATATGTTCGTGCCAGACGCGTGTGCGGGAAGCCCAGAGACTGTCGGTCCAGCGGTACTGCTTTGTTATCTCTTAGTGTAATACACTCAGTTCTGTCATTCGCTGGCAATGCTGTGTGCCGTTCATTGAATAGGCTTGATTAGTGTTTTGTTGTATTTAGTAGGAAATTGAAATTCTACCTGTAATTTCTCTGCTTTTGCAGTGTTTGAGGAACAATCATTTGCAGACAATGGGAAATGGCAATGGGAAAATGATTTTTCACATACAAGCACATTGAGTTATTTTCTTTTGTCTGGAACGTAATTCTTTAAGAATTAGGATGCTTGATGTGATTGGTTTTTGTTAACAGGACTGAATTGTGAGTATCTCAGTAGTATGAGGCAACCAAGAGCAATGCTAGTTTTTTTTAGAAGGTTTGTGCATGAGTTAATGAGGATTTTTTTGTGCCTTAAACTAGTGCATGAAAAATATTGTGCTATCAGTATATTATTTTTAATGTATAATATATGTAATAGTATTTTTTAATTGACTTTCTGACAATGTATCAAAACATTTTTTTTCAGATTTTTTAATACTGCCTTAACCAATTAAGTTAAAAAATTACTATGAACTTTTATCTGAGTTCACAAAAATGTATTTTAATATTAAATTAATAAAAAACTATTCCAACAATAGCTTTTTTCTATCACCTTGTTCTTATGCGCATTTTGAAGTATCACATAAAGAACCAGAAAAATCCCTTAATTCGGCAAAAGTTTTTATGCTCGCTTAAGGTAGTTTTTTACTCTGTGAAAAAGAGTTAATGTGAATAATGGGAGACAGAAACGCACTTGCAGAATAAATTCCTCTATGTGCATCTAAAAGTCATGTGATTTTGTGCTATGGGATGGCATCACCTGACTAACCATCAGACCGATCTTGTTGCACAATATCTGAAATGTTGTTATGGTCATTCTTAAATGCCCGAGCAAAGTCTACCATCAAAGTATTTCTGTATAATTGCTTCCCAGAACTGTCTTACATGACTGCATTTCCAAACAACAGGCATTCACCTCTGAAAGCAATGACCGTATTTGTGTTTTGTCTGCTCGCTTTGAGAACAAGTAAGTTATTATATGTGAAAATTATTATATTCAGTGGCTTCCTCTACTTTTCTTAATGATATTTAGTGCCAGTTTATCAGAAAGTGATGATTTGATTTTGTTCTCTTTGCATATGTTAAATTCACAACTTTAAATGGAAACCCAGCTATTGTGTAGCTACAATATAATATATATATATATATATATATATATATATATACAGTTGAAGACAAAATTATTAGCCCCCCTGTGAATTTTTATTTTTTAGAATATTTCCCAAGTGATGTTTAACAGAGCAAGAGAATGTTTTCACATTATTTCCTAATATTTTTTTCTTCTAGAGAAAGTCTGATTTCTTATAGTTGCTTGAATAAAAGAATTAATAAATAAATAAATAAAAAACTGCTAAGGTCAATATTATTAGCCCCCTTAAGAAATTATTAGTTTAATTAGCTATAGAACAAACCACTGTTGTCCAATGACTTGCCAAATTAACCTAATTTGCCTGATTAACCTAATTAACCTAGTTAGGCCTTTAAATTGCTCTGAGGATGCTGAGGATTAGCATCTTGCGAAACAACTAGTAAAATAATATGCATTGTCATCATGGCAAAGACAAAAGAAATTAGTTTGGATTTGAGAGAAAGAATTGCTAATGCTCATAAAGATGGAGAAGGATACACACGTTTATCAAAGCATTTTCAAGTGTCAAGAACTGCAGTTAGAAGCATTATCAAGAAGTTTAAAGAGACCAACACAGTGGAGAACAAAACGGGCAGAGGCAGGAAGCAAAAGATTTAAAAAACCTTGGAAAAAAAATAGTGAGAGACCCAAGAACAACTGCCAAGACACTAGTGAATGACCTAGCCAAGTCTGGAATTGATGTCTCAACGAAGACAGTCACTAGAGCCCTGCACAGGAATGAACTGCAAGGTTGCCGACCAAGAAAGACTCCACTTCTGAAGAAGAGACACCTCCAAGCTAGAATGAAGTTTGCTAAGGACAACCTGAGGGAATGTGATGCATACTGGAAACGTGTCCTTTGGTCAGATGAGAAAAAACTAGAGCTTTTTGGCCATAGAGATGTTGCCTATGTTTGGAAAAAGAAGGGAGAGGCATTCAACCCCGAGAACCCCGTTCCCACAGTGAAACATGGTGGTGGGAGTATAATGCTGTGGGGATGTTTCTTGGAATCTCGTCAGGGTTGAAGGAAACATGAAAAAGGAAGACTAAAGACTATAAGAAGATTTTGAAAGACAACCTCAGACAGTCTGCAAGAAAACTTGGTTTGAGTTGACATTTTGTCTTCCTGCATGATAACGACCCAAAGCATACCTCACTTCTGATGAAGAAATACCTCCAAATGAGTAAAGTGAGTGTACTTGACTGGCCTGCACAAAGCCCAGACTTGAATCCAATAGAAAATCTGTGGGGCACACTAATCTCCAGAGTTTGTGCCAGAAGACCAACAAATCTGGAGGAGCTTGAGAGATTTGCAAAGGAAGAATGGGCTATCATTCCTCAGGAGACATGCTTGAAACTTGTTGAGAACTACAGCAAACGACTAAAGGCTGTTATCAAGCAAAACGGATACATTATTGACTATTGATTTTTTTTTTTAAATTGTTGGTTATACATTTATTTCTATTTGTATTACAAATCCTAAAAGCTTCCTGAATAAAGTATTATGTTTAAAATTGCTGTGTTGATAAAATCATCTTCAAATGTATATATATTAACACATTTTCTCTCCTTATACAGTCTGAAGCAAATCATGCTGGGAGTAAGAAACCAGCTCTAAATATTTAGAGATCTGCATAATATAATCAGATGAGTTCACAACTTTTTTTCTGTTAAATACAACTAACTTTCAGTTATATTTAAGTGAAATAAACTTGTTTCATAAAAAAAAAATTAAAAAAAAAATTAAAAAAATCACAGGGTTTTCATTGTGCAGAAGAACAGATTTGGAATGACGTAAGGGTGTGTGAATTACAGAAATATTAATTTAGTGTGAGCTGTCCCTTTAAAATATTTGAGGGAAAGGCTGAGATGACACCCCTCTAAACAGGTTTGCCTATGAGGCCAACCTTTTCCTCTCATTCAAACACACACAAAACACATAACGTTGTGAGAAGGACACAATTGTGACTGCTACCAGCAGGAGATGAGGTGATTTATGAGGTCTTGTCATAACAGCGGTGTTGGCACTGTCATGGGGCCCTGAGAAACACCGGGAGGTAGAGGGTGAGCTTAAATTTTGTGCTCAGCTACATCAGCTAGCATCATAAAAAAATTCAGCCTTTAAAAAACAAAATATCATGCCACTGCTGTTTAACCAGCATGCTTTGTAATATTTAAAAAAAAGTCTGTTATACCAAGGCTTTAATTATTTGATCAAAAACACAGTAAAAAATGAAATATTGTGAAATATTATTACAATTTAAAGGTCCACTGAAGTGCTTTGAAACACGCAGCATTATTCTATGTGTTGACATAATTTCAACTGAAACAGGAAGACAGGGCAGGACATATCAAGCAGTCCCGCCCCCTTTTTTAAATAGCCAATAGCGTTTCTTTTATATCACAGCTTGGGCTAGAGCCGTTGAGCTCGGTAAGCCGCATTTGACAGCGTATGACAGCCACAATCTCACCCATATTGTTATAATATATACCATCTGTGTAGAATTTAATTGGGTCCGATACGTTTTATGGTCTGCGCCAACCCGCGCATATGATCCGCTCCGTGCCATCGTGTCTTTGGACTGGAGCAGACTGTGTGTGTGCAGTGCGGCGGTTTGTGTGACAAAATGAAACCAGTCTTCATTCGCCCCAATGGAATGCATATTTACACTGCCTGAATTGTTCCCTATCCCCTATATAGTGCACTATGTGGCATTCACGGTACAGAAAATACTAACTCTGCGAACAAGTGACAGGCTTTAGCTGCAGCTTCTGCATCTATTTATAATGCTTCGGATTCTAGACAGCATTTGATCAATATTGGCGGAAGTTTGTAAGTTTTAAATGCAATGCAAAGCTTGTCCCTGTTTTGAAACACACTAGTTTAAAGATAAACTCGCGGCTAACATATTCATATTAAAAGCCAAAAAACTTCAATTTTGATTTCATGGTGACTTTAAAATAATTTTTTCTATTTGAATATATTTTAAAAGTAATTTATTCCTGTGATGCAAAGCTGAATTTTCAGCAGCCATTACTCCAGTCATCAGTGTCACACAATCCTTTAGAAATCATTCTAATATGCTGATTTGCTAAATAAATTAATCTTATTATCATTAATATTGGAAGCAGTGCTGCTTGATATTTTTGTGGAAACGGTGATAGATTTTTTAAAGATGACTGGAAAGTATTTGTTTGAAGTAGAACATTTTAAAAGTTAAATGCTACGTATACAAACATTATAAATGTTTTACTGTCACTTTGTAACTATTTAATGCATCCTTTCTGAATAAAAATGTAATTTCTTTTAAAACACAGTGGTAGTGTATAGTTACAGCTTGCCAGTTTATTATGGTTTAACCTGCACAACATTAACATAACTGTCCTAAATAGAAAAAATGGCATGTAACCCAACAAAGGCTTAGATATTTTTGGTGGAAAGGTCAGACATGGATGGTCCAGAATGCAGGAAGTCATGCTTGAAACCAGAAGGCATGACAGTCAAACAATAACCCCACTGCTGACAAGCCATCTGTAATGTAATATATACATGAAGGGCCAAAGCAACTGGCATTTGGCATTGACAGTATGGGGCATTTCAGACCAATTATGCCACATACAGATGGATTGCCATCAGACGCAGAATACAAATGATGTGTCTAAACGTTACTATAAATATATAATCAACATTTTTGAATTTGTGAAAAGGTGACAAAGGAAACAAGGAGCAGAAACAAACGAACAGATGGCTCTGTTTTTTATTAGTTTCTACTTAACAGCGTCTTCAAATTGTAAGATAATGACAGCAATTATTATAATGCTTAGACTAGGCAATAGTGTATCTGCATTGTGACAGAAAAGCAGTATTGACTTTTCTCCAGACCTCTAATATGCATCTACAGAACTGGCTAATAACCTGCTTAAATCATTCATTCATGCCCCAAGGGCGACCCACCCTTCAGTAGATGCTAATCGTTTAACATCACCCCAGATCATAGTGTGATAAGTGTGTCTTGCCCCTGCAGGAGGGTGATTCATCTAATCAATCGTGTCTAAAACTGGGGGTCTTAAGATGGGTGAAGGGTTAGGAGCAGAGAGCATTTTTCTAGAGCACTTCAGAAAGTTTTTATCTTCCTGAAATCTGATTATTCATCAGATAACCTTCAAACGGTTTAGACCGAAATTAGACGTGACATTTAATTCTGTACGCCACTGTACAGATTCTAGATGCTTGGTACTCAAAAGCCATCGTATTTCAGCACATGCAGATTCTTCAGCTGTCTCTGCAGTGCTGGGAATTCTAAATAATTTGGGCTGGTTTAATCATCAGGGTTGTTTCACATCACCTTAACCTGATTCTTCAAACATTTACATTTGCTTTATAAAATATGAGCACCAAAGCTGTTTATAGATATGGTTTTGACACTTCATATGCTTGATTCTGTGTAAAGCATCATTATAATAATTAAACAATTGTGACACTTTGTACAAGTGTATCCACAGAACCATCGCAGAATGGTATCTTGGACTGAAGCATTTAAAATAACACTGGGTTTTGTATTACTTGTTTTTCTCTCAAATTTTGGTGACTGCATGAATTATTTACTCAGATAAATATGACAGGAGAAGCTTTAAGAAATAGAAACAAAACTGTACAAAAATCATTTTGGCTCACGGTTTAATTGAATTAAAATGAGCTAATACAACACAATTCCTAAACTTAATTTAATTGTGTGCAATCCAGTTCAATTTGTCAAAGAGATGTTTACTTAATCCATTTGTGTTGGGAATACATGAATCATATTTGTTGGCATTAGCTGAAACTGGGCAAGGGAACTGTAATTCCTAACATGCTTTGCATGGAGCTGGATGGGAAGTGTAATATAATAGGCTATATATATATATAAAAGCTTATGTTTGTAAAATGGCACAGCTCACTTACACGTTTAACATCAGTCAGTCAAGCATTATAATATGATATTATGATAATCAAGCATTATTTATTGATACAATCATGTATGAATGCATATTTATCATTTATCAACTAAACTTAGGACTGGTGGTGGTGCTTCAGATATTGTTTCAGGGTTTCTGCAACAAAAGGTAAAAAAATATATATAAAAAAAACAATAATAATAATTAAGTAATAATAATAATTTCAGTTATTTCAACTGAAACAGGAAAACAGGGTGAGCCATATCGAGCAGCCCCACCCACGTTTTAAAATAGCCAATAGCGTTCCATTTATATCAGCTTGGTAAAGTCGCATTTTACAGCTTATGACAGCCACAGTCTAATAGATTACCCCTTAGATTCAATATGAAACTCTTGCTAAAACAAAATAGTGATCATAATCATGCTGAGGCTGTGTAGGTCAATACATGCTGACTCACGCATATGATCTGCTCTGTGCTATCGCATCTCTCGTCCAGAGCCAAAGTCCGGAGCAGACTGCGTGCTGCCATGGTTTGCGTGAAACAACGCGAAACCAGGCCTCATTTGCCCTGACTGAAAGCATATTTACACTGTCCGAATCGTTCTCTATCGCCTACATTGTGCACTGTCATTCTGCCATTCACCATACAGAAAGTACTAACTCTGTGAACAAATGACCGATCTCAGCCGAAGCTTCAGCGTCTATTTATAGTGTAGGGGGCAGGATGCTACGGATTCTATGGAGCATTTGATTGGACAGAAGGTTTGATGAGAAGCTGAAGTGCAGCGTGATGTCACCAAAATCGTTGATTCATATTGGTGGACTGTAAGTTTGGAATGCTCATATCTTGTAAACGTTAATTTTATTGTTGTTTTGGAGCACACTAGCTTATAGATAACCTTAAGGCTAACATATTCATACCAAAAGCCAACAAACTTTTGATTTCATGGGGACTTCAGGGGGGCAGCCGTGGCCTAATGGTTAGGGAGTCTGACTTGTAACCAAGAGGTTGCGAGTTCGAGTCCCAGGTCCGGCAGGGATTGACGGTGAATATCCAGCACTCTCTCCATCGTCAATACCACGACTGAGGTGAGACCCTTGAGCTGAGGTGAGACCCTTGAGCAAGACACCGAACCCCCAACTGCTCCCCGGGCGCCGCAGCAATGCAATGGCTGCCCACTGCTCCGGGTGTATGTTCACGGTGTGTGTGTGTGTTCACTACTGTGTGTGTGCACTTGGATGGGTTAAATGCAAAGCACAAATTCCATACTTGGCCTCACGTCTTGTCACTTTTTTTCACTTTTCACTTTAAGAATACATTTACATTTGCCATGTAAATTATATGAAGACCAAGCCTGTTGCTATGGTTAAAAGCTATGGTTTTAACACTCCACACTACAAACTCGTTATTTTTATTGTTCTGTTAAGTTGGGATATTAAAGTGCTTCTATATTGTTGGCATTTTGTGATTACCATTATACTAAAGAATGGCGGTTAGTTCATTCCGCTACATCTTTGAATTGATTTTACATGGTCTTTTTTTGGTGAAGAAAATAAATTTTTAAGAAGTTAAACTCTCTACAATTGAACTGTGTTCAGTTAAGAATTCTATTTTTCCCTGTTGTGTCTAATAACTAATGTGTCTCCAAAGAAACATCAGGGTTATTAGAGGTTTAAGTTAATGTTTCTAGCAACTTCCATCATATGAGCAAAGCTTTAAACACAGAATATCAAAGCTACTCACAGTCACACTCCCTGAACTCCAAAGCCATTTTGCCTTTGATTTCACTTACAATTTTAATTATGAATATTTTATTTATTATGCAAAAAAAAAAATGCAAAAATCAAAAGCAACTCAAATAGCGCACAATGACAGTCATCTAAAACTAGCCCAAACAAGAAAAAGCACGCTCATTTTAGTGTTACCCCATGCAAAACCTTATAACTGACTTCTACAATAGTATTTTTTACTAGTAGTTTTGTGTTAAGCTGACCGAAATGAAAGCTGAAAATTCCGAAATGTAATTTATGCACTACACAGTAGTCATAATGTTGTGTATTTTTTGGTGAAACTGTATGTACATTCGGTTATATGAAAAGTAATTAACACCTTAAGTAAGGAAAAACAGAAAGCAACAGTGAAGGAAGCATGTCTGCTGCATTGTTATGACAATTCATTATTCATCACAACATCATGTCAGGGCATTTGATTAGCTCCTCCACCTAAGTTCACTCCACAGCTGGCACTACAGCAGCGGGTGAGGAAAAAAAATACATGCTTTCTATTGAGGCTATTCATAAAACCCCTGATGCAAATTAAACATAATGGCATAATGAGAACCCTACGGCCAGTTGTTCTCAACGGCGTGAAAAGTTAAAACACTTCAGAAAAGTGTTCAACCGCTGCGAGCACAATCAAATTCAAATTTCATCTGTAGCACCCCAAACTGATTCTCCCCCCAAATCACTCTTAATCAAAGAACTGATTACACTTGATACCCCCACTCCTCTATGAGCCACAACCCACAGCTTCGAATAGACAAACAGCCACCACTGCTTCTGTATTCCCTCTGACCATGATTCAAATTGGAATTATTCTTGAGCAGCTTGAAGCCTCAGGAATGTCTGTAGCTCTCAGTTTAAATGAACAGATTGCTTGTGTTAAACAGGTTCAACAAAGAGGGATATTATGCTTCAGGTAAAAAGAAAATCCCGCTCATGCTGTTTAAAGGCTTTCTTCAGACTTCAGTCAAAGCATATAGCATTTATATACACTGATATACAGGCTCAGTTTCAAATCCTACTAAGCGGCCTACCTAGACCAGCAAAGATATTTCATATGCAAATACTGTTCCAAAAGTAGCCAGAAAGATTATGCTGCTTTATAAGAGATCTAATTTTGGCTTAAAATCTAAAGCAGCATTAAATCTTCAGGCATAACTTGATTCCAAGAGAAAATATACATATTTTAAGTTTTGGCAAATACTGTAGGTGGCAAATGAATGTAATTTGACTTGCAGACATAAGCAGACATGAGACTGTACAAATAGAAGAGAGTATGTTAAACAATGCAATCCTAAAATTCAAAAAGCTTTGTGAAAAATGTCATCCAATTGAACATTATACAGTTGAAGACAAAATTATTAGCCCCCCTGTGAAATTTTACATTTTTTTAGAATATTTCCCAAGTTTAACAGAGCAAGAGAATGTTTTCACATTATTTCCTAATATTTTTTTCTTCTAGGAAAATTTCTTTCTAGAGAAACCTAATTTGCCTGATTAACTTTGCCGTTTCTCAAAGCGATTTCAAGTGTCAAGAACTGCAGTGAGATGCATTATCAAGAAGTTTAAAGAGACCAACACAGTGGAGAACATGACGGGCAGAGGCAGGAAGCGAAAGATTTAAAAAACTTTGGAAAGAAAACCAGTAAGAGAGGTTTCTAAAGACCCAAGAACAACTGCCAAGACACTAGTAAATGACCTAGCCAAGTCTGGAATTGATATCTCAATGAAGACAGTCACTAGAGCCCTGCACAGGAATGAACTGCGAGGTTGCCAACCAAGAAAGATTCCATTTCTGAAGAAGAGACACCTCCAAGCTAGAATGAAGTTTGCTAAGGACAACCTGGGGGAATGTGATGCATACTGGAAATGTGCCCTTTGGTCAGATGAGACAAAACTAGAGCTTTTTGGCCATAGAGATGTTGCCTATGTTTGGAGAAAGAAGGGAGAGGCATTCAACCCCAAGAACACCGTTCCCACAGTGAAACATGGTGGTGGGAGTGTAATGCTGTGGGGATGTTTCAGTGCGTTTGGAACTGGGAATCTCGTCAGGGTTGAAGGAAACATGAAAAAGGAAGACTATAAGAAGATTTTGAAAGACAATCTGCAAGAAAACTTGGTTTGGGTCGACATTTTGTCTTCCAGCATGATAACGACCCAAAGCATACCTCACTTCTGGTGAAGAAATATGTACTTGACTGGCCTGCACAAAGCCCAGACTTGAATCCAATAGAAAATCTGTGGGGCACACTAAAGTCCAGAGTTTTTTGCCAGAAGACCAACAAATCTGGAGGAGCTTGAGAGATTTGCTAAGGAAGTATGGGCTGTCATTCCTCAGGAGACATGCTTGAAACTTGAGAACTACAGCAAATGACTAGGCTGTTATCAAGCAAAAGGGATACACTATTGACTATTAACATCAGAGGGCTAATAATTTTGACCAGTAGACTTTTTAAAATTGTTGGTTATACATTTATTTCTATTTGTATTACAAACCCTAAAAGCTTCCTGAATAAAGTATTATGTTTAAAAATGTTGTGTTGATAAAATCTTCTTTCTGTTAAACAACATTTGAGTTATTTGAAAAATAATGAAATATTTTATAAGGGGCTAATAATTTTGTGTTCAACTGTATGCAATATATTATGCAATACTGAAAAATACCAAGAAAATTTGCTTCTGTTATAGAAAGCTGTTATGGAAAGTAGCTGACAATGCAGGCAGTGGGTGTTTAAATAACAAACACAAATTCAATCCAGTTTAATTCAATATGGTTCATTCATAAATTAATATGCTTCTGCTGCAAAACTCATCACCTTATTTTTCATCCACATTAAAATTCGATTACAATAATTTAATAATTTAGATAATTAAAAATCATTATATAGATTGTTCTGAGGCTAAAAAAAAACATACTTTTATCATAACAGTTTGTTTTCTCATCCTGATTTATTATTGTGTTAGCTTTGTGTGTTTTGTGTTCTAAAGCATTTTTATTGCACTAATGAATCAAGCTTATTCTACCACCCAAAGGAATTAAACTGCCAGACATGGCCAGGTAGGCAGACAGAAGGCCATTTCACGGCTGATAAAGGGGCTAACGGTGGTGTAACGGATCAATAAACACACGCCAGATTTACACACGTCCAGACAGTCGATGAACAGACAGCAGGAGCACACATGAGCCAACGCCACACCAGTCATGACCTCATTTCCTGCTATGGTACCAGAGGCGAAAGTTAAACGGTGTAAGAGGCGGATAGATTTTAAACTCAGGGCCATTGCTTATGTATTGCAAAGGCTGGTGTTAAGACGAAAAATGCACAGAATAACTGCAGATAAAGAAACAGCCATAGGGAAGTTTACTCTCTGCGTACTAAAGGCTACAAGCTATAAAAACCTCAACTTTTTATTTGTCTTTATAGTGAGCTTGTAGGATCTACAATGTTGGATGTCTGACTGACCTGAAATACAAACAACACAAACATTTATTTTTTCCTTGATTTGGAATGGCATTACTGAAAAGTGAACGTTGTCTAATTTTAGGCATAGATATTACTAGTGACATAACCATTGGGAAGCGAAAAAGTAACAGTACATAATTTTTAAGCTATATAAGCTACTAACCTGCGTCTATAGCCCTTTTTTAAGGCTGCATTTAAACTGCCTTCAAACCATAGAAAGTCCACTACATGAGAAAGTTCCTGGAATGTTTTCCTCAAAAACCTTTTTCTTTGGGATTGAAGAATCTTGGATGACATGGGGATGAGTAAATTATCAGCAAAATTTATTCTGGAAGTAAACCTCTCATGTGCCTCTATTTAAACGGTTTTGTATGTAGCAACAAAGCAATTTAATATTATCTTATAGCGAATGAGAAGTCCTTTTTTATTTTGTAAAGCATGATAAAGGATCATAAGAGATTACCACAGAGGCTGCACATAAGATGAATGTTAAAATATAATGTAACACTCAAGAATGGCCCTAGGAGGCCTGCCTTTTGAAAGTACATTTCTTTTTGAAATACAGTTCGGCCATGCTGAGGTACACCAATGTTTAAATTTTGCTGAAGCTTATTTATAGGGCACATTCAGTCTTACTTTGCAAGCTTCACTGGTTTGCAGCTGGAGGAGTCGATTCTGCATGAGAGGGATTCAGGTGAGCTATCGAGCGTTATTGACCACAGAGCATGACTAATACTGGTCTGTCTTCTCTTTAAGTTCACTTAAGGGACAGTCATGAGGCGTATGATGTTCTTGTATAGACCTAGAACTACTAGTTTAATATTAAATAGTATTTGATAGAGCCAAAAAGTGAATAACATCCTAAAATATTGTGTTGAAAAACCTGAATCATAATTTATAAACCAACACTGCACACACAGAACATGTCTTTGCATTTAAAAATGTAAAAGGCAGAGTAGTAGAATGCAAAATAGCACAAGGTCTAGAGAGAGGCGTTTTAAAAAGTTAAACTTCTTTGAACTTGACACTTAGAACTATGCAACGAAAACTTGGATTGTGGAACCGAAATTTCTAAGACAAGTTATTAGATAAGAATAAAGCAGTTTGGTGTGATAATGCTTTTATACAACAGCTCAATAAACATAGTTAATATTGAGTAATTTATCTTTTAGATTCAATATATGCAGTGCCTTTGTCTGTTTTTGAACAAGTCAGTTCAGTGAGTAATTCAATGACTCGTTTAAATAGACAATATGGCTGCGTCCAAAATCGCATATTCTCAAGTAGGTACTTTTTTGAATAAGGAATTACTTCGCAACCACAAAAAGAGTATGCTCTCTATTCTCTGAATATAATCTGGATGTATTCGCCATGCTGTTGTTATCACATGACCTTCCAGTGTCAGTTGTGTCGCGTCACTACCATTTATCCCCTCCCATTGCCTCATTGGATAGTAAAGTGTTCATTGTATGCACACTTCAGAATCACGCCGGAAGTAGTAGGACATCTGGGTACTTTTTGCATACCCTTTTATCAGTGTTGTGAGTTAGGACACACTTCTTTTGTCACATATTATTTTCCACCTACTATATACATTACCAGTCAAAAGATTTTCTCTTCTGCTCACCAATCCTGCATTTATTTGTTCCAAAGTACAGCAAAAACACAAATTTAATTCACAAATTAAAGTAACTGTTTTCTATTTTAATATATTTTAACATTTAATTTATTCTTGTGATTTCAAAGCTGAATTTTTAGCATCAATACTCCAGTCACATGATCCTTCAGAAATCATTCTAATATTTAAATAGAAAACAGTTATTTTAAACAGTAAAAATATTTCAAAATTCTAAAGTTTTAGCTGTACTTTAGTACAAATCAATAAAGGCTTGGTAAGCAGAAGAGACTTTAAAAATCATACTGTTCAAAAACTTTTGACTGGTAGTGTAGTAAAAATATGCCATTTTGGACACAGTCACTTGTTTCATTCCTGAATGAATCAGTGTTTCAAAACAAATTGGTTGAATGAATTAGTCAATGATTCACCATGAACAACAGTCACTTTCCACCACCTACTGGTGAAATGATGTAAGTCACTGGAAAATCTTTGTGGAAAACGCAAACGGATGACTGGAGTGATACAAACACTGAAAAGTCCTACTGCAAACTGCTAAGAGTGACAGTAATCCAAGGGTGAATTAATTTAAATCTGTGAATCTTGCTAATAATGTAAAATATCTCAAACATTCATAATCTGTACTAAAAATAAACACTATTGCAAAACTATGCTATAAAAATATCTGTGCATTCAGAGAAGCAGTGTTGTCTGTTGTCTGTTTTGGAACTGCATCCAGCTCAGTTTCTCTGTGAGGCTGTAAAGCTTGCAATGGCTCTTTGATCCCTGCTTATCTGCTCTTCTCTCTCAAACACATGTGTGTGGCCCACACACCCCTAGGGCTCATGGGAAAACAACTACTGAGAGTGTGTGCTTTTGAGTGTGTGAGAGCACGCATGAGACAGCGACTCTTCCTGGCATCTGGCAAGCTCATGATGTGCCGTTTCTCTTTTTGGAGAAACTGAGGAAGGAGTCTGGCTAGTTCCTGATTCCTCCCCTGGAAATATTGGAGCAGAAGCTGACAGCAGCGACTGCTGTGATGAATAGCCTTTTAAAACGATGAAGTACCTCGCTGTCGTTGTTTTTTCCTCCGACCTCTGCCTGATGGATTGGCTCTTGGCTTGCAAGCGTCAACAACATTAGCTTCAGACCCTCAACATTGCCACAGCTTGTAAGGAAACTTACATTCACAAAGTTGCTATACCACTCCAGAGTCACAGTGAAGAATATTTTTAGCCATTAAAATGACAACATATTAAAAATAATTATGTTTTGTACATTATATTCTATACCAATGGCCACAACAGTGTAATATTATGTCACATAAGCATTAAAGAGCAGGTCATATGGGTTTTCGAAAAAATATATTTTTTGCAGTTTGTAACAAAGCTATATTTCAATGTAAACAGTCTACAAAGTTGTTAATCAAAAAAAGTGCATGATAAAGATATCAACTCTGAAAAGAGAGATTTGATTCTGAATTGCCTTAATGAGTCGCCATATTTTCGAATCTTCTGCCTGTTACTGATCTACGTCACTCGGTAGCATATTAGCATAAACCCTACCTGCACATGAACACTTCTGTTAGTGTGTTTACATCATGTCAAGAAGACGCTGTGTTCTGTGCTTTGAAAGCTTCAGAGCTTCTAATCTTCTTTAACTGGACTACACCGGCAGTTATAGGGTTAATGCAGGAGTAAAATGCTGCGTTCAAGTCCTCCTGGGACCTTCGTACTTAAGAGTTGACAAGTCGGTATTACGATGTCAGGTGCATTCAAGCCACTTTGGTCAGAACAAGATGGCAATTTACCTTTTCTACATACAATTCAGTGATTTTTTTAACTCTACATCGACAAAATGTCAAATAAAGAATGTGCATTGTGTTTTTTTTTTTTTTTTTTTTTTTTTTTATTAAATGAAGGTTATGTAAACTGAATTCCATGGTAATTATGCAATAATATAATATTTTGTAGATGTAACATATAGTTTTATTGTACATTAAAAAAAATAATAATAATTTTGTTAATTTGAACAAATTTACCATCAATACAAATGCTCCATATATATAGTCTTTGGCTGTGTCCATTGTATCGGACACGTTTTCTTACTGACACACCCCCAACTCGGAAACTCATGGCTTAAAAAAAAATTGGAGTTTCCCACTCGTAATAATGACTTTGTGGTGGCATTCTCATAAATATGATCTATCCGAAAAGACTTGAACGCACCAAAAGACCCAGAAGAGAGATGAGGGAGTTAGTTAGGCTGGTGCACCTGTGATACAGCTGTTCTGCATTAAAAGTTAAGACATGGAGTGTCTTTTGTCTGTAGTTTTTTTAGACATTATAGTACACATATTTTGGTTTACAAATTGTATTTTTTCAGCAGTTAATCACGTTAGGACTCACGTTAGGCTAACGTATCCATTATTGTTTTAAGCAAGTGTTTACATTTTAGCAGCTAAACTTTAGCTGTGGGAACGATTCGATTGCATTGTATATGGAAAGACCAATCCCAACAGATTTGACCAGCTGACCAATCAGAGCAGAACTCTATGACTCTATGTATAAAAGTATATTCTGAAAATATTACAATGACCTTGCATTTAAACCTGTCCCTGATAGCACACATACATCGCGGAGATGTCTATTTGACATCTACATTTACATCAGCAAGACATCTACAAGATGTAGTTTGCTCATCTGCAATACGTCTATTGGACGTTTCCTATTAGATGTCAAATAGACATCTATTAGATGTCTTTAAGATGTTTATGATTTTGAATGTATGTAAAACTGACATCTTACAGATGTCTATTTCTGCATCTATTTCTCATTTCATTAACGCTTCTTTTGTCACTGCTTCTTTTTCTCAGAAAAAGAAACCCAATCTTGATCCCTCAGTTTTATCCAACTATCGCCCCATTTCTAACTTACCATTTCTGTCAAAACTCTTGGAGCGTACTGTTGCCTCCCAGCTTCAGTCTTTCCTAGTGGATAATAATCTTTTTTGACCCATTTATAGTGGCTTTCGTCCACTATATAGTACCGAAACTGCCCTTGTAAAGGTAGTGAATGACTTATTACTCTCCTGCGACACTGGCTCTCTGTCTTTCCTCCTGCTGCTCGACCTCAGTTCTGCCTTCGATACTATCTCCCATGATTTACTTGTTTCTCGCCTTTTAGCTGTGGGTGTATCTGGTACTGCTCTCTCCTGGCTTTTATCATATCTTAGTGACAGACAGTTCTACTTCTCTGTTCAGCATTTTAGGTCCCTTACTGCCCCCCTGAAACAAGGCATCCCCCAGGGTTCTGTTCTTGGTCCTTTGCTGTTCATTATCTATATTCTTCCATTAGGTCAGATACTACAACATCATGGCTTCAGCTATCATTTCTATGCCAACGACATCCAAATCTACATCTCATGCAGGCCTTCTCTATCCACCCAAATCGATCGTATTTCTGTGTGTCTACAAGATACAAAAATATGGCTTAATTCTAAATTCCTGAAACTTAATATGGCTAAAACTGAGATTCTCATTATTGGCACCCCATCACGCACCACCAAAGTTCCCACTGATTTTTCTTGTAATATCACTGGCACTCTCATTGATCCTTCTGCTCTTATCAAAAATCTTGGTGTTCTGTTTGACTCCTCTCCTTCTTTTCAGTCCCTCACTAAATCAGCATTTTTTCATTTGCGACGAATTGCCCAGTTTTGCTCTTACATTAATGTTAAAGATGCTGAAACTTTCATCCATGCCTTTGTTTCATCTCGCCACAACTACTGTAATGCCCTTTTCGATGGCTTACCTTCTTCCTCCATTGCCAAACTACAGTACATACAAAACTCAGCCGCTCATATTCTCACTCGCACCAAGCGTTCAGCCCATATCACCCCAATTTTAGCTGACCTGCACTGGCTACCAGTGGCATATCGTATCAAATTTAAAATTCTCCTGCTTGCATTCAAAGCTCTGCATGGTTTGGCTCCTGACTACCTTTGTGATTTGCTTCATCCATATTCTCCACCCTGTCTGTTGCGGTCCTCTGAATCTTGCCTTCTTGTTGTCCCTCGGTATCGCCTCTCTTCCATGGGGGGCAGATCATTCACTGTTGTAGCCCCTACATTATGGAACTCTCTCCCCAGATCACGTTGTCTTGTTAACAACCTGTCTGAATTTAAATTACTGCTCAAAACACACCTGTTTTCAGAATGTTACCATTCTTAAATTGACCCTTGCTTTATACTTTTCTGTCTCTGATTTTCTCAATATTTCCTGTATTTTTGTTGATGTTACCCTTTGCACTACTGTTTGATGTTTCTTCATGTTTTCTGTGTTTATTGTAGCTCGGGAAAGGTGGTATATAAATTAAACTTATTATTATGTCTGCCAGACGTTTGTACACAGCAGATGCTTTCCAGATCAAGAGATCTTTAACAGACATCTTGTAGACGTACATGTTCTATCTGGGGTTGCTTTCAAACCTGTTGTAGAGGACTCCAACACAATATTAGGACACTTTAGAAAAACATATGACTTGTTTTTTAAAGACATCCAATACAGAATTTGGTTGTATCAGACAAAATACCCCTTTTAACATAACTGACATTTTAAGACCAGCATGTTTAGAATAAGCAGGGACCAATTAATCAGCACTCCTCTATTTCCAAATCCTTTGCTGAAAATTTGTTTCTGTTATATGTCTTTGCTCTAACATTACAGGAAGAAGGACTCATTTTAATGTGACATTGTTTTTTGGTCATGAGGGTGCAGTGGGGATAAAAAAAAAACATCCTGCGAACTCGCTCCAAAGACCCGATCTTAATCAAATGATTTGCAATATGCGCTTTGAATCCTGTTCTAAATCAAATGATTCACGATACGTGCTTTGAATTCCTGTTCTGAATCAAATGATTCGCGATATGCGCTTTGAATTTTCGCAGTAGCCTACACGATCCGATTGAAGTGCTTCGAAACAGTGAATCATTTTGCGACGCAGTGGTACTGGTAACTGATTCAGATTTTTAAAAAGCTTCATTGATGCTCTTTGCTCGCTTTCTCTATATAATTTAAAAGCAGTGGAAAGAAATCATTACTTGCATTGTAATGTATTAAAAAAAATTTTTACCAACCTGGGTAAAAAGTGTTTTAACAACAACAAACAGTTCCTGTACTGATTTGCTTCTGTCAGGAAATAAGACACATTTCACATTTAGGTTCATGTTCTCTTGCCAAGAGATGCTATTTGAAGCCGCACTGTAAACACTAATGTGCAAATTAGAATTCAGCACTGATTTTAAGAGAAGACATTGTGTTTCCTCTCTGCCTACTCTGACATAATGTACCAGTCAGTGGAAATGACCTCTCCCAGTTGTATGTATGGGGGAAAAAAGAATACAAACTTGATAGAGTTTTCAATGATAAAGACAATCATTCTTCTTAGACATTTTAAAAGTGACAGCTGAAAATAAAAGCACTGACAGTTTTTTTTTCTTTTTATGTCTTTCTGGATGCGTCCTCTTCTGTATAGTCGTCCTCTCATTTATGAGAAGAGTAACAATGCAGCTTGCATGCGTGGTACGGTGTGTATGCAGATGAGCTCTAATTTAGTGTCTGCGAGGCCGTTTAAAATTGATGTAATTAGAAGCAAATGTCTAGTCATGTTATACACTTCTTTGCGCTTGAGACAGTAAAATATAATACTCATTCACGAACAGCTCATAATGAGTTCACATAACAACACATAATCTAACTGCTCTCAGAAAGAATTTTAATTATACATTTTTATACAGCACAAGTTTATAATTTGCAAGAAAAATGAACCTAATATGATTACATTTTTCCTAATCTAACAAGATTGAAGTTTTGTGAAACTTCTGTTTATATGACATTATTTTATAATTATTAATTTAATTATTTTGCATCTATTCCTAAACATGCCCAAAGACTGGTTAACCTTTAAAAATGTAAACATTGAAATCTTTTATATTGATTTGAAATATTGAGTGCCCACAGATTGCAATTCTTGCAATCACAGTGCATTAAAGGAATCACCAGGAAAGTAAAATTTGCTAAAAATGTTCTCACCCTAAAGCCACCAAGATGTAGGTGAGTTTGTTTCTTCATCAGAACAGATAATTTAGCAATACATCATTTGCTCACGAATGGAATGGGTGCCGTCAGAATGAGAGTACAAACATCTGATTAAAAAAAAATATATATCAAATCATTAAACACATCATGTTTGAACTCTCATTTTGATGGCACCCATTCACTGCAGAGGATTCATAGGTGAGCAAGTGACGTAATTAAAGTCCATTTTAATTGTTGAGTGAACTATTCTTTTAAGCCAATAATCAAAGCTATTTTGTTCTGGTTTTAAAGATGCAACTGTGCATTCAAGGAGATAAATACTACTGGAAGGGGTGTAAAGCTCAAGCTATCTGACCACTGCTGATGCTGGAGATGTACTTTCCATATCAATTTCAGATTTGCGCCCAAGGCTGTGCACTCACTAAGGACAGATGGTGGGTGGGCAGAACATGTTGTTTTAAAGCAGCTCAGGGTCAGTCCAGCTTGCATCGCAGTCCCATTTGGCCTAATGGGCATCGGCATATGAAGCTGAATCCCAACACTGGGAGTGGGCAATTACTGTACAGCGACAGAGCAATATGATCACATAATCAGTGGGCAGATAACAGCACATTACAAATATTTACAACGTTTTCTCTGACCACTACTCTTGCTATTCACTTAACTAGTCCTATATTTTATATACAGCACTATTTCTATTCTTCTGGTATATCAGATTTTTTCTGTCCAGCAGCTGTCAGTGTGACTGTCCCCAGGCTAGGCAGAGTCTCAGGTGTCTCAAACAAGAAGCCTATAGAATCTCTTGAACAGTATGAAGCATGGCAGCCTGTGTTGTGTCTGCTGAAGAGATGCTTTAGGCACATTATTTTCTTTCACTCTCTTTTATGTGGAAACTCAAACAGGCATAAAGGAACAATAAATATAAGGAAGTAAATGTGTTAGAAGCTTGAGTCACACCAGAGAAGCAGCAAAACGGGACAGAAAAGGGTAAGATTGAATACAACACAAGCTGGGGTAAAAAACATCACCCACTTCTAATTTTGGTACCACTTTATATTAGGTGGCCTTAACTACTATGTAACATCAAAAAATAAGTACAGTGTACTTATTGTGTTCATATTGTTTTGTGAAACACTTTTGCTGCTATTAGGGTTTGGGTTATATAAGGTTGGGGACTAACCTGTAATTATAAATGTATTTACAGAAATTAATTACAGGTGTAATTACTTGCAGTGTTTTTAAATATATGACTAAAACATGTATGCACACAGTAAGTGCATTGTATTGTTACTGGATAATAGTAACCTATTACCTATTGTTTTTTTATTTTCAGGTGAAAACGTAATTTAGGGTACTAAAAGATATCCTCCGAATTGGGACAGAGGGCCCCTAGTGGCATGTTGTGTGTTACAGTATTTAATATTTATTATAATTAATGGACTTATAATTAATTATTTAATGCTTACATAAAAATCTTTCATTACCTTCATTATTCATGATAACCCACATGCTACTAGTGTCATTTTTCAATTTGGGTTCAGCTAAATAATATTGTCACCAGTATTTCAGATTGGTTACTGTATTCTTTTTTTTTTCTTCCACTTTTTCTGTTTCTGTGGTTAGTAGGGTAGACCAGGTACAGTTGGTACAGGGGTACAGTTGAGACACCTTAAATAACTTCCCAGCGCAACAAGTCTGATCTGTGATATTTGCTTCGGATATGCATATTATCAAATTTCCCATGATCAAAGAGGGTGCTAATATGCATGAGCAAAGCAAATATCACAGAAGTTATTGAGGTGTCTCAACTGTACCCCTGCACCAACTGTACCTGGTCTACCCTACAACTGTGTTTTCACGCCTTTAAGTTGCCAATTTTCAGCGTCCAGTCATGTTTGTGTTATGTTTATCCTGTGGATTATTATTAATGATTGTGTTGGAACTCTGTCTTCAGTCTGTGTACACACTTGTAAAAATTAACATAAATGTATAGTTTTACCAAAAAAAATTATAATATTTAGTATATTTCAACAATCAAATCAAATTCTGAGTATGCAAAAAAAAATTGTATGTACAACATGATGTGACATTTTGGTCAACTGCCTTTGTTTATTAGTACTCCATATTTCGTAATAGGTAGATTAACAACTTAGCATTGTATTTAACAACAGGCTTGTCCACCACATCAAAGATATGAAGTATTGACAATTTAATGAATTACAGTGCTGTGCTATTGTAAAACAAGTGTAGTAGTAAAGCACCATTCAATCAATCAAGACAAAACTAATTATGCCCATGCTGTGTGGTGTAAAGAACTCATTTGTTATGGACTGAGACAGTGTCATGAATTGATAGACTGGGACTGCAGGTTCAGCACAGATAATGAGAGGAGTACACAGATGCTATTCACCACGCTTTTTCTTTTGGTGGGCTTGAAACTGCTGATAATGTGTGTAATGACAAGGTTAAGGTTATGGATTTTTAGGCAAGAGCTATTAGATGCTTTTAATGAGAAATAAATACGATGTGACACCATGAAATGGCAAACCCGTGTTCTCGTAAAACGTGATGCTGAAGAAGGCACAACATGTCCAAGGTTTATTCCACATCATAAATAGGTTATGTTATACTCTTATGCAATATAGTACAAGCATAAACGACTGCATGTTCACAACTGTTTGCTTTGATTATGACAAATGCAGGGTGATTAGGCATATATCACATTTTCTGTGAGCAAGACATGTTTTATTCATCTGCTGAAAGCTTAGCCCTACCTAACTGTCACACTCGTTCTCTTATTATCAGATTTGTTCCACCGCTAGAGGAGGGACAGGACGACTCTCTATCAGTGACAAAGAAATGATGGACAGATATCCAGGCAGCACCTCCTCTAAAGCCTGCGGTACGATTAGTGCTGTGACTGCAATGAAAAGCTTTCAGGTTTGTGCCCATGTGTAGCTGTGTGGATGCTTACATTATCTATCTATCTGTTATAAACAGTGCTATTTTAGTATTACTTTTAGTATTACTGTAGTTGATTAAGTAACTCTCTATTTTTATTTTTATTTTTACCCAAATGCTGTGTTCAGCTTGTTGGGCCATTTTATTGGGTTCTTATATATATATATATATATATATATATATATATATAATTTATATATTTGTTTATTTTTTTATTTTTTTATTTTTTACACAGGTGCTGGATAGTTTTTCTTGAATTAAGTTGCTTGGTCATTTTTGATGGGTTATTAAATATTAGGTTATTAGGTTGTCTCTGATGAAACAACCCAGCTGTTGATTTACAGTCAGTGCGCTGGCTTTTTGCATACTCTACAAGAGAGAACAGTTCTCAGCACCAGTTTGGTGCATTTCTTCAGCGAAATAAAGGTTTGTATCCATTTTATTTCATTTATAGTCTTCACTGTGCTGTAAATTATTTAAAAAAATTAATTTGATGTTAAAATATGTTCTCTAATCTCAGTACTGTTTGTCTATGGGCAGGTTATGGAGCAGTCACGACATCTTTCAGCTATGAGTGAAACCCGAGGCAGCAATCTGAGGTTTGTAGTTCCCCTGGCGAACAGCAGCCTATCACCGGCTCAGATTTCGGTGACACACCGGCACCGGCGTTTTTTTTATTCAAAAATGCTTTTTAAATGGGTTTAAATGCATGTGATATTGTAAACTATTCTGTATTAACCAAAATAAATTAAATTTGTTTTATATTTTTGCCCATAAGTGTTCTTGCTTAATAATAAATGTTCATCTTTTGATTATTGCTGTTGCCTCTATAATTCTGTGTATGATTTTTAATTTCCAGCCCATTTTAAAATAATGGTTGACTTAAATAAAACAACCAAGCATGTTAAGTGAAAACATTTAACCCAAGCAGCTAAGTCAAAATGGAACATGTGTTCTGTCCAGTATTTACCCAGCGCTGGGTTGCCAAGAATTTATTTATTTTATTTCAGTTAACACTTATTCTTTACAGCAAAACAGTAGAAAAAAATATTATTATTATTATTATTATTATTATTATTATTATTGCTGAACTATATTAACCCTGACCAGAATTCATAAATGTGGTTGTTATCAGAATATGATCGGTAAACTACACAATAACTGCACTACAGGCCAGGTATTTTCCAACATGCTCTGGTAGCACATATACTTCAGAGCCCAGCTGAGCTGCTAGACACTGATGGATAGCTAGGCTGTCCGAAGCTCATATTGTTGGGGAAATTAAAGTGGTAGGTGAGTCGATAAACATTATAAGGTTTTGGGTCAAGGGACCTTTCACTGGCACACTCAAATCCAATCACTCATTTGGTCTTCTTACGGTAAATATCAAAATATCCACAGATCAGTGTTACATAAGCTACTACTAAGAACTAGGCATCTAACTACACTAACGCGACAATATTTTTTTAATTATGAACTAATAAATCACATATTTTTCCTGAAATTAATCAGGATTAATCCTACTTGACATTAAAGTTTTTAATTATACTTTTATATTGCAATAATCTCACATTCATGCTTCAAATTAGATACAACATAAAGAATGTATATTTTTAATATTTATTTAATGCCATCTTTTTTTATGACTGAAGGCAAGTATCAACAGTATTCCAACTGATGTCTCTATGATTTTTTCCCCTAATATTTAACCAGTGAATATAACATTCATTAGACTTTAAAAAATTGCTTCTAATTAAAACTTGAAACAATCTTCACATAAACCCATAATAATAAATTTTATATAGGCTAGCTACCTGTGCCCTTCAGCAAGAAAATATAGCCTAAAGTTATCAAACATTAAATTATATAAAAGTCACTACAGAAAACTACAGAAGTTATTAAAGTCCTGCTTTTAACCTTGTTCTTTGAATAACAGACATCACAGTAGTCGGTTATTAGGATATTTTGGCTGCTGCTACTTTAAAAGCTGCTGCTGCTGAACTTGACGCGGATCTGACACTGCTTTAAATGTGACCTATAAATAATAAATACTTACATGCACAGTTTTAAGGCAGGTTTAATCGCCTTTTTTAACTTCATGTCTTAAATGATACGACATAACTAAGACACTGCATACTCGCAGTTTCATTTGGGTTTGAACATGATACAGTGCTTTAATATAGCCTAATAATACAGTATAACAGCTGACAGGACAGGTAAATTTGTTTTTACCAACATATGGCCTGACAACATCTCATCTGACCGCAGTTCACTGATGTTCCTTGTCACCAGTACCGTTTCTGCGCTCGTTTTACTCACATCTGGAGCTGAAGTTGGGGTGCACATCTGAAAAGTCTCCTGTTTGATGTGCTCACAAAAAATGAGTCATACTTTCTAACTCTGCTCTTTTGAGAAAGAGGACCATTTAGGACGAATCAATTCACTAAAGCACTGCCAAACTACTTAAGATATTACCTGCTTTTAGTGAGTAACTCCACAACGCTGTTTTTGTACTGCAGTACAGATCTAAGTATACCATACATTATTTTAATGAAGAGCAGTTAAAAACTTAATCATTCTCTTATATGATTTATCCAGATCAGCAAACTTATTCATTTATGACCATTTAAAAAATATCTTCTCTGTGAATAGAGATTTGAAGCAGCTTATGATCGCTTTTCCTGTGGAGATATTTTTAATACACCTAATACCTAACACAATCACAGCCAGCCTGTGTCTATGCAAATGATCCATCTGCTCCAGGGAACCTCATGAGGGTCTATTGTGGAGAGCAGCGTGATTGGGTCCTATTGTCTGTCTTATCTGCTGTGTTCGTTGCAGATTGGAAAGCACTGCTCATTTCCTTGTCTTTTGATGCCAACGGGAGTGGGATTTTTGACGGAAGACATTCTGTTGCTGTTGCTCCTATATTTATTTATTAAAATTAAAATGTATGATGATTAAAAAAGAAGAAGTGTCAATCAAATCACTGCCTCTTTTTTTAAAAGGACAGGCATTAACTTTGTTTTGCATGGCAGGCTATTTTTCATTATGTGTAAAGATGTTTACCTCATCACACCCGCTATAAAACATGCTTTAGCTTTTCAGTCAAGTTTATGTATTGAAGTCATGGATGAAGTTGGATGTTGCCTCATAAACCAGACACTAGCTATTTGTATCACAGAGATAATGAAAGTTAATATTGGCCAATAGTTAACAAAACGGCACATTAATCAAGCTATTCATTACAGAAGAAAGATGACTGCGCTGCTGTATCCAAACAACACAATAAGCACCCTTTGCTTTACCCTCATATATTTTGCAATGTGTTTTCTTGTATTTAATATTCATTAACGCTTCTATTTAGGCCTTAAGTACCGACTCAATTTGTCTCTGGCTTATAAAGGACTATGGCTGTGTAAATTCAATCCTGCTAAAATGTTTTATTGCCCTAATCCATAATATGTAATTGCATTCATAACCAGAACAATATATCTGTGCCAAGAAGCAAACAAACAAATGCATTAAAAAATCATGACAATTTCCCTTTTCAATCAGTGACTTGAGGTCATTTTGAAAGCAATCATTTCATCTGTATAAATCAACAGCTCCCCCAGATGGGTCAGCGTACCTCCCTGAAATTAATTTTGGAGATGCATATGTTAAGCGAAATGAAACGATAAATCACTTGCTTTGGAAGAAAGACAAAAACTGGATAGAGTGAGAGAGTCCGTGGGATGGAAAGAGAGATAAAGTGTATTTGCATGTGCACATGAGCAGGTTTAAGTGTCTGTGGGCTTCTTGACTGGGTTTATGCGTTTGTCATCCAGCAGGACCTTGAGGGCAGACCTCACACGTTCGTTTCCGCAATCACTGTCATTCACCTTAGACACAATGACCACATTTACGAGTCCCAGCATCCAATTTACATGAGAGCTCATAAAACCTGACCACAATTTTATATCATTGGCCATTAATGACAGGGATCACTGCCTTCACCATCAGGACGGAAGAAGAATGGAAAATGAAGCCCAAAGGGACATCAGGCAGCACGTATGGAAGGACGTTACACTCACATACACACATCATTACGGCCATGAATAACGGTGGGTCAATAAGTCATAAAAGTGTCTCTTGTTAGCAACCTCTTGAGTAAATGACCCCTAAAACTTATAAAGCGTCTGTCCACAATCAGCAATAACCTTTTTTCTGTTAAGTAGTCAGTTATATTAAATATTTGCTTAATATTTTATGGTCAAATAATGTCTGTTTTATCACACACAGAACCTGTTTTTGGATTTCACTGCACTGCTAGTCCATTGTTGTTCTATGTAAACATGCGCTAGATTGATGTGTTTGACCAGGGCATTTAACACTTGAATCTTTTCTAGCACCTTGCACAACACGTCATTCTAAAAACGTGACGCTCAAGTTAAAATAAGTCTTTTTAAAAAAATTTAAAAATTAAAAAAAATGTAACCACAAATGTTCTGTGAGAATTCCCCCTTATGCAGTACATTTTGAGCTGTGTAAGACTAAATAACTGCTTGAATTTAAGGGATGTGTTTTTGTACGAATAAATATAGTTGAAGTCAAAAGTTAAAAAACAAACAAACAACAACAACAAGAACAACAAAACAGCTGTGGATCATTCAGATATTAAGAATCAAGCATATGTAAATTTTTGAACTGTGTCATTTTTTATAAATTCAACAATTATTTTGTCTTGTGGACTATATGTAAACATCTTTTATGTGAAATATCTTATTCAGGTCAGTACTAAATATAAAATAACATGCATTTTGTATGATCCCACTTATTTTGATAAAATGATTAACATTTTGTAGATTCTGCAAGGTGTATGTAAACTTCTGACTTCAAATGTAAATAATGGGATGCCTTGCCTAGGATGTAAATAAAGCACTTATTTTTAACTATACCATGAAATGTTGATAATTTAGTCATTTTATATATAGGATGGAATGTTTTAGAGTGGGTGAAACAAACTAACCACAAAACATTACAAAATTTATTGAATGTAGTGCTAATACTTACATTGTTGTTTTCCTCACTAAAAATAATAATAAAACGAATGAAAAAAACTTTTTATTTTGTTTAATTTATGAAATATCATAAAAACACAAAACAAATGTGAGCCTGGACCCCAAAAACAGTCTTAAGTAGCACAAGTATATTTGTAGCAATAGCCAAAATATGGGTTAAAATTACTGATTTTTCTTTTATGCCAAAAATTATTAGGATATTAATTAAAAATCATGTTCCATTTAGATATTTTGTAAATTTCCTACCGTAAAAATATAAAAATTCAATTTTTGATAAATATGCATTGCTGAGAACTTAATTTAGACAACTTTAAAGGTGATTTTCTCAAGACCTTTGTTCATCTTCGAAACACAACTGAAGATGTTTTTAATTAAATCTGAGAGCTTTAAGACCCTGACAAGTTCAAGGCCCAGAAAGGTAGCAAGGACTTTTGTGCACAAAGAAAAAAAAGACTTTATTTAACAATTTCTTCTCTTCCATGTCAGTCTCTGCCACACGTTCACGAGTACCACAACGCATATATTCCTCTGATTCCTCTAATGAATTCCTCTAATTGTTGAATAAAGTTATTTTTGTTTTCTTTGTACACATAAAAGTATTCTCGTAGTTTCATAAAATTAAAGTTGAATCACTGATGCCAAATGGACTATTTTAATGATGTTCTTACTGCCTTTCTTGACCTTAAATGTGGTAGTTGTGTTGCTGTCTATGGGAGTGTCAGAAAGCTCTCGTATTTAATAAAAATATCTTAATTTGTGTGCTGAAGACGAATGAAGGTCTTACAGGTTTGGAATGATATGAAGATGAGTAATTAATGACAAAATGTTCGTTTTTGGGTGAACTATGCCTAATACATCTTAATACACTGCCAATTTTTCATATTAGAACCAATAAAGGACATATGGGTTAGACTAAAATAGTAACATCCACTCAAATCACAGTTATTTAAAATCCACCCTTATGTTCACTTAATTATGACTAATACCATAATGAAAATGGCTCATTGGACATTTAATATTTTATCCAGTATATTACAACAGATGTGAAAATGTACTGCATATGATAAACAACCCAGTTTTTCTGCAGAGATGGTTTGTAGATGAATCTCTCTGTTCTGAGAGAAGCTCTGGTGCACTTTCCATCACACTGCTGAGGGAATTTATTGTTCCATGCACAAAAACTAAATCAATAGACGATTATGTGGATGGAATGGTCAGACATTATCGCCCTACCGAATCATGCCTACAAACACACACACATACACACAGGCTCACAGATAAAGGGTGAGATGGATGTCTCACTAAAAATACAATAGCAGTCAATCGATTGCGTTAAGATGGATCCAGCTTCCGTCAGAGACGAAACTGTTACCTCTCTATATTAAAAACTCATAAACAAACCCAGCTAAGACAGCATTAACTGTCATTAGGAGCAGCAGTAATAAAACACTCAGGGAATAACAAGCAGAAGACTCCATATATTAACAGTTTGGTTGTTTTGAACAAACAAAGATAAACACAGGAGAAATACGGTCGAAGACTGACACAGAAGTCATTATTTTTTCTTTCTTCGCGCACAGAAAGTATTCTCGTATAGCTTTATAATATTATGGTTGAGCCACTGATGTCACATGGACTATTTTAAGAATGTCTTTTCTGTCTTTCTGGGCCTTGAATGTGTCAGTTGCGTTGCTGTCTATGGGAGTGTCAGAAAGCTCTCGGATGTCATCAAAAATATCTTCATCTGAGTTCAAAAGATGAACGAAGGTCTTACAGGTTTGGAATAACATGCGGGTGAGTACTTACTGACAGAATTTTCATTGTTGGGTGACCTAACTATTTAAGACAACAAATAGAACTACTAACAAGTGGATGTTAAAATCTTCAATGAAAAACAGCTAAAATGTAACTCTATTCTTCCTATAAACCAGACATAAGGCTTTAGAACACTTATGGACCCATCTTATGATAATTTTATGGTCTTTTTTAAAGATTTTCCTCTTTTACTTTTTATTGTATTGAATATAATTGACTGAATATTTTCCTTTGTGTTCTAAAGAGAATAAAAAGTCATACAAGGTTAAAACAACCAGAGGGTGAGTAAATTATTAGTTTCTAAATGAACTCTCTCGCAGACTCTTTAAGTCTGGTATTTATGTGTGAGATGAACATTCAGGCTGGCAACACTTTTAAAGCACTCTGATTTAGTATAATAAATATGTAGAAAAAAGGATGAGTCAGAAGCATTTTAAAAGCCAGAGCATAAAAAAAGGACGAGTTCAGACAATGTCCCAACCTTTCTAAGAATTCTCACACATCTTCCAACGAGAGTGTTGCAGACAGGGTGATGTCTTCTGTCTCTGAGCAGTGTTCCACGGTGACCCGAGTCGACGAGCTAGAACACAGTTGGAGACACAGTTGGAGACATTCACACACACATCTGAGTTTGGAAGCCAAGAGAAGTG
Source organism: Cirrhinus molitorella (assembly GCA_033026305.1). NCBI lineage: Eukaryota > Metazoa > Chordata > Actinopteri > Cypriniformes > Cyprinidae > Cirrhinus > Cirrhinus molitorella. The sequence continues at coordinate 23,006,952 of CM065122.1, read as the reverse complement.
CGAACTGGGAACTGTTTTTGGAGAAAGTCTGAAAACACAACCATAAGCTGCCCTCTGTGACTAGGAACAAAAGATGAGATGCCAGAATGCTGCCTGAATGTTTGTGTCAGTTTTTGTTTGTACGTGACTATGCACTCTGCTCATGGAAGAACAGACTAGACAACATAATCAGTCTATTTAGATGCTTTTAGTTAGTAGCGTTCACTTTGAACACAAAAACCTTGTGTACCAGCACAGTGTGCAGGTCTATGGCAACTCATTTTGAAGACGATGCCAAATACTTCCTTAAACTGTGGCACTGAAATAATAGAAAAACTATAATAATTACAGACTCCAGAAAGATGGTATTACCCTTGACCAAAAGCAAGAGGACAGCCATTCCTTCTGAATTTATTATGCTTGCTTCAAACTGTTCTAGGACCAGGTCAAGGACTCTCTATCCTATTACACCGATTAGACTCAATTCCAGCTGTCCTGAGCTCTGTAATGTTATCTCGACATGGCCAAATCTCATTTTAAACCTGTCTTGCTAAGTCAAATAAAATCAGATGTGCTTGTGGTTGTCCAGAATTCCAAGTTAAACATTAAGCATGACAGATGTGTCTTTCCATCATTGTACTGTATGTTTTTACCCTACGTTACAGTTCTACCAACCTTTCTAGAATGACCCCGAAATTAAGCTTTGACCAGGGTAATCAGGACCAATAGGATCAAATTCTCAGCATTTGTCCTCCTCCATGCTGATATGATAAAGGACATTTGCTAGACATCTGTTGACCTCAGGCAAAGGCTGGGACAAAAAGCAGCCCAGGACACACAGTACGCTGGCAACACAATTCAATTACTTAGGAATAAAAAGGTAACTAAAGCATTTAGATGGCTACAAACATAAAAATGTTTAAATCATGAAACCCAAGCAGGTTTGAAGCCAGATTTTCAATAAATTTAGAAAGAAAAAAATATATATTTACCAAAGTTTTTGTTAAATGTAATTCATTAGTTAATATTAGTTAACTACCTTGGTTAACATGAAATAAGAATGAGCAATACTTCTACTGCATTTATTGATCTTAGTTAATGTTAATTTCAGCATTTACTAATGTGTATTAAAATCACAAGTTGTGTTACCAAAGTTTTGTTAAACTGCATTTTTATGTATTTGAAAACCCTTTCCACCAATGACTGTATAATTTTGAGATTATTCTTTTCACACTTAGGGCAATTGAAGGGCTCATATGCAACTGTTACAGAAGGTTCCAAAACTTTTTGAATTTGAAGATCAGGGTAAATTGAACTTATTTTGTCTTCTGGAAACATGTAGCTTCTGAAGGGAAGTACTAAATGAAAACAAAAGATATTTAGGCAAAATAATAAAAATGTACACATCTTCATTCTTTTCAAAAGTTTACACCCCTTAATGTATTGTTTTTCATTCAGAAGAATCAGTGAGCGTTTGAACCTTCTGTAATAGTTGCATATGAGTCCCTCATGTCACACCGTCACAAGACGGTGACACATAAAAACCCAGGCCGCCTGTCACTCTCTGCCGGATCTCAAGGTCACTTACCTCAACGAAGATTTCTCCGGTTCTTCTCCCGTCCATATGCCAGTCAACCTCTCATACCTGATCAACCTGCAACAAAAAGGAAAGTACTTGGATGAACATTACTCCAACATATTGATGTTGAACTTCCACCTTTGTACTCACCTCGTTTCTTCTGCCTCATTTGTAAGTTCCATTTCTGTTATAATAAAAGACTGTGAGAAATATACTTACCTGTGTCCTCATCTCTCAAGTCTGACACCTCAGTTGTCCTCTGTGTGAAAAGTTGGATCTCAAACTCATACAGTCATTGCTGGAAAGGGTTCAAATACACAAAAATGCTGAAAACCCAAAGAATTTGTGAGACCTCAAGGATTTCTCAGAACAGTGGGAAGTTTGCCTGTTCAGGACAAACAAGGGATTCATGAACAACTATCACAAAAAAAAAAAAAAAAAAAAAAAAATCATTACTGTAAAAACAGTATTAAGAATCAGGTGTATGTAAACTTTTGAACGGGGTCATTTTTATAAATGTAACTATTGCTTTCTCTTGTGGACTATATGTAAACGTCTTTTATGCGAAATATCGTATTCAGGTCAATATTATTCAGGTTAATACAATTGAATTAGAATATATAATATGATTATTATTGTATTAGTATGATTTTGGTGTAATTGGAATTATTTCTTGTTTAGCACAACATCGACATGTTTGGCTTTTAGGAAGTGAGGAGAATCAGATAGCAGGATAGCTAGCAAAGAAAAGGAGGTATTGCAAAGAGGGCTACTTGAAAAAAGTTGGATGAGTGTAACAAAAGGCAGGTGTAATCCTATAAAACAGCTGCTAATGTGTAATAGAAGATGGGAAGTACACATCTGAATGCCCAGCGTTGCTCTACAAAATACATTTGTGTATATTTACGTTGTATATTTGCTGTCTAGAGCTGAGAAAAGTCCTGCTGACCAGTCACTAGCTGACCCCAGGGTACTGAAAAAAGAACGGCCCTCGCTCTGTGGTTGACTGTTTATTCTTCAGTCAGACCCCAGTATGTCCCAGTGCTCCTCATCAACATCTAGCAGCCCACACAGCCCCTCTTCAGATCGTCTTCTGAATAGTAACAATTAGGTGTTATCATATAGTGTGAGCACATATTTTTGATGAAACAACCTTGCAATTCAATTACAAAGTAATTTTCCACCTAATGCCTTGAAGTGTGAAAAAAAATCTAATCGAAGGTAAAATATGTCTCTTATCCTTCCCCTGTCTCTCAGTTTTGTTTTGTTTTTTTTAGTTTGTTTGTTTTTTGGGGGGTTTTTTTCTGTTACTTTGTTTCTCATGGTGTATCTTTGCACGCCAACACTGGCAACCCACACAAAGCTTTTAATTTTTAATGTGCTGCCTCCTGCCTGGCCATTAAAAAAAGCTTCAGTGCATTTTCTTCATTTTTCAGTCTAAGTGCAGAAAACTCTATTGTCATTGCAGTATAACAACCACCCACATGCATACACACACATTCACTGGATTTTTCTTTATTATTCAAGGTAAGAGGCAAAAGTGGGATTTTATTGTGCCGTATATGCGCTCCCCAGCTTAAACACACATTTCTCCTATGAGTTGTGCTCATTAAAAATGAGCAAAAATAGGTAGGAATACTATTATATGTGAACGTGTTCCCATTCACTGATACACACATAATCCACAATCAATGTTCTCTCTATGAAACGGCCCAAAAGAGCCTCTCGGCAAGCTGCTGCTTATACAAAAGACAACCGCACAATCTCCAGTTTAACTAGACATCAGGTGTCAAGCTCTCTCCAGCAAACCCCCAACTGAGGGAATGAAAAATGTGAACAAATCTTCCCTCCATTACTTCAGAAACACCCAAGAGAGGGTGTTGCAGCACAAAATCAATGCGTAAGCGGCAAAAACAAATCCAAATTCAAAGCCACCAGAGAGAAAGAACACGACTGAGAACTAGATAAGCGACAAATTTAACCACAGCAGAAATATTTTGAAAAACAACATTATTAAATGAACCTAAGAGATGGACACATCTCACAAATTCAGAAATTAACTTTCACTTTTGTTTGTTTCCATGCTAATGGCCCAAAACAGTTATGAAAACACTATACTTCATCTCTCTCACCTCCCCTGAGCCCATTGAGTTTTGACAGACCCCCTAAAGCATGCGGTGAGTTTGGTAGGGGGAAATTGAGAATGAATGGGGGAAAGTCACATGAGAGAAGGCTATGCCACTATAGCGATATGATTGGATATGGTTGGTTATGTTCTGCTGTGATTGGTTCATGTGATAAATCCCGCCTCTTGCGTTTGTGTGAGCTCCGCGCATAGCAAATCAGTCTGAATATACAATACAATGATTCTTCTACGGCACTGCACAAAAACCTTTTGAAGATAATTTTTAAGAGTGTACACTCCCAGTCAAAAGATTTTTAATGTTTTTTTTTTAACTGCTTTTTATTTCAATATATTTTAAAATGTAATTTATTCCTGTGATCAAAGCTAAATTTTCAGCATCATCACTCAACGTTTTTTTTTATTATCATTATTATCAATATTTAAAACAGATGAGTACATTTTTAGGATTCTTTGATGACTAGAAAGATCCAAAGATCAGCATTTAGCTGAAACAAAAAGATTTTGTAACATTAATATTATACACTACCATTCAAAAACAATTAATACTTTTACTTGGCAAGGATGCTTTAAATTGATCAAAAGTGATAACAAAGACATATTTAATGTTACAAAATATTTCTTTTTCAAATAAATGCTGTTCTTCTTAACTTTCTATCAAAGAAACCTGAAAAAATTCTACTCAGCTTTTTTTTTTTTTAACTCTAACAATAATAAGTGTTTTTTGAGCACTGAATCGTATTAGAATTATTTCTGAAATTCAGCTTTAAAATCACAAAAATAAATTAAAAGTTAAAATATGTTCAAATAGAAAACAGTTATTTTAAATAGTAAAAATATATTTTAGAAAAAAATAAATTACTGTATTGGATCAAATTATACGGAGCCCCTAAAAGGACATGGTGGTGAAAAAAAATTGGGGTGGTTGAAAAAAAAATCGAGGTGGGTGGAAAAAAATTCGGGTGGGAGGAAAAAATAATTTGATCATTTTTTGCGTTCCCTCGCAAAACTTTGCGTTCTCTCGCAAAGATGTTTGCGTTCCCTCGCAAAACGTTGCGTTCTCTCGCAAAACCAGATAAGTTCGGACAAACACTCCCTATAGCTTGCAGTGGTTCATACAGCTCCGTACGTTCGCAATGGAGCGGCTCATGGAGCTCTGGACTCAATATGAAGAAATACATGGTTTTGGGACATTCTAAACGCTTAATGTTATATATTATATATTATATATATATATATATATATATATATATATATATATATATTAGTGGGTACAGACAAACAACGCGGTGATCCATTTAGCCACGATAAGAGTTTTTAGTGTTTTTCTACGGGGAGAAAACATGTCCGTTCATATTGTCTGCTTTTATTAATAAACTGTGAACCAGATTTGGTCTTTTTATATTACATTCTTCTGCCATTAGCCTACCAAGCGTTTTCCATAACGGTTTACTACGGAGGAGAAAAAGCTTAACGTGCATTAGCGCATTGATTTCATATCTGTCATAATAATAATAATAATAATAATAATAATAATAATAATAATAATAATAATAATAATAATAAAATTGCTATTAGTATTAACAATACTTATTAATAATGAATTTGGCCCTCCAATGTCATTGTTTACACTAAGCAACAGCAGGCAGTGAATTAAGACAGCCAAATGTTTATTATTATTAATCTCCAATTCCTTTTGTAAAACAACAGGGTGTTTTATATACATAATATTTGATATACATTCTAAAACGCTTAGTGTAATTATTTCGTTTTGTTTCAGAAATGGAAATTGTATAGTCTATGTATTGTATTTTGATTAGCCTATATAGCCTATTATTGTATTGTATAAACTTCAGCTGAATCAGTCGTATTGCGTTATTCTTTTGGGGTAAATTGCCTGTAGGTTTTAAGACTGTACGTACCACTTGTTGGATTTATACGAATTAAATAAACTAGTTTTCGATTGTTTTATTTAAGCTTTTAAGCTGTCTGTAGATAACAGGGTGCTACAGAAAGCACACCCTGTTGTTTTACAAAAGCAATTTAGTAACGTTTTGTTTGGTATTGTGGAAGTAGACAAAATAAAGCAGACATTCATATTTCTTTCCTCATTGTTATCACAATGTAGCCTGGGGATCGCGCCGGCGCCACCGACCCGAGAAGTGCAGTGTTGCGCTTTATGTGAGATGTATAATTACAAGAAATATGCAACAGCCGAACAATATGAAGAAACGTTATCGTGACTAATTTGCAGAGCGGTAAATCAGATGAACTATTCTGCATTATGGGACAGACGGTAAAGACAGTGTTTCAGGGCCGCTCACGCACAAATTTCAAAGCACAAGATCTTTTTTACCCACGAAAAAAATCATAGTTTCCGTTTTTCAAAACCGAGCGAAATAATAATTTAATAATAATAATAAAATCAAACCGTTAGTAATTTGTCTTTATTTCTTTATGTTCGTATTTCGATTTGGTGTTAAATGATTTGATTTTATTTGATTTGATCTTAAACGAGTCATATCGGGTTGGGGTCTGAGTGCAATTATTGTATATCATTATTTTGTAGACAGATTGGAGATTAATAATAATAATAAACATTTGGCTGTCTTGATTCACTGCCTGCTATTGCTTAGTGTAAACAATGACATCGGAAGCCAAAATTCTATTATTAATAAATATTGTTAATACTAATAGCAATTTAATTATTATTATTATTATTATTATTATTATTATTATTATTAGTATTATTATTATTATTATGACAGATAGCCATGAAATCAATGCGCTAATGCACGTTAAGCTTTTTCTCCTCCGTAGTAGGGCTAAACCGTTATGGAAAACGATTGGTAGGCTAATGGACGAAGAATGTAATATAAAAAGGACCAAATCTGGTTCACAGTTTATTAATAAAAGCAGACAATATGAACGGACAGTTTTCTCCCCGTAGAAAAACACTAAAAACTCTTATCGTGGCTAAATGGATCACCGCGTTTGTCTGTACCCATTAATATAGGCTTAATATAAAATTTTGTATATTACGGTCGTCTTATATTAAGCCACGTTATTGCGGTTTTCTAGAAAATACGACCCAGTTGTACGTTTTTGAATCGACCAAACACGATCCATTCTTACGTTTTAAAGTTAAGCGCCCTCTAGTGGTCGTAAAAATAATGACAGTGTCGCGTTGGATCTGACGTCATCGAATGACGTATGAGTTTTTATACGATTTCAGGGTAATTTAAACGTGTTTTACTAGGTGTAATTCGGATATATGACCACACCTAACCCTACCCTAAACCTACCCCTTACAGAAATAGTGCAAAATCATGATTTCTAGTGCATATTTAAAAAAAAAAAAACATACAGTGAAAACATATGCGTTCTCTGGAATCGAACCTGTGTTCATATGATTATACCACTCCGCAGTGCAACGCGCTACTAATTGACCTACACATAATGCTAAGGTTTAGTTAGATACCTGTTACTGATAAGGGAGCAAATGTTGAATACGCTTTACAGAGACGTATTTGAGGATTTGTGAAAACGACTTTAGTCGGTCGTATAAATTGGAGGACATGTTGGAGAAAACGCTTATCATGAAATTCAGCTGCTGCTCACATGACATATTTGTAATAACTTCTGTAGCATATTTGGTCTTTTTATAATCACCATCTTCATAAGCCGCGTATTCTTCATGGGAGGAAACCCCTTAGCGTGCAATTTAGCGCTTTCTGTTCATAGTCTGTAAGCTTTAAGGTGTGTTCTGGTCCTATAGTTTACATTAAGCGTTTAGAATGTCCCAAAACCATGTATTTCTTCATATTGAGTCCAGAGCTCCATGAGCTGCTCCATTGCGAACGTACGGAGCTGTATGAACCACTGCAAGCTATAGGGAGTGTTTGTCCGAACTTATCTGGTTTTGCGAGAGAACGCAAACATCTTTGCGAGAGAACGCAAACGTTTTGCGAGAGAACGCAAAGTTTTGCGAGGGAACGCAAACATCTTTGCGAGAGAACGCAAAGTTTTGCTAGGGAACGCAAAGTTTTGCTAGGGAACGCAAATATCTTTGCGAGAGAACGCAAAGTTTTGCGAGGGAACGCAAACATCTTTGCGAGAGAACGCAAAGTTTTGCGAGGGAACGCAAAGTTTTGCTAGGGAACGCAAAGTTTTGCTAGGGAACGCAAATATCTTTGCGAGAGAACGCAAAGTTTTGCTAGGGAACGCAAATATCTTTGCGAGAGAACGCAAAGTTTTGCGAGGGAACGCAAACATCTTTGCGAGAGAATGCAAAGTTTTGCGAGGGAACGCAAAAAAGGATCAAATTATTTTTTCCTCCCACCCGAATTTTTTTCCACCCACCTCGATTTTTTTTCAACCACCCCAATTTTTTTTCACCACCATGTCCTTTTAGGGGCTCCGTAAAATTAGGGTTAATGAGACTTCTTTAAAAAACATAAAAAATCTTACTGTTCAAAAACTTTTGACTGGTAGTGTATATGTACTGTAGATGCCATAGTACTTAAAAGAATAGTTCACCCAAAAATGAAAATTTCCCCATGATTTACTCACCCTCAAGCCATCCTAGGTGTATATGACTTTCTTCTTCCAGACGAACGCAGTTGAAGTTGTTTTAAAATTTATCCTGGCTCTTCCAAGCTTTATAATGGTGGTTTATAGTGGCTATTATTTTGCTCCAAAAAGCGCATATATTCATTGTAAAACTAACCCATATGCCTCCGGGTGGTTAACACGTCTTCTGAAGCGGATCCATGGGTTTTTATAACAAAAATATTTATATTTTTAAAATTATAAACTCAAATCACTGACTTCTGGCAATGGCCGTATGTGCGTTTGTGAGACAGTCGAGTTCCAGGTCGGTGTAACCATATCTAGGGGTCTAACAGTGTTCCATTTCAAACAAATAAGGCTGTGCAAAAAAACTCAAGCTCTTCTTCTCTTTTAACTCGTTACTCGTTACAAAAAAATAGCCACTATTCACCACCATTATAAAGCTTGGAAGAGCCAGGTTCATTTTAAAACAACTCCGACTGTGTTCATCTGGAAGAAGAAAGTCATATACACATAGGATTGCTTGAGGGTGAGTAAATCATGGAGTAATTTTAAATTTTGGGTGAACTATTCCTTTAATACTATACCTTTAATTTGAAATTACAAACTCAATCAACATATAATCAAGTTGTTTTGAATATATTAAAATATACAGACTAAATAAACTTTGTCATTGACCCATTTACAAATGCTTATTTTATACAGTGTTTAAAATAGAAGGCTAAGATGTGCACAACAGATGGAGGTGATTGCTTGAAAACAGCCCTTAACAATAACTAATGGCTACCTGTGGATGGAGAGGTTTAAAAAAAGGGCTGCACACTCTCTCTGCGTGTTTGGACGTGGCCTTGAGGAAGAGAACACACACATATGGTGTTGACCATCATGCTCCGCAGCGACAGACGGAGCAGACTCATTACCGAACAAGACGACAGGCAGCGTGTCAGAGGGGTGGTTTCAGACAGAGGAGCAGGACTGCTGTGTGGAGAGAATACGAAGGATGGACAGTGACTTTTTCTCCTTTGTCTTGTTCTAACACTTACTGACAGCTAAACACGGCTACAAAGACCATGGGATGAAGTCAGAGCTTTTGTTTTGAAAATTTGTCATTTTTTAAAATGACAGCTAAACATCTAGGGTTTAGTTTTGATTAGGTAGCGCTGATTAACATTAAAAGCACTCACAGAATGAATAAAAACATCTGTGTTTTGTCTTAATCAATTATGTCACAAATCATTGTGAAAGGGATTCATCTGATGCTGTAACAATGTTGTTCCATTAAACCAAGCACATCCTTATAATGCCTCTGTGGAAATTACCACAATTAGCTTAATCTCCTCATCCCTTGTGTTGATTCCTCTCATTTAATGGCCTGGGAAAAAAACATTAATAGATTGTTTCGGAATTTACCTACTCTTGTAAAACTGCTTAAAACGATAGTTGATTACCTCAAATTACCTCACGATTTACTCATCCTCAAGCCATCCTAGGTGTATATAACTTTCTTCTGTCAGACAAATACAGTCAGAGTTATATTAAGCCCACTGGCAACTACAGTTGCCACAGTTTATAGTTATTGTTTTGCTTTTGTAAGTATTTTTCTAGATGTGATCCATGTGTTATGTTGCAATGACATGCAAGTAAACAACCAAATAAAGGATTTCAAGGTGAGGCTGTCAACTCCTACCCCTACTTCCAGGAAGCATGGCGAGGGCAAACCCTCCCAAAGTTATAATAATTTTCATGCTATTAACAGGTATTTTTGTTGACATATCTAAATATATATATATATATATATATATATATATACACACATACACATACAGGTACTGGTCATATAATTAGAATATCATCAAAAAGTTGATTTCACTAATTCCATTCAAAAAGTGAAACTTGCATATTATATTCATTCACTACACACAGACTGATATATTTCAAATGTTTATTTCTTTTAATTTTGATGATTATAACTGACAACTAATGAAAACCCCAAATTCAGCATCTCAGAAAATTAGAATATTGTGAAGAGGTTCAATATTGAAGACACCTGGCGCCACACTCTAATCAGCTAATTAACTCAAAACACCTGCAAAGGCCTTTAAATGATCTCTCAGTCTAGTTCTGTAGGCTACACAATCATGGGGAAGACTGCTGACTTGACAGTTGTCCAAAAGACGACCATTGACACCTTGCACAAGGAGGGCAAGACACAAAAGGTCATTGCGAAAGAGGCTGGCTGTTCACAGAGCTCTGTGTCCAAGCACATTAATAGAGAGGCGAAGGGAAGGAAAAGATGTGGTAGAAAAAAGTGTACAAGCAATAGGGATAACCGCACCCTGGAGAGGATTGTAACACAAAACCCATTCAAAAATGTGGGGGAGATTCACAAAAAGTGGACTGCAGCTGGAGTCAGTGCTTCAAGAACCCCTACGCACAGACGTATGCAAGGCATGGGTTTCAGCTGTCGCATTCCTTGTGTTAAGCCACTCTTGAACAACAGACAGCGTCAGAAGCGTCTCGCCTGGGCTAAAGACAAAAAGGATTGGACTGCTGCTGAGTGGTCCAAAGTTATGTTCTGTGATGAAAGTAAATTTTGCATTTCCTTTGGAAATCAGGGTCCCAGAGTCTGGAGGAAGAGAGGAGAGGCACAGAATCCACATTGCTTGAGGTCCAGTGTAAAGTTTCCACAGTCAGTGATGGTTTGGGGTGCCATGTCATCTGCTGGTGTTGGTCCACTGTGTTTTCTGAGGTCCAAGGTCAACACAGCCGTATACCAGGAAGTTTTAGAGCACTTCATGCTTCCTGCTGCTGACCAACTTTATGGAGATGCAGATTTCATTTTCCAACAGGACTTGGCACCTGCACACAGTGCCAAAGCTACCAGTACCTGGTTTAAGGACCATAGTATCCCTGTTCTTAATTGGCCAGCAAACTCGCCTGACCTTAACCCCATAGAAAATCTATGGGGTTTTGTGAAGAGGAAGATGCAATATGCCAGACCCAACAATGCAGAAGAGCTGAAGGCCACTATCAGAGCAACCTGGGCTCTCATAACACCTGAGCAGTGCCACAGATTGATGAACTCCATGCCACGCCTCATTGCTGCAGTATTTAAGGCAAAAGGAGCCCCAACTAAGTATTGAGTGCTGTACATGCTCATACTTTTCATGTTCATATTTTTCAGTTGGCCAAGATTTTTAAAAATCCTTTCTTTGTATTGGTCTTAAGTAATATTCTAATTTCCTGAAATACTGAATTTGGGATTTTCATTAGTTGTCCGTTATAATCATCAAAATTAAAAGAAATAAACATTTGAAATACATCCGTCTATGTGTAATGAATGAATACAATATACAAGTTTAATTTTTTGAATGGAATTAGTGAAATAAATCAACTTTTTGATGATATTCTAATTATATGACCAGCACCTGTGTGTGTATATATATATATATATATATATATATATATATATATTTTATATATATATATATGTTCATTCCTTATGTTCATATATATGGGCAAACTATATATATATATATATATATATATATATATATCAGTGGCGTTCCGTCCATATAAGCTGCTAATGCTCCACATACCCAGGCCGCTGTTTGAGAGAATGAACCGATGCGTGTTCGCTGTGTTTTGCTGGCATGCGTATGATTTCATACAAGAGTTAAGCTGTCCGCAAAGCGCTATAGTTGCCGGTGGGCAAATGCCCTGGGGTGTACTCTTGCTAGCATCATGCTACTCATGTTACCTTCTTGTTAAAAACATGTTAGCGTCATGCTAGCAAAATGATCTTTATTTTTAAGAGCGTATGATTGAATGTACTAATTACTCTTTGAGGTGGATGGTGAGAGTCTATTATGGATTTTTTTTTTTTTTTACTTAGTCAGTAAAAGAACACTGACAAACTCACGTGAGCAAAACAATATGACAACTAGCCTAAGTTTATCAAATTTTAAACATTCTGCAATGTTACATTTATATGGTATGCATAAGCATGAAAAGTGTGTCTAACAAAGCCATTACTCTAACTGCCCTTCATACACTGACAACAGAACACAAGCTGTTCACAAAAGAGATCACACATTTAATTGGGGTAAAGTGACAAATGTGTGCCCCTTCATTGCCATATCATTCAACATTTTTCACAAGTTAAAGACAGTAACTGTTACTGTTAACAATATTTTTTGTTTCTTTACAGTGACTTTACCATGTTAGTGATTTAAAAACTTGCAATCCAATGTTTTTATAATTTTTCTCTTGTTGGATTTTTGCTCTATTTTAAACGTCATGATACATTAGTAAGTTACATCCTTTCTAAGAAATATGAGAGGAAATAAATGTCAAAGATGTCATATATGGAGGGTACGAGGAACCTTTAATCTCATTTCAAGTCCGATTAGAAGTGCGACTGCAACATGACGAGGATGATTCAAATAAATTCCATTTAACCCATTTACATACTGTTCACCATTGGCACTAGAACTAGTTAAGTTTATGTAAATTGAATCAGTCCAATTAGCATCCATTTGGGAGAGCTATTTTTGTCCAACAGTTTTTTTTTTTTGACTGTTCATTTGTCACCATGGTAACATCATTTACTTAGATGAACTAAATAATGCCCTGTATTTTTAGACTGCAGTGGTAGGGTCTGAATTTGCCCTTTCCATGTCTTATAACTCGTGTCTGACTGGAATGTGCATTGAGATTTTCAGATGATCTGTGAATATTTATATAATCCAGTTAAAAATGGATATAATGCATAATAAAATGCATCAAGGGGTCAGGTTTGGTTGGTTAACATGGTTTAGTTAGTCCCTGCTGGTTCCTTACCCACCCTAACAAAAACTTTCTACTGGACAGTGATTCAAAACTAGTGTATTGTGAAAAACAATTCAAATAAATAGATACATAATTATATTATTGTTTTGAACTTGTTTGAATTTGAATTTAATTACAGTTTAGTTAGTGAATACTGCATTTAAATAGATTCAATACCAGAATACAGTTCATGATATGTTTTATTGTTTGCTTGTGGCAGCAATCTACATTGTATTCAAAATATAAAATGCATAAAAATTTCTTAATTAAAATCAAGAAACACTGAGTTCAAATGATTCAAATGAACACAAGCTGAAGGTCAATCACTGAATAAATAAATGATTAATTAAAAACAGAAGAAACTAAATAAACACAATTCTGAGCTTTATAAAAACAACTGAAGTCACGCAAGAGACAGGTGTGAACGATGTGCTGAAAAGAGGAAATAGAAGAGAAGCGAGGTGTCTCTGTCGCCCTGTGGGCGTGACGTGAAATCAGCGGAGCTGTCAAACTCATCTCTCAGATGTAAATAACTCCAGTAAGACTGAAAAACAGGACAAGGAGCAGAACAGTCTTGTGTGGCTCAGGTGCTTTGAAAATCCAATTTGAGTGCAGAGCACATGGAAATGTGAAAAGCGGGCTTTGATTGAGATAAGGGTACATTGAAATTACACGCCCGTCTATTTTCCTCTGTTCACACCATATCAGGGTTCACATGCAGAGAAAAATACTCAATACCACATGCTGGGGGTAAGTGAGTGCTTTAAAAGCTCTCTGGAACGCGTTGGTAAACAGCACTAATATATTGCTCACCTATTTTTAAATATTCCTGTTTGCAAAATACAGCAAACTCCTTCACTACTTCTGTACAGAGTTGATATCTATCTATCTATCTATCTATCTATCTATCTATCTATCTATTATCATTTCATGTCAGGCTATACAGGGTTAATATTAATATCGAAGATTAACAGTGCTCAGCTGTATTCTAAGTACATACACACAGCACTCTAAGGGAAAAGGCTTTATTATGCAGAATTTCTGTTAATGTGATTTGTGATCAAAAGACGCTTTGATAAGAAAACATCTGCTGAAAACATGAATCTAAACAAAACAATGGGATCCCTAGGAGCAATGAGAAAATAAACAATAAAGCAATAAAGCACATAGATCTGCAACTTTTTTACTGATCTAAACTGTAAATCTGGACCGGGATTTTTTTCTTTACCTGAACACATTTGTTTGTTACAATTGAGATTTCAAACTTAAGAATTGCAAGGTCAGACCAGAGGCTGGTAATGTTGATGTAGTCATGTATCGGGTCTAGCCTAGTAGACAGAAACACCAATGAAACCTTGCACCATCAGAAAGGGAAGACAGAATTATGTGTCCTCAGGTCAGGTCAGGCACACTGTCAGATTCTGACAGAGATTTAAGAAAAACTAATTAAACCTGCATGCCATCAAGACATCTTGATTAAAAGTTGCTCATTCATTATTTAATACACAGAAGATGATGTTTTATTTCTTAAAAAGGTGACCTTTGCATGTATAACCTTTCACATACTGATAAATTCCTCCATAAACTGCCATTAGTCTGTTAACTAGCTCTCTGTATTCACACCTGTTTGATCAATATGTCAGTTCAGCCACCCTTTATTTGGATGGTAACTTGAAATGCCTCACATTTCCTACTGAAGGAGGAAATCCACAGTAAAGCACTTAACTGCTGCTGTGGCTGTGTTGCCAGTCAAGTTTTCTTAAAATGTTTGAAATAGTCCTCTGCATTTCTGTTAAGCCTGCTTCTATATTTTAAAGTTTTGAATACCCAAGATGATTTTACCAATCTGATCTCAAGACGAAAATGTTTGGAACGTGTGGGAACTTTTTCACAAGACGTGAAACACATACCACCATGTACGTTTCGTGACATATTTAATGTGAAATGTCCCTTGAGTGGCACTAAAGAAGCGTTTGTTTTTTCTCCCCAAAACAGATGAACGTACATATGGTACGTTTTATGTGACGTTGGTTTTGTATGCGTCACCGCAGTTCTGACTTGAAACGTCTATTGAGTGGCCCTATAACTCTAATGCTCTGTGACGTTTTAAAATAACATACCATCTGCACTACACCTAAACCAACCTGATAGTATGAACAAAAGAGACTGTGATGTAAAAACACAACTGCAAACATGCCGTTTTAGCTTGTTTTTTGCTCTCTTCATCATGAGCTCTTTCATCATGAGTCATGTTTTTCATGGGATCCATACTCAAGGATTCCGCATATGTCTAATTCTGTGCCTGCTGAGCTACCGAGCAAGCTTGTTACGTTTGGAAAGCAAAACGTATTGAGCTGTAATCATAACTGTGTATGAAAATGATTACAAATACTCACTGTTTTACCACCTCTAGTGTTCATTTCTGTTGCAAACTGCAATTATATGCACTTATTGGTATGTTTTTCACATCTTGCCAAAAAGTTCCCACAGGTACGTTTTCGTCATGAGATCAGGTAGGATTTTAGAGACAACTCCCATTAGTTAAGGTATCTTTTGCTTTAGTGTTTTTATTTGAATAAGAATATTTGAGTCATTTTCAAATTTTATGGCTTTTTATTAACTAGCAAAAATACACTACTGGGTAAGATTTCTTTCCTTTCAACTTTTCATTATTTCTGTTCATCAAAGAATCCTGAAAAAAAAAATGCTCATTGGTTTTCACCAATATATTAAGCAGTACAACCGTTTTCAACATTGATAACAATGAAGACTGGAATAATGCCTGGTGAAATTTCAGCTGCCATCACATGAATAAATTAAATTTTAAAATATATTAAAATATAAAACTATCATTTTAAATTGTAATAATATTTTACAGTATGATTGCTGTTTTACTGTATATTTTATCAAATAAATGTGGCCTTAGTGAGTGTAAGAGACTTGTTTTAAAAACATTTGAAAATCCAACAGACCCCAAACTTGTAGCAAACCCCATTAAACCATGTAATACATATTTACAGACCTAGCGAATCAAAACAGGTCTGATTTGACCACAGCCACAAAGCATGCTGGATAACCAACAGTCCCACAGCTTCTCCTTTTGTGTTCCACAGAAGAAAGGAATTCATTCAGATTTGAATCGATAGGAGGATGAGTAAATGATGTCTGAATTGGATGACCTCTCTCTAAGTATCACAAGGTCTTTACAAGCAAATTAAGTGAACGTACAAGTGGCTAAACTCATGTAATTGAAGCCCCCGTATAACTGAAAGGAATTTATGATTGTGCATGTTTCATGTTCATGCATCTAAGAAAACCATCACAACAGCTGGATATCGAACACTTAATAAAACCCTTACACGGCCAAGCTCAAATGTCACCGTGTTGAGCTGAGCCCATCGATATTTCCATCCTGACCTTTAGCGGTGTTTACCTACCGAGGACATCCTGGGCTGGCTAATCTAATAGCACACAGTAGAGGTGGTAGGAGAGAAGACTGACCGGTGAGTGCTTGCTTTACTTTTGGGCAACAGCACAGATTAATGCTTCAGGGTGTCTGCCATTGGGATTCATACAGGGTATTTAAAAGTCAAACATTATACAACTACAGTAACTCCCATGACGACATCACAGGAATATTTTTTACACTACAACCTAATTAGTACGGCTTCACCAATGGCAAAATTGTCATCAGTATAACTAAAATGGCCATTATTATCAGGGACGTGCACAGACAATTTGAGGGGCAGGGGTTCAAGTGGAAAAAGGGCACTCATTTTTTTTTTCTGAACTAAATGTTAAACATATTGACACAACTCTGATTACTTACCAATTTATTTTAATTCCATCACACTCACCCAATTGTTTCACATCGTTTCATTTTTCAACAGATGTCTACAAAATAATCAGTTCACATGAGGACCATCTTCTTTAGCATTCACTAATTTTATCAGAAGAGCAGGCAACAACAAAGGAAACCAAGCCACAATGCACATTTTCTAGTTTCAAGTATATATTTATATGCGATTCTGATGACGTTAATAATTTTACTGTATTCAGATGACCTTTCTCCATGAAGTAGCCTGTATGTCCATCATATATTGCCTTAGCTAAACTTTAGCTAAGTTATTATATGGTAGCTCATGAGTCATGGATGTTAGCAAGCATGGTCGTAAACATGGTTTAAAAATTAGTGAAGCCTGAGGTTAAGAATTGTGCAGTAACAACCCCTACAATATAACTCATTATATACACTGTTTTTGATAGCGTTTATAACGTTTCTGACAGACAATAACAATGTTTTGTTTTTGTTTTTTTGCGTTTGCCTTACTGAATGTGCAATAACCTGTCCATGGGCTTTTTGGTTACTGTCAGTTTAAGTGCCAGCGATGCAGATATTCTATGAAAACAAATGAAAACCAACAAATAGGCAAAAAATAAAGCGAAATTAGGCCAAATCTTCTGCAAATAATATTAAATAAATATATCGCTATCCCAAAACTGGAACTTCCCACTTTATTAACTTTCTAAACTGTCAAATTAAGTGGAAAAGACCAATCCAAAAACGCTTACAATAACTGGATCTGGCAACACGGCTGCGCCCGAGCCCTCACTCACAGCTCTCCAAAGCCTTGTTCACTCAGCTAGCTTCCTAGCGATCATTCTTGGAAACTAGCCAAATTTTGTTATGTAGACCGTCATATGAGTAGCAAATTTGTTATTTAGGCAACAAATTTTATTTTTGAACATGAAAAATGTGACCTCAAATTAACTATCTTCGCGTTTTGTTTTTGGGATAATTAGCTGTAAATTCGAGGCACAGGTAGCTTAGTATTTTGTACATAACCACTCACCTCCACACCAAGACGAACACGACTGGAAAGGGAGGGAGGGCTTTACTTCTGAGGCTCTCGGTTTGTCTGCGATGTACTGATCGTACGTTGTGCTGCGTGCAATTCGCGCCTATGCGCACACGAGGAGGGGAGAAAGCCAGCGAAACTCGACCAACTCGACCGAGTTTTAATATTTCCCGAGCCTACCTGATATTTTGATTTTTATCTGTTTGACAGGGAAAGCTGTGTGCAAACAGAAACGCACATATATACATATATTAATTTACTAAAAAAAAAAAAGAAAACCTCCCAAGAAAAAAGGGCACTTTCTCTCGAGAAAGAAAAAGGGCAGGTGCTCAAGCCCCCTTTGATGTCTATGTGTGCACGTGCCTGATTATTATAAAAATCCACTTCAAAACTAAAAAGTATCAATGCTGCAGTTGAAAAACAGACTCATTAAGTCTCATTTCACCTTCCTCTTTAATGAGACACCTAAACTTGTCTTTCACAATTTTTGACAGCTCTGGGGACAATCATGAAGAAACTTTCACGAGTAAAGAGTGCTGTTGCATAAGTGCACCTCTTTATGGTAATTTATTATATACTGTATGCACAAACACAACAAAATTACAACAAAATTTTGCTTAAGTTCACTTAAGCTCCACACAGTTTTGAAAGGGAACTCTTAACCATTGTGTTTAGCAGCTATCATCTCTTAAGGTGTTAAAAAAAAAACACTTGTTCAGAAGTACAGCTTTAAAACTATGGTTCTTTGTTTTTTTTTGACAATAGAAAGTGCCTGAGGTGTGTGTGCATCATAATTAAGATGCGAAATTTGTTAAGAACTGACACTATACTGTGCATACAAACCGAGTCACATCACCGACTAAATAACCACAGAAAATTCCCACGTGAGTAAAACTGTAAAATAACAGAATCTGAACTGATTCTGAGAAAGCACAGCTTACATTATGTAGCATGGTATAAACCAGGATTTCTAACACTTTTTTTTTTCTTTTTGAACAAAAGACCTGTTTCATAACCCCACACTGCAACACAGACTCTGTAAAAAGCATTGCAAATCCCCACACTGCAGTCCTGCATTCCTCAGCTTTTGATTTGATTTGTTCAGAAATGCATTCAGAAACACACATTTATTCAAGAACAAGTAAGTGTCTTTACCACTGTATCATTCTCTAAACTGATTTGTTAAGAAACAAAGACTGAAATAAGACTTCTGTACCCCAGTTCACACAATTCATGCTCCTAAATCATATTTAAGATAACATAATCTCAAATACTTTATGAGTGAATCGTTGAAACAATCACTAAACTGATTTGTTCAAGCACAGTGATTTATTTTGGGATGAAACACCCTTGTGCTGCCTGGAGATGCTTATCATTTGATTCTCTGACTTTATTTAGAAACATTGTCTTTGGTGGAATAGAAATAAATATAATAACTGGAAATGTGTTTTTAAAATGTGACTTACTCAAAAAGTTACTTTTTGTTTATTGCACTCTTGTAGGCCTTTACAGCAGTATCACACTCTTCTTGTGCCTACAGGGGAAAACAACACCACTTTTGGTAGTGTAATATTGCTCATAAAGTTTGCCAAATATAAATTGATCTTTGTGGCAGTTCCTTTTTTTTTTTTTTTTTTTTTTTCTTCAGATTTTTTTCTCATTTTCAAACAAATTTTGCTTTAAATGCTGGAATGTTATGGTACATTTCGTAGCTGACCCATTTGGGCTAATTTAATTTAATTTTATTTTATTTAATTTTATTTTATTTCATTACTTTATTTTTTTTTTTTCTGATTATTAGCCTATTTTCTAATTTTCACACATTTTTACTGGAATGTTATTATCCATTTCATAGCTGACTGGTTTCGTCCGAGTTTTTTATTTGATTTGATTTGTTTTGAATTTATTTATTTTTTATTTTAAATAAATTTAGCTTTAATACTGGAATGTTATGCTTCATTTTGTAGCTAACTGGTTTGGGCCAAAGCTATTTTTATTTATTTTATTTTTTTTCTGGTTATTTGCCTATTTTCTAATTTTCTAATAAATTTTGATTTAAATACTAGAATGTTATGTGTTATGTTTGTGTGTGTATAGTCAACTGTTTTCAGATGGTTAACTGTTGTGTAGGTCTAAAACAGTTTTTTTTTTCTTATACTTCTATTGTTGTATGTTTATATTTGTGTTTAACTAGTATGTAGCACCATGGTCCTGTGAGTAATGACATTTCGTTCAGCTATATGTCCACACATGTAGCAGAATGACAATAAAGCTCAACTTGACTATGACTGATGATGATTGCATTAGTTGAGTTAAAGTACTTCACCTATAGTGGGCCAGAAGGTCCATGCGGTAAACCATAAATCCCACCAGTTGGATAGATGTATGAACTTTGGTCTAAGCCAAATCTGAGAGAGTAAACATAGCAGTATAACACATCATATCATGAATGAATGTGACGTGACGTGAGGTTAATGTAAAGCTGCGGGGTTTTCTGGCATCTCAACTATGGACAGCTCAGGCAGTCTGACATGACACACTCGTTGGCCGTCTCCTCATAATCTTCCCAGTCTCGAAGCTGCTTTGATGAAGCAGCAGCACATAAAAAGATCCTGGCAAAGGGTGTCTTAAGAGCTTTTTCAACAACCTCTAAGGCCTCACCCTAACTCATTTATATTCTATTGATGTGACTTACGTTTTCAGGGCACAATCTGGAATAGTGACAACTGGCAGGGAACGGTGGCGAATGGATTAACAAAGACCTTCAAACAATAACGCTACACAGATGTGTCCACTTACGCTACTCTTATTGCGTATTAGAAAACTACTTTCAGAAGTAGAAGTAATACAAGTGTGTCAGAAGGGCTATTGTGCTACTTAACTTCAGATGAGACTCGAAAATATTAAATCTGCAGAAAGACATTGATGTCCACTGACACAGAAGTGCCATTAAACACTGGAAAATTAACAGGGATATTTTGAAATGAATAATTTATATCCCTGTACGCACATACACAAGATGCTGTTTTTCTTCACTCTCTGACATTTGGGTTGTGTGCTGAGTATTGTCTCCTCTAATTTCCAATTCAGCTCTCTTGCAACCGAATAACTCTCTCTCTTTCCCCCATGGTTTTCTCCTCATTAAGCAAACACTAGGATCTGTATCAGCTGCCATCTTGATTTCTCATGGATAAATCTTTTGTTTTCCCGCAGAGCCTTCTCTGCCACTGACATTTCATCAGGTGTCTTCATCTGAAGCAATCTCGCGGTGTTAACCGAACGTTTAAAATCTGCGAAAGATGGCGTAAGGTTTCAAAACATTTCTAAATGTATGTACAGTATGCTTCTGAGATGGCATGCTTTATTTTTTAATGATCATTTAGCATAGCATGGGGCTGCTGTTTAGTTTCTTCAGCAAAACAAAAATATCCAACTCTGCTTGTGATTTAATCATTTCAGTCGCTTCTTTGCCAGTTTTCTCTAATTATTCTTGACCTTTGCAGTCACTTTCCTTACATCTGAGTTTATCGTTACCTCTGAGGCTGAGCTCTCCTGACGTCTCTTCATTCTCGGTTTTAATGATGGACAGTGATAAATGATGACCAAACCGTTAAAGGAGGAGCTTCTTTCTCCTGTGGCTATAATGACCTCAACCGGCTTCGTTTCCAGACTCACTCAGCGAGATGATTAAAAAGCAGAGACCTATCAGGCTAAAAGACAATGACTTCTTTTTGCTCCGGCCATGGTTCAGTGAGTTCTCTCAGAAACTATGAATCATTGCTGAAGCTTATAGAGGAATGAGCACCAAAAGTTGAGTATGTGACAAATAAATCTTTTAGAGTTATTGTGGGAAAACAATAATATCATAAAAAGGGTTTCGGTCCAGCGATTCACTTAGTGCAGACCATTCTTCACTTTTTAATTATAAATTCAAATTCATAAAAATACACAGAGGTCACACAGATGCATAAAAAGTATCCAAAATATAGTTGGCTCCAAAACTTTTTCATGACAAGGTGATTTTACAATTTAATGCTTCTCATACACAGAAAGACAAACGCCAGTTGCAATGCATCAACAGAAATGCTTTAGTCACCATTTCATGCATAAAACCTGTGCAGACTTTAATATTCATGAAATGCAACTGGCATTTGTCGTTCTGTATATGAAATGCATCAAGGCAAGACACTAAACACTGTTTTCAAGCACTGGTCAATTTTGAGATTTGGGGCTATTTTGCTTCCTTAACGTTTTCTTTTAGACTAGCAGAAGGAAAGCATCCAAAATACAAATGTAAGTGCTTATTTTATCACAGCTTATTCATGTCTGTAGATTTCAAGTGCAATACATATCTTTAAAGGCCAATTTCTCAAAATTAGTCTTTTTTTTCTTTCTTCACTAAACAAAAATCTCAGCTTCAGTAGCACTTTGCAGTTTTATTCCTATCTATATTCTGAAAATATTTCTTTTTTTTTTTTTTTACAGAGGTTATTGTTCATATATCATTCACCTAAAAAATAATTGGTGATTTCTGGCTCTTGACAGTATTTTCTAATGTACTTAATAGATTAGTTCACTTCCAGAATAATAAAAAAAAAAACAATCCTGATAATTTACTTACCCCCCTGTCATCCAAAATGTTCATGTCTTTCTTTCTTCAGCCAAAAGGAAAACATTGCAGGATTTTTCTCCATATAGTAGACTTCAATGGTGGCCAATAAGGTCCAAACTGCTGTTTCATTGCAGCTTCAGTGGGCTCTACATGATCTCAGCCAAGGAATAAGGGTCTTATCTAGTAAAACGATCTGTCATTTTATTTAAAAAAATAAACATTTAAATGTTTTTGGCCACAAATGCTTGTCTTGCACTAGCTCTGCGATGCATAACTTCACACATTGCATAATCATGCTGGAAAAGTACTTCGGTTCGAAAAGGTAGGATAGGATCCAACTTCAAAATCGTCCAACATCATTGATTTACCTTTTTTTGTAAATGGTGTTTGACTTATTTTTTTGCATGTTCGCTTTGCAAACACAGGGTCAGTATTTCCGTCAATGTCATGCATGCTTTTTTTTTTAAATGGCTGATTGCTTCACTAGATAATACCCTTATTCCTCGGCTAGGATCGTGTGGAGCCCTTTGAAGCTGCATTGAAACTGCAATTTGGACCTTCAGTGGCTACCACTGAAGTCCACTATATGGAGAAAAATCCTGGAATGTTTTCCTCAAAAACCTTCATTTCTTTTCGACTGAAGAAAGAAAGTCATGAACATCTTGGATTAGTGTGAGTAAATTATTAGGAAATTTTTATTCTGGAAGTGAACTAATCCTTTAGTATTGTAACGATTCAGTTTATTGAGACAGAGTATTATCCAAAAAATAATACAAACAAACAAGTTGACTTGAAGCAGACTTGAACAGACTTGACTTGGCTTGGTGTGATATGACGTGACTATGGAACAGACATGGCATGAAACAGATTTAAACAGAAACTCACAGACAGCAGGTTACAGCATTAACACACAACAAGAGACCATGGCTACATGAGGGCTACTTATAGTCAACAATGAGGTAACATGACACAAACCGACCAATGAGAAACAGGGAACATGACATAGCAACCAATTAATAAACAGAACAGAGAACCACATGGCAAGACAAGAACCAATCAGAACATGACACATACACAGGCAGGATAACATGAGAAGCAGGAAAGCAAGACAGGAACCATGACTAGACTACAAAATAAAAGACATGAAAATATGAACATAAAACAAACCCAAAACAAAACCCAAACCCCACGTTACAAATATACTGTGATGAATCAACTATAGTGATAACTATTATTTAACAATTTTGCCTTATTTACCTGTGACATCTTGCCTTAAACCATATGTGCTTTCCATCATTAAATACTGTATTTTGCATCATGTAATTAAATTGTTAAAATACATTGAGCCCATACTACTGCACATACTATCAGTATCATTTTAAACTTAGTGATCTGTGTTACAAAGACATTTTAACAGATACTTCAAGGAGCTTACACAACCAACCGAAACCATAACTAAATCTATGTTTTCCGAATCTCTTATAATAAACTGTTTACAGTATCTTACAATACAGTATTGCATTAACAAGTAACAGTAGACTAAGTGCCTTTCTCAAGGGTAAAAACACTGTTGAAGAGGTAAGGTGTTAAAGTAACTTCAGATCAAACCAGTGACTTCCTAAACTATATATTTTAAAACGGTTTAAATTCAATGCATAAGAACAGCACACTAAATTTCCTAAATGTTGATGTGACTTGCTTAGATACAAGATTAGATACAAACAAACACAACCTTTTTTTAAGACTGCCTTATATATTGTCTGGTAAAAGTGCTTTAACATCACTGAGGTCTAATAAATCAGTTTATCACTGCAGATTGTTCCAGTCACAGAGCTGCACATTAATAAAACCCCTAATTAAGTGTGCCACAGCGTAAACGGCACTTTATGATAAATTGACATTGGCGTTGTTTTTAAAATATGATCCAAATGGCTACATCAGTGTCAACCCATATTAGTTCAGGATGAACTTAATGGCGGTTTTAGGAAATGATTAAGTGTTATTGCCCATATACATGAGGGGTGTTTCCTCAAGGAGACAAGGGAGGCAGCGTCTCCTCAAAAAATTGGATGAGAAAAACATTTGTAGTACAAAAATATAAAGTTTTTAAAGTAAAACTGTTCATTTGAGAATGAATGAGGGAAAGTCACAGGACAGAAGGCAATGCATCCATTGCAATATGATTTGATATGGTTGTGTTCAGCTGTAATTGGATCATGCATTAAATCCCGCCTCTTTAGTTTGGGCCAGTGTTAATTTCGTTGACAAATAATTTTCGTCATAATTTTCGTCAACCACCTTTTTTTTTTCACAGATGAAAACGAAACAATACTACTAACTAAAATCTAAAACTAAAATTATTTTTGAATGACAAAATCTACTTGAATTTTCGTCAACGAATAAAAACGAGACAAATGTTAGGGAGGGACGATTTGGAAAGAGATTCATTTAGAAAAATCTGTTGCATAGTAGGAGGTTAGATGCGTACAAACCGATGGGACACAAGCTAATATACATTTGCAGCACGTCTTATAAAACGTTTAAAAATGTCAATATGTAGGATAAGTGCAGACATATGGATACATTTGATGATGCAAGAGAGAACTCAATTCGGTCTTGTTTTCTGAGCGCAGACACCGAAGCATACAAACAGAAAGCACGTCTCACTCTTTCGCGTTGCATGAACCGAGAAATACACACAAAATGATCTTGAATTGTCCGTTTTGATGAGTATTCACATAAACACAGTCGATTACATCTTAAATGAATGTAAACAGTAGGGAGAAAGTGTATCAGTACATTGCATCCATTGCATTCATGCATTCGGTTTTAAAGGGACAGCAGCCACATTTAGTTGCTATTGTCCGAGTCACTGATGTTAATCAAGCAACAAAAGAAAGACCACACACTGCTCTTGACTGAATCACTTACGTAGCCCTAAAGATTCATCTAAATTCATTTATAGAAATAAACATGTCTGTTTGAAAGAATGAAGAATATGGTAAACAAGTTACTATAAAGAATGCATAATTAGCCGATATAACCATTGCTATTTAATTGAAAAGAAGACCATGTTCTTTATGAGAAGTGGTTTTATTTCATTGTAATATTAAGGCATGTTGTGTATCACTGCAGTTAAATTGTGTGTTTATCATGATAAAACCTTAATATCAAACCAATATAATGAGTTTGGAAATTTTAGAGAAATGCTTAATAAATGAATTGCACTGTAATTAAACCCATCAAATTTTAGCAGACTAAATTTACTGTAGACTATGACTAAACTAAAAAACTAAATTAAAATTTGCTGTCAAAATTAACACTGGTTTGGGCACATTCTGCGTTTACGAATCAGACTAAATGTACAATATAATACGGTTAATGGGAAGACCAACAAAAAGGTTGATAAACAACTCACTCACATACACACACACACACATATCTCTTTGTCAAGTCAAAATCAAACTTCAAACGCTCTGAAAACATGATCTGTGGGCTTTTTAGTGGGCAATCAGCTTGATTAAATAAAAGGTGTTTCCGCGTTTGTGACCAGTGTTTACCGAGCTCTGATGGCTGCTGATCCGAAAATAAATTTGTTATGAAAAAGAAGAGCTGAAAATCAGTTTATAAATAAAATAAATGGTTTGAATAAAATATATTGTTTAAATTGTTACTTGAGTTATTATTTTGGAGTAAAAGTAAAATGCTTAAAAATAGAATAGCCTATTAAATACATTGTGAATGTAAAAATACAATTAGAGTTTTTATTCTGGTAGTGTAAGTAATGTTTATTTAACCAAGAAAATGTGACTGGGACATAAATTTACATTTAAAAAAGTGAGAACTTTGTTTTCTCATTTCAGAACACCACTGCATGCCACTAATACACACAATGTCTCTAACCAGGGTTACATTTATTTGATTAAAAACACAGTAAAAACAATAATATTGTGAAAGATTAAATAACTGCTTTTGGTTTTACTATATTTTAAAACGTAATTTATTCCTGCCATAAGAATCTGAATTTGTATTACTCCAGTCTTCAGTGTCACATGATCCTTTAGAACTCATTGTAATGCTGATGTGCTGCTCAAGGCATGTTTTATATTATCAATAATATTAAAAACAGCTGTGCTGCAGGTTGATATTTTGGAAACTGTGATCATTTTTTCAGGATTCTCTGATGAATAGAAAGCAAAATGAACAAAAATGAAATCTTTTGAAACATTACACACCTTTTTATTGCCACTTGATCTAGTGACAATTCAATCCATCCTTGCTGAATAAATCCTACTGGCCCCAAACTATTGAATAGTAGTGTATATATACACAATGGCTAGGTAATGTGCATTGATTCTAATCCTAATCTCAGAAAGCCCCTTTCATTTGTGTTTTATCTTATCAGATTCAGCTGTAAAATTACTGCTTGGGCCTAATTTGTGTTTTTGTATAAGAGACAGAGAGAAAGTGTGCATTAGAGTGAATGAGTAAGTGAGTGTTTGAGAGAGAGATAGACATGATGGTAATTAAACCTAGGCTGCATTAGTAATAACATGTGTCCTCCAGACCTGCCATTGTTGCTTTATTAGTTAATGACTCTTGAACACTGTAGGATGTTGATGCCGCAGCAGGTGCCATGATATCACAGTTAGGGAGGGAAAATAAACAGGGCCCTCATGTACCTGAGGGATTTCATGGACATTAAATCGGTAATAATATTCACAGGTTTGTGATGGGTTTACAAAACATAAATATATTGCCTGTGGACTTTTTTACTGACTCATGGGTTGGAATATAAACACTGGCTCGCTTCTGAAGAACAGTATATATTACATCCTTGACCTGCAACAGAATTAATGCTAATCTGTTTACTGGCATAAAAGGACTCGACGAGAATATTTGTTGATTTGTTGATGCCTATCATGAAACGCTTCAATCAGAGCTTGTTACCGAGTTTGTCTTTGCTAACAAGCCAAATGCAAGTTGAAGGCTTTGAATAATCTGCTTCATTTCACTTAAATCACACAGCGGCCCACATCTTCAATATTGAATCTATTCCATGTAGTTCATTCTGCAGACTGATGAGATGGCATGGTTTTATTCCTACTATCTCCATTCAATCTTTTTGACTGTAATAGAGCAATGCGTACGTCTCATCGAAAGGGAGAAAGAGCGAGCGATGGAAAGCAGGAGGCAAGAGAGTGCACTTTCCATCAGGTCCGTCCCAAGCAGGCAATTTGGGGGCCATTTCAGAGGTCTAATGGGAGATGGGCACTGATGGACAGCTCGTGTGGGTTACTTATTAATCCAGAAGAGGCAATTGGAGAACCTCCATCGACCTGCAGTAAATTAAATAAGGCCTCTCTAGAAATGGCATTATTCTCGCCGCTCCCGTTCCCAACTCTCCCTCTCTCTCTTTCTGTCTAATCCCCTCCTTCCATTTTGATTAAATGAAATACAAAGGGAGATCTGAGCGCTGGGAACTGATATTAATCACCCCCACATTCCAAAGGAAAACTCATATCCAGAGATTGATAGGACGAAACCGATATATTAATCACGAGAGGCAGATCTGCTATTTATTTTATGCCCCCAGTCCTGTTTGAAGAAAAACAGTGGCCAAGTGGACTGTGGAGGTTTAATATTCATTAAAGGTCTTTTGCACTTCAGAGAAGATAATTAATGGACGGCTGAGGACCTTGTGTGCTGGCCCAATTTTAGCCTTATGTAGCGTTTGAATATTTTTAACTTTGTATCTATGGTTTAACATAGGCAGAGTTTGGGAAGAGTCAAACATGGCGTGTAGTGATTAAATTTCTGAGCTGGCAAAGCAAAGGTTACAGGTCCTAGGAGCTCACTATGCGCTGGAGAACAGCAGAAATAACCCAGTCAACCTTGAATATGGCTTTTGAGCCCACCTTGCACTGCGAACTGTAAGCCGCTATGAATAAACAGCATCCATTAACTGGCAAAAATTACAAAATATACAGTGCCTGAACCTGTGAATGCACAGATAGTCAGTTTAGAGAAAAAGTGTTTTAAATGTTAACACTTTTTCCACAGTTACTGTTATAATAATAAATAGTTTTTATGATTATTTGAGACTGTCCTCAAAGAAAATACGTCCCAGTTGTACGTTTTTGAATCGACCAAATACGATCCATTCTTACGTTTTAAAGTTAAGCGCCCTCTAGCGGTCGTAAAAATAATGACAGTGCCGCGTTGGATCTGACGTCATCGAAAGACGTATGAGTTTTTATACGATTTCAGGGTAATTTAAACGTGTTTTACTAGGTGTAATTCGTATATATGACCACACCTAACCCTACCCTAAACCTACCCCTTACAGAAATAGTGCAAAATCATGATTTCTAGTGCATATTTAAAAAAAAAAAAAACATACAATGAAAACATATGCGTTCTCTGGAATCGAACCTGTGCTCACATGATTATACCACTCCACAGTGCAACGCGCTACTAATTGACCTACACATAACGGTAAGGTTGAGTTAGATACCTGTTACTGATAAGGGAGCAAATGTTGAATACGCTTTACAGAGACGTATTTGAGGATTTGTGAAAACGACTTTAGTCGGTCGTATAAATTGGAGGACATGTTGGATTATTTATGTGATAATTACAATATTCGTTATTAAATATTAATAAAACAACATCAATATTAATATACTGTAATTTAATTAATAACTTTATAATGATAACAAATGTTTGTCAGTAGTAATATTAAATATAACAATTAATTTGTATGCTTATTTATTTGATAATAAAATAAAGTATTCATCTTGGCCGGTGTAGATGGGTTCTTGGAAGCTGGCGGGCTTGAGTTGGAAGTGGTGGGCGACTTTTTCTTGCGAGCGGCCCCCAAGCTTGACTTGGAAATGGCCGCTGGCACTAGGCTAAGGACAAGCGTGGAGCTCCGGAGAACATGGGGTTGTTTAGGGCTGGGCAGGTGATCGGAACTGTTGGCGAGGTATGTGGGGATTCTCGGCATGGGGCCAGCTGGGGAGATGCAGCGTGTTCCACGAGGAGCTGAACGACGAGACCTGGAGCGTTCCGTTACTTCTTCAACTTCGAATTCAGTACAGTTGAAGAAAAGGACGAGATTAATCAGCTCAATCAGGGAAAAAATAAATAAAAAAATCACAATCAGGAAGATCGCAGCAGATTGTCTCGTCATTCAGTCCTAGCAGAAATCAAGCACCTAAAGAGCCATCGTTCCAGCTCACCTGGTTGAACAGCTCGAGGAAATCCACCAACCTTCCTGCCGCAAGGTCCAGAGTTTGTCCTCAACCTTCATTGTTTGGAGTCCAGTCTTCTGTCAGGGGTGTGTGTAGGAAGGAGCACAACGCGAAGATGAAGGTTAAAGTATTTCATTTAAATCCACAGGTAATTCCAATAACAGGAGGGAAAACACACATGTGCACACTGATGAGCCTGGACAGTGAAACACGGAACTGAAACAACTTACAAAGGGTATCTACAACTTACAAAGGGTATCTATAACAATTGACAGACAGGTGTGGATGATTAATGCTGCGTGTCAGGCAGATTTTTGAGCCTGTAAGTCACAACCATGACTCACGACTCTGTAGCATTCCAGGCAAGTCAAGCCAAACTGCCTGAGCGCAAGGAAGTGTGCTAGCTAGATGTAAACAAACCAGCATGGCAGACCATACGGGGTTTATGCTAATTTAGGGGCTATGTGACGTCAGAGCACGGAACTGGGAGTACAACGATCTAGTACGAGTTCACAGGTGGGAAGTCACGGATTTGGCTGCCGTTCCAGTGTACTTTCACTGGTAGAAGGTTGGAAAAACACGGGTAACGGGTTGCCTGGAACGCGGCATAACTAATAATGACTTGACATGGACAGGAACAGAAACAACCATATATGGGCATGTGAGGGAGAAAAGAAAATTTAATAAATAAATAAAATATTAATTATTAAATATTTAAGAAACAACATCAATAATAATATACTATAACATAATTAATAATATTAACTTTGTTCACAATGATTTGTCAACAAGAATAATAATAATAATTGTTATGCTTATTTATTTGATAATTAAATAAAATATTCATCATTAAATATTAAGAATAAAACATCAATAATAATATACTATAATATAATTAATATTATTAAATGTGTTGACAAAGATTTGTCAATAATAATATTATTATTACTATTAGTTTTGATGCTTAGTTATTAAATAATTAAATAAAATATTCATTATTATATATTAATAATAAAAACATACGTCATTAACAATATTAACTTTGTTGACAACGATTTGATAGATGCTTAATTATATAATACCTAAATTTTGTTATTAATAAATAATACCACAACAATATAGCAATAATTACAATTATCTAGTTATCTCAATTTTGACTAAATACATGTAGGCCTATTTTTGCTGTTTCCTAACCGAGCTGATTAACTCAGATGTGTTAAGCAAGGAATCAAAAAGAAACACTTCAAATTCATAGTCGTCAGGCCTCATACTGCATAAAAAGCATGGATGAATTCTCTGTTTGAGTATTTCCAATGGCCTTTGGCAGGACTGGATCATGAATGTACTGCTATCAGTGTATTTCAGCAAATGAGTTACTCATACTATAAGTGCTTATTTGAGTTATTTTACTTTAGCGTTCATGGTCCATTCATTCTGATCAAGGTTGCATTAGCACTCTCCATACTGCTCACTAGGCTGCTCACTGCTCCATTGCTGCTATTAGCACAAATGTGAACATTTGCGCTACAGCCGCAGGCAGAAACAAGTAATAAACAATAAGGTCAACTCTCTTTATTTTCAGAGTCTGTGTCCGCTGACCCCAAAACAGCAACACGACTGTAAGCTTTTAACGTTCCTCTGCTGCAATAATTCACCCTTAACAGCCATAATGACAGAGTTACGGTCTCAATAATGGCCTCTAGTACGATACAAAGCGCAGCTTTCCACAAAAGCCCCCCTCGACCTAACCGGTATAACCTGCTTCTCTAAATTGCTTCTATAAGTTACTAACAGGCAAGACCCAACGACACCGCTGCTGATTAGTGAGGAAAAGAGTCTTCTGTAAGTGTGAACAGCTCAGGAGAATCTGCTCTAGTCACCATGAAAACCACTCAGGAAAATGTTCTGTGTGACAAATTGAGTGATGCATTATGCTTTGATCAAAACATTTTTTGAATTTGATGGTTTGGTTGATGCTATTCATGATAGTAAAATGGACGTCTTGTGTCATCAAGGCAATCACAATTCTAATCTCAGACAACAGATCCCATATTGCAGGCTGTAAGTGTTTGGCAGGAAGCATTAGAAATGCAAATACATGTTTACACACACACACACACACACATACAGAGAGAGAGAAAGAGTTCGGAAGGTGTCATTACAGGGCACTTCCCCCCTAGTGGATAAACCTGATATTACACATGATACATTATTTCCTGCTATATTCCTGCTACAGTATATTTGTAACTATGTAAAGTCAAAGTTATTTGTATAGGGCCGTATTATATATATATATATATATATATATATATTTTTTTTTTTTTTCTCAAGTTCTGTTTTATTTATTTATTTATGTTAATTCCTTTTTTTTTCCATTTTAAGTTTTCATTCCGTTTTTGTCCATTAAAATTTTTCTCGAAATTTTAAAAATCGAATAGCATGTTTAATTAATTGCAACCATACAAACATACACAATTTTACAGCAATGAAATACGCTTTTTTTCTCTCAAATGTCTCAGATTTTATCTTTATTAAATTCTGTGTTTTCCACAAATTTTATGGATTCCATTTGAATGGTTTCATAAATTTTTAATAATCAAAAGCATCTCTAAGCAATGGAATTATTTTTATATGCTGTGTTGTGTATTTACATTTGTCTGGTAAATAAATAATTTTTCTGGTCAATATAGCTTACAAATAATGTTTTAATAATAGTTTTGTTAGTTGTAGTAGTACTTACATTACACTATGTAATATCCAAACTATACATTGCAGAAATCATAGAACACTATTTGTATAGTATTTTTCACAAGATGTGAATGTTTAAATGTAGTGCTGGTGGTACGTTATTTAAAAATGTCACAGAGCAGAGTTATAGTGCCACTCAATGAACATTTCAAGTCAAACTGCGGTGACACGTACAAAAGCAACACCACATAAAATGTATCATATGTACATTCATCTGTTCCAACCAGGGCTCTGAACTGGTTCAAGGAACGAAAACGAAAAACGAAAACAAATGACATTTAACAGGAACAAAAACGAAAACGAAAACAAAATCAATTGTAATAGTACTGAACAGAAACGGAAACAGAAATTCCAAATTAACCGGTTAATAACGGTATTTTTATCGTTCTCTTTATTATATCAATTTGGGAGACAAAAAACATGAATTGTGTGTGCAAATGCGACAATGATGCATACAACGTGAAATGCCCGCGAAGCAGACGTCATAAACAGAGCCCTTTCTGATGCGACGAGCTTAAGGTTACCAAGCACCTGGCTGTTTCATGTGCAAAGGTATGTTTAGGTTTAAGTTTATCTGGAGTTCTGTTTTGTTTGAATGAAAATGTAATAGGCTATTATGCATATTAGGTAAGGAATAAGTCAACAGGTTTTTATTGCAGATTAAGCCCGTGTGGTCAGGATGTTAAACGGATGGTCTTGAAGGGGCTTATTTCGTTATAACATCGATTCTGCTCGGAGTTTACCGAATGGATTTTTTTTTCCGTTTTTAAGCCCTGGTTCCAACACAAACAAACCAAATAACACAGACCATATATACATCTCAACACACACGTCGTCAAATATCACACCTCAATATACACACGCACACACAGTCAGTCATCACACACCTCAATACACACATCTTCAAATATCACGCACATTCTTATATCTACTCCTCTGGGTCTTCAGAGGTTCTAACTCAAACCAAAGTGCTCAGCTAATGGAAAAATCATTCTTTTAAGCACTTTATTGGTTGTACCATCTGCATCATCGGTGCGGTAATTGCTTCCGCAACAAGAGTGGTTTAAGATGTGCCTCTTTAAGCGCCATGTGGGAATGACTGACTGGCAAAGGTTTCCATCACAAAGTCCCAGTAGCACTCAATCAATGAGAGGCACCTAATCAGAACTACTCGGCTATCATACTCATATAAAGATATAAGACCATTCACTTTCATTATGAAAAATATACATCCAGTGGATTTATGAGCCAGATTTACATTTGAAAAGGTTCTAACTGTAGGATTGTGCTAAATTGAAGGGTTTAGGGGAAGACTGAAATTGCTGAATATGTTGAACTTGACCTTAGATATGAACATGGATAAAATTAAGCATCCAGAACATGACACAATAGATTTACTATACAAAAAAACATTTAAGAATGAATCAACGTTTGTGTCTGAAAAGATGAAGTTATGGCTTTCAAAAGCTCTCGCAATAACCTGGTTTTAAAATTAAAATCCACTTATCTGTGTTTTATTTGCAAAGCACTGCTGGTCTGCTTAGGTAAATCCAATTAACACTTCAAAGCATCAGTTATGAAAACATCTAATAACAAGCAAACCACTCCAGTAAGATGCATTCATCTGTCATACACAGCATCATTTTTGTTCTGAATATTTAACTGCTTTTGGGTAACAGGAGATACAACAGTAATATAATAAAAGCATCAGAGGCCTTTCTTTGGGCTCACATATGACATAGAGGTTTTGCTGAGGCTGATGGAGTGCAGCCAAAAGTGATTATTTATAGTTATGTGATGTCAAGCACATCTGGCATGACAGAACATCATTATCAATAAAGACACTGGTTAGGAAGATTGAATCTAAGATTTTTTATAGATTTTCCCAGTGGAAAAGCAAGTTAGAATTGCTAAATAATATCATATACCGTTGCTTGGTTTGAGTTGTGTAAAACTTGTCACTATAAGCTAAATGAAGCATTGACACCAATTCCTCTGACCCCGTATACATACTGTACTTACGCATCATCAGAGCAGCTTGCTCAAAGGAGCTCTCTCTGCAGTTTGCATGTGGGAATCTTCCAGACAGAGATTATACATTACTGTGCAGTTTCTCTCTGAGCTAAGAGACACATCTACAGCAAAGCTGTTCTTTTCACTACTTAAAGCCATGTTTTATTCATGCCTTAAAAGGTTTCAGCATAAAATGTGTGTAGATATTACAGTGATTTGTACATGGTTTCATCCAAATACACAATGAGTCTCAAGATTAGACCACTGCACACTTGCCAAGTTGATGCTGCTGAGAACATTCTTGGGTGCAATTACTGAACAAAATGGTTGCCTCATCATATACTGTACTTACTGCTGGAGGGAATCAAGGGAGATGTATGAAATGTAGAGAATAATATTAGATTATACTGCATAAACTGTACTCTAAAGTAGAGAAGATTTTAGGATTTCAGCCATGTCAGGGGCTCAGTCTTTAAACACCTGTAACATTGTTTCTACACTGGACACGACAGCCTTTGTGTCATGTCATGCTTTCAAATTGTATAATTTTGTAAGAAATTCAAACAATAAAGACCTACCTGGTCTTATGACAAAAAATGTACCTCTGAGAACTTTTTCACAAGATGCAAAATACATACCAATAAGTACATATCACTGTGCTTTCCAACAGAAATAAACTCTAGAGACAGTAAAACAGCTAGCACTTGTAATCGTTTTTATACACAGTTATGATTACAGCTCCATATATTTTGCTTTCCGGACTGAATTGGACTTATGCAGAATCCTTGGGTACGAATCCCATGAAAAACATGACTCACGATAAAAGAGCTGAAAGATCGAAAAACAAGCTAAAATGACTTGCTTGTGATTATGTTTTTTCGCGTCTTACGAAAAAGTTCCCAGAGGTACATTTTAGTCATGAGACCAGGTTGACAAATACTAGTTTGTGGCTCTTCAATGTGTCGTGACAGATCGCTGTAGCATCTTAAGTTTAAGTGGCATGTGAACGGATCATCTCTTCCTCTTTACTACTTATAGAACAAAATAAACATGAATGACATCAGAAGGTATCTTGTTACAACAGAAGGAAAATCGATGCATTAAAAGTCGGGGGTGAAAACTTTTGAACGGAATGAAGATATGTACATTTTCTTCTTTTGCCTAAATATATTTTTTTAATTTACTACTGCCCTTCAGAAGCTACAGAAGGTACAAAATACGTTACATTTAGGTTTTCTTTCTGAAGCATCAGTGAGCATTTGAACCTTCTGTAATAGTTTCATATGAGTCCCTCAGCTGTCCTCAGTGTGAAAAGATGGATCTCAAAATCATACAGTCATTTTTGGAAAGGGAAAAGCTGAAAAAACTAAGAATTTGTTGGACCTAAAGTTTTTTTCTGAAGGGTTTTCTTCCTGCAGTTTAACTATTCAGGACAAACAAGGGACTCATAAACAACTCACTATACCAAAAAAAAAAAAAAAAAAAAGACCCTAAACAGCTGTGGATAATTCAGGTAACAACAAAGTATTAAGAATCAAGTGTACGTAAACTTTTGAATGGGGTCATTTTTATAAATTCAACTATTATTTTATCTTGTGGACTATAAAACATCTTATTTAGGTCTTATTTAGGTCAGTACTAAATAAAAAAACATGCATTTTGTATTATTCCCTTTTATTTTGGTAAAATAATTAACATTTTGCAAATTCTGCAAGGTGTGTGTTAACTTTTGACCTCAACTGTATATTCTTACTGGTCATGCATTGTGGGAAAAATGGGAACTGTGAATTTTAAATCCTTGCTTGACAAGCTCCTGTCACAACATCTCCAGATTTGCAGAGTATACTCCAATTGTTTTCACTGTTAACACCACTGCCAACAAATTCAGTTTCATTTATGCTCACTGTGGTCCACGTGTTCATGCTATTAGCTGTGAGGTTTTGAGTGAGGTCATCCGACATATGATTGATTCATCTACCTTGAGGCTCTAATGCACTTTCAATCACATGTTTGGGGTGTGGACTCCTGTAACTCTCCTGTGGTGTTTTCAATCTAGCCGTGTATTTGTTCAGCACTATGCAGATCTCTCCTTGGGCTGTTTACACTCTCAGTGGCTTATTACTCTAAGATACCACCGGATAAGAAAATGCCATCTAGTGATGGCCTGGATGCTCAGGAAAAGTCAAATTAGTCTTGTGGTAGTTTGTGTTGTGTACAGAAGTAGAGAATATACATGATATAATGCTTCTGAAGCTGAGTATAAATCTCCAGAGCACTGACAGTGAACACATTACAGTAAAAGTTAATGTCTTGTACTCAGCAAAGGAGACGGTCAAAAGAAAATAAAGTTTGTTTCAAACTGTGCTTCAGGGACTTTGATCTTTCTTCAAGATCAGAGTGAGGATCAGAAAAACAGCTGTCTGGAGACAAGGAGCTTTGCTTGATGGATGACCTGTTCTGTGAAGGTCAGTCAAATGAGGACATTTTAAGATACGGTTATGCTGGCTTACCTCTCGTGCATACAGTGGAGACATGTACTTTAAGCATAGTCAAAGGGATAGTTCACCAAAAAAAGTAAAATTCTGTTATTAATTGCTCACCTTCACATCGTTCCGAACCAATAAGACCTTTGTTCATCTTTGGAACACAAATTAAGATATTTTTGACCCTGCATAGACAGCAACGCAACTGAAACGTTCCCAGGCCCAGAAAGGCAAATATTTTTGTTTTCTTTGCACACAAAAAGTATTCTTGTAGCTTCATAACATTATGGTTGAACTACTGATGTCACATGGACTATTTTAACGATGTCCTTACTACCTTTCTGGGCCATAAAACGTTTCAATTGCGTTTCTGTTTATGCAGGGTCAGAAAAGCTCTCGGATTTCATTAAAACAAAAATCCTAATTTGTGTTACAAGGCTTGAAAACAACATCAGGGTAATTAATGACAGAATTTTCATTTTTGGGCGCACTATCCCTTTAAATTTGCAAAACAGTTCGTTTTTCACTAAATTTGAAGAAATTGCAATCCTAAATAGAAATTAGACCAGGTTTGTAAATGTGGCCAAATCTAGTTTCCACAAAATCTAATCAGCAAAAAAAGTGTTTTCAACATTTATAATAGTACAAAATGTCTCATGAAGACCAAATTAGCATATTAACATGATTTCTGAAGGATCATGTGACACTGAAGACTGGAGTAAAGGTACTGTAATACTATTTCACAATATTACTATTTTTAATGTATTTTTGATTAAATAAATCCAGCTATGATGAGAATTGTTGGGGATTATTCATTTCTCATCAAATGGACTTGCAGCTACAAAGACTGGCTTTTCCAGTATACAGTATAATGAACTTTTATATATTCATATGTATGAAAGGAAATCAGCATTCAACAGTGTAAAACTAAAACAAAAGGTAAAAATAGCAGAGTCAATAGCTCAGATTATAGGTTGTCTTGGAGATAGACTGGAACCATTGTGACGAAAGGCTCTATACTTGCCAAGTGACAGACTAATGTGAACTCTCAGTCTCATATGTTCTTGTTCTCTTTTAAAACTGTACAAAAGATAACAGGGACCAGCTACAAGATCAAAAGCAAATGAAACGGGATGGCAGTTGAGCTGAGCTCTAAATTATTTTATCCTCCACTTCATTATTGATCTCCAAATCATGATTAAACATCTTCTTCAGCGGGATTCGCGGTGACTGTCATACACAGATGATATACATTGTGACGTCTTTAGGAGCAGCCAATTACACACTGCTATTTGATGCCTTAATCGCAAAGATATGGCTTCAAGACATCAAAGGTCCATTGATTTCGAATGATGCATGGATGGTGCTCATGCAAGCATTCTCTGGCGCTAAATTATTGAGCAGGTCTTATTATACATCATATTCATCTAAAGTGTGTGTTATCTAACAGTTCTTAATCTGTTATGTTCTATATTTATGTCAGAATAATGATTTCCTAGTTGGATTCAAATTTTCCACATGGGTCAGAACATGCCAACATATAATCCAATTTACAGTTTGCAGCTGTGTAAATTTCTCGTTCTGCTTAATCCGAAATGGTGTCTGATCTTTGAAAATGATGTTTTCATTTCAAAATGCTCTATGAGCTTAAATTACCACACTAAAACCATGTTGCTGTGCTTGTGTAAAACATCACTCACTGGTGTGTCCAGGTCACTATCAGTCACACTTTATTTTAAGGTCCATTTTCACTATTAACTACACTACCAGTAAAAAAAAAAAAAACGGTAAGATGTTTTATTTTTTTTTAAATAAGACTGGTTACCAAGCCTGCATTTATTTGATCCAAAATACAGAAATATTTTTACTACTGCTTTCTATCTGAATATATTTTAAAATGTAATTTATTCCCATGATCAAAGCTACATTTTTAGCATCATTACTCCAGTCTTCAGTGTTACATGATCATTCAGAATTAATTCCAATATGAAACAGAAAGATCCAAAGATCAATATTTATCTAAAATAAAAAAGCTTTTGTAACATTCTATCATTTAAAAGCTTGGAGTCTATTTTTTGGGGAAAGAAATTGTAGAAATTAATACTTTTATTTAGCAATGATTCTTTAAATTCATCAAAAGTGATGATAAAGACATTTATAATGTTACAAAAGATTTAAATTACAGATAAATGCTGTTCTTCTGAACTTTCCATTCATCAAAGAAACCTAAAAAATTCTAGAATATTAGAATATCAGAATATTAGAATGATTTCTGAAGGATCATGTGAGTGGAGTAATGATGAAAAATAATCCGCTTTGAAATCACAGGAATAAATTACATTTTAAAATATATTAAAATAGAAAACAGCTATTTTAAACAATCCTGTAACCATGAATGAGTTTCTTACACCTCTCTACTGGAATTCTGGACCACTCTTTTTTTGCAAACTGTTCCAGGTCAATTAGATTTGAAGGATGCCTTATCCCAACTGCTGTTTTGAGATCTCTCCACAGGTATTCAGATCTGAACTAATTTCTGGCCATTTCAGAACTGTCCAGCGCTTTGTTTGTAATCATTTCTGAGTGCTTTTTGAAGTTTGTTTGAGGTCATTGTCCTGCTGGAAGACCCATGATCAGCTTTCTGACATTGGCCACTACATTGTGCCCCAAAATTCTTTGGTAATCATCAGATTTCATAATACCATTCACACAGTCAAGGCATCCAGTGCCAGAAGCAGGAAAGCAACCCCAAAACGTGCCATGATGTCTTTTACCAAAAAGCTCTAATTTAGTGTCCACAGTACATTCTGCCAGAAGGATTGTGGTTTTGTCACGTAAGTTTTGGCAAACTCCAGTCTTGCTTTTTTTATGCCTTTGTGTCAGCAGTTGTGTCCTACCATAGCGTCCCTTTTCATTCAGATGGCGACGGATAGCGCGAGCTGACACTGGTGTACCCTCTGTCTGCAGATCTTTTTTCATTAGAAAAAAGTATTTCACAGAATTTTTCATTAATTTTGCTCTTCCGTCCATGTTCAGGAAGGTTAGCTACAGTGCCATGGGCTGTAAACCTCTTGATGATATTGCGCACAGTGGACACAGGAACATTAAGATCTCTGGAGATGGACTTGAGCCTTGAGATTATCCATGTTTTTAATTTTAACTGGTTGCAAGTGTGACTACTGTATTTCCCACACCTGTTACTTGACATATGTGTGTCTAAATACAAATTACAGGAGCATCACATGCTCACATGCACATGATAAACAAATCACAAAAGCAATTATTTCTTAC
Organism: Cirrhinus molitorella; assembly: GCA_033026305.1. Classification (NCBI taxonomy): domain Eukaryota; kingdom Metazoa; phylum Chordata; class Actinopteri; order Cypriniformes; family Cyprinidae; genus Cirrhinus; species Cirrhinus molitorella. The sequence goes on along the minus strand of CM065122.1, from coordinate 22,966,587 downwards.
AATTTTGACAAGGTGCCAATCATTTTGTCCAGTCTATTTTTGAGTTTTGTGTGAAATTTTCTTCTCTCTTTTTTTTTTTTTTCAATGATCTCCATTTTTAAAGTCCAATGCAAAAAATTTATTTTCAAATGTATCTTTTGATGGAACTGTTGCAGAGTTGATGAAAGGCCAAAGCAAAAAAAAAAAGGAAAAAAAAAGTTTTCATGTGCTTTATCCAGACTAATATGGACGATGTAGCCTAAATTTTCTTCAAAAAGTATACAAATGTCATATTTTTAACCATAATCCTTTATTGGAATATATGTGTAAACAAAAATGCACAGTATGATACATTGTTGGCTGTCATTAAGCCACGTAAAAAAATTTAGTCCATGCTTGATATGGGGTACCTTTTTAACCCAATACAACAGCAATGATGTGTTTATGAGGGTGATTTGTACACAACGAAAACAACACAAAAATTCACTCACAGCCCTGTGGGCAAGCTATACCTGCAGAATATTAGATATATATTATAAACATTACATGAAACATCATCGTTCATATGCTCAGAAACCAAGCTAAGTGCATTTCAAATGACTGGTACAATACTTGGTGTCTCTGGAATTGATATTGAAAAGAGACAATCCGAGGAAACATGGAAAACAAGAAGGGTAAAGCAGGGAGAGATGGTCAAATTCAAATGGTCACATCTCTTCCCTCCAAACTCACCCTCAAGTGACCTTTACAGCATCTCAAACTAACATGTTTAACTGACAATTCCATATGCTGCCACATTCGCCCCTTATCTCCAGTGTGACGGATGTGGTTGGATTAGGCAGCCTTTATCCTGGGTTAGCGCTCAGCTGATGGAGCCTTGTGAAGAAGCTTCCCTGTGGGGATGGGTGTATTAACCGAGGAATGAGTGGTTGGTTGTGAGGGTGCTGACACCGCTGGGAATAAACGGCTTCATTCCACACACTCGCCCCATCAGCTTCCGTACCTCGCCCCACTGCTGTAATCCAATCAACACCTTGCAAGACGGATAATGCAGGCAGCTTCGCCCTGACATAAGTGAATACAGACGGCTCACACCGGGGGTAGACGCACTGTCACTGTCTGAGAGCAAAAAGAGACCTGAAAGACATACTACCTGTTGGGCTCTGATGGTGATAAAGTTGTACTTTTTGGACTTCTTTCATGTATGCATGTTAGCATGTGAGGATATGCACATATTAAACAATTACCAATTATTTGTAAATATGTTGTAAATCAGACATCACATGGTGTGTGTGCTCTAACAAGGGGGTATTATTTATTTTGCAGTCTGGAGCACTGCATGCGCTAAGAATCAGTGGACAAACACCTGTCCAGATATATGGATTGTATTCTCTAGGGGCATCACCCATTCACATTTTACCAAAAACACTTTCTTCTGTTGGCATTTAAATAAATATCCCCATTTAAAGGAGCAACACAGACTGTAATGAGTGTAATTACTCACTTGGGAAAAGCCTGCCTCAAATAACTGAGCTTTAATGGAAGAACTGTATTTGTAGAAAAGGTCACAATGGCATTGATTGGGAGACTGGCCTCAATTTAACCAACTCATTTGATCCAACGGCATCTTTGGAATGTAAAACTAGTACAGGGTCAGCAAGTGAAGGTAACTTAAAATTATATAAACTTCTGGGAAAGGGGCTGAAAGTTCAAATTCTTCCTAATGAAATATTTAATAACTTAAAATCTACACCACAGTTAGGTTTAGGAAATATGGACCTGTTTTAGTGTTTTTGCCCTTGTTGCCCATGAAAAAATCATGAAAAATTCTATTACAGTTTTAACAAGAATATTAAGCAATATTTGGCAACTGTTTTCAATGTTAAAAATTGCAGAAAATCAGCATATTTCTGAATCATGAAATACTGAAGACTAGAGTCCTCTATCTATCTAAGATATTATTTATTTATAAACTCCATTTGTAGTCACATTTCGCTAATCATAGTTTTATAACGTAGTGAAACTTTTATTTAGAAGCTGTAATTTGCAGATTTTGCTGTCATTCTACATTTCTATCCATCAAAATATACCTTCTGTTGTTCTATGTGCCTGTTGTTCTGTCTGTCATTCTGCCATTCTTTATTAAGCCAACATTCAGATTTGATCTTGACAAACTTTGTTTTTACAGTTCACATAATTTAATGTCATTTCCATTGATATTGGACGGTAGTGACTATAAACCATTTTGAGTATTTAAGCAATCTATTGTCTGTGTCTCTTTTCTGTTTTAAAGTGGATGCATTTGTCTGTAGTTTACCTCAGTTGCCTTGGCTTAAATTTTTTTTTCTCTCATTTATTTTCTCCATTTCAGAAAATTCTTCTGTAAAAGGCTCAAAGCCTTGAACCAAACCAACCGATCTGATTCAGGACTGTGTACTTAACAACCTTCTCAAACCTTAAAGCACTGCAAAACATGTCATTAAATCAGCCAGTACAAAATAAAATATCCTAAAAAAAAAAACGTGCCTTTTGCTAAACCTGTTAAGTCCATCATGAATTTTTTTAATATTTTTCATACTGCTGGAGTCACATTGTGGTGTTTCATAGCTAGGTAAAGGTGGTTGTACTCTGAATGCACAAAAAAAGTGCACAGAAAAAGAACACAGACGCAACTGATAAACATTCACACTGTTTACGTCACCTTGTTTGCAGCCTGCCCAAGGAACAACTGAAGGCAGTTTTTCTCAGATAAGTTAGAACACCACCAGTCCTGAGAGACATGACGTTTAACTGAAGGTAAGAATCACATCCTGCTGTAAATATCTGTTTTTAATGCGAAGTGGCAGGGGATATGAACACTTCTCGGGAAAGAAGATGTGTGTTGCCACAGGGTTTATCCTAACCAGTGCTCTAGACTGAAAAGCATAAACACTGTTATCACCCTTCCTGCTAGGTATTCCAGAGAGAGAAGACGCAACTGACTTTGCTTACTTTTACAGATATATTCATCAACACCTCAGACTACTGCTTGTTTCCAGGCACATACAGGCTCAGATTAAGCACTGGAACATTGGTGATAATAATTAAACAATTGGCATTTCTAAAGCCTGAGCAATGTGGCTTCAAATAGTAAAATAAATTGCTTAATGGTTAAATATTTATGTATTTCTCAAAACAAACATTTACTACATTCAAAATGAATGCATAGATGAAATGCATACATGATTTCATATGAATATGTTTCACAAATAGCCATAACTGATATATTTAAAATTGCATTGGTCAAAATGGTTGTGTTTGGCTAAAATCAGTCATCTAAAAAAAGGTAAAATTTACTTTTTAACCACAAATGATCGTCTCGCAATGGTTCTGCGATCATGATCACATCATGTAATCACTTTGGAAAGTTATGCTTGGTTAGTTCTTCATCTGTGTACTTTGGTTAAAATCTCATTTTCTCCTCCAACTTCAAAATCATTCAACATCGTTGACTGACTTTTTTGCACATTTGCTTTGTAAACACTGGGTCAGTACTTCTGCCTATGTCACGGTCGAGCTAGTGCAAGACGAGTATTTGTGGTTAAAAAGTATATACATTTTAGTTATTTTTAGAAAATTATCAATCGTTTCCCTTGGCTGGGATCGTGTAGAGCCCTTTGAAGCTGCACTGAAACTGCAATTTAGACCTTCAACCCATTGATCCCCATTGAAATCCACTATATGAAGAATTTTTCCACAAAAAAATTATTTTCGACTGAAGAAAGAAAGACATTAACATCTTGGATAACATGGGGGTGTGTAAATTATCATGACTTTTTAATTCTGGATGTGAGCTAATCCTTTAATGGCACTTATGTAATGTAACAAAAGTTACACAATAATACCAAATGACGCCATATTTGAACAAGAAGGTTCAGTGCTGAATTGTCAAAATACTCTCAAAGTTGACCTTCAGCTTCCACATGCTGGTCAAAAAGCATCCTTAAAAGTGGAAGCTAAAAGCCACCTAAAATACCTCATACACATAGCAATGAACAAAAAAAATGTTTTTATTTTTGTCTTAAGTATAAAAATAACAGTAAGCTAGTCTTAATTAACTCAATCTTTACATCAGAAGCAACTTTACATTTTAATAACATGAATAATAAACCATGCAATTAATGTTAATAATAATTAACAAAAAATAAATAAATATTATATGATGTATTGAAAAATTTATTTGCAAACACGTTGTAGCATCTAGGCTGACAAACAAAAAAAATGATGTATGTTTCTTATTGTTTTCCTCAGCTCTATAATACCTAATAATACCTACTGTGACATTGCTTCATTTTATATGAGACTGGTAGCACTAAATCATAATGCAAATACAGTAACAGTAACAAAGCAATTCTCATTTTACATTTATAGGCCTGCAGTACCATCACCTTTTGTTTTGTCAGGCTTCACTGAATACATTCTGGCTGTTAGCCATGACTTCAAGTGAATGACTAACATGTCATTAGGCATTTGTCAAAATGAATATCCTTCTAATGAAAATGCCATAAATGTTAGGGATAAAAAAGAAAAAACTAAGTAAGGGTAAAGGTTAGACAACCAGCATGTATGGTTTGAAGCTGATCAGGCTACACTGTTGTGAAGCATTTGAAGATTAGTCACAGATTTGTGTTGATGACCTTTGCTGGGGGCAGGGTCTAAGCAGATGTTATGATGCTGGCTTGACTCCCGCAGCTGTATGCTTTAATAGGTCCAGGGCTGTTCTGAACACCCAACAAGGCCAGCTTGAAATGGCACATCCCCTGGGCTGCCAAGGGCTGAATAGATTTGTGAACTGTAATTCTTCTCTGCCTATCCACCTTTTCCTTCAGTGCAGAATTAAGCCTATGGGTGAGGTTTCCGGTTCATTATCCACTACAGGGAAATAACGGAAAGAATAACAACATGCAGTAAATGGTAAAACTGTTTGCACTGCAAACCAGAGTGCTCATAATTAAGACAATACATTAAAATAATACGGTAGGGCACACCAATTTTCAATATCAAGCAGCAAAACAAGCTGTTTTGTACAGCTAAAAAAATAGCTGGACGTGGATGAGACCGGAAGCCATTTACAATTTTATGGGTTGGGGGGAATGGCAAAAGTGGGAAAATGTTCAAATTTAAATTGAATTATTTAACTGAATTCTGAATTATATTGCTGTTGAATGTGATTTATCCAACCAGCATTTACAAACCAACTGTTTTCAGCAGTATAGCAATACATGAAGCACAAATATCTCCTTCTATGCCAGCACCATTACACTTTGTAAGAGTCACCACTTGTACTAGCTACTTCAGTACTAGGCTCTGAACTTTCAACTCTTGTTAGTGGTACTCAGGCTGATACTACATTTGCATAACATGTTTGCTTGTGCAGATCAAATCTCACAAAGAGGCGAAAATCAGAAGCTTAGTCCAGGTCTAGAGAGAAATCACCTTTACCTTCCGTGTGAGCTTTAAAGTAGTAAAGACCTGCATCAAAGCACCTGCTCTTTTGATCTGTCGATATAGTAAAATACAGAAAAACACTCTATCACACTCTTCCCTGTGTCCGACAGCTTTCAGATACAGGTGGCCTGTTTCAAAAACTCAGTATCCTTAAAAGGTTATCAAAACCTTTTGTACATGCTCACCCATGACAAATAGCCCCAGTTTCCAGAGAGTCACGTCAGCACGATGGATCTGACAAACACCAAAGCGTTGCTTCCTTGCCTGGATGACTTTGTGAAAGCCAGAGTTGTTTATGAGACAAGCATTTAGTTGTGCACCTTCCTCAAGCCAGAAACTATACATTATTGTGAACGGAGCTTATGCTGAACTACAAGTGCCTTTTCAAGCCTTTCAGATGCTTTTATGCACTTGCTGACACGGTGAGGCTAAATTATGCATAGAGACGCCTCTCCTGAATTCCTGTTTGTGATGGTGCCCCTCAGACTGTGGAAAAAAAACACAATCCAGGGGAGCACTGCTCTCTTATATGCTGTCTTATTTAGTGGGAGACTATATGATCCTGTCCTGTGCTGTGTTGTGTTGGGTTGCTTTTGAGGCTACTTCAACAACAATCCAATATCAGCAAACTCGAACATGGAACATGCACAAATGTGGCCCTGAACCACAAAACATAACAATCAATTTTTTGAAATTGAGATTTATATATTTATACACCCTCTGAAAGCCAAATTCCATTGGTGTATGGTTTATTACGATAGGACAATATTTGGCCAAGATACAGTTTGAAAATCTGGAATCTGAGGGTACAAAAAATATCGAAATATTGAGAAAATCGCCTTTAAAGTTGGAATGAAGCTGTCAGCAATGCATATTACTAATTAAAAAATTAAGTTTTGATATATTTACAGTAGGAAATTTACAAAATATCTTCATGGAACATGATCTTTACTTAATATCCTAATGATTTTTGTCATAAAAAAAAAAAAAAAGATCATTTTGACCATGGGCATCTGAAGCAAAATAAATGTGGGTGGGTCCTCCCCCAGATTATTATTTTATTTTATTTTATTTTTTTACTGTAGTATATGCCATTTTCTGTAGTCTGCTGCCTTTTAAATTTCACACAAAGTGTAACATTACAAAAGACTGATGTAAAGCGGTGTTTCCAGTGGCATAAATGATAATACGCGTAACAAGTCGTTTTTGACACAGGAGAACCGAGTTCGTGTCCGCCTTTTGCAGAAATTGTAACTAGTAACTAGTGAAAACACGGAATGAGCCAAGTGGAATGGATTTGAGGAAACAGTAGCATGTAATTTAAGGCTGTAGCTAAATGAAGTTTAACTTATTAGGGCATTCGTCATACAATGGATTTGACTATTGGGGTGCACAGACATATTTGCGGAATTAGAGACAATACAAGTGGGAGGGTCCAATATCATTGGTCTTTAAAAGTGGATGGGTCCTGTCCCACCCACGTACAATGGTTCCGACACCCATGATTTTGACCCATACAATGTGCTTTTGACTATTGTTACAAATATACCAGTGCTACTTAAGACTAGTTTTGTGGTCCAGGGTCACAAATTAAAAATGTTTCTGACTGACTAGCTTTCTGATTGCCTGATTGTTTACTGATTATATTTTCATTTATATACATTTTTTTCTGTATATTATCCTTATCCCTATTTTATTGCAAAAACAGTATTGTAATCTGATGTAACAAAACAGCTCAAATCAAATAAGGAAGTTAAAATAGAATGACTGCATCAACAAATGCATTTTTATATTACTTTTGCATTTGTTAACACTATAGTGTGTTTAGGGTTGGGTTTGGTGTAGGGGATATTTCCAACACAATAGAGCATTAACCTTTAGCGACACTCCCTCGTTATTTGAATTCTGAACCGCCGCAATAGGTACCTCAAGCAGTATAATTAAAAACGCAGCAATACGTGCATGTGCCAATGTAATTAAAATGTGCCGTGGTCACGTATTGAACGTGTTTTAGCAGCACTCTCTGGACATTTCACGTTGAAATGGCGCAAAACATGCAGTAAGGTACGTATATACTATGGCAGGTATTTACATGAGCATGAGTTGATTATACTGCAATGTTGTTCCTGAGTAATATCCACAGGTACTTCTAGATGCTGTCCCTAAGTCATTTTAGATGTGACATCTGAAAGCTTTGGCATTTTCTCTGAAAAATTCTTCTAGAAGCATTTTACTTCACTGGTGAGAGGAGAAAAGCTTCACTGATATGAACTTTCAATAATAAATGCATTCTTCAGTAGTTATAGAACTCCAGTAAGTACGCAGTCAAGGCTTTTTATTGACTTTAAACTTCGGATGAAGTGATTATGTTCTCTTTAATACAGATGATGCTGGGTCATTTTTAAAATTATTCATGACCAGAAAATGATGATAACTGATGATAACTGAAACCACTTACCTGCACCAGTATAAAAGCACATGCACTTCAGTCACTCGTTGGCTGGCCTTAAGGTCTCTACCGAAGTTGGATACTTACCTGTCTCTGCCCGTCTGCCTGGATCTGGAACTCGGATGCTCTTCAAAGGAGAAAGAGAACAATTACCATTCAGATAAGACTCTTGAATCATGTTTCCGCTGTTTTGAACCACATTAATTCCATCTTTGCTTTGAAAGCTCCTAAGTTCTTTGAGGGAAAAAAAAAAAAAAAAAACCTCCTGTTTGAAACCTTGTGTCTGCCTCTTCCAACTGTGACACTAGGTCTATATATGTGAACTGTTATTAGGTTAATAATGTAGATCTTCCGTTGTGTTAGGTTTTGCTCAATATAATGTTAAGTGGCAGATCAGATGAGCTTGCTGCAGTTGAATATTTAAGCAAGAAGAGACATCCTCAGTCCCAGATGAAACCTAAAAGGCTATGCGGAAGATAATTTAATAATTATAATATGACCGCGTGCTGAACCTATGAAGCTAACTCATATTTAAACAACTATTGCTTTGTGTTGTTTGCCAGAAAAAAATGGACATAAGATCATTTTCAGTGCACCAAAATGTGAAGTCACTACAAAAGTCCTTATATAAAAGGAGACATTGGATGCACAATTCACTTTTACATGGTGTTTGCGTGTAAATGTGTTGTCTGCCATTTTCTTTGCATTTGAGCAGCTGTAGCAACAACAATGTCTTATAAGCAATGCAGGCGTTTTGTATTTGGATATAAAAGTGAACCTAAGAGTCTTCATTTTATCTCGACTTTGTTTTTGATGATAATGTGCCACAGAATACACAATAAACCGAAGGGAGGGGCAGAGTGAGCGGCAGCTCATTATCATTTAAAGAGACATGCACCAAAATGGGTCACTGTGAACAGAACTGTTTTTGACAAGGTAAAAAGGGAGCTGTTCTACATGACCATTGAGAAATTGTAAGCAAAGTATATTGCAAACATTTCATGAAGACAATGAAGAACCATGCAAACTTGTGGAAAATGGGCATCCAATGTCCCTTTTAAGGCAATTTGATCTTAATTAAAGCAAACCATCTTTGTCCCCTTCAAAAATTGATCTCGAGAAATGTTATGTTTATTGTCAGTGTTTACACTTTTGGGCACACGTATAACAGTCAATGAATGTAAGAAAATGTATATGTCATAAAAAAAATTATTCACCTTTAAATATAGACTCTTTAAGTCTCATCCTAAAGATGCCAGTACTTATATGCACAGCCTAAATGTCAATCCACTTGCTTGAGATTGTATTCAAGCATTTAATCTGAAATAAATAATAAAAGGCCCTCTTAGTCTGCGTGGGCCTCATAAATATGCAGAGCATCAGAGGGACACAAACACCACTGAGAAGCAATCACCATACCAGTCCTTCTCTTAAAATGGCACGCAGTACTTTCCAAAGTTTCCAGACGATGCCTCCTGTATACTTCAGGAAGCCTGGCTTGATTAAAAGTGCCTTCCGGCTTTATCACAATCTTTGTGTTCGCTGCTCAAAGTACCTTTTAATCCTCTTCCTACAAATCAACAAACTGCAGAATGCTGCATAAATTGATTGTTTTGGAGCTTTTCCATGGTGCTCTGGAAATTGTGTGGGGATTTATTTGTGGATCTCTTTTAATCTGTCAGTCAGAGACGAGGCCTAATAAACACCTGCTGAGACGGAGCTTCACATGTCCCCAGTAAATCATCAAGAAACGCACTGCCATGCGCATTTTGTGCTGTTATTAAGGCCAAATATAACAAAATCACTGTTGTCTCAAAGTGAAAAATAAAGATAATACAACACATTTCCCTAAAATAATTACAAAATAAATAGCTGGCTCCTGATTGGCATTACTTTTTTACTTTTAGAACATTTATCAATTTTAAAATAATTGACCTTTTAAATTATATTTTACCTTTAGAACGAAATCATAAAAAAAAACTAAAATATTATATATATATATATATATATATATATATATATATATATATATATATATATATATATATATGAAGAGCTCTTTTCCAAAACGCTATAAATCCATTTTGATTAATTTGAGTAAAAATGTGTTTTCTTGACCAAGAAAGTGGCAAGATGAAAACCAATATTTTCTATTTCAAACTTTCACACTGCATCTTTAGGTTATAATTACATTAAAAATTCAAATCCAGATTTAGATTTTCATCAAGATTTATTATAAAAACTGAATATTTTTCCCCCAAATGCAATAAATCCAACAGGGCTCTATGCTTAGTTTTAGTTAAAAACTTCAAAAAAAAAATAAAAAATAAATAATATATATATATATATAGCCTATATATATATATTTTATATACATATATACAGGGTGCGATTTGCTGGGGGGGATGGTGGGGATTTCCCCCCCTCTGGTCTATGCATCCCTGCCTCTGCTGAATTATTATTATCCCCGGTGGGGATAAAAACATCCCGCGAAACCGCTCCTAAGTCCGGTTCTGAATCAAATGATTCGCGATACGCGCTTTAAAGTCCGGTTCTGAATCAAATGATTCGCCACACGCACTTTGAAGCATAGGGATTTGAAGTCCATTTTTGAGTCAAATGATTCGCGATACGCGCTTTAAAGTCCGGTTCTGAATCAAATGAATCAAAAGTCCCTTTTTGTTTCACATGATTCGCGATACGCGCTTTAAAGTCCGGTACTGAATCACATGATTCGCCATACGCGCTTTGAAGTCCCTTTTTGAGTCAAATGATTCACGATACGCGCTTTAAAGTCCGGTTCTGAATCAAATGAATCAAAAGTCCCTTTTTGTCCCAAATGATTCGCGATCTGATTGGAGCGCTTCGAAACAGTGAATCATTTTGCGACACAGTGGTTGATCTTTGCTCGCTTTATATAATTTATTCGTTGTTTGAAAAGAAATCATTACAATTTATAGGACTAACTAATGTTTTTATGAAATTGTGATCACATTTCATGACATGACACTCATTATCTGGTACTTATCTAAAAAGATGTATGTGCAATGTTAACAGATTACACTAACGTTAGTTTTCAAAAGCATGTAATTACTGAATCATATTCATTTGATTCGTTCGAACAGCTGATTCATTGAGGAATAAAGCAAGTGAGTGTCTTTATGAATGGGAAATTGACTCTCTAGATTAGTGTAAAAATGCACGTTCATTCATAAAAAAAGCTCTAACAGTGTTAGAGTCAGACAATGTAAGTAACTAAATATTACCTTCTTGTTTATTTAACTGTTGTATTAAATCAATATCTTTTTTACAAGCTCCCTTTACCGTTTACAATGTGTGGAATGGTGCGCTGTGATTGGTTGAGCGGATCTATCGCATTTTGCAAAGAAAGGAGACTGGCGTTTGTCATGGTTTGGAAAAAAAGGAAGAAAACATGACACAATAACACTGCGGATATTGCATTTTGTGTAAAATTAATAGAGGACTTTTCAATACCGACCAGATACATTACTGATGTTGGCAATAACTTTTTTTTTTTTTTTTTGGAAAAGAGCTCTTCATATATATATATATATATATATGCATACACTGGAGATCAAAATTAGATAACAATTTATAAACAATTGAACAATTCTGAAATAATGTCATCTTCACTGCTCAACAGTTGAAGGAGTTTTTGTCCTGTCTATACCATGCTACCAGAACACCTTTTCCACAAAATAACTAAGGCATTTCAACAAAAACCATCATTTTGCAGAAAACACACTGATCAAAATTAGAGAACACTTTCAGATACCTCCCAGTTATTGGTGTTAATCTGGCACCTGGTGCTAATTTCCTTGATTATCTGTCAACCCCTATTTAACTGGCAGCCTAACTTCCAGTTTCACTGACTCTGCCAAATGGTGGGCTGTTCTAAAGTGACTGAAAGCCTCCGGCAGCAGGTTGTCCAGATGAAGGCCAAAGGGATGACCCTATCAGCCATAGCAAGACAAGTTGGTCGTTCCAAATCTGTGATTTCAAGAATATTGAATCTTTACAACATCACAAACTCATTCAAGTCCCCCAAGAAGGCTGGTCGTCCACGGAAGACAAATACAAGAGAGGACAGGATCTCAATGGGCAATCGTTTCCACACTGCAGCTGGAATTGCTCACCAGTTCAGCACTGAACAGGGTAAGGATCTGTCTCATCATACAGTGTCTCAACGTTTAAGAGCATTTGGGCTGAAAGCCCACTCTGCAGTGACCAAACCTCTCATTAGCAGAAAGAATCAAAAGGCTAGACTAAGCTTTGCTGAGGATCATGTTGTGTGGACAGAGGAGAACTGGTCCAAAGTTCACTTCAGTGATGAAAGCAAGTTTAATTTATTTGGGTCTGATGGGAAACATTATGTTCGGCGACAAACTGGAGAAAGACTGAACCCAAAGTGTGTAAAGAAGTCAGTGAAAAGTGGAGGAGGAAGTGTCATGGTTTGGGCATGTTTTCTGCAGCAAGAGTTGGGCCTCTTATACAGCTACATGGCAGAGTGAATGCAAATGTTTATCAGAACCTTCTTCAACAACATATGGTTCCTTCCCTGCGTTCATCACCCAATCAGCCCGCAGTGTTCATGCAGGACAATGCTCCATGTCACACAGCAAAATGGGTAAAGCAGTTCCTTGAAACTAAAAACATTGAAATAATGACATGGCCTGCCCAGAGTCCTGATCTCAACCCAATAGAGAACCTCTGGAAAATCCTTGGCGACAAAGTTATGGCCAAGAAACCCACTACAGTCACCACTCTGAGAAGAAGAGCGGACCAAAATCACACCAGAGCAGTGTGAGAGACTAGTGCTGTCCTGTGGCCGCAGATGTGCTGAAGTCATTCAGAGCAGAGGCCTGTACACTTCCTACTAATTGCTGACTGTTGTAACCTTCAGAAAATTTTGTTGTAATCTTTTTCCATGCTACAGTCATTGTTGTTCTCTAATTTTGATCAGTGTTTTTTCTGCAAAATATTTAAATATAAAAGTTATTTTGTGAAAAATGGTGTTCTGGTAGCATGGTATAGACAGGACAAAAACTCCTTCAACTGTTGAGCAGTGAAGATTACATTATTTCAGAATTTTTCAATTGTTTATAAATTGTTCTCTAATTTTGATCTCCAGTGTGTGTATATATATATATATGTATATATATATATATATATATATATATATATCAGCTCTTCGATGTTTATGCTGTCACCGTCAACTTGGAGAAGGAAATGAACCTATATACATCACATCATTTGATCCCTAAATTCCCCAAATCTCAATGTACTGTATCAAATATTAATAGGATAATGTTTTACCTGACACAGCTCTGATAATGCTATATAATAGAATCACACCACCTTTTGAGGTGAATTTAGAATTGTGATCAGTGTCATAAGGTTTTCTGTGTGATCAGAATCCCTGATATGGGAAATCATGTTATTCAGGTTTGATCTGACAAAAATGTTATTCGAGAGAAGACGTCACGAGGTTGAAACCCCTGTAAGAAACCGAACAATCACCATGTTCAGGGTGCCCATAGGGATCAGCATGTTGACAGTGTTTGAAGCCACCACAGCTACCTTCAAAGCTTGATCCCTCCTTTGAAGATTACCCACAATTCAGTAGCTGCTTTATTCAGATGAAGGGGGTTATTATGCTAATGATGGCGCACCGCTGGAGACGTGCTTCAGAAGTGCTTGAATGCAACAGGGGAAAGAGGAATGCTGTGGGATGAACGTCTTCATCTGCTTGGATCTTCTTTTCTGCTCTGAGCTTATGAGTTTAAGAGCAAAATAATCCTTCTGTCTTCTCATATGCCCCTGCCTCAAGACTAATCTAAAACAAATAGCACACAGATGACAACACTTGTTTAAGTTGCTGATGTAACTAAACAGAAGCTGAGCGATATCAAAAACATATGCTTCTTAATTTATCTATACAGCGATCACAAAATGCCAAGTGCCACTTTCAGAAAAACGCAGATTCCACCTTGAAGACAACGGAGGGCAGCTAAATGTGAACGCAATTACACAGATTACCAAACAGTCCTTTCCGTTGTCCTCCATTACTGATGAAGTAAGGCCTGTTAAATCACTCTGCAATGGTGAATTCACTGCCATTATCTGCCGTTTATCTCTTAATTGTGCTTTTGTGTAAATTCATCTCTAACAGCTACAGAAACAACTTTGATTTTTTTCAGTTTTTACAAAGACTAAAATGTAAAACTCCAGCTCTCAAATAAGAAAGACAGGAAATTATATCAATTACAGTACAGAATATAATAACTAGGTTTCATATTTCTCAATGGGATTGTATCTAATTATTTGAAATGCTTCGAAGGTCTGTCCCAAACTGCTCACTGTGTTCATTTTTCCATTAAATTATATTAAATCACATATTTTATAGCACTTTAAAAAATACTCAGTTTCAATGCAGCTTCACATTAATAGGACAGGGAAAGAACAGTTTAATTTTGCAAAAACAATAGTGTCATTATTCAGCATGTTGATTCAATTCAATTCAATGACAGTGTCAATGTTGCAAAGCTCATCATTTATGAAACACATTCAGCTTTAAAGCAAGTATTTATTAACCTGGACATGTGAAACATTTGTACTTGCAGTATAAATAAAGTTTCCAAATAGAATTAGAGCTTGCTAGCAATGCTACCCTTATGATGAGTATTAAAAAAGGCATGTACAACATTTGCGCTACATCAAAATAATTCATATAGTCTCCTGTCACGTCAGCTGAAGGCTTCAGCTGTTATCATTTTAAAGTTCACACAGGCTGAGAATGTGAACATCTATCATATCTAACACACATCGATCCTCCCAGTGTAACTGTTCACCCATAGCTGTCTTACACACTGTAGATGTGGTCAGATTGCCAAAAACATACTTTAGTCTAGTAGAAACAGGAAGCTCTCTTGTCATTTCCAAACCTCTGATATTTTATCAATACTTAATGCAGGAGCGAGATATGCTTTTGTGTCGGATTCAGTGAAATTCACTTTGAGATTGGAGTAGAGCTGTTATGTATTTGCAAACCAGCACTTTCTCTGAATTTCCTGCTTTTGTTTTTTGTTTTCTGTGATCACAGTAACACTGGTGCAGCGGTTCCTGGCATTGGGATCAACATCATTATCAGATACATGTATCCTCCATGGACCTTACCTACTTTATCTGAGCCAATCCCTTTGAGAAGGCTTGTTGTGCCATCAGAGGAGTGGGAATCTGATTCATGGTGGACCTCAAAGGGAACCTACCATGAATTTGTCTAGGAGCGCAGCTGCAACCTATGCTGATACCTACTGTCATCATTAACAATTCCAACAGAACGTAGTCCCGCAGAATATATATATATATATTTCTCACAGATTTTCTTGACAGTGAAGGCTTAAGTTGACATCACTCACCAGATGCAGTGGGAAAAGGCAACAATCAAAACATTTAAAAGTTAGCCATTTATATCCAATGTTTGCTGTACAGTAAATACTAAATCTAATGCAAGGATGCAGCATAATTATGCTTTTCAGTGAAGGCAACTATAGCCTGTCAAGCTCCCGTACATAAATGAATGTAATTCATAAATTCAAATAATTTGTATTTAATAAAATTCCCCGTTTGTAACTATGTATTTCAGTGAGAGCCATGGACCTCCTAGTGTCTGTCCTAGGGGAATAGTGTCCACATAAGGTAAAGTATTGTCGTCGCTCTTACACGAGCTGAATAAAGAGAAAAGAGAAGTACACTGGGGAATATAAGAAAAGTGCTGAGAAAGCAACTCCCACCAGATTCCTCACAACGGTGGAGAGCTGTCAAAGGCTTGAAAATGAAGTAACAGAGTAATCAAAGAAGAAAAATCAGGACGACTTAACTCACCCCTCAAGGGTCCCCCAGGCAAGAAGACGGCTGACAGAATTAGTTCAATCATTTTAGAAGAATACCTGAATCTCACAAACAAGATACTGCAGCTGCCAAAACAGAAGAGGAGATTTTTGAAAACAACCTGCTGTGGACAGCATTTAACTATTGGCTTTACTCCAGTTGGTCTAAAAGTGTCATTCATACAGTGGTCTGCATCAATGAAGTGACCAAAGTTATTTAATTTCAATAAGAGTTAAGGATTTTTGGCAACAAATGTCATGTAATGAGCATTGACACCACTGGTTCACTTCAGACTGTTCAATACCTATATTTCATTGTTATGTTTCACTTATAACTATTGCAGGCATAAATCAAAGAATATCATCAGCAAAAATGTAACTGTCACTGTTATTTAATGGTGGATGTGGTGAATAAGCTGCCAGTAATCAAAATATTGACTTTGAAGTCATTGAAAACGATAGCTTTGAGAATATGGTTGAGATTGCAAATGCCAGCCTTCTGTAATTGTTCTTAAAATATCAAGAGAGGTTTTTGCTATTGCAGAAGGTAGAGATCCATCCATGCTGGATATATAAGTCTGGTTTGCTAAAGACCCAAATATTTAATAATGATTGGCGAAACATTCATGCATTTAAGGGTTTAATAACAGAATTTTCATTTTTGGGTGAACTAACCCTTTAACCTATGCGAAAGCTAGTGAGTCTTCAGTTTCGAAGCTTTCAAAACACCACACACTGGTGACGCCTGCTAATCAAAACTGTGTAACTACAACAAAAATTCTGTCCAAAAAAATAATATATGAATAAAAACTTTTTAAAAACTAATTGCAAACGTTTTATTTAAAATAAGAATATATTAAATGTAGCGGTGTTAAAATTAGCGCGTTAACGCAGGCGATTAATTTTTTCATTTTAACGCGTTCAAAATATTTAACGCAATTAACGCATGGGCGGGGCCACCCCACTCACAACTGCTTCTGAAATGCTTTTATTTAAATGCGCAGAGCGTCTTTACGAACACATCAAACAGGAGACTTTTCAGATGCGCGCTCCAACTTTACTTCAGCACCAGACGCGAGTCACGACCGCGGAAGCGGTACCGGTGACGGGGAGCTTAAGTAAAACGTCAGTGAACTGCGGTCAGATGAGATGCTGTCAGGCCATATGTCGGTAAAAACGAATTTAATTGTCCTGTCAGCCTATATACTCTGCTTGTAGCGCGCGCTCTTGAAGTTCACGCGCAAATGTGCCGACGCGCGCTGTATTAGGCTATATTAAACCCAAATGAAACTGCGAGCATGCAAAGTCGTAATTATATCGTTAGGTAAAACATGAATTCACAAAAAAAAAAAAAAAAAAAAAAATTAAAGCTGCCTTCAAACTGTGCGTGTAAGAATTTATTAGGCTATTTATAGGTCAAAGCAGTGTCAGATCAAGTTCAACAGCTACAACTTTTATAGTAACAGCAGCCAAAATATCCTTATAACCAGTTGCTGTGATGTCTGTTAATTAAGGAACAAAATTAAAAAGAGGAAATTAATAACTAAGTTTTATCTTTATATAATTTAGAATTTGATATAATTTAGGCTATATTTTCTTGCTGAAGGGCACAGGTAGCTACTAGCCCTATATGACATTTATTATAATGGGTTTGTGTGAAGATTGTTTCAAGTTCACTTAAATTATTATTATTAGTTATTTTTTTAAAAGTCTAATAAATGTTAAAGTGATAGCTCTTAATGATACTGTAATGTTGAATGATTATATATATATATATATATATATATATATATATATATATATATATATTTTCAATGGTTAAGTATTAAGGGGGAAAAATCAATCAGTGATACTTGCCTTCAGTCCTAAAACAAGATGGCGTTAAACAAATATAAAAAATATATGTTCTTTATGTTGTTTCTACATTAATTTGAAGCATTAAAGTGAAATTATTGCAATATAAAAGTATAATTAAAAACTTTAATGTCAGGTAGAATTAATTGCGATTAATTTCAGGTAAAATGTGCGATTAATTAGTTAATTTTTTTTAATCGATTGACACCACTAATTAAATGCAATTAGCAAATCATTAATTATCATTCAATTTAAGGAATACAAACCATCTACATTTTTAAACAATCTGAAACACTTGTGACGTAACAAAGCCTTGTTTATTGAAATCACATGTGCAAACTTCAAACCATTGGTTTGAATCAAATCATTCACAAAGTTTTATAAACAGCACGGAAATACTGTTCAGTGGTCACACAAATGGATTGCCAGAGCAACACACATCTGTAGACTAGCGTGGGTTAATTCTCACTTTTTAATAGTATTTATCGCTAACCTAATATAGGCTGTGTGTCTATAGGGGATGATTAAATCAAAATTCACGTCGATATGCAGTTTTCCCTATTGCTTGTGTGCCAGTGATTATCCTTCTGTGCATGTGTGCCATAGGTTGCTGACCCCTGTCCTAATCAATGAACGCATGAACAAATTAATTAACCAATCGTTTTCTCAAGTTTGCTAAATCTGCTGTTTTTGATTCACATTAACGCTTAGAAAACAGAAAAATGTTTGCATATTACTGAGAAATATATATAGATATATAGAGATTTCAGTTCCTCACAGAAACAATATAGTTCATACACAATGAAATTCAATCATTTAACACTGTTACATCACTGATTTATCTTTCTTTTCATCATAACAATGAACATCCAGCCTAAAATCCAACAAGTGTGAATCATTTCATGAGTGATCAGGTGCAGCGCATATCATTTGTTTTGTGAGTAGAATGGTTTCTACATCCTCATTTTCTACACGTTAAAAGAATCATTTCTCAGTTTGGCATAGTCCTGAAAACAGATGGGTCCACCATAGTGTGGATCATCTAATGAACATATGAGCTCCAGTAGTAATGGGCTTTCCTCCTGATCATAGTGTGCTAGTGAACAATCATTACTCAGATTTACTGAGAAAGACTTCTCATCAGTATCACAAAATACAGTGAAATGACTGTGGTAGCACAGAAACCCAAAAATACCATGGTACTACATGTACAAAAAAACTATAATTTTGCATAACCCTCAACAAATGTGTAGCTGTGTCAAACATAGTTCAAGCTCTATTACTAATTTCAAATATAAACACTAACTACTACTAAAAACAGAGTAATTAGTTTGATAAGAATGATGTTAAAGCCCCAACCCCAGCCCTGAAACTATTAAAATCTTATGGGTTGACAAGAAAATTGTGCCAGAAACCAATACGGTTGTTCATCCAGGAACACATGCTACTTGATAAAAAAAAATTGTGGGTGTCTATTTCTGTTACTCTGAAGCACTGATCTCTGTTACATTTTCAGCCATTACCTGGGTTCACTGCCTCAGAGGCCAGCCCCATCCACACCTATTTTCATCTTTATAATACCAAACTTAATAATTAATACTCTCACTGTGTGTGAGAGAGGATTTAATTCAGAAGCACTGCTGAAACTTCCACAACGAATGGCTATGGCTATTTTTGACTCGCACAAGCCATTAGGTGTAAATAGCACACTTCCTCCAGAAGTGAAAAGAGACTCTCAGGTGTTTTTTTTTTTTTTTTCATCCAGAGAAGACAGAGTGTGCTAAATGCAGCCCAAGTATTTCATCTATTATTTCTTCCTGTACTAATGATTCAGTGTTTTTTTCCTGGTCATCTTTTTCTTATTTCCTGTCCTATAATACATGAAACATGAAAGCAGCTACAGTATTAGATTTACACAAAATCATATATCTACTACCATGCAATAAATCAATGTACCTTGCAGAATTCAGTAGCGGAGCTCTTAGCAGGTCAGTGCCTAGAATTTCATCAGCTTGCTTTCAGGTTTCACGCTAACGCGGCAATCCGCTTTCCGAAAGACAAGTCCATTCTCTGAGATCTTTCCTGTCATGTTGCATAAGTTCTTCAAGAACTTCTCCACGAAAACATCAGGTTAGATGTGCCTGCAACACTCTGGCAACCTGCATTATTCAAAGTAATGACACAGAAGGTAAAGTAGACTTCTGGTCTAAACGAGAAATCTCTCTGTGCTGAATTAGCAGTGGCATAACAGGGTTTTTACCAGCCTGCAATAGCTGCTCAGAAGCCCCATGTGACGGCTGGCTGTCTGGGTCCATTACGTTTTAGCACTGGCTAACATTAGTCCATTCACACAACAAATTAGAGCCTGTACATCCAGACACCAACTCTCTACCTTAGAAATGGCTATGAATATTTTATGTCACGCACAAGCTGACAAACTAAAAGAGAGAGCAAAAACAGGTTGGTGAGGAAAAACAGCAGAGAAGGACATGAAGAGAGTGAGAAGAAGAGAATTTAAGAGGGGAAAGACACACTTTAATCCCAAACATCATGCCCATCAATTTTTCATCAACCTTTAGGCAGCAAGCCACGTGGTTTGCTGGAATTTTAATTACGGATTGTCCTGAGGCTCCTCTGACCACAGAGAGGCCCGTCCAGATGGCAGAGAGGAATGGACAGCGTGGAAGCACTTGTTTTTCATCTCAAATGGAGGATAATACATCAAACAACGGCCCAAGGCCTTTTTCAGCCACAACAACAACAACAACAACAACTGCAAAGGAATATTGTCAACATCAGAGGAGATTGCCGCTCTTTGGCCTTTGTGGCTTGACTTGAAATTACAGAGTGTGCTTTCGAGAGGATTCATGTCATGATAAAGTGTTCAGAAGACCTTTCCATGCATACACACACACTATCAGAGAAAAATATCTTGAAGAACACACCCACCTGTCAACAGCACACACACACAGAGAAAACTTTTGAAACAGTTTGGAAATCTAATTCAATAAAGCGGTTTTGCCCAGAGAAAAAAAAAAGGCTTTTTGTGAGTCTTGTTTGCATTTTACTTTCAAAATACTGTATTGGTTTTACATACAATATGCCAAAGCATCAATACACAGACTCTCACTCCAATATTCCTATAATAATGTCAGAATTTGGACTGAGGTAGAAAACTGTTTACAATTTGAATAAAAACGATTCAATTCTTCGAGCTATAAAAGCAAAGTTTCTGAAGACTAAATCTGAATATTGGCTTAATATAGAACGGCAGAATGACAGACAGAACTACAGGTACATAGAACAACAAAGGAAATAAAATGATGGATAGACATGCAGAATGTCAAATTTCAGCTAAAAATAGGGCTTCTAATGAAATATTTCACTCCATTATAATGCTATAATTAGCAAAATGTAACTACAAATGTGACCCCGGAACACAAAACCAGTATCAAGTAACATGGGTATATTTGTAGAAATAGCCCAAAATATATTGTGTGGGTCAAATTTTTTGATTTTTCTTTTATGCCAACAATCATTAGGATATTAAGTATAGATCATGTTCTATGAAGAGATTTTGTAAATTTCCTACCATCAATATGTCAAAATGTAATTTTTGATTAGTAATATGCATTGCTAAGAACTACATTTGGACAGCTTTAAATTTTATTTTGATTTTTCTGCACCTTCAGATTCCAAATTTTCAAATAGTTGTATCTTGGCCATATATTGCCCTATCCTAACAAACAATACATCAATGGAAAGCATACTTACTCGTTCAATTTAAAATAAATAAATAAAAAAATAAATAAATAAATTGACCTTTATAGATAGATAGATAGATCATCAAAAATAAATGTGCAATTCACTGTCATTCTTTTATTTTTCAGTAAGCCTTCACATCTCACATCATCAATATTTCTATTCAGCACTGGCAGCTTTCTATTCAAAATAACGCAAATGTTCTATATTTATTTATTTCTTCCTTCTTTTTAAAACTATCTGGAGGAGATAACAAGAGAATTTTGCTCATTACCGCTTGCTGAAGAAAATAGTGCAAGGACCCAGTGATGCTGTCACATGAGAGGGGGAGACAAATGCGTAGCTGCCCCTCACCGGCGCCCAAATGAAAATAATTACACTCCCAGTTCTCCTCACCTCGTTCTCATTACACGGCAGGGGTGATTCTCCCAGCTGAGATACTGAGGCAAAAATAACACAGCAGAACAAAACACAAAGTTTGGAGACTGACTTTCTACAGCTCGAAGGAAAACAGAAAAAAAAGAGTGAATGTGGAGAATAAAGAGGAACGACACAGACAGACAGAGAGGAGAGAGATAAAGGGACACCGGAGAGAGAGAGAAAGACAGAGAGAGAGAACACGCTTTCTGCAAACTAGCCCTTTTTAGTTCTGGGATGTCAGCTTGGTGGAATTTAGAAAACAAGATATGAGAAAGGAAGAGAAATTGAGGGAGGCGGGAGGGAGAAATGAAGAAAAGACAGAGGAGAAGACAAGGTAAAAGAAGTGGCAAAGCGATTTCACGGCTCTATGAGCAGGTACAATACCAGGGCTGTCTCGGTTGTTGGCCGTTGCTCGTGAACCCTCAAGCACACCCTTTTCTGCCTGGCTGAAGGTCAGGAGAGACAGAGAGACCAGCCGAACGAGCCGGGTGGCACGACATCGAAAGCACTCAAGTTGTCAAGGTGCATAAACAAAACAACACACCGCTCATTTTCTCACAAGGAAATGACACCTTTCTAGAGAACTGCAATTGTCATCAGAGACAGTATCTGTTTCTGGAGAACAAGAATTCACAAAGTGTCTGGAAATTGATTTCTAAGGTTCATCCTGTATAGCACTACAGAAACAACAATGGGAAAAAAAATATTTCAATATTACTTTCATAAGTTGAAATTTATGGGTTAGGGTTCGAGATAACCATCTCCCAACTGAAAGTACCCAATAAATGATGATTTTATATATATTAAGCTTACTGATGTTTCAAATATTATTGTGGATTTCAATAGATAACAGAAGGATTTTACTAAACATCTGAGTAGTTTAATAGTTTAATGCTTTTAAATATGTTTTTTGGTTGTGGGACATCAGTTTGCACCAATTCTGTAGAATGGCCTATATATATTATGGAGCTTCTAAATAAATAAATCATGTGTTTGTCTTAAACCCCACATATGACTACAATACCAAGCCCTGGCCTATGTAACACTTAAATCATAGCTAAGGATGGAGCTTTTACTTGTGTTATCTGGCAAAAGAAAACACGCCTAGAAGAAACACAGATATTAAGCACACACTTGAGCAGTGAAATATGAACCTAAAAAATGCAGAAATCAGACAGGTTTCATTTTCTCCATCAGCCATAGGTTAAAAAGCAAGTTGTTCTGCCTCCAAAGTCTTGTAATTGGCTGAATCACTGTTGCTGTGTTTAGCTGCATGAACAAGCTGGGAAATATTTAGATTGCACATCAGTCAGTGTATACACTTTCTAGGAAATTAACCCGCAAATGGCTTGTCTCTTCTGCTCACCAAGCCTGCATTTATTTGAAAAAAAAAAAAAAAAAAACATTTGACTGGTAGTGTAAAAAAGTATTTTAACAGAACTTTTTCTCTCCCTTTTCCTTATGGAATCATAGTAAAAACTAGTGTATGTAATTAAAAAAAGCTGGATCGTTTGCAAGGCCTAGTAGAAAAACCACTTAAAGTCCATGACTGGACTAGTAAATCCTTTCCATGTGGGAAAGGATTTACTTTTTTACTCGCCGTATCTAAAAAGCATAAAGCAATACAGCAGAAAGAAAAGAAACCATATGAACACTGGTCACGAGTTAGTAAGCTCAGACAAGAAGCTTTATTCAGCAGACTGATCATCCACTGTAAAAACTCTCCTTCTAGCTTGGCCTCAGACTGTTCAGCTGTCAGTGTTGTGGACTTGTGTTCCGTGTTTTACCCCTGTGTTCAGTTCCTGTTTATCCATATATAGACAATTTCCTTTCCTTGTTATGTTTGATTAGTTCCCTGCCCCTGTGGTTGTTCCATTGGTTGGTATATGTCATGTGACTCCCTTTGTTTGTGTATTTAAGTTCCTGCATGTGCCTTCCTTTTTGTCTGGTCTTATGTCTGTATACATGTTGTTTCCAGCTGTGGTTTATGTATGCGCCTACGATCTTGTCCATTAAAGATTGTTCTATTGAAGATTACACCTGTGTTCTCCAGTGATTCTACAAAGTGTTATAGAAAACCGGACAAAATGTCGGCTGAGGACAAGTTATGGGGGTTGAACTGAGCTGGTCAGACGCTGTTCTTGGTGCATGCTTTATGCTGAGACTGGATGACAAGATGATCCGCTGCATTTTTTTTTTTTGTTGTTTGTTTGTTTTTCTTCCCTGATCAAGTTGATTAATCTCATTCTTTCAGATTTTGAAGTTGAAGAAAAAAATTCAGTCTTGTCATCCAGCCCCCTCTGAAGCACGCCGCGTCTCGCCAGCTCACCTTATGCCAAGAGCCTCCACATACCGTACCAATAGCTCGGACCACCTGCCCAGACTTTGTGTTCTCTGGAGCTCCAGCCTCATCCTCAGTCCAGAGTTCACAGGTCTAGCTTGCGGGCCGCTTCCAGGACAAGTTCGCCCTCTGCTTCCAAGCCAAGTTCACCGGCCGCTCTCAAGTCAAGGTATGTCAGTGTTGTGTTCCATGTTTACCCGTGTTAAGTTCCTGTTTGTCCTCTTTATATGGTCAATTTCATCTCCATGTGTTTGATTAGTTCCCCGCTCTTGTGGTTGTTCCATTGGTTGGTTTGTCATGTGACTCCCTTTGTTTGTGTTCCTGCTTGTGCCTTCCTTTTCATCCAGTCTTACATCCGTATATGCGTTGTTTCAGCTGCGTTTTATGTATGTTCCTACAATCTCTTTCATTTAAAGCTTGTTCTACTGAAGATTACTCCTGTGTTCTCCAGTGATTCTACGAAGTGTGACATCAGCATTATCAGTCAGCAGTAGCCTATATAGTGAGATTTGTATGCATGTTTAATAAATGGTGAATATCAGCACTGTTTTTATATAATGCTTAGAAGCTTGTTCTTTAAGGTCTTCATGCAATGTCTGCAAAATACTTTGGTGAAAATTCCTCAGCAGTCATGTAAAACAACAATCTGTCTAAAATAGCGCCCCGCGTCGATTCATGTCTCCTTAAATGATAATGAGCTACTGCTCACTCCACCCCTCTCTTCAGTGTGTTTTTTTTTTTTTTTTTTTTTTTTTTTTTTTTCTGTATTTGGTGGCACATTACCATCAAAGGAACTAATCCACTGCATCCTCAGTGGCTCTGATGTCAAAAAAATGAAGACTCTTATGTTCACTTTTATATTCAACTACACAACTCTTGCATTGCTCATGAGACGTTGTCACTACAGCTGCTTGAGCACAGAGAAAATGGCGGACAGCGTACAACTGTCTGAGGGCGGAAATATGATGTCATACTGCTCAGAAAATCTTGTTAATTGATTGGAAAAAAAAGAATGGATTTTTAACATTATGGGTAGTTGTGTCCACACACTGCTAAGACACATTTATATGCAAACGCCCTGAAAAAGTAAATCTGATTGAGGATGTTTTTCAGAGTATTTTTGTTTGAATATTATTTTTTTTTTTGTCAGTGTTCACTTCTTTGTATTTTTCTAACTTACTCACCTGTGTCTTGTTTAGTTTCTCATTTACTGTGTATTTATAGCCCAGTTTCAGTTCAGTCTTGTCCGTTATTTGCGGTCTCATTTTAAGGCATTGATGCTGCCTTATTTCAGAAAAAAAAATAAAAAATTGCAGTACATTCCCAAGAAAGAAATGACACTAATTTATGCCTCACGAGGCATAACAGTCAATTCTATAATGGTTACTTTTCTTTGATGTAAGCACCCAACAAAATCGACCTCTGGAGGGCACAACATTCAAGATGAGTCAAAGCTATTTTAGCATATACTTGCTAAGCTGAGCACATTACAGATGAACAGCAAGTTCAAAAGAACAGTGTTTATTTGAAATAGAAATATTCTGTAATGTCTTCACGGTCAGCTTCAATCAATTTAATGTATCTTTACTGACACCAAACGTTTTTATAGTAGTGTAGAATTATTCATTTTGTTGGGAGTTTCATGGACATCAATACAAATAAATAAATAAATTCACACATCTTTTGCTTACAGAGGAAATGTTTTTGTACAATTTGTAAAACCTAGACTCAAGTGGGAGTACATTTCCTCATTCCTGCCACATAAATATCATCAGTCTAACATAATTATCTTTTATAATCAATTGTCAGAGCCACTGCAACATTTTTAAGATAATGAATTGAAATACTCTAAGCAGACTTACAGGAGTAATATCCGTGTGCTTAAGGGTTAAGGGGAAACATACTGGATGTGATAACTGTCTGTGCCAGCATTGCTGTGAAAGGACATGGTGAAGTGCCACTGGCAGGAACAGAATGAATGGACACCCTGCACTTTATTTAGTTCCTCTGTTCGCAACATCAAGCGTTGTCAGCTCTGATTTCCTTCCCATGATACCAGCAGCGAGAAAACAGCCAGTGAATCACCAGCAAGGGCAGAATGTACAACCATCAGCATTAATGCCTGCTGGACCTGCTCTTAGCATGATGTTCAAACTAAATCGGTTTGGCTTGGGCTGTAGTGTCAGGGTAGGCAATGTAGACATATGTTACTAAGCCCTGATTTGTCTGCTACAAATTATGTCAAGACACATTTTTGAAAGACACAATCTGCAGCCTGTGCAGAAAGATTTTTAACAGCATACGGCTTCAAACAGTAACACTGACATATACTGCTATATTTACAAAAATCTCAGGGGGGTAAAACACACCAGCACCTCCACTTTAAGTAGCATCAGGAGCCAACCCTGACAGCCTATTATTCTGAAATCGTCGCATTTGCTTTCAGGATTTGTCCTAATTAGTCGCACTGCAAGAAACATCAGAGTTTGATTCTTTTCGTTGTAACTTCATGTAACAATTTACCTCTCAGCGCTCCTTTCCGTTCCACTGCACAGGAGAAGGACTTTAATAACAGGCCGTAATTTATAAAGCTACACCTATAACATTCGAGCATGTGCTATTTAGACTCCTGTGTAATTTGAAAAGTTTCTCTGCTTATAATTACCAAGATAACTGGGTAAAAGAAACTACATTTTTATCAACATCAGTATTACAGTTATTTAGCTGAACATAAAGAAGGATAGATGAGCTACACTCCTTATTGTTTGATCAGTTTGTTTCCAATTACCACCGAAAGTGGCTTTATTGTATCCTAGGCCATTCTTTAATTGTTTGCAGTCTCTGTTTGTTTTTACTTAAATGGATGAATGGGATCCGCTCTGTAATCCTCCACTTCAGGTTATTACTCACAGCTTGATTCCATGAGAGAAGCAGAAACGGTTCACTGTGTGCCATCCTCATCTTTACTCTTTCACTCTAACACGGTGTACTAACCCAGAGCAAAGCAACAAAGCAAAAAGCAATAAAAGCTATCTTTTCAATGTAATAGGCAGCTCAAACTGACAATGATTTGCAGTAACAAAGCAACCAGAAATCATTCCTTTTCAGTGAAAGTTGGCTATTTCCAACAACATAACTGAATATTGGCAAGGCAACAAAGTTCAGCAGAACTTTAAGCAAATGAGCAGCAGCGACTATTATTGCCTGATAGCTCTGCTCTTCATGAAAACATCAAATATATGGAATATAAACATACTGACAGCATCAAAAACAAAAGTATTTACCTAAGTATAGATGTATTCTTTTATTTCATTTTCCAATTTAATATACATATACATAACAGTTTTTTTTCTGGTCCTTGAATATGAGAGGAGTGCAATATTCTAGTGATATCAAAATTCCAGTTCCATTTGTATCACTCTGCTTGCGATATTTCTCACAGTGAGTGTCATCAAATCCAAAAACTTCTTGTGTCACAAACAGTGGCGGAGCTAAATTTTTTTTACTTGGGGTGGCCACTGCTATTTCAGGGGATCCACACACAGGCACTGTAGCCTACTCAAAGTTGAAATAATAAATTAAGGAATGAATTCAAATGTTTTATTTGCAAAAACAATGCTGAGTTTAATTACAAAAACATTAGTATAAAGAAAAAATAGACGTAGCAGACATCAAACAGATGTCAAATCCTGGATTTGAAAAGGAAAACAAAACAGTTTTAGTGTCACCAGTTACAAACCTATCCTATGTAGCCTATGTTTAAAACAACATAATTCTGCGCTTCTGATGAGAACTGGCAAAACGTTTAGTGAAACGTTTCACAAAAACTTTTCGTTTTGTGAAGAGAAAATTTGGTGGGCCGAGCCAAAAATGCATCAGTTTTAAAAATTGACCAACGCAACTACACCTGCTTGAATACACACCGCCGTTTAATCAGAGCTTAAGCCTGTATGTCATAAACAGAACATAACGATAAGAACAGCATAAGCAAGGCGGCCACATATGAAAGCACCGGCAAAAGTAATTACAATGAATATGTCGGGGTAAACAATAAGGAGATATTTGAATGAATAATTAATTAACTAACTAGTGTATTTTGAGATATTGTCGCAAAAAGACTCTGACTCGCAATCTCCTTTTTGGACGCACCTTTAGAGGGAAAAAAAAAAGCATATTTACGGATTACATAATGAAAGATTTTTTTCCGAATAGTTTTATTTAGTTAAGTAATCATTAAAGCTTTCTATTTAATCATGTATCATCTTGTAAGGCATGCGCTGAGTATGGATTCATTTTTGAGAAGCGCTCCTATTCAAGTACAAGAAGGCAGAGAGCGCATCATATTTGTTTTCTTTATTTTATAACTGTTTGTAAAGTTTTGTTGATATTGTGAGTGCACACAAATAAAAGTAGACCTTTAACATACTGAATGATGTATTACTCTTACCTTTGTAAGCAACAATGATGGATAATTTTAAATTGTTTACACTGAAAAAAATGCAATCGCGCTGGCGCCTCCATGTCTTGCAATGCGACTTCAGCTTCCCCTCTCCGCAAAAACGTTTGATAATTGCGCCTAATAGCGCACATTTATCTAGGTTTAACGTTTAAACTAACATTGTTTTGTGTCTACTTGAACTGTTTTATATCTGTAGATTTTAATTTAGGCAAGTCCTGATGATTTGAGAATAAATTGATCAAACAGACTAACAGTCTTCCGCTGACTGCTGTTCGTTACTTTTAAAAACAAAAACGTATATTTAACTAACAAAACGATTCTCCAAACGTGTTTCTAAATTAACTTAATAAAAAAACGAAACAAAATAATATCACTTTCCATTGCATACAAAATGTAACTATTTTAATAGCTGAATTCTTATGAACTGATTGTGAAAAGGCTGCCTTGAGAAGCAATTGACTGGTTGGGCCTGACTTGACAGGGCCCACCCATAGCTACGCGCCTAGCTAGCGTAACATTACTTCCCCATATTAGCAAAATATTGGAGTATCATAAACTATATAATAACTTACATACATAGTATGTGCATGTAATACATAGTGTAAATGATCTCTCTAATCCCTAACTGTTGGCGCCTCGTTAACTTACACAGCGAATAATAAACGTTACTCAGCAAACAAACCTAATAAACTATAGCCTAAAACTTATTTCAAATATAGTGTTTTATTATTCGTCTTACCTTGAAACCACTGTTTTCGGGTCGTCTTTGATTTGAAAATAGCTTGAGCAGCTTTACCGGCAAAATTCAAAAAGGTCTTTAGACAAATAAGATGTCAATCAGCATCAGCAACTGAGTGCAGCGAATAAAACACACCCCGGACACCCCTCTGGCTCCGCCACTGGTCACAAAATAGTTTAGTATAGTAGTTTTAAGAGTTTTTTTTTAGGTGAGAATGTATTTGTTCAGATTTCAAATATGCAGTTTGTTAATAAAAAGTAACATGTATTTGAAGATTTGCTTCAATGTTTTCGGAGATGTGAGCTCTAGGGTGTTTAGCGTTCAGCACTCATGAACTCTCTGAAAGTAGCCTTACCTCAGCCAGATCTTCTGGAATTTGCCACAGACTCTGATGTCTCTACAGTAGTTAAACATTATTTGTTTTGGGTAAATCTAACAGCCAGTCTTTGGTCTAAATAATCTATTATTTGTTCCAGACCAAAGAGTTTTGGCTGAAGGCAAAATCTCATCAAGGTATATTTTATGTAAATGTAATGGTGTATATCAGAGCGCTGCCTTTGTACTTTTGACTGAACTGCTATGATGGTTGTTAATTAAATAATAATAATAATAATAATAATAATAATAATAATAATAATAATATTATTATTATTATTATTATTATTATTATTATTATTAATAATAATCAATAAACAATATTAGGAAACTGTGTGTGTGTGTGTGTGTGTGTGTGTGTGTGTGTGTGTGTGTGTATGTATGTTTGTGATTTTAATTTTAGTCACATTATTCCACCATTAGATTGCAACAAGAGTTTTTATGAGCGAGTTAGCAGTAAAGATTTTTATATTGAAAGAGACTGAAACATGGTTGTAAACAAGGAAGTTATTTTTACTTTCAACAATCTTGTAAGACGCAGCCAGCAAATGCACTGAGCAGTGTTGTCATTGGAATCACCCTTAACAGATGAAAGGATAGTACAACAAAGGTATCGCTTTCCTCAGCCGACATTCAAGCTAAGGTTTTATTGTGAGTTTGAGACTGAGCTGAAGAAATAAATTCTGTATCAGATGCAGGTAATCACACTCACTCAGTCAGTCTCTCTCTTATAATACTATACATAATACAGCGAGCTATTAATACAGTAATACAATAAGCTTTCAATGAAGCAACTCAGTGTTTCTTTGTTAGTTCTAAAGTGATGTTTTCAAATTAGTAACGGAGGCTTGGGTTTAGCTGTTAAACTATAAAATAGAGATTTGAATCCATGGCGGAATGAAGTAGTTCACACAAAAGAAAAGATATTTCGTTCTTAATTCTTATGCATTTACACACTCATGTCGTCGAACTGTTGTATAAATGCAATATCACATTTGTAGACGTGCAATATGGCTACATACCGGCACGGCTGTGATTTTGCTTTAGGCAGGAGGCTACAGGTAGTCACAGTGTGCTGCTATACAGCCATACCACATGGCTATGAATGTGATATTGCTCATATGAAATAAATATATTCGGCCATGCAAATTCACAAAGCTGACTAACAAAATGCTGATTGGTTTGAAAGCAACTTTTGTGTGACTGTTTCATATATTGCCACACTACTGAAAACAGACAATGGACTTTTGCTAAGATTTTGCTAATGTGACTGCACATTTACACAGATATTTTTAGGAAAACTCACTTTGTAAAATCAACCTAAAAGGATCCATAAACACTTGTACACTTCAAAAATTGTTAAATGTAAAATGTTTGCATTTAGATTCTATCAGTACATCAACAGTCTATGTTTTTAGTGTCTGTGCAAACATAGAACCACACCAGTGATCACACTGCATATTTATGAATTTCTGTGGACTCTGTGGATGTCAGTGCATGAGTTGGAGCTTTTTTTACTGCTTGTCTGAATACTGCAGGATTTGTAGTCCTGGCAACATGATCAAACTCCCTTGAGCTTTTAGGCTTAAATCTAATGTCCAGAAAGCCACTAATGCCGCTGATACTGGGTTGTGAAATCCACGCCTTTGTTTGTTCCCTGAGTCCTGGTGGCTGTAATTCTGATTGGTGAAGAGAGGGTCCTTAAGGTTTAGAGGTCTTCTTTACTGACTCAAGGTAATTGTTTCAATTAAAACTGTAATTACTGGATAGGCTCAACAGTCAGAGTTGAAGAGACGACATGCACAGGGGACTAACTATAGAGTAAATTAGAGAAACCACTTCTGCCTTAGTCAAGTGGTGTCTCATCCGTATTTCATTCACTCTTTTATGTGAGCTGTAGCTGCACAGAACATGAAACAATGTCAGTCTGAATGGAGTATTTCAGAACATAGTGACAAAACAAAAACCAGAGAAAAGATTAAGTATAACAAGTCACTTTCTGTACGTTTAACATTTTAGATCACTTCCAGTGTTCCTTTGGAGATTCCTTCAGGTAGGAGGTCTCAAACCCAGCATGTCCCGCAAACCTCTTAGCATCTGTTCTCCTCATTTTTCTCTGTCTTATGACTGTCATACATAAAAGAGATGAATTGGGCTTCTCTTTCCCCACTTCTCATGCCGGCAGTTCCGACAGTGAGAGCACGACAGCAATTAGCTTTTCCGCTTCCTTAGCAAACCTTCTATTGAAATCCTGTTGCATCAGGCCGAGGAACACTGGCTGAGAGAATCTCTAATTAAAGAGCGAACTGGGTACAGATGAGCTCCTCTGCTCCCTGCCACCCTCAGTGCCAGACGCAGCCAAAATCAATGGGGCCAAGGAACCGTCAAGAACGGGCCTGCAGTGATCAAAAGCGACAGAGGAGAGAAGAGAGAGAGATGAAAGAGAGGAGAAAGGCCAAAGCACTTTCGGATGTCGGTCAGAAAATATCTAACTGCAAAACATGTGATGGTGTTCAGTCACGCATGCTTTTTCTTCTTTTAATATCATATTTCTAAGCTCAGTCCAAAAAAACGACTGCACGGCAGTATTGTGATGCCTCATAGGTGCGCTCCTGATGTGGTTCCTGCTTCTGCAATGTAGGCAACTGTTGAATGATAATGTTTACAGTACCGTTCAGTACCGTTGAGGTTGGTAAGATTTCTATTATTGATATTCTTTAAAAACAAAGTTCAAAGGAACAGCATTTTTTATAAACGCCCAGTTCCTGCATCAGCAGCATCACACGAATGTTGTGCTCCATTCCTGAACGTGCAGCGGAAACTGACATGGAAGAAAATAAATTGTTGAATGAAAAAAAAAAAAAAGGCATTTTCATAGCTTCATTACATTACAGCTGAACCACTGATGTCACATGGACTAATGATGTCTTTAATGATGTCTTTAATACCTTTCTGGGCCTTAAACCTGTCAGTTGCATTGCTGTCTATGCAGGGTCAAAAAAGAACTCAGATTTCATCAAAAAATATCTTAATTTGTGTTCTGAAAATGAACTAAGGTTTTACAGGTTTGGAACATAAGAGTGAGTAATTAATGACAGAATTCTCTTTTTTTTGGGTGAACTATCTATAAGACATTAGCTCAGATTATTAGGGAATCAAATGGGAATCAGATCTAAAGATTCGATTCAGCTTGATTAGATTAAAATTGATTCAGAATTGATAGTTTACTCTTTTAACCATTCGTCCAGCGAACAGTCTAAATCTTACCAATTCTGAGGTTTATATTACTCCATGGCCACGATAATAATACAACCCTGTATTTTGTTAACTCTACAGAGAAAGCTAACAAGATTTGGGTTTAAGTTTAACTTTAAAATACGCAACACAAGACAATGCTTCTTTATAAATGAAACAGGGATTTATTTGAATTACTCTAAGACACACAAACTAAACTACTAAACACACACAGACACACACACTCAAACAGTTCACATATACAGTTCCCAAAATGAGAGTTATGGAGTTTGAACGGAATCCCAAATACTAGCATCGGCCACTAATTCTTAAATTGCACCCTGGTAAAACCATAAAGCAGAGAATTTGGCTTTTAGCTGCTAACAAGGATTTTATGCACCAATTCATCTAGCAAAGGAGATTTGTCTACTTGCGTTCTGTATGAACAGCTGGGTTTTCCTCTGTGACTTTGCCTGGTGGGCTTGATTGGTTGCTCCTTGGATGATGTCTTCGGGAAACATGTTTTTGCCGGGTAACACAACGTGATGCGCGGGAAGTTTCTTCTGAAGTCAGAGTTGCGCGGTGCAGAAGTCTGCAAAGATTTTGGCAGTCCTGAAGAGGTAGAGAGATCGTGTGGAGGTCAAGCTTGTGAGTGCCGGTGAAAAGGCGGAAGGCTTGTTAGGCGAAAGGCTGTTAGGGACATTGGGTTTTAAGCAAGCCATTTTGGTCCATCCCCAATCGAATCTTGTTGCAGGGCAGGGACACGCTCCGGGTTGTTCCTCCTTGCATAAATTAACATATGTTCCACACGTGGCATCTTTGCAAACTTTGTCAATAACTTCAATAACCCGTTGTAATGCAAGTATTGTACCCAATACTAACTTGTCATTCATATCAACATATTGTAAATGAAACAAGCTTCCAATCAACACCAAACGTCAGATGTCTTGCATACCGGCAATATCTCATGTAGCTTTATCTACTAAAAGGGAATTTAATGCATAGATTCCCTCATTCACATATACTTGATTACATAAAATACACCACGCATATAGAAAGGTGTAAAACATACTATTCATTAATACTGTTGCTCTAATAGCAATACCTTGCAAAAATAGTCTAAGAGTTTGTGTGTTCTCTGAATTATAGCTAAAGGTAAGGGTGAGTTTTTGTGGAATGCAGAGAGGAGGGCGTCTGAAATGACCAGAGTGTCCTGAGGTCAAGAAAGTCACATTGTGGAGTTTCTGTGAGCCCTGCAGGCAGCATCTTGTCAGTGTAAATCTTGTCACAACACTGTAATCCCAAATAAGTTGGCAAAACTCAAAAAAATTGAGGTAATCAGTTACATCAAATTGTTTAAGTTTTGACATGTCCAATTTTAAGTAAGCAGAAACATCTAGTTTTGAGTTTGTTGTACTCATGCAAAATAACTTCTCCCAACTTTAAATACAGAATTACCTTGCTCATACAATTTGATTGCAATTAACTTACATTTTTTAATTACTCCCAACTTTAAATACTTAGTCACCCAGTTCATTCATTTTGATACATTGTAAAACCTGATAAGTTAAGAATATTTAAAACATTTGAAGAAACGTATTGCCTTAAAACATTTGAGTAATCAAACTCTTTTTTTTTTTAAGTTTAAGTTTTTTAGTTACTGTCCATCCTCAACCTAACCACAGGCTCTACTCTTTACCACAACGGTAACACTACAAAACCAACATAAGATAAACTTATGTAAATCCTAACATAACACAACATTTAAGTACTAACTTATGTCTCTCTACATTAATCTTGTGCAAAAACACACAAAATAACACTTAATTTCAACATTTATTTTCCATGTTGTCTGATGCAAAGCATGCTGGGAACTAGAAAACTCAATCATTTTAAGTTCAGCTTACTACAACAACATTTTGAGTTTACAGAACTTATTTCAATTAAGTCCAATGAACTTTCATTATTATTTAAGGGAAATCAACTCATTTTATTTAATTAATTTCACTGTTCGGGTTTACAGTGAAATCAAGCCTCTGTGGCTCCCTCCTTTCACCACCAGAGGGAACCGTCACTAGAACTCTAATTCTATCATGAACTCCACTTCCCATAACCTCATTCCTGG
The DNA here is from genome assembly GCA_033026305.1 of Cirrhinus molitorella. Taxonomy (NCBI): domain Eukaryota; kingdom Metazoa; phylum Chordata; class Actinopteri; order Cypriniformes; family Cyprinidae; genus Cirrhinus; species Cirrhinus molitorella. The sequence goes on along the minus strand of CM065122.1, from coordinate 22,931,453 downwards.
CTGATCGCCTGCACAGGTGACGGCCATTTCCCCTTATCACTCAAACTATAAAAGCCATGCTCACGCTCAGTTCATTGCGAAGTCTTGTTTTGCTGTGGCTGACAATTCTGAGCGTCATTTCCCTGTGTTTATTATCCTGTTGCTGACCTTAATTGTTTCCCGTTTCTGATCATTCTCTGCCTGCCTTTTGACCTACTCCTGTCTACGTTTTACTCTATTTTTTGCTAGCTGCCTGCCTCGACCCCTTGCACGGACTCTGACCATTATCTTGCGCTGCCTACATTGTGTTTTGTATGCTGTCTCTCGACCCATGCCTGTTGGATTACTGATTAATAAAGTTGCGTATGGATCTCCACTCCACTGACTCCTTGTTACAAAATTTCTGTTTGCATATTCGATTGTCAATTCATGTGCACCTGGTCAGCGATACACTGAACGCTAAATGAGTCCAGATGAGGGGAGTTGTTTTCTACTGTTGATTGAGTGAGTTTTTTTTTAGCAATTTAAATTCCCTGAGGGATAAGGACCAGGAACTGGATGAGCTGGCTGGCATCATTAGGTCTCCTTGTAAGTTTTACGATTGTCAAATGGCTAAGAAGATGACTCTTTTAGATTCATCTGGAATGTGGTGATTTCTGCAGTTCGTTTGATGATCTGTTCGACCGAGACCTCACATGTCCATTTAACTGAAGAACAAAAGTTTAGGAAAGGTAAGATTAAAAAACAAACAAAAAAAGTTTCATTACAGAAATGAACGGTAAGATAGACATGATATACATATTTATTTCTAATAGTGCACAATAGAGCTAAATGACCTCTAAGTGACAAAATACAAAAAAAAGTTATGATAATGATTAAAAACAAAAATAATGATTTCTTTTTATTCAATATGAATGGAGAAACACAATTTGTGTAAAAAAGAAACAATAAAAGCAGTTTGTAAATAAAGCAAGAGGGGAGCTAGAGATATAATGTAGATATGGTGGCAATAGTGATCTTTATCTAACGTTAGTGAGCTGTAATCTTATTTCAGGTATACTTTATACATGAATCTGTCAGTGTGGGAGCACCACACACACACTATATAATAGTTGCAATATAAAACAATTTACTACTCTACAGGAATCCTACATTTCATGGGAGTCCTTTAACCCAAACATCAGGCTAAAGGGGCATTTTACTCTTAGCTATCAATTATAATTAAGTATAAATTATAATACATTATGGGCCAGCACAAACCGTCTGTTGATGTTAAAATAGTACTGTCAGGATTTACTAAAGATGCACAGTAAAGAATTAGCACCGAAAAGGCGTGAACAGTTATTTCCGTGCCTGACTTTATTGAATATGCATTTGTAGTTTCTCTTTAAGACACAAAAATGTATGGGAACAGAGTAAAATGAATCACGCAATGCAATTTACTAACGTTTATGCTCGCCATTCTTTAACACCCCCAAAAAAGCGTGTTTTAAAGCAGGTGGTAATTTGTGCTGTTCTTGGTAGATGGTCATTATGGAAATGATCTGGCTGCGTCTGTGTTCTTTAATGTGCGCATTATTGGTAAATCACACACAGAATTTCCCCTCCTATCTGCACTTTTATGAAATTGCACTCTAACGCTAATTTGCCCCTTTTAGTAAATCTGGCCCTAAGTTACCTAAAAATAAACCTAATCAATTTAGAGTAAATAAACTGATAATGACACTAACAAAATAAAACACAAAAAATCTATTGACACTTTTTTGACTCTTTTTTTTTTCTGTTGCGCTCTTTGATTTTATTAAAATCAATTGTAAATAATTGTTTTCAGTTTTCTCTTATAATTAGTAGAGTCATCTCAGGCATTGGAAAAGCAAGCAACACCACCACCATCTGTCACTGGAACTGTACATGTATGAAGGACCCTCCTTTGGTGACTGGTAGACTGCCAACATCAGCTTACCCAGAGGAGACTACAGCAGGGCCTTGAGGATTTAGTTGGGACTTTCGTTTGAGCTCTGGCCAAATCCAATCTCATCATTTCCTGGTTCTTTCTATAGCAGAGCTCCATATGAGCTGTGTTTGCAGCAGAGGGAGAGACTGTCCTAATTCAAACACTGGGGTTATGCTGCAGTGTGTGGATATTAACCTCGCTAAGTGGATGCAGGGCAGTTTTTATTACAGACCTTCTTCAGAAAACACCTTCTGTTGTGCAGAGAGGAACGTGTGGCAAACATTTCCACATCCACATTTCCAAAATACAGGGATACTAGATATAGAGAAACTGAAATAATACCAATTATTTATTCATTTCCTATATTTAAAAAAAAAGTAATCAGCTTTTTTTGTGCCAAGAAGCTTAATCTCACCCCTCTTTGACATGCCCTGACATTTGTGCTTTTTCAGTATCTTAAAAACATAGTCTTAAGTAGCATGGGTATATTTATAGCAATAGCCAAAAATACACTGTATGTGTCATTTTTTTCTTTTATGCCAAAAATCATTAGGATATTAAGTAAAGAACATGTTGCATGAAGATATTTTGTAAATTGTCTACTGTAAACAGATCAAAACTTAAGGTGATTTTCTCAATATTTTTCTCAAATATTGTCCTATCCTAAAAAAAACATACATCAATGGAAAGCTTATTTATTCAGCTTTCAGATGATGCACAAATCTCAGTTTCAAAGAATTAACTCTTATGACTTATGTGAGCAGCGTAAATGTACATGTTTGTGTTTTTAAAAAAACTCAAAACTAAATTTTAGGTCACTGAAATAAGGCCATAAAACATTGTAATCCATAATCTAAGTTGTAGGATCAATGAATGGAGAGATGGATGGATGAATTGTGAGATTTATAGAGAATCTCATTTGTAACCATAGAAACACCAGGGAAAAAGTCAGTGCTGTCCTTTTGTAAGGGATGACTAACAAACTTTTAGGACTGTTTATCAAAGGACTGAACAGAAAATGAAAGCTGTCTGATTAATCTGGATTTACCTATGAAGACAAATATGTCATTGAAAATGAGAAAGAATTAATAATTAATTATATTCACACACACACACACAAAAAAAAAAAAAAAAAAAAAAAAAAAAAAACATAAAGCAATCATTAATGCTTCTTTGCTGAATAAAAGTATTAAATTCTTACAAAAAATCTTCACTGACCCCAAACTTTTGAAGAGTAGCATATATTATTGATGACAAGGTATGTGTGTCAGAATTGTATTGTTACTGAATCTCAGTATGGAAGTGAAACTTTATAATAAGTGGATTGACTTTTGGTGGATACATCATTCATGGGTAGAAGGTCTTTATCTGTGACTCTGAACCACAAAACTAGTTATAAGGGTCTATTTTCTGAAATTGAGATTTATCTATCATCTGAAATAAAGAAGCTTTCCATTGATGTATGGTTTATGACAATATTTGACAAAGATACAACTATTTGAAAATCTGGAATCTGAGGGTGCAAAAAAATCAAAATATTCAGAAAATTGCCTTTAAAGTCCAAATTAAGTTCTTAGCAATGCATATTACTAATCAGAAAATACATTTTAATATATATTTACAGTAGGAAATTTACAAAATGTAAAAAAATTACACTTTATGGAACATGATCTTCACCCTAATGATTTTTGTCATAAAAGACAAATCGATCATTTTGACCAATACAGTGTATTGTTGGCTATTGCTGCAAATATATATGTGCTACTTATGACTGGTTTTGTGGTCCAGGATCACATACGTGTAATTCTGTCCACAAAAAAAGGTAACGAACTACAGTATATTACAGATGTTTGAACCATATTCATGCTATGCACAAGTGCTCTATCAGAGAGGATTGGTGAAGCTGCCAAATGAATCGCATGTAGCCTCAGGATTGTTGTGTGTGTGGACCATCACCAGACCCTTAGAGCCACTGACACATCTCTGATTAAACCAGGGAGTATTACTAATGAGGAGTTCTTCTCTAGCATCTACTAGGCTCTTTTTAATTAGAACTAACATGACATTTTACCACAGAACTGGTCAATACTCCTAAACCGTGTGCAAATCCAATAAGGCTGGTAAAACATATCTTTGAGATAATAATCACTTAATTACCTGGGCTGTAAACAAGTCTGTCTCGTTTAAAAAGTCACACCTTCTCCTCAGTGGGGATTTTAGTTATCTTACAGCAATTAATAACCTCTCTTGGGGATTGCTTTCAGCTCTTTTGATAAATCCTCTTTGGCAGGAAGGTAAGAACTGAATAAATTGCTGAAGGGTCTGTACTATCAGGCTTTGGCAACTATGAGGAAGTACAACTTCAAACATTTTTGCATAATATATGGTTGAAAAAAAAATGTAAGTTTTAATTTGTATACAATGACCTCCTCTTGAAGTATTAATGAACGTTTAATGCAAAGAATATACAGTGCAAATTCTTTTTTTTCTTTCACATTTTTTGTTGCTGCCTTAACTGCTATAATTTACTTTTTGTTTCCTCATCAATCTACACTCCACACACCATAATGGCAAAGCAAAAGGTTTTTTTTTTACATTTTTGCAAATGTATTAAAAAAAAATAATAATAATTAAATGATTCTATTGCATAAGTATTCATACCCTTATCTGGGAAAGTTAAAATTGAACTCAGGAGCATTCATATGCTTGTAGATGTTCCTAAACTTCGAGTGTTAAGTTAACCTGTTGCAAATTCAATTAAATGGGTATGATTTGGAAAGGCACATGTCTTAATGAAAGGTCTAACAGCTGAAAATGTATATCAAGGCAAAAACCAAGCCCTGAGATAAAACCAAAACAAAAAAAAAACAACAACAGCTGCCTGTAGAGCTTAACTGGATTGCATCAAGCCACACATCTAAAGAAGAATTCAGAAAAAAAAAGTCTGCTGCATTGAAGGTTCACAGAAGCAAGTAGTCTCTGTTACCCTTAACGGAAGAAGTTTGAAATGATCACGACTCTTCCTAGAGCTGGCCTCCTGAGCAACTGATGGAGAAGGGCCCTGGTTAGAGTGGTGACCAAGGACCTAATGGTCACTCGGTTACACTTTATTTTGATAGTCCACTTTAGACATTCTACTAACTGTAAGTAAATTTGTAGCTATATGTCAACTACTTGTCAACTACATATCAACTAAATCTCATTATTTGCAACTACATGTCCACTAACTCTCCGAGTAGACTTTAGGGTTAGATTAGGGTAGGTTTAGGGTTAGTTGAATAAGCTGACAAAGAAAGTGTTAGAAGATATTAAGCACACAGTCTACTAATACTCTACTAACTGCTAGTTGACATTTTGTTGCAAAGTTACTTACTGTTAGTAGAATATCTAAAGTGGACTATCAAAATAAAGTGTTACCGGTCACTCTAGTTAAACATCACTGCAACACTCCACCAATCCAGATTTATTGTGTTGTGGCAATACTCAATACTCTCTTCGGTAAAGACATGAAAACACTTGAAATTAGCAAAAAAGCACCTAAAGGACAGTCTAATAATACTCTAATGAGAGTTAGTTGACATATAGTTGCAACGTTACTTATTGTCAACAGAATGTTCAAAAGGGACCATCAAAATAAAGTGTTACCATATAATTTTATTCAGGCTAAAAAACGTATGTGCTCCCCTGCTTATAGACAGCCGAATGTGAATGTCTTTCCGTGGCAGAGCCTGAGCTTGAACCCAATCAAACATTTCTGGAAAAATCTGAAAATGTCTGCCAGGCCCCATCCAAGCAGAGCTTGAGAGGTGAAGAGGTGAGCTGAAGAATGGCAGATGTTGATGTGCAAATCTTGTTGCATCAAACCCAAAAAGTGTTGAGTTAAGGGTATTAATGCTTATGAAATAATATTTAGTTTTTTTTTTGTTTGTTTGTTTTAATATATTTTTTTAACAGTTTAACATAAGGCAGCAACATAACGTGAAAAACTGTATATGTAGCCATTTACAGTGTTTTGTCCCATGAATCAGGTTTCTGAACAAATCGACTGAGCAAATGATTCACTGACTCACTTAAAGATAATCAAGTGTTTTATTCCTGAAGAACCTGTGTTTTTAAGTTAAACAAATGGTTGAATGAGTCATTCATAAAGACAGCTTAACTACTGAATCGCTGAAAAAAATACAAACCATATTTTTGGTGAACTGGCCCTGTAATAAAGACCACAAATATACCATGAAACCTGGTAAAAGCATTTTCTCTCTTGAGCTTGCTATTAAAATTTCTCAGTTTAAATGGGCAAAAACAAATTGTCGACAAGAAGGTAAATGCTACTGACATGCGCTGGCACAAATTGAATTTTTTTCTTCTGTGTTCTCTCTGTTTAATAATTCCCTCTCCTGGCTTGGGGAAACTCCATTTCTGACCCCAGACAAGAGCTGTGATAAAGCAATTAAGTGAATTCTGTGTGGGTGGCTCAGGTTGACAGGCCCAGTCTGGGAAATGGCAGACCCACCAAACTGCCAGAAAAGAAGCCTGCTGTCAGCCTGCCGTAGACTGACACACTCCTTCACATGAAAAGGAATCAATTTGTTTGATGGCTCTGAGTCAGTCATTGAGACAGGCAGGTATGTACTTAATGGACAGCATAGATTACATTTTAATAAGATTTTCTACCTTTGGAATAAATGACCAATCTGTGCCTTTGGCATTTCTCCTATAGAGCAGCTGTTTGGCTAGCTTGCAAAACTTGCTAAAATGTAGTTTTTATTTTATATGTCTTCAAATTAGCAACATCGTTCCACTCTAAATGGAACATAGATGTCAGATGGGTTTTAGAATTAATTTCAGATAGACAATCAGAGTTCCCCATCTAGATACAAGTGCAAGGTCTCTATATATTGAGATATGCATGCCTATGAAGTAGTTTAATACCATGCTCATGCTTGTCATTGTAATCCTGTTCCTTTAAAAGTTTCCAACCAAAGGAACACAATATAAACTGAATGGAAAGTGCAGAGCCTTTTATAATGACCCATATTGCATGCAATCACATTACATGCTTTTATCTTGGGCTCCTTTCATAAATCTCTGTGAAGTTAAGCACTGATATTTCTGAAACACTGTATTACCAAATCCAATATTACTACTTTTATTAAATTCAGAAGGTTTAATAACTTTCAGCGCCTTAAGATTTCATGCAATTTCCATGTCTGACAAACTTATGGACAGACTAGTGAAAATTTCAGCAGGTTTGGTCCTGCACTTATAGTGATATATTCATGCTAGTATATACAAGTATATACTTGATATATGCATGCTAGTTTGGAAAACAGGCTTTGCTCCAATTGCAAAAATGCAAGCGTAGCTATGGACCCTCTGGACACTATTGCCATTCATTTTAAGGAAAAAAATGTTCAAAATATATTTATGTTCCACAGAAAACAAAAGTCACACAGTTTTTCATTTTTGAGCAAGCTACCCTAAGTTACAAAATTGCCCACCTTATTCTTAAACTCTGGTTCATTAGATGCTACAAGGAAATAATGGGAAGAATAACATGCGGTAAATGGTAAAACTTTGGTTTGTACTACAAACCAGTGAGTTCATAATTGTAACAAAAGTTATTAATTTAAGCACAATAAACTATGTATAATTAATGGTTATTAATTACACATACTTTATACACTTCTCTGAAACAGCCGAGTCAAAAATAAACCGAACCAATGCCCTCGTCCAACGAGTATTAGCCGCTTTTATTCTAACTCTAAGAAAAATCAACTTCCTAGCCTTGAAAATTAATCTTTCCCACTGTAATTGGCTAAGTTACAGGACTGGATCAGTTTTGTAACGAAATCAAAGCAGTTTAAGTGACGTGATATCTGTGAGCAATGAACACAGCAAGAAATTCATTTGTGAATACAAGATGTGGGTTTATTGAATACGTAAAAGGGGAAAATAAACACTAGCTAGCAAATAAACGAACACTAAACAGACAACACATAAAACAAAGCAAGAGAGAGGGAGAGAGAGAGTGAGTGAGGAGGAGAGAGAGAGTAGACTGGCAATCTTTTACATCAGCACAACCAAATCGTCAGGAAAACCTGAATCTCCTTGACCTACAAGGGGCACAGCTTCCTTATTGCATCTAATAGTTAAATGGTTACTTGCATAATGGTTTCCTTTTGTGTGGTGCTTACGCAAGGGTCCAGATGCCAGCTCAAAGGTAGTCCTGATGATGTAATGGAGATGGAGCCTTCGTTGTTCCATTGATCGGCTGATCGGATGGTTACCAAGGGGCTGAGGTGTAGATGCCAGGATAGAAAGAGAGAGTCCGGCCTCATGTTGGGGGGAAACCGCATGTGGCTGGGCCATGGGTTTGCCCCACGGCCTTTCCGTGGAGGACCTCCACGATAACTCTGAAGATCTTTCAGAAGAAGAGGAGAAGAGAAGAGAGAGGGCCGGAACGGGGTGTGAGCCCCTTTAAAGTCTGGACAGAGTCACACCTTCCCAAGTAGTTCCGACCAATGAGAAGGCTGGCTTTCTCAGTGGGAGGTTTGAAACTGGGTCTTCGTTTTATGGCCCTTTGTTTCAGAGACATGTCAGTTTGCATATTTAAATCAATAGGGGTTCAGGCCAGAAATACTAAAGATTATTAGAACGTTAATATGTTGCACCGGTATCAGTCTCTAATACACAGCGTCTTTCAGGAAATCTACATACGAGTCAAAAGAGACCAAACATGGCATATACTGTATGTGGTTACATTAGCATCCTATCAAGACACAAGCATAAAACGGTTATAAAGTAAGAAATACAAAGTAAGGAAGACAAAGGACATGGACAGTCGTAATATACACACACTGATATATGGGCTATGTGTCTTCGTTCACAGAAACGTTTGTCTGTGAATGAAATAGGGAAGAGTCCATTTCTATGAGCATTGTGTCTTTCCTATGGGGGGAGGTGAGTGAAGAAAAACAGTCTGCCTGCATAGTTGCAGATTCTCCTGCGTAGTTTTACGTCGTAAACTGACATTATCAGTGGTTGCTAGAAGCGTCCTGGTTGAGACTTTGTCACCCACTGTTGGGTTGGGGTGAGGGGAAGTCTGCTTCTTTGTTAACTGAATAAACCACTGATTTGGTTAAATCTAATGAACCATTGTCTGATTGGTCCCTACCCTACATAATTAAGATAATACATTAAAATGAAACGGTAAGACTCACCAATTTGCAAAATCAAGTTGCAAAATGATCCGTTATATAGAGCTAAAAATAGCTGGACATGGATGAAACAGGAAGCCGGACCCATAAAATTTACAAATGGGAAAAATAGGTGGAGAGGGAAACCCAGACTATAGTTTTGATTGTACACTCACCATAATATTAAAACTACCAATTCATTATGGACAATCTGTTTTAATTTCTCCCACATTATTTTTAATGTCCAACCAGATGCAGCCTTGCAGTTCACAGAGACCTATGGGAACACAAAGACAATTTTCTGCCCCACCACTCAACCCAAACAGCCCATCAAAGCAGGGAGGGACAATAAATAAATAAACAGCAGAATTTCAGATTGAGCACTGAACAGAATGACTCGTCTTTCTTCCTCTTCAATGCCTCACTACAGCCTGCCAGCAGCAGCTTCCTCTGGACACACCGGTGTAGGATCTTTTTAAGCTGAGAGAGCTGCTGGCTCAGCAGCCAGAACTGAATCCAAGCAAAGTGCTTTCTAAAAGGCCCTCAGAGTCTGTGATCGTCCACACATCCTCGGGGGCCTCCATGCTAATGCAGCTGCAGAGTGGGTGATGCAGCTGTGATCGAGAGTGCTTTCTGATGAACAAACACCCGACGGTGTTTATCTTCAGCTAGCTCCATCTGCCAGAATGCGCCTAGATCTCATTCAGCTCCCTGATCAGGACACCCTGGAGTCCCATGTGGCGCTATTCTGAACAAGTACAAAGGTGATAATGAGTCATTTATGGCCTCTGGTGGTTCGTGCTTCTGAAGATGTTCATTTTGTGTGCAAATTAATGATGCATGCTTTCGAAACATGTTATGAGCAACTTCTTCCTTCTTGTTATTTTGACCTCTGCCATGAATCAAACGAAGCATTGGGAATTGCATTTGCGGTAAAGAGATCATTTACAACAGACTTGATAACATGATTCCCTATTTACATCATCACCGCTAATTGACTCTACTTTTAAAGTCGTTTTTGCACTGTATTTTTCATTAGGGTGACCATACGTTCTCTTTTTCCATGTCCTTGCTGAGATTACTAAATTGCCTAAAATGTCTGGGTTTTGGGACTTCGACAAAAAAAAGTGTTTTGACCAATAGCACATTGACTTTGTACATAATTGACTAATCATGGAGCGCAAGAAGGTCTTCAACGTGCTAGTAAGCCTATGGGCTAGACTTTCAGTTTATTAGCCGCTGCAGAGAAATAAAGAGAAGAATAACAACATCCAGTAAATAGTAAATCTGTTTGCACTACAAACCGGTGTGTTCATAATTAAGATAATACGTTAAAATAACATGGTAAGACACACCAATTTGCATATCAAGCAGCAAAACAGCTGGATGCAGATGAGACTGGAAGTCAGACCCATAAAATGTACAAATGGCTACGCCTATTCTTACCGGAAGAAAACGGTGGATAGAAAACAGACAAAGCAATGCAAATATGCATACATACTGTATAATGTATAAGGACTGTACAGAGTATATCAACAGGAAAACAAAACAAATTTAGAGGGCATGTCCTGGAAAAATCAGACGTATGGTCACCCTACTTTAATTTCCACACACATCTATGCACATACAACAGAAATCAACAATCATTTTAGACAGCTTAGAACAAATATGCATACACTGTCACAATAATGACAAACCATCTGTGACATATTTGGAGGGAAGGTTGAAGGAAAACAAAGATTGATGTGCGTATCAGGGCTGGAATTATTACTGCGACTGACAGTTATCTAATTATCATAGTTACATCCAGACGCTGATACACTGGTGGAGGTGGGGTGTGGACTGTTCTCTGAACAGAGGAAGCACAGCAGCCTGGAAAGTCGTTAAAAGATCTGAATGAGAAAAACATGAAATTAATATTAATCACAGCAGCCTTAAATAAATGAGCATTCAGATTCATTCCCAGTTGCAAAACCATTTCACACTGTCATTTTCCAGAATAGAATCTAGCAGTTTGTTGCATGTATTAATGGATATGATGCCGTTTATGAGCATGTTTATGCGTGATAACAATCTGCGAATTTGTTGTGTTATTGGTTTTGCTAAAAACATTTGTCTCTTGTAGGTATTTGTGAGTAATTTGACATGCACGCATGCTAGTTACAATTTCAGAGGGGAAAATTCAGACTAAGAATAAAATGCATGTAGACACATTTTCAAATTCATCCTATTATTATTATTAGTGACTGTCCTATAAGAAAATACAACCCAGTTTTTATTTTTTATTCACCTTACCTTACGTTTTAATGTTAAGATAAAAATAATGACAGTGTCGCGTTGGATCTGACGTCATGAAATGACGTATGAGTTTTTACACTGCTCTCACGGTAATTCAAACATATTTTACTAGGTGTAATTCGTATGAATGACCACACCTAACCCCACCCTAAACCTACCCCTTACAGAACTAGTGCAAAATCATGATTTATAGTGCATATTAGGAGCTAAAACACAGACTCAACCAATATGTGACTGTGGCACATTTGGTACAGGCACGCATTGCTGCGTTTTTATTACGCTGCTTGAGGTGTGTATTGTGGCTGTTCAGAATTCAAATATCCAGGCAGTGTCGCTAAATTAATGCTCTATCATCTTGGAAATATCCCCTACACCAAACCCATCCTAAACCTACTGCAAAATTATATAAAAATGCATTTGTTGATGCAGCCGTGCTATTTTAACTTCCTCCTGTGGATTTGAGCTGTCTTGTTGAACCATAGTTTCACAGGGTTCGCACCGGATCTCTTCATCACTCAAGTGCAATGGCAATGCCATATCTCGTGAGCTACCAAGCAAACCTACTGCAGAGCAAACTCATGCATATGAAGCTGTTTTATGTGATGACAACATTCAAAAGCAAGGGCGTAGGTTTGTTTTTGACATTGGTGTGGACATAAACCCAAGTGAACACCCCCTCTAGTGTTCATTTCAACTGGAAACTGCAGTGATTCGTACATATAAGTAGGTTTTTTCAGTTTTACAAAAATGTATATTGAGGCACACATTTCCTATGTTGAATAATAACAGTAAATATAAAAACATAAAAAGTGAAGTCTGTGAAAGATGTGAATAGTCACTAATATGTAAACTGTGCTAGTGGCAACACCACTAAAGCAGTTTGTTCTGATACTGAGAATAATGATCGGATGCTCAACTGGAGTCTGTTGATATGATGCACCTGTAGCCATAGCCAAGACCCGCTCGGCCGTTAAATGTTACAATATTCCAGTAATAGATGGCCTGCAGCTGGAAAGAAGACCTGAATACCAATAGCCTGATTAGATGGATTGTGGTTAAACTGAAAACTTGATCTCACCTTCTCTTTCTCGTTCTCTCTCCCACTACCATTCTGTCCTTTCAGATGTTCTTTTTTTCTCTTGTCTCTCTGGTTGTTACATTCAGAAGTGATCATCCCCATACAGTATAGAAATAATGTCTACATCCTATGTTTTCAATTATCAAATAAACAAGAAGAGCCAGGAATTAACATTTTTTAAAGGGATAGTTCACCCCAAAATAAAAATTCTATCATTAATTAGTTACCATCTTGTTGTTCCAAACCTGTAAGAGCTTTGTTCATCTTCTGCCTTGGACGTGTCAGTTGCATTGCTGTCTATGCAGGGTTTGGAACAACATGAGAGTGAGTAATAAATGAAAGAAATGTCATTTTTGTGCGAGCTATCCCTTTAAGTAAATAATATGACTTGTAAATGCAAGACTTTTAAATCTACAGAGATGAGAGGCTTTTCACAGAGCGCTCTTTGTTTACAGAGCGTGTTTGCAGGTGCATTTGGTTTAATTTGCGCTGATGAACCTTGTGCTGATTTATGCCGATTGATCCCTAGCAAGAGGTTGTGATCAAAGTATCTTGGGAGCAAAGTGTCCATCAGGTGAACTCCACGAAAACGTTCAAAGGGCTCTTTGAAGTGGTTATTTTTTGCACTTCTGTTTGGAATGACACTAGAGCGTGGTTCCTATGATTGTTTTCCCTTCAAAGTGCACTGTGAAGGCATCATTTATGTCATTTCTCTCTCCGTCAGTTGCAGCTTGTTTGCTGAAAGGGTGTTTAATGACTTTGGCACATTGTGTCTCAGCAGTGAGATGTTGTCTGAGCAACGGTTACTGAATTTGTGAGACAGATTACTTCTGAGGAGAATTTATTTAGGCTACTCACCTTATCATTAGTATTATTGATTAGAGATTGTTCACTTTCACTCTAAATCTTTCTCTGCTGTCACATTTGCCTTGTCATCATTTTATTGATGTAAACTCTTAAAGGCCTGATTTTTTCCAGTCATCATTATTCGTGAGCATTATTCTATAAATCTAATTCATTTCTGCCACCAGTATCAGATTCTGCTTCTATTTGCTTAAATGTAACTGGCTTTTATATAGTGCAATAGAGATCCAACGTTACTCATCCATCCCATCTTATGTCTTTTCTTCCTATTGAACCTGTCACAAACTGCATACAAACTAAGCATTTGGCATTTCAAATTTTAAATATTGACAGCTGTTGGGTTTAGAACTTTACTGACCTTTTAACCTTCCGTTGCGGTTGTGTATTGGGCCTCCATGATCCTTTGATCAGACTCTGCTTTGGAGCCTTAGAGCTGCTGTTTGTTTACATTACATCATTTATACATGCAAAATTAATGAATAAAGAAGGAAGTGTAGACATCTGTGAACTGAAACTATTCAAGAGCATGCAGTAAAAGGATTCCAGGTTGTCCAACAAGTGAGAATTTTAACAAATGTCCAGATGGTGTTAATTCACAGAAGCAAAACGTCTGAAGTGTTCTGCAGTTGTTATCTTTTTTTTTTTCTAACAATTATGGCCATACCATTATAATTTTAGCTGGTAAAAATACAACTGAAACTTGCATTGCAGTAATTGGCCCCAAGATGAGCTCTTATTTTTGTGTTACTTGGCCAGACTATCTGCCCGACTGTCAGTGGAAATATATGACTCTCATTTTAAGAAACTTCAGGGAGAGCCTTGTTTGGGTTGGTACATGTTGTATATTTCATATTAATTGAAGCAATAGTGTTATCAGATTGAGTGCAGTTGTGTTAAATGGGAACATGGCTTATATCTGTGCATGGCAGAATGTGGCTGGAGTTGTACAATAGAATATGTGAAGAGTGTGTATCAGAATCAGGTCAGGTAAACAAACAGCTGCTCTCTGGCTATTTACGGTAAAGGCTTTGGTAGAGATGAAGAACAACTAAACAAGTTTTCAGGGCAAACCTTGTAAAGAATAACATTTCATGCTTGCAGGTCAAAAAAACATCCATGGATCATTGTCAGCGATTGCTTATGATACATTATATGGCCAAAACTATGCTGACACCCCCTTCTAATTAATTTATTTGAAGGTGTCCAGTTAGGTTCAGACTTGGGCTTTGTGCAGGCCAGTCAAGTTCTTCCACACCAGACTCAGTAAATCATCTCTATTTAGACCTTGCTCTCCTCACAGGGATTTATGATAGAATAAAAAATGGCCTATGAAAGGCTCTCACAAACTGCTACAACAAAGTTGGAAAAACAGTTCTCTAGAGTGGCTTTATATGCTGTAGCAATACTGTTTTTCCTCACACAAATTACCATAACAGCCAAATCTGTTCATTAGAAGAATGTGTTCACATGCACATGGCATACTTTATTCATTATATGTCTGAGTTTTTTTCTTGCAATTGCAAGTTTAAATCTTTTTTTCTCAGGAATGTGAGATATAAACTCACAATTGTGAGTTATAAAGCCAGAATTGTGAGATGTAAACTCTCAATTCTAAGAAATGAAGTAAGATTTGCAGTTTACATCTCGTAATTCAGACTTTTTTTTCCTCAGAACTGTGAGATATAAACTTGCAAATATATTTTTAAGTATTGCATGATATGAACTTGCAACACTGAGAAATAAAGTCAGAATTGTGAGACATAAACACACAATTCTGACTTTTTTCCAGAAATGCTCATTTATATCTTAGAGTTGTGACTTTTTCTCAGAATTCAGCAATTAACGTGCAATTACGTCAAAATTGTGAGATATAAGCTAGCAAATGTGAATTTATAACATGCAATTAAGTCAGAATTGTGAGATATAAACTCACAATTGTGAATTTTTTTCACAAAATTCAGCAATTGTGACCTTATAACATTCAATTAAGTCAGAATTGTGAGATACACACTTGCAGTTCTGAGAAAAAAAATTTTCCCCTCAAAACTGGACGTCATAACTTGCAACTACAAGTTTATCTTTCACAATTTTGAGAAAAGAGTCAGAATTGCGAGGAAAAATAGACAGAACTGCAAGATACAAACTTGCATTTGTGAGAAAAAAAAGTCAGAATCACAACTGAGGCAAAATACTGAGAACAGTTAAGGCCTCTCAAGACATTGCAGGTGCATTGTTGATGTTTTGCAACACAATAACGAGACTGGATGTATTTTCTGATGACCAACATGGCTTTGGAACCAAGTTGATTTCTTTCATGGTCTCCAACTAGTCTTCAACACACCGTGTGCTTTACGTTTTATGTATGAAATGCAATGGGATTCTTCTTGTTTATTAAATGAAAAAAATCCTACCCAGAATAGATATTGGGGAAATGCTTTATGACCTTGTAGACATACCAAAATGTCAAGTCATTCAAAGAAGAATGAACTAAACTCAGTTGTAATGTGCTTTATACAGAGTCATATTCAACATATTCCTTTTCCAATCCATCTTCTAGGAAAACCCTTTGAGAAAGGGCTAGTTTAAGTGTTTTCTGCCATAAATCAAACATATGGCATTATAAAGTGATATTAGAGCAACCCAGAATGTCTAGATAAGAGTATGTAGAGACATGTTTTTGAGAAATGGTTACGCTATAGGGCAGAGCACTGTAAATGTAACCCTGGAGATGTAAAATAAAAATTGTTATAATGCAAATAAATATGGAGTCATAAGAAGTGAACAAGCAAAAGCAGAGTAAATTGCCTCAGATCTGAAACAATTTTTCTGACCTCTTTTGAATGATTTCGAGAGGTTTTATTCTACACTATCACTAGAATACACAACCTCATGTTCACTGTAACTAAATGGATCAAATATTTACGGTAGGACTTTCCAGCTCTGCATCATTTTGGGAAATGATGGCCTTCAGCGAATGTTCAGTCCTGCTGAAGATGCAGAAATAGTCTTTTGCAAACTGTAGTTCATAATGGATTTTTGTAGATATGCAAGCCTGCCTCAATTGAATGGATGTAATACAATGCCAGCAAGAAAAGCACTACTATCGAAAAATCAAGACAGCTTTGCATAAAGCTGAATAGTGACAAGAGAAGGAAAAAAATGTCTTGGAAATTATTTTCTCATGGTGACTGAATAATATTAATTTTGCCATTTTCATTAATGAATATGATAACAGACAAAAGACACGCTAAAAGTTCTCATCTTTATCAACAAGTGAGCATATCAGTATTGGATTTTTTAAATTGATGGCTAAAAGTGATAATTTTACACATAACACAAGACGTCTTTCTTATCAAAAATAGTAAACTGTTTAATTAGTCAAAATTCAGCTCAAAATCCAACTGCAAATTCAACTAATATCTGAGGGATGAAAATGTACATCTCTGCAAACAGTAACGGTTATGGATTGACAACTAGACTGAATCTGAAACTGCAATGATTGGGACAAAATGGGGACAAAAAATCTGATATTGTAAATAGATATTTGCATTACGTCTTAAGAGTGTAATGCAAAGTATGGAAGCCTGTTTCCACCACGGAATAAAAAAATATAAAATAACTTTTTATTTCGCAATTCATGATACAAACTAACCTAACCCAAACTCGCAATTCTGACTTTTTTTTTTTTTTTTCACAGAATTGTGAGAAATAAACTTGCATTTGTGAGTTACAAAGCCAGAATTGAGAGATAGAAACTCGCAATTCTGAGAAATGAAGTAGCAAACTCAGAATTGCGAGATATAAAGTCAGAATTTGCAAGATATAAACCACAAATCTGACTTTTCTCAGAATGGCATAATATAAACTTGCGATTGTGAGTTATAAAATCAGAATTGTGAGACAAACTCGCAATTCTGAGAAATAAATCCTATATATATATATATATATATATATATATAAATCTCGCAATTGTGTATTTTTTCTCAGAATTTCGAGTTTATATCTTACAATTCTGACTTTATAACACGCAATTAAGTCAGAATTGGAAAGTATGAACTTGCAATTCTGAGAACCCATTCCACCTCAAAATTGGACTTTATAACTCACAATTGCGAGTTTAATATCTCACAAGTTTAAGAAAAAGAAAAAAACTCTTTATATCTTCTAATTCTGACTAAAACTGAGTTTGTATCTGACAATTCTGAAAAAAAGCATAGACTGTAAAAACATGGATGTAGTGTCAGTGACGTCACCCGTAGGTTTCTGAAGAGCGTTTTTGAAGCAAAAGTTGGGCGGGGCCTGTTGTTGCTATTTTGGAAGCGCGTCACTCCAGGAAAATAGAAAATGGACAAAGAGGTGGGAGGTGGGTGGAGCTAAAATGTCTGGTTGCTGAAACCAGAAAAAATAATGCTGATAAAGTAACACCCTAAGGAAAAACAAACGCAATAACACGGTTGAGATGCCAAGTTCAACTGCTGGAATAAGCTGAGGTAATGTGACGGCTGCCTGACACCTGTCACTCAAGTGGCCACGCCCTTAATCATGCAGAATTTTAATGCTTAATATAATTTAAACAGGTGAGTTAGAAAAAAATTCACCCCCCTCAGAGTTGTCATGAAGGGCAAAACTAGCTGTAAAAAGCAAAACCACTTTTGTACCAGGCTGTAAACATTTATCTGTTATAAATTTGAACATTTTAACACAAGAGTCTATGGGGAATTGCTCCCTTTTGGAGCCAGCCTCAAGCGGCCAGCCGATGAACTACAGCTCCAGTCACTTCCGTATTGTTTCAAGAGGGAGAGCGGGAGGTTGCCACTTGGAAAAAAGTCAGAGTTGCAAGTTTATATCTCGTCATTCTGACTTAATAACTCTGAGTTTATATCTCACAATTATGAGAAAAGTCAGAATTGTAAATCTATATCCTGTCATTCCGACTTTATAAGTTGCAATAACTTTTTTTTTTTTTTAGTGGAAGAAATGGGCTTCCATAGCCAAGTAATGGTCTATGTAATGGTTTGTAATGTTTTTTTTAACCTACTCCTACTCTAACTCCTACATTTAGAAGTTGTTTCTTTTAGAAGAAATAACCTCATGCCTAAATTTACCTATGACTGTTCAGCAATCTGACACACAAAAATTATTTTCTTTATTTCCTCTGTGCAGAATTTCTTTACATGTATGATTCTTGATATGTTTTTGCACGTACAGGCCACCACAGAATTTAAACAGAATAACATCTGGACCTTGACTTGAAATTGACAAATAATCTATTATCTAGCAATACTGCTGAAATGACAATCCACTATCCACTAGCAAAAATTCAACGTTTCCATAGGGAGTACTGCATTTAGTATCACAGAACAAAAATTAAGCCAAACACAGAAACACATAGAACAAGGCATGGCTGAAAGAAAAGAGGGTTGGCGAAACAAAATTTCATTTTCACCTGAAATAGTGGGAGAGAACAAGAGTGAAAGAGTCTGACTGGCTGTCAGGCAAATGATGGCCATTAAAACAGGGGGCCTATACGTGCTGTCAGGCCTCAGCCTCTCTGCTCTGCCTTTCTACACTCACTAATTAGAGTCCCCTGTCTCGACACCCTTCTCTTCCTCTTACTTCCTTCTGCAGTGTGTGTGTGTGTGTGTGTGTATGCTTGGACAGACACCTGAGGCAGCCGTACCGGACGCTGCTGCTGTTCATGGTGTCAAATCGCACACTGCTCAGAGTAGCTGCTAAATAAAACCCATATCACAGCTCCTGACTGATGTCTTCACACACATCTCTGGCATCTTATCAATGACTATTCATTATGATATGTTTTTGATTTTTATGTATGTACAAATCTCAGTGTGAATGACTTTACCATACATTTTTACAAAAGGTTGTTTTTAAAAATAAATGTTTATAATGTTTAACTTTTTGTTATATGGTTTTTCCTCTCTCACACAGGCTGCAAGAATATCTCAGAACATAATTCTGTTCTCAAACAAATTTGCTTATTTGCTAATGCAGTATTATGGCTCAGACAACCACAGAAAAACACAGTTCTCCAGCAAAGAGGCCCAAACAAATGGCTTTACAATCAGCACAAGTCAATGGTGCTGGTAAATGAAACTCCCATTTAGACCCCAATTGACTGCGCTGTTGGTGTAATGGCTGTCCACTGAATAAGTAAGTCTCTTTTTTTCTGCTTCTTGCTACTTGCTTTCTCTCTTGGGGTGAAAATCAAAGAGCTGTGGATGTGTGAGAACTGGAGTACAGCCAGTTAGACTTACCACATCTTACCACAGATGCTTGTTATCCTGTCTGTTCACCTGGAATGCCCCTGGAAACATGGATTTACAGTTTTATAGCTACAGTCAATTGTATAGGATTGTAAAACGTCCCAATTGAAATCTCCCAAAAACTGGCAAAAAGGAACAATGCCTCTATACAAAATATAAATCTTGACCTCTAAGGATGAAAATAGCGGTGTCTGACGACACTCTATCTGGAAGTACTTAAACACATTTTCCCCTTTGCCTGATTATATAATCACCAAAATTAACAGAACAAATCAAACAAACCACAAAGAAATGAATAAATAATCCAATATTTCAGAATTTCGATAATCAAGAAACCTGACTATGAAAGTAACCCATTTCTTCCCTTTTTTCTGCTGCTGATTCAAGAGTCTCACATGTGTTGCTAGCTAGGGCAACTTTCCATAGTTAATCAGGCCAAGAAAACAGTGCAACTGACCAACATTTTTCATTGATGGTGTCCTCCCTCAATTTAATTCTCACTGGTCAAAAGCGAAGCCCTTCTGC
This sequence comes from Cirrhinus molitorella, assembly GCA_033026305.1. Classification (NCBI taxonomy): domain Eukaryota; kingdom Metazoa; phylum Chordata; class Actinopteri; order Cypriniformes; family Cyprinidae; genus Cirrhinus; species Cirrhinus molitorella. Next base: position 22,911,272 of record CM065122.1, on the reverse strand, counting down.
ACTGACACGGCCTAGATGTTCACTCGCTGGAACTTCTTTAACTTTTATATTTGCCCTGTTTCTTACAATGAAAACATAAAAGAATCCTGCACTACTTGACTGAGTGTGACAAAAGCTATGATTGAGATATGATAATTAAAAGAATCTTGAAAAAATGCATCAGTTTCTGAACAATATCAAGCAGCACAACCCTGAAAATAAGAAGAAATGTTACTTGAGCACCAAATCAGCAAGATGCTGGAGACTGGAGTAAACTTTTAAATGGCAGTGTAAAATTATTATTATTATGCATAATTAAATATAGTGTGTGTGTGTGTGTGTGTGTGTGTGTGTGTGTGTGTGTGTGTGTGTGTGTGTGTGTGTGTGGTTTTAAGGTTTTTACATTATTACGGTTAGACCAAAAGACCCTGACCCTGCACTACAAAACCAGACATAAGGGTCCTTTTTGTGAAACTGAGATTTATACATCATCTGAAAGCTGAAATAAATAAGTCAGAATAGGCAATATTTGGCTGAGATACAACTATTTGAAAATCTGGAATCTGAGGGTGCAAAAAAATCGAAATATTGATATAATCACCCTTAAAGTTGTCCAAATAATCCTTAGAAATGCATATTTCTAATCAAAAATTTAATTTTATATATATTTACAGTAGGAAATGTACAAAATATCTTCATGGGACATAATCTTTACTTAATATCCTAATGATTTTTGGCATAAAAGATAAATCAATCACGTGATCCAGGGACACATTTGAATCCTTAATATTAAGCATGAATATGAAGATTTTCAAATAATGTTATTTTATAAATTATGTTATTTCATCAAAATTATTTTTGAATAGTTATTAATAGAGACATTTTTTTCATATCCAGATGGTGTAGTTACACCAACTACCAACTGGTGCTGTTAACTGTATTTAAAGACAGATCCTGTTCTGTGCCATAAAGCAATTTAAAAACACTTGTTGATTAAATCATCATCAAGTATTCTTTTCCAACATCCCATCATGCCACTCAAATTATTGAAACAAATTAACCACTATTTAATGCCAACTGCTGTGTGTTGATGCATTTATTAATCCTTCTGAGGAGATGGGCATTGGGGTTGACAAACGCGAATAAATAACTGTCATTATGAATAAATAATAAATGAAGTAAATAAATAAAAATAAATCCATAATTGAATTTCTGCCTTCATTGTGAACAGAGTAGAAAATTAATTCATCCTTGTGCAGCCCTGATGAAAAACAACGTTATATGACTAGGAAATCCTCACAGATTTGAGTTCTGACAGCAAAATTACAGCAGAAACAATTACAGCACTCATAGCACTTAAGAGCCAAAAAATAAGGTTGAAAAAGTCCTATAAATAATTACACACTATTATGTGAACCCTAGTACAAGATAAATATTTTTTAGCCATTGAAAGGTCTCAACATTCTTTAAAAAAATCTCTCCCAGTGCTTCATTAATGAGTTAATCACAAGGTTAAGAAATGCGATTAGACACATAGACAAACATATGTGATTCGCCTCTTACTGACAAATGTTTTGGCAGTAAACTTAAATCTTCAACAACTTTTAAGTCTTCAGTGTGCCTCACTCTGTCCAGGGAAAGTCTGATTATTAATTAGTCAAGCTATTAAACTCTCACAGTACAATTTAAAGCACTGTGTTTCTTTAGCCTTGCAATTGTGGGTGAATTCGAGACAGAGGTCAAATATGTGAACAGTCTGGAGGAGGAGCAATTGCTATTGGCCATTTTTTTGAGCCCAGTCCCGATCATCCCTGCAGTATCTTTTTTTTCCCCCAGTCATGTCCTTCACAATGAGTCCCATGTGGGTCTGAATGTCATAGTCATCATTATTCGCTCACTGCTCTTCAAATGGTTGAATCTGAATTCCAGCCTCCTCTCAAGATTGGCCCTGGGCTTTCATTTTTAAAGGTCAATATCTGGTCATAGTGGATTCTGTTTTCAGGGGAGGCCTCCATTTTAAGTTCAATCTCATTTTAGATAGACTATCTCCAGCGTAATATATTTTGAGCAGAACATCGTTCTAGTTTTTTCTGCATCTGTCTCTGATTTAACGGCATCTTTCTCATATATAAAACAGGCTAATGGCTGGATTTTTGATGGACTAGCTCTTGTTCAAGGTAATAACTGCTGTCCAGTTGATTAATACAGAAATGGAAACTGTTTAGCTCAGACTCTCAGAAGCCTTGATCATCATTATAAAAAAACACACACATATTCAAAGGCTATAAATCAAACACTTACACTTAGTCACATTGTTCAAATTAAAAACGTGTTTTGGACAGCATTATGTTTTCACCTACCTGGTCTCATGACAAAAATGTACCTCTTTGAACTTTTTCACAAGACACGAAATATGTACCAATAGATAACACCAGAAATTAACACCAGAGGTGGTAAAACAACAAGCACTTGTAATCGTTTTCGTACATAGTTATAATGTAAAAACATAACAAAATTGGACTTAGGACGCGGAGCCCTTGGGTATGAATTCCAGTGAAAAACATGATTCACGATGAAAGAGCTGAAAGATGAGAGATCTAAAAATAAGCTAAAGCGGCATTCTTGCGATTGTGTTTTTACGTCACATTTGCTTTTGCTTATACTACCGGGTAGGTTTAGGTGTAGTGCAGATGGTACATTATTTTAAAATGTCACAGAGTGTTACTCAATACATAATGAAAAAGATTAATGATATACTACTGAAATGTTGCAAATTTTGGATTTTACAATGAATGTGATTTACAAACGGACAAATCTCAGAGGTGGCTGTGTGTGTCTTTGATTCTGGACGTCATCTGGGTCCTCAGGGATCCTGACATCCAGCATGCGGAGGGGACAAATGATACAGCGGCTGAAAAACTGCCCCTTGTAACAGGCACTTATTCCTTTCATTTGTCACTGTGAGCAGGCCTTCTGCTGGATGAACAAATGTGCTCAATCCCTCAAGCTAATGCTATTGAACAAACACTGACAGAATGGACTATCAGCATGATACTAGATTGATCACAAATAAATAGTAAAGGTCATCTTATATCTTAACTCAGAGTGCTCTTTTCTAGTGTTCGATACATGGTTGCTCCATTGCAGCGTAGGGAATTATGACATCCAGTAAGCTGCTTAGTTGCAACTTCATGCTGGGTATCTGGCTAGATCAAAAAGTAGGGCATGGCGTTGGTATGGGTTTGATTCCCGAGGAATGCAATGCATAATCTGATAAAGTGTATATGTTCAATGCGATATAAGCCTCTTTCGATAAAATCATCTGCCAAATGCATTAAATGTAATGCATGAAATCATATTTTTCTACCTCAGGCCTAAAGTACCATGGCGATAACAGCTATAGACCATTAGCTTATCCCCCATGCTATTGATATTAGTGGTCAACAGATATAAAACAGCATATTCTTAAACTAAAATCTCCAATCCTACATTCTTTATGTGTTTACAGCTTTGCAAAGTACAGAAAGGGAACATCATCTCATCTTATATACCTCAAGCTATATAAAACCAGCTCTATCTAGCTGTTAAAAAGCAAAAAATCCTGAATATACACTACTAGCTTTTGTCCAGTAAGATTTGTACTGTTTTAAAAAAGTTTCTTCTGCTCAATAAATCGAAGGGAGGGGTTTTCTTCTGCATTTATTTGATTCAAAGTACAGAAAAAACAGCACAATTTATATGTATATAATTATTTATTTTTATTTTTTCATTTAAAAAAACGTTTTTTGAATATATTTGAAACTGTCATTTTTTCCTGTGATTTCAAAGCTGAATTTTTAGCATAATAAAAAGGGACTTATAGTGGTGATAAATTAGCATGTGCTAATGCCTGATATTAAGTTTATTTTTTAAAGTCCTATTTTGCATTACAACACTAAACTATTACTTACTTAATAATGTGAAGTTCAGTTTCTGTTCCACGGACTAATTGTATTGACTTTTTAATATGGCCAGCCTTTTAATTAAGAATATTTTCTTAAGTGATCTGTTTCCTTAAAGATAAAAAAAAGCTTCACAAATACTTTTTATAATAAAAATTGTCACAACTCGGGCATGGTAAGCTTACGGCACCTCGGTTCTTAGATTTCACAGTTTTTATTTCACATTCAGTCGGTTTTACAACAGTTAAAAAAATGACTTCTGTTGCAACCAATTATTGGATTACATGAAAGCCATCCAATAAAGGCCATTTTACTCTTGATTCACATCAGCCTGAATAAATGTGCTCAGCTCCGTTTCACGCCTCACATTGTGTTCCTTTATTCTCTCTCTGTCTCATCATGCCAAAAATAAATTAGCTGGTTAGACTCCGGCATCAACAATAAAATAGCAGAATTGCAAGGATCAGAATTTTTTTTTTATTGTTGTTGTTGTTTTTTGTATGTTTGCCTTACCTCAAGTTACATTTTTTGGCATAAATTATTGCAGAAAAACACTCTGCCAAGGTTGAAAGGGTTGTGATTACACCATCTGGAATGTATGTTTCCTCACATCACGTTTTTAGTTTGGAATATGTGGGTTTAAACCACATATTGTTAGCCTCTCAGCAATCATTTCAGTTATTCCATCCTCTTACACACGCTGTGTAATGGGTTTTTATCAAACAACCTTTTAAAGCTGCTCTTTGCTGCTCATACTGCCAATATGAGTCTAAGGTTTTATTGTGGTTTCAGTGACTTAAACAAAATGTTAGACCTGATGTTTATAAGGGATAGTTCACTCAAAAATGAAAATTCTGTCATTAATTACTCACCCTCATGTCATTCCAAACCCGTAAGACCTTCATTCATCATTGTAACACAAATTAAGATTTTTTTTTGATGAAATCCGAGAGCTTTCTGACCCTGTATAGACAGCAACGCAACTACCACGTTTAAGGCCAAATGTAGTAAGGACATTGTTAAAATAGTCCATGTGGCATCAGTGGTTCAAACGTAATTTTGAGAAGCTACAAGAATAGCTGAAATGTCAGAATTTTAATTTTTGGGTAAACTATCCCTAGTGCTATAACCGTACATTTAAAATGTATTAATTCCAATCTAATATTTCAAGATTTAGGCCAAAATATGCTTTCCATCAAGTTTTGTTTGGTGAATAAAGATGGCCTTGTTGTAGTGGTCTCAAAACTGGCAGCAGCATCATAAAACCTAGCCTGATTATCAATACGTTATTGTCTCTAATTGTCACCATTTGTCACTCCTGTAGAGTCTAACTTGTTTTAGGTAACCTAAATAGCACATTTTATGATTTAGAGTTGCTTTGCAAAGCAGACAGACAAGAGAGAGCTGGACTAAATTTCAGGACGAATTAAAAGAGTTCTTGTTAATGCAGATTTAGTTTCCTATGGCGTATCTACTTTTCTATGCACTTTGTAGTACAACACTCAGGGGCACAAATACAGGGCATGCAGCAGAATGTGTTGTGCACATAAGCTCATGACCAAATGGGGCTCCCATGAGAGTTTCATTCATATAAATAAATAAGAGTTAAAAGTTAAAAGTGCATAAAACAGAAATAAGCAGGGCCTGAACTTTTGACTGCTGGATTTTAATCATTCCTGGTGTTTCTGTGTTCATACATTTGAGTGGGAATGTCCCATGTTACTATGAGTAGTTGAAAATTAGTTAAATAAGCCATATTCTGCACTCTCAGAAAACATGTCACTGGTCCAGTATTTTTTTAAAAAGGTATACGTTTGTAAAAAGCAGGTCATATGGGTTTTCGAAAAGTGTATATATATATATATATATATATATATATATATTAGGCAGTTTGTAACATAGCTATCCTTCAGTGTAAACAGTCTGCAAAGTTGTTAATCAAAAAAGTGAATCATGAATAAAGATACTGCCTTTCAAAATAAAGGGTCGACTCTGAACCGCCTTAATGAGTAGTCATATTTTCAAATGTTCTGCCTGTTACCGATATGTCACTAGGTAACACATTAGCATAATCCCTGCCTGCCTGCAAAACACGAAACAATCTGACCTGCCCACAAACACTTCCGCTATAGTGCTTACATCGTGTCAAGAAGATGCTGTGTTTTGCCCTGTGAAAGCTAATATGTTTTGTTTTCAGTGCCATAAAAAAAAATCAGTGCAATAAGATTTTTTTTTTTGGACCAACAAGTGTCTTCAAACCACAACCTGTAAGTATAATTAATACACTATATTGCCAAAAGTATTGGGACAATCCCTTCTAATGATCAGGTTTGACTACTGCAGTAATTTCCATGAGTACTATTCTTTATGTTTAAGCATATAATGATATTCTAGGGAATCGTGTCCTTCTAATTTTGTAGCAAAAGTTTGGACAAAACCCTTTATTATTCTAACATGATAATGCCTCTGTGTATAAGGCAAGGCTCATAGAGAAATGTTTGATTTAGTCAGTGTGGAAGAACTTGACTGCTCTGCATAAAGCCAAGTCCTAATCCCAGCTGAACACCTCTGGTGTGACTTTAAATGCAGACCTTGAGGCAAAAACTCAGACCATAAGAACTTGGCTTTATGCAGACCAGTCAAGTTCTTCCAAACTGACTGAATAAAACATTTATCTATAAACCTTGCCTTATACACAGAGGCATTGTCATATAAGAATAAAAAAGGGTCCTGTCCAAATTTTTGCTATAAAAACTAGAAGGACACAATTCCCTAGAATATCATTATATGCTTAAACATTAAGATTAGTATTCAAAGAAATTACTAAAGTAATCAAACCTGTTCATTAGAAGGGGGTTTCCCAATATTTTTGGCAATATGGTGTACATTATGTGTACATTTTCAAATGAATGAATAAATAAATAAATAAATAAATAAATAAATAAATAAATATATATATATATATATATATATATATATATATATATATTTATATATTGTGTGTGTGTTAATATGTGATGTATACCTAGTGCAGCTTTAGGTTTCCAGATAAACCACAATATTACTGTCTTACTGAAAGAATTCGCTGTGAATCCACTATCTCCTAAGAATTTGTTGATTAAGACTGTCGTTGTTCTAATTACTTTGTTTAATAATAAGAATGTTTGTTTCATCAGTTAGTCACGTTAGCACTCATTAGTGAACTGTTTACAGTTTAGCAGCTAAACTTTAGCTATGGGCAAGATTCGCTTGCATTGTATATACAGAAAGACCAATCACAACAAACTTGGCTGACAGCTGACCAATCAAAGCAGAGTAGGCTTATCGAAGGGAGGGGTTTACAAACCTTAAGCTCAGAATGACTCAATGTATAAATATATTTTCTATATAGAAAATTACAATGTTTACTGACCTTAGATGCATTTAAAACTGTTGTAGGAGACTCCAACACAATATTAGCACGCTTTAAAATACCATATTACCTGCTCTTTAAAAGCACAAAAGTGTACCTTTTGAAACTGTACAGCCACAGTAACAGGTTTTGTACTTTTTTGAGAGTGTGCAAATGAATAAATCAAATCAAAGTTTGTAAGAATATGCTGACAGTTGGATATATTCAAGGTCAGGATTCCTTTGAGTGATCAGTGCTTTCAGACATGGAGCTTTAGGAGGAAATCAGCTCTCCATTTCCAATGCAGTACAGGCCCTCATTGAGCTTTCTGCAGTAGAAACCATCCACACACACACACACAGGCCAGCCCTCTGCTCTTACTGTGAATGTCCTCTTTTCCTCTCCTGTCCTTGACTCTCTCTGTCTTCCCTGAAACTCAACCTTTTCAGTGTTTATCTGACTGACTCCCTCTATCCCAGCACTCCCTCTATCCCTCTATCATATATTAGCCATTTCCCCTTCACCTCTTCAACTCATCTGTCATTTTATTTCTTGAATTGGGGTCATTTTTTCTATTATGTTCCTATTTCTATTATAATGTAAAGAATTCACCCAAAATTGAAAATTCTGTCATTAATTACTTACCCTTGTGTCATTCCAAATCCGTAAGACCTTCGCTCTTCTGAACACAAATGAAGATATTTTTGATTAAATCAGAGAGCTTTCTAACCCTGCAAAGACACCAAATGCAACTGAAACGTTTTATGGCCCAGAAAGATACGGACTGACAGTGAAGAAAATAAATAGTTAAATAAAGTTATAATTTTTGTTTTCTTCCAAAAATCTTCCAGACCTGAAACTTTTAAAAGGTAGTGTATATATTTTAGCATTAAAAGCTACTGTCAGCACCTCAGTGGAATTGAACTAAACAGGCTGACTGAAAACCCTCCACAAGTGCTGTCTAATATTGACCATTCCAAGCTATTTTCCTGTTTGTTTGAACAGACTGACAGTGAAAAAGCTTTTGCTTCTATGACTAACAATCAAGCTCATCTAACACACACACGTACACCCTCAGAAGCCACATCCATCTCCCAAGGTCTTCCTCTCTCCATCAATAATAAAGCCTCCTCACCGGCCTGAAGGATGTCTTAATGTGTGTGCGGCGCTCCTCCTCCACCGAGGGTGGGAACGGACAATCAGCTTGGCTGTGTCTCCCCTTGAGGCAGCTGGGCTGTTTGCCCTTTTGCATTTCTCTGAGTCACTGCTTCCCTAGGATACTCCCTTCCATTTTATTTCCAAGGTTGCATCCTCCTCTGCATCCTAATAAGTCTTAAGCATAAGGAGGTTATTGTGCACCTGCTGCCAGGTGATGTGTGTCTTATAAAGAGATCTGCTGTGTTAGTTTGAGCGAGGAAGATGGGCAACATTCTTCATCACCAGGGTCTGCTGGCACAACAGTGGATCTGTTAAAATAGACGTATGAGAGGACGAGGAGCAATGCTTTTCGTCATCATGGTGTACTGGCAGCCATGTGGCACAAGGGACTCTTTAATCTATGTTGGAATTGCATCCAATATCACATACGCTTACAGATACAGGATGGAGAACAGATGCATGTGCATGCCTGATGCTCATTGCAACAACTGTTATGTTTTAATAGTCAGTCCTGTTAGGATTCATTTCATTTACTGAACAGATTTTCTCTATGGTCCACAATGAGGAAAATTTGTCAGCTTTGCATAAATAAATGAATACATTTATATTATATACACTTCCGCTCAAAAGTTTGGGATCAGTACGATTTTGAGAATCATAATCAGAATGTTTTTTAAAGAAGTTTTTTATGGTCATCAAGGCTGCTTTATCTGATCAAAAATACAGAAAAACAGTAAAATGTGAAATAGTATTGCACTTTAAAATAACATTTTTCTATTTTAATATATTTAAAAATATTATGTGTCCCTGTGATACAAAGCTGAATTTTCAGCATCATTACTTCAGTCTTCAGTGTCACCTGATCCTTCAGAAATCATTCTAATATTCTGATTTATTATCAGTGTTGGAAATTGTTGTACTGATTGTTATTGTTATTTTTACTTTACTTTTATACATTTTTTCAGGATTGTTTAAGAATTAAAAAGTTAAAAAAGAACAGCATTTATTCAAAATAGAAATGTTTTATAACAATATACACCACTGTTTAAAAATTTTGGGAACAGTACATTTTTTCTTACTTTTTTATTTAGCAAGGCTGTATTAAATTGGAACAAAATAATAGTAAAGACTTACATCTTTAGAAAAGATCACTATTTTGAATAAATGCTGTTCTTTTTTATTCATAAAATAATTCTGATTCTGATAAAATATTAAGCAGCAGAACTGTAACTCATTATTAGAATGAGCTCTCAAGGACACCGAATAGTGGAGTAATGATGCTAAAACTTTAGCTTTGCATCACAGGAATAATTATTTTAAAGTATATTAAAACAGAAAACCGTTATTTTTTATTGTAACAATATTTCACAATATTACAGTTGGTTTTTTTTTCATCAAATAAGAGACTTCTTTAATAAACAATAAAAAAACGTACTGATCCCAAACTTTTGAACGGCATACATATACACTGTCAGTCAACAGTAAACATGAATTGACATTCACAGAATTCCCTGCCTGACACCTTATATTTTCTTATATATGTTATATAGTTTTTTTTCTTTTTTCTTTTTAATATTAGTTGTGTACATTAGGGTTATATCTTATCCTTTATCTATAATCTTGTTAAATTCATGTAAAGTAACATATTTTTTAAGGTAAAGTTCTGGCAACAAAAGTGATTCTACCATAAATGTCACAGATTTTCTTTTTAAAGTTTACAATAACTGATACTAATTCAGCAATAAATCAGCATATTAGAATGATTTTGGTAACATGTTATTTGACAGTCCACTTTATTAAGTAACTTTGCAACTACCAGTGTTAATTTTGACAGCAAATTTTGATTTAGTTTTAGTCATAGTCTTTTGACTAAAATGCCATTTAATTTTAGTCATATTTTAGTCATCTGAATTGTTTTTAGTTTTAGTCTAATTTTAGTCGACTAAATATCATCAGATTTTAGTCAACTAAATCTACAGTAAATTTAGTCAGCTAAAATTTAATGGGTTTAGTTACAGTGCAATGCATTTATTAAGAATTTCTCTCACTCATTATATAGGTTTGATATTACACACAGTTTAACTGCGGTGATTCACAACATGCCTTAACATTAAAATATTAAATAAAACCACTTCTCATAAAGAACATGGTCTTCTTTTCAATGAAATAGCAATGGTTATATAGGCTAATTATGCATTCTTTATAGTAACTTGTTTACCATATTCTTCATTCTTTCGAAGAGACATACTTATTTCTATAAATTAATTTAGATGAATCTTTAGGGCTATGTAAGTGATTCAGTCAGGAGCAGTGTGTGGTTTTCTGTCTTTCTTTTGTTGCTTGGTTAACATCTGTGACTCGGACAATAGCAACTAAATGTGGCTGCTATCCCTTTAAAATCACGAATGCAATGGATGCAATGTACTGATAAACTTTCTCCCTACTGTTTACGTTCATTAAGACCTAATCGGCTGTGTTTACGTGAATGCTCGTCAAAACGGACAATTTGAGATTGTCCGTTTTGACAATCTCAAACAATCTAGTCCGCGCTCAGAAAACAAGACGGAATTGAGTTCTCTCTTGCAGCGTCAAATTTATCCATATGTCTGCACTTCTTCCACATATTGACATTTCTGAACATTTTATAAGACGTGCAGCAAGTGTATTTAAGCGTGTGACCCGCCGGTTTGTACGCATCTAACCTACTACACAACAGATTAATCTCTTTACAGATCGTCCCTCCCTAACATTTTCGTCTTGTTTTTGTTCGTTGACGAAAATGTCAGTAAATTTCTAGTCATAGTTTTTGTCATTCAAGAATAATTTTTGTTTGTTATCGTTTCGTTTTCGTCTTTGAAAAATATGTCGTTGACGAAGTTTTTGACGAAAATTATTCGTCAACAACATTAACACTGGCAACCCACTGTAAAAACAAAACACAATTTGCTGAGTCAACTTAAAACGATTTGTTACATTGCTGCCTTAAAATTTTATGTTCAGTCAACTCAAATAAGCTTATTCAAGTTGAAATGTTAAGTTGTACTAAGTGACAACTCAGATATTCAAGTTGACTAAACTAAAAAAATTTTTGTTTTGTAGCAGCTGTGTGTTACTCGACTGCCTTAAATGTTTAAGTTAAATCAACTCAAATATTTAAGTTCTCACTTAGTAAAACATAAGTTGACTAAACTTTTTTTGAGTTGACTGAACTTAACGTTTTAAGGCAACCAGGTAACAAATCAACAGTAACCATTAAAGATTCCATATTTTGGTAATGTTTCTTTTTTTTGTGGCTCAAGCTGATAATTCAGAGTCTGCTGGACATAGACAAAGGCCAAAGAGGGATTCCCAACAGGTGAACACAAGATAGAACTAATAAAGCAGATGCAGCTGACTGCAGGAGTTAAGATGGAATATGTTTGGATCACGACTTGTAATGAAGTCTGACTGTACCCTTGAAGCAGAAAGCCAACGGATGGCCTCAGCAAAGCCATTATGCACAAATGTCTGAGACTAATATATATTTCATCTACAGAATAGAGAAGAATTATATCCTGACTATACTTGGCTCTTCTCTTGTACTCTGTTCCTGCATTAAGTAATTAAGATTAAATGATGATTTTATATTTTACATTTCATCTTAATGAAGATGCAAGGACAGGGCCTGCGCCTTCACAGCGCAGAAGCATAGTGTTCCTTTCATCAGCATTGTTGATTTGGCTTGCTGGCTCTATTTCAGGCAGCTTCAGACTCTCCGGGAAACTTTGTACTCAATTTTTAATTGGCATTACTGCAGCAACGTGAGCCCATTAGTGAGAGAGACGGAGGGCAACATCACAGTGCAGTATGGGAAAGTAACCTCGATGGAGGAGCAAATCTGGGTTTTATAGCTGAGGGGCACATACACACACACTAACCACATATACACACTTGTGTTTCTACCACTTTCTTCTTTTGTTTTTACACTGAAGTAAAGATACTTTCTATCCTCTAATCTTCAATCTAACCCTCACAGAATCCAGTTTACATTTCAGATCATCATGCAAGACATTTTTGGTAACACTTGTCCCAAAAAGTGTATGTACAGTTAATGCATTATAGGTATTCATAAATGAACAATAAAAATACTTCAATCTAGATTACTACAAGGCTTCCTGAAATACTCAAATCTGATTGAGCAGTTGTGACATTCCAAGGTATGTTATTCCATGATAACAACCGTCGTCATTAGAAAACGAGGAATAACACGGCCATACGGCATTTGAGGCCAACTTGGTAGTATTGTTAAAAGTGTTTTTGTTGTTGCTAATTGATGAAAAGTGATACTGTAATTGATTTAGGATTTAAAAAAAAAAAAAACATGTAAGGCATTGAATGTCCTTGCTTTATTTATGTGGTGAAAAGTTGTGTAATTAGTGATATGACTGTATGTCTTGTCTGAACTGAAGCTTTGCGTTAAATGTTTCAACTCATATCAATATTTTGTGTCTAATTATTTATTTATGTGGCAAATAGCCCTACTGTAATAAGCAGGATAAACCCCTTCAGGGTGATGCATGATCACCCTTTCGGGGTTTATTCTGCAATAACCAGGTGGAGGTGCATTATTCCTTACTTAATGCATGCTGTAAATGTTCAGTTATATATTTAATATAACAATCAATACACTTTTACCATTTCAAGTTGTAGAAATTAACATTAGTTAATATATAAAAACAGGAATTTAAATTGAACAGTTGCATTTGTTAAATCCTGTAAAAATATTGTTAATATTGTAATTGACTTGGAAAAATACGGCAAATTCTGTTCCAAGAACAAACATCTACAACTTGCATGGCCTGGGGATTAATACATTTTCAGCAAATTTTCATCTATAAGATAGATAGAACACACACACACACACACACACACAATATACTGCCAATTGTTAATCAAGTGCGCAGATGTGTATTTTGGCGTTCCATTCACTGCAGAACACCACTGTATTTTAATGTTCACGTAAATTATGACTTCTACTGAAGCAAAAATAAAGGCGTAAATATCATCAGAGTCTGACACTAATAAAAAGTAAGAAAGCAGTATACATTGCTGCACTACCAGTATTTGCAAGTTTTTACTCTGCACTGCCACTTATTATACCACCAAAAGAAGAATATGACACCGCTAACACAATTTAGAGACATTACAGCATTATCCTTCACGATACTGAGTAATATATCAAATCCAGACCTGGGCACAGATGGACTACCCAGCTTAAGGGGGCCAGGCAGCTGGTGCACCTGACAGGTGGCTGGAGTGGATCCAGACACGCAGAAGCTTCGGGTGGCCTGTGGACTCTGCAGACTCCTGCAGGTGGGGTGGTGGGTCACTCCGTCTGCCCCTGTTCTGATTGTCTGGTGGTCTGCCAGGCTACTGTCAGCCCTGCAGGACCAAACGGCACCTTCAGGTCACAGCTGGCTGTGGCGGTCACACCTGTCTGGGTTCTGTCACCCCTCTGTTCCCTCAAAGGGATCCGGGACAAATCAGGTGGCCACAGGCATAACAATTGGGCCCTCGAGGTTTAGAGACTGACTTTATTTATTGGTTTTATATGGACACACAGTACTTTGTGAAGTACAGTCCTACTTAGAGAAGCTATTTACCTATCCATCTACCTATCTATCTATCTATCTATCTATCCATCTACCTATCTGTTGATCTATCTGGCCACAGGCATAACAACTGGGCCCTCGAGGTTTAGAGACTGACTTTATTTATCGGTTTTATATGGACACAAAGTACTTTGTGAAGTACAGTCCTACCTATCCATCTACCCATCTACCCATCTACCCATCTATCTATCTATCTATCTATCTATCTATCTGGCCACAGGCATAACAACAATCTATCTATATCTGTATGCATCTATCTATACTGTATTTAACATCTCTATCCATCTATCCACCCATATTCATCTATCTATATCACCTCCACCTATGCATATTTATCTATACTGTATTAACCATCTCTATCCATTTTATCTATATACTGTATTTCTTGCTATCCATCTATATACAGTATATATAATGCATATAAATATATATGTACGTACATATATATATATATATATATAATCTGCCTAAAACATCATTCATCACCATTTTATTTATTTGTTCAGTAACACATATCAAACATAAAGTGATTTTGATTTCCCTTTTGATCGTTTGTGTGTATGTTGTTACACGTCACGTCACACGGAGCACCTATCACAGAGTAAAACCCACAAACAGGGATATTAATTACCTCAATTTGTCACTGTCACAGCTGCCCTCGTTTCGATTTCATTAGAATGTGAATAGGATAAGAGATAAATAAAGTCGATTTCATGTGGCACACAGCGATGCGCATTTGTAATTTCTGAATTTAGAGATGCAATTTAATAATGCCAAACCTCCTCTCTCCTCTGCTTACAATTTACCACTGATTACAGCCTGACGCTCCCGCAATTTGAATATTTACTGCATGCCAACCAATCCACCCCACCTCATTTACATTTTGATTTACATGCCAATAGATGCAGAGTGTGGGATAAATATGGACCGTAATCAGCTTCATTTATCCAGAGCTGAAATGAGCAAAGACCTTTGGGTACTCCGACTAATGGCAAACACCAAGCTATTAGAGGTCAACTATACTAATCCCACAAGAGCAAATTGGACACAGCACATGACTTGGGTGATTGGCCATTTTAACAACAGCCTCGGGTTGCTTGACTTCACCCATCTTGATAGTAATCTGCTGCTGCGATTTCACCGTGTTTGTTTGTGAATGTGCGGCTGCGTCAGGAGAGCGTGGTGCCATTAGATGAATCATTGAGCACGTTTCTATGAGTCATTGTCGCCGAGGGAGACTGTTTCTTGGGAATTCAATAGAGGGGTCAATTAACAGTCTGTAAATAGAAGTTTGTTATAATGGCTGGTCATAAAATGTAATGTGGAGAGGTTTACAGACCCTATCAAAGCTGAAGTGAAAAATTCTCTTAATTATTCATCAGAATTTCTCTGGGCATTTATTTCCTGCGTTTAAACTTGTGATTTTATGTGCCATTCAGATTTATTCAAAAGAAGATGAAAGGCAATAAGTGATGCAGTTTCACTGCCCATACTATTCTGGAATATTCTATAACACAGGGTTTCTTTTGTTAAAGGGGTCATGACCTTTCTTTTATTTATCTATCTAGTTTTACATTTAAAAACATCATAATTTAGAAGTAATATGCTATTTTCTGTCCTGTTTTGAACCCAATCCTCCAAACGCTCTGTTTGAATAGTCGTGGTGCACTGTAGACTCGGAAGTAAACACCCGCTGCTATGATTGGCTAATAGTTGTGTATGTTTGACAGCCTACATCCTTCACAGATGGATGCTGCTGTGATTTAAGTTAAAAACACATAAATACTTGTTTTGGCTGGTTGGCCTCAATATACGCTGTTTTTAGAATAATGAGAAAGTTCAGAATTTTGAAACTTACAGGACATTTTTATAGTACAATGACCTATAACATAGCAAAAGATCTAGGAAAATGTCATTTCTCAATTCATGAAAACTTTAACATCAGTCATCTACATTACTAACAGGAACTAGCAATGAACAACACTGCAACACAGCTTTTATAAATCACAAAAAAACAAGAAACCATTTTGATTAACTAATAAATTTTAAAAAATGAGCTAAAAATTATGTTAGTTTATATTAACAAATAAAATGTAACAAATTAATTTATTGTAAAGTGTAACCGAATATTCTATAGATATATTACAGTAAACAGTTTGTTTAGTGTACGTTTAGTCAAGTACAAACAAAGGGAAGTAGAAAAAAAAGTACAGATTAAAAATAAAGGTTGTTTATTTATGTTGTACATAGATTTTTTGTGATATTTTGGTCCTCATCAACTTACTAAACTGCGTAAGCAGCAACATACGTAAACAAATCTGGGTGAAAAATGAGGCCAGGGAAGCCAGTGAGTCACAGCTGAGTGACGTACATAGGTCTTGCATTCACTCGGTAAATAACTCATTAATAGGTCCATGCTGAACTAGAGCAGCGCTACTCACAATGGACCACTGTGCCCTTTATGAAAAATACACCAACCTAGAGTACAATCTTTCTGATCTAGATTCATAATGAACCAGAGCACTTGCCAGTGTATTACACCTTTCACAGTGCAACATTTCAAAGCAAGACAAAGAGGTTATGTGATATGCAAAGGCTCCTTTAAAACTAGTGGCTCTTTGAGGTTAGAGTGAGAACATTTCCAAGTCAGAGAATAAATAAAATTTTATTACTTTCACTATTACACAGTTACATGTAATCTTAAAATTCCTGCTTTTCTTCCTTCCTCCCATTTTTCATATGTGTAATGTTTAAGCATTTTCACATGCTTTGTTTGTTTGATACTTAGCCTCTTTTTTTATTCATAGAGCCCAATCTAGCTCAGCTGAAGTGGGCTCAGAACTCCCTTATGTAAATTACAGTAAGTCAATATCGTGATGATGCTTCAACCTCTCAAGCCTGCTGCACAGGCTTGGATGCCTGCCATACTTGTTACCTGCAGTTCTGCATGCTGCTCTATCCACTTACGGTTTTAAATCACACTCTCTATCCAACTCATATATTTTGTCTCCTATGACGTTTCCTTTTACAGAATCATTAGTTACTGCGAATACAGTCTTGTCTTGTGTCATTTCTGTTAACTACTGTATTGGGGAGATCAGGGCTAACTGCTAATGGGGCAGACTGTCTCAAAAAGGTGAAGCTACGTTCAAAGAACTATATCTGTAAATGTTTAATAGCTTTTTACAGCCAAGACTTTTAGGTATGTGTCAGTTCAGAAGCTTCAATCCCTACCACAATAAAGATTCTCTTAAAGGATTAGTTCACTTCCAGAACACAAATTTACAGATAATGTACTCACCCCTTGTCATCCAAGATGTTCATGTCTTTCTTTATTCAGTCATAAAAAAAATTTAAGCTTTTTGAGGAAACCATTTTAGACTTCTCTCCATATAATGGATATGTATCATGTCCCCAAGTCTGAACTTCCAAAGTGCAGTTTAAATACAGCTTCAAATGGCTCTAAACAATCCTAGTCAAGGAAGAAGGGTCTTATCTAGCGAAACAACTGGTTATTTTCAAAACAAATTGACAATTTATATACTTTTTAACCTCAAATGCTTGTCTTGTCTCATCTCTATGATGCACTTCTGTAGTCTGTGTAATCCGGGTCAATACAGTTAGAGCATGTCGAAAAATTCCCATCTTGTTTTCTTCCCTAGTTTCAAAATCGCTGAAGTACCAATCCAGTGTTTACAATACAGTGTTAAGTGAAATTACAAATATCAAATGGCCTTTACAAAACAAGGTAAAACAGCGTTGCAGAGCGATTTTGAAGAAAAAAACTAGATGGGAGTTTTTCGACATACCCTAACTGTACTGACCCAGATTACACAGACTACGCATGCACATCGCAGAGATGAGACAAGGTGAGCTTTTAAGGTCAAAAAGTATATACAGTATATACCCTCTTCCTCGGCTGGGATTTTTTAGAGCTCTTTGAAGCTGCATTTAAACTGCACTTTGGAAGTTCAAACTTGAGGGCACCATAGAAGTCCAATTTCCTAAAAAAACAATTTCTTTACAACTGCAGAAAAAAGACATGAACATCAAATTTTTGTTCTGGAAGTAAACTAATCCTTTATGTGCCCTAGTGTTTTAAACATTTATAAAACAGTATGTCAACATAATAATCAAATGAATGATAAAATTACCCTATTTATCATCTTTTTAATAACAGAGTCCTAATTATTGTGCTAGGTGTTTAAGTATGCAGGGTAATAGGTCTATCCAACAAGATACATGTCTCAATCCTGCTATTACTCATTTCATATTGTTAAAATACTTTCAAAAGCTCAGCCGAATCTTCACAAATCAGT
Source organism: Cirrhinus molitorella (assembly GCA_033026305.1). NCBI lineage: Eukaryota > Metazoa > Chordata > Actinopteri > Cypriniformes > Cyprinidae > Cirrhinus > Cirrhinus molitorella. The sequence goes on along the minus strand of CM065122.1, from coordinate 22,892,833 downwards.
TGGTGGCCTCACTCGAGCATCACTAAAACAGCCTTCACATCAAGAGCAGGTGCCTCCACAGCTGCAGTTATCCAGGTTAATTAAGCAACAACACATTTGAGAGTAATTTGTGGGCCTGATTGCTTTAAACTGTAAGCAACCTAAATATCTAATAACAATCAGTAACACTAAAAGACAAATTACTTTTTTAATAGGCTTAAAGGGCTGTTTTGAGACATAAGAGTTCATTGTAGTATAAAAACATATTGTAATTTTCAGAATTCAAAACTTTCTTGTTAATATATATATGTAATTGAAACCAATTACACTTCTACCTCATCTCTTTGACCCGCATACAACCAGTCATTAAATCATGCCACTGACTGAATGGACAACTAGTATAGTTTCTCATAATTGAATGAAAAGCAACTGTTATTTAAATTTCAATTATATTACATACAGAAAACAAACTGTCAATCACCTCTCAGCACTCTTGCCAAAACTCCCATTATAATCAATGAGTCTGTCTACACTGCACAATGAATCTCTTACTTACAGTATATTATGTCTGCAATGTGTTGGTTATGATGAAAATTGTGTGTTTGTTAAAAATTAAAAAGAAAAAAAAACTAGTAAAAAGGATGTTAGCATTGACTGAATATTTTGTCAGTAGCGACAATGGTCTGAAAAAATGGGTTAGATAAATTAGAACTAGCAATTTGTAATTACAAAGACAAAGCCATATAAAGTCCATTAATGGTTTGAACTCCCAGACTTCAGCATTTCGTGCAGACACGCATTAAAGATGACTGATCCTGTGAACTCCAACTTCTGGATCACTCCTTTGAGTTTTGAACCTGATCCTCTGAAAACAGGATCACCAGGTAAACATCCACACCATCATTTAACAAGCATTAGTTAGAATAAAAGCTTACAATACTGCCCTCACTGGGTCATCTATCCAAACACTACTTTTCAGTCATATGAAGTATAGGAAGCAAAAACAAGAAAATGGCATTCTCACAATGTAGACTGAAAAACATGCAAGCCACTCCAGAGCTCTGGAGCAGTTATGGTCAGAAAAGAGTTTAATAATCTTTGTACAGAAACGCTTAGCAAACTGTTTACTCAACGTAATGCTTCAGTTGCACATTAGATGGCAATCTGATGATCCCTGACATATGCTCATCAGAAAACACACTCAGAAACAAAGTAAATATCTTTAATCCGCTTGTAGTGGCGGGATCCGTATGTGAGGGCGATTCAGTACATCTCCCACATTCCCCCGCGCCCTGTTCTTAATCTGCACTTTGTTTGTACACAGAGAGGGGATTGATTTATTTCAGCTGTGTCAGAAGCCATAAACCACACAAAAATGTTCTCTGGCCATGTGTTGCTGGCCATGTATCCACATGAGTTTTCCATTTAATTGTTTCTTGATGGAAACAGTTCAATGTCAGGGTGAGATCAATGAGCACTCAGTGACTGTGTATGTGTGTGTCTGAGAACAAGAGAGAAATTGCTGTTGTTAACTGCTGATTGATGGGAAAAGGTTAATTTGGTACTAATGCAGGCTTTCCTCCACCAAAAGAGCCTCTCAGATGGTGTTCTATTGACAGCTGAGCGTTTAGCACAGATCTGAAGTACTCCTTGTGATGGTTCCTAAATCAGACTGAAATATAATAAAGATCTGCACCAAAGGAAAAGGCAAAGGCCAAATGCACTTTTTTTTGCTGACAGTCTCATTCTTCTGGCTGAGTTCCAACCGATCAGCATCTTTTTACTCATGACTAACTCTAGATCTGCAGCTGAGAGCACAAAATCAGGTAGACTGGTTTTACAAATACTCTTCCTTATCCTTTTATCCTCTGAAACCCTTTACAACTTTTTTAACTGTAAAAAAGGTGTTATATATATATATATATATATATATATATATATATATATATATATATAACAACTGTGTTGTTACCTGAATAATCAACGGCTGGGTTTTTTTGTTGTTGTTTGTTTGTTTTGTGATAGTTAACTCCTAATAAAATAAATAAATCCTGCATAAATAAATAAACCCTCAAGGAGACAAGGGGCAGTGTCTTCTTAAAATACTGGATGAGAAAACAAAAACCATAGTACAAAAAATTCATATTGCCTCCCCTGAGCCCACTGAGTTTTAACAGACCCTAAAGCATGCAGTGAGTTCAGTGGGGATTAATTGAGGGTGAATGGGGGAAAGTCATGTGAAAGGAGGCAATACCTCCATCGCAGTATGATTGAATAACACTGCACTGTGAAATGCAAAAAAAACTAAATAAAAAATTCAACTTAAAATAATTGTTACCCTGCTGCCTCAAAATTTTAAGTTCAGTCAACTCAAATAAGTTTAATCAAGTTGAAATGTTAAGTTGTACTAAGTGACAACTTAGATATTTGAGTTGACTAAACAAAAAATTTTTGTTAAACGTAACAGCTGTTACTCGGTTATTTGGGACATTTGAATAAACTCAAATATCTAAGTTGTCACTTATTAAAACATAACATTTAAAGTTGACAACTTTTTTTGTTTTGACTGAACTAATAAATGTACGGCAGGTAACAAATTATTTTAAGATGACTAAACAAATAGTTTTTTACAGTGTGGTTATGATCGGCTGTGGTTGGTTCATTCAATAAATCCAGCCTCTTCTGTTTGTGCATGTTCCACGTTTGCAAATCAGTCTGAGGGAACAATATAATGACGTTAACAGGAAGACTAATTTAAAAAAGCATGTAAACTCAAAAAAATGAGATAAAACCATTTTGTTACATCAAAATAAGACCTAAAATGGCACAAAAACATGCTCTATGGGAGTTTTTAGTGAGTGATCAGCTTGCCGAAATTTAAAGTAAATATTTACCAAGCTTTGATGACCGACGATACGATTTAAGTTAAATTCACATAAGTTTACACATGTTCGCAAATAAAATATATATTTTTAAATGTTTACTGCCTTGAGTTCTTACTTTGGAATAAATGTAAAATGCTTAAAACACTAACTTGATTGATTTCTTCTTTTTTTTCCTTTTCTTTTCCTTTTTCTGATAGTCTATGTAATATTTATTTAACCAAGAAAATGTGACTGTGACATGAATTTACATTTAAATAAAAAAAAAAAGAGGATTTTGCCTCCTTATTTCAGAACGCCACTGCACACCACTAAAATGAACAAATAAATAAAAATAAAATAACCACAGGAAACTGTTAGTTTGTCATTTTGCAGAAAGCTTACATTGCTTACAACACCATTAAATTAACTCAATTTTAAATTCATTCAAATGTACAAAAGCTATACACTGTATATGAGGAATATACACAACTTCACTTGCTATAGAAGAGTGATTTTGTATTAAGACTTGACCAAATAGATGTCCAGGTGTCAAAGGATTGCAGAATGTTACTATCAACAGTGCATTGTAGAGCGACACTCGGTGAGAAACATGTCGAGTAAAGACATAGCCTGGAGGTTATGTGACACTGTGAATAACACTCAAACACAGGTCAGCACTGTCTGTGTGTTTGTAAGGTGAATGAGGCTTTAGGAACCTGATACATCTTCTGAGTTTTCTCTGAGGTGTCAAGCTTTAATTGGTTAGCAGGACCAGTTAGCCTTTGCTGGTAAAATGTCATAATAACTACAACATTATATGGATAAAAACATCTTCTCAACATTACAGTGGATGTTTTAAGGTTAGCATATCTTTTATGTGCTCTACAAACATACATTGCTACACACAATTACTACAACTCGTGTAATGCTCTTGTAGAAACTTGCAAGGAACATTTCAAGCAAAATAGAGTTTTAAAATACATTCTGAGGTTTAACTGTGTGCAACTTATGCTGTAATACAAACATGAAAGTCTCTTCAAGCAGTGCTAACCATAGACCTTATTTTAATCATAAATTGGAAAATGCCAAACCCAAAAAACACATTAGAAAATCTCAAGGGAACCTATGAAAAATGTTTTTTTATGTCTACAAACTGAACAGCTCTATTTTTTTATTTATTTTTTTCCTAAAAATGCAGAGTGCTACCTTTATCCTCTACATCTTACTAAAAAAGATGAGGAATGCAATCCAAATAGTATCTATTTACTGCATTCTAGGAAAATTCATATTCAATTTTATCTGTTGTTGTTTTCCTACTCTATAAGCCCCACTAAGCTACTGTATCTCACCTGTTTTTTTCCCATAGCTTTTTCTGTACTTCACTAACTGCTGTGACTGAGCAATTCTTCATTTTCTTCTATATCCCATCACCAGACACACACACACACACTCTCTCTCTCTCTCTCACTTGCCTTGATTCCCTGACTGAATCTGTCTTTTTTCTTTATCTTTCATCCTACCTAGTTTCCCAGTACTCATTGCTCACTGTGAGGCCCACCATTACTGTTTGTCTGTCACAGTAGGACACTGTCTGCATTAGTGTAAATCCTGCTGGGAGGTTGAACTCACCAACACTGTCATGAATAACCAGCCTGACGTTTACCCAAGAAGTCTTAACTAAATTTAGCACAGCCAAACAAAGAAGCATACTGCAGATAACAATGCTCAAGTGCCTTAGTTTCACTGGGAGACCCTGTGGTGCCTTTTAATGACAAATTACAGTCACCATGGGACTACAGAGGGTATTACAATCAGGGTATTACAGTTACTCTGGTCAGTTGAGAAGAAAGACTGAGAGATACTGCTAATGTCTAATAACATGATTGACCAGTATGAGTCAAATGCATAACAGGAATAACCCAGAAAATGGGTTTAAAAAAGTTTTTCTGGTATTCATTTGACATAGACAGCAACGTAATGTCATAAAATTATGGCTAAACCACTGATGTCACATGGATTATTTTATTATTGTCCTAACTACCTTTTTGGTCCTTGAACGTGGTAGTTGTGTTGCTGTCTTTGGAGGATCAAAAAGCTCTTGAATTTCATCAAAAAATATCTTAATATGTAGAGATTGGAAGATGTCTTATGGGTTTGGAATGACATGAGGGTGAGTAATTAATGAGAGAATTTTCATTTTTTGGTGAACCATCCCTTTTAACTAAAATACCCCAGGCTTGTATGACGTGAAACTGAAAAGCAAAAAAAAAAACTAGTAAAATTACTTTTTTAATAGATAATTACTATTACTATAACTATAATTACTATTACAACTGGTAGCATATGTGTATTTATTGTACAAATATTGCATAGACTTCTAGGCTTAGACTATTGTTTCCCTACTAATATTGTTCTTACAAGAAAGAGATATGATCCATATAAATATGAATTTAACAAGCCCCACAGTGATGCTTACGGGTATACTTTCTGTTCTGAACTTTCATTGCATTTACACATTTGGCAGGCAGATACTTATCTAAAGTGACTTACAGTGCATTCAGGGTATATATTCATTCAGAATGTAAAGTGAAAACATAAATGTCAGTGTTGCTAATGTCCAGCTGAGCTACTGGAAAGGAGGTAGCATGTGGTGAGCTTATGCCTAGAAATGACCCAGGTTTTTTTTTATCCAACACAAGGTAAAGAACACAGACTGAAATGCTCAGCAATCCAAAGTGCTGGAAGAAAAGGTTTTCTGCAGCTCTCCACAGCAGGGCTTTTCAAACTCAACCCTAAATTTAGTGGATGTAGAAGAAAATTGAGAGCAAACATGCTCGTGCTACTTAAGAGGGTGAAGGTTTTATGAATGTATTTTTGGTGTTGTCAAAATTAGTGTTTGCTAACCACATTAGCTAAAAATGTGTTTCTATATATATTGTGTTTATGTATATACTGTATTCTAGCCTATATTTAATACCAGTCAAAAGTTTGGACACACGGTACTGTACTGGTACTGTACTATAAAATACACAAAGAATATCGGCCGATATATCGATATCTGCCTTTTTTAACTCCCTAAAATCAGCATCAGCATCAAAAATCCATATCGGCCTAGCTTTATTGAGTATGTAAATGCATCTGTCAAAGCGCCTGAAAGGGCAAGCCATTACGCTAATACATTAGCTTAAAGCTTAAAATAAAGAATTCTCATGTTTTAGGCAGCTTGGATCACTCTCCCAGAGTATCTCATTCTGTTTCCTCCATTATTAGATGCATTTTGTCCATAAAAATGTGTTATTCAGTGCTGTGATTTGACGCAACCATCTGAAGTTATACATGCACTTTGGCTTGACCAGACAAATCAATAATGAGATTCGTTTAGAGAATCGGCTATGATTTTCATTATCGATAATAATCGATTTTATTGATTAGTTGTTGCGGCCCTACTGACAACAGAAGGGTACCCTCTGATATAGGGTTTTCTGAGCGCACATATCCGAAGCATGCGCACAGAAAGTGTCTGTCACACAGCATGTGAGTACTAAACTATATGCTTCCATGTCTTATTGCGCTTAAACTGTCAAATGCATGCAAGTTTGTCAATAACACACATTACAAAAACACAGTCGGTTATGTCCATAAAGGTAAACATCTGCGAAAATGCCTGTTTATACCAGATCTGTGTGTGCTAGTGATAGCAGCATAATATACAGTACCTACTGCTGTCAATTTATTTATTTGTGTCACAGTCTAATTAGCAAAACACATGAAAATAGCTGCCTAGTGCCTTTATATTTGACGAAAAGAGTCCCTCACAAGGGGACCATCATATTTGGGGTCATACTGATCATCATCCTTGGAATTGAAAAAGTCTGAAAACCTCTGTTCAGGCTCACAGCACTCAAACTATCTCCACCCATCTCGCTTCGATAGGTTTTGACCCAAGGTACGGCACAATCCAGATCAAAACAAGTAGCTTACGGCACTCTGTCATGAAGAAGAATCAGGGATTTGGGCTCAGATTTGTCCCTGTACATGTAGGTACTGGTTAAGTGCTATATATGGAATAGAATTAAGGCGCTCATCTTCTCTGACAAGCCTAAGCCTGCGTTGATGGGAGAGATTATTTCCTGAAAAATGCGATTAAGTGTGAGATTATATCTGCACACTTATTGAAAGGTTTAAGGCGCTTATCTCTCTCCCAGTGGTTAAAATGGCATATCAAACAAGAGAAAGTGCAACCTGATATAAGTCAAGTTACTGTGATGTGACAAACATCATGCATGTAATATTAAAATTAGATGTATTAAGAAAGAATCCCAGGATCCTCCACTGCTACAATTATTTACTCATCCATGTTTTATCACAAGCTGCCCACAATATTTTAGTCCAGAAACTGACATTAATACACAGTCAAAGCTGGCTATTTAACAGCTGCATTAACAAAACGGTGCTGGTGAAATTAGCCGTGCAACGCACAAGACAGAGTTCAGAGGGGTTGAGATTTAATCAGGGGCACACTGAGCTAAACTGTAACATAAAAGTCAAATAAAAAGCCCACTTTTTTCTTCTTCTTCTTCTTCTTTCTTTTCAAGATTGGGATCCAGAGTTCAGCCTGCCTTGTCACCAAATTATATGCTACAACATTTTTCCAAACCAACGGATTAATAAAGATGATTGTGATATAGGACAGACCAGACGTGAGGTTAAAGTTAAAAGAGGAACAGAGGACAACAACCTTAGATGAGACACTGCCACCGTTCAAAATGCAAGGGGTGACTAAAGCAATAAATCACATAGAAAGCAACCTATGAGGTTTAAAATCAGGCTGAAGACGGTGGTGCGGCAGAGTGCTGGTGAAGATAGGGAATTCTTGATTACATTATTATCACCCTCAGGCAATTTGTGAAAACTAACACATTCTGAAGGCACCCAGGCCCACAGCATGAAAACTGCCCGGAATAGTAAAACAGCCACACAAGCGCTGGTTTGTTGGGATGAAGGAGGTCAGCGCAGACAACGCCTCGGGCCCACGACACCCTCTCACATGGAAAAGAGCACAGGGAAAACACCTTCCCAAGGTGCTAAATTACTAGGGCTTTGGGTTGAGACCCTTATGGAAGTCATTTTAAAGAGGAGAGAAACAAATAGAGTTCAACCGAATGGAAGAGATACACACGCTATAATGCAAAGTACTGAAAGTTTCTGTCCTGTTCAGAGAAGGTAAGATTTGATATCATGTTTCTGTTGTCATGTGACCCTCTCATACTGCAAGAAGACAATAAGGTGATGTCGTCCTGAAAGATCTAGTCAGGAATATACTTCTAGTCACTTGAGGTTTAAGATATACAGTACGCTCTACTAATTTTGACACCCTTGGTTAATATGAGCAAAGGTGGCTGTGAAAATAGATCTGCATTGTTTATCTTTTTGATTTTTCATTCCAAAAATTTACAAAATTCAAACCTTTCATTGAAGTAAAACAAAAGTGAAGGAAAAATCTCTTTATGAAATAAATGTTTTTCTCCAATGCATGTTGGCCACAACTATTGGTAATAATTGAAGTATATTCCTATTTATATTTACATTTTTTAGCACACCAGAGACTAGGAGCATTAACCTGACATGACTTTCTGTTCCACAGGATTATAAATATGAGGAACGCAAAGGCCAAATTCCCATAATCATCCATCACAAGGAATAAAACCAAATAATATAGTTCTGTGCAGAACAAGAACCTTGGGGTCAGAAAGCTTAAAAAAAATATCAAACAAATGTTGTTCAGGAGGGTTTAAAGGAAAAATCATCCTTGCTCTTTTAAAAACAAACTTCAGCATATTCAGTTGTCAGACATGACTTGAACTTCAAACACAACTGAGATGAAACTAAAAAAATAGCTTTTTGGCAGCAAACCCACCAGAAGATGCAAACAGGGATTAAAAAGTACCCCATGTCCACAGTTAAATGTACTGCTGGATCTTTAATGCCAGAGGTCCTGGACGTCTTGTTCAGATACATGGCATCGTGGTTTATATCAAATACCAACAGATAAAAAAATCTAAACCTGACCTGAAGCCTTCAGAATATAAGTGGGGTGAACTGAAGAGAAGAAACACCAACATGGAGCTAGTAATCTGGATTCTGAAGGAACTGTCTCTGGTCTCTCATCAGACATTATAGGAGAAAACTCAGAGCTGTTATCATGGGAAACAGATGTTGCATTGATTGGGTGCCAATAATTGTGGCTAGAAAATGTGAACTAGAAAAAAAACATTTACTTCATAATGAGATTTCCCACAATTTCCATTGTTTTAATTTTGTGATTTTTTTTTTTTTTTTATGAAAGATCAAAAGAATAAACAATACAGATTTATTTTTTTTTTATAAGGGTGCCATATTAGTGGAGGGCACTAGGCTTGTTTGTAAAACCATTAGGGGATCAGAAAAATTCAGCAGGAAAGTTGCTGTTGTCAATAATGTACCGGCTGTTTATACAAATCACCTGCCAAAGGAATGCTTTTCCTTGTCATGCTATGTTTTGTTTATTTATCCTAGTTTGTTTGCAAGACTTTCCAGCTGTATATCTAAGGTGCAGTTGTCACGGTGACACGGCTGAGGCAAGAGACAAGGCTGTTGAGGTTTTGTTTGGTGTCAGCGACTAACGAGTGTGCTGGTGCAATCCTATGTCAGACACATTTAATCACCTGAGATACACAGCGGGTCTCACCATGTTCTCCAGGCAACAGGAAAGCAGGCCTAAAACGTTACTTTGTGCAAGTCTGAAATAATACACATCACATGCTAAAAAAACAGATTTAAAACTATATTATGATGCAAAAACAAAAAGATATGGAAATGACCAATATGTTCATTCTTGGAATCTTGCCAGAGGTGGAGAATAACTGTACCAATGAGTTTTAGCAAACAAGAAGAGCAGCTTGGTCTTATCTAGATGTATCATGCTTTTAGTAATGATGAGCCATCAGTGTTGAAATATCTTTCCGAGAAAGCAAAGATTTTGACTCTGATGTGGAGGACTTCTTGAAATGAAATGAAATGCAGCTACTGTTCAACAGGTTCATTCAATCTAGACGACAAGTATGAATGAGATCACTGAAGATACAGAAACAGAGAAAGGATATTGCAGAAAAGTTGCCTGTGAGATTAGCAGTGAGTAACATTAAAGCTTTGATTTAAGAAGGAAAAGAAGGAAGAGCAGAAGTACTGATATATTGAAGAAAGTGGAAGGTAGAGAATTGTTTTTCATGAGTTGGCAACATAACAGATGAAAGAGCAGAAAATATCTGCTCCTTAAATTTCAAGCAGTGGAAATAAAAGAGTTCTAAAAGATGACGCTTTTAAACAATTCCTTAGTGTAAGTATTCTGGTTGTTCATTGGGAAACCAGTAAATTTCTTAAAGACTGCCAAAAAAAAAAAAAAAAAGCAAGAGGGATTAAAATAGTTTAGCATAGGATCACTAAAGATCTATCTATCCTATCTGCTTGGGGAAAAGGTGCATGTGTTGTATCACTTTTTCCACGATTTTGTTTATGACAAAAGCTTCCAGCACTCCCCTAAATATATACAACACTGTTTAAATGTTTGGAGTTATTATTTTAATGCTTTTCGAAAGTCTCTTATGCTCATCAAGGCCACATTCTCATTGCCAACTCGTCAGCCAATGGCATTTTACAACCAAAGCTGATGTAACGCTTCTTCTGGCGGCAATTTTTGAATACAGACTACGCAAAGGATCTGAGCTTTACAGCAAATTGAGGCGATGATCGTGTCTATTACTCTCACAAATCCAATGCTCACTCTCGAAAGACTTGGGATATTTGCACTTTCTGAAAAAATTTTGACTCTAGTTGTGTTTGCCTTTTATATCCTGTGTTTTTTCCATTGTCAAAAAATCTGAAGGATTTCAATAAGAAAATTGCACTAATTAGAATTCCGATCATAATTTAAAACCATTCCAATGAGATTCTTATAAACTTGAACCTTTTTTTTTTTTTTTACCGGGATCCTTTGGCATTCTATTTAAATCTCCTATTCTTTTTTAGTACCATATCTCAGTAGACAAGCCACTGTAAAGAAAATAAACAGGATAAGAACAAAATCTTTTGTTTAGAAAGTCCTAGATAGGAATCTTATAAGAATGGTTCCAAAATATGAAATTCTAATTAGAATCCTGTACAATTTTCTTATTGGAATCCTTTGGAACTTTTTGAAGGGTTATATTGACAAATTGTTAGGTTTAGAAGCAGAGGTTGAGTTACATGCTCAAACATGTTAATAGTCTAATGTAATATAAATAAAATCGTTGTGACTTTAAATAGAAAAAAAAAAATAATAATCAATAACATTTCAGTGCCCTTTGCATCTGCATATTGACGCCAAAGCTCCTCATATAAAGCAACAAAGTAACCTGCATGTCGAAAAATTACACCAAAGGTGTACCCCGTGTGTTAAAAAGTGACACCAAAGGATCCTGACCAAGCATCAATGGAATTTACTCATACAACAGTAAGCTGACAAAAAATATATATATAATGAGGAAAAGTGTGAATAAACAGATCAAATAAAAAACTGCTGCTGTCAGAAGCACAATGACTAGAAATTCTTCTACAACAAAATGCAGATCTTTACTAATAAGGTGGATTAGTACTCAGTAAGTGTGTGTTAAAATGTCATCTGGACAGATTACACCATTAAATGCCCCAATTATAGACTTCAAGTCATTGCGTAAACATAGCTAGACATAGTAATTACTGAAACTAACGGTACTTCAAGATCTTTGCGTTAATAGCACTAATTCCAACCTTTAACATGTCATTTATCATGAACATGAATAAAAAAAAACACTCAGAAACACTCATTTGTACACTCTGGAGAACCCCAGGAATCATGTTAAATGGTGCTCTTTTATTATTAATATTGCAAAACAAACAGATCTAAATTCTTTAGATTGCTGGCCTTGTGAACAGGCCATTAAGTATGGCTTGGCCTTTCAACTATGTCATCATATTAACCACAGTGCGTCAGATAATTACATCTGTGACCTGCAGGTCAGCCACTATAGAACAGTAATTGCATCTTGGTAGAAAATCAGCCATGTCTCTTTGGACTTATAGTCATATTGAGCAAATACTTTGTTGAGCTCTAAGGCAATGCCTGAGGCACTGCAAAACGACATTCGGGTTATTAGCCGGACATAAAAACCCACTTCACTCCTAATGAAGATTTAATTGCTGTTCTCCTTGAGCTTTGATGTTGTTCTGAAAACAAGCAAATGCATTTACTCAAGTCTTAAATACAAGCAACCACATTAAACTCGTGAATTACCTGTCATATTAGTACTAACATGTCTTTTGTTTTAAAAAAGAAACAGGGTACGGACAATGGAAGTGACTTTTAAATGCCTACTTTATAAAATCCACAAACACCGAGCTCATGCTTCATGTCTCAAACCCACTCATCAGCCCCCTTTAACACCCTATTTTCTTCACTGCGGTTGCCATCCAAAAACATGTTCTCTTGCATGTAATTAATATGAGCAGCCATTACCAGTGTGTTTTAGGGAGAACCGCCAATTAGCCTGTCTGTCACTGCTGAATCCTAATTAGAAATTATCAATGTTAATGGCTCCAAATGCTTCTGCTAATGGAGGGGTACCTGCCAAGCAGCAGACGTGGGCCTTGGTGAATACTTAATAGGGACGAAGATTCTGCATCAGACTCCACGAGCAAAGATGCAGTCACCCGTATGCCACAGACTTGAGTCTGATAGGAGGATTGACAGAGGAAGATAGTGAGTCAGATACTGAAATGTTGCACGCTTGTCTATCATTAGGATTTCTAAAAAAGAATTAGAGCGGTGCGCACTATATTAGGCTATATTAAAGTGCTGTACCATATTTAAACCCAAATGAAACTATGAGTATGCAATGTCATAGTTACAAATGAAGTTACAAAAAAACAATTAAAGCTGCCTTAAAACTGTGCATGTAGGTATTTATTATTTATGAGTCACATTTAAAGCAGTGTCAGATCCACATTAAGTTCAGCAGTGGCAGACTTAAAGTAGCAGCCAAAATATCCTAATAACTAGTGATGTCTGTTAATCAGAAAATAAAATTTAAAAGAGGAAAACAATAACTTCTGTAGTCTTGAGCTTTAATTTAGAATTTAGTGTTTGATAACTTTATTAAATTAGGCTATGTTTTCTTGCTGAAGGGAACAGGTGACGACATTTATTATGTGAAGACTTAAATTAGAAGATTTTTTTTAAGTCTAATAAATGTTAAAATAACGCTTAAATATTAGAAAAAAATTCATGGAAACATCAGTTGGTATCAGTGATACTTGTATCAGTGAAGTTTTTGAAAGAAGTTTCTTATCTATTTTAATATATTTTAACATGTCATTTATTCCTGTGATGCCACAGCTGAATTTTTAGCAACTATTACTCTATTACTATTAATCTTCAGTGTCACGTGATCCTTCAGAAATCATTCTAATATGATTCTAATGTGTCTTATTACATCAGTGTTGAAAAATATTTGTATATATTTTGCTTAATATTTTTGTAGAAACTGTGATACACATTTTTCAGGATTCTTTAAAGAACAAAAAGTTTAAAAGAACAGCATTTATTTAAAATAGAAATCTTCTGTATCTCATTTTTGACCAATTTAATGCATCTTTTTATTTACAGACACTTTTAATTTATTAATTTATTTACAATAATTTTATTTGCTACAAAGTTAACTATGGTATTCTGCCATCGTTTTATTTTAATTTTCTTTTTTATGTTTATTTATTTATGGTTTATTATTTTATTTCTAAAAATATATATATATATATATATATATATATTTAGTATGACCTAAACGCTGACAGTCAGCCTTGAATTAAAGGGGGCATCGGATGCCTATTTTCCACAAGTTGGTATAATTTTAGCGTCTATATGAAATGTCTGCAACATACTTTGGTTAACATTCCTCAACGGTAAAACCTTTTACCTTGAACAGCTCTGTCCTCAGTGACCCATTTCGGTGTATGTCTCTTTAAAAGATAATGAGCTACTCCTCTATCCACCCCTCTCTTACATTTGTTGTGTATTTGGTGGCACATTACCATCAAAAACAAAACTAATCCACTGTGTCCTCAGTGGCTCTGATGTCAGGAGAAAATAAAGACTCTTATGTTCACTTTTACATCCAACTACAAAACACCTGCATTGCTTACGAGACGTTGCTACAGCCGCTCAAGTGCTGAGAAAATGTCAGCCAGCTTATAACTGGCTGAGGGTGAAAATATGCTAATATGGGACAGTCCGCCAACGACGGTGACCGGAGCCTGAGCAATATGACATCAGAATGACTTAATAATTGAGACTGTTTAGGTTTTTTGAGAATGTTTTTCATTGTAGGGTGATTGTGTCCACACACTGCTGAGACACATTTATATGCAAACACCGTGTAAAAGTGAATTTGGCACCCAATGTCCCCTTTAAGATTAAGCACGTCCTTTCTTTGAAAAATAAACAAAAATCTTTTCAAGGCCCTGTTATACCCTTTACCTCAAGTGTCTCACACACACTATAAAAATCTGTGATGTAATTATGTGATTTCTGTTTGTATGTGAATTTACTAATCAGGATATTTATGCAGTGGCATTGTTTTTTTTTACAGGCCAGGTACAAAACCAGACTACACAGGTACTTTGGATCATTATTTGTTGGGTCAGTGACATTAACTACGACCCATCCTTCTCCTGAACAGACAGACTGCTAAGAAGACAAAGAGCACAACAAGACATCGTTACCTATTATGTCAGAAAGTGAAACACAGCCTAAGTTTGCGCAATTGATTTTCAGGTGCTCTAGGAGCAGCTGACTTCAGCGACAGGCTGTCAGTGCCACTCAAGGAATCATGCCAGCTGAAGCGTCTCAGCGGGCCATTCGCGGAAAAGGTACTGGTGTTGCATACACATGAGAACATGCTGTAGCTGCCTTCAGATGGGGAACAGAAGCCATTTTGTTATTTCTAAGTCATTTGGAAATGGTAATCTAATAAAAGCAGTAATCGGATTGACATTCGTTTGTCTTGAAATTATGTGAGGACAACTGGGGGGACATTTTGTAGCAGATTTTTGTTAAAAAAACAAACCAAAAAAAATTATTTAAGCAATTGTGATTCATTACACGCTCTAAATATACCACACCGTACATGTCCGGAACAAAAAGTATGTGTGAAATTACCATCCCAAAGACAACACAAAGCCGCAAGAAAGAAGTTCCACAAGTCACTAATAACTGCAGCTAGTAGCGCTGGCTCTGCCATCCCTGCTTCGTCTTTGTGCTTCCTGTCCTTTCAGCCCTAGTTTCTGAGAACTTCACTCAGGCCTCACAGTGGGCTCCTCTGGGACCCTCAGCTGTCATTCGAATCTCAGAGGCAGTGAGAAGCCGAAGGCGTGCGCTGTCTGAGCCTGCCTGCCACACATAAACGCACGTCCTCTCATCCACACATCCACACTCTGCTTTTAATCTGTGTGTGATGGCCTGGCATCTTGTCTTCTTCCTCTCCCTTCACCAGCAAAGCTAGTCAGAGTTAATCTTTGGCTCTCCCTTTAGGATGGATCCTTCTGCCTGAGACCGCTAGTGAAGAATGAAAGGATTTTTCTAGATGTTATACTATTCTCCTTCAGATTTTAAGATTTGATGTACACTATTGTTCAAAACTTTGGGGACAGTCAGATTTTTATTTTATTCTGTTATTAATTAAATACCCTCATGTCATTCCAAACCTGTAAGACCTTATCTTCGGAATACAAATTAAGATATTTTTGAAATCCGAGAGCTTTCTGGCCCTGCATAGACAGCAATATAACTACCACATTCAAGGCCCAGAAAAGTAGTAAGGACACTGTTAAAATAGTCCATGACATTAGTGGATCAACCATAATTTTATGAAGCTACGAGAATAACACAAAGAAAACAAAAATAACGACTATTCAACAATTTGTTTTCAGCAGTCTTTGACACACGTTCACAAGAGTTCGTTCTTTGTTTTGTTCTGCATTTTTTGTGCACAAAAAGTATTCTAGTAGCTTCATAAAATTGTCAAATAGACAATTTTTTTCAGTGTCCTTACTAGCTTTCTGGGCCTTGAAAGTGGTAGTGGTATTTATCTATGCAGGTTCAGAAAGCTCTTGAATTTGATCAAAAATATCTTGATTGTGTTCTGAAGATGAACAAAGGTCTTACAGGTTTGGAAAGATATGCGGGTGAGTAATTAATGACAGAATTTTAATTTTTGGGTGAACTATCCTTTTCAATTCTCTCACATCATATGTTGTTTTTTAATATTTTATTGCACTGAAGTAAACATTTTTGAAGAATGTTATTTATAAATGACTAATTTTATCTTGGCCTCCAATAAAGATCCAGCATCATCTGATAAGCAGACATTTTAATTCTAGTTTCAGACACAAGCTTTGGGATGGTAAGATTACAGTGGTGGCCAAAATTATTAGAACACTAGTATTTTCACCAGCTAAAAATGGTCTTAAGTCAGTTTTCATCTTTTGCTGTAGTGCGTCAGTAGGAAATATCAGTTTACAATTACAAACATTCATTTTGTCATTAATTGTAATAATCCAGTGAGATTTTTGTTTGCACAAGGAGTCTGACAACAGCCAGTGCTCAGTTTGTTCTGTTCTTCATGTCATTCCAGACAGACTGGATAATGATGAGATCAGATCTCTGTGTGGAGCACTGGCTGTTGTCAGACTCCTTGTGCAAACAAAAATCTCACTGGATTATTACAATTAATTTCCTGACATTTTCCATATGGTCTAAAAGACTGGCAACATGTCATACTGACACATCATAATTTGACATGTTTTTTTGGTGCATTCTTCACCTTTTCAAGCTTGACAGACATGGTCACCTTGAACTGTCTATCCATAACTGTAAAGATCTTTCAAAAATGTAGGAAAAATAACAGCATATGGGTTTGAAATGACATGAGGGTGCACAAATAAAGATTTTTTGTTTTTCATTTTTGGATGAACTATTTTAGGGGTAACATAAGCCTTCCTCACTGCCCTTCTTTCCTGCTATCTTTTTTCTCTAACTCTCTTCCTCTGTACCTTTCTCAATTCTCATCTAAACCTCTACAAAAGATAATAAAATTGACATGTGCATACACAGGCCAAATTCATATGCAATGTCACTGAATTGCATAATTTAATTACAAAATAAATGTAACTGTAATCTGTTACTGAGTACAAGTGTGTAATTAAATTACAATTACTTAAGAAAATGTTAACAATTACTAGGGGGTTACATTTGAATATTTTACACACATATAGATTTGATTTATTTCATTCCCAAACTGTATTGACAGCTCTTGGGACACAGAATAGGACACATGCTTATTTGATTCCTGTTTGAGTTTATGTACAGTATATGCTTTTATTTGTAAGATTAACTCTTTTTTTCCAAAGCACTGTTAGATGCTGTCATGTCTAAGATCAAAGATTTGATTTCAAAAACAGTATCATAACTATTCAACTATATCTTATGATTTTTACAATCTCAAAGTAAAATAAGTGCTAAAGTCTGATTTTGTAGTAGCTACCCTTTACAGATTATTATAATCTTAATTTAAGTCTGACAGTAATCAGTAAGGTTAACCCTGTCAGTTTTAAATGTTTCAAAATGATTAAAAGTTGAAAACATTTGTTAAAAATTTGAAAAGTAATCAAATGTAATCAGTTGCATTTACTTTAATAAAGTAATTGAAATAGTTACATTTTAAATAGGGTAATTTGTAATCTGTATTTCCAAAGTAACTTTCCCAACACTGTGCATATGCAAATGGACCAATCAGATCATGTCCATAAACCGTTTTCACTTTCACTTTCAGTATCAATGACAGCAAATATGCTCCACTAGGCATTTCTGCATCCTTCATCAATACTTCCATTAAGTAAAAACTGAAAGCAGGCCTTCAAAGGCGCTGGCAAGGTCAGCTTTTGGGAAGACATTGAAGAAACCATCCCATTATACGGTTAAATGGTGCAGAAGATTCAGCTTGAACTGAATTCTCTCCCATCAGTGTGACGTTCTATTAATTAAGTTGCAGAGGGCAGGCCTTTGCTCACTACACAGATCCACGTGAGCTAATGCAATGCTGAAGGTCGTTCACATCAATAACAGGCTGCCATTCAGCCTCACAGTTACTTGAAATTTGAATATGAAAACAATTCAGCACTCATGCCTTTGTGTACACCAAAAGAGCATTTAGGTTTAGGAGAGTGCTTGTTACATTTATATCTGAAAGGCTTTTCACTCTATTCAAATATGGGGTCAATGAATATTGACAGCATTTCTAATGTCACATTTCAAATGACACATGGCTTTTCTATTCTCTGCTCATGCTCTTCATAAGTACAAAAGCCTGAAACATGCTCACAAGGCTCTCTAAGCATGAATGAACATTGAAAAGTATATCTGCCTTTATTATTTATATGAAAAGAGCTGTTGAGACCTCTGATAAACGGCATTACACAGTGAATATGAAACTCTTATGTAATGACAACAGGTTTATGGTTGTTTTTTAACGTCACTTTTCCTGACTAAGCTAAAGTGCATGCATATGCCAAGATATAACAACAGCTACTTGGAAAATCATTCAGTCTAAGGGTATGTAAATACTGTGCATGTTTCAAAACACGTGCAACATCCTGTCTCGCTCCTGCAAGCAATGTGTAACTGTAAGATTTTTGTGCACACATTCAGCACAAATATTGTTGCTGTTGTTGTTTTTAGACTTTATGTGTTTGAATTCCCCGGATTTAATTAACAGAAAATTCATGACAATACTTTATTTCTGTCAGAATGAGATGTCAAAAGTCTCAAATCAACATAAATGATTCTGTTTTATCAGGAGGAATGCTTATTTACTACATGTGAGATGGCATCAGGCTGCCATAATGTTGTAAAACATACTATGATGACTGACAGTTATGTAGGGTCCCAAACATCATTCAATTAAATATTAAAGGAGAAGTTCACTTCCAGAACAAAAATGTACAGATAATTTACTCACCCACTTGTCATCCAAGATGTTCATGTGTTTCTTTCTTCAGTCATAAAGGAAAGGGTTTCAGGAGTTCTCCCTATATAGTGGACTTCTATGGCAGTTTAAATGCCGCTTCAAAGGGCTCTAAACGATCCCAGCTGAGGAAGAAGGGTCTATTTTTAGGACTATTTTGAAGTTGGAGAAGAAAATGAGATTGATACACAGAGCTGACACAGAGCTAGACAAGAAAAGCATTTGAGGTTGAAAAGTATGTAAATTGTCCATATTTTTAGAAAATAACCGATCGTTTTGCTAGATAAGACCCTTCTTCCTCAGCTGCATTTAAACCACATTTTGGAAGTTCAAACTCGGGGCACCATTAAAGTCCACTATATGGAGAAAAATCCTGAAATGTTTTCTTTAAAACACATTATTTATTTTTGACTGAAGAAAGAAAGACATGAACATCTTGGATGACAAGAAGGAGAGTAAACTATCTGTAAATTTTTGTACTGGAAGTGAACTTCTCCTTTAAGAAAAGGTCACAATGACAACAGTGACTACAGCTAAATAAAGAATAACAGCCTTAGGATGCAAATGTTTGGCAGCATGAACTCATGAAGACCAAGCAACAGATGTTTCACAATGACAGGAAAAGGAAAAATATGATCTAATTGGATATTTTTTTTGTTTGTAAGCTGTAACACCTGCGAGATAACTGTTTTCAGGTTTAGTTATTATTACTCATGAAGATTTCATATAAATGTTTGTAAAATGGTTAAATGTCCTTGTCCTAGAAGTTTCACAATGTTGCTGTCCATGGTGCTGATTAGACAGAGACTTAAATTAAAAGATTAGTTCATTTCCCAGTAGGGCTGTGCCAATATTCGGATGCAAATTATCATGCATATCTCGTCAGTAATGCCAGTTCTGTGATTAGTCGTAAATCTCATTCATGCGTTCATTCATAAAGCCGCGTTTACTACACAGAGCCGTAGTTCACTGACAAGCTACGCAGTTTCGCGTGTATTATCGATATGTATCGCCTGCGATACGTATGAATGAACACGTGAATGAGATTTACGACTAATCACAGAACCGGCATTACTGATGAGATACACATGATAATTCGCGTCCGAATATCGGCACAGCCCTGTTTCCCCGATTAAAAATTTCCTGAAAGTTTACTCATCCCCATGTCATCCAAGATGTTCAAGTCTTTCTTTCTTCAGTCGAGAAGAAATTAAAGCTTTTGAGAAAAACATTCCACTATTTTCTTTATATAGTGGACTTCAATGGGAGCCAGCAAGTTGAAGGACTGAACTGCAGTTTCAATGCAGCTTCAAAAAGCTCTACACGATTACTGCTGAGGAATAAGGGTCATATGTAGTGAAACAATCACACATTTTCTAATATATATATATATATATATATAATACATTTCTTCATCTGTGTACTCCGGTTCAGAATGGTAGTGTAGGGTGAAAACTCCATCTCATTTTCTCCTCCAACTTCAAAATCCTCTGACACCATTGTTTTAACTTTTTTGTACAGGGCATTTGATTTTCTTTGCACGTTCGCTTTGTAAACACTGGGAAGGTACTTTCGCCTCTGTCATGTGTGAGAGTGCAAGATATATATATTTTTTTTTAAATGGCTATTCGTTTCACTAGATAAGACCCTTATTCCTCGGCTAGGATCGTTTATGCTCTTTGAAACTGCAATTTGGACCTTTAAACCACTGAGCACCACAAGTCCACTATATGGAGAAACATCCTGTAATGTTTTCCTTCTCAAAAACCTTGATTTCTTTTCGACTGAAGAAAGAAAGACATGAACATCTTAGATGATGTGGGGGTGAGTAAATTAGGAATTTTTTATTCTGAAAGTGAACTAATCCTTTAAGTAAGCTGAGATAATGCAAAATGAAACACATGGTTTCGGACTAAAATAAAATAAAATCAAATAAAATAGTTTCCAATCATCACCTCTTTTTATTTCATCTCATTTTGAACTCTTTTTTCCTCCTACTCCCAGCATTCACCTGAAAACCATGGTCCATTTTCTCTCTTATGAGACTGACAAGAGCTGCACCCAATTAAAGTAAAGGTGAAAGGAGAGGCTGCAATGTCAGCGAGACGGATTAACGATGGCACGCTCAAAAATGCAAACTGACACCTGCCGGCCTTATTTTGTCACGTAAAAACGTCAACATTCACATCGCAGTGTTCACGCAGTGCTTATTTGTGACTGACAGGGATCCGAAAGGCTTTTTTGACTCACTGATTTATGCCACCAAGACCTCTGGAGGTCCACGGATCGCACGGAACAGAGGAGTTCGATCTCCCAGCTGTGAGATGAAGGCAGGCTGAAGCAGCTCAAAGAGGACTCGGCTTGCTCGCTGCTGAAAGCGACAGATTAAAGCCAAACCTAGTGAGAGAGAGAGAGCAAGTGTGAGCGTGTGTCAAAAGATCCTCAGCAGTGTTTCTGTGTCACAAGGTGATGAATCATAATCTTTCCCTTCATTAAAAGTAGCACTCCACCAAGCTATGCTGCTAAATTGGTAGACTCAAACTTGAAACATAGTGGCATGGATTTCAAACACTGGAGTGCCACTGACTTGATCAATATTGAGGCTTTAATGACTGGCGTTTGCTGCTAAGCAAACAGTCATTTGGAATAAATGGTTTTAAGCTGGATAATTGGTCTCAAACCTCTCTACTCAATGTCAGTATAATTTGGAGTTGGAAATGTCCTTCTGGCAACTGGTATAATTAGGCCAACAGACATAAAGCTTATAGACATATAAAATCAAGTATTTGTCAGACTGTAGAAAGGCTAGTTGTCTCACAGGGATGATGTCACCTCAGTAACTTTCTAATTTTCAATTTTCTATATCTTTTTAGATTACATTTTTTATTATCATGGTCCTGAGGAAAAGTCTTATTGAGACAACGTGCCTGCTCAGTATTTTCAAACCTTTCCTTTCTAAAACAATCCCACCCTGATAAAAATTCAATGGCATACAGTATGACCATTTCCTCTATAAATTTATATCAGCAGGCTTCCAGCCATATCTTTATTTTCCCCTTTGTTTATCTTTTCCACATCATTTATTTGAAGTTTTATCTTATCTCCATGAGCGAGCGCCTCGTCATGGGTCACATTGTCAAATTACTATAAAACAATGAACTAATTTCTAGAGATGCATCTGACATGTACTGTGAAATGCTAATGAGTAATGTGCTTCATTATCTCTCTGAATGAAACGCACACTGCTTCTCTTCTAATGAGCTAATGGAACTCAATGTCATTTAAAGCTTAGCAGCACAAATGGGCAGAAGCTGTTCAACAGGAGCCCCGATTCATTGTAGACTAAAATGACATGATGCTTTTATCTTTGAATGCTTTGCTGAGTGTGTTTTCATAAAACATGACATCTGTCAAGATCGCTGATGTCAGCGGACCCTAACGCTCCAATTTAATATGCTTTCTTCCTCAGCAATTCTAATGAAAATGTGAATGGCATCCTTCAGTTTTAGTCTATCTGATGAACTGTATTATATCAGTGATAGTAAGACAGGCTTTCTTTATTATTTATATTACCTTAATAACTGTAGCATTTTACTGCACAGTGTGCACTGGCAGTCTTTCATCTATAAATTTAGACTCAGATTATGAATTACGCTTTCATTTTTATATTGTATGAAGGTAACTGATTTTACATAAAATGTAGGCTAATGAAGACATTCCACAGCAGTACAATTATCCAAAAATAAATCTATAAACATGTTATGGTTCACTAATGATGGTCCAGAATGTGACATCAAGAACAGGAAAAAGTCCATTTCATGCTTTTAAGGGCACAAAACTAAACTAAAATAAAAACAGGCACTGGTCAAATATCTGCTAGCAAATCTGTACCCCGAATGAATGGAAGCCTATTTCTTCCACAAAATAAAAAAGGTAATTGTGACTTTGTATCTCACAATTCTGACTTTTTTTTCTCAGAAATTTCAAAATTGCAAGTTATAAATCAGAATTGTGAGATATAATGTGAGAATTGCATAAACTCGCAATTGCAAGAAATACATTCAGAATTTTTAGAATTTTTTTTGATCGCAGTTGCAAGTCTGCAGTTCTGAATTTTTTTCTCAAAATTGTGAGATATAAACTCACAATTGCTAGTTATAATGACAAATTATGAGGGGGAAAAAGACAAAAAAGCAGGTCAGGAAAAAAGTTTGTATCTCAAAATTCTGATTTAATAACTCGCAATTGCGTGTTATAAAGTAATAATTGTGAGATGTAAAAAAATATCACAACTGTGAAATATAAATAAACAATTCTGAGAAAAAAAATAGTCAGAATTGTAAGTTTATATCACTCGATTGTGACAGAATTGCACCTTCATTTGTCCAAATTGCGAGTTAAATTCTGACATTGTAATTCGCAACTTCAAGTTTATAACATGCAATTCTGAGAAAAAAAGTGTATATCTCTCAATTGTGAGAATTGCAAGTTTAAATCTATTCTGACTTTATAACTAGCAATTTCAAGTTTATATCTCATGATTCTGACAAAAAAAATCAGAATTGCGAGTTTACCTCTCAATTGCAACTTTATTTCTAAGAATTGCAAGCTTAAATCAATTTTGACATTATAACTTGCAACTTCAAGTTTATATCATGCAATTCTGAGTTTTTATCTCTCAGTTGTGACTTAATTTCTCCGAACTGCCACTTTATTTCTCAGAATTGCGAGTTTAAATCAATTCTGACTTTATAAATTTTAAGTTTACATCTCATAATGGACTACTTGCACTAAGCCTCGTGACGCACTTCCGTTTTGAAATGTTACGGCTCAGTTATTTCCGGTTATATACATTTTCAGTGTGTTGTAATCATCTAGTTGACTTTGCGGGATGATTTCAAAATCCGAAATTTTCCGAGACAGGAGAAGACATATTCTGATGATTACTTTTTACAGAATTTTCCAAACTCAATGAAACTTGACGTTTTAATCCAACATAAACCAATCTAAGAAAGCGGTGGCTGGTAATCTTACATGATTGTTTCACCAGGGGGTGTCAGTACTCTGCGATGCTCCAGTGTTTGTGAGATCTGATGAATAAGATCATAATAAACATTTTACTGTATGTAGCCTAATGCCAAAATATGAATATTCAAAGTAGTCCCACTGCCAATGTGCTACTGTTAAAAAAATATTTAAATGTTTAACATCGTAAAATAAGGCAGGTACTGCACATGCTTTCAGACATTTTAAACAATAAAGTAAACAGTTCGGGCTCGGAGTAAGAGCACCGATGCACACAAATAAAATTAGCCATGGATTTACTACAAATAAAACCAAAAATTGCAATTTAAGTTAAACAATATAACCACAAATTAACTCGGGTTTTACTACAATGACCACAGTTTAAGGATGGTAGGCTATTTGTAGTAAAAGTATCATTATACAAATGCTAAAAACGGAAAAAAAACATGGCACTTTTACTATAGTAATTTTCGAAAGGGTGTTTATCCGTCAAACCCATTTAAAACTCTACATTCAACAGGCATGAAATATAAAAGTAAAAGAAAAATACTGTTCATGAGAATGCGGCAGGTTAGTGGGGAAATAAATGTATTTATTATTCATAATGCACATACGGACAGGAAATATATTTATAGTAACATTTCAGCAGGTTGAAGATAATTCATGTTAACGCAGAGAATATGATTAATTGTTTTTTTAAAGAAATGCCAGTCCTAAAATGTAGTAATAATCATAAGTTCTCATGAGTATGTACGTGCGCTAAACGCTAACCGGAAACAACCGAGCCGTAACAAGTAGAATGCGGAAGTAGTTGTGCAAGTAGTCCATTCTGAGAAAAAAAAGAATTCCAAGTTGATATCACTCAATTGTGACTTCATTTCTCAGAATTGCAACTTTATTTATCAGAATTGCAAGTTTAAATCAATTCTGACTTTATAACTCACAACTTTAAGTTTATTTCACAGAATTTTGAGACATTTCGAGTCTGAATTGGAAGTTTATATCTCTCAATCGTGACTTTATTTCTCGGAATTGCTAGTTTAAATCAATTATGACTTTATAACTAATTTATAACTAATTATTCTGAGAAAATTGTGATATGTACACTTGCAGTTGTGAGAAAAAAAGTTGCAATTACCTTTTATTATTTTGTATTCAATGGTGGAAACAGGCTTCCATGTAAATGGCATGCAAACAAGAATAAAATGTTTGATCAGACAGACCAGATTTCATTCCACAAGTCAAAAGTCGTCCTACATAAAACTACAAACATAAACAACCAAACATATCTAAACTAAAGTAGATATAATGTAGAAAATTACACAGTTCCTGTGAAAATAAAACTGGCCACAGCTTAAATATTTCACAAATAAAAAGTGTCTACACATTTCCATCCAGTGACAAGAGCAGCCTGTGCTTGGCTTGTGTCTGTGGTCGAGCCCAAACTTCACCAATGAAATATTCATCTATTGCATAACCACCAGGGGACTTTCAGCCTGAGACGTACACAGAATGTTGACTTGTGTGGCAAACCGTAATGCTGTTCAACTGGACTTGTGTGATCTTCTGTTTGACCGAGCTGCAGATGAATTTGACTGACTTCCATGATTTTTTTACAATTTGTGATCCTGATCTTCCTTTTTACTCTGGATATAAATTAAACAAGTATTTTGAATTAAAGTTAATATTTTCAGCTAGTTTTGCAACACAACTTTATTTTTATATATACCAGATTTTTATATGGTCCACAAACTACTTTTAGATGCACAAAAGTCATCCACAGCTTTTTCAGCAGCTCCTTCAGTTATTGTCATGCACTGGCATAAGCGAGCAAAGAAGAACAGATAAGCTTCTCTTTGTCCTTGTTATAATTAATCCCGTTGTCTGAGGAATTCAGGGTCGTGCAGCAGTGCATGTAATAACTGCTGTCTTTTTATTGGCAAAAACTTTGCGGGCCGCTCTGTAACGACCTGAAGGTGAGTGACAGGAAGCTGGGAGTTTTGCTCGCATTTGCTGGACTAAGAATATATCAGCCACTCTGCATGAGCCTGGCATCTACTTATGAAAAAGTTAGAAAGCAGCTGTCTAACCTTCTCTGACTTCGTATTGATAGCTATAAATGTTCTAAACGTTTTGCTTAGCAAGGTAGCTGCTAAAATGGCTGAAAGTTCAACTCTTTTTTTATGCATGTGCTAATGAAGTATGTTTCAGAAGATAAACCTGGCTTTTCAAAACTGGATGTTCATTAGAACTGACTAATGAGGGACAGACTCACTGTAAGTTTTTAAGCGCATGTTCTGAATAGAAGTTAATATTTTCTCATTTGTGCAAAAATAGTTTTGCAATACTGGATCACCATTTGGTGAACACCTGACAGCTCTTCTGTTTTGCTTCTTCATTTACTTCACTCACCGAGTATGTGTGTGCGTTACGCATATGTTTTGACAGTTTTATTGGCAATTTGAAAAGAAAATTTCTAAGCAAAATTTGCATCCCATATGGTGATGAAAAAAAAACACTTCCAAAAACAGTAAGCTGAGATGTAAAATATTTGATGAGTGCAACAAGCACATGAGCAAGAGGGACAACAGAAAGCCTTCTGTTCATGTTGCAGCTCACTCTTTGCGACCCCTGTGCACCAGCATAGGTCATTCTCAGCTTTGGGCAAAAATTGTCCACCATGAATCACTGTAGTATAGCTATATCAGAAAGCCATTAAACAGTATTCATAGCACACCACAGATTTACCTAAGATGGAAAAATCTGTAAAAAAAAATCTGCATAAATCCACAATATGTGATTTAACATTATCGAGTATATCACAAAAATGTGTTATAAAGTCAGAATTGCAAGATATAAACTCACAAATCTGAGAAAAAAGTCACAACTGTGAGATATAAACAAACAATTTTGAGAATAATTTATATCTCTCAATTCTAACTTTTTTCTCAGAATCGCAAGTTTAAATCATTTGCTTTGACATGTGCTTGTCAGTCGGACAAGTAAATCAGTCCGAGTAAAAAACGGGGTACTTGTCCGGGGCAAAAAAAATGCCTTTTTTTTTATTTGGCGTAAATGTAATACATTCTGAAGCAATAGTCTCATCGCTACTCTATGAGGGCGTACTTTAATCAGCATATTTGTGATATTTGCCTTAAATCGATTTCTAGGACACTTTTTAACTTTATGAGAGGCAATATTTTCCCAACCTTACTAAATGTACGTGTCACCATTTACGTCAAATTCTTACATTTTATCAATACATTCAGTTAGATTAATTAATTCATAGCTAATTATTGTATTTTATTTTTATTGGGGTTTTGTCATTTTAATATGCTTATAATTCCTCTTGGAATAAATGAATAAAACTATAAAGTAAATAAATAAATAAGTTCAAGATTGCACTGATCCTGCATAAAATCTATACAGAAATATAATTAATTATGTTTCATGTATTTTGTAATTATATATTACATATAAATAATTATGAAATGTAAAAAATATGAAGCAAATGAATAAATCAACAAATAAACACAAAATTCAAGTCTGCACTTTTGCTGCAAATAATTCATGCAGAAGCAGTAGCTTCAGAACTGACACAAATTTTGAAACAGGCACAGAGCCTGCGTAAAGATGCCTTATGAAAAGCATCATTGGGTAATTTTAAATTCCAGTAGGCTGGAATGATGGAAATATTGAGAAGTCAGCGTTGACAACATGTAGTGTCACAAAGTCTGTGCGCTTGACAGCCAAAACTGTTTGTTGTTTTTTCTGAAAGGAAGCCAAGCAACCCATCTGTCAAAAATACATACATGCAGAAGCTAGAAAAAAAAGCCTCACACAACGGGTGGCAGCCAGTGGCTGGCAACATGACCCAAAATAACAGCTGTGTTTTTTTCTTTTCCTGTCCAGGTTCATTATGCAATTACAAAGCCCATAAGAATAAACATGAGAGTGTGAAACCCAGGTGTATTGAGAGATCTAGAGCTTTCCACCTAAAATGGCCATAAAACATTGCTAAGCTGAACCGCACATTCAAGTATTATTAACAGAAATGCAAACCGTTAAGTGGTCATTTGAATGTTCTCTGTGCTTTCCAATCAGGACTCGGTTATTTGAATATTCATGAGCCAAATATGGTGAATGCTTTGGCATTTGGCTAATCCTGTTCTACTGTCAAGCCAAAAATAGATTGAGATCTGGAAACTGAACATATGAACAATAATGAACCATAGGATTGAATGATATAATACTGACAACTGCAGTGTCTCAGCCATCTGCAAAAACCGATGTAATACAATCTATGTTACATTAATATAAAATAAGCTACACTGTAAAAAATAAATAGTTGACAAAACTTTTAAAAAGTAGGGCAACTTGATGCATTAAGGCTTTTAAGTTTTCTCAATAAATCAGTAAAGAAACTTTGTTTAGCCAACATAAATTTGTTTCTTCATGCAATGTTGATTGTCTTATTTTGCTAATAGAAAAAGTCTTGGGGTAATTTATTTTTTTATGTATCAATAATTTTTTTTTTTATGTGTCAATTTCAGTTATAACTAACAATAATGACAAAACAACAACAAAAAGTTTAAATTATGTCATTTAACAGTAACTGCATAATTTATTCATGCTGCAATGCATGCTGGGAACCCACAAAGCCTTAACATTTCAACAATATGAAATTCTTTGTTCAGACAACTGTGTTTGACTAGTTAAAACAACATTTGTGGCAATTTTGTAGGTCTGACAGGGGTTTTTATGTTGTTTTAAGAAAAGAGAATTTTTTCAGTATTTGACACACAAAATCTTTTGTAAACAGCATTTTACTTGACACAACCAAAAATGAACATTTACCCTATATCATTTTTTTTGTTGTTGTTGTTGTTCTAACAGATCGGCAAACAATAAGCGAGTGAAAGCAGATTTGACCTCAATTCAGGCCAAACATACATGAGAGATCTGTTGAAAAAAGGCTGTTTGGAAAAGACATGGATAGAGTTCACAAAGTTCAGCCTAAAGGTTATGACGATCAAATCTTTGACCCTGCCGCCATTGGTATTTCAAGAGAAAGAAAGCTCACGTAAAGCTTGCCTCTAAATTTAGACTCTCTTAGAGCACTTTGCTCTTTCTGTCAATCACGGATATGAATTATGCTTTGCTAAGTCCCATTATAATTACCACAAGACAGAGGAACACCTCAGAATTACATTTAGCTGCATAAACAGATGGATAGAAATGGGAGGGAGGGTTTTTTGTAGATTCCACATAAAAACATTAGATTGCATATTCATCATGCCGATGTGTTATTGCATTTGTGTCGCCCATTAGTAAGCAGACTGTGGCGTATATTCATCCTCAGAGATATCTCTCTATTCCCTTTTGCGATAGTATGCAGGGTCGGTTAAAAATGAGGCAACTGGAAACAAAGACGTGCTATTTAAAAAAAAACACACAAACAGACTGAATAAAGTGAGTAAATGTCTAGCACAGGGGGGGTTAAAATCTTCCAGCAGAGTTTAGCGCCAATTCTAATCAAACCTGAACAAGTTAATCAAACTATTCAGCTTTTCTAGAGAGCTACAGGCATGTGAGTTTAAACAAGGTTGAAACTAAACTCTGCAAGAAAGTGAATCTCAAGGGCCAAAGCTGAGAATCCCTGGTCTAAAGTTTCAGTCCTGTCGTGGGACATTTTCCCCTTTTTAGACTTTAACATTGATTTACTGCAATTAATTGTCAGTTTTTCAGGCTGAAACTTGATCTCCACAGGTGTGATTTGCAATTGGCAATGTAAAATGCAGGTATAAAATGATGCAGGTATAAACAAAGTCATTAAACAAAGTACAAAAAGGTGTGTGCGATATGTATCGTCTACGATAATATTGTAAATGTTGTTTAAACATTGTGTGATTTTAAGTTAGAGTATACTGCAAAAACCAAACAAAAACACACCAAGAGAGTGCACACATACAGGTATTTGGTCAGTTACCTGGATGCGCGGCCATTTTGGCGATACTCGGATGTAAACAACATGGATTTCATGGTCAATGTACTACTTGCATATAAAAAATCATGTGGAAGCTGCTAAATCATATAGAGTAGAACTTAGTAAGCAGGAAATGGTGCAATATTTTAAAATACTACAGTTAATAGGTGGTAAAGATAGGTACAAGCAATATTAACTAAGATATTAGCCTAATATTTCACCTACCTGACCGCAAATGATAAAAACAAACACGAATGTTGTTAAGATTCTTGCCCTGGAAATCCTGGTTCCCCTTCTGTCGTTCGACATTGTGTCGAAATGAAGACGCTAAGGGTCGCTCTAGGGAGCCCAAACACCTCTGACAGCTTTGAGAAAAGGCCAATGAAATTGGGTGTGCAGAATTTGCATGGCTGGCCCCGCCCCGTACATCTGGGTATAAATAGGGGCAGCCAGCAACTGCTCATTCGTTCTATTTCTTCGGAGCCGAATGCAGCATCTCCCTGTGAGAAGCAGCACCACTTACTTCTCCGTTGTTGGATCTATGGCACAGAGCAGCGGTCTCTCCCTCCTCAAGCACTACTGAGTGTAGTGAGAGTACCCCTGGGTGCTTCGACGCCGATCTTTGAAGAGCAATTTCCTCCTAAAAGAGCAATTTCTCTAAAAGAGCTGACACGGTCGGATTGTGTGTTTACATAATGCCTTTCCTTCCATGTCTTCCTGGTTGCGGTTCCTACCTAAAGCCGGGGACACACTGCACGATTTTCGGCCGTCCCAGATGAAAGGTTGCCATCGTAAAATAATCGTGGCGATTCCGGTGATCGTGGCTCCTAAACGGTGGTCTTGTGTCGTACAGTGAGAGAGGTTCAAAGACGACTGTTCTCACGGTCTTGCAAACAAAGATAGCCTACGATCATTTTCTGGCAGTGTCAGAAATTCAGCGTGATCGTCTCGCAATTTGTTCGCTGCTACGACCTATACGTCTACTGACCAGCCAATGAAAATGCAGTATAATATGACATGTGACATATACAGTGTACCTTAACAGAAGTTTTTACCTCAAGCTCCCTGTGCAAAAAAATCCCTGTGCATCCTAAGTTGGCTTCTCTTCCCTAGCCATGACCAGGTCCATATTTCCCTATTCCGCCGCCACCTTTTCTTTTTTTCAGCACACATGAAAACCACAACCGCTAAATTGTGATTCATCTTGCTGTATGACCTTGTGCTAACGTGGGTCGCAGCTAGGACAACGTCGCACAGTGTGATCATATAACACACTTATAAAACGGCTGGAATCGCACAGTGTGTAGCAGGCTTAAGAAAAACTATCTGCGCGATCGTTGTGTTCAGTGTTGAGCTAGTCTCACACTAGAGCTGCAGCGATTCGTCGACGCCATCGATTACGTCAATTATGAAAATACCTCGATTAGCATGGAATGCGTCGACGCGTCGCACCTTTAGTCACGCCCATTGTGCGAGCCTTTAGTTATCCCTACTTGAGACTGTTTTTCTGTCATGTATGTTTAACACAAAACAAGACCCTAAAGCAGAAGGTGAAGGCTAGTATGGCAACATCGCTTCATATAGTTCATAGAGCATTTTATTATTATAGGGTACGCCGTCAGAACCACATATAACGTTATATAGCCGAACTGAAGCCTTTCCATTGTCAGGATTCAAAACCGTATTCAAAGTTGCGCTTAATGAACGGAACAGCACGAGACATCGAGTTGCCTATATAATCATGACGGCTTTAATTCACCCACAGAGACGGAGAAAAATTAATAATTCGCGTTCATCTTTAGATCCAAAAGAGCTGTCGTCGGTGCCGCGGGCGCGGTTGCGCAAGCTCTGAGACGCGTGCTCCAAACGCGCTCGTCTGCACTCGGTAACAAAGCATTTAAAGTCATTGTTAGTTGTTTAACTGTGTGATGGATTGGAAAAGCCTTGACTTAAAAAAAAATAACAACAAAAATACCCTTTGCGTAGCATATAAAGGCCAAAGTTACAGAAATGCGTTCAAGCATGTTTTAATCTGCTGAATAAAAAATCAAGTTTCTCACTTTTGAGCAACTGCTCAAACAGAAACTGTGAATGCAGCCATAATGTGCATTTCTATTGATTGTATTGTATCACTGCTCTTTCTTTCTTTCTTTTTTTCTTTCTTCTTCTTATTTTGTTCTTACTTCATTGTTTTTTTTTTTTCCTTTTTATTTTCTTTCTTTGATTTGTATTTTTTATTAATTATTTATTGTTATTATTTATTTTTATTATTTTCAAAAAAAAATTATCGATAGATTAGTCAACAATAAAAATAATCGTTAGCTGCAGCTCTATCTCATGATGAAACAGCGTTCATTGATATGTTCTGCTTGCAAGATGAAACAAGTCGCATTCTTTTCGAAGAAGCCGCGGCTTACCTCAACCGGTTCGGTCCTTCTACTTCCAGGTACGAGGCCGCAGCAATGTGCGTCGATGACGAGCAAAGGAAACGAGTTTTAGCTCCACAGAGTGAAACCCCACAGTTCGCATGTTCCTCACAACCCTCGATCAGTTTTCCGGACAGATTGATTGTTTGTTTTAATACAGCTTGATTTCAGTTTGAAACCTTAAGTTGATTGAAAGGTTGGCTGCAGCATCGGAGGGAGGGCATAAGCCATATGAAGCTGATACCTCAGCTGAGCAAGCTGGGGGGCCGAGTCTCAGTTTCGTGCAAGTATGAAATCTCCTCCAGTGAGTCTCACTGGTGCATTCCTCTGTGGAAGGACCTCCTTTCTCAGGGGAAGGGCACAATCTGTCACTGGCACCCAGCTCTCAGAAACCTCCATCCATGGTCCCTGGGAGCGACCAAGAGGTTCTCAGAGACCATCCACCACTGTGGTGTAAACTCTTTTTCGGTCAAGAGCCCCCTCTACTAGGCGGCTGCTTGACCCCAGTTGGCGCAAAAGATACAGTTGGGTATTCTTCACAGCAGAAGAACCCACGGAGATGGGGTATCAATTCAATGCTATCCTCCGAGGAGGCCCAGGTGGGCACCTTTCTGCCTCTCTGCCAAGGTTCAGGTAGTGGCTATATCTGCTAACTATGACCTGGTAAAGGGCAGATCAGTGGAGAAGCTTGTTTTGGTAATCTGATTTCTCAGAGGTGCCGGGGGCTGCACCCTTTTATAATTTCAAAATAAGGGGGCAAATATACTCACGTATATTTTTGAATATCACACAAAGAGTAGGTTTTTTTTTCTAAATATCTTTTTTTTCTCTCAAATGTGATAAACGAGAAGTTAATATTAATTGACTTACATTTTAGACACAAGTTCCAATTTTTGCTCTATTTCGTCAACGAAAAGTGTTTCAAACAAACCCACAGGTGAACTGTTTTGTGTCTCTGAGCTACACGTGACAGTGTTTCATTACTAAATCAATCAGCAGTTTGAACAAATCAGTTGAATTAATACTTTAAATACTCAGTGAGGAGATTATATTTAATATATTTTTCTTCTTTTTTCCCCCCAAATCATTTCAAATGTCACTATTAAACGTTTTGTTCTTAAAAACATCAAAATATTATTTATGCATTTGTAAAATGCTCTTATGTCCTGCATTAAATTCATCTGTGTAAATGAATCTAAATGCCACTTCAGATGTAGATTCTGTGCCACCTCTGCATTGCAAGCACAAATTTTGTTGATACTGATTTCATTTGATTTGGTAACAGTCTTATCAACCTTATTTTTAGATAAGGTGCATAGGGATAGAGTCGGTGCGGATATTTGTACATTTTATGGGTTTGGCTTCCGGTCTCGGAGTCCAGTTGTTTTTAGCTGTACAAAACAGCTTGTTTTGCTGCTTGATATTACAAAATGGTGTGTCTTATTTTAATATATTAATTATGAACACACTGGTTTGTAGTGCAAATAGTTTTATTGTTTACCACACACTGTTAGTCTTCTTGTTATATCCCTATAGCGGCTAATGAGCTGAAAATCTTTCCCATAAGCTTACTTCCGCACTGAAGAATAAGTGTCTTAATATTTAAAAAGAATTGATTAAATAAAAAAATGAGCAAAAAACATGATGTATACATTTAATTAGGTTAGAAAAAATGGCCCTATGAAGGTGAAAAAGCCCATAAAAGGTAAAAATCAATTTCAACTAATTGGAAAAGTTAATTTCTGTTACTCCTGCAAATGAACCATTACAATGAATATGAAGAATATCAAAAGCTGTGGGAGTCAGCTGTCCACGGCAGTCCTAAACCTGCCAAAATACCAGCACAATAAAATGCTTAGCAAAATATTGTCTAATTATCGCCTTCAACTAAATTCCAGAAAATATTGAGATTTTTTTTTTTTTTTTTTTTGTCATTATTACACACCCCTAAGTACAACAATGGTAAAATGGTATTTAATACTATAATAAAACAGAGTTCATGCTAAATGGGCAGAAAGATGCTGTAGCATATCATGTCCCAAAACTACACTTACAGTGCGTGTTTGAATTCAAATCTCACACAGAATATTTCTGTCCCCTATCAAAGTATTTTTTAAGCTTTTGTCACAGCATGGAACTCTATTTGTGTTATAGTTCATGTTTTTTGATGCAGAGAACTGGCACATAAAACTTGTAAATTGAAAACCATAAACCTTGAAGTCTGAAGACTTCCAAATCAAAACTGGTTTCCGGAGGCTTTTGTCACTTACTTCTAGTTATAACTTTGGTCGAGGAGTATATTCAATTTGCTTTTTATTATCCAGAGGCGACTGACGCAGTGAGATGACAGCGTTTCGATATGCTACCACGATCACCTGAGAAACAAGAAGATTAATTAACTTTGACTGTGAAGCCACGTTCGGAACAGATGTTTGAAAAAGGCTCTCAACTGTAATCTTTAATTATGAATTCATGCACATTCCTCATATCCGCTGTGCAAAAGTCTGTAAATGTCTTGATGAACACTCACAGATCCGTAAATGTCTAGATGAAACCTCGCAGACGAGAACGAAGGGTTCTAGTAGTGTATGTCATGCCTGACATGAGGGAACGTTAATTGGGAAAACGACTGTGCTAAACATTCTTGTAACAACCTGGTTTCCGACCGTGAAGAATCAAACAAATGCTGTTATATTAGTTAACAGTGACAGATGCATGACGAAAGATTTTTTCTTATCCAATAGAGACAAAAGTTGTAATGTAAAAAGAAAGCAATTTCATGCCATAAAATCATTTTGCAGATACTTCAAGTCAAAAACCAGGGTCTCATGGTGGACCTCTCAGAAACAAGTTCCACGAACACAACAAACACAATTTTCTACTCTCTGATCAGGCATGTAGTTCCAGAGAGAATCTGGCTTTTACAAAAGTTATTTAAAATATAAAATTCAAGGCCTAAACATCACACTCTATTGACACACATGACATTTGTAATAAATGTTTATACAGAGTAGCTGCAGCACGTCAAAAATGGAAACCGGGGGTCCGTCAACAGAAATATCACAGCAACCGCTACAAACTGTCAACTGACATTCACATAATTATCAGTGACAACTCACATTTTAAGGTTTTTCATTAAAATAACTGCTTTTTCTTACCACCCTAGTAAGAAAAAAGGAGATATTTTAATACATTTATTTCATACTAAGTATAGTTCAAATCTATTAACATATTTACTGACATACTGATCAAGACTTAGACTGATATAAAGGTTCTAATTAAACTTTATTTAGAGTGCTACTTGTGCACAATGCACATTAAGCCTAAAATGTGCTTTAAATGTCATTATTAATAAGGATTGTATTATCTTAGAATAATATATTTAAATGCAAGATATTTAAAGTGTACCTGAAGTACAGTATACTTGCAACTTTAGCACAATCAAATATACTTTAGTATACCTTTAGTTGGACTTCAGCACGATTTCCGCACAAATAAAGTGCCTTCAGTCCAAAATTAGTGGTTCCAATTCAGTATACTTTAAGTATATCAGTTAAGAATACTTAAAGTACAATTGAGAATTTTAATTAAGTACATAAATATGTAAATATATTTGAAGCATACTTAGCATGAAATACATGTATTTCAAAAACATGTGTTTTTGTTTTTGCCTAGGCCTGTTATGTACATTTGGACTTTTTCAAAGACTACAGAAATACTAAGAACAGGAGAAAGCGCAACATGCAAAATGGCAGAAAAAGTCCCACCTTCTAAATAAAAGAGCCAATGACCACTTGATAAAGTCATTGCATCACTGCAGCTGCTGTTGGCACAGAAACAGTCAGTGTTCAGAAATGCGGAGTCAGCAAAATCACTTCCAGCCTGAAATGTAAGTATGAAATGTAACACTATTTAAGCATAAGGAACATTATTAATGAGACATTTCCTGCCAGGTTTTGTTGTTGATTTGAAATATGTCATTTAAATCTGAGTGAGGCAAGCAGTTTTGAAGATTTCAGGATTTCCCAACTTAAGTAGATAGGGATTGGTCTTGTATGCCTGAAATAGCTGCCCAGAGGCATTGCAAATATGGCCACAGAGTGATCAGACTTCCCTTGAAAGTGACTTTGGCTTTATGTTGCATCTTATGTTAAATGAATGTTCATTGCATTATACGATGACAAATATCGCTTTCCTCAGAGGACTTTCAATCTATTTTTTTCATTATGAACATGATTGAGCTGAAGAAATGAATGCTGTATCAGATGCAGGCAATCACAGTCACTCAGCCAATGTCTCTCTCATAATACTTCAGCATATAGCTCATAGCATACAGCTTTAAAATATTTTACATATAATGGCTTTTAACTTCAAAGCTACTTAGTGCTACTTTCAGTACTCACGATGCTCATAAAGAGCTACTGTATATCACACTCCTACTAATGTGATAGGCCTATTGCTCATATATCCCACAAGAATAAATTAAGAGTTTGCTTCCAAAACACGATAAATGACATTTAAAAAAAAAAATAAATTTGTTCCTGCCAAAATCAATATTGTATTGGGTCGGTACTTAAAAGTCAATTTTTCATTTTACACAAAATGCGACATCTGCCGTGTTATTCTGTCATGTTTTCTCCGTATTTTTGCCAAACCACTACAAACACCAGTCTCCCTTCCTTCTCTGCAAAATGCATTACATCTGCTCAACCAATCACAGTGCACCATTCCACACACTGTAAACAGTAAAGGCGGTGCTTTGAATACACTGGCATCCTAGTTTTCCTCATCTACTTTATACTTTGTGATCAACAAACGAACAATAAAATGAATAATTTTGACTGCACTGAGGGACCTATGGTGGTTTCTGCGGTGGGAAAGAAAATAAGCCATCGAAGCCATCACTTTGTGAGATTGCGATGAAATAAGATGAGTGACAGTTTAATGGAAGTTTGTAAATGAGATTGATTTAATACAACAGTTAAATAAACAAGAAATTAATATTAAGTGAATTACATTGTCTGACTCTCAACACAATTGCCTGATTTTGCTCTATTTCTTTGTGAAAAATAGTTTAAAACAAAGTCACAACTGAGCTGCTGCGCATCTCCATTCAAACACAGCGGTGTTTGGTTTATGAATAAACGTGCGTTTTTAAATGAATCTACTCAATGATTCAATTTCCCATTCATAAAGACAGACACTTGCTTTATTTCCGAATGAATCAGCCGTTCAAACAAATCAAATGAACGATATGATTCAGTAATTAAATAAGTGACTTGACGCCACCTACTGGCAGTTTTAGTTTCATTTTTAAAGTAGCTTTTCAGTTATTTAAATAATTTAGTATTTCTTTATTCAAAATTTTATATTTAAAACAATAATCTCAACATGAATTTATGAATTCAATTGTACGCATGCCACCTCTAAGCCTCATTAAACATGACAATACACTAAGCCACTTTTGTGTTCTTCTGTGTCACCTCTGTAGTACAAATACATTTAGTTATACTGATTTTATTTGATTGGTAACTTATTCTTATTCTGTTGTTTTAATTATAAATGTTAGAAAGCTTATAAAATATACTTTTTTAAAAATGTGACATAAAAGATGACATATTTTTAATAAAGTTAGAAAAATGCCATTACACAGGTAAAAACTAAATTCCCATTTCATTTCCCTTTCAGGAGTCAAATATCACCTCGTAATGGGAAGGCTTATTTTTTTA
This sequence comes from Cirrhinus molitorella, assembly GCA_033026305.1. Classification (NCBI taxonomy): domain Eukaryota; kingdom Metazoa; phylum Chordata; class Actinopteri; order Cypriniformes; family Cyprinidae; genus Cirrhinus; species Cirrhinus molitorella. The sequence goes on along the minus strand of CM065122.1, from coordinate 22,854,697 downwards.
TCAGATTTTTTGATTATTTATTAGAAGTTGCTTCTAAAATTGACTGTGCTCCTAAATTTTAAAGTTAAGAAAAAGAAAAGTAGGCGTAGAGCCCAGCTGGATTTATTGCATTTTGGGGAAAAAAAATTAAATAAAACAGTTTTTATAATAAATCTTCGAAATCAAAATCTGGATTTGAATTTTTAATGTTATTATTATCTAAAGATGTTATGTGAAAGTTTGAAACAGAAAATAGTCATATTCATCTTGCCACTTTATTGGTAAAGAAAACACATTTTTACTCAAATTCATCAAAATGGATTTATAGCGTTTTGGAATCAAACTCTTCAAATATAGATTGCAATAAAACTGCAAAAAAAAAAAAAAAAAAGACCTGATCTGTACCTGTGGGTACCTCTTTCGCAAGACGTGAAATACGTACCAATAAGTACATATATATCCCTGCAGTTTCTAAAACTAGAGGTGGTAAAACAGAGAGTACTTGAAATCGCTTTCATACACAGCTATGATTACAGCTATATAGGTTTTGCATTCCAGACATAAGCTTGCTCGGTAGCTCAGCTGGCATAGAATTGGACTTGGTATGTAGATCCTTCGGTACGAGTCCTGTCAAAAACGTGACTCATGATGAAAGACCTGAAAGATGTGAGATTGAAAAACTAGCTAAAACCGAATGCTTGCAATTACATTTTTACATCACATTCACTTTTGTTCATACTGTTGAATAGTTTTAGGTGTAGTGCAGATGGTACGTTACTTTGAAACATCATGGAGCATTAGCGTTACAGCGCCACTCCATGGACATTTCAAATCAGAACTGCAGTGACACGTACAAAACCAACGTCACATAAAACGTTTACTATTTTAGCCCCACCCAATGGACATTTCACATCGAATATATCACGAGACGTACACTGCGGTACATTTGCGAAAAAGTTTTTCGTCATAAGGCCAGGTTGAAAAAAGATATTTTGGGATTTGAACAGAATTTAATATTTGAAGAGATGCCTTAGATTCATCCTGTGATTCCAGTAATAATCTAATCTTTCAACCACATACCCTTTTCCTCAAAGTGCATTCATTAGTGCAGTTACAGTAGACGCTGAGTAACGCTGCTTCTTGTTCAAGGGAGATTTCAGCTGCATTCTCAAAGCCTATCACAGATGTGCAGAAAGAGTGGTACAGCATGGATCAAACGGCAGAAAGTGTTGAAGTCGCCGCTGCACCCATCACATGTAGGGATTACCGAACCATATAAAGCTTTTGAAGCAGCAAAGGTGAAAATCTGCCTGGCTAGTGACAAACTGGGAGTCTATTACACAACTTGTAATATGGAGTTAAAATACACATGCCAGGGCACTACTGCAACATGCAGCATTACCTGCATAAGAGGCTTCATTGTCCAAACCCAAAAAATTGTTTCTTCCTTGCTGTGTGTTTGTGTGTGAGTTTCAGAGCATGCCCTTTTATCGGTTACAAATTAAAGTAAGCAAATGATTACAAATATCTACAAATATATGTACATATATATATATATATATATATATATATATATATATATATATATATATATGTGTGTGTGTTTTAGAAAATAAAATTAATGTTCTCTACAGTTTTGAGATGGTAAACTGGTTTGAATTATGCACATGGTATGAATTTTTACAAGTGGCTAAGCAATGTGGACAGCGTTGTGAATGGAGAGGAAATCCCTAAACTGCTACACGTTTGAATAATGTTTAGAGAACTATTAATAACACACAACTGATTCTTTAACTGGGAAAATACACCAACAAAAAGCTGAAGACAAACATAAAGAGGAGAAAATACTGTAACAGGCAGAGCAAGATCAGTGTTCACAATGCACAAAATACTGGAAGTAACTGACTGTCTTCAGAAAAATTTAGATGGTATTTTCTTTTTATCTTACCTCCTTGTAGTATTTAAAAGTGCACTTTTGCTTTCCATAAGCGCCACCTACTGTCAGAGAATGAATTTTTATTCAGCCCTTCTGCTGTTTTGTTTCATGCAGTTTTATGCAGCATAGTTTCTCAAAGCTAAGGTCTAATTTTAAAATTATAAATTTTTACATTTACATCAAAAAAGTGCTCATACTATATGTAGCATGTTTGTTTGAATCGTGATTAAAACACAGTAGTTCTGCAACTGTTTCATGCATTCTCCTATTCTCTCTGAGCAGTGTTCCCTCTCTCTACCTGAAGTGGTTCCCGCAGAGTCGGTGTCCTGTCAGGTCCAGATTGATGTTATGCAAAGACATCCAGGCAGAAACATGACTGCATCAGAGGCCCTGAGAAAACACGGCTGGTTATAAGCATTAATATTCAAACTGCCTTAAGCAACTAAAATAGCTTCAGAATTAATTTATAATCATAACCATCTTTTAGACCTCTCTGTTGTACTGTTCCATTGTAGCCTGGGTTTGTAAAGGATTTCATTCTGCAGTTACACACTCAGGGATTTTTCCAGGCCTTCATGGGGCACAGACTCTCTATCAAGTGTGTGTACCATTACTTTCTAGGGTGTTTCAAGGGCATGCAATAATACAACCAAAGTGTTCAGGTCTGATGGATGCAAGCAGCATGCTTGTAGTGTTAATGTAACTGAGCTACAGATGATTTCAATAGTTTAGTTTCTTCTTTTTGTTACTAATCTAAAAATTTTTACAAGGCAACATTAACCTTATCACTGACCCAGCAAATGGGTGGAAAATAAAGGGAACTAAAGGTTTACTTTCAACACATTTTTGAAGCACCTATCCCACTACATTTAAAGGGATAGTTCACCCAAAAAAAAGTGAATTGTGTCATTATTTACTCACCCTCATGTTGTTCCAAACCCTTAAGACCTTCCATCATCTTTGGAGCACGAATTAAGATATTTTTTATTAAATCTAAGAGCTTTCTGACCCTGCATAGACAGCAACACAACTGACACGTTTGAGGCCCAGAAAGGTAGAAAGACGCGCTGAGCTCTTGTCATATTATCACAACTATTTCAACCATATAATGCTTATTTAGGTTCCACACATTTAAATACAAATAAGTACTAGCAAAACCATATATTTATAGTTTGTAAAAACACACACAGATGTCTATGAAAGCAGAAATAATGATCCTACAAATATAATCTGATGACATGTTTTATTAATATCATATACACATTGTGTATGTAACTGTAAAGTTTACTCTGCTCTTCTCCCTGCTCACCGGAGACTTACTTTAATGTCTTTCGGAAGGAGAAGATGAATTTGCGTGTTACCGCTCAGATTCAGCGTGAACTAACATGGCGGCGCCCATCACCCGGCATAGATCGAATAACAGGGTCATTATAAAAGTGTTTAAACTTCCAAATACATTTACTTGCACTTATTTGCAGAATCGGAATATCAGATGTTTCATAAGTTTCATAGTGAGCACGTTTGTGAATATGAATAATAAAAAAAGAAAAATGAAATAAACGCGATCCATGTGTCTAACAGCTTTATTGTGGCTGCGGTGTGCCACGTGACAAGCATGACGTGTTGCAATGGAAACAATAAAGCGATGCGTTCTAAAATAACGGTCGCCTAAAAAAACTCACCCTGGGGGCTCAGCTAGAATATTTTAAACTCGCGTGTGAAAGGGTTAACTAAGAGAGATAGACATTCTACGCCAGAAAGCTGATTTCTGCATCAGCAGCACCACATTCATACATCTTGGCATGCTTGTGTATGAAAATCTATAACTGAATATAAGAATAGACGCGCAAACAACACATATTCTACGTGTAAACAATGCGTATTTGACACGTTATCTGAGATGTCAATTTGTGTGATTTTGACCCATCTGGCCAAGGTTTTTGACCTCCATGGCTTTCCATATTTATATATATGAAGATGAACAAAGGTCTTATGAGTTTGAAACGGCATGAGGGTGAATAATTAATGACAGAATTATTATTTTTTTATTCCAATGTGTGCTATTACATCAGGACCAACAAAAACAACAATGGTATATGTATGAACAAGACATTCCACTAAAGAAGAATTCAGACAGATGTACAACTGATCATTCTTATCAGTAAAAGTTTACTAATAAATCAGTTTTTTTTTTTTTTACAATAAAAATAATCTTGCAATGTACATGGAACTATGACTGTTGAAAGAAAAAGAAAACTCAGCATCCTGTTCCCACTAGTGACTGCAAACCTAACTAGGAGACAAAGTGTTGTGGATGTTTTCATCCTGTGTTCATATAAAAAAGGTTATAGATCATTGTGATCACCTGGAGGTAAACATACTAACAGAGTGGAGAAGCAGAAACAGGAGACTAGTATAAGAAGGAAAAAGATGACAAAAATAGAAGAAAGAAGGAGAAACTTGAGGCTGTGGTCTGTGTGTGGTAATGAGATGGCTGGCTGCCCACACACAGTGGGAGAAAGGTGAGGACAGCAAACCCACCTCCATCCCATCTTACCCACTGCCGGAATCAGTGTCGTCCTGCCATCTCCAAAGATAATTGGCGCCGGTAGAGAGGAAGGACTTCCTGACACATACACATTCTTTTCTTTCTCTTCTCTGTCTCAAAGTCATTTAATTAGCAGTACTACAACTCTGTCAAATAACTCAACTGATGATGTCCACCCAAGTTTAGAATTATTTTGTGATGTAAAAGACAAATGGGTATGGTCATACCTGTTCTTCCTACTTTTCTGTCATCTCTCTAAAGGGCAAAATATATTAAAACCACTTTAACTTTTACATTTCAACCCCAAACTGGAAGGTTTTAGTCCATGTGAGCTAACATTTATCTATCAGGTTGAGTCATTAGAAAACTTTCGAAATCTCACTTTTTTGAGATTTGAATTGGCCACACCACACAGGAAGCTGATTATAAGGACTGTAAAAAAATCAATACATCATAAATCATAATCAGTACATAATAAAATGTATAAACTACAGCCAAAAAAAAACTGTAGCAACTGTCAAACAATACAACAAAGATGTAAAAGATGATAAATATACATAATGAAATGTATGAACTATTGCCAAAACAAATTGTTTGGCAACTGTCAAACAGTACAACAAAGATACAAACTGCTACATCTTTTCAAATTCAATTAAAATTTGGGACTTGCATTTAAGGAATGTTCTATTCACAAAAAAATATAATACAATTAAATTAAATAAATATTACCAACTCCAGATTTCTGAATATTTTTTAAATAAAGTATTGTATGCTCAAGGATGCATTTAATCAAAATACAATAAAACAGTTATACTGTAAAATATCACAAATTAAATTCATTTTTATTTGAATCAAATTTTTTCCTGTGATGGCAAAGCTGGATTTTCAGCAGATATTATTCAGAAATCATTCTAATATGCATACTAATTTGGTGGTGTTGTAATTTTTCTGAGAAAAATGTGATACATTTCAATGTGATAGATTCAAAAGTTAAAGACTTGTTACAAAAGATTTATTATTTCAAATAAATGTTATTTTAGTTTTCTGTTCAAATTTAATGTGTCTAATATAGCTGACTCTAATCTTTTAAATGGTAATGTAATGACAAACACTAATAATAATAACTGCACTAACCAGTAAACAGGTTTTCTTTACATAAAATCATTAGCTGTCTAAATAAACCGAGATTCTTGTAGAAAGAGCAAACCCATGTACTTTTTGACACTGAGTTTTTCTTCCACAGCTCTCTTCTAAATCAGATAGAGGTCTGACTCTAAGCTCTGATGGCCTCATCTCCGCCAGAGTAAGACTTTCATTACTGTCGGCCGTGTCACCTGCAGCAGACGTCCGGGCGATAAGCCAGAGATGCCATCACTGACATCCCAATCACATTAAATCCGAATCCCCACCCTCTGCCCTCCCTCGGAAAGAAGGACTGGAATCTCCAGACGGCCTGACAGCCCTGATCTGGCTGACTAAATGACAGTCTCCCATGTATTAAGAGTGGAGTTGTGGTGGATAAGGTTAGATTAGGTGTCTCTGAGTGAAAGACGAGCAAGTTTGCTCTTCAAGAACTCACTTTTCTCTTTCTGCTTTCTCCTGTAAGAGTTTTGCTGCCAAAAGTCTTCCTCTCGAGCCTCAAGCCTCAAGCACCGGCTCTGGCTTGCGGTCTTTTTTAAGGAAGGAGGTAATATCATTGGTGTGACAAATGGCCTAAGGAAATGTTCATATAATGTACATGGTTCAATTTTGTTCTCTCTCTCTCTCTCTTCTGTCTACACTTGCATTTTTGCTCTCATTTGGTATCTGTGGAGACACCTGTGAGATTACAGACCCACCTTTCACATTGCTCAGCAGAAGTTTTGTCAATGCCTCTGCTTTTCCTTAATATTTAACAATGGCAGTGAGCCTCCCAGTACCATTTTTACAAGTTCCTGTTAATAACTTATTCAGAACGTATTAATATTGCATAAGCCACTATGTAAATGGTTGATAAATGACTTGTTACTAATTCATTAGTATTGTAAAATTCAATTTCACAAGTTGAAAAGACCCACCTGAACTCCAATATATCTTATTGTAGCTCTAACAACTTTTAAAATGACCACCCATTGATGAAACGGAGTTCTGGAAGCTCAGAAAGTGTTAAAAATGTCAAGTATTATATGTGACACAAATACAGACATACAGACATACACAAATACATAACATAAAATAAAAATAAATAAAAAATATGAAAACTATGAAATAACGGTAATAATCAAAGTGGTCCAATTTTGAAGCATTTTGAACCAAAAACATTCCATCTTTAAAGGATTAGTTCCCTCCAGAATAAAAATGTCCTGTTAAAATAAACTCCCCCCGTGTCATCCAAGATGTTATGTTCATGCTCATGTCTTTCTTTCTTTAAAGAAATTATGTTTTTTGAGGAAAACATTCCAGGAATTTTCTCCAATTTTCTTAATGGGGATCAGTGGTTGAAGGTCCAAATTGCAGTTTCAATGCAGCTTTAAAGGGCTCTACACAATCCCAGCAGAGGAATAAAGGTTGAATTTTCTTTTTTTGTTGGGTTTTTTTTTTTTTTTCAGACAATTATTGCAATTTTTACTTTCATTCTGTTGGTCCTCACTGAAGTAAACTATATGGAGAAAAATCCTGGAATGTTTTTCATCTTGAATGATATGGGGGTGAGCAAATTATCAGGATTTTTTAATTCAGGAGTGAACTAATCTTTTAAATCAGTTTTGCTACTGTTAACTAAAAATCGTTAATTTAATTAGAGCTGAAATAAAATCTTGATATAAAAATAAATGAAAGCTAAACAGAAATATATACAAAAAAAATAAATAAATAAATAAATAAAAAGTCAAAGATACATACAATTACCAAGCCTTAAACTTAATTAAGAAAAATACTAAAATATAAAAATAAAAGCTAATTCTAAATATAAATAGATACCATAAGTATAAAAACAATACTAAAATAACAAATGAATATTTAAAAAAAAGATAGGTTACTGGTTTGAAATAGTCTGAAACATTGAACTGCATAATTTATAACAGCAGAAAATGGACGTTGTGACTGACAAAACAAATAAGATCAAATTGAAAGTGGAACTGAATCAAGAACTTTATCCATACTCGGCTCTAAAATGACATAGTATCTACTTTAAATGTGAAAGTACACAGTTTCTAAATAATAATAAAAAACTATGTCTTTCAAGTTGTTAATGAAACAGCTTGAACTGTAATAATTTCTCTGTTACGCAGTGTTGTGTGATGATACAAAGGGAAGTGAGAGAGGCCTGTTATGTATTCAGTACTGCGAGGAGCATTTAATCATTTACCAAACTGCTGCTCCTCATCTCTGCTCTGTGACAGCCTGTCAGGGCAGCTGCTGCCGGACAACTCCTGTCACGAGAGCTTTTCCATACACAAGGCATATGCTACTACAACATAGATGCAGCTATGTCATAGAAAAAACAACTTTATCTGATAAATTCATCAAGGAAGAGGAAGAAGCAAGACTGGCAGGTGTTTAGGACGACAGACAGAAGAACTATATATTGATACATAAACGGCAAAAGCATTTTTTTTTTCCTCGGGTCTGGTTGGTATTGTGTTTTTCACACCCCCTGTACGTTGTGTATCGAATGAGAATCAGTTAGCAGCAAAAACCTCCTCTGATCTTTACAAACATTGCCTCTGGATGTCCACAAGTGCCTTATATTTACCACAGGGGACTAATTTGTCACCACTGACAGACAAAGGCCACAGCAGTGACAGCAAAACTCCTAATCGATGGCCTTAGCGTTTGTCCATCCAATACTTTCCTCCCAGTCACCTCGACATTGTAGGATTATCCTCTTTGGCTACTCAGGACAGCGAGCAGACAGATCTAAAAACTTGCTGAAATTTCCAAAAAAAACAAAGCCACACTGGCTGCTTTACCAGCCCCACTCAGATCACTCTGGGCTTTTGTAGAAACACAACTTTAATGGAATATCGATTAAATATGAATTGAAAGCACACATGGAGAAGCCCAGCAACACGCAGTTATCACGGGCCGCCTCACCGCAGGGTGTACAAGGCCTGATCGATAGAGGGTTAATTACACTGCCTGCAGGGCACAGATGAACGGACGCACACAGTCCTCTGTCTAGAGAGCAAAGACACAGAGTTGATGCACAGTACTAAATAAATAAACAGCACACTAATGTCACAACAATGGAAATGCAATAGTATACAATGTCATATTACTTTAATGGGATGCATGCATTAGCCAAACTGCTAAGCTTAAAGAGTTAGTTCACCCAAAAATGAAAATGATGCCTTTCTTCTTTCAGACAAATCCAGTCGGAGTTACATTAAAAATTATTCTGGCTCTTCCAAGCTTTATAATGGCAGGGAGCAGGTGTTTCTGTTCAACAGTCCAAAAGAAGTCCAATAAAGTGCATCTATCCATAATAAAAAGTGCAGTTAGCGCAAACTAAAGAAAAGTGAATATTAAGTTGGATATGGATTTTTTTTGTTTTTTACAAAAACGCATTGATTCGCTACAGGAGGCCTTTATTCACCCCTGAAGCTGTGTGGAGTACTTTTTATCATGGATGGACTCACTTTATTGGACTTTTGGACTGTTGAACAGAAATACCTGCGCACTACCATTATAAAGCTTGGAAGAGCCAGGATAATTTTTTATGTAACTCGGATTGGATTCATCTGAAAGAATAAAGTCATATACACTTAGGATGCTTTGAGGGGAGTAAATTTAAGTCTAAAGGCCCCGATATACTTCAAACGAAATCGAAGAACGAACTGAAATGACGTCATTTCAAACAAAATCAGGCTAAAACTAAGTTCGTTTTGAGTTCGTTTCGGCAGTTCGAAACAGCTCACCAAAGCAAACTTTTTGGGGAAGTTCGTTTTGTCTCCTAAACACCTTTGAGCGTCCACTGGTCTGCGGCGATTACGCAGTCGATGGGCGTGTTCTGGAACTCCGCCTGCTTTGACGCGTGAATTTTTTTCCCCGGTTTGTTCCTCATTCAACGGAAGGCAGACAGGAGAGCAACATCCAAAACAACAACTCCAAGGTAGCAACATGAATACACTGGAGAGTCGAGTAGCAGGGCTGGTACAGAGTATCCACACCTGTATGATCGCTCGTGGAGAGATTTTAAAGACGCGAGCGACGTGACACGTTTAAAAAACCCGCCTCCAGCAGCGGAGGGTGTCCGAATGTTCGAAAACAGTAAACCGTCCCTCTGCCTTTTCGAACTTATTTTTGCCCTCAAACGAACAACGAAAACGAACTTCGTTTGAAGTATACCAGGGCCTTAAGGCTACATTAATCCGGATACTTTTAAAAACTGAGTTTTTTGTTTTAAAGTGTGCTCCGTCCACACTAGCTTTTTCAAGCGTTTTCCAAATGTTTCTCATCCACACTGAAACGTCAGAAAATGCACTTACTGCGCATGTGTAAAACCTCATAAAAGTTCACTGAGATTATACAGACAGACATACTACATTTGCATGCAATTCTTCTGACAGGATCATTTTATTTACGGAAATATCTCATCACTCACTGACGCGTCCATGTCGCGCTCACTCATGTTTGATCTGAAAAGCAGCTGCTGTCATGCCGTCAGGTTAGCAATTGTGAGTCATCTTTTTAGGACTACAGAGTAAATGTCTTTAGCAAAAGTGTGAAAGTGAATAGCACATTACAGGCACGATTACCGGTATGAACAGAGATCTATTGATACAATATGCATCACATGACTAAACACGCATTATTGTTTTCAAAAGCCTCCGTTTTCACAGTCCTCACTACAACGCCAAAACATTGTTTTCAAATTTATCCACTTTGGATAAATTTATCCACGTTTTCAAAAAGCTCAGTGACCCTTGACAAAAAGGCTGTCTCAGTGTGAACGGAAGGCCTAATTTTCATTCAAGATTGAAATGTTTTCGAGTTTGTTTCTTCATCTGAACATGTATCATTACATCTCTTGCTCACCAGTGGATCCTCTACAGTAAATGAGAATTCAAACATCTTATAAAAACATAACTATAATAATCCACAATAATCCAAAGTAAAATCAGCATGTTTGTTATAAGTGAATCAACTTAACTTAAAACTTTTAATTCCAGCTACAATATAGAGTCCTCTACTCATAATATTGCATTCTGCACTGAAGTTTCAATGCAGCTTCAAAGGGCTCTACACAATCCCAGCCAAGGAATAAGGGTCTTGAGTAGCGAAAACATGGGTCATTTTCTAAACAAAATAAAAATGTGATGTGATCTGGGAAAACCCAACACATGGTGAAATTTTACCTTTTTTAGGTTTTGATACTATATTTTGTCAATAGCTTGAACGTAACAAAAGTTATGGCTATCTGAAGTTGGCTGATAGCTATGATTTTCAGGAATGCAATTTTGAGAATAATGGGTTTAAAGTGAGACATGTTTTACTTTCACTTTAAGGAGAGCTGTCAGGAGCGCTATTACACAGACTAACATCTGTTTTCCGTTGTCTATCATGGGCATAGTCTCCAAACTTTTGATCACCCCTTGTATGTTTAAATAGCATGAATAATGTACCTTGTAGTTGTAGTTTACATGTAGAAAGGTGAGCACAGCACAACTGTTCACGCACTGTTTATATAAAAGACTGACTCCTCTTTAGTAACTTCATCATCCGATCCTTCATCTCTGGATGTGAAATAGTCAATTATAACATCGTTTAGAGCACTGACAACACCAGGATTGAGCAGACTGAAACAAGTTAGATTGAGTGAGCAGCTTCTTCCGACTGCGTTGATCTCTTGCGCTCCGCCATCTTGCGGTATTAAAAAAAACAAATAAATAAATAAAGTTTGTGTGCCATAGTTTACACAGGACTTGTGGGAAATGTGCATTGATAAACCTTTATTAAATATGTTACGTGGTGTTAAGAGAAAGCACCTAGCTCAACTAGCTCTGCAATGCGTATGCTTATCTTCACACATTATGTAATCACGCTGAAATGGTCAAGTATGGTTAGTTCTTTATATGTGTACTACAGTTCAAAAAGGTAGTATAGGGTGAAAAACTTCATCTCATTTTCTCCTCCAACTTTTTTTGTAAATGGCATTTGACTTTCTTTGCATGTTCACTTTGTAAACACTGGGTCGGTACTTCCAACGCCATGCGTGACCTATCCAGTGTGACTACATAATGCATAAGATCAAGCTAGTGCAAGTATTTTTTTTATTTAGAAAATGACTGATCAGTTTGCTAGATAAGACCCTTATTTCTCGCCAGGGATCATGTACAGCCTTCTGAAGCTGCACTGAAACCACCACTATATAGAGAAAACACTGGAATGTTTTCTCAAAGACCTGAATTTCATGTGACTGAAGGAAGAAAGACATGCTCATCTTCGAAGACATGGGGGTGAGTAAATTATCAGGAAATTTTTATTCTGGAAGAAACAAACTCATCTGCATCTTGGATGGCCTGAGGGCATGTACAGTTTCTGCTGTTTTTATCCCTTTAAAGCACAAATTCACAAATGTATGAATGTAACTGCATTACATAACACACCAAAACAAGCAGCATCTACAAATAAATTATCTTTTCTGAAATCATTTTTGTTAGCCATATTAAATGTTTAGCTGTAAGCTCAAAAAAACAAAAACAAATATGTAATAATTTAGAAAAACTATGATGCATTAACCTACAAAAGTGATCGGAAACACTGAAGCTTCTAGATGTCAGGAGGATGTACATCCCTTTTCCTAAGGAGCTGGAAAAGTTCTCACTCTTTTCAAAGCAAGCCATTAAAGTCGATGTGTATCGGCGATATTAAATATGCATGCGCAGGCTGCTTCCAGAGGGAATAGCTACCCAGTGGCTGCCCATGCAAAAATGTCATTTCACCAGCTCAGATCAGGAATTAGTCAATCCAGACATCAGCAGTAGAATCTGATAAGCCTTGAGCAAATCCTGGCTGCTTTTGAACTGCCTTTTAATAATAATGAGTCTTGTTTTACTCTTCCTTGCAGGAAAAACTTTTGTTACTGATCAAAACAGAATGCATAAAGACTAGAAAGAGTAAATCTTAGAAAATGGCTGTATTTCCAGGCTTTGGTAATAAAGAGCAATAGTGAAGTCAATGAACTGCATTATCTTCGTAACATGACAAAGGTTAAACCATTAAAAACCTTTCAGTTTCAGTTGATATTGTAGATAATGCAGTATATCAAAGGTCATGAGATATTACCATATTACCACTATCTGAAGAACCTTAATATCTTCAAATTAGGACTCATTCAGTGGCAAAGGACAATTGTGCTCCACGTTTTTAATACCACTGAACTGCTATAAGTAGGTAATGCAAATGAAATATACGTAGCATATATCTCTGAATTCATTAATTATATTATGAATTGTGTATTAAGGTAGTTTCTGGCAGTATAAGTAAATGCTGTTTGAAATAAAGGAAATCTATTTTTATTTATGATAGGTCCTGATAATTTAAGATCATGTTTTTGAAACCTGTCGGGCGCTGATGTGCTGCACAGATGGCTGTTATGGCAACAGGTGACAGAGTTGACAACGTGAGGGGAATGCTGATGAGACGTCATGGTAATACTTTTCCTGCCATGACTGTCGCTCTAATTAGTTTAGCATGTTTCAGATGGTAACTATAACTATTTTTTACATTTTATGCTTTTTAGTTATTTTGAAATATCTGTTTTTTGTGGCATGTAATAAAAAGCAACTGACATCTAGAAATCTGACAGCCAGATGTAAGTAGTCTAATTAAAAGGTTTAAAATAAACCTAGAAACCGTACAATATCTACAAAATGTTTAACAAGCATTATTACATTATTAGTGCTTTTAAACTAATACTATAAAAGGAGCATTAAATGTTTTTGAACACATACAGTTAAACATTCAACATCAGCTGATGCCAATACATTAAAAACAAAACTGATACGTGACTGATATATTAAGTCCAATATAACTGTATATTGTCTGCAGAAAAAACTATTTAATTTTAAAAGAATCACATGATGGCTTTTGACCTCGATGCCTGCTAGTAAAAGATGGTCTGTTAATTAAAGGTGAAGTAATTATTTCCCTCTACATCACCAACAGTGTAAATGAAGAATTTTCACATATGTACTCACGCTTATCGAATATCAAATATGTCAGATCCCACTGTGTAAAATCACAGGAGGCTCATATTAACACTTTGCATTGCATTTTAATGCCTTTAGAAGAAATATCTAGTCAAATGTGGAAATTACAACTGTAAGATGATTAAATAATAAAGTCATATCTTTGACCTCCCTTCACTGCATAGATGTTTGCTTGCAGTTCTGATTCTGTACATCTGACACTTTAACACAGTCCTCCTCCTTTTGTCACCCTTTAGAAAGTGTTGAAGCACTAGTCACTCCATATTTTGTGTTTGGCCATGCATGACAGGTAAGATGACAGGGCTTTGGCTTTCAGAGTAATCCAAGGCTTCACTTTCACCAGGGTGTCCTCATCATGGAAGCCCTGGGCTTAGAAAGCATTACAGGGTGGTAATTTCACGATAAACGCTTTGCTGCTATTCCGTTGTCATCATACCAACTGTCCTGAATAAAAATGCACAACATGTACAGGGTTGGAGCCTTATCACGTGGAACTTGAAGCTATACTCCACCCAAAAATGATATTTCTCTCATCATTTACTTACCCTCATACTGTGCCAGATGTACATAACTGATGTTTTTCAGATGAACACAAACAAAGAATTGTAGAAAAAAAAATCGATTTCTGAGTCTATATAACGCAAGTACAGTGGGTACGGAAAGTATTCAGACCCCCTTCAATTTTTCACTCTTTGTTATATTGCAGCCATTTGCTAAAATCATTTTCAGAATCAAGTTCATTTTTTTCCCTCATTAATGTACACACAGCACCCCATATTGACAGAAAAACACAGAATTGTTGACATTTTTGCAGATTTATTAAAAAAGAAAAACTGAAATATCACATGGTCCTAAGTATTCAGACCCTTTGCTCAGTATTTAGTAGAAGCACCCTTTTGATCTAATACAGCCATGAGTCTTTTTGGGAAAGATGCAACAAGTTTTTTATACCTGGATTTGGGGATCCTCTGCCATTCCTCCTTGCAGATCCTCTCCAGTTCTGTCAGGTTGGATGGTAAACGTTGGTGGACAGCCATTTTCAGGTCTCTCCAGAGATGCTCAGTTGGGTTTAAGTCAGGGCTCTGGCTGGGCCATTCAAGAACAGTCACAGAGTTGTTGTGAAGCCACTCCTTCGTTTTTTAGCTGTGTGCTTAGGGTCATTGTCTTGTTGGAAGGTGAACCTTTGGCCCAGTCTGAGGTCCTGAGCACTCTGGAGAAGGTTTTCATCCAGGATATCCCTGTACTTGGCCGCATTCATCTTTCCCTCGATTGCAACCAGTCGTCCTGTCCCTGCAGCTGAAAAACACCCCCACAGCATGATGCTGCCACCACCATGCTTCACTGTTGAGACTGTATTGGACAGGTGATGAGCAGTGCCTGGTTTTGTCCACACATACTGCTTAGAATTAAGGCCAAAAAGTTCTATCTTGGTCTCATCAGACCAGAGAATCTTATTTCTCACCATCTTGGAGTCCTCCATGCGGGCTTTCATGTGTCTTGCACAGAGGAGAGGCTTCCGTCGGGCCACTCTGGCATAAAGCCCCGACTGGTGGAGGGCTGCAGTGATGGTTGACTTTCTACAATTTTCTCCCATCTCCCGACTGCATCTCTGGAGCTCAGCCACAGTGATCTTTGGGTTCTTCTTTACCTCTCTCACCAAGGCTCTTCTCCCCCGATAGCTCAGTTTGGTCGGACGGCCAGCTCTAGGAAGGGTTCTGGTCGTCCCAAATGTTTTCCATTTAAGGATTATGGAGGCCACTGTGCTCTTAGGAACCTTAAGTGCAGCAGAATTTTTTTTGTAACCTTGGCCAGATCTGTACCTTGCCACAATTCTGTCCCTGAGCTCTTCAGGCAGTTCCTTTGACCTCATGATTCTCATTTGCTCTGACATGTACTGTGAGCTGTAAGGTCATATATAGACAGGTGTGTGGCTTTCCTAATCAAGTCCAATCAGTATAATCAAACACAGCTGGACTCAAATGAAGGTGTAAAACCATCTCAAGGATGATCAGAAGAAATGGACAGCACCTGAGTTAAATATATGAGTGTCACAGCAAAGGGTCTGAATACTTAGGACCATGTGATATTTCAGTTTTTCTTTTTTAATAAATCTGCAAAAATGTCAACAATTCTGTGTTTTTCTGTCAATATGGGGTGCTGTGTGTACATTAATGAGGACAAAAATGAACTTAAATGATTTTAGCAAATGGCTGCAATATAACAAAGAGTGAAAAATTGAAGGGGGTCTGAATACTTTCCGTACCCACTGTATAAGAGCCCCAAAGTTAATGCTACATAAACTATTGCTTCTGGCTAAGAGTAATGCACAAGTTTATGAGTTCACACTTGACATAAACATTAGCACATTGTGAAGCATAACGTGTTGTGAAACTCCCTCGAGAAGTGACAGTCCTCTGCTTCTACACTTTACACAACATACTGGGGTTTGAAGCGATAGTT
Organism: Cirrhinus molitorella; assembly: GCA_033026305.1. Lineage (NCBI taxonomy): Eukaryota > Metazoa > Chordata > Actinopteri > Cypriniformes > Cyprinidae > Cirrhinus > Cirrhinus molitorella. The sequence goes on along the minus strand of CM065122.1, from coordinate 22,838,580 downwards.
CAGCCAAAAATATAAATTAACCCATGATTTACTCACACTCAAGCCATCATAGGTGTATATGACTTTTTTCTTTCAGGCGAATACAGTCGGAGTTCGGCTATTCTTTAGATAAGGGATAAGATAGGGATTACGTTCATGAAGTTGAATTTATGAATTTATGAATTAATATATAATTTTTCTTAAAGGGGCCATATGATGTGGCTCAAAAGAACAATGTTTTGTGTATATGGTGTAATGCAATGTGTTTGTGCAGTTTGAGGTTCAAAAAACAATATTTTTATTCACATACTGTACATTATTGTTGCTCCTCTCTGCCCCGCCTTTCTAAAACACGTCGATTTTTACCAAGCTCATCGTTCTGCGGTGTAATTCACACCGTGACGTAGAATTGTGGGGGCTTGTTTGAATGAGCCATTTTAGGAAGGTATGGTTTAGTCTTAACTTTTATAAAGAATATCTCTTTGACTTTAAAAATATCTTAATTTGTGTTCCAAAGATGAATGAAGATCAACTTTGGAACGACATGAGGGTGAGTAATTAATGCAAGAATGTTCATTTTTGGGTGAACTAACCCTTTAAAATATCATACCTACCCCAAGCTTTTTAACCTGTATAACTCAAAATATGGCTTATTTTGCTTTTCAATTATATGTTTTTAAAGACGTTTAGATATTTACTTACTGCATATAATCATTTCCATAAACATGGCTGGAGAGGCCTTCAGTGACTGAAATTGGTGCACCATTAAGAACGACAGGACATCTCTGCTGTGACATTTTAACAATCATCATCATCAGAAACAAAAAGACACAACAAACATAGGCTTGCTTTATAACAAAATGGCAGTTTCAGAGTGCACAGCGGGTCCTCTGATCTGCCTGTGGATGTTAAGAAGGGCAAGTGAAGGTGGTAGAGAGGATTATGGGCCACAGTTGTGGCCCCATGGTGGCCCATAAAGAGGAGTTAATGGCTTGGTGTGGAGTGAGAGAACTCCTGTGCCACGAAGGCTGTGAAAAGCGATGACTTTTACAGCGTGCTGATCCACAGCCTGTCGCACACTCCCCTTTTCTTCCTCGGCAGGGATTAGCAGGACTTTCTTTAGGATTTATGGCAAATGAACCGCTCTTAATGACGCCACAGTAGTCATCTCGCACGCACTGTCGTGCGGTTAGTGTCACATACTCCGTGTGAAGCCCAGGCTGCACGTGCGGCTCTGAAACTCCCTCGGCAGGAGCAACGTTTCGATGGCGTGAAGAAAGATTGCTGCAGAGAGGGCTGGTCTTTGGGCAGAGAGAGCAGGCTGCTCAATGTCACATTGAGGTGGAGTAGGAATACAAGATGGCAAAAAGTGTGTATGTGTGCATGTGGGCTCAAGACTGACTAGAGTGTGATGACCTGGGCAGAGTGTGCAAACTAAAAGAAAGGATGCAGCAACAGGAGTCAAAATGCATGCAGTCCCCTGCTGAACACAGGTGTTGATCTTTCAAATAATGATGCAGACAGGAAATATATTGGCACTCTAGCTGTATCTTACTCACTGATCCCTGTTCTGATGCAAGTGCATATGACCATGCTCTGCCTTCATCCTCTAATAATTATGGTTATTCAGCAATTCATACTTAATGGTCCAAGCACAAAAAACAGGGATTGTTTTAGACCATGCATTTCATCATTATTTTAAAATGTTCCCTCATCATTTACTTGCCCTCATGCTGTCTCTGATGTATATGACATTCTTTTTTTTCAGATAAACAGCAAAAAGTAAAAAAAAAAATAAAATTGAGTCCATAAAGTGTACAGGAAATCACAAAAAAAAAAAAAAAAAAAAAAGCACGATGGTAATCCACACGACCCCAGTTGATGAATCTAAAAAAAAATGAAACTAGATTATTCCTTCTGGACAATAGCTTTGAACAGGTTCACGAGTTCACACTAGACTTGAAGTGATAGTTTACCCAAAAATAAAATTTACCCCATAATTTACTCACCCTCAAGCCACCCTAGGTGTATATCACTTAATTATTTCAGACAAATACAATTGGAATTATATTCAAAAAATGTCCTGGCTCTTTCAAACCTAATGAAATCCAAAGTTTTCTGACCCTGCATAGACAGTAACGTAATTGCCACGTTCAAGGCACAGAAAGGTAGTAAGAACAACATTTTGTGCACAATTAAAACAAAAATAACAACTTTGTTGAATCACTGGTCATGTTGGCTATTTTAAAGGGTACATAACATACACAGTTTCACCTAATCTCATATTAATCTTGAGTACCTATAGAGTAGTACTGCATCCTTAATATCTCCAAAAAAGTCTTTAGTTTTATCATATTTATAAAAGAAAAATACAGCTTTCCGATTCTCTCCAGAAAAAGCTGAGCTTCTGGACGCACACCGCGGGCAGAGCTAAGTTCAACGAGCACTCGCGCTCTGATTGCCAATAAAACACAGACATTTGATGCTGTTTCACTTACCATCTGCAGTTTTACAACAAACACACTTGTTAAACTCCACTGCTGCCGCGGGAAAAGGAACTGCATCCACTATTCACATAACGCTGGGTTCTTCGGGAAGCTGAACAAAGTTATCTTTGCCTTACAGCCAAAACCACACTTCTTTAGAGACATTCTTCCCGAGTGAATCCCTTGCAGCAGTGCAGCCAAATGAAGCGCGTTGAGTTCCACCATCGTCTACGTCATTAAAGCCACGATCGAAACAAACAGCTAAAACTTGTACCAAGTTTTTCGGCAAGATTTTCGCCACAGAAATTCTCCGTCATTCGTCCAAATTATTTTTTTTTAAACTTTGGCCATGTTTAGCATGAGAATCCAACTCTTTAACACTGTAAACAACTCTGGATACACAAAACGCCATTTTCAACATTTGTTTTTAACATTTATTTTTTTATCATCAAAGCTGAAAACAGTTGTGATGTTTTTTTCTTTAAATAAAAGCTAAAAAAATATATATATATATATATATATATATATATATATATATAAATGTATATTATAAATGCATCACTTTTGATCAATTTAACACCCTTAAATGCATACCTCGAGTCTTTAGCAACCCGGGACGTCATTCACTACCCTATCCCTCCTTCATTTTTTAAAGTTTGACATAAACTTTCTTAGTACTCCTCAATCTATTCATTATAAACAATATAACAAGAAAAAAATACCAAATATAAAAGAATGTGTGTTTTCTGATCATTTTTTTTGAAAAAAGTCTATAGGGTCGCTAGAGACCCAAGGTGTGTAATAGTGCAAGTTTATTTTTCGTGCGCAAAAAATATGTAAATATGTTATTGTTTCACTATCGCAGACATAAACGAAAGAATTTCATCAGCAAAAATTAAACTGATTTAATAATAAAATATTAATGTCACTGTTATTTGATGGTGGATGTGGTGAATAAGCTGCCAGCTCAAAATATTGACTTTGAAGTCACTGAAAACAATAGCTTTGAGAATATGCTGCTGAATATACTGTGGAAGCGCGTTCTGAGGATGACGGCGATCATAAAATCCTCTGCTCATTGAATCCTTCTAAGTTTGAAAAGGTAACGAAATATGCTTTATTTTATTCTTCTGTAATTGTTCTTAAAATATTAAGAGAGTTTTCAGCTATTGCAAAAGTTAGAGGTCCATCCGTGCTGTAATAGTGCTGTAATAATGTAATAATGATTGGCAAAACATTCATGCACTTAAGGGTTAATACACCTCTGATGAATAAAACTATTGGTTTCGACATAAAAATCATACTGTCATTAAACTTTTAAACAGTATAGCTTATTGTATGCTCTAAATTAGAGTTGCACAAGTAATCCTTAAACGATTGCAATCCTGATTCAAACACAAACTTATTTCTTATTTCTAAATGACAACTATTGGTCTGTTTATTAAACCTGTGACAAATGCCCTGTTTAGTACATTTTCGTTTTAAAATTAAAATGATCCTCGTCTACACTGGCGTGTTCACTGCATTTCAGAAACAATCTCCGTCTACGCTACACAACCGAAAACGCATGTCACATGACCATTCAGGCTGCATACCTCATCAATGATGTTTTCATTTCAGATGGACTGTGGGCAGCATTGTTTTTAAAAGCCTCCGTTTTGGTCCATTTACACTGAAACGAAACCTCAGAGTTTATAAACTAAAACGGGGTCTGCAGCGTTTCCGAAAGTCTCAGAGTAGTGTAAATGACAGGCATAACCATAGCAAAAGTTATGCTTTTTAAAACGAATACGCACTAGTGTAAACATAGCCAAAGTACCAGAACATTCAAATCTGTGTTTGTGCTGCCGCTGACACAGAGAAAGCAGTTATCATGTTTAAGTATAAAACACCTTCACAAACTTTTCAACCACACAGTATTATTTCTGTCTTACAATCATTCGCACTATCACAGAAGTACTGGGATAAAAGTTACGGTTAGGATATAAACACTGATACTGATCAGAATGGAATAAATCATCTTTTGAAAGTAATTTTCGAGTGGTGGAACTATGACGTCACCTTGTAGACCAATCGGCTGTTAGCATCGCACTGGTTCCCTCGACAAAAAGGCAATAGGATTTTCCCATAGGCTTTTGGATTATCACAAAAAATAAGCTGCGTTCAACCATAGTTCCTGAAATTTACACATTTTGTCCACCTAGATAATGTTCACAATGTAATATAACTTGTGTGAATTTATTAGCCTAAATACAAATGGTAGAACTAAAAAGCTAAATGTAGTAGTATGTAGTATTTAATAAAAATCTAGTGCGTGAAATGATTAGATTATTTTCTATATAAAAGAATTACCGTGCTGTTTATCGTTTAATTTCATGCAGAGCATCAGGCGCGCGGTTTGAATCACCTAATTAAACATTGTCTACTAGCGCGATGGAAATGCCTGATACTCTGCATAAAATAAACGCTTATTCATAAAGATACAAATAGTTTGGATGTTAAAATATTTCCTCAGAGCTGGTTACTGTTTGTTTTGGGCAGGTTATGAAAGCAGTCGCAGTATTTCGGCTATGATTGCGCAACTCGGGGCGGCGGTAGCCGGAAAACGTTCCCCACCGAACACTTAAGCTCGCGTGCACAGAGCCAGCACCGTTACGTTGGAAAAGGAATAACAGAGACTGCTTGAATTCACGTGAATTACTTCTGCCGCCTGGGTGGTGGTGATGGGGTGTCCTGTTCTCGGTTGCGGCGGCCCATCTCCTCGCCATGATTGCAGTTCCCCACCGAACACGACTCCTGCTCGGGCACGAGAGCCAGCGCCCTTACGGTGGAAACGGAGTAACAGACACCGGTCGATTACACGTGAATTACTTCTGTTTAATGTTTAATTTGTACTTTTAATGTTTGTTAAATGAGTATAAATAGACAATATGTGTACATTAAAACGATAAACTATGCTGTAAATGATAAATAAAGGAAAATAAAGGAAGTTATCATGCAAACCAGTGGTTGTGTGGAGTATTTTACAAAAGTTTAGATTATTTAAATTAATCTGTAAACATAATTTATTATGTATAAGTAAAAAGCATAAAGTATTTCATCATTTCATATGTATAAAGTAAGAATAAGCTATATTTTAATACAAATTAATCAACCCATTAGATGAGTTAAATCAACCCATCATGATGGGTTAAATAAACAACCCAATTTGCTGGGTAAAATTACCCCAAATGGGTTCTGTCCTATATTTACCCAGCCCTTGGGTTAAAAACAAACCAAATTGGGTTGTTTTTAACCCTGTGTTTTTTAGAGTGTAGGGTAGTTACACAAAATGTTATTTTATCCTTGCTTCTAGAAAATCCTCATTCTTTCTGTTTTCTGACGGCTTCATATGGCCGTAAACATTTAATTTCAACGTGGCTTCAATATGCATCATTAAAATTTCACAGCGACCACGTAAAGCCGGTAAATTTGGTAAATATGAGTTTACCTTATGGTACGAACTCAGAGTCTCCGCTGGTTCAGTAATAAAACATCTTCCATACGAAACTTGTTGTTGCAAAAACAAACAAAAAAAAAAGGAACAACAATATAAAATACGGGTAACTAATTGGTTATTCTACAAGTATCCTGTACTACAAATTACACTAAAATTATAAAATACTATAAATTGATCAACTGTTCGGCGGGATGATGTTTAATGTCTCCAACAGTGCCTGTAGTCCCATTTAGCAACTTGTTAGCAGCCATCCTTTTAAAGGAACGTAGCAGTTTAAAAAAAATCACGAGTGTGGTGTAACTGGTGTGTTTTATGTCATAGAATAAAACGTGAAAGTATCTTGAGCTTGTGTTAACCATGGACCTTATTTAAGGGATTTAACCAAAATCCCATTCAAAAAACCCATTGACTTTGGGACCGGAAGTGCTAAAATGCTAACTCCCTTAGGGGTTCTTGCCTACAAAGTGACGTCATAGTTCCGCCACTCTATTGGCACTTCAGATAACTTTGTTGATTACATTGTTTTACCACTAGGTGTCGACAGATAACTGTTAAAAATGTATTTGTCATTAAATCATTCAAACAAAGAATTTGCTCAAAAACAATGGATCATTCAGCAATGGAACAAGTGAAATGTTTATGAGTGAGTCATTAAATCATTCTTTCAAACTATTTAAAAAAAATAATTCATTCAAAATAAATTAACCATTTTTGAATACAATGAGACAATATTTTGTCACCGTCTTTAGTAAAGTACATGCTGTTTTTCTTAGTTCATAATCATGGGGAAAATGCATTTGTCATTGAATTATTCATTGAAGAGATTCATTCAAAAACGCTGATTCCTTCAGTAATGGAACAAGTGAAGTATTTATGAGGGAGTTATTGAACCATTCAAATAATTTTTTACAAATAATTCATTGAAATTAATTACTAATTTTTTGAGACAATATTTTGTCACAGCCTCTAGTAAATTACATATTATTTTGCTTAGTTCGGAATCGTGGGAGAATCGTGATCTCTATTTGAAAAAAGCAAAAATTCAACTCTTCTCCAAAAACAAGGGGTAGCAAATGTAAACTTTCAAGATGTAAGTTTATGAGTTATTTTGACTGTAAAACAAGTGATTTTTACAGTGTAAAATGGTCAAATTTATTTTTCCCTCTGTAAAATACTGCCTCATGTAGGTTTATAATATCACAAGCTCTTTTTCATCATCATCATGTTCAGCATAAATTCAACCTCGTTATCATCTAACATAACAATGAAGAAAACTGAATAGCTCACAGAACAAGTACTCTGTATGGGCAAATTTAAAAGACAGAAGCTGGAAATTTCGCTGCTCAACCATTCAAACACAGCTGCCACAACTTCTGCATTGTCCATATGCTGCAGTATGCAAGAGCAAACTTTAGCTTTATTGAAGAGGAATAGGCAGCAAAACTTGAATTGACTTTCTGATCTAGCCTTACAAACCTACTTTCTTCTCATCTTTCTATATCCCTCCCTAATCCACATCTATCCTCTTCAGCCATCCATCTTTCACACACAGCCACACACATATGGTTCCTTAGATCTCTGCTGGGTTCATGTACCTGCTGCTCTGTGTTGGAGTAGAGTCTGGCAGAGATAACTAACCTTCATGACAGGTGCCCTGCTTGGCACTGCTGCATACGCATATTGCTTTTCTGATCGTTAATGACTAATCTACAGGCTTGACACTAATTTAAGTGCTTGCACTCTGCTTGTTTGCTGAAGATTTTAGAAGTCACATCAAGACAACTTCAAATGCGGAAAGGCAATTCAGCTAAAGAAAACAGAATGACAGCACTGAGTCTCTAGAGCTGTTTGACTAATTTTCAGCCTGGAGTCACCTTCAATTTGCAGAAAACATGCTTCAGATGGCAAACATAATCTCACTGTTATCCGCAAAACTGTGTCTTGTACAAAACGCTGCCCTACTGTGCTTGCTCGCAGCCATTTGGTCATCAATGTCAGGGAAAAACTGTGGAAAAGCAGACTGAGAGGAAGCCCACCGTGGGAGAGAGAGAGAGTGCAAGCAATTTTAAAGGTACAACATCGCCCTCTGCAGGCAAGAAAAACAAGTATGCTGGAGGGAACAGATCAACATCTCAGATCCAGACTCATTTTTTTGTTAGGATAATGGAAGGAGGAAATAAATCTGATCAAGATGGAGAACACAATGGTAATAGTCCAGTGCAGCCATATTTCTCAACAACAAGAATAGAAATTGTTGGGCCGTTATCTGCAGCACACTTCCCAGGCATGGCAGCGATGCAGGATGCTGTTGTCACAGTACTGTGTGAGTCTTTCTTTACTGTCAAAATTCCAGGGGCATTGTTCTCTGCTTTTGTGTTAGGCCAGGCTTTTCCCACAAAGAATGTCATGGAAATGAATTCGCTATCTTGGGCTTAAAATGTTTACATACAGTGATAATAGAGAAATGATGGACCTGTCATTAAAATAGAATCATAAAGATTTCCATGTTACTCAGATAGTAGCCTACTGGAGTCACTTACAGCTGATATAAGACTACACAGTTTCAGACAGTTCCTCTAAATGCATATATAAGCCTAATAATTAATTAAAAAAAACAAACTAAAAACACTTACTTTTACACTTATATTACAAACTTAACACAATTCCATCCATTATCAGAATAGAAATTTCCAAATGTAGGATTTTCAGATCAGCCTTATTATTCACTATTACTAATTTCATGTGCAAAAGGGTTAGAACATTTCATTACATACCTATTCAGGCGAGCTCTGGAATATTGGTTTTGTCAGGTTTTCCAAGGGCTTGTAATCCAAAAATGTGCACATTATCTGGAATAATGAAGGATTTTCGTATAAATCGATAACGCCATTCATGTCTATTGAAACCATAATCCGTTCATAGGCACAGCGAGAGGCCGCTCTTATACTATAATGACCCACGAAGAAGAAATACAATGACATATGTGGATATCTGTCGTCCATATTTCCATATATGGACAGCAAGATGTTTCTTTCATAACGGATATACAAGGATAAGCCAAATCTGTATAGTCAGGTGAAAATTTCGACAGTATGTGGTTTGTTTGTGTTTCTCTTGGATATATTATTAGAACGTAGCCTAATATATTTTAAGAAAAATGTTAAAGCAGATGTAGCCTATGCTATGGCATTATACTGTACAAGGCTTTGAATAATAACACTTTTCAGCCTCATTATCTAAATCAATATGAGCAGGAAAGAGGTATGCTAAGCTACATTAACACTATTTACAGTGTCACTAATATATGCACCTGTTATCTGGTGTTATGATGATTATATTTGAATATTCCTTTTGTCATGAGAATCCATGTAAAATCAGTAAAATGTTAAACAGTCTATAACAGGCTGGAAAATAAGTCAATTAAATTATGACTTTTTGGTCTTGACTTGCATTATAAGCTTACATAAGTTAAATGTATTAAAAAAACTATTAATTATATAAAATTAGTAACAAAACTGTTATAAAAGTCACTTGTGATACGACAAAGCACAACTGCCAGTTCTCAGAATACATGTAGCAGAGCTGGAGACTTTGTGCAAAAGGGATTTTGATGCAATCAGAACATCACTCCTAAAATTCTCACTGTTGTATTTGAAGCCCAGTTCCAGGAAAATCTCTCTGTCATATCCCATCTTGCAGCACACACGTCTCCAGAGCCTAAATATGGTAGGTTTCAGCCTGCTTGGTTGTTCCCTTGCCCAGATCTGAACACCGTGTTTTGATCTAAGGAGAGGACTGGAAAACTAACATTCATAAGCTTTGCAGCTCTAAGCAACATTTTTTGTAACATTTGCTCTCCGACTTTCAGTCATTATTGAGGAGGTACTTATCACTATTGTTGGCTGCTTCCTAAGATGTAGGTGAATTTACAATGACTCAAAACTTGACCCACACACACAAGCCAAAATGACTATAAGAATTTCTAATCTCATTTATGTTGTCATATACAGCCAATTTTTTTTCCTAGTTTGGTTTTGATTTATGCTTCTAGTTGACTCTAAAGTTGGAGGATTGATCACATCCATAAAAGATTAATAGCCTGGCAATATTCTGCACTGTTCACAAAAAGTAGCTCTTTCAGATCTTTACAAAAGGCAGTTTACTAGAAGGATATAGCACTCTTCTCTGCTTCCCACTTCTTCACACCCCATTTTCATCTCTGTCTGTCTCATGTCATCATCTGATCAATGAGAGGGCAGAATGGCGGCCTCCACCCCATGGCTTGGTGTTTTATGTTTCCGTCTGTGTCAGGAGGGGTGTTTCCTCCATCTCTGTCTCACTTTACATCATCCTCACTTTCAGGGTTTAGCTTCAAATGTACAATCAGACCACAGCAGGTTATGAATGGGCTTCATTTGTCAACAGTTATGACAAGACCTTCAAAAGCACCTCTGACTGTGGTACAATCTATCACCATCTTTGAATAAATGCTATGGTTAGGCCTCTCAAGGCTAGAGAGTGAGCAATGTTGAAGCTATAGTACGTAAGATGAAATAATATTCTAATTTAATAATAATCAAATTTTTCTTTTTTTTTTCTTTAAATCAATCATAGTGTCAAAAAACCAAAGTGTTTCATTGTAGTCAACAGATTTTAAGGCAAGAAAACACTGTGGTTGATTGTTCTTCATTTGTGATCTCAATAATCAAAATGATCTCATCTATTCAGAAAGTCAGCCATGAAGGAAACAGATTTAATGATGGTTTTCTTGCCAGACTTATTTGGCATATCATCGTTATTACTCTGAAACTGAGTTAATACCTTTAATTTGAATTGACTGATTTCAAGCAGCACCCTGCCAGTTAGAAAATCAGTAATCATAGTCCAAAATTGTTTCTCTAAAACAACATTCTCATAAACACAGAGAAAAGTTAATGAGATATTTGCGCATCTGATCCAGCCTCATTGGAAGTGAACACAAGCTGATTATTGCCTTCAGCAAAAAAAAAAAAAATTGTGAAGTTCCCTCCATTTGCCTTTCACCGTTTGTTAGAATTATCCTAGTCCAAAGTTAATTAGCTATAAACACCTTCGGATCTTACAGCTTTGTACTGCACAGAACATGAATAAATTTACAATAATGTAATTAGTTCTGTCAATAAATTAGAGATTTTAATTAATTTAATTACATGACGTGCTGATTAATTAGTCAAATTAATTACTAATAGCTACATAGGCTATGTCGATATTTGATGAGAAAAGACATTATTAAAGGAATAGTTCACCTAAAATGAAAATGTACTCACCCTCAGGCCATCTGAAATGTAGAGGAGTTCATTTTTCATTAGAACTGATTTGGAGAAATTTAGCATTACATGCTTACCAATGGATTACTTTATGCGCTGTTTGAACTCTCATTCTGACGGCACCTATTCACTGTGAGCAAGTGATGTAATGCTAAGTTCTTCCAAACAAACTCATCATTAATTGAATTGAATTCTTGATCATTTACTCAAGATATTTATGTCTTTCTTTTTTCAGTCGCAAAGAAAACAAGGTTTTTGAGGAAAAAAATCCAGGATTTTTCTCCATATAGTGGCCTTCAGTGGTGGTCAATGGGTTTGAAAATCCAAAATGCAGTTACAATGCAGCTTCAAAGGGTAGTTAAATCGGTTCAATTGGTAATTTTCAAAGAAAAATGCTAATTTATATACTTTTTAACCACAAGTGCTCATCTTGCCCATTACGTAGGTGGAAATACCAACCCAAAAAGTTACTTTTAAAAGTAAGGCATTACAATATTGCGTTACTCCCTAAAAAAAGTCACTAGGTACGTTACTTAGTTACTTTTTATGGAAAGCAATGCACTACATTACTTTTGCTTTACTTTTGTGTTGCTTGCTTGTTTGTTTTTAATATAAAAAGTTTGATTTTTAGCAAATGTAAAATCCTTTCACACCAAAAATTGAAATGAATAAGCCTACAGTAGAAGTGTAGAAGAAGGAAGTTCAACACTCGTCAGTTAATCTAAAGTTGAAACTTTTGCTTTTTAGTATGGTTGAATTGGATCAACAAAGGCCAGCAGCCTATTACTGGTTAATAAAATGAGATTAAATACATAAAGGAAACAGAAAGGAAAAAGTAACTCAGATATTTTCTTGTAAATGAAAAAGTAATGTGTTACTTTACCAGTTACTTGAAAAAAGTAATCTGATTATGTAACTTGCGTTACTTGTAATGCGTTAGCCCCAACACTAAAAAAATATATTGTTTCGCTAGGTAAGACCCTTATTCCTCATCTGGGATCATAGCACCTATTAAAACTGCATTGAAACTGCAATTTGGACCTTCAACCCGTTACTGAAGTCCACTATATGGAGAAAATTCCTGGAATGTTTTCATCAAAAAAAAACGTAACTTCTTTGTGACTAAAGTAAGAAAGACTTGAACATCTTGGATGACATGGGGATGAGCAAATCTCTGCAAGTGAAATTCTCCTTTAACAATGTTCCTGATTAGACGTATCACAGATTTAGATTGTTTTTACAAATCGAATTAATTCTTAAATAACTCACCATAATAGTAACCTGGTAACACTTTAGCATTCAGCATAAATATTGTTGGTTAAACTGTCTGCACAGTTCTCTCATAGCATTGCAATCGAATGAAAACGCACATGGTCTATTTACATACAATTACCTCCGTTGTTATTCAGTTCATTTGCTTTGTGTGTTCAAAGAGCGATTTACAATTCAAAAACTGAGAAGTGGTCGTTTGTTGCACCAGCCCACAGCATGAGGTTCTGCCCTGTTTATCTACTGGAGATGGACAGGTGGCGGTGTTTAAAGAAACCTCATTATTTTTCTCAAGGATGATAAGCAGCTCATTAGAGGCTGCGAGACGCCAATGGGGTGATTTTACATAGCGTAGCTGAGGAGCCACAATGCCGCTGTAAAGTTCACATTTGCATTACGGTGAATGGGAGCGCACCTGTTCTCCTGCCTCAGGCTCCTCCGCAGGGGAAGTGAAGAGACAGAGACGAAGAGATGCTGGAGTGAGTCACTGAACCTTACCTTTTGATTTCCAAACAGCTGCACGAGAAACAGAAAGTCACTCTGAGGTGGTTTCCAAAAAGCTCTGGTTTTAATGTGTCACGTTCTGTCCCACATGTGACAAGCCCAAACCCTCACTCCCTTTTTCTCATCTTCCAGTTCTCCCCATGCTTGGCCCGCTGTTTGTGTCAGGGCTGATAGCGTAATTGTGCGTAAGATAGCAGTTGTATTGACAGGTGGCTCATTAGGAAATAGAGGACCGCAGCATGACGGAATCCGCTGAGCCCTTAAAAGTTGTTTACCGCATTTTTATGGAGACGCGACGCTCAGAAACGCGGGTCCTAATGATCTGTATCTACTTTCCGTCTTGGCAACTGGTATGTTGCCATGGAGACAAGAATCTGAAGGTGAGGGGTCGTAAAGTGTGGAGAGTTGGCTTACATACTTGCTGAACTTGACTTCTGAACTACGTTAGTGAGACCACATAGACGTTTACATATAGTCCACAAGAGAAAATAAAAATGACCCTGTTCAAAAGTTGACAAACATCTAATTCTGAATACTTACCTGAATGATCCACTGCTTTGTTTTTGTTTTTTGTATATGGCATTTTTTATAGTCTGTGCCTTTTAATTAATGGAATGTCTTTTATGGGTAGAGTGGGGGAAAACGCCCCCCCGGGGTAAAACGCCCCCCACCAGTTTTTCCCAAAATAACCACTCGAGGGGGTCAAGATACATTTTCAACTGTTGCTATGCACTACGTTGACAACGGGGATAAACAAATCTCCTTGGAGAAGCTGACACCAGCGACGTGTTTGAAGAGAAGAGGATTACATGCTGAGTGCTATAATTTTCAGATATTAGTAAACAAGTGTTTAAGAGAATATTGTTGTGTAGGATATCACAGTGATGTATGACAGATGAAGAGTGAAGTCTGTAGTTTGAGAGGATATGTTATTTATAAGGAATATAATTGTATTTTAAAAATTAAACCTTTTTTTAAAAAGACATAGCTTGTGGGGTAAAACGCCCCCTACGCTGAGGGGTAAAACGCCCCCCAGAGGGCATAGTTTCTCTCTATCATAATTACTATAATAACATATTTCTGTCTATCAAATCCTGTTTTACACTTAATTAATGAATTAATGTTTATTTATTTTTTTATTTTATTTATTACAACATATTTGTTGTAATAATGAATTAATGTTTATTTGTATATTTATTTATTTATTACAACATATTTGTTTGCATGGCTTAGTTGTATAAATATAAATGTTAAAAAAATGGATATTTTGGACATTCCTCAAAAAAATATTAATATATATACATGTTGATACATTACTTGCCTTTTACTTTTAGAGATTAAAAACTATAGCCTGTTCATTTTGCTGTTGATCTATGAAGCAAACTGGTTGGTAAGAAAGGAGGCATTTTACCCCACTGCTGGGGCAAAACGCCCCCTTTGTACAAAAATATGTTCAGTCAAAATACTAATTAATTATGAAGGCTGAGCAATTTTAATATTTGGTGAATAACTCCTGCCATAGTCACTCAAAACCGGGATGGCAATTCTAGTCACATTTATGTTTTGTTTCACTGTAATGTCACATTTTCCTTAAGGGGGGCGTTTTCCCCCACTCTACCCTACAAAGTGCAAATATGGCGCCTTTTTGGCAGGGTCCAAGAGTGCTGCACAAATCTTGAAAAGTGAAGCCAAAACGTTTCAATCGCCTACAGGGGGCTGGTCCCAGTATAGGTCATAAACCCCGCCCTCTCCATGCAATCTAACGGGACGTGAGCCAAACTAAATAATTCAATTTCACTTCAAATAATTGTATTCCAAAGATGTTTTTTGTCATTTTATGTAGTTTTTATAACTCTGATGTAAGTTCAAGTGTTCGTTTTTTAAATAAGTTTGGTTTTTGTTGGTTATGTGATGCTATAAAAACGGGAGCGTGACGTCATGATTGACAGCTGAGCTTGATGGATTCTCTGAGTGAACTGAGGCACCAACAGACTTTTTCGGGATCTTCATTAGGAGATTGGGGTTTTATTTACTTTACTTTAACACAAGCTTCTGGTACAGCAATAAGTAAACAAACATTGGAGCAGTCAGGCTAATTAGGGGTGTGTGCCTGCGATCGTTTCTGCGGGAGTGTGGGCGGGACGCGGCTCCACTTTGCACGCTACTGCGCAGACTCTGGTCCCAAATCAGCGCAATATGTCCGCGTCCTATTGGGGCGCTGGCGGCTTCACTGTTCTTCATTAGAAGAGTGTGAAGGTGCGTTGTCCATCTTTTTTACAGTCTATGGCAGGGTCTATTTGCATCACCTATGCCTGCAACGTCACAACATTACAAAAGACAGCTACTAACGAACGTTTTCAGTGGCGTAATTGATAATACACATCGCATTTCATTTTTGAAGTGAGAGACCTGAATTTGCATCCACCTTTTGCCGAAACCGTTCCTCTCCCTTTTCACATCTCATATCACATCGGAAAGGCATTTATTTTCAATACAAATAAAAATGAATGAGATAGTTGAGAAACTGAAAGAATCAGGTAGGGTTGGGTGTATATGAGCAGCAGGTACCCTGCTTTGTTTACTTTGCTGTGTCTTGTGAGTGCAGCAGGCACACGTAACTAGTGAAAACACGGAATGAGTTTAATTTATATGGACTCTGAATAAGCCAAGTGCAATAGATTTGTGGAAACGTCAGCGTGTAAATTAAGGCTGTAGCTTATATTGCAAAGAAGTTTTTATTCTCGCATGAGGTGGTTTTTCAGGCAATTTTACAAAGGAAAATTTGCAAAACTGCAATGGATTTTTTTTTTTTCAAATTTACAGGTCACATTTAAATATAGACAAAATCCATTGCCATGACTTATAGTGCCATACATACATCCATACACTGCATAACATTGGTTAATGGAAATGCCGTCATTTCACACTTTTTTATCAACATTTTTAATATACTTTTATATCGACAAAAATGCATTAGGAGCTGGGGTGTGAACATCTGAACGGGAAGAGGATGTGTACATTTTTCTACAGAAGCTACAGAAGACAAAATAAGTCACATTTACCCTGATGTTCAAAATAAAAAAGTCTTCTGAAGCATCAGTGAGAATTTGAACCTTCTGTAATAGTTGTATATAAAACCCTCAGTTGTCCTCGGTGTGAAAAGATGGATCTCAAAATCATACATTCATTGTTGGAATG
The DNA here is from genome assembly GCA_033026305.1 of Cirrhinus molitorella. Taxonomy (NCBI): domain Eukaryota; kingdom Metazoa; phylum Chordata; class Actinopteri; order Cypriniformes; family Cyprinidae; genus Cirrhinus; species Cirrhinus molitorella. The sequence continues at coordinate 22,822,339 of CM065122.1, read as the reverse complement.
GGTTCAAATAAAAACTGAAAAAATCTCCACCACTAACACAGACTGACAATAATATGGTATATAAACTTGAGAACGGATGCAGAATATATATGCGCAAGTATAAAAGAGAGAGATGCATGCATTAAGAAGTCTGTTGCTGTGGCAGCTCTGCTTACACAAGTAGGCTACACAAGAAGACCCCTTTTTGACCGTCCCCTTTAATGACTGCCACATATCTCCCAATCACATTACAGTAATATTGATGCCAGTCATTACCCACAATGCATGCTGTTTTGGCACCCCAGTGCAGCTTTAAAATAAGAGAACAGAAAGGCAATAAAATCCACTTATGAAGACGTATGGTGATGAAGTCAATAATATTATATTCCATAGTTTGAGGCTCTAATGATAAAAGAGCTCGTTCAGGAAATGCCGCTAAAGTCATTTTGGAGTAAATGCATTGGAAGCTGGAGCTATAAGAGTTTGCTTTGGTCATTAGAGTTTCTCTCCTGGATTCTTTGTGCCCGCAGCCTAGAATAAACTCAGCATGCTTTTCCAGAATTCTCCACTGGTCTTGGTAGTGACAGACATCAGCATCAGTAATTGAACATGCAAGCGGTATGAAGGATTTTTTTATGATCTGTATAATGTGCTTTGTATTATCGGAAAGAGTTTAGAAGTGTTTCTGAATATTACCCATGAATAATATGCCAATTCACTGAGAATGTTTTTTGTCACCATGAAAATCTCCCAAAGTTTCTTGTTATATGCACTACCCTGGCAATAACAGTCCATTTTCAAGTCTCTACCAGATTTTATGGTTTCACCTTTTGAGCCAATTCTAATTTCATAAATGTCCCACAGGTGCCATTATCAACACACTACTAAAGATTCTATTAAAAGGTTTGTTCCCAAAAAATTTTAATTGTAGTAATTTATGTGATTTAAAGCCAATGTTTGGCACATAAGGAGTTATAAGCTGCAGATATTAAGATTTTTTTAGTAGGTTTTTGTAGGTTAGCATTTCTGGTTCCATTGTCCTAGAGTGAATGGGTCATAATGCTGAACAGGTACAGGTCTTACAGCCTCACTGGGTTTATAATCATGCTCTTGCAAACTAACTCAAACTTTCAGGGAACATGTTTTTTAAATAAAGACTGAAAGGTGACATTAAAGTCATGCAACCATGGTTAATTTTGTTTTTAGTCTATGCTTAGCTTTTTCTTTTTTTTTTTGACTTGTGTCAATTGTAATTAGGCTTTAAAATTCCTGAAAATTGCATTCATTTCTGAAGATTATCATAATGAACAAAATGTGTAAGAATCATAAACTTTTGCTGGCCACAGAGCTTATTTTCTGCATTAATGCAGAATCCTATTTGTCAAGGGAACCAGGTGATGCTAACTTCCGAGTTGGCCTACAAACATATATAATCACTGCATAAGCTGCTCATAAAACAAAAGTGGCAACATAAAAGCAGTCTGTACTTCTTGTTGGTTATATGCTAAGTCTTTTGAAGCCCTATGAACATTTCATTTCATTTCTTTGGCTTGTTTATTACACAAATGGCTTCAAAACACTTGGCATAGTGCAAAAATATATCCCACATTAATGGTGAATTGTCATGACTAAATGCATCTGACTGTTCTGTTTTCACATGGGTTGTCATAAGAATCCCATGTAAGTTTAGCATTATTTATGTTTGTGTGCTGTATTCTGCTGTTCCGAGGACACAACGACCACAGTAATGTGTGCAATTCATACATTATTCATTTAAAGTTCTGTAACTAAAACTGTTCACACTGGGAAAATGTGACCTGTTAGGTGCTTTTCCCAAGTATTATACTTTGTTATGTTACTTAACCCATACTGTTATATGGACATAAATGATGCCTCAAAACCTGTTCTCAACCTTTTTGGCTTGATTTACTGGATAAGGCATGGATAAGAATATTAAAAAGTATCTTTAATAATTTCCCCCCAAAAATATTTTGGCTTGGCATAAATAAAAAATCTTATGTAGTTTTAAGTTACATAACTTTCTCAGTTCTAGAAATCACACAAAATTATCCTACCTCAAATATCCACAAATCTTGATTTTTAGTTTAGTTAACCTTTCTTTTCTATCTCTCTTGCGCCGTAATTCATGCGATCATGAAACAACTGTGGTAACGTTAAGTCGGAATCATTCAACAATTGCGGTGAGCCATGGCTTCCTCTTAGTGTTTTCCAGGAGCGAGAGCGCCTGACATCTTGGCAAATATAAAATTGCTAGCTAATGCTGAACTCAAAGCACTGTATTAAAAACCACTTCAAACACATTAGCGCCATTTTGCAGGGGCAAGCTACACTGATCTACTTTATTTCTATTGTGTATTTACTACAGAGTTTAGTACAGTTAATCACTGTCACATTTTGATCAACACATAAAATAATTTGGTAACACTTTACAATAAGGTGTCATTTGTTAACATAAATGAACAATGAACAATATACACTATTTATTAATTGCTACTAATGTTAGTTAATAAAAATAGTAGTTAACTGTTTGTTCATATTAATTCACAGTGCATTAACTAATTAAAAACGTGATTTTAACAATGCATTAGTAAACACTGAAATGAACATGAACTATTAATATTAAAAAGATTAATAAATTCTTTAGAATTTGTTCCTTCTTAGTTCATGTTAACTAATGTAGTATGTAGTACTGCACTATGAACTACAAAAAGACAGAATAAAAAAATAGTATGTTTTAGCATGTGAATTGTTTGAAATCACACCAGAGACCACCCAATGATGCATGTAATAAAATGATTGATAATGAAGGTTAAGTTTTCTAAAACATGCCCATGCAAGATTATATGGGGGTAGAATTGTTGCATATTTCCAAATAAATATATAAGGATCCACAAATAAATGTAAAGAGATGAACAAAAATAAAATGTATTGCTATAGAAATAGAATGTGATCCACAAATAAATCTTAGAGTTTCACAAACAACAATTAAATTCACACAAAAAATAAAATGAGGTTTGCAAATAAAAAACATTCACAAATATATTTTAATGCCACAAACACAACTTTGCCTAGCATTCATTAGTAAATCGTTTCCTGTAATTTTGTGGATCACTGCATGCATTTGTGGATCGCTGTGATCATTTGTGGATTGAAACATATCTAGCGTCAAGAAGCTGGTGATCTATAAATGTGGACTCCACCCACCGTTTACTCAAGCCAATCAGATAACAGCCTCACTTCGCTGACCAATCATAGCATGTTCTCGCTTTGTCAATGGCACTGAAAGTGTTGTTTCTCTGGCATTTTTAAAGACACGTAAAATATAATATTGTGGCTTGGCTTACTACACATAATGAAATACAATTTTAAACATTTTTACTGTACTCATTTTTATGGCCTTTACATTTCCTATTTGAGCCGTTGCTGATGAACAAAGTTATTTCATCAGGACAAATCAAAACCACCCTGATTGTAAAGCGAAACGTCATTGGTTATAGCGAGAACATGCTATGATTGGTCAGCGAAGTGAGGCTGTTATCTGATTGGCTTAAACGGTGAAACGGTGGGTGGAGTCCACGCATTTGTGGATCAACTTCTGGTCAACTTCTTGGCAGTAGAAAGGTTTCAAAACCCACAAATGCTCACAGCGATCCACAAATGCATGCACTGATTCACAAATTTACAGGAAATGATTCACAAACAAATGCTAGGCAAGGTTGTGCCATAAAAATATATTTGTGAATCTCATTTTATTTTTTGTTTGAATTTAACTCTAAGATTTATTTGTGGATCTCATTCTATTTATTTATCAATACGTTTTATTTTTGTTAATCTCTTTACATTTATTTGTGGATCATTATGTATTTATTTGGAAATGTGAAACAATTCTACCTCCATAAGATTAGTATACACTGTTATGCCCAGTGTCTTTGTCCCCAGATCTCCATAGCGTATCAGATATAGCTGAATGAGCTCAAACTTTGAGCTTGTTTGAGCCTTGATGGCATTTGGCATCTTTCATTTCACAAGCAAGTTGCAAGATCTTTATCACTTACAAAAAAGAATCTGAACCCAAGATAATCGATTTACTCAACATTTTTTGGCAATATTTTCAATGGCTTATCTAGCAAATGATGAAAAATGGTAATTGGCAGGCATGCACAGCCCAAGGTGGCAATTTGTGGCCTAATGAAGCCATTAACCTGACGACACCAAACCCGATAGTGGCTAAATTAGAGGGAGAGTGTGGAATTATGAGCATCAATTCAATATGGTCGCCAAGCGAATATTACATTTTAGGGAGGGTAAGAGAAACATTATCTGCTTTGAGTAAGAAAATAAATGTGTTCATACGGTAGAAATAGGATTTAGTTGCTGTTTGAAGCTTTCCATTTTAAAAAACATACTAGATTTGCAAGAAAGATTTCAAACTCGTCATCTGTGCAAACATCAGTTTGCTTTATCACAATTTTCTGTAAGATTTTGTCTCCTGTGATGAAAAATCATTGACGTTAACGGCTGTGTCATGTTTCTCAGAAGCTGTGTACTGAAATATATGACAACAACCTCACACTCTATCTACTTGGATCACAGTGGTCTCTAACTCAATAATTAGCCTGTAAAGGATATTCAGGCTTGTTTGTTTGCCGCTGTGATCGTGCTCTCTGTGCTGTTCATGTAATCTTCAGCTTCATTCCACAACTACGATGTCACATAATGCATGACTGATCAGTAAACAAATTCTAATTACAAGACACTAATGAGAGAAAGAGCACGAGAGAAAGAAACAAAGACACAGAGAAAGAAGCTCTTTCACATTACTGTTTGCTGCAGATTCCTCAAAGGTCATGTCCTCTCCCTCTCTTTACAGAAGTGAAAGAGTGTTTGAGGACGTTTTTTTTGTCTTCCCCTGATTATTTTCCTCTTTCTCTGTGCGTGTCTCTCTCGGTCTGTCTCTGAGGTTGTGCCATGGTTCAATGTATCATTCATTAGACTACAGCAAGCCATTAGTGTCTCCAGCTCAGGGAATGTGCAAACTCATCGTGACTCCATGTTTAGCATATAAAGTAGGACCCCATTTCTCTCCAAATAAATATCGATGACAGGCCTCGTTATGAGACATGGACGAGGTTTGTAATTATATGGATGCTCTACTTTGGACTAATAAAGAGTTTGCAAATAAACTCGCTCTTAGCATAAAGCTGCCACAGAAGCTCCCTGGTGGAGTGTCAAACTCTTAAATCAGGTAAATATGGCATATATTACCTCACACCATCTTGTTTTGTGAAAATTAAGGTTTTGAAGGTTTAGGTAAACATGTTAGGTATTTGTATGTGTGATCGACCTCACTATAAAGTCAGCAAACAGCTCAGAACTGATCTTTCTATCAAAACCTTATTACTAATTATTAAATGAGCCAAACATTTATTTTCAGTCATTCAAAAATAATGACTCGGTCGAAGAATTGAAATGTGATGCTGAATTAGGTTCTGAATTATCATGACTGTTGTTATACGTTCATGAATCATCCATTCGACCGATTTGGTAAAAAAAAAAAAAAAAATGATTCTTTCACGAATTAAGCAAGTGTGAGTGTCATTGATTGATTCATTCAATCGATTAATTCACCACTGACGCTGCGACAAACCACTGTTTTCGAGTGTGTCATTAAACAAATTATTCACTCAAGCAATTCATTTCAAATCCTGACTGTTATTGTGAGCCAGTCTTTTAAAAGTACTGACTTGTTTGAAAAATTTAAATATGATGCTCAATTTGGTTTTGAATTCAGCATGACCGTTGTTATAAGTTCACGAATCATTCATTCGACCGGTTTGTTAAAAAAAAAAAAGATTTATTCATGAATGAAGCAAGTGTGAGTGCCATTGATTCATTCATTCAAAAAATTCATTCACCACTGACACTGCTATGCCAATAGGTATTTTCGAGTGTGACATTAAACGAATCATTCACTTAAGTGATTCATTTTTAAATGACTGAACTGACTGTTATTGTGAGCCAGTCTTTTAAAAGTACTGACTTGTTCAAAGAATTGAAATATGATGCTCAATTTGTTTTTGAATTTAGCATGACTGTTGTTATAAGTTAATAAATCATCTATTGAACCTATTTGTTAAAAAAAAAAGATTCATTCAGGAATTACACAAGTGCGAGTGCCAATGATTTATTCATTCAAACAATTAATTCACCACTGACATTAGCTGCGTTTACATGGACACTAGTAATACGATCGTAAGCTAGTCACATGTAACCACGTCAATCGGATTGAATTGGCTAGATCTGATTAAAATTTCGATCAGATTGTAAGGGGTGGGTTATCCCTTTTGTAATCCGAGCGAGAGGCCATGTAAACACTTGATCGGATTGAAAACCGAAACTGGAAAGTACTAAGCATGTGCAGTGTCGTTAAAATAGCGTAATGGCGTGTGACACCTGGAACGAGTTGTCCTTTCTGGTAAATAAAGTGTCATAAATGAGTTTTGGTCATTCTAAAATTATGCTTTTACTCCGCGTCTGTGAAGTGGAGACGTCCCACTAGTTCTTGTTTAAGACTCTCATCAACAGACGACTGGTTTTGGGTGTGCCCATAACAACCCGATCACGTTCATGTAAACACTCTGTTTGGATTTGTCAATCAGAATGAATTCATTCCAATGGAAGCAAAAAGTGTCCATATAAACGTACCTATTGTTATGGAAATAAGCCACTGTTTTCATGTGTATCATTAAACGAATCATTCACTCAAATGATTCATTTCAAATCAAGACTGTTATTGTGAGCTAGTCTTTTATAAGTAATGACTTGTTCGAAGAATTGAAATATAATGCTCAATTTGGTTTTAAATTTAGCATGACTGTCGCTATAAGTTAATGAATCTTCCATTCAAATAATTTGTCACAAAAAAAAATTCCTTGAGGAATGAAGCAAGTGTGAATGTCATTGATTCATTCATTGAAATAATTCATTCACCACTGACACTGCTACGCCAGTAGCAACAAGCCACTTTTTTTGTGTGTCATTAAATAATTAATTCACTCAAGCGATTCATTTCAAATCGAGACTGTTATATTGTGCGAGTCATTTAAAAATACTGACTCGTTCAAAAAATTCTAATGTGATACTGTATCTGGTACCAAATTTAGCATGACTATTGTTAAAAGTTAATTAATCACTGATTTAACAGATTCTTAAAAAAAACCTGATTAATTCAGGAATGAAGCAAGTGTGAGTGTCATTGATTGATTGATTCATTCATTCAAACAGTTCATTCACCACTGACACCGTTACGCCAACAGGTGGTGACAAGCCACTGTTTTTGAGTGTGTCATTAAATGATTAAATTTCAAATCGTGACTGACTCGTTCAAATAATTAAAATGTGATGCTGAATTTGTTTTTGGATTTAACATAACTGTTGTTATAAGTTAATAAATCATCAATTCAACCAATTTGTTAAAAAAAAGATTCATTCAGGAATTAAGCAAGTGTGAAGGTGGTTTCTGAGTCCTGTTGTTGTGGCTGAGTTTTTATTATGACATTAAATATTTCCTGTGACCTACGTTTGTAGCCTCTTAAGGTGGAGAGAGCAAATGCAGGTAAAGAAGCAAGCGCTGACCCATCAGCAGTCTGTCCCAGTGGATGCTGCAGGAGTGCTGCTCTGCTGACCAACCACTTATCCTGTCTGCTGCAGTCTGCCCAACACGCTTCTTGACAGGACCTAGCCTCCAAAAAGTCACAGGGGAGGACAAATAACAGCCTGTGATGCTGAGGGAATACAGAAACACAAAAGCATAAACACACTCCAGAGCATTGTGTGTGTGTGTGTGTGTGTGTGTGTGTGTGTGTGTGTGTGTGTGTGTGCGTGTTTGAGAAGGGCTACAACTGATTTATCTGAGAGATCAAAGAAACTTGAAAGCTCTCCCTTGCACAACAAACAAAGGTCTAGTGTCATGCGCTGAACTATTGGCCTTTTGATGGATATACTCACTCCTCATCTCAATCTGAGTGAGTGCAAATGATCCACGAGAAGCACAAGCCTTTTATATACTGACATATTAACAGCAGGAGGCTCTGAAGTTTTTTTTTTATTATTATTTTCTTATTTTTTCAACAGCAACAATACATAATAACATTGTTACATCAAATGTGATGCAACAGATGCTCTGGACTTAGGCTTTTAGCTAATAGCTAATTTGCAGCCTCTGTCACTAGTCACAAGTCTAATTTTACTTTAACCTGGTTTTTGTTATTTATTGGCAGTTACAAGTTTTGCAGCAGCACCACACATATGCATTGTGATACTCTCGTGAATGCACACTGACACGGAAGAGACATTATTGAATAAAGTTGTTATTTTTGTGTTCTTGGTGCACAAAAAGTATTCTCATAGTGTAACGGAGGCCAGTGGTAGGTGCTGTGCAGGTAAACCTCACTCCCCTGATCTCAAGAGGTGCAGTAGCAACTGATGCTAAAGGCTGCAGTCTTTGGCCTTCTTGTTAGTGCGCCTCCCATGCCGGAGACACGGGTTCGAGACCTGCTCGGAGCGGGTGCGAGTAGGACCCAGGTGGAGGGGTTACATTGGTACCGTGACCCGAATGGGAGTGAGGCTTGGGGGGGTGAGTGTAACAGAGGCCAGCGGTAGGTGCTGTGTAGGTAAAACCTCACTGCCCTGATCTCAGGAGGTGCACTAGCAGCTGCAGTCTTTAGCCTCCCTGTTAGTGCACCCGCCACCCATGCCCGAGACCCGCTCGGAACGGGTGCGAGTAGGACCCGGGTGCAGGGGTTACAGTAGCTTAATAAAATTATGGTTGAACCAATGATGTCACATTGACTGTTTTAACGATGTCCTTAAACTTTTCTCTGCTTTACGTCACTTCTGTTGCTGTCTATAACAGGGTCAGAAAGCTCTCATATTTCATTAAAAATACCTTAATTTGTGTTCTGAAGATGTGTTTGAAATGACAAGGTGAGTAACAAATGAGATCATTTAAATTTTTGAGTGAACTATCACTTTAAATGTGAATGCTTGTGATAATATAAGCTCCTAAAGGATGGTTGTGGTGGTCGCTTGGTTATATTTTATTAAAAATATATTATGTACAGGCGAGCAACACAGTAACCCATTAAGCCACGTTAAGAGCTTATAATACTTTCCCACGGAAACACATGAAACTTTGCATGTTCTGTTCATATTCTGGGCTCGTCTCCTTTCCTGTGTGTAATATATTTTATTAAATAACAGATTGGCCAGATTTGGTCTTTTTATATTACCATTTTCGTCCATTAGCCTACCTTAAGCGTTTTCTATAACTTTTCTATGGGGGAGAAAAAGCTTAACATGCATTACCGTGTTGCGTTCACGGCTATCTGCTTTATTAATAGTAATGTTACTAATAAGGTTATTAATAATAAAATTATTAGTATTAATAGTTTTATACATACCAAATTTGGCCTCCAATGTCACTGTTTTAGTACATTAAGCCACATTAAGCGTTTTAGAATGTCGCAAATTGAACTATGTCCCAAACTGAACTATAAGCACTGACTGAATTTCTTTATACTTGAGTCCAAGTTTAAAATAAAACTTAACTGCTTCACCCATTGTGAATGTACGTAGCTGTATGAGCCACTAACCTACAAGCTGTAAAGCAGTGGTGGTCGAAACACACAAATCAAGTACTTGAGTACAAGTAAAGATACGTAGCCTATAATAAAATATTACTCCAGTAAATGTAAAAGTACTTCTTTTTCAATTTTACTCAAGTGAAATTACAAAAGTACTCAATTTTTATGTACTTAAGTAAAAAAGTACAGATAGATTTATTTTGCAATTTTACGTAGGCTAGTAGGCTACTTAATTTTATTTTATATTAGCACATAGTTTTTATAATCCTACAGCTCAAAATACCTGGGATTTTCCCAAAATAACCACTATATGGAGTTAAGATATTTTTGTTGTTGATATGGACTATGTTGACAAGAGTGATGTATTAATGCCCACTGTGAAGCTTATGCAAGGTATCTGAGAGAAAACAGATCTGAACATCTAATTTTAAGCCAGTAAGAAAAAAAAACTGTTTTAAAGCTTGTTGTTTGACAGAACGTCACAGTTATATATGATATGAGAATAAGGCCTGAAGTAAGGACATTTTAAGAATGTAATTATATTTTTATAAGCATCACTTCCCACTTTGATAATTACTGTATTTACCACGTTCTACATCCTTTCTTTTTCCCTCAGATGCAATCTATCTAGGTGGTTGAATTAAAATATTTGGACTTTGTATTTAAAAATGACCTCAACTTAGCGCCAGCAAGCTTGTTAGCTAGTTATCATCAGCTAACAATATTTACTTATTTTGAGTAGGCTATGGTTAATATGAATAAACATATCTGTCTACTCGGCTAGATGATCCAAACGATAAATGTATGTTACACTGTTGATAAACAATATGAAAACAGACGTCACCCAGGGCTAAATGCGCAGCATTTAAAAACGTTGTAGCAGCAGGGAATATGAACGTGCGAGTTATTTTATTTAATGTGTTATTTTAAGGTTTTTAATTGAATGTTTTTGACCAAAAACATAGAGAGACAATGATGTTGATGTGTCAGCATTCAATTATTTCAGTGGGCTTAAATATCACCCTTTACAGCAGAATTAGCTCACAACTGACCGTTTTGACCTAGGCTAAATGAGATTTTTATTTACAATAACGTTAATCCTAACATTCGACAGTAACTTACTTTTTGCAGTATCAGTCGCGCGCACGCTTTCAAGATCTCCCGATTCAGTTCACTGGAGATCCGCTCTAAACGGCTCATTTGAATCAGTGAGTTGTCGACACGAGAACAGCTGCAATCAGATCATTCCAGTTCGCAAATGAATCGTTTGGTGCGATTTGTGAACCGATTTAACAGGTTCATTGAAAAGAATCTATTTGTTCAGGAATCAGATACCGCTTTTTGCGTCTCGGAACACGTGATATATTATAAGGGGTAACGATATGTTTTATGAAATGTAGTGAAGTAAAAAGTACGATCTTATGCTGTGGAATGTAGTGAAGTAAAAGTTACTTAAAGTTAAAGTTAAATAAAACTACTCAAGTAAAGTACAGATACTTGAAAAATGTACTTACGTACTTCGTTACTGAACACCACTGCTATAAAGTAAACAGGAAGTCTTTGTCTGAACTCAACTGGTGTAGCCAGAACACAAATATCTTTGCAAGGGAACTCAAATATCTTTGCGAGAGAACGCAAAGGTTTCTCGATGGAATTCGAAATATCCCCCCCCCCCCCCCCCGAATTTTTTCCTTCAGGTTCTCCATGATACATTAATTGTCATGCTGAATAAATAATAATAGTAGCATTAAAGAAGCCCCACGTGACACATAAGGATAAAGTAGCTTTTGCTAATTTGGGGATAATCGTTACAGGTGTCAGAGAGGGATACGCAGACTTGATAGAAAACTTGGCACGGCTTTGCTCAGATTTAAGGCCATTAGCAGCTGTGTTGACAGGTGAAGATGAGCCATGCTCTTCTAATTCAATAACTGCCTGTCGCTCATAGCAAAGCGCACTTGTGCTCTTTCAAATTACACTGATGGATCATGACTACATGTGGCAAAACAGATTTGCGAGGCGTGAGAAATGCCTCGCAATTGTCTGAAATGTAGTTTTGATAACAAATGGCATGGATGGCTGGGGAAAATTATGGTAATGATTTGAGGTAATAGAATCTGTATGCATCAAACTATGAAACTGGTGCGCTCAGGGCTGCGTGATTCCCAGAAGAACCCGAGGAGAGGTTTTGAACTGAGGATAACCCCGTATGTGATGTGCGTTGGTGGGTTTCACCATATGTGGCGAGACAAACATGCTTAATTAGTGAACAATGCGGAGGTAATTCTGCTGGCAAAGTAACTGCGTTTATTTCTTTATGGATATGGTTGAGCTTCAGGATCAGCATGTAAAGTGTTGACTTAAGTGTTTAATTAGAGTGCTTTAAACATAAGAGGACTGATTCAAGCTATAGCAGGTGCTAAAGTAATGTGGGTAATCAACTGGATTTTTACCTTTGAGTTACTGTATTCTAGTACTAATTAATAGACTGCAGAACTACTGAGATGGCCAGACGCTCAATGAAATTGAATAGTCCATCTACAACTGTAAATAAACAATATATATATTAAAAAAAATGTGGTGTTTAATAAGCGCAACAAAGGGGGCGACTCTGAATTAATCTTAAATGTAAAATAAATGTGTTAAACCTAAATCCATTCGCTTGTTTTTTCAAAACAAAGTTAATGAGATTTTCAGTAGAAAATCTTCAAGGTCTGTGGTTTGTTTTGCTGAATGCATGTATATGTGAAGCAAACAGGAAGAAAAATGAAAAATGACACCTGGGACACATACTGCAGCTGAGTGGCAGCACTCATCAATAATTCTATGTGATCTCCAGAGGAAAAGAGTGTGTTGCAGGTGTCTTACAGTAAAGTGAAGTGAAGCAAAGACACTATTTCATATTTCTCAGATGACTCCGGCTTGTCAACGACGGTCCAGGACTGACAGGTGATTAATATGTGAAAGGTGTCATCCTGATGCCGACTATCCATTGCTATGTGAGCAGTCATGTCTCCTGACTCTCTGAGATGACCTGGATTAATGCCAGCTGGCAACACATTCTTACATGACTGATTGAAACACAGGTGTTTATTCGCAGCACCATTGGAGTAAGACCTCTTAAACTCAAAAAGTTTTCCTTGAAACTTTCTTCAGCTTCATAACCTCTAGTGTCACCGACTTCGATCCTGATGTTATTTCTCAGCAGGGTCTCTTTAACATATTGGGGGTTTTTTTCTCCGCAAAGATTTCAGAGAAACATGGGATTTGACAACGCTGTGTTAGACCAGAGCTTCAGATCTCTAATGCAGAATGTATTCTCAGAATATAACCGCTGACAAGATCGTCAGGAATCAAAAGCCAGCTACAGATAAGCTGCCATGGTTCAATTGTATAGGCAGGGGATTCACTGAGGTTAAGAATAGACCTGCTTTTTATTGTAGCAGCACCCATCTCCATGTTCCTCATAGCTGCAGAATCCTTCTTTGCTCACTCTTCACAGGAATGAGAGACTATATATGGGTGCTGGATTCACAGGATAGATAGATAGATAGATAGATAGAAAGATAGATAGATAGATAGATAGATAGATAGATATTTTATGTATTCTCATTTTTTTACAGCACTCAAAGGTGCTCTGTTTTCACAAGAGTGGCATCCATTACAGAATAAATCCTTTTGTCTTCACAATGCTGATGTTCACTGTCACAGTCTTGGCTGATCACAAAAGCACAATTCTGTCTATTCTTCAAAGGCATGCAAAAGCTGTTGCGCCTCCACATATTTTAGGACTTGTGTCTAACACAGAAGGATAAAAAAATCCCCATGAGACCTGTGAATTCAACGCCAGAATCCAACAGCACCATCACACCTTTCACATGAATAAATAAATAAGCATAATGTCTTAATGTACAGTAAATGGTCTGTTTTGTTATCTGGGATTTTGAATGGCATTTCAGAATGTCTGTATTTTAGATTACAGCTTTTTATAAAAAGAAAAATAAACAACTGAAACAGAAAACTATCTGTAAGTTTCAAGAATCTAATTTTCTCAGAATATCTTTAGGCTCAGCACTTTCTGCTAATGATATTTTAGAATTTTAGTGAATACTGCACCTCTGGGGCTGATGTCTGTTGATGCACAACTCAACACTTCATAGGGCATTAACTGGAAATTGTCATTTGCGTTATGAGCTTACTGAAGACTAGGTTTGATCTGTGGCTGTAAAAATGTTAAAACATGTTATGTTATCATAAGAGAAACAATAATCTACTATCGTATTAGTATAATAATTATTGCTTTAACCCAGGGGTCCCCAGAGTTCAGTTAGCCTACAACTCACTGTAATCTCTATAAAACCAATCTGCAAAATGACAGCTCTCTATTTTATTTTTTTTTCAGTTTCAGGTACTATTTGAAATAACTTTTTAATTTCAATATATTTAAAAATATAATTTATTCCTCTGATTTCAAAGCTGAAATTTTAGCATCATTACTCCAGTCACACGATACTTCAGAAATCATTTTAATATTCTGCTTTGCTGCTCAAAAAACATTTATTATTATTATTATTATTATTATTATGTTGAAAACAATAAAATTGTCTCAGGTTTATTTGATGAATAGAAAGTTCAGAACAGTATTTATCTGAAACATAAATCTTTTGTAACATAAATGTCTTTATCATCACTCTTAATCAATTTAAAGCATCCTTTGAATCCCCCTAAAAAAGTATACTGACTCCATCTTAGAATAGCTTATGATTTCAGATAAATGCTGATCTTTGGATTTTTCTATTCATCAAAGAATCTTGAAAAAAAAAAATACTTAACTGTTTTAAATATTGATGATAATAATAATAAGATGACATGTTTTTTGAACAGCAAATCAGCATATTAGAATGATTTCTGAAGGATCATGTGACACTGAAGACTGGAGTAATGATGCTGAAAATGTATTACATTTTACATAATTATATTCAAATAGAAAAACATTATTTTACTCTAATAATTCACTTTAAACAGTGAAACTATTTCAAACCATTGTTTTTGCTGTATTTTGAATTCAATAAATGCAGGCTTGGTGAGCAAAATAGACTACAGGTAGTGTGTATATATATATATATATATATATATATATACACATACATATATATATAATTATTTATTTATTTTGGCTTTTTAGGGTTGAAGCACAAAATGTATGAGATAATAATAAAAATAATGTGAATTTTCAATATTTAATTCCAGACAGAGATAACTACTAACTATGTTCCGTGTGGGATCTTTGGAATAATTATTTGAGGAGTCCAAGAGTAAGCAAAACCTAAATAGAGAACGTCTCAAATAAAACAATGAGATCATACATTGTATAAGCGCAACCGTATATCCCATGGATGTTACTCAGACATCCATAATTACGTGTGACATAATCAAAGACAGTTTTTCACAATGTGAGAATTTACCGCGTCTTTGTCACAATTATTTTAACCACATTACAGGCTTGTGTGACGTACGCTTCCGCCACGAGCTCAGACTGGCCTCAGACTGTCTGCTGGCGGAAGCACACGTCACACAGCTCGTTCCACGTTGCGTAAAGTGCGTTACACATTCCTCGAAATGTGGAGACGGATGTACGAATGTAACAAGTAAGTACGTAAGTGGCGTTGAGAATGTCGTTTCCGCAGTGGGGTCAGAGTTTTGTGCGGTGCGCAGCATGAGTGTTTTAGTACCGAGCGGAGAGGAGATGCACACGGCACTCGAGTGAGGTAAACTATATAAAACCCGCTTTGTTTTCACACACTCCCACAACATGGACCCGAGCAGCTTCAGATGGGTCAATGAGAGCAGGGATTTAAGATAAAATCGTGCAATGTTTTAAATTATTATTGGTTTAATAGCTTTCGGCGCTAGCAGTGTTAGCTGCTGCTCTTTAGATTTATCATCTTTCCGCCGATTGCGCCTTGTTAAAGCTGTTGCTCGACTAACAGCGTTTCGCTGCTGTACATCAACGTGTTTATTGCTAATCGTGTTAATAATATAGACATTTGTTCAAGTAGGCATTGGTCTAGATTTAATGGAAGGGGATTTTGGGGTTTAAGCGCGTGCTTGTGCTTCAGGATCAGTCATGTGAAGAAGTTAAGGGTGTCGTAGTCTTGCAGATTGTCTCACGCTGGTTTATTTATAACACCAAATGTTCCTGTTTAGCTGGTTTCTCTTCAGATTTTCAGGATTAATCTGTATTATGTCTTCCTTAGGTCTTTAATGTAACATAATTGCAGAGTTTACAACGTCAAATTAAACTAGCAATTAAACGTGGGTTGTGTTTTTTGAATGATGTAATATTGCGAATTATGCTTAATGCAGATTTTGTACGTTTCTTTCCGCATTTTCTAGGCCCTGACAGTTAATGTGAAACATGTTTCGAAATGATCAATTCTGAGTAACGCTTGACAGATCCAAATCTCACTACCCAAGAAATACCCAAACCTCTTCTAAAAACAGTCTGGCTAAGCTGAAAGTCCAGCTAGACACCTACATTTTTAAAACAAGTTTGTTTTGTAATATAACATCAGAAGGTTGTTACTATAATAATCTCATATATTCTGATGTAGGATGAATAAGATACTAGTCTTTAGTAGTCTTTAATGCAGGAAGTGTGGCGATGACTGGGCAAATGGGGGTTCTGCAGCAGTGTGATAGATGTTTATGCTGTTTTCCTGTTAAGCTATTGCACACCTGCAGAAGCCTTCCTCTGTTTAACCGTGTGTTTAACCACAGGAACTGGTGTTCATGGAGATACCGAGCCTCTGCATATTAAAGTCAGATGTTAAAAGGGTTAGGGTTAAACTATTCCATTCAGTGTGTTCTTTTGTCAAGGGCACTCTGTATTCACCTCCACTGCAATCTCTAAGCCAGGGTTGCCCAACACTGTTCCTGGAGATCTACCTTTCTGCAGAGTTTAGTTCCAACCCTGATCAAACACAGCTGTCTGTAATTATCAAGTGCTCCTTCAGATCCTAATTAGTTGTTCAGTTGGGTTTGATCAGGGTTGGAGCTGAACTCTGCAGGAAGGTAGGTCTCCAGGAACAGGGTTGGGCAGCCCTGCTCTGATACCTTCATGTGTTATCGAAATTATCGTAAATACGAGTTTCCTAATCAGAAATTGGACATGAACGGCCACTCAAGTCGTATTTACTATTGAGAAATTCAGAATTAATTTTGATACCAGAGTTTCTGAGTTGGGTGGATCATAAACTTTAAACTGAAATTCCAGAATTGTCAGCAAACTGCATGTATAGGGTGGTGAATGTTTATATGATTGTCAACCAATGGGATGCTACATTTAATGCTTTCTGACATTAAAGCACTTGAATACGACAAACTCCTGAACATGACTTCATAGGTGGGAAATAGAAAAATTTCCGATAACACGCGAAGCCAGCATTAGTCCTATGTATTTTTTCATGCTTAGCTGTGTGATCATGCAAAAAACGTTTAAAGGGATAGTTCACTCAAAAATTTAAATTCTGTTGTTAGTTACTTACCCTTGTGTCGTTCCAATGTATTTTGATTCATTTCAAGATGTATTTGATTCATTTCAAGATCGACAGCAAGGGTCCAAGAACGGTATCAAAGGTACCAAGAACACGGACAAAATATTCCATGTGACATCAGTGGGTCATCCCTAATTTTAATGAAGCTACGAGAATACTTTTTTGTGGAGAAAAAAAAAAAAAGACTTTATTCAACAATTCTTTTGCCCCCAGTCACTCTAGGCGCCATTTTGGAGAGTACCATGATGTTTGCTTTGCTCTGCACAAGGCGCAGTGTATGAATAAAGTCCTATTTTCGTTTTCTTTGGGGACAAAAAGTAATCTCGTAGCTTCGTAAAATTACAGTTGAACCACTGATGTCACTTGGATCATTTTAACAATGCCCTTACTACATTTCTAGCTTTGAACGTGGTAGGACCCTTGCTGTCTATAGATGGCCAGAAAGCTATTGAATTTCATCAAAAATAGCTTAAGGTCTTACGGGTTTGGAACAACATGAGGGTGAGTAGTTGATGACAGAATTAAAATTTTTGGGTGAATTATCCCTTTAAGGTAAAGTACTAGACAAAAAATATAGCAGTGGTATTGCAGCTTTCGATGGACTGCAGTTCTGTCATGTTTTTGTCTGAGGGTCTTTGATGGCCAGATGGTAGTAGGAATCTTTCTCAAAAAAAAAAAAATATCTGAAAAAAAAGCCAGTAAAATGGATATTAGTGGCATTTAATAATAGATGTTATAGATTACTTATTCATAGCATGCATCTTCATAAAGCGCCATATTTCAAATCCACTTTACTGTCAACAATTATATGCAAAAGCGATATTTACCATTATCCAGTGTGAGAAGTAGGTGTTGTCTGGCTAGACTCCTTTTTCCACTCCACCCTTGACTGCTGGTGCTATCTTTGGTCTACTTTTAAGGTGAGGTGTGTTGGCATTTCAGATGAGCTTAAAGGCTTTGATCTGTAAGTATTTTTAAGGTGATAATTTAATGTTGTCATGATGGCAGTTTCTTGCACCATTGAGTCATTTAGGCATTTAGGTTTATGTTCGCAAAAGAATCTGGAAGCAGAAATAAGTACTCATTAGCAAAGATGGCAAATTGTGTCTTCTCACTTTGTCAGCTGAGTAACTGGCATTGAGGTGAATAAGAAAGCTAATTTATAGCTGTTTCCAGATAATATATGGATTCTATCAGTGGACTTTACTAAATTCGGTACAACAGGTATTCAGATAATTAAAGAATATTTATTGTAGGAACATAGAGGAGAAACAGGTGACCATGCTGTCAGGTTTAACCAGAAAAGGCTGCAGTTCTGGTTCTGTCCTCATGTAATAGACTGATATTCCTAACCACTGATACTTTGTGGTACAACCCAGGCTTTATTTCTTTTATGAAACGTAACAAGATTTTAAATGTAAATCATGACAGAACCGATAGTGAACTGAGTTTTAAGTTGCGAAATTTTCAACTCACTGATTTGTTCTGAAAGTTGAATATCTTGCATGTCTTATTTTTCAGTAAACAGTCTCAAACAAAGTCACTTTACAGGCCAGCATTAAATAAGTGTTTGTTAAATACGGGTTGGCATTCCATCATGTGACCTGCCTAGTCTTAATCAAATGAGACTTCACGTCTGGTAATAATAGCCCATATTGTTTACAAGATCTGCTATAGGTGCCTGTACATACTGAGCTGTTAAGCGTACAGTCTTGAATGTAGAGATTGAATGAACGTGAGCTCTGTGGGTGAGGTCTCGTCTTTTTAAGAGGCCTTACAGGTACCTCATTAAACACTTTAAGTTGATGTGTTTTACGGCACATTCTGTGGTGGTTTATGTAATTATGCATAAAAGGTCTGGGGTCTAGTGCAGGTGTTTCTTTAGTGACTATTCCCATGCTCAAGACCAAAAAAATAAGGTCAGGTATGAAGGGTTTATATAACTAGCTTTGAGTGTTTAGAGACTATTTAGTGCAGAGTCTCTATTTTGTAGCACAGTCAGGAGGAATAAGATTGTTTTGCAACACACAAACCCTCAAGTCACGAATAAACTTCCTCCTTTAATTCTGGAAACATGTTGAAGCATCTTTCTAGTCATATGAGACTTTTATTTTGTTAAAGGGACTTTCAGGGATTAGATCAACGGTGCAAAAACAACGTGATTCAGAGTTTGCTTATATCTGCACTCTTGAACGTCTGCAATATTGGCATGCATATTCATCTTGTACCACGCACTTAACAGTAAATCGTTAAGATGCTTAACTATTTACTATGTGAAGTCATGTTCTTAAGGAATAAGTCATAGCTGTAGGAGTTCGGTGTGATGACTTGTAACACTGGTTGAGTCAGCAGGTAGGTTTCTGGGATTCTCATTGCAATCAAGAAATGAACAATATATTGGCAGCTATATCACTATTGGTGGATATATTTAAGATGGTAAAGTACAGCCATATGATCATGGGACCTATGTTATTTCTAGATGTCTATGGTTAAAGAAAAAAAAAGTTTATTAAAAGCTTGTAGGATTTTTTTTTCCATCAAGATATAAACTTGCATTCCAGAGAAATTAAGCATAAAATTAAGTTTATATCTCAAAATCGACTTTTTTCTTAGAAATATGAGTTTATATCTCACAGTTGTGACTTTTTCTCTCAGAATTGAAAGTTGATATCTGACACTTGTGACTTTTTTCTGTCAGAATTATGTTTTTCACAATTGTGACTTTTTTTCTCAGAATTGTGAAACTTTCAGAGAAAGTTTCTATCTCAAAATTTGGACTTTTCTAAAAGTCAGAATTGGGAGAACATATCAGTCTTTTTGTCATTCTCAGAATTGGACTTTATAATTCCAACTGTGAGTTTATATCTCACAATTCTGAGTAAAAAGTCAGAATTATGAGAAAAGAAGTCCAAATTGTGACTATTTTATTTACTTACTTTGTTTCTCACTATTGCAAGTTTATATACTGCTATTCTGACTTTATTTCCCACAGTTGTGAGTTTATATCTCGCTATGCTAATAGTCTAATCTGATTCAGTGATTAATGCTAAGCTATGCTAAAAGTGTTACCGGCAGACCCAGAGATCGGCTGAATGGATTCAAAAACAGTAAAACTCATCTGTTTAACTGTAGGGGAGTTGGAAAATGAGCCTATTTTCAAAAAAAAGTGAAGTGTTCCTTTAAATAAAAAATCATATAAAAAGCCTATTAAGTCAACCCTTTTCAGAAACAGAAAGCTGTTTTGTTTACGCCATCTACTGTCAGAGAATGGTCAGTTCACTTGCCTCTTTGACACACATACAGCGGTGTTGTGCATTAAAAAATCTGAATAATTTGTTAGAAATAATTATTCTTGGTATTTTGATGTGCCCACAGTAACAATATTGGGCATATCTAAACAAGCCTCTTAAGCTTGCAGAATAATGTATTTTTTTGTAATCATGGCTTCAAACAATTATGTAATCATGGCTTCCGTAATCGTGATCGCAATTAGATATTCGTTTAATTGTGTAGCCCTACTATACTGACTTCATAACTCACAATTATGAGTTTATATCTCGCTATTCTGACTTTGTAACTTGCAATTGTGAGTTGGTCGTACAATTCTGAGAAATAAGTCAGAATTGGGAGTGTATTTCTCATTATTTTGACTTTATTTCTCATAATTGTGAGTCTGTATATTGCTATTCTGATTTTATAACTTGCAATTGCGAGTTTATATCATGCAATTCTGAAAACTCAGAATTGTAAGATAACTCGTAATTACCTTTATTTTTACTTTTATTCAGTGGTGGAAACAGGCTTCACTGTTTATTTTATTTTTTGTAATAACTGTGAAAGTTATATTTTTTCATTTTACAAAAGAGTTGGCAATTTGTATATGCAATTTCTTCATTCCAGTGGTTCATAGTAGGCCTTAATTTGTTAAAACTTGTCAGATGAACCTTTAAAAAAAAAATTGTGTACATGATTTTTTATTTTGTGCCACTTGAAGCATATAAGAATTATCATAGTGATCAAAGTTTCTGTATCAGTACGTTCTCATAAAGGATCCTACTCTCAGCAGTTCCTTGCCAACATGTCTCGGCTGTAGCCCCCCCGCACCATTGTTAAAATTGACCTGACAAGCGTTAAAAATCCCTCTGATTAGTATCTGGCCTTCTCTTTGATAATCACCTCTCTCCTGTTCAGATGGTCTGAGTAATAGCCCTCTGCTGTCTGACGGACATCACAGACTGAAGCCTCACAGGGGAAAAACTACAGCCATCAAAGTATTCTCTTCTACACTGTCCATGAAAACGCTGGACCATTACTTATGACGCCAGCTTTTTCCTTCTGATATTTAGGCTCTGCTGCTGACCTTTGAAGCCAATTTGCAGAAGCTGTTGTGCTGAATCACACAAAGTTGGCTGTAGTTTGGCTCCGTTAACAGAAAGCCTTAGAAAATTGAATGTATTTAGTCCATCTGCTGAAATATGGAGTCTATGTACAAAAAAAAAGAAGTTTGATAATTGATTCTTTGTACTTTTGGAACCAAAAGTAACCAGAAAGACCTCATACATGGTGAGTTTTTCCTAGATTTGTGAACGTGTCAGGATGCCGACTGTTATTATTTTTAAAATTTGATGGCTACTTCAGGTCTGATTAGCTCAAATCTCTCCCTCCACCCACTCCTACACACCCACCTACCAACACTTACAAACACACATGTCCAGTACACCCTCCCCTCTGCACTAAATCACACTTGAAGAGTTCAAAACATCAGACCTCTTTCCATATTGCTGTAGAAGAGCGTTCCCTGCCTGAGTTGACAGCATATGACCTGTTCCTCCACCTCCTGTTGAGACAGAGAGAGGTAAGCTGTCGAATGCACCTGCAGGCAGATTTGCAGATCCTAAAGTGTTCTGTATGGCACCTTTTCGATAGGGATAGACTGCTGAAAGCCAATCTTAGTTGTGTGAAGACCAGCAGTTGAGCAAAGCGACAGCAAGACTTGAAGGTGACTAGCTTGTTTTGGACTTGGTGGGTTTGCTTACAGTATTTTGGATTAATTATTTAGCATGTATTTGACTTGGTAACATTAAGGTTAACCTAACCCAGTCTCTAAATATTTATAGGTTAATGCAGGTTGCTCAACTGGTGATGTGCTGTATGTTATTTGCTCTCTTCATGTGATCACAGCAGTTCTAAATGTTTTTATGACATGTTAACCAGTTTATGATCAAAACAAGCAGGTTTATGGCCAAGTTACAGTTAAGTTCTTGCAATTTGGGTAAAAATGTTTTTGTTTGTTCTGTGCATCAGGGTGCAGGTCCTCCACATGAACTGACTTAAATGCTGTTTGGACCTTCTGGTGTGTCAGTTTATTTTAGAGGCGTGTGTGTGTTTGAAGTCAACAGGTCATGCTTTTCGAGGCTTTGATTCTTAACTCCACCCAGACACACACTCAGGCCCGTTTAACCAGTGCTGGACAGTCTTATTTGGAATAGATTCTTCTTGAAAGACCTTTGTTAGGTAGTATACATCCCCTAGACTAATATTGGTCCTTCTGCAGCTATATTTCTGTCATTTCCCAGAATTCCTAGTGCTGGCAAACATGTGTAGTTCCCATCTGTTGTGTGGCATCTGCTCATCTCTCAAGCCTTGAGGCTTCTCCTGACATACAAATCTTGTTTTCTGTGTGCATTTAGATTATGACTGATTGAATACATTAAATGCATCAAGGACCGATCATGTACGTGACCCTCAAAAACAAAACCAGTCTTAAGTACCACGGGTATATTTGTAGCAATAGTCAAAAATACATTGTATAGGTCAGTATTATTGATTTTCTTTTATGCCAAAAGCATTAGGATATTAAGGATGTCATGTTCCATGAAGATATTTAGTAAATTTCCTACCGTAAAACTTAATTTTTGAATAGTAATATGCATTGTGAAGAACTTCGGACACTTTAAAGGCAATTTTCTCAATATGTTGCGCCTTCTGATTCTACATTTCCAAATAGTTGTATCATATGGATAAATATTGTCATATCCTAACAAACCATACATCAATGGAAAGCATATTTATTCAGTAATAAAAAAAAAAGAATAAAAATGTACCCTTATGACTGGTTTTGTGAACCAGGGTCATATATCTATATTCATTAGTTGAAGAGATGTGCTCCTATATTGCTTGGCTAAGCTTCAGATCATAGAATTTTTCTCTACGCTGCTAACATTTACACTGACCACAAAGTTAGTTGGCACCAGCATGAATCAGAGAGGATTATTAGCTGGATCACCACAAAGTTGTTCACTGTGTTGCAAAAGCTGCTTTATTTGATCCAGACAAGTCCCACTGTAACCCTGTTTAGCCAAGCATCTGTCTTACAGTAAGCTAGATTGTAAACAGGAATTCACCGGAGGTGGACTCACGCGTGACTTGCGAGAGATGCTCAGTCTGGGCAGAAGCCTTGTGAGAGTCATATGAGGCATCTTAAGGGCTCTCTCTCTCCCTCTCCCTGCTCAAAGGCTCAGGTTAATGTGTAATAACAGTTCTTGGGGTAGCCCATCAGCTTATTCCAGGAACTGATTCTGTGGGAAGTGATACTGTGTTCAACTTGCTCTTATAGATATAGTAATAAAATATAGCTGGTCAGCTTCTTATTTCTTTTAAGTTTCGTTGAAGTTGGTTACATAATTCATTTAGCGTGTAGCTGAATATGGCATTTGGAGGTCACATAGTGTTTTAGTTTTTTTTTTGTACTTTGGCCATGTCATGGTTTGGTACTTTCTAAGAAACCTGAAATATGAATTTCCAAAAAGGTATTGATTAAATCTTTTGTTACTGTTATATATATATATATATATAAATTATTTTTAATTATTCTTTTTGTATTAGATTTTTTTTTTGTTGTTAAATTTTTTTTTTTCCTTTCTTGTCCTCGTTTTTTCCACTTCGTTTTTCCACAAACTGCATTCTGTGAAACAAAAACAGTGTTTTTCATAAAATTATTGTGGATTTGGGTGTCTGCTGTAACACTCGCTGTAAGAAATACTCTACCTGATCTCATGACACAAACATACCTGTGGAAAGGTTTTCGCAAGACGTGAAATACATACCAATAAGTACATATCACTGCAGTTTCAACAAAAATGCAGACTAGAGAGATTAAAACTACGGATGCACCGATAGGATTTTTTTTGGCCGATACAGATTTTAACAAACAATTATTGGCCGATACCGATATTGGTCAATTGCATAAAGCAGTGCTTAAAAACAAAAAATTGGATTGTTCACTCCAAGCAGAATCGGTATTCAATGTTTGTGTTCCTGCGCTCCTCTGTATTATTACCATTCTGAAACCAGTTTGAGCAGAAAAATATGGTTAATAAAGTTTAAAAATGTTTTCTTTGACTAATAATAATAATAATAATAAAGTACAGTATTTTCTTTTCTCAAAAAGAAAAACAACACAAAGAGGATCTTAAACTTGTAGCCTATCTTGCGCTCAGTCATAGCCAATACAGCATCATCTTTTCTACATTTTGACCAAATGTATTAAACGAAAGAAAACAACTGTCAACGTTTTAAAGACATTAAAGTATTTTTTTAAGATATTTCAAAATGTTTGCAGCATGGATTAAAAAAACGCTACTCCTATAAGCTGTTTGAGTGGAAAAAGCTGTAGGCCTACGTCTCATTTTATTGTTACATTTAATATATAATGTAGGGTAAAATACCGGTAAATAAAGCAAAATATTTACAAACACAGTTAGGTTATTTTAATACCCTTCTCTCCACAACAAATCCTCTAAAGTTGGATTTAGGCTAAATATAAACGTCAAGCCAAAACTAATTAATTTAAAAGCGAAACCTATCCAAATGTTTACATAATTACGTTTTTAGATCATTCACTTTTGTTCATACTATCGGATAGGTTTAGGTGTAGTGCAGATGGTCCATTATTTTAAAACGTCACAGAGCATTAGTTATAGCACCACTCAACAGACATTCTAAGTCAAAACTGCGGTGAGACAAACAAAACCACAGTCACATAAAACGTACCATATGTATGTTAATCTGTTCCAGGAAAAAAACTGAACAGTCTTTTAGCACCACCCAGTGGACATTGCACATTTGAATATGTCACAAAACTTACATAGCGGTACGTATTGTGCGTTTCGCGCAAAGAACCCAAAGGTACGTTTTCTTCATAAGATCAGGTTCGAAATGCTACAAACAGAGTAATACAAACAGTGAAACAGTTATCACTAGAATATCCTCTCAGCCAATCAGATTTGAGGACATTTTTAGCTAAATAAAAAATGTACTAAACGATACATAAATAAAAGTAGGCCTAAATATTCCTTGGTAGGATCATCTATACTTTTGCCTCTTTGGAAGTCTTTTAGTTAAGGTCATCACAGACATGCGGTAATAATAGAAATCTCAGAACCGCAGTCCCTGAAGCTGTGGTGAGCTCAGCCTCTGTTTGTGAGGACACTATATAAACACACCTCAGTAAATGGCACACAGCTCTTCTTATTCATAGCTGAGTGAAACAGAAGCCTATGGAATAATGAGCTTTCAGTTTATCCTTCCCTGTTACCGTTGAAACACTGTATACAGAATAGTGTTGGGCATATGCTCAATTTTCATATCGTCCTATCGTCAGCCTTTGAGATCGCCGATACACGATACTATCGTGCTACTTTATTTAATTACCCATGTACTAAATTTCTTATTCGTTTTGTACGGGTAGTCTTGTTTTTGGGCAGGTGACTTGCGTGTAAAGAGCGCTGACGGTAGTTCCAGTTTACTTTTGGTTTCATTCTCTGCTATCCGCTATTTTCGAGCGGTAGGCTAAATGTGCCTGCATGAATGTAAATCAGTTTATCTTTCTTTACCATCATATTGCGACAATGTTACCGCTATATAGAATGTGGAGAAGCGATGCGCGTGAATAAGGAGCTAACAACCGCGGAAGCGTCGCGTTTTTAAGGTGGAACTGGAGCGTCAATAAGAAGCTGCAAATGAGAAGCTGGATTCAGCCTCCTCGCATATGTTTAGCGCCATTTTATCTTATCATATTTCTAATTAACGCGCATACAGATGTTACCGAGGTTAATGTTTGTGTTTACTATACAGACGGATTCTGATCGTATTTGTTTGTTTGAGCCTAAACCACCTCGGTGATCCTAATGAATGTGCAGTGCTGGATAATATAATGCTTACCTTTCCTTAACGTTAGTTATTTTAAAAAGCAGGGCTCCGACGACCCGCGGCAAGTTTCTGAAGCATCCTAAAAGCGTTTCTCCGCCCTGCTTAGCTAAATATAAGCGCCTAGTCTATTTTTGACGGATAATAATAATAATCGTCTTGCTATTGTCACAGGCATCAGCAACAGACGATATCTCTGACTATCGTCGATACACGATACTATCGTCTATTGGCACAACCCTAATACAGAAAGCATGGCTCTGTCCAGACAGTGGCTCTCCAGACAAGAACAGAAGATGTCCAGAGTATTATCTGTTGTGATACAGCATGCATTCCGAGTTGCATTAAACTCTCCGGATTGGTGGTTCAGCACTAAATAGTTCTGAAGTTTCCTTTATATTTCATCTTAATGCAGATTTACTAAGTACATGTCAAAGACATGGTTTGGTTTTACAATAAGGTTCATTAGTTAAACAATATTAATGTAGGCTATTAACTAACATGAACTAACCATGAGCAATACATTTGTTACTGTATTTGCTAATCTTCATTAACGTTAATGAAAATACAGTTGTTCATTGTTTATTCATGTTAGTTCACAGTGCATTAACTAATGTTAACAAGATTTGAATAATGTGTTAGTAAATATTAAAATTAACACTAACAAAGATTAACAAATGCTGTATAAGTACAGTTCATTATTAGTTCATGTTAACTAATGTAGTTAACTAATGAACATTATTATGATGTGTTACTGGTTTCATGACTTGACCACCTCAAGAAAAATATCCTTAACACTCTGTTATGATGTATGAGGATGAATGTAATTGGCGTATTTCAACTAAAAATTCAATTGCGAACAGTGGAGTGCTGTTTTAGGTGTGAATTAAATGTTCAATTTTGCCCCTTTGAATTCCACGTGCCTTTTATTCACTTGATCACAAATGTTTTCCAGCAAAAGTTCTAGTTCGCTAGTATTTGTCTCATGATATCCCTGCAGCAAATGACTCTGCTAATTTTTAGGGTTTTTTTTTTTTTTTGTACAAAGTTTTGCCATTTTTGGGATGTCATACAACCAACAAAGAGAGTATTGAGCCAGCACACTGAGGAAGGATTATCAGCACTCCTGCCCCATCCTATCTCCTGAAGGGTTCAGAGGTCACTCACTCTCATGTTTATAAACACTGTGCTGTCGAGAAGAAGGATCATAATTATACTATGTTTTAACCACTTTCATTCTTCAAGTTCATACACTTGAACAGGCAGGAGCGCAGGCTGTCGTAAGTACCGCTTACAGGATTTTTGACTTAAAGAACCATTTAATAAATGCACAGTTAATTTTTTTTGTTTTACCACTAGTTTGATTTACACTTGTTTAAATGTATGGAATTTTCTTTCTTTTTTTTCCTGTAAGTTAAGTGCAAGCTTTAAATAAATTTGTGAGAGCTAATTGTTTTTGCAAAACTATATTTCAGTGTCATTTTTAATCCATTGTATCCCACTATTGCTGCGATCTTAATGTACTTTCAACCTTTCATTGACTTGTTTGGCTGACTTATGATTCCTCCCAATAGGGAAGTTATGTTTGATAAATGATTATATGACTGCAATATATTCCTCATGTTTACACTCTGTGGCATATAACTGTGTCTTTTGTTGTTAGTATACATGTTTTTTCCGTAAACACATGTTGATGTCATTTGTCTTATTTCTTTAACAAAGTTATAAATAAAAGAAACTAGACTGCTGCAAAAGCTGAAGCATGTTATTTTTGCATATTGTTTTTAATATACCAAATTTCTATAACCTGGCTTTAATCTGCTAAAACCAATTACGCAGCACAAGCTACAGAGAAAAATATCCATGCTTTTGAAATGCGCTCATACCCAGAATCATTTCTCAAATATTTTTCTTATTTGTGGCTCTTGTACGCAGATCGAAGAAAAGACTCTTTCTCATGCTGAGATCTCTGTTGTGTTTATTAGCAGATTGATCACACTTTCCCCTTCAGGCTCACAGTAGTTGCTGTAGGGGGACCATTAAGGCTTTTTAGTACTTTTCCAGCTGGGAATCTATCAGCCCCCTGGAAAAAGGGATAGATCTAGATTTTTTTCCCTATAAAAACATGTCTCTTAAGATGAAAACCCATTTAGATTTTTTTTAGATAATCAAATAAGGGATTAATGCAGGTTATGTGCAATGAAATTCTGTAAAACAGATCCTGGTTCAGGTCTTTTGTACATGCTGCTTTAAATATGGAACTGTTTTACTCGTGATGCTTTCAAAGGAGTTCCCAGAAATGTGACCCTGGACCACAAAACCAGTCATACTAGATCGGTTAGCCCAGTTTTCCTGTCTGTTCATGGAACATTCAGCATAAAGCATATTGATCACTTTGGTGTATTTTCAGTGTACTAAGTTGGATTTCTGTTTCTTCACAGAGGTTTCTAAGCGAGGAGATAATGAGAGTTCACACACATACCAGATTCTGCTTTCTCTGCGTGTTGACCCTGCTGTACCATCAGTGCAGTCACTGCCATGAAGGAGGGTCCCACCATCACCACGGGCACAGCCACGGTGACCACGACCATGTCCACAGTGACCTGCAGATTTCAGAATCGTCCTGCGAAGGTTTATCGGACCAGTTTGTGCACAGCAGCCATGACGAACCTGCAGAGGACGAGCAGCGTTACTACATCCAACAGTTGTTCTGTCGGTACGGCCAAAAAGATCGTCTGGATTTTAAAGGCTTCCAGAGTCTGCTGTTGAGTTTGGGGCTGGGCGAGGTGCGCGTGGTTGGGCTGGAGCATGAAGATCTGGGCCATGATCATGTGGCACACTTAGATATTCTTGAGGTTCAGGAGGGGCGGCACTTGCATACAGCTGGGCATCCGCACCTTCACCAGAAACCCCACATCCCGCACAAGACCCATCAACATTCCCACCATGAGAATGAGCAACATGATCCTGTTGACGAGCTACCGTGCAGCAAAACACCTGGCACTAAAGCCGAGAGCACCACTCACAGTGGGTCTGAGGGACACGATCATGACCACGATCACCATGACCATGATCACCACGATCATGATCATGACCATGAACATGAGCAAGACAGTGATCATAAACACATCCACAGGCATGTTACGGACAGCCCTCACACTCGAGATGACCAAAAGAGTAGTGAACATGCACATGAAAATAATGATCTCAGTGACCAAAACCACCATCATCATGACCACCATCACCACAAGCATCCGCATCCTCATCTCCATGGTGCAGACAGCGTGGAGCACAACACAGCGACCCCTCATCTGACACCCAGAATACAGCCTTCTGCCCCAACTGAGCTACCCACTACACAACCCAGAAGCAACAGCAGACCACCTAAAGCCAGAGCTCATCGAGGCCGCAACAAGACCAGCATCACTGCTACTCAGGCTGGTGAGCTGGAGCCAAGCAGAGATGACCATGGGCATAGTGACCAGGATCACACCCTTATTCAGCCGCAGAGGGGCAGGAGAGAAGTGTCAGGAGAAGATCTCTCTGTGAAATCACATCCACATGGTGTTCTTCATCAACATGAGGAGGTACATCTTAGTTTCTGTCCTGTGTGGTTGATTATAAATAATTATGCTCTTCAGATGTGCCTTAAAAGTCACTTGTGACCCTGGACCACAAAACCAGTCATAAGCGTCAGCTTTTTTGAAACTGAGATACATCATCTGATTGCTAAATAAATAAGTTTCCCATTGACGTAAGGTTGGATAATTGTTAGGATATGACAATATTTGACCGACTTTTATTTGACTTTTATTTTTCAAGTATATTTAAATAAAAATAGATTTAAGCATTGTTCATTAATCAGTACCTTTTAATAATTGGTAGTTCAGCTAAAAATGATTAATCATTAATTCCTCACCTTCATGTCATTCCAAACCCGTAAGACCTTTGTTCATCTTTGAAACACAAATTAAGATATTTTTAATGAAATTCCAAAAGCTTTCTGACCTCTAGACTGCAACACAACTAACACGTTCAATGCACAGAAAGGACATTGATAAAATAGTCCATGTGACATCAGTGGTTCAACATTAATTTTATGAAGCTATGAGAACACTTTGTGTGCAAAGAAAACAAAAATAACAACTTTATTCAACAATTTCTTGTCTTCCATATGCATTCACAAGAGTACTACGCATGGTACTATTGTGAGTACACGTCAAACACTGACAGGGAAGAGAAGAAATTGTTGAATAAAGTAATTTTTTTTTGTTTTCTATTTACACAAAACATTGTCGTAGCTTCATAAAATTAAGGTTGAACAACTGATGTTGCATTGACTATTTTATCAATGCCCTTACTACTTTCTGGCCTTGAATGTGGTAGTTGCATTGCTGTCTATGCATTAGTTTTTATACAGTCATTAACTTGTGGATCTTACACATCTGTGGTACAAATATTAGCAAAAAGCTAAATATTTAATTGAAGTCTACTGATTAATCAGTGAAATCAACGATTAGTCGATTTACCGTTTCTAGTAATCGCTAGATTAATTGATTTATCATTTGTTGCAGCCCTAATGTGTTGACAAATTATTAACGGAGAATCAAGCAATGAATCAAAGTAAAACTGAATCTGTCTGTCTCTCCCTCAGTGTCTGAATTTAACACAGCTGCTACACCAGTATGGACTGAGCTCAGATTCTCTCATATCTCCAGCGCAGTTCACTTATTTATGCCCAGCACTGCTCTATCAGATAGACAGACGCTTCTGCATCCTTCATTATCACCACGTTGAGGCTGAAGCACAAGATGTGGCATCTTCAGGTACAAGTGGTCCTGTACAAGAATAATTCAGTTTGAGAACCATATTAAAACAGTTTAATGTTGCTATAGTTACCTTAGTAAGTCCAGTGACAAGAGTCCCGGTCTAATCCTCTGCTGCTGTTTGTCTTTCAGGAGTATGGGTCTGGATGTGGGGCTTTGTGTCGATCACCATCATCAGCCTACTGTCTCTGCTGGGTGTTGTTCTGGTGCCCATTCTCAACCAGTCCTGCTTCAAGTTTCTCTTGACCTTCCTGGTGGCGCTGGCAGTGGGAACCCTCAGCGGTGATGCTTTACTGCATCTGCTCCCTCACGTGAGTTCACTCTTTGGGGACAAACAAAGATTTAACCATTGCAAAGGTTCAAACTACACAGCCTAGGTAATCAAACTTTTCTTATACCTTACAGTCTCAAAGTGGCCACGATCACAGCCATGGAGGACACGCGGAGGAAGAACCCATAGAGTTTCTGACAAAGTTCGATGGAGTTTGGAAAGGACTTACTGCACTAGCAGGAATCTACCTCCTCTTTATCATTGAACATTGCATTGGCATGTTTAAACACTACAGCGACCAAAGGGTGAGAGGCACCACAATACCTTAAACACTGAAAAGTGGTGTTTGAAATTTTGCCGAAGTGGCAAGTAAGCTGCTTTTTGCTTTACACATGCTTGTTCAGAGCTGAGAGCTATAGAAGACTAAAATATAAATCTATAATTGCTGCAGATAGTGGGGCTTTTAGTGCACAGCAAAACAACCTTGGATTTTATTCTTCGAACCTAGTGCTTATAAACACTTATCCGTTTATGCTTTCCACAGGGAAGCCTCTGCCAGAGGAAGAAGAAAGGAGAGCAGGCAAAGATTGGGAGGAAATTGTCAGACCACAAACTCAACAGGCGTTCAGATGCCGAGTGGCTCCATCTGAAGCCACTAACAGAGGGTGGGTCTCCATCATTTCGTCATCAAATCCCAGTGCAGTTTGTTTGGCTTTTAAGTAAAGTTTTGAGCGATATCCAGGAGATGCTTCTGAGTTTCTTTCAATGTACTGATCCCTTTTTGCAAAAGTATTCATACCCCTTCATTTTTTGACGTTTTGTTATGTGGCTGCCTTATGTTAAACTGCTTTAAATTACCTTTTTCCCCACATCAATTTACACTCCATACACCATTATGACAAAGCAAAAACAGAATTGACAACTTCGTAAATTTATGAAAAATAAAAAAACTGATAAGTACAATGCAGAGCGGTAAAGAATGTCTCCCAGAAATCCTGTATAATTCAAACAATCTGATGACGACTTTGAAACTCCTGAAGTGTTTCCAATTTTGCGTGCCATATGCATCAGACGTTCAGTTGACAGTCCGTGGACATGACATCTGAGGCTGAGACTACTACAGTGCGCTGAAGTAACTTCTTTCATTTGTTTTTTTGTTTTTGTTTTTTCAATGCAGGAGAAAGTACAACATGTGAAGCTGGACATAATGACACTCAGATGACGGAGTTGCAGCCTCTGGATTCACCCAGCAAAATGCCACTAGCCATCTCTGATTCAGATCACCCCTATGAGGTGGCAGTAAAAACAGAAGAGGACAGTGAGCCAAAGGCCAAGTCAAAAAAGCACGGACATGGAAACGGACACGGCCATGGCCATGGGCACTCCCACCATGGGCACTGTCACTCTGACCAGGAAATGAAAGATGCAGGGATCGCCAGCATAGCGTGGATGGTCATCATGGGAGATGGCATGCATAACTTTAGTGATGGACTTGCTATAGGTCAGTTTGTGTACATTAAACATTAGCAGATTAGTTTGTCTTTAATTAAAGGGTTTTTGTATCTAAGAAGCGGTTTGTCATCTACAGGTGCTGCATTCAGTGCTAATATTACAGGTGGCATTAGTACTTCAGTGGCCGTGTTCTGTCACGAACTGCCTCATGAACTAGGTAAGTGGCTTAACCAGTTGCGATATGACGAGAAACTAAATGTTGAAAAGCAGATCAATTCTTACATTTGAATGACATTTGCTCTGCCCTCATTTATTTCCAAATCTGTAAGACCTTCATTCATCTTCTGAACACAAATTAAGATATTTTTGATGAAATCCGTAAGCTGTCTTACCCTGAATAGACAGCAATGCAACTGACACGTTCAAGGCCCAGAAAGGTAGGAAGGACATTGTTAAAGTAGTTCATGTGACATCAGTGGTTCTAACATAATTTTATGAAGCTACAAGAATACTTTTTCTGAGCAAAGACAACAAAAATAACTTTCATGAATGCACATCAAAGACTGACACAGAAGATAAGTCAATATTTTAGTATTTTAGTTGGTCGTTGCGCACAGAACAGTAAGGTCGAACCACTGATGTCACATGGACTATGTCCTTGCTACATTTTTGAGCCTTGAACGTGGTTGCTGTGTTGCTGTCTAAGCTGTCAGGTTTTACAAAAAAAATGTCTTATGGGTTTGGAACAACAAGAGGGCGAGTAATTAATGAGAGAACTTTAATTTTTGGGTGAACTAACCCTTTAGCTTTAGGCTGATGGGGTAGTCCTGGTTCGAGTGATTTATCCATCCATTATCGATTGACATCAACTCAGTAACATCAAGGCGAATGGCTTCAGCTGTTTTTCTCTGCTCTCCTTTTCATGTTTGACTGAATGAAAAACAAACCGTGGACTAATACAACACAGCAAAACAAACAACTTTTAAAACACAGTCAAGCTTTTATGAAGTTTTGAGTTTTCCATCTGGAGGGCCAGTAGTTTTTAAAATCCCCTTTTTGTTTAAACAAAAGAACCAGACATTACAATACCACAGAAGTAGTAACATAAACACAGCATGCCTTTGATGTAACAACAGTCTTTTGCATTTGATGTTGTTTACCTTTACTGTCTGCCATCCAGTGAAGGTGATGGGACTCAAACACTAATAACATTTGATGGAGCAGCTCTTTTTATTTTGTCTGAGAATTTCTCCCTACGCTGTGGCTAGAGAAAGACAGCTATAATAAAGAGTTTTTACTACACTGCAGAGCTGTTAATTGCCTTTGACGACCAGTTTAATTGGGCCAGGTGACACAGAGCAAAGGTCCAGAGTGCAGTTTAGAGAGGACCAATAGATGTGAAGGCTCCTCCTCACATATATATTCAGTAATTAGGAACAAAGGAGCAAGAGCATAAAATTGCTAAAACCCAAGAAAAGCTTTTTTTTTTTTTTTTGACAGATTGAGAAGGACAGCCTTGAACTCACTGCAGTTATTGTCAAGTTTAGCATGGCTTAACCTAACTATACCCACACTGCTGTACACCGTTACATACTGTACACTAATAGTGCACATTTGTGTTTGTCTCCAGGTGACTTTGCTGTTTTATTAAAGGCTGGAATGTCAGTAAAGCAAGCCATTGTGTACAATGTCCTATCTGCTCTGATGGCTTATGCTGGCATGGTGATCGGCACAGCTGTGGGACAGTACACGCACAACGTCACCAGCTGGATCTTTGCCATCACTGCTGGCATGTTTCTCTATGTGGCATTAGTGGATATGGTAAGATAACCAAAATACAGATTTATTGGCTTGCCAGTTGCACTGCATGAATATAATTATCGATTACTTGAAATGATTTATTAACATGACATCTTAGCGGCCAGAACACTTTGTTGCATTTCACTGCACAGCTTTTCCATGGTTTTTCTATGTTAACATGCTCTAGATGGTTGTGTCTGAGCATTATGCTCACAACTCATGTCTTTTGTAGTGTCCCATGCATGTCACAATTCAACTTCATTCATCTTCAGAACACACATCAAGATATTTTTGATGAAAACTGAGAGCTTTCTGACCCTGCATAGACGGCAATGCAACTGCCATGTTCAAGGCCCAGAAAGGTAGTAAGGACATCATTAAAATGGGCCTTAAACTGGGCAGTTGCTGTCCATGCAGGGTCAGAAGGCTCTTGGACTTAATTAGAAATATCTTAATTTAAGTTTCGAAAATGAACGAAGGTCTTACACCGTGTCCTAACTACAAATGCCGCGACATGTAATAAAAGGTATCTTTTCCATGTTATTAGTTTTTGTCCTAACTAGCCACGATGGCGACATGCAGAATTTCTATTTCAGAAACTGTTTCTATTTTCGACGTCGTGGCATTTGAACTAATGACAGTGATGATCTTAGGTATTTGATTATGTGCTTTATTCAAAGTTAAATGTGTCTGATGTGAGTTTGAATATCATTTTGTGACTTTTAATAGCCATAGTGAGCAACAACAGATAGTTACCTCAGATGTGGAAAATAAATGAAAACAAAGATGTACGTTCAAACTGTGAACTCAATGCGAACCAACAAGTGTATTCCATAACAAAAACGGTATTAGTCACTCAGTATGTACATTTAATAATGTTAAAAGTTTTTAAATTTATGATTTAGATTATAAACTTATCCATTTCGTTGCGAGTGCAGTGCGAGCCCGCCCACACGCGCTTCTGATATTTGCGTCTGGCGTGGACACCCAAATTGCTTGTCGCTGGAATCTTGTTGCTTCGTGTGTAGTTAGGACACGGTGTTACAGGTTTGGAACGACATGAGGGTGAGTAATTAATGACAATTTTTGCAAAAAAAATTGTGCGAATGGCCTCTCACACATTCAAAATAAGCTGAAAACTGTTTGTGAATTCATTTAGTGCTGTTAGGGCCTCTAAGCAGCATTAAAAACCACAATTATTCAAATTTCAAACAAATTATACACAATATTATTGACAATATTAGAGCATTTTCATTATAATCACCAAAGCTGTCACTCACTGCATGTTCACAATGTTTGATCCCTGCAGTTCAGCACAAGCTCCCTGAGTTCTGTGAACAATTAAATAATTACAATCAACAAAGCCGTCTACACTGCACAATACATTTCTTATTTACACAATTGATGCCTTTCTAATTGTGATGGAAGCATTTGATTTTTGTTCGAACACATGCATGCAGTGTATACTGAGTGTTACATCTGCATGCTGTACATCTTCGTTGCAAATAAGATGTGCGACATCCAAACCTAGTATGATTCCAGAAGATGCACAAAGGTTTTTACTTTTGGTTCTGAACATTTTTTTTTTTGGTCAGATGTTTCTGCAATACACACTTTGATATGCCAGTGTGAAAAATGAAAACAAATCTGTAAATGAAAACAAATCTGTAAATTGAATGCTGCAATCGACACTATTCATAAATAGTTATTCAATCAATACCAACCACCTAGATCTTTTATTTTGACTTTGCAGCCCTTTCTCTAGATTATTGGTAATGCTGAATTATATGCATCATTTATTGTAGTTTGTAGAAGAAATGTAGCAAACCTTGTTTTTTGGGTTTGCCTAAGGGATTAGTTAGTTAGTTCACTTCCAGGATAAGCATTATAATTTGCTCACCCCCATGTCATCCAATGTTTTTTTTTTTTTTTTCTTGAGGAAAACATTTAAGGATTTTTCTCCATATAGTGGACTTCAATGGGGATCAGTGGGTTGAAGGTCCAAATTGCTGTTTCAACGCAGCTTCAAAGAGCTCTATCCCCACAATCCCAGTTGAGGAATAAGAGTCTTATCCAGTAAAACTATTGGTAATTTATTCACTTTTTAATACGTAATACATAAAGTTGTGGAAGCAGAGCTAGTGCAAAGTAAGCATTTGTGGTTAAGAAAAAAATTAAACATTTAAAAAAATGTTTAGAAAATGACCAACATGTTGCTAGACAAGACCCTTATTCCTCAGCTTGGATCGTGTAGAGCCATTTGAAGCTATATTAAAATTGCAGTTTGGATCTTCAACCCGTTGGCCACCATTGAAGTCCACTATATGAAGAAAAATTCTCAAATTTTCTCCTCAAAAACGTTTTTTTTTTTTTTTCCAACTGAAGGAAGAAAGACATGAACATCTTGGATGGCTTGGAAGTAAATAATCAGGAATGTTTTAATCTGGAAGTGAACTAATCCTTTAATGTTAGTCGTGAGTTATGAATGTCAGAACGTTATTTCTTCTGTTTAACAATATGAAATTCCTCTTCTTCAGTTGCCAGAAATGCTTCATGGTGACAGTGAGGAGCACAAACGCTGTGAGATGGGTCACTTTGTCCTGCAGAATTTGGGAATGCTCACAGGCTTTGGCATCATGTTGCTGATCGCCATCTTCGAGGATCACATAGTGCTTGACTTTGGCTTCTAGCTGAAGCCTGAGGTCAGGGGTGGTATCATTCATTCAGCTACATTCACACACGTGCTTTGCCTTAAAGTGGCTTTGTTTTGTGATGGTACAGTCGTGCAGGCATGTCTCAGTAGCTTTCAGTAGACATGGACATGCAAACAAATGTGTTTACATTTCATCATCTCTCATCTCTTCCTCTCTAGGCCACTCAAAACGGTTGCTTGTCTTGGAAGTCTTTGGTAGATGTAGCTTCTAGACCATTCTCTCCTGTCCTTATTCATTTCTTTCTTTTCCTTTTCTTTTTTTAAACTAAGTTTGTGTCCAATCAGACATATCCACAGCACATGTGAAGCACTCCCCAGTATTTGGGTTATCCCTTTAATATTGTGGTCCTAATACTGTGTCCTAGAGAGAAGCAGCTATTCATCACTCATTCAGTGTCATGTGTAGCTCTTTCATTAAACTGTATCGTATCTCATAGGCCATTCATTCCTAACTGGTGTCTTGTGCTGTGTATGTCTAGCGTGTCACCATCTCAGTGTCAGGCACAGAACTGTGCTATTATGGTGCAACAGAGTCCAACTGGCATCAACGCTGCAGTTTTTTTTTTTTTTTTTTTGGTGAATTACTGGTCATTATTGTATGAAAAGCTGTTTCTGCCTCTGAATAAAACATTTATTGCAATATATTATCTCACAATTGACTTTTTTCCTCAATTGCATGATACAAACTTGCAATTGCGAGTTTTATTGTCAGAATTGCGTGATATAAACTCACATTTGCAAGAAAAGTTAGAATTGCGAGATACAAACTCACATTTGCAAGAAAAAGTCAGAATTGTGAGTTATCTTGCAATTCTGACTTTATTTCTTGAAATTGTGAGTTTATCTTGCGCAGTTTAAAGTCAGAATTGCAAAATAAAAACTCACATTTCTGGCTTTTTCTTGCAAATGCAAGTCTGTGTCTCATAATTCTGATTTTTCTCACAATTCTGAATTGTGAGATATAAACTTACAGAGAAGGGAAAAAATAGATGTTCTCAGAATTCTCAGTTGCGATGTAAACATCCAATTCTGAGGAAAAAAGTGAAATTGTGAGTTTATATCTCGTAATTCGGACTTTATTTCTCAGAATTGCTACTTCGTTCATGTCAGAATTGCGAGTTTGTATCACGCAATTCTGAGAAAAGTCATAATTGTGAGATAAAAACTCACAATTCTGACTTTTTCTCACAAATTCAAGTTTATATCTCGATATAGATGTAAACTCGCAATTCTGAGAAAAAAAAGTTTATATTTAGCAGTTTTGACTTTAAAACTCGCAACTTGCAATTCTGACTTTAGAACTCACAATTTTATATGAGTAAAAAAAGTCAGAATTGCCCATTTATGTCCTGTAATTCTGACTTAATTTCTTAGAATTGCTTGTTTATAACTCACAATCCTAACTTTATACGTCGCAATTCTGAGGAAAAAAGTTGAAATGACCTCTTTTTATGTTTTATTCAGTGGTGGAAATGGGCTTCAGTAGTATTGTGTGCCAGGATCATGAAAAACAACGTACTTGAGCTCTTTCTTTACTGGATTGCGCTTTGCTGTTAGCATTGACTACTTGTTTGTTTCTTCCACTATATTTACTGCTTATAGTGATGGGAGTGTCCTCAGACTTAGAATTTCTTTTGCTTTTGCTTTTCTTTTTTTATTATTATTTTTTTATTTTCTGTTATTATTGGCAAAGATTGTACTAGTGTTTTGGCCAGCATTGAGTATTGAAGAAATAGGTATGCAACTGTGTTTCGAATAACGTCTGACACGGTGCTGCCAAATGACCGATCGCAGTCATGAGGTCAGCTGAATAGTGACTGAACAAGTCCAGTATTAAAGCTAATGCTAAAACACTGTGATTTTAAATGAAGAACAACTGTCAAAGCATATCTCTCCATCAAGGAATACATCAGT
The DNA here is from genome assembly GCA_033026305.1 of Cirrhinus molitorella. Lineage (NCBI taxonomy): Eukaryota > Metazoa > Chordata > Actinopteri > Cypriniformes > Cyprinidae > Cirrhinus > Cirrhinus molitorella. The sequence continues at coordinate 22,782,956 of CM065122.1, read as the reverse complement.
TTTCTTTGGGAAGTCTATTTGTTCATTGATAAAATAGTAATTATCATGATCTAGACTACTTTCTGAGTTGATTTTCATATCCAAGTGGAGTTGTAAATAATGATCTTGTTACAGTTGAAGATGTTCATGAAATAATTATGTTCCCCAAAGGAGATTTGCTACTGAAGACTTATGTTTTTGTTAAACAAGTTGGCATTTTGAAACGCCTTTGTTACTTTCTTATTTTAATTCTATGACATGTTTGCAATTACTGGATAATTTGTGCAAAATTCAGACTGTTATTTTGTGAGACATCAGCACCTTTTATACACTGACCATCTAAAAACTTACTTTCCATACAAAGCTTTGGGAGAACCATTCCTTTTTTAACCTAAAAATTGAGTTATGAAATGTTCTTTTTGACAATCTTAAATTCTCTCGTTGACACCCTCTTATTATTGAAATTAATGCACACATTTCAATTATTGGCCTTATGTGCACTTGTCTGGAAGTCTGACTACAATCAAATCTGTCCCCCTGTATTGATGTGATTCTCGTTAATGAGTGTGCACCATTTTGATTGTGCCAAATATGGGCTGTTTCTAAAATTGCGCACAAGCGCTGCCTGTGCCCGCAGTCGCCTTTACACATTCCACTGGCTGTGTACGCTGCTTGAATCCTCTACTCATGAGTTGGTGGGGCATGTTATGTGATTCATGCTTATCCTGTCACCATGTGACATCCATTTATTTGTTCTCGTGGGTGTGTATCGTTAATAATCGCATTCATCAAATGTACTTGATTGGATGGAAACATGCATGAGACAAGTAAAAATGTCTAGTTTTCATTTCAGTTATGAAATGGAGAATTGAAAACACTTGATTTCCTCTTTTCTTGAAGTACTTAATTTTCACAGCTTGAATGTAAAGCCAATGAGTTTGGGGGGGGTCATGTGAGCAAACCTAATCAAAAGTCTTCAGAGGTTAGGTCTAAATCCTGTATGTCTGTGAAATGAAGTTGTCCAAAATTTGATAACGTGAAACACCTCTGTTAAGTGGAGCAAGAAAATAAACTCGATAATAAAAATGACGCACACCAATTTTCTTCATGCTTTACAGTGTATTCCAAAAAAGGACCATCCCGATATTTACTTGCATTTTAGTATTCAGTTTTTTGGGAAGACATTTGTTTTAAATCCTCTGTTTACTTAATACATTTGCCATTCTTGCTGATTGTCTGTGCATTTCTTTGTCAGAAGTGGAAAATAAAGTTCGCAAAGACTACTTGGAGAGTTTCTGCTTATTTAAAAATATCTCTTAAAATGCTCTACCCTATAAAAATATATTTTAAAATATATATTATCTATTAAGAGTCTATAACTTTTATTTATATATAATATAATTATTTTTTTATTTAGAAGATTAGGAAGACTTTTATTCATGTGTTTAATGGTATAATTTTGTCTTTAGACACAGGAAATTTGATTATTATTTAGCCACAGATACAGTTGTGCTCAAAAGTTTACATACTCCTTGCAGAATATGCAAAATGTTAAATCTTTTAGCAAAATAAGAGCGATCATACAAAATGCATGTTATTTTTTATTTAGTACTGACCTGAATAAGATATTTCACACAAAAGATGTTTACATATAGTCCACAAGAGAAAATAATAGTTGAATTTATAAAAATGACCCCGTTCAAAAGTTTACATTCCCTTGATTCTTAATACTGTGTTGTTACCGGAATGACCCACAGCTGTGTTTGTTTGTTTAGTGTTAGTTGTTCATGAGTCTCTTGTTTGTCCTGAACAGTTAAACTGCCTGCTGTTCTTCAGAAAAATCCTTCAGCTCCCACAAATTATTTGGTTTTCCAGCATTTTTGTGTATTTGAACCCTTTCAACAATGACGGTATGATTCTGAGATCCATCTTTTCACACTGAGGACAACTGAGGGCCTCATATGCAACTATTACAGAAGGTTCAAACGCTCACTGATGCTCCAGAAGGAAAAAGCATGCATTAAGAGGGGTGAAAACTTTTGAACAGAATGCAAATGTGTAAATTTTGCTAATTTTGACTAAATATCTTTTTTTTTTTTCATTTAGTTCTGCCCTTCAGAAGCTACAGAAGATACTTGCTTGTTTCCAAGAAGACAAAATAAGTAAAATTTACCCCAAAACTTTAAAATTCAAAAGTTTTCACCCCCGGCTTTTAATGCATGTTTTTTCCTTCTGGAGCATCAGTGAGCATTTGAACCTTCTGTAATAGTTGCATATGAGTCCCTCAGTTGTCCTCAGTGTGAAAAGATGGATCTCAAAATCATACAGTCATTGTTGGACAGTGTTCAAATACACAAAAATGCTGGAAAACCAAAGAATTTGTGGGAGCTGAAGGATTTTTCTGGAGAACAGCAGGTAGTTTAACTGTTCAGGACAAACAAGAGACTCATGAAAAACTATCACTAAACAAAAAAACAGCTGTGGATCATTCAGGTAACAACACCGTATTATGAATGTAAACTTTTGAACGAGGTCATTTTTATGAATTCAACTTTTATTTTCTCTTGTGGACTATATGTAAACATCTTTTATGTGAAATATCTTATTCAGGTCAGTACTAAATAAAAAATAACATGCATTTTTTATTATCGCTCTTATTTTGCTAAAAGAATGAACATTTTGCATATTCTGCAAGGGGTATGTAAACTTTTGAGCACAACTGTACTTTCTTAAAGAGTCAAGTGAAGGATACTAGAAGCAGATCAGCATATCTATGAGTTAAGCTGGCACAGTAAGGCCACGCCACGACGAATCCAGTGCTCTGGAGGCACGTCTGAATTCAGGGTCATCGCAATGACGTAGTTGGTGGAGTGTCCAGTAGTGGAAAGGGTTCCTCGTCTCTCGCTGGTCTTGTAGACAGGAGAAATGTAGCACTGTCGCTCAGGAATATCCTGCTTCTTCATGGGCTTCAGCCAGATCTACAGAAAGACAGTACAGTATGTGTAAATGAGAAGCATTTTCTCAACATTTCTAACAGTTATTTTAAGATCTAAAAAAAAACAAATTCAAACTCCTCAAACCCCTTTATCAGAAGCACTTAATATTATACCTCCACCGAAACAAACAGGTACATTAGAAGTCGGTGGTTTTAATATAACTTATGGATGTGTTTATTTTCAGCATTTCAGAAGAAGTGCTCTCAGCTGAAATTAATAATGGCCTTCGAAAGAAATTTGCATTTCAAAGTTTTACCGTAAGTAACGAATGCATGTTTAATTAAGTTCGGCTCTTGTCAAAAAGTTATTTTGGTAATGAGTTGTCCTGAAATGTCTGAATATTAAACAGCAGTGAATGCATTATTTATCGTGGCACTGTGCATTGTTCAGAATAAAGAGGGCAAAATTAATAGAAATCTTCCTGTTCTGGTAAGAATATTTAATAACCTATTTGAATATCTCACCTGCTATGATATTCATATGTCGCTTGTAGACATAACTAGAACTCCATTCCTATACTGTTTTAAAATAAACAACTTTATGTAGTTTTCTTCTCAAACTTCCTTTAAGTGGCCTAAGACTTGGTTGAAGTACATGGAGATAAAAAAGGGCCGTCTTCAGGAAATGTGGAAAAATTGCAGAATTTCAGATTTCTCTTAAAGCACTTCTATAGCTGTGTTGTGGCTGCACTTCAATTACGATCAACACTTGAACATTTTACATTAGGAGTTGGAAATACTGTTCATGTTGACTTTAAATGCTTCCAGTTGATCCATCAGCATTTTGTTGTGGGATGTCTTTTTTATGCATGGCATTTGATGACAAAGATGCTTTAATACCTGGACTCAATACCAGCATTATTGTCCCTTGATTTACATTCTTGCATGCTTCTACAAAATGAGAAAAAAATCTTTTTTCTTAAAATTGTTTCCATAGTTACTTTTATAGTTTGCCTACAGGCAAATACATTTATTTGAATTGCACTGAAAGTTTGAATGACAAGTATTTGCAGGTTTAATACATTGTTCACTCCAATGGAATGACTTTCTTTTGACTTAAAACTATGTTATATGTACCCACATCAGAGGCTATGCATGATGTCATCAGCCTCATTTGACTGAAATAATACATTTTACAGCTTCTCACCACAGGCATGGTGTCGTGCAGGATTTTGGGGAAAGACTCTGCCAAGCGTTTTGTTCTCCGTTCCCATCGGGCACCATCCAAAAAAAGGCCACGGATGTAAACACCTGAGCACAAATACAGAAAGTACTAAAGATTAATAATTAAAAAAAGTATGGATACTGCATAAGGGCTTTCACACCAGAGAGTTACAGGAAATCCACTCGGGTGGTCCCTAAAGAATTAATTTCCCCTTAGGGCCAATTACCTGGTTGCATTTGCATCACCAGTAAGAATTCTAAAGTTATGTTAGCTGACTAACAACAATGGCATCTAAACACGCAATTTAATGTCAACAACTGGAGGATGGAGGATGAAGAAAGTGCCTGGACTTATCGGGGTAGTTCACCCAGAAATTAAAATTCTGTCATTTGTTACCCTGATGTTGTTCTAAACCCATAGACCTTTGTTTACTTCAGAACACAAATGAAGATACTTTTGATGAAATGTGAGAGTTTTCTGACCCTGCATAGACAGCAATATAACTTCCACGTTCAAGGCCCAGAAAGGTAGTAAGGACAGTAAAATAGTCGGTACAGAATAAATGGTTGAATAAAGTATTTTTTTGTTTTCTTCACGCACAAAAAGTATTCTCGTAGCTTCATTCATTTACAGTTGAACCACTGATGCTACATGGATTAATTTATCGATCTCCTTACTACTTTTTTGCGCCTTGAACATGGTAATTACATTGCTGTTTAAGCAGGCTCAGAAAGTTTAGATTTCATCAAAAATATCTTAATTTGGGTTTTGAAGGTGAACAAAAGTCTTGCGTGTTTAGGGTGAGTGAGGGTGAGTAATTAATGACAACAATTTTCATTTTGGGTGAACTATGTCTTTAAGAGTCAGTCCATTTATCACAGTTTTCCATATTTGTGGAGTTTCGTTTGTAGAGTAAGTATATGTAAAGTATATTAAATGGCTTTTTAAAAATGCCAGGTACCGGTGTTTCGTATGACGTGAATTTGGCCATTCAGCGTATACATCATGAAAATGTTAGTATTTTACATCCAAATTTTTTGTATGTGTGTTTTAGTTTTTCTTTTTTTTTTTCGTGTTTATCATTTCCTATCAAAATGCTTGCTACGAATGCAAAAACGCAGAAGATCGTTTCGGAGGCAGTGTGTAAACCAAATCAACACAACGATCAATGTCTTCAGTATTACTAAGGCTATAAAAAGTTTTTTTTTTTTAGGGTCAGAGCTGAATTCTGCAGGACTGCAGCTCTCTAGGACCAAACTTGCCTACCCCTGCTTTAAACCAATACAGCAAAACCTGTTAACTGCTATTTGTTTAATGCGTTACTTTAAATTCAGAAGCAGCCGATTTTACATAGACTGATCACAGACTGTGTTCACACTTGAGTCACATCCATCTTCTGCAATGGCTATAATTAAAACATACTGCTTTAGGTCAAACACAGTGTTGTGGTGACTGATGTGATGTCTCTTCACAAGGACACAGGCTTAAATGGATGTCACTGGTTAAAGTTTAGCTGGAAGCGCAATTTTATTGACTTGTAAGCTTGAAGATTTAAGACGTGAGGATCTGCCAAAATATATACTTTAAGTATAATTTTTGCTTTGAAAATGTAGGAGTACTTACTACAAAAAAACTACTTTACATCCCTGCACTCTAACTAAACACTCTTTCCATTTTATACACTGACTGAACTATAAAAAATGAAGCAGACACAACAAAGTATCTGTTAAAGTCAAAGACACACATAAACAGCCTCATGCAGTGTGTGATGGCCTCAGAGAGATGGGTTTCCTCTGGAGAGATGCTCATCATGTACTGATGAAAGAGCAGCAGGGGTCTGATGTCAGAGCACTGTAATGTTGACTCTGATTGATGGCACTCAGCCGCGGCGAGGGGTTAATGAAACTGCGCGTCTCTCATTCTTTTTGTCACTTGTTACCCATTTCCCTCTCATATATTTTACATTTCATGCTTGTCAATACTCCCTCTTTGTCTTTCTCACCATCCTCTGGGGGGGTTTTGTATTCCTTGTCCTCCATAACTTCAAAGTCGAAGCTGAGCAGGTCAATGGGGATGGTGTATTTTCGGGCGTAATTCTGCTGGCTTCCAGTGAGGAAGGCCTGGGTGAAAAAGAAACCGGACATCCAGAACACTGCAGGCGTGTCATCCACGTACCAACCCTGTGTGGATGACAGAGATGAAACTGATATTAAAAAGGTCATGAACTGAGAAACAAAAATGTCCTTGATCTTTTGACATATAAGAGGCGATTGTACTATAAAAACATTTTGTACGTTTCAGAACTCAAAACTTTTTCGTTATCCTAAAAACTGCTTATATTGAAGGCAGTCTGCCAAACCGACAGTTTGTGGAATGTGTCACTTTATGAAGTAATAGTGTGGCTAAACCCTGCCTCCGCAGAAGATGATCAATGCCTGCTTCTACATCGCTGCCTCTTTAGCCCCGCCCACTGATTTACACCTGTAGTGTAAATGACAAGTTTTTGATCTAAGGCTGTCAGACATACACAACTGTTAGCCAATCATAGCAGCGGCCATTTACCTCTGAGTCTACAATCAACCACGCCTATTCAAACAGAGCGTTCTGATGAGGGGGGTTAAAAACAGAATAGAAAGTAGCCTATTACTTCTAAATTAATATAGATTTGATGTACAAATCTTTAATACATTATAAGAGGACCTCAGAGAACAATACAAAATGTTTATAAAGCAGTTCATGACCCCTTTAAAGACTAAAATCAACAAACATCAGTTGTCACAACTAATTCAAAAGGCATAACTTCAAGGCCAAAAAGAAGCCTTTGGAATGTAACAGGCTCAATTTTTTTTTATTATTTAAAGAAAGGGTATTTGCATAATACATTTACTGTTCAATCCTTTGCAGGAGCAGTGTTCTAATCTGAGCTCACTGAATGAGACAGTAGGTCAGTTGCATTTCATGTGATTTTCTCGTGGCTCACAATGCACACTAGAATGCTTTATGTATGAATGTGCATTTGAGTATCCCAACAACTCACTGGAAAACAATGGATCTGAAGAAAAGACTTTGAATTAATCGCTATAAATTGTGATGTATTGTGGTTACATAATTATTATAGAACTGTGCTTGTGGAATCCAAGGGCCAGTTTTACTAACAGCTTGCGCCAGCGCAAACCATCTTTTGATGGTAAAATAGTACTGTCAGGATTTATTAAAGACACACCGTGAAGAATTAGTGGTGAAAAGGTGTGGACACAGTTAATTTTGCATCTGACCTTATTGAATATACATGTGTAGGAGTTTCCCTATCAGATGCAAAATTTATAGGAGAGAATTAAAATTAATCACACAATGCATTTTACTAATGTTTGCGGACGTCAAATTACTGGTATTTGCACTATTATTTAAAGCCCCCAAAAAGCTTGTCTTAAAGCAGCTCTTGGTAGATTGCGCTGATCATTATGGAAATTATCTGCCTGCATCTGTTTTCTTTAATGTGCGCATTGTTAGTAAATCACACACAGAATTTTCCTCTCCCATTGGTGCTTTTACAGAACTGCGCTCTAATGCTAATTTGCCTTGCTACAGCATTTATTTGAAATAAACGTAAATCCTATGTAACATTATGTAAATGTCCTTAATGTAGATTTGATCAATTTAAAAGCACAATATGTCATTTTCACTGCTAGAGGGCGCATATTCAAAACAAACAAAGAAGCAAAGGTGTAATTTGATGACACCTTGAGTGTGTAATCATGGGAGTTGTCGTCTTCATCCCCACAGCCGATGCACATCCGACAGGCGAAAATCATGTCCATGGATAAGCTAATGTATTAAAGATTTATTAATGTCACTGTAGTATGAAGCAGGGTGTTACTGAAAGTGTGGAAGCAAAACGAGGCAGCTGGGGCAATACCGGCAATGAGAGATAAGCACAACACTGCTCAAAAGCAGTGGAGCTTTTGTTACGCCACAGTCTTTTGCTTTTTTCAGTCATGCACATGTGGGGAAAAGAAGCGCTGTTTTATCATACTAGATAAATTTGAGTTTGTCAAAAGTTCTGTTATAATGTTGTGTGTTCGTCACCTGTCTAATAAAATGTGTAACATATTAAAGCATCTTTGTTGTTTCCATGTTTTCTACAAAATAAAACATTGACTTTTTTTTATGGAAATCGAGGATGTATGATGTCATTGGCAGGCGACGCAATGACATGGTCCATCACGCTAGGTACTGGGGTGTGACGAGACACTTATCCCATGAGACTAGACGAGACACGAGACTGGGTTCAAGAGAATGAGACGAGACAAGATTTTTTGATGTTTTTAAAGAAATCCTTAATAATTAAATATATAGGAAAATATTGTATTTTATTCAACTGACAAACACAAAAAATATAGGTGCTTTTCATATGAACTTGTACTTTATGAACTTAAACTTCTATTTTAATGAATTATATGCAGTAATAAACATGTAAACTTATGCTACATGATTCTGGATAAATTAAAAAACATGATTTCTTTAAAAACTGGGAGATCATGATTCTGAAGAAAAAAAGATTAGATTAGAAATCTCTTTTTTAAAAAATATATTCTGTCAAATTAATTTCGCAATTAATAAAGACTTAATTTACTATTGGAATCTCCTGAATGAATGATTCATTGATAAATGCGTTTTTAACGTGCAGTTGTCGCCACCTCATGGTGGAAGAGGATAAACATATACAATATATACACCTTTTTAAGATACTTTCGTTTTGACTGCTATTATAAACATCAAGTGTTTATACCCAAACTATAAACTTTTATTCTAGTACTTCTGTTATTTAAATGTCTGTAACACAGACATAATGATCATTATGTGATTGAAAGACAGGAATAAGACTGCGTTGGCGTTCAAACAGAGATTGTATTCTTTTAAGGATTAATCGTGCAGCTCTAATGCAAACACTGCACGTACTATCACGTTCTCGCCAGACCAGACAAGATCTCGTGGCACCAGATCTCGCGAGATCCCTAATATGTACACAAGTTCACAAAATATATAATAATGTTATGTAGTGGTTTTTGGATATCTTACATCCTTTAATGCATCCTTGTCCAATAAAAGCATGAAGGAATGAAAAGTATACTACTATACATGACTACAGAGTTTACCTGTAAAAAGTTGAGTCTGTCAAGAAAGTCATTGATGTAGCTTCCTAGTGGTTTGAGGCTGGGATACGACTTCTTCATCCACATGGCAGGGATACGGCCCTTTAGAATGCTGCTGACAACTTCCTCGAGTTCAGCAGACATAACCACCAGGCCCTATGGCAAGACCCACACATGCATTCATTGACTGCATATTTATTTTTTTATTTAGAAGCACAGTATAACTCAAAGTCAACTTGGTTTAAAAAAAATTGAGCACATTTGCAATTCCTCACTGTCATGTTTACAGTATACTGGCATTTCTCTTCTAGGGAAAAGTTATGTTGTCCTTTTCTTTATGCCTTTCTAAGGGTTGGTTTTAAAGGTTTGTGTCTGATGCGGTATAGAGATGTATGATCGTGAATGATAATGAAAGGGTATAAGGAGAGAGGTTCCTCAGAGCAAAAAATCAAGATGTAGTCAGGAAAGATAAAGGGATTATTTTAGGGTTAGATTATGGGATAAGGGTTCACAATGTGTAAATGAAAGCCAGGGTTGTGATCAGATCTCAGCATATGCATCCATCTCACCCTGCGGGGCGGTAATGCTAACGGGGATCAGAGCTGTCAGTCAAACTAAAGGACAAGGAGGCTCAGCTGGAGTGCACAGCATTAGGACATGCCCTGGGGTACAATGAATTTTCCTCGTATCTTTCAGCAGGGAGTCAATGTTCAAAAACTTTTTTAGTTTGCATTGCTTCTATATAAAGGTTTGTGTGGAAATGAGTAGCATAATACAAAAATTGTGCAAATTTGAAACAACGGATCAATACAAACAAAAGTGTCAAGCCTAATAGAATAACCATTTTAAAATGCAACTTTCCAAAAGAAAAAACTTTTTTTTGAGTAATTTATATTGTGAATAAATGTATTTAGACAATAATGCCACAATACGCTCCTGAAAGCTAAATGAACATGGCTAACCAAAAAATTAACCCCCAACTATCAGCTCAGCAATAATGCTTCCGGTAGCCTGCAACTTTCCAGTTGGGTTTCAATTTGTGCTCGGACCAGAAAGAATAAAAACCTAAAAACATGATCGATAAAAAATGCTGAACCTTCACAGTGGTTTTGTTCTGACCTTGATGGCCTTCTGAATGTTGACACACGAGTCCCGGATGGTCTGAAGGAGTTTGTTGAATCGTCCCATCTCCTGCACCAGCACTGTGTTCATGCTTTGGTTGTAGCTGGTGGGGTACTTGCGCATGGCAGCATCTATATCGAAATCTTGAGGAAGTTTATTTAAAATGTCTGCAGCCACTTCGTACACCATGTCATCTGAGGATGCAGCACTGCCACCTGAAGAACGGGACTGAAATCGGGCAAAAAATGTACTCAAACCGTTATAAACATCAAACAGGTTATTAAAAAGCTACTTTAAACTAGCTAGTTTGCACCAATAATCAAATGTGTTTATGCACCTGAGTGAGAAGGATGCTGTCAAACAGCAGCTGCGTTTCCACTTGGTCCTTAGTAATATCAGCATTGGCATTCATGCCAAAGACTTCAGGTGAGGGATTTAGAGGAAGTGTCTTGGTGTACTCAATGTAGCTGTTATACTGAAAGAGAAACAATCAGCTTCTTAATGCAACACTAAATCCAGAATGGCGATGCTAAATAATGGCATGCACTTAAAACAGGCTACCCTTGAGATTGCTGACATTTATAATAATGGCTATGCAAATTACATTCATGAATAAAAGATTTTGAGAGAAAATGCCAAATAAAATTGGGCATAGATTATACATGTGCTCGCAAATAAATCAGACATCAACACTGGCAGCAACCCGCTGTGTGTAGTTATTGAACTTACAGCTCATAATTCCTTTTCAGAACTTTCATAAAGAGGCAGACCAATGCCTCTCCAAAAGATGCATGTTCTTTTTGTTTACAAAAGTCAACTATATCTGTAGGCATTTTAAACAGTCGTATAATACGGAAGGGATTCTGACCCACGAGCTGACAAACACCTTGATTGAGCTTGTACAATGTCCAGAATTGTTGTTTTCTCTTATAATTGCTTTCTCTCGGGCTTTTGAATGAGAAACTTTGGCTTGCAGAGGTGCATATGTTCCTCCTTTGAAGGAAATATGATGAAGGAAGGAAAATGAAGCCTCAGTTGGTTCAGTTTGGTTTCCAGTGGTATCTCTGTAGAGAATCTCTTTGAATTTGACAGAAATATTGAACTAGCTTTAATGTTATGTGGAAATTTTGTCTCACATAACCCCTTTAGAACTGGACAAGCTTTTTAGACTATAGAATAACTATTGATAACTTAATCAATCCTGCTGATTCTAAAAAAAAAAATCTGCTCAGTTAACTGAAAAGTATATTGATATTCTTCATTTTCTTGTCTTTTTGTGTCCTTTTCATATGACTGTTTATATTATATGTATTATATTTTCTGTTTTTTTCTGTAATGTAAATGAATTTAAGAAAGAAATAATTTTTGACTTGACAGAATCCTGAATAAAAAAATAAAAAAAACATAAAAAGGTAAACAGCACATCTGTTTTCCACAATTGAAGGTTTCTTGAGCACCAAATCAGCTTAATAGAATGATCTCTGCAGGATCTTGTGACACTGAAGAATTCAGCTTTGCTATCACAAAATTAAATTATATTTTAAAGTATATTAAAACAGAAAACAGAAATTTGTAATAGCATTTCAGAATACTACTGTTTTACTGTTTTGATCAAATGAATGCAACCTTGTTGAGCATGTGAAACTTATTTCAAAAACTTTCCAATCTCAAACCTTTGAACGGACACACACAGTGCCTTCATACCCCTTAATTTTTTCACATTTTGTTATGTTGCAGCCTTATGTTAAACGGCTTTAAATGACATTTTTACATCAATCTACACTGCATACACTATAATGACAAAGCACAAAACCCGAATTGTGACAACTTATTAAAAATAAAACATTGAAATACAAGTACATTTCATAAGTATTCATACCCTTAACTTAGTACTTATTTGAAACACCTTTACAGCCTTAAGTCCTTTTGGGTATGATACAACAAGTCTTGCACATCTGCATTTGGCAATTATCTGCCATTCTTCTCCTCACCTTTTTACCTCTCAAGCTCTGTCAGCTTGGATGGGGGCTCGTAGACATTTTCAGGTTTCTCCAGAAACATTTGATTGGGTTCAAGCCCAGACTGTGGCTGGGCCACTTAAAGATATTCACAACGTTGTCTATAAGCCACTCTTGCTGTGTGCTTAAGGTTATTGTCCATTTGGAAGGTGAACTTTCTGCCTAGTTTGAGGTTCTGAATGCTCTGGACTGGGATTTCATTAAGGCTGGGCCACAGTCTGGGCTTGAACCCAATTAAATATTAATCAAATTTCATAAATTAGCCTGAGAGGTAAAGAGGTGAGGTAAGATAATTGCCAAATGCAGATGTGCTTCAATTAAGTACTGTACTAAGTTAAGGGTAGGAATACTTATGCAATGGAATCATTTCAGTTTTTTTATTTCTAATAGATTTGCAAAGTTGTTAAAAACCTGTTTTATGCTGTCTCATTATAGTGTATGGAGCGTAGATTGATGAGGGAAAAAAGGTAATTAAAAGCAGTTCAACACAGACTTCAACATAAATTGTGAAAAAAAATGAAGGGGTATGAATACTTTTGCAAGGCACTGTAATATGACTGACTGAAAATGTTGTACATCAGTTTTGTCAGTTAAGTATAGTGTGCCTTACATCTCCTTCTGGTGGTGAGTAATACAGGCCACTAGGGTCAAACTTGTAATCAACGTTGTCAATGATCTCTGGGGTGTAGAAGATGGAAAGGATTGTGCGCAGGGTCCTGCGATCCCAGTCGTCTGTGACACGACCTCCGTAGTTGCACTCTCCTGTCATGTAGCGAATAGCATCAAAAGGGATCTCCTAATAAGGACACAGAAAACAAGTGAAATTACTATATAACCAACACTAAACTTAATAAAATCAACTACACATTACATAGGGGATGAAACTGTCTTGGAATGGTCAGGCTAAGTAACTCAAATCTTTTTGGACTAATGTGAAGCTATTTCCTCTCAAAAATAAAGAAAAGTTTAATTCCTCATGACTATGACTCATCTTTCGTATTATGAGTGTTATTTATTTTTCGTTTTGAATTGTCTGGCTACATGTACTGTATAAAGCTTCACTTTGGCCACGACTCTGACAAAGTCATCTCAGGTGAGGGCTGTGCCTCAACTTTTTCACCCTATTGTTTAAATGGCTTTAAAAAAGACAAGAAAAACCGAACAACAACCTTTCATGTGTCTTAAAAGCATGGTCACTCAACAAAGGCTCTTTTTTATTAAGTGGAGGTGCATGTCAGGCTGGTGTGTTCGATATAACGATCTTCAGGTGGGATATGAAAAGATGGACAGAGGAGTGGCAGGATTGTGACATTTCCTGTTGAAATTTCCCTTGCTAATGCAGTGGGTGGCACTCGTAGCACTGGAGAAATGTCAGAGCATTCAGGGAGGCTCTTGATCAGTTTGTGCAGCCTGCTTGTTTTGAAAGGAGGAAGGGAAGTATGAGGAGTGCTTCTCTGAAGTTGGGAAAATGTCAAGAATGCTCTTTTTTTAGAGGCGGTTTAAGGGGCGCGCTGGAAAGCATGAAAAGGAAAAGGGTGACGTGAAGAGAGTGTGCGTGATTCAAGCAAAGGGAAAGAAAATTTGTTTGTGTGTGAATACAAAGACGAGACAGGTACACGTGTGATCTAACCTCGTACTGGTCCAAGAACATGTGTAGCTGCTGGACTGAGATCCGCAAGTCCGTCTCATTGAACTCATAGGGAATGTTCCAGCCAAGAGGACCAAATTTTCTCCTCTCCTGGGTCAAGGCATGGAAGAAGCACAGGCTGAACAGCAGCTTCTTAAACACAGCCTGAAAACACACACAGATGCATAAACATAAAGACCATCAAAGGATATGGATCATATTAGGAGCTTTCACACCGCATTGTTCTAAGAACTAGCCAGCATGGTGGTTCCTAGAGAACCGATTTCTCCCTCTGGCTGTTTTCCTGGTAGCATTCACATAGACAGCAGAAACTCTAAAGCGGCCGACAGCAGCCGACTGCTGCATTTACAAACATGAACAACCGGTGAATGGAGGGCGCTGTGATTAGAGCTATTTTTGTTGTGTATCATGGGTTTCGTAGTAACAGAGATGGAATGTAAATACACAATTTATGTAATTGAAAGAGCATGAGAATCTTACTAAATATCTTGTGACAACTTGCGTCGCTAGTGTAACATATCATCAAGGCTGAGAAAGAACACAATGCTGCAGACAACAGGCAGCTAAATGTCGTTATTGCTGTTCCACGTTCGTGTAGTAAATAATTTTACACAGCTTTTTTAAAAAGGCCGGATAGCTGGTGTTTCGTATGCGTTTGGCCAATCAGCATACACTTATGTCACTGGTAGTTCCTATAGAACTGTTTTAGATCCTACACTTAAGTAGGAGCTAATTTAGTTTCCCCAGACGGAGTTCCTAGAACTAAATACGTTCCTAGTTTCTGCAATGTGAACATGCCAAAAAGCGGGAACTTCCACCAAAAGTTCTAGGAATTATGAAAAGGTTCCTCTGGTGTAAAAGCCCCTATTGCAGGCACTTTAAAAACCTTAATTTCCCTCTGTGAAGGACCTACCGGTTTTGAGCTACTGTCAAAGAACTCAGGGTCAGATATGGGGTCCATGTAGAAAGAACGAATGATGTTGGAGCGTAGCCCTTTGGGAGCCTCATTGGTCATTTTAACTCCATTTTGCAGTACAGCCACAGGAAAATTGGGAGACGGGTAACTGGTCAGCCACAGGCGGAAATCTGGGTGAGTGGTATCAGGATTCAGCTCCTGCAGAAAGTCAAAGTGCTGCTTCAGAGAATTTCCACTGGTGGACTTTGTTTTATGTTGTAGACATGAATGCGTTGACTATGAACAGCTACCATCCCATCATCCCTGTTGAAAAAACAGCATATGCTGGTTAGGTAGGTTTTGAAGCATGGATGCTGGTTTGAGCTGGTTTATGCTGGTCATGTGCTGGTTCCTAAGCTGGTCCTGACCAGGTTAAGACCAGCACATTATCAGCTAAGGACCAGCATAAACCAGCACATGACCAGTATAAACCATCTCAAACCAGCATCCATGCCTCAAAACCTACCTAACCAGCATATGCTGTTTTTTTCAACAGGGATGTTTGGATCATCAAATCTTTCTGTACTACCTCACAAACACGCTCAAGGGTGGACATCCAAGAGGTGGCCAGGTGACAGTTCTGTAAAACCACCCAGGTTCCCTCTTTGACACCAGTCTCAATCATGCTCATGGCGATGGGGCCCTGACCTTGTCCCAGAGACAGGGAAGTCAGTCTGTTGCCTGTGAAACCCTGAAAGACAAGGCAGACATGGTGTGTTAACAATAAAAAAAGCATCACCCATCACACAAGACATCAGCCATAACAAACCAAAACCCTTAAAGGGGACATCGGATACCAAGTTTTCACAAGTTGTTATGATTCTTTAGGGTCTTCATGAAATGTCTGGTTAAAATTCCCATATGGTCGTGTAAAATAAAAAATTTTTCCTTGTCAAAAACAGCTCTGTGCACAGCGACCTGTTTTGGAGCATGTCTCTTTAAATGATAATGAGCTCTGCTCACCTAACTCCTCTCTTCCATGGATGAGGAAAGGTGACTAGCAAATAACCATAAAAATATACAGTGTGAGACTTACTTCTTCTGGAGGTGCAGCTGGATCACAAACAGTGAGTACTGATCCATCCTTAAATTTTAATTTTAGCAAAACCTGGCTTGAATTGTCCCGTTTAGAAAACATTATTATAAAAAATAAACAAATCCACTGCATCCTCAGTGGCTGTGATTTTGAGAGAAAATGATCACTCTAATGTTTACTTTCACATCCAACTACAAAACACCTGCACAGTTTATGAGACATTGCTGTCAATACAGCTGCTGGAGTGTGGAGAAAATGGTGGATGCTTTATGAGATATGCTAATTAAGGACAGTCCGTCAGCAGCATGTGGGTGGTGCTTGCACAATATGATCAAAACGCCTTGACTACTGAAACGGTTTTATGTTTTTATAAGTGGATATTTTTAGTAAATGGACTTTTATCATTGTAGGGTGGTTGAGTCCACACACTAACAACACACATTTATATGCAAACACTATGTAAAAGTGAATTCCGCATCCGATGTCCCCTTTAAAGAATTACAGATACTTTACTATTACAGATTAATTCAGTCCAAAAATCTATAGAAATTTAATGTGCTTAATTGTCCATACCTGTTCCTCACCAAACTTGAGCAGTGCTGCCATGGGGTCTGATCCCGGAGACAGGATAAAGATGAGCGGAGCACAGCAGTGACTGTCAGCAAATGCTGTGGCCAAATTAAAGGGCGGCACCTCAATAAACTGCTGCCCCAAGTTGTCTGACACAAACTCTTGAACCATTGGAACAATCTGTGATGGGCAGACACAAGGTCTAAGTCCAAATGTGAATACTTACAGGGTACATTTATCCTACACTGTATAACATCTAACAAACACCTTTTATGCTCACAAAATCTGTATTTATTTTAAAAAATCTTTATTTATTTATATTCTGACATATTATTGCAATTTAAGATTACTGTTTTCTGTGATGGCAAAGCTTTTTGTCAGCAATCTTTACTTCAGTCTTCAGTGTCACATGATCATTCAATAAATCATTTTAAAATGATAATTTGCTGTTTAAGAAACACTTCTTATTGTGCTGTTTTTTTTTCTAGAAATGTTTTTTTTCAGGTTTCTTTAATGAACTGAAAGTTCAAAACAACATCCTTTATTTGTAATAGTGATCTTTTGTAACATTATGCATGTCTTTACTTTCATGTTTGATCAACTTGCAAATGCATCCTTGCTGAATAAAAGTATTAATTTCTATCAAAAAATACAATCTTACCTCAGACTTTTGAATAGTTACTTTTAAGTCCCTCTGATGTATAATTGGTTAATAATTCAATTTTAGACAGAATTCCAGACCATTTTATTTCCTGATCCACTCCAAGGTGTATTAATAAACTCGACAGAAACATCCTTACCTTGTCTGGCCGTAAGCATCTTATAACCAGCATCCTTTGGAACTGTCCTAGTTTCTCTTGCCACTCTGAAGGGAAAGCAGTGTGATGGGGGTCCTGCCGAACACACACACAGACCATAAAATGAAAAATCTGGTGTTCCTTTCATACTTCCCCTGTCCATTTCACACCGCTGAGCAGGAAAGAAATAGTGTGTGCTTAATCTCAATGGCACCTTGCTATCGTAAACCTCTTTCCAGCCCTCCCGGAGTCGAGCCAGGTCTTTCCGCAGGCCTTTAAAGCGCTCCATCTCATCCAATCGACAGATCTCATCCCAGGATGTCTTAGGCAACCAGGTGCAGGGGTTCGAATGAGGGTTATCCAGACCCACACCGCCTGTCAGGAGGAAACGCCATTCTTTCTCATCCACCTGAATGAGAAAGGAACAGAAGGTTGTAATAGAAAGTTGTTTATGCAATGCAATCTGCATTGAAAATTCTCCATCACTGAGTTCACACACAGTTTGTTTTTCAGCACCTGCGCTTGATTAAATATCCAACTCCAAAGAACAGAGTAACAATGAATGAGTCTTAAAGTCGCCGCCAGAAAAGCCACAGTCTATGAAAATAAATGCACTGGTGCATCGCCCCCACACCACTTGATTCAGGAGCTGACAAAACTACTGACAGCACAATAAATGGATGATAGACACTTGCAACTTGAGTAACAACTCAGGCATGGAGAGCCAGTGTAAGAACACAGATTATAAATTACTTAAACACAAGTTACCAATTTAATCGAAGTTTGTGTAGACGAATGTTGCAGGATCATTTGAAACTGGGATGATATAAACATTGTCAGACTGATGCATGCAAGCCATTAACCTCAAGAGGCCTTGTGTGAGAGAGTAACCTCTTCATTCTTACTATTATTTATCAGATGAAATACTGTCTTGCCTTAGCTTATTGATTCAATAAATCACAGCTGTGTGCGAGTGGAGGCAGTTACTCACGAGCTTGTTGTGTTTGAGCAGGTTGACATTGAGGCAGAAAGAGAAGAGGAGTTTGTCCTTCTCGAACAAAGAGCGACATACGTTGACGTAAAGCGAGTACGTAAAATGGTCCTTCAGAATCTGGAGTCTAAATACACAGAGAAAGCAATGTTGCAGAAATTAATTCATTTGAAAATCATTTTGAAAACATCTAAGGAAAACAAATTTTTAAAAAAAAGTTGAGTTATCTGATGTACAATGAACCTGCAATACACATGCCTCTGAAAAGTTACTGCCTCACCTTTAAGACTACTTCTAGTCATATATGTATACTTGCTATAAAAGTTCTCCTATTGCTTTTCTATTGCTTTGGAATATATCAATATCCTTATAGATTTTATATTTAATGATCATCATATTGGTGTCCATTGACTAGATGAGAGGCTCTAGACTCCAAGGCCCGTTTCCAAGGCCTCTTATTTAAAATGACATGTATCTGGTAATAAAAAATAAATTAACACAGAAATATGTTGTCAGTTTCAATGTTTTTGCATTTAATTTAGATTATGTTATTTTAACTACTGGGGGACACATTTTAACAATTAATATACAATTATTCTGGTTATGGCAAGCTCTAAAATATTGGGTAAAAACTGTGAAAAAAGGAAAAATTAAAAATCCTTATCCAATAAATTGCAACAAAAAAAGGTGAGAACCACCATGTTGAAAATCACTAAACTAGATATTTTTGGTTAATGTCAACTTGAATAAACATGTAATACTTTAACACAGTTAAGTATTAAATAAACACTTGCTGCTACTATAGAAGAGTTTTAAAAAAAAGGCACTGTCTTAAGTTTTAAGAGATCTGGTTTTGGTGTCTCTGTCCTCTAGAGAATTGGCACTGTGTTCTTTTAACCAGAGGATTCTGCCCTGGGCTGAAGTGTCATAGTATTCCCACAGCTCTCAGCTATCAAACTCACATCAGAACACCATACTGCCCTAGTAAGACAGTGCTGATGGTAAATAGTCATACAGGGAAACAATGTCTTCAAATTCTTTTGTTAAAAAAAACACTTTCCCATGCTAGATATCCAGAATGGATGAAAACAGATGGATAGTTCACTCAAAAAGTAAAGTTTTGTTATAATTTGCTTAGCCTTAATGTCATTCCAAAACCTGCGCAAAAGAAGATATTTTTGTCCATACACTGAAAGTCAGTGGGGACCAAAACAACATTAGACCCCCACTGACTTTCATTGTATGGACAAAAAAAAAAAAAAAAAAGTAACAAAAAAAAATGCATTCTGTGTTCCACAAAGTTAATAAAATCATAGAAGTTTGGAATGACATGAAGGTGCGTAAATTATGATAGACCTTTAATTTGAGTGAACTATCCTTTTAAGTGTCAATATGAGCTATTTAAAGTACCTTGTGGCTGCAACTTTGACTTTTTAAAGCATGCCATAACTGTGATGTAGCACATGAAATTATGGAAGGCCGTTTCCACCACTGAAAAATTTTATTGTGACTTTTTGTCTCACAATTCTAACTTAGATATAAACTCGCAATTTTGAGTTATAAAGTCAGAATTGTGAGATATAAAGGCACAATTCTGACTTTTTACTCTGAATGGCATGATATAAACTCAATTGCAAGAACTAAAGTTAGATAAAGTCAAAAATTCTAATGTTTTTCTCATATATGTGACCCTGGACCACAAAACCAGTCATAAGGGTAATTTTTTTGAGATTGAGATTCATACTGAGTGAATTTGAATGAATAAGCTTTCCACTGATGTATGGTTTGGTATGATAAGACAATATTTGGCCTAGATACAACAATTTGAAAATCTAGAATCTGAGGGTGCAAAAAAATCGAAATATTGAGAAAATTGCCTTTAAAATTGTCCAAATGAAGTTCTTAGCAATGCATATTACTAATCAAAAATAAGTTTTGATATATTTACGGTAGGAAATTTCCAAAATATTTTAATGGAACATGATCTTTACTTAATATTTTAATGATTTTTGGTATAAAAGAAAAATCGATAGTTTTGGCCCATACAATGTATTTTTTAGCTATTGCTACAAATATGCCCGTGCTACTTAAGACTGGTTTTGTGTTCCAAGGTCACATATGTGAGTGGCTATCTTGCAATTCTGACTTTTTTCTCACAATTCTGAGATATAAACTCGCAATTGCAAGTTATAAAATCCAATTTTGAGGGGATAAAATACTGATATGTTCCCAGAATTGTGCTTATATCTCTAAATTTTGACTTAACTCACAATTACGTTAAAAATTCAGAATTGCGAGATATAAACTCACAATTTTGGAAAAAAGTCACAACTGCAATTTATTAACTTGCAATTCTCAGAAAAAAAGTCAGAATTGTCAGTTCAATCTCGCAGTTCTGACTTTAAAACTCGCAACTGAAAATTTATATCACACAATTCTGACTTCATTTCTCAGAATTCATATCTATTCTGAGAAAAAAAGAATAGAGATTTAAAAATTACCTTTTTTAATTTTTTTATTGAGTGGTGGAAACCATAATTAACATAATAGACACAATATAATATAACATCTGTAGTGACAACATACCTTTGTTCAAGAATGTCACTTTTTTGGGAATTATCAATGGACAGGATGAAGAGGTTGATGAACCAGGTTAGAGAGTACTGATACATGGGCTCGATGTTGGCCAGATCAGCGATGGAGAAAAACAAAATTGCAGAGTGGATAGCAATGGGGGTGTAGCCCAAGCGTGTCTGATCAATCTTCAGTTCAGTAACCTCAGCAATGGCCTGTTTTTCAGAGATCTCATTGGCCAGAACCTTAGAAGATGAGAGGATCTGAACAGCAGTCTCATCTTCTAAAATGTTTCCCTCTGAGGCAGACAGCACTTCTAAGATTTTATCCTCTATTTCTTTCAGTTGTCTACAAAGAAAAGAGAGTGTGAAAGTGCATGGTTAAACACACACAAACGTATGAACGCCTTCTCAATTTTTTTTACATGACTGCACTGAGAGAGCATGCTGCTCTTTGGCCTCACTTCATAAGGAGATAATTATTTACTGAAGGATTCAGCCTGTCTTGCTTTTAGAGACAATATTTTAAGAGAGGAACCCACAGGACTAAACTGTCTGGTAAATTGTGTTTCTGGGTGGTACCTCTTGTTCTCAGCCCCCTGTACGATAAGGGCTTGTTTCTCCTCTTCAAGGTCAGGTCTCTCTCTGGCCACCACAATGCCCAGCAGCTGGTCTTGCATCCCCTCTGGGGTGATCATGAAGTTCAGCAGGGTCACCTGAACAGAACAGGAGCAAAACACTCTGACAGTGCTGGCGGCAGCTGTTCTTAGAATCATATTTTTAATGAGAACAGACCCTTGTGTTTATAATTTGCAAGAGCCACCGATTCACTTTGTGGATATGGCATAACCAACCACAGAACTAACTAAAATGATATCCTTCAAGGTTTTGTGACTGCTGGCTAATATCAGACCTAATATTTCTTTGATTACTGGCTGAGACACTTGAATCGGGTGCTACATTTTGTGAAAAATGGTAATCCTGATCTTCCACAACAGTATCATTTGTTTTATCCCGTTGCAAAGACCAAATGCTCATCCTAAAAGGGAAATGATATCTCAAGCTCATTAAGGACTAGGTAGATCTGAATGAAACAAGGTCCAGATATACATTTTTGCATCTAGACCAGCCAGACACAACACTGACTAATGTGTAAGGGAAGGATTATTTGTTTGTCCTAACAATGTCAGATTATGTCTCTTTGCAATTCCTTTTGGTGGCCCTAGTAGGCAAAGCAATTACACACCTCCCATTTAAAGCCACTGTTCGTGCAGACTGCCTGTAACACTTTAAGACAAAGTTCAACTGTATTTGTTTTCTATGTGCATGTTTATGAGTTTATGATAGAACAGGTAGAATAGGCTACGTTCTAATGACATAACTAGATGCTTTTTTAAGTGTCATGAATAAACCCTGCATAATTAAAGTAAATTTGAAGCAGATTTTATGTAAAAGATTGATATACTTTTAGCTCCTTTAAAAAAGACATTTTAAAAACTAATAAAGGAGGAAAGATTCATGAAATACTTAACATTTTACCACAAACAGCATATTAAAGTGATTTCTAAAGGATCAAAGACTGACATGACATCTTCATAATCATGACAGGACACGTCAAGAATATGAAGGAGGTTTTATGCATGTTTATGACAACTGTCATTAAGTGTCATTCACTCAGTTATGTAGTTTTTAATGCAAAGATGACATTGTTTGAGATGTCTTTGTTATGGGCTAGGGTAAGGGGTAAGGGTAGGGGTAGGGTTAGGTCAAATAATGTCTTCTTTGCATTAAAAACTACATAACTGAGTGAATGACACTTAATGACAGTTGTTATAACATGCATAAAACTTCCTTCATATTATGAAGGTGTCATGTCAGTCTTATGTACACACCCCTTCAAGTAAAGTGTTACCTAAATTACATTTTAAAATTTAGTGTATATGACTTTTTTCTTTTAGACTAAGGCAATCTCAACACCCATTTACTGCCATTATAAAGCTTGGAAGAGCCAGGACTTTTTTTTAATATAACTCCAATTGTCTTCGTCTAAAAGAAAAAAAGTCATATAAACCTAGGATGGCTTGAGGGTGAGTAAATCATGAGGTAATTTTCATTTTTGGGTAAACTTTTGGGTAAAGAAATCTGATCAACCACAAACTTTTGTAAAGTAGCCTACATTCTGGCTCTATTCATCCAGCCCATACAGACATTACAGTCAGTAAGCGTGTGTTTAGGGGTTTTTTGATTACCTGCATGTTTGAAACAGTATGACTAACATCATGTTTTTATTTAGATTATACATTTTATATGACCTTGTTTAGAAGCAGAGAAAATTTGTATTTATGCATGAGCGTATCTGTGTGTGAGCTCACAAGTAAAACAGACTCACCTTGACTGAGATCTCCGGTAAATAATGTGGATTTCGTAGCTTGGTTGTTATGTAAAACCGGAAATCTGGAGCATATTCAATAGTGGAATCGCCCAGCCGGATGCAGACACTGCCACCCTGTTTAAAAGTCTGTTTCAGCAGCAGGGGCTCAAGTATGGGGTCCAGTTCTTCCCCAACATTCTCCAGTAACACTATAATACACAAGGGATGAATGATTAAAGTTAAACCAAACGAAAAACTGCAACGAAACAAAATAAAACACATACAGATGCAGAAGCATTTTTTAACTATTCACAACAAAAACAGTCAGGTAGTAAAAGTGGGAACTGAAGGAGTGCAGAGATAAACAACAACAACAACAACAACAACAACAAAGAAATGAATAAATGCAACTCCTAAGGGAGAACGGTAACAATACAATCCACATAAGACAGCTAAGCACTGGCCTGCCTACGCAAGCTGCCTTTCATCCCAGAGCAACACTGATGAGGAGGAGCTGAGGATGGAAGTCACAGGCACCTAAGGCCAGATTACTCTGCTCATTTGTGTATCTCGTTTTTTTTTTTTTTTGGGGTCCACCACTGGGCCTTTGTTTGTGAGTGTAAAATTAGACAGAAATTGTGCTTTCAGGCTTAATGTGTAATGTACAAGAGGCAACTATGCTGCTCCAGGGAAAAAGACAATGTGTGCATTTATCAACAGGTAACATTCACTGGTTTGGATCTGAGACGTGTGCCTGTTTTTCATGGTGGAGGGGGACCCCTGGGGAGAAATACTGGTATTGCACATAAGAGAAATGTTTGTTGTTGTTTTGTGAATTCCTTCGTTGTTTAATTAAGATTGATTTGATCAAACTGGAAAAAATGTGTTTGATTATCAACCACACTGCCTGATGACTAAGCAGTAGGATTTTTAGAGTATCATAAAAGTAAGTCTTATTGCATTATAAGTTTAAAAGCTGTCAGTGGTTCTCACCTGGAGTGCCAAATTGGATGCAGTTTTCTAATGTGCGCACAAAGTCAGCATCACTGAGCTTGATGACGTGGAGACTGTTGGATTTCTCCATGTTCTTTAGCCACTTGTTGGCCTGGCCCTGAGGATCAATCATTAGGGGCCACCTCCTCGCATTACTGCAGACAACAAGAACATCTCAAGAATCCTTTACAGACAAGAGATTCCTGGCCATGACAAATCATCTCCATCATTCAAACTTTCTAATAACTCAGGTCAAGTATTCAAGAATATCACAATATGTTTCAATTTCTGCTTTTATGTTATCCCAGTAAATAATCCAAAAGTCACTACTACTGTTAAATAGTAGTATTTAATTACACTGTCTAAAAGTTGTATTTCTGCATTAATCCATTACAGCAGTACATCCATGCTAATTGTTGATTATAATCAAAAAAATTACAAATTCCTTGTATTAAATAGTGCTACAGAGTGCACATCTATGTCTTCTGCTAATCCAGTATGTACTTTCTTTCGGCTTTAATTAAATAAGTGCAATTCCAGGGCTCCAGACAAAAAAATTTTTAGGTGCCACAGAATAAAGGTGTTTATTTATTTTTATATTTTTTTTTAACACTTTAATATTTCAGTCACACTGTCATGTGTGTGTCTCATCTTTTTTTGACTTTATTAGCCTTTTAATCCATTTTGTAGATGTAGTCCTGGGAACTAAGTTTCACTTCAAGTGAGAGCTAAACATCTTTTACAACTCAAACTGTATACGGTCACAAATAATTGTTTATTACACAGAATTTGTGTCAATATCGTTGACCATAAAAATCGGCCACTGAGTGTTGTTTGGGTTCCTTCTCAATGCATATATAAATGTTGTCATATGCCTTTCACAAATCTAGTCTGTTTTTCTTCATTAGTAGGCTAAAATGCAATATTTTTTGCAACACTGAATGACATTTCAGACATTTCAGTAGGATGTCCATTCATGTTCATTTCATACTATAGTAGTGAAGAGAAAGATATAATGGGTTCACTTGCTGCTTGAACTGAGGCGCTAAACTAAAGCGATTGCTCCAGGGTTGCCAGGTTTTTACAACAAAACCCGCCCAACAGCTACTCAAAAGTAGCCCAAAAGTAGCCCAATCACGTTTCTTTAATCGCGTTCCGGAGGGTAAACCACAAGTTTTTGCGTTATTGAGGTCCCGCAGACTTGGCAACACTAGATCGCTCCTGACGCTTGCGGCTTTTCACATCAAATGGTTGGTTGCTGTGTCAACCAAACCGCACGTGCAGCGGAGCACACTAATGGTGTGCAAGCAGCGCACACTGCGCTCAAAGTTCAAAATAGTTTAACTTTTGCCGCTGCGCTCTGAAGGGCTGCGCTGAATCCCGTGGCCAGGGCAGCGCTTTCCGTGTTTGGTGTGAAAGCCGCTTTAGAGAGTGCCAAACCCGTATTTATTGTCTGAATTTCATTATGAATTTGGCATAATATTTAACGCTTTTAGTTCGTCTCGGTCAATTCGATCTCTCATGCTGCACAAATGAAGCTGCGTTGCGCAGCTGTGCCGTTATAGCACTGCTGTTCGGCAGAGATGAGGACAGTCTTTCTTCCTCTAAAACTTTGATGGGCATTGTCTCAGTTTAATACGTGATCATTACAAAAGATGTGATTGCAAAAGGCATCACATGCAATTTACATGCAAAGTCATAACATGTAAATTTATACAGTCGCCAATGGCAACCTCAGCAAAACTTTATTCACAAATTAATATTTTTGGTCGCAAACGCAACCGTTTTAGTCGCAGTCTGGAGCCCTGAATCCAGTGTAAAATAGTTTTATAAACATGTTTACAGTGACTGACTAGTGAAAATAGTGAAAAGTTTGCTGTTGCATTTCATCAAAACTGCATTTAGATACTGCTGGAAGAAATGAACATGGTTTTAAACTTTTTAAATTAAAACAACAAAAAAATATTTTAAAATCTACTTTGTAATATCATATCTAATACAAATTAAGGTCTAAAAAAATATCTGCAAAAAACTCTCACGAGATGATGATTGCGTTGTCAATGGAGAAACTGTCTGAAGGGAGGCCAGCAATGGTCCAGCTGCGGATTTTTACCGGCTCACCAAGGGAGTTCATCAGTGACATGTTTTTGGAGCAGGGAATTCCTCTTGTCTTACACATGTCTATCCACTCCTCTGTAGCTCGCTGTAGAAGTCAGACACAAAGTCAGAAACCTACACACGGCTCAAGAAAGACAACGTGATCACAGCTGCTTTAGACAGTTTAATCTAGAAACAACCTACTGAGAAATGTAAGAAGTTTTAATCCTATTTGAAGACACAGATCCATAGATTCAACCTCATCTGATAGCTTCAACCTAATACTGGTGTTGTGTACAGTACTATTATCGTTCCGATATCTTTGTTTTCGGTTTAAACCTAATAAAGACTTACTGCACACAAAGGTAATAAGCTGTGTGTCATGTACCTGCACGATAGCTTATATAAAAAGACCGTCTTCTGGGAGAAAAGATATTGCTTTCACAGAGGGGGAAATATTAAAGTTAAACTACTCCCTGTTCCCTGAGTGCTATTTCAAACTCACCATAGCAATACCTGGTATTGTACAAAGTGTTTTCACTGAGTTCATTCATTTTTTATGGACCCTGCTCTGTTGTTAAGAATAACCAGCTGACAGGGGCAAATGTGTACAAATAATAGCTAAAGAAGGATATCAAAAACACTGTAATATTGCTCCACCTGAGACACATAAACTGTACTGAATATGAATATGAATTTCACTCATGTTACAGTGCTTAGACTCAAATGGAATTGAAAACCAAACAAGGCTCAAGGTTATGTGTTAAATGCACATCTGCCAGACAAACCCTCTCCCAGATGTCTGACAATGTTAAGTATAGACTCCCTTCTACACTGTACAATACTGCTAGGATTTAGCAACATTTAGCTATATCTTTGACAAAAAATATTGGACCCTGGACCAAAAACCAGTCATAAGGGCCAATTTTTTTATTTTTAATTTATATTTGTACAATTTATATTTATACATTATATAAATAAGCTTTCCATGTATGTCTGGTTTGTTGGGATAGGACAGTATTTGGCAAAGATATTTTTGGCTATGGCTACAAATATACCTGTGCTACTTAAGACTGGTTTGCGGTCCAGGGTCACATATTTACATTTTTACTATGAAATCAATGAGAAATTATTTTCTCACTTACAGTACACAACCATGTTTTGCTGTATTGTGTGATCTCACAAATGGGAAAAACTCCACAGTCTTTGAAAAATGTATATATGAATGAATATTACTTAGGTACTTGGGGACATGAAGATATTGTAAATAGTGTCACAATTATGGTGAACAGTGAATAGTTTGCTCACTGGCTAACTTGGACCCTATCTTTTACAAAATGCAACACAAAACAAATACATTGGATGCCCATTTCCACAAGCTGGTAGGATTCTTTAGGGTTTTCATGAAATATCTGGAACATACTTTGGTTAAAATTCCTTTTTACTTGTCTTAAACAGCTTTGTTTACATTGACCCGTTTCGGTGCATGTCTCTTTAATTGATAATGAGCTACTGCCCACCCTGACCCTTTCTTCTATTTTTTGTATTTGGTGGCTCAGTGACTCTAATGTCCGGAGAAAATAAAGAATCTTATGCTCACTTTTACATCCAACTACAAAACGCATTGGTTTCAAAACGTTGTCGCTACAGTTGTTCAAGCACAGAGAAAATGGTAGACAGCATACAACTGGCTGAGGGTTGAAATATGCTGGGTGAGGTCTCAAAATGGCTTGATAATTGAGACTGGTTAGATATTTTGCAGATTAAAAAAAGGAGTGAATGGATTTTTAGCAATGTATGGTGGTTGTGTCCACACACTGCTAAGACACTTTATGAATTTTACATCTAATGTCCCCTTTTTAATATTTGACGTTTTACATATTTGTTTTTTAATAAATTAACAATTCAAAAGACAAAATAAATAAACAAAAGTGTATATTAGGAGTTCACAAGAATGAAACTTCATGTGTACAATTCACATATTGCGTTTCATCAAAATAACTTTGCACTTTAAAAATAATTTTAATTAGCACCTACAGGGGTTGGACAATGAAACTGAAACACTTGGTTTTAGACCACAATTGGGCCTCCTTTTGTGGCCAATACAGCATCATTTCATTTTGGGATTGACAAATACATGTCATGCACAGTAGCCAGAGGGATTTTGAGCCATTCCTTTTCTAGAACAGTGGCCAGGTCACTATGTGATTCTGGTGAAGGAAAACATTTCCTGACTCGCTCCTCCAAAACATCCCAAAGTGCCTCAATAATATTCAAATCTGGTGACTGTGCAGGCCATGGGAGATGTTCAACTTTACTTTCATGTTCATCAAACCTTTCTGTCACCAGTCTTGCTGTGTGTATTAGTGCATTATCATCCTTATACATGGCACCACCTTTAGGGTACAATGTCTGAACCATTGGGTTCACATAGTCAACCTTCACACTTTGCTCTTACTGGTGGAACGTGCAATACGTGAAGATTGGCCACGAGCAAATATAGCCATGAACCTCCAACACTATATTGGCCAGTGTTTCAGTTTCATTGTCCAACCCCTGTATTTTGAAATCTGTGAAAATATGAACAATGTGAGTTGATAAGCACATGGCTTGCCAGGAGAATTGGACTGTTTTGTGTGTTGGCACACCTGTCTAAAACTGGAAGTAAAGGCACCCAGGTAGGCCACTATAGCAGCAGAGATGAGAATGTCTCCAGTGAGGTTGTTGTAGAGTTCACCTAAGTTGATGGCTGTTTCACTCCAGCGGGTCTTCTCTCCTCCCAACCCACCAATGAGCTGCTCTGCACGCTCTAGCTTTTTACTGCACAAATCCACCTACAGAAAAAAAAAATCACTGATGAAAATTCTGCAAAAAGAAAACATTGAATGCAGCCTTGTTGAGTATATGAGACTGCTTTCAAGTCTTTGAATTTTGAATCATTGTGTACATAACACATATTCCCTGTGTACAATATTGACTAAAGGCCAGTCTAATTATGTCACCATTTTCTGAGATAAAGCGGCATCATTTAGCAGCATAATTTAAAAACACGCTGAAACAGGTGTTGGCATCAAAGATACAGCAGGTTAAGTGTGGCTGTCATCTGTATTCAGAGATAATCAGCTATTCACATGGTTTAGAAAAGGACAATCAGATATGACTGCATCTATATAAAACATTTGTGATTATAAATGAATGTTTACTACACAAACATCCTTCTAAATAAAGCAACTAATTGAATGTCTGATCCACTAGTGCAGGCCCTCTTTTATCATCACAGAAAATGGATCTTTAAAACTACAGTTTGGCACCAGAGAAACATTGTCTTTGTTTGAAATGACAGAGTGAGCCTGCACAGCTACTTGCAGAGAGTGATGGGAGCTTGGCGCTTGGGCACGAAGCTGACAGCACAATCACTGAACAATCCAAACATCTTATTCACTCCCTGTGATGGTACTTCACTAATTCTTTGTGACACCGGTGCAACCGGCAGCATGACACTTTATGCTCTTTGAGATGAATTCCTCCATAATTCCTGTTCTTTCGAACTCATATCCCAAAGTGAGAAAACAATTTAAAAGAGACTGTTCCAGTGGAGCTTCAGGAAAAGCATAACAGTTTTGCCTTAGTGCATTCAAGTGCCTTGATTCTGGCCATGCTTGAGAGAGCATGGCATAAACAATTTCTAACCTCCAATAGGGAAAACAGACAACCTGAATTACAAACATGGAGAGAAAGGGGGAAAAAAGAAGAAGGAACATGAAAGGAAGTGAAATAGGGCAGAAAACGGCAGAAGGGCCTTGGTGATGCTTGGTTTACCCAAACACGCGCTAAACTGACAGGCAGTCTCTATAGACAAATGAGAACACTGTGTGTGTGTGTATGCATGTGCCCCTGTGTGTTTTCTGTGTGGGTTTAGAAACAAAGACTTCACTCTTACAACTTCAAAGTTCGAACATAAAAATGATCTGAAGGAAAGTAAACAAAGAAGAAAAGGAAAACATTCCCTCAACTCCTCTTGATGTAAAAACACAAACTAAATTCCTAAATAAACAAACTTCCAGCAAAAAGCGGACATTTTAACCGGGTTGGGCTGCACTGGAGGAGGTTACAAAGAATGTCAACAAAAAATAGTTGAACATGGTGTAATAACGCAAGCCTTCAGGAAAAGTGACAAACCGTTTGTTGATTGTCAGAGACTTGCGTAGCCTCTTTTGTGACTACTGTCCTCTGCTTACCTGATTTTCAAGGTCAGCCTTTTTGTTCTTGTTGGCTTCCAGGGTCTCCTGAAGTTTGGCCAATTTGTCCTGGACCTCCTTCAAAGCAGCCTGTTTCTTCTGGAGGCTCTCCATGGCCACCTTCAGCTTCTGTTCTGCCACTGCCAACTTCTCTTTCTTAGGGGCCACTACTTTTGCTACTCTGTGAAGGAAAAAAAGTTTGCACCATGAAATGGCTCTTGTTACTATAGATTTTTACACCTATAGTTTGTTAAGCTATAACTTACTTATCATAGGAGTCCATGGCACAAACCCATTTACAGAGCCCCTCTGCAGCAGCAGAGGCCGTGCGGATCTTCTCCGGAACAAAGTCTGGATTGGTGATGTATTTGTTGCGAATGACGCTCATGTAGTTGGCTGGAATATTGTCTTTATTGTACTCATGAAGGCTCTGGAGAAACTTCATATCTCCTAGCAGCTTTTTTGCTGGGCCCCAGAAGTCCTCCACCTTTTTACCAGAGCCTGAGGGATCTGGGATACGGTCTGGTTTTATGCCTTTCAGGATGCAGATAGCTTCCATCACCAGCTTGACACCAGCTGGAGGATTCTTCATGGCTTTAACTACAGTTATATCCTACAGAGGGTGACATAAGATTAATTTATTGGATATTGGTGGTATGCAATAGTTTAAAAAGTACATATGTGACCCTGGACCACAAAACCAGTCTTAAGTCGCTGGGGCAAATTTGTAGCAATAGCCAAATATACATTGTACGGGTCAAAATTATCAATAAAAACATTATGCCAAAAATCATTAGGATATTAAGTAAAAATCATGTTCCATTAAGATTTTTTGTAAATTTAGAACCACAAATGTATCAAAACTTAATTTTTGATAATATGCATTGCTAAGAACTTAGTTTGGACAACTTTAAAGGCGATTTTCTCAATTTTTTTTTTTTTTTGCACCCTCAGGTTCCAGATTTCAAATGAGTGTATCTCGGCCAAATGTTGTCCGATCCTAACAAACTATGCATCAATGGAAAGCTTATTTATTCAACTTTCAGAAGATATATAAATCTCAATTTTGAAAAACTGACACTTATGACTGGTTTTGTGGTCCAGGGTCACAAATTAAGAATGTTTCATCAAGTCACCAAGAGACACTGCTGGTATTTATTACTTAAAGGGATCGTTTACCCAAAAATGAGAATTCAGTCATTATTTACTCACCCTCATGCTGTTGTAAAGCTGTATATGTGAAACACAAATGACGATACTGAAATAATTTTGTATTTTCCCATTGTTGTTTTTAAAAGTATCTTTATTTAATATTTAAAAATATTTAATATTCCCTTTGTAAATTAGAAAACTTAATGTCAAAAATGTGTCCTGCATTTTTATGTCACTACCAAAACAGTGTATGTTTTAGTCCACTGGTTGAGACTGATTTTACCTAAACCCCTAAATTCCCCTAAAATGTTCCCCTCTCTTATACAAGGTGCAAGTAGATAGGTCCCATCATTTTGAGGTAAATGTGTACAGAAATCAGAAAAATCTGTGTGTAACTTTATGGAATGTCACTACCGAACACCTTTTTTCTGCAATTAAGCACAGTTTTAGGAGTTATTCCATCACATTTAGTTTTCATATGTGTACCACTGTTCAGAATTGTGCTAGCTAACCATGTGCTGAGTAGCATCTTTGAGCTAGGTGCGAAAGTAATCTCAAACTGTCACTACCAAAACATTTGGACTTTGTTTTTTTTGGGTTTTATCCCATAAAATTGTCACTACCAACACAGCCATGACCAAAACATGTCACAATTTTTTCGGTAGTGACAAAAGAGAACACGTATTGCTTTGTTTGTGGGAAATAAACTACATTTTAGTACAGTTATGCAATTTTTTTTTGTATTTTAATGTTTTAGTGCAAGTTAAAATTCTGTAATGTGATGTCGACAGCATGTTGCTACCAAAAATGTTCAGTCAGTACTGAAACATGGGACGCTGTGTCAAAAAAAAAAAAAAAATACTGAATTATCAACTAAGATGTTATGATAGTTTTTGGTTCGATGTATATTTAAACTAATGAATCCTTAACTCTGAAATCAGTATGATCAACTTTGTAAAATTGTTCAAATGTAATTGTTATTGATTTACCAAAATCTTATAGGTCAATATAACCCTTTTAATTAAATTATTATTACTGTGTTTCAGTAGTGATACATTTTGAGGAGAGGACAAATATTCTAAAACTTACTGAACTTTCAATATGAGAATTAACTGCACAATTACTAGAAACTGTACCATGGATATTATACAAATTGCATACATCATTTTTTTTTTTTTTTTGGAAAAATAATTTGGAGCAGTTCTGCAAAATGGCCCATATATATTTTTGTACATCCAATGGAAGTCAATGGTCACCAAAACACTATCAACAATTTTCAAAAATATCTTCTTTTGTGTTCCACAGCAAGTAAACTTTTGTAACGACATGAGGCGGCGTAAATCATGGCAGAATTTAATACTTTAACTTATACTAGAGTGTGGCCAAATCCAAAGCTCTTTGTTGCTATAAACATTTTGTATGCAGCATAAATAATAATTAGTCAGGTATAGTTTTCTCCCACCTGTTGGGTGAGCGTGTCCAAAGCAGCCAACGCAGCTTCCAGAATGGGCACAGCAACTGCCAGATCGGCGTCACATTCATCTTTAATGGCCTTGGCAGCCATTGCCTGCTCATTAGCCTCTGCTTCATCCACACGGACCACCTTCTCTGTCTTGGACACCTCCACAGACTCTCGCTGGATGACCAACATCATCTCTTCTACCTCTTTACTGGCCACACGCAGCTGAGGCTGAAGGGCCTCCAGCTCTATCTGCATTGTGGACACCTGAGTAGCAGCCGATTCCAACTTCTCGAGACCAACCTCATAACGACTCTTTAGCTTCATGACCTCACTGAAACAACAGAGATCAATAACAATAACAACATCATCATTACTGGCATATATAATACTTATCAAAGAAAGCCAAAATGTGACACAACCTAATTGTTCAAACCTAATCAGTCAGTGATTCCAATGTAAAGCTTCTAAGAATAGGATGAGAACTTACGTTCTTTTTCCCTGGAGTAGATGCTTAAACATAGAGATGAGCTCCAAATAGGAGGTTGGTGTGACATAGTTGTAGCGTTGCAGCTCCGAAAGAAAATGTGCAGAGAGATTGATGGTGGATGTGTGGAAGCTCTTGCACATGCTGATACAGCCTTCACGGGCAGTGTCTGTCATTTCAACATCTTCCAAAAAACGAGACGCCACAGCCTGCAGTGCATCTTCTGGCCAGCTCTTTTGAAACATAATGATTCATTACACTTTTAATCTTTGACTGTAACAGTGCAAAATTAAAATTAAACATTAAATAATTATTGAATCTTTCAAAGCCATTGTAGTTCTATCATGACACCTCTTTGAAGATTTGGATATGGCAATGTTAATGTATTTGTTCTTTGTGGAACAGATCTGCTACGCTGCTGCTAAATTGCTGCTGCCGTTGGTTATTGCTGCAGCAAGCAAGCACAGGAACTTGCTCCTGTTGAAACATATGCCGTTACAGTGCTGTGAGTATTGAGGACATACTACTGCACAAGTAGCATATTAACCTGTAGCAGATCTATAACAGGTGGAGCTGGGGAAGTGGAGGGTTTCAGAGGAACTCTAAAAATGCACTGTGAATGCTCTAGTGAATGCTAATTAGCCATTTAAATGTAAAGCAGCAATCTCATTGCTGTATATGCTGCATTAACTAATCAGCTTGTGCCAAGCAGTTTTTAACGATGTGAATATCATCAGCATGCTCCAACTAGAGTTTCATGACAAACCTTGCCATTTAATTTGTTTAACATTTCTATCATGTTTTGAAGAGATAAAGTCAAAACAAAACTGAATTGTTAACTAAAACAATTAATGTGAAGTACTAAAATAACAACAACAAAAAAAAAAAAACACAAAACAAAAAACAATTAATAAAATGACAAAAACACAACAAAATTACTAAAACTTTAACTAAAATTAAAATTAAAATCAAAAATGTCAATTAAAATACTTTAAAATTTCACTAGAAGCAAAAATAGTATATTAATGATACTAAAACTGTTCACATTCACACCAACCTGAAACCAGTCAATAGTGCAGCAGTTAATGAGAGCGGGGAAACGTCTCAGGCGGCTTCTGAAGGTGTCGCCAATAGGACTCATGGCCAGTACCACGTGTAACTGGCTGCGGCAGCGCTCCAAAAACATGTTGAAGAGCGCCAGTGGGCTGCCGTCCGTCTGCTTATCACGCTCACGCTGACGGTCCAAGACGCGCATGCGCTCACAAATCTCCTGCTTCTCATCTACGGCAAAGAGATTAGGAACCTCACCAGTGTTTAACAGGTTGCTCACATCCTCCAAAAAGGACTCCATCTTAATCTGGGTGTCTGTGAAAAGGAAGACTCCATGAGTTTCCCCAGATGTCGATTTTTGCATGATGAGTTTGAGGTCATCCCGCCACTCTGCAACTCCATAACTCTTGGAGATCTCCACCTGGAAGAGTTCGGATTCAGCCATGTGGGCGGCCAAGCGCGTCAATGACTGTCGGCCACTACCTCCGACTCCTACTAAGAGAGCGTGACCACGGGGCTGTTTGAGAATGCGGGAGATGCGGCATACGTGTTCAATGGCGAACCGGAAAAGAACAAGATTCATGGGAGCCTTGCTGATGTTGTTGTATTCTTCAAGATGGGTCTCCACCACCTGACGGAGCTTCTCGGGGTCACCCACTTCACGGTAATTGCGGTCCTCACCCTTGGGGTCATGGAAATCACAGAACATGAGGCTCCGAAGGTCATCCTCAGTTACATGGCCATCTGCGTCACTGTCTAGATGCTTGAAGAGCTGATGGAAATCTTCTTTCAGATAAGACTTGGAAACTTCCTGAAGGAAGCCTACCATCCATGCACAATCAGATGGATGCACTAAGCGGTCATAATACACCCTCAGGACCTGCAAGAGAGGAGCGATCCACATTAGTTTCTTGTTCTTAGTTATGATATGACCTATTAAACTACAGGTGGTTTGCAGTTACCTCATGCACCCATAAACGTTTGATGGCTGTAGGGTCATCTGCCGTCTCCGGTCGTGATAAGCAAATCCCCTGGATGACGCGTGAAAAATCTCGAAGGTTGAAGAGGTAGTGGGACTTGGCTGGGGTTGGTAGGAGGTTCTTAGTAGCCTCCTGGTACACAGACATGGTGGCACTGATGATCTGAGAGGTGACGCTGGCAAACGGTTTGGGAAATGGAAATCTGAAAGCAGGCAAAAACAGGACATTTTTTATATAATGAATTTGTTTAATAAAGGATTAGTTCACTTCCAGAATAAAATAAAACCTTGATATTTTACTCACCCCCATGTCTCCAAGATGTTCGTTTCTTTCTTCAGTCAAGGATTTTGGCAATACAGTGGACAACGGAAGGTCTAAACTGCAGTTTCAGTGTAGCTTTAAAGGGCTCTACACGATCCCCGCCAAGGAATAAGGGTCTAATCTAGTAAATCAATCAGTCATTTTCTTTAAAAAAAAAAGAAAAATTTCTATACTTTTTAACCACCACTGCTTTACACATTACATAATCATGCTAGAAAGTCACGCATTGTTAGTTCTCCATCTGTGTACTTCGGTCCTCCAACTTAAAAACTGCCCAACATCGTTGTTTTTCCTTTTTTTGTAAAGGGCGTTTGACTGTCTTTGCATGTTCGCTTTGTAATCACTAGGTTGGCATGCGTGATTATGTAATGCGTGAAGTCGAGTTAGTGCGAGATGAGCATTTGTGGTTAAAAAGTATATAAATTCAAATTCATTTGATAAGACCCTTATTCTTCAGCTGGGATTGTGTAGTGCATTGAAACTCTCTGGCCACCACTGAAGTTCACTATATGGACAAAAACGCTGGAATGTTTTCCTCAAAAACCTAATTTCTTTTTGACTGAAGAACAAAAGACATGAACATCTTGGATGACATGTGAGTGAGTAAATGATCAGTTAAATTTTTATTCTGTAAGTGAACTAATCCCTTAACCACATGTTCAAGGGCCTCCATGATCCTATTACCTATGGAGCATTACCTTATGGTCAAGTGCCAGTCCAGAATTCTAGAGAAGATGGTAAACATGGTTTTGTCGTCAAATTCATTAATGGTCACTGTGTTGAAATGACGTAAAAATCGAGGAGTCACGGGGTTCCTACCTCCACCTGCACATGACAATGGACACAAGGAGATGTAAAAGCAGACTTGTTATCCACTGTTTAAAGCATAAAACTTGGTTGATTAAAAAAAATTAAATCTCAAAGATGCATACAACAATGATTTGCTTCCTAAAGCTTGGCACATTTGTTTTACTATATCTACTAATATTTCATACTTTCTTTGATTTATGTGAATTATATTATTTTATCATCTTTATTATTTTCAGTAGCTTACCAATACTCCAAAACAATTTTGGCTTGTAATACTGTACAAAACACTGCTCTGAAAACCATTTGCTCTGAATAAAATTAGCATTAGTATTAGCATATATAAATGACATGAACTCACCAGGTGGACCCATGGCACACATGATCTGGATGTCCACTAAGTTGATCATGGAGCAATCCTTCAATTCATACCAGTTCCAGTGGTCGAGCCACTGACGCAGGAGCTCCACTGGAGGCTGGGCTCCATAGGTCTCTCTTGCTGGCATATTCACATCGTCCACAAACACCACCTGATCAAAAGGCAAATTAAAAGTTAAAATAAGTAAAAAACAATTTTTTTTAACACTAATGTTAATGTAATTTGATGCTGTAATTTTGAATGTTGGACGATAATGTGCCGTTTTAAATGGTGATTAAATACAGGTGAACTGTATTTTTCTCCCATTTAGTTTTGAGGCAATTAAGAACTCATTTTCATGTTGCAGTTAAATTTTTAGGCACAAATTATGGTCATAAATGGATTTTGAAATTCTATGAAGAATCGCTTAGCAAAAATTGATTGAGATTTAATCATAACTACTCTAATAACAAAAAGGGTAATAAAAAGATGCTTAAATTATACCATTTTCTTTCCCAGTGGAGGGCCAAACACTCCTTTCCTTCTCTTATCAAGTTTAGACATAATAATGTTTTGGGTCTGTGCTGCTGTTGTTTGGGCTGAGAAGTTGATCAGCAGAGGACTGTACACATCCTTCTCCAGATGATTCAGCAAAAAGTCCTGTGGGGGATTTGGAGACACTTAATTAACTCTAGTTAGCAGATGTTGCATCAAAATCCAACTGTTAGAAGTGTTGAGAAAACTGTTTCTACTGTGAGCCTGTCACTACCATCATAAAGGATGCTATAAGTAGTACATGGGTCTCTGAAACAGTTTTATGTAACCTTTGTACCTGACATAATCATGCTTGCATTTAAACTGAGAAACATACAAACTGAATATATATCTCTTAATAGTTTAACAGTTGACCTACAGGATGAAAATCAACAACATGCATAATCATCACAAAAGCTCTTATTATGAAACTGCCATGTGTCAACTAATTAATGTAAATATATGCAAGTTTCAGAGAGACCTCATTCATTATAGTTTACAGAGCCTGTGAGTTGCTCCACTTAAGCCTGACACATACAAGCTCTTTCATTCCTTAAAACTCGGTGAAAGAGCCATGTGGCAGAGTGTGCAAAATGATGATTTAATATTCATGTTCTAAATGGGGGTGATGAAATCATCGGCACCTGCAGGCATTTTAAACTTACAACATACACACTTCCAGAGTCCTTCAAAATTTTGCCAAAGAATCAAAAGGGGGAAATAGTAAATGGAAAGAGGACGCAGAGGGACCTACGAAGTGAGGGGGTAAGAGAGTAGAAAGAATGAAGGAAGCATATTAAAACAAGTTTTAAAATAAATGGTGATTCAGATAAGATCGATTTTTAATC
The DNA here is from genome assembly GCA_033026305.1 of Cirrhinus molitorella. NCBI lineage: Eukaryota > Metazoa > Chordata > Actinopteri > Cypriniformes > Cyprinidae > Cirrhinus > Cirrhinus molitorella. The sequence goes on along the minus strand of CM065122.1, from coordinate 22,744,259 downwards.
ATTACTCAGTCTATTCAGTCTTTTCGTAACACAAGATCTGATGTCTAAACAGGCTTGCACACATCACCGTTGTGATGGAATAGATTTTGTGTTGATGTTGTACATGTGTATTTAAAACAAAAGCATATTGATTCTGGTAATAGATGAAGCTGTTTGGCTGTTTGGCGACCAAAATGAGAGCATTAAGTGTGTTCGTCTTTTGTAGAAAGATGTACAGTATGCCATAATTGGTCTCAAACAGTCATACTTCAATGCATACATGTACAAGATCATGTAAGAGGTTTCATGCTCAGCTAGACAATGTGGTGTGTAGATAAAGACAGTTGCATCATCCACCTATTTTATTTTAAACAGGAGCATCTGTGGCAGTCCTGTTTCACAAGTTCAAATCCTGACTAAATATGTAACACCTTAGTAAACTTTTTATATTCCAAAAAAGCAGCATGTCTCAGTAAGTTTCGAGCTGCATGAGGTGGGAAGATGATGACAGCAAATGATCTGTTGAAAGTGACACCTTTTCTTTTTAATGTACAAATAGAATATTAACCTGGTAAGGTGTCACAATTCAAGAATTGTGTAAGACTCAATAGTTATTAATTTTGGGACATTGGCTAAAAATGGAAATGCCAAGATGCACTGCATGACATAAACTGTAAAAATGTGCATAAAAGCTTGTGCGCTCAATTGAGTGGGATCTTTTATATGAAAAGACAATATGCATAAACTATGCTGGAAACACATTTACTGAATAAATTGGTCAGTGTGCATCAAAACAAGTCATGTGATGAGATTAGAATTTATAACCAGCGCACCAATCTCATCGACCACCATCTTAGATATTATTTTAATAATTGACCCTTCGCAAAACTCACCCTGTTGCTGTTGTTATGTCTGCTAACAATGCCGCTCTCACACTGCACATCATGTTCTCATACGGTGAAAAATACATTGTGGAACAATACGCAGACAATCAGGCAATGACTTTGCAGGCAGCGTTTCTGCACAAAAGCACCTCATGAATCTGATGTCGGACAGCCTTCTGAGGCAGCATAACGGTTTAATGATCTACAACAAACTAGAATGAGTTTTGATGATAACTGAACAAATATTTAATTACTATAATACAGATTTTTCACTAGAAATAATATCAAAACTGCAAAAAGTTAGACAAAAACTGACCACCAAACACAAAATCTTTATTTTTTAAGCTCAACCGGAATGGAATGCACAGGTTTGTGGGATATCAAAGGCAGCGATGGATACATCTATGCTGCCTTCAAAATTCGATCAGAAGAAGGTACCTCCGGAGACAGGAAGTGAAGCAGAATTTGGATTTCGTACATGCCTTGATGCCTTCTTGCCTTAGAATGCTGGCTCCGAAGGCTTTCGGACGCAGCCAAGGTCTCAGCTTTAAAATGCTGTCATCTTTTTCCCAAAAATAAATATAATTTTGTATTGAGACAGATCACTGTATTGCCTTATTAGATCAATCGACATGTGAACCGATCGTCTTTTCTTATTTACTTAAAGCACGAAATAAACATGAATGCACATCAGAGAGTATTTTATTTCAACCGCAGAAAGAGGTCAGTACACACAATTTTTCAAGTTTAAGTCCATCAAGTTAATCTACTCTCCTGTCTGGTGTGTTTGTCGGACAAAATGGTGGATTTTATGTTATGATTGGTCAGATCACCTGTCAATCAAGCTGTTTGTGAATGGTCAATTGTTAAATGCCTAAGCCAACATCCATAATTAAAATTACTTGGTATAATCACCTCCCATAATTTTATCACACAACTGCATTCTTAAACATCAGGCCTCCGAAAGCAAGATAACATGACAGCATTTGCTCTTTTATTATTATTGGTACTAATTTTGTGCATATGTTAAATTCGCAATTTTGGATGAAAACAGCTAACGTGAACTGATTAATACTAAAATGAGTTCTAATCATTAAATCGCTCTGTATTAAAGTAAACTCTCCTTGTAGCACAATCAGAATTATGCAGGAACTATAAAATATATCACGGAATGCACAAAATATTCTAAAGTAGAAGAGTCCATTTAATATGCTATTTTATATAATTTATTGTTTTAAAAAAGTGTTAAAAGTTAACATATCAACTAATGTCCCTACTCATACACTACTACAGTCAGACCTTGTGTCATTCTCACCTGATAATAATGTGGCTCTTTTCTTAGCAAATATTGCTGTATGTGATTTAATGTGCCATTATTTTGATTAATTAATGAGCACATCACATAATTATTTCAATTATTTTTTAATTGATTGACAGCCCTATTCTAAATATATTCCTGAAGAGTCATTGGTAGACTTATATTCATTGTGTTTAAAAAAAACACACTGAAACACTCACTAGAATGTAGACGCTTTTGCCAGTCCCCGTGGGGCCGACAAAGACGGTGGGCTTCTGATGAGTGATGAGCAGCTTCATGAGAGCAGTGTAGCGTACAGTGTTCTCCGTAGGCACAATTATTTCGTTGAACTGCACATCTTTAGGGATGGGGGGCAAAGCCTTCAGCTCCTCTGTCCACAGCTCCCATCTGCCTGGACCCTGTTGGAGTATCACTGTTCATGTAAACCATTTTTTTAAATGAAAAACAGTTTCAATAAATCTTCTTGTTAGCTTTTTTAATGGTGTTTTGTTCTGCTGTCCTACTGTGCGTCCTAAACTGCAGTGTATTAACGCTGCATTGTTTTCAACTCCACTATCATGACACCCTCTGAAATTTCTTCACAGTGCACTCCTTGTAGAAGCCGAATATACACCACAAAAAGAATTATGAGCTTGTTCATGGTTCTGTCTGTTCAGAAAAAGGCTTTTATCTACAGCAGAAAAATGTAAGCAATGGATAATCCATTTCTTCTCTAATAAATGACATTTTCAGCATTTAATGAGGCATGAAATTGGCAAATTAGTCCAGGTTATGCCTGAAGTTTTATTACACAGAGATAAAGCTTGTGATTTACAACAAATAATAAGACAGATTACCTCATTCAGGATGAGGAGGGTGTGCTTCCTGGGCAAGTAGTGAATTTCCTTATTAGTATTTCAGGACGAAAAATGCAATAATCAAATTCACATGCCTCAAGCTCCAAGAATTAACTGGTTGATTTTACACTTTATATGTATTCTAAATATAGAGCTAGCCAAGATGGCATTTTAATCCTAAACCAGGCTGGAATTGCACAGCTGCTTTCTAGAAAGCCAGAATGGAAAAAAGACTTTGATAAGAAATGAGAAGCTGCAGAAAAGTGGAGATTTAATTAGAGAAGGTTCAAACGCTCACTGATGCCTCAAAAGGAAACAATGCATTAAGAACCAGAGGGTGATTACTTTCTGAATTTGAAGATTGGGTTAAATTTGACAAAAAAAAAAAAAAACAACATATTTCGTCTTCTGGGAAACATGAGAGTATCTTCTGTAGCTTCTGAAGGGCAGTACTAAATACAAAATAAAATGATATTTAGGCAAAATAAGAAAAATGTACACATCTGCATTCTGTTCAAAAGTTTACACCCCTGGCTCTTAATGCACTGTTTTTCCTTTCTGGAGCATCAGTGAGCATTTGAAACTTCTGTCATAGTTATATGAGCATATGAGTCCCTCAGTTGTCCTCAGTGTGAAAAGTTGGATCTCAAATTCATACAGTCATTACTGGAAAGGGTTCAAATACACAAAAATGCTAAAAAAAAAATGCTAAAAAAAATGCTAAAAAAAAAAAAAAGATTTTGTGGGATCCGAAGGATTTTTCTGAAGAACACGACAAAAAAGGGACTCATGGACAACTATCACTACACAGAAAAAAACAGCTGTGGATCATTCAGCACAGTATTAAGAATCAAATGTATAAACTTTTGAACAGGGCCATTTTAATAAATTCAAATATTATTTTCTCTTGTGGACTATATGTATGCAGCTTTTATTCTGCAAGGTGTATATAAACATTTGACCTCAACTGTAAGTGACTTGATAAGGGAAAATGTGTATCTTAGGTCCTATATATTTAAATATATAAAAACTAACCATGCTTTATTTTAAATGGTCCTTTAATTTTTTTTTTTAATTATTAATAATCCATGTACTGAAATAATATAAGGACTAAAATGTACAATAATTATTTAAAAATGATCAGAATGGGGTTTAGACACATGCATGACTAGATTAGATGGAGTACAGCGTTTCACAGGACATCAACTTTCAAAAAATATTTCACGTCAGCTACCTAATTACCCCCCCCTAAAAATTAGGACAGGAAAAAAACCTTCCCAGAAGAGTCCAATCTGTTTCTCTCTACATATCCGTCCAAGTGTGTTAAAGAAACTTCCTGACCTCTTTGAGGAAGCGGTATTCATAGAGCGTGCCCTCAGTGGGTAAAGGCACCGTCAGCTGCTTGGCGGGAGGCTCCACGTGCTCCAGGATTCCATGGCGTGTGCGTGTCTCTTCACTAAGGCCACCTGCCAGCATCTCCCTCACCAAGCCATCAAACTTTACCCTTCCTGCTTCAGTGCAGCTGGCCCCGACTGACCACACAAGGCAAAAAACAAAGATGCCCTATACATGAAGAGAGAAAAACAATGTTTTCAGGAAGTAGGAGAGGTCAAAGATAGTGGCACTTTTTTGGCTAACAAACAGCTCAGTAAGATCTTACTGTTGACCTTTGATAAGCCCATATATAGGTATCATATATTGGGTTTTTAATAAACATTCTAAATCATTACTTCCTCCATTGCTTTGTTTAATCACTATGACGCACTTGACTGCTGACCTTCCCGGAGCTACTAATCCAATCAATTATTCATAAATATTCCTTTACAAACTCAATTGCACCTTTTAGATCAATCTGCTGCAGCAATGACAATCTATACAAACACTGCCGCCATTGATTTAGGGCAAAATGCTTTGTGCTGTTTTGGCGTAAACAAACAAACTACAAAAAAAAGCTTTAGGAATGTGCAATACTCTGATGACCAACTAGGAGGAAGCAAATAAAGTCATTCCTATCTGGGAGGAGGGAGCGTTTCTAGACATTGATCCTGTACCAGCTAATCAATGAGACTCGCCGTCTAGGTTGGCACTTTTTGATCTACTGATATGATCTCCGTCTCAGAGGAGCAGGTGGAGAAAGATTATTACCTTTAGAGGAGAAATGCAGACAGTATTGACAGACTTCAGACAGCACAAACAAATGGCAAAAGTCGCCTTTGGCTTAAGAGATGACCTTTCAGGGCACTAAAGCTAAGAGCTATTTGCAAGAAGCAATTAAAAAGGACAAATTTGCAGTGGACCACACAAACTGGAAAAAACTTCCCTTGTATGCTTGAGATGAAAATGAAATTAAAAGATGAGGTTCTTGAGATACACTATATACAGTATAGGCATTTCTCCTGTGCATTTATAACCTGCAACACCCTCTCTATTGATCAGTTATATTGAAACAATTGATACATATTAAAACTCTGGAACATACTAATTTATCACAATTAGACTTTGACATTTTCTGATGAATGTGTTCTAATGTGTTGTGGAGGACATTGCTATGTGCTTCCTTGGTTTTTAGTCAACTGCCTCAGTGTGGGCTCAGCACAAGTATGGATCGATTTCTGCTACATAGTAAAAGCTGCAAGCGTTGAATGTCCAACATTGCACAATTCATCTTTTTTAGTTTTTATCTCCTCACCTCAAGCCAAGAGCAGACATCTCTCTCATTCATCCCCTTCATCTGGCTCTCCTCTCGAAACTCATCCATCATGCAGTCCATCAGATTCATCAGAGACCTCACCAGGCTTGTGTTGGACGTAGGAGATAATTCCTGAATGCCCACACAAAACACACTCCATTAGTCTGGACCAAGAACCCGTGGCTAGATGATTAGTGGTATGCCATTAAACTGGGCAAAACTATCTTAAAGTACGCAAGACATGCTGTGATATTGGTCTGCAATGTGAGATAATAAATAATAGCTTAATAATGGCTAGACAAAAACTGACTAACAAGGTAGAAGACCAGAAATGCAGCAGTAAATGAGTGAAAGAAAGCGCTAGTCTGTCTGACAAAAACTGTATTAACCAAAGTGCACTGTAAGCACCAAGAGACAAAACAGGACTGTCAGGAAAAGTAGTATTTAAAAAAAGAAAGCACATAATTAACGCTTTATCCCATTCTGAGGACAATGCATGCATGCAAGCACAAAAGAACCCCTAATTGCAGAAGCCTGTGATTATTGGGAAAGAAAATGGTGTATGTAATGTAACAATTTCTTATTCATTCCAGACTCTTAGGACCAGTTTTACTAACAGCTTGCGTCAGCGCAAAGTGTCGTTTGCCGTTAAAATAGTCCGGTCGGGAACGCAACGCATTTACTAACATTTGCACACGTCAAATTACTGGTATCTGCAGCATTATTTAAAGGAATAGTTCACCCAAAAATGAAAATTTCCCCATGATGTACTCACCCTCAAGCCATCCCAGGTGTATATGACTTTCTTCTTCCAGACAAACAGTCGGAGTTTTAAAATTTATCCTGGCTCTTACAAGCTTTATAATGGTGGTGGATATTGGCTATTATTTTGAAGCTCCAAAAAGTGCATATATCCGTCATAAAACTAACCCATATGCCTCCAGAGGGTTAGCACATGTCTTCTAAAGTGGGGTTTATAAAAACAAATGTTTCTAGTTTTAAAATTATAAACTCAAATCACTGACTCCCATCAACGGCCGTATGCGTGTTCACGAGAGAGAGGAGTTCAAGCTTTTCCATGACCTCTGACTGTGCTTTTATAAAATTGCGCTCTAACACTAATTTGCCCTGTTTAGTAAAACTGGCCCTTAAAGTAATAATTATGCATTATATAAAAACTAATGTGTGTCTTTCTTATAGTATCAGTGCATTTTTATGACCAGAGGTCACAAGTCTCAAAAAGAAAGACCAGGGAAAAGATAACAAGAAAATATAACATTAGTGAAGAGATGAACTAGAGTTAGAACTGAAAAGAGCTTATCGTACTTCAATTTTTGTCTTGTTTCGAGTCAAAATATCTAAAAATTCTTAACTCAAGCAAAAAGACATAAGATATTTTCCATAAAACAAGCTAAATTATCTGCCAGTGGGGTAAGTTAAATACTCTTAAAACAAGATCTCTGGTAATTAGGACCTGAAGCAAAGTTGAACGGTCTTGTATTACCCTACCCTTATTTTGAGCTTAAAAGAATATATGGAACTGATTGAAATTATTTGTCAGAGCTTTACATTTTTTGAATGTGCCATTTAATATCAATTTAAAGGGATAGTTTACCCAAAAATGAAATTTCTGTCATTAATTACTCACCCTCATGTCATTCCAAACCTGTTAGACCTTCATTCAGATATTTTGGATGAAATCCAAGAGCCTTCTGACCCTCCATAGACAGCAAGGGTCCTACCACGTTCAAGGTCCAGAAAGGTAACAAGAACTTTGACAAAATAGTCCATGCGACATCAGTGCTTCAACCATAACTTTATGAAGCTACGAGAATACTTTTTGTTGTGCAAACATTTAAAATAACAACTTTATTAACATTTCTTCTCTGCATCACCCTAGCAACATTTTGTCATGGTACCTTTCTGAGCATTGAATGTGGTAGGACGCTTGCAGTCTATGGAGGGTCAAAAAGCTCTTGGATTTCATTAAAAATATCTTAATTTGTGTTCCGAAGACGAGCAAAGGTTACAGGTTTGGAAAAGCATAAGGGTGAATAATTAATGACAGAATTTAAATTTTTGCTTGAACTATCCCTTCAAATCAATGTGCAGCTCTTAATATTAGAGATGCATTTCAATTCTTTGGCAAAGCAAGGCAAGTCCTCATTATCTGTAGCACAGTTACAGCTGTACCTTAGTGCCTTTGCGGATGAGCTGAAGACATGATGGCAGCATGCGGTCAAAGAGGCTAGTGATGAGGTCTTTGTGCATGGAGCTCAGAGTAGACGGCAAAGTGTTGAGCCAAGACAGCATCAGAGGCCGCCATCCCAACATGTGAGGCTCCATGTAGATCATACCACAGCGAGACACCTGCACAGAAAGTCTCAGCTTGATAAAAGAATAAAATATAATAGTCACTTTTGATCAATTTAATAAAAAAGGTTTTACTGACCCCAACTTTTTGAACCTTCGTAACATTTGACTAGATAATGTGACTTTTGTAAATATCAAAGCGATGCAAACAAACAGCACTCAAGACCACAGTAGTCCTTTCTAAAGGATGTGGACGCACAACTCCAAAGTGTACAAAACTTTTTATATATTACTTAGCCATCTGGAATGGTGCGTAGTTCAAACAAACTGCATTTTATTCATCTGTACGGCAGCTGCACTGGGTTACTCATAAAGATAAAGGTCTTCTGTGCTTAATGGTTTGATGAATTGCACATCATCAAGGTTACGTGATGGAAACAGCTGTCAGAAACCAGCTCCCCAGAAAGGACCGTGTGAATAGTAGAGGTGTAAGTGAATTGCAAACTGGGCGCTTATGCACAGGTGTTAAGCCGGAGGAGACATCTGGGGCAAGCATGACCTCAAGAGCATGTTAGCTTGTTCAACTGAATTCTCATTGAACTTTGGTCTAGTTTGCAGCAGGCCATGAGTCAAGCATCAATATATAAAAAGGACGAGAGCAAGACAGAAATTGCAAGAGACAGATACGAGCCAAAGGGATATGGTTTATGCTATAGCCAGACGTCTTTCGTCTTCTGTCAAGATATTTGTGCAAATTTGATCTCTGTCTCACTCTTTCCCTCTGGCTCTGTCTCCGGCTTCTACTTTGATCTGATCTGGTGACGTGTCGCAGACAATACAAAAACACACACACACATACACTTTGATTTTTTCACACTCTTTCCGTTTTCATAACATGATTGTTTAATCTCTGTCATCATCACCCATTCTTTTGAATCAGAACCTTCTGCCCACACTAGGCCAGAGAAAGCTGGTTTCCTCAGGCTGGGGTGCATGAAGCAGTGGCTCTGTCAGATACAAAGCCATTTTAGGAGAAGACGCAGAGATAAATAAGGGGAGGAAATTGCGTTGGTGTTTCTGAAAGAAAGAAATCCAGTAGCGACATGCCATCATGCCATTCTTGAGTAGGCTGGGAGAGGGGGGGACATGGTGTGGGTGTGTTATTGCCAGTGAATTGGTAAGTCCTCTTTTGACAGGTTTGCTGAATGACAACAACAATCTCATTTGATGGTCTACTTTTTTTTGAAACCCAAAACATCAAAGGCAGCCTCAGAGATGTCTAGTCTGATAAAGATATAACAAAATGAACGGGGAAAACTGAGGATATATTTTCATCAAATTTCATCATTTTTTAGACTGTACTTTATTTAAAAGAAATAAATATGTGCACTGTAGGTTTGCCTTTGTAGGTGGAATATATTAAAGGAATATATTATTGGACTACATTGCGAATGCCTGCTGCAGTGATCCCAAAGTTAGAAACAAGTAGATGAAGTTTTTTTAATAAGATTTGTGATCCTTACAGTCTTTCGATCTCTCTTTTCACTTGTTCCAAAGTTCACATAAAACTGACAACGTGCCGGCAGACAAGACAGAGCAGGTTACTTTTGATATGAAACAAGGTCTCAGCTTTAAAATGTTGTTATTTTTTCAGAAATTCAATAAATGCTGTTTTGTGGCTCTTTTGCCTTACTAGATTAATCGATATATGAACCGATCGTCTTCTCTTATTTACTTAAAGCACAAAATAAACACGAAAGAACATCAGAACGCATTTTATTTCAACCACGGACATCAATACACAGGATTTTTCAAGTTTAAGTACACCAAAGCTAATCTACTATCCTGTCTGATTTGTTTGTCAGGCAAAATGGCGTATTCGGTATTATGATTTGTCAATCATAATGTGAAGGGTCAAATTGAACAACAATACGTCACAGAGTGACCTCTTAGCCAAATTAAAATAACACCTTAAAACAAACCTTTTAAGCCACAAGGTTGCACCATTGCAGGAAAGCGCAATAGACTGTATATTTTTATATTTGTGACCCTGGACCACAAAACTACAAGTCATGAAGGTCAATTTTTACATCATCTGAAAGCTGAATAAATAAGCTTTTTTGTATTGACTTATTGTTTGTTAGGATAGGATAGGATAATCTAGAATCTGAGGGTGCAAAAAATTACAAATATTGAGAAAATTGCCTTTAAAGTTGTCCAAATTAAGTTCTTAGCAATGCATATTGCTAATCAAAAATTATGTTTTGATACATTTACGGTAATATATACTTATGGAACATGATCTTTGCTTAATATCCTAATGATTTTTGGCACACAGTAAAAGAAAAATCAATAATTTTGACCCATACAATGTATTTTTGGCTATTGCTACAAATATGAAGATGTCACCAGAGCGTGATGCATCATATCTCAACTGCTGCAGTATCTCAAAAAGCTCTGCATGCTCAGTGTGACCACAAATCTAAACATACTTGCTGAACCACATTGCTATCTTCGAAATAATCATCTCACCGTGGCTGGCGAAGCTACTTCCAGGTCCATGGGTTCAAAGATAAGACTCATCTGCGGGGACATCTGGATGATCTCTCCACTCATGAGACAAAGCTTCTTGTTGTCATCCAGTACAGTGTTCATGTTCTCAATCCACACTGCATCCACAGGCCCATCAAAAATCAGCCACTTTCTGTCAGGACTCTGATGGGGAGGCAGCAGACAGTCACTTCAGAAACACTGAACATCTAACTTTAACTTTGCTGTGTGTGCTGTGGCTATGTCTCAATAAAATAGGTAAAATTGCACATTATGGGGTTTTTTTTTTGACACTTGAAAGATTAGAGCTAACTTGCACTTGCTGTAGAACAATGAAATATGACTATCCTAGCATTTTCTAAAAGATGTTCTGACTAATCTTGGATGTTTGAAGTGAAAAATTATGATATCTAACATTTCTTAATTCCGAGAAAAATGCTTGTGTTGTTTTATCCTAGTTCTTTCCACAAAACGTTTTTCCCACTAAAGTGAATTCAAATTGTAACATGCCTTCATAGCCTTAAGCAAAAAAAGCAGCAATCAAATATGAAACTAAGTGTGAAGCAAACATTTGACACCTGTCTGCTCTTATTATGTTCCTTTTTATTCCTCAATTACAGTTATTATAGGATCTAGGTTTGTTGCTGTGCCAAAGACAATGCTCTACCGTGTCTTCTGGCGATAACTGTTTTAATGCAAACATTTCTATTGTAAGCCAGTGAAACAAAGCTTCAAACTGTAATCCTTTGGGAATGCAGTTATGACTGCACTCTGAACAACATCAAAGTCAGCACATAAAAGTAGTCACAGATTTAGGCTTAGTGTTACCATGGTGAAAGAAATATAAGAGCTGCATTTTTCAAGCAGACAGCAGCACTATGTGAATGTTCTTTGTTTGGAGATGGCTTTAAATTGATGCCAATGAATTCAATGTTCATTGTTATTTATGCATCTAGTAGTGACTTCAATATTTTTCTGTACATGGAGAGACATTGCATCTGGGTTCTACGTCAGAACGCTGCATGCGTCATGGTACTCTCATTGAAAATGCGTCGAAGACTGATGCGAAAGAGAAGAAATTGCCATTAGACAAGACATTATTTTTGTTTTCTTTGTGCACAAAAAGTATTCTTGTAACATCAAAACATTATGGTTGAACCACTATTTTAACAATCTCCTTACTACCTTTCTGGGCCTTGAACATGGTAGTTACATTGCTGTCTATGCAGGGTCTGAAAGCTCTCAGATTTCATCAATAAATATTTTAATTTGTGCTCCAAAGATGAAGGTCTTACGGGTTTGGAACGACATGAGTGAGTAATTAATAACAGAATTTTCAGTTTTGGGTGAACTATCCCTTTAAAGAAATGTAATGGATCTAAGGAAAGATGGATGAATGGAGGTGTAGATGGATAGATGTACGGATGAATGGATGGACAAATAAGATGATTGGAATGGTAACTGTACCTGTGAAGTGGCGAATGCTCTATAGCTGACAGCCAAGATGCCATCTGACCACTCATGGGACACAGGATCAAACTGTCCATACAGCTGGCCCATAGTGATAGACTTTGGGTTGATAACAGTGATCTGAACTCTGTTCTCCTCCATCAGACTCTGCATTCAAAACAGGTCAGGTTTGACTGATACTATAACACTTCCACATCTTTTTGCAGCACTGTTTTCAATTGCATCATATTAGCATGTGTACGAATGTGATTCAGCGCAGTGATTTATAGAAGTACCATCACTAAATGTGTTGTCTGTTCTCTGAAAACACAAGAAATCCCATTTGCTTTCTATAAAACATTTCACAGACTTTTTAAGCGTTCTATTATGCAAAAAGAGCAGTTTATATTGTGGTATTGTGATACAAATTCACATCCAGCTGGAACTGCTTGAGAAATGTGGGAGTCTTTGAGACTCACATCCTCTGGGTACAAGAAAAAAGTACTCGAAAACAGTCAATAAGTAGGATAAAAGAACCAAAGTTTGAATCTTATGTAACAGACATACAATGCTGAATGTGGAAAGTTCTACTCCCACTGTGACTATTTGAGAAGCACTAGTTTTTTGTAAACAGTTGTCCATTTACAGCACCTTCTCACAGATGTCATTCAGGGCTGCGGCGAGCACACGGTAGGCAGACGTCTTCCCGCCAAAGGGCTCTCCCACCAACATGAAGCCGTGACGCACAATCATCATTTCATAGATCTGCAGGATCTTCTCAGCAAAGAAGTCAGTGACCTGCAGGTTCATCTTAGCGCTGTTTTCCTTTATAGCCTCAAGCAACACGCTGTAGTCTGGTTTTGGAAGCTTGATTCCAGGGAATAGATCGGAAGTGATTCCCTGAACGGATTTACAGTGACTGAGATGTTATTGAATATTAATTGAAGAAATTAAACATACATCTTAATGAATGCATTTTTGTTGGTATATGTAGGATATATTTATATACAGATGTAGTACCTCAAATAATGGAAGGTCATGAGCCAGAAATTTCGGGAGGTTAACATCAATAATTGATCTCAGCAGCAGAATATCCTCATTCTCCTCTGGAAACTTCAGCTGTGACATGTTAAACACAGGGAGAGAAAGAGGTTTGACACTCAATAAAAGATTCGCTTGTGCCGTCACTTTTCCAAGGTCTCCAGGGGGAGAGTGGCATTCAGCCACATTGTCTTTGCTCATTCTTTACCATCACAGTCATTTGCAACTCAGACCTGAGGGGTTTAGAGCATGCCTTTGTCTCCAGAAGTAATTTCAAGATGGCAAAAGAGTGCAGTCTCAGGTGTGATGGTGCAAAGATTGCTGTGAAAATGACACAGGCGTATTCATTTCTGAGAACGGCGGAGATGACACAAGCAGGCGCTATTCAAATTTGGCAAAACGAGGAAAGCGAGTGGGAGCTGCCAAGGTCAGCTTCCTCCTCTGCCTATTTCAGCACTGTGAGATTCATTTTTGTGGCTTAATATTTCAGGTTCCTTATTATCATACTATAAACACATTAGTAAATCACATCCGGTAAAATACAAGTTGTCACTCCTTTCTTAACCCTTTAAGAACTGTCACTCCCTTTTTTAACACAGACGTGAAAATGCACTTTCCAAACGTACATTTTTATAATTCATGAATGAAGGAAATGAATTTGTAATATGATTTGGATGTACATTGTCTGATTTTAAAATGTTTTTTCAAAGGAAGAATTTTGAGATTTTAAGTTTTCTACTGATATATAATTTCTTCTAAAGCGTGATAGAAAAAAGGCAATTAAGAAAGTCTTATTGTGATAAAGGTCAGAACTCCTGATTTTTTGAGGTGCACTCTTGTCATAAATTAATCTATTACTTTTTCTACATAATTTGTAACACAAAACGGTGATCAAATATCTATTTATATCTATTTTTTTTTCCCGCTGACGGGACGGTGACTGTTAAAGGGTTAAGCACTGTTATATACACACAATATTTTGGCCAGTGAATGGATTCCACAAATCAAATTTTCCTTGATATTTTGAATGTTAAACTGTTAAAACAGTACACTTCTTTCTCAGTGATAAAAGGCAGTATATGTACTATATAGATGCTACTTTGAAACTATGGCCATGAGGACAATTAGGAAACAAGGACAAACTAGTATTAGTAGCATTAGTATTTATTAGTAGTAATTAGTATACTGTAGATACTTTCATTCTTAATTCACTGCAGCTCTGGATACCGTCACCAAACCTATTTCTGTCCTTCCTGTAAATGTTCTGGCTATTTAGATTCAGTACATCATCTGAGAATGTTTGATCAAGATGTGTTTCTGTTATTGCTAAAACATGAATATTATTTGCAATCAATACATCAGACTAATATGAGCTAATTTGAATCATTTCCTGTGTAACTTGATTAATACTGACATAATTTAGAGAATTTCTTCATGTATGACCCTGGAAGTAGCATGGGTAAGTAGCACGGGTATATTTGCAGCAATAGCCAAAAATACATTGTATGGATTGCATGAAGAAATTTTTCTTTTATGACAAAAATCATTAGGGTATTAACTAAAAATCATGCTCCATGAAGATATTTTGTAAATTTAATACTGTAAATATATCAAAACTTTGCTTTTGTTTAGTAATGTGCATTGCTAAGAACTTCATTTGGACAACTCTAAAGGCGATTTTCTCAATTATTATTATTTTTTTTTTTATCCTAATAAACCATACATCAATGTAAATCTTATTTGTGTAGCTTTCATATGATGTGATTGACCCATATGTCTGGTTTTGTGGTCCTAGGTCACATTTCATTCCATTTCCTCAAATTTACTTAAAGAAGCCAGAAGCCTACTTTGATTTCCCATTGTTGCCATTTCTGACTTTCTATGCCTTTGGGGGGAGGTGATAAATATATGTTAGGTATCATAACAATATTATGTGAATACAACAAAAACAATCGAGCATTAGTAATCTAGTTGACTCCTTAATGTAGTAGATGGTGGTAATGCACCTTAACGCTGGTTGCCACCTGTTGCAAAATAAAAAAAGAAGACATTGTGTGTTGCTACTACTGCTGCACAAATCACATTGAAGGAGATGACAGACGAAACCGAGAAACTCTACACACATCCGAAAAAGTTAGCTCACCAGTGTGGGAGTTCTTTGGATTGATGGGGACAGACACCCCAGTCTATGGGAAGTGCCAGTCAACAGTATATTTTGTACGCTTTTTTACACTTATGGTTACAAACACTCTCTGCCTCCATACACTTATATTTTGAGTGTTTAGTTTCTATGTTTTAGGCTTTCTATTTTAAAATGCACAATGTACATTGAATCTGTCACGATTCAACGAACGGTTTGTTACTGAAGGATGTTGATATTAATAAATGTAATTTGAGAATTGGTGTACCAAGTGCTGTTTCTTGTCCACCCAGTTAATTTTGATTCTAAAAGGTTTAGATGGTAGCCTGATCTCATTAGTGTTTATCGGATTTCATACATATGCTGATGCGCAACTTTCTGTACAAC
The DNA here is from genome assembly GCA_033026305.1 of Cirrhinus molitorella. Lineage (NCBI taxonomy): Eukaryota > Metazoa > Chordata > Actinopteri > Cypriniformes > Cyprinidae > Cirrhinus > Cirrhinus molitorella. The sequence continues at coordinate 22,728,673 of CM065122.1, read as the reverse complement.
TTTTCTGTATTTGGACATATGTTGTTAAGTACAAAATGGTTGTACTAACTAAAATCTAAAACTATGAATGCAGACGCAGTTTTTTTTATTATTAATATATTTGTATAGTAAAATGTTATCATTTAGCATTTTATTAAACAACAAAAAAATTTGGTGCTTAATGTTTTTGTGGAAACTGACAATAGAAAGTTAAAAAAAATAATTAAACATTATAAATACATTTAGGCTATTTTGATGTGCCTTTACTAAATAAAAGTACAAATTTCTTTCAAAATAGCATTAATGCAGCAATGTGACTAGAAGCACAAAACTGTGTATTTACAGTTCCCTGATTACTAACACTTGTTGGACTTTAAAACGTCTTTGTTCACAAATGTTACTTTGTTCAGTAGCTGTTGGCATCTTTCTTTTTTGCAGCCACAAGATCCCAAACTGCTGTCGTGGTTACTAAGTCAACCATTGTGAGTTCGGGACAGCAGAAGTGACTCTTTTATTCTGCACAAACACAGAACAATGGGATTCACTCCTCCAAATAAATGCAGCTGCCACTCCTAAAAGTTTGCAGAGAGTGAGTGGCCTGTGTGACTCTGACAAGAGCCATGATGGCTTTTATTCGGATGGTGCAGTTGTATCAGAACAGTAGAGCAAATGGAAAAACAGAATTCATCTTGCTCAAGGCACATTGTGTAAGCACTGCAGTTGTTCCTTTGACCTGTCTTCTCTGATGGCCTCAAAAGATCAAGATCAAGGAATGAGCTCAGGTTAGGGCCACCTATGGACATGAAAAATCACTGTGTTCTGGCCTTGCTTCAGGGAATCTGTTCATGCTGAAATGAGCGAACTCCATGGTGCTCTGTACAACCAGCCTTGACTGCCTGTCTAGCAATCAAATGGAATTATAGTGTAACACATGCCAACTGCAGTTTCGTTTTGACATTTCAATCTAAAAAGTGTGGTGTTTAAAATCATGCTTGCTTACATTCTGTTCTGTACACCTTACCGATGACGTTGTACTGATTGGAGCCTAGATTTCTTTAGGGTCACACAGGTTTTAGCAAAGTTCTCAGTTTCAATAGCCAGTGTTTTTCACAGATCTGCAATTCTCCAGGCTGCTGAATTGAGTGTGAACACTATTTATATTCAACGTCAGATTCATTTGGCTTTGATCCACAGGCGAAAAGTGGTGAGAGGGAGAGAGGAAAAGGAGCATGCAATGGGAATTGAGATGAAGTGGAAATGTTTCACTCTTCTGACCCTTGGTAACTCTGTGCTGATAACAGTGGCAGGCGAAGAGGAACCGAGCCAATTGCAGTTGGGAGTCATTCAGAATTGCTTTAACAAGTTTATGAAGCGCTGAGAAACAGTGGCTCAGCAGAAGCAGCAGGATCCAAAACATCTAGCTACTAAATGAAATGAGATGTTAAATCAAAACAACAAAGGCCTTCACATTCAAAGATAAAAAGAAATCTGATTCTTCAAATCACATCATTTTGCAAATAAGTGTGTGTGTGTGTGTGTGTGTGTGTCTGCATTTTATTTTTAATCAAAATATTTAAATCATAGTTTGTCAATAACATTTTCAAAAACACTTTTGCCAAACTGCCAAACTTTTTTTTGGCAGATACATGTCCTACCTTCAGGTTCCCTGCGGCAGTCAGAACAGATTTGACAGCCCTCATGCCGTAATCATAGTGGTGCTGGGAAGAGAGCTGCTCAGAGCACAGTCTATACGTAGCTACAATCTTCACTGAGAGCGGTCGTGCTCTGACAAATCCACAGGAGTACAGCACAATCTCAGCTATCAGAGCATAGTCTGGCACCATCATAGCTACTGTCCGGAAGAGAGCCTGCAGCAGACAATTACACAACATTCTCAATCACAGAACTAGCACTACATGCTCCAACAAAACAGGGCAGAAACAAACAGTAAACACTCACTGCATGAAACATAGAAACAATATAGAAACACTATCAATACACAATATGTACAGAAAGCATCTAATCATATTAAAAATAAATAACCAGTTTCTAACAATTAGTCAAAATAGTAGTCATTGCACTTTGCATTACATCATTTAAGGTTATATATATATTACCTGTAAATCTGCATATTAAAAATCATGTTTTAAGGAATAATTGATGACAGGCCATTGAATTCCTGGAAAATAACGCACACCCGAGGTGGTGATGTGGCCACGTCGTGAAGTGGCTGTGCATTATTATTCAATGTCCTGAAGTCAATTATTCCGCTTATACTACAGTTACCACACCTCAAGACATTGATCATATGATACATGTCAAGGCATTCGTACGTTTTTTGTCCTTAAAACGCTATTGTGAGTAGGATTAATTTCTTATGCAGCTCATCCAACACCTTCGATGCTAGTTCCAAAACGTCATTTTAGACCTAGTAACGATGCTTAAGCCGTTGATAGCAGACTGCAGTTAATAATGTAGTTTAGACAGACAGATTGGTAGGCAGACAGACGGAAAGAGAGAGAGAGCAAACTCGTGAATTATCTCTCTGAATCTGTGTGTCTCTTAAAAGTGATCAGCAGCAGCGTCTCTACTTATAGTGAAACTTTAAGTAAGTTTTCTTCAGGAACAGCGTCATTGTTACCTCGACTGTTATGTGTGTGCATCTGGAGAAATAGAGTATGTGCATTCCGTACATAATAAAACAGAATTTTGTGGCAAAAACATTGAAAAATATGTCGTTTTTAGCCTGTAGTTTTCTGTATTTATTTGTTTGGCCAGTGTCGTGGGTTTTGTTTATTTTGCTGTTTTAGGCTGTAAGGACCTTTGAAATATCGGAAATAGTGTGGTGATGTGATATAGACATGTAATGCGGTCAGGAGCTGCCTGGAACTACGTTCGCAGTGTGTTTCCCTGAAAATAATGCACACCTTAAGAACATTCGTCAGCCAATCAAATTGAAGCATTTAACAGCCTCGTAGTATAATAATAGACAAACTACACTGACTGTGTTGCAAATGTGATTTCATGGCAAAATAAACATGTTAGATCATCAGGGCTATATACTGGCATTCAAAAGTTTGGAATTTTTAATGTTTTTAAAGAAGTCTCTTTTGCTCATCAAAGTTCCTTTTTTTATTAAAATATTATGAAATTTTTTTGCAGTTTAAAATAACAGTTTTCTATTTTATAAACTTTAAAATAGAATTTATTTCTGTGATGCAAAGCTGAATTTTCAGCATCATTACTCCAGTCTTCAGTGACACATGATCCTTCAGAAATCATTCTAATGTGCTAATTTATTATCAATGACTTTTTTTTTGGAAACTGTGATAGTTTTTTTCAGGATTCTTTGATGAATAAAAAGTTAAAAAGAACAGTGTTTATTCAAAAATAGAAATATTTTCTAGCAATATGTATTTACCAATTTAACTCATTCTTGTTGAATAAAAGTGTTTATTTCTTTTAAAGTTTATTCCTTTTAAAGATTTATTTTTGGCTTTTATTAAAGACAAAAATGTACTAACCCCAAACACTGAACGGTAGTGTATTTGAATATTTGCTGTTAATAAATGTTTTTTTTTTTTTTAAGATTTGTTTTTGGCCTTTTTGCTATAGGACAGATCATAACTGACAGGAAGCAAAGTGGGAGAGAAAGAAAGGGGTAGGGTCGGGAAAGGTCCTTAAGCCGGGATTCGAACTTGGGACGCCTGTACAAGCACAATGGCACTGTATGTCACCATACTGCCCACAAGGCTATCGGCGCTGACAATGCTGTTCTTTTTTAGCGTTTTATTCATCATAGAATCCTGAAAAAGTATCACAGGTTCCAAAAAACAATATTAGGTAACACAACTGTTTCCAGCACTGATAATATATCAGCATAATAAAATGATTATTAAAGAATCACGTGACACTGAAGACTGGAGTAATGATGCTGAAAATTCAGCTTTACATCACAGGAATAAATTATATTTTAAACTATATTCAAATAGAAAACCACTATTTTAAATTGCAATAATATTTCACAATATTACAATTTTTTCTGTGTTTTTAATAAAATAGACATAGCATTCATGAGTAGGAAATGCCTCGTTAAAAAAACATTACAAATCTTACTGATCCAAACTTTTGAACGGCAGTATATGAAGAGTTCAGATGCAAAAGCCTCTAAATCCATCTGACATCTTTCTTTAAAAAATGCATTTTTAACAGGCTCCGATGTATAGGTTTCTATGTAAGTACTGGTACTTCTGATTGGGCTGAGGCTGGGATTTTAGCGAGTTTGAAGTAAAAGTATTTGATGGACGTACAATATGTGTTGAGAGCATTCACTCAGTATCATTATCTCATTTTATATATATATATATACACACACACATTTGTTTTTCTTCTGGGAAAAATGATAATAGTGCACATTCACATAACAAAATATTCCATAAGTACAGCATATCTTTGAGTTCTCTACATGCCTTCAGGTTGTCAGGCAGTTCAGAGCGTCCTGCATAGCCAGGGTTCATGGTAATAAAGACAGCACAGGTAGGGTTCAGTTTCAGCTCTGTCCCCTCAAACTGCAGCATCTCAGCATGGGCAGAAATACCTGCAGGAAAAAAAAAATGTAAATGCATCTAAAGAAATCTCATTAGATTGAAAGATTTATGCACTCTAAGCATCCTAACACTTCATTTGACTGGACTCATCAAGTTCAGATGTAGGCATCTATTAACTTTGATAGCATAAAAAATCTGTAACTCCATTAATTGAACCTTAAACTTCATTGACAACACAGTTGACATTTTAACTCAAAATGTGCACAAAACACACCTCTCTGGATGGTTAAAATTTGCTGAGCCACCACTGAAAGCACTTCCAGATCAATACGGTTGAACTCGTCAAAGCAGGCCCAGGCACCAGATGACAACAAGCCCTGGAATAGAACATGTATCTTTACCATAACTTAAAGCAAATGTAGTCTGAACACTCCTGTGCTGCAAGATAACTGACAAAGGATGAGCAGGATGACATTAAAACGCAAGCTTTTTGCAATTCCAAGCTCTCTGATTAAGATACAGCTGTGGTTCCCTGATAGTACTGAGGCTGTACAGCGACAGCAGACATCTTTGCTAGCATTCCAAAGTAAATGGAAAACTAACATGCCTGTTAAATATTAGATATAGTGCAGTCTAAAAGTCTAAGGCCACCAGAAAAAATAAATGTCCTACAATACAATATTTTTAAATTAACATTAATTTTAAAATGTCTTAGTATTTGTTATGTTCCTCTTTTGTTTTAATGACAACAGAACTCAAGCTGACATTAACCTTAGACATTCTCATAATGAACCAGAAAATATTTTATTCATTCTACTTTTATTTTCAAAATCATGAAACTTGTTTATTTCTAGTTTATTTCAAAATTCTTATATCATTGCGAACTTTTGGACTGTATTTCCCCCAGAGTAATGTCTAACTGAACTGTGTATTTAGAAAAGCCTCTATTTAATTAGAAATATTTTTGTGGGGTCAGTAATCTGGCTGACAACAAAAGACAAGACGAGGCAAGACAAATCTCATTATGTACTATTATTTCAAAGAGTTCATAACCCCTTTCTACAAGCAAAAATATTTTTCTCCTCACCAACAATTCTGAATCTGTGTTACTATAGTAACCAATGACGGTCATGTCAGTCAGTGCTGTGTTGTTCTGTTTAAGAGGGTTTTTCTAAAGACACATGGTGCTTGACCTCATGTGTGATATTTAATGTAGTCATTATTTCATATTAGTCTTTTCCACTAAGCTAATGCCAAATACTGTTATATCATTATATGTTCTTTTTTAAATATAAAGCTGAATCATTCAGATTTATATATAACTGGGCCACTATTCATGACGTGCATCATAATTATAGACTTTTTTGTAATGCTAACCTTAAAGAATTTGCCCAGTGCAATGTAGTCCAGGCCATCGGAGCAGTTGAAGACTACACACTGCTTAGCTATGGCTTTAGCCAGGTCTTTGGTGGTTTCAGTCTTGCCGGTACCTGCAGGACCCTCTGGGGCTCCGCCAAGATATAAGTGTAAAGCTCCAAATAGAGTTCTGGTAAAGAAGACATGTTGAAAAGGTGAAATCATGGTTTATGTTAACTCCAAAAAAAATCATTTACTGAATTTCATAATATTAACAGATAATTCAGAATGTTTCATTTTGAGAGTTGAAATAACATAATATGCTATTCAAGATTTTAAATGTTTTTCAACAATCTCTAATGCTTTTATTCTCTCATTCACCAATCAATTTATTTGATCAATTATCCAGTAAAACAGTAATATTTACAATTTTACCTTTTTTTTAAATACTTTTATTCCTGTAATGGCAAAGCTGAATTCTCAGCAGCTATTACTACAGTCATCAATGTCACATGATCCTTCAGATATCATTATAATATGCTAATTTGGTGTTCAAGAAATATTTCTTGTTATTATAAGTGTTTATTAGTTTTGTGAATACCGTGATACATCATTCATCTTTTCAAGATTCTATTCAAAAGAACAGCATTAACACTGCTGTTCAAAAGTTTGGAATTAGTATGATTTTTAAATGTTTTTTAAAGACGGTTCTTATGCTCATCAAGGCTGCATTTATTTGATTTAAAATCCAGAAAAAATTTAATATTGAAAAATATTTTCTATGTGAATGTATTTTGAAATGTACTTGATTCCTGTAATGCACTGCTGAATTTTCATTAGCCATTGCTCCAGTCTTCAGTGTCACATAATCCTTCAGAAATCATTCTAATATGCTGGTCTATTATCAATGTTGAAAACAGTTGTCCTGCTTAATACTTAGCTGGAACTTGTGCTACTTTTTTCAGGATTCCTCAAAAAATAAAAAGTTAAAATGAACAGCATTTATTTAAAATAGAAATCTTTCGTAACAGTTAATCTACCATTTAAAAGTTTGCTGTCAGTGCATTTTTAAAAGAAATTAATACTTTTATTCACCAAGGATGTGTTAAATTGATCAAAAGTGATAGTAAAGACTTATATTGTTAGAAAATATTTCTATTTTAAATAAATGCTGTTCTTTTTAACTTTTCATTCATCAAAGAATCCTGAAGAAAAGAAAAGCAGATTCCAAAAAAAAATAAAAAATAAATAAAGCAGCACAACTGTTTCCAGCATTTATAATAAAAATCTCCAAATTAGAATAATTTCTAAAGAATCATGCGACACTGAAGACTGGAGTAATGGCTGATGAAAATTCAGCTTAACATCACAATGATAAATTACATTTTAAAATATAAAAATATATTTTTGATCAAGTAAATGCAGTCTTGATCAGAGAATTATTTAAAAAACATTACAAAAAATAAATAAATAAATAAATAAATAATAATAATAATAATAATAATTCACACTGAACCTAAACTGCTGAACGGAGGGTCAAAGTTTTTACTGTCGTATTTGAGTTCAATTCAGTTCACCGCTAACTTACTGAATAAAAGTATTCATTTATAAAAAAATAAAAAATAAAATAAAATAATAATAATAATAATAATACTAAAAAAGATAGTGTATCTTGTCTTTTGGTCTATTTCCCTACTTGAGAAACAATCCTACTAAAGGATGCTGGCAGGAATTAGAAGTGAAGAGTGAAGCGCTCCACTGAAAATAGACATCTACAGTATATAAAACAAAAATAAGGAAGGGGGGAAAAAATCAAGCGTGACAAAAAAATTTACAATCCAATTAGTAAATAATTGTTTGTAGAGCATCCTCTAGGTGCAGCCACACTGAAACGTATTGCCTTTTTATACCTATAATGTAAAGAATTCTGACCTATAGCAGCGATCAGTGAGTGGGGTGATGACCAGTCGTGGTGTGTTTCCAAGATACTCATAGCCATATGCCAAGCCTGCATTGATCATCTTTGTCTGAAGCTGGTTTTCCTTTACAGACAGAGAGGGGAAAAAAGGGAATCAAAGTAGATCATCTGAGTGTCCAAAACAGCAGCAAGGCACAAATCATTTTCAACCACCCTTACACTCAAATTGACTTACAATCCAATAGTAGCGTAGTTGGCTGAGCCACTCAAAGTTGGTCTCATCATCCACACCCTTCTGTACAAGAGAGGCCAACACATCCCGTGCGTGAACGTCAAGCACCACCAGCGCTCCAAGTGTTACTCGGTTCTGTTTAGACAGCTTGCCACGAACCAGAGTCACAATGTCATCTATCTGAGTATTGTTCTGCTCGAGATAGGCCTGAAGAGCCTGATTCAGAACACAGAAAAAAATTAGTCACCATGTACAGTAAGACAGCCATTATTGCAAAATAAACCCATCGCGAAATGAGGCAGAAAATGACTACACATTATACTGGTTATTATATGGCTAATTGGCAAATAATTAAATAGATATGACATTTTAAACTGAGTTTAATCTATTGTTTTATATGAAAAGAAAGAAGACATGAAAATAGCACAGTCTCGTTTAGCAAGTCACTATGCACAAATATTTTGTAGGATTCCATCACCAATAAGAAGTAAAGTATTCCAGAGCTGTGCAATTAAAGTTTATACTGCTATGTATAGTATACCTTTGGTCCTTTTGCAATGGCTTCATGAATGTCCTTTGTCCAGTAAACCTGTGACACACAGAGCACTGTCTGACCCGGCCACGCCCTGACCCAGTTGTTCCTTAGGTCTTTGGGATATGCTTCAAATGCCTCACCAATCACCTGAAAGCCAAAAGTTGATGGAACAGTTTGCATTTTTGTACATTTCTAAGAATTGCAGAGACATGAATCTGAAGTCTGATATCAAATTCATGAAATATGCAGACAGAATCGCATAATCCAGAAGCATGCTTGATGCTCACTGTGATTTCAGCCTCTGGAGCCTCAATATATGAGTACATGAACACAAACATAATCTCTAAAACTGCTGAGATCATGAGCATTTTACGTTTCTTTTGAGAAAAAATATTCATCATCATATCATACAAACTGAAACTTAAAGCGACCTTTCAAAAGAGTTAACTTGAAGAAACTGTGACAGAAATATATTACTGAATGTAATGATAGTACTACTACTAATAAAATGATTAACATTAACAATGATTAATACTATTTTTTTAAAGAATACTTACCAGAGAAACTGTTTACAAGAATTTATTTACCCAAAAATGATTACACAACACAATATTTCTAAGATAAATAAATAAATACATACATTTTAATTAATTAGAGATGCTTTTGATTAATACAATTTTATAAAACCATTTAAATGTAATCAAGAATATGAATGGAAAACAGAATTTGATTTAAAAAAAAAAAAAGAAAAAAAGCAGAGTTTAGGGGGGAAAAACATGTCATTTTTGTTCAGCTTTTGTTAGACTTTTTAAAAATGATTAATGCTTTTTGGTTATTATTTTTATTATTTAACCATTAGAGTTAAACACATTTAATAGAGCCCTAACTCTTACTTTTTTAGATTTTATTCAGTTATAGCTTGTAACCATGATCTCAATTTTACATTTTACCCCTTAGAGTTTCATAATATTTAAGCTAAATACAGTTGAGATTTTTGTTTTTAATTTGACATCCAATTAAGTAATTCCATGGTGTGAAGAGTAAATTGAAGTGTGTGAAAAGAATGCTCTAAATACATTCATTATGCTTGTTTTTAAATAAAATTCTTTTACTTTGATGTTACAAAGTTTTTGTGTTTATAAGCAGTGTTGGGGGTAAGGCATTACAAGTAACGCGAGTTATGTATATAGATTACTTTTTTCAAGTAACTAGTAAGGTAACACATTTTCATTTACAAGAGTTACTTTTATGTATTTAATCCCATTTTATTACTCAATGTCTTTGCTAGTGACCTTTGTTGATCCAATTCAACCATACTAATAAGCAAAACTAAGATTTGTGCTTCATTTTTCTAATTGCTGAAGAGTGTTGAACTTCCTTCTCCTACAGTTCTACTGTACAGACGTGAATTTACATTTCTTTTAGCCTTAGGCTTATTTATTTCACTTTTTGGTGTGAAATGGCTTTTACATTTGCTAAAAATTGAACTTTTTTATATTAAAAACAAACAAGCAAGCCCTGCCCAGATTTAGAAAGTAACACAAAAGTAATGTAACACATTACTTTCCTTAAAAAGTAACTAAGTAACATAATTAGTTACTATTTTAGGGAGTAATGCTATATTTTAATGCATTACTTTTTAAAGTAACTTTCCCCAAAACTGTTCATAAGTACACTGCAAAAAATGCTTTTCTTACTTAGATTTTTTGTCTTGTTTCCAGCCAAAATATCTAAAACTTCTTAAATCAAGAAGGATTTTCTAGACAAGTAAACATTAATGTCTTGTTTTCAGAAAAAAATAAGTTAAAATTAACTGAGTTTCTGCTTAAAATAAGATATTTTACTTATGCCATTGGCAGATTATTTTACCTGCTTTAAGCAAAAATCACTTAATCTTTAACCTCTAAGACAATAATTTTTACTTGCCTAGAAAATCCTTCTTGATTTAAGAATCTTTTGATATTTTGGCTGGAAACAAGACAAAAAATCTAAGTAAGAAAAGCAATGTAGACAAAAAAAATTTAAATATAGCCCTAATGCTTTAAAGTGCTTCCAAAAATATGTCTAAAATGTGTGAATACTTTTTAGAGGAACTGTGCATCAATGTACTCTCTTAAAAACCAAAAACTGTCAGTGTATAGCCACAAGCAATTACCTATGTGAAGAATTTGTCAACAGAATGAATTAATGTACAAGCCAGGCTAAACTAATTAGAATCTAATTAAATTGTTTCCATTTCTGCTATTCAGAAAAACACTGACTCAGAGAAAGTTCATACATTTCTGTACCTTGTGTATGGAGCTTCCAAAAATATGAAAAAGTCTAAAATGTGTGAATACATTTTAGAGGAACTGTGCATCAATGTACTCTCTTAAAAACCAAAAACTGTCAGTGTATAGCCACAAGCAATTACCTATGTGAAGAATTTGTCAACAGAATGAATTAATGTACAAGCCAGGCTAAACTAATTAGAATCTAATTAAATTGTTTCCATTTCTGCTTTTCAGAAAAACACTGACTCAGAGAAAGTTCACACATTTCTGTACCTTGTGTATGGAGCGGAGCATGCCAGTCTCCAGTTCCAGGAGCCATTTCTCCACCTGCCCACGAGCTTTAGAGGTAGAGATGATATCAAGCAGCTCCACCACCTCTCCTTCGCTGCTCCTCATATGAGTAATGTCCAATACGTCAGTGAACACGACGTTAGCAATACCCTCAAAACACTTCTTCAGGTGGGGCTGCACCCTGGAACATAAAGCCATTTCCAAAACAAGTTTGATATTTCATTTTAGGTGACATACAAAACCAATTACTCTATGATTATGTCTCAGGAACACACAGATGTTCAGAAATCTCTGGTTCACAGAAAAAGCAATACTCAAATGTGTAACCCTGTCAGACGACAACATGGACAACTTTTACGCTGAATCGCCTGGAGTCAGTGACTCTATTAACATTTATTATCACTTCCACCCACTGGTACTTGTGACACACACATCTGCAAATCAGCCACTGCAATTCAGATTTTTTATTTCTGTAAAGCTAGAATTTCCTCTCAAATGTAATAGAAATGTGGGAGGCACAAAGAGTGAGAATGACACTGGGAGAGTGAGATAAAGAGAAAGAAAGCAAGGAGAGGTGGTGAAACTAGTAATAGAGCAGAAAAGCAAGTCCAGCCAAGGCAAACATTCCTAGTTTGTGAAAGCAAAAGCCCTATAGTGGTACAATTTGAACTTGCATTTGAGGCATCATCATTCATCATTAAACAAATACCTAGGGTGAAATATAACAAGATTTGCTTATACGTTAAGGGCCGGCACAGGGGAGCCACAGCAGAGAAACTAGGCCAGAGTGTCACAGGAAGAAGAAAAAGCACTATAATTAAATTCCCTCAGTAAATACTGGGTTTTAAGGGGTTCAAATTGGGTTTTCCAAGGCCGAGGTGAAGCTAAATTGCTTTTCATTTGTCCTTCCCTGTTCCTTTTGAGGCCTCACATACTAAATGTTCATGTAGGTAGCAGTGGTTAGGTAGGCGGCGTAACATCAGTTGGATGTGCCCTGGGAGACATGCCAAAGTAGGCTATGTGAAAACATAAGATATATTCATAAATATCACAGGCTTGAGATTAAAGCTCTGCAGAGTGGATGTTGTGTTTCTTATTTCATGTTACAGTAGATTACATCCGGCCTACATTCTACATCAATTCTTGCATATACTAAATCCTCAGAAATCTTGGGACTTTGTAGCAGTTTGAAGCTACTGAGTTGTAGCGATACAGTTTCACTCCCTGTTATTCTTCACGGAAATTCAGAAAAAAGGGATAGCAGCACCGCACATCAAAAATTGACCCAAACTTGCATCATCTTAAGGTTTTTTGAATAATTGATATAGCACAGACTGATCTACCATAGTTCTTTCCGACATTCAGTCATACAGCCTGGCCTTATTATAAAGCAATCTATCAACAAAGCCATTCCCAGACAGCAAGAATATTGAAAACAGAAGACTTCAAAATCAGAACCTTCTTAACTGCTGACAAACAATATTCCTCAAGCCTATAAATCATACTGTTTCCAGAAATGTCTCCTTTATGCCGATTTGGAGAAAGTGTGAGATTACTGTAACTCACACCATACTAAAAGTGCAAACTCACAGAAATCCGGACACTTCCTATAGCTTCAGGAACATTTGTAACTGCACAAATGTAACTAAAGCCTGGCTCACACTACAGGTTCCCCGTCTGTCGTTCACGTTCGACGTTGTGTCGAAGTGACGACTAGGGGTCGCTCTTGAGAGCCCGAATACCTCTGACAGCTTTGAGAAAAGGCCAATGAGAATTGGTATGCAGTATTTGCATAGCCCGCTCCGCCCCGGAGATCCGGGCATAAGAGGGGGGGGCTAGGCAACACTCATTGTTCTGTTTCTTCGGAGCCGAATGCAGCGTCTCTTCATTGAGAAGCAGCGTTACTCACCTCTCTCGTCGTTGGATCTACGGCACGGGCAGCGGTCTCTTCCTTCTCGAACGCAGTAGCAGTGAGAGTCCCCTGGGTGCTTCGACGGCGAATCTTGAAGAGCAGATTTCCTCTTAATAAAATCTAAAGAGCAAATTTCTCTAAAAGAGTGCAGACACGGTGGGTTTGTGTGTTTACTATGCCTTTCCTTCCGTGTCCTTCTGGTTGCGGCTTCTTTCTCTCCCAAAACGATCGGCACGAGCTCTGTCTTCAATGTTTGGGTCGTGACCATGCTGAAGCAGCGTTCGGCGAGGGCGGATGTCCTGCTTGCGAGGACATGCCCCTCAGCACACTTCGTTCGCGAGTCGCGTTCTTTACTAAAAGACCGCGGCTCGCATCAACCGCTACCGCGGCTCGTCCTTCTACTTCCGGGTACGAGGCTGCCGCGGCGCGTGTTGATGAAGAGCGAGAGAGCGCGAGCGTTTCGCCGGGTAATTCCCCGCGTCCCTCGCGCTCTGTGTGTCTGCCGGTCGAGCTTTCGGATGACTTTGAAAACTCGTCTCAGTACGGGTTGGATTGGTTATTCGGGGCTCCTGCGGGGGAGGAAGAAGTGTCTGCAGCATCGGAGAGTGGGCAGCCATCTGAAGCAGACGCGCTATCTGAGGCACCCGCTGCGGGGGCGGGTTCTCAGTCAGTAGCAGACGCGGAAATGGCGGCCATGCTCGAACGGGCGGCCAAAGCAATCGGGATTGAGTGGAAGTCTCCGCCCCATCCTGAGCGCTCACGGCTGGATGATTGGTATCTGGGTAACGACCGTGGTTCTCGGCCACGTTCTACCCCAGTTCCTTTCTTCCCGGAAGTGCATGAGGAACTGACTAAGTCGTGGAAGGCTCCTTTTTCAGCCAGAACGCGTCTTAGCGGTTCTTCCTCTCTCACCACCCTCGATGGAGGTCCAGCGAAGGGGTATACGGAGGTTCCCGCCGTGGAGCGTGCGATCGCGGTGCATCTTTGCCCGCAGACCGCCGCCACCTGGCGGGACCGCCCAAAACTCCCGTCCAGGGCATGTAAGGCTTCTTCCGCTCTCGTGGGGAAGGCTTATGCTGCTTCTGGACAAGCTGCGTCCGCCCTTCACGCTATGGCCGTCCTGCAGGTCTATCAGGCCAAGGTTCTTAGCGAGTTGCACGAGGGTGTTCCCAAACCAGAGCTTTTGCAGGATCTGCGCTCGGCGACTGACTATGCTCTACGAGCTACGAAGGTCACGGCGCAGGCTCTGGGGAGGGCGATGTCCACTATGGTGGTCCAGGAGCGCCACCTTTGGCTGAATCTGGCGGAAATGAAGGACGCTGAGAAGGTTCGCTTTCTTGACGCCCCCATTTCTCAGGCTGGTCTCTTTGGCGACACTGTCGAGGAATTTGCACAGCAGTTCTCCGCAGTGAAGAAACAGACGGAGGCTATCAAACACATCTTGCCTCGTCGGGCGCCGCCCCCCGGGCCCGCACCCCCGAGGCAGCAGCCTCCGCCTGTTTCACGCCGAGGACGACCGCCTTCCAGACCGGCTCAGGGCCCGCCACAGGCTGGTCCTGCACCTAAACCAGCCTTGCGGTCGAGCTCTCGCAAGAAGGTGGCGCCGTTAGCTCAGTCTCAGGCCGCTAAGAACCCTCGTCAGGCTTCGAAGCGTTCCTGAAACGAGCAGCCCGGAGGAGAGAGATCTGCTGACCTGTCTGGATCCACACTCGGCGAGGGGACGAGTGTGGGTTTCGGCTCCACCCCGGCTGTCTGCCTCTCGGCAGACGGCCACCACATGGTCAATAAAAGAGCAATTTTCTTCTCTGGGCGAAAAAATCTATGTGACTGCGTCCCTCCGGGGTACCCAGCCACTAAAACATGTCAAAGCATGCTCAACCGCAGGGCCTGCGCTTCGGCATGCTTTGACGAATCAAGTGCATCCATCAGTCGATCCCCTGAGCTCAGGCGATCTTCTGATGGATCCTTGTCTGTCGGTTCCGATGGTCGATCCTCCCATGGCTGGGTCCCTCCGGGGTACCCAGCCACCAAAACACATCAAAGCATGCTCAACCGCAAAACTTGCGCTTCTGCATACTTTGACAGAGAAACAAGCGCATCCGTCAGTCGATCCCCTGAGCTCAGGCGATCTTCTCACGGATCCTTGTATGTCGGTTATGGTGATCAAAGCACCTTGTGTCCTCCGGGACAGCACGCCCCCGAACAAAGGGCTTTCACCACAACTCAGTCACACCGTACCCACCCGAGGTACGTCGGTGGTCCCCCTGAGACCGTTGGCAGAGAGTTTTACAGCTTGGCTCGAGATACCCAACCTCTCTCGCTGGCTTCTCAGAACCATCCGACTCGGCTATGCTATCCAATTCGCACGCAACCCGCCCAAGTTCAGCGGCATCTTCTCTACCGCGGTTCGGGACGAGAATGCTGCGGTTCTTCGGGCGGAGATCGCGACCCTTCTGGTGAAGGACGCGATAGAGCCGGTCCCCTCGGCCGACATGAAGAAAGGGTTCTACAGCCCCTACTTCATTGTACCCAAGAAAGGTGGCGGTTTAAGACCAATCCTGGATCTGAGGATTCTGAATCGGGCCCTTCACAAGCTCCCCTTCAGAATGCTAACGCTCTAACGCATTCTCACGTGCATCAGATTCCAGGATTGGTTTGTGGCGATAGACCTGAAAGACGCGTACTTTCATGTCTCGATTCTTCCAAGACACAGGCCCTTCCTGCGGTTTGCCTTCGAAGGTCGAGCATTTCAGTACAAAGTCCTTCCATTTGGGCTCTCCCTGTCTCCCCGCGTCTTTACGAAAGTCGCAGAGGCAGCCCTTGCCCCTCTCCGGGAGAGGGGCATCCGCATTCTCAATTACCTCGACGACTGGCTGGTCATAGCACACTCTCAGGAGTTGGTATGCAAACACAGGGATGTGGTTCTCAACCATCTGGCCCATCTGGGGTTTCGGGTCAACTGGGAAAAGAGCAAGCTCGCCCCGGTACGGAGCATCTCTTTTCTCGGTATACAACTAGACTCGGTTGCCATGAGTGCACGGCTCTCCCCGGAGCGTGCACAGTCAGTGCTGAGCTGCGTCCAGAAGCTCTCACGCAGCCCGACGGTCCCCCTCAAACAATTTCAGAGGCTCCTGGGTCACATGGCATCCGCAGCCGCCGTCACGCCGCTGGGCCTGATGCACATGAGACCGTTACAACACTGGCTGCGTTCCCGAGTCCCGAGATGGCCATGGCGCCAGGGTTCATACCGGGTGCACGTCACACCCGTATGTCTAAAAACCCTCGGTCCTTGGAAAGACATTTCGTTCCTACGGGCCGGGGTGCCCTTAGGACAAGTGTCCAGGCGCATTTTGGTTACGACAGATGCATCCAACACAGGCTGGGGCGCCGTATGCAATGGGCAAGCAGCTGCAGGGCTCTGGTCGGGCCCTCGGCTGCATTGGCATATCAATTGCCTCGAGCTGCTGACAGTGTTTTTGGCCCTGAAGAGGTTCCGACCTTTGGTTCAGGGCAAACACGTGCTGGTCCGCACAGACAGCACTGCGACTGTAGCCTACATCAATCACCAGGGCGGTGTACGCTCCTTTCGCATGTCACAGCTAGCCCGCCATCTCCTCCTTTGGTGTCGAAACAATGTCAAGTCTCTACGAGCCACCCACATACCGGGCGAACTCAATTGGGTAGCGGACGCGCTCTCCCGACAGACTTCGCTTCGGGGCGAGTGGAGACTTCACCCTCAGACGGTTCAGCTGATCTGGAGTCTTTTCGGTCAGGCCCAGGTCGACCTGTTTGCCTCGATAGAGAACACTCACTGCCAGTTGTGGTACGGTCTGTCCGAGGCGCCCCTCGGCACAGATGCACTGGCACACAGCTGGCCTCAGGGCCTCCTCAAGTATGCGTTTCCACCAGTGAGCCTAATTGCACAGACCCTGTGCAAAGTCAGGGAGGACAGAGAACAGATCCTGCTGGTGGCCCCCTACTGGCCCAACAGGGTTTGGTTCTCAGAGCTGGTGCTCCTCTCCCCCGTTCCTCCCTGGCGCATTCCCCTGAGGAAGGACCTCCTTTCACAGGGGAAGGGCACGATATGGCACCCGCGCCCAGATCTCTGGAACCTCCACGTATGGTCCCTGGACGCGACCAGGAGGATTTCAGAGATCTCCCACTGGCAGTGGTAAACACTCTGTTGCAGTCGAGAGCTCCTTCCACGAGGCGGCTGTACGACCTCAGATGGCGCAAATTCACAAACTGGTGTTCCTCCCGGGGGGAGAACCCACGGAGATGTGGCATCCGAACGGTGCTTTCCTTCCTCCAAGGAGGACTGGATAGACACCTTTCTGCTTCAACACTTAAGGTCCAGGTAGCCGCTATTGCCGCTAACCACGACCTGGTGGAAGGTAGATCGGTTGGGAAGCACAATTTGGTTATACGATTCCTTAAAGGTGCACGCAGGCTGAACCCCGTCAGACCGCGCCTTGTCCCCTCTTGGGATCTGTCTGTGGTCCTCCGGGGCCTACAGTCAGATCCCTTTGAGCCGCTCCAGTCAGTCGAACTCAGTGCTCTCTCCCAAAAGACGGCTCTCCTGACTGCGCTCACATCGATCAAAAGAGTGGGAGACCTCCAAGCCCTCTCCGTCAGTGACTCGTGCCTCGAATTCGGGCCGGCTAACTCTCACGTTATCCTGAGACCCCGGCCCGGTTATGTGCCCAAAGTGCCCACCACTCCCTTCAGGGACCAGGTGGTCACTCTGCAAGCTATCCCTTCTCAGGAAGGCGACCCCAACCTCTCCTTGTTATGCCCAGTCCGTGCCCTGAGCATTTACTTGGAACGTACTGAAAGCTTCAGACGGTCGAGTCAGCTCTTTGTCTGTTTTGGAGGACAGCAGAAGGGGAAAGCTGTCTCCAAACAAAGAATTTCCCACTGGATTGTGGATGCGATTCGTTTGGCCTACCAGGCCACAGGGGTGCCCTGCCCGCTGGGGGTGCACGCCCACTCCACCAGGGGCGTCGCAGCGTCGGTTGCGCTGGCGAACGGGATCTCTTTAACAGACATTTGCAGAGCTGCAGGTTGGGCTACACCTAACACGTTTGCCAGGTTCTACAATCTGCGTGTAGAACCAGTCTCTTCGGGAGTCCTGAACGCAAGCCCAGTAACTCCTGAAGCTGACACGGTGTAGAAGCTTGCTGAAGCGTCGTTCCCCACGGGTGATGACGCTTCCCCAGTTCAGTAAGTTTCCTGGCGTGAACCCTGAACGACAATTTCCATCATGTTGCACCCGCAACGTAGCTATGTTCAGCGGAGGAACTAGCTATCAGAATCTAATATGAGGTTAGGTTGCCTCTTGTGAACTCTCATATTAGGTTGGTGCCCCACATGTAGTGGCTCCTAATGCGGCCCCATGTGTGTATCTCCACCTATACTCCCAGAGATGCGGTGTTTCCCTTAAGACAAAACTTGTCTCCGACCCTGAGCTCAGCAGTCTCTCCTCATGCGGAGCCTGCCTCAGGATCGTCCCCTTGTTGTGCTCCCCTAGTGCGAGCCCTCAAGTGTATTCTCCACACAAATACCTCCCTCCGGGCAGGGTGTGGTCTCCGTAGTGCCCATCCCCCCCCGGGGAGGACGGACACTGGCCCAATGTTCTCCAAGATGTTCAACCAAAGGTGAGGAAAGGCTGGCTGAAGCTCTTGGGCATTGGAAGGTCACGTAGAGGTGAGTGACATTTATCTAACACGCAAGACCTGTTAATATTTGCACTCCATGCACTCGTGACGCGGTCCGCTGGTTGTGGCGTTTTCAACTGGGACCCCTAGTCGTCACTTCGACACAACGTCGAACGTGAACGACAGACGGGGAACGTCTTGGTTACGTATGGTAACCCTCGTTCCCTGATGGAGGGAACGGAGACGTTGTGTCCCCCTTGCCACAACCTCGGACCGCCTCTGAGTGTAGCCGGGTGCTTCGGCTCCTCAGATCAGAACAATGAGTGTTGCCTAGCCCCCCCCTCTTATGCCCGGATCTCCGGGGCGGAGCGGGCTATGCAAATACTGCATACCAATTCTCATTGGCCTTTTCTCAAAGCTGTCAGAGGTATTCGGGCTCTCAAGAGCGACCCCTAGTCGTCACTTCGACACAACGTCTCCGTTCCCTCCATCAGGGAACGAGGGTTACCATACGTAACCAAGACGTTTTTTAGCCCGATTTAGCCCCGATTTTTCCCTCACGAGAATCGGAGCAAAATCTTGTCAAGCACCTCGATTAGTCCCGATGTTCGGTGCGGATTATCTGGTAATGTGAGGCGGTCACAGATCGAATCTTACACCTCCCGATCTGCCCGCACAAAATTGGGGCTGTCCCGATTTATATCAAACATGTTTGATATTTAGGATTTTAAATCGGGATGATGATGGCTATATGATTACATTAGTACTTTCACTACAGCCAACAACGACCGCAAAACAGCTGCTGTACGATCCGTTGGATAGTGGAGATGGAGGAAACTGCCTCTTAAGTTTTTTTAACACTGTATAATGTGTCGACAACATCACAACCATAAGGACAAAGGTGAGTGCAGCTGCTAGCACGCTAGCTAACATATGTAAACACTAGTTGCTGCGTGAGACCACGTGAGGCGATTCCTCTGGCATGATAATCTTAATAATAGCTTGTAGTGTGTTATGCACCACGATTTTCAAATCTTGTAGTGTGTGCAAGTTTAAGATTTGAGGGAAGATAATCTGCAAAGATTCTCCTTATGTGTGTGTGCTGCAACCAGATTTCATAATCGGTTAGGATTTTAAAAATCCTGTAGTGTGAGCCCGGCTTAAGTGAATATGGATCCAACCGAATGATCACTAGTGGCTGACCAATGTTTTTTTCAGAGGTCAGTGCCTGTACTTATATTCACAAAGCATGGTCGCTGATGACAGTTGTAATGCCAATATATTGTATACAACATTGCTCAAAAGTTTGGGTCAGTAGTTTACACTGATAATAATAAGAAATGTTTCTTGAGCACCAAATCAGCATATTAGAATGATTTCTAAAGGGTTGTGTAACACTGAACACGAATAATGGCTGCTGAAAACTGCTTTGCTATCTCAGGAATTAAATTACACTTCAAAATATGTTGAAATACAAAACAGCTATTTTAAATTGTAATAATATTTTACAATATTAATATCTTTACTATATAAATAAATGCAGCCTTGGTAAGCATAAGAGACTTCTTTCATTAAAATCATACCAACCCCAAACTTTTAAAATGGATGAAAATAACAATTCAGTGATAGTCCATGAGATGCCACAACATTGCTAAAATGAAAAGAAAACATAATTTACACAAAATTTAAAAACCTGATAGAGCTATTAGTCAAATTTTGAAATATATGACCAAATATCAGTCTATCTATAGACTGTCATTACTTTCCAAAGCTCCTGTGTACCTGGTTGGATCCTTAGTCTCTGCAAGGATCTCCAGCAGCTCATCATTGGACAGGAAGAAGAATCGGGGGAAATAGAGTCTCTTCTTCTCCAAGTATTCATTTAGACCCTTCAGAATGAGTTCCAGCAACTCATTACTGCTTTTCATCTTTTCTAGCATCTTTTCAATGGCCACCACTGCCAGGACATGCTTGTCCTAAAAGAGAAACACATGTAATACACAGAATGGATATACCAAATAAATCTTTTTAGACACAGTCGGACTTTATAAACCATTCAGCTATGGTGTTACAAAACTCAAATGAATGTTATGGGGTAACTAGACTTGTAGTTTCCGGAAAATATGATTGCGGCTTACAAAACGTGTCACTGTCATGCTAGTTTTGTTTTAGACAATCTGCAAGGCTTTGGTATGCAGTTCTTAGCTGCTCTAATAGGTTGCAAGGGTGTTCTGAGAGGTTGCTTACAGCCCCAAGTCAAAAGAGACCACCAACAGGTCTCTACAATATTAACATGTCTTGACTGGTCCATATACAGTTGAGGTCAAAAGTTTACATACACCTTGCAGAATCTGCAAAATGTTAATTATTTTATCAAAATAAGTGCGATCGTACAAAATGCATGTTGTTTTGTATTTAGTACACAAGAGAAAATAATGGTCGAGTTACTTTAAGTTAGTTTACATACGCTTGATTCTTAATACTGTGTTGTTACCTGGATGATCCACAGCTGTTTTTTAGTGAGAGTTGTTTATGAGTTTCTATGTTTGTCCTGAACAGTTAAACTGCCCACTGTTGTTCAGAAAATCCTTAAGGTCCCACAAATTCTTTGGTTTTTCAGCATTTTTGTCTATTTGAACCACTTCCTACAATGACTGTATTTTGAGATCCATCTTTTCACACTGAGGACAACTGAAGGACAACTATTACAGGGTATTCAAATACTCACTGATGCTCTGGAAAGAAAAACGCTGCAATAAGAGGCAGAGGTGTAAACTTTTGAACAGAATGAATATGTGTACACATTTCTTATTTTGCATATATATATATATTTTTTTTCTTCTTCTTCTTTTTTTCATTTAGTGTTGCGCTACAGAAGATACTTACATGTTTCTCAGAAGACAAATACAATACACAGTACACTAACAGTACACTACACAAATACAATACACAGAAAAATGCTGAAAAATCAATGAATTTGTCGGACCTAAAAACTTTTCTAAAGACCAACAGGCAGTTTAACTGTTCAGGACAAACAAGGGACTCTGAAAACAACTATCATTGAACAAAAAAAAAACAAAAAAACACAGCTGTGGATCATTCACGTGACGTAACAACACAGTATTAAGAATCAAGTGTTTGTAAACTTTTGCACGTTTTTATAAATTCAGCTATTATTTTCTCCTGTGGACTATATGTAAATGTATTTTATGTGAAATATCTCATTCAGCTCAGTACTAAATAAAAACATAAAATGCATTTTGTCTGGTCCCTCCTATTTTGGTAAAATAATTATTAAAATAATTAACATTTTTAGATTCTGCAAGGTTTTTTGACCTCAACTGTATATGGCTTGGGTTCTTCCATCAATGTACAGTAAGGGATTCAACCATTTACAACACTTCTCCTCAACAAGCCCCACGGTAATATCTATGTGAGAATTACACTCTGAGGATTAATACTTTGTTCAATTCCTTAACCATATGTATGAGAAATATCTTCTATCAAGCACCACTAATAATTTAGTAGATCAGTAAAGTGCATATTTGACCGTAACAGGCATATTAGGCTGATCTCTGAAGGAAGCCTCTGGACCGTGTGAGATGTTTTCAGGTTCAGCTGCAGTCGAGAAACTCAACAAGCCTGAAAATCATGGGTAATGAAACACCCTCAGACCCCTTTTAATTCTCTGCCTTCAAAGTTCAGATAAATCCAATGATGAAAAGATGATATTCATAGCCATATTTCCCTGCTTACAAAAAAAGAGCTCATTTATGAAAGGTGTCTCCCACTAGGACAACTCATCCTATCTTTCGCGGTCTGATTTTCAAACGTTCCTCCAAAGGTTGTATGAAGGCCACGTCCTTCATTAGAGAGAGAGGAAACAATCGGATACCCTGCCCCCTCCCTTTCCACCCCTCACAGATGCTGCTCACCTGTAAAGAGATAATAATTGCTTTTTCCCCTTTTCGGATTGCTATTGATTTTCTATTACCTTTGGTGACTAGACTTCACGTTCACAGAGAGATTGAAGTTTAACGATCACTTTTGGATGACAAAAAGGCCAGAGTTTCTTGACAGGGAATGAGAGGAAGTAATGAGGGGTTGTTAATAACCAAAGCCTACGCAAAATAACCCTTTTAAAACATGAAAAGACACCATTGGATGACTCTAATGAAAGAGAGTGGGGATGTTTTATGCCAATTACTCTTTTAATTATTCTCCCTCTCAGTCACACTGAATTACATTAGAGTGAGAGGGTGAGCGCTGCCGGAATGCATCTGAATGAAGGGATGTGGAAAATCATCCGCTTCCTTTCACAGAGTGCAGAAACATGCAGGTGGGCTGCTCAAAAGAGGCATACATTTTTGTCATGAATGCATTCCCTTTCATTTACAGTAGCATTATGCTTCGGGATTCAGAAAAGCTTTGTATGTCCCTTCTTGTGTCTTCAGCAAAATAACATCTACATGTACCACACTGATGTTTTCCCCAAACATCTCACTGGTTTTATAAGCATGCCTTTCTTTATGTACTGCTGTTCATGAAACCAGCTTTCCTGTAAAGCAGCAACAGGCAAAAGCACCTGCCTACCAGCTGAAATAATACGTTTTTGCTTTTCCAAGAAGAGCCATTTATGGTTCGTAATGTGGAAATCGTGGAGTGGTGTAGAAATTATTCAAAAAGAAAACATCCTTAAAGAAAACCAGAATTTCAGATTCAATTACGGAATGTTTATCTCCGTTTCTGTCAAATGGGAAAGTTAGGAACACATTAGAAAAGAGTAAATAAAATCTTGAGGCACTGAACAGCTCTGTGGGTACCATAGATGAAGAGAGACACCTAGTGGGCATTCTGATATCGTAGGCTGTAGCATGATCTGATTACAGCTTAATTAAGCACAAAGCTTACATGGTTATCAACATAATTGCTTTAGATATATGACTATAGTAAGTTTCCATATCATAGAGTGTTTGTCAACTGTCAGAAAATAGTCTCTAAAGGGTCTGTGATAAATTAGTATACTGTCTTTTAACTTCCATAAAAAGTGCTGAGGTTTTTTTGAACCTACAGACACACATTTTCTCAAACCTTGTGCCTCTCAACGACCTTGTTTTTTGCACACTCCCACATTTGAGTCCCTTCAGACAAAATCCATAATTCCTATTTGACGGTACAGCCAGGCGACTTTTTTTTCCGTTTAGAGGAGGACAACAGATATTGATGTCTCTCATAGCACTGAGACTGAGGTTGCCAATTACTTGCTGAAGAGTCTCTAGATGAGTGACTGTGTTTGGGTGTGTGTCTGATAGGCATCTCATTTGTCATGAACACACTATAGTTTCACACAAAAGATATGTCAGGAACTTTTTCAAAGAGTTATTCTCAGTTCTAGACATAAACAAACCCAAATTCGTGTTTATACTTTGCTGCATACTGTATGTAGGGCTTTCTGACTCACCAGGCTGACTTGTTTCATAGTGTCCCTCCAGGTTTTATCCACAGAAGTAAAGCGACGTCCCTCTTCGGGCATCTGGGCCATGATGTCTGGGGAACTGAAGATGGGCTCAAGGTAGAGCCAGGTGCCCTGAACCTTTAACCACTCATCCATAATTTCCTGCAGCAAAAGCAGCTTGCCCTCCCAGTCCCTGTGATACATGCATAGAGAAACAGAGTGTATACAAGTTAGACAAATAGCTAAAAAAACAACACTTTTCATGACCAATTTGGGCTCACTGATACAGACTCTTTTACCATTTTGGTGCTTCAAAATCAGGATTGCAAAGTATGTGGTCAATCATGAGACACTAACACGATTCATGTACATTACTAGTTTCTGAACAGTACGATTTTTAATGTTTTTTAAAGAGGTTACTTTTTGCTTACCAAGCTTCCATTTATTATATCCAAAATACAGCAAAAGCAGTAATACTGTGAAATATTTTTACTCTTTACAATAACTGCTTTCTATTTGAATATATTTTAAAACGTCATTTATTTGTGTGATCAAAGCTACATTTTCAGCATCATTACTCCAGTCTTCAGTGTCATATGATCCTTCAGAAATCATTCTAATGTGCTAATTTGTTTTTTTGTTTTTTTTATTATTATCAATATTTAAAACAGTTGAGTAAAAAAAAATATATTCTTTGATGAATAGAAAGATCCAAAGATCAGCATTTATCTGAAATAAAATGCTTTTGTAACATTATGTCAGTATAATTAAGTCAGTGTAATATTTTTTTCGTTTTTTGGGAAAGAAATGTTTTTGAGCAGCAAATCAGAATATTAGAATGACTTCTGAAGGATCATGTGACTGGAGAAATATAATTCAGCTTTGAAATCACCAGAAATAAATTCTATTTTTAAAATATATTCAAAATAGAAAACAATTATTTGAAATAACTTTACTTTGAATCAAATAAATGCAGGCTTCGTGAGCTGAAGACACTTCTTTAAAAAAAACATTAAAAATCTTCAAAAACTTCAAAAAGTTTTTTGACTGGTAGTGTATGAATTAGACTAGTCCATTTTGTAATCATACCATACTAAACCACATTCTAATGGAAAGGCTAATGCTAATAATTTTGTTTTCTTTGAGAACAAAAAGTATTCTTGTAGCTTCATAAAATTAAGGTTGAACAACTGATGTCACATGGACTATTTTAACGATGTCCTTACTATCTTTCTGGGCCTTGAATGCAGAATGCAGGGTCAGAAAGTGTTCAGATTTCATAAAAAATATCTTAATTTGTGTTCTGAAGATGAATGAAGGTCTTACAGGTTTGGAACGACATAAGAATGAGTAATTAATAACAGAATTTTCATCTGCAGAATATACTTAAAAGGCACTATTGTTCATACTGATTGCAAAATATGCGAAAGCACAGACACTCATCTCTCACCGTATCTCGGCCTCAAATGGCTTGATGAATGGTGAGCCCCTCATGGTCTGAGTCTTGACAATATGGTCATCCAGCAGCATTTGAATCTCATCCAATGAAGACAGAATGGAGGTTCCAGTTTCACGATAGGGCAGGAGGGTGAACTCCATCTCTTCCCATTCACCAGCCATGCGCTCCATGGCCTTTTCAAGGCCATGCTCCTTACTGGCCCCTTCGCTGATGGTTTCAAAGGCAGAGAGGTGAGCTTCCAGATGCAGCGGAAGAAACTGGGCCACACAGGCATCCTCCTCTGAGGGCTTGAGGGGGAAGCCGACAACTGCAGACATGGCCTCCCAATGGCGCTCGCGGAGGCCGGGGTTACAAAGCACCTGGCGAAACAAATCATCCACGTAATTAATGAGCAGCCCAGCATAGAATATGCACTCCCAGAATTCCCCAGAAAACACAGCAGATTTTAGCCCCTTGCATGTTCTTTAATAAATATTTTGGCTAATTTATAATGCTTTCATCTACCAATAAAAATGAAGTACTCTGAGGTATTGTCAAAAAAGGACAGTGACTCAAATGAAAAGCATCATATCTCTGTACGACACCTGCACAAGAGGAATGTTTTCCTTAAAGGCTTCCACTTCCGCCTTCACAGCGGTGGCGATTTGAAGAGCTTTGGGTGAGTCCTGGAAGCTTTTCTCTAGCTTGTACAGGGAACGGCTGTAGTTACCCACATCATTTTCCACTTTGTCCGGGTTGACGGCTGCAAGCGGGCCATTCACCCACTGACGGTGCTGATTCTGAAATTCAGCTGCTGTCTCATACAGCCGCAGATAAGGGAGCAGACGGTCTTGAACAGTTTTGCATTGTGGATACTGAGAGACAGGCCAGCCAAAGGCCTCCTCCTCCTGGTTGAAGCCTCTGATCTGATGGATAAGAGAGAGAATGAGTTTGATTGTGCAGGTGCGTGCTATTCTCAGAGGCACTCTAAAACTCTTTGACAAATCTGATAAATGTCTGCACTTTAGATTTGTGTGAACAGTCTTGAACTTTTTTTAGAATGACAATAACATTTTATTTACATCTTGGTATTTCCATTCAGCATTTCTATGCAATATTCCAGAATATTATGTGGATGAAAACATTGCTAAAGAAGCAGTGAACCATGTTTTTTTTTGTCCACAGTACACAGTACCTTTTCCATAACCAATTCCAGTTTGGAATTGAGGGCCTGGGCTTTTTTGAGATACTTGTTAAGCTCAGAGAGGTCACCAAAAGTCATAAAGTCCTCCACCTGCTGTTCATAGCTCTTTAGATCATCCACAACCCTCTCACATCTCAACTAGGATTGAAAAACACACATTATTTTATGAAGCAGTGCCAGATTGAACATCAAAGTGTAAAGTTTTAATTATGTGTCTCAGTGGTGAATTTATGTTTGAATTTCAGTTTTTTTTTTTTTGTTGTTTTTTGTTTTTGTTGTTGCCAAGTATCGAATTAAATTTTATGTAACTTTTTGTGTCTGTGTGTATGTGTATGTGTATGTGTATGTGTGTGTGTGTGTGTGTGTGTGTGTGTGTGCGTGTGTGTGTGTTGCTGGTAAGTACAGAATAAAAGTTTGGTGAATGTAGAATGTACAGTATATGTTTGTATTTTTTTAATGTTTTGTTGTTGCTAAGTAAAGAATAAACGCTCATGCTTGGAGGTTCTTTGTTGTTTTCCCTAATTGTTATTATAATATGCCCTATGTAATGTACAAAGTGTTGCGTAATGTGAAGATTTGATGTGTCTGTTTCCAGGGTATGTTTTCATGTTTGGCTTGATCAATTGTTTTTAGAGTTGCCTGTGCTGACTGGCCAGCATGTGGCATCTCTAGTACCTTGAGGCCATCCTGGAACTGGTTGGTCTTCTCTTTGATAATCTGACGGTGCTGATCAAAGACGGAAGGCATGTGTGCATGACACAGGAAAGTCTTGCTGTTCAGCTGAATGTCTGTGAGCGAGAATGTGACATAATCCACCAAAAAACACAACCTGTTACTGGACTCCTGGAGCTTAATTTCCAACTGAGGCATTTCCTCTGCCTCCACCTTCATCACATATGCCTGTGACAAAAAGAAAATTGACATACTTAAAGATCTTTTAGTTTTTTTCTAAACAGAGACAGGTTATGGAAGTCTGTATTACCTTAAGTTCCATGAGTTCCTGTGTGTTTGATGGACTTCTGAGGGCTTTATTTGATATTGTATCATATTCCTCACACAACCTAGAGATCAGTAACAGATTACTAACAGTTCACTGACAAAATGATTTGGAAATGTGTGAATGACTCACCTGTTATTAAACTCTTGATGACCCTGTAACATGTGATTGACCAGTTTCTGCAGGAGAACCTCTGCTCGCTTTACAAGTGCACGGACCAGATCATGAGAGTGCACTTCAAACATGCCCAAACGCACCACCTAAAACACAATAAATAAAGATTTCTGTGGGGAAAGGCTGCTAAAATGTAAACTGGTACAACTTATGTAAATGACCATCAACCTTCAGGGTGTTGTATTGGATCTCATCAGCCAACTGCCGGTAGCGTGTCACCTCCATCATCAGCTCCTGGAAGGAGTGCTGCTCCTGCAGGAACTGGGAAACATCCTCCTCAGCTTGCTGGGACACCAGGGGAGCATACTTGTCATAGAGACGGACATGCTTCAAAGGTTCGGCACTTTCTGCATGTATTACACGACTGATCGTCTTCTTCTGGGCCACCAGGATCTCTGGCAAGACAATGGGCTTCAGAGTACGGTGTGTTTCTGGGCCAGGCTAGAATTAGCAGAGTATAAATGTGTAAATCAAAATATAATTATTAAAGTATAAATGTCAAAATACATGACACAGAAATAACAATAATCAGAGTAAAGTCTGCTTTTACAGGGAATCACAACTGTGTCTGGTTATAGCTGCTGATAATACAGTTGAAGTCTGAAGTATTACTTTTTGTTGTTTAGTGATAGTTGTTTGTGAGTCCCTTGTTTGTTCTTAACAGTTAAACTGCCTGTTGTTCTTCAGAAAAGACCTTCAGGTCCAACAAATTCTTTGGTTTTACAGCATTTTTGTTTATTTACTCACTAATGCTTGAAAAGAAAAAAAGAGCCAGGGGGTGAAAACTTTTTCAATTTAAAGATCAAGGTAAATTTTACTTATTTTGTCTTCTGGGAATCATGAAAGTATTTTCTGAAAAAATGAAAAAAAAATTCCTTCTGGAGGATCAGTGAGCATTCAAACCTTCTGTAATAGTTCCCATATGAGTCCCTCAGTTGTCCTCAGTGTGAAAAGACTGATCTCAAAATCATACAGTCATTGTTAAAAAGGGTTCAAATACACAAATGCTGAAAAACTACATAATTTGTGGGACCCGTGAACAACTATCACTTAAAAAAAACAGCTGTGGACCATTCAGGTAACAACACAATATTAGGAATCAAGTGTATGTAAACTTTTGAACAGGGTCATTTTTATAAATGCAATTATTATTTTTTTGTGGACTATATGTAAATGTCTTTTATGTGAAATTTCTTATTCAGGTCAGTACTAAATAAAAAATGCATTTTGTGTGATCCCTCTTATTTTGGTAAAATAATAAACATTTTGCAGATTCTCCAAGGTGTATGTAAACTTTTGACTTCAATTGTATTTAACTTATACAACCCTAACTAGGGGAAATCTTTGTACAGTGTTAAAGAAGTGATATCACACTTTACATATTTACATAGCACACATTTTGGGGCCCAAAACATTAATAACTTTCTAGAAATATATGTATTACCCAAGTTGTGTTTCAGAATGCAATGTTTGTGACTCAGTTTCTATAAATGGTCTGTTTTCACTGGAGGAAGACATTTTCTGAACATATAGTATGTTTTCAAGTACACTGAACTCTTTTATCTCAAAAGATCAAGCACAATTTGATTCCTCATGATATGATTGCTTTAATATTTATATCGCTATCAAACCACACAGCACAAGCGAGATGTAACATAAAATTAAAAAAACATATGTTTACCCATTCTGAGTACAGCTTCATCTCTACTCGAGGGATCAAACTTAAGGATTTCAGCATCATGTCATACACATTTAGCAGGGTGACTTCAAAGTCTTTGAAATCAGGTTCAAATTTGATAGTATTTTGATCCAGCACCAGCCTTAGGACAAGCCCTGGATGCTCATAGGCTCGTACTGACCGCTTCAATGGGGGAAAATAAAACAGGTTACTTCATAGATCATGAGGACTTATAAAGGTTGTCAAAATGTAAATAATAAAAAATACACTGAAGCAAAAAAGATTACATGGTGATATAAAAATTACATTTGTCTAGAGAAAGAAATGTTCAGAGTTTGCAGTGGTACAGATCTTACAGGGTCTTGTGAGATGAGATGTGTGTAGTCCTGAATAGACTCCAGTGCCAGGCCTTGCAGCTGGGAGGTCATGAGCGTGGCCAGACAGTTGTAGAAAGACTGCAGTCGAGCAACACTAGTGTTGCTAGGGATCAGTTTACGCTTGCTACCAAGACAACAGATTTGCTGAACTTCTGGTATCCACCTGTTTGATTTAATAAAAGAAAAGTAGCAATGAAAGTTGCATTGTTTTTGCAGGGTACAGTCTGCTAAGAAAATTATTAGGATTCTGTTCAACTGTCAACAACAAGTATGTGGAAACAGCTCTTACTTTTTAAGAAGGATGCCTGTGGCACATTCAATGTGTTTGCTGACTAACTGCTGAAAGGCAGACAACTCCACAGATTCCGGCTCATTGTGGAAGACTTCCACGTCAATAAGGCGCAACTTCCTGCAGAAATGAACAAGACAATATAGACCCCAAAAGGCCCCTTGTGATAAAGAAGTGCACTTAATGCACTGAATGTGCACTCACAAAAGTATATGCTACCAGGATATACAGTATATACAAGATTTTTTATATGTTTTAAAGAATTCTCACAGAGCCTGCATTTATTTGATCCAAAATACAGCAAAACTAGTAATATTGTTAAGTATTATTTAAAATATCTATTTAAATATGTTAATATGTAATTTATTAAGAATTGTAATTTATTAAAGCTAAAATATTAAGCATTATTACTCCAGTCTTTAGTGCCACATGAACCTTTAGAAATCATTCTAATATTCTGATTTGCTGTTCAAGAAACATTTATTATTATTATTATTATTATTATTATCAATATTTAAAACAGTTGAGTAACATTTTTTTCTCAGGATTCTTTGATGGATAGAAAGATCTAAAGATCAGCCTTTATTTGAAATAAAAAGCACATTATATACTATACCATGCATATACCATTAGCAAGGATGCTTTACATTTATCAAAAGTGATGATAAAGACATTTATAAAGTTACAAAAGATTTCTATTTCAGATTAATGCTGTTCTTCTGAATTTTCTATTCAACAAAGAAACCTGAAGAAAATCTACTCAGCTGTTTTCAACATAAGTAATAATAAGTAATAAATGTTTTTTGAGCAGTAAAGCACATCAGAATTTCTGAAGTATCATGTGACTGGAGTAATGATGCTATAAATTCAGCTTTGAAATCACAGGAATAAATTACATTTTTAAATCTATTCAAATAGAAAACAATTGTTTTAAATAGTAAAAAATATTTCAAAATGTTGGTGTTTTTGCTGTACTTTGGATCAAAAAAATGCAGGCTTAGTGAGCAGAAGATAATTCTGCTCACAAGATGCTAAAGTATGATAAAGTGTACTTTTCTCCCACGAGGGGCTTTATTGCTACAATGCAGTTCACCACATTCAGCGTTCTGAAAATGTCCAGTCCCATAGTGTCTTCATGGTCACTTACTTGAAAGACACTTGCCACAGATCCAGTACTGCGAGCATTGTGGGATTGATTGAGTGAAGCTGGTTTCTCATTTTTTTCTGGGCCTGAAGAAATGATTTATTCCATGGCTTTGGAATAATTTCCATTCTGCAAGACAGCGAAGGAAAAAAAAAGAAAAAAGAAAAAAAAACTGCATTTAATACACAATGACTGAAAGAATGTTGAAAAAACTAATGTGATTTTTCATGTGTGAAGACCTTTTTTAGATTTTCTGTCATTTAATAATATTAGCATAATTCAAATTGCTTTCTGTCATTTTGGCAAATAAAAAATGTATAAACTATTGTTTTTCTGCATATTACAAACCTTGCTACAGTAAAGGATGCTAAAAGGGATTAGAAGTGAAGGGTATTAAGTTCTTGTTGCATCAAAGTCACAAATCACATAATATAAGGCTGAATTTGATTTTAGAAGAAAACAATTACTTTCGAGAATCTGTATTATTTTGACAAATATACACCATTAACTAGAATGACTTATGGTCAGTTTTATGTCTGAGATACTCTTTTTGTCCTGTGTCATGTACCACTAAAAGGAATTTAGCAGAACTCACTCCTGTCTGTGTGGAGGGAGATCTCTAGCTTTGGGCTCCTGATTCTGTCTGGGGTCTTGCAGCACAAAGTCCACTACATGGAGAAGAGAGGACAACAGCACACACAATACTTGGTCATGGCATTTAGACAGTAGCATTAGAGACAGTAACAAAGCTGTTAAAATAAATGTAAAAAAGGGAAAGTAAGATTGAGGGACAAGCACCTAGACTAAACATCAGATTTTTTTCATAGGCATTGAGTGAAAAAATGTCCTTCAAGATCTACACCGAAATATATAAAGCAAATGTGTCTACTCTGCAAACTGACATATCAGCCAAACAGAAGACTATACCAATGGCCTTTTTGACACTGAGCAGATAGTCTTCTCTCATCTCATCTGAGAGGGCCTCAACGGTTCCACTCAAACTCTTCAGGTGCTCTGGGACTAAAGCAAGAACATTCTTAAGCCAAGAGTCCTCCATGGCTGCCACATCCTCTGTGCCTATTCCATTGTGGATGTAATAGTAGTATCTCTGAAAAATAGGAAACAAGACACATTGTTTAAGGCCAAACAGCATAAGGTCATCCAGTATTTTCAATACAGGAATGATACTTTTTATTCTAATGCCTCACATCTAAAATGAAACGAAACTGAACTAAAATGAGCATGCAGATAAAAGGTTGCCGCTTACCAAAATGTCCTTCTCTGCAGCAGTAGGCGATCCTGAAGTGGATGGGGTGCTGTCTTCTGTGATGGACGTAGCAATGGCATCTTCACGGTGCCTGAAATCATATTGTTCTTTTAGTGATTATATGTGACAGGTACAATTTGTCATCAAGAACTCATCTCTATGCAAATCAAACCCACATAATAATTCTGACGAGAGAACTGCGAAACTGCTCGCGATTCCTCTTGGGTTGGACACGGTTACGATGCCTGTAAGAAAGGCCTGAAATCCCTCCATCTTTGGCCTGTTGACCTCGATGACGAGCCTGATGCCATTGCACTCCTGCTCCTTGCATGTCTGCTTAAGGGAAGTTGGAAACATGTTCTCACATATAATTAATATAGCTTGGGTTGCAAATAGTTTTTTTTTTAAATCATAATATAGTGTATCTCATACTTGACAGTAAAGAACCAAGGGTGTCCTCTTGAGACAGTCCCTGAAGACGAAAGCTAGGGCTTGCTTCATGCCACCGAGGTTTTGACCGAACCTGAAAGTCACAGGCCACACAGTTGTTGGCTAAGAAAACAAAAAGTTCATCTTAACTTATATAATGGATCAGTCCAGGCTTTACCTGTTGTATCTGTGGTAAAAGACCCAAAGTTTTATCTGGATTCTCGGGAGGCTTCTTTATACCAAATGGGAAAAAAGGAAGATGGAAGATGTTCAGTGTGAGTATTATTATTACTAGGAATTTGTGTTAGAAGTTCATAGTTTGCATATCACCGCACTTATATTCTAAGATAAGTAACGTTAATTCCTTAGAAAGGAAACACTCACGGGCATTTCCATGTTCAGCACTTTGGTTTGCGTCTTTACATTGAATAAATTTGTCGTTTTCAATTTTTGAAGACGAAGTAAGGCCGTATCTTGCAGATGTCAACACATCTGTGAAAAGACAATTTGGCACATTTTTGTAAAAACACAGCTCGTCATCTGTCTAACGGTCTGCATGTTACGCAATACACGACAATTTCTCTTAAAATGTAACGTTATGTTATTGTAAATTACGTTTAAAAGGTTGTTTAAAATTGTTACCTGTGTTTGTTCATAACTTATCCGTTTGTGAAAGTGTATTTGCGTTGCTAACCCAGTAACCAAGGAAGAGCGCTGTCCAGCGGAATGAGCTCTGATTGGTCTACATTTAACGTAATGCAACAGTGCCCGCCTATGTATTTGCCGTTTGCTCCGCGTTCCGTTCCGTTTATCTAGTTCATAGTTGTTGAAGTAGAAATACACTTTCCTCATTAAAAAAACGTTAGAAAGTAACGTCTTTTTAAAACAGCAAGTAACTAAATAAATAAATAAAGTAACATTACAGATAAACCACATATTTCAGTCTCATTGAAATACGGCTGATGACAGCAATGTGGATACATACATTTTAGACAGTGAACTCTGTAAATTTTACATGAACATCAGTCATTACCATATAGTGGGAAAAAGTATTTGAAATAGGCTACATTTATTTATAAGTATACTACAAATACAAACACAGGTGAGGTCAAAAGTTTACATAATACTTGTGTTGTTACCGGAATGATCCACAGCTGTTTATTTTGTGTTTGTTTGTTTGTTTTTTGTTTAGTGATATTGTTCATGAGTCTCTTGTTTGTCCTGAACAGTTAAACTGCCTGCCGTTCTTCAGAAAAAAACCTTCAGGTCCCACAAATTCTGTGGGGAAAAAAAATAAATACACATCTTCATTGTGTTCAAAAGTTTACACCCCTGGCTCTTAATGCATCGTTTTTCCTTCTGGAGCATCAGTGAGCATTTGAACCTTTTGTAATAGTTGCATCTGAGTCCCTCAGATGTCCTCACAAAAATGTGAAAATAAAAACACAGAATTGTTGGTATTAAAAAAACAGCTGTGGCTCATTTAAGTAACAACACAGTATTAAGAATTTTGAACGGGGTCATTTTTTATCAATTTATTGTTTTGTTTTTTGTTTTTTTGTAAATGTCTTTTATGTGAAATATCTTATTTAAAAAAAAATAACATGCATTTTGCATTATCCCTTTTACTTTGGTAAAATAATTAACATTTTGCAGATTCTGCAATGGGTGCGTACACTTTTGACTTCAGCTGTACATATTTATGTACTTGATAAAAAAAATACCTTGCACAACACCTTGTACTTTTAGTGTACTAAAAGTCTGCTAAACAACTAATTTGGTACTTAATGCACTTTATTAGTGCACAGGTGGTGCTGAGGTGAGGCCCAACTAAAGATATAATGAAGTATATTTGATTGTGCATTTAAAGACTGATATTATTCAAAGATTACACAATCCTCTTCAACAGTGTTATTAAAAAACATTTTAGGCCTAATATAAAATGTGCATTGTGCACGAGTAGTACTCCAAAAAAAGTTTAATTATCATTTTTATATCAATAAGTCTTGAAATATACTTGAAATAATGAAATAAATGTATTTTAAATGTGTTACTTTTTCACTGGGGTAGTTAAATGATACAATTAGTCAAACAGCTTGTGTCATGAGATATGGACTAGAATAGAATGTCAGTTTTTCTAGTTGGACATATTTCGGCCTAAACCATAATCCACACAGGGACAGTACAAAGATGCCATGCTTGCAGTGTTCTGGTCCTGGATGTCTTGGTTGTTCTTCATTTGGTCCGTCCTCACAGATCTTGCACAAAACTTGAAAATACACAGTATTCCTGGTCACTCAATCAAAAAAAAAAAAAAAAAACGTAAATCATGAAGGACAAGGAGTGCAGAAAGCCTCCAGAGGATGCTGAGAAAGAGTGAGAGAGATAAATAAAATAAACTACTGACAAGCATGAAATGTTTGAAATGATGGGATACGCATGATGAGAAAAAAAAAGGAAAACTGATGCACAGTTTCATTAACCCCTCGCCGCGGCTGAGTGCCATCAATCAGAGTCAACATTACAGTGCTCTGGCATCAGACCCCTGCTGCTCTTTCATCAGTACATGATGAGCATCTCTCCAGAGGAAACCCATCTCTCTGAGGCCATCACACACTGCATGAGGCTGTTTATGTGTGCCTTTGACTTTAACAGATACTTTGTGTTTTTTATGGATGAATTCACAGTATAAAAAAAGCCGTGCTCTTTTCTTAGCTGGTGCTACTGGAATTTCCCACCTTGACACCATGCCTGTGATGATGAAAAACTTTAAAATGCCCTGCTGGAGAACTGTAATATGTAATTACAGTTCTCCAGCTGATCAGCCTCAACTGTAATGAGGCTGATCAGTACAAAAGGAAAAACAAATCAAACTAAAATTTAAATACTATGAAACAGAATGTTAAAATATAAGACTAAAAAACAATGCTATTTTTTATTAGACTTCCCAGTCACCACTAGAGGGAGCGAAACACCAACTTTTTTGTTTGTTAGTAGACTAAAACATTTTTCGTTGTATTTACATTTTCTTATGTTGTGTGCCGTTAAACTAGTTATACTTTACAAAATGTTCTTTGTTATATTTTGTGAACTTGTGCTACTATAAACATAAAAAAGAATGTTAACGGATCTCTAATTAGTTTATTTTAAAATGACTAATTGTAAAAAGACTAGCACACAAACGATTTCTTACGTATTTCTCTGCACTCAGGAATGGTTTTACTATTCTGGTTTATAGTCTTTTTATTTTGTCTGTGTTGTTTGTTCGGCTCAGTCTGTTGATGCTTTAAGTTTTTCACTCATGCTCTGGTTTTTCGATAGCCGAATGCTAACGTTAGCGCCCGAGCATCACGTACGTCTGTTGCTTACAGATAAATAAGAACCGTGTTCCGTTCGTTCCTTAACAGCTAAAACAGTTGAAATATGCAATGCTGCTTTAA
The DNA here is from genome assembly GCA_033026305.1 of Cirrhinus molitorella. Classification (NCBI taxonomy): domain Eukaryota; kingdom Metazoa; phylum Chordata; class Actinopteri; order Cypriniformes; family Cyprinidae; genus Cirrhinus; species Cirrhinus molitorella. The sequence goes on along the minus strand of CM065122.1, from coordinate 22,692,081 downwards.
CCGTGGCTTTTATATGATTTTGATAAAGCAGCAATTTTAATTCGAATGTGAGAAGCCATCGGCGAAATGGACAGAAAGGCTTCAGTGCACTGGGTGACGTATGTCAGGATGGCCGAGCGGTCTAAGGCGCCAGACTCAAGGTTCAAACCTTCCTGTGAAGCGGGGTTTCTGGTCTCCGAATGGAGGCGTGGGTTCGAATCCCACTTCTGACAATAGTTTTATGTCAATCCGGTAAACCCTTAAATAACAGGATTCTTCTTTTATTATGAGCATTTTTACGTTCCAGAGGTCCTTTTTCAACAATTTTAAAAAGAACACTGTTTCTATTTAAATGTGTGTAGATTTTATTGCTTTCCATTGACATTCAATCTTGAACATATCCAAGTCATAAATTCTAATAAATAAATGTAATTATTTAATCATAATAAATAAAATATCAAATAAAATCAATTGTTATATATTAAATAATATAAATATAAAATGCTATTAAATACATCTCATAATTTGAGATGTGGTGAAAAAGATCCTGTGGTGCAAAATGTTCTAAAAAATAAATAAATAAATAAATAAAATGAGTGTGAACGGTGAAGTTCAAAAGTACCCATATTTTGACTAAATTGGTATAAGCTAAAAGGGTCTTTTGTGAGAACATTTTGTATTGTGAGGAAAGAAGAATAAATGTGTACAGATAAATTTTAATGTCCAAATTTCAGCTGTGTTTTCAAAAGTGAGTAATCACTTTTTATTTGACTTTTTATACTTTTATATCACAATTTATTTGATCCAAAGTACAGTACAAATAAATAAATAAAAACCTACTATATATATATATATATATATATATTTAAACATTATTTAAAAACTGTTTTCTATTTGAATATATTTTAAAATGTAATTTAATCATGTGATTAAAAAAAATTACAATAATAGTAAATACATTTTAGCATTATTACTCCACTCACATGATTTTTTAGAAATCCTTCTAATATTCTGATTTGCTGCTCAAAAAAAAAAAAAACATTTATTATTTTTAATTTTTTCAGGTTTCTTTGGTGAATAAATAGTTCAGAAGAACAGCATTTATCTAAAATATAAATCTTTTGTAACATTATAAATGTCTTTATCACTTTTGATTTAAAGCATCTTTGCTAAATAAAAGTATTAATTTCTATTATTTCTTACCATTCAAAAACTTTTGACCGGTAGTGTACAACGTCAAACAATATGAAAAATACATTCATCTATGCTTTACAAAATTACAGCATATAATACATGTCAGTTTACTAAGTAACTAAACAGTTCAAGATCTCTGAACACCTGAACATTTTTACACAGCTTTAAAATGCTGCGAGGGACATTTAGGAGATTTCATAAATTCATGTCTTCCTGGAGTTTCTTTCGTTTCTGCAGTCTGGCACATTTGGGACATGATTCATCACGGAAACATGAGATGTGAAAACAGGCTCTGCAGTCTAAAAAAAATAAATAAATCCAAGTTACAAGGCAACTGTCATTTTATGAAATACAGGAATAGCCTTATATCAGTTTGCTCTCATTGAGTTCTCATCTTACACTGACTACTAAATGATTAAGCACTATAACCCGAGGTGGATAAAAACAGTGCTTTCAAATGTTTAAGACTTAATTATTATTAACAGAGTGTGTTCTAAATGCTTGCAGTAGGTCTATGCTGATGTCTGACCTTGGCAGCGGGTGCAGGTGTCTCTCTGAAAAGGGAAAAGCACTTCCTCCCCGTGACAGAACTCACAGATAAAACCTTTGGCCTGACACAGCTGAAGAACACAACAGAGGACTGTTAAACACTCACAAACACTATGTGCACATTTATTATTTTATGACAATTGTTTGTGGGCATAAATGTGGAACAATAATATAATAGTACATAAGAGTGCAGCTATCTATTGAACGTTGTTCTCTCTCTTTCTCTCTCTCTCTCTCTCTCTCTCTGTGTGTGTGTGTGTGTGTGTGTGTGTGTAGGCATCCAAATAGCTGGACAAACCTCACATATGTTGATGTGAGCAATTGCAGACTGCATTAAGGCTTTCGCTATGGTACAGAGCTGACCCTTTTTTACCCTGATGAGGTCATCCATTGAAAAGAGATGTACTTCCTGCATCAGATGAGCAGGAAGTTGTTCAAACTCGTCAAGTATTCTGGTAAGAGAAAGGTGTCAAAAAATAAAAACCTACCCACACCATAGCCAACTTAAAAGAAACATCATATACTGATTGTTATAATAAGGCACTGTCAAGCATGTTCATTATAAATTCTTTGTATTGAAAAGTAAATCACCCAGCTGATAGTCTGCATGTGCTCAAAAGCTTTTTGATGGATATAAGTTGCTCCTGTAGTTCCTAAAGGAAATGATAACACACAATTAATATTAATTTGATTCAGTAAAGGACATATAGACACATTCTACAAAAAGCTCATGCAAAGGCCAAAAAACATTCAAACACATTTGGAAAAACTGAGATAGTGGCGTTTCCTCCAAGGAGGCAAGGGAGGCAGTGTCTCCTCAAAATTAAAAAAATGGATGAAGAAAAAAATAATAGTACAAAAAACCTATGCAAATATTACTAAATATGACATATAGATGCATATAGATCACTTGTTTTTCTACAGTAAAACAACTATCCAACAGTGACACCAGCAGGTACTGTTACAGCGGGAGTCCCTTCTCTCTCATCTCCCCTGAGCCCATTGAGTTTTAACAGATCCCCTAAAGTGTGTGATCAGTTTGGTAGAGGGTAATTGCGAATGAATAGGGGAAAGTTACATGAGAAGAATTGATCAAAAGTGACACTAAAGACATTTAAAATGTTGTTAAAATGTTGTAATTGTAAAATGTCCTTTGAAAACATAAAAAAATCTTACCAACCCCAAACTTTTGAACATCAGTATAATTAAAAACAATTCATATGTCGAATTTACCTTACAGCTGAAGACAATTTTATCAACACAGCATTTTTAAACATAATACTTTATTCAGGAAGCTTTTAGGGTTTGTAATACAAATAGAAATAAATGTATAACCAAGAATTTTAAAAAGTCTACTGGTCAAAATTATTAGCCCTCTGATGTTAACAGTCAATAGTGTATCCCTTTAGCTTGATAACAGCCTTTAGTCGTTTGCTGTAGTTCTCAACAAGCATGTCTCCTGAGGAATGACAGCCCATTCTTCCTTAGCAAATCTCTCAAGCTCCTCCAGATTTGTTGGTCTTCTGGCACAAACTCTGGACTTTAGTGTGCCACACAGATTTTCTATTGGATTCAAGTCTGGGCTTTGTGCAGGCCAGTCAAGTACACTCACTTTACTCATTTGGAGGTATTTCTTCAGCAGAAGTGAGGTATGCTTTGGGTCGTTATCATGCTGGAAGACAAAATGTCGACCCAAACCAAGTTTTCTTGCAGAGGTTGTCTTTCAAAATCTTCTTATAGTCTTCCTTTTTCATGTTTCCTTCAACCCTGACGAGATTCCCAGTTCCAAACGCACTGAAGCATCCCCACAGCATTTTACTCCCACCACCATATTTTACTGTGGGAACGGTGTTCTTGGGGTTGGGTATGCATCACATTCCCCCAGGTTGTCCTTAGCAAACTTCATTCTAGCTTGGAGGTGTCTCTTCTTCCAAAGTGGAGTCTTTCTTGGACGGCAACCTCGCAGTTCATTCCTGTGCAGGGCTCTAGTGACTGTCTTCGCTGAGACATCAATTCCAGACTTGGCTAGGTCATTCACTAGTGTCTTGGCAGTTGTCCTTGGGTCTTTAGAAACCTCTCTCACTAGTTTTCTTTCCAAAGTTTTTTAAATGTTTTGCTTCCTGCCTCTGCCCGTCTTGTTCTCCACTGTGTTGGTCTCTTTAAACTTCTTGATAATGCATCTCACTGCAGTTCTTGACACTTGAAAATGCTTTGATAAACGTGTGTATCCTTCTCCATCTTTATGAGCATTAACAATTCTTTCTCTCAAGTCCAAACTCATTTCTTTTGTCTTTGCCATGATGACAGTGCATATTATTTTACTAGTTTGTTTCACAAGATACTAATCCTCAGCTTAAAGAGCAATTTAAAGGCTTAACTAGGTTAATTAGGTTAATCAGGCAAATTAGGTTAATTTGACAAGTCATTGGACAACAGTGGTTTGTTCTATAGCTAATCAAACTACTAGGGGGCTAATAATTTTGACCTCTGCTGTTTTTTATTTATTTAATTCAAGCAATTACAAGAAATCAGACTTTTAGAGGAAAAAAATAATAGGAAATAATGTGAAAACATAATTTTGTCTTCTAATGTATACTGTACACTAGGTGTGTTTATAACCACTTTCACTTCCTGCAGGGTTACATTGAGGTTCATCCAATCAGAATTTACAGTAGCAATCAACCAACAATAGGTAACTCTGAACAAGATTATTTTATTGATTATTATTCAGTAATCAATATATAACTTACATATTATTGCACCAGGGCAGAATGAAACACTTACTCTGAAACGCTGTAGCTCTTTGGCCTGACTGTACAGGTTTTTGGCCACACGTGTAAGTTTAAAAAGTGGTTGATGCCATATAGAGTCCAGTATCTGTCTGGAGAAATGGCAGACTGGCTGCCGTGTAAAATCCCAGTTTTTCAGAACCCGACCGGGAATCACTGATTCCAAACCACCATGGCACCCATCACAAAAGTATCTACCCAAGTAGTCACAATATCGTAATTTCTTTATATACCCTAGGGAGAGAATAGTATTGAATTGAATTGATGTCAGAGGACTGAAAGCTTTGAATCACATGGCTCACATGGGAGCAGCTCTATTACTCACTGGGCTCGATTTTTGTACCACAGCCTGCACACAGGAAATGCTGGAAAGCAATAACATCGCTGCGCCTGATAAACAGATAAACAAATATTTATATGAATACCCTTGTGGAAAAGACATGTGCTTGTAAAAAGCATTTGTAAAAAATATAACAGGCCTTAGAGTACACTTATATGTTTCTTAATACACTTAAATATACACTACTAAGATTTTTAATGCTTTTTAAAGAAGTATTTTCTGCTTACCAGCAAACAGCAAAAACAGTAACATTATGAAATATTTTTGCTATTTACAATAACTGCTTTCTATTAAAATATATTTTATATTTATTCCTGTGATGTCACAGCTGAATTTTAAGCATCATTACTCCAGTTACATGATCCTTCAGAATCATTCTAATATTCTGATTTGCTGCTTAAAAACCATTCATTATGTTGAAAACAGCTAAGTAGATTTTTTTCAGGTTTCTTTGATAAATAGAAAGTTCAGAAGAACAGTATTTATCTGAAATAGAAATCTTTTGTAACATTATAAATGTCTTTATCATCACTTTTGACTAATTTAAAGCATCCTTGCTAAATAAAAGTATTAATTTCTATAATGTCTTTCAATGAATGAATGAATGAATGAATGAAACATTATACTGACTCCAACCTTTTGAATGGCATAGTAGTACAATGGAGTAGAGAATAGAGTATAATGTTACAAAAGATTTTTTATTTCAGATATATGCTGATCTTTGGATCTTTCTATTGATCAAAGTATCCTGAAAAAATTTACTCAACTGTTTTAAAAATTGCTAATAATAATTTTTTTTTCTTGAACAGCAAATCAGCATATTAGAATGATTTCTGAAGGGTCATGTGACACTGAAGACTGGAGTAATGATGCTGAAAATTTTGCTTTGATCACAGGAATAAATTACATTTTAAAGTATTACACAATGTTACTGTTTTTTCTATATTTTGGATCAAATATATGCAGGCTTGGTGAACAGAAGAGAATTCTTAAAAAAAAATTACAAATCTTACTGTTCAAAAACTTTTGAATGGTAGTGTAATTTCAAAAAGTGTGCTTTCTAATACCGTCAAATGAATTTTTTTTGTCAAAGAGAATATTAAATCATGTTTTAATGATCTTTTATGTTACTTATTTTATGTGTCCACATATGGTGGTCTTGCTGACCTGTGTGTTGTTTGGACACAGAAGATAATTTGAAATCTGGGTGGAGCCCAGGTTAATGTTCCTCTCATTCTGGTCTTCTGCACAATCTCTTCAGTTAGACTCATCCTGTTCTCTACCAAAACAGGGACAGAGACCTGTGGAAAAGACAGAAGTGTGTGTTTATTAGATAATTAAATATTATGAAAATGGATGTCCTTAACAATGCTTCATGTATGTACAGTATATGGCAGATAAAAGGAGACACGTGTGTGTCTGTTTCTGTGGCTGCACTGTGTGTGCTCATTGTATGGATGTGTGTTTGAATATAACCATTCTCACTTCCTGCAGAGCAGAGTTGAGGTTGTCAGGGTTTTGCAGTAGCTCAGAGGGGAACCACTGCTTCCTGAACTCTGACACCAAATGGTGGGCTAAATCTTCAGCAGAGTGCTGTATTCTGGAGCTCTGGAGACAACTGCAAATAAAACGAATCTTATCTGGAATTTAGCATAAAAAACAAACACAGTAACATGGCTTTGTAAGTGGAGAATTCACTGCTTACCTCTGAAAAGAAGCCAGTGAATATCTGTCTGAAGATAGTTTGGGGGCGCTGTCGTCTGCCAGAGACAAGGAATTGAAAAAAATGAAGAGAAACAAATACACTTCCTATATGACCACCATGATTTTCATTTGAATTTGATTCAGGATACAAATAGATTTTCTTTTAAAGTGAAAAATTAACTTACTAGTAAACAATCTGCAAAGTCTTTTGCATTATGACTATAGAAATGCATATATTTTATAATTAGGTAATTTGGGAAGCAGCGTACAATAAGGTTTATACTTTGACAATGCAACAGTATTACAGTAATATTAATACTTTTATATTCATACTACTACTGAGAGTAATTTGCTGCCATGGATCAATTTCAAAATTAGAGAATATCTACTAAATGATCAAATATGAATTCACTATAAACAACAGCATTACTTAATGTTAACATTTGAACATTATTGTAAAATTGACCTATAACTGTAGTAAAGTGGATTTGCCCAAAACAAACAAAAATACTGCAGAAGTAAATAGTAATTAATGATGAGCTGTTAGTTTTAAAGAGACCAGGTCAGCATTATGTGATCTTTGGCAGGACCACAATCACATGCGGGTGACACAGCACTTTGTTGAAACACAAGCCGAGCTTACCCTCAAACCCGCTGTCAAAGGAATAGACTGAGTCTGTTTTTGAGGTATTTCGTGTTTCGCATATGTCTTGATGAGGTTGTGTGTTTTTTAACTGCTGCAAACACACAACCCATTTCACGGCCTCCAGCATTTCCAGCACCATATCCACAACTACAAAATGAGCATTTTCCTGCACACAAACAACGGCATAATATATACATTATAATATAAGAAAGCTAAAACAGAAGCAGTGTTAATACAGTAATTTATACAACTTTACATAATTTTGTTACCAATGAAATGTATCTGGTAGTTGTCACTTCCCGTCGATAATTGTAATTTAAAATTCATTAAATTTAATGAAATTAACATTGACGCTCAAAGGTTTGGGATTACAAAACAGTAATATTGTGAAATATTATTACAGTTTAAAATAATGGTATTCTATTTTAGTATATTTTTATATTTTATTGATTCCTGTGATGCTATGCTGAATTTACCATTACTCCAGTCTTCAGTGTCACATGATCCCTCAGAAATCATTCTAATATGCTGATTTACTATTTTTATGACCAATTTAATTGTTTTTTATTTATTTTTTTGCAACCTGTAATACTTTTTTAGGATTTTATTGATGAATGACAAGTTAAAAATAATATCATTTATTCAATTAATTTTATAAGAATATAAGTCTTTACTATCACTTTATATCGATTTAATACATCCTCGCTAAATAAAAATAGTAATTTCTTTAAAAAAAAAGAAAGAATAAAAAGTTACTGACCCCAGTCTTTTTAACAGGCATGTATATTGTTAGAAAATATTTCTATTTTGAATAAATGCTGTTCTTTTAAACTTCTTAATTCATCAAAGAATGATTAGAATGATTTCTGAAGGATCAAGACATTGAAGACTGAAGTAATGATGCTGAAAATTCAGCTTTGATCACAGAAATAAATTAGATTTTATTGTATGTTAAAAAGTAGAAAACTCTTATTTTACATTGTAATTATATTTCACAATATAATTTGTTTTCTGTATTTTTGATCAAAGCAGAAGCAGAAATTTATTTTAAAAAGATTCAAAATCGCACTGACCTTGTAAAATATCTAGCATTAATAAATGCAAAAGCATAGATACAGTGTAAACATAGGCTTTAAGGGTTCAATTTGATATTGATATTCAATTATTACTGACTGAGGTTTCCTATTTAATATTGCTAGAGATGGACTATTCCTAAAAATCTTTTTTTTAATTTTTTTTTTACAGTGTACCTGGTCCAGACTGTAGAGGTCTGCAGTGGAGTGTTCAACACATGATCCATGTTTCTTAACTTGGTCTGAGCTCTTCTGACCAGCTGTTGGTGGCATGTCAGAGCAGGCTCTTCTTTTAGTCTTTGACTGGAAACCCTCATGTAACTGTCCAGAAACAAAAGAGTGGCTGTGAGTGTCCCTAGAGACAGGTGAAATTCCTGTGCCATGATTATCTGTGAGGAACCATGTCTGTCCGGAAAAGCCCTTGGGTGAATCACAGTGATCAAAGTTTCTCTCTTTCTCTGAGCGATTCAACTCTACCAGTCTATGTGGACTTGAATCATTGGATTTCACAGTCTGAGAGACAGATCGCTCCAACATTGGAGGTGTCAACGACAGACCAAATTGTTTTTCTGTCTCTGTGTTATGTCTCTTGCGGGATATGACAGGGCTGCTCCGAGGTAGATGGTACTCTTCCTCAGGCTTGATTAGGCCTGAATCCCATTCAGCAACTGGAGTGTTACATTCACACAACTTCAGTCCACTGTCATCAATATCATCATCATCAGTGCTGTCAGAGTGATTATCATTTAAATCAGAATTCACTAACCAGCTAACAAAGCCACAGCTTTTACCCGCATTTGCCTGGAGGATGAAACAGAACAGTAAAACACTTAATAGTCTAGTCTTGTTAATGTTTAGCACCATCCTGTCTAAGTCCAGTCATAGAGAGAAACTACAAATCACTAAAAGAAAACAGTCAGTCTAGAAATTACCATTTACTCTCCCTCATGTTGTTCCAAAACTGTAGAAAACTTCCAAAACCTCAGAAGAAACATTTTCATACAAGTTTGGTACAACACTAGGATGAATAAATTATGACAGAACTTTTACTTTTGGGGTGAGGTATCCATTTAAGATTCACAGCTGCAACCGTGCGTTGGTTATAAACTGTATTCGTGTTTCACAATTATCCTGACAGACAGCTGACATAAAGACTCCCTATAGACACGTTTTATGTGATATGTAATCGAGCAAAGAGATAAAAGCCAGTAAAACTCACCATATTTAGTTCGAGAAACTAGAAGAAAAGTTGCAGCTTTCGTTTATGATATGATCTGATTAGTCTCCAGCAGTTTCACTTCCTCAGTCTTTAAATATTAGCCAATGTACGATTTCTTTAGAGAAGCAGAACAGTGTCTAACTTGCTTGATAGATGTTCAAATGGGGGAAGCATACCATATATAACTAAAGCAAACATAATATGCAAACATTATAACTTAATTGTTTTAACAGTTTATATGTTTTATGTCTAACGTTTCGCTTTTTAAAATTGAAATTACAGTACACTTACTAACAGTCTGCAAAGTGTTAACTATTTTACCAAAATAAGAGGGATCATGCAAAATGCATGTTATTATTTATTTAGACTGCTCTGAATAAGATATTTTACCTAAAAGATGTTTACATATGTTTGCATACATACAAGAGAAAATAATAGTTGAATTTATAAAAATGTCCCTGTTCAAAAGTTTACATGGACAGGACAACTGAAGGACTCATATGCAACTATTACAAAAGGTTCAAACCTTTTGTGGGGGGTGAAAACTTTTGAACTGAATGAGGATGTGAACATTTTTCTTATTTTGCCTAAATATATATATACATTTTCAGTTCGTACTGCCCTTCAGAAGCTAATTACATGTTCCCCAAAAGACAAAATAAGTTAAATTTACCCTGATCATTCAAAAAGTTTTCACCCCTGACTCTTAATGCATCATTTTTCCTTCTGTGAGCGTTTGAACCTTCTGTAATAGTAGTTGCATATGAATCCCTCAGTTGTCATCACTGAGAAAAGATGGATCTCAAAATAATACAGTCATTGTTGGAAAGGGTTCAAAAACACAAAAAATGCTGAAAAAGCTAACAGTAATAAGAATCAAGTGTATGTAAAAGTTTGAATGTGGTGATTTTTTTACAAATTCAACTATTATTTTCTCTTGTGGACTATATGTAAACATTTTTATGTAAACATTTTACTATATGTAAACTTTTATGTGAAATACCTTATTCAGGTCAGTACTAAATAAAAAATAACATGAATTTTGTATGATCATTCTTATATTTGTAAAATACTTTCTGCAACGTGTATGTAAAGTGTTTTACCAAACACTTTCAAAATGTTCAAAATGGTACAAACACTTTCACAACAGCATTGTTCTCTGCGTCAGTTCATATAAATGTTAATTAATTTAATTGTATAAGTAACAGTAATGACTTAAATTTACTTTGGAATATGAAGCCATCAAACTAATATAGACTAAAACATTATTATTATTGTTGCACGGCACACATAGGCCCGGTTTCACAGACAGGGTTTAGACTAAACCAGGATTATGCCATAGTTCAATTAGGACATTCAAGTAATTTTCATAAATGTGCCTTAGAACAAAAAAAAACATTACTGGTGTACTTGAGACAAAACAATGGCACTGGCATGTTTTAAGATCAATCAGTGCAAGTTTCTTTCAGTTGAAACAGCTCAGACTTACATTTTAGTTTAGGACTAGGCTTAAACCTTATCTGTAAAACCAGGGGATAGGGTTCTAAAATAGAACTCTGGTGTGTGCTGTATAATAAAATTATATTTTAGCATATAATATCTTAATATTTTAATTTCATGTTACTATTTAATTTCAGACATACCTTTTTTATGAATTATAATAATCACCATCAATTTGCTGTTGCAGTGATCGTACAGCAGATGGAGCTATAGTAAAGGCCAGGAAACCCGTTATTGGCACTAGCTCAGTTCCATAAAGAAACTGCGCAGACGCATTATGGACAGTCAGATAGCGCACTAGGAGGAAATTCAGCCACCGCTGTTGAGACCAGCACATTTTCTTTGGGATATACCGATTGCAGAGCCTTTCGACGAGCTTTTTTTTTCGACGGGGCGAATATGGCGACGCTGGGACCGGAGCCCCGTCCTCATTCCCAGCTGCCTTCTGCCGCATTACAGACGAACCTGAGCGGACTGGGCTCCAACACGAACCTGCCTCTTAACCGGGGCTTGGAGAGAGCTCTGGAGGATGCGGCGAACTCCGGATTTCTGAACCTCAGCACAAGAAAACTGAAAGAATTCCCTCGGACGGCATCTAATTACGACCTAACGGATACGGTTGAAGCAGGTAAAGTGAAGTGATGCTGTATTTATGTTTAGCATGCTGTGCGCGCACACGCGCGCCTGCTGGGTCAGATGCGCTTAGAATAGTTTCAAACGGGAATGTTACCCAGAATGTGTTTTGTCGCATTTTATCCACTTAAACATGTTTTGGCTTTTTAAAACTTTCACAGTAGACCTCTAACTGAACAGAAAGCAGATGAAACGTCTACGTCAGCAAAGGCTACATAAATGTTAGAGAACATGTTGCAGCAGGATAACGTCCTGGGCCAGGATAAAGACAAGTGGGCTACTTAGTTGTCTCCATAAGCATTACAAACACCCAGCACGGAGCTTTGGGGATGTGTGGGAACAAAGTAACGTTAGTGGATATTATTATTTTCACGCAGGGCTGTCCATATAAGACTTCCTATGTGACCAGCTTGTCCACATAATGAGTGCTATGGAAATCCCCTTACACTTTTGACAGGGGATTTCATTTCCATCTTTGGAGATCAAAACGAAAATGAATGCATTTGTGGGTTGTTGTTTTTTTTAATCCAGAACTCTGAAGGCTGATGATCATGGGATCTGCAAGGATTAGTTCTTCTGTTTGCTCTTTATTGCAAGGCGTGAATAATTAACTTGCAACCTACTGACGTTGTCATGAGGACACTAGTCTGGAAACACCTAAGCTTTCTATCCCGAAATGAAAAGAAAGATTTGTTGTTTTTATGAGTATTGCTTGTTGTGGTAATGACAACTTGAGACATGCCTCTCCGCAAGGCATGCATGTGACGTCAGTAGTGGTAGGGACGTCAGTGAGTCGAATCTTTTGAATCTCTTCAGCAAATTGATTCATTCAGTAGATCTTTCTGTACATACACCATGAGTGTACATCAGTGTGTGGTGAATGTGTCACTGAATTATTCACTTAACTAAATCGATCAAAGCACTGAATCCTTTACAGTGGATTTGTTTAAAGCCTGCGTTCTGAGTGCTTGCCTCGTCCCACTCAAATCAAAATGAGGTTTATTTTTGTCCATTCTGTTGCCTGCTTTTAAACCTAAAAACACATTTTATGTCAACCGATCCTTAGTACTGACCATATAACTTTTTGGTTTGCTCTTGTGTCGCAATTTGGTTACTTACCCGAATTACCCGTCCATACTGGCAATACTCGGATGTAAACAACAGCATGGATTGCACAGTTGATGTACTCTTAAATACATTGTTCTGCTGATTTATGCTGTGTAGACCACTGAAAAACGTGTGGAAGCTGCTAAATCATATAGTGAAGGACTTAGTAAGCAACAAACAGCGCAATATTTTGACAAACTAAAGTGAATAGGTGGTGAAGATACGTACGAACAGTATTAATTAAGATATTAGCTTAATATTTCACCTGCCTGACTGGAAATTATAAGAACAAACACAAATGTTGTCAGGATTCTTGCCCTGGAAATCCTGGTTCAGTTTGGCCAGCCACAAACACCTTTTGTTCCTCAGACAGTTTTTTGCACTCTTCTCCTGGATTTGTTATGTTTTGGCAGTCTGTAGTACTCAAAATGTTTTTCCCGGTCCGACTGATTAGTACAGCTCAAAACATGGCAAAAATTGATCATTTTCAGCAGCATTAATCATCAAAATATGTGAGTTTATTTCGATTCAGTGGTCTTGTTTGCGCTCAGTGCCGCCAATATGGCCGATTGATGACCCGTTATGAAAACAGTCTATTTCAGAAAGTTGACTTAAAATAAATCCACACAGTCAATTTTCTAACTGCATATTTTAGATGTTATTGTGAACAATACATCTGTAAATATGTTTCATTTGTTTCTTATTTTTAATCAGTAGGTCATAACTCGAAACTTCCTGTGAAAAGTTCTGTAGGACATCTGTAATTCAGTTCACATGTTTCCAAATAAACTGTTAAGATGTCAATGCGTAGTTAATGAACAAGAATGATTCATTCACTGAAAAGATTCGGTTCCCAGTAGTCATCATAATGAACGGCTGCGGGAAAAGCCAAGATGACAGTTAGGAATGTTCAGTGAGCGGGAGATCTGCTTCCGTTCCCCGTGAATTCCTTCGCACTCCCCTCAGCTCGGAGGCAGGAGAGCAGCTAAAATAGGAAACAGGAAAGGGCAGACCGTGGAAATGGCAAATTCCTAGCATTCTTAAATGGTCTTCTGAAGTACTTTAATGCAGAAAATTATACATCCAGTCCATTGTGATATTTGGGATGTAAGAAGTGTTATTAATGATGACTAAACAGTCATCATTTTAGCTGCACATGAGGTCACAGTTTACACAGATGAAGTCATCCTTACCATAAATAATGCTAAAGTTACCACAAGATATATTTACTCTAGTCTGTATTGTCGACTTTATGGCTTATAAATATATTTAAGATTGCACTTAAAAGACTAGTGACTTTAGTAGGAGTGTTGGTTAGGATTCGTTCAGGTGTTCTTTGCCTGTTTCACAGCTGATTTCAGCTCATATTTCTCCTCACAGTAGCTCTGGATTCCTCAGTTGTTGTCAGTGTTTTTTTTTTTTTAACCGACTCAAGATATTTCAAGCTGGGACATGTTGTCCTCACAAACACACATCTTTGTTTGCCTCTCTACAATTTCACAGGAGTTTCACAGGTAGTGTTGGGTATTTTCCACTGCTTATAAAGCCAGTGTGCATTTTTATTTTTTTTTATGTATTTATGGCCTTGAGCTCTCTGTCCTTTGGGTAGAAGATGCCCTGTTTATGTTGCTTCAGATTGTGCTAGTCCTCACCGTATACATCAACACTGTATATAATAAATGTGTCAAAGATAGCAGAAAAGTCTGATATTTTGTGAAACTGTACTGAAGCTAGGGTGTTTTTGATTAGAGTCATTAGGAGATTCTATAAAAAAATTCCAACACAACTGAAAGTGAAAGTACAAGTTTAATAGCTGTTATAAATGCACGGTAGTGTGTAGTAGTATGTTTAATAGTGCATTCTTATTTTCCCTATTCTTTAAATACACAAATCATTTTTAAAGTTAAAGTATTACTAAAGAAGTCTCTTCTGCTTAATAAGCCTGCATTTATTTGATCCAAAGTACAAGACAAACAGTAAAATGTTGAAATATAAAATAACTGTTTTCAATTAAAATATATTTACTACATAATTAATTCCTGTGATCAAAGCTAAATTTTCAACTTCATTACTCCAGTCTTTCAGTGTCACATGATCCCTCAGAAATCATTCTTTTATGCTGATTTGCTGTTTAAAAAAAAAAACATTTTATTATTTAATTATTAATAATTATTATTATTATTTAAAATAGTTGAAAACATTTTTTTCAGGATTCTTTGAATAGAAAGATCACCATTTATCTGAAATAAAAAGCTTTTGTAACATTATACACTATACCATTCAAAAGCAAGAGCCAGTGTGTGTGTGTGTGTGTGTGTGTGTGTATATATATATATATATATTGGGGAAAGAAATTATAGAAATCCATCATTTTATTTAGCAAGGATGATTTAAATTGATCAAACATGATGATATAGACATTTATTTCACTTCTTTTTCATTTATTTAATTTCTGTTTCAGATAAATGCTGTTCTTCTGAACTTTCTATTCATCAAAGAAACCTGACAAAATTCTAATTCTAAAAAAAAACTATTTTCAACATAATAATAATAATAATAATAATAATAATAATAATAATAATAATAATAATAATAATAATAGTAATAATAATAATTTTAACGTTTTTTGAGCAGCAAATGAGAATATTATAATGATTTCTGAAGGATCATGTGACTGGAGTGATGATGCTAAAAATTCAGTTTTGAAATCACAGGAATAAATTACATTTTAAAATATATTTAAATAGAAAACAGTTATTTTAAATAGTAAAAATATATATATATATTTGTTTGTTTTTGCTGTACTTTGGATCAAATAAATGCAGGCTTGGTAAGCAGAAGAGACTTCTTTAAAAACATCAAAAATCTTTGACTGGTAGTCTAAATGTACTTTTAGCTCTAGCTAAATGACTGATTAAAATGCTTGTGTTAATTTTCATTTATGTGGACAAACTGGGATAAAAATATATAGCTATATATACTGCTGGGATAATATATACTACTATTTAAATCATGTCAAATAAATGCTGTTATTTGAATTTTTCATTCATCAAAGAATCCTGAAAAATATAATCTAAAGCATCAAATCAGTATATTAGAATGATTGCTGAAGGATCATGGGACACAGAAGACAGGAGCAATGGCTGCTGAAAATTCAGCTTTGCCATCACAAGAACTTATTATATTATTATATTATATATTTCCAATAGAAAACAAATTGTAATATTATTACTGCAGTTTAGGCAGGACAGGCCTGCTCACAACGTGGCACAGTTTGGTCTGTCTTTGTTAGTTTTTGCTCATAGAGCCATGCAGCATGTCAGATGGTGTGTGAAATCCACACGCATACACCCACGTGCATTACCTGTGACCTGTGCTCAACTCTCCCATAGATGCGAGATGATAATGTTATAATGAAGCCATCCTCTCTCTCTCACCTCCTACTTCTACCTGCTGTCAACCCACACAAGTACGCTGCACATGAGCTCACATGCATGCACGCAAACCTTGTTACACAATGTACACATTTTGGTTTCCAGTCTTTAAATTAGGACACACATAAAAACACACAAATTGTAGTACACACACTGCTCACAACACAAACCCTCTTCCACATGATAGCATTTTCATAAATATGAGCATGCAAGCACAAATCCTCTATCTGACAAGCTCTCTGAGCCAGGTTTTGTTTTTGTGGATGGTCAGGGTTTCATTTCTGTGTGGCAACTGCTAATAGGATCATAGCGTAGAGTGCTGAGAAATAGCCTTTTGGCTTTCTCGCAAATAATCTGACGTTCAACTTTCTTTCTCTTTGGTACTTCCAATGCTTGGGTGGGTGGATGCAGGGGTGTTTAATGCAAATTATGGGATAACACCCACGCACATGTGCACACAAATACCCCAGCCTTCAAATATTGGGTGTGTGTAGGAGTGCGTCTTATCTCTGGGCAACACCACTTTGGATAAACATTATGCATTAAAGATGCATTACATCAACACCTTTCAGAGTGTTTGCTAATGCACCATGGCAACAACCCGCCACTATTACAAAGCCCAGGCATTCACTGATAGAGCCTGAAAACTAGGCAAGAAAGAAATGAAAAATGCATTTGCCAGAAAGAGTCTTTAGGGAGTTTGCTGCTAATATTAATATTACATTAACATTATATATGTAAGAATCTATAGTTTAATCACAGGAATAAATTACATGTGAAAATATATTCAAATAGAAAACAGTTATTTTAAATAGTACAAATATTTCACAAATTTACTGTTTTTGCTGTACTTTGGATCGAATAAATGCAGGCTTGGTGAGCAGAAGAGACTTCTTTGAGAAACATTAAAAATCTTACTGTTCCAAAACTTTTGACTGGTAGTATAAATATTGTCCTAGTTTTAGTCAATAAAAAAAATTATGTATAAAACAAGCAATGTTGTCATACTGTATAAAATATCTTATCCAATATGGGGGACCCTCATGTTACATTAATAATATGCAGGGCTCAATGCTGACAAATTTTTCTACTGACATAAAAGAGAACTCAATTTATTTTTTTGTGTTGTTTTGCTATGAAGATTGCTTTTGCATCTTCTTGTGCTTGAATGCTTGTAAATTGCTTGAATGTTGTAATTGACAAGGCTTAAAAACACATGCAAATTATAAACTTTCGTGAGGACACAGCAGTGGCCTGATCATGCCAATGACAAATCTGTCAACTGTCCCAAACGTCTTTCATGCTGACCCCGGGCCATCGGGCAGTCCTTATTGTTGAGCCCTGATACGTTTTATGATTACACATCAATTATGAATATTAAACATTAACCTAGAATAAATAATGTTGAAATTGAAGTTCATAATACCTAATGCATTAAGTAATGTCACAAAATTGTAAAGTATTACAAATGAAATCATTACTGTTCAGACATTATTGAGGGCTTGTTAGGGTTCAATGAGGATTTCTGAAAAAATCCCGGTATATGTGTGTGTGTGACTTAATGGGGGCATGTGTGTCCTGAAGGGTTTTGGCTCAGGATCGTTGTAGGGCTTCCCAACCTACGCCTTGTTTCTTGGGGTTTGTAAGAGTGTCACAGCATTGCATGATGGTTTTGAATGGATTTGATTGCTGTAAAATCTGGTGCTGTATGACAGTCCTTAAACAAACTGTTGGGAAAATCAAATGACCAGTGATGTTTGCATTGACAAAATATGTATGGAAAAGACTATGTATGTTGAAGAAATGCATTAGGAGAACATTTTCTAAAGGAAATACACTTGAGTGGCTTGTCATGACATGCTCATCTCAGTTTTCTTAGGATCCAACTGTCACTCACTAGCGTCACTAGTCTCAGTAAAAAAAAAAAAAAAAAAAATCAGATAATTTTTACTTAAGTAGTTGGTCTGATTTGTTAGTTGTGAGTTGCCTTGTAAGGTTGTTTACTGATATTCTGCACTGTTATTTCTCAGTATTTTCAGTTATTCTTTAGATACAGTATTATGCTTGTGTGTGTGTGCAGGCTTGGTGTCTGGGAATACTAAATAACTAATATTTAACTTAAATATAAAGTATAACTATAATACTAAATATGATATATATGCTAAATATAAAATATTAAGTATTCTTCATACTAAATATTGCTTTCATGATACCATTTAGAGAAATGTGAAAGAGAATTTAGAAAAACAATTCTTAATTTAGAAAATGTAAATGTAAGATTTAGAGCTGAAACGATTAGTCGACATTATCGATAATGTCGACAATAAAAGATTGTCAACAAATATTTTTGTTATCGAGTAGTCATTTGATCTCATATGACGAAATGTAAGAGCCTGCAATAATGCGGTTTGACCAGTGTGGCGCTGTAGCGCAAGACTGTAATTCAGCCCTCCTGGGTGCAATTTAAGAGAAGAAGACAGCGCTTCAGAGCAAACGCAGTCCAGAAACGCTTTCCTCTCAGTAATGAAATAAACACAACAAACACTGACAGCAGTGTGAAAGCAGCAGTTATGTTGCATCTGATTACAACGATACAACTGACAGTTCAGTAACGTTAATTTACTCCAGTTATGTCCGGTCACATCATGTTTATTTATATAGTCAGTTATGCAATAGAGCTTTGCTGTATTTAACATGAAAATCCTGTCGCTTTGTTATATTGATTTCCTGTTATATAGCAGCTCTTCAGTGTGGAGCTGGCTAATGAGAAAACATTTTTATTACTGGGAAACAAATCATTTAATTAAAGTGGTAGTTTGGGGTTTACAGAGATCAAAACTTAGTAGTTAAAATTAAAATTAAAATAACACTTGTTATCACTTACCTTTACTTTGACTTGCAAAAGGAGATGTTAGGCAGAATGATGTGTATAAGACAGTTTCTCTGTCTGTCATCTCATTTTGAGTGCCAAATACATCTGTTTCTATAATGAACTGGTAACACTTTACAATAAGGTATCATTTGTTAACATTAGCTAATGTATTAATTAACATGAATGAGCAATGAACAATACATTTATTACATTTAAGTATTAGTCTTTGTTAAGGTTTGTTAATAAAAATACAGCTGTTCATTGTTTGTTCATGTTAGTTCACAGTGCATTTACCAAATGTAAAAAAAAAAACACAACTTGTGATTTTTATAAATGCATTAGTAAATGTTGAAATTAACATAAACTAAGATTAATAAATGTTGTAAAAGTTGTTCATTCTTAGTTCATATTGACTAATGTTAAGTTATAAGCCTTATTGCCAATTAATTGTTTAATAAATGTAATTACATAATATGCTTTTCTAAAGCTGAAGTGACCTTTATTTATGTTAGAATATGTATAACATAATATTTTCACTAATTTACTAAAATTAAAAACAATTGGCTTTCAAAGATAAAGAGGAAAAACAAATACTAAATCCAGAACTTCATGCTAATTTTACAGTTAAACTTTTCACTCTTGTTATAATACTAATAATCACATTTTCAAATGGCTTCAGACTGGGCCACACTGTAGTTAAATAAACAGGTCATTGTACATTGTGTCTGGCAAACTGTAACTCTAGCTGTAGCTCTGTCGGAAGTTGTCACTTGGTGTGTGTATTTGTCAACCTGCTTGAGTAATTGTCACAAATGTAGACTCTTCATATCTTACTTAGTTATGAAGCATTTTAAAGCAAGAATATTAGGAGCAATTAAATGTCTAAATAAAGTATTTGTGAGACTTCTAGGTGAACAGGGTTTCATGTGTTTGGGAAGAGGTGTGTAAATGTGTGTGTGTTTCCCATGTTTCTCCAGGAGGAAATGGCCTTTTCTGCACATGTTATCATACAATGAGCCAGGGAGGAGACAACATCCTGCCTCTGTCTTACAGAACAAACCTGTGTGTTATGCTGGTATACAGTTAGAAAGATATACAAATTAAATCAGGGGCATCTGACCAAGGTCAGAGAGAATATCAACACCATCATCAATCAACATGGTTCATTATCACACCCTGGTCTTTTGTTGTAAACCAATATTGTCGACTCAACTACGTAAGTTGTATCAAAATATATAAAACAGTATTTTAATGTAAAACATGACCTTTTAAAGTTGGCCATTTAACAACTTCCTACCACCTAGTACATACAGGACTGTTGAAAAGTTTCAGTTGGTAAGATTTTTGGGTTTAATCTTCAGTGTCACATGATCTGTCAGAAATATTTAATAATGAAATAGATTATTATCATTGTTGAAAACAGTTGTGCTGCTTAATATTTTTTGTGAAAATGTAATACTTTATTTTCAGGTTTCTTTGATGAACAAACAGCTCAAAAGAACAGCATTAATTTAAAACAGATGTTTAGTGTAACATTACGAAAGTCTTAACTGTCACATTTGATCAATACATACTTGATCAAATCTTGAATGTATGGACCCCATGGGTCTTTAAAATTTTAAAAAGTCATTTTTATTTAATTTAAGGCTGTAAAATGTCTTTATCTTAAATTTTATAAGAACATTTATAATAATAATTTCGATGGGAACAGAAAAACAGGAACCATGAGATGGCATGATGTGATTGAAAATTAAGCTTCAAAAGGCTGTGATTTAATTGAATTAATGTGAGCGCTGCACGTGTACATGGTGCTGCTGTGTCTGCTACAGGCTAATGATTTTAGAACAGTTCATATTCAACGAACATCACAGATTTATGCTTCACGATTGCCGGTTACTAATTATCTACTGTTAATTAGGGGCCAAGCCCGAAGGGCTGTAGCCCCTATTGTATCTGTACGTTTTCTTTCTTCTTCTTCTTCTTCTTCTTCTTCTTCTTCTTCTTCTTCTTCTTCTTCTTCTTCTTCTTCTTCTTTTTCTTCTTCTTCTTCTTCTTGGCCAGTGGGAGTCTATGGCTGCCCTATGAAGGGAACATAGGAAAATGATGACATTTCAATAGCTTTCAATAGCTTACATTAAGACTCCGCCCATTACAGTAGCGGCCATTTTGAAAAGTACAGTATTCAGTCTAAATGCTACTCCTCCTTCAAAATTGATCCAATTCTTCTCAAAATTGGCTCAGATGATCTTTGGACTGAGCTGCACAGAAATGACTGAACCGATTTATTTTATTTATCTTTGTTCAAAAGTTATGATGTCACAAATTTAACGAAGTTGACCCAAAATTGGTTCAGAGGCTATAACTCGGCCAAACTTTGATCAATTGACACCAGAGTTGGTACACTTCATCTACACCATGATCTGAGGGTCCATGCCAAAGTTGGGAACAGCGCCACCTATGGGTCTTGGAGTCTATGGATTCCCTGGGTCATGCCGAATCTGATGATATACATTGATCCAGGATCAACTAAACCACGTGACTGCCATTTTGAAATCTGTCATAAATTGCAGTATCTTTTGAACCATTTGACATATCTGCACAAAAATCGGTAGGCATCATTGACAGCATGTCCCCTAGGCACCTGAGAATATAATACTTTGGCAAAAACGCTTATAACTTCTGAAAACATTGCCCAAATATTATATTTAATATTATAACAAATATAATATTATAATGATATTTTGATATCATTTAATTCCCTGGTTTATGCGGATTCAGATGCTGTCTCATTTGTCATTTTTCATGAATGTGTCTGTCAGCCATATTGAAGTAAATGAAAAACTGTGTTTTTGCTACTCTTCCTTCAGATTTTGTTCTATTTTGTCCATAATTTCACCAAATAATCTTTGGACTGAGCCGCATAGACGTGACTAAACGGATTTTTGATATTCACTACCGTTCCTGAGAAATACCTCTCCAAAATCAACCGTGCCTGTGTTTGGTGATTTATGCTAGTTAGCTTAGCTTGCTAATGGGTTAGCATGCTAACTGGCTGCCATTTGTTCTAATGTGGCTATCAGGTTAACC
Organism: Cirrhinus molitorella; assembly: GCA_033026305.1. Classification (NCBI taxonomy): domain Eukaryota; kingdom Metazoa; phylum Chordata; class Actinopteri; order Cypriniformes; family Cyprinidae; genus Cirrhinus; species Cirrhinus molitorella. The sequence continues at coordinate 22,669,955 of CM065122.1, read as the reverse complement.
ATAAAGTACTTTAATTTTAAATTAGCTTAGCATGCTAATCTGACTAATATAGTTAGTCATGTTTTTTTATGACCTCATTCTCACACCTAAACTTCTCTTCCAGAGCATGTTGAAGGTATGTTGACTGAGTGGCACACGTGGTTAAACCACTGGTTTCGAAACCTGAAGCCTGTTGTGATGTGGGTTCGAATCCCACGTAATGCAACTTTATAAACCTCTGTATAATGTTGTTTTGATTAGTTTACTATCTTGATCAGCATTATACAAATCCGTATTGCTCCTGACTTAAAAATACATGTGTTTATCTGTTGCGTTCATTTTCTACAGCTATCAGGTTAACCATAAGGTACTTTAATTTTAAATTAGCTTAGCATGCTTACCTGTATAAATGCTAAGTCATGTTTTTTTTATGACTTCATTCTCACACCTAAACTTCTCTTCCAGAGCCTGTTGAACATGTGTCGACTGAGTGGCACACTTAGCTAAACCACTGGCTTTGAAACCTGAAGCCTGTTGTGACGTGGGTTCGAATCCCACATAATGCAACTTTATAAACCTCTGTGTAATGTTGTGCCGTTTTGATTAGTTTATCCAGATCAGCATTGTACAAATCCGTATTGCTCCTGACTTAAAAATACATGTGTTTATCTGTGTTGCGTTCATTTTCAGTTGACCATCTGTTCATTCTTAGTTCATTCTTGCCGATAGTTCTGAAGCGGCTGTTTTTCAAGTTCATTCTATTGCTGCGATTTTTGTTAGTCCTGCTCTGCACACGGCTACAGCCCTTTTTGGGCTTGGCCCCGTAATCGCTGCTTGCAGCTATATTTATATATGGTATTGTTTACCTTATATTTTATATAACAGTATATCACCTGCAAATTCGTTGCCTTTCAGATAAATTTGCCATTCTAATAAGCACAGCTTGTTTAGATCAAAGATGTCATGTCACATATAATCATATATTTTAAATATAATTATACACATTTTGGATGAAATTTTGGACACATTTTGGATCCCAATTCTTGTGAGGTTTATCATTCTGTACATTTTTTTTTTTTTTTTTTTTTGTCAAAACCTGTATTTGAACTGTAAAGTTATTTACAGTAATTTTACTCAGCCTCACCCTTTTGGTATTCATTTAGTTTGTGCAGGTCTTAAAAAGCCTTAAATTAGATTTTAAAAACCCTGCATATCACCTGTTACAGATGTCCAAGTACACTGCTGCTCAAAAGTTTGGGATCAGTATGGTTTTTTAATGTTTTTATAGGATTCTTAAATGCTCATCAAGACTGCATTTACTTGATCAAAAATACGTAAAAAAAATATATTATTAATATTGTGAAACATTATTACAGTTTAAAGTAATGGTGTTCTGTATTAATATGTTTTAAAAAAAATATTTATTCCTGTGGTGCAAAGCTGAATTTTTACCAGCCATTACTTCAGTTTTCAGTGTCACATGATTCTTCAAAAACCATTCTAATATGCTGAATAATTACTGTTATTATCAGTGTTGGAAACAGTTGTGCTGCTTAATATTTTTTTGGAACTTGTGATTCTTTTTTTTCAGGATTCTTGATGAATAAAAAGTTAAAGATAACACGTTTAACACGTTCTTGGTGAATAAAACTAATCATTTCTTTAAAAAAAAAGGAAAGAATAAAAATTTACTGACCCCAAACTTTTAGATGGTAGTTTATATTGTTACATAGGACTTCTATTTTAAATAAATGCTGTTCTTTTCAACTTTTTTTTTGTTAAAGAATCATGGAAAAAAGTATCACAGGTTCCAACAAAATATTAATCAGCACAACTGTTTTCAACATTGATAATAAATCAGTATGATTTCTGAAGGATCATGTGACACTGAAGACAGGAGTAATGATGCTAAAAATCCAGCTTTGTATCATAGGAATAAATTGCATTTTAAAATATATTCACATAGAAAACAGATATTTTAAACAATATACAGTATTTTTCTGTATTTTGGATCAAATAAATGCAGCCTTGATGAGCATAAGAAACGTCTTTAAAACCATTACAAATTTTCCCGATCTCAAACCTTTGAACGGCAGTGTATATCTCTTGCAACATCCATATTGTATTTGTCTGGTAAATGGTGACCTGTTCTGATCAATGATCCAGTTTGATATAAGTTAGTATGTATAGACACCAGCTGTTTGTGTGTCCTTGAGACGGTGATATTACCCAGATTCATCTGCCCTACATACACTCTGAGACACTCACTTTATCAGAGCTCCACCCAGACACCAAAAAGAGGGTCAAAGTGTGTGTGTACTGATGAAGCTGATTGTGCTTGTAGTATTATATTTTATTAATGGATCATTATCTTGATCTTTCAGTTAATCTTTGAATATGTTTATGGCCTTCCTATTTATTGCTTAAAGTATTGCCAGAAGTTCATAGAAAAAATAAATGTGTGTGTGTGTGTGGTGGGGACAGATGGACTGAGTTTGCTAATCAGGTCATAAGTCTTATGGTAGAATAAATGAGTCTAAAGTGCATTGATACATTGATCTGTCAATGAAATTTAAAGGGGTCATTGAATGGGTAGAGAAAAGATCATTTTTATGTTTATTTGGTTTAATGCAATGTGTTTACCTGGTTTAAATAAAAAAATCGCTCTATTTTGCTAATATTTTATATTATTTTATGTCCTCTAAGCCCCGCCTTTCTGAAACGGGTCGATTTTGACACAATTCACCGATGAAAATCATCGAGGTGTGCTCTGATTGGCCAGCTGTATCATGCGTTGTGATTGGCCGATTACTCTAAGCGTGTGTCGGAAATGTTACGCCCCTTACAATATGTGGAATCCCATCCTCCCGAGCAATTGACAGGAGATAATGTTGACTGTACTAGTACCTTATCAATTCGAGCCCGAATCTGATCCATAAAATGCAGAAGACCAAGCTGATCAGTCAACTCGGCCAGCGTGACTTGATCTAAACGTAGCAGATTGGTAAGGTTTTACTTTACAAATAACTGTTACACCGTGTCTACACAACAGCAAAAGTCTGTGAACATATACAAAGCGACCACTGAAAATTTGTGTCAACACGTCATAAATATAACGCAGCAGCAGTTTTATGTCCGACATTTGATGTGTCGCGCCACGCCGCTCGCGTCCGGTGTAGACACGTTGTTACATTTAACAGCTCACAAATGTTATATGTAATCACTTCAATATACTGCATATACGACATTATAAGAACTTTCAACACTGTATTTATTTTATCATTAACTGAAGAAATATAATACTATAAAAGCATAATGTTGTATTCTTACCATTTTTGTTTAGGTGCAAATGTACAAACTGTATTCCTTTGGGCGGTGTTAGGCAAATAGATACTTGGGGGTGAGTTAGACCCAGTCGTTTTAGGGGGGTGTGGCAGACTCCTAACTTTAATAAAGAATATCTCTTTGAATTTGAAACTTTAGTCTTTGCAACTTTACAGATCTTTTTTATGCACCAAGAGCTTGTGACAGTCCAAAGAGAAAGGAAAACTTGAAAACTCATTCAATGACCCCTTTAAGTGCATCAATTTTCAAAATCAGTGACTATAATAATACCCAATTATGGAATTTTGTTCCTGATCTAAAATACTATTTTCATTTGTACAAATCAGTTGTACTGTAAATATTCTCACCAGTTATATTTGTGTCTCCATCCTTTTTTTTTAATTATACTGAAATTAGCACATCGAATCAAACGAAATGTGACAGAAACGACTCAAACAAAAATGTAACATTTCTTAATGCATTGTAAAGAATCACCAGTTGTTCTTCTATGAGACTTCACTCACAGCTGATTCCAATAAAATGTTATGTTAGCATGTTGCTAAGATATTAGCCTTTTTGCATGTCAGACAACAAAGCATTTAAAAAAAAATAGGTAGTTGTAAAGGAAATGAAATCTGACATTAATCAGATTCATTTTGTTAAGCTTTCTGAATCACTATTATACACGTGGCACACTTTTTTGGTAAAACTGACAATATTTAATTAGATTAAACTATGTTATTTATTAGTTTTGGTATCTAAAAAAGTAGTTCACTTCCAGAACAAAATTTTACAGATAATGTACTCAGCCCATTGTCATCCAAGATCCAAAACAATTTATATACTTTTTAACTGCAAACGCTCGTCTTGGTCTAGCTCTGCATGAACTCATTTTCTCCTCCAACTTCAAAATCATTTTACCTTTTTTTGTAAAGGGCGTTTGACCTAGTTTGCATGCTCACTTTGTAAACACTGGGTCGGTACTTCTGCAGTGCTGTAGGACGATTTTAAAGTTTTAAATAGGAGTTTTTCGACATACCAGGAGAACACACAGTTCATGCAGAGCTAGACCAAGACAAGCATTTGTGGTCAGAAAGTATATAAATTGTACTTTTTTTTGGAAGCAGCTAGATAAGACCCTTCTTCCTCGACTGGGATCATTTAGAGCCCTTTGAAGCTGCATTTAAACTGCATTTTGGAAGTTCAAACTCAGGGGCACCATAGATATCCATTATATGGAGAGAAATCCTGAAATGTTTTCCTCAAAAAAACATAATTCCTTTACGACTAAAGAAAGAAAGAAATGAACATCTTGGAGGGGTGAGTACATTATCTGTATATTTTTGTTCTGGAAGTGAACTACTCCTTTAATGAATTCAAATTTACAGAGATTTTCTTTCTAAATCTGATCAAAAAGTATGAATGAAAGCAGTAGTGTGATTTCCTGTCTGGATTGCCTGCTGTTCCAAAGCTCAAATTTGAGCACCGATTTTTTTTTTTCTCACATATTCTTATTACATCAGACTGCACTAAAGAGCAGTAAAACTATAATGAGATTTAGGAGACATAAGCACACACTTCACTCGTCCTGTGTGAACCCGGGTGCCACTGTCTGTCAAAGAGAAACAGTTTGCTTATTCAACAGAACTCAAAGAGCACACTTACACACTCAACGTCACGCTGAGAGTGGGCACACAGAGGAATGCTGAGTGGCAGAAATCCACAAGCACAAATGCGGCACTCTACTTGTACACGCGTTTCACTTTTATGCACACTTGGTATAAATCTAAGTCAGACCCATCTGTTTGATTATATACTGTAAATAAGTGCACACATGCTCAGCTGATTATTCCAGCTGTAAGCCGCAGGATGAGGCCACACCCATAATGACAGACTGTTTCTATGCCCTTTTCCCACTTCAGAGACACTTTGAGGAGAGGACAAGAGTGTTTGAGTGAAAGAATAAGCATTTAGAGCTCAAATAAAGAAATGAGAGATGTAATTAGCTTAATGAAAACTTCACTCAACCAGTCAGAAGTATGTCTGTGTATCAGATTCTGCTGTCCTTGTGGGGCTTTTTGTTTTTACTAGTTTAAAGGGGTCATTTTCCACAAGTTAATATGATTCATTAGGGTCTTAATGAGAAATCCATAACATACTTTGGTTAAAATTTCTCAGTGGTAGTGTAAAAACGCCCTTTTTACCTTTTCAAAATCAACACTTTCAGAGTGAGCTGTTTTGTTGCATTTGCCTTTAAATGCTAATGAGCTCTGCTTACCCCTCTCTTCATTGGGGTGACAAGCAGTACTGTTTACTTTAGTTCACTGTTTACTTGCTAACTAGCACATTATTAAACCGTTTACCATTTTTGAATCCATTCAGGCTATCTCCGGGTCTGCCGGTAGCACTTTTAGCATATCTTAACATAAATCATTGAATCTGATTAGTCCATTGGCATCTCGTTCAAAAATGACCAAATATTTTCAATTTTTTTCTTATTTAAAACTTGACTATTCTGTAGTTACATCGTGTACTAAAACTGACAGAAAATGAAAAGTTGCGATTTTCCAGGCTGATATGGATAGGAACTATACTCTGGCGTAATAATCAGGGAACTTTGCTTCCGTACCATGGGTGCAGCAGGTGCAATGATATTCCACAGCACCTGAAAATAGTCCCCAGCTAGGTAACTTCCAACGTGACCAGCACTAAGCCACAAAGGTAACAGTAAAATAGCCGGGGACTATATTCAGGTGTTGCGTAATATCATTGCGCAGTATTGTAGTATACAGAATTCAGATATGAATGTGATGTGTATGTGCGCTGTAAAAGAAGTTCTGTAAAAATTCTACACTAAAAAACATGGTAACTGTTTGACTTTAAGTTACTATACACATGGTGAAGAAATGTGTGTTTTATACAATGATTTTTTTTTTTAGGATTTTTTTTATGCTATGCACTTATATATAATGTTGAGATTTATATATTAAAATTTATAGCTAACAGAGAGGTTGTTTAAGTTGTGATAGTCTAGAGTGTATCAGTTCAAAAATGTAACTGGACAATCATTTTTGCTGAAGGTTTAGTTTATATTTTAATAATGAATCCTCTAATAATACTTACTGGTTATCATTAGGAATGGGTGATATGACCAAAATATATATCATTATGTAAGTAATTGTAATGATATATATATATATATATATATATATAAAAATTTAGCTTTAAATAAGTCCTTCATGATATCAACATTTTTGATACCATAGAAATTTAATTTCTTGTCACCAGTGTCAGTATCACAAAAAACTTATACTATCCTAAATAAAGCTCACTGAAGACAAGTAAAGAGTAAGCAATTAAATAAGAATAATTATTACAATATTACAAGCAATAGGACAAAAAAAAACCCAAATAAATAAGTAATGCTACATACATTGTATAAAGTAATCAAATGTATACAAACACTGCCTATTCTTCACTGTGTAAATTAAATATGTATTTCTTATTACAGTTACAAAAGTGATTTAGCCAAGAGCAGTGTGATATTTTCTCTCTTTTGTTGTTTGATTTACATGAAGGACCAGGAATATGCTGGAGTGACTGCTGTCACTTTAAGAGCTGCCCTGATCCAATATACTGTTACACATGTGTTTTCTTTCTCAGCTGTTTGCTTTCACTTAAAACCTACATTAATGTGTTTACAAAGATATTTGCAAAGACGGGCATTTTGTTTAAAAGTCTTCACATGTGGGCACCACTCTGACAACGTTCAGAAACAGTCTCTCGGACAGTTAATTTTCCTGCTGATTGCATTTTAATGGCTTAAAATCACTTGTTTTTAAATCGCAATGCTTAAAAACACGTGCAAACATTACGTTTTTGTGACCACTTAGCACAGCAACATCACGTGAGCGTGTGACCGTGATAGAGAAGACAGTCCAAAATCTCTGCCGGTTGACCAGTTTTTGACCTGGATTCTCGTGTCTACCATTATATCGCTCACAACTAGTATTGTAGCAGTACAGGCTGCTATTACAGACCTACATTTCCCAGAATTCTCTTACATCACAGTGCTCCCTTGACAGCCCATATGTTGACAGAGCTCACATTCAGCCTCATTCTCTTCTATCCGGCCCTCCTGTTCTCTTTCTCATGTGTCTACTATCATTTTATCCCTAAACCTACAGTATGTACGCATATACTCTTGCAGAAAGAGGTGTTGTCATAGGGGTGTGTATGTGTGTGTGTGTGTGTGTGTGTGTGTGTGCTTTTCATCAGAGGTTAGTCTGATAATCCATGCCATCTGTGCCATCTCGATGCCCATTGTGTGCTCCGAACAGAACAAACAGCCTCAACATAGACCGGTGTTACAGCTCAGCAAGACAGAGAGACAGTTTAGACAGAGACAGATCAGAGACGAGAGACTGTTAGGGCGATGTCTGTATGAATAAGATCATCAGGAGTCTGTGAAAAAGGTTCTGACTTTGTTGTTCTCCTGCAGCACATCATGCGGGCTTGTTTTTTTGTGTTTTCCGTGTCTGTGTTTTGTCTGCTGTCTCTCTCTTTCTTGGGTGTACTTGACTTTGTCCATGTTGGTGGAACACTCTTGCCTTTAGTAGAACAATGTTATGTGATGTTTATTAGAAAATCTATTACAAACCTCATTTTGTTGTGTTGTTGGTCTTAAAGGCTTATCTGCACAAGCTGTAGATTTGACCTAAAGGCCTGAAGTCATTAAATGATTATTCATCCCTCTGTGTTTTAATCTTTGCACATAAAGCTGGGACTGGGGTGAGCCAACGGGGCTTTCTAGTGGCGCGCATAGCTTAATAAGTCCAGTCATATTTCCTTACAGTAAATTTACACTCTGTTTAATATTAATAAGCACTGGTGGTTACCCTTTGCCCATAATGGTTTCCTCCATCACATGAGTTGTTCTGTCAGACACACCAAAGACACAACTAGGTTATCTGTCATGTTCATGCTGGTTTTAGGGGGAAGAGCTTTTTCTGTTTTTAACAGCTCTTGAAATGAAATTGCTACCACTTAGACATCTTTGGTTGGCTGAATGTTTTAGCCCTTTGTAATTTGTCAGTATCCACACATGTCCTGACGTAAGAAAATTCAGAAACTAGTCAACATTTGCCTAATGTAAGGGTATAGATTAGACATGCATAATCTATGTATTGGTTGACACCAGCATTTAATACTAAACAAAACCTAAAGCTAAAAAAGAAAAAAAAAAAAAAATATTAAAGGAACAGTTCACCCAGAAATGACAATTCTGTCATTAATTAATCACCCTCATGTTTTTCCAAACCTGTAAGACCTTTGTTCATCTTCAGAACACAAGATATTTTTGAAGAAATCCGAGGGCTTTCTGACCCTGCATAGACAGCAACACAACTGACATGTTCAAGGCCCAGAAAGGTAGTAAGGACATCGCTAAAATAGTCCATGTGACATCAGTGGTTCAACTGTAATATATCTACGGGAATACTTTCTTGTGCACAGAAAGCAAAAATAATGACTTTATTCAACAATTTCTTCTCTTCCGTGTCAGTTTTTGACAACATGAGGGTAATTAATGATGGAATTTGTGGGTGAACTATCCCTTTAATGAGATAAAGGACTGTGTACACTTTTTCAGTTTTGTTTTGTTTTTTAACACACTTAAGTACAGTTTTTGAAAGTGCACTGTATAATATATATATTTTTATTTAAAAAATTTTGTTGTTAATCAAAGTTTGATTTTAAAGTACGTTTAGAGAAGTGAACTTACACTACCAGATTTTTATTGTTTTTTAACATTAAAAAACATTTAAAAAACACTCACCAAGCCTACATTTATTTGATCCAAAGTACAGCAAAAACAGTAAAACTTTTAAACATTTTTTGTATTTAAAATAACTGTTTTCGTTTTGAATATATTTAAAAAATATTTATTCCTGTGATTTCAAAGCTGGATTTTTAGCATCATTCATCCAGTCAAATGATCCTTCAGAAATCATTTTAATATTTTAATTTGCTGCAGCAATATGGCTGCCCACTGCTCTAGGTGTGTGTTCATGGTGTGTGTGTTGACTACTGTGTGTGTGCACTTGGATGGGTTAAATGCAGAGCACAAATTCCGAATATGGGTCAACATACTTGGCCACACATTACATTCTTTCCTTTCCTTCAAAATGTTGGTGTCTTTCTATTAATCAGTGAATCCTGAAAAAATGTTCTCAACTGTTTTAAATATTGATAATAATATTAATGATAATAAATGTCTCTTAAACAGCAAATCAGCATATTAGAATGATTTCTGAAGGATCATGTGACACTGAAGACTGGAGTAATCATGCTGAAAATTCAGCCTTGATCACAGAAATAAATTTCATTTAAAAATATATGCAAATAGAAAACAGTTATTTTAAATAGTAAAACTTTTTCAAAATGTTACTGTTTTTGCTGTACTTTGGATCAGCCTTGGTGATAAAAACATTACAAATCTTACTTTTCAAAAAATTTTGACTGGTAGTTTTGTGTACTTGTAGTGTGTTGATATTATATTTAGACTTAATATGTTCAGTATATATATAAATGTTATTACAATGTGTATTTAAATGCATGACGCAATTTTAAATAGGTATGACATTAAAGTTTATTGTAGTTTACCATAAATGATTGGCAGTAGATTTACCAGTACACTTTAACCTTAAAATTACACTTAAAATTACATATATATATATATATATATATATATATAAACAAATATGTGCTTACGTCTTAGCTAAGTAGAACAAGAATGTGCTGTTTTGTGTTAAACTACTGTCAGGGTTTATTAAAGGCACGCATTGAAAAAATTAGCGCTGGAAAGGCGTGGACAAAGTCATTTTTTTATCTGACCGTATTGCATATCCATTTGTAGGAGTTTGCCTTTCAGGCACAAGATTTATGTGATGTGAGTATTTAAATGAATCACGTAACATGATTTGAACATGACTAAGGTTGGCGGTAGTCAATTTAATGGTATTTGTGCTATTATTTACCATTCACCTAAAAAAGCATGCCTCAAACCAGATTCTAATTTGCACTGCTCTTGGTAGATTGCGCTGGTCATTATGGAAATTATCCATCTGCGTCTGTGTTCTTTAAGATGTGCACGGTCAGCAGATCAGCCGCAGAATTTCCACTCCCATCTGCGCTTTTATGGGTTTGCGCTCTCATGCTAATTTGCCCTGTTTAGTAAATCTGGCCCTAAATGTGTATGAAAACATTACATTTAGTTTGCACGTAAGTATGTAATTTTTTTTAAGTGTATCATTTCCGTGAGAAGTAAAAATGTACTTGTTTTTTTACAAGTGATAAAATCATAACATAACATAATATAATTTTATCCAAAAATAATTATCAGCTTATCAGTATCAAGCAGAATTTCACCAGATCTCCAGTTAGTTCTGCTTTTGCTTAGTGAGTTATGGTTTGGGTATCATGTTTTTTTGAACCTCTGAACTCATTATTAGGATTTATGTTTGTATATCTAGGTCTTGTCTCAGTAAATTGGGTGAGTGTGTTTTGACTGTATGTATACTGTAGTGTATTATAGGTGCTTTATTCTTGACAGGCTTGTTTAATGCATGAAAACTACTGTTTGTGTGTGTGTGTGTGTGTGTGTGTGTGTGTGTGTGTGCGCGTGTGTGCGCGTATGTGTTTTGGACAGTCCTTTGGTATTAGCACCCATGCAGTCTCTCACAGGGTTGTGTGTATGGTTTCCATGAAAACACTAATGTGTAGTGACAACGTGCTATAGGTCAGTGGTACAGTTGTCATTTGTTGTATCATACATAATGTATACAGGGAGTGAGTAGTACATTTAATCACATACTCTTGCAGTAAAGCCACTGCTTTCATTTTGAATTTGATATAAAAACACAGCCTGAAACATCAGCAAAACACAGATTACTTTGATGAAACGATCTGGTGGTTAAACCCACATGCTCATTTGTTAAATGTCGTCATTTAAACAATGACATCACCTTTAGGCACGTGAAATACTAACTGCGCTCGGGCACTACCAATTATGGCTTTTAAAATGAGGTGTGTGTGTGTGTGTGTGAGTTCAGGAAGGGAGCTTAACCTTGGGATCCCCTCCTTCACACACTTACAGATGTTTTTGCTAACGTTCTCTTCATTGATGTCTGTAGTTGTGAAAGCACCTCCTTGTGTTTAGTTAGGGTACTACAACAACAAATGTAGCACTGAGTGTAATGTTAAGTCACACTAGTTGCATAATCAATGCTGGAACCTGCTTTTTAAAGCATTAGTGGTAACTGAACTCTTTCAATCTCAGATCTGTCGAAGAATCGTTTGATTGACATCCCGTCAGAGGTGTGTCATCTGGTCTCCTTGGAAACGCTGAACCTTTATCACAACTGCATCAAAAGCATTCCTGATACCATCATCAGCCTTCAGTCCCTGACCTGCTTAAACATCAGGTGAGCATCAAAGTAACACACAAACACACTTTCACAAAGAGATGAATGACATTGGGTTATGTCTCTAGCCTTATAATGCATATGGGAGACCGTGACAATGTGTGAGTATGCTTAGAAGAGCTTTCTACTACTAGCGTACTACTAATATTTCTGCAGTGAGCAGTATGCATATTGTACATTTTCTGTATTTATTACTTAGATCATGCTTTACTATATTTGTCATGCAGTTTACATCCAGAGCACACTATGTGCTACAGTGCAGTTTAATAAATGAACTGATTAAGCCTCTGTAATATGACTCGTTATTTTAGTATACTGACAAAAGGAAGACATTTTTCACAAACTGGATTAAAAATGCAAAATAACCATATTTATTCTCAAGGTGAAAATTGAACACCACTCAGTTAAAGGATTAGTTTACTTCTCATAATAAAAAAATCCTGATAATTTATAATTAATTCAAGTTAAGGTTTTTGTGGAAAACTTATTTTTAGTGGACTTCAATGGGGATCAACGGGTTGCCGGTTTACTGCAGCTTCAAGGGGCTTCACAATCACACAATCTCAGCGAGGAATACGGGTCTTATGTAACATAACGATCGCTCATTTTATAAAAAAAAGTAAAAATGTATATACTTTTTAACCACAAATGCTCGTCTTGCACCGACCCAGTGTTTACAAAGTGAATGTGCAAAGAAAGTCAAATGCCCTACACAAAAATGTAAAGCAACAATGTCGGATGATTGTGAAGTTGGAGGATAAAATGAGATGGAGTTTTTCGGAGTACACAGACAAAGAACTACCCCTAACCTTTTTAACATTATTACATAACGCTTGAAATTGTAGCGATGCATCACAGAGCTAGTGCAAGATGAGCATTTGTGGTTAAAAAGTATATAAATTATATTTAAAAACAAAAACAAACGAAAAGCAAACATTTCACTTGATAAGACCCTTGTTCTTCCTTGTTGGGATCATGTAAAGCCCTTTGAAGCTGCACTGAAACTGCAATTTGGACCTTCAACCCATTAATTCCCATTGAAGTCCATTATATGGAGACAAATCATTTTGAGGTTTTTTCCTCAAAAACCTTTTTTTTTTTTGACTGAAGAAAGACATAAACATCTTGGATGACATGGAGGTGAGTAAATTATCAGGAAATGTTTACTCTGGAAGTGAACTAATCCTTTAAGCATACAACATAACCGAAATAAAATGAGAAAAATTAAACGTAAAGTTTGCATGCCCAAAGTTTTTGCATATTACTGTTTGAAATGCAATTAATTAGTGCATATTGTATGTTGTTTCACATAAAATATTCAAAAACAGGGTAGAAAATTGAAATACATATCGCAAGTTATGTGGTATACCGCAGTTCAAAAAGTTTTCAGTCAGTCAGTATGTTCAATCAATATGTTTTTTTAAGATATTAGTAAAGATGCATTAAATTGATCAAAAGGGTCTTTTATAAAGTCTTTTGACCTTTCTATTCATTAGATGGTTTTCAACACTGATAATAATAAGAAATGTTTCTTGAGCAGCAAATCGACATATTAAAATAATTTCTGAAGGATCATGTGGCATTAAAGACTGGAGTAATGGCTGAAAATTTGCATGACAGGAATAAATGCCATTTTTAAAACTATTCAAATAGAAAACAGTTATTTTAAAGTCTAATAATATTTTGAATATAACACTTTTTATTCTGTTTTTAATCAAATAAAAGCAGCTTAAGATACTTATTTCAGAAACATTTACAAAAAATGTTACTATCCCTAAACTTTTGAACAGTACTGTAGTTATTATTATGTTAATATTTATTTCTAAACATAGCATAGCTTGCATGTTTGTGCATCAGCAGACCTAACCTAACTAATGTGGTATTAAAATATTTCATTTGCATGTGTTTTGAATGAGACCGTGTGAAAAGCTGCATTTTTTATTTTTAAATTGACTAGTTGGTGCGTGGTTTAAATGACTAGTTGATTAGTCGAGCTTAAAAGATCAGTTGACTTCCAGAATAAAAACATCCCGATAATTTCCATTCAAGAAAAGAATTTAAGGTTTTTGAAAAAAAACATTCCAGGATTTTTCTCCACATAGTAGACTTCATTGGGGATCAATGGGTTAAAAGTTTAAATTGCAGTTTCAGTGCAGCTTCAAAGGGCTCTGCACGATCCCAGTCGCGGAAAAAGGGTCTTACCTAGTGAAATGATTGGCCATTTTGTAACAAAAATATTACAATTTCTGTACTTTTTAGATTTTTATTCTGGAAATGAGCTAATCCTTTAAGAGAGCTCCATATAAGTAGGGTCCACCAGGTTGTTTATAGAGATGTGTGGTTTAATATTTATGGTAATTAAAATGCCTGAATGATATTGATACATAATTAGCTTTTCAGATACATATACAGCCCAAGAGTAAAATCGAAGCGCACAACATATAACATACACCACAGAAGTGAACCAAATAAACATGTTTTTTCCCTCTGGCTGTCCTTCCTGCTTCTGTTAAAAGTAAATTCATCCACACACACATAGACTCTCCCTCTGTTTGGGTTTTCTCTCTCCAGCCAAATGTCTCCTGCAGAAGGCCTGATATTCACACTGAGTTAATTAGCGATGGAATTTGTTTTGTAAGAAGTTAATGAAGCACCAAGCTCTTAACGGTTGAGAAGAGTGAACATAAACTGGAGATGGAAAATCAAGCAGAAAAACCAAGTGAGATCATGAAAAATGGATGAAAGATCATCAGAATATGGATTTGCCAAAAGAAAGTGAAAAAAGACACAGATTTATATGTTTTTCCTCTAGTTCGGCACACACACACATACATACATAAACACAGATGAACAATTGTATTTGTCTGTCATCCTCTAGTCATAACAGGCAAAGTTTGTCTAGCTATTACTTCTCATGAACTCGTCAACAATTCCCTGCAGCTAGTCTTTTTCCTGTTTAATGTCATACAGATAGAAATGATGAAGTGTTACAGGAAGGCTAGGGTACACACATGACCAAGGAAAACAGATTATTTACTTTTTATATTGGAAAATCAATCTTTTATGAGTTAATTATGCACATTAGCCTCTCTTCAGTGCAACAATTGAACTGTTGAATTGTATTAATTTAATTCTATTGATTTTATATACGTTTTTGAGAATGTATATGTGTGAAAATGCTTTGTTTCTGTAGATTTTTTTGTCCTGTTACATATTATATTATTATAACAATAATTTGGAAATTGTAATTATTTAGATAACCAATGAGTTCCAAACAAAAAGTACAGCAATAAAATAGAAATGTCCCTCATAAAGAAAATCATAATAAAAGATCATATCAAAGATAAAATCAGATCATAATAAAAGAAAATCAAAAAGGTTGCAGCACAAATGCATTAAAAAAGAAAAAGACTAAATAAAATGAAAAATGCCAAAAATATGACACCAAGTAAATACTACATCATTTTACAAATAAATCAAATTTGTCATTACTGATTATTAAAAATGATATCATTATTGACAATTTCTTTGTATGCACAGTATAATGTTCACCAACTCATTTAACCAAATTCCTGTATTTAGTACAGTATTTCGAACTTTTTTTTTTAATAAGTCTTATTTGCTCCTCAGGCCTGCATTTATTTGATCCAAAGTACAGCAAAACAGTACAATTTGCAATATTTTTACTATTTAAAATAAATGTTTTCAATTTGAATATATTTTAAAAAGTTATTCCTGTGATTTCAAAGCTGAATTTTTAGTGTCATTACTCCAGTCACATGATCTTTCAGAAATCATTGTAGAATTCTGATTTGCTGCTCAAAAAACATTTATTATTATTATTATTATTATGTTGAGCACAGCTGAGTAGAAATTTTTCAGGTTTCTGTGATAAATGGAAAGTTCAGAAGAACAGCATTTATGTGAAATAGAAATCTTTTGTAACATTATAAATGTCTTTATTATAACTTTTGATCAACTTAAAGCATCCTTGCTAAATAAAAGTATTCTTTTTTTCATTTTCATATTCAGCTTTTGAATGGTATAGTATATAATGTTACAAAAGCTTTTTATTTCAGATATCTTTGGATCTTGCTATTCATCAAAGAATCCTGAGAAAAATGTGCTCAACTGTTTTAAATATTGATGATAATAATAATAATAAAATTGAACAGCAAATCACTGAACCAGTAATGATGCTGAAAATTTAGCGTTACATTTTAAAATATATTCAAATAGAAAATATATTCAAATAGAAAACAGTTATTTTAAATAGCAAAAATATTTCAAAATTGTTCTGGTTTTGCTGTACTTTGGTTCAAATAAATGCAGGCTTGATGAGCAGAAGAAAACATTACAAATCTTACTGTTCAAAAACTTTTGATTGGTAGTGTATGTCATTTATTATTTATTTAACATCTTTGATGTTTACTTTTTTCCACAATCCTAACGCCTCTAAATGAATCAATTAACAAATGCTGTGATTGACCAATCAGAATGACGTTTTCCAGATAAATGCTTCTGCTTGAGGAGTAGCGTTAAGCAAGATGCTGTAACATGTTTTGTTTTATCATTGTGGTTCTGTAGCCGGAACCAGCTGTCAGTGCTGCCAGCGTGCGTGTGTGGTCTTCCTCTGCGAGTGCTCAACGCCAGCAATAACAAACTCAACGCACTTCCAGAAAGCATTGGCCAGCTCACCAGTCTCATGGAGCTGGTAAGTTTAAGCATGTGTGCTGAACCTCTGATGTCTGCATATGAATGGAATGTTTGTGATACTTGCTCTGTGTTTTATTAATACATTACCATGTCGGCTTGAACTCACCCTTTCTCAACTTGGCTCATATCTGCTTATATTGAATGTACTTTGAAATTTTCTCTTTTAGTCTTTTGTAACCATAAATGAGAACATACACAGACCAGGTTTTGTGGGTTATGCCATGTGGGAAGTTGCCCCTCATGTAATATAGTACAAGCACTTAGTTAGAGTGAGTGTAATGAAAGGTTTGTGCAGAAGCTTGTGTTTGAAAAGGTAAACATGTAACTCTAAACTCTTCCTCTATCTTTTTCTCATCAGGATGTAAGCTGTAATGAAATCACAGCTCTTCCACGCCACATTGGCCAACTCAAAGCTTTGAGGGAACTTAACGTGCATCGAAACCTTCTTTGTGTCCTGCCAGAGGGTGAGTCTGCAATCAGTGTGTGTGTGTGTTTGTATCCCTCCTACACCCCAACACCCTTCTTATCTCAGCAGAAATGATTTCAGCTTCTCTGACAACTTCACCTCGATAACTACTCATCACATTACCAATAAAAACTTCCTCCGGTAGCTCCAGAGCTACAGGAAATCTGGCCTTTGTTTGACCTCCTTATGCAGCCTCCTTATTCAGGCCTCTCTGTGTCATGAATTAAAGCGAGGATAGTTCACCCAAAAATAAGATTCTGTCATCTTTTTATCTCCCTCAATTTTCATTCACCCTCAAAACGAATGAAGAAACTGTTAATGAAACCTGAGAGGTTTTTGGCCTTCCACTGCAACCAAAACTTTGACGCTTCATAAAGACTTTCTAAACGTAATCCATAAAAACCTAGATATCTTAATCCAAGTCTTTTGAAGACACAATTACTTCATACAGTGAACAGATTAAATTTTGGCTTTTATTAAATGTACACTACCAGTCAAAAGTTTTTGAACAGTAAGATTTTTTTTTGTCTCTTCTGCTCACCAAGCCTGCATTTATTTGATCCAAAGTACAGAAAAACAGTACAATTTTGAAATATTTTTACTATTTAAAATAACTGTTTTTTTTTTTTTGTTTGAATATATTTTAAAAATGTAATTATTTCTGACTTCAAAGCAGATTTTTTTAGCATAATCACTCTAGTCACATGATCCTTCAGAAATCACTTTAATATTTTGATTTGCTGCTCAAATAGCTTTTATTATTATTATAATGTTGAAAACAGCTGAGTATTATTTTTGCAGGTTTCTCTGATTAATAGAAAGTTTAGAAAAGCAGCATTTATCTGAAATAGAAATCTTTTGTAACATTATAAATGTCTTTATCATCACTTGTGATCAGTTTAAAGCATCCTTGCTAATCCTTGCTTTTGAATGCTATATTGTATAATGTTACAAAAGCTTTTTATTTCAGATAAATGCTGATCTTTGGATCTTTCTATTCACCAAAGAATCCTGAAAAAATGTACTCAACTGTTTTAAAAATTTATAATACTACTAATACTAATACTAATAAAAATGTTTCTTGAACAGCAAATCAGCATATTCAAATGATTTCTGAAAGATCATGTGACTCTGAAGACTGGAGTAATGATGCTTAATATTTAGCTTTGATCACGGGAATAAATTATATAAAAAAAAACAGTTATTTTAAATAGTAAAAATATTTCTGAAATGTACTGTTTTGCTGTACTTTGGATCAAATAAATACAGGTTTGGTGAGCAGAAGAGACTTCTTTAAAAAACATTAAAAATCTTACTGTTCAAATACTTTTGACTGGTAGTGTATAAACATTGATCAGAGCACATACATAGAGTACATTAAATATGGTAAATGGAAGCTCAGACAGGCTTGTTTGATGTGTCTGAACCAATTAAGTTTGTTCTTCCGTTTCAAGCAAGCATGTTGAAACTTACCCAAGAACCAATGATGTTTGTTTTCAGTTCATATGGATTATTTCACATTGTATTTATGTATTTTTAATGTGTGAAAGTTTTGGTGGAGACACAGAAATCTCTCAGGTTTCAATAAAAAATTCTTCTTTTGTGTTTGGAAGATTATGCTTGTTTGGAATAAGGTTGAGTAATTGATGACACAGTTTTCATTTTAATGTTTGAACTTTTCAAACGTAAATTATTTTGCTAAAAGTAGTTTTGAACTCTGTTTCTCATTCAGGTCACTGCATCTTTCCTTCATCAAGTCTTTCAGTGAGCAATAATTTTAGAACAACATTCACTACATATCATACCAAAGCCAAATAAAACCCTCATCCTCATGCTGTACTTATATAAACATATAAACTAACATTAACGCAACACTCTTGTAAGTTGTTCTGAGTAAAATCTAACATGCAGTGCCAAGAACATGCAGTGTGGGTGTGTTCCTTTAAATAACAGTGAGAAAACGTTTAGTGTTGTTCATGCTAAAATGTTTGTGTGAGCCAAGCATTTTCCGAAACATGTGGCTGGAGTTATATCAACAGCTTACCTTGGCAAAAAAAAAAAGTCTGTAGCTGAGATTTTACAGCTCAACTAATTATTCAGCTACATTATGCTGGCAGGTTATGAAAAATAGGATTTGTAATGGTCTCTCCAAGCACACTGTGCCAAAATGACCTCATGGTGCTGAAGCATTAATAAAGACTGCTGAGAGATCTGCTGATAATTTAGATTTTGAACTTTGAGTCATTGCGTCATTGAGTCATTGAGTCATTTTTTCAAAGTTATTTACTGGCCTTGGTAACTAAAAGACTTTTAGTTACCAAGGCCAGTAAATAACTTTGAAAATCCAACAAATAAAAAAGCTATTTTTTGAAGCTCATATGTGTTTTTTCCTTCCAAATGTCTTGCTTTTCAAAAGCTGTTGTGTGTGTGCATTGTTTCCCTGTTGCTTTTTACATTTTGGCAGCCCCCTCTGCCCTCTTGTTGTGAATAATTCTTTGTATGTGTGTTTTAGATTTGGCAGATTTACCCCTGGTCAAGTTTGATTTCTCCTGTAATAAAGTTTCTACTATTCCTGTCTGCTATCGAAAAATGACCCAGCTTCAGTCACTACAGCTGGAGAACAATCCACTTCAGAGTCCTCCTGCACAGGTAACACTCGCAAACACTTGATACATTTTATTCTTCAGTTCTCTCGCAACTGCTTTTGACATTATTTTTGCTGTTTTCAGATATGCATGAAGGGCAAGATTCATATATTTAAATACCTCGCCATGGAGGCATGTCGTAGTGATAAGATGGCCGATGCCCTGTACCTTCCTGGCACCGACCGCCTCAGCTTGACACGACCCACGAATGGCAGGTCAGTCCTTATAGTTATTAGTATCAAGTAGATTTAATTAAATTGTGTTTAAATGAATGAAATTTTGAGATATATATAGTAACAGTCAAAAGTAAACATCAGAGATGTTAAATAAATAAGAAAAATAGTGACATACACTACCAGTCAAAAGTTTTTAAACAGTAAGATTTTTAATGTTTTTTTAAAGAAGTCTCTTCTGCTCACCAAGCCTGCATTTATTTGATCCAAAATACAGCAAAAGCAGTAATATTTTTACTATTTAAAATAACTGGTTCCTTTGATTAATAGAAAGATCCAAAGATCAGCGTTTATCTGAAATGAAAAGCTTTTGTAACATTATACACTATACCATTCAAAAGCTTGGAATCAGTATAATTTTATTGGGGGGGAGAGAAATTATAGAAATTAATACTTTTATTTAGAAAGGATGCTTTAAATTGATCAAAAGGGATGATAATGACGTTTAAAATGTTACAAAAGATTTCTGTTTCAGATAAATGCTGTTGAACTTTCTATTCATCAAAGACACCTGAATGTAACGTATCTGAAGTAACAATGCTAAAAATTCAGCTTTTAAATAACACAAATAACATTTTAAAATATATTCAAATAGAAAGCAGTTATTTTAAATAGTAAAAATATTTCTGAATGTTACTGTTTTTCTGTACTTTGGATCAAATAAATACAGGCTTGGTGAGCAGAAAAGACTTCTTTAAAAAAATATTATAAATCTTACTGTTCAAAAACTTTTGACTAGTAGGGTATATATGCATTTATATGTATTTAGTTTAGAGTTATAGTAATAGTTTTGTTAAAACCAATGTCCTTTTATTCTTTTACTCTTGATCTTATATTAGATATTTATATAACATGAATATTTGTCAAAATAATCAACATATTATTTTCCGTGCACCTCTAAATTGATGTATAAAAAGATCTGAATGTAGATTACAGTGTGGAATCTCAAAAAAAATCCAGGTCGTGCGTGTATGTGTGTTAGCTGTCATTATCATCCTCATCTCAGGAGAATCCTTTTAATAGACTGCAGGGGGGTCACTCTTCTGAGGGAGAGAGAGAAATAGACACTGAAAGACTTCTTTCCCTTTCTCATATGAGAGACATAGGCTGCGTCTCTCTCTCTTTCTGTCCTATGCGACCCTTGTTAACTTCTAACCACCCTCTTTCTTCTGTCTCAGCACTGAGGACATTGATCAGCACAAGAAACTTGACAGTGACTCTGGGGTGGGCAGTGACAATGGAGACAAACGGCTTTCTGCTACAGAGGTCAGTCTGTATGTGTGTGTGTGTGTGTGTGTGTGTGTGTGTGTGTGTGTCTGTTTGAGTACAACAGGCGAGCCTGATCATCTTGTCTATGTCTTTTGAATATTTGCATGTCTAATTTATTGTAGCTCTTTGTCAGTGTTGCAAATTGAAAGTAATATCATTATTTAAAGACACGTTATTGTGTTAGTTTGCTTATGGCTGGGCTACAATAAAACTTTTGCAGAATTGAGATCATGTGCTTTAGGGACAAAGGTCTGATCTGGTATCTGTAATTATCATGTACTGTGGCACACAGTGTTAGTGTTACATCAGTTGTAGTTGTAATACACTGTCTTGACATCGGGACAGGACAGTATGTCAGTGATTTGGTTTGTGTAACCCCGCCCACAGTAAATTCGCATTGGTCTAAAATCCCACTCAAAATAGCTGTATGTTAAACATTATCTATAGTCTGATTAGCTGTTATTGCACCATTTTGCAGAGCATTTTCACTTTCTGTGTGAAGAGATAAATTACTTTGCGCTGGAAATTTATTGTGACATACTTAGACACAGTGATGAAAATAGTAGTAGTAATAATAAAAATTATAAAACAAATTGTATATTATTTATATAATAAAAAAGTAATTAAAAGAAAAATAATAGAAGATCAATATGAATTTTCAAATATAGATACTAATCAATGCTTTTAAGCTGTAAATGCTGTCCAAAAGTTTGGGATCAGTAAGTTTTTTAAAGACGTTTCTTATGCTCATCAAGGCTGTGTTTATTTGATCAAAAATACCAAAAAAAAGTAATATGAAATATTATTATGATGTAAAATAATGTTTTTCTATTTGAATATACATTAAAATCTAATTTATTTTTTATCAGGATTCTTTGATGGATAAAAAGTTTAAAAGAACAGCATTTATTTAAAATGGAAATCTTTTCTAACAATATACGCTATATATACCTATATACTATAGGTCAATACATTTTTATTCTTTCTGTTTTTGAAAGAAATTAATGCTTTTATTCAGCAAGGATGTGTTAAATTGATAAAAAGTGATAGCAAAGACTTATATTGTTAGAAAAGATTTCTATTTTGAATAAATGCTGTTCTTTTTAACTTTTTATTCATCAAAGAATCCTGAAAGAAGTATCACGTTTCAAAAAAATATTTGGCAGCACAATTAATAATATATAATAATAATTCTAATAATAAATCAGCATATTAGAATGATTTCTGAAGGATCATGTGACACTTAAGAATGGAGTAAAGGCTGATGAAGAATTCAGCTTTGCATCAGAGGAATAAAGTATATGTTAAAGTATTGAAATACTAGTATTTTATATTCTAATAACATTTTACAATATTACAGTTTTTTTCTGTATTTTTGATAAAAACTGAGCATAAGAGACTTCTTTAAAAAAGCATTCTTAGGGGCCGTTCACACAGAGCGCGTTTTTCCTTTCCAATGCGCTACTTTTCCATTGTTTTTCTATGTAAACACGCGCTTCACGGACGTGCATGACCGTTACGCTCGCGTCTCGCGTCTTTTGCAGCGCCGCGCACAAGAGCGCCACGTTTTTTAGACACCGTGTCAAGATAAAAGAATTTCAACTTTTAAAGAGAGCGCCGCTCATCAATGTCAGTTACAAAGCAGTTGACCAATCAGAAGAACTCGTAGGCGGGGCAAGCGTTGCGAGCTTCTGTTTACATTAGCAAGTTGGCATGACAACTGACTGCAACATGGCGGAGGAGGCGCTCATAGCCGCTTTTTTAAAAGCCATTCCAGAGCGCTGCGTCTCGCGTTTTTAGACGCAAAGACGCGTTCTGTGTGAATGGCCCCTAAGGCACAGTGTCACGGAAATTATATCGCGATTATTTAAATATAAATCCTACATACTCTGCAATTCTCCTGATATGAATGAATGAACGCACAGACGTTTACTATTTGTTTACGGTTCGTTTACTAAATGACACAAATACATGAACAACATCTCCAGAACTGCTGAGAGTTACTTCATGAGCATTTTACCATTTAATTTGAGTAAAACTAGCCTCATATCATACACACACAGGAATGTAAAGGGATTCACGTAAAAATGTTTAGATTAGCTTTCGTTTTGTGTGAAACTATGACAAAAGGCAGACTGCTGTGAGAAATTATATGAAATATAATTTAATTAATTGTATGAATAAGGAGGAACCACCTGTCTTAAGAAAAGTTTCGTTGCCATTTCTTTTTAACTTCCCACCCTGTAATGCGCAATGAAGCAGTGCTAATAAATGCAGCGCTGCTTTGTTTACAGCGGTTACCGGGGAAACGCGACACCGTCTGTCAAACAGTGGAACTTACAATTTCATATTATCTGTTTTTAGAAAGCATATTATCTTATGTAGAACTGTTTGGAGCATATAAAATATAATTGATCATTTTGACTTGCTCTTTCATACAAAATTATTTAAAGACTTAAATGTGAGGTTTATCCTTTTATATTCCTGCCATTGTTTTTAATGTTAATGGAAACCAAAAGTGCATAATGCTGCTACTTTTGTTGTAAAATTTGGTAAATGACTAAGTGCGTGTATACTTTTTGAAAACTTCCAGACCATTTTAACATATTATACCATGTTATGCCATGCATAACAGTTTGGATATATATATACATTAGACCTATTTAAGAGATTGAAGTATTGTATAACATGGGTAGCTCTCAAACGCTTTCTTTTTAAAAAAGTAGCTCTCGAATGAAAAAAGGTTGGAGACCCCTGGGATAGAGTGTAGTTCTTTTATACAATTAGAGATACTAATTAAGAATAGTACATGTATAATCAATGCTGTTTAAAACTAATATCATATAGAATCTTTTAAAAATACACCATGACAGTTCCAGCACAATTGCTTTAATTATATAACCTATACATTTTTAAACAGTGTATAGTGTATTTTTGTTGTGTTTGTTGAAGTGCTGTTTTAGATCATGTGTTTTTGTGTTCCAGCCTTCAGATGAAGACAGTCTCAGCTTGAACGTGCCCATGACCAACATCACAGAGGAGGAGGGCTTAAGCAAAGACGACTCCAGTGAACACATCAGCGCTCTGACAGGTGCTGCTCACACGCGCAAACACACCCTCACATGTGTGGACAGGATATTAAAGGCCTGTAAAGGAAAACATCCTCTTACTAGGCTGACACAACATTACAGCGATACTGTAGACAGTGTGTACAAGACCCAGGTTAAGCCCAGGGTAGGGTCCCGGAGAGGAAGTGTGGATACTGGCTGGGAAGTCAGTGTCAGCACATAAGGAGAATTAAGGGAGGAGGAGATGAAAACCGAGAACATTGCAGGAAGAAAGAAAAAAGTGTGTGTGTAATGTACTTTAGAGTGTGTGTGACTGCTAAGCTTATGGGAGGGTCCTTTAGTCTTTAAGCTTTCAATAAAATTTACTCGACATGTAAATAACACTACATTTCTGGTTTGTTTTCAGTTAAAGGAATGTTCAAATTTAGTTTAATCTACAGCGATTATGACAATGGCAGTTTAGTTTTATGTTTTTAAAGCAAGAATTGCATTAGAGTAAGTCTGTAAGCCTTCTTGATTTACTGTTAGTGTCAGTGAAAACACTTTATCATAGTCAATAAAATAGCTTTGCCATGTTTATGTGTGTGTCCCGTAGGAGACAGAAGTTCATCGGAGTCTCTCAAAGAGCATCTGGTCTATCGAGACTCGACCCTCAGCTCACCATTCGTCAACTATATCAAAGTGAGTGTGTTCAAGATTGTTCTTTTTCATGATCTGTCAGAAGTGTGTTCGTATTGAAAGCTGGAAATCAAGCACAATGAGGATTAGGAGGTTTTACTCCACCCTGACTAGTTTAGATCAGTTTCATGCACATTTTCCAGTCTCGCCTTCTTGCTCTCTTTCATTTTTTTTTACACCGTTATCTTTTTGCTACTTAAATGGTGTTATATTGAAGCCAGATTAAGCTGTTGTTGTTCTGAAAACTAAACTTGGTGTGAACATTATCCTGCCCTGAACTCTGACGTTAGCAGTTTCTGGTTTAAAACCAGCAGATTTTTTGAGGCCAACTTGACGCCACATTTTCTGCTTAAATTGTGTGGATTATTTCCAGATTGGCACTAGCGCTGGCACCAAGGTACCCCATTGTCCACAACAATATATTCACCCATGACTTCTTTTCCAGTTGTTTGTGACTTAATGGATAAGGATTAATTATAAAAATAAATAAATAAAAAATAAAAAATACCCATATTTTTGCTTAAAAAATTTTACCCAATAAAATATTATAGAGCTTGACGTAACAACAAAAATGTGTATTTTTAAAATGTATAAAAATGCCCATGGAGATTTATTAATATTTTAATAATTTTGACATCACATAAAATTAAGCTACCTTATATGGGCAATTCTATAGAATTGGTTCTTTTTATACAAATTTTGTATGCAAATTGTATAATATCCAAGGTACACATTTCTAGTAATTGTGCAGTTAATTCTCATATTTTCAGAAAGTTTTGGAATATTTGTCCTCTCCCCAAATTTGTCACTAGCAAAACATTATACTGAGCTATTATGATTTTGCTTACATCTTCCTTGTAAATATATTTGTTTCTATTTTATTAAAATGTTTTCAGAGGTAAATCAAAAAGAGTTACAATTTTAACAACATTTCAAGTGTGATTTATGAAATTTGTTGTATTTTGAATCCAGTTGTTATTTGTAAAAGGCACAAAGATGATCATACTGATTTCAAAGTTAAGGATTCATTAGTTTGAATATACATTGAAACAAACATTATCATAACATCTTAGTTGATAATTTAGTATACTTTATTTTTGACAAAACATCACACGTTTCGTCATGACAGCACATTTTCAGTAGTGACAGTAATGTTTTGGTAGCGACCACATCAAATTACGGAATTTTAACCCACATACTAAAATATTAAAATTGTGTGTATTTCCCCAAAATAAAGGATTATGTGTTCCTTTTTAGATACTTTTGAACCTAGCACAAAGATGCTATTTAGCACATGGTTAGCTAGCACAACTCTGAACAGTTATGCATGGTGTGTTTAAAAAGTGTGTTTAATTATTGAAAAATGGTATTTGGTAGTACATTCTTTAAAGTTACACACAGATATTTCATACTTTTGAACACAATTACCTCAAAATGATAGGGCCTATCTACTCACCATGTAGCAATGAGAGAGGGGGACACAGGAATATTTCCTGATCATGAATGTAGGGGTCAGCATTGAAATTCAGTCTCAGCCAGTGGACTAAAACATAATGACATGAAAATAGTTTCATAGTTTAAGAAAATAACATTTATAACTAAATCAAAAATATATTATTTTAAAACAACAATGGAATAAAATGCAATATCATTTTCGTAAGTTGAAATGTAGGGGTTAGGGTTCAGGACAGCCACCTCCCTATTGAAAGTACCCACTAAATGATGATTTTATATATATTTCAGCTTACTTATATTTTAAATATTATTGTTCAACAGATAATAAAAGGATCTTAGTAAACATCTAAGATTTTAATACTTTAATGTTTTTTAAATATGTTTTTTTTTTTTTTTTGGTTGTGGGACAGCAGTTTTGACCAATTCAGTAGAATAGCCCATATTACAGGTTTTCCAAGACTGTGGGAATCCTGGTTTTTCATTCTTTTTTAATCTCATCTTAAATCATTTATTTCATTTTAGACCTCTTTGAAAACCACTGCTATAAACAGAAAAGAGGCATGTGAAAGATTCATGAGAAATCATCCCACTTTAGAGAATGTTGTGGGCCGATTTGGTGTGAAACTGGTTTGATCTGTTTTTTGTTTATTTTGTTTATTTTGTACTGTTTTTCCTTTTTATTTAATGTTGGCTGTTTCCCATTATAGTTGTACTGCTCTAGTTTGAGCCCCAGCTGGATCATTTTAACCATCTTTTTTCTTCAATACAATATTGATCTTTTGGTCTTCTCGTTCCCGCCTTTATCTGCCCTATTTCCCTTCATTCCATTCTTTTCTTGTCTTATTTTTCATCTGCCTTTCTTGGCGTAGCGCTGTATATTCCAGTAACTGTTAGGTTATCTGATAACGTCTCATTGCATCATTGGATTGGCGCGGACAGTGTTTATTTGTGCATTAGCAGTTCCCTTGTGAAGTAATCCACGTCTAGAGGGACATTGTGTGTATAAGGGGGTGTGTGTATTCCCATCTGGGTATGCGTCACCCTCTCAGACAGGCGGTGGTGGATCTGGTTGATTTTGAATTCTAGCCAATTAGGCCTTTAGCCTGTAGTCACATGACAAAGTTTGCAGCTGGATTTGATGTGTGTGTGTGTGTGTGTGTGTGTGTGTGTGTGTGTGTGTGTGTTTGAAGGGCCGAGGTGCTGATTTCGATGAGCCTCTCAGGATAGAAGAAGACACCAACTGGGCTTCAGAACAAACGTATGTTTATATCCAGATATTTATCATCAGGTCTTTTTCTTTCATTTTTTTTATGTCTGTAGCTCTGTGTTTCTGTGTTTGTTCTTTGAATTCTTGTGTTCTTTGCATTTGGTCACTAGTTTAACCACATGTATTCATATATACTGTGTTACTGGGTCCGACAGGTCAAAGGTTAATATGATCAATCAGTTAAAAGAAGCTGTGGAGATGCTACAGGATCCTAACAGGTAGGATAACCATGATGTCTTATTAAATTCTAAATAAATGATATTATTGCCTAGATCTACTAAATGCGACTATAAGGCCTTAAGATATTAAACATTAGCATAACGGTTTTCTGTAAAGCTGCTTTGAAACAATGTGTGTTATGAAAGTACAATACAAATTAAATTGATTTGTCTTGTTTGTGTTTTTATAGGGTTAACATGAACTCGGCTGATCTCTCTGGTATTAAGCTCTACCCTGTGGAAATGGTTACAGTAGATGAGTCGCTCAAGTAAGTTACAACTTCACAGGTTAGATGTTTTACAATAAATACAAAATGCTGCTTTGCATGTTAAGGTTTTCACCAAAATCCAATTCTTGTTTTTGTCTTCCTGCAGTGGCCAGGAGAGTGACGAGGGTCAGGCGACACCAAAGGTAAACCACTGGTACATATGTCTAAGTTTCCATCAGACACATGTACAAGAGGACCTTACTGGTTCCTCTAAGCAACCTGTTCACTTCCTGCATTATAGTGCGGCTATAGACTGCAGTGTTTCTTTAAGTTCCTCTGAGATCAGTGGGCTATTGTTGAAGGATAGACCAGTTTCTCAGTTTCCCAGGAGGATTTTCTTTCATCTATTAGACTGGTTATGTGATGTCAGTATGACGTCATATTTTACAGCAGCGTTTATAATTTCAAGTTGCTAGTTTTTCATTCATTCAAGAGCAGCTGCAAAAATTAATTCCCTACACCTAAACTGTACAAAATTAAGTTCTACATTCACAGTAGCCTCTCTGATTCCAAAGCATAGTTCGGTTTGAAGTACTTACTCTACACAAGTTTGGGGTTGGTAAGATTTTGTAATGTTTTTAAAAGAAGCATTAAGCATTAAGAAGCTGCATTTGTTTTATAACAAATACAATAAAAACAGTAATATTGTGAAATATTATTACAATTTAAAATAAGTTTTTTACTTTAATATATTTTCAAATAGAGTATATTCCTGTGGTGGCAAAGCAGAATTTTCTGCAGCCATTACATTAGTCATCAGTGTCACATGATCCTTTAGAAATCATTTGAATATCCTGGTTGAAAACACTTGTGCTGCTTAATATTTTGTTGAAACCAAGATTCTTTGAATAGAAAATTCAAAAGAACAGCATTTTTGTTTTTAAATAGAAATCTTTTGTAACATTATAAATATTTTTACTAGGGCTGCCCTCAAGATTTTTCTGGCCAACCAGTAGTCGCTCATTTTAAGCATTATTCAACTATTAGTTGCATATTTATTTACACCATAGAAATCATAAGAATAATTAACTAATTGCCCCTCCTAAGAAGTGCTCAAGAAAAAAATAGCTTGCCACAGCGAACTAGCAGATATAATAATTATAAATGTGTCAGGGAAAAACAGCAAGGAGACTGCATTAACGTTATAATAATTTATTGATAAACTAGAGCTTTCTTTGTTTTCGGCTTAAGAAATGAAGTCGGCGACACTGATTTCGTCATCTCCACAGTAGTGATGCGCCGTTAAGCAGGTTTCATATGGATTATATAATCTGAGAATATTTGTATTCTATTTGAATTGGTTCAATTAAAGGTAGAGATTTTATTCTCTGTAGATATATTTTTCATGTCTGTAAGGCAAGTATACACACAGTTTCGAAGTTTCACGCTCAAGTTCACAGAGACCGAGACGGCAGAAAGCGCATCATGTTTGCTTTCATTATTTAACAAAAGCGCAACATTTAATTGTTATTCTGAATGCACATGTAGAGTCTTTACATATTCGAAAGCTGTATTATTATATCTGTATGACCAATAATTATGGAGAATTTTAAGAGCAAGTGACAGCACCGGCGCCTCCATCTGTCATGCAGTGAGCGCTACTTTTCAGCTTCCACACTCCGCACAAATACTTCAATAGTGCACTTCTTTTAGGTTAACATTAGATTGAGCTGCCATGTACAGTTGCTATTACATACATCTTTCAGATGAAAAGCCATATTTGAGGTTGATGAATGATAGGTGAGCATTTAAATGTCCTGCACAATGATGCACTGTGTTACCACGTAGACCAACCGTTAACGATCTGTCCATCATTGACTTCCTGTTGTTGTTTTTTGGACTAAGCGACTAATAAAATTTTGATCGATCAAGCCTATTGGGGGCAGCCCTAATCTTTACTGTCATTTTTGATCAATTACATGCATCCCTGCTGAAAAAAAGTATTAATTTATTTAAAAAATATCCTACTGACTCCAAACTTTTGAATGGTAGTGTATGTTGTGCATTCAGTGTGCAGTGGTCTGTTGTGGTAGTTTTTCGTGTTGCCGTTTGTGCATGTACTGTTGATGTCTGTGCAATGTTGTGATCTGATTATTTGGATGCTAAGAAAATATTTCCTAATAAAACATGTTTAAACTATATAGCCATGCTGTGCAGTAGTTCTGGTTAGCCTTGCAGCTTGTATGTTGTAGATACATCAAGTTAAACTCCTGGGCTGTTTTCCCAGCGTGATGTGTGCTGTGGTTAGTGTCATAGTTTGATGGTCTTAAGAGCAGTGATTATCATTGAAGGCGGCTCCTGGAGAATGCTGGGAGTTCCAGAGGAAGAGACAGTACATACTAGAACGGGCCCGGCTCGAGGCCCAGCTCGCATGTCAACAGTATGCCCTGCACATGGCACAACAGGTAATCTGACAAACTAGCCTGCCATCCAGCCTATAGATACATTCAGTTTGACCGGTGAACACTCAGTCAAGTGGGGACATTGTTCTAAAAAATACAGCTGGTCTCTCAGAAATGATTCATCATTCGGTGAAAATGTGTTTGTCATTCATATGCAGTGCACTTTGTACCAAATTACCCAAACAAGTGGTTCAGATGTAGCTGCCACATACGCTTTTTTTGATTGTGCTGTGGTGATCTCATTCTTCTTGTAGTTGTGCTATTGTAAACGTGCAGCTCATTCTCAGCAGACCCACGCAGAATCTGTGTGCGCAGAACTCCAAAGAAAATTTCCATGGAATTGCAGCGGCCTTTTTAGAAGTTCTTCATGTCCTCTGCCAACCCCTGCATTTGATTGTGCGGTTATCTACCACAAAGAGTGAAGTAATCAAAAATAGCGTTAGTTCTGGCAGGTCATGTCAGTAAAACTTGCATCAGCTGACTCTCAGCTGATCCACATTTATCTATAGGAATACGACGCCTATCACTACCTCCTTATATAATTCTATTCAGTATTATTCAGCGGCTTATTGCTTTGTTCAGGAGCTAATTATCCTGCTCCATCCCCAGCTCCTCCTCTTGTCCACAGTCAGGACTTGACATTCTGATATTGTTGAGTCAGACTCTTTTATCCTGAATTATGTTGTTACATTAAATTGTAATTAAAGGGTTAGTTCACCCAAAAATGAAAATTAGCCCATTATTTACTCACCCTCAAGGCATCCTAGGTGGATACGACTTCCTTATTTCAGACGAATGCAATCAGAGCTATATTTTAAAATGTTCTGGCTCCTTCAAGCTTTATAATGCTTGTTTTGGACTGATGTTTCTCTTCATGAGTCCAAAACAAGTCCAATAAAGCGCATTCATCCATAATAAAAAAGTGCCTCACACAGTTCCGGGGGATGAATAAAGGCCTCCTGTAGTAAATAGATATCCATAAATATCCATATTTAAAATTAACAGTTAACGCTAACAGTACATGTAAGCAGCACCGGGCGGATGAAGTATGACGTTGTGTTGCGCAACGAATTAGAAGTACAAAACAAGGATTTGTAAAGAAAAATGAGGATTTTGGTGTAAGCCGAGAGCAGAGTGGTTTTCCTTTGCTAAAGTCAAGAAACTTTGCTTCCTTTGCTCTTGTAAATAAATGGTTTTCACAAGACAATGACAAATGGTTTTCGAACTGTTAGTGCAAACTAGATTAAAGTGATTATTACATTTTAAATATGGATATTTTTCTTACGAAAACACATCTATTTACTTCAGGAGACCTTTATTCACCCCCCAGAGCTGTGTGAGGCACTTTTTATTATGGATAGATGTGCTTTATTGGACTTGTTTTTGACTGATGAAGAGAAACACCTAGGAGTCATATACACCCAGGATGCATCTGGGTCTGATTTTTCACTCAATATACAGTATTTGAAATGTGTGGTGCTGAATGCATTTGTTTCAAGTGTGTTTATTAACATTGCAGTCAATGTATTCTTAGTCTATGATGTAACCTGCATGACTCCATAAATCACCATTTTAGATTGAGTAGAAATTATATATTTTAAGTAAATGTACTCACATGGGGACTTAGAATCATGTAATTGTCTTTCTAATGTAATGTAAGGGGAAAAACAAACAGAGACTGGAGAAAGAAAGACAAAGAGTTATATCAAAGCAGAGAACAGTGATGCATTGTTTCACTATGTTTAAAGAGCTGGTCTGTTAACGTCTTACATCATCTCAAGAATCCCACAGACAGTTTTTTTTTTCCCACTCTTAGGGCGACATGATTGGCCAAGATGGATCAGGTGATTGTTGTGAGAACGAAGTTACCAAGGTAAATCTTTCTGCTGACTCACAGTTTAATGTTACATTTTGCACTTCATGCTTATAAAACTGAATTTAACTTTTAAAAATGGTTTAGTGCACTTATGCTGAATGTGTTTGTCATGTACCAGAGTGAGGACAAAACCCCAGTTTCCAGCCCCACATTGAGCTCACCTCCCTTTGGCCTGAAGCCCAGATCAGGTGAGAACACTAGGTGTTTTACTAACACACATGGTGCCAATGTGTTGGGTTGTGTTTCCCAAAAGCATTGTTAGCTAACTGTGGTTGTAAGTTCCATTGAACTCTAATTGCTTAGTTGCTTTTGGGAAGCACACCCCTGGTTGGCATGTTGATGGTTAGGTTGGCATGGGTGGCGTTGCACTTTAGAGGATGGTGCACATTTTGGGCTCTCTCATTATCGCCACATTTCAGTAGTAAGAGGGCGGAAGTGTTTGTATGTAAAGATCCTTTTGCCTGTGACCAACACCTGTAATCCTGTCAAGCTCATAACAGCCATTCAATATTACAGTCAGGCTTTTTATCCATTCATACCGCTGTTTAACATTACTCCCTTGGCTCCAGGGGCTAAACTGCATCTATAGAGGTTTAGAAAAAGTACGTGGTAACTGAATATATCCTGAGATTTTATGTTTTCACAAATACCATTCATTCAATACAAAAACAGCTTGCTTCATCTGGATGCAGTTTAATTCATGTAGCTGTTTGTTTAGCTGCCTAGAGGCTTCTTGTTGCTTCCCCCTCTAACATCTAAGCTAGCATTTGCATCATTATCTGTGATCTGTTATTTATGACTAACATTACCAGCAATATCATGCCCTGAGTCTGACAGTTAACATAAATGATAGTGATTTGTACCAGGTGCATTAACAGCATGCCAACAATCTGGTACTGAAATGCTGCTAACGTTAAATTTGTTTTTGTTTTTTAATATTTTCTCTTTTGTGTTGTGCTGTATTTACGTGTCATTTTGCTTTGCATATCTTCCTGTTTCCTCCTCTTCCCTTTTGTTTATCTGTTTCCCTGAATTGCTGCTTGCTTGCTTGTCTGCTTTTATTACACACACTACTGTTGCTTGGCACCCTCCTATTTTCTGTTACCTGAAACTCCTGCCTGTTTCCTGTGGTTTTCCAATGAAAATCATTTGTTTGGCTCCTCCTCCTACTGGCACTATGCTTTATGTTGATACCTACATCTAGCTTCACCCTCTATGCCGTGCTCGACTCCGCCCTATCCCCTCCCCCTTACACAGGCCCCGCCCACCGATAGAGACACGTCCCCTAGCCCAGCTGAAGGAGACATGACAAACAGTGGTAGGTCAGCTCAATGTATCATCCTGTGCAGTCACATTCATTGCAATTAGTTTTTTCTTGTTAGGATGAAATTTTGTCAGATATTCTTCTTATATTATTTGTATGATTTTATATTTTAGGTGGTGGTTGCTAAGGCTTTGAGTCACTATCATAGAAATCTGAATAAAGCTTTAATCCTTAATAGGGATATAATGGTATTATCAATTCTTATTCTCACATAAACAATCTTTAAAGTTATGTTTTCGGCCATTATGCTTTGGCACAGTATCTATAAAATGAACTAAAACCAAAAGCACAATATGGCTTAATCCCTTCATCTAGTCTGTTTTCGCTGTGCGTTTCAAAGCATAGCCGCACTTCACTCAGGCGATCAGCTCGTGATCTGGTGTTTTCCACACCTCAGAACGGCTCAGTTCACAGTGAATGCAGTGACCTTGTTTATTGTGTTTTGAGTTTAGCGCACGTTTGGGAATGCAACGGCCACCAGTTATGCTTTATTTTCACTATATTTGTAGTGAGACGCGTTTTTGTAAGTGTTTTTGAGTTTTCCATCAAAATAAAAGCTCTACTGCTGTTTCTGTCAAAATAAAAGCTCAAAAGTGCATTATGAATTGCTGATAGCTAGCAGCTTAAATGGGTAATGTTACTTTAGTCCAAATTCAAAATATCTCTTTCAAGTGTAGAAATTAGGAAAGAAGTAGTGTAATTTCCCTAGTGTAGTGTAAAGCAAAAATAATATACCTATAAACTATCCATTTTCCACTTTTTGCGAGACTGGAACAAAATAACTTTTTTCAAAAGACTTTTTAGGGTTCACATTCTTTTTACTTGGGCTGGTAAGCACTCACCCTGAACACCCTTGCAACCACTAGCAATTCCTAATAACATCTAGAAATCCCTAGCAACTGCTTTGTAACGCCTTACTGCATATCAGCACTCTTGCAACAACCCACAGTACCCTAGCATGATGGCAGCAGATTTTGCTTGGGCAAGCATTACTCTCATCATCGTTAGACAATGTAAAGATTTAGTCTGTCCACTCTTTTGTTTGTCATTTTTTTTCAGGCATTACAACAAACAAAGTTTTTCAAAGATATAATTCATCCCACTGACATTTAGTCTTCAACAACTGTTTGGTTTAGAGAATTTGGAATCTTTTTGAAAGTTCAAATGTGGAAGAAATTAATTTAAAAAATATTATTATGGCAATATTTACTAGTGCTAGCTTACAATTAAAGGGAGACAGTCCACCAAAAAATGTAAGCTCTGCCATCGTTTACTCACCATCATGTTGTTCCAAACCTGTCTTTTTTTGTGGAACGCAAAAGAAGATATTTTGAAGACTTTTGGTAACTGATATCTGCTGTATGGACAAAAAAAAAACGCATGCACACACTCACGAGACATTTCTCAAATATATTTTATGTTCCACAAAAGAAATAGTCATAAAGGTTTGGAACAACATGAGAAAATTATGACAGAATTTTCATCTTTGGGTGAACTATCTCTTTCAGCATAGTAAAAATATGTCACTCATCACGTGTAGACATTTTTTTTTTTCTGAAAGTAAAAAATGTTAGTGGTGTAGTGTTAAAGGGTCTTTTAAAACACAGAGTTTTTAATATGAGTGAGAGAGGGGATGTGGTTGAACTGAAATTTGGGGTGGCCCAGTGGCTTTAAATGGAGCTGTGTGTATTTATAGAGCTGCTATTTTGAAGCATTAGATAATGGCCCCAGAGGGAAAATCAGACCTCCATTTAAGTGGAAATGCTTTCAGAGGATGAAAAACTGCCAGAAGACATCTGTACTTACTCATCGTCTTACGAGAAAGAAGAATGATGGAATGAGAGAACAGTTTACTAATGAATAGCTCTGTGCTAATGGTAGTATTAAACTTTACATTAAACTTTATTGTACCCAGATGGAATCTGGCACCTTTTTACTTGATTTAAATCAGTAAATCTGTGAAATGTATTTACACATAAAATGTCTTCACTGTACTACAGACAAAAATCAGATTAGGCCAACATGCACTTCATGAATAATGGTATGTTTAGATTCCACAGAGGTTTATTTCTGTCCACAAGAGTAATACTACTAAAAAACTTGAATTTGTAGCTTCCTGTAAGACATCAGAAATTATCATTGTGTGTCTGTTAAGTCTTTAAATGCTCATTTTGGCAATAACTTTCTGGAATCCTTACTGACTATTGCACACATGTAATAGTAAACGCATGAATAAGTCTCATTTTTGCTAATACTAAATTGGATTAGGATGTGTGCTGCTCTTAGAGCGTAGAGAGGTTAAGACAGAAAGAAAATGTGGGAGAAAGACACCACTTTAAAGCTAAATTGTTTCATTTGTGTCACTAGCTTTAAAAAAATGACTGTTTTCAAACAGCTTTCCCAAAACAAAATCCTGGTTGGCTATTGGTGAACAAACAGAATTCCGGAAAATTGCCGTAACATTGCCGGAGTGCCTTCTGTGTGAACGCAACCACGTCCCGGGATTGATTCCTGGAACGATTCCGGGTTGAGGACCTAGTAACATTGCCGGGATCAGTCCCGGAAAGAGCGCTGTGTGAACAAAAGCCAGAACCAATGCCGTAAAGGCTATGTAAAAGTGAAGACGCACGTTATTGTGCGACCCCTTTACCGAATGTTTTGAAGGCAGATCTTTTTAATATCCGCGCTGAAGTGGAAATCGTTCGCCAGTTTAGTGAAACGGTACACGTCGCATTATAACCTAATGTGCTAATGTCAGGTGTCTTTACGGGTTGTGTGTGAACGCACGCACATATTCCGGAAAATCACTGGCAGTGTGAATGAACCAAAATCAAACGATCCCGGGACAGTTCCCGGAACACAATACCCATGTATTTTCCGGAATCTCTGTGTGAAAGGGGCTTTTGATGCAAACACTTTGCCTTCTAAGCTATGGAAGTTAGCTATTAAGACTTCCATTTATTTTATATACTTGTAGGTATATTATTTACTTTATTTTATATATATATTTTTTTTAATGAGGATGTGTGAGGTTTAGTCAGATGTATCTCACATTTGAACATATTTGTCTCAAAAAATATGTTTAAGTAGGTACAAACACACACACACACACACACACACACACACACACACACACATTTTTTTATTTCTAATCCTGCCCAGAGATATCTAACATGTGCTTGGTGTATTACATTAGTGTTCAAGCACAGAAAGGCTGCTCCAGGGCTTTGAACTGTGAGACAACAAAAAGGAGGAGGAATGTTTTGGAATAACATCCTTTTAATGTTCCCTACATACTGTCCTCTTTCTTTCATTTCTTCACAGGATGAGTAGTTATGCAACTACAGAAACACACTCAGATGTGTGGAATGAAGCATTGTGTTCTTGTCTTTCTCAGTCTCCCTCTTTCTCTTATGTCTAGTGCTCCCCCTTGTGGGGAAGTTTCATATAATAAAGCATCTCATTTATTGTGATGTAATTAGACAACAAATGCGTCTTGTCATTTAAAAAGTAACAATGGCAACAGTAGTGACATGTGATTACTGTTTAGTCATGTTCATGTCAAAATTGACACTAACCTAAAGTTTAGCTTTGGGATATCATGATGGATCATGTGACATTAAAACCAAAGTGAATATATAAGGGTGAGTTTTTATGCATGTTGAGAGTAGGGCAGGAGATATAATGTGCTCTGTGCAGACTGGTGACGCTTCAGTTGTGTGACAGTGTTTTTCAGGACGCACAAGACTCTGGAATCAGTGGATCCTCAGTTCACCATGAGGAGAAAGATGGAGCAGCTCAGAGAGGAGCTGGAGCTCATAGAGCAACTACGAGAGGTACGCAAACAGATGCTTACACAGAAGCTAAGTATGTAAATGAACTACATTAGTTGGTAAGTGACTAAATATATGGCTATACAATGGCGCCACAAAGTATATGAACCCTTAAGCCTGACTTAAATAATGTTAAATGTCTGTTAGCATAAACGAAAATAATCACAAGGAGAAGTTTGTGAAACTATATATATATACTGTTTAAAGTGAAAAAAGGGTTTGGATATTTTTTAAAGTGTGGCACAAATTTATTTTAGCAATATATAGATTTTATTTTCTAAAATATTTGTATGAAAATGTTTTATTGATACCTCAATCATGTTGGTTTTGCCAGAGTATTGAGAGCAGGCTGAAAGTAGTTCTTCCTGAAGATTTGGGCTCTTCTCTCATGGATGGGGTCGTGCTTTGTCACCTAGTCAATCACATTCGACCACGTTCAGTGGCCAGTATCCATGTGCCATCTCCTGCAGTGGTGAGTCGACTCTGAATTATCCACATTTACACAAACACTAAACTACCATTTAAAAGTTTGAGGTCAGTACAATTTTGAAATATTTTTTTACGTCTCTTATGCTCACCAAAGCTGCATTTATTTGATCAAAAATCAAAACAACTTTTTCAAAATATGTACTAATGAATACATATCACTGCAATTTCCAACAGAAATTAACACTAGAAGCGGTAAACAGTGAGCACTTGTAATTGTTTTCATACACAGTTATGATTACAGCTCCATATGTTTCGAGTTCCGTATGTAACAAGCTTGCTCAAAAGCTCAGCTGGCACGGAATTGGACTTAGGATGCGGAATGCGTTTTTACGTCACATTCGCTTTTGTTCATACTACTTAAAACATCACTAAGCATTACATTGTAGTGCCAGTCAATGGACATTTCAAGTCAGAACTGCGGTGACATGTACAAAACCAACGTTACATAAAATGTACCATATGTACGTTCATCTTTTAGCACCACTCATTTCACAAACGTACATGGTGGTACGTATTTTGTATCTTGCGGAAAAAATTCCCACAGGTTTTCTTTATGAAATCAGGTTGGACAAATTCTGTGTAAGGGTTACCATACACACGTCATGTCATGTTTCACTTTAAAATAATTGTAAATTGTATAACTTAAAACTACTTTTAAAGTGTTTTTATTCAAGCAGCCGTTACTCCAGTCTTCAGTGTCTCATGATCTTACAGAAATCATTTTGATATGCTGATTTGGTGCTCAAGAAACTTATTTTATTGTCATCAATGTTAAAAACAGTTGTGCTGCTTAATAATTTTGTGAAAATTGTGGTACATTTGTCTCAGGATTATTTGATGAATAGAAAGTTTAAAAGAACACCATTTATGTAAAATGGAAATGAAAATCTTCTTTTCATTTCTTTATAAAAAACATACTGACCCCAAATGTTTGAATCATGAGTGCGTGTTTTTTGTTAGCCTGAAGTTTGTTAACCTGTGTTTTTTTTTCTTTCTCTGTCTTTTTTGACATCTGTATATGGATACGTTAAACCTTCAGCCCAAGCTCAGCATGGCTAAATGTCGCAGAAATGTTGAAAACTTTCTGGACGCCTGCAGGAAAATGGGAGTCCCTGAGGTGAATATTGAATTTATTTATTTTTGTGAATGCCAAATGAACTAGGTTTTGTTTTTCAGAAGCCACTGTTTGTACAGGTTTTTTCTGTGCTAGTCTTTCATGTGCAGTCCTAACTTAAAAGCATTCATTTAGTGCTATTAGTGGTCTAAAATGATTTCTTTGATGGGGCAATATAAGGGGAGGAGACATTTATTTTAATATTGTCTGATTTTATTATTTATTTTAAATATATTATACCGTTTCGACTTTCCCATATTTCCTAGGACATTTTGCCTTATTCTTATATGGCGAAAAATTCCCTGTAAAGCTCATTCTTTACATTTTCCACACTGTAAGTAATCCTTCAGTGATGTGGTCTGCTAGTGGGGATTTCCACCAAATTTCCTGTTTAATTTAGGTCTGATCTGAGCCTACGTCAGGGAAACCTGTACAGTTAGTTCAGATGAGTGTTTCTGACAATGAACCTGTACACACAGGGCTCCTTGAAAACAAATCCTGGTGAAATACATGTTATCACTTGACTGATTTTGATCATTAGCCACCCCTAATCTGATTGGTTGAAGCAGTTGAGATGGCCTCACACTGGTCTGTGATCAGTCACACCCTGTTTATCAGCTTAAAGAAGTTCTGGACCCTCTCAGTTCAATAGATGTTGGGGAAATCTGATCATAGAACAGCATTTAAAGGCACTTTTATCATATAACCCTACTAGAGCTGCATCATGCCATTGTAATAAGATGTTATCATCATGGCTTTAGGCTTCATCCATTTTCCATCCTGTTAATGGCTCTGACCTGCTCTCTGATAAATGGTCATGTCTCCTTGACCTGTGACAGAGAGAATTGCAGTGTACTTAAAAAAAAAGACAACAAACCAAGACCATTCATCAATTCAGTGTGACATTTTGCATAGTATATTTTCCTGTCCAGATAAAGCTAGAAGCAATTACAGCTTCCATGAAAATCTTTGTATGTCTTATGAGCACAATGTCCATATTCCCTTGAAAAATATTTGTTGTTGTCCTGTACTCTTTTTGTGTACAGGAATCAAGTCAGGGTTGTTGGTCAATTTTGGGTCCACTTTTTTGCTCAAACTGTGGAGAAGTTTCTATTGGTTATGTCATTCTACCCATCATCAATTGCCTTTCTAGAAGGAACCCAGTTTATGTCTTCTGCTTTATGGGTTGAGCTTGGTCCAAGCCATTCATAACAGGCTGTTCTGATTAGCGTCTCTTATAAGAAGCTGTAAGTTGTCATAGCTTGTGTCTGTAGTAGCAGTAGCTACTACGAGTCTGCATGGCAGCTAGCTTTGTCACCATATGTGTTTTGTGTTTGCTATCCTGATAGCTGATGTTTATTCTGTTAGCGTGTTAAGGGCTAATGTGGCAGGCTTTGTTTGTAACTTCTGGTCGTAGAAAAGTTTATATATCATTGTCTTGTTTATTAATTAAAGGGTTTACTCTAGTTGTTGAATGATGCAACGGTCTATCTTGACCTGCTCTGCCCTTTATTGGCTTATGCAGCTCTCTTGCTTTGTATAATTTTTAACGCTGTAGCTTGACTTGTGCCTGGCATACGCTTGCTACTGCACATGCTCCGCTAAGCACCATGTCACCTGTGCAACTGCTAACAGCATCTGCCCCAGCACACCTCACACCACCCACAGCTGCTTCCTGAAAGAGAGACAATGACTGATGATGTTCAACATCACAGTCACAAAACTTCTTTTCAGAAGGCAGTAATAGGGTCATTCTTAAGAAATGGTGCCATTTGTTCTTGAAAATTGTAGTTTTTTTTTTCCACTTCATTTTACAAGGTTAAAAAAAGATGATTTGGGCAAAGAGTAAATTAATGAAAACAATAATTTATTTAAAAAATATCATGTCTTATTTTTTCGTAATATTTGTTATCTATATTAAGATTAGATGCCCATATTATATATATTAGTCTTTTTTTTTTTTTTCTTAGTTTGGGGTCCAGTAAATTTTTTTAAAAAAGAAATTAATACTTTTATTCAGCAAGGATGCATTAAATTAATTAAGTGACAGTAAAGACATTTATAATGTTGCCTGTTTTCAGTTAATGAACGGAACATTGTAGCGTCTCCCATCCAATAAATTGCAATAAGCTGTGTTTTGTTACTTTTGATATTAAAAAAAATCTTAGATTTCAAATTCTGCCCATTTTATAACGGTGTTCAAACTTTTTTTTACTGTTCTTTAATGTTTAATTTATGTTTGAATAAATCTGTCATGTTTTTATGACAACCACCATTTAAATGTTTGTATTATAAAAAATGAATTGGAGAAGAAATGTAATTATGTAATTGTAACTTTATTATTAGAAAAACTTTGAGTGTAATTTAATCATTTGAATACAAATCAGTTAATTTTGAACTTCAATATTATCGTGAACAAATAAGTGAAAAAGTAGTACACTTACATCTGTTTGGACTGGTCAACAAAGACAA
This sequence comes from Cirrhinus molitorella, assembly GCA_033026305.1. NCBI lineage: Eukaryota > Metazoa > Chordata > Actinopteri > Cypriniformes > Cyprinidae > Cirrhinus > Cirrhinus molitorella. The sequence goes on along the minus strand of CM065122.1, from coordinate 22,628,375 downwards.
ATATTATATATATATATATATATATATATATATTAGGAATGTGACGAGATCTTATGTGTCTCGCGAGATCCGACTGGTCTCGCGAGAATGTGACGATATCCTTACAAACCCTTTTGAAGAGTTTACATTAGTGCTGCAAGATGAATCCTTAAAAGATTGCGTTCTCTGTTCAAACACCAAAGCTCCACTGAAGCTTACGATGTAAAACAGGTGTTAAAGACATTCAAATCTGCATTCATGTTGCTGCTGATCCAGAAAGAGCTTTTCAACCACATACTGATAATCATTTCTGTGTTACAGACATTTAAATAACAGCAGTACTGAGATAAAAGTTTATAGTTTGGGTATAAACACTTACTGTCTATAACACTTCCATGTATTGTAACGCTTATCCTCTTCCGCCAGGAGGTGGCGACAAATGCACGTATTTTATCAATGAATCATTCATTCAGGAGATTTCAATAGTGAAACACGTCTTTAATATTTGAGACACAGACTTAATTTCTTTTAAATTTTAATCAAATATATTTTTTAAGACTTGAGCAATGAACATTGTGTCAGAACTACTAGTAAATTGTTATTTTGTTTAGAATTCTAATCTTTTTATTTTGTGATCTCCAGTTTATTTAAAAAATTGTGATTTTCAATTTATCCAGAATCATGCAGTTTAATTTCATAAAGTTCATATCAAAGTGCACCTATATTTTTTGCATTTGTGTTTTTCAGTTGAAATAAATACTATTTTTACCTATATATTACATAATTGATTTCCTTCAAAAAAGTTTCAAATTTGTCATCTTGTCTTGTTCTCGTGAACCCAGTCTCATGTCTTGTCTCGTGGAATAAGTGTCTTGTCACACCCCTAATATATACTATTGTCAGAAAAATGTAATTTTTTATAAAAAGGTGAAATTTACTGGTAACTGGTTGACTGGAATGTTAATAATTATAAAATAATAATAAAATTATTTGATTTTGAATTGTTCACACTACACTAGTACACACTAAATTGAGCAGAACATTAAACACTGTGACTTATCTAGTTAGCTACATTATCTGGAACCGTTTCTTGAGAATGATCCAGAATTCTTGCTGTTTGTTGAGCTCAAAGCATTTTAACTTTGACCTTTATCACTGTCTAATCACCTTCCTTATCTTTCTCTGGTGCCGGACGGATGATCTCTCCTTTTCTCATTTCCCTTCTTATTTGCTTTTATTCTCCCTTTGTTTCTCTTTTCATCCATACTTCATTATTCTCTTCTCCTCTTCCTCTTCCTGGTTCTTTTTGTCATCCCCTCCATGTTTTTAATCTCTCTCAGTCCTCTCTCTGTTCGGCTTATGACGTTCTGCAGTTTAACCTGCGTCCGCTCTGGGCCGTGGTCGCGGCCTTGCTCATGGTGGAGAGCACAGGAACAAGGCAGAAGGAAGGAAAGGTGGAGAGTGGCAGGGAGAAAGAGACAGAGGTCAAGAAGCTTATCCCCGAGTCCACTCAGACTCCACCCCCTTCCTGGCAAATATGGGATCTGATTGGCTCAAGTCTGCTGCACGTTTTCTGTCTGGTGATGCTGTTTGTGGCCTACAGCTGGAGCGAATTTAAATAACATACATCAACTAAAAAGACACAAGTAACACATTATATCATTTACTGGTCCTTGAAAGCACATTGAACAGTTTGGGATGGCCTCACTTAAAGGGATAGTTCACCCAAAATGTACTCATTCTCAAGTTTTTCCAAAACTGTGTGAGTTCTATGGAAGTCAGCTCTTAAGTAAATGATGGGAGAATTTTATTTTTTGGGTGAGCTATCCTTAAAAATTGAGAAAAAAATATGTGTTCCTGTCAGTCGGAGCACATTTAGTTGTAAAAACTTTTTTTTTGATGAATAGTTTCATATGTTTGACCAGCCCTTACATGTTGACTTGGCTGTGATTGAAACCATAACATGAACCATGCAACATTTTTGTAAGAACAACATGGGCTCCAGGAAGGGATTTAGATGTTTTCATGTTTGAGTAAGTGTTATTTATTAGTTAGTGAATAACATATTTATTAGTCCTTGCAAAATGCTAAGGAAACCTTCTTTAAACAGACTTTTTACAAACATTTACGGAGGAGGTGCACTGAGCACTTTAATAAGGAATGACCACGTTCACACTCACTTCTGCCTCTGTACAAAACTTGTTTCAGAAAGTTACATTTCAGCATTATTGTTGGATATTGCACATATAAACAATATAAGTGGTATATTAACTAGCATCTGCATGACAAAACAAAAATAATACAAACGGATATGGAGGTCGTGCCTCGTGCCAGTCATGCCAGTGATCAGCAATATATTTACAGGAATCAAGCGCACATATGGTCTGCTTTACAGAAACTATTTGCTGTAATATCAGGACACGCAAGTAAATTAAGGCCCAGATGCCATTTAATTCAAAATGATAGCTTTGCACAGAATCTTATACGGTGAGGTCAAATCTATGATTAAAAACATTTAATCATTAGCATAAGGGCTAATTTATCTGTTGGATGTAAAAAGCAGCTACTTTTGGTTGAGAGTGTTTTTAAGAGCCTGATGTGTTATTGTTTAGATTGGGAATTATTAAATATCCTGCACTGTCAATGAATGATGTAAATGATTACATTGTTATTTTTTCCAAAACGCCATCTATAGGAGGTCAAAAAATGATTAATGAATTGTTGGTTTAATTTCCTGTTTATTAGTAAAGCAGAATGACATACAGTTGAAGTCTGCAAAATGTAAATTATTTGACCAAAATAATAGGGAGCATACAAAATGCATGTTATTTTTTATTTAGTACTGACCTGAATAAGATATTTCACATAAAAGGTATTTACATATAGTCCACAAGAGAAAATAATAGTTGAATTTATAAAAATTGACCTTGTTCAAAAGTTTACAGCTGTTTTTTTTGTTTGTTTTGTTTTGTTTTTTGTTTGTTTTTGTTTTTTTGTGATAGTTGTTCGTAGTTGTTTAAACTGTCTGCTGTTCTTCAGAAAAATCCTTCAGGTCCCACAAATTCTTTAGTTTTTCAGCATTTTTGTGCATTTGAACCCTTTCCAACAGTGAATGATTTTGAGATCCATTTTTTCACACTGAGGACAACTGAGGGACTCATATGCAACTATTACAGAAGGTTCAAACACTCACTGATTTTGAAAAATAATTTGTGGGACCTGAAGAATTTTTTCAGAAGAACAACAATCACTAAAAAATAACATGCATTTTGTATGATCCCTCTTATTTTGGTCAAATAATTAACATTTTGCAGATTCTGCAAGTTGTATGTAAGCTTTTGACTTCAACTGTACAGAGTGAACCAAATATGTCTTTTTTTATAAATTTAATAACCGTCATTCATTCCAGAGCGATGTGACTAATCTGAATCAAACAATGTGGAATAACATGGTTGGAGAATAAGATTTAATTAATGTATCTGTAAAAGAGGCTGCGGTGGGTTTTTAAATGATGAAATATCAGATTAACGTAATTTTAACAATTCAGTAATCAGTGTAGTGGTTGTATCTAATTTACTGCTGCGAAGGTCTGTACGCAAAGTGTCTCTTCTAATTGGATCCTCTGATTCTATTTTCAGTTCTGATCTTTATCTCACATAATAGAATGACCTTGTTTTATCTCATCACAGAAAAAAATAAATCTTTAAAGGGAGCTGTTAGTAAATGAGCAGACAGTGATGTCACTGAGGCCTCTTGACATCATTTCATCAAAATACAGAATACTTTGAACCTTATCTGCACGATCACAGCAGCTATAATTGGCATAGCTTTCATCATCCAGCCAATACTGACTGTTTTGGACCTTTTGTTCGGTATAATTTCACAGTTATTTCCTTATTTGTAAAAAAAAAAAAAAAAAAAAAAAAGCTACAGGATGCAAGATGTGTTTGTATTGCTTAAAAGGCTTAAATTATGTTGTGTGGCTTCCTCTGACGGCTCAGCTGCTTTTTTTGTCCAACTCTAGACTTCCTGTCAGTTTTGAATAGTGTTCAGTGCTGCTGCTGCTGCTAGTGGACTTTGTAAGGCTTTGTGGTTTTTATGACCCTGTAAATGAAAAGGAATAAATGTATAGTTTTTTTCATCTTGGTGTTTCTGTAAGACATTTGTGTTGTACTTTTTAATTCATTTTTAAAGGAGACATCATGAAAATCTTACTTTCTCCATGTTTAAGTGCTGTAATCGAGTCCTGGTGTATCTACCAACCCAAAAAAATGTGAAAAAGGACAACCCAGTAAGCCTTTCTCTGCAAGCATGTGAAAAAACGACCCGCCCAAGACGTAGAAAAAGGATCTTATTAAAATATTACCACCCCTTTATCTGCACGTTTTCACCCACTGCACCACCATTTTGTTTTTGCTAATTGTTCTTTCTTTGGCTGCACAGATGAGCACAGAACACTATTTAGAGTCCCAGTCTCAGTAGACAAGACAGCAATTGATTTATTGATTTATTTACTGTATATAACGCTGCTGACACACAGATCTAATATCAGCATGCAATGTTTTTCCCAGCTGTTTACCTTCACAGACATATCCAACTGTTTTTGTAACTCATTTTTTGTTTTTAACATAAACTTGTGTGTATTTGACAGTTTAAGCACAATAAGACATGAAAGAGATCTTAGTTTAGTTCTCACATGTCTTGTGACATTTGCTTTCTGCGTGTGTGCGTGGTTCGCATGTGTCCACTCAGAAAACCTTACATCAGATGTTTAAAGGTTTACTCCGCCCCAAAATTACAATTTTGCCATTAATCACTTCGTTCCAAACCTGTAAAAGCTTTGTTCGTCTTCGGAACACAATTTAAGATATTTTGGATAAAAACCGGGAGCTTTTGACTGTCCCATTGACTGCCAAGTAAATAACACTGTCAAGGCCCAGAAAAGTATGAAAAACATCGTCTAAATTGTCCATCTGCCTTTTACCAAGCTACGAGAATACTTTTTGTATGCAAAGAAAACAAAAATAAATTATTCAACAATTCGTCTCCTCCAGTGTCCGAGGCAGATGGACACTGTAGCGCCATTTTGGAAAGTATCCACAGCGTCACCGCAGCACCATTTTGTAGAGTAATCCCTGGATGCAAACAGTGTACGCTGTTCTCTGTAAACGGGTACATTTTCTGTGTTTATCTAAGCTTTGATTCGAATGAAAACAGCGTATTCTTGTGACGCAGCTGACAGAGAACAGCGTACGCTTCCAGCGTCCAGGGGATACTCTCCAAAATGGTGCTGCGGTGATGCGGAGGAGACAAATTGTTGAATAAAGTCGTTATTTTTGTTTTCTTTGCATAAAGAAAAAAAAAGTATACTCGTAGCTTCGTAAAATTATGGTTGAACCACTGATGGCAGATGGACAATTTTGAACTTTTCTGGGCCCTGACAATGTTATTTACTTCGCAATCAATGAGACAAACGACATGGGGGTAAGTGATTAATGACAAAATTTTAATTTTGAGGTGGAGTAACCCTATAAACTAACATGGTTTAAAATGCGTGATTATAGTGTGATAAACATGATAATCAAAACCATACAAATGTTTTTTTTTTTTTTTTTTTAATCAGAATATCTGAGGTAGAAACTGTAAAGGGACAGCTCTATTCTGGAAAAGGGGGCGGGGAGCAGCAGCTCATTTGCATTTAAAGAGACATGCATGAAAACAGTGTTTTCTGCTTCCACTTAAAATGGGCATTTTCAAAATGATATAATAAATGATCTGTGGGGTATTTTGAGCTGAAACTTCACAGACACATTCTGGGGACACCTGAGACTTATATTACATCTTGTAAAAAGGGGTATAATAGGTCTCATTTAAGAAAATACACCACTGTTCGAATGTTTGTTTGCATAACTGATATATTTGCCACCACTGCTAAACGAGGTGAGTCTCTACTCGTTTCATTGAACTGTATTCAGTAACATCTGAATAAATTGTGTGTAATAAATTCTGTGAATATGTGAACCCTTCTCTTTCATCTTTGACTTAACACTTTGTTTGTGCTCTTTGTGAATCTCTCTCCAGGATAAGTTATGTCTGCCACACCATATTCTGGAGGAGAAGGGCCTGATTAAAGTTGGCATCACTGTTCAAGCTTTGCTGGATGAAACTTCGGCCAACGAGACGCTCATTACATGAGTCACACAAACACAAGCAAGTCTCACTGACACACACACTAATCCCTATGGATGGACCTCCACCACCAGACGATCTTTGAGAAATTCCCTGGACAGTGTTCTTTTATTTCTGTTTGAACAGCTCATTCTTAACTTGCAGGTATATGCTCATGTTTTCCTCACTTTCTTGACTTTAATATTTAGTACTGTTATCTGATCACTGTTGCCCAGGCCATAGTCGTATAAGCAAAAATAGCTCAAAGCTAGCTTGAGATATGAAATCCCTTTATTTAATATACATATATTTATTAAACAGCTAGTTGAGAGATGTACACAATTGTGCACAGTTCCTAAGGGTTTTTATATATACATCTATACATATGTTTAGATTTTATGATATTTGTGTTGGGCTTATAGTGATCTAGATTTAAAACACTCGTCCTCCCAGAGTCCTTCAAGTATGTGACTTTTTTTGTAACCACTTTTGAACTTTTTTTTTTTTTTTTGGGAGACGTTGATGTTTTGTCTCAGGGGAGGTGTGGCCTCACTATAGTTTCCTACAGTCTTTGCTCTGCTTGCCTGTCAGTCAGGTGTGATTTCACTAAGAGTATGTTTGAGTGTGTGGATGGTAGAAAAAAAATTGATATCTTGAGGAGAGGATTTCTTTTGTGAGAGTGAGAGAGCACATGTTTGCACTTTTTGTATGTAGGTTTGTCAAAGGACTTTTTTTTTTTGTTTGTTTTACTTGTGTGTATTTGCTTACGGAAAGTATGATGTTCAAAGCTTCAGCTCCTCACAGATTTAGACATGAAACAGACCAAAATATCTGAAGCTGGTATCTCACTGGAGATTATTTGACAGTTGCCAAAATTATTTTCATATTTCAAACTGATTTACAAACATAATCGTTTTATACTGTTTTTTTTTTTTTTTTGTAAACAATTTAAATGTATTTTTAAAATAAGAGTTTTGTATTTGTAGAAGGATTTGTAATGTGATATTGGTGTGTGAACGTGTTAAATGTACAGAACATTTATATTTGATGTGCTTATTTTAATGTTCGATTTGGTTTTTATTCTACATCAACTTAAAGCACAATTTATTTTATTAATGTGAACTGACAGGGAAAAAAACTTTATTATCATCTAGGTTTTTATATGAAAGCAGTTATAACACTTCCACGTGCAGTTGAGGTCAAAAGTTTACATACACCTTGAAGAATCTGCAAAATGTTATTTATTTGATCAAAATATGATAGATCACACAAAATGCATGTTATTTTTTTATTTATTACTGACCTGAAAAAGATATGTCACACAAAAGATGTTAACATATAGTCCACAAGAGCATATAATAGTTGAATTTATAACAATGTCCCTGTACAAAAGTTTACATACACTTTATTCTTAATACTGTGTCCATTGTTTGTCTTGAACAGTTAAACTGCCTGCTATGCTTTAGAAAAAATCCTTCAAGTCCCACAATTCGGATTAATTTTTTAGCATTTTTGTGTATTTAAACCCTGTCCAACAATGACTGTATAATTTTGACATCCATCTTTTCATACTGAGGACAACTGAGGGACTCATACGCAACTATTACAGAAGGTTCAAACGATCACTGATCCTCCAGAAGAAAAAAACAATACATTAAGAGCCAGGGGTGTAAACATTTTAACAGAATGAAGATGTGTACATTTTTCATATTTTGCCTAAATATTTTTTTTTCATTTAGCACTGTCCTTTAGAACCTACAGAAGATACTTACATGTCTCCCAGAAGACAAAATAAGTTACATTTACCTTGATCTTCAAATTCAAACATCAGTGAGCATTTGAACCTTCTGTAATAGTTGCATACAAGTCCCTTAGTTGTCATCAGCGTGAAAAGACGGATCTTAAAATCATACAGTCATTGTTGAATGGGTTCAAATACACAAAAATGCTGAAAAACCGAAGAATTTGTGGGACCCGGATTTCTTCTGAAGAACAGCAGGCAGTTTAACTGTTGAGGACAAACAAGGGACTCATGAACAACAATCACTAAAAACAAAACAAAACAATAACATTCTGCTAAAATAACTAACATTTTGCAGATTCTGTATGTAAACTTTTGACTTCAACTGTACAATTTCCGAGAGACTGTTGGCTGTAATTATTTATTCATGACAATAATTTACATGCATTCATCACAAATACATTTAAAAAGGGTTATCTGTGTACTGTAATTGCCAACCAAACATATCTGCTTTTAAAACTTAATGCACATTGTTATACTGTAGCAAATATGAGTAACAAAAATCTGTCCAGAAGCTTTAAATTTACACCAAAAAAATTGGTGCATCTTGGGTTAAAACGCTATCCTTAATATACTATTCCTAGATTTTTTACACTATAAACCTGTCGTATTTTGATTAAAATGGATGTAGAAAAAAATGAAAAGGTGTATTAGAGGTGTAATTGTACAGACTTTTGAGCGGGATAGCACTTAGATTTTGGTCGTTGGCGGTAGTTTTACAGATATAGCTTTACGTGGTATTTTACAAGCCTTTAATCCTATAAATTCACTGCTGTATCTTGAGAAATTCTGTTCTTAGACATTAAAAACACAGATTTGAACTTTATTTCAAATACAGTATCGAAATCTCTGCTAGTGCGCAAGTGGTGCATCATTACTTACTGTACTATCAACATTCCCCAGCACTTCACAGAAAAAGTAGTGAAACTACTTCACACACTAGATAGAGCTTTAAATGCAGATTTGATTTTGAAATGACAGTGTTTGCACTTTACATATTTGGGACTGTCTTTTTGGCAACTGGCAAATAGTATTATGGTATTTATATTACAGTATTTGGAGAAAATTTCAGCTGATCAGATGACTAATGTTTGATAAATCACCTTAAAATGGGATACAAATCTTTAACTGCTGAATGTTATGTGGCTATTTTGTCTACTTCTTTGATGTATAAGGAGAAAAGGCTTGTACTAAACATTTTTGTACTTTAATTTTATAAATAGGAATTATTTTTCCATGTCTTTTCAGTGTTTGGGATTTTACCCCTTTGTAATTCTGTGAACTTTTAAGTGCATGTACAGTAATGTTTTTTGGGAAAAGCATGCATGTCACTCCACCTTTTGCCTTAACCTCTGTAAATACGGTTTATTTGTACCATCTTCTACCAGTAAATACTTTCACCTTCAAAGACTAGTTTGTTTCTTCATTTTCAAGGTACTTTAGACTTGACAATAATGGTGTTTTTATTTGACACTAAACACTGATCACTGAACCATTTACCCTGCTTTATTTTGTGTGAAATGAGGGCTTGCTAATAACATCCAGAATAATTGTACGCAAAGGAGTATACAGAAGGAAATTCAATCATTGACTGCAGAACAACAAATACAAAATGACAACCAAATGCCTTTATTTAAAGAAATGTAAATGTATCTACAGCCAAACATCACCCTATTAGTTCTGCGTAAGAAGGGAGTTGCACTGTGAACCAATGAGGACATGGCTCTGATGTCATTTCCAGCTGTGTAGATACTGTAGGTGTTCTTGTGGTCTTTAAGGCACAAGTACTGGTTGCCATACTCATGACAGAGTTTCAGGCATTCAGATATTTGGCATGGTGCTTGATGTGGTCATTGATGAAGGAGAAGATGAAATAGTAGCTGTGATCATAACCCTGATGGGGCGAAAGAAAAATGATTTCATCACAAATATCTTAAAAGGTCTTATAAGTTTGGAATGACATGAGGGTGAGTAATTAATGACAAAATTTTTGGGTGAACTATCCCTTTAAAATGCTGAGGCAAGTGACTATCGGCACAAAATATCAAGGTGCTGTATAATTAACTAGATATCCCTACATGCAGTTCCTCTTACTCATCATGGGTTGGTTCAGTACTGACCTGCTGAAGGCGGAAAACAACAGGAATTTTCTTCTTGGAACAGGCAGCGATCAGATTGTCAGGAAGTAGCTGACTGGAAGACAAGAACTGGTCATCGCGGCCTTGATCAATCAGAATATCAAGCTCAGGGCCGGAATATGATTCAGCCAATACAGTAGCATCATACAACTGTGGAGATGAAAGTGAAAGACAATTAATACAAAATGATTCCTGATGTTGCAACGTGTGGTGATTAAGAAACTAAATATTGAGTTACACTATATTTTAAGGTGTCCTTGTTACAGTGTAATATTAATTAACTACATGTACTTACTATATGGTTAGGGTTACTTGCAAGTACAGTAATAATGCATAATTGTTATTATAATAGTGAGTACATATAACGTGTAACAAGGTCATCTTAAAATAAAGTGCGACCATACACTGTTATATACACATACAGTTCAGTTTGGGGTTGATTTTTAAAATAAGTCTGCATTTTTGTATTAAAAATACAGCAAAAACACTAATATTGTGAAATATTATTACAACTTAACTGTTTTCAATTTGGATACATTTCAAAATGTACTTATTCCTGTGATCTTTCAGAAACCATTCTACTATGCTGATATAATGTTTTTCTGCAAACCGTAATTATTTCTTTAGGATACTTTGATGAATATAAAGTTCACAAGAAGAGCATTTATTTGAAACAGAAATGTCTTCACTGTCACTTTTGATCAATTTAATGCATCCTTGATTAAAAAAAATTGATTTCTTTCAAACCAAAAATACTGACCCCACACTTATGAATGGTACTGTATACACATATAATCATCTCTTACCTCCCAGGTGGACTTGTCAGCTCCAAGATAGCCAGAAAAAGCTTTCTGTCCCCATGCACATTGTATGGGGTTACATATGGGTGCAAACGCTGACACAGACTGAAACAGGCACATGTGGAAAATTCATATTAAATATTTGAATTTCAAACAACTACAGGGGTTGGACAATGAAACTGAAACACTTGGTTTTAGACCACAATTAGTATGGTGTTGGGCCTCCTTTTGTGGCCAATACAGCATCATTTTAATTTTGGGATTGACAAATACATGTCATGCACAGTAGCCAGAGGGATTTTGAGCCATTCCTTTTATAGAACAGTGGCCAGGTCACTATGTGATTCTGGTGTAGGAAAATGTTTCCTGACTCGCTCCTCCAAAAAATCCCAAAGTGCCTCAAAAATATTCAGATCTGCTAACTGTGCAGGCCATGGGAGAACTTTACTTTCATGTTCATCAAACCTCTCTGTCACCAGTCTTGCTGTGTGTATTAGTGCATTATCATCCTTATATATGGCACCACCTTTAGAGTACAATGTCTGAACCATTGGGTGCACATAGTCAACCTTCACACTTTGCTCTTACTGGTGGAATGTGCAATAAGTGAAGATTGGCCACCAGGCTGCGCAAATATAGCCATGAATCCCTCCAACACTATATTGGCCAGTGTTTCTGTTTCATTGTTCACCCCCTGTACATGATGAAGCAGTGTATGTAAAGTCAAATATATACATACCTTATATTTCCCAGGATTCTTAAGTGCACAAATGAGAGCTCCGTGGCCCCCCATGGAGTGACCAGAGATGGACATTTTCTCCGGATCAGCAGGAAAGTTAGAATTAATCAGCCGTGGAAGCTGAGAACAAGAGAAAGGTGATGAAGTCCAAAAGCCAAGGTTCAATATTTAACTGTAAAAATTCTCATTCATATCCACCTTATTTTTCCTGTAAGAGCGGACGCAGCCATTTGTAAATTTTATGGGTCTGGCTTCCAGTCTCATCCACGTCAGCTATTTTTAGCTGTCCATAACAGCTTTTTCTGGCTGATACTGCAAATTGCTTTGTTTTACCATGTTATTTTAACGCATTATTTTAATTACGAACAGATTAGTTTGTAGTACAAACAGTTTTACCGTTTGCTGCATGTTTCCCTATAGCAGCCTACAGGCTTACATCCACGTTGAAGAATAAGGTGGATAAATGCTTATGAGGGTATCACTTTGCTATCATAGTGACTGAACTAGGCTTTGGAACATATAAAGCACACATACCTCCTCGGTGACATATGAGTACATGCGGTAGTTAGTCTTCCAGGGCTCCTGGGTGGCATTGACATAGAATCCTGCACCTGTCCCGAAGTCCCAGCTCTCCTCCTCCCCTTCAATGTTACAGCCACCTATCCAGAGCAGAATCATCATTTTCTGATCTTATATGTTAATGAGGCTACATTAGCATTGGTATATTAGGATTTCTGATCACAAAATTAATAACCAGCGGTTTATCACTTTCTTACTGCTACAGTACAGACTTCCATAGTATAGTAATAGTTTACATTTGATTTATGCTTTAACTGGCCTTTTTCCAAAAAGTGGAATTACTGTGTGGTGGGAAAATCTAGCCCCTGGCCCTAAACTGGGAAGTCACAATGCTATTTGATTCTCAGGGGAGACTCTTATTTGTTTATCTATATGTTGTTGTAATGCATTGACTTCCCAAGGGATCTCCGTTTCCATAATTATTATCTTTTGGCCCATGAATCTCTAGAATTAGGCTGAGCAGAACTCATAGTTATAGAGAGTAATGTCTCCAGAGGTGGGCCAGCAAGACTGTGAACTGTAAATGTTTACGTGGACTGGTGTCTGGAGCTACGACGATGATCCCATGTTCAGAAGCCGCCTGCTGGCTCCCTGCCTTAGTGATGAAGTTTTGCTCTGTGCATGTCAATCCTGCAAAACAGAGGATGGGTAAATACATTTTTATGTACATTATACTGCCTGTGTATAGAGTGCTTGCACTGAATGTAAACAATGCCACTGAAACAAATGAAAGTCAGATATTTTGCCGATTATTGCTGCTGAAAATAGTCAATTAGTGTCATGTTTTGGGCTGTACTAATCAGCCGGACCGGGGAAAACATTTGGAGTACTACAGGCTAACAAAAGTCATAATGAATCGAGGAAAAGTAGAAACTGACGGTCTGAGGAACAAAAGGCGTTTGTGGTTGGCCAAACTGAACCAGGATTTCCAGGACAAGAGTCTTGACAACATCCGTGTTTGTTCTTATCATATCCATGCAGATAGGTAAAATATCAGGTTAATATCTTAATTAATACTGCTTGTTTGTATTTGTAACACCTATTAATTTTTTAGTTTGTCACAATATGGCACCCTTTCATGCTTACTAAGTCTTTTTCTATACGATTTAGCAGCTTCCACACATTTTTTTTTATTTTATTTTATTTATTTATTTATTTTGTGGTTTAGCCAACATAAATTAGCAGAACAAATTATTCAGTAGTACTGTAGTACATTAACTGTGCAATCCATGCTGTTGTTTACATTCGAGTTTCGGGTAACTGACCAAATCGTGACATAAGTGCAAATCCTCTAAATGAATATTGTTGGCTCTAAAAAATTGCTTTTATTTCTCTGAATACAAGGGTCTGCAAAACGCATACACGTAAATAGACATAGACCACAACATTTGTCCAACAATTTATAACTAACTAAACTTAATATACTTCAGTATGCAGTATACAGAAGTAGTAGCGAGACTCATTCAATCAAACAGGCCTACAGAGAAGAACATAGAAATGAAGTCGAGCACCTGACAGCCAATATAACACTGGGCATTTGGAGCTCTCAGCCTTGGGAGGAAGGTAAATGGCGAACTTCATTTTGCATTTTAACTCGGAGCTGAAAATAGAGTTTTATGTTAGGAGCAGTAACTTAAGGTGAACATTTCATTCAGGTGTTTGAATAAAGCGTAGTCTCTCACCTGTCATGCTCGAACACTTTTTGATATCCATCGCAGCACTTATTAGAAGAAACCTGCGTTAATGCCATTGCACTGCGCTGAGAAAAAACAAAGTTGGAGATATGAAAAATCATATTTCATACAGAACCACTCTGCACTCGCATGCGAACATATGCACAAACATTACTTCATGATCTGACTTACATACACAAAGAGTGATCTTTTTAATTCGCTGTTTATGTATGTGAACACCATTTGAGGCTTGTCGAATAATTTTGTTAAACGATTCATATTTAACACTCTGGACTCATGGAGTCTGCGCATGCGCACTGTAGCAACTGGCCTGCCAAACTCACAGCACTGCTTGTAGGATCTGCAGAAAACGACCCAAAGAAGCGCCTCAGGACGTTTGAAACAAAGCCAAAACATGCAGTAAAGAGTTACATTTTATTTAGCTCCCGTGCAACACTATTCTCCATGCAAGAATATGGCCTGGATGTTATTTTGTAGCACTTACCGCTGCAGCTAACAGATCCAGAGTTCAGTGTAACGTCAGGCTCAGCGTGAGACGTAAGTTACGCCCCCTTACGTTTTTCTCGTATGGTCTGCACTTCTACGTTTTGGCCAAAAAGGGGCGCTCGAGAGATACGTTTGTTTAAAGTAAATATGTTTGAAAGTGTGTTGACTGGACATGGTAGTGTGCGCGCATATAAAAAACTTACAGTGGTGGCCAAAATTATTAGAACACTAGTATTTTCACAAGCTAAACAAAAAGATTTTTGTTTGCACAAGGGGTCTAACAACAGCCAGTGCTCCACAGAGATTTGATCTTATCATCATCCTGTCTGGAATGATAAAGAAACAGAACAAACTGAGATAGACTAAATCCAGAACTGTGGCAATGTCTCCAAGATGCTTCAAGAGAGCTACCTGTTAATATAAGTTAACTGATAAGAAAATGTAATTATGACATTTCTTTTGACAGCATCCTCATTTTACAGCATTTTTACACAAATTTGTAACAGTACTGTAGCTTTGCAGATAGGTTTCTTGAAGCATCTTGGAGACGTTTGAGACGTTCTTCTCGATTTATTCTGTCTCAGTTTGTTCTTCATGTCATTCCAGACAGACTGGATGATGATGAGATCAGATCTCTGTGGAGCACTGGCTGTTGTCAGACTCTTTGTGCAAACAAAAATCTCACTGCATTATTGCAATTAATGGCAAAATGAATGTTTGGAAATGTAAACTGATATTTCCTACTGACACACTACAGCAAACGATAGAAATAACTGACTTAAAAATTAAAATTAAAATTCTAGTTTTCTAATAATTTTGGCCACCACTGTATATTTGCAGCTCATGAACTATGTAATTGTGATCATGAAGTTAGGCAGTTTGTTGTTCAAAAGTCATAATTACATTTTTGGACAGCGATCCATAATTAACTAAAAAGTAACATTTTTACAGATGAAATATGACACTTCCCTGTTCCCTCTGACTATGTTCTGTTTTAAATATGAGGATGATAGCTTTAAAATGTACTTCACATCTAAACATACTTTCCATAAGTGCCATAGACTATTTAAAAATCAGTAGGCCTATGTTAACTGAGTATGATGTCCAAATGCACACTATTTAGTAGGTGAGCAAAACATCTGCAAAGGTTTTGAAGAGTGCAATCACTGGACATTTTAACTAGAAGGCGATGTGACCAGAGGAGCTGTCACATTTGAAAAGCTCAACAAAACAAAAAAAGTCAGAACAGTGAGCCAAACAACCATTTTCAAGTACTCTTGATAGAGAGAAACTTGTTCCTCAGGGTTAAATTTTCTGTAATAATACAAACACACAAAAAATTTGAGTAATTTTTTAAAGCACATCTGCTCCTTAGATCACATAATTTAGTAGGAAATGGATACGAATAAAAAATTTCTCTCTAGACAGATCTACATACACCAGTGGCTTTCCGTCCATATAAGCTGCTAATGCTCCACATACCCAGGCCATCTGAGAGAATGAATTCACGGGTTAATTAATATTAACATGATTAAGTTGATTCCCTTGTCATTTGAGATGTAACTTAAAGCTTAATAATGAGTTGTGAATAAGTTTATTTGACAAACAACAGTAATTTTCTGTAAATCTACATCAGTTAGCTTCCAGGCAAGAGGATTCTCCGCAGCTTTCTCGTCTCCACTCTATTGCTATGACTCCTCAGGATTGATGCGCGTTCGCTGTGTTTTGCTGGTATGTGCGTGATTTAATGGAAGAGGTAAGCTGTCCGCTGCGTGCTCGCCCAAGCGGAAAAATGCGTTGTTGCTGCCGAAAATCACATTGTATTAGATGTAACTCGACTAAATCAAATGAAAAAAGCATCGTAACTGTATAATTTCATGTTTTCTTAAGCAAAGCAAATTTTAAAACTCCACTGAAAACATATCATAGACAGTGTTGAAGATATACGTTATTGTCAACATGCTGGTAAATTAAAATAAAAAAGTATATAAAAATGTATATAAAATTTGTCAGATAATAACAAACATCAGGGAAAAAATAGGAATAATAGAATCTGGTTTCTTCTCTGATTTTATTGTTGTTTGTAACGTTACTTGACAATATTTTAAAGATATTATTATTTTTGGCATTTTGCATGGTCGTAGTATCACCTGGGTGGGAGTTTTAACTCCTATTCACTAGGAATTAATAATAATAATAATAAAATTCAGTCTAAGCAGAGACATATAGACCGGGGGAATCCCCTACCTCCCCACCCTCTGAATATTACGTATGTATCATGACGTGATACGTGTAAACGTTGTTTGGCAGTTTTTACTTGGAAAAAGCAGCTATATGTTTTTTCTGAAAAATGGATGAATAAAAAAAATATTAATAAACATGAAACGACAGAAGAAGGATTGGAGATGAATTTCATTTATGAATAAGGTAGGAAATGTGCATACTTTTAAATCGACACCTGCCACTGTGTTTCCCTCATTGAGTTTGTCCTAAAAGCCCAAAATACAGTCAGAATTATATTTAAAAATGTCCTGGCTCTTCCAAGCTTTATAATCTTAGTGAATGGGTGTCAAGATTTTGAAGCAAAATAAAGTGTGTCCACCTATCATACAAAAGTATTCCTCACAGCTCTGTGGGGTTAATAAAGGCCTTCTGAAGTGAATCGATGTGTTTGTGTAAGAAAAATATCCTTAACTTCAGTAGCACTTTAATAACTCCTGGATCCATGTGGAGAACTTTTTCTGATGGATGGATGCACTTTATTGGACTTTAAAATCTAAACACCCATTCACTGCCATTATAAAGCCTGGAAGAGCCAGAACATTTTTTAATATAACTCTGACTGTGTATGTCTGAAAGAAGAAAGTCATATACACCTAGGATGGCTTGAGGGTGAGTAAATCATGGGGTTATTATCATTTTTGGTAGAACTATCCCTTTAACTATGACATAATACAATTATAAACGTCATGACTAAGATTGTCCACAGAGGCCAAAACAGGCACTGTTAGATTTTGCTATTGATGTATAGTTAGTCAAGATTAAATTAGAACTTGATAGTTATGTTGTACCCTGGAGCATATTAACAAGTTTTGGACAATCTTTCATTTATAGTGCAGGATGTGCAGCTGCAAATGATATATCAGTGTCCTGCCTAACAGTGTAATATTGCAGATAACATTACATCAGTTACGATAATGCTTCAGGTTTTTTTTGGTTCTACTAAAATCCTAATTTGTCTGTCGTATGACACCATCTAATTTCCCATGAAATCAAATGATTTGTCATCAAATGCCCTAGCCGTCTCGGCTCGCTTATCCTTATGGGCCGTTAGTGAACTTTATTCTTTTGGTGTCCTTCACTTCAAAATGACTTCTGTTTCAGTCACCTCAAGTACTGCCATCATTTATAAACCACTCCGCATGATTCAGCGCCTACTTCCACCGCTCTGCATGCTAAATGTGATCAGGATGAAATGACAAACTCCATGGAAACATGTCACGTTGAGCATCGCAAACCAATAAGCACGTCCTTTCTAAAAACTAAATAAACTGTAATGACCACATACGGCAGAAAATACATTAGTGTCCTCTTGTTAAAGACAAATCGTAGGCTGTCCAGACAATTACCAGAGCATGGAATGGAATGCTTACTTAATTTAACTGCAAAAACACACTGTACTGAAGAACAGGAACAACACAATCAAGCTCTCTCCATCAGCCATCTGTAAAGGCATTTTACCTTCAACAGTTTTTATTGTTTTTCTGATAGAGACCCCAAAACATTTAAGAAAGATGTATTTTGCCTTAGATGATAGCAGCTAGAGTAATCATTTGAACAATTATAATTCTCCAGCTCTCTAATATTTCCAAATATTCACTATTGGGTGTAAGAAAGCTTTTTTCTGCCATGGGATAAAAAAAAACAAACAAATAAAACAATTGTGTCTTTTTACCTCACAAGTCTGCCTCCAAAGATGAGCATAACTGATTTCCATTACAATTTCGGTAAAATGCACTTTACATACTCATATGATTCACATTTAACCGTGAAATTAAACTAAGTGAATGTACTTTTTGCACTCGACTGTCACACTTTCGAGTCCAATGCCTTAGGCTCTAAATAACAAAATTAGCTTATAAATTCATATGCTAAACATTAAAGTACATAGCGGATAGTGTATTATGGAAGCCCATTTCGGCCACAAAAATTAAAAAGAGAGAAAAAAAAAAAAAAGGTAATTACAACTTTATCTCACAATTGTGACAGAATTGTGTGATATAAACTTGCAATTCTGAGAAATAGTCGCATTTCAGAGAAATAAAGTCGCAATTCAGAGAAAGTCACAATTCTGAGAAATGAAGTCAGAATTGTGTGATATAAACTTGCATTTCAAATAAATAAAGTTGCAATTGAGCAAAATAAGTCACAATTCAAAGAAAGACAATTTGGAGAAATTAAGTCAGAACTGTGTGATATAAACTTGCAATTCTGAGAAGTAGTCGCATTTCAGAGAAATATAATTGCAATTCAGAGAAATAAAGTCGCAATTCAGAGAAATAGTCGCAATTCTGAGAAATGAAGTAGGAATTGCGTGATATAAAGTTGCAATTGAGAAAAATAAGTCGCAATTCAGAGAAAGACTCACAATTCGGAGAAATGAAGTCAGAATTGTGTGATATAAACTTGCAATTCAGAGAAATAGTCACATTTCAGAGAAATAAAGTTGCAATTCAAAGAAACAGTCACAATTCTGAGAAATGAAGTCAGAATTGCGCAATATAAACGTGCAATTCTGAGAAAGTCCCAATTCTGAGACAGTCAGAACTCAAAATTCTGACTTTATAAATCACAATTGTGAGTCTACATCACGTAATTCTGATTTAAATTGTGAGTTTATATCTCAGAATTCTGAAAAAAAGTCAGAATTGCGAGTTTGTATCACACAATCCACAAAAAAGTCTGAATTGTGAGATAAAAGTCACAATAACCTTTTTTAATTTCAGTGGCGGAAACAAGCTTCCTTACTTAGTGTATAGTATCATCATTTGGGACACAACAATACTTTTAGTAGTACCACACTCTTTATCTGGACACTCTTTGTCTAATTAAGGGTCAACACCTTCATGTTGTTAATTGAGCTTCACACATGCGGAATCAGTCAAGAGCCAGTCTTTGGCTTCCAAAGGAACTTTTTAGTCTGTCAAGTGACTCACACATAATATATGAACACCAAATCTGTCTGGCTGAAAGGGAATTTGATCACACGTCTACCAGTATGAATCATCACTAAAGTCTGAATGGCTTACTGATTTGAAAGGCTTAATAATACTCTCAGTGTTCGCAAGCTAGACAAAAGGCTAACCTCCGATATTAAGATGAAGTGAGCCGTAATCACCCCTGTGATACAAAATTACTTTTTTTTTTTACCAAGTGATTTGAACTCATTTGTTACTAATTTAGCATAAGTACATACCGATGAAGCACAAAAAGAGTGAGATTTACAGCTAAGGTGACGCACACTTCCAAAGTGATTTGATTTACAGTTCACACATCAAGACCAAGGCTGGTGATTTGTAAGGAGTGCAAAAGAATATAGTCTAACCTTGTGATGGTTAAGGTGGATGCCCTTGTCCTGCTTAACACTAAATCATGTCCGAAGCTTTCTCTAACTGCTGCTAAATATATATATATATATATATATATATATATATACACACACACACATATTTTTATTTTATTTTATTTTATTGCATTATATTTATTTTAGTTGATTTTATTGAATCATATTTTTCAATATCATGTTTTTTTTAATTACAGTGGAGAACAATCTATAAATACTTTTTTTTCCCCTGAAATATTGTTAATCCTCATTGCTCAAAATTTAAAGGAATATTAGTTGTATACCACTGTTCTACTTACATATTTTACAACATATCCAAGGCATTATAACAAAAACCTTTATTTTGTGGAAAACACAGTGATCAAAATTAAAGAGCAGTAACCACTGTGGAACAAAAGAAGATTACAACTAAAATTTTGGAGGGTTACAGCTGTCACAAATTAGTAGGAAGTGTAGAGATCATTGCTTTGAATGACTTCAGCACATCTACGGCCGTAGATCACTCTCTTCCATAGTTTGGTAACTGTAGTGGGTTTCTTAGCCATAACATTGTCGCCAAAGATTTTCCAGAGATTTCAGTCGGGTTTAGATCAGAACTCTGGCTGGCCATTAAATTTTTTCAGTGGTCCTGGCTTCAAGAAGCTGCTTTACATATTTTGCAGTGTGAAGGGATCATTGAAAATTGTGGGAACTTTTTCGCAAGATGCGAAATATGTACCAATATGTACATACTTTCATGTCTGTAAGGCAAGTATACAGGAGTTTCGCACATCCTGTTTGCTTTCATTATTTTACAAAAGCGCAACAACAATGATCTCTCTGTCGTAGACTGCGTGACTTTGCTACTTCCTGTGGATTTTTTTTTCTGACTAAGCGACTAATAAAATTTTGGTTGACCAAGCCTCTTCTCATTGACTATTAGGGATCAGCCTTACTTTTATTTCAACAATAAAGTTTTTGGCCCACCATCATGCAATCTCAGTGAAAATTGGGAGAATGCAGCCAGTTAAATAGGGTTTGTCATATAATTAAAGAAAATTAGCACCAGGTGCCAGATTAACACCAATAACTTGGAGGTTTCTGAAAGTTTATACTGTAAAGTATAAAGTTTTTATACTGTGCTTCAGACTAATTAGTTCATGAAATATGCCCTTACACTCCAGTTAGGATAACTTTAAATAGAACTAAGCAGTGACCTTGAAATTTAGGAAATTATAGTTGTTCTTTAAATTTGATCTCTACTGTATATTTGATATTCTGCAGATTTAGAATTTAAGACTTCAAATAAGATACTCATATGACACTTCAAATAATTTTGGCAGTTTTATTTATTATTAATTATATTTATTTTATTTATTGGTACCATTCGAATCTGCAGTTACTATCTGACACATTTTAGTTTTTGGCTTAGTTTTATTTATTTTTAATTATATTTATTTTATCAAATTTGTATGTAATTTATTTTTAATAGAATTCTCATTTTTATTTTATTTATTTATCACTGCTTTTTAACACATCCCATAATTTTTGCATTTTTATTTGTTCATTAATTTAAAATATTATATATTAACCATTTCAGAACGTTGACTTTCAAGACACGCACATTTAAACTATTAGTAAGATGTGATTTATGTGAACTGATACTCACATCATCTTATCTCTCTCTCTCTGCCCTAATTCTTTACTGATCACCTAAGGATAAGAACACAAGCGAAAAAAGGAAATGACACGGTCACGTGATTCACCGCTCTTGCCGAAACTCTGAAGATCAGAACCGGCAAGGGACCTTTCCACTGATAAACCATTTCAATAGATTTATTTCACACTGAGCGATGGCCTGCACTCTGGCAATTTCCAAATGCTCTGTTTTTGAATCTGAAAGCGTGTTATTTTCTTGGCACTCTCAAAAGAAAAATGAAGCATAGCTGCATGCAGAAACTCGCCAACTGGCCTTGACTGCACATAAATCTTCAGCAGATCTTTGATTTTAAGAACACTCTCTAGAATTATGATGCTTTTATGGTGCAGTTTAGATTACAGCTGTAAAAACCAATAAAGTACTTAGAAATTGTACCCTAGCAGAAAAAAGCAGGTCAGAAAAAGCTGTGGAAACATTACCGCTGTGGGTACCCACATTCGCCCTGAGAGAGTATATCTCTCACACGTCGGGTGTGCTATTAGAAAATGAATTTAGATACATCACACACAGTATGAGAAACACATCATACATTTTTAAGTGTTCTCATGACATCTTCAAGCGGCCAGAACTGCTCTACATCACAATAGCTGAGCGTTTTCAGCTACTGTGACCAACATATTTATGTGTGAAAAATATATACATGCACTGAATAGTCAATTGCCCAGCTAACTAGATAATCACCCCATCAGAGATGAAGCTATAACAGCTTAAAAAAAAATCGACAAGGGTCAGGCATCCATAGTCAGCAGGAAGCAGACATGGCAAATGCTTGACATTGCTGCGGTCGGTGAAAAACTGAGTTTTACTGCCTATTTCTGGCTGGATCAGAGGCATCCGAGATCATTTCATCTACTACCTGTCAGTCTAAAAGTAATTTAGCACAAGGTAAAAAAGGGAAAGGGGAGAGAAATGAAAGGTAGAAGATAAAAACTGAGGGAATTTGTTTATATATGGTGATTTTGGCATTTTAATTGCAGTAATCTTTGTTCCTTGACTCTGTCCTGCCCTCTTATAATGAGCTTCCCATGTATCACGGAGATGATTCATTAATTAGGATTACAGGCGTGATGTGACATATGTGAATAATTTAGCATCAGCTCAGAAGAGGGTTTAGGAGAACCCCAGAAAATACATGAAAGGAGTGTCAAACAGGGTTCATTCTTTGCCCGTGCCTCTTATGCCAGCTTTCTCTCTCTCTTTTCACACGCTCTCATTTTTGAGCGGCTGTGACAGTTGGCATTTTATACTTAAAGTTCAAAGAACTTTGCATTGAGTCTGGCGTTCCCAT
The DNA here is from genome assembly GCA_033026305.1 of Cirrhinus molitorella. NCBI lineage: Eukaryota > Metazoa > Chordata > Actinopteri > Cypriniformes > Cyprinidae > Cirrhinus > Cirrhinus molitorella. The sequence goes on along the minus strand of CM065122.1, from coordinate 22,605,381 downwards.
CTCTCTCTCTCTCACACACACATAAAACCCAACCCCCGGAGGACTGATACTCGTCTAGGTGGGCGTAGTAGTTAGTTCTGGGTTAGATGAAGCCCTCCGGCATGAAGACTAAACTGTTTACAAAGCGTTCTTTAATTGATTTAAATCACTCGATGTGTGTATGTTTCCATGTGTAGGTGTGTTTTGGTATGTGTGCATGTTTTTTGGGTCAGTGAAAGAAATGGGGAGGGGGGAAAAAATCACCTTAAGGTTATTTAATTTTGAAGAAAATGCCACCCACACGACTTCTGATTCCCAGCAGCCACGGCTGCACCTTGCTGATTAGGAATCGTGCAGGTGCCAGTCATATCATAAATGCTTTCTTGACACAACCCACACGCAGATTAAGACACACTCCAGACACACACAAACACTCAACCTGACATTACATATTTATATATAGGCCTATAAGTCAGGTTGCATTGAGTGTTTGATATATATTTACATATATTAATATATATATATATATATATATATATATATATATATACACATATACACACACACACACACACACACACATTTACAGAGGTGATGTAAATAATTTAACATTGGCTCAGAAGACATTTTAGGGCAGTGGTTCTCAACCACGGAACCTCAGCAAACTTCCAATTATTAATTATCAAAAGACCATAATTTATTTAATAAAAAAAAAAAATTACATATATAAAAACCAAACTTCATTAAAGTGCTAAAACTCCAAGAAAGAAAGAAATAATTATAGTTTGTTCCTCTAAATAACTATAAATTTGTATAATAAATTTATACAAAATTAGGATCTTAAAAATTATAAATCATGGATAATTACTAATTTATTTATTTATTTATTTTTTAGAATGATCAATACACATACTGTTTACCAGGTTCAGAAATTAACTTTTACATTAAAGGGCAATACAGTAATTTCCAGTGGCATTTGGGCAATTTTTATAATCACCTTATTATTAAAATCTACAGTGGTGTTTATTGCCATGTTAAAAAATAAAAAAATTGAAGATTATGAGATTAAAGTCACAATTACGAGAATATAGTTGAAATCTTACAAAAATAAAGTGAAAATATCACTGGAAAAAAAATTGAAATATTACGAGAATAAAGTTGAAATATTACGAGAATAAAGTCAAAATATTACAAGAGTAAAGTCAAAATATTTGTCAATAAAGTCAAAATGTTTCAAGAATAAAGTCAAAATTATGAGAATAAAGCTTAAATATTACGAGAATAAAGTCTAAATATTATGAGAATAGTCAAAATATTTTGTCAATAAAGTCAGAATGTTTCAAGAGTAAAGTCAAAATGTTCCAAGAATAAACATTACAAGAATAAAGTCGAAATGTTTCGAGAATAAATTTGAAATATTACATGAATAAAGTCTAAATATTTCAACAAAAAAGTCAAAATATTATGAAAATAAAGTCAAAATGCTACAAGAATAAAGTCTAAATATTTTGACAATGAAGTCAATATTATGAAAATAAAGTAAAAATGTTTTGAGAATAAAGTCGATATATTCCAAGAGTAAAGTCGAAATATTTAGAGAATAAAGTCGAAACATGTAGACAACAAAGTCAAAATTACGAGAATAAAACTCTAATATTTCACCAATGAAGTCAAAATTACGAGAATAAAGTCAGGATGCTTCAAGAACAAAGTAAAAATTATGAGAATAAAGTCAAAATATTAAGAAAATAAAGCTGAAATATTTCGACAATAAAGTGAAAATTACGAGAGTAAATTCGAAATATTACAAAAATAAAGTTTAAAATATTTCAACAGTAAAGCCAAAATGACGAGAATAAAGTCGAAATATTTTGACAAGAAAGGTTGCGAGTTTGAATCCCACGTCCAGCAGGGATTGTTGGTGGGGGGGAGTGAATGATCAGTGCTCTCTCCATTCTCAATAGCCACCGAACCCCCAACTGCTCCCCAGGCACTGCAGCAACAGCAATATGGCTGCCCACTGTTCCGGGTGTGTGTTCACAGTGTGTTTGTTTACTACTGTGTGTGTGCACTTGGATGGGTTAAATGCAGAGCACAAATTCCGAGTATGGGTCACCATACTTGGCCACACGTCCTTTCCTTTCCTCTTTTCCTTTTATATTGTAATAATTACTATTACTATCAATATAGAAAACAATAAAAACGTAGTCCAGTCTTGCACAAGTTACTGAAGCTATGAAATTAATATTTTATTTACATCATATCTGCACTGTGTTTTTTTTTTTTATGATGAGGGAATTTGCATCTACAGCTTCAGCATTTTCAGCATTGTCTAATCTAAGTGCCTCTGACTGGCCAGTGCATTTCTAAGTTCAAGAGAAACACATTTGATTGGTTATAAGGCTCAACGCTGCACAAAACTGCACATAAAAGCAATCTGATGTGCGAACCTAAATGTAATTTTTAATTGCAACAGCCGTAATACATTTAATTGTGCTAAATGGGGCATTTTTTGCCGCTTTGTCTTGGATTTATGGAATTTTTTGCCACAAGCCCTCATTACTTTCTGACCCTACTGTATACTTAACTAATTGTATAACTTGTTTGATTTATTTTGAATTTTGCTCATTATTAAGCATTTTTAAATTAATATTTCTATATTGCAGAACAAATCACACTTTTTTCCATGTACTTGTTTATGTACCATTATTTTCCCTCACATTTTCTCACGTGACTGCAAACATATTGTGATGATTCCGGCAGCTGGTCTATGCCTGTGGGTAATTGGCAAATCACCCTGCGGCTGATGGAACCAAAAAAAAATCTCACAACTGATTGTTTTACAGTGTAAAAAATATTCATTCATATTCATGATTTCCTCTAGTGACTCTGGGGAGACCTGGTATAACAGAAATACTTCCTGTGTCCACTTCTGTCAGCTCAGTGGAATGTCCGAAATCTAGTGTAGAATACTGATAATAGAGTCTGAGCTCTTCACTTTGACGCTCTTGTGACATTTAATGGAATCTCTGGCACATATTCAGGTCTTACTATTTAGTTTTAGCAGTCAGAAGTACAGGGTAGTTATGTTGAAAGGACGGTACAAGCTGTTTTACCCTATCTAGGCTAATTCACAACGTGTTCTCTTGGGATTTTTGTATGGGGTTATAGAATAGCATTTTTTGTTTTTGAGTCATGCTTATTTCATGGTTTTATGGCTAGTATTTTAGTGCTACAAACTGAACAGCTCCATTGTTCTTATTTAAAATGTGCAGCTACATTCATTGAGTAACCTTGAGTTATTCATGTGCAGTGTGGCTTAATGTAACTTCATGCTCTTACTGTTATGGCTAACCATAACAGAGCCAAATTATGACCATTCTGGTCTTGATAAATACAAAGGCTGGCAGCAAACCACAGAAAAACAACATTCTCCAGATCATTGAGTACAAATGTTTATCTACAGATCTCGGTGTCAGGTTGCTTAGTATATTTTTGATGTACTGGAATAAGGGTGGCTAAATACTGCATATATAGACATATATATGACATAATTATCCACTCTGAAAGATGAAACAGAGATGAGTCATTCAATGTCTGCAAACAAGTTTATGACCATCACCATAACAACAACAACAACACCGCTGTCAATTCAGACACTGGAAATGGAATCAGAAAACAGATCAGAGGTTTTCACAAGGTGCTGAGATCTGAACCCGTCGTGTTGCCATGGAACCCTGAATCCAGAGGTACATTTTCAAAACCAAAAACTTACAGGTGTTCTTAAAAGCATGTTTTCAAAGAACTTCAAATCTGACAAAGGTAAGTGTTGGGTTTGAATACTGCCACTTTCTGAACAATATGTGCAGCTCCAAAATGTCTCAGAAATTGTTTTTGACAAGGTGAAAAAGTGGATACTAAGTTCCCTTTTAAAAAAGAACAGCTTAGACTTTCATACTGCGCTAGGCTGGCTTATGCTGGTTTCCTCTAGTTTTTGGGTTAGTCCAGCTGGTAGATCAAAATAGCTATGATGTTCACCACCAGAAAAATACTGGTCAAACAGCATGCTTTTTATATGGATTGTAGCCTTTTCAAAAGAGTTATTTAGAAAGATTTCTATGGAAGCCCATTTCCATCTCAGAGAAAAATAAGAAAGCAAGTGACTTCATTTCTCACAGAGTGATTTTGCAACAACTTGGGATTTATACACTAACATATATACTGTATACACAACAATTTGTTTTTAAAAAATTTATACTTTTCAGTCAGCAAGGATGCCTTAAATAGACCAAAAGCAACAGTAAAGACCATAATGTTACCAAAGATTTCTATTTCAAATAAATGCTGTTCTTCTGAACTTTACATTCATTAAATAATACCGAATACAAAAATATTACGCAGCAACTGCTTCAACACTGACAATGATAAGAATTATGTCTTGATCACCAAATCAGCATATGTGAACAGTTTTTGAAGGATCTTATGACACTGAAGGTTATAGTAATGGATTCTAAAACTTCAGCTCTATCACCACAGGAATAAATAAAACACATCACAATAGAAAACAGTTATTTTAAACAATATTTCAAAATAGTAGTTTCGCTGGTGATCATAATGGTGAGTGCATACCAAAAGCAAATTTTATTATTTGTGTAAGTAGATTACATACAAAGTCAATGTGAAGACGCGAATTTGCGCCCGCTGAATTAAAAAAACTCGAGCGGAAAGTTTACTTGACGTGCTGTTGAGCAAGCCAGCAAAGAACTTACTAATATGTCCAGTTGTATCAAAAATATGGAAGGCCAAATGTTCAAAATGTTCAAAAACACACACTTTTTAGCATGTCAACCACATGTAAAATATGCGCATTTTACACGTTAAATACCCGTTCTTTCCACAGCGAGTTTAAAATGTGCAAACAACACTATTTAATGCATGATATAAACATATAATACACATATTTCACTACTGTATATAACCTGACATTTTTAGAAGTATATAGAAGCATCTCTTAAAATACAACTACCACTACAACGTTTTTTTTTATGCTCCTGATACCTGTATAATAAATTTCAGGCTAGAATGATGCTGTCTTCCATTCCATGATACAACTAAATGTGTCAATAAGCTGTTAGCTGATTGGCTTGCACGAGAACGTGTCATGAGAATTCTCCGCTCAAATTTTTCAGCTTGCGCGGAAGACTTGCCTCTATTCGCTTTTTTGCATTGACTTTGTATGTAATCTATACGTGCAAATAATTAAATGTGTTTGGTGTGAACACACCACATAACTTTCAAAAACATTTTAAAAATCTCAGTCACACCAAGAGTAGTGTAGCTTCATATTTCACAATGTGATTTATTTCTTATTTTAAACTTCATCTCATGATTACCTCTTTTATCTTTTTACTCTGAAGTGAAAACAGGCTTCTATAGGGTTCTTTTGGTTCTTATCCATAGGAATAATTGAAAAATGCCACTTTATATAATCAAATAAAAGTGGTACTTATTCTTAAACAGTATAGACGCTTCAGTTTGTTTCGTACTTTTAAAGGTAAAGCTTAGGTCCAAAAACCTGCTTTTGTGTCTGGATTCACTGAATACAAATGTTTGCTAAAAAGATAAACCAGCAGCACAAACTTCAGCTTATACGAATGAGGCTACAGCATCTCAGTCGTTTGACGCAGTACAAAAACTCTAGTCACATCACAACTTTTATCCACACTTGTGTTCAAAAACCAGACGCTGTAAACAAAACACTGCAGATCTCCCAAGAACTTAGACTTCACTCTCTGGCATATAAAGTGCTACATAAAAAACTAAGTTTTGACATCAAACCGAAACTCTGACTTAACACTTATATACAATTTTTATAACCAGAGAAGTTTTATCCCGTTGATTCAACTGACGAAGGTCTTTTGATGTATCAGTACCCTGTGATAAAATCATGGACCGTGAAGCTGTTCGTTCATAGATGCAGCTGGGCTTTGAATACTAATACTTCAGACCAATCGGAGCTGATTTCTATAGAGGTAAGACGGAGAGAATGCCAAACATGAAACCCAGAAGAAAATCCAAGGTTATGGCTGGCATTTTGTGAGTGAATTCACAAGCAGCTGACACTCTCATTTTTGCTGCTTTTGGACAGATGGTGGTTTTTATTGGGAAGGGGCAGAGAGAAATCCCCATTGCCTATTGATCCAGTGAGCGGCAGGTGTGTGGACTGATAGGCCAGCGGTGGAATGGTGTTGACCAGAATTAGTTGTAGCGGTTTCTTCTCCTCGTGGAACTGGCATCGGATGTATCTGGCGAAGGCTGAACGATAAGTCTTGTTGAAGAGCGTGTAAACCAGCGGGTTAACAGCGGAGGAAAGGTAACCGACCCACACAAACACATTCAACAGTCCGTTCATCACGTCAGCATCGCATGTGGCCGGCTCGCAAACCACCGCTAAAACGTTGGTAATGAAAAACGGACACCACATGACCACAAAGAGGAAGAAGACAACACCCAGAACTTTGGAGGCTTTTTGCTCATTGCTGATGGACTGCACAGTGTGCCGTCCGAAGGGTGGCGTCACAACCCCCGACTCTGCCCCCGGCTCACGGCTCAACGAGCGCCGCAAGAACAGTTTTTTCTCCGAGGGTGAGAATGAGGGTCCGGGGAGGAAGTTGAGAGTGAATCCCGCGCTCCATTTGGGCCTGGGCACCAGTTGGTCAAGGCAGAGCGTAGCCTCACTCTGCAGAGCGCTGATAGTCAGGAAGTAGGTCACCACCATAATGGTCAGTGGCACAAAGAAAGCCACAAAGGACCCAATCAACACAAAAGAGTTGTCAGTCAATAGGCAGCTGCCATCCTTAAAAACTTTGGTGTGATCGCGCAGACCCAGCACTGGGATTGGCATGGAGATACCTGCAGAAAGACAGGGGGAAGAAAGAAAGTGCATTTGTAGTTTAGTTTAGTTTAGTCTGCAGAAATTGTGACAGGCCAAAAAACAAGGTGGCAAAGAAACCCAACAACTGAGGAAAAAAGATGACAGTTGCTTCTTTCGCACGAAACACCAAAGCAGCAAAGTTGTGTGACCTGCAGTTTGTCTGTGACATATGCAGCTGTTCTATTTGTGTACTATTTGTGGTTCATTTGTACAACCAGACAATAATGAATAATAGTTTATATAGTGCTATAAATAATACATCTTTTATAAATGACACATTAACATGCGATTCATTATTCTTTTTAATGGTGTTAATACAATTAGAAAATCTTACATAACTGTTTCATTCTGTTCTGTGACTTTGTTTAGCACTAAATGATGGAAAGGAAGACCCTCTTAATTGAGAATTTCACAGTCAAAATGAGATTCACTGTTATTAATAATACTCTTAATAATAATAATAATAATAATAAACCAATATTACATTTAATGAATGGTTTTGTTATGGGTAATTTTGTTATATACCATATCGCTTACATAGATAACATGTTAACATCCAGTAATCAGTTGATGATTCTGATAATTTATATATATATATATACACACTGTATACACAAACACTATATTGCCAAAAGTATTGGGACAACCCCTTCTAATGAACAGGTTTGACTACTTTAGTCATTTCCATGAGGACACTTCTTAGTGTTTAAGCATATAATGATATTCTAGGGGATTATGTGCTTCTAATTTTAAAGCAAAAGTTTGGACACAACCCCCTTTTCTATTCTAACATGACAATGCCTCTGTGTATGAGGCAAGTTTAAAAAAGAAATGATTGATTCAGTCAGTGTGGAAGAAACTGACTGGTCTGCAGAAAGCAAAGTCCTAATCCCAGCTGAACACCTCTGGTATCCTTTAAATGCAGACCTTGAGCCAAAAACTCATCATCAATGACTTGTACTTTTATGGACAAAAGTATTGGGATACCTCTTTCTTTAGAACAGAAAAAGTCACTTCCAAAACAAGAATGGAAACATAATTCATGTATGTAAAAACTGTATTTCCATCTCTGTTGCAACAGTTTTGGAAGTGTCTAAAATGACTGTACCCATATGTACAAGTCATTGGTGTTTGATGATGAGTTTTTGGCTCGAGGTCTGCATTTAAAACCACACTAGAGGTGTTCGGCTGGGATTAGGACTTTTCTTTCTGCAGACTAGTCAAGTTCAAAAATAATCAATATTTTTTTAACACTGCCTTATACACAGAGGCATTGTCATGTTGTAATATAAAAGGGTCCTTTCCAAGCTGTTGCTATAAAATTAGAAGGACACAATCCCTTAGAATATTATTATATGCTTAAACAGTAAGTTTCATACTCATGGAAATTACTAAAGTAGTCAAACCTGTTCATTAGAATACTTTTGGCAATATAGTGTATGTATTAATAAATATGTATTTATTTATTTTTGTAGCAATAAAAATAGACCTAAGTAAACAATAATCTTTAAAATTGCTTAAAATAAATATATAATAGCAATGAGAATTTTTTTTTTTCATTTTTTTATGACAAAAATGCTACAACCACTGTATTTTTTTTTTATACGAGAGTGAGGGTTTGTAAATGGTTTATTTAATTGAATCATAGCATTTGTGAATTTACAATAGCATTATGCTTTATTACGATTTTTAAATAGGTTTAATTTATCATTCAGCCCTGGAAAATGGTATAATAATGTGTTTTATGGATTCTTGTCCATGGAATGGTTTGCTTCCGGTGTTTTACTCAACACAGATGAAATGCAATCGAGGACTTTTTAAACTGAGTACTCAAATTATACTTTTAAAAATACTTTTAGTTCTGTGATATTTTTTATCAGTAAATGGTGAAAATAGATTCTCCTAATTGATCATTTATGTATAAATCAAACACAAGAATGAAGTTTACCACAAATGGGAATCATTGTCATTAATCATCATCATCATTACCAATATTGTTATTAATTAACAGCCTAATTAATTATAGAATTGCTAGATTACACTAACATGCAATTTGTTTGTTTTTTTATTCGATAATGTATTCTGAAATTTTTACATTTAATTCTGTTCTGTGATTATTTAGTTTTGTTTTGTTTTTTCAGTTAATGATGAAAAAGCATGGGTTATATTTTTTGAAGACAACAAGCCATACAATTCATTTGGACTAGAAAAAGTTTACTCATATAACGAAATATCACTTAAACACTTGACTAACACTGATATCTAAGAAATGTATTAGTGTATAAACCATCTCTCTTCTCTAAGGAAAACACACAGTGTACACAAACATCAGTTAAACGGCACACATTCTGTCTGATATCCAATCATCACATCATGTTTCAATGCTTTAAACAGCTCTTGGCTCGTGATCGTGTGTAAACACTTTCCATTAATTGTTTCAAGCACTAATACATCATTTATTTACAAATCATTAAACTGTTTCAAACTGAGAGCGCAGGTGGCGTATATTTATTAAAAACATGCTGGGCGGCTCAATGGGAACCCTGTGATTGATGGATCTCTTGTTCAAGGACAGGCATATTATTCTACTTACTTAGACACATTGCTTATGCTTAGGCAGCAAAAATGTCCATCTTTGTCACATGCCTTTAGGTCACTTCACAGTAATTGATGGGACTTTTTTTCTCCCATTGCCTATAATGCTTTAGAGGCATAACCTCAATAGCACAGCTATTTACGACCATTAGCACTCAGCCTGTATAATGTTGTATATGATATACTTCTCATTTCCGCTAGCATCTTGCAAATGGAAAGCTCGTATCGCTCAAGGACAAACTTTCAGTGAAAGTGCCATGGTGATAAGACATCTCCATGGCAACAGTAAATCTCTGCAAATCGTGTCTGATCTCAGGGGTTTGTTGGGGGGAAACCGAGCTGGTAAGGACGGGCGGGTGGGGGGTGCCATGATGGACCCCGGACGATGCATCTGGCATTGGCTGTGCATCTACGGATAACTGCAGGCCTTGGATGAGTATGATAAGAACCACAGCGTGGGAAAAAAATGGATGTCGCTGTGTCAAAATCTGAGAGGAAGATGGGGAGATTAAAAAATATATATCGGTAAGGTTTCTCCTTCAAAACTGAGTTTAAAGTGGGGTTACTTTATCTTGCTCACTATCAACCTCCCCTGGCATCACATTTCTCATCCTTTCCTAGAGATAAGAGTAAACAGAGTTGAAAGTTAGAAAAGCAGCATTATAATGTAAGTTGTGATGGTGCTTTGCTCAAATCCACTGACAGCTCTCAACCTCTGAAAGTGCTGCATCTTCACAATGGATTTATTCACAATCATCTCAGTAATAAATGTGATGAGCTGACTGACATTTAAAGGATTAGTTCACTCCAAAATTCAAATTTCCTGATAATTTACTCACCCCCATGTCATCCAAGATGTTCTTTCTTTTATAAAATAAAATAAAAGTTTTTGAGAAGAACATTCTAAGACTTTTCTCCATATAATGGACTTCAATGGGGATCGACGGTTGAAGGTCCAAATTGCAGTTTCAATGCAGCTTAAAAGGGCTCTACATGATCTCAGACGAAGGATAATGGAGTATCTAGCGAAACGGTCTGTCATTTTCTAAAACAAATTCTAATTTATATACTTTTTAACTACAAATGCTTGTCTTGCACTAGCTCTGCATCCATGACTTCACGCAATACTTAGGAACGTTGGAAAGGTCACGTATAATGTAAAAAAAATTAAATAAAAAAAAATGAGTTTTTGGCCTTTTTGAACAGAAGTACACAGACAAGAACTACCTGCGCGTGACCTTTCCAACATGATTACCTAATGCATGAAGTTGTGGTTAAAAAGTATATATATTTTATTTCTTTTTTTAATTACCAATCATTTCGCTACCTAAGACCCTTATTCCTCAGCTGGGATTGTGTAGAGCCCTTTGAAGCTGCATTAAAACTGCAATTTGGACCTTCAACTTTTGATCCCCATTGAAATCCTCTATACTGAGAAAAATCCTGGAATGTTTTTATCAAAAACCTTCTTTTCGAAGAAGAAAGAAAGAAAGACATGAACATCTTGAATGACATGGGGGTGAGTCAATTATCAGGAAATTTTAATCTAGGAGTGAACTAATCCTTTAACGCAAGACACCAGAGGTAAACAGGGCACACATTTTGACTAACAGATGTCACCATAATTCTCAGTCAATTAATGACAGGACATTAAGACAATTGTTTTGCAGTAGTTTTCTGAAATGTTATGTTTAAAGATCTAGATAAGGCATATATTTATAAAACAGAAATCTGAATATTGGATTCAGGCCCTGATATACTTCAAGCGAAATTGAAGAACAAACTAAATACAGGGTTCCCACACCTTGGTTAACTTCAAATTCAGAAGACTTTCCAGGTCCCTCAAATTCAAGGACTTATTGTGGGGACACATTTCAAGTGAGAGCAAGGTTACATTGTGAAATACATTGTTACAGTTTTCTTGTGTCAAACACAACTTTGCAAAAAAGCATGTTATTTGAACTTCACAGCCTATTTTTCAACGTCTCACAGTGTGTCTGAAACACTGAGGTAGTTCTGTGTGCGTGTGAATGTCATGGCAAAATATAACACAAAGTAGGCCTACCTCATGCGGGAAACATGCAACATGGAAATGTGCATAACTAACATAAAATAAGGAAGCTAGTATGCATAGGCCACCATGTGTAACACATTAGAGCAGCGGTTCTCAATTCCAGTCCTTGCGTACCCCTGCTCTGCACATTTTGTATGTGTCTGCTATCGCTTCAGATGTTTGTTCTATTCGCCTCTTAAGTGCCCTGCAAAGTGGACATCACAGGATATTCTGCCATGGTTCCAGTCCGGAAAGAGTGTATGTTCTATTCAGAGGGCGTTAAAATGTGCGAGACGTGAATTTAAATAGTATTTATTTACAGAGGTATATTATGTCACACCCCACGATTCTAGTAAGTTTCGTCTGTGTGTAAAGATGCTGCAGGCAATGGCGCAGCAAAAATTCATGAATGAATGTTCCGAAGTGAAGGAAACTTCAACGAATTTCCCCTGCTCAGGGAGTAGGGAGCAATGGACACTATGTAGGGACCATGTAAAATCGGAACATAGCACATGCACGGAGCTCACTTCTAACAAGCTGGTGATCTGAATCAGGTGTGTTAACAAAAAGAGACATGCAAAATATGCAAAGCGAGGACTGGAATTAAAAATCGCTGCATTAGAGGGCCAAAAGGAATAGTATTGAATTTTTTCCAAGAAAACATTTTGCACAAAATAAATTCACTTTCATGGACCTGTATCTATGTATGTTTTTTTTCAAAAACTTTCCAGGGCCTTGAATTTTTTTTTTTCAGATTCACAAACTTTACCCCTAAAGGAAGAATGAAAAGGAACTTTGTTTTGAGTATATTAGGGCCTTAAGCCAGGTTCAAAATACTTTCATTTTGTTTACATATTAGAGTTAAAGTTTTTTACAGAGGGTATCTTTTTATCACTCTTTAAATCAAGAAATACTGTTAACAGCCAGAAAAAAAAAATGTTTTTAAGAATAAATATATGAATAAACTTATCTATCCTATCTATAAACCTTTAGATTATAGATAGGAATTCAACTGCAAAGGTTGCTATAAGTGCCTCTGAAGTAACCTGCTCAGTGAATGAGAAAAAAGCTGTATAAAAGAAAACATATAAAAATAGGTGTTTTAATTTAAATCTACAGTGACAAATAGATAGTAATAAAACAAATACTTACTATTTTAACAATGTGTATTTTGGCTGCGCCACTTGTCTGAAAGAAGATGTCAGCATCTCAAAATCGACCAGTGCTTGAAAAAACAAAGGTTTTGTCTAAAGTGTCTTACCATAAACCAGACTGAGAGCTGTTTAGCATCAAGAGGAAGGGGGATAAGGCTGATCTGTTTTGTTTGCATTACAAATACTTGGATGAATGGATTCTCATATGCAGGAAAAATAACACCTATCAAATGTTCCATTACAAAGCTATCTAATTCTGCATGTTTATGCTATCTTGGTGCTAATCGGCTTCTCGACTGATAATTACAAAACCACTTTTTTGTTTTAACAACCAGACTTGCTGTTTTTCAAAAAGCATCTGACTCACACTCAATGAGCCCTAATCTCCGAAATGTTATAGATCTACTTTGATCCCAAAACGACACATAATTACCATCTGAAAATCTTCTTCACTTTAAAGTAGCACTAACTCTCCGCTCTTTGACCACTCTAAAGCTCACTGAGGCTTGAGACTGGAGTTCTGGGAACTGAAGATGTATCCAAAAGTGTACCAGCACAGTTAAACCACTTTATTAGTGCTGATATCTTAGTTCTATATCGGCCTCTATTGACTGTAGTTATATTGGCTTTGCATTATAAATGTGTTTCATTAGATTTTTGTTTTTTCTTTTTGCATTACTGTGATGTAAATGGCATTGTGGCATTCACTTTATTACATTTTCTGCTCATAATATCCTTTTCTGTCTGTCCTGCATGCAGATCGAACAACAGAGCTGGTCTGAGGTCATTTTGAAGAATATCAGTGATATTTTAATCAGAGCTTGTACGTTTCTTCAACTTCAGGCACAGCAGAGGTTGATTTTGATTAAAATTAATAGATTTCTTTTTCTTCGTTTATATGAAGGTCACACTAAAAATGTCCTGGAATTTTTTTCAATGCCTCATAACTTTTGCTTAATAGTGAAGTCTCTTAACAAACAAACAAACAAACAAACAAACAAACAAACAAGCAAGCAGCATTTTTGTGTATTTGAACCCTTTCCAACAATGACTGTATGATTTTGAGATCCATCATTTCACACTGAGGACAACTAAGGGACTCTTATGGAACTATTACAGAAGGGTCAAACGGTCACAGAAGCTTCAGAAGGAAAAACTATGCTTTAAGAGCTGGGGGTGAGAGCATTTGGAATTTGAAGATCAGGGTAAATTTAACTTATTTTGTCTCCTGGGAAACATGTAACTATCTTTTGTAACATCTGTAGGCAAGTACTAAATATAATATAAATATGATATTTTCACCCCCAGCTCCTAATGCTTCGTTTTTCCTTCTGAAGCTTCAGTGAGCGTTTGAACCTTCCGTAATAATTACATATGAGTCCCTTATATGTCCTCAGTGTGAAAAGATGAATCTCATACAGTCATTGTTAGAAAGGGTTAAAATACACAAAAATGCTGGAAAACTAAATAAGTTCTAAATTCAACTATTATTTTCTCTTGTGGACTATATGTACACATCTTTTATGGGAAATATCTCATTCAGGTCAGTACTAAATAAACAACATGCATTTTATATGATTCCTCATATTTTGGTAAAATAATTACCATTTTGCAGATTCTGAACCTCAACTAGATAGACAGATCTATAGATAGATAAATAGATAGACAGGCGACAGCAAGCTTGAAAAGTGTACAAAAATGTTATTTGTGGGTATTTTATGATCCGTAAAATGCTAGCTATAAAATTAGTCTTAGCAAAGATGGAGCCATATTATTACACAAATGTGTAAAATGTCATTTCCACCAGAGTATGCTATTAAACACAACACATATTTTGAGATGTGGAAATAACACTGTGCATGCTGGAAATATTCATGACTCCAGCATTCAATGACCCAGACCTGTAAAATTCATTAATTTTTAGCTTTCCATTATGCAATTTTTTTCTCTTCTCAATTATTTCTTCCTTGTGGTGCACCATTGACATAATCAGCAGGATACTGATGAAGCTGCAGTCACTACTGCAGGTCTCATTGTTGCCTCTCAGCTCCAATCTATAATATAACTGAATATTGCTGCAATTTTATTTCTCATTTACAGATACCCAACTCTCTCCCCCAATCATGCATTCAATGGCCTATCGCCTTTCCTCTTGTGAATGACAAAAGGCATGGAGGTTTATTAGCCACTGATTTCTCCAGTCCCGAAAGCAATTCAGATTCAAGTACACATAAACATAAGCATTTAAAGACCCTCTTTGGAACGCTCTTCGTTTTAGTAGCGGCTCTAAACAGCCAAGGTCATCCCAAATCAATAAGGGACATTTTGTAGGATTTTGTAAAAGCAGAGTCAGATACTGTTATCATGTATATGCATTAGATCAGAGTCATGACTCATCAGACAGAATGTCATGCCCACTTGTTAATGGCATCAGGTGTACCTGCTGAGATGGTCCAGACGGCTGTGATCTTGGCCCGGGCGCGGGAGCGGGAGTTTGACCGATTGTGTCGGATGGGGTTACGGATGGCCACATAACGGTCCAGGGAGATGGCACACAGGTGCATAATGGAGGCAGTGGAAAAGAGAACATCCAAGTAGATCCACATGGGACACAGTGATGCAGGGAGGGGCCAGGAGTAACCTGAAGAATAGACAGACAGCCAGAGAATCAGGCCCAAGGAATAAAACTGACAACAAAAGGCTTAGAAATATTGACTTGCCTCTGTTACATGTTAATGGACCCTGTGAGATAATTTAATGGGCCTCGTCCACTAAGCTCAGCTGAGTGATTTCACTGGAAGGCATGACTGTGATGAGCTCTTGAGAACAGCACTAGAGCTTAACTATCAGTGACAGTGTTTTCAGTTGATGTGCTGATGAAAAACAGTTTAATTTCTACAACACTACATCCATCCATCTATCCTTTCATGCACTAAGGCTGGGCGACAAACAATATCAAGATTGCAATAAAATTTATGCTGATAACGATGATAAACTGGACATTTTTATTCAATATGGATTAATCTAACAGTCTGTCACACAGCATAAATAAACATGACAGCAGTCAGTCAGTGGATGTCGCTAGTAAATCTTAATGTTCTGTGTGTCTCTAATGAGCATTAAACCAATCAAAGTCTCATCTCTCATTCTCTTTCATGACGGATTTGCTATTTACATGGCGGAATTTGCAAGAAAAAAGACTGAACGAAGGGCATTCACGGCCTGTGCCCTCCAAACAAGTTACTATGCACCCCCTTTCCATCAAAAAGCGAAAAGTGAAACAAACAAACAAAAAAAGGCGCACACACGGGCACGAAAATGCATATTAGTGCTATTTAGACAACATGGCACAGGACGTGAAAATGATAACTGCGTCGGACTGAAACTAGCAAAAATTACTTGCCTGGCGCCGCAGGGCTCGCAAAATCGCTAGCCCGACGTCCCGGGCTATTGTGTTTTCCAGTCGGGCTACCCAAATTTTTTACCGCCCTTAAAGTAAATCTTAAAGTAAAGGGCTCCTGCAGGTCCTTAAATACTCCTCAATTTAGTTGTATTAAATTGAAGGCCATTAAAAGTTTTCAATACGTTAAATAGTATAAGAAAAGTCTTTTAATCACAATTCTAAAAGGTCTTACAGTTGGGGACGGAAAGACAAGAATCGCGATAGGGCTGGATTGAACTTCAAAAGGCAATGATGTCACTGAATAAATATGCGCGCTGCCCGTTTCAAAGTCAAAAGTCTTTATGTGAATGTATCTGAGGAGAAGCGACTGTCTTTAGAAACGTGTCCTTTGCATTGTCATTTCATCTTACCTATAATGCCTGATAAAACAGCGTTAATAAGCTGCTTTGTGTACCGCCATTTCTATGGAAACCGTAATATTTCAGCACTCCTAAAGCGCCAACTCGTGGCAGAGAATGAATTTGCATTTCCTATCATTTTTGGTCAGATTATTGCAAATATCGACCCATGTTTTACGCAGCAAACACATAGTTGTAAATGTGAAAGAAGTTAATGTGCCTTCTAATAATCTAAATGCTGTTGTATAACGTATTTGGTTTTTGTGAAAACCTGTATTTGAATTGTAAATCATAATTTCATGGCTCAATATGCTACCATACATTGTCCAACCCCACTCATACTGTGTTCATTTTACTTGTGCAGCTCTTAAAAAGGGTCATAAATTGCCTTAAAAATTCTGCAGATACCCTGTAAATAGTGAAATAAAATTCCTTCTAAAATATTTTTGATTGACATTTAGACTCCTATCTGATTTTCTATTTTTTAAAAAAGTTTTATTATTATTATTTGGGCTAGTTAAATTATTTTCGGGCTACCAAAATCTAAAGAGTACCTGCCCAAAGGGCTACCAGAGATTTTGAAATTTTGCGAGCCCTGCGCCGAGTGTATGCTATAAGTCTCAATTAATGAGGACATGAACACATGAACAAACTATCGTCAAATACAAAAAAATAAATAAAACTTAAAGACCTTCACGAAAACCCATTAAAATAAAAGCCTGTTTTATCTTGAAGAAATTATTATGGAAATTGATTTCTATTGTGTTATGTATAATTCTCCAAGTAGGTAATAATAATTAGATTTTTTTAACATGGGCATAGAATATGCAAGAGACACAGGGGACATGTTCTTCTGACTTTCAATAAAACATACATTTTCCCCCCCTAATGAGGTGATGTCAATATTATGGATTGCTAAACACTGTCATGCAGTGTCTGTTTCATTCATATTCGAAACCACAGAAAGTCTAAAACAAACTCATTAAAGTAATAACTTGCCAGGAACTTATGCCCTAATACGGACAAAGGATTCCAGCTATGGTTGTCTAAGCTGAATATAAAGCAGAAACATTTTGACTAGTGAAACATGATGGTAATAACCTGATCTCATTATGAAATTGTTCCTGTGGTAATGCGAAATACATGCCACATGTATGTTTCGTCACATATTCGATGTGAAATGTCCACCACGTGACGCAAAAAGAGCGTTTTTGTTCCTGGAATAGATGAACATATATATGGTACATTTTATGTGACACTGGTTTTGTATGTGTCACAGCAGTTCTGACTGGAAATCTCCGTTAAATGGCGCTGTAACTCTAATGCTAATGCTGTGACATTTTAAAATAATGTATCATATGTACCGATATAGTGAGTGTGACTTTAAAAACATAATTGCAAGCATGCCATTTTAGCTTTTTTTTCGATCTCTTATTCTTACATCGTGAGTCATGTTTTTCACGGGATTCATACCCAAGGAGTCTGCATCCTAAGTAAATAGATGAGCTGAGCTACTGAGAAAGCTTGTTACATCCAGAAAGCAAAACATATGGAGCTGTAATCATAACTGTGATTATATAATCAAAAATGATTATAAGCACTCGCTGTTTTACCATCTCTAATGTCCATTTCTGATGGAAACTGCAGTGATATGTACTTATTGGTATGTATCTTGCGTCTTTCAAAAAAGTTTTACCACAGGTATGTTTTTATCCTGAGGTAGGATAATAAACACACGACTGTGACAGAATATGGTTTATGTGTGTTTTTCCAAGTCATCTCCAGGGAATAAATGCCATTATGAATAATGCAATAACTGAAAGATCATGTATTAGTGTATATAAACTATTATGCCTCATTCCGTGGTAAAAATGAGAAACAAAAAAAGTTTGTAATATATAAACCAATTATAAAATTGTTTATTAGGAAATATAGGAACAAATATTATAAGAAAACAAATGATCGATTATTGTCCAGCATTCTATTTGATTTCCTAGTCCAAAAAAAAAGTAATAGATAAAAAACCTGTCAATTACAAATGTCAGAAAAAAATATGGTATTACATTTAACATTTCTGCCCCCCTCACTTCTGAAATGATGGCTTCCTTTTTAAGGAATATCATACATACAACCAATCTATCTATCTGCTTGTCTGTCTATCTATCTGTCTGTCTATATACCCACAGTGTCATCCTGTCCTTCTGTCTGTCTTTCTATCCAGCCATCCATCCACTCAAGCCCACTAAAGCCACTGGTGAGGAGTTAGTTGAGTTTTGTGAATGCAATAGCGTTAGCTCACTCCGCTCTGTGCAGTCAGGCAGAAAATGACCATCCACCAAAGACTCTTGAGTGAAACTGTAAGTTTCAGTATTAACACTCCTGGCACTTTGTACAAAACACACATTAGGCACAAACTTTGAAGGGAAGAAATAATGAAATAATAATACATTTACAGCAATTTTCTGTTAATGTCAGGTACTTTTTTATGAAGGGCATTTCCACTAGATTTTTTTTTTTTCTGTCACTGACAAAAGATTGAAATGAAGCACAAAGGCTAAGCCAAAGGAGCCAACACAAATGAAGTGCCACAAAGAAAATAGTCTTTCAAGAGAAGAGGAAATGAGGTAGAAAAATATAGAGAAAGAAATGGGTGAGAGGATAACAGGAGGAGGAGCTGTAGGAAATGGGATGCATGCAGAGAGAGGAAGCGAAGGAAAGAACGGTCATATGTGGGTGAATGAATGTACAGAGCTTGTGTGCAAAAACATGATAAAGACCATCAATCACTAAAAGAAAGATCACACAATCACACCTCTGAGTTTTAGAAACATCACTCGTCATCAGAATTCACTCAGGTTTGATATTGGATTCTACCTCAGCAGAGCCACAGCATTACTTTAGTTTCCCTGTGTGTGCTGTGTTTACTGTGTTCTTGCAAAGTGACAGAAAACCTGCAATTCCCTGCAGTTCAATTCAACGCTCAAAAAACAGATTCCGTGAATTTCTCTGCAGAGGAAAATATTTTTTCAGCTAAAATTCAGTCTGTGGTTTGATAAATGCATGCAGCCGCATAGGAGATAAACTGTGAGAAAATAACATTATCTTAGCTTTGAAAAGCTCCCACGCTCTCCTGCCTGCACTATCAACTGAGGTATAAAAAGAAGTCTGGGTGACACACTAGCTAAAGATAGATGTGTTTTACTACGAACAGGAGATGCAGACTGCTATCATCATGGCTCAAACATAAACATATTTGGTATAAGCCATGTGACAGTACACAGACTGAAACTACAGGTACTCTCTCTAATATGGTTAGAACTGGGCAGTTTGACCAAAAATCTGTATCACGGTTTTTCTTAGGATTCTGGCGGTTTCATGGTTTACCATGACTTTCCCCTGACTGTGCCTTTATATGCATCAGAATGCATGAAACCGTTCCAAAACCATTTAATTTTAATCATCCTATATAGCATGAGCAGTTTTTGATGTAAATGTTAAGATTTAAAGCAAAAACAGAAAACATAACTGCACAAAACAAAGCAAATGGGCTGAATGAGATGCAAATTCACTCTCTGACAGTAGGTGGCGCTTATGGAACAGCGTTTTCTTGGTTATCGCTGTAAACAAAGCAGCGCAGCACTTTTAAATACTACATTAATATTCATTATACAAAGGTAAGATGAAAAAAAAAATACCATCTAAACTTTTCTGAAGACAGTCAGTTCCTTTCAGAGGAATTTAGAACTTAGGATTTTCTTCCAGTATATTGCAGATGGTGTAGTGAGTTTGCTCTGCCTTCTACAGTATGTTCTCCTCTCTGCGTTCATCTTCAGCATCTCTGGTTTCTGAATTAGTTGTGTATTATTAACAGTTCTAAAAGTTCTCCAACCATTAGTAAGAAGTGTATGCGGTTAACAGTGATATCCTCTCAATTGACAACGTTGTCTACGTTGCTTAGCCACTTGGTATGCTGCTTTTAAAAAATTCATACCATGTGTGTAATTTAAACCAGTTCACCGTTTGAGCCGGTATATTGCCCAGCAGTAAATATGGTATGTATTTTTAAAGCACAGTTCAGATACATCTCATTTCCTGCACCTCGTCTGCTTGTTATCCTCTCACCCACAGATCCAACAATTACAAACATAATTTAAAATAATATTTTATGTCAAAATCATAATTTTAACTAAAATTAAACTCATTGTAGTAAAAAGGTGTAAATAAGCACTTTATGCATTTCTTGTTAATATTTCTTTAGCAAAATAATGGTTTATACATTTTATTTAATTTCACGAGTTCACACTTACAGATAATAAAATGAATAAAAGGTTATGCGTATTTGGCTTGCTGTCCGGGAGAGGGCTCCGTGCTCAGTAGTCATTCCCGAGCCAGGGGCACTCCCCCTGCCCAGGGAGAGGGGTCCGAGCTCGGTATTCGGCCCGAACCCAAAACGCTCCCCCCAGAAATGGGCTGAAGGTGAGGAGACAGGGTGGTGGAGGGATGCTGAAAAACGAGAGAAAAATTAAGGTAGGACGGCTTGGTTAATTACAGGGATTCTCTCTGCTGATTGCTGATTGGATAGGGAGTGTGATTGCTGATGATGAATTGGCCATGTTAATTATCTGCACATGCTCCTTCCGAAATTTGTTAATAAAACATCACTTATAAAGTCTACACTGTGCTGTAAATTATTTTATGCAACACAACATACAAAGAACGAGATATCAGTCAGCTGTGTCAGCTGCGGTCGCTTCGCATGATGGAAATGTTTTTTGCCTTTCATAACATGAATAGATTTTATTTGTTATAATACTGATGTTAAAGCGTACATAATATACAGTTTCACCTAATCTCATGTTAATCTTGAGTACCTATAGAGTAGTACTGTATCCTTAATATCTCCAAAAAGTCTTTAGTTTTATCATATTTATAAAAGAAAAATGCAGCTGTCCGATTTTCTCCGGAAAAAGCAGAGCTTCTGGCGTGTCGTGGGCGGAGCTAAGTTCGACGATCACTTACGCTGGGATTGCCAATAAAACAGAGACATTTGATGCCGATTGACAATAAAACACAGACATTTGATGCCGTTTCACTTACCATCTGCAGTTCTGAAACATGAGCGATATCTTTTATAGCTGGGACCGCTCCATCTTTCAGTATCAAACAATGTGCAAATCCAGCGTCGAACTGGGCCTTGTATATGAAACGTTTGTCTACAAACACACACTTGCAAAACTCCATTGCTGCCCCAGAAAAAGGAACTGCATCCACTGTTCACATAACGCTGGGTTCTTCTGGAAGCTGAGCAAAGTTATCTTTGCCTTACAACCAAAACCACACTTCTTCAGAGACATTCTTCCCGAGTAAATCCCTTTGCAGCGGGTGCACTGAGTGCACCCGAATGAACCGCGTTGATGTGCGCGCTCTCTCTCTCACACGGTCTAGCCGCTGTGAGCGCGGGCGCCGCGGGCACGCTTTTCTGGGAGAAATGCTCATATAAGGAGTTCCACCACTGTCTACGTCATTAAAGCCATGATCGAAAAAACAGCCGAAACTTGTACCAACCCGGAAGTAAGATTTTCGGCAAAGAAATTCTCTGTCATTCGTCTAAATGATTTTTTTAAACTTTGGCCATGTTTAGCATGAGAATCCAACTCTTTAACACTGTAAACAACTCTGAATATACGAAACACCATTGTACCCCCCCTTTAAATAAAACAACCCAGCATGTTACCCAGCAAATAACCATTCTGTCTAATATTTACCCAGTGCCTGGTTGCCAAATAACCCAAGTTTTGTTTTTAACCCAACATCTTTTTAGAGTGTAGACAGCATTAAATTGTATTTCTGAGATTCATGATTTTACATCAAACACAGAAAAAAAAGCTTATATAATATATAGGTTGGTCTTCTCAGCCCGTTGATCAACATATTCAGAAGGTTAAGCACCTCATTTAAATTACTATTTATTGAAAAATAAATAAATAAGAGTTTCAGGCTCCAAGAGTTGTATACCCCATTTTAGGGAAAGTGCCTACAGCATAGGTTGAAAGAGAAAGAGGATCAGGGCTTATGATATGAAGAGATGAAGGTCTTTTATGAAGAATATTAAGATGGGGGGACTGTTTGATGTAGCGGTATGCATCATGCCACAAATAAAAATCAAAGTCTTGATGAAAGAAGCACAAACAGGAAAATATAGAAGTAAAAGAATAAAAGGTCAATCACTGGCAGGCAGAAGAGGTGCTTATGAATAGACTGTGAGAGATGAAGCACGTCATCCATTTCTGCGCTCGGAGGCTTCTGCCAGCTGTGGCTTTATTCAATAAAGCTCAAACAAGACACACCACATCAAAACCAGAGGCTAATTAATAATCCATTAATACAAAATGGCTGTGAATGTGTGCGCGTGTTCTCTCTGAGAGATACATGCATGTGTGTTTGTGCTCGTGTCTGAAAGGGAAAGAGAAACAATGAAGGGCAGAGACTCGATTTAAAACCCTTCAGACAGTTTGTCTAATTGGAGTTGCTCATCGGTACAGGCTCAGGGGACACCCTAATTACTGAAGGCGTAATCACCCCTCGTTTAATACTCAGACCCAACAAAAACCTGACGAATTCCCTCAAATCCGTCGAGTGTTTGTGCCTGTGCCTCAGAGGAAAGTCAAAAGTTATCTGGCCAAGCAGGATAATAGCCTGATTTGGTTGAAGGACACCTTAAAAAACAGTAAGTGTGTATGAGTGTGCGCACCGTATTTAATGGATAAATCTGTACCCAGAACTGAGCTAAATCTGACAAAACCTCCATTTGGCGATGTCCTTATTCGTTAAAGTGACATTAAAATCCAGTAAATTAAAGGCATAGCCATTCAAACCTTTATTCCTCTTTAGTCTTTATTCCGTGGATCACGAAAGAAGACATTTTGAAGAATGTGTATAACTAAACTCTTTCTGTTCCCATTGTCAAAAAACAATGGAAGTAAATGGGAACCAAAACAATAAAAACAAAAACAATCAGTCTATAAAACGTCCCCATTTGCAGTGGCATTTATACAATAACTGTGAATTTAACCATACAGCCTCTCTGGAAACATGCGCACAGCACTGCCATCTTAAAAGCTTTGCCTTTTGACCACGAGATCAAGATTTCAGCAAGCTGAATAAGAAATCTTAGCAAAGACTTGACTCTAGAGTGCCAGAACATTTTGAAATGCATTTCATGTAAGCACTGATTTGAGCCGGATGCCATGAAATGACCACTGAGGGCACGATTACACGCGTCACTGTGTGTCACCATGCCAAAAAAGCAAAAAAAAGTCTATGATATTTGCCTAAAGCAGAAAGGAATTTTGCTGTAATGTCATGAGGAGTGTGTCTGCGTGTGCATTTGTGTCGGTGGAAGGATAATTACAATAGCGTTGGCTCACCCCCTTTTCCCTGACCCTTCCTGAACTCATCCTCTGCCTCGTTAAGCAGCCCTGAATCTATCAGACTAATTAATCACCCCTTCCTGTCCCTACACACACACACACACCTTCTTCAACACTCTTTTTTCACCTCTTGTTTGTCCCACAAACAACTCAAAATGATGATGAGTTCACACAAAAATGAACATTCTTTTATAATCACCATTGTTCCAAACCCTTATGACTGGAAGCTTGTTGATGCCTTAAGCATACAATGGCCAGAGGCTATCAAGCCAAAAAAATAAAAAATAAAATAAAATAAAATAAAATAAAATAAAATAAAATAAAAAATAACCCAAAAGCATCATTCACATTTCAGAAAAAAACAGTCCATATAAATCCTTGCCTATATTATGTCTTCTGAAGGAAAATACTAATTTGTACTTGCACATATTCAAACATGGCGTCACGATGGGATACCAAACACATTATGGTACAGCAAACATGATGAAATTTTAATTTCTGAATATGTATTATTTATATATTACTTTTTGAACTATTTATTATTCAACCTAGGCTCAGTGGAAAAAAACTGCCTGTGGTGACATTTCTTGCTTCTTATGCATTTCATGACACTTTCAAAGGGAAATGTCTGGTAAGGGTCCCTAAAAGTGTGTTCAGTTTTATCCAAAACGTGAATCTGGCAATGTTTTTACTTTGTTGATGTTTTTAGGTTATTACAGACATATCACAGCAGTTCAGAAAATAAATGTCCAGTGAGTGGTGCTAATAATACTCTATTGCATTTTGAAAACCCCACACCAAGCCTACCAAACCTAACCTAGTAAGCAAACGTGAGACAAGAAGTATTATAACGTTTTCGGAATTGGCCGTTAAAGGCCTAAAGGGTTACTCCACCCCAAAATGAAAATTTTGTCATTAATCACTTACCCCCATGTCGTTTTCAGAACACAAGTGAAGATATTTTTGAAGCATTCTGACAGCTCTCTGACCTTCCATCAAAGAGATCAGTAAAATAATCCATGTGACATCAGGGGTTCAACCATAATTTAACGAAGCTACGATAATACTTTTTGCATGCAAAGAAAACAAAAATAACGACTTTATTCCACAATTCGTCTCCTCCACGGCAGCCTAGCGCCATTTTAGAGCGCATCTATTGAACGCAAACTGAGTACACTGTTCTCCGTCATCTGCGTCACATGGATACGCTGGTTTGTAACGACATGCGGGTAAGTAATTAATGACAAAATTTTAATTTTGGGATGGGGTAACCCTTTAAAATGTAGCCATCGGCAGAGGCCGTTTTAAAAAAAAAAAAAGGATAAGATGACTAACTCACAAGTATTCAGGTGTGCTATTGATAAGATCACATCAGCAGTGTGGTCATTCTTGAAACAAACTTTTGCCTGGATGATCATTCGGTTCTCTGTTTTTGCCACATTTCATTTCAAATTGTACATACAGAATGACGCATCTGGTGTGCGATACTGTCAACAGTCACTGATGCATGCAGTCTTGAGAATTTGTTTTTCATGTGGACTAGTGGTCATATGGCGTATGCCTGCGAATACAGGACAAACTGTGTTACGGGATACGGGATGCTTCTTTGATGCCTTAAATACGGGCATCCATATTTCAACCCCAGTGGCATGACAGTACGGGCCCTTGCAGCCAAAAAAACCCAACAGGAATTCTCCCAGTGCTCCCGATTAGCCAATCCAGGCCTGGCATCACCTGTTAGGAGGTAAGAATTAAAACGTGTGCATGATTTACCTAAAACGAGGGAACGCATTATTATATGGAGCACACAATTTACTTAAAATTAGGGAATGAATTGACAAAATATGCATGTTTCAATTAAATTGAGGGAAAAAATAAATTGCGTGCACAATGTAGTAAATCGAGGGAACAAATTCATAAATCATGTGCACAATCTAGTAAATCGAGGGAAATAATTATTTAATCATGCCCACGAATTATTTTTTTTATTTTTTTGAATGTCATGTGCGGGGCTCAGTATTAAGATTCTTGTGTTTCTGAATAAAAAAAGCTGTAATTGATGTTACAAATTAAAGGTCTGTTTTTATTTAAAGCAGCTATATTTTACAAATAAAAATCATAAACATGACACTTGTAAATTAAATAGCCTAAATTAATACATACAGCTGTACTCATTAATATGTACTATTTTTCAAACTGATTATGAAATACAAGAAGCTGTAAAAGATTTTTTTTATTTTTTATTATTTTTATTTTTTTTTACAGCTCTTTTGCTTTTAAAAAATAAATAAATAAATAAAATAAATAAATAAATATGTCAGTATCAGCATCGGCTATCGGCCAAAATGATTCTAAAAATATTGGCAAAAATCTAATATCTTGCTTCCATAATCTTTGAGTTCTCTTAGGCTTTCATTGGACTAATATTAGTTAAAACCAGTGGTGTAGTGGTTCTTCTTTATCAGGCGGCTTTGCGTACACCCACTTCTAATACCATCTGGATGCTAAAAAAGACCAAATAATGACATCAGAACCAGAAATATATTCAGTTGTGTAGTGTAGTTGAGAACCTTTTTTACATTTAGATGGGAGGGTGTTAAAACTGTTTGGAAGGCATAACATAGTATTGTGCAAGGAACCGCGTGAAAGTAAGTCTATTAATTGATATCTGCTCCTGTAATCATCATTTGTGTAAAAAGGAATGAAAAGTGTTATATTACTACTACTTATGTGTTTGTTTTTGGAGTTTTACAAAAATGTTATTCGCCCTCATGTCTTTATAATCCCACAAGATCTTTGTTCATCTTCAGAACACAAATTAGGGTATTTTTGATTAAATCCGAGAGCTTTCTCACTCTGCAACTACCATGTTCAAGGCCCAGAAAGATACTAAGGACATTGACATCAGTGGTTTAACCATAATTGTTTGAAGCTATGATAATACTTTTTGTGCGCAAAGAAAAACAAAAATAACTACTTTATTCAACAATTTCTTATCTTCCGTGTCAGTCTCTGCCACACGTTCACGAGAATATCACAGCGCATTTGTGTGGTACTGCTGATGCAGAAGCCTGATGTTGTTTGCAAGCAGAGGAACGCACACACGTGTCATGGTAGACTCATGGGTTGAACCACTGATGTCAAATGGACTGTTTTAACAATGTCCTCACTACCTTCCTGGGCCTTGAAAGTGGTAGTTACGTTGCTGTCTATGCAGGGTTAGCTCTCGGATTTCCTCAAAAATATCTTAATTTGTGCTCCGAAGATGAACAAAGGTCTTACGGGTTTGGAACGACATGAGGGTGAGTAATTAATGACAGAAGTTTAATTTCTGGGTAATCTATTCCTTTAATCTTTAAAATGTAAAAAAGGTTCTCAACTACACCACACAACTGAATATATTTCTGGTTCTGATGTCATTATTTGGTCTTTTTTTGATGAATAACTGGTCCCATGTTCAACAGAAAATCTTTTTTTTTTGGCAACGGTAACTGCGACAGGCAAATAGCGCTGAGTTATTTTTAATAAAGCGCAATCTGTATTTCTAATTTGCATAGAAAAGAGGCGTGTCTGTGCTGAAAAGAATGACAATGACTTAATTTGAATACACATTTGAATTTGAATACTATTCGAATGTGCTTTTCCAGAACAGTTAGCACCTGATTAAACTGAACTGTGGGAGATTAGTGAATAAGACGCAGGGTTTTACACTGTAACAGTAGACGCAGAAATGTTGCAGTTCACATTTAGGAAAGCGATGGTGGCTATCAATATCCATCCACAAGATATTACAACCCACCCCAGATCTATAACACAGGTGTATGATCAATAGAGAATAGTTAAGCAGCCATTACTGATGTGGCACAGGTGTCAAGTGCTTAAAGTGGCCACGACCCTAATGAGAATGAAATGAAAGATATATTTCAGGGTCTACGCAGATGCTTGTCATTAGCCCTTCATGCTGCTCATTAAGTCACTCTACACTTTTTAGTCGGCGAGCGCCGTAGCAACCTAGAGACCACCTGTGCCAGAGAACCATCAGTGCTGCATTAACGGCAGCTATTGAGCTTTGAGTGTTGTTCTGGAACACTCTATCGTCATGGTGACATGACGTGGCAGGGGATTATGCCAGAGCTCTGCTGCGGAGCCGTTTGGGAGATTGAGAGGTTTAGAAAATCAGGGGGAAATTAGTGTCTGTGTGTATTCTGATCCCATTTATTTTGGTTTCCCAAACTGTCACTCCATCCGGATCTATGGAAGACAAACAGAAACAAAAGAGGAACGATGAAGACCAAAAATATACGAAAATATAAGACTGTATCTGAAGCTAAGGCACATTAATATAGTACATTCTAACTTAACATGATAAGTAGCTTGGTAAATCTAAACAATCATAATTATGAATTCTGTAATTAGCTAATAAATAAACACAGATGTCACAGAGCAAGTCAGGTTTATGCTTTTTTAAAGTCTTCTCTGCTCAAAAGCCTGCATGCATTTGATCCAAAATACAGCAAAAGCAGTAATATTGTGAAATATTTTTACTGTGTAAAATAACTGCTTTCTGTTTCAATATATTTTAAAAAGTACTGTATTCCAGTGATCAAAGGCATCATTACTCCAGTGTCACAAGATCCTTTAGAAATCATTCTAATATGCTGTTCAAGAAAGATTCACAGGATTCTTTGATGAAAAGAAAGATCCAAAGATCAGCATTTATCTGAAATAAAAAGCATTTTATTATTTAGCAAGGATGCTTTAAATTGATCAAAAGTGATAAAAATCACAGGAATAAATTATATTTTAAAATATATTTTATATATATATATTTTTTTATTATTTGATCATTTTACTGTTTTTGCTGGTTTGGTGTGCAGACTTCTTTAAAAAACATTAAAAATCTTATATATAACATAAAATAATATAACTTTCTTTTAGGAGCATTAATCAAATTTATTATTCAGCAGCTTTTTTTTTGTTTTGTTTTTTTTTTAGGAGGCACTGGCTCCCTTTCCTCCTGTGTGATAATGGACACACACACAGCTATTCTTACCTGTTTGGATAATGGGTTAGAAACACGCGCTGCTATTTATAAAATGGCTCTGATTACCATTGGATTACTCAGTGTGCGCTTCGTCACCGCTCTGGTACGTCATTGCTGAAACTCAATGGGAGTTCCTCTATGATTTTATCACCCCTGCTGCTTCAGATGTGATCCCTCTCTTGTGAATTTTTTAAAGATCTCTGTCTGATATGTCAGTTTTGCGGTCTCTCTGTAATCTCCACTCGTTTGAAAGCACTTCAGCCTCTCTGCCCTCCTCTAAAATGAGTGGAATCTGTCTATGTTTACAAGTGGAAGTTTCAGGTGCGTTTCGCTGATTTTTCCAGGCGCGTTTCATTACTGGTTTTCAAAAATGTCTCCATGAAGACTGTCCCTCTAATGATAATGTGAGGGTGGCTTATTTTCTATTAAACATCAATCATACATGTAGACCTGTTGCATTTTAAAGAGCCACTTCAGGTAGTTGGATTGCATGGTAGAATGCTCAAGATGTGGAAAGGTGGTGTGCAAATTGCGTGCAGGACAATTTTGTGGGTGCATTAATGCTGGATTTGCTTAAATAAACAGCACTATCAGCAGTTGCAATTTGTTCTTAGTAAATTCCCCCTTACTGTTGTAACCCGTTTTCAATTATTTTTATGGCTTTTTTAGTGTATAATACAATAAAGAATTGACAGGAAACTGAAATGGATGGTCTGAATGTCTCTCTGAATGTGTGTACACTATGTTTCTTTACATGCAATGTTCTATGTTAAATGCAGAATATCTGTGTTAAAACACCATGTTTTGCAGTCTCAATCAGCCCACAATATTATAGTGATTTGCTTCCTTCCTCTGTGACTACATGTGGCCGAGCAGCTGGCTGACGAATCGACCCATTATCAATTCAAAGGCACACTAATTATCATCTGATCAATCAGCTAATTTCAAACAGGACAATTTTTACGTTTTCTGAAAAAAATGTAAATGGTGTTTTCCCATGCAAAACTCGCTTGGTGCTATACCAGGGAGTTGTGTTTGGTTGGCAGGGTATTGTTATGCAGGTGCTAAGGTGTTCTGAGTGGCTGTTTTGGGTAGTTGCTAGGTGATTGCTTATTATATTGTCTTTATGATATTCTTTTAAAAAAAAATCATTTTATTTTCTGGCAGTCAAAGCTTCTAAGTCGGATTGCACACCTCTGAGCCGCATGATTCAAGCCATCATTCATGTCTATAGCAGTCATGCAGTTCAAGCATTTACCTTGATGCTTGAGTACAGCAAAGATTAACAGAACAAAATAACATGAAACCTGAAAATGTAATGTAATGTAATAATTAATAAAAGCTGATTAAAAATATTTATACATATAAGTAGTCCATTATACAAACAAATACACAATACTACAATAACACTGTTATGTAGTAATGCACAGTATATCAGTCACACACAGATATTAGTCACACACAGATATTATTTTCTCAGAGTTAGTTTGCAAAGTTTTTTAGCACCAAAAATGGATCAATATTTGTAAAAATGTCAATTTTAACTTTTTGATACGCACTCAATTTCATTGGGGAAACATCTCAGGTTATGCATGCAACCATGGTTCCCCAAGACCGAAGACGCTGCGTCATCTAGCGAACAATATGAGATGACAATGAATGTCAAAATTAAGAATAACAAGCAATCTTCAAATGCTTCTAAATTATGTTATTTGCAAATCGGTTTTGAAAATGGCAGATACCGATAACCATAAAAATGCTTAATATCGACATTACCGACTCCTACAGAGGACTGCGCCTTTGCCCCCCCTGAACTTCTTGACCACCACCTCAAAAGAAGTACTGCAGAGCCTGGATTGCAAAAATGGAGCATCAAGAAGAAAGGCTTTCTCCTTCCTACTGATGTTCTGATGTAACCATGGTTCCCTGAGAGGGAAAAAGACGCTGTGTCCTCTAGCGAACACTATGGGGACTCCAGCAGGACCAGTGTCTGAAGTACATGTGAACAACTCCAATCCATCAAGAAGTGTTAGAACCAGAGTGCGGTTTAAAATGGGAATGCATCTTATCCAACACCTTCCAGAGATCCGCCTCTGTGCCCGACTCCTAGAGGGAGGAGTAGGCGCAAGTGGTAACACTACACTTCTGAACCCGTCTATGATTCTCAGATCAAGACAGACTAGCCCCCTAAGAGGTTTCAGAGGAAGACTTGGGTGTTAGGGTGGGAAGATTCAGTGCCCACCATTGCCAACCACATCCATACTCTCACTCTTACTAGATGAGCCCAAAAAAGCAATATCCGTGGGATCCAATAACCCAAGAGAAAGAGTGTCTGGATCCCGCTTAAGCTGGCAGTGGGAGTTTTTGAAAGGTCCAAACCGTTTAGAGACTTTGCTGTGCCTTGGCAGCAACAGGACCCAAACTGCAAGATGCAGAAACCTGTCCTTCATTCCTGGAGAAGGGGGGTCAAATGGGAATGGAGCTTTTTCATTGAGAATTTCTTCTCATCCAACATCTTCCTGAGATCTGCTCTCTTTTTCTTAGTGCTAGCCCACTTCTGTGCCCAACACCTAGAGGGAAGAGGGGCACGAGTGGCCACACTACTCTTCTATTTCTGACTATGATCCTCAGATCTAGACAGTCCAGCCCCCTCAGAGGTTTTAGAGGAAGCCTTCGGATAGGAGGGAATGAACTTTCCGAAGGCAGTGGACAAGGGGTCAATGGAATTTTTTTTCAGGGCCGATGTCGATTGTTACATTAATAATAGTAAATAAAAACTTTCTTTAAATGGTTTTACATTATTTTTTAAATAGTTTTTGAAAATGGCTGATATGGATAACCATAAAAATGCTTAATATCGGTGCCAATAATCAGCCGACCATTACAGCAGGCTTTGCCTTTGCCTCCCTGGACTTCTCGACCACCACCTTAACAGAAGTACATCAAGAAAAAAGGCTTTGTTCTTCCTCCCAATGTCTGCAAGATTTAACCACAAACACCTCTTTGTAGCCACTATTGCTGCCATCACACACCCAATGGCAGCAGCAGCACATGCGCAGATGCACCCTGCCGTTCAGATGTGAGTTAGTCTGAAGTGGTCTAGAACGGCAGAGCAGGAGACTTTAGAAAAGATGACTCACCCTGTGAGAGAAAGATCTTGAGTGTCTCCTCCACAGAGGGCATCCTTACAGCCTCAGCCACACTCTCAACATTAGCATATTTTGCATGCTGAAAAAGATGCAGCGAGCCGATTATGTTCTATCCCACGATCTCACTAACTCTGTTTGGAAGTTGGGTAGAAAAGGGAGATTCCTGGGGTAAAGGTGGTCATGACCGGCCAGAAGGCGTTTGTTTAATCTGCCATGGCCAGAATAAATCAAGCCTCTTAGGTGGCGTGTGCCATTACCATCATCAATTTCCCATATGCAGGACTCGAGTTAGGTTGGGAAGATTCAATGATCACACTGTTATCACCAAGAGAAAGAGTGTCTGGATCTCGCAGAGCACTCAAGATTGCAGTGGAAGCTTTCGAAAGGTCCATACCTTTCTCTAACTTTTCTGCCAGCTCAACCTGGACCGTGAGACATAGACACGAACAGAGCTTTCTCGCTGGAAACATGTCACAACGAGTGCATTCAGAGTACTCGAGCATGTGCTTCTCACCAAGACACATAGACACGGAGGCACTCACTTTTTGAAACACACACTAGTCTTGCTTTTCTTTGCACTGACAAACAAACAGGTCCTGAAAACAACGAAAGTTTGTGACGTATTCAGCAGGCACCCTCTTAAACTTCTGGGCACCCACCTGTGACGTCACAGGCTACGTTGGCCAATGGGACTGGAATTGTTTCTCATATGCTTTAGACACCATTCTTGCTGGCGCATTCCCCATAGTATCCGTTAAAAGATGCAGCGCAAGTTCCCTAGAAGGGGAACTGAGGTAAACACTAGGGTTGGGCGATTTCTACCGAACTGGCATTAGATGATGTCTACTGTGAAACTTCACAATGGTGGTGGTGGTGTTAGGGGTGTGTCCGAAGCATGAATCCATATTCGGAAAGGCACAGAAAATGAATATCGTCTATCAGCCTATCCCTAGTAAACATCTATTGCTGTGATTGGCTAACTTCATCACACCATATCCATGCCTTCCTTTACAGCATGTTGTGTGTTTTGATATTTGAGATGGCAAATGCTGTGATAGAACTGTATATACTTGAGTCTGAGTCAGCTACACAGTGAAGAGTTAATAGTAGCAATGGCAACATAAACTATAATAAAATATGTTCAGCTTACATAAAAATATTCAGCTAATGCAGGTAGGGCTGGGCAATAAACATTATCATACTGTGATTATGATCAAATTAATGTTGATGATGAAAAGCTCAAGACATTTTTTACTCAGTATGGATTATTTTAACGGACTGTCACACAATCAGTGGATGTCGCTAATAAGTCTGCATGTTCTGTGTGTCTCTGTGTGAATGAATGGCAGGGTTTCGTCTGATACACAAACTCAACACGTGAACTGTTCACTGTGTTTTCAGCGTCTGATATAGATGATGAAAGAGGAGAAAGAGCAGAACAAACCACCTTCATTACATACGACTAAGATGCATGTTAAGGGACATGACAAGAAGAATTGTGACATCACGATTCTTAGAATGGTAGAAAAGAACAATTCATATTTTATACTGGGAAGTTCTGAAACTTGCAGTAAATATATGTGTAAATATCAAGAGCATTTTGATTCTCCATTTCATGATCCCTTTAAATTATTTAGATAAAACATTATATATATTTTACATAAAAATAATGAAAAATTGAAATGAATTTAATATCAAAATATATGAATCTAATATTAATATGAAAATTATTGGTTTATTGGTATCAGCAATTCATACAGTAATTCTGTGTGTGTGTGTGTGTGTGTGTGTGTGTGTGTATATATATATATATATATATCCAAATGTCCTTTTAAAAAAGAAAATGACAGAATTTATCATTTTTACAGCACTAATCATATCTAAGGAAATGCTGTGTTTGCATATGCACATGCATGCATGTGAGACAGCGAGAGAGAAAGAGAATGGAAGAGACAGAATGTGACTCAACCATCAAACACAAGGACAAAGAGCTTAAACAAGCCAATTAACAGGCAGAATAAAGGTGCATAAAAAATGTTAGAGCAACAATAGTGTTATTTTTCGTGAACAACAAAACCAAAAAAAGCACAGGCAGCCAGAAGACAAAGACAAATTGCTTCATAAGAGTACAGGTGAAGTGCTGATTGTCTCCAGCATCCAGTGGATTTGAATAGCATCAGTCCAGCATTTCCACAGCTGAAAATAATTAGATTTTCTCTTCAAAATTCTCCTTCAACATCATCTTTAATGGGTTCTTTTGTCTGATCATTTAACAGACGGATTATTAAGCAGCAGAGGTCATTCCACTCACACACACACCTTGAAATGTTAACAAGGTTTTAGCTGTAGCATGTGACTCTGTCCGGAAACAGTGACATGACATTGATTCACATCCACAGTCTGACTAATAGTACTAATACGTCCCACAGCAAATAGAGAGGGGACAGATGAGCAGAAGAAAAACACAGAGAGAGATGGAAATGGTGAAGAGGGTTGCATGTGTCTCTCATGCACACTCTTGTGCGATCTTAACCTCTCTGTCTCAGAGTTCTTCAAAGCCGCTGCCTCGGCACACAGACAACAGCCTGAAATACAGCGTGACAATGACATTTCACTGTCAAGCTCCATCAGAAAAACACATTTCTTATTCCTTCTCGAACAGTAAACACGTCTTCAGACTGCATCATAAACGAATATGAAATCTTTTGTGCTAAACCATGCATTTTTCATGTGTTGGACTCATTATAAAATATAGGGGCAATTAAAATAATCCACAATGCCATCCAGCAAACCATTCGCATGAAAATAACCTCGTCAGTGTATACAAGGCCACTAATGATCAATTAACACATCCACTTTAAGTACACAAATTAGACACAAATTAACATTTCCCCAATGAAACACGACAGATAATGAATCAAAACAAAATTAACAACACAATGTGGAATGATAAATAAACATGGCAATATATATTTAAAATGTGAAAATTAAATATCAGTCAATTAAAATATAAAATGCAGTCAGAAAAGTGCCAGATTAGACAATTACCATGAAATGCCAGAAATTCTGTATGCTGCAGAAGTCACTTCAAACAATGTGTGTCCATTAATACACCCAACCTTAAAGGATTAGTTCTATTCCAAGACAAAAATTTACAGATAATTTACTCCCATGTCATCCAAGATGTTCATATCTTTCTTTCATCAGACGTAAAGAAATTATGTTTTTTGATGAAAACATTTCAGGAATATTCTCCATATAGTGGGGTTCAACAGTGCCTGCGAGTTCGAACTTCCAAAATACAGTTTTATTGCAGCTTCAAAGGGCTCTAATCAAACCCAGCCAAGGAATAAGGGTCTTATTTAGCTAAACGATCAGTCATTTTCTTAAATAAATTTTCTTAAAAAAGCACCCTGTGCTCTTCGATTCAATACAGTTAGGGTATGTCAAACTCCCATCTCATTTTCTTTTCCAACTTTAAAATCACCCTACATCACTGCAGAAGTACAACGCCCACAAAAAAATCAAACACCCTTTGTAATGACGTTTAAATGAAAATTATGCAGCCGACTAGTTAACTACTGTGTGTATATATGCAGTCCATTTGAAATAATCCATTTGAATCAAACAAACAAACAAACAAACAAAATATATATATGAGGGGGTTTTGCATCTGAACCCTTCATATATAGTTTTAGATTCTCCAAAACCAAAATACTTCAACACCTTGCTCGTTTTCCAAGTGGACATTTCTCTGAGCCCATTGCAATATCCACTTTTGAAAATACTATTTTGTCTTTAAAACGTAACATTAACATGGCAGCAATTCGAACATAGCCTTCGTAAGAAATAAATATAAATATATGAATGCATCGTAATTCTTTCTCAAATCGATTCTGAGCTTAGTTTTTAACAGCAGATGGCACTGCATGCTTTAAAAACAGCCGTACTGTGCTTGCTTCCAATTCCTTACACACACACTTAACCTCAAATAATCATTCATAAAGCCTGAAGTGAATTACAAGGGTGTTCACAGTGGGCTGTGTTTACATTCATTTCATGTCATGAAAGTATTCTGAGCCGTGGTGCAATCACATTAATTACGTGACACTCTTTAATGCTCTTCTTTGTGAGCATTTCAGTGTGCGGTTAAAAACTAGATTAGAGTCCCATCTGCTGTTAAAAACTAAGCTCAGAATCGATTCCAAAGAGAATCGCAACGCATTTGGAAAATCTCAAAATCGTGATGCACAGATTCTCCGCTTCAATCATATTGATTTTGTTGGAGTTTGGATAGGGAATACTATAACACACCACAAGATGGTGCTATGATTCAATGAGAACCGTGTTTTTATGGCAATTACGGTAAAACTAAAGCCACATATGTAAAATGCTCAGATTCGCTTTAAAAACAGCAGACCAAAAGTAAAAAAAAACGACAAATTTACATGATAAACGCAATGTTGCACCATGATAGTCAATTACCGCCACCTTTGACATGATATCAAATTACTCTTCTTGACGAGGTCAAGGCTGATCAGTCTCTTCTAATCCATGTCTTACTTAGAGTTCAGTTCCAGTCATGATTTTCAAGTAGAAGTTGAGAAAATCCCAAAGTCTGTGGTGGGAAAATTCTGTTTTTCCCCCTATAAAAATCAACCACATCTATGCTTCAAACTTTTCCAGTGGAAACTCACATAGCATTAACTCTTTATGGTTTTAATGCACTGGCTGGAAACTACTGCAACTTGACAGATATACACACCATGTTGTTTGACACTGACATTACTACAAGTGTACCACACGTTACTTTTATTCATTCAACATTCAACACTGTGTAAGTAAAAGCTCACATCCAAACATCACTGCCTACATAATCAATGACTGCTGTCAAAATCAAAGTCGACTCACCATACACAATGGTCACCATGGAGACAGGCATGACCAGAAGTCCCAGAAGCATATCTGCCACTGCCAGTGACATGAGAAAGTAATTGGTGGCATTTTGCAGTTTTCGTTCCAGATTGACAGCCATGATTACTAAAATGTTCCCTGTAACCGTAATAATGACCACAACCAAAATCAATAGCGCAGCCCAGTTTTTCCGAACTAACTCCTCTTTACTCGTCTCGCCGTTGCACCTTTGCCATGACAGCGGTTCTGTTTTTTCACTGGAAGTGCTGCTGATGGATAAATTGGGAAAGAGAGATGCTTCTGTGTCAGCCCAACTTCTGTTACAGCCAAACGAACTGTTGCGAACCACGTTACCCAGCATGATGTCCGCGCTCGGTGTCCAGGTGTCAGGGTCAAAGGGCATGAGGTTCGAAGAGGTGAAGACGCTTTTAGGCACAGGTTTTGAAATGTTGGCATGCAAGTTCATAATGTCCCTTATTAGCGCTGATAGACTCTCAAAGATAAAAGTTTGTTACCTCCCAAGTTCAGTTAGAGGTCATGTATTCTTCTTTTCTTTATAGCATCCTTCATCCAGAGTCCAGAGGTTTGCTTCATTCTGCTTTCTTTGAAAACACTTCCTGCTACTCTTTTACTGTCACCGAAAAGCCTGAAAAATAGAACATGTGAGGTGTAAAGATAAAATGTTGTTCCCATAATCCGTGCATTTCTTAAAGCACACTGTGTGTTGTGTCTATTAAGTGAAGTCTTTTGCTCCTCTCTGTTCTCGTTGTCAGAGCACAAGAGATTTTACGAGCTGGATGACCTGATAGTTGAGCGTGCGCTCTCTCTCGCTCCCTCTCTCTGCGCTCTCTGGCTGCGTGCGGAGCTAGCAGATTCTGGTCCTCCTCAAGCCAGTGATCATTCTGTTCAATCCAGCTGTGCTGAGAGAGAGGGAGAGAGAGAGAGAGAGAGAGAGAGAGAGACTGAAGTGTGAGTCAGGGGTTTAGTGAAAGTTCCTCAGGTGTTTCCTCTTTCTTCTGCACCTGCGTCTGCAACTATCAAGACGAATCTGGGAGATTATTTAATGTGACAGGCGACACACATACACACTCTCCACTTGCTTGAGGCCCAAAGAAAATGTGATTGATAAAAATAGGCAAGATTAGGAAAACATTTTGACAAAGATATAAACACAAACTTACTATACAAAGTCAATCGTTCCATCCATCCATCCACTATTTGTACATTCACCTATCCATTCATTTAGCCAAATATCTGTCCATCCATCCAATTATCCATCTGTCACCAATACAAATATATATCTACTGTATCCACCTTTTTCTTTAAAGCAGAAATAAGCCTATGGGTGAGACTTCTAGTTCATTAGCTGCTATAGGAAAATAATGAGAAGAATAACAGCGTGCAGTAAACGGTAAAACTGCACTACAAACTGCTTGCTCATAATTAAGATATTACATGAAAATAATATGGTAAGACACACCAATTTGCAATATCAAGCAACAAAACAAGCTGTTTTGTACAGCTAAAAATAGCTGGACGCAGATGAGAATGGAAACCAGACCCATAAAATTTAGAAATTTGCACCGGTAGCGTTACCCACTTATATGGAAAGAAAAAGGTGGATACGTCTATCTAGGGATGGACGGTATGACCAAAATCATATATCACGATATAAGTAATTTTATTTCATGGCATTGATATACATCACAATTAGTGCACACTTACACACTTGCCCTGTCTATGCT
Source organism: Cirrhinus molitorella (assembly GCA_033026305.1). Classification (NCBI taxonomy): domain Eukaryota; kingdom Metazoa; phylum Chordata; class Actinopteri; order Cypriniformes; family Cyprinidae; genus Cirrhinus; species Cirrhinus molitorella. The sequence goes on along the minus strand of CM065122.1, from coordinate 22,566,583 downwards.
ATGAAAACTGGTGTAACAAAAACTAGGGCTGCACAATTAATCGAAGGCAATTGTCATGCATTTTGTCCATCAAGCCGGTTGCGTAATCAGTAGTAAATCTCCAGCACCTGCTTTTAGATGTAGCAGCATGTACTACACAGAGCCACAGTTCACTGTAAAGCTACGGTTAATCACGCGAGTATAAAATCAAAAGAAAACGTTCGCAATAGAAGTAGAATAGTAGAAATTCTACTACATCTAAACATCTAAACACATGTGAAAATAACACATTTAATAACATGTTTTTACTCCAAACTCACTTCATAACGTCAGTCGAGTGTTTGAAATGAATCCTTCTGTGAGATCAGATGGTGTGGCGTTTTACACAGAATAAGGCACGCATAGTATTCTAAACAGTGATAAAGGCATTGCATTATTATATAGTAGTCAACATTTGAAGTGGATCAAAAAAGTTTGTCAAAGTTGTCCTAAGACAAGACCAGGTATTCTTTTTGGTTTTAGGACAAATTTGATGAAAGGTTTTGATCCACTTCAAATGCTGACTACTGTATACTGTTTTATAAGGAAAATTATAATAAGAAGAACTCAGACAAACCATATATTGGCCTTCAGAAGAAGATTTACCACTGATCACAGAACTGTGCTTCACTGAATGGTACGCATGACAATCGCAGCTTTTGATTAATTCATTTCATTTTGATTTGTCATGCAGCCCCAACAAAAAACTACTCTCAAATATTTTAACAGAGAAATTCCTAAAAGTAATTCCAATTTCTCTGTTTAAAACAATGGCAAATAAGAATCATGAGATCTCCACACAGAGGTTGTGTAAGTAATGCTACAATCAGCAACCACAATCGCAAGCAATACAAGTCAAGTGGAGATCCACGACGGAACAAAGACAGGTTCCACTCAGAACAGGCCTCACTGTGGTCGACCAAAGAAGTTCAGTGCACATGCTCAGCGTCATATCCAGATTTGTCTTTGGAAAATAGGCGTATGAGTGCTGCCAGCATTGCTGCAGTGGTTAAAGGGGTGGGGGGTCAGCCTGTCAGTGCTCAGACCATACGCCGCACACTGCATCAAACTAGTCTGCATGGCTGTCGTCCCAGAAGGAAGACTCTTTTAAAGATGATGCACAAGAAAGCCCACAAACAGTCTGCTGAAGACAAGCAGACTAAGGACATGGATTACTGGAACCATGTCCTGTGGTCTGATGAAAACAGGATAATTTTGGTTCAGATGGTGTCAAGCATGAGCGGTGGCAACTAGGTGAGGAGTACAAAGACAAGAGTGTCTTGCCTACAGTCAATCATGGTGGTGGGAGTGTCATGGTCTGGGGCTGCATGAATGCTGCCAGCACTGGGGAGCTACAGTTTATTGAGTGAACCATGAATGCCAATATGACATACTGAAGCAGAGCATCCCCTCCCTTCGGAGACTGCCACAGGGCAGTATTCCAACATGATAACGACCCCAAACACACCTCCAAGACGACCACTGCCTTGCAAAAGAAGTTGAAGGTAAAGGTGATGGGCATCTGTGGGGCATCTTTAAATGGAAGGTGGAGGAGCACATGGTCTCTAACATCCACCAGCTCTGTGGAAAAGGACTCCAGTGGCAACCTGTGAAGCTCTGATGAACTCCATGCCCAAGAGGGTTAAGGCAGTGCTGGAAAATAATGGTGGCCACACAATATTTTGACACTTTAGGCCCAATTTGGACATTTTCACTTAGGGGTGTACTCACTTTTGTGGCCAGCATTTAGCAGTGCTTCCCACACATAGACTTTACCTGGGCGGGCCGACCCAGGTTTATCAATGGCCGCCCAAGTATATTTTGGAGTCGAAAGTCAAAATCTCTACCGGTTGACAAATTTCTACTGTTTAATTGTTAACGGTATATCGCCCACCCCTCCAGCGATTTATATATGTACAGTTGAAGACAAAATTATTAGCCCCTTATAAAATATTTCACAACTCCCAAGTGTTGTTTAACAGAAAGAAAATTTTATCAACACAGCATTTTTAAACATAATACTTTATTCAGGAAGCTTTTAGGGTTTGTAATACAAATAGAAATAAATGTATAACCAAGACTTTTAAAAAGTTTACTGGTCATAACTATTAGCCCTCTGATGTTAATAGTCAATAGTGTATCCCTTTTGCTTGATAACAGCCTTTAGTCGTTTGCTGTAGTTCTCAACAAGTTTCAAGCATGTCTCCTGAGGAATGACAGCCCATACTTCCTTAGCAAATCTCCTCCAGATTTGTTGGTCTTCTGGCACAAACTCTGGACTTTAGTGTGCCCCACAGATTTTCTATTGGATTCAAATCTGGGCTTTGTGCAGGCCAGTCAAGTACACTCACTTTGCTCATTTGGAGGTATTTCTTCACCAGAAATGAGGTATGCTTTGGGTCGTTATCATGCTGAAAGACAAAATGTCGACCCAAACCAAGTTTTCTTGCAGACTGTCTGAGGTTGTCTTTCAAAATCTTCTTATAGTCTTCCTTTTTCATGTTTCCTTCAACCCTGACGAGATTCCCAGTTCCAAACGCACTGAAATATCCCCACAGCATTATACTCCCACCACCATGTTTCACTGTGGGAACGGTGTTCTTGGGGTTGAATGCCTCTCCCTTCTTTCTCCAAACATAGGCAACATCTCTATGGCCAAAAAGCTCTAGTTTTGTCTCATCTGACCAAAGGACACGTTTCCAGTTTGCATCACAGTCCCCCAGGTTGTCCTTAGCAAAATTCATTCTAGCTTGGAGGTGTCTTTTCCTTAGAAGTGGAGTCTTTCTTGGTCGACAACCTTGCAGTTCATTCCTGTGCAGGGCTCTAGTGACTGTCTTCATTGAGACATCAATTCCAGACTTGGCTAGGTCATTTACTAGTGTCTTGGCAGTTGTTCTTGGGTCTTTAGAAACTTCTCTCACTAGTTTTCTTTCCAAAGTTTTTGAAATCTTTCGCTTCCTGCCTCTGCCCATCATGTTCTCCACTGTGTTGGTCTCTTTAAACTTCTTGATAATGCATCTCACTGCAGTTCTTGACACTTGAAAACGCTTTGATAAACGTGTGTATCCTTCTCCATCTTTATGAGCATTAACAATTCTTTCTCTCAAGTCCAAACTAATTTTTTTTGTCTTTGCCATGATGACAGTGCATATTATTTTAGTAGTTGTTTTGCAAGATACTAATCCTCAGCTTAAAGAGCAATTTAAAGGCTTAACTAGGTTAATTAGGTTAATCAGACAAATTATGTTAATTTGGCAAGTCATTGGACAACAGTGGTTTGTTCTATAGCTAATCAAACTAATAATTTCTTAAGGGGGCTAATAATATTGACCTTAGCAGTTTTTTATTTATTTATTTTTTAATTCTTTTATTCAAGCAACTATAAGAAATCAGACTTTCTCTAGAAGAAAAAAAAAATAGGAAATAATGTTAAAACATTCTCTTGCTTTGTTAAACATCACTTGGGAAATATTCTAAAAAAAAATGTAAAATTTCACAGGGGGGCTAATAATTTTGTCTGTAAATACTTATCTATCCCTCTATCAGTACATCCATCCAATTTTCCTTCTATCATGCATATATTTTTCTATAAATCTACGTATCTATCCCCTTCTAACCCCATCATCCATCCATTAGTACATCAGTCATGTTATGTATTTCCCTCCCAGCTCTTTTAAAGGCTGTCTCTTTCTCCTCCCCACTCTTTACATTTGAACTGTCTCATTACCCCCAGCACTGTACCGCTTATCTTCCTTTTTGTTGTTCATCTAACCTGGCAGTCATGTCTTGTAGAATAAATGTTTACATGTGAATGTGTGTGTGCAGTGTAAAATTGAACCGTATCATGCCAGGCATGGTAACGTGTTTGTGTTGACTATAGACATGAGACTCTGATAATAAATTAACCTGTCCCATGTTGACTATCAATAGCTCAGTGCCAATTAGATGTCACCTTTTAATGAGCACTGCTCAGAGATTTACACATTGAATCTTTACATAAGACACACACACACACAGGCAAGCTGGTACTTTGACAAAGAAAAAGATTGAACTGACAATCTGAATTCTTTACACAGAAGAGGGACGCATGCATGCAAAAATAAATAAATATATCAAACAGCCATTTCGATTTATTCAGACATGCAGGAAGAAAATGACTGTAATTAACTTTAGCTTTGTAAGAAATATTTTGCTCTAATGCACTTAAAGAGTCCATCGGTGGTCATCCATGAGGACTCAATACAGGTTCAGGTCTGCAACTGAATGTTTAAATGATGGAAATATTTGCAAATAATAATCTCTAACACTATAACAGAATGCCTTCGGTCTTTATTTTGCTCGGTTCATTAGCAGCACAAATGAAAGTTGCAGACGTGCAGTAATGAATAAGTTATGCAAATATTAACATCACATTTTCAGCTGCATGCTTTTCTTGCTTCATTTCTCAGCTATAACTGTATTTCGGTTGACATTTTGTGGTACAGTGAAGCTTTTGTCACAGCATACAGACATGCAGATTACTTATTCAATGGCGGCAATGGCAGCAGGCTGCTGTACTTTATAGTCAGCGATAAACACAATAAGTAATATTGAATGTTGTCTGTGTGATGCTTCTTACAATAAATACAGTAAAAGGAAACCATCCACTCAAGCGTCATTTAAAGTTTCAGCTCAGTGGTCATAATACAGACAGTGGAAGTGTGAGCTGTTTCACTGCAGACCCTCAACACAACTCCAGGTCACTGGACAAGACATCAGCACTAGCCCTCCAGCTCTGCTTTCCACTCAGATATCAGCAAACTCGCTGCCACTCACAGCCAGTCGTTGCCATGGAAAGGCTTTGTCGCTAACAATGCATTCAATAGGGAATGAGATAACCAAACGATAATCACATTGTTGCCTTCTTTTTTGACCTATCACAGCCTCATAACCATGGAGATGCTCAGTGCTCGAGCAGATAAGAATAAAGAGACTGCAAAGGCCAATAGGCCATCTACACCAAGGACATGGCAAAGAAAAAGAAAGAAAATGCTAATTCAATATTCAATATAAGCTAATAAGCTAATGCTCTGTATAAATTGTTAGGATCAGTCTGGCCACTTTGAGGCTTGTATAGAAATTATTTAGAAATTATATATGACTGAAGCTTAAAATAATCCTTTGTTGCCCTTGGCTTTAATAGTGCTGCAGTCCCACACCACTTTCCAAAAACAGAATCCAATTTGAATAATGATTCAAAATGCATTACAAAGGCATCTTCTAAATCTGTGCATAACTTTGCACAGTCTTCCCGACATTTGTTTGGTCGATCAATAACAGAGTGAAAACCAATGTCTTTAAAGTCCAAGTACACTCAAACACCACATTATCAAGTTTTTTGAGTAAAGGTGAGATCACGTAAGGACATGAGTATGTGAAATGACACTGCAGTAAATAAAATAAAATATAATAAAACAAGTATAAATATAGTTTCCTTACATTTTTTAAGGATTTATAAATTACAAAAATTTAGACTAATTTTTCCCAATTTTTACACAATCACAAATAATCACTCTATTGATTTTCTCTCTTTTTTTTTTGCGGGGTTGTTTTAATTAACTCAAATATTGAATGAAATTTACTATTGCTGGCTTAAAATTAGAACATTTATTAATAAGTGAAAACACCCATGGACAAAAATATAAGACAAATTAAATTATGCAGTATAGTTTTCAACTTTGCATACATTTAAACTCATTTAACAAGCATTTTAGAAATAAAAATCATCTAAAAGTAATATTTTAATTCTAGTGTATTAAAAGGTTCTCTGTTATCCTTTTTAACTGAAATAGTGCAGGTTCTTGTGCCGGTGTGTCGTTGAAATCTGAGACGGCGATGGGCTGCTTTTCCACAGGGAACCTGCGAACTTCTTAGAACTAGCTAAAGGATGCAGCGACTTCATAACCTGTCAATAAACACTACAGAGTTTTGAGATCATATTTTAACATCACATAATTTTAACATAATTAGAAGCAGTATTATAGCGAATAAAATCAGTTTAAGTTATACAAGGCAATGCGTTTCCATCACGCGAAACGACCGTTGCTGACGCATTTAGCTGACTGACATCTCGTCTATATGTTGTGCTGCGTTAAATAAAATCATTTACAGCACAATAAAGACTTTATAGATGGAATAAAATGTATACAAACCTTAATTTTATTGAAGTCGTCCACTAAATCGGTGGCACTGAGGACTCTCTCCTGAGGAGAAAAGCCACGCTCCGACTGTAACCCAACAGCTGGGTTAAAGTGCCCACGCAGGTTATTTCGTCAGAGGGAGGGGGAGGGGTGTATAGTCTCAGTGGTCAGTAAGACTGACCCAGCCACAAACCCAACAGCTGGGTTACACAAAAAAACTACCCAACATTAGAAAAATAACCCAACAGGCATAACCCAGCAAATGGGTTAAAAAACAGCCCAGCGGTTTTTTAGAGTGTAATATTCTACCTAATAATCAATAATAATTCATTTATAATTTATGCCGTGCGTTGATTTTCACTTGTATGTATCAGAGAATTATTACGGAGACAGCTGACGTTAATGAAAGAATTTGCCACTTTACTCGCTAACTACAATTCCTGTTCACTACACGACTTTTAAAATCTGAACAGATTTGAAAAATCTAGGCATCATACACTTGCCGACTTTATAAATGATTACAGAGAACAACTGAGCATCATACACTACACGATTAGGATCATACACTAACAGATTTCAGGTCATTCCGATCACAACAAACTCACGCAGAAACGCGTGCCTGGTTGCTAGGAGACGCATGACAGATGTAACAAACATGGATGTGCAGGAGATGAGCGCAGTACTTTTTGTAGCGACTCTGTGTGCTGAATCAAAAGAAAAAAAACGAGCCAAGCACATTTGGATGCGGTCTTGGGTGGGTAGACGTGGTCAGTATGATCTCTATAGATTACAGAGGGAGTTAGAGGTAAATGTTTTATCTATGCTGATATATTGAGGCTATTTTGCTATTTATTAGTATGTTCTGTTTATTTACTTTTGTATTATTATTGTATTGCGTTTCATTACAACACGAGTAGATAGAGGACAGCTTCGGGTTCAGACAAATGCTTAGAACGACCCACGAAGAATTCAGCATCCTACTTGGTAAGGTTTAACCCCTGATCACCAAGCTGAATACCAAAATGAGTCCTTTGCGTCTCCATTTTAGACCTTTGTTTACCTTTGGCAGGTCAGCCTACTATGATTTCCGGTTTCAGTTGTGACGCGTCATACGCTAGGTCATGTGTTCTAAAATCAGCTCAAAATATCAAACATGGTTTGATAACATCCAACTGGATGGAATCAAAATCTGACGCTGTAAAATCGGATCTGTGACCATCATACACATCCCGATTTTCTATCGAATCTGTCAGCTGAAATCGGCAGACTGGCTCTGACTTTCGGCAACTAGCGTCAACTTCTGCAGACTGGAAATAGAACGAAAATCGGGGCAAAAAAATTGTGTAGTGTATTCCAGCCTTTAGTGAGAAGGCAACAACTGTTGGCGCAATTATTAGAAAATGGAAGAAATTCAAGATGACTGTCAATCTCCCTCGGACTGGGGCTTCATGCAAGATCTCGTCTCGTGGAGTATCAATGATCCTGAGAAAGGTGAGGAATCAGCCTAGAACTACAGTGGGGCAAATAAGTATTTGATACACTGCCGATTTTTCGAGTTTTCCCACTTACAAAGAATGGAGAGATCTGTAATTTTCATCGTAGGTACACCTCAACTGTGAGAGACAGAATCAAAAAAAATAAAATAATCCAGAAAATCACATTGTATGATTTTTTAAATAATTAATTTCCATTTTATTGCATGAAATAATTATTTGATATACAATATAAAAAAATAGAACTTAATATTTGGTACAAAAACCTTTGTTTACAATTACAGAAGTCAGACATTTCCTGTAGTTCTTGACCAGGTTTGCACACACTGCAGCAGGGATTTTGGCCCACTCCTCCATACAGGTCTTCTCCGGATCTTTTAGGTTTTGGGGCTGTCGCTGGGCAACAGATTTTCTATTGGGTTCAGGTCTGGAGACCGGCTAGGCCACTCCAGGACCTTGAAATGCTTCTTACGGAGCCACTCCTTAGTTACCCTAGCTGTGTGTTTGGGGTCATTGTAATGCTGGAAGACCCAGCCACGACCCATCTTCACTGCTCTTACTGAATAAAGGAGGTTGTTGCCCAAAATCTCACAATACATGGCCCCATCCATCCTCCCCTCAATAAGGTGCAGTCGTCCTGTCCCCTTTGCCAGAAAAGCACCCCCAAAGCATGATGTTTCCACCCCCATGCTTCACGGTTGGGATGGTGTTCTTGGGATTGTACTCATCCTTCTTCCTCCAAAAATGGCGAGTGGAGTTTATTCCAAAAAGTTCTATTTTGGTGTCATCTGACCACATTACCTTCTCCCATGCCTCCTCGGGATCATCCAGATGGTCTTTGGCAAACTTCAGAGGGGCCTGGACATGTGCTGGCTTGAGCGGAGGGACCTTGTGCGCACTGCAGGATTTTAATCCATGACGGTATAGTGTGTTACTAATGGTAACCGTTGAGACTGTGTTCCCAGCTTTCTTCAGTTCATTGACCAGGTCCTCCCGTGTAGTTCTAGGCTGATCCCTCACCTTTCTCAGGATCATTGATACTAAACGAGGCGATATCTTGCATGGAGCCCCAGTCTAAGGGAGACTGACAGTCATCTTGAATTTCTTCCATTTTATAATAATTGTTGTTGCCTTCTCACCAAGTTGTTTGCCTATTGTCCTGTAGCCCATCCCAGCCTTGTGCAGGTCTACAATTTTGTCCCTAGTGTCCTTAGACAGGTCTTTGGTCTTGCCCATAGTGGAGAGGTTGGAGTCTGACTGATTGAGTGAGTGGACAGGTGTCTTTTATACAGGTAACGACTTCAAACAGATGTAATTAATACAGGTAATGAGTGGAGGATAGGAAGGCTTCTTAAAGACAAACTAACAGGTCTGTGAGAGCCAGAATTCTTGCTGGCTGGTAGGTGATCAAATACTTATTTCATGCAATAAAATGGAAATTAATTATTTAAAAATCATATAATGTGATTTTCTGGATTTTTTTATCATTATTCTGTCTCTCACAGTTTTAGGTGTACCTACAATGAAAATTACAGATCTCTCCATTCTTTGTAAGTGGGAAAGCTTGAAAAATCGGCAGTGTATCAAATACTACAGTGTATACAATACAAATACTGTACATGGGAGGACCTGGTCAATGACCCGAAAAGAGCTGGGACCACAGTCTCAACGGTTACCATTAGTAACACTACAGGTCCCCCTGCTCAAGCCAGCATATGTCCATGCCCCTCTGAAGTTTGCCAAAGACCATCTGGATGATCCAGAGGAGGCATGGGAGAAGGTCATGTGGTCAGATGACACCAAAACAGAACTTTTTGGTACAAACTCCATTCGCCGTGTTTGGAGGAAGAAGGAGGATGAGTACAATCCCAAGAACACCATCCCAACCGTAAAGCATGGGGGTGGAAACATCATGCTTTTCTGCAAAGGGGACAGGATGACTGTACCATATTGAGGGGAGGATGGATGGGGCCATATATCGTGAGATTTTGGGCAACAACCTCCCTCTCTCAGTAAGAACATTGAAGATGGGTTGTGGACACAGCCAGGGCAGCTAAAGAGTGGCTCTGTAAGAAGCTTTTCAGGGTCCTAGAGGGGCCTAGCCAGTCTCCAGACCTGAACCCAACAGAAAATCTATGGAGGGAGCTGAAACTCTGTGTTGCCCAGCGACAGCCCCAAAACCTGAAAGATCTGGTGAAGACCTGTATGGAGGAGTGGGCCAAAATCCCTGCTGCAGTGTGTGCAAACCTGGTCAAGAACTACAGGAAACGTCTGACCTCTCTAATTGTAATCAAAGGTTTCTGTACAAAATATTAAGTTTCTATTGTATCAAATACGTATTTCATGCAGTAAAATGGAAATTAATTTAAAAATCATTCAATGTGATTTTCTGGATTTTTTTATAGATTCTGTCTCTCACAGTTGAGGTGTACCTACAATGAAAATTACAGATCTCTCTTCTTTGTAAGTGGGAAAACTTGAAAAATCGGCAGTGTATCAAATACTTATTTGCCCCACTGTATAATGTTACACATTAGATGTTTTTCCCCAACAGTTAACCAAACATTCAGTGTATACTGTATTTCTGTGTATATATTGGGATCACATGCTCTAAGAGATGCGTCTTTATGCACATGCTTCAGATATGTCAGTCAGCACAATCACTTTGTTTACATGGGTTTTGATCATGGATTTGAAGATATCACATTTCATTGGTTCAGACACATGCCATCAAGAATTCAATATGAATATAGCTACCTTCATGCCATGTCGTAATTACCATAATTCCAAGTTGACAACATGTGACATTCTCCTTGGAGCTGAATTATGTGTTTCTAAGGCAACACTATCAATGCCAAAGCCTTCACGTGCTCCAGAACTTGTAATTACAACTTGTAAGCTTGGAATGTTCTGAGAGCTGCAACTTGGATCACGTGAAGCTGTACCACCTGACCGCCGCCAGATTCACGTAGGCGCTACTTTGGCACAACCTCTGAGTCCAAGAACATGGGCAGCTCCAAGTAGAATGTCACGTGTTGTTATCTTGGAATTATGGTAATTATAGTCTCAGCCTTAGACGTCACGCTCGCGTAGCAATTTAAAGCAGCCAAGGTTCCCAGCACTTCTGCTAGGGTAATTACGACATAACATGCAAGCAGCATATTCACAAAGTTGGAATGCTGCGCTTACAACTACACCAAAATTGTGCTGAGGTAAAGTACCAGTAGGGCCCTATGAAATCCATTTTATTTTTTCCCAAATTCCCTTTTTTTTTTTTTGTTTTCAAATTTTTTTACCCGTTTTAATTTTTCTGGATTCCTTTTTTTCCATTTTAATTTTACTGGACCCCTTTTTAATGGTAAATAAAAATGTATTACTCAAAAAAGCATGTCTAATTAATTACAATCATGAAACTTTTATCATGATACAATTTAACATACATTTATTAAAGGTTTAACAAAAATGACATGTTTAGGGCCCTATGAAATATTGTATTTTTTTCTCACCTTACATTTTATTGTTACCAAATTCTAATTATTTGAATGCATAACAAATTTTATTTACTCTTACAATAGCCTTGTGACTTTTTATTCTCTCAGAAATTCTGTGTTGTGTATTTATATTTCTCTGGTTATCAACAGAAGGCATACAAAATCAATTTAATTTATCTTTTAATTAATGAAAATAAAATTTTATTTTTGGCAAGTAAAGGGATTTACTATTAAAATGAAAACATAAAAGAAATATTGTGTAATTATTTCTTTAAAAAATAAAGTTTTATTAATTTTTCAATAGTAGTAGAATGTTACGCCAGGCCAGCAGAGGGAGCCTTCACCGGAATACTGACTGTTTTGTTTGCTCGATTACATAGAAGTAGTATAGAGGGTATGCACGTGATGTCACGGTCAGCTGGAGTGAGTGCGGCTCCGCCCACTGACTGGCAAAAAGAATGAGTGGCAGCATTGGTTCCAGCGTAAATGCTGTGACAGAACACACGAAACACCTCTAAAACCAGAACGAGCTTTGCGATTAACTGTACAAAGAGATTTGACAAGAAACCTGTATATTTTTACAGGCTGACGGAAGCTACAAAAAAGAAAAGCAAATGAATCGCTGCAATTCTGAAAGAAACAAATGGACTCCAGGTGGTGAAACACAGATTTGCAGTTATTACTTCATGTTAATATGTTCAATTTTGCTGTAAAAGCATGCCCTTGTAAAATTTATTGTCATATAATTTTGACAACTCATCAATTAAGTATTTACCATCTTAAATTATGCACACCTGGATGTTTTTTAATAAACACTGACAGAAAACTATATAAACTTTTGGGCTGGGCTATATAACCATATATATAACATTGATATAAGTGAGCACCGGGGTTTAGACCAACCTATTTCGTATTTACAAAATGTGTTCATGGGCAAATCTGCTTTGTTTATTTCCCCGCATTGAAATCAGGCACATATAAATGTCAGGAAACACGATTCCTGGCTGCATAGCAATATCCATGGACCACTGAATATTTGGTAAGTAAGGTACATTATATCAAGTCCAACAAAAGGATTATAGTTTTGTTTTACTCGCGTTTTCGCAGCTTCCCTATTTAAATACATTCATGCAGGTGCTTCTTTTGCCACTCAGTCCGGCTGAAGGGGTCGTGTTCCGGCGGGAAAATTACGTCAATGCATATCCTCTATTACGTACATGCTAAACAGTAAACATATATTTCTGTCACGTTCAAGTTAAACCAAACTTTTATTTTGACACGCGGAACACGAAGGATTCATATTTAAATAGTATTTTTGTGGCTTAATATTTACAGATACTAGTCCATATCGTGCTTTGATTTAATTTGATGACATACTTTTGATTAATTCTTCCAAACTTTGACAAATTCCCTGACATTCCAGGTTAAACAGTAAATTTCGTTTTTATGACAGGAACAAATCATAGGGCCCTATACCAGTCATCAATAAGTGAGCAGAAAAAAGGTACACCTTCCAGAAAACATAAATATAAACCTTAGATCTTTACTTTCTTCTAAGTAAACTGCTGAACAAAATTAGACAGCTGACAGCTCAGCTAATATAAATGTCATATTCTTTCTAATTGTTGCTCCAAAAATATTATCATAGTCACCATGATGGAGATTACATGAACAGTTTGGCTTTTACATAATGCTCATTTTCTCTGTTTGCCACTCATTTTCCATCATCATCATCATCTGTGAGTGTTTTTATGCTTGTGTATAAATATAAACACTCAGACTCAGTCAACACCTCTTGTTATAGCAATCTGTTCCTTTCCAGCCTGTGAATCATCTGAAGATTTAAATCTGCGTGAATTTACTACTACTTAAGTTGAAATGTGTATGGCTACAGGAACAGCTCTCAAGTCAAGCGACAAAAGCAGTTATGACATCTTCAAAAACCAACTTCAATGCTTCTGAGTAAATGAATTAGTTAATGTCACTGCAAACGGCTAACAGAGATAATTCCTTGTCAGATTACTCAATGGCATCCCCAGCAAATCTCTTCTTTTGTGTCATGCATCATCTTTTCTGTCACATCACTTTTTTTTTTTCTTTATCTGCAATATACTGCAGAATTCAGACTGCTACCAAGAAATTAAATCTATGGATACAAGACAGCAAGGCTGCAACAGTGTCCCTATTTAGTATGCTAATGTTAGAAGCCTATTGCTTTTTATTAAAATGTTAAAATGGGATGCTCTAAGACTTGAAGATGCACTGATTGTCTTCTCTTTGAAAAAACACACAATACACACCTTATACAAAATATCTTTCAAATGTATTCTAAGATTTGATAGGGACAAAAAGCAGATGTTGTGACACAAAAAAAGACTAGTTATCAAAATCTCAAAATATGCAAAGAGGAAGTCTGCAAATACCAAGAAACTAAATGGTAATATCTCTTCCCTTGTGATGTGAAAGAGTGGGTATCATCACAAAATTTAATTGCAAAAATGTTTTTACATTATAAACTACCAGTCAAAAGTTTTTGAACAGTAATTTTTATTGTTTTTTTTTAAGAAGTCTGCTTACCAAGTCTGCATTTATTTGATCCAAAGTACAGCAGAAACAGTACAATGTAATGTAAAATGTAATTCATTTGTGTGACCAAAGCCACATTTTCAGCATCATTACTCCAGTCTTCAGTGTCACATTATCCTCCAGAAACATTTTAATGTGCTGATTTGCTGTTCAAGCTACATTATTATTATCAATATTTCAAACTATTGAGTACATTTTTCTCAGGATTCTTTGATGATCCCTGCTTAGAAAGATCCAAAGATCTATCTGAAATAAAAAGCTTTTGTAACACTGTGCCCATTTCAGAAACCTGAAGAAATTCTACTCAGCTGTTTTCAACATAATAATGATAATAAATAGTTTTTGAACAGCAAATCAGAATATTAGAATGATTTCTGAAGGATCGTGTGACTGGAGTAATGACGCTAAAAATTCAGCTTTGAAATCACAGGAATAAATTACATTTTAAAATATATTCAAATGGAGAACAGTTATTTTAAATAGTAAAAATATTTTAAAAATGTACTGTTTTTGGTGTACTTTAAATCAGAATAGACTTCTTTTAAAAACATAAAAACAAAAAATCTTACTGTTCAAAAACTTTTGACTAGTAGTGTATTCTCCTCTGGTATAGTATATACTTACTAAAAGAAATCACAAATGGTTGCGACTACTGTGTTAAAACCTCTTTGAGTCAACAAATTATTCTGCAATATTCCTGATACATCACGATTTTTAATTGCTTCATCTATGACAAGTGAACAGTGCAATTAAAATGGCCTGTCACAGCTGTGGTTCTGTGAGTTTGATCCATGCATATGTGTGTGTGGCGCCTCTCTGTTGTCCTTTCTGCTTCCCTTACTTGTAACTCTATCACAAGATGCCAATCAAACATTTTTGCCATTTCATTTTCTAATGAATTAACTCATGGTTCAAGATCTTGGCCAGTTTGCAAACCCCTTCTGTGCCCACACCATCCCAGCTGGCGCTCATTTCACTGATGACAGTCAACAAACCTCCTCAGCAAATGCCAAATAATAAATAAGAGTCTATTTCAATGAAACAGAGCAGTCAGAGAATCAGAAGTGGACATCTGGAGGAACTTCCCCAGACATTTCTACAAGGATAAACATGCCATCTAGCATGTACTGATTAAACTATATTATAGCCAATCAATCAATTGATAAAGAAAGAAAAAAAGTAAAAAAAAAAAAAAAAAAAGCCAAATAAATAAAAAATACATAGAAAAAAGAGAGAGAGAGAAACTGTAAAATCAGACAAGAGAAGACAGACTGACTAATGATTTCAGTCAGCGCTTGTTATTTTTGTGTGTAATTTGCAGCTGATGCGTGGGCTGAGACTTGCTAGCAAGTAACCACCTTTGTTCGTATGAGATTTAATTTTACATTGACATTGCTGCCACTGTGACCAACTTGGACATGACAGGTGTTAGAATGGCCAGTGAAAAAGGCCAAGAGAGGCCTGCATTACAGATGTCAGAAGATGTGATGGGGGAGTATACAGTGCTTAGACTGAATACGTCAAGGGATCTTTGAGAAAGAGTCTGTGATATTCTATGATGTTCAGGGAACAAAAGTGTTTAAGTGGTGTTTTCTGAGCAGGGTTCTGAGTTGGACACAGTTAATGTGGCAATTCTGAAGCAACTGGCATTAGGTCAACAGGATGCTGGGCCCTTGACTTCCTGCTAGTCACAGAGACGGATCAAGGGACCATTCTTATATCTTCTATGTCATTTCTGACTTGTTATTTTGGTATGTATGTTCCTTCTTCTCTCTCTAAGCCACAAATCATTTCATATCATTTGATCCACCTTTTTCCTAAACACCAATGGGTGCCACCATGATGATTCACTACTGCCATTTTAATGTTTTCCAACTGTCACGTCTCATTAAAAATCACTGTAGGAGGTACGAGCACATGTGAACCAGAACCATTTGTGGTGGAAGCATTAAAAGGTTCGTTCGCCCAAAAATGTAAATTCTGTCATTAATTACGCATCCTAATATCTTTCCAAAACTGCAAGACTCATCTTAAGAACACAAATTAAGACATTTTTGATGAAATTCGGGACCTTTCTGATCCTGCATAGACAGCAACGCAACTGACACGTTCAAGGCTCAGAAAGGTAGTAAGGACATCATTAAAATAGTCCATGTGACATCAGTGGTTCAACCGTAATGTTATGAAGCTATGTGAATGCTTTTTGTGCTCAAAGAAAACAAAAATAATGACTTTATTCAACAATTTCTTCTCTTCTGCATCAGTCTTCGACACATGCTCAAAATAGTACCTCGATTCTAATGTAGGACCCAGAAGCTCGGCACCTTGTTTACCAGCAGAAGGTGACGCACAGCACGCTGTACATAAAATAGTCTTAAATTAAATAAAGTTAAATAAACTTGTTAAATAAAGTCATTATTTTAGTTTACTTTGCGCACAAAAAGTATTCTCGTAGCTTCATAACACTGAGGTTGAGCCATTGATGTCACATTGACTATTTTATTGAGGTCCTTTTATGGGCCTTGAATGTTTCAGTTGTGTTGCTTTCTATGCAGGGTCAGAAAACTCTCAGATTTCATCCAAAATATCTTAATTTGTGTTCTGAAGGTGAACGAAGGTCTTAAGGGTTTGGAATAACATGAGGCTGAGTAATTAATGACAGAATTTTCATTTTCAGGTGTATCTAAACTTTTTTTTGCTGTTGTTTATTGTCACAAAAAATATAAGCTTTTTAAAAATAAAATTAGAGAAGAATGCATTCAGTGCATTACATTTAGCTGGAAAAAATAAATAAATATCCTTGAAACTGAATGTGTCAGCTGAACACAATGTTAAGTATTTGTTACATTTTTTTTTCTTCAGCAGTGCTCTCATGCTGATTTTTTTTTTTTTTTTTTAACTTACACAACTCAGAAGAGTGGTGACAAAAATGACTTTTTTTTTCTAGTAGTGTTCAATGACAGCCTGGTCTTTTATATAAATTTACACAACCCACTCACACTTATATCAGCTGATGAAATATAAAGCAAAAAATAAATGACATTGAACTTGCTCATTTAAGACACAAGTGGATACAGATGGAGAACGTTTGATAATATTCACAAAAAAAAAAAAAACATATCCACCTTATTTTTCCCATAAGAGCGGATACAGCCGTTTGTAAACTGAATGTGTCTAGCTTCAGTCTCATCCGTGTCCAGCTATTTTTAGCTACAAATCAACTTGTTTTGCTGATTGATATTGTTTTGCAAATTAGTGTGTCTTACCATATTATTTTAATGTATTATCTTAATTATGAACAGATAAAATAAGAAAAATATAAAAAACATAAAATAGAGAATTCACTTCTTGTTTTTTCAGAAACAAAAAACCTAGACATATGTGTGTAAAACATTAAAGTTGTAGGTTGCTCAACTGCCTCATGAGATCTTTTTGATATTTGTATTTCCAAAATGCCCTGAAAACATCCATCATCAAAGAAAAGACAAAATTGTTTTCTTTTTGCAGACAGCCCTCCACCTGTCTCTGTCTGATTAAAAAATAAATAAATAACTTCCCTACAGTTCTTGATTTTCACTTGTTTGTTGTTGAGCTGTTCCATCTCACCGGTCTCCAGTGATGGATGACTACTCTTTCATTCCTTCATAAATTTTCCACCTTACAGCAGACACAGATGCCAAGCCACATTACAACTTTCAGTTGGACGACTTGCATCACACAGTCACCAAGATCTATGAGGGAAACTAAGGACATGTTATGAGTTATGAGTAGGGGTGTGCGATATGACGATTTTTAAACATGGACGATTAAAATGTCTCCACAATCTGCTTTTGAATAAATATCGTAGTATGGTGCTACAGCCTGCCTCCATCTCAATATACTTCGACACGACATACATTCGCTCGCGCGAAACTGCACTTATTCACAATCACAAAAGTATGTTATTTGCATGTGCTTGCTGGTAAAATAACGTTATTTCATCTGTGCACTGTTCTGGCATGTGCTTTATGAATGCGAATACCTGAAACGCACGCTAAAAGTCTGTCAGACAGCGCCTGATTACTGGACTATAGGGCTGGTTCGAATACCATTTTTTGCGCTTCGAAGCTTCGGTGGTAATCAATATTGAATATTCGAAGCTTCGGTGGGAGGGGCTAAGCATATAATAAAGGCAGAAATCTCTGTGTTGTCTGTTTGCATTTGTATTATGTCGGGAATCGTTCATCCAAACGATTTCACGCATCACTAATGTGTTGCTGCAGACCCAAGGGAATTCAGCTCCAATATGCTCACACCACGAGTCTAGGGCAGTGGTTTTCAAACCCTGGGTCGCGACCATCGGGTGGGTCAAGGGACTTAAAAAAGGTCGCCAGGATGATTTCCGGAGGACGTATATATGTAGCCTATGTAACGAAGTTCAAGACTCTGGGAAGGATGCGGGAAACTGCAAACGTACTTTAATAACAAAATAAACATTAACAAAACGAAAGTAAACGGCAGCCGCCTCACGCCAGACTCCATCTGTGTTTGAGTTGATCAGTCAGAATCCGCTCACCGCTCAAAACGCCGGATTTTTTGTTCAGTCCTGAGTTCTGAAAGCTAATTAATCCTCTCATTATAACAAAGCCAGAAGACGCGCTTAGAATGCACGTTCAGCTCCGCCAAGAGTTTTATGCGATCGTTAAAACAAAACCGAAATTAAAACGCGCACGCGCATTCAAAAGCAATTTTAATACTATAGAGTGATTCCCCAATGCACGCAAATTAGGCTATATAACATATCTAGGCTTTATAACTGTTGCTGTGAGTTCTTTATAGGATATAGGCTGTGTGGCGGACACGTCGGGTGTTGATTTTTCTTTCTGCGCCTATGTTAACAGATTAGAGCAGCCACATCTGCGGAATACGCGCGTATATCAGGTGCGGTCCAACCACACCGCAACTGCGACCCCACGAAAGAACAGAAGTGCAGCGGATTTTTTCCGCAGCAGTCACGTAACAAACCCGCTCCACGTCCGCCATGCAGGCAGTGTGTCTCAGTGGCTTCGGTTGAAAACGGCATGCATCTCCGCTCACATGCTCTGTTAGGCAGACTAGACAGCTCACATTTCAATGAACAAAAATATTTCTTTATATTTTAAACCTGAAAATAAATCACAACCAGGTTGCAAACTATAGTGACACTAGTACACTCTTTTCTCCGTGGCTTGCTGACAGCTCTCCCCCTCCCGTTCACTAATGGGCCATTCAAGCGCGAATGAGAACTGTTCGCAGGGGAAGTCACGTGTTGAAAAAAAAAGAATATTCGAATCTCAGAACTGAAAATCGAATGCCAACCCTCCGAACGAATATTCGAATATTCGACTATTCTAGTACAGCCCTACTGGACTAAGCTATCTTTCGGGTCTGATATGCTAATAATCAGACCTGATCAATGTAATCTGTGTCAAAAACACAAAAGGATTACACATAATCTCAGTTGATTATGTCTAAAGTGAAAGTAAACAGAGAAAAACAGATGCGCGCCTGTACAGTAGAAGTGTGCAGCTCTTAAAGCGACAGAACTAAACATGCCACCGATTGTCATTAAAGGGACAGTCCACCCTAACATTTACTCACTCACATGTTGTCCCAAATCTCTATTAATGTTTTTCTTGTGCTGAATAACAGTAGCTGGTCCCCACTGACTTTCGGGAAAAAAAGTAACCGGGGACCAGGAACTGTTTGGTTACCCACATTCTTCAAAATTAGTTTTATGTTCAACATGTTTTATGTTTTTTTTTTAAAAAAAACCTTGAGAGTGAGTAAATGACAGAATTGTCCTTTTTGGGTGATGGTAGGCTAATAAAACAAAACACAAAGGAAAATCGCTCACTGCTCTTGACTGAAGAACTTTAATACAGTTGCTTTAATAAGAGTCAATGTATAATTTATGTATAATTTGTGTTTTATTTTTATATTTGTTCATTCAATTTCTTGAATGCTATTGATAAATACACCTACTGTACCTGAAAATTAAAGCACAGTTTGTTTTATTTGTATATTATGTGTATTTGTAACATGTAGCCTATCTTTGTTCTTGTTTTTTAATAACAAAGATAAACTAATGACAAATTTTTATCTTTGCCCACTTTGGCCTAAGTATCTGCCGTTCTTTTAATTTTATATTTTGTTACCTTGTAAGGTTTTGGTTTTAAAATAGGGAAATTAGTTTGGCTCTACTGCTCAGACAGCTTGTAAAATAGTAAAACCAACATGACAAAGAATCGTGATAAAATCGTGAAACGTGATGTTTCTAAAAAAAAATGATATGATATTTTAGCCCCTAGTTATGAGTAGCAGCCTTTCTACAGACATTCAAACACAGGTGAACATGAACCATTCAGAACTTCCTTCCAATGCATCTCCAGGGCTCTATGTGGTTTTACTTAAAAAGTCTGTAAACAACCCAATTGATTTCTCTCTTTCAGAAACATAAGACCTATACAGTAGCACATGTCCCTCAGCTGTGCATTGCATGCGGTATATGCAGAGACACATGAAGTTGTAAATACACCCCAACAAATTCAATGCATTTTACAGAAAGCTAAGTTTTACTTTCATTTACATATCCATATTCGAACATGTGGTGAGTCATAACTCTCCTCAAATGCATTTCCCTTCTTTGTTCTCCGACTGCCTGTGGTTAATTCTTCAAGGCTCTGCTCTTAGCCTGTTGTTGAGTGAGACTGCCAGAAGCTGTGTGCTCATTGATCTGAAGCCTCTGGGTCTTGGCAGCAGGTCGCTCAGCTCTCCTCTGAAGCCTTTCTGCCCTTTGAGCAAGTCGTGTTCCACGCACAAAAACAGACAGGAGTGCGGAGACACGACATGCTAACTCGCTAACTCAACCCCCCCTGCTTCCCTCTCTCTTTCTTTATTGAGCTCCTTCACCTGCAGAGCTTCACATCACAAAATGATCTTCTGCTGGCCCCCAGGAGGATGCCACTTTTTTGTTCTTTTTTTCTCTCATCTAAGTAAAACAAGATAAAAGCAAAACCAAGAGCAGAGGAATCATATCCATTTAAACTTTGGGTGACATACCAAGTTGATTTTGAAGGCATCTGCCAAAATAACTTTATCTTCACTTATAAAGTGTTTTAACATATATAAAAGCTACTTTAAATATATGTTTCTATAATTATATTGTACAAACTTTTGTGAATGCACAATGAAGACTGACACAAAAGAGAAGAAATTTTTTAATAAAGCTTTTTTTTTTTGTTCTCTTTGTGCACAAAATATTCTCGCAGCTTCATAAAATTAAGGTTGAACCACTGATGTCACACTGACTATTTTAACAATGTCCTTACTAACTTTCTGGGCCTTGAATGTGGTAGTTGTGTTGCTGTCTATGCAGGATCAGAAAGGTCTCGAATTTAATCTTGCGGGTTTGGAACAACATGAGGGTGAGTAATTAATGACAGAATTTTCATTTTTGGGTAAACTATCCCTTCGAATTGTAATAGTATTTCACAGTGTAACAGTTAAAAAACTGTAACTGTTTTTTAAATAAAATAAATGCAGCCTTGGTGAGCATAAGAAACTTCTTATGTTTTTTTTCTTATGTTTTTTTTTTTTTTAAAGAAGTCTCTTCTGCTTACCAAGCCTGCATTTATTTGATCCAAAGTGCAGTCAAATTTTGAAATATTTTTACTATTTACAATGTTTTCTATTTCAATATATTTTAAATACGTGCAAATATTGTCACTTATTCTTGTGATTTCAAAGCTAAATTTTCAGCATCATTACTCCAGGCACACGCTACTTCAGAAATTATTCTAATATTCTGATTATTTTATTATTAATTATATATATATATATATATACATACATACAGTTAAAGACAAAATTATAAGCCCCTTATAAAATATTTCATTATTTTTCAAATAACTCCCAAGTGTTGTTTAACAGAAAGACGATTTTATCAACACAGCATTTTTAAACATAATACTTTATTCAGGAAGCTTTTAGGGTTTGTAATACAAATAGAAATAAATGTATAACCAACAATTTTAAAAAGTCTACTGGTCAAAATTATTAGCCCTCTTATGTTAATAGTCAATAGTGTATCTCTTTTGCTTGATAACAGCATTTAGTTGTTTGCTGTAGTTCTCAACAAGTTTCAAGCATGTCTCCTGAGGAATGACAGCTTATTCTTCCTTAGCAAATCTCTCAAGCTCCTTCAGATTTCTTGGTCTTCTGGCACAAACTTTGGACTTTAGTGTGCCACACAGATTTTCTATTGGATTCAAGCCTGGGCTTTGTGCAGGCCAGCCAAGTACACTCACTTTGCTCATTTGGAGGTATTTCGTTAACAAAAATGAGGTATGCTTTGGGTCGTTATCATGCTGGAAGACAAAATGTCGACCCAAACCAAGTTTTCTTGCAGACTGTCTGAGGTTATCTTTTTAAAATCTTTTTCATGTTTCCTTCAACCCTGACGAGATTCCCAGTTCCAAACGCACTGAAATATCCCCACAGCATTATACTCCCACCACTATGTTTCACTGTGGGAACGGTGTTCTTGGGGTTGAATGCCTCTCCCTTCTTTCTCCAAACATAGGCAACAGCTCTATGGGCAAAAAGCTCTAGTTTTGTCTCATCTGACCAAAGGACACGTTTCCAGTATGCATCACATTCCCTCAGGTTGTCCTTAGCAAAATTCATTCTAGCTTGGAGGTGTCTCTTCTTGGAGTCTTTCTTGGTCGGCAACCTCGCAGTTCATTCCTGTGCAGGGCTCTAGTGACTGTCTTCGTTGAGACATCAATTCCAGACTTGGCTAGGTCATTTACTAGTGTCTTGGCAGTTGTCCTTGGGTCTTTAGAAACCTCTCTCACTAGTTTTCTTTCCAAAGTTTTTGAAATCTTTCGCTTCCTGCCTCTGCCCATCATGTTCTCCACTGTGTTGGTCTCTTTAAACTTCTTGATAATGCATCTCACTGCAGTTCTTGACACTTGAAATCGCTTTGATAAACGTATGTATCCTTCTCCATCTTTATGAGCATTAACAATTCTTTCTCTCAAGTCCAAACTAATTTGTTTTGTCTTTGCCATGATGACAGTGCATATTATTTTACTAGTTGTTTCGCAAGATACTAATCCTCAGCTTAAAGAGCAATTTAAAGGCTTAACTAGGTTAATTAGGTTAATCAGGCAAATTAGGTTAATTTGGCAAGTCACTGGACAACAGTGGTTTGTTCTATAGCTAATCAAACTAATCATTTCTTAAGGGGGCTAATAATATTGACCTTAGCATTTTTATATATATATATATATATATATATATATATATATATATTTTATTATTCTTTTATTCAAGCAACTATAAGAAAGCAGACTTTCTCTAGAAGAAAAAAATAATAGGAAATAATGTGAAAACATTCTCTTGCTTTGTTAAACATCACTTGGGAAATATAAAAAAAAAAATGTAAAATTTCACAGGGGGGCTAATAATTTTGTCTTCAACTGTATATATAAAATTACGTTAACAACTGATGCCTTTACCCAAGATATGGTAATAAAAAAGTGTTTTCAAATTACCAACACACCTACAGTTCTGCTCAAAAGTTTACATACCCCTTGCAGAATCTGCAAAACGTTAATTCTTTTAGCAAAATAAGAGGGATCATACAAAATGCATATTATTTTTTATTTAGTACTGACCTGAATAAGATATTTTACATAAAAGACATTTACATATAGTCCACAAGTGAAAACAATAGTTGAACATGCATTAAGAGCCAGGGGGTGAAAACTTTTGAACAGAATGGAAGTGTGTACATTTTGCTCATTTGCTCAAAAATGCTGGAAAAAAATTGGTGGGAGCTGAAGGATTTTTCTGATGAACAGCAGACAGTTTAACTGTTCAGGACAAACAAGGGACTCATGAACAACTATCACTAAACAAAAAAACACAGCTGTGGGTAACAACACAGTATTAAGTATCATGGGTATGTAAACTTTTGAACAGGGTCATTTATATAAATTCAACTACTGTTTTCTCTTGTGGACTATATGTAAATGTCTTTTATGTAAAATATCTTATTCAGGTCAGAACTAAATAAAAAATAACATGCATTTTGTATGATCCCTTTTGTTTTGCTAAAAGAATTAACATTTTGCAGATTCTGCAAGGGGTATGTAAACTTTTGAGCACAACTGTACATAATTGTAACATTATCTCTGATTTAAACTAAAATTTCACAAATAATACAGAAGCATATACACTTGGATGAGTGGCTTTGTTACCTTTTGCTCAACATAATAGGAAAGATACTCCTCGTTTCAAATGGGACTGGCTTCTATTTCCCTTCTGCTAATGCACTAACCTCCGGTCAAGCAAAGGAGAAAATGCAAAGCAGAAAAATGGTGAGTCACCTCATGAAAGTGTTATGCAATAACATCCTCCAGCAGTTAGTCTCAAGAACTAACTTGTCCACTGAATATCACCGAGGACAACGGTACACATCTGTCAATTTTTATGACATGTGAGAATTGAAAACCACCAATCTATTTATTGTACTTTAAACCTATTGATTTGGTGAGCTCTATCTAAAGCACTGCAGTGAGTTGTCTTTGAAATGTTCTCTAGATAAGCAAAAACCCTCTTATAAAAGCAAGCTAATCCAGAGGGTGAGACACTGGCGACCTAGCAGGGCGATAAACACATCCATCAAATGAAGTCACACAAATGACCCCAGAACCACAACCGGTTGACACGTACCTGTTCTACTGTTCATTTTCATGCAAGGGAAGAGGACAAAACAATACAGTCTGAAAGGCAATGAATATTTAAAAGTATGATATCATGAACATGGGCTAGTATTAAAACCTGTGTTGAAAGTAATGTATTCTACGGATGTTAATACAGAAAATAACAATATGAAATAGATCTTGGGAGCTAATATTAAAGAGATTGCCTGATCCCATGCGAATCTCTCATTAATATAAAACCATGAACATTAACCTACCGAATGCAAATGGAGAGCCAGACCTCATCAGACAAGGTCAGCAATGACTAACCACTGACAGTAATGAGTCCTCATCGAATATTCTGCAAGAGGATTGCTGAGGAAGACTTTGACAAAAGCTTTTGACTTCACGTGAATTTCTACAGTTACAGTCGCTTTCATGAATTATTCATTTTCTTTGACGGTTGACTGCAGCAAACAGAGGATGCTTGGAAGTGTGTCAATCTATAAATAGGCCTCATGTGGCAACGCAGGAATACTTGAATCATTGTAGCTTTCCCACTGCTCTGAATTTACCCTTGATGAAACGTGAGGTTTTCCTGCAGGGATGACTATAACTGGAGTACGGTTTGTGTGTTGGTAGGTACACACATATTTCACTCTGCAAAATACAAATCTGCCAAGAAGTGCTATGTACATGCTTGCCATATATAATAGCCCTGCTCGACAGAAGGTAATCTCTGTTTTTCTTTAAAGAAAAAAGTCAAGCTTGGCTTGGTAGTTGTTAATGTAAGCAGGAGATTTCCTCATCCCACTACACTTATCCCAGCCTCTCTGAAGCAACTACATACTCACTTGAAAGATGTTCAGCTATTAAAATGCAAGAGAACAGGTAGGCTATGTATGAAGGTCTTGCTTATGTTGCAGTCCACTCATGTCACTTTGGATAAAAGGGTTTGCTAAATCAATACATGTAAAATGTAATGCAAAGTGAATGGCCATCATTACTCAACCACACGCTATTCAGTTCAGAGCCCTTCCTGCATTTTATTGAAATCACGCATGTGATTGCTATTTAGCTGTGCACATGATTTGCTTACAACAATGAGTAATGTCTGCTAGCACAAACTAGACACGTGCCAAGTCACTGCAGTTAAAACTCCTTATTTCAGAAAGGGTATCTGTAATTTTATCCTTGATTACTGTGCATTCAAATGGTGACTAATGCATTAACAATCTGACAACAATTATGGACAAGTGCTTTGTTAGAGTGAGCCTTTACGTGATTTGCTGACCTGCAAAATCAACAACAATGTAGCAGTATGCTATTATTATTATTATTAGTCATTTTTCATTTTATCTAAAGCCCTTTTAAGTATTGTAATTGAAGGGACAGTCTCTCCAGGCTAAGCAAGGTTTAAGTGACTTGCTCCCGGAAAAAGCAAGATTTATGAAACTGTAGTACATATGTGTGAGAGATATAGAAGCCCGTGTCCACCTCTGAAAAGAAAAAAGTAATTGCAACTTTTTATCTCGCAATTCAGATTTTTTTCTTGCAACTGTAATTTACTTTTTTTTTCAGAATTGCAAGATACAAATTTTCATTTCTGAGCTTTATTTCAGAATTGTGAGATAAAAACTGTAAAGTTATAAAGTCAGAACTGCAAGATATAAATTCACAATTCAGATTTTTTTTTATATAAACTTGCAATTCTGAGTTTATAACACGCAATTGCCAGTTATTAAATCAAAATTGTGAAATTGTGAACTCGCAATTCTGAGAACATATCAGTCCTTTTTTCCTCCCTCAAAATGTATAACTCGTACTTGCGAGTTTATATCTTATAGTTCTGAAAAAAGTAATTGCGAGATATAAAACTTGTCATTGCAATAAAAAAGTCAGAATTGTGAGTTTATATCATGCAGTTCTCATTTCCTAACTCGCAACTGCAAGTTTATATCATGTAATTATGAGAAAAACTATTAAAAAAGGTAATTGAGACTCTTTGTCACAGTTCAGATTTTTTTCCTCACAGCTGCAAGTTACTTCTTGTAATTTACTTTTTTTTAGAATTGCATGATGCAAACTTGCAGTTCTGACTTTATACGCAATTTATACACTTTAAACGCAATTGCGAATTTATATCACATGATTATGAGAAAAGTTTATTTATTTATAAATTTATTATGAGAATAATTGATTTTTTATTCAGTGGCAGAAACGGGTTTCTATAGAGAGAGAGAGAAAATCTTACCTAGGAAATAGTGCTTATCATACCTGCTCTTGTGCTACACAAAAGAAAAACTAAAGTTCAGAAAGACATTTCATTTTTGGGTAAACTATTCATTTGAGTTGTTTATAGCTCACTTTCTTTCCCCCCAAATTGTCATTTTAAAAGTTTTTCATCTAAGGCTAACAGGGTAACACTTTTTTATAAGGTGTTATTTGTTAACATTAATTAATGTATAAACTAGTATGAACAAACAATGAACAATACATTTATTACACTATTTATTAATCTTTAATAAAAATGCAGTCGTTCATTGTTTGTTCATGTTAGTTCACAGTGCATTAAGTAATGTTAACAAACTAAAGATTTATAATGCATTCGTAAATGCTGAAATCAAAATGAACAAATTAATAAATGCTGTACATCACTGTACATTAAATAAGGGTAAACAAACAAAAACAAAATGAACCACACATTACATGAAGCCCACATTACAAGTATTTATAATAATTCTTTGGTTCATTCCTCAGAAATAAGATATTTGCCTGCATGTTTACTGATCCCTTTATCTGAATCAAGCCTCCAATGTCCCTCCATCTGTACAGTAAAACAACTGAGCAAATAATCACATGCAGACAATGTTTGTACAGATATTTTTTAAATAATTTAGTCACATTTGTAAACACATAACATGGACTAATGAACCAGTTGTTTGTGCTGCAGAGTAATTGTATTTGCTTGAGTGAAAGCCACAGAAAGCTGTTCTATGTATACAGTGAAACTGTTGAGGAGAAACTCTGTCATGATTGTCTTTCACTCCAGTGCTTGAACATTGTCAATATCAGATAAGATTAAAGGGACAGTCAGTGGACGTCCTCTCGCAAATATTCAGGATATTCACTGGTGTAGATGATCAGAGCATGTCAGAGCTTTCAGTCTCTAGTAGTCAAGTAGCAAATGGTTAGACTTTCTGTTTGGCACATCAATTTATTTTTTTGAAATTTCTCTTTCACTTCAGAAGAAAAGAACTGAAAAAGCTTTTTTCCCAGGTTATGAATCACCCTTTCACTTTTACTACCTGTTTTTGTCTAACACTCTATTCTTCCTGACACACATGCAAGCCACACAGAAAGATTTCATTACATGAAAATTGCCCTCATTTTCCCTACTTGTATTATAATTTTGTCGGGATCTCCATTCTGTACAAATGTCAGCTACAACATTTGGCTTCTAAATTATCTTGCAAAGGTTATTTTCCTGGATGACATTCATTATTCTAACACACGCACACAACCGAGAGAGGACAGAGAAGACGCAGGCTACCTGAAACCTGCTAAAGCTCCCACGCTAACCAGAGCGTGCATTTGCTTGCTCATTATTTGGGAGGCAACGCTAAGATAAATTATGCTTTTTCTAAACTTACAAGACATCTACATTCAGGGCCATTCAGCTCCAATGAGAAAAGATTAGGAAACAATGGTCAAGGAGATGAAATGTCAATCATTTTTAACAATGGATGGAATGTCTAATGACTGTATGAATGATGTAAAATAAAATACATATTTAATAATTCTGAAAAAAGTAATAGTAGCACTTTGTAATAGTTACATTTGTTAGCATTAGTTAATGCATTAGGTATCTGGAACTAACAATAATTGGTTATATAACCAACAATTAAACAGCATTTACCAAGAAACATTGAACTATGGTTTGATGTAAAATTATCTTTGTTCATGAGTCATTTTAAAGTCCTCATGAAATCAAAATTCTAATTTTTTTAATTTTATTATTACGGTCAATATCACCGTAGGGTGCCTTTTGGTGTCCTGTACATCAATAACTAATTTGCCATAACATAAAAATGACTATGAAAGCTAAAAACATGCTCAAATGTGTCTTAGGACATCAGTGTATCATCACGAGCCATACAGTTTATTTTGGTTTAGTCTGTGTTTTTACTCTAAAAGATTTGGTGCCCATTGACTGGCATTATATGACTGACAGACTGCAATGATTTGAGTTAAAAATCTTTGTTTGTGTTCTAGTGAAGAAACATTGAAGTCACCTACATCTTGGATGGGGTAAGCAATTAAACATCAATTTAAAATGGGTGAACTATCCCTTTAACTATTATTAATTTGAATTTGACTAATTTGACTTCAAAGTTTAAAAATGTAGAAATTCACATTAAATGGGTAGTTTCTAGGGCTGTACAATTAATCAAAATTCAGTTTTGATTTCAATTTCAGTTTCAAACGATTATGAAAATACAATAATCGCGATAAAAGGATTATTGCTCCCGATTCTGCCCCCTTTCCAGTGGTGCACTTTCGCTCCTCCATAAAAGCCCAATTTCACATGCAAATCAGTAAAATCATGTAATGTGACTTAAATGGGACATGCTTGATTTATTCATGTTTATTCGATGTTTTGTTTTTAAAAGCACGAAAGAGAATTTGCACTGTTCTGTGTATGCGTTCAGAGACGGAACAGAACACAGCCAACACTTCAGAAGAAAAGAACTGAAAAAACTTTTTTTCCCAGGTTATGAATCACCCTTTCACTTTTACTACCTGTTTTTGTCTAACACTCTATTCTTCCTGACACACATGCAAGCCACGTTTTTAAAAGCACGAAAGAGAATTTGCACTGTTCTGTGAATGCGTTCAGAGACGGAACAGAACACGGACAAGTAAAGTGAACGTTTAGCTTAAGATGTTACCTAAATGGTCAAATACATGCAAATATATAGCAAAATGCAGCGTTTGGTGATTATTTGCGTAATCCTTCGTCAGTTATGTCTCAAATTAACGTAAACTGTTGAGAATGAAAATACGTGTGTAACAGTATATTGGATCTGTGCAGCTCTTAAAGCGGCCACAAGTAATATTCCTTCTGCCGTCTCTGTGGTTAATGTTAATCAAACAACAAAAGACAAAGACAAAATCACTCAATGCTCTTGAGAGGGACTCAAATAAACAAAAGGATGTTTAATTCTTACAATGAAGACTATGCTGTTTTATTTTACATTCAATTAATTACATTAAATTTCCATTTGTATTTTTTTTCTATTGTATTGCTATTTTTAAATTAATCAATAATATTAAGTTCCAGACCCACTCATAATCGTGTTAAATAATCGTGATTACAATATTTTTTGCCATAATCAAGCAGCCCTAGTAGTTTCCATCCAAAAATGCAGATTCTGTCATCATTTACTAACTCTCATGTCATTTCAAACCTGTATGACTTTATTTCTTCTGTGGAAAACTACTGTTAACAAATTTAACCTAAATAATGGTACAGTATCAGACGATATGAATTTTATTCTCCATGCAGATAAAATAAAGGTGAGAGATGTTTATATTGTTTTAAAATATTGTATCAGAGGTTTCAGAGATTGAAAGTGTTTGAAAATAGGTCACTGATGATATAAGCATGTGTGTGTGAAAAAGCTAAAGGGAGACGGAGCATGAAAGTGAGTATTAGAGAAGGTTTGGCTTAGAGAATGTGTGTCTGAAATGGTAAGTGTTGGTAATTGGGGTGTGTGTGTGTGTGTGTGTGTGTGTGTGTGTGTGTGTGTGTGTGTGTGTGTGTGTGTGTGTGTGTGTGTGAAGGTCCCATTGCTTGCAGTAATCCCCTAAGAAATTGGTTGGTAGAGAAGGAATAGTAGTAGTCTGATATAAGCTTTAAATTAGAACACACAGTTTACAATGACCTTTCCTTGAAGCATGAGGTTATCATTTTTCATTTCCTCCTGTACAATGGGTCAACTGGGTGACTCACAGGTGATGGTGTCTCAGTGGGTAAGGCCTTTACATTGGTTACCACGGTTCGACCATCCTCTGACCACTGCTATAGTGCCGAGACACCGTATTTGAATCTACCTCAGTGTTCCCAAACTTCTCTTCCCCCAAGACCATTGTAGAGCAGTGATTTTAATGCCAGGGGCATCACTAGACCCTTTTTACTCCACTACAGCTATGCCCCAGTAAAATATTTGTCTGGTGATGGAGATCACTGCACAGCGACATAAGAATCATATTCCCAGACAATATTTTAGCAGCTATGCCAAGTGTTTTCCTAGTTGTTCAGAATCTGAACCAATGCCAAATTTACAAATCAGACCTTTAAATCGTTAAAATGCGCTCGTAGAAATGTCTAAAATTGTTTATGGTTCAGTTTTTCCATTGTACATGCAGCTTGTGAATGTACTTCAGGTAAAGAAAACCAGGCTCATGAAAATACATGATTCTATATACATTTATGCAACACCGTAATTACGTACCTTACTGCACGTTTCGTTCAGCCATGCTATTTTAACTTCCTCGCAGATTGGAGCTGTTTTGTCAAACCATAGTTTCACAGAGCTCGTACCAGAGCACTTCATTACTTAATTGCAATGCCGTATTGCCTGAGCTACCGAGCAAACCTATAGAATTAGTGAATATGACCAATGACTTGTACATACATTATATGGACAAAAGTATTGGGACACCCCCTTCTTTAGAACAGAGAAAGGCACTTCCAAAACTATAGTAACAAAGTTGGAAGCATTATTCATGTATTTAAAAATTGTATTTCCATCTCTGTTGCTTCAGTTTGGAAGTGTCTAGTCTCAACCTCAGACGTCACGCCCACGGAATGTTGGCTAAACGTCTGATGCATATAGCACACTTATCTGGAAACACTTTGGGAGTTTCGAAGTCGTCACAGGATTGGTTAGATTATACAGGATTTCCGGGAGACATGTGTGTTGCGTTCTTTAACGTTCCGTCTGGAAACAAAAATGCCGTGGCGCCCAGCTCCCTCACAAATGAGAAATTCGTTGTGTTTACAACTGTGATGACGAGCGCCTATTAGGATCAACTAAAGGCTAGAGTTTGAAAAGAAAGTGAAACATGTCAAGTTCACGGCATAGAATCTTTAAAATAGGTCCGAGAGTTTCACACATCGGTCTGTTATTGTGGCAACATTTCCACGCCCGTAAACATGACGCGGAACAAAACGAAACGCGATTGATTGTACCTGTCAGTCATATGGCCCAATGGGCGGGCCTTGGCCATTCAAAGCGGCCAAAGATTCCAGACCTTCGGCCGTCAGTCTGAAGGTCTGGCTACGCGAGACTAGGAAGTGTCTAAAATGACTGTACCCATATGCACACGTCATTGGTATTTGGTCTAAGTTTTTGGCTCAAGGTCTGCATTTAAAGTCATATCAGAGGTGTTTAGCTGGGATTAGGACTTGGCTTTATGCAGAGCAGTCAAGTTCTTCCACACTGACTGAATCAAACATTTCTCTTGGCAATATAGTGTATCAGTTTTCAAATTATGCAGGATGTTTTGCAGTAGTTTTGAAGTCATAACATAATATTCTGCAAGTAATTGTGTGAAAAATAGGCTTTAATAATCTAAACTCTGTACCTGCAAATCATACTTTCTGTACAAAGGAATAAAAGTTGTCTGCGTTTTACTGCATCAAGTATTCATTTAAACTGGAAACTGCAGTGATTCGTACATATAGGTACGTATTTGTCAATTTTGCAGAAATGTATGTTTTCAATAAACCTATGTTGCGTAAAGACAATTAATATCCATATAATAATATTACAATATGAGAATACTTGATTGGAGCATGTGCCCGAGTGTTAATGAAAACTCTCAGAATCAAAGGTACAAAAGCAGTCACTGGGGCTGTACCTTTTTAACAGGTACACTTTTGTACCTATAGGTTTTAATATGTACACTTTAAGTACTAATATGTTCCTTTAAGGTCCCAAAATGGACCCTTTAGGTACAAACATGTACCTTTTGAAGAGGTACCACCCCAGTGACAGCTTTTGTACCTTTATTTCTGAGAGTGGTGGAATTCCAGAAATTAAAACAGAAGCATTAGAATCACAGTTGTCTTGCATGACCGCACCAAAATATAGAGGAGAGAAAGCCACTGAATGTGAAAATAGCACAGCAACAAAGGAAATGCAGGAAATAATAAATGAAAGGTAAACAAAAAGAGCATATTATGTGAAACGAAGCAAAACGAATACTAAACATGAATTAAAGAAAAGCAAATAATAGAGGCAAACAAATAAGAGGGAATGAAAGAAAAGAAGGCAGCAGGGGAATAAACAAGCGGTTAAAATCTATAAATCTGCAGCCGTTCATTTTCTTATGGGAACCGTTTACGCCAGAAATAAAAAGAGGAATTTAAACTCATTCCATGGCGAGCGGGAAACCAGAAATGAAGGAGACACCGCACAACAAAAACATTTTAGTCTGGGTTTTCCCAATAATGTTGCCACATTTGCTCTTATGCTGATCATCTTAAATAACACTGTGCTTTATTTCACAAAGTTTCTTAAACAGCATTTAAATTGCTTGTTGTTATGTAAACATAAAGTGCATTGTCAAGGGTCCTCTTAAATCCAAAAAACAGTGCTGCCAATCATGTTATCTTGTTAAGACACTGAACGTTCTTAAACATTAATAAATATAGTAAAAAAAATAAAAAAAAAGTAATTCTGACTTGTATTTTCAGAAATGTTAATGCATAACCTACAGATATGCTCCTTTGGTCAGAAATTCAGATGCACACTGAGCACATGGAAGAAGATTACAAAAACAATCACAGTCACATTCAAAGATCATCTGGTTTGAGGTGTAAGCACTATATAATTGATATTTCATCTATGTAATATGACTGTCAAAATGGTTTAACTTACTGCCTGTCAGGTTAGTTAACATATATTACAGGACAAGCTTAATGTAGGACTATTGTTTTAAAAGGTGATTTTTTTTTTTACTATGAAACTTTTTTAAGCTTATATTTTAACGCGTTTGTTGTATTCTTAAATAGTGTATACTGCTTTGCAATACTCATATTGAATTCAAGGGATAGTTCACCCAAAAATGCAAGTTACCCATGATTTACTTACCCTAAAGTCATCCTAGGTGTATATGATTTTCTTCTTTCAGACGAATACAATCAGAGTTATATTTTAAAATGTCCTGGGTCTTCCAAGCTTTATAATGGCAGTGAATGGATACTGAGCTTTTGAAGTCCAAAAAAGTGCATCCATCCATCATAAAAAGTACTCCATACTAGGGATGGGCGATATCTTATCGTTTGTGATATACTGGTAAAAATTCTTCCCACAATAAGAATTACTCTTCCCATGATAATAACGCTAAAGTCTAGTTGTTGACATATTTCTGTGTGCGACAGCGCAGAGTGACATGGTGAAAGGCAGACGTGAAACTGAGTAGTAGTATGTCGCTAAACTAAGAGCTCTTTCTACAATCTGGAACTGGTCAGGGCTGTTACAGTGCAACAACAACAACAAAAAAAAATCATCCTGAGCCTTGAATAAATGTACTAGAGTAGTGTGCAATACAGTTTTGCATGTGTATGAGCCTGTTTACAAACCTGTTGTCCAACAAAGATATAATTATATGCTTATAAGCATGCTTTTTTTTATCCAAATTAACTTCATAACATAGTCGAGCATTGCATTATAAATATACTTTATCCATATAAAAATACCCAAAATTGCTTGAAAAGCACAGACAAGCCATATAGAAATTTCCTGAAGCAAGAGAGTGGCATTTCAGCAGATGACGTAGAATGTAGACATAGCATAAGCTCTGGTGAGATAGAGAGAACTAAGTGTTGTTTACAGCAAAGGAAAACCAGCCTCCTCTTGGTTTATATCGAAATCCTCCAACATTTTCACACTTTCCAAATCCGTGTTTTTTTACTTCTAATTTGTGACCAGTGTTTTCTTTCAGTGTTTGTTTTGTCACCGCATCCTAACAGTAAGCGGAAACTAGAGATTACGATTTATAAAGTTTTATATATGGATATTTTTCTTACACAAATGCATCGATTCATTTCAGAAGGCCAAAACTTCACTTCCAGAACAAAAACGTTTACGGTTATTTTCTAAAAAAACAAATTACAATTTATATACTTTTTAACCTCAAATGCTCATCTTGTCTAGCTCTGGGTCAACTCTGTGTGTTCCTGTTCAAGACATTTAGGGTATGTCGAAAATCTCATTTTTTTCTCCAACTTCAAAATCGCCCTACAACGCTATTTTACCTTTTTTGTAAAGGGCGTTTGATCTTCTTTGCATGTTCACTTTGTAAACACTGAAGTTGGAGGAGAAAATGAGATGGGAGTTTTTTAGCCTACCCTAACTGTCTTGAACCAGAATACACAGAGTTGACGCAGAGCTAGACAAGACGAGCATTTGAGGATAAAAGTATATAAATTGTCAAAAAAATGGGTTATTAATCACTCTCTCCAGATCGTTAAAGCTGCAGTTTCCTTCAGTAACGAAACACCACTCTTGCTTGGAGATAAACACCAGTTCTGTTGCGATTTTTCATTGTTTTTTGTAAAATATAACAAAAATATTGACAAGATTGTTTGAAATGTAGGCTACATTTAAAATGTAAAATGTTCACTTAATATTTCCTTTTTGTTGTACTGTAAAATCAACATTTGGAATCGTTTGGATATTCAGAGAATTTCGTTCTTGCTCTTATTTTGAACATGGAAAAACAACTTGCACAGGGCATGTTTCTGTATCGAAGCAAGTTTCTTAAATAAATCTCTATTTACAGTCTGCGTCAATATTTGTTATTCATGCTATTAAGTGCTACAAATCTACTTTAAAGATACAATGAACAGCAGCACGATTTTCTAAAGCAGCATACTCTGCGGGCATCATATCATACGCATGCTGCTGGTGTGGATGCAGTCAGCTTTAACTGCAAAAGATGAGGTAATTTGATATCTTTTGACTGTTCATGGCTCTTGTTTTATACTAAAAGCGGTATTTTGCTTGTCAAAAATACATGCTCCATTTAAATGTTACTTTAAATTGGGGTAGAATTAAATGAATGGCAAAGCTTTTTCACGTACCCCCTTCTGTCCGCCTGTGTGCTTCCTCAACCGCAGTGGTATGCGCACCCCAGTTTGAGAACCACTGGTTTAGGGCCCTTTAAAGCTGCATTTAAACTGAATTTTGGAAGTTCTAACTTGGTGCCACCACATAAGTCTACTATGTGGACAGAAATCTTGAAATGTTTTCCTCAAAAAAATATTTCTTTTCGACTGAGGAAAGAAGGACATGAACATCTTGGATGCCACAATGGTGAGTAAATTATCTGTAAATTTTTGTTCTGGAAGTAAACTTCTCCTTTAACTCCCCAGAGCTGTGTGGAGTGCTTTTTATGATGAATGGATGATGATTGGACTTCAAAATATCAACACTCATTCACTGTCATTATAAAGTTTATCATCTTTGGGTAACTTTCATTTTCGGTTGAACTATCCCTTTAATAGCTTTATTTTGTGTACCCCTGTCTCAAAAAACAAGGAGACAAAACAGTTTAACTTGCATGTCATAGGCTGATTGATTAATGAACATTTAGGTACTTAAATAAGGATACTTTCAGGAAATGTGCATTTATATGCTACTAACATTCTACTTAGTGCTTCTGGGAAAAAAAGAAAAGAAAGGGAAACGCAGGCCATAAAGCTTCAATACGATTCAAAACTTCCCGAAACTAGCTAGGTCAATCCAGGACTCTCAAACAGCAGGATATTTACTGAGACACTTAGTTTTGATTAATCATTGCCTTGTTATAACTCCTTCAGAATCAGCACAAACCTTTCATACTGTAGCTTTAACACTTTTGGAAGTGCTGCTGTTTAGAAAGAGATGTGTGTAATGAGGCTTGCAGTACATCAGAGGATGCAAATCTGAACAGAACAGCACAAATATAATGCGGTAGCTGTCACTTAATACTGCAAACTGAAGCTGAAACTAAGATTTGAATGGAGAAATGTTGATGTCGGAACTAAGCCAGAATGACAAATAAGAATCTGTGCATTTCTAAACAAAACAGACTGTGGCTTACTTACATCCATTATTAATAAGCAGGATAATTACCAACTTGTTCTGAAACCTCAACATTGTTCTAAAAATGTGAAAAACATTGTACTTGGCATCCGAAATGACACAAAGTATAGGCCGGACACAGTTCAGACTTCACAAAGTAGCAAGACTGGCAATATCCAAGGGAGGCAATTGAACACCATAACAGGATAACAAGGGACAATGCCCAAAGTCTAGTCGAGTCTGCTTTTTTATTTATTTATTTGTTGCTGCAAGGGATGTGAAACTTGTCAAAACTTTGTTACATAAAAAGAAAATGTTCAAAGAGGTTTAACAGTAAAAAGGGGAATTGGGGGCACATATAAATAAGCAGTAATTGATAACTTGCTCATCTAACATGGATAAAAGACTTCTTAAATTAAAGCTGACATCTTAATTGTCCATTACTTAATAATCTTATCTTAAATAATTCCCATCTCTCCAACAGGCTATTTGGATTTGGCTCTGAAGTTTACCAACTACAACATCATTAAAGTGCTCATAAAAGAGATGTAAAATTAGGGAATATTAATGGCTGCTTCACCTAATGAGGAACTATCATTTCAATGGAGAGATAAATGAGTTGTGGAGAGCACTGCAATTAGAAGCCAGTCTTCAGGATCTTGTATCAAGCCAGTCTAATGCTGAGAAGGATTCAGTGACCTATGAGAGGCAGAGTGTGTGTGTGTGTGTGTGTGTGTGTGTGTGTTTGTGTGTGTGTGTTTCTACTATTCATACAGTTTTCCAGGCAAAGACAAGCACCTCCAGGTTTTTAACACATATCATATTGGATTACACTGAAGAGAAGTACAGGTTAGATCAGGGACAGTTGTAGCATTCTTTGCTATAATATGTGTATCTGTGTTTTTTGTGCTATATTTATCGCAAACTAGTGTCTGCAACAATTTGTTGTTTTGAAATACACACAATTTAACCCTTAACACTTAAAGGTAACATAACTTGTGCTTAATGTAACAAATTCTGTTCTTATAACCTACCTCACTATGGGGGTAAACTGTAACAGCAGCAGAGCTGGGTAGATTACTTACAAATTGTAATCAGTTACTGATTCCAGATTACATGACAAAAATTGTAGTCAGTAGTGTAATCAGTTACATTGCGTATTTTAGGTAATATAATCAGATTACTTTTAGAGTACTTTTGTTTTAACTTGTTTATCACATTGATTTAAATAGGATTATCTTGTAGCATAATGATGTAAAAAATGCAAAGAGTAAGAATGTTCCATTCATTGTAATTTACAACATGAAGTACATTAAACATTATATTACATCAAGGTTTCCCACACTAGGGTTCAAACAGGAACTGCAGAGTGTTTGAGTTTAATGAAAAGCTAACAGTTAATTAAATCATTAAAAATAAATAAATAAATGATTTTAAAACAAAGTCCTTTTTGAGAAAAGTTTCTTTACTTATATTTGCAATGTCTCCGACAGATCATACAAGACCAAGGCCAAGATTTGATGGATGACGACTGTAATGGCGGTAAAGACAATTGCAGTGACATACAGACATACAGACATCATTAGACACATGCAAATCCATTATTATTAGTGTGCAAATAAACAGACCGTGCTCTCTGCTAGCTTTATCAGCACATTTCAGTATGATCGCATTTCTGGCAAGTGTTTTATAATGGACCCTCTCTGAAAAAGCATGTTTGTATAGGAGTTTGATAGGTCAATGGTGTTTAAACACTATGTTTCCGAATTTCCTACAGTGTTTTTGTGTCAATCGGAGTAATTGTTTCTAAGATATTGGCAAATGTTTTTTATTGGCATTGGTGACACTCAGTATGACAGAGGAACAGCTGCATTCAGATCACCAAATTCAGAAAGTTTTTATTTACATTTTTTTATGTGTGTTTTGCTCCGTTTAATAATTCTGAATAAAGATCTATATATAAGTTAAGGTGACTGGTCTGTTGGCGTTTCTGTGTGGTCCTGCTTGGTACTACAGCTTGACTTGTAGTTATTTATACAGTCGTGGCAAAAATATCAGCACCCTTGCAGTTCTGTCAGATAATGCAACCCTTCTCTCAGAAAATTGTTGCAGTTGCAAATGTTTTGATACTCACATGATTATTATTATTATTTGTTTGTTTGTTTGTTTGTTTGTATTGGAAGAAAAAAAGCCAAATCTGATACAATTTCACACAGAACCCATTTGGTGGCACCCCATTTGGAAAAAATTACTGAAATCAGTCACTTCCTGTAACCATTAATGAGTTTCTTACACCTCTCTACTGGAATTTTGGACCACACTTCTTTTGCAAACTGCTCCAGGTCATTTCGATTTGAAAGATGCCTTCTTTCAGCTGCTATTTTGAGATCTCTCCACGGTATTCTATGGGATTCTGACCTGGACTTAAAGCCTGTACTGATGTAATCATATAGCCGTCATCATCCCGATTTAAAATCCTAAATATCAAACATGTTTGATATTAATCAGGGTGGCCCCAATTTGTGTGTGAGCAGATCTGGAGGTGCAAGGTTCGATCTGTGACCGCCTCACATTACCAGATAATCTGTGCCGAACATCGGAACCAATCGAGGTGACTGACAAGATTTTTGCTCCGATTCTCGGGAGGGGAAAATCGGGGATATACCAGGCTAAAACTCCTGTAGTGTGAGCCAGGCCTTGCCTATGGCAAAAATATTATATCAAAATATTATATATATATTTATATATATATATATATATATATTTTTTTTAATCACAATTTTATCACAATTCTTTGTCATGTTGGTTTTACTATTTGGCAAGTTGTCTGTGCAGTACTGCCAAAATAATTTCCCTGTTTTAAAACCAAAAAATAAAAATAAAAAGCATGGCAGATGTTTAGGCCAAAGTGGGCAAAGATAAAAATCTTTGTCATTATTTTATCTTTGTTATTAAAAAATAAGAACAAAGATAGGCATGTTACAAATATACATAATATACAATTATATATCAAACAAACAGTTCTTTAATTTTCAGGTGAATTAAAACTGAATTAACTAAAATATAAAAATAAAACTATAAACACTATATACACAAATTACACACTGACTCAGTCGTGAGTGATTTTTCTTTGTGTTTTGTTTTATTAGCCTACCATCACCAAAAAAATGACAATTCTGTCATAATTTACTCGCTCTAGAGTTTTTTTAATATATAAAACTTATTTTTTAGAATATGGGTAACCAAACAGTTGCTGGTCCCCAGTTACTTCCATTGTATTGTATTTTTTTTTATCAAAGTCAGTGGGGACCAGCTACTGTTATCCACATTACTCAAAATATCTTCTTTTATGTTCAGCAGGCGTGCTTCAGGCGTACGTGTTCACAAAGCGCATGCGTGCAGACGAAATAATGTTATTTAACCCACAAGGCTAAAGCACTTGCAAATAATGTACTTTTGTGATTGCGAATAAGTGCAGTGTCCCGTGAGTGAATGTATGTCGTGTTGTACAATATATTGAGACAGAGACATGCTGTAGCACGATATTATGATGTTTTTTTTCAAAAGCAGATTGTGGAGACATTTTAAAATCGTCATATCGCACACCCCTATCTGGACTCATTGCTGGCCGTTTCAGAACTCGCCAGTGCTTTGTTTGTAACCATTTCTGGAGACACAGCTTTCTGACACCAACCACTAGATTGTCCATGTTTGTCCAAAAAAAATGTTCTCAAATCCACAGACAACTCTTTACACTTCTATCTTTTCTCCATGCTCAGTGTGACACACAACACAAAGGTTGAGTCAACTTTTCTCCATTTTAACTGGTTGCAAGTGCGATTACTATATTTCCCACACCTGTTACTTGCCATAGGTGTGTCTAAAGACAAATTACAGGTACATCACATGCTTGAAAAGCAATTATTTCTTACAATTTCGACAAGGTGCCAATCATTTTGTCCAGCCCATTTTTGATTTCTGTGTGAAATTTTATCAAGTTTGACTTTTCTTCTCTGTTTTTTTTTTTTTTGTGTTGTTCCATTGCAAACAAAAACAATAAGCAATTGCAATTGGAACAATTTTCTGAGAGAAGTACTGCATTTTCTGACAGAATTGCAAGGGTGCCAATATTTTTGGCCATGACTGTATAGAAAATAGTCTAAACAAATGTAACTTTTTTTTTTTCTCACAGACACAGCTGTTGCACTTTATACATCAGTTTATTACAATTATTACAAAGCAAAATGTTTCCATTTTTCTTGAAAAAAGCTAAGAAAATGTATTTTTGTAAGAATCATCCTCAATATTTGAGCTGGGAGTTGTGTTGATTATTCCAAATGTTCGCTTGCACATCCCATTTTGTTCAATCTTTGTAGGTCCAGCACAATAAAAGTTTTTTTTTTTTTTTTAAATATATGTGAACATTTTCAATAAATGTAATATCAAATTAAGATTTATATGATACCTGTTCTGTTATTTAAACTGATCACAAATCAAATTATAAAGCATTGTGGGTTCAAAAAGTGGTTAAACTGACCGTGTTACAACCATCCCCAGGTTCCCCTACTCCCACATACACACAGCCAGTTCACCGTTGTCCTTTTGCATAACACTGTTCCAAAATACTTTTATTACAGAAGTTCAAACCTGCTGTTCTACAACAATCAGTGTCAATCCTGACCTTTACACACACATGCCGCACAGTGCATGTTGCTAAATGTAATACAGAAAGATGAACCTGTAATTGGTTATTTGGTCTTTGTTGACCAGTAATTCCAAAAATCATCTCTGCCTCAGGAAAATATACTTCATTGTCTGAGGACAATGTGCAGAATTCAGTCTCTTTCATTGTCTTGAGGGGTTTTTTTCCCCCTTCTCATATTTCCTCTCTGCTTCTCTTCTGGCCGTGTGAGACGGACTTCATCATGTTACCCTTAATAAACCCAAGTCACCGCCATCTCTCTCTCTTTTTAGCTGTGCAATAGAGGTGACTCATCCACCGCTCGCTCTGCGCAGATAAGAACACTTGCCTTTTCATTCATGATTTTGACTAAAGGGGAAAACAAGCTCGAAAACAACCCACTGTCTTCGCGCTTTCACTACAGTGTGATAAACAGACCAAAAAAGCGGAAAGACGGAACAGATTTAATTATCCGTCATGATAAAAGAAGAAAAGGATGAGAGAAAAGCCCTTCTTTCTGTCCAGACGTTACGTATCCTATTGAGTAAGCTTATCACTGGCCTTATTGTGTGAAAGACGCACATCATTGAGATATTTCTGTACATTTAATGATCAATCCAGATGCTATCTGCGGTCATTTATACAATATCTATGTGCAAATTAAAGTACAAAACAGCTAGCACTCCTAGTGCTCTTCAGAGCTTTGGTAAAGCAGCTTGAAGCCGCTGACACACACACGAACACCTACAGGGTAAATACCTTAGTGTAGATATTAATATTTTCTGACACTGTGCGGTGGACACAAATGTTTCTGCTTGAGCGAGAGTGCATTAATATTTAGTGTATGTGTGTCTGTGGAACACACTCCCCTAATGCCATCTCACACCGAGTCCAGCGTTATCACTGCTGCACAATGTACTCAAAATGACATGCTCTTCAAAAACATAACTGAGGCATAGCGTTCTGCCAGCATTATGACTGCAGACAGAAAGAATGAGTCTTTGCTGGAGATCAATGTTTGATGATCAACAATTGCTACCCCAAGAGGCATAAACGCACACACTTGCGCGCAAACAGCATGAGGAAAGTAATTCAGCGTGGCTTTGTCTTGTCAGATCGTTTTATTTGCAGTTGAACGTATCTTCTCTCTCTGATAATGTTCTATCAGGACAGGACACCTTTTTGATATTGAGAAATGAGCTGAAGATGAATGGCAACTGTAAAACGACACTTCTTCTTGTATGCCAAAATATGCCCAACTGGCTTCATTAAATTCTCTAAAAAAAGAATTTACCTCACCTGGTTGTCTGTGAGAGTTCATTACAGGAAAAAATGTCCCTACATGATTATTCCAAGAAAGAGACGCTGCATAAATCGAGCCTGTGTTCATGTAATGTATCTTCAAGGGCAGAATTATTTCGATTATAAATAGATAAAAGCACCGCAGTGAACCGTTTTCAACAGGATTCGTTGTTGCGCATGATGTTACAAGATGTAATCAAATTGCCTGTGATACACACTACCATTTAAAAGTCTGAAGTCTGTAAGAATTTATGTTTCTAAAATAAGTCTCTTATGCACAAGGCTGCATTTATTTGATCCAAAACACAGTAAAACAGTAATATTTTGAAAAATTATTGCAATTTAAAATAACACTTTTCTAATTTGATATACCACCAGTCAAAAGTTTTTGAACAGGAAGATTTTTAATGTTTTTTAAAGAAGCCTCTTCTGCTCACCAAGCATGTGATCCAAGATAATATTGTGAAATATTTTTACTATTTAAAATAACTGCTTTAAATTTGAATACATTTTAAAATGTAATTTATTCCTGAAAATAAATTTTCAGCATCATTACTCCAGTCTTCAGTGTCACATGATCCTCCAGAAATCATTATTATCAGAATTATTATTTTTATTATTATTAATGTTATATTTTGAATATTTAATATTATTATATTATGAAAATATTAGAATGATTTCTGAAGGAACATATGACACTAAAGACTGAAGTAATGATGCTGAAAATTCAGCTTTGAAATCACAGGAATAAATTACTTATTTTAAAATATATTCAAATATTCAAATGTACTTTCAATCA
Organism: Cirrhinus molitorella; assembly: GCA_033026305.1. Taxonomy (NCBI): domain Eukaryota; kingdom Metazoa; phylum Chordata; class Actinopteri; order Cypriniformes; family Cyprinidae; genus Cirrhinus; species Cirrhinus molitorella. The sequence continues at coordinate 22,523,164 of CM065122.1, read as the reverse complement.
AATAAATGCAGGCTTAGTGAGCAGAAGAGACTTATTTAAAAACATTAAAAATCTTTAGTGTATGAAATCTAGTGTATGAAATGTAATTGAATTTTTAGCAGCTATTACTCAGTCTTCTGTGTCACATGATCCTACAGAAATCATTCAAATGTGCTTCTTTTTTATGCTCAAGAAGCATTTCTTATTATTATCACCTATGAACACAGTTGCCTACTCTCTTAAAGTCAGAAATATAAATATTTAGTAACCACGTTTTGAAATTAACACCTTTTCGTAAGTTATGTTCACTCATTAATTTTTTAGGGACGTTCATGCAAGCCAAATCTGTGCAGGTTTAGTGCAAATACTTAACTAGTGAGACATCATGATATTATGGAGTATATTGCAAAAACCAAACAAAACATATGGAGTGCAGGTATTCGCGAATACGTGAAGTCTGGTTAGACTAACTTAGGCTACGTTCACACTGCCAAAAAAAACAGATTTTTTCATTAAATGTGACCCAGGTGTGTTTTTTGCATGACAGTGTGAATGGCACAAACCGCATGGAATCTGATCTTTTACAATCAGATCTGAGCCACTTCAATAAGTGGTTCTAAATCCGATACAGGTCGGGTGATTCGCAATGCGACCTCAGTCTGAACAGTCAGATCGGAATTCATGCACCTTTTACGTCATTACTAAGGGGCCGTTCACATGTCCTTCTTTCTCCTTCTTTCCAAAGTGCTCTGTAGCTTGCGCTCCCGTGGCGCCTGCCATTGCTAAGCGACAATGATCTGCGCTCTCCATAAAGACGCGGAAGTTACAGCAAAGGATAAATGGATTTCCAGCACTAAACATCGCTTGCAGTAGCTCTGCTACTACATTTATTTAAAAATGGTTATCCCTGTAACAGCTATGATCAGATGTTCATCCATCTTGGCTGAGCTTTCAATGTTGTTACAGGGAAGGATGAAGCTGATTGGTTGTTTCTTGTCACATGACCTGCGGTATGCTTGCGGCATTCAGAAAAGTTTAAATGTTTTTATTAGGGCTGTCAAACGATTAATCGCGATTAATCGCATCCAAAATAAAAGTTTATGTTTACATATTATATATTTGTGTACTTTGTATATTTATTATTTATATATAAATACACACACATTCATGTATATATTAAGGAAAAATATTTTAGATTTATCTCTAAAATATTTATATTTATTTATAATCTAAATTGTATACAGGTATAAATATATATACATATAAATATTTTGTTTTAATATATACATGTATGTGTGTGTATTTATATGTACATAATAAATATGCAAAGTAAACACACATATAGTATGTAAACATAAACTTTTATTTTGGATGCGATTAATCACGATTAATCGTTTGACAGCCCTAGTTTTTATCTGCGGACATGCCTGAAAAAAACTTAAAAATCAGCTAGTTACAAATGTGATATTGGTTTCAAATAGCAGTTTAATAAACAATAAGTTAATATGAAGAGACTTACGTTTTAGACACCATATTGACTGTTTTTGCTTTATTTCGCCAAACACAGCCACAGCATTGTTTTGCGTCTCTGGGCAACATATGACAATGGTTCATTCAGCCATTTAAATGATTCGGATCAACTGCAATGACTCACTTAAGAGTCACTAGCTGCCATCTACTGGCAGTTTCAATTTCACATTTAAAGTATCTTTTCATTTTTTTTTTATAATTTCAAATATCAGTATTCAATGTTTTATGTTTAAAATATCAAAATATTATTCATGCATTTGTAATTGCAGGTTAAAGCATTCCATGTCCCTCTAAGCTGCATTAACATGTGTAAAAATATCTAAATGCCACATGATATGCAACTTCTGCACAGATGAATTTTGTTGATAATGATTTCATTTGTTTAGTAACACCCTAAATTTATTATTATTATTATTATTATTATTATTATTATTATTATTATTATTGACAGATTAAATGTAAGAATTTGACTCAAAAGATGATGCACGCTTCTAGAAAAAAAAAAGGCTTTTATAATGGAAAAAAAAAATGCCCATAAAAGGTAAAAATATATAGAATTTCAAAAACTTTAGGAGTCAGCTGTACATGGTAGTCCTTAAGATACTAGCACAATAACACACTCAGCAAAGAAATCTTTATCTATACAATCCAAGAAAATATTGAGATATATTTTTGTCATTATTGCACACTCCTAGTACTGACACAAAAGGCCGGTAAACATTTAGTAGCCAAATTGGCTGGTGAGTGAAAAAGTTAATTTCACTCCCTGTTAGTAACATTGTAAAAGTCTTTACTGCCACTTTTGATTAACTTAATGCATCCTTGCTGAATGAAGTGCTAATTCCTTTAAACAAAATAAAATCTTTATAATGGTAGTATATTTCAAATGAAATGAGGCAACATGCTGAAGAAGTAATTATGGAAGCTCATTAAACGTGTTGATAAAGATGGTATTTGTCTTAACTTCATCTGAATTTGAATTGCAGTAGCACACAGGAAAATGGAACTGAAGTCATGAATTTCATTAAGAAAAATCAATAAAAGTACAATGCATTATGACAAACGATAAAAGTCTTCAAGGGATAGATCCCCCCCTAAAATAACAATTACCCCACGTTTTACTTAACCTCAAGTCATGATAGGTGTATATGACTTTGTTCTTTCAGACAAATACAATCAGAGTTATATTAAAAATAGTACTGGCTCTTCAAAGCTTTATAATGCTAAGGAATGGAGGTTGAGATGTTGAAGCCCAAAAAAGTACATCCATCCCCTTATAAAAAGTACTCCACACAGCTCAGGCAGGTTAATAAAGGCCTCCTGAAGCGTTTCTGTAAGAAAAGTGTCCATACTTAAAACTTTATAAACCATAATCTCTAGTGTAATCTCAAGCAAATCCTTGTTTTGTACTTCTATTTCATGCCCGGTGTTTTTGTTTCACTCTCTTCTCTGCATTTCCATGTTCATCACTTCTCACTAGAGCTTACGCTATGCCTACATCTTGCATCTTCCATTGGAGTGCCACTCTCTCGCCACTCTTTTTATTTCTGGTTGAATTACTCCCTTAAAATGTAAAAGTTATATAGGCCTTATGGACAAACAGACTATTATATACAAACTCTTCATTTACCAGGAGGATACCATTTCCATTTTTTCTCAATGAGTCACTAAATTTGACTTCTTCCTGCTTCCTGCATGTTGTGGCTAATTCAATTCAAATTCACACCCATGAACTAAAATGTAGTAATTTTGTACTGCCAAGTTTGTATTTCTAAATTGTGCACAAACCTGGTATTTGCAGCATGTTTTTGTGTAGCCTATGTGAGGCAGAAAATTGGAAAGGAGGCAGAGACGGTCATTCTCCATAGTCTTTAACAGAGTGTTACAGAGTGGACAGAGATCCTCCTTTGTTATATCAGGGGGAAAAAAAATAATAATAATACGTTCAGACAGACTGTATGGTCAGGGGAAAAGAGCCATAGCTGCTCTCAGCGGACAAAACAAACACTCACACCTCTGTACAAATCTGAAGGGAGCAAATCCATTTTTCTAAGCCCTTTTCTCCAGCTGCCTCATACCAGCTTTTATTATCTGATCCAAGTTAAAACATTTATTTGTCAGTGTAAAAGTCTATATTTGAGGACAGGATTAGTGACGGGGATAGAAAGCACTTGGTTAATTAGACCTTGACACTTCTTCAGTATCAAATTGCTCTTGCGAAGTTCATGCAATATAAATATTCATTAAGCACAATCTTAAATGCAAACATTATTTTCGCTTCATCAAACATTCAGTGACAAATAATGCACATTTTATGTGGTCTAGACACATTCAAAACAGAGAGAAATGTTTTCAAAATATAAATAATTATGGAGAAAGTTGTTTAGTTCTGTCAATGCTAGTTACAAAGACTTGTCATTATTAGCATAACAGTCTGTTGGTGTTTAATTTACCTTACAGTCCAGTGACACCATGGTCTCCAAAAACTTGTTGCACTCCAAAGTCTTGAAAAGGTCCAGATGAGAGATGTTACGTTACCACCGCTATTTCCTGTCAGTACGGAAGTTAATTTTCCACCAAAAGTCAACATGATCTGTGCAGGATTGTGTGCATCACACAAGGTCCAACAGGTGAAAACAGATAAGAGGAGAGTAGATATATGTAGTAGATGTCCTACAGTTATTTGGTTTTACTACTTCATATGTCCTTATTATGCGATTATACCATATTCTGATTAGCCAATCGCGACATTTAGAGGTTATACAAATATTTAACCGGGTCTACTTTCATCTCGTATCACTCCGCGGAATCGCGCTCTTCTACTTTTATAAAACGCAAAATGGCATCTCATGGCAAATCTTGCATCTCAGTTATCCACTGTATTGAAAATTTTTGACTCCCATGTATTATGTATTGTATCCCTATGTACTGACTCCCAGCAAGGTTATTATTAGGCTAGTAGTAAAACTAAACGTACCTGACATTTATTTTCAGCTATGGCAATATTTCTCATTCAAATATACTAAAACTCAAATGGGAATAAAAAACGAATTCAAAATATAAACATAACACAATTACTACATTTTTAATAAAGTAAAAAAAAAAAACAGCATAAGCTGGTCCTTTGCTGGTTTATGTTGGTCCATAGCTGGTCATGTGCTGGTCCTGCACCAGCATAAACCAGCAAAGGACCAGCTTAAACCAGCATACCAGCATCAAAACCTACCTAATCAGCATATGCTGTTTTTTTTTTTTTTCATCTTGCACTTGCAGAATCTGCAAAATGTTAATTATTTTACCAAAATAAGAGGGATCATACTAAATGCATGTTATTTTTTTTATTTGACTTGAATAACTGACTTGAATAAGATATTTCACATAAAAGATGTTTACAGTCCACAAGAGAAAATATAATAGTTAACTTTTTAAAAATGACCCTGTTCGAAAGTGTACATACACTTGATTCTTAATGTTGTATTGTTACCTCAGCTGTGTTTTGTTGTTGTTGTTGTTTAGTGATAGTTTGTCCTGAACAGTTAAACTGCCCGCTGTTCTGAAAAGTCCAAAGACAAATATTAACACTCACTAATGCTTCAAAAAGCGATGCATTAAGAGCCAGGGGTGTAACTTTTGAATGGAATGAGGATTTTTTTCTTATTTTGACTAAATATCTTTATATATATTCTGTTCCCCAGAAGACAAAATAAGTTAAATATATCCTGATCTTCAAATTTAAAAAGTTTTCAAGTGTATGATCCCTTCTATTTTGGTAAAATAATTAACATTTTGCAGATTAGCAGAAAAACAATAATAGTGTATAAAAGATACTACAATAACACTGCCTCAGAGGACTTCAGTATCCATATTACTGTAATATTGTTCACCAACTGTCTCATACATTGTATTGGATTTGTTCTTTTCTTACCCTTCAGATAATATACAGGTAAAAGTCAAAATAATATAAATTCAGATCAATAGTTATCTACTATGTATTTGGTCAGTGGCTGTGTAATAAGCAGGACAATGTACAGTCCCTTAGGCCCACAGAAAGTAATTAAGCGTTATAGAACTTTCTAGAAGAATGGAAAATTACAAGATGACAATACACTCCCATGAGTACCTAATCAACCCCTCACATAATTTAGTGCTCTTACAATCACTTTTTATTATAACACTTAATGAGTCTCCATGTAAATTACTATAATTATTTATGGTAATTATCTAACAGTATCTGTTATTATTTTATAATTGAGTACGTTGATGATGGAACTAACAAAGGCTAATAAAGAGTCAGTATCGGGTAGGCAGAAACACATTTGGTGAGCAGGTGTGAAGTCCTTTGAGAGTCAGTTACCGCTAATAGCACATTTTCTCCAGAGAGCAGAGACATGCCCCTAGCTCATCCATGTGATCAAAGAGACCCTAAAAGTAGATCATCATTTGCAACTAAGTCTTGAATATGTAGTCGTTTGGGCTAACAAATTATTTAAGGTGAACAAGATTAGCTTTTCATCACTATTAATTCTGCAGAAGAACATCATATGTCATGTAGAAGTGAGAGCATTAGGGTTATAGGGTGCAAAGATGCCATGCATATATACATAACACATATTTCACATAATAGGCTACATTCTGAAGCTATGGGATCATCACTTCATTTACACTCCTGTTGCATACGTATCGGTGGACTGAAGACAGTGATGTTGTCGAATGAGTCAGAGATTGCCATAGAGACACTGGCCACCCTGTCGTGATTCACCAAGCCATTATGTGCCCTCTTGCAAGGTGTGCGTATGTGTGTGTTTAATGTACATGCTTTTGTTGAAAGACTTACAGCCAGTTATTTTTGCAAGTTTTCAAAATTTCAAAATATCTAATATTATTAATTGTTTTGTAAAAAGCATTTTGATATTATGGTGATATTTTTGTTGATAAATATTTTATATTTAATGTTTTAAAAATTGTATATAAATAATGTTAATGGTAATTAATTTATAAATCAAATTAATTTGTTTGTTACACTAAAAAACATAACTGTTAGAAAATAAGAAAATTAAAATAAAACTAAAATTTTAACTAAATTAAAATTATTTCTGTTAACACTTAATTTCAGCAACTATTTTTTTTACAGTCATCAGTGTCAAAATCTTGATAACTTTTTTTCTGGGTTCTCTGATAAATAGAAAGTTCCGTATTTATTTAAAATATTTTGTAGCATTATAAATATGTTTATGATCAGTTTTGATCAATTTAATGTGTCCTTGTTAATAATAATAATTATTATTATTTATTTATTTATTTATTTAAAAAAATCTTCCTGCTCCCTAAATGTTTAGTATAGATACACTACCGAAAAGTTTTTGAACTGTAAGACTTTTAATATTTTTTTAAAGAAGTCTCTTCTGCTCACCAAGCTTATTTGGTCCAAAGTACAGCAAAACAATACAATTTTTAAATATTTTTACTTTTTAAAATAACTGTTTTCTATCTGAATATATTTTAAAATGTAATTTATTCCTGTGATCAAAGTTAGATTTTCAGCATCCAGTCCAGTCTGGACTCCAGTCTTCAGTATCACATGATCCTTCAGAAATCTTTCTAATATGCTGATCTGCTGTCAAAAAAAAAAAAGAAAAATTGTATAAATTAATACTTTTATCTAGCACGTGTGCTTTAAATTGATCACAAGTGATGATAAAATCCATTTATAATTACTACAAAAGATTTCTATTTCAGATAATTGCTGTTCTGAATTTTCTATTCATCAAACAAACTTGAAACAATTCTACTCAACTGTTTTCAACATAACAATAAAAAAAAATTTGAGCGACAAATCAGAATATTAGTATGATTTCTGAAGGATCATGTGACTGGAGTAATGATGCTAAAAATTCAGCTTTAAAATCAATTAAATAAATTACATTTTAAAATATATTCATTTATACAACAGTTCTTTCTGGTTCTCAAATCTGATTGGTTGAGAACCGTGAGACATTCTACTGGTTGCTACAGGAACGCCCTCTCACAATTTGCATCACTCCGTTTATTCTAGGTTTATTTTTCTTTTTGATTATTCACTGAGCTAACAGTAGAGTACGTTTACGAACCACATCTAAGAAGAAACAAACATGACAAACGACTGATTTTTTAATCAATATTTCATTTAAGACAATGAATTCTCGCGTCTCGCCAAAAGAGGGCGCCCGCAGCTTAATCATCTATTGATTCATTTACAACGCGCTCGTCCACGACTTTGGTAATACAACACAGGTACAAATTATTAAATCGTTTAACTAGGGTTTATACATCATTTCGGTGAGTTCAAGATAGATCATTTAATTTTACTTCTTGAACTGACCATTTCAAATGATTATTAAACAGCAAGCAAACTATGCAAAAGTGGCAGTGTTTCCGGTGCACTCATTACACTCCGTCGAACTGTTGTATAAACGCAATATCGCTCCCGTACTGGAGTGATATTGCGAATATAAACAGTTATTTTAAATAGTAAAAATATTTCCAAATTGTACTGAGCAGAAAAAAGACTTCTTCAAAAAACAGTGAACATCTTTTGACTGGTAGTGTACATTCTCTGAAATGATCATTTTCCTTTGAAGGTAAAGTGATATTGTTTTAAACATGTTGAGATGATGTGTTTACTGAAACACAAGACAAAAAGCTTGTTGTCTTTCAGCATTGTACACTGGAATGTTCTGTTGGGAATTACAGTCAGTTTTGAACACAAAACAAGCACAAATTGTTACATCACATCAGAATGAATGTAAATCAGTTCTTTTTTTCCTGAACGAATAGGGTTGTAATACTAAGTGATTCATCATTCAGCATCTAATTAGAGATGTGAGATGGTGTCTCTGACCCATCAGCCAAATGTCACAGACATGTCTTTCATAATCATGGGATGTGGACATGTTATTTTAAAGATTTTGGTCGGATTAATGTCTCTGCCGATGATGAGATATCGAAGAGTTAAGCATGGAAAACCAAACAAAGTTGAGGACGAAGAGCAGAAAGAGAAACAAAGAGATAAAAGGAGTGTCTGCTTGATTTAAGTATGTGTTTGTAATTTAAAGCTAGTAAATGTTGAATGTGAGTGTGATGTGAAAATAGTCAGCATTGTTTCTGGTTTGTTGATATATGTTTTGCACACTTGATTACGTGAAAAACATTAACCTTAAAGCTGAGCAAGGTTTATAGACAAGCTTGTGGCTGCGGAATTCTGTGTTTGTTAAATCTGTGAGCTGAAGCAATACAGACGAATATCTGAACTGCCTGCGTTATAGTTCACCTCTGAGAGCCTTAATCATTCTTTCCTCCGGCTCTTCTTTCGTCCTTTCCCATTCACCCCACAGCTTGCCGAGAGCATAGACAGGAGAAAAAGCTAAAAGAAAAAATGAAGTGACAGAAGCGGAGAACACACATGCACAGTGGGAAGAGTTTGTCCCCTTCCCTTTGTGTAGGTAAATGAGGCACAGAGAGAAAATAATAATTACTGTGTGATTCACTAACGGCTAATTCAATCTTAATTACAAGCAGGAACAGCTCTAAAATGTCCTGACACATTATCTCACCTATTGGTACACTTAACATTAGCACGCATTAGCATAGTGTTTCAAATAGTCATGCACTGAATCACCATATATTAGTGCCGGACACAAACTGTGAATAGACTCAAAATAGACTTCTTTGAATTTACCCAAGCAGTGCTTCTATACAGGATCTGAACATAACATCTGAAAAGATCAGGATGTAGGAAATCTGCCATTAATTAACCACAAGTGGGTAGATGGCCTATGAATAGCCTAATTATTCTTCTAGTCATATATTTGCCTTGTTCTACATTTGTTTGAACAAATGTCAGTATTTTGTATATACTATATAAACAATCAGCATTTAAATGAAATGTGACATGGCCATTAATTCATGTAACAGTCAAACCAAAATTTATTCAGACACCTTCAACATTTCTTACATTATCAAAGTTTATTCGCTGTAGTTTAGAAAATGGTATGAAAATGGTAACTGTTAGTATGACAATATTTACACAACTAACAATGCTTTGTTGACCAGTTGCCAAGCAATGATTAATTTTGTTCAGTCTGTGGTGTAAAAAAGGCTGCATTAGCAATTTAGAAAAAAAAAAACACTTGACATGGCTCAGGTCAAAGTGTCTGAATAATTTTGGCCCCAAATTTGTTTAAATTTGACTAGTGTTCCACTGTATGAAGAATTTTTGGGTATAATGTCACAGTTAACTTTATTTTGCTATCCTCACTTACATATATTAACTATAGTGTACTGCACCCACTAGTAAAAAAATATTAAAAATATATCTGGTGTCTGATTTTTGGTTGACCAAAAATGACTAAAGATGCCATTCTGGCTAATTAGTGTTAATGCGCCATCTAGTGGCCAATGTTAAACTACCTGAATTTAAACTACCTGTGTCTGACCAGAAATATATTCATAGAATGTTTCAAATATAAATGCAGTGTTCAGAATGGCACCCCGGGACCATTAAATGAAAATGTTTTTTTTTTTTCTCTGACGTAGATCTATAGCCCACTGTTTTTTTTTTTGTTTGTTTGTTTGGGGTTTTTTTTTTTCAAATACCATCGTTAAACTATGGTTATTGTTGCAAAACAATGTTAATTTGTGGTTACCGGTTTAACTACAGTAATGTTTTTTGGTTTTATTTGTAGTAAAAGGTTATTTTTCGTAAGGAACTTAATCGCCATGTGCAATACAGTAGAAAACCTTTCATTAAAGTTGTCCTAAAACCAAAACAATACCCGTTCTTGTCTTAGGACAACTTCGATAAACTTTTTTTGATGGACTTCAAATGTTGACTTTTGTAATGGCGGCAAAGCGATTTTAGAGCTAAACGGAAAATCAAAAGTTCGAATTACTTTTTAAAAGCAAGGTCGTAAGCACATTTAAACAACCAGTGTTATACTAGGGCTACTTATTTGAGCACATTATGCAGCTTGTATTTTAACCAGTATGAAAAAATACACAAACTAGGGCATTTCCTCAAGGAAATACCTGTGCTTGCAAAGCAACAAAAAAACGATAACTGTAATTAGACCAAAAAAAAAAACAAAAACACATAAATGAATGAGGAAAAGAAAGACTGAGATTGATGGTAATATGCACATAATAGATGCATAAACAGATAAAGCATATTCTGAGCCAAACATTCCCCAATCTCAAGACATCTTAACCAAATAACCAATATTCCCTGCTGAAAAAAAAACAAACAATAGAAACCATCAGAGAAATTCTAATGGTTTCCAGTACAACTTTTAAACATTAAAAATTGTTTCCTGTAGTGTGTTTCGAGACACTTTACACTAGGATTTATTGGTGCAAAAAAAGTGTCACTGAAATTTTGATGGTTGAATTTTGAATGCTCAGTCCCAATAGGAGATTTTTGAGAAATAATTATGAATTTATGAGGAAGCACTGTAGTGAATAAGTCGACAGTCTATGAGCAATGATCACGCACAGAGTAGGATCTGTGCAAGCATTTTTAGAGGTCACAGTGTTTTGTTGAAAAACTGGACTCAAAGTGTCATTTAAATTAGACCCATTCCTCTACTACCTTACCTCAGCTCCAGAGGGGAAAACAAACCATTTAAAACTACACAGCCCTTCTGTATACACAAAACAGACAAAATAAAAAAAATGAACAAAACAATAATAATAAAAAAAAGTTTTATTTACAGAGTCTGAAAGTATTTACATTGCTATTTATATTCCAACTGTAACCCAGAAACTGTAACGCTTCACAAGATTACAAATAAATGCAAATGAGCCTGTCACAATACACAATGAAAATGACACATTAGTGACATTTGAGGCCTATATGATGACTCTAGGCATCTGGAGAATGAAAAAACCAAGCATCATGATAAAACATAACCAGCCAAATGAGGCTTTGCTGAAAAGAGGACCTGTGTATGTTCCTCCTGAAGGCAGCACATGTTGCCATCTGGATCTGCACAATTACAGAGACAAGATAAACTGATGCAGACAACATACTTTCAGGCTGTTCAGGTAGGCAAACTCAAGTTACTGTGGACACACACATACACATGCATACTTTTTCTCTCAGTCTGAGTCACTGCTGCTGCTGGAGGAATCTGTTGACATGGCCTCGACATCATCTTCATTTTCCTTGTTATGACCAGGTGGCTCCAGGCCAAAATCGTTGCCATGGTGAGGAGGCAGAATCCCCATGGAAACATCAGCGGACTGCCAAGGATACTGTGGGGTTAGAATATCTAAAAGCAAAAGAGAAAGAAATCAGCAAAAAAAAGATCAACATCAAGGAAACATTTTGTACTTTAACAGAAAACCCACAAACAACAGTATTTGTATGTTAAAGAGTGAACCTGCCTGGTAATCTCCCAGCAGCCAGTGCGTCTCCAGGCAGGTGCCCGTTCACTCCGTTGGTGGACATGTTGCTCATGTTACCCAGTATTCCACTGCGCATCTCCAGGTCAGTGGGGTACGGCCTGCGGGGGTCACCTACACACACACACGCACATCATAAGCGCTTACAAATACGGCCGAAAATCTTTCTGAGGAAACCAAATGAAAGAACTGGACACAGAACAAAAAATTCTGTCTGTTTACCTGGAACCCAGTTGAGAGGAGCACACACTGCATTACTGGCACTGATCCTGTGAGCGTATTTGATGATCTCCTCTGAAGAGATGCTCCCTAGTGAAAACAAACAAAATGAGTAAGACAGAGAGAAAGTCCATTTTTAACTAGAGCACAGTATTTGATACTATGGTATATCAATACATTAAATCAAGCTAATAAAATACAATTACTTGCATCTCAGTCTTATTTCTGCTGATAATGCCCATATTTTCCAGAATACAAAACACCTTAATAATGAAAACATGTGATACATGCTGTGACTTGAATTTAAAGCTGCTTATATAATTACATTTTCTTACTTACATGTACTGTTTAGTTAACTTTTCATACGTTACGCCTGTCGTTTACACTACCCCGGCATGGAGACTTTTGAAAACACGGCAGTCTGAAAACTCTGGGGTTGCGTTTCAGTATAAACGGACCAAACCAGATTTTTTTTTGTTATGTTTTAAAACGAAAATGTTCTAGTGTAAATGCAGCCTAAATTTAAAAGATTTGTTGTGGGTGGAAACTAAAATAGATGTTTAAATTGTTCCATTTTTATTTACTGGTATTTTACACTATTTCTGAATGTAATAATAATAATAATAATAATAATGTCTTATACATCGATGCAACTTTTCTGCATTTTTTTTTCTCACAACAATGCAAATTTGACCTTGTGTGACTTATAATCAGGTGTGACTTTATTTTCTGGAAAATACTGTCATCATTTTAAAAACAGAACAATACCTTTTCTGGCCTTTTCAATTGACTTCAGCTTTTCTTTGGCTTGGTAGACAGCAGTGGCCTGATTAATTAAAAAAAAACATGATTATTTCCTGTTTAAAAAAAACTGATTCACAAATATTGTGAAAGACTGTGGGTTGCAATTTATTTTATAAGTGTCTGTAATGTTACAGTGTAAATACACAAATGCATACTGGTTAATATAAATTAATAAGGTTTGGTTTAGGTAATTCCTATAGTAAGTACACATAACAATGTTAACAACATTTTAAGTGTCCTCATTATACAAAGATTGTGAGCTCAAAGTAATCAAAATACATTAGTAATGTTCTTCGGCAATTTTGCAATTTCAAATGACCAATAATTTTTCTCAAAGTGCCTCAAATCAAACTCACAACAACACAATAGAGTGTTTTCACAACGTGTCATCAATCGGTCATACTGGTGGCACAGAATGTAAACAATGTCACTAAACAAAACTCGCATATTTTGCTGATTATAGCTGTTGAAAATGATTAATTATTGTCATGTTTGGGGCTGTACTAATCAGTCAGACCAGTACTACAGACTGCCAAAAGACTGACAAACATAATATAATAATAATTATTACTTCTCTTTACCACCTATTAACTTTAGTTTGTCAAAATATTGCACCTGCTTACAGAGAAGTCCTTCTCTATATAATTTAGCAGCTTCCCCGTGTTTTTTCCATGGTTTAGACAGCATAAATTAGCAAAACAATGTATTCAGTATAGGAGTGGGCGATATAGCAAAAACAGTGCTTTAATTTTCAGATGTATTTAGCAGTAGTACTGTAGAAGTATAAAAATAAAACTAGAACCCGACTGATTTACTGTTCTACCGATATTATCATCCGATATGAGCATGTTGCAGATATATCAGTATCGGTGAATATGCCGCTGATATGAACTTTTTTACGCAGATGAAATGATCCTAAATGGTGTAATTACTTAGTTTGTCCAGCAGAGCGCACTCCTTTGTTTGTTACTGGCAACCCATGTCACCGTAGTGTAGACATGGACAGATGAGCTCAAACTGAAATCCGCTGCTTAAAATTATCCGTGCGCCACCCACCCGCATGTATATTCGCTCGTCACATTACATTGATTCTAATTCTTAGTTTTGTAAGATGACATGCAGAATGGATGGCTATATTTTTATCAACAGACGTTAAAGCTGATCTGCGCATCACTGCACGTGTATGTGGTATCCGGAGCTGATCGTAGGAGTGTTTATATCAGCCAGGCCACATCCCAGAACTTAGTAATCAATACACTTTATTATTATAAAACTCAGCGTGCCGCCTCTGACATCCTTTTGAGTATGAACTCGCAGTATCTGGGGTGGAGGAACGGACGGGAAATAACACGATCATCAAACACATTTCAAAGTAAGCAGGCGCTACAGTCCTGACCGCATCACTGTATTTACTGGGTGTCTTTGGAGAATATTTGCATAATTCAATCCGTATACTGGTGTATACCTGCGTATACCCTGCAGTACACCACCGCTATAAAGAAAATAAACAATGTCCCCATCTTGTACTCTCAGGGTGAGCTTATACTCGTTTGCTACATTAGTAGGGCCCTATGATTTCCGCGATGCAGAAAACGCAGACGGAAGCACGGAATCCAATCATAAAAACGGAATTTACAATATGAAGTGGATTTTCACAGAATCTGTCATATTTTTGATGAATAAATAAAAAAACAGGTCAGTACACTTAAATCAAATTGCAATATTTTGTACCAAAGACTATTTTAACATGAAACCTCATGTTCGGTGTGTTCATTTGATTACCAAAATAATACACAACACAGACTTTGTGTAAAAAAGTTATTCATTTTAGATGTTTATCATTTATTTTAGATGTTTACATTTGGAAAAGCTGTGCTTCCTGCATAACTGTGCCCCTGTTGGTTTGGCAGTAGCTTGTTGCCCCACACAGTTACCTTGTTTATTTTCTTAATTTTAGTTTATATTTATATACTGTATTCTAGCCATACTTCAGTACCATTCAAAAGTTTGGACACACAAATGGGAAGCATTGGTACTGCACTATAAAATAGCCTACACAAAAAATATCGGCCGATATATCGGTATCAGTCTTTTTTTACTCCCTAATATCGGTATTGGCATACTGATACCATACCTCAAAAAACCCATATTGGTCGGGCTCTAAATAAAACACTACAAATTATTAATATACTAGTATTAAAATAATATTGATATTAAATATATTGATTCTTTATTAAAGCAACTGTATTAAAGTTAAGAGTAGTAAGTGCATTTTCTTTGTTTTGTTTTATTGGCCTACCATCACAAAAAAATGACAATTCTGTCATCATTTACTCACTCTTGGGTATTTCTTTCTTTTTTTTTTAAACTCTAATTAGGTTATTTTTCTGTTGAACAGAAAACTTAATTCGAAGAATGTGGGTAACCAAAAATTTTTCCCCACTATTCAGTGGGGACCAGCTACTGTTATCCACATTCTTCTAAATATGAAGAGTTCCGCTGCAAAAGCCTCTAAATCCACCTGACAACTTTCTTCAAAAATGCATTTTTATCAGGCTCCGATATATGGGTTTCTATGCAAGTAGTGGGACTTCTCATTGAGCTAAGGGTGGGATTTTAGCGTTTGAAGTAAAAGTATTTGATGGACGTATAATGTGTCCAGAGCATTCACTCAGTATCACAATCTTATTTTTGACAGAGATGGCTTTTAGGGTTTTGCATCGGAACTCTTCATATATTCTAAATATATTCTTTTGTGTTCAGCACAAGAAAAAAAAAAAACTTTAAATACTACGATATTTTTTCAAAAGCAGATAGTGGAGACATTTTAATATGCATACCTCACAGCCCTAATTCAGTAGTACATTATCTGTGCAATCCATGCTGTAGTTTACATCTGAGTATCTCAAATATGGCCGTGCATCCGTGTAACTGACCAAATAGTGATGCAAGTGCAAACCCTCTATAAGCAGTTGTTATTATTAGAAAATGATATCTCTACAAAATAGAAATCATAAAAAGAGTTTTTTTCTAACAATATCAGAATTCAAAGCCTAAATTATTCTTTAAAGTGTTTAAAACTGCTGATGGTTTGTAAGTCATAAAGCACGTTGGGTCTGTAACTGAATGTTAGTGAAATAAATGAGCACTGGCTCATGTCAGTTACCAGTATATGTTCGGCCTCTTTGAGTTGTTTCTGGAGCTGCTGGATATCGCTGTCTCTCTTCTCAACTTCCTTCTCCAGCGCCTGCATCTCCTGGTGCACTTTGCCCTGCTCCACTGCCGTCTGCATGAGCTCCTGGAACTCTTTATCTCTCTGTACTAACAGCTCCAGTATCTGCTCAGAGAACCAGCATATGGTCAATTCATGCACTACACTCTCATCTATCAATTCAGCAAACATAATTAATAGTAATACTAACTCCAATTAAATAGCTAGTGCAAAAGAATTTTAACTCCTGATACAAATGTGTCTTCTTCTTGAGATTTCAGTGTTGTCTCAATAACAAATTGAGTATTGTCTGTACTTGTTACGTGTGTAAACAGTGTCTGTCACCTCTGTGTCTTCTCCAGGCTGGGGCAGTTTCTGTGTCCGGGACAGCGCCAGCATCTCTATTAGCTCTCTGCAACAAGAAAATAAGAGAGCCAAAGAAGAGCTGTGTGTAAATTGCAGTAGTGTATGATTACATGTATTAATAGTAGTGAAAACTGTAGACTCGAGTGGACATATGACACTGTTATGTATTCGATTGTTATCTAATCCAACAACTGTTAGAAATCACTGGAAATGTCATGAATGAACCAGCAGTTTAATATATAGTTTAATTCTACTTTGTATCAGCTAAAAAATCACACATAAAAGACGTCAAAGTTACTTTCATCTAAATATGCAGAATATATAAAGACAAACCTGGATAAAACTTCAATATCATCCAGAGTGGATAAAAGCTTTTCTTTCGTTGGTTTCTCTGCCGCCGCCATGACTGTTTCTGCTCAATTGCGCATGCGTGAGAAATAAAAAGCAGACGCAGGAGTCAGACAGTGACGCCTGTTGGCAGAAGGACCACAGTATACGCTCTCAATAAAATACTATCTGTAGTGTTCATAATATGAACAGTTCTGGTTCTTTTTGTGTGATTTGGTACAACCTTTTTGGAGAGAGTTGCAAAACTGGTTATGTTCCAGGGATGTTGAATTCCCACCACTCGATGTGAAGGTAGCCAGGTTTGGTATTTTGCTTGAAAACAAAGACTTTAAATTTGTTATTAATTTCCTGTTATGTTTTGGAAAGTTTTTTATTCACAAGTGCAGATGGTTTAAATCTAAACCCAACTTTATTTAGTGGTGGAATGAGATAAAACTCTTACAAAAATCTTTAAAATTTGTTAAGAACAAGAAAGCCCTTAAATTTGACTTCTATACAGTATACAGTAGTCAACATTTAAAGTGGATCAAAAACTTTTCATCAAAGTTGTCCTAAAATCAAAACAATATTTGTTTTTGTCTTAGGACAACTTTGATTAACTTTTTTGATCCACTTCAAATGTTGACTACTATTTTCTGGAATATGGTTATGTACCTTGTTTGGTTGTAAAGTGATGCAAAAACAAACAAACAAACAAACAAAACAGTTATGACGGCAATGCCATTGTTATTTGGTATCGGTGTTGGGGAGTAAATTGTTACATAATGGTGTTACGTAATTTGCAAACAAAGTAATTGTAATTAATCTGTTACAGTTACAAAAATGTGTAATTAAATTATACTTATAAAAATGTTAACGATTACAGCAGGGGTTACATCTGAACGTGCATTAATATTTACTATTTCTTGTTATGATTTTAAATCTGTATTTTAACAAATTTGATCTCAATGTAAAAAGAGGCACTTAAGTCTGATTTTGTGTTGGCTGTGATCTGAAATTTAATTATAAAAATCTTAATTCAAGAGATGAAGGGTTTTGAAAGTTTAGATTGTCCTCATTTCTAAGCCACTTTGGATAAAAGTGTCTGCTAAACAACTAATGTAAATTTAGTAATCAAGTAATCAAATGTAATCAGTTACAATACTTCACTACTTATTACATTTTAAATAGGGTAACTTGTAATGCGTAACCAATTACATTTCCAATCTTCCCAACATTGTTTGGTACTCTGGTGCGCTGGAGATCGAGGATCAGCCAATATTCATTTTTGATTGCTCGCTTGTATGTATATAGATTTTTTTCTAAAGATTTCCATTTTTATGTGATTTAAGAATCACTAAAATTAGCACATTTTGCACTGTATGTTTTAGTTGTGTGATGAGTCCAAGAAAATGCATATTCTCACTTTCTAATGTAAATCATTGCGTAATTTGAACATCTAATCGCAAATGTTCATATTCCATGTGTGATTCAGATATTAACTATTTGTCAATAAGCAAAAATCCACTTGTTGTCACCTTTAAGTAGCTAACATTATTAATCTTGTTGTGAATAATTTAATAGTACCTTAATGACTTTAATTTTAGATAAAACATTAAAGATCTGGTCAGTGAGGTTCAGCATCCAGAACATTATTTTGTGCGAAGTATTCAACAAATACATTTACATATTTAATTGATATTAATAATAAAAACACCCTGCAATTGTGTTTTTGGTATACTAAACTGGTATACATAAAGTGTGCTAAATCGGAACAACTCAATTTATGCAATTTAATTTAAATAATTGTGTGGAAGTATTGCTGAAGTCCAACTAAATGCATAGCTACTGTATATTTGATTGTGTTAAAGTGGAACTATTGCAAGTATACTTCAGGTACACTTTAAATATCTTGAATTTAAAGACTGATAATATACAGAGACCATACAATCTTTATTAACAGTGATATTAAAACACATATTAGGCATAATATTAAGAAATGTGCATTGTGCGATAACAAAATACTCCAGATGAAGCTGAATTATAATTGTATATCAGTAAGTGATATGTCAATAAATATGTTAATGGATCTGAATTTTACTTAGTTAAAAAAAAAAAATTAAGGCAGAGGGCCATTTGTTGTTGTTGTTTATGGGGCTAAGCCCCTTATCTCTCCCAACCCTAGCAACACCCCTGGGACTACAAGGCCACACCATACACTATATATATATATATATATATATATATATAGACAATATTCAAAGCTTGTTGCTTTGGCTTATTTTAAAGCTTGTTTTGTCTTATTTTAAATAATACAAGCCATCTTGAGGCCCACCTGGAAGTCTCCTGTGGCCTTCCTGTGGGCCTTGGAACCTTAGATGACACCAAGGCTTTGTTAAAAGTGCTTGCCACAGTGGTATTTTCCAGGTTGATTTTCTAGTAGTTGTCACTAGAGGCAGTGAGAGCTTGATGTTCTGATCTGTCATGTGCGTCACACACAGACATAGCTGCTGATCAGGAAACTAAACGCTTTCAGTTTGCGCTGTCTTTTCTTTGTCGATCTCGCGGAAATAACAACTCAGAAACTTAAGTATGGTTAAAGTTTCTTTTAACAAGGCTCTTGCCGTAAAGGATCCAAAGAAAGAAAATCTCATTTCTGATGTACAGGTACTGTAGTTACTAACAAATCTTTCTGTATATTTACTTATATAGAATTGCGTAAGCGCATTTTAGGAATGTTGCGTTCAATATTATGTCGCAATTAAGTATTTTCATAGAAAAGCCCAGCTGTGTGTGCACATTGTTCTTATATTATCTTGGGAGAAGTATAAGGAGTATCCAAAATGCAGAAGTAAATGTTTCTTTGTTCAGGTTTGCGCATCAAACTTTGATCAGGTTGAGTTAAAGTGTTATAAAATGGCTGACGGCCCAAAGTTTGTCAAAGACGGGTAATCATTTTTGTAATCACAAATAACGTTACCCTGGTAGTTACCACAGTTCTTTTCATCTTATTAAATGTATATCTTGAAGTACCTGCCCTTTTTATATGAAGAGTTGTCTTAGTCCGCAAAGTATTTTTTTTTTTTTAATCAATCATGTGCCTAATTTTTATTTTCGTTTTTGACTTTAAATAATATTTTATGTCTTTAATTTGTATTTATTTTGCTGTATTTCATTTATATGTTTTGATAATCTTAATTTACATTTTGACTTTTTCACAGTGTTATTACACAGTAATTTTTAATTACACAGTGTTTTTATTCTTCTTTGATGACGATGGTTAGCTACTGATACCAAGGTTACAGAGTTTAAGTCAAAATAGTAGTTAGTTACTATATAGTATTTTGACAGAAACCTTGGTTACATGGTATATGTTTGTGAGTGTAATAAAATGTTAATAAACGTATAATTTCCTGGTATTGTTGGGTGTGAGACTGCCTGAACAGACTGTACTGAGCTGTGTGTGGGTGCGTGTTAGTTGGCAGCTGACACAGCCTATTGTTGCTTCACTGACTCTTATTATATCTGAATGCTGATAAAAAAAACAAAAACTAAAAACAAACAACAACTTTGTCTTCAATGACTATTTGATTTTGAGAAAAAAAGGATTAAATACCTGCTGAGATTAAACACATGGGATTCATGGGCCCTGTAACACAAATTTATAATAGATTTAATAATTATTATTAATAATAATACCATATAAGGCCAAACTAGATAAACTGACCAAATCAAGAGTAGATTATGGGCCAGTGGTGCTGGTAAACAGTAGGTGTGTTCCAGTTAACTAAGTGCCCTGCGAAGTGGAATTACCCTTTTGTTTTGTGAAATTTGTTTTGCGTGTGTGTTTTGTGAGATGGAAGCAGTAAATATGATTGTGTTTCTCTTAATGGTATTCTTTCAGACATAATTGAGCTGTGTTTTTCCACACAACACACTTCAGAAATACTCACTAACAGTCGACTGTTATATATGTGAGTGCTTTTCATGGGTTGTGAAAGACAGACGTGTTGAGACATGTTTAATATGTGCACTCTCAAACATGTTTATAATACAAGCAACTTTAAAGAAAATTATTGTATTGCATACATACTGCAAAGCAAAAATGTTAATTTCCCTGCTGTATCTGATTTGTGACCATGCACTGCAAAACCAGTCATAAGAGTTAATGTTGAGATTTTTTTAGATTTATACATTGATGTATGGTTTGTTAGGATAGGATAATATTTGGCTGAGATAGAGCTATTTGAAAATCTTTAATCTGAGGGTGCAAAAAAATCTAAATATTAAGAAAATTGCCTTTAAAGTTGTCCAAATGAAGTTCTTAGCAATGCATATTACTATCCAAAAATTACGTGTCAATATATTTATGGTAGGAAATTTACTAAATATCTTCATGGAACATGGCGTTTTCTTAATATCTTAATGATTTTTGGCATAAAAGAAATAATTTTGACCCATACAATGTATTGTTGGCTATTGCTACAAATGTACCTGTGCTACTTACAACTGGTTTTGTGGTCCAGGGTGACATTTGTAGTGTCTTTGAACTATGGTAAGGCACTTTATACAGTAAATGAAACATTATGATGAAAAAGAAAGAAAGATGGAAACCAAAGTACAAAATACAAGCATATAGCATATGTAAATATACTGCAAATTTATCTGATTTTATTGTGAAACCAGAAAATGCCTACTCAACTGTCAACTGGTCAAGGCCAAGGCCATCCAACATTTGCCTACGTAAAGGACTGTGTGGTTACATCAGTGTGCAAAAAAAAAAAAATCCACTACAGGATATTAGAATAGGTTAAACTAATTGGATTAAATAAGTAGGGCCCAATGAACCAAGGAGGTCTGAATGCGTTCGGTGACACTGTATCTCTGTCCCTCCTGCATTATACATGTTATCTGCGTCTCTTTTTATTAATCTGATAGTCACTTAAATTCCCCTTCTGCTATTCAAATAGAAACTGCTTGAATAACTTTCTCTTTCAGTTCATGTGTGCGCTTATTGTTTGAATGAAAAAGCAGTCATGTAGATTACAATTTAAAGGTTTCTTCCTTTTTGTGCTTTTTGCAGAAGTTGCTGACACCAAACTGTTTTAACGCCTCTTGTCTTGAAACCAAAAGAGATGCAGTGTGAATCCCACTTCTTTTTTGTTGTTGTTTTGTTTATCTTATAACCGCTATTTCTCAACATTTCTGTCTAAAATAGGCTCTGAATAGACTATGGGCTTTTCTGGGTTCATTTGCGGTGCCTTATGACAGATGATATCTGCTTTCTGTGAGCTGTGTGTGAAGGTTTGCAGGGACATGACTCAAGGTCAAGTCAGGCTGGGCAGAGTTAGGCCCTGTTGTGTACGAATATCTATCTAATAATATTCATACTTTGTCCTTAAGTACTTTAAAAATGACTCTTTGCCACTTGGATAGACCACTTTATGTCTCGTATTGACCTGTTTTTTTGCTTTAAGCCTTGCTTCATTGACAATATAGTAAAACAGTAATTTGTGAAATATTATCACAATGTAAATAACTTTTATGTTGATAAATTGTAAAATGTAATTAATGGCTGTCGGCAAAGCCTTCCTTCCAGTCTATAGTTTCATGCGAACCTTAAGAAATTTATCATTTTGATACTCAAGAAACATTTCTTGTTATTAAATGTTTCATGATTCTTTGATAAATAGAAAGTAAAAAAAAAAACTACTTGAAATAGCAATCTTGTAAGGCTGTAAATGTCTTTACTGCCACTTTTGATAAATTTTAGTTTGGATGCAAAAGCCTCTAAATCCATCTGACATCTTTCTTTAAAAAAATGCATTTTTATCAGGCTCCGATGTATAGGTTTCTATGTGAGTACTGGTACTTCTGATTGGGCTGAGGGTGGGATTTTAGCGAGTTTGTAGTAAAAGTATTTGATGGATGTATTCTATGTGTTGAGAGCATTAATTCAGTATCATTATCTCATTTTTGACCGAGATGGCTTTTAGCTGGTTTTGCATCTGAACTCTTCATAGATAGATAAATAAATATGTTAGATCGCTGTCCCCATGCCTAGACAATTAAGATCCAGCCCCAGACACCAGATCCCATCAGAAAATATCAATTTGTCCAGTAACAGAGCAACTCATCAGCAGAGTAGTCTAATACCCAAATCCTGTTAACAGGAGGTCTTGTCTGGTACCCAAAATACTAATAACAGTCTTCTGTCAGCCAAGAAGTTGACTGAGGAAAAAGCAGTGAAAGTGAAGAGCAGAAGCAGGAGACAAAGTAATGATGATGATAAAAAAAGGAGCAGAGTTTAATGAAGTCTTAGTTGCGTATGTCTCAATGCTCAGACTTCTTCTGAAGAACACAAATCCAACAAGTATTGTTATACCAAACTGATTCACAACAACATCCCATAAACCTTGGGTTTCATAAACATTCCCTCATATGTCTTATTCATGAAGACAAACAGCCCTTGAAACCACATAGTCAGAAGACTAAACAATGGAAAATCATATATAAAAAAAAACAATAATAGAAAACAATATAAATGACTAATCAATTAATGAATCAATAAAAAATGGATATATAAATGACTATAATGATCATTAGAAATGATTATATGATTAAATGGAATAATAAAATGATTAAATGATAAATTATTAATAAATTAATAAAGGAATGAAGAATATAAAAAGATAGTAAAATACAACACAAAACACACATAATTTGCATTTGAGGACCCTCAGATCCTTCAGATAGAGAGATAGATAATTATAGTTAAGTAATTGTTCAGAAGTATTGTTGTAATCATCATTTTTCTGTGTGATTTATCCTGTAGGATGCTGAGGCAGCGGTGTTGGTGCGTCCACAGTCTAAGTTGTGGTGCTGGTGCTTCTGTCTAGGATTGGCTCTTGTTCTCTCTGGCGTAGTGGTGGGAGGAGCCTACCTGTACAGATACTATGTGCTTGAGGTGAGATAATTGACGTAACCATAGTGATATCAAAACAAAACATCATAACATCTAACATGTGTCATCTTGCATTGATATTTATCTTCGTTTTGATTCCTTTCTGTAACTTTTTTCATAACCAGTCTAAGCCTTGAAGCAGTGTTTCATGAAGCAGTGATTTTCAGCTGGTGCGTTGGGTTGTGTCCCAGAAATGGGTCACAGATTTACTCTGAAATGCAAACACAACTATACACATAATCGAGCATAGACAGCAAATGTTACAGAATGTAGACTTAGGCACAGATACATGGAATTAACAGAGTGATTTTTACAGCACTGAGCAAATTGGCAATCAGGTGGAGTATGCAGTTCAGATATATAATCAGGACAGAGAGTAAGGTTGATACCTTGACTTTTCTTTGCTACAGGGGCAGGATATCATGGATGGCAGAGCAGATGAAAGAAAGGATGCACACACCTTTTTGCAATCGGTGAGTATTAAGGTAATCCCTTTCCACAGCTTTGTAGACAGATTTTGTAGACATGAAAGATGGGAGGACATGCTGGAGACAATCACTAAAGGTAACCACTGGAGTTCAGGAAGTCATGTAAGTAGTCCACTTCTTAAAAACAAGACCAGACAATGAGGTGTGTGCTTTGTAGCAGACCTAATGAGTGAGCTGGATGAGTAGCAGGTGTGTGTGATCAGAATTCTTTTAAGGGTGAGCGTAATTGTAATTGGCTGATGCTGGAGCCTGGGAATTCTGTGACAGTACTCCGCTCCACTGAGGGCCCAGGATCCCAGCGTTGTAGTGGTTGTGAGCAGGGCTTGAACAAGGATATTGTCTCTGAGGTCCCATAAGCTTTTCTCTGGGCTAAAACTGAAGGTTCCTCAGCTGATCCAGGCTCTGCAGATACAGCAAAAGGAGGGTGATATGGTTTAAGGAGTGACCTATGGAATGTTGAATGGATTCTGTAGTGTGCAGGAAGATGCAGTTGGGTTGATCTCCATCAGGTGATGGTGAAGGAGCCAATGTATCTGGGACTAAACTGGGGACCTGAAATAAACTGGGGACCTCAATCTGATACTATGTCCCAAGAAATCCTGAAGAACCTGAAGACATGATTGAAGAGGAGTTGTGTTGGGAAACCTTATTGCGAGAAAGCAGATCACATGATTGGAGAATTGATCGATGACAACAAGAATGCATGTTAGGGTTGGGTGATGTCTACCAAACTGGCATTGGACAAGGTCTACAGTGAAACAACGCGAGGGGGGTGGGTTGGTGTCTGTATTCAAAGGCATGGAAAACAAATAACGCGTCTTATTAAAATACCGCGAGCCACTAAAGGGACATGGTTAGCTGCTTGCTAGCGGTAGCCTGTTACATTACAGTACATACAGTTTCACTTACCACATAAACAAGAGTAAGGAGAGATGACTGAGGATGATGGCGAATGATGTGCAGATCCTGAGCACCACTCATAAGCATCTAACTTGTAAAATGTGTGGTAAATTCTGCCACTAGTATACAGAGACCACTTGAAATCTCGAAAGTGATTGGCATCGTCTATTGGCCCAAGCCTGACGTACCATCAGAAGGGGGCAGGTCCATGAGGAACTCCAAGCGATTGGGAACGGGGCAGCGGATGGAGCTTGACTGTTGGTAGATGCCGTGGGCTTTTTGAGATGCTGAAGTCAGAGCAGCTTCGAATTAACCTTTTCATATCCCTAGTCATGTTGGTCCATCAGAAACCATCTTTCAGTAGCAAGAGGGTGCTTTTGGCTGCCGAGTACCCAGTGATTTCTGAGCAGGGTGGATAAGTGGGGTGTGCTGTGATCTGGGACAGCCCGGATAAACCTGTTTCAGAGGGAATGGAGGAGGTGGTTAGTTCCTGTGACCAATAGATGGGACTAGAGGTTCCTCTGTGACTTCTTCTGGAGTTTAATGATGGGAGAGGGCATCTGCTTTGACATTCTTGGTACCTGGACAATAGGAATTGTAGACAGAGAACACTAAAGACACAAAAGAAGGGAAGACACGCTGGAAAATAATCGCTGGAGTTCAGGAAGTCAGGTAAGTAGCTCACTTGGTACAAACAAGATTGGACAATGAGGTAAGACAAGATGTATGCATTTGTAGCAGTCTTAATGAGTAGCAGTGAGTTACTTTTTCAAAAAGGTAACGCCAGTTACTTTTTGTTTCCTTTATGTATTTAATCCTATTTTAATAACCAATGTCTTTGCTGCTGACCTTTGTTGATCCAATTCAACCTCACTAATAAGCAAATCTTACTTTAGATGAACTAACATTTGTGCTTCATTGCTGAAGAGTGATGAACTTCCTTTTGCTACAGTTCTACTGTACAGACGTGAATTTACTTTTCCTTCAGCCTTAGGCTTATTCATTTCAATTTTTGATGTGAAAGGGCTTTTACGTTCGCTAAAAATCAAACTTTTTATATTACAAACAAACAAGCAAGCCCTGCCCAGATTTAAAAAGTAACGCAAAAGTGATGTAACACATTGCTTTCCATAAAAAGTAATGTATTACTTTAAAAATTAATTTTCCCCAACACTGATGAGTAGCAGGTGTGTGATCAGAATTCTGGTGAGGATGAGCACTGTGACTGGCTGATGTTGGAGCTGTGACAGGAAATACTTCATGACATATCAATGTAAAATCATCTGCCACTCGGTAGAAGTTAGCAAAGTTAGGCATAAGCCAATATGCAAAAGTCACATGACTTGCCCTCATCCTCAAAAACCACAAAATGCAAAATGTATGCAAGATACAACACAGACTGCATAGCATGAGAATAAACTTGCATGTGCAACAGTGCAAGCCATTTTACATGTTGGCAATTTCTAAGAAACTAGTCACTAATATTAACATTTGAAAATATGTCTCTTAGTGCAGTGGTTCTCAATCCTGGGCCTGGACATTTTGCATGTCTCCCTTATTTAACACACCTGATTGAGATCATCAGCTCATTAGTTCAGTTCATGGATCTCTCTCCTAATGAGCTGATGATCTCAATCAGGTGTGTTAAATAAGGGAGACATGCAAAATGTGCAGAGCAGGGGGCCCCCAGGACCAGGATTTAGAGCCACTGTCTTAGTAAACACATCTTGAGAAAAGCCACACATATAAATCCAGAATATTCCAGATTTTTTTTATAGATCTGTACTTGTAATTTAATTCTGTATCAAGCTTCCCCCCCTACATTTTGTTGGTAACAAACTGCTTTTGGTTATTGCCAGTTTGTGTTAATGCTGTATCTATTTGTGACACACAGGAGGAGCAGGTGTTTGTCTGTGGGTTAAAGTACTTTGAGGATGACTATGAGTTTGATGAGGAGGTGGAGGTGGAGGTTGAAGCACCGATGATGCTGATTGAAGAGAATGTGAGCTTTTTCGAAGATGATGAGGTCGAGCTCATCAAAGTTCCAGTCCCTGAGTTCAAAGATGGCGATCCAGCTGGCATCCTGCATGACTTCACCATGGTACAAAAATACACAAACACACAGTGTTTATCCATAACCACCATAGACATATGATCAGTCACACTGCTGCTATAAATTTAGCAGGGTTGGACTGGTTTTCTTACATTTTCAGTGAGATTATAGATATACATAGATAAATATATAAAAAGACTATTCTTGAGTTTCCTGTTTGGTATTAAAGCAACTCTGAAAATATAAGGGCATTAGTAAAATATTATTATATTTGAATTATTATTAAGATATGTGCATCCCGGATCACAGAAACTGTTTTAGGAAAAATATTTAATTTAATTTAATTTTTTATTTTATTTTATCTATCTTCAATAAAAAAAAAAAGTTTAATTCTGCAAGGATTTGGAAATTTTCAGTTTCTGAGATTATAATTCTTTTGAATGGTTGTACGGTTATTGTATGCTTACATCATTAATTATTATGTAATTAGTGTTTGTCATGAAAAATACTAGATTAATTGCAAAACAACAAAAATTCTGTAAACATGACCACAATTTTTTAAAGGAAAAAAGTCTCACAAAACCCTAATAGGTTGACATATTTAGATTATGTGTCCATCAATTATCGGCCTGGCCAAATATCAGTGCCAGTTATCCGTAACGGTCAGATAATATAATTGTAAAAAACTGTAAAGAAAGTTATTGTCAGAGCCCTTGTTATTCTTAATTTTGACACAAATTTGTATTTTTACACCAGAGCTTGTGTATATGTATGTATGTATGTATGTGTGTGTGTGTGTGTGTGTGTGTGTGTGTGTGTGTGTGTGTGTGTGTCGGTTCAAAATATTGGTTATCGGTCTACTTAATCTGTGATACTGTGATACTGATCTGTTACATCTTTAATTATAATACTAACAAATTTTCTCAGTATTAAACAATGTTTTTGTGTGAATAACCCTGTGTTTCATTCTGTGCTGTCAGAAACTGACTGCTTATCTTGACCTGAATCTGGACAAATGCTACATCATCAACCTGAACACATCTATCGTCATGCCACCTAGAGACTTCCATGAGTTCCTGGTCAACATCAAGGTAAACAGCCACATTAATGTCAGAAAATGCTGTGAATTCATATCAAAAGTGGTTCTTGTGTTTCACACAAAAATGCATTTCAGACACTAGTTTTGTGTTTTCTGTGTGTGTTTTTGCAGGCAGGAATGTATCTTCCTCAGACGTACCTTATGCGAGAAGAGATGATGATTACAGAAAGACTGGACAGCACCAGTGATCTGGGCTATTACATCAATAACCTATGCAAAGACAAAGACACGTTCAGACTGCAGCGCAGAGACACCATTCTGGGTAAGTAAACACAAACAAACCATTTAATAAGACTTTGTTTACAGTAAACAGTTTACATCTTTCCACTATCGCAGTGGATCTTATTTTCAAATTTTAAGCATGAAAGTGAAGGAGCCGCAATATTTCCTCTCATGTTTACCGTATAAACAATATTTGAGGTTTTGTAATACTTGAATGTTCTCCACTGCAGGTATGCAGAAACGTGAGGCTCTGAACTGCCACAAGATCCGCCATTTTGAAAACAAGTTTGTTGTGGAGACTTTGATCTGCGAGCCGTGAAGAACGTCTCTGACGCAGCAACAGCTCTTCCTTTAATTCAGAGAAAAGCTTTTCTTTTGTGGCTGTTTATTTTTCAAAGGCCTTTTTTTCACATATATTTTTTTAAATCTAAAATGTGAAATTGTCTTTTCTGCACAAAGGGGTGTATTATGTTTGAGTGTACATGTGATGCGTGTCTTATGCTATTTTATGAATATTAGACTTAATAAAGGGACATTTTGCGCACAAGAACAAAACGGGATTAACCATAGTGATTAGAAGTCCAATCAAGAGTTTAATACAGTAAGTGATTTCACAATGAATAATTTAGTCCCATTAGATTGCTGAAAAAGTATGATTTTTTTTTTTTTTTTTTGTATCTTTATATGAAAAAGTGTTTCTGTTGTATTTAACATTTGCAACATCTACTGTATTTGGTCTTGATACTATTCAAAGGCTTTAGCAAATCGTAATCTGGATCACAACGTAGCAGTGCTAAAATGCAAAACATCACAATTTTATTTGGATATATAAACTGTTTTAAATGAGATGAATAACCATACAAACAGAACACTTCCTTCAGAATTACTACAAATGTTCCAATCGATATGACTTTATTCTTTGCTAATTTGTATATAAGCTATAATAAGATTCTAAACTGCACTTTTCTGTCTTTAGACACAAGATTTTAAATTCTATGTAAGAAACAAAAATAAAGAGAAAAATTATACAAAATGTTTTTGCCATGTTTGTTATTTTGCTGTTTGTCAATACACTACTCTTCAAATGTTTAGGGTGGATTTTTTTTTGTTGTTAAGAATATACTTTTTTTCAGTGTCAAAACAATAAGAGGGATCATACAAAATGAATGTTATTGTTTATTTAGTACTGACCTGAATACGATATTTTACATAAAAGATGTTTACATATAGCCCACAAGTAAAAACAAGAGTTTAATTTATAAAAATGACCTGTTCAAAAGTTTACATCCCCTTGATTCTGAAAACTTTGTTGTTACCTGAATAATCCTTTTTTTTTTTTTTTTTTAGTTGTTCATGAGTCCCTTGTTTGTTCTGAACAGTTAAACTGCCCGCTGTTCTTCAGAAAAATCCTTCAGGTCCCACAAATTTTCTTGATTTATTTTTTGTGTATGAACCCTTTCCAACAATGACTGTATGAATTTGAGATCCATCTTTTCACATCGAGGACAACTGAGACTCATATGCCACTATTACATAAGGTTCAAATGCGTACTGATGCTTCAAAAGTAAAAACCATGGATTAAGGGCAGTGAAAACTTTTTGGATTTGAAGATTAGGGTAAATTTAACTAATTTGTCTTCTGGGAAACATCTTTTCTGTAGCCTCTAATGGGCAGGACTAAATGAAAAAAAAAAAAAAAAAACATTCAGGCAAAAAAAGAAATACATCTCCATTCTGTTCAAAATGTTCCAGCTCTAAATGCATAGTTTTTGTCCTTCTGAAGATCAGTGAGTGATCTGAACCTTCTGCAACATAGGAGTCCCTCAGTTGTCCGTGGTGGGCAAAAAAAGTTTTGTAGGTTTATTTCCCTGAAATGTAAACATCAAGACCGCGGCACTTCAAAAATTAAATTTTCAAGTGATTTCATATTTTCAGCAGGCACAGCTCATGTGATTGGCTCAAAAACCTCAGTAAGC
Organism: Cirrhinus molitorella; assembly: GCA_033026305.1. Classification (NCBI taxonomy): domain Eukaryota; kingdom Metazoa; phylum Chordata; class Actinopteri; order Cypriniformes; family Cyprinidae; genus Cirrhinus; species Cirrhinus molitorella. The sequence goes on along the minus strand of CM065122.1, from coordinate 22,492,589 downwards.
AAAAAATGGCAGGAAGCAGGATGCATATTTCTGGGGAACCTGCCAACCACACAACCGCCAGATTAGCAGCTTCCTGCTGTCAATAGCTCATTTGCCCCCTCTGGTGGTTAAAGCCCATTCTTGCATTATTAAACTACAAATAAAAAGAGAAACCAAAACACCAGGAACTGATCATACTAGGCACCACGCTGAATTGTTAAAACGTCAATTTATAGATCAGTCACGTCCAAACTAGTGGGCCCCTCAAACTGTCAAACTAAGTTCTTGAAGGTCTGTAGGCTTATATACTTTTCCCTAAACATTGTAAGAATAAAACATGCATGTCTTAGTCATCATAACTGTAAACTAGTTATTTTACAGAAAAGTAAATGCAAATGACAAGCAGTTGTGGTAATAGATACACTCATTTGATTAAAAAGGCCATTCGAAAAGGGGAAATTTATTTGAAGACACTGGACTGAGGATGTATAAATTTCAGCATTCATAAACAAGATGGCTGACAGTATTTGTGACCTGTAGTTTACGTCCAATACAACACCACCAGTTACAGCCCTGAACAGCTCCTTCAACACCGCTTAACCAGCAATGGCAAAGACAAATGTAGGTTTCCGTCAGAAGAGCATAAAGTAAATGCCAAATTGAAGGTCTTCTGCTTGATTTCTCAAGGAGAGCCACATAAGCACATTCTGATGGAGGCCACTGGTCTCCACAATTAACATACTTTTCTTGGTAAGACAAGGAGAGGAAGGCAAGAAAATAAACCAATTAAAAAGGGTTGACATTTCAAAAGAGAAGTTCACCTCTTTTGAAAGTACACATTTGTGAAACCAAATTCAGTGTTTTCCTTCCTATAAAGAAAAAAAGCACAAAGCATGGTATACTAGCTATGTCTGCATTTTGTGGTCACAAAATTGGATTTATTTGTACGAGATACAAAAATGTAAACATTGCAAAATAAATAGTTAAAACAAGTGACGCAGGACCTATATTCATGCTCATGATCCCAACATGAACTGATGCACTTGTCTTGCTTGCATTTTCAAGTGCAAAAGCATGATGACAAAAAAAAAAACAAAAACAAAATCTAGGATTCAAGTAACAGAAATGACAGACTAATGATACAAATATACTATTTTACAAGGTAGTGATAATTCCCAATTTTACAAAATGTACACTTATAATATTGACAAATTTCTCTTAATATTTTGATATGCTGTTATTGGGTATAAGTCCGTGTAGAAGCGCACAGCTCTCAGCACTGCAGTCTTTGTGTTTTTGGATTGGCTATGTGACCTCCATGGCGACTGTGGTCTCTGATAATCCATTGAGAGCCAGTCTCTCTGGTTCGTGATTCTCCCTGTAATAGCAAAAAGACATATTATATGAATTATTATTGAATTTTTATTTAAAGGATTAGTTCACTTCCAGAATAAAAATTCCCTGATAATTTACTTACACCCATGTAATCCGAGATGTTCATGTCTTTCTTTTTTCAGCCAAAAAAAATAAGGTTTTTGAGGAAAACATTACAGGATTTTATCAAATTAGTGGACTTCAGTGGGGATCAATGTGTTGAAGGTCCAAACTATAGTTTCAATGCAGCTTCAAAGGACTCTACACAATCCCAGCTGAGGAATAATGGTCTTATCTAGCGAAACGATCTGTCAATTCTGTTCAAAATCTATCAATTATTTTTTAAATTAATCTATTTATATTTTCTTATCAGTTGATAAATTCTTTGGTTAAACTATTAATAAAAAAATTAAGAAACTTCTGCTATTAGTCTTTTAATATTTTATTGAAATGTTTTCTCATAATTAATACTTTACAAAAAATAAATAACAATAACAACAACAAAGAAACAAAACAACAATAAAGAAAAATACCACCAAGAGAGAAAAATAAATAATAATAACAGTAAATAATTAATAAAAAATAAAAATAGAAGAGAGAAAAGAGAAAAAGAAAAATGACAATAATGCGCAATGCGTGAGGTTGAGCTAGTGCAAGACGAGCATTTGTGGTTATAAAAATATATAAATTGGATTTTTTTTTTTTTAAAATGACCAATCGTTTCGCTAGATAAGACCCCTATTCCACAACTGGGATTGTGTAGAGCCCTTTGAAGTTGCACTGAAACTGCAATTTGGACCTTCAACTCACTGATCCCCATTGAAATCCACTATATGGAAAAATATCTGGAATGTTTTCCTCACGTTTTCCTTTCCTTTCTTTTCGACGGAAGAAAGAAACATGAACATCTTGGATGAAATGAGGTTGTGTAAATTAGCAGGAAATATTTATTCTGGAAGTGAACTAATCCTTCAGCGCAAAATAACTAAAGTAAATATGCGCTGTGTCAGGGTTCAGACCTGGCAATGTCGATGGCACTAGTGGGGGTGACTTTGGGTACCCGGTCCAGACTGCTAGCAACACTGGCCAACTTTAAGGCTGAGGGTGAAGGGGCGCACAGGCGTGCACTGTGGTGCGTGTGGGCAGGAGACACAGCGCTCACAGTGCTCAGGTGCCCGTGGCCGTGAGGCAGAGACTGAGGGACGGCCAGCTGTGGGTTTGATGAGTTTGTCATCCGTACTAAAGAGCCTGACTCACCACCACCTCCACTCCGGTTCAATTTGGCTTGTCTAAAGCTTCCTGCAGGAGACAGAAGAATCATTTAAATAATCAATTTAAACAATCAAATATGCTCAGTTTCTTTGAAATTAACCACCAAACATATGTCTCCAAGTAAATTCAGGTCTCATTAAGTTTCGCTACTATTGCCTACTAAGGGAATGAACTGAGATCAAAATTCACCTTGATCTTTTGACAAATAAGAGGTCATTGTACTATAAAAACATGCTTTAAGTTTCAGAACTCAAAACATCATTTTTAGTCTAAAAACAGATTATATTGATGGCAATATGACATATATAGGTCAAAATGACATGTGTCAGCTAGAATTTGGTCCCTGTTCACTTAATTTTACTGCAGATTCACAAACAGGAACATTTCAACACAGGATTCTCAAAAAGATTGAACCTAAACTATATTGGATCCAACTGTAATGTCGCACCACACATGCATGAGTAACTGTTTGTTACGTGGTCACTATTGCTTTGTCTGTTATTACAGATCGCTTGATATGTACTATTTATAATTATAGGATATAGGCTGTCAAACATACAGCCAATCATAGTGGGCGTTTACTTTAGAGTCAAAACAAGAACGGATAAAAAGCCTATTATTTTTAAATATGTTTTGCTGTAAAAATCTTGTTAAAATTGAAAGTGGACCTCAAAGAACAGTACAAAATAAAAAAAAGGCAGTTCATGACACCTTTAAAATATCTGGACAAAAATATTCTAAAGAACTACCGAAACGGTCACATTTTCATGCAATGATTCCTTTATATTTCAACAATTTCCTTCTCAATTCCCATTTCTTCCTGAAGTTGCACTTGCCTGAATTGGGAAGGACACCATTGACGCTAGCAATCTGGGGCCTGTTTTCATTGTTGGGAGTGTTGACCACAGCAGAGGCGGCAAAGTGAGCACTAGCCGAGTCCAGAGTCTTAGACATGCAATCAGATGAGACCGCGTTCTGCAGAAAAAATAAATGAATTTTAACAACATTTTTAATATATTCATAATTACAGAACAGAATGGGAGTGATGTTTAGCCCCATAATGCCAGTCATTTTTGTGTGTGTGTCTGTGTGTATATACATATATACACTCACGGGCACATGTGTGTGCAGTTCTGGTGCTGTCGAGTTCTGCTGGAGTTCTTGCTGTTGTAACTGTTTGTGCATCTGAACCAGCTGCTGCTGATGAGAGTGAAACTGCTCTTCTGTGAATCCACCTGCATGTGCAAGAATATAGAGGGTAAAATGACTGTTCTAGGGCCAGTTGTTCAAAAAGCTTAATCTGGATCAGAATGACTTAGATTAAGAAATGCCAAATTTAGCTATCCAGGATCAGGTAATTATCTGCTGGTTTTTCAAAGCAAAACTGGATTGGATCATAATGATCCAGACAGACACTTTTTCAGACTGCCAAATCTGGATTACTAGCGCTCTACAGAGCCCCTAAAGTAGAAGTGACCAAACTTAGCCCTGGAGAGCCACCGTCCTGCCGAGTTTAGCTCCAATTTGCCTCAACACACCAGCCTGAAAGTTTCTAGTATGCCTAGTAAGATCCTGAAAAACTGGTTCAGGTGTGTTTAATTGGGGTTGGGGAATGGAAATGCCTATTTCTACAAATGGAAAAATATAGATTTTTCTTTTATGCCAAAAATCTAAATAAAGATCATGAAGATATTTTGTACATTTCCTACTGTAAATATCAAAACTTCATTTCTTGATTAGTAATATGCACTGCTAAGAACTTCATTTGAACAACTTTAAAAGCTCTATATTTTTATTTATTTATTTAGCTTTAATTTGACTGGTTTTGTGGTCCAGGGACACTTTTGTATAAACTTTGCGTTTACTCCTGACTGGTTCATGTCTGATGATTGTGCCAATGTAGTTTACAAATGGTGATTTAAAAAAAAACAAAAAAACACCACCACTCAGATTTTTTGGAATCAAAAGGTATCCCACTCTTAGTAACAAAAAAAGGAAAGAAAAGTAAAGGAAACTCCCGTCACAGACAATCCCTGCTGGACCTGGCACTCGAACTCGCAACCTTTTGGTTACAAGTCCGACTCTCTAACCATTAGGCCACAGCTGCCCCCAACAAATGATTTGATCCAGATTAAAACCAAGATTGGATTTTGTGATATAATCCGATTTCATAATCCTTTTTTTTCCTTTTGAACAACCCATTCTCAAGACTTGATCCAATCCAGTGGCCAAAATCTGATCAGCTTACTTTTGAACAACTGGCCCCTACAGATTTAAGGGGCTTTAAACCAACAATTTAACTTTTTTCGCTAGGTGGCAGTAAAGTAACTTGTGTAACGTGAAACCATGAACACTAGCATTCAAAAGTTTAGGGTCAGTAAGATATTTTTTTGGAAAAAAACCAAAAAAAAAAAAAGAAGTAAATCTCACTTTTTCAGCAAGGATGCATTAAATTAATCAAATGTGACAGTAAAGACACTAAGTTTTATTTTAAATAAATGCTGTTCTTCAGAACTCTTCATCAAAGAATCTTGAGGAAGAATTATTAACTGCTGTAACAAGAATATAAACAGTTTATATTTTAAAATATACAACAAATATTTAAAAAATATATTAAAATAGAAAGCATACATTTCAAATTGTAATATTTCATAATATTACTGGTTGTACTGTATTTTGATCAAATAAATGCATCCTTAGTGATCTTTAGAGGCATAATATAAAAAATTAAATAAGATAAATAAATAAACATTAATGACCCCAGGCTTTTGAACAGTAATGTAGTGTGTAATAACGATCAACAACGCACACAGCCCTTTAACATAAAAAGATGTGCAGCACTGTGTTAAATGTGGTGTTTCAAGAATTATTACCTCTACCCAGGAATTAGACTATTTTTTTGCTTTCCCAGATGAATTATTGTCTCTTAATACTTTGAGTATGTAAGCACAACACAAAAACCATGAGGATACGTCACAGGTTTAGCATTTACTATTAAATCTAGCCTTACCAAATAATATACAGACGTACTGTGCATGTAAGCTGATGTTTTGCTATGGCTAATGTCTTCATCTGAACATTCATTTCCAGGTAAACTTTTTGCATAAATATATTGGTAGTACAAGACACAACTGAATGTAGCAAAGTAATGTAGCTGCATTATTTCTAGAAAAACCTTAAATATGCTCTGTGTACAGACTGTCCACTAACTAACCACTAAGGTCTGTGACAGTTGTGCATTATGCAGTGTGCCATCATACATTTCATGGCAGTGCAGAAATAACTGAAAACCACGGAATAAACAGAGTTTAGTTGATTGACTTTCCAAATCCTGTTCAGCTCAGATGCCTCACCTGACACACTGCTAGAGAGAGGCGCCGCTCCACCTTTTTCCACCTGTGGAGTCCCTTTCTTGTCCTCACCCCTCGAGTTCTCCTGTAGTGGCCGTGGGCGGAAAAACTTCCACCTGCAGGCCTGGATGTCACTCAGGAGCTGAGTCAGTGAGCGCTGAGGGCTTGATTTGGAGTTGTGAGAGTTTGTGTTTGTGTGGACGGGGAGGTCAGGCACAATAGAGTCAGCAGAGGGATAAAACATGTCAGGATCCAGATGCCTGAGGGCACGGTCCAGATCTGACGAGGTGCGATCCAAAACAACCCTGATGGAACACAACGGAGTGCACTTTTAAATATGTGGCACAATCATTAGGGAGTAGCTTCATGAACATTTTTCTTTAATCTGGACTAAATAAATTCACACAACACAATTATACAGTGACTTATTTGTTAGTACGGGAAACAATTTTTTTTTATTTTATTAGAATTTTTTTTTTTACAAAAGACAAAAAGGGCAAATGAGAAACTGTAAATTGAAGAGTGACGTACCTGCCACCTCTGCCCACCCTCCCGCGAGCCACTGCGATACACCGTCTGGGCACAGAAAGGGCGGTGAGACAGTTGCGCTGCCACAGCCGGTCCTGACCTGTCTGCTGCCAGTGAGGAGTGCAGCTCTGATCCACCAGTGGCTGAGGACACACATTACATATTTAACAATGGTAAAAGAAATAAACACCGCAAAGCCAAATAATATGCTGCTGTGTCATTAAAAAGCTTTTACACCATAGTCTATGACAGGCAGAAACAACTAGATATGAAGGTTGAATTTAATCACATGATATTCACATGTGCTAAAGCAAAGCCAAGGTGTTGGCCATTTTACACATTTTATTTACACGCATTTGAGAGCGTTCTTTACTGTGAAGCAATTCAAAACATTCAAAACAATGATCTGATGCCATTAACATTCACATAAGCATTTTCACTTGCTTAATGTTTAATGCACTTGTATACAGTAAATAAAAAAAAATTACATAAAATATATTTTTTGTGCTTATTTTTAATATTTTAATACAGTTTAAATGTGTAATATACTTTATTTTTATTGGCATACCTCCATCTTTGGCTAAAAATTATACTATTTATTTATCAACCCACTCAACAACCACTTCCTTTGAAGAACCAGGATCTACAGTTTTGGAAAACCTATGTACAGTTGAAGTTTACATACACCTTGGAGAATCTAAAAAAATGTTAATTATTTTACTAAAACAAGAGGGATCATACAAAATGCATGTTACTTTTTATTTAGTACTGACCTGAATGAGATATTTCATAGAAAACATGTTTACATATAGTACACAAGAGAAAATAATAGTTGAATTTAGAAAAATTACCCTGTTCAAGTTTACATACACTTGATTCCTAATACTGTGTTGTTACCTGAATGATCCACAGCTGTGTTTTTTTGTTTATTGATAGTTGTTCATGCGTCCCTTGTTTGTCCTGAACAGCTAAACTGCACACTGTTCTTAAGAAAAATCCTTCAGTGCCCAAAATTTTTTGGTTTTCCAGCATTTTTGTGTATTTGAACCCTTTCCAACAATGACTGTATGATTTGGGATCCATCTTTTTACACCGAGGACAACTGAGGGACTCATATGTAACTATTACAGAAGGTTCAAATGCTCACTAATGCTCCAGAATGAAATACAATGCATTAAGAGCCAGGGGTGTAAGCTTTTAAACAAAACTTTTGAGAGGTGTACATTTTTCTTATTTTGCTTAAATATATTTTTTCCCATTTAGTACTGCCTTTTAGAAGCTACAGAAGATACTTGCATGTTTACCAGAAGTTCATTCAGGTAACAACACAGTATTAAGAATCAAGTGTTTGTAAACTTTTGAACGGGGTAATTTTTATCAACTCAACTATTATTTTGTTATGTGGACTATATGTAAACATCTTTTATATGAACTATCTTTTTCAGGTCAGTACTACTAAAAAATGACATGCATTTTGTATGATCCCTCTTATTTTGGTCAAATAATTTACATTTTGCTGATTCTGCAAGGTTATGTTAACTTTTGACCATAATTGTATATGAGGTAGCCTAATTTTAGTTTGAGTCATGTACGTTTTTATAAAGAATATATATTTCACTAGGTATGCAAAGCTCTCAAATATTTGTTTATACAGAAACTGAGTTAAAATATATATATAAAAAACCCTTACTTATGCAGTAAATGACAAACAACTGGAAGAAAGTAGGAGCCCTGAAAAACACTTTGCTCCTAAAAGTTTTGGAATCCTATACACACACACACACACATACATACATATATATATATATATATATATATATATATATATATATATATATATATATATATATATATATATATTTTATTTAACTATAGCATAAGTATCTGCTGATTTTTAAAACAAAACGAGAAGTACAGAGCATTCACATATTTTTGCAGACAGGTTGAGAACCACTGCTTTAAGCCATTTCACAGCACCTTAAAAATCAAGATATAACTTTTCATCTATTATATTACACAGCTCTGACTGGCACATTAGCAAACTTCTTTTATGCTCTACAGCCAGCATTGATGTAAAATGTGAAACTCACAGCGTGGTAACTGCAGCCAGCTTTCCGTCTGAAGGCAAAGATTCCATCAGGATCGTTCTCTTCATCCGGCTCTGAAGCTGGAGACTTAAGAGGGAAAAGCAGAAACAAAAGACATAATTAATGCCTTTTAAGTAAAACTTCTAAATAGGACACATCTACATGAGCATGTGTAGCTTAACATAATTGTTCACTGACCAGAGGGTAATCCTCCTCTCCAGAGCTGTGGAAGTCATATTGTTTAATGTCTGCCTTGTTGATGGTTTGCTGTCGCTCTGGCCGAACAGGTTGGCGAAACGTATCAAGTTTGGGCCTTTTGTTGTACTTTTTATGGGAATGCACAAAGTCAAAGTGAGGCTCAGGCTTGACTGTGAAGGGGTGGAGGTGTTTGGGCACAGGTTTGTGTGACTGAAGGAGAGACAGAAGAAATAGTTTTAAAACAACCAGTGAGCACATTCAAGCTGTGCCATGCAAACAGATCGTGCCTTGCCTTAATTTTGCTCTCTGCCTTGTGTCGATTGCTCATGGGTAGGGATATGGGCGCAGGGTAAATGGTTTTCTCTGCCAGAGGTACAGTGACTTCATTCAAAATTTCTCCTGAGAAGTCTCCAATTTGATATCTAAAATATACAAAAACAAACGGTAAAAACCAATTTGAGAGAGATGAGTCACCTTACACACAAAAACCGTTCTAGCAGTTAAGTGACACAAAACAGCTTTTTTTTTTTTCACTACCAGTCAAACATTTTTTTTTTATTCTCTTCTACTCACCAAGCCTGCATTTATTTGACCCAAAGTACAGCAAAAAGAGTCAAATTTTGAAATATTTTTACTATTAAAAGTAACTAAAATGAATATTTAAAAATGTAATTCATTCCTGGGATTTCAAAGCTGAATTTTTAACATCAGTACTCCAGTCACATAATCCTTTAGAAATCATTGTAATACTCTGATTTGCCACTCAAAAAAACATTTATTAGTATATTATGTTGAAAACAGCTGAGCAGAATTTTTCAGTTTTGTTCTAATAGAAAGTTCATACAGCATTTATCTGATATAAAAATCTTTTATAACATTATAAATGTCATTTTGATCTATTTAAAACATCCTTGCGAAATAAAAGTATTAATTTCTATAATTTGTTGTTACAAAAGCTTTTTATTTCAGACAAATGTTTATCTTTAGATCTTTCTATTCATCAAAGAATCCTGAAAAAATGTACTAAAAAGTTTTACATGCTGAATGATAATAATGATAATAACAATAATAACAATAATAATAATAATAATAAATGTTTCTTAACTGGCAAATTAGCATATTAGAATGATTTCTCAAGGATGATGCAGAAAATTTAGCTTTGATCACAGGAATAAAATACAGCAAAATTGTTTCAAATTTTTTACTGTTTTTGCTGTACTTTGGATCAAATAAACAGACTTGCTAAGTAGAAGTAAAAATAAAAACAAAAACAAAAAATTCTTACTTTTCAAAAACTTTTGACTGGTAGTGTATGTAACAACAGAAATCATCTTAAAGCAGCTTTATTAAAAGAGCAAATTTCACACACCTTTTCTCAAACACTTCCAGCGTCAGATGCAGCAGCTCTCGTTTACTCTTTTCTCTCTTCTTGATCATCTCCAGGATGCTCATTGTTCGGCTGAACTCTCTCCTCAGCTTCAACATCTTCTCATAAGACACCTCGTCATTCTTACGATTCTACAGACAGAAAAAAAAACAGAGACAGGTGGTTCAAGTACAGATCAAGTTTATATCCAACTCACTGTTCTATTCAGGGAAAAATTTATGAATAAAACAAAGAAGAAAAACAGATACTGGGCATTGGTCACCCACTTAATATTAGCTAAGAAATACTAGAACTGAATGTAGATGTCTTCAAAAAGCTGATGTAAATAAAAACAATAATATTAGTCAAAATTAGATGCGACATAAGGAGACCAGTTTGACCCACAATCAAGTGAAAATATTCCATTTGGAAAGTAACAGCAAAACTTGTCTGGATGCCCTCTAACAATAGTGTTCAAGGCATGCATGACAAAACACAGAGCACATGCATACCTTCCTAGTCTGCATCTTCTCTGTGCGACGCCTGAAGGCCACGTAAGCATCGTTGTTTGTGGAGCCATCCCTCTTCTCCTGCTTGATCTGAGGGATGAGCGACGGGCCTCGACAGTTCTTCCTCTTCCTCACCCAGTAATCATACACTGACTTCAACAGGTAGTCATCTTCATTTAGCAGCAGCTTGGCCTCCTGAAGAGTGACCAACTACACAACAATCAATGAGAGGGAGAGAGAGACATTTAAGAATTTGAGTGAATAAAAATAGCAAAATCAGCTGTGACAACTTCATTATTCAAAACACCACAGGTATAAAAATATGACTAGGGCACTACATACTACATTTATATGTAGTCGCAGTGAGAACTATGGTTGGTTTTGACTAGTGTTTTCTGTAATGAATTACTGCCTAATGAGTAGGGCTGGGTATCGATTTAATATAGGCCTAATCCAGCACATGGCGGCACATTTGTGTGTGCACTTGAAGAGCAAAGTATAAAGGCTGACAGGACAAGTAAATTCATTTTTTATGAACATATGGCCTGACAATATCTCAGACCACAGTTCACTGATGTTCTACTGGAGCTCCTTGTCACTGGTACCGTTTTCTGCAGTGGTTTGACTCTCGTCTGGTGCTGAAGTGAAGTTTGAGCGCACGTCTGAAAAATCTCCTGTTTGATGTAGTCGTAAAGATGCTCTGTGCATCTAAATACATTTTTTTTAGCAGTTGTGAGTGGAGTGGCCAAACCAAGCCCCGTCTATGCGTAAATTGCATTAAATATTTTTAATACATTAAAATGAAAAAATGAAAATCGCCTGCATGTGCAAATTTTGACACCACTAATTTTTTTAGGAAACTATTTTATTTATCAGTCAAATAAATGTGTTCAGGCCCTAAGATATGTTTTATTTTTTCTAAAATTCTTTTTTTCCAAATTCAGTTTCTTTCCTTTTTAAATTCTTTTTTTTTCTGTTTTCAAAAACCATGTCCAATCAATTTAAATGATGAGACTTACACAATTTAGCAGCAATTTATTCAAAATTGAACAATCATTTTTAAGAACCTAAGAAATACATTTTATATTCTCTTTGTATTTAAATAATCAAAAGCATTTCTAATTAATTTTATTTTTATATATTAAAAAAATATTTTTTATTTTCAGAAATACTGTCTCATGCATTTACATATTTCTGGTAAATAAATTCTAGTAAATAATTTTTTTTTCTGATAACCATTCCTTTTAAAAAAATTATATTTATAATAATAAACCAAACTTTTTTTTTGATGAGTTGCTGCAAAGACCTTCTCAAAAGAAATGGTAAAAAGCTCATGAAGTGAGTCTCAGAGCAGTTCTAGAGATTGTTTATGTATTCATGTATTATAATGAGGCAGCAAAGGCTAAAAACACAGTGAGTGCGTTTCAATATGTGTGTAGTAAACAAAATTGCGCTTTTGCACCATTCATTCAGAGACAAAGACGCACAGAAAATGCAGGATTAATAGTTAAATAGTATTTTGCACCTTAATATTCACAGATACTAATCCCCATCGCATTCTGGTGTGTTTTGATTTATACAGTTATACAGGTATTTTTGTGGTATATAGTAAATAAAATTTTTATAACCCGGTGTTAAATCAGCCCCGCTACCTAATTATGAAAGCCCGGAGTATCGATAAGCTCTGGCGTTAACTATCTGCCATTGGTACTGGAGAAATTAAGAAAATACACATACATTTATTATTGCTATATCTCCCCAGAGTCGTTAGCCTGTTTTTATTTGCAATAAAATTAGGACATTTTTCTATGACGCATTTTTGATATTCGCAATTCAGAAGAGAGATCGCGTTAAATTATAATATACTAAATTAAGCGTCTGCTTACGCACTTTAGGACTGGCTGCGATATTAAGCCAATTTTAATGTTTGTGATGTTGACTTCCAAGGATCACAAAAAAGACGTTATGAGGTAAAACTATTCTTCCAACTTTTTTACCTTCACAGTGGTGCACATTCATTCCTCCCTAAAACCGAAACTTAACGTCAGAAGCTGTGAGCTTTATTGTTGCTAAATTGCGGGACATGTTTGAAAAAAACTTTGCATCACAATTATGCATGCAAAAGATGCTGTTCCCCATGCTGCGTGCTCCCGAAACAGACAAGAAAATTACATTTTGCGCTTCGGGTGCGCGTCCAAATGATCAAATACACACACAAACAGTGGCCGGCTTGGAGAGTATTCACTTAAACGCTGTTTTAGGATATATAAAGATGCATTATTCTGTACAAAAGTAATACAAAAGCAATATATTTTTGTTCCACGTTAAACCGTACTTTTCTTTGACAGGTTGCCGTGAAGCTTCTGTGTGTATACAGTATGATTCTAGACTAGTTTTCTCAAATGAAATGATAAAATTATCATGAAGTGACTCTCACAGCAGCTCTGGAGATTAAATTGTGTTAGTGACGTCATATAGTGAGACGCAGAGGCCGAAAATTACAGTGAGCGTTACGCGTGCTTTGTTATCTGTGTAATAAACAAAACAGCGTCTCCGTTACTCATACATACAGACACAAGCAGAACATGCAGGATTAATATTTAAGATGTCTTTTGTGTTTTAATATTCACAGACACTAGTCGCTATCGCGATTCGAATTAAGTGACAAAGTGTTGGCTTTATGAGATTTTATTCATTCATCCAAAAATTGAATTGCGTGGCATTCCGCACTATAAAGTAGGCCTGTTCTGTTTTTATGAATGGACTCCACAATCCCGTCCGTGTTTTCGAGGAAGAGAAATTGCAGGCGACCATGTAGAGATAGAAATGACATGCCGTCATGTAAATAAGATAACTTAAGGCTAGTTTGTTAAATAAAAGAACAAGGTATAGGTCTGTTCTATAGGAAAGGTAACCTTAAATTAATTAACTTGACCTTCAAGGCAGGCGGGGGAAACACTGTAGTAATATGCAAAAATTGACTTTGGCTTTCATGATACACAAAATGGATAGGTGCATAGGCTATTATATTTACTCCAAAACTGCGTATCATATGCACGTCAAAACTGTATCATATAAACTCCAAAAATTGCATATTATATTTAGGGCAAAAATCAATTTCTGCATATAAATAGCACACGAGAGATAATACCTCACAGCACTTCATCTGAATATGTTAGCATTATACAGTGAAAACTATAGTGTGTTGTTTTATATTTGGTTATTTTATTAGATTTCTATTGTAGCCTATATTATACCTGAACAAAAATGTTAAAGCACTGGTTATTTTATTTGTATCTTTGTTTTATTGCATTTGTCAGTTTGTTTTACTTTGTTTCTTTGTTTATGTTCTAACTGCATCTTATAAAACACAAATAATGCCTGCACACTGGTGCATTTACAAATTGATGTTTTATAGTCATTTCATTAAATGATATTTATTTTACAAAATATGAAGCAATGTTAATGTTTTGCTTACATATATATATATATATATATATATATATATATAAATAAACCTAAAACAAAAAGTACAGATAGAAATACTGTTAAAGTACCGTAACGATAAGCAGTATCAGTAAGAGTAGTAATACCATTAAAATTCATCAATCCCATCCGCATTTATGACTGGATTCCATGATTTCGTCCGCATTGTCTAAACTTTTTATTTATCAATATATCCTGAATTTATCATCACAATTTTCAATAAAACATTAGACAGCACAGATTTCTACTGATAAAATCATCATATCATCATCATGTAACACTGAAGTCTTTATTGATGGCTTCTCAATTTCCCAGGAATAAATTACATTTTAAAATATTTAAATAAAACAGTTACTTTAAATTGTTTTTAATATTTAACTATTATAAATAAATACAACCTTGATGCGCATAAAACATTCTTTTTAAAATTTTAAACCATTTTACAGACCCCAAACCTTTGTACTGTAGTTTATGGTAATATTAATTCATTTCAGAGTTGGCTTTATGAGATTGTTATTCTCATACAATTCTGGTACTGTGCTTGGTCGCTACTTAATATCCTATATGTCCTAAAGCAAAACCAGATGAGAAGCACCGACTTGTTATTACCTGGTTGGTGCTGGCTTTCTCTAACCGATCCATCATGGTCTCGAACTGCACAGGTTTGAGCTCCATTTTGCGATTGAGTCTGTTCAGTAAAGTCTCGTCTTCTGAGTCCATATCATAGTCAGGCAGCTCATTATCCAGACCCAGAGCTGGTGCAGAGTAACAGATATTCAGATTCAAAATCATATTTATCGGTTCATTTATATCAAGAAATTAAAGTATCTTAAGTTAGAAGTTTCGAGTCACTCACGCTGGATGTGGATGAGCTGTTTGGGGATGCGGAACTCTCCTTTATAAAGGCGGTCGTAATATGTGATGTTACTCTCTGCCTCTGGCACAGGGATGACCATACTCTCCTTCTTCTCCCTGAAGACCTGCTGGGCAGAGATGGCCCTCTGGAGATGGTGCTCCTGAAACACAGAGAGAGACAGAGAAAACCTAATTCTTAATTTGCACTCATTCAAATTTGTGAAAAGGTTACATCATATATGCAACAACAGTAAAGATTTTGCCACCTCATATGTAGAACAAAGTATTTCCATTAGCAAGAGAGGCCAGGTAGTTAAGCTGAAACCGATGCAGCTGGACTCAGCAATAAGAAAAAGTTCAGAACTCACACAGAGACGGAAACAAGAATTGGGCAAGTACGACTTCTAATGCAGCCGAGAACAGCAACGTGATGAAACCCGGTGCAATGGCTTTCACGGCTTGCAAGCATACAAATGAACTCCAAGTCGTTCCAATGACTTTAAGATTCATAAGAGGAGTTACTGCGCTAGACGGTTCAATAATAGAAAGGTGAGCAGTTCATTATCAGGTATGTGAGGAGAGCAAATGAAATCCTGTGGAACAGAGTTTTTAAACATGTACCTTGGTCTCTGTACTGTAAGTAGCCTACTCTGTACTGTTCAACACAACTTTTGATCTTGATGATCAAAATGGCAACATGACAGTTCATACTTTTTTTTTAATAAAACTCATTTCACTAAGAAATAATATTAATCAAGATGAATGAAAAAAATGAAAAAAATCTTGATGTTCTCTTACACATCTTTCAAAATATCTGAAGATGTCATGACAGTTGTGCCAAGTGCTAAAGCAATAAATATACATTTTTGACTGAATTAATACCACGTTTTCTTTCCCAAATGGAGGGTTACTCGATTTGACCTGACCAAGATTTTTTTTCCTTAAAAAAAAAAAAAAAAAAAGTAGTTTAAAATGTGTAATGTTTTAACAGACAGCAGAGGGATCTAAGGGGGTTATTTCTGTTTTACATTTTTCTTGACATATGACAAGGCTTTTTTCCCCTGTAATAAAATATATATTTTTATTTAATTCAATTAGAGATGATAAACACACACATATGTATAAATATAATAACAAAAAATAGCATTTATACATTTAAAATGAATAATGACTAATAATACTTCTATTAAAATAGTTTAATAAAATAATTTCATTTTTATTACAAGATAAAAATGTGAAATGGTAACACAAGGTAATATCATGGTACTTTTATATATACCATGATACTGAATGATTCCCATGTTTATGTACTACTGTACCATATATAATATTGAAATATGGGAGATAATCATGTCACATTTATGACTAGGGCCCACTGCTACAGAAACTAAACATCGAAACCACTGAAGAAACAAATATATTCAAGCTTCAGAAGCACGCCGTTCAGTTCGTGTATTCCTGTCGTAACATACGTAAATCTCTAACGCATTTGCGCAAAAAGGCTGACGTCAATGCCCATTCACCACTAGCAAATGTCTCACGTAAATAACCTTGCTCACGCCACTGGAGTAAAAGATTTCCCACGGCTACGCAAATGTTGTAGATTTTATACGTAACCTAGAGCCTCAGAACGGTGTTTGCGTACCCCTTTAAGAAGAGAATGGCCTTACGTACTAAAACGTGCGTAAGCGATACGTGAATAAAAACACCCTGCTATGCACCTGAACCTCATAAAAAATATGAATTTAAAATCATTTCCATACCGACTCCTCTTCCTTTTCCATCCCAGTTGGCATTTGTGGAACCGCTCGGTTGATGGAGACGCAGTCGGTGAGGTCCGGGAGGTCTTTATTGCGGTAGATCGGCAGCGGTTTGGCGGCGTCTAGCGCTCGCGCGCGGAACGAGAGTTTACTCATTGTTTTCAGCGATCACAAACACACTAAACACGGATCATTCGGCACAAATACACACACGAGCCGACGGTTCTCTCCGCGGCCGCGCTCACTGACGTCCCTCCGATCGAAATCCGGCGGTTAAAGGCATCTCTGAGCGAGTTAGGGTGTTTTTTCACGGGCTTTTTTTTCTCGGCTGGTGTGAAAACATGGCGGACATGATCCCGACAGCCCGCGCGACACTGCCAAAGAGCGTGAGCGGGAGCGCGCGTGTGCCGCTGCGCGCGCACCTCATGCAACATGCGTGCACACGAGATTACGACACACGGGCACGAGGGAACACATGCGTGCATCGGAGAGCTGTCACATACATTAGTAGACAGTCTGTTAAACATTTCCAGTGATAATAACATATCTACATATGCCACGCAGACAGAGATGGCCTACAGTCCAAAACGTAACCAAATATTCAAGATTTTGGGCCACAGAATGTTTTAACTGAAATCCCATATTGATCGATTTATGTTCATTTGGGGGAGGGATGCATCCTCCTTAATAGAAGCCTTCCAATCCAATCGCATGAGAAAACGAACGTAAATGGCGAATTTATACAAAGTAATTCACTAAACATTGGGGACCATTGCTAGCCCCTCTGCTAAACCTAACCATTAGTGGAAAACATTAATTTGCCAAATTAACATGAATTTTTATGAGATTATGTTAATACCGTCACACAGGTTAGACGCCATTTTGGATTTAACACAATTGGAAATGAGACTTACAGTCTTTACAAAGGTTTTTTTTTTTTTTTTTGTGATGACAGTTTTTGACAGCAGAACAACCAGTATGTTGTTAAACAATAGTGTAATCCATCGAACACACAGTACTTCTGTCCCTCGCAGATTTGTTTTCATTCATCTCAAAAAATAAATATGGTGTATTCTGACTAAGGGTTACTGTCATCTTGAAAGTAAGGAATTGGGCCTGCTTGATTTACAGCCAGAATTTTTTTCAGACACCTTCAGCATTTCTCACATTATCACAGTTTAGAAAATGGCAATAAAATATGACAAGAACTCAGAGTTAAACTGTGTCAAAACAAATTCATCTTGATAATGTCAGATAACTTTGATCGAAAGGTATGTAATGGATTACAGCCAACCAAAAATTCAGACAACTGTTAGTATGACAATATTTACACAACTATCAATACTTTGTTGACCAATTAGCAATCAATGCCTATTATTGTTCAGTCTGTGGTGTAAAAAATGTTGCATTAGCAATTAAAGAAAAAACACTTAAGCAACACATGGTCAGGTCAAAGTGTCTAAATAATTTTTGGACCCAAATGTTTATCATCTTTACTGGTAGTCCACTGTATGAAGAATTTTTTGGGTATAATATGTCACAGTTTACTTTATTTTGCTATCCTCCCTTACATAAATGAACTATAGTGTCCTGCACCCACTAGTAAAAAAGTCAGATGCAGTTATTTTGTTCTTGTGTGTTTATGTACCAAGCTCAAATCATCAAAAAATCGACTTATTTTACTGTGATTATGGTTAGTCTGCTTTTGTATGTTTTCACACTATAATCACAGTGTTCTGTTGACATAAGTTTCTTAAATAAATAACATCCATCCTCCACCATGTTTGATTTCTGATACCAGAATTGAGATTCATGTGCAGTCTGGTAGCGGGCGGCCAGCTTGCAGAGAGGAAAGTGTAGCATAGGGAGCTGCTCGGAAAAAAGTTACCTGCTAAGACACAAATCATTTTTAATGAGAGGAACGAGCAGAGAGTGCCGAGGCAATCCTATAAAACAGTGGTGCGATGGATAAGTGAAGAGTGTCTGAGCGCTGCAGGGCTGCACTGAGTGTTACTCTACAGAACATTGCCTATACTGCTTGCACGCACCAGGATCTGCGAATTAATTGGACCATTTATGTTGTACGCTACTGTTTAAAAGTTTGGGGTTAGTATTTTTTTTTTTTTTTAAGAAATTAATACTTTTATTCAGTAAGGATGCATTCAATTGATCAACATCAACTCCTAAGACATTTCTGTAACAAAATATTTCAACTAAATGCTGTTCTTTTGAACTGTGTATTAGAGAATGTTGGAAAAAAAAATAAGCTTAACAGTTTTGACAAAAAATATTAAGCAATGCAACTGAAAAACATCTCAGTGCTTCTTATGATTAGTCCATCACTGTTTAAAAGAATGATATTGTCAAATAATACTCCATTTGTGCATGTTTCATCGCATAAAATGACTAGTACCACTAGGCCAACATCCGTTAAATTAACTTAAAAGGATAGTTCACCCAAAAATTACCTTATGAGTTGCTCACCCTCAAGCTATCTTAGATGCATATGACTTTCTTCTTTCAGACAAATACAGTCAGAGTTATATATATATATAATGTCCTGGTTCGTCCAAGCTTTATAATGGCAGTGAATGGCTGTTAAGATTTTGAAGTCCAATAAAGAACATCTATCCATCATAAAAAGTAGCGTAAGCTCCAGTGAGAATATTCTAGTCTCGTGAGAACCAAGTTTTGTTTAACAGCAAAGGAAAACCAGTCTCCCCTTGACTTATCTCAAAATCGTTCTTTTTTTTTTTTTTTACAAACCCTCGTTTTGTACTTCTAATTCACGGCCGGTGTTTTGTTTTGCTGTCTTCACTGCACTTCCACATCCGTCACATCTGTGTTTGTCACCACGTAAGCTAGAGATTGTGGTTTATAGTATATTTTAGTATAGTATATTTTATGATGGATGGATGCACTTTATTGGACTTTAAAATCTCAACACCCATTCACAGCCATTATAAAGATGGGAAGAGCCAGGGCATTTTTTAATATAACTCTAATTGTATTCGTCTGAAAGAAGAAAGTCATATACACCTAGGATGACTTGTGGATGAGTAAATCATATGCTATGAGTGAAATATGAAACTTAATAAAACCAAAGTGTCATGGAAACATGGAAATGTTCTGGAGTGATTCACATTTCATAAATGAAAAATCTGATTGCCTGGATTCATTTGTGATTTTGTGGGTTGTAGAAATACATTTGTTGGCTTTGGTCACTAATCACTGACAAATGTTCATTAATGATTTTACACACAGACACACTGCACATTTTTTGCAACCTGCTTGTTAATGCATAGTTTTGCATCTAAACCCAGCAAAAACAGCATTGTTAATGACCTTTCACCACTTGTGCTGGTTATGTTGGTGATTCCCCATCATTTTAAGCTCAAAACACAATGATATTCCACAGCTTAAAACAATTAATCAGACTCATTGCTGGCATTGAGATTCCAGGTGTGAATTAGTGTAAACTGCTGGGATCAAGATGAATGGAAAGTAGCTGATAAGTAGCATCACAGACTTCAAAGATGGCTGTTCTACTTTGTCACAAATGGTCAGTTTCCTCTCTTAAATGACCTTTTTGTGCTCCAAAAATTTTGAATATATGCGTGAACCTTGTCTCCTTCAGTGTAGTCCGTAGATGTTTCCTCTCTGTGCTGTGACAGCTATGATGTTCCTCATTACTGTACTGCATTTATTGCTCTTCTTTCCCCTCAGGGTCCTGTTCTGTGGGTACACCGGGTCCCGGACCTTCTTTGCTAAGTCCTGGGAGTTCTGGATGTGATGTTCCACGTCGCCAAATAATGGTGACAGGAGTGTGGCCAAGTGTCTCGCAGTGTTGTGGGAGTAGGAGTATCTTACTGCTGACATTTGGTCTGAGTTGAACTCCCTCTTTATTTTTGGGAGTCCTTATTTGGGAGTCCGTAAGAACACTTTCCCTAGGGTAGAAGCAGAAGTTGCAGTTGGTAGCTTTTTCTAGGACTTATAGTGAATCCACATAGCGTGCAAATGAACTAAACACCATCTGAATTATATATTGGAGCTTTGTGCAGTCACTGAAGGGGGAACGGTGAGCCTAGAGGCCTTCGTGATATTGTGATGTGGGCCACAGGCATTACTAGACCCAATTTCATCTCAGCTCAAGTGTGAATGTGTGTTCACTGTGGAATGTATGTTTTTAGACAACTTTTTGGTCATGTGGTAAAGGAGGAAAAGTAAGTCACCACTTCTGTTCAAGATTCAAGCTTTATTAGCATGGTAAAAAATAAATAAATAAATAAAATAATTACAGACATACGAATATTTAAGCTTACCATAACAGAAAAATGAAGCACAGTCAGTTCTATATAGCTGCTTATGGGTCTAGTATCTATACTGCAACACTTTATGAGTTTAGTGGTTATAATTTTCCTTTTTTGCCAGAGAGGAGACAGTTTTACTTTTTTCACATTCATACACTAAACACAGGAATATGCCTTCTGAATTGGATATAAAATTTCCTTCATAAAAGCTGGAGCCTGCTGTATACATATTCAGTGGTGGACTGATCTTATTAAATCGTGGTCAAGAAATACATTTGCTCAAAGACAAAAATCAGTTTATTGATTTTCACTACTGCAATAAGTTAAATACTGAAACAAAATCTAAATTTTGATGACAATATAGTGGTTAGTGGATCATGGTATGTGTGTATGAATTTGTGCACATTACTACTGATAATTTTAAGCATGTTTCCAGATCTCTAGTTGTGGTTTGGACAGCAATAGATCCAATATGTCGTGGTTGAATTAACATTTGGCTTTTTTTCAGACAGCTATCTGTTATGCCCAAGACAAATAAATACATTTTCTGTGTGAATGGAGAGGTTAAAAGGAACACTCCACTTTAAAAAACAAAAACAAAAAATAGGCCCATTTTTCAACTCCCGTAGAGTTAAGCAGATGAGTTTTACAGTTTTTGAAACCATTCAGCCGATCTCCAGGTCTGCCAGTAGCACTTTTAGCATAGCTTAGCATAAATCATATAGATAATAAGATTAGACTATTAGCATCTCGTTCAAAAATGACCAAAGATTTTCTACATTTTTCCTATTTAAAACCTGACTCTTCTGTAGTTACATTGTGTACAAAAGCCGACAGAAAATTAAAAGTTGCGATTTTCCAAGCTAAAATGGATAGGAACTATACTCTCATTCTGGCATAATAATCAAGGAACTTTGCTGCCGTACCATGGGTGCAGCAGGTGCAATAATATTGTACAGTGCCTTAATATAGTCCCCAGCTGTTTTACTATTACCTTAGTGGCTTAGTGCTGGTAATGTTGGAAGTTACCTAGCTGGGGACTATTTTCAGGCACTGCGTAATATCATTGCACCTGCTGCACCCATGGTACGGCAGCAAAGTTCCCTGATTATTACGCCAGAATGAAAGTATAGTTCCTATCCATATCAGTCTGGAAAATTGCAACTTTTAATTTTCTGTCGGTCTTAGTACATGATGTAACTACAGCAGAGTCAAGTTTTAAACAGGAAAATATATCGAAAAAATTTGGCCATTTTTGAAAGTGATGCTAATGGTCTAATCAGATTCAATGATTTATGCTAAGCTATGCTAAAAGTGCTACTGGCAGACTCGGAGATCGGCTGAATGGATTAAAAAATGGTAAAGCTCATCTGTTTAACTCTAGGGAAGTTGGAAAATGAGCCTATTTTCAAAAAAAGAGGAGTGTTCCTTTAAATGTAAACCTTGCTGGTACAACTAAAATTAAAAATATAACGTCAACAGTTTTACAGATAGCCTTTTCATACCAAGGACTGTAAAGACAACGATAATGATGGATCTAAAAATACAAAAGGCACAGATAAATGATATCGTTGGAATAATTTTCAGAACTTTTTTTTTTCAAGCTGATAAAAAACAATGACACCCAATCAGAATCAATCCTGCTATAATGAGCTTGAGAATTTAAAGTGGCAGATAAGAATGTGTTTAGAATAAACAAATGCTATATCGTCTGCTGAAGAGGCCGTGAATATAGTTGTCTTTATAAAACTTTACCCATACCCAGAATTTGTGTTCTGCATTAACAAACTGTAGTAAGCGAACACACACACACACACACACACACACACACACACACACACACGTTGTGTTTCCATGTTTTATGGGGACATTCCATATGCGTAATGGTTTTTATACAAACCGTATTTTCTATCGCGCTACACCTAAATCTAGCCCTCACAGGAGACTATGCACACTTTTACAAATGTCCCAACAAGGTCAAAATTTACTAGTTTTACTATCCTTGTGGGGACATTTGGTCCCCATAACACGATAACACACACACAGGCGCCCGGGAGCAGTTGGGGGTTTGGTGCATTGCTCAAGAGACTCACCTCATTCGTGGTATTGAAGGTGGAGAGAGCACTGGATATTCCATCCCTCCACCAACAATCCTTGCCGGACCTGGGACCTTCAGGTTACAAGTCTGACTCTCTAACCATTAGGCCACAAGTTATTGTTCTTGTCGGAACAGACCTTTAATCTGGAGCCTTGTGCTCAAATATTTTTTTAAAGGCATATGCTTATTTTAATTTAAACAAGTACTGTAGAGAAGTATTTAGGCCATGTTTAATGTTATTTTATTGTATTATTAATTCATATTTTAGAGATTTTATGTTTTTTTTTTATTATTTTTTGAATGTTTTTCAAATATAGGCTATATATAGTTTTAATTTCAACAGAGTTAAAGGGAACACCAGGAAAAAAGTTGAGAAAATAAAATACTGATATGATGCCACATTGTGTGGCTTTCAGTCGAAGGGCAACAAGAGAAGCGATGTAAGTCTTCATTGCTTTCCTAGCAGAGGAGAAAAGAATGGGAAGAGGCCTGTGGACGAATACAACTTCCTAAAGACCTGCGTCATTGTTCTCTTCACTTTAGCCCTGATGCCTTTGAGGCTTTAGTAAACCACAGCTACTGAAAGAGCTCACAAACGGCAGAGACAAGAAATGCTAGATGCAATCTTGCAGGATGTAAACATGCCGAAGCAGTCATGATGCCACAGGCACTGAAGGAGGAAGAAAAACAACGTGCAGTAAACAGTAAAACCTTATAAAATTTTCAAATGGCTGCACCCGCTCTTACAGGAAAAATAAGGTGGATAGCAGTCCGTAGAAACAGCCACTAATAGGGCATCTAGCTAAACATATCTATGGTTAAAACCCTCAGGTGCATCATGTAAAAACCTCCTCTTGTGACCTCTGGAGATGCTGGAGAGGCAGATGTGCATGCAGTACACTGGCTTTGTGACTTCTGTGTTTGGGGAGCTGCCAAATGATTCTAGAGACACGTGTTTTTCCCAAGAGGAGCTCAATGTAAATGTTAATTTTCTCCTCCAGGGATAATGGCTCTCTCTGATCAGGTTATTATCAACCACTCAGTCTCAGAGGGCAGGTTGACTGAGTTTGAGTTGCTTCTGCATGGATGCTAGTCAAAATCTAAACACAGCTATACCCAAAACACTCAAAAATGTGTGTAAAACATGCAGACCATGAGATGCTGAAACAGTGACTTTCTGGACTGTGAAATTTACATTTAGTAGTGCAACGGATCACAAAACTCAAGGTTCGGATCACATTATGGTTTTTGAGTAACGGATCGGACCATTTTTCGGATCAGTAAAAAGGTAAAAATCATATGATATATATATATATATATATATATTTTTTTTGGAAATTTAATGTAATTAACTGAATGGAAAATAAGAATTAAACATGTTTGTTTCTTATAAAAACTACAAAAGTCCATCCGTCAAGAGCACTGAGTGATTTTGTGATTTTTGTTGTTTGCTTAACATTAACAGCAAAGACGGCAGAAGGAATATTACTTGTGGCTTAAGAGCTGCACGGATCCAATTTACTGTTACAGACGTATTTTCATTCTCAACTGTTTACATTAATTTGAGACAACGGACGAAGGATTACACGAATAATCACCAAAAGCCGCATTTTGACATATATTTGCATGTATTTGACCGTTTAGGTAACATCTTAAGCTAAACGTTCACTTTATTTGTCCGTGTTCTGTTCCGTCTCTGAGCGCATACACAGAACAGCGCACATGCTCGATGTATTGGCCCTTTCATACGGCTTTCTCGTGCCACAGTGCCTACACACTGTAACAGTTTTGTCCACCACCCTTCTTCCATCATAATTATATTTTATAGGGAAGACAAAATGCTCCCATATATTCGATTTGAATGACGCGGGAGGCTTTTCGAGTTCTCCTGTTCCTCCGCTAGCCATTGTTGACTGATTAACATGCCCTGTTCACGTGAACACGACCTCTCTGTGTAATTAATTACTTAAAAAGCAATATCGGCAGAAAAAACGGTCTTTTTTCTCTGTGATTGTTAAAAATGTAGAATTAAATTTAGGATTATCTATACATTTTAAAAATTAGTTATTAATCCGCGGGTCACGTGCGTGCCGAACCGTGGGTAGTGATCCGCACGAATCACGGATCAACTGCGATCCGTTGCACCCCTAACATTTAGATCTATGATTTTTCTATCCAAAGTGACTTAATAGGAGAACATTGGCAATTTGTTCAAAAACTGAACTACATCCAACTTTATGTAAAAGTCACTAGATCTGCCTCACAAACATATATTTTTAAATATATACATATATAGTAAAATTTAAATATGTAAAATATAAAAACTAAAGCAAATAATCTCAAGATAGCAGTCTTATAGCACTTCTCAGAGCTTCAGACATAAATTTGTCTGAACTAGCTGGATGCATTATTAGTTTCTTTCCCTTCTTTTTGTTATGTTAAAGTCAGTGAAGCACATAGCAGCGTGTTAAGAGAATGATGTGTTGACTCCCACACTGTTATTCAAGGACATTTACAGCAGCCAGACCAGGTGCTTCAGTTCAACAGCTCACAGAGAAACAGTGAGCTGAGATGCCGGACAAGGAGGCCACTTCAATTTATATATAACTTGTAGTGGTGGGCGTTCGGTCACTGCTGGACTGCAGAACCGCTGCTGACGTGCTGCTGGAGCTTCAATAAAATTTCAAGTGCGACTGGGAGAAGACACAATGACATCAATTTTAGAAACATCTGAACATGTTATTTATTTATATTTTTAATCAGGATGTACACTACCAGTCAAAAGTTTTTGAACAGTAATATTTTTGATGTTATTTTTTTAAAGAAGTCTCTTCTCCACACCAAGCCTGCATTTGTTTGATTCAAAGTACAGCAAAAACTATATTACATTTACTATTTAAAATAACTGTTTTCTATTTGAATATATTTTAAAATGTAATTTATTACTGTGATTTCAAAGCTGAATTTTTAGCATCATCACTTCACTGACATGATCCTTCAGAAATCTTTTGAATATTCTGATTTGCTGCTCAGAAAACATTTATTAATATTATAATTATGTGGAAAGAAAAATTATTAATTTCTATTAAAAAAATAAAATACTGACTCCAGGCATTTCAAATGTATATAGTGTATAATGTTTCTAATAAATGCTGGTCTTAGGACCTTTTTATTCATCAAAAAAACAAACAAACAAACAAACAAACAACAAAAACAATTAAATATTGATGATAATAATGTTTCTTGAACAGCAAATCAGCATATTAGAATGATTTCTGAAGGAACATATGACACTGAAGCCTGAAATTACGATGGTGAAAATGTAGCTCACAGGAATAAATTACATTTTAAAATATATTAAATTAGAAATAGGAATTTATTTTAAATAGTAAAAACATTTCACAATATTACTGCTTTTGCTGTATTTTGGATCAAATAAATGGAGGCTTTGTGAGCAGAAGAGACTTCTTTAAAAACATTAAAAATCTTACTGTTCAAAATCTTTTGACTAGTAGTGTATTATAAAAATATTATTATTATTATTATTATTATTATTAAAAAGCTGGTATAATACAGTATTTGAATAGCTTTTGGACAAATACACCACCAAGATTACGGTAAGATTTTATAAAGTTTTTGAAGTTAACATGACTTTCTTTTTAATAAAAAAAAAAAAAAAAAAAAAAAGTAAAAATAGTAATTGTTAAGATTGTGATCAATTTAATATATCCTTGCCAAATGAAATATGAATTAAATACTGGAATTAGTAAATAATTAATTAAATTAGTAATTAATTTACTGATTATTAGTTTAATTTTTAAACACTTTAAACACTTAAAATTAAGGGGAAAAGTGAAAAACTTATGAAACTAATTAAAATGAGTGTAAACAGAATTAGGCCTAATGCTGACATCTAGTGGCGTGTTCAAACACAACATCTATTTATCAAATACTTGTCAGATGGACAGTACCAATCCCAGCAATTGATATAATAAGCCTGTAAGTATTTTTAGGTAAGTTCTGTAATTGAGACACAGCACACAGTTGAGAGCAGTCACTATACTTTATTTGAGGGGAATAGTAGCATAAAATTTCATCTGTACATTATGTAACAATTACGTCTGATCAGGCCCTGAATGCGTTAAATACTCGAGAGAAAGGTGGACAAAAATGGCATGTCCAGCACAACAGTAACACAGCTGCTCGCACCTAAAATGGAGAGTTTTGGTAAAGTGGAGACATTCACTCAATGGTGTAGTTGAGAAGAAACACGGTCACCAAAGACCAAAAAAGCGTGTCTGAGAGAAAAAACAGAGAGAGAAGCTGCTGGTCGAATCCCAGGAGCAATACTTGCGACGCTGCACCATGTTGTCTATCGTGCTACACTGTTTGTTCAATCTTTGAACGCTGTGAGTGGAAGTCTGAGGTAAAGGATTGATTCTTTAGTAGTGTTTTATCTGACCAGTTTTGAAAATAGCATCACTTCTCATTGATCGAGAAAAGAAGAATGACAGTTGGGCCATGATATAAATTAATAAAACTAAAATACAGATGTACAAAATTAACATTAAAATATTTCATAATAATAATAATAATAATAATATCAATAAAGGATTTTTCTTTGAGACATTAAAAAAAAGAAGCATGCTCTTTTCACAATCTAAAACAACATTCATATGTACATACGGTGCATTTTCAATTCGAGTCTTCTACTAAACATGGGGCTTTTAAAGTTTGGCTTTCCATCTTATTTAACCTTCCTCCCAGGTTCCCCAACTAGAAAACCAAAAACAGACAGGGGAACAGGACAGCACCTGGTGAAAACACTCTATAGGCCAGCAGCAGTCACTCAGCTTATTGAATCGTCTGTAGTGTCTACAGTCAAAAGTGAATCACGAGAACCTCGCGGGAGATGCTCTCAGACCAAAGCGCTCATATCCTGCAAATGAACCAGTTCTTTAGATTGGTCTTACAACTGTCTGAGTTTAAATCTTCCATCTGCAGAGTCCAACCGAGGGCCTTTGAAAGATGGCGCAGGCCCTTGTATTAATTTACCAGTCAGGTGAAGTAAAACAGAATGAGCTGGCTGAGAATGCTACAGTAGAGAGAGATAGAGAGCTTTCATTGAAAGGGCTTGATTGCATACAGTTGTATGGACCTGAACATTGTCAAATGCATCACATTGTAAAAGAATTGTGAAAGGAAAACAACCAAAGTGAGCCACTGAATCACTTCACGATTTGTTCGGACAGGCAACAGAAATCCGTTTTAGTATCAGAGTCAAATGAGTTCAGATGTTTGCAGTCTGAATGGATTCAAAGAAAATCAAACAAACAAGCATGAAAAGGTCTGTTTACAAACTGGATTCAAACCACAGCCATATGTGGTTTGAAATCAGATTAAAATCAGGTTTACACAAACGTGTTTGTCTAGTCTGAATGGCCATATTCATTTTTTCACCATTTAGGATGTGATGTGACTAGAATCGAAAGCAAAATGAACTAGATTTCAGACAGGCAGCTTGAATATGATTTAGTATCTGATTCAAATCAGTTTAGTTGTTTGTAGTCTGAACAGGAAAAAAAAAAAACATGAAATCAGATGAAATATGAAACATGAATTTAAATCATTAAAATCTGATTTTCAGAAAGGTGTTCAGCATGGATTGTCAGTTCAAATCTCTAATTTTTCACTTTTGAATGCAATACAACTATGATTGAAAGCAAAATGAATCAAAATGAGTCACTGAATCATATTTCAAAACTTGTTCAGAAAGGCAGCAATTCAATTTAGTATCTAGATTTAAATCAGTTTAGTTGTTTGTAGTCTGAAAGGAAAAAAACACGCTCATCAGATTTTTATCATCCTGATTCAAAGCAAATATGTGGTTTGAATTCAGATTAATATTAGTTTCAGAAATGAAATGCACTGTTTACAAACTAGATTCAAACCACGGCCATATGTGGTTTGAAATCAGATTTTTACAAACATGCCGAGTCTGAACAGTGAGATCAGATCTCATTTTTTCACCATTCTGGATGTGACTAGAATTGAAAACAACATGAACGAAAATGAGCCACCAATTTATATTGGATTATTTGTTCAGACAGGCAGCATAAATATGATTTAGTATCTGCTTCAAATCAATGTAGCTGTTTGTAGTCTGAAAGGGAAAAACCCACATGAAACCAGATCACACAAACCTGATTTTTAAATCAGATTAAAATCAGAAAAATTTGTTCAGCCTGAATTATCAATTCAGATCACAATTCATTTTTTCACCCTTTTGGGAAGCAATATTGCAAGCAAAATGAACCAAAATGAACCACTGAATCATATTTCAGGACTTGTTCAGACAGGCAGCAGAAATCCATTGTAGTATCCAATTTAGTATCTGATTCAAATCAGTTTGCAGTCTGAAATGGGAAAAACCACTCATCAAAAATCTGATTTTTACAAACCTGATTCAAATCAAATATGTGGTTTGACATCAGATTATAGACAGGTTATTACAAATGTGTTGAGTCTGAATGGTCAGGATGTGATGTGTTATGATTTAGTATCTGATTCAAATCAGTTTAGTTGTTTGTAGTCTGAACGGGAATAAAACGCATGAAATCAGATTACACAAACCTGATACAAATCACACTAATCAGATTTTCAGAAATGTGTTCAGCCTAATTTGTCAAATTTCAGATCTCAATCAATTTGTCACCCTTTTGGAATGAAATATTAAAAGCAAAATGAACCAAAATGAGCCACTGAATAATATTTCATGACTAATATTTTCAGAAAATAGAAATCCAATTTAGTATCTGATTCAAATCAGTTTAGTTGTTGTAGTCTTACAAACCTGATTCAAATGAAATAAGTATGTGGTTTGAATTCAGATTATTATCAGTTTCGGTGTGAATCAGTTTTCAATCCATTTTTTCATCATCTGGAACTGATAGTGACTACAATGTCTGAATAAATGATCCAGATTTCTCGCAAAATGACAGTCGATTTTAAAGATCGGATTTGAAAATCAAACTGGATTTAAGTGCAGTGTGAACAAAGCCAAAAAGCAGCAGTTGAGAAGCTGTTCTTTTGAAAGACTCTGTCGGCAGAGAGTTACTGCATGTGTTCGGTCCCCATTACAGCATATTATTAGCTTAATACTCTCAGACAACCGGGCGTCATAACATATGCATAGCCTGACGTCGACTTCACTCTGTGATGTACATTATGGTCTAAGCAAACTGCTAGGCGCTTGTATTTTTACCACACTGGAAGTGGCCTGTGAGCTGTGAAACAGTCCCTGCTTAGGATGTTATTGCACATAATATGACCACACTAATAAGGTGTTATATTAAGGGCCCTTGCATACATAATACAACAAGGGTCACCAGAATGGCACCAGAGGGCTCAAAGCAAAGGGAAACGCTTCCTGAGACATACTGAGATAAAGTTCTTGTAGAAGTGTGTAGAAGGATCGCCCGGCTGCTGATCTGAAACCAGTTTGACGTGTCACTCGTGAGGAGGCTGGTTCAAACGCAGCGCAAAAGGGCGGCTCGCAGCGCGACAGAAGCGTACAGTGAGGAGACCGTAGAAGACCAAGATTGGATGATTCCAAATGGAAATGAAACAAAAAGAGTGACGCCCTGAAGACAGGAAATACTTCTGATTGAGGAATAATGAAGGGGTTTCCATGACTGCTAATGGGTTCTCATACACAAGCTTCACATGATAACAAAGGTTTGAAAAACAAAGAAAAAAAAAGAAAAGAAAGGAAAACAAGGCATGCACATACGTCAATGTTGTGAGGACACCGCAAACCTATATTGGTAAGTGCTTCTGTATTATTTTCACAAAATTCATATTTTCAGGGATTTTTTCTTCTTAACAGGTGTCAATAAAGGTCAAAAATTGTTTTAACAAACAAACGGTCACAATGCTAAAAAAACAAAAGTATCACATTTTAAACAGCAGGGCAACACAGAGAACGACTAAAAGAAAGAAGGCAGAACACTGGTTTATGAATGGCCATCGTTTCTTGGCATAATCTGTCATATAAAAAAAGTTTCCCCGTATTTAAAAAGCTTCCGTGCCAAATGGAGGTCATCGAAAAGCCTCTTTTTTATATCATATAGTGTTACAAAACAAACGTATTATTAGGATGAGAAACTGAGGTATACCTTGTCGAGAGGTTGGTGGTTATCTGACAGAAACTCTGAACGCTTTCAGAGGAAACACGTTTTGATTTGGGTTGTATCGTCACCCTTTCTGTTGATATCTGTACAGCAGCGTCACACTACACATTCAAAAAGCTGTTTCTTATTGGCATTACAATAGTCATTCATACGAACACATTAAATGTGTCTTTTTTTTTTTTTTTACATGGACGTTGCCCTTTTTTATACTGAAATGACACGAGCGCCTTGTGAAGGAGGAGTCTCGTTTACTCCTCGAATGGGAAAGGTTCTTCTCAGAACGGAGAAACGACAACAAAGAGGTTCATTTTTGATGTCGGCTTATAATCCGTCCGTCCTTACCGGAGCGCCCCGTGGTACTAGTTTATATATACACACACATACAACAACGTAGCTGGCTCCAGACGAACCTGTATTAAACCCAGATTCGGCACAAAATGCATCGTCTGCATTCGCTCCAGCCGTAAGTACAGGACAATCATCCAGCATGTCTGAAGCCAGCCGTCAGAACAGCAGTCAACCACCATCCCCGACGCGTCTTTTTCTGTTCGGTCAGCTCGCAATTCACATGCTGATATCCTCTAGTCATAGACTGGACTCCTTAGGGGGGTAGTCCACATTGGTCACCATGGTTACAACGGTGACTATCTCCTCCGGGGCGGAGACGCTGGTCTGCCGCTGCATTTGGATCACACGTTCCTCAACGCAGCCCGCGGAGAGACGCGCCTCAGCCTCGTGGTCCCAACACTCCTCTATGGTCTCGCACAGCATGGCCAGACCCTGAGAGACAAATGAACATGTTTTGTATCAAGAATGTTAATTTCGTTGATGAATAATTTCCATCAACAAAATTTTTTTTTCACGGATGAAAACAAGAAATAAAACTCAATTTAAATGACAAAAAGTAGGACGAAAGTCGACTGACATTTCGTCAACGAATATAATTGTGCTGTCAAATGTTTAATCGCATCCAAAATAAAAGTTTATGTTTACATTTTATATATTTGTGTACTGTGTATATTTATTATACGAATACACACACATGCATGTATATATTAAGGAAAAATATTTTAGATTTATATCTAAGATATGTATATTTATTTATAATCTAAACGGTATACAGGTATAAATATATATACACATATTAATATTTTGTTTTAATATATACATGTATGTGTGTGTATTTATATGTACATAATAAATATACAAAGTACACACACATATATAATATGTAAGCATAAACTTTTATTTTGGATGTGATTAATCGCGATTAATCGTTTGACAGCCCTAGAATATAAATAATAATGTTAGGGAGGGATGATTTGGGAAGTGATTCACTCAGAACAAATCTGCTGCGTGGGTTGAGAGGTTAGATGCGTACATTTGGACAGTAACAGCCTACTAATCTATCTGGCAGGACATAAGCTAGCATACACTTGCTTCATGTCTTATAAAATGTTAAAAAATTCCAATATCTGGGAGTGTAAGAAGATAGGGATACATTTGATGAGAACTCAACTTGGTCTGGTTTTCTGAGCGCACACACCGAAACACTCATTAAGAGAAACAAAGCATGTCACAGCAATTAAATTTGTGTC
This sequence comes from Cirrhinus molitorella, assembly GCA_033026305.1. Taxonomy (NCBI): domain Eukaryota; kingdom Metazoa; phylum Chordata; class Actinopteri; order Cypriniformes; family Cyprinidae; genus Cirrhinus; species Cirrhinus molitorella. Next base: position 22,459,627 of record CM065122.1, on the reverse strand, counting down.
TATCGTGATAAAACCGTTGTATCAAACATATATAATGAGTTTGGAAGAATGAATTTAGAGAAATGCTTAAGAAATGCATTACACTGTGACTAAACCCATTAGATTTTAGCTGACTAAATCTATTGTAGATTTAAGGTCATTGCACACAGTCCGAAATTCTCATACAAAATTTTTGTATGTTAAAAAATAAATACGACTTTCAGACTTCTTTAGTCGACTAAAACTAAATGACTAAAATATGACTCAAACTAAACGCAATTTTAGTTAAAAGACTATGATTAAGACTAAATCAAAATTTGCTGTCAAAATGAACACTCATATCAAGCATAATATTCACTTAAAAGCGGTGTAGCGGTGAGGTTTAATGGTGATTACATACCGCATGTTTCTGCCAGCACTCCCTGAGAGTGGGCCGAAGCTTTTTGTGGACCACCACCTCCTGCATGTCCTCTAGAGTGGGGTGTTGGCCCACCTCTTCCTCAAACGGAAGCATGTACTCGTCCACTGGACCTTAAAAAGCAATGAACAAACATATATGACCCTGGACCACAAAACCAGTCTTAAGTGTCAATTTTTCGAAATTGAGATTTATACATCATCTGAAAGTTGAATAAATAAACTTTCCAGTGATGTTTGGTTTGTTAGGATAAGACAATATTTGGCCGAGATACAACTATTTGAAAATCTGGAATCTGAGGGTGAAAAAACATCTAAATATTGAGAAAATTGCCTTTAAAGTTGTCCAAATGAAGTTCTTAGCAATGCATATTACTAATCAAAAATTAAGTTTTGATATATTTACTGTAGGAAATTTGCTAAATATCTTCATGGAACATGATCTTTACTTAATATCCTAATGATTTTTGGCATAAAAATAAAATTGATAATTTTGACCCATACTATGTATTTTTGGCTATTGCCGCAAATATACCCGTGCAACTTAAGACTGGTTTTGTCGTCCAGGGTCACATATGGTCAAGAAGGTCTACCATTGAGGGGTAACAGGTATTTTCAAACTAAGGGTCCAGAGACCCCAGGGATCTACAAGGGCTACATATAAAAAAGCTGTTTTCTTTGTGCACAAAAAGAATTCGATAAGCATGATTAAATTACAACTGAACCACTGATGTTACATGGACTATTTTATTATTGTCCTTACTAACTTCCTGAGCCTTGAATGTGTCAGTTGCATTGCAGTCTATGCAGGGTCAAGAAAGCTCTTTAATCAAAAATATCTTAATTTGTGTTTGAAGATCAACAAATGTCCTACAGGTTTGGAACAACATGAGGGTGAGTAATTATTGCAGAACAGAATTTTTTTTTCAAACCCCTGGGTTAGAGTGTTGCTGGGAGAATAAAACCACATCTTGCCATGTGCATCAAAAAATGAATTAAATAATTGCTGATAAAACCTGACACAAATTAATCTAAGACAGGATCAAATATTTCAATATTGAAATAACATTCTTCTGCATTATCATCAGAAATGCCAAACAAATGAGAGAAAAGGCACTTTGGAGAAGTAGCTAGACGAATCGTCTCCCATCACACTCTGTCATCCATTCAATCCCATCATGCACTGCACTCAATGAGGTTGTCACACACGATGACCCCTGTCACAACAGTCCCTGAGGTCTGCTTCACCGTCCGCACCTGATCAATATTGTTCCATTAGACCAGACACCAATAATCAATAATAGTGAACTTACTGCACTTACAGTGACAGGATTATTCAAGAGCCCAAGTGATGGTAAAACATACTGGAAAATGTGTTTGTGTGATCAGGGAGCGCTGCCAGACCAATTACAGCTCAACTGTCAATCAAATGTCTACTATAAAATAACTGATATAACTACACAGTTTGATGTCCAAATGATGTAACGTATTCATACCATCAGACGCCGTGCAACGGGCCGCCAGCTCCCACAGCACCAGTCCCACCGCATACATGTCTATCCTGAGAAAAGCATCTCTCTGGAAGTTGATGGCCCCCTCTAACACCTCTGGGGCCATGTAACGTCTGGTTCCCACCTGGAATGCACAAAGAGACCAAAATCTGGTTACCAGTTAAAAATAAAACAAATAAAGCAGTTATATTTAAGTATATTTTAGATTTAATTACTACTTTTGCATTTTAATAAATTACTGAACGTTTACCTGAATCCTTCAGATTGCTGTTAACATGTGAAAACCTTGTTCATTTAATTCGTTTTCTTTGTTCTATTGCTTTAATTGTTGTATTTGTTCATGATTTTGCCACGTGTTAACTGGAATAATTTCTTGGAAAAACCTCAAGATGTGATTACTTAATTGAGAAACACTTGAGGACTACATGCCATGGTTTTAATTGAAATTGTTAGCATTTATATTACTACTTACCGTTTTTATATACGTTTTTGTTGAGTTGTGGGGAAAGAAATTTCACTACTGATATGGTATAGACTACTGACATCATGGTGTCGTGACAAATGTTTTATGTAGGCAGCACGTTTTTGAGCACGGTTTTGAGATACAGCCTCTGATACACCTCCATGGAATCATATTCATATTTAAACACACTTCACACAGCCAATCCTCACACAAGGGGTGGCACTTTATAAGCAGCACCATCTTTAAAGGATCTGAACAGTTGTCTTTCAACACTTACCTGCCCATGTGTGTCTCCAGCTGACTTTCCTGCCTCAAACTTCAAAGCCAGACCAAAGTCAGCTATACAGGCCGTTAGGTTTGACTTCAGCAGCACGTTCTTGCTCTTTATATCTCTGTGCACATATAATACACCTTTTAAATAAGTAAAAAGGCTTGCTCACAAAGATATTTTATGTATGGTTTCTGCTGTTTTTGTCTATACAGTGGACCAAAACAAGGAGGGAGTGTCCAAAACAACTGACTTTCATATTCTCTGACTTTTACTCCATGGACAAAAAAAAAAAAAAAAAACTCTTGAAAATTTGTATTCCTGTCTTCTGTTCTGTCCATAATGGTTTTCAAAGAGCTGTACATTTCTAACCTGTGTGCGATAGCCGGTTTGTGACCATCTCTGTGTCCTGGGAAGTCAGAGTGCAAGTAAGCCAGGCCCCGAGCCATGGTTTGAGCGATGTGACACAGCTCATTCCACGTCACTACATTTGCCTTTAGGTAGTCCGTCAGGGAGCCCTGCACACAGACAACACACACACATGCGGATCAATCGTGGCTGTATATCAAAAAAAAAAAAAAAAAAACTAAAAACCTTTTAAATTCACAATATAAGGAAAGAAATGTATAAACTATAACACTGAACACAGATACTTTGAGTGCTACTGTGTGACATATTGACTCAAAAAACTTGAAAGACATTTTGATGAAGTGATTTCTTTTGCATAATTGGATTCTATCAAGCATCAACTTGACAAATGAAAAATGTTTCTTTTGTAATGTCTGTCCCTTGAGAACATCAGAAGAAGACCCTTATAGCAAAATTGCAAATTTATGGATAGATGCATTTTCCCACATCAGTGGAAATTCAAAAAGAAGTTTCTTTGTCATGTTTATTTCTCAGTGTTCAGCAGCTGGGATTGATAATTTCATTAAGTAAAGTCTCGATAATTAGGATAATAAAGTTGAAATATCTTAAGAATAAAGTCAAAATTACAAGAATGAAATCATAGCAATTGAAGTTATAATATTTTAAGAGTATAGCCTGTACATACAAATGGCCCGGATTGGGAGCACCAGAAGAAGTTGCCAGGCCACTGGAATTAATTTGTATATATGTGGGATTATTAGCAGAAATCATACCATGTGTTATAATCAAAGGGACAGTATGCTTGGAAATAATATTTCATGTCTTCAATTGGATTCATTAGGCCTATATGTAGTGCACCAGCCATCCAATAATTGCAATAAGCTTTGTGCTTTTGTATTCACATTTTTTGTATTCATGTGAATCAACCGTCTTTTCGATTACAATGAGATGTTCGTTTAATTACATTATACTTTTTTCTTTGTGAAAACATCTGTGGAGTCCAACCTTTCATTCCTCACATGTATTTAATGAAAAACAACAAGGTTAAAGTTGACTCTAACTCGTTAGCATAAGTTATACTGTTGTCCTTTCTAAGGTATATAAGTGACTATTCACAAGCTGTTTTCTTCACGGTATAATAAAGTAAATGATTGGAAATAACGTCTTCAATTTACTATTTGCAGCGCACCAGCCACCCAGTAATCGCAATAATGCTGTGCTTTGTTGCTTTTAATATAACAGCTCAGCTTTCAAATCCTGTCAGTCTTATCTCTAAATAAATGTTTTTCCTCTTTATTGCAGGTTTATAGCAGGATATAAACATTAAGGAACATCAGAAGGAATGGGAAAAAAAACAATATAGCCTAATTTAATGAGACAAATGTCTCACTGTAATCAGAAAGGTGACTATACTTATAGATTTATAGATTTTGAAAGCTGAGAAATTACGAGAATATTACGACTTTATTTCAACTTTATTCTCGTAATATTTAGAATTTATCCTCAAAATATTATGACTTTAATCTTGTAATCTTCATTTTTTAATTTTTAAATGAGGCACTTAAAATGTTGTCATACTAGTCTGATGTTCAAAATTAATTATAAAATAAATAAATAAATAAATAAAAGTGCAAGTCAATACTGTCCAGCCTTCATACAGCTCCACACCTTTTCATGGTAAGCCGTGATGAGCCACAGCTCAATGTCCAGGTTGCTTCCTCGCTTCTCTGCTCCGATGAACTGCAGAATGTTTTCATGCCTCATGCCGGGGACATTGTAAATGTCATACTCGTTCTGCCATGACAGCTTGTCCTGAGAAAGACACAAAGTACATTGTTATTACAGCACACCGGCGAAAAAACCCCCACTGCAACCCACCAAAAACACTGGTCCACCAGTAAGTCGACAGGGGTAGGGCTGCTAACTAACCATTAAAACAACTGATACAAATTACAGAGACTTAGCTGACATTTATAGACAACTCAGGTTAAGTAAGTAAGTAGTAATTTACCAGAGCAAATTAATACATGATTGATTAATGATTGAGACAAATAATTTCCCCCACACTGAACTCTAAGCTGTGGAGTGAGGCAGAAATTAATATCTTTATATTTTTTATATATTAAATTATGTATATTTAAGGACGGAAGCCACTTATGCTCATGAAGGCTGCATGTGTTTGATCAAAAATAGCGATACAAATATTATTACAATTTAAAATTTTTAACCAATAACCATTTTCTGTTATATTATATTTTAAAACCTAATTTATTCCTGTAATGTAAAGCTGAATTTTCAGCACCATTACTTCAGTCTTTAGCGTCACATGATCCTTCAGAAATGATTCTAATAGTGTTGTCAAAAATATCGATATTTTGATGCATATCGATTCTTAAAAATCTGAAACAATTCCAATACTCATGTCCAACAGTATCGATATATCTACCAACCGTGCTTTTGGATTATCTTACTCCTCTCCCAAGCTGACACACTGACTGCATGTGAATGAAGTGACAACAGAGGCCTGAGTCCTCTCACCTACACTCATGTGCATATGTTAAATATTGAAAGATGGCGAGTGCAGAGTCTTCGTGACCGGCTACAAATTTCCGCCACTGTTTCCATTTGGGTGCGTAGTGCTGCTTACACTATTCTTCTTTAATACGCTGCTATAGCCGCCATTCATAAACTTAATGATAGCCAACATTTCAGCCCTGTGTGTAATGTTGCTCACAGTCATTGAACATGTACGGGTTGATGATGTAAAACTCTGGACAGGTTTTCCTGCGCGCACCCGTTTACCGCGTCAGGACTGTCTTACAGTCTGACATTAATGACAACTGAGATGCCATAGTGTGACATGATCATCATGTTTGTACAGTCTGACAAGCAACAATCGTAAATGACTATTAAAAATCGCACAGTGTGAGCACGGCTAAATTGAGGTGTGTTTTCCTGTTTTGCACCCGTAATTGTATTGTAATACAATCCACCTCAGAGTGAGAAATGTCAGACAATATAGTTGCATCTGACACGGGAATACTATAAAATTATGCAATAATTAACCCTTGTGTAATTTCAGTGCGCGTGTGATGCACGTTTGCACGTATGTTTACCATAGGGATCTATGCGCTGATCAATGATTATGTTAATTAAATCCCAAATCGAAATCAGTTCATAAAATACTGCTGTTCATTATAACTCTGGTTCGTTTAATTAGAAAATGTATTAACAGGATTTTTGCCTTGGAATAAATTTTGTTCTATTAAAAAGTTTTTTTTTTTTAATTGAGGTTTTTATGGAAAGTTCCAAATAACATCTTTAGTTTCTATTAACATGTATTTAATGCTGAAAAATTGTTTTTTTCTTCTGGAAAATACAAAAGATTGTGCTGTTTTATTTATTTATTTATTTTTGCACATTATTGCCTTGAAATAGAGGCTTGTGACCTGCACAATGTTTTTGTTCATGTAAAAATATACATCATTCAGGCTCATTTTCATGTTCCCGTCTTGTTATATTTATCTTTTAATAAAAAGCAAAAATTAAGGCCTTATTGTTGCAGCAGTTTTCCCCCGTGGTATCGAAAATGGTATCGAATATCGATACTTTTCTAGATATTGTATCGAAATTAGCAATTCTAGTATCGTGACAACACTAGATTCTAATATGCTGATTTGGTGCTCAAGAAACATTTCTTTTATCATGGCTTAATTGTCATATTTTTAAAACAGGAATCTTTTGTAACATTGTAAATGCATTCACTGTCACTTTTGATGAAATGAGTGCATCCTTGCTGAATACTAATTTCTTTTAGTGTCCATTTTAGTGTCCGTTTTGTTCATATTCTGTTTGTTAATTAAAAATTTTACAATTACATAATTTCTGTATATTTAACTATACAAAGTGTCCATCTGACATGGAAAAAAAAGAAAAAAAAAAGAAAAAGCATTTTTATCAGGCTCTGATGTATAGGTTTCTATACAAGTACTGGTATTTCTGATTGGGCTGAGGGTGGGATTTTAGCGAGTTTGAAGTAAAAATATTTAAATGTGTCGAGAGCATTCACTCAGTATCATTATCTAATTTTTGATCGAGATGGTTTTAGCTGGTTTTGCATCTGAACTCTTCAAATGCAGTACATATTAAACATTTCTATATACACCGGGGTTACAGCGTGTTTTAATACGGAAAACGTCTTCTGTTCACATTCTGTTTTATATAACTGCATCATCTTTGCTCTCAAGTAGAGATGCTCCGATTGATCGGCTGCCGATCACTATCGGCCGATAATCGCTTTGGGATGTTTGATCGGCGGTCTCTAAAAAGGCCGATCAAATAAACCGATCTAACGCTGATGACGCGTCTGCTGTTAAGAGGTTTGGCACGACATTCAGCGGGCCGTCTCAGTCTCTGTTCGCCGCGGGTAAAACAATTATAATGCTGACGGTGAGGTTCATATTTCTTCATTAAATAACTTAAATGAAAACCTTATATGAGCCGTAATTTCACAAACAGCGCGAGTGAATGAACGCGTGCTCTTTCTCTTGCTTTCTCTTTCTCTCTCAAAGTGCGCAAATGGCTTCCAATCACCACATCGCGTCTGACTACGCTGCACAGCTGACACAGGAATTGTTGCTTGCACAATAGAGGCAGTGTAGCATCATCGCTAAAGTTTATAAACTGCATTTCTTTTTAATTATGTCCAGTGTTTAACCTTTAACCGCGCGCTCTCCTGAACACCGGCCGCTCATGCGCACTCAAAGCGCACACACGAGACGCCAGCTTCACATCTCCGTTTGCTGTGCGTATTTTTTCCCACGTTCATGTTCACTGATTAAAGCGGTCAAGCTGCGCACGGCTGCGGTCTGGCAGTGTGTTTAAGGAGCGACGCGTCAGAGATCTTTTTCGCAGAGTCTGAATTAAAGCGACAGCGCATTGTTTGCGGTAAATATGAACAAGAGTTGACACGAAAACGTCATATTTACACCATAAATGCATATAAATAAAGTCAGCTGTGTTTCACAGTTAACACATGTTGGTTTTTGGCTAGGTTTAAAGCAAGGCAATCATAGATAGCACTAGGTAGGAAAACAAAGAAAAGAACAAAAAAAAAGTAGTTTAAATGTTTTGCCACTTGCTTGAACAACTTAATATATAAATCTAGAAGTAAATTCAAAAGTAAAAAGCACTGTTACATGTGTTGCTTATATTTATTGCATTTAAATATGAAATATTACTGTATTGTATTACTGTACTGTAATAAAAGAATCACAATGCTGAAAAAGCCTTTTCAGTAACAATGTTTTTTAAATGTTTGTGGAAATCAGGATTGTGCTGTGTGTAAGCTCTAGTGCAGTAGTTGCACAGTTCTAAAAACAAATGCACTGCATGATCAAACATTTAGGCGAGATTAATAAATATTTGTGAAAAATATATTTTAAAAAAAGCTCCCATTCATCCCTCAAATTAATAACTCTGCTCTCACAAAAGCCAACTTAGAGGCGAATTCCCCTATTTTCAGAGAAGACAAAAACAAACAAAACAAAAAACAAACAAACAATTGAGGCCCTGAATAAATGTCTAAAAATCCTGATTGGAGAGTATCACTATAAATAATTCTACATGATAAAAAGAAGGCTTTAAAAAGATCGGTATCGGTGATCGGATCGGCAGATACTGCTTCCTGTAATCGATGATCGGTGATCGGCCTCAAAAATCCTAATCGGAGCATCCCTACTCTCAAGCCATTCATCAATCAGAATTATCTTACTTTACTCTCAAAGTTTTATTTAAATCACATTATGTGCTAATACAGTGCACGTGTATGTACTTCATAGGCTGACACATGGCTCAGCTCCACGTTTGGCTGTGTAATTGGGTAAGCAGGTTAGATTAACTCATCAGCTTTAGGAGCTGATTCTCTGGCCTTGGGTCTGTGTGGTACCTGAATGGGGAAAATCTTCACTGCCACATAGTCATTGAGCAGCTGAGCCTTCCACACACAGCCAAAGCGCCCCCTAGCTTTGATTTCCAACAACTGCAGTGGCTTCTGGACCAGGGTGGGAGACGGCGGCATCGGTCCAGGGTCCTGCAAGACAATAAATAAGGAAGTGTAAGCCATTGGGTTGGCAGAACAGACCATCTGTAGGTGTAATAACTGCTGTAGACTTCATCACTATGGAGACCATCGTCACCCAGCGACTCTCTAAATCACAAGCTGGCTGTGCTGATTTCTGAACAACCTATGTAGGATTATTAAAGTGCCATCCTTAACCACCATACGGTTATTTCAATATGATGTGTGTACAAAGAAAGGCCATTCAAAGTGGCCAATTACAGAAGGACACTGTAATGACTCCTTAAATAAAACATCATCATCAAAATCATCTCTATTATGCTGATTGCTGGTGCCACTGCTATATGGTTATTCCCATTTTAAAGGAGTTAAGGGTCGGTTCATGCTATATTTTATATTCAATTTCATACACCTCCATTCATACACATGCAAACAGAGGAGAATGGGTACACAAGCACATGCAAACATTTTGTCTTCTACACACTAAACTCTGACCTGTGAACTGGCACAGAGAAAATCTGTATGACCAATAAAAACTGAAGTTACTTCTTTGTTGGCAAAGCTGAATTTTCAGTGTCACATGACCTTTTAGAAATCATTCTAATATACTGATCTGGTGCTCAAGAAACAATTATTATTAGCTGTGTCTGAAACCGTTCACTCGTTCATTAATCCCCATATAGTGTATGGCAGTTGAGTGGACTATATCAGAAGGAGTGAACGAAATGAAGTGAACGGATTCGGACGGTGACGTATATACAATTTAGCGATAACACGTAAACTGACTTTATATCCTAATTACACATGATGGTATTTGTACTGTTCATAATAATTATATTCTATTAAAATACTGTCAACAAAAATAAACACACATTAACATGTTCATAATTGTATATTTATTGTTTGTAGTATTTTGAAACTCCCAAGCAGCGTTTTTGTATTCACGTTTTGTCACATACGATGCCAATGGTCGTAGAGCGCCCTCAGGCGACCATTAATTTAGCATCAGAATGAATACATGGGTATAGCGTGCATCAGTTGTACACTCAAAATCGGAATGCCTTGTGGGTAAAAAGTAGTGAACGAATGTAGGGAATGAAGTCGTTCACTCAGAATTCAGACAGCACTACAAAATGGCTGACACCCGATATAGTGCACTATATAGCGGATAGTGAGCGGTTTCACACAGCTATTATCAAAGTTGAAAATCGTTGTGCCTCTTAATATTTTTGTGTAAATCGTAGTACATTTATTCAGGACTCCTTAATGAAAAGAAAATGAAAAATAACAGCATTTATTTGAAATAGACATTTTTTTGTAATTTTGTTTTCACTTTAAATTTAATGTGTACTTTCTAAATAAAAGTATTAATTTCTTTCAAAAATAGAAAAAAAAATATATTAAAAGCCCTACACATTTTCAGTTCAGAAAAGAAAATGCATGAATTTAAAGGGATAGTTCACCCAAAATGAAAATTCATCAAGTCATCAATTACTCACCCTCCTGTCGTTCCAAACCTGTTATCATTCATTCATTCATCTTTGGAACACAAATTAAGATATTTTTGATAAAATCCAAAAACTGATGCGTTTAATGCCCAGAAAGGTAGTAAGGACATTGTTATAATAGTACATTGTTCAACCGTATTGTTATGAAGGTACAAGAATATTTTTTGTGCAAAGAACACAAAAATAATGACTTTATTTAACAATTTTTTCTCTTCAGTGTCAGTCTTCAATGTGGGTTCACAAAAGTACCACAATAAAGCCAGTGCTCTGACGTAGAACTCGGATACGTTGTGCCTTTACAAGCAGAAGACGCACGCTGTACACAAAACAGTCTTTGTAAACATGACATGGATTATTTTAACAATGTCCTCACTACCTGACTGGGTCTTGAACATGTGATTTGCACTGGGGTCCATACAGGGTCAGAAAGCTCTCAGATCTCATCAAAAATATCATAATTTGTATTCCAAAGATGAACAAAAGTTTAGAACAACAAGAAGGTGAGCAATTAATGACAGAATTGTCATTTTTGTGTGAACAATGCCTTTAAGTCATTAATTACCTATAAAAAAAAAGTTGCTACCATCGTAAAAAAAAACAACAACAAAATTTTCTTTTTTTTTTTTTTACACGTAAAATTAGAACTTCACAATGGACCTTACCAACTGTTATAGGAGAAGGCCTGTTCATTTCATTAGGATTGTAACACGTCATATAGCCGTTATACTACAAATACTATTGTGACAGATACCTTATATAAAAAACACATGCATATAATACTAGCTGTGGTGTTAAGTGGGGTAAAAAGGTGGACCATGTCATGCAGCTGAGCTGCATAAAAGCTTGGACAGAAGGGGCTTATGGGAGTTGCAGTTCAGAGCTTGTTAAACATAATCCATAGCTTCCGTAAGTGGACCACAGATTTGATAAGCAGCTGACCTAGTTTGTGGGTGCCGTGAAATGCACTGGCATGCCATTACACCTTGAAGGCTTGAACCTTTCTGAACATACCTTATGTAAGTGGAGACCATTTAGAAGTTCATCTAAATGCATGTGAGTGCGCTCAAACCCTGTCTTACACCCAACATGACCTTTTCTGACCAATTACCCTTTGTCAGCAAAACACAATAGACCGTTTCCCGCTTATCAAATAAGATAATCCCAATTATTCAAGTGATTCAGCGTAAGAAAGCAATATAGATGCCATCTGTAGGCACGGATCCAACCCCTGCTAGTGTGCCTGCTGTACTTGCCATATGACTCTCTACTCAAAAATAAAGAGTGAATCTACACATTTCACATGAAAATAAAAAAATATATACAGACAAATATTAAAAAGTGCAAATAATTTACTGACATAATACAATTTTATTTTCCAAATATGTGATGCGATCCGGGAAAACCCCACACATGGTGAAATTTGACCCTTTTTAGGTTTTGATATCATATGAAAGCTGGGCTCAAGTCCTTTCCAAAACCGTTTTTATTTCATCCATAGCTTGAACGTAACAAGTTATGGCCATCTAAAGTTTGCTGATAGCTATGTTTTTTAGGAATGGAATTTTGAGAAACACGAGTTTAAAGTGAGACGTGTTTTACTTTCACTTTACGGGTTTAATGAGAGCTATCAGGAGCGCTATACTGCATTATTACACAAACAGACTAACGTCTGTTTTCCGTTGTTTATCATGGGAATAGTCTCCAAACTTTTGATCACCCCTTGTATGTTTAAATAGCACAAATAATGTACCTTGTAGTTGTAGTTTACATGTAGAAACGCGAGCGCAGCACAACTGTTCGCGCATCATCCGATCCTTCATCTCTGGATGTGAAATAGTCCAATATAACATTGTTTAGGGCACTGACATCACCAGGATTGAGTAGACTGAAGCAAGTTAGATCGTTTGACTGAGCAGCTTCTTCCGACTGCGTTGATCTCTTGCTCTCCGCCATCCCACGATATTAACATAAGTAAATAAATAAATAAATACAACTTTGTGTGCCGTAGTTTAAACAGAACTTGTGGGAAATGTGCATTGATTCACCTTTATTAAATATGTTACGTGGTTTATTTTGATAGGTTAACTGTTTTGTGGCAGCACGTTCTTAACATTAGAGAAAGACATTGTCATTTCTGCTTGCTGCAATAAAACACAATTTTTCTGCACTAAACAAGCGAATTTTGCCAAGATATTTTCAGAGATGACGGACAAGATGTGATAGGTTTTCATTCAATTATTATTCTAATTTTGACAAAAAAAACTGACATTCGACCTATTTTTCGAATTTCCTGAAAACATCCCAGCGCGACATCTCACGGGTTTTCCCAGATTGCATCACATATATTCTAAAAAAAAAAAAAAACCTATACAAATTTTATAAATATATAATGTTTTATTTATATAATATAAAAATATATTTAAAAAGTATAAATGTATATAAAACAACTATTTTTGTTTAATTAACTTAATCTCACAATGCAAACCCTTCTTCACGGTATTAAAAACTATTTTCTTTTTTATTTAAGCAAATATAAGTAAAAAATAAGCTAAATTTATTGTGAGACACATTACCCAGTTACGTTCTTTACAGAAGATTCCCCTAAAAACTCTGTAATAACCTTTGTTAGTCGAAAGTGCTCAAATGGAGAAAAAGAGCTTAATTTGGCCTCCTTTTGAAACAAATGCCCAGTAAGTAGGTAGGATGAAGAAAGATTGTCCACAGAGCACCTGCTGGATTGTGGTTTTGGAGTTCAGGCAAAAGTAGGACAAATGCAGAACAGGCATGTTTTTATATGTGGCCTACATTTCCAGCAACTGAACATTGGGGGAAGGCACGATTGTTCTGAACCGAGACTCCTTAGCATATGGATCTGGGTTGTTAACTAACTTTTTCCAAGTCCTCAAGGAAACAAATGCTGGAGAAAAGTACATTGCATGACTGTGGGTGGGAGGAGACAAGGTTAAAGAACAGAACATCCATCATGCAGAAATGGAAAACACGAAACCGTGAGGACGCAGGCGAGAAAGCGAGTACTTCTGAGATGGCAATGCTTTGCTGTCACACAAACCAAGAGAGTCAACACGTAACGAGGGAGGATGGAGGTACGGAGTTCCTGAGGGGGGTGTAAAGACAACAACCCTCACCCTGACCTCACACACCTACACCCACGCGGGTCAGGGTCATGTTTACTTTTCCATTTGCCTAAATGTCAATCACTAAGTAGGCACCAGTCATAAACATGACGACAATAGGTCTTACGGGAAGCGTTTGCCCCTGGGGCAGCGGCCGTGGATGGAGGCACAGACTGACATTTTTAAAGCATTCCTGTTCTAAAATAGAGAAAAAGAAAAACAACACAGGTAATTTAAGAGGGCTATCCATCTACCCAGACGCCTGTGGCAGATATAGTATGTCAGAGTGCAGGTTACTAGTGTTGTTTGTTTTGTTCAGTGCCTGAAAATTAAGAGACCAGTGGAAAAAGTCCAGCGGAGACAATTGTTTTGCATGTGAAGCATTCATACAGGTATTTATTCATACTGTGAGCACTGATGTCACCAATTCACATTTCTCACAGACATCATCTCACACATTTCACAACATCAGATCACAGTCAGATTATTTTTGAATTCAGCATACAAGGAAATCTCAAAGACGAGGTTTTATTATTTTGTGATATATGTTTGAATAGTTTTAATACATCAAATAAATCTCTTCTGCTTAAGTGAAAAACAATATTTTTAAGGGGATAGTTCACACAAAAATAAAAATTCTGTCATTAATTACCCTCATGTCATTCCAAAACCATAAGACCTTCGTTTATCTTCAGAACACAAATTAAGGTATTTTGATTAAATTCGAGAGCTTTCTGACCCTGCATAAACAGCAACTCAACTACCAAGTTCAAGGCCCAGAAAGGTTGTAAGGACATCATTAAAATAGCCCATGTGACATCAGTGGTTGAACCGTAATGCTCAACCTGGTCTCATGGCGAAAACGTACCTGTGGGAATACTTTTTGTGCACAAAGAAAACAAAAATGACTTCATTCAACAATTTCTCTTGCGTGTCAGTCTTCGATGCAGGTTCATGAGAGTACCATGACCACTGATGTCACAAGGACTGCTTTAACGAAATCCCCACTACCTCTCTGGGCTTTGAATGTGGTAGTTGCATTGCGGTCTACGCAGGGTCAGAAAGCTCTGGGATTGAATCAAAAAAATCTTTTGTTTTAAAGATGAACAATGGTCTTACAGGTTTGGAACAACATGAGGGTGAGTAATTATTGGCAGAATTTTTATTTTTGCAGAACTATCCCCTTTAATTACACTCAAGATCTTTTTAGGACTCTTATTAGGTCCACTATAAAATCCCCTTTAAATTCGCTCTGAAAGTGATTCCAACAATACTGTTGCTCTATATCGTTACCGTTATAGTTGTGGCATTAACTCTGCTATTCTCTTAAATGTATAGTTATAGTTTATACTCATCGTTCTTGGTGTGAACGGGCCTTAAGTCTAGGCTCTGCAATGCCGGTTTCTGAACAAAACTCGAAATGTTCACTGACGCGCAGTGAAAAGGGGGCAAAAAAAAAGACAGTTATCATTGTATTTTTAAGTGTGAGCACTAAACCAAATCTCCAGGTGCTCTCTTGAGAAGCACACCGAGAAACTTACGTGCACCCCTGACTCTAAATATAATGTATGAAAAAATATGATTTATCTCACCTAACAGAAAGTTACCCTAAGGTCCATGACTGTTTACCAAAACTATACTTTAAGGAGAACGCATAGAGTGCATCTGGGATAACTTGTTCGGCCTTGAAATTTTCGGGGGCTTTTGATCTCCTGTGAATTATTTACATACAGTTATTCATTTGGAAGACACATTTAGACCAAAGCGATACACAGCAGTTTGCCGTAACAAATGGTAGCATGTAATGCAGAGCTAAATCCTTACAGAACTAAATGGACTTCTTAGTGCCCGAGTATATCTTATCAGTACTGGCAGACAGGTGGATAAAAGCATCAATGTGATGTTTTGTATTAAACCTTCAGGATGGACTAAATCTCAAGAGGAATCAGGCTCCAATCTTTGACTCCAGAAACACATGACCAGTTGATTTCCTTTACTCGTTCTTGGGCTGCCCAACATTACTGTTTGGCCACCCTCTGGGAACACGAAGTGATTTTAAAAGGTTTTAAAAGGGCAATATCTTACACTTTTGCAGCATTTTATTTCCCCCCTGAGGTCCACTTATAATGTTAGTCAAGGTTTCCCAGACCTAAAGTTAAACATCCTGGTCATAATTCAGTTTTTCCTGACCATTTTCAACTTTCTCTCTAGCCCCAGGAAAACAGGCGGGTTTTACTGTTAGTGTGATATGGAAAGTCATTCCTGAAAAAACAAAAACAGTTTAATCTATATAATCACTATACCACTACTTTACTTGCTGGTTTTACATAACATGACCCTTTTAAAACTAGCAAGACATTTTTCTATTTTGCTGTTACAGATTTATTTAGCTCATGGACGAACATCTGTCAAGAAGCACATTCATGCAAATGTAAATACAGCTTAGGACTCATCAGGGAATAATCTTAGTTCATTGCAGTTTTTAAGAGGTCTGCCTCTCTGGCCAAAACTGCCACATGGATTGGCAAATGAGTGCCACAGAGATCCGCAGCCTCACGTCTTTCAAAGTTATCAAACCACTGATTTTATACGTTTGCCAAAACAGAGAATGTCCAAGGGGGTGACACTGATGCAGTATGACAGTTTGCCATGAATCTTTCAATATGACTGCAAATGTTTCATAGGTTAAGTACAATAAAAGCACTTTAAGCTGTTCCCCATTCCCACATTCATAACATTCATCTTTGCATACATTTGCTGCATGCTTGGAGACGTGCATTTTTAACCTCAGAACTGCCACTTTACCATGCACCTAAATCAAGGGATCTCTGCCTGAATCCCCTGAATCAGAGAGGATTTCGTTTCTGTTATCCGTGCACTGAAAGTCAGGATCAACATCACAGATCGATGAGGCAATGTGCAGGGATAAACGCAAAATAAAACCAGTGGGATATTACAGGAAAATGTGCTAACAAAAAACAAAGGGGTGCTTTTGATAGCAATGAAAAAAGGTTTAAAATGAGGTTCCAACATAATCTAGAAAAAAAGAACAAAAAAGATGAATGAATTAGGCTTCTCTTACCTCTATCATTATATGAAAGGCGTGCTAGTTGAGGAAGGAAAGAGGAAATCAAGCGTTAGTTTAAGTTTAACGTATATGAGATGGAAAGACGAGATGGGGAGTTTCACGATTTCTTGAAGAATGAGTAAATATGTTTTTTTTTTAAACTACTTTAATTTACTTTCTTCTCATACTTTAATGTGCAGTGTCTAAAGTAGGCCATTCAGAGGTTTCTCTTGCCTGAAAACAGCCTGACATAGCAACATTTACTCAACGAATGGCTTGAATTTGGGATGGGAAAAATCATCTTTTGGGGATTTTGTATTTTTTCAATTCTTCTGAAGGACATGCTTCACAAAATAAAACAGCACAGACTGGTTCAGGTGTGAGCCTTAAGAAGATATTCTGATTAAATATCTTTTTGTAGGTGAATTTTTTGGCTTGTCTGTGATTTTAACTTTGTGTAAGTGAATATAACTGAAAAGAATGAACCTTCAGCCCCAAGGACACCACTTAACGGTTGCTGCTTACACCTGAGGCCAAATCTGCATGTTACAGCAACTGCCAGACTTCTACAAGATACAGAGAGACTTCACCAAATAAAACTGTTTCAATGTTTCAAAAGAGAACACAAAAGATTTTAAAGCAAAAAAAAGGGCATAAATTGTTACTGTTCAAGAAGTACATCAATTCATGGATTAAATACTGTATTGTACTCTTCTTCAACATTTTGCACCAATTTTGGCGCAGGAACACCATGACTTAAAAACAAAATGACAACTGGAAAATAGTATTTTCAGAGCTGTGGTGCAGCAGCTATCATGTCTTCCCTACTGTACATACCATATACCAAAACACACACACAAAAAAAAAAAAAGTGGGGAAAAAATAAAAGTGAAGTGATTTAAATGAAGACTGAATTAGAATGAATTTAGGCACATGTGATCAAATATCACTTAGTGTCCCAAATAGGCTTTATAGAGCTGACCATCTCAATGTATGGAAGCTAAATCTGAATATCTGAATATAAAAATAGAGCCAAAGCAATTACCTGCATGTGAATGCAGAATCTGACCTAATGACCTTTTCAGCAAATTCTATAAAATGCATGCAGCTGCCTGAATCCCCTTTCCTTCCAGAAACAAAAAAATTCCCTTCCTCACGGTGAAGCCAAGCACTTAATGCGGTTAAAGCACACTGTGCTCTCTCTCCTAAGGGGCATGTTGGGTCTTGGGTCCTTGTAAGAAAACCGTTAAATAATCAAGAAGCTTCTCTCTGCCTTCTAAATGGTATGAGACTCTAAAGTGGAGGCTGGGGGCCAAATGTTTCAAAAGAAGACATTATTTTTAACTACATGCTTTAAAACGGCCTGAGAATTGATGGAGAAACATTTCAATCAGAGCTCTTTAAAACAATGTTGATGACAACTGCTAAGGGCATCATAAATGATTCTCATCTACGCTGATAAAGTGCCCAATGTAAATGCATACAGCAAGCACCATCAGGCCACCATGCACATCTAAATTGGATTTATGTTGCATTCATTTCCGGATTGCAGTGTAAATGTTTATAGAGATCATATCAGCGAGTGAATGAACTAACTGACAAAGTTACAGGAAGGCAAGAGAAGAGTCTTTAACCAAATAAAAAGAGCAAACAGTAATAAATATCAAGTAAAGCAGCTCGCACGTTATTTAATATTTAGCTTGAGCTGCACAAATAAGTTGTGAGAGTTTAGCTCATCTACCTTAGCACTTAACTCTAGAAAGAAAGGTTATATCACAAATGCAGCATCCACTCTGTAATAATAGCTCTTCTCAAAGGCAGAAGACAAGCAAAATGTTATTCATCAACAGACAGCGAGCAAGCTTTTGGAGAGTAATGCTCTCATCACTACAGAAAAAAGAGAACTAAAGCTTTTTTTCTGCACTCAAATGCCTTAGTCGATGAAACAGATTTTCAAAGAAATTACATTTCTAAGTATTTCAAAACAAGCAGATTTCTTTGTGGCACTTTTGCGAAATGCCACACTTCCTGTCAACACGTTACAAAATCTTTTCTGGCAAACTTGCAGCGTTTGTGACGCAGTAGACTGCCAGCTCGAGCCAAAATTCTGGAGGAAATGATCGATTGAAACAAAAAAGTAAATTTAAAGGATGACTATTTTGTTCACTGCTTTTATTTGAATAAAAATAGAGTAAAAACAGTAATACTGTGAAATACTATAATTTAAAATGACTTTTTTTATGTTTTAATTTATTGTATTTTTTATTTAAAATGTGATGGCAAAGCTGAATTTTTAGCAGCCATTAATCCAGTCTTTAGTGTCACATTATCCCTTAAAAACCATTATAGTTTGCTTTTTTGTTCCTTTTTTCCCCAACATTTTGATAAAGAGTGAGTTAAAAAAACAGCATTCATTTAAAATATAAATCTTCTGTAACCTTTTATCAGTTTAATGTGTCCTTACTAAAGAAAAGTATTAATTTCCTAAAAATAAAATAAATCATTTAAATAAATGATTTAAAACTCTCTCTTCCTCCAAAAAGACTTTACTTTTCAACTTTAATGTCAACAAACCCACTCACGTTTCCACATCTTCTGCCTAACCACCTGTCAAACCCCTACAATTTTCTGAGTTGAAAAAGTTTAGACCATTAGGAAAGTTTCAGATGCTCTTTCATATTAACTAAGTGTTGTAATAGTCCCTAAGGCCTTCTGACTTCTGCATTAAGAGCTAATAAAGTTCCCTACATATCAAAAACAAGTTTGGGCTGATCATGATACTCGATATCAGCAGCGCTATGGGGATGGTTCATCTGTCAGATCTGGCCTACATAACGCTGAAATTCAATCGGGGAATTCCAAACGCTCACCTGACACGAAGGTAACCCTTTGTGCTACCATAAAGTCCATATATCACCCCAGCACAGATAAATGCATCTATTCTGAGCTGATAAAGATGTCCTGCAAGGCTCAACAGTATAGATTTTCTTTTTTACGGTGGACCAGCAGTTCAGATTTAGAGTTCACTGGCTAAATCTATAAAAATCTATTGTGTAATTCAGAAGTAGATGTGAATCTTAACACTAGTCACACACAGGGGTAAAGGTCACTTGATTGCTCGTGTCTTGTGTTATGTCAGCTCGGTTATCTCGTCTTTCTGGTGGGAGAAGAGGGCATTGAAACACAACCGTGTCCTGACAGATCTAGTTTGATTTCAGCTGACAGAGTGTTTGAGCTTAAGCGAGTGTGACATTGAGCACATTAGATCCCTGAAATCACTGTCATTCACTTCAACAGGAGGTGCTGCCCAGGGGAAATAAAAGCTCCCAACAGCACTGTTTCTACTGGAGTGAAGATGCTCTTATACACTGAAACTCAAGGGCTACTGTGATAGAAGCAGATGGATTTTACAACACTGTGCGGCATGTCATTCACTGACATAAAAATATGGAAATACTTCTCTTATTTTAGTAAAAGTGACTTAAAACACATGCATTATACACTAAAGTTATCAATTTACCTGGGTAGGCACCAGAACAGGTGGATACGCCAGCTTGTGATGTCGATACATCCAGAAGGAGAGCAAGACAATGGCCGCGATGCCCATGATGGGCACGATGGAGTACAGAAGCGTACTGAACAGTGGTGGCTTCTGGGTGAAGGGGTTCGATGTTGCTGGGGAGAGAAGAATGAGAGAGATCAGTATCGATCAACGCTTTGTATTTGGTGCACAATTAAACTACTGTTCAAATGTTTGGGGTCGGTAATATTTTTTACATTTTAGAGTCTCTTTTGCTCATCAAAGCTGCATTTAGTTGTACAAAATACAGTTATAACAGTACTGTTATGAAATAATATTACAACTTATAACACAAATTTATTTTCATATATAATTTATTCCTGTAATGGCAAATGTCATCAGTGTCACATGATTCTTCAAAAATCATTCTAATGTTTATTTGGTACCAAATAAATATTTCTTATTATTAATGTTGAAAACAGTTGTGCTGCTATTATTTTTGTATTTTTCACTAATATTTTCGTTAGGGATGCACCGAATGTTCGGCAACCAAAATTAATAAGCGAAAAGACCGAATAAATTATACCGTACAATAACATGACACGATCAAATAGAGGTGCGAACTAATGTAGCAAACATGTTCATAGTGTGGAAGCATTTAAAACTGTCAGAGAAAGACGCAAACATCATTACAAGTACCAACAGCGAAAGACTGCATTGCATGTCTTTGATGAGAAGAGAAAAGGTCTTATACGGGTTTCCTGATTCAAGAAGGGGGTCTTAAAAATGGCCAAAGAATAATATTTTACTAACTTATTTATTTTAAGTTAAATCATGCTTTGTTGGTAGGCTATAATGTCTACTAAAATGTTAAAAATGTTCAGTTTTAAGTAAATATTTTTTAATTGTTGTTTTGTAATTGAGATTTATTTTTTCTTTGAAAAGCAAGACAACACTGTAAAAAGCACATTTTGGCTTTTTACATTTTATGCAATGGTGAAATAAATTGGCAAAATACATGGGGAAAAAAAAAAAAAAAAAAAAAAAAAAACATTCAGTAATCTGTCTTCAGCCCAGTGTTTCATTTTGTTCGGTTTCAGCCAAGAATATTATTATTTATTTATTTTTTTTTTACAAAAAACTTTGGTTAAAAAATCTTTACTGTCAATTAAAAAAGCAAAAAAACAACAACAACAAAAAACACCTTACTGAACCCAAACTTCGTAACTAAAGTGTACCTGTGACCAGCATATTACTAGGAATAACTGGGAATTGTGTATGGGAACATACACACGACACACTCCTACATTCTGTGATGAACACGGTTTACATTTAGTCTTTTAGCAGTTTTTTTTACACCTTGCAAATACACTAAACAAATAAGGAAACATTTTGAAGGCCTCCTCAGTCCTCACATGTGCATCTGAAAGTTTGCTTATTGTATTCTACTAGTTAAGATTATTACAATATAAACATGATACAGGAAATTATGTTTTTACAGATACCGGTTTTGTTCAATATATTTTCTAAATTATCTAAAAATCAAATTTGTCTGTAAATAAAAAAGCATAATAAAGTAATAGGAATGTAACAGTATTATCAACATCATAGCATCGCTATAGCAAAATTGCCTCAATATCATTGTGGTCACATGACGATATGAAACGATAGGTCTTCCTGACAAAAGTGCAGTTTTTAAAATAGATTTAAACTTCTTATTCTAACATAAAATAGTCTGTAAAGCTATGTTTTGGGCCATTATGCTTTGGCACAGTATCTATCAAACTAAAACTGAAAGCACAATATGGCTTAATCCCTTCATCAAATCTGCTTTTGCTGCACGTTTCAAAGCGAAGCGTACACTTTGTTCAGGCGATCAACTTTTGATCCAGTGTTTTCTGTGCTTTACAGCGGCTCAGTTGACTATGAATAAATGCAGTGAACTTGTTTATTGCATGTGCTATGAGCTTAACGTGCGTTTTCACTGAAGCTGGAGTTTTCCGTCAATATAAAAGCTTAAAAGTGCAGTATGAATTGCTGACAGCTAGCGGTTTAAACGGGTAATGTTACTGCAGTCCAAATTTAAAATAAATCTTTCAAGTGTATAAATTAGGAAAGAAAAATTGTCATTTCCCCTACTGTAGTGTAAAGCAAAAATAATATACCTATGAAATATTTAATTTTACTTTACTTTACAGTGCAACCCTTGTACAATATATGGCTATTACTGACATAGGAATAACAATAACATAAAATTGTTGTGATTATTATATTCTAATTTGTTTGGTATCCTAAAACACCAGCGTGAATGTAATTTAGACTGAGGCAGTATACCACAAATAAAAAGTGGTTTGAGTCCCCTTTACAAGTCAATTTTCTGACTTAAGTTTTTTTAGTTCAGAAAATGGGTGCATTTGATATAATAATTTAGCTTTAAAATCTACTAAATGTTATTTTTCCTTTAAATATCGCAATAAATATCATATTGTTGACTTCATATAGAGATTCTATCATATTGTGAGATTTTGATATCCATATATCCCTATAAAGTAATCAAAAACTCACATGCATATAAAATGTCCACATTTTAAGCTTTTATATGTTGTTTTTCTAGGGAACTGCTCCATTAATAATTATAAAAATAACAAAAACAAGTCAATAAATAAAATACTGGTTAAATAAAAGGTTAACCATTTCAGCCACAACAAGCCGTTAATTATCAGTCCAGAAATACTGTTGTTGTCATTCTAATACATATGTGCTATTTTAGAAACATTCCTAAAAACCACAGTTACAATTACTATTGGCTTAGTGATATGATAAGTGATATGAATATGAAAAGGGATGACATCAGCATTTAACAGAATGACTTCAGCTTAAATTAGCATTACTAAGCAGAGCCTCAGATGAGAGTTTGCTCCTAATTCCCTCAAGAGGAGCAGCACACGAACACAACAAATGAAGGATGTGAAGTCTAGCGAACACCTTCTATACGTCGCATTAGCAAGATACGCGGTGTACGTCGAGAACTTCTCACCGCATACTTATTTTATGTCCCACACCTTTTGAACTCGCTAATTACAATACTTTCGCAGCAGCCTTGAAACAAGGTTGGTCTGATTCCCTGAAGGCTGCTGACAGATCCTGCCTTATGCAAACAGTTTTTTTCCAAAGCACATGCTTCTATGCAAATGCAAATTCCCAGTAAGAGCAGTTCAACGGAATTGTATGAGTGTGCGCTTGAGGGAGAATAACGTGCATGGCCCTCGGTTTCTCTGCATCTACTGCCAGAGATCAGATTGGGCTGTGGCTGTTGGCCAGAGATGCAGTGATCCCTCGCTCTTGTGTTATGGCAGAGCATTTCCTATTCACCTGGGCTGACCGCAGGACCATGTGTGCGACCCACCCGGTCGAACTTCAGCTGAACCCGTATTAGCTTCGGTCCAGCAGAGAACTCATTCATGATGCCATTTCTTCTCTCTTGTGCCAGCTATGTACTTGGAAGTGGGTTAAGGACTCTGTATTAATCCACAAGCACAGGAAAAAAAACAAAAAAAAAACACATAACACATCCACCCCCAACAAACCCACTCTCATCCGACCCTACTCCACCCTTCCCCCACTTGGCGGGCAGAATGGCCACACGTAGCCATGGGGCATGAAAGTACCCGGTCGCAAGGTCATAAAAAGCACACAGCTCCCTGCACATAGGAAGCGCATACTGAGAAACTCCAATGTGCTTTGTGCAACTCTTCACGTCCCTGTGGGTTTTTGCATTTCATATCAAGATCATTCCATATGGAGTGAGTCAGTGCTGGAAATAGACCCATTACATAAGCACGAGTAAGACCCCCCCCCCCCTCACCCACCTCCTCTGCTACTGAAGTACTGAAGACTCTTCTACCCACCACATTTGCACTGATACCGACAGTTGTAGTATCAAAACTCATCAGGCGGAGCGCAACCAGTACTGCACGCAACTAAACCGGGCCATCTTTTCGAGAGACCGCAGGCAGATAATAAATCACGATTGCTGAAACGTACAACTGCCCCCCTGCAGGGAGCTGAGAGCAGTGGGCCAGTAGATTAGAAGCGCTGGGTCTGTATTCGCTGACATGCCTCCATCCCTCATTTAGTTAAGAGGATGTTGATGTCAGTGTTTACTCAGAAGAGATAAAGCGACCAGATCAGCTTCGGTAATCTAAAAGACACAGTCATCTCTGGAGCTGCAAGAACATGTTATGCTGTTTAAAGCCCAAAACAGCAAAGCAAACTGATGTCTTCTATATGATATGCGCCACATTCTTCTAAATGTTTCGTTTTAGAATGGCTGGATGGAAGCCAAACAGCTCCGAGCTGCCAAATTACCAAATTGCTCAATATATATGGCTGTTCAGAAGCCACGCTCATGTTCGGTTGATGTATTTTGAGGACCTACTGCAGTGGCTGAAGATCTACACAGTTTCAAAATCTGTAATGTTATGCTTTGACATTTCAGAACAAAACATAACATAAACCTGAAGTACTGCTATTTATTCAACAGACATTCCGCATTACGGCTGTTTTCAGCCTCACAATTTGGTTTAACTATGCAAAATTATAAGTAGTAGTAGGCCTACTTTTGTAACATAAATGTTGTCAGGCACAAATCATTATTTACTCAGCCTCATGTCGTTCCAAACCGGGATAACCTTTGTTCATCTTCAAAACACAAATTAAGATATTTCTAATGAAATTTGAGTGCTTTCTGACCCTACATAGACAGCAACGCAACTGACACGTTCAACAACCGGAAAGGTGGTAAAGACATCATTAAAATAGTCCATGTGACGAGAAAACATTTTGTGCACAAAGAAAACAAGAAAGTTGGCACCTCATGCGTCGTGGTACTCCTGTAAATGATTGAAGATATGTCCCTTAACATGTCCCTTAGGGATGCAAGATCCGGTATTTTCCAACTTATTTTGGCCGATAGCCGATACCAATATATATATATATATAATTTTTTACCAGGTCTCTCCTGTGTGGAAATTATAAGCAAATTATTTTTAATTTTGGTTAGTTTTTAACAAGAACGTATTTGTTAGAATTAAATAATGAAGTTATTTTATAAATGGCAATAAATTGAAGCTTTAAAAAACTATAAATAAACTATATACATCAATCACTGTGAATTATTTATTTATTTATTCATTCAGAAAAATGCAGTGGTAACCTTAATATTTTATTTTAAGATTTATTGATTTATTTAAGATGGTCTAAAGCAAAAGAGTTGTAAAAATTCAGAAGCTCATAATCTAAAAAATGTATATTTAATTTTAAAAAAGTAACATTAATGAATAAATCAGTATATATAAAATTATTTAAATTTCCAAGTGTCATGTTTGTAATTTTTTTTTATTCATGTAAGATGAAGCTTCTGACCAAAACATACTCATGATTTTATGACATCAAGTCTCTGCTGATGCACATGTGAGCTACTCCTCTTATAGGCAAGACATATCTGCTTAATTTTTTCATATCAGGCCGATGCTGGTATTTACATTTAAAGCTATTATCGACCGATTCTGATATGGGTCCGATAATACTGTGCATCCATAATGTCCTTACTACCTTTCTAGGCATTGAAAGTGTCAGTTGCACTGTTGTCTATGCAGGGTCAAAATGATCTTGGATTTCTTAAAAATGCCTTAATTTGTATTCTGAAGATAAACAAAGGTCTTACAGGTTTGAAACGACATGAGGGTTAGTAATTAAAGATAGAATTCTCAATTTTGTGTGACCTAACTCGTTAAATAGATATTTAATGTTCATCTCTTGCTTCTGCTTTAGCTCCATCCAATGTGTCTGAGCTTGTTCACACAAGCGTGCTTAGTTTTTTTTGGCGTTTCTGATATTAAATAGCACCTGAATTTAAAAAAAGCCTCCGGTTGCAGCAACATCACAAGAATCAATTTTACAGAGAAACCTGCCGCTCTGAAAAGAACTTCAACCGCAGTGAAGTAAAGCAAAGGTTATGAAACTTGAAAAAGCCTGATAAGCTGCATCAATAAAATAACATGAGACATACAACAAGCGCTTCATTCAAAAGCAGATTAATCTGTAGCCATTGAGCTGTGCAGTGGTCATGAGAAAAGAAGATATGAATAAGAGCCAATGTATACAGTAATTAACAGAGATTTTTTTCAGTGGTGATTTGGTCGCTGGGTCAAGATAAGCATATCTTTTCATCCAAGAAATATAAAATTATTAACAAAATGAATGAATAAATCAAAGTCTCTAATACCTTTTGCTTAAAAGAAAATCTGTAATTTGATATTTCCGAAATCAAATGTCAACTTCAAGGTAAAACTATAGAAGGAAGGCAAATGGATTAACTGGAAGCCAACCTATGAGACACTATTAAACTCAAATAGCTCAATGTCACTTTCTTAGAAGGATATTGAAAACAGACCAAAAAAAAACAAACAAAAAACATACAGAGCCAACTTCAACAGCAACTAATAATGAACATGTACACCACAACACTTAGAAACCGGTACCTAAATGACAGCCAGCTGATTCAATATAAACACCATAACATTAATATACTATGATGTTCTGCTAAATGTAAGACAGTAAGATTTTTAATGTTTTTAAAGAAGTCTCTTCTGCTCACCAAGCCTGCATTTATTTGATATTATTGATATTATGTCGAAAATAATATTATATATATATATATATATATATATACACACACACACACACACACTGACTATATAATAATAATAATAATAATAATAATAATGTTTCTTGAGCAGCAAATCGGCATACTGGAATGATTTCTGAAGGATCATGGAACACTGAAGTCTGGAGTAATGACGCTAAAAATGTAGCTTTTAAAAAAAATTACATCAAAATATATTCAAATAGAAAGCAGTTCTTTTAAACAGTGAAAATATTTCAGAATATTACTGCTTGTGCTGTATTTTGGATCAAATAAATGCAGGCTTGATGAGCAGAAGAGACTTCTTTAAAAAAAACAATCTTACTGTTCAAAAACTTTTGACTGGCAGTGTAGTAATAGAGAAAGTGCATGTTTTTCATAAAAAATTTACGATCATAAATAACATGTAGCATACAATGCTGATGTACAGTTTAGTATAGTTTCACAGCAAACATGCATTAATTTGGGGCACAAAAAAGGTTGCTACACATATAATTCAGGAAATTAAACATGTGAAAACACTAAAATGGAGAGGAAAATACAGTGAGCCTGTTATGATTTTTGACATAAAACGTCATGAAAAAACGCCTGAGAGGTTCTTTGATAATGGGGTTTATGAGGCAATATAGGTTATGAGGAGACCAAGACATAAAGGAGGGTTTCACACTGACAGCACAATTACATCAGAGGAAGGGGTAGAACTGAAGAACTTCCAATACCCTTAAAGACTTTGCTGTTTGTGTCGCTGAAGGGGGCCTTACTCTGAACTGGCTGCAGCATGTCAGGGTTGTAGAAGAATTTCTCGTTGCACATGTTGCCCTCACAGCAGCAGAAGAACACATCTGGGTCCTCCTTCTTCTCAACACACTCAGTGCTGTAAGATAAAGAACAAGCAGATCTGTCAGCCCACAACTGTTGAAACAAAATTTCATGTATGTTACGTAATTAATTTGACTTAAAAACAACAAATAAAGTTTGAATGGCAGCTCTATTTCTCTCTAAATCATAAAAAAACTGTCAATAAAACAAAGATGGTGTCGCATTTGGAGATAATTAAGACATGCATGCTGCAAGGTTTATTTGGATTTTGCTCGGGTTAGAGAGCAAACAAACGGATAAATACACATGGGCGGAAAATGCCTGTGCCAAAGAGATACTTTTTAAAATCTGGCAGCCCACATCAAAGCAGAGCTCTCAGGTTGGCTTAAAGAAGATAAACAAAGCTTAGCAGCACACCAATAATCTTTAAGACACACACAGGTGCAAATTAACAAATAAGAGGGGAATGGATGGCATTCCAGAGGCATTTAGTCAGAAAAGCGAGTCAGTTTCTGCTTGCGACGCACACGCGCCATTAAGCGTTTGCAAGACTTGCTTAGATACCCAAGGACTTGACATGGCAGTGCAATGCGTATGCCAAAAAAAAAAAAAAACATCCTTCCAACGAATGAGGTAAACGGGTTCAACAGCATGTTAGAACAGGAGAAGTGCTGCTGGCTTTGCACGCTATCAAAACACCTCCGTTCAGGAGAAACACTTCCTGATCTGCCAGCAGTGCTACCTGTTGCATAGTGCATAGGGGCAGATGCACTGATAAGAATGTTTTTAATATCTCCCCTATTATGGATGGAGGTTACAAGGTTCACAACCAAACCTCAACATGGAAACATGTTTACACAAGACTTTATCTGAAATACTGTGAAATCTCGAGAAGGAAGTATTTGGTTAAATGAATGTGAATGTATGTAAAAGAATGTATTCTCTCTGTAATGTACATAAGCATTGACCATGGGCAATTTAGAGTGTAGAATTTAGATTGTAAATTATATATAGCTCGACAGTAACACTTGTCCCGGACAAGTGGATTTTGTTAAAAGGCAAGTGAAAAAGAATTTTACTTGCCCGACTGGACAAGTAACCAGATTAAAACATCAATAACAAACAATAACGAGCATAGCACCAAGCCTTTCGTGAGAATGATTCTGATTGTATAACTTACAGTTTAAATGGTGACTGATAACGGACGATATCAAAGTTGCATGAGTTGATCTGATTTGATTAAAAATACAGTAAAAAAATGTAATATTGTGAAATATTATTGCAATTTAAAATAGTGGTTTTCTATTAATAATAGAAATATACCTTAAAATATTATTCATTCCTGTGATGCAAAGCTGAATTTTCAGCATCACTACTCCAGTCTTCTGTATCTAATAATTAGAAATCATTCTAATATGCTGATTTATTACCAGTGTTTTATTTATTAACAGTTGTGCTGTTTAATATTTTTTTGGAACCTGCAATACTTTTTTTTATTCTTCGATGAATAAGCGTTAAAAAGAACAGCATTTATTTAAAACACAAATCTTTTGTAACAATATACACTACCGTTCAAAGAATGGTTTTGTTTGAAAGAAAGTTATTCTAGTAAAGATTTCTATTTTGAATAAATGCTGTTCTTTTTAACTTTTTATATATATTAAGCAACACAACTGTCTCCAGCACTGATAATAAATCAGCATATTAAGAGTAATGGCTAGGGATGTGACGAAATTTCGTGGCACCACGAGATCAGTGTTTACAATTTAGAGCTGCACGATTAATCCTAAAAAGATTGCGATCTCTGTTTAAACGCCAACACAATCTTTTTCCTGTCTTTCAACCACATAATGATTGTGTTACAGACATTTAAATAACAGAAGTACAAGAACAAAAGTTTGTAGTTTGGGTATAAACACTTCCACCAGGAGGTGGCGACAACTGCACGTTTAAAAACGTATTTGTCATTGAATCATTCATTCAGGAGAAGTCTTTATTAATTGCGAATATATATTTTTAAAAAGACTTAAGCAATGAACGTTGTGTCAGAATCACTAGTAAATTATGTTATTTTGCTTAGTTTTCTAAACTTTTTCTCTTCAGAATCATGAGAGAATCGTGATCTCCAATAAAAAAGAATACGTGTTTATTTATGCAGAATCGTGCAGCATTAGTTTACATGTTTATCACTGCATATAATTCATTAAAATAGAAGTTTAATTTTATAAAGTACAAGTTCATATCAAAATGCACCTAGGTTTTTTGTTTTTCAGTTGAATAAAATACTATTTTTCCCTATATATGAGAATTTCTTTAAACAAGTTTAAAAATCTAGTCTCGTTCTCGTGAACCCAGTCTCGTGTCTCATCTCGTGGGATAAGTGTCTCATCACACCCCTAGTAATGGCTGATGGAAATTCAGCTTTGCATCATAGAAATAAATTATATTTTAAAGTATATTAAAATAGAAAAAATTGCAATAATATTTCATTAAATTAACTTTTTTAATCAAATAAGTCTACTTTAATGAACATAATCATTAAAAATCATACTTTTGAATGGGAGTGTATGTATACACTACCGTTAAAAAGTTTGGGGGTACGATTTTTTTTTTTACATTTTTTCTACATTTTTTTCAAAGCTGAATTTATTTGATCAAAAATACAATAAAAACAGAAACATTGTGAAATATTAATACAATTGTATGTAACTTTTCTGATTTTATTGTGTTTTCAAATGTAGTTTATTTTTGTGATGGCAAAGCTCAACACTACTCCGGTCTTCTGTGTCAAATTATCCTTCAGAAATTATTCTAATATGCTGACTTGCTGCTCAAAAAAACAGTTGCTGCTTTTTCCTCAGGATTTTTTGACAGACAGAAAGTTTAAAAGAACAGCATTTTTGAAACGGAAATCATTTGTAAAATTATAAAATCTTTTTACTGTCACTTTTCATCAATGAAATAAAATCAATATAATAAATGTACTGTTTAAAATCTTACGGAGTTCAAAATTTAAATGGTAGCGTGCCTCATGCTGCAACATTTTTAAATTCATTATTCTAATTCGAAAATTTAAAAATCTTTACTACAGTTACAGCTTAGGGAAAAATGATAGTCAAAAATAAAATGTTGATCTTATGGGTGTTGTTGAACGGTTCAACCACAGCTTCCATAAGTGAAATCAAAACAATTGTTATTTGGAGGGAAATCTGACATGTGACTGCAGTAAGCACTGAACCTGACACTTGAAATGGTGCTGATTAATACTGACAGAGGCTATCAGTCAAACAGCCTTATAAACTGCTGGGTAATCAGCTTGAATCATTCGAATAAATCATTCACTGAATTCGTCAGAGCGAGCATTGGATAAACATGATTCACTGTCCGTCTTGGTTCCTTGGTAATGTCAAACAGGCATATAACCACTAGAGATTACCTGTCATAGCAGTTGACATCATCAAGCCAGCAGCCTTGCTTTACTATTTCAACCGATCCTGACACATTTCGCCAAGTTGCAAAGCAATGAAGCCTCTTGTCCTTGTCTCCCACGCACGACTCAATACCGCTGCGGTTTCCTCGGTTCTCCAAGCTGGGGTTGTAGTTGTAGAACACACACTCTTGTGTCTCTGATCGGCCGAGAATGGCACCTGGAAAAGAAACCACACGGGAGGCCGGTTAAGACATGGACTGCCTGCAGTGAAAGCGGAGACCTGCTTCAATGATCACTCAGAAGACTTTACACTCAACCCAGAGTATAAAACACAAACCACAACCATCATTCACAGTTTGGCAGCTGAATATCAATCGAAGATTCTAGACATTGAAAATGTATAACATAAAAGTGGTTTATATATACATGCATTGCTTGCAGAACTAATTCAGGCAACCATATGGCTATAAAACTATAAAGGAAGAAAAACACTAACAAATGTTGTGGTTAACCAAAACAACAAACGAAAAGTATTGAGCATGATTAACACCGGAGGACTGCTCTTAAACAGGATGTGGTAGCGAGTGGTTTCCCAACTGCTTCCTGAAACAACCACAACTCAGATCGTGTTTGAATATGGCACTGAAGTGATGTGATGGGAGTTGTGAAATTATTCAAAACACAGACCGTGTCAACCATAACTTAAGAGACAAGACAAAAAATCTTAGAGGATTTCATAAATAAAACAAACAGCAAAGTGTGAAATCAGATTTTACTTCACTTGCTCATTTTGTGCAGGTTGAGTCTTTGTCTGGATGTTTACAAAAGATGCATTTTTGCACTCAAAAACATTTTGACGGAGCGTAACAGAAGTTTGCGGGCAATCTTGCATCTATGGGAACACTGGTGATCTAGACATTTTGCAACGCTTGAGCTGATGTTCATATATTGATGCACAAGGAACAGTTTATGCTTTGGGCCAAGTATTTGAGGACTGGTTGCACAGGTTTAGTGGCGGCACCATGCTGGGTACAGTTGAATGGAACAGAAAACAATGTGTTTTCACCGCAATAAAGCAATTACAGGAACATTCTTCAAACGTCAAAGCACTTTAGTATGCTCCAAATATACTTAAACCATCTCTTTCAAGAAAAACTATTCAGTATGTGCATTCCACGACCACATATAAGGCATCTTCAGTCCAAAAATGTCCTTGCACATCAGTGTTTTTATTAATCACAATGACAAAGCAAGAATGGCTCATTAACACCAAATGCATGCATGTATATGTATGCACATAGCGCAAACCAGTGCTTCCGGCATCACCATTTAGAAGTGGTACAGTCAAATAAACAAACTAAATACTACATAAAATAACACACACACACACACACACACACACACACACACACACTCACACACACCTGTTAAAGGCTTGAGGTAAAGTTTTACTTTTTGAAAGAAATTAACACTTTTATTCAGCAAGGATGCACTAAACTGATCAAAAGTGACAGTAAATACATTTATAATGTTATGAAAGCATAATTTTATGTTTTTTTTTATCACGGTTTTTACAAAAATATTAGGCAGCAGCACAACTGTTTTCAACATTGCTTATACCCGTTTCCTGAGCACAGAATCAGCATATTAGAATGCTTTCTAAAGGAACATAAAGTGGTAGTGTATATGTAAATACATGCAAAATAAACAGTGTGCTTCTTTAAATGAATTAGACTAAACTGCATCCTGGACAATCACAGAAAATTCACTTCTTTCACTGGAAAAGCTCGAATGACAGATTTTCCAACTGAACTGCACTGATTTTTCCTATCACTACAACTGAAAGTAGGTTAATGTGTTCAATTCGACAAGATACGTTACTGAACTCTTACTGTGAAAATGTAAATCAGCCTTTACTAAATGGCTGTGCATATGACAATGTATGATTTTAACATCCATCTTTTCACACTGAGGACAACTGAAGGAATCATAAGCAACTGATACGCACTCACTGATGCTCCAGAAGTAAAAACCATGCATTAAGAGCCGGGGGTGAAAACTTTTGAACTGAATGATGATGTGGACATTTTTCTTATTTTGCTTAAACATATATTTTTAATTTAGTACTGCCCTTCAGAAGCTATAGATAGAAGAAGATACTTCCCAGAAGACAAAAAAAAAAGATAAATTTACCCTAATCTTCAAATTCAAAAAGTATCTTAATGCATTGTTTTTTTTCATCTTGAGCATTAGTGTGTGTTTGAACCTTATGTAATTGTTGTATACGAGTCCCTCGGTTGTCCTTGGTGTACAAAGATGCATCTCAAAATCATTCAGTCATTGTTGGAAAGGGTTCAAATACACCAAAATGCTGAAAAAACAAAGAATTTGTGGGACCTGAAGGATTTTTTTCTGAAGAACAGCAGGCAGTTTAACTGTTCAGGATAAACTGGGACTCATGAGCACCTATCACTAAAAAAAAAAAAAGAAAAAAACAACAACAACAACAAGAACAAAAACAACATAGCTGTGGATCATTCTGGTAACAACACTGTTAAGAATAAAGTATACGTAAACTTTTGAACAGGGTAATTTTTGTGGACTTTATGTAAATGTCTTTTATGTTAAATATCTTATTCAGGTTGGTACTAAATAAAAAAATAATATGCATTTTGTATGATCCCTCTTATTTTGGTAAAATTAATATTTTGCAGATTCTGCAAGGTGTGTATGTAAACTTCAACTATACCTGCAACATGTTTTTGTTTTACTCAATAGCATTTTAATAAAAAAAGAAACAACAATCTGTTTATCGGTTTATCACACTGCAAAAACAAAGGAAAATTATTTTGGTGGGAATTAATTTGCTAATTGGCCTTTAGTGGGGATAAATCCTCAGGATTTGTTCCAGAGACACAAGTCACCATTATTGGGATTAGAAGGAAATCTTCTGGAATTACTGTCACATCAAGGTAGAGAAGAACGGTGATGCACAAGACGCACATCAATGATCAACAGAGGAAAAAAAAAAAAAAAAAAATCACATTTACTCATTTTAAATAACAAATGGAGCACCCCAAATTGCTCCAATGCCTTCAGCATCTGTTAGGAAACATCTAGAATAAATTAAAAACTAATTACACGTGGCAAACATAAGGGAATTACTCACCTGCCCTCTACACTAACAAGAAGACAGCTCAATAAATCTTTGACCCATATTCTACGACTGCTCTTCCTGACAACAGCTCTTGCCCCTCCGCTGAGCTGCTCTCGGTTTTTAATATGAGACGCAGGGATACACAGACTCCTCTGAGTCAGCAGGGTTATACGAGGTAAAACGACAGAGTAAATATATGGAGCTGGTGGAAGAGGCAGCTTAAAAACACAGCCCGTGAATGACAGCCAACGCAGTGAGTGAACACACCATACGCTGTGATGTTAATGGATCACTTATGGTGGTTTCCTACACAAAATAAACTCGATGACCAACACGTACTGCCTGCACATTAGAAACAAAGGTTTTTTTGAAAGGCTCTGAATAGCAGATGTGGGCTGCTGATGGCATATTTGAAGTTCCTCAAGCTTGCATTTTCCATCTCTGACACATTTGAGCTCTTAGCATGGATAGAGAGAGATTACAGGTTACACATATAAATGCATTGATGTACATTTGGATTTAGGTACATTTGTAATGTATATGCAGTAGAGATGTAATATGTCTGGGACCAATAATGAACATGCTTCAATTCTGCATCTGTTTTAACCCTGTGGCAAAAATCTAATTTTTACCCTTGTTTACTTGTCTATCTGGTGTTTTCAATATGCTTAAGCATTTTCTCCTTGCAGTGTACCAAAGACAGTTTCGAAAATGAGGTTTTAAACAGCCCCTGAATTCCCAGTCCTGTCAACTTGTGGGGTGGGGCCTGGAACATGGTTTGTGTAACATTAGCAACATAGCTGTTTGATAACACAATCAAGACAAAGGCTAATGATATCAATCAACGTTACAGATATTACAACGATTCAAAAGGCTTTAAACATGCCATATCATGAAAATCTGACTTTTCCATGTTTAAGTCCTAGAACTGGGTCCCTGGTACATCTACCAACCCAGAAAATGTGAAAAAGCACAACCCAGCAACTTTGTTTTGTAAAAAAAAAATTAGCCGTTCAGATTTCGCTCCCCTAGTGACGTAGGAAGAAGATCTTATTATAATAATACAGCCCCTTAATCAGCATGTTTCTACCCACAGTTCCACCATTGTGTTTTCACAAGTGACACCAGTTCTAACACCATGCTGAAAGTTCAAGCAAAACACTATTTAGAGTCCGAGCCTCAGAGGAGACAAGAGAGCAGTAGATTTATTGATTTATTTCCTGTACATTACACTGCTGCCACACAGATCTAATATAAACATGTGATTTCTCTCCCAGCTGTTTATCTTCACAAACATAACTGACTGTTTTTTGTAACTCCTATGCGTTTTTAACATGAACTTGTGTGTATTTGACAGTTTAAGCGCAATAAGACATGAAAGAGAACTTAGCTTAGTACTCACATGCCATGTGACAGATGCTTTCTGTGCAGAGGCTTTAGATGTGTGCGCCCAGAACCTCATGTATCAGAACTTTATACTAATATGGTTTAAAATGCATGATTTCAGCACGATAAAGATGATAATCAAAACAAACATTTTTTTGGCAGAATATCTAAGGTAAAAGCTGTAGAGGCACAGCCCAATTCTGGAAAGGGGGGGAGCAGCAGCTCATTTGCATTTAAAGGGACATGCATAAAAAGAGCGTGTTTTTGCTTCCACTCAAAATGGGCATTTTCAAAATGATATAATAAATCGTCTGTGGGGTAGACATGTGCCGGTATTCGGTAATGCGATATATCATGATAACGAAAATGCACGGTATTTTTATCGTGGGCATTTCAAAATACTGAAAATAATTATTTATTAAAAATTATTCCGAATTTTGAATGCATTTTAAGAATACTTTTCCCATTAACTGGTTAAATGCGTCGAAGAGGCGTGTACAATCTGTAAATAACCACGGATGAAAAGCACATGCCGGAACGCGTGAGATGAAAGTCTAAGTGCACATTCACTTTCTGACAGCAGATGGCGCTATACAGCAAATGAAATGTTAATTTTAATCTGGACTACAACATGCCTTAGATATTGTTGTAAAGTTCGGTCACACTTTACTTTAGGGTTCATTAGTTAACATTAGTTAATTAATTTTTTAACATAAATTCCCAATGAATTCCAAAATAATGATAACAACAACAACAACAACAACAACAACAACACGCTGTTAAAATCAAACGTTATGAAGCTAACATGAACTAAAAGTTGTGTTATTTTTAACAAAGATTAATAATTTCTGTAGCAAATGTAGCTATTAAGCTCTTACTGTAAAGTGATACCTATTGGTATTTTAATTCTTTTGCACTTTAATCTGTGTAAATTTTTTAACTTTATACATTTTTTGTTTATTGTTTTATTGTGTTTTAATGTTCAGAAATGTTTGTTATTAAACCTGTTATAACTGTATTATGACATCACTTTTTTGCAACTAAATTTCAATATCATGATAATACCGTATCCCATAAAACATTAGCAATTAATCGCAACATAAAAATTCTATACTGGTATATCCCTATTTTGAGCTGAAACTTTACAGACACATTCGGGGGACACCTGAGACTTATATTACATCTTGTAAAAAGGAGCATAATAGGTATCCTTTAAAAGACACTATTCAAAGTTTACCGCAACAAATGAACTGTGTGGCTTAAATCATGAAAGTTCTATCCGTTTTTCCTAAATGTGATCTACAGGGCTGTCCACACATTTGCATGTGATCAGGCTGGATGCTCATTTTCAGTCATGCCTACATGGCTCGCTTCAGTAACGATGCAGACATCAGTGTTCAACTACCATACCTGTATAAGTGACTAGATGAACTCATATGGTGCATCAGCCACCAAAGGGCAGTAAAAAAGCTGTGTTGAGTAATCAAATAGTTACACAATTGCTATTCTATTGGTTTTAAAACACATAAAATTGTCCATGTAAACACACCCAAGTGCTTTTATGTGGTCTGGGACAATTGAATTGCAATCAGATAGCTATCCAATTACTTAAGATGCAGTTTCATGGCAAGAGCAAACAGGACCCAGAATGAGGCGCTCTGTGTCAGGCCCTCTCAAAACTGGCATCAATAAATTAAACGGCAATGCTTCAATTCCTATATGAATGGTCAGAATAAGAAGAAACTGCATGGAAGATTTTCTAAATCATAGGATGGTTTTACCTCTGGAAATCTGGATTTCTTTAATCATCTACTAATGAGAAGTTGGAAATCTGATTCCATACATGTTATGTTTGCTGTTCTGACCACATTCAAATTATCATTTGACTGAGATATTCAAAAACGCATTTGGAAACAGAGTACTTGAGTCTGTGTCACTGTCCACTGCACATTGTAAGCCAGTTTTCACCAGTCTGAACCAGTGCTAAACTTTAAATATACAATTATGAATAAAATATTTTGATAAATATGCAGTGTTGCATATAAATGCTGAACCTCAGTTATAAACCCTCTCAAATAAGCACAACAAAGGGTCTTTTAAAGAACTTTTCACTGCATAATTGAGCATCTTAGGCTGTGCACCTATTGAGAAGCTCAGACAAAAGCCCTCTCAGGCAGTGTGAGACCTTGCACTTTACCATTTACAAACACACTTCCTGGCATTCATGTAGGTTCTTTCCAAGAAATGTTTAATCACGGATACTGGTTGAATGAAGCAAATATTTTAAGAATTCTTCCATATTTTAAATCGATTAAATAAAATTCTCCCAACAATGTTCAACAAGCTAGTCATCAAATAGGCAGGCCAATTCTTTATCTGGTCTTTTAATGAAAAACAAATTTTACAAATATTTGCAAAATGATTTGTTTTGCACTGTAATACAGAAAAAAGTAACTACTAAATTTAAAGTGCATGAGAAGATGAAGCTGAATGTACACATTTAATCATTTAGGGAAAAAAATATGTTTTTCAAACATAAAAAAAAAAACTTTATATCATGAACTTTTGAATCATGAATGTCAAGAATGGTAGTTATACAAAACAAAGGTCAAATTATTTAACATAAAAACAAAAAAAACTTACTGACCTTGAAAAACAGTAATGAAGGTCTATAGAGATCCTCTCAGTCATATAATTTACTGTTTTATGGTTTTCTTGTTGCATAACATCACAATATGGGTTATGTGCATAACAAACTTCTGTATTCTGTAAACCAGGCTCCATTTCTTTCCATTTTGATCTTCTGTATGTGCAGAGTTGAATATGACACTGTTTTACTGAAGATAACTTCAGGAATGCCACAGCACTGATTACCCTAATTTTGGTACTTCATTTTGTGTAGACATTTTCTTCTTTTCACTAATATGTAGACAGTCGAATAAACAACAACAACAATAAAATAAATAAATAAATAAAAAAACAACAACAACATTAATTAGGTTAGCTGAAACTTCATATAGCTTTCACTGTCATTTCATCTGGTGCTACTTCTCCGATAACCAAATGAGTGAACAACAGTTTTTCTGTTTTAACATAAAATTCCACAATGACTTTGATTTGACAGCCAACATGTTCAAATATCAATAGTTTTAAACTAAACTGCTTTAATAGAAGAAATATTATAACAACAGCCAAACTACACTACCAGTCAAAAGTTAAGATTTTTAATGCATTTAAAGTCTCTACTACTCACCAAACCTGCATTTATTTGACCCAAAAACAGTAAAATTTGTACTATTTAACAACTGTGTTATATTTGAATACATTTTAATTTACATTTATTCCTGTGATCAAAGCTACATTTTCAGCATCATTACTCCAGTCTCAGTGTCACATGATCCTTCAAAAATCATTGTAATATGCTGATTTGCTGTTCAAGAAACATTTATTATTATTATTATAATTATCATCATCACACTAAAACAGTTGAGTACATTTTTTCAGAATTTTTCGATGAATAGGAAGATCTAAAAGATCAGCATTTATCAAATGCTTTAGTAACTTTACACTATACCATTCAAAAGCTGTTTCTGAACTTTCTATTAATCTAAAGCCCCTTTCACACTGCCCGTTGATTCCGGAAAATTGCCGTAACATTGCCGGAGTGCCTTCTGTGTGAACGCAACCACGTCCCGGGATTGATTCCGGGAACGATTCCGGGTTGGGGACCTAGTAACATTGCCGGGATCAGTCCCGGAAAGAGCGCTGTGTGAACAAAAGCCAGAACCAATGCCGTAAAGGCTATGTAAAAGTGAAGACGCACGTTATTGTGCGACTCTTTTACCGAATGTTTTGAAGGCAGATCTTTTTAATATCCGCGCTGAAGTGGAAATCGTTCGCCAGTTTAGTGAAACGGTACACGTCGCATTATAACCGAATGTGCTAATGTCAGGTGTCTTTACGGGATCTTTACGGGTTGTGTGTGAACGCACGCACATATTCCGGAAAATCACTGGCAGTGTGAATGAACCAAAATCAAACGATCCCGGGACAGTTCCCGGAACACATTACCCATGTATTTTCCGGAATCTCTGTGTGAAAGGGGCTTAAGAAACCTGAAAAAAAATTCTCAACTGTTTTCAACATAATAATAATAATAATAATAATAATAATACATATTTGAGTAGCAAATTAGAATATTAGAATGATTTATCAAAGATCATGTAACTGGAGTAATGATGCTAAAAATTCAGCTTTGAAATCACAGGAATAAATTACATTTTAAAATACATTCAAATACTGTAGAAAACAGTTCTTTTAAATTGTAAACTTCTTTCAAAATTTTTGTGATTTTGCTGAACATCAAACACATGCAGGCCTGGTGAGCAGAAAAAAAAACATTTAAAATCTGGCTGTTCAAAAATTTTTGACTGATGTGTACTTTTACAAAAATTTCAGATTTTTTGTAAGATTTATTTCTTATTACAATCAAAAGATTAGAACACTAACACACTTTGAGTGGGGGAAAATAACAAAGTAAGTCTATCCAGTCTGTATGGATTACATTTTTGTGCAAATAGATCTGGACACACCACTGACTCGCCAATGTATATAATTTCTGTGGATAAGTCAATCAGCTGTCAATCATGTTTAACACACTTTGCTGCAAATCCCTTTAATCTGCTTTGATTCCACTCTGCCCCCCTCAATCAAACACCACCACAGGACTGTCTGAAAACTCTGGTGTGCTCCTGACAGCACAAGATCACAGATCTATGATGCATGAAATGAACGATCACATTCAAAACAACAGGCTGGATCAGCCTTTGTTCCTGCGTCTAGCTGTCAGAAAGCAACTTGACTTTGTGTCACACTCAAAAGTTGTTTGCAAACACACTGAAATTCACATACAGATGTGTAACGAAACAACATTTTGGAAGACACTTGGAAATCTTGTTCAACGCTTCTAGAGATGACAGGTTTAATCTGCCATCCTTTGAAAAATCATTCATATACAGAATATTTAGGCCAAGCAGTTCTTAGAGCTAGAGCTAAAAGCCTTAAACACATCTACTGTTACAGTGAGAAACAGATATATTTACTCGATCACGATTTAACAGGAAAACTACGGCACAGGTCAAAGCAGACCGTTAGAGGACAAAGGCAGCACATTTGATTTCAAATAGCCCTTCCGTCAGCAGTGGTCAACCGTGGTTGTAAATTATTCACAGAGGCATCTGCATCTTGGGCAACAGTGGCTGCAACCTGCCTATGTCATGGAAGTCCAGTTGGCGAGGATCAAAATACACTGCGAAGCAACTCAAGGTCAAGCTATCAATCAGACATTAACACTTTAGGCACAAAAAAGAAAAAAGGAAGAATCAAATTATAATGTGTTTGTATCATCAGGATCACAGGGATCAATACAGAATAACTCTAAATGAAGGACTTTCCATTTTTGAGCCTCTCCTCCCGTGTATGGAAAGTCCATTATTCTTTTGTAGTCGATCTAATCGTCTGTTTGAATATTAGCATTGTGACTTTACTTAACGGGGTGAATGAGTATTGTTTTATAACTGCGCGACAAACTGAGCACATGGGTTCATACCGACATTTGATACTGGGACGAAAACATCCATCCGATTGGCATTAAAGAAACATGGTGCAGCCGAGAACACTGATTACATCTGGGTAAAGATACTTTACTGAGATAAACCAAATAAACTAAGCAAGACTAAGGTCAAGTACAGTAAGGCAGAAGTTCTGACACCTACTTATTTATGTTTCTTCCTAACTTTAATTATTTATTTGCTTTCAAACATCAAATCAGTGTGATTTTATTTTAAACTAAATAACTTCTTTTGTTGACAATAAATGTATAAATAATTATCACTAAAAGACGGGTTGGCACATGCTGCCTCTTCTCATGCAGGCTATAAGCGAGCCAAACTCACAGCACTTGCAGATTTCATGTGGAGCAGCATTTACTGTGAACAAAGCAAATCTGTTCTGCCTTTTTTATACCAAATTCCATTTTATTTTTTTTCCAAATTTTGTTTTTTTTTCCAGTTACATTTTCAGAATTCTGTTTTTTTTTCTCTAGACTTTTTTTGTTTTAAATGGTTAAATTAAAAAACATATTATTTACTTATTTTATTTATTATTTTGAATTACTCAAAATCATGAATCTAACCCAATTTAACACAAATGTATTTAAGGTTCAACAAAAATTACAGCTTAAGGCCCTATGAAATATGTTTTATTTATTTCTCTATTTTAATGTTTTTATTAAATTTCAATAATCAAATTAATTTGTAATTAATTGATTTTATATTAAAAAAAAATTCTATTTCTTTCTTTTTTTCCAGAAATGATGTGTTTTGTATTTACATTTTTCATCTAAAACTGTGGTAAATATTTCTTAAAACTAATGTTTTAATAATAATTTGATTAGTAGTAGTAGTTCTACTACTACCATTACATTAAGTAATATATTTCTGTCATAGTTTCAAACGTTTATTTTGACAGGTTGATGTGAAGACCTTTAAGTATTTGTTTGTATGATATGACCATAGTTTTTCATAAATAAAATGGTAAAATGCTCAAACTCTAAGAACAGTTCTAGAGATTACTTTTTTGTTCATGTACTTATATACTGAGATGGCAGAAGCTGAAAACACAGCGAGCATCACGTCTGTGTCATTCATTCACACAGAGACACGCAGAACATGCAGGGTTCACATTTATTTTTACAGCTTAATATTCACAGATACTAGTCCATATCACATTTATACATCCACAATTTGGCAAATCCCACAACATTCTGCATTATACAGTAAATTCTGTAGCGGCATTAAATGGATGCCGCTATTCCATATGCGTTTTCCGCATTGTACAGTAAATTCTGTTTTTTTAAATGGATTCCACGAGTCCATATGCATTTTCCACATTGTTTCACATACTAATTTTTTAAATATTGTATTTTATTAACTAATGTATTTCATTTTTAATTTACTAATAATAATGAAAACTAAGGCTCAAATATGTCCTTCTAGGTCTACCATATATGGTGTTGTTACAATATTTGATGGTAAATTTAATATTAACTTTCATTTTGGGTAAACTATAGACAATATTGTTCATATCCATGAATTAACATGGGTCTTCTAGAGTCAGAATATATGGAAAATCCCTGGTACACTTCTCGTAAAGAATATCTAACATGACAAGTCAACATGAAAACATATTTGTTCAACATTACAATGGGTGTTACGATCCATTCCCAAGTGTCAATTCAGTGCAATATCCCTCAGGATTTCCAGACACTTAGATCACAGATCATAAACAATAGCACTAAAGCATAAACAATACACAGATCTAATCTGCTACAGCATGTGAATAAACGGTGAACTGACCCCCAAGCTATTCAACCTGAAAGGGTAATATACTTAATCCAAATCAATCCATATAGCAAAGATTGCTACATTATTCTAGAAATTATTCCAAAGTAGAAGTTGTGAGCAACAAACGTCCTTATTTTGTAAAACAAATCACATCGCTTCCAGTTTAGGTCTTTTGGATGTGCTTTGTTGCATATGGAGCTGGTTTACTCAAGATGTTTTAATGGATATAACAAAGATGAGCATAATCAATATCCATCACATATGCACATATTTTTCTTTTTCTTACTAACATTCAGATATTAAGATCGAATATAGCTATCATCATCACTTCATACAAACGGATGCGATAAGACATGTTTGGCGATTTGCTCATCTGATATTCAACATATATCCCAGGGCTCCAGACAAAAAAAAAAAAAAAAAAAAAATTATATATATATATATATATATATTTATTGAGTAAGGAGCCATTGGCTCATAGTTATTTTTTTAGCCGACTGATGAGTTTATTATGGATGCTGAATGGTTATTCTGAGGTAAACGTATTGTTACGTGGCAATGTTTACAAGCTTTACAGTTTCTGCAGTTTGAAACACAGAGTGAGCGATTACATGAGACATTTCAGTAAGTCGTATCTTATAAAATAGCCTACGTTTTGATGTTAATTCGTTCATTTCGTACTATAGTAGTAAAGAGAAAAATATAATGGGTTCACTTGCCGCTTGAACTGAGCAGCTAAACTAAAGCGATCGTTCATGCCGCATCAAGAAGCGCCAAAACCATATGTGT
This sequence comes from Cirrhinus molitorella, assembly GCA_033026305.1. Classification (NCBI taxonomy): domain Eukaryota; kingdom Metazoa; phylum Chordata; class Actinopteri; order Cypriniformes; family Cyprinidae; genus Cirrhinus; species Cirrhinus molitorella. The sequence continues at coordinate 22,415,622 of CM065122.1, read as the reverse complement.
ACTGTCTGAATTTCATTATGAATTTGGCAGAATTTTAAAGCTGATACATAAAAGGTAACAAATCACAAAGCTTTTTGCTTTACATTACTGTGCGGCAAGCGCGCTACAAATAATATGAAGTTAACGTATTTACAGAACACAGCATATAAGCTGGATTAAGATCTTGATAACAAGAAGCCATAGAATCGCTTATAAATAAGAATTTTTGAGAAATTATTGCTAATATCCACACACCTGTCAGCTTTACCTGTCGTAGCTTCTTCAAGTTGTGCACAAAGTCACGAAATTAACACCGCAGCATCTTTCTCATGCTGAACAACTGGAGCTGCGTTTAGCAGGTGTGCTGTTAGCGCTGCTGTTTGGCAGAGAGGATTACTGGTCGAAAGTATTTTTTCCACTAAAACTTTGATGCGCATCGTTTCAGGTCAATACGTAAACATAAAATATGTGATCGCAAAACAATCAGGAAAAAATGCACTGCATGCAAAGTTTTAAGTCAAAACATGTAAATTTACATAGTCGCCACTGGCAACCACAGCAAAATTTCACTCGCAATTTAATATTTTTGGTCGCAGTCTGGAGCCCTGTATCCTATCAAAATAAGACGAAGAGAGGAATCAATAGTCTGTGACCATATCCTTCTACACCTACATGACAAGCAATATCTAGCACATTCACTCATCACATATGTACAAGAAAGTGAGATGAGTGTGAACACACAATTCAGTGAAAATTGTTTTTATGCCATCTTATAGTCTCACAACAAAAACCAGCTACTGTATAATCCGAACGCACATTTATCGATTTGCCCATCAGCAACCCTGTTGTGGCCGCACAAAAGAAGATTTCTAGAGTAAATATATATTATCCACCACACAAAAAGATCTTTGTTTTGGGGATTTGTTTCAGAAGTTGTGCTGTACAATGACCCAGCTAAGCTGTCTGGGTGTTATACAAGGGAAATAAATGTAACCTCTCCTACCCACAACAGCCGTGCTGATAGATTACAGTGAATAAGACACTGGAAGAGGAACCACCATTACTTCCATTCTGCACTCCAGTCATGATGTAGTCTAAAACACGAACACAATCACAAGCGGACAAAACATTGTTGAATAAATGTGTCATTTTAATGCAAACTCCTAAATGAGAATGCGTTCTGGGAGGAACACAAACAGATTTTTTTGCTTGCTTTAAATGCTAATCTTGCAAGACACTTAGTTGCACTAAAGCCCTCATGAAAAACAGCTGACCATGGCATGTACTTTTAATAGCTGGTAAATATTTACATCAAAAACACTGTACAAAGTTCGTAAGTTCAACTAAGACAATTAGCGATCAATGTTCTAAGGGCAGATAAAGCACACTACTTCCAACTTCTAGTAAAGTTGAAGTCAAGTGTTTACATACACCTTGCAGAATCTGCAAAATGTTAATGATTGTACCAAATTAAGAGGGATCATACGAAATGCAAGTTTTTCTTTAGTACTGACCTTAATAATACATTTATATATCACAAGGCAAAATAATAGCTGAATTTATAAAAATGAACATATTCAAAAGTTTACATACACTTGATTCACTGTGTTGTTACCTGAATGATCCACAGCTGTTTTCTTGTTTGTTTGTTTAGTGATAGTTGTTCATGAGTCCCTTGTTTGTCCTGAACAGTTATAGTGTCCTCTGCTCAATGCAATTATTACAGAAGGTTTAAAAGCTCACTAATGCTTCAAAAGGAAAAAAAATTAACTCATTTTGTCTTTTGGGAAACATGCAAGTATCTTCTGTAGCTTCTGAAGGTAGTACTAAATGTAAAAAATACAATATTTAGGAAAAATAAGCTAAATGTACACATTTTCATTCTGTTCAAAAGTTTACACCCCTGGCTCTTAATGCATTGTGTTTCATTCTGAAGCATCAGTGAGCATTTGAACCTCTTGTAATAGTTGATTATGAGTACCTCAGTTGTCCTCAGTGTGAAAAGATGGATCTCAAAATCATACCGTTATTGTTGGAAAGGGTTCAAATTACACAAAAATGCTGAAAACCTATAGAATTTGTGGGACCTGAAAGATGTTTCTGAAGAACAGCGGGCTGTTTAGGACAAACAAGGGACTCATGAAGAACCATCATTAAACAAAAAACACAGCTGTGGATAATTCAGGCAACAACACAGTATTAAGAATCAAGTGTATGAAAACTTTTGAACAGGGTTATTTTTCTAAATTCAACTATTATTTTCTCTTGTGGACTATATGTAAACATCTTGTATATGAAATGTCTCATTTAGGTCAGTACTAAATAAAAAAATATCATGCGCAGTTTGTATGATCCCTCTTATTTTGGTTAAATAATTAACATTCTGCAGATTCTGCAAGGTGTATGTAAACTTTTGACTTCAACGGTATATCATCCATTACATCTGAAGTACTGTGTAACACTCACAAAGTTATGTTAAAGTCAAAAAATAAAAGTGAACAGTTATTAATAATGACAATAACAAATATATCTAATGCTTTCATTTTAAAATTAGCAGGCAGTTCAATCTAATCACTCATAAAAGGATAAGACTAAAAATGTATAAAAAAAATAATGAAAAAAATTAAACAATTTATGTTATCTTAATGTTTATTTTAAGAGTTGTGATGTTTCAGGCATAATTTACATTCGACTGGGTAAACGCTCAGACTTGATTCTCTCAGCAGTCATAAACTCATGCCTGGGCAAAACTTCTGTGATAGCTCAGATCAAACTGTTCAATTATATCCGGTATCTGAATAGTAGCACACATGGTCCAAATACAGACAAAACATGCCAACGGCATCCTGAAGTATCTCTAATGGACATTCAATTGTGTAACACAACAATACAAATCATTGACTAAAAGGCTCTAAAAAAATGCAAGGACAACAAAAATCAGGTGAAAGGTTCTTCAGAGCACTTGAAGCAGAGGTCTATAACGGTTCATATGCTCATCCCATTAGTTTACACCAATTCCTTCGAGAGAGCATGTGCAATGTGACCCAAAAGATACAGTTTCTTATGTTACCCAGATGCTCCTGAATACTTCTGCCTTTAGATGATATAAATACTGAAGCGATGTGCTCAAATATAACACTGTATTGATTAATTGTCTCTGTAGCCAAAAGAGTGCAGGGATGTGTGGGCAAGTGTGATCCAAGATGAGGGATGTAGTGGGAACACTGAGTACAGGCGCAGACTGTGCCGCTTATGCATTTTTCAATAAAAGCAAAACTCAAACCTTGATCACAAAGTCTGTTAAGAAACATCCGCCGTTCGTTCGCCTAGCTGTTCCTTAAATATTCCTGAATAAATATAATCATTAAGGTGCATGTATGCTTATGTAACTCCAGCACTCACTCACTCATATCTTATCTAATGCTCTCACATGCAAATATGACCTTTGACCTCATCAAATGATTTTTTTCCTCCTTTTTTTAATAACTCATGTGCATACATGTAACAGTCCTCATTTATAAATAATAATTAAAAAAATAAGAGCTACCAGTAGAGGGGGTTTACATGCAACATATAAAGCATTCATGCATGAGCAGCAGCAGCAGCAGCCAATATTCAATATTATAGGCATTACTGGTGTTTTCTCAACTCCACCAAACAGCTGGGGACTTGTCAGACCAGTTACTGAGGAAATAAACTGCAAAATCCTGGCTCCTGTATGGTGCATGCTCAGATTATATTCAGATGGTGTTATGTAGCTATTTTACGAGAAACCAGTGAATTCGATCTCAATGCGGAGTAACACGAGAAACAGCCTCCGGTGGCACATACATACACACAAAGAGAGACATGTCATGATACAACTGTACACCCTGTACGAGCATTTAAAGAGGTCAAAATGTACTAACACCCACCTGAGGAGCAAGAAATGAGGAACACTCCAAAAGCCAGCTTTGTTGCAGGTCCCATTTTTCAATCTTCTGTCTTGTCCTACAAAATCCAAAAGTCTTTGCATTCAAGTTTCTCCTCGAAACACTGATCAGCAGTCAGTGAAACACATCCATGTCACCGAGTCAGTGATATATGGCAATGCACAAATCCAATGCCAGTTTACAGTCCTCCGATTCGGCGATTTAGAAACGGTCCACTGGTGATAGTTCATTCAAAGCAGACGCGCTTTTAGTAATAAAGTGATCTGTGACTGTCTATGCGGTTTGCCTTAAAACCCATATCAACAATGAGGAAATTCCAATGCGTACGAATACTGTATCTATACAATGTTGCCCTGCCGTGCGCTCAGAAGAAACGAGCCCGTTTAATAAGCTCTTTCAGTAAATGGGCCAGCTCCCAGCCCCAGTGATCAGAACAACTGGACAACCTATGCACAGAACCCGCCATAAAACATCTAGATAGAAATATTGTTGATAATGCAAAGGAACTGCCTCCAAACCACCTGAAAAGTCTACGGCAGTACACGAACTGCATGCACATTTACGGGGATAACAAGGGAATTAACATCCCTAAGCGATGTTTCTACATCACGCTTACTACGCCTTGTGTTTAAATATAATAAATGTAGTACAACAAATCATAGATAAAGTTAAATAAATGGGGTCACGCGCACGATTCGGCGCACGCGCGAGCTCAAGTTGACAGTGAAGGACTTAAATATGGCCAAACGCGCTATATCCACATTCCCTTCGGGTGTTAATGACTCAAACCTGCAATTCCCGACCTCACAAAGCTGCTCCAGAACTGCTTAGGTAGGCAGTTAAATCAAACAGCCGTTTAAAACTAAGACATGTCGATGGCTGAATAAAGCTTAGCATGTACTGCCTCCGAAATAACTTCATCAGCCCCGTCGGGAATATGACGCCAAAAACGAGACGGAATTGACAGGTAATGTCACTAAATGTAATCCTTCAATATGTACTGTCCCGGTGTTCGCGGTCGGTTGACTTTTTGGAGCGGTCGGAACTCAATTTATCGCGATTTCCTCTCCGTTGCTGTCAGTCACCGTTGGCTTACTGTATTCAAGATGGACGCCCGGGTGGATTGTTTTTGTTTTTTCTGTCCTCCACTGCCTTTACCCGCCCATTTTTTGACGTAAGCGAGGCACCGTACTGATCGACAAGCGTTCTAGCCAATCAGAGAAGCATATGTAAACAATTGAAACCAATCATAGTGCTGGTCCACATAAACCCTGCCCTCTCCATGAGGGGTTTGTATGTGGCAGTAGAGTGACGTGCATTCGGAATGTAGGCTGTGAAATATTCACTGTATGTTAATAGTAGTGTAGAATACTATTATACTTGTGATGTAACATGTAAAAAAGGCATACAAAACATTATTTGTAATTGTAATTCTGTATTTTTAATTTATGTACACATACATATTGGGGAGACAATTACAAAACTTGTTTTGTAATCAAGTAAACACGATAAACCACATTGGCATTTGTTGGTAGATTTTAACGGACAGGTTGACCTAAGTTTTCAGCACAAAGGCATTATCCATAAATGCCAGGTTGGGGAAAGCTGTCATTAGTCCCTTTCCACAGCAATCCGATAAAATTAAAAGTATGACTTTACCGGTAAATACACAAATATGCTGTTCACACAGCCAACAGCATTCTGTCTTTTTACCGGTAAGAGAACATTCACACATCAGCACCAAAACGCTGGTAAATTCTGTGATGTCAGTTTTTTCAGTCACCTGTCAAATTTGAGATTTTGGGCTTTTTGTTTTTTCATAAAGTGTGTGTTCAGACTAGTGGAAGGAAAACATCCAAAAGACACTGTTAAGTGTTTATTTTATAGCACTTTATCGATTTGTGTCAATAGATTTCAATTTACAATACATATTTTTAAAGGCCGTTTTCTAAAAATGAGTTTTTTCTCCTACAGTGAGCCATAAATCTCCACTTCAGTAGCATTTACACACACCAAACTTTACATTTTTATTCCCGTCTATATCCTGAAGGTTTTTACAGAGGGATTTGTTCATATAAAATTTGCTTGATTATATACATTTTATTCCCCCCAAAATTGTAAAAAATATACTGTTTTTTCTGTTCTAAGTATTTTCTGAATTATGGAGTGACAAAATGACATACCCAAAATTCCTTCTGTAAAAACATTTGACTCTAATATGGCAAATAATAATAATAATAATAATAATACAAAATTAAACAAATGTATGCAAATTAGTGCATATTTCATCAAACAATGCCTCATTTGCATATTTAAACATAACATTTTAGAAAACTTGTAATACAAAAAATGTTAATTTTTTACTCTATTCACCTGCAGTGTCTCCCCTTAAAAGCTGCACTGTTGTCTTCATTTGCTCGCATGAGTAGAAGTGTTTCAGTTTCACTAAAATTTGACCAATTTGACAACATTTTTGAAGTCTGAGTGACAGGCATAAGGGGGTGATCAGAACACGTTTTTGCTCTTATAAACACGAGAGACGCATAATAGTATCCGATTGCTAAGCCGCAGAGCTGATGAATGGAAAAGAAGGTCTCACACAACACGTTGTAAAAGACGAAGTGTAATGGTCAAAGAATACCATCTAGCGCATATTTATATAGAAAAGTGAAAATAGTAAAAAAAAAAAAGTCAAGCTTTGTAAACAGCTCAGCATAATCACGTAATTTCTATAAGAACGCTACGTTTGGCTAATTTGGATTACAGCAGACAAATTTACCCCGTTTACACATGATCTCTTAATGGTAATTTACAAGTAATTTATCAGTAAAGACTGTATGTGTGAAAGGGGCTATTGTTAGCTGCTACATTTATTAACTGAATCATTTTTTGTCTTTTGTCTTTGTTTTTATATTTTGCTTTTTTAACATTTTGCTGTGTTATGAGTTGTTTCATAATTGTTATGTTTAAATGTTGCTGAAAAGCCTGTAATCCGGTTGTTAAGTCTGATGTCACACGTCACCATTTCCAGGTCCAAACAAAACAAGATGCCAGAAGCAAAAAACAAATGGTGCTAATATACAGTCATTTCTGTGCTGTAGTGCTACTGAACAATCACGATCCTAACTTTTATCTCCATGCCGAAATCTCAGTTGGCCAGACAGTGATTCATCTTTTCTGAATCATTAAAATATCAGTGTCCAGGACACAGTGAGTTTGGAGACAGTAGTGTGTACAGCCAGATTTTAAAGGCTTGAATGTGTGTTAAAAATGAAAAGTGCTCATAAATGGCTTTTGAGATTTGAGTATTCACACTGGAAGCAAAGTATAGACTTGGAAATACGACATGTTCTATTGTGACATGCTCCACTTTTGATGTGTTAAATAGCAATATTTTTTTTTTTCAATGGTCAATAACAGTGATAGTGTTTAAATGTTTTTTTTTTTTTTTAAGACAAAACTTAAAGATTTTTTGCATATACAGTAATTAATTTTCAGAAATAAACCTACCTTAGAAAAATTTGTAATTCATGAACAGGAGTGAATTGTGAGATGAATTGTGAGATGGAAACCATCACCGTTTTGTGAAAGACAAAGAGCCAGTGAGTGATGTATTGTTTTATTCTTACTAAAAACCATTAAATACCTGCATGGTTAATGCTGCATGAGAAATCATTCGCTATTGTTGTTGTCAGCATTTGATGAAAGAACGACAGCTGGATGTTTCACCTTAATAGCGTTGTTATTGATTTGCCTTTAAATAAAATATCATTCATTATTTTCTTTTGTTTCATCAATGTATAAACCCAGCTGAGTTTTTTCAGTCACTTAGGCCAGGCATTTTGACAGGCACTTCTGAATTCATAACAGAGGTGAACTTGCAGTATTTGTGGATTCATCATGAAATGAGCATTAATTTGAACACCGCTGTGCTAAACAGTTGTTTATTTTAATATGCTTTTGTACATTTGAAATAACTATTGTGATGTTGTCAGGATTAGGAGTGACCTTCATGTGACACATATAACTGTATAATATGCAAAAAAAAAAAAAATTATTCAGACATTTACTCAGACATAAATACTACAATAAATCATTAGTAGCATAAGATAATTACTAACCAGACCATTTTGTAAATGAAAAGCATCATAAATCTACATTACAAGGTCTCCACAGAGGACTGCTCTTTGTGATTTGTGTTCTGCTCTCATTGTAACATAATAGCAACTCCCAACCTGGCCCAATGCAGCCTATGTAATCTGATCCACAAATATTCACACATAATCCTGATGCCCTATTTAACCATAAGCATTTTTTTCATTGCTGCAGTGATCTGAACCTTTGTTGAAGTCCCTCAGTTTCCTCATTCAGTGTCTGCAGTAAAAAAAAAAAAGCTGCAAGTTTTGGAACTGAACGTATGAAAAGAGCACTCTGGAGCATATTTCACAATGAAATGTCAATTTTCCACCAACCAGAGGTGACTTTGGAAATCTCCAAACTAAGCTACTGTGAAGGTCAAAGACATGTGATCAATGACAGTGCCCACCGCACTTTGTCTCCCTCTCCTGATATTTCAAACCTGAGAGAATGCTGAAGAATGCTCTTTTCTACCAACCTCCACAACCTCTTCTTTCCCTTTTAAAAATGAACCAACGCAGTTCCATAGATATATAGATAGATAGATACAGTTGAGGTCAAAAGTTTACACACACCTTGCAGAATCTGCAAAATGTTAATTATTTGACCAAAATAGGAGGGATCATACAAAATGCATGTTCTTTTTTATTTAGTACTGACCTGAAAAAGATATTTCACATAAAAGACCACTATAGTTCACTAGAGAAAATAATAGCTGAATTTATAAAAAAACAAAAAACAAAAAAAAAACCCTGTTTAAAAGTCTACATATGTTTGATACTTAATAATATTTTTTTACCTGAATGATCCACAGCTGATTTTTTTGTTTGTTTGTTTAGTGATAGTTGTTCACGAGTCCCTTGTTTGTCCTGAACAGTTAAACTGCCCGCTGTTTTTCAGTAAAATCCTACAGGTTCCACATATTCTTTGGTTTTTCAGCATTTTTGTGCATTTGAACCCTTTCCAACAATGACTGTATGATTTTGACATCTATCTTTTCACACTGAGGACAACTGAGGTTCAAACGCTCACTGAAGAAAACATAATGTATTAGGAGCCATTAAGGACATTAAGGTGAAAACCTTTGTTATTTGGAGATCAGGGTAAATTTAACTTAATTTGTCTTCTGGGAAACATGTAAATATCTTCTGTGGTAGCAATGAATAATAAAAAAACTAATGAAATTTAGGCAAAAATCAAAATTTCAATCATTCTGTTCAAAAGTTTAAACCCTTGGCTCCAGTGGCATGCACAGACCTCTGCCTGGCTCTTAATACGCCTTTTTCCTTCTGGAGCATCAATGATCATTTGAAACTTCCCTCAGATGTCCTCAGTGTCAAAAGATGGATCTCAAAATCATACAGCCAATGCTGGAAAGGGTTCAAATACACAAAAATGTGAAAAAAAAAAATTGTGGGACCTGAAATTTTCTTTTTTTTCAGTGTGCAGTTTAACTGTTCAGGACAAACAAGGGACTCATAGACAACTATCACTAAACAAACAAACAAACAAAAAACAGCTGTGCATTATTCCGATAACAACACAGTAAGAATCAAGCATATGTAAACTTTTGAACTTTTTTGCAAAGTAACTGCCGTTACTTATTTGAAAAAGTAACTCAGATATTTTCTTGTCAATTAAAAAGTAATGCGTTACTTTAATAGTTACTTGGAAAAAGTAATATTATTATGTAACTCGCATTACTTGTAATGCGTTACCCCCAACACTGTTTGTGAAAATTAATTTCTTTCTAAATTTCTGGCAATACCGTCGACTTGATTGCGCAGATGCTATTTGAACTGAACTGAGCTGGGTGATGACATTACTGAATTAATTAATTAAAAACTATGGTTTAAATGTTTAACCTAGTTCTGTAAAGAAAATTCACAGCACGTACGGACTACAGATCATCTTTCTTCCATCTCGCCACATCTTTTCTGTGCTGATCAACAGGAATTAGTTCTTAATTGCTCAAAGCCAGAGCAGTGTTGTCAAGCAACTACAAAGGTTCTTTTTCCACTGTCATTACCAGGAAACCTCATTCGTCCATATTGTGCAGCTAATGATTTTGGACTTGTGGTTTATAATCTAGAATGGAATTTCTCTTTTGTGGCCTTTGAGGGATTGTCAACTTGACCATGAGAGGCTGTTAAGTGTTTATCTTCTCTCCAGCTCATCGTAATTAAGAGCTAGGAAATCGGAATTTATCTACAGCAGCCATGCGCTCCCACCGAAGGTCATTACAATAACCCATTTAAACGACATTCCCTCACGTGCCATTTTATCTGCCTTGTGACACACAGGAGCCACTTTGCTAAGTCAATCACCCGCGCCCCACAATGCTCGAGCGGATACTTAACACATACTTCAACTGACATGTTGTCAGCACTGTGTTTCAGTGACATTCTCTCTACTGGACCACGAAGAATATTTTGCCTAGTGGGTTGACATGCTGGAATTCTACAGATGCCTAACATATCTTGTCCTGTGAGTTCATTAACTTTTAATCAAAGTTCTAAACGTGCCGAGGATTATCCTGATCGATTTCAAAGGGAGCATGTGAGATGGCAACGCATCTGTCAGTGCTTGTCATTCCCGTCAGACAGGGCGTCCTTGGGCAGATGGACATGTGGCTCTTCTGTGTGGCTAATTAACATTTCCCTCGGTGCTTTGTCTGCCACTGCTGCCCAATAATTATGCACAACCTACAATCAGGTGCGAAACCTCAGTCACAATGGAGTTGGGTGTGTGTATTTGTACCAACATCAGGCTAAATCAATGAATTACTGTGTCAAAGATGAAATCAGCCAGATTGGGTGGTTGATGCAAACATAACCCCTGCCTGGAAAATGAGCTCTCAAAAACTAAGCCACATTCTTACGTCTTATATTACCTCTTCCTGCTCGTGGCTAAGCGCACAGCCTAAGCACGGGCAAATCACATTACATCCTGTTCTCTTAAAGCACATTAATGCTGAGCCTTGACACGTGGCAAGAATACCCCTATTCATTCACCATAACAGCAAATCAAGGCATCATCTTCCATTTCCCTTTCATTTTTGATGTAATTATTTTATGGCAGCCTTAATGAGGCCCTATCATTTATCTCTGAAAGCTGTAATCAAGTCTCAAATGCTAAATTACAGCTATTTTGCTGACCCAAAAGATAATATAGAAAAGATCTGAAAACAGTCTTGAAGTGCATTCTGGGGGAAAAGACTGTAGGTATGATGTATGCTGGAGATATCCATGGTGATGTGGACGTAACCATGCATATGATACTGTGGTAAATGCATTGTGCACAACAGTGTCAGAGGATAGGACTCTGAAAGCATATATTATGTCCCCACCTTTGTATTATACAGTAACCTTTAAAAAATGCATGCATCTTAGACAGAAGATGAACTTGCTTTGAAGAACATCTTTTTGCATGGCATTACATTGAATGAGGCAATTTATCATTTAAGTTTTACACAAATGCACACTAAGTGTCCATTTTTACATAGTTTTTTTTTTTATTTTGTTTCAGTGAAATTTTAAAATATTGAAATTAAATGAATTATGACAAGCAAAATTGTAAGATAATATAACTTGTTGTCAGAGATACTATATACAGTTGAAGTCACACCTTGCAGAATCTTCAAAATGTTATTTTACCAAAATAAGAAGGATCATACAAAACACATGCTATTTTTTTATTTAGTATTGACCTGAATAAGATAAAGATGTTTACATATAGTCCACATTAGAAAATAGTAGTTGAATTTATAAAAATGATCTTGTTCAAAAGTTTACATACACCTGATTCTTAATACTGTGTTGTTACCTGAATGATCCACAGCTTTGTGTTTTTTTTTTTGTTTTGTTTTTTTTTTAGTAATAGTTGTTCATGAGTCCCTTGTTTGTCCTGAACTGTTAAACTGCCTGCTGTTCTTCAGAAAAATTCTTCAGGTACCACAAATTCTTAGTTTTCAGCATTTTTTTGTGTATTTAAACCCTTTCCAACAATGACTGTATAATTTTAGATCCATCTTTTCACAATGAAGATAACTGAAGTACTCATATGCAACTATTACAGAAGGTCCTAAATATCATATTTTTTTTTCATTTAGTACTGCCCTTCAGAAGCTTCAGAAGATACTTACGTTTCCCAGGAGACAAAATAAGTTAAATTTATCCTGATCTTCAAATTCAAAGTTCCCTTTTGAGGGAACATCGAACTGATTCCTCTAAGGGTCGCTATGGGAAACGTCTCCTTTGTGACCCGTGTCTGAAGCCACATATATAAACTACAACAGTATTGGCTGGCGAAAATGCTTGGAATAAGCCATTTTCTGCTCGCATTCATAGGTTCCAGCATACGAGTTATGCCAGTATTGAAGGAATGCGCGAAAATGGCTATGAGAGGATGCCGCCTATAGAAGAGACGTTGGCTAGGTATCTCTCTTTAGGCCAGTGGTCTTAAACTCAATTCCTGGAGGGCCACAGCTCTGAGTTTAGCTCCAACTCACACCTGCTTGTATGATCCTAGTGATCATGAAGACCTTGATTAGCTGGATCAGGTGTGTCTGATTAGGGTTGGAGAAAAACTGTGTAGAACTGTGGCCCTCCAAGAATTGAGTTTGAGAATACTGTTTTAGGTGAAACGTCCTCTCTTAAGGCTCCCTCCCTGCTATCCGAGCCCCTTCAGCGTACATCTTCCTTGAATGGCAGGGCTTACGCAGCAGCGGGTCAGGCTGTGGCCTCATTGCACACTGTGGCGGTGCTCCAGGCCTATCAGGCTGACCTGCTGAAGGAGCTGGATAAAGGCCAGCGGTTTTCCCCTGATGAAGTAGCAGAGCTCCATCGCACCACAGATCTGGCTCTCCGCGCTACCAAGCAGGCCGCCTCTGCCATGGGCAGATCCATGGCGGCCATGGTGGTTACAGAGAGGCACCTGGTGGACATTGTGAAGAAAGAGAAGGACTTTCTCCTCGATGTACCGATTTCACCTTCTCAACTTTTCAGTACTTCAGTCGAGACGGTGGTTGAGAGGTTTAGGGAGGCGAAAGTGCACTATGTGGCCTTTAAATCCTTCATCCCTCGAAGGACCAGGTCTGTGCCTGAACAACACAAGGGTCCCAGTCTGAGGACCAGAGAGAGGCTCAGAATAGATAGATCCTCCTCTCTATGTGAGAACTAGTTATCTACCCTTCAGATGTTAACCTTGTCTACTGAGCTTTCCAAACTCATCGGATTAGTTGGCCACTTGCTGCCACCCGATGTGTTTTGCCTTCCAGCACACTGGCCTGCACGGAGGCTGCACTGACCTAAACCGCTTGGTCTTTTGGAGTTCCATATGACAGCATCTCAGCAATTCAGGCCTCTCTCTGCCCCTGTAATGTCACTCACTGAGATTGCATGTGCGTGGCAAAGCTCCCTTCACCGAGGGTCTTTAAGAACATGCCACTCCTGGATGGAGCGCATGGTACCTCTCTGACATTTAGAGAAGGGCCTTCACGCCCTATGGCTCTGACTGTTACCTGGTTGTAGCCCCTGGTGGAATGCTATTATCAGCCTACTTTGCTCCCCTCATAGGGTCACCTGAGCATGCTGTCCCCTGTCAAGCAATTTATATTCCTCCTAGGATAGAATATCTTTGCTCCAGGGCATTCCAGTCAGGCTGTGCTTTACTAAAAGCATTATAGTGTTACCCTCTTCGGAGGGTCACTTTGTGCACGGGCCTGCTCCCTGAAGACTTAGAACCTCCCTCTGAGAGGGGTTTGTTCTCTGCTCTCAGAGCCTCCTTACTTGAACGGTGTCCAGGCTACATGGGCACATTCTAAAATCCACACATTAGAATGCACACTATGCATTCTAAGAATGCACACTAGCTTCTTGTGTTCTTTCTCAAATCCTGTATGGTGGGGATTACGTGCTCAGCTTCGTTTCCTCTCTTGAGATGTTAGGCCCCCGGGTCCTTGGGCCACTCTCTATACTCTGTACTTCTATCGGGGTTCCGATAGCCTACTTGACCAGCTCCTGACAGAGGTCATGCAGGTCTGTAGGCAACCCCTAGCTACAAGCTAGGGTCTAAGCTCTGTCCTGGACAGTTGACTACATCCCTTAAAGGAAACTCCTTCTAATTCTAAGCCTGATTCCTGCCTTAAGGTAAGGCTTCGACTAGCCTTGCCCCTGCAGGTAAGTCTAGGTATGCAGCTCAGGCCTTTGGCCTCAGGGATTAAGTCACTGACAGCCATGTGAACATCATTGGGGCAGCTCCCTCACCTTGAGTAGAGCTGGTACTTAGTGCTTGCCTTGATGTTTAGCCTACACTCCCCTCAGTATAACCGTTTCCCATAGCGACCCCTAGAGGACACAGTTCGATATTCCCTCGAAAGGGAACGTCTCAGGTTACGAATGTAACCATGGTTCTCTGAGAAGGGAACGAGACACTGTGTCCTCTTGGACTTGTCACCATGCTTCGGTCATTAGCTTCAGATGAAGTGGATGATGTGTTTGACCGGCACCCTTTTATACTATGCGGTCGCACTGGCAGTGACGCATGACGCAATGATCGGCTGTCGACGACCAATACTGTTGTAGTTTTTGTATGTAACTTCAGACACAATGGCCATGGAGGAGATGTTCCTCATAGCGACCCCTAGAGGACGCAGTGTCATTCGTAACCTGAGACGTTTCACCCCCCAGGTCTTAATGCATCATGTTTTTCAAAATGTACAAAATTTCTATTACAAGCATTTATAATAATACATTGTTTTTGGCATATACTGAACCACTATGGTACACCAATAGAGGGTTTGCACTTACGTTACGGTTTGGTTAGTTACCCGGATGTGCGGCCACATTGGAGATACTCGGCTGTAAACAACAGCATTGGTTGCACAGTTAATGTACTACTGAATACGTTCTGCTTATTTATGCTGTCTAAACTACAGAAAAAGAGTGTGGAATCTGCTAAATCATATAGAGAAGGACAATATTTTGACAAACTAAAGTTAATAGGTTGTAAAGATACATATGAGCAGTATTAATTAAAATATTAGACTAATATTTCACCTACTTGACCGGAAATGATGAGCACAAACATGAATATTGTCAAGATTCTTGCCCTGACAATCCTGGTTCAGTTTGGCCAATCACAAACGTCTGTTGTTTCTCAAACAGTTTTTTGCACTCTTCTCCTTGATCTGTTATAACTTTTGGCAGTCTATAGTACTTCAAATGTTTTTCCCGGTCTGGTTAGTATAGCCCAAAACATGACAATAATTGACCATTTTCAGCAGCAATAATCAGCACGTTACGTACAGTGCCACCAATACAGGCAAATATGGCCAAATGATGACGTGTCGTGAAAACACTCTATAATATGTTTTTATATTCAGACTAGTTCTGGTAGGAACTGCTGCGGAGTAGTCCAGTACTTGCACAGTTTGTCAAAGTAATGTTCTTCTGCAAGATGCATGCAATTCTGTTTATTAACCAACAGAACACCAAAAGTTTAACATGAACTAACTATGATACCTCTAAAGCATCTGTTAATCTCAGTGAATGTTCATTTCAGCATGTACTAATACTATTTTTAAATCTAAAAATAAATGTAATTTTTAATGTAAATTAAGTTGTATCCGTTATATTATTTAATGGACCTGAGGTAATATGAACCAACAGTTATGATGACTAACATTAACAAAGGTAAATAAATATTGTAAAGGCCTGTTCACACCAAGAATGATAACTATAAGGCTGAATAAATGATGACAGTTCCTTTATTTTAGTGTCTCAGTAAACAAGGCTTAATATCTTTAATATAGCCTACTATAAAATTCAAGTAAATTTTCTTTTAAAGACTAAAGGATTAACACTGATTAAGAAAATAATTTATTGCAGTACTGCAGTTTTACCACACCACCCAAAATAAACCATTAGATGATCAGAGGCTCTTTACAGCTGGACCATTTCACAGCAGTAGCTCTCTTCTATGCATCTTTAATGTTATGCTATAAACATAAAGAGATATATGGCAAACTCAAAGCAATGGCAAAACTAATTGACCAGCATTTACTAGATAAGAGGAATGCTGTTACTGCATACTGCTGTGAAAGAGTAGCGATTAACGTGGGCATGAAACTGATTTGTTTTAAGAGCAGAGGCTTAAGGTTGTTGAGTGTGACTATCTAAGAGACTAAAGGTGACTGGAGATTACCTGAGTGACCCAGGCCAAAGTGACACATGCCCAATTAGCTTTAATCTCACTAATGTAGAGCTGTGCATGTGCCTGAGCACGTGAGACAGAGAGATGGGACGGCTTTTTAAAAAAATGTACATGTAACTACATGTTAAAATCATCTAGGAATATTTAAATAATTAAAACCCAAACACATCATATCAATGTTCCAACCCTAAGGTATTAACATGCAGCTGGGTCACAGGCTGAATTAGGTCTTTCCATTGAAAGTAGAGTTTTATTCTTTTCATGATCTGACTCCAGTTGCGCTTTCAAATATCACCGACCTTGTCATTGTCCTGCTGTCTATGTCTCTAGCTCTACAGCATGAAACTGTTGAATGAATCTGAAAGGCATATGGAGACGCTGGTGCCTTGCAGCAAACACATAAAAAGCAGAAAGAGCTCTTAATTATTTTTCAGTTCCTTGGTTGGAATCAATGCCTCTGAGCCACAGACACAGGAGGAGGAATAAATGACTTTCCCCTTGAGGATAAACCGGCTTGTGAAAAGGTAGGAAAATATTCACAGCATATGGTGAAATAAGAGCCTGCACGCCCCACAGTTTGACTTCACACTCAAACATACTCTCACATTACATGCCATAGTCAGAGCTCATAATGTGTCATAGCAATTCAGTTCAAATCTGGTTCTTAAGGGATCTGAAATGACCCCTAAAACATTCAGTTACATTTCAATACTTTTGTGTTAATTCACAAAACTTTTGCATGATCTGAAGAAACTTCGCAGCAACAGTCAAGGTACAGTAAATTAAGCAAAAAGTGTTGCATTGTATGAAGCACAGCTCAAAGTCGCTTTGGCTATGTTCACAATTCTGATTTTTGCTCAGATAGGATTTATGGTATAGCTATTCACATTTTTGTTTTAAATGTGGCCAATATCAGATTTCCAGTGTGAACAGTTTAAGGTTCTGAACTGATCCTCATGCGCAAAAGAACAATACTCATCATGTGATTTCCCGCAGAAGCCTGAGAAATTATGCATAGGCAATATGAAAACTTTTATCCCTGCTGAAAAAAAACATCCAGCCCGGTCTTACCGGTCATAGCTGGTCAGAAGGCTGGTTTTAGAGAGGTTTTGGCCACTTCCTTACAGTGGATATAAAAAGTCTACACACCCCTGTTAAAATGCCAGGTTTATGTGATTAAAAAAAAATTAGACCATGATAAATAATTTCCGAAATTTTTCCTTTTATGTGACCTATAACCTGTACAACTCAATTAAAAAATCTGAAATCTTTATTCAGTGGGAAATAAAAATAAAAAGCTAAAATAATGTGGTTGCATTAGTGTGCACACCCTTTTACAACTGAGGATGTGGCTGTGTTCAGAATTAACTAATTAACTCAAACTCATGTTAAATAAGAGTCAGTACACCTGCCATCATTTAAAATGCCTCTGGATAACCCCAAATAAAGTTGAGCTGTTCTAGTAGACTTTTCCTTACATTTTCCTAGTCGCATCTCACAGCAAAAGCCATAGTCCGCAAAGAGCTTCCAAAGCATCAGAGAGATCTCATTGTTAAAAGGTATCAGTCAGGAGAAGGGTACAAAAAAATTCTAAGGCATTAGATATACCATGGAACACTGGCTACGTTTACATGCACCAATTTACGTCAATCCGAATGAATTGAATCAGATTGCAGATCTGTTTAAATGTAATCTTAACATTGTAATCTGATTCAAATATCAGTTTATATGTGTTTTATATACTTTCCGATTCAAACTTTTGCGCATGCGCTCTGCCTGTGATGTCATATCAATCACACTTGTGGAGACAACCATGGACGTGACAGAGCTCATCATTATTTTTCCCATATTGGCATACACATTCATAAATCAGCAACGTTTTTTGTGATCTAAAGAAGACGTGAACGTGAACTTGCGCACGGTGTAATGCGTGTCAACATTGCACTGCGCATGTGCCCCGGAGACTTCTGAATACAACTGAGAAAGTAGTCGGATTCAAGCGTTTACATGGTCATTTTTTGCTGTTGGATCGGATTAGAAAAGGAATAAACCACCCCTTTCAATCCAATCGAAATTTCATTCCGATTAAGCTCAATCGGATCGATTAAGGTGTTTACATGAACGTTTTTCAATCCGATTGAGCCATCAATCCGATTACAAATGGATTATTTGGGTGCATGTAAACGTAGCCACTGTGAAGTCAGTCATCATCAAGTGAAGAAAATACGCAACAGTGACATTACCAAGAACAGGACGTCCATCCAAAATTGATGAAAAGACAAGAAGAAAACTGGTCAGGGAGGCTGCCAAGAGGCCTACAGCAACATTAAAGGACCTGCAGGAATTTCTGGCAAGACGGAAGGATTAAAGAATGGATTAAAGTTTTAGAATGGCCCAGCCAGAGCCCAGACCTAAATCTAATTGAAAATTAAAGTTTTAGAATGGCCCAGCCAGAGCCCAGACCTAAATCTAATTGAAAATCTGTGGGGTGATCTGAAGAGGGCTGTGCATAAGAGATGCCCTTGCACTCTGGCAGATTTTGAGTGTTTTTGCAAGGAAGAGTGGGCAAATATTGCCATGTCAAGATGTGCCATGCTGATAAACTCATACCCAAAAAGAATGAGTGCTTTAATAAAATCAAAAGGCGCTTCGACAAAGTATTAGTTTAAGGGTGTGTACACTAATGCAACCACATTATTTTAGTTTTTTATTTTTACTTTCCACAGAAAAAAAAAAAAAAAAAAAAATTCAGTTTGTTTTGCAATTGAGTTGTACAAGTTATAGGTCACAATAAAGGTGGAAAAAGTTCTGAAATTATTTGTGGTGTTTTTATTATCACATAAACCTGACATTTTAACAGGGGTGTGTAGACTTTTTATATCCACTGTAGCTGGTCAGGCTGGGAGACCAGCTACTTCCAGCTTAAACCAGCTAAGACTGGTTTTAACTGATTTTTCAGCAGGGATTACTTGTATATAGAGTTGTCACTGTAATACATATGAGTTTTGACACATCTTTGTACTTCCACTGACTACCTTTCACAACTGTTTTGATAACTTTGGGTAGGCCTATGCAAAATCTTTAAAGAGACTCCCATGAGTGCAGAATCATGATGAATGTTGATCTAGAGTGACGTAAAAGCATTGCAAAACATCTGACCTATCAGATTTAGTACAACATTTGGAAGTGGCACAAATCAGAATTGAAAGATAAGATTCCTTGTCACATATGAGCAGAAAAATTGATTTGGGCCACATTTGCCTGCAGTGTGAAAGTAGCCTTTCAAACCAAGCAGCTTTCTGTTGGTCAACAGGGATTGAACCCATTGTGAAATCTGCATGGTGAATAATTTCGAGCTCTGATAATGTGGATTCATATTGAAATAACTGAATCTTGCCCAAAAAACCCAATTGACGATGGTAAAAGTGACTGTACCTTTACACAACATTTTATAATTTAATTAAATCACAATTATATTTATATAAATAATTCAGTAAGCTAGGTAAAAAAGTAATTAATTACTAGTTACTAATTACATCTTCAATGTTGTAATTAGATTACTGTTTTAGCAACCTGATCTTGTGATGCAAGTCGTGAAATATGTACAACCATGTGCATTTTGATATATATTCAGTGTGAAATGTCCACTGAGTGGTACTAAAAGAGTGTTTGTTGGTTTTTTCCCCAGAACAGATGAACTTACATATGGTATGTTTTATGTGACGTTGGTTTTGTACGTGTCACCGCAGTTCTGACTTGAAATGTCCATTGAGTGGCGCTATAACTCAAATGCTCCGTTTTCAAATAATGTACCATCTGCACTACACCTAAACCTACCCAATAGTATCAACAAAAGCGAATGTGACGTAAAAACGTAATCGCAAGCAAACCATTTTAGCTTGTTTTATCTTTCAGCTCGTATCCAAGGATTTCGCACCCAATTCCGTGCCTGCTGGAAAGTGAAACATATGGAGCTGTAATCATAACTGTACGAAAATGATTACAAGTGCTTGCTGTTTTACTGCCTCTAGTGTTCATTTCTGTTGGAAACTGCAGTGATATGTACTTATTGGTACATATTTTGCGTCTTGCGAAAAAGTTCCCACAGGTACGTTTTTGCCATGAGATCAGCATGCCATTCAAA
Organism: Cirrhinus molitorella; assembly: GCA_033026305.1. Taxonomy (NCBI): domain Eukaryota; kingdom Metazoa; phylum Chordata; class Actinopteri; order Cypriniformes; family Cyprinidae; genus Cirrhinus; species Cirrhinus molitorella. Next base: position 22,395,216 of record CM065122.1, on the reverse strand, counting down.
ATGAACAAAAGTTATGAAATGACTACAGAAATCTTCTTTTGAATGTACAGAGAGTCCAAAGATTGTTTACACTTTTTTTTTTTTACCTGCTTTGTGTAAGACAATTACAGCCAATCAACTCAAAGTTCCCTTTCAGAGAGAGACTAACTGCAGGTTTCACTCCCTGATGGTTTGGTTTGTTCTGTGACTGAAATGAAAAGCTAGTGGCCAGTGCCAAGTGGGGTTTCATCCAAAGACGGGCAGCTTGGCTGGGCAGAGTCTGATGGAGCCATAGTGATAAATTCTTCACAGCACGAATGCGTCTGTCACTAGACATGCTGTTCCACTGGACATCTTCACTTCATTGTTATCTTGACCACTACTGATGAACAGTGAAGCAAGCAAACATTTGTTTTATAAGAGCCGAGGCATAATTGATTCTCTGTGTATGTGACAGTATTTCCACATTGGCACTGCTACTGATGAGAAAAGTTTTGTCAAAAGACAAGAATCTACCTATCTAATATATACTAGTGTATTTTATAATAATATTATATAATGTTGTTTAATCCATATATCCATGTTTTCTTATTATATTATATTTAAGTGATGTTTTCCTCAAAACTCTCATAAACAGCTCACATTGGAAAACAGAGTGGTTTTGACAGCATGACTTTCAAGGAAAGCTTGCCTGATCTAGCCTCGCTTTAAAGGTTGTGAGCTGCCCCCTGCTGCGGTGTCGCCCCACACCTGGGCAAACCGGCAGGGGGTCACTTTTGTGTTTGTCTTAACCTGGTGGTACTGGGGTTGATGGCTGTGTTGTGACTACACGACCTGAGAAAGCGTTCCTGGCTGTGCCTCTTGACATCCACTAGACCCAACACAGCTAAACACTTCAGACACTGAAGCATTCTGCCCTCATCTTCACTATTTCAACTCTTCGAGAGGGGTGAAAGAACATTGGATTGAATTCTCCGACATATATTACACAAGACATATATAACAGTACTGGAGCTGTCAGTTGATTTAAATGAATATGTAACTGCATATGTTTATAAACAATGAATTACATAGCAATGTTTGCTTTGCATTATTAAATGCCTTATGACTACTTAAAATTATTATTATATATATAATTAATTATACAAAAATTGACAGCCTATATGTTACATATACTACACAAAAATTAAAGCAGTAACAGGTAAGATTGTAACAAAAGGATGTGGTGTCTGTGGGTAACAATCAGGACGTGGGAAGTGAAATGGAAAGATATTAATATCTAGGTCAGCATCTTTGGAGTGCAAGTGCGAACTTAGTTGTTGCTTGAAAACATGAGCAGTAGACACCAGTATGGTGTGAAATTATATGTGTTTGTACTTTCATTGCTGCTGCTTTCTTTTGAAACTACACATCTTTCTTAGTGAGTACTAATGATTAATGTAGCATTATAGATTGTAAAAGTGTCATGGTACTTTATTTTATTTCCATTATTTTATGGTTCTTTACTGAATACCTACATTTTCAGAATTTTAAAAAGGCATTGATTTTTAGGGGTTCAAGCATGTAGCGCCAAAACCCTATAGTAATTGTTAAAATGGCTAAGGATCAACAGTCTGCACGTAAAACTGATTGTGCAGACCAAACGGTAAGTCGTACAGACTTAAAACTTGGAGGGATAGTAGTACTAACACCATCTACATCATCACCAAGGCCCAATCGGCCTGACGGGTGCGCTACATCGCTCATAACTCCCAAACAGTTTGTTGTATGTTATGTCATTGGAATCCTTGTCTTACATCGGACAAAATGCATCGAAAACCAGTACATGACATTTCTCTGGAGAGTGAATATCAATAATTATCAAAAAAGTTTAACTTTCGACTCTCCGTCGCAAAGGAACACAAAAACGTTTAAAAGGGGCAGGGCGGCCTTTACTAAAATGGCTATTACTTTTGAACGGAATGAGATATCTTCACCGAACTCACAACACATATGTAAGAGGCGACTCTGAGATCACATGAAAAAAGTCATGGAGCTTGGCCACTTGGTGGTGCTATAAGAGGGATAAAAATAAAAATGGCCACAGCTACACAACCGCTTGTCCTATCGACGTAAAAAAAGGCTATGCAAAGTCTTGGTCCAAAGTGCCACAAGTGGCTATAAGGACATTTTTGTATCTCAAAATACATTGCAGATGAAATTTGAGCACCTATCAGACAAGGTTAATGGTGGCTGATCAAGGCGAAACTCGACCGCTTGTTTGACTCACAGCCCTAAAGGTCCGTGAGAAATTTGAAAGAAATCACCCACTGGGGAGCTAAATGTGACCCTGGACCACAAAACCAAGTCTTAAGTGTCAATTTTTCTAAATTAAAATGTAGGCATCATCTGAAAGCTGAATAAATAAGCTTTTTATTGATGTATGGTTTGTTAGGACAATATTTGGCCGAGATACAACTATTAGAAAATCTGGAATCTGAGGGTGCAAAATAATCTAAATATTGAGAAAATCGCCTTTAAAGTTGTCCAAATGAAGTTCTTAGCAATGCATATTACTAATCAAAAGTTTTGATATTTTTACAGTAGGAAATTTACAGTGTATTTTTGGCTATTGCTACAAATATACCCGTGCAACTTAAGACGTGATGTCCAGGGTCACAAATCACATTTTTCAAAGGTGTAAACAATTGTATATTGCACAGTTTTTGCACATGCACGACGTTCATAAGACTTCTGAACAACGTTGCCTCTAGAACCACTGCTGTCAATCAAACCATTTGTTAAATAATTGAGAAAATGTAAAAAAAAACAAAAAACTTACTTTTGCAAACTAGTCCTAGGTTTTTCAGTCAATCTGGTAAAAAAACACTGCAGTACAATTCTTTGGACTCTCTATGTTAATAATTATTACAAAATGTCTTCCCTTTGGGAAGCTATAATGGGGTAGTTTAGAAAAAGCACCTTTCCAAATTTACCCCAAATCCTATAAAGCCTAAAGGAAAACTCAGAAAGTCACGAAATCTGGTGAGCACATGTGACAGGTAATTCTAAACAATAATGCAAAGTTTTACGGAGATCGGACACAGCTGGCACTATAACAGTCATAAACATAAAAAAAAACAAAAACATCATACTAGAATTTGCCAAAAATGCTTTTTTTAATCATTGATTTATGTGGTTACATGCTTGCTAAATGATATATGTCTTTTTTCATATGTGCTTAAATGTCCTAGAGTGAACCCCGGTAATCTATTTATTTATTTATTTAACATGTATAAAGTAATTTACATCATTGAACAACTTCTTGTGTGATGACTGAATCTAGAATCTCTCTCTCTTAGTTTCTGCATAGATCTCTTTTCGGTAGCTCTGAGCATTTCAACAAACAAACATGCGGTAGAACTTTGTAAAAGACAATGTTCCAATTCTGTGAAAATCTGCAGAGTTTTGTGAGCACAGATTCCATGTGGACCCGCTAATGACCTTCAAAAGCACAGCACAGATGGTACTGCACAACCCCCCATTACTGTACTGCTGCAGTCTTTACACCACATTTTTAGATTTACAGAACATCAGGAAAGAAAGATCATAAGATGCTTATTATATATTACAAGAAAGAAAAAATACATAAGGAACTGATGAAAATGTAAACTTGGCAAGGTGTTAGGGACTTTTGTTTTTGTGCATCATCACACTTTAAAAAGTAAACAAAGGTAAACTTTCGAAAATGCCACATGTGTCAGAGTTGACACCTATAGCAGATGACACCAAAATAAACTCTTCAGGAACATTTTGTTTACCCTCCTTGCTCTTTGTTTAGTTTTCTGACCCCATTCTGTGTCTTGTTGTCCCCCACATTTCATCTTGCCCTTTTCTGTAATTATCACGTCTACTGAGTGTAAGTGAATCTCCCTGCTGTTTTTTATCGTCTTTCTTTTTATGTTTAATTATTTATATAGATTTATTTGCAGTGAGATGCGGTAGCGCTGGCCGAGCAGAGCCGGTTCCGCGTGGGCGCGTCAGTAATAGCCTCTCTCCTGCAATTAAAAAGCCACTTCATTTGATCTCCTTCAGTTATTGTAATCATTGTTCACTCTTCAATGTGTCAAGCCCGTGAGGACAGAGCCGTCTCTGAATAGCTGGAAAATGGCTGTCCTCCAGTGCTCTTCCTCTAAGGTCTGTACATTTTACACTGGGCACAAAATTAAGGGAATATTTCACCCAAAAATGAAAATTTGCTAAACATTTAGTCTCACCCTCTGGCCACCCAAGCTTTATTTATTATAAACACACAGATTTTTGCTTCTCAAGATGTTGATGGACTGGATTTTTGTGATGTTTGGATTCTGAAGGTACCGCAACCATTGGCAACCAAATCTGTTTAGATGAACTCATCATGGATGGCTTGATGGCTTGCACCAATACTTTAGGAAGTCAAAAGTGTACATACACCTTTCAGAATCTGCAAAATGTTAATTACTTCACCAAAAATAAGAGGGATCATACAAAATGCTTATTTTATTTATTTTTTTTTTGAATAAGTTATTTCACATAAAAGATGTTTAGATATAGTTCACAAGAGAAAATAGTAGTTGAATTTATAAAAATTACCCTGTTCAAAAATTTACATATGCTTGATTTTGAATACTATGCTGTTACCTGTATGATCCACAGCATTTTTTATGTATTTATTTATTTTTTTGTGATAATTGTTCATGACTTGCTTGTCATGAACCGTTAAACTGTCGACTGTTCTTTAGAAAAATCCTTCAGGTCCCACAAATGTTTGTGTTTTTGGACCCTTTCCAACATTGACTGTATGATTCTGAGATCTATTTATTTATTTTTTTTACACTGAGGACAACTGAGGGACTCATATGCAACTATTACAGAAGGTTTAAACACTCACTGATGCTTCAGAAGGAAACAATGCATTAGGAACCAGGGGTGTAAACTTTTGAACAGAATGAAATGTGTAAATTTGTCTTATTTTGCCTAAATATCATACTTTTTTCATTTAGTATTGCCATTCAGAAGTATACAGAATATACTAAAATGTTTTCCAGAAGACAAAATAAGTAACATTTACCCTGGTCTTCAAATTTAATTGTTTTCACCCCCAGCTTTCCTTCTGAAGCATCAGTGAGCATTTGAACCTTCTGTAATAGCTGCATATGAGTCCCTCAGTTGTCCACAGTGTGGAAGAATGGATCTCAAAATAAAATATTAAGATTATTTTTGTAATTTTACATACATTTGTACATAATTTAAGAAAACCGAAAAAATATTGTTTAATATTTTTAACATAATTTACAAGAAAAACATGGTTCCCTAAAAATCTGATATTTTTTTTACAGTGTGAGTACATTTTTAGCAAATTTTCACTGAACTGTTTCTTTAACAACCCGATCTCAAGAGGAAACGTAACTATTGTAACTAAGGTGTCAGTTTCGTATGAATTTGTTTGTTTTTTGATTTTAAGAGTTTTCAGGTAAAAGTGAAGTTAGAAATTATAATGAAAACAAGAATGGCTGACCAAGACATAGCCATTATTTTTTGACACACTCATGTCCATGCTGTGGGGTGCTTTACATGCAAAAGATTATTAAAATCATTAACCATGTGAGCAGTAATAATTGAACAAGTGCTGCTAATTACATACAGACCTGTTTCAACGTACCTGTTTCATTGCGTTTGTATAGCTCAGGGGAATTTGGGGAAATGGGGCGGATATTCACCCTCCTGTAATGAACTCATTCTCTGGTGAATGTACTTACAGGAAAATGCTAAATTCTTGAAGGACAAACTGAGTTTGCTCAACTCATTCACACTGCTGTGCAGAATGCTTCTTGAAGGTGCCGCACAAGAAACAAGCAACATGAAAGGTAAAAGCTGCTGTATTTAATATCGGAAATTATAAATGAGCAATAAGAAAATAAGCGGTAAGAAAGCCTGTTGATTGACCAGCAGCACTGAACAGATGCCAAACGATTTGTGACTGTATCCCCAAAATGCAGATTCTTTTCCCTCAGGCCATCCTGATTGTGTCTCTCTAGAGGAATGTTCTGGCCTGAATCCCCATGCTACTCCTGTCCTCAAGTGAACCCAGTTACCAAATCGGCTATACGCTTACTCACATAAACACGCTTCTGAGAAACTTGTCCTGGCAGGCTCTCCTGATGTCTCTCTCAAGCGTGGCCAGCATCAGAGTCTCTTTAATCTCAGCCCATCGATCAACCAGCACTTTAGTGCTGATAAAAGAGCCATTTCTCAAGTTCCTGCTTATCCCCTCCCCTCCTCGTACCTTCCTGCCCAAGTGGTTTTGTCCAAGGTATTTGATCTAAATCACACTGAATGTATCAATGCGCTCTATGTGAGAGCGAGTGCCAAAGGGGGACTGGTGGGGTTGACAGGCCTCAACCATTACAGACATAGGTTGAAAAAGATATTGTTCAAGATGTCAGAGAGAGGAGCTTCGAAAATTGCCTATGCCTCTGCTGTGTTGATTCATTGAAGTTGCTGTCAGCCATGGTCGCATTCTGGAAAAGTGATATTGTCAAGTCTGAAGGGTTGCCAGATGGGTTTCAATTCCCCGTAGTGGTTTGACACAACCTGTTTTCTCAAATTCACAACTGTTTTATTTAAATGAAACCATAAACCTGTGAACAACACAACAAATGGATAAAAAAATATTGATTATAAAATGATGAAGAAACTAGAAGTCTCTTTTAGTGGCTTAAAGCACTCTGACAGGACAATGAAAGTACTTAATTCTGAAATGCTATCATTCCCAACCACGTTCCTGGAGAACCCCCAACATGAATGTTTTCTTTTGTCACACATGGCCATTTTTTGGTCTTGCTGATGATCTGAATCAGGTGTGTTTGATTAGGGAGGCATGCAAAACGCAGCACTGAGGGCTTTAAACGGATTGTTCACCTAAAAATTTAAATTCTCTCATTAATTCCTCGCCCTTAATGCCATTCCAAAACTGTAAGACCTTTTAGATATTTTTGATAAAATCTGAGATTTCTGACCCTCCATAGACAGCAAGGGTACATCGCATTGATTTTAAAATCTTGCTAATTACTTATAAAGCCCTCAATGGTTTAGCTCCTGAGTACTTGAGGGAGCTCTTATCACATTATAGTCCCTCACGCCCGCCGCGTTCTCAAAACTCTGGCAATCTGATAATACCCAGAATATCAAAATCAACTGCGGGTGGCAGATCATTTTCTTATTTAGCACCGAAACTATGGAACAATCTACCTAATTCTGTTCGGGAGGCAGACACACTCAGTCAGTTTAAATCTAGACTAAAGACCCATCTCTTTAACCTGGCTTACACATAACACATTTAAATATTTCTAATATTCAAATCCGTTAAAGGATTGTTAGGCTGCATTAATTAGGTCAACCGGAACCGGGAACACTTCCCATAACACCTGATGCAAGAAAAATGGAATCTATGCTAACATTGTCTGTCTCCTGCTTATTCCGAGGTCAGATCCAGTATGAATCCTGAACAGTTGGCCACTGCAGTTTCCCTTGATCCAGTTTGTATCCAGATGGTGAGTCAGTACATATAGACCACCTCTACAGGTCTGTATGGGAGTATAAACTACTTGTTTATTGGTCAGAGGAGAACTGACCCCCCGACTGAGCCTGGTTTCTCCCAAGGTTTTTTTTTTTCCATCAGTGTCACAGATGGAGTTTTGGTTCCTTGCCACTGTTGCCTATGGCTTGCTCAGTTGGGGACAACAACTAAATTGGGGAAAACTAAATTGGGGACAAACAATTTATTAATTTGGAACTATTGATTAATTTCCTCAAACTACAATTGTTTAAAGTTTCTTCTGAATTATTGAAATATTACTTTCCCATTTGATACTGTAAAGTTGCTTTGACACAATTTGTATTGTAAAAAGCACTATATAAATAAAGCTGACTTGACTTGACCATGGTCAAGGCACAGAAACGTATTAAGGACATTGTTAAAATTGTCCAATTGACATCAGTGGTTCAACCGTAACTTTATGAAGCTATGAGAATACTTTTTTTGTGCAAAAACAACATGACACACATGCGTCGTGGTACTCCCCATAATGGCAGAGGACTGTCCCGGGAGAGAAGTAGTCGTTGAATAATCTCATTATTTTTGTTTTCTTTGTGGCTTCATAAAATTATGGTTAAACCACTGATGTCAAGTTGACTATTTTAATGTTGTCCTTGCTACGATTCTGTGCCTTGAGCGTGGTAGTACCCTTGCTATGCAGGGTCAGAAAGCTCTTGGATTTCATCAAAAATATCTTCTTTTAAATTCTTATGGGTGTTGTAACGACATGAGGGTAAGTAATTAATGGCAGAATTTAGATTTTTGGGTAAACCATGCCTTTAAGCTGTTAAGCAGACTGCCTTCTTACATAGTGCTATCAGTTTGGAGCCCCAAAAGGAACAAGCCGATGGTAAAATAAAATTAGATGGGAGGAAAATTTATATTTAAGTGCTTTTGCAAGCAAACATGACATTTCTAAGGTGAACGTTTTGTGAGAGAATGCAAATGTTTTGTGAGAGAAATTATGACAACAGTGCATGCCATTGTAAAGACTCTAAAGGCACGTTCACACCAAGAACAATAATTATCCACCTATCCAGTAGAGTGGCCATTTGTAAAATTGATGGGTCTTGCTTCTGGTCTCAATCGTGTCCAGCTGTTTTTAGCTGTACGAAACAGCTTGATTTGCTGCTTGATATTCCAAATTGGTGTGTCTTCCTATATTATTTTAATGTATTATCTTAATTATGAACACACTGATTTGTAGTGCAAAAAGTTTTACCGTTAACTGCACGTTGTTATTCTTCTCATTATTTCCCTATAGCGGATAATGAACAGGAAGTCTCACCCATAGGCTTACTTATGGTTGAAGAACATATATTAGCATTCACACCAGTAAGTCTGTTTATTCTAAGCGGACGCTCATCTGCCGCTTTATATTCCCAGGCTTGTGATAGGGGATTGATTCTGATTATGTGTCAATGTTTTGATCGTTCAGCAGCTGGAAAAAAAAGTTCTGAAAGTGACAGTGATATTGTTTTAGCGCTATAGCTGTGCTATTCTTTAATATTGAGAACAATTTTTAGAACAGTATCTTTATCATTTACAGTTATCATCCTTGGTGTGAACAGGCCTTCACAGCCTTGTTTTCATCTTTGTTTTCTGTGTTAGGTCTATACTTTTGTGAGAGAACACAAAATTTCTTGAGGGAATGCAGTGGTTTTGTGAAAAAAATGCAAAAGTATTAAAATATAATTTTTCCTCACATCTCATATTTTTTCCATCAGTATGTCCCCTTAGGGGTTCCTTAAGTGAGAGAAAAAATGATACAAATGATGTTTTCTTCTAGACCCATGTTTAAATGTCTATCAAACTAGAGGATTTATGTAACATGAGCGTATGGTTTTTTTTATGTTTACAGGTAAGTAGTTGCGCAGTGTATTGAAAAAAATATTAGGTAGACTTTACCTTTTTTTTTTTTTAGTTTGTCATAGCTGTACATTTAGATATTATTTACTCAAATATATAGGGTAGAATCTACCCAAACAAACTGAGTGCAAATTGTTACCTTAATTTTATTAAGTAGATGCTATAGACTATTTTTTAGAGTGAAAGAATTTTAATTTTAATGATATTGTATTGTTAGGTACAATGTTCTTTTTCCTGTTTTAAATGAGTGAAAATAGTTAATAGAACCAGTGATAATAGAGTTAACCGAACTGAAACCAGTTAATAGAACCAACCATTTATTTTCTCATGAAAGCTGAAATGAAAGTAATCATTTAAACTTTTCTTAGTTTTGCCTTTACACTTTCAAATTGTTACATACTAAAAAAAAATATCATGTCAGATTTCATGTAAAAAATGCTCAGTATTAATATTAATGTTTAATATTTATAAAGCAATAAGTAATGCTAAAGGTTATGAGAGAAAAAAAAAGAAAATAAGCAATATTTTTTTTTTTCATCTTCAATCTGTGTTTTCAATAAAAAAAAGTAATATTCAGGAAAATATTCAATGTTGAATCTGAATGAGTATTTGTTCATCTTTTCCTGATGAACATAATTATTAGAATGCAAAAAGCTCATCCAAGATTAGCACTATTTGAATGTTTTTTCTATACTTGAATGAAAGAACAGCAAAATGCAAGAACTGTGACAGCTACTTCCATCTGAAACAATAGAAATCTTTGTGAATTATGAAATGTGCTGTATGCTAGCCCAGTTGTCCCTGAAAATGACACATTGGAAACAACTTTGGGGTGCATTTTAATTGCTTGTCTGCGTGGTAATGATTTTGAATAATGAGTCAACAGTTATGAATAATGTGATTTGCCAGAGGACATCAATGCAAAGTCAGTTACCAGACCCGAAAAAAAATTGAGAAAAAAAAAAAATCAGTTGTCAGATTTATTGGTGTTTTGTTTTGTTTCTTGGCAGAAGAACAAGCGCTTCGCTGTAAACTCGTCAGACAATGAAACGTTGGCATTGACAGTTACAATAGTATCTCTGTAGCAGATGCTGTGAAATCAAGGCCTGTTCTCATGAGCTCTGCAACTTATGTGAAATCTCATGTCATAACCTAAAGCAGGAGTGTCAGTCATTTTACATTTTTATTGACCCAAGCATTTTCATTTTAAGTGTCTTAGTTACCACAACTTTGCTATTTAAGCAACAAATCAAAAAAATATTTTGTTTGCCAATCAACATTATGCCTTGATAAGCCAGAGCTTAACTTCTCTTGAACCCGGAAGTCTCCTTTAACGATTCAGTTCTGCCCTGTAACCGCATATAATCCCTTCTAGAGAGATAAAGTCCTCAAATCTGCACAGCTCTTTATCCTGAGGGGACCGACAGCACGGACGACACACTGACAGCTCCTTATGTCATGGGTAAACACTTACTCCGTGGCAGGCTTTTTGATGCCTGTCTCTTTTTACAAGAGCCCCTGATATCAGATTCTCACTGCGCCTGAGATCAAACGCCACAGACCAGGAGACGAGATGGCGTCTGCACATTATTTGTAGATAAAATCCTGATCAGAGATGCAAATGAAACCTGAGCTTGGGGCCTGCGTTCCTAACTGCTGAAGCTGTCTGCAGTAAATGCTGTGATATATGGTACATGGTTTATGTGGATGACTCGAGGGTATTTTGAGATGTACAAAAACCCGTCAGATCAACCAGAACCTTTTAATATCAAATATCACACTGTACTGAACATGCATTGTATGATGAAGATGAGTAGCACTATTTTTTTTAGATTCACATCATAATATTTATATACAGTAGGGTTACATGTTGCTCAGCAACTTAAAAGTTTACAGGATAGGATGTTTTTGAGTTAAAAAAAATAAAAAATAATTCTTACAAAAGTACTAATGTATAAATAAAAATGTAATCATAGCAGCCATCGCGTTTCAATTGAAAAAAAAAAACAAAACAAAAAAAAAACGCTGAGCCGCAGAAGCATTCTTAAGTGCTCACAGCTAAGCGTTTTCACCCTGTTGAAAAAAAAAAAGAAGCTAAAACCAGCCTAAGCTAGTTGGCTTGTCTTAGCTGGTTTAAGCTGGTCTCCCAGACTGGCTAAGCTACTCAAACTGGTTTTAGCTGGTTGGCCACCTGGTCTCCCAGCCTGACCAGCTAAAGAATTGGTCAAAACTCCTCTAAACCCCAGCTATATCCAGGCTGGACAAAAGGTTAAAACCAGCCAACCAGCTTAGGCTGGTTTTGGCTTGTTTTTTGTTTTTCAGCAAGACAGCTGGCCAAGAACCATAACTATAAAGAATGATAACTATAAAGTTACTAAGCTAACCAAGAATCATAACTATAAAAGTTATATTAACTACAGTTGAGGTCAAAAGTTTACATACACCTTGCAGAACCTGCAAAATGTTAATTATTTTACCAAAATAAGAGGGATCATACAAAATGCATGTTGTTTTTTTATTTAGTACTGACCTGAAAAAAAATAGTCAACAAAAGAAAATAATAGTTCAATTTATAAAAATGACTTGATTCTTACTTTGTTACCTGAATACAACATGTAAACATGCCTTTGTGCAGATTTGCAGAAAAGAAAATTGTTCCAAACAAAGTCCCAGCAGAATTGACTGTCTCCAAGCAACACACATTAGTTGTTTAGTTCCTGAATGAATCAGAGGTTTTGAGTAAATGACTCATTCATAGAAACCATCACTTGCTTCATTCCTGAATGAATCAGAGGTTTTGAATGAATTGATTAAATGAAATGAAAACTTATTTATAAATACAGACACATGTAGAGCCCAATACCGATGGGGCTTTGGGGGCAGCATGAGACAAATAAGGCTGGGAAACACTGAAAATATATATAATCACTGTAACATTAAACACTGAATTGGTTCACTTCGTTCTGAATCTCTCCATCGACACCCAGGAGATGGATTTCCTCACACCTTTAAACTTCTCACTTCACTTCGAGCTTCAATTTCTCACTCCAGTCACCTCATTTTCATTTCGCTCTGCTCGCACACTCACCCCGAAGCTGGCAAAACCCCTTTTGAAAATGTGCTTATTCAAATCTCACTGAAATTATTCAAAGCAGAGAACTGTTGTTGCTTGGCGAGAACTCCAGCGTGACAGCTGCTGCGGATCTTTGAGGCGGCGTGCGTGGGCCCCTCTGACGGACGGACCTCTTTGTGGCCTATCCCTGGGAAACCCTTTCAGTCTGCAAGGTCGAGAGCCACTCTCCCACACTGCACCGCTTGCGCCGGCCAAACCTACAGTAGAAACCGGTCACCAAAAGTGTGCGAGGCAGCTGTAGAGAGCTCTAACAATATTTTTCACGTTCACATAGCTGCCTCTCACCGTGCCTTTGTTCGGAGCCGTTGTGTTGCCATTGAAAAGATGTAAAGCTAACTGTATTGACAGCATATAAATAAAGGCCTTTTATTTTGAAGGTGCTGTGGTGGCCGTTCATTATGTGTGTGCCACCTTTTAAATAGTGGCTCACGTTTTGTTGTTGTTGCTCAGCTGTCACCCCCCGATGCGTCAGTCCATTTACATCACGCCTTCGCCATAACCTTGATGCTCCTTGGCTATTTATCCCATTAAACAGACCGTCGTGCGTGAGGCCAGTCTCATGAAAAATGACAGAGTGTTGCACCTGCGCAAGGCCTTCTCAGAGAAACCATACAAAACACAACTTATATATGTAACAAATGTCCCTCACTATTCCCTTTATAGCCATCTCTATTAAATGAATAGTCCAGTGCATGTTGCTCATGAAATTTAGAAAGAGAAGCTACTGCAATACGAGGTCATGGAGGACATGAGGAAATAGGAAAGTGTGGGAGTCTGAATGAGAAATAAACACAGAAAATTATCCAACTTCCACTCGGCACAAAAAGTGAAACAAAGGGAAAAAGCCCAGCAGCTGATTGTTGTTTATTTTAGTTTTTCATGTCAATCAAACATCTGGAAGACCATTTTTTCTTTCTCAAAGGAGCAATAATCTCCCTCCCATTTAAGCGATATGTGTCCTTTTGACTTCAGCAGTTCCCAGAGCTGATAGACATCAACTGATGGGATTTGGCACATTGCGCTGATGTAACTGAGCAATAAACCTGAAGTTATTTGCATATCAAATGAACAACTGGTCTAAGACTGTCATTTTGTAGCTCTGATGTGACTGCAGTACATGATGTGCAGTGATGGAGGGTTAAACAGGAAATAACCAATATGGCTAAGCTTAGTTTGAAAGCCTCAGGGGTTCTTAAAGTGATAGTTCACCTAAAAATGAATTTATTCACTCAGCCTTGTGTCATTCCAAACTCTTTGACTTTTTTTCTTTCATGTTATGAGTCATATGAACTATTTTTAAGATTTTTCTATGTTGTGCTTATTTGGAACAAAGAAGGTCATACAGGTTTGGAGAGACATTCAAGTGAGTAAATGATGATTTCATTTTCATGATTTCATTTTTGTGTTTTCAGTATTTTAAAGCTGCACTCTGTAAGTTTTGTCTCTTTGTCGCCTTCTCTGTCTGAAAACCTGCAATTGCAGTTAATTGCAGAATTATCTTCCATGCATGGGTTGTGCTCCGGCACGGCTCCAGTGTGGATGAATCTAATGTTTTGGTAGCTGTCACTCACCGCACCATTGTGGATATTTAGTGTACTTAGGAATCACAGATAAACAGATTCAAATATATGGGCCAAATAAGAATTTTCACCGGATATTGTCATCTAAGAGTAAGTAGCAAGTCTAAAACTTGTTCTGACCAACTGAGAAAAAACGCTACAGGTGTTTAAATCTAACGATCGGTTATCTCATATCACATCAAACTAGCAAGATATTATTACTGTTATACTGTTCTCAAATTGTTCATGTTAACAACATCAGCATAATGTAACTATGTGTATGTAATGTGTCGTGTTTCTGTTTATGTACAGTCTAATCTCTGATTGACATAAAATTCGAATTTCATATCAAGACATTCCTTTAGCTGAAAAAGCAAATCATTCTTCCTTAGGACCGGTGTTCTCTTTAAAATTCAAAACTTGTGTACGTAGGCTATCCACAAACATGCATATTTAAAACTGGAGTAATCTAATTTTAAGTCACTTGTGTTTCATAAACACATAAAAGTTTTGGATTACAATCCGCAATCAAAAAAATAAGCTTAATTATTTCAGCTGCTGAGCACTGGCTGGTTATGCACTTGCTCAGAAATGTATTTTGTATAATTTTTAACCAAAAAAGTTATGGACTGTAGCTTTAAACAAATTATTTGGCCTTCTCCAAATTAGCTTCCTGCATAGATAGTATTAGGGCTGTATTCAATTCAAATGTTTGTGCAAGTAGTCTGTTCATTCTTAGTGAATTTACCCCCAGCTGTTAAAATTGATGTTACCTGTGACAGTTCACATTTGACTGCTAGAGCTTTTATGAAATCTTTACGTACCAGTAGACTCTTCATTTTCAGATCAGTTCACTCCTTAATTAAAATTTTCTGATAATTTACTAACCCCCATGTCATCCAAGGTTTTCATGCCTTTCTTTCTTCTGTCAAATAGAAATTTAATTTATTTAGAAATTTTAAGGTTTTTGAAGAAAACATTTCAGGATTTCTCTCCATATAGTGGTGGATCGATGGGTTGAAGGTACAAATTGCAGTATCAATGCAGCATCAAAGGGCAATCCCAGCCAAGGAATAAGGATCTTATCTAGTGAAACGATCTGTTGTTTTCTAAAAAACATTCAAATTTCTATACATTTTAACCACAAATGCTCGTCTTGCAGGTCTTTTGGTTTGATATACATGTGTACCAAACAAATACAGCACTGCTTTAACCACTGCACGAGAAACAAAGTCTCATCTTTCAAATTATGTCAGTTCGTTTTGGCTCTTTTTGATGTGGTGAGACAGATATAAACTCCTTAATTTTAAATAGGAACACTTGTGAGTGTGATCATACCTGCCTCTTTACTACTTTTACCGCAAAATAAACATGAATGAACATCTCATGCCTCCTGTAATCGCTCAATCAGTGATTCAACCGTGGAAAGACGTCAATAATACAGCTTGTAAACAAATTGCCATGTGGCATTTCATTTACCTCAGCAAGTCAACAGTGTCCACAGCTCATTAATTCTCTGTATATTTTACTTTACCTGTTAGTGATGATGTTTTAATTATTTAATGTATGTTTAAATAAATCAAAACAAGTTATGACAGTGTGTAAATGATTATATTTCAAAAACGAATAGAAATTTTATCATTTATCATTTGTTTTTCTCGTAAAGGTCGTTTGACTTTCTTTGCACGTTTGCTTTGTAAAAACTGGGTTGCTGTGCCATCATCACATGTGACCTTTCCAACGTGACTACGTAATGCGTGAAGTTGCAGATGAAAGTATATAAATTGTTATTTATTTTTAGGGCTGTCAAACGATTAATCGCGATTAATCGCATCCAAAATAAAAGTTTATGTTTACATACTATATGTGTTTTTACTCTTTATTATGTTTTTATATTTATTATGTACATATAAATACACACACATACATTTATATATTTAAACAAATGTATATATTTATATGTATATATATTTACACCTGTATGCAATGTAAATTATATAACTATATTTTAGAGATAAATCTAAAATATTTTTCCTTAATATATACATGCATGTGTGTGTATTTATATATACATAATAAATATACACAGTACACAGACATATAGTATGTACACATAAACTTTTATTTTGAATGCGATTATCGCATTTTATTGAATCACGATTCATCGTTTGACAGCACTATTTATTTTAGAAAGTGACATATCGTCTCAGCTGGGATTGTGTAGAGCCCTTTTGAAACTGCACTGAAACTGCAATTTGGCCCATAGAGTGTTTTAATGATGCATCACCAATCGGCCATATTGGCAGCACTGAACATAAACAATGCCACTGAACCAAACAAAACTTGAATATTTTGCTGGTTATTGCTGCTGAAAATGGTCCATTATTGTCATGTTTTGTACTGTACTAATCAGTTGGACTGTGAAAAACATTTGGAGTAGAAATCAAGGAGAAGAGTGCAAAAAACTGTTTGAGGAACAAAAGGTGTTTGTGGCTGGCCAGACTGAACCAGGATTTCCAGAGCAAGAATCTTGACAACATTCGTGTTTGTTCTTAACATTTTGGTCAAGTAGGTGAAATATTAGGCTAATATCTTAATTAATACTGCATGCTCGTACATATCTTTACCACTTATTAATTTTAGTTTGTCCAAATATTGCGCATCTGGGTAACTGACATAAAGATCCATTTAATACAGATTAATAATTAACATGTTCAGCTGTTCAGATTTATATCTTTATATTAATACTTAGTTTTCTGGTAGATCTCCTTTAAGCATGCATTTCTGAATATGCATAAAATAATGAAATATAAATCTAATCATTGAATTCCTGTACAGGCGGTAAGCACCAGTCTTTAATGTCAAATTATCCTGAAAGCTCTCCAGCTGTCATGGGACACCAATTTTCCTCCCTTGTGAGAAGTGCCAATATTGTCTAACTAAGTGCTTTCTAAGCACACATGAAGAACTTTGGTGTCATAACGCTAGGTCTCGTATAAAAGATTGCAGTGTATCAATTGCATCGCCTGCTTTGCTTTTAGGCAGATGGAAAGGCGTTATTTTAGGGCAGTTGGCCCACATATCTAGATCAATTACCAGTATTTGTTTAAAGTGAGAGGAGGAGATTAAGCAGGACTGTTTTACTGGAACATAATCACAAACGCAATCAGAAAATGGGCTTTTGCAAATTACAGAGATTAGTTTTCCAGAAACTACCTTTCAGTGTCAGCAGTGACCAGCTGTTGTCTTGTAAGTATTCGGGTGTATGTGCTGTTCTGGCTATCTGACTCATTTGAAATCAATAGTGTGTATGTTTGTCAAATAAGAATGGCTGCTGGTCCACTAAACTCATGCTCACATGAGGTGTAATAATAGTCGCACTGGTGTGGGTCGGGGGTAACCCTCCCTCTGGAGTAGCTCATTATTGGCTGCTTGTAATTAAGGAGCAATTTATACAAAGATTACTTTAATTAGCCAATTAGCTGATCATTTGCAACATGAGAGCGCTGAAGCTAGTCTCATCAGAGACTAGGAGCTCACTCTTACCAGCTCTCTGCTAAGATCCCTTTGATCGAGTGAACGGCTGTGCAATCGATGAAAGAAGTGCGCTGACATTGTCACGATCACGACACATGGCTTGAGGACACATCCAAGGCCATTAGCGACAGGGTCTCTGAGTTCAGTTTTGCTTATAATGTGGGCTCCAATTATTACTGTATCTATGTTTCTCTTCACTGAAGCAAGTGACATACAGTTGCGTACATTAGTCTGTGTAAAAGTGGATGGCAGGGGTCAGCAACCTCTTTGACATGAAATGCCATTCATATGTACAGTTTGTGTGTATGGCTATAGTGTGTAGATGTTTATAGTATTTTTTTTTTCATTTTCCACTTTTATATTTTGTGTGTGTGTTTTTGTTGTTGTTGTGTGTTTTTGTCATTTTACTAGATTTTTAAAGGGATAATTAACCTAAAAATTAAAATTCTGTCAATAATCACTCACCCTTTCAATCACTCACCCCATTCTGTTCCAAACCTGTAGGACCTTCATTCATCTTTAGAACACAGATTAAGATATTTTTGATGAAATCTGAGAGTTTTCTGACCCTGCATAGACAGCAACATAACTGACACATTCAAGGCCTGGAAAGGTAAGGTAAGGTAAGGGCATTGTTAAAATAGTCCATGTGACATCAGTGGTTCAACCATAATTTGTGTGTGTGTGTGCAAAGAAAATCTGCAGGGACATGGCTCTCGAGGATCAACGTTCCCTACCCCTGATGTAGACAATGGTGGAACTCCTTATATGAGAATTTCTCCAGGAAAAAAAAAATTGGTAATCATTACAACCCCAACCAACCCTTTAATGTCTATGAATATGTGTGGTTATTATTTTTTCAACTCTAGTTTTAGTCTTTTTATTACATTAAGTTAAACTAATTTCAAATGAGGAATATTGCCTTGGCTTTTTTATGTTTTATTTCAGTTAAGCTTTATTATATTTCAAATTATGATTTTTTATGTTTTGGTTTTCTTTTAGTTACCTATAATAACCCTAATTTATTATGGTTGTTGTGTTTGATTATACCGAGTGCATTTTTCCATTAATTATGTAGTTTTTGAGAGTCACTGTCAGTGTGTGGAAAGCATTCCAGTTTGTGTCTTGAATGTTAAAAACCTTTCGGGAGGAAACCTCTCAAGCATTAATAGTGGTGACTATTTAAATCAAGTAGGCTTGGTGTTCTGTAAACAAAAACTGTACAGCATGCCCAATGTGCAAATGCAAAACTCCCAGAAAATGCAACTCTGGACAAACTGACTGAGTGTTTTAAAAACACAATTCAAACCAGTGTTGGAAATTAACGAGGGCTTGCAAAATGCCACCAAAATGAACAAAACTGCCCCATAAACTCAAGACAAAGGGGCAAAAAATGCCCAAATATGAAAATTCATGAAAAGTGCCAATTCGCGGAATTACATTTAGATTTGCCCACACTGCACTGGATTGCTTTTATGTGCTGTTTTGTGCAGTGTTGAGCCTCATAACCAATCAAATGCATTTCTGTTAAACTTAGGAATGTATTGACCAATCAGAAGCACTTAGATTGTTTACAGTGTTGAAGAGTGTTAAAGTTGGATTCTCATGCTAAACATGGCCAAAGTTAAAAAAAATAATTTGGACGAATGACAGACAAGTTCTGTGCCGAAAATCTTACTTCCGGATTGGTACAAGTTTCGGCTGTTTTTTTTGATCGTGGATCTAATGATGTAGACGATGGTGGATCTCCTAATATGAGAATTTCTCCCGGAAAAGAATTAGGTAATCATTACAATGCAGCCAAAGACAAATTGTGAGAAAGTTAAATTAGAGAGTTGTTCATTTGTTACATGATAGATGTTCATGACCCATTTCTTTCTCTGGTATAAAGAAATGCAGTTGGTTTCTGGTTGTCGTTAGTTGCCTGTTTTCCAAAACGCCATTTAAAACGAAAGTCTGCCAAAAGATTTTTTAAATCCTGACATTTTCACCACTAGCTGTAAACGCTCTTTCAAGTTCAGTGGAACATTATGTTTCCAAAGCTTTAATCTAAAAAAATGGCTGGCAAACATATGCCAAGACCGTTTTACTATTTCCTCACACAGAGGTCTGTAGCAGATATTTCATCATATATCCGCTTGAACTGCAATCCGGAGAGGATTGAAGAAGACTAGTAAAGGGCATCAGTGCCATTGCTCTAAACTACAACTACACTCTTCAAACACTGCAGTGTGTGGGAGAGAAAAGAGAGACCTGCTGAACTCATGCATAACAGATCTAATAATAGGTTCTGAACCAATTCACACACACACACACACACACACATATATATATACATATATATATACATACATATACATGTACCAACACACATTCATTACACATATCTATTAGTTCAGTTTCTGTTGGTTTATGCATTAGAAATGTTTCTATTCTGTGATTTTAAACATTTCGATATGAGCATGAGCACAAGCACACACACACAAATCATATTCATCAGTAAATAACGAATAAAAGCGCATTTCTTTGCGCCTTCTTAACAGCAAATTTATTTCTAATCTCATTATAATATTTATAATAAGCTCACATGTATAAAATATCATCGGTGCGTGAAACACGCTGTTAATGAGAAGGCCAGCAATGATGCTGTAGGCTAGTAGCAAAAATATATTGCATTTATTATTCAAGACTGAATCCATTACACTTAGAAAAGAAAATATGTATTTATAGGCAAATTTCAGCAAATTTAAATAAGTCCATAGCAAGCAGAACACGATTTGTGGTATGCTATCAGTGGGTCACGATGCACTAAATACAATATATTATTGCTGCTAACCTGCAGCATGCCGTGTAGTTGACTGTGCATATGAATTTCTCAGTACAGTGCAAAAAGTGACACATTTTAATCACAATTTACCAGTGTTTGTTTTCTAATTCAACACATACACGCTAAAAAATGCTGGCTTATTTTTTTAAACAAATGCTGGTCTGTTTTTCAGTCATTTTATTGAGCTATTTTTTTTTTATTTTTTACCCAGGTGCTAGGTATTTTTTTGTCATTTTTATTGTCAATACAAATGGTGAACCTACCTTCCTAGGTCAGTGTAAACCAATGGGTAGTCTGTGCCAAACCAGTTAAAACTGGTTACATTTGTCAGTGGTCATTTTGTGTTCTGTCCTGAGAGAAAAAATCCTGAGGGGAACTTCCTGAGTGAAATTAAGGTTTGTATTGCGTTTGTATTCCTTTCTAATTATCACTGTATAAATAGAAAACCATCTGTAGTCTCACATTTTCCTTTTTTGTTCAGATGTATGTCGCAGCTAACGTCTAGCCTTCTACAAACACAGAATTCACCGGATTACACTCAAAGCGAACGTCGCACCGGCGCCACAATAGAAGTTTCAACTCCCGCCAAAAGAATACGCGACCAGGGCAAAAACACGATGCGACTTCGCTGTTATATGTAACAAAGTTACTGTGTGCTTCTCCACTGACTACAATATTAGTGCCATTGATCTAGTGAGGCTAAATATTGATCTAACTTAGGATAAATGTCTGACAGAGAAGATGGCATGAGGTAAAGCTGGTTTTTTTTTTGAACTTTTTATTTTAATTTTTCATTCGAGTAAACAGAAAAGCTAACAGACAAGGAAAAAAACAACAACAGAGATTGATAGTCAATATGGTTACACAAAATTGAACAGGCACATATAAAAGGCGCATGTATAAATAGACATTTTGATAGAAATGCTTCCACAGTTTCACTAAAAAAATAAGAAAAAATACAAATAATACAGGTAAAGCTGTTTTGATGAAACTTTTCAATCATGAATATAAGATAAGGCATGAATAAAAGTAATTTAATAAACTGGAACAGCCTACTGATAACGGTTTTCTAAACTGTTTTCTAAAATGTGACCCTGGACCACAAAATCAGTCATAAGGGTCAATTTTCCGAAATTGAAATTTATACATTATTTGAAAGCTGAATAAATAAGCTTTCCATAAATGTATGGTTTGTTATTGGTTGAAAATCTGGAATCTGAGGGTGCAAGAAAATCCAAATACTGAGAAAATCACGTTTAAAGTTGTCCAGTTGAAGTTATTAGCAATGCATATTACTTATCAAAAATTAAGTTTTGATATATTTACGGTAGGAAATTGACAAAATATCTTCATGGAACATTTACTTAATATCCTAATGATTTTTGGCATAAAATAAAAATCAATAATTTTGACCCATACAATGTATTTTTGGCTATTGCCACAAATATACCCCAGCGATTTATGACTGGTTTTGTGATCCAGGGTCACAAATGTATAAAACCCAACAAGCTGCGTCAAATTAACCTAGCATGTGTTCTGTCCAATATTTACCCAGTGCTTGGTTGCCAAATAATAATAATAATAATAATTAAATAAAACAGATTCAGACTATAAAGGGTTAATGCATGCTAAAAATATTTATTGCTGTCTTTCTTTATTGCTTATGTGCATTTGCCGATCTCTAGTCTGCAGTAAACTTGATAACATTTTCACAGTAAAGTAAGCGGGATACTATTTATTCATCAGCCCCTTGGTTTCCTTGGTTCTGTCTCTCCATGGGGATGGAATCCGATGCTAGCGATACACTCAGCCGCAACCTGGCAAGGCCTTGCGTGGGCATTCTTACAAAAGACCACGCTGCTCCCTCAATAATGTTTTATTTGAAAACAGGGTTCAAGAGCTACTAAACAGGTCAAAGCATGTGCGCTACGGCTGCTTGGGACAGCAGGGGTGGAAATAGGTAAGCTGCGTGACATCTCCACAGCTGTAAGATTGATGTTGTTTCCCTCCTACACGGCTGCGCTTTCCCCGTGTAACAGATTAAGCTTGAATTGCAAAGACTAGGTGCAACAAGGGTATCTAAGGACAACCTTGGCAGTAACAAATCTAGTCAGCTGACCAAGCTGGAGAAAAAAGAGCCCTCCAAACAAAGAGTAAATAACCAGGAATATGTAGCACAGTAGGCTATGCCAAGTTTGCCAGGGGATGAAGGGCATGTGATCCTGCCCTTATAACGAAGACTTGAAGAAATCCACGGAGGCACTAAAAGACTAACAGCTTTTGGTGGAAATGAAATCCAGTTCTACCTGCCTTAACTTGTAACCAACAGCTGCAGAAACCTCCATTGAGCATCAGGCCATCTGTTAAGAGCATGTAGCTAGAGATCAGTGCGCCAACAATCAATTATTAATGCAGTCATTTACATCACCACTGATGAACACAACAGATGACTGCGAGCGCTAATTAAGAAGATTACAATTCAGAAACGCGTCCTCATATGATAATCATCATTAACACCCTCACAGAATCACCAAACCGATTGTAATACTCAAAATGCGACATTAACATTTGAGCAAATATCCAGTTCTTTCGTGTTTTGATACGTTTAGGAGCGAATTCACTTAACGGTTGTGCTACTTGAGCACAAAAGCCTGCAGGTTGTGCAAAAACCGCATGCAATCTTACAATAAATACATAGAAATTGTGCTGTTTTGTGACTTATTTAAATTAAGTCAATGTTTTATGCAAACACGCCTCCTTTATATGTAAATTAAGCTCATTATAGATTGCGCTGCAGAGCAATCTGCAAGATCGGGCATGCAGCTTGCGTTCAGGACTGATTTTGGTTTTGAATGTTCTGTTTGACTTCTACAGCTATATGTTCTCCAGTAAGTACAGTATGTGCTCCGATCAGGCCTATGCTTTGGCATGAAAGGAATGTATTTTCAGCACTAGCATGTGCATGCTAACGGAACAGATCTGCTCTCTTTTGACGCTGGGCGGTGTTGCGAGGAGCGTCCCGCTGGGTTGCGTGTCCATGCTGGCTCCACAAGCCACTTCAGCTATGCAGGCTGGGCGAGATGGTCCAGGCAGTGTGCCAGGCGAGGGTGGTTCAGGCCTTGGCACAGGATGCACTTCCACAACAACGACGGGAAGAGACGATTAGCAGCCACTAAACGCACAGACCATGCAGTCACTCAGCTCGGCCAAGAACAGTGGGAAAATTCACACACTTTCTCACTCTTTGCGATGATCTTTCTCTTCTAGGCCGGAGAAGAAAGTGCCAAAGATGACAAGACAACAGTTGTCTTTGGTTCCCAAGGCTATGCTGGACTGTGCATTAGATGGAGGACTGTTTTTCCTTGTTTTCGCTCTCAACTTTTTTTGCCTCCTACATTTTGGATTGGGAATTGAGTTCTTATTCAAAATTGATTTAATTGTTCAACTTTTGTGCTATGCTGAAATTCCTTTACTTAATTTGCCGTTCTCAGGCAAAAATGACCTTTTTTGTCATTTTGTCAACTTGGTCTCATGACAAAAACATACCTGTAGGGCTAAACTGGCAGTGATGTAGAAGCAGGCATTGATCTTCTTTTGTGAAGGTGGTGCTTAGCCACACTTGTGTCATAAAGTGGCACATTCTGCAACCTGTTGTTTTGGCAGAATGTCATCAATATAAACAGTTCATGACCCCTTTTAATTTTATTTAAATAAAATCATTCAAGAATGCCTGCATTCTTATGAATTATGAAGAGCTCCTTTTTTAATGAGTCATTTAGAGCAACTCATAAATGAGTCACAGTCAGACTCATTGGTCTAAAACAACTCATTCACTCACTAAATCAGTCAGAGGTGTTACTGAATTAACATCAGATTCAATCACTCAAACTCAGCCACAAGTCAATACTTATGGTCATATCTATGTTTGTACTTGTGAGACTTAAATCAGTACAGTTGGAACCAGATTAATCACATTTCTTATAATTCTCATCCCTTTACTGCTGATGAAGTCCTCATCCCTCAGGCTGCTGGGACAGGAAGTTGTCTGTGAAACTTTGAAATATTGTTGTACCTATCCTTTTACATATACTCTATAAAAATAAACTACAGGAAACAGCTGATTTTCAATAATGGTCATTAATAAAAATAGTGGTCTAGTTTCCCATTAGTAAGGTTTATTTTTCCACAAGTTTACAATCATTCTTTAGCACTTGAACAGCTGATCGATTCCACGCGGTGATGCAGTGTTAGTGCTGCGTATGAAATCAATAGCGATCTCTAATCCTCTGCCAAGGCAAAAAGGAAGCTACAAATGTTATGTTTAGCTTTTAAAAGGTACTTAAATGTGCTACGAAAATATCTGACATCTAGAAGGAGTGAGATGTTCATGTTTGAATCAACTGCAAAGTGGGATCCAATTAATTTCATGGTTTGCTAATTAACTAAATTATTCCCAATTAATTGCACATATCTGCTGTAAAAATCCCCCAGATCAAAATAATTTAATGGATTTTAATTTAGTTCACCACATATAAAATAATTTGGTTTGATTTCCTACATAATTTTATGCTTCCAATGTTCCTCTGCAAATAAATGTTTCAGTCACAGAGGTCAATAGAGAGCCCAGAATTACGTACTGAACCTTTAAGACATTGGCATGGCAGTTGAAAGCTGTATTAATTATAGCACTTATATTTAGAATTTTAATAGCATTTGCTATAAATAGCACTAGAAATGATAAAATATCTTTACGAATTAATTAGATGTTTATTTTATTTTCATATTGAACACAAGCTACTGGTCTACAGTCCATGTGTTCACTTTCTAGCTTACATTTAAATATATATATATATATATATATATATATATATGGACACCTAATTATGTCTTATAATTCTTTTCAGTGTCAACTGAATCCAGTTGTTGAAATAAAAAACTTTATCCATTCAATTCCAACTATTCTAGGAATTCATATACATGTATTGTATGAAATACATGTACATTAATTTTTTACCAATTAATTTTTTGCTTAATTAATTGTATTAAATTGACTGCCCTCATCATAACCATCACCTGTAGTCATTATAGGCTAATTCTAATACTAAAATGACAGCGCCATTCTTTCCATTTCTTTAAAAGCATGCTCCATTGTCGTTGTTCACTGAAATCCTAGCTTTATACAATTACCACGGAATTAAACCTTTACAAATCATAATCTTTACCACAATTAGGAGATCTAAATGCTGGTCCCAGATCAGCTCTGAAGGCTTTTAAGTTATGTGGCTATTTTCCAGATCCTCCCCTCCCTTCCTTTGCCTCGCACAGTACAACACAATGCAGCACTCAAACAACTTGAACTCCAGCCAACACAGAATCAGTTCTTGACTGATTGTGCGACTACATACGGGTGGGATATCTGATATACATGTATGTTACTCCACTGCACAATAGAATCTCATTTGATTGTGTTTGCATTAGTTGGCATGATCACTGCACTACTGGTAAGCCTTTGTTCTTGTCAGATGTAATCTACCAACCTTATCATGGGATACAGTGTTTTAGAGGTCATGTCTTGTAGTACCTATTGTCCATCATACAATTTACATCAATTGTCAATAAACATCAGAATGTACAAGGATGGTGGCTGACTAGGCTACTAAAAATGAGCTAATGGGATAGTTGAACCCAAAATGACAATCCTGTCAAATTACTCACCCTCATGTCATTCCAAACCCGTAAAACCTTTGTTAATCTTGGAAACACAAATTAAGATACTTTTGAAGAAATCTGAGATCTTTCTGACCCTTCATAGACAGCAACGCAACTGACACAGAAAGGCAGTAAGGACATTGTTAAAATAGTCCATGTGACATTAGTGTTTCAGTGTTTAGGTTAGTTTAACCTTAATTTTATGAAGCTACGAGAATGCTTTCTGTGCGCAAAGAAAACCAAAAATTTCATTTTAGGGTGAACTAACTTTACTGTTAATAGTGTTTGAATGTTCGATTACGTCATTAACTGATCATTACCATACATCTGTGCCATATGTACATCAACTTGGCATAGTAACCACTAATAAGCTTCTCCTAAATACATTGTACAAACTTTAATTTGCTGTAAAGTTGCTTTGCAACGATACGTATCGTGAAAAGCACTATACAAATCGACTTGACTTGACTTGACTAACCCTTAAACTAAAAAGCTAGTTCTTTAGTTGAAAGTGATCCTTTAGAGAAAACAGTTACAGTACAAGCTAAATGTCTAAAATAGGTTGTTACTTTAAATAAACCTAATTTTTATTGTGTTATACACAAACTATTTCTGTAATATTTGTGTTTTGATATTTTTTTTTGATACTCTTCATCTTTAGGCTACTACATAGACGTTTACACGCACTCATTTTTTTTCAGTCAAATGAATCCATTCCAGTGTTTTTAACGTAAAATTGTGTGTATCTGGCAATTTAAGCGCAATAAGACATGAAAGAGAACTTAGTTTAGCACTCACATGCTTTGGATGTGTGCACTCAGAAAACCCTATATCAGAAGTTTAAACTTATGTGGTTAAAACTGCATGATTTCAGCATGATAGACATGATATTTAAAACCAAACAGATATTTATGTGAGGTACAAGCTGTAAAGGCACAGTCCTATTCTGGAAAAGGGGCAGGGAGCAGCAGCTAATTTGCATTTAAGGAGACATGCACGAGAACAGCTTGTTTCTGCTTACTACTTACATTATTTTAGGGGGGGGGCGGCCTGCCCCCCCCAACGAATTTGTCAATTTTTGGATGAATGAATCAAAAGTAGGTCTGTCACTTAATTCGAATCACGATATGGACTAGAGTCTGTGAATTTTAAAAGACTGCTTAAATATTAATCCTGCGTGTTCTGTTTGTCTCTGTATGAATGAATGGCGGAGACGCTGTTTTGTTTACTATACGCTCACGTCTCACTATATGCAACATTAACATACAAACCTAACAACATGTCCTCCAATTTATACGACCGACGTAAGTCGTTTTCACAAATCCTCAAATAAGTCTCTGTAGAGCGTATTCAACATCAAATACGTCCCTATAGAGCGTATTCAACATTTGCTCCCTTATCAGTAACAGGTATCTTATTCAACCTTAGCATTATGTGTAGGTCAATTAGTAGCGCGTTGCACTGCGAAGTGGTATAATCATATGAACACAGGTTCGATACCAGAGAACGCATATGTTTTCATTGTATGGTTTTTTTTGGAATACGCACTAGAAATCATGATTTTGCACTATTTCTGTAAGGGGTAGGTTTAGGGTGGGGTTAGGTGTGGTCATTTATACGAATTACACCTAGTAAAACACGTTTAAATTACCGTGAAATCTGTATAAAAACTCATACGTCATTCCATGACGTCAGATCCAACGCGACACTGTCATTATTTTTACGACCGCTAGAGGGCGCTTAACTTTAAAACGTAAACATGGGTCGTATTTGGTCGATTCAAAAACGTACAACTGGGTCGTATTTTCTTTGAGGACAGTTTCAAACCTAATGTCCAGAGCTGCTGTCACAGTCGCTTCATGATATTTTACAGTTTCATTTGTGAAAACTAGTCTAGCATCATACTTTATACACAAACTTCACGGTAACCTGTCAAAATAAATGTACGGTTTAACATGGTACAAAAATATAATGCTCTTGTATTACTTTTATACAGAATAATGCAATAATTCCCCCCCCCCCCAAGGCCATAAATCCAGGGGAAACACTGATGTAGTGTGATTATAATGTGATCTGCCCAAAAACAATATTTAATTAATTAATGATTTGCCATCTAGTCATTCTGTTTTGTAATTTTAATGACTGTGTTTTACATTGTTGATACTTCGGTACTTAAACACATCATGTCGAACAGGTTTTCATTATGACAAGGGTAATGCAATAAAACTCTACCCTTCGCCTGAGGCTTATTCCACCTGGGTGATCTCAGAAATGTCTTTTCTGCCATCAGACAGAACAACACGTCCTCCTCCTGCTGTTGACGCCAGCCTTGCCTATTCAACTGTCTAATGAAGACGACTCACGCCCCTATCAGTTTGTTTTCTGTCCCTGCTTTAGCGGGTAGATGCGCTGTTATCCTGTTACTTCAACTCATTGCTTTTCTGTAACCATATACAGTGAATCAGATTCTGTGGCTACAGGTTTGCTTTTTTTCCTGATATCGATTAGCCAGTAGGCTTTCAGTCTGGTTTGCATCTGTTGTAAAACCATAGGTCGTGCAGAGCAAAAATAGATGCGCAAGCTCTTGTTTTCCTCATGGACGCGTGAGCGTGTGTGTGTGCGCTCGTGCGTGTATGGATTACCGCGCTCCCTGAGTTCCGCTCTGACTCTCGCTGAAGGAATCTGCTGCTCGGGCAGTTTGCGCTCCCGTGAGTGAACTGATTGAATGATTAGTGACAGTCGACTCATGCTGGAAGAATTATTCTCTGGAAGAACAGCTAGAGCTGGAGCTCAGGGAGATTAGTGCGCACATTTACTGTTGTGGATGTGTGTTTTAGCCCTTACTTTGAATAGCATGGCCTTGTCATTGATACTGACATTTGGATTCAGTGGCGCTTGGTCTGTCAAAGCACCACTGAATTGAAAATGTTTATATTTTTTCGCTTTTATATTGGTTTTGCACACATTTGTAAAAAAAAAAACTAAACACTTCTAAACATTTATAGAAGAATCCAGGCTCAATACGAATTAAGCTCAACCAATTAGTTCCATATAACTTTGAGTAAAGGGACAATTCACTTAAAAAAGAAAATTCTGTCATTAATTATTCACCCTCATGTCAAACCCGTTAGAACTTCGTTCATGTTCAGAACACAAATTAAGATATCTTTGATGAAATCCGAGAGCTTTCTGACCCTCCACAGCAAGGGTCCTACAAGACACAGAAACAACAGGACATCATTAAGTCCATGTGGCATGGTTCAGTTTTACAAAGCTACAAGAATACTTTTAAATATAAAGACTAAATAAATATAAAACAAAAATATGATTTTTTTTTTCAGTGTACTATGTAACTTACATGAATTTATCAGTTAAAAATTATATTAATGTTAAAACTTATATTATTGTATTATTTCAGCGGAAACTTTAAAATAACATTTTCATAGTTGTTTTAGGGTACTAAGCTTAGAGTGTTGCATTTTTATGCAATAAAGATGTAAAATTTTATAAAAAGTTTACACATGGTTTTTTTCATAGTAAAAATACGCTAACACACACCTTGCTTACATCTTTATTTTACATGTTTGCCATGTTCACCTCCATTGCAAGTGCCTCACTTTTTAACAAATGGAAATTTTTGTAATAGATTTTTTGTGGTAATAAACATGTGACCCTGGATCACAAAACCAGTCATAATGGTCATTTACAAAAAAAAAAAAAAAAAAAAATGCAAAACTGAATAAATAAGCTTTCTATTAATTAGTGCTGCACGATTAATCGAATCGCAATCGCGATTTTCAGCCTGTGCGATTATGACGCGAAAATCTTGCGATTATATTAAATAAATAATTGTGTGCACTTGAGAACACGTTTTCTGAGAACAGTTTGCCTATTTTGCCTAATTTGCCTAGTTTGTCTATTTTACATGCTGCGAACAAAACAAAACATCATATTGTAAATTGGAATTGGAAAACAAACGGTTTTTCGGCCTATGAAAGCTGAAGAAGAGCTTTCTTCTGGTCTTGCTCTTTCAGTTGGAGGAATCTCTTTCACCAAACTTCTGAAGGCACCTCCGGCAATTGCACATCAGTGAGGACATGTTTCCGGTAAAAAAAATAAATAAAAATATGGTAATGTGCAGTCATTTATTTGATAAAAAATACAATACTGCAAAATGTTATTACAATATAAAATAATGGTTTCTATTTTAATATACTTTTTTTTTTCCTGTGATCCAAAGCTGAATTTTCATCAGCTATTACTTTAGTCTTCAGTGTCACATGATCCTTCAGAAATCATTCTAATTTGCTGATTTATTATTAGAATTATCAGTGTTGGTAACAGTTGGGCTACCAAATACTTTTTTTTGGAACCTGTGATACTTTTTTTTCAGGATTCTTTGATGAATAACAAGTTCAAAAGAACAGCATTTATTCAAAAATATAATTATTTTCTAACAATATATTCTTTGTTATCACTTTTTTTTTCTTAATTTAACACATCCTTGCTGAATAAAGGTTATAATAATTTTGTTTCAAAAAAATAAATCCTGACCCCAACCTTATGAATACTATATTGTTAGAAAAGATTTATATTTTAAATAAATGCTGTTCTTTTTAACCAGCACTGATGATAAATCAGCATATTAGTTTGATTTCTGAAGGATCATGTGACACTGAATTCTGGAGTAATGATGCTGACAAATTCGGCTTTGATCACAGAAATAAATGATTTTTAATGTATATTAAATATATAATGTATATTAAAATAGAAGAACTTTAAAATAGAAGATTTGTTTTTCTGTATTTTTAATTGAATAAACACAGCCTTGATGAGCATTAGAAACCAAAACATGACAACTTTATGAACTTTTTTTCTCACCATTAGCATGAAAATACCACAGTCAGCGAAGCCAGCCAAATGTTGTGGAACATTCTTAAATAATATCATTCAGTTATTCCTGGAAAGAATACAACACATCATTTGTATTAGTAGCTTTGTTTTATGAAAGCCTTATAAATCTTACCTTGTTTAACTACTTCATCTATCTATCATCTGATTAAATTTTTATAATAAAATACTGATCCAAAACACTAAGTGGCGCTATGCTTAGTAAAATAACCTTTGCTCCGCCCATTTCTGACTTGACGCTGTTGGCCTGGGGCTGCTGCCCTGAGACTGCTGTGACGTAAGGGTTCTGCGGTTCTGCAATCGGTCATTGTTGGAAAGCACCGCCGAGAGTTTCCCGCGACAGTTAAAGTGAAACCGAAAGCAATTATAATACCCAGCGTATAAAGAGTGACTACCCAATGCGCGCAAATTAGTCTACATGACAGATCTAGGCTGTTATTAGTATGTAAGCTATAATAGGTTGTGTAGTTGTCTATAGCTCTGTATCATGCTTGAAAAAGTTGGTCTCTATTGGCACTTTGAATAATAGGAGAGTAGCCTACTTTGATTATGGCTGCATTTATTGTTTGCACTGTGTTTTTAATTTTTTTGGTTATTTATACTGTTTTAATTTATGTTCAATTTGTGAAAAGAACTTCAGTTAAGAGGTCAAATGCTCTAGAAGCTCATAATTCATGAACCCCCATATTGTGCCCCCAATACCATTTGATATTTGGATGATATTTGGCTGAGATACAACTATTTGAAAAGCTGGAATCTGAGGGTGCAAAAAAAAAAAAAAAAAAAAAAGAAAATGTCCAAATGAAGTTCTTAGCAATGCATATTACAAATGAAAAAAATAAGTTTTGATGTATTTACGGTTGGAAATGTACAAAATATCTTCATGGAACATGAAGGAACATGATCTTATACCACATGTTCTCTCCAAATGATTTTTGCAATTAAAAAAGAAAAATGGATAATTTTGACCCCTAAAATGTATTTTTGGCTATTGCTACAAGTATACCTGTGCTATAGAGTTTAATATTTAGGAATACACTTTAGGTGTCCATCCATTACACATCATAGCATAATATGACAATAGAAATACACTTTTTAATTAAAAAAATGTGCCTTTGAGTCCTTTAGTGGTGTGTTTGTTTCTTTTACATCGACAGCAAGCAGGGGGGTCACAAAAACTATAATCATTTCCTGACAAATGTTAGCAAACCCAAGTAGAGATCTTCTTAATGCAATAAATACACACTAGAGATGGTTTATGCATGTGCAGAAATATCTTTCTGTACTGTTTCTATAGTGTTTCTGTAATGGTCCTCTTACTGATGTTAAGAAACGGGATTTCTGCTGGGTGGAAATTGCATAATCTCTCTATGAAAAGAGCGCGTGGGCTGCAGGAAGCACAGCATGGATAATAGATGACTCTCTTAGCAGCAGAATTTAGATGCGATGTGTTAGGTCATGCCGACCCTCCCCACTTCAACAGAAAGCTGTGGTCAGCGTCTCTGATCCATGATGACAGGAACACCAAAACCTAAATAAACCGGCACAAACCTACTTGTGCACCTTACATTTTATTGTACCAATAAATGATCATATTTCCAGCATTGTGGATAGTGTACAGATCATACTGCTCTTGTAGCAGTTGTTTGAACACGGCTAAATCAAAACTAGCAAAATGTGCATTTTAAGAACATTTGAAGTGTCAAGATCTTGCAACATGTAATATATTTACAGGTCTGGGAGTGAAGTGAATCCTGTGAGGACGTCTGCTGCATGAATGTTTTATGTCTGCTGCTTTAAACAGTCTTAACTTCAATAAGGAACAATTTAGTTGTAACTGTGACTACAGTAACCCCCCCCCACCCCACATAAATATTGACTGTTCTTTTGCACCAAATACCATCGGCCACCTGAATGATGCACTATGCGGTTGATCCAAACCTGAAGTGGCATGCAAAAATAAAGGCCTGTAATGAATAATTCATCAAGCTCCTGACAACATCACGCACGGATGAGTAAGACACATTCTGCATGCTCCAAGGATATGAATATCAACTCCTTAAACGAGACGAAGTAAAAATAGAAATGCCACCACATCTCTGAAGCTCAGCAATATGTCATTTTGTTTGTATTTTGCTGCAGGTTGACTGTAAAAAGTCTTTTTGTATACATTTATGAGTATTTCATTGAGATTATTTCCAATTTTCTGGGTTTGAAGCATTTGGTTTTTCCCTAGAGCTTGCTGCCACAAAGATGGCGCTGACTTTTGGCATGTGACTAACCAGTGTTTGTTTTAGGGTGCTGTTTCTTGGTTGTTGTAGTCCAAATTGTAATGGGGTATATGTGCAACAGACATCCATTTTTTGCTAAACAGGTCTCGCTGTTTCTGGTTCACGTATTTTGTGTATGCCTCGTTAAATATGAAGATGATTTAATAACCAATGTCCATCACATATGTGGATTGATATGTAACAGTTTTTTTTTTTACTAAGATTTATATATAAATATCAAATAAAATGTCCACAATAAAAACAGCTAGCTTGTTTAACTGATTACCTTAAAAATCAACTGATATTGTCATTATATATTATGGCTATTAACACGTTCTCTGACAAGCAGAAGCGTTGAGACCTGTTTTCCCGGGTTTGGTCAGGTGACGTTCAACATATACAGGTCCTTCTCAAAAAATTAGCATATTGTGATAAAGTTCATTATTTTCTGTAATGTACTGATAAACATTAGACTTTCATATATTTTAGATTCATTACACACAACTGAAGTAGTTCAAGCCTTTTTTTTGTTTTAATATTGATGATTTTGGCATACAGCTCATGAAAACCCAAAATTCCTATCTCAAAAAATTAGCATATCATGAAAAGGTTCTCTAAACGAGCTATTAACCTAATCATCTGAATCAACTAATTAACTCTAAATACCTGCAAAAGATTCCTGAGGCTTTTAAAATCTCCCAGCCTGGTTCATTACTCAAAACCGCAATCATGGGTAAGACTGCCGACCTGACTGCTGTCCAGAAGGCCATCATTGACACCCTCAAGCAAGAGGGTAAGACACAGAAAGAAATTTCTGAACGAATAGGCTGTTCCCAGAGTGCTGTATCAAGGCACCTCAGTGGGAAGTCTGTGGGAAGGAAAAAGTGTGGCAGAAAACGCTGCACAACAAGAGGGGGACCTGCGGAAGCAGTGGACTGAGTCTGGAGTAGAAACATCCAGAGCCACCGTGTACAGGCGTGTGAAGGAATTGGGCTACAGGTGCCGCATTCCCCAGGTCAAGCCACTTTTGAACCAGAAACAGCGGCAGAAGCACCTGACCTGGGCTACAGAGAAGCAGCACTGGACTGTTGCTCAGTGGTCCAAAGTACTTTTTTCGGATGAAAGCAAATTTTGCATGTCATTCGGAAATCAAGGTGCCAGAGTCTGGAGGAAGACTGGGGAGAGGGAAATGCCAAAATGCCTGAAGTCCAGTGTCAAGTACCCACAGTCAGTGATGGTCTGGGGTGCCATGTCAGCTGCTGGTGTTGGTCCACTGTGTTTTATCAAGGGCAGGGTCAATGCAGCTAGCTATCAGGAGATTTTGGAGCACTTCATGCTTCCATCTGCTGAAAAGCTTTATGGAGATGAAGATTTCATTTTTCAGCACGACCTAGCACCTGCTCACAGTGCCAAAACCACTGGTAAATGGTTTACTGACCATGGTATTACTGTGCTCAATTGGCCTGCCAACTCTCCTGACCTGAACCCCATAGAGAATCTGTGGGATATTGTGAAGAGAAAGTTGAGAGACGCAAGACCCAACACTCTGGATGAGCTTAAGGCCGCTATCGAAGCATCCTGGGCCTCCATAACACCTCAGCAGTGCCACAGGCTGATTGCCTCCATGCCACGCCGCATTGAAGCAGTCATTTCTGCAAAAGGATTCCCGACCAAGTATTGAGTGCATAACTGAACATAATTATTTGAAGGTTGACTTTTTTTGTGTTAAAAACACTTTTCTTTTATTGGTCGGATGAAATATGCTAATCTTTTGAGATAGGAATTTTGGGTTTTCATGAGCTGTATGCCAAAATCATCAATATTAAAACAAAAAAAAGGCTTGAACTACTTCAGTTGTGTGTAATGAATCTAAAATATATGAAAGTCTAATGTTTATCAGTACATTACAGAAAATAATGAACTTTATCACAATATGCTAATTTTTTGAGAAGGACCTGTACCCTATTGCAATAATCACTGTTGTTGCATTTTCTTCTTGTTAATGTCCAGTTGAATATAGACTATGCCATGTTTTATGTTTTATCCGTCTGCCAGTGAGATAATATTAATATTAGTAACTTGCAATTTATAATTTCAATTACGGTTGAACCACTGATGTCACATGGACTATTTTGTCAATGTTTTTGGTACCTCTCTGAACCTTGAACATGGTAGGACTCTTGCTGTCTGGAGCTCTCAGATTTCATAAAAAATATCTCAACTTATGTGCCAAAGATGAACAAAGGTCTTACGGTTTGGAGTGACATGAGGGTGAATAATTATTGACAGAATTTTTATTTTGGGGTGAAATATGTAAAAAGTAAAAGTTACCTAGTTGGTTATCCCATATGACATTAAGGTGGGACACTGCAGGCAAAAAACGCTGTTTTTTCATGCACCTCTCAAATTTTAGTTTTTACATAAAGTGTTTTTTTCAGACTAGTGAAAGAAAACATCCAAAAGACACTGTTAAATGTTTCTTTTATAGCACTTTATCTATTTGTGTCAATAGATTTCAAATACAATACATATTTTTAAAGACTGTTTTCTCAAAATGAGTTTTTTCTCCTACACTGAGCCATAAATCTCAACTTCAGTAGCACTTACACACACCAATCTTTACATTTTTATTCCGGTCTATATCCTGAAGGTTTTTACAGAGGGACTTGTTCATATATAATTTGCTTGATTATATACAACATTTTAATCCCCCCAAAAATGTAAAAAATGTATAGTTTTCTGGCTGTTCTAAGTATTTTCTGAATTTTGGAGTGAGATACCCCAAATCCCCTCTATAAAAACATTTGACTCTAATATGGCAAACAAATTAAACAAGAATTTTGGAACTGACTTCATCCAGTGTTTCGATTTTTGTACTAGAAGTGTATGCAAATTTCATTAAATAATAATGCCTAATTTGCATATTTAAACCTAATATTTTAGAAAACTTGTAATACAAAAAATGTTTGCAATTATTAATGTAATCAGTCAACTGGGTAAGTAAGGTGATAACTATTAGTTATTATTTTTTTTATTTTTTTTTACCCTATTCACCCGCAGTGTCTCGCCTTAAACTGCTTTTTTTAAGGAAAGAATAAAAAAAAGTTTAAAGCTATTATTTCTATAAAACTAAATAAAAAAATAAGAAAAAAAGAAAATTACGTGGCTTAAAATAACACATTGTTTTGTGGTGGGGCCAGTAAAAATATTGGCAGGATAAAGCGAATCTGAACCAGGCCAGGAGAAAAGTCTGTTTTCTTGTTTGATCTATTTTATAACAGACTTCAGAAGATTACAGAAAAACAAACAAAGATCTATTTATCAGGTGAGTGAAGCACATAATGCAGTGTCTGCCATCAAACCCAAACATACCACCCTCAACTTCATGCTCTCTGACACACTGACATTTACACTAATTGAATAAATGGACACATCAGAGGACCTCTGTGGCCCAATAACATCACCCTGTTTAAAGGTTAACATGTGACCTTAAGCTCCAGTATTATTTGTTGTGGGTTGAGTCACTCAGGTTAAGTTTGTGCATGGAAACTTATGACAGACTGCACCATCCATCATTACAGCTACTGATGATGTTAAAGGGCTAGTTCACTCAAAAAAAGAAAAGAAAAAAAAAATCTGTCATTGTTTATTTACCCTCATGTTGTTACAAACCTGCATGACTTACTTTCTTCTTTGGAAAACAAATGAAATATTTTGTGTGTCCATGAGAACTTCAAATCTTCAAAATATCTTCTGTGTTCTGCTAAAGAAAGCCAGTCATACCACTTTGGACCATTTTGAGTAAAATTAAATTTATGCTGAACTATTCTTTAATATAAATTTCCTAATAATTTGGTTAAAAAGTATTTGAATGTAATTTTATTTAATCGAAAATGACCAATCATTTTGCTAAATTAGACCCTTTTTCCCCAGCTGGGATTGTGTAGAGCCCTTTGAAGCTGCATTAAAACTATAATTTGGGCCTTCAGTCTGTTGGTCCCCACTGAAGTCCACTATATGGAGAAAAACTCGCATTCATTCTGCTTTGGCTAGTTTAACCATATTTTGTATTAGTCTAGCTGGTGTCATATAGTACAATCCTTTTAAGCTGGTTGACAAATAATGTCTTCAAAGTGAAGATAATGAAGAAGTTGTAAGATGTAAACAGCAGGAATGTGAAGGGGCTGCAGATCCACCATCAAGCCTATCCAGATGTGAGTTTCACACGTCACTCTGTTAATGGCTGTTCATTATACACTTCACAACTCTATTAAGCGTTGTGAGCCGCGGTGACCTACATGTCACATTAGAGTGATTACAAAAGCAAGGGTGACACAGAGAAGGATGCTATTTTCCACCCACCCTTCATGCTGTTTCAGGAAACAGTGTTGAAGCTGTTGATCACAGCTATTTTTTTATTACTTCAGAGCTCATGCTAGGAAATGAAGGAAATGAGCAAGTATTATTTTTAAGGTAAACATAAAAGAATAGATGACTAAGCTATATATCACTGTTCAAAAGTTGTCTGGTAAGACTGGTAAGTTTTTCTGTAATGTTTTCGGGGAGGAAAAAAGCTATTACTCCAGTATTCAGTGTCACTCGATCCTTCAGAAATCATTCTAATATGCAGATTTTATGATCAAGAAACATTTCTTATTGTTGTTCTGCTTAAACTTCTTTTAAAATGATTATGTGTTTTTATCTTTAGAAAGTTTAAAAGGACAGCATTCATTTGAAATAGAAGTATTTTGCAACAATATAAAAGTCAACCCTGCTACTTTTGACCAGTTTAATATTAAATTTGAATGCAAATCAATATTTAATTCACTTTTTTTAAATTTGTTAATTTATTTGGTAAGTAGCCATGTAATAACTGGGATAATGTGCAATCAGTTGGTCATTATCTCACAATAAACCTATTTGGAATGATATAAAAACCCTTCATTAACATTGGGGTCCTGATCAAGGGTTTATTTTGTGATAATGACCAGCTGACGTCACATTATTGCTTACACAGTTGCTTAAGTTGTGAGAATTCATTGTACTTGTACTATTTCTCATTGAATTCCAGGTTTGGTCACACGACTGGTATTAACATTGGTCTTTAGTGGGTCACTGACACAGACTGTGAGATTGTGCCACTGACTCGCCCACTGCTGTAAGTCCTGCTGTATGTAATTCAGATTGTATTAAATATGGTTCATATCATGTGACCAGAAACCCCATCCCCATCCCCCATCGACCAGCAGGACTAAGCCATTGTGTAGTTGACCAGTCACATTTCATCCAGAAGCTTACAGCGGTCCATGAGAGGGCAGCTGTTTCACTAACTGAAAAAGCAAGGAAAACAAACCCTTTTGAAAACACAACTACAACATGAAACTGGTGGTTGATTCACTGACGCAGACACATGACTGTGATTTCATATGAATGCATGATTGCATATGAGATAATGAGCCTACTCCACACACACACACACACACACACACACACACACACACACACACACACACACACTGCTTCCTGCTCTTTCACACAAATGTCACATTTATTATCCTACACCCCTGCACATACTAACCCCACAACTGGAATGTCCATACACACAAACACCTAAAACCATCAAGATTTTCCATCTTTAGAAACATGAAAACATGTCATGCAAACTCATACATTGCAAAAAAAATGTTTTTTTTTAGTATTTTTGTCTGGCTTTCCACTACATTCTGAAAATTACTTGAGAACCATATGCTTAAAGGGTTAGTTCACCCAAAAATGTAAATTCTGTCATTAATTACTCATCCTCATGTTGTTCCAAACCCATAAGACCTTCATCTTCGAAACACAAATCCAAAATTACTCCACTTCTAGAATAAAACATTTCCTGATAATTAACTCACCCCCATGTCATCCAAGATGTTCATATCTTTCTTTCTTCAGTTGCAAAGAAATTATGATTTTTTAAGGAAAACATTCCAGTATTTTTCTCCATATAGTTGACTTCAATGATGCTCAATGGATTGGTTAAAAATGCAGTTTCAGTGCACCTTCAAAGGACTCAACACGATCCCAACAGAGGAATAAGGGTCTTATGTAGCCGAACAATCTGTAATTTTCTTAAAAAAAAAACATGATATTTAGACACCATTTTGACACAACAAATGCTCATCTTGTCTAGCTCTGTGAAGCGCATGTGTATTCTGTGCACTCCGGTTCAATACAATTTAGGGTATGTCGAAAAAATCCCATCTCATTTTCTACATCACTGTTTTACATTTTTTTTCTGGGTGTTTGACCTTCTTTGCACATTCACTTTGTAAACACTGGGTCGGTACTTCTGCAGCGATGTAGGGAGATTTTGAAGTTGGAGGAGAAAATGAGATGGGAGTTTTTCAACATACACTAACCGTATTGAACTGGAGCGCACAGAATTTAACATTTTACGTTTTTTAGAAAATAACAGATTGTTTAAGAGCCCTTTAAATCTCCACTGAAACTGGACTTTTAAGTTTCAATCTATTGAGCACCACTGAAGTCCACTATATGGAGAACAATCCTGTAATGTTTTTCTCTAAAAACTTAATTTCTTTGTGTCTTAAAGAAAGACATGAACATATTAGATGACAGGGGTGAGTAAAGAGAAATTTTTATTTTGGAAGTGGAGTAATCCTTTAAGATATTTTTGATGAAATCCTAGAGCTTTCTGACCCTGCATAGACAGCAGCAAATACCATGTTGAAGGCCCAGAAAAGTAGTAAGGATATTGTTAAAACAGTTTATGTGACATCAGTTAATTTTATGAAGCGCAAAGAAAACAAAATAATGACTTTATTCAACAATTTCTCTTTTGTTTCAATCTTCAATGTCCCTTCAATTTTTTAGATAATTGAACTGGAAAACAAGACAAAAAGAAACTCACAAATGTATGGAGCAAGTGGAGGCTGAGTAAAT
Organism: Cirrhinus molitorella; assembly: GCA_033026305.1. Classification (NCBI taxonomy): domain Eukaryota; kingdom Metazoa; phylum Chordata; class Actinopteri; order Cypriniformes; family Cyprinidae; genus Cirrhinus; species Cirrhinus molitorella. The sequence continues at coordinate 22,354,859 of CM065122.1, read as the reverse complement.
AATAACACAATCTATGAATAACAGAAGTTTCATTTTTGTGTGAACTATCCCTTTAAGTGTCACAAAGGACGTGCGATGACAGAAAAATATCTGTCCTGCGTGTTAAGCAAGTTGCACTCAGATGTCAGCCCATATAGCTGGATCCCCCACAGCTGAAACAGCAAACCCTGCTGCACAGGGACGGGTGCTCTTATCCCATCCTCACCTTCCTCTTTGGTTCGCGGCTTAGAGGGAACGTGGTTGGGTGAACACATGTCTCCCATCATCTTAGCACACATTCTGCCATATATAAATAGCCCAAAACACCAACACATGCCCTGGGGCACACTGACACCTTTAATGTCCCAATCAATGGACAACAATTCCTCTAGTTTTAAAGGGATAGTTCACCCAAAAAGGAAAATTCTGTCATTAATTACTCACCCTCATGCCGTTCCAAACCCATAAGACCTTTGTTTATCTTTGGAACATAAATTAAGATATTTTTAATGAAATGTGAGAGCTTTCTGACCCTGCATAGACAGTGATGCAACCTTACTTTTATGAAGCTATACGAGAAAAAAAAAAAGACTTTATTCAACAATTTCTTCTCTTCCATGTCAATTTTGCAAAATGTAAAAACATTTCAGGGTGTCCCTAGAATCATACTAATATGCATAAAAACTAAATATCCGATTTAAAATATTTCAACATATCATTCTGACGTGACATTGCAATTCTTCATCTTCATGAAAAGTTTATTCTTCGCATACATTTAAAAAGCCTTGTCAGCTTAAATTTCTGACATACAGTTTTCTAAATGCAAACACTGGTAGTGTGTAAATTGAAATCCAACTCTTTTACCTCAAGTGTTAAATACACACAAGGTTGTGTCAAAAACACACAAGGTTCACACGAACACAGATGTTTATGTTTGTGAATGTGTATTAGATCTGTGAAACAACGTCTCTTGGAAACAGCGTCAACTAATGCAACTCAACCAGGCTTCACCCCCTCATACTTTTTAACTTATGCCCTGGGTGGGATTTATTTAAATGTGGGATATTGTGACGTGTTTGTTCCCAGAAGAAAACCCAGGACTGCAATCGAGTTCAGAAACAGTGCTTACTGATATAGAGAACTAAAACTGCTCTAAAACTTTGCAGATCTTTTTAATGCATAAACAGCAAAATTACACACAAAGGAAATGTGAAAAAGCACAAAAGGAACTCTTTAAAATTATCTACTGTGCGCAGAAGTGTCTGGATATTTAGTTACAGTACAGGCAGAATGTTGGTGGTTGGCAGATTTTGTTTTACTGCGGTTGAGCTTTAAAATATTACTTTAAGAGTCTCACGCTAAAAACATGGAAACTTTAGCATAAAACAGTTTTGATGCACAGTTATATTGAAAAATTAGCCTGTTTATACAGTATATCAACCCAGCAGGTACACAACATCATAATAGGTTGATATTTGGTTAAATTTTGGCTGTTACGCCAGGTGACGTCAACATTCATTTGTTGTCCAATACCGATGTTAACTGACATTGATATTTTGTAATTTTTAGGTTGTGTAACCAAAATCCAAGGATAAATCAATGTCAAATTAATACTGACTTTCACTCTCAACCAAAATGCAATGTCTGTCCGAGTCCGACGTTGCGGTCCAGTGTGAACCTGACGCTATATTGATGTCCTGTGCCTGCTGGGAACTGAGCCTCTCATTATACAGCAGAACTAAGACCACTATATTAAAGGAGAAGTTTACTTTCACAACAAAAATTTGCAGATAATTTACTCACCCCCTTGTCATCCAAGATGTTCATGTCTTTATTTCTTCAGTCATAAAGAAATTATGTTTTTTGAGGAAAAAATTCAGGAATGTTCTCCATTAAGTGGACTTCCATGGGGCTTCCAAAATGCAGTTTAAATGCTTGTCTTGTCTAGCTCTTCATGAACTCTGTGTATTTGTATTGCAGTTAATGACAGTTAATGAGAGTTAGGGGGTGAAAACCTTTGAAATTTGAAGATCATGGTAAATTTAACTAATTTTGTCTTCTTGGAAACATGCAAGTATCTTCTGTAGCTTCTGAAGGGCAGTGCTATATGAAAAAATATGATATTTAGGCAAAATGAGCAAAATGTACACATTTCTATTCTGTTCAAAAGTTTTCACCTTAATGAATGTTTTTCCTTCTGGAGCATCAGTGAGTGTTTGAACCTTCTGTAATAGTTGCATATGAGTCCCTCAGTTGTCCTCAGTGTGAAAAGATGGATCTCAAAATAATACAGTCATTGTTGGAAAGGGTTCAAATACACACAAATGCTGGAAAACCAAAGAATTTGTGGGAGCTGAAGGATTTTTCTGATGAACAGCAGACAGACTCATGAAGAACTATCACAAAAAAAAAAACCCAGCTGTGGATTATTCAGGTAACAACACAGTATTAAGAATCAAGGGTATGTAAACTTTTGAACAGGGTCATTTTTATAAATTCAACTATTATTTTCTCTTGTGGACTATATGTAAATGTCTTTTATGTGAAATATCTTATTCAGGTCAGTACTAAATAAAAAATAACATGCATTTTGCTAAAAGAATGAACATTTTGCAGATTCTGCAAGGGGTATGTAAACTTTTGAGCACAACTGTATGTCAAAAAAAGGTCCATCTCATTTTCTTCTCCAACTTTTTTTGTAAAGGCCATTTGACCCTCCCTGCACATTTACTTTGTAAACACTGTGTTGGTACTTCTGCAGCAATGTAGGGTGATTTTGAAAGTGAAGGAGAAACCCTAACTGTATTGAACCGGAATGCACAGAGCTAGACAAAACAAGCATTTGAGGTTAAAAAGTATATAAATTGCCAATTTTTTTTTCTTCCTCAGCTGGGATCGTTTATGCATTTAAACTGCATTTTGGAGGTTTAAACTCGCAGACACCACAGAAGTCAACTATATGGAGAAAAATCCTGAAAAGTTTGCCTCAGTAAACAATTTCTTTACGACTGAAGAAAGAAAGACATGAACATCTTGAATGACAAGGGGATGAGTAAATTATCTCTCCTTTAAAAATGCTCCTAATTAGCATTTTTCTAATTCAATACAAAATTAGTTTATTACAAATTGAATTATTAACATACCAATTTGATTGAACAAATAATATTTCAGTTTAACACTAAAGCTGCATGAAATCTACAAGTTTGTTTCAAACCCGATGATCATGTTCACCAGCATGATTTAGGATTATCCAAATAGCATCTTGAGCTGTAATGGAAAAAGAGCGTCTGCCCGTCCGTACAAAGTAGTTCACATGATCAGTGTCACAAATTTGATTATTTGATTAGTGACCTAAAAATAGTGAAGAATCTGAAATATTTTTGATTTTACATCATAACTCTGCCAAAGGTTTCTGTTCATTTCCAGGTTTAAACTGAAATATTCTCACTTTATTTTTTTATGCATTTATGTTATTTATTAACATTTTAAATTAGACTTCTGGATCCCACAGTATATATAGGCAACTGTGAACTGTAAAGCCCTTCAGACTCGTATCTTTGATCCTGTGGAGCCAGCCTTCATGTGCGGTTACATGAAGTAAAAAGGCACATAAAAGAAAGGTTTAAAATGGCACATGGCTTCAGAGCTTTTCACCCCCCCACACACAGTTCAAACTCACAGAGGACATCAGTATTTATAGCAACAGGCAGCTCAATAAACCTCAATTTAACAATAGAGCTTACTTAAACAAAATTTGATGATTAGATTAAGTCTTTCATTGTATGAGACTCACAATACAGCCTCTTCATGAATTCAGATATCAAAAGGTTTCTTAATAACAATAAAAGCAGAAGGGCATCAAAGTATATTTGTCGACTATTACCAAAGAGAGACAAGCTATGCTTTCTCAGATCCACATTTTAGCTTTACACAAAGTTCTACAAGACTTCTCTCCTAACGGCATGATTTTCCACCAATATCCCTCGGCCTCATCTTTTATATAATCTGGTCAAAGCCTTACATGCGGTTGCATCATGTATTACATCATCAGGCATCAATAGGGGGTCTTGCGTTCAGCATTATGTTGCATTAGATGGAGCCATAAGCGCTGCCAAGAAAATCTCATTAAGGTGGCGGTGGAAACTACCTCATTACACAAATCTGACATCACTTTTGCGGTTTCTCTACAAAAGGGTGAAGCAGGATTTTGGTTAAAGAGATGGCTCTACCCAAAAACCCTCATTAAGATCTTCAGTCTGAAGTGTTATACTCCAGTGGAGGAGAAGATCTCTTCTTAGAAGTGATTAACATTGCCTACTTATGATAATTCATTGTTGCATTTATAAGAGATTAATTAATGAATGTTAACATACTGTACATATTCTGTTTCTGGATTATATCTTGTTAAATTAACATTTGGGTATGTTTCACAGGGCTTGTTTTAATATTTACACACAGTCAGAGGATGATGGGCTCCCCCTGCTGAATCTTAGTTCATCTTCATCATCTATATAAACATCTCAGAATGAGCCACAGTTGACTTTTACTCACTGTGGGTATTAAAGGGATAAAATAGAACTTACTTTCTGTGCAACACAAAAGGAGCTGTTAGGCAGAATGAGTCTGAGGTACCATTAATTTGTGTTGTATTCAAAAAAGATGCTATGCAAGTGAATGGTGACTTGGGCTGTGATTACTTTAACTCTGCATAAAATCTCGTTCTGTGTTTCATGGAAGTAAGAAGATAAGTAAATGACAACAGAATTTTACGTTTTGGGTGAAAACTCTAAATAATGTGATTGTAATTAAGAACGCACTATATCCACCTTTTTCCTGAAATTGGGTCTCCATGGGTGAGACTTCCGGTTCATGAGAATATAACAATGTGCAGATTATCAAGCAACAAAACGAGCTGTTTTGTTAATAAATGCAAGATATTTAAAAGTTACATTGATAAAGTGGTTACAGAAACAAAAATCACATTAATCAAATTTAATCTAAATAAGACTGATTTCTCTGACTGGAGTTGAAATGGAGGAATGTTTTGCTGTAGTAAAATATAGCTAGTTATTTTAAGCACTGAGGTAGAAAAACACCATGAAATAGACCATCAAGTCCATTCACTTTTATTTGCAGTAGTTGCATAATTTTCAGCATTCTGAACATTTATGTAACGAACTAGACCTACTGTACGGTTAAAAAAAAATAGCGTTCATGTAATGTGAACAGATATCCGCCATAGACAAGCTGATGCTGCCACCTTGCGGCTAAATTGAATCTTCTGTGTCTCAGAATAAACGTTTTTTCATCATTTACAACGAGACACACCTAAAATCACGGATTTTAACACGAAACATTTTTGTCGTCCCTTTTTCAATAGGTTAAATAGAAAGGAAAGAACTGTTTAAATAAAGTAGCCTACAGCTCAGCTTTGAAGAAGATGATCAGTGTTTTCTTTTTTATTTCGAAAAAGGCTACCTGCACGAACGAAATTATAATCATTTATTCATTCTTATTTATCCCTATCCCATAGTTTCCATTAATTTAATAACTTAATGCTTATTTGGTCAATTATTTGACATGTATTGGTGTAAAATATTTCGCTAGGGTTCAGCCCAAAACTAGGATATTAGAAATGTGGTCATTTCACTTAATTACTTTTGACTTTTAAATAAAAAATGTGTATGTCAAAACCGTATTTATTTAGTATATATATTTTATTTCGTTTTAATCCTGCTGCAAATATTTCCATTCAGGGCAAAGTGATTCAATTATTTGTCTCTTGAACACAAGAGGGCGGCATGTTAACATTTAACACTATTTCACTGGTTCGTTTGACATGCTTTAACACATGGTTTTTAAAGCGAAACGTTGACTTATTGCCTATACTGACAGATTGAGCGTACAATAACATGTTATGATAATCCCAACCATTTAAATGCACATCAGTAATTTCTGTTTGACCGTGTGTGTGTAATTTTTTTAAAAACTGTTTTGTTTTCTTGTTAAGTCTGTTCTTTACTTTTCTCATAAGAAAATAAAATGACGGTGGTTATCAAGCTGATGGCTAATACAAGCCACTTCCCGTCTTCTGGCCCAGTCTGAGCATTTTACGGTATGTTAACAGCTGCAGGGTGTTGGACGGGCCAAATTGGTCCACAAGTGAAACATTAAGTAAGCACTTGGACATGTTTTTCAGTGCTACGCAAATCATGGACACTGTATGTGTGTGTCTCTCTCTCTCTGTGTGTGTGTGTGTGTGTGTTTAAGATTTAATAACCCACAAGGGTCAATCAAAAGTTATCAAATTCACACGGTGCACAATGTCGTCTTAATGTAAATGTTTAGTTAAGCATGTTTTAAACTCTTCAAGTAGCCTATTACTCAAATACAAAAACCATACGAACACTTATGTCACCTATAATTTGAAACGGGGTTGTCATTAAATAGGTGTTCCAAATGAAGGCGCATAGCCTGTGGAAATAACTCAAATATTTATATAACGAAAGGTGACATTAATTTTAAAGGTTCATATGTACCAAAAAAAAAAAAAATCATAAAAAAATAATTATGCTCTGACCATTATTTGGCATTATTGTTCCACAAACAAATCTTCCAGAGCATTTATAACTAAGCAGCCTGTATACTAATATCTCAGTACATGACGATCATGTTCTCAGCATACAGTAAATATATAAGCATTAAAGAGGTTTCCATTTCTGTCTGGTGACCTGCACTTGTGAACTTGTTTCAGTTTTGGCCAGTGCCTGTAATGTGATCTGGTAATACTTCAGGTTTAAACAATCTCTAATTGCCGACTAATAGTCCTGATCCCATTATACTCTTAGAAAAGCACAGGTGTGCTTCAGTAGAGATGGCTTCGGGGCTCAGCAGGTCACTAAATTACCATTCTGAGTGGCTTTTAATGGAAGCAGATGTTAGAGGTAAAGAGTGACAGCAATTTCTCTAGGAAACACTTGACAAAATCACCTCAGATACTGTATAGCAAATACCGGCCTTTACTTAAACCCTGCAGCAATGGAGCATTATTAGTGTATTGTTTCTCTTCTAAAATGCTCACAAAAACCAACAAGACTTTTAAAAATGCAACTGCTTACATTTACTGTATAACAACAAACTGTTTATATAGGAGTGTTTTTCTTAAGAACAATCAGGCAGATATTTTCCTCCTCCTCCTCTTGTACTGGTGACGCTTTCAAAGCTTTTCAAATCTTGGCTTGGGCGCATCTTCTAAGCCTGGCATTATTCATCAGTACCACTGTATAATGCCACGGTATCCCCCACCTCACTGGCATTCCACTGATAACACACACACAAGACCACTATGGACCTTGGATTGCTGGCTTGTTGGTATTTTCTTTTTTTTTTTTTTACACTTTCACAAGCCGAAAACCTTCTAATCCAGTTCTTACAGTTCCCAAGCCACAAGCCAACAGCTTTATTCCAATATCCACTTCATAAATCACTCTGATGGTCTGCACAATCACACAAAGAAATAAAACTGCAGTTGTAATATCCATTAATGCTTTGTAAATAAATTCTCATCTTCAAAAAAAATCAAAATAATAAAAATAATTACACACATAATTACAGGGAATGAAAGAAAAAAATATAATAAATCAGACATGTATTGTAATACGAAAACTCCCTTCACAGTTGAAATTAAGTGTGCAATAGTCATAAATAGCTGTAACGTGTCAGAACTCAAATGAAAATTCCAGAATTCACATTGTTTGTATGATTTAACCGAACGGCCAACAACACTCAACGTGCTTTGTTACTGTATCAATGAGAGCCTGGCTGGAATTCATGAGAGTACGATTTTTAGGGCCACTCCAAGTCCAACTGTTGACACGATCCTACTTTCAAAAAAGAAAAGAGGTAAAAATAAGGTTGACACTGAACAATGCAATTGTTTATGCAAAAACTAAACAGTAGTTTGAAACCCTAAAATGAAGGACTGCTGCCAAACCAAACTAGCTGAACCTCCTGAGCTACTACAATAGTCCCAATCTCAAACACAAAAGCTTCTGGGATCTGTCATATAAACAGTCACCAGACATCCTGCGCTGTTAAAAAAAGGTAAAAAGTGGTATACAACTTTGTTACTGATGAGAAACGATTAGATGTTATCATAATGTACACAACACAAATGAAGACAATTATTGCATGACTTGGTCAACCTCTGCACCTGTAGATATGGCTAAACTTTCACGTTATTATTATTATCATCATCATTATTTTAAATAATTAACTATTACTATTTCTTCTTTTTGCATAACTTTAAACTTATTTATATAACTTTTTAATAATTTGTAACATTAGTTAATATAGCATAAATCCTGCCACTACAGTATATCAAACATTATCCTTTCGCTTTATCCTTATCTTTGTTTAATTGAAAATTTGACCTAAAATGTTAATGAAAAAAAATATAAATAAAATAAAAAACCTTTCAGTTGAACTATAATGTAACTTCTTGAGTCAGGCAATGCACTAAAATACATAAACAGTTTCTCAATAAAAGGAAATGGAAGTCAATTATTACGCCCAGTCAAAAATCTAGTACGAGTTCATTCATTTTGTGAGGAAGAGGTGTGTGTGAGTGTGTTTGTGTGACTGGATGTGATATTCTGGGTCTCAGTTCATCTATAGTTCTGTAGTGCTTGCTGCCCAGATTTCATGACTTGTTTATCCACCTTTGGAAGGGAAGAGCTGGACTGCAATCACAGAGCACACTGGTTTCCTTCATAAATGTCACAAAAGAGATTTAGATGCCAAATAAATTGAGGTGTGGCTGATAGTTGGAGCCAGAATGATATATTGTCATTGTGATGTATGATGACTTGTGATTGGTTTGGATTTGTTTCATTCAGTAAGTGAAATGTGTCAGAGCTCTGGAGAGAGCTCTGTTCTCTTTTTTTTCTTCTTCTTCTAGAATTTAAGGAGAGGGTAACAAACACATAGGCCTATGATACTGAATAAATTCATAATTTTCTCAAAAGTAGCATGTCAAGTAAAGTATGAATCATACAATCAAACAGAACATGTTTTTGTATTCCAGTGCGCTGCTTTTCCATTATTTCTGTATGTTTATGCACGTGCCAGATGGACATCTTTAAATGTTATGCCCATGTCTTTTGCATGACCTTGTTATTTTTTTCCCTATTCCACTATTCACATCTAGAGTTCCTCATGGGTGCCGCCCAAAAAAAAAAAAGAAAACGTGGCTTTGCCTTTCGATACTATTGTGCGGCATCCTGGTTTTTCAAAGCAAAAACACATTCTATGTGATCGGCCCCTTACGCCTGTCACTCAGAAGTCAAACATATGTGGTCAAATTGGACAAATAGTGAAACTAAAGTGGTTCTTTTCATTTGGGCAGAAGAATAAAAACAGTTGAGCGTTTAAAGGAATAGTTCTATTCCTAAAAAATGAAAAACTATAGGCCATCCAAGATCTACACAACTCCAGTCCATTAATCAATGGTCTTGATTAGACTGTTATAATCTTGCTCAAAAATGACAAAGAGTTTCAATATTTTTCCTATTTAAAACTGGACTCTTCTGTAGTTACTTTGTGTACTAAGACTGACAGAAAATGAAAAGTTGCAATTTTCCAGGTTGATATGGATAGGAACTATAATCTCATTCTGGCGTAATAATCAAGGAACTTTGCTGCCGTACCATGGATGCAGCAAGTGCAATGATTTTACGCAGCGCCTGAAAATAGTCCCCAGCAGAGCTAGGTAGATTACTTACAAATTGTAATCTGTTACTGATTCCAGATTACAGGACAAAAATTGTAGTCAGTAATGTAATCAGTTACATTACATATTTTAGGTAATATAATCAGATTACTTTTAGATTACTTTTGAGTTAACTCGTTTATCACATTGATGTAAACAGGATTATCTTGTAGCATAATGATGTAAAAAATGCAAAGAGTAAGAAAATATGTTCCATTTATTGTAATTTACAACATGAAGTGCATTAATAATTTTATTACGTCAAGGTTTCCCAAACTAGGGTTCGAACAGGAACTGCAGAGGATTTGTGGGTTTAATGAAAAGCTAAAAATTAATTAAATCATAAAAAAATGTACACTAAAATCATTTTAAAACAAGTAAAGTCTCTTTACTTGGTGGCCATATTTGCAATGCCTCCGGTCAGCTCATACAAGACCAAGTCCTTAAAGAATGGGGGAATCCTGAAATCTCAAAAACTGCTTGCTGAACTCACAGTTAAATTACATATGTCAAATCAGCAACAAAAATCTTGAATTAATTGCCCCATGAATGTTGTTTGTTACGCTCAAATAGTTTTTAAAAGGCTTATTTTTTAGGCTACACCAGCCAATGCGCATGCGCAGTCATACTTTTGGCTGGTCTAGCCTCAGGTTTATATGGAAAATTTTACTCTATTATTTAGGTGGGACTATTACTCCATATTGCATGTTGCAGTTTCTCACATTCATAAGTATAAGAGTGAACTGTCATTGTGTTTCATTAGTTTTTGTTTTAAAATAACAATTAAAATAAAACGCTTACTAAAAAAGATGAAATATTTTTATTTACCTGCATGCCATGTGACCATTAATCAGCATCAAAGAAACCGCAAACATGCAAATGTGAAACTTAATTATTGAAATATTTCTTTTCAAATCTCAGGGGTACTTAAAGTAAATATATTTGGTGAATAAGATTTAGATGACAAAAAATTTGGGAATGCCTGCATTGCATGTAAATTAGGGTTGAGCGATATATATCGATCGATATTATGCGCATCTCGTCAGTAAAGCCGGTTCTTTGATTAGCGGTAAATCTCCATCACCTGTGTTCAAATAGAGCGCCAGTTTATTCACAGAGCCGTAGATCACTGACAAGCTACGCAATATCTGGTTCTGTTTTGCGGGTGATTCATTGGGGTAGCTTTTCAGTGATCTACGGCTCTGTGAATAAACTGGCGCTCTATTTGAACACAGGTGATGGAGATTTACTGCTAATCAAAGAACCGGCTTTAGTGACGAGATGCGCATGAATTTATCGACCGATATATATCGCCCAGCCCTAATGTAAATAAGGAATAATGTTGCATTTTTAATGAGTATGAAATACAAAAACCTTCCAAAGACACAATAATATGTAATCCATAAAAAAGTAACTGTAGTCTGATTATGAGTACTTTAAAATGTAACTTACTCTAATTACAAGTACTTCATTTTTGGAATCTGATTACGTAATCCAGATTACATGTAATCAGTTACTACCCAGCTCTGGTCCCCAGCTAGGTAACTTCCAATGTGACCGGCACTAAGCCACTAAGCTAATAGTAAAATAGCTGGGGACTATTTTCAGGTGCTGTGTACCCAGAGATCGTCTGAATGGATTCAAAAACAGTAAAACTCATCTGTTTAACTCCAGGGGAGTTGGAAAATGAGTGTTTTCAAAAAAAAAAGTGTTCCTTTAATGTGTCCTGACAGATCACTGTAACTTATTTGATCAATCGACACATGAACTGATCGTGATTTCTGATTTACTTAAAGCATGAAATAAACATGAATGAACATCAGAATGAATTTTTTTTCAACCACGGAAAGATGTCAACACACACAATGGGCCTCATTCATGATACATGAGCAAAATCACATGTAAATTGTGCGTAAAATGTTCTGTGTTCTTTTTGGCAAACTGATGACACTACATTTTGATGCACTACCATAATAATTACAAGTTTATTTGTGCTTGCCCTCTTTTTGAATTATTATTTTATATTTTTTTTGCAGCTAAGGGGCCATTCACACAGAATGCGTTTTTCCATTCCAATGCGCTACTTTATTGTTTTTCTATGTTAAGACGCACTTGATGGACGAGCATGACCATTACGCTCACGTCTCGCGTCTTTTGCAGCGCCTCGCACAGGAGCGCCGCATTTTCAAGACGCTGTGTCAAGTTAAAAGAATTTCAACTTTTACACACAGCGCTGCTCATCATGTCAGTTACAAAGCAGTGAACCAATCCGAAGAACTCGGAGGTGGGGCAAGCGTTGCGAGCTTCTGTTTACATCAGCAAGTTGCCATGACAACTGTTTTATTTGACGGGGACCATAAATTATATAACATTTCTTTAGGTGATTATCACAATTTGTTCCTTAAAAAAGGAGCTTGGAGAGAAATACCTCTGTCACTGAATGTATTATACTGAAAATGCCCCTTATTGTCGTTATTGCATGACGTCTCAAAAGCACGTCTCGAGACCCTCGCGTTCTATGCTGCGTTTTTTTTTAAACCATTCCTGAGTGCTGCATCTCGTGTTTTTAGAAGCAAAGGTGCGTTCTGTGTGAATGGCCCCTAAGTTGATAACTGTTAAATGCAGCGCTCATCCCTGCCACTATGTACCCAGCCATAAATAGAGGACAGGCGGAACAAATACCGACCAACCATCCTACTTAAACAAGACTGCCTAAAACAATGGATAAGTCAACATTACTGGTTACTGCTTTTTTATATTCATTAATATCTTAGGATAGTCCAAATTATAGCAGCTAAAACATCTGGAAAAACACTGTGCCACCAAAGCGTTTTCAAGCACCACCAGCTGGTCGTTTTAAGAAGAGCACCTGACATTTTAAAAAACTCTTTGGTGGAGACCCGTTATTGATTATTTATTGTTAGACATATGGCCTATTAGTCTTTTTTGCATTTATGCAATATACTGGAGCCAAAAGTAGAGCCTGAGAAAGCCTGAGAGCCAGAGAAAGTAGACCACAATATTCCACTGCGTTCCTGTGTAGCTGTAATTCATGGGCAGGGTTTATGCTAATTGTGAGTGAAAGCGTGCAAAAGCGCCCTATCTGTGAATGACTGGAGTTCATTAACATTTAACTCAAATCGGACATTTACGAAGCGTTTGTGAATCCAAAGGAGAGTTTTTGGGAAGGTCTGTTTTACCCCAAAATCAGAATTTACTCATATATTTACGCAAGTTTCATGAATCAGGCCCAAGTTTAAGTCCACTAAAGTTAATCTACTCTCCTGTCTGATTTGTTTGGTCAAATCACTTGTCAATAAAACTATTTGCGAAGGGTGAATTACATGACTCATTGACACCTGGTTTAAGGCTTTTATGGGCATTAAATAATGGCGCAAATAGCAGTAATTAAATGAGCGCAAACGTTCTGTGATTCATTTTAAAACTCTCCTTCCATAAATTTTGCCCTTATAAATGCATATTCAATAAGGTGTGCAAAAATAATGGTCCACACCTTTTCAGAACTAATTCTTCACTGTGCATCTTTAGTAAATCCTGACAGTACAATTTTAACAACAAAAGACGCTTAGTAAATCCAGAGAGAGAGTCATTTCTCTGATTTCTTATTAGGAGTCAATAAATGTTTATGGGAACTATTGAGGGTTAGTTTAGCATTAATAGATAATGACAGCAGACTTGGGTGATGTCCTGAGATCATACTGACATTTCCCACCATTACGGTCAAGGATTGAAACTAGTGGACCTAATTTAGACGTTAAAATATGGCTTCCACCCAGAGAGCCTGAAACACCTAATATCTTCCACTTTCTTCTCTTGGGAAGCACGGCGCAGGGCGTTTCGTATGACCTCAGCAGTAAACCGACATGATGTCACTTGGTTGGATTTAGGACACAATACGCTTCACTGTTTAGATGTTGCCTTTCCCATGAGCATCCTTATTATACACAGTATTAATCGACTAAAGAACAGACTGATGTTGAACAGCCATAATCAAATCTACTGCGAAAGGCAGCCCTGCACATTTGTAATGCATTGTAGCTGATTGATTAAAAATGTCTTTTTGTTCTCTGCTGGAATTGCTAACTATAGACTCATTAAACATCCCATGAGTGATTGTTAAACAGATTTCCTGATGCTCTATTTATAGCGGCAGCACCACATAAACCCGTTTTTCCCACAAGTTTCTCTCTCACAGGCACATGGACACGCACTGTAAAGGTCTCCGAACACCCCCCTACACAGATCTCTGCGGATGAAAACTCAGACGCTCACAGCACTAATCACTAAGTGACCATTCCCAGCAGCCGAAGGAGGGGGTCAAGCACAGGGCAAATGGGCATGGGAAAAATGCAACAATTATATCATTTCCTGCTCTGCCTTCACTATGAAAAAATGGACAGCGTTTACTGCTGGGTGGAGCCATTGAGTTGAGTGAGACTGCTGTGTCTGAGACTCATGACGCTTATGTTGGTAAAGCTTGTCATTTTGTGCTCTTCCTCCGAACAGCAGAAAGAACATTCAACCCAGCCTCTAATATTTGTTAAGAAGTATTTAAAAACACATTTTTAATTATATATATTTTTTTTAATTGTAATTTAAAATATTATTTACATTTTTTCAATATGCTATTATTTAATAGCATGAATTCTGCTACTACATAAACATTCAAAAAACTTCTAATTATATTATAAATGTGACCCTGGACACAAAACCATTCAGAAGTAGCACGGGTATATTTGAAGCAACAGCCAAATATACATTGTATGGGTCAAAATTCAGGCAATCCATCTCACGAACACTTGACAATAAATATGGAACACACACACATTCATTTATTTATTTAACACACATACTTATTTACATTTTTAATTTGCACCTAACATACCTGTACATATATAAGTAAATAGTTTATTTTAATTTGTATGTTGTGTCTTTGCTATTTTGCACATTATCTGTATATTTGTATATTGTTCTTTTTATTATCTGTGTCTTGTCTTCTCACTGTCATTCTGTTGCACTGTGGAGATTCTGTGACTACAACAAATTCCTAGTATTTGTAAACATACCTGGCAATAAAACATTCTGATTCTGAAAATTATACATTTTTCTTTTATGCCAAAAATCATTAGGACATAAAGATCATGTTCCATGAAGATATTTTGTAAATTTCCTACCAAAAATATATCAAAACTTAATTTTTGATTAGTAATATGCATTGCTAAGAACTTCATTAGAACAATATTAAAGGCGATTTTCTCAAATTTAGATTTTTGCATCCTCAGATATAAATACAGACCATAGATCCATGGAAAGCTTTCAATTTTAATTTATTTAGCTTTCAGATAAAAAATTATGATAAATCATAGTTATAATATAATAATAATAATAATAATAATATAATAAAAACAATTTTTTTTTTTTTTTTTTTTATTCTTTTAGAATTTAATAGAATCATTAAACATTATTATTATCCATAATTTTAGCTTAATGATTTTTGAGTGTGTTTTAGTTAAGCAACAAATAATTTTCTAAATGGTTGATCTACAATGTTATTAATATGCAATGTAATATTTATAATAATATATATCAGCGTTTTACTTAAAACAAAGAACATGTTGCATTGCTGGGTCTGTATTATCTGGAATATGTTTTGTTCCAGCACACCTGCGTATGATTTTCAAGTCTTTGATTAGCTGCTTCAGGTGTGTTTGATTAGAGTTAGACCTAAACTCTGCAGGTAGATCCCAGGAACAACCCTGGTTTAAACAATTAAAGGCCTTAATGGAAAAGGGCTGTGGAATGTTTAAATAATGAACTCTTGAAAAGGGTGTAATTGGTGTCAGGTGTTTCAGTCAGTTCAGGTGTGGCACCCCACATAAACATAACTGCACAATATTAATTACCTGCTGTTCAAAAGAAATATAGCACTATGAAAAATATTTCAAAGGAGCTCAGAAGACATTTCAGATTGAAAGATTTCGGCCTGCATCTATCGGTTGTTCATCTGATCAGGAACACAGTCTTTGAAAGGTCAGTGAGTGGGTATGCCATAAAATCCAAAAAGTCACAGAAATACTAACAACTAGGGATGCGTTGTAGTGTTTTGCTTTGGTTGATGATTGAGTTAGCCATTGTTTAACACCAAAATTACTGTATATCGAAACCCAAACAGTTCTAGATTGATGAAAATACCTGACAACTTCTCTGTTGAGCATTTATAAGGAGTTTCTAGTCACTGATACAAAAAGTTGATTGTTGACTACTTGTTCAACAAAGATGGCACTGTTTATTATACAATGTTTATTATACTAGCTACTATCTAAAGGCATTATATATATATATATATATATATAAATATTTTTTTTTATGTTTTTGAAAGAAGTCTAAGGCTACATTCACACTGCGAGCCTTACTGCTCAATAGATTGTAAACAATGGTACTAAACTGAAAGAATATGAACTGAACGCATATTTTGCTGATTATTGCTGCTCAAAATGGTCAACTGTTGTCATGTTTTGGGCTGTACTAATCAGTTGGACCAGGAAAAACATTTGGAATACTATAGACTGCCAAAAGTTATAACAAATCAAGGAGAAGAGTGCAAAAAACTGTCTGAGGAGCAAAATGCATTTGTGGTTGGCCAACTGAACCAGGATTTCCAGACTAAGAATCTCCACAACATTTGTGTTTGTTCTTGTCATTTTTGGTCAGGTAGGTGAAATATTAGGCTAATATCTTAATTCATATGCTCGTATGTATCTTTATCACCTATTAACTTTAGTTTGTCAAAATATTGAGCCTTTTCCTGCTTACTAAGTCCTTCTCTACACTGTAGAAACAAACAAAAACACAATTTGTTGAGTCAACTTAAAATAATTTGTTACCCTGCTGCCTTCTCAAATAAGTTTATTCAAGTTGAAATGTTAAGTTGTACTAAGTGACAACTTAGATATTCGAGTTGACAAAACTAAAAATTTGTTACTTGGCTGTTGAATCAACTCAAATATCTAAGTTGTCACTTAGTAAAACGTAACATTTCAAGACAACTAAACTTTTTTAGATTTAGAGTTTACTGAATTAAACATTTTAAGGCAGCCAGGTAACAAATTATTAGGGCTGGTTCGAATACTATTTTTTGAGCTTCAAAGCTTCGGTAGTAATCAATATCGAATATTCGAAGCTTCGGTGGGAGGGGCTAAGCATATAATAAAGGCAGAAATCTCTGTGTCTGTCTGCATTTGTGTTATGTCGGGAATTGTTCATCCAAAGGACTTCAAGCGCTGCGAATGTGTTGCTGCAGACCCAAGGGAGCTCCGCTCCGACACCGCTCACACCAGGTGTCTAGGGCAGTGGTTTTCAAACCCATGGGTGGCGACCATCGGGTGGGTCGCAGGACTTAAAAAATTGGTCGCCAGGATGATTTCCTGAAGATGTATAGCCTATATGTATGTAACAAAATTCAAGACTCTGGGAAGGATGCGGGGAACTGCAAACGTAACTTTAATAACATTATAAACATTAACAAAACGAAAGTAAACCGCAGCCGCCTCACGCCAGGCTCCAGTGCATATCTGTGTTTGAGTTTATCAGTTAGAATCCACTCAGCGCTCAAAACGCCGGATTTTTTGTTCAGTCCTGAGTTCTGCAAGCTAATTATTCCTCTCATTATAACAAAACCTGTAGACTTCAGTGCCGCCCAGAGTTTTACACGATCGTTAAAACGAAACCGTAATTAAACCGCGCACGTGAATTTAAAAGCAATTTTAATACTCCACGTTTAGATAACGACTCCCCAATGCGCGCAAATTAAGCTACATGACATATCTAGGCTTTACAACTATTGCTGTGAGTTCTTTATAGGATACAGACTGCGTGGCGGACGCGTCGCGGATTTGTTGCGTGTTGATTTTCCTTTCCACGCCTATGTTAACAGATTAGAGCAGCCATACTGCCTGCGGAATACGCGCGTATCAGGTGCGGTCCAACCACACCGCAACCGCGGCCCCGACACAGAATAGAAGTGAAGCGGATTTTTTCCACAGCAGTCACGTAACAAACCCGCTCCACGTCCGCCACGCAGGCAGTGTGTCAAAGGCGTAACGAAATCGAAGAACGAACTGAAATGACGTAATTTCGAACAAAATCAGGCCAAAACGAAGTTCGTTTTGACAGTTCGAAACAGCTCACCAAAGCAAACTTTTTGGGGGAGTTCGTTTTGGCTCCTAAACACCTTTGAGCGTCCACTGGTCTGCGGCGATTACACAGTCGATGGGCGTGTTCTGGAACTCCGCCTGCTTTGACGTGTGAATTTTTTTCCCCGGTTTGTTCCTTATTCAACGGCAGGCAGACAGGAGAACAACATCCAAAACAACAACTCCAAGGTAGCAACATGAATACACTGGAGAGTCAAGTAGCAGAGCTGGCACAGATGTATCCACACCTGTATGATCGCTCGTGGAGAGATTTTAAAGACGCGAGCGACGTGACACGTTTAAAAAACCCGCCTCCAGCAGCGGAGGGTGTCCAAATGTTCGAAAACAGTATACCGTCCCTCTGCCTTTTCAAACTTCTTTTTGCCCTCAAACGAACAAAGAAAACGAATTTCGTTTGAAGTATATCGGGGCCTGGCTTCAGTTGAAAACGGCTTGCAGCTCCGCTCACATGCTCTGTTAGGCTGGCTAGACAGCTCACATTTTTAATGAACAAAAATATTTCTTTATATTTCAAACTTTAAAATAAATCTCAACCAGGTTGCAAGCTATAGTAAAACTAGTACACTCTTTTCTCTGTGGCTTGCTGACAGCTCTTCCCCTTCCAGTAATGGGCCATTCAAGCACAAATGAGAACTGTTCGCGGGGGAAATCAAGTGTTGGGAAAAAAAAGAATATTCGAATCTCAGAATTGAAAATCGAATGCCAACCCACTGGACGAATATTCGAATATTCTAGTCTAGCCCTACAAATTATTTGACCTTTTTTACAGTGTATATGATTTAGCAGCTTCCACACGGTTTTTCCATGGTTTAGACTGCATAAATTAGCAGAACAATGTATTCAGTACATTAACATGCAATCCATGCTGTTGTTTACATCTGAGTACTGCTATGGCCACACATCCAGGTAACTGACTAAATTACTCAGATGTGACTTTTTTGTATAGCTGTTCACATTTTTGTTTTAAATGTGGCCATTTTCAGATTTCCAGTGTGAACAGATCATAGTCCTTAACTGACAACAAAACTAGTCCAAAAGCCCAATCGTGTTACAGGGGGTAAATATAGCGCTTTATGGCCTCGTTCAGACTGTCAGTCCAAATCCAATTTTTGTGCAAATCAGATTGAAATCCGATCATATTTAAATAGTCTGAACAGCAACAAACTACATGGAATCTGATTTTTACAAATACGTTTCGAGCCACATTCATATGTGGTTTGGAATCCTATTCAAATCGCATTCCTTGAAATCCATTTCAGTCTGACCGGACAGATCAGATTTCGTGTAGGTTTTTAACATTGTTACGGCATGTTAACACATCAGACAGATGAGAAATACTGATTTGAGTCACATGTGAGCAAAAAAATAGGATTTAGGCCACATTTGCCTGCAGTGTGAACGTAGCCTAGACTCACAAAGACTAAATGAGTGTGTGCACACCCCTTTTTTTCCGGACTTTTTCCATTGCGCCAATCATTTGCCGTCTCTCGTCAGTTGCTAATTTGCTTACTCATGGACATTATTCATTTAACGAATGCTGAAATGAAGCCATGCAAACCACAGATTAGCACAGCCAGGACGGCATCTAACTTTTTTTTAATAGTAATCAGAAATCTATTGTGCAAGCTGAAATAAAAGACAAGCCTCTCAAAATCAGAACTAATGTAACATGAATGAAGGCATGAATTCACACTCATCGGTCTCGATAGGAAAAAGCGAGTGAACCAGTAAACTTTCAGCTCTCACCCAAAACGTAAGCTGAAAGGTGTTGCCGTAAAAGCTTGAGGTAATGACAGACTGGCCCGACTTTTGCATCAATGTCCTTTTTAAGCCTCTCATAATTCACCCCCTGGACTTTTATATCCAGTATTTCCATGTCATATGTTTGAGTCACAGTGTGGAGGGCAGAGTCGGTGAGCTATTTGAATAAGTGTTTGGATACAACTATGAAAGCATTTGTTTAATTTGGCTTGAACTGAGGTAAAATTACACACCCCCTTATGAAGTAAGAATGGTTGTGACAAGGTACTGATGTCAGGCCCATTGTGCTTGCAAACTCAATTATTATTTCTGTTGCTATGAAACACAGAAGAGCCTAACGGAGCATCTGAAAAAAGATTTATACTGTGAAAAAAAAGTTACTAAAAGAGCCACATTGTAAACATGTCACAGTTTGGTGTGACTTTAAAAAGACCAATGTGAATACGGTGAACACGTAAATAATGCATCAAGGGATTTGCTATTTTTATTTTTTCATAATAAATAATAGCCACTGTGCGGGCTCCTTACTACTCCAGGCTTTGTTTTGTCCCTCATATGTGCTTATAAAAGCTGTGTCCAATGGGCAGAAAAGTTTCTGTTTCAGAAGCATGTAGCGCTCTGACGGCCAGGCAGCACACTATCCTCAAACGGCTCTTCTCTTTCTCTTCTGTGGGCTAGTTTGAGAGAGGACAAGTGGGTTTTTCTTATCCCCTTCCTCCCTTGGCCTTCTTAGTCTTTTCAATGTCACACAAAAGCTGTGATAATCAAGGCTCAATTTCCCTCTCTTTCTCAATGAGTTTGGTCTGAATTTATTACGATGCCAGAGACTTACTCTTTGATGTCATTAAATCCATGAGGGAGTTCATTTTCTCTCAAAGCACTTTATCAAAGCACTTCAGATGCGTCCTCAAGCTTTCTCGCGCAGAAACGCTCTTCCAGAGGGCTGTTCACCACAGACGCAGTGTGTCCTTCCTACGAGCCCTTTAAGAACGAGCTACCATAGAGCTCAGGCACTTTATAACCTAGAGAAACAGGAAGGGTCAAAGGTCAGATCTCATTTTATCAATCTTGCCTTTTTTCCTTTTTTTAATAGTTACAAAAATCCCTTTGCTGTTTAAAGCTTTTAGTTTGAATGTGATGTAATTCTAGTGGAAATTTGCTCTGATTTGGATTAATAAAATTAAAATAAAACATTTAAATAATACCTTTTAAATAATAAAACTATGAGAACTGTCCGAATATGCACATTTTATCAAAATGCTAAAAATATTAACTTTTTTTTTTGTTTTTTTTTTTTTTAAATGTATACATATATCTACAGAATTGGTTCCAGAGTTGGAGACATCTTTGGTGGTCATCTTTTGGACATCTTTTTCAAAAAAAAATTATATTTTTATTATATATTTAATTATATATTTACACATTTCTAATAATTTCTAGTAAAAGCAGTAAATTCTCATATTCCATTTTCAGAAAATTTGTCATTACCGAAACACGGTAATTTATAATTTAATAAGATGGGTTATATTAACCTATTAAGATTTTGCTTACATCTTCACCGCACATAGATTTTTTTCTATTTTCTTAAAAAATTTACAGAGCTAAATCAATAACTATTAAAATTTTAACAATATTTTGAGATTGTTGTATTTTGAATCCAATTTTTCTTTGTAAAAGGCAAAAAGTTGATCATATGATTTCAAACTTAGAGATTCATTAGTTTGACAGCACATTTTCTGTAGTGACAGTAATGTTTTGGTAGCGATCACATTACAGAATTTTAACCCACATACTAAAACACTACTAAAACAAACTTGAATAAAAAAAAATATGCATAACTGTACTAAAATGTTGTTTATTTCCCCCAAATAAATGATTATATATTTATTTATTAAATTATCTTTTTTTTTTTTTTTTTGGAACATTTGGATACACACTATATACATGTAATTTCTCTTCATGTCTGAGTTCAAGCCTTGATTTAGGATACATAACCTGCAAGGAGTTTCGACATGTAGAAATGAGGCCAAAGCTAGGGTCATCTTACATTTTGATATTTAAATGCAACAGTAAATGAATCTATATTAACTTAAAAACTTGGGCTGGTATCTACAGCATGTCATTTGCAATCATTTTACCTCTGAAGGCAGGGAAAGATTAACTACAACTTATTATGAATATTCATTTATCTGATTAATTTATTCAGATTTATTCTGCAGCGTCTGTACGAGCCGGACACAATGAGAGGCAGATTTGAATCACTATCTTGTCACAATGTCATTTCATATTTGAAAAGAGCTAGAGATGGCCATTTAACTCACAAATAAAGTGCCAACTAATTAAATCAGACAAGGACAATGAGTTGTGATACTTAAACTCGGATAAAACAGAGAGACTACGAACATCTCAGAAAGGTCTGTGATAAGACTGAATGGTCAATTCAGCACTACCAAATGAGGTCTCCTTAGGTTATCTTGGATAAATTACTTTACTCTGCTGACACAAACAATACAGAACTGCCAAATCGCTCATACGCGCCATTGTCTGTGGTGCAGCACAACCTTTTTTTAGGCCGCGGTGCGTGACTTGAAACAGGGCAGCGGTCGCTGTTTCTGAGCACTTCAGTGAAATAGACGAGCGAAATCTGCAAAGTTTGTGTTGTAAGGCCAAGGCACTGAGAGAGTTTTCTTTATGTGTGTATTTAAATTCCTACTTAAAACAAATTTGTGTCCTCCCATGTGGCATGGCTTCTAAGACCCAGCAGATGAGATGCATCTGTACTCTAAATAAGGCTCCTTGAGGGCGCGATGAATCTCTGCATGGAGCAAAAACAGAGTGGCTTACATCCAAACACTAACGCAAGACAGTTACACAGTATTCCCCTTTTCTTTTTCACACACTACACTAAATAGTACTCTCTATGAAATCAAATAAGTTATTGTTCTGCGCGGGGTACTGGCTTGTTTTTCCAGTGAGGATTCCGCAGTACAAACAAACAAGAAAAAAAAAAGTTTGAATACAAAAGTAAAGCTATGATGAAAAGTATTGTGATTAATAAGGTCTCCACATACCCCACAGCCATCGAATGTCATCACTTACTGCATGTGACTGCCGTTGTTGACACGGTTTCATTTTCTCATGAGACCTCCGTTCGGTTGCTTTAAATGCAGTGAGCCAGCTGTTGACTAATGGTGCTTCAAGTAATATATATTCTCACTAATAACAGCACCGGGTAGCCTGTGAAACTTTGCCAATTTAAGCTGCCTTTGAGCGATATCAGTTTCATACAGTTTCACAAAACGCACCTGTCAGTCACTCCCAAATCTTCTGAACTAGTCCTGGGCAGTATACCGGTTCAAATAATAAACCAGTTTGAATTAAGCACACCTTATTAAACCGGCATACTGAAACGAGTAAGGTATAGCGTCTTCAAATGAGAGGAGATCCCAGTTAATGTAGTATTTAAAAGCTTGTACCGCTGGTCTATCCGTCTTCATTTTCAACGCGGAAATAGCGGTTTTTTTACAGCTAAAAATGCTAGAAGAGAATGACACTGGACGCCAGACACGTTATATTTACATATGAACGCATCCCTCTCTTACGGGAAAAATAAGGTGGATATGCGCCACCTGCTGTTAGTGAATGAATTTGCGCTCTCATTCAGCTCATGGTTTTTCTGTTTCTTGCAAATGCTTTATGTAGCATAGTTTCACAAAGCTAAGGCCAGACCACTCTGTTTTTGCTGTAATTTTTTTTATTAAACCTACAATTTACCTCAAACACTGCTTAAAACTATATGTAGCATGTTTGAATTGTGACTAAAATGCAGTCATTGTGTTTCATGCAAACTTGATCCAGATTTTTGGTCAAAGTGCCCAGCACTAATCTGAACAACATAGAATTTCGAAAATTATTAAAATGGGACTCATGAGACTAACATAGATGTAAAACCTGACAGTTTTCTACCTCTGATGAGAGGGGGAAAAATCACTCATTTTGATTAAATATCTGTTTGTGTGATTTCTGAGAACTTCGCTTTGGCATACTTCCTTTCACTTTTTGTACATCTCAGCGGGGTTTCACTAGAGGCTATAATGGCCCATGGGGATATTCTGCCACATTAAAATCATATTGTTATGGTGATCAAAAATCTGCCAAAATCTCCATGATGTCCCTCTAGTTTTTATTTGAGCAACTTCTTCTCCTTTCTCTGCTGGAAACCCCGTGATCAGAGGAAACCCGGACACATCGATCCAAGCTGAAAACAAAATGTTTATTGTAAGGCTCTGTATTGAAAATAGGGTTTACATGGTGGAGTGTTGTCTATAAAAGTCATAAAAACAAAGGAGGGATGTGGCTCCCAGAGTGCTTGGACATTAGCGCAGGAAATGGAACAAGGTCAGAAAATTAAAAGTGCAATTTTCCGGTTCTCATTTTCTTAATTCATTGCAGCTTAAGCTGTTCTCTGCTAAGGCTGGTCGGAAGGAAGGAAGGGGTTTTGGCTTCGTCCAGTGGTCTCTTAGCAATAGCACAAATCCGTTCAAACCAACGTGTTGGTGTCCTTGTGGCATCCTCTGCCTTTTTTTTTTTTTTTTTGGGAAGAATGGAGGCTTCAAATTGTAGATGAACACACAATGAACCATGTTAGTTTAGAGCTGCTACTGCTGAGAAACTGACAATAAACAGCAAGTCTGTAGTTACAATGTAACTCAAAGGATGAATGTGACATTGAGGTTCTTATTTACTTATAGTGTTCTGAACGTCATTGAATTGATTGTTGACCTATGCCGTACTTGTCTGTGCTGTGAACTGATTAAAAAATGGATTAATTGTGATTTATTCACAGCTAACATTGAAATAATAAATATAATTACACATCAAATGTGCCAATATAGAATCAAAATATTTCTTTAATTACATTTAAAACTAATTTTACTTTTTTTTAAATTGTTTAGCATTAACAATTCTGGAAATGCAGCCCATATTAATCACAAAATTCACTTTTTATTCCTCCCTTCTTCTATGCAACCAATAGCTTAAACAATATAATAAAAATACATTCATACTATAAATCCATAAAGGCAAAACAAAAAAGACAGGGGTCAGTTATATAAGAATTAGAAAAAGAAAAATTATTTTTCTGACCTTTAAATATTTAGAAAACACACATGTGTGAATCAGAGAAAGAGCTACTGTATCATTTCTATGAAAAGTGTACATTTCTGTGAAACATTCCTGCATTTAGCCTCCAACCATTGCTTCAGTAGTGTATTTCCACATCAAATGAAGTGTACAAATATTCTCAATTATATACACCTTTTAAGTATTTGAAAACATAAAATTAGTATTATTTTATGAGAACCATATCATTCACTGAAAGTGAGTTTTGTCACCCTCTAAGAATTTAGACCGTGTTTTCCCAGGAAAGCTATAAAAAAACCTAAAGTGTTAGTTTTGTCGTTTATGAAATCTTTTCTTTACTTTGCATAATGGAAAACCTTTCAGAATTGTGTAACCCTGGTAAATCAGTATTGTTAAAGAATAGGACTATTATGATGTATTCACTTCTTTAAGTAGCCTATGTAGCTTTCATAATTTAGCTGCAGGATGTGTCATAGAAAATGGCAATACTTTCCAAAGACATCACATAACCATCTCCCATCTGGGTGCACATGTCTACAACAAAAAAAAATAAAAATATTTTTAGTTAAGATGTAGTTCAAACAGATAAAAACATCTTTGTTTAAATCTGTATATTTCTTGTCTTGTCAAGCAGTTTTCTCTAGTCCATTGTTGTTATCCTCCTGAGAACCTGGAAAAAAACTTTGTGAATTTAGTATTTTTTTTTATGTCATATGTTTAGAGCATATAAGAAAAAAAAAAAACATCTTTGAAACTAAAAAATGTAGGACTAAAATGAAAGGACATGGACATGAAAGAGCAAAAAAAAAATTTTTTTAAATCACCAATCATTTTTTATACCATATTTTAAAGATGATTCTCAACTATTATAAAATATTACAAAATGGTTTGATATACCATTTTGCTTTATGCAATATGTGTGTAAAACTATCAATACACTGTATCTAATTTGGATATTATTGTATTAGTGTGCTGAAAAAAGTAATGTAATAATGGGAATAATAATTGGCCATATTTTCACAATAATATCTTATATTTCATAAGAGAACAAAAATAATATATATAATATATATCTGTGTGTGTGTGTGTGTGTTTCTTTTATCTATCTATCTATCTATCTATATATATATATATCTATCTATCTATCTATCTATCTATATATATATATATATATCTATCTATCTATCTATCTATCTATATATATATATATATATATATATATATATATATGACTACGTCATTTATTGAACTGATTCTTTCAAACAGGGATTCATTTGGGAATGAGACTAAGTGAGTCACTGAATCATCCAACAGATTTTTTCAAAACACAAATTCAGGAAGTAAACGCATTTAGTTTATAGTTTGTTACTTTGTGTTCTGCTAGCTTTGTTTGTAATTATTTCTTTTTATTGTCGCAGCTAATGAAATAACTGGCATTATCAGGTAAGCTACTCAATATATTCATTGACCCTTTCATTAAACGAATTCATTCAAAAACCATGTTTCACTGTCGAAAGAAATCAGTAGCTTTATAAATGAGTCACCGAATCATCAATTTAACTGTTTCGCTCATAGACACTGATTATTTTAGAGAACAAGTGGCTGTCCGGAATCATCCAACAGATTTGTTCAAAACATGGAATCACTCAGGAAGTAAACACATCTACTGTGTGTTGTTGCATGTTTTACTAGGCTTTGTTTGGAATTATATTTTGTTTTATTGCCACAGCTAACAATATAACTGGCAATAATTAATATGTAATCTACTCTGTATACTTATTGTCTTTTTTCATTAAACAGATTCATTAAAAAGCTTGCAACCAATACCTTTCACTGAATCGCCCATTCATCCGATTTGTTCATATATAGACACTGATTCTTTCAGAGAACAAGCGGCTGTCCTTATAAGCGAGTCACTGAATCATCTAACAGATTTGTTCACTGAATCACTCAGGAACTAAACCCGTCTACTGGTGTTGCTCAGTGTTTTGTTAGGCTTTGTTTGGAATTGTTTATTTTTATTGGCGGAGATAAAGTAGCTGGCAATAATTAACACGTAAGCTACTCAATATTATTTTCAAGTTTATTGAACTGTTTTGTAAAGGAGATATCAAACAACTGTGGGCTGTTGCTCGTCATAAAGCAATCCCCACCCCCCTGCTTCATCTGTCTAGTGCTTGTATATACATGTAGTAGTTTCCTCCTGTATAGTCAACTAAATTAAGAAAGGACTCTTATCAGCAACTATCAAGATTTCCACTCTGAAAAGACCCCCCAACATCACTAACATGTTACATATGGCCCACATGTTTGCTATTACAGCCATTTTCCTAAGCCACACACTTCTGTGCTCTTGCAAATGAGAGGTTCACAGCCCTGCTTCGCCACCACTTGCCTCTGATTCGTAGACTCCCGTTGGCAAAAAGCTGGATGGGACGCAGCGCTTCAGCCTGCGAATCCTGATTTTATTTCCTCCCCATCTGATACACATTGGAGGTAATGGAAAGTGCGTAGATCAAGCAATGATATTCCAGTAGAAACTTTGAGGTTGATTGTGTCGTTTTTGATTGTGTGTTAATGATACCTACTTTCATACACTATGCTGATGTTTTCTTTCTATTCTTCTTCCTATATAAAATATGTACACATTTTGCAACGCAATGTTGGATTCATTATGAATATTTTGCTTTGTTCAGGTGTTTTTAGTGAAAGAAATAAAATATGCGGAACATCAAAATATCCTAGTCCAAGACAAAATGTAACGCCACAATTGTTGAAACTTTCCAGTTGCTTACAGCTTGGAGATGAGATGGGCCCTCTTGGCACCCTCCCTCTGGCAGTGTCTTTGCACACAAGTATCCAAGCTATCCTGTGCCAGCTCTTAAACACAATCCTCCAATGCTACTCTGGGTTTGGCACGGGCCTGGAATTGGGGACCAGAGCTAAATAACTCCAGACTCTCTAAGCATTTGAAGGGCAACATTTCTGATGTACGGAGCGAGAATCGGGGGCCTGTGTTTTCCAACCAGACTGATAAGGCTATTAAAGACGTTTTTGAGGCGCTGTTTCTGTCGTGAAACAGAATGCGGCCAGCTAGCGGGTGAAAAAGCAATCCTTTTGTTTTTGAGAGGACAGAAGGATTTCTTGAGGCCTTTGGCTCTTTTGTAATCACATCCAGACTCTGTTTGATTATGATATGTGAGCTATCGCATCACTGAAATCCCTAAAGTGGCTTATGGTCTTATAGGTGACATTTGAGGTTGTGTTGGCCTGTGTGCTGTCAATACACTGCCTACTCACCAATGGTTTTTTTTAATGCGGCGATATGTTACATACATAAGAGCAATGGTTTAGTTTGATGGTTAGAATAGCATTTAACCCCAGCAACCATTAAAGCCCTAAATAATTTTTTAACCTATAGGTTTGAGGTAAATTCTTTTAAGCTTCTCACTGCACATTATATAATGCACATCGTTTCTATGAAATGCTGCAAGACGTCATTCCTGAACAAAAAACAAAGCAGTCCCGTAGGCCTATTCTAAACCTTCTGACATAAGTTTAGGACTTTATTTAGAGGCAAGTATGAGTTTATGGATGTTGTTTTTAAAGGATTCTACAACGGTAGAAATCCCCCTTTAGAACAGGCTTTCAATTCAGTGGACCCTGCGCATGTGATCTGGCCCCTGCCACACAATACTGTCCCTTAGGGCATGTAAATAGCCGTCATTCAGTCATGTTCAAAATGACAGACAACACAGCAATGCACTGGGGTGAAAAGTCGTGACTCTGTCAACCCCGTCCCAGCAAGACACTGTGTTAGTCACATGACCTCAGAAGGTTCACTTATGTTTAAGTGGCTTGCAGTGTCGTATTAATCATTCAAACAGGATGCATTTATGTTTTTTATGTCTGTAATTATTTATGGATGTGCTGAAGGGATGTATTATACTTCAACACACTATATTTACAGATGTTTTAGTTGTAAGTGCTCATAAGTTTGTAAGCTTTTATGTTAATATGTTATGCCCTAGATTTGTTTTGGAATAAATGTTCTTGGTTACATGAAATTGTATAATGTGGTTATCAGTGCTGTCAATTTCTTATTCATTTCTTATTTAATTATATAAAAAGCATTTGTCGAAAAATTAATGTATTTTATCTGTAAATTTATTTTTTCCTACCACTAAAGTAGTGATGGGCAGTTTGACCAAAAATCTATATCACCAAAAATCTGTATTATTATTATTATATTAGGATTCTGGCAGTTTTAGGGTTTAAATCATGTTTTTCCCCCTCACTTTTTATGAATCAGAATGTGGAAAACAGTTGGAGAACCATTGTATTTTAATAATGATCCAAACAAACATGCTATATATAGTAGGCTATTGGCATGGGCGTGTGTCGATAGAGATACCAAAACTGAAAGATCAAGACAAGACTTTTTAACATAATCCACAGGTTTCTAATACAGCAGGTAATTCCACATTAAGAGGGGTAGACACACAACATAACCTTGAGACCAGCCCAACATCGAACTGAATACACTTATAAAAGGATGCTAATAACAAACTGACAGGTGATTAACTAATACAGGGCTTAACAAAGGCAAGAACCGGAAAACCAAATATGGGCACATGAGGGAGAAACCAACATAAGCAGTCCACAGGGGACAGCTATGAGCAGTTTTTGATGTAAGTTAGATTGTATAATTCCAACACTTACAGCAAAAACAATGGTCAGACTTCAGCTTTGTGCAATTATGCTACATAAAACATCTGCGCGAAATAAAAACTGAATGAAAACGTCAGTTAATTTTCTGCCAACAGGTGGCGCTTGTGGAACAGCAGCGATACTGCATTTCCTTGATTAGCCTACTGTTGTAAACAAAGTAGTGCTGCATTTAAAAACTACATGCGCGTTGTGGAGGTAAGATACCATCTAAACTTTTCTGAAGACCGTCACTTCCCCTCAAAGATACATTCATATAAACCCTCAGTTCAGTATTTAGGATTTTCTTCCAATATTTCGCGCATTGTGAACAGTGCTCTAGCTCTGCCTGCTACATTATTTATCTCTTCTTTGCGTTCGTCTTCAGCGTCTCTGGCTTCTGTTAACGGTTGTTTACTTCTGACTTATTTGCCCAGTTAAAGAATTAGTTGTGTGTTATTAATAGTTCTCTAACCATTAGTCAGAAGTGAATGCAGTTAACAGGAATTTCTTCCACTTGTACCGGTATGCCAAATGAAGTTCTTAGCAAAGCATATTACTAATCAAATTAGGTTTTTATATATTCACGTTAGGAAATTTACAGTATATTTTTAAAATATCTTAATGGAACATGATCTTAATATCGTAATGAAAAATATACTTTTGACCAATACAGTGTATTGTTGGCTATTGCTAGAAATATACATGTGCTACTTATGACTGGTTTTGTGGTCCAGGGTCACATCATAAATGTTGTTTAGGCTGCTTTGTTTAAAAAAAAAAATCTGCCCAATGTATGCAAAAATATATCAAATTGTTATTAAGAAGGGGAGACCTTTACTCCTTCAATTAAATACATATGTAATTAATGCAAGGTAGCAATATTTGCTTATTTGCTTGAGCAACAATAGATTATCTATAAAAAGAATCATCTGAAGCAAGTAATTTGTCTTTTTTTTTTGAAATGCCATGTTATAATCACAAAAATTATTACTAATAATGAAATTGTATGTCATTAATCTCAGGTATTTCTGATATGGAGTGTGACAAGAAGTGAGGACAGTTTCGTGAGCTCAGAGAGCACGTTTGGCAGCGAGCACCTCTAGCACCCTGCCCAGATGGCGCACGACGATCGGATGTGGGGGAGCCACCAATAAATATATTTCCACATTTAAACTACGGAAGAGGAAAGGAGTGTCGATCAAAGAGCCAGATCTCCGAGACAGGTACCAATTACTCTCCGGATCAGATATTTACCATGAAGCTATTCCTGTCTTTGTGCGCCTTTCATATTGCAGACAGTTTAAGGAAAGGCTGTCTTTGATCAGACTGATAAGCCATGTTGTATGCCAACACACGCATGCACATTCTAACACGCTGCGGCACACACACACTAACGCATGCTAAAATGCACTCAGCGCCACATGTGCAGCCAATTAGCAGCCGAGTGTTTATGGGGGATCCAGATGAGTTTCAAACAGGGCACGCTGCTCGGCAGACTTTGATGGCTTACAGCTTTAACCTGCTCTCATCACACTGTTAGAGCAGGAATGGATGGAAATGTTGTTGAAACGTTTGCTTTGGTTTAAGGGTCTTTAGAGACGGCGTGGGCTGAGCAGGCTGGAACCGCTGGCGCATGCCAACTCCTGGAGTCATGCATTTTCGACATGGAGCTTGATGTGGAATATTTCAGGAAAAAAGTTACTTTTTGTTTACCATTGAAGAATTTTTCAAACATTTCACCCTGGATCACTGTTCTGAAAAAAAAAAACACCTGTCTATCTGGTAGAACAAGCTTAGAAGAGCCATTAAGTCAGTAGCTCTGGTGATTGATTCCATATCCGCTGCAATCCTCTTTTTTTGACAGAGCTTAACACATTGTTCACATCTCCATTTTAACCTCGCCTTCCCCATCATCTAGTTGACGATTGCTCCTACAGGACACAGGGATTACAATCCAGCACAATGGGAGTCAGATTAAAGGACAATACCCTAATGCAGACAGACATTTTAAAGTTTATCAGAGTTTCTCAACATGCCGCTCCTATTCTGGCCCCTTTTATCAGATTAAGTCCTTTTTTTTTAAGCATCAAGGCATGTTCTTGTCCCAGGTTAAGATCTTGCACATCTGTCCTGTATTGTACCAGGCTGCAGTTGTTGTTATTCTCCTGAGGGATTACATGATGATTTGAGAGCTCATTTCTTGGAGTGGACATGCTAATCTGATGGAGGATGATGGGTTATGGGGCCATGGAGTGCACAGGTGGGTCAGATGTGCAGTTTTGCATCCTGGTATGACCTGCAAACTCTTCAGAGAGGAGAGTTTGAGTTAAGGAGTTGAGCAAAACTAGAGCCAATATATGTTTTCCGTGTAAAATTGTTCTGTGATGACAGACGAGTAAATCATGCACAAGTAAATCATGCACAGTCAAGACAGTCAGCATATTCCAACCAGATTCACCTCAACAGAAGAATAGAACAGCACATTAATATGATATGCACATATTTTATGTATTGTGTGTGTTTGATGCCCAGGAGATCTCATTTGGTGGCTTCTCCACTGATCCCGACTGCTCTGTTGGTTATCAGAGACCGGTTCGCGTTCTTCAGATCAGTCCTTCCAAAATGGACTTTGAAGTCAGTGTCCCGTAAGGAGACTTCGGTCTCAGGGCGGCTGAGCTGTGGGATGTACTGGACCTGAATGGAATATAAGTCAGCACTGGTAATAAGAAGACTTAAAAAAAAAAAAAGCAATTGTTTGATTAAAAATAAGAAAAGGAGATATAAAGAAAAAATAAAGGAATACTCTGGGTTCAGTATAAGTTAAGCTCCGTTTTGGCATAATGTTGATTATCACAAAAATGTGGTAGAGACACTTTAGGAGAAGTGAATAGAGCTGATCTGTAGAGTTTAATAGCAGAAATGTGAAGCTTATTTTATAAAAGTGGTCAGATAAATTCTTCTCTTAAAACATATGTATTGTCTGAGCTGTATATTTGTATTTATACGTGAAGCTGGACCACAAAACCAGACCACAGGTATATTTGTAGCAATAGCCAAAAATACATTTTATGGTTCAAAATTATAAATGATAAAATCCTCTGTTCCACGAGGATATGTTGTATATTTCCTACCGTAAATATACACTGCCTTCCAAAAGTTTGGAAACACCCCTGTGAAAAAAGACAAGCAAAGTGTGGTTTTGGACGATACCAGCATAAAGCCTTATCATTTTTAGGTACAAATACATTAAAGTAACTTGACATTATCATTGAAGACAATCATGTCTGTCATGGAATGGCCTCCCCAATCACCTGACCTCAACCCAGTTGAGCTACTATGGGAGGAACTGGACCGTGATGTCTGTAAAAAGTATCCAACCAGTGTGAATCATCCTTCAGGAGGCTTGGAGTAATATATCAAGTCAATGTTTGAATAAACTGACAGCTCGGGTGCCCAGATTATGCAGAGCTGTAATAGCTGCTAATGGTGGATATTTTGATGAATCGAAAATTTTAGATTTTTCTATGTATAAACTGTTTATGTAATAAAATATGTTTTAGTAGTTTGTGTTGTCCCTTATCAGTGCAAAATTATCACAAATTAAAAAGGATTCATACCAATATTGTCCAAAACCCCACTTTTCTAGGGCGTTTACAAACTTATGGTGGCCAGGGTATCAAAACTTAAAGGAAGACTGTCAGTCTTAGTACACAATGTAACTACAGAAGAGTCGAGTTTTAAATAGGAAAAATGTCTAAACTCTTTGGTCAGTTTTGAGGAAGCCTTTTTTTTTAACAGCATTTTAGTGTTTAAAATAAAATCTAAACTCACACAAAAAAGAATGGAATCACTTAAAATCACAGCAACGTTCTTGTGTTATTTAGCAGTCAGCTTTTTAAAATTTTATGTAAATCCAGATTTTGCTTTGAAAGAAAAAAGAAGAGTCAATTAATTTGATTATCATTATGATTGAAGGTCCACTGAGGTGCTTCGAAACATGCAGCGTTATTCTGTGTTGACATAATTTCAGCTAAAACAGGAAGACAGGGCAGTATTATATTTTTTAGCCAATAGCGTTTTGTTTATATTATATTCATTGAGATCTGTGAAGCTGTATTTGACAGCATACGACGGCCACAGTCTCACCCACATTGCTATAAAATGGCATTCTGTGTAGAATTTGAAATGGGCCTAATACGTTTCTGGTCTGCCAACTCGTGCATATAGTCTGCTCCGTGAGCAGACTGTGTGTGTGCGCTGCGGTGGTTGTGTGGCACAACACTAGACTTTAACTAGTATTTAACCTGGAATATTCCTTTAGCATCTCTTAGGGAGTGTTCACACTTCAGGTTGCTTGGCTTGTTTGGTCCTGACCAAAAAGTAAAATGATACATTTGGTCCTGGCATAGTGATACATTCACACATCAATGACGTACATTTTGTGATGGAACTTGCTGAACACTCCAAACAAAAGGAAAAGGTGTGTTTGACTTAAAGTGGTCAAATACACCTAATGCCATCTGCTGGACTAAGCGTGCTCATTGTGTGTACATATGATTTTATTTTCACCACCTGCAAACTCACAAACAGCTCATAAAAGGTACTTTATCTCCTTGTTGCTTCACGTTCGCCCTCTGCTCATTTTTTTTTGGATACACCGCTTGTTCCCTTTGTGAAATCACGTCGCATTGCATCACATCTTGTCGTTACTTCTGGTTTTTGGTTTGTTAAGAAGTATTTGGTCCGTGTTGCATTTATATTTCTTTCCAACTGCACCAGAGTTTATTTGGAAGCGGGCTGAGACGCTTCTTTTTAGTGGTCTCAGCCAGCTTGTTTGGTGCGCACCAGGGTTTGAGTGGCAGCGTTCACACTTACTCAAACGAACCGCATTAACAGAGCAATCGCACCAGATTTTGTTTTAATCGAACCAAACATGACAAGTGTGAACACACCCTTAAACACATCGTTACTGACATGTTCCTCTCTATGATGTGATGGTTGAAAATCGAGAAGACTTTATCTGGCGTCATATAGGGTGTACCCAGGGATCCCAGGGAGTAAAGTTGGAGAACAAGTAAGCTTATCAGGCCGGTATGTGCTCTGAGGGGCAGCCGTGGCACCGTGCCATTGGTTCAAACACGCAGGGTAAATATTTGCTTCTCTTTGGTAGGCCGACTTCACGGAGGTCATTCGTCTGGGATTCCCTTGGCATCTGCCACTCTTTGTTGTTACAGTTGGCATTTTTGGCACAGGAAAGGTGGTGGGGCTACAAAACGGTCACCTGGAGAACAGAAAGAGAGACTTAGGAGCAGAGCGGAAGCGTCAGAGCTGGCATTCATACAACTGTTCCATTTGAAACTCAAGCGCAGCCCGTAAAAATGCAGGAAATGGAGAAGAATGCATTTTGTCACTATAGGTCACCTCTCTCTTGTTTGTCGGAGCCTTTTATGTGGAAACGCGTCAATGAGGGCTTCAAAGTGACTCACTGTTTCTCATGTTGCAACTGTAAAACCGATGTAATCCATCTCTTATCAAAGCGATTTCAGCCGTATCACTGCAATGAATTCATTTATTCTTCCCAATCACATTTGATATCCACTCATAAAAGGAAACGCCATCCCACCCACTTCTGGCCGTCCTCCTGTGATGGTCTGATGGTGTGCCTTATCAGCCTGTAGATGGTGCTGTGTTCCACCGATCTCCTTCTCATCCCTCTATCATCTCTCTACAATGAGTCCATTGTTTTCATATCCTGTCTTACCTCCTTTGCCCAAGATCCCCCACCGTTCACTTATTCGACTGCTCTCTCTCTCTTTCTCTCCCCCTTTCTCACTCTCCCACTCTGTTTGACTATATGACTAGATTTGTCCCCCTTCACAATCCAAGCTACATTTTGTCAGTATTTTTTAAACCCACCCAGCCAGGGCAGGCCCTGATTATGCCATCCGCATGCTATCGTGGGCATTTTGAGGAGGAGGAGGAGGAAGATGGCGTAAAACTCAAGTGCAGAGGAGGTGGGAAGGGAGGAGGGAAAAGGCACATATACACAAACACACAATTCCCAAAGCACTCTTGGGGATTGGCGAGGGCCAAGAAATCTCTCTTCCCTGGAACACCTAATCCTTGGGTCGGGGCCAAGGACCACAATCTCTGTGCACAACTGACACCGGCCACCAGAGACACTTTAGGGTTTTTTAGGCGTGTCCTGTTCTCTCTCAGCTCACCGCAGCCAGAGCATGAAGCATGGGAGAAAGACTCGGCAGCCCAAAGAAAATAAATGATGTGGGGAAGTACAATTCTGAAGCTTTTCATAGGTGCTCACAGCCATTTTTCAATGAGAAAATCACAGTGCACATTTTTATGCCGCTGTGTGTGTGTGTGTGTGTGTTTGAAAAGGAAAAACTTGACAGAGAATGTGAAACGACAGTATGGAACAAGCCTTT
This sequence comes from Cirrhinus molitorella, assembly GCA_033026305.1. Taxonomy (NCBI): domain Eukaryota; kingdom Metazoa; phylum Chordata; class Actinopteri; order Cypriniformes; family Cyprinidae; genus Cirrhinus; species Cirrhinus molitorella. The sequence continues at coordinate 22,318,821 of CM065122.1, read as the reverse complement.
AGGGAACTCAAGTGCTGATTTAGGGAACTTGATTGTTTCGTGTAATTTATAGGCTTCTCAAATTCCAATGAATCCGTAGGTTATATATGAAAACGGGAACTGTTAGATTTGTTAAATACAAGTTTCACGAGTCGATCGCATTTTTAAATATTTAACATATGCTCTTGCGTTTGGTTTTTTTATGATGCAACATTTCCGCTGCTATGAAAATGTATCCTCTAGAAATCATGGCTGTAACCAAAATAGTAAATGGACGGCATTGAGCTAAAAATATAGTAACAAATCACGCGTGCATGTTTTTTTTGCTGGGTTTCATTCTTTCAACTCATGTCTGCTCAAATAACAAATATAGTGAGTGACAAGTTGCAGATACCTTGCTGTTGGAGCATTTATACTCTAATGATGCAAGTTTGCGGAGCTGGTTGGCATACGGCATGTAAATCTTCGACAGCTGTTGCATCCTGAATGACGTTGCGTGTTTAGATAAGGGTAAATGCCACACTTCCCCTGGTTTTAAAAATGTAAATGTCGGACATGGCCAATTAGAAGCAGGAAAAGCAGGAAATGTCAGGTGTGTACCTTTGACCTCACAGCGGCCATTATTTTGTATGCACCGTTTTAAGTGTGATGGGAGCAAATCATGTATATTTTGTTTTAAAGTAAAACACTTTCTAATGTGCAATGACCCTGTACAGCAACTTTGACTTAACAACTGTTGTGAGTTATAGGGTGGGACCATCTGTTTGTCCAACCAGAGGTGAGTGGGCGAAGTTAAAATAAAAACAAAATGCATTTTTGCATTAAAAAAACAAAACAAAAAATAAACAAAAGGGCACATTATGAGGAAAGAAAAAGACAAAGTGAAATGTTACTTTTTGTTTTGATTTGTTTAGAAAAATTGCTACATTGTATTATGGTTAAATATGAAATGCATCGTTAGATGTGTTAAACTTAGACTTGGTAAATTGTGTTTGGTGCCTTTTTTTTTTTTTTGCTTTTTGCTTTGTGAGAACTATTGTGGACATCTGAGATTCTGGTGTCTCTTTACCACAATGACCAAAATTAAGGACATCTGCTGAAATTGTCAAATATGGTAAAGAGTATATTTTCCTTCCCAACCTTTGTGTGGGCATAAGCAGATCTTTAACTTTGAGCTCAAAATTGGACATATGCTGAAGGAAAAGTTTGAAATACTAAACACAGCATTTGAACTTTTATATTAGCTACAGAGAAGACAAGCAATGAATGATATGATGACCAAATTACGAGTCATGTAGCATGTTGTTGATGGATGTTTCCCTTAAGCTCCTTTTAAGTGTTACTGTTTATCATTCATAGTAATTTGTTACTTGGTTTGGTGAAGTGCACCAAACTCATAACAACTTGAGAAAAAAGCTGGACAATGCTGTTTTATTTCCTTTTTTTAGCTGACGTAACCACTGTAGAATAAACTGTGACATGCTGACCTCACCAACACTGCTGACCCTTGGGTTTTGGTTTGAGATGCTGTGTGTCTTCTTGACACTCAAGTATACACATTTGAGGGCGCTTCTGTAGTTCACACTGTAACTCTGTTCAACAACACATCACACCATATTAATCGAAATCTGACAAACGGCCAGAACAAAGTTCATCTACATGGTGCACTTCAAAATGAATAAAACTGTATGAGGAAAACAGTGCTTGTGGCTATTGGCAATCAAATAGATGGGCAATTAGCTATGACATGTTTTCCCCACGATTTGATTGATATTTACATTATCATATTCTAATTGTCTGTTCATGCATACTTATTTACGTTACGAAATGAGAGGGCCTTATTGTGTTCAGCTTAAAAATCATTTGCATAGATTACAATGTCACTAAGCAAATTATGTGCAGGCAGCTGAACATATGCCTTGTTCTGACAGTGTCGGCGTTGTCAGAATGTGTACAGACAATCTGTGATATTAGTAAAGAACAGTCTTCATTTGATTTCTGGATTTCCTGTTTTGTTTATCTTGCTCTTCACAGTAAAACTGGACGGTGTTATGGACAAGACGATTGAGATTGTTTGTGTTTGGTAATTATTTATTTAATGCTTAATGTTATCACAGGTATCAAATATTGTCGATCCACAGTCCCAAACAGGTAATTCTATCAAACAGTTGACTTATTTTTTTGCACACTTTTAAATATTCTATCCATGGAAGTCTGTTTTCGCCACTGAATAAAAATTAAAAAAGTAATTGTGAGGTTTTATGACTTTTTTTTCCTCAGAATTGCGAGAGAAACTCACACTTCTGACATTTTTCTCAGCACTGCACAATTATGAGTTTCTCATGCAATTTTAAGAAAAAAAGTCAGAATTGTGAGTTTATATCACAAATCTAAGAAAAAAGTAAGAACTGCAAGTTTTTATCTCGCAATTCTGACTTTGTTTCTTGCAATTGTGAGTTTATATCACAAATTTAAAGCTGCAGTCTGTAAGTTTTGCCTCTTTGTCGCCATCTCTGTCTGAAAAGCTGCAATTGCACTAGCAAGATATTATTACTGGTATGCTTTGTTCTCAAATTGCTCATGTTAACAACGTCAGCATTGCGTAACTATGTGTATGTAGTGTGTAGGCCTATTAGCGTTTCTGTACAGTCTAAAAACATTATTATAAGCTAACCGTTGTGAATCGGGCTAAAGTAAGGCGATAGATTTGAACACTGGCTGGTTATGTACTTGCTCAAAAATTGATTTTGTATAATTTTGAACCAAAAAAGTTACAGACTGCAGCTTTAAAAAAAAACAAAAGTCAGAATTGGAATTCTAAAAAAAAAAATCAGAATTGTACATTTGTATCTTGCAATTCTAAGAAAAAAGTAATTCTGACTTTGTTTCTTGCAGTTGTGTGTTTATATCACAAATCTAAGAAAAAAGTCAGAATTGCATGTTTTCTCACAATTCTGACTTTTTTTTCTTTGTCACGCAATTCTAAGAAAAAAATCATCTCGGAATTATAAGAAAAAAAAGTCAGAATTGTGCGTTTTTATCTTGGAATTCTACAAAAAAAGTCAGAATTGTGAGTTTATATCTCACAATTCTAAGAAAAAAGTCTGAATTCCAAGATTTTAACTTGCAATTCTGACTTTACTTCTTGCAATTGTGAGTTTATGTCACACAATTCTAAGAAAAAAAATCTGAATTGTGAGGTAAAAAGTCACAAGTACCTTTTCATTTTTATACAGTGATTGATACAGGCTTCCATAGCTATCAGATAGAGTGTGTTTATTTGACAATACAATCTCGTGCTAAAGGTCATTAAACTACAAGGTGTTTTTTAGTATCTGAATTTATTTTAAAAAGGGATTTTGATAATAAGTTGAAAAAGAAAAAGTTTATTTATTTAGAGAATGATTTATGTAACCCTCATTGCTTTAAACAGAAAAAAAAATATGATGGTTGATGCACAAACCTTGGCACAACTTCAAGTCTTGATTCAAATATTTTAATTAAAAAAAAGGGTAAAAAGGCAGCGTCATGTTGAAAAAAAATGTCACTGTCAAATGTTGACTTGAATTTAAAAATAAAATGTAATAAAAATAACAAAAAATAACAACACGTGAGGGACACAAATGGCACTCGTTTTGTAGATCTGTTGGTGTGATATGGCAAAAACAGTTATTGGAGTTTGTTGGAATAATATCCCATTAATGACCTTTTCATTCAAGGCCAGGAAAAGTTCATTTTAGTTCATGATGCACAAGGGCCATTTCCTCAAACAGATGCTGGGGTCACGAGGGGTCGAGTTGAAGGCCATGAATGTTTTGATAAGAGGAAAAGGCTTAAGGAGACTGAACCACTACAGTCGCTTCCTCTTCAAGTAAATAAAGCACTTTAACTGTGAGGTTTTAAATCTTTTGTTGTCACGTAATTCCTTTCCACCCAGTTCATCAGACTGGCAAAACCTGTGATTCACCAGCTATCACTTGCCAGCAAACCCTAAACTCTCACACATACAGGCAGAAACACACAGTCACATGCAGCGAGCTGTGGGGAGACATGTCAGGTACCGTTAGATCAGGACGCTCCCAGCAGGCCTGTCGTCTGGGTAAGGTAATCTGCCACGGACCTGATTGCTCACTTCAGCTGCTCAGTGCTGACCAAACGCTTCCTATTACAGCAACAAATACCTCCACCCCTGGGGAGACACAGTCGTCTGGGAGAGAATTCACTCCCATCATCCTCTTAGGCCCATTTAATTGCCTCTCGCTGTATTTAACTTCCTGCAAAGTTTTAAGTACACATGAACTAATTGTAGAATCTAATGCAATTAGAGAAATATTTGCACATTCATCAGTTAACCTTACATTGACATTTTGTAAAATATAGCTTCATGCTTTCTACAGCCAAAAGTTTACATACACCTTGCAGAATCTGCAAAATGGTAATCATTTTACCAAAATAAGAGGGATCATACTAAATGCATTTTTTTTTAAAATTTATTTAATACTGACCTGAATAAGATGTTTCACATAAAATACGTTTATATTTAGTCTACAAGAGAAAATAATAGTTAAATTTATAAAAATGACCCCATTCAAAAGTTTTTTTTAGTCATAGTTGTTCATCAGTCCCTTGTTTGTCCTGGACAGTTAAACTGCCAACAGTTTTTCAGAAAAATCCTTCAGGTCCCACAAATTCTTTGTTTTTTCAGCATTTTTGTGAATTTGAAGATTTTGAGATCCATCTTTTCACACTGAGATACTCATGCAACTATTACAGAAGGTTGTTTATTGATGCTTCAGAAGGAAACACAATGCATTAAGGGGATGAAGACTTTTTGAATTTGAAGATCAGGGTAAATTTAACATATTTTGTCTTCTGGGAAACATCTTTTGTATTGTTTTGTAGCTTGTAGCTTCTGAAGGGCAGTACTAAATGGAAAAAAATATGATATTTAGGTAAAATAAGAAGAATGCACAAACCTTCATTCTGTTCAAAAGTTTATAACCCTGGAAGTATACAGGAAGTATAAGTTAAAATATTTTAGTAATATTATTTATTTTTTTATTTTTTTAATTAATTGCTCACCATATTATATATAAACTGGATCTATTTATAGCCATATTAATCACATAATGAGTGTCAAACCAGCTCCGTTAGATGTGATTCATATGTATTCTTAACACTCTTCCCCTGAGAGTGATGCTGATTCAGCAGGGTTTTTTTTGTGCGTTTGATGAATCTCTTGGTGGTCCAATGCTCTCTGTGGTCCACCTTCTCTAATAAAAACAACATCAATGAGGACTGTCATGCTTTCCTCCCCTCTCTGTTAAGATATCATCTATCCCTTATGAAATTTCAAAGAAGTTATTAAAAATTGATAAACCTCCTTAACGCAGTAAGAATATCTGCTCTATTAACACGTGCAGCAAGATTAGTCAATACATTCACATGCTTGAATATGTTTTGTTTATATGTTGCCTGAGACCTGGATGTGACACCATAGACACCTTGATGTGACGGGAATCTGACACAGAAACTTGCCATTTTTCTTGCAGTAATTCTGGAGGACAGATGCCATAGTGTGTGTGCTAAAAGAAGGATAATTCTGAATTTTAAACAGAGGCCAGTGCATGCTTCAGGCTGCATTTGAATTTATGCAGATTGCTGTCAAAGCGATATTACTCATATTTGAATGTGTTTTTCAAGGGGCCTATTCACGTCATATGTGTACATGTCTTATTAGGTAGCAGTGCAACCTGAAAGGTTAGCGCGTAGCGTTAGAAATGAATTACACAAGGCTACCGGGCTTGTATCTTTTAACACGGTGTGAAGGCATCAAGTAGAATCTGGTGAGTCAGTGACCCATAAGAACTCTGATATTATGGGGGAGGTTAGATTTATGGTAATGCTTTACAGATCCATTAGCATTGGGGGAGATATCACTACTAATGACAGGAAGAACTAAAATATATCTGTGGGCTTAAAACTTGTAACGCTGCATTTTGTACTCGACCCTGCTATAATACTTCAAGCACAATTCCCACCCACATGTGCCTTGGCACGCTATAATTTTCGCGTGTTGACAAATTATTCAACAAAATGTGCAACTGAAACAAATTTGATTGGTTGTTTACCGTTTGCTTTTTTAGATAATCTAAAAAACAGTATATAAACTGACCTTAAAACAACTGTTTAACCACAGAAAAGTACAATGAGTACCTAAAATGCCATTTGAAAATCTAAATTTTCTTCCACTTTTGATGTAAGCAAGTTTGCCTCAGACAGACAACTTGTATCTGGTGCCATTTATCTGTGCATGATTTCCCACTGGCATAAATTATCATATATTATGAAACATCAAAAAACCTGCCAACCAAGTTGATGGTACTAATATAAACAAAACAGTGGGTCAGACTTTAACATTTTAATGGTAATATAATATATATATATATATATATATATTTTTTTTTTTTAGGACGCAGCATGTCTGGTGCAATCCAGAGAAAAAACAACATGCAAATTTGATGACTTTTAGGGGTTTTTTAGGCAACTTGTGACTATACAAACACAAATCAAGGGAGAACATTTGTTTCTCGTTCCCATGAGGCCGGTGTCTCTCAGTCCCTAATCAGACAGGTTTGGACAAACGCAGTTCCTTTGTTGATAATGTCGGGTAATTAACGCAAATGACTGCTAGTGGAGTCTCTGCCTCGCAGATCTTACAGGACTGGCCCCTGGTGCGATTGTAATCACTCCTAATAGTGAAATGAAGGCCTATGCTTGTTCATGTGTTTTTCATCAGTGCATGATGAGCTACCTTTAAGGCCCAAGATTGGATGCAGTAATTTGGCATAATAAGGCTGTAACTTTGTGGTAAATGTTTGCGAGAGCAGTGACTTTTCTTTGAGGGAACCACAGCTTACCTCAGCAGAGACGGTTGCGGTTGTGTAATCAAGCACATAGAACAATGACAATCATATTTTTCTACTGTAGTCTACAACGGCCTGAAATTATATTTTATAGAGATTTGTTGATATTTTTCCACCTCCTATATTGTTGTTTTATTTACTTGTTCAATTATTGTTAGGCAGGTAGCTATGCTACTAGATATTGTATATAAACAATTATAGTCTTTGATTAAAAAAATGTTAGGTGTATACAGTATGTGTGTATATTTGTTAATTTACCACAATTAATAATAAAAAAGATTATTATTTCTACAAATTAAATGAATATTAAGAATAATATCAAAATAAATTAGAAAGGTGTGCTCTGAGTTTTTTTCTACAAACTAAAATATAAAAGAACAACATGAAATTAATTAAAAAATATTTATATATATAACAGGTGGTACTTTACATTAAAGTTCTATTAGTTAACATTAGTTTAATGATTTAATAACTTTAACTAACAACGAGCAATACATTTGTTGCCGTATTTATTAATAGTTGTTAACATTGGTTAAAAAAATTACTTTTTTGTTAGTTCATGTAAGCTGCATTAGCTGATAATAACAGATACTACTTGATTTCAATTATGTATTTGTAAATGTTTATATAATTTATGTATTAATAAAAGTATTTTCAATCTAACTTCATGTAACTAATGTAGTTATCTATTGTTAATGTAAGGTTCATTACTTAATATTAGTTTACTACTTCAGTTAAAATAAACTAAGAATGAACAATACTTCTACAGTATTTATTAGTCTTAGTTATTTTCAACATTTACTAGTGCATTAAAATCAAAAGCTGTGATTGTTAACATTAGTTAATGCATTGTGAACTAACATGAACTAACAATGAACAATGTATTTTTAACTAACATTAACAAAGACTGTAATAAAGGTATTGTTCATTGTTTGTTCATGTTAGTTAATATATTAACTAATGAAACTTGATTGTAAAGTGTTACCAATGTTACAAATTGAACCGTATTTCAAAATGTTACCCTGTAATAAACTAAAGCATATAGCACATGCTACATTTAAACAAATATCCAGTCAATATCCAGTTTAAATTCAAATTTTAGGGGTTTGATTGGACATGATGCTGATTCTGTTTGTATTAACTGAAGTTTTTTTTTCACCTTTGTCTCCTCTGGTTTTGTTCGTTTACTTGAGACTTAACTTTTGTTTCCCTCTTTGACTTTGTGCGTTTTGCACAACATTCTTAACCAGATGTTTAAAAATAATCTAACCTCTGATTAGAGTCACCTCTTCCCTTTTAATTTCCTCATGAAACTAAGAGAGAGGGAACTAAGGTTGAGCCAAGAGTGGCCTGTCGCAATCCACTCGGCCGAACGATGTACCTGGCAAAGTCTGAGCGCAGAGATCTGGGTAGTGAATCATGCTGATAATGCAGTTGGGTTTTCGTGGAGGCTGAACCTTAACTGGAATGCTGTCTTTGAGTTTCTCAATACAGAAACACACAAGTAGCAGTTTCACCTCTATCTGTTTCTCCTTTTACCTCATTTGAGGACAGCGGTGAAGAAAGTACAAGGATTGCAAAAGAAAAACTAGAGGGAGGGTTAGGGAGGGTTGCTTAAGAAACTGTCTCAGAAAGACATGATACCTGTGGTTTAGATAACATGCCTGTAAGTGTTTAAATGTAAAATAGGAAAAATTCTGAGAAATCAACACCAAAATTTGTTTTTTATTGATTAACAAGCAGATAATTAACACATATTCAATTTAGAGACATTGGCTTTGAGTTGCAGAGTTAATGGACCAAGCATATGTGGCGTTACCTCAAATAAATTATAGTCTGCATGGTTCATGCATTTTTGCTAAACAAATAGCTTTCTGATCATGAAAAGAAGTGCAAATGCCCTTCAAGACTCATTACTCATTACTTAAAAGTAATCAGTTTTAGGATTTCATACACATGGTTGTTTAGGCCAAGGGGTTTTCAAACTTGGCTCTGGGGGGTGCTGGAAGGTCTGTAAGCAAAAAAAAAAAAAAGTGAAAATGTGAAGTATGTCATCTTTTATGTCACATTTTTAAAAATATATATATACATTTTATAAGCATTTTAAAATTTCTATTTAAAAGAATAGAATAAGAATAAGTTACCAATCAACTACAGAGGTGGCACAGAAGAAACCCAAAGTGGCTTCATAAATTCATGTTAAGCAGGCCTCTGGGCCACTAAGAGCATCGGGTTGGAGGTGCCGAAAGCGCCTCCCCCTGGGCGATTGAGGCTGGATGACTGGTTTGTCTGCTCTCGTTGCAAGGGCCAACAATGCTGCAGGACAGGCTGTCTCCGCCCTCCATGCCATGGCCATCCTGCAGGTCCACCAGGCCCAGGCATTAAAACAACTGCACAAGGGTGGTCCTGACCAATCGATGATACAGGAACTGCGACACGCCAAGGACTTCGCCTAGCAGTTCTCGGCAGTACAGACGCAGATGGAGGCGATAAAACACATCTTGCCCCATCTTGCCCCAGGCAGTCCAGCTGAACTGGAGTCGATTTGGGGAGGCTCAGGTAGATCTGTTTGCCTCCCAGGAGTCCTCCCACTGCCAGCTCTTCTACTCCCTCACCGAGGCCCCCCTCGGCAGGGAAGCACTGGCACACAACTGGCCCAGGGTTCTCCTCAAGTATGTCTTTCCCCCAGTGAGTCTGCTTGCACAGACCCTGTGCAAGATCAGGGAGGACGAGCAGCAGGTTCTGTTGCGCCGTATGCCGTATTGGCCCACCCGGACCTGGTTTACCAACCTCATGCTCCTCATGGCAGCCCCTCCCTGGAAGATCTTTTTTCTCAGGGGATGGGCACGATCTGGCGGTAGACCTCACTGGCCTTCCCCGGGCCGTGGTAGACACCATCACTCAGGCTAGAGCCCCCTCCACAAGGCTGGCCTGTGCTATGAGGTGGGGTCTGTTCGTTGACAGGTGTTCCCACAGAGATGTTCGATCGGAGTGATGCTTTCCTTCCTGCAAGAGAAGTTGGAGCTCAGGCTGTCCCCTTCAACTTTGAAAGTGTATGTCGCTGCTATTGCTGCGTATCACAACGCAGCGGATGGCTCGTCCCTGGGTAGGCACCACCTGGTCTTTTCGTACCTGAGAGGTGCGAGGAGGGTAAATCCCCCCCACACCGCACCTCTACCCCTATTGGGATCTTTCCGTAGTCCTCCAAAATTTCTTCGCTTAAGACCTCGCTACTGATCGCGCTCGCATCCATTAAGAGGGTGGGGGACCTTCAAGCCTTCTCTGTCAACGAATCGTGCCTCGAGTTCGGGGCGGCTGACTCTCACGTTATCCTGAGACCCCTGCCCGGCTACGTGCCCAAGGTTCCCACCACTTCCTTTCTGGACCAGGTTGTGAGCCTGCAAGAGCTAGAGGCAGACCCGGCCATAGCGTTGCTATGTCCCATTCGCACCTTGTGTGTTTACGTGGCTCCGAGCAGCTCTTTGTTTGTTTTGGAGGACTTAAGTTTAGGTTTCTGATGGGAGGCTGGCTCTGTGTCGTCTTGCTGTACCACTCCTCATTGGATCTATGCGCTATTTTTCCCAGTTGTTTCCTCCAACGAAACTCTGGGTCCTCCTTGCCCCGCGGTCCGGCCTAGTAGTTCGCAACTGTGCTCCGGCCGGGGTCTCCTTCGCTCGGCGGGCGGTTGTGGCATCATGTCTCAGTATATCTCACGGTTACGACCATTTTCCCCTTTCATATCTATAGCTAGCATAGGTATCAGTGATGCGCGGGTCAATGTATAAACAACCCGCACCCGACCAACGTTTTCAACTAACCCGCCCGCAACTCGGACCACAAAAAAAAAAAGAGAAAATATTGTACCCGACCCGCTTCCTGACCCGCATTTTTTAAAAGTAGTAAATGCTCATTGTAGCATCATTGGGCCATAGACGTAGGAACTAGGGGTGCAGGGGTGTGTCTAGTACTATATAAATTACAAAGGTTTTTCAGTTGTCCCCAGCCCCTGGGCTGCGGACCGGCACGGGTCCATGGGTCAATTAGTACCGGGCCGTAAAGAAAATATAGGTACATAATGTACATTATTTTCGTTTTATTTATTATCTGATAAATACGATGAACGATGTTTTATTTTGGAAAATTACCGGATTCTCTCTGCCACATCTGTGTATAACTCACTCTTGATGCATGTCAAGATGCTTGCCTCGGTCATATGTCTTGCCTACATCCGCCACACCACACTTCTGAAAGACGCGACACAACATCATCTTGTCAACACCGGCAAAAATAATTACAATGAATGTGTCGGGGGAAACGGTAAGGAGATATTTGAAATTTGAATGATTCATTAATAAACTAGGGTATTCTGAAATAGTGTTGCAAAGAAGTTGCAATCTCCTGTCGATGCACCGGAGAGAAATGCATCTTTACAAATTACATAGGCTAATGAAAGATTTTTTTTCTCGATTTGTTTTATTTTGTTATTTAATATTTTTGTTAAGTAATAATTAAAAGCTTTATATTTATATAATTTTAAATTGTTTCTACTGAAAAAATGTGAATGATTGCGCTGGCGCCTTCATGGCCTCAGCTTCCCCTCTCCGCAAAAAAGATTGGATAGGCCTATGCGCCTAACAGCACACATTTATTTGTTTAACATTTAAACTAAATTTGTTTTAATTGAACTGTTTTATATCTATAGATTTTATTTTAGACAAGTTGTGATGATTTGAGAAGGTAAACTGATCAAACAGAACCCTCATCCGCTGGCCGATATTCCTTACATTAAAAACAAAAACGTATATTTAGCGAATAAAATAAATGCTCCAAACGTTTTTTTCTAAATTAACTTATTAAAAAAACTAAACGAAATAAAAGCAATTTGGCATTGCATACAAAATGTAACTATTTTAATAGATGAAACTTCGAACTGCCTTGCACTTGCTAATCATCTTTATGTTATATTAGTTGTTCTTGCTGCTTTTGTGCAATAGATGAATAAAAATCTATTTGTTTTTAGATATTTAGTTTTCAGATATTTCTATTTTGCGGGAGTCCCGTGAAACATTTTATTTTCCCGCATCCCGCACACCCGAGTCTCTACCCGCCCGCACCCGAACTAGCCCATCAAGTTTTGCGGTAACCGGCTCTAATGGTCGTATCATTTTATTTTGTTGTATTCATCCGCCACACCAAAGTCCGTTCCGTGAAAATATTGTCTGACATTAAACCGGTCCGTGGAGCAAAACAGGTTGGCGACCCCTGGTTTAATTGACATCTTTATTTCAAACGACCCGACCGACCGCGACCCGAATATCATTAAAAATATTTTTGGATGACTCTTAACCGCGGATAACCGCGGGTGACCGCAGGCACCCACTCATTTTGGATCAACCCGCGCATCACTGATAGGTATGTCTTTCTTCTTTCCACATGACCAAGAGATCCTTTTCATTGTCCCCGCCCCCCGACAACTGCTCCTGCATCCCTGCTGGGCCCACCCAATTGGGCCCCCCAGGGCGTCGGGCAGCTTATGTGTTGAGCCCATTTGTCCTGACATGCTAGCCTGCCAGCATTTGGCCTCCACGTAACGTGGCTTTGGGATTGTGGCGTTGTCCATGTGTTGTTCCCATTGTAACGTCGTAGTAAAACGACTGAAGGGGAACATCTAGGTTACGTAGGTAACCCACGTTCCCTGAAGGAGGGAACAGAGACGTTACAATCCCTTTGCCACAATCCCGTGCCACCACCGGGGCTGGGCTACGGCTTGGCTCTTCAGCAGAAAACTGAATGAGTGTATGTGCATCTTATATACCCATATGTACGGGAGAGTGGCATTGTATGCAAATCCACTCGTCAATATTCATTGGCCCCTTCTCTTTAGCTCAGAGGTGATTGGTCACAGGAATGTTCCCATTGTAATGTCTCCGTTCCATCCTTCAGGGAACGTGGGTTACCTACGTAACCTAGACATTCTTCTGAACTTTCTATTCATCAGAGAAACCTGAAAAAAATTCTAATAGCTGTTTTCAACATAATAATAATAATAATAATAATAATAATAATAATAATAATAATGTTTTTTAGCAGAAAATCTGAATATTAGAATGATCTCTAAAGGATCATGTGAGTGGAATAATGATGCTTATTCAGCTTTGAAAGTATAGAAATAAATTACAATGTTAAAAATATTCAAATAGAAAACAGTTATTTTAAATAGTAAAACATTTCAAAATGTTACTGTTTTTGCTGTATTTTGGATCAAATGAATGCAGATTTGGTGAGCAGAAGGGACTTCTTTAAAAAACATTAAAAATCTTACTGGAAGTGATATAATATATAATATATATATATATATATATATATATATATATATATATAAAAAATAGGGGTGTAACGATACACGTATTCGTATTGAACCGTTCGGTACGAGGCTTTCGGTTCGGTATGCATTACAGACCGAACAATTCGATTCGTTGTACTAATCCTATTATATTTGGAAAATAAAAGAACTTGCAGTGTGTGAAATATGATGTTCTTAGTGCCACTGTACTCTACAAGGCAGCCCAAACGACGTAACAGACAAACTGATGTCTGCCTCTCCCACTCCCAACGAAAAACACAGTAGGTATGATGACAAAATTTTCAAACACCCCTAAGCTTAAAATGGATCACATGACTAGACAGAGATGAAAATTCCCTTTACAACGACACCTGGATTGTGAAAATCAGTTAAGGTTTGCGAAAGTTATGATATTTATAATAATGGGGAATGTATTAAAAAACTATACATTGATTACAATAGAAGTTCTGTGACCGAAAATGCTTATTATTCACACATTTTTGCTTATAACTTCCTCATTTTATCAGATATTTGCATGAAATTTGAATAGAATGTAGACATTTGTTAGTTCTTTCAAATGAAATCATGAAAATGTATTGTTTTAACTGGAATGGGCATCAGACCCATGGTAAATCACTGAGAACAATTATAATTAATATATATATATATTTTTTTTTAGAACGACGCCTGCAGTACATCTGACAGTGCGCTAATCTACCTGCCACAAATGTGACTACCCAATTTCCGCGATTTAGTAAAGTACGTTCTCCCCTTAGATTTCGATGAAATTTCATTAGTACCAAGATAAAAGCTATGTATTTATGTCCAACTATCTTTCATTAGTGTCCAAAACTTAGATGAAGCCCGCCGACCGGTTGAAAGCCACGCAAATCTTCCGAAAGTCGCGGTGACCTGAAAATACCTCGGGGCTGAAATCCCGAAGTGTCGAAAGCCAGAGGGGTTTGCACTCGACGTAGTTACCGTCGTATTCAGGAAAAACATACTCCCGCCAGGCGGCCAGGAGTAGATATTGAATGACACGCACACTAACATTAACCGCGCAGTCTGAAACACAGAATTGAGGCAGAATGTTCGCCGCGAGTGGCTGCTATGTCATCATACCTAAACACAGTACTCCAGTATAGGGCTATGCCAATATTCGGACGCGATGATATGCATATCTCGTCAGTAATGCCGGTTCTGTGATTAGTCGTAAATCTCATTCACGTGTTTATTCATACAGCCGCGTTTACTACACAGAGCCGTAGTTCACTGAAAAGCTACGCAGTTTCGCGTGCATTACCGGACTACGCAGCACCGGCATTACTGACGAGATACGTATGATAATTCGCGTCTGAATATCGGCACAGCACTACTCCAGTAGGGTTGTGATGGTGAGGTAGTTAGATTTTCCTTCTTTTCCTCGCTTTTATTCGCTTTTAAACAGCTTGTAAATGCCTGTTTTAGTTTCACTTTTGAATTAGCGCCAATTCCACGTCAATTGATTGAATTGACAACAACAAAACAGTACGGCAAACTCACTTATATTAAACATGGAATGATTCATGTATTAACAAACCAGTGCTTATTTGCTTAGCTTTTAGACTATAGGTCTAATATAAAATAACAAATTACTTACACAAAGTTCAAATATAAAACACTGGAGATCAGCAAATGGTGGAAGCTTCCAAAATCATCTAAGACTACGTTCCTAGCAGGGTTGCCAGGCTTTCACAACCAATCGCGTTTCGTGTTCCTTGGGTAAAATACAAGTTTTTTTTTGGCGGGGTTCCCCTGGTAAAATTAGCATTACAGGAGATAAATATTACGTTATTGGGGTTGCTTCGACCCACGTACATGAAATACAACCCGCGGCAACACATGTAAGGTAGATCAATTCAGCGGGAAAAAGGCAGATTTGGCAACACTGGTACGCACCAGTTTCCGTGGCCTTCACGTTTACTTTTTAAGACGCCGCGACACGCGTGACATCTTACGCCACTGTCGTTGTGCGCATGCGTTTCAGTTCATGAGCCACATGTTTAAAAACAATGTGAACAAACAAACAAAAAATCAGATATGAGCAGAAAATCGGAACTGAGCATTAAGGCTTGCAGTCTGAACGTAGTCTAAGATAAACAGCAAAAGTCTGAAATATTTTTAAAGCAGGCACTATTGTATTTCTTTTTGAAACTAAATATTTAGTTAACTTCACTGGTCAGCTCCACTCACTCTCTTCATGTGATAAATGAAATCTGACTCCTGCCACTGATCTAAGATGCATACTTCATGATGTTAGTTTTAATAAATAAAAAATGTGTACAAATTTCTTTCTTTTTTCTGTATCGAAAATGTACCGAACCGTGACACCACTGTGTCGTATCGAACCGTGAATTTTGTGAACGGTTACACCCCTAATATATATATATATATATATATATATATATATAACTTTGTTTTTTTTATATATATATATATATATATAATTCGGCTTTATCATTCAGAAAAGTGGTCCCTTGCAAGAGGATCATCATATTTTGGGGTCTTGGCATCCAAAAGCTACCAAACCTCCACATACATAAACTCCTAAATGAAAGCATGTAAGCATGCAAAATACGACACATAACAGCGGTTGCGATCAATCAAGATGCATGAACTGAAAATAGGCCTTAACTGATCTTAGGAGTCGAATTAGATAATTTCATAATGGAAGAAAAGAGAAGTGCTGCCGTTACAAGTTTGATTCATTTGAATTATTTGCACGGACCATCTGCAGTAATCCCGCTGATCTGTAACTTATCCCAACATGTGACTCCACATTCTAGCTCTGCCACACTCCAGCTGGTGAACTTCTTTTGACTGGTTTAGATGAAAATATGGGCCACCGTGCTGTAAGTCAGCTATGCTGTTTTATCTTAGCATGCGGAAGAGGATGTGTGTAATCAAATTTTAAATGAAATTTTGCATGTACATTTTCAAGTGTGAAAAGTCCGGCTCTTTGACACATGGCGTCTTTGAGGCGCTAGCTGACTTTTCCCCTCTTTTCTCAGAAATACTTGAGATGTGAGGTCTGAGTGACAGGAATGTGAGAGGTGATCACTCAGGCAGGAAGTATGGAGTGAAACTGCTCACTCGCTGATTGGCGGTTCAAAACACAAACGGCAGGCTTTCAAGCATTTTCTACAGCTTCGGTAATTCACACTATTATTTATGCTTGTTTTCATATTTCTACAATTGATTATGCATTGCACATAAAGGTCAGCATAGCTGTTGTTTGTCAATGCTGTGTTTGTACAAATCTTTATTTTAGCCTCAATCAGAGTGTGATTATTTCCATAAGAGAATACATTTGTGGATGGGTATTGCTCAACATGAGCAGGTGGAGGTCTAGCCAGAGGCATGCTGCCACGCTGACCCCCAGTAGGGATTAACATTGCACCTGCTTTACAGGAAATGGAGGGGGAGGATTTAAAATGGGAATGGGGGGAGAAGAGGCGAGCACCTGTGGACGTGGGTGACTCCGGAAGCAAAGGGAAACCCTTAGGATTAGACTCCATCTGCTCCTGGTTAAACTCAGCTTTTGCTGGAACCGCTACTAACTTTGCCTTTGACTTCCAGCATTGTTGAGAGGAGTTATGAGGAACTTTGTTGTCATACATTTTACACTACAGCTCTTATATTTTCATGCACATTTCAGATTATGAATTGGAACATTACTTCTTGAACAAATAGTATGACATTTTAAATAAATACATAAATAATGTACACAATTTAAATAGTCAAAAGAGTATACATTGTTAGAAAAAAAATCACAGTCAGTTTACAATAAATCATTCAATTACTTAATCAACCTACAAACCAAAATGTAGTAGTAGTTGTAGTAGTAATACAAATAAAAACAGTACATTTCTGTTTCTAAAGCTCAAGGTAGCCTTAATCATCATACACTCAATTAACCATTAAATTTTATAATAATAATAAATATAATAATTAAAATAAAGTATCAAGTACATTTCTGTTTCTAAAGCTCAAGGTAGTTTTCATCAACATACACTCATTTAACCATTAAATTATATTAATAATAATAATAATAATTCAAATAAGTAAATTTCTGTTTCTAAACGTCACGGTAGCATTAATCAACATACTTTCAATTAACCATCAAATTATATAATAATAATAATAATATTTGAATATTTTAATGAATGCCTACATTTCTATAGTTGCTTTAAAAGGCTCAGGATCACTCTGATCAACATACATTAAATTAAACAACAGTTACTAATTATTTGTTTTAAATAATAAATAATAACTATAAATAATAATTATAATAATTAAAATATTTTAGAAATTATAAATGAGTTATTTTAGTATCGATATACTATTATTTTGTTAATATTTTCTATATTTTGATTACCCTTTAATTTTAGTGAAAGTAATTTTGTTGTGTTTTTTTGTGATTTGTATTCTTTTATATAGATGTCTTTATCATTTTTTTTTCTAGTTTGAAATAATTTAGCACTGAAACTCTTTTATTTCGTCTAGTTGCAAAGCTTGTTTTTTTATATTTGTATTTTATTTTAAGTAATGTTTATCATAAAATAAACCATAAAAAATGATTTCTTGCAACAGAATAACCCTGCCATCAGATCTACTCATATCCATCCACATCATCTAGATATGAAATTGCTTACTGTGATGCATCCTTGTCATCACATAATATTTCCAAATTCCAACAACAAGGACATCTCTGGATTGAAATTTTGCTCATAAAATGATGGATCGAAGTCGTCAACCAGAGACTGTTGTTCTCTCTCCATATTTGGAGCATTGCCTGTTCCTAACTATCCCAAGTTGGACAGCTTAACGACGCTGTTACTCTTCAGTTGGATGTGAGTCTCATGGCCCAGCGCGAGTCCCAGCACGGCACTGCGGGTGTCGTCCCATTCTGCAAACATCATCCAATTCACCAGTTTATACATTCCACAAAAATTTCTGAACAGCACACAATTACAGATTTGGAAATAGTTTTCTTTTCCATCTCCTCCATTTTGTAGCTGGATGCCTTGCAAAGCTCTAACAGAACAAGCCTGGGCTCCGTCCAGTTTGGATATCTGGGATATCAGATGTCTCCTGCACATGTATCGCTCTTGTATAATCAAAGTCTGAAGCTGATAAAGGTAAAATGCAATACATTTTTGGCTGTGACCTGTCGGTCTTCGCAGATACGCTCTGGGTGTGCGCCATTTCCATTGCTCAGTGGGTTGTCTCTCTTTAGCCAAAGCAGTTGTAAAACCAAAGGAGTGTGCTATCAAATGAGCCTGACAGGGGCCTGATAAAAACAACTTTTGCCAGGGAGAAAAACAGAGCCTTGGCTAAGCTCACATAACTAATGTAGGCCTTGCATCTTGCGCTCCAGGATTTTAGACTTCTCGCTGCTACCCTTGGCAGACGCATCACTCGCGTTCACATAGGCAAAGGACCTCCGAAAGAGCACCAGAAATGTCTGCCAAACTGCTCACAGCTCAGTTTAAGGAAAACAGTCCAAAACTGCACTGAAACTCATTTCTTCCCACTGGGCTGTTAGTCAGGACCTGAAGTTATGTCAACTTTTCGGGAGATTTTTGAGAAAGGGGGAAAAAAATCACTGCAAATTTTGCCACTAATGTCTCTGGCCAACATTTGCTCCGACTTCATGTATTTTCATAGGACTTCGGTTTGGGGCCTGCAGCCGCCTTCCAGTCAGGACAGTGACTTTTGTAAACAAAGCGAGCGGGGATTCAATCTGGAAATACGCGACGGACTCCAGCTTGAGTTTGCTGTACTAGCGCGCTCCCTGTTAGCATAACAAACAAAAGTGTTTGTTGCTCATCTGAGAAACCGTAACTCAATCTGTTGAAAACGTAAGGATCGTAATTCAGCCGAAAGTTCCCAACGCTAAACGGCATCTATTCTTTGGTAATGAGTAGATGAAGATGTTTGTTTTTCAGAACAATCGAACAGCCTCGCCCGCTCCGTCTGTGTGTTTGACACTCGGCATGGAATATGTAGCCTCTCTTCCTTTTTAACCGTTTCACCAGTTGCAACGTGGGCTTTTAAGATTCACAAGTATTCCCTCCAGAGTTCATTAATCATTTAATCCCGGTATCGGCGCCTCTCCTGTACGAACATCTTGCTTTAGGTACTTTTATTCCTTGTAATAAAACTTTAATGTGGTATCCTCTATATATTCAAGTTCAGGCATCAATATTTCCTTCTTTAAATACTTAATGCACAGCCTGCTTCATAGCTTTCAACTTTTAAACATGAAGAGCGCAAAAGTCGGAGGCTCAGATGTCTAACTCACTGAAATACTTTCATGCTAAAGATCAGATATTGAGTATAATCATATGTATAATCACATATCTGCTGCAAAAATAGCCCCTTCACCTGCAGGCTGCGAGGATTCACATTGACGGATCTGCTGGTTCTGGAGGTATTTGGCAGCGTGTTTGCGGATGTGGCCTGTGGCATTCAACATGATGTTCTTATAGGTTTTCTGTGAAGATAGTCCATCATTCAAGAGCATAAAGGGCCCTGCAGGGACTCACCCCTAGCAAGCTCTCAATCCATTTATGCATGTGAGAACAGTCTTAACTGTGGGCTTGTTGATTTATTTTTTTTCTGCAGTGTAGAAAATGTATGCACTGATTTCCTTTTGGCTTAGATGATAATTTACAAATAACATGATTGGGCTAGAGCCTCACAGATGGGTAGAGAGGCCATGCCAAAAATACAGTATTTTATGAACTATTATTACGTTATAAAATAACTCATTTCTATTTCAATACATTTTAAATTTCTATTTATTTCTGTGATGGCAAAGCTGAATTCAGTGTCACCTGATTCTTCAGAAATAATTCTAATATACTGATTTGCTGCTCAAGAAAACAGTTGTGTTGCTTAAGATTTATGTGAATACTGATATTCAATGTTTTTTGCTCCCTAGAAACCTATAGAAAGTTAAAAGGAACAGTATTTATTTCAAATAAGCAGTTGTATTTGAGCAAAATGTGATACTTTTTTTATGATTTATTTTTAAAGTTCAAATGAACATCATTAGTAGAACATTTATAATGTTACAAATATTTGTCACTTTTGATCAATTTAATGCATCCTTGCTGAATAAAAGTAAAACAAGTTAAAATTTTATATACATACATACACACACAACATTCATTTTTTCCTCTGAAAAAAGTTTTGCATTTTACACTAAGGTTCAATTTGTTGCATTATTTAATGCAATTATTAACATGAAATGAACAATTCAATACTGAATTAATTAACATATATTGAAACATGTATATGCAGACATTAAGTTACATGAATATTTAAGAACATGGATTAACAATGAACAACAGTATTTTTTATAAATGAACATTAACCTAGATTAATACAAGCAGTTAAAAACTGTTCATTTTTGGTTGAATTTTTTCCCCCCATGTTTTAAGCATAAACCTCTAAAGTGTGCAGAATTGGGAAAGTTACTTTAGAAACGTAATAGGTTACAGATTAGTTGTTGAACTATTTAAAATGTAATAGTGTAACCTTTTTGTTAATTACTTTTTAAAATTAATGTAACTGATTAGTTTTTGATTACTTTTCTACATTTCTAATGAACATTTTCAACTGATAATCATCTTGAAACATTTAAAGCAAGCAGGGTTAACAATAATTTAATTTTAAAGCACAGCCATGACCAAATCAGACTTTAGCACCCGTTTTTACTTTGAGGTCGTTCTGAGGTTAAATACTGATTTAAAATCATAACAAGATATAGTTTAATAGCTATGGTACTGTTTTTGAAATCAAATCTTTGCATAGCTGCGATATAAAACACTGGCATCTAACAATGCCTTGGAAAAAAACGAATCTGAAAAAATAAAGCATATACATAAACCCAAATCATTATCAAATAAACGTGTCATAAACTCCCGAAACACTGATGTTCATTTGGAAATAAATCAATCGAATCTGTATATGTGTGTGAAAATCTGCAGATTATTTTCATAAGTAACTGTAATTTAATTACACATCTTTTTATCATTCTGTAACAGGTTACAGTTACATTTATTTATTGTGAAGTATTATTTGTTGCACATTTATTTATTTGTAACACTTTATTTTAAAGTGTCTTTGTTACACGTTACCTACTATTATAATAACATTTATAATAGTAGCATATAGTAAGTACATGTAGTTAATTAATAATTCTCAGTACTTAAATGTATAATTACACTGTAACAAGGATGTAACTAGTTACTCCCCAGTACTACAAGTGTACATGTTATCCCACAGTGACTTTGTCTCTAAAACAGTTTGAATTTCATTACCCTCAGCTGTTAACAGACTCTTCTGTGTCAGGATGTGTTTTCCCAAGTAATCGTACCTAATCACGAATCACAAATGAAGTAATTAACAAACCTACGAAGAGCTCAGTGCAGGTCATGAACATATTCATTAACAAATTACACCTTGTGTTCGCATCACGTATATTCATGCCTCATGTGTAATTGCATAGGACACACCACCATTTGCCCCATGTTTGACTGGGCGGGTAAAAGTTACAGAGCGTGTAATTTGCAGCTCAACAACAAATTACATAACCACTTATCCCACTCCACCGTCCCTGTTACACAGACAGGTAGAGCCTGCAGCTGACAGCGGCCTCCTGCGACTCAGCCTGCCGATGCTGGGAAGCTCTTTTCTTGCCTCATTGAAGCAAAGACATTGTGGATGACATGTTTCACCTGGCACGCGTCAGAGTCTGGCAGACAGCCGTGGCCAGTACACCTGAGGCCAGCGCTCCTGGATCACTCGCTCTCTCTCAGTCTCTTTCTCTCTCTCTGGCTCGCTCCGTGTTTGATCTAATGTGACATCTTGAGGGAATACCCAGCATGCTGTTATGTCTGCTCTATTACCGGCTGAGTGCCTCAGGTTTACCTCTGTGACTCTGTGTGTGTGTGTGTGTGTATTATCTTGTGCTGTATTTCATCTACATCCAAGTAGCAGAACTTACAGTGTTTGGTGCTCTGTGTTTAGTTTGTACATCTTATATAGTGTATTTTTTAATATTTACGGATATTGTATTTTTTTTTTTTAAATTTATATTCTATAAAATGTATATCCCCTTAAAATAATTAATAAATTATAATGTATTATGAACATTATAATATAAAATTTAGTATAATTAATATATAAAAAATATATCAATATAAAATATATATTAATGAGGTAGACTATTATGTTAAGGATGTAATGTTTAGAAATTACATTATAAAGGCTATAAATATACAGTTTAGTACAATATAAAAATATAATACATACATTTCTGATCTCATGACAAAAATGTAACTTTTTAGCGAGACGCGAAATACGTACCAATAAATACAAATCACTGCAGTTTCTAATAGAAATGAACACTAGGTGTGATAAAACGTTGAGCACTTGTAATCATTTTCGAATCTTATGAAAAATGACTCACGATGAAAGAGCTGAAAGATGAGAGATCGAAAAACAAGCTAAGATGGCATGCTTGCGATTGCATGTTTATGTCACATTCGTTCTTTTGTTCATACTATTGGATAGGTGGGATTAGTTTAAAACATCACAGAGCATTAGAGTTATAGCACCACTCAATAGACATTTCAAGTCAGAACTGCGGTGACGCATATAAAGCTAGCGTACCATATGTATGTTCATCTGTTCCGGGGGGGGAAAAAACATTGGGTTACTGCCTCTGGACTTTTCTGTTGAAAACTGCAGTGATATGTACTTATTGGTACATATTTCGCGTCTTGTAAAAAAGTTCCCACAGGTATATTTTCGTCATTTAACCAGGTTGGCAACTATCATTTTTATTGGCCCACTTCCTGTGGTCTTTTACCTCCAGAAACTCTCAAGGGAAATGCCTCCACCCCTCTCAGTTTGGTGGCAGTGGTACAGGCCATTGACTCTTATGTGTGTGTGTGTGTGTGTCCACAGGTTGTGGTAATCTCTCCTCATCGTTTCCAAACTTCTTTTGAGGCAAAGTCTATTGGAATGGTCGGCGGCTAATGACTCAGATCTTCAGACTGGCAAAAGATTAAAGTGTCTGCAAAAAAAGGAAGTTTGAAGTTAAAACATGAGTGGTCAGAATGTTTGGCAAGACAAATGTTAGACAATGTTACATTTGAAGCGCTCAAAAGGAAAATGATGAAAAGATTTATTTTTTTCTCAAAATATCTGACTGTCCATCGCAAAATGCTTTAGTTCGCAAAGATAAATAGAGCTGAGTGAGAACCAAAAATATCAACAAAAACCCAGTGCAGAATCTGCAAAATGTTAATTATTTTACCAAAATAAGAGAAATCATACAAAATGCATGTTATTTTTTATTTAGTACACCCCCAGCTGTTAATGCATTGTATTTCGTTCTGAAGCATCAGTGAGCATTTGAACCTTCTGTAATAGTTGCATATGAGTCCCTCAGTTTTGCGAAAAAGGATTTTTTAAGTCCTGGTGTCCTCTACAGAGGACGTAGCATAACATATGAATCAAATATATAATAAAAAATAATAATTATATATATATTTTTTATTTTTATTATTGCTCTAAACAATGTAATGACATGAAAAAAACTAAAAATAACAAAAACCCTTACCCTGGTAAGTCAGGAGGATATAGTCCTTGTTGAAAAGGGTTCAAATACACAAAAATGAAAATAAAACAAAGAATTTGTGGTACCTGAAGGGTTTTTCTGAAGAGCAGCGGGGCAGTTTAACTGTTCAGGACAAACAAGGGACTCATGAACAACTGTTACTTTTTGCAAATTGTGAAAGGTGTATGTAAATGTTTGACTTCAACTGTAAATTCTAAAAAATCTAAAGGGAAAGTTCACTCAAAAATAAAAATTCTGTCATTAGTTTGTCTCCCTCATGTCGTTTTAAACCCGTAAAACCTTCGTTCTTCAGAACACAAAGTAAGATATTTTTGATAAAATCCGAGAGCTTTCTGACCCTGCATAGGCAGCAACACAATTACCACATTCTAGGCCCAGAAAGGTATAGTAAGGACATCATTAAAATAGCCCATGTGACATCAGTGGTTCTGTAATTTTTGGAACCTATGAGAATACTTTTTGTGCGCAAAGAAAACCAAAATAATGACTTTCTTCAACAATTTCGACGCGCGCACACATGGACTGATGTAGTCTTAACCTAATGGCTCTTTAACAATTCAAATTGCAGTGTTCAAATACAGATCATTTCTCGTCCAATCACAGTTTTAGCTCCTTTTTACTGTGCAAACGGATCATTAAATGAGTGCTCTTCACTAACCGTGGGTATTTTACATTGCTATTATCATTTGGTGCACAATACCTTCCCAATTCATTTTATTTCAAAGTGAATACAGTGGCACAGATTTAAAAGAGCATCGCCTTCCTGCTGAGAGAAGTCCATATGTTTCAGCGCAGGTCTGCATAACCTCATTTGTAGCTTCTTGTCCTGTTCCTTCATGAATAATTCAAGTACGCCGATAGCAAGTGTGATGTGCGTGTCTCCGTGTGCGTGTGTGTATTGTATGCGTGGAGGAAACGCTCTGTCTGAGGAGCCCTTGCCCCAACTTAGAGACCTCCAACTGTGCTGCCGAGCATCTCGGTATCGCTGCAGATGAAAGTCTAGAGGCCTGTGTGTGTGTGTGTGTGATCTGACATTGAAGATATGCTCTTGCCTTGAGCAAAGTTCTTCCCCTCTTCTCGAATGCAACCGAATCCTCATGAGAACGTCATATTCAAATAATGAATACAAACACAATTGCGCTTGGCAGATCGCATAAACAAAGTCAGAAAACAATCAATAATTGATCTCGCAATTATATCTTGACTTATGACAATAGGAATAATCAAGTCGGATGGAGAACGAGGGTGGCAGTTGGAGTCAAAGCCAAACGTGTTTAAAGGTGTTAGATGTTAGGTAGAAAGGTCAAATGCTGCAACTTTTTTTGACCTGAACACTTTCCTTGGGCTTTTGACCTTTCAAGATGAACCAGAGAACTTCTTCAGCTCATTAGGGAGCTCAAATCTAACACAAAAAATCTGCCTGGTGAATCAATAGTAGCAAAAACGAGTGGCCCGGCGCACACGAAAAACAGATTCTTGTTATTGTGCAAAACACAGACCTTGGGCGCCAAAGTATGTGGAGCAGGCCAAATAATTCCTAAACATAGAGCGCTACAACCCGTTTTGACAAACAAGAGCCAAGGGATAGAGGAACGTTTGGGGATGCATTCCACCGGACGTGTTGAGATTCTCCTTGTTATTTAAAATTTAAGGAAGAGTGCGGCACCTTTCTGTAATACGGAGCAGATGGTAGCAAATCGAGTCCTGCTATTGCCATCTGTGACGAGCAGGTGTCTGCCAATTGTGTCGGAAAATGGGATTCGGTCCAGGAACTACCTGACCGAAGACAAACACCCTGCAGGGAGTACTTTGCGTGTTTATCCTCTAATATTCAGTATCTTTTCCCTCGGACCTTAGCTTTGTCTTTTACTATCGTCATTTAACATCTCTCTCTGCTGTAAAGTCACTCCTTTCTCCTCTCTTTTTCCTCGGCCCGCTATTCTAAAGGAGATGGGGTCGCCTCGGAGTCCAGAGAGGGCAGCACAAGTGTGGCATTGTGGGCCAAAGGAGAGACGGCCATTGTTCCTGCCCGCTGCCTGCCACAGCTGTGCACGAATAAGAGCAGGGA
This sequence comes from Cirrhinus molitorella, assembly GCA_033026305.1. Lineage (NCBI taxonomy): Eukaryota > Metazoa > Chordata > Actinopteri > Cypriniformes > Cyprinidae > Cirrhinus > Cirrhinus molitorella. Next base: position 22,292,806 of record CM065122.1, on the reverse strand, counting down.
CAAACCACAACATATATCAATGTGGAGGCTGTGAGGGATGGTCCACGGGTGTCCACACTCAAAGAAGCCTAGTGTCTTTCAACTAAAAAATGCCAAAGGGCGCACAAATCACTCAAGGTGACGCTTTTATTGCTTTCAATCCACAGGAGGAGACAAGAGAGCTAGTAAAAGGAACAGACTCCTGAGGAATAGGAAATGCATTTGTGTGAGATATATTATCTGTCTATCTATGCATACATGCATATCTTAATTTCCACGTACTTCAATTAAAAAAAGTTCAGTTGCTGCTTTACAGTGGCTGTCCAAGTAATTTCAAATTAAATTATATTAAACTTAAATTTAAGAGTTTAATCTTATATAATAAAGTACATTTCATAAGATTTCACTACAACTGGAATACTTATTGAATTATACTTATATAAATGCATTTCTTATTGAATTATACTTACATAAATATACTTTGTATAAATATATAAAAAATATATAAATATTATATAAATATACTTACATTTAATAAAGGCATTATTAAATGCATTTCTTATTGAATTAATAATCAATTAATAAATATGCTCATTAAATACAATATTAATATTCTTCTTCTTCTTCTTCCATATTTGTTTTATTTATATATTATATATACAGGAAAATATATTAAACATTTTTATATATATAATAATAATAATAATAATAATAATAATAATAATTACTATTATTATTATTATTATTATTATTATTATTATTATTAAATTCCATAAGAATTCCCTACTACTGGAATACATTTCTGCTTTTACTTTGACATTAAAAAAATAATGAAAACAATAATTGTAGTCTTTTTTGTGCTTTCTTTTTGTGTTTTTATTTTCATTATTAAAAAATAAATATATATTTTTATTAAACATTGTGTAAATTCCAATTAATTATAAAAAAAAAAAAAGATTTCCAATTAATTGCCTGAATTGATTAATTAATTGTTATATAATCTAATTGCATAAATACTTGCAGCAAATCAGAATATTAAAATGATTTCTGAATGATCATGTGACTGGTGTAATGATGCAAAAAATGTAGCTATGAAGTCACCGGAATAAATGACATTTTAAAGTATATTCAAATAGAAAGATTTATGTTAAATAGTAAAAATATTTCAAAATAGTACTGCTTTTGCTGTACTTTGGATCAAATAAATGCAGGCTTGGTGAGCAGAAGAGACTTCTTTAAAAACATTAAAAATCTTACTATTCAGAAACTTTTGACTGGTAGAGTAAATGTCAAATAACATGCAAATTGGGAAATGCAAGTGTCTTATCTATAGCCAGATCTAGCAAATGATCCTACTGTGGAAGAAGTAATTTGTACATTTTCAGCCTGGAAGTCAAAAGAAGGACCTTAGTATCTGTGCTGCATTTTACATGATTCGACATGAAACTAAGTAGAAACATCTCACACTCAACAGGCCACTGCATCTAGGCTAGTCAATGAACTGGAAGGAAATTGGACATGGTATCTGCAGGATATTGGCAGCGGGCAGAGCTCCCTGTGATCACGGCTGAAAATGAACGGCGCAGGGGCAAGTTGGTCGCAGCATGTTCACCCCAAGCGTGCCCTTTAAGAGCTGTGAGTGCATTTATCGCTGCAGGAGCGCCCTAAGTCCACACTAAGCTTCTCTTCCATAACATACAGAATTAGCCCTCACTCCTCGCTCTTTCTCAAGCTCCTCTTGTGCTCCTGTTATTAGCTACTACCGCTCTGGACAAATATTGTGGTTGTAGAGTCAGAAGAGATATCCGTCTCACAAAATGAGCAAGATAGGGACAGAAAGAGGTTAGGAGCTGTGCTCTCGGACAGGAGGGGAGAGAGGAGCAAGCACATTAAAGGCTAATTTTCTTGAAGTCATGTCAACATTTTTTAGCTATTAATATAAATAACAATATCATTCAAAAGATTTTTTTAAATGCTTTTGAAAGAATATTGTGAAATATTAGTATAAAAAATTGTCTTTTCTGCTAATCAAGGTTGCATTTATTTGATTCAAAATACAGAAAATCAGTAATACTGTAAAATATTATTGCAATTTAAAAGTGTTTTGTAATATACTTTAAAATTTAATTTATTCCTGTGATGCAAAGCTGAATATTCAGCATCATCAAGTCTTCAGTGTCACATGATCATTCAGAAATCATTCTAATATGCTGATTATTAATATTTATGATTTATTATTGTTGGAAACAGTTGTGCTGCTTAATTATTATTATAATTTTTTTTGTAACCTTGTGAACATAAAAGAGCAGCATTTATTTAAAACAGAAATCTTTTCTAACTATATACACTACCGTTCAAAGTTTGGGTCAGTTAATTATTTCTTTCTTTCTTTGTTTGAAAGAAATTAATACTTTTTTCAGTACTTTTTTCAATACTTGATAAAAATTGAAAGTAAAGACTTATTGTTAAAAAAGATTTATATTTTGAGTTAACACTGTTCTTGTTATTCAGCAAAAATAAATAAATAAAAAAAAATCTGAAAAAAGTATCACAGGTTTCAAAATAATATTAAGCAGCACTTAATATTTTCTGTTTCCAACATAAATCTGCACATTAGAATGATTTCTGAAGGATCATGTGACACTGAAGACTGGCATAATGGCAAATGATAATTCAGCTTTGCATAACAAAAATAAATGATATTTTAGAGAATATTAAATAGAAAACTGTTCATTTAAATTGCAATGATATTTCATAATATTAATTTTTCATTATTTTTGATCAAATAAATACATTTTGGATGAGTGCAAAAGACTCAATCATGCAAAAACATTACACATTCTTTTTAATCCCAAACTTTTAAACGGAATAGCATCTTAAATTCTATATTATTTTTTTCTATACTTGGAACTATGTATATTGTTATTGTTTTAGTGTAACACATATATGGCTACTTTGTATACTTTGCATTTATAATATAATTTATTTTAAACACTAAACACCCCAAAATGACAATTTTGTCATTAATCACTTACCCCCATGTCGTTTCAAACCCGTAAAAGCTTTGTTCGGACTTGGAACACAATTTAAGATATTTTGGATGAAAATGGGAGCTTTGTGGCTGTCCCGTTGACTGCCAAGTAAATAAGACTGTCAAGTCCCAGAAAAGTATGAAAGACGCTGTCAAAATAGTCCATCTGCCATCAGTGGTTCAACCATAAGAGAATACTTTTTGTACACAATTTGTCAACATTTTGTCTCCTCTGCATCACCGTAGCGCCATTTTGGAGAGTATCCACTGGACGCAAACCACGTACGCTGTTCTCTGTCAGCTGCGTCACACGGATACGCTGTTTTCATTCGAATCAAAGCATAAATAAACTTTGAAAGCGTAAACCGTGTGCTGCAGCTGACAGAGAACAGCGTACGTGGTTTGCGTCCAGTGGATACTCTCCAAAATGGCACTGCGTTCATAGTAGGAGACAAATTGTTGAATAAAGTCTTTATTTTTGTTTTCTTTGCATACAAAAAGTATTCTGATAACTTCGTAAAATTATGGTTGAACCACTGATGGCAGATGGACAATTTTGACGACGTCTTTCATACTTTTCTGGGCCCTGACAGTGTTTACTTTGCAGTCAATGAGACCGCCACAAAGCTCCCGGTTTTCATCCAAAATATCTTACATTATTTTCCGAAGACAAACAAAGCTTTGACAGGTTTGGAACGACATGGGGGTAAGTGATTAATGTAGTAACCCTTTAAGGTTGGATGTTAATAGTACTACACTGACTTCGCACAATGATAAAATTAGAGCTAATCTAATATAGAAAAATATATATTAGATACATAATGGGTTGGTGAAATGAATTCATTATACGGAATTTATTGATCCAGCATCACAATGCACCAGAAATAAGGACTTACACATAACAACACAGTCTCTAAGTGGGTTTCACTTGATAAATATATATATATATATTTCTATTTATTCTAATGTCATTTGTGAATTGAAATCTTAATCATCTGCTAAAAGGGCTTCTAAATACATGCATAACAAAACGGTGATGTTCAGAACAATGTTTCAGTGGCAGATGTTTTAGCAGGGGAATGAACAGATTTTTATTAATGTTTATTGCACCTGACGATGACTGCATAGGAGACTAACTCTGAAATCACATGTGGGACATCTGAGAAATACTTTTCTTACTCTCAGATTTCGCTGTGTTCTCCTGATCAACTTTACGACTAGCATTATATGCATATGATACATCAATTGATCTTGCCATTAATGCCTCTTAATCAGGTTTGCTTATACATAATTTATCAAGTTTTTGCAAGAGCTTGAGATCCTCATCTGCGGATGTCACCTTTGAGCTGTGTTAAAAGCGGCCTTTGACACTCATCTGGCCATGCGTACGATAGCGAGCATTGCATTATGGGAGTGGAATCTTGTCAACAGGAAGTTGGATTGTCCACAAGGCCTCGCTCTGTCATTTAAACAGCCTCTCCGTTGTGATACGCTCCTCTGTCCATGTGTGGAAAAAAAACAGCTGGACATAAAACCTCTGTGTGCGAGTTTGTGCGCGAGCATGTTTTACTCTGCGAGCGCCACGGATAATGGTGCGATCCTCTTCTACCCCCCGAGGATGCACTTTGGCTAAGGAACGGGGACCGGGGACAGAGGGGAATCACAGAAAGCGTTATGAATGTGCGTTTGATTTCATACGCCACAGGGGTCCGCGGCACAGTGGGCCACTTGTTGTGCGGCCGCCCAGATGTGCACCCGCCCGCTCGGATGAGGTCCCCCCTCAAAGACGCCCTGTTAGTGCTGCTGTCTGGGGAGACAGTGAGGGGCCCTATCCTCACCTCGCCCTGAGACCGACATACACACACACACACACACACACACACACACACACACACACACCTCAGAAATGAATCAGTCCTGTACCAGGCAGAGCAGCAGTGTGAAGGGAAGATTCAATCATTCCAGTGTTCGCGTTTGATTGTGTTGAAGTGCTCGACTGGCAGTGTGTGCTGTATAAAGACGAAACGTGAAAAGAGACACGATATATGACCCTGTGTCTGTAAGGGTTACATACTGGGAGCGAACAACAACATATATGTTTAAGAACAATGAATAAGTCAAAGCATACATCCTTTTTGTGGACACGTGGCGATGAGGATGTAGGTTGTCTGCCAGAGAAATAAAAACTTAAAGGATAGTGTTCCTCTGTGTTAGGCCAGTGGGAATCTCATATCTTCATATATTTACTCTGCACAAGTCTTTACTGTTTTGTGAAGCACAAAAACACTTGTGTTAAGATGGCCCTGGACCACAAAAACAGTCATAAGGGTAATTTTTTAAAAATTAAAATCAATTATTTTTCCATTGATGTATGATTTGTTAGGATATGATAATATTTGGCCGAGATACAACTATATGAAAATCTAAATATTGAGAAAATTGCCTTTAAAGTTAGCAGTGCAAATTACTAATCAAAAAATAAGTTTTGATATATTTACAAAATATCTTAATGGAACATGATCTTTACGTAATTTCCTAATGATTTTTGGTGTAAAAGAAAAATCGATAATTTTGATCCATACAATGTATTTTTGGCTATTTCTACAAACATACCCGTGCTACTTAATAATGGTTTTGTGGTCTAGGGTCACATATATTTTGCTTTAGTGTGTTAACAGTTCTAGATTCTCAAACATTCATTTAGCCTTTTGCAGATATTGTAATAAAAAGTTATTTGAGATTCATAAATCCACAGAAGAACTAGAGCAGCTTCTCCAAGATGCTTGGAAGAAACCTAACTGTCTTGAAAGAACATTTTCACTTCTCAGACTTAATTTTTTCATACTTTTCACTGTAGTTTACAGGTAGGTTGTTTTAAGTGTCTTGGATATGTTTGCAGATTTCTTCTATAGTTTATGCCTGTCTTGTTTTTATGTCTCATGTAATACCAGACTGATTTGATGATGCTGAGATCAAATTCATATAAAAATATCATTATTATCACTACTGAATGTTTAGGAATGTAAAGGAATGTTTAGAAATCTAAAATTGGTCATTCCTATTGACACACTGAAGCAAAAGATTAAAAATAACTGTCTTATTTTTTATTTATTTTATTTTTTATTTTTTGTGAAGCATCCAATGTGGCAATGTAAAAATACTGATAAATTTTGCTTTAAATATACAGTAAAATTATGCAATAAACTTTAACTAAACAAAAAAGATATTTTTATGGCACAAAATAACGACTTTATTCTTCTCTTCCGTATCAGTACACATGGACTATTTTAATGATGTCCTTACTACCTTTCTGGGCCTTGAATGTGTCAGTTGCATTACTGTCTATGCAGGTTCAGAAAGCTCTTGGATTTCATCAAAAATTTCTTAATCCGTGTTTTGAAGATGAACGAAGGTCTTATGGGTTTAATTAAAATTCAGTTTAATTAATGACACAATTTTCATTTTTGAGTAAACTGTCCCTTTAAGCTTTTGGTTTAGGAACAGTTTTTACAAAACTTTACAAGGAAAGATTGGAAAGGAAAGGACGAAAAAATGGGGATGGAGCTCATCAAACACATGAATGCAGAATTAACATGATACACCTGACAGTGAAGCACAGAGAGTTTAAATTATGGGATGCCAAAAGTCATTTATAGCAGCGGGAGTGTTTTCACATTCTCTTTTATGTGGGTTATTGATGTGGAGCTCCTGTGAGAAAGAACAACATTGTACCTCCAGGTGTGACAAGATGCTTTTGTGTTTTGCAATGATTCCTTTGTCACACACCTTCCCAAAGGAAGGCTAAATGGCCAGTGTCAGGCGCTTAAAGGGGATGCACCCCACTGCTCTTCATTCATAACTCGATCAATACTCACAAAGGGAGGTTATCGATATGCCACACTTTCACCTAGACCAACGTAAGCTCATAAATGCAGCAACATGTAGGCCTCAACACACACACACACACACACACACACACACACAGTACACTACTTCTGCTGAAAGAGTGAAAACACTAAATTCGGCATGTTGATCTTGATAATTAAGAAATTATTCTTGCAGGGCTGTCAATAGATTACAAAAATGTTCTCAAATTTTCAATGTGCTAAAATACACAGAAAGGGTTCTGTCGATGAAAATCTGTAATTCTATATCTAATTTAATCTTTGAAATAAAAGTTTTAGGTGAATTTAAAACAAAGCGATTTATAATTTGTTAATAAAATAAAAAAATATAATAAAAATAAAATACCAATAATTATGATTTATTAATTAAAATGTATATAAATAAATACAAATACAATTTATTAATTTATTTCAAGAAATTTATACTTTTCATAAAGGATGTACTGAATTCAGCAAAAGTGACTGTGTTATAATACTACAAAAGATTTTTCATATGCAGTTCTTCTGAACTCATTCTCATTAAATCAGGACTCATTCATTAAAGAGTCCTGAAATAATATACACTACCAGTCAAAAGTTTTTGAACAGTAAGATTTTAATGTGTTTTAAAGAAGTCTCTTCTGCTCACCAAGCCTGCATTTATTTAATCCAAAGTACAGGAAAAACAGTAAAATATTTCTACTATTTAAAATAACTGTTTTCTATTTGAATATATCTTCAAATGTTATTTATTCCTGCGATTTCATAGTATATTAATTCGATTTTAAAATATTACTGTTTTCCCTTTTTTTCATAAAAAATGCAGACTTGGTGAGCACAAGAGACTTCAAAATAATTTTAAAAATCTTACCAACCCCCAAATTTGTACATTAATTTAATAGTATAGGGTAATGTTCTGGGTCCAGTGCCATTACACACACTGATATCAACAAATTCTAGGTAAACTCAAGAGTTTTTTGCAAAGTGGAAGATATTTCAGTTTAGGAACATGACTGCATGGTTCATGTGGAAATGTAGTGTGACTGCTCTTCCTGGGACGTATAGTGACCCAGATAAAGAGAATGCATTATTGATGCACAACGAGGGGCCTTTTTATCTTTGCGATCAATTCGATGCATTCACTCAGGGTCCGTCTCTACAGTGCTACAGGACACCTGCTGAAGCTTTAATATCTGACCAGTCGATATCTGTAGCCTTTCACACCACAGAGAGAAAGGGACGACACTACAGTCAACTTCTGCCAGCTCTCAAACGATGGCCATGTAAAGCCGCACACTTTTGGAAATGTGGACATAGCGAAAGCCATTGCTCTCTGTGCTATCTGTAAGAAAGTGCAGTAATATTATGCAGATAAATCAAATTGTAAATGCACCCTATACTCATCAGCAGAAAAGAGAAATGAATAAATAAAAAAATACAACTGAGCTGGAATGACCGTTTGCATGAGCAAAATTCAACCCTTTAAGATTTGATCATGAATTTCTATCATGATAACTCTCAGAGAGTTTGGCATGGTAATGACAATGCCAATGTGTTTTGGTTTTGGCGGAATAGATCTGCTTACGCTGCTGCAGACTTGCTACTGCCAATTAGGGCTGGGTGATATATAATAATATTGTCAAAATTGTTTATGATATTCTATATATATCTCGATATGTTTGCATTTGTTTTTAAATAATAAAAAACATGATTTTCTTTTGCCACCATTAAAAAAAACAACAAAAACAGAACAGCTATTGTTACAAAGTAAATACAAAATGTTTATGCTCCACCACCATGAGCACAGTTTACCTCATCTAGTGTACTGATTCATTATAGGCTTTATATGTACAAATTAATACCAAAGACCTATGCACTCTCTGTCTACATTATGAAAAATATTATAACAGTGAAATTCCTAATAGTAATTCCAAATTGCAATAGCCTATGTTTCTCTATTCAGACAACAGCGGTTGAGTAAGTACGTTTATTCAGCGATCACAATCGCAAACAATACAGTCGATATCTCATAACGGAAGTCAGACTGGTTGAGTGACACTTTTATTTTGATGGCTAAACTCCAGCTTGTTTGTTGGTATTTTCAGATCGGCGGCAGCGGCGCTTCCGCGGTAAGAAGCAATCGCTTGCACATCATTGCCAGATTGCATAAAAAAAGCAAAACACTGGGCATAAAATGTATCTTTGTAACAATGAACCTCTGATTTGGGGATTTGAACTCTTGATATCTGGCAACCACACTCATGAAAACTCACATAGTAGAGGCATGTACAGCAGTCCGCAATAACATTTTCTCTAATATTCAGAGAGGTTTTTGGTAAAGTTTTTATTTTTTTGAATACAGTTTAGTCAACGAAATTGCATACTGATATAGTCATAGCTTTTGTTTATTGACCTATTTGTCATCCCATCTTCATCTCGTCTTAGTCATGGGGAAAAAAGTTAATCAAGAAGCATTTTTCTCTAGTCTCCATTTTGCTAATATTCAATATATCGCCCAGCCCTACTGCCAATACATCCATAATATGCTGCTGTGAGCATGTAAGAAATACTGCTTCGGCACACATAACACACACACACACACACACACACACACACACACACACACACACACACACATATATATAAAAACCATAGCATACATGATAGCAGATCTATACAGGTGGAGCTGGGGAAGGTGGAGGGTTTCTGAAGCAGCAAGCACAGAAAAAAAAAACAAAAAACAATCATGGCTGTGCCATGTGATAATGATGTCATTATGTCAGATTGAGTTTGACCTATCGGACTGCGCCATCATTATAAAATCATTTAGTGGGTAGCTACTTGCAATTGGGAGGTGGCTGTCCCAAACTCTAACCACTAAATTTCAACTTATTAAAATTATATTGCAATCATTTTTGCATTTTGTTCAGTTGTTGTTTTTAAAATATATATTGATTTTTGGTTTAAAAGTGAAGTTCAAAATAAGTGGCCTGCATTTTCATGTCACTACCAAAACAGTATTAGTCCATTGTCTAAGACTGATTTTAACTTTACTGCTACATTTATGATCAGGAAATATTTATGCGTCATTCTCTCTCATATCTACATGGTGAGTAGATCACCCGCCCATCATTTTGAGGTAAATCTGTGTGTAACTTTAAAGAATATCACTACCGAACACAATTTTTCAATAATTAAACACTTGTTTAAGAATCATTCCATAAAAGTTAGTTTCTACATGTGTACAGCTGTTCAGAACTGTGCTAGCTAACCCTGTGCTGATTAGCATTTTTGAGCTAGGTTCAAAAGTAACTCAAATTGTCACTACCAAAACATCATTGTTTGATACTGACAAAAGGGAACACATAATCCTTTATTTGGGGGAAATAAACCACATTTTTGTAGTTATGCAAATGTTTAGTATTTTAGTATGTTTTAGAACAGGGGTTCCCAAAGTAGGGGTTGCGGAACTACGAGGAGGGGTCACAAGACGATTTTCAGGAATCAAATATTTTTTTAAAGCGTTGGAAATAGCATAATTTACTCATAAATAAAAAAATATAAGTTGAATTAAAAATAAAACTGAGGCATGTTGCCCACCAATGTCATTAGGTAAGATTAATGTTCAAATGTAAGTAATGAGTAAATTACTATAAAAATAATATTATGGTTGTTAGACTGTTGTTTTCTTTTGTGTTGTCATTATGCTTTTGTCTGGATAGACCAATAAGTGCATGTGCGCCGTTTTGCAAAATGTTTGTATACTTTAACCACCTCAGAGGAAAGTGGGGGTCCCAAGGTAATAATGCTGTTATTTTGGGGGTCGTGGGCTGTTTTAGAATGAGAGTTAAAATTCTGTAATGTGATGTGGTCGTTACCAAAACATTGTCACTACCAAAATACAGCAAATCTCACAAATCCCATTTGAAGTATTGTTAAAATTCTGATTTATTTACCTCTAAAACTTTTTAACAAAATAGAAAAAAATGTAAGCAAAATCTTAATAGATTTAGACATTCCTTTATCCCCTCAGCTGTGAAGTTTTTCAATTTAAGGTAAGAACTTTTTAGGAAGGAAACTGTGTATGTTCTTTGTATTGTGAGTTTTGTTGTCTTATGTAAAATGCTTGTGTGCTGCAACCATTGCCTTCGGGAAATAAATAAAGATGAACTGAACTGAACTGAGGCCAATGTAACCCTTCTTATTAAATTATATATTACAGTGTTTCGGTAGTGACAAATTTGGGGAGAGGACAAATATTCCAAAACTTTCTGAAAATACTATATAAGAATTAACTGCACGATTACCAGAAATGTGTAAAATAAATTGCATACATACAAAATTTGTGCAAAAAGACGTTCCCAATGCTGGCTTTGAACCAATTCTGTAGAATGGCCTATAAATGCAATCATTTGCAATCACACATTTTTGCACAGCCATGTAAAACACAAAACAAAATAGTTCAAAGTAGGTACTTTTCATGGTATGTCATTTCCAAACAACCCAGCCATATACTTTAAAAAGGCAGTGACAAAATACTTTGTCTAAAGTTGCTATCAGCTTTCAAAATGTGAATAAAAATGTCCCACAAGCTTTACATTTTTCAGAAATGTTCTCCCGCGGGACAGGTTAAAGTGAAACGGCAAACTAAACAAACACGGCGGTACAGGCTTAAACATTCTCCTGTCTGAGTGAGTTGGCTGACAGGACGTGGAGAAAGGTTGCAGGTCTCCGATGAGCATATATGAGTACATATATTCACTGTAGGAATAATAATAATACTCCTTTTATTTGCTTAATGGCTATTATATGAGTGACTAATGACTGTTCATACGTGATACAGATGTGTGCACGACCTCATTGATTTCGATGAGCATGTTGTAGTGATGTATCGGTGACATCAAACAGAAGACATACTCCAAGATCTCTATTTATAACCATTAGCGGCGGCAGTGCCTAACCTAGGCGTGACCTTTGTCAATTAACTACTGTGCAGCGATTATAGCTGATTAGCCTGACAGTAAGCGTCTATGAGTCTCCGTAGTCATTAAACAGTGGCATTTCTCCCAGCAGCATGAGACCCGGCACTCCAGGCTAGCAGTGACGGATGACACGGTTCAGGGCTTTAGGGGGGTTTCGTGCGACCTTCGAAATAGTAAAGGGGGCAGTGTGGACGGTGTCTCTGTGTAAGTTAACAGAGCCAGTGATTCATGCGCTTTTTCCAAAGAGGCATTCTGTGAGCAACACAACTCTAAGGGCACTTGTAGATAACAACCTGAGCGTTGTCAGAGAGCACCATTGTTGGGGATTTGGACTGAAATTAGCCAGGACCTTTTGGTCATGTGAACTGACCGCAAGCACCAAAAAAGGTCCAAGTGTTCAGTGCTTGAATGCGTTTGAAATGCAACGCCGCAGAGTAGACGTGATGTTTCATCCTGCCGTGACAAATTGCGATCGGGTTAATAAAGATGATGCAATGATTCTGAAAAAATTGCAGGTTAACCCATTGAAAGCAGGTAAATGAAATGGTACAGAACATTTTAGATGGCTACAAGAAACAAAACGGAGTCATACGATTCTGAAACGGGAGCAAAATTCCATCGCATCTTTCAGGCCAACAAAGCGATAAGCACAGAAGCAAAGTGCGCAGCCAAACAGTGTCATGAGTAGAGTGAATAGGATTGCTCTTCTATCGCCTCTCTTCTCCCAAAACCGAGCTGACAACCTCCGGCGACGCTTTCCATTCAAGCTTAGCGGGAACACGTTTTCATTTCAATATCACTGAGTGGGCTGGGACGGCCTTTGATGTCTACCTAGCCGGTACCTTGTGGGTAATCTAGCCCTTGGATTAAGGCATTTCTAAAACGTTTTTCCCCTCCTCTCTTCCACGGCCAAGATTGCCATCACTGCCTCCGTAATCTTTTGTAACAGAAGCTAATGCAGAAACACCTGCCACACAAGCCGGGCACATCCAGTCCTGTCGTCGTAAGCAGATTACATTCTGCAATGCCAGGTATTTGAGGAATATTCATGTCGCTAAGTGCTTATGTAATGAGTCATAAAGCGCTATAGGCTCCCCCCTTCCCCCCCCCCCCACTCCCTTAGTTGTTTTTGAGTTGATCTCATCCCCATAAATGAGTGAGCCTTTGGGGCATTGTTTGGGTTGAAATCCCTGGCCCATGCCAAGAAGTGAAATTGCTGCGCCTCGGGGGTCTTGGAGACAAACTAAAGAGCCAATCCTCTGACTTGCTGTTGTTTCACTGGTAGTCTTGTGATGTGATGCTTATTAGGAGCATGATGTTTTGATAACAACTCCACATGTTATTAATCATATTAACAGGACACAGAAGACTACAACAGTTTGCAATTCAAGTAAATGTGCTTTTAATCACTTTAACATCTAGAATTCACAGTGGTTTATCGCTTACAGTAGAATCAACGAAATTGTTATTAGTAAAGTGACTGATAACAATTGCGTATACAAGACCATTCAAAATTTTGGAGCAAGAACAGAAATATGGTGATTATCGACTGTTTTCTAAAACTGTATTTTGTTTGGATATATATATATATATATATTAATATTAGGGCTGTCAAACAATTAAGCGCGATTAATCGTATCCATAATAAAAGTTTATGTTTACATACTATATATGTGTTTACTTTGTATATTTATTATGTACATATAAATACACACACATACATGTATATATTAAAACAAAATATTTATATGTGTATATATATATACACCTGTATACAATTTAGATTATAAAAAAATAAATATTTATGATATAAATCTAAAATATTTTTCCTTAATATATACATGCATGTGTGTGTATTTATATATACATAATAAATATACACAGTACACAAATATATAGTATGTATGTATATGATTAATCGCAATTAATTGTTTAACAACACTAATATATATATAATACGTATTTTATTCCTTTGATGGCACTTCAATCTTTAATAGCTATTTTTCCATCACCCTGTTTTTATGTGCGCCAAATTTTGAAAAAAGTGCCTTAATTCAGTTTTTATGCTCACTTAAGTGGTTTTTGACTTGTGCAAAAAAGGGTTTATGCTGATAACAGGAGATGGAAATGCTTTTCATGAATAAATTCTTCCATGCACATCAAAAAAGTCATGTGACTTTGTGCTATAGGATGGCATAACCTGACTAACCAGCGGTCCAGTCTTGTTGCACAGCATCTGAAATTATGTTATGGTCATTCTGAACTGCTTGACCAAAGTGTGAACACGACTGTGTTCCTAAACAGCAGGCATTCACCTTCGAAAGCAATGACCACATTCAGTGTTTCATCTGATACGCAAGTCATTTATTATTGTGAAATTATTATATTCAGGGGCTTCTCCTGCCTTTCTAAGTGATATTTAGTGGCAGTTTATCAGGAAGTGGCGATTTTGTTCTAGTTGACTTCTAAGGAAATGGTGCTTATTCGCACTTGCGCATAAGTTAAATTCACAACTTTGGATGGAAACCCAGCTAGTGTAATTTGTTGATTTGCTGTTTAAGAAACATGTATTATTATTAATGTTAAAAAAAAGAGTTGTGCTGCTTGATATTACTGTGGAAACCAACCTGATCTCATGACAAAAACATACCTGTGGGAACTTATTCTCAAGGAATATACGTCATGTACGTTTTGTGTTCATTGTTCGGTGTTCATTTTTTTCCTCCAGAACAGATAATGTATGTTTTATGCAACGTGGGTTTTGTATGTGTCACCACAGTTCTGACTTGAAATTTGTCCATTGAGTGGCGCTATAAGTCTAATGCTCCGTGATGTTTTAAAATAACATACCATCTGTACTACACCTAAACCTACCTGATAGTATGAATAAAAGCGAATATGACGTAAAAACGCAGTTGCAAGCATACCATTTTAGCTTGTTTGTTCAGTCTTTCAGCTCTTTCTTCGTGAGTCAAATTTTTGACGAGATTCGTACCCAAGGATTCCGCATCCTAAGTCCAGTCCTGTGCCGACTGAGCTCCTGAAAATCATAACTGTGTACAAAAACGATTACAAGTGCTCACTGTTTTACCACCTCTAGTGTTCATTTCTGGTGGAAGCTGCAGTGATATGTACTTATAGGTACATATTTCGCATATTGCGAAAAAGTTCCCACAGGTACGTTTTCGTCATGAAATCAGGTGGGTGGAAACCATTATACTATTATATATGACTTTTTAAAGTAGAATAGTATTTTATTGTTTTCTTTCTTGTTTTACTGAGAACTTTGAAAAATATTTTTATAACTATTTGTAGTGTTTTAGCCTGGCTTCTAACTTCCTAAGATATTTCTTTCATTTGTGACAAAAGAAGAGCAAAGACCAGTTCTTCGGGCACTGGTTATTCAAATGATGCTACACCATGTTATAACTCGAGCTCTGAGCTGTAGCCTAAATCTCAAGACATATCTCTTCTGCAAATCTGACACAGGAGGAGACAGAACTGCAGCAAAAGGAAATCTGGAACAAAAGTGAAGCCATCTTTTCAAACAACAGCCTGTGGCTCCTTTCACTTGGCATCTTCGCGACGCATCTGATCCTTTGCTTTGTTTAAAGCCAGAGCGTCTTTAAAAGTGGATTTATTTGTTTGAGGTTGTTTCTCTATTTATTTCTGTATTTACCAAGATCATCCAGTTCTGGGAGGGAGAGGGAATGGTGGGTTTTGTCAAATCCTAGAAGGTTTTTTGGCATGGGCACAAACACAACTTGATGACTTACAAAAGACAAAGATGGTTAGTTAGCGACTGTCTGCTCAGGGGTTGTTGTGATGGATCCGCTTCCCCGATCAAACCTACTTTCAAAAGTTCACCAAGAACACAGGCCTGTGTCTGAGGGAATGGCGCAAATAAATACTTAACGGAGACAGGAAACAATAACAGGATCTCCTTCATTTTGCCTTCAAGATTTATAAAAACAACAAGGTAGATAAGCCGGAGGATCAAGGGAATAAACAATTGTGCAATGGAGCTGAGAGCCATTAGATCAAATAGCTTTAATTACCTGATTACGGTGAGCTAGAGCTGACTAGCTTTCTCTGGAACGCTGGCTGCATGACTAAATTAGCGGAAGAGATAAGGTACAGCGCCAGATCTGCTCCACCTTACCTAATCTCAATCAGGTTTACCATCAACACTGCTGGTGACTCAGTAACTCTTGCATAAGTGTGGTGGAAATGCTGTTTTTCAGCTATTTTTGGACTGATCAAACCCTATTTAGATAAGGAGGGCCGTTACAGGATCTTTTAATGTTTAGGACAGACTTTGAGAACAGAACGGCTTGTTTATTAGGGATAATTGCTCTTTTATACTTTCCCATGATAAAGGCTGGCAGATCACATCAAGTCAACAGTAACTGGCAGTGACAGATCAAGGCTTAGAGTATGTTTTGAAAAGTATCAAAGAATTTCATTTGGACTCGTTCACATTAATCTCGTTGGAATACAATTCAGATGTCTAATGTTCATGGTAGAAAAGGTAACAGCAAAAGGGGGCACACATCAAAACGTAATCATGTAAGCACAAAAGCTTGTGTTATTAAGTCGTTCTTTCTGTTCTTTTTTCATTTTAGAACTATCAAACTAATGCCAAGTTTGATAAAGGTGTGTATCATGTTTTGTCTCCCTATTTGCTTTCTTTGGAAATGACCTTTTGACCTCAAAATGAAGCCATCCAAAGGCCCAGCAATGTAGACACATTAAATATTTTCTTTGTCTTACTTTTGTTCGCAATTGTTTTCCAGTGGCGATTGGATGTTCGGTCATCCTGTGTTGTGCTTTGTTAGATAAAGTCCTCGCGTCCCAACAAAAGCATCTTGGAGATACGTGAGGATTTTGGTGTCCTGTAACTATGTTTGTTTGACTGATGGGTGTTGTCGGAATGATCTCAACTCTTGTGGCTTATAGTCTGTTTTTCATTTTTGCAGAATCTGATTTAGCCTGGGTTATGTGACATTCATTCTTGACATAGCTCTTTTTTATTTTTTGAACCTGCATCTTGTGTTTATCCAATCTTAACATACACAAAATTACAACTAACTCTTGCAGTGGAGCCAGAGCCTGTGCTCTCCCCTTCCCGTCAATATTCAATCCCCAAATACTGTACATCTCTTTTGAGGGCAGTATTTGCATCAGTGATTTTGCCCCATGTCAGTTCCTCACAGCTGACAGCAGTGACTGCTGAGAAGTTTGACTCCAGCCCTGTGGATTTACTCCTGACAGAGGTCAGACCCTGGTGTGACAGCCAGATTTACAGTCTGGTGACAGCTTCCCCGTAGACCAGATCACCAGGGATTGATTTTGAGCTTACGTCTGGATGGCAGTGATTTCACTGGCTTAACTACTTCTGTGTGCATGTGGATTGTACTTTAGTTAGAAACAAACGTAGAAATAGCTTTTTGGCTTGTAAATAAATCAACATAGGCTCATTGGAAATACGTGCCTCTATATACATTTTTGCAAAACTGGAAAAACATAACCTATACCAACTACTTACGGTGTTGCAGGAATAAATATAAAGGCACGTTTTCATGAGCCTGGGTTGACATAAATTGACATATTTGGATATTGGTCAATTGGAAGTTATGTTCAAAGTTAAAAAAAAAAGGTTACGTTACAATTACTTAGATTTTTATTTTACAGTAGATTGTTGTTAACCTTACCTGTATCCCACCTCAATAGCAGCAAAAGTGTTTTGCAATAAATAAATACACAATAAATACATTATACTTGTTGTTTGATGTAAGCATATAAGGCCACCTAATATAAAGTGGGACCCAAAGTTCTTTTGATTTAAGTTTCTCTCTGAGAGACAGAGAGAAACAGAAAGAGTCTTGAGACTTTGAGACAAAGCTTGAGAGGATGTGTTAGCAATTCCATGCTTAGTCCCAGGAGACACAAAAGTCATGAAGAGAAACCATCCATGCAGCTGCTAAAAGAACATGATGAGAAAGCACACACATAACCTCATGTGTGAAAGGTCAGTTACCTTCAAAAGCTGAAGGTAAATGTCCCTCAGTCTACATTACATTACGCATTGATAAGCAAACTCCCGGTTGTGTCCTGGGGTTCAAGTTAAAACTCCTGTGTGTGTGTGGTGCAATGTAAGCAAAAGACTGAAGTTCTGCCTTGAGATAGGAAAGGCCCAGGCAATTAGGCTGTTTCATGTCACTGGACTGTGTCTGCTTCCCCCTCTGGACACTTCTGAGTACCGCTTAAGACACCTAAACGTTGTGGAGTAGGGAGCAGAGCACGGATAATGTCATTTAGATTGAGGAACCGTGACTGGGAGTAGTTTTGGATCAGATAATGGTCTCCGTAAAGGAACATTATTCCACATCAGCAGGAGTCAAGCCCTTGTCTGATGTTAGCTGGCCTGATATCTCTTTAAAAACATGGGATATAAAATATTCTGCTAAAGGATCGGTTAAAATGCTTGATTCACAAACAAAGGTGAACAATTCTCACTGAATTCAGGTTAAATTATAGTTCGATTGCATTCCACAAACAAATGTTTCAGCTTAAAACACACAGATACAGTGTATTTGGAGAATTTCCTGTGCCTACCCACCCACCTTAAACTGTCTCGTGGGACAGAGGAACAGAAGATGAGCGGGGAGGAGGTCGGCAGGGTGACACAGATCCTGAAGAATTCTTAGGAAATGCTGCCAAGCTCAAGTTCTGTGTTTGTGTCCCTGTCTATTTTACATTCATGTCTTTGACACAAGGTCAAATAAAGTCATATAATCAGAAAGTTAATGAATCTGATGTAGAGATAAAAGCTTTGACTGTTCAGTCATGGGAGGTCTACAGTTTTAGTCAGTTTTAAACTGAGAGATTACTTACTGGGTGTTTCTTAAAGGGAAAGTTCACCCAAAAATTAAAATTCTGTCATTAATTACTCACTTTCATGTTGTTCCAACCCCATAAGATCTTTGTTCATCTTCGAAACACAAACAGATATTTCTGATGAAATCGAAGAGCTTTCTGACCCTGCCTAACTACCATGTTTAAGGCCTAGAAAGTTAGTAAGGACATCGATGAAATAGTCCATGTGACATCAGTGGTTCAACCATTGTTATGAAGCTACAAGAATACTTTTTGTGCACGAAGAAAACTAAAATAACGACTGTATACAACAGTTTCTTCGGGCACAAAAAGTGTTTTTGTGGACAATTTTTAGGATTTATTTTCAGGATAGTCCTTACTACATTTCTGGGCCTTGAATGTGATAGTTGCATTGCTATCTATGCAGGGTCAGAAAGCTCTCGGATTTGATCAAAAATGTCCAAATTTGTGTTCTGAAGATGAACCAAGGTCTTACGGGTTTGGAATGACATGAGGGCGAGTAATTACAAAATTAATGACAGATTTTTTATTTTTGGGTGAACTATTGCTTTTAACCATGAGCAATACTGACCCTATGGAAATTATGGCAGTAGAAATTATATTTTAAGCATTTTTTAAATAAAACTGCTAACCTATTTGGTTTGCTAGGGTAAAAGATGAACAAAAAAGGGTGACTGGAAGCACATTATCTGTTTTCTTTTCAAACATTGTTCACTTACATAACAACTGTGGGACAGCTATACTATAATTTAAAAACATTAACATATGTAATGGTTCATATTTCTAAAAAAAGTTTTTTCATGAATTCATATTTTTTAAATATATTCTCAGAATTTATAAAAAAAATTGTAAGACTGTATTTGAAACAACCTAGTCTCATGATGAAAACGTATCTCTGGGAACTTTTCCACACTACATGAAATACATACCGTTATGTACGTAAAATAGTGTTCCGTTTGTTTGTCAAAAAAAAAAAAAAAAATTGGCTTGTTATGCCCAGAAAGTATGGCCGTGTATGAAAACTGTGTATGAAAACGATTACTAGTGCTCACTGTTTTACCACTTCTAATGTTCATTTCTGTAGTGATATTGGTACGTATTTCGCGTCTTGCAGAAAGCTTCCACAGGTATTTTCGTCATGAGACCAGGTAAGAACAGAAACGTGATACTGAAAAACAAGCAGTACTGAGTGTTCAAGTCATAGTAATATTATTCAAAGACTGTTTTAAGTATGCAAATAAATGAATAAAAATCAGTTAAAAAAGTATTCCCATACTAGAAGGAAAGTAACAGTGTATCCTGGTCTGTTCTTTACCAAAACTGATAAGCTCTTGATTGTTACATTCCTGAACACAACAACAAATATTAATTCTGATATAACAGTGTGTGAGAGGTTATTTATATTCAGATGCAGTTCAGATGCAAAAGCCTCTAAATTCATCCAACGCCTTCCTTCTAAAAAATGCATTTTTGTTAAGCTCCGATGTATTGGTTTCTATCCAAATACCGGTACTTCTGATTGGGCTGAGGCTGGGATTTTTTGTGAGTTTGAAGTAAAAGTATTTGATGGACGTATAATATGTCAAGAGCATTCACTCAGAATCATTATCTCATTTTATGACCAAGATGGCTTTTAGGGGGTTTTGCATCTAAACTCTTCATATATATATGTAATTTTTATTATTTCATTTTTTTTTTTCATTTAACGGAAATGTCTAACAGCCCACGCTTTCCCCTAATTTTTCTTTTCTGGTACCACTTTGCATTTACACATTGATGTACATTGCACATTAATATGACACATGAACACTGTACTGTAAAGTGTGACCTTTTTATGTTTCCAGATCCATGATGTATCACAACTGGCTAGATAGATCTAGTTCCTGATGGGGTGAGGAGAGAGTTGTAAGGCCATTCAACACCACTTGCACTTAAAAAGAAATACAAGCCGACAGTAACATTCCCCTCGTAAACATTTATGAAAGCAGGGCGTTTGTCTTGAGAAGGCCAGGTCGCAGACATTTTCACAGAAATATAATATCCGTTATCACAGTTTCCTATTTGTCCCACATTATTTTGGTGGAAGGTTGTGGCACCTGTGATTTTTCTTTTCTGTGTGAGATAGAACAGGACTCGAGAAGTCTTAAGTGGGACTATGAATCCTTATCTGATGTTACAAGTACTTGAAAAATGAGATCATAACCAGACCCAACAACCATGGAGAAGTGGGACAAAACAGGGAACACATATCTGCGATTATGGCATTGGTTTGCTTTGTGTCAAGGCTCATTATATTTACTGTTTTATCTGTATACATGGCGGTAACTTTAGCCATGTTATTGTAGGCTGACCCTGTAGGTAGTACATGAAAAGGTACGTGATAAAAACAACCTGGTTATTAAAATGAATGTCCATGGCCCAGACCTTGTCTCATAAATTATGAATGCAGGAAAGTGGTTTCATCAAAAGGTGACCTATAGTGTAAAGCAAATGTGAAGCAAACGTTGACAGCCTTTCACTCCGCAGATAAGTGTTTACGTAACATTCACGTTGTGAGGTTAAATGAATGTCAAAAGTCCAAATGGCAAAGCTGCATAAGTGAAAAAAAGCCTATTAGGACAGGGAATATTTTTATCTATCATATTGCATAGAGTAAAACAATGGTAAACAGGCAGACACATCTGTACCCAGCTTATCTGTGTATAATGACGCACTTAACCAACATGCCTAATGCACACATCACCGGTGCCTGGTAAAGCCTTCTGTAGCTGGACTTAACGATACTTAGCAAAGGTCCTCTTTTATAGGACGCTCACCACGAGCATTTACTGTAAGCTTCATGGATTGACAGGTCATGGATTGGTGGCTGGAAGGTGTTCGTTTTCACTAATGACTGATACTATTGTCATTTTAATTACTTCTCGTCATTTATACTACTTAGTTGATATGGAATGATAGGAAGAAGAATTTACAGAATTGCAATGTAAGGAAATCTATCCGTCTGTCATGCTATTATGTTTTTTTTTTTTTTACTATTTATCAGATAGTTAGATGGATAGATAAACAGATAGTACACAAAATAAAATAATAGTTTTATTTATAAAAAAATCACCCTGTTCAAAAGTTTTCATACACTTGATTCTTAATACTGTGTTGCTACCTGAATGATCCAAAACTGCCTGCTGTTCTTCAGAAAAAGCCTTCAGGTCCCACAAATTCTTTGATTTTCAACATTGTTGTGTATTTGAACCCTTTATAACAATGACCATATGATTTTGCGATCCATCTTTTCACACTGAGGACAACTGAGAGACTCAACTATTACAGAAGGTTCAAATACTCATTGATGAACTTTAGAACAGAATGAGGATACATTTTTCGTATTTTGTCTAAATATCATATTTTTTATTTTAGTACTGATTCCGGTAACGGCACAGTATTAAGAATCAAGTGTATGTAAACTTTTGAACAGGGTAATTTTTTATAAATTCAGTAGTCAGTACTATATAAAAAAATAACATGCATTTTGTATGATCCATCTTTTTTTGGTAAAAATAACATTTTGCAGATTCTGTAAGGTGTATGTAAACTTTCGACTTTCCACTAGATAGAAAAAAAAGTAACAGCATGACAGACAAATGGGTGGATAGGCAAATAATAAACACTTTGCATTTCTAGTTAGAAATGACTATTAAAATTCATTTTAATTTAATTTATTTGATTTAAATTCCTGAATTTAAATTACATTTGAATTAAGTTCTGAATTTCCCATAACCCTGTCTGGTAGAGCTGCTTAGAGCCGCTCAGGGCTAGATAATAGATGATCATCTATTACATTAAATTTTCTGTCCTTTAAATCACTTTATAATCAGACCAGACCTTTTTTTTAATGACAGGATAATTGTTGTATTGATGAAGGGTTCATATTATGGACTGCTCACCCAGAGGTCAAAGGTCAAATAGAGAAACCGATTAGGCAGGATTTAGGGTTGTTGTCGAACAGCTTTTATGATTATGCCAATCAGAATTTGCAAACGAACAAGCAAATTCCTGCAGGAGCTTTCCAAATTAAGAAAACAACCTGAAACGGAAAGATTAGTCTCTGTCTGATCTCCTTTCATTTGAACTGTTATTTCAACCATCTTCATTTTCCTGTGCCAATGGTGAAACAAATGTTCCTGTTAAACATTCCAGGATTCATCCATATTTAATTACTCCCACCTTCATTAACATACGGCTCCCTTTAATGAAGAAAGTGTTACATTTATTCACACCAAATGGCAATTCTGCCTTTGATGATCTCAACAATTAGAGAACATCAAAGCCTAGGTTGTGCAAACTTGGATTCTCATTTGCATAATTAAACCAACCTGTAGACAGTAAAAAGATGAACATTTGAAATGGAAAGTGGAATTATATTTATGCTGCTTATGAAATAATGATGTACCTTGTACTCAATTAAGAATTTGTTAATTAACTTGAGTTTAAACATAACTAAGAAATTTGTTTAGCTGCTCTCTATTGAAATAGTGATGTTTCTCTTGGCACGACTCATTCCTCATGGTAAAATTTGAATCTTTCATCTTTTAAAACATTTCTATCAGCAGCTGAAATGGTTGATGACACAGATAGATTGATAGATTCATGTTTTACAGAATGACCTCATTTCTGCCAATTTCATACTAATGAAATACTATCAGGTTTGATGTCATTTGTGTGGATAATCCTTTTCTGTCCACATTATATATCAATTTGCCTTTTTATTTTGCTTTGTAAAGGAGCAAACTATAAATCAGTTTCCAGAAAAAGCCATAAAACTCACAAATGCCAAACCTTTGATGCTTGATTCTCATCAAAGGGTATTATTGGTGGGCAAGTGCAAATGAATCATTCAGAATGAAATCAATAATTGAGTCACTCAAATATCTGCATTGCATCAGACAATATAAATATCAGAATATTATCATATTACCGTATTCGCTTACTGTAAAAGCTATTAACACCACACGCTCACATTACAAGCAACATCAATGTGATTAAAATTTTAAGCAACACTACATCCATAATCCAGAGCACTGAAATATTCTAGCAATAATGCAAAGTAAAATACAACTTTTTGTCACTCATACACCTTACACTTAATGTTCCAAAGTTTTATTCAGCAATGCTGCATTAAATAGAATAAAATTGACAGTAAAAACCTTCATTATGTTAGAAAAAATTACTATTTAAAATAAATAATGTTCTTTTGAACTACACTACCAGTCAAAAGTTTTAATTTTTTTTTTTTTTTATTATCATTATTATTATAGTTATTATTTTTTATTAATATAAAATATGATTTATTATTATATTCATCATCATCATCATCATCATTAATATTTAAAACAGTTGAGTACATTTTTTTAGAATTCCTTGATGAATAGAAGGATTCAAAGATTAGTATTTATATGAAATAAAAAGCTTTTGTAACATTATACACTATATCAGTAAAAAATGTTTTGGGTAAGAAATTATAGAAATTAATACTTTAATTTAGCAAGGATGCTTTAAGTTGATCAAAAGTGATGATAACGGCGTTTATAATGTTATAAAAGTTTTTTATGTCAGATAAATGCTATTCTTCTGAACTTTCTATTCATCAAAGAAGCCTGAAAAAAATTATACTCAGCTGTTTTTTAACATAATGTTTTTTGAGTAGCAAAAAAATAAATAATAAAATTAAAATAATAGAACGATCACGTGATGCTGAAGACTGAAGTAATGATGCTAAAAAAAATCAGCTTTAAAATAACAGGAATAAATTGCATTTTAAAATATATTCAAATAGAAAACAGTTATTTTAAATAGTCAAAATATTTCAAAATTGTACTGTTTTTGCTGTACTTTGGATCAAATAAATATAGGCTTGATGAGCAGAAGATACTTAAAAAAAAAAAAGCATTAAAAATCTTATTGTTCAAAAACTTTTGACTGGTAGTGTTTATCACACAGTTTTCACAAAGTATTAAGCTGCACAACTGTTTTAACTGTTTTTTTTTTTTCTTTTTGAAAGGTAGTGTACGTGTGAACATAAAACAGACTTCTCGGACACGTAAAAAATGAGTATTGTGCTATTCCAATTCATCATGATTTTGCATCCCACACTATCTGTTACCTCTCATTTAAAATGACAATTAAGTAAACTTTTATTTATTTTTAGGGAGCGAAAATAAAACCTACACCACTGACAATACGACTCAGAGATTTCCAAATAATACACATCGTTTCATGTCTCTCCAGTAACTAGCATATAAGAAGGAAAGTTCAGGAACTTGTTGTGTTTGGCCTTTGCTCTCCATCCATCCCCTGTTCAAAATCAAACCGGCGTTCTCGTTTGTGACCTGTTCTCTACTCTCCACTGTCGACTCTGTTAACATTAGCCAAACTAATGAGGCAGCGCTCCTTATCTGCCTCCCTCCTCTCTTGACATGAGCGTCCTGCACACAGTTCTCTCGCAGTCATCGCTCCTCTGTGCGTCAGCTCCCGCAAGTCGAGGAGCCGAACCCCTCCGGCCCTCGCTCTTCGTGGGAACAACATGCTCCCCCCCACCTCCCCGATGGACCTTAGGCCTTGTCATCTTTAAACCTTCAAACAACACCCGAGTCGCCCTCCCCCTTCCCACGGTTAAAATAAATTGTCCTTAGTGTAGAGGCGGCTGTCTGAAGCATGCAAGTTAGGCCTTCCTGTCTTCAGGATTTTGGAAGGCCTCCCCCAGAGAGTAAGAAAGACTTTGTGAGAAAGATGAGAGAAAAGAGCGACAGGAAGAGAGAGCAAATGAGAAGAAGGTGTTGTAATTCCTGCCCACTCTTGAATCAGGACAGCGCCCACACACTTTTTCTCAAGCCCCCACGAGCACCGATGGCTGGGGTGATACCGCACGGGACTGGGTGTGTGTGTGTTGTAATGACGGTGAGGTGGCGTTTAATGGCTGGCCAAAGTATCCTCGTGGGCGACTGCCGTTCCCATGCCCCGCTGCATTCCTCCCTCAGATCCCAGACGCGTTCTTTTGCTACTATTTATTTTTCCTTCCCCCTACGTGGAGGCCAGGATGTACAACGAGTGCATTACCAGTGACCTGAGTGGGAGGGGAAACAGTGGAGCCCTCCTGAACACAAATGGACATACACACACACACACTTAAATGCCGCCATTAGTCCGGCCCCCAAGGGGTTATGCTCTCCTTTTAACACAGCAGTGACACCGCGTGTAGTGAGCTCTGGGTAGTTCTGGAGCAACTTGACCCATCTTGAGGTCTGTGTGATTATCCTAACCCCATTTTCTGAAGTACTGAAGAAATTGTTAATCAAAAAATGTTCTATGATATCTTGAGATTTTAATCCAAATAAACTGCTGGCATTTTTTTCTGAACAAAAAAATGACAAAAGAATGGTTTTTTTTTATTATACAATCATAGTTCATAGATTCTGAGACTGACCTGCTTGAGCTGCACAAGCTGAAGCTCAACAATGAATGAACACTGGTAAAGTGAAGTGGTTTTAGTTCATTAACCACACATTATATACATATTACATACATCAAAAACAACAATATACATTACTGTTCAAAAGGTTTGTGTTTCTTATGCTCACCAAGTAATTTATTCAGTTAAAAACTGTTTTTTATTTAATTATATTTTAAAATGTATATATTTCTTTGATGGCTCAGCTGAATTTTCAGCAGCCATTACTCTAGTCTTCAGTGTCACATTATTCTTCATAAATCATTCTAATATATTGATTTTATGCTCAAGAAACATTTCTTAGCATCAATTTTAAAGGATTAGTTCACCCCTAAATTAAAATTTCCTGATAATTTACTCACCACTATATCATGCAAGATGTTCATGACTTTCTTTCTTTAGTCAAGAAGAAATTAAGGTTTTTGAGGAAAACATTCCAGGATTCTTCTCCATATTTAGCATTTAGCACCATTAAATTGTCTGACGCGCTTAATCCAACACACCTGAAGTACTCGTAAACAAAGTTTGGTTTGATGTGCAGTTACATTTCGGACTTAGAGAAAAAGAGGGGAACTGAGAACTCATGCCAGACTCATTCAACATTTTAACCGAAGAAAATGGTCTCAAGTATGGCGGCATTGCGTATATCCACTTCTAATACCCTCCGATGTGCATCATTCAGTGTCCTGCATTAGCCAAAATCATGACTGTCTTTGAAATATTTTTGATGATTGCGGCTGATGCGCCCGCGCCCGCTCTGTCTCCCGCATCTGGGATGCTGCTGTTCATACGCGAGAGCACGCCAGGGAAGGAGAGTGAGTGGAAAAAGTACTAGGCTAATTATTATTGATTACTGATTTCAATCATTTTATAATAACAAAAACAATACCTTCAACCAGAGGTGGGCAAACTACGGCTCGCCAGGCGTTTTCATTCAATCCAATAGATGTCGCATTTAGTGTGGTATATAGCGGCTTTCGCTTTTTTACGCTTCGTTAAACATAAGCGCCTAGTCATTTTGGACGGCATCCAGACCGCACAGCTCAGATACAAAATAAAAAGTCAAAATATACACCCTGTGTAAAACTGGCACATTTGTAAAAAGTTGCTGTTTTTAAAAATGTGAACGTGTTAATTTGTTGGACAAGTGCAAAACAG
The DNA here is from genome assembly GCA_033026305.1 of Cirrhinus molitorella. Classification (NCBI taxonomy): domain Eukaryota; kingdom Metazoa; phylum Chordata; class Actinopteri; order Cypriniformes; family Cyprinidae; genus Cirrhinus; species Cirrhinus molitorella. The sequence continues at coordinate 22,265,371 of CM065122.1, read as the reverse complement.
ATTGGTGACGAATATGAAAGGCAAGTGAGTTTGCATTGCGCATTTACCATAACGTTCAGTTTCGCTTTTAAATAATTAGGCTGGCCGTTTATAATAAATGTTTATAGTGAACGCCACTATAATTTGTGCTTGTTTTTTACCTACAGTGTCAGTCAAATGTTTTTGAATTGTTCCTAGCCTGTTTTTATTTGAGTTCCATGAAATGACGTATAAGAACATTCGGTTGCAGTTAGAGACTATTTTTTACAACGGAAGGCTTAATGATTTTACTTAATGAAAACATGAATACATATATTTAATATTTGCATTGTGTGGTAACCAACGCTTCGCGTCGTGCCTAAGAACGCCCTTCAGCCGTGATTTATTCACGATACAGCACGGCCTCTCGTACCTTATTGCTTACTTCTATAACAGTTTGTATGAATGTTGCGTGTAGTGTGTTTACACTGAAAATTCCAAAAATACAAAGTGCACTTGAACACTTCACGCACTTAACTGTCACAGTTTTAATTATGTAGCGAAGAGGTAACTAAAAAATGTTGTGCATATTGTATAGGTGAATAGTATATAGTGAATAATTTGGTACCCAGTTTATAGCTTCACGCATTACGTAAATCGCATTGGAAAGGTCACGAGTGGTTAGTTCTTCTTCTGTGTACTTTGGTTCAAAAAGTTAGGGTAGGTATCTCATTTTCTCCTCCACCTTCAAAATCGTCCGTCATTGTTGTTTTTTTGTAAAGGGTGTTTGACTTTTCTTTGCACATTTGCTTTATAAACACTGGGTCAGGTCTTCCACTTTCGTCACATATGACGTTTCCAACATACGTAATGTGCCAAAGTCATGGACGCAGAGCTTGACAAGCATTTGTGGTTAAAAAGTATCTACATTTTTATTATTATTTTATATATATATAATTTCAGATCGTTTTTCTAGATAAGACCCTTATTTGTTTCCCACAATCTGGGATTGTGTAGAGCCCTTTGAATCTGCATTGAAACTGCAATTTAGACCTTCAACCTGTTGATCTCCATTGAAAAATCCTGTAATGTTTTCATCAAAAACCTTAATTTCTTTTCGACTGAAGAAAGAAAGACATGAACATCTTGGATGACATAGGGGTGAGTAAATTAAAAGGAAATTTTAATTTAGGAGTGAACTAATCCTTAAGAACAATTGTGCTGCTTAATAATTTTGTAGAAAGTGATTTTTTTCAGGATTGTTTAATGTTCAATCAATTGAATACATCCTTGCTGAATAACAATATGCATTTCTTTGAACAGTAATGTAATATTACACCTTACATCTGCACAAAATGATACAAATGCACAAGTGAAATTGAACTGTCACACACTACTCAAAATGTGTAGGTCAGTGTAAATGCAGTCTTTCTGTAAATATGGAATAAAACATACACAATGAATATCTAAAGAAAAACAAATTTACAATATTGTATTACAATAGAATTCCCCATGTCTGGCCTCTAACAGGAAGTATAGCTCACTTGCCAGTTTTTCTTACTCAAGTCTTACTCTCTGCCTTGACGGCATCCCTGAATTGTTCACGCATGTAGCATTGAGGTCTGTAACTCGTGGGCTGAACCCAGGGTTGCACTGTGAGGGCAGCGCTGATACGCATCTGCACATCTATATCATGATGGCCAGGGGCTCAGCCACATCACAGTCGGGGAGATTATCAGCCATGATAAAGGTGAAAGAGCTTTAGGCCTTTGGCTTTAGGAGAGTAAGATCCTAATTTAATTTCTTTACGTTTCAGTGCTGATAATGGGTTATTTTATATTAGTATAGGCCCTATGTGCAGTAGCTGCTGATAGACAGCAAACAAAATAATCCTAAAGAGCATGAAAAAATGGAAAGTGACTACTTATGGGTCCCACTTTATATTCCTTACTTTTAAATTAATAATTTGATACACTGCACTTATTGTGTACATACATGTTTTTACTTTGTAATTACGTTTAAAAAAAACCTGCATGTAATCACATCTGTAATTAATTTCTGTAATTACATTTATAATTATACTTTTGACCAATCCCTTACACCTTAACCCACCATTAAACCTACCCATACCACCAAATCTGTCCCTAACCTTACCTGTATCCCACCTCAATAGCAGCAAAAGTGTTTTGCAATACAATATGAACACAAGTACATTGTACTTATTTTTTAAATGTAATTACATAGTAGTTAAGTCCACCTAATATAAATAGGGTCTTTTCATTTTGCATATGAATATGACTCCATGTACATTTTTGTAAATAGGTTTTAATCACTACAATATCCTATAAATGTGACCCTGGATCACAAAGTAGCTCATGTATATTTGTAGTAATTGCCAAAAATACAATGTATGGGTCAAAAGTTTTCTGCCAAAAATCATTAGGATATTATGTGAAGGTCACTTTCAATGAAGATATTTTGTGAATTTCCTACCGTAATATATATATATATATATATATATATACTTAATTAACATGCATTGCTAAGAACTTCACTTGGACAACTGTAAAGTGATTTTGTCTGAATTTTGATTGTATTGTCCTGTCCTAACAAACCATACATAGATGGAAAGCTTATTTATTTAGCATTCAAATGATGTATAAATCTGATGTGTAATAAAAAAAAATGTACCCTTATGACTGGTTCTGTGGTCCAGGGTCACAAATGTACATATATTCTGTAAATGTAGTACATAAGTCACATTGTGAGATACAAGTCCCAGCTGTGAAATATAAAGTTACATTTTCAAGTCACAATTATGAGAAATGAAATTGTGACTGCACAATATAGCCATATTGAAATATACAGTCATATTGCGAGAAACAAACTCAAAGTCAGAGTTATAAAGTCAAATTTTGAAATACAGTCATATTGTAAGATAAGTCAAATACAGTCAAAGTGCGAAATATAAATTTAAATGGTGAGATATGGAGTCACACTGTGAAATAGGCATGACAATAAATGCCATTATAAAAGTATTACTACAGATGTTCTGGTCCAACGCGATCTCAAGATAATTTGTATGTATTTTACATACATTTACTTTTCCAGACAGTAAAACGTACAAATACTTACATATTTTTAGCATTTTAACGTACAATACTGATGTATTGACAACACCTAAAAAACGAATCCTTATGAATATTGAAATCGCGGAATTAATTTTTTAATTATTATTGCTGTTTTAGTTGTCATACCAATGGCCTAATGTTTTCAGTTGCATTATTAAATAGTTTAATCGTTTGCTTAATATGAAATGATAACATTTCATTCTGTTCTGTGTGATTTCTGCTAACAGCTCATTTCCAAGAATAGGTCTACATAATGTTAAATAAGACTACACTTTAAACCCTTAAAATTAATAACATTTCTGCAGACGTCACATGCTGTGACTAACAATAGAACCATAAAATACACCATAATTACAAAATGAAACAAGTTTATTTGTGCGCTGTAATCCAGATCTTCAGAATCCATATAATTGTGAGGAACAGACCCAAATTCAAGCCTTAATCTGGTGATCTTCATCTCCATCCCGACCAGTAAGTCCAGCAGCAACAGCAATAAACCCGCACTGAAGTGCATTTTACAAATTCAAATATTGGCGCATCAATAAACAACATGTTTTACGGCAGAAAAAATTGCACACTCTTTAAATGATGCGGAGTGGATCAGGACAATGATCTGGAAATATATTTATGCTATATTGTTACTAAAATGGTCATTTCCCTCCTTTTATATTTGCTATAAAATGGGTAGGTTTAGGTTTGGGGGTATGTTAAGGGGGCTAAAAATCCAAATTATTCATTAATAAAATGACAAAAATGCATATTTGCTAAAAAATGGGTAGGTTTAGGTTTGGAGGTATGTTAAGGGGGCTAAAAATCCAAATCACTTATTAATAAAATGATAAAAATGCATATTTGCTATAAAATGGGTAGGTTTAGGTTTGGGGGTAGGTTAAGCGGGCTAAAAATATAAATCGCTTATTATTAAAATGATAAAAAGCCACTGAAACTAATATATTAATGGAATAAAAGATACATAAATATTTTAAGTGTTTTAGCTAAAAAAATACGTAGCTATTTGCACACTTTAAACATTAAAATACATCTAAATTGTATGTTTTAGCATCAATACAAACGTACAAAAATGTACGTTTTGTGCCTCTAAATGTTGCGTATAAATACCTACGTATAAACAATGAGACCAGGCTGTCTGGTCAGTACACATTTGAGGAGACAAAACAATAACAAGAAGAACACAGTGATAGTCTTGTTACAGGGCACATATTCATCCAATCAGTAAGGAAGAGATACTCTAAAACACGAAGAACATCTAAAAAGGAAACAGGCCCAAATCCCCGGCTCATGAGTTCTTCCTGAGGCTCTTCTCCCTGGGAAAGCACGGGGCAAGCCAAACACCCCGAACTTTCTCAAAGCCCTCACAATCTGCAGATCTGACAGGCCCACTTCCTGTCGGGGGAACTTCCCACCTCTCCCTGCTGGAGAAGAACAGGATGCAAGGACCCCCTAGGTGATCCAAAACGTGGAGAGGACATCGCTCTGGGGGCCCTGCACAGAGCTATCATAACACACTGCAGATTCACACGTTCCTACCCCTCCAACCCGGCCCGTACTTTCTCACAGAGTTTGCGATGCGCTGGTTTGTGTACGGCGGCCTCTCAAACAGGAGGACCACTGCCTTTTCACCCCTTAGAAATTATTGTTCTTGCCTTGTCTATTATTTCAGCCAAAGACACTGATGGACCAAGCCTTTTTTCTCTCTCTCTCTCTCGCTTACTGTCTCTCTGTTTTTAAATGAGCAATTATCTTGATTTACTAAAACCTGACATGCGGTGAACTGCATTCTCACGTCAGCCCCAGGAAGAGCGACGCCACTCTCCCGGACGTATTCCCATTTAAAAATGCATAAATATTTGTTCTCTTAAGGACCGCATTGACAAATGCTCTAAAAACAAGTCGTTTAGTGACTCTCAATAAATCTATATTTAGCTACCACTACAGCTGAAACTCAAGTCATTGACCCCGAGTCAGAAGGGAGGGGAAAAAAGAGGTTTTAAAGAGAGTGAAAATGTATTTGGTGCTGGAGCACATCTGGGATTGGTTACCCTCATGGAGGTAGGTATTAAAATGGGAAACACGCTGGATTTTCCCTGAGCGTATGCCTTAGTGACTCTAAACAAAGCAGAACATTTACACTTCCGTTTTACACGCGGATTAGAGAAAAGCAACATGCCCCCGTGAGTCCACCTGGTCGGATTCCGCTATCACAACAATGTTGGACCAACGAATTGGCCTAATCCTTGTGAGAAACAACCAACGTGCCCTTTTGCAGACCGGGGGACGTCAACGAGTTAGAAGTTCTCCAGTGCATTACTGGACGCTTCGCTTTAAGCGACTAGCGAAATTATCCCATGCTTCACTTGGAGACCATGTCGTTTCACTCCATCCCAGATAAGTGCTCTGGGCACTGTGTTCTTTTTCCAGTTGCCTGACATCTCAAGCTGACTGCGCTAACATCAGTGATATACAAATGAGGAAGCGTCAAGGGCCAGCTAGTTCGTTACAGGAAGCTTTTCTGCAGGGTAAAATAAAAAACAGCTCATTTGGACAAGACAGTGAACACATCATGAGAAAACATGCCACTCGTGACACCCATGTCATTAGTAATCAAACAAATGTTGATAAATTGAATATAATTAGCATGTGTCAGATGCTTTTAGTGTAATCAGAAATGATGGGCCAGCCAGTTAAGCATACACATTAAAAAGTCCCAGAGTGCTTCTTTAAGTAGAAATATTGGTAATTTCTCTCTGGCAGTGTGTCCTTCAACTTTTCCGCATGTTATCTTGGATGACGGATTATGGCGGATTTGTCAGTTTTAGAAGAGTAATACGGACTAATCACGCTGACCATCTTAACATGTCTATTCATCCTTCGCAATATTTTCCCAAGCAACATATTGGGAAGTAAGAAAAAGTAATGTTGTCAGGAGGATAAAGGGATAACTGGTGAACCCAGACAACATTTTTGTTGAAGATTCAACAGTAATGCTACAGTACAGCACAGAACATGCAGGAAAATTGAAACTTATGCTCTGAGAAGTTTTAACTATGGTTGTCAGTGCAACATGTATTGATTTACAAAAAATATATACTACCATTTAAAAGTTTAGTCTCGGTAAGAATTAATTTTTTTTATTGATATACAGTAATATTGTGAAATACTATTACAATTACTAATACTATTGGTCAGAGGAGAACTGACCCCCGACTGAGCCTGGTTTCTCCCAAGGTTTTTTTTTCTCCATCAGTATCCCAGATGGAGTTTTGGTTCCTTGCCACTGTCGCCTATGGTTTGCTCAGTTGGGGACAACAACTAAATTGGGGAAAAACTAAATTGGGACAAACAATTTATTAATTTGGAACTATTGATTAATTTATGTACTAAACCAACTACAATTGTTTATAGTTTCTTTTTGCATTATTGATATATTACCTTCCCATTTGATACTGTAAAGCTGCTTTGACACAATTTGTATTGTAAAAAGCGCTATATAAATAAATCTGACTTGACTTGACAATTAAAAATAACTATTTTTTGAATTTACAGTAAACATTACTCTAGTCTTCAATGTCACATGACATCATTAATAATACTCTTTTTTTGATGTTCAGGAAATATTTCTTCTTATCAATGTTAAAAGTGGTTATGTTGCTAATGTTTATGTGGAAATTCTGATATTTTTACGGCATTCTTTGATAAATAGAAAGTACAAAAAATTGCTAAATTGAAATAATATAAATGTCTTCACTGTTTGTTTATTGCATCCGTGCTGAATAAAAGTATTTTTACATTTTTAAATAGACTTCAACGGGGACCACTGAGTTGGAGGTCCAAAGTGCAATGTCAGTGCAGCTTCAAAGGGCTTTACATGACCCCAGCCAAAGAATAAGGTTCTTATCTAACAAAACAATTAGTCATTGTCTAAAAAAAAAAGATTTACATACTTTTTAACCACAAATGCTTGTCTTGCACTAGCTTGACTTTATGCATTACACGTTGAAAAAAAAAAGTATTATAAAGTATTAAAGAAAAGTATTATAAAACAAAAGGCTCCAATGCAGAGCAGCACAAAGCACTTGTGCGCATCCCATGCGCAGAATGATGCGCTTGAAGCAACACAGAGTCAGAGCGCGCAGGCTGTGCAGCCCTCCGCATAGAAAAGTTACAAAGGAGAGAGATATTGATGTGTAGTTTATTAAATCTGTCTGTTAGTTTATTGAGCCTTTTCTTTTAACAGTTTCAAACCTCAGTTACTGTGTGCATCCCTAATAGGGGTGTAACGATATATTGCAGTACGATATTTCGCGATACAAAAATGTTGCGATATGTATCGTAGAGTGATTGCGATACTTTTGCGATATGACGGCAGTCTAATCCTATTGGTTGAGCTGCCGACATGACCTACTCTGCAACAGCTTCGCAAAAGGTGGTCGGCGGTCTGAAAAAAAGCAGAGAATGTGGCAATAACAACTGGACTTCACGGGCTTGTCAGAGCTATATTAGTCGCAGCACATGTTATTACCAATAAAATATATAATATATATATGTGGGAAATATATTTTTTTTTTTTCGAGCCACACATATCAAGTGTTTCGCGCACACACTGAACCTTGCGTCACCCGCAGGTTTAAATGTTTCTTGCATCGCGTGAGAAAAGTCGTGTCTTTCTTTCACCGCAGTGTCACAGCAATAGCTGTGCTTACGGAAAAGCAAAAGATGCTCCATGGAGCTGTTCCATCGTGTTACCACATCGATGATAAACTTATGTGATGCGATCTCAAACATTTTGCTTTTCTGTGAGCACAGCTGTTGCTGTGACAATGTGGTGAAAGAAAGTTTTATACTTTTATTTATCTCCTTCACAACCGGTAATTAGTCAACCTAATGCCATTCTAAAGCCATATAAGCCTAAGCCTACATTTTTCTGTATTTCAAGTGGTCTCTGAATGCATATGGTAGGGTTTGCTGAGAAACAAATCTAAAATGTAATCTGTTATAAAAATCTCCAGTCATCGCATTCGTGCATTTATATGAGTGCATTTATACAAGCATTTTCTATATGTGCGCGGCAGTTCGCGCCGGCGCGCCTAGGAAAAGCACACAAAAGAGTCATTTTGAAACATGAAGAATAAAATTATGACTTGAAACACAATACTTTCTTGTGGAAAATCTTTGTTCTAAGACAGTGAGTAATATACAGCGATGAATGCGCGCAAAGTGCGCTCCCTTACTAAAAGCTTTCACTCACTTTCAATTTCAATCTTGCGAAGTTCCATTAATAAGCTCTCTACACTGCATTATGAATCTCATTATGAATCATTATGAATGAACAATTTGTTAGAGAGGATTCACGAGCTTGCAGAACTCGGCAAATTTGGCATTTTGAGCGGTGAGTGGATTCTAACGTAAACACTTCTGGTCATTGCGATCTGTTTGCGTTGCGTGATTGGCTACATTGTTCAACGCATGCACATCACTGATGCAGAAGAAATAGTTAAGCTTAAACCTCTAAAAAAAAAAGCCACAACTGACCTGTCAGATGAGAATAATAATTCATGTCTTAAATTTAGTTAAAAATATCGAGATGCGTATCGTATCGTGACCTGAGCGTATCGTTACACCTCTAATCCCTAACCTGATGTAGCCGGAAGTACCGACCCGATTGTGCAAAGAAAGTCAAACAGCCTTTACAAAAAAGGGTAAAACAAAGATGTCGGGTGATTTTGATGTTGGAGGAGAAAATGAGATGGAGTTTTTCATTTTTTGGAGTTCACAGACGAAGAACTGACAACACGTGACCTTTCCAATGTGATTACGTAAAGCGTAAAAGTCACAGATGCACATTGCAGAGCTTGTGCAAGACAAGCATTTGTAGTTTAAAAAGTATATACATTTAGATTTTTTTTTTAGAAAATGTCTGATCATGTAGAGCACTTTCAAACTGCATTGAAACTGCAATTTTGACCTTCAACCGTTAATCCCCTATTGAAGTCCACTAGATGAAGAAAATGCTTTCCTCAAAAACCTTAATGTCTTTTTGACTAAATAAAGACATGAACATATTGGATGACATGGGGGTGAGTAAATTATCAGGAAATTTGTATTCTGGAAGTGAACTATTCCTTTAAATACAAGAACAGATTTCCATCAGTTGGATGCATTGCTCCATAACGTGAGTTCTGTTTTGAGTGTGGCGTGAAACTCCTTTGTAAAGAATGCAGTTCCCAGTAAGTGTATGAGCAAACTGTGATTATACTCATGCCTGATATGGCCTTTGTATCAACACCTCCAAACAGTGAGGGGCTCTTAGCAGCCATTAGAGACCTCATACAAAGAGCTCTCAGCTGGAATCAAAACTGTATGCACTGCACAATGAACTCGACTTCCTCTAATTCATTTCCCACCTGTGGAGCTCCATAGTCCAGCATGTTCTCTTAAGGAGAACTCAGAACATTAAAACAACTCTCCAAAGAGCCAGTGATGAATAAACCAGAAACAACCTGATGGCCTTCTTGTACAGAGGACCTGAGAGAGAACAGCTGGCTTATAAAGTTCGAAAAACCTAACCCCTGATGATTTTTTTTTTAAATAATGTAAGAGTAGCAGCCATTTTAGAAATTGCAAACATACATACCAAATAAAATAATCATAATTATTTTGACTCTGCTAAATTTGGAGTCCCAAGTGCTTTTTTTTTTTTGCTTTCAAAATGTAGTGCATTCAGCTTTAACGCATCTGGAGGGAATCATTTTCTATTCCTTTAATGCCAGTTTAGGTAATTGTGTTAACCATGGTAAATAAATGTAAGTATGTTAACTTAAAGCACAGTTCATCCAAAAATGAAAATTCTGTCATTAATTAATTACTCATCCTCATGTCGTTCCAAACCCGTAAGACATCCGTTCATCTTCAGAGCTCAAGTCATGATATTTTTGATGAAATCCAAGAGCTTTCTGACCCTGCATAGACAGCAATGCAACTGATACGTTCAAAGTCCAGAAAGGTAGTAAGGACTTATTTAAAATAGTCAATTTGACATCAGTGGTCCAGCCTTAATTTTTATGAAGCTACGAGAGTAAAGAAAACATGTTCTTACTTCCGTTCTGGGCCTAGAAAGTACTGGTTGCATTGCTGTCTATGCAAGGTCAGAAAGCTCTTGGATTTCATCAAAAATAATTTGTGTTTTGAAGATGAACAAAGGTCTTACAGGTTTTGAACGACATGAGAGTGAGTAATTAATGACAGAATTTTCATTTAGTATGTGCGTGAGAGACCTTTGTTCAAGAGCGCCGATCATCAACAATACATTATACCACACACAGAGGGCTATGTTTCTGCAAATAAAGACGCATTGGTTATGTTTTCAACAAAAAACAATGCTATCAGATCTCTGCAGCCAAGACAATAGCAACAACACATCAACACTGAAAACCCTGAAAGAGCACCAATGTACAGCAATAATATGACCTCTAATACACCTTACAACAGCAGACAGCCACACATTAAGCCAGCGGGCCGAGGATTTAGCCCAGGCTTACAAGACCTCTTCACTCCTGACATTTTTTTTTTATCTCACCACATGGACGTTCAACTTGGAAAAACTACTCAGACAAGGTAGAGGATTTGGTGGAGCAGCTTTATTTTCATTAATCAGTCTTAAAAAAGCAATCTCCGGACAGATGTTTTTGCCTCCTCTTTTTTTATTTCTGACAGGCAGCTGTAAAGCCGTTTTAGGACGGGATTGAGAGCAGGACGCCACCTGTGTCGGCAGTTCCAGAGCATGGGCTCTTGTCCCTGGGAACATCTGAACTAATCCGGTCAGATACAAGAAGTGTTCAGTATGCTGATACAGATGTACTGGGCATATTGCTGTCGGTGAGCTGGGGCCAGACGTGTCATGCTGAAATTGAACAGCCGGTCAAGACAACCATGGATAAAAATGTTTTTTGCCTTAATCTAGTGTAGAGTTCAGTGTGACCTCCTCATCGATCTCCAGGGTTATCTTATTGTAGACTTCAGGAGAGTGTGTGCCAACATATTTTTTTTGCAGCTCATGAATGAGTCATCCCATAGTAAGAGGAGTAAAACTCATTCAAAAATATGGTTCATAGTTGCATTAGAGACAAAATACCTCAAGTACCAAACCACATGCTTGAACCACAATCATGGGCATTTCTTCAACTATTGGCACTTTTCACACTGTCTCTAATTTAATTTGACTGCTAACAATAGATTGAAAACTTGGTTTTGAAAACTTTCTTGAACCATTGTAACAATTTTAGGTGGAAAAAACTATATAGCTAGCTAAGTTTTGCATTATAAATATACACTATCTATATATATGTATTGTATTTGCCAATTAAAAAAATAAATAAATAAAAAACACCAGTGATTTTACCTTGATTTTTCTTTGTTTTATTCAAACATGTTTCATATTTTATATGCTTAGTAAATAAGTATACAAATTTAAAAAAAAAAAAAAATGGACGTAATGGGATGACGCCACAAATTGTGTACATAAATTAGAATTTATATAAAAATTACAGAATCTGCAAAATTCAGGTTATTTTTTTATTTAGCACTTACCTGAATAAGATATCTTAGATCTAAGATAAGACATAAAAGAAGTTTACATGTAGTCCACAAGAGAAAATAGTAGTTGAATTTATAAAAATGACCCAGTTCAAAAACACTTGATTCTTAATACTTTGTTTTTTGTTTAGATGTTCATGTGTACTAGTATGAAAAGATGGACCTCAAAATCTAGTCATTGTTTGAAAGGGTTCAAATACACAAAAATACTGAAAAAGCAAAAAAATTGTGTGACCTGAAGGATTTTTCTGAAGAACAGCAACTGTTCTGGACAAACAAGGGAAAAAAAAACAAAAAAAAAAAACAACTGTGGTAAACTTTTGAACAGGGTCATTTTTATAAATTCAACTATTATTTTCTCTTTCTCTCTGTGTAAAAGTCTTTTATGTGGGATATCTTATTCAGGTCAGTACTAAATAAAAAATAACATGCATTTTGTATGTTCCCTCATATTTTGGTAAAATAATTCATGTTTTGCAGAATCTGCAAGGTGTATGTAAACTTTTGACCTCAGCTGTATATGAATCATAATAATTATTAAGATGGTTAATAGATTTTGTTATATATAATGGATCACTATATTTTAATATCAAATGTTTGGGTTTGGTACAAGGGCAAAATAATAAAATCTAAAAGGATTTTAAAATAAATGATGAAGCATTGATAAAAAGTTTCCAAGTTTTAAAACTTCAAAAGAAAGAGCGAGAAAAATTTCTAAGTGTAAAAAAAAAAAAAGAAACCGCTAGTTTAAATAAAAATCAATGTCTGGAACATAAAAGAGGCCAAAGTTGAAGAAACACTCTAATATTAAAAGTATGTTTTCCAATGCCCTTTCTGTCTCAGAAGACATCCTGTCATCACTCACTGCTTTCATATCATAGTCAGCACGCTGAAGGGACGATGATTCTAATCCTGAGGCAAGGATTTTGGTTTTGTCATTTAAAACTTCAGGACAGCCACAACCAATCAGATTCTATTCCATTAGAAGCTCAGTTGAGACAGAGTCCACCGCAAGACTCATACTGCTCAAGATAAAGGTTAATGCTGCCAATGGCAAGCAGTCAGTGAGATGTGTGAATTTAAAATGGTGAAGGAAAGCATCTGTAAAAAGTGAGAGTTTATGCTGATACATCGAACAGGGGATACCCAGCAATGCACAACGAGGTGACAATCACCATGGATGTGTGCCAAGTGGGGCGAGCGCTCTAAATTCCGTTTATACTAACGACTAGTTTAATCTGGGCTTCTGTGCCATAATTCAACATTTAAACCTTAGTATGAATGCAGCTCTTAGATGATGGATACCCACTTACATTTACAGTCCCCCACCTTTCTGTGCCCAGTCAACCTCTGATCACAGACTTGGCTTCCAGCAGTGAGTTTAAAATTTATTTAGACAGAAGCCATTCAGAAGTCCCATTTCATAGACAAAGCCCTGAGCTTCTGAAAACCTCATCCATCCACCCCCATCCAGAATCATTTGTCTAGTGCAGCTGATGTGCATTCCCTGCTGTTCGAATTTCCCTTAAGGAATATTCCGGGTTCAATACAAGATAAGCTCAATCGAACAGCATTTGTAGCATTATGTTGATTATCACAATAAATAATTTTGTCCCCTTTTTAAAAAAAACAACAACAACATGACATTTCAGTGAAATAAATGGGGCCAATTTTGGCACATAAAATAATAAATCTGAAGTTAATTTAAAGGGATAGTTCACTCAAAAATGAAAACTCTGTCATTAATTACTCACCCTCATGTTATTCCAAACCCATAAGATCTTTGTTCATCTTCAGAACACACAAAAAAGATATTTTTGATGGAATCCAAGAGCTTTCTGATCCTGCATTGACAGCAGTACAACTACCACATTCAAGACCCAGAAAGGTAGTAAGGACATCATTAAAATAGTCCATGTGACATCAGTGGTTCAACTGTAATTTTATGAAGCTTCGAAAATACTTTTTGTAAGAAAAGAAAAAATAATAACTTTATTCAACAATTTCTGCTCTTGTGTGTCATTTGACGCACATGGTACTCTCGTGAACGCACAGCAGAGACTGACACAGAAGAGAAGAAATTGTTGAGTTAAGTCATCAATTTTGTTTAGTTTCCACAGAAAAAGCATTCTTGTAGTGTCATAACATTACAGTTGAACCACTGATGTCACATGGACTATTTTATCAATGTCCTTACAACCGTTGCTGTCTATGCAAGCTCACGGATTTCATCAAAAATATTGTAATTTCTGTTCCAAAGATGAACGAAGGCCTTACAGGTTTGGAACGACATGAGGGAGTAATTAAGGACAGATTTTTCATTTTTGGGTGAACTAATACCTTTAATAATAACACTTACATTACGTTTTTCTTCTAATTTGTATGGTCATTTTAGAGTTTTAGCCATTTTTCTGTCATGGCGACAAAGTTATTAAATTGAATTTTCCACAGAGGGTTAGTAAGCCATTTATTTTCCCACTGAAATCATGTTAACCCACATACTGTTTATATCTTGTGGATATTCTATTGAAACATCCATTCATCAAGCGCCACAAAACTATTGAAGAAGGGAATATTTTAACATTTATGCTTTTATTTTATTAAGACAAGGATGGCCAAGTGACAATTAATTTTGAGCTTGTACTTAACCCAGAATATTCCTTGAACATTTAAAATATTGTTTTTTTTTTGTGGCTTGCATTTTGACACCATCTGAAATCAAAGGCATTTTTTTTTTTTTTTGGAAAATCCAGAAACTACCTGAACTAAAAAAATGTAGCAATGAACCTTAAAACTATCAGTTGACCAGCCTTTCTGGAAAATGCGTCACAATTCCTGTTTAGGTGTAATGGCTCTTTAATGAATTCACCAATGAACTGGAAGAGTATTGAATTACTTTAGGCTGAAATAAGCATACCTTCTACATTGGCAGCGTCTCACCACAAATTTGATATGATTATTGTTCCATTATTTGGCTTTTGGAAGGATTTTCGAGGCTCCTCTCTTCAAATGTAACTCAAAACAACCTGAATGAACGTGGTAAAAACTGTAGAAAATGAACCAGGCTGATTAATTGAGGTGAGAGGCGCATGTCTGTTTAAAAACATCAGTGACATTTCACTGGGATTGAATAATTGCAGCCTGTCATATGCGAAAAACATTCAAAAGAAAACCGCACTCTTTGGCAGCGGAGACATCTCCTTGGTGAATTTTAAATTATATGTTGTCGATGGAAGTATTTGAGCTATAATTTGGTGTCTCTCTTTCATAAAAGTTTAAACTCATTTAATTTAACAGTGCTGAGGGAGCTTTCCAGTTCATGGATCACTTTCCACTCTTTTCACTCAATGGAGATGATCGCCGTCTTTGTTACAGAAATGTCAGAGATGCGATGCTATTATTCTTCCAGAGCAACAAGGTCATTAACAGATGGCTAAAATGTTGCATTTTCCCTCACGGCTGATGTGCTTATCAAGACACATGTATATCTTCCCTTTCACCAGTGTTTTAAAAAAACATGGTTAGCTTGGTTGTTAAAGCATGAAAGGTTCTCAATTCACAGAAATATATAATTAAGCCCAGACTCTTTTAAATACCTTAATGCATCATTTTTTCACTTTAACATACTGCTATAGAGCAGCACTCCATCTAAACAAGCTACCAAATAAAGGAAATATGCTTTCCCACATTTTCCCTGTGCTTTTTTTCTCTATCACTTTGTTCCAACATCTGCCAAATAGATGTGCTATTCCAGATTTGTGGCATTTGGAAGCATTACATGGATTTATGGCTTGTTTTAACCTTTTTGCGCCTCGGAAACTGTGACAACAAATATTCATTCCCCCAGTACCAGGACCAGAAGAAAGGCATCTGTTCAGGGATACACAATGGTCTCAACATGCCTGATCTCAGAGCAGTGTCACAGATCAGTGTAGGCCTGCGAGGACGGACCAAGAGGTCAGGATTTACCAGTGTCCTCCCCGCCTACTAGAAGCTACACGATTATATATGTTTACAACGTACCTGCTTTGTGTTTGAAGAGTGATAGTCCAAAAGCGATATATACAGTATGGTCCTGACAAACCACTCAGATGCTGAAGATATAATCAGATTACTGTAAGCATCCTGCAGATAGTAAAGGGAAATAAATAAATATATAACTTAGCTTTTTAAAAGCATTTATCCATGGAATTACAAGCTCATCTGAGGACATGTGTGTCTGTGCATGTGTTGTGACAGCAAAATCAGTTCCACAGATGTTGTAACATTTAGCTGTAATCCACCTAATATAGCCTATTTTGAATAAATGGTTTTTATTGTTAAATATTACAAGCAATCTATGGCTTTGTAAGTTAGTCAGTTGTTTAAAGAGGACAAAAGATGCCCATTTTTCACAACTTCATATGATTCTTTAGGGTCTTCATGAAATGGCTGCAACATACTTTGGTTAAAATTTCACCTTTTTTACCTTGTCATAAACAGCTCTGTTCATATCAACCCGTTTCAATGCATGTCTCTTTAAATGTTAATTAGCTTTGCACAACCTACTACTCTCTTCCATTTTTTGTGTATTTGGTGATGACCAAACAAAGGGCGCCAATGTGAGTGTGCACACCGACGTGCAAAACGGCAGACGTAAAAGTGTCAATTTTTTTCTTTTTCTTTTTTGGTTTGACGTGCTGCGTTAAAAACTGGCTGACCCATCTTTACTGATGAGATGCGCATAATATCGATCGATATATATCGCCCAACCCTATTTTCATGTTGCGATTAATTGCTAATATTTCTGTCATGACAACTCTCAGAAAGGTTTTAGCATGGTAATGGTTATGATAATGTTAACATATTTGGTCTTGGCGGAATAGATCTGCTACACTGCTGCTGAATTGCTGCTGCTGTTGGTTATTGCTGTAGTTGTAGATTATTGGTGCTGCTGTTGCAAGCAAGTACAGGAACTTGCTACTGCCAAAGCATATGGAGATACGGTGCTGTGAATATTTAAGAAATACTGCTGCTGCACAAATAGCATATAAAATAACCCCCAGCAGATCTATACAGGTGGAGCTGGGGAAGGAGGAGGGTTTCAGAGGAACTCTGAAAGCGCGCTGCCAAATGCCCAAGTGAATTCTACCAGCCATTTAAATGATAAGCTGCAAGCTCATTGGTTGCTTACACAACATGAACCAATCAGCTTGTGCCAAGTTGTATACTCTGTGAATATCATTAGTTACGTTAACACCCATCAGCCTGCGTCATCTAGAGTTTCATGGCAGAACTAGGTATTTTTATCATGGTATTCTGTATTATCAACATATTGCAATTTAGTTGCAAAAAAGTGTTGTCATTATACAGTATAACAGGTTTAATTTTTTTTTAATTACAAAAATATCTGAACATTTAAATACAATAAAGCAAGACAATTTTTTTACACAGATTAACGTGCAAAAGAATTAACAGAGCAATAGGTATCACTTTACAGTAAGATCTCATTAATTAACCTTAGCTAATGCATTAACATCAATGTGCAAAAGCAACATTTTATACATGGCTTGAAACTCCAGAATGCAGTCTGATGGGTCTAACTCAATCTGACAACATGACATCATAATTACATGGCACAGCCGATTGGTCCTCTCCTGTATCAGTAGGCAATGAGCTCACTGTTCAACATTCAAATACATGACTAGTGCTAGAGTTTGCAGCATGTTTCAGAAACCCTCCACCTTCCCCAACTCCACCTGTATAAATCTGCTACAAGGCGATTCATGTATGCTATGGGGGTTATTCAAATATGTTATATGTGCAGCAGCAGTATTTCTTACATGCTTACAGCAGCACATTGCCGATGTATTGGCAGTAGCAAGTCTTGGTACTTGCTCTGCTGCAGCAGTAGCAGCGTAGCAAATTTATTCTGCAAAGACCAAATACATTAACATTGTCATGTACATTACCATGCTAATCCCCCTGAGAGTTGTCATGACAGAACTAATGTTGACTAATGAAGCCCTAATGTAAAGTGTGCCTGAACAATAAAGAATCAAAATGCTTTCAAACAATATTTAGGGCATATTGTAAAACAGATTTAAATGTAAAAAAAAAAAAAAAAAAAAAAAAAATTGCCTGTTGAGTCTAAATATTAAAGTATTTTTGCCCTTTGATGAACACCACTGCAAATACAAAAATTCTGAATGGCTATTTAAATAATTTAAATAAAGCACAGCTATTTTGTTTACAGGGTTTCCAGGGTAACAGCTGCAATTTGCTGTTTAGCACCATCTGCTGTCAGAGAGTATGTGCACTTTCATCCAGAACGTCTCTCGCGTTTAGCCGTGTGTGCTGGACAAGTCCTAAAAAGTGAAGCCAAAGCGTTTTGATCGCCCCCAAGTGGCTGGCTGCATTATAGGTCATAAACCCCACCCTCTCCATGTAATCTAATGGGACATGAGCCAAACTAAATAATCACATTTTTAGATGCTATAAAAACAGGGTGTGGTGTCATGATTGTGATCTTGCAATTGGGTCTGCGGGAATTTGGGGGCGGGACTTTGATACCACATCTCCACCTCACGGCACTACTGCACAGACTCTGGCTCCAAACAAAACTCTACCACGCAGACTCTGGCTCCAAATGACGTAATTTCCCCCAAGATGGCAGCAGCCATACTGAGATGCTTTGGCTTCACTTTCTATAGTGGAATGAATGGGAGATGTGTCGTCCATCTTTTTTATAGTCTATGGTTTAGCCATGTGCTTCTCATCTGTGCTTGTTTACATCAGACTGCACACACGTCTTCGATGCAGCTTACAGCGGTGCTGTGGGAAAAGTATTGTTAAAATGCATTCAAAATTCTGAATAATTTTTAATAAATAATTATTTTCAGTATTTTGAAGTATCCATCGTAACAATACCATGCATATTAATTATCGTTATATATTATATTGCCGAATATGTCTACATCCAACTACAAAACCACCTGCATTGCTTACGAGACATTGTTGTCGCTGAGGACGGAAATATGCTAATATGGGACAGTCTGTCAGCATCCGTGGGTGGAGCCTAAGCAGTATGACCTGCTCAGAAAATCAAAACAGCTTGATAATTGACCTATCGCTAAGCCCCGCCCCCCTTAGTTACTGTTGCTATCTCGGACAAACAAAAGTTTCCCACTGTCTTACAATGACAGCTGTCAGTGTGAAACCTTGTCTGAAGATGTTTTTGATAAATTTTGAACATAGAAGGACCACCTCTTGTCGAGGAGCATTCAAGTACGGCTTTAATATGCCATGGAGAGAAATATAAATGATTTTAAAATAAATATGGTGTGTAACATGATTAATTTGAAATCAAGGGTTTACAGATCGCAATGCAAACGGAAGAAATCTCATGTTACGGACGTCACGATCGCAGATGACAACATCCAGGATCAACACTGTTCATGTACCACAGTGTAACATTTAACCAGTTTAATATGGAGAGGCACTGAAATGTAGACCTTTGTTTATGTGTTTTTGACTGACACTGTACATGACGTGAGAATAGTTAGCTGAGGTTTGTATGTTAGCATGGACTCTAACTTTAACGTTAGCTAGTTTTAGCCAGAGATATTGACGATATTTACAGACATTACCTGCTTGAGCAGATGAAAAAGGCCACTTACTGAGAGTATGACAACCAGAAAATAAACGTTAAATAATAAAATCAATTCCAAATTCCATTGCCAATCCTCTCAGGATACCTGGAATCAGTGTTACAGATACCTCAGGCACATCATTTTATTATTTTTGTAGCATAAAAACGACAAGAGCTTCGGATCTACCAATGATTCTCTATGGCGCTGCAACCCACAGGTGTCCGAGTTCCATCTCTGTGCAGCTGATACTCAACTGCCATTGGCTCATCTGTGTTCTATGGGCGGGGCTTACCAAAAGGTCACTTGAGACTGTTTTGATTTGAGAATTAAAAAAATAAAAATAACAAATGGATTTTTATCATTGTGTCGACACACTGCTAAGACACATTTACAGGTCCTTCTCAAAAAATTAGCATATTGTGATAAAGTTCATTATTTTCTGTAATGTACTGATAAACATTAGACTTTCATATATTTTAGATTCATTACACACAACTGAAGTAGTTCAAGCCTTTTATTGTTTTAATATTGATGATTTTGGCATACAGCTCATGAAAACCCAAAATTCCTATCTCAAAAGATTAGCATATTTCATCCGACCAATAAAAGAAAAGTGTTTTTAACACAAAAAAAGTCAACCTTCAAATAATTATGTTCAGTTATGCACTCAATACTTGGTCGGGAATCCTTTTGCAGAAATGACTGCTTCAATGCGGCGTGGCATGGAGGCAATCAGCCTGTGGCACTGCTGAGGTGTTATGGAGGCCCAGGATGCTTCGATAGCGGCCTTAAGCTCATCCAGAGTGTTGGGTCTTGCGTCTCTCAACTTTCTCTTCACAATATCCCACAGATTCTCTATGGGGTTCAGGTCAGGAGAGTTGGCAGGCCAATTGAGCACAGTAATACCATGGTCAGTAAACCATTTACCAGTGGTTTTGGCACTGTGAGCAGGTGCCAGGTCGTGCTGAAAAATGAAATCTTCATCTCCATATAGCTTTTCAGCAGATGGAAGCATGAAGTGCTCCAAAATCTCCTTACAGCTAGCTGCATTGACCCTGCCCTTGATAAAACACAGTGGGCCAACACCAGCAGCTGACATGGCACCCCAGACCATCACTGACTGTGGGTACTTGACACTGGACTTCAGGCATTTTGGCATTTCCCTCTCCCCAGTCTTCCTCCAGACTCTGGCACCTTGATTTCCGAATGACATGCAAAATTTGCTTTCATCCGAAAAAAGTACTTTGGACCACTGAGCAACAGTCCAGTGCTGCTTCTCTGTGGCCCAGGTCAGGCGCTTCTGCCGCTGTTTCTGGTTCAAAAGTGGCTTGACCTGGGGAATGCGGCACCTGTAGCCCATTTCCTGCACACGCCTGTACACGGTGGCTCCGGATGTTTCTACTCCAGACTCAGTCCACTGCTTCCGCAGGTCCCCCAAGGTCTGGAATCGGTCCTTCTCCACAGTCTTCCTCAGGGTCCGGTCACCTCTTCTCGTTGTGCAGCGTTTTCTGCCACACTTTTTCCTTCCCACAGACCTCTTGCTTGAGGGTGTCAATGATGGCCTTCTGGACAGCAGTCAGGTCGGCAGTCTTACCCATGATTGCGGTTTTGAGTAATGAACCAGGCTGGGAGTTTTTAAAAGCCTCAGGAATCTTTTGCAGGTGTTTAGAGTTAATTAGTTGATTCAGATGATTAGGTTAATAGCTCGTTTAGAGAACCTTTTCATGATATGCTAATTTTTTGAGATAGGAATTTTGGGTTTTCATGAGCTGTATGCCAAAATCATCAATATTAAAACAATAAAAGGCTTGAACTACTTCGAGTTGTGTGTAATGAATCTAAAATATATGAAAGTCTAATGTTTATCAGTACATTACAGAAAATAATGAACTTTATCACAATATGCTAATTTTTTGAGAAGGACCTGTATATGCAAACACTGTGTAAATGTGTATTTTGCATCCAATGTCCCTTTAAAAAATATAAAAATCTTCCTACACTGACAGTTAGCACACAGTCCAAACAAAAGTGACACAAATATAAATCAATTGTGTGACTCTGTCTAAAACAGCATGACCCTGGAAATATATCTCAACCGCCTTGAAAACCGCTTGCCTGATATTCACCAGTCAAACAATCAGGTTGATAGAAAGCTTGAAAACTCACTTGAAAACAGCGGTCAAAGGATGCTAACCATCTTGGTCAGCAATCTCATTTGAGATCCTCAGACCGCCTGCCAAGTGAAATAAGCATGGAGAGTAAAATTAACTGAGCGTCCATGTGCCAGACCTCAGCCTCAATCCTGGAACGCAGGAACCTCTCACAGGGAATGTGATAGCAAGCCTCTGATGCCTCCTACCAGTCACACCCATTCACGCAGGCCCCGTGACCTCATATCCCTGCTTCCCTCACCCTGTTGCGAAAAGCTCCCTGGCGTCTGCAGACAAAAGGAGAAACCCTTTCCAAGAAAAAGATATTAGTGCCTTTATTTGCTCAAGGACTGTGGAGAATGCTCTTGATATAGAATCCAGTAGTTGATACTCATTTTTATAATTTCATGGCCTCCTGAGCCCTGAGTACACAGTCAAACAACGTGTTGATACAGTGGGGAACGGGGCGGTGGATGGGCTCATGCCACACTATGGGCTGTTGAGAATGTGAAAGCACTGAGGTTTGAACTTTCTCCACGACAGCTCGGTCCTCAGACCAACTGATCTTTACCACACTTTTGGTTGGCTCCTCTGGACATCCATTTGTTTTCTCAACCCACTGTATATGTGACTGAGGTTTCAGTCCATGAACACAGTACGGCCACTAATTTGTACTCCTCCGGCTGTTTTTGCAACATGTCAAACTACTGCTGCACTGCTTGTAAGCTGTCAAACTCAGGAATGGGTCGTGTTCTTGTTCTAATACGTTTTCTGAACTTCAACGCACAACAATTGATCAATGTCAGGCTCGATGTGCTTGAATTTGGTCTCCAAATGTCAATTCACTGTACAATACTGTCACATAACATGATACGATTGGAGCGGACTATGTACACTTGTCACTTTGAAATATGGCATCATTCATAGACCTTGCCATTTGTGCCTGTTGATTAGGCACATGGATATGTTTCAAGAGAAAAATGATGGAAAGTAGTTAAGTTGTCATTTCCACTAAATAGCATGTTTATGCACAGCTGCGGTTTTGAAATCGGTACCTTTTGACATAAAGCACAGTCAATTGTCTCAAATGTGCTCTGCTGAGCACAGTCGAGGTTTTGTAGTTAGTCCCTCATCTCCGGCCTCCACAGGTATTTGAGGGAGGCTTCCCAAAACAGGGCTGAAAAATAAAACAGTCCGGCCCAAATCAGCCTCTTCTCCTCGTTTTTTTCGTCAACAGTTTTAAGACTTCTCATCTGACATATAATTTGAGCTGTGGTCCTTTTGAAAGCGGCACCGTGGCTTGGCTGACATTTGACAAACCTGTGTGGAGTTGACAGCATTGGTCTGTGGTCTACCTTATTTGAAGCGAGGCTGCTTACAGCACAAAAAAAGGTTTGAGTTACTGTTTTGAGAAACACCGCCACGTTAACTGCAGGGCCCTGAGAATGAGAGCTGAACTAGAGAGGTAGAGAGGCATGAGCTCCACCTCCTCTGTCTTCAAATTAAACTTGCCTAAGTTGCTTGTTAGTAAAAATGTGCTTCATTAAGAGTCAGTTACTGTGACATTCAAGTGTTACCTCATTAGTTTTCGTAGGTATTCATACGGAAAGTGGTTCTAGTCTATAACAATACATTTGTATTCAACACATTGATATCATTTGTATCTGTAGCAATAGCCAAAAATACATTGTATGGGTCAAATTTATCGATTTTTCTTTTATGCCAAAAATCATTAGGATATTAAGTAAGATATTTTGTAAAATTCCTACCCTAATATATATTAAAACCTATTTTTGATTAGTAATATTGCATTGCTAAGAACTTCAGTTGGACAACTTTGAGGCGATCTCAATATTTTGACTTTTTCTGCAACCTCAGATTCCAGATTTTCAAATAATTATATCTCGGCCAAATATAGCCCTATCCTAACAAACCATACATCAATGGAAAGCTTATTTATTCAGTTTACACAATTTTCAATTGAACCTTATGACTGGTTATGGTTTTGTGGCCCTGGTCACATTAATGTATGAACAACTTTAGAGATGTACACAAATAGAAATCTTTTCAGCTTTGTAGAATATTACAATAGAAATTAGATTAATTAGAATAATCAAATGCAATTTGCATTTGCCACAGTTAGCATTTGCCAAATTTAACATAATAATGTCAAAAATGTAAAAAAAAAAAAAAAAAAGTTAGTGTTTCACTTATATTTCATGCATTTTGAGCATTTTTGATAAATCACTAAACAAAAGGGAGTGAGAGAATGTGCATTACAATGACTTTACCATGAGAAAGGGGTGTTCCTAAGCATAACAGAAAGGGAAGAGTGGTATAAATCACTGTAATGTGAGTATTTGAGTAATTTATTGCTTTATAAAATAGTGGGAACAGCTATATGATAATTGGCTTACATTTATTATTATTAATTATAAAATAACAATTCTTTCCCCACATTACTTCATAACAATAACATCCCCAATATACATTTTTAATAATAATATAATATAAATAATACTAAAACTGTTTCAGTATCTACCCAAATACACAAAAATACACAAATACAAACGAGATCACCTCTTTGTTTTGACCTGACAACTTGGGCTTCCTTGAGAATTTGATGCAGCAAAAATGATTGATAAATACTGAAATGTAATGCACTGTGTATGTATCTCCAAACATCTAATAAATATATCAGAGTATATTATTTTTGGACTGGTCAACAGTAAACACATGTACTATATTTGTAGCCAAGACTCCTTCACTAGAAATGACGAAAGGCTGTGTGTGCATGCATTTCAAACACTCATAATTAAAGAGGTAAAATAAAAACGCAACACACTCATTCTCCGTTAATTTGCAGACACCAACAAAAATGGAAAACAGACAGCAAATGGACCTTCCGACCCCCATACACACTGGAGCCAGTGAAGTGTGTCAAATCTAATTGGAATATATGAATGTTTCCTTTGTCTGTTGCCCCTATCCCACTTGGCAGCAAGGGAAAATCGGCTAGATACTGCTTTTTTGATCACCGAATGAACCATAAACCTGTGCAAAAGCATTTTTAGTTGATGTTACTATCTATCTGTCTATCTATCTATCTATCTATCTATCTATCTATCTATCTATCTATCTATCTATCTATCTATCTAAGCCCTGCCTAGAGTGACTCATTTTATTTCTATAGAAATGTACAAAACATATGCCATTATAAGTGCCATTGTTATTTTAGACACAAAGGTCTTGCCGATTAAATTAGTCGACCACAACAAACTCAGTCAAACATCTAAGTGGGCAAATCATAAAAATGTGCAACCGCAATTTTTAATGACATCAAACCTTCCACAGAATCACTGTTGGCAAGAAAGGCACTTCTCACCACATTTAGCAGCATTCATTAAACTGTCTAGTATAATACCTTCACCCTAAGTATCCCCTTCTACAAAACAAAACTATTTTGTGACAGAAGTGAATTCAATCTTTCTAATGAAAGCCAACATAATCCTGTCCTGTGTGCAGATAGGTTAACCATTAGCCATCAATCACCCCAAGGTCTAGTGAGTGCCCCCTGGCACCCTGTCATCCCCTTACACAGAGGCAGAAGGAACACGGTGGATTCCTGGACTTGGGAACGGCTGGAGTCTCTGAGAATCAGAGGCTCTCAGCAGCTCCACCAACAATAATAAAAATGCCCTGACTTTAAGGTGACATTCCCAATTTACAAGTATTTGTGTCTATAAAGTGTATTCCTTGGCTCCTGAATACTTCTGCCTGTCTAGTAGAAAGAACAATACATTCGGCCTGCCTGAGACACTTGGAAATCCTTGTCCTTCTTTACTGAAGCTTCTTTCACCATCATGCTGCTTACTTTGCATATATGATTTATGAATGCTATTATCCAGTAGTTATACAGTAAAACTAAGTATCCAAAGAAACTAACAATATATTCAAAAAACACAGTCTGCAGTTGCACATTTCGCTGTAAAACAGTTGATCTTATATTGTGATGTACATTGTGCTGGGGGAGGACCCCAGTTCCAGCATGCATTCCAATATTAATAAATCATGGAAATGGCTGCTTTAGTTTCAGATACAGCTGTTTCCTGTCTTATTTGACCAATTATTTGCATAGAACCACAATTGTAAATATATAATGCATATTCTGTCATTCACTATAATTTTTGTTCCTCTTATGCTCACCAAGGCGGCAACCATTTAATCACAAAGTATGAATTATTCCAATTTAAAATCATTGTTTTCTATTTAAATTTGTTTTAAAATATACTCCAGTCTTCAGTGTCACATGATATTTCAGAAAGCATTATATAATATTGCTTACTAAGAAACATTTCTTATCAATGTAGAAAATAGTTTTAAGGATTCTTTTCCTTTTTTTGTAAACTTTTGAGTGTACATTTTTCTTATTTTGCCTAAATATCATATTTTTTTTTCAATTTAGAAGCTACAGAAGCTACATGTTTCCCAGATGACAAAAAAAGTTACATTTACCCTGATCTTCAAATTCATGCATAGTAATGCATAGTGCATTAATGCATAGTGTTTCCTTCTGGGATAGTTGCATACGAGTCCCTCAGTTGTCCTCAGTGTAAAAAAGATGGATCTCAAAAATCACACATAATTAGAAATGGTTCAAACACACAAGAATGCTTAAAAACCAAAGAATTTGTGGGACCTGAAGGATTTTTCTGAAGAACAGTGGGCAGTTTAACTGTTAAGGACAAACAAGGAACTCATGAAAATAAATAAATAAATAAATAAATAAACAAACAAATAAAAAACAGCTGTTGATCACTCAGGTAACAAAGCAGTATTAAGATTCAAATGTAGCTATACACATTACTTTTAAATCTACCTTCATTCGTTATAAAATGCCATGAAGGAAAATGCAGAGGGTGCAGGACAGTTAAGATGCAATTTTGAAAGTAGAGCAATGTCCATACAATTTTATTACATACTGCATGTTAGCTTCCAAATCCAGAATAGCAAAAATCTCTTAGCGGAAACAGAGATGTGGTAAAGAGGATCACCCTTTAAATGTGCCTTGTGTTAATTAATAATATTGTTTTGATCCATTTAATGCATCCTTGCTGAGTAAATGTATTATTGTTTTTAAAAAAACTTTTGAACTGTAGTGTATTTCAGCTATGATTATTTTGTATAGGACGAAACTGCAGTGTCATATTATGGGGAGAATCCTGGAAATGTCATATTCCGAGATCATCAATAGCAGTCTATTTAAACATGCCTAATCTGTCATTACTCAATCGGGTAGGCAGGAAGAATATGGACATGCTTGAAATGTGCAAAATAGGCTAAAACCAGTGGGGCGGCGAAGCAGCGCTTTATATTTTATTTGCTAAAAACGCTTGATTCTTTGTCTCATGCCCTGCGAGAAACTTCCTGTTTTGCTGGCCTTTCTTCCTCTTCTCAAAAAACAAGACAAAAAAGTTATGCTCTGTTCATAAAAGACATGATTAATGTAGAGAGCAAATAAACGGAAATTTGACGTCTACTGAAAAGGGCCTCTTTGTAAAATGAAGCCATTGAGAACAATGAGCCATGCGGAGCCATTTTGGACCTGCCAAATAAAGTTTGACTTCTGTGGCGGCCACAGATGCTATGGCAACACGCTCTGACAGGGAGTTTATTTTCTCTAAGCTCTGGTGGAATATTAATAACTGAGGCACACATCCTGCCAAGTGGATCTGGATGGGGCATAATCCCAAACTGCGCGGGAAACACAAGTCGAATGTCAAATCGCTTGAGCTCCTGGTATTCCATCACGTATATGCAAAACGTTTGCGTTCGACTGATGCCATCTTGGCTTTGGAAGCATATTATATCAGCATTGCAACTGTGAGTGGGTTATTTTCAACTTTTATAGGGCTGAGGTTTTGCTAATGTAACAAAAGACGGAATTAATCTCCACGGTTCAGCTCGTGTTCGAGACAATATCATTTTTTCTTTTCCTTTTGAGGGGGAATACGTCAATTTACTTGCCTAGCAATTACATATTGCCTAATATATCTCAATAACACCACATTTGTATTGTAAAACACTGAGGCGCATCCAACGTATTGTTATTACTAAATCAACAGCACAGTTTTGATTCC
This sequence comes from Cirrhinus molitorella, assembly GCA_033026305.1. Lineage (NCBI taxonomy): Eukaryota > Metazoa > Chordata > Actinopteri > Cypriniformes > Cyprinidae > Cirrhinus > Cirrhinus molitorella. Next base: position 22,237,751 of record CM065122.1, on the reverse strand, counting down.
TACAATCCCCTGTTTGTGCAGAATCCCCCAATGCTCAGACTATGGCTGCTTTCTCAGGGTGGGAGTCAGGTACCGAAGCCAGAGCGCCATGGGTCTGGTCTCTTAAGTGTAGGGACTGCTATCTCACATGTGTTTGACACAGTGTCAGGCCACAAAACTCCCACCAAAGCACTCAGGCACTGGGGATGTTATGTTTTCCCCAGCCCCTAATCATTTTTGGCCCCGGACCCACTTCCTGTTCTGCAATGAAATGGCTCAGGAATGCCATTCCTCTGATACAAGCGAGGCAGGGAGAGAAAGAGGGCCGAGGAGGAAGTCTTCCTGCGCTCTATGTGTGTGTGAGATAGTGACACTGACCTGTTTGAACAGTGATGGCTTGACTCTCACGTTTCTAAATCCCTTGTGTCAACATACTACACATTAATACACATTTTTAGACCACACTCCCTTACACTCTTCGAGTTGTCGAGCTGGAATGCATCAGGCGACAGGGGAGTATAGAGGACAAGCTTTTCCCACATCGAAGTAGCGACAGGCTTTCGAACCTTGGCCCTAAAATAGCCCACTTCGGTTCAACCGAATTTCTACGATTGAAGGTCAGCCGGAGCTGGCGTCACATCTCGTTAACACAAACAAGCACGGTGTCACAAACTTTCTGCGTTTTTATTCGCCGCTAACGGTCTCGGTTTTCGTCTTGGGCGAGGTTTGTTCGCTTATAATTCATTACAATCCGTTCTAATGTTGCATACGCCACAACAGCATTGTAGAGGCTCAAATCTAGAGCGCGATTCGGTATTTTATGGGTTTGATTTACATAACCCTCATCCAGACCACATCAAAGCCTCACGCGAAGAGTAAAGAGCACGTCAAAAGGCTCCCCGAAGCGACGTGATGTCTTGAGAGGATTCAAAGCAAACACACGCTGCCCACAGAAGTCCTCCGTATGGAGCCTCTCTCTTTTTTCCGCTCCCCCCCCCCCTCTTTTCCCTGCTCTTACAGGGGTGTTGAAGTGACTGCGGTGTATTTTTATACAGTTCCATCCCCTCTGAAAAGAAGGCGCCTCAATTGGCTTGAACAATGTTTAAATAATCAAGGAGCTGTGAGTCTTTGAACTAATTTCACAAGGAGAGAGATCCAGATGTGGCGTCCCTCGCTCTGGCTCTCATTCTGGTTTCGAATGCAGCGTGAGCGCGAAAGGCCTTTACCTCATCTTGTGGCACCGTTTGGTTGGAGTTTGATTCTGTCAACATTCGAGCAGGAATGATGGAGTCCAAATAAACACTGCAAAAGTGGTAAAGATAAACCGGCAAGTCAGTCAGTGAGCTGCCAAACGCATGTGACATTTGCAAAAAAATTGTTCAAAGAAACAATTCAGGGAAATTGCTCATATCTAGCATATCTGCAGGTACAGCGTCTCCTGAAATGCTTTCTGTGCTCTCAGCCAATACACTCAAATTACAATTTATTCCTCCCTTCGGTGCCATGTGTTTGTAATTGCCCCAAATGATCCTGCCTAGAAATGTGTGCTCAACATTTTCTTGACTTCTCTTGGGTGTCGAGAGAGATAAACGTGCGTATGAAAATTCTGAGCGAGAAGGGCCGCACAAGATTTCATCAAACGTTTCATTTGTATACGTTCATCGGAGGGATATCTCTAATCAGATTTGAAAGGCTTGATTTAAGGATGATGAAAAGGAGAGGCTGCAGAGGGACTGCATTGCCTTTGGCAGGATGAAATTACTGAAATTTGGAAGGCAGTGCTTTTATTTGAGTGCCTGTAACAAAGATAATTTTACAAGGTTTCCGTTCATTAAGTGCTGCTCAGGTGCAGCACAGACGGGAGCGTTTGAATGCGTGCACACACACACGGCACAACACACACACATGCACAGTCATGCACATGTGCACACTGTGATTGCAGAAAAAAGCAATTTTTAAACTTGAGAAGTAATAAAAGAATTTGGGGCATAGCTGAATAGAATAGAATAGAATAGATCAGTAGTTCTCAACTGGTCTTTCCAGACCCAAAATGGGTCACAGTATGAAATTATTATTATTATAATTATTTGTCAGTTTTTTTCATTCAGTATATATGTGAAATAAAATTTGTAATTATTTCTTGCTTGCTTTGGTACAATTAGGAATTTTGGAACTGTGTTGGGTCACCACTAATGTAAAATATGTGATCCTGGACCACAAAACCAGTCATAAGGGTACATTTTTAGGACAGAAAAGCTGGAATCTGAAGGGGGCAAAAAAATAAAATAAAAATCTAAATATTGAGAAAATCACCTATAAAGTTGTCCAAATGAAGTTCTTAGCAATGCATATTACTAATCAAAAATGAAGTTTTAATATATTTACAGTAGGAAATTTACAAAAATATCTTCATGGAACCTGCTCTTTACTTAATATCCTAATGATTTTTGGCATAAAAGAAAAATCGATAATTTTGATCCATACAATGTATTTTTGGCCCGTTTTGATACCTAAGTCTGTTTTTTGGTCCAGTGTCACATATACTAATAACTAGACTATTAAAGGTGTTTCACAAGAAATATGGCACAAACATTTTCTAAAAACAAATAACGTGTTTGAAATGCACATGTGTGCACACACACACACACATGCACACACACACACACACACACACACACACTTCTTTTTCTCTGAACTGTGACACAGAGAATGTTGAACCTTAAAGGAAAATAAACGGGCCACTTCTCAGCTGCTTGGGCTCTTTCCCAAACTTTCACATGAGAAACAGAGGCCGGAATGCTGAGGAGCAAATCTCTCTCTTACACAAGTACATCCTTCTCATGTATCCCTGCCATAACATACCTTTAATCGAGCCTATTTTTAGACGTTTCCTGCTGCTCCGTAGGGCAAGACGGGGGGACGTCTGATGTGTGTGTGTGTGTGTGTGTGCGTGTGTAACTTACAGTCAGTCACTCAGTTCCACAGGGAACAGGCTGTTGTGCTAGCCTGGGAAAAAATGCACCTATCTCGTAAAGATTTTTTTGGGAAGGAGTAAAAAATGTTGGCGAGTCTCTCTGTCAAAAATCCCCCATTTATACAACAATGAGAACACAGATTTTAGTCATACTGTTTCCCATGATGCATATTAAGGTATGAAAGTTTGTTTTTTAACACCTTCACTCACATTATGAAACTCTGGGCTCACCTCTGAACTCATCATTGACGACTGCATTGTTTCTTACTATATTGGGCCATTTTTGGGTGAGTTTTTCCAACAACACTAAAAATGCTGTGTTAAATACAACCCAGTTCTGGGTGAAATATAGACAAACTCAGCGTTTAGGTTAAAATTTTTAACCCTACCTTCTGGGTAGTATTTTTTAACACTATTGTTTAAAAATCAGTTAAAACAAAAACAGGCTGGCTTAAAATGAACCCAAAATAGGTTGTAAATTAAAAATCAGACACATAATTACTAGAGGCATCAGCAATAATCAAAAGGTGAACATTTATTAACTTATTAATAAATGTTCATTTATTGAACACACAGTTTGAAGTCAAAATTTTACATACACCTTTCAGAATCTGCAAAATGTTAATTATTTTAACTAAATAAGAGGGATTGTGCAAAATGCACAATTTTTTTTTTTTATTTAGTACTGACCTGAATAAGATATTTCACATAAAAGACATTTACATAATCCACAAAAGAAAATGTTAATTTATGTTAAATTACCCTGTTCAAAAGTTTACATACACTTGATTCTTAATGCTGTGTTGTTACCTGAATGCTGTGTTTTTTTTAGTGATAGCTGTTCATGAGTTACTTGTTTTTCCTGAATAGTTAAACTGCCCACTGTTTTTCAGAAACATCCTTAGTGTCCCACAAATTCTTTGGTTTTTCAGTATTTTTGTGTATTTGAACCCTTTCCAGCAATGACTGTGCTTTTGAGATCCATCTTTTAATACTGAGGACAACTGCAACATGCAAAACATTGCATAAGAGCCAGGGTTGTAAACATTTGACTGTACATTTTTCTTATTTTGCCTAACTATCATATTTTTTCCATTTAGTACTGCCCTTCAGAAGCTACAGAAGCTACATGTTTCCCAGATGACCAAAAAAGTTACATTTACCCTGATCTTCAAATTCATGCATAGTAATGCATAGTGCATTCATGCATAGTGTTTCCTTCTGGAATAGTTGCATACGAGTCCCTCAGTTGTCCTCATTATGAAAAGATAGATCTAAAAAAAAAATCACATATAATTAGAAATGGTTCAAATACACAAAAATGCTTAAAAACCAAAGAATATGTGGGACCTGAAGGATTTTTCTGAAGAACAGTGGGCAGTTTAACTGTTAAGGACAAACGAGGAACTCATGAAAATAAATAAATAAATAAACAAATAAATTAAAAACAGCTGTGGATCACTCAGGTAACAAAGCAGTATTAAGATTCAAATGTATCTATACACGTCACTTTTAAATCTACCTTGATTCGTTATAAAATTCCATGAAGGAAAAGGGTGCAGGACAGTTAAGATGCAATTTTAAAAGTAGAGCAGTGTCCATACAATTTTACTACATACTGGATGTTAGCTTCCAAATCCAGAATAGCAAAAATCTCTCAACGGAAACAGAGATGTGGTAAAGAGGATCACCCTTTAAATGTGCCTTGTGCTGTATGTGTGTGTGTGTGTGTGTGTGTGAGCTGGACAGCAGCATGAGGGTTTCCCACCATGCCACACATGGCCTCTTTAAGCTCTGGTGTGCTAACTAGCCTCCCAGATGTCAGGCGCTTAGAGTGACATCAGAGAATCCTGGATGAAGCCAGGGCCAGGGAAGAGAAAAACCAGCAGGGTCGTCTATCCAGAGAAGCTGGCACATGCTGGCATTCCCGAGGTGGGCATTCCCTGTTTCTAGAGAGCGGCTCAAACTTTGCTGCTAATGACCGACAACGTCCCATGCACGTTATTTGAACAGGGTAGAAATAAAGAGTGAGAGTGATAGCCATAGACAAAAACGGGGTGAGAGAATGAGAGGGTGTGTTATGGAGACAGACAGCTCGAAAGAAACCAAGAGAAAGAATAAACCAGGAGAGTGAGAGAGAAAGAGAGAGGTGTGTCTTGAGAGACGTAAGAGTTGAACTATGCTGCTCTTGGCAGCGCGGGGCCGGAGCGATGGAGCCGGAGGCGTCACGGCGCCACCTCAAAGAACGTTCCGGCGCAGCCACTCACTCGGGCGTTCACTCCCAGCACATGGCATTCATTTAGAGGGGGGGCTGCCGGCGAGCACGGGCCGCTGTCTCCCCTCACAAAGCCCAGCGGTGCCTGGGCAATTAGGAGGCCGCAATTACCCGGGGTGGATCTCCTCCAGAACGTGGCCAGAAGTTACTGCGAGCCCCTGCCAAAGGGCTCTGAGGGAAGTGACAGGGAGGAGAGCTGCGGGGTGCTCGGCGCACTTGATTTACGTGAGGAAAACTGTTCGGGTTTTTGTTTGTGGAAATGGGTTTCATTTGAGCCGTTTAAGTCAAAGACACAAACACATTTGAGGCCCGGCCTTGGGGTGACGAGGATAATTAAAAATGTGCGTAAGCCACATCCTCTGAGTGTTTGTAGCAAATACGCGCACTGACATCCTCCCCTTTGCGATGCTTTAGAGGTCTCCGATGGGCGCATTTCCTCACCGTAATTTTAAAAGGGAGATTCCTCCCTATAAAGAGAAATAGGTTAGCGTGTTCCCAGTGTGGCTGGGGTTTATTCAGATGATCTGATTTGCCATGAGTCATATATGCTATGAGGTCAGGATAGAATGAACATGTCAAGTGCAGCTTCAGCAGGTTTGCGCTCATTTAACAATCGGTTACATAGAGGTTATTATGCTGTTCAACACAGCTAACGTCACTGCATTGGAAAATGGCAAACGATCTACTGTTCAAAAGATTTTTTTATGTTTTTCAAAAAAAAAAAATACAGTAAAAACAGTAATATTGTGAAATATTATTACAATTTGAAACAACTGTTTTCTATTTTAATATACACTGTCGTTCAAACATTTGAGATTAGTAAGACAAGTATTTTTTGCTCATCAAGGCTGTTGATGAGTAATATTGTGAAATATTATTACAATTTAAAATAGTGGTTTTCTATTAATCTAGGTTTTGAAAGAAGCTCAACAAGGCTGCATTTATTTGATTGAAAATACAATAATATAGTGAAATATTACAATTTGAATTTTTCTGTTTTAATACGCTTAATACATTTTTGTTTTAATAAACACTGGTGTTCAAAAGTTTGGGATCAGTAAGATTTTTATTTTTCCACATTAAGGAGAATACAGAAAAAAAATTAGTAATACTGTGAAATATTATTTCAATTTAAATGAATGATTTTCTATTTTAATATACTTTAAAATAGAATTTATTTCTGGTGATGAAAAGCTGATCCTTCACATGATCCTTCAGAAATCATCCTAATATGCTGATTTATTATCAGTGTTGGAAACCCTTTTTGGAACCTGTCATACTTTTTTCAACTTTTTTCATTTCTTTGATGAATAAAATGTTAAAAAGAACTGCATTCATTAAAAATATAATAATAATAATAATATATAAAATATATATTTGTAACGATATACTCTACCGTTAAAAGTTTGGAGTCAGTAATTTTTTTTCTTTCTAGCTTTCTTTGAAAGAAATTAATAGTTTATTCAGTAAGGACGTGTTAAATCAATAAAAAGTGATAGTAAATACTTTATATTGTAAGAAAAGGCTTCTATTTTGAAAAAATGCTGTTCTTTTTTTTTACTTTATATTTATTAAAGAATCCTAAAAAAAAAGTATCACAGGTTCCAAAAAAATATTAAGCAGCACAACTGTTGCCAGTTATTAGAATGATTTCTGAAGGACTGTGTGACACTGAAGATTTAAAGTGTAATGGTTGATGAAAATTCAGCTTTGCAGCATCACAGAAATAAACTATATTTTGAAGCATATTAAATAAAAAAAAAGTTTTTTTTAATTGCAATAATATTTCATAATATTATTTTTTTCCTGTAATTTTGATCAAATAAATAGAACTTTGATGAGCATAAGAAAATAAAAAAAACATAAAAAAATCTTACTGGTCCCAAATGTTTGAACGGCAGTGTATTTTAAAATGGAGTTTCTTCCTGTTATTGCAAAGCTGAATCTTCAGTGTCACATTAGAAATCATTCTAATATGCATTTTTTTTTTTTTAAATAGAAAGTTCAAATAAGCAGCATACATACATTATTAATGTCTTTATCATCATGTCTTTTGATGAATTTGATGCATCCTTGCTGATTGTTGAAAATAAAAAAGTGATTAAAAAATGGTCTTGAAAAGAAAAAAAGGGGGGAAAAAATGGGCTTGAGTTTACATACTAAAATTAATTTAGTATCTTGTTGCTTAGGAAGCTACTGTTTGAAAGATGCTCTCCTAATGTTGCTGCTCTCAAATAGCATTAGAGAGCTCTATTAGCACTGTGTAAACCTACATTAATGTCAAAGGCGCATTGTAGAAAACACAGTTTAATGAGACGTGATCATAAACTGAGGTCTACAAAGTGGTTTGTAATCCCTTTGGCAGACTAGCTGACAAGTGACACGCTCTCAAATGGTTAAAAGTGAAGTGTTAAAAAAGCCCACACATGTGAGCTGGTAATCCTGCTGTTTTCATCCAGATTTTTGCAATAATAATCCTTAAGAGCTGCGGAGAGAGATGAGGAGGGACACGTCTCAGGGGAACGTTCAACATGAGAATTAAAATAGGCTAAATGGCAGGGTCCCCTCCAAAGAACCAGTGACTGGCCTTCATTTACAAACAACACTGTCGTAGCCAAATCTAAACAATGCAGTGAAATCCATTGGGAACTCATGAATAAGTTATTCAGCAACAGTGGAAATGTTACAAACAAAACATCATGCCATAGTATTTTGATAATCATATATGAGAATATGTTTTGTAATGCACTTCTGAGACATCATTTTGCTTGCTACATGAATATGGTTCAAACAAATTACCTCTGAATTTAATATTCAGCAAACAGACAAGTCTCTCTTGACTCTCTAAGGTCAAAGCAGCAAGTCAGCAAGAGCTCACTTCTGCATAACTAATCTGACATTTACAGTATATAAACATTCTGCTCAATTTTTAGCAAAGTGAGAGAGCAAAAAAGGCTTTGCGCCTGGGCTGGACATCTTTTCTTAAAGCCATCCAATGTTTGTCAATAATCATAAAATAAATCTAAAGAGACCCGAGGCCAGACAGTTTTCCTATCAAACCTTGCTCTGCTCTTCTCAGAAAACTCTTACTGTACTGCTGAGAAACCCAAGTGAGAATATCATTAATTTTCATTATAATATGATAAGATTTTATTGCTTTTGATCCACTGTGGCATTCCGTCATTGGTGTTTTGGCACTGTAATGCCCACTTGAATTGTGACCGTTCCTGTAACTCCCTTCTAATGGTTCACATCTGTTATGTTTTACTCTTCTTTTGTTAGCATAAAAATCATTCTTTCTTTACCAGAGCAACAGTTAGTAAATAAAAGCTATATTTCAAAGGAAGGAGAAGTAGAAAAATGAATATGTTTAGGCCATGAATCATCGGAAGGGCACTAGAACTTCATCTCTAAAGAGTAATTGACGACAGAGGCCAGCAAAGATTTGTCCGCTTTATAAAAATTAATGAAATAAGAGAGAAATACTTTGCAAATCTATATGGAACAAATCCAACTGTCATAATTCCACTTCAGCTTAAAGAAAATATTAAAGACAGCACTCAGAGATGCAAAGATACTGCTCATAAACGCGATTTAAAGGACCTGTCAACCTGACCGAGTCCAGATGAACACTTACTGGTTAGAGAATGTAGGAATTTGGTTCTAGATCACTGAAAAGTTACAAAGTTTCATCTTCCCGTGACTAATACCTCAGCTTCGGCGTGGTAAACACTGCTTGTGTGCAAAACTCAGCTCGCTCGCGCTTACATCGATGGCCGTTTTAATGAGATAACGACATTATAATCAGGATGTGAGAGAGACTGAAATTGAGCTGCAGGGAACTAGAGGAGAGTGAGGGACACAGATAAAGGAAGAGACGGAGGAGAGGGAGGAAATGTAACATGACGAAAGAGTCTTCGCGCAGACTGTGAGACGCCACGCTGCCTGCTCAGACAAATAGCCTGTCCGAGTGTTGTTTGCTTGTCATGTGCTTGTCGCACACGGCCGCTGACATGACGGCATGTGATGGGAGGGGCTGTGATGATGTCAGTCATGGAGGAAACAGGTGGAGGCCTCAATGACTTCTGTAACCTGAGGCAAGTAATGAGTGGATAGTATGTGATGTCAAAGCCAACAGAAGGGAGAATAGAGAATAGGAAATTTCACACTTTTAAGCCAATAATAAACAATTGATTGACAAATAAATCTAAGAAACAAATATAAAAGTTTGGGGTTGTCACAAAAGTTGCATTTATAGGACCAAAAATAAAGTAAAATATTATTCAGTTTTATTGAAAATGTTTGTTCCTTTGATGGAAAACCTACATTTTTAGAATCCATATAAGTCCTATGAGTAACAGTAAAATAACAGTTTTCTATTTGAATATATATTTAAAATGCAATTTATTCCTGTGATTTCAAAGCTTTCACATGTCACAGGACCCTTCAGAAATCATTCTAATATTCTGTTTTGCTGCTCAAAAAAGTATTATTATTATTATGTTGAAAACAGCCGAGTAGTATTTTTTTCAGGTTTCTTTGATGAATAGAAAGTTCAGAAGAACAGCATTTATCTGAAATAGAAATCTTTTGTAAGATTATAAATGTCTTTATCATTACCTTTTGATCAATTTAAAGCATCCTTGCTCAATAAAAGTATTCATTTCTATAAATTCTTTTTTTAAATAGTAAAAATATTTCCAAATTGTACTGTTTTTGCTGTACTTTGGATGAAATAAAGGCTTGGTGAGCAGAAGAAACTTTACCAATCAAAAGTCTTTGAACAGTAAGATTTTTAGTATATATAATATTTTAATATTGCCTTTTATAGGTGTGGAATTTAAAATGCTTTTTGTAAGCAGATGGTGTAGTTCCGATATCTACCAGCAGGGGCTAAATGAATAATGCTAACCAGCCAAACCTTGAGTCCTTTTTCAGTACCATATACTGGTTAAAAGATGGATTGGACATTAAAATGTAGATTTTAATGAATGTGTCACTCAGTGTGCACACATGTCCAACTGACAGTGTTAGGGTAGGAAGGTTACTTTGTAAATGTAATAGGTTACAGATTACAAGTTACCCTATTTAAAATATAATTAGTAGTGTAACTATTTAAATTACTTTATTAAAGTAATGTAACTGATTACATTTGATTACTTGTCGATTACTTTTCTAAATTTACATTTACATTAAGTCATTTAGCACATGCTTTTATCCAAAGCGACTTACAAATGAGGACAATAGAACAATCAACTTTTTAAAAATCCTTCATCTCTTGAATTAAGATCATAAAAAAATTATTTAAAAGCACAGCCACCACAAAATCAGACTTTAGCACCTCATTTTACTTTGAGATCATTCTGAGGTTGAATACTGATTTAAAATCATAACAAGAAACAATAAATATTAACGCATTAAGAGCCAGATTTACTAACAGCTTTTGCCATTGCAAACCGTCTTTTGGCATTAAAATAATACTGTCAGGATTTACTAAAGATGCGAACTAAAGAATTAGTGCTGACAAGGGTGGACACTATTTTTGTGCCTGACCTTATTGAATGTGCATTTGTAGGAGTTTCCCTTTCAGAGTCAAAATTTATTGGAAAATTTATTTTATTATATAAAATTAATTTATTTAAAATGAATCACGCAACACGATTTACTAATGCTTGTGCTCGGCAAATTACTGGTATTTGCGCCATTATTTAATCGTAATTTGTGCTGCTCTTGGTAGATTGTTATGGAAGTTATATGGCTGCGTCTGTTTTTTAATGTGTGTATTGTCATTAAGTCCATGCAGAATATTACCCTCCCATCAGCGCTTTTATGGAACTACGCTCTAATGCTTATTTGGCCTGTTTAGTAAATCTGGCCCTAAGTAGTCAGATGTAACTCCCTTATTAATCGTTAACATTTTCATAAGTAACTGTAATTTGATTACACATTTTTTTTCTCAGTAACTGTAACAGATTACAGTTACATTTATTTTGTAATTAAATTACGTAACGCAGTTACATGTAACTAGTTACTGTCAACTGACTGCTTTCAAATTATAGACACACTTAAAAGAAACAGCGTACTGAAACTGTGTAACTTTCTTTTCTCAGCTCAATTGAAACTTCTCCTGGAACAAACTAATATGAAACCTGCTATAAGGAAATTGGTGGCCTGCTTGAACATAGCAGTCATTTGTTGACACCAAATTTAACCAGCAAGGTGTCATTTCCTCATTTTCATTAAATTGTATTGCTTTCGAATGAAATTAGTCTAACAGTGTTACCTTTTCATTTGTATTTTCAGTCTTACTTTTTTTTTTTTTTGTTGCCTGAAAGGACACTAAATCACATTCTCAAACACGTACTATTGCTTTTGCGTATAATAGAGTGTAAATGTAGTCTTGGCATCAGATCCGCAGAGATACGGCGCACAAGCATTTGCATGGAGAGCTGCTGTCATTACATCAGAACTACTCAAAGTTTCACAAAAGCTTTTCTTTGTCTGTCTCACCGGAGAAGCACTGGGTTTTATCTATAGTTGAATTCCAGAAGTTACAGACAGTTATAGTCATGAATACAAAGAAGAGCCCAAAACCGTTGGACGGATAGGTGAAATCTGCCCTATTTAATTTGACTGGCATGATGAGCTTACTTTCTCAAGTTGACTTGCTTCTGTTTTAAAATAAACGGATTATTTTGTACTAATATTTGACTAATTAGTTGTGAAATTCAAATGTGACATTCCCATATCCTTTGGTGAACCCTCTTACTTCGGCCCTTAACATCTGACATCATTCCTGTTAGGTTTGTCTAGGTGGACGTGACTGTTTTCTCTGAACTAAAAAAGTCTGTTTTTGTTTCTTGTTACAAATGAGCCCGATAAAGAGATCGGTGGGATCAAAACAAATATCAGCTGCTGCGGTAGAGCGCCTTCATCAAACGTCTTGGGAGACCACCAACACTTCCCTCTTGGCTGGAATCCCCACTTATCCAATGTTTGTGTGTGTCCAGTGGACCGGTTGTTATTCTACACAACAAACTTGAGAGCAGAAAAGGTAGAGCGTGTTTTCATTAATTAGGAGAGCCAACAAGCTTTCACCTGCTAAAAACATTTTTCGCCCCCCTTTCTAGGCACCTCGAGCGAACTAGAGCAACTTTTAGCAAATCTGTTTCTTTGAGGTCTCGGCGAGCTCAGCCAGCTGTACTGACAAGTTCTTTTGCCTATAAAAGTGACTGTTGACCTGGCCTGTGTCTTCTCTCAATGCATCCTCCTCCCCTTTTGGCCTTGGGAAAGCTTTGGATATTGCTTGCCGTGCTGAAGCAAATAATCTGGAATTAAAAAATGGATTCCTTACTCCTTATCCCTAGCAACAAGCCTTGTGCCATCTGCTAAGCCAAAAGGGGCCACAGTCAGTGGGAATTTGGGCTGTTGTGAGGCCTCTGTCACCTGTTCTTGTGTGTTCTTTTGTCCATAAGATAATGATCCTCTTCAAATGTGAAGCAGTGAATAGCCACGATTCTTTTACTGGGGCTCTGTATAATCAAAAGGTGTTTTTTTCAAACTATGTAGGCTTAAACACAAACTATGTTTGTTTAAATGTGAGTTTAGATGTGATATTCAAATATGATTAGTTGTACATATATCAATTCCAATGCTGACACAAGAAAATATTAGTATAAATTAATATTAACCTAGAATTATAAATGCTATTAAACTAGTTGTTCAAGAGAGCTAACTGAACCTTATTGTAAATTGTTACAGAAGTTCTATTAGTCTATTAGCAACAGCTGTATAAAACTCTTTTTAGGATTCTGGGGACCAGACAATTGTGGAAAGTGCTATCAGTGGTCTCATCTTACTAATAAAACAAATCACCAAAAATGAGCTATGCGATTACACGAAGGAAATATGAGTGAATGTTTACCCAGACATCTCTAGAACACTTTGAAGGATTAATCATTAAACTCTTACTGGTAGGATGTAAAGACAGTGGGAGATGACGGGGTGAGACAGTGCCATTATCTCAGACAGCCTTAAGCCATGGGCGTCCCGCTCACCTGGGGGAACCAACAGCTGCTGAGTTTCCCTTCTGCTCACTTTAGTACCTCTAATCCAATCTAAAACTCCATCTGAAACAGATGATACAAGTGTGAAGTTCCAGAGACAAATATTGTTTATGTTTTTTGCTTTCTGTGAAGCTACTTTTAATTTGTATTTGTGCACTACACAAGTGAAGTGAAGTGAAGTGAAGTGACGAGACGTGAGGCCAAGTATGGTGACCCATACTAGGAATTTGTGCTCTGCATTTAACCCATCCAAGTGCACACACACACCGTGAACATACACCCGGAGCAGTGGGCAGCCATTGCATTGCTGCGGCGCCCGGGGAGCAGTTGGGGGTTCGGTGCCTTGCTCAAGGGTCTCACCTCAGTCGTGGTATTGACGATGGAGAGAGCGCTGGATATTCACTCCCCCCACCGTCGATCCCTGCCGGACCTGGGACTCGAACTCGAACAAGACACATGGTTAAAAAAAAAAAATATCATTTACTTTCTTTCTTGGGAGGACACATAAAGAAACGTTTAGCAGAATGTCCAAGCTGTCTCCATTTAATGAATGTGAATGATTACACAGCTGTCCACTTTCACTTAATGGAAAAGTAAGATTTTATAGCTTTCTTTTTTAAAACAACCCCTTTTTTGTTGCATGAAAATGTCATACAGGTTTATTTTTGCTTGAACTCTCTCTTTAAAAGGGATAGTTTACCCAAAACTGAAAATTCTGTCATTAATTACACACCTTCATGTCATTCCAAACCCATAAGACCTTCATCTTCAGAAAACTATTAGGGCTGTCAAACGATTAATCGCATCCAAAATAAAAGTTTATGTTTACATACTATATGTGTGTTTGCTTTGTGTATTTATTATGCATATATAAATACACACACATACATATACATATATTAAAACTAAATATTTATATGTATATATATTTATACTTTTTATACAATTTAGATTATAAATAAATATAAATATTTTTAGATATAAATCTAAAATATTTTTCCTTAATATATACATGCATGTGTGTGTATTTATATATACATAATAAATATACACAGTACACAAACATAATGTAAACAAACTTTTATTTTGGATGCGATTCATTGCGATTAATCTTTTGACAGCACTAAAAATTATACATTTAAGGTTAAACCGCTGATGTCACATGGACAATTTTAACAATGTCCTTACTACCTTTCTGGGCCTTGAACATGGTAGTACAGTTGCTGTATATGCAGGGTCAGAAAGCTCTCAGATTTCATCAAAAATATCTTCATTTGTGTTCAGAAGATGAACAAAGATCTTACGGGTTTGGAATGACATGAGGGTGAGTAATTAATGACAGAATTTTCATTTTTGGGTGAACTATCCCTTTGAATGAGCCCTATAATTTTGAGAATATATTCTCTGTAACATTAGTAAACAGAAAAATACTTGCAGTTTAATACTTGCTTTAGATTGTCCAAAGAATAAAATAATGTGAATTCTAAAGGTCACGTTATCTTAACTGCTATCAAATGATAATCAGTCAACTGTTACTTCATTCAATTTACATCTTCTTAAGATAGATGATTAGATTTCAAATCTTAAAATCAAGCTGCTCAGTTTCAAACACAGGTAGTTTAACTACAGCAGAATCGTTTGCCTTTAAGATAAAAATACGAAAATTAGACTCCAGTCTGTGATTACCTAAAATCAAAGGATTTGTTTAGGCATAGATGACATAGTGACAAGGGGCATATTGAACCCAGATGGGCCAGTGCCGCAAGTCAAGATGTGCTCATCACTGGAATCAGAGCGCTACCTCCCACCAGGAGGAAACGGAGGAATGCAGCGAGATTATCTTTGTTCGCTTCAGGGGTTCTCCAGGGGGAAAAAAGAAACATGATGAACAACATGGTAAAGAGATATGTGCTCAAATGAGAATGTGGAAAAATCTGGATGAAGAAAGAGACAATATCATTTAGGAGGTCAGTGGTTAAATTAGTGCTGCCACAACAGTCAGAATCCTCCAGGGAAGCAGCGTCTGGGTGGCTGTAATTCAGGGAGAAGATAAAATTAAGGACATGCAGGGCTTACTTAGGAACTCGCTGCGGTAAAGTGCACAAAATATACTCAGAGTTCAGTAATGATAAATTTGGCTGGCATGAGACTGGAATTCATGCTTAAAAACAGGTATGAAATGTTAGTTGTTGGATCACAGAGTGATAAATCATGCACAGCCTCCATAAAGTCAAAGCTCAACTTCAGCTCTGTGCCAGAATACAAGTGAGTTGATTAAATCTTTACTGCATGTACTTCTAAGAGCGGTAATCTGTTTCCTAAGCCCAGCGTGGCTTTTGTGTTCTTGGTCTCTATGAGTTTAAATAGTGATGGGTTGATGGTAATTAGCAAAGCCTTGTAAATAGTTGGCAACTGTGCCGCAACCCTGTAAAATTAGATTAGAAACTTCTAAACCATAGTCTGTACCATGTGAGGGAAGTCAATGCTTTCTGATTTTTATGACGGATATTTTGAACAATGCATGTGTTGCAAATGACAAGCTCTGGTCTAACTTCGAATATATTAATATGCACAACTGCACTGACTGCATCTTTGTGATCAGTTGTGTTAAAATGTTGTGTGGCCACTTACTGATATCAAAGGGATAGTTCACTCAAAAGTAAAATTCTGTCATTAATTACTCATCCTCATGTCGTTCCAAACCTGTAAGACCTTTGTTAATCTTCAGAACACAAATCACAACATTTGTGATGTAATCCAAAAGCTTTAAGACTTTTCTGAAGGTACGAGAATATTTTTGTGTGCAAAGAAAAGAAAAATAGCGACTTTATTCAACAATTTCGCACAATTTGAGCACAAAACATATTCTTGTAGCTTCATAACATTACGATTGAAACACTGATGTTACATGGACTATTTTAATGATGTCCTTTCTGGGCCTTGCCCGTGGTAGTTACGTTGCTGTCTATGGAGGGTCAGAAAGCACTAGGATTTCATCAAAAATATCTTCATTTGTTTTCCGAAGATGAACAAAGGTCTTACAGGTTTGGATCAACATGAGAATAAGTAATCAATGACAGAATTGTCATTTGTGGGTTAACTTTCCCTTTAAATGGGACTTTCCTGCAACATGTAAATCAACCAGTCAATCAAAAATGGACTCTAGCTGTGTGATATGCCATTTACAGATTTTATTGAATAAGTAACATTTTAAAATGTTTTTTTTCCCTGCTTTGGAAAAGCCTTTGCTTGCAAACTGCCAATCAAAAATTAGATGCAAAAGAAATCCAAGGATGAGAGCGATACAGCATTTACTGCTTCCTCCATTTCACAGAAAAAGAATCAGACTGATTTTTTTTCTTTTGCAATGTGATCAAGTGTTAGATAGGCAAACAGAATCGCTACTAAAATTCGACAGCGATCAAAGTCATATTTCAGAACCATCCTAGACTTGTTTGTCAAGGTTTAGTAAAATGACGTCTATATCTAGACGTGCAAATCTATCCGTACTTCAATACAGGCCAGACACAGGATAATAACTGCACCCCGAGGCAAAACTATGAACAAAGAGTGTGTTTATTTGCACTGGAAACAACTTGCCATTTTGACAAAGGGATATTTTATTTACTTTCTCCTGAAAACATAACAAATAAAATCAAATGTAACATTCGGAACAAGTATGAGAGCTACCCATGCATGTTTTGAGTTAGCGTTTCATTTTTATTTTGTCAGTTCAAACCCCAAATGCAATCGTGTGTTACAGTTATAATGCTACCTCTGTTCCTAGAACAGGGGGCAATGCGTAATTGTGCAAAGGAATGTATGACCAACTGCCATCCACAAAGACCTCCTTAATAGCGAACAGATCATCTCATATTTTTAGAATACCGTCCCAACAATGAGATTTCATCTACTCGCGACTTGCCAAGCTTGAAATGTAAAGTCCTCTGTGTTCAATAAATGCAAAAGCTGGCATTCCACACGCAGTCCATATGCACTGGTAAAGATCACTACCTCAAGCACAGAATCACATTGTTACCAATCAAACCTTTGTGTATACCGCATAATGTTTTTCCACTTTTGATTTTGTTTTCAAGCCAAATAGCAAGTACATCACAAGGTCTGTTATGCTGTCATGGAAAACTTGAATCTCCAGCTTTTCTCCAGTCTCAGGTACCAGGCTCCTCAGTTCCTCTGCTACTTTGAAAACAACTTAATCTTGAGCGCTGAACAGAAGTCAGCATTTAATGTGAATTACTCAGGCTAATTTACTTGCAAATCAAATTTTATGGCACAAGTACTGCATAAACTTTAACTAGGGCTATTTTAGAATATTTATTGATATTAAGTTACTGAGTTCTAAGCTCTTAACAAAGCCAATCTTGACATCACAGCTGGCTGCTACATTACAGTAGGAATATAACTTGCTGCTATGGCTTTTAGAATACTACTGATTTCTCTTTAAATAAAGGGTATATATTCTAACTTATTTTATTATTAGTATTATTATTGTCAATAATACTTGATGAACTAGTATCAAATACTTTAATCACATTTGTCCACAATTAAATCAGTCTACATCAAGTTTTCCATCGATACAGGTATCAAACGAGCATGTGTGCGTCAGGTGACCATAAGGGCAACCTCTCGTGTCAAGCAAGGTCACAACAAACACCCTTTGCCTTGTAATCAGTTAATCATTCCTTTTTGGCCAGCATCCCACCGTGTCTAGGGCGGGGGGAGGATAACAGCACCCCTGCAGGCCAGTGAACCAGCCTTCAAGACAGGACTTTCCACCCCAAGCAGTGCAGAGAGGATGAAGAACCACATTGTATGATTCCCACAATGGCCACTCTGTCACCACAATCCCCACTAATTTCATTTGCCTGCGAGGTAGAGCAGAAATTCCCCAAGAATTCCTGTGAAGAAGAGTTGCCCCCAGTCTTGTGGACAAAAAAAAAAAAAATGTGTGTGTCTGTGTCTGTGTATACGTGCATGTCTTCCTGTGTACAGATCAAGAACTGCCTGTCGCGATGACCTTCTTCTGAAAGGGGCATTTAATGTCATAAACACTCCCAAAATGGAATCAGATCATCACTGGCATGACAGGCCTGAACTGTAAAATATGATGGTTATTGTTTTCAGAGCCAGTCATATTCGATAAACCCAAAAGCTTAGTTATTAGCTTGCAGTCTTATCATTAGCTTGTAGTATAAAGGGTCATAAAGTAAACTTTAAAGGGATAGGTAAAAAATCATGTTGTTCCAAACATGTTTAACTTATTTTGTTAAATAAGTAGAAGCTATTTTGTTGGTAACTAAACAACTTTTTCTTCCTGTAAAAGTGTGGAAATGGTCAATTTTATGGGTGTGGCTTGTTTTGCTTCTTGATATTGCAAATTGGTCATACCATATTATTTTCATGTATTATCTTAATTATGAGCACACCGGTTTGTAGTGCAAACAGTTTTATCGTTTACTGCATGTTGTTATTCTTCTCGTTATTTCCTTACAGCAGATAATGATTCGGAAGTCTCACCCATAGGCTTACTTCCACGCTGAGGAAACAGGTGGATAGATTAAAAAAAATAAAATAAAATAAAATAATTAGTTTCTTCATGCTCCACAGAAGTTAGTTATCATTATTTAAAAATATGAAAACACAGGGCTTACTTTAATAATGGCTCTCAAGGCAACACATTTTAGTGTGATTAATTGAAAAAATGACAGTGCAATGGTTTCAAAACTTTTTTAGAGTCTAATTTTAACATGACACAACATCTTAGTATGAAACACTGGAAAATGTGAGATGTAACAGAGCTTTCCTATTATACTTATGGTTACTTTTATGGGTTGAACTTTATGGTTTGGGTCGTATGTTTTGTTTTTATGACTTGTACAATTGTTACATGATTGGAGGACTTGTTCTTGTCAGTCTACACTTAAAAACAACTGAAAACTATCATAGAAAACAAGAGTGCATCCTGTGTGAAGACTGAAAGATCACAGTTGTTAGAGATACTTCAATTATTGTTAATGCTCCTGGATGATTCATTTTTAATAAACTGTAACACTGATCAATTAGATTAATTCACTTTATTATTTCATTCAGTGACAGTCAGTGTTGCTTCACAATTTTCAAATACAGAACGGCGTTCACAGCGAAGAGCTTTTCATCTGTGTTCTTAATCTTTGGCATCAGACACGAGCAAGCAGGGTCTTTGAAGCTCTGCCATGACTTCAAAACCATAATCATATTCCCAACAGATCTAACTTAGTTTGAGATATTATTTATAACCATTATTCAGTGTATATTGGAGGTGAATAACCAGAATTAATGTTCTTGGAATTTTTCGCAAAATCTTGTGAAATGACATGAGAGGCACTTGCTTCTTTCCTCATTCGATCTGGTTCATTAACCTATTGTGCAATTTACAATGACACCATTTGACTTTATAATTTCTGTTCCTAATCTATTCATAATGAATGATTTGATCTGTTTGATAAGATAAATCATTTTAAACTGTCTGTATTTTATTAAAATGTTGAAAGACTGCCTCTCACATGTAACTGAATCAAGCCCATTTGAAAATTGTTCTTGGCTCCACCAATGAAGTTTCAGGACTCTACACAAACTCCCAACACAAAGTCTAAACCTCAAAGCTCAGCCTGCATTTAAACGGTATTCTTGTTTGTAAATACTGTGACATATTCAGCATGCAGGACGAAAATCAAAGGCTTTCATGTGTTTGATGCTACTTAGGTACCCACAGGCTTAATTTGAAAATTGATCTCTTTGAGTCACGCTCAAAACGCCACTGAAACGAAGACTGGCTTTCACACAACTGAACTTTGTTTTCAGGAAAGATTGCAGTATGTGGATTTTAGGCGGCTGTCTCACATGAAGGAGCTACAGCGTTCCTCAGGAGAGAATATTGTGCAAAAATGGGCAGGAAAACACATCACCTACATTTCTAAACTAAGGGTTTTTTCTTGTGTAACCATAGAAACATAGTGAAATATTGACCACACATGTGTTTTAATTTATGGCTTATATTTTGGAGATTTCAAATGTTGGAACACTGAAAGGGAGTTAAATGTCTGCTATATATCACAGAGTAAGTGGCACCTATCTTTACGAAATAGAACCTCATCCATACTTAACTGAAACACTCTACACGCAACACAAATAGATGCCGCCAAAATGGAAAAGGGGAAAACAGTCCATTTTGATTGTATTAAGTGTCAAATAAAATATATGTACAGTATATTAATAATCACAATTTTAGATAAAAGATTTCACTGAACTTACTGCAATACATTCTAGGATTACCACATTCATGAATATGTGCAAGGCTGCCATAGAATTGGACCAAAATAAAGTATATCTAAAAATGCCTGTGTAATTTTACTGCCAGCTGAAGAACAACTGTAATGGCCTAAATCCTTTCTATAAAGGCAACTTACCAGGGACTGGAATAGAATTTGTTGGTTTGTAACTTATGCAAACATCTCTGTTACTCTAAAGCAGGGTCATTTGATGACGTCTGGGCAGTGTCCCAGAGCACTGTACCCTCCCAGACAAAATGTTGGACCCAACTAGTAGCTCGTCCCTCTCAATAAATGTCCTAGCAGTACCTTTCTTCAGGTGCTGTAACATAGAGATATGATAAGAAGTCCGGTAATTAAAATGTCATTACTTGCTAATATATTGTTTTTGTTTTACTTGATTTCTTAAAATATCTTTTCATTTCTTGAAGCTTACCAATCATGCTTCTCATATGCTTACCAAGGATGCATTGTTTGATTTATAAAAAAAAAAAAATCAGCAACACATCAGTATTGTGTAATATTATTATAATGTAAAATAATTTATTAAAGCTGTTATCAATATTAGAAACAGCTTTTGTTGCTTAATCTTTTATTTAGTTTTTTGGAATCTGTGATATTCTATTATAAATTGAATGTTTAATCACATCATTTATTTGAAATATTATTTTTTGTGACATTATAAATTCTGTTAACTGTTGTAATACTGTCTTTTTAATCAATGTAATGCATTCTTTAAAATTACATTTTAAAATATAGTAAAATAGAAAACAGCTGCTTTTTTAATTGTAATAATATTTAACAATACTACTGTTGTACTATATTTTGGATTAAATAAATAAAGCTTATAAAAAAGAGAACTACTCTACTACTCTAAACTAGTATATTAAGTGTATCAGCCTTTTCACATTAGTTCAGCTGAAGCTACTGACTGCGTCAGCGTTTGTCAGGGTTTTTAAAACTAGGTTACACAGAACTACTTTAATGAACCTTAATAATGGAGGTCAACAGACATTATTTAATTTTCGCTGGACCTTCCACCTCATCATTATACTTCTTACTGCCATACCTCAACCGCTAACAGTGAGAAATGTATTTTTCTTCTGGAAGATGCTGGTCATAATTGACGGTCTAGCCCTCTCCCCAGGTTTCCATGAGCTGAAGGTGGAACTACTTACAGTTGTGGTCAGCCGTGTTACCTCACACCACATGGCTGAGAGGACGATCGGGAGGATGAAGCAGACGAGGGGTGCGGTTACACCATAACCAGTTTGCGCTGCTGCCAGGGGCCAAACCCACAGGCTGAGTGAGTGCAAATACATGGTGAATGACAGAGAAAACAAACTGAGAGAAAGAGGGTGACGCAGTATTTAGGCAGTCAGAGTGCAGAGGCTGCTTAATGAGATGTGGCGGTCAAGTGTAAACACAGCATTTACACTCTACTCGAAAAAAAAAGTGACTATACCATCCCAGATGTTTAAACAAGCTTGTTTTGGAAGCACGACAGAAACATGATTTTTATTTAGAAGAGTTCAGGAAACTTAAGCCTTAAAGGTTTGCTTTAAATGTGCTGTGAGTGTTGAGAGAAATGTTTTGAATCAAACGCTGCATGGGAATTCACACTTACAGCAATTTGCACTGACAAAGAAGTTGTGTGATGTACAGTGACATGAGCAGCAATGACTACTGTATTGTAAAAAGACCTATTTTTGTTGTAATAAAATACTATACATTTGTTAAATATTATCCGAAAAAAAAAAGCATTTAAAGGGATAGTTTACCCAAAAATGTTACCCCATGCTAGCTGTATATGACTTTCTTCTTTTAGACAAATACAAATAGAGTTGAAAAATGTCCTGGCTCTTCCAAGCTTTAAAATGGCAGTTGATTTTTTTGAAGTCCAATAAAGTGAATCCATCCATCATAAAAAGTAGTCCACATCACTTCAGGTGGTTAATAAAGGCTTTTTGAAGCGAATCAATGATTTTATTAAAGGAAAATATCCATATTTAAAACTTTATAAACTGCAATCTTTAGCTACTGCTAACTGTCATATGCTTATTTACGAGAGAGGGTGGCTTTCCAGTGGATGCCATAGGACGTCAGTGTAGCGTTAGCTCCAGTGAGAATATGCTAGTATCACGTTTAGTTTGAAGCAAAGAAAAAACAAGTCTCCTCTTGGCTTATGACCACTTTTTATGATGGATGGATGCATTTTATCAGACTTAAAAAAAAATCAACAGCCATTTACTCCCATGATAAAGCTTAGAAGAGCCATGACATTTTTTTTAATATAACTCTAATTGTATTTGTCTGAAAGAAGAAAGTCATATACACCTAGGATGGCTTGAGGGGGAGTAAATCATAGGGTAATTTTAATTTTTTGGTATCCCTTTAATGACAGTTTAAGAACCCTTAAACTACTTTTTAAAAATGAGGCACAGAAAACAGGGTCAGAAATTGTCAGTATTTTGAGTTTGATTGTTACTAATATTTAACCCTTTAACTGTCCGCATCCCATCAGTGGGACACCTAAGTTTACTTCACCATATTACAGATAAATCCTAATCAAATCATGACAAACTATATATCGCTGGACAGGTCTACGCTTCCTAAATAGATATATGACCACTGCTTTGTGCTACAAATTATGAAGAAAAAGTAAAAAATCTAAAAAATCTATATCATAACAGGAGTTCTGACCTTTGTCACAAAAATACTTTCTTCTGTGCCTTTTTCCCTATCACGCTTTAGAAATCATAAGAAATTATAGCAGTAGAAAACATAAAATCTCAAAATTCATCCTTTTCAAACCATTTTAAAATCAGACATTGCATTACCATGGAAAATGTACATCAAAATCTATTACAAAATGTTTTTGTTCATGAATTATAAAAATTTAAGTTTTCATTTTCACGTCTAAGTTCAAAAAAGGGAGTGACAGTTAAAGGGTTAAGTGATAAATTACATTTAATTTAATTTTGATTATATTATTCACCAAATTTTCTGCAATGTATACACACACACACACACATTTGCTTTCAGAATGGATTTTGAAAAAAAAATTATTCCTTGTCAAGTAATAATTACCTTTTACTTCACTACCATACCTAATTCTACCATTTGTGCAGCTCGCCAATAATGTTAGGGCATCCAGCTGTGGAAACGGCCACTACATCCAACAATACAGCCACTCTGTGACCTCCAGCGCTGTGTATGTGAAAGCCCCATCAAAGTGTCTCTTACTATAACACTTAACACTCATCACAACTTATTCTAATGTATTTGTATTTCCACAGAATTAAGTTGCTCTTGGCAAAAAAGTGAATTCTAAATACCAACATCCTGAACAAAACTCCAACTATTCTAGTTTAGTAAATGTGTAATTATTGCTGACTGTATGTTCCTAAAATGATTTAAAATGCCATGGAACAATTGTCTCAGACCCAATACTTCCCTTTTTTCATCAATTCTGGCCTATACACAACAGTAGATGGATGAAGGTCAAGTATGCATGAAATTTCTGTAGCTCATCAGCTGCTGTGAGGTGCACTGGTATGACGCCAGCTTGTTTTGGTTAGTACCTGTGTAAATCTGGGACCTCCGCCAGGGCCTCATGTTCCAGCATTTTCCTCCCAGGCCAGCAGCTCATAAAGCTGTCAGTGCACTTGTAGTCCTGGTCACCTTTGCCACGGTTTAAGTCAGCAAATTTCCTCCATCTTGCCTCACTCGCACTCTCATCACTCTTGTACACACATGACCTCAGACATGACGTGCAACGTGCAGCTCACGACAGGCAGGTTGCTTTACTGCCGTAAAAAGAAAGAAATAGCAAATTACTTATAAATATGTGTATACTCATAAATATGAGTAATAAATGGGTCATTTAAATCATAAAAAAAAACATGACACCCAGCAATCGTTGCCTGAATCCCTTGTGATCCTCACTGACATGTTTCTGAGGATGTCAACCTAATTATTCCCAAACAATGTAACAATCATTTTTATTGCTGGAATGACTCAACTGAGTGCATCTGCCACAGCAACTAGAATGATATCGCTTTTAGATCTGTACATCCACATACTCGTTCAGCTGGGAATAATTAGACTTGTTTTGTAGTTTGTACTGTTTTAAATGTTTCCTTTAGTATGGCAATGCAGATAACTGGCTCGTGTGGTCTGTGTTTTGAGTTTTAATCGTTGTGAAATGATTTCCCAGGGGTCAACATCCTCACTGGGAGGAAAGGCGGTGTGAAGCAAATATCAAAACATGGGTTTTCCATAAACAATAGACAGAGCAAAAAGAAAAGGATCAGGTGTCACAACTACTCTACAATTATACATTGCTGAAAAATAAATGATTTTCTTGATTTCTTTTCACAACATACTTACAATGCTCTTACAACATACAGCTTTTAAAATACAGGTAATTCATGCAGATGAAGCTTTACCTGATTTTATCAGATTTTTAAACTTAAAGGGATAGTTCACAAAAAAATGAAAATGATGTCATTAATTACTCACCATCATGTTGTTCCAAATGCGTAAGACTATCGTTCATCTTCTGAAACACAAATTAGGATGTTTTTGATTAAATCTAAGAGCTTAGGGTTAAGGCATCAAAGAATGTCACGGAAGAGAAAAACAAATGTTGAATAAAGTTATTTTTGTTTTCTTTGCACACAGAAAGCATTCTTGTAGCTTCATAACATTATGGTTGAACCACTGATGCCACATGGACTATTTTAACAATGTCCTTACTACCTTACTGGGCCTTGAATGTGGTAGTTGCATTACTGTCTATGCAGGTTTCATAAAAAATATCTTAATTTGTGTTCCGAAGATGAACAAGGGTCTTACAGGTTTGGAACGACATAAGGGTGAGTAATTAATTACACAATTTACATATTTTTGAGTAAACTATACCTTTAAAATAATTGTGCCGAGATGTGTGCTGGTGTAGATTTTTTTTCCTCAAGAGTCTTTATGTGATGTTGACCATAGTTTCAGACAAACACTTTACTCTCCATTTCCTGTAGAAAACAATAACTCAGTTCAAGTTCTACATTCTAGAGTGCACACGCAATAAAGCTCACGAAAGGTCACAATGATGACAGTTTAGATCCCATGACACTTCAGCTACTATCTACTTCATTAGTATGGTAATTGTTTTGACCTCAAAATTGCCCATTAGAAAGATGATCAGGCCATTAGCAGATGTCAATAGTGCTTTATGTCTTATAATTGTCATTACTGGTTGGCCTGCAATGTGCAAATCTGGATTTTACCAGTGGGATCATTCAAACTGTTTAGGCTACGAGTATTTGATGCATCAGATTCATCCTTACATCACATATTTCTTCCAAATGCATGTGATATCTTTAACCTAAACATTTATAGTGATGCTTGGATTGAACTACATATGAGCTAGAAAATATATAGGGATGCTAGTTATACTGTTTCCTACAACTCACATAAAAAAAAACAACAAAAATAGCTCTTTTCCCAAGAAACGCAGTGCATGAAGCAAAGGTTTTAGAGTCTCTGTGACGGAAGGAGAGACAGCTCTTGTCAGGGTTCCAGATTCTGATAGCACACAAGCATCTCTATTCACGGAACATTTCAGTGGAGTCATCTGTTTTACTGGAGATTGACTTTTTGTGTGTGTGTGTCAGAAGAAAAAAAGGACGTTTCAGTGTGATCCTAGCTGTAATGGGCTACCAAAACACATGTGTCTTTGTGTTAGCTGCCCAAATCACTTGATGAGACTGGAGGCTATTTTTTTGAGTGCACCAAAAATGTCAGATGCATTTTTACATGCTTCTGACATTCTGAAACGTCAGGAAAAGTGCCTTTCACATGGTTCTATTATCATTTAAAGTGAAATAAAGCACATATGACATTGTATAAAATTGTCACATATTCATATGTTAAGTTACTTAAAGGTTTAGCTTATCTTAAGATATTTAATGCATGCAAAAATAGGCATTTTTGGAATCCAGACTGTAAATTACTTCTAAACTGACTTGTTATTTTGAAACGTTCTCATATTACTTTAGATCAACTTTCAGATTTAAAGTTAAGTTTTTGTCACACCTGCCAATAGTTTTACATTTTGCATAATTCTCTCAATAATACATTTATTTTAATCTAATGACAAAGGAATTATTTAGGAGTTTTCAGTCTAACAGCAAACAGTGCTGTTATTGTGTCATTCACAGGATAGTTTAATAGCCAGTCTCTCAGGGAAATGTCACCTCTCACAAAAACAACCCAACCCTTTGTGAATTTCTTCTCTCATATTTTCTTTCATCAGGAATGGGTACACTGAGACATAATAATAAAGGTCAATAATAAAATTCCAGCCTTTTTTTATTTTATGTTAATATGACTTTTTTTTCCCTGATAGGACAGTGGAGATCTGACAGAAAGCAAGTGGGAGAGAGTGGGACAGGATCGGGTCCACGAGGCATGATTCGAACTTAGGACACCTAAAGCGCAACTGCGTCAAATGTCAACATGCTGCCTACAAGGCTATCAGTGCAGACAACATTCAGATTTATTTATTTTTTCACAGACACCCACTGGAGGTCCCCAGACCGGGGTTTTAAAACCCCATACTTTCCCTAGAAGAACACTTTTATCTAAAGCACATTGTACATGTACAGTAGTCAAAAGTAAAATAGTAAGATTTTTTATGCCTTTAAAAAAGTCTCTTCTGCTCACCAAGCCTGCGTTTATTTGATTTCAAAATACAGCAAAAACAGTAATATTGTGTACTAGTATGCTATTTAAAATAACTTCTTTTTATTTGAATATATTTCAAAATGTAAATTATTCCTTTGATCAAAACTACATTTCCAGCATCATTATTACAGTCGTCAGTGTCACATGATCCTTCAGAAATCAATCTAATTAAAATATCTAATACTGTTCAGTTTTCAGTATTCTTTGATGAATCGGAAGATCCAAAGATCAGCATTTATCTGAAATAAAATGTAACATTATACACTATAGCATTTAAAAGCTTGGAATCAGTATAATTTTTTGCTTGTTGTTGATCAAACGTGATGATTTTATAATAATACAAAATATTTCTATTTCAGATAAATGCTGTTCTTCTGAACATTCTATTAATCAAAGAAACTTGAAAAAGTATACTCAGGTGTTTTCAACATACTAAAAAATGTTTTGTTTGAGCAGCAAATCAGAATATTAGTACTAGTGTAGTAATGATGCTAATGATGCTGCTTTGAAATCATAGTAATAATTTTCATTTTAAAATACATTCATATAGAAAACAATTATTTTAAATAGTGAAAGTTTTTGCTTTACTTTGGATCAAGTAAATGCAGGCTTGGTCAGCAGAAGAGACTTTGTTAAAAAACATTAAAATCTTACTGTTCAAAAACTTTTGACTGGTAGTGTAAATCATGAAACTTGCTTAATAAAACAAACAAAAAAAAAGGTCAGACTAGCGTTATTACATTGCAACAGTATACAACCGAATATTTTGCCGTTTAATTTGTAGGGGACGGGGTAATTGTAGGTAGCTCACAGAATGTTCCAGTTCCTCACTGGCATCTCTGTACCTGATATACTTTCTGACCGCTAACCTCTTCAGCAAAGCTTACCGAGGCCGTACAGTGACCCCAGCTTTTTCAAATTGGGTACGGGTCCAATTGTTAAAGCGCCCCATCAAAAGCAAACTCACTAATCAACCCTGATACAGCCTCTTCATAACTCATTAGAGAGGTCGTTGGGAATTCCCTTAATGAGTTTTAAATCCTGTTGTGTGGCCACGTAGCTGAAGAGTGAGATGAGGACTGAATAGCCTGTGATGAGGACTGGAGTGATGGAAGGTGTGAGTGAAGTGGAGAGCACTGAGGTAAAGAATAGGATTAAACAGAGTGACAGCTGGAATCACATCACTGAAGTTAACTAGATGAGAGGAGCTTGGCAAGGTATAGCTCGGCTAGTGAGACAGCGAGGAGTTGCTGTAGTTAACACTTCTGTCAGGTCACTGCTCATGGAGACACTCTGTGGTGAATGGCTGCAGGCTGTGTTTACGGCATAGAGTTTAGAAAGTGTTAAAATATGAACTGCTGACAGTAAGGTCTGTTACTAAGGTTATAACAAATTGGAGGGAGAGAACAAGGATAAATGCATCTACATAAAGTTGCCAATAATGATGGTTAAACAGTAGGAAAATATATACAGTATAGCCCCCAAAAGTATTTAGACACTTTTATGTCACAGTATTTGTATAGCATTGCATTAATAAAAAAATCAAACCAAATGGCAAATAATTAAAAGAAAGACAGAATATTTAAAGCAAAATATTTCATAAAGCGTGTTTGTTAGGTTCTAAATGATTAAACAATAGATATACTGTTAAAAAATGAAGATAACCTTAAAAAATGTTCAGCAAAGTGACACTATTTTTGAGAAAATGCATAGACTCAAGCCACTAGATTTTATATTTATTATTTAATGCAATGAAACACAGGAAACATAATAGAACTAACGGGAAAATTTAAAATAATATTTTCATAATATTATTAATTTAAATAAATCAAAATAAATAATTGTCTGTTAAGACACTGTGCTGTTTCGGTGTTCAGTGCAATCATTTAACCATTGTATTTCCTCATTCAGCAAACCACACCTGGGGTAACAACCTGATGTTGTCACTTCTTCTCTGTGGTCAACACTGGTGCAACATCCTTTTGACCACATAAAACGTGTAAACAATTATTTTAAATAAATGTTAAACTTTTAGCTCTAAATGTATCAAGAGATTATATATTGGTAATTAAATAAATATGAAGCTAATTACATTTAAAAGATGACCCTCCTAAAGTTTAATGAAGGGCAGCCAATACTTGCTATATGTGCCGTGTGACATTTTCAAGCACTTCCTTTTACTGTAAAGATGTTTATTCCTAGTTTGAATCATTTCAGAGGAATGCAACTTCATAGAATGTCCTCTTTGCAAAATGTCTAGAATTTTTAAGACTGTAGCTAAAGGAAATGACCAATTAGTGAATTGTTTTTTTAGCGAGAAAACCAGGTGACAAAACATATTTCATTTATACACAAATATCAAATATGTGAACCTGGACCACAAAACCAGTCTGAAGTAGCACTGGTATATCTGTAGCAATAGCCAAAAATACATTGTATGGGTCAAAATTATCTATTTCTCTTTTATGCCAAAAATCATTAGGATATCAAGTAAAGATCATGTTCCATGAAGATATTTTGTAAATTTCCTACCATAAATATATAAAAACTTAATTTTTGATTAGTAATATGCTTTGCTAAGAACTTAATTTGGTCAACTTTAAAGGCAATTTTCTCAATATTTTGATTTTTTTAAATCCTAGATTCAAATAGTTGTATCTCCACATATCCTTACAAATCATACATCAATGGAAATCTTATTTATTTATCTTTCAGATTATGTATAAATCCCAATTTCATAAAATGGACCCTTTTGACTGGTTTTGTGGTCCAGGGTCACATATAAGTAATGATAAACTGCAGTTCAGTAACTGATTCAAACGTTCATTCAGTAACCGCTCTGACTCAGTGATTCAGTTTGTTCATTAAGTGAAGATTCGTTTGACTGATTCATATCACATGTAACTTTGTTAGTTCGCACTTCTTTTTGTCGATTCAATCGATTATCTTCTGAAATATCTGATAAGAGTCATTTGTTCGTAAAACGGAATAAATTGGTCGCGTTGAATGTTTATAAGCAGCCGACGACAAGGACAACTCAGCCGAAAGAAGTGTTCTACAGTCTCTTTTATCTCATCACATCCAATTCAGACCACAGGTTCAAAACTTGATAAACTATTTCTTTAGCCTTGGCATTGTATAACGTTATTCAACATATGTCAGAAACTGCGTGACCAACCGACCAACGTGTCAGCAATATCGCGCCATGTGCGACAACAGCGACGTTACTTTTAAACATACCTATTAGCCTAATATTATACTGTACCTGGCTAGGTGAATATTAATACGACAAAGTACTTCTTCGCTGCTGTTTCAGGCTGGTTCAGATGATATTTGAAGCCTTGAGTGCTGCAGTCTGTGTAGTTTGTGCGCGGTAACAAGCAGAAGTAAACAAGGATTTATGCGCGGTTTAAAAGAGTCCTGAGAAATAGCCTAACTTACTGGCCTTCAGGTTCTGTTGCTTCAGGAGTGGCAATACACAACCAGGAACAGTGCAGGTTTGACAAACTTTATCCCATTTACTTTTTTTTTTTTTTTTTAACAGAGCTTGTAGTCCTTATTGAATGACCCCTTTGAATATAGCCTGTGATGGTTTATGGTTTGAGATTTGGTAAAAGTTTTATCCTGGCTGGGTCTTTTTGTGTCATACGGTGTGCACAATAAAGCCCTTGTGTTCTTGTCTGAATGCACATACAACAGAATGTTTGTCTGTTTGTTTGCATTCTCATTTAAGTAGTTTATTATCTAATTTAAGTGCCTACTTGGAAATTCCCTGTGTCATCTCTTGAAGATGGAGATTGCACGATATGGGCTATTAAAGTTCTCCACCATAGCTCATATATGGACATACATTTCATAATTAGGTTCCATGATTAGTGCAGAAACAAAATTATTAGTGCCCTAAAGCCTCTGTCTTTTAAAGAATTCTGCCGTTTTGAACCCATAAAAGAGGGTTTGCACTTACGTCATGATTTGGTCAGTTACCCAGAAGGCCAGCCATATTGACGATATTCGAATGTAAAAAAACAGCTTTGCATGGTTAATGTACATTGTTCTGCTAATCTATGCTGTTTAAACCACTGAAAACAAACAACAAACACAAATGTTGTCAAGATTCTTGCCCTGTAAATTCTGGTTCAGTTTGGCCAACCACAAACGCCGTTTGTTCCTGGTGCGACCAATTAGTACAGCCCAAATAATGACAATAATTGACCATTTTCAGCAGCAATAATCAAATGCAAGTTTTGTTCAGTTCAGTGGCATTGTATACGGTCAGTGCTACCAATATGGCCGACTGATGACGCGTCTTGAAAATACTTAAATATGTCATTTAAGTTATTTGTGCAGAACCAAGTAGTTTTTACATGCGAATGATTGGGGGAATCCATCCAAAATATATGGTCTTGCTTCAGTTTATAATTCAAATGTTATTGCTTTTATTGTGGAGTTCATCTTATTTTTTTCAAGGGAAATGCTGTTTTCCCATGCTGTTTTTGAAACAGCAGGGTGATAATTGGCTGTCAAAATTGCAAAACTGCAGTTTTGCATGGTTCAATATAAGAATTTATATGAGATTAGAATTTGAACCCGGCCTCTTGCATACTAAATATAAATTACAGTAGACCTACTAGACTGTCATGGCTAACAGACCTAGTAAGAAGTGCCAGAACTGTCACTGGTGCCCCCTCAAAAAAAAAAAAAGAAGAGCTGCATGACGTCCCTGCTCACAGTTGTGTTTTCTCATAACTGGGCCTTCATATCTTACAGTTGTAATTTTATTTATCTTAATTGTAACTTTTTATTCAACAAAAAAAGTATGTTGTTAATTTTAAACTTTATTACAATTACCTTTTTTATTTTTATTATGTATTCTGAGACTGCCATAGATGTCAGATGAGGCTTTTGAATGGGAAAAAGACAAGCTGTTTTGTCTCTTATTTATATATTTGTATTATATTATTGGATAAAGCAAATGTATATGTTTCTCATCTAGTTTCATGTTTATGTGATATGCATTGGCAAAGAACTTGAGAATGAAAAAAAAAAAAAACGTTCTATGGTAAACCAAGCCAGTTTGTCACTTCTGTCGTAATAATGGCATACAGTTGAGAGTGTGGGAGTCGCAGCACACCCACTTTTTGTTTAGCATGTTTATTTCCCACAACCTGCTCTTGATGCCAAAGATGCAAAAATGTCAGTGATGGTGCCAGCTCCTTCCAAACCACAGTGGCCCTTGCGAGCAAGCGTATTTTTTTATTTGGAGTTGTTATTATTTCCGGTTGTGTTTAATCAGGCACTCCCTATTTCGGACTATTTCCCCCCACTACTATTGATATTATTGATTGTCTCTACCATAACATACATCTCAAACAGGGATGAAAGTTCCTGCAGGCAAGATTAAAAGGATCGCTTGATTTGACGTGCTGGAGAAACACCTATGAAACAAAGAATTTATGATGGCTGCTTCCTCCTTGTTACTTTCATCTCACAAAAGAAAACATCAGTAATAGTTTCCCTTTCCGACCACTCGGTGACTATTCACCCGGGCTCCTGGACTGATGTGGACTTTCCAGACACAAAAGACACTCCTGGCGTGCAGTCAAGGCACCTCCCTCCATGTAGAGTTTTCATAGCCATAATTGTTACTTAAAATATGCTTTCTCTGAGTGAAGGGAAATGGCTCAACTATTACTGTCAGTGTTTTTCTTTTGATGTGTTTCATTGCTGTAAATCAGGGGGTGGTTTCACATTCCATCCTTGTGTTTTTAGACAGGAAATGTAACAGACAAGAGAAGAGAGGCCGTTTTGAGCTGTTGTGTAAACACGTTATTTACCTTGTAATTTATGGAAACATGCGTTTGTTTTCAATGAAGAGCAAGCGTCTGAATACTGCACTCTTGAGATGCTGATCCACACTGCAATATATTTACCTTATGCATTCACCATGAAAAAAAGAATTGTTGGTTCTAAAGTTTGGGGTCTGTAAAAGTTTATTTAAAGGAAATCATTTTATGCATTAAATTGATCAAATGTGACAATAAAGACATTATTATGTTACAAAAAGATATTTGAAATCTGGAATCAAAATTGCCTTTAAAGTTGTCCAAATTAAGTTCTTAGCCATGCATAATACTAATCAAAAATTAAGTTTTTAGATAGATAGATAGATAGATAGATAAAATAGTTATTTTATTTCGTAGTGATATTTTTATACCATATTTTTTTATCATCTAAAGAGACTTTTTCAAAGGCAAACAAACAAAAAAAAAACGTACTGATCCCAAAGTTTTGAACGGTAGTGTACAGTTCTTACCCATTAAAAAAAAAAAAGGATTCTGATCATATTTCACCCTTCAAAGATATCCTCCATGACTCTACAGTCCTTTCTTTCCCAATACTAAATCAAAAATGTCATTCTTTGCTATGGGCGTGTGTGCTGCGTATAACTCCATTAGCCACCAGTCGTGACAGTGTCTCTCATATGAGAAGAAGAATAACATGAAGAATTTTTTTCCCGCTATCACGCATGACCATGAAAACCACCGCACCAGGGCTCTGTCCCAATCTAAACACATTTTGTCATAACTGAAAGCCTCTACCTTTTCTGCAGATACATGGTGTAGCATTTCCAAACTGCGGCTGAACGCTCTGTCAACATTGTCTGTTATAACAAGAGACTACGGTGGGAGGTTAGGGAGCTGTGTACTCAGGCAGGGCTCGGTTTCCCCCTCACTAAAGGCTCTGGCCGTGAGTGATGAGTACCCAGTCAGACATACCAGACGCTTCATCTTTGATTTGTTGTCCCAGCAACCTGGCACCTCCAAGCTAACCCACCAGACTCCTTTTTTGATCCCCACCGCCAACAAAAACCATAATCATTCGACAAGCTGCTGTTCCCAACATTCCCCAAAACCTCCCATTATACACCCTCTCTGCCGTGCCAGCTATCGGAAATCTAGAGATTTCCATTTTTACTTCTTCTTTTGGAGAAATGAAAGAATCCCCAAAGAATTTATGTGTAGAAATGTAAAGAAACCGAAAATGAGGAATAGATGCAATTGAATGCACAAAAGATGATCACTGTGACCTTCTAAACCAAGTATTGTGGCTATCAGTAATGATATTTTATATACAAATTTAATAATAATAATAGTTTAAAATTAATTTGGAACGTCACATGTTGTCAAGCCATTGTGACATTTTTGTGTCAAAGTGCTAGGTCATCTTACTTTTATATTTTTAATTATTAACCAGTTCCCTTTTTTCAGAACAAAGAAATTACAGAGAATGCTGACAGTGAGGTTTCCATGCCTCAAAAGGTAAGTTCAAAGCAGTACAGTGCAGTTGCATAATCTCTTCTTCTTTTTTATTTGCTCTCTCTCTCTCTCTCTCTCTCTCTCTCTCTCTCTTTCTCTCTAATCTTTTCCTAATAATTTGGATAATCCAAAATAACTTTAAACTGTCTGAAGCCAATTTGGCTGATTAATTTCTTGCATAGTATTTTAACAATTGTTTCACTTTGTGTCATGTGTTCAAAGTATGTTTCCAGCACAAACAGTCAACTTTGCATCCCTCTACTTTCTGTTTTGCCTGAAGGTGTCATATTTTCTCACATCAGAGGTAAGTCAGTTGCACTTCTTAGTAGTACATGTTACTAATGAACTCACTACTCTCAATAGTGAGGCGCCACGCCAGTGACTTGAATGCAATCTTATAAACTGTATTAAAGTATTAATGTATTAAAGTATTATTACAGGTGAGAATCTGTGGGATATTTTCAAGAGAAAGATGAGAAACAGTCGATCCAACAATATACAGACGATCTGAAGGCTCAGTAGTGCCTCAGCATTGCATAGGCTGATCACTTCCATGCCACACTTCACTGATGCTGTAAATTGTGCTAGGAGCAAGTCATTTGCTGTAATATGTGCTGCCGACCAAGTATTGAGTGCATAAATGAACATACTTTAAAGAGCTTGAACTTTTCTGTTTTGCAAATCTGTTTTTTTTATTGATCTTGTGAAATATTCTAATATTTTGAGATACTGGATTTTTAACTTCCATGAGCTGTAAGCTCTAATCATCAACATGAAACCAATATTTTTTTATATATTTTACTTTACATGTAATGAATCTAGAATATATGAATGTTTCAGTTTTTGAAATAAGTTACAATAAAAAAAGGCAGTGTAGTGGCAATGAAAAAAAAGTCTTTGCAGGAAAAGATCCAAGAACAACAGGAGGCCAAGAACACAACCCTGAAATGATGCCCCAAGATCAGCTTAGTTTTCTAGACAAACAATTTGAGTGGCGAAATCCAGCGTGCAGTTCTCTAAAAGACTGGCACAGCCCTTCATCATCTGACCAATTTTTAGTGTGGTATTGTCAGCAAAAGTGTTTAGTCATAATGGGTGTGCATTCCGAAAAGCAGTTTCAGAACCTTTACATTTTATAACAATACTACCCATTTGCATATTACTCACTCACTTGTTTTTTGTGTCTAGCGACCATTGTGTTGGCGTCAAAACTATGGCTTGTGTTATTAGAGAAGAGGCTTCATTTTATGTATCATTAAAAACCTGTAACCTATGGCATTCAATCATTCAGACATGTAGCATTATGCCAATATTTTACGCTTCTAAAGCTCACACGAGCCATAGATGTCCATGGCGCCACGTCACGGAGTGAAATTTCATTACTGTAATGAAACGAGCTGGGTCAACAGAAGATGACTCCCGCTTCTATATGAGCATTAATTTTTTTTTTTTTTTTTTTTTCGGTTTTTGAAATTGGCCAGGCAGTTCCAGACACAAACACATTTGTAGCTGGGCCCGATGACAGAAGTAGCTGTGGCTTCCAGCTGTGTGTTAACACAATAGCCTTAACACTTTGGCCGGGTTCTGGATGGGTCCCTGGAGATCAGCTCTGCTTTTTAAAGGTAAGTAATATGTATCCAGAAAATCAGCCATAAAGGGGTCCCTTTTCCCTCCCACAAAGCCGCCCTAACCGTTGTCAGTTGCGGCACTAGTTTACTTTGGCTCACTCTGTGGGGTTTTCAGTTAAAATGGAACACCTGACCCAGGATGACTGGTAATGTGACTCTAGTTTAAGCCAGGAACACTGGTATCATGGGATATTCAACAGTTGTGTAGAGGTTGAGGAAAGATTGTGGATTAGCTGTGCTTGTAGTAGATCATATCAGATGATCATCACATTGTAAAAGTACAGTTTGTTGAATGAAGAAGTGTACTGTAAATATAAAATTGTGAGGAAAAACTGGACCTGGTGTGGTCTTAAAGGGATAGTTCAACCAAAAATGAAAATTCTGTCATTAATTACTCTCATGTTGTTCCAAAATCGCAAAACCTTTGT
Organism: Cirrhinus molitorella; assembly: GCA_033026305.1. Lineage (NCBI taxonomy): Eukaryota > Metazoa > Chordata > Actinopteri > Cypriniformes > Cyprinidae > Cirrhinus > Cirrhinus molitorella. Next base: position 22,201,010 of record CM065122.1, on the reverse strand, counting down.
TAATCTTCAGAACACAAATTAAGATATTTTAGATTAAATCTGAGCACTTTTTGATCCTCCATAGACAGCAAGGGTACTACCATGGTCAAGGCAGAGAAGGGTAGTAAGGACATCATTAAAATAGCACTGCCTGTGTCTGTTTGTCTCCTTAAGAAGAATCGCTCTATGTTCTCCCAACTGTATGTCGCTTTGGACAAAAGCGTCTGCCAAATGCCTAAATGTAAATGTAAATGTAAAATAGCAGTTTAAGCTCTGATGTCACATTGACTATTTTAAAGATGTCCTTACTACGTTTCTGTACCTTAACCATGATAGAACCCTTGCTGTCTATGGAGGGTCAGAAAACTCTTGGATTTCATCTAAAATATCTTAATTTGAGTTCTGAGGATGAACTCATTGGTTTGGAACAACATGAGGGTGAGTAATTGATGACAGACTTTTAATTTTTGGGTAAACTAACCTTTTAATTTTGTAAATGTATAAGTCACAGGAGCAGTTCCAGGTATCACAACAAGGAATGCTGTTTGTAACTGTTCTGGAAATCAACTGAGAGGAACGCAGTGGAGGACAAGAGACATTTGAAGGGCTATCTTAAGTGGCGATGGGGAGGCGGAGCTTCCTGGAAGATGGACATAAACCAAAGCCGCGCTGACAGCATTAACATGACCTGTCACAGCATCCCAGTCTTAAGGTTTGTTCCAAGTTGAAATTACACATAACACACACATACAAGATGACATACACTCCTACAAATATATCCACTGTGCAAGAATATTTGCTGTAATGTTGAAAATTGCTCTAAACTTGACAGTGAAGCACTTGCTTTTTTTCCTTATCCTTTTTTGCACTTAAATTCTGAAGTCTTCTGTTCCTTTGAGAGCTAAAAGAAAGCCATAATACTTCAGCTGTGAGTGCTCTCACTCCAAGCCAGCCTTTCTAAATGTTACATATTTGTGGTTGCACTGGAAAACCACAATGTAGAAAATTTGTTGAATTACTGAATACTGAGTATTTGTCAACTTAGTTAAGTAAATCTCCAACGGCCAGTGACCAAAGTCCAGAGCTGAAGCAAAAACAAGTGTAATTATTTAATTAGCACACTTAACAAAGGTTGTATGTAGGCCTATGTATGTATGTATGTCTTCTCACTAAGCCTGCATTTATTTGATCCAAAGTACAGCAAAAACTTTTAAATATTTTTACTATTCAAAATAACTGTTTTCTATTTAAATATATTTTAAAATGTAATTTATTTATTAAGCAAAATTTTCTGCATCAGTCTCACATGATCCTTCAGAAATCATTCTAATATGCTGATTTCCGGTTCAGGAAACATTATTATTATTATTATTATTATTATTATTATTATTATTATTATTTTCTATTTTCTATAATTTTTACAAAAGATTCTTCTGAACTTTCTATTCATCAAATAAACCTGAAACAATTCAACATAATAATGATAATGTTTTTTGAACAGCAAATTAGAATAGAATAGAATGGTCATGTGACTAGAGTAATGTTGCTAAAAATTCTGCTTTGAAATTGCAGGAATAAATTATCTTTTAAAATATGTTCAAAAAAGAGTTATTTTAAATAGTAAATATATTTCACAATTTGACTGTTTTTGCTGTACTTCTTATCACATAAATGTGGGCTTGGCGAGCAGAAGAGACTTATTTAAAAAATATGAAAAATCTTACTGTTCAAAAACTTATGACTATTTATTTATTTCAGTTTTTTTAGGGTATTTTGTTGCTATTTAACCCATGGTTGCTAGAGAAAATATTGAAATGTTTTAATATAAGAAATGTGTTATGTGTGCTTCCCAGAAAATATAATAACAAATGGATTTGGAACAACATAACATGATGGTGAGTCAGCTTTGACATCACAGCAATAACACAAATTATATTATGCATAAATGCAGTTTTGGTGAGGTAAAAGGCTTATTTTAAAAACATCTTACAGACCCAAAACTTTTGAAAGTTAACAAGTGATCAAAGAAGGATTTGAAATATCCTTAAAATAAAAAAGCTTACTTCAGTCACCGGTTTCAATAGGTATGAGGGAAAATCGCATAATCACAGATCTAAAACAGGAAGACTGAAGCCCCCATAAATAAATTGCCTATAAAGCCAACCAACATATTAACTTCTCACACTATAATTTCATTTGCTCTTTTCTCATGATAGTGCAGCATTTTTTAAGGAATATTTAGGAGAATCTCTGTAAACTGAACATTATTAGCTTATCACTTCTAACCTCTTCCCATGGTGCTCTGAGCCAGCGGCTGTGGCTCTGGTCAGTTTCAAGTGCATAACTACATTCTATCTTTCCTCTTCGCTCTCGCTCTCCCTCACTCCCTTCAGCAGTCCCAGATAACGTGACATCCTGTTTAACTCGGTCAAACTCCTCTCCGACAGACTAACCTGATGTTGTGATAGAAATAGTGTCTTATTCTTCTGTCTGCCCGACAGCGCTGTGAAACGCTCATTCATTCCCGCTTTCGTCCTCCTACACACTCCCTCGCTTATCATCTCTGCTGCTAAATCTACCTGACAGGCCCCTCACAGGTAAACCTAATCCTCTCTGCGGCCTCTCTCGCTCTCTCTCTCTCTCACAGTCTTTCAGTCTCTCGCTGTCTCTGTCTTTCTGTGTCTGTAGTGCTTCAGACAACAGCGGGAGGGATCAAACATGCATCCTCTCCTTGTTGTGGCAGTCGGTGTGCTTTACAAAAGAGCTGACATTCCATCAAGGCAGTATCTTTTCTGTTGTGTTGTTTTTCTAATCGTTGTGACAGGATTTTTTTTACCACTCTTAGATATATTTACAGTTAACACATGAACATGACAACTGAATAAGCAGATAAAGAGGCTGATGTACCGTATTTGCTGCAGTGGATAAATAGTAAAAAAATATGAGACCAGTTGAAACATCCTGTTTTAAAGCCCAAATGTGTCAATAGATTTCTTAAAGAAATAGTTCACCCAAAAATGAAAATTCTGTCATTAATCACTCACCCTCATGTCATTCCAAAGGGGTAAGACCTTTGTTCATCTTGCACCATGGTACTGTCGAGAACACAACAGTCTGATACAAAAGAGAAGAAATTGTTGAATAAAGTCATTATTATTTCTTTGAGTGTTAAAAGTATTCTGGTAGCTTCATGAAATGAAGGCTGAACCACTGATGTCACATGGACTTTTTTAACGTTGTCCTTACTACCTTTCTAGGCCTTGGACGTGTCTGCAGGGTCAGAAAGCTCCTGAATTTCATCAAAAATATTTTTATTTGTGTTCCAAAGATGAACAAAGGTCTTACAGTTTTGGAACAACATGAGGGTGAGTAAATAATGAGAGAATTTTCATTTTTGGAGAAGGAATAGTACATATTAACAGGCACACGGTAATATTGCCATAAAACTCAATGTAGAAAATAAGTCACAGACACATTGCATTATTCTCTGGTTAGTATTTATATGTGGTTACTTTACTACAGTACATTTTGCAATTCATTATCCATAATGCGATTCTACTGAAGAGAATATATTACATTAGGAATAAATCATTGCAGCATTGCACAAGTAGGGAGGAACAGAGTAAGCCGCCTTACTTTTTGATTTTACATATACTCTAGACCAATGAGAAATGAGATGGGTAATTATTTCACAACATCTGCTATTTTGTCATTATTTATTTTCATATTATAAATTATTTATATTTTTATTGTATTTTATGTTTTGTTTATACAGTACAAGCTCACTTTCACTATTAGCAGAGCCACAGACACATTTTACCCCAAAGCTGCCATTTTGAGAAAAATAAAGCTTAATTTATTATTTATAAGTAGTCCTTAGCCAAATAGTTTGACAGTTCACAAACATGTAATATATATTTTAGACTTGGATAGGTTTACTCTCACAAACTTACTTTGACATGCAAAAATATGAAATAAGTAAATAAATAAATAACCTTACTTTGACATGCAAAAATATGAAAAATGTATGTGATCCTGGACCACAAAACCAAACAAAATAAGTTTTTTTTTTTTTTTTAATTGACATTTATAAATCATCTGAAAGCAGAATAAATAAGCTTTTCATTGATGTATGGCAGAGTCCTGCACGGGTCCAGTTTGATAAACCAGCACCCGCAGTATGTGACAGAACACCCGACCCCTTATATGACTAATTTAATTCTGTACCCGACCCGTTTGACATTAAAACTGCGACCCGAAACGCCCCCGATTTAAACCTCTGCACTTTTACGGCTCTTTGCAGCAGGCACCGCCAAAGAAAAAAAAATCTTTTTGTAAGCGGGGCAGGTTATTAACAATCAAAAGAACATTTCGCTGAGCTCATGTTTGAGTGTTGAAAATATGAGATCATTTAAAATGGAATTTTAATGGATTTCCCAGAGTTGTGTGATCCATCAATAATCCTTTGCAGAGATATAAATAAAGAATCCAGAGCATGCGTGTACGAGTTGGTTTGCCAGGTAAAAATACAATTACGTGTAAAATGTTATGCGTCTGACATGAAAACTGCGCTTGTCATTCTCCCATAATATAACAAATGGCAAATAACATATACATTTTTTTGTTTTGTTTATTTAGTTTAGTTAAATCAAATGTGACCTTATTGTTTGCAATCCGTTTACCCTGAGACGGCGTCACGAAGACCACTTTGACTGCACAAAACACTTCCACTAGGAGAAAAAGTGGCAGCCGCACAGCAAGTATACTGCTTGCCGCGTCCCGTGTGAAAGAGCCTTTAAACGGTCTTTAGACAGAGCGTGAACACAAACACGGGACCGTTTGAGAGCAGCTGCCTATCAGTGTGTACCGGATTCAGTACAAAGAGGGTACCCGTGGCTATCCGCCCACGTGCAGGACTCTGATGTATGGTTTGTTAGAATGGGACAATATTTAGCCAATTATTTGAAAATCTGAAATTTGTGCAAAAAATCTAAATGGAGAAAATCGCCTTTAAAGTTGTCCAAATGCAGTGCTTAGCAATGCATATTACTAATAAAAAATTCTGTTTAGATATATTTACGGTGGGAAATTTACAAAATAACTTCATAGAACATGATCTTTACTTAATATCCTAATGATTTTCGTCATAAAAGAAAAAATGATAATTTTGATCCATACAATGTATTTTTCTCATTACCACAAATATGCCCATGCTAATTAAGAACATTAAAGAGATGACATAGCTTACCCACTGACACATCTTAACCCTTCCTCCCCTATTTATCAGAATCAGCAGAGGCAAGTCTCTGTGTAAAAAACATCAGTTTGGCCTTCTGAACTCTCTATTCAAGCACATTATGTTGAAACAAGTCACTTTGTTTGACTGTCATTGCTAAACGCATTTCTGTTCTGAGCAGGCCACTGATAATGAACCCCATACCTCGCATCATTCGCCACACACACACAGCACACGCAAGGTGTTGACAGTAAATGTCCATAAAAAATAGTTCAAACACTTTCTTTCACACAAACACACACAGAGAGGGTACGAAAGGGAGAAGGTAACTACACACAGCACACACTCGGAGTGTAGCGGGGGAGGTGATGACGGCCGTGACAGCCGTGTGTACAGTAATCAGAGGCTGGTCACTTCCTGCAGACTTCCCTCTTCAGCCCACCAGGCTTCACCTCGCAGTTTCCCCCAGAAGATTAGTTCTGCTGTTTCCTGAGCAGCGATTAAGAGTCCAACACAGGGCCAGAGCTCACTGAAGTCGTACACTTCTTATAGGGTCATATATGGGCACATGTGGCACGGAACGAGAAGGAAAGGAAGAAGTATGTGACATAAAATCATGGGGGAAATCACCTTCGAACTTATTTCACCTTTTAATTGCTTGTTTACTTCCAGATGCATTTAGTTTAAGGCCTTTGTGTTTGGGCCATAAGGTGCTGCTCATGTTTATGAACTATTGGTTTTGTTGAGGCAGTTACAAACTTTAGTACTCAAGGTGGGGGGTAAAAAGGTTACTTTTAAATGTTATTCCCTTTAAACCACATGTGTTATTATTTAAGTGGCCAGCTATAAACACGCCATCTTTAACTAACTTGCTCAGCAAGATTTTTTAATTTTTTTTGTCAGACAGTAGTTGATCTATAAGAGAAAACTGACTGTAAAACAATACGGCTTAAGCCAGAGGTGCATAATTTTTTATTTTTTTTTATTACGAAAGGGACAAATTTCAGTCTTGATTGTATTGTTAAAAAAAAATTATGATGAAAAATGTTTGATGAATACTCTGGGAGCTTTCATGTATGTGGTTGCCAGATATTAAGAGTTTGAATCCCCAAATCTCTGTTAAAACACAGAAAAAGGGGGCCAGAATTGTACAGCTTAGAACAGCTTGTCACTGAAGCAGTACCCTTTGTACCTTTTCTACTCCTAATTGTTACATATTAACAATTAAGGGTACAAATGACTACTCTAAGGTACTAATATGTACCTATTAGGGGTAAAAAAAGAAAAGGTACAAAGATGTCTCCAGTGACAAGCTGTGGTACCCCGAAAGGTACAATTTTGACCTATTTTTTCTGTGTGGAGGATACATTTTCTGCCTAGTGTTTTGCTTATTTTTTGCAATCTGGCAACCATGCAATTGTTCTTCATTATGGAAGCGCCGATGATGATCTGAAAACACAGACAAACAAGTAAGCTGAAGTTTAGCAATTTCAATGTGAGATTCAGCTAGTCTGTGTTATACCTCAACTATATTGTTAGCGAGTATTTTAATAGAGAAATATTGCAATTTGGAAGTATTGTAATTACTATTAGGTAAAATAAACTGTGTATGAGTCTACGTACTGATTCTCAAATGACAAGAATCATTATGATTATAATTTTGAGCATGATACAGCATGACTAAAACTAGGCTAAATGCTCAGATATTTCATCGACTTCGATCGAAAAACAGGGCAATGTTGATTAAATATGAACAAAGTACATGACGCAGGACCATAAAAAACAACGTCGGACAAAATTAACACTTCATTTCAATCAAAAAGATAAGAAAGTGTAAAACAAATAGCTAATTTAGAAATGAAAGCCCTTCAATTGCATGTTTTTATGATCTGGTATGGCAGGTCAAATCAAAGGTCGTCATGAGGCCGACTTTGGCCCTGTTTTGGGCATCTTTGGTTTACGCTAATGTCTAATAAATCACCCTGTAACACTGAAAATACAATATATACTAGTGTTATAAATTGCATTGTGTTTGAATTTGTGTTCATATATTTGCATGGAGTGTGTTTTTTGTCTTACAGATGAAACTTGTGTCATCATTTACTGACCCTCATGTCATTCCAAACCTGCATTGAAACCTGACATTTTTCTTCTTTGGAATACAAAATAAAATATTTTGAAGGACTTTCATTGAATGGACAAAATATATTTTTCAGAATGAACCAGAATAGAATTTTGTTCCACAAAATAAAGGAAATTCATGCAGGTTTGGAACCACACGAGGGTGAGTAAATGGTAACAGAATTTTCGTTTTTGGGTGAACTATCCCTTTAAACAACAACAACTATGTCTGGAGATAATCAAGTCCTGTGCTTGTATCGACATATCGATCACAGGTGCTTACAGTCTCAGCGGTTCTTGGAAATATGTGAGCTTTATAAATGTATGTTCAGGAGGACAAATGGCTTTCCATGCTCTTTCAGTACATCTGGAGAGAGCAGATTTCCTGTATCATTCTTCTTTCGAGCTCAGGGACACTGCGCACCAACGCTGTCCACACACACACGCTCCAACCTACAGTTCCTATCCTTTGTCAGACTTGTCAAGACACTTGAGTATCCGGCCTTCTTTATCGGCAAACCTGAGGGCAGCTATGACAGGCCTGAGGAAACACCAGAGACCAGCTCAAGAGTAAATTTAGCCCTGACCTGACAGCCTGTCTCTTTGTCTGCCTGACAGAAGCTCGACACATCACTCTGGGCACCATTGATTACGATTCTGGGCTCATTGTGGCTTCTGTGTCACTTGAAGTGATATTACTCGAATATTTCCTCTCTCAACTGTCTTTACCTCTGTCCTTTAACTGACAACAACATGAACTAAACTTCATTAGCGCAGGTTTAGCAGTCAGCCATGCCAGAGGCAAATTTGTTGTCTGGTTTATAATTATTTGCTAGTTCATCTTAAAAGCGAAATAGCTCTCAAATATGAATGTGAAATGAATGTTAATTTCTCCACTTATTCATAATGGCATCCCTTGAGGTTGGCAACAAGTTACTGTAACTTATTTAAAGAAACTTTTCAAAGATGGATCATGTTCTCCTTTTTTCACTTTTGCATTGAACACTATAGTTTTGATATGTGTTGTCGCATTGCAAATTATGAAAGCAAAACTGATGTTGCTTAGAGTTTTGTTGCATTCCAGTATAATTGTGAATGAATCTAAAAACAAATAATTCCTTCTAAGCTCAACCATTGTTCTAATTGATAGAATTCAAATTCTAAATTAGAATTGAAAGTGTCCTTTGGTGGCATGGTTTTTTGATCTGGTATGGCATGTCAAATCAAAGGTCACCTCGGGCCAACTTTGGCTCTCTTTTGGGCATCTCTGGTTTACAGAAATGTCCACTAAATTGCTTTGTATACTAACTGCTGTGTGGCTTCTTCTGTCTTACATATCTAGAATCCTTTGTGTTCATTTACTTGCATAGAGTGTGTTTTCTTAGAAGCCATAGACAAGATATAAAAATTATTTATTTTATAAAAGTCCTTTATTTTGAGAATTTCATATCTACCCGTTTATTACAGTAATAGGACAGCGATAACAAGAAAAATCAATAAATGAAACTTCAAGAGATTGTTGACCCCTGCTCAAGCTCATGGGCATTTTAGTGCAATTATACAGTTTCTTTACAATTAAACAGTTTGTTCAGCTGTATCAGCTACCATTGCATATTTTCCAGTAAGAGGTTTCATTACCTTTTCCACATAATCATGACCTTTGAAGCACACTTCAGCACTTTAGTTCATTTACCTCTGCTCAAGAACTATCGCTGCAGGTTACTTTTTTTCTGTACTTCCTGCTGTTATGCACAATTGTGTTTTTCTCTTTACACTGGTAATGATATTTTTCTTTTATCCTGATATATATATATATATATATATATATATATATATATATTTATATAAATATTTTAATGATTTTTATCATAGTTATTTCATTAAATTAAAATACATTTTTCAATAAGTTAAAAACTTTTTACCATTGCTATATATGAAGTAAAAAGCTTTCAACTTTGAAACTGAACTTTGCAGACTGTTGATGTGCTTTTCACAAAGAGTCTGCAAAATCTGCTGCTTGCGTGGCTCCCCCTCACATCACTGTTCTTGTTTGTCAGAATGAAAAGAACAGAAATCTCTGTTTTTCTGAACAATGCTGAGCAAGGTTTGACTCATTGAGGTGAACACTAATGGTTTGCACTTTGCCACTAATATATATATATATATATACCATGTACCAGAGGTGAAAATACAAAATTCCCATAGTGAATGGATTCCTGCAGTTAGAACTAAAGCTCTGTTGCAGAATTAAAATTTTATTAAGATATCATGCAAGCAAAATGTGTTTGTACATTGGATATTTTATAGTATTTTTTATATATATATGTATATATATATATCATAATTTTATATTTCCAGACAAGCCTTCATAGCTGAAATGACTTCTGTATATTGCTGCCACGGCTCATGTTGGCATTGTCAGCCTTCGAGTCACCAAGAATGATCAAGACTCTCCTGCTCAGCCACTCTGGCACTGATTGACCATTCTGCGGCTCAGTCGGACGACCACGTCTAGACCGTCCAGCTTGTGGTCTGTAGTATCTGTTTTATTGTTGTAACTTGCACCTTGTGCATTATCCACTTTTGAGATGTCATATTTTCCATAGGAGGTGAATGTATTTGATTTTAATACAGGAGACAAAACATTCACCCAGCTAATTGCATTTTTATTTTTTTGTTATTTATCATCATATATTAAAAGATGATCATTTTAGTTAATATTTACAAGTGAATCAGTGTTTAAAAAAAAATGTGATTAATTTCATTAGTTCATTTAAATATTCTCCAATTTTAAAAGTAACAATTTTTGTTTAAAACGAGTTGTCTTGTTCCACTGACATCATCTGCCAAGAAAAATCGAGCGTAGGTGTGTTGTGGCAGGGATTTACTGATACAGCTTATGTTAGGCATCCTGTCAGGGAGCTCATGTGAGTGTGTGGATGTGCGTATGCGTGTCTGCATGTGTGTGTGTGTGTAAACGTGCATCTGAATGTCACCACCTGGCACGAATCACGCGGGCCCCATGGTTTGATAGACCCACAACAGGTGTGTGGAGGCACAGCAAACACCCTTGACTCCTGACAGGTGTTGAAGTTTGGGTTTCAGCCCAGACTGCACTGCATTTGCTTGTGACACTCACATTAGTCACCGACTCGCTCGCCGGACCTCTGACTCTAATAGCCAGCTAGGTATACTAATCCCTCCACGGGCCATAAATGTTAATAGCTTACTAGGTACGGTAATCTCCAGTGGTGACATTTGGTCTACCTTAATCTGAAGATGTATTAGAGGAGGAGGGGTAGAGAGAAAAGGATGGAGGGATGGTGGGATAGATGGATGGGTGGAATTACAGCGATCGGAGTGGGGCACAAGTGAGTAAAATGTATCATTTGGCTTAACCCACTACATCATGCTCCTGTGCGTGCTGGGGGGTCCAAATCCGGTAGGCTGTGGGGGGTCCAAATCTCAGGCTCTATGGGTAAAAACATAACAAGCACTGAGAGTAAAAGACATAATGCTGTTTGAATCATCCTGTATAGTACAGCATTTGCTTATTTAAATGTTGTTGTGGAAATATGACACAAAAAATCCATAAGATGAAGCCAGAAATAGCTGATGTCACAGTAGAAGCCCATTTCTTCATTAGATAAAAAAATAAAAAATGTAATTTAAACTTTTTAATCTCTTAATTATTATTTTATATCTTGCAGTATGACTTTTCATTTCACAGTTGTGACCTTGTTTCCCTAAATTGGCTTTATAAATTCACATTTTGACTTTGTACACTATGATTCAAAAGTATTTGAACAGTAAGATTTTTAATGTTTTTTTTTAAAGAGGTCTCTTCTGTTCACCAAGCCTGCATTTTTACAGCAAGTACAGCAAAAACAGTACAATTTTGAAGCATTTTTACTATTTAAAATAACTGTTTTCTATTTGAATATATGTAAATATATATATATATATATATATATATATATATATATATATATATATATATATATATTAGTGCTGTCAAATAATTAATCGCGATTAATCACATCCAAAATAAAAGTTTATGTTTACATACTATATATTTGTGTACTGTGTATATTTATTATGTATATATAAATACACACACATGCATGTATATATTAAGGAAAAATATTTTAGATTTATATCATAAATATTTATATTTATTTATAATCTAAATTGTATACAGGTATAAATATATATACATATAAATATTTTGTTTTAATATATACATGTATGTGTGTGTATTTATGTGTACATAATAAATATACAAAGTAAACACACATATAGTATGTAAACATAAACTTTTATTATGGATGCGATTAATCGCAATTAATCGTTTGACAGCCCTAATATATATATATATATATATATATATATATATAGAATTTATTTCTGTCATTTCAAAGCATCATTACTCCAGTCACATGGTCCTACAGAAATAAGTACCTGAGTAGATTTCTTTTAGGTTTCTTTGATGAATAGTTCAGAAGAACAGCATTTATCTGAAAGAGAAATCTGTTATAACATTATAAATGTCTTTATCATCAGTTTAAAGCATCCTTGCTAAATAAGAGTATTAATTTCTATAATTTGTTTTCCCCAAAAAATTATACTGACTCCAAGCTTTTAAATGGTATAGTGTATAATGTTACAAAAGCTTTGTATTTTAGATAAATGCTGACCTTTGAATCTTATTCATAAGACAGTCTTGAAAACAATTTACTCAACTGTTTTAAATATTGATAATTATAAATGTTTATTGAACAGCAAGTCAGCATATTAGAATGATTTCTGAAGGATCATGTGACACTGAAGTATTGAGTAATGATGCTGAAAATTTAGCTTTGATCACAGGAATAAATTACATTTTAAACATATTCAAGTAGACAGTTATATTAAATATTAAAAATAATTCAAAATGTGACTGTTTTTGCTGTGCTCTGGATCAAATAAATGCAGGCTTGGTGAGCAGACGTGAGTTCTTTAAAAAACATAGAAAAATCTTTTGACTGGTAGTGTATGCCAGAATGTGACTTTGTAGTTTACAATTTGCAACTGTTTCTCATAATTGCAACTTAACTTATTTCTTTTTTTTAACATATCTCACAGTTACCTTTTATTATTTACTTTGAGGTGGAAACAGGTTTCTATACATTTACCATCAAGCCACTACAACCAAAAATGTACTCTTAAAAAAAAGGTTCTTTATTGGCATTGACGGTTCCATGAAGAACCTTGAACATTCATGGAAACTTTCAAATGCAAAAAAGCTTCTTTGTAGTGGAAAAAGGTTCTTTAGATTATTAAAATGTTCTTCAAGATGGTTCTTTTAAGAACTGTTTTGGTTTGGGGAACCAAATATGGTTCTTCTATGGCATCACCACAAAAACACCCCTTTGGAACCTTTATTTTTAAGAGTGTACTGTATATTATTATTCTGGTAATTTAGAGGTAAAAGCAAACATTTTGACTGTGCAATTAAGTTACACAAAGAAAGTGCTAGTACACAGAAATTCTGCAATTGTGTAGTCATAATGTCTGATTTATTCATGGAAACACATGACATTTACAGGAAGGCCTCTAAACAGGAACCTGGTCAGGAAAAGAGCTGTTGCACCATATTAAAGCAGTAATCAGAACGAAAGTGAATCATACAGGAGCTAAGGTGTGCTTCCCATCTGTGCGGTCCTGATGTCTTTCAGAGAGGGTCAGGAGGTCAAAGTCCTGCTGCACACTGTATTATTCGGAATGAAGAGTCTTCGTTATGCTCAGGTTAGCAAATCAATGCACGAATGCATTTACTTTTCATACAAAAACTGAGGCTCTGAAGTTGTTTTAGCACAAAGCATGACTTTTAAGCCTCTGACAAACATGGTCAAGATCGCTACACAATTAATAGCCCCTTAACGTAAGTCTAAGACACGAGTGTAATCACGTCACAGAACCTCGTCCAAAAGCACTAATCCTCCTTTATTTTGTAAGCTGATAGAGCAACCATATGCCCCTGCATATCACTCACTCAATTTTAGGTGAAACCAAGCCCTGACCTCCCCTCCCCAAAATAGTGTTATATTTCCAAGGTCTATTATTAATCTGTACTTTTCCCCCCTCAGGATTAGGCCGCAGCACTCCCCCACTCTTCTCTTTTCCATTTAGACTGGTATTATTGCCATAGATGCACTCAGATTAGTCATGTGTTTATGTTGACAGCGGCTGTAGCTGGATTAGGTCATGCTTGTGGGACGCAGGGGAGGGATGTTTGTGTCCGTCTGCGTGCACATCAAGGGCCCCCGTCTCATTTGACCTGCACCTAGAGTCTCCCCATGCTAAACTGACAATAGGTCGGGCAAGACCCTCGCCACATGCAGACTGCCATTGTCCTGAGACGTGGAACGGCCCAGACAGAAAGGGGGTGGAACGGGTGCAGCTTGATGGACCGAGAGTGGTGACAATGAAAATATGGGACAGAGGAACATCATAGGTGTTTTGAAAGAAAATCTGAGTCAAACATTCCGAAGTAGTTGTCCTGTTCATGACTTTGTCAGACTTCACACTTGTAATATTAATTAAATGCATCATCTAGAGGGAAAAAATCATTTTTTCCAGTGTCTCACCCTGGTGGGTAGTTTAGACAGAGATTGTGTCTCTTGCAATGTTGCAAGATACTTAAGCAACAGTATGTGTGTGTGTGTGTGTGTGTGTGTGTGTGTTGGTTTGTTGGGGAGGTGACTAGGAGCTCACGTGGTCACAGTATGGTAAACCTTTCCTCAGGTTTTTGTTGACTCATTCTCTCAGTTCTCTTTTATATTTCCAAGAATTTGCTGATTTTAAACTAACTTTGCCTAGACTAAACCGTGTCATTCTCGTCTACGTGAGGGGCTAAAGGCTCTGCAGATGATGTGGCAGAACTTCCCTCTTCCATCCTGCGCCCACAGGTATTTTGTCAGCAGTCTGTATTCTGTATTTTTGTGGCACAATCAGGCCTAAGTAGTTGTTTCATACTACAAAAGACTAGCGTTGGTGTTGTCTTCCCCTTGACTTTTTGAATTTGAAATGGAAATCATCAGTGATCAATGATAGTGGTCTCTGATGTCCTGTCAAACATTATTGATAAAGCTATATCGAGTGAAGTCAGGATTTTGTTCTCTGCTCTCAAGTTTTATGAAAGCTGTAAACTCCCCCAGACTGATGATGCAACAGGAAGTTTTGCTCTCTGTAAATGCTGTGATAGTTTGATTTGTTCTCATTGGTTTCACACTTTTATTAAATCATTCCTTTTTTCAGTGATGCCAAAACAAATATATAAATAGCAGTAATCATTAAGTTCTAACAATTTAATAAAACTAAATTCAGAGCAAATGATGGAGAGAGCAGAGGAATCTTGTTATAAATGAGACAAAGGGATCATTTGGGAACAGAAGTATGTGGGTGAAACGTAAGAATATGAGGTCACGTTGGTTTCTATCATTGTGAATGGCAGTTGGAGAATCAGGAATTGAATATATGCCGTTTTATCCTCGGAATGTATTAGTGAGAAATCTCGCGAGGCGAGCTGATTCCAGTCAAAGTGAATGAGTAATACAGCAGAACTTCTGCTGCCAATTGACACAACAGCACACACAGAACGGTTAGCTGAGCACCGTCCTTGTTACACTCGATTCTTTCGTTTACTTCTCCAGAAAATAGGTCATAGTGTCTCAGAATGCAAAAAAATAATCGACACAAATAAATTTCTGGGTTAGGGTTTTATTCTCTCGACTATGATCCAATTTCACGCCACACTCTACAGCGGCAAACACACATTCATAAAAATAAAAATGCATGAAGAGGGAAATAGAGAGAAATCAGCGTCTGGTGTTCCCATGTTTTATGGACAAAAAAGTAATGTTAAATATTATATTAACAATTTATTAAAAATAAAATACTTATTATTATTATTATTATTATTATTATTATTATTAGATGCGTCATGAGCAACGAGGGATTTTGAAGCAAGTGCGCAGTGCTCAAGCAATGTATAAATAAAATGCATCGATTAATATAAACGCCTCCAGTGAAATCCAATTGGTCTTTAATGAGTACATCAAACAGCACTGACATTTTATTGGTCAATTAGTAATCCATACAAAAAACAAATGCGTAAATTTAGGGAGGGTAAATTTCTTCACACTGTACCAATCAGAGTGCCTTTAATAAATCACGGAGTGTTGTATTAAAATGAAAGATTAAGGACTGAAGAAGGCTGATTGATAAAAAAAAAATCGAGATTTTAGTGGAAATAAATCATTCTTGTTCGCCCGCTGCATCGAATTAATCAGGTCCGGCTTGATATATCCAACATAAAGTCTCTACACTATCACTATTAATTGCATTGTGCACCCTGGAGCCCGTAAACACTCCGTGTTTTATACAGTGAATCACATATAAAACAAAACGCGTACAAATATGCAACATTCATCACCGCGCAAAACAAGAGTAACAAATGAAATGTCAGGTGAATGAGCGCGCACATGCACACACCGCACACAGGTGAGCTACCTGTCAGATCAGTGCAGCACCGGCAGCCTCTCATGCATCTTTTCTGCTCCTCTTCCTTAAGACCATGCAGTCGCTGCTCGAGTTGTAACCGTTCTTGCTCTGCTCCGCTTGCAGGATAGAATGTCCACCGCCTCACCTTTCCAAAGTCCCACCTGTGCTGCAGAACGCTAGACGCGAGCACCTGATGTGGCTCATCAGACAACCTCAGTGTTTCTCCATCTATCCCGCCGTGTAAAGATAGGTGGCGTGTGTGTCAGAGTCTCGGAGCGCAAAAGTAAAAGAGAGAGCGCAGAAATGTCATCTGAAGAGGCGGAACACGTCAGTGCGTCCTCAGGTTTGTTCCGTGTTGTGGCTCACAGAGATCAGTCCAAACCTGTCCATCAGGAATAACGGTCCCTCATTATAGAGCAGAGTCCTCCTCAGCGCTCCAAACACCTCTGTGGCGTTTTCCTCCCCTCTAACCGGCTCTTTGGGGAATTTTCGTATAGAATCGGGTAGGTGAGCCTGTTTCGTGTGTACTTGACTCCTTGTGGATGATTTTTATACACCCTATTTGACTTTTTTTAACCCCCCTCCCGAATTCGAGATTGCAATCAACTTGGCTTCAGCCGGCGCAGGTGAGAAAGGTGCGCTCGACTCACGGATGCTGACACACCGGCAGCTTCACACAGGGATGATGATGATGATGATGTCGCTCGTTAAATTTATTAGTGCATGTTTACGCGTCTCTCATAAACTGATGCTTTCCCGTTAGACAACAACATAGGAACCCTTTTCTGATCCGCATCTCTTCAGTCTTGTTTTAGATATTAGGTACATGACTTTTTGTCTAAATATGGAAACACATTTTGCTGCAAAAATAAGCTGAAAAATAAAAACGTATTAATTTTGTCATTAGCATCCATAAATTTACTGTGATCAAAGAGTAATGTAGCTTTTTTATTTGTTTGTTTATCATGCTTGGATTCAGTGTGTTATTTTTAAGGATTCGCCTGCACAATGCCTCATTTTTTTACATTATGATAAGATGGCAATTACAGATTTTAAATGTAAAATGTATTATAAGCAGTTATTAGAAGAGTGTACGCAAATAATGTTTTGGAGCCTTTTCGTGTTTTTTTCCTTAAAAAAATAAAAGAAAAGGAAAATAGGTATAAGCAAGCAATTCTTAATAAATACTGTTTCTCTTATATTTTAAACCATAAACTGACAGGGTTTCAATGACAATTCCGTGCAAAAGTAAATTCGGTCAATCAGGCATGCAACTGAAATTACGAAGGCAGTATTTACATCTATCAGACTCACAAAGAAAGTAGCCAGCAAGATTAAATGCCTATAACTTAAAGCTGAGACAGAGAGAGAGCAACAACAACAACAAAAAAAAAACCTACATAAAGCTTTTTCACTAAACACAAGTGTCCGAAAACTTTCAAAGCTTCTCATTCTGTGAAATGCTCTATTCGCACAGCACATGCTTTATGGTGACTTGAAGGTGTCGGTGTGTCCGTCCCCCTTCATTCGCGCACTCACGCGTTGCTGTCCGATCACACACACACACTTCAAAAGATCAGACGACGCGCAGGACGCTCACGGTCCCTCTAAACAAACCCTCCTGGATAACTTCATTCGGACTTCTCAGTCACTCTACCCCCCAAATATCATTTGCTCTCCTGTGAGCGACACACATCCTCCTTCCTGCCCTGAGAGTCCAATTGTTGCCGTGTGTGTGTTGGTTGCTAGATCTTGGATGAAGGAGCGGAGCCCATGCGGACTGCTGCCATCTGACCCACTCTTATCAATGAAGCAGGAGATCATGGCGGAGGGTCCCCGGTGTAAGAGGAGAAAACAGGCCAACCCGAGGAGAAAGAACGGTAAGAAAGTGACTTATGGCGAAAAACTCAACTCCGGCTTGTTCTCGCGGCTTTAAAACACAGTTGGATTTAGGTGAGATTGCGCGGTGTCAACTGAAGCGCTGTACAGAAGAGTGCGGAAAACTCAGCGACAGTGTAGGCTAAACTATTCTCTTGTGTGCTTAAGCTTTAAGTCTACTGGTTTAAAGTGTTTTCATTGCCGTGGAAATGTTTAAGTTGTAACAGAGTAAGAGTTACAGAGAGAGTTCAGATGTGAGCGTCTATTATCTCACAGCACAAAACCGTTATGTGTGTGTGAGTGTGTGCGCGCTCGCGTGTCTTCTCCTGAACACAATACGGCTCTAAAATACCTTTAAATGCCTAAGAAAGTTGTTCTGAGTGTTGTTTGTGATTTGCAGAAGTTTTACAGTTATACTTGTTATGGACTTAAGTCTTTGCTGAAGTTGTAAAGGAGTGAAGTACTGCTGTACGGTTACAGGTTATGTGTTGGGACACTTTTCGTCACTTTCTTAATTTATAAATAGTCACAAGTGTTATGACTTATTGAACTCATGACTTCTGGTTTGTGTTGAAGGCATAATTGAAGCAAATTTAAGTGACCAATGTTTTTGTTGGAATCCAAGGAAAAAGGAAAAGAAAAGTCCTGGTGCCATAGCACTGGCCTGAGGAGCATTTTAGACACAAAGAAAAACAAACTCATCTTCAAACATCTTAAGACTATCACTCACGCTGTTCTGTTCTTTTATTATTGATAAATATATTTTATTGTGAGGAGAAAATATTTATTTTAATCGGAGCACTTCTAATTTTGTTGTTCAGTTCTGTGTTTATGTAAATAAATGTAAATATTGCTTTGGTTATTTTTGGTAGTAGAATTTACACATATTCCCGGACTCTGTCAGCTATGTTTGACCTCGATACTTTATTAAATGCGATCTATTGATTTTATAAAAATCAATGTAGCCTGTCGCGGAGTGTATGACAGTAAATAAAGTCGATGGGTTGAAACTTATTTTCAGATAGGGGCAAAAATGAGTGAAGCGGTCAATCGTTAATTCTCTTGATTAGGATTGAAACAGAAACGCACCACGTTGAGATTATTTTCAGATGCTGTTTGAAAACATTTGCTTGGGCAAAACATTATTGCTCACTTATTTAACTTGTGGGGAAGCTATACTTTGTATTCTTTTTAATGACAGAAATGTCTTTGAGGAGAATACGTAGCACTAGATAAATAATACATATCGACCGAGGACTATAAAACTTGAGTTGAGTAAAATGTTTTGAATCGTCTTTACAGGCCGTTATAATATAAACGGAAATAATGGAGCAGATAAAGGCTTTCCAGTTTAAAAACTGCGGTTTTAAGCCTGTATATAATTAAGTAGAATTATTCAGCATATTTTATTATTGTTTTAAATGATCCTTTACAATGTATTACTGAATGTATAAATTCGATTGTTTACTTTATTGCCTCATTAACGCAGTAAAGTAATTAAAATACACATTTTTACCCCATTTAAATAAGTTGGTGAATATTAAAATGACAGATTCGTTAAATAATGAATCTAAATGTATTTTTGTAGTTTGTAGTTCAGGTCCTCTTCTCTCGCAGCGCGGCCCCACCCCGCTGTTTCGAGGGCCCAATGGGAGGTCACATTAGGCCCTATGTGAAACTCGATCCTCTCTCTGGCTGCAGTTGTGTTGTGGTTGTCATTTACCCTCCCACACCCCCAACCTCCCCCTTTTTTTCACAGCACGTCACATCCAGCTGTGAGGGCCAGCTTGACAAAACTGTCAGAGGCGCAAGACTATAAAGTTGCAGCATTCTATAGATTGTCATGGTTCTGTTGTTGTGTGTCAGTTTCTCTTTAATGACAGATCACTGTAAACTTCTTGTTGCATTGGTTTTTAATTTCTCTCAGGCTTTTTCTGTTATTAGGCATAATTTGTCTTTGATGTACGCTACAGCTGTCACTTAAAATTTCTTTGTGATTCATTCTTGTTTTTTGGCTTGTTTAGAAACCGATGCTAGAGCTGCTAATACAAACGATCAGAAGCCTTTGTGAGAAGTCACTGCATTGAGTCACAGCAGTTAACAGATTAAATCACTTGTTTCTATGAAAGGAACATTGTGTGATATTTGTTCGGATGGCATAAAGAGGCTAGCAGGTTCACCGAGACAAAGCGCTAAGACAATGGCTTGTCATTGGGGCATCTCATTGGCATGCTCTTATAATCGGCAGTACCAGGGTGTCTAGTGTACTGTCTTTGGCACGTATCGCGCACAACCGGGCCATTGTGAATGCAGCTGCGGCAGATACCTTTCACCCTCCTTCTTTAACCACTTCCTATTAAATGCGTCTTTTCAAAATAATAAAAAGCAACATCAATTCTTACAATTAATTATTCGCACATTTACAAATAGAGGTCTCGCTCTCTAAAACACATGTACACACCAATCTCAAGTAGCTCTCCCCAGCAGTACCATCATCTGTGCTGACCTGAATGCCTTTCATATCTGCTATGCCATGTTTCAGCCACCCCCTTTCCTTCTTTCTCTCTCTCTCTCTCTCCCTCTATTTTTTCCCTCCCTCACTCCCTCTCTCCCTCCTCCACCACACACCCCCTCAGTAAACACCCCCGAGGGCAGAACAAAGAAAAGGAGCTCCTCTCCTCCTTCTTAATCACAATTCAGCCCTTTCACTGCCGCCAGGCCACTCTCTCGCTTTCAGCATCCCAAAGCCAGAGATGAAAAGAGAGCAAGAGAGAAAGGAGAAAGGGAGAGCAAGAGCGAGCAAGTGAGGAGAGAAAAGGTGGAAATTATGATCTAGAGCTAGAGGTATAGAGGTAGAGTGACATAACTTTGGTGCCTCTTTGCCATTGTTAAACTCCCTTGGTTACGCTACCCACGCTGGTCAACTGCCCCAGCCGAGGGACGGGGTCCTCACTAATGGCTAGATAATGTTACTGGATGCCAGTCTGGAACTATTAACAGCCGAACAGCAGACGAGAGAGAGAAAATAGGGAGGGACTTTGAGAGACAAAAAAAAAAAAGCTACACTTATAAGGTTAGCAAGAATTGAGTGAGAGAAAACAACTTAGTGTGTGTATATTGGAGGGGAGCAGGAGGCCAGTGGAATGGAGGGGCTAGCAACAGATTGTTTTATGGACCCAAAAGAAATATCACAAGTGCTTGAGACTATGCAGAATCCATTTTTAAAGTGATGCGACAGACGTTAGGTGTTAGTTGTTTATGTTGTCACTTTGTAGCAAAATCACACGCTCCATTTTAGCTCACTCATTTTGACTAGTTCCCGTTGGTTATGTTTGCTTCCCCCCCACCCCAGGCCTAAAGTTGCCATACATCTGCCATATTCAAGATAAGCCAACGACCCAGATACAGAGATAAGAGAAACGAGACGTTGGTCTTTAGAGATCCGTGGATTTGTATGGGTGGCGGGACAGATGCCACTCTCAGGACCGACACTTTCTAGCAGTCCATCGCTTTCACGAAGTGAGACAAAACATCCAGTCAGGGGCCAAACGCCTGTGCCTTTTCACTGACAGACAAGACATCCATTATTGTGTTAGTCTTTCATTCGCTTTTCCCCCTGTACCTCAATAGGTCAGGGATCACAAATGCAAATCCACAGGCATACCGAGAGAGAGAGGGAACGTAAGAATACTCAAATGCACCATGTGATATGAATTCTTAATTTTATCTGTTTCGCTCCCTCCCCCCTCGACTTTTTTTTGTTTGTAAGAAAAGGAGATTATCTGTACACCTTCATTCAAGTCCCCTCCCCTTTCAGCTGGGCCAAGCTGTGCAGGATTTAGGCCGATTTACTTCAGCAAACACCTATGGACACTGGGGAGGGGACGGACCCTGCTTGGAAAGAGGGGGTCCTTTGTTTGCTGGGGTGCAGAAGGCCTAATGCTTCACCGGGCGGCCGTATTATCGCATTAAGCTGTATGCTGGTGGCCCAGGGAGGCTGGTTAAAGCTAAAGCAGTCTGCTATCTGCCAAAGACAAGGGAACATACATTAGTGTAGAGACGTGCCCCCATTGTGTGCCTCAAACTTCTTCTCTGGACGTGAGAGATTAGATGGTTCTAGGTGGAGGAGTTGTCTCGGGATCATCCGCCAAACAGTGCATCGGTGCACGCCGATTCAAAGAGAAGCTCCTGCAGAAGTTTGTGATATTTTGGAGTATTTGCTAGGAGATGCTCAGATTCCTATATACTTTGTGGCAGGAAACTGCCTGACCGTGGCATAACTATGGTGTTTTTATTCCAAGTTAAGCTACATCGAGCCCATCCCCCATTTTCTTTTTCTTTCTCCAAGCTAGTGCAGAGAGCTTTATCTGACTCTGTTCTCCTAACATCTGTCACCGCTAAGAGGGACAGGAGAACACCACCGGAGGCTTCGTTAGTCCTGTGTCACTTGTGACTAACCGGAATGGGCAATTCACAGTAGTGAGTCTGTTCCCTCCTCTTTTCTCTTGCTCTCCCACTCTCTACTAGATGATACAGCTTCAAATGCCAGAGCTCTTGTTTTATGCAGTCCATCGCTACGTTGGGTGTGGGTAGTTGGCCCGGGAGTGCCAAAAACACCCACACCGGCCATGGCGATCAAGATAGCGTGTAATGTTTCCATAGTCAGACGCTGTACTTTACAAGTTATCTGTTGTTGTTCAAGGTGCTCAGCCGCGGACGTGTATGTTTGCAGTTCAAGGTGACTGACAGAGTTTGTTGTGCGTCTTCCCCCTAACTAACCATGTGCACATTTTCTTCATGAGTGAGTGCAGAGTAGCGCTGTGACATTTTGTGGCGCCGAATTGCCGTTAGCCTAAACAGCGAGGATTTACCAAGGTCAATAATGAGGTATGTCACTGCAGGCAGCAGAAACAACAGTCCCGGTGATAATGAATGGGACTAAGGTTAAGCTCGACCGGGATGTGTGTGTGTGTTGTTGTGAATGGAACGTGCATAAAAATGGATAAGCTTCTGATAAAAGTTGTTTTTCATGCAGTTAACCCCTCTATTTTTCACCTTTTCTCGACAGTCGGGAATCACAGTTAATTGTTCCCTCAAGTCCGACTTATGTTTGCCTACACATATGGATGCTCTCTCACAAAGCCCACACGTACACCGTACGCACTCACATGGACATGTCCCGTTTGATTAGTGGAACACCTCCGGCAAGGTCACAGACACATGGAACAATCAATAACGGATCGGTGGATTAAGGTGTCATGACATCTGTGGACCCAGACCTCCCATGTATGGGTGAATGCCTCTTAAAGCCCACTCTGTTGACAATGCTCCCGCCCTAATGCCAGATCTATATTACAGGCCCAAAGAGTCCGTGTCCATGGGCTGCGGCCTTGCTGCCAGTCATCTGCGTTTGAAGGTTTCCCCTCACCGAGCTGCTAGGAAAACACAGGCTGCGTCTGTCTGCGCATATCTTCCCATTGCTGTGATGAGGGTGGAGATGTTGGCCTGTGATACGGTGGTTAAGTAATTGGAATAGATTGCTCTCAGAGATTAGCTTGAGTGTAATGGCCTCTTTCATTCTGACCCACAGTCACAGGCACTGCTCCGAGATCAGACTAAACATGAGCGCCTATGTTGGAAGGGCCAATAGCTGTAATTACATCAGCCTTGTTATCTAAACACATACTTATTCAGTCATCCATTTGCAACATAAAAGTGAAAGTAAAAGGACTGGCATCGGGCTCTGACATTTTTCCTACGACACAGATGTGGATTCCAAAGTGTGAACGGGTGGTATGTGCTATTCCCAGCACTTGCCTGGGACAGAGGGGCTGCGGGCGCTGTCATAAGCAAATGTCAACCTGCTACCTCAGGAAATTAATGGTACTGAGGAATTACTCCTGACAACATTCCTTCTACACAGACAGACCGTGTTTGTAGCACCTCGCTCCCCGTCGTTCATTGAATCTGCCGTCTCTTATCATTATCTGAGGTGAGGTTTTGAAAGCAGTCACCGAGCTCTGCCTTTTCCGTTTTACTGCTCCTCCAACCGTCCACCAGCAGGGCTCTCGCCTGAGATTACAGGGCATAACTTTTTTTGAGGGTTGCAGGTCTAGCAATTAAAGTAATGAGGAGACTCTCCGCTCACAGAAGCCAAGGCCTGAGTGTAGTGCTGACTTGCTGCCTTTCAAGTCGATAACTCCTGGCCCACAACCTCGGGCAAGGCATGCCTGCTCCTTATCAGGGAGGATGTCCTGTGCTTTACATTCCTGGGCTAAATGATCCTCTTCCTTAGTGTAAGCGCTAGCACTCAGGAGGATTGGATCTGATGGCCCCGTCAAAGCAGCCTCTGGTCGCTACAAATGAGATGCTAGCACAGACTGGGTCTTTTGCACACTATAACCAGCACTTTTATTCACGATAGGGAATCCGAGCTCTTCAAAGGTGTGTGAGAGAAAGTTTATTTAACAGAGATTGTGCAGTTTAAGTCAGCTGGGTTTGGTCTGTTTTTACTTGACTTTGGCTGTGAAGTGCTGAAGTTGTCAATTACCTGACTGAATGATGCTAGATGTACAAGGTGCCCTGAGGGTCTACTGTAAGTGAATGATGTCAGGCCTTAATTGTATTCCAATTGCTAGGCAGTAGTGGGATTGAATTGCCATGTGTGCCACAGATCCAGATGGTACAACTGAACCCACCTTTTCAGGCTGGCAAAATCACAGGTCTTAATGCCATCGGCTTTTCAAGTTTTACAATGGGCCAGGCCTCGTTATTACCAGCGGCGGCCTCTTTGGCGAGACTGCCATAAAGAAAGTGTTCCTCAGCAATTAAAGCTAATGAAATATTCATGTGTGGCACCTTCCTCAGCCATCCTCGCAAATGAGCAAGCCATGCCACCCCCCCCAAGCAACTCCCAGCTTTATTATGGTGGTAGCCTGGCATGTCTGCAATTAGTGCGCTGTCTAGCAGGCGCTGGCTGGGTATGGTGGGTAGCGATTGGAGGAGAGGGGAGGGGAGTGTTAGGGATGTTGGAAGGGTCACGTGATGCTTTGGGAAGGTACACAGGAAATGGAAAAGGGGAAGGACCGAGCAAGCCATTTGTAATGCGAGGGTGGCACCGCCTGCTGATTCACTTCACACACCAGCTTTTGTGCAAACATGCAGAGAGGCAAGGATAGTGATACTTGTGTTGAGGTTTGAGGTGTGAGACAGTGAGTTATTACATGTTTTGTGAGGAATACTTATTGATGGCTCAGAGCTTATTTTCTCTACTTCGCAATGTCTTTGATTTGGATGTCATATATTCCTCTCATCACGTTGTATTAGAAAACAGGACACCCTTTTTTTGTTTAAAAAAACAAAAAGCTCTCAGCTGTCAATCCACTAGTTGATCTTTCACACAAACACACACACACACACACACACAAAGTTTCTTTCTCTTCTTTCTTCATTCTTTCTCTAATGTCTCACACATAGAGACAGATGGACACGAATAGCCATGACAATGTTGTTTTGTTAAAGCGAAGACAAATGTGGGAGGAAACACTGAATAATTGTTCATTCGACCGATCAAACTTTACCTGTGAACTCTCCGGTTATATAACACACTACTTTTTTAGCTGTTACAGCATTCAGGACTTGATTTAAATTCTGTTATCGCGCCAATCCTAAATTTGCATTAACCAAAGACTTTACCCATCTCCACATCAACCTGGAGAGGCCTTTGTCACTTTATGAGGTTTTCACTTTGCCAGTGACCCTTTTGCATCTCAATGAGGTGCTGTACCCTCTCCTCCCTCATTCCCACGCAACGAGGCCCTATCCATGGTGCACCTTTCCTTGGAGCTCTGTGAGAAGTCCCGTGCATCCTCCAAACAGGCCGGCCCTGCCGTGTTTACTGTGGGATTAGGGGGGTGAAGGGGGCGGCTGCGGGAGGGTCCGGGGGCAGCTGAGGAAGAGGTAGCCATGGGAAGGGCCCCCCAAAGGCATGGAATGCCGGTGAGGTCAGCAGGGGTTGGTGCGGGGGGAACCAAAGAAGCTCTCCGGGGATGGAGCAGGTGCTTTTGTGTAGTCCGTCGGGCATCAAAGACGTGACGAGGCTGAAAAGGTTAGTGCTGGCGCTGCAAAGCGAACCCCCCCCCCACCACCCCCCCACACACTTTTTTTTTTTTGGCTCCGTACTTGTGAGAGTGGGTGCAGGAGTGAAAGTGAAGGCTGGCTCCCATGCTCTGGTGTTCAGAGGTCACTTTTTGTACCTGAATGGGCTCCAAAGGAAGAGAGGTCCATGGCAAATGCTCAAAGTAAAGTTTTCCGCTCCGTAACGGCCTGTTTGCAGGGCTGTCATCACAAATGCGCTTCATTCGGACACATAGGGGGCCCGAAAGTCCCATCAATCTTTAAGATGACAGTAAATTCATCATACCTATGGAGTGTTTAGTTAACTAAGGTCCAGCGACTTTGGCAGCTTTAAAACATTCCCATTTGTTAAGATTAACAAAACATATTGACTTTACTTACAATTGTTATCATTTTTAACAACAAAGTCAATGATGTTTTTTTTGGAAACGTCCAGAAAGGAAAGTCTTTCAAATAACTTTTTTGTTTGTTTGTTTTTTCAGTTTCAGGGCTTGTTACTGCTCAGACATGGCATTGGGTCAAAAAGCCCAGTCAGGCATAATGCTGTGGAGTCTTTACAGCTTAGCGACAAATTGTCTTGCCTCTCTCTGCACTTGACGTCTCAGCCTCACCCAATCAGTGCACCTCATGTCTTTTTTTCTCTCCGTTAGGATGGGCAAAGCAGGAGGAGGAGGTGAGGTGAGGAAGCAGGGGGGCGGTGGGATTCAGTTGTTGCAGGTTGCGTCATGGGACCCGCGGTGTCCCCTTTTGTGCAGCACGTCAAATGTGGTTAACATGCGGCCATTTATCTGCAAAGCCCCCTGGGTGTACAATGGCCTGGCTGTGTGTGTGTGTATGCAGAGGGGGAGGAAATGGTAGAGCGGTGGGCTTAGCATCGGAGCGTTCCCATTCTCTTTCCCTGTCGCTGTCACCTCCCCTCCTCCCCTCATTTCTCCTCTTGGCTGCACACAACCCCTCAGTCATTGTTTCGTTCTTTTTTATTTCTCTCCCCCGGGGTGCTGTGTGGAGCGACTAGGTCAGGCGGCATCTGACAAGGTGCTTCAGAATGTTGTGAGCTCCCGTGAGACGGATTGTTCCCCGCAAACGCGGTGTAAATCGCCAGGGTGAGAAAAAGAAGGTGCGCTTTAATTCCCAACTGCACCTAGCGTTTTGCACAGCGCATTCTGCAGAGTCAGAACCATAAGATCTACTGTGTCGCTTAGTCATTCTTTAAGACTCCGTTTTGTATCTGAAATGTGAAAAGTTCCTCAGAACGTGAGGTCCTTTAAGGTCCTTCTAAACAAAATCATAGCCAGCGAGACAGTTATGGCTCTTTCGATCGCCTAGTTTGTTTTGCCTGAGCTAAGCCTGCTTTTCAGCAGTTCTGTGCCAATAGAAGTGGCATGCATGCATTTCACAGGTAACAAGATTACTCAGACCGGTGATTGACTCATTTGCCAAGGGAGCTGTTGAAATAACCGCACAGGAGCTCAATGTGAGATTTGTTAATTTTATTTTCTTTAGACTTGATACAGTCAAACAGAAACTTGCACTGCAGGTTGTGCTGTGCTGTTTGTGTACGTCTCCCCTGGAGAGAGCAGATGCAGTAGGGTCAAGGGCCAGTGTAATGATATAAGTGACATAAGTGATTTTTCCGTCCGAGACTTCTCTCTTTGCATTGGTGTGTGGCCACTAGCGTATGTCCATCGCAGTCTGATGAGAGAAATGATTAAAAAAAAACACTGACAGTCACCATTTAATTTTTTTCTTGGCTTGACAGAATAATGCATTAGAATAGAAATGAAATAGGTGGAACTGAATTGCTTTTTGCTGAGATATTTGTTATTGAAAAGCCAGCTCATTTTAGGTTGGACGAGTCACTGCTTCAAACATTGTACTTGTACATGTTGTTTTCCTTAGAATGGGTGGTTACTGTCCCTGGAGGCGAAGAGCTCTGAGAAGCCACAGAGAGCACTACCATTTTCATTTTCCATGTTCTCCCTAAAAATACACCACAGTACATCCCTGCATTTTTGCGGCGGGTGCTGTGAACAGAGTCCCGATGGCTGAATTTTTGTGTTTCAATCCCATGTCATGTAAGGGCAGCTGATGTGTTTGGGACCAGCCAATAATTTCCCATTTCATCTTATTCGAGGAAGAGTAGTGTACATTAGCGGTGCCAACAAAAACCATGGGCCGAAAACGTTCCAGGAACCTCCCAACTGACCGTGAATGTTATCTATAAATTTGTCCGCATAAGCTATTTACCCTTGTTCACTTGTTGCTGCTTTTTACCTTCATTTTCTTTTCTTTCAGCTAAGCATGCTGTCAACAGCACTTTTGCGTCACATAAACAGTTCCCAAGCCAGCCCCGCATTTATTTCCCATGACTGCAGGGGCGAACGTCTTTGGACTTGCTTTCTTATTGTGATTCTGAGTTGACTAACACAGAATGGTCTGAGGTGAGCAGGAAGCATATGTTTTGGTTACAAATATTTGCTGGAAAGCAGCTTGTTTGGTCAAAAGTTGCAGCTTTTTGTTTGAAATGAGTTACTCACTCATAATGTTTCTCAACATAGGAAGTGGCATCAAACAGTCATACCACATAAGATAACTACGGGCAAATGTTTGAGAGAAACAGCGCGCTCCAGCTGTCTGTTGCTACTCGACTGACGGCAATCAGCAGCGAGCTGTTGACACACGGCCATCTGTAAACATTTAAAAGGATGAGTTTGCTTACAGTCTCTCCCTTTTAATTAAAGCCCCGAAATGGCGCCCACCCTTTTCCACAGGTTATGTGATAACTGCACCTCTCTGTGAAGAATGAGAAGGTCTGCTGACGTCCTCTCCAAAACACTCGAGCAAGGGTGGAGATTCAGCCGTGTCCTAAATTAGGCATTCTGACATGAGCCATTACAGTGCGCAGGGAACTTCCTGTTGCATTGATTTGAACTGGGCTGTTTTGAAACGAGGCTCATCTGAAATGAACTGAAGCGAATTGGATGAGATATCAGTGACCTTTAAGATGACACACTTTGCATTCGCTTGGCTTCCTATGATCACGCAAAAGTAGACATGTTTTCTGCTAAGGTTGTCATAAGTGTGTGTGTTACTGTACACGATGAGTCGTTTGTTTATGGCAGTCACTGCCGAAACAGAGGGGAACGGCTCTTTCAGTCTGCCAACCAAGTACGCTGGGAGAAGCAAACAAACAAATAAACAATGTGGGGTGAGACAGGAGACAGGACGGGACGGGGAGGGAGTGGGCGGTCAAGACGCATCGAGGAATCCTTCTGGGGAACCATGTCAACCAGTTCACCTGAAACTAATGCCCCAACAGACACTCTCGCTTACGCAGAGCCCTAATGAGTATGAGGTTGGCGTGGGAAAGAAGACGGGGAGGCACAAATAGGTGACCCACTAGGCCAGGGTGGGGGTCATACCTCTTGTCTAAGGGGGTCTTTTGTTTGCATGTCTGAGACATGGGAATTAGTGAGACCATAGTGTTGTGGGTTATGCCTGGTTTGTTATGAACAGCTTGAGGGAAGGCATATTACCCACAGATTAACGGTGTTGTAATTATATACTCTCTATGACGTATGTTTTTTTTTCAGTTTTCACTTTAAGCGTTGTGTATTTTATTTACAGTTTGTAATTAGGAAACAACAGAAAATAGAATATGCTAATATGCCATAGGCAGAAGTCAGTTTGTCGAGGTAGTCTGTGGCAGTTCATATTGACCACGGCAATCACATGGTGTAATCCCTGTCAAACTGGAAATCTAGGTTAAATGCAAATTGATTCAAGCAATACCAGACAGTAATTAACATGTTAGTTGTGTATACGTGCACTAGACCAGAAGGTTGTTCATTAAGATCTGGTTATGTCTACAGTTACTATTTAAACCAACTGAAGGAAAAGTAATTTTTTTTTCAAACACTCCCCGGAGCATGAGCCAAAAACTGTTTTTATATGATGTGAGAGAGGGAGAAACTTGTTATATTTTTGGTAAAATGTTGTGTGAGATGTTTTATAGCCTTGAATATGTTGAATTTGTAGACTGAAGCCTATCAAGCACTATATTAATGACTAAAATAAATATACACTACCAGTCAAAAGGTTTTGAACAGTAAGATTTTTAATGTTTTTTATAAGAAGTTTCTTCATTTGTTTGATCCCAAGTACAGCAAAAACAACAACATTTTGAAATGTTTTTACTATTTAAAATACATTTTAAATTGTAATTTATTCCTGTGATTTCAAAGCTGAATTTATAGCATCATTACTTCACATGATCCTTCAAAAATCATTCTAATATTCTGATTTGCTGCTCAAAAAAAATTATTATTATTATTATTATTATTATTATGTTGCTGAGTAGATTTTTTTCAGGTTTCTTTGATGAAAAGAAAGTACAGAAGAACAGCATTTATCTAAAATAAAAATCTGTGTACCATGTAAATGTCTTTATCATCACTTTTGATCAATTTAAAGCATCCTTGCTAAATGAAAGTATTACTTTCTATCATTTTAAATCAGCATATTAGTATGATTTCTGAAGGATCATGTGACACTGAAGACTGGAGAAATGATGCTGAAAATTTAGCTTAGATCACAAAAATAAGTGACATTTTAAAATATATTCAAATAGAAAGCAATATATTTTTTTTAAATAGTAAAAATATTCCATAATACTGCTTTTACTGTATTTTAGATCAAATAAATGCAGTCTTGGTGAGCAGAAGAGGCTTCTTTAAAAAAACATTAAAAATGTTACTGTTCAAAAACTTTTGACTGGTAGTGTAATAACGGTGAATGTAAATAATGCTATTAAAATGCTAATTATGTACCTTGTCATAATTTTAAATCTCTGTGCACTAATTCTCTCTCTTTTTTTCTCTCTCTCCCTCGATGCTGATTTTCATCTCATCTGTTCGTCGACACAGGTAAGAACATCTTCATGCACACACGCATTTCACTAAAGCTAAACGTTTGTTTGTCGTTGTCTACTGGTTAAAGACACCCTCAAGAAAGCTTTAGACTTCCTCTTTATTATACTTCCTCTGCTGCACAGTAACAAAGTCGCAATTGCAATATGGTTTAGCTAATTATTTGACTCATCCCTGATAAGCAGCCTCACTGTTCTTCAGTGCTGTGTGAAGTCTGTATTGCACATCCAGCTGTTCATACGTGATGATTATCAGTGCTTGTGTGGAGCGTGTTGTCTATTATTAGATCTTAACTAACAAAAAGTTCACCATACTTCTAGAATGGCATCATGACAACTGACATTAGGAAACTGTGACTTTCTTGATTTGAAAATAAATTTTGATCACTGTCCACGGTTTGAGCCAAATAGAGGATCCTCAAACATATATAAATAAATTAAACACTCTAAGCAAACAAACCTGGAGTGTTTACTGGACACACTGCGAGCACTTCGTGTCTTAGTCCGTTAGCTTTTGGTTATAAGTGTAGGAAACAGCTTTTTTTGAATCTCACAAGTGAAAATATCTGTCCTGTTGTATATAAAGGACCTGACACTACAAAACCTGAAGTTGCTTTTTACAGCAGCTAACAGAATGATTAATATTAAACCGTTCTAATAAAAGCTGCATGGTTTCACGGGCCCCTTTAAGCGAGGCAACAATATCTCTTTCCACCTGGGGAAATGAATAAATCCCGTTTCCCAACTGTGCAAAATCTGTTCTTTAATGTGTAGCACAGCCTAGGCTGCATCATGTGGGTGGGCCTGTGTTCTTCCCACTAAAATTCTAGGATACTTCTCTCTCTCTTTTTTTTTTTTTTGCCTGGCTGAGAAATACATTCCCTCGCCAAGATGGGAGAAAGCTTTGGAACCAGTGAAAAGGTGTCCCCAAGGAAGCTGGGGATGATTTGCAAAATATAACCCAGAACTCAGTGGTTATGGAAAAATAATTAAAAGAGTTTATTTGATTTAGTGGTGTAGTTTTGTTTTTGCTTTTTTCAACTCTTTTTCAAAGATAAATTGGATCTGTCCTTGGGTAATATAAATCAAACATATAATATAATATAATATAATATAATATAATATAATATAATATAATATAATATAATATAATATAATATAATATAATATAATATAATATCATTGAACATTTTTTTCAGCCAGGCTACAATTGTAACGTCTGATTTTTGTGAAGTTGGGTAATTTTGTTGTTGTATTGTTGTTTATTGTAATTTTATTACATGCTTCATCCAGCATATATACACAATAATCAGACTATAATTGGTCTTAAATTTGTGCACTCTGAAGATTGGCACACGTTTTTAACTTGAAAGTCAAACCCATCACAAGCAAGGTAGATTTATCAAATATTTCATTGCATGTATTCTGGACAGACAAATGACGAGTTTAGACCTACTATGCAGCAACCTGCTGTAGCTTGATTGTAAGTGTCAAATTTAAACAGGGATGAGAAATTAACATTAGCGTCA
The DNA here is from genome assembly GCA_033026305.1 of Cirrhinus molitorella. Taxonomy (NCBI): domain Eukaryota; kingdom Metazoa; phylum Chordata; class Actinopteri; order Cypriniformes; family Cyprinidae; genus Cirrhinus; species Cirrhinus molitorella. Next base: position 22,168,660 of record CM065122.1, on the reverse strand, counting down.
TTTTGAAGCAGCTTATCTTCACCTATTACATGGTTTGGTTCTTGGAGGGCATGACTGTTCCACACCTTAACCACAGAAGCTGACAGTGAAGGCTATTTTGAAAAGTGACGCTAGTGAGCTGATACAACTGAACTTACAGTGTGAAGAAGTGGTGTGCAAGTGCTTCCTACATACATGTGCTGAGTGTTTAACAGACCTCATGTAGGATTGTGGCTGAAGAAAAACAAGAGCAGAGTTCAGGGCGAGTAAAATGTGGAAATGCGAGTGTGTGTGCTAGGATTGGGTGTATGAGGTACAGAGAGCGTTTGCAGATAAAAGCTGTAACTCATTCTGCCTTTCAGCGACACTTCTATTTCAGATACGATAATGTCCTCACACCGATCCCTATTTCTGCTGCACTATCAAGACTCTTAAAAGCGACTAGTGCTCTTAAACCTATTCTAAGCAAAACAGCTCGAGCATTTCGAGAAGTCCCGTTTTAAGTGGCAAATTGTTTTCCCACAATAGAACCAAGCAATTGCTAATTGGAGCCTATAGTCAAATTGACCGAGGACTGATTGGGAAAGAAAGACAGAGGAGGAGAGAAAGAAGGACAGAAGGGTCCTCAACGCACTTGCTTTAGAGTGCACCTTGAGTGGGTGCGCTAGTGTCTCAATGCTTTGGGATTTAGAGAGCAGAGCGGCAGTGGCGCAGGTCCCAGTCTGTGGCTTTGGATAGTTGTGCTCGGGTTTCCATTTTCAAAATGTTTATCCCCCATTTCGACTTCACCGGTGAGGCAGTCGTTGAGCTGCGTGACTTTGAAAGGTGTCTGAGGTAGTGAGAGAACGTGAGGCATAATCTTTGAGTAATGGAAGGATTTATTTAGAAATGTGTTTCAATCTTCAAGCCCCGCCCCCTATTTCCTGATTTACACAGTACTGCGACACTCCCTGAGTAATAAGTATCTCCGGGAGTGACCTGCGGGGCTAAAGGCAGAAAGTTGCCAGCATGACTCAGGAATGAGACGTGGCGGGTTGACATTTCAGACTTACCTTCCGTAGGTGTCATCCCCCCGCTTCTTATTCCGACATCTGGAGTTGATCAAGCGGTCACTTCCTAGTGCTTTTAACCACCCCCGCAGTTTAAAGGGGGTCGACAGCTGTTAAAACACCTGAGCACGCTTGCTGGAGACCCCTTCCTCTCCTACCTCCCCGCAGAGGTGCACACATTACATGCTGGTGCGGAGAAAAAGGGCCACATGCTAACTCAGGTGGCCTGGCAACCTGACACCACTGGGGTTCAGGAGTCTAGACTAAAGTTCTGGCCTAATTTTCAGGGGTCTTCTGGGATTACAGCCCTACAGGCCTCTCTATCCAGCAGGGAACTGCCGTCCACGGGTAGATTGTATCAGCAATTTAGGTCTTGTCGGCGGGTGATCTTTAAGGTTGCGGGACAAGCTGGGGTTCAGACAGCTGTAGCCCTTTTGATCTTCCAGTCTCCCACTGTAGCGGCCCAAAGATAGCTGTCAGTCACATACACCTAAAAATAGTATTTCTGGAAAACAATACGCATCAAAGACACCTTGCGCTGTAGTGTGCGTTCACAATTATGTGACCAGCTAAATTGCAGAAGTCTTTTTGGATTCAAAGGGTGTTTTTAGTGTGAGAACGAAACAATGGCTCGGTGCTGAGGTGATTCAAAAAGTAGTTCATGACCTAGCCTTTCTTTCTGCTGCGACTCAATGTAACAGAATCAGTGTTAGCCTCTAGCATCCCTTGGGAGAGGGCATTATGGCTGCTGTATTGTTGGCTAACCTCCTGCCAACTGTGCGGGGAACAAAAGGCCGAGCGTTTATTACCAGACCCTGCTGTGTTAAAGGAAGCCCAGACCAGCCCTCCTTTCCTGGGGATGGCCTTCTTTTGGCTGCGCTTTCATCAAGCAAATGTAGCTCTTGTTAATAACCAGGTAGATAGCGAGTTTTTAAGAATGATGTGTCATTTTGAGATTGGTGCGAAGTGGATTACTGCTTGAAATGTGCAAATAATCACAGTGAGGAGGCATGTTGATTTGTGATATGAGCAGTTTTGTATGTTTGTGTAATTTTTTTTTTTTTTTTTTTGAGAATTAAATTGTAATCACTTGATATTTGAGTTTTGAGGAGAGTTCTAATTGGGCATTATAAAGTTTTCATGAATTTTTCCAAAAAAGGAGAGAAAGAGAGTGAGATTCCCAAAACATCTCGAGTCCTTTTAGATTTTAACAGTAAAATCAGCTTCCGTATTTCAGCACAGTCATATGATAAAACAGGAAGTGGCGAAGAAAACGACTGTGGTAGGCTAATTATTGCTAAAAATGGCTGATTCTATGACTTCTGCTTGATACAATCAGAGTTGCTTTCTCGCACATCCACTTCAATTTTACATTTAGGATAGTGTGTTTGTTGGTTCAGTGTGTGCTTGTCATGCCGAAGCTCTTCGTTGTGTTCCACATGTTCCAAAGAAAGACATGTTTATACAAAGCTGGACACAAAATGGCAGCTCAGCGCCAAGAGGTGGGCTTGCTTAGTTATCCCTGTCCATCCCTGGCTGCTAGAGCACATTTTTGGCGCTCGCCCTTGAAATCATCTCCACCTGGATGTTGTAGGCCAGAGTCCAAACACAATAAGGAAATAAAATACGAGTGTGAAAAGCTAGCAAGAATGGCTTTTTCCCCACTGGGACCCGCTGCACTCCACAATGCACTTCGATGACAGGAAAAGTTTATGGCGATTTGTTGAATCAAAAGGAGGAGGATGGGGAAAAATGCTATGAGCATGAGCTGTCACATTCCGCACCCATGACGGAGGCATGCGTATTTTTTCACTAGCTTAGTCCAGCTGCTACATGCTAGCCTGAGAACTAATCGTCAATGTTGGCCACTGGCCCACATGGAGGAAATTTGGGTTGTTGTTAAGTGGGAGTGAAAGTTATTTCCACTGAGATTGATCATTATTGTACGACTGAGGGAAACGGTTGTGTGGGCCATCTCAAAAGAGCATTTTAGCCGAGTCTTCAGTGTTTTCATTAGCATTATGACCCACTGTAAATTTTGATATATGTTTTACTGTGCAGCCAACTCTTCGCTTTTAATCTATGTTCTCGTTGTCATGGGATAGATTAGCTAGTTAGTCTTGCCCAATTGGCTTTTTAAGGCTGTATTGGACTTTAGGGAGTGCACAGAGGCAGTGGGTACGATCGGAGCTAATGCTAATGTTGTGCAGTTGCCAGGGTTGATTCGAAAATGAATTGAAATACTAAACTTTTAAGGAGTGTTAGGTGTTAAAACCTTTTGTCATTCTTATATTATTGCTTTAAACTCTAAGGTGAATAGTTTACAGTTATCATGCTGCTTGCAAAATATGACTTGCCAGTGAAGCAACGAACTTTAATAGTCCCGTTAAATGCATGAGGGTGTGGAAGAGGAGAACGATTTTTTTTTTTTCGTTTGAGGGGGGAGTAATGAAGACCAAATGACTACTCAGAAATCATTTATTAGATTTTTTTTAACCTTCATCCTACTGATTCACTTGGGTGGAAAGTTTTGCCCTGGGGAGCCCATGGCTGTCAGTTCCTCTTACCTCAGACAACCATCGCCATCGACGGTGTCGAATAGGAACAGTGGGACAAATTACCCGCACAGTGCCCAGGGGGCAGGTGGCTTTTAGGGGTCGTTTTCTCAGGTCACATGTAGGAGACGTACATCTGTCACTGCGAAGGTAGCACTGGGGGACACACGGCTTGCCGTTCCCTGATGTGTAAAGTGATTCAAATTGACAGACGGTGGTACCTTTTGCTTCGTTACTCCCTGTGCCCTCTTTAACCGAGGGACAGGATCACAAAGCAGGGTTTGTTAGGGTAATCTAGGCCTTTGTCCACTTATCAACATGACGAATCATCTGTGTGGAGCTAGACGAGGTATAATGCAGTTCCATTGAGGAGCCGTTTATTTGCCGTTTATTCAACACTTGAATTAATTCCCCCATAGGACCTTTCACATTATCTTTCTGCTACACAGTAGTCAGACATGTATGGGTTGGGCTCAGGTTGCTGAGGACGACAGGAAGATATTTGCAAAGAGAAAAAAGAAGCGATAAATAAGTGTGAAGATTGTCATCCTTTAAAAAAAGTATTCAGCTCTGTTTCCCTTAAATTAGATATGTGCAAGCTCAAGGACAGATGTGAGGAGACCAGTATCAGAATTTGATTCACTGGTCTAAACAAACTTGTTATCTTTATTCGTCATTCCCTTTCGTTTGTAGTTCATCTTATCTTAAGCAAACATGAGACGGCTCTAATTACTAAAACTACTTTTAGTGTCAGTGACTAAATATCTGTATTAACTATATATCTATAAAATTGACTATATTATTATATATTTTTTTAATTTTAATTAATGACATGTTAATATTGTATTGTATTTATTTTTTTAACACCAGTGTATCATCTTGCTCAGGAAACAACATACTTATATCACTTCATAATACCATATTGTACACATCTGACATTTGACACATTTTAATGATGTGGGGGAATCTTTAGTTGTGGTTTATCACCACCATCAGCTGGCTTGTACAGTAAATGGCCTTTAAGCGACTGAACCATGTAAAATGCAAGTGTGTAGCTCAGCATGCAGTGGTGGTCAGAAATCATGGTTAGAGGTCAGGTTTGCCATAGTGGATGGCTACGTGTTATTGGTGGACGGCGATCTGGATTGTTGAGCAGTGCTGACCAATCAGCAGGGGTCTGCTGAGTTATATAGTTTCACTACTGCAAAAGTTTGTCACAGGAAATTGACAAATAGGGGGAAGGGCACACCAAGAGTGGCTAAAAAATGCAATTTGAGAAAAATTTATTTGAATGTGTACGAGATTGAAGCCTACAAGTTTCGTGTGTGCTGTACTGGAATGGGATCATTTCATCCAGTGACTTTCACGAATATTCATGAGGCTCTGGTGATATCTGTAGTGTTATTCATCATCGAATAATTGCATAAATTCTATTCAGTGAGAGAACCCAAGATGCCCCACATGTATAATATTATACTGTTCTCTTGAACAACGCTCTTAGTGGAATATCCACGTCAAAAAAAACCTTTTGCAAAAATTAGTTTTTCTTATTTATATCGCAGCACACACACAAGGCTCCATGTCAAACTCCCCTCCGGTTACACCAGTCAAAAACTGGAAAAAGAGGAAAGAACATACCAAACAATATTATCATAGAAACGTCTATCCATTTATATTTCCTAACTTTTTAAACATGCTGAGATGTGAAGTCTGCGCTCAGAAATGTAGATCGGTTCAAAAATGAACTCCACTAGCAGGGCATGCTTCTGTGCCAGCACGCATAAATTACATCACATACAAACCAGTTAATATTTCACAAGGGAATGAAAAAAGCCCCAGAACGATTCTATGCCCTGGACCAATGCGAGCCTGTTGCAGAGATTACAATACATAGTAAGGTCTGAATTGTGTTAGATGTGAAACAAAGGGTTCCCTGCAGTCAGCATCTCAGAGGTGAAAGGTCAGCCCGGCACATCTGACATACTGCACATTAAGATGTGTGGGCCAGGGAGCCTTGAGGTACTATTTGCCACCTGGCAAAGATCAAGTTGTAGTGTTTTGTTTGTGTGTGCGCGTGTGAATGTGTGTTTTGAGGGCACTTACATTTTTTTGGGGCTAAAATTGTAAATCAGGAACTCGGAGTAAAATAATACTGCGCACTGTTTGCCTGTAAAGTCATTATTAAATGATGTATGGAGAAAGTGAAGCTGGTGTATTTTTGATTTGATCTGAAACATTAGGAATTAAACATGTTGCTTTCTTTTGTCAAAAAGGGTTTGAACATTTCCAGAGAGCACTCCCACCTAGGTCAATAAATAATTCAGGCTTTTTGGAAGTAGGCCTTGCGTCCCCTTGAGAGGCTAGCGGGCTGCTGAAGCCGGAATGGCTTCATCATTTCTAACATTTACACGGGCATACTGTATGCCGTTAGACTGGCGCACATCTTCTCTGAGGCAACTTTTCAGGTTTAAAGAATGTCTAGATTTTCGAAACGGCGCAAGGTGATTCCCCAAAGTGGGTTTTCTTGCAAATGAATGTAATATAAAATGTGTAAAAGTAGAATTAGTTACAGTTAGGAAGAAAAGGGAGAATACCTTTCACAAGCACACACACACACACACACACACACATACACATGGAGCAGTTCGTATCTTTATGTGTTAGGGTCTTATCAGAGACAAACAGCTACAGAGCTTTCTTTTTTCCCTCTCTTTTGACAAACGACACTGTTGCTGCAACATTACCAGTATGATGAGGTGAAGTGTTTTTTTTTTTTTTTTCCTCCTTTCACCTTAACCAACCTTACCACAGTATGTTTGTGATAATGTTTAAGGATAGTTAACCCAAAATAAAAATATTCTGTCATAGTTTACTCACTATCATGGTTTTGCAATCATGAAATACTTTCTTCTGGTAAACATAAGGAAATAATGAATGTCTAAGCTTGCTTTTATTCGTACAATAAAAGTGAATAGGGACTGCTGTCAAACTCTAACAAAACAAGTATAACATTTTATGGTTTTGAAAGAAATGTATGTAATTTACTGAAAGTCCCTCTCAACCATTTAAACTTGCCAAGTCACATGACACGTGAACCAAAAGTGCTTATTCAGCCAATGATGGCTGAATATTTGTTTGTTTGTAATAAATGTATTTATTTAGTTAATTTTGCCTCAGGCAAATATTTTTAGTGAATAACAACATATCGCGGTCAGTTCCCCACACAAAAGTAATGTATGGTTTCAAATGCATGATTTGTATGCTTTCATGATGATTTTTGGATATGTTTTGTCGTTTTTTTAGCTCAATCCCCATTTACTTCAATTATATAGAAAAGAGCAGCCTGGACATTCTGCAAGATACCTTAATTTGCGTTCCCCAGAAAGAAAGACATCTAAATGTTGATATATATACAGTCTTAAGTAGCATGGGTATATTTGTAGCAGTAGCCAAAACTACATTGTATTGGGCAAAATTATTGATTTTTCTTTTATGCCAAAAATCATTATTATGATATTAAGTAAAGATCATGTTCCATGAATATATTTAGTAAATTTCCTACCGTAAATGTATCAAAACTCAATTTTTGATTAGTAATATTCATTGCATATTGCATTTTCAATATTTTACTTTTTTTTTTTTTAGTTGTTTTTTTTTTTTTTTTTTTTTCAAAATTTCAGATTCCAAATTTTCTGATAGTTGTATCTCTGCAAAATATTGTCCTATCCTAACAAACCATACATCAATGGAAAGCTATAAATCTCATAAAATTATGTATAAAGAAATATTACCCTTATTACTGTTTTTGTAGTCCAGGATTTATATATATATATAATATGTACGGACCTTATATACATTTTTTTCTTTTGTGCTCAAGAAACAAGCTCATTGCATATTATTATTAATGCTGAAAACAGCTGTACATATTTTTTGTGGAAATCATGATACATTTTAATAAACACTTTAATAAACAGAAAGCTCAAAAAACAGTAATTATTTGAAATAAAAATCTTTTGTAGCCATGTAAAAGTTTTTACTGTAACTTTTGATCAATTTCATGTGTCCTTGATGAATAAAAGCATTAATTTCTTTAAAAATAAACATAATAAACTGACAAGTAGTCTGCAGATAGTAGCACTAACACATGTAGTTTGTAAGCGCTGTGTGTGTACAGCTCATTTTACAGTTCGTTTTAATTAATATTGTGTGAGTTTAGAAAACTGTCATTGGCTCAGAGAAGGATATGAAAGTAAATTCTAGCACAGGCTATGACAGGCTGATATGACAACTTGGACATTAATCGGCTATAGATTCTCTTCTTCATTTGCAAGGAAGTTGTGCTCAATCAAGTGACACAGCCTCTCGGTCAGATGTTTGCTTCTTTCTCAGTGCGATCCATGGTAACACAAAATATTTGGTAAACAGGCAGAGGACCCAAGGAAAATATGGTGTGTAGCTGTACGTGTGTGTGTGTGTGTGTGTGTGTGTGAAGGCACAGTAGCTTGCATGAGCCGCCTTGTATATCACATGCTTTGTGATACTCTATCTGAGTTCAAATGAAGCTTACAGTGACTCACAATCTCACCAGGTTGTTTACGCCAAGAAACCTGAATAAGGCTGCTAAGATTGTTCAAGGGCTTAGTGCACTGGATCACGAGAGGTAATTATGTAGAACATAAACATTACATGTAGATAAACAAACAAGATCAATTCATTATTTTATTATTGTTATTCATTTCTTTGAATGAAAAAGACCTCGCCAGTCAACCTGTATCTTGAAAAATCTCCTAGACGTGACTACAAAAACTGAAGTCCATTGCATGTGTAAAAGAAGTTCAGCTGCCATTTCATTTAACGTCTGCTCAGCGCCCATCTCAAGGTGCTAAAGGCTGATTAAGTTCCTTCTATAAGCGCCTCTGGCTCAATTGCTGGGCCCCAGCGATCACACCTCTGAAAGTGGAACTTGCCACCCATACCAGGTCACACCTTATCCCCTCATGACTGATAAGAGCAGCACAAGGGCAGAAAAGAGCTTGTGTTAGCAAATATGTGACAAACAAAGTAGCAATAGTTTTTTTTTTTTTTTTTTTTGCCGCCAAGTCACCGTGACATTCGGTGTACCAAAGAAAGCTGTGGTTTAACGTGCAAACATGTTCTATTTATCAGTTCATACTTGAGAGGTGTTAAGTAAAAAAGGGAAGCGAAGAAATTCTGTATTTTTCATTCGTAATGCCTCGAAATATTGTCTCAGTGGCGCTCAAAGAGTTAACCGTCTTATAAGAGCTCAGAAAACGAGAAGCCATCCATGGGAGAATGTGACCTACGGTCCTTCACCCTTGTTTAAATAACAGGTTTTGAGACCGTGGAGGTTTTTCTTGGCACCTGTTGAAGTCAAAACTCCCCAAAACAGACAGTTTCACAGGCTTTTGTATTTTAAGAAAACATGTATTTTTGGCCACTGTCTAGCTCTGGTTTCCATGGAACTCTGGGAGAAGGTCAGAAATCAGCTTTCCTTCGAGGTGACCATGCAAAGATCGTGTTATTTATTGATATATTTATTTAGACATTTTTAACTGAAAGGTTTGAGCTGTGTTGCACGGTTGTATTACCCAACAGCTAAAATCAACAACCGCAGAGCCAGCGTTGAAAGTTTATGAACATAATAGGTATAATTATACAGTAGAGTTGTGGTGAATGAAAAAGAACAATAAACATTGGGGTGTGAAATTAGAAACTCATATCTGTCTTAGAGGGCAGTTATATGGTCCCTTTTAGTCTGTAGGCTTCAACACAAAACTACCTGAAGCAAAAACAAAGAGTTATATTCCATATGGCTTAAAATGAGCGATCGTCAACCTAACATTTGTCGACTATTACAGTGAATCTAATTGCAATCCATTGTTTTTGATAGTTCCTCTTGATGGCCATTATCAAGAGGGATTTGGTCACAAATCAGCTGCATTGAGCTGCGTACACTCTTAAAGTGACTGTCCAGGGTACAGTAACTCTAACGCCAATAATTCGGCCTGTTTGTAAATGGCCTCGGCCAGCTTTATTAGCCCAATGCTTTGCCACTCCCTGCGTTAAATCATAGATGATTCCCTAACAAAGCGGCGAGGCCTGGCTGCTCAGGAGTTAACGTGGGTCTTTCCTGTTCTGTGAAAGCCCTGCGGTCCTCAGCATTACGAATGATGTGGCTTCTGAGAGCCTTAACACAGTCGACGGAATGAATACGACTTCCGTTTTAGACGATAATATGATCCGCGTGTGCTCCCTGGAGGTGTCATCAAGGGGAAAGACGAATCCTCCTCGCTGAACAGAGGAAGTGAGAGGAACAATGGCCCCCTCAATATTTACTGGTTCTCCACTCTAAGCCTGTCTTATAATCGCCTGAGCCAAGGAGATGTTTATGGCTTCCCCCTGGACTATTTGTATGTATGCTCTTGTGTGTGTGTGTGTGTGTGTGTGTGTGTAAGTGTGTGTAAGTGTGTGTGTGTGAGAGAGAGAGCTTACCCAAAGGAGTGGTTACAGAGGCAGGCTATAGCTTTAAGCTCTGCAGTACCTTTTGATTCCTGTAATCGGCATTCTAATTATCCACTTGAGCTAATTAGCACCTTGCTTTACCCCAGGTGTGTTACTGTAAACATCATCAAAGTAGCTCACTTTCACACTCTTTGATGTGCTCCTAATCTAGCACCTCCTCCCAGAAAACCAGATCAGGGCATCTTCATGTAATGAAGATGTTGATGTTTTATAAATCATTATAAACACATTTAAATCTAAATTTTGTATCTAAAATATATATATATTTTTATTAATTTACTTTTAAGTTTATATTTTGTCTATCAGTTGGGATGACAGTCATTTTATAAATAGTCCTAAATATATTTAGATTATTTTAATGTGTGACACACACACACACACACACACACACACACACACACACACACACACACACACACACACACAGAACAATATAGAATATTTATGTACAATCGAATATTTTTTTAGATACAGTTATTTAAATAATGTATTAAAATGAGTAATTCATCATTAAACAATTTTAATATTTTTTCAGTTATTTCAGTTACATATAAATATATTTTAATTGTTACATTTTATAAGCTTGGATCTATGTATATATTTACTTTTTATATTTAAATATTTATTGTGTTTTAATTTAGTTTCACATTTATATTTATCAGTCAAAACTTTTTAGACAGTAAGACTTTTCATGTTTTTTTTTTTTTGTTTTTTTTTAAGAAGTCTCTTCTGCTCACCAAGCCTGCATTTATTTGATTCAAAATACAGCAAAAGCAGTGATATTGTGAAATATTTTTACTATTTAAAATAACTGCTTTCTATTTAAATTTATTTTAAAATGTAATTTATTCCTGTGATCAAAGCTACATTTTCAGCATCACTACTCCAGTCTTCAGTGTCACATGATCCTTCAGAAATCATTCTAATGTGCTTATCTGCTGTTCAAGAAATATGTATTATTATTATTATTATTATTATTATTATCATCATCAATATTTTAATACAGTTGAGTGTTTTTTTGCAGGAAAGAAGATCAAAGATCATTTATCTAAAAAAAACTAATAAATTGCAACATTACACTATAATACACTATACCATTATTGAAATTAATACTTTTATTTAGCAAGGATGCTTTTAATTGATCAAAAGTGATGATAAAGACATTTATAATGTTACAAAAGATTTCTATTTCAGATAAATGCTGTTCTTCTGAACTTTCTATTCATCAAAGAAACCTAAAAAAAATACTCATCATCATAATAATAATAATAATAATAATAATAATAATAATAATAATAATGCTTTTTGAGCATCAAATCAGAATATTTTTATATACATTTATATTTTGAATTTATATATTATATATTTCTGAAAAATCATGTGAATGAAGTAATGATGCTAAAATTCAGCTTTGAAATCACTGGAATAAATTGTATTTTAAAAACATATTCAAATAGAAAAGTTATTTTAAATACTAAAAATATTTCACAAGTGTACTATTTTTGCTGTACTTTGAATGAAATAAATGCAGGCTTGTTGAGCAGAAAAGACTTCTTTAAAAAAAAAAATTTAAATATCTGTCCAATAAAAATATATATATATATATATATATATATATATATATAGTATTTCAATATTTCTTATGTATATAAATGAATTGGTTTCAATTTTATGAATTCTCATGGCAATACGAGTCACCAATCAGCACTATTGTCAGCATTGTGGATATTGTAGCTGATTCATTCTGCTCTATTCTGACAATACAGAAGGGCCAAATATAGGTCCCTGGTGCATCCCATGGGTCACTGACCTTTGATGGTAGTTATAGGGAAAGAGCATAGAAAAGGTTTGAGGGGAGTCAAAGATTGACCACATAAAGGGCCGAATCCTTCCCTTGTGTGCTACCTGCTGGGGAAGCTATTCAGGTGACCAAACTCCTCACACAACTGTGTATGTGTGCATTAGGATGTGTGTGCAGGAGGGGGGTGCTGAACAGATGTGTTTTACTCCCTCATTAACATCAGAAAGAACTGCTCTGATTGAAGGTCCTGGACCAAGGGGGCTCTATTTCTCATTGGATGTGGACTGTCCCCATTCACTCACACACACTCGCACACACTGACCTCTTTAAAAGGCTCCCACCTACACTGCCAGCTGGCAACTGGTGAGGTTTTGCTGTGGTCTCCACAGTCCACACCACAGATCCGTGCACATGAGCCTCTCCGAACACCTCAGTCGCACACACCCATAAACATATGTTGGCAGGCGCACGCAGGCACGCACTTGCCACAAATGGACTCGACTTCCCACTGTAGCTGTTCTGTGGGGTTAAACGATCCGTTTGCATCTAGTTCGAAATGGGGAATAAGCTCTGAGATATTACATATATATTTATAAACCCTTTTGGATTGAATACCTTAGAAATCCCTGCTAACTGTTAACTAGTTGAGAATACGGCACCCACAATCGCCAACAAAGTACTTAAGCGGCGAGTTGCGCGGCGATTCAGGTTTCGCCCGGCTCTTTTTCAAGTCAAAGGAATAAGGCTTACTGTAATCTGCACTGGCAGCGCCGTATGTTATTATCGTGTCCTAATTAATCTTACAGGAGGTGTAATTCAACTTCAGATTAGGCCCGTACCTCACACAGATTAATTAATGTCTCTAATCAGCAACAGCAAAATTAATTTTGCCCTGATTATGCACGTTTGAATTTGCATGTGCTTAAAGCAGGCTCTTTATTTCATTATGATATTGAACGTCGTCTTACGCACACACAAAACAGGTTAGGCTGCCGTAAACGGACATGCACTAGTACATACAACTGGATGAGGGCATAATCTGTGTTATTCACTCGTGTTTTGGCACACACAGCACACGAGGCGCATGTACACACGCGCTTGCGGCCGTAGCCAGGAGCTGTTTGCAGTAGAGTGTTATTGATGGGGCTGTGGGAGTGATGGAGAGAGAGATGCTAAAGAACAACGCAGCAGATGCGCTGACAGTTGTTCACAGGCAACCTTGTGCATGTTTAATACCACCCCAGCTGATCCTGGGCCTGCTAAACACAGGAGAACACAGCTCCCATCCAGCGTGCATGTGTGTTTGACAAAGCCATCTTTGCCCGCAGGAGCATATATGAGCGGCCCATGCGTACAGAGAGATATGGGGAGGGAAATCACATTTAGCTGAGCTAGGAGTGGGTGAAATGGTGCGGTAATGCGTGGTCTGAGAGCAAGACGGAAGTCTCAGCTGTTAAGATGCATTCATATTAAAGAAATTTCAAGCAACTTTCTGTTGGTCAGTGTGACCAACTTGAACCCTTTGTGAAACCTCACACAAAAGTCCCAATAACACAGATTCATATTGAAATGGGTGGATTTCATCCATGAAAATGCACATTTAACCTGACCCTGGACCACAAAACCTTGACTAGCAGGGGTATGTTTGTTGCAGTAGCCAAAAATACATTGTATGGGTCAAAATTATATATTTTTCTTTTATGCTAAAAATCATGTTCCATGAAGAAGCTTTCCAAATGTAAATATAGCAAAACTTGGTAATATGCTTTTTGTAATATGCCTTGCTAAGAACTTAATTTGGACAACTTTAAAGGTGATTTTCTCAGTATTTAGATTTTTCTGCACCCTCAGATTCCAGATTTTCAAATAGTTGTATCTTGGCTAAATATTGTCTTAGTTTAACTTGTTTAGGCTTGAGTTAACCTCTTTGAATTGAACGTATAACTCTCTATCTATAATTGAAGCACTTACCAACTGAAAGATTGTGAGGAATTTTTAGGGAATTGTTAAAAGTGAATGGTTTCCCATGCAGGCAGCACTTGTGAAAGTACAATTAGCGGTCATATGCTGTGAACATTTGCCAAGACACACTGAAGAACGTCCAAAAATGGAGAAGTTTTGAGAAGAAGGCTGGAAATCAAGCCATGTATTTCTAAATTCTCAGAGGGTTTCTTATGATAAGGTAGAGATAGTTCGTCTCTGTGGTGCCAGTGAATGAGTGCTTGTTTTCTTCTCTTTTTTTTTTCTTCACAAATGAAGCGTACCATAAAATGGCGGAGAGCAAGAGAAGGAAGTGTGGGAAGGTTGTGGGCAGGATGGATGGATAGATAGATAGGGCCACTCCTTACATGAATATTTCATTAGCAACCTGTCTGCTGGTCTGGAGCCTTCATTTAAAGCCCCCCTTTGAGGTCTTATTTTTTGCTCCATCTGGACCTGTTAGCTTTCAGAAACCCAACAAGCACCTCTGGCAATGCCACTGAGGAGTCTTAGCAGAACCCAAGCTGTTTCCTTTTAGTTTCGCCTTTTGTCTGATAGTAAACAGGTATTACGGAAAGATCATTGCGTTCCATTAAATCAGCCTTAAATAAAAGTAACCAAAGGGCTGGAATCAATTTTTCAGAAGTGGGGAAGTTGGAAACGCTTTCAGACAGCTCAATAGGACTTATATTGATGGCCTGTGGGGAAATCCACTCATGTTTACAACAAATGTGTGCTTTAAAGTGATAGGTCACCCTAAAATAAAAACTTGTAAGACTTTTAGTTTTTTAAAGAAGTCTGTTATCATCTGCTCATCAAGGCTGTATTTATTTGAGCAAAAATACAGAAAAAAACATCAAAATGTTATTACAATATAAAATAATGGTTTTTATTTTAATATACTTTAAAATATAATTTATTCCTGTGATGCAAAGCTGAATTTTCATCAGCTGTTACTTCAGTCTTAAGTGTCACATGATCCTTCAGAAATTATTCTAATATGCTGATTTATTATTAGAATGATCAATGTTGGAAACAGTTGTGCTGCCAAATATTTTATTGGAACATGTGATTATTTTTTTCAGGATTCTTTGGTAAATCTATGCCATCACTTTTTTGTTAATTTAACACATCCTAGGTGAATAAAAGTATTAATTTATTTCAAAAAAAGAAAGAATCAAAATTTATTGACCCCAATCTTTAGAACAGTAGAGTATAATGTTAGAAAACCTGTCTATTTTAAATAAATGCTGTTCTTTTTAACCATTTATTAATCAAAGAATCCTAAAAAAATAGTATCACAGTATCACAATATATCATATATATTAAGCAGCACAACTGTTTCCAGCACTGATAAGAAATCAGCATATGAGAATGATTTTTGAAGGATTGATGAAGGAGTGATGATTCTAAAAAAATCAATTTTAATGTGTTTTAATCGTAATAGTATTTCACTTTAAAAATCGTACTTATCCCAAACTTTAAAGCGGTAGTGTATATTGTGAGATATGTGTGTTTGTAATTGTTTTGCCCATAAAATGGAAGTCAGTGGACCATCACTTTAACTGGTGGCTTGTGGGAAGATCCAATCACAATTGTGTTCTTAAAAGTGATAGTACACCTAAAATAAAAATTCTGTCATCATTAATGCACTCATTTCTTTTGTGGAACATAAACTGTGAGATATGTTTGGTTGTTTTTATTTTGTCCATATAATGGAAGTCAGTGGTTCCCAATATTCCTCAAAATATCTTCTTTTGTGTTCCACAGAAGAAAGTCATACAAGTTTGGAACGTTGTGAGGGTGAGTAAATGATGACAGAATTTTCCTTTTTTGGGTGAGCTATCACTTAAAATAATAAAACAAATGGCAATTGTTGTTGCAGTTTTACCTCTCTAAAAAGGACAAAAACATGCTTATGTAACAAAAAAAAACACAGCGTAAGGTGTCTACTCGTTTTTTTTTTTTTTCTCTCTCTCTCTCTCTCTCTGAGAGCGAACCTGGTGTTGTTTTGCTCGTGAAACTGTTTGAACAGCTAGTGACCGACGGGCCAATCGCATGCTGAGAGCCACCGAGCATCTGCCGGGAGATTTGCATATTAATTGACCCATATTAACTTCCAAAAAAATTGATAGACTCCGAACTCGGCCAACAGATTCATCTGCCCGCGCTTCTAAGCCCTCACCTGCCGATTTTATGGTAGAGTATCACGGTACAAAGACGTTGAGCTCAAAGGAAAGAAAACCTAAAATTGCAGGTTTTGTTAGCGTGTGTAATTTGCGTCGTCTCTTTTCAGCTCTCTCGCCCTGAGGCGGTTTGGGCTTTTTGTGGTTGTTCTTTTCTCCCAGAGTGCAACCTGACTGATAGTTCGCCTGAGATAGAGGTTGACTTCTTTATCTTCCTCGGCGCAGCATATTGTGTTCTCCTCTCCTCCTGTCTTTTTTCCTCCTCAGGGTAGCCCAGTGAGCTATTGTGTGTCTCCAGCTCTACGAACTCACACACACACACACACACACACAGGCACTCTGAGGCTGGTAGAGGCCCAGAACAGTTGTCGAGAGAGAGAGGGGTAACATGTGCATGGGGTGGGCACAGATGGTGGGTCTGCGTGGGGGAGGAAGGGGGAAAGGTGGGCCGTCTGGCGGCATGAGCAAGCCTCAGAGAGCTCTCTCTCTCTCTTTCTCTCGCTTCCTCTCCTCCCCTTCTCTCCTTCTTGCCTGTTGCGTTGGGTCCTATAGTAGACAAATGGGAGTTTAATTCAATTAGGGCCAGGCTACTGTTGCCGCTTCACGGCAGGGTCTGTGGAGCACCGCCACCCATTTACAGATGGGTGCACGCTAGATAAGTGCGCGCACACACAGGCCGTCTCTCTCGCTCTCCTTTTTTCACACTCGCAAATATTGGCAAGTAGTGAAATACTTAAATACAAGGAAAACAAAGCTCGCCACAGTACGCACACAGACACACACACCCTCTCCAGGTTTGCAGTAATGGTTCACGCATTGCTGAGTTTTCACTGAGGATCACGGCGGCACAAAAGCGGCCCCTCTCTTCCTGGGCCCTTTGTTCCCCCAGCACCAGTGTGACCTCTCCGGCTGCCTGGCCTTAAAACAAACACGGAGAGCCTCCTCTCCCATCACACACACCGTAAACAAGAGCACTTTCACCGGCCGTTATCTACATTCTGACCCCACGAGAAAAAATAGACCCAATCCAGGCGCTATCTGTCAGGTTCAAGGCCTTCGCTGATATAAACAGCCTTGTGTGGGAGTCACAGATTCATTGTTGGAAAGTGTGTAGTTGTGTACAGAACTGATTTTAAAGACCCTGTCATCATCAGAATTACAGTTTTGTGGTTTTTTGTGGGTGTGCTAGCTTAAAGGCTGTTTATATACTAACATACTCTTGATGAGTTTGACCAGTTTCACTTGTAGCAGATTATGGCAGATATATGCATCTGAATATTCTTTCTTTCTCTTCTCAGAATTGTATTTTATTTTATTTTATTTTATTTTTAATTGAATGTTCTTCTCCTGTCAAAACTTTCTTTTCCAACTATTTTATTTTATTTTGAATGTGCTTGTCCTGCCAAGACTTCCTTTTTTCAACTATTTTAATTTTATTTTATTATTTTTATTTATTTGTTTATTCATCATCTTATTTTAATTTGGAATGTGATTGTCCATCCAAAACTTGCCTTTTCAGCTATTTTTATTTTATATTATATTATTTTATTTTATTTATTTTTATTTTATGTGCTTGTCCTGAATACTGCACCTGTCAAATAATTTTCTGTTTTGCATAAAATGCTTAAAGCTATTTTGAGCTTAAATTATATAAATTATGCGTGACCCTGGACCACAAAACCATAAGTCATAAGGGTCAATTTAAAAAAAAAAAAAATTGAGATGCATACATCATCTGACAGCTTAAAAAAAATAAGCTTTCCAGTGATGTATGGTTTTTTAGGACAACATTTGGCCGAGATACAACTATTTAAAAATCTGGAAGCTGAGGGTGCAAAAAATCACCTTTAAAGTTGTCCAAATGAAGTTCTTAGCAATGCATATTGCTAAGAACTTCGTTCTTAGCAATATGCACTGCATTTCGTTGCATTGTACTTGTACATGTGTAATGACAATAAAGTTGAATCTAATCATCTAATATTACTAATCAAAAATGACATTTTGATAAATTTGCGGTAGGAAATTTACAAAATATCTTCATGGAACATGATCTTTACTTAATATCCTAATGATTTTTGGCATAAAAGAAAAATCTATAATTTTGACCCATACAATGTATTTTTGGCTATTGCTACAAATATACCTGTGCTACTTAAAACCTAAAATGTGATATTTTTTATATCTTATTATTATGTCCAACAGGTGAAAATCATTTAATTTACTGTCAGATTTATTTGCATTTTCAAAAAATAGTTTTAAAAAAAAAAATGTATTACCCATTTATTGTAGATCAAACAGCTGGCTCAGCATATACATTACCGCTATGTACTTTTCAGAGGCATGAATCAGGTAAAAGTTTGCCCTCCCTAGTCCTTTTTTGCGCATGAATAGAAGATAGCTGATTTGATTTACATGGATCATTTCCAGGCTATAGCCACTAGGCAGCGACCTCCTTTCAACTGTTTGAAGCCTTACCTAGTCGCCCCCCCCTCCCCCACTGCTCGCTCAGGTGATGCGCACCGCACAGGAGAGAGAGAGAGAGAGAGAGAGAGAGAACAGAGCAGTTATTTTCCACCGTCTGTTCCGCCGGGTTTCATTACCGTGGCAGAGAGGCACCTGGGAAAGACCTGCGGCAGGCTGTCTGATTCTCAACATGGATGTGGAATACGCGCTCACCTTTCTGTTTCGGCCGCTAGGAACAGACGCAAAGGAGATGAAAGGGGAAAAGACGGATAGCAGGCGGATTACCTGTGAACAGGATATGTTGAAAAGGTGTGCGAGCCAGCGGAGGTGTCGTTCAGTCCAGATGGATGCGATTGTTGAGCGTTCGGCGGCACAGAAACCTTTTCTGTCAGAAATAATCGAAAGCTTGAATCATCTTTCGCCACGTACCACTGAAATGGCTCCAGTGTGGCTTTGGGTTTGCAGGTGTGTCTGCAGTTTTTCCCCCTGAGCGCTGGGAACACACTCCGCATGTGAGATGAGAGGATTGTAAGAGATTGTGACAGAGCACACACATACCTGTCTAAACAGCTAAACTGCTCAGGAGAACATGTGTATGTGTGTGTGTGTGCGCACAACTCCAGGCTATGGATTGTGTGAACCTCTCTCAGTTAGCGGAGAGAGTTTTAGTTCGTCCAAACTGGACTGACACAAGGTATCGTTTCTGTATGTTAAATGTTTGTTTGCTAATGTGTTCCACATTTAAAGGATTCTGCCTGTCCAGCTTGTTGCTCACTTCTTGGTAAGGATGAGTCTCAGTACCATCTTGAAATGCATTATGCCTTAGTCTCAAAGGACAGCTACCAGAATGATAGGTGGGGTTGCCTGAGAATACGAAACAACACAGAGAGAGAGAGAGAGAGAGAGAGGGAGGAGAGAAAGGAGAAGTCAGGACGAGAGAGAGAAGAGAGGTGGCCTCTTTGTCTCTAGGGTGAGCACAATGGACCGTTCACTGCAGGAATTATACGGCAGGACAGCTGCCGGAATGACACACTAAAATGGCAGCCAATAGAATTGTAATGGGGCAGATTTACATGGGGAAAAACACATTTGATTGGTAGATACAAAATAAAGTTACATATGGTTATATATGGAAAAGTATCCGAATGTTTTAATCATAATTTTAATCATTCATTGTAGTTTTACTGTAAAAATATTCCAAATTGAAAACTTAAAAGTTACAACCTGCGGGAGTTCATTCCACTTTTTAATCTTTTTTAAATCAATTACAGATGAAAATCAAATTTTATTATCTGAAAACAAAGATCTTAGATTTTATATGAAAGAGAACTTCATACTGTGCTCTACTTAGTGTTTTTTTTTTTTTTTTGCTCTCACACAAAAAATAAAATATATTTATTTTATTTATAAACAATATATTTATTTAAATTAAATAATAATATATTTATATGTTTATTAAAATAAAGTTTAAAACACATATTTGGAAAAGTATCGGTATGTTTTAATGGTCTTTTTAATCATACTTTGTAGTTTTACTGAAAGAATATAAAAAATGATGAAGATTAAATTGTATGACAAGTTAGATGGATGAAAACAAATGAAAACATAATTATAATAATGAAAATATTTATACTGTGGCCTTATTAGTGTTTTTTTTTATTATTATTTTAACGTTTACTCTCGCCAAAAAAAAAAAAAACAAGGAAAAATTTAGTTAATCTTCATACGTTTAATCACACTTATAGTTTTATTGTAAAAATTAAATAAATAAATAAATACACACACACACACACACACACACATATATATATATATATATATATATATATATTATACATATTATATTATACTTAAAAGTTACAACCTGCAGGAGTTAATTCCAATTTTTAACAGCTGTAAATCGAATTTTAGGATCTGTTTTTTTTTTTCCTTTTAAACTTTTTAAGTATGGTTAAAAAGTACAGTTACAACATGGCGATACTTTTCCAAACATATGTGTGTGTATATATATATATATATAATTTTGTATTCTTAAAAACATTTATACTCATTAATATTTATTATATATTTTTTTGGTTTGTATATTTTTTTACTCCCACGCACAAAAGTGCACAAAGCCATACAATATCTTGGTCACATCTTTCAGAGCCATGTGACCTTAGAGGCAGAACGTTTGATGGATTGCTTTGAGTGTCCATCACTTGTTTTTCTATCACTCTCTCTCTCACACACAGACACACACACACACACACACACACACACACACAAAGGCAAAGTATCTGCTCGACAGAATTCAAAACATGCCTGTTCCTTTTTCCAAAATGGTTTTCAAACCTCAGCGTTTTCTATTTCTATTTGTGTCGTGAGAGAATCTATGCAATTACAGTAAAATTAGAACATACTTGCAGAACAAACCATACTGACTTTCTGTAAAAAAAAAAAAAAATCAATCTCAAGCATCCACGCAAGTATTCAAGCTATGCTGTTCGGAATGTGAATGGCTAGCATATGCTGTTGAAAAACAGAATACAAGAACAGGAAAATGTGATGTAAAGAGTTTAGTGTTTTGTGTGGGCTTAAAGTCAAACCACTCAGCAGTTCACTATTATTAATATTCAGCCCTGACCTCTGTATTCATCCTCTTGATTCTTTTCCCAGTCCTCCCACTTCTTTCTTTCTCTTCAGAACACTCCCACCATTCAAACTCTGAATGATTGGCCGCGGCTTTTTAGCTCCGATACCAAAATTCAAGGCTGCTTTTCGTACCTGCGCAAGATGTAGCGAGGTGCACTCATTAGTGAAATAAATGGTCGTGCGATAACGAAAAGAAAGAGGTGTGGGAGGAGGGAGGAACAGAGGGGAGAAAAGGCGAGATAAAGTTGCTTTACGTCCAAGGTATACTCGGACCACACAAAGAGGCTCTCATGTCTTACTTTCAACCACTCCCTTTATGTCTCTCTTTTGCTTTCTCTCGCTCGCCTTCTCCTTTTCATTCAAGGAGGAGGGGGTCTTCACCCTCGGCCTGAAGTCGCTCCTAAATAATCCCGCTGGTCACACCTCTTAGTTAGAAAGCTTTTTGTCCCACGCCCCTCACCCCCGCCATACCACCTCACCCCACTCTTTGGTATTCAGCCCGGGTCAGTGCATTTCGACCATCCCTTGTACCCGAGATGGTTCCCCTTTTAATTTGCACCTGTTGCGCAGTTGTCCGGGGGAGCAAATGCAGCCCCACGGATCAGACAAAGATCATATTATGATCAGATACGTGCGGCTAATCTTCACGTTCTCTGGCGAGAGCCGCCAAAAGGAAGCGGTCAGCCTTTTTTGCATGGGAACCTGTGAAAAAAAGACGTCATTGGTATTTTTTTCTTTTAAGTGAATGGGCTCCTAGGGAGAGATTAGGGGTAGTTAAGGTACGGAGGAGGGAATGGAGCGTTCCACAGCCCAGTCGAGTCCATTTGACGCCAACGAACTGGGAAATAGAGCACGGATGGAAAGGAAAGTTTGTTGTTTTTCAAAACTCGGTGTTCGGGAGAGGGAGAAAATTGTCCTGAAATCAGCAATTAGGTTTTTAATCTAACCATTAGAGAAACTTCCCACTAGTTCTCACTGCTTTGGCAGCGTGCCTCTGAGATAAGGTGCTCACAGAGCCCGGGGAGATATATGCGGTATTAGGCAAGCAAAGAACTTCAAATGAACCTGAACGTTAAACTGCTGTTCCCATGATGTAAGCTTCATAGTTTATTAGACCCTCACCACCTCTCACCACCAGAGTCGTGCAGGGTTTTGGTTTGCTTTATCTTGTTCTCTCTTGTTGTATATCAAGCAGCAATCTGGTCTAGTGGGGTTTCCATTATCTTGACATCTAGAAATTGTTATTGTTGTGTGTGTGTGTGTGTGTGTGTGTGTATGTATATATATGTATATATTAGTTCTGTCAAACGATTAATCGGAATTAATCGCATCCAAAATAAAAGTTTATGTTTACATACTATATGTCTGTGTAATGTTTATATTTATTATGTATATATAAATACACACACATGCATGTATATATTAAGGAAAAATATTTTAGATTTATATCTAAAATATTTATATTTATTTATCATCTAAATTGTATACAGGTATAAATATATATACATATAAATATATATTTTTTGAATGTATATATGTATGTGTTTGTATTTATATGTACGTAATAAATATACAAAGTAAACACACATAAAGTATGTAAACATAAACTTTATTATTATGATGATGTAAATCAATGTCTGTAATTAAAGTTGAATTTCCAGAATCATTACTCCAGTCTTCAGTGTCACATGATCCTTCAAAAATCATTCTAATATGCTGATCAGTGCTGAAAACAGCACTTTTGGAACATGTGATACTTTTTTCAGGATTTTTTTTATCAATAAAAGGTATAAAATAACAGCATTTATTTAAAATAGAAAGGTTTTCTAACAATATACACTACTGTTCAAAAATTTGTGGTCAGTAAAATTTTATTCTCTCTTTTTTTGGAAGAAATTAATACTTTTATTCACCAAGAATGTGTTCAATTAATAAAAAGTGATAACATAGATATACATTGTTAGAAAAGATTTATATTTTGAATAAATGCTGTACTTTCTAACTTTTTATTCATTAGAGAATCCTGAAAAAAGTATCACAGGTTCCAAAAAATAAAAAGTATAAAATACATGTATATGGATGTATTTTTATAGTAATTTGTGACCCTGGAGCACAAAACCAGTGCACGGGTATATTTGTAGCAGTAGCCAAAAATACGTTGCATGGGTCAAAATGATAGATTTTTCTTTTATGCCAAAAATCAGGATAGGATAATAAGAGAATAGAAGAGAATAAAGATCATGTTCCATATGCTAAATTAGCAATATGCATTGCTAGGGACTTCATTTGGACAACTTTAAAGACGATATAATATCATTTTATTTTTGCAAGGCTGTGTACATTTCACACAAATGCCTCTTTTTCTTTATTTTCTTTTCACTGGTAACCTCTGTTGGCCTGCTCTGACTTACTATATACTTATTGCATATGTAAAGAAGTGGGGTAACAGGCCAAGATTGCAGCCATATAGCCTAAGATGAGCTTAAACTCAAATAATAACACCTGGACTCTGTTCTGTTTTCAGTGCTGAGTTATGAAAATGTGGTGGATGCTGGTTCAGGGTCCGACGAGGAGGACAGACTCCTTGGTTCTGAAGGCGAAGGCAGTCCAGCAGGTGTGCCGAGTCTGGAGGCCTCACCCCGGGTAGCCCATGCCCTGCTCTCCTGCCGGGGAGATGAAGAAAATGAAAGCCAGGATGGGGCAGGAGCCCACGTTTGGCGCCACGGAGACCTGAATGGCTCGGGTAAGAACAAGTGCTGAGAATAACATGTGAAACATAGCCGAGGTTTACAGTTTTTTTTTCATCATCTGTGCTATTTTCATATTACCAGTACAGAGCAGCTTTATTTATGAGGCCAACACCTAGCAGCTGTTTGGCATTTTTGTATCATGGCAACTTTTAGACTATTAGCTCACATTTCTACTTTGGATTCTTAGTTTTGTCACAAAGTAGGTTACACCTAATCTTCAGTGCCTCATCACTGTCTCCACACCCCTTTCTTCTGGCTTCGTTTTGACTCACCCACCCAAAACCAAAAGCGATCAAGATCACGGACAAGACCCAAGCTAGTGAGGCTTTAAAGACAAATTCTCTTAATTAGGATCGCAGAGCTATCATTTAGCATGAGCGTGCCCTGCTGAAGACTCATTAAAGGCCTTAAATGAAATTTTTAGCATTATGATGGCCATTTACATACATAATAGGCCCACAATTCCCTGGGCCTGGCTGACAGTTACAGAGTGAAGGGAGAACTCATGCGAGTCGCCCGGTTTGAAAAAAATAAAAAAGAAAGAAAAAACCCCGACCCCCAGCAATCAGTCTCGGCTAATGACTAAACCATATGCATCACTTAACTTCAGAGAGTGTCACAGTCGCAGAACTAAACAGGGTCTTCAGGGATGTGTCATTCGCTTGAACAGTGTTTTGTTTAGTTGATGTTCACACCGTGATATGCTAGATTAATGAACGTCATCCGAGTTTATTTGAAGGCCACGCCTCTGGCAGCGTAGCGTTATTTTTTTATTTCAGTGATTAAATATGAAGGTATGAGTCTGCTTGCTTGAAAAAAAAAATATTGTGGTATATGCCGGTAAAAGCAACATCTTAAAAGAGGCTGCATGAATCATCTTGTGTGGTTCTTCCTCTTTTATCAGTGCACTGTGGTTGCTAGAGAAGATGCACCTCAAGTCTCCCATATATGCTTTGCTAAAATGACTTTTGGAAGTGATTCTAATTTGCATTTGTCTGATTTAGAAAAAAAGCAATATATTTTTTTTTTATAAAATTTCCATTACAAATTCTAAAACCATTTATTTGAATAAAAAAGTTAAATATTATTACATTTCAAATGAACTATTTTAATATATTTTAAA
The DNA here is from genome assembly GCA_033026305.1 of Cirrhinus molitorella. Classification (NCBI taxonomy): domain Eukaryota; kingdom Metazoa; phylum Chordata; class Actinopteri; order Cypriniformes; family Cyprinidae; genus Cirrhinus; species Cirrhinus molitorella. Next base: position 22,143,597 of record CM065122.1, on the reverse strand, counting down.
ATGTCATTTATTTCTGTAATGACAAAGCTACATTTTCAGCATCCATTACTCCAGTCCTCAGTGTCACATGACCTGAAATCAGCAGCTGATTTGCTGCTCAAGAGACATTTCAAATTATTATCAGTGTTGAAAGCAGCTTAATATTTAGGTGGAAACCATGATGCGTTTCATTTTTACTTCTCAGGATTCTTTTAATAATATAACATTTAAAAGCAAAAATCGTTCTGTCTCGTACTGTCACATTTAATCAATTTAATGCCCTTTCTGAATCCAAGTATACATTTCTTTAAAAAAAACAAAAAAACATACTGACCCCATATTTTTTGTGGTTTTGTATATATCAGTGTATTACATGTGTCTTATATAAAGTGTAACTTTACATCAGAACTTTTCTTTGTTTTACATTTTTCACAAGTCCTAAAACTTTTTTGGTTTTGTTTATTTGATTATTTTAGTTGACACAAAAGAACGTCTTGAAAAGAAATGTTGCTAAGTTGTTACTCTTATTATTACACTTCTCCCAGTTGTTTCTTTTTCTGCAAAAATAAAAATATCTTTTTTCTGGGTCTCGGAAGAATATGTAAAGTTCCTGTTTTGTTACACTGTATAGCAGTATCAGCACTTGCACTGCTTCTCCAGTATTTGCAAGCATATTTACATATTTATATTAAGTCCATGTCAAATTGACTACTGAAACAAAACAAAAACTACTAATTTAATTGTTCACCTAAAGAGATGTGCAACTTCTGTGTTGCAGTGGTTAAAATCACACCATTACCTCAGGAGGCCTGCAGCTACCACAAGCAGAACTGAGACTCTAATGTAGTTGCCATTTTGTCACTCGAGGAAACTGCATTTCTCCGTCATTCAGACACAGTACATTGATTTACTCGAAATTAATCTCTGATACCACTTTGGCTTCCCCTCAACAGGGTTTTTGGTGCGCCACACATGACGTTCTGTCCATCGCATGACCTTAAAATATCCCCATGCTAATACAGCTAATCGCTAACCCTCCCAAAGAAGTTTTAAGTCAATGTACCTCAAAGGAAAGCACAATGCTAAGAGGAGGGTATTTTCACTGGCTCCAGGCCTTGCACTTTTATCTGCGCCGCGCAGGAGGAGACAATTTCATCAGGAAGGGGTTTCGCAAAGGCAAGCCCCCTATTAGCAAATGCCTTGTTTCTTTAAAACTTTGTTCAATGAAACACGTCCAAGTCTGGTAAAGCTTTTGATGCTCGAAACATCCCTTTAAGAAGAATTGCTCGCACAATGGTTTCAAACTCGGCTTTGAAAGACATCTCTTAAATGTGGTGAAAAGTGAGAGAATTCGTCGACTTTCAGAAGCTCTCTCGGTTGTCATACTTAGATAATGAGGAAGGAAGTGCAAGGCAGTTTTGAAATTAAACAGCACTAATGCAGTGGAAGCGTGTGTGTGTGTCAGGAGTCTTGAAGTACCCTTGTTTTCCCCCTGCGTTGTGGTGTAAGAGGTGCTGTATATCCTCCTTTTGTGGGGGAAGCTTATGATACTTGTGACTGCCGGTACGAAGTCACATGAGAGGGAGGAGGAGGAACAAACACAATAGCTGCAGTATATGAGCAAACTCCTCTCAGACCACCCTCCTCTCCTCCCTAAATACCTTGACATGATTTCTTAAGCCCCGCTTACAAAGAAGCGTATCGTTCTCTGAGCTGCTGTCAACATGTTTGAGATATAACTCACCCTGATCATGTTTATCTCTTTTAATTACACTTTATCATACATTAAACATGTTAATTAAAAGTGAACTGATTTGTAGCTGAACTGTTTTTGTCCTAGTAATGACGATCATTAAACATAGTGTTTTCTCTTATTACAGAGGAGCGAAAAGCTGAGTACAACTCCATGAGCCCTGACATCTCTCTCCATGGAATTGGAAATGGTACAGGTGTGATAACTTCACAATATATTGAAACATTCATGCGTAGATATACAATAAAGAACTATATTCAGAACACTGGGTCATGAGTAGTATTTAAGACAGCAGTTCTTGAACACATTCATTATATGTCGCTTAAACCTAAAAGTAAACGCATGGTTGGCATACATGTGAGCACGTGAGATAAAGCTCCCTCATGTGTGTCCGTGGGAGATGGAAAGTAAACATTTTTAAGTTGAGCGCGAGTGCATTGCAAATCACATTTTGCAGCCAAATTGAGTTTAAGGGCAAAATCGAATTTGTTCAGTCCATGTACTTTCAAATTGATTACAAGGAAACAATAACATTTTTATTTGCTTACCCAATTTCCAGTCATCTAAAGAAAAAAGTATGATTTAGAATATCTTTTGTCATTTGATTAGTTATCTGCCCACATTACCTCATGTTTTTACATATATAAATATATACTTTTCTAAGGCGCGGCTGTCTATTCATCCAGCCGGTATCTTTAAGCACTTCTCCGTAAAGCATCCAAAAACCTATTGTTTACGAAAATCACGTTTAAAATCTTGTTCTGCGCAATTACACATAACACATGATCTATAATTAGATTATTGGGTCCAATTTTATGTATACGATGAGCAATACAAAGTGAGATCAGTTACCCTGGCACGCCTAATTGCCATATAATCCAATTACCCATAATGCTGGAAATGTTTAAAGCATTTTCAAACATGCAAGAGGATGCTTAAAGAGTGCTTGATGATCAAGCTGGCTCCTATTAGTCTTTGAAGTGGCCATTATGTTGTAACTTAAATAAATACTTCCACCTTGAAAGGCCTTCTAATGGTTTGGTCTCCACTATATCACACTTAGTGTGGCCAGTGTCCTAATGTTCAGCTTTAGGTCCTTTTCAGTGACACCGAGCATCAACCACTGGATTCATTTGTGCTTTTTCTCCCCACTTCCTCTGTGCAGTTAAGGGTATTGATGCCTCTTCAGAGCTCGAAAGCTTCTTTGCCAAGAGGAAACTGGATGACAGTGAGGGACACGCAGCGAGCATTGCCGAATACCTGCAGGATACTGTTATCATTTACCCAGAGGACCCAGAGGAAGGGACGCGACTGGGCACGCCAGAGACCAATGGACAAGATGAAAATGAAAATGGTATGACATTAAACTATACATACAAAGAGGACTTTTACTGTCAAAGGGGCGAAAATTGTATTTTTAATTGCATTTAATGAACTATAAGAAATATTTTATTTTATTTATTTTACTTCACAAATTAGCTTGTGTGGACAAAATGCATATATGTGACCCTTGACCACAAAACCAGTCATACGGGTCATTTTGTAAAAATTGATTTCGATTTATACATCAGATCTGAATAAATAAGCTTTCCATTGATATTTGGTTTGTTAGTATAGGACAATATTTAATAAAATACTGAGATAATAATATAAAATACTGAGAAATTCACCTTTAAAGTTTTCCAAATTAAGTTCTTAGTAATGGATATTACTAATCAAAAAATTAAGTTTTAATATATTTACAGTAGGAAATGTAATCTAAAAATATTTTCATGAAGCATGATCTTAACTTAATAGCCTAATGGTTTTTGGCGTAAAAGAAAAAGTTATAATTTTGACCCATACAATGTATTTTTGGCTATTGCTACAAATATACCTGTGCTACTTAAGACTGGTTTTGTGGTCCAGGGTCACATATTTAGTTTATAATTTGCTGCATCACATAACAGAATGCAGTGCTTTACCTATCGTTCTTCCATAGCCTCATATGGCAACTGTTTGTCCCACATATGCTGTTTTTTTTTTTCTTCAATCCCCCCTCCTTCACTCTGTTCACTCGTTTCAATTTTGCCCAGATCTGGCACTGAGGACGCCAGATGCCTTTGCCCAACTGTTGACCTGCCCCTACTGTGACCGGGGCTACAAGCGGCTGACCTCTCTAAAGGAGCACATCAAGTACCGACATGAGAAAAACGATGAGAGCTTCCCCTGTCCACTGTGCAGTGACACCTTCGCCTACCGCACCCAGCTAGAGCGCCATATGGCCACACATAAGCCTGCCAGAGATCAGGTGAGACAAGGACCACCTCAATCCGTACCCACACTCATTACATCCTCATGCTATACAAATCTGGGTTCATTGTGAAAGATGCTGCATCTCTCATTCTGAGCTTACTCGTCTGAAGAGAACATGTTTTAGCCTGCTGATAGTTCCAGCATTGAACGAGCTCCTCCGGAAGCTCCTTAATACTTGAATCCTTCACACCGGAGCCACAGCTGTGCACTGTCATACTCCCCTGAGTGTCCGCCCACAGCCGGCCATGTGTGGGCTGTTCTAGCACATTGAGTCCTATAGGCTTGCCGACTTCTCGCATCAGCTGTTGGAAAGGAGTCAACTCAAAAGATGCGGGGAAAGCTGATGTTATTTCTGCCTTTTAGGCTGGTCTCAACATGAGCATGCTGTGAAAAATGCAGTGATATGGAGTTATTTTGAAGAGGAAACTCTATATTGCTTTATTACTAAAGGAAAAGGTCTGTTTTTGATGTGGTAAAAAGGCTTTCAGTTGTTTGATAGGATTATAACAGGATATCCCGCGTTTAGGCATTCAACTTTGAACCTTAAGCAGACTTGGGCACATTGGAAAAGAATTCGGAATACTTGCCTTGCACGATCATCTTACTGGCTGATTCACACATATGCACACACGCATACGCACATATGTGCACCTCTTCAGACTGAATTAAACACGACCAGATGGCTTTTTTCCCGGTGATCTAGAGTATCCTAATCCTTAAATGAATTTAAGTGTTTGTTTATTTGCTCTAAAGAGGTATTTTCCTGAAGGCTTTGAGCATTAATTCCTAGGTTCACCTTGCTAGGTTTAGTTTTATGTTTCATAATATATTCTGTGTATGTTTGCATACACTCGAACAGAAAATTTAAACCCCAATGCACATCTTAAACTGGCCTGTGTGCACGTGTATGACTGAACTTTTAAAGAAAGAACTTCACAGTACTGTACATAGTGACTATTAAACGTGCACTTGTGGACACCCACACATTTTTCACAGACCTTTTGTGTCTGTGTGTGGGGTGCAGGGTGAATGCTGTTGTTTTTGTTGTGCATCTGGGGCCCACATTTGAATTTCAAATGGAGGAAGAGCACCTACGTTTAACTTTGAATGGTGAATACAGATGCAGCCTACACTGTTTTAACTAAACCCAGACAACAACTGTTTAAAATATGGAGATGGTGGTTTAACGAATAAGATACTAAAAGACACCACCAACTGATCATGTAAACTTTATGCAGAAGAAAAAAGAATTTGAATATCTGTTGCTTCAGTAACCTTGGACACACATACCTTTATACAATTCTGGTCTGTTTTCTGTATTTAATTAATCAATAGAAATAAATAAACATTTTTTCAGCATCAGAATGAATTATAAACTTTGTTGTGACTGTTTTCTGTTCTTTCTCTCTCTTTTAGCCTCAACTGCTAAACGAAGGGGCCGGTAACCGCAAATTCAAATGCACAGAGTGCGGCAAAGCCTTCAAATATAAGCATCATTTGAAGGAGCACCTCCGCATTCACAGTGGTAAGTGTTTCATTGAATAATATGTTAAGAGCCTCCTTTCATAAGTGGCTGTGAAAAGAATGCCAATAATGTATATAATCTTGTCATATGTCTCCAGTTAGCCTAATGGTAATTCAGTGTGGTTTGGATAGTCTGGATAGATGATGAATATTTAAAACCATAATTATATAATTATGCAGGAATTATTTTTATTGTAGGATCTCATCATCCCATCAATCATTAAGTTGAATGATGGGATGGAGAAAGAAGTTTAATGCAATTCTAACTCAATTTAATGTGTCAAACATGTAAATGAACATCACTTTATTTATTTATTTTTAAAGGTGAAAAGCCATACGAGTGCTCCAACTGCAAGAAACGCTTCTCCCACTCTGGCTCCTACAGCTCCCACATAAGTAGCAAGAAGTGCATTGGCCTTATCTCTATTAATGGACGGGTACGCCATGGAGTCAACAGCAAGCCTGGCTCATCACCAAACTCTGCTGCTTCCTCCCCTGGCAGTCCTGCCTTAGCTCAGCTCCGTCACAAACTGGAGAACGGCAGGTCCATGAGCCTCCAAGACCCATCTGCTCATCCAGACATCAAGTCAGAGCCCATGGACTTCAACGAATACCGTCTTATGATCGCATCTCAACAAGAATATGGTGGGTCAGGAGCCTTTCTCAATGGCGGTGGTCATGGAGGTAGTCCTCCGGGGATGCACGGTTCATCTCAGAACCCCCAGCAACATCTGGGCATTGGGTCAGATCCTCATCCATTGAGCTATCCAGCGTTCATCAACAACATGAGTGAGGTTCAGAAGGTTCTTCAGATCGTGGACAACACAGTATGCCGGCAGAAGATGGACGGCAACCCTGAAGAGATCTCTAAGCTCAGAGCATACATGAAGGAATTAGGCTCCCAGATGGAGGAGCAGAATCGGGTACTGGCCTCCCAGCAAGGCTTCCTTGGCGTTGGTCACAACAGTCCCACCAAGACCATCATTGACTACACACTGGAAAAGGTCAATGAAGCCAAAGCGTGTCTCCAGAGTTTAACAGAAGATTCTAAGAGACGACCTGTAGATATCAAAAAAGAAAGACCTAGCCATGCCATGGATCTTCTGTCTGAAGATAAAGCACAGGAGAGGGATGCGCAGTATGCACCATTCTCTTGTCAGTATTGCAAGGAGACGTTTTCTGGCCCTATTCCATTACATCAGCATGAGCGATATCTCTGCAAGATGAATGAGGAGATCAAGGCTGTCCTCAAACCTAATGATACTGTACCAACTGGTCGCAGGGGGCTTTTCGGCTCAGAGCAGCAGGCTGGTGTGATCCCCTCATCCCTTGAGAGGAATGCCACCAGCCCAGTCAACCCCTACAAGGATCACATGTCAGTACTGAAAGCCTACTTTGCCATGAACACTGAGCCCAACTCAGAGGAATTGAGGAAGATCTCCCTGGCAGTGGGTCTTCCTCAGGAATTTGTGAAGGATTCATTTGTGCAATGGAAAGCTCAATCTCACCATAGCTTCACTAGGAAAAGATCTCCTCCTCCTGAGCGAGGTGGAGAGATCAATCATGGTTTGAGCAGGGAGTCAGCATTTGCCCGGTCACCTGTTTCACTAAGCCAATATGGCGACTCAACGGCAGAGATCCAAGCCATCACTAATGGGGATTCCGGGCACAAGTTGTCCAAACCGCATCCGTTTACAGGCATTAGGCAGACCAATGAAAAGCCGCTTGACTCTGTGGACCACTTGAGAGGTGAGACACCCTCACCTTTGAATCTCTCATCATCGTCATCCAAACACTCACATAGCAGTTCGTACACCCCTAACAGCCTTGCCTCTGAGGATGCCCATGGGGAACCACTGGACTTGTCTTTGCCAAAACAAGTTTCCAAGGCTGAACGGAGGCCAAAACCGAATGGTTTTTCCGTTGACCACACTATCAACTCCTCTGCACGTGAACCAGGAACAGAGCCTTTAAATTTGGCCCACATCAAGAAGGAGTTCAATGGGCCCAGCAGTTTGGGCAATGAAAATCAGCTGGAGAAAAGCTCAAGCCCCATCTTTAGCATAAACCCTTTTGGTGGCGGGCACATGTACACCTCGCTTCCACCTCATGGAGCATTCCCTCCTCCTACTTTCATGTCTACGGCTCAAGCCAGCATCCCGGGACTCAGGCCCTACCCAGGGTTGGATCCCATGAGTTTTCTTCCACCTATGGCTTATACTTACGCAGCAGGGGCAGCCACTTTTGCTGAGATGCAGCAACGCCGGAAGTACCAGCGGAAACCAGGCTTCCAGGTAAATGAAATGTTTTGGTAGCAGGAAAAAGAATTCCCAGTGGCTTCCTTTTTTGTCTTTAAAAATAAATGTTATAATGCTTTTTGCCAAAGTGTGATTTATTTAAATGTTGTCTACACAATTGTCTTGCTCTGTTACATACATGAATTCATACTACTTTGTTTGCTAAGCTGAGAGAACCCATATAAGTCAAGCCATATGTCCCTCTTTTTGAGATGTCTTCTGGTGATAAAGGCCTTATACAGGTTACAGAGATAAGCTCTGTCCAGACGTGGGATCAAACATGGGGCAGGGGCTGTCTCTTCCTAGGTGGCAGGTTAGGATTAGGATTTGTGGCAGGTTAGGATTGTGTCTAAAATCTGTTTCTTTTGCAGGGGGAGCTACTGGACAGCGCAGGGGACTATCTGTCAGGGCTAGAGGACCTGACAGACAGCGAGTCGCTGCTCGCCCGGAAGAAGATTAAGAAGACTGAAAGTGGTATGTACGCGTGTGACTTGTGCGACAAAACATTCCAGAAGACCAGTTCCCTCCTAAGACACAAATATGAGCACACAGGTATATCACATTTAGACAACTCTTTTTTTTTTACCCTCGACCATCCCCCCTCCAAGTAATCCCCTTTTACCACATTGTGTTTTTTTCTTGTTTCTTTCATTCTTTTCCTGCTTTAATTTTTTCATACCTACTTTTTTTTCTGTCCATTGCCATATTTTTGTTGTACATTTCAAACCCATGACAAAGGTGTAATGGTTTTCTTCTATTTGACAGGCTCAAAGGGGAAATATTTTAAAATTAGCAGGTGACACCAATGATAATGATAAATTCCAATCCAGCTAAAATGTACAAAAATAGTTACCACTTTAAATGGCAAACGCACACACAACAATTTCTCATATATGCGTTTTGTAGAATGAACCACAAAAAAAGCTTGCAAATTGAGCATTTGGCCCACCAGTCGATATGGAGACACATTTTCAGTACAGTTTTGTTGGCGAGCCAACCTGGAGCAGTATGCCAGGTGTGTGAAAGCCTGATGTGTGCGTGGCATTTCTATGCCACAATGTGACCTACCCTCCTGGGGGACTCCTCTCTTTCACACGTTTGCATCATCCTCACTTACATTCTTCGGTCGGAATGCATAGAGAGGAATCTGCCGTCTCGTCTATTTTTGAACTTGATGAGGGGAGGTGGGGAAGGGGACCATCTCAAGTATGGCTGCTATGGAAGGTGTTGCAGGCATGCCAGGGCTATTCATGGCCAAGAATATAGTACATCTGTTCATGTGCTTGGTGCTGATGGCGAGTGTGTGGGTTTTTATGGCAAGTATGCTACTGGTGGAATGACTGAATGCCAAATGGCAAGTCCCTCCTCCTTCACTGATTAGAGTAGAATTCATTTCCTATTTTTCAGAAAGTAGACAATGCGATCCAAGTTGGCAAAAGAGGAAGGTGTGCGGGAGGTGAGGCGTTTGGTGTATGCGTTACACAAGGCATCACGAGGCGAATGTCTTATCTAAGCATTTTCGAATCCCGAGACATGATGTCATAAACTCTGTCAGGGATGCTTACTGCCTCACTTTCACCTTGTGCGGCATGGAGTGATAATCACCTGATCTTCTTGGCTGCATTCAGAACAGTCACAGACAGCCTCAGAATAGCACCTCAGGACTGTGGCTTCCCCCTCACCTCCCTGCACTGTTTTGGTAACATCTAAAATAAACCGGTAGGGTTTGTCGCTGCTCAGTATTAAGTTGTTTCAGTCAGGACCCCAAATAATCCTGAACATAATGTTTTTTGTTTTGTTTTGTTTTGTTTTGTTTTTTAAATATATATATATATAATTCAATCATAAGGTACAAGTAAGGAGGGATATGTGTGGTTACTTGAAAGATGTGTCTAATAATGTAAAGTTTGTGCTTCCTTCACATGAGAGAATTTTCAAATTGCTTTTTATAGCTGTAAGATGTTATGGATGCTGAGCTAACCTGTTGGCTCCTCTCTCTTTGTGTCTCTGCAGGAAAGCGGCCTCACCAGTGCCAGATTTGCAAGAAGGCCTTCAAACACAAGCACCACCTCATCGAGCACTCACGCCTACATTCAGGCGAGAAACCCTACCAGTGCGACAAATGTGGCAAGCGCTTCTCCCACTCTGGCTCTTACTCGCAGCACATGAACCACCGATATTCCTACTGCAAACGGGAGGCGGAGGAGCGCGAGGCTGCCAAACAAGATAGCCACGACAACGGCGGACCCCTGGAGCCTACAGAGCTCCTAATGCGTCGGGCTTACCTTCAAGGCCTTGGGCCACTGGGCTTTTCAGATCCAGAGGACCAGACCGAGGACATCACACGAGAAAACACCATCTTGAGAGATGGTACTGAGGGCGGGGCCAGGGAGGCAGAGGAGGCATATCCGGAAGTGACTGACAGGCAAGAGACAAGGTTGGCTGAAGAAGAGGAAATGGAGACAGAGGGGCAGAGATTTGACACTAGGAGTCCTGATGGGACAGCAAAAGATGAGAAAGAGAGCGAAGTAATGGGAGGGACAGAGGACGAGAGCTCGGAAGAGGGGAAACCGGCGAGCAAAAGAAATCCTGACGGCGAGAACGAGGATGCTGATTAACTACTGCATTTCGGAATAAGCTTCCTGTATTCTTTGTTTTCTTTTTTCCTCAAGCTTGCGTCGTGCCCTTCTTCCGCCCTTTTGGAGGGACTTTGAGCCAGATTCTCATTTGTACCACACTGCCACGACTTGGTTTTCTGAGCTTGCACTCGTCGATACAAAGAGTGGAACTCTAAAATCAGGCATCAGAAACTAGGCTGGAACATGAAGGAATCCATATTATGCAAAAATACAAGTGATAACAAGTGATTGTCAGAATAAAAATAAAACAAAGGTTTTTCATATGTACAAAGTTTTCAGTCAGAAAGCTGTGCGGTGCTGATTTCCATAAAACTCCTGTGTTTCATTGTGGTCGTAGCACAAGCCTGGAAATTGCACTCTGAAAAAAAAGAAAAGAAGTATTAGAAAAAAAGGAAAAATAAAAAAACACAAAAAATAAAATGAACAAAAAAACTCTTAGGTAAAAAAAAAGCATTGCCTATATGTACTTATACTGCGCTTGAAGACGCAGTAGTGTGTCAGTGTTATATTTCATTATCACTTACTGTGATACCCTTGGTTTTACCTTTCTTTTCCTGACCAGCCATTCAAGTTTTGGCGTCTCACCATGGCTTTTTTTATGAAGCGACTTTAACTAAATAATACCTATATGATTCTTAAACGTACAAAGTCTTAAAGTTGGCCAGGGGTGGATGGAAAGAGTTTGGGTAACTGTAATGACGAAGGCTCATTGTATGAGGCGACGTCAGTACCCCTGTGTTTTTTTTTCGTTCGAGAAAAGCCTTATATGCAAACCCTTTCACCTGTGTTTTCTGCAAGTGCCATCCTTGTACAGTATAAAGCGAAGTCAACTAGTGTTCTCTTTGCACCTGCTTTAGTATTAAATGAAAAATTTCACCTTGTTGTTTGAAATACCTACGTCAGTATTAGTATATCTAGACTGCAGTTGTTTAGTTTACATATTGTTTGTGCAATTTTCTGTATTATTTTTTTTAAGATCATCTGTCAGTATTATCTTGGTTTGTTTTGTTTTGTTCAATACAAAATTCATTTTTATTTTAAACTACCATTTTATTTATGTGACTCATTTTATATTTCCTAATTATATTTATTTCATACTGTAGTGTACAGTATTATAGTTCCTTGATATAGATATATTTTAGTAAATAAGGATCCTTACAAGTGGAGCAAATTTTACGTAAAGAGAGCATTTATTGTATCTGGAGCGATTGCTGTGAATTGCTCTTCATACTACACTTACCTGATGAAGGAGAATCTACAATTTGGGAACTTTTGATACAATATTGTGAAAACACTGTATTTTTGACTGAAAGGAAAAAATTCCACTTTATTCATCTTATTTGTTTTTCCTTTTTCCCTTTTTTAGCTAAAGAAATAAAGGGGGGCTGTGGTTGTTGGGATTTTTTGAAATGTCTGTTGAAGTATAATTTAATTTTTAATTTGTAATTTCTCTTGAAAATGACCTTGCTCGAATAAATGTAGCCCAATTTAATTTTGAAAGCCTGTGTAACATCTCACTCAACGAGTCACTTCAATTTTCTCACATTGTTGACACTTTTTTTGTATTGTTTTAAATGCAAAATAATCATTCCGATATAGCCAAGAAAAAAAGTTTAGTATCTTTGATATAATGGGTGCGTGTAATAAGTAGTGTCATCCATATTTTAAATCACCTCCATAAACTGGAGAAAAATAGCTATCAAACATCAGACTTTAATATTCCCCGGTATCATTTTCTGTGCTATCATTTAATTAATTACTGGAACCTTTACCTTTTGATGTGGATTACACATAGCAATATAATCCACCTTATCAAAGTCTCTCACAGTATGATAGCCTTCTATTAGTCTCTTTGAAGTTGAATGATGTTGGGTTGCGCTAAATTAACATCAGCTGCAGGCTGCCAAACTGGCTGTGAAGTCTCGACGTTGGAACTCTAAGGAGTTCCATTAACCATGACCTTGCTAATTTTCTCAACTCACATACTCATCTCAAGTTTAATTTTCAAGGAACTATTCAAGACCCTTTTCTCCCGCAGGGATGTACAGTCCATTTCATTTTAGAAGCTAAGGTTACTGTATTAAAGAGCCCTATCAAATTGAACCGCATAGTACTTATACATAAGCTACATTCTGTTGCAATCCACATTTTCTCTGCTGTCCAAAGTTTGATGGGTAATGTATATAGTTTGGAAAATAAATGCATAAGTAAATGTGTATATGTTCTGACACTGAATGACACTTTCTATAATACAACATGGTAACTATAGCATGCAGATTAAATTCAGTGAAGTAGAAGTGTAATTGAATTGGTCTGAGACTGTATAGCTGTAGTTGTTTACGTTCAGGTGATTAGCTACACCGCAAGCACATAATAAACACACATACATATAAATACAAAAATGAACTGAATAAAACTGCAGTTGCCTACTGAAAAAAAATGTAAAAAATATATAATTAAATAATGGTTATATAATGCTGGGGTAAATAATGCCTATCTATCTATCTATCTATCTATCTATCTATCTATCTATCTATCTATCTATCTATCTATCTATCTATCTATCTATCTATCTATCACCAGCATTTACTATTATAATTGTACCATAGTTATAGTTACTGTAGTATTATCACTTCTTATCAGACAATCAATCATTAAATAGACTAAAATAATGAATAAATAAGATTTATAAATGTTTTAAGATAGTAATAATTTGGAAATCAGTTGTCTGACAGAATGGTGAAGCTTTCAAATATGTGACCCTGACCATAAGGTACAATTTTTTGAAATTGAGATTTATACATTATCTGAAAGCTGAATAAATAAGCTTTGAGCGTGCAAAAAAAAAAAAAATAAAAAAAAAAAAATTCTCAATATTGAGAAATATTAAAGTTGTCCAAATGAAGTCCTTAGCAATGCATATTACTAATCAAAAAGTTTTTATATATTTATGGTAGGAAATTTACAAAATATCTTCACAGAACATGATCTTTACTTAATATTCTAATGATTTTTGGCATAAAAGAAAAATCAACATTTTTGTCCCATACTATGAATTGTTGGCTGTTGCTACAAATATACCCGTGCAACTTTAGACTGGTTTTGTGATCCAGGGTCACATATAACAGCTCTCGGTATGTCCATGAAAAAAAAAAAAAAAAAAAAGACACCTACAAATGAGAGGTTTTATATGGATTCCAAACTGGTCATTTATGGTCATTAGCTGGCCCAAACCGATCAGCTGGACTACAAGCTGGTTAGAGTTAGTAGACCACCTTGGGCAACAAACCAGCTACCATGTTCCAAAAGCCAGCTTATAAACTGATATGACATGGGTTTCCTATTTTTTTTATGTGTTATTATAAACAAAATTTAAATTATAAATTAAAACTACTTTTAAAAACTATCCCATGTTTGCACAGTTCACACTACGAAGAGCGAATAATGAACACATCCTGATGTCTGCAAATGACTTCACACAGTACAGCGCAAGAGAGCGTCCTCACGCACAGTGACGTCATTACGTAAACGCGCTGTCTTTCAGGAAGAGGTAAGACTGAATTAAACACGCCAATGTATGTTGGTTTCTGTGTGCTTAACTGGCGTTTAACTTAGTCACCGAGTGCTTATCCGTCGATCGACTAACGGCGAACAAGAGTATATGCGGTTGTGCAGTCATTCGTGTGTTTTAGCGTCTCGTGTTTGCAAAACGAAACTTGAAGTTAATTGGTTCTCATTCCTTGCTGTGTCTGTGGTGCGAATTAATGTAAAGGGAAAAAAATTAAAACGAAGAAAAAGGTGAACTAAAAAAAAACAAAAAAAAAACTAGAGTAGTCGTTTGCATATATGCAGTCTTACAACTTTCTCATACAATGGCCCAAAATGTATTTGAACACTGTGTTTGCATTAAATAACATAATATCAAACCAAATCTAATAAACTAAAATACTTGGAAAGCATATGCACACTTTCTGAGCAAAATATTTCACACAAAAAGGTTAATAGTTTTGAAATTAAATAACGTTCATTTTTTATTTGAAATACTGGTTGTAAAAATATTAGTCAATCAGTTTAGTTCAGTTACTGTGATGAATTACACCTATGTTTACTCTACCAGGACATTTGAGAAGAACTGACTTTTTTCAACTGACAAAATCCAGTTGGTTAAGTATCACTGCAAAAAAGAAAGAAAAGTGAATGAATGAATATCTGTCTATCTCTTCATATGATACCATTTTTTCACATTTTATTATTGCAATGAAATGCATACCTTTTTAAAGTTTGGCTGTAGCTTCTTTATGCTTTTTGCATGTTTGCTGAATAAAATCAAGATGTCGTTAAGCTGTCAGATTGTTAGCTAAAATAAGGAACATAAAAAGATTTCCACAATGATTATATTATTAATCATGTTAACAGCGAACAAGTGCAGTACAGGCTGATAAGTGAGACAAATGAGAGTTAACATAAAATCTAATACATTCAAATATTCCAGTAGTGCTTTTATTTATTTAGATCCATCAGTAAGATACTGAATATCACAGCCTGTGCTGTAAAAGCTGCAATATGATGCAGAGTAGTTGCTTCAGATCTTAATTCTCATGGTTTCAGCTGGACCAGCTGTGTTTTGCTTGAAATGAGTCAGAGAGAGGAAATGAAGAATGTAACCTTGAAATGTCAAAACGCTGGTCTTGAGATTGCTGTCACCAGTTTATGCATTGTGTTTGATCCCTACTGTTGTATTGAAGAGAGAAAAAAGGTACTTTTAAACACTATTTAGCCTTCCCTGCACTGCAATTTGCGTTGATACTTTGATCTGTGTACTTATTTGATAGGCCTGTCTTGCTTAATTCAGTGAGTTCTAAAAAGTAATTTCTGTTTGGTATGGAATTAAGCATGTTACAGTATATGACCCATAAATGAGGGAGAACCTGTGCGCTGTATTACACTTTAAGCAGGAAGCATCTAGTACCCACATGTGGAAATACATAGCCATGGAAAGCTAATTTGAAAATGCGGGTACTTTTGGTAAGATAGCAAGCGCTTCCAGTAATCTGTATAGATATTTGATTTTACGGTTCGAAATTGTAATTCTCGATAATGACAAAAGAGAAATTCAGCACTGGGATATTTTCCAAATGCAGTGCATGTAGCTAACACCCTTTCGAAATGATATCATCCACACATCCGGTTAGAATTTGCCTGTTTGAGGTATCTCTGTCACCAAATGTTCAATTTATTTAACTTTAAAGTAATTTCTTTTTATTTAATTTTTGGTTGTGTCTCGATAGTTTAAACAAGGCTCTTTTGAACTTCATTTGATCAACTTCATGCCTCCCATATCTGCGATAGAGGCCATATTCTGCCATCTTATTAAATCTTTAACAGTAATAGACACAATTTTCCTCTGCTAGACACTTGAAATTAGCCCTTTATGAAAGCTGGAGGAAATTTTCTTTCAAATGACCTGTTCAGGAATCAAGCGTTTAGCTTTTGTCTTATTATATCAAGCCTGTGCTGTAGTCTGTCACCTAATTGTCACCCATAAATGATAAAGAATCAGGTTAAACTCTTCAATTCATGGCACATGATTACCGTGCCTGGCGTTTGGCTCGCTTCATCTCCGTCAGCCGGGTGTGCAGTGATTAGCATGTAAGCGCTAGCATGTAATTACAGAGCAGCTTCCTTTCCTTTAATGATTACCGTTAACACAAAGCCTCTGACGAGGTGAATGAGGACGCGGCTCACTCTATTAAAAGACAGAACAGACACTTGGATGGTCTGAAAATTTAATTCGTGGAAAATGTGAACTTCCTCTCGTTTTTCTAACGTGAGATCAAAGGCGTTTATGAATAGTACTTTGTGCCCTCGGTGCGTGTGGTGAACCTTCTGAAAGTGCCAATGTCAGTCTGAGCACTTCGAATTAAAAGGTTTCAGGAACAAATGACTATCATTTTACAAGGCTTAATAGTGTTTTAGTTGATTGGGATGCCACTCAGATCAGCAGAGACCGTCTGGAGGTTGAAGAATGTGTGTTGGCAACGTTCATTAAACCAGTTCGTTAAACAATATTGCAGAAAAGCTTTTTTTTGACACTGTTATTCCATGCTGCTTGAGCTGATTAAATTTTATTACTCGTATTCAGTAACAGTTAAATAGAAATGGAAGTTAGGTTGCAGAGTTGGAATTTATTTTTTTGTTATAATTAGCTTTCCTTGTATTTTTTTTTTTTTTTTTTGTAATATAAAAAATGTAATGTAAAAGTTTTAAGAACACTCATAAAAATAAAGGTTCCAAATTGGTGTTTTTGCAGTGATGTCATAGAAGAACCATTTTTGGTTCCCCCGAAGAGCCCTTCAGTGAACAGTTCTTAAAAGAGCCATTTTCAAAAAAAAAAACAAAAAAAGCTATAACATTAAAAAATCTAAAGAACCTTTTTTGGCTAAAGAACCTTTTCTGCATTTGAAAGGTTCCATGGATGTTCAAGGTTCTTCATGGAACCATCAATGCCAATAAAGAACCTAATTTTTAAGAGTGCGATGTTTGTGCAATATCAAATCATCTGATATCCCTTTTGCCTCGGATTGCTTGAAGACCAGGTCATATGGATTTTTAAAGTGTCCTAATATTGTGTTGGAGTCCCCAACAACAGATTTAGCTCTGATTGGTCAGTACTTCAGCAAGTTAGCGAGTGCAAAGCATGCACCTTTACGTCCGTAAAACAAAAATATAGTGCTCCAATCCGTTCTTAAAATAATAAACATTTTGTTTAACAATTCATAAGGTGGGCACAATTTGCTAAAGTTTAGCTGCTAAACTGTAATTTCTTCACAAAACAAAAACGTGGATATGTTAGCTGTGTGCTAACTTGACTAAATGATGAAACAATAAGTTTGTATACCAAAATGTTTCTACATTATTTTTAAACGAAGTAATTAGAACAAGGACAGTCTTCGACACATTCTTAGAAAATAATGGGTTCACAGCGAATTATCAGAACAATTTCAGTAAGACCTAAAGCCGCACCAGGTATACATGACATATTAGCACAAAAAACTATATTTTTAAGACCTCAATTATAAATGTACGCATAACGTATCAATCGTACTTACAGGTTGTGGTTCAGAGATGCTTGTTGGTCGAAATAAAGAAGGTAGCAGTCTTCAGTAAAATGACGAGCACAACAAAAGGTTTGCATTGTATTGCTGTGGTATCATGGAAAAAAATATATTTTAACCACTGAATCTTCACATCATCAACTTTTGGCAATGAAAACAAAGTAAAATTGCTTTCACATCGCAGAACACAGTGTCTTTTCGACATGATGATGTGCGGATGTGTTTGTGAGCAGGTCAGACTGTTCATATTTTGCAGGCAGGCGGGGATTAAGCTAATATGTTACAGGTCGGTAACAGGCAAAAGATTCAAAAATATGACTCGTTAAGGCAATTCAGAATCGACTCTTTATTTTGAAAGACAATTCCTTTATTTATCATGCGCGTTTTTGATTAACAACTGTGCAGACTGTTTACATTGAAGGATAGCTATGTTACAAACTGCAAAAGAGATATTTTTTTCGAAAACCCATATTACCTGCTCTTTAAACATAATATTATAGCACATAAAACAAACATCAACAGACCAGCATCTGAATTTATGAGCACAGAGCTCTTTGAAATAGCTCCACAGTTTGCCCACTCATTCGTGACCCAGACATTATGCGATGGCACCAATATCTTTTCCCTCTGTGTGTAGGTTTCACTTTTTTTTAAAATTTGAGCGACAAACTGTTGTGCAAACAATGCATGTTGTTACGGTGTCTTCTGCAGCTGTTATTATGCACTTCATTACAAACAGCCTGCTAACCCTCATCTGTCGTGACTTGACTCGTTTGACTTTCAAAATGAGCACCTCAGTTGAACATAGGTCAGTAAGAAATAAGAGAGTGTGATAAAGAAAAAGGAAACACCTCGACACGCAGGTTCTTAGAAATGTATTAGTCTTCATTTTCTGTGAATATGTCTGTGTATCTTATAGTAATAATTAGTAATGTTGTTTTTAGTACTTCGTTTTTCTTTGTTATAATATCAGGACTGTTGAATCACCAATTTTTGACTTCAAAATGTAAAAACATGTTTGCGTGCATAATTTTTACAGTCCAGTTTATTTTGTTGGTGTTTTACTTTGGATACCATTCAGATGCAGCACAGTCAAGGCTGGGCCTCGTGTTGTTTCCTTGTATCGCTCGAGTCTAATTTCAAGTGATCAGCTGTGGCTTTGGTCTGCTGTGTGGGAGTACATAATCGGATGTTTCATTCTGGCTGAATTAGCCCTCCAGAAAGACCACATCACTTTAAGGCCTCCTCCTGCCCTGTCAGAGTCCATCGCGGGTGATGACGCAAACACACACACGTTCACACACGCATACACACTCAAGACATCCACGGA
The DNA here is from genome assembly GCA_033026305.1 of Cirrhinus molitorella. Taxonomy (NCBI): domain Eukaryota; kingdom Metazoa; phylum Chordata; class Actinopteri; order Cypriniformes; family Cyprinidae; genus Cirrhinus; species Cirrhinus molitorella. The sequence continues at coordinate 22,124,665 of CM065122.1, read as the reverse complement.
TGGCTAGAGGCTGTTAAAATGAGGTGTTGAGAGTTGGCTCACACGCTTGATTGCGCCATGTTTCTGGGTGCTTGTCACTGGGCAGTGCCATGCTATCCGCCCCCCTGTACTGGCACTTATTGGTGCCATTGGTAGAGTCACTTTTACTGATGGGTTTAATCGTCAGGATTGGTACTGGCGCTTAATATGACGTCCTCGTGCACTGCCCCTGCGGATGTATCAGCTGCATCCCATTTTTTTTCGTACTCTGAGGCCGCGTCTCTCTAAAGCTGCCTCTTCCCCAGTATTTCAAGAGCCAAAGGAAATCCTGTATTTCATCTGGAATAATGCAGATTAGATAACGGGCTGTCTCTTCAGGGGAAAACTATGTTTTTCTATGAGGAAGGAGGAAGGAATATCTATGGTTGATTCTCTGGGTAACCGTATGGGGAGGGCCTGGTAATGCATTACAATAAAGTACATTACTGCAATAGTTAACATGAACTAAGAATGAACAATACTTCTACAGCATTTATTCATCTCAGTTAATGTTAATTTAAGCATTTACTAATTAATTATTAAAATCACAAGTTGTGTTTGTTAACAATAGTTAATTGTGAAGTTTTGATTAACTCTCATTAACAAAAATGTATAAATAGTGTAATAAATGTATTGTTCGTTGTTAGTTAATACATGAACTAATGTTAACAAATGACACCTTATTGTAAAGAGTTACTATTAACCTTGTATCATATTTAATCTGCAAAAAGGCCTTTAAATGATCAGCATGACCAACATTTTTCTGAAAAACACTGGTACTGTTGTACACAGTCTTCTAAATGCCTGATAGTTTAAACTTTTTTAGCCAGTAAAATGCATTTTATAATAATAATAATAATAATAATTTAAAAATCTACAGTGTAAACTGATATCCATATGCTTTTAATGTAAGTAGTCTGCACATACTATTATAAAGATTTCATTGAGCTGCTTTTTGGTCATAGATATTAGTAACTGTATCATATTTGTACCAAATTGTTGCTCCGTTTGGGCCTCTGAGTGAAATTATTTTTAATAACCTTTTCTGCTCATCAAGGCTGTGTTTATTTGATTAAAAATACAGGAAAAAAGGTAATATTGTGAAATATTATTGCAATTTAAAATGGAGGTTTTCTATTTTAATATACTTTAAAATAAAATACATTACTGTGATGCAAAGCTAAATTTTCAGCATCATTACTCCCATCTTCAGTGTCACATGATTCTTCAGATATCATTCTAATATGCTGATGTATTATCAATGTTGGAAATATCAGTGTTTTTCTGCTTAATATATATATATATTTTTAAATAGAAATCTTTTGTAACAATATACACTGCTGCTCAAAAGTCTGGGGTCAGTACATTATTATTCTTTCATTGTGTGAAAGAAATTAATACTTTTATTTAGCAAGGATGTGTTAAATTGATGAAAAAAGTAAGACTTACTTTTTTGAAAAAGTATCACAGGTTCTAAAAAATATATTTGCAAGCACAACTGTTTCCAACTTTGATAATAAATCAGCATATTGCAATGTTTTCTGAAGGATCATGTGACACTGAAGGCTGATAAATTCAGCTTTGCATTACAGAAATAAATTATATTTTAACATATATTAAAATAAAAAAACTGCTATTTTAAATTGCAATAATAGTTCATAATATTGCTTTTATTCTGTATTTTTTTATCAAATAAATGGAACTTTGATGAGCATAAGAGACTTATTTAAAAACTTTTTAACAGCAGTGTATATATATTCTGACTATGATTTTATATGTTAAGCTTTACAGGTTTAATCTCCATTCAGTGCTAGTGAAGATTAATTTCATCAGGCTTCTTATGAATGTATTTATATGAGTAATATGCAGTATAAATTGTTCAATTTCATAGCACGCCAATTTATTTTGTTCTTTAATTTTTTGTATGTGGTCATGACTTGGCAAAAGGTTAGCTAGTTATTTATAATAGCCTAAGGCGTGCAAATGTAATCTTTCATGCCGCCTTCAAAGGTATTTTGTGTAAATCGGTAGAAATTGAATCCCCCACTCTTCTGTTATGGTGTTGTTATATAGCATCCCATTGATTGAAAGGAGTTAACGCTTACACAGAGCCTTTTGAATGCAGTTGAGCAATGACTCAGCATCCATCGAGAGTCATGATGGTGCTGCTTTTAGTCGTGAGGTCGGGCACCGCGGGGTTTCCCTTTCGCATGAACTATGTGGGGGTCTGAACGAGGCAACATTAACCCCTCACTTTCCTCTCCATCTTGAGGTCGAATGCTTTTCACGCCTTACCTGTCTAAAATGGAGGCTCTGAGGTAAAAGGGTAGAGGTAAATCACTGTGTGAGAAAATCCCACTCAGTACATCCGAGCGATTGGAAAACCCCAGCCTTTCAGGTTAGACGCCTTTACCTACTTAAGTTGTTATATTTCCAGTTCCCTGTTGTAAAGTTTTGATTCGTTTTCACAGTTCTGCTTGCTATGAAATGCTGTGCTCAGCAGTGTTAATCACATGGCTGTTTATATGGGGGAAAAAAAGCATGGTCAATGGCTGCCACAAGAATCCACGAGTCGTAGAAACAAATTACTGTCATTTTGAAGTGTCTCGAGTGCCATCTCAGAGCATCAACTCTGTTGTCTGTTTAATTCACTAAGTGCTCGACAAGCTACTTTGGAAAATTTGGAATTTAGCTACAAGGTAAGGTATTTTATATAGCTAGGTGTTTACAACAATTCACCACATGCAAGCTATGCATTACGGCAAACTTATGCATACCAGACATTGCAATTTATTTACACGAATTAGCTGTATTTATTTGCCACATAAACATCAAGGGGTTTCTGAATGAATGACTCACTCGCATAAAAACAAAACACCCTGATTTATCCAACAGTCGAAAACATAGTGACAGCAGCGTTTGACTAAATATTATGCCATTGAAAAGAAGACCTAAAATGCTGGACAGGAACTTAGATCATTGAATCTCTCTCTCTCTCTCTTTTTTTTTAATGAAACAATTCACTAAACTGAAACAGACTTCCCAGTGCTACTTGAATAATAGCTTTTAGCATTAGTTCATTCTGCAGTATATCTGTGTGCTTGATTTAGTAAATGCTACGTACTGGACAAAATAGCTTGATACTGCCAAACCTTCACTTGTTCGGAAAAAGCTGAGTCGTTGTCATCTTATTGAAGAAGCGTGTTGCGAGGTAAATTAGTATTGCGCTTTTAGTTTGTTTCTCCCTGACTCTTTAGTTATTAAACCAACAATCGAATTCAGAGGTACATTTCCAAATGATCAGCTGAAGTAGTTTTTTTGTTTTTTAAACTCATTATGCACTTTAGCTATGACTTAACTGTGACACATATATGATGAAATTCTAGTTGATTTGGAAAGTACTGTACGTGGGTGAATTTTGCCAGTTTGATTATTATTAACACCCTCTCCAGTATGTGGTTATTAATCATAGGTTATTACGGTTTAATGTGAGTCATCGAAATGTGATGTTTTATTGATTTTTATGTGTTTTTTTTTTTGTTTTTTTTTTGTGCATTCACGCTAAATATCAGGTTCGTTTGGGCCTGTATCCATGAGTGTGCTTTTGCTGGAGGCGTTCTATGGTGGCTCCCACAAACAGCTGGTTGACCTTCTCAAAGAAAGTGTTGAAGACTGTGTAAGTTTCACTCTACCTGCAAAGAAATGGCACTGGAGGGCCAGAACTTCTGCTCTGTACTTCATGCAAGCAGTTCCAGCAAGTTCCTTGTACAGGTCAGTATAGCTCAGTCTTATATATATATATATATATATATATATATATATATATATACATACAATTATTTGGTCAGTTTGAGACATAAACATGTATTCATTTGAATTGCATTAGATAAATAATTATGGTCATTTACCAGATCAAAGAGATGTTTGCATTACCTTAAATGTTTGATTAAGTCTGGTTAAGTATTATTGGTGATTAACTGACTTGCTCAGTTCTGTTGTACCTCAGACGTCAAACATTTGTCATCCCCATCAGTCCCATACTTTAAAGCCACATAGCTGTGGTTTCCTCATTACTGCAAAGCATGGCTGACGATATTGTTGCTATACAGCTCTGATGTATAATCAAACTTGCAGAAGAAAGACTTGAACTTGCACATATATACCAAAGACTTTTTTTGCATTTTAAATCTCATCCGGATATAACACATTTCTTGCACACCCTTAGCAAAAAATTATAGTGTAGATTTTATACTTTTTTTTTTTTTGGTTCTCTAAGAGATGTATTCAGGATAAGACTGTGTGCGTGTGTGTGTGTGTGTGTGTGTGTAGGTTACAGTAGATTAGATTCAACTTTATTGTCATTATGCAGAGTACAAGCACAGATCTAATGAAATGCAGTTAGAATCTAACCAGAAGTGTAAGAGTATAGTGTTTATATACAGATAAGTGCAGAGTAAGTAAAGCTATAACTTACAGTATGTGCAGTGGAGTTGCTATATACAATATTAAACAGAATATGAGGTCCCAAACAGGAAATAATTATATATAAATCTGAATATATAAATATTAATTGTAGATATATAGATATAACCCTCAATATATAAATGGACATTGTGAATATATACTTATAAGTCTGAATATATTGTTATGTCTGAATATATAAATGTAAAATTAAATAGATACTTAATTGTGAATATATATATATATAGAAGTGAATCTGAATATATAGTTATAATTCTGAATATATACATGTAAATTGTGAATATATAGAACTAAATCTCAATACATAATTATAATTCTGAATATATATAGAAGTGAATCTGAATATATAGTTATAATTCTGAATATATAAATGTTAATTGTAAATATATAGATGTAAATTTGTGAATATATAGAAGTAAATCTCAATAAATAATTATAAGTCTGAATATATAGAAGTGAATCTGAATATATAGTTATAATTCTGAATATATACATGTTAATTGTAAATATATAGATGTAAATATGAATATATAAATGTAAATTGTGAATATATATAGAAGTGAATCTGAATATATAGGTATAATTCTGAATATATAATAGTTAATTGTAAAAATATAGATGTAAATATGAATATATAGAAGTGAATTTGAATATATAGATGTAAATATGAATATATAAATGTAAATTGTGAATATATAGAAGTGAATCTGAATATATAGTTATAATTCTGAATATATAAATGTAAATTGTAAATATATCTATGTAAATATGAATATATAAATGTAAACTGAATATATAAATGTTAATTGTAAATATATAGATGTAAATATGAATATATAAATGTAAACTGTGAATATATAGAAGTGAATCTGAATATATAGATATAATTCTGAATATATAAATGGTAATTGTAAATATATAGATGTAAATATGAATATGTGTAAATTGTGAATATATAGAAGTGAATTTGAATATATAGTTATAATTCTGAATATATAAATGTAAATTGTGAATATATAGAAGTGAATCTGAATATATAGATATAATTCAATTGTAAATATATAGATGTAAATATTAATATATAAATGTAAATTGTGAATATATAGAAGTGAATCTGAATATATAGTTATAATTCTGAATATATAAATGTAAATTGTAAATATATCTATGTAAATATGAATATATAAATGTAAACTGTGAATATATAAATGTTAATTGTAAATGTATAGATGTAAATATGAATATATAAATGTAAACTGTGAATATATAGAAGTGAATCTGAATATAAAGATATAATTCTGAATATATAAATGGTAATTGTAAATATATAGATGTAAATATGAATATGTGTAAATTGTGAATATATAGAAGTGAATTTGAATATATAGTTATAATTCTGAATATATAAATGTAAATTGTGAGTATATAGAAGTGAATCTGAATATATAGATATAATTCTAAGTATATAAATGTTAATTGTAAATATATAGATGTAAATATGAATATAGAAATGTAAATTGTGAATATATAGAAGTGAATCTGAATATATAGTTATAATTGTGAATATATAAATGTTAACTGTGAATAAATAGAAGTGAATCTGAATATATAGTTATAATTCTGAATATATAAATGTTAATTGTAAATATATAGATGTAAATATGAATATATATAAATGTAAATTGTGAATATATAGAAGTGAATCTGAATATATAGTTATAATTCTGAATATATAAATGTTAATTGTAAATATATAGATGTGTATATGAATATATAAATGTAAATGGTGAATATATAGAAGTGAATCTGAATATATAGTTATAAGTCTAAGTATATAATTGTAAATCATTGATATAAATGCATATCATGAAATTTGAAAATATGCATAAATCCTGAATATATAAATGCAAATATGAATATATATTGTCTACATCTCAATATAACTACATCTTTATTATAAGGCATATCTTCCATCTACTTTAAAAAAGGCTGGCTGTTGTGCTAAAAGGTCCTCACAGTCAGTGACAATGGTAATATCCATCTTTTTTACACAGTTCAACTTGGCTGAGAGGGCTAGGGAAATTGCCAACAACATCATATGTTTACAAATTGTGTTTGGAGTGAATAGAGACAATTGCAGCAGCATGTGATTGACAGTAATTTTTAAAATAATTAATATAGTACAATATCTGCATTGATATATGTACAGAATACATAGGCATACTGTTTTCATTAAAAAAGCAAGTACATCTACCTATTGACATACCTAATAGTAAAGATATATTTATGTTGAAATGTAGACTATATATATTCAGATTTGCATTTATATGCTTAAGATTTATAGACACACATTGTGATTTAATTATTAGAATTAGAATAATAAATATATACTCAAAATTTACATTTATATATTCAAACTATAAAACTATATTTTCAGATTTACCTCTATTTATTCAGACTTTTAACTATATATTCAGATATACTTCTATATATTCACAATTTACATTTATATATTCATATTTCTATAACTATATTCAGATTTACATTTATATATTCAGACGTATAACTATATATAAAGATTTACTTCTGTATATTCAGACTTATAAGTATATATTCAGGTCAAAAGTTTACATACACCTTGCAGAATCTGCAAAATGTTAATTATTTTACTAAAATAAGAGGAATCATACAAAATTCATGTTATTTTTTATTTAGTACTGACCTGAATAAGATATTTTACATAAAAGATGTGAAATGATAAATTTAAATGATAAAAATGACCCTGTTCAAAAGTTTACATACGCTTGGTTCTTAATACTGTGTTGTTTTTGCTTTTTTTTTTTTTTTTAGTGATAGTTTTTTGTTTGTTTGTTTAGTTAGTTAGTTAGTCCCTTGTTTGTCCTGAACAGTTAAACTTCCAGCTGGTCCTTAAGGTCCCACAAATTATTTTGTTTTTCAACATTATTGTGTATTTTCACCCCTTTACAATGATTTTGTAATCCATTTTTTTACAATTTCACAATTGAGGGACTCAATAAGCAAGTATTACAGAATGTTCAAATGCATAAAGAGCCAGGGGATGAATACTTTTTGAATTTAAAGATCAGGGTAGATTTAACTTATTTTGTCTTCTGGGAATCATGTATCTTCTGTAGCACCCCTGGCTCTTAATGCATGTTTTTTTCCTTCTAGAACATCAGTGAGCATTTGAACCGTCTGTAATGGTTGCATATGAGTCCCTCAGTTGTCCTCAGTGTTAAAAGATGTATCTTAAAATCATACAGTCATTGCTGGAAAGGGTTCAAATACACAGAAATGCTGAAAAACTAAAGAATTTGTGGGACTTTTCTGAAGGATTTTTCTGAAGAACTGTTCAGGACAAACAAGGGACTCATAAACAACAAGCACTAAAAACACAGCTGTGGATCATTCAGGTAACAACACAGTATTAAGAATCAAGCGTATGTAAACTTTTGAATGGGGTCATTTTTATAAATTCAACTATTATTTTCTCTTGTAGACTATATTTAAACATCTTTTCTGTGAAATATTTTATTCAGGTCAGTACTAAATAAAAAATAACATGCATTTTGTATGATAAAATTTTGCAGATTCTGCAAGGTGTATGAAAACTTTTGTTCTCAAATGTATATACAGAGACCTAAGATTTTTTTTACTAACTCATGCAAATTTTCTAGTTGTGCTGCTGGTGTTAGTTATGGATTTACAGCATTCTGCCTGCTTTCTACTGAAATTTATCTATAGCTATTAATAACAACTGTGCAATGTGGTTTGACATTTTTACACCTAATGGTAGGATATTCTTAAAAGTCAAAATCCAAGATTGTCAAGGTGTTACTGGTATATGTGGGTAAACAGTTTGATCAGTCACTCTATGAGCTCTAGATTAAATAGCTGATACAAGATGAACACCAACACTGAGCTAGATGAAAGTGGTGTAATCAGAGCTGCCTTTATTATCTTCATAATAGAAAAGTGAGTAACACTTTATAGTAGGCTTCATTTTCAATTAATTCTCATCGGATATCATGAACTAACAATGAACAATGTTTTTGTGTTAATCAGCATTTATTAATCTAAATGAATGTTAACTTATAAATGTACCATACTATATTATTGTTTATAATTTCATATTTGTTTAAAATGCAGCTGATGTTCATTTATACAACCGAAAAATGTATTAGTACATGTGTAAACGAGCATAAATTTGATTTCTGTAAGAGTATTGTTCAATGTTAGGTCATGATACCTAATGCATTAACTAATTCTAACAAAACCTCGTTGTTACTAGAATTACTAGGTTTTTTTTTTCTCTCGAAGACATTTTAAAATCGGAATAACTGTGCCTGCACACTTTTTCCTTATGTCATTTATTGGAACTCTGTGAAGTGTTGGTTCAACAAGAGTTTCTAAAACTGTATAAACAAGGACACAAACACGTTTAGAGACTAGGATCCGATTGGGGACTTTCTTGCTTCCTTTTAAGGGACGGAGAAACCGCAGGTGGGCGGGGAAAACCCTGAGCATTCCTTCAGCTGCAATCTCATCTTGCTGCACTCGAAGTTAAGCAAAAGCCAAAACATGCGTTTCATTCCTAAAGTCAGGTATCAAATATGCACAGTCATAACCCTTCACGTTTCATTTGACCTGGATGCACTTTCAATACCTATATCCACTGTCAGGCCATCTGCATCTTGCCCTTATGAGACGGTCAAACGTTTTGAAAATGCATGAATGTGGTCAGCTTCAGTGAGTAGGGATGGGCAAAATGGTTCCTGTCCTACTTCATTCATGCTTGTCAAATGAACTGTAATAATGAAAAGATACTAAAGCAATAGTGCACCAAAAGCAATGCTTGCTTTTCCAGACCAGCACCTTTGATGATGCAGTTATAAACCTGACTCAGCAAACAGCAGCTTGCCCACCCACTGTGTCTCTTATCTCACAGGTTCTCACAACGCCAAAATGTCTGGTTTTGTTACGGTTGATAGTTTGCACTGGAAAAAGTCAGTGGGCGACAGTTACAGTTACGTCACAGTTTAATGAAAGCCAACGATTGTTTACACACCTTGGATGAAGATTGTATCTATCGAGTGCATTAAATTGAGATGAGACTGTTTTTTTTAGCACTTTGCATTGAAATGTGATGAGTCAGGTTTAGTTTAGGCCCTGAAATTGCTCATTAGGGTTTATATGACATATACCGTTTGCCTTCTGCCTGCTTGCATCAGCAACCACATCAACCGGACTGACCTAAAAAGATGCATCAGACATCGAGTGTCTGTCCTCACCTCCAGTTCAAAGGGAGCCGAAGTAAGCCTTCCTGTTTCATTAGTTTTGGACGCACTCCACTTGACAATTTCAAGCAGGAAAGCAAGACTAAAAATAGTGACTTCTATCATCTGGTTTGATTTCAGAGCGAGGATTTGGGAGGTGCCGTTCTGCGCTCGTCCTGATGGAGTTGAGGAATAGAGACGTAATCCTGCCGCACAGTTACGGGGGCAGGGGATGGTAGAAGTTGCCCCTTCACGCTGATCTTAAAGCAGTGTGATTGGTTTTCCGTATAGTTAAGATTAAGAATTGGTTAGGGGGAGCTGGTTGTAGATTAGCATAAAAGGGACACTTCTGACAGCGACAGAGTCACGGTCGCGAGGCCGCGGGCTCCCCACATCAAAGAGACTGGCGAGCGGGCTGCAGGGTTAGACTGACAGGCGGTGGGGGCTTAGAAGAGGGGGCTGGGTTCATTTAGGGAGACCAGAACTGAACTTCAAAGCCCTTGTCCCATGGCTCTTAGCACATACAAGGGTAAAATCTTCAATGGTCCCCTACTTGTGTATATAACATCTTAAAGGAGTGTTCATTAACCTCAATAATGTTTCTCTCAGCATGCAATGTGCAGATTTCTGTGTCCTCTTGTGTTTCAAATGATGTATTTTTTCATTTGCAGTTCTAGGATTTCATCTTTTACTCTAAAGTCATTTGAGACCTCTCACAGGCATCAGCTATAGCTGCAGTTTTTCAAAAAGTTTTTTTTTACATTGTTCATTATATATAGTATATACTCTACTGTTCAAAAAGTTTGGGGTTAATACAATTTTTGTTTTGAAAGAAATTAATACATTTATTTAACGAGGACACGCTGTATTGATCAAATGGGACAGCAGAAGTGACAGTAATAAAGGCGGAATTTATTTGATTAAAAATACAAAAATAACATAACATTTTTATTCTATTTTAATATATTTTTAATATGCTTAATATTTTTGGAACGTGATGCTTTTTTTTAGGATTCTTTGATTAAAAAAAAGTTAAAAATAACAATTTATTTAAAATAGAAATCTTTTCTAAAAATATACGCTACTGTTCAAAAGTTTGGGGTCAGTACATTTTTATTCTTTCTTTTTTTTTTAAATAATTTTTTTTTTCTCAGCAAGGATGTGTTAAATTGTTAGAAAAAAAAAAAAATATATATATATATATATTGAATAAATGCTCTCATTTTAAACTTTTTATTCATCAAAGAATCAGAGAAAAGTATCACAGATTACAAAAAAAAATTTGGCTGCACAACTGTTGGTAAATCAGCATATTACAATAATTTCTGAAGGATCATGTGACACTTAAGACTGGAGTAAGAGTTGTTGAGCATAAGAGACTTATTGATCTTAAACTTTTGAACTGCAGTGTGTCTATATAAATACACATGCATGTATAAATCAAGGAAAAAGATTTTAGGTTTATGTATAAAATATTTATATTTATTTATAATCTAAATTGTATACAGGTATAAATATATATACATATAAATATTTTGTTTTAATATATACATGTATGTGTGTGTATTTATATGTACATAATAAATATACAAAATAAACACACATATGGTAATCGTTTGACAGCCCTAATATATATTTCACACAGTGTAGCAGGTTTTAGTCGTCAGAACAATTTTTATGATACAGTGAGTATCAATGCTTCTGATGCCTCTGTGAGGGAGCATTGATATTCAAGTAACGCTGTTGCTGCCAGCAAACTAATGGTTCCTTCTTTTATCTGTTGTTTTTTTTTTCCTTTCTCTGTCTCGCAGGGTTTTGTTCACCAGCTCCGTACTCAATCTTGCTGAACTTGTAGCCCTACGGCCTGATCTCGCCCAACTTAAGAAGGTCCTCTACTTCCATGAGAACCAGCTGGTCTATCCAGTTCGCAAGAGCCAAGAAAGAGACTTCCAGTATGGCTACAACCAGATCCTCTCATGGTAACAGCCTGATGAGTCTGATGAACTTTACAAAAGTACCAGTGGAAGAATAACTTGTGTTAAGGTTACCAGATTTATTTAATGTGCAGGAAATTACACGCAGTATGTAATTTCAGTTTCAGTAATTTTACGATTCATACACTTCCAGAATTTAAGATCATTATGTTGTTTTAAAAAGTTTCTTTTTTGCTCATCAAGGCTGCATTCATTTGATCAAAAATCAAGAAAAAAATGTGGTATTGTGAACTATTATTTTTATTAAAAAAATAAATATTATTTCATTTATTCCTGTGATGCAAAGCTAATATTTCAGCATCATTACTCCGGTGTCACATGATCCTTCAGAAATCATTCTAATATATATATATATATATATATATATGTATGTATAAAAGAAATAAAATGTAAAAAGAACAGCATTTACTTAACATAGAAATCTTCTGTAACAATATAAACTACCATTTAAAAGTTTGTGGTCAGTAAATTTGTATTCTTTCTAAAAATAAAATGTAATACTTTTATTCACCAAGGGTGTGTTAAATTGCTGTAAAGAATTGATACAAAGACTTATATTGTTAGAAAAGATTACTATTTTGAATAAAGAAGACTTTCTCTTTTTCACTATTTATTTATCAAAGAATCCTGAAAAAAAGAATCACAAGTACCAAAAAATATTAAGCAACACAACTGTTTCCAACATTGATAATAAATCAGCATGTTAGAATGATTTCTGCAGGATCATGTGATGTAGCTTTGCATCACAGGAATAAATAATATTTTAAAATATATTAAAATAGAAAACCATTATTTAAACTGTAATAATATTTCACAATATTAAAATTTTTTTGTGTATTTTTGATCAGCCTTGATGAGCAAAATAAAATTATTTTAAAAACATTACAACAGCTTCAAAGGGCTCTACATGGGCCTAGATGAAGAATGAGGATCTTATCTGGTGAAACGAACGGTTATTTTCTAAAAATTTTACAATTTACATGCTTTTTAACCCATGCTCTGCAATGCGCATACATACTCTGTTCACTCTGGTTCAATACAGTTAGGGTATGTCGAAAAAATCTCATCTCATTTTTTCCTCCAACTTCAAAAATGTCCTACATCACTGCAGAAGTACCGACCCAGTGTTTACAAAGTGAACGTGCAAAGAAGGTCAAACGCCCTTTACAGAAAAACATTTAAAAAAAAAAAAAAAGTGTAAAAGTAATGTAAAACAATTTCTTTGCGACTGAAGAAAGAAAGGCATGAATATCTTGGATGACATGGGGGTAGGTACATTATCAGTACATTTTTATGGAGTAATGGAGTAATCCCTTAAGCATATACATAACCAAAATACACAAAATTTGCATTTCTGATTTTAATAACTGAATTAAAAAAGGAGGACTTTTTAATTAATGCCAGATAACATTAGAAATATAAATTGTATATCAACGGTTGAATGAGAATTTTCCCAGGTTTTGATTTTCTGAAATCTGCTCGTCTTAACATATGTCAATACAGTCTGTATATAACAAGTACCATTTCTGTACCAGACTGGGTTTTAATTCACAAGAGAGACAGTGTGTCTGAGACAGAATAGTTTATCATGCGCGTTACTTGGCATGATGTGATTGGTTAATTATGGGATCGTATAATGGTGCTCTAATTCTTAAGAACTCGCTGTTTTAAAGCCTAATGTCATAATCAATCTTGATGCTTGAAAGAAAGGGTTTTAAGAGCTCTAATTGGAATACATTGTGATTGTTGTCTGTCAGAGTATCATGTCAATAATTCAAAGGCCCTTTGCTTGCTCAACTTTATTAACGTGGCAGAACAGTGACACAAAAAAGCGCTCGGCTCCTCTAATTCACTCTCTAATTGAGCGCAATGCAGTGATTGATTCTGGCAATTGGGGTTAATCAGTGTGCCATTTGAAAACATGGTGTGTTTGTGTCTGCGGATTCTAATCAACATGTATTAGGTATTTAAAGTGACTAGTTACTGTAGACGTCTGCTAAGCGCTGCTTTTCATATGCGAGTGAAGTTCGCCTTTCAAAACAAATGCTGTTTTTAATAACACTCGTTTCGGAGAATTAATTAAGAAGCGTTATTGTGACAGTTTGACATTTTGTGGCTTTGTTTGTCAGTATATTCATTTGAAATGTCAATGTTTTCCCAGTCTGGTTGCGGATGTGGTGGCGTTCAACTCTGCGTTCAACATGGAGTCCTTCCTCTCCTCCATCTCGACCTTCATGAAGACCATGCCAGACCATCGGCCCAAAGATCTGGACCTGCTCATCCGGCCCAAGTGCCGTGTCCTCCACTTCCCGATTCGCTTTCCTGATGTCACAAGGTCTGTTCTTTTATCCCTCACCACAGTCTTCCAGGGATCACTCCTCCACTGATTAAAAAACGTGCTAGCGAGTTTACTCTTAATCCGCCCCCAAAAGCTGATCGCGTATGCAAGCGTGGTTAATGGCGAGTGGGCAAAGTTGTGTAAGAAAGTGATTAGAATAGACAGCTTTAATATCCTGTGTGGATCACTTGACACGCTCCGGCTACAGATACGTGCTTGTGCTCGGGCGCACATGCACGCACATACACAACATGCCCACTGGGACAGGAAGCGATTTCTTTGTTTTATAGTCTGTTTGACTGTAGATGATTTAGATATTTGTGTTAGATTTTTGTGTGGCTGAGCAAGCGATGATGCAGTATGAAAATTAGTGAGGATTTTTACTCCGGGCATGTCATCTGCCTTAAATGTCAGCAAATCAAATCCAAATAGAGTTTTATTGCACAGGTTATTAAAATCAACCATGTTTCCAAAATCATTTTCAGAAACCCTGGCTCATTTAGATGCAAGCAACTGTAGCTACAGTATACTGACTATTCACGCTGTGACCATTAATTATGCATTGCATTTTAGTTAGTCATCATGACATAAATAGCATTTTTGCTATTTAAAATAAAACCTCTGCTTTTAAAATTGCTTGATTAGTACACTCAGAAATGCTTGATGTCCTTGTGGTCTCAGTCGTCGGTCCCTGAATTGATTTTTACTTTTATTTAGGGTCTCTGAGCACTCTGCTACTCTTTTTTTTCCCCCCTGCAGCTTTAAAATCTCACTGTGCTGTGTACCTCGTTTTGACTTGCGCAGTCTAGATTGGCTTCAGAATTTGCCTCTCGAACTGTCGTCTTGGATCAGCAAGCATGGGTGGTGCTTTTTTCATCGCCCCATTCCAAAGCAATGTCAAGAATAAGTCGGCTAGAAGCGACTCCACGGAGGGGCCTGCTTCTTATTAGATTCCTAATGAACAGCAAGCAGGACCCGAAACGAGTGGAACAATATTGTTAATTCATTTTGATTCAAGGCATTCTTGGGCTGGCTTATGTGTGTTGGTTTAAAGATTAGAGAGACTGTAAGCATGTAGTGCATACCATTTCACATCCTCCCTCAGCTGTAAAGCAGTCTTTGTCATTTTGATGTGCACGTCGCTAGTAAATTAGAAAAATGTGAAAGGTTGTGGATTGGTTGCAAAATTAGTCATAGCTTTCATGATACAAACATTATATAATGTTGTATAGATATATGTGACCCTGGACCACAAAACCAGTCTTAATTTTGTAGCAATAGCCAAAAATACATTGTGTGGGTCAAAATTATTGATTTTTCATTTATGCCAAAAATCATTAGGATATTAGGTAAAGATAATGCCTCATGAAGATATTTTGTAAATTTCCTACTGTAAATATATCAAAACTTAATTTTTGATAAGTAAAATGCATTGCTAAGAACTTCACTTGGACAAATTTAAAGGTGATTTTCTCAATATTTAGAGTTTTTGTGCACCCAAAGTTTTTTTGCACCCTCAGATTCTAGATATTCAAACAGTTATATCTCGGCCTAACATTGTCCTATCCTAACAAACCATACTTCAACTGAAAGCTTATTTGTTCAGCTTTCAGATGAAGTATAAATCTCAATTAAAAAAAAATTGACCCTTATGACTGGTTTTGTCACATATATATATTTTTAAATAGTTTCTTATGCTCGTCAAGGCTGGATTTATTTAATCAAAAATACAGAAAAAAAAATGCATTTAGTGAAATAATATTGCAATTTAAAATAAGAGTTTTCCAAAGAGTATACTTGGGTAAAACAAAGCTGAATTTTTTCTTAAGTGTCACATGATCCTTTAGAAATCATTTTAATATGCAAATTTATTATTGTTGTTGGCAACAGCCTAATTTTTTTCTTTGATAAATATAAAGTTAAAAAGGACATTGTTTATTCAAAATAGAAATTTTGTGTTGCAGTATATTATATTATTCAACTGTTTGGGTCAGTGATTATTTTTCTTTCTTTTTGTTTTGTTTTGTTTAAAGAAATGAATACATTTATTCAGCAAGGATGTGTTAAATGGATAAAAAGTGATAGTAAAGACTTGTATTGTTAGAAGATGTTCTTTTTAACTTTTTTATTTATCAAGGAATATCACAGTAATAAAATAATCACAGGTTGCAAAAAAATATGAATAAATCAGCATATTAGAATGATTTCTGAAGGATTGTGTGACACTGAAGACAGGAGTATTGGCTAATAAAAAATTCAGCACTGCGTCACAGAAATAAATTATATTTTAAAGTATATTAAAATAGGAAACCAATATTAGATACTGCAATAATATTTTACAATATAACTATTTTTTTCTGTATTTTTGATCAAATAAATACAGCCTTGATGAGCATCCATTGAAAAACATTAAAAATCTTGCTCATTAACATGCTACAAGTGTCATGTAACATATTAACAGTATTTCGTTCTATTTAATATTTTTGTAGTCCATTATTTATAGCTCTTCTCTTTGTTCTTTCGATCTGTATATCTGAAATGTTTATCTCCAGGTCTGAGCGAGGCATGTTTTCCATTATCCCTCTGATCCATGATTTTTTTTTTTTTTTCGCATTAGTCAGTAGATTCTTGGTTGACAAAATCAAGATTTTTAATGCACACTTAAAAGAAATATCCAGCCGCTTTGTGTTTTCAAGTTTGTTTTTCGTGATTAAGAAGAGCCAGACCAGAGTATACCACTGAGGTCACATTTCGGTGTTTTTCATCACTAAAACAGCTGCGTACACTTTGCGGTATCTTTTTGAAATGCACCTATATTGATAACATAGCTCTGCATTTGATGTTACAGAAAATACTTGCAGTTGTCTTTTAGAAATATAAACACTGTATTGATGGAAATAGTTTGCCCTTAGTCTAAAAACCTGTTTTATTCTCTAGCCAGATGCTAAATACAGTATATCTTGACTATGTTTACTATAGATGCACAAAATTGGCCTGCTCCAAATAATGATTTTATGCAGTTTAATTTAAAAGATATATCAGAAGTTATCTTCAAATTCTGTTCAGCACTGATTTGGTGAATGGCACTTTTGTGCCATTACCTAATTTGCATGATCCCTTCGATGAATCAGACAATATCTATCATGTGCAAAAACACCCAACACAATCAGTGGACATTATTACTGAATTCCTCCCTCTGTCTTTTAGTGTTTGTGTGTCTGCATGTGTGTTGTTTAGTTTCTATGAGGGGATGGATGTGCCTCTACGCTTGGTTGGATGACAAATTTGCCCTGTGTGTAAAATGTGGGTTAAGATGACATTAGTAATGTTGGTCCACACTTGTGTGTGTGTGTGTGTGTGTGCATGTTTGCGAGTGTGTGTTTCTGTATCATGGGTAAGAGACGCTGTAAGTAAGCTGACGCTGATGACGCAGGGCTCTCGCCTACAGTGTTTCTCAGCTCATTTTCAGATGGTAATTCGCCCCTTCCAAAGCAAACTCACAGAGTGTAAGGAAACGATTATATGCATGGCCGGCCATCCGTCAACATGCCCTGGGTTCTTTTCTCAGCAACCAACTTTGTCCAGGCCTTTTAAGAATTTAAAAATATTCCCAGAGACAAACAAGAGAAGAAACCGAGTATTTGATTTGAAATATCTCACAGGTGGGCTCCCGTTGGTCCTTTGTTTGTGTGATGCGTATTTCCATTTTCTTTCATTCTTTTGTTCTCCTTCTGGCAAAACAAAGAAGAAAAGAAGTCAAATTTGAGTAATTATGAAAATATGGCTGCACTGCCATACCGTATTCACGATAGATGCCGTTGAAAACAAAAGACAGACTGCAAGATGTCAGGAATACTTATATGGTACGTATAGTCACGAGAGGACAGCCCATAAAGGTTAGTAAAAGGAAACTCCCTCTAAAGTAAATAAAGTGCAGGGTTAGCCCACAGTCACCATCCCCATTTAGCGGAGAACGATGGAGAAAAATAAACAAGGTAAAAGTAACCTCAGAATGAAAACATCTTTTGTAATATCTCATTGAATGTAGCATAATCCAAAGAAATCTCTCTTTAAAAGGCTTCTATTCCCTCACGGTGTCCTTTGGATCAACTTCATCAGACCTCACTTATTAATTGGCTTTCTGCGTATAGCCGTAATTCAATCGCGATTGACCCTAGTGAGCAGGAGCCCAGCTGAGCGAGGCCATACCACATCATCAATCACCGAAATCCACAACGCTGGTGGCCCCTATTAAAGGGCAGTCTTTGTATTAAAACACAACAGGCCGACTGGGTATGTTTGCATAAAGTCACATGACAATCAGGTGTCCTTTCAAGAGTCTCAGCCCTTCGGAGCCGCCACATCACAAAGACACTCCTGGAAGGACTCAAATGTAATGCCTGCTCTGATTTCCATTGTTCTGCGCTCTGGCAGAAGAGTGAATTTGGTTTCCATAGCACTTAACTGGCATCAGATGTTTGCAGAAAGTCCCACGCACTCGATCGGAGCGCTAAGATTGATGGCCAGCACTGTATTGATCCCAACGCTGTGATCTAAAACAATGACAGTTCCTCCGAAGATGGGGACCACAGTGCTATCAAGCTCATCGCGGGGAAAATCCATCACAGGAATCTTTCGTAGACTCTCGTTGTCAGGAGGACCAGGTTTTCATTAGCCCATTTAACTCAGCACAGATAACTGAAGCTACTTTTCAAAGTTGGTGGGGAAAAGAGGGTATTTGGCTGCTTTTTAAAAAGCAGTTCAAAGGCATGGATGTGACTCTCTGTACGGCGGCCTGCCGCCAATGACTGACTGGTGGAGCGATTCTGTTACTGAAGCAGATGGCAGGATATCCTGCTGTAGAGATTGTCTCAGAACGGTTCAAAGGGAACGGCGCAGTGGAAATTATGCGCCTCGGTCCCATATCGAAGTAATAAAGTCGCATCAAAGACGCCGATTACCTTGTTACATAAACCAGTGCCACGGCTTCATAGTTGTGTGGGTTACATTATTTAATTGAATCGTGTGGGTGTGTTTTTGTAGAAATGTGTGTAGAGCATCGAGTTGTGGACCTCATTCAGCGATTTCATCCCTGGTCAGCTGAGGAAGCCATTCCGGTGTGTTGGAAAATTCGCCGTTGGCCCAACGTGAGCGTGTTTTGTAAATACGCATAAGTAATAAAAGATGCTTTTGTGATGTAGCTGGTGATGTTGAACTTCGCTAATTTTTGCTCAGGTTCCCGCGGAGGCCTTGATTATCGGTGGCCACCAGCGGTCAGAAACTCATCACTTGGCACCCGAGCTCCAAATCCTCATGCGCCTTGCTACTCATCCCGTAGCGCTCTCTTTTTTGATTGCTCTTAAGCCTTAATGTGGGCAGGATGGGGTGACGAGGAGATGGGCTTTCTTAATCAAACCGCTGAGCGTTTAATCTTGTCGGTGAAACATCTGGCGGGCACCTTTTCTCATTTGTTTCTTTGACATCGGATTCCACCACCTCGTGCTCGGAGGACATTTTCAAAAGGGATCTCCATCCTTGTGGCACGAGGACTCCTCAGAATGTGCCCTGTGAAAATAATCCAATGGTAAAGCCCAAAGGTATGGCATGCGTCTGATCTTCAGATCACATGTGCCAGGAACGAACCACAATTGAGTCCATATGGCGCTTTCAAGTGCTAGGAGCGAACCGTGATAAATAGGAATGAATCAAGGATAAAGCCCCTGGCTTCGGAGATTTGTCCCAAGCAGCTGGCTTGTGGCCATAGGTTTTGCCGTGATGTAATCAGGACATGCAGGTATTTATAAAGCACAAGTAAAAATGTGCCTTCTTTGATTGTTTGCTCTTGTCGAGGGGGAGTATGTAATCAAGCATATTACCAGGTATAAATTTTCCAGTCTCAATAGAGTCTTCGAAAGTGAGCATCGATATGCCCTGCTCACTTCAAAAGCACTTACAGAGCACTTGAAGTGAATACTCAAGGTATTGGAGGGTACAGAGCTTTACTGTCTCATACGGGCTGATTTGAAACACCCTATATGAAGAAATACGATACTGCTAAGCAACATTAATGCTTATTGCTGATTACTGTGGTGAATAAATCTTCAAATTGTGTCTTTAAAGGGATAATTCACCCAAAATATCTTTCCAAGTATGGCTCTCTTTTATGATTTACAAAAAAAGAACTTTGTGTATTCTTACGATGTATTTTAGTAATTTCTCTTTTTTCATTTTTGTATTTTAATATGCAGTTCTATTGTAACAGCAAAATAATTCCTGAATAAGAAACGTCCGTAGGTACCTATAATCATGCTGCAAAGTCAATAAAACAACAACAATTCTGATATTTTTAAAACGTCGGGGGTCCAAAGAACACTGTATCACAGTAACTTTCAATTTATGAGGGAAAAAATTTACTTCTTTTTTTTTGTGTTTCACATAGGGGTGTGCGTTATACCTGTAGACAGAAATCTGTCAGTTGGTAGAGATTCTGGACTATAGTCTCTATTGTGGTTACACGCTAACGTGATGTTGCTGTGCTACATAGTCATGTTTTTAAGGATTGCTGTTTAAAACAAGTGATTTTAAGCCGTTGAAACGCAATCAACAATGAAAGTGAAAGAAAGTGAAAGAAAACTCATTTTGCTATATGCGCACGCTGTCTGAGAGACTGTTTCTGAGCGCTGTAGATGCTCACAGAGCGTGGGAGTTTTAACCCTGTGGGGTCTGAGGGTGTTTTTGGGGGCCTAGAGAAGTTTTGACATGCCCTGACATTTGTGTTTTTTTTTTCAGTACCCTAAAAACATATTAATGCCTAAAGCCTGATTACATGTCTACAATTATATGTGAACAGCATGAATGTACATGTTTGTGTTTTTGAGAAAACACGTTTATGCGACCCCAGAGGGTTAAACCAAGTTATTTTTGCTCCTATGCAGGCCTTGAACGGTTCAATACACACACTTCTATGTGTCAGAATGCCCATCTTTGCAAATGTTCACATAAACATAATACAACATAAATTTAGGTCTTAAGTGAAAGCAAACAGCTGAAAAAGAAACAAAATGTGTTACAGTATATTGGATCCTGGCAGCTCTTAAAGTGACAGCAGTCTAATATTCCTGCTGTCATTCATGTTAATCAAACAACAAAGAAAAAAAAATCTATCACTGCTCTTGACTAAATCACTTTTGTAATTTAAAAAAAAATATGTATACATTTAATTTACATGGCAAAGAATATGCAGTGTTTGCATACATTTGATTACTTTATACATATTTATACATATTTTAATTTAGGTGACAAGAATTATGATATTTCTGTGGTATCCGATTTTGATAAATAGAAGTACTCATATCTTGATATTAGATTTTGGTCATATCACCCACCTCTAAGAACAGTCATACAGGGTAGGAAAAATGATTAATTCAAATGATTATGATACAGAAGTTTCATTTTTAATTTTGAAAACAACTTCTTTCTGTCTCACCATGTGTAAAACTGAACAAATATGAAAATACAATAAGGATAGAGATGTTTTCCTTTTGATATATCTCTTTGGTGTGCAAAAGCAAACTGAGTGCCAAGTAAGATACATACATTCCAAAAATGCCTTTTGGAATTTGATTATTGTCTGAAAATTTCAAACAATGAGCTGAGTTCTCTGTTCACTACAGACACATTTTCATCATGCTAACACCTGCTTAGTTTCATTAATAGTGTTAACAAAAGAAGAGAACATGTAAGCAAAGTATGGACAGTTGTAGAAACATGAGCGCTTGGCACATATAAGATTTTTTACATGTGGCCCTGGCATTTGTACCTTTATCTCTGTAGAAACAGCACATAAATTCTTATAACTTTCTAATGTTCACTTTAAGATTTTTTTCTTTCAGACATCTTCCATTAAGCAAACGTTATCTCTGTTTAGAATAAAAATGATGTACATTGCCACTGCTAATGTCTAACATCCTACTACATGAATGTTAGATGTGATGAACAGCTATGTGCTTGCAGTGGACTAAGTTGTCAAGGTTTTATTTGAAGTGATCAGGCTGTTATGTGTCTGCTTCACATGACAGATGTCATGGCTTGTGCAGTTGTGTCAAAATCTGCCCATTCTATGTCAGATTTGGTAAGCCATATGCACATTACATAATACTGAAAGTCTGTCATCGCTAACGCATTCCACAGCCCGATACGATCATATCCATCATCTGCGTTAAATGGAAATGGGGCAAGGCTGTAGTGTCGCTGGAAACCTCTACTATCCGTCTGTTTGGTTACCTCCTGTGACCTACTTTAGTTGTACCACATGTCAGTCTTTGTCATTAAAATTTAGAGTCCTCCTTGCATCGCCATCAGAGGTATGAAATTTTCGTTCTCAGTGTCATGTAGAGTAGACTAAAGTCCAGGATGTGTGCCACAGTTGGGGCAGGAAGTTTGGCGTTTGACTATGAGGTCAGTTGGTAATAATGAATGTAGATGTTAATGTGCAGTAATGACCTTCTCTGTCCACATCTCAGAGGCTCTCTTCAGGTCTCCTGTGCCCATCATACCGGACCTCTGTCAGGCCACCCTACAGGGCACCCACACTGATGAGACTACTGTTGGCGACGGTGCTTTCAGATTGACACACTTGGCCGCATTAAACCTTTGCGTGATCAGTCGCTTTTGCTCAGTGAGCAGAGAGTGTAATAAGGATGTTTCAGGTTCAATACAAGTTAAGTTTAATCAGCAGCATTTGTGGCGAATGTCTGTTACTACCAAAACGAATTTCAGTTTAAATTAAAAAAAGAAAAATTATGGATATAGGATCATATATGGGGCTGTTAGCATACATCGTTTATAGCCGCAGTATTTTAAATATTGTTCAGTACCAGATTTTTTATGTTTTTTCGATCTAAGTATCGTATGCTCACCAAGGCTGCATTTATTTAGGCAACAATGTAGAAAAAACAGCAATGTAATTTATTTCTGTGATTTGTGTTGCTCAAAAAAAACGTACTGATCACAAAATGTTGAACGGTAGCGTACCGCTGAGGTAAAAAGTTTACATCCCCCTTTCAGAATCTGCTAAATGTTAATTATTTTCCAAAGTGAAAGAGATTATACAAAATGCATGGTATTGTTTATTTAGTACCTGAATAAGATATTTCACATAAAATATATTTACTTCCCCTTTTTTGTTTAGTGCTAGTTGTTCATGAGTCCCTTGTTTGTCCTGCAGTTCTTCAGAAAATCCTTCAAGTCTTACAAATTCTTTAGTTTTTCAGTATTTTTGTTTTGTTGAACCCTTTCCAACAATGACTGTATAACTTTGACCCATATTTTCACACAGAGGACAGCTGAGGGACTGAAGGGGGAGAAAACTTTTTGAATTTAAAGATCAGGGTAAATTTAACTTATTTTGTCTTCTGGGAAACATGTAGCTATCCTCTGTAACCTTTTAAGGGCAGTACTAAATGACAAATATGATATTTAGGCAAAATAGGTAATAATGTGCACATCTCCATTCTGTTCAAGTTTCCTTCTGAAGCACCAATGAGCATTTGAAACTTCTGTAATATTTGCATACAGTCATTATTGGAATGGTTTCAAATACACAAAAATGCTGAAAAACCAAAGTATTTGTGGGACCTAAAGGATTTTTCTGAAGAACTGTTCAGGACAAACAAGGGACGACAAGCACTAAACACAAAAACACAGCTGTGGTTCATTCAAGTAACAACACAGTATAAGATTTAAGTGTAAACTTTTGAGCAAGGTCATTTTTAAAAGTTCACTTCAGGAATTAAAATTTCCTCTTAATTTACTTGTCATTTAAGATGTTCATGTTTTTAATTAAGGTTTTTGAAGAAAACATTCCAGGATTTTTCTCAATATAGTGAACTTCAATGGGGATCAGCAGGTTGAAGGTCCAAACTGCAGTTGCTTCAAAGGGCTCTACACAATCCTGGCTGAGGAATAAAAACACACATATATATATATATATATATATATATATATATATATATGCACTAGCTCAACTTCACATCATGTGTGTTGTAGACAGAAGACCAACCCAGTGTTTGCAAAGCAAATATGCAAAGAAAGTCAAACGCCCTTTACCAAAAAAAAGATAAAACGATGTCGGACGATTTGTTGTAGGAAAAAATGTGATGGAGTTGGAGATGAACAACTAACCATGTGTAACCTGTCCAACATGATTATGTAACGTCACAGAGCTAGTGCAAGACGGGCATTTTTTGTTAAAATGTATATAATTTTTTTTTTTTTTGGATGACAAATGACAGCTTTCTCGCTAGATAAGACACTTATTCCTAGATGGGATTGTGTAGATGTATTTGAAGCTGTAATTTGGACCTTTAACCATTGAAGTCCACTATATGGAGAAAAAAACTGAAATGTTTTCTGTAAAAAAAAAAAAATAAAAAAAATTTTCAACTGAAGAAAGTAAAACATGATGACATGGGGGTGAGTACATTATCAGGATAGTTTTATTCTCAAAGTGAACTTCTCCTTTAAAGAGAAAGCACTCTCCAAAATATAGTGCACTCATTGGGTTGAATATTTGCCATAATTGGCAAATGACAGTCTGAACAGCTAATAGAAGTGCTTTAAATGACGAGTCAAAAACTGTTTTGGTATTATTCAACATTATGGAACGAATGTTGCCCATTTAAGCTTAACTTGTAATGAACTCAGTTCCTTTAAGCTCTCCTGAGCCTCCCAGAAGAACTGCCCGAACTGCTGGAGAAAGTTTGCACGTCTCACATGTAGCCCTCTCCACTTCTGAGCCGTCGCAACAGCCAACCTCAAGATCAATGGAATTTTTCATTAGCCTGGGAAAAAGAGACCGCTTGTGATTATTGCCAATAAAGGAAATTAGATGAAATGATTTTTGACTTTGATTTTCTTTCCTCCCTCTTTTCCCCAACCATCCTTTCACATTTAATCAAATGCAAGGTAAAAGTCATCACTGAAATTGCGCCTGATTTATAAATAAGCTAATTGGTGGCATTCTCCCTCTCCTGTCGGTGGACACGGCTGTGTTTTTATTGCCTAGTCAAAACCTCCTCATGTAATTTTCAAAATGGCCCTCGAAATGAAATTTTCCTCCCAGCTCACGAGGCAGCTCCATCGCTCATACCTTGCCGCAACCACCTTCTTGTCATCTCTTTAGTGCAGCTTTATGTAGCCTGGCTCTCCTGTCCACATCTGTTAGTTAATTCATCCATTGCGAAACTCTTCCCTGGCACTTTTATCAATGGCTAATCTAATGGAGGTAAACTGTTGAGTGACTGCTCTCATTGATACTCTGTCTTTCTCAGGGACGTTTGGAGAATAATAATAATGGCACCGTTTCATATTTGGATGGCCATTGATTGCTGCTGAATGCATATTTACTGAAATGGATACGGGATTAGAGCAGTGCGCCTGAAACGACAACTTCAAAAGAGCGAACGCCGAATGCTCTGCGGACGTTTATTTTGTGGCTTTAACAGCTTTCTTTGAAGGTTCTTCCATTCAAACCACAATTTACCTATCTGTATTTGACTAACGCTTCCCGAACTTGTTTTCATCTAGATGAAAGTGCAGTCAAAATGCACAGACACATGCACACTTGTGTCCTGTACCCGGAAACGCATTTGAGGAGATAAAGAACCAGTGAGAAAACAGAAAAAGAGTGTTTTTTTTTTTTTGTTTGTTTTTTTTTTTTGATTTTGCTTTCTCTTCTCGTATAATCGTTTATGACCGGTACACAACTAACTCGGAAAAAGTGGGGGGTAGAAATACACCCAACATTGTGGTGAGTCAAGGCAGCCATCTGTACGTAACTCAGAGAGAAACTCTCTTTACACTCGACTGCCTTTACAGCCCCCTTTGTTTTGAAGTCGATGAGTTCTCCAGCACTTGGAAGGATCCACATATATTATAAGCATATTGTGGGAAGTCGTGCTAAATCGGTTAGTAGTTCGTCATGTTGTATTGCTTCCCTATACCACAAAGAGTTTAGATCACTGAAATACACATATAAGTGCCACTCAGGACATCCACTTTATTCAAGTCAGTTATTTTACTTTATTTGTTCCTTGTTACAGTTGGCAATATAAATAAATGAAGATCTTTCTGTAATGGAAGCTTCCATCAGCAGTCTAGTGTTTGCCATTAATGATCTGCTCATTAATCTTTGGACAATATTATTATATTTTGAACTGTTTTTGTAAATATTTTGACATTTTGTCGTAAGTAGCACAGGTATATTTGTAGCAATAGCCAAAAATACATTATATGAGTCAAAATTATTGATTTTTCTTTTAGACCAAAAATCATTAGGGTATTAAGTAAAGAGCAGGTTCCATGAAGATATTTTGTAAAATTCCTACCATTAATATATCAAAACTCAATTTTTGATTAGTAAAATGCATTGCTAAGAACTTAATTTAGACAACTTTAAAGGGGATTTTCTACTTTTTTTTTTGCAAACTCCTGGTTTTCAAATACTTGTATCTCGACTGAATATTGTCCTATCCTAACAAACCATACCATATTAATGGAAAGATAATTTGTTCAACTTTCAGGTGGTGTATAAATCTGAATTTCAAAAAATTGACCCTGGTTTTGTGGTCCAGGGTCACATATATCTGTCATTTCATAATGCTCACTTAAGGGAGTGCAAGGTAGGATATTTTAAATTTTAGCAGTGCCTTTGCTTCTGCTCCACTGCAAAAAATAATAGCGCGTCAGTAAGCATGGGGGAATCTCGCTCTCAAGCAGCTAATTGGCTCGCGTCCATCACACAACCTACAATTAGGACTCGCGGTGCCGTGGAGGCAGCGCATGGGCTGTGCAGTCGCAGAGAACGGAGAAAGTGCTTTCTGCGTTTTATGGATTGCTTTTGGCAGTGAATTATGTGAAAATGTGACTTGTTTTAACTTCTTTAACTTGTAATAATCGTCGTGGTTGCAGAATACATCAGGCCGGTTGTGTGCCTGACATATTTTAAGACCGAGGAGAGAGAAATGCCACATGAGGCCCCTCTTTTCTTTTTTAAAATGTGGTTTTAGTTACCTTTTTTGTTTATTTTGCTCAAACATGTAATGTTCTGACTGGTGCTGCCTATGAATTATTTGCTCCTGATGTTGTTTTTCATTATAGAAATCAGCGAAGGTTAGAGGAAAAACAGAATTAGGAATGTGTTTACAGTCATAGTGTGTTTTTCTATTTCTTTTTTAAATAGTTTTCCATAGTTTCTCTTATGTTGTTTTATAGGCCTTTTTCCCTTTCGTCCTCAGATTCCTCCCTGCACACAAACGTCTCAGGCATTCAGTGCGGTGTGATGATATCCACGCTCCGGCTACTCAAAGCCACGTTCAAACACCAGCTCCAAGGTAAAGAATGCACTATAGCACTGAAGACTGTTTGTGCATTAAAATGGCCAAACTGATTACTTCTTAAGAAAGTATGACCAGAGTAAATAATCAGGGGGCTAACCAGCGACCTTATATTAAACCCCTGCAGTTGTCCAGAGCTCACAACAGACTCTGAGCCACCTGAGAAGATTCCCAATTTGGCCGGACCGCAGCAGTCCCTGGAACCCGCAATTGTCGCACCACATCAGGAGACGTTGCAGAATCAGCCAGTGTCTCATGCATGTGGCGATGAGAGAGGGAGACTTCAGCCACTCCGCATAGTCTGGCCACATCGCTGGTAAGACCTTCATGCTAACATTAGAAACAATTATTCATCAAGAGTTCATTTAACATGCATTTATTTATGGAAATTTTGATTTAACAAAATACTTTCAATATTTCACTCGTTCTTTTCATTAGCTTTTTATTTAAGCTGATTCCTCATTTATAATTAGAATGAATTTAAATTTCAGTTTTCAACTTTGCACTTTTGTTCTAGTGGACTATATATATATATAATCATGCTAAAACAAACACTCCCACATCATTTGAGAAGTAGCAAAACCCTAGTGAAAAATGAATATATTAAAATGTATTTAAAATATATTTATTTCCTGCTAAGTATACTACATTTACATATTATGTACTTAATATAAAATATAAAAATACCCTGCAACGGTACTTTTGGTATACTAAACTGGTATATTTAAAGTCTGCTAAATTAAAAAAAAATAATTTTGCACTTAAAGGACTTAAAACTTACTTTAATTGTGTGAAAAAAGTGCTGAAATCCAACTAAAGATTCTTAAGTATATATTGATTGTGCTGATTGATCTAAGTGTACTTTATTTTGCATTTAAATATCTATTTTATTTAAAGATCATACAATCCTCATCAGTAGTGACATTAAAACATATTTTAGGCTTAATATTAAGAAATGTGCATTGTGCACAAGTAGTACTCCAAATAAAGTTTTATTAAAATTTTTAATATCAGTAAGTTTTGAGCGATATGTCCGTAAATATGTTAATAGACTGAATGAACTATACTTGGTGTAAAATAAATGTTTTAAATCTGTTTTAAGTTTAAAAATTTATTTAACAAAATGAAAAGGAAAAAAAGTCAGAATTGAAAAATTCTAGAAGATTGTTAATCATTTTCATGCAGAAATATTTTTGAAACTTTCACTGTTCCTATTGAACAGTGCACTCACATAGAAATGTAATTTGAGGACCTTGTTTCTCAGCAGACTTCAAACATGTGCGACATGAAAGCGCCTCAAACATCAACCTGTATACAACTACCATTCTGTGAGTTATTTGCTTTGGACTGTCCAGGGAATTGTTTGACAGTACTGCAGAGGCATGGAAAATGGATAACATGCTTGTTTTGGTACAACATGCATAGATAGACCACTGGTTCGAAGCAGTTCGAAGCGTGTAACGTGTCCAGCGACCCCCTCGGTGCTTGTGTAATATATTTCGGCATCATCTCATTGTTTCTCAAATTCAGTCTTGGCGAAAGCCACTGTTAGAATATATTATCAGTCACATCAGATTTTGATTCCTTTCAAAAAAAAAAAAAAGTTTGTATGAACAGAGCCCCAATTGCAGAGACGGCAACAGAAGAAAATGTCTGTGTCGCTGAGTTTTGTTCACAGGGACCAATGGGGGAGGGATGAGAAAATATTTTATTGCCCGCAGGATTGCTCTGTGGTTTTTGTTGAAGTTTAAATATCTTCCACTCCCCATATTTTAGACCTCCTCTTGGCATGAGTGGAAACCAAACAGCATTGTATCTCTACCTCATCTGCCATGAGCTGAGAAAAAAAGGAAAAAAAGTAACTGTTGCTCAAGCCACATATTTCTCCCATGACTCTTTGCTCATCTCTTGGCAGCGACGACATGTTTCCTTACCAAAAAACACCCATAAATCAGATTAACAACCGAAAAGACCACCGGTGTCGAAGTTTGATGCTGGCACAGGGATTGTGTGATGTTTGTTTGTGTTATGTATCTGTCATTCACCTACTCTTGTATCAGTAACAAAAGCGGCCATTGTGTAATCTCTTCAAAACTGAGCAAAACACAGATGGATTAGCGCTGTTAACATCCGTGCCTCGTAAACGTTGGCCTCGGTCCGAGTTAAATTGGGATTTACACAGGGCGAGAGCTGCTGGAAAAATAAGAAGGGGTTTGGATTATCTCTGACAGTGTGTCCCATTTCATCCTTTTTTTCCCAACCTCTCTTTTTGTCATCATCACTGGTTGCAGATTGTTAATCTCCATGTGGCCTGGATAGGTCTTCATCCGTTGGATTACAGGACTGTCTTATTGCAGGCGCTGACCGGGGCGTATGGTCAGAGAGGGCAGCTGTTTGCAGGTGCATGTGATGAGGGCTTAAATTCGCTTCCGAAAAGCCAGTTTACCTAAGAGGGCGACTTGTTTTTCACGGTTGCCAACAGACGTGTGTGACTGTGGTACACCATCAGACAGTCACATGGCCTGGCATGGGCTTTCCCTCTGCCGGACCTTTGTCTTTCAGGCGATCGTTCTCCGCAATTACGCAATGTTTTTTTTTCTTCTGTGGCCTGTCTTGAAATCCAGACATATTTGTGCATCTCTCGTTCCTCCCAGACTGTGCAGCGGGCACTAATGACCAAGTAAAAAAGACGCAGGCACTGACGCATCACCACACTGTGCTGGCAAGCGTCGTGACTGGTTCCACAACTCCTCCTGCGCCCTGCTCATCGCCAGAGCCGTGCCGCTGAGACCCCCATTAGAGAGGGACGGCGCTTGGAAGGACATGATATGTCGGAATTTTGAAAACGGCACAAAGGATTTAAACCCGACTTGTGAGCGACGGCAGAATTCCAGAAAATGTTTGACTTTTGATGTTTGCACACAATTAAAACTAATGAATCAGGGTCATGTTAGAGTAGAGAAGAGAAAAACAAACCGTTTACTGAGAGTCAAAACGTAACCAAAGACATCAGCCCATACATTTTCACATCCATTCAAGTATAGTTAGTCCCTTATTAGGACCCCACCACGCACCCCTTCCTGTGAGGGAGCTGCGAGAAGGATCGACACGGTCACGGTTTGTTTTGTCTTGTTTTACCGGAGGCTTTGCCTCTGCTATTTTCAGCTGACCCTAATCAATCCCCAGATAACCGAATCCTGGGCTTTCAAGAGCTCCATTAATTAGCCCTTTCGCTTCCTTCTGATTTGAATCCTTTAACGTCATGCTTTTGCAGTAAATAGAGTTTGAATTTTAAAACATGCACCTCATGGGTGCGACTTAAAGGGGAATATTTAATCATAGCTGTCTAAATGAGAGGATCATATTCTTTTAAGTGGTACCGGATGACTGCTAATGAGGATTCGCCGGGTCCCTGCAGAACCCTTTTTTTCGTATTTGTTTTATTTGGTTTCTGTCTCATTGCACTCGGAGGTCAAAGGGTAAGAAAACCCCCCATTTTAGTATAGGGAAGTATTTATGCAGAGGGAAGAAAAAAAAACTTTTAGACATCTACCGCTCAAAAGTTTAGGGTCAGTAAGATTTCATTTTATTTATTGGCTTGTTTTCGTGAAGAAATTATTTTTAATAAGTAAGCATGGATTAAATTGTACCAAAAAATCAAAAGTGACAGTAAAGACATTTATAATGTTACAAAATTCTATTTCAAATAAATGCTGTTCTTTTGAACTTTCTAATTATCAAAAAATCCTGAAAAAAAAAGTATCACAGCTTGAGCACCAAACCAGCATGTTAGCTATTTAGCTTTTTTGGCATTACAGGAATAATTTACATTTTAAAATGTATTAAAACAGAAAACAGTCATCTTAAATAATTCACAGTACTTCTGTTTTTACTGTATATTTGATCAAATAAATTACTTCTTTCAAAAAAGTTACTTTCAAACTTTTAAATGATTGTATAATATATTTAATCCATATTTTATAATAAATAAAGTGCATTTATTTATTTTATTATGAATACTGCTTCAAAATCTCATCAAACTTTATTTGGGTCATCTGTAAGTTTGCCATCTATCATAACATTTGCATTTCAAAAATGCCCCTTAAGTATAGCTCCCAGAAAGTTTCTAATAATTAATCTGTAATATGTTTGTATTTATTAATCTGCAATATAATGCCCAGACGTCACAGACCAGCAGCGGTCACAAGTGTGTGTTAGTGAACTCATGTTTACAGGCATCTGTGTGGGTCTCCTCTCTTCCAGTTTTAGCGTAAGAGGCACGTTGAGCCCCAGCAATCCCGGCATAACATAACTGACATATTAATTAACCCTCCGCTATGCTGTCAGTAGGAAATAAGGCATCACGACCGCATGAAGGCTGTTTTAGTTACTAGACTGACAGGCCGGGTAATGGGCATCCCTGCAGTCGCCATGTCACCTCCCCGCAGGTCAACCAGTCTTAGTCCGGAGGAGGTAGCAATCACATCCACAATGTAGCGAATCAAAGAGGCTGCAAAATTAATGAGGGAATCAACGTCAAGCCATGGGGGAAAAGGCAACATAAAAGAACCGGAAATGAGAGGAAATAAGCCCTCACTAATACCTCATCTAAGGAGATTCCACCCAAGTGGGAGGTGTCTTTTGTCAAAGCGCTTCTGCCCCGGTAATTGTTTTTGACCTTCAACATCGTCATTTTTGTGAAGAGAGCTCTTTCTCAGACAGTATACAGAACGGCAGGGCTGACGAGCTCAGAGATTTGTCAAAGCCTCTTTTGTGCGACGTGTATGAGCTCTGTAAGACCGTTGTTCGGTAGCATACCTCCGCTTTATCAAGAGGATGAGCCGCGTGGATCACCACTCGACTGTCAGGGTTTTGAAAGGACTTCAGGCACGCAGTTCGGGCCAAAGAGAAGGATTTCAAACCCGTTGGTTGGGAGTCGTTGTATTCAGAGGGAAGATTTTTCATCAGATGGGTTGTTAGCATGTTGGTCTTTTTGACTGCAGAATAAAATTGGGGATGTGTCTTGTAGTAAAAAAGTACAAAATGCACTGAGGGGTTGTGCATCTATTAATTTTTATTTGAAAGTTTGTCAGTTGATGACAGAATTAATAGCAGTTGATTGGAAAGTGTTATTTCTGGCCTAACAATTTAGACTCTCTTTTTAAAAACATACTCTGTAAAAACATCACTGGGTGAAATATGGACAAACACTGCGACTGATTTGTTTCAACCCAGCGGTTGGGTTAAATGTTTAACCCAACTTTCTGGGGAGTTTTATTTAGGTCAACTATTGCTTAAAAAGTACAGTATTCCTGACTTAAAATTTACCCAAAATAGGTTGGAAATGAACATTTATTAATATGTTCAATATAACAACATTTCTGAAATAGGTGAATAAATAATGATTAAATAATATATATATTTTTTTTAAATGGCTTATTAAGAAATGTTTATCTTTTGATTATTGCTGATGCCTCTAGTGTCTGATTTTATTTTATTTTTTTTTTACCTATTTTTGGTTCATTTTAAGCCAGCCATATAGTAATTTTTGAACAATAGTAAAGTTCAATAAAACTACCCAAAAGTTTGGGTTGAACATTTTGGGTAAAACCAGCTCTGGGTTGTATTTAATCTAGCTTTTTTAAGAGTGTATAATGATTGTAAAACTGTTTTTATTTTATTTTATTTTATTTTATTTTATTTTATTTTATTTTATTTTATTTTATTTTGTTTTATTTATTTTATTTTATTTTATTTTATTTTAGGGCTGGGCAAAAATATTCCCTGAGCTTCTCATACAAAAAAACACTGAAATAGCATTTAATAAAACACATTCTTTGAAGTACTCCTAATTTAATCTTATTAAAACCTGTAAAGTGTGCCTTGGATTTAAAGGCACACTTCAGACTTCAGAGTGAACTATTTTTGAGGTAATGAAGCATTGCCAGGGATCGCTGTGAAGCTGCTCACCAGATCTCTTGGCTGAGCTCAGAACTTTAATGGAAGCACACCAGCAATCAGCGGCCTGGCTGGATCACAGTGACAGAACATGTGGCCTCAGCTTTAGATGTGTAATTAAGGTATACGAGCTGGGATTCGAAGAGGAACTTTCAGAACTCTTACCACGCACCTCAAATGTAAATAATTGTATTAGCGTTTCCATTTGTATACACATTCTGAGAAATCAAAATCGAAAATGTCAAACACTGAAATTTCTTCAGAGCTTGTTTTATCGCATCGCAGATTTTTACCTTTTCTCAGTGTGTTTTTTATTAATTCCACAAAAACATCTGAACATATGGGTAAACACACAAAAGTTGAAGGTCATTTTAAAAAATAAATCAGTGCAAATGGAAATGGGCTTCTGGCTACAAAATCTGTTTGAATATTTTTTGGTTGCAGAAATAAAACATTAGTTAAATAAAGATTCCACTTTTAGTCACAGCTAAAATTCACTTATCAACATGGTTGCCAAGTCTGCAAAACAAAACTAGCCCAATTTTGTTGTTTTTTGTCATGGTTTTCCTCTCCGTCAGGGGTCCCCTCCATCAATATTGCGTGCAGAGATCACTTTAACCCACAGACTAAAAAACAGCATGCATCAACAGTGTAAAAGTAGCCCAATTCTAGGAGAAAAATGCAGACTTGGCAACACTGCTTATTAAACAAAACTCTCCCTACACATTCAGCTCCACATTAAAATGATGTCTTATTTGTTAAGATCATCACAGCCTTCAAGAAACAGCTTATATGTACACTTAAATTAACTATAAACCTAAACTTAGACACGTCTTATAAATGTACACTACCAGTCAAAAGTTTTTGAACAATAAGATTTTTAATGTCTTCTGCTCACCTGCATTTATTGGATCCAAAGTACAGCAAAAACAGTAAAAGTTTGAAATATTTGTACTATTTAAAATAACTGTTTTTTATTCAAATGTTTAATCATGTAATTTATGGTATTCCTTTGATTTTTTTCAAAGCTGAATTTTTAGCATCATTACTGCAGTCACATGATCCTTCAGAAATAAGTTTAATATTCTGATTTGCTGCTCAAAAAACAATTAATGATAATAATACGAATAATAAATTGTGTTTGTAATGCACCTTTCTTACTCTCAAAGTGCTACAGCATAGCAAAGCATAACAATAGAAAAGAAGAATAAAACACAATTATTATTACTATTGTGTTAACAGCTGAGTAGAATTTTTCAAATTTGTCTGAAACAGAAATCTTTTGTAACATTATAAATGCTTTTGATCAATTTGAAGAATCCTTGCTAAATAAAAGTATTCATTTCTATAATTTCTTTCCAAAAAAAAATTATACAGACCCCAAGCTTTTGAATGGTATAGTGTATATTGATACAAAAAGCTTTTTATTTCTGATAAATGCTTAGAATCCTTAAACAATTTACTCTACTGTTTTAAATATTGATAACAATAATAATAATAATATAATAATAATAATTATTATTATTATTTTTTTTTTTTTTTTGTTTTTTGTTTTGTTTTTCTTGAACAGCAAATCATCATATTAGATATTAGATTAAATTTAGCTTTGATCACAGGAATAAATTACATTTT
Source organism: Cirrhinus molitorella (assembly GCA_033026305.1). NCBI lineage: Eukaryota > Metazoa > Chordata > Actinopteri > Cypriniformes > Cyprinidae > Cirrhinus > Cirrhinus molitorella. The sequence continues at coordinate 22,089,552 of CM065122.1, read as the reverse complement.
TAAATCTATTCAAAGAAAACAGTTATTTTAAATAGTAAAAAATATTTCTGAATATTTCAGAATAAATGTAGGCTTGGTGAGTAGAAGAGACTTCTTTAAAAACATTAAAAAAAATCTTACTGGTAAAAACTTTTGACTGGTAGCGTATCTAAAAAGGTTCATTCTCTTCTTTGATTTTTATTTTTGTATTTTAACTGCTCTTATCTTATCTGGTATTGACATGCTATGCATATTGTTGACTTGTGTATGAAATGGCTTGTGATGTTCTTTATTTGTAAAACACTTTAAATAAAACTGTTAGCTATATGATTAAATGTTAAATATGACAGGCAGTGATTTTTATTTTCTACGTTTGATTTCTGAACTCTCTTTTGGTAGTATTTTTGTTGCTTTCCTGCTACTAATTAATTTGTAATTAAGTTATTGTTTCCAAATGTGAAATAGTGAGTGTTTTGTTTCTGCTGTGTCTCTGTCTGGCTAAAGGGAACATGACAAAGACCCACAGCTGTTCTTCCAGACCTTACTGAAACTCAAAGAACGACAGCTGAGCTTTGAAGTTTCTGTCCTGGGAGAGACCTTCACTGACGTTCCAGGTACATCATGTGCTGTGGGGATTAGAGACGGGGATATAATTAAACCATTATAATGTGATATTGCTTTTCTACAACAGTTCTTTCAGACAAAATGTTCCAGTTCGTTTTTCCATCCTTCAGCTGAATCTGTTTGCTTGCTTGCTTATTTACGTACTTACTGACTTACCTTTCTGTTTTGACTTTTCAAAGAATGATTTAGTTGTTTGACACCTCTGATGTCATGCACAAATGTAATTACATGTTTAACTTTGAAACAAATTTGTTAAGTACATCACTTTAGGTTCAAAGATCGTCTGTTTATTGCACACAGGCAACATTTTCATTGGCAAAATACACTCCCCATTAGTGGACAATTATGTTTTAATATCTTTCGGACAGTCTTGAGTATTTATGGCGTTGTGTTCATTTCATTTATGTGCCCACACACTCGAACGCTGCCAAAGCCAGACTTACAGGAAACACAATCTCTTATATTGAGATGCGAACTTTTATCGCAGCATAAACAGCTGCAGGACCAAAAGAAATAAACAGATCGTAAAGGTTGCTCATGTTATGAAATTATGTTTACGATTGCTCGGAAGGCAATCACACTGAAACGGTTTTAATCTATTTTGATTTTGCTAATAGAATCATATTATTGATTATTTGTGCCCTTCTCCATTTTACGTCCAAATTTATGGTGACCTTGCTTATTTTATCTCCTCACAAAATATGACCAAAACTTTAAACATCCCTCTCTCCGCTAATTACTACACATCGATATTGAGGCTTCTGTCCCTTTCTCCGTTCCTTCCCACTATAGACATCTTTTCAGAAGCCAAAGAACAGTTGGTTGACCACATCCAGCACTGGGGTTTCATGCCCAGTAAGGAAGATTACCTCAAAGCGCTGTGCCAAGCAGATGTCGTCGTTTCCACGGCCAAGCACGAGTTTTTCGGAGTAGCAATGTGAGTTTCATCTGCTGTCTGTCACAGAAATATGTTCTCTCCAAACAGAAAGTCACCACAATGGTTTATTTATGTGTATTAGCATAAGTGTCGATTGCTATTTTTATGAAATTTAGAAAAAAACATGTCACTTTTGGTGAATTCAGTCATTCATGTTTGTAAATTACCACAGAACTCTTTGTTTAGTTATGTGGAACAATACAAAATCAAAACTGATGCAGAAAGACCTTTTCCATCATGTCACATTTTAAAGTCCCCATGAAATCATAATTATAGTTTTTTTGGCTTTTAGTATAAAAATGTTACCCTTAACGTTATCTGAAAGCTAGTGTGCTCCAAAACAATGACAAAATTTACATTTAGAAAATATAAGCACTCAAAACTTTGTCTCTAACTTCCACCAATATGGAGCAACGATTTTGATGACATCACCTTGTAATTCAGCTTCTCGTCAAAATTTTCTCTAGAATCCAGTAGCCTCTTACACTATAAAAAGACGCTGAAGCTGTGGCTGAAATCAGTCTCTTTTTCATAGAATTTGTATTTTCTGTACCGTACGTTCAGTACGAATTTGTATGTTCTACACAGAATGCTATTATATACAGTATCTCACAGAAGTGACTACACCCCTTTTTGTAAATATTTTATTATTTCTTTTCATGTGACAACACTGAAGAAATGACTCTTTATTACAATGTAAAGTAGTGAGTGTACATCTTGTATATCAGTGTAAATTTCCTCAAAATAACTCAACACACAGCCATTTATGTCTAAACCGCTGGCCACAAAAATGAGTACACCCCTAAGTGAAAATGTCCATATTGGGCCCAAGTAGCCATTTTTACAAGGTGTCAGGTGTGAATGGGGACCAGGTGTGTTAAATTTGGTGTTACTGCTCTCACTCTCTCATACTGGTCACTAGAAGTTCAACATGGCAAAGAACTCTCTGAGGATCTGAAAAAAAGAATTGTTGCTCAACATAAAGTTGGCATAGGCTGTAAGAAGATTGCCAAGACCCTGAAACTGAGCTGCAGCATGGTGGCCAAGACCATACAGTGGTTTAACAGGACCGGTTCACTCAGAACAGGCCTCGCTGTGGTCAACTAAAGAAGTTGAGTGCACATGCTCAGCGTCATATCCAGAGGTTGTGTTTGGGAAATAGACGTATGAGTGCTGCCAGCATTGCTGCAGAGGTTGAAGGGGTGAGGGGGGTCAGCCTGTCAGTGCTCAGACCATAATGATGCACAAGAAAGCCTGCAAACAGTTTGCTGAAGACAAACAGACTAAGGACATGGATTACTGGAACCATGTCCAGTGGTCTGATGAGACCAAGATAAACTTATTTGGTTCAGATGGTGTCAAGCGTGTGTGGCGGCAACCAGGTGAGGAGTACAAAGATAAGTGTGTCTTGCCTACAGTCAAGCATGGATGTGGGAGTGTCATGGTCTGCGGCTGCATGAGTACTGCCGGCACTGGGGAGCTACAGTTTATTGAGCAAACCATGAATGCCAACATGTACTGTGACATACTGAAGCAGAGCATGATCCCCTCCCTTCGGAGACTGGGCCGCAGGGCAGTATTCCAACATGATAACGCCTCCAAGACGACCACTGCCTTGCTAAAGAAGCTGAGGGTAAAGGACTGGCCAAGCATGTCTCCAGACCTAAACCCTATTGAGCATCTGTGGGGCATCCTCAAATGGAAGAAGGAGGAGTGCAAGGTCTCTAACATCCACCAGCTCCCTGATGTCGTCCAGTGGCAACCTGTGAAGCTCAGATGAACTGTGGGTTGAGTTATTTTGAGGGGACAGCAAATTTACACTGTTATACAAGCTGCACACTCACTACTTTACATTGTAGCAAAGTGTCATTTCTTCAGTGTTGTCACATGAAAAGATACAATAAAATATTTACAAAAATGTGAGGGGTGTACTCACTTCTGTGAGATACTGTATAAGTAATGTGATATGGATGAGATTGTGGCTGTCATACACTGTCAAATGGGACTTTACCCACCTCAATGATTCTGGCCCAAGCTGTGATATAAACAAATGTTATTGGCTATTTAAAAAAAGGGGGCTGGGACTGCTGGATATGTCCCACCCTGCCTTCCTGTTTCAGTTGAAATTATGTCAACACATAGATTAACACTGTGTGTTTCAAAGCAATTCAGTGGACCTTTAATGTGAAGATTACCTTGAGTAATTCTCCAAAGCCCAAACAGGCCCAGAAAAGTTCATGCTGTAATTGAAAGGTTGCTTTCAGTCCCAGAGGCTTGCCCTATCTGGGGGTGTTTCACACTCAGGAGGGTACCGCATGTGTTTTGGAGGGAACTTTGAAAACACCACCCTTGATGTGTTCCGCATCGCCCGGATCAATATCTTCAGTCACCTGTGCTTGACTTTTGAAGAGTTTGTTTGATAATGCCCAGGGCTGAGGTAGCACTGATCCAAAGTACACTAGCAGGGGCTCGTGCCACACTGGGGAATTCAGTCACCCTTGTTCTGTACATTACATGTATACATCCAATTAGATGACTGCACTGATGAATCTTCTGGGCCGTGATATTGATTGGATGGAAACATCCTTTGCTTTGTGAGCTAACGGTTTAGGCTCGTGTTCCCTCTGGGACTCTTACTACATACGGCTGAGGTTGTTCTCGATTTCATTAGATCAAAGTCCAGTGGAGAGAAGGAATAAGGAGACTCCTCAGCTGTGTGTGTTTTACGTTTATGTCTTTAGGCGAAGTGAGCGTTCAAACACTGATTCAAACACCTGCTTTCGGCTTTTCTTAATAATGTTTAACTTTCAAAAAACATCTTGTTTGAATTGAGCTGAATAAGGGTAATTAATGCTTAGATGTTGCTATGAGCATATGATGAAAAATCGGTGAACACTTTAGATTAGGAAACTCTATTCACTATTAAAGGGATGGTTTACCCAAACTTCTATTAATTACCCTCATGTCATTCCAATCCCTTTAGACCTTAGTTCATCTTTCAGCTTTCTGACCCTGCATAGAGAATAACAGTACCATGTTCTAGGCCTAGAAAGGTTGTAAGGACATTGTTAATTTTGAAATTGAGTCAGATTCTGATTCCAACAATCGATTCTTCATTGTTTTCCATACTTTTTTTTCGATTCATGTTTTTTAGATTAGAGGAACCTCATTTTTCCATGACTACAAAATATACAGGTTGTAGAAAGTAGCCTTCTCATAATATGAAGCTTTATTTGTAAAAATTATGATACATTTCTGTAACTCTAATTGATTTTAAATTGTAATTTTGTCTGCATTGCTCAGCAGTGGACATGTGACTTTTTCAACTAACTTTTTTCAACGAATCAGACTTCTAATTACTATTAGTAGGCAAGAGGCAAATTAATGGATGCTTCTCAAATGCAATTCTCAAAAAACTGAAAGCAGCTCTGAATGAGGAGTCGATTCCCCTTGATGGGATCAATTCCAAAGACTCTTGCTTCCCAACGCCTCAGAATTGCTTCCCAACGCCTCGATTCTTTTTGGAATTGATTTCCAGACCTAATTGTCAATCTTTAACACGTTCAACGCATATGCATTATTTTTGTTTTCTTTGCACACAAAAAGTGGCATTATGGTTCAACCACTGATGTCACATGGACTATTTTAACAGTGTCTTTACTACCTTTCTGGGCCTTGAACATAGCAGTTGCGTTGCTGTCTATGCAAAGCCAGAAAGCTTCCAGATTTCATCAAAAATGTCTTAATTTGTGTGTTGAAGATGATGACAGCGTTATGGGTTTGGAACGACATGGGGGTGAGTAATTAATGACAGAATTTTAATTTTTTTTGTGCAAACTTACCCTGTAACTTATTGCCTTTTTCTGTATGACCATTTAGCAGCCTAAATTACAGCTTGATTTGAAATTAGGTAATTAAATAATTTATTAGATTTATTAGTAATATTTACCTTCATTTTTTGTTCACTTATCATGTTTCATGTCAAGCATGGTCCTTAAAGATATTGTTGTAACCTTCAAAACAGGTTTGTTGTGAAATAATGGCATCAACAGTCATTTCAACTAAATTATAAAAGCAGCAGCTATTTGTACTAAATGTAAATAGTGATAGAGGCTGTTTACACTAAGTGCAAAAATAGCGATAAATGCAAATTACAGCAAGTGCAAAAAGCAATGGATGCTATTACACTAAGTGCAAATAGCTATAGTTCTTTGTTAAAATAGCAGGATTTTAGGTTATTTATACTTCTTATTGCAAATAGTGGCAACTACATGCACCTTAGTATTGTAGTACATTATAAAGAAGTGTGCAATAATAACATATTGAGTGTAAATTATCATTTTAACTCAAATTATTAAATGGATGGTGCCTTATTGGGACAATAAAGCCCTCCCTGAACCTACCCTAACCCTACCCGATACTTTTTTTTCAACTTTTCGATTATTTCCTTCATTTTTATTGAAATGAAATGCCTTTCTGATGTGATATGGGATTTGAAAATGGAGAAACAAAAAGTTTGGCAAAAGGCAGATTCAAACCCGGGTCTATCACGTCAAAAACGACTACAGCACATGTTTTATTATCTACATCTGTTTACGTATCTATTGTAAATAGCCTCTGCCACTCAGGCGGGCTATTTGCACTTGGTGTAATTAGACACTCTGAATTTTAAATGTAATTTTTAATATAAGACTGGGACAAGGGTAAAACAATAACGTGTGCATAGTGTAATAGATTAAAAAAAACAAAAAACAGAACAAATAATTGAAGACATGATAAAAAGTTTCCAAGACTTTTAGGCCCCGTCCACACTAGTACGTATTCGGGCCGTTTTCGTTGAGGATGCAGTGTTCGTCCACACTAATACGGTGGAAAACGGCTCCAGAGATGGAATGATTTGATGCTGCCAGCTCCCACGAATTTATCTGAGTACGGATCTGATCCATCACTGTGTGGACGCCTGAAAACGCTGATGTAGGAGCTCTAGTTTCTGTCCTTATTGGACCACGTCACTGTGACTTGCGCCTTTCTGATTCGCTAGGTTCGTGACATCGGTCATGTGACGCTTTTGTGGGAAACCGCAAATAAAAAAACTGACAAATGCATCCACACTTATGAATGTTATATTGTTTTATTATTAATTTATGATATTTACACGCTCCCGCGTGGTGCATGCAAATCATTCACTGTCATCATCAGCCATGTGACTAGCGTTTCAGCGGACACAGAAACGTGTATGAATGCACATCGTTTCCGATACGGTGATTCGTTTTAGTGTAAACGGGGCCTTAATGTGGCTTTCATATAACAAAACAAGTTCAAATCTGTTTGTTTTAATGAAAATCAACCCCTGGGACATAAAAGTCCCTGATATTGAAGAAACATCCACTTACTAAATCAGTTTTGCTACGAAGGACTGATGACATGAGAAAGAGGCCGTAAGACCTCAGAACTCGAATCACCTGCTCAAATGCTTTCACCAATCAGTCCTTGCTTCTCATTGGTCAGCTCAGCACAACGCAAGGGGACTTTTCTCCACCGTGTTCTGTCCTCGTTATTGTGGAAATTAGCCTAATCTGATTAATTGTCAGCAGACGCCCATCCGTGCCCTCCAGAAAAACAGTAAGGCAGCCAAGCAGAATGATCGCCTAATTATATTTGAGATGAAAAGCCTGATAAGCATTTGCACGCTCACACATTAACTGCATTGACATGGAACTGACCTTAATCAGTTTCATACGACGGGCTGTCATAGACTCCAGCCGAGCGACTTTGATTTACTGTGTTCACTGTGAATTTGATCAGGGAACGGGATGTTGACGTTGCAGAGTAGGTAATACTACACTAAACCTTCACTGTCTGGTGTTTGCTCAAGGACGGTGACTGTTGTGCTTTTGTTTTCTTTTTCCTTTTTAGAAAAATTATAGCAAGGCGTTGTGTTCTTTTCGTTGTTTTTCTTCCAACTGGGTTATAATTTGTCAGAATAAAGAGATGTGAATAAAAGTGGATGTTTTGTTGCTTTGGTGCATCACTACTTTTAATTTAACATGGCATTTAAAAAATAAAGATTTAGCACATTTTCATATAGAAAACATTTAAACGAAGGTCAGAGGTCAGGACATGACCTTTAACGAAAACAGCTTGATCCATGATTCCTTCAGGATTGCACTCAAAAAACGAAAGAAAGAAATATGTATGCTTTGTTTTCCTATGTCACAGATCTGAAGGTCTACTGTTAGCATTCTATGAGCATCCATTAAATATGCAACAATACAAACCACTTTGAAACGCAACTTTGTGACTCTGAGGCGTTTCCCAAATCCACAGGATTGTTTGAGGAGATTTGTCCCATTGCTCAATCAGAATTTTGAAATTTCAGCCGTGAATGGCAGAGGGCTAATCGGATATTAAAATATGCATGGTTTTAGCATGGGAAATGAGATGAGGATCTGATGGTGAAGGGAGAGATGGATAGACTCATTAAATATTAATACTCATTCTACAAAATATTTAAACAGCCGGTCATTTCCACTGCCAGCAATAGGGGTTCAAATGAGTTGAATCAGTTGGGAGCAAAGTTTGCCCTAGATTGAACTATTTGATGAACTAAAAGCATGAGATAGTGTGTAAAACTATGTCATAGTTATGAGGTAGCATTACGAGAGTTCATTAGGTATTTGAATTAGTAAAATTATTTGAAATGCTTTGATCTGCTGTGATATTGATCAAGGTGTAGTACAAGGTGCCGCTTCATCCGGCGGGTGGTAAGTTGGAAAACTAATTTCCTCTCAGCCAGCTATGATGGATTTCTTCAGTACTGGCAACTGTTTTGGTTTGTTGTCAGCTTCATAGCGCTAAACTTCTGTGGTGCCGTTTCAGAAATTGCTAATTGGGAAAATGCAGCCAAGTCATTTCAATACATTTGGTCAGAATCTTATATGACGTAAATCTTCTCTTTCAGGTTAGAAGCGGTCCATTGTGGTTGTTACCCCCTGTGTCCGAAGGCTTTGGTCTATCCTGAAATATTCCCTGGTAAAAAAATAAATAAATAAATAAAAATCTTTCATTTTTAGGATTTAACTAGCTTAATTTCATATGCAAAAGGAGATTTATTGTCACAGGCAAAGCTGCTATGTTCAACTTCTGTATATAATGATTTATTCATCTTAAAGCACAATCGAAGAATTTGCCATAAACCATTCTGGCATTTTTATATAAATAAGTAAATATAACCACAGTTCAATAATGTACAGCATCACGCAGCATGGTGTCAGCTGAATTTTTAATGCTGAAAGTGCCTGCGATCTCATCTGCTCTTTGAGGTTTCTGACTTATCAAATATGTATTTTCCTCTTGTAGCAACATATCTGTATTCAACACCTGAACAGCTGTGTAAAAGACTACAAGACTTCTGCAAGCGTCCGCAATTAGTCAGACAACACGTTACTCAGGTAAACAATGCTCATTGCTGGGAATCAAATCAAGCGCAAAGACTTCTACAGAGAATTCCAACATGTTTAATGCTTTTTAGTCATTAAATACTGTGATGAATAAACATTAATCAAAGAAACTAATACATCTTCAGAAATCAAAAATGTAAAAATGTAACCTAAATTCTTTTGTGCTACAGAGATTATACAAATATATAAGAGTAATACAAATCAGTTAAGTAGAGCTCTTTATTGCCATTGTAGCGGTACAATGAGATCAATAAAAGCCATCAACTAGTGGGTTGTAAGTCTGTTCTAATAGGGAATAAGCAATGCTACATGCAAAAATTCTACTTTAATCCTGCACAGTTAGTCTTATTTTTCATTGGAAAAGAAAATGCGGTAACACTTTTATTAGTTAACATGACCTAATAATGAAATGCACTTATACAGCATTTATTAATCTTTGTTAATGTTAATTTTAACATTTACTAATACTTTGTTCAAATCTTGTTAACATTAGTTAATGCGCTGTGAACTAACATGAACAAACAATGAACAACTGTATTTTCATTAACTAGCATTAATGAAGATTAGCAAATACAGTAACAAATGTATTGCTCATGGTTAGTTCATGTTAGTTAATACGTTAATTAATGTTTAACTAATGAACCTTATTGTAAAGTGTTACCGAAAATGCTTACTAATTTTTTTGTTGTTGAGGTCAAAGGTCATGCATCCACTGTATTTTGCTACAAATTTGCCACATATAGAATTTTTCATGCAAAAAAGGCTACATTATAAATAATATATTATAATATATAATGTCACAATGTGAATTATTAATTTAAAGAACACAATACGTTAAATAAATACACTACACTAGTTTTTTTTAAAGAAGTCTCTTCTGCTCACCAAGTTTGCATTTATTTGATCCAAAATACTACAAAAGCAGTAATATTGTGAAATAATTTTACAATATAAAATAACTTTTTATTTGAATATATTTTATTTTTTTATTCCTGCGATCAAAGCTAAATTTTCAGCATCATTACTCTTATTTCAGCATTAATCTGAAATAAAAAGCTTTTGTAAAATTATACACTATACCATTCAAAAGCTTGGAGTCAGTATTATATATATATATATATATATATACACACACAAATATATACATTTTTTGAACAGCAAATCAGAATATTAGAATGATTTCTGAAGAACCATGTGACTGGAGTAATGATGCTAAAAATTCAGCTTTGAAATCACAGGAATATATTATATTTTAAAATATATTCAAATAGAAAACAGGTATTTTCAATTGTTTGTTTCAATTGTTTGCTGTACTATGGATTAAATAAATGCAGGCTTGGTGAGCAGAAGAGACTTTTTTAAAAACATTAAAAATCATACTGTTCAAAACTTTTGACACTTTTGATAGCGTAAATAAATAAGTGTTTGATTTAAAGTTTTTTTTTTTTATTGGCCTGGGTCCCACTTGGTGTCCAATGTAAAATAATTAAAATCTCCATCCTGAAGCAAACACATTAGAGAGGCACTGCTTTCTGTCAGACACTTCTACTGTTCTCTGCTTTTTCCATCTCTTTCCCTTTATTTTCTGACTCTCTTTTTCCTATAGGTGAACCTCGACGCTTTCTCTTGGGACACTCTGGGGGACAGTTTCAGATCTCTCCTGAGAGCCGACAGTGACGGGATGTTAACAGAGGAGCACATGTCGTGACGTGACCCCCAAGAAATACAATATGATTTAAAATCCAGCCTCATTGTGAAAGAGAGTTTATGACCCGAAAAAACCTCTCTACCTCTGTGCTCTTATTGAACAAAAACATGTATATGTGATTTTAATGTTCTCGTATGCCGGAAGACAGCAACTTTATATTTGCGGTTAATGGAAAAAAGAACAAAGTAAAAATAAACAATCAAAAAACCTGAAACCGCTTTCGTGTTGCGCCTAGGCGGGCCCACCTCATATTTCGGTTCATATCCATTTTTATCCTTTGTGCCGGAGGACTCCAGCCTGGAATTCTGGAGTCTTTGGTTCCCACTCCGACAGAGCGGCAGCCAAGTTGCGGCTTGAAACGTTGTGGGCTCTTGCTCCACCTGAGGTTGCCAGGTTGTGACAAAGTCCCCCGAGGCTCAGTAAAGGTTGATGCAAGGCTTCCCCAGGACTGTGGTTGAATCTAAATATGGTTCTTTTATTTTCCTTGCGTCGGAGATCTGGCTGAACGTTGCAACCGGGAACCCGCTGCATAATTAAGGGGGCATGGTAACTAGCTATTTATATGTTTTTGCAAAATGTAAAATCTGGGCAATCTAACAATGGCCTGTCAGATTTTCCATAAAGATGTAAGTGTCTGCTTTCACATCACAGCAATGCCACAATCACACGGCCCACTTCAGGCCTGCCAACATATGTGTTATTAAAAGAGGCCTGACTTTTATTGCGAGAGTTATTGAAGGATTCCTCCTCCTTTATTATCAGACATTCTCTCAATAAAGCTGCGGACTTTCTGCCGTTATTATTTCAGATGCATCGATTATTCAGGTGCGCCGGACGAAGGATTCGAATTAAAAGCTCAAATATAATCACGCCGCCGTCTTCTCACACGCATCCAAGATTAGTCTCATTACTCCTCATTAAGCAGCACTGCTTCCTTTGCAGCTCTTAGAAAAATAGTCCTAATATCCTACCTCCATATGTAATGTATTTTAGGGGGTCAGTGAGGTACTTCTGTGTCCCGTATGATATTTATCAAAGCATTATCACGTATGTCTCTTTTTGTTCATCCTTGTGTTATTTATAAGAAGCAGATGGATGCGATTAAGCCGTTTCCACCTTATCCGCCATTGTCAGATGAATTTGCCATCTACTCCGGGACGACCTGAGGTCAGGACCTAATGACGCCATAAAGCCTATAACCTGCCGTTTCGGCACAAAATGTCACCCCACATATAAAAAGTTAATAGCAACCTCTATAAAACTCAGTGCACATTAAACCATTTCATTGGCCTGTTGCTGTTTTCTCACTGATGGTGTTCTAGGGATATGAAGCTAATTTAATGCCGGCCGAATTCGATGGCAAAACAAATGGTATTAAGACTTGTGCGGTCTTCTTGTTTTTTCCCCCTACAGTTCAAGTTTGGTGTCCCACTGGAGAAGCACAGAGCTTGGAAAGCTGCCATTCACATTATATGACTACATTTGTAGAGATTTTCATCTCTGACAGGGGAATCACTAAAGTGAATTTGATCTGATACAGCTTCAGATATAAATAATTGTCTGTTACCATCAGCTTTGAGGTTAAATATGATATTCAGACCTTTTAATATTATCAGATAATCGTATCAGATACTTGGAAGTGAAGGTAAGATTACTTTTACATTTCTAACTTCACTGCTGCAACCACAACAGAATTTAGAGCAAGCAAGTCACTGCAAATGAAATGGCGCAGAATCATCACAGCCTCTGAAGAAACCAGAAAAAGGATTTAGGAAATGGAAAATGGAAATGGCACTTTAATGAGAACCCTCAAGTTCTGACTTGAGCAAAATTTAGTGGTCACAGTACAGTTTGAGCGTGGCTGTCACCAAATTAAGCTTTTTTTTTTTTTCATATGTATTAATAATGTATCTATTTTAATATGTTTTCTAGTTACTGTTTAATAACAGGAATAATCTCATCCTTTTAAGTCAAAAGAAGAGCGTTTTATTTTTATTTTTTGTTTAACCCCAACTGTATTTTTATCGTTCTCTTGAAGTTCAGCTCAGTACCGCATATGTAGCTAATACGACGCTTTAAACCATACTTACAACGTACTCTAACCGCACACATAGCCTATTACACCAATAAACACAAATATTTACTTAGCAAATTTGAATTTAAAGACTAAGAAAATTTCCGACCGTTGTGGAGAAGCTCAAAATGAGGGCTGACGAACCTCTTCTGTCTGCAACAGTCTTAAGGAGTTCTCGCGGTAGGTGATTTTGAGAATGTTATATTATTGAATTAATTCAGCACATTTTAAGGGGGAAATATATGGAAGCTAATTTCCACCAGGTAAGAAAAAAAATCATGCCTTAAAAAGTAGAAATTATGACAAATTAAGTCATAATTATGAGTTAAAAAGTCAAAATTAAGACTTAAGTCATAATTGCGAGATAAAAATTAGAAATTATGACTTTACAAGTCAAAACTGATTTAATGACTTTATAAGCTCATTGGTCACGTGGTATTGGTCTAATGATAAACGGGACATTCCAGAACTTGGCTTAAAACAGTTTAGAGGAACAAGTTCAGTACACATATTATTAATAAATCATAAAGATAATTTCGACTTTTTAAGTCATAATTTCGACTTAGTAAATCATCATTTTTATCTCATAATTATGACTTAAGTATGTCATAATTTCGACTTTTTAAGGCATGAATTTTTTTCTTACCTGGCGGAAATGGCCTAAAAACACTTGTTAATGTTAAATAGGGCTGACATTCTTCTAGTCGAGTATTAGGTTTTCAAAAAAATCAGCGTTCCACATATTAAACCCATTTTAAAAAGTCATAATTAAGCATAATGCTATTAAGAATTCACAAAAGCTACGATTCAATTAAATAAATATATGTGATAATATATGCGCGTAAGTGCCTGTCTGAGTGGCTACATTCACAGCAAATGCTGCTACATTAACTAACTTTCATTTACATGTGTATGGTGCATCTCAAACTCCATCTCTGAATGTTGTTGTGAGTTTTAGTTTATTATAACTCATCTGGAAACCCAACGTGCCCTATTTCGTCAGATTTGCAAGGTAAATCATTTCTAAACTTATGCAAACACAGGAGAATAGCTTTCTCAATATGCTAACTGTTCATCACGATTTCAAAATAAAAGCTCAAACCCTCACTCTGAGTTTACACGTTTGGATGTCCACATATTAAAGAAAATACAGTGGCTGTAGCTTTTCTATCATAAAGAAATGGCCAAATTAATTGTTATTGCCTCATATTGTATTTTAAGTCATTTTAAAGGTTATTGGTCACTTAGGTATATTTTTATTACTACAAAAAAATAAGTGTAATTATCTGATCACCTGATTAATTGTCAGAATAATCGAGAGATTAGTCAGTTACCAAAATATTCACTGGTGACAGCCCTAATGTTAAGTTAAATGAACAAATGAAAAAAAATTGTCAACTTAAAAAAACAAACAAAACAAAACAAAACAAAACACTGAAACAACGTCTATCAGATTATTTTGGTATCCGTTATCTATTTTTTAATAATAATAATAATAAAGTTATTCTACAGTTGTCAAAATAAAGATTATTTTAATCATAATAATAATAATATTAAACGCCATTATATATAGTAAATGATTTGTTAGGAATGGACTGTACATAAAAAAGGCTTTTATTTTCTGTTTGCCTGCTGCTTGATGCCAGTTTATTTATTTTAGTCTTTTTTTTTTTTCTTTTTTTTTCTTCACACAAGCTCATGTTGTGGCACACTGTCCAATTATGCCATTACCAAGGGGGAAGAGTGTACTGTTTGTGGTTGTACAGTACGGTTGTGTGATTATACCATTTGTTTATTTCTGAACACAGGATGAGAAGAAGGCCCTGGTTGAACTAACAGGTAGAATACTTCTCATCTTTTCACTCTGTGTTTGTGTAACATTGCCCTGGTCCCTGATCTTAAAGGAAGACCAGAGGAACGGATAAGAGAGAAAGAGAGAGAGAGAGAGAGAGAGAGAGAGAGACGTATTTGTCCTCGTGTGACTCAGTCATATGCTATCAATATGCTGCCATGTTCTGTTGGAGCCCAGGCTCTTTTTAATGGGGCCTGGTGGTTAGAACATGGCAGGCATCTCACAGGGACACTGTATTGTTATGCTTTCATTTACTTTTGGGCCCTTTCTTGCGTTTCTTTTTCTGTTTTTTGCGGACTTACAAAGACGCTCGTTTCCATGAAGCTCTGCCAAGAAGGATGGGAAAACAAAGTGTGGGGGTGGGGTGTGTGGGAGTTTGTCGGGGTTCGGAAAAGCGCAGTGGTCTCCAGTTATTACATGAAATCATTAGACGTGGAACGTCTTGGCTTACGTAGAGAAAACACGAAGGCCGCAGTTTCATACGGCTTTGAACGGCCCTCGCCCACCGACCGCATGGCGTCAATGGAGCTCTTCACACTGGTTACAATGGTTAGCAGACCCGATAATTTGTTGCCATTTGTTCCCAAACATAACGATGGCGCATATTATATATTTTGGTCCCACTTTATATTAGGTGGCCTTTACTTCTTTCTATATACTTAAATTAATCATTTCATTCAATGCACTTTTTGTGTACATACATGTTTTTACATTGTACTTATAATAAAAAAAAAACCCTGCATGTTATTACATTTATAATTAGACTGACCCCTTACACCTTAACCCACCTTAAAGCCTACCTATACCTCTAAACCTGTCCCTAACGTTATCCGTATCCCACTTCAATAGCAGCAGAAGTGTTTTGCAATAAAATATGAACACAATAAGTACATTGTACTTATTTTTTTTATGTGAGTACATAAAAAATGTGACCAGAATTTTTTTTTCTTTTTTTTTAAGACATTTTATTCAGAAAGAATGCATTATGCATAAATGTTTCTTAAAAGGCAAATCAGAACATTAGAAAGATTTCTAAAGGTTCATGTGACACTGAAGACTGGTGTAATAGCTTCTTAAATTTACAATATATTTATAAAAGATTACATTTTAATAATATTTTTCAATATTCCTTTTTTTACTTTATTTATTTATTTATTTATTTTCAAATAAAGAGATGGGGAAAAAAAACTACCCGAAAGGTAGTTTCATTTCTACTGGCAAGGTCAAAATCTGAGCAGTAAACAATCTGTGTAAAATACTGAAATAAATACTTTGCCTTTTTTTTTTTAGATTGTCACTTCACACCACACACACATTCCAAACACTCAAAATGCACCACACCTTTTCACAAGCCAATTCGATGGGAGACGTTAATTTTGCACATATTAATGAGCAAAGCACCACCTGCAGTACGACGGCTCTCAAAGTGTGAGCTGTGTTGCACAAAGCCCAGTGTCATGTGACCATGGGCTCTAGCGCAGAATAAATCTGGGCGTTCGCTTCATGTACACAGCAAATATCTGCCAATATTCTCCCCTGGGTTACTTACCACTTCAGTCCACCCACCCACACATTTTGATTTCTTGTTATTTGAAGCATTTAATGCAAGAATGAACTCTACAGCGTGGCCTCTCTGCTCTGCTTGGGCAGCTGATGTTCAATGTCTACTTTTGATCAAGGCCCACACATTTTGATTATAGTCCCATTCAATTCAAACAAACCTGATTTTTTGAATGTCTGTAATTGACCATTCGCAAAAATCCACCCCCTTTAGTGGCTGTTGCTATGTCCAACAAGTCATGCCACTCTCACACCATACATCTGTTCTAACATAGTGAAAAATACACCACGGAACAAAGAGGAAACTGACAACGCACCAGCCGAAAAGACAGAGCATATTACTTGTGGTACAAATGTTAGCTTTCAAATTTTGAACCTTTTTAAGAATAAATACAGTTTTGTGGCCCTTTAAAGGGTTAGTTTATCCAAAAATGAAAATTCTATCATTAAGTGCTCACCCTCATGTTGTTCTAAACCTGTAAGACCTTTGTTCATCCTCAGAACACAAATGAAAATATTTTTAATGCTTTCTGACCCTTCATAGACAGTGGGTACTACCACGTTCAAGGTCCTGAAAGGTACCAAGAACATTGACAAAACAGTCCATGTGACATCAGTGGTTCAACCGTAATTTTATGAAGCTGCATGAATACTTTTTGTGTGCAAAGAAAACAAAAATAAAGACTTTATTCGACAGTTCTTCTCCTCTGCTCCACCCTAGCACCATTATGTAGAGTACCAGTAACTATTTTTTGTTTTCCAAAGATGAATGAAGGTCTTTCTGGTTTGTAACGACATCAGGGTGAGTAATTATTGACAGAATTTTATTTATTTAAAGCACAAAATAAACATGAGTGAACATCAGAAGTTATTTTCTTTCAACCGCGGAAAGATGTCAATACACACCATTTTTCAAGTCCACCGAAGTTGATCTACTCTCCTGTCTGGTTTGAGTGTCAGGCAAAAATGGCAGATTCAGTGTTATGATTGGTCAATTTGGTATATTGGATGTATATTAAATATACTGAAATGCAGCCCCATATGTTTCATTTTCCGAACGTAACAGGCTTGCTCGGTAGCTTAGCCGGCACGGAATTGGGATGCGGAATCCTTGGGTATGAATCCTATGAAAAACATGACTTAAACAGGATTTATACTTTCGCCTGGCTCTGCAGCGTGAGCCTTCGCTGACTGCGCGCACGTTCCCAGACGGACAAGGCTTTTATACTTGTTCGCCATTGTACTATTCTTTGAAACTACAGGGGGCGACGAGGAGTATTTGTCCTCTAAAACCATCAATCACCAGTGAGAAGTCATTTGCTGGTACAAGACTTCTTGTGTGATGAATTGTTGAGTTGTCAGTGAGTTGATGAATTAATTTCTTTATGTACAAACAAACGTTTTTGACTTAATTCATGACGGCGTTTAGTATTCTAATTTGTGTATTCTCACCTGAGCTTAGTGCGAATGCGGCTTACGTCATACGTCGAGTAAGAGATCAGGGAACAAGCCAGAACTCAACTCTCTCGCAAACGCGTGTACGCCATTGCTGAAAGTCAGTGATTTGAGTTTATAATTAAAAAAATACAAATACTTTTTTTTACAAAAACCTGTGGATCCACTTTAAAAGATGTGTTCACCTCCGGAGGCACAGCGCCACAAAATAAGGTTGCACGCACTCAAAGTGACCTTATGCCAACACCGCGATGACATTGTATTTGCCGTGGACCCAAGCAAACTTTCAAGTCAAAACTGTCGTGACACGTACAAAACCAACAACACGTAAAATGACCATATGTAACACTCTTTTAGCGCCACTGTTTCACATCAAATATGTCATGAAACGTACATGGTGTTGCGTATTTCACATCTTGTGAAAAAGTTCCCACAGGTATGTTATTGTCATGAGTTCAGGTTGTTCCTTCCAGTAGAGCAGTGTACATCACAGGATGGATTTAAGGTAAAGCTTTGTCTGTTAGAATCATAATCATGTTTTTGTTTTGTTTTGTTTTGTAGTTGTTGTCCTGTAATACTTCTGGGCTGCATGTCTAGCATTGAAGTATGGCATGTGTAACTTTTTTAGGTGTCAAAACTTAATGACAAACTAAGCCAACCACGTTGAATACAAGATCCAAGCTCTCAGTAAACTTTTTGTGGTTGGAGAAAAAAAAAAACGACTTTTCAAAGGTTCTGCGATGAAGGTCTTGGTGGCCTGCCGAACTCGTTAAGGTCCCCGAGTGAAGCGCAGCTGTGCCAGAGAGGTCACTAAAAGCTGCATCCCATTTCACTGCGTTATTTTCAGTCGAGATTTAGAGAGACGCTCAGCCCGCAAATCTGGTTTATGTCGCCCTCCTGTTCCTCCAGTACCCCTTCATCATTACTGTTGGAGATGCCAAACTATGAGGGATCTGATGCAGGGAAAATGCTACAAGGAGGGATGGCTCTTCCCGTAATTACAGACTCTCTCTTATCTCTGGGATGGAATTAAAAACACATTCCATGCAGACAGTCTCAGCACTGGCCTGCGGGAAGCAAATAAAAAGAGACTGCTGTTCGAGAATTGGAGAGGACTTTGGCAGTTTGATTAGAAACCGATGTGATCACGCTGTACGTTATCTGACAATGCAAAGGGCCCATGGAGTGACAGCGGTTATGGAAGAGAAAGAGCAGAAAACTCTTGAAGGATGGCATGTAATAGGACATGAAATAAGGCATATCATAGTTTTTTTTTTACTTTTTTCAAAAACAAAATTGTACAAACCAATTCATGTACATCCATCATTAATAAAACACAATGCCACAAAAATACAAAGCAAATACCTGTTGCAACAGACTGCAAGTATGTGCTGCCAGAAAATAATCGCAAGCTCTAGTTGGCATCTCAGGTTTCTGCCAAAAAAAAAGTTTGACAAAAAACTGCCAAAAATTGCTTACAGCCAATTTGTTTGATCAAAAGCCATTTACAAATACTGCTTTATTTCCCTGTCACATACTAGCATGTATATCATATACAGCTTTTTGTTGATGTTTTGAGGTATGATACAATGTGAAATTTGCATTATACAAAAATAAAATATATAAGTTTATATATAAAACTGTAAATGTGGATCAAATTTTTTTTTCAAGCAGCAAATATGAAAACATCAGGATTTACATGAGCATAAAAATTCAGCCAACATACACACACACACACACACTTTTTTTTTTCTCTTCTCACTCTTTTTTTCAGTGTCTTTTTCCAGACTTCTCTGGGATCACTTTACTTGCTCTCTGGTCCAAAGATCTCCACACATTCAATGAGAATGGACTCCACTATTTGATTCTGGTACACCATATTGACTTCCATGTTTCCGGATTCAAACTCAGGCCACATAAGAGTCGGTCCAAACACGATGCTGATGCCCTGAGTCGACATCAAGTTTTGCTGTGAATTCATCAGGACTCTGTAAAACAGAAACACACCAGATCATTGATGCAATACAACAGGAACTTAAAAAAAAAAAAAAAAAAAAAAACATCTTGTGAAGATCTCTAATGGAAGAACTGACTACGGCGTACAAGTACAATCATTAAAGCGTGCACGTTTCCTGTCATAAAAACCTACTCAGATCGTCAGTGACGGACCATCGACAGGGTGTTTTTGAAGACTTGTGCCTGGTCTTTGGAGGCATCTAAGCGCACTTTTAGTGGAATCTCTCTGAGCTGAGGTTTGGCTGTGGTGGAGAGACAATCAATACTGGGGTATTGGAGGACTCTTAGAAGGAGCCAGATTGGAGCCCTCTGGCTCTGTTATGGGTTGAGGCCTGGAAAGGGAGGGAGGGATTGTGGTGGAGGGCTTCCTTCCAAGTTGTCAACGGGATCCTGACTAAGAGGTGGGAAGCAGGCTTAACATTTAGAAGCACACTTTGTATGGTTTTACCGCGGCCCAGATCTGAAAGGTACTGATTAGGAGCGCGCTGGGTTTACTGCACTCACGTATGCTTTACCGTAGTGTAACCGACGTCCTGTGCCATCTACGTTTATGGTCGCATCTATCAAAGTAATGGTCTACAATTATGCAACGCAACTTGATGATCTATAATCCTAGTGTTGTTGTCAAAATACTCACGCACAGACTTCCACAGTAAGACACGTTGGACTCGAAACGCGCTACATGTGACGTCCATCCGCATGTGTGTTACTGGGAATTTGGGAAGCCATTTCAGCTGAGAAACACAACTTAAGGCAGGCCAAGCGCTCTCAATAATTCCCCATTAATGTGTATAATTAACCTCGGCCATTTCGTTTCCCCTGTACATCACAGCTAGACGCTTGTCCTGCCATGAGCATTTTAACCTAATTAGCGCACTATGATGTAAGGATCCCGGCTGCCATTGCTAATGGTCTGCTAATGATCTTAAGGAGAGAGACTTCATTTCCGAAGAGATTTTTCAAAACATTAAATATGAAGCTTTTTGTCGAACCTTTTAGTGTTTTTTGGTAATTATGCCACTGTGACACCACTATATACATGACCCCACTCCCCCACCCCCCTTAACCTTACCATTCATCTCTGCTATCAGTAATGCCAGATCGATTAAAATCATGAAAGAAGCTTAATTACAGTCATTATCATTTTCAATTACACTAGTAGCACATATTGGGAAGAAGTGCAATATGATATACTCTGGCAGAAAAAAAAAAAGCCTGTGTTTTCACACTGTCATTAACAGAGAACCATGTAAAAGAAATTACAGTCGTACATTTAAATAGTTTATATATAAATGATATAAAATTTGCATAAAAAAACATATGCTTAGATATTTTTTTCAAATATCATGTCTATAAAAAAGTATGCATATAAACACAGAAGTGTATATAAAAACAAATGTAAAAAACAATATATATATATTTTTAATTTTTAAATCTTAAACTAATAAATATGATAACCCTTTATATATTTATATTATTTCATATAAAACTGTAATAAATAATGAAAATATACAAGCAAGCAGCAAGCAAATACATACATAGATACATACATAAATAATGCATTCAAAAAGTAAAATGTAAAAAACAAAAACTGCAGGACAAAAACAAATATAAATAAATAAAAATTACAGCAAATCAATAATACAATAAAAATACTACAAAGTAATATTGACTGAAATGCAAGAAAGAAAATAAATAAATAAATATTGCAATATTGCTTATTTAAAATAAAATGTAAAGAACGAAAACACAGGCACATGAAATATATTCCCAAACAAAAAAATAATAATAAAAATTCAGCAAATAAATAATACATTAAAAAACACTACAAATTAATAGGACTGAAATGCAAGCAAGCAAATACATATATACATGAATACTACATAAAAAAAATGTAATGTAAAAAAACTAAAACAGCAGTACATTAAACACATAAAAAAAACGCAAGTAAATAATAAAAAACTACACATTAATAGTACTAAAAAGCAAGCAAGAAAGCAAATAAATAAATACATACATACATGCATAATGCATATAAAAAATTACATGTAAATAACAGAAACAGCAGGCCATGAAACATATAAAAATACAGCAAATAAATAATACATTAAAATACTACAAATTATCATTACTGAAATGCAAGCAAGCAAGAAAGCAAATAAAAAAAAAATATCGCAATATTGCATATAAAAAAAAGTATAGAACAAAAACTGCAGCAAATGAAACATATTTACAAAAAAAACAAAAAAAAACACAGCAAATAAATAATATGGGAAAAAATACTAGAAATTAATATTACTGAAATGCAAGCAACCAATCAAAAAATAAATAAAAATAAAAAAATACAAATTGCATGTAAAAACATAAAATGTAAAAAACAACTTTTTATGTTTCTATATCTTTTTTTTTTTTTTTTTTAAATCAAATGCTTTACAATACATACATTTATTCATTTCATTTAGCTTTCATTTAAAATGTACATACAGTATGATAACATTCTATATATGCATATATACAATTTCTGCAAATATATTCTTTTATCATTTTAAAATCTTGAGTTGAAATAATGTCTGTTTTCTAAGGGAACATATTTTTTTGTACACTTCGCCTAAATTAACACTTTCAGTAAAGAAATTTGTTGATTTGGAAAAGGGAAGGATGCAATCTGGTCCTCAGTATCTGGGTATTTATGGCAAAATGCGCTCATTAAACCATCAGCTGACTTGGAGCCCGGTGAAGTTGCTCTGGTGTCTGGGTAAGGGCCAGGCTGTGGGCAGCTTGACCGGAGGTGACTGCGTTACGCTTGGTTGAATCTGACAAATCATTGATATCCCGTACATAAGCCGACGTGTACGGCTCAAGATGCCAATGGTTATTAATTAGCATCTCGTTTGCAAGCGGGGCATGACAGGAAATGGAGGATAGCGCACAATGCCGTCATTCCCCGCCTAGGAGGCCAGTGCTAATTGGGTCAGCCTAACTGGCTCCTGAAGAATCATGGGACGAATAATAAATTGAGGTGGGGTGGGGGTTACAGAATCGCTCCAAGCTTTAAACTGTGTCATTTTCGTGTTAAAAGACGACGGCCTTGACTGAACCTATAAAAGAAAGGCTCGCTATTATCAGAGGAACTTGGCTTGACTTTGATTTTCCACTCACGATATTTGCAGTTTGAGTATTTTTTTTATTGTTTAGTTTTTTATATATATATATATTATTTCCTGTCTGCAGCATAAAAGGTCATGTTCAAACTGCTGTGCGCATTCTGTTGCGGATATCAATATTCGCACAACGGCAGTTTTCCTCCATCTAATTTGAGAGACACCAAACATAGATGAGAAGAAATGTTTTTTTCTTGGCTTTCCTGATCAGAGGTTTCTCCAGGTTTCTTTTCCAACACAAAGACGAACGGAACCTTGAATTACTAACAAAAAACAAAACCTGTGGCCTTTTAAATCACTTGTGGTAAACGGGAAATATGAGCGGTGGTGACAAAACCTCCCACAAAAAATGACATAAATAGCACTACTGAGCAAGTGTACTGTTGAGAAAATCTGGTTGCCTTGACCACATCATCACAATGCGAGCACACAACTGGTTATTGAATCCAGGCTCCACGGACCAGAAGAAAAAAATGAACATTGGTTCCATGCGGGCACAGAAAGCACCCACAACAAAGAGCTTTTGACTTTCACCACTTTAGATGAGCCAAGTCAGCGCAAAATATAACCTACAAAGGCATGACAGTAGGAGTTTAGAGACCCACTTCAGTTAAGTATACCTGTTTTAGAAGTGAAAAAAAGTAGCATATGGAGCTTACGCATATCAGTACTTGAGTGAAAGATGCCAAAGCACGGCATCTAACCTCATTGTTCTATCTTCATCTGCAAAATGACTACATTTGTCTTAGAAAACAAATACAACGCGCAGTCTAACCTAATTCACTGCGACCGCACATTCCTTGCTTTTATTCATGGGAAAGTCATCCTGATATTTAGAGAGGGAAAGCGGTAGACAGAAACAAGTATGACTTAAGTGAGAATATAAAATAAACAGAACCACATCACTTGGCCAGGGTGTGGTGCCCACAAAGCAAAGCGCTGCGCTTTGGATTCGAAGCTCTCTTCCCTTTATTGCTCTAATAGTGAGAGAAAGGAGCAGCGGGAACGTCGCTGTGGAGAAGGAACAGACTTGGTGGCACTACAGGGATTTTCAGTGTCACCACAAGTTCCACTGTAACAGCTTTTTAGTAAGCAGAATAAAAGCTGAATGGATTTTCTAATGCCACCATTCAGTGAATTTATTATAATGCTTTGCCCTCGTGCCTGCGTGTAGATTTTAATACAGATTTGGAAATGCTATCGGTGATTCCCAACTATGGTGGTACTTAAGCAGGTTTGAGGGGCAGTTTAATGTAGATTCACAATGACACTGAAATATATATGCATGTACAGTATGTCATCTTTAAAAAAAGATTTGCGAGATGTGACATACGTACCAATAAGTAAATATCACTGCAGTTTCCAACAGAAATGAACACTAGAGGTGGTAAAACAGCAAGCACTTGTAAACATGTTCATACACAGTTATGATTACAGCTCCATATGTTTCACTTTCCAGACGTTAGCAGGCTTGCTCGGTAGCTCTGCCGAGCAAGAATTGGACTTTGGATGTGGAATCCTTATGAATCTTGTGAAAAACATGACTCATGATGAAACAGCTGAAGATGAGAGATTGAAAAACAAGCTAAAACGGCATGCTTGCGATAGCGTTTTTATGTCACATCCGCTTTTGTTCATACTATCGAGTAGGTTTAGGTGTAGTGCAGATGGTACGTCATTTTTAAACGTCATGGAGCATTACGCCTGTTTCACACATACTCCGTCTGCAGTCTGTGTGCGTTATGTATGTGGTGTAGAAGCAGCACAACGCATTTTGCTTTCACTTTTGATTTCAAATCCAAACGTGCAGCATTATAGCATTGTGATCCTCTTTTATCACAGCACAGTAATATAATCGTTCATAGATTTATTCACGTTTAAACGCATTAAATATAAACAATGTATTATTCAATGCACTTGACTTCTAGATTCGTATATTAATTTGCTCAAGCAAGTTGCAACGCATTTAAACACAGCATATAGCTTCCGTTTCTTATTGAAATTGGGTCTATCGCAAATATTTTTAATTAAAACTTACCACAGACAGAATCAGTCGGCTCTTGTGCCTTTCTTTTGCATTAAATCTGTATTAAAAGCAATCCTGCTGGTCTTAAATAACTTTTCTACCTCCACAAGTCCATCTATTATGTTGTTTATTTAAAAGTGCACTTTTCCTTGTTTTAAACCTAGCCAAAAAGCCACGTGTTGACTGTGAAGCACAGTAGACTTTAGTTATATGCATTTATGGTGTGCTCACTACATTCCATGTCAATCCATGTTCATTTTACAGGGTGCTGTCACTTTAATTCAGCACATGCAGCACAGCAAAAAATAGACTTGATGCAGAAACGATCGCTGCACTGCTACTGCGTGCAGTGTGAACGCTCTAATCCGTTAACATGGGTGCGGAAAAATACCCACCGCATACACACTGCAAACGGAGTATGTGTGAAACAGGCGTTACTTATTGCGCCACTCAACAGACATTTCAAGTCAGAACTGCAATGACGTACCATAAGTACAGGGTTGCCAGGTTCTCACAACAAAACCCGCCCAATTGCTACTCAAAACTAGCCCGTTTCGAGGGGGGTTCCCTGTTAAATATCACATTATGTGGTGTAAAATACAAGTTTTTCTTTTTCGGGGTTCCTCTGGGAAATTTGGATTTCAGGGGCTAAATATAATATTATTGGGGTCACTTCCATACATATCTATGGTTGCTTCAACCCGCGGACATAAAAAACAACCCGCGGCAACTGTGTTAAAGTATCCCAATTCCGCGAGAAAACTGCAGACTTGGCAACGCTGCATAAGTACTTCATCTGTTCTGGGGAAAACCAAACACTCTTTTATCGCCACCCTGTGGTCATTTCACATTTTCACGTCACAAAACATACATGGTGGTGTATGTATAGCTATGCAAATATTTGATTTAAAAAACAGTATTATTGTCAACGCCAATAGCCTCGCTCGCAGTGCGCCGACATACAGCGCTGTTGCGCTATGTTCGCCCCGAGTTCGAATCCTGGCTCGAGGACCTTTCCCGACCCTACCCCCCTCTCTCTCTCTCTCCCACTTCGCTTCCTGTCACCAATGATCTGTCCTATCCTAATAAGGCTAAAAATAAATCTTAAAAAAAAAACCTGTATTATAGCTATTAAACTATTTTTGTTATGATTTTAAATCAGTATTTAACCTCAGAATAATCTCAAAGTAAAAAGAGGTTTTTCAGTCTAATTTTATGGTGGCTGTGCTGTAAAATCGAATTATTATAATCTTCATTCAAGTGATGAAGGATTGTGAACGTTGATGACAGTAATCAGGGTTCAGTACTACAGTAAGGTTAACCCTACCTGCTTTAAATGTTTGAAAATGATTAACAGTTGAAAACATTCATTAGAAATTTAGAAAAGTATATATATATATATATATATATATATATATATATATATATATATATTGTAATACGTTTACAAATGTATTTGTAAATCTCATGATCTATACTGTAGGACAGGAGGCAGCAGGTTTGTGTTGTCGCATGTTCGCCCTGGATAAATTAAAAACTTGTCAAGCTTTATCATGGAATGCAGACCTAGTTTTCTTTAGCACATCAGACTCTCAGAATATCGTGTTCCTGTCTAGAAATCGACTGTTGTTCAATGAGTGTCTCTCTCTCAGTCACACATTAGTGTTTTCTGATTGGGAGACCTGGCATGGGCAACCCAACAGACTTTAGCACTAGTGCCAAAGGGCATGTTCCATTGGGGGAAGGGAGGAGGGGGTGCTCATCAATCTGAGATGAGTCCTGTGGCCCTCCTGTGCAGGGTGGTAAATGTGCAGAAGGGTAAAGTGGGATAGAACACCCCTCCTGGGAGATGGAGACTAGCCATATGGCCTTCTGGCTGTGCCAGTAACGCTATCATGGACAAGGACTTGAGCGTTGACACACGGAAACACGCACACACATACACATTATGGTTCATATTGAGTCCTCTGTTCATGTTGCATCCTGTTTATTGAGAACTTTTGTGTAGGTTTTCAGATTGAGTATTATTGGTTGGTCTCACTGTTAAAACATATTTTGTAATCTATGGCAATCTATGATCTTGTTATTATAAAGATGCGTCACAAACTTTCCATTTGTAAAAATAGGAAGTTCCCATTATAGTCTAGTCTGATTTTGTACTGTCAAGGTCAGCTAGCAGTACAGAGAGACTGGTAAATATCTTCTGAAATAGATAGTTGCCCCAAAAAAGAAAACTCCGTCATTATTTCCCTCACACCCTCATGTCAAACCTGTATGGTATTTGTACCTAAACAGAAGTTTTTCCATCAGTGCAGTTTTAAAAAGCGGACGTACAGTATTAAACAGACATCGTCTGACTAGTTCCTGAATAAATGTTCAGTTTCACAACATAGACAGGTGAAAAAAAACAAGAATTGAACAAGAAACCAGAATTAGGGTCAATTTTTTTAATTTATAGACTATAGATACTTGAAAGCTGAATAAATAAGCTTTCCATTGATGTATGGTTTGTTAGGATAGGACAATATTTGTTTGAGATACAGCTATTTGAAAATCTGAGAGTGCAAAAAAAAAATACTGAGAAAATTGCCTTTAAAGTTGTCCAAATGAAGTTCTTAGCAATGCATATTACTAATATAAAATAAAATTTTGATTTATTCACGGTAGGAAATTTACAAAATATCTTCATGGAACATGATCTTTATTTAATATCGTAATGATTTTTGTCAGAAAAACAATTAAAAAATAAAATACAATTTGACCCATACATTGTATTGCAAATATACTGTGCTACTTGTTTTTGTGGTCCAGTGTCACATGGTGAGCAAGGTCTTTTTTGATCGTTAGTGAACAGAGCGCAAAAGTTTCAGACCACAGAAGTCAGTGAAAAGTTTGCAACCTGTCTGAATTTGAAGTGCAGATTCAACATGGACACTGATAGGAAATTACAAAAATCTAATATTTAAATTTGAAAATGATCAATTTATTGTGCAGAAATTGCTGCTTGTGACTTCCAACAAGAACATAATCAATGTAAACAGTAGGAATATCAGACTACTGTCACTTTAAGAGCTGCCCGAATCCAATATACTTTTTCGCAAGACGCAAATACGTACCGCCGCACATACATAAACACCATAATCGATGTGAAATGTCCACTAAGAGGCACTAAAATTTTTTATTTTTCCCCCCACAACAGATGAACGTACATATGGTATGTTTTATGTGATGTTGGTTTTGTACGTCACCGCAGTTCTGACTTGAAATGTCCATTGAGTGGCGTTATAACTCACATGCTCTGTGAGGTTTTAAAATAACATACCATCTGCAATACACTTAAACCTACCCGATTGTACGAACAAAAGCGGATGTGACGTAAAAACGCAATTTTAAGCATGCCGCTTTAGCTTGTTTTTCGATCTCTCATCTTTCAGCTCTTTCCTCATGAGTCAAGTTTTTGACGGGATGACGGCCTAATTCCGTGCCAGCTGAGCTACCAAGCAAGCTTGTTACGTCTGGAAAGTGAAACATATGGAGCTGTAATCATAACTGTCGCTGTTTTATTGCCTCTAGTGTTAATTTCTCATTCACTTCCCAGAGGTACGTTTTCGTAATAAGACCAGGTAGACTGTTACACGTTTTCTTTCTTAGCTGTTTGCTTTCACATAAGACCTAAATTACTGTGTGTACGAGGATATTTGCAAAGATGGGCATATTAACACATACAAGTGTGTATTTAACCGTTTAAGGCCTATAAAGCAGCAAAAATAACTCTTAAAACTCTCAAAAATAACTCTTTGACAGCACAGAAATACTCTCAGACAGTGCACATAAATGAGTTCTCATTCACTGATCGCATTTCAAAGACTTAAAATCACTTGTTTTTAAACTGTAATGTTTAAAATGGTGTGGAAACTATGTTTTCATGACGATAGAGACAGCAGTCCAAAACCTATACCAATTAATTGTGCGCATCACACACCACCCATCTAAAAGATTCAGAGGCCTGTGGGACCCAATATTTGGTATTACGCCCCTGGTTGTGTGTACAGATGGAGACTTACCTCCTCAGGTGGTGGAATAGCACTTTCATGGTGTTGTGGTTGGGTTTGGGGAGTTGATGAATCAGTTTCTTAAAGGCTTGAATCTTCTGTGTGGGCTCCTTAATTTCTGTTGGCAGGGAAGAGATGATGAAATGTTTTGATTTGGGTATTGCTCCTTCATTTGAACCTCTAGGTTCAGAGAGAAGTTAATGTCTTTTCCATCACTTTTTCATTAACATAGCTCATCTAACATCAAAATTTCCCCTAATACTGGACCATTACCCTTTTCTCTATTAATTATAGAGACATGCTCGAGAAGGCCACATACGGAATATGTCTCATTCCAAACTGCTGACTTACCAAAATGCCAATATGTAATCGAACAGATTACTCCATTTATCTGATATTTCTATAATTTCCTTTTAAACTTATGTACAACATAATCCCTTTTTAAGCTGCCAAAATTAGCAATCAGCATTTAGTCTGTGCTTATGCAGCTGTGTTATGCAGCTATAACCTTTATGCAGTTATGCAAACACATTTAGTACAATTGCACGGTTATCTGACACCATTACACTTCTCAGCAAAATCGTTATGATTCTGTGCAATCACTTTAAAGTATCTCACCATTAAATTAACGCAATTAAAGATGTTCCAGAAAAATAACCCAGTCTGCCTATAAAATCAAAGCATAAACATCCCTATAATGCAAATTTTTTTCAGTTCGCTTTTCAATTCTCCTACATGAAAGCACATGCGAGTGGTGCTAATGGTCCGTAATAGTCCACGTCCATTAAAAGCTGTTACGCTGTAACACAAGCTGTAACTGGTGACCTCTTGACCCCACTGCTCTTTACATGTCAGATGGCTGATGACCTCATGGCAAACTCCTGAGAGGCACCAACCTGTGCGCTGACTATTCTACATCAGTGTCACTACCTGACCTTTGACACTTTGAAGCTCCCTGAACCCATTATGATGGATATAGTAATATAGCTGATTGTATTATTTCAAACACTGTTAGTGTAAAGAAGCTTGTGTGGTAAAATAAGTAAAAGGGTAATTTATTGTTGATAAGGCTTTCATTTGGAAGATTAGAGGGAATTTGAATCATTTAATCGATGCTTTTGATCAATATCATTATGGAACCTGAGCAGATGTTGAAATGGAGCTTTCACAGGGCCACCTGCGTACACTCCAAACTCCCTCAGCTCAGATTTCACCGTAACGGATTTGTTTAAAAGAGTATTAACAGACCTCCAAGATTATACAGCCACCGGTTCCTTACATATAAACACTACCATTCAAAAGTTTGAGGTCGCTAAGATTTTTTTTATATTTTTCAATAAATATTGTGCATATCAAGACTGCATTTATTTGATAAAAACACAGTAAAAACTGTAAAATAAATATAATAATTGTGAAATATTATTACAATTTAAAATAACAGTTTTCTATTACAATTTAAAGTAACTGACATTAATGTAATTTATTAATGTAATAGTCAATTTTCAGCATCATTACCGCAGTCCTCAGTGTCACATGGTCCTTAAGAAATCATTCTAAAATGCTAATTTTTCCACCTGTTTTTTCAGCCGTGATAAGTGGTGTTTCAGCATCTTTTGATGAACACACACACAAAAACATTTATCAGAATTAAAAATATTTTTAACTAAAACCATATTTTGTACTTTTGATCAGTTTAATACATTCTTGCTGAAAATATGTATATTTTTTAGTAATAAAAAAATTCTTACAGACTGTAAGATAGTGTACACAACTGAATACTTTGTATACACTACCAGTCAAAAGTTTTTAATGATTCTTATAGCCATTTATATTATTATTGTGAAATATTTTTAATATTTAAAATAACAAAATTTGAATTTAGTTAAAAATGTAATTTATTCATGTGGTCAAACTACATTTTTTAGCATCATTACTCCAGTCTTCAGTGTCATATGATCCTTCAGAAATCGTTCTAATATGCTAACTTGCTGTTCCAGAAACATTTTTATTATTATATTAATCAATATTTAAAACAGCTGAGTACTTTTTTCAGGATTCTTTGATGAATAGAAAGATCCAAAGATCAGAATTTATCTGAAATATAAATCTTTTGTAACATTATACACTATACCATTCAAAAGCTTGGAGTCAGTGTAATTTTATTTTTTGGGGGGGAAAGAAATGATAGAAATTAATACTTTTATTTAGCAAGGATACTTTAAATTGACCAAACGTGATAAAAAAAGACATTTATAATGTTACAAAAGATTTCTGTTTCAGATAAATGCTGTTCTTCTGAACTTCCTAAAATCTAATAATTTTTTAAACAGCAATTCAAAATATTAGAATGATTTCTGAAGGATCATGTGACTGGAGTAATGATGCTAAAAATTCAGATTCAAATTCACAAGAATAAATTACCTGGATTGGAAAATATATCCAAATAGAAAACGGTTATTTTAAACAGTACACAAATGATAAAATGTTACTGTTTTTACTGTACTTCGGATCAAATAAATGCAGGCTTGGTGAGCGGAAGAGACTTGTTCATAAAAAAACATTACAAATCTTACCGTTCAAAAACTTTTGACTGGTAGTGTATACATCAAGTAGACCAAATATGTGCATTTTCTGATACATTTCAACTAATATATATCTTTAATACTTTGTTATTTGTTGTAATGCTTACAAATTATGCTTCATATCACACTATATCATTCAAAAGGTTGGAGTCAGTGTAATTTTATTAATTTTAAAAGAAAACAATACTTTTATTTAGCAAGGATACTTTAAATGGACCAAAAGTGATTAAAAAGACATTTATAAAGTTACAAAATATTTCTATTTCAGATAAAAGCTGTTCTTCTGAACTTTCTATTCATCAAAGAAACCTAAAAAAAAGGTTTCCACTAAAACTGCCTGTCAATTTAAATGCATCTCTAGTATGCTGTTGACATTTACAATTTCATATGGGAGAGAAAAATGTTATTACACTGTTTGAAAAAAAAAAAAAAAAGAGGTTGGAATACACACAAAAAAGACTGTATGGCTGGCTTGAAATAAACCCGAAACAGGTTGGAAATTAAAAATCAGACACATAGTTACTAGGCATCAGCAGTAATGTAAACATTTATTAATAATTTAGTTTAACCCTTTAACTGTCACCGTCCCGTCACCGGGACGCCTACGTTTACTTCACCATATTTCAAATAAATCCTAATCTAATCATGACAAACTATATATCGTTGGAAAGGTCTAAGACTCCTAAATTTATATTTTACCACTGTTTTGTGTTACAAATTATGTAGGAAAAGTAATAGATTAATTTATGACAAGAGTGCACCTCAAAAAATTTACTTCAAAACAGGAGTTCAGACCTTTTTCACAAAAAGACTTTCTTTGTTGCCTTTTTTTCTATCACACTTTAGAAATCATAAGAAATTATATAACACTTGAAGACTTAAAATTTCAAAATTCATCCTTTGGAAACCATTTTAAAATCAGACATTGCATTATCATGGAAATTGTACATGAAAATCCTTTTACAAAATGTTTTTGTTCATGAATGTAAAAAATTACATTTGGATAGTGCTTTTTCATGTCTATGTTCACAATAGGGAGTGACAGTTAAAGGGTTAAAAATGTTTATAATTGAATTAATATCATTTCAATAAATAGTTAATTTATTGAACATATGAACAAATGTTTAGAAATGATTAGGTTTATTTAAGACAAGAAATATAGTAATTATTAAGCAATAGTTGAGTTAAATAAAACTACCCAGAAGGTTAAGTGAAACATTTAACTCAACTGCTGGGTCAAAACAATCCAATTGCTAAGTTTGAGCAAAGGTTGAAAAAAGCATCATGAAATGATACCTAGTATAACTGCATTGATTAACTATCATACTGAAACAGATTTGCAATGATGTGAATCAATTATGATTGTTTACACGTTCTGAGCAGAGCACAATCTCATCTGTCTTGCTCCCTCTAAGAAAACATCACTGGTTATTCCTACTGTGGCAGGCTAACAGCTACACCATGCTATTCATGGGATGTGCCATGGAAAGGAGCTGGCAGTAGTTATGCCCCCAGTCTACTGTACTGCCCAGGATGCCCCCTGGGCACTAATGGAGCAGATGTCTCCGTGTATACACCGCGCTGGCACAGGCTCTGCGAGCAGATGCCCCTGTCAGATGCCAGGTCTGTCAATTGAGCACAGACAGAGACCATGTTCTAGGACAGAGAGTGAATCTCTGACCCGCTCCTCTAGGTACCTCTAGCAGTGGGGCAATGTTTTGTGCCTTTTTAATGGAGTTAGCTATAACATCAGGGCTTAAAATTTTGCATACCATGCCCTAAACCACTAAAAACTGAATTTGAACATGAATTTTAATGTCAAGGGCGCATAATTAGTGAAACAATGTGTGTAACGAACTAGAATTCTTCACTGCAGCTTTCATCAACATTTTGTCATTTACTTTATTCAAGCAATATCTTTTTTTATGACTTTCTCTTCAAGCATTATCTCAGTGGAGGCCGTTAGCTTTCTTTTGGCTTTGACACTGCATGGCAGTCGGCCTGTAAAATATTTAATCTAGTCATTATTGCTGGCATTATTGCTGTCATTAATTACTTTGCCTTTGGTGGCTAGCATATTGGAGATGGTCCCTTGTCCTGTATTTTGGACAGATGGTGGGGACAGTGTCATTAATATAAAACTCGTTCAAAATGCCTATACCCTAAATCAGCATGAATTCACTATGGTAAGCATTATTCTTACAGTACTCTGATCAAAGGGGATTGCTCTTAAAATAAAGGATACTGTAGTGGGCAAAAATCCATTATGTGTGCATTTTAATTTTACGTTGGTAATGCTATTGTGAAAACACAAGAATGCAAACCCCTGTATAAAAATATACATTGTCCATTGATTTATGGATTGCTAGGGTAGGACAACATTTGGCGAGGTACAACTATTTGAAAATCTGGAATATAAGGCTGCAAAAAAAAAAAATCTAACTGTTGAGAAAATGAAGTTCTTAGCAATGCATATTACTAATCAATTTTTTTTTACGTTTGAAAAGGTTTTGATATATTTACAGTAGTAGGAAATTTACATGGAACATGATCATTACTTAATATCCTAATGATTTTGGCATAAAAGAAAAATCAAAAACTTTGACCCATTAAATGTATTTTGGCTAGTGCTACAAAGGGTCACATATAATATAATATAATATAATATAATATAATATAATATAATATAATATAATATAATATAACATTTTTTCAGCACAAATTTTTATTGAAATATTAGTACAACTTTTTTCTGGTATCTTTTTCAAATGTTATTTATTCCTGTGATGACAAAAATGAATTTTCAGAAACGTATTACTCCAGTCTTCAGCGTCACATGATCCTTAGAGATCATCCCAATATGCTGATTTAATGCTCAAGAATCATTTCTTAAAATCTACTTAATATTTTTTGTAGAACTTGTCAGACTTTTTAAAAAATAATAATATAGTACAATATAATAATTTTTTAGTACATATATTTATTTATTTGTTTATATTTTAATAGTGCAAAATTATATAGAAAAAAAAGGTGTATAGATTTTTTTTAATTATATAATATAATTAAAAAAAATGTAATTATATATATATATATATATATATATATATATTGGGAGCTGAATCTGGTCTATTATTTTCAAAAAGATTTTTTTTGTTATCTTATTTTAGGTATCATTAGTAATTAGTTTTCCTGTGGTAAACTTACAAAACAGGATGTCACTTTCTGACATTATACTTCAGATGAAACATTTTTATGTATCTAGGTATGCACATATGCGGCAAAGCCATTGCTACAGTGCACACTCCGCAAATCAAACTGAGACAATCATTGTTTTGTGAAAAGAGCTGATGTACAGTAAAGAATAGATGCACTTTTGGTTACAAAAATCTGTGAATATAATCCAATTACAAACAATGAGACCATCTTTACCGCAGTACAGCTTTGCTGCTCAGGATAAGCCCATCTGCGAGCTTTGTCTGCGGGCTTCTTTAAGCCCCGTCAAGGCAAATATTAGCACACTGCAAATAGTCCTGCAGGTTATGATTAAGATTTTAAATGTATCCCAATTGAATACTTTGCTTTATGAATAACAAAGTCTTAGAGGATCGGCGCTGTAATTTATTAAACATGAAAAACTTCTTGATGAAATATAGAGACTGGGAAGAGATTTATGCATTTGAAAATATTTCTGCATGCTAGCTTTGCATGGCAATGAGGCCACGTTGCACAAATGAGCAAAGCTGCATAGAATGTAAAGACTTGTGATTCACAGACCGAAGTTTGAAAGAGCATAACATCAGAATAGACAAACAATTATGTTATGACAGATGTACTGTCTGACGCAGCTCTGATTGGCATTGTTTCAGCACATTGTACCACTGTGGCACTTTTCACGAAAACACATAAAAAGTCAAGCTGGAAATCATACAATCTAGCTTTTTCAAATACGCAAGACGTGATATAACGATACAGTCCATCTGAATGAACTTTCCAGATTACTACACAAACGCTGGATTGTGTGTGTGGGCCTGGAGAACAAAGCCTCCATTTGTCAACAAGTATGTCTTCGCTTTGTACAACAAGGCGAGCTTGTCTATTGGACAGGTGGCAGGACAATGTCGCTAAGATACCAGGCAATATGAATAATAGATTTAGCCCATCGTGAGCCAAGAACTGGTGCCTGCCACATCCACAACAGGCACCGAGTG
Organism: Cirrhinus molitorella; assembly: GCA_033026305.1. Classification (NCBI taxonomy): domain Eukaryota; kingdom Metazoa; phylum Chordata; class Actinopteri; order Cypriniformes; family Cyprinidae; genus Cirrhinus; species Cirrhinus molitorella. The sequence goes on along the minus strand of CM065122.1, from coordinate 22,053,858 downwards.
AAAGAATGGAAAATTAGGCCAACTGTTCACCTGAGGACCCTTGGAAGCCCAAATGTTGATTTTGCGAGGACGTACATTTTAAATAAACATACAGATTGCAAACGAGCAAATGAAATGTTCTCAAATCGTGAGCGAGGGGGCCGTTTTAAAAGTCTTAAGCCTGAAGATTATATATTAATCGTTTGCCAGAACTTCCAATAAGCTTAAATTACTTCGAGCTCCACAAAGATTTGCAGAAGCAGTGTACGATTGGGCAGCTGTCCTAATTGAATGGATCCTTGTCCAAAGTACCGTTCCAGAGACCTTTACTTAATACCACCCATATAAAGGGCAGCCATGGTTAGAGAAGCTGTCCTCTTTTGACAGTGATGGACCAATACTGAAGACCTGAGCCACTCAAGTATCAGCTGGATTCACTGAAATTGCTTGTCAGTGGTCTAGTGAGATCAATGAAACAGGATGTTGGCCAGTTTCGGTAAATGAAATGTAAGACGAGCTGCAAGGTTCATTAAACCATGCCAGTATTACAGACAGGGGAGGAGCATAGTAACCTACATACTAGAAATCAAGACTTTGTGCCAACAAGTTTCATTTCCAAAGTCTACAGTGCAAACAATCTTGTTCACCGCACATTAAAGATGGCTCAAATTATAGCCCTGTGTGTAAAATAAAACAATTGACTTCCAATATTAGATTAATCTAAGAAATAAAATAGAAATTAAAATATATATATTTGAAAATTAAATTAATAAATTCACTTATTTTTTTGTAAAATAAATCTTGAGAGTTTCATCAAATAATGAGTCAAAAAAGAGATTACATTAAGTATAACTTTTGGTTGTTGAATGTTAAGTCAAATTATCATTTACCCATTCCTAAATTAACCTAAAATATTTAAATATGACCCTGGACGACAAAACCATTCATAAGGGTCAATTTGAAATTAAGATTTATTTTGAATAAATTACCTTTCCATTGGTGTTCATTTATTTGTTAGGATAGGACAATATTTGGCTGAGATACAACTATTTGAAAATCTTTAATTAGAGGGTGCCAAAAAAAAAATCTAAATATTTAAAAAATCGCTTTTAAAGTTGTCCAAATAAATTCTTAGCAATGCATATTACTAATCAAAATTTTTGCATATTACTATATCCAAGTTTTGATATATTTACGGTAGGGAAATTTACAAAATATCTTCTTGGAACATGATCTTTACTTAATATCCAACTGATTTTTGGCATAAAAGAAAAATTACCCATACAATGTGTTGTTGGCAATTGCTACAAATATACCCATGCTACTTATGACTGCTAATTGTGACTCATTCTGATTAAATTAGGTTACACTGACAAAAACAGTAGTACAGTAGTATGTTATACCGAAATACCCTCCGTTTTGGTGAGACGTGTTGCAGGTTGAGCTAATTATACCTCCTGCTATTAGGGGCCTTTTACAGTAATAATTAGTTGTCTAAACACTATCTGTAAGTGATCGGGCTCATCTGATTAATTGGATACAAGCAGTTTGCGGTACTCTGGCCTACATGCAGTGCGAGTAAATATTTATTAGCAATTTACAACATCACCCCAGGCCTGTTCCCATTCTGTCTCACGCATATCTCCTTCCAGTGGGGATATACAGAGGTGCTGTGTTCATAACGATATCTCTGCGCTTATTACAGTGAGCGCACTGGCCTTTTGAGAATATAAATCATTCATTGATTTAAACAAGCCATAGAAAATAAAATTGCTGTGTGTGATTTTATTAATATTGATTAATATTTTCTCAAACACACAGATATAGTGACTCTGTCACATTGACAAGGAAGTTCTGGAAACCTGTGTGAAAACAATCATGATTTCTGCAGTTCTGATTGGTGATACCACCCTAAAACCAGGAGTTTATAAACTGGGGTCTGCTGACCCCCACAGGTCCACAAGGGGGTGCTAGGAAGTCCACTAAAATTTTGAGAGAAACAGATTTGTGAAAAATTATTGTGAAAATTTGAATTGAATTGAAAGGGTTTCTATTTGTAATGTTATTTTCCTAAATACATTTGGTAAGACTTTACAATAAGGTTCATTAGTTAACATTAGTTAATTATTTAGTTAACATGAACTAAGAATTAACAATATATATACAGCATTTATTAATCTTAGTTAATTTCAGGATTTACTAATGCATTATCAGTAAATGCACTAACATTAACAAAGGTTAATAAATACTGTAATAAATGTATTGTTCCTTGTTTGTTCATGTTAGTTAATACTGCACTAAAATTAACTAATCGAACCTTATTGTAAAGTCTTACCATATATTCTTATTATTTGTTCTGGCATTAGTAAAATGACAGAGTTAAGGTCTTTTTTTTTTTCAAACAACATTTTGTCATTTTAATGCTTGTTAACATTAGTTAATGTGTAACGAACAAGTAACGGACAATGAACAATACATTTATTACACTAGTTATTAATCTTTTTTAATGTTAATAAAAATACAGACATTCATTGTTTGTTCATGTTAGTTTACAGTGCATTAACTAATGTTAACAAACACAATTTTAATAATGCAGAAGTAAATGCTGAAATTAACATTACGAATATTAAATTCTGTAAAAGTATTGTTCATTCTTAGTTCATGTTTACTAATGTAATTAACTAATTAAGGTCTTTTTTTTATGATGCTTACTTGCATTCTCCCAGTATAATCACACTACCATTCAAATGTTTTTTTAATCAGAACAAATATTTAAATAATGTTTTTCATTTAAAAAAAAAATTAAAATCTAATTCATTCCTGTAATGCCAAAAATGCATTTTCAGCTGTCATTACTCCAGTTCTCAGTGTCACATGATCTTTAGTAATCATTTTAATATGCTGAGTTGGTGCTCAATAAGCACTCGTTATTATTATCAATGTTGAAAACTTTAGATTTTTGTGGAAACTGGATTCTGTCATGGATAGAATGTTTAAAAACAGCAATTACTGAAACAGAGATTTAATCAAGGTCTGTCTTTTTTGTTCAATCCTTATTAAGTCGACCCCAAATATTTTTCCTTTATTGTAGGGCTGGATGCTTGCCATTAAAAGGTTTGACAACTTCTACTCCAAACTGCTCTTCTGTCATTTCTGTTCACAATATTTAGGTCCATAAAGCTGCAATTGTGCTTACAATGTTCTTCACTGCCTATTTGCTCTATACTTACTCTCTATTTGCACGCCCGTGTACGGCTTAGCACATAGTTTATCGCCGTTGTGCAGTTCACACGGCCACTAATCTGAAAGTGTTTGTTTTTAAACTAACAGGGCTTCAGAAAGGGAACAAGTCATAAAACAAAAGTGCAGGCCAAATGTTGTTTTAAGCACAAAGGTACATACATATATTTCAGAAGGTATATGCCTTTCAGAAGGTAGATTGCCCAAGAGAAACACACTGGCGTCAGCTGGACGCTCGAGGTGAGGCCCAGAGTTTGCTCTGTGCTGCTGGAGGGAGGTTACACGTGACACTAAGGCCGATCTGGTGACAGTTTCTGTCTGGACCACAGGCCCTGAATTTGCCCTCTGGCCTGAGAAATTCCCCCATTCCCCAAACAGGGAGTTTGAATGATCTCAGCACCTCCCTGTCAAAGAGCGACCCCTTTTGGCTGACAGATCTGCAAGAATGCGTCTAAGAGGGTCAATCCCAAATAGCACGACTCAACCCAAGAGCGGCGAGCGGTTTAGCCATCCGTGGCTTGAATTACAGTTAGCAGGACTGGGTCAAACTAAGCTGTAAACCATGAATGGAAACAACTCGATGTTGCTGTGGAATACTTGAGCACATTTTGATGATTCTGAAGCTTTACATCTCTGCGGGAAAGGCAATTAATCATTCCTTGTAATACATTTTAAGGTTCTAATCCCAAATAGTTGTAGCAATAACACTGATTTGCTCGTATCGATTTCGGTACTTACTAATGGCCTCCACAAATGAGTCAAAAAAGCGAAAGGGAAACAGGGGCTCTGGCAGTTCACGGAAAAACATCTTTAGCGCTCCGGTGATGACATGGATGTCCTCCCATTGGCTGTCGCCCAAGTCAAGCTCCTCCTCTGGGGAAAGAGAGACACAGTCAGAGAAGCCAACAGAGAGAATTAGAACAACAGTCGTTTGATGAGGAAATTAAAAAATGCTAATCATTATGTCAACGTTAATACGCCCCTTGAGAGCCAAACACATTGTCCTGCTTGCATTTCACTGCATATCAAACCACACTGAAAATCCTTATCAAACAATTTGCGGCGCCTAATACAAACTAACCACTTTATACCTTACAGCTTAGCCTTACATGACAATGTGTCAATTAGATGAACACTGATTCAGAAGTTGGCCTTAAACCAACCACTGATGATAGATAATGACTGAATTAAACTTACCTTGGTCAACTAGGAAGCGTAGTTTCTGGATAACGGCCAAATTGCCACTCACCCTGTATATCCCATCAGCATCCAGGCCTGTGAGGACAGGGAAAGACATCTGTCAGTCAGTCAGCAAGGCATGTGATAAAACCACAATCATTTCTTTTCAAAAGATCCATCTTTTGTGAGCCATACCTCGTTTTTCTACTTCCTCCACACACAGCTTTACAAATCTGGGCACTGTGGTCCTTTCTCTGTCGCACAGGGTCAGCATGTGACATCCAAAAACTCGATCTATGAAAAAACATGTCATTGAGAATATTAAGTATATAAAGCTAAATTAGGATTTGCTAATACGCTATAGTCAGACAGCAGATATTATTTTTTATATTTTTTTTACTAGTGGGTGCAGGACGCTAGTTCATTTATGTAAGTGAGGATAGCAAAATAAAGTAAAGTGTAACATATTTGACACTTTGACCTGACCATGTTTTGTTACATACCTTTCTATTAAAATTATCTGACATTATCAAGATTAATTTGTTCTGACACAGTTTAACTCTTGAGTTATTATCATATTTTATTACCATTTTCTAAACTATAGCGAATAAACTGATAATGAGTGTCTGAATACATTTTGGTTTGACTGTAATTCACTGATGATTATTAAGATGAATTTGTTTCTAGAGTCCTTTATCATTCTAAATTACCATTTTCGAAACTATAGCGAATGAACTGATGTTAGTGTGAGAAATGTTGAAGGTGTCTGAATAAATTTTAGTTTGACTGTATATTACAGAATGCATGTCACAGGTGTTCATTTTATTAATATAAAAAGTATCAATCATAATAATTAATAACAATGATACCATTAATGCAATTATTATTACTAACAATACTAATATAATAATGATTCACATTATTAATACTATAATAATTCTAATAATAGTAATAGAGCACTAAACTGAATGTGTTAATTTAGCATAAATGTATTTAACTTTACGCAGCATCTTAAAAATATTATCAATATAAATAATATAACAGTATTTATTAACAGTATTAATATAAAATAGTAATAACAATAACAAGTATTACTGCAATCATTAATAGTAGAGCTGTCAATTTTATATGGTTATTTAGTTCAATTAATTATAAACAAATACACTTAACTTAAAGCATCTTAAATTTGTGCATCTCATGGCATGAGACTGAAAAATTGTTTATGTTAATTATATGGAAATAAACAATATATTCACTTTACAGTGAGGTTCATTAGTATTGACATTAGTTAACACAACTAAGTACTTCTACAGAATTTATTAATCTTAGTTAATGTTAATTTCAGCATTTACTAATGCATTATTAAAATCACAAGTTGTGTTTTTTATGAATTAATGCACTGTGAACTAACATGAACAATGAACAACTGTATTTTTATTAACTAACATTTAAAAAGATTAATAAACAGTGTAATAAATGTATTGTTCATGTTAGTTAATACAACTGACACCTTATTGTAAAGTGTTAACTTTTTGTATTGCCTATTCAGTTAAGCAAAATAATGTCTTAAATTTGGGGCTTTTTTCAACATATATCTACAAGATATCTAATTAATCAGCATATTATGCAATTTACTATTTACTTGTAGATAACAGCAATAAGTAATTACAAGCTGCTTCAAAAATAATTACAGATTAAGAAGTGCTCGGTAAGCCTGCTTATTTAAAGACACATAATTATGGGAACTATAATGTAACGTGTGACCCAGGAATTTCACAGCTGAAATGCGCAGTGAAATGTTTCGAGGCGGTCATATTTCAAAGACGGTTCGCAAAAGATCAGAACGCTCAATAATGAGCAAAACTACAGTTGTCAGAGCAGAGGTGCGAGTGTCCTCTTCATTTGGCTTTCTGAGTTCATATAGGACCAGGCGAGCTGTCCCAGAGGCTTCTGGAACATCAAAGATGTCCTGCTCTCATTTCGGCACCCGCGAGGAACTGGGGGGAAGTGGCGATGTGCTAAATGCATAAATGACTGCGAGCAAGCCACCTTTGCATACAAATGCACATTCAGAGAGAAATATCAGGCAGGAGGGGCATTTCTAAATAAATTACTTTTAAAAGCGTTGCTACAATATGGAACGATCCTAATTTTGAGATGGATGTTTAGCGGGCTAGCTCGCCTTGGAGCTCTGCCAGCGATAGCTGTGTTAGGAGCCACCTGCGCTACTCCGTTAATCCCACAGTAGTTTTATTCATTCCCTCAATATTGTCCTCTTTGATCTCCCATTTACCCCCACAGATACTACATTAAAGGGGTCTTTTTTGACACCAGAGGAAATTAAAGATATCATTACCTACAACCGAGGAGTCCAAGTATGCTTAAAATATCCTTTAATGTTATGTTTGGTGTATGCCATGAATGGAATAAATTAGTTACAGTCTTTAAGAATTGGCGTCAGGGATTGCTTGTCGAACTGGTATAATGTGTAAAGGAAAAAGAATGTCTTGCTTCCATTTTTTTTAAACTGGGTCACAGTTGTGTTTAATATGGAAACATGCAGAGCCAAAATAAACTAATGTCCTAAGATTGCACATTCATATGTCATCACGTAATATGTAACCTGTAATTATGTAGCATGTAATTATGACTATTAACTGGGCTACAACTGGGCAAAGTTAAACGACCAAGACTAAAAAACGCAAGATTTTTTAAACTGTCAGCGATGAGCATTACATTGTAAAAAGATGATTGTAGTTTTAACAGATCCCTGTAATTCTAACTGTAATTTCCTTACTATATAGGTTTCATGTTATACAGTACAATATTGTTGAATGTACAGTTCTTGGAAACAAAAAGAAAAAGTCATTCATAAATTACATGAAAAAATGTACATTTACACTGCCAGTCAAAAGTTTTTGAACAGTAGGATTTTTAATTTTTTTTTAAGTCTCATCTGCTCATCAAACCTGCATTTATTTGATCCAAAGTACAGCAAAAGCAGTAACATTTTGAAATAACTGAATATATTTTAAAATGTAATTTATTCCTGTGATTTCAAAGATGAGCTTTTAACAACATTACTCCAGTCACATGACCCTTAAGAAATCATTCTAATATTCTGATCTGCTGCTCAAAAAACAGTTATTCGAATTGTTTCAGGTTTCTTTATTGAATAGTAAGTTCAGAAGAATTTATCTGAAATAGAAATCTTTTGTAACATTTTAAATGTCTTTTTCACCACTTTTGATCAATTTAAAGCATTCTTGCTAAATAAAAGTATTAATTTCTATGATTTATTTACTTCTATGATTTTTTTTTTTTTTTTTTTACTGACTCCAAGCTTTTGTATGGTATAAGGTATAATGTTACAAAAGCTTTTTATTTTAGATAAACGCTGATCTTTGGATCTTTCTATTCATTACAGAGTCCTGAAAAAAAATACTCAACTGTTTTAAATATTGATAATAATAATAATAATAATAATAATAATAATAATGTTTTTTGAACAGCAAATCAGCGTATTAGAATGATTTCTGAAGGATCACGTGACTTGAAGACTGGAGTAATGATGCTGAAACTTTATCTTTGATCACTCTAATAATTTACATTTTAAATATCTATAGTCAAATAGTCAAAATATTTCACAATATTACTGCTTTTGCTGTACTTTGAACCAAATAAATGCAGGTTTGGTGAGCAGAGGAGACTTCTTTTAGTGTAGATTATATTTATTTAGTACATTTTGCTAAACCATTACGATATTTATATAATTATGTAGTACCATGGCAAAATATTGATTCTGTGCATTTTACACATTTTGAATTTGAGCTTATTTTTATGTATGTATTTATTTATATTTATTTAACGTGACATCACATTTGATGTTTTCTTTTTCGTTTCTTTTTGTATTAAAATAATGGTAACGCTTTTACAACAAGGCGTCATTTGTTAACATTAGTTTTCATTTTACAGAGTTAGACTAAATTTGACACGCTGTCCTGTAAAGTTGTTTACATTTTCACTGTATTTTTTTACAGAATTATTACAGAAACCACAGCTGCCAGTTTTTTTCTTTTTACAGTGTAGTGTATGGAGCGCACATGGCGAATGCTTCACCTTTAATAAGGCCTTTCTCCTGTAGCGTTTTCATGGAGGGCCGTCTGGAGATGAACTTCTTCAGTCTGTTCTTAACTCCATTCTTGTCGGCGCTGTCTGAGGCGCTGTAATTCAGCTTGAACACTGTGCGGGGGATCAGAGGAGACACAGGAACAATGCTGTCACTGAACACTCGCCACATTCTTTTGAGGCTGTCTTTGTGCAAGTCCTCCTCATGCAAATAAGAGTGTCTCCTTTCTCCACACTGCTCAAAAGCACATCAGAAACACTACTTCTGTTGAAATATTCTCCGGCGTACGTGAACATCTCATTTCACAGCATTTACTTATTGATTCCGGCCAATGTTAGTGTCAATATTACAACATCTTCACAAGTCCAGTGATTAGTATGTGACGAGCGAGAGCTCTGAGCTACTGCCCAGTATTCAGTACAGTAGTAAATGAATTCTCTTTGATACTCATTCGGGGCAGAAAATGCTGCAATTATCAATGACAGAAGCGTTTGGAGAGTGTCAAGTAGCTTGTAATTTATAATAATGATTGACAGGGAGCAGACTGACTCCGTCTTACTCAACATCTCGACGGAGTTCAGAACAGCTGTATATAATGTCTGAAATTCAGCTTCTGTTAGTCTCTGTCTCATATGGTAAATGATGTAATGAGATGTGCTAACGTGTCTGTATTTTGCAGTTGTCATGTTAATGAAGGCGCAGATGTTCTGCTGTAACGCTGTCTCGCAGTAACCAAACTGCATGTGGTCAAGGTGCTGCTGTGCTTCCTGTTCAGATTGTGACCACAGCCGCGCAGAGGAAAAAATAATCAACAATGCATCGTAACGGTAAATTGTACAAAAGCATGTTCACATTTCATCCCAAAATCAAAAGGTAAAAACAAAAATTATATTTTAGCTTTTTATAGATATATAGATTTTATATATATATAGCCACATTTTGCACCATTGCGATGCATATATGTATGTAGTAACTTGACAAAATATTGATTCATAACAAATTATGTGGATTTTGAATTTGAGCTTTCATTATTTCATTAAATCTCATTCCTGTAGTACATTTAAATATAAATTACCAGAACTGCAAAAATTGTTTAAAAGAATTGTTTAACTGTCATGAAAATAAAAGATGTTACAATGCAAAAAAATCATAATGATCCTAAAATAGGGTTTATTTTATTCAACTAATCAAAATATACCCTGGTAAACAAGTAATATATTTAAAATATATTTATTTTATACTAAGTATATTTTGAATTATTAACATATTTACTGACATATCGTTTGAGACTTTGAATTTAAAAAAATACATTGGAACTTTATTTGGAGTACTATTGTGCATAATGCACATTTCTAAATTTTAAGCCTAAAATGTGTTTTAATGTCACTACTGATAAGGATTGTATGATCTTTGAATAATATCGGACTTGAAATGCAAGATATTTAATAGTTCCACTTTAGCACAATCATCTTTAGTTGGACTTCAACACTACTTCTGCTCAATTAAAGTGCATTAAGCACAAACTTAGTTGATCTAATTTAGCAGATTATAAGTATGCCAGTTTAGTATACCAAAAGTACAACTGCAGGGTATTTTTGTTAAGCACATAGATATGTAAATGTATTTGTAGTATGAAATAGTGAAATTTTTCACTAGGGTCCTTACTGTTTTCTTTTGATTTTGGGGTAAAACGTAATCAGAAAAGGTTTGGTGAGACAGAGTCTGTGAACAGACCATATCATCTGTACTGCTAAACTCATTAATATGAATATTAAACAGTGGTGAAGCGAGGCTGCAACCCTGACACACTCACTGTTTCTGAACTCTCTGTGTTGGTTGCCAGTTATCACCTCTCCCTCTCTCTCTTTCACACACACACACACACACACACACACACACACACACGTTACTCACTGATGGAGCGTCTATGTTCAGATTTGGCCTCTTTTGGTTTAGGTTTGGAGGGTTCGCAGGTTGGTCTGGACAAGCATTCTGTGCTGTTGGACCTGTGTAGGGCTGCTCTACCACAGCTCTGGCCTCCAGCTCCACTCGACTACACCACAACATCATATAAAAGATTCATCACTTAGATGCAGAAATAACATCCAAAAAAATGGTATTTGAAGTATTTATCCCAGTGTTAGATGATAAGTGTATTTAACTATTTATTTACCAACCCATATTTTTTAAATATAGTCCTTTAAATATAAGTAAGACCAGTAATTAAATTCCCCTATGAGTACATGCTAATGTAAAAATTTATAAAATGCTATTTTGTCATTTAGCAATTAACTTACCAGACTATCCACTGCTTTCTTGATGGCATCATGCCATTTACAGATGGTTGGAAAGTGATCTGCCTGCAGCAAAAACTCATGGCCATTTGGGGTGGTTATCTGTTTGTAAAAGAGGGTTGAAATTAAATTTCTGCAACACCGTAATTTCGTACCAAAGTTTCAAACTGAAATGTCCAGAGAGTTGCGCTAAAACACGTTCAATACACTACGGCAAGTTATCATTACATTGGTATAGACATGTATTGCTGCATTTTTATTATGTTACTTAAGGTACGTATTGCAGCTGTTCAGAATTCAAATATCCGGGGAGTGTTGCTAAATCCTACACCAAACCCTATTTCTATTCTATTTTATTCTATTCTATAAATCTAACGTATAGTGTTAAAAAATGCAGTGATACAAAAACGCATTTGTTGATGCAGCTGAGCTATTTTAACTTCCTTATGCGAATTTGAGCTGTTTTGTCGAACCGTAGTTTCACAGGGTTTGTACTGGAGTTCTTCACCTCTCAAGTGCAATGCCGTATCGCATGAGCTACAGAGCAAAGCTCATCAATATGAAGCTATATGTGATAACAACATTCAAAAGTATCAGATTTTAAATCACGCAGGATGTTAAAATTGTTTTGAAGCATAACATAATATTCTGCAAGTAATTGTGTAAAAATCAGGGTTTACTAATTTAAAACTCTGTACTAGTAAATCAAAATTTATGCGAAAAGGGTTTTACTGCTACTAGTGTGCAGAAATTTATATAGAGGCACATATTTCCAATGGGCCTATGCTGCACAAATACAGTGTGTGAACAGTCCCCTGCCAGTAACAGACCATTGTATTAATAAATTGTACTACATCCGAGAAAACGAGAAGAATAATGAAGGTGCAGTAAATGGTAAAACTGTTTGCGCTACAGATGAGGGTGTTCATAATTAAGATAATACATTTAACAAAACATGGTAAGACAAATCAGTATGCAATATCAGTCAGCAAAATCAGCTGTTTTGTACAGCTATAGAAATGGATAAGAGCAAAAGCCAGACACATTAAATTTACAAATGGCCGCGACCGCTCTTACAGGAAAAATAAAGTAAATAAATAAAATAAAATATTTCAAAAACATTTGTGAATTGTAACATGCAAATACAAAAACTTCCACAAATGAACAGCTGAACTGAAAGCTAAATGGGAGGATGTCACATGGACTTTTAAGTTGAAATTCCTGTGGTTTTGTAGGTTGGGTTGAACAAGGGTTTCTTAAAGTGAATAGAACCCTGAAAAATCCGTTATCGGAAAACAAAATAATTTTAGAATTCGGTCTCCACAAAAGTAATAAGCAACAACACTGCATTCAACATTGATCATAATAAGTAATAAGAAATGTTTTTTTTTTTTTTGAGTACCAAATCAGCATATTAAAATTAATGGAGAATAATGTGACACTGAATACTGGAGTAATGGATTCAATTCCAATTTAAGATATATTAAAATACAAAATAGTCATTTTAAATTTTTAAATATTTCAAAAACATTTGAAAAATCTTACCAAACTCAAAGTTTTGAAGAGTAGTGTATGAGGGGTAAAAATATCTCATCTAAAAATGCCATTGCAATGTCAATAATAAATATTGTGTGAAGATAGTAGATCTCAGGGATACAATTACACAAACACACAAAAATACAAGAAAGTGAGAAATTTCAGATGCACCAAGCCTTTTGACAAGCTATTAGTTTGATACCTGACTAAACGTTAGACTTATTTCTCGAGACTGGCATAACATCACATGGCACAGTCGCATAGAATAAGTGGCCTTCCCAGAACAATGCAAGCAAACACCAACGCTAAGGTCAGAATTGTCAAATACCGTTGCGGAGAACAGATTCTTGTTATCTTAAAGAGAGGTGACACTGCATATTTCTAAAACCTAAAATCATTTTAGAGTGGTCAGTCTCTAAAAATACCAGGCCGGATCGCAGATTACATTTCGCCTTCCCCTCAAACAGTCACTCCACATAGACGTCCAAAGTTTTTGCCCGTTTAAAACAGACTTTTCTGACTTTGAGAGAGGGTGGCAGGGGGAATCAAGCAGTCTCTTTGGGGATGGAGTGAATATAGAGGGAATGGTTAGGGGCACAATTCTTGTCAGAGTGCGTTTGCGATCCCTCTATTCTTCTGAGTGGAACATCCGAGAGAGCATGTTTGTTCTGAAGCTCCTTCTTTCCTGGAGGGTGCCTGCGGACATGACAGTAATAGTTTGTAGTGGGGTGGACTTGTTGGAGTCCTCGCTGGCGGTTTGAACGGGTGAAACAGATCCACTTTAATGAAGGATATTTGTGCTGCAGGTCATCAGAAACTTTCAAATGGCACTTTCAGATCTCTTTCTGGTTTGGCTGTCGTACAATGCGTGAAGCTCGCGCAATATCACTCCCCTTTTATGCAGAGTCGACAGATATTTTATGCATGTGACAACATTCTTCTTTCTCATTCTTTTCGGACATCGAACATCAAATGAACCGTATGACGTAGTGCCGCTCGACTTTGATTCAGACGAAAGCGCAGTGATAATGTTTCACAACCCAGCATGCAATGTATCAAATAATTCAAATAGCATTTCAAGGCCAAACCAGCCTTAATAAATTCAACACCAAAGCTCGATTAAGTTAAACCAAAACACATTTCATGTCTTTCAAAATAGCTCATCCTGTAAATCAAGCTGTTTCAAAACCAAACGTCGCACTGGTCTTTGATTTCATGAAGATTATCTTAAAGCGCTGGCTGATGAGTCATAAGTTTTGTTCCTGAAAAAACGATAATCATCTTTCCAACTACCCATTGCTCTATTCACCAATACCTCCCATAATTCATGCTATGCTTCATCTCTGCATGTGGTGATGTCCATGGAAACGAAGAGCCCATAGATGCAATGCCAATATTAGTAGTATGCACATATATTTCTTTGGACAACAAATCTTGCACAATTTTTACTACTGGGATTAATGATTTTCAACTAGAAGCATATTGTTTCTTCTTCTAACATCTCGTAGCTTTAACTTATTTTTAGGGCTGTCAAACGATTAATCGCGATTAATCGCATCCAAAATAAAAGTTTATGTTTACATACAATATGTGTGTTTACTTTGTATATTTATTATGTACATATAAATACACACACATACATAAAGTATTTAGATGTATATATATTTATACCTGTATACAATTTAGATTATAAATAAATATAAATATTTTATATATTTTATATATTGTATATATTTTTCCTTAATATATATGTGCATGTGTGAGTATTTATATATACATAATAAATATACACAGTACACAAATATATAGTATGTAAACATAAACTTTTATTTTGGATGCGATTAATTGCGATTAATCGTTTGACAGCATTACTTATTTTGTATTTACATTTTTTTTTAAAGAGATGCAAAGTACATTACTTTCTGCATGTTATATAATAAACTTTTTGCTTTAAATATTAATCACAACAGGACCTTTACAATGTAATATTTCTCCAACATACTATTACTGTCCTGTATTTAACATTGGTGATTTTATTAAAAGTGAAAATAGCCACGGATAGCCATAATCTCTCATCAATGTTGTTAGTGTTGTTAAAAACCCCCACAAAAATACACATTTATAAAAATGTTTTGAAAGAATATTTTGGTCAGGAAAATGGCAAAGTGGCAAAGGAGCTGATTGGAAAACTGGGACTGGTGGAAAGTTTTGTGTTGCACGAGTGGAAGTAAGAAAGAGTATAACATAAAAGCACTACGCTTTTAATCACACTGTTTAATGAGGAGGAATTTGAATATCTGGGCTCTCACTTTGACTCTTCATTAATGTTTAATTATGCAGAGCGGTACAAAGACCAGAATGCCATTTGTGACTTAACATTTGTGTTTTGCTGTTAAATTAAACATTAATTTGAAAGCTACATAAAGACACAACTCAACTTTGAAGCGCTTTAGATAGGAGGGTTAATTATCTCCAATTTTCCACAACTCCTGAGATGGGTCTGGGTAAGAGAGCTATCGGCTTCCCAGAGAAAACAAAAGCAAAATCAGAGAAAATGGAGGAAGATGCACTGCGTTCCCCTGATGCTTTCTCGTGCACAATGTTTCATTCAATGCCTCAGACTGCATAGGCCAGATTAAAAATATTAATAATAACAATGACAGAAGCAAAATCTTTGTAAAATGTTTTACGAGCGGGAAATATGGTTTCTGCAACCTACATTCGCCAGATTGCAATTTTAAATGAGCAAGCTATTCTCGTAAACGATTGAACCATCAGTCGTTTTGATTAAAATTGTGAATTGTAACATGCAAATACAAAACCTTCCACAAATGGACAGCTGAACTGAAAGCTAGAAATGGGAGGATGTCACATAGACTTTTAAGTTGAAATTCCTGTGGTTTTGTAAGTTGGGTTGAACAAGTGTTTCTTAAATTGAAAAAAAAAAAAAAAAAAGGGCAAGAACTATTTGTCCTGAGACGCTGCAAATCGTATGCTCTTGCTAAGAGTGAGTCATTTTGCTTCTTTAATCTCCTTTGTAATCTGCTGTCTGAATCTCAAATCCTTCCGTTCGCCCCATGATTATTACCGAATATAAAGTATATTGTTTTGTTATGATTACTGAAATTAATGCTCAATACAATGTAAGCTGCTTTGAGGGCAAGCAAATACCTTTCCCTCAACTCTCTTGCAAAGTGGTCTTAAGGGAAAAAAATGCATGATCACAAGCTTAGATGTACAGTAATATATTTCATATCTAAGTTCTTAAAACTACACAATTCTACTGGACTTACCAGGAGTGCCTTTTTATTAAAACAGATTTCAACTTAAAGGTAACAAACTTTTGTCTGCATCATTTATTTTTACTACTTTTACTTCAAATGTCTTTCATGTATTTATTTATTATTGTCTCAGATAATATTAAGAAAAATATATTTTAAAATCTATGATAACTTTAAATAAACTTTTTGAACTCACTTCAGTATCAAAATGAGTATGATTTATGATACATAAAATGCTTTTACTTTTAGTAATGAGACATTTTATTTATAAAATAAATAAATAAACAAATAGGGATGCACAATATATATCTATCTTTATATATATATATATATATATATATACATACATAAAGTGTTTTTCTAAATTATTGATCATTTTTATTTTGACCTTTGATTATTTTCATTAACAATATGGTTTAATTAAAAACATTTCATTATTGTCCGTTGCAAAGGCTATTATGTTTCATCCATGAGACATGCATTTTGTTTCTTTACACGTAAGTAATGTTGTTGAATGACTTGTTTGCATTATTTAGGCAATATTTTATTTATTTGTAAGGCTTTTTTGATAAAAAAAAAATAAGTAACAGAAGTATAAAATTAATTTTAAAACACACTAAAGTTATTAATTTTAAACTTACAAACGGAATAATATAAAAAACTGGATTTAGTTTTATCGGTCGACATATCGGATATCGACTTTCAAATTTGAAGAATTATCGGTTATTGTTATCGGCCAGCATTTTCATATCGGTGCATCATTAAAAAAAAATTATTTCATCACAAAAAGCTAATAAACACTAAACCTAATTTGAGATGTGGTAAAAAAAAAAAAAAAACGGTGAGTGAAAAGTGTTTTAAACAAGTAGTTGTGACTGAATTCACTGAAAAAGTTGTTCATATCTTTACATTTTAGTCATCTGGAGACAAAGAAACTATGTCAACCTTAAAGGAATAGTTTATCCAAAAAATAAAAAAGCTAAATAATTTTGAAGAACCAAACAGTTGTTGGTCCTTATTGACTTCCATAGTAGGGAAAGAAATGCTATAAAGGTCAGTGGGGACATCTACTATTTGATTACCAGCATTCTTCAGAATATCTTCTTTTATGTTCAACAAGAAAAATAAACCTCATACAGGTTTGAAAAGACATTAGGGTGAATAAATGATGACAAAATGTTAAGTACTTTTTAATTTTAAGCACTTTTTAAAGACTGAAACTTCCAACTGCATTGTTCTAACATTGCTCGCAAGTCGTAAATACGCTACGTCTTTAGCCTGCAATGTCATTTGGATCAAATATATTTTGATAGAAATGACAACAAAGTCCGGCGTTGAGTGTCCCACTGCTGTGACAGTCAGGTTAAGGCTGTTTACATGCACCACAATGAGTGACAATCTAAACAACATCCTGTAATTAGATAATACATCACTTCATTAGCTCAATTCTGTAAAGTGTCCTTTCCAGAGCACAATACTTAGTGGTCCTTCTAGGCAAGCCATTTGAAGCATCAGATCTGTCCTGCTCACTGTAGGCCTGTCAGTCTGTCATAATCAGCAGTAAACATGCCCGAAAGGTGCAGTTTACATGAGACACAAGATGTGACAGTGCCTGGCCAAAGATCTTCACTTCCACGGACAGTTCAGAAGATGGCGTATGGACACGAACCACATGCTATTTATCACAATGCCTATAAACACTGCAATAGCCTCCAATGGCCTCATTCCAAACAGTGCAAATTGGTTTATAATTGCTGCTTATTCTCTGCCCACTTTTTGAGGAAGGATTTATTTGTTCATTTATATTTGCTCTGTCTGACCGACCTCAGTCCTCAGTCAAGATTTGTTGCTTTAAATCATGTTCAAAGTTACACTGCATGCTTTCAAACTGTAATGTTATCCGCTTATAGTTAATAGTTGTAGTTTATGATACACACAAAGGGGAAAATGTAAAACTACAGGTGAAAGGACAGTGTGACGGTTTGAGTTTTAGCTCCGCTGTCTCTCCAGCTTGACACCACATGCCGGCATATGATATTTCAATCAGCCTCAGATGTTTCCTCTTGATTCTCAAACACTCATGCCAGGCACCTATTGTCAATAATACGAGACAGTTGTAAGGTCTTAGTGCAGTCGCTTTTGTGTAAGAGGATTGCTGGATTTGATAGTCTTTTTCACGCAGGTGACGCAAGCGCGGACACGATGACACTTGGATTTCCATTCTCTGACTTTTTTGTTTCCTGCTGTACTGAAAACCGATAGGCTGTGCGGGACAGTTCTTTGGTTTTCAGGATGAATGTTTCTGAAGATAGTACTTTTCCGTTGGTTGTTTAGTACAAGGAAAATAATGTGTATTTGCTCTTGTTTCTTCCAGGTAAGATGTAATGCATTCATTTACCTCAAAATGTAAATTCTGTCATCATTTACTCTCTCCATTATGTATTTCAAAACCTGTGTAACGTTCTATCAGCTGCAGAAAACAAAAGAATATATATATTTTTTTTTACAATGTTTCAACTGTTTTTGTCTATACAATGTGTCAGTGGGGCCCAAAAGACAAAATATCTTCTTTTGTTTTCCACAGCAGAAAGAAAGTCATACAGGTTTGGAACCAGTGTTAAAAATGTTAAGTAATTTAAATAAAACCAGTCATAAGTAGCACAGGTATATTTGTAGCAATAGCCAACAATACATTGTATGGGTCGAAATCATTCATTTTTAAGTAAAGATCATGTTCCATGAAGATATTTTGTACATTTCCTACTGTAAATATATAAAAACTTAATTTTTGATTAGTAATATGCATTGCTAAGAACTTCATTTGGACAACTTTTTTTTTTTTGTCTTGCCCAAATATTGTCATATCCTAACAAACCATACATCAGTGGCATAAATCTCATAAATCTTGTATAAATGATTGAAATCTTTGTTTCAAAAAATGTACCCTTATGACTGGTTTTGTGGTCAAGGATCATAAATATTAGATGAAAAATGTATGCTCAAACTTAAATTAACGTTAAATGGAAATATATACAAATAACAAAAAGTAATACAAATAACAAAGGGACCTAACAAAATGACTAAAACCTACACTAACATTTAAAAAAAGACCTGAAAATATACAAATAAAAAAGTCATTTAAATTATGTAAAATACACTATAATACACTACTCTTTTTCAAATAAAGGTAAGTAAATGATGGCAAAGTTCATATTTTTGGGTGAAATATGCCTTTGAGACTCCACAATGGTCAAATTAGAAATGCAGGATCCCGATTTTAGTTCTGTGTTAAGTTTAATGTGGTTTAGAGAAATGTGTATATGTGAGTCTATACATGCTAGAATCAGTAGTTTCAGTGGTCTTTCTTTTAAAGAAACATGGTGTTCTCAGCAGCTCTAGAGTTTCATTTGTATGTAGGAAAACAGATTCAGTTTTGCGGGAGCCTTGAAAGTGATAAATGCATATGGCTCCCTGGGTTCATAACCCTTTTAAATGAACCAGAAAGGCTGTGTGAGTCAAACCACTAAACAACAGTGTGATGAGAATTTCTAGTGAAGGAGATTCTTAGTTGAGGAACAGAATAAGTGCAGCTTGATTTTTACTTACTACGTGACATAAATGACAACAGAATTAATCATTTCTGATATATTACTGTTCAAAAGTTTGGGGTCAGTAGGATTTTTTTTGTATAGAACAAACACATTACATTGATCAAAAATGACAGTTATAATCCTTCAAAAGTTACTGTTAAAAAAAAAATGCAAAACTTTATATATATGTTATAGAATCCTTGAAAAAAAAAAAAACATCTTTGTTTTCAATGATAATAAGCAGCAGATCAGCACAATAGAATGATGTTTGAAGGATCATGTGACTCTGCCGACTGGAGTAATGATGCATCACAGAAAAAAATGACTAACAATTTAATATTTTTAAATTGAAAAAATATTTCACAACATTACCGTTTTATTTGTATTAGTGATTAAATAACTGAAGCCTTAGTGAGTATTAGAGACTTATTTCAAAAACAAAAAAACAAACAAAAAATCTTACAGACCCCAAACTTTTGAACAGTAGTGCATGTCCAAGGCAAAGGGTATATTCTGTGCACAATTTCTAAATTTATGGCTATTTTAAATGTTAATTTGAACAAAAGCTACATTCAGCACCTCCGACGTCGTGATTGCGATTCCAAACTGCTAAATTTCAACTGATAAATGCTGTAATCCTGGTATTAGCAGAGATATAAGGATCTGCACCAGCATTTAAGGTTAATATCAGCAGTGACAGAAGCACAAAAAGGAATGAAAGTCAACTCCAGATGCTTAAGACACTGATCAAAACCTCCAATGAAAGAACGTGAACTTCCTTAATCACAACTATCCCTCATCTGACACAAGTGTTTTGTCCTGCTCTAAGCCGGGCAGATCTTCGAGACCTCGGCTGAATGCCTCACAGATTGCAAATCTGACTCTCCACGCTGCTGAATTAACGAGCCTCCACACTAATTTCTAATCCCGGTTGAGGTTGATTGACAGCGGTGGCAGACTACGAAATGGCTTGGTACCGTCATTACAAGCACTTTTTCTGTGTGAGAGTTTGGGATTATTTAAGATTACTGTTTAATGCCTTTTTAATCTCTCCTGCAGAAAAAAAAAGATTTCTGGGCAAAATACTGGACAGCAAGTACAGTGGCAGCGATAAGATATTATAAAGTGCGCGATGAGATCGGAAATCGTCTTTTTATCCTCGCTTTGCCTCATTATGTGAGCTAACTCTGCTATCAGTTTATTGATAAGCGTTTGGCGCACTCACTAACCGAAAGATTATCTCGCTGTACATAAATCCTAATGAAAAGTCTTTATGATAACAATGACTGGACAGAAATGTCAGGAAATGCTTTAAGGAACTTCGAATCCTGAAAGATCAATCCAGTCACTGTGTGCAGATAAAAGATGGTGTATGCTGCCAACCAAAAGTTTTAAACAGTAAGATTTTTAATGTTTTTTTAGAGAAGTCTCTTCTGCTCACCAAGCCTGCATTTATTTGATTTAAAGTACAGCAAAAACAGTAAAAAAAAATGTAAAATAATTTTACTATTTAAAATAACTGTTTTCTATTTGAATATATTTTAAAATGTAATTTAGTTTTGTGATTTTAAAGCTGAATTTTTAGCATCATTACTCCAGTCACGATCCTTCAGAAATCCTTTCATTTACTATTATTATTATTATGTTGAAAACAGCTGAGTAGATTTTTTTTCAGGTTTTTTTGATGAATAGAAAGTTCAAAAGAAACAGCTTTCATCTGAAATGGTAATCTTTTGTAACATTGTTAAAGTCTTTATCATCACTTTTGATCAAATAAAAGCATCCTCACTAAATAAAGGTACTTTCATTTCTATAATTTCTTTCTTTTTTTTCTTTTTTTTTACTGACTCCAAGCTTTTGAATGGTATAGTGAATAATGTTTAGAATGATTTCTGAAGGATCCTCTGAAAATGTAACTTTGATCACAGAAATAAATTACATTTTAAAATATATTCAAATATAATAAAAATATTTCAAAATTGTACTGGTTTTGCTGTACTTTAGATCAAATTAATGCAGGCTCGGTGAGCAGAAGAGACTTCTTTAAAAAACATTAGAAATCTTACTGTTCAAAAACTTTTGACTGGTTGTGTTTATTTTCTCTTGAAGGTTTTTTAGGAGGTTTTCAATCCCTTAAGACTTCATAAATGTAATGAGCACTTGGTTAGGCTGTGATCTTACAAAGTTTGAGATTATTAGCGATGAAGCAGGAAGCCGAGCTGTTAGAGGTGAGACCATGTGACTCAAAATTAACTTCTTCAAATCTTCACTATGAAGTTTTAGATAATCTACATTATATACTGAGACTCCAGTCTCTGCAATTATTAGTGTTTGCATAGTTCTAATGGACCATAAACAGATGAAAGGATGAACTTTGGCTCATCGCGTCCCACTGTCCTACCTGAATCACGTGCTTTCGGCTGGATTTCTCTTTTGTCCACTCGATTACAGCCCCACACAGATCCACACCATCTGGTTTACCACCTGGTTTCTGTGGAGAAAGTACAATTATTTGAACACGTTTGCCAAGATACAAAATAGAAACACCACGTTTCTTGTGTCTTACGTGACTTTGTGAAATAATAAACAATTAATGAACACAATGTTTTGATACAGAACAGATCGCCTAATATTATATAATAATAGATGACATTCGTCAGGAGATTTTCACGTTTAGATTTAAAAAGCTTTGCATGTGAGCGTCAGAAATAATAATAAAAAAAAGCTCCACGTCTACAGTTTTAATGAGGTGGCAAAAATACTTAACTTCATCCTGATAACCTCTATGTGTATTGCCCACAGAAATGGCAAAGAGCTCAAGGGCTTTATGGCCACTTGACCATGAGTGATGTTGAAACTAATATGAGCTGACCCCATCGATGGCCTCGACATACCATTTACAAGCACGACAAGCCTGTGAAGGTAGCAAAGCTCTTCTCATCCGAACCTCATGTCTCTATCATAGCCACATGCTGCTCAAATCAGCAGAATAATAATATGGCTGAGAGTCCTGTGCATGACGGGTAAATATTTCTTTTTTCAACAGTGTTTTAAATAGTCGGGATCAAAGGCGAAGTTAAGAAGTGAGACAAATATGGAAATCATTATGCTTCCCCACCCAGTCGCTAACAGTTATGCTGCTTAATGCACATCTGTAGCTATTCATTAAATTCCGCTGTTTATTTTATGTTTCAGTTTCATGATTGTGCACTTTTTTTATTAAAAAGGTAGGATTTATCTGTTTGACTGTTTTTTTTTAACTAAACACAGGTGCTGTGTGAATAAGTGCTGCAGTCTTACCAAATTTGCCACGGCTTCTTGTTTGCTCTCTTTATAGAACAATAGTTGATTGGAGCAAAGCACAACCCAGGTTGAAGTCCAATTTTTCCTGTGAAAATAACCTTTAAAAACTTGCAAACAGACAGATGAATACTAATAGATAGATAGATCCATAGATCCATAGATAGATTGACAAACCGTATTTTCTTTCCTCCTTCTGCAATTTTGGCTTTGTTCAAATATTCTCCTTTTAAAATAGTCTGTAACACAGAATGAAACATACAGCACAGAAACTTCAATAAACAGTCCTCCAGAATTTAAAAACTACAGCTGATTAAAAAAAGGTTTGCAAACAGTCTGGTTGGCTGATGCATTTTCCTTAATTTTACTGGTTAAATTACTGGTTAAAAAAAGAAAAAGGAGTTTTGAAAGCAGGCTTCCCAGTTATTGTGTAATGAAATACTAAACTCTGTTTACACAGCTCAGATTTCCGTTCTTCAAAATAATAACTTTGGTGAGCCTAAATCAGTCACTGCAGGCTTTTCTGGCTCTCACATTAAAGAAAAACAACTGTATGTGACGTTAGTAATGAGAGAGGTATGACAGATCATACCTGCGGCCCAGCAGAACCATCAACGTTATGCTGAGACTGGTTCCTCCGGTGGCGGTTGATCTAAACAAAGAGCATGTGTTGCTAAGTATATCTCTCACCCAAATAATATTCTGTTGCCTGTTTTAAAATTATGGACAATTTTTTTGTAATATAAATCCTGTAATATATAATATGTGACTCTGGACCACAAAACCAGTCATAAGTTGCTGGGGGTATATTTGTAGCAATAGCCAAAAATACATCGTATGGGTCAAAATTATTGATTTTTCTTTTATGCCAAAAATCATTAGGATATTAAGTAAAGAACATGTTACATTGAGATATTTTGTAAATTTCCTTCCGTAAATGTATCAAAACTTAATTTTTGATAAGTAATATGCATTGCTAGAACTTCATTTGGACAATTTTAAAGGCGATTTTCTCAATATTTAGATTTTTTTGCACCCTCAGATTCCAGATTTTCAAATAGTTGTATCTCCCATGTTGCTTTGAGAGCTCTTCTAACTATTCTAACAAACCATACATCAATGGAAAGCTTATTTATTCACCTTTTATAAATCTCAATTTCCAAAAATGGACCCTTATGACTGGTTTTGTGGTCCAGGGTCACATATGATATTTTATGCATTTTTTTATTTATATGGAGACATTTACATGCAACATTCTATTAATCTACAGATCATATCCTGTCAGGTTATTTGATTTCTCCTACAGCTTATGGTTTGCTTTCTACAGTCACTGCACAACATTTTAGAGTTACATTTTTGTATGTAATCTAATTTGAATTTAATTGAATGCATGTTTCATATTTCATCACCGTTGTATTTTTTTAAGTACTAGGTATCGTTAAAATATACAGACTATGACACAAAATTATTATTAGTGTAACAAGCAAAACAGATGCAGATTATGTTTTGTGTTTTAGTTTTTTCGGTTGGCGAAAATGGCTACATTTTCACAGCGGTAAATGCAGCCGGCCCTGTGCTGCAGTGCTGGCCTGCCCTCTGCTGTTCTGTGTCTGTGTTTCTTAAAAAAGCCATTGCAACAGGAAGCTGCAAATAAGGTGCAGTTACCCACACTCATGCGGCATGAATTCGCTGAATATACTGAGGGGCATAAAATCATTTATTTAGTCCTGGAATGTGTGAATCGTGCTCATGCTCACAGGTTTCTGTAGTGTGTCAGGCTCTGGTAGGACCATAGACTTTGTCTGGCTGAGTCTCTCTCCAGTGTTGCTTTGAGAGCTCTTGATTCTCATCTGAACGGCTCCAGGAAGCACCATTGCTGGCTGCTTCTGCATCGCTGTGACACTGAGAAAAATTAATAATATAGCAATCTGTCATTTTTATTGGCTCAAAATATGAACTATGCATGAGTCAGACACAAAAAACAACCACAATTTCAATTAATAAATTACATAAAAGTACACTTTACAAATAAAAGCATGTGACAACATGCTCCAACTTGATGACTCTTAATGTGACTCTTCTGAATGTATTCCATTGTGATTTTGTGTTCACTTGATTACAACAGAACAGAGTTCGCAGATCCTAATTTAAGATCATTTTGAACTAGGAGTTTAAAACCAACACTCAAAACCAAAGCTTGAGAAAACACTAATTTGTGTAACTGAACTTTATCTAAAAAACCTTATAGTTACTGAGATATCCTTACAGAAATATAATATATGACATATATATAGATGTTACATATAATAAATTTCACATAAGTGCATTCTTTGGGTAGATGAATATATATATAACGATTTTTATATAGCAACCATTTAATTCAAAAATATATATCTTATTTATTAGCAAATTTGCTAAAACAACATATATACAAAAAATGTGTATAACTTTTTAAAATACAGGTCTATCATTTATGTCTGCTTACATAATATCAACAAGTATTAATGGGTTTTAAGATTGATGTACATTTACATGACTTATGCATGTACATTTATATGCAAATTTGTTAAAACCACATATATACAAAAAAAAATATATAACTTTTTTAAAATACAGGTCTATAATTTATGTCTACTTACATAATATCAACAAGTATTAATGGGTTTTAAGATTGAAATACATGTACATGACTTATACCGTATAGAAAAACATATAGGCACGTATTTATATATAAATTAATATATGAAATTGTTCTAATTTCTATTGGGTTTCATACTCTACCAGTCAAAAAATTTTGAACAGTAATATTTTTAATGTTTTTTAAAGAATTCTCTTCTGCTCATTAAGTCTGCATTTATTTGATCCAAAGTATAGCAAAAACAGTAACATTTTGAAATATTGTTTTCTATTTAAAGTAACTGTATTCAATTTAAAAATACTAAATGTAATTTATCATCATTAATCCAGTCACATGATCCTTTAGAAATCATTCTAATTTCCTGCTCAAAAAACATTTATTATTATTATGTTGAAAAAAGCTGAGCAGAATATTTTCAGGTTTCCTTGTTGAATAGATAGTTCAGAAGAACATTATATATATACAGAGAGAGAGAGAGAGAGAGAGAGAGATGTATATATATATATATATGTATATATTTACACACACACACACACACACACACACACTGACTCCAAGGTTTTGATTGGTATAGTGTATAATGTTACAAAAGCTTAAAATCAGATAAAAGCTGATCTTTGGATCATTATATTCATCAAAGAATCCTGAAAAAATTTACTTAACTGTTTTAAATATTGATAAAAATAATAATAAATAATAAATGTTTCTTGAACAGCAAATCAGAATATTAGAATGATTTTGGAAGTATCAATGGAGTAATGCTGAGGATTTAGCTTTGATCACAGGAATAAATATATTTTTTTAAATAAATTCAAATAGAAAGCAGTTATTTTATTTAGTAAAAATTTTTTCAAAAAGTTACTGTTTTTGCTGTACTTTGGATCAAATAAATGCTGGCTTGGTGAGCAGAAGAGACTTCTTTAAAAAACAATCCAAATCTGTTCAAAAACATTTGACTGGTAGTGTATATGTTTTTATTTCATATGACGATATTTTCATATACAGAAATTTTGTATATATATTACATTGGCATATAGGTAGGCCTGGTGACAACTTCCCTGTGTGACAACTAGCCCCTGTCTTACCTAGCATTAGTTGGTTTTGTAGTAGCATGTGCCTCTGTAAAGTTTGTTTATTGTACACAAAACTTACTGGAAGTTACTGTAGGCATCAGACTAGAATTGCAGGCAATTCAATTGCATTTCAGTAATAAGTCTTTTCAAGACATGAACTGAATTCACTTCCTGAATAATTTTCATTTTATAAGCTACAATAACAAGTTAAAGTTCCATCTTTTATCAAATGTTTGCATACAGTGATATATAGACTACATTTGGTTGTTTTCATTACCATATTTCAATACCGTGTCATTAATTTTGCTATCAGTAAGCAGCTTTTTAAGTCAAATGTTTCTTGGGAATGTTTCAACATCGGTGTTATTGCACCATCAAGCAGTGAAGGAACTCATCTGTCATAGTTTTTTGAGCTACCACATTTTAGGATAAGTGCACATATATACACTTAAGCTTGAATAAAAAGTTTTCTTATTTTGATAATTTCGCTTAACTTGTCAAATGGTTTGCATCAAAATAAACAACAGACTCTTGAAAACTTCTACAGTGAACTTCACACTGACAGCCAAGACTGTCATTATTGTCACAGACAGTGACAATTCTGTCACCCACTAAACTACTTTCCCTTTTTTTTTTAGGTCACCTTATTCAAGACAAACTATAGAACTATATCATTGATCATTTGCAATATAATGCAAAAATCACACATTTTATTACAATATTCATATTCTATTAACTAATTATACTTATTTCCCCACAATTATATTGTTATTTTTATTTGATTATTGTTATTTGTCAATCTAAGGCAATACAAAGACTCTGACTACGTATATATATATTTATTTAAAATATTTCTGTAGTTGGTAAAGCGTGAAATCTGCTGCAGCTATGATAATGCATGCTAGCCTGACAGGAAATAAATAAATCTTCAAAAAAAGCACAACGGAAACAGTGCCACTTTCAACCGTGCATGACAAGTTGCTTTTTTCCACAGTGGTTTTCAGAGTGGGCAACAGTTTGCAATCTCCTCTGTATAAGAAAATTGAACATCAATAAAATGTATAATTTAAGCAACATTTTGTCAGCGAAAAGATTTAGCTCACAAACAATCAAGACTTCCCATTATTCGTTTGAGAAACAAAACGTTTTGTACTTCTGACCTGACGTATTGTTGTATACTATACCATTATATGATATGATATACATAAACTTTAGCTCTAAATATGCATGTAAAATAACACGTATCTGTCCGTCTACATATCTAACTTTCTTTAAGCAGCATTTACCTGATATGCAAAAAAAAGATATAGGAAATAAAGATCTAACTTAGAGACTTGCAGACAAACGTAAGCAGCCATCAGTAAGCCAACTGCCACCCAGAAAACATTTCTATAGTCGCATCATCTCTGTTCATTTCATATGTTCTGTCATTACCCCCTGCTACTGCTAAAAAATGAATAAAGTGGACACTTGTACCTGGTTCTCAGCCGTATTCCAAAAACTGCTCAAAACCTGTTTCAGCAAAGACAGAGAGAGAAAGTGTCGTTTGGAGGAAGTGTACAAGTCACATGGGACACTCAAACCCTACGTCTCTCAAGATGTGCAAAGCATTAGTGCATACATGGGGCTTCTGCTATTACACACTCTTCACTTCCTGAGGCCTGTCACAACAGTTTTAATCAAGATGGCCGCTCTGAGTTCACAAGAACAGATGAAAAGGAGATCAGCACCATTTCAGCATGAGACTGACTCTTATTTTGGTTAAATTAGGTCTGGTTTGGGGGCCAAATAACTTGGTGTTCATTTTTATATAAAGGTTAAAGGTAGTGATTTCTATATGATTGACATAATGCATCATTTTGAAAGGTGTTTTGTTGTATTGTATTACTGTGATGACTGCCCACATTATATTGTTCTCATTAAAAAATATACTGCAGTAAATTTAAAATGTAACGATGATGCTTTTGTTCTTTCTTTATTTCATTCTTTATGTCATGTCTAACCAGCTCACTTGCAGTTATTTCAGTTTCAGTCATCTGAGGGTATACTGTTAAATATATATTTGGTGAACCATAACCCTATTTGGCCCTGTTCATACAGGAAACACTATAATGGCATGTGGTTTGAAGCTCCTCTACCCGCTTGGCCTTTTTTCATTTTGCACTAAACTAAACTACACTAACTAAAGGACCTAAATGATATCTAGGGGCCAGATAATAATAACAAGCACATAAATAAACCATTAATAGTGATAATTCATTCTTTCAGTATCTATTTAATAATGGGAATATTTTGTATATTTGAACAAAAAAACAAGTTCTGTATAACGTAATTATTTAATAATAAACTGTTTTTTAATACAACAAATAACAAATAAGTTTAATAATAAGTAAAAGGGTTACAATAAAACTACATTACTTGAGGAATTTAAATGTAATAGTGAATGCAAAGCACAGTTAGTCCACTAGATGGAGACCTTCATTTTATAAAGAAAACAAAACATTTTATAATGTAAAATGCATTCTTATATAACAGAATTTGACCTTTTTAGCATGAATTAATTTATTTTCTGTATTTGTGCACCCATATTATACAACCAATTCATAAATAAAAACACAACACGACCGCATCTGTGTGCAGTACTTGAATTCAGCCACTAGATAGAGACAAACATTCATTCACAAAATGAGGATCTCATGGATGCCACTATTTATACCATTGTATGTACTTTTATTAGTTTGTTTGATTATTAATTTACTTTTTGATTTTGATAGGTTTATAAAACAACCCATAATAAACTGAGCTGTACTCACTGTTACACACTGAAAAGATCAGAGAATTGCTCTTAGTGGAATATTTTGAAAAGTTAGACGATACCTTGTTATATAATAGACATTCTATCTTAAAGTATCAAGGAAAATCTGACTCCTCCTGATATGATTTCAGGGTGAAATATGATCCTGACAGGCTTTGTGAGATTCACTCATGCAAGTATTGCAGTAAGGTCTTTTGTAGAGCTTAAAGCAGCCTAAGTAGGTAATATGATACTATAAACATAATGCAGTACTATAGTATTGATCAATGAATAAGCAGCACAAATGGAGTATGCATCGCACAATATACCAATAGAAAATGCTACGTTTTTTCGAAAAAGCTGACAGCTGTGATTATTTTATTTTCATTATTTTTTATTTACGCTGTCATTTAAAAGCTGGGGATCAGTAAGATTTTAAATGTTTTTTTAAAGACGTTTCTTATGCTCATCAAGACTGCATTTATTTTATTAAAAATAATATGTGAAATAACTGTAATATTTTATTTCACATATATTTTATTTTGTAATTTATTTCTGTGATGCAATGCTGAATTTTCAGCATCTTTCTCCAGTCTTAAATGTCACACAATCCTTCAGAAATCATTCTAATATGCTGATTTATTATCAATGTTGAAAATGTGCTAATATAATATAATATATTAATATATTGTAAGAACATGTGACACTTATTTTTTCAGGATTCTTTAATAAATAAAAAGTTGAAAAGAACAGCATTTATTTTAAATAAATATATATATACACACACACACACACACACACACTACCATTTAAATGTTTGTGGTCGGTACATGATTATTCTTTCTCAATTTTTGAAAGAAATTAATACTTTTATTCACCAATGATGTGTTAAATTGATCAAAAGTGATAGAAAAAAATATTATTGTTAGAAAAGATTTCTATTTTGAATAAATGCTGTTCCTTTTAACTTTTAGTTTATCAAAAAATCTATAAATCTAAAAATATTAAGCAACACAACTGTAGCCTACATTGATAATAAAATTAATAAATCAGCATGTTAGAATAATTTCTGAAGGATCATGTGACACTTAAGACTGGAGTAATGGCTGATGAAAATAACAGGAAATAAAGTATATTTTCAAATATATTAAAATAGAAAACCATTATTTCAAACAAATTATTTTTTACACTATTACTGTTTTTTTTTTTCTGCATTTTTGATCAAGTAAATGCAGCCTTGATGAGTATAAGAGAATTTTGAAAAAAACATGAAAGATCTTATCCCAAACTTTTAAACGGCAATGTATGTATATACTAAGAGTTCGAGATTTATACAACCCTCTGTCTTAAGTATGGACAATACTGATGCTTGCCTAATTTCACTCATTCTGAATCAGGATTTTATTTCATCCTTTTGTCCCATTTTCTAAATCCCAATAAAGACCTGTATTAATCACATCGCTAAACTTTCCTTCTTCAAAGAACGAAAGCGTGGACATGAGCTAATGTTTCAGTGTGCAGGAGGTGGGGGACAGTTAGAGAGAAAGAGAATTAGAAGCAGGAATGTGCTGGAGTTCACAAACAATGTCAGATTGTATTACGGCCGCAGGGGCGTCACCCTGTGAGCGAGGTGCTGTGTGTGAGTGGGGTTAATCCAGTGTTTATGAAACACGCAGGGTGAATAGCCGGCCCGGTCACACTCGAACTCCACTGCTGTGTGATGTATGTTTGCTCTGTCACTTCATCTTAGAGAGAGCGAATGGCTAAATGAGACGGAGGAAGAGAAAGAGGGACCAAAGGCTTTTTTTCTTTCTCTTGAAAAAGGTGAGGACAGGTGAACAGGATCTTTAAGCCCCTCGATAAACAAGCAACTTTTGAGACAAAGCCGTGAGCAAATAAAAAGAGAGAGGTTTTAGAGAACACCTTTTTTCAAAGGTGTTTAGGTCTAAGGCCAAGGCCCGGTGGTGTGGTTAGACCTCTTTCTGTGTCTCCACCGGGACATATGGCCAGAGCACTCAGTTCCCATGTCTGAGTCTAGATTAAACCCTGAACCAGAGGTGTGTTAATCCCAAACAGCACCTCACATTGACAGAACTGGGGCTCTTTGATCAGACAAAGAGAGATTGAGTGGAGGAGGGGACAGAGACGAGAAGAATGGGATAGAAAATAAGATACTCAAGTCTTAGTAATTCATACAAGATAGTAAAAACATGGGAATTTATGAGGTAATTGTACAAACCTAAACCTATGCATGAAGTCCAACTGCTTACGCAAATCCTTAAATCGTGTTTGAAAAGCCGTTCATTTTCAGTTTAGTTGTACAAAATTACCAAATGAACAGAAAAGACCCATAAATTCAGGACAAATGGGCAAAAGATGCCCCTGCACTATTAATCAACGTATTATTAAAATGTGAAAATGAATGAAAAGTGTCAATTCGCGGAATTATATTTACATTCGCTCAGATTACATCAGATTGTTTTTACGCGCTGTTTTGTGCAGCGTTGCGCCTTATAACCAATCAAACGTGTTTCTGTTAAATTTAGGATTGCATTGGCCAATCAGAGGCATTTAGATTAGTGAATGCTGTAAATGCGCCAATCAGAAGCGCAGATTACTCAGCGCTAAAAACTGGAGCTGTTGATGAGTGCGTATACGTTCGCGAATTCCCTCATCATAAACAACACAGTGCAGATACGATGGAAATAAAAGACTAATTTCGTAGCTTCAGTGATTATAACAGGAGTTTTATATTGTTTTCTATATCGATATTATAATATAAAAATCAACAATCTATAATATTTTGTTTTTGTCATATTGCAGACCTATAAGCTCCTGTTTTTTATTTATTTATTTATTTTATTTTATTTTATTTTTTACATGTATAATTTAGATAACCTGTAATTTTAAACAGCCTACTGACAACTGTTTAAAATATTGATTAAAGTAACTGGGTAAATTTATGCATTTGACATTCAAGACAACAAATGGTTATAAAAAATGCCCTCACAAATGTAAAAAGAAATGCCCCTAGAAATCAATTCCAGAGGGCAAATATTGCCCTGTAATTAATTTCTGACCCTGGTTTGGGGTCTTTTTTTATTGCTATTCAGCAAGTATAAAAGTATCAAAAGTGACAGTTCAGATATGTAGTTATCTATTTAAAATAAATGCTGTTCTTTTAAACTTTCTGTTCGTTAAAGCACCCTGAGAAATCATATTTCCACAGTTTCCACAAAAATATTAAGTAGCAGAACTCAATCAGTTTTCAACACTGTAACAATACGAACAAATGTTTCTTGAGCCACAAATCAGCATATTAGCTGATTTGTGGTAATGGCTGCCAAAAATTCAGCTTTGTCACCACTGGCCTAAATTACATTTTAAAATATATAAACAAATGTACTAAACGTTTTACTATTAAAAAGTTACTTTAAACTGTACTGTTACTGTTTTTGCTGCACAAGAAAACTCAGAAATTGCCTGTAAATTTTGCAATTAATTATAAAGAACAAATCTGAATGTTCTTGAAGGGTAGAGTTCCTGTAGTTCATGTATGAAAGAAAATGTACAGGCCAGAGTCTGTAAAAACAAAAACTGCTTCTATGAGATGTCGTCACTAATATAGTGAATCATCAGTGGTAAGTGTTTGTTTTATAAAGCAGCCGAAATGAAGAGGGCTGTTGTTTCAATAGCAGGAAACGGAGCCCTTGGTGAGTACAGACACGACTATGAGGTCTGGCGTGAGAAACTCCTGTTCACAAAACACAAACACATTTTACCGCCACCCATTAGTTTACAGTCTGCTTCAAAAATCTCAATGCAGTGACAAAGAAAAGAATTATATGTAATCAAAAATCAATGTTTGTCTGCCTGTCTGTGTAGCTAAAATCAAGACTAACAGTGTGATACTGGTTTCCACTAGAGGGAGGCAAAGTCCAGAACAGCACTGCTGACACATTCAAGACCCTACCACTCTCTTTCTAAAAACTAGACAGATGAATGAAATCGATTTATATTTGATGTGTCTGTGTGTGTGTGTGTGTGTGTGTGTGTGTGTGTGTGTGTGTGTGTTTTCATGTGTATATATGTGCAAATTTTATATGTACATGTCACAAATCATTAATGTGTTTTTGTTAATATCCTGCCTTGTCAAGTCCACTTTTACTCCCTCAGAGTCACCCTGTTGAGTCTCTCTCTTAGCCATAACATGAAAGGAAAAAGTGTGATACACACACACACACACACACACACACACACACACACATATATGTTCTCAGGTTGGAGTCCATTAAAGTCAGCACCCTCTGTAGTAAACGTCCAGTGTGACAGCGAGGTCAAAGAAGGTCAAATCTCCTCAATGCAGCTCGTCTTGTCACAGAAGCAAAGTTCTGCCTCTGACCCCCCGACAGCTTTGACCTATGACCTCATCTTCTTAGGACTCTCTCTCTCTTCCCTTTAGCTCCTTTTTTTCTTTCTTTATGAGCGACCAAACAAAGCCGTACTCTAATCATTGTCCGACCAACAGGACAGGAGGTAGAAAGATATTATCATCTACTTAAAAGGGCTTTATTCAACCATCATATCACCAAAAACATGGAGCTAGTGCAGTGCAGACGGCATAGTTGCTGTATTACCACATAATGAAATCATATGGGGAAACTGCTATCTTGTAAATTTGAATTCGTACACAGACTAATTCACAGACACTACCATTTAAAAGTTTTGGGTTGGTAAGATTATTATTTTTTTTTTTCAAATGTTCTTTGTAATTAATTGTGATATACATCACAACAATTTAACATACATATTTAAAAAGTAAAAAAAAAAAAAAAAAAAAACATTATCTAATACTATCATGGAATCATGGCCATGGTACCCCACACTTTTTTGTTTCTAATTAATTATATTTACTGTTACAAAGCCAATTTAGGAATCTGAATCTGTCTAATTAATTATGGTCAACTCATTAGGCCTCACGCAAACTAACCTTTTTTGTCCTCCAAAGCCCGAGCCACATTTAGACTCAATGGGCCTTGTGTATAAAACATGAGCAGAATTTCTGTGTATATGAATTGAATGTAATATTTTACATCAGAATAGTTATACAAACAGTTTACACTAAAATACATTCTGCCCATGTTTAATGAATGAGGCACAACGTCAGTGTGATTTCAAGATAAAGATAAGTAAACACACAGGCAGCAGGGCAGCATTTATCACTAACCAAAAATATCATTAACTATCATTATCTTTAAGAAAAGAAAAAGAAAAAAAAAAGAAAAAAGCATAAAAAGAGGGGTTGACTTGAACTTGAAATGTGTGACAACTAAAAACAAAGATCACTTTTATATGGAATCCAGTTTCTACCACTGAATAAAAAATGTAAAAAAAAAAAAAAAAAAAAAAGGTTTTGCCCAGTTTTTCTCAGAATTGTGATATAAACTCAAAAGTCAAAACCGCAACATAAAAACAATTCTGACTTTTTTCTCACAAATGTGCATTTGTACCTCGCAGTTTTTACATTTTTCTCAGAATTGTGTGATATACACTCACAATTGCAACTAGAAAATTCTGACTTTTTTCTTACAAATGCAAGTTTATATCTCACAATTTTGACATTTTGTCACAACTCTGACATTTTTTTCCAAAAATTGTGAGATATAAACTCACAATTCTGACTTTTTTCTCAGAATTGCATGATATTCTCTCACAATCACAAGAAATGCATTAAAAAAATCAAGAAAAAACCTGCAATTCAGATTTTTTTCTCACAAATGCAAGTTAGTATCTGGCAATTTTGACTTTTTTTTTTCTCAAAATTGTGATAGAACTCACAATTCTGACTTTTCACAGAAGTCATGATTGCAAGAAGTCAAAAAAGTCCAAATTGAGACATAACTTGCAATTCAGATTTTTTTTCTGAAAATGCGATTGTATCTT
This sequence comes from Cirrhinus molitorella, assembly GCA_033026305.1. Taxonomy (NCBI): domain Eukaryota; kingdom Metazoa; phylum Chordata; class Actinopteri; order Cypriniformes; family Cyprinidae; genus Cirrhinus; species Cirrhinus molitorella. The sequence continues at coordinate 22,018,882 of CM065122.1, read as the reverse complement.
GCAATTCTAACCTTTTTGACGCAATTCTGAGTTTTTTCTCAGAACTGCGTGATATAAACTCACGATTGCAAGAATAAAGTCAAAATTGCAAGATCAAGAGTTTTTTTTCTCACAAATGCGAGTTTGTATCTCGCAATTTTGTTTTTGAGTTATGAAGTCCCATTTTGAGGGGAATATCTTTACATATATATATGTATATATATATATATATATATATATATTTTTTTTCTCCATATAACCAAGACAACAAAATTGCTTTTTCAGGTATGGGAGTAAAGGGACATGGGAAAAGCAAAGATGGAAGAGTTTCATGCAGACACCCCTCTGAGTGAACAGGAAACAACCCCACTTTCCTGACACATCCAGGAAACACGGTATGGAAAAGAAAGTCTGGGAAACTGTGGCTGTCTAATGACCCATCATATATACATTTTACTATACCATGACAGTGACCGTCCAAGAGGTGACAGCAAACAATAGAGTGAAGATGGGGTTGTGAAATTCGTAAACAAACCCCAGCCAAACTCAGGTCTTGAGTTGAATGCATATAAGTGCCAGCATGCAATGCATGAGAGCATGTACAACACTTGCCAGGCCACATCTCTGACCTCAGGGCTTCCTTGAATGCAAAGTGTGATCCTTGTAGCAACAGGTTTAGTGACATATTCTGTTGACATAAAATACATCCTTCATTCCTATTCCCCTTTTCCTATTTCCGCCATTTTGTACAAAATGCAAGTATATTAGTAGATTAATGGAATAGTAACCCAAAAATTACAACTCTTCTCATTAATTACTCACCCTCACATCTATGCAGGATTTAATCAAAAATATCTTACTTTGTGTTCCAAAGATGAACAAAGGTCTTATGGGTTTAGTACAACATGAGGGTAATTAGTGACAGAATTTTTTATTAGAGTGAACTATCCCCGTAATATATGGCATATTATATAAACATATAAATACATTTAAAATATATTTTAAATAAATCCTGGTTTCTATGATTTTTCTATTTTGTAGCCAAAAAAAATTCAACAAACTAAATTAAATAGATAAAATATAAACATACAGAAATCATTATACATTGCATGCTATTCATTTATATGTGAATATTTTGACTTATAGCTATGACAAAGGGTGTGTGTGTGTGTGTGTGTGTGTGTATATGTGTCAAGGTAGGTCATCACCTGCCCAGGTGTGTGTGTGTGTGTGTGTGTGTGTGTGTGTCCGTGTTTGTAGGCGTTAAACCTGATGATCCCACCTGCATCCCATAAACCACCTGGGGCAGTGGACAGTCGTCCATTAGATTTGTGTCTCACTAAAATCTGCACAATGAGCGAATGTGAACTGAAGAAAAGTTCATGCTGACCAGCAAAGTACACCATTAAATAACCTCCCTGTAGAGTTGAGTTATTAGGTCGGCCCTAGACAATAATTTAGGTCCGGTACAACAGGTCTCAGTAGAGATAATAAAGATTTAGTTTTTTTCTTGTACTGCAAGATTGTGTGTGTGTGTGTGTGTGTGTGTGTGTGTGTGTGTGTAAAAGAGAGTAAAGTACAAGCCGGACAAAGTGCACTACAGTGCTCTAAAACAATAGGAGTTGAGCTCACATGAGAGCTGTCTCATGACCAGTTCATCAGGCATCACACTTTACACATCAAATAGATAAAAAAAAATGCACATAAATATCTGATAAACTCGCTTTTAAATTGAAACGCTTTGATCTTAAAAGACACAGTCAATCTATATTTTTCTCTGAAAGTTTGGGTCCAGTCAACAAAATCAGGCCAGCAAAGAGGTACATAAGCATTCAGACAGATAACATTAACTCAGTGCTTATTGATTATTGATTGAGTTAAATATTTCTCTTTGAGCCTCGTCTCATCCATATTTGAGGGTCGCAACCATCCATTGATCTACTTTCTCACATGCTCGTCTGGACACTTCTCAATTCGTTATCATTATCATGACCGTTTGATGCAAGCGAAGAAGACAATGCTGTAGATCTGCAATGAACGACCTGGGAGAATTTCAAGCATTGGTTGCTGATACACTATCATGTGTTACGACTACAGTGGGCAAACAGAAATCTTTTGTGTCTGTAATGAGAGCTTTTAGGGTCGTGCACACACATGCAGGTGGTGTGTGAACTGAGAAGAGCTGTCTCTCGCATGCCCGATTGTTATTGTGGGCCCTGCTGGTGCACCGTTGGGCTTCTGCATTAATGCCACAGCGACAGGAAGTTAGATATTGTGTGAAACTCTGCGTGCCTTTGAGTTACTGCAGAGAGAAAAAAACACACAGGCGTTTTCTCACTCACTCAATGGGCTTTTAGCGGATTAAAGGACATTCTCTGCTTATCACAAACGGCAAAGCTATGAGAGCTGTGTGTTTAAGTGTGTAATTTATTATTGTGAGTCTGAATACCTGGAGAGAATGACTCTCTTCACTTTAAGGTCAGGCCAAGTCTGATTTTAGGTATGCGTGTGTTTCAGACTTCTCAAGAAGGTCAGCCATGAGAACCAAACTAATGCTGTAATGAACACAACAGGAACCAAGCAGATTCAGACAGGAGGTTACCTACTTTGTATAATAATTGCGTGCAATGTTTACTGAAATTGCCATTTAAAGGACAGTTGACCCAAAAATAACATTTCTCTCATGCTCTCTCTCATGTCTCTTATGCTCACAAAGGCTGCATTTATTTAATCAAAAATACAGTAAAAACACTAATGTTGTAAAATATTATTACAATTTAAAAAACAGAGTGTCTGTTTACACTAAGTGCAAATAACACCCCTATTTACACTAACTAGTCAAAAATAAAAATAATAAGGAAATAATCAAAAAGGTAGGGCTATGGTAGGTGTAGGGAGGGCTTTATTGTCCCAATAAGACATCCATTTAATAATCTGAATTAAAATTATAATTCACAGCTAAATACGTCATTAATGCATACTGTTTTATAATGTACTGCAATACTGAGGTAATTGCCACTATTTGGAATAAGTAGTATAAATAGTAGAAAATCCAGCTATTTTAACATAGTGTAAATAGAATCTATAGCTATTTGCACTTAGTGTAAATGGCATATAATTGCTATTTGCGCCTAGTGTGAATAGCCTCTACCATTTTTTACATTTAGTGCAAATAGCCACTGCCTTTAATTTTTTTTTCTATTTTAATAAAAAAAAAAAAATGATAATGTATTCCTGTGATGGCAAAGCTGAATTTTTAGTAGCTATTACTTCAGTCTTTACTGTCACATGATCCTTCAGAAACCATTCTAATATACTGCTTTGGTGAAGAAACATCAAGAAACATTTTAAACTATCATTAATGTTGAAAACAGTGAAAAACAGCCATCTGTTTTGCTTTCAGTATTCTTTGGCGAATAGAAAAGAACATTTAATTAAAATTATAAATTCAAGGTACTGGTGCTTGCCTACAAGACAACCGCTGGCACTGCACCAGAATACCTAAACTGTCTAATCCAACCTTATGTCCCTTCCAGAAGCTTGCGTTCTGCAAATGAACGACGCCTTGTGGTGCCATCCCAAAGAGGCTCAAAATCACTTTCACGTACCTTTTTGTGGACTGTTCCCAGCTGGTGGAATGACCTACCCATCTCAATTCGATCAGCTGAGTCATTGGCCATCTTCAAAAAACGTCTGAAAACCCATCTTTTTCGGCAGAACTTGACCAATTGACACTAGCTCTTTCCTACTCTTTTCAGTTTTCTATATTTATATTAAAAAAAAAAAAAAAAAACCCTTGCAAGACTTATCGTGTTTATCTAACTGAAATTTGCCACAGCACTTATACACTGTCACTCTCTTGTTGCTCTGATTGCTTCTATTGTAAGTCGCTTTGGATAAAAGCGTCTGCTAAATGACTAAATGTAAATGTAAATGTAAATAAATCTATTCACTTTTGATCAGTTTAATGCGTCCTTGCTGAATAAAAGTATTGATATCTTTAAAAAATAAACAAAATAAAATAAAATAAACTTTTGAAAGTCAGTATATATTTTTTGCATTGTGTGAGAAACAGACCAATATTTAAAATTATTTAAATGTTATCATTAAATAATAGCACCCCGTGTTGAAATTGCTATTTTTTGAGTACCAGAACATGGAATATCTTTGCTAAATGTACTGCTTTTGCATCTTTATTAGCAAGAAGAAAAACATTGTTGGAATGGAAGTCAAAGAATCCACCCAAGGCTTCAATGTGGATTTGTGACCTGAAATCATATTTAAAATGAGAGAAAATAAAATATCTAAAAAAAAATCTGTTCAAAATTTCTATAGAATATATATATATATAGACTACAGATTATGATTGTAATTATTTCATTTTTGGTACTACTCATGTTTATTTGTTCATTTATATGTTTTGTATGATATTAACACTATTATAATTATTATTATTATTTATTTTATTGTATGTTTTAATTTAGTTCTGCGGAAAGAAAAGGGTTTGGGGGAAATGTACAATTTTGTATTAGCACGTAGATTGTTTGCTGAAGCATGAATTGGAAATAAATAAAAAACAACATTTTTTATTATTAAATAAAATTTTGCATTCCTGTGTCACTGACTCCCAGTGTTGGAGAAAGTTACCTTTAAAAGTAATGCATTACAATATCGCATTACTACATGAACAAAGTAACTTATTGCGTTACTTTGTTACTTTTTGTGCAATTTTTTGTTTTGTCACCTGGGCTGTGTTTGCTTATTTATCTTTATTAACAGAAAACCCACAAGTTATATTTTTGGCAACTGTATGCTCAATTTTCTAAACTCTCAAGCTTCTCTCAACACGGGACAGAAGAGGCGAATAAATGGGAAAACAAAGTAACCGGGGTTACTTATTTGAAAAATATTTTCTTGTAAATTTAAAAGTAATGTGTTACTTTACTAGTTACTTGAAAAAAGTAATCTGATTACGTAACTTAGTTACTTGTAATGCGTTACCCCCAACATTGCTGACTCCTATGTAATGCATTTTTTATTTTTAGGTGAACTATTCCTTTAAAAGAAATAATTCTGGTACAAGTACAAATTGCTAAATGACAGCGTTTGTGACAATATCAATTTACACTGTTAAACTGCAACAATGCAGGTATATCAAGAGGCTTTAAAAGCTGAAATCCGAAGCTTCTGGTATCTGGATTTATTGCCTTCACCAGAGGTATTTGGAAATGCCTTATACGTTTCAAGGAATTTTGATTGGGTCTAAACATTAAATATTTTGTCTAAGTATGACAAAACACTATGACAAAACACTGTCGATAAAGCGTAACTTGTTTTGAACCCTGAGCATTCCTCAAACTGCTTAGACCTCCCTGTTTCTTACAGTGCTTTATTGCTTTTCACACCTGCATCCCTCCAGCAATAGTGTGTGTGAGACGATTTGCATTTTTCACCGATGCCTCGGTTAAACTCTGCTGAGATGTACTAGTGTTTGTGTGTAATCCAATCCCTTTCAGAAAGTGTGTCCTTAAGTTATAACAACACATGATTGCACACTTCAGATTCCCTCTCCCCGTCTCTCATAAAAGAAAGGAGAGATGTTGTAGGGCTAACCCCATCATTAAACATCTCTGAGCCCGTCCTGACCCTAAACAAAGCCCTGGAATGCTGTCCCACCGGCAGGAATGCTCAGGAACGAGGGGGAGGAAAGGAAAAGAACGAGAGAATGAAAGTGTGAATCTCCTTTCTTCTGACCCTCCTGCCAAGCGAAGGAGGGCGTGAAAGAAAAGGAGAGAAGGAATAGAGGCGCAGAGCAATAGGCCGCTTGTCTGCGCGTGAGAAACGCATTGTAGCGACACGGCTCCTGGCTAGCATTGCTAATCACAGGAATGAACGGAATGAGACGAAGCGCTCAACATAAAAGAACATACACACGGCCCACAGTTCATTTAGACCCATCGGGCGACCCTCGGGGAACCGCAAACACATCAGTATATCTGAATATCTCAATCGAAACCGTATTATGCTATTGCGTTACATTATTTGACAAACCACATGTCAAAGCTAACTAAATATCTGCTACACTAATAAACTCTGTATGACACATTCGACCACCCTAGAACCTTTCCAAAGCCATTACTAAAGCCAATTAGCATTCTTTTTTTAAATAAATAAATCACAAATGACTAAACGGCGCCCCCTGGAGTCACACAGCTCAGTAACATCAGTGGCACAGTTTGCTAAACCACTGTTAAACAGTCTGAGACTGCTTCAGTCAATGAATACCCTGTTAAAAATCCATATGCCAGAACTAAACTAATTCACACACTGCCTGTATGTGAAATTCAGTGTCTTTTTCCATCTGCAATCCCATCACGCCACTATGGGTGAGTGCGTGCCTGAAATAATCATCAGGTTATAGAGAACGTACGTAGCTATGGATCAATTAAACATCACACTGAATATTTTTAAGCTGCTGCTAGAATTACTGAAAAAATTTATATGATCAATAAGTCATTGCAGTCAACTTTTTGAAATTGAAAGCTATATGAGATTCAACTAAGGCAGTAACTTTTTTCAGTAGTAGTTGGACAATCTTTACAGTCAAGCTTACTGGATTTAACTGTAGGCCTATATAATACAATTACAGATATAATCCATTTTAAATGTTTATGTGCTTTTCTTTTCTTTCTTCTTAACAGCTCCCACTCACTGTGGTGCAGCAGTTATAAAATATTGTTCTGGTATACTTTCCAGCATATTTTGTTCTCAGTATATGCATGCAAATAACAGTGAAGTACAAGAGCTGAAGTGTTCGTCTCTGATCAAAAAGATTTAAACAAGATGTAAACACAGAGATGTGGATTCAGATGGCAACGACCTCTGCGTTTGTCAAAAATCAGTAGGAAATTAAACCAGGGATTTTGACGTAGGTGGTGGGAAAAAAAACAACAGCATTCTGGATTCAGACAGCAATAAAATCGTACCTGATCTCATGACGAAAAAATACCTGTGGGAAGACGCAAGACGCCAAGTACGTATACGGAATGTGGAATCATCGCACAAATCGCATGAAAAACAAGCTAAAACTTGAATTTGAAGATCATTTTGTCTCCTGGGAAACATTTAAGTATCTTCTGTAGCATCTAATGGGCAGTTCTAAATGAAAACAAAATGATATTTAGGCAAAATAAGAACATTTTGCATGTATGTTCAAAAGTTTTCACCCCCCAACACAATGCATAGTTTTTCCTTCTAGAGCATCACTAAGCATTTAAACCTTCTGTAATAGTTGCAAAATAATAGTAATAGTCCCTTAGTTGTCCTCAGTGCGAAAGATGAATCTCAAAATCATACAGTCATTGTTGGAAAAGGTTCGAATACACAAAATTGCTGAAAAACTAAATAATTTGTAGGGGCCTGAGGGATTTTTTTTTTTGAAGAACTGCGCTTAGTTTAACTTTTAAGGACAAACAAAAGACTTACGAACAACTATCAAAAAAAAACCGCTGTGGATCATTCAGTTAACAACATAATATTAAGAATCAAGCGTATATAAACTGTTGAAGGGATAATTTTTTTAAATTAAACTTGTTTTGTTTTTTCTTGTGGACTATATGAAAATGTCTTATGAAATAAATGAAATATCGTATTCAGGTCAGTACTAAATAACAATGACCCCTCTTATTTTGGTAAAGCAATTCACATTTTGCAGATTCTGCGAGGTGTATGTAAACATTTGACCTCAACTGTATATAGCCATTCTTTCTTTACTCAGAGGTGGAAACAGGCTAATTAAAAGCTAATCAACTACTAGTTGCAGTATATAATGTTTGGCAGTGACGTAATAATGATTGTGTTACCAATAATTGTTTTTTAGCACAAATATATCTGGTAATCTTAAAACAACACTTGTGTGTGAGGCTCTTTATCTGCGAGGCCTGGGGGAAGGGTTGTGTTTCATGACAACAAAGTGAAGTATATCACTCCACCTGCCCTTACATCAGCCCTCAGGAAAACTGTGTGTGTGAGTGGATTGTGATCTATGCCTAATCTGATTTCACTATTAAAGCACACATTCTCTCATACTCGTGTCACGACCTCGCAAATATTTACAACCAGCACAATACGGTCCATCTGTTGCATGTGCATTTGATCTGATATCGCTCTATCAGAACTCGCAAGCTGAAGATTAAGAAATCGCTCTTTTGTCAGATCTCAGGAATTGTTTCTGGGTGTGTAAAGTTTATACTCTGAAACAAATGTAGGCATAAACAACGAATGTTTCATGAGTGGGACATATTCAGAATTCACATAAATATGTGTTACAATGTCAAAAAGTGTGCCAAAGACACAAATCTGGTTTTAAAAAAGGATGCAATTGTTTCTAAATTTTATTTCATAACTGGCAGTTCAGAAAAACTATGATCTGAAGCAACGTCATCTCATTTGTTTCATTGTTTTGAATTGTTTAAACTCACACGCACGTTGCCAAAGTCATATTTGTGTATGATTTAAACTTATTTGATACAGATGTAAGATGCTAAAGCGGTGCAACCGCATATTCATAAGCCAAATCAAACACGTGGCATTATATTAATGACTGTTTTCGTTCAACACCTGCTCTGTGTATTTATCCACCGTATTTGTCTAATTTTCCTTCCTCCCGCCGGCAAGGCTCATGTAGCTCTCTGTCATCCCTCGTTCACATGAGAGAGAGGAAAGCTAGAGCTTTCAATCACACGCTACACAGGAGAAAAATAACAAAATGAGAGTTGAATAACAAGAGTCAGGATATACCGTTGCTCCCAGACATACGCTAATTCATTACAGAGAAACAAAACACAGAGTTAGCGTGCTTTCACGAGCTCTCGCTTTCTCACACTAATGCGGACGCAGGGTGACTGAGACGTAACAAAGAACGAGAAAAGAGCGGATGAACGAACATACGAGACCGAACAGCAAAGGCCAATTAGCTAATTCACATGTTAGCCTAGCATATGACCAATTATAGTGTTTGAATGGTGAGGGAATTGAAAGAGACAAACTATATAGAAAAGTTGAGGGAACAAGGGAAAGTGAGCTGATTAAGAGGAGGTGGGGGACGGAGAAAAAAGGAGGCGAAAGACTCAAAGAAGAGAGAGGGGGTCAAGAAAATAGTGCTGTAAGAGTGCTGATCCTAGATTAGGTCATGTCATCCTTATTAGCCAGAGACAAAAAGAAAAGAAAACAAGGGTGAGTGGACGACAGAACAAAAAAACAGTAATCAGTTCTCAGGGTTTAATCCCAGTGAACAAGTGAGAGGTAACGTCATAATGGCGGCTGTAATTTTCAGAAGGAGTCTGAACACTTTTTCTCGGAGTGTTTAAACGCGTGTGTTTGCACGCTTACGAGCACACTAGAGTTTAACCTGAGGTGAAAGTTACCGGTAGCAGCACTCTGCTGTTTTGACCTAGTCGAAGATAACCAGTGCAGCAGATAACACACATATATACGCACACACCCGCACAGCTGATAACATCTTGGGATGGGATTAGTGACAATGAGGGGAGATTTGGGGGTGAGAGGGGAGGTCGAGGGGCAGTTTGGCAGGGGAGGGGTTATCTTTGTGTGTATCCGTGTGTGTGTGTTTGTTATCTTTGTAAGAAAAAGGCCTTTGTCCATGTCTTGCCCGTGCCTACACTGAGCTCACATATGGACAATTATATTGAAAAGACATCACAGAGTATTTCATATGGGTGTTTCTTTAACTAAAGGAACTGTTATGTCTGAGGGGTTGGTTTTATATGTGTATAGATTAATATTTAATGACTTACACATAAACCTTAAAAAAAATACTGTTTTTTTACCAATGTCTTGTTACATTTGCTATTATTCTTTTATGTTTTGTTTTATTTTTCGATTTTTAATTTATTTTATTATGATTTTTTTCCTCGCAATTCAGATTTTTTCAACTTTTCCCCTCAGAATTGTCTCAATTCTGAGAAATAAAGTCACAATTCTGAGAAATAAAGTCACAATTCTGAGAAATAAAGATGCAATTCTGAGAAAAAGTCGCAATTCTGAAAAATAAAGTCGCAATTCTGAGAAATAAAGATGCAATTCTGAGACATAAAGTCACAATTCTGAGAAATAAAGTCACAGTTTTGAGAAATAGTCGCAATTGTAAGAAATAAAGTCACAGTTCTGAGAAAAAAAGTCACAATTCTGAGAAATCAAGACACAATTCTGAGAAATCAAGACACAATTCTGAGAAATAAAGTTGTAGTTTTGAGAAATAAAGTTGTAGTTTTGAGAAATAAAGTTGCAATTCTGAGAAATAAAGTTGCATATCTGAGAAATAAAGCTGCAATTCTGAGAAATAAAGATGCAATTCTGAGAAATAGTCACAATTCTGAGGAAAAAAGTCATAATTCTGAGAAATAAAGTTGCAATTCTGAAAAATAAAGTCACAATTCTAAGAAATAAAGATGCAATTCTGAGAATTAAAGTCACAATTCTGAGAAATAAAGTCGCAGTTTTGAGAAATAAAGTCGCAATTGTGAGAAATAAAGACGCAATTGTGAGAAATAAAGTCCCAGTTGTGAGAAATAAAGTCGCAATACTGGGAAATAAAGATGCAATTGTGAGAAACAAAGTCGCAATTGTGAGAAATAAAGACGCAATTGTGAGAAATAAAGTCCCAGTTGTGAGAAATAAAGTCGCAATACTGGGAAATAAAGATGCAATTGTGAGAAACAAAGTCGCAATTCTGGGAAATAAAGTAACAATTGTGAGAAAAAAAAGTTGCAATTCTGAGAAATAAAGTCCTAATTCTGAAAAATAAAGATGCAAATCTGAGAAATTAAGTCACAATTGTGAGATAAAGTCACAATTCTGAGAAATAATGAATCAGAATTGTGAGATTTTATTGAACTTTTTTCTTAGAATTGCATGTATATCTCGCAATTGTGAAAATTCTGAGAAAAAAAAGTCAGAATTAAGATAAAAAGTCACTTTTCTCTTTATTCAGTGGTGGAAACGGGCTTCCATAATCTCAGATTTTCAATTTTAAAATATGAAAAACCATCATACAAGTATAAATGAACACCTTTAAAATTATTACAATTTTCTTATAATAATGCTTTTTTCCTCACTCACTCTCTTTCATTTTATTCCAAAAAAAGCTTCAAATGTAATTTCTCTTTTCAGTCATTTCCATCATTTCCTTAATGTTCCTTAAACACAATACATCATTTGATGAGGTTGAATTGAAGAAATGTAAATATGCTTTTGAAAAATTACATTTCATTCCAATAAATTGCATTCCAGACGTTTCGACAAACATTTCAAAATTTAATCCAAACTTTTTGAGCCAATAAAAACTAATGAAACTGCATTTGAGTCAAAAGGCAGAGAGGGAGGAGAAAGAGATAAAAAAAAAAAAAAACTATTATTACACAAATTAAACTGTGAGAGTGTAAAAAAAAATGTTTTAAGAGAGCTTATTTCCTAAAATTCCAAGTGCCCATAGTTGTTGAAACGCCCATATAATTATGAATCAGATTTAAAAGGAAAAAAACAATAAGACATGAATAACAGTCCCAGACACAAGCGCACATACAAAATTTACTTTGATATACGTTGAACTGGGGTAAGCCTGGGAAAGTGTGCTTGTGAGTAGGTGTGTGTGTGTAGTAGCTCTTTGTGTTTTTGTCCCAGGCTGTAGAAAGCTACAGAGAGACAGATCTCCACTGATAACAGGAGCCAGCACAGGAAACAACACAATAGCAGGAGACTGAGACAGACCCTGTAAGCAAAGAACTTTAAGTGAAGAACAACACTACATAAAAAATAAAGGTTTGTGAATATCAACTAGCTAAAAATAATAAAAACATGAATATTTGTGTCTATTTAAAAACAAGACTCATTTTGGGGGAAAAATAAAATTTGAAGCTTATTTTATTGGCACCTGCTGTTTGGAGAATCTGTTATTTCTGTTTTTGGTGATTAAATCATTGGCATATGCATATGTAATTCCATGTAGCAAATGTACTATTTATGCACTAAATGTTGTATTGTCTTCATAAGCTGGACATGAATAAATATTCCATTCCTTTAGTCTCTTGTGAGAGTCAAACACATCAATTTGCACTCAGAAAAGCACGAACAGAGAAGCGAAGTGTGTAGAGAGAGAAAACGGCTCCTTTATTTTAACTTCTAAGCAGTTTCACCGCAAAACGAAGCGTGAAGACGACAGCACAATTAGCAGGCGCAGAAGGAGGGATGGGAATGAGCTGGTGAAAAGCCGAGCGAAAGAAAAGCAAAAGGATACAACTTATTTGGCGCACTCTTAGCCTCTCGAATCCCACCACCAAACTCTACGTGAGCGCAGACCTCGCGAAACATTTCAATCCAATAAAAACTAATGAGATGGCATTTGAATCCCAAAGGCAGAGCGGAGGAGGACAAGGGGGAAAAAGAGACGACAGAAAGAGAGGAAGGTCCTGGAGTGAGGGTCTGCCCCCTGCAGATCATGCTATTCTACCTCTCGCCCCCTTTTTCTCGCCCGCTTTTCTCTTCCATTGAGCTCGGCGGACCTCGCCGTCTCTCAATTGGATCTTTTCTTTCCTTCGGCCTTTCTTTGCGCGCCTAATCCGCCGAGGAGCTGAGAAATACACTCATTAGCGAGAGGGAGAGAAAGAGAGAGGAGAACATATGGCTTTGACTTGCGATCACTCTAAAAATCTCTTGTCTTTCGCCGGTTAAATAGTTTGTCTGTTTATCGGCCTTCTCAGAGCGAGGAGCATATCTGAGAGCATCACAGAGAGGAAACTGTTTAAAAATGAAACACGCTTGAAGGAGAGCCACAACAATGATCCCAGAGCACTTCAGAACAAAGTCTTCCCGAGGGAAAGAAAAGCGTTTAAGATTTTCTGTCTCACCGAAAGAGGAAAAAGAGAGGAAACGCGACAGAGAGTAATGTGTATGCCACCTGTAAATGTTTCTCTGACCACTAACATTATCAGGTTTCACTTGAAGTCTCCGGCTGATCCGCCGGATCCTTTGAACGAGGGAAAAAAGCGTCTGCCCAAGGGTCTGTCCCCTTGATTTCCTCTCAGTTTTTTTTCTTTCTCCCTTTCTTTCCTTTCTTCTCCTTCACTTTAAATATTTTCAAACACGGTGAGAGAGTCAGTGTTAACGCATCTGAACTCTGCTGCTGTCAAAGGTTAACACACACACACCTGAAGGAAAAGCTTTTAGCACAGGTATAGGGAAGGCATTCCCATGAGGCCTTTCTGCAGCAGCTGCTAGTTAACGGTGTTGTGACATGCGAGGACAAAAGAGGAGTCTCAACTTTAACCTGAAGACAACAAAAACCAGAGGGATGGATTACAGACAGGACCAAGATAAATATTTCACTTCTGAAAGAACTTAACTGCTAATGCTGGTACGTTGTCAATCAGGTGAAAGTCTAGAGCAGCGAGGAGCCATTTATGCTGCAAAATTACATTTTATTATTACCTTTACCAGTCACATGTGAGAGAATATTGCTCACACATTTTTTATACAAACTTTTTTTTTAATTGGATGAATTCAAGAAGGGAAAGCACTCAGTAAGTGTCCAACACACATATTGTTTAAAAAAAAGTATCCCAGGATGCAAATGGTTGAAAGAATGAACAGCGCATACAGCTGTAATGTAAAATGCTATTCAAAAGTTTGGGATCAGCAAAATTTAAAGTTTTTAATGGAGTCTCTAATGCTCATCAAGGCTGTATTTGTTTGATCAAAAATACAGAAATAAAACAGCAATGGTGAAATATTATTGCAATTTCACATATCTGGAACCTGTGACATTTTTTTACTTTGATTCGTTGCTGAATAAAAAGTTCAAAAGAACAGCGTTTATTCAAAATAGAAATCTTTACTATCACTTTTTATGAATTTAACACTTTTTTTAATCATTTCTTTTAAAAAAGAAAGAAAGAAAAAAATTACTGACCCCAGATTTTTGAATAGTGTAATATTGTACCACAAAATTTCTATTTTGAATAAACACTGTTCTTTTCATCAAAGAATTTAAAAAAGTATCACAGGTCTTAAAAAATAGTAAGCAGCACAATTGTTTCCAACGCTGATTATAAATCAGCATATTCGAATGATTTCTGATGGATCATGTGATACTGAAGACAAGAGTAATGATGCTGAAAATTCAGTTTTGCTTCACAAGAATAAATTATATTTTAAAGTATATTAAAATTGAAAACTTTAATTTTAAATTGCAATAATATTTCACAAAATTACAGTTTTTTATCTGTAATTATGATAAAATACAGCCTTGATGAGTATGAGAAACTTATTTAAAAAAAAAAAATCTTTCTGATCCCAAACTTTTGAACTGCAGTGTAGGTTTCTTTTTTGTAAAAATCATTAGGATATTAAGTAAAGATCATGTTCCATGAAGATATTTTGTAAATTTCCTACCCTAAATATATAAAAACTTATTTTTTGATTAGTAATATGCTTAGCTAAGATTTCATTTGGACAACTTTAAAGGCGATTTCTCAATTTTTTTTTTTTGCACGCTCAGATTCCAGATTTCAAATAGTTGTATCTCTGCAAATATTGTCCTATCATAACAAACCATACATCAATGTAAAGCTTATTTATTCAGCTTTCAGATGTATAAATCTCAATTAAAAAAAATAAAAAAATTACCCTTATGACTTTTGTGGTCCAGGGTCGGAGAGAATGAGTTTGAGCTGTAGCATATTGCAAAGTAAATAAGTCCAGAGGACAGTTCAGATTTATTAATATAAAATTATATAAATTATATAAAATTTGGAAAAGCAGCTGACTATGGCCACTCATTGTAAAAACAACAACAAAAAAAAACAGTCCAATTCAGCCATTATTGTGGCTTTAAATAAGTATCCCATGATCCTCTTTGGTGGGTGTGCCTCAAGAGCAGCGTTCCACAACAGTAAACGTTCACTCTACCACGCAGGGGTTGATGGGTAAAAGACTTCCTCTACTAATCCCTTTAGTGACCAAAACAAGAATTTTACCTTTATTCTTCTTCTTTTTTCTTTTGGACTATTTCTACTTGTAATTCCAGTCTAGTCTGAGTGTCATTCCAGTTCATTTTCTTTCCTCCACATGCAAACACTAAATTAAATTTTGTAGACGTTTAAATTATTTTCCATTTCTTATCCTGCAATGAAATTAGCAATGTTTACAGATAAATATGAGACAAACACATTTATTCAGTCTCAGAGACTGAACTCTATAGGACGACCACTGTGATTAAACCTCAAAAATTCATCTCATGCAGCTCAGAGCTCAATTTATTGCACTTAACCATCTCTACAATCACCTTTCTTTCCACTCCCTGCTGCCCCAAGCCTGGAAGAGTCCTAACCGGGTGTTAAAATATTAACAGACTGTGGCTAATTAAAATGCTGTTGTGTGTTTCACTCATAGAGACCTTTTGTTCAGCAGGACACCAGCAACACCATCAGACCTCCAACCCCACTGCTGCTGCATCCTCTGCCCAGCGAGGGGCTTTCACCTCAGGCACGGACAGCAGCGTCTACCCCCTAGAGCCTGGACAGAGTCACACATGGAGAGAGAGGGAATTAAGATAGATAGATGGATAGATGAGTCTATCCCTGTGTGTGTGTGTGTGTGTGTGTGTGTGTGTGTGTGTGTGTGTGTGTGCCTATAATGTATTCTGATACCTTCCCCCGTCTACTCTCCTTTCCTTCCCTGATTTCGCTGTCTTTCACTCCCGTCGTTGATCCCCTGTGCTCTAAGTGTATCCCGTCTCTCCAGGAGTCGTTGATATGGGGATTAACTCCAAAGTGTCAATCAATTCTGTTTTTCTATCTCTCTTTCTTTCAGCACACAAGTGTTTAATTGACACAGAGAGAGCCAGCCAGTGTTTTGAGTCTGTTTCATCCCTGCACTCTGCTCCAGGTCATGGGTTTTAGAGATGGAGAGAGGGTGAGGAAAGAATGAAAAGTGAACTGAGAGGAGAGGATTTGAAAGTGCAATTTCCTTGCTCAATGTAACGTTAGAAATACATGCGGGAATGCCATTCTGCTTGGCCAACTCATCTAAAACCTGTATTTGATGAATGATTGAAGATTTAAGGCTGAACTGAGCAATTTTTTGGATATTAAAAGACTTTCTCCTATCCCAACCTAATATGAAGAGGCAATTGTCAGCAAGTTATTTCTAGGCTTATTTCCCCAGAGATTTCAAATAGCATCTAGTAGCACCTCAGCTTTAAAAGATTAGTTCACTGCAGAATTAAAATTTCCAGATCATTGACTCACCCCTATGTCATCTAAGAGGTTCATGTCTTTCTTTCTTCAGTAGAAAAGAAATATATATATATTTTTTTTTTTCGGAAAACATTACAGGATTTTTCTCCATATAGTGGACTTCAATGGGGATCAATGGGTTGAAGGTCCAAATTACAGCTTCAAAGGGCTCTGCACAATCTCAGCCAAGGAACAAAGGTCTTATCTAAGGAAACAATTTTCCAAAAAAAAAAAAAATGTATATACATTTTAACAACAATTGCTCATCTTGCACTAGCTCTGTGCATCTACGACTCCACTTTTTATGTAATCTCGTTGGAAAGAGCCAAGTGGTTAGTTCTTCGCTTGTGCACTTTGGTGGTAGGGTAGGGTGAAAAACTCTCAGTTTCTCCTAAAACTTTAAAAATTGTTCGACGTTGTTTTACCTTTTTTTTTTTGTAAAGGGCGTTTGAGTTTTTAGTGCAAGACAAGTGTTTGTGGTTAAAAAGTATATACATTTGTATTTTTTGACTGTATTTTTAGATTGTTTCACTAGATAAGAGCCTTATTCCTCAGGCTGTGATCATGTAGAGCCCTTTGAAGCTGAAGTGAAACTGTAATTTGGACCTTTAACTCGCTGATCCCATTTGAAGTTCACTATATGGAAAAAAAATCCTGGAATGTTTTCCTCAAAAACCTTAATGTCCTTTCAACTGAAGAAAGAAAGACATGAACATCTTGGATGACATGGGGGTGAGTAAATTATCAGGAAATTTTAATTCTGGAGTGAACTAATCCTTTAAACTCCCAAAGACCACACACAGACACAAGGAGTGGAGCATAAGCTCAGCTCCACCGATTCATTTAATCAATGACGAGTGCTCTCCTCTATCTCTCCGTCTGTCCTTCTATTCTTTCCCTCCTCCACTTCACACCTGGAAACCCTTTCCCTCTCTCTCACCTGCTAACAGGAGTTATTTCAGGTTCATTAATCTCTGTGACCTCCCGAGGAGATGTCGTAAACACACAGATGTGTGTGTCACCTGGCAGCAATGCGTGAGTTGTCTTTTCTGTGTCCACACACACACATTACCCCACAACCCCCTAGGACAAAGGCACTTCCGAGCAGGACTCTAAGGCCATTTACACCCCTCATTCTGCCTAACCATTCAAAACAAGACTAAACTCAATAGGTCCAGCATACTGAGATTCCTCCACATCTGGAGGCAGTCAGTACCACTTTTGACCACACTGTGCATGCAGTTTGAAGAGGACTGCTTATTCTTCTGTCAACCACACAATAAATTATAACAAAATTTGTGCACATGCAGCTTTAAAATATATAGCATTTTTCTCCATATAGTAGACTTGAAAGCAAACTGCAGTTTCATTTCCAAACTGCAGTTTCAATGCAGCTTCAAAGGGCTCTACACCACCCCAGTCAAGGAATAAGGATCTTATCTAGCGAAATGATCTGTTATTTTCTAAAAAAATAAATATTTATATACTTTTTAACCATAATTGCTTGTCTTGCACTCGACTTCACGCATTACTCTTAAAAATAAAGGTTTGAAAAGGTGGATTTTGCAGTGATGCCACAGTAGAACCATTTTTGGCTCCCCAAAGAACCTTTAAGTGAACAGTTATGAAAAGACCCATTTCGAAGAACATTCTAAAAATTGAAAGACATTTTTTTGACAAAAAAACCTCTTCTGCATTTGAAAGGTTCCATGGATGTTCAAGGTTCTTCACAGAACCAATGATGGCAATAAAGAACCTTTATTTTTAAGAGTGTAGTCACACTGGAAAGGATATGCATGACGTAGACAGATTGTAGCATAGACTCAGTGTTTACAAAGCAAACGTCCAAAGAAAGTCAAATGCCCTTGTTGGACGATTTTGAAAATGAGATGGAGTTTTTTGCCCTACACATACCAAGAACTGTGTGACCTTTACAACATGGTTACGTCATGAATGAAATTGTAAATGCACATCATAGAGCTAGTGCAAGATGAGCATTTGTGGTTAAAAAGTACATAAATAATAATTTTATTTTTTTGTTTTGGAAAATGGCACTGTTGTGGTTGAAAATGGTTGTTTCACTAGATAAGATCCTTATTCCTCGTCTGGGATCGTGAAGAGCCCTTTGAAGCTGCAGTGAAACTGCAATTTGGACCTTCAACTGGTTGATCTCCATCAAAGTCCACTATATGGAGAAAAATAGTGTTTTCCTCAAAAGCAAAAAAAAATTTTTGAACATCTTGGATGACATGGGGTGAGTAAATTATCAGGAAATTTGAATTCAGCAGTGATTTAATCCTTTAACAATCAGTCACTTATGAGGCTACATAGGCAGCAAACAGCAAGCAAGCTCACCAGGATTTGGAGCACAGCTAATGTCTTCCAGGATTCCCTGTTGGCTAAATCTGTTGTTGTTTAGATGCATTAACGTCTTAACGGCTTAGCGTTAAACAGCCATGTACGACGGTTAAGACAATAAACATTAATAGAAGTCAATCTCCTACTCACTCAACAAGACACTGTTAACACCTCAAGGCTGAGAATGTCTATCAATATAAAGTAAAACATCCAGACAGTCCTTTAACATTTTTCATAGCTGGGCCAAAGAAAACATTTACCCAGCAAATACCTTCAAACCTTAAACTGTGAGCAGCAAAACAGCAGCCGGTTCTCATGTAACCTGCTTTAGAGTGGATGATTCCGGTAGATTATGAAATCTGAAAACTTTTTCCCAGTAGAACAATAGTAAGCGGTGTGGCGGAGTGGACACCAGCTCAAGGTCTCACCAGCAAAACATGGCTAACATGAAGAAAGCACAACAGCACAGTGGGAACCAGACATGATTTCACCTCACAGCCGGGCAAATAAACACAATCGGACAAGAAAGATAAAGCACAGAAACGACTGAATGCCATGCACATAAAGCGCCTGTTTGTACCTATCAAACATTGTGTGTTTGTCTGAGGGAGACTGAGTGTGTACCAATCTGGACACCATGTGTCTTTTGTGTGTGTAAAGCGGTAGACGGCAGGACCGGACGTTTGCATAGCAGTCTTCACGAACGTTATTTCAGGTCACTGGGTAAGATTAATGTCACATCAACATCACAACCACACTGGCATTAATTTGCAAGAACCTGGTAGTTTTGCAAACTGAGAAGCCCACTGGGGTCATTCATGTTTTCCACCCAGTCCATTAACTATGACCTGTTATACCATATTACACATCCAATTTTTCTAAACCGAAGATTAGAGGATAAACTGAACCCACTGGGAACCGTATGTCAGAAAAGGTCATTGAGCTCAGCGCGTGTGTTTGCGCTTGTTTGTGAGAAAGGAAGAGACTGAGACAGAATGAGTGTGATCAGGCATAAGAGAGTATGCCAAGTGTCACAATTAGAGGATCAAACTGAACTCTATCAGATGACCTCAGAGGTTAAGGGTTAATGTGGATGTTCAGTAGTGTGTGTGCGTGTGTTTGAACAGGCACAAAGAGAGAGAAGAGGAGAGAGACATAAATTTGCTATGGGCATGGCAGTAAATGGTGGTCCAGATTTTGAAGCAAAATAAAATGCGTCCATTCATTATAAAAAGTACTCCACACGGCTCCAGGGGGTTAATAAAGGCCTTCTAAAGTGAATTGATGCTTTTGTATAAGAAAAATATTTATAAATCCGCTAACTGTCGTACGTAAGTTCACGAAAGAGTGGCGTTCCAGCGGACTTGTGCGTAGCATAACCTCCGGTGCGAATATGCTAATCTCGTGAAAACCAAGTTTTGTTTACAACAAAGGAAAACCAGTCTCCTCTAGGCTTGTATCGAAATACTCCTACATTTCTTTACAAATCCTCGTTTTGTACTTCTACAGTTGAAGTCAAAACCTCTCCTGTTTTAGAATCTGCAAAATTGTAATTATTTTACTAAAATAGAAGGGATTATACAAAATACATGTTATTGTTTATTTAGTACTTACCTGAATAAGATATTAAATGCAAACCATTTATACTGAACTTGAACTTGCACACACTGTATCAAAAATAAAATAAAAATTAAATTAAATTAAATAAAAACATACTTTTAACTTTACTCTTTACTTTAGTCAGGGAGCTAAAGAGATGGATTTACTGCTCTTAAAATAAAATAAAATAAAAATTATATTAAATTAAACAGATGGATATACTGCTCTTGATAATAAATAAATAACAAAAAATATTCTAAATAATTTTAAGACACAAATTACTGTTCTTGCTAATGATAAATTATAGTTGTTGCTACTGCTCTTGAAATGAATAAAATAAATACAATTAAAAATGTAATTTAATTTAATTTAATTAAAAAAAAAAAAGTAAACTGATGGATATACTGCTCTTGACACGACACAACGCAACACAACATAAAATAAAATAAAATAAAAATGATTCTAAATTATTTTAAGATATCAATTACTGTTCTTGATAATTGCAGTTGTTGCTGGATATAATGCTCTGGACATAAAATAAAATAATATTAAAAAAAAACAAAAAAAAAAAAAACATGTTTTGTTTACAGCAAAGGAAAACCAGTCTCCTCTAGGCTTATATTGAAATCCTCTTACATTTTTCTTTACAAAGTTTACATCTTCTGTTTCAGAATCTCCAAAATGTTAATTATTTTACCAATATAAGAAGGTTTATAGAAAATGCATGTTATTGTTTATTTAGAACTTACCTGAATAAGATATTTCACATTAAAGATGTTTACATATAGTCCACAAGAGAAAATAACAGTTGCATTTATAAAAATTGCCCCATTTGAAAGTTTACACCCCCTTGATTTTTAATACTGTGCTGATGGGGTGAAAACTTTCTGAATTTGAAGATCAGGGTAAATTTAACTTATTTTGTCTTCTGAGAAACATGTAATATTCTGTAGTTTCTGAAGGGCAGTACTAAATGAAAAAAAAAGATATTTAGGCAAAAAAAAAACATTTACACATCTCCATTCGGTTCAAAAGTTTTCACCCCCTGGCTCTTAATGCATTGTGTTTCCTTCTGGAGCATCAGTGGGCATTTAAACCTTCTGTAATAGTTGCTTATGAGTCCCTCAGTTGTCCTCAGTGTGAAAAGATGAATCTCAAAATCACACAGTCACTGGAAAACCAAATATTTTTTCTGAAGAATAGCAGGCACAGTTTAACTGTTCAGGGCAAACAAGGGACTCATGAACAACTATCACTAAACAAAAAAAAAAAACAGCTGTGGATAATTCAGGTAACAACACAGAATTAAGTATCAAGGGAATGTAAACTTTTGAATGGGGTCATTTTTAACAATTCAACTATTATTTTCTCTTGTGAACTATTATGTAAACTTCTTTTATGAGAAAAATCGTATTTAGGTCAGTACTAAATAAACAATAACATGCATTTTGCATGATCCCTCTTATTTTCGTAAAATAATTAACATTTTGCAGATTATGAAGGCCTTTATTAACCCATCGTCGTCATGTGGAGTGCTTTTAATGATGGCCATTATAAAGACTGGAAGAGCAAGGACATTTTTAAATATAACTCAGATTGTATTCGTCTGGAAGAAGCGAGTTGTATACACCTTTGATTGAGTAAATCATGGGGAAGTTTTATTTTTTTAAGAGCTCTCACAGATTAATTTAACACATTTTTACCATGATTAAACACATAATTTGCAGGATTCCACATATGTGCTTTCAGTTATGATACTTAGAAACTAAGGACTTTAGAAGGGAGTTGCCCATGCGCATAGAAGATAGCTAGGCAGTTCATCTGAGGAAAAGAGAGAGAGTGAGAGACAGGTATTGAGAGAGAGATGGAAGCAGTGATACGACTTTGGGAACTGCTCTCTATGTTAGCATGAAACAGGATTTTCTGCTGTGAATCTCATTTAAACAGAACGACTCCAAGCCCTCATATTTTCTTAATCTGATGAATCAGTCTTAATCAAAAAGGCTGTTTTGTGTTGCGGGTGTCCCCAAGTGCCGATTAACATCTGTAACGGTGCTGTTGTGCTTTTAAAAACAGATGATCTTGCCATGATTAGGTTTGGTCTGTTATGTTAGAGGCCACAGCTTAACCTGTGGATGTTACCACTCAGCAATCAAACCTTGATCTCTCTTTCTCTTACCCTTTGTTTTTCTCACTTTTTCTCCCAGGCTAATGTCTGAACAGAATGAAACCACAGTTCTGAATTTCAGATCTGCTTAGGATAGCCGGTGGCAGTCGGCACACCAGCGGAGAGCTCTGTTCTTCCTGTGCTGTCTGTGAATAATCATAACCATCCATCTCACTTATGGGGTCAACGTGACTGGTGGAGAAATGAGGAAGAGGAACAGATATACGCATTTGTGAGAGTGCAGATCTCAACTTCCAATTCTCTGGAGTTTTGTTCTTTAACGAACTGACAAAGAAAGTCATTTAACAGTCGGGCCACTTTTCTGCACAGTATTTCGATGCAGAAACTAAGCACCAACTTTGCACTAAAACAGATTCTCCAAGTATGCAAATAAATGCAAATCATTTATACTGAACTTCCGCTACAGTATCAAAAATATAATAAAAATAAAATAAAATTAAATAAAATTAAAAAATAATTTTAACTATGTTATGTTAAATTAAACAAAAAAAAAACAAATAAATAAATGTTTTAAACATATGGATATACTGCTATTGACATAATAAAATAAAATAAAATAAAATAAAATAATTTCTTTTAAGACATGAATTACTGTTCTTGTTAATGATAAATTACAGTTGTTTCTGGATATACTGATTTTGAATAAAATAAAATAAAATAAAATAAAATAATTTAATTTAAGTTAATTTAAGTTCATTTAAAAAATATATACATTTTTAAAAACAGATGGATATACTGTTCTTGACATAACACCACAACACAACACAACATAAAAAAGAAAAGAAAAGATTTTTTTTATTAAATTTTAAAAAATAAAACAAAATGTTTAAAAATGGATATAACATAACATTGACATAACATAATATAATTAAATAAATAAAAATATTCTACATTGTTTTAAGACACACATTACTGTTCTTGTTAATGATAAATTGCAGTTGTTGCTGGAAATACTGCTCTTGAAATAAAATGTTTTAAACAGATGAATATACTGCTCTTGACATAAACATAAAATTAAATAAAATAAAAAATTTGAAGACACTAATTATTGTTCTTGGTAATGAGAAATTACAGTTCTTGCTGGATATATTGCTTTTGACATAAAATAAAATAATATAAAAAATGTAATAAAATATATTAAATAATAAAAATAAAATAACATGGATATAGTGCTCTTGACATAACATAATAACATAATAAAATAAAATAAAATAATTATTCTAAATTATTTTCAGACAATAATTTCTATTTTTGTCAATGACACTGCTATAATGCACTGCTGTAACATTTGTTGCAAAACATTTGATGGAAATAAAATGTATTTTAACAAAAAAATAAAAAATAAACACAAATTGTTTTAAAGTACAATTCTCTAGTACAATCACGTACATACATTTAAGAAAAATGTAAATCATTTAACTTTGAACCCAGCGCTTTGTGAATCCCTAGTGTGTTGGGCATCTGCTGGTGAAACGTTTGTCCCATTTTGATGATTTTATGAGAGTGACATTCATAACTGCTCCATTAACAAGAACTGACAACAGCACTGACAAAGTCATCTTCACTCACTCTAATTAGTGTGTGTGTGTTTGTGGGTTAAGGACTGGTGGTGTGTGTGAAAGCCATTGTAACCTCCAGATGTTTTCCAACCCACCCAGAGAAAGAGAATTAAGCAGAGGGCAATAAATCTGTGTAGTAAAACTGAGTGTCCATTTGCTCTAGTTTGGGGCCTTTGTGTGGATTATGAGGCATCCCTATATAAACTTTTTGCAATAACTTTAACTTTAACTTTTAACTTGCAATTTAAACTTTAGTGTTTTGTGACTTTCCGTCTTGTGACTTTTCAGTCTTCAACCAAAAATGAAGAAGACTGTTAAACAGAAAAGCTTAAATAGCGGTTCATATGTTCTCACTTTGTTAGTCTCACTTTGTTCAATTATCTAATAAACAGCATTGTTATTTAACTCAGTATATTACTAGTTACTACTCTATCTGTGTTATATGGTAAGTTTAACTATTCAGTGGCTATTATTTTGCATAATTTAGGTTTAATCAACTCAAGTGTATCTATTTCTGTTCATATATAAGCTATACAGGTCGTTTGTTCGTTTTCTGACAGCACCCATAAATACACTCTTGTCTTTTTAATACCATCAGATGATGCATTTTTCACCTCTATTGTTTAGATTCCTGGATGTAATGGCGCGGTGAGAGATAATTAGGGATGTATGTGGTTCTGCTCGGCTGAGTCGGTTTGTCCAAAACACATCTTTTATCATGTTAGTGAGAGCGCTCTTCCGTTGAGTAGCTGGACATTCCACTCTAATGAAATACTCTGCGCCCTTTCACAAGATATTAAAGTTTATGGTCATAATAATCCGTGAGAAAGCAAGAGGGCAAATTCAGAGACTCATTTTAGTAGCACTTTCTATGAAACCAGTATGTGTAATACATTAAAAAAGTAGAGAAAAGAAAATTCTGTCATCATTTACTCCCCCTGTTATTCCAAACCTGTTTTACTTACTTTCTTCTCTGAAACACACAATAGATTTATGTTTTTGTACATACAATGAAAGTCAGTGGGGTTTTGATGGTCTTTTTGTTATTAGATTAAAATTTTTAACTATTCACATTTTATTTTAGTGTGAACTTTCCTTTTAAAGACATTCCATTGTGTTCACAATGCCATTTAATACATTTTAATCATGATTATAGGTATCTATTTATATTTACAGCATTTTATACAAGATATTTTGCAATGTGTTTTATAATGCATTATGAATTTCTCTGCATCATATACAGACTAGGAGTGGGCAATATACCAGTTGACACAATTAACTGGTAGAAATTTGTAAACTAGGAGAGAACGCGGTAACACGCATATGTGACGTTATTGTGCTAAGTAGTCACAAAAACTTATAGTTTTCACTCTTTTTAAGCCAGGCAGGTTTAAAAAACGAGTGAATTTAAGCCGTTGAAACACAATTAGCTGTAAAAGAAAACCCATTTCACAATATGTGCATGGTTGCTAGGTTTTCACAACAAAAGCCCCCCAAATGCTACTACCCAATCACATTTCGGAGAGTTCCACAGGTAAAAAGGGCTAAATATCACGTTATCGTTTCAACCCGCGGACGTGAAAAACAACCCGAGGCAACAGTAGCCCAACTTCACAGGAAAAACGCAGATCTGGCAACATTTCTGCTCATAGAGAGCGGGGGTATTGAATTATTTTTGCTGCTTTGTTGGCCTTAAATGGTTAAATACACACACTTGTATGTGTCGGAATGCCTGTTTTTGCAAGTTTCCTTGCAAATGCAGTAATTTAGGTCTTAAGTGTAAGTAAACAGGGGAGAAAGATGAACACATGTGCAGCAGTATATTGGATCCAGGTAGCTCCTAAAGTAATAGCAGTCTGATATTCCTGCTGTCTGTCTTTCATGTTAATCAAACAACAAAAGAGAGAAAATTGACTAAATCACATTTGTAACTTTAATAATAAGAAATGATGCAGATGCAAAAGCCTCTAAATCCATCTGACATCTTTCTTTAAATGACGCATTTTTATCAGGCTCCGATTTCTATGTAAGTACCAGTACTTCTGATTGAGCTGAGGGTGGGCTTTTAGCTGATTTTGTATCTGAACTCTTCAAATATATATTTAATTTACACAGTGTAAAATATGTTTTTCTACATTTCAAAATACTTGATTCTTAATACTGTATTGTTACCTGAATGATCCACAGCTTTTTTTTTTTGTGATAGTTATTCATGAGTCCCTTGTATGTCCTGAACAGTTAAACAGAAAAACCCTTCAGTCACTAAAAAAAAAAAAAAAAAAAATGGATCATTCAGGGTCATTTTTATAAATTCTTTATAAATTATTTTCTCTTGTGGGCTATTATGCTAACGTCTTTCATGTGAAATATCTTATTCAGGTCAGTACATGCATTTTGTATGATCCCTCTTATTTTGGTCAAATAATTAACATTTTGCAGATTCTGCAAGGTGTATGTAAACTTTTGACCTCAACTGTATGTCGCATTTCTTATTTATTTGTTCTACTAAAGTTTTATTGTCCTATTGCTTGTAATTAGTTTCTTATTCTTGTTTAACCACTGACTGTTTACTTGTCTTCAGTGGATATGAGTTTTACTGTTGTTGTTGTTTTAAATTTACGCTAGTATTAGTTTTTTGTGATACTGACATTGGTGACAAGAATTACGAAAATTCTGATGTCATTAAGACCTTATTTAAAGCAAAATAACTATATTGTGATATATATTTACAATTGAATTCATTTTATTCATTTTATTAGCATTCAATAAAATTACTCATATTATACCCCTAATACAGGCTTAAAGAAAATCTAACTTCTCACTGAAGTGTTAGTCTCTGTATACAAGGTTTCTATAAGTGCGTAACACGACCCCAGACTTTGACTAATTCGTCATTACTCCTAAGTCCAAAAACAGGCAGGCCCATCGGAGGCCTCACAGAAGTGATTTGTAGCAATATTATTTTAAACATAAATCATTTGCAGTGAGGGGCGAGCTGAAGACAAGGGTTTATAATTTGTAACGTTCAGCGTTTTTCCCGTGGTTTTTAAAAGCATTGGGCTTCCACTTGTATATCTTTGCCTGGCCAGCAATATCCCCTACGTAATTTAAAAACAACAGCGCCTGAGAGCTGCCGGGCAGACAGGATCAGCAAGTCAAACAAAGCCTTGAGCCCCTAGTGCCCCCTCGAACCTGCTCTTATTCAAACAGCCATTAGCATTTCCGCAGTGGTAATGATTGGAGCTGAGAAAACACCACGGAAAAGCTCACGGCTCACTTCCCACACACGCTTTCTTAACTATCTATATGGAGACATACCACTGACTTCTATAGCAGATTTCTGACATATTTATGTGTTAATAAAGAACATTTTTAACTAATTTCACTTTTTAAGATGTTCCCAAAACTCTGCTTTCAAATATAGCTACCTCCGGAGACATTTTTTCACTAATTTGTTCCGTAAGGTATGCCAAAATAAATCTCTAAATAAAGCATCTGCTAAATGAATAAACGTAAAGGGCGAAGTTAGAAACACACCCACACTAATATACATCCTCTCTTGTGCTGTTCTCATGGCTAATAGTTTCTGGCTGTGTGGCGTGTAGATGGTGTTCTTAGAGTTCATCAAACCTTCGGAAAAGGAACGGGATATTACTATTTGATTTAGAAACGGACATGGCACATCTACTCAATAGAAACTCTAATGACTAAGGCGTAACCACCTCAATAACCCTCCGAAATGAACTTCTGTGAGATTTGCTATGGCCCAGCTCCAGCGTATTTCTCCAGACCTGCTGCAGTTTATGAAACTGACAACAGGTGTCACTGCTTATGTAGGTCTCTGAAACCAAAGCAGGGCTGATACTTTTTAAAATTTTATACTTAACGGCAAGATTGCTTTCTGTGGGAGTAGCATATCATTCACTGCTCGGATTGATGTAGCGTCCACAGACACATTACTAAGGGATATTACCTTATGGCAAGTGTCTATTATATAGGACATTAACTTCACACATCCAGGGACAGAGTATACAGACAGAAAGCGCTAACACTCCAACACTCCAAATACACATTTCTTAATCAGCTGGTGGCTCTTCGGTCAGCCATTTGTTGTTGATCTGTCTTCAGATGTCACTTTTTAATTATTACAGTGTCTGTTTTCACACTTAAGCCCTGCAGAGGTGATTGATGTACACTAGAGTGTGGGAAACTAATTAGGAGGTCACGGCCGCGTGTCTGTGTGTAGTGAACTTTAAAGTCCTCCTTTAATAAAACATTCAAAATAGCAAAAAAAAAAAAAACCCTGCTAAGCAGCCTCTAGACATCTTAGATATCTTCCTTAAAAACAATTAAACAAAAAATGTATTCCCAGTAGATTCCAATGGAGTTTGATGTAGCATGTTGCTAAACTAATGACAAAAATGCGTAGTGTACACAAACAAAGAGTTGAAATCTGATGAAATCCGAGAGCTTTTTAACCCTGCATAGACAGCAACGCAACTACCAAGGCCTAGAAAGGTAGTAAGGACATCGTTAAAACAGTCCATGTGACATCAGTGGTTCAACCTTATATGAAGCTACGAGAATACTTTGCACAAAGAAGACAAAAATAACATTCTAATAACATATCTTTTTTAACGACGTCCTTACTACCTTTCTGGGCCTTGAATGTTTCAGTTGCATTGCTGTCTATGGAGGGTCAGAAAGCTATGGAAGCTGCCACTGAATAAAAAATATAAAAAGGTAACTGCGATTTTTTATCTCAAAGTTCTGAGTTTTTTCTAAGAATTGCATACTACAAACTGGCAATTCAGATTTTTTTCTCAGAATTGTGAGATATAAACTCACAATCACATGTTATAATGTCATAATTATGAGATACACTCTTAAAAATAAAGATTCCAAAAGTGTGTTTTGGTTCCCCGAAGAACCTTTCAGTGAACAGTTCTTAAAAGAACCATTTGGAAGGACATTTTAAAGATCTAAAGAACCTTTTTCAACTATAAAGAACCTTTTCTGCATTTAAAAGGCTTTATGGATGTTCAAGGTTCTTCATTGAACTATCGATGCAAATAAAGAACCTTTATTTTTAACTGTATAAACTTGCAATTGCTAGTTATAGAGTCAGAATTGTCACAATTCTGCCTTTTTTTCTCATAATTGCAAGATATAAACTCACAATTGTGAGAAATAAAGTCAGAATTGTGAGATAAAAACTCAAGAGATTGTGAGATAAAATATTTTTCCTCTCGCAGTTGCGAGATATAAACTTGCAGTTCTGAGAAAAAAAGCACAATTGTGAGTTTATGTTTTGCAATTCTGACATTTGTGAGAAAAAAGCTCTCGGATTAAATCAAAAATATCTTAATTTGTGCTCCGAAGATGAACAAAGGTTCATCTAGGGTTTGGAACAACATGAGGATGAGTAATTAATGACAGAATTTTCATTTTTGGGTGAACTATCCCTTTAAATGTCATCTTTAAAAAATACTATAAATTGTCATCTTTAGCAAAATGTCAAAATTAATATCCATTTTTATACCGCTCATTATAATTCTATGATGCCTATTAACTTCTAAAATTATAAATTCACTCATAAAATTGATTTTAGTGTTTACTGTTTTATTTTTAACTAATCTAGACAAAATTGTAAAGAAATTATGAATCCACACAACTCCAGCCCATCAATTAACTTCTTGTGAAGCGAAAACCTATTTTTGTAATAAACAAATCCATTAAACCATTGCTCATGACTAAAATAAAAATAAATAAATAAAAAATCCTCGATCCATAATATTGTTTTCTCCAGTGGAAAGTTGTCTCATCTGATTCAGTGCGATCAAGCACTATTTACAAAACAGTCCAAAACAGTTGTAAACAAGAATTTGACATGAGAGGGCAGCATAGTATGGATTTTTTCACTGAAGGAAGAAATATTACAGATTATGGACTCATAGTTTGACCAGAAGTGACAGTTTAAAGTTGTATATCACTGTAATGATAGATTTGTCTTTTAATTTCACAAAACATTAATTGATGGACTGTTTGTTTGGATTACTTGTGGATGTTTATCAGCTGGACTCTCATTCTGACGGCACCCATTCGGTGAGCAAGTGACATAAAGCTAATTTTCTCCAAATCTGTTCTGATGAAGAAACAAACTCATCTACATCTTGGATAGCTTGAGGGAGAGTACATTTCCAGCTCATTTTTATTTTTAGGTGAACTATTTCTATAAAATGCTGTCTAGGCAGCTCACTAGGCTTTAGAATAGAGCTACAATACAACAAGACACACAATAAATCATGGTTATACACACGGTGAACTCAAACTGACATTTTGCGGAGACCGAATGAAACGTTGCATGGACATATGCTCAAAGGAATCAATAGGAACATGAGCACTCGACTAATGGGTCATATGTACATGATTAGAGAAATGTAATACTGCCCCAAGGGTTTCATGCCTTGAGTACATGAATGAAATGGAGAGTGTTAATGGTGTGAGATGCATGTGTGCGAGATGTGCTAGTGATATACTCACAAGCAGCGTATATAACAGCATCAAGGGGAGGACCGTAGAGGACAGATGGTGCATTCACTCACACACACACACTGGTGGCAGACAGGTCTAGGGCTACAGATGGTGACATCACAGTGGGGGTGTGAATGACAGAAGCCTTGCAATGAAGAAAAAAGGAAGAAGTGAGTGCTTTGAGAAACATGTTCAGATTTGATTCTGTTTCTATATTTGTATGCTGACTAATACTGGTTAATAAAACCAGTTTGACATAAAGGGTGTGAAGCCAAGCTGGATGTTATAATGCAACTCATATGCAACTATTACAGAAGGTTGAACTCTCACTGGTGTTCCAGGAGGAAACAATGCATTAAGAGCATTAAGGGGGGTGAAAACTTTTTGAATTTGAAGATCAGGGTAAATTGAACTTATTTTGTCTTCTGGGAAACATGTAAGTATCTTCTGTAGCTTTTGAAGGGCAGTACAAAATGAAACATATATGATATTCAGGCAAAATAAGAAAAATGTACACATCTTTATTCTTTTCAAAAGTTTACACCCCTGGCTCTTAATGCATTGTGTTTCCTTCTAAAGCATCAGTGAGCATCTGAACCTTCTGTAATATGTGCGTATGAGTCCCTCAGCTGTCCTCAGTGTGAAAAGATGGATCTCAAAATCATACACTCATTGCTAGAAAGGGTTCGAATACACAAAAAATGCTGAAAAAACTAAGAATTTGTGGGACCTGATTTTTTTTTACTATCACTAAACAAAACAAAAAAAAACACACATCATTCAAGCAACAACACAGTATTAAGAAACAAGGGTATGTAAACTTTTGAACAGGGTCATTTTTATCAATTCAACTATTATTTTGTTATGTGGACTATATGTAAATGTATTTTATGTGAAATATCTTATTCAGGTCAGGACCCAATAAGAAATAACATGCCTTTTGTATGATCCCTCTTATTTTGCTAAAAGAATTAACATTTTGCAAGGTGTATGTAAACTTTCAACCACAATTGTACATGCAATTTTCAGTCAAACCAAAACAATTATTTCCATTTTTGTTATTGAAATCATACCATATATTAAAAATTAATTACAAATTGTGTTTTGCATACTTGAACACTCAAACTGAGCTTGTAGCTCGACTGTATAAAACTGTGTGTGTTATTATGCCGCAATTCCATGCTGATTTGCATGTTCTGTTCAGCATTACGTGTTTGTCATTGTCTGCTCTGACTTCACTGTCATTTCTCAGGTCCGTCCTTTTGTATGACTTCCTCTAAACCACAAAGGCCAGACTATTTTAGCACACACCTTCCTGAATCACTGCTTGACCCTCCCAACACACGCTGACGCAAACACTTTTGGGGATTCTGTGCAGTTTTCACTATCATAACACTTTCAAAACAATCACTCCCACATGCATATACACACACACAATAGATGCAAGAGACTAACTCCAACTGTCAGTTATAATGCAGATAACTTAATGAATCTGCATAAGCTCTATCAGAAGAGCACAACACTAGCAACACCAAGGTCATGGGTTCAATTCTGACGGAAAACAGGAATTGATCAAATGTATAGCTTGAATGCATTGTAAAGTCACTATGGAGTAAAACGCCTGCCGAATGCATAGATGTAAATGTAAATTAACTGAAGTGTGACGCAGGCTATGCAGCAAACAAATGCTCCTAAAAAATATGCAAATTGTGAACAAATTTTAGAGCTCACTGTGATACCCATCGTTTGTGTCTTAATGATTATGCAAACCAGTTTCTGAGACTCATGGCTTTGCCATAAACTGTCTGTAGAAAACAGTGGGTCTGGAGTGACGGTTAGTGTTGTCTGATGGGTGGGGAGGATATGTGGTGTGTGTGCTGGATGCATTTGTATTCTTTTTCCCACAGCCTGCTAAATCTGTGACTATTGTTCTGTGTGTGTGTGTGTGTGTGTGTTTGCGTGTCAGAGTGTGAGTGTGTCGCTGTCTCAGGTGATGTAAAAGTGTGTTCACTTGTTGCTGACTTTCATTCAATTGCATGCATGTACTGTAGTCAGTCTAATACATTGTTCATTATC
This sequence comes from Cirrhinus molitorella, assembly GCA_033026305.1. Lineage (NCBI taxonomy): Eukaryota > Metazoa > Chordata > Actinopteri > Cypriniformes > Cyprinidae > Cirrhinus > Cirrhinus molitorella. The sequence goes on along the minus strand of CM065122.1, from coordinate 21,986,279 downwards.
ATCACGTCACACCTCTGTCTTTCTATCAAACTGTCTTTGTCCATTTGTCTTCCTGGCTCACGTCCAGTAATTAAATAAGCACATGGGTTGTATGATGGTCGCACAGAATGACAGAAGTCTCTTTCCCTTCCTGTCATTTTTTTCCACAATCTCTATTCTACGCACAAGAGATTCCCACCGTAAAACACAAAGCATCTGTAAACAATAGAAAAAAGAAAACAATAGATGAGAGAGCATATGTATGTGTGTGTGCACTTTTTTACAGCTATCTTTTTAAGATGTATATCTGATGTTTACAATAACACATTTCTAAATGATGCTTAAATGATTAAAGGATCATGTCTTTCTTTCTACAGTAGAATAGAAATTAAGGTTTTTTGAGGTTTTGTTCCAGGATTTTTCTCCATATTGTGGACTTCAAAGGTAACCAACAGGGTGAAGGTCCAAATTTCAGTTTCAATGCAGCTTCAAAGGGTTCTACACAATCCCAGCTGAGGAGTAAAGGTCTAGTCTAGCGAAACAATCTGTCATTTAAAAAATAATTAAAAATGTATATACTTTTTAACCACAAATGCTCATCTTGCACTAGCTCGACTTCATGCACTACGTAGTCATGTTGGAAAGGTCACACGTGATGTAGGCGGACATACGGACCCAGTATTTACAAAGAGAACATGCAAAGAAAGTCAAACTGCCTTTACAAAAAATGGTAAAACAACGGTTTTGAAGTTGGAAGAGAAAATAAGATGGAGTTTTTAAACCAGACACACATTGCAGAGCTAGTGCAAGATGAGCATTTGTGGTTAAAAAGTATATCAATTTTTGTTTTGTTTAGTTTTTTTATTTTATTTTTTTTAGAAAATGTTGTTTTATTAGATTAGTTTTATTAGAGGAAGACTGGGATAGTGTAGAGCCCTTTGGAGTTGCATTAAAACTCCATTTTCGACCTTCAGCCCATCAGCTCCCATTGAAGTCCACTATATGGAGAAAAATCCTGCAATGTTTTCCTCAAAAACCTTTATTTCTTTGCGACTGAAGAAAGAAAGACATGAACATCCTTGATGACATCAGGTTGAGTAAATTATCAGGAAATTTTAATTCTGGAAGTTCTGAGTTTCCATAACATACACTTGACAGAGGACTTGTACCTAAATTTAACTTGTGCACACTATAGACACTCTTTTATGACCATGTGTGTCTTTGTTTGTGAGTGTTAGTCACCTTTGTGCAGGGGTTTCCCTTGTAATGTCCAAGCAGAAAGACCGGAATTGCTGCCACATCGTAAACACTCACAACTGATTAAGTGCTTACAGTAACTCACTAGATAGTACTGACACATCTATTTTAGACCGGACAGTTTCCTCAGGTCAGTAAAGTTCAGCAAGACTTTCGGTCTTCAGCCTTTTAGGCTCACATTGCTAACACAAATCAAATCAGACGTTGACTGAAAATAAAGCAGATGGTGGTTCAGATTCTGTAGTTATTCATGAAATAAAGATTGCAAAACAAATCATTTGCTACAATGCTTGCACAATTCTTTTTTGCTTAAAAGTTTAACAACAGTGCCACATTTTTGACCACTGTATTATGTGAAAGATGTTGCTAGAAGCAAGACATGAGTACAGCGGTCAAACACGCTTGTTTATGTAGTGTATATATATCGTTTATATAGAAAAACTATGGAAAAGAAGAACAGCGGAATACTTGTTATAGTAAAATATAATTATAATTGGATTTTGCTTTATTACATCAATTTTTCTATTTACAGCAGCATTTATACTGTAAAATGTTGTTTCTGACATTTATGTCCATAGCTGACAGATAAAACGTTTGCTGAGTGGGGTTAAATTTCTTGAAGGACATAGCAATCAAGTATCACATTTTATTCATCTCAACCAACTTATTTCAATCAACCAACATGATACAGTGTAGACACTTTTTTCATTTCATTTTATAATACTGTTTTCATTCTATCCTCAAGGCACTCTTGCTGAATACATGTATGTGTGTGTGAATGAGTGTCAGTGTGTTGCCATTTCTGTACTTTGCATATCTTAGCAACTTTGACTGGTGGAAACAGATGGCAGAGATCACCTGTGATGAGAGTGTGTGACGGCCAGATGGGGAACCTGAGAAACTGACTGAGCTACAAACAACACAGCCATGTCATCCATTAATGATAACCATAATTATCTTTAATACTTATTAACAAAAATGCAGTTTGAGGACAAGTCACTGAGAGCAAGAGGAGACCCTGATAACAAACTCTCACTTCTGGCTGCAACTTGTGTGTGAATTTGTTTAAGCTCTATCACTGGTGTTAGTGTCTGTTAGTGTCGGAGGTGTCTCATTTTAGCATGGCACATTAGATTGAACAGGTGTAGATGTAGTGTGTGTGTGCGTTGTACTGGAAGAGATAAAACTGTTATCTGTTGCAGATACGTGGGAACACTGGGTGTAAGCATTCCACGCAAATGAGCCCAGTTTAGGGAGGAGAGAGTGACCGAGGGTCACATTCAGGTCAACATCAAGTCACCATTACCACCCACTTACTTCTAGTTTAGATGGATGTGTTTGTCCATCTATGTGTGTGTATCTGTGGTAGGGCTGGAATGCTTGTATATGTAGGTTCGCAAGAAAGAAATAAACACACACACACACACATCGGCAGCAGCAGCTGTCTCACCCCATGAAATGCCACCTACATACTGGAGATCTGGAAGGTCAGAGGTGCTCATATACTAAAACTACCCAAAAATATCAGCTAAAGTATCTCATGCCTTCTCATACACCAAACTTGAACTCCTAAACACAAGCTCCGTCGCTTTCCATTTTGACCTGCTTAATTTGGCTAATAAGCATATAAAAACAATGCAAAGTTTCTTTGGTTGACTTCATGAAGAGCGACATTGTAAACACTGCTTTTGTATTCAAAACTGAGTATGTACTATGATTAAAAAAGAGCCCCGCAAATCATTCTTGGCCATGCTTTACAAAATCATTCCCTTGTTTCAATTCAGTTAGGTTTTTAAATAAAAAAGGGAACAAATTATTAAGATGTAGGAACAAATTTCTTAATTTGAGGTTGAGATTTTTTGTTTTTCTCACTGCATTTCATGTGTAGAGCTCTGTAAAGCAGTATAGTAGTATAAATAAATTCCCAGACATGCTACATCCATCATGTTGGCACTGTCCTTTGACCTGTGTGTTTTCTAAGCTATGATGTATGAACCAAATCTGTGAAAATAATTCACTGTTGTTGCTAAATAACTAGATTTGAAAGAGCCATTCAGCTCACAGTTCTTCAAATCTGTCAGTTTCTCAGTTCACGTGGCCTTATTGAATACCACTGTGTCTGCTATTGCACTACTTAGAATGATTCCTCTATCTTGAACGATTATTTTTATAGATTTATTTCTTATGGCCGCTCTGCTGTTTGTGAGCATGTATAATATAGAGTTGGCATCAGAGCTGTGGGTTAAAGGGCATCCTTTAAAGTGATCAAAAGACTGTCGCAGTGAGTGTCAGCGCTAAGCAGCTCTGTGTCACTGTGAGGTGATAGAAGGTGAAACTTCTCACTCCTCCATTTAGAATGTAAGTGTCACATGGACTCTCTGTCTTAATAGAGCTGTCAATCACACCTGACCTCAGCGGTCAATATCTAGACCACTGCATGAACGGCTCAGTTAGGAACCAGTTGAGCTTGCATGCACACATACAGCCATAATTTTGTTTCAACATTTCTTTTAGTTAGATCAAGTAATAAGATTAAAAAGATTGATTACTTTTTCAAGTCAAAAAAGGAGAAGATTGTGTAATTAAAGGAACACTCCTTTTTTTTTTTGTTTTGAAAATAGGCTCATTTTCCAACTTCCCTAGAGTTAAACAGATGAGTTCTACCGTTTTTTGAATCCATTTAGCTGATTTTTCGATATTTTATTTTATCCTATTTAAAACTGGACTCTTCTGTATTTACATTGTGTACTAAGACCGACAGAAAATGAAAAGTTGATATAGATAGGAACTATACTCTCATTCTGGCGTAATAATCAAGGAACTTTGCTGCCGTACCATGGGTGCAGCAGGTGCAATAATATTGTGCAGTGCCTGAATATAGTCCCCAGCTATTTTACTGTTAGCTTAGTGGCTTAGTGCTGGTCATGTTGGAAGTTACCTAGCTGGGGACTATTTTCAGCCTCTGTGTAATATCATTGCACCTGCTGCACCCATGGTACGCAGCAAAGTTCCTTGATTATTACGCCAGAATGAGAGTATAGTTCCTATCTATATCAACTTTTCATTTTCTGTCGGTCTTAGTACACAATGATCAGCTGAATGGATTCAAAAATGGTAAAACTCATCTGTTTAACTCTAGGGGAGTTGGGAAATTAGTCTATTTTCAAAAAAAAGTGGAGTGTTCCTTTAAGCTATAGTCTAAATATAATACATTTCCTGTACAAATGTTTGTACGGGGGGTGGGGGTGAAAACTTTTGAACATAATGAAGATGTGTAAATTTTTTTCTTATTTTGCCTTTTTTATTATTATTATTCATTTAGTACTGCCCTTCAGAAGCTACAGAGGATACTTACATGTTTCTCAGAAGACAAAATAAGATCAATTTACCCTGATCCTTTGTAATAGTCGCGTATGAGTCCCTCAGTTGTCCTCAGTGTGAAAAGATGGATATCAAAATCATAAAGATATTGTTGGAAATGGTTCAAATACACAAAAATGTTGAAAAAAAATTGTGGGACTTGAATATTTTTTTCTGAAGAAAAGCAGGCAGTTTAACTGTTTAGGACAAACAAGGGACTCGTAAACAACTATCACTAAACAAAAAAACAGTTGGATCATTCAGGTAACAACACAGTAGTGGAGTAACTGGAGTCAAATTTAGCTTTGCCATCACCAAAATTAATTACATTTTAATATTAAAATGTTAAAATTGTAATAATATTTAACTTTATATTTTACAAAATTTTTTTTTATTAAATAAACAGCCTTGGTGAGAATACAAGACTGATTCAAGTTGATTCAACTTACAATTTTAAGGCAGCCGGGTAACAAATTATTTAGTTAACTCAACAAATTGTGTGTTTTATTTTTTACAGTGTAGAAAGCTTCTGATGACACAGATAACACTGTGAAAGCAACAGTGCTAAACGATATCACACACAAACACCTTATACGCAGCCTTTAACAGCTTCTCAAATCATAACGATATTCATATGAGTGTTTGACATGAGCAGACATGCATGTGCAAATGCAAACCCCAACCCACTTTAAAAGCTTGATTCATTGAGCGTCAGTGAGATGGACGAGGTGAGAAACAAAAGGGCGGTTAGTGACAGTGACACGCACACGCCGCATGAAAATGGGAGTGGAGACTGAGAGGGTAACAGCAAACTGTGCTCCGGACAGCTGGGGTGATGGATATAACGGATCAATCACATCTAACTGTGCTACAGGACATCAGTCAAACATGAGGAACTTTCATTGTGCGTGTGTGTTTGTTGTATAAAGAGTGTGGCGGGGTCCTAAGGGGGTCTTTAGGGATGCAGGGAATGAGGCTAACAGGCATTTAAAAAGAGTTTAACAACGGTAGCAACGGTATTCATTGTCCACATCCAGTTTTTTTTTTTGGAAACCTTTACAATCAGAGACCATACGAACAGTTACTGTGAAATTTCTGAGTGTTCATGTCTTACTGTTATCTGGTTTATGTATATCTATTTTTCACTATGATAATGCTGGCATTTTTCCATACGAAAGTGCACACAAATACACTTACTTATGGAAGTCCATTTCTGACACTGAATAAAAAAAATTAAAAAGATAATTGTGACTTTTTAACTCACAATTCAGACTTCTTTTCTCACAATTGAATTTTTTCTCAGAATAATCTCACAATTATGACTTCATAATATGCAATTCCATTAAGTCAGAACTGTGAGATATAAGCTCGTAATGCTGAGAACATATCAGTCTTTTTTCTCACTCAGAATTGGACTTTATAACTCGCAACTGAGTTTATATCTCACAATTCTGAGAAAAAAAAAAGAATTGTGTGAAAAAAAGTCTGAATTGCAAGAAAAAAATTAGAACTGTGAGGTATTAACTCTTAATTGTGAGAAAAAAGTCAGAATTGTGAGATATAAACTTCGTATTGTGAGAAAAAAGTCAGAATTAGGAGATATAAACTTAGAATTGTGAGGAAAAAAGTCAGAATTGTAAGATATAAATTCACATTTGCAAGTTTTTTTTGCAATTCTAACTTTTTTTTGCAATTGCAAGTTTATATCCTGCTATTTTGACTTTATAACTCACACTTATGCCTTTATATCAAACAATTCGTAGGAAAAAAAGTTCCTCCGTAAAGAGTTACGCGTTTATCTCACAATTCTGACTTTATAACTCGCAATTGCAAGTTCATATAAGTCAGAATTGGAAATATAAACTCAGAATTGTGAGAAAAAATGTCAGAATTGTGAAATATAAACTTGGAATTGTGAGTAAAAAAAGTCAGAATTGCAAGAAAAAAGTCAGTATTGCGAGATATAAACTTGGAATTGTGAGGAAAAAAGTCAGAATTGCAAGATATAAACTCACATTTCCAATTTTTTTCCTGCAATTCTGACTTTTCACAACTGCGAGTTTTTATGCTATTCTGACTTTGCAACAATATTTTGAGTATATATCATGCAATTCTGAGAAAAAAAAGTCAGAATTGCAAGTTTATATCTTGCAGCTATGACTTCTTAACTCGCAAATTCAAGTTTATATCAGGCAGTTCTGAGAAAAAAGTCAGAATTGTGTGATGTAAACTCACAATTGTGATAAAAAAAGTCAGAATTGTGAGATTTACTGGACATCTGTCACTGTGATTCAAATTGACTCAAAATAGAATCATTCAAACTGATTTGTCAATCAGTTCAATTGATTCATTCAAACAACTCGACTTGAAAAAAAAAAACAATTCACTCACAAATCAGCCATCATTATAGTATGTAATTTTACTTGCAAGTTTACTATATATATATATATATATATATATATATATATATATATATTCATTACTTTTCCAGAAGTGCTTTAATAGACGTAGAAGGCTTAGGATCTATACAGAAAACCCTAAATGAGCAATAACTTTTATTGTGCGGTCTGTCGTGAGGATGTTTGTACAGTTCTGTTAATAAATTATTCTGACCATCAAAACAGATGTAAGTAATGCATGTACGCACACGTGTGCATGCTTACACACAAAGGTGACGTCAACTTTTGGGCCTCCTTTTCTTTCCTTGCAGAACGGTCTCTCACGCTCTCTCTCTCTCTCTCATGATTATTCACTCTGTCATTCCTACATCCAGTCTCAAGACTCAGTAGCAGGAAATAGCCATTGTTTCTAGATCAGGTAGAGAGAGAATGGGACAGAGAGTGAGATGAGGAGAGGAGGTCTGGAGCCGTGATGGATGTGACTCTTTTCCTGCAGGGACTTTCTCAGGCTCTTTTTCCTGTGTTGCCAACGTCTCTCTGCCTCCCTTTTTTTCTCAAGGATCTCTTCGTAGAGATTGAACAGTTATGAAGAAGGGAAAAGAAAAAAAAGAAGGGTTAAATAACTTGCTTTTATAATAACAGAAAAATATTTTTCCTTCTCACCAAGAGAAAAAAGAGAAGGAATAAAAGAGACAGAACTGTACATTTCATCTGCCTCTGATCACCTTTTAGGTCAATCCAATACTACAGAAATGACCCTTCACCTCTTTGCTTGGCCTGTCACAGCTTTCTATAGAGCCGTTTATTATGAAAGAGGGTCTCAGAGCTCAATGCTCTTTGGCAGAGAGCTCACTAACTGCTTCTTTCTACGAGGCGTTGGATCCACATCTAATGGATTGGCTCCACATTTAAACTTTTAACACTTATGAAAAGTGAAGTGTGTCACTAGCTGCATCAAACTAAATTGCAATCTGTTTGTTTGAGACATAACAACATTGGCTACACCAATGAGAGGGCGGGACACCCAAACAATGGAGGATGTGGGGATTGTAAAAACCGTATTAATGCATTTTTGTTTGCTGCTGCTAGTCGTTAAAGGGATAGTTCACCCAAAAAAAATTATTTGGTCATTAAGTACTTACCCTCATGTCATTCCAAAGTCGTAAGACCTTCGTTCATCTTCAGAACATATTAAGATACTTTTGATGAGAGCTTTCTGACCCTGCATAGACAGCAACAGTACTACCACGTTTAAGGCCTAGAAAAGTAATAAGGACATTGATTGATAATGCATAACTCATGACAGAATTTTCCTTTTCAGGTAAATTATACCTTTAAGAAGTACTTTAACTAGATTTTAACATTTTTGAAGTAAATTTGTAGCTTGTCCATGCAAAATTCATTGCTACAATACAATTCTATGATGTTGTGAATGGTTTTTAAGCGGTTGTTAAATGATACTTCACCCCAAAATGAAAATTGTATCATTAATTACTCACCCTCTTGCCATTCTAAACCCGTTAGCCCTTTGTTCATCTTCAGAACACAAATTAAGAAATTTTTGATAAAATCTGAGAGCAATGGTACTACCACATTCAAGGCCCAGAAAGGTAGTAAGGACATTGATAAAATAGTCCATGTGACAACAGTGGTTCAACTGTGATTTCTTCTCTCACAGGACAGTCCTCTGGCATTAAAAAGAGAGTACCATGATGCATCTAATAAAATCAGAATGGATCGATTCTCAAAAAGACAGCTTGCAAATAGAATTCAAATCAGTAAATTGATACCCAGTCATACTTATAGCCACCCTTCCACCTCAAATGTCAAATGGGTCGTGTTGGCCACTTTACTTTAAAAAAGTAATTAGTTATAGTTACTAGTTACTTCTCACATATAGTAACTGAGTTACATTATTATAAAACTAACTATTTACCAGGGAAAGTAACTTGGATACAATATTAAATATTGGTTAATGAATAAAACATTGTACACTAATCAACACTATTTTAATGTTGCTTTGGGACAATGTAAGAGACACCTTCCATGGGCTAAATATTGCGTAATTGGGGTCACTTCAACCCGCGGACATGAAAAACTTCATAATAACAAGAAAACAATGTGCTTTTGTAAAAGAAATAAAATAAACAGGGTGCGCTCTCTGCCGTCTCGGTCTCCATCACCTCTTTTCACAGACACTTCAATAAAACAACCAGAATCTCCACAAATACGTGGGGAATATATATATAGAAAGCTTGACAAGTCTACTTTGAAATTAAATAATTCACGTCGAAAACAAATATTCTCTGATGAAGTAATCCGTATGATACCAATGCGAGCTCCAGATTTTACCATCTAAACTCACTATCTCTAATGCAATCACGCCCATGAGCAGCTCCGCTTTTTACATTTTAAACATTCACATGAGACACACGGACATGTAGGTAAACACCTGCATCACCTCCTTAAACAAACGTGAACTTTCATCAGGTTCATCTTGGCTACTTTTCGTTTCTGAAAAAACATGTGCTGAGAGGAATAAGCCAGTATTTACCTTAGAAAAAGAAAGTGATGCAAAAATTATAATAACTACGCATTTTATTGTCAGTAACGGTAACTGTGTTGTAGCGGGGAAACAATAGTTTGTTTATTTACTCGTTACTGAAAAAAGTAATACTGTTCGTAGCGCTGGTTATTTATAATGCCGTTATTCCCATCAATGCAAATGGGACACCATAAGGTCAGATTTCAATTGCAACAACCTCCACAAGACCACAAGTACACATCAAATGAAGCATTTGGGACTAAATCATTTTGGCACCTAGACATGGTTCACATTGCTCTTTCAATAAGCTAATAGATTTTTTTGTCCACTTCATCCTCCAAAATAGGTGAACGTAATAGCACACCTCTTCTATAAGCTGCACAATGGATGTGTTATTTGATGACTCTTTAATTCTAAGGGTGAGAAGTTTGAGGAATAGTAAAAGTGATTAAAACTTAAAGTAATGTATGTCTGCAGGTATACATTTTTGTAATGGTGCCTAAAGGAAAGACAAAAAGAGTTAAAAACCAACTGAAGCATGTCGGAGTGAAAAGCGTCTTGAATTTCCATGAAACCTCTCTCACACACACAGTAAGGTGACTCTTTGCAGAAACAACCCCAGGAGACTTTAAGAAGTCGGTGACCAGGATCAGTCCAGTGACCAGCAACACTGGAGCTATAGCCGGTATATGACCCTCCCCCGCTCGACACACACACGCTGCAGGACGGGTTAAAGAAACTCCTCCTGAGAGCCTTGTTCTCCCTCTCTCTCTGTCTCAGGTCTTTCTCTCCTTTCCTCTCCTCAATGGCCCTTTGTGTAGGGGCCCCTGGGACATCAACATGACAATGTGCCCCAGCGGTGGGATCCTGTGTTTGTTAAGTGCCCTCACCCTCAAGAGACAGAGGCTATGGCCAACTGAGAGGAAGGTTAGCCAGAGAGGAGAGGCCATCTTTGATCAAACGAGTAAAAAAGGGGGAAGAAAGAGCGCAGCGACTTTTCATTAACTCGAGTAGCATGAAGGCCATTCATGTTGGAAGAGCGGGAAAAAGCAGCGGCATTATGCTGCTCTACTAATCATTTAAAGATGAGGTTAATATGTTTGAGAATTGTAAAATGGCTCGATTGAGAGCGAGTGATCTGGCCTAAGGTAGCGGTGCCGTCTGTCTTTTGTGTGCCGTTACTCCAATGGAAGGAAATGCTGTCGTTCTTAGTGTAGCAGCTGGGAAGTAAGTCATTTAGTTTGATGCTTATTGATTACGTCAGACACATATAATACTGTTGACTTCCTATGAAAAAACAATGAGAACAGTTTGTTTCTGTACAGAAATTTAAAGGGATATTTTACCCAATTACTCACCCTCATGTCGTTCCAAACCCGTAAGACCTTTGTTCAACTTCAGAACACAACTCAATATATTTCTGATGAAATCTGAGAGCTTTCTGCCCCTGCATAGACAGCAATGCAACTGATACGTTCAAGGCTCAGAAAGATAGTAAGGATATACTTACCATAATACTGCGGTTGAACCACTGATGTCACATGGACTATTTTAATGATGTTCTTACTACCTTTCTGGGCCTTGAACATAGTAATTGCATTGCTGTCTATGCAGGGTCAGAAAGCTCTCAGATTTAATCAAAAATATCTTAATTTGTCTTCCAAAGCCTTACGGATGACAGAATTCTCATTTTTGAGTGAAATATCCCTTTAATATAAAAAATATCCTTCCTCAAATTAAAATAAAACTCAAATAGTTTTACTGCTGCTTTTCATTCTTTTTTTTTTTTAGCTTTTCTGAACTATATATCCAAAACTTCCACAGTTCCATCTCAAATTTAGCCTAAAACTACAATGTTCTTCCACTCATCCTGGATTATTCATCTGAGCAACTTTGTGTATATTATTCTGTCACACAATGACCATGAACACCAACTAACTGGAAGGATGGTAACACTGAAAGTACAGGTTTTTCTTTCTCCACTGGAAGGAAAAGCATTCGTTCTTAGTTTGATGCTTATTATGTCAGACACATAAAATACTTTTTACATCATTTGGAAAACAACAGAATACAGTTTGTTTGTGTTTAAGAATTTAACATGAACAACAACAACAACAACAACAAAAACAAAAATATACTTCCAAAGTAAAAACTAATTCCTAACAGCTACAACTACTCCTACATTGCTTTTCAGGAGGTAAAAATGTTCTCAGTCTAAAAGCTTTGCCTGAAACTTTCACTTCAACACTAACTTCTCCTGATATATGCAATTTCATCTCAAAGTTGACAGTGTTCCCCCAGTCGTCCTGGATTATTCATCTAAGCATCTTTGTACATTACTCTCTTACAATGACCATGAACACCCAACTAACTCAGGAAAACTTTCTCTCATTCTTACTGAACAAATGATCTTCAACTACAACAACACACCTTACTGAATGATGAACAAGCTCAAGAAGAGTTTGAGGTAATTGGTAACACTAGCATGTACAGGTTTTTCAAATGTAGCAATTACTATTGCCTCATCTTGTTGGTGGTATATGGCAATAATTATGGGCTCAAAGATGTGACCTATGACCTGCAGCCAGTTGCATAAACATTAGCCACCATGTCTTAAGATTTAGTTTGACCAACTAGTTTTACTTTCCAAATTCTTTTTCTGTAACTGACTTATTATGACCTGTCTTGAAGAACACAAAAGAGGATAGGGCTGGGCAGTATGACAATATACATTGTGGTACAAGGTAAATGTAACTTTTTTTGTCTTCTGGGAAATATGTAGGTATCCTCTGTAGCTCCTGAAGGGCAGTACTAAATGAAACAAATATGATATTTAGGCAAAATAAGAAAAATGTACACATCTTCATTAAGTTCAAAAGTTTTCATCCCCAGGCTCTTTTTCCTTCTGGAGCATCAGTGAGCATTTGAACATTCTGTAATAGTTGCATATGAGTCTCTCAGTTGTCCTCAGTGTGAAAAGATGGATCTCAAAATCCTACAGTCATTGTTGGAAAGGGTTCAAATACACAAAATGCTGAAAAAACAAAGAATTTGTGGGACCTAAAGGATTTTTCTGAAGAACAGCCAGCAGTTTAACTGTTCAGGACAAACAAGGGACTCATGAAAAACTATCAATAAAAAAAATAATAAAAAAATAAATAAATAAATAAAAACACACACACAACTGTGGATCATAAATGTAACAACAGTATTAAGAATCAAGCATATGAAAACTTTTGAACAGGGTTATTTGTATAAATTCAGCTATTATTTTATTGTGTAAATGTATTTTATGTGAAATATCTATTCAGGTCAGTACTAAATAAAAAAAAATAACATGCATTTTGTATGATCCCTCTTTTTTGGTAAAATAATTAACATTTTGCAGATTCTGCAAACTTTTGACCTCAATAGTATATAAAGGCAGTGAAAAGCCATCTGCTTCAAGCTTTAAAGAAAAAAAAGATGCAAAGGTGTCACAGACAACTCATGTCGCATTCTGAGGGCATATTATAGGATTTGGTAAAAAACAGAACCAAATTTTTAATTATTATTTAGCAAAAATCCTGACTATGCCCATTGGTTAAAAAGGCTTTTCCACAGTAGAAAGTAAGTCATATGGGATGACATAACACACACAAAAAAAAAAAAAAAAAAAAAAAAAGAGAAAGTCCCCTTTCCCGCTCTTATCTAGACCAACTTTCCCAGTTCTTAAAACAGAGTCACTATGGCATTGCTCATGTGTGTTTTAAAATAGCCTTGGCTGAATATTTTTAGCCTGTAGTTTTTCAGAATAAGCAACTGCCTGTCACAATGCTCCCCTGGAGTTCGAACGGGCTCGGACCTAATCTTAGAATGACCGTTCTGTCAGCAAATGGGCTTGACTAAAATAGATTAAGTTATGAATTGGTCTTCATATGGAGCTAGGATAAGCTTATCTCTTGAGGAAACCAACAAAATGTGCTAAAACAGGACCAGCAGAATGGTACAAGAAAGATTTGGTCAAAAACAAGTGGCCACGAAACTGATTATTATTTTCTGGAATGCATGGTAGACTGTTACCTAACCAATGGTGCGTTTCCCAAAACCAACTAAGGTCGCAAGTTCCGTAATTATCATTAGAGTTCAATAGAACTTGTGACCATAGTTAGCTTTTGGGAAATGCACCCCTGATTGTTGCAACTAAGCTGTTAGGTATATGTTCTCAGTCGCAAAGGCCCGCAATGAAATTCTTATATTCCAGTAAATCACCCGTTAGCAGGCCCAAACAGAATCTCTGAATTCCTGTCATTCACAAAGTTCCACGCATTGCATACCACTTGCATGTTTTATATTCTGACTGATTTTATTATTTTAGTTACCAATAAGAGTGTGGAACTCTTAGCTTCATTTGACATATTTTACCATGTTTATTCACTCAGAAACCCCAAAAGTCAGTGCAGATGATGGAAAAATGTCTGCAGATTTTGCCAGATAATGAATTGTTAACCAGCTTGGCTTTTTTAAACCTTTAACAAAGTGGCTATCAGAATAATACTGCCATTCTACTTTTACTACATTTGCCAAATGTGTAGTATACTACATTCATTACTGCATGGAAAATACTGTGGCAGATGAACTGGTAATAGCTACTGGAAGTTTTACCATCTCTTTCTTAGGTTATTTCACCAGACTTTTGACAGGTTTCACAAGACATTTGACACAAAATTTAAAGAAATATCCTATCCTATCCTAACTTGCATATTTTGCAATTTGCATTTGTTCTTATCATTTCCGGTCAGGTAGGTGAAATATTAGGCTAATATCTTAATTAATACTGCTTGTGCGTACTGTATCTTTACCACCTATTAAATTTAGTTTGCCAAAATATTGCACCCTTTCCTTTTTACTAAGCCATTCTCTATATGATTTAGTAGCTTCCACACTTTTTCTGTTGTTTAGACAGCATAAGTTAGCAAAACAACATATTCAGTATATTACCCATGAAATCCATGCTGTTGTTTACATCCAAGTATCCTGAGTAACTGACCAAACCGTGACATACGTGCAAACCCTCTATACTGTTTAGTGTGGAATACTGTTTTACTTACTACTTTTTAAAAATTAAATAGCAGTATTGCCTATTATTCAATAAATAAGCTCCAGTATTCCACTCAATGGCTTAAATAAATCATGTTCATAATATTTCTGTTGCATACAGTATGTGGACATTATATTTGATGCAAATCATTAGGATATTAAGTAAAGATCATGTTCCATGAAGATATTTTGTAAATTTCATACCAGAGATATAGAAAAATTTAATTTTTGATTAGTAATATGCTTAGCTAAGAACTTGGACAAGTTTTTTTTTTTTTTTTTTGGCACCCTCACATTCCGGATATTCAGTCGTATCTCGGCCAAATATTGCCCTATCCTAGATTATTTTTTGAGCTTTCAAGATAATGTATAAATCTCAATTTAAAAAAAAAAATAGACTTATGACTGGTTTTGTGGTCCGGGATCACATATAATGTGGGCAGTGACCATTTTTTCTGCATGGCCACCTGGATTTGCCAAAATATACAGTCACAACTACAACTGTATACCGCTTATAATGCTTGTAGTACTAAAATACTTTAAGGTATGGAGTAAGGCTGCTGCTTTGCCGCCATCGACAGCGTTTTGTGTGAAGATACCTCAGAGTAGCTTTCAGCGAATCTTGATGCCTTCATCTTTCCGCAGACTCCAATGTCGCTGTGTTACTCACTCGGCATCAGTCCGGGAATGTCCGAAAAGAGCCGATCCCGTTGCATTCTGGGAAAAGGAAGACTGGAGGCAGTCGCCATATTGTTTGATTCCGCAGATTCACTGGAGCAGAAAGCAACAAACACTCTTACTTAACAGGCTAATATTAAGCAATTACATAGGTAACCGTCACATAATATTACATGAGGTCGTTGCAGACCGTGCTGCATTCGTAAGACTCTCATTAGCGGTGTCAGTCGGATTTATTCGTGCAGAATATGGGTCGCTCCCGGAGTCGCAGCTCGTCCCGATCCAAACACTCTAAACACAGCCGCAAACGGAGCCGCTCCAGATCCAAATCCAGCAAGAAAAGAAGCAGGTCGAAGGAACTGAAGAGGAGCAGAAGGTCCCGTTCGAGGTCAGGCAGCAGAAGGGACAGAGGTGGCTCACCACCCGACCGAACCGACATTTTCGGCCGGACACTGAGCAAGAGAAACACCGACGAGAAACAGAAAAGAGAAGAGGATGAGAGGAGAGTAGAGATGGAGAGACAGAGGAAGATGTAAGAATGTGTAATGTGTATATATTTATATTTGTGTACACACACTCACCTCACATTTTCAGACGTGTCACTTTATGGAGAGGCCACCTTACTCACTTATGTCTCGATCAAGTGTCACTTAGTTTGGACAACACCGTCACTTCTGTTACATACGTTACTTCAAGTATCAACTTTTTGTTGTTTAATATTGATAAGAACCTAATATACTGAGCTGGTGTGCAAAAAGTGACATGTTTCATGTTACCAATCTGTATTCAGTGAACTTTCATCACTCTTTGGACTCTCATAGACAGCTGTCACACTCAGGTCATCTCAACACCGAGATCTGCTGGCCATGTCAGATGATACGTCTTTGTATCTATCACAGATTGTTGACATCTCTCCTTTGTGATTGGAGACCACCGGTATAATGTTAAGAGGTTTGGGGAAGAGAAGGAAAGGGGGTTTCTAGTGAAAGAACAGGAAGAGAAGTGCTGCAGCCCCAGGCTTGAGCTTCACCCTGAGTACATTGTAACCACATTCAGGGTGTTTTTAAAACTCAGAGAGAGGCCCTGGATCAAGTTTCGTGACACTGAAATCAAATCAAAAGATTGCTGCTGTTGTTAGATTTTTGTTTTGGCTCTGGGCAATGTTATGGTCGCTTGATTCAGTATTGTGTCTGTGTTTTTGTGTTTTTTCTTAAGGCCAGGTGTGACAGCTTGCTCCTCTCTAATGGTTTAGTCATGCTTAAAATGTAAATAAAATTGAAGCATGCTTTGAGTGGCATACCTGCCTATGAATTGCAGCGTCCTGTGCACAACGTGTTTTGTTTTAAAATTGTGCACATCACAGGTGGAGCCTACCAGCATCATCTGCCACTTCTTCAGGGATCAGCAATGCATTTTTGTGCAATGCATAATGTCTGTGACAACTGGTTTGCCAAATTAAGCACATTTCGCAAACCAAATTCCATAGAAATCTGTACTACCAAGTTTTTGAATGTTTTTTTTTTTTATAGAAATCTTTTCTGCTCACCAAGCCTGTATTTACTTGACCCAAAATATAGCAAAAGCAGTAATTTTCTATTTGAATATATTTTAAAATGTAATTTATTTCTTGTGATCAAAGCTAGATTTTTAGCATCATTACTCCAGTACTCAAAAGTAATGATAAAGAAATGTTTCAAAAGATTTCTATTTCAGATAAATGCTGTTATTCTGAACTTTCTATTTATCAAAGAAACCTGACAAATTGTACTCGGATGTTTTACTTCAGCTGTTTTAAAGCTTACTGTTTTACTCGTTGTTGTTTTTTTACAGTAATAATGTTTTTTTTAGCAAATCAGAATATTATAATGATTTCTAAAGGATCATGTGACTGGAGTAATGATGCCAACAATTCAGCATTGAAATCAGAGGATAAATTACATTTTAAAATATATTCAAATAGAAAACAAAAAAAAGTACAAATATTTCAGAATTTCACTGTTTTAGCTGTACTTTGGATCAAATACAGGCTTGGTGAGCAGAAGAGACTTCTTACTGTTCAAAAAACGTTTGACTGATTGCGTATGTTTCGTTTGTTTTTATGTTAGCTTTTTAGTTAGCTAGCTAGCTAGTTAGTTCAGTTAGCTAGCATCAGCAAAGGTTATCAAAGTGCTAACATAAATGAGCCTTTTGTTAAATTGCATCAATAATTTGAAAGCAAGTCTTAGTTTTTAAAGAAAAAATAAATATGTTTTCCAAACCATTAACAAATGGCTAAATAAAAAAAATGTAATCCCCATTAACCTTTTCTGGCAAAATAAAGCAAATACTCATGAAAATTAATTCCATTTTAATTATTATTATTTTAAAATGAGAACATTATGAAAGTAATTATTAATAGATGATAATATTAATAGCTTTTTTATTAAGGCAGAAAACTACTGGCCTGATTGTGCAAACATATTAAATCCTCACTGTTAGCCCTGATTGAACTGAAATATTTGATACTTTCTTTCTTGTATCCCCCGCAGCCGTCAGCAGGAGATCGAGGAACGTCTGATTGAGGAGGAGACGGCGAGGCGCGTGGAGGAGCTCGTGGCACGGCGTGTAGAGGAGGAGCTTGAGAAGCGGCGTGACGAGATCGAGCATGAGGTCTTGCGACGGGTGGAGGAGGCCAAGCGCATCATGGAAGCACAGCTTTTGCAGGAGCTAGAGAGGCAGAGACAGGCCGAACTGAACGCCCAGAAAGCCAGAGAGGTAACGCTCGGTCGTTCGGAACACAGCGGAGCTCAGCCGCAAAACGCACGCCCGCAGCCGTGGCACAACCTAGCGCTCGTATCCCCCCGAGATAGAGCAGGAGACGCGGGGTAGCTCGATTGATCTGGGTGGGGAGTAAAATTAATTACAAAATGCGACTTTTTCAAGGTATGATATGAGCCTAGAGAACGCTAATGTTTAAGGACATTGGATGATGGAGTCCTGATTTACTCTGTCGACAGACAAGCTCAACTTGATTTTGAGTCGCACACACCTCTAGTGCACTCTCGGGGGTTTCAAGTGAACGTTTTGCTACGGCTGTGATGGACCAATATTACGTTTCCCATCTTTTCTCTCCCCTATTATTTTCCCCTACCCTGCTCTCTTTACTCATCTTTTATCGTTTTACTGTCACCAATGTATGAAACTGTTTGTCTTCAATAAAACGCTTTTCTTAAAAAGGTCACTCGGCATTCGAACCAGACCTGTTTTTGTTCGTGATCTTTCAGTGTGAACATCCACCATTATACACTTTGATAGGTCAAGACGTAATGCCGTTTTGGATGTCACAAACACATAAGGCCTTTTGTAGCCGCTAGACTGCACTTAGTGCAGTTAATTTGCTAAATCCATAGCTTGTAATTCCACCCATACCATAAAGGAGGGTTTCTGTGCTCTAATTGTAAAGACACAATGAGTTATGAACGAGAAACTAATTCCATTCCACAAGCACACACAAAATCCAGCGGCTCAGCACTAATAGGGTTAGATATGTGCCCTCCTTCTGTACATTTTAGATTTGTGCCCATCATCTGTAGCCCTGCTACTGAACCATTACATGAATCCGTATTATTGTAGATTTAGCATTTGCACATAGGATGATTTCGTCTTCATTTGCACCATCGATCACAAAACGGTCTACCCTTCCCTTTAATTGCTCATCCATTTCTGTCATGTGTTTTATATTTATTAATTGCTGGTTTTATTTTTTTTTTTTTCCTAACATTTTTTCCTTTGACTCTTCCGTTTTGACGTCATTAAAAGTGCAGTGTTTTAAATGTACTTCTGTGTCCTCACAATTTGCTTTTCCTCAGGAGTGCTGCCGTACGGGTACACACACTAACACACATACACGCAAAAACACACAGACACACTACTACATCCACACTCAACGCTGCTGTACCATTGAGCTTAGACGCAAACACATCACTGTTTTTGTTTTCAAACGAACACATCTAATGAATGATCCCACCTTTGTGTTTTTGCAGTCTTTAACACCGTTTAAAGTTAATAGCCTGACGTCCCCACACGGTAATGTTGTATGATTAACATAATTCATCTTCCTGGACTGTGCTATATACTGCATGTGGTGTTGCTGTGTAAGAGCACTAGCTCGTGCTAGCAGCTCAGAAATTTTTAAAGGGGAGGTGCTGCGCTGTCCAGGACGGGACACACGGGACCAGGCAGTAAATACTCACCCCTTTAATCAGCAGTTGTGTAGGTACAGTACACAGTCAAAGGAGAAAGGCGTAGGTATACGAGCATTGGTGAGCCACTACTATTCACTCTCTCCTTTGTTTAAGTTAATCTTTCTTTGTCTCTCTCATTTTCTTTTGCTTATGGATGCTGATAAATTAAAAAAAAAAGTAGAGAGAGAGAGAACGAGCTGATTGATTTGTTTTTTCCTTTTTCATCTGCAAACGAATGAGATTCTTCGTTAGTTGTCGATGTGTTGTCTTTACATACCTGTTCTGTATGGATGTTAATGAATGCCTCAATGGGTGCTTGGATGTGTATTTACATAAAACCTGGCGGGGTTTAAAGGTGTGACTGAATACATCCGTGGGTGGGTTTTTTTGCTCATTGTTGCATACATAGAGTTTAGCTTCAGACATTTGATGCTGCAGATCGGAATGTGAAATGTGGAGAGCGTGTGAAAGCGAGCGAGAGAGACTGTGCGAGTGTCGCTGGCTGGTACCTGTTTGTGCGAGTGTAGACGTGTTTGAGTGTGCAACTGGGTTTATGGGGACTTATTTCAGTGGATTTGTCTCCCCCGCCCTAACATGTCACCGTGTCACTCCTTTAGGAGGAAGAAAAATCCAAACGAGAGGAGCTGGAGAAAATTTTGGAAGAAAACAACCGAAAGATTGCTGATGCTCAGGCTAAGCTGGTATATATTTCTTTGATTTATTTTGACAACAAATCAGAAGACGAGAAACAAAAGCCAAACACACAACAAAAAAATCTGAAAAATGTTCATGAAACAAAAATGA
This sequence comes from Cirrhinus molitorella, assembly GCA_033026305.1. Classification (NCBI taxonomy): domain Eukaryota; kingdom Metazoa; phylum Chordata; class Actinopteri; order Cypriniformes; family Cyprinidae; genus Cirrhinus; species Cirrhinus molitorella. Next base: position 21,965,955 of record CM065122.1, on the reverse strand, counting down.
ATGGTAACGTTTTACAATAAGGTGTCATTTGTCTACACAAAAAGTATATTTTTGTTTTATAGGACAGGTTGCCACAATTATAGGAAACCAAAAATTAGGGTCACAATATCAGATTTGAATTACACTATTATGGCCAACAGAATTTGCAATAATGATATAACCATATAGTTACTGTTGAATTATTTGCTGTGTTATTGTTTCTGGAAAACCTGAAAAACCGCTGGTAAATCTGGTAAAATCCAAGAAGTCTTAGAAATTTTGGTAACACTTTACAATAAGGTTCATTAGTTCATAGTGAACTGAGAATGAACAATACTTCTACAGCATTTATTAATCTTAGTTAATGTTAATTATCAGCATTTACTAATGCATTATTAAAATCACAAGTTGTGTTTGTTAACATTAGATAATGCACTGTAAATTAACATGAAAAAACAATGAATGACCATTAACCTTAATAAATATTAGTAAATGCTGTAAAAATTGTATTGTTCATTGTTCGTTCATGTTCATACATTAACTAATGAAAATTAAGTGTTATCAAGAAAATATGTATATGAAATAAAAATAATTGTATTTATTTATGGGGTGTATTTAGTATTGTCCACACGAAGAGTATATTTATGTTTTGTAGGGCAGGTTCCCACAATTGTAGAAAACCAAAAATTAGCGTGTCACTTTCAGATTTGAACTACACTGTTATCATGGCCAACAGAATTTGCCTTATTGATATCATCATCGTCGTAAATAATTCAGCAGTAACTACACAGTTATATAAATATTTTAATATTTCAGTACCACAATTCAATATCAGTTTCACATAAAAACTGTTGATCTGTAGGACTGAAAAACTGCTGTTAAAACGTAAAATCTAAGAACACTTTACAATAAGGTTCATTAGTTAATGTGAACTAAGAATGAACAACACTTCTACAGCATTTATTAATCTTAATGTTTATTTCAGCATTTCCTAATGCATTATTAAAATCACAAGTTGTGTTTATCAACATTAGTTATTGCACTGTAAATTAACACAAATTAACAATGAACGTCTGTATTTTTCTTAACTAACATTAACAAAGATGAATAAATACTGTAATGAATGTATTGTTCATTGTTTGTTCATGTTAGTTAACACATTAACATTAACTAATGAAACCTTATTGTGAAGTGTTACCGAGAAAAATATGTACATGAAACAAAAATAAATGTATTTACACGGGGTATTTAGTATTGTCCACATGAAAATCTTTTTGTTTTATAGGACGGATTCCCACAATTATAGAAAACCAAAAATAAGGCTCACAATATCAGATTTTATTTACACTAATTATCATGGCCAACAGAATTATTCATATAACCATGTATAACTGATTTATTTACAATTTTATTGTATGTGTGTTATTATCATGCCATCAATATTCAATATTTTAGTCTCTTGTTTTAAATATCACTTTCCCTAAAAAAAAATGTTGATATCAGGACTGAAAAACTGCTGATAAAACTGGTAAAATATAAGAAGCCGTAAAAATGTCGGTAACCATTTACAATTAGGTTCATTAGTTAACATTAACTAAGAATGAACAATACTTCTACAGCATTTATTTATCTTAGCTCATGTTAATTTCAGCATTTACTAACGCATTATTAAAACCAAAAGTTGTGTTTGTTAACATTAGTTCATGCATTGTGAACTAACATGAACTCACAATGAACAAAGATTAATAAATAGTGTAATGTATTGTTCATTGTTCGTTCATGCCAGTTAACACGTTAACAAAAGACACCTTATTGTAAGTGTATAAGTGTTACCAGAATTTTTATAATGAATAATAATTAATATTTAATCTGAGTAATACTATAATTATGATCAAAAAAGGGTGGGAACTCTAATATAAACTGTTCAAATCACAGATCAAGCTAATGGATTAATATTGTATCCTAAGTTTGCTATAATGTCATTTTTGATATTTGTGGTGATACTTTGGTGTTTGTACATTTCAAGGTCATTAGATTTGTGGCCTGTTGTATTACCATAAAGTAGGTCTCCCTCAGAATGGCCAGAAAACACTTTTCTTTCATGGTTTTGACTTGAAGTGTTTAGGCGGTTTTTATTGTGTTAAGTTATTGTGAACACTTAAGTGTTTTTTTCCGCTTATGTAATGGTAGTAGCACCTGCTCTTTCTGAAATGTTTAGTCTGAGCTTTTAAAATGGATGCTTGGCAGAGCCAAACATACCCATGTGACAACTTTTTTTTTTTTATATATATGGTAGGATCGCATAGGATCGTCTTTTAATGTGTATTAAAACATCCAAAGTGTACCTGTTTTGTCTTGGCTGATTGCAGAAGTAACTTTTACTTGTGTTTATTTGTTTCAGGCTGAGGATCAGCTACGTATAGTGGAAGAACAAAGGAAGATCCATGAGGAACGCATGAAGCTAGAGCAGGAGAGGCAGAAACAACAGAAAGAGGAACAGAGAATGATATTAGGGAAGGGCAAGTCCCGACCTCGCCTCTCCTTCACTCTCAAAGCTACAGAGTGATCTCTTCTCTTCTCTTCTCTTCTCTTCTCTTCTCTTCTCTTCTCTTCTCTTCTCTTCTCTTCTCTTCTCTTCTCTTCTCTCCTCTCCTCTCCTCTCCTCTCCTCTCTTTGGATGTGTGCTTCATGTTGAAGTAAATCGGAGTTTCAGAGAGAGGTCTGCCCTGTGCGCTCTGCCCACCTAAATTGCTCTTCGTAAACCCAGGAAAAAGAAAAAAAAAAACATTTGAATCCTCACACTTCAAAACCGGACTTGCAGGCACCACCACAGACTTACAAATCAGCTGCCATCTTCTGCATTCTTTTTAGTGTGTTGTATTGATATTTGACACCGTTACGCTGGATGCACCTTCAGGAACACAGGGCTTTTTTTTCCTTTTTAATGGCGAGCAAATAGGAATGAATAAGTGTAAATATTGTGTATATGAGTGTGCATGGTTGGTTGGTCAATATATATATATATCAGTGGTTTGGGAGCTCTGTTGGCACAAGCTGAGTTTACTACTGTTCTTGCATTCAGAGCATTGGGGAAGTACACAAAAATGTTTTGAAATATGTAATTGGGCAAACTTTGTTTTGTGCTTATTAGTGAATGTATGTGCAGGAGTGTGTGAGAGCATTTCCTAATTTTTAGATTGCGGACTGAACACCCAAAACATAGATTTTCTAAAATGCTGCTTAACACATTGTTCCCATAATCACCTGATATGAGCTGCGTTTATAGCATTGTAACCTAGATCACATTTGTCCTTTTTGATATACCTTACTCAGAAACATAGAACATAAGTGTGAACTTATTTAGCATTCACAATACCAACATTTGGGTGAAAAAAGGTTACAATGTTACAAAGTCTTGTAATGTGTTTAGTGCTCTGTTGGTACCATAAGGAAATCGGGAATCACAGGTAAGACTAGTTAGGGTGTGTATGCGAGCGAGTTTGCGTGGGTGTATGAGTGTATGCTAGAGGGTGTTCTTGTCTTGTGGTAAATCACCCCTTTCCTTGTGAACTGGGACGTTTAGTGTGATGACCAATAAATCCCATGAACACAACATTGCCTGAATCATGTTTCTTGAGCTCTCTGCAAACCACAAAGCAGTTTGTTTAGAGCCTCAGTGTTCTCTGCTGGGAATTTGTAACCGCTGTCTTACTTAATTTGACCTATTATTTTAATTCTGCATACGTGACCCTGGACCACAAAACCAGTTGTAAGTAGCACAGGTATATTTGTAGCAATAGCCAAAAATACATTTTGATTACTAAAATATATCGCTAAGAACTTAATTTGGACAAAATGGTGATTTTCTCAATATTTTTGCACCCTCAGATTCCAGATTTTCAAATAGTATCTCGACCAAATATTGTCCTATCCTAGCAAACCATACATCAATGGAAAACTTATTTATTCAGCTTTCAGGTGTATAAATCTAAAAAAAAAAAAGACCGTTATGACTGGTTCTGTGGTCTAGGGTCACATATTTTTTCCAACACACCAGCCGTTTATTATTATGTAAGGTATATACTGTAAAATGTAAACTTAAAAAAAATCGCCTTTGTGGTTTTATAATTACTTTAGGGCAGATTGTCATTCTGCAAGATTCTGATTAGTTAAATGAACTGATATAACTATCTTACAAAACAAAACACAAAAAGTTCAGAATGAATGTTTTTTTGTAGAGACAACAAAAAACATAATCCCAATAAACTGCCCTCATTTAAAGGTAAAGTGATGTCATTGCAAAAAAAAAAAAGGGTGTTTTTTGTTTCTCATGAACCGTTGCGTAAACCATTACCATTAATTCCTTTTAATTAAGATGAAAAACTTCTATTACAATAACACCATTCTTTTAGGATGTGACATCTTAAAGCACAATAATTTTTTAACAATTGTATCATACTTTATGCTTAATAATGGACAGTATCTGTGTTAAATGTGTTACTATGATTTTGTAGAGTAAGCAATATTGAAAACGTTTATCCACCACCTTCTACCTGTACGAGTGGGCACGGCCATTTGTCAATTTTATGGGTCTGGCTTCCAGTCTCATCCGCATCCAGCTATTTTTAGCTGTGCAAAACAACCTATTTTGCTGCTTGATATTCCAAATTGGTGTGTCTTACCATATTATTTTAATGTATTATCTTAATTATGAGCACACTGGTTTGTAGTGCAACCAGCACTAATGAACCGGAAGTCTCACCCATAGGCTTATGTCAGAGTTAAAGAATAATGTGAATAGAAAGTTATTTTTACTAGTAAACACCCTGAGTTTCATAACGTTTTTGAAGTTAGTTATATCCTAACAAATAATTGAATAAAGTTTAATGGCACATTATTATTTAATAACGCTTTTTTTTTTTTGATCTACTGGAATATTGAAAATCTAGAAGAATTTACTTTTAAAATCACCTCTTCCAGCCCATTTCGGGAAATCACTAAGTGATTGATTTAATTCCAAGACCTATAACCTTATCTGCCTTTCGGTTTTGTTTCTGATTCCTCTGAGATTCAGCTCGAGGTTACTACTGGTCGCTGCCTCAGGTTCTCAGTTGGCCTATGCGAGAAGCTAATGGAAATGTTGGCAAACTTCTCTGTCACAGACGTGTGATATTTTTGACGAGCCCGCATGATGCAGTCCTGCTTGTATCAGTCACTGTCATCGTTAACAATGCGGCACTGATGAACGACTGGTGTAACGTCGACCCCTCATGCAGGTTCACAATTCTTTTATTGACATGAATACAGAGTTCAGCGCCACGCAGACGTTATAACGGCTATTATGATCTGTTCAGAAGCGATGCGTAAAGTTTGACCAGGAATGTCCATACTTAGTTGTTGTTTGTGCGTGTAGGGAGGTCAGCAGGTGTGTTTTCTCGTAAATGTAGCCTACTGTGTTTGATCACGCTCCGAGGGACCCACGGACCGTGAGATTATTCGTGTGCAACTGAATAAACATCGATCCGACCCTGTGATTTCAAAGAGCTGACAGCTTGCTCGGAGTTTATCTTGAATGTGTTAAGCGGTGTTTGTTTTTCATTTACGGAGCGTCATGAGACTTTGGAAACATTTAGGTGGAGATGTTTAAACTGATAGTGATCTTTCTGTCAGACGTAAAAAGCCCAATTCGTTATAAGTAATCCCGAGACAATAGTTTCATATGTTTTCCTTGAATTTATTCATTTTAAAATGTATTTATATTAGCCTGTTTAATCCAGGACACGTGGATTAAGATTAGTACTATTAATGGAGAATTCAAGAAAGAGTATATGCTATAAACTGCACGTTTACTTTTTTACCAGGACACTTTGAAATCTTAACATCTCATCTGCGTTGGTTATTTTTAAGATAGTTCAGGAAATCGCCGTTTCCTTGTTTTCCCGTTGGGATGACTTCTTCTTGAATTGTGTTAGCTCGTCCTATTGTTTGCTTTTGTTTTGGTAGTGTGGGAGCATTCTCAGAAACAAACTACCGTCGCATAAAGTAAATAATTTATTACCTTTGGAGCTCTTTGTAAATGGTGCTTGAAAAACAGTTATAAGATTGCCTGTTTACTTCTTATATTGACAAAATATGCATGTAGCACAATAACAAAAGTAATCTAGCCTATTAGATCCACAGACAAATAGACGTCATAATCAGGCAATTGGCGCTTCTTTGATGTACCGCGTTAATAAAGTGCTCATTAATGCACAGCAATCATTCAGTCTGTGTATTCAGCATGTGTAGTGTGTTAATTATCGCTTCGATGTGGAATCTGCGCTTTGGATGGTCTCTTAAACCAGCAGAGCAATACACAGCGATAACAGTAACAGTAAATATACGCTTATTCAATTACAGTCTTTGGAAAGTGTGAATGCTTTTCACGCCGGCTTTTCTTCACACTCGCGTCCTAATTTAGTTTTAGACGTAGCCTAGTACTGCTTTCTTAAGGCCGGACATGGCGAGAATACATTTCATTAAATTTCTCCGGAACTTTATAGTTAAACCTGAAACAGTCTGTATATAATATAATATGTGACCTTGGACCACAAAAGCAGTCTTAAGTAGCACGGGTATATTTGTAGCAATAACCAAAAATACATTGAATGGGTCAAAATATCAATTTTATGCCAAAAACCATTAGAATATTAACTAAAGATCATGTTCCATTCAGATATTTTGTAAATTCCCTACTGTAAATATATCAATACTTCATTGTGATTAGTAATATGCATTGCTAAGAACTTCATTTGGCCAACTTTAAAGGCGAATTTCTCAATATTTTTATTTATTATTATTATTTTATTTATTTATTTATTTATTGCACCCTCAAATTCCAGATTTTAATATAATAGTGGTATCTTGGCCAAATATTGTCCTGAAAAAATGACATCAATGGAAAGCTTATTTATTCAGCTTTTAGGAGATGTGTAGGCTAAATCTCAATTAAAAAAAGAAATGGACCCTTATGACTAGTTTTGTGGTCCATAGTCATATATGCATAGTTTATTATATAAAACATTTTTATAATATAATTTTAGATTACTTATTTGTATTATTTTTATTCTTTTTTTTTTTTTTTATAATTATAATTTGTGATTACTAGCCTACTGCATTTGACAAATAAACTGAACTACAGTAGTTGACACTGTATCAGTGGATCTAAAAAGTTCATCAAAATTTTCCTAAGACAAGAACGGGTATTGTTTTGGCTTTAGGGCAACTTTAATTCAAGGTTTTGATCCACTTAAAATGTTGACTACTACTATACATCAACTATTACTAGGCTATATACGAGTAATTTATGCTAGGCCTATATCATCATATACTCTGAATTAAGTAAAATAAATGATTCGATATTTTGTCAGTGCAAAATACAAACATAGTGCTTAACTGTTTTTATGAACCTTTAATTTAATTCATAGACAAATTTATAAAGAATAGTGAAGTGTACTTACGCATTCAGTTGGTTCAGTTCAGTTGGCCGCTAGTGGGCGCTGTTGACTGCAGAATGAATCCTTCTCGCATTCAGCAGGCGGCTTTCTGTCGACCTCAACCTAAATAAATGCCTTTATTTTAAGATTACTGGCCATGTGGGACTTAGAATCGACCTTTGTGCATGCTCTGAAACACGATAATAATAATAAAGTAATTATTTAAATGAACAATTATATTGTAATATAGAGTAGTGATTAAACATTAGCCCAAGTACTAATAATTGGATGCATGTAGGTAGTATATTATGCACTTATTAGTACAATTTGCTGTTTTTCGGTGTAGCTTTTGCAGCAGCTGCGCTTATACATATTCTAGCACGAGTTCTCTTTGAAATGCAGAAATGTCATTAATCCCTAAGAACTAAAATCTGGGTTGGCGACCTGAAGTCCGATATATTCTCTCATTGCTCGACCAGTCGCCGGGCGACCGCTTGATTGACAGGTTTCTCTCCACGGCTACCTGTCCAATGAGAGAGCAGGTGGGCGGAGTCAACGAAAAACTCGCTCTGACAAATATTCCGTGTTGTAGACGCTCGCAGCTACTTGCAGTACAGACGCGCGCAGAGAACGGAGCAGTCCCGCAATTCACGCACGCAGCATTTCAGTCCGGACCTGCAGGGTTCGAGCCGCAGCTGTTCTCTGCTACCGTGCGGGTTCCACGGCGACCCATGAGAACTTTCATTTGACTTCATCGTTTCATTTTATTTTGTTTTTATTTTCAGTCATCAGTCATACTTATATTTTGCTTCATCCAGTAGGCTGCAATTAATTCATTCTTGCTCATTTTATTCCAAACCGCCTCATTTGTCTTTTGGGGAAGTCTGGTGGTTTCTCCCCTCGTCTGAACGGAATACCTCGCATTTGGAATTGGTACCTGCTTGGCTTATTATCCACACCGGGGGGATTAACTTCCATGTCTCCACGGACATCCAGCAGCACTTCGGCGGCGACGACACGGGTCGCCTTTCTGTGAGGAATGTACGTGCTCCACTCAGTAGTATATTTTACCGAATGAGAAACTGCCTGCTGTCCGCGGTGCTGCTCTCTCTCATCTCGAGCAGGACTAATAGAGGAGTAGCTCTTCCCATCGGGATGGTTCACTTCTAACCGGGCTCCTATTCAGATCTTTTTTTTTTTTTTTTGTACTTTTTCTCCTGGAACGGGGATATTGAGTTGGGATTGTCACAAGCAGCACTCCAACAAGACGCTTTCTTTTTTATAATTAGAAATTCCCGCGAAACGGAATTTGACCGTAACGGTCGTAACGGACCATGGGCGACTCTCTGTGGAGATATTACTTTGGAGTTTTAGTCATCGCGTGTAAGGTGAACCTGTCCCGCACACTCATCCTGGACTCCATATACTGGAACACGACGAATACCAAGTAAGTCCGCGAAGCGGCAAAGCTCCGCCAGTCACATCTAACCTTCTCTCACTCCCAACGTTAAGACCCCGAAAGTGGGTGATGTCGTAAAATCATGTACAGTAAACCAGGATAAATGGCTTTGTGCGGCGTTAAGGCGTTCATTCTGTATTACTGTAAATGAAAATTAATAGCAGGTGATGTGGATCATCGAGCTGAGCCGAGTGACGCGTTGTTTCCACTCACAGGGGTTTAAAACATTAATATTAAAAAATGAGTCTCACTTGAAAGTAATTCATAATTCCAAGTGCTAACTTGGACATTTGAAGCAGAAAGAAATGAGAAATAATATTAGATTTGAATGGCCCCACAGGACCTCAGGTCCTAAATCTTAGAGGATTTTTTTTACCCACAGCGATAGTTATTTCAGCAAACAATTAATGGAAATCATAGAAGTGCCATTAGACAAACGTTCATTGTACAAGCGTTGGTTAAATTTCCAGCTGAAGCGTAATGTTTTATTAAACGGTGTAGGCCCCAAGTCCTTGAGGTGCCTCAGAAAATGTTTGTGTAATTCTGTTCTCACCATCACAATCTGATAAAATCAGACATCCAAACAGTTCTCAGCAAATTATTCTTTTCATTGTATTCATAATTTCTCCAGAACGTGGTATAAGCTTCATTTCCCCCTACACTATTAAAAATAAAGGTTCCAAAGGGGTGTTTGTTGTGGTGGTGCCATAGAAAAACCATTTTTTGGTTCCATAAAGAACCTTTCAGTGAACAGAAACATTTTGAAGAGCATTATAAAAATCCAAATAACCTCTTTCCACTAGAAAGAACCTTTTCTGCATTTAACAGTCTCCATCGATGTTCAAGGTTCTACATGGAACCGTCGATACCAATAAAGAACCTTTATTTCTAAGAGTGTATAGTTTCAGACGTGATGAAGCCTTTTAGAATAATTGCGTGTGTAATTCTCTAAACATTTTTTCTTTAAGGACTTTTTTCCCTCGGTGACTGCGAAGTCAGTGGTGAAAATGTCAAGATGAGCGGCACATCGCCGCTGAATCATGCATTAAAACATCGAAACATCAAGTTAACGCTGAAACCCGAAGGGGTCTTGTGTGCCCCGCGCGGGAGTCGTAGAGAAACTCCGTGCTCGTTCAATAATTCAGCGTTCGCTCTCAGCCCGTTTTTATAGAGAAACACTTCTGTCTTTTACCCCTGCTTGCGCAGGGCAAGGGGCAGCATGGGTAGACCGCATAACAGGTGTCCCATGTTGATAATTACGGTCTTTAGTACGCACACAGGTAAAAGAGCGGCTGTCTTCAGTCCTCTGGCGGTGTCGCGAGCGTCCTTAAGTGCGTTAATTAATAAGAGTGTAATTGATCTAAAAGGCTTTGCTCTGCACAGGATGCGCTGGGATTGAGTTGAGATGATCTTCGGTCCATTTTACAGAGCGAGCTTAATTATATATTTATTTATTTAAAAACTTTATCAAAAAAATCCAATTTTATTGTTTTTTCAAATTATCTTGAGAGAGAAATTGGTTAGTATAAATGCATGATGAAGAAATAGGTAACTTCGTTGCTATATTCGTAGGAAATTCTGCCGTGAGGAAAATAAAAAATGAAGAGGATGACGTGTTGCATTGAGAAATTCAATTTTGCTGAATGTGCTCATGACCATTGGCCCACTCCACTTAACCTACTTTTACATTGTTCCTATATAAGACCTTCTTTTAGTTTTTTTTTTTAAATACTCTATAGGGAACATTAACAATTAAAATTACTAATGTTTTAAGTATATTGCAATATGCCAATTTAATTGGATGACGAAAAGTCATGGAAAAGTTGTGGTCATGTCTATAGAGAATATACATTTCAATATAAATATTAATATTTCCTCCAAATACTGCATGAAGTGCTCTTGTAGAGTAAAATTCCATTAATTCAAAGATTACTACTTGGCATAGAAATGGAAATCCATTTAATGATTTCTAATCATTTAATCAAGAACATTCTTTGGTCAAATGTGAACCTGGACCACAAAACCAGTCATGAGGATAGGATATGACAATATTTAGCCGAGATACAGCTATTTGAAAATCTGTAATCTGAGGGTGCAAAAAAAAAATCTAAATATTGAGATATATAATCGCCTTTAAAGTTGTCAAAATGAAGTTCTTAACCATGCATATTACTAATCAAAAATTAAGTTTTGTTATATTTACAGTAGGAAATTTACAAAATATCTTCATATAACATGATCTTTACTTAATATCCTAATGATTTTTGACACAAAAGAAAAATTGATAATTATGACCCATGCAATGTATTTCTGGCTATTGCTACAAATATACCCATGCTACTTAAGACTAGTTTTGTGGTCCAGGGTCACAAATGTGTGAGAGTATTTTAGATTGTGCAGTTTGTTACAGTTCTATGCGAGCCATGTTCATAAGCGTTTATGTTTCTGGGTGATTACATGTAAGTACAGCGTAATCGTACTTAGTATGTAATTATGTTTTTGTGCCGTAGTTTGTAATTCTAATTACAAATTATTTTAGCTCATTAGATTTGTATAAATGTGAAGTGTCACCACCATGTCGATATCTTTTGTGACATCTTCATTGATGGAGACCCAGAGCGACCATGAAGTGACCTCCAACGGCGTGTCTCTCTATTGTGTTTGTCACTGTAAATATGCAGGCCTCATTCTCCTCGGGCTAGCCGGCGTTCCATGGAATTACTCACTGCGCACATTCTTTTGAGGCAGTTCAATGTATAGTTCTTTGTAGCTTAGGACTAAATGGTGGTGGCCCTGATAGCGTTGTTAGCATTGGCGGCTGCATTTTGACCACCTGACAAGCTAAACCGAGCAAAATGTTGGGACATTGCTTGCTTGCTTGCTTTCCTTTGGCATTAAATAATTTCATATGAATTCATTTTTTTTAATAATAGATGAGCAGAGGAGAACCTGACTCCCGTCTCGTATCGACTCCAGTTTCATTTTAGAAACACAAACACCCAATAAACAAAAAAGTACAACTTACAATCTGAAGATTAGAGAGAAATCCCATAGGTATAATGTTTGTGAGTAACGAGTAGCGCTATGGGATATACACTCATCTAAAGTATCAGTGCTTAAAATCTGTACTCTACTCCCTATGGCCTTCTGTACATGAGACAGCCGTCGCCAACTCCCACAATACTCAATCTCGGAGAGAGTGTGCGTGAAGGCTGTTTTTTTCTTTCCTCCTTTTGCAAAAATGTGTGTCAATCTAATGCGCAGTGCTTTTTACCCCTCCGCTGCTTTACCTCTGATGTATAAGCATGTAAAGACTCCTTTCCCCTCTTGCTCTTCTCTCTCCCTCTCTTTCTGGTAATCCATTTTGTCGGAGGTGGAGAAACAAAAGCAGTCTGCGCTACACGTTTTCAGTCAAAGGAGGTTCCCCCTTCTCTTCATTAGGAGATTACATCGCTTAGCAGGGTTCTGACGGGGGCACATCCATGGCTGCATACACATGCAGATACAGCAAGGGGCGAGTGGGCCATGAATAATAACTACCCCTTCCCCCCTTCTGTGTTTAGGGGTGCATAAACTTCATGATAGACTGCGAGCGAAAGCCTGTTATGATTTAGATGCTGAGCTAAACATTTTCCAAATTTGTCGTCGTCATGTTAGCAGATGGGTGGGAATTGTTTTGCCGCTGGGAGAGAGCGAGGAGAAGGAGTTAGATGTGACATCTAGTTGATTGTTGAATGCTATTTGTGTTGCTTTATAATGTAAGGAGAGAGCAGACGGGGTCTTTCGGGATTATGGATTGAATAGATGAGGAAAACAGGAAAGAATGAAGGGATATAGGGTGACAAAGAGATAAGGCGTCTGTCTGGTCGCTTTGCCCTCTCACCCGACGCAGGTCCGGGCGCAAAGCATGATGGAGCGATTAAACCATGAGATGTCTGTTGATTTCTTTTGTCCCTTGCTTTCTATCCATGTCTTTCTATGCCCAATGGACCTCCATATTGGTCTGATGATTGAAAGTCAAACAGCTTAAGTTCCCTCCACCCAGTGTTGTTTCAGATCTTTGGGTTAAAGAGCTGTGTTCCTATTGGGCCGGGATTAGGCTACTGCTGTCACCGTGTCACGGCTCGGCCCACACAACTAGAGATTAACGCGGGTAAAGAAAGAACGAGGAAAGCTGATGGACACAGATTCATATGCAAAAGCTCCGTTTGAGGAAAACTGAGTTTATCAGGAACACGTGTTGGTTTTAGTTTCAGCAAATGTGACCCTGGACCACAAAATCAGTCATAAGTCGCAGTTGGATATTTTTGCAGCAATAGCCAGCAATAGATTGTATGGGTCAAAATTATTGATTTTTCTTTTATGGCAAAAATCATTAGGGTATTAAGTAAAGATCATATTCCATGAAGAAGTTTTTTAAATTTCCTACCGTGAATATATCAAAACCGAATTTTTGATTAGTAATATGCATTGCTAAGAACTTCATTTGCACAATTTAAAAGTGTTTTTCTCAATATTTCGATTTTTTGCACCTTCTTGATTTTCAAAAAGCTGTATCTCAGCCACATATTGTCCTATACTATCAAACTATACATCGATGGAAAGCTTATTTATCCAGCTTCAGATGATGTTTAAATCTTTATTTCTCAAAATGGACTCTTATGACTGGTTTTGTGGTCCAGGGTCACAAATGAATCTATATTTTCACTCCCTAAGAAAATGCGAGGTGCATAAGAAAATAAAAAAAAAACAGATGTTTTATCCTTTAACGTCTTTCAGACGTCCATCCAGCCCACCTGTTTCTCAGCTTCAGTTTTATCTCTTACATCATCCCAGAGAGAGTCCTGAAAGTCTTACACTCATTAACCGCTGTTAGAGAGTTTCTCTTTTCTTTTGCTTTAATGTCTATGAGCTAGTTTATTTAAAAGGCTTCATTTTAGAAATGCTGCCAAAAATGAATATTTCACTCAGAACACAAGTGAATGAGTCAGTGGGAAGAAGACAAAGAGAAAAGATAAAACAGATGCTTTGTGAATATAAGAGGGAAAAAATGTGGATCACAAATAATATTACGGCGAAACGTCTTCTTAGATGTACTGCACATGTCCTGACCGTTCGCTCCTACACACACAGACGCGCGCCTTTTCCGACTTAATGGCTTCTCTGTGTGCAGCTGCAGTCTTGTTAACAGAATGAGCGGTCTGTGTTAAACGTGTGCAAACCCTTATTCTGTCATCCTTTTCTTTTTCACATTCACATGTCCCCGAATATTTACGACCTCTGGGAGAATCACCAAGGCTAAGGTTGGGGGGTTAAAGTGTGTCTTTTAGACAAGGATTAAAGCCATTTAAAAACATGAGAATGACCTCTGGCTTTATTTGTTCAGCTACCCCCCCTACTCAAAACTAAAGCTAGACTGTTTTAACAGCGGCTCCTGTAAAATACAAACACGTAAAACACCCTTTTAATAGCGGAATGTGTGCGTACAGGCTGCGGGGTGACCTTTTGTGCCCTGTGGTTTAGGATAATGACTGACTGTGGGCTGCAACAATGTGTAAAGCAACTAGCATGCTGCATTTTGCCTATATATTTCCAGTTCAGTTGTGTTTGCCCATTAAATGCATAATAGAATTAGCATGTGATTCTTCATTGGTATTGATGAAGAACCTTTAACAACCATGGAATTGCATTTTGAATGCACAAGTAATAAAAAAACAGGATCTTTATAGTAAAAAATATGTGACCCCGGACCACAAAAACCAGTCTATTTGTAGCAATAGCCAAAAATACATTGTGCTGGTCAAAATTATTGGCAAAAATCATTAGGATGTTAAGTAAAGATCATGTTTCATGAAGATATTTTGTACATTTCCTACTGTGAATATATCAAAACTTAAGTTTTCATTAGTAATATGCATTGTTAAGAACTTCATTTGGGCAACTTTTTTTTGCAATTTCAGATTCCAGATTTTCAAATAGTTGTATCTCAGCCAAATAATAAACCATACATCAATGGAAAGCTTATTTATTCAGCTTTCAGATGATGTATAAATCTCAATTTTAAAAAAATTGACCCTTATGACTGGTTTTGTGGTCCCAGGGTCACATGTTTATTAAAAGGTTCACCGAACCCAGAATGGTTTTTCATTTGCATCGCTGTGAAAAACCCTTTTTTAAGAGTGGAAATGGATGTTATCATTCTTCTCTGAGAAAACAGCAGATTTTGGTTTTGTAGGTGTGTGTCTAAACTTTTAAGGTGTGAGCATGTTTTACTCTGGGAATTTACGAGTCTCGCCCTCTTCTTTTGAACGATCCAGAGGCAAATATTCAAACACGCCACACACATATGCGAGCAAACTGTTCTTGGCTTTCCAAATAAGCTCGCGTCGTGATAAGACATGAGCGAGATAGCAATCCAGTGTTCGGCTCGAGAGGATTTGCGTGGCTAGATCTGTCGTACAGATAGTCCTGACAGCTACCCCGCTGCACGTCAAATGCGCACACACACAGCAGAGCAGTTTTCCCAGCTACTCCTGTTTTAGTCCCTCGAGGCGGATGGCTGGGAGCGTTGCCTGATGCGAGCTGCTGTGCTTTTCCTCCTTATTTCTCATGACATCATTTTCTTTTCACAGTGCTGCTGTTTGAGCGCTTGGCATCAGAGAGACTATTTGCCTTTATTCTTAAGTATGAGCCGTGAGTCAACACCTTTGTCTCATTCTAGCTGCTCCATTTTCTTTTCTGGTTTCTTATAAAGGAACTTAAAAACACTCGCGCATGCAGTTTAGGATCGTTTCAGTTATTCTCCATGCAGCCAGTTCTTTAGAACACGTTTTATTCTTTATAATCGGTGCTAAATAATTGATCACCCTCTTTTTTAATTATTGATCAACACGATCCAGCATATTTTTGATCCTGAGAGCGTCTATGATGTGTCTCATTTTCTCTCTGTCTTTCTTCCTCTCAAAGGTTCGTGCCAGGACAGGGTCTGGTGCTGTATCCACAGATCGGGGATAAGATGGACATAGTTTGCCCACGCGTGGAGGGCGGCTCGATGGAAGGAGTGGAGTATTATAAACTCTATATGGTTCCTCTGGAACAGCTAAAGTCCTGTCAGGTCACAAAAGCGGACACGCCTCTGCTCAACTGCGTCAAACCGGACCAGGATGTCAAATTCACCCTCAAATTCCAGGAGTTCAGCCCAAACCTTTGGGGCCTGGAGTTCTTCAGAGGGAAAGATTACTACATTATCTGTGAGTATGACAGCGGATATCTGTAAATCTCCCTTGCCACACTGTTCTGGTCAATTACGGCCGCTTGGGTTTGTTTATGTGGTTCGGAGTATCGGGAAATGTTGACGTTGCGGGGTGAACTACATTAGTAATGTTTTAGTGAGTCGCGGTGCAAATAATAACACGTTCATACCACATTTGCTAGTGTTTGTTTACGTCAGCCGGAATGATTGTTAGTCCAGAGTTACAGAGACGGAAAGTTTCTGTTTGTGAGTGCCATTTGACCATGAACGTGTATGTACACAAACAAAAATGACTTCTCGTATTCACTTTGTATCCTTTGGCACGTGGGTTGAATTTTCACATTCGCGAGTACAATGGCTGCTCACCTGGTCTCAAAACACTCTTCAGGCTCAAAGCAAGCTGTATAAACAGCGGGTGAGGTAGAAGAGGAACGCAGGATGGAATAATGGAATAAGGCGAACACACACATAAAGAGAGACTGCTTTGATACACGGCGTCAAGACCTCTCGCTTTCTCTCACAATGCGAGTTCATTTCCAGCATAAGGAGAAAATCCAATTTTGCAGTTCTGGGGAAATTCTCTCCTCCTTTATTTTGCTCTCTCTCTCAGTTTCTCTTAAGCGGCTCTAATTTGTGAAAAGAAAAGTGAAAGAGAGAAAAAGGAGGTGGAGAAAGAAAAATTAGTTCATTTTCCTGTATTGGAGATGATAATTGCCCTAGTGTATAGCTGCAGTCGTTTGTGTGTGTGTGTGTGTGTGTGTGTGGAGTTGTGAAGCGCAGAGACGTATGACTGCTGTGTGTGGTAGGGGGGGTTTATTCGATAAGTCATTAATTAAAAAGTTTAATCCTAATAGCTCAGTTTAATCACTCTGTCTTTATCAATTGGATCTGCTCAGAAACCAATCAGATGATTTCAATCCCTTAAAAATGTGTTCAGCAAGCCAAATGACTGTGTTTGTGTTTGTGTGTGTGTGTGTGTGTGTGTGTGTGTGCAAGATTCAACAAGGTTTTTTTTCTTTAGCCCAGTCTCATTTTATTTTCAAATAAATTTGATAAACAGCTATTTTTGAGGAACATATGAGTCAGAAAATTATATTACATTTGTGACCCTGGACCACAAAACTATTCATAAGGGTATTTATTTATTTATTTTTTAAATTGAGATTTATACACCATCTGAAAGGTGAATAATTAAGTTTTGTTAAGGTTTGTTAGAACAGGACAATATTTAATATATATATATATATATATATATATATATATATATATAAAAATGGAATCTGAGGGTGCAAAAAAAAAATCTAAATATTGAGAAAATTACCTTTAAAGTCCTTAGCAATGCATATTACTAATCAAAAATTAAGTTTTGATATATTTACAGTAGGACATTAACAAAATAATATCCTAATGATTTTTGGCATAAAAGAAAAATATATATTACAGTTCAAAAGTTTGGACTTACGCTTTTCTTTTTCTTTTTTAAGAAATGAATACTTTTAAGCAACAAGGATGCATTAAACTAAACAAACGTGACAGTAAAGACCACAATATTACAAAAAAAATATTTGTTTACATTCTGTTGATCAAAGAATCCTGAAAAACATGTATTATTTATGGTTTTTTAAAAAATATTATGCAACTGTTCTTAACATTAATAATATTTTATCTTGAGCACCGAATCAGCGTCTTTTGCTGATGATACACTGGGCAACTTTTTGAGCAATGTTGCGGGGCAACTTTGGCAAATGTTGCCATCAGCAGGCAGCCAGGTAAGATACAGGGCCCACGACTGATCTAAATGATCCAGATGGATTTGTTGCTAAAAAAAAAGTTGCCCTGCAACATTGCTCAAAAAGTTGCCCAATGTATCATCAGCATTAGAATGATTTCTGAAAGATAATGTGACACTGAAGACTGAAGTAATGGCTGCTGAAAATTCAGCTTTGCCACCACAGGAATAAATTACAGAAAAATAGAAAAAAAAATATTTTAAATTGTAATAATATTTAACAAAATTGCTGTTTTTACATTAATTTGTTCAAATAAATGCAACCTTTATAAGCATAAGCGACTTCAAAAACATAAAAATAAATAAATGTTGGTTCAAAATATGTACAAGATAAAAACACGCAGTTGGTCAGCTGGCCTAAAGCTCACTCACACTGACCCCAGGTCGTCGTCCATCTTTATTGCTTTATTGTTAAAGCCTGGTGTGTGTTAGTGTGAGCTGGCCCAACTTTCAAATGGCTCTTGTATTGTTCATATGCAGCCTGATGCTGATGACTCTGATATGATTGTGTGTGTTTGTGTGTGAATGTGAGCTTGATGTGATCTGGTCTGACAGATTACCCTCGAGCCGGGAGCCAGAAGAGAGATACATGATCTAAATATGGCAAGAGAAAGAGAGTTACAGAGAAAGCAGGAATGTTTCGTGAAAAAGAATAGAATCTGCAGAAAGACTGAATTAATTAAATGAAGCAGGCAAACTACCTCCATGTAAATCTTAAAGGTGCGTTCAGTAATTTCATCCCTTAAGAATAGAATAATAGCTCATTAGTAAGAGAAAAAAAAGCAAGTAGTGCTTAAAAAGCCAAATGAAACCAGTTTACATCTGCAGTTTTAATTATTCCATCAGTTTTAATTAGGACTGGTTATTTTTCAAGCCAGTCTATCGTCCTAATCTGATAGAACAGTAGGAAAGTTGTGTTTCACAGGTTTAGAGCCTGAAACGGAGAGAAACTATTTCACATTCTCTGCATTTTCAGACTCTGACAGATGATGAAAAATAAAAATAATGCCCCTTAGCGACTAGTTATGTAATGTAACAGCATGCCATTGCCTGAGGCTGAGCATGTCAGTAGATACCAACCATGATGAGCATTTATTACTGATAAGTGATAAGTGATTTGTAACATTAAATCATAGCCATTTCCTTTGTGTTCTATTTTTAACCTTCGTTCCTTTCCTTTTTGTTTCGTTGTGTAATGTAATTTCAGTTTTTGATATGCTTTAACAATATTACGAAGTTAGCAATCATGCCAATAAGGCTTTCCTGACTTCAAGAGAGAGATATAAAGAGAAAGAGACGTGTTATTTGGCTTTATTCAAAGCCAGTGAGGGCTTTTCGAGGTGCCGTGCCATATCTTATTAGAGTAGATGTGCTGTGTTTGTGTGTGTGTATTGTTGTGTGTCAGCTCTCATTATTGGCCTGAGTGCTGTTCACCACTCTGTGACCCTGACGCCATGTTGATCGGGTCAAACTCCACCACAACAGCTACAGCTCATCATCACAAATCACATTCACACTAAAGTACATATATATCATGTTATATTTTAATATAATACTGTGCAAAAGTTTCTAAGCATTTATTGCCTGTTGCATGGTGTCGCTTTCCAGTCCTGTCCCACTGGTTGCCCTTTTGTCATGGCAGGACTTTACATTCCTCGCAGCCTGTTTGAGCTTGATAGGGTTTCAACCAAGCAGGTATTGGTGTCAGTATTGAGTTTTTGTGTCCACATGTAGCACACAGACTCTTTTATCTAGCTGGGGGCATAACCTACTGTTATCTTTATATATGACACATATACACTACCAATCAATAGTTTTTGAACAGTAAGATTTTTAATCACCGAGCCTGCATTTATTTGAAGTACAAAAATATTTTTAAATATTTGTATTATTTTAAAATAACTGTTGTTTTAGTGTTACATGATCCTTCAGAAATCATTCTAATATGCTGATTTGCTGTTCAAGAAACATTTATATCAACATTTGAACATTCTTTGTAAGAAAGATCAAAAGATCAGCATTTATCTGAAATAAAAAAGCTTTTGTAACATTATACACCATACTGTTCAAAAGCTTGGAGTCAGTATCAGTATATTTTTGTGGAAGGAAATGATAGAAATGAATACTTTTATTTAGCAAGGATGCTTTAAATTTGTCAAAAGTGATGATAAAGACATTTCTAATGTTACAAATAATTTCTATTTCAGATAAATGCTGTTCTTCTGAACTTTCTATTCATCAAAGAAACCTGAAAAAAAACCTACTCAGCTGTTTTTAACAATAATAAAGGTTTTTGAGTAGCAAATCATAATATTAGAATGATTTCTAAAGGAAGTGACTGAAGTAATGATGCTAAAAATTCAGCTTTGAAATCACAGCAGTAAATTATATTTTCAAATCTAATCAAATATAAACTGTTATTTTAAATAGTACAAATATTTCTGATTTTTGGATCAAATAAATGCAGGCTTGGTGAGCAGAGGAGACTTCTTTAAAAAACATTACAAATCTTTTGACCAGTATTGTATACAATATACTCTGCAGACTAACCTAAAACCTAATCGTACCACTAAAAGAAAACCTTTATCATTTTAGAAATAAAAATAAATGTATTTAATATTATGTTTTACAAATATATATTCATTATGAATCATTTTACAACTGAGGACGGCCCCAAAGGGAGTTTTTAATCATTTAACTATATTGTTTTGTTTTTTTTTCTATTATGGTTGTCACTTCTCTTTGACCTCTATTGTTTTTATGCTGCTCATTTTCAGCTTTGTTTTTCAATTAAAATCTTTAGCTTGTTCATTAAACCTTTTTTTTAACTTCCTGGAGCCCTCATGCTGCTCTCCACAATGTAGGTTTCAGGCTTTTAATATCCATCTGGGGAAATTTGGCCTTCACAATGTAGGCCAAACCTGTCCCACACACAAATACCAGCCAGACTGTCAGTTCAAAGTCAACCACTCTAATTTCACTTCAGCTCATCTATGAAGTGCTTCAAAAGTATCTTTGTATCCTAATCAACTATTCTAGCCACTTTAACTAAAACTAAATGAGCCGTGTGTGTCATGTGACTCTTGACCTGGAATGCGAGCTCATCATGTGATTATGTATTATGTTTAGCATTGCGTTTGCTTTAACATGTGTGTGTGTGTGTTTAGACACATTTGCCAGATTTATGAAATGGACATGCAAGCTTTTAAGGAGCTTTACATGCAATGTGCTTGTGTTCTTCCCAACACTAAAAAGCCACAGGTTAAAGAAGTGACAGAGTCAGATGGTGTCATGCCGCAAACAGATAAAGTAGAATCAGAAAGTTTCGATACATGGAACACACACATAACACTCACACTCCATTCGCTTCATTAAAGTGGCAGCACTAGAAAAAAAAAAAGTGATGACGGGGGGACAGGAGCCTCATAGACTCCAACATCAACGCCCTCCCTGTCTCTTTCTTTCTCTCTCTGAATGCAGGCCACATTGTTCTGGACGCTGACCAGACGTTAAGCCCTTGGCAGCTCGTTAGCTCTGTGTTACTGACCCAATAGACCGCAAGCCTGCCGGGCGTGGACACACGCACACACACGCACATGGCATAGCTGCATTGTTCGGTTAAAAGCCCACATGGGACACATAGGACTAGTGGCCAGAATTAGAATATTAGAATGATTTCTGAAGGATCATGTGAATGGAGTAATGATACTAAAAATTCAGCTTTGAAATCATCATTTTAAAATATATTCTAATAAAAAATAAATATTTAGCTCTACTTTGGATCAAAAAATGCAGGCTAGGTGAGCAGAAAAGACTTCTTTAAAAAGGTTAAAAATCTTACTGTTCAAAAACTTTTGACTGGTAGTGAAAGTTGAATTGCATGTTGAAAACTAGTTTTCCTCACTTTGTTTTTTTTAACTAGTCCAACATCTGCTCCAAAAATGAGAGGAGTGTTATTTTTTTTTAAATTATTTAGTCTATCTTGTTCTCGCTCACTTGTTTCTTGACAAACATCTGCTGTGGCTAAAGCGTTACACGCTCTTAAACACACTCCAAACCTCAGATTCATTAATAGCGCTCTCTCTCTCCGTGCCTTATTCGCTAAATTATTAACAACCACTCCTGGTGCTGGAGGCCTTTGCCTCACTGGTGAACAAAATCAGCTTTTTATTATTCCTTTAATCCTTCTTATATCCTATTGAATTGTTAAAGAGCAAAGGCGTACTTTCAGCAGGGGTCCTGACCATTTCATCTTTCAACACCAAAACAAACACAATTCTGGCCTGTGCAAAAAAAAATAAAAATAAGTGGCGTAAGTGGCACAGTTAGAAGTACTTAAAGTTTAGATACATGATTTATGAAGGTTCTGCACGGAGACTTGACTGCATGAATATTCATTAGTTATGTTAATGATGCAGTTACATCATCTGGATAGCTTGTACCTTCTTTGATCAATCTTAGTTATGTATTTGCATACATATGTTGATATCATGTTCTTTTTGTCTTTGTGTTCCAGCTACATCTAATGGAACAATGGAAGGGCTGGATAATCAAGAAGGAGGGGTGTGTAAAACCAAGTCGATGAAAATCATCATGAAGGTTGGACAAAGTGAGTAATGGTTTTGATGTCATGTGGGTGTCTAATAGCTGTTTTACTGCGTAGAACAATAGCAAAGCCTTTCGAACCTACCGCAGACCGTGCGCTGTAATTAATGGCGATTATTCATAAATCACCTCACTAGTGACATCTGTAGTAATTACCATAGGCCACACCCAACACAAGCGACTGAATTTCTCGCTCTCTCACAAACATACAGACACAAGCTGAAGGTCACTAGATTAATCATAGCTGCTTGTGTTTTAATGACAAACACACACTCTCTCACACACACACTCTCTCATGGTCGCTATCAGTCACAAACGCACACTTTTATTTCGCTGAGCAGCGTGAAAGTAATAGCTCTCCACATGAAAATGCACACATGTATCCGAGTGATGAATGTGTTTCTTATCTACGTTTTGCAGACCCCTCCGATCCCATTCCCCCCAAAGAATACCCCACCAGTTACCCTCCCAAACACCCCGACGCAGGGAGCAAGGACACCAAATCGAATGAAGTACTTGACAAGCACGGTACGTCACACTTTATCACCTCACGCACCTGTAAGGGGACGCTCACTGATGCATCATTCTCTCCGCTTTTTAATCTCTTTTTTTGCTGAGCAAGTGCCAGTCCTCTGTCACTGATTCGTTCTCATAAAACCCTTTTGACAAGCAAACCGTTAATGTGACAGAGCAAGACAAACACGCTGGAACACATCCGTTGTAGAATCCAGCTTCTCTGCTTCTACGTAAAGCATATGGACATCAAAGTCATTAGAGTGGAGTGTCTTAGGTACAGTAATCCACTAGCAGCTCATCTGTTCTGCCAGACTCAGGCCTCACTTGCGAGGTCACTCTGTCCACAGATTTCCATGACCACGGAGACGTTATCTATCCTAATACACATTTTAGAGAGTTTGAAATGTAACTAATTCATTTAAACCATTTAGATAAAGGCACTTCTTATTAAAAATTATCTTTCTTTTCTCTGCAGCACTTACGCTACTGCTCAAGCTTTGTACTCGGGTTTCTTCTTGAAATTTGTTTTCACGCCACTGCTAATACCGTCGGCTCTTTTATGATCAATCGCTTGTGTTTTCTCTCCTGCTTTGGATAAAAGCGTCTGCTAAGCAAATACATGTAAATTTATTTCACCATACATAAAAGACGTTTCATTTCACGTGTCAAGGCATCTTTTAATTGCTTGTGAGGATAACAGTTTCTTTCTAGTCTAAAAGCACATTCACACCAAGAACGATAACTATCAGTGTGTTCGATTTGAACCACGACTACAGACGGCAGTCAACGAGATAGTTTTATAATAAACGTGACTCAATATAACATTGCGACTGCAGTAAAAAACGTTAATTATTCTGGCCATTATTGGAATTGAAAAGGTTAAAACGAACCCGACACACGTGACAATTGTAATTTGGTGAATCTGGCCAGTCGTTAAACAGCTATGTCGTCATCAGAGCTCCTGCAGCCGCTTTGGAGAAACTACAGTTCAGAATTTGATCGAACACCTTATAACTATAACAAGTGTTGGGGAAAGTTACTTTTAAAAGTAATGCATTACAATATTGCATTACTCCCTAAAAAAGTAACTAATTACTGTATGTTACTTAGTTACTTTTTATGGAAAGGAATGTGTTACATTACTTTTTAAATCTGGGCAAAGTTTGCTTGTTTGTTTTTAATATAAAAAACTATTTTTAACACATTTAAAAGCCCTTATACACATAAAAACACAACGAATAAGCTTCAGGCTGAAGGGAAAGTAATTTCACGTCTGTAATGTAGAATGCAAGAGCACAGGAGAAGAAGGTTCAACACTCTACAGCAATAAAAAACACTATGAGGCACAAATTAATTTTGCTTATTAGTATGGTTGAACTGGATCATTAAAGGTCAGCAGCAAAGACATTGGTTAGTAAAATGGGATTAAGTACATAAATACATTTGTTACCCTGGACCACAAAACCAGTCATAGGGGGTCAGTTTTTAAAATTAAGATTTGAGATCTGAAAGCTGAATAAATAAGCTTTCCATTGATGTATGGTTTGTATATATTTAGACGAGATACAACAACTTGAAAAAAAAAAATCTAAATATTGAGAAAAATGGCTCTTAGCAATGCATAATGCTAAACAAAAATTAGGTTTTGATATATTTGTGGTAGGAAATTTACAAAAAATCTTCATGAAACTACTTAATATCCTAGTTAGTTTTGTCCTAAAAGAAAAATCTAAAATTTTTAAACCATACAATGTATTTTGGCTATTGCTACAAATATACCTGTGCTACTAAAGACTGGTTTTGTGGTCCAGGGTCACATTTGTCTTATTTAACATATTTAATTATTGCAGGTTTGTGTCAAATTATAGTTTGCATTATACAGTTTTGATTAATTTTGATGAATACTGAATCTTCCAATTTCTCTCAACATGGGGACAAGAGACGTGTCAGTCAATAAATGGGAAAACAAAGTAACTAGTATTAATTATTTGAAAAAGATATTTTCTTGTAAATTAAAAATGTGTTACTTTAGTTACTTGAAAAGTAATTTAATTAGGTAACTTGGGTTACTTGTAATGCGTTACCCCCAAACACACTACAACTATATTGGCATCCAGACCAATGGACAATTGTGAAACTATTGTAATTATCATTATTGTTATAGTCATCGACATCACCTTAAAGGGATAGTTCACCATAAAAGTTTTAATTCTATCATTAATTACTCACCTTCATGTCGTTCCAAACCCCTAAGGATTTTTTTGATGAAATTCGAGAGCTTTCCATTCCTTAATATATCTAAATTTATGTTCCAAAGATGAATAAAGGACTTACAGGTTTGGAATGACATGGGAATGAGTAATTAATGAAAAAATCCTTTTAATACCAGTTGCTCATTGCTTTTTTGCTAAGCCCATGTTGTTTTTTTCCCTTTTCAGATGCGTCTCATCAAGGAGAAGAGAAGGGAAATGGAAATAAATCGTCATCGGTCATCGGCTCAGAGGTCGCCCTGTTCGCCTGCATCGCCTCAGCCAGCGTCATCGTCATCATTATCATCATCATGCTGGTATTCCTCCTGCTGAAGTATCGACGACGCCATCGCAAGCACTCGCCTCAGCACGCCACCACGCTGTCGCTCAGTACGTTAGCCACGCCCAAGAGGGGCGGCAGCGGCGGCAACAACAACGGCTCGGAGCCGAGTGACATCATCATCCCGCTGCGGACTGCTGACAGCGTCTTCTGCCCACATTACGAGAAAGTGAGCGGCGATTACGGACACCCCGTTTATATCGTACAAGAAATGCCGCCGCAAAGCCCAGCAAACATCTATTACAAAGTGTGAAAACGGACACGCTTCTTTCGGACATTTTAACTGTAACCCCCCACGTGCCCCTCGGTGAACCCCGCCCCCCTCGCCGTGGGCGGCACGGGCTCACCCTCGTCCTGCCCCCTCTTATTTTTTTTGTTGTTCTTGTTTGTTTTACAATATTCCTGATTATTACTCTCAGTATAGATGTTGCTGATGGTGGAGTGACACTCCTGATTCGCTGCTCTTGCACCTGCAAAAAACGAAACACATCGAAAATGACAAAAAAAGAGTTTCAGTGTGTGTACGAGGGAGCGTGCGTGAATCAGACGAGCGGGGGAGAGGGGGGTTAAGGGGGTGGCCGTAAAAAAGAGAGGTCAAGACAATGATTCTTCCTCTTTTTTCCACTACATCTCCCTTAAAGACACAACACTCGGAGATGGAGAACGACGGAGAAGTGACGTGACACTATCACACAGCAAGAAATACGAACTTGAGCTGTTTTTATAGCTAGGCCGATTGGCTGATCCATCTCAAAACAGGAAGTGAATGCAGCCGATTGGTCGGAGCTACAGGAAGTGGATTTAAAAAGCTCTCCGGAGCCTACTGTTGGACATTTGAATGGACATCATCTGTTTTTTGCACGTTCACTCGTACTGTTTTCATTTGCGTTAGCTCTCCTCATTTGCTCACCTCTACAAAATGACTCACCATGTTTACTTGAAGTCTTTTTGTACGGTCATGCGTCTTGCGTTTCTTTCTGTCATTCCCAGTGCAGTCCACTTGCAGATTTGTTTGGTAGGAAACTAATAGGTATCGTCATAGAGATCCTTTCGTGCTGGTTTATGTGGCGTTTAGTAGCGTGGAAGACACACACATTTCATTTCGTACACGTCTGCTGCCAGGGCTGGAAATTGACAGAAAATAGAGAAGGAAGGAAGGAAAGAACGTCGATATTTGGTACAGTTGCTGTCCTGTTGCCTGCTGGGAAGGTGGAGGACCCATATGAACACTTTAGCAGCACTTTGAAAGCCTCACCACCTTTCCCATATGGAGTACAAGAAGAGCGAATGACTCAAGGCTTAGGAAATTCTGTCATTTTCTGACACAAAATGGCCGCCTTCCCCAGGCATGTTGCTGCAAAAGTTCCTGTTTTTCTAGTATTTCTGCCATCACACAACTCACACGCTCTCTCGCTCGCCAGTGGCCTGTGTGGAAAAGAGGAACTGGTGCAAAAGCACAGGGACATCAAGATACAATTGTTTAGTTTGAAATGAAACAAAGGATTTAATTAGCATTTCTTAATGGATTTGTTTAGTGCTAGATGAAAATGGTTGGAAAGAGTGCACGTAGAATTTATTTATGATAGCATACAGACAGGTCAGCGTGAGACAGCGAGAATATGAATAATTTATGGCGAATCTGCACATTATGCAAGCTTCAAGTTTTCCTTTTTCGTTAACAGATATTTCTCCATCTCGCTATTTGCTTTTTTTTTTTTCCATCGATCCCTTACACGAATAGCTGCCTTTTCGACCACAAACACACACAAAAAAGCACATGCGCTCGTGGCCAGGGAAGGGGCGGCTTTGGAAGGAGCCCTCAGGGAAAACAGCATGTTGGGTTTTAAAATAGCCGAAAGGAATGAGAGGGAAGGGCCAGAAACGGACCAAAGGAAGGGCACGTCTAACAGAGTCCTGGCTAAACCAACTTCTCCGGCCTGCCTGTCTCAGTTGATGAAGCTCAGATGTGCTCTGGGTTGAAATTAGGCCCCTTAATCTGGAAGGAAAGCAGTAGACGTGGGTTAGCGAGCATACCAGATGAGAACGAGCGCAGGCTAAATGTAGTAAATTGCATGAAATGGGATCTTTCAGACTCAAATTGTGGGAGGTTTTTGGAGGGGGAAAGAAAAAAACATTATGATCGACGGAGGTCACAAGTGGACTTATAGCGTGCGTTTTTAAAGAGAGAAGTATCCCACAACCCGCAGCCCCCTGAGGATTTTTGGAACCCCTTACTTGTGTGTCGTCACATGTGCGAAACCCTTTGTGAGCAATGCCAGCCTGCAGACACTTCATTTGTTCGAATTGGTTCACCAAAGGTGGACTTTAAGAGTTGAAAATGTCCACAGTCGCACATTAACTGTTCATCCATTGTTTTCACTTGTTCATGGAGGTTCTTGAATCTCACCGAGAAGCCAAGCCTTGTGTGATCGGAGCTTTGTGCCTCTGTAAGAGGCCACAAAATCTGCAAATATGCAATTTTTATTTATTTTTATAACAATTGAGAAAAAAAAGATGATATACGTTCACCTATGGAAAAGTGTTCTTAACCACTGAAAATTAAATGAAACAATACAGCATACGAAAACACTACAACCCCGGTGTGTTATTATTATTATTATTATTATTGCTATTATTTTTTACTTTGTGCTGTAGGTTCGAGGTAAACTGTGAAACATGAACTCTTAAACACACACGTACATGTTGAAGACTGAGCAGTTGTTTGAAACTTTAGCACACACACACACACAAACACATGCATACTACAAAAATGACAACATTGCTGTTCGGTTGCTGCCCCATATGGGCTAAATATGACAATCTCCTTAGTTTCTTCGAATCCGAAGACACTGTCCCGGCGAGCAGGTTGCAAGCGTTCCCGTAACCTTTTAGGAGCGGTAGGACTTCATTAGTAGCGTAAGATGTTGCACCGGTGTGGGCGGAAGGTTTGCGAAACGCTGGGAGAAGTGTCTTCGGCCCACTGTAAAATGCCTTGCTTGTATGGTCACCCTGAGTTCACGAGACTCTAGTTTTTGCACCGTACATCTGTAGGTGAGAGGCTGTAAATACGTTATTGTTTGTATTGTATATGGATCCCCGGTTGTTACGATAGCCTTATTCTCACATTTCTAGCAAATAAAAAAAAAAGTGAAGAAAAAAAAAAACATGATGAATCACTTCAGTTAAAAGAGAGCATACTAATTTTTTTGGTAAATAACTTGTGTAAATATTGACGACGAACCCAATAAATCGTTTTTTATAAACTCTTAAGTAAGATGTTTTGTATAGAATTGGAATTTTTTGCTATGTATTTTAGCTAGCACTCGTCAGACCCTCCCACTCAACCCTTTTGCACTGTTCCCATGGTGATCTGGTTTAAAAATGAGATAGAGAATTGCCAAACTGACTGCTTGCTGCATATTTGTGCCATACGTGTGTACCATAGATATTTATTTAATTAGTTCTTTGGTTTTGCTTTTTTTTTCTACCCAGTTTGTACACAACCTCAGTATTATCATTTGAGTTTTTTCCCCCAACCTCTCCGTTTCCTGTTATCTTTCTGTGCGCCCATCCTTCTCTCGCAGTAAGATCTGGTCAGGACGTGCAACCTTATAAAAGTCATAGAAATGAAATGGCACACATTCCACCAGTCTGTTACAAACTGAAAATGTTTTTCAATAAAATGTTTTTCCTATGGAACTTTCAGTTCTCTTTTATGTTTATTTAATGCGGTTTGACACGTTGTGTCAGGTGGAGTTCATCCGTTTACAATTAGACGTCACTTTATACCCGTTCTCCTGAAATGAATGAACTCTTGTTGAATGAAAACTCTCATGAATGAAAACCTGCCCAGACACATTTGAGGTTGTTAAGCTGTTAACTTTTGATCATTCTGCTTAACCACAAACTTATTAAGTAAGCAGAGGGTTCAAGAAGTTCAGACATAATCTTCTAATTAAATAATGTTAGTTTAGGGCAGGGTGTCGACTTTATCCATTTTGTGTAAATGTGCACAGTCATTATGAAATTAAGGACCATTTCATTTCGTTTTTATGATTAAAAGAACACCAGCTACAGCCACAGAAAGTAGAACGTTTGTAAAAAGCCTTTTTTAAGGATGCATTAACACAACTGGCTCGTAAGAGTCAACTGTTCATAAATAGGGCACGCAGTATATTTTTCATTCACTAACAAAAAACATCTTTAAAAGAGTTTGTGAATCATATCATACTTGTTCTAAATTCGCTAAAAAGAATCACTCATGACTCATGGGTTGCGCTGTATGATTTAGATTCACTAAAAAGAGTTAATAAACTATAAAGAGAGTTTATAAAATTATAATTAATATCATTTATGGAGATAAAAACACCAGCTACAGCTACAAAAAGTAGGAAGTCTTTCAAAAGAGTTTTTGAATGATTCATTAAAAGAACCGCTAATCGTTGATTTTGAATCACTAACGAAAGCTGTTTTAAAAAATTCAAAAATTACTGATAATTTACTCACCCTCATGTCATCCAAGATGTTCATGTCTTTCTTTCTTCAGTCGCAAAGAAATTACATTTTTTGAGGAAAACGTTACAGGATTCTTCTTCATATAATGGTGCTCAATGGATTGAAGGTTAAAAATGGAGTTTCAATGCAGCTTCGAAGGGCTCTACACAACCCCAGCCGAGGAATAAGGGTTTTATCTAACAAAACGATCTGTCATTTTCTAACATTTTTGTACAATTTATATACTTTTTAACCTCAAATGCTCATCTTGTTCCGTACAGTTCCATACATCTCATTTCTCCTCCAACTTCAAAATCATCCTACATCGGTGCAGAAGTACAGACTGCGTGTTTACAAAGAAGTTTGAATGCCATTTACAAAATGGGTAAAAAGGCGATGTAGGAATGATTATGAAGTTGGAAGAGAAAATGAGATGGGAGTTTTTTGACATAGTCTAACAGTGGATTACACAGAGTACGCATGCGCAACGCAGAGCTAGACAAGACGAGCATTTGTGGATAAAAAATTTATAAACATAATTTTTTTTAAAGAAAATGGCTGACCGTTTTGCTAGATTAAGACCCTTATTCCTCGGCTGGGATCATTTAGAGCCCTTTGAAGGTGCATTGAAACTGCATTTTTACCCTTCAATCCGTTGAGCACCATTGAAGCCCACTATATGAAAAAAAAATCCTGCAATGTTTTCCTTCAAAAATGTATTTCTTTGCGACTGAAGAAAGAAAGACATGAACATCTGGGATGACATAGGGGTGAGTAAATTATCAGGAAATTGTTATTCTGGAAGTGGAGTAATCCTTTAAAAGAATTTGTGAATCATTTATACTTGTTTATAAGCTTTATATTTTAAATTTGCTAAAAAGAATCATTAGTAAACTGTTCATTAACTGGACCACATGGGTTGCACTGGATTTCGTTTCACTTAAAAGAACTGATAAAAGGGTTATTTAATGTTTGGGCATATTTCAGTTGTGTAAAAGTATAAAGTTATGAACCCATAAACATTTCATTTCATTTTTGGAGTTATAAACTCCAAAATAAACACCAGCTACAGAAAGTAGAATCTCAACTGTTTGTAAATAGGGCACACTGTATATTGTAACTGTCTTACAAGAGTTTGTGAATCATATCATACTTTATATAAGCTGTATATTTTAAATTCGCCAAAAAGAATCATTATGAGTCAAGTGTTCATTAATTGGACAGCATGGGTTGCACTGTTTGATTCTGATTCACTAAAAAGAACTGATGAAAGAGTCATTTGATGGTTAGACATATTTCAGTGTAAATGTGTACAATTATTATACAATTATGAACCCATGAACATTTCATTTCATTTTTGGAGTTATAAACTCAAAAGGAGTCAATTATTCATAAATAGGGCACACAGTTTATTTTTCATTTACTAATAAGCACAGTCTTGAATGAGTTTGTGAATCATATCATACTTATCATAAGCTTTATATTTCAAATGTACTAAAAATAATTACTCACGAGTCAAATGTTCATTAATTGGACAACATGGGTTGCATTGTATGATTTTGATTCACTACTGATAAGAACTGAGTCTTTTGAAGTTTGGGTATATTTCAGTTGTGTAAATGTGTACAGTTAGTATAAAATTATAAACCCATGAACATTTTCTTTCAGTTTTAGACTTACAAACTCTAAAAAGAACATCAGCTACAGCTACAGAAAGCAGTCTTTGAAAAGTCTTAATGAATGATTCATTAAAAGAACTGGTTTGTAAGAGTCAACGGTTTGTAAATACACAGACACTAATAAGCACTTGAACGAGTTTGTGAATCATATCATACTTGTTAAGCTTTATATTTCAAATGTACTAAAAAGAATCACTCATGAGTTAAGTGTTCATTAATTGGACCAAAAAAAGGGTTGTGCTGCATGATTTTGATTCACTAAAAAACTGTTAAAAGGGTCATTTGATGGTCGGATATATTCAGTTGTGTATATGTGTACAATTATTATACAATTATTAACCCATGAACATTTCATTTTCATTTTTGGAGTTATAAACTGCAAAAAGAACACCAGCTACAGTTACTGAAAATCTATAAAAAAGTATTTTTAAAAGAACTGACTTATTCATAAATAGGGCACACTGCATATTTTTGATTCATTAACAAGAACTGGCCTAAAAGAGTTTGCGAATCGTATCATACTTGTTTATGAGCTTTATGTTTTAAATTCTCTAAAAAGAATCACTCATAAGTCAAGTGTTCATTAATTGGACCACATGGGTTGCACTCAATGATTAAGATTCACTAAAAATAACCAATAACCGTCTTTTGAAGGTTGGGCATATTTCAGTTGTGTAAATGTGTACAATTATTATAAAATTATAAACCTATGAACATTTTATTTTTAGACTTACAAACTCTAAAAAGAACACCAGCTACAGCTACAGAAAGCAGAAAGTCTTTAAAAAGTCTTAATGAATCATTCATTAAAAGAACTGGCTCGTAAGTGTCAACTGTTCGTAAATAGGGCACACAGTACATTTTTCATTCACTAACAAAAACTGTCTTAAAAGAGTTTGTGAATCATATCATACTTGTTTCTAAGCTTTATATTTTAAATTTGCTAAAAAAAAAAAAAAAAGAATCACTCATGAGTCAAGTGTTCATTAATTGGACAACATGGGTTGCACTGTTTGATTTTTATTCACTAAAAATAACTGATTAAAGAGTCATTTGGTGGTTGGGCATATTTCACTTGTGTTGAAAATGTGTACAATTATTATAAAATTATGAACCCATGAACATTTAATTTTTGGAGTTATACATTCCAAAAAGGACACCAGCTACAAAAGGTAGAAAGTTTATGAAAATTTATTTTTAAATGATTCATTAAAAGATCTAGGTCAGCGGTGTCCAAACTACGGCCCGTGGGCCATCGGCGGCCCGCGAGTGATGTTTAAAAATTATATGAATCTGCCAAGATCAAGGTCAAGCGCAAATGTGCGACCCAGTTTTGATTTAAATATTTAGGCTGGGCATTTATAATAAAAGTTTCATTTGTGTTTGTTTTTACTTACATTTTCGTTCCTTTTTCTGTTCTGAACACTAACAAATTTATGGGATTTTTGTAGAGTGAGGGGAATATAAAAACATGTTTCTAAGGTTTGTAAATGTTTCGTTTATTTTACATTATGAATGAAATGATAAAATGTGCCTTATACATTAATCGACTTGTAGAATAATGCAACTCTAATTGCATTATTCTACAAGTAATATAAACTCCAAAATAGGGAACACGTTTATTTTTGATTCACTAACAAGAGCTGTCTTAAAAGTCTTTGTGAATCATATCGTACTTGTTATGTTTTATATTTCAAATTCACTAAAAAAGAATCACACAAGTCAAGTGTTCATTAATTGAACAACATGGGTTGAGCTGTAGGATTTTGATTCACTACAAAGAAACAAATTCTACAAAGAAAAAAATCATTTGATGGTGATTCAGACCTCAGTAGACAAGCTGTGATTTTTGAGGACAGTACATCATTATTATTTTTTTCTCATTCAATTTAGATTTCCAACTCAAGTTAAATCCAGATCATTCAAATAAAGATCATGATTATTCTGAAAATCAGTATTATGAACCCATGAACATTCCATTTTGGAGTTATAAACTCCAAAAAGAACACCAGCTACAAAAAGGAGAAAGTTTATGAAAATGCATTTTTAAATGATTCATTAAAAGATCTAGGTTGTAAGAGTCAACTTTTTGCAAATAGAGCACATGGTATATTTTTGATTCATTAACAAGAACTGTCTTCAAAGAGTTTGTGAATCATATCACACTTTTTAAGCTTTATATTTAAAAATTTGCTAAAAAGAATCACCCATGAAATTGGATGACAAGGGTTGCACTGTATGATTTTGACTCACTAAAAAGAACTGATAAAAGAGTCATTTGATGATTGATTCAAACCACATAGACAAGCTATGATTACTGAGCACAGTACGTGAAAGGTTTATCTTCACATTCAATTTAGAATTCCAACTCGAGTTAAATCTAGGTCATTCAAACAAAGATCACGATTATTCTGAAAATCAATATTATGAACCCATGAACATTTCATTTTTGGAGTAATAAACTCCAAAAAGAAAACCATATACAGCTAAAGAAAGTAGAATGACTCATTAAAAGAACTGACTCGTAAGAGTCAATTGTTTGTAAATAGAGCACATGGTATATTTTTGAATCATTAACAGGAAGAGTTTATGAATCATATCATACTTGTTAAGCTTTATATTTCAAATTCTCTAAAAAAAATCACTTGTGAGTCAAGTATTGGACAACATGGGTTGTGCTGTAATTTTGATTCACAAAAAAAGAACTGTTAAAAGAGTCATTTGATTGTGATTCAGGCCATAGTAGTCAGGCTGTGATTATTAAGCACAGTACACTAACTTTTTATATTATTACATTTTAGCTTGAATTAAATCCAAATCATTCAAACGAAGATCACGCTTATCGATTATTCTGAAAAGCAATATTACAAACTCCAAAAAGAACATCAGTTACAGAATGTAGAATGATTCATCAAAAGAACTGGCTCGTAAGAGTCAGTTGTTTGGAAATAGGGCACACTGGAGCCCATATTTTTGATTCACTAACAAAAGCTGTCATTAAAGAGTTTGTGAATCATATCATACTTGTTTATAAGCTTTATATTTTAAATTCACTAAAAAGAATCACTTATGAGTCAAATATTCATTAACTGGACAGCATGGGTTGCACTGTGTGATTCTGATTCACTAAAAAGAACTGATAAAAGAGCCATTTGATCGTGATTCAGACCACAGTGATTATTGAGCACAGGACATAAAATTTGTTATGTTATCTTCAATTTAGACTTCCAACTCGAGTTAAAATATATATTTTATGCTGTGTAGATTTAGGAGCAGTGTTGCGCCACCATTCAAAACATTAATATTATTCTGAAAATCAATATTTTTACCCAGTTTTTAGTGCCAGTTGTCTAATGTCAACGCCTAATGGAAGAATGCTAAGCAGGTCTGTTTTCCCATGTCTTTTGTTGTCATTATTTAAGGCAAAGTTCACCTGATGTGTACCATCTGCATGCTTTACCACTTGAGGGAAAACAAAAGAGGATGTGAGGAATTATACTCAGTGTGTTGCTTCTCTCCCCTCAAGTTTATCTGAAGATCATCGCTCAGGCTGTACAAACATTCGCTTCTTTGACTGCACGCTGAGTTTTGTCGTCCTGCGCTCTTTCTTGTTTTTCCATGTTGCGAAGCACTGGAGTATCTACATGGTGGTCTCCCCAGAGCACTTCCTTCCAGCACTCAAGAGAGCTTCTTCACCGCTTTCCTGTCTCTCTACACATTCTTCCATATCTTCTCTTCTTTCTGAAGCGAAAAAAATGAATCAAAGAAGTCTTTATAACGGTTCTTCTTAGCATTTTTCAAGAGGTTATGAGTTTAAGGTTCATATTAGGAACTCAAATTGATGACTAGTAGACAGTGTTAATTTCGACAGCAAATTTTACTTTAGTTTTAGTCATAGTCTTTTGACTAAAATGCCATTTAGTTTTAGTCATATTTTAGTCATCTGCATTGTTTTTAGTTTTAGTCTACTTTTAGTCGACTAAATATCATAATTTAGTTGGCTAAAATTTAATGGATGTATAGTTGCAATGCACTTATTAAACATTCCTCTAAAATTTCCAAACTCATTATATATGTTTGATATTAAGGTTTAATCATGATAAACACACAGTTTAACTGCGGTGACAGACAACATGCCTTAATATTAAAATGAAATAAAACCACTTCTCATAAAGAACATGGTCTTCTTCTCAATGAAATAGCAATGGTTATATCGGCATTCTTTATAGTAACTTGTTTACCATATTCTTCATTCTTTCAAACAGACATGTTTATTTCTATAAATGAATTTAGATTAATCTTTATGGTACGTAAGTGATTCAGTCAAGAGCAGTGTGTGGTTTTCTGTCTTTCTTTTGTTGCTTGATTAACAACAGTGACTCGGACAATAGCAACTAAATGTGGCTGCTATCCCTTTAAAAACAAATGCACGAATGCGATGGATGCAATGTACTGATACACTTTATCTCTACTGTTTACGTTCATTTAAGACGTAATCGGCTGTGTTTCTGTGAAAACTCGTCAAAATGGACAATTCAAGATCATTTTGTGTGTATTTCTCTGTTAATGCAAAGCGAGGCGTGCTTTCTGTGTGTATGCTTCGGTGTCTGCGCTCAGAAAATAAGACCGAATTGAGTTCTCTCTTGCGTTGTCAAATTTATCCATATGTCTGCACTTCTCATACTCCCACATATTGACATTTTTTAACGTTTTATAAGACGTGCAGCAAGTGTATTTTAGCTTGTGTCCCGCTGGTTTGTACACATCTAACTTCCTGACTACGCAGCAGATTTTTCTGAATGAATCTCTTTCCTTACCGTTCCTAACATTTTCGTCTCGTTTTTATTCGTTGACGAAAATGCCAGTAGATTTTTGTCATAGTTTTTGTCATTCCAAAAGAATTTTAGTTGTTATCATTTTGTTTTCGTCTGTGAAAAAAAAGTCATTGAAAATTGTTTGTCAATGAAACTAACACTGCTAGTAGAAGCTTCTGGAAATCACATCTGTGTGTCAAACAAACAAGATGGAACATGATTTAACTATCTTGATTGTTCTTGATTGTTCCAACAGTTCCTGTTAGACCACATGTTTCACATTTTTATTTATTTAGCATACCGCTGATTATATATGGATACGCCTGGATAAGTAAATTAAATGAACCTCTGGCTTTGACAGAGCTTGAAGTCCCTGGAGATCCTCTCGAAAATAATCTGCACCGATTACTGCGACCGGTTCTCTTTTAGACGAGCCACGTGTCGCTGTTGAATTCTTTGTTCCGGAAAAGTCTCTGGTGGGGAAGAATACATTGAGCAAATATCAAACCGAGAGAAAGATAATAATGTTATTGTTTCAAAATGTGATTCTTTCTTTGTATTGGATTAATGCTAGAGATCTTCTCTCTGGGATTTGTCATCCAAGGAGTGTCTCTTATCGCTGTATGTGTTGATAGTTCAGGAATTAAATGAAGGCCTGGATGGATGTGAATTGGGAAACAATGACTATATTGTCTCAGAGGTGCAGTGCGGTCAGCATTACTGACACTAAAACATAATATTTGTAATATCATATGAATATGCACAAAAATATGTTACATATACACATATGGCTGTGACAAAACAGTTCGTCACAGTTTACACTAAACACATAGGCAATGTCAAAATTCCCCACTTGACAAGAGTCATCATTGGATGACATGAATAATCCACTGTTTTTGACAACAAAAACAGAAGAAGAATCAGTGGAGTGGTTTGGGATAAACCGAGTTTCATGTCCGGAATGTGGACGTCACAGCGTTCGGTTGCTCATCTCCACACCTCAGTTTTACAAGGAACGTGGCTGTCTTTATTTATAGCCATTCACCTGACTCTGAATCCTAAGCCTGTTTAACCGCTATTGTGCGCCTGGACATGACAACACACACACACAAACAAATACACACACATATATACGCCCTCTTCTAGGAAAGACAAATGCAGAGTGTGTTAAAGCACACGGCCTGTGTGAGAGGTGCACTGGGCGTGTTTGGGTGTGTGTGGATCAGTATTTGCTTTCAGCAAGTGCAGTTTCAGGTTGGCCAATGCGAAAACGATTATCTGTCACTAAAATATGCTGACACATGAATGTCTGTAAATATGACTAAACAAATACAAAACCAAAATCAATCCCACAGGATCAGAGGGACAGCCCCATTATTTGTCAAATTTGTAACTTTGTGCAGTTACACCATGACCTTAAAAGATTAGCACTGGTGAATGCTAATGTTAATGCCAATAAGCTTCTCTTAGTAGTTTTCTATTGTATATAAACTACACTGGAAAAAAAATGATGTAAGTAAGTTGCAAAGGAACAGCAAGTAAAACAACGAATTAATGTGAAATTTAGGTAGAAAGAGAAGCAGTTTAAGTCAAAAGTTTACATACACTCTGCAGAATCTGCCAAATTGTAATTGTTTTACCAAAATAAGAGGGGTCATACAAAATGCATGTTATTTTTTATTTAGTACTTACCTGAATAAGATATTTCACATAAAATGTTTATAAAAAAAATATGTTTAAATAAAGTAATAGTTAAAAATAACCCTGGTCAAAAGTTTACAGTCACTTGATTCATAATATTGTTTTGTTACCTCAATTACCCACAGCATGATAGTTGATCATGAGTCCCTTATTTGTCCTGAACAGTTAAAACAGGTCCCACAAATTCTTTGTTTTTTCAGTGTTTTTGTGTATTTGAACCCTTTCCAACAAAGACTATGATTTGGAAATCCATCTTTTCACGCTGAGGAGCTGAGGGTCTCATATTTAACTATTACAGAAGGTTCAAATGCTCACTGATGCTTCAGAAGGAAAAACGATGCATTAAGAGCCAGGGGGTGAAAACTTTTTGAATTTGAAGATTTAAAGATAAGTTAAATTTAACTTATTTTGTATTCTGGGGAAAAACAAACACACATATAAGTATCTTCTGTAGCTTCTGAAGGGCAGTACTAAAAAAAAAATAGTATTTATTTAGGCAAAATAAGAAAAATTGACACATCTCCATTCTGTTCAAAAGTTTACACCCCTGGATCTTAATGCATTGTGTTTCCTTCTGAAGCATCAGTGAGTGTTTGAACCTTCAGTAATAGTTGCATATGAGTACCTCAGTTGTCCTCCGGGTGAAAAGAAAATCATCATGTGTCAAAATCATACAGTCATTGTTGGAAAGGGTTACAATACATAAAAATGAAAAACTAAAGAATCTGTGGGACTTGTAGGACTTTTCTGAACTAACTCAATTTTCTGAAATTTTCAGGACAAACTAGGGACTCATAAACTCACTATCACTAAAAACCAAAAAAAACAGCTGTGGATCATTCAGGTAAGAATGAATCACGTGTATGTAAACTATTGAATGGGGTAAATTTTATTAAACATTTATGTTAGATATTTTATTCAGGTCAGTACTAAGTAAAAAATAAAAAGCATTTTGTATGATCCCTCTTATTTTGGTAAAATAATTAACATTTTGCATTTTCTGCAAGGTGTATGTAAACTTTTGATTTTAACTGTATGTCTCAGAATACAACATTTTGAATCAGATTTCCCCCAAAGTCAGTGTAAAAAAGCTCCAGACTCTGTCTGGGCTTATTAGTAAACTAAACAACACAACACTGTTTATTGTCTTCATTCCCGCAGTGGCTCCACTTCCACTGTCATGGACTGTCAAACGGCCAAACGTCTGGAGAGCTTCAGCTTACTGAGGCCTACCAATCAATGTGATTGACAGCTCTCAGGAGGCGTGTCACAATAGATACCCCACCCTCTGTCACGTCCACCTGTCACTGAAGAAGCTTTGAGCTGTCCATCAAAACGTTGTCATAGCAATCACAGCATTTCAGCTTAATGTGATGGAACTTTAGCTGATGCATGAACACACACATACATACACACACGCACAACAATAATCATAAAACCGGATTCAAAACCCCCCGTGAGACCAACCTACTGCTTGAATAGCGCATAGGACACGCTCTGCCTGTCTGTCCCCCAGTGCGCACATATTCAGGCCGAATTATGCATTTATTAAAATCATTTTTATTTCTAGAATTCCCTCATGTGTGACTAAAGCTGAGGTCGGGATTCAAGGCCACACTGGGGTTTGAGTGTAAAAGATCTGAATTAACACGCTGATTCTCCGCTCATTTGCATTGTTGGAATAACGGTGGTGGATCTTTGCATATATAAATATAAATTGATGAATTAGCTCCTTGCCTCTGTGATTAAATTGTGTTAAAGACTTTGATCATCTGAACTGTATGTTAAAAATGACCTGTTGGATTCTCACACTCAATTTGTGCATGTATGAACTCTTCACACAGTACTATAGACTATTTATCTTATGAAAGAGTATTTTTGTAAATATGAAGAACATTATTCACGAACACTGTATAAATCCAGGACTGGGTTTTGACATGATTTGTTACTGTTTGATTCGATTCAATTCAATATTGATTATTTTGAATGTGTTTTTTGAACAGTACATAGAAATTCAGGACTGGGTTCTGACACAATTTCATGTTTTGTTATTGTTTGATTCGATTTATTTTGAATTTATAGTTTAACTGAATTGTATACAAATGCTTAAATTACATCCAATTATGTTTGTATAATAATAAAGTTATTAAACATTTATCTTAAATTCGTTTTTGACATATAAACATTTAAATGGCAGCTTGAGGGATTTATTCAAACAAATTACACACTGAAGAACAGCAAAAATGACAATTAATAAGTTATATATTGCATTTTTTTTTTTTTTTTTAGCAAACTCCTCTATATTCTAAAGTTCATTTTTCTAGCTGACTAACAAGTTCATGGGCACCGAATATGTTTATTTCTGCAGTAAATGTTATGTTACGTGACTTGTTGTTTACAAGTTGTACTTATTCTTTTAACATACCTTCGAATGTTTCTTAAGCGCTAAAACTGGATTTAAACCTGAGGAGAGGATCTTCTCATGTTTCTACCGCTTGAACTGAGGCGCAACAGCGATCTGTCACTCCTCATTAAACAGCGCCAAAAAGGCATTTATTGCTTGAATACTGTTATAAAACTGACAGAATTTGAAATCTAAGACTTTGTTTCATATCAAAATTAACAAAACACAAAGCTTATTGTGAATTATTGGATGTGAGGCACTGTTTCATTCATTAACTGAAAACAAGTTAATGAGGGACACTGCAGGCAAAAAGCAGTTTTTCATGCATCTCTCAAATTTGAGATTTTGGGCTTTTTGGTTTTTCATAAAGTGTTTTTTCAGACTGGTGGAAAGAAAACATCCAAAAGACACTGTTAAATGTTTCTTTTATAGCACTTTATCTATTTGTGTCAATAGATTTCAATTACAATATATATTTTTAAAGGCAGTTTTCTCAAAATGAGTTTTTTCTCCTACACTGAGCCAGAAATCTCCACTTCAGTAGCACTTACTTTACATTTTTATTCCTGTCTTTATCCTGAAGGTTTTTACAGAAGGATTTGTTCATATATAATTTGCTTGTTTATATACTACAATTTTTTTTCCACCTCTGTAAAAACACTTGACTCTAATATGGCAAACAAATTAAACAAGAATTTTGAAACTGACTTCATCCAGTGTTTAGATTTTTGTACTAGAAACGTATGCAAATTAGTGCATATTTCATTAAACAATGCCTCATTTGCATATTTAAACCTAATATGTTAGAAAACTTGTAATACAAAAAATGTTTGCAATTATCAATGTAATCAATCAACTGGGTAAGTAAGGTGATTTTTTTTACCCTATTCACCTGCAGTGTCTCGCCTAATTAATTGATTCTTGGGATTTAGGAATCTAATTAAAATCAACAAATTATTATTATTTTTTTTTTACCCAGACCTAATAAATTAATCTAAATGCAGTTTCAGTAAACTGCCTTTGAGATATGTTTGCTATGTTTTTCATGTGCTCCACAGAGAGCTGTGAATCTTGTCATACTATAATGTACCTCATTACGTGTTTGTGTTTGATACCAGTGTCACATCAGCAAGTCTGAACATGAGACTAATGATTCAGTAATCAACAATACAATAAAGCTAAACGTAATAGCTATTCAGATGAGATTAGTTTACTAAATAATGTTTGAGTAACCATATGAACAGAGGACAGCTGTGATTTCATGCACTGATTCAGATGAAACTGAGATCTTTATTTTTTACTAAGATGGGAGTGTCTCTCTGGATGTGAATGTCATGGAAGTTCATGTAAGGGTCAACTAAATATACAAGACTTACATATGTGACATAATTATACCATTATACATATAATACCGGATGGGATACATTAAGATCATGTGGGCTTTTCTGAACAGTTTCCATGATCAGATTCTCCTTATTGATTTCATTTTCTTTTTATGTCGGATGGGATGCCAGAAGTACTTAAACCTGTTACTTTAACCCGAAACTTGGAGAAAAGGTCTAAATCCTTAATGAAGGTGCACCAGGCAGCTCAACAAGATACTTCCATTTAGTCATGGTTTTCAATGAAGGTCAGTGACAGTTTCTGAACAATATTATGCTTCTTAGATATTAACAATGTTCTGGCATACAGGTAGAATTGCACTTTAAGCATGTTTTTGTTTTCAGCTTTGCTTTCATCAAGCTTGTTACTATTGTTTGTCAATGACTTTGCATCTTCTGCGTCTAGAGCGAGAGTGAGAAAGTTCTCTGTTGATTCAATTGTACT
The DNA here is from genome assembly GCA_033026305.1 of Cirrhinus molitorella. NCBI lineage: Eukaryota > Metazoa > Chordata > Actinopteri > Cypriniformes > Cyprinidae > Cirrhinus > Cirrhinus molitorella. Next base: position 21,923,372 of record CM065122.1, on the reverse strand, counting down.
TCGTACTGAAACAATGACACCTGGTTTGTTCATTGTCATTGAAACTTTCTGTTTCTCTCTGCAGTGTGTAGTTCATTCTGTCTTTTAAGAGTCATGTTCAGAAACCTTCAAAATGTTGCATTGGTCATGACAGAGCCAAATGACCCTGTAAAGCTTTGTCTGCTTATTTAAATGCATTCTTTATTTATTAGTTTAAATTTAAGTCTAATACTAACCAGCATTGTTATGTTTGAAGCTGATACTTTCAACCATTAACTTACATTTTCTCATATTCTTGTTGTGATGGACGTCACTATCATACTCCTGTCACCCTTCTGTCAGTCTGTCATCTCATGGCAGGTCATCTGAAGACAATCAGGGACAGAGAGGGGAACAGAGTGAGGGAACGCAGTGAAAGATGAGTGTGAGAGGAGGAGAGGAGAACAATGTGAAGGCTGTTAGGTAAAGAATCACAGAACAGGACATTAGCCAGAAAAAGACAGACTGGGAGAGAGAGAATGCTGAAGATGACGGTACTAGATTACACTCTAATGGAATGAAAGGACACCTGTGGAAGATCGAATCTGAATGTGGGAATCCAAGGATAGGGTATTACATTAAAATGCGGTATCATATTAAATCTAATTCGATTATTCTAGAAGAAAAAAAATCTATAACGTAGAAAGGTTTTCATATTTCAAAATTAATTAAGCTTGATTTTTTTGTTAAATTCCCTCACTTAGACATCAAAGTCAATGTAATTTGCATCTGCATCAAAATGCATTTGAACATTTAAAGAAAAGTAACACTTATTTACTTTAACATGATATGAAATGTAGTTAAAGTGATAGTTCACTCAAAAAAGAAAAATCTGTAATTAATTAAAGACCCTAATGTCGTTCCAAATTTGTAAGAGCTTTGTTCATCTTCAGAACACAAATGAAGATATTTCTGATGAAATCTGAAAGCTTTCTGACCCTGCATAGACAGCAACACAACTGACATGGTCGAGGCCCACAAAGGCAGTAAGAACATCATTAAAATAGTCCATGTGACATTAGTGGTTCAACCGTAATGTTACGAAGATACAAGAATACTTTTTGTGTGCAAAGGAAACAAAAATAACAACTTTATTTAACAATTTCTTCTCTTCTGTGTCAGTCTTCAAAGCACATTCAGAGAGTAACACATGTGTGTAGTGCCGCTAACGAAGGAGCCAGCATTCTGACGCAGAACGTCCATCTCTCTTAGGTTACATTTACACTAGTGCGTTTTCGTTTTAAAAGCATAACTTTTGCTACAATTAAGACTGTTGTTTACACTACTCTCGGGAAAACAGAGACTTTCGAAAATGCTGCAGACCCTGTTTTAGTTTGAAAACTCCAGGATTCCGTTTCAGTGTTCAGTGAGAGTGAAGAGAATCCACCTGCGAGAGAAAAGATTTGTGCTTGCGCCATAGAAACCACCTCAAATTAACTATTAAAATAAGAAAGTTGTGTCTGAAAGCTAGCTAGATTTTTTAAAAAGGTAAAAATTAATGGAGAATATCGTGTTTTTCTCCGTGCGCTTGACCATTTCCGTCGGTGGTGGTAGATCACTTGATGAGGTCCGCAAATCCTTTGCACTGAAACTACACCACAAAATGCACTTTTCCTTAATATGATGATTAAAAAACAACACACTGATGAAAATGCAGGACATTTGGGACAAGGGCTGAAAATGCTGTGTGGTACAATGCAAAGCAGTAGTCTGCAGCAGCATTTTAAAAGTCAAAAGCATCGGAGTAGTGTAAACGATAGGCCTAACCACCCCAGTTGAAAAAAAAAAAAACAGCATATGCTGGTTAGGAAGGTTTTGAGGCATGGATGCTGGTTTGAGTTGGTTTATGCTGGTCATGTGCTGGCATATGCTGGTCCTTAGCTGATAATGTGCTGGTCTTAAGCTGGTCAGGACCAGCCTAGGACCAGCACATGACCAGTATAAACCAGCTCAAATCAGCATCCATGCCTCAAAACCTACCTAACCAGCATATGCTGAGTTTTAAAACTAAAATGCACTAGTGTAAACATAGCCTAAGGCAAACACCGCAAGCACACTGGCTCCTGCATCAAATCCGTATTTGCAGGTAAGAATTCACCAAATTTGAACTTTGGAATGCAGTAATATGCAAAACTTTTTCATGTGAGCTTGTATTTCTGCTCTTCCACATTCGCATGTGTATAAATAGACCCCAATGGACTGAAAAGAGTATTATGACCAGCCCTTAATTCTACTGTGGATTTGTTTTCGTAATTGAGGAAACATACAGGAAGTAACTGCCAATATTGTGTCAAAATTGTAAAATTTCATTTATTTAGTATTAACTTTTTTAATAGCAATTACACTTTTGTATGAAAGCAATAGCACAACCACAGACCTACAACGGCACTCTTGCTCATAGCTTAAATGACTTAAGTTTTTGTAATAGGCTTAATATTGTTAGAGTTATACTTTAGTTCTATTGCTTCTCACTCGGCTCATAGAGAATATGCTAATGTTTTTGTATGTGTGTAATGGGGGCTTTAGATGCCAGTTTCACAATGGGCAGCACTGTCAAGACACAAACACACATACACACACTAATATATATGCAAAGAGAATGGATACAGCTGGAGAAAAAAAGGGGGAAAATGATGAATAACTTTACAGTAAAGAGCGGTAATGCCTCCCAGCTTTAGCTTACATTTCAGTGCTTAGATAGCATCTCAAAAGCGCTGAGTTTAATCTATAGGGTCGTATACGTTTTCCTTTTATTTCCATCTTGCCAGCATTATAAATTCGGCTGGAGAAACGCCACTTAATAGCTAAAACGGGTGTTAGCTATATCAAGAGACTTGAGCGGTAAAACTGAAGCAGCTGCTTTTAAATTGGCCTTAATGAGACGCCGTTACTGACGCATGGAGCCCTGACACGCAACCATGTACACACACACACACACACACACACACACACACACACACATACCTTCCCTGCCCTAAGATGGCTCAAAGTTTCTTATATGGTCAGTGGGTTGCTTCAAAATGCATTTTTATGACTTGCAACACAAACTCACCTAACAAACCATGTTCATGGTGCTCTCTTTCATGTTTAGAGACACACACAAATGAGACCCTCGGCTATGTTTCAGCAGTGGGTTTTACACCTCTCTTGTTGCCATGGGTACACTCAGGACTGTGGAATCCACCCCAGGAGTGTGTGTGTGTGTGTGTGTGTGTGTGTGTGTGTGTGAATGAGTGAGTGTGTGTGTGTGTTTGTGCACCCAGAACCCAACAGAGATCAGAAGAGCATCGCTCTCAAGTTAAGATCGATATCTTACCCCCCACCTTTCTGAACTTCTACACTTCATCACACACAGATGGGTATTGTGCGTGCCGCTCGTGAAGGATTAGACTGAACATGAGGACGAAAACTGTTGTCACGAAAATGAAATAATAAGAAAAGAGAGAAGAAACTGGATGGGTGTAATTGCAATTTATTTCCACTTCAGAGCCTGTGGGGTAAAAGAGAGAGAGGGAATGAGAAATAAAATAGGGAAATCCTTTAATATTCACAGCCTTGAGATGAGATGAGAGAATACAGCCATACCTTCAGGTCCATGAACATAATGAGCTTTTTATTTCACCCCGTGTGTGTGTGTGTGTGAGTGAGAGAGAGAGAGCTTTGTGGTCAGGAATTAGGATCATCCACGTCTGAATGCTTTGCACAGTGATTTGTGTGTTCATAGAAGCATCTGCCTTTCGCTCTCTGTTTCTGTATAGAAAATCTCAAGTCATGGATCTTTATTTACAGTACAAGAGTGAAAGAGCTGATGTCATGACACCTGCAGTCTAAAAACTCTATTCACTGATGGAATCTTTAAAATTCTTTTCAACCTCACATTTCTAAAGCTCACTCAACAGTGACAGATTCATTAAGATATGTCACTTGAACATTAAAATAAAAACATTAAAAAACAATGGCTGTATTTAAAACTAAAAAATAAACACATTATACTGACGTTCAAATAACATTGTGGGGGGAATAACAGGATAAACCTCACATTTAAGTCTTTAAATCATTTTGTATAAAAAAAATAAGTCAAAATGATCAATTATATTTTATCTGCTCCAAACAGTGCTTTCTAAAAATCTCTATTTGTAAAAGTCCACTGTTTGACAGAAGGTGGCGCGTTTCCCCGGTAACCGATGTAAACAAAGCAGCACTGCTTCGTTGCGCATTACAGAGTGGGAAGATGAAAAGAAATGGCAACGAAACTTCTGAAGACAGGTGGTTCCTCCTTGTTCATACAATTATTTAAATCATATTTCATATAATTTCTCACAGCAGTCTGCCTTTTGTCATAATTTCACACAAAACGAAACCTAATCTGCACATTTTGGCCATGAATCCCTTTACACTCCTGTGTTTAATATGATATGAGGATGACGTTGTTCATGTATTTGTGTCCTCATTTAGTGAAATGACAGACGCTGAAATCACTGCGCGCTTGTTTGTAGTAAACGAACCGCGTGTCTGTGCGTTCATTCATTAATGCATTCATTCAGACCAGGAGACGTGCACAACATGCAGGATTTATATTTAAACAGTCGCGATTTAATTTCCGTGACATTGTGCGTTAAACTGTAAATTTAGATTTTATGACTGGATTCCGCAATTCTGTCCGCGTTTTCAGCCAGCTACCTCAAATCAGGCCGCGAGCTACTGGCAGCGACGTGTTGGAGACCCCTGCCTTAAAATAGTGGCAAATAGTCCCAACTGCCTTAAAATAGTGATTCCTTTTTTATATTTCACCTGTACACATTCTGGAGAGGTTGAGCAACGTTTTCTGGGGTGCATTTTATCCCAGACATCCAAAGAGCAAAGTGAATGACCGAACGAAAATTCGCAAGAGCAACAACAGATTGGAAGCTCATGGCAGACACGTGGCTGAATGTTAGTTCACTTAAATATAAGTAACAAATCAGAAAACGTGGGCAGAAATATTGGTGCTGGGTCAAAAAAAAAAGTGCGGGGGACAGAATCAGCTGTTTCTAAAAGTGTGGGGGACGTGTCCCCCCCGTCCCCCCCGGTTGCTACGCCCCTGGGTTTAGGTGTAGTCACATGGTATGTTATTTTAAAACGACACAGAGCCACATCGTCACATAAAATGCACCACATGTATGCTCATCTGTTCCGGGGGAAAAAAACGAACACTCTTTTAGTGCCAATCAGTATTAATTTCACATCGAATATGTCACAAAACTTACATGGCGCTACGTATTTCACGTCTTGCAAAAAAGTTTTCACAGGTACATTTTTGTCATGAGATCAAGTTTGATATATGATCCTGACAGACAAATATTAAGAAATTTTAGGTGAGTTTCATGAGTACGCTTCGAAGACTGACAAGGAAGAGAAGAAATTGTTGAATAAAGTTGCTATTTTTGATTTCTTTGCTCCTAAAAAGTATTCTTGTAGCTTCATAACATTACGGTTGAACCACTGATGTCACATGGACTATTTTAAGGATGTCCTTACTACCTTTCTAGGTCTTGAACATGTCAGTTGTGTTGCTGTCTATGCAGGGTCAGAAAGCCCACGGATTTCATCAAAAATAATTTGTGTTCCAAAGATGAACAAAGGTCTTACGACTTTGAGGGTGAGCAACTAATGACAAAATTTTGCGTGAACTGTCTTGGGACAAAATGTTCACAACACTCGCTGTGGCTGTTTAGAACAAAAAAATGTAAGGAACTTACATGGAAGAGATCTTTTATTGCTTGTCACTTTATCATGTCTGGTTAAGACGTGGTGTAACAGCATTACTGAACATATAAGTTATATATGTCTCTCAGTCTGTCTGTCTCTCCCATGCACATGCTTCAATATGCTGTGGAGTTTGTAAATCAATGGAGCAGCATGTAATATCTCTGACGGCTAATGATCGATCACTGAGGCCTTGTTATGTTGCATTAGTTTGAGGCCAACCGCCGACAGGCGCTTTTAAACTAATCTGGTCTACTGGGAGGTCTTCATCCTTTCAACTTTCATCCCATCGATTGGGACGATTTAAACGCACATGCGCTTATTAGTGAAATGCACTCAACTTGTGAATATACCTCTCATTCACATATCATTGATGTAATTTAACTCACAATTGCACCTGAACATTATACCATGGGAAATCTATTATGTCACCTACCAATGAATAAGAATAGTAGAATTAAAGAGATAGTTCACCCAAAAATGTGACCAAAAAACCTTTGGTCATCTTCAGAACGTGAATTAAGATATTTTTGATGAAATCCAAGAGCTTTCTGACCCTGCATAGACAGCAGCGCAACTGACACGTTCAACGCCCATAAAGGTAGTAAGGACTTTGTTAAAATAGTCCATGTGTTTTATAAAGATAGTGGAATATGTTTCTGTGCAAAGAAACAAAAATAACTGCTTAACAATTTCTTCTCTTTTGTGTCAGTCTTAGACGCATGTTCACGAGTGTACCATAACTAATATAATATTCAGACATGATATTTTAATATAATTTACATTTTATCAAATCAAGTCACCTTTATTTCTATAGCACTATAAAATATTGATCGTGTCAATGCAGCTTCACAGTGATAAACAGGAAAATAGCAGAATTGATAATGGGAACTCAACTATATAGACAGTTCATATTGTAAAGCAGCTCTAAAACACAATAATGTCAAGTGAAAATAACATTTCAACCCTCAGTTTAAGGAGTTTTGATGGCAATTGATGTATGACATTGGCTGTGTGCTTTGAAAAAAAAAATGTCAGCAATGAGTTTCGGTTAGAGTTTTAAACTCTCTTGAGCTGCCAAGCTGTCAGTTCTCAGCATAGAGTGCTATACAGAGAACTGTCACTCTATTAATCTGCAGTCACTCTTTTAATTTCACTCATGTGTATGACAAAATAGTCCTCATGCAAAGCACATGGGACTCGCAGCTGATTCCACAGCTGAATTTGACTGTGACGTTAGCGCGTTGCTAAGCTAGCAGCACACAAGGCAGCTCACCAAGTTTTAGAACAGAGCCATTGTGTAGAGTGCACCCTTTATAAATGTTTCAACATTGTTTTGCTCTCATGTGCTCTTTGTGCAAACTCAATGAAATCACCACTCAAACAAAGAATGAAAAGCAGACAAAAAAGTTGATAATGAGGGCCTTTCTCTCACCCACTCTACTCTTATCATACAACCTCATGCTTCATCTATCTATCTATCTATCTATCTATCTATCTAGTAAGTTGACTCTCTCCTTTTCTGTCTCTCTCTCTTTGTCTCTGTTCGGCAGCAGCCCTACAGCATACTTGTCTATTTCATACTACAGGTGGATGGGCTGATCTCATCCTAATATACATTCATCAGTGGTTGCGTGTGTGTGTGTGTTGGAGAGAGCAATCTCCTCTCGTAACAAAGAGAACAAGTCTCCATTGTCTTTTTCGTATGGATGGGCCACAGGCTTTTATATGTGAAATAACCGTGTGTGTATGTGGTGTGTGTGTGTGTGTGTGTGTGTATGTGTGCCTTATGGCATGCTTTATTCTAGCAGCACTCAAGCTGATGAAAACACTTTTTCTGTATCTTCTCTCACTTCCCCTCTCTCCCTCACTGACACACACACATGCAGGTATATGATGACAACAGGACAATGGCAAATGTGTGCATGGAGTTAAACAGCCTGTAGCTGTAAGATAGGACGACATATCTGCTGTCCGACCCAGAACATTCCTGTAATGTAAGAATGACGTTGAACTAGGACACTTCACACATACACACACACACAGTCAAACCTCAGTTTAAGCTACATATTTGTAGTGTGTGTGTGTGGGGGGGGGTGGACTTGGGTGTGTGAGGCTCATCAAACTGGTGGGAGTGTGTGGGAACCTGTCACAGTAATCGGAAGAGTGGTGTAACGTTACACCTAACTGCTGTGTTCAGTAACACACATACACACACACACTCTCTCTCACACAAATGCAGCGTCACTCAAAACCCCAAACACACACTTTCACCCCGAACCCTTCAGGTAGAGCGCCAGTGTCGCATTACGGTGTCTGTGAGAAAACACTCACTAAAGCTGTTTACAGTCCTGAGCTCTTTACTGCGGTAAATAGACTGATAGAGCTCTCATCTGATACAGTCACAGAAGGGTGTAGGGCAGGGGTCTCCAACCTTTTTTCATTCGAGAGCTACTTTTTTTAAAAAAGAAAGTGTCTGAGAGCTACCCATGTTATACAATACTTCAATCTCTGAAACAGGTCTAATGTATATATATCCAAACTGTTATGCATGGCATAACATGGTATAATATGTTAAAATGGTCTGGAAGTTTTCAAAAGTATACACGCACTTAGTCATTTCACCAAATTTTACAACAAAAGTAGCAGCATTATGCACTTTTGGTTTGCATTAACATTAAAAACAATGGCTTTAAACTAGCAAAAATAAATAAATAAACACGTTATACCAACATGTTCAAATAAAGTTTTGGCCAAAAAAGGATAAACCTCACATTTAAGTCTTTAAATCATTTTGTTTGAAAGAACAAGTCAAAATTATCAATTATATTTTTTATGCTCCAAACAGTTTTACACAAAATAATATGGTTTCTAAAAACAGATAATATAAGAAATTGTAAAATCCACTGTTTGACAGAAGGTGGCGTGTTTCCCCGGTAACCGCTGTAAAGGAGCGCTGCATTTATTAGCACTGCTTCATTGCGCATTACAGGGTGGGAAGATAAAAAGAAATTACAACGAAACTTTTCGGAAGACAGGTGGTTTCCTCCTTATTCATACAATTAATTAAATAATATTTCATATAATTTCTCAGAGCAGTCTGCCTTTTGTCATAATTTCACACAAAACGAAACCTAATCTAAACATTTTTACGTGAATCCCTTTACATTCCTGTGTGTGTGTGTGTGTGTGTGTGTGTGTATGATATGAAGCTAGTTTTACTCAAATTAAATGGTAAAATGCTCATGAAGTAACTCTCAGAGCAGTTCTGGAGATGTTGTTCATGTATTTGTGTCCTCATTTAGTGAAACGACAGACGCTGAAATCACTGCGCACTTATGTTTGTAGTAAACGAACCGCGCATGTGTGCGTTCATTCATTCAGACCAGGAGACGTGCAGAACATGTACGATTTATATTTAAATAGTCGCGATATAATTTCCGTGACATTGTGCGTTAAACTGTAAATTCCGATTTTTTAGACTGGATTCCGTCCCAGGGCTCGCAAAATTTCAAAATCTCTGGTAGCCTTTCGGGCAGGTACTCTTTAGATTTTGGTAGCCCGAAAATAATTTAAGCCCTCACCCCAAAAAAAAACTTCTTTAAAAAATATAGAAAATCAGATAGGAGTCTAAATGTCAATTGAAAATATTTTAAAAGGAGAAGGACTTTTATTTCACTATTTACAGGGTATCTGCAGAATTTTTAAATATCAATTTAAGGCAATTTATGACCCTTTCTAAGAGCTGCACAAGTAAAATGAACACAGTATGAGTGGGGTTGGACAATGTATGGTAGCATATTGAGCCATGAAATTATGATTTACAATTCAGATACAGGTTTTCACAAAAAAAACAAATGTTATACAACAGCATTAGCCTTTATACCATATTACTGTCTTAACTGTTTAGATAGAAGGCACTTTAACTTCTTTCACATTTACAACTCTTTTTGTTTGCTGCATAAAAACATGGGTCGATATTTGCAATAATCTGACTAAAAATGATTGGAAATGCAAATTCATTCTCTGCCACGAGTTGGCGCTTTAGGAGTGCTGAAATATTACTGTTTCCATAGAAACGGCTGTACACAAAGCAGCACCGCGCTCAGAAATGACAATGCAAATGGCACGTTTCTAGAGACAGTCGTTTCCCTTCAGATACATTCATATAAAGACATCCGTGCCGCGTTTTGACTTTGAAACGGGCAGCGCGCAGATTTATTCAGTGACATCATTCCCTTTTGAAGTTCAATCCAGCCCTATCGCGATTCTTGTCTTTTTCGTCCCCAACTGTAAAACCTTTTTGAAATTATGATTAAAAGACTTTTCTTATACTATTTAACGTATTGAAAACTTTGTATGGCCTTCAATTTAATACAACTACATTGAGGAGTATTTATGGACCTGCAGGAGCCCTTTACTTTAGTTTTCAGAATCTCGTAAAATATAGGGCCCTAGTCTTGGCGAGCTACCTCACATCAGGCCGCGAGCTACCAACGTGTTGGAGACCCCTGGTGCAGGGTATCCGAACAATACACTGGATTTTAGGGTTCAGATTTGTACAAGGATAGTTCATTCAAAAAAGAAAATTCTGTAATTACTCATTCTAATTTCGTTCAGACCTTTGTTCATCTTTTAAACACAAATAAGATATTTTTGATGAAATTCAAGAGCTTTTTGACAGCAAAGCAAATACCATATTCAAGGCCCAGATAGATAGTAGGAACTAAATAGTCTGTGTGAAATCAGTGGTTCAACCATAATGTTATGAAGCTACAAGAATACTTTTTGTGCTTTATTCAACAAATTCTTCCCTTCTGTGTCAATCTTCAATACACGTTCACAAGAGTATCACAAAGCATGCGGAAGAAATTGCTGAATAAAGTTATTTCTGTTTTCTTTGCTCACAAAAAGTATTCTTGTAGCTTCATAAAATTATGGTTGAACCACTGTTTGGACAGGGTTTCTTAAACCAACATCACAGTTTGTCTTGACAAACTTTATCTAGCTGAGTCTGAAAATGTGTGTTATTTTTCATTTATGTCGTGTCAGAATGCACCACAGTTCTTACACTTTGTGCAATACACTCATTCCCAATCTGTTTGTAAACCCCTGCACTAGAGAACATATAGACTAACACCCTCCTGAGGCTGCATGCTGTCTGCAGAGGTTAACATCAGAGTGAATCCAGCAAACATAAACAAATCCACCTGCACATAGTCACACGCAAGACTAATGTTAATTCAGATAGAAAAAATAAACAACCTGATCTCATGACGAAAACATACCTGTGGGAACTATTTTTGTAAAACGTGAAATATGTACTGCCATGTCTACTTTACAACATATTGCATGTGAAATATCCACTGAGTGGTGCCAAAAGAGGCTTTTTGGTATGCTTTATGTGACGTTGTTTTTGAATGTCACCACAGTTCTGACTAGAAATGTCCATTGAGTGGCACTAGAACTCTAATGCTCCATTATGTTTTAAAATAACGTACCATCTGCATTACACTTAAACCTACCCAAAAGTATGAACAAAAGCAAATGTGATGTAAAAACGCAATTGCAAACATGCTGTTTTAACTTGTTTTTCAATCTCTCATCTTTCAGCTCTTTCATCATGAGTCATGTTTTTCACAGAAATCGTACCCAAGGATTTCACATCCTAAGTCCAACTCCGTGCCAGCTGAGTTACCGAGCAAGCTTTTTATGTCTGGAAAGTGAAGAATATGGAGCTGTAATCATAACTACAAAAACAATTACAAGTGCTCAGTTTTTTACCGCCTCTAGTGTTCATTTCTGTTGGAAACTGCAGTGATATACACTTATTGGTACGTATTTCGCATCTTGCAAAGAAAAAATCTGTTTTCACAGGTATGTTTCGTTATGAGATCACTGCGATTGAAAACATGACACATAAACATAGACTATTTACATTACATTCAGTACTTGCATTGCATACAAAAAGTGTAATCACAAGAAATATTGGTAGGGATTAACCCAAGCATGCCTAAGCATTTACACTTGTCTTGACTCAGTTATGACAGTACTTCAGTCTAGTAACTAAATACCTGCATTTTTTTAAAGATGTTTGGGGTAAAATGTCCAACAGAGATGTGTGATTGATTATCTATCTTCATTTGTTAGGTTTAGATGATGTGCCTGACATATTCTTGACTTTTACACAAAGCATCTTTGTTATCTGTCACACTGTAAACAGGGCTTAAAAATGTAGGAGTTCATTTTGACCGACAGCTCTATTAAATGTGTTTATATTTAAGTGACTATAAACATGAGGGTTTAGGTGTGTTGTAGAGGGCAGGTGGATTATAGTCCCCATAGAAATATGCACACATGCAGTGTTATGCTGATACATAATGCACATATACCATATTCAAACCTGTGGTTGGCATAGTAACCATCTTCTCATTTGTTGTGTTTATATGACCTCTGATCTGAGAAAAAGACCAAATGCGACATGACTTATGTGCAGATATAGTGTTAAAAATAACAGAAAGTGGAGCATGTGTGGGTGTAAATTTATGGAACTGCTAAGACTGTTAAAGTAACAGCAGTACTGTTAAAAGTCTCATTGGCCACATATACATACACTATAAAAAAAAATGTTTTCACTGCAGTTTTCACTCCTCCATCTTTATACACATTGAGTTTGGCTATTTATGAGAGCTGACAACTTCATTCTACAATCAAATTAACTAAAAATGTATGTAGTGTCAACTAAACTTTCATAGTGTGTATGTAGTAACTAATATTTGAACTGCTAAAAATGGCTTCAGTATGGAAGCCTGTTTCCACCATTGAATAAAAAAGTAAAAAGATTATTGCAACTTTTTATCTCATAATACTGACTTTTTTCTCAAAATTACAAGATATAAACTCAATTGCACGTTAAACTCACAATTCTTACTTTTTTTCACGCAAATCTGACTTTTTTTCTTAGAATAGTGAGATATAAACTAGCAATTCTTTTTTAGAATTGTGTGATATAAAAAACATTGCTAGTTATGAAGTCAGAATTGCAATATAAACTCACAATTCTGACTTTGTCTCACAATTGCAAGTTTATATCTTGCAATTCAGAATTTTTTTTCACACAATTCTGTCTTTTTCTCAGAATTGCGTGACAAACTCACAACTCTGAGTTATAAAGTCAATTGCAAGATATAAACTTGCAATTGTGAGAAAAATGTAAAAATGTTGAGTTTATATCTAGGCAAGGCAAGGCAAGTTTATTTATATAGCACATTTCATACACAATGGCAATTCAAAGTGCTTTACATAAAAGGAAATAATAAAATCATAAAAATATGAGTTAAAATAATCATAAAAAGTAATAATCACAACAATAAAAATTAAAATGATTTAAAAAAAGGATTTAAAATGAATTAAAACAGGAATAACAATGATTATACATAAAATACAGTGCAATAAGTTTGGACGTAGCACAGTGCTCATTCATTAAATGCACAACTGAACAAATGAGTTTTTAGTCTGGATTTAAATGTGGCTAGTGTTTTAGCACATCTGATCTCTTCTGGAAGCCGATTCCAACCGTGGGCAGCATAAAAGCTAAAGGCGGATTCCCCTTGTTTTGTGTGAACCCTTGGTAATTCTAACTGACTCGATCCTAGTGATCTGAGTGGCCTGTTAGGTTTGTATTCAGTGAGCATATCTGCAATGTATTTAGGTCCTAGGCCACTGAGTGATTTATAAACGAGTAAAAGTACTTTAAAATCAATCCTAAATGTAACTGGAAGCCAGTGTAAGGACCTGAGGACTGGTGTGATATGCTCTGATTTTCTGGTTCTAGTCAGAATCCTGGCAGCAGCATTCTGGATGAGCTGCAGCTGTCTAATGGTCTTCTTGGGAAGGCCAGTGAGGAGACCATTACAATAGTCCACCCTGCTGGTGATAAAGGCATGAACAAGTTTCTCTAAGTCTTGACTGGAAACAAAACATCTAATTCTTGCAATGTTTTTGAGATGATAGTATGCTGATTTAGTTACTGCTTTGACATGACTACTGAAACTAAGAGCTGACTCCAGAATCACACCAAGATTTTTCACTTGATTTTTAGATATTTGACCCCTAGCGTCAAGGTATGCATTCACCTTAAGAACTTCATCTTTGTTTCCAAATGCAATGACTTCAGTTTTCTCCTTGTTTAACTGAAGAAAGTTCTGGCACATCCAACTGTTCATTTCATCAATGCATTGGCAGAGGGAGTCAATGGGGCTGCAGTCATTTGGCGATAAGGCTAGGTATATCTGGGTATCATCTGCATAGCTGTGATATGCAATTTGGTTCTATCTCATTATTTGACTTAGAGGGAGCATGTACAGGCTAAACAAGAGCGAAGCAAGAATTGAGCCTTGTGGGACTCCGCATGTCATGGACGTCCACTTAGACTTATGCTCTCCTAAAAAAAAAAAAAAAAGTGACGAGACGTGAGGCCAAGTATGGTGACCCATACTAGGAATTTGTGCTCTGCATTTAACCCATCCAAGTGCACACACACAGTAGTGAACACACACACACACACACCGTGAACATACACCCGGAGCAGTGGGCAGCCATTGCATTGCTGCGGCGCCCGGGGAGCAGTTGGGGGTTCGGTGCCTTGCTCAAGGGTCTCACCTCAGTCGTGGTATTGAGGGTGGAGAGAGCGCTGATTAATCACTCACCCCACCGACAATCCCTGCCGGACCTGGGACTCGAAACTGCAACCTTTTGATTACAAGTCCGACTCCCTAACCATTAGGCCACGGCTGCCCCAAATGCAATGACTTTTATGTGAGGCTATACTCACATAATAGCCTCTCCCTTCTAAGTATGACCTGAACCATTTGAGAACCATCCCAGAAAGCCCGACCCAGTTTTCCAGTCTCTCTAGAAGAATGTTATGATCGACAGTGTCAAACGCAGCACTAAGATCTAGTAGTACCAGCACTGATATTTTTCCAAAATCAGAATTTAAGCGAACATCATTTATTATCTTTATTAATGCTGTCTCTGTGCTGTGATGCTGTCGGAAACCAGACTGGAAATTGTCTAGGTAACCATTTGAGTTTATGTAGTAGTTCAGCTGATTAAAAACGACCTTTTCAATAATCTTGCCTATAAAAGGAAGATTTGATATTGGTCTATAGTTGCTCAATATTGTGTTATCAAGACTGCTCTTTTTCAAAAGGGGCTTAACAACTGCAGTTTTCAGGGAGTTTGGAAAAGTCCCAGAGAGATCTAGTCGAGTTTATATTTTTTTTCTCAGAATTGTGAGATATAAACTCATAATTAAGAGTTATAAAGTCAGAATTATGTGATATATACTTGTATTTGCGTGTTATAAATCAGAATTCGGACTTTTTTTTCCACATGCAATGCTGACTTTTTATTTGAATTGTGAGATATAAACTCGCAATTGTGAGTTATAAAGTCAGAATTGTGAAATATAAACTATATAAACAACTCTGACTTTCAATTCAACTTCTCAATTCTGACTGTTTTTCACACAATTCAGACTTTTTTCTCAGAATTGTGAGATATAAACTTGCAATTGGGAGTTATAAAGTCAGAACTGCATGATATAAACTGGTAATTGCGTGTTATAAATCAGAATTCAGACTTTTTTTCCACATGCAATGCTGACTTTTTAATCTCAGAATTGAGATATAAACACACAATTCTGACTTTTCCTCCAAAAAAAGTCTCATCCTTCCAGGTATTCAAGTTTTAGGTTTGCATCACAATAGCATCTTAAATGCAGTCATTTCAAAGTTCAAATTAGACAAATATATTAGATTCATACATTATAAACTGCTGTTGCAACTTTGGCCTCATATTTTGATTTATGAGTTTTAAGGTTGAGTCAAACCCCATTGTCACAGGTTTAAATCATGTGAGATCACAATTTTGCTATATCACTATCACCCATTGAGACTCCTGTGTTCTGTACACACACAGAATGATGATTTTATGTGATTCACTCCCACATTCAAATGCGGTTGTCACTCCCAAAACTTTGCAGTGTGCGTGCAGTGTTTGTTACCTCTACTTCTGTCTACAACACACACCCACACAGACACATTTGCATTTGCTATTGTGTGTTGCTTCCATCATCTCTCTGTCTAAAGCTGACTGAAGTGTGACTAAACACATTTCCATAAGTCTCATCTCTCCACGGCACGTAATCTTCCTCTGTCTCTCTGGCTTTCAGTTCACTTTAGCTTCTTTGTTTGCGAATGTTCAGTATTCATTGTCTTCAAAATATGAAGATCTTCACACAGTATGAGATCTATCAGACTTTTATGGCAGTGGTCCTCAGAGCTGTAACTGTTTACGATGGTGGGGAAGAGTTTATATGGATCAGGAACCGTTTACATAATGTCTCACAATGCTGCTAGAATTTTCATAAAATATGCATGTGTGCTAAAGACTCAAACATGCCATACATTATGGTGCATGATGGAGGCCACGGGAGCTTATGTGAATTTGCCTGATTGAGTAATGCATAGGGCTCTCTTAAAGGGATAGTTCACCCAAAAATTTTAATTCTGTCTTTTATTCATCCTCATGTCATTCCAAACACGTAGGTGTTGTTTTTTGTGTGAAATAGAAAAGAGAATAATTTGAAGAATTTTGGCAACCAAACAGTTATTGGTTGCTTCCATGGTAGGGACAAAAAAAATATCTTCTTTTATGTTCCACATAAAAACATCTGTGGTTTGGAATGACATGAGAGTAAGTAGATGATTTTTGAGTGAACTATCTTTTAAAGCTACAGTGTGTAATTTCTTAGCCACCAAAACAATGGCTGCATCCAAATTCACACACCCTCTGAAAAGGTATTTCTTTTAAAAATAGAATTACATTGGAACTATTAAAAAGTATATTCTAAATGTGTCAATTATTGAATAAAGTCATTATTTTTGTTTTCTTTGCATACTAAAAAAGTATTCTTGTAGCTTCATAAAATTACATTTGAATCAATGATGTCACATGGATTATTTTAACAATCTTGTTATTACCTTTCAGGGTCTTCAACGTGGTAGTACCCTTGCTGTCAGAGACCTTATGGATTTCATCAAAAATATCTTAATTTGTGTTCCGAAGATAAATGAAGGTCTTATGGGTTTGGAATAACATGAGGCTGAGTAAATAATGACAACATTTTCTGTAAACTTACCCTTTAATTTATCTTATGTTTTAGACCCCATGATGACTGTTTTGATTTGATGTTAAACAAGACTGTTTGTGTTCTGGACTGTTTTGGACGTTCTCTGTTCATCCTACACCAATAGGACAAACAGACAGAAGAATCCTCTTACAAGACAGTCTGTCACTTAACAGCAAGATTAACCATTAATCTACCTGCAAACAATCCCAAACCCAAGTTTAAAGAGATTAAACAACATCTGTAGTACCCCTGTCAAACACAGATGAAAGGAACAAGCAGATACATGACCTGAAGAGAACCTGAAGAGATCAAACATGAATGAAGAGAAGAAAAAGATGCAGGCGTTAAAATGTATAAATAGAAAATACAACACGTACAAAATCACTCACCATTACGATTTTGATATGTTATGAGCAAAAATACTCCTAACACACAAAAATGATGATTTATCACTTTACATTTAATAAAAATAACTAAGACTTTTTTTAAGAAAGACTTTTTTAGTAGCTAGTTAAATTCTTTATAATAGCATTCAAATTGATTGTTGTTAAACTAAAGTTATTTTAGTAATTTTTTAAGTACAGTTATAGTATTTATGATTTTTTTTTCCATTTTAGTTTTAGACAGGGGCAGTTTACCCCAAAATAAAAATAGTGTCATTACTCACCCTCATGTCATTCCAAACCCGTAGGGTCTTAATTCATCTTCAAAACACAAGTTAAGATATTTTTGATGAAATCCGAGAGCTTTCTAACCCTCATGTGTACATTGTGGTACTCTTGATAATGGTGGCAGAAGGTGGCATAATTGTTGAATTAAGCTGTTATTTTTGTTTTCTTTGTGCACAAAAAGTATTCTCGTAGCTTTATGAAATTGTGTTTGAACCACTGATGTCACATGGACTATTTTACCAATATTCTTAGTACCTTTCTAGGCCTTAAACGTGTCAGTTATGTTGCTGTCTATGGAGGGTCAGAAAGCTCTTGGATTTAATAAAAAATATTTTAATTTGTGTTCCAAAGATGAATGAAGGTCTTACGGGTTTAGAATGACATAAGGGTGAGGAATTAATGACAAAATTTTCATTTTTGGGTGAACTATCCCTTTAAACTAAATTGTATTTCACTTAGTTGCAAAGGCAATATTTTTTTTTTTTCCAAGTTAAGTTTTCATCTAATATTTAGGGCCCGAGCACCGCGGTGCGAGGACCCTATTGGAATTGCTCCGTTTCTTATTATTCTTCTTCTTCTCCGAAATGAATCGCATTTTAGAGGGCCTAAACACGCTCGAAAACTCATGAAACTTTGCACACGCGTCAGGACTGGCGAAAATTTACATCTGATATGGGTTTCAGAAGTGGGTGTGGCAAAATGGCTCTGTAGCGCCACCTAGAAAAGTTTAACGGAGTGCCCCTCGAGCTACATTTCACGTACGTGTACGAAACTCGATACATACGTGTATCACACCAATACCTACAAAAAAAGTCGCCTGGCACAACATCCCAAACCCAACAGGAAGTCCGTTATTTGTAATTTCCTGTACGGTTTTTGTGCAGTTTTTGCCATTTTCAGACCTCGTATTTTAACGAACTCCTCCTACAGTTTTTATCGGATCATCTTCAGATTTGGTGAGTGTGTTCATAAGGCCTTTGTGACGCTAAATTGGGAAGCTTTTGAGTTTTCGTCGAAGGGCGTGTCTCTGGCGGCCTCACAAACTTTGATGTTTCGCCATGAAACAGGAAGTTGCTGTAACTCAGGCAAACAATATCCAATCTGCCCCAAACTTCACACGTTTATTAACATTCATGTCCTGAACACATGTCCATGCCAATATTTAGTCATAGTCATAGCGCCACCTGCTGGCAACAGGAAGTAACATGTTTAACACTGTTATGGTCTCCTAACAGCATATTAAAAAGCATCAGCAAGTGTAAAAAAGGCTAGCAACGTGTTATACACATTCTAAAACATGCTAGCAATACTTAGCTAAGTGCTAAAGGATGCTATTAATGCAATGAAACAGGAAGTTACTGTAACTCAGGCAGGCAGTGTTTGATCTGCACCAAACTTCACATGTATGATAAGAGTCCTGACTTGAACACATCTAAAGGCCAATACTCTGTTACAATCATAGCGCCACCTGCTGGAAACAGGAAATTGCTTTTTTTAAACATGCAGTGTCCGATCTGTCCCAAACTTCACTTGTTTGATAAGAGTCCTGATTTGAACACATCTAAAGGCCAATACTCTGTTACAATCATAGCGCCACCTGCTGGAAACAGGAAATTGCTATTTTTACACATGCAGTGTCTGATCTGCCCCAAACTTCACTTGTTTGATAAGAGTCCTGACTTGAACACATCTAAAGGCCAATACTCTGTTACAATCATAGCGCCACCTGCTGGTAACATGAAAATCACTCAATAACTCAACCATACAAGGTTCAATCTGCACCAAACTTCATATGTCTGATGACAGTGCCGACCTGAAGATATCTACATGCCAATATCAAGTGATAGTGATAGCGCCACCATCTGGCAGCAGGAAGTTTGGTACATATAGAAGGAATATTTCAATCATTTTTTAATTTACCCCATTAAATGCATGAATTGGTCAATGTTTGCTGTGTTTCTAAAGCCACCGGTCGGCGGTGAGCCCGGGTGTGAGGGCCCTTTCATCGCTGCTTGCAGCTTTAATTATATTTTATTTCAGCTTTCAGTTCATTTAACAAAAAGTTTGTTTAAATAACAACACTGTAGAAAAAAACAAAAAACTCTTTTTATGTAGGAGGCTGTAGGCAATTTCACTTAAATAAAGAATATTTTAAAACTCAAATAAATAAATAAATAAATAGTAGCCTATACCAACTTTACACTTTTTCATAATGGTTTCAGTTGTTACACATTCTAATCTCAATTTGTCTTCAGTACATTTTTCCCCACTTTTCCCTTCCTGTGATTCTTTAGAAAAGATAAGAGAATCTTCATACAGGTTAACAGAATGTGCTGTTCCTGTTAGCATCTGTTTTAGGCGGCATCAAAGGTTAGATGCGGATGTACATATGGTTGTACTCACAGCACACAAACACAAAACTGACATGTTTATGGACCAGAAAAATTGACACAGTAACGGAGATCAGAACACAGGACCCTGAGAAAGGTCAGAGGTCACAGACAGCCGTCACCCTTCACATTAACACCTCGAGATGTGAGGAAGATTCTGATCAGACACGGTGGTCCCCTGGGGCACAGGTACAGGAAAAAGTCTGTCATCAGGTGAGTCAACTGTACAACAGAAACAAGCCTGAAGACAGTTTGTGGGACGTCCGACTAATTTCCGCAAATTGGTTCTTTGAACAGTTTGTGTCAACAAACCTGTTCAAAAAAGTTTCAACAGCTCTTTTAAGTCATCACCAGTGTGTAAAGCCATATGTTGTCAAAAACTGTTGTTTATTACTTAATTTTTAATACTGATAGTCTTAACAGTTAACATTAAAGATCTATCAGAGGTAGAAGATATTCTAAACATCTTATGAGTCTACAAAGTTTTATTAATAATAATTTTAATAATAAAAATATGTAATAATACAAATTTAACAATGATAAAACAATATTTAATGTATGGACTTAATCTGGACAGAATCACCCTGACATTTTTTGACTTTGACATGCCTTTTTACATTTTCAAAAAATCATTTAATATGATTTATGAGCTGTTTTCCTAAAGCCAGCCAAACAATATATGATCAAACATTTCAGCTATTACTATCCTTGTGGAGACATTTAGTCTCCAAGTGAATACCAAGACCACACACACACTTTAATATCTGATTTTTTTGGGGGGTAAATCACATTCCCTGTGTCTCATTTCAGTACTGTATGATCACACACACAAATGCACTCACATACTGTTGGGTCACATTTCCCCTATTCAGAGAGAAAATGACAGAAACATGTTTTGATGGGAGAATGTAAAATATATGTCAATCAACTTGACAAGCCTGTGACAGAATGCAAATGAAAGAGTCTGTCCTCATATCCCCGTGTTTGTGTGTTGTGCATTTGGGCTGTTGGTAAAACCCATCCCAAGCTGAGCCAGTGTTTGTAATTGTGTTTGTGTTTAAATTGATATTGAGCGCAATGTTCTTGCAGCGGTTCAAACAACATGATGCTCAGCTTTCAGTATCTGACCTCATCACAGGACAAAAAGAAAGATAAAGCTATTGAGGTAAGCCCACTGTAGACACTCAGAGAGAGACAGAACAGAAAGGTTAATGATAAAAAACACACTGGGACTGAAAGAAGCTGAGCGAGGCAAAAAATGGACAGGCGCTGAAAAATAAGTGAACATGAAGAAGCAAATTGAACAGAAAATGCTCAATCTTCCCCTCATTCTCTCTCTCTCGGTATTGATCTTTTTCTTTTGACTGATGAAGTCAAGCAGAGATGATAAACAGATGCTGATGGTTTTCACTGTTAGCACAGCTCTGACACACTGCGATGCTAAGTCACTTCACACAGCAGAATAAGAGCTCTGACGGAGCGTTTGATAGAGAAGAATGCGGTAAGATGCATTTGAAGGGTGTGCAAAGAGTCAGACCATCCTGAAATAGGCTGGAATTCTGGGAATCGGATTTACAAGAACTCAACAAGACCTGTCTCTCTCATATTCACAGAGTTGTCAAAATTTGCATCAAATGAAATGCATTGTTTAGTCTAAAGAATGAATATTTATGATACTGTGTCCGATTTTCAGATAGATCAAGCAGAAAGGTGTGACAGAATTTTACTACCACTTTAAAAAATAAAAAAATCTAAGATTATAAGATTAAAGTCATAACATTTAGAGAATAAATGTAAAATATTTTGAGAATAAAGTTGAAATGTTTAGAGAATAAAGTCAAAATTATGAGAATAAAGTCAAAGTATTTCGAAAATAAAGCAAAAATGTTTCAAATATAAAGTCAAATAAACGGAGCAATTCCAATAGGGTCCTCACACCATCCACGCTCAGGCCCTAAATATTTTGAGAATAAAGTCAAAGATTAAAGTTATAATATTTTAAAAGTATATTCCAGCCTTTAGCGCATTCAAATAGCCTGGATTTGGAGTACCGGGAGATATTCATCTTAGCTTTCAAAATCTGTCAGTTTTATAGTGAAATACAAACTATATGTCTATTACAATAATGTGTTTTTCACGCTCTTTAATGTGGCGTGACAGTTTGCTATATTCGCCTCAGTTTAAGCGCATGTGAATCAGTCATCTTTCCGATTACAGTGGGACATTCATTTCATTAAATTAGGCTATATTATTTTTTATTCCTTCTAATGTTCCTTCATGTTTATACTGTCCTATAAACAAATACACACAATTTTTATATTAAAAACACATGAGTTACACAAACAGTTAGTTATGTCTTTGTAGATAAACAACTGGGAAAGAAATCGCATGTTTATATTAAATCGTTGTAGCAGCAGCGTAATATACAGTAAATAAATCAATAAATCCACGGCTCTCTTGTCTTCTCTGAGGCTGGGACTCTAAATAGGGTTCTCTGCTTAGAACAGTACAGTTTGCATGCTTTGCTCAAACTTTTGCCATGGCGTTAGAACTGGTACACTGCTGTCACTTGTAAAAACAAAATGATGATGCTGTGGGTAGAAATGGAGTGAAATCTGACAAGCTTGTTGTTTCATATGCTTGCAGAAAAAGGCTTACCAAAACGAAGTTGGGTTATCCTTTTTCACGTTTTCTGGGTTGGTAGATGCACTGGGGACCCAGATTATAGCACTGAAACACAGAAAAAGTCAGATTTTCATGATATGCCACCTTTAAAAAGTTTCTTAGTTCGTCTATTAAGTACAAATAACATAATAAGGATCTTCCCAAGAATGTTGTTCCAAGAACATTTTCTCTCAGCGTTATGAGAAGGTATAGGCCTGTCAGTTATGAATGAAGTTTTCATAGGAGAACATTACATATATAATGTTTTGAGTACACAAAGTTCATGTGACACAAATAGTATGCACGTAGTGCCCATACGGGCTGATTTTTCCAAAGCTCTGTGTACACTTGTTATGACAGGACACAAACACTTCATTTGATAGTCTACATCAGGGGTAGGCAACGTCGGTCCTGGAGTGCCGATGTCCTACAGAGTTTAGCTCCAGTCCTGGAAATAAAAAAGTCATCTGCCTGTAGCCTTAGCAGTCCTCAAGACCTTGGCTGTATACAAAATCACCGCCAATACCCTGATTCACTATTCCCTACATTAGTCCACTCATTCAGTTCACTTTAAGGAGTGAATGAAAACGAGTGAGTGAATTCGCACACGGAGTGCACTTTTGCATAGTTTGCTTGATGTTTAATAATCATTTGAAACTGGCAGTTCCAGTAGTACGTAAAGATTTACCTTAAACTCTGTCACGGAAATTATGTATAAACTCTAGTTAAACAATTTAATAATCACTTTACAATGAAAATGTACCTGTGTTGTATTACGCCGTGGATGAGCGTGTTGTAAAATGAATGGACAGATGATTCAGCTGCGGGCGCCATCTTCTGGCGGGACGCGGGAATTCATTCGGCGCGCGACTCTCATGCGTTGAGCGCATGGTTGAGTGTACATCGGTTGTACACTCGTTTTTTTAGGTGTTTTGTGGGATTGAATGAGTACACTGATTGACAGGGTCCCTACGCAGTGTTCACTGCTCCCTACTCCCCAAGCAAGGAATATCTGTTGAAGTGGACTTCGCTGACAATAATCGCTCATTTGGAAAGCCCTGGAACGTCATCAAAAAAAGCAATGACGGGGTCACGCAGATTATGATATAAATACATTTGGTAATTTATTCCAAATTTAAAAGACATAAAGTACATATGCAATACTTTATCTAATAAATAAAATCAAAATGTATATGTTTAGACGGTTAACGGTTTGTAGTGGTCTCATTTTGTCCGCTTTCTTTCCCACACGCAGCCTTATATTTAACTATCCTGTGGTAAATAAAGTAAAATAAAAAATTATAGCGCCTCAGCTGTTTCTTGCCGGTTTCACTTTAGTTCCACCTATTCATACAATATGTAAATGTATCATTTGTCGCCCTACCATTCATAAATACTCTAATTTGTATATTAACAACATTTATTGCAACCGCTCCATATCAGTGTCTTTAAAAAACTATTTTAACAGCTTTGCTCAAACCCTTACCAGAAGTATATAGGCTACTTCAAGTTTATTTTATTAGGTATACTTAGTAAAGTTCAAGTATATATTTTTTTAAAATATACTTTATGTAGTAAGTATACAAATATCAGTGTACTAGTAGTATACTTTTAATTGTACTATTTTAATTCTCCTTGGGACTAAACTGGCCCACTTTCTAGTATATAAAAGTATACTTTAAGCATAACAATAGTAAACTTTGAGTACACAACTAGTTTAAATCTGTTTGTACTGCAAGTATACTAAAAGTGAACTTATAGGTAGGTTTACTAATTATACATTGTATGCATTTTTAGTACACTCTGAAGTGTGGTCTCATGTTTGTGTGGTATATGTTTTGTTATATGAATACATGAACATAAAAAAAAGAAAAAAGGAAAGAAAGCTTGTAAACAAAAACAATTTCATTAATACATTTTTTTTATAACACTTGAATGTGGGTAAGTTTCATAAATAAATAAACAACATTTTGAACAAAGAGCTAAAAAAAGGAACTATTTATGATAATCAAAACGTAAATGGAGTTGATAAACACCCCAAAGCTTGACAGTCATCATTACCTCTTCAAGGGTTGACATTTCATTCCAAAACGTTACACAGTCTTATGGTTTTAATGGTGTTTTATGTCTGACGATTGTGTTGGATTACATATGGAAGCATCTGTTGTTCCAGTTTCTTCTTCACTTGTGTTTTGGAAATTCTGTACAGAAGATGTGCAATAGCGCCCCTAGCGTATAACAATGAAAACACAGATTCTCAGAGCACAAGTATAGCTCAAATATACTTAGACTTTTTCCTAAGTAAAAGTCAAGTATACTTAAATGACATTTTAAGTATATTCATGAGAAGAACATAAAGCACATTTCGGAAAAGTACATAAAATGTATACTGAAAGTATGCTTTCCTATTTTAGTTTAAACAAAGTATACTAATAGCACACCTGAATAAACTTCTTTTTGTAAGGGAAGCTATATGCATTCAGCTAGTGTTCGTGTTAAACCTGAAGTATACTTTGGGCTTTTCTTGTCTTAAAGGGATTATGGAGAAAGTAATGAAGGAAGAGAAAAAGGATGAGAGCTCACTCTCTTTGATTTTAGATGGTTGTGTTGGATGTTTTTGACGCGAGAACTGCGTCAGACTTAATGATGATGAAAAGAACCTTTCTTCTTCAGACCATGTGCTGATGTGCATGCCAGCACTTTACACACACACACACACACACACACACACACACACACAGTCCTAGGGTTCATAGCTCTTATTTTAAGGTGTTGGTTTGAAGTAAATTTACTCAGAAGGTGTGTATATGGGCACTTTTACATGTGTAGTATTTGCAGGAGAGATCACTTTGGATAAAAGCAGCTGCCAATTTATGAAGCTAAAAGAACATCTGAATCAGGATACTGTCAATGCTTGTGTGTGAGACTCATTGAATTCTTATTTTTAATTCATCCTGCTCGTTAACACTGAAGATGGTGGAAGTGGAAGAAGTTCTTATACACATCTCAACTGCCAAGTCTACAAAAATCAGTATGTATTCCTAAATAATCCATCGGCTGCATCAAACCAGCCCCACAGGTCTGAGTGTGAAACCACAGCAGAACACATTTGTCAATAGCATACAGGCCTCAGGATTAGGAAACTGATTTCTCAAGTGGCTAAACCCGAACAAAGGGAAGTTTTGTCAATTAGTAAAATGGAGTAAATGGAGTTAGAGGAGGTCTGATCGATCGTACCACCGTTCCCTGAGCGTACACACAAATTCATCCAGATACAGAACTCATTTGAGCTGACTAGAACTTCAGAAAGTTCTTTTGCAGAAACAGGGGCCTGTAGCAGTAAGACCAGGTCAGTTTATGAGCCTATAAGTGAGACTTTTGAGGCGAGAGAAAAAGAAAAGGCTGAACCAGCAGAACAGTAAATTAAAGGGTAAAGAAATGGCTATCTGCCACTTTTCAAGCCAATACATTTTGGATGACTTAATGATCAGTCATTAGGGACTGCCTCTTCAGAAAAAAAAAAGAAACCTTTTTCTGTCAGGATCATCTCAACAATGGCCTCATCAGATAAAGCTGAGCTCGCTTCATGTCTGAACATCAACACCTCCAGAATCTCAATGGAATCAATAATCACATTTTCATAATCCATAATACAGTGTTTCCCCACCGATCCCAGATCTCATCAGTATCTCATTATAGCGTCTCCATTGTCTCGTTGGAGAGTCGAGCGACGTCTCGCTTGTACCATCTCATCTGAATATATCAGAGATTCCCTGATGGCTCGAAGAGTGTTTTGTGCATGTGGAGAACTGTGTTATTCTGTTGAGCGGTGTCATTCTTTAAACCAATTACTCTAGATGCTCGACGACACGCAGATGAAGTGAGGGAACCATCAAGAGGGCCAAAAGAGGAGAGAGGGATGTAGAGAGACGCCATCACTTAGGTTTTGGAAAGAGATAAAACAGAAAAGAGAGCAGAAAAGAGACACTCTCAGGCTATGTTCAAAATGAATGCATTATGTGCGATATTTTCTGTACAATGCCTACATTGTTAGAGAATGGGCCTATCCACCTTTTTCTGGGTGAGTCACGTCACCATTTGGTCAGTTACCGGATGCACAGCATTATCAGCAATACTCCAATCTAAACAACAGCATGGACTGCATGGTTTATGTGCTACTGAATATGTTGTTCTGACAATTTATGCTGTCTAAACCATGGAAAAAACGTGTGGAAGCTGATAAATCATATAGAGAAGGACATATGTATTAAAGACACCTACTAGCAGTATTAATTAAGATATTAGCCTGATATTTCACCTACCTGACTGGAAATGATAAGAACAAACACAAATGTTGTCAAGATTCTTGCCCTGGAAATACTGGTGCACTTTGGCCAGCCACAAACGCCTTCTTTCCTCAGTGTTTTGTCCTCTTCTCCTTGATATTCCAAATGTTTTTCCCGGTTCGACTGATTAGTACAGCCTACAACACGACAATAATTGATCATTTTCTGCCGCAAAGAAAAAAAAAAGAAGTTATTTTGTTAAACCACATTCCCATTAGCAACGTAGTGTTGCTAATAATATGCTTTAGCTTTTCAATAGCAAAACTTATTAAGCTGCTGTGTCGTGTTGAGAAGCAATACAACGTTATAACTCCCTACCACTGTTTCAGCGACCCAAGTCCTGTGTCCGAAATTTTCTTTCTTTCTTTTAGAAATAGAATTAGCGATGTCCGGATCGCGAATGAATCGTTCTTATGAGTCGGTTCCTAGCAAAACTGTTTATACAGGTTCGTGACTCAGTCTGAATCAATCTGTAAAACTGCGACGGTAAATTTCACAACATGAACAAAAAGAGTGCTGTGTGACGTGAATATTTTTAACAAGTTACAATTAATTCAAACTAATCTATATATCATTTGTTTGACATCAATGAGTAAAAGCTCCAAGTTCAACTCATGCATTTGAATCATATTATGGTAAAGATATTTTTACACATTTAAAGTACAACAGCATTTCCATGTTTCTTTTCTGTTTTACATATGTTGTTTAACTAACAATAAATCAGATGACTATTTTTAAATATTTCATTCTAATATTTCTTATTTGGCATACAGTGTATAGGCTACATGTGCAGTTTATTTACATGTGCTGCATTCATAAGAGCAGTATAATATTATGCTACAGTGTTCCACACATCATGTCAGTCTTGGTCTGATGAACTGATGTGATCCTGACACAGTCATTTGGAGATGGAGAAATGGCAGAGGCCATATGGCTGAATTACACACGGCAGATGAGTGAGTCTGTGATTTCAGGAGGAGGTGGAGGGCAAGAGAGGGATAGAATAATATTACTCAAGAGAAGAGAACAGACCTTCAAGACATTAAGAGGCAGGAAATAGCCTCACTCTGTCCTGTCAGGAACTGTAGAGGCTGACCCTTAGTGTGACTCTTTTTAAAATACAATTCCTCAAGACACTCCGCTGTTTGACCTGTTTTAGTGGTGTAAATGAACTAAATGAAAGGAATAAAAGACTAAAACACACTCACACACATAAATGCAGGTAAGCTCTCTCATTGTGTTTAAAAGCTGTATCCCCTATTAGTGCCTTGCAAAGACTTCATAGAGTATTCAGCCATCTAAAGAGAGATTCCAGGTCCTGTAGTGTGCAAGTTAGGTCTGAAGGCCACTTTACACTGCATAGGGAATAAGTGATTTGTGTATTTTCTTCAAAAATATTAAGCATCACAACAGTTTTCAACACTTATAATAATATGAAATATTTCTTGAGCATCAAATCAACATACAGTTGAAGTCAAAAGTTTACATACACCTTGCAGAATCTGCAAAATGTTCATTATTTTACCAAAACAAGAGGGATCATACAAAGTGCATGTTGTTTTTTATTTAGTACTGACCTGAAAAATGACCCTTTTCAAAAGTTTACATACACTTGATTCTTAATACTGTTTCATTACCTGAATAATCCACAGCCTTTTTTATGTTTAGTGATAGTTGTTTATGAGTCTCTTGTTTGTCCTGAACAGTTAAACTGCCTGCTGTTCTTCAAAAAAGTCCTTCAGGTCCCACAGATTCTTTGACTTTTCAGCATTTTTGTGCATTTTAACCCTCTCCATCAATGACTGTATGATTTTAAGATCCATCTTTTCACACTAAGGACAACTGAGGGCCTCATATGCAACTATTACAGAAAGTTCAAATGCTCACTGATGCTTCAGAAGGAAAAACAATGCATTAAGAGCCGGTAGGTGAAAACTTTTGAATTTGAAGATCAAGGTAAATGTAACTTATTTTGTCTTCTGGGAAACATGTAATGAGGTAAAAATATGATACTTAGGTAAAATAAGAAAAATGTACACATCCTGTTCAAAAGTTTACATCCCTAAGCATCATTTTCCCTTCTGAAGCATGAGTGAGCGTTTGAATAAAAAATAACATGCGTTTTGTATGATCCCTCTTATTTTGGTAAAGTAATTAACATTTTGCAGATTCTGCGAGGTGTATGTAAACTTTTGACTTCAACTGTATTAGAACGATTAATAAATTATAATCACAGGAATAAATTACATTTTAAAAATCTATTAAAACAGAAAAGAAAATTTACATTTATTTTATTTTAAATTGTAATAATATTTTACAGTATTACCTTTGCTGAGTGTTTTTTAAAACAGTAAAAACAAAAAAAAAGAACTTTTTGATATACTTTTTTAGTGTATATACATGAAAAAAATGATGAAATTATGAAAATATGTGTAAGCTGAATATATTGGTAAGCTATATTAAATATAATGTAAACTCCTACTCAGTGTGTAGGGAGCAGTAAACATAGGGACCCTATGAATAGGAGCACTGCTTCTGTCCCACTCTTTCCTGTTTTTTAAATTCCAATCATACGCAAACACTCAGTGTCCATGTGGGCTGGCACTACATTCAACCTAAAAAGCCTATTTGATCAGTCTCCACACATTTCTCATCTAGGATGTATTTTCCTTTTCCGTTTTTTATCTTCAAAATTCGCCCTTGTGCATTTCATCCTTTCGGATTTTGTGTTTTAGCTGTGTTTTGCTACAAGAATGTGAATCAGAGAGTATATACAGGAGTGTGTGTGTTTTACTTTACTCTTTGCTGCATATGCATGTACACACACACAACAAACAACTGCTAACAGCACAGCGGCGACACACAAAGAGCCTGCTGGAAGTAACCTATGCAGCCAGCATGTTAATGTCATCCAGCGTTAAGGAGTCGTGTACGTCTGTCTGTGTCTGTGTGTGTGTTGGTATGAGTGTGTGAGTGTGTTTGCCCCTCAGCGTCATGACAAACAGACTCAAACAGAGGGCAGAAAGCCGCCCAGTGGCCGTGTTAGCGGTGCTGTTCTCCTTAGATTCTGTGAATACCTGCCGATTGCTCCCTACGGTGCTAATAAACCCTGTGACCTGCTGCTTTGCTCATTTGTGCTTGTACACTCGTTAATATTTATGCTGCCATTAAACATTAATGCCCAGAGCCAACATTACGACAGACACTCCAATCAAATTCAACTTACTTAACTTTATCTCATAAAGTTGCTATTTGTTCCACTGCTGCCTCATTATTTTGCGATTTACAGTCCACAAACATGATGCAAAGAGGTTTCTGTGTAGGTCTATTTATGGAAATCACATGAAATGTGTGTGTGTTTGTGTAATAGTGATGTTTCATTTATCTTTCCTCTATGACAGCAGTGGGAACCAGAGCACAGCAGAAGTGAGGTCACCTTCCCATCTGAAACAACAAGGACATGTTTGTTGGGGGAGGAGATGGGCAGGAAGTGTGTGTTAAGTGTTGAGGTCCCTCTGGATAACTAGTGTTGTTCTCACGAGGGTCTTAATAGTGTCTCATGGGAGCAGATCCTGATCCGTTTACCTCGTGTTGTCTCTCCGATGTCGCTTTCTTCCTGACCCTCTCTCTTTTTCTCACTCTGATGTGACAGATGCGACAGGTAAGAGAGATTGACGGTGCCGGGTAACGCGGAGAGCGTCTGTGTTCACGCACGTTCCCAGAATCCTGCTGGGTTTTGAATGGCGGGTCAGCTCCCGTTAGCTCCTGCGTCCTGCTGAACAAACAAACTTTTATAGGGTCGCAAACAACCTCCCTCATGCAAACACATGAGTAAACATATCTGACCCCTCCTGAGTGCTGCGTGAATGAAGGAATGTCCACTCACACACACATAACATGCGTTTACCTAGCTGTTTAAATGAGGACAGCAATAGACTTCTATTGTTTTTATTCAAAACTAGTTATAATGACTACAGAATAAACCACACCCAACCCCTGAAATACAACTGAAAATCACACTTTGAAGAATAGGTTTTGTCAGTTTTAGCAAACTTCTAAGGACAGTTGACCCTTCACTAACCCCTGTCTGACAGACCAATACTACTTTAGCAGCTGTCGCCATCCACCACATTATCAAACATTATTTTTCTCTTCTAATGTATGTCTGTGGAGGATTGTTTTGATAATTTAGGTGAGTTTTTTACAAAAACCATACACTATGAAATAAACTGAAATTAAACTGTTACACTGAATACCGAATCTCTAGCCTCAAAGTTTGAATGGACGTAGACTTTGCAAACAGAGAGAACAACAGACAGACAGTCAGACTGCTCAAAAGTTTACATACACTTGATTCTTAATAGTGTTGTTACCTAAATGATCCACAGCTGTTTTTTTTGTTTAATGATATTTGTTCTTGAGTCTTTTGTTTGTCCTGAACAGTTAAACTGACCACTGCTCTTCTGAAAAATCCTTCAGGTCCCACAAATCCTTTTGTTTTTTTAGCATTTCTGTGTATTTGAACCCTTTCCAACACTGACTGTATGATTTTGAGATCCATTGTTTCAGTATGCAACTATTACAGAAGGATCAAACGCTCACTGATGCTTCAGAAGAAAACACAATGCATTAAAAGCCTGGTGGGGTGAAAACTTTTTAAATTTGAAGATCAGGGTACACTCAAAAAAATGAATCAAGGCGTAGTTTAAAATTATGTATTTACTTCCTTTTGATTTTATTTAAATTATGTATTTTTTCAATTATATGTAGCCAAAATGCTTAGAATCAATGTAAATGTGTAAACTGTTAAAATTATTTGATTTAATCTGTTAAATGTTATGTGTATGGTATAAATATAAGTAGCTTTGGAACAAGCCAGTAAACTTTATGCGATTTGATTGCATGCGATTTCCCGGAAATTGAATCGTTAGAAGTTGATCCAATCTGGTAGGGGGCGGTATTGCACACCTGCAAAAAGCAGCAACGGTTGGAAGAAACAACATTCAAATCTCTTTGACATCGTGACCAGATTGCAAGGTAAATTACATTTATATTCATTCCATATGTTTTGACAGTGTATGTAAAATGTGGTTTTAGTGCTGTTGGTGCTGTGTTAAACTACTATCAATGTAATTTCTGTCATATTTATGTTTAGTCCACAGTCACTAGTGCTAGTGTCCACATGGTGTTAAATGCTAATAAAATCTAATTTCAATTACACGTATTGTTTACTGTAAAATGTTTACTAATTTATTTATTTTTTGTTTGTTTTTCTTTATTTATTTGGTAATCCGACAGCAAACATTGGTGTCATCACTGAGATATATAACAAAAGCAAAGGTTTAATGAGCAGTAAGCTACATTAAAAAAACATCTTTTTTTATTAATTGCCTTGCAAGTTGCAACCTTGGAATAAAGTCAACATGAGTGTGAATAAAAGTTTAGATTTAGTTTGAACTATTCTAAGTAATCGTTTATCATTTTACATTACATTATAAAATCAATGTATTATATTGTTAATCAGTAGTAGCAAAACTTGTATTGACAGTACAATAACAATTTAGTAGTTACAGTAAAATATATATATATATATATATATATATATATATATATATATATATATATATATATATATATATATATATATATATTATTTTTGTGTGTCTAATATTTTACAATAACTGA
The DNA here is from genome assembly GCA_033026305.1 of Cirrhinus molitorella. Lineage (NCBI taxonomy): Eukaryota > Metazoa > Chordata > Actinopteri > Cypriniformes > Cyprinidae > Cirrhinus > Cirrhinus molitorella. Next base: position 21,890,656 of record CM065122.1, on the reverse strand, counting down.
TATTTTGTCTTTTGTCTTCACAGACATTTGAAAGTTACATTTCATTATCTACTGCAGGGTACCTAAAGGTAAGTTTCCTTACATCTGATAATTATTGAAATGAAAATGCATACATGTGGTTCCAAACTTAAATACTGTGTTTTTAAGTTCAGTAGAAGAAAGTTGTACAAGTTTGAAACAATATGAGTGTGAATAAAAGTTTATTTTTAGTTTGAGGAATCCTCTCAAGTGTTTATTGAAACCAATGTATTATAATGTTGATCATTAATGGTAGTTGTATTTACAGTACAGTAAACATTTAGTAGTTACAGAAAAAAAAAAAACCTAAACATAATATATTTTGTTGGTCTAATATTTTGCATTAACTGAGATTGTCTTTTGTCTTCACAGACATGTGAAAGTGGCCTTGTAAAGTGTGATAATTTCATTATCTACATGTATTGCAGGTATCCTTGTCTATACAGATTACCTTCAGATGTTGAATGTAATTGCAGTAAAACAAGTGTAAATCATTTTTAACTACTATTTTTCTTTTGTTTTTGTTTACAGATATGTAAATGTGGCCTTGTAAAGTGTGGGACACTTCATTATCTTCCCGGTATGAGCTTCTAAAACATTTTAGGCTGACATATTTCCACTATGGTAGCAACTGCTAGTACCCCTGTCTATGTGCCTCCCTGTGCATATTGCACATACACATTCATTTATTCATTTCCATGAGCACAGATCTTAAAGCGATAGTTCACACAACAAATGAAAATTCTGTGATCCTTTACACACCCATATGTTTTAAACTTGTAGGAGTTCCTTTCTTATGTTAAACACGAAGGAAGATATTTTGATAAATGACGGTAACCACACAGTTGCTGGTAGCCATTGACTTCCAGAGTATTTGTTTTTCCTACTATAGAAGTCAATGGCTACTAGCAACGGTGCGGATCCTATCATTAACCAAAGTATATTAATTTGTATTCAACAGAATAAAGAAACAGGTTTAACACACACAAGTGTTAGTAAATGATGACAGCATTTTCATTTTTGGGTAAACTATCTCTTTAATGCTAAAGTCTATCATGCTATTCTAGAAAATTATGTGCCTCTAATTTTATGGGTTTTTGGCTCAAATCGTGCAAGTTATAACAAAGGTGTTGAGCTGGATTTAGGTCTGGGCTTCAAGCAGATTAGTGAAGTTCTTCACCCTATATTTTTTATTTTTTTTTTGGAACATTGCTTGGTGTACAGGGGCATTGTCATGTTGGAAAAACATGGCCCTTCCCAAAGCTTTGCTATAAAATCAGATGTTCACAATTCTCTAGAATTTTATTATATACTGTACTGTAGCACTAAGTTCCGTGCTCATGAAAATGACTAAAGTAGTCAAGCCTGGTCATTAGAATACTTTTGGCAATATAGTGTATTTAGGTTAGACGGAAAGTATATGTAGGTTGTTTAATAAGCCTGGTGTTTTAATCTATTCTTTTTGTTTTTCCTCTAGGACTGTGAAACTGAAAAGGCAGAGTCTGGGATTGCACAAACAACAATGTGCATCTATGTTGGGTGCTAATCCCAGAGATGAGTCTGCAGACGTTGGCGTGGTTCTCGAACCTTTGGCAGTTCTTCAATACCTGCTTTTTACCCGAAAGACCTCAAGTGCACATATGAAGATTTTCAGAAAATTCGATGTTTATGTACAGGTATGCCCAACATGTAAACATGCTTGCCCTAACAACATTCCCTAACCAATCAAGCAACTTTTTGTGACTATTTTTTTTTTTTTTTTTAAGTTGCATGTCTTATATTTGTGAAACTGTCAGTGTGATAAAACAGTGTGTTTTATATGGTTTTGAAACACAGTTCTTAGGGATTTTTTTTTTAATATACTTTTGATACTCTGGTATTGCAAAGCCACTCATACTCTGAGACTTGAAACTTTTCTTGACTACCACCATTTCATTTCATGTAATGTCACAGATTTGTCAAAATGTCAGTATAAGTAATACTGTTTTTATTGGCTCATATGTAACTTGATTTTTCTGTCTATACGAGTGTCCAAATACATTGATTGTGACTGCAGTGTTTAAAGTGGTGCATTTAAGCTTGCTTTTACCCCCAAACAACATATGGGGCACTGGCTAGTATCATTTGCCAACTCATCTTTTTGATCACTTTCATGTTTTGTTACTTCTAAAATGTAAACATCAATAAAAAAGTGAAACTATTTGATCTAACTGTTGTTTTTTGCATGTTGAGGTTAGATTCCTTACAGGAATAAATACATTTTGAATATGATTTAAAAACCATTCAGTTTATTATTAAAATGCCTAAATATGATGCATTTTAGTTAAATAGAGTTTATTATCTAAAAATACATAATCCTGATTCTAATGAATTCTAAACACATTTGATTTATTAATATTATTACATAAATCTTATTCTTACTTGTTTAATTTACATATGATTTACAAATTTGTACCACATAAAGTTTATTACTTGGTTTGGGTAAAAAATATGTAATCCAAATGGATGGAAATTTTACATGTAATCAAAATACATAAATCTTATTTTTTAGAGACAAATATTTTTTTGAGTGTAAGTTTAACTTATTTTGTCTTCTGGGAAACATGTAAGTATCTTCTGTAGCTTCTGAAAGGCAGTACTAAATGAAAATAAATACGATATTTAAACAAAATAAGAAAAATGTACACATCTTCATTCCATTCAAAAGTTTCCACCCCTGGCTCTTAATGCATTATTTTTCCTTCTGGAGCATCAGGAAGCATTTGATCCTTGTGTAGTAGTTGCATATGAGTCCCTCAGTTGTTCTCAGTGTCAAAAGATGGATCTCAAAATCATAGTCATTGTTGGAAAGGGTTCAAATACACAAAAATGCTGAAAAACCAAAACATTTGTAGGATTTTTTTTCTGGAAAACAGCGGGCTGTTGAACTGTTCAGGACAAACAGTATTAAGAATCAAGTGTATGTAAACTTTTGAACAGGGTTATTTTTATAAATTCAATTCAAATTCACGTGTGAACTATATGTCTTTTAAGTGAAATATCTTATTCAGGTCTGTACTAAATAAAAAATAACATGCATTTTGTATGATTCTGCAAAGTGTATGTAAGCTGTAGATAGATAGATAGATAGATAGCAAAGTTACATCCATTACAATTAATTACATTACACATTAGATATTTGTCCACAAAGTATAGCTATGTAAAAACTGACACAAATAGAAATATATCCACATATGATGGAGCATTTAAATTTTGCAAGCACATCCAGTATTTACTCATAAGCATTTATAATTAATTCCACACGGGCACAAGGTGTTGAGTAGGATCTCACACCTCTTGGTCACATAAAAAGACTAATGATAAACACTCACACCCTACAGACTACACACACAGTGCTGTGCTGAATGATGAGGATTAGAAGGTAAAAGAGGAGAATAGATGTGAAGAACCTGTGATGATAGATGCACACACAGAGCCATTCACACCAGGCTTATAAATGTGTGTGTTTGTGGTGCGTTTAGATTAGAAACACTTAAATAAATTCTTCTCTGAATTCATCTCCGTTTGATGTAGCTGCAGAAAACGAGTGAAAAGAGATTCAATTATTTATGATGATGAAGGTTCAGCTGGGAAAGTGCAGCTCATGTGAGGCAGAATGTATTTAAGAAGCAATGGCTGATATATTTTTCATAAAAACACTTGGAATATTTCAGTTTCTTTTCTTCTTTTACTCAGTACCACTCGCACACACACACACACACACACACACAGACATACAAAGGTGAGTGGTTAAACTCAATCGATATTTACCAAACTAGGAAGTGCAGAGATAAGCAGGATTAGTTACAACAACAGCTGCTCGACTTGAGATGCAGTCAGTCTGTCAGTGTCTCTCTCCTTCGGCAACAGGAAACTTCAGAGGCGGACTGGTTAACGTGGCTCTGACTGACAGAAGAGAACATGAGAGATAGCTGGTAAAATAAGGAAGGGTGGAGGAAGAAAAGAAAACAAAAAACTACCAAAATATACCCCGGGATGTCCTCAGGACGGGACTGAAGTGGGGAGAAGCAGGACAGGAGGACAGAGGAAGTGGAAACTTGCTGACCAATGCAGTTTATTTTTATGTCCACATTATAATAATCAAATATAATATATTTAAAAATGTATATAAAAATACTATTAAACATTTTTAAATATGGAAAATATATTATTTTGTATGATATTATCCTTAAATTATTTTATACAGTTCATTTTCTTTTATCAGAATATCATAACATGCAGTTAAGGTCAAAAGTTTACATGCACCTTTCAGAATCTGTGAAATGTTAATTATTTTACCAAAATAAGGAATCATAAAAAATGCATGTTATTTTTTATTTAATACTGACCTGAATAAGATAAAAGATCACATAAATGATGTTTACATATAGTTCACAAGAGAAAATAATTATATATTATATGTTATATTTATAAAAGTGACCCTGTTCAAAAGTTTACATACACTTGATTCTTAATACTGTATTGTTACCTGAATGATCAACAGCTACTTATCTTCTGTAGCTTCTGAAAAAAGAGTTCTGAAAAATGTACACATCTCCATTCTGTTCAAAAGTTTACATCTGTGGCTCTTAATGCATAGTTTTTCCTTCTGGAGCATCAGTGAGCATTTAATCGTTTTGCAATAGCTGCATATGAGTCCCTCAGTTGTCTTCAGTGTGAAAAGATGGATCTCAAAATCATACAGTCATTGTTGGAAAGGGTTCAAATACACAAAAATGCTGACAAACCAAAGAATTTGGGACCTGAAGGATTTTTCTTTTTTTTTTTTTTGGTTTCCCTTTCTTAGTAAAAATATTTCAAACAAAACATATTTTAGGAGGGTGGGGATGTGATTCTGAGTTTTACATACTTCCTGTTAGTCTTTGGTAATATACCTTTAAACAACAAAAGGCCAGTCCTTATGACATCGACTTACAGGAAGTGACATCTGCACAGGTTTCAGTAATTACTAGCTATTTAATAATTGCTAGCTATTTATTTAATTATTTATTAATATATTTATTTCCAGGAAATAACAAGACGAATGACAACATGCAGTAAACGGTAAAACTGTTTGCACTACAAAGGAGTGTTTATAATTAAGATAATACATTAAAATAATAATGGTAAAACACGATTTGCAGTATCAAGCAGCAAAACAAGCCATTTGTACAGCTAAAAATAGCCTAACACGATGACACCAGAAATATTTACAAATAGCTGGACACCCGCTATTATGGAAAAAATAAGGAAGATATATTTAGTTATTTAGTTTGTTCTGTTGTCCGTTTATTCATTTAGTTCTGTGTTGTTTATGGTAGGCAATACAACACTGTCATTTGTTGGACTTTTAAGCAATTGATAAAAATAAACCATTTATGATCATTCTGATGTCAAAACACTGCAAAAAATGTCTTGTTTTTTTGTCTTGTTTCCAGCCAAAATATCTAAAAATTCTTAAATCAAGAAGGATTTTTTAGACAAGTAAAAATTATAAAAATCTTGATTTAAAAAAAAAAGTTAAAATTAAGAGATTTTTTGCTTGAAACAAGCAAAATAATCTGCCAATGGGGTAAGCAAAAACTCACTTAATTTTGGCTTCTTTTTTCTGAAAACAAGACTAGAAAATCCTTCTTAATTTAAGAATTTTTAGATATTTTGGCTGGAAACAAGACAAAAAATCTAAGTAAGAAAAGCATTTTTTGCAGTGAACATAATTAAGATGGTTATCTTCTGGTGATGTTAATAGTTTGTAAGCTGTTAAATAAAGTTGTTGGTAAGGTGTCTGCTAAATAAATAAATGTAAATAAAAACTTTAGTTTGTTTAGTGTTCAGTTAGTTAAGCTAGCTGGATTTTAGCATTATTTTTATTATATAGCCATTCTGTGTGTAAATAATCCATCTACAGTTATATTGTCATGTATTTATTTAAAAAATAATTGAATCACCGGAGTTAGTGAAGATATAGCATATTTCTGAAATTATGGCATTGTGTATTACGTTTGTGATTGTTTTTGGTTTGATCCCAAAAGCATTTAACGCCAGTAGCACAGAAATTTTTCATTTTAGTGCACTATTAGTCCTTATACAAAGATACAATTTAGAACTTGTTTGTTGAGTTTCACATATCCTGGCATGTCAGCAGATTTTAGGCTAGTTCATAAAGCAACACTGTCAATGTAAATGACGCCTCATTTTGTGCAATGTCTTTATTGTGTGAACAGTGCTAGGTTCATATATGTTAAGTGTTCCAAGATGAATTGGATAATGATAGTTCTCCTTTGCCCTGAAGGAAAGGTGCAGCCTGTCTTCAGCACACACAAGAAACACATGAAAAATAACTTTCTCGCCTTACCTTTTTTTTTTTCCACAGAACATGTGCACTCTTACCACCTACACAAATACAAGCTCTTGTATCTTTATGCTGTATATTACAGTTTCTTTATATCTTATCAGCCTATTGTGACAGACAGCGGATCCAAAAATTCAATTTGTGACAGTACTTCTTTAACACGGCACATTACAGCAAATCCCAAAAGCTGCTACTTGAGATTAGCAACACATTTTAAGCATAATGTTGGTGTAACATGCTCTAGTTGAGCTGCAAGAATGTTTTCATGCTGTTGACAGACTGATTGAGTTTAATTATTTCGCCTGACGCGTCGGGTTTTGTTTTGTTATGTCTGCGAATCTGCTGGGCCTGATATCCGTCATTGAGGTGCCATGGGGAGGCACATGTAAACATGAATGACAAGTGTATGGAGGTTAAACACGAGATTAGAGTCTTCTTAAAGCTTTATGACCCTCTCTTCCCCTCTGTGGTTTTGAAACGCTTTGATGTTTGGAGGTTTCTAAATTTCTGAGTGGCAGATTTCATATTGTGTATTTCCGGTGTTCCTACACTAGCCAAGCAATGTTCACTTTTCCCTTTTACAATCTGGCTGAACAAATAATGCCCATTCAAGTGTTTCCTTTCTTTCTCATCTTCTCTCCTTTCCTGTATTCTGTTTCTCATTCTCTGCAAGAGTTGTCGAAATCAAATGAGAGACTCAGGACTTAAAACTCATCTGCCTATTTTGAATTAGATATGGCAGGTTGTTAAACCAAGTCGCCTGAGCGTGGAGAATTGGCCAACCAACACAGTTTGTGTCATAAATCTGACGCTATTCTGCCAGACATAATGGTTACTATAATTATGATGTCACGGCTCTCAAAAGGAAGACTAAAGACTTCAATCTTTGTCAGGCTTTTTTGGATGCCTTTCTATACTATTGAAATATTTAAGTATATATATGAGTGCTTATAAAGTTTTTGATGACAAGGCTCATTCAAAAGGCCCTAAGCCCCGATTTTGTTTTTCTAAACTAATGTCAATCCTAGTTTCTGTACAAGAAAAAGTAACTGTAATTAAAATAATTAAACTCCAGGAAAAGTTTTAGGAGCTGAATGTTCTCCAGGGTTTGCACCTTTTTTAACCAATGTTTGTAATTTACTGGATAAGGATTAAAGGATTAGTTCACTTCCAGAATAAAATTTCCTGATGATTTACTCACCCTCCTGTCATCCAAGATGCCCACGCATTTCTTTCTTCAGTCGAAAAGAAATTACGTTTTTTGAGGAAAACATTCCAGGATTTTTTTCCATATGGTGGACTTAAATGGGAACCAATGGGTTGAAGATACAAACTGCAGTTTCAGCGCAGCTTCAAATGGCTCTGCATGTGGAATAATGGTCTTATTTAGCAAATAATTTGTCATTTTCATAAAAAAACAAACAAAAAAAAACCCTAATGCTCATCTTGCACATCCATGACTTCACACATTACGTAATCATTGGAAAGGTCACATTTAGTTATTCAACTGTGTACTCCGGTAGGCTAGTGTGAAAAACTATTTTCTCCTCCAACTTCAAAATCGTCTGACATTGTTGTTTAACCTTTTTTTTGTAAAGGGTGTTTGACTTTCTTTGCACATTTGCTTTGTAAACACTGGGTCGGTACGTCCGCCTACATTACGCGTGACCTTTCCAACGTGACTATGTATTGTGTGAAGCTAAGCTAGTGCAAGTTGAGAATTTGTGGTTAAAAACTACATACATTTTTAATTGCTTTTAGAAAATGAATGATCATCTCTCTACATAAGACCCTTATTCTTTGGCTGGGATTGTGTAGAACCCTTTGAAACTGCATTGAAACTGCAATTTAGACCTTCAACCCGTTGACCACCATTGAAGTCCACTATATGGTGAAAAATCATGGAATGTTTTGCCCAAAAACATTCATTTCAACTGAAGAAAGAAAGACATGAACATCTTGGATGAAATGGGGGTGAGTAAACTATAAGAAAACATTTATGCTGGAAGTAAACCAAACCTTTGAGGATATAGATTTTGCAAAAAAAAAAATAAATAAATAAAATAATAATAACATTTTTATCCAATAAAATATTTTGGCAAAACTAGTTAAATGTATAACTTTAGTGATTTGGGTTAAAAAATGCAGACGAAAAATGTGCGTAAATGGCTTTATCAGTGGTATCAGTTTATTCTCAGTGAATTCTTTGCTAAGTGTTTGTGAGTTTGTTTGGAAAGATCAGACAGAGATAGAGTCTCTTGTTAGTGCTGTGAAAAAGTCCATGCTGACAAGCTGTCGTTTAGCTTTCCTGTCATCCCGTTTTGAATGTTCACCACACCTCATTCATCCACAACCTTTAGGGTCACAGGTCATTGTACTTCACCACTCTGACGCAGAGATCAAAGGTCAACATCTCCTTTCAGCATGGCACAAGACACTGTAGACACGCTTGTGATGACAATGTGATCCAGATGTAGAGAATTGAGGAGAGAGACAGTTAATGTCTGGTACAATCCTAAAACATCCCAGTGGGGTTGACCGAACCCCTAAGATGAGACTTTTGGCGTCGACATGGTAACCGCCATGGTAACAGAATGTGGGTGGAGTCACGGGGGGTGACGGGTGAGAAATAGGCTCCATAGCTAATGAGCAGCTGCTGGCAGTTTCTCTGCAGGACAGCAGACAGGCAGAAACAATATTTCAAACTCCTTCAAATGAAATAATATGATAACAAAGACTCCTGGGGCAATGTGTGTGTTCTGGAACGTGTTTGGACAGGGGGTGCGACTCCTCCCGGTGAATAATCATGCACTGGCACACATACACACAGACACTGCTTTCATACCTCTTTCACCACCGAAGAATGTCTGTATAGACTATGTAATTAATCTAAAATTCATAATCCAGAGTGTGATCTGGCAGATGGGAAAAATACTCTCGTAAAAAGACACGCACACACTCGAACTCATTCAGGAGCATTTTGAACTGGAATGCAAATTTAAGTCAGGTCCAAAATCTCAATAGTCAATTAGTAAGCTACTATTGTGTTTTTTTTTTTTCTTTTAGGGATTTAGGGATGCAACGTCTTAATGAAGATTTTAGCATGCTGACAGCAGTAAGTGACCTGTGTCTTTTCTAAATTCACTTTAATTTGTTTTACAGTGGCCAAATTTATTAGAACACTAACATTTTCACCAGCTGAAATTGGTTTTAAGTTGGTTATTTCTATCTTTTTCTGTAGTGTGTCAGTAGGAAATATCATCTTACATTTTCAAACATCCATTTTGCCATTAATTGTAATAATCCAGTGAGATTTTTGTTTGCACAAGGAGTCTGACAACAGCACATGCTCAACACAGAGAGGTGGTCACACCAAATGTTGATTTAATTTAGTTAATAGAAGTTAACTGATAAAGAAAATCTATTGATGATATTATTTTTGACAGTATCCTCATTGTACAGCATTTTTACACAAGTGCCTAAAACTTTTAACAGTACTTGGAGGCATTGCCACAGTTCTTCTGGTTCTAGTCTGTCTCAGATTGTTCTGTTTCTTCATGTCATTCCAGAAAGACTGGATGATGATGAGATCAGATCTCTGTGTGGAGCACTGGCTGTTGTCAGACAAAAATCTCACTGGATTATTAAAATTAATGGCAAAATTAATGTTTGGGAATGTAAACTGATAAACCATTTTTTGTAGCTGGTGAAAATACTAGTGTTCTAATAATTTTGGCCATCACTGTTGAAAAATAACTTGTGATAAAGTGATAAAAATGAGAGTCATGTCTAGTGGTAAAGATTTCTTTGTGAGGCGACCTGAGTTCAAATCCCAACCTTATCTATATTTTGTATGGTCAACATAACCATAACTCATAAATATGGTAACAGAACTGCAGATAGCTGTTGGGGAGTAACAGAAAAATAAATAAAACATGTCTTTGTAAATATTATATGCTAGTCTAAGTCAGTGAATTGGCTAGTGCTGCAGCTGTCAGAGATCAATGACATGATGGACGTATTGTCAAATAAAACAGAGTTTAATCATTATCAACTGGCTAAGTGAAGTGTCTAAATAGGCTTTGCCTGTGTTTTCTGTTGGCTGTCTGGAATATAGTGTGACAGCAGTTATCCAGACAAGAGCTGGTTAATGTTTGCAACAGAAGTCACAAATACACTGAATGATGACCTAGTGAGCTGGCTGGTAGCATGGGCTACATGTGAATCATGTGGACCTGAATTTAATGCGGAAGTGAGCCTATGGACGAGACTTCTGATTCATTAGCGGTATAAGGAAATAACCAGAAGAATAACAACATGCAGTAAACGGTAAAACTGTTTGCACTACAATTGCAATATTTGCAATATCAAGCAGTAAAACAAGCTTTGTTCAGCTAAAACTACATGGATAAGACCAGAAGCCAAACCCATCAAATTTACCAATAGGTTTTTTTAATAACAAATATGTACTGGAAATGCATAGCCTACAACTAGCTATAATATTCAGGGACGTGCATAGACCTTTTGAGGGGCAGGGGCTCAAGTGGAAGAAGGGCACAACTCTGATTACTTAACAATTTATTTTAATTCCATCACACTCACCCAATTGTTTCACATAATTTCATTTTTCAACAGATGTCTACAAAATAATCAGCACTTCTTTAGCATTCACTAATTTTATCAGAAAAACAGGCAACAACAAAGGAAACTAAGCCACAATGCACGTTTTCTATGCTAGTCTCAAGTATATAGTGTATTCATATGCGATTCTGATGACGTTTCTCCATAAAGTAGCCTGTATTCCCATGATATAGCTATTTAGCTAAGTTATTATATGGTAGCTCATGAGTCATGGATGTTAGCCAGCATGGTTGTAAACTGGGTTTGAAAATTAGTGAAGTCTGAGGTTAAGAATTGTGCAATAATAACCCCTACAAATATAACTCATGATATATGACATGAGTCATGTATCATGAGATATATATATCACCATCCAGTCTTTCTGGAATGACATGAAGAAACAGAACAATCTGAGACAGACTAGAACCAGAAGAACTGTGGCAATGCCTCCAAGATGTTTCAAGAAACTTACCTGCAAAACTATAGTACTGTTAAAAGTTTTAGGCACTTGTGTAAAAATGCTGTATAAATGAGGATACTGTCAAAAATAATATCATCAATAGATTTTCTTTATCAATTAACTTCTATTAACTAAATTAAATCAACATTTGGTGTGACCACCTCTCTGTGTTGAGCATGTGCTGCTGTCAGACTCCTTGTGTACACAAAAAAAAAAAAACAGGGTTCATAACGTTTCTGACAGACAGTAACAATGTTTTTTTTTTTTTTTTTGGCTTTTGCCTTACTGAATGTGGTATCCTGTCAGTGTAGCCAATTGGGAAGAGAAATATTAAATTTATATATTTTTTTTAATGAACTTCCCAAAAACAATCCATCCGCAAAGTTAAAGGTAATTATTACGTATTAAATATCTACATTCTTCATTGTTGTTGACGAACTTTTATTATGATGTTTTGTTCAAATGGGACTCTTATTGTTGCACGCTATTCCTTTGGGAGTTGCGTCAGCCTCAGACTTCAATTAGACGCTGACGAGGCAAGACACAAAACTTTCTCCTCATCTCCCTGGTGAATTCTGGTATGTTTAAGTGCTCATTTAACTAAAGTTCATCAAATTCGAAACACTATGTGTTCTTGGTGCGATTTATGTGTATGTTTTTCTGTATATTGCGAGTTCTATGTGATTTGTGTATGACGCACATGGTGCTAATCAGTCGATGGTTTGCGTGCAGTGAAAATGCATGGAGAGAGGATAGCGTGGTGAACGTGAATATCTTGATTGTGTCCCATGTGTTTCAGGTATGTTTATTTCAACGATTTAATCGGTGGAAAGTGTTTTAAATAATACATGTCAATTCGTTTTGGATACATTGTTTTGTTATTTCTCATTCACCTTATTTTGTAAAATAATCTATTTGCATTTTGTGTTATGCACTGATTTGATGATTTATATCATTGTTGTGAATGTGCATCATATTTTGGGGATAGTTTCATTGTTAATACACGTTAAAAAGTACGAACACACAAACAGTAATTGTTTACATTCTTTTTATTATGTTTAATGAAGTATAAAATGTTAAAGTTGATGTAAAAGTTGCGTCAGCCTCAGACTTCAATTAGACGCTGACGAGGCAAGACACAAAACTTTCTCCTCATCTCCCTGGTGAATTCTGTGAAAATGCATGGAGAGAGGATAGCGTGGTGAACGTGAATATCTTGATTGTGTCCCATGTGTTTCAGATAAATAAAAAACACTGATGTTGAAGCCGTCCTCGTTGAGTCCAGTGTGAAACTTCTTATGTGCAGTATTGGAACTGCTACATAAAATTGGTGCCGTGACCTTCCAGGATTCAACCGATCAGCCGCAGCCGATCACCGGGGGTTGTCGTCTACGTGGGACTATTTCTGTTCCCTGGATTCAGCAAGACGGCCGCAGTCGTCAGCCGGGTGTCAAGAAGAGGATTGTGTCCTGTCTTCCAGTGTCAGATAATGAACTATTTTCATTGCAGTTACATACACTTTTCACTACATTTCTAAGACATTGACTTTTGAATCGGACATTGAGTCATTGAATCATTTTACTGCATTTATAAGAGTGAACAGTAAGATGTACAACATGTCTACACCAGTCTTGGGGAGGGGTAGAGTATTAACCATTACAGATGGTGTTGTGAAACCCAAAGAAAATGATCAAACATATAATGTTGATATGCTTTATTCACAAGAAGGGGAAAATGTTAAGTGTGGTGCTGGTTTCACACCTGCTCCAATCTCTGATGATTCTCGGCTGCAGATAACAGAGCTCATTGAAGAGTTAGGTAGCCAAATTGGTGATAGCATTTTGGATAGGCTTCTAGCTGACCGTAGTCCTTCTCTGGAGCATCATACTAACCCCTCAGCAGTTAAGAGCGAGCTTGCTAGCACTACTCTTGACTTATCCAGGTTGAACCTGATTGTTCGTTCTGACAATAGAGAACCTCCCATTTTCCGTGGTGATGGTACAGATAAACACTCTGTTCATGAATGGATAGAGTTAATGGATGTATACTTACAGAAGTGTGACTGTCCGAAAGCAGAACATTCTAGTGAGGTTCTGAACCACCTTTTGGGTAGAGCTAAAAACATAGTCAAAGTAGGTCTAAAAAGTAATCCTTCACCTGACAAGGTTGTTTCCCCTGAAGTCATCTACAAAATACTTTTACGTTATTTTAGTGAGAGCCCAGAGTCTTGTCTCCCACTAGCAGACTTCTACTCTACACTGCCTCATGCCAGAGAAAGCCCTGTTGACTACTGGGTCCGACTCAATAACGCAGCCGAAATCGCTGATAAACACCTGCAGAAACAGGGTAGTCACATGAAGAATATTTCACAGGAGGTTGCAATGATGTTCATTCGTAATTGCCCTGATGATGGACTTTCTAATGTGTTTAGATACAAGCCTGTTACCAAGTGGACATCAGCTGAGGTGCAAGAAGCTATTGATGAGCATCAAAGGGAGTTCAGAACAAAGAAGCTGCACTCTCGTTCCCTTCCTGATCGCTCGTTCCAAGTAACAACTATTGCTGTCAGCCCTGCAGAAACAACTGCCGTGGAAAACACTGCAGTGAATACAGCAGCGTATATCCCCAGTACCCAGACCTCAAAGCCAGAGACTACTACAGCACCTCCACACACAGCCTTGACTGACACGGGTACATTGGAGAGGGTGCTCAGCATGCTGGAGAGGGTGCTTGAACGCACTAATGTACAGGCTGCTCCTGATAGATCTCAGCTGCACTCTTGGTCTCGTCCATCCAGATGTCGTGTCTGTGGTGAGAGAACGCATTCTACACGATCACATTGCATGACTGAGAGACGATGTTTGCTGTGTTTAGAAGTTGGTCATCAGCGCAGGACCTGTCCTAGGAGGAGTGCGGAAGCTGGGAGCCACTCTCAGATGCAGGGAAACTGACGCACCCGCACTGGAGAGGGGGCAGTGCGGGTGAAGAAATTGAGACCCTCCAAGAAGATGCTTCAAGCCTATATGAATCGACTTGCAGGTCTGTGACAAGTGATGATGTGGTTCTGTTTCAGAATGTGACCCAGCTGGGACGAGCAGACAGCCTTTTCTACACCGATGTTTTAGTCAATGATGCTGTTCCTCTCAAAGCCTTATTAGACAGTGGCTCTATGGCCTGCACCATCAGTGAGTTTGCAGAGTCCCGTCTACTTGATGCAGGGTTGTCTCTCGATCTATGTGAGATGCAGGCAAACGTTATGCTGGTCGGATGTGGTGGAATTCAGGTTGCACCGAAGTGTATGTACCAGCTGAAGATGAGAGTTTACGAGTATAAAGTCAGCGTACCTACGTTGGTCGTCACAGGACAACGAGACGAGTTAATATTGGGCACCAACGTTTTAAAATTTATCTTGAGTCAGCTTAAACAGAACCCCACATACTGGCGAGTTGTAAATAAACCTGAATCGACACAAGATGCTGAAATCGAGCAGTTCCTTGACGTTCTTTCTGGCCTTAACAGGTGGAGAGGAGATGAGATGCCTGATGTTATTGGAACTGCCAAAGTGGTTCAGGCTGTCACTTTGCTTCCTAGACAGGAGCACCTGGTATGGGCCAAGCTGCCTCCTACGGCACCTATTTCAGAAGGCAGCGCGGTGTTGATCGAACCTACGAAGTCGCCAACCCATAAGAAAGATATCATAGTAGGACGTGTAGTGGTTTCCATGACTGCTGACAGGTGGGTGCCAGTTCGTATACTGAATCCACATGACAAGCCCATCACTCTGAAAAAAAATTCTAAAGTTGCCAACGTCTCGCCCTGTGTGGCTCTGGAAGATTTGGAAGCAGATGTGGAGCGATCCTTTGAGACTGTCAAATCCCAGAGCCAAGCTGTGCAAGATGGAACACTAGACCCAGACTTCCATGACACATTGCTAAAGATGGGACTGAGTGATTTGGACATTGACTCTTGCGAAGTGTCATCTCAGTGGAAAAGTCAGCTATTGCGCTTGGTCCAGAAGTATGAACATGTATTCTCCAAGCACAAGCTAGACTGCGGGAGAGCAAAAGACTTTGTGCATCGCATCCATCTGTCTGACAACCGACCTTTCCGTTTGCCTTATCGGCGTGTGCCACCAGGGCACTACCAGAAGTTGCGGCAGGTGTTATCAGAGATGGAGGAGAGGGACATCATTCGCAAATCCAGCAGCGAGTGGGCCTCTCCCTTGGTTCTTGTGTGGAAGAAGAGTGGAGACCTCAGAGTCTGCGTTGATTATCGGTGGTTAAATTCACGCACCACAAAGGACGCACACCCTCTTCCACATCAAGCTGATTGTCTCGCTGCTCTAGGAGGAAATGCGTTGTTCAGCGCAATGGACCTCACGTCTGGCTTCTACAACATCGCCATGTCTGAGGAAGACAAAAAAATGACAGCCTTTACCACCCCTCTAGGGCTTTACGAATTCAATCGTCTTCCGCAGGGACTTTGCAACAGCCCAGCGAGTTTCATGCGGCTTATGATGAGTATATTTGGAGACCAAAACTTTCTTACCTTGCTGTGTTATCTGGACGATCTCTTAGTGATGGCACCCTGTGAAGAGAAGGCCCTGGAGAGGCTGGAGATGGTCTTTGAGAGATTGGGTGCTCACGGGTTGAAGTTGGCACCCAAGAAATGCTACTTCCTTAGACGGAGTGTCAAGTTTCTCGGCCACGTTGTAAATGAGGACGGTGTCGCAACTGATCCCGACAAAATTGCAGCCATTACCGCTGTGACTGAAAAGGACCTCATGATGGATGATGGAGTTTCACCTTCCCCAAAGAAGATCAAATCCTTTTTGGGTATGGTCATGTATTACCAGCGGTTCATCCCCAATTGTTCCAGAATTGCCAAACCACTCTTCACATTGACAGCAGCAACTAAAGGAAAAAAAGGCTGTTTAAGGGGTGGTGCTGTTTTCAAAAAACTCTGTTCATCAGATTGGACTAAAGAATGTGCCCTGTCCTTTGAACAACTTAAGTCTGCTATTCTGAATTCTGTAGTGTTGGCACACCCTGATTTCACCCAGCCCTTTATACTCTCTACGGATGCCTCATTGGATGGTATTATCACAAGTCCCAGTAGGAGAGTCCAAGGCACGGCCAATTGCCTTTGCAAGTAAGGCACTAACTCGAGCTCAGTCGAACTACCCTGCGCACCGTCTTGAATTTCTTGCGTTAAAATGGTCTGTCTGTGACAAATTTAGCCATTGGCTAAAGGGACACCCTTTCACAGTCTGGACAGACAATAATCCATTGACTTATATTTTAACGAAGCCGAAACTAGACGCGTGCGAACAGAGGTGGGTGGCCAAGTTAGCCCCATATACGTTTGACATCCAGTATATTCCCGGTGCCAAGAATGTGGTTGCTGATGCACTGAGCCGGCAACCGTTTGTCTCTAGCTCTGTGAGTCGCAGACTTGTAGCTGAACCTTACAATTGCTTACTGGGACAGTCTGAACTGATAAAAGAAGAAACTGTACAGGATTCGTTTAGGCTCAGTGCGAACAACCAGTATGCTGAACATCCGATAGAGCAATGTTCACTCTCTTCCGATCAAGTTTCTGCTGTCTTTGAAGCTCATACAAAGTGGGAAATGGGAGCAGAAGGTAGAGTTATTTCCTGGCTCACTCAAGAAACCCACCAGATGATGCCTGCTGGTCAGAACCCCTTACCTGTCTACTCTCTGGAGGAGCTTCGAGAGAAGCAAGAAGGTGACCCTGTGCTCTCAAGAGTTCTTCTCTATGTGTGTCGAGGTAGAAGACCGTCTCGGAGAGAAAGAGCGAAAGAATCTTACAAGACCCTGAAGCTGCTGAAGCAATGGGACAGATTGAAGCTGTTGGATGGCATATTATACCGTGTCCGCAAAGATCCAGTCACCAAGTTTACACGTTATCAGTTCATGGTTCCTGAGTCTCTGGTTAGTGAAGTCTTGCGTGGCGTCCATGATGAAGCAGGCCATCAGGGTCAAGGAAGAACATTATCTTTGGCTAGACAGAGATTTTCATGGGTTGGACTAGAGAGTAATGCCCGTGACTACGTGAGATGTTGTCAACGCTGTGTGGTCAGCAAAACTCCTGAACCGGAAGGAAGAGCCCCTTTAGAAAGCATCCGAACTGTCTGCCCATTGGAGTTGGTCTGTATAGATTTTTGGTCTGCCGAGGATTCTTCTGGCAAGAGTGTAGACGTTCTCGTAGTAACAGACCACTTTACAAAAATGGCGAATGCTTTCCTGTGCAAGAATCAATCAGCATCTCAAGTCGCTCGTCAGCTCTGGGATAAATTCTTTTGTGTTTATGGGTTTCCACAAAGAATCCATTCAGACCAAGGAGCAAACTTTGAGAGCAGGTTGATTAAGGAACTGTTGCAAATTGCTGGCATTCAGAAGTCACGAACCACAGCGTACCACCCAATGGGCAACGGCCAAGTCGAGAGGTTTAATCGCACCTTAGGTAATATGATCAGAGCGTTACCTCCAAGAACCAAACAGGACTGGCCGCAAATGCTGCAAACTCTCACGTTCGCTTACAACAGCACTGCCCATGAGTCAACTGGCTTTGCTCCGTTTTTCCTCATGTTTGGTCGTATTCCCAGATTGCCCGTCGATCTGATGTTCCAAAGTGTGGATCGTGATAATAACTTTGCAGACTATGACCAGTACGTGAGGAAACTGAAGGACAATCTCAAGGAAGCCATGTTAATTGCTCAGGCCAATAACACTGCGAGTCAACAAAGGCAGACTGACTATTACAACAAAGACGTCAAAGGCAGAGACATTGAGGAAGGCGATTATGTGCTGCTTGCCAACAAAGGAGAGCGTGGACGACGTAAGCTAGCCGACAAGTGGGACTCAACATTGCATGTTGTAGTGTCTGTGGACACAAGATGTCATACCTACCGTGTCAGGAACACTCGAACACATCAGGAGAAGGTGGTTCACAGGAACTTGCTTTTACGAGCCAATTTCTTGCCTGTTGAAGAGACAGAAGAACAAATTTCTGATGAATCAAATACTGACTATGAAACTGACGAGTCTATGATTGATGCCACTGGATCAGAGGATGCTGGTAATGGAATTGATGGACCAGTTCATCTCCCAGCTTGTCCATTCAGTGGAACTCCTCATTCATCAGTGGACGATAGAGCCAGAGAACCAAGTTCTAGTGCAAGCCTAGATCATGCCCTTGATGAATCCGTTCCTGAACGTGAGAATCTGGAAACTATTCAGTGTTCTGAGCCTGAACTTTCTGATATGGAAGTAGAGGAAATTGAACGTGATGTGAGCGAGTCATTACCTTCTGATAGAGTCCTGGAAGCCATCATTCCACCACCTCCTGAAATCGCTCACCCTGTAAGAACAAGAGCTGGCAGATTGGTTAAACCAGTTAACAGACTTATTCAAATTATGACCCAGAAAACCCTTCTCCGTAGCCCTTCACTTAGCCTTCTTAGGTCAAAAGCTGCTTGAGTCAAAAGAAGAATTTCCCTATTAGCATTAATCATCTGGGGTGTTAAGTAGTGATCACGTTAAGTATCTGTGGAGTAGTGTTTATGGCACTTTTTCTTTGCGGGCAGACACTTGAGAGTCTGGCCAACTTTCTTTTGTCGCCCTCCCAGTCAGTTGGGTAACTTATGTTGCATAAAGATACAGTTTTGATAGTGTGTGATCACATTCCTCAGTGTCAATTGGTCACTAGTGTTGAACTAGTTTTGTGAAGTTCAGCGGGGTGAATGTAGCCAATTGGGAAGAGAAATATTAAATTTATATATTTTTTTTAATGAACTTCCCAAAAACAATCCATCCGCAAAGTTAAAGGTAATTATTACGTATTAAATATCTACATTCTTCATTGTTGTTGACGAACTTTTATTATGATGTTTTGTTCAAATGGGACTCTTATTGTTGCACGCTATTCCTTTGGGAGTTGCGTCAGCCTCAGACTTCAATTAGACGCTGACGAGGCAAGACACAAAACTTTCTCCTCATCTCCCTGGTGAATTCTGGTATGTTTAAGTGCTCATTTAACTAAAGTTCATCAAATTCGAAACACTATGTGTTCTTGGTGCGATTTATGTGTATGTTTTTCTGTATATTGCGAGTTCTATGTGATTTGTGTATGACGCACATGGTGCTAATCAGTCGATGGTTTGCGTGCAGTGAAAATGCATGGAGAGAGGATAGCGTGGTGAACGTGAATATCTTGATTGTGTCCCATGTGTTTCAGGTATGTTTATTTCAACGATTTAATCGGTGGAAAGTGTTTTAAATAATACATGTCAATTCGTTTTGGATACATTGTTTTGTTATTTCTCATTCACCTTATTTTGTAAAATAATCTATTTGCATTTTGTGTTATGCACTGATTTGATGATTTATATCATTGTTGTGAATGTGCATCATATTTTGGGGATAGTTTCATTGTTAATACACGTTAAAAAGTACGAACACACAAACAGTAATTGTTTACATTCTTTTTATTATGTTTAATGAAGTATAAAATGTTAAAGTTGATGTAAAAGTTGCGTCAGCCTCAGACTTCAATTAGACGCTGACGAGGCAAGACACAAAACTTTCTCCTCATCTCCCTGGTGAATTCTGTGAAAATGCATGGAGAGAGGATAGCGTGGTGAACGT
Organism: Cirrhinus molitorella; assembly: GCA_033026305.1. Lineage (NCBI taxonomy): Eukaryota > Metazoa > Chordata > Actinopteri > Cypriniformes > Cyprinidae > Cirrhinus > Cirrhinus molitorella. The sequence goes on along the minus strand of CM065122.1, from coordinate 21,870,498 downwards.
GAATATCTTGATTGTGTCCCATGTGTTTCAGATAAATAAAAAACACTGATGTTGAAGCCGTCCTCGTTGAGTCCAGTGTGAAACTTCTTATGTGCAGTATTGGAACTGCTACATCAGCAATAACCTGTCCATGGGCTTTTTGGTTACTGTCAATTTAAGTGATGCAGTGTTGCCAGATATTCTATGAAAACAAATGAAAACTGACAAACAGGTAAAAAATAAAGCGAAATTAGGCCAAATCTTCAGCATATAATATAAAATAAATATATCGCTATCCTAAAACTGGAACTTCCAACTTTATTAACTTTCTAAACTCAGAGTCGGCATCAGACCACAACTAACAGGGGGGCACGCGACTTTCAAGGAGGGGGCACACAATCAGCAACAATAATTAGCAAAAACGAGGCAGAAAAAAACAGTGCAAGCGCACACACATACAACTGGTACAATCAGCTTATTTCCCATAAAGTGAACAATAAAAATAAAATCACAAAATAAATCACTACTACAACAATCCCGTCAAAAACCAAACAGACATTGGCATTATTCCAGTTACGGTAGCCAGCGTTCACAAACGCATCCACACGGGTCGTTCCAACATTAAATTTACTACAGCAAAACCAAAACGCAGAATCAGCTTTTACACTGTACTCAAGCCAGTCTCAATTAATGTACCAACTAGACACAAAAGCACGTTTTCTGCTACCGAACATGCGTGCAGCCGGCCCTGTCTAAACTGCCAAATTAAGTGGAAAAGGCAAATCCAAAAACGCTTACAATAAGTGGATCTGGCAACACGAGCCCTCACTCCCAGCTCTCTCAAGCCTCGTTCACTCCTCTAGCTTCCCAGCGATCATTCTTGGAAACTTTATGTAGACCGCAAATTTGTCATTCAGGCAACAAATTATATTTTTGAACATGAAAAATGTGACCTCAAAATATTTTTGCGTTTTGTTTTTGGCATAATTAGCTGTAAATTAGAGGCACATGTAGCTTAGTCTTTTGTTCATAACCTCACCTCCACACCAAGACAAACACGACTGGAAAGGGAGGGAGGGCTTTACTTCTGCGGCTCTCTGTTTTTATTTTATATTTTAAGTAGCGGTGTCAATCGATTAAAAAAAATTAACTAATTAATCGCACATTTTACCTGAAATTAATCGCGATTAATTCTACCTGACATTAAAGTTTTTAATTATACTTTTATATTGCAATAATTTCACTTTAATGTTTCAAATTAATGTAGAAACAACATAAAGAACATATATTTTTAATATTTGTTTAACGCCATCTTGTTTTAGGAATGAAGGCAAATATCACTGATTGATTTCCCCCCCCTAATACTTAACCATTGAATATATATATATATATATATTAGTGGTGTCAATCGATTAATAAACTAATTAATCGCACATTTTACCTGAAATTAATCGCGATTGCAATAATTTCACTTTAATGCTTAAAATTAATGTAGAAACAACATAAAGAGCATATATTTTTAATATTTGTTTAACGCCATCTTGTTTTAGGACTGAAGGCAAATATCACTGATTGATTTTCCCCCCCTAATACTTAACCATTAAAAAATAAATAAATATATATATATATATATATATATATATATATATATATATATATATAATCATTCAACATTACAGTATCATTAAGAGCTATCACTTTAACATTTATTAGACTTTAAAAAAAATAACTAATAATAATAATTTAAGTGAACTTGAAACAATCTTCACACAAACCCATTATAATAAATGTCATATATATATAGTAGCTACCTGTGCCCTTCAGCAAGAAAATATAGCCTAAATTATATCAAATTCTAAATTATATAAAGATAAAACTTAGTTATTAATTTCCTCTTTTTAATTTTGTTCCTTAATTAACAGACATCACAGCAACTGGTTATAAGGATATTTTGGCTGCTGTTAAAGGTTGTCACTGCTGAACTTGATCTGACACTGCTTTGACCTATAAATAATTTTTTTTTTTTTTTTTTTTTTGTGAATTCATGTTTTACCTGACGATATAACTACGACTTTGCATGCTCGCAGTTTCATTTGGGTTTAATATAGCCTAATACAGCGCGCGTCGGCACATTTGCGCGTGAACTTCAAGAGCGCACACTACAAGCAGAGTATAAAGGCTGACAGGACAATTAAATTTGTTTTTACCGACATATGGCCTGACAGCATCTCATCTGACCGCAGTTCACTAACGTTTTACTTAAGCTCCCCGTCACCGGTACCGCTTCCGCGGTCGTTTGACTCGCGTCTGGTGCTGAAGTAAAGTTGGAGCGCGCATCTGAAAAGTCTCCTGTTTGATGTGTTCGTAAAGACGCTCTGCGCATTTAAATAAAAGCATTTCATAAGCAGTTGTGAGTGGGGTGGCCCCGCCCATGCGTTAATTGCGTTAAATATTTTGAACGCGTTAAAATGAAAAAATTAATCTCCTGCGTTAACGCGCTAATTTTGACACCACTAATTTTAATTTTATGAGTTGGATCATGGTTTCTGTTAAAAGGCGAGTTAGACTAGTTCTTTATATGTTTTGGACATGTATATTATTATTATGATTTAGTTAAATTAAACATATATCAGCGATTTATTTTAATGTTTAAACGTGTATTTTACCGCCTGAGTGAAGACGTCATTACCTGATTTTTTTTTTTTTTTCTGCAAAAGGAACCATTTCGCGGAAAAGGATCGAATTACCCAGGTGTCAGTCTCCCGAATGAATCTATCTTTTGGGATGGTTCTTTTCATTCAGTGAATCGATCAAATGGATCAACAACCGGTTTGAATCGGTTTGCGATTCACAGTGACGCAACTTGGGCGGTTTACTCACGCGCTAATCTTTTGAAGCAATTTCTCAGTCGATAAACGTGAAAGGAATCTTCGAGAAAAAAAAAAAAATAATAACTTCTAAACAATCCACTTGAAAGCAAGCAAGACCGTCTTTTCGTTTTCCAGTGATGAAGATTCATTAGGACCAACACTGGCACATGCAGCCTGATAGAACACCTCTAGTATTGCAGGTACCTTTAGGCTATAATAATAATAATAATAATAATAATAATAATAATAATAATAATAATAATATAATGTTGTAATGTATGTTTACGTTCTGCATGTACACAGGGCATTGTTTACACTCTAATTAAGAGTTTGCGATTTTAATATTTTATATAATGTTAGTCAGCCTACCATGACATTACCGCCTCCATTTTTAATTTTTTTTTAAGCTGTTGTCTAGTATCTAGACGTTTTCCCTCCCTTTTTATATGAAGGATGAGTGTTGCATGTTAAGGCATAAAGTTAACACCTTCTAGACCAGCGGTTTTCAAACGTTTTGATGTATTGAAATTATTTATTGACATTGGAAATTTTCCCCTCACTTTATTAATGTTAGATATATAGGCCTAAGCGTGCAGAGAAACGTTTCAGTTGTTTTTATTTGCATACAGATTATTTTTACATTAAGGGGCAATATATACCCCCTGGAATTGATTTTCTTGGCTTTTTTACATTTGTAAGGGGATTTTTTTCACCGTATTGTTTATATATATATATATATATATATATATAAACTTTAATGTCAAATACTTAAATTTAACCAATTACTTTATCAATATTTTAAACTCTTGCCAATAACAATAGGCTGTTTAAAACTCTAAATTGTCCATGTAAAAAACAGGAGCTAACAGGCCTGCAATGTTATGACAAAAACCTTGATTGTAGATTAGTTCTCATTATATTGTAATAATGATTATTAATATCAATATAAAAAACAACATAAAACGTTTTTGTTTTGGGCACGTCACATTCAGGCTTCATAGATAAACGTGTCGGTTCATGGCATTAGACAAGTCTAGATAAGTTATGCAAAAACTCCCGTTATAATCACTGAAGCTGTGAAATTAATCTTTTATTCATATCGTATCTGCACTGTGTTGTTTATGATGAGGGAATTTATAAGTGTGTGCACTCATCAACAGCTCCAGCATTTTCAGCACTGACTAATCTAAGCGCCTCTGATTGGCCAACAGAAACGCATTTGATTGGTTATAAGGCTCAACGCTGACTAAAACAGTACGTAAAAACAGTCTGATGCGGTGTGAGCGAATCTAAATGTAACTGTGCAAAATGACACTTTAACTTTATTTTTACATTTTGTTTTAATCGGGACAGCTGTAATACTAATTACTTAATTTACTAAATAATTGTGCGTGGGCATTTTTTGCCCCGTTGTCTTGAATTTATGGGGCATTTTTTGTTCATTTTGATTACATTTTTGCCACAAGCGCTCATTAATTTCTGACCCTGGCATACAGTAGTGCTTTTTACAATTAATATCTAAAGTAGTTTTACAAACCCTAGTGTGCAAGACAAGACTTAATATTGGAATTAATAAATTAATGAAATGATTGCATTAACACATTAACTTGGACAACCCTACAAACTACGTTTTGCTAATTTTCTTTTTCTCTCTCTCTCTGGGGGTCTCTGGGGCCTCAGTTTATTCAGACAACTGGCAACTAGTTACATTTTAAAATATGTAGTTTTGCACATCCCTAATTTCAATATCCTGACACTTCATCAATTTCCTATTATAGTCTCTTTCTAGTTTTCTTTTCATACGCCCACTCTCTTCCTGAGTGTTTTCAGTGGTTTTTCCAGTCATTTTTTGGCATCTTTCCTCTCACGGGGGCAACTTGACAATACAGCCCGTGCCAAGAACAAGAGAGTGAGAAAGAGAGCGGGACTCCAGCAGCATTCATCTGTGATAATTAAAAGTCATAAATCTGTGATGGTTTTTGGCTATAGGCCTTTAGACCTGATGTTCTTCAAAGAAACATGGAGACAGACCTCAAACAGATGACACAGACACTTCACTATTGATTCGAAAGGCTCTTTGAAGTCCAAAAGATGTGGTCCCATAATGGAAGAAGGAAGTATATTTTTAATGTCTCGTCCCTCCCTCTCTTGCTTGGGGGGTGTGGGGGGGTGGTGAGTCTCTAGGTTTCTGTCATGGAGAGGGAGGGAAGGGCTGGAGCAAGGGAGAGAGCTGAAAGACAGGCCCTCATTGTTTACATGAGGGCACCAGGGTTGAACTGACGTGTGCATTCATCTTTAATGTTCACGCTTAAAATATGAACCTGCGAGGACTGTGTTGACAGACACACACCTACCTTCTCACTCACTCGCTTGCTTTCTTTTTTTCTCTTTTGCTTCACACTTGCATTGCCGTGCTGCTGGGTTGGACTGAGGGATTACAGGCGTCTGCGGGTTGGTGGTGGAAAGACATGATAAATAGAGAAAGGAAAAAGAGTGACAGAAACAGACCTGAAATAACAATGTGAATAACTGAATTGCCTCCCTATGTCATTTTCTCTCAAGAGTCTGAACCTTTTCTACAGTAAATGCTAATTTATCAACATAAACACATTTCCAAGCAGGTATAAAGTAATCATTTCTCTTGAGGTCTCTTGTGTGTAAGAGATTCAACAAGCCACTATTGTTCAGTCATATGTGAATAAGTGTCATTGAAAGAAAATTTCAACACCATAAAAAATGAAAGGCACCTGAAAACACTGAACGAGTAGTTCACCCAAAAAAGAACATTTTGTGCATTTTGTTTCTAGTAGGCTTTGATTACATTGTAATTGCATGAAAAATGATGACCAAAAAGTAATGATAATATATTTAATTTTTTTTTTATTTCTTTACTCACATCCATCTCAGTGTAGCTTTTTGTTTCTGAAGTTCATTTTTACTCTAGTTCTTGTGAAAAAGCATAGTAGTATAGTAATTGTATTCTTTAAATTTTGATCTTGTTTGTTAGATTTCAGCCTTGTTTGTTTTGTAAATCTTTCTCAGTGTGATGCAGGTTTTGTAAAGAGGCTGTTACTGGAGGGTCAGGCAGTTAAAAACTATATTAAACCTCTGACTGAGTATACAGTAGCAAAGCTCTGTATTTCATTTCACTTGTAATTATGTTGATTATATATGCAAGTCTTATAGGGAAATGCAAAAATGTTATTATTTACTCATAGCGTTTTAAAACGGCATGACAGACTTTCTTCTGAGGAGCACAAAAGTATTTTGAAGAGCATTGGGAACTAAACAACATTGGAGAGTATTGACTTCCAAAAAACAAAACAAAAACACATTTTAGAATTTTTCACAGATGAAAAAAAGTCATATAGTTTTGTAGGGCCCTATGATTTCGGAAAAATTGAAAATTCAATCAAAATAAGTGTCTGTGAACATTAAGCCGTAAAAATACTGCTCTAAGAGTCACATCATGAGCATATTACCGTTTCTTTGTTCATTCCATATACAAATGTCAAAAATACAAGTTTGGTTTAACTAGAGGAAACTTATGTAATGATAGTATTACTACTACTACTACTACTACTATTACTACTACTAATACAATTATTATTAAAACAATACGTTAAGTTAGAGTAATTAAACTCTGTGTGGTTGTTACCATTCAAATTAAATCGGTATCAACAAACTCCACTGCAAAGGAAGCACTGAAGCTTCATCAAAAGTGCCATTTAGATGTATTTACTGAGACTGTTTAATGGAGATAAGAGGGTCCATTACACAGTAAAATTGCAAATGCATAAATAATGTTATAACATTAATGTTTTACTTTTTTAACATTTAAAATCTGAAATGTTGGAAAAATGAAATGATACTTTTAAATATTAAACTAAACCACTAGTAGGTGGTAAAATGGCTTGCTGAATCATTGACTCGACTCAAAAATGCTGAATCATTCAGTAATGAAACACAGCTTTGTGTTGCTCAGAGATTCGCGACTGTTCTGCAGTTGCTTTGCTTAGAACTATTTTCGTTAGCAAAAACGGTCAATAATGTGTCTAAAATGTAAGTGAGTTAATAATAACTACTTGTATATTGAACTACTGTTGTAAAAAAAAAAATCTCACATTTGCAATCATGCTGGCTTGGTCATGAGATGTTGCTTACCTATATCATATGTTATATACAATCCTTTTTTTTCTACCACAGTATGTTTGTTCATGTTTGTGTCTTTGTGTGTTACTGTTGCGCCTATAGTTTTGATTTTCCATGAGTCAGCTGACGCAATCTTGATATTGTCCGTTTACACTGAAAGTAATAAAATCAGAATAATTCAGTGTTGCCCTAATTATTGTTTGTTATTGATGTTTTAATCAGTTTACTTGTCCGGTCGGGCAAGTGAAATTGTCCCGGACAAGCGTTAATGTCGAGCCCTGAATACAGAATTTAATGGATTTCACAGGTCCCTAGTTTTGTAACCCCATGAGGGTAAGTAAATGATGACAGAATATATATTTTTGGGGGGGGGATTGGAATGGCATGAGAGTGAGTAAGTTTTCATTTTGGCTTGAACCATTCTTTTAAAGATGCAGCAGGAAAACAATGGTCTGTTTAATAGTTATAATAAGCTACACTGAATAAATAGTTTTATTGTAAACTGGAGTAACATTGTAAGTGGGCCTCAGAGAAATAAAAAAACATAAATATGTATGCTTTGACAATATAGTTTACTACTCTTCTTTAGGCTGCTTGTATTTGACTAGCCTTGTGGCAACTTGACGCATTCATTTAGAATGTGCAGTGACAGGTGTGCATTTATCTGCATTTTACAACAGCTTTCCGTATCAGAATTCAGTGCCAAAACTCTCAGTTTTATAATGAGCATTCTGACATAGGCCTCATACAGTAATTAACCCCCCATAGCACCCGAACAAAGCCCTGTGAATGCCCCCTGGGCCAGCAGAGGGTGTGCAGCATGTGTGTCTGACAGAATGGGGTGATAATGATGTTGGGGAAAGAGCTGCTGAATCTGTCTGCTGCACTGTCTGTTAAAAAGTGAATCTCTCCAGGGTTCCTTAAAGCATCAGTATATAGATGGTTTCTAAAGAATCATAACACTTAAAAAGCTTCTTTAAAGACATCAGAATGTGAAGTTTTATTGTTAAGATGTATTATCCGTTAGAGCTTCTCTGTGCCTTTCCGGGATGCGCATACACATACTGTGCAGCAAAATTTATTTTACTCTTTGTCCATTGGCTTTTCTTTAAAATCATCAAATGCGTTTAGCACATTAAAGTGCCTCTTAAAAGTAGTAAGAGGGGAAAAGGATATTCATTTGTCTGCTCACTGCATTACTGTAATTAGGAATGTTGTGAAAGCTGACATTATTAACAGTGCCACATAAAATAAGCAGTTACAAGCAGCCCTGGCTGCCCTAGCTTTGAAGCCTTAAAATAAGATTTAATAGGAAGTGTGTTTGCAAACAAGCTATTAAATGATAATTTAGATTTTATAAAACATGTACCCTATCTGCTGTATGTCCCTATGTTTCATTGAAATGATCATTTTAATTGACAATTAAAACATTTCAATTCATTTAATTAAATGTGAGAAATATATTTATGTTAAGCAATCTTTCAGCTCGTTTTGAAATTATATGAAAGTTTCTGTAACAATAAATGTAAATGTTGACAGTGTCAACACAAACACACTGGAAAAATTACTTTTTACAAGGTTTTTGAATTGATGCTTTTTTTTTTTTTGAATTGATGCTTTTTTGAATTTTGAAATAATATTTAGTGCTGTTCAAAGGTTTGAGATCAGTAAGATGTTTAATGTTTTTAAAAGAAGTTTCTTCTGCTTGTCAAGGCTGCATTATTAAAAAATACAGAAAGTTTTTAGTTTTCTGTTTTAATATGCTTTAAAATATAATTTATTCCTGTGCTCAAAGCTGAATTTTCAGCATCATTACCCCAGTCTTCAGTGTCACTTGATCTCTCAGGAAGCATTCGAATACGCTGATTTATTATTAGAATTATCAATGTTGGCAAGAGTTTTGTGCTGACTTTTTTTTTTTGGAACTTGTGATACTTTTTTCAGGATTCTTTGATGAATAAAAATTTAAACAGAACAAGATTTATTCAAAATATAAATCTTTTCTTACAAATAAAGTCTTTGCTATCAACTTATTCATCAATGTAACACATCCTTGCTGAATAAAAGAATTAATTTATTAAAAAAAAACTTTGAACAGTAGTGAAAATTAAGAAATCATATGTCTCAAACATTTTAAGCAGCACAACACTGATTATAAATCAGCATATTTAAAGGATTTCTGAAGTATTATTTGACACCTTGAATACTGTAGTAATGATTCTGAAAATTTAGCTTTGATTATAGGAAAAAATCTAATTTTAATGTCTATTAAATGTAATTTTCTTCGGTAGTTTTGATAAAACAAACACAGCATTTGATGAGCACAAGAAAAATCGTACTGATCCCAAACTTTTGAACACCAGTGTAGGTGTATGCTGCTGTAAGTTGTGAAATAACTTGTATTTTTATTAGTCTGCTTTGGTTTTTTTTATTAGTCTGATATGCCCCTGTGATTGATTGCTTTGTCTGGTCGACTGGTTGGCAGATAGTTCGGTCTTTGTCAGGGTGTTATTACTCGTCAGGGTGTTTTTAACTGTCCCCGTGAACCGAGACTTGAATTAGTCAGTTTATGAGGAATTCATAATGACTCATGAGGTGCATTTGAGTGAAAGTAATTACAAACAAACACTAAGAGCTCATATAACAACCACAACAGTACAGCAGCCCGGGCGTCTGTGACGACAGGTGTCAACCTCAGGTCTGCACGTTTGTACAAAGACGCCACTGAGCTTTCTGATATAAAGAGATTCCGTTTTTTTTTTCTGAATAGCCTGGAGGTTGAATAGATCTTTATCGCTTCAGTCATTTACAATTAGTTGAAGTTAAGGGCAACCATTTAATTTTCCTTTAAATCTGTCTTTATCTTCCCATCAGAGCATGTGCTGACGTGAACACTTTCACTCCATCGGCACGCGGAAAGTCCCGCTTTCAATGTCAAATTCTCGCACTCGGTAATCACCTGTTAAACATGATGTAATTAATCTTGATACTAGATAAGACCTTTCTTTGCTTTATCCAAAGGGGCACAGGTATGCCCTTTACAAGCACGAGGACCACATTTGACATACGTAAATATGCAATTGTGTGGCATATTTTATAATTTAATGTTAATTTAATGTTGCACTGCTAGAAAATAACTAAATTACTAATAAAAATGTAACTCTATTTAGACCTGTTTCAGTTTCATATGGCCAAAATGACAAACTTCATATAAAAAGAATCGAAAAATAAAACTGCTCGTTTAATATTTAGTTTGACCTTTTTTAATGTTTTGTTAAGTAGCTCATTTCACTTTTCCTGTGAGGCTTTATGTTGTACCTTATTATGGAAAGTTCCTTGTGTTTTATTTTAGTTCGTCTTTTGACTTCTTTTCATGTGGAATCAAACATAAAGAAAGAGACAGACAGTGTGGGGCTGTTTTATATGTTTTTCTGTTCTTATCACTTCAGATGGTTTGGTTATCAATAGTCTGTCCACCATGCGTGACCCGCTGGCAGCAGCTGGAGAGAACAGAACAAACAGGCCTCTCATTTCAGCCTTTTTATCCGATCTGTCAGCTGCTGTTAGGAACAATCGCTTTATTTTTCTAGTAATTATCTTCCAACGGTAGTTTAGACCTGGAGGGGTGTTAAATATAACATGTCTACCAATTTCACATTCAGCAATTTATTCTTTTATTTATTTATTTGCATTCAAATTGATTAATAATTGTGCATTCAGTATACATACTGTATATTGAATTATTTTAAATGAGCTTTTATTATTATTTCTATTTTTTTTTTTAAGATTTTAGTCATTTTGTTTGGTACTTTTGTTGTTTTTATCTTTTTTTAAACTATTTTTTTGTTATTTTTATTTTTTTATTTGTTTATTTTTTGTTAAGAATTGTGTTTATTGTATTTTTCATCTTTTCCCCCAATTTTTCAGTAGGCCTTTTTAGTATTTTTATTTTTTTTATTTTATAATTTGAGTACTTACTATTCTTTTAAATTGTATATTTATTATTTATATGTATGTAATTACATTTTGAATTAGCATTTATTTTAGTATTTTCTTTGTTTATTTTCGTTTTAGTTCAATTTTTATTAATTTAGTTTTTTGTTATTTTTTTGTTATAGTTTTTATTGTCAATAATTGTATTCATTGTATTTCTTTTTTTATTTCAGTTTTTCAGTATTTTGTTTAGTAATTTTGGTACTTATTTTGGTTAGTTTTCAATGCAACATTTCTAATTTTTGTATATAATCCTTGTATTCTAATAATGTATTCATATTATTTATTTATTAATTTATTCATATTGAATGATTTTGAATTAGCTTCATTTTTGTCTTCTTTATTCATTTATTCATTAAAATTAATATTTTAGAACTTAATTAGTTGCCGCTGCAACATATCCAAATTTTAAGTTTGTTAGTTAGATTTTTATTTAGATTACTGAAAACGTTTTTATAGTTTTAAAACTAAGAATGGGATAGTTATTTTAGTATATAATCCTTGTATACTATTAATGTACTTCATATATTGAATTATTTTGAATTAGCTTAATTTTTGTATTTTCTTTATTTATTTTAATTTAATAATTTTTAGTTTTTTTAGTTTTTAAATAATTGTATTCATTATATATTTTTTCAGTAGTCTTTTTTAATTCTTTTTTTTTGTAATTTTAGTACCTATTTTAGTTAGTTGCCAATGCAACATTTCTAATTTTAGTACATAATCTACTCTTATTGTATTTATTCATGTATTGAATTAATTAGAATTAGCTTTTATTTTTGTATTTTCTTTGTTAATTTTAGTAATTTTGTTTTGTGCTTTTTGTTAGTTTTAGTTTTTAAATAATTGTATTTCATTTGTATGTTTTTGTTCATTTTCATTTTAGTTGAATTTTCAGTAATTTTGTTTTGCTTTTTGTTAATTTTAGTTTTTTAAATAATTGTATAATTGTTTCCTGTTATTTTTACATTTTTCAGTAGCTTTTTTTTATTTATTTTTTATTTTTTAATAATTGTAGTACTTATTTTAGTTAGTTTCGAATGCAACATTTCAAATTTTTGCATATAATCCTTATATACTATTAATGTATTTATTCATATATGGAATTATTTTGAATTAGCTTTATTTTTGTAGTTTCTTTTTAATTTTAAGTATTTATTTATTTATTTTTTCAAAATTTCAGTAGGTTATTTTCAGTAATTTTAGTACTATTTATAATATATACTATTTTTAGTACTATATGTAATATTTAGATTTTTATTTAGAATAGTTTCATTTTAAAATAACACTGAGATAGAGACCAAAAATGAAAATTCTGTAATTTACATTTACATTAATTTAGTCAATGTATTGTTTATTGTCTCCCATAGGAAAAAATTGACCTTGCTCCAAACCTGTATGAATTTTTTTTTTTATTTTTTGGTCCATGCAATGAAAGTAAATAAGGTCTAATGACATTGATTTGGAAAAAAAAATCAATATACCTTATTTTTTGTTTCACAGAAGAAAGAAAGTCAGGTTTGGAATGGCGTGAGGGTGAGTAAATGATGACAGTTTTTGTTTTTGTGTGACCTGCTTTTTGTTTGACACAAATTTAGCACATAAAACACTTTAATCACCAGCACTTGGACACTAATGAAAATGACCTCTCTACTGCACTGAAGTCATCGGCATCCACTTTGAACTCATGTGACTTCAGTCAGTTAAAAAGTGTTTTCATAAGCATGAATTTACATAGCCTACCTTTATCGTTCACCTCGTGGGCAAACGCGTTTGAGTGCGGCTGCGTGTGTGCATACTTGCGGCCGCTTTCTTTTAAGAGCCGAATACCATTAAAAGGCAGTTACAAACAGATCCTCATCTCAAAAACACGCAAAACGGTTACTTAGCCGGTGTGTGTAATGACTTGTTGGATTCCACTTCTGTTGATTGTTGCCATTCTGTTTAGCCTTGAAGTTAGATGCCTGTGCCCGCACACAAACACATCGAGGAATGCGGCTGTATGAATATTATGGAGGTATGGCGGTTCAGGAGGAGTCATGGGGGAAATATGCAGCTCTCTGATGCTTGTTTAATGTGTTGAGGAAATAAATACAAATGTGTTATTGTGCAAAGAACACCAGGCCTCTTTCTCTCAGTCTGCTTCCTCCTGAGGCTTCACCGTTGCACATCGGATGACCTCAGCGAATCGTCTGATGAATGCCTTATGATGTTTTAAAGCGTGAATTTTGTTCGCTAGGCTTGAACCATGTCTAATAAAATTCTAAGTATGCGTTATCGACAATTATCGACAGCAACTGCTGACCTCTCGAGGCCCGGAAAGTTTGAGTGAGCTTAAGGTGGTTCTGTGTACACTGTCACACAGTAACCTAGATAAACAGAAGAAAGAATTTCTCGCTTGTATCACTAATATGTGCAAAGGAACTGACACGAACCTCTTTGTGCTTGTGCACTTTCATGTTTGCATCGGCAGACTTGCTCAGGGGCACGCTTTGAAAACACAGAGTAAGTCTTATATCTAGTGTGCAGTCATGTTTTCACACAGTATCACTACAATTCAGCAAGTGATTTATTTCCCTTTGAGGAATGAATTTCAAATGAAGTTTGAATGAGCTTGCTTGCACAGGCTCTGGGACTGTATGGATACATTGCCGGCTTCCTTTGTTGTTTGTGGTAGATTTGCCCAGCTAAGCGTACTGTGTGTGTTAGCTTGTCCAACCAGTTCACCCGTCTGTTTAATCTTAAGTCTTATCATGAAATATTATCTCACTTTTTTTCACTGTTATAGATCTGTTATAATTCTCTTTACCTGCTACTGTATGCTAATCCAAACATTAGTAATGATATTGTGTAAATATGTACAGTCATATGACAGTTTAGTGTGTATAACCATATGTTTGATGTTGGTTCTTTTTGTAGTTTTAACTTGTATTGCGTATTTTCAGTTAAGTGGTATTCCTAGAAATAAACAACGATATAAGATATAACTTTATTTCTTATAATAAGTTTGTTAAAGTTTTTTTTTATATATATAATTCAAAAGTTTGCAGTCACTTTTTAATGTTCTTGAAAGAAGTCTCTTATGCTCAGCCAAGACTGCTTTTGATAAAAAAATATGTAAAAACATTCATTATGAAATATTATTAGAATTTAAAATAGCATTTTTTTATATATATATTTTTACGTTTTAATTATTCCTGTGATGCAAAGCTGAATTTTCATTTGTAAATTTGTAATATTATGATTTGGTACTCTTAAGATTTCTTATTATTATCAATATTGACAAGAGTTGTGCTGCCTAATATTTTTGTGGAACCCATGATACATTTTTATTTTAGGATTCTTTGAATGTTTTCCTCATAGGTCCACATATGTTACAAAATTGGATTTGATCTGATTTCGTTTTGTTAAATTTAACTGTATTAACTGAATGTTATCCTCAGAGGTCCACATATTTCATTTAATTTCATTTAATTTCATTTAATTTTCTTTTGAACGTTTTTCTGAATGTTTTCCCCAGAGGTCCACATATTTTATTTTATTTTATTTTTAATGTTTTGCTAAATGTTTTCCTCAGAGGTCTACATAATTTAATTTAATTTAATTTAATTTAATTTAATTTAATTTAATTTAATTTAATTTAATTTATTTTGTTTTGAATGTTTTTCTTAATGTTTTCCTCGGGTCCACATATTTTTATTTTATTTTATTTTATTTTTAATGTTTTTCTGAATGTTTTTCTCAGAGGTCAACATATTTTATTTTTGTTTTTCTAAATGTTTTCCTCAGAGGTTGACATATTTATTTTATTTTATTTTATTTTATCATTTAAACTGCTTGTGTAATTGTTTTATCTTAAATACATTGACCCATACATGACCAATACAGTGTGCACTGGTCCATCCTACATTAACAGCTTCTTTGCAAAGCCTGAATCACATTGTGACTGTACCACAAAACAATCTGTGCCGCATAAACTAAGATCAAACCGAGATGACCTTGTTACAAATAAACTTCAGCCGCACTTTCCTAACGTTAAGATTCTTCAGAAAGATATGAGATATGAGATGTCGGTGCTGTAACGTAAGTTTACCAAAAGTCCTGTTTTTTTACTCTTTGACACGCTTTATTCTGCACTTCTGGGAGACACATTAACATCATAGTTCATGCTGGAAAAAAAGGAAAGAAAAATGGAATATGAAAAGCAGCATGAAATCCTTCATCCAATCCTACTAATTATCCTGACATGAGGAGGAACATAGCAGGATAATGACAGTGTGCGTTTTGATCTTTGTGATTGTGTCTGTTGTGTGTGTTATGAAGACTGGAGTCTGTCCAGAGAAAACAGGATTATGGTCCAGTCTCTATGGGATGTTAGTCACACATGCTGGAATCAGTCAGAACCGGCGCTGAAACTTTGGGCTGTTTCCCATTGGGCGAGTTCAGCGGAGTGTGTGTTTCTAAGCGAAACTCACAATGATCTTCTGTATGTGTGTTACATGTGAGGTTTTGAGAGGCGCGTTGAGGCGTGTTTCTGTGCCATCTGTGGGTTCTGTTGTAATTAACATGTCAGATCTCTCTCTCGTGTTCAGTCTAGCTCGTTGTGTGTGTGTACTCATATGTGGTAATTAAATGTTTTCTCACTGGATGAGTGTGTGTATGAGTGATAATTTAGATGTCGTGCGGTACACATAAGCAGCAGTCATTTATGTGTTGCTGTGAGTTTGTCTTTAATCATTGATGAGCGCGTTTGTGTGCAGCTTTAGTAAACTTTGAGCTCTCCTAAAGCGATAATTCACCCCAAAACTAAATTGTCATCGTTTACTCATCTTCATGTCATTCCAGAAACCAAACCTGTATGACTTCTTTCTTCCCTAGAACAGAACATGAAAGGAGTTTTTCTTTTCTTTTTTTTCTCTGAAGAGCGCAGATATAGTCAAGCACAAAAATCATCCTGAACAGCTTATGAAAGTCGTTTTTTTTTGGGTCCCACTTTATATTAGGTGGCCTTAACTACTATGTACTTGAATCAAAAAATAAGTACAATGTACTTTTTGTGTTCAGATTTTATTGCAAAACACTTTTGCTACTATTGAGGTGGGTTATGAGTAAAGTTAGAGACAGGTTTGGTGCTATGGGTAGGTTTAAGGGTGAGTTAAGAAATTAATTACAGATGTAATTACATGCAGACATTTTTTTTAAATATGAGTACAATGTAAAACCATGTATTTAATATAAAGTGGGACCTTTTTTGAGCTACATTTAAAATGTTCTGAAGTAGCGATGCGCTTTATGTTAACCATATTGGTTAATAGCTATTATTAGAGTTCTTTTTTAGATTTGGTTGATATTGTATATTTAACTATGCCTGCTCATTTTTATCATATTTTTACAGTTAGATTAATCAAAGAGTAAAATTTAGTCTTTAACAACACGCAATTTAATAATGGTAATTTAATAATGTTATTAAATGTAATCTTTGAAATTAATGTCCTTATTTCATTTTGTACATTTATATGGATTTTTATGGATGTAACGATTTGCTCAACTCATGATGCGGTACAATGCACAATGTTTTCATTACACTTTTACACTCATTTTTTTTTTTTTACAAAATAAGACTTAAGACAAAATCTAAATGGAAAAAAAGTCATTTTTATTATTTCTCAGACAAAATGCTACACATTTCTTTGTGTAATTGAAATATGTCAAATACAAGTACTAAATTGAAATTCTTAAATTTCAAATAAAATGAATGAATAATACAAATAAACAAAAACAAACAAACAAAAATACCCTAAGGCTTTGCCTTTGCTCTTTCCATATAAAATTAGAGGCCACCACTGCATTTTAATCATGATTCCAAAAAAAAAAAAAATATATATATATATATATATATATATATTTATAAGAAAAAATGTATACAAGGTGTAAATATATATACATATAAATATTTTATATATATATATATATATATATACACTACCGTTCAAAAGTTTGGGGTCAGTAAGACTTTTTACTAGCTTTTTTTTTAATGAAGTCAAGGCTGCATTTATTTTATCAAAAAAAAAAAACAGAAAATAAACTGTAATATTACAAAATGTTATTACAATAGAAAATTGTTTTTTTATTTTCATATACTTTAAAATATAATTTATTCCTGTGATGCAATGCTGATTTTTCATCAGCTGTTACTCAGTTTCCCAGGCTTAAGTGTCACATGTTCTCTCAGAAATCATTCTGATATTCTGAATTATTAGTAGAATTATCAGTTTTGAAAACAGTTGTGCTGCCAATGTTTTTTTTTTTTTTTTTGAACCTGTATTATTTTCACATTTATTCAAACTATAAATCTTTTCTAGCAATGTAAATCTATTATGTCACTTTTTATTAATGTAACAATTTATTCATTTCTTTCAAAAAAAAAAGAATGAATAAACATTTACTGACCCCAAACTTTTGAACGGTAGTGTACATGTACATAATAAATATACAAAATAAACACACATATAGTATGGAAATATAAACTTTTATTTTGGATGCAATTAATCACGATATATATATATATATATATATATGTATATATATATCATTAATACAATAAAAATAAATAAAATGAATAGATAGAAAATAGATGTACAATTTTGAGGTTTGAAGCAAAAAAACAGTTTTTTTAACCAAATTCAGTTTATTTCTTTTTCCCCAAATTTCGTTTTTTCCATTTCATCCTAAATTTATTTACAATTTATGACATTCCACATTCCATAGCAACATGGAAATTAAAGGGCCCTATGGAGGCCAAATCATTATTAAATTGCACTATTAATTAAGTCCTTCATGCCTAAATCCACTTGTAGCATTTAAAATGTTTAATTTTAGTTTTTAATCTTTTATGTTAGACAACATTTTATAGCCCTTTTATGTTAGCCTTTAAGTTATGACTTATATTTGATTGTGTTCCTCACATCACTTCAGAGGACTTGGATTGTAGTACACAACTACAAAATAAAATCATACTGTTTAGGAACGACGTTTCAGAGTGAGTAAATACAAACAGAATGTTGATATTTGGCTGAACTGTCTCTTCAAATTCTCTCAAGTGAGTCGGTGTGTTTGAGTACTTTTACTGTCAGTCGCTGTCAAGGTTTCAGATGTAGACGTTAATGCTTAAAGCTGCGGGTTTGTAGTCAGATTGTCATGCGGAGACGATTTCTCCTTCTAATCTTCGTCCGGCCAGGTGTTACCTCAGTAATCTCTGTCTCTGAGAGCGTGATATATCGGTAAAGCTCTCTTTTAACTACAGCAACTGTGGAACTGGGAGTAACTAGCTGTCATAGTTTGGCGCATTATGAATGCTTTAGCCCTGGCCTAATAACTAGCTGTCAGAGTTGACCACCGGTATTAAGAGATCTGGCTACGACAGCGACTTTAGAGTTTTTGCACTGAATTATGGAGTCTGTAATAGTAACTGTGTGTATCTTGGGGCAGAAAATCCCCTTATTGACTTACAAGATGTCAGAACACAGGAGATTTGTTAAAAGTTTGAAAGCGCCAACAAAAACCAAAAGAAACTTGGTACTGCTGTGTTTTGGCCATTTCTATTTAGTTTATACTGGGCGGATTTTTATTTGAATGTCATGTACTAATATTATGAATTCATCATTTTAAATAGTCATACTTATTAGTGTACAATAAGATCCTCAAAAAACTGTGTGATGTTATCATGCTGGCCCGCGGGCAAGTTTTACTCCACTCACGAAGAGCAATATCTAGCTGATGAAATATCTCAGAGTGGAGCTAAACTAGAAAGACTATATTCAATATAGACATTTTAATGACTTTTGTGTGGCTTTTCAAGTTTGTACTTATTTTAGGTGCTTAGGTTTTCTATGACCGTGGGAACCGTGTGGATTATTTCAGATGCGTTACATCAGTACGATTGTATTATGAGTTCTCCTGCTTCCTTATTTTGCCAGAAAATGAGGCGAGAGGTTTGATATTTATCTCCATTCACAGATGTACACAAAAACTCAAGAGGCTTCCTGCTTTGAAGTGCTTATCTCTGACCACAAACACAAAGAGCGCAGTGTTGCGGATCTGGGTGATTTTATTCTCGCCGACGTGAGAGAGGTATGGAATAAAAGCAATGAGGAAAAGGAGAATAGTGACAGTGTTCATCTGATAAAATTTATTTCTGTGAAGAATGCGCTGTTCGTGAGAGGACTCAAAGAGAGTGTCTTTACAAATTTGTCGTATTTTCTCTCTTATCTGTTTGTTTAAATCTATTATGCTCTGCTAAATATAAAAAAGACCAAGGTATAAAAGCATATCTTGTTTTGTAGCCTTTTGACCCTGAAGTGCTTGTCTTATTTGACAGTAACAGGACTCTGCATCACCCCAATCCTGTTGCGTTTCTGTATTGTCAGCAGAAATATGTCAAGACATGTCTAGTCACATTTGCTATTCAAATATTGTAAGGGAGAAACTGAGTGTAAACACTTTGATGCTTTAAATAAAATTGCTTTGTTTGTTTGAGCAACCAAACAAGCTGACATGTTAGCTTCTGACTTTACCAGTAGCGCCGGTTTGTGGCTTATTTTTACAGTTGCACTGTACTTTTCCCTAATGTTCATTTTAAATATGTTTTAAATTTGTTTAGAAATAATAATAATCATCATCATACAAATTAATATTATTGTTGTTCTTGTGTTATAGTCCTAGTGAGATATAAAGAAGCACAGCTTTTCCTTCTCTCTTTTTTTTATTGTCATAATAGTTACTTTAAATTATTTTCTTATACCATGTAGCACTACATTTTCATCCACAGAACCCAACTCTTAGACTCTTTTCGACTGCATATTTCAATAATCATTTTAAAGTAATAAATGCAATATGTAGGGCCCTATAAATCCATTCGAATTTTTCCCAAATTCAGTTTTATTTTTTCCAAAATCCACTTTTTTCCTTTTTTTTTAGTTAGAATAAAAAGCATGTCTAATTGATTGAAATTATGAAACGTACACAGTTTAACAGCAATTTATTAAAAGTTTAACAAAATGAAATTTTTAAGGTCCTATGATATACGTTTAAATTTTTTCCTTTTAGTTTTTCTAGACTCTCCTTTAATGATCAAATTACATTTTATTAATAAAAAAGCATGTCTACTTAATTGAAATTAAGAAATGTACACAATTTAACAGCAATTTATTAAAAGTTAAACAAAAATGACATTTTCAAGGTCCTATGAAATGTTTTTTACCCCCCAAATTCAGTTGTATTTTTTTTCCAAATTCCATTTTTTTTCTGTTTAAATTTTTCTAGACTCTTTTTTTTAACCACTAAATTAGATGTTGTTAATCAAAAAGCATGTCTTATTAATTGAATTATGAAATGTACACAATTTAACAACAATTTTTTAAAAGTTAAACAAAAATGACATTTTTAAGGTCCTATGAAATGTTTTTTACCTCACAAATTCAGTTTTATTTTTTTCAAATTCCGTTTTTTTTTTTTTGTAGACTTTTCTAGGCTTTAATGGTTAAATTACATTTTATTTATCTAAAGCATGTCTAATTAATTGAAATTATGAAACATACACAATTTAACAGCAATTTATTAAAAGTTGAAATGAAAATGAAATTAAGGTCCTATGAAATGTGTTTTTTTTCCTCAAATTCTGTTTTATTTTTATAGTTTTTTTTTTTTAAATTCTGATTTCCATTAATTATCTGGATTATCTGCATTTTAATGCTTTTATTAAATTTTAATCATCAAAAGCATCTCTAAATAATGAATACCTGGTCTTGTCTCTGCGATGCACATGCTCGTTTTCGTCTTCAGCTTCAAAATCGCCCTGCAATGCTGTTTACTTTTTTTTTGTAAAGGGCTTTTTATCTTCTGTATGTTCACTTTGTAAACACTGGGCTGTTACTTCTGCATTGATGTGGGATGATTTTGAAGTTGGGGAAGAAAATGAGATCGGAGTTTTTCAACATACCCTAACTGTATTGACCTGGATCACACAGACTACGCATACACATTGCAGAGATGAGACAAGACAAGCATTTGAGGTTAAAAAGTATATAAATTGTCAATTTGTTTTGAAAATAACCACTAGTTTCGCTAAATAAGACCCTTCTTCCTCGGCTGGGATCGTTTAAGCCCTTTGAAGCTGGATTTAAACTGCATTTTGGAAGTTCAAACTCTGTGGCACCATAGAAATCCAATTATATGGAGAGAAATAATGAAATGTTTTCCTCAAACAACATACTTTCTTTACGACTGAAGAAAGAAAGACATGAACATCTAGGATGACAAAGGGGTGAGTTCATTATCTGTACATTTTTGTTCTGAGAGTGAACTACTCCTTTAAGTGCACTGACCCAGGACACACCACAGAATAGATTTGTGTATATTTGTTTAGAAGTACATCTGTGTGTTGGAATGTCACTGTTTCCATTACCAGCTTACCTAAACATCACACAACAATCCCATCATTAAAAATCAATTCCAACATCACGGGTGACGATTCTCTGTTTAACCTTTGACCTTTCCCACCGCTGTCACCAACATTGCTGGGCACAGTTAGCATCCTGATGATAAGAACTCTCGCACTTAACATTTTTTCAGCAGAATGCCGGGAAAATGGTCGTAGCTGTCAGTTATTTCCTATTCCGTGCTGGTGGGCCACACCGTTGACCTCTGACCTAAGAAACAGATCACATCTGTGAGTTGTTAGAAGGTTATCCAGTGGTTGCGTGTAGGTTATCAGCAAGTTTAGTGCAGAGTGGCAGACAGAAGCCACACACGCTAATGAGAGAGAGAGAGAGAGTTCAGTGCGAGAGTATGTGAGCAATACAGGCAGAAGCTGTGAAGTTTGTTTACATTCACAGTGATGTTCTGTTTTAAACCTAATGAGCTGTCTACATAGGCAGTATTTCACAGCAGCATAACAGAATGATGATTTTACTTTTATGTATTGGTGTTTTGTAACAAAAAATGACATTTTCTAATGAAACATTGTAGAAATATTCCATAGTGTGCTTTTTAATTAATTATATTGTCTCATAAACATCTGATAAGGTCACATTTACCATTGTTGACAAATTTTCGCAGACAAAAATCATTATTTTAACAGGATTACATAGCAGCATGTTAACATCAAACTTCATTGAAATCAATTGCAAGTCCAGTTTGCTGGCCGCAGAGTTACGGCTTATGTCTAAATCAGTCACGTACAAGCTTCCTTGATGTTTAGCGTGCTCCCTTATAAGGTAGATGTCTATGTATGCAGCTTACTAAGAGTTTAAATTTAATTCATAAAGTCATTTCACTGTCTGATTCATGCTTCGTCATCTCCCTTATCTCAATTTTCAGAGCTTTCATAAAGCCTTATCTGTTTTGGCGGTAATTTTTCTTATCCTTCTATTGAGTGAATTGCTCATATGTCTCTCAGAGCATCTCATTGATATCCCACGATGCCACAGCTGCTGCAGTCAGTAGGCGCTAGCAGGTAATCAAACCCTCTTTTGATAATGATAATAACGATCGTAGCTCTGTCATTCTGTTTGTCATGGTAACAATAGCGGCACACAGAGAGGATCTTATCTGTGCGAGCTTCCCATCTAAGCGGAGCGGAACAGAACGTTTATCGTACACATCACACAAAAACATTACACAACTTTGAATGAGGAGTTTATCAGTGCTGTGGAGTGGACTTATCTACAAAGCCACTTGGATTTTGTCAGTTTTAGTTGGAATTGCTAAACAAATGAACAAGAGAGAGATTCAAGAGTCACACATACGTATGGGTAACAATGAAGTCACCTGCCATAAAGGGACACAGAATCTGATGGATCATTGATCGAATCACAAGACTCACTGAAAAGAGTAGAAATACTATATATATTTTTTCTTTTTACCCCAGTTTATATTATTTTCTCATTGTCTGTTGAACCCCTCTCTATTTCCGTCACTAAATGAAAAAAAAAAAAAGTAATTGCTAGTTTTTATCTCACAATTCTGACTTTTTAACACGCAACTGCAAGTTAAGTTAGGATTGTGAGATATAAACTCACAACTAGGGATGAACCGAAATGAAAATTCCTTTTTAACATTCTAGTAGTCATAGCCTACCAACAAAGCACAATTTAGCTTAAAATGAATAAGTTAATAATTATTATCATTATTTTTGTCTTTTGTATTTTATTTTACAGAACAACAGTAAAATTACAATACTAACATTTATGAATGTTGGACTTTATTTTGGCGGAAACCTGACATCAGAAGACATCAGTAGTACTTTTTGTTGACAGCAACAGATTTATGTTTTGAGCGGAGATATTCCTTTGCAATTCTGAGAACATATCAGACTTTAAAACTCACAGTTGAGAGTTTATATCTCATAGTTCTGAGAAATAAGTCAGAATTGCGAGAAAAAGTCAGAATTGTAAGATATAAATGCGCAATTGTGAGAAAGAAGTCAGAATTGTAAATTCTGACTTTATTAAATTTTGACATTATTTCTCGCAACTGTGAGTTAATATCATGCAGTTCTGAGAAAAAAAGTCAGAATTGTGAGTTACCTCGCAATTCTGACGTTATTTCCTCACAATTGTAAGTTTATATCACGCAATTTTGACTTTATTTCAGAGTTGTGGACTCGAGTCGCATGACTCGAGACTTGACTCGGACTCGAGTCACAAATTTGATGACTTGTGACTTGATTGTTGTTATATGGTAATTTCCATTGATCGGCAAATTTTACAGACTGTTGCATTTTACTATTTACAGTAATATTTCTTTGGGGAGTGCTGTTGCCCCAGTAAAGGAGTCTAGAGAGGTCCATGTTAAAATGACCCAAAAAACATTTAAAATGAAGACAAACAGTGCTTTACTTAGTTAATGTGGTGTACTGCACTTCTGGCTAGCACACCTGACTTCATATATTCAC
Source organism: Cirrhinus molitorella (assembly GCA_033026305.1). Taxonomy (NCBI): domain Eukaryota; kingdom Metazoa; phylum Chordata; class Actinopteri; order Cypriniformes; family Cyprinidae; genus Cirrhinus; species Cirrhinus molitorella. Next base: position 21,846,552 of record CM065122.1, on the reverse strand, counting down.
TCAGAATGACCTTGGCATCTGTTATACATACTGTTTGAGAGAAAATAGTGTTATAGTGTTCTCACAGTGTTGTGGGAGTGATGCATCTGGAGGTGAATTGAACGGCTGGTGGTCTGTATTTTTCCCCAACAACTGCTGTTAGCGGAGGGAACAATCCATCGAGACACACACACACGTTCCAAAGCAGATAAACACAAAGGAACTGGAAGAAACTGCTGTGCAATTAGAGTGTCATTGTTGTGTCATTTTAATTCCAGCAGTAAAATTACACAGATTCTTCATTTATCTCATTCTTTCTTCTCTAGCTCTGCAGACGTGGCCAATCGCTCCTTTTCTTTAGTCTGCACAAATCATCCTGTGGTTCTAAAGCAGGATGGGCCCAAATCACAGGGGACGAGCAGCAGATAATGAAGTCAGTCCTCTGTCTCACTGTCTTTCAATCGCCGGTTCAGTTTCTCTCTCTCATGCCTGTTTTCTGCCTTTATTTTTTCACACACTCACTCGTTTAATCCTCTGCTCTGTGATGAAAGTGTTTTTGTCACAGACACACCAAAGAAACTCAAGCACTTTCCTTCTCTCACATTGTGTTTTCTTTTTATCTTTATTTTTTATTCTGTCTCTTTGCACCTAAAGTTAGGGGTTGACTGGCTATAGAGAGCACTGGGACTTTTACATACACTGCTGTTCGAATGTTAGGGGTCAGTAAGATATTTTTAAACACTTTTATTCAGCCAGGATGCATTAAAGGAATAGTTCACTTTCAGAATAAAAAATTCCTGATAATTTGCTCGCCCCCATGTCATCCTAGATGTTCATGTCTTTCTTTCCTCAGTCGAAAAGAAATTAAGTTTTTTGAGGAAAACATTCCAGGATTTTTCTGCGTATACACTCTTAAAAATAAAGGTGCTTCATGATGCCATAGAAGAACCTTTTTTAAATGGTTTCATAAAGAACCTTTAACATCTGAAGAACCTTCCTGTTTCACAAAAGGTTCTTTGTGGCAAAAGAAGGTTCTTCAGATTATAAAAAGGTAAGAAAGAGGTGGTTCTTTACAGAACCTTTGACTGAACGGTTCTTTGTGGAACCAGAAATGGTTCTTCTATGACATCGCTGTGAAGAACCCTTTATTTTTAAGAGTTTAGTGGACTTCATGGAGGATCAGTGGATTGAAGGTCCAAATTGCAGTTTCAGTGCAGCTTCAAAGTGCTCTTCATGATCCCAGATAAGGAATAAGGGTCTTATCTAGTGAAACGATCACTAAAGTCACAACATTTGTGGTTATGATCTTATCTTATCTGAAATGTTGCACATGAATGTGGTCATTTGGTACTTGTAACTTAGTGAAAATGCATCTAGGATGTAAAACATCAAATATAATTAAGTATGTGAACTGATGGATATATCTGGCAGGTCTAATGTAGCTTCAACTCCGGATAATTGAACAGCTTTTCCTGCTGTGAGAGCACAATACTTGGTTATTGTAACGTTTCCTGCTTTATGCACTTGTTTGTTTTACTTTATTAGTTTCTACTTTGGAATGCTGTTTAGTTTTCATTTTCACAGCTGTCATTCAGTTTAACAGGATGAATAATGAGACTTTAACTGTGGGTTTATTCTGGAAAATTTGCAAAATGTGCTCTTTATTTTAATAAATCCCAGGTAGCGTCCAATTACAAGACACAGTTCCCATGAAACCAGTTGTTACAGAAATGTTTGATTCAGTCAGTGTGGAAGAACTTGACTGGTCTGCATAAAGCCAAGTCCTAATCCCAGCTGAATACCTCTGATGTGACTTTAAATGCAGACCTTGAGCCAAAAACTCAGACCAAACACCAGTGATTTGTGCGTATGGGTACAGTGATTTTAGACACTTCCAAAACTGAAGCAACAGAGATGGAAATAAAAATGTTAAATGCATGAATTATGCTTCCATATTTGTTGCTACAGTTTTGGAAGTTCCTTTTTCTGTCCCAGTACTTTTGTCCATATAGTGTATGTACAGTTTATTTTGTTGTGTTGAGTTTTTGGCTCAAGGTCTGCATTTAAACTCACACCAGAGGTGTTCAGCAGAGATTAGAACTTGGCTTATTAAATCTATTGTTTTTTCTTTATTTTTACCAAAGCATTCCATTTTGTTGATATTGTGATGCAAATAAAATTAGAACCATTACAGTTTCAAATGATATATTACGCTTACCTTTATGACCAAATTTACGGCGTATTTTAATTTGTTCATAAGTGATTGCACTGGCGCCTCCAAGTCCTGCAAAGTGCAATTAGCTTCCACTCTCCAACAAACGATTGTATGCGCATAATAGCATGCATTTATCTAAGTGATATGTTTAAAATAATATTGTGATATACTTGAAGATTTTGTTTTAGGAAAGTCGTGATGATTTGATAAGGCAAAATTGATCAAACATAGGCTGTGACCTACACACTGCCTGCTGCCTGGTCCATAGCCAACTAAAAATCTGCCACCATCACAGCCCTATTAGATCAATAATGGCTATTTCAGATAATATTTAAATCTTTAACCATTTTGACATTGTCTCCCAGTTTACAAAAGTGGTCAGTCTACATCTATGATTATTGGGTATTAATTAAGTATTAATGTAAGGATTCAAAAATAATTAACTTTGCTTAATAAAATAACTAATTGAACCGAAATTTGTAATGTAAAAATATCACAAAGAACTACAGTTCCTGGTTTAGTTTTGCAGTTCAGTAAAATGATTCCTTAAATCAGCTAAGGCCTGGAATACATAATTGTGTGTACTTATTGAGAGAGGAAGTGATTCATTTTCTTTCGCTAACTGTGTGTGTCCTGTTTAGTGCGTTCAGAAAGCCATTTTAAAATGGCAGAGTAATGGCTGATAATGCACTTTTGTTATTAGCGGTTAAATAAGGCATTTTGTTATTTGTGGTTGAACAGGCACCATGAAATAACGCTGAGCGCACAAACACATGATTAATGATGTGGAAGGCGCAGGAGGAATATTCTTTCCTACTTCCCTCTGTTTTGACAACGGGTTTCTGAGCCGTTCTGCAGGTATATTGCAGTCCCTTTAGTTGCAGCGTTTCAAATTTTTCCCAGCATCATCCGAGGCAGTTACATTACCCCATCTCGATGTCCCGATGGCAGTACATGTTCTTTCTGAGTGACATGTTTATTGGAAGAGGAACCCGAGTCACACACAAACACTCTTTACATTCTTTTCCAGTCCAACACACACAAACATATTAGACGCCTCGTCTCGCTCTGTGTGTACATTCATGTTTAATGAGTGTATTTACTGTCCTGCTTGCATAAATATTCAAACATCATTGATATGGTCGCATATAAGTCTTGTTTGAGCTTTGTAATTACACACATTACACATCGCAAATAATGTAGCTGTTTTCCAGGGAGCTTGATGAACTTTAACCCCTAACTGCGGTTCTCAGACATGACAGCAGGAAGAAACATAATGAACCTCTTTAGCAAAAAAATGTATGAGTTTTATTTCCTGAAATATGTGAGAATATAGTTATAGTGTTGTTGACAGGCTAGTGCAGCGCTCTTGAAACCCCACTAATTCACTACTGCAACTTTCATAAAAATGAATAAATGACACTCTCTGTCACCTCCATCCCGTCTTTCATCTCTCTGTTTTCTTTGATGTCATTTCCTCTGTTTCTCATCCTCCTCTACAGCCTTATGTGCGATTCCCTCTCAAGGGGTGTTCGCTCTGACAGCGATTTGTAGTGACAAAATGACTGGAAGTCATTTATTTTCAAAGAGGCTTGAGACGGTTGATGATGTTATGAGGGCGTGTCCGGTGTCATGATAAAACTTTATGCTAATGAGCAGTTACCCAGTGTGAATCTCTTGTGAGCTCTAGTGTCTGTTTGTAGTTAAGTGGAGGATGGTATAGGGAGGTTAAAGCGGAGGTGGTCGAGGAAATGAAGTTAATATTGCTAACATATCCCACAGGGCTATATTTAAATTATTTGCAAAATCAGAGAGGTTTTAGTTGAGTTGGTAATTGCTGTTCTTGTTGTGAGGTATATACAGTGGTGGGCAAAATTATTAGAACAGTAGTATTTTCACCAGCTAAAATGGTTTTAAATAAGTTTTTCCTATCTTTTGCTGTAGTGTGTCAGTAGGAAATGTCAGTTTACATTTACAAACATTCATTTTGCTATTAAGTGTAATAATCCAGTGAGATTTTTGTTTGCTCAAGGAGTCTGACAACAGCCAGTGCTTCACACAGAGATCTGATCTCATCATCATCCAGAAACAGAACAAACTCAGAAAGACTAAATAAAGAAAAACTGTGGCGACATCTCCAAGATGCTTCAAGAGAACTACCTGCAAAGCTATCTAAAAAATGTCCATGTGCAAGCAAAAGCTGCTTTAAACGCAAAGGATGGTCACAACAAATGTTGATTTAATTTAGTTAATATAAGTTAATCGATAAAGAAAATCTATTTATGACATTATTTTTGACGTTCTCACTTTACAGCAACTTTACACAATTGCCTAAAACTTTTAACAGTACTGTAGCTTTGCAGTTAGGTTTCTTGAAGCATCTTGCCACAGTTCTTCTGGATTTAGTCTGTTCTGTTTCTTCATGTCACTCCAGACAGACATGATGATGATGAGGTCTCTGGTGTCAGACTCATTGTGCAAACATAAATCACCCTGGATTATTACAATTAATGGCAAAATGAATGTTTGTAAATGTAAACTGATATTTCCCACTGACACACTACAGCAAAATATAAAATTAACTGACTTAAAACCATTTTTTAGCTGGTGAAAATACTATTGTTCTGATCATTTTGCCTACCACTGTACATGAAAAATTTGGATGTCAAACTTTTGAATTGTTATGTTGAATGACGTCCCTTATGCCCACCAAAGCTGCATTTACCTGATCAAATATACTCTAGAACGGTTATATTGTAATATAAGATTATAATTTCAAACAGCTGTTTTTGTATTATAATTCTAATGTCTAATTCCTGTGATGGCAATGCTGAATTTTCAGCTGTTATTACTTGAGTCTTCAGTGTCACATATGATCCTTCAGAAATTCTTCTAATATGCGGATATGCTGTTTTAGATTTAGATTAATCAATGCTGAAAACAGTTATTTTATTTAACCTTGATATTTTTTTCAGTATTCTTTGATAAATAGAAGTTCAAAAGCATCTCTTTTAACATTATGAATGTTTTACTGTCACTTTTAATCAATTTAATGCATCCTTGCTGAGTGAAAGGGCAAAAAAATCAAACTGGTTTTGAACAGTAGCGTACATAAACACTTTCAGTTCCAGAAAATTGCTTTTTAATGGGAACAAAACAGACTTGTTGTTAACAGAAGAAGGCTACATTCTATTTGTAAACAGGTTCTCACATACACCTAGCTGTGCAGTTTAGACCCTTGGTGGGTTCATTTTATCCACTTAGCGTCACCAAATATATTATCAAAAATACTAGCCCCTTTTACACATACAGTCTTACCAGTAAATTACCGTTAATTGATCATGTGTGAACAGGACCTTTCAAACAAGTTGTAACAGTAAATTACCGGTAATGTGCTCTTTGTAAATGCAGAATGAAATGACCAGAATGTGTATGTACGAGTTCAAAACACGCTGGCGTAAGATGTCTACTCTGGGACAATTATAACATTCTGGCACAATTGACCCTTGGCAAACAGCTTGATTGACAAGTGATCTGATCAATCATAATTCCGTAACTATTAAATTTTGAAAAATGGTGTGTGCCGACATTTCCGTGGTTGAAAAAATATATGTTCTGATGTTCATTCATGTTTATTTCATAGTTTAAGTGAATGACAAAAGACGATCTGTTCACGTGTTGATTGATCCAGTAAGTCAATACAGTGATCTGTCACAACACATTAAAGAACCACAAAATGGTATTTATTAATAAATTAATATTTTAAAGCTGAGACCTTGTTTCATACCAGAAGTATCCTGCTCTATCTTGTCTGTTGGCCTGTTGTCAGTTTCCTCTTTGTTCCGAAATGTATTTTTCACTGCGTGAAAACATGATGTGTACTGTGAGAGCGGCATTGTTTGTTCGACATAACAATAGTAAAGAAGGAAGGCGGGCTTTTGCGAAAGGTCAGTTATGCAATTACTACGTGAAGTTGTCTAATACGATGTCTCTGGGCCAAAAGCCACAATAATGAAAACATCAACAAATATATATACCCCTCAATGTTTACTAACACAACACCATGAGGCATAGCCTTTCTGGTTAATGATGTCACAGAATTTGCTGGTATTTTGAAACTGATGTGTGAATGGTGCTTTACTGGTGAAAAGATGGAATGTCTTGTCCTGAGTGAACAGCACAGTTTTGTATTTACTGGTAAAATCTTAATTTTATAACAATTTACTGGTGTTACTGTGTGAAACGGGCTAATGATAGTCTCAAGTACCAAATATTCACAGTGTTTACACTGTGAATGATTTAAAGTACCACACACTCATTTGAGATAGGAGAACGTTTTTTAGCATCCAAAAATGACACGACTTTAAATAACTCCATTATAACACCTCGGCACAGGTGAGAATGTAAGCAGTGAGAAAGAAATTCAGCTTTCAGGTGTAGGAGTTAATTTTAGCAGTGCAGTGTGACGCTTTTCCCAACGTTATGTGAAGTTTCACTCATCGGCTGAAAAGCTCCTCGTCGCTGACTCCCATGAGCACCTGGGTTAGATGACAATCTTTATTTATCTGTCTTGCAGGAAGTGTGTTTTCCTACAGGAGAGAAGTGTGTGTGATGGACAGGTGATTATTTGAGGAGCAGCTTGTGTCAGTCTCTCGATTGCGAATGCCAAATATTTACGTCTGTGGCGGACAGTCTTCTCTCCAACCGTCCCCTTTGCCGCTCAGGGTTAAAAGGTCAAATGGGCTGTGAATGTTTCCCACAATCCTCCCACCCCTTCATGTTCTCTGATTCTCTCTTTCGGTTTTCCTCTCATTTGTTCGTGTCTGCTTCGCGCTTCCAAGCAATGAGATCAGTACAAGCGTTTGACTCATGTTACAAATATTAAACGCACAAAAACAGTCTCACACACGTCATGTGATAATCATAATCCTGATGCACACCCGTATGGTTCTTTCTCTCTCGCTGGGAAAGGAAAGGTGTGGTCCCTTGTTTCTATAAAAGATCAGTGGAGACTCTATATATAGGTGTTGTTTTGGTAAACACAGGAAGTTGAGCCATGTCGTTCAGGACAGGGAGGGTGTATTTGTGTGTTTGTCCATAAAAACCTTCACTCCTCAAGCCACTAACTGATAAAGCTAAAGATAAAACACAAAAAAAGACAAGTCAACACAAAGAAAGTCCTCTGAATGTTTTTGTAGAGTGATAAAAGACATTGAATGACATGTTAAAGGCCCTCTTTAGATTGACTTATGACCTGTCTAAAAAAAAAAAATTACTAACTTTCATAATATTATTGATTGTTCCTTCCATAAAATATTGATTACAATATTACAAAATAGTTTTTTGAACTTTTAAACTTACATAAAATATCAAGATACAAGATACCATACAAACACAGTTTTTTTTTTTTTAATCTTTTTATTTAGTACTGACCTGAAAAAGATATATGACATAAAATATGTTTACATATATTCTACAAGAGAAAATAATATCTGAATTTATGAAAAATTACCCTGTTCAGATCCATCTTTTTACACTGAGGACAACTGAGGGACTCAGTATTACAGAAATAGTTGTAATATGCTATTACAGAACTATTTCAGAAGGTTCAAACACTCACTGATGCTCCAGAAGGAAACATGCTGCATAAAGAGCCTGGGGGTGAAAACTTTTGAACAGAATGAAGATGTGTACATTTTTCTTATTTTGCTTAAATATCATATTTTGTTCATTTAGTGCTGCTGTTCACAAGCTACAGTAGATACTTACATGTTTCCTAGGAGACAAAACAAGTTAAATTTACCCTGATCTTCAAATTCTAAAAGTTTTCACCCCCCTGCTCTTAATGCATCATGTTTCCTTCTGGAGCATCAGTATGTGTTTGAACTTCCATAATAGCTGCATATGAGTCCCTCAGTTGTCCTCAGTTTGAAAAGATGGATCTCAAAATCATACAGTCATTGTTGGAAAGGGTTCAAATACACACACACAAAAATACACACACGCACACACACACACACACACACACACACACACAAAAAGAATTTGTGGGACCTAAAGGATTTTTTTATGAAGAACAGCAGGCAGTTTAACTGTTCAGGACAAACAAGAGACTCAAGAACAACTGAAAAAAAAAGCATGTAAACTTCTGAACAGGGTCATTTTTATAAATTCAACTATTATGTTTTGTTGTGGACAAAATTTGAATGCCTTTTATGTGAAATATCTAATTCAGGTCAGTACTAAATAAAAAATAACATGCATTTTGTATGATCCTTCTTATTTTGGTAGAATAATTAACATTTTGCAGATTCTACAAGGTGTATGTAAACTTTTGACCTCAACTGTAACTGTCTCTTGAACTGGAATACACAGAGTACACGCAATAGTTAAATCGGTAATAGTTAAATCGGCCTTGTTAATACTCTGTATTGGATCGAAAAGAAAATAAGTATCACCTATGCCTGTAGAGCATGTTTTGAGGAAATGAATGCATATGTAAATGAAACAGCGGTGATGCATCACCCACTTAAATGAGTCTGTTTATCTCCAGACAGGTCTGAACAAGTCACCTCAGTGGAGACGCACAGATGCTGCTGCCCTCTAGTCTAGTTTGGTGAAAATGAGGAACGAAACGGCAGATGAGAGTCTCATTCTATTTTCACCGTTTTACGCCTCTAAATGGATGTGAGAACGAGAAAGACAGAGCTGCTCTACATATGTGACAGAAATAGAGATGGAGATAGAACAAAAGCTGGACAGCTCATAAAGGCCTGCCACTTGTTTATTTTCCCTCATTGTGTATGTGTGTGTGTGGACACAGTCGTCTTTTCTGTTAGATGGATGCTCAAGCACAAACAGACAGTGTTTGTGAGAGGGACGAGAGAGATGAATCATTTATAGCATGTTGCACTGTGTCCTAACAGACATGCTGCACCAGCTTTTAATCAGCAAATCATTTGTCTTCATAGCTAATCAGAACATAATAAGTTTAATAGTAGTTATGTGGAGGTCCATTTACAGAACACAAAAGAAGATATTTTATTGAACGTTGTGGTCCAAACAACACTGCAGCTCATTAACTTTCATTGTGCAGACAAAAAAGCATTGAGAAAAATTTCAAAATATCATCTTTTGTGTATCACAGACCAAGGAAAGTCATACAGGTTTGGAATGACATGAGAGTGAGTAAATGGTGATAGAATTTTTGGGTGAACTATCCTGTTAATGAGTCAGGTTCAGCTCTACTTAATGTTTCCGATTTATAAAAGGGTCATGAACTGCCTTTTTTATTATTTGTACTTTTCTCTGTTATAAAATATTAAATTATTTTTGACATAATTTATAAGCAATAGGCTATTTTCTGTCCTGTTTTGACCCTCTTCATTGGAAAGCTCTGTTTGAATTGCTGTGGCGGATTGTAGGCTCATAAGTAAATGCCCACTGCTATTGGCTAACAGTTGTGAATGTTTGACAGCCTACATCCTTCACAGATGGACCCTGCTGTGATTTAGGTTAAAAATGCATATCAAGTACATAGCAAGCGATCTGTAATAACAGACAAAGCAGTAGTGACCAAGTAATAAAAACAGTTACTCACACTTGTGTGGTGTGACATTACCGTCAGATCCAATATAGTTGGCATAGCATTGTCATTTAGGGTGCGTTCACACTTGTAGTTCGGTTCTCTTGGTTTGTTTGGTCTAGATTAAAACAAGGAAAGATACATTTGGTCCTGGTCCACATAGCGTTTACACTGTTACAACCTAAAAGTTCACAACCCGATTGGTCGGATTGAATGACCTATATTTTGTGACGGATCTTACTGAACACTCCAAGCAATAGGTGTGTTCGCTTTAACTTGCTATAAGTCGAATACATCTGATGCTGTCTGCTGGACTAAGTGTGCTCATTGTTGTGTGTACATATGATTTTATTTTCACCACCTGCGAACTCACAAACAGCTCATAAAAGGTACTTTACCTCCTTGTTGCTCCATGTTTGCCCTCTGCAAATTTGTTTTATATACACCGGTCATTCTGCTTCATCAAATTATGTCGCTTAGCTTAATTAATGCTAAGCTCTGTTAGTGTGGTTCATTTGTGATGCGATCTGGGAAAACCCGTCGGATGTCATGCTGGGATGTTTTCAGGAAATTAGAAGAATAGGTCGAATGCAAATGTTTTGTCAAAATTAGGTTTTCATTAAATTATTATTCTATAACATCTTGTCTATCATCTCTGAAAATATCTTGGCAAAATTCACTTGTTTAGTGCAGTAAAATTGTGATTTATTGCAGCAAGCAGAAACCACCACGTAACATATTTAAAAAAGGTGTATCAATGCTCATTTCCCACCAGTCCTGTGTAAACTACGGCACGCAAAGTATTTATTTATTTATTTTTTGATGTCGTGAAATGGCGGAGCTCAAGAGATCTAAGAAGCTGCTCGCTCAAAGGATCTAATTTCCCTCAGTCTGCTCAAACCTGGTGATGTCAGTGCCCTAAACTATGTTATAATGGACTTTTTCATATCCAGAGAAGAAGAATAGGATGCGGAAGTTACTAAAGAGGAGGAATCTGATGACAGTCTGTTATATAAACAGTGTGCGACCAGTTGTGCTGCGCTTGCATTTCTACATGTAAACTATAACTACAAGGTACATTATTCATGCTATTTAAACATACAAGGGGTGATCAAAAGTTCTCAAAATTCCATTCCTGAAAATCATAGCTATCAGCCAACTTCAGATAGCTATAACTTTTGTTACGTTCAAGCTATAGACAAAATAAAAACAGTTTTAAGGTGCTTTAAAAGATTCTTCACAGCGATGCCGTAGAAGAACCATTTTTGGTTCCACAAAGATCCGCTCAGTCAAAGGTTCTTTAAAGAACCATCTCTTTCTTACCATTTTATAATCTGAAGAACCTTATTTTGCTACAAAGAACCTTTTGTGAAAGAGAAAGGTTTTTCAGATGGTAAAGGTTCTTTATGGAACCATTTAGACAAAAAGGTTCTTCTATGGCATCGTAAAATTTCACCATGTGTTGGGTTTTCCCAGATCACATCACATTTGAGTAAGTGTGAACGCTGCCATTTGAACTCTGGTGCACACCAAACAAGTGGACCAAGATCCGAAAAGATGGGTCTCGGTCCATCAACAGGAAGGAAATAACAAGATGAGCCACTATGCAACATGATTTCACGAAGAGAACAGTGTATTCGAAACAAAATAAGCAGAGGGCAAATATGGAGCAACGAGGAGGTAAAGTGCCTCTTATGAGCTCTTTGTGAGTTTGCAGGTGGTGAAAATAAATTCATATACATGCAACGATGAGCACACTTAGTTTAGAATGTACCTTTTTATTTTGTTTGGAGTGTTTGGTGAGTTCTGTCACAAAATATATGTTGTTCAACCTGACCAGTCAGGTTGTAAACGTATCAATATGCCTTTATGTTCGGTATTTTTAGGTTCGCTGATAAAAATGGCAGTGTGTCCTTTTTGGTTTGGACCAAATAACCCGAACTACAAGTGTGAACACACCTTTAATCAAACTAAACGTGACAAGTAAGTAAAATGAAGGACGAAGTTCTTACTGACCCAGTCTGGATCCTCATTAAAAATAGTTCATCCACTCTTTCCTAATGTTGGGATCAGAAGCAAGGTGATGCAAAGACATTAAACAACCTGTCGTTTTGGCAGATCGGCTTCAATATACGCTGTTTTTTAGACTTAGGAGAAAGTTTTTATAGTACAGTGACCTCTTACATGTCAAAAGACCAAGGGAATTTAGATTGCTCAGTTCATGTCCCCTTTAAATGATTCCATTACTGGTTCCTTTAGTATTTTCAGGGAGAAATGTCTGGAAAAAAGAAACCCCATTCAATTTCCTAATGATTAGATAACTGGAAAAGTCGTAAAAGTGTAAATTCTTAAAATTTGTTCCATAGAATTCACACAATTCAGTTGCGGTGTTGTGACGCCATTATATAAGTATCACAGGAAACACTATTAGAGTATTTTAATGTGGTCTTCCATCTCCATTGGCGCAACAACCATTAATGGAACTGAACATCGTTTGCAGCCTTGCTACTAAACAATGGAGCACATTGAGGCACAGCCAGCTTTTATCTTGTCATGCCTAGTTAGGACCCTTTAAGGCAAGTCAGTTCACTCGCCGGTCATCTTGGTAGCATCCCCAGGCTGCTGTTTTCTCTTACTTGAATGTAGTTTAGTTATTACATATTATGTGTTATTTATCCCATTTGTGTTGCAGAAATTAGAAGCTCTGAAGCACAGACATAACTTGCATATTTGTCATAAGTGTCGTGCTCAGAGCATTTGGTCATCGTGTCACACAAGGATTTTACCATGTATCACTCTCGATGTTAGACACATGCACATATGAATACATATATATGTTCCCTCGCTTCCCTTATTCCACCTGCCATTGCAGCATTCGGTATTTTGACAGAGAGAGAGATTGGATGGTTTGGAGTGATGTAAAGGAAAACTGACAGAAAAATGGATGGGTGAAAAGTGGAAGAGAGAGATAGCTGTTATCTGTTTCTATATATATATCTGTGCAGACCCAGTGAGAAAAGGACGTGAAGACATACATACATATAAACCTCGGAGTCTAATGGAAGACAGACATGTGACAGTCGAATGAAGCGAGGAGAAAAAGAAAGAATGTTCCGCTCGCGCTCAGAGGGTGATTTATGGGTGGTTCTGCCTTTAGGCAAAATAGTTTGAAAATTATTAAATAGCTGCAATTAAAGTCATAAAATTGAGGAAAGAAAAGAGGTGGTGGGCGGAGGAGAGATGAACTTGACGTCTGTCTGGGCTGCAAATTTTTACAGTGTCTGTCTTTGTTTGTGTTTTCTTTCCCTCTCTTTTCATTTCATCTTGCGTTTTTAGTTTTATAGACTTTTACTTTGATTACACACGTATATGTCTGTTTTCTCATATTCAGTCGTAGCTTCTGAAAAGGCGCTGTTTCATGCAGCTTTATTAGCAGACTGTGTTCGCCTTGGGCATTTTGGCATCTGTGAAAATGTTGTGGGATTCGTTCAATCAGTTTGATGCAAGTAAGAGTTTCGACTCCTCCAATAAAAGGCTAGTAAAATGCTGAAATACAATGGATATTGATTACCTTGGTTGGATGGATTTTGTTAGTGTGTGTGTGTGTGTGTGTGTGTGTACTGTATGTGCACCTGATTTCAGTCTTGCACATTACATTTGTAATTGTGCAGCTGTTTTTTTCTGATGCAGGATTTGTGAACACAGCAACCACAGATTAGAGGAGGTTGCTTGTTATGTTTTTAATAATGATGATAATCAGTCACTGCTTATCACTATATTTGTGTGTCTGTGTGTCAGGCTCTATTTATAACTGGTATTAAAAGGATAGTTCACCTAAAATTTTTAATTGTGCTTTCATTTACTCTCACTCATTTTGATCCAAATCTGTGTGACTTTCGTTCTTCTGTGGAACATCCAAATGGAGGTGTTTTGAAGAATGTTTACACTTTTCTTTTTTACACAGTGAATAGGCACCTAAAACATCATAAAATTGTATTGTGCGGGAGAACTAAATGAAGTTTTTGCCACTTTATAGGCCTTGAATGGTTAAGTACACACACTTGTATGTTTCAAAATGCCTGTCTTTGCAAGTATCCTCGTAAACACATTAAGTTTGGTCTTAAGTGAAAGCAAACAGCTGACAAAGACAACAGATGTGTAACAGTATATTGGATCCAGGCAACTCTTAAAGTGACAGCAGTCTAATATTCCTGCTGTCTGTCATTTATGTTAATCAAACAACAAAAGAGAGGAAATCTCTCAGTTCTTGGCTAAATCACTTTTGTAACTTTATTAAGAAGAAACATACATTTAAGTAACAAATTGTCCAATGGCTTGTAGTTCACATGTATGTGTGTGTGTGTGTGTGTGTGTGTGTGTGTGTATTTTTTATTTTTTTTTGGTAATATTGAGACTATGTTCACTGTTCACTATGTACACTGCTGTTCAAAAGTTTGATATTGTTGTTTTTTTTTTTTTAAGGAATTTCTTCTGCTCATTAAGGCGTTTATTTATACATTTATTTGATACAGAACAATACAGAAAAAAATTGTGATATTTTAATACAGGGGTGTCAAACTCAGTTCCTGGAGGGCTGCAGCCCTGCAGAGTTTTGTTCCAACCCTGCTCCAACACGCATACTATGCAGTTTTCAATAAAGTCTGAAGCACTTGATTAGTTGGATCAGGTGTGTTTAATTATGGTTGCATCGAAACTCTGCAGGGCTTCGGCCCTCCAGGAATTGAGTTTGACGCCCCTGTTTTAATACAATTTAAAATAACAGTTTTGTATTTTAATAATATACTAAATGAAAATATAATTTATTTCTGTGATGCAAAGCTGAATTTTCAGCTTTATCATTACTCCAGTCTTCAATTTCACATAATCTTTCAGAAATCACTTTAATAGACTGATTTATTATCAGTGTTGGAAACAGTTGTGCTGCTTAAATATTTTGATTTTTTTTTGTGATTTTTTTTTAAACTTTGAATAAAAATGTAAAAGTACAGGATTTATTTTAAATGGACATCTTTTCTAACAATATAAGTCTTTGCTATTTTTTTTTTTTTTAACAATTTAACACATTCCTGCTGAATAAAAGTATTAATTTCTATCAAAAACAGAAAAAAAAACAGTAGTGTGTATTGTTAAGATTTCTATTTCAAATAAATGCTGTTCTTTTTAATGTTTTGTTCATAAAAGAATCCTTAAAATATTATGACAGGTTCCAAAAAAATATTAAGCAAAGGAACTGATCCAGAATTGATAATAAATTAGCATATTAGAATGATTTCTGAAGACTGCTGAAAATTCAGCTTTGCATTACAGAAATAAATTATATTTTAAAGTATATTAAAAAGAAACCATTATTTTAAATGCAATAAAATTTTACAATATTACTGTTTTTTTCTGTATTTTTGATCAAATAAATGCAGCCTTGATGAGCAGAAGAAACTTTTGAACAGCAGTGTAAATCTTACGAAAATCAACAAAAGAAATTGTATAAATTCATATGAATTTGTCATGAATTTTGCCAAAAATTCATATTGTACAAATACATATGTACAGGGCCTTCTCAAAAAATTAGCATATTGTGATAAAGTTCATTATTTTCTGTAATGTACTGATAAACATTAGACTTTCATATATTTTAGATTCATTAAACACAACTGAAGTAGTTCAAGCCTTTTTTTTGTTTTAATATTGATGATTTTGGCATACAGCTCATGAAAACCCCAAATTCCTATCTCAAAAAATTAGCATATTTCATCCGACCAATAAAAGAAAAGTGTTTTTAATACAAAAAAAGTCAACCTTCAAATAATTATGCTCAGTTATGCACTCAATACTTGGTCGGGAATCCTTTTGCAGAAATGACTGCTTCAATGCGGCGTGGCATGGAGGCAATCAGCCTGTGGCACTGCTGAGGTGTTATGGAGGCCCAGGATGCTTCGATAGCGGCCTTAAGCTCATCCAGAGTGTTGGGTCTTGCGTCTCTCAACTTTCTCTTCACAATATCCCACAGATTCTCTATGGGGTTCAGGTCAGGAGAGTTGGCAGGCCAATTGAGCACAGTAATACCATGGTCAGTAAACCATTTACCAGTGGTTTTGGCACTGTGAGCAGGTGCCAGGTCGTGCTGAAAAATGAAATCTTCATCTCCATAAAGCTTTTCAGCAGATGGAAGCATGAAGTGCTCCAAAATCTCCTGATAGCTAGCTGCATTGACCCTGCCCTTGATAAAACACAGTGGACCAACACCAGCAGCTGACATGGCACCCCAGACCATCACTGACTGTGGGTACTTGACACTGGACTTCAGGCATTTTGGCATTTCCCTCTCCCCAGTCTTCCTCCAGACTCTGGCACCTTGATTTCCGAATGACATGCAAAATTTGCTTTCATCCGAAAAAAGTACTTTGGACCACTGAGCAACAGTCCAGTGCTGCTTCTCTGTGGCCCAGGTCAGGCGCTTCTGCC
The DNA here is from genome assembly GCA_033026305.1 of Cirrhinus molitorella. Lineage (NCBI taxonomy): Eukaryota > Metazoa > Chordata > Actinopteri > Cypriniformes > Cyprinidae > Cirrhinus > Cirrhinus molitorella. The sequence continues at coordinate 21,830,293 of CM065122.1, read as the reverse complement.
GCTGTTTCTGGTTCAAAAGTGGCTTGACCTGGGGAATGCGGCACCTGTAGCCCATTTCCTGCACACGCCTGTACACGGTGGCTCTGGATGTTTCTACTCCAGACTCAGTCCACTGCTTCCGCAGGTCCCCCTCTCGTTGTGCAGCGTTTTCTGCCACACTTTTTCCTTCCCACAGACTTCCCACTGAGGTGCCTTGATACAGCACTCTAGGAACAGCCTATTCGTTCAGAAATTTCTTTCTGTGTCTTACCCTCTTGCTTGAGGGTGTCAATGATGGCCTTCTGGACAGCAGTCAGGTCGGCAGTCTTACCCATGATTGCGGTTTTGAGTAATGAACCAGGCTGGGAGTTTTTAAAAGCCTCAGGAATCTTTTGCAGGTATTTAGAGTTAATTAGTTGATTCAGATGATTAGGTTAATAGCTCGTTTAGAGAACCTTTTCATGATATGCTAATTTTTTGAGATAGGAATTTTGGGTTTTCATGAGCTGTATGCCAAAATCATCAATATTAAAACAAAAAAAAGGCTTGAACTACTTCAGTTGTGTGTAATGAATCTAAAATATATGAAAGTCTAATGTTTATCAGTACATTACAGAAAATAATGAACTTTATCACAATATGCTAATTTTTTGAGAAGGACCTGTATATTGTGAGGAACAGACTGAAATGTGAACTTCTATATCTATCAAATCTCATATAGAATGTCTTTACATGCCATATTTGAGGGTGCCTATATGCTGACGAGTTGAATTTTTGGGCAATTTTTGAGTTTGAATTTTTTATCACCAATTGCATCCACCTTGTGTGATCTATTGCTCCCAAATATACTTGAATTTTAATATCAACACAGATGTGACATTACAAGCTTAATACTTTTTGTTCTTTTACTCATGCAACTCTGTTTCCTGAATTTCAAACGTGTGCCTCATATCATCAGTTGCATTCTGATGTCAGGCAAACCAGAGATATTCCATGAACTCTTTTGCACGTATAAATTTGGAGTCTTTCCAAGAGTTTGATTGGATGGTTGTTTTCTTTTAGAGCCGCACACAGCTGGAAAAGTTTAAAACTCATGTTTCGGTGGAATTATTATGTGTTTCACCAGTAGACGGTGATTTGATGTTGCCCAGGATGCATCAGTCCAGATTAACGTTTATACTTAGCAAATGTGATTTATTTTTGACTTCTCTTGAATGTAGTTTAACTGATCTGTTTATACCTGCTGCCCACTTCAGATTAGATCACCTGGGATGGATGTCGGTACTAGATATAAACAAGACCTAAATCAGCAGCGTGAGAGTGAAACAGAGGGTTTCGTATCTGACAGATGTTTCCATATGCCCTGATCCCTAATCCAATCTTCTTTTCAGTACCTCTTCCTCACCCCGAATCTTTGTCTCGGCTCATCTCTCAGAATCGCATCCACACATGGCCGATCCCCATCATTATCCAATCACATCCATCCACCGCCCTCTGTGTCAGCGGCAATACAATCAGCGCCATATGGTAGCCACATTCGCGAGACCCCGCACTTCCTGATCGCTTCCTTTCGGGAGGCGGCGCTGGGGAGATGTAATCAGACGTTTGGCAGAATCTGCAGCAATCAGGCACGCCATCAGACGCTTTCTGGTCCTCGGCCACCGGGGCTTAAGGGTATCTGGGGTGTGTGTGCGGGTTACATCAAAGTTCCTGGATAAGAGAAAGAGTTGGAGAGAGAGAGAGGAGATTACATGGATTAGGACGGAGGGGGAAGGAATAATGTAATTAAACACTTGTCGAGATTTTATTCCACCCTGTAGACATGAGAGAGACTCTGTAGGGGCTGATATGCTGATTATAACTCACGCTGCTCCAAATTTGTTGACAGAATACCGTGTGTCGGGCATTTGCCCTGGGAGCGACTCTTAATGCCATCATATTAGAAAGAAAGATGGAGCGTTATAGCAGCATAAATGTAGCGAGACAATGAAATTGCATTCCTTCGGAGTTGCGCACACACTTTCCATCTTTCAGCACCCTCTGTAATGTTAATGGCCGCCTGTCTGCTGGACGCTACCTTTGTGCTTCAGCTCCAGCGAGGGTATGATGTCATCAGGGCTTTTGTGTGTCAAATCCAGTGCAAACATTAGACGTCTGCAGTGCTGATGTATGTGTGTACATAGGACAGAAGCTCAAGTATGCACAGCAAATGCATCTCTCACGTACAATGCCACTCATTGATCGGCTGCAAAGAGCCATATATTATAGATTTTTTTAATACAGTATTTGTTAGGCAGCTCTATATTGAAAGTCTTCTCTTTTCTTTCTTAACATGTAGCCTCCATTCAAGCTTTATTTTGCAGATGCGTTATGCGATATGTTTTCATCGTTAATGTTGCAGACCCACGATTGGATAAAAATATACATTATTGTTTTTCAAAACTCTCTTGCTTAGGGCTGCATTTATTAAAAAAACAGTAAAAGTAGTACTGTTGTGAAATATTATTACAATTAAAATAACATGGTTTCTATTTTAATATATTTTAAACCGTAATTTACTCATGTGATAGCAAAAGCTGAATTTTTAGCAGTTATTCCTTGCTGAATAAATCTCAGTATCAATAGAGAAATAGTTCACTTCTGTCATTAATTACTCACCCTCATGTCGTTCCAGAAATGTAAGACCTTCATTCATCTTCAGAACGCTAAGATATTTTTGATGAAATCCAAGAGCTTTCTGACCCTGCATAGACATCAACACAACTGACACATTCAAGGCCCAGAAAGTTACTAAGGACATCATAAAAATAGTCCATGTGACATCAGTGGTTCAACCGTAATGTTATTACAAGAAGCTACAAGAATATTTTTTGTGCACTAAGAAAAAAAAAGACTTTATTTAACAATTTATTCTCTTCCGCGTGAGTCTGTGATGCAGATGCAGGAGCCGGCATTCTGACGTAGAACCCGTCTTGCGCCTTGTTTACAAGCAGAAGAAGACATAGAGACATAAATCAGTCTTTGTATAAATGTCTGATGATTTCCACAGAGAGGATGTCTTGCCATTTTTTGCCCAGCCTTACTTATTTGAACAAGAATATACAGACGTTGAACTAAGAGAGATGGATGTTCTGTGTCAGAAGGGAAGGGAAGAACGGAAGAGAAGAAATTGTTAAATAAAGTGGTTGTTTTAGTTTTCTTTGCACACAAAAAGTATTCTTGTACCTTCATAAAATTATGGTTGAACCACTAATGTCACATGGACTATTTTAATGATGTCCTTACTACCTTTGTGGGCCTTGAATGTTGTAGTTGTGTTGCTGTCTATGCAGGGTCAGAAATCTCTTGGATTTCATCAAAAATATCTTTGTTTGGGTTCTGAAGTTGATCGAAGGTCTTATGGATTTGGAATAACACGACGGTGAGTAATTACTGAGAGAATTTTCATTTTTGGGTGAATATCCAGTTAAAATCCCAAGATTGATCTCTTACAAATTTGTACAGCAATTCCTATCCTGCACATGCCACTCCATTCTGCTGAACTAACTCACTCAGCCAATCATGTTAATTTTTCAAATGAATGCGAGTTTGCATTCTGTATTGCGCATTATGCAAAACAACTTGTGTAACCCCATTAACAAACAATAGACTTCTATGAGCTGGTTCTTTGTAGTCAATCAAAAGCCAGTAATGTGACCAGTCTACTGTAAGTCTCATTCTGAAAGAATTTATGTGCACTGTTGAGTGAACTTGAACTGTGTGGACTTGACCTAACCGCTCAACACAAAAACACACATTCTTTTCTGCATGTGTACAAGAGAAAGACATTATTCTTCTCCCATCACACCTGACCATTCAAACCACCAGTTCTTTTCTCCATTCTTTCATGCTGTTGTACATTCTTATCTGCTGTTCTTTTATGCCTGCAGTGTTGCCTCAGGTGAGACAGGCATCTTGAGTACATGTCCATGTGGTATTTTATGTGCTGAAAATGGATTTATACCAGCATTTAGATATTTTCTTTCCAGCAAAACAAATTTTGAAGAGTTTAAGTCAAAAGTTACATGCACCTTGCAGGATCTTCAAAATGTTGATTATTTTACAAAATAAGAGAGATCATACAAAATGCATTTTATTTTTGTTTATTACTGACCTAAATAAGTTATTACCAATGAAAGATATTACATAAAATCCACAAGAGAAAATACAAGTTGAATTTATAACAATTACCCTGTTCAGAAGTTTACATATGCTTGATTCTTAATACTGTGTTGTTACCTGAATGATCCAAAGGTTTTTATGGTTTCTAATGTTTTGTTTTTCATTTTTGTGTATTTGAACCCTTTCCAACAATGGCTGTATGATTTTGACATTCATCTTTTCACACTGAGGACAACTGAGGGACTCATATGCAACTATTACAGAAGGTTCAAACACTCACTGATGCTCCAGAAGGAAAATAATGCATTAAAGGAACACTCCACTTTTTTTGCAAATAGGCTAATTTTCCAACTCCCCCAGAGTTAAACAGATGAGTTTTACCGTTTTCGAATCCATCCATCCAGCCGATCTCCGGTTCTCCCAGTAGCCCTTTTTAGACCATTAGCATCGCGCTCAAAAACGACCAAAGACTTTCTATATTTTTCCTATTTAAATCTCGACTCTTCTGTAGTTACATCGTGTACTAAGACCGGCAGAAAAATTTTTCTAAGCTGAAATGCCTAGGAACTATACTCTGGTTCCGGTGTAATAATCAAGAAAATTTGCTGCCGTACTATGGGTGCACAGGCGCAATGATACTACGCAGTGCCTGAATGTAGTCCCCAGCTAGGTAACTTCCAATGCGATCGGCACTAGTTTCAGTCGGCAAGTTGGTGAGAGGCTGGATTTACCTGTGTGCGATTAGTCATGGCTATGTACGTTGTCAAGGGCTGTGATAGTAAGTCGAAGGTGTACTCTACTATCATGTTTCATAGAATTCCAACGAAAAACAAGGTACTAAAGAACCAATGGCTAACTGCTCTGAACATAGATTTGAAAACACTGGTAAGAATCGATCAAGAAATGGAGTGTTTGCTCAGCATTTTGGACTAGATGACTATTTGGAAAACAGACAGTTACCCGTACCATGGTACGGCGTCTAAAGGATATGGCCATCCCAACTATCTTCAGATTACAGACAGGACCCAAGTGGATTATCACCCATGACTGTAAGTGGAACATTATTATTTTTAGTTTGCTTGAACGACCAGATTGAAAAGCACTGCTTTTGTTGTTAGCTACATGTGAAATGCAGTCAAATTAGCTTGACCATTAGGTACTGCGTAGTTTGATTAAAAGAAACTTGTGTAATTGTCGGTATTGTTTATGTACATTGTCTGTGGTCCAAAATACAATAGTACATTGATTTAGAAGGAGGAGGGTCACTTGAATCACTGTCGCTGGTTTCACAATCAACATTTTCCCAAAATGTAATTGTATGTAAGTCTCTACAAAACAGGCACTTACTTTCGGTCGGCATGGGCTGGCAATCCCACCACCAGTTCGAATCGGCTCTCCTCCTCCTCTCTGTTCAGCCACACTTTCTTGCCTTTCACGTTCCAAAAGTTAATTTTCAGTGTTTTCTGGTTCAAATAGATATGGTTCAGGATCTGCACCAAAGTAAATAGCTTCTGAATCGTCTTTCACAAATGTTTCCATGGTTACGAGGCACGCTCCCTATGCAAGCTGGTGGGTCACGTTGTTTATGTTGACGGAAGTTAGCCATTTTTCAGGCGCTGCGTAGTATCATTGCGCCTGTGCACCCATAGTACCGCAGCAAATTTTCTTGATTATTACGCCGGAACGAGAGTATAGTTCCTAGTAATATCAGCCTAGAAAATCGCAACTTTTATTTCTGCTGGTCTTAGTACACGATGTAACTACAGAAGAGCCAATATTTAAATAGGAAAAATATAGAAAGTCTTTGGTCGTTTTTGAGCGCGATGCTAATGGTCTAATCCAATTCAATGATTTATGCTAAGCTATGCTAAAAGGGCTACTGGGAGAACCGGAGATCGGCTGGATGGATTCGAAAACGGTAAAACTCATCTGTTTAACTCTGGGGGAATTGGAAAATGAGCCTATTTGCAAAAAAAGTGGAGTGTTCCTTTAAGAGTCGGGGGTGTAAACTTTTGAACAGAATGAAGATGTATACATTTTTCTCATTTTGCCTAAATTTAGTACCAAAACTACAGAAGATACTTACATGTTTCCCAAACTACAAAATAAGTGAAATTTACCCTGATCTTCAAATTCTGAAAGTTTTCACCCCCCAGCTCTTAATGCATCGTCTTTCTTTCGTGTTTGAACCATCTGTAATAGTTGCATTTAAGTCTCTCAGTTGCCCTCAGTGTGAAAAGATGGATCTCAAAATCATATAGTCTTTGTTGCAAAGGATTCAAATAAACAAAAATGCTGAAAAAAACAAAAATTTGTGGGATGTTTCTAAAGAACAGCGGTAACATTCAGGTAACAACACAGTATTAAGAATTAAGTGTATGTGAACATTTGAACAGGGTCATTTTTATAAATTCAACTATTGTTTTCTCGTGTGGACTATATGTAAATGCATTTTATGTGAAATATCTTATTCAGGTCAGCACTAATAAAAAATAACATGCATTTTATATGATCCCTCTTATTTTCTTAAAATAATAAACATTTTGCAGATTCTGAAAGTTGTATGTAAATGTTTGACCTCAACTGTATATAGTGAAAAAGCCATAATAGCACAGCAAGGTCCTCTAAATCACAATGTACAGTGTAATTAAGCATAATTTAATTGCAGCACAATACCTTTAATGGACAGTGCTTTTAATTACGCCACGGCATCATCACAAAGCTTTAAAGCACTCTGTCGATTGATGGCCCACTATGTCATTTCCTTTTAATGGACATCCTGCTCTTAATGCTGCTGTCACTTTCACGTTAGCGTGTGCACTCTCGTTTACGACCTCGAGCGAGTTATTGGCAGACTCGATGTTTGGTTTTCTTGCTCATCCAATTGGTTGTCTGGTAAATATTAGAATGACACCATCAATGTTGTTTCTTACTGGCAAAAACAGACTACAATAGAAAAATCTGTTTGGCTGTGACTGAAACAAGTTTGTTCATGTTTTAATGTGTTTACAGCACACAGTCAACCCGTTTCATGTAAAGAAATGTACAAACGCGCAGATAAAAGACACCCACAATTGGAGCGTTTCTTATTTACAGAGGCCTTTTTCTTTTATGAGCATAAATTGCTTTGGTGATACATAAACACGACTGCGAACATAAACACTGATAGTATAAATGGCTCGGCTGCCATTGGAAATGACAAAGCAGAGCAAACAGACTGTTATTGTCTATAATAAAAATAATCACTACATGCTTTGCCTCGACAATAAAATGCATCTTTGTTTTCAAATAGACCTTTTTGGAGCGCTACTGAAACTTGATGGGAAACAGTGGCAGTATGTTAGTGAGTTTCCCCTGTAAGAATTGTAACCGCTAAAAAAAGGAATGAATAAATAATGCATGAAAAGTAAACAGCGATCCACCTGAGGCTTGTTGTTTAAATGTAAATACTGAGGCGTGGTGGGTTCAATTACCTTTTAAATCCACCCACTTTAATCATTGTAATGTCTTGTTTGATTTAACGTATTGTTTGGGAAAGTTTGGGAAAGAGATGGCGGTATTATCACAGGAGACGAATCTGAGGTTAACACTGAAAATTATCATTCCATTCTTTTAAACTCTCCTCACTAGATTAATTTCTAATTATTTCTTTGTTCTATAATCATCTAAGTCACCTTTTATCCAGCATGTCTGTTCTGCAAAAGATAACAACTTCGGAATTATACTTATCACTTTACACAAGTGCATCTCTGTAAAAGAACTTTTTATATGCTTTGGCTAGTTGGTGGCTGCCCAAAAAATGTCTTCCCCCTTTGTGTGGTATTGAATAGGACATACACCCAAGGCACGTGCGGCCTCCAGCTATGATTTGCGGCCTGTGCGATTGGAGTAAACACAAACATGTTTTCAAAAATCTGACATCAAGCTCAAAACTATTCTGCTCCAGTTGCAGACAATTGATGTTGATTATAATGGACGTTATGCAGTTTTGCGTCACTCTGCCTGTGTGTGGCGTAAACAAGATGTAACTCTAGATTGATTCCAATGGCCAAACAACATTGAAACTTGACTTATCCTAGATTTCAGCTGATTTGTGGTCATTGTTGTATATATTTTGGGTATTTTATGATGGTTTCTGCTGTGGCTCATCTAATCATGTTTGGAGTGTATTACCGGCTTGAGTTTTTTAACTCAAGTGTTCTATAAAGTGAAGCTGTTTTTGCACTTATGACTAATTGGTTCTGAATAATTTTTTGAAAGAAAACACTCATTTGTAAACACTTTAATTCTGTAGATTATCAAAAAAGCCAGGAAAATGAAAACTTAAATGTCACATTCAATTATAACCAAGGATACACAGCCGCTTTTCACTAACATAAAGATATGAATTAAATATAATTGGATTTGATTTTTGGTCTTCGGTGCAGGTATTTTCCAGAGTGTTATTTGGCCCTTAAATAGGATGCAGTGTTACTTTGAACCTTTGCCATTGTCTGAAAACACCTGGTATTTGCTGTTGGCAAATAGCCCCCCAGCCAAAACAATTATGAATTACCATTATAGAAGTAGCATAATTATACAGTATATCTAGACATTATTTATAGATACCTGAGGCGAAATTCTGATTCAAAACAGTAGCAACATCACACAATCAAACTAGAATGTGGCAAGACAAAACACGGATACCAGTTTTTTCTCCTCAGACTCTTGCAGACTGCTAACACGCCTGAAAACACGTTGGGTGGAGTCGCTCTACATAAGTTGGCATCCTTTAATTTTGCCATTTGTTGCAGTACCACTAGCAGTCCATAGGTTGTACCAATCCATATAGTGTTGGAAATGCTTATTTAAAATGAATTAATGCGAGCTTTTGAAAGTTTTATCACAGCTCAATTTAATTGTGTGCAATACAGATACATTTGTAAAAAAAAAAAAAAACTAGTTTTCTTTTTGTGTTGGGAATACTGTATATCGTTTAGATTAGCATTAACAAGGACTTTGTAGTTCCCAGCATGCTTTACATGAGAGTGTGTGTTGAAATTGTTGAAATTGAGCAAAATGAAAAGCCGTACACTTGTCAGCATCGAGTTTTAGTTTCAGTTAGCTTATAAGTTTAAAATTAGCTTTAGCATGCTTTTAGCGTACTCCACCCAAAAATGAATAATGTAATCATTTATTTACCTTGTCATGGCTTAGTTTCCTCTGTGGACCACAAAAGATTTTTGAAGATTAACTAATGGCTTTAGGGCCCTATACAAAATCAATTTTTTTTTTTTTTTTTTTCTGTTGTCATTTTTCTAGACTTTGTTTTAATGTTTATGTACACAACCAAGTTTTTGTACATTACGATTTTTAATCGGCTTAAAGAAGTTTCTTCTGCTCACCAAGCCTGCATTTATTTGATCCAAAATACAGCAAAAATATTTTTACTGTTTAAAATAACTGCTTTCTATTTGAAATTAATAGAAATTTATACTTTTATTTAGTAAGGATGTGTCACGGCTCCCTCCCTTCATCACTAGAGGTAGCCTTCACCAAGACTCTTTATCACAAACTCCTCCACAAACTCCATTTCCCATAACCCCCTTCTTCAGCCTATTTTGACCTCATCATTCCTAGACTATAAATACATCTATATTACACTCAGTTATTTGCAAAGTCTTGATTTGCCCTGGCTATCAATTCCGAGCATTTATTCCTTGTGTTTGTTTTCCTGTTGCCGACCCAGTCTAGTTTCCCGTTTCTGATCGATATATGCCTGCCTACCGACCCCCCTTGCCCGTCTCTTGGATCACTCTGTTTGCTAGCCGCCCGCCTTGACCCCTCGCATGGACATTACTATTCTTTGTGTCTTCTACATTGATCTGTTTGCTCCCCACTGACCCTGCCTGTTGTACTACGCCTTTGTTTTAATAAAGTTGCGCAGGGATCCCTACTCCGCTGACTCCGTCGTAACAGGATGCTTTAAATTGATCAAAAATTATGATAAATGCTGTTCTTCTGAGCTTTCTATTCATCAAAGAAACCTGAAAAATTATACTCAGCTGTTTTCAACATAATAATAATAATAATAATAATAATAATAATAACAATAGTAATAATCATACATGTTTTTTGAGCAGCAAATCAACATAGAATGATTCTGAGGGATCATGTGACTGGAGTAATGATGCTAAAATTCAGCTTTGAAATCACAGGAATAAATTGCTTTTTAAAATGTATTCAAATAGAAAACAGTGCTTTTAAATAGTAAAACTTTCAAAATGTTACTGTTTTGCTGTATTATTACATTGTAATAATCAAAAGCATTTCTAATTAATTGATTTATATTTATATTTAGAGTAATTTAGAATAATTTAGAGAATTTCTTTGCCAAATATCTTACTTCCAGGTTGGTACAAGTTTCGGGTGTTTTTTTTCGATCGTGGCTTTAACGACGTAGACAGTGGTGGAACTCCTTATATGAGCATTTCTCCTGGAAAAGCGTGCCCGCGGCACCCGCGCTCACGTCTGCTAGACCATGAGAAAGAGAGTCCGCCCATCAACGCGGTTCATTCGCCTGCACTCAGTGCACCCGCTGCAAGGGATTTACTCAGGAAGAATGTCTCTAAAGAAGTGTGGTTTTGGTTGTAAGGCAAAGATAACTTTGCTCAGCTTCCCGAAGAACCCAGCGTTACGTGAACAGTGGATGCAGTTCCTTTTTCGGGGGCAGCAATGGAGTTTAGCAAGTGTGTGTTTGCTGATGAATGTTTCATAAACAAGGCCCAGTTTGACGCTGGATTTGCACATTGTTTGATACTAAAAGATGGAGCGGTCCCAGCTATAAAAGATCCCGCTCATGATCCAGAACTGCAGATAGTAAGTGAAACAGCATCAAATGTGTGTTTTGTTGGCAATCCCAGCACATGTGATCATCGAACTTAGCTCCACCCAGAGCGCGCCTCCAGAAACTCGGAAAAGCTGTATTTTTCTTTTCTAAATATGATAAAACTAAAGACTTTTTGGAGATAATAAGGATACAGTACTACTCTATAGGTACTCAGGAATAACATGAGATTAGGTGAAATTGTGTATGTTATGTACCCTTTAAAACACATGCCTGCCATGCTCTTTATTTCTTTTTATTAATTCACCGTTTGTAAATTAATGTTTTCTTTTTTTTTTTTTTTTTTTTAGAAATATCAATAGCATTTGTATTAAAACTGAATGTAATCCAAAAAAAATCGAGAATGGAATCAAATCAAATCGAGAGCTTGAGAATCGAAATTATTTTGAATCGAGACATCTGACTCCATTCCCAGCCCTAGCTGTGACCTTTATGATGTGATGATAGTTCTACTCAGAAGAAATGCTAAAATGCTTATGAAGTGACTCTCAGAGTAGTTCTAGAGATTATGTGCTCATGTACTCATATATTGAGGCGGCAGAGACTGAAAACATCACAAGCGTGCATACGTCATGCTCCATTCATTCCCCCAGAAAAAGAACATGCAGGATTCACATTAAAAGAGTATTTTTGTGGCTTAGTATTCAGATATTCGCGTTTTGATTTAAGTATAGTAACCTACTTTTGATTTATTCATCCAAAATTTGGGAAATTCTGTGACATTCCGCCTTATACAGTAAAATCAATTTTTATGATTGGATTTCTTGAAATCATAAGGCGATATGGCTTTAAAGGCATTAAGTGTTCACAACAAAATTGGACCTTCTTTCATTGTTCTATGAAAGCAATAACGAAAGAAAGTCATAGGTGAGTTTTCATTTTTGTGGGTAAACTAAAGCAAAACAGATCTTCCAAGGTTACATGTAAGAAAGTTTTGAAGAGCGTGTTTGATTATTGCCTCAGTTTTTGTGGCTACAAAGCTGTATGTGTAATATTATGCCACAAAAAATAGCAATTATAGTGTAACAAAAGTTATTCATTTAAGCACAATAAACTATGTATAATTAATGGTTATTAATTACACATACTTTATACACTTCTTTGAAACAGCCGAGTCGAAAATAAACCGAACTAATGCCCTCGTCCAGCGAGCATTAGCCGCTTTTATTCTAACTCTAAGAAAAATCAATTTCCTAGCCTTGAAAATTAATTTTTTCCACCGTAATTGGCTAAGTTACAGGACTGGATCAGTTTTGTAACGAAATCAAAGCAGTTTAAGTGACGTGATATTTGTGAGCAAGGAACACAGTAAGAAATTCATATGTGAATACCAAATGCGGGTTTATTGAATACGTAAAAAGGGGAAAATAAACACTAGCTAGCAAATAAACAAACACTAAACAGACGACACATAAAACAAAACAAGAGAGAGAGAGAGAGAGTGAGTGAGGAGGAGAGAGAGAGTAGATTGGCATTCTTTTCATCAGCACAACCAAATCATCCGAAAAACCTGAATCTCCTTGACCTACAAGGGGCACAGCTTCCTTATTGCATCTAATAGTTAAATGGTTACTTGCATAATGGTTTCCTTTTGTGTGGTGCTTACGCAAGGGTCCAGATGCCAGCTCAAAGGTAGTCCTGATGATGTAATGGAGATGGAGCCTTCGTTGTTCCATTGATCGGCTGATCGGATGGTTACCAAAGGGGCTGAGGTGTAGATGCCAGGATAGAAAGAGAGAGTTCGGCCTCATGCTGGGGGAAACCGCATGTGGCTGGGCCATGGGGCTTGCCCCACGGCCTTTCCGTGGAGGACCTCCACGATAACTCTGAAGATCTTTCAGAAGAAGAGGAGAAGGGAAGAGAGGGGGCCGGACGGGGTGTGAGCCCTTTAAAGTCTGGACAGAGTCACACCTTCCAAAGTAGTTCCGGCCAATGAGAATGCTGGCTTTCTCAGTGGGAGGTTTGAAACTTGGTCTTCGTTTTATGGCCCTTTGTCTTAGAAAAATGTCAGTTTGCATATTTAAATCAATAGGGGTTCAGACCAGAAATGCTAAAGATTATTAGAACGTTAATATGTTGCACCGGTATCCGGATCTGATACACAGCATCTTTCAGAAAATCTACATACGAGTCAAAAGAGACCAAACATGGCATATACTGTATGTGGTTACATTAGCATTCTATCAAGACACAAGCATAAAACGGTTATAAAGAAAGAAATTTAAAGTAAGGAATACAAAGGACATGGACAGTCGTAATATACACACACTGATATATGAGCTAGGTGTCTTCGTTCACAGAAATGTTTGTCTGTGAATGAAATAGGGAAGAGTCCATTTCTATGAGCATTGGGTCTTTCCTATGGGAGGAAGTGAGTGACGAAAGGCAGTCTGCCTGCATAGTTGCAGATTCTCCTGCATAGTTTCACGTCGTGAACTGACCTTATCAGTGGTTGCTAGAAGCGTCCTGGTTGAGACTTGGTCACCCACTGTTGGGTTGGGTGAGGGGAAGTCTACTTCTTTGTTAAATGAATAAACCACTGATTTGGTTAAATCTAATGAGCCATTGTCTGATTGGTCCCTACTCTACATATCCCCCCCCGTCGAACGTTGTTGTCCATCCAATAGACAACAGCGATCGACGTTAAAGGGGTAGAGCGATCAGACATGCACCTGCCATTCATGGCTGGAAGAGAACGTCAGGCATCGTGGTGATGTAAGTTGTAGCAAGGTGCGGGTCCTTGAGCAGGTGCAGCAGTTGTCGGGCCGTGTCACCTGTCATCCTGATGTTGGTCTCGGTCAGGTGGTTGGTTCAGGTGCTGTTATCTAGTAGGCTGTCTGTAGTGCCTGCGGTTTGGAATAGCTGGTTGGACTCTCACTTGTGAGAGGGCAGGCGGTTCCTGGGGTCGCAGGGAATTTTTAGGGAGATTTGTAGTGTGAAGAAAGTTCAGGCTGCGCTAGTGAAGGTGGTAGGAGGGCAGCAGGTGTTTGTTAGCCCTCTGTTCTGCTCGAACTTCACCACAAATCTGATGTTAACAGTGTCACTTCTGTCTTGTAGCGTCACTGACTTGAGTTTTCCTGATTTGTGTTGGTAGGAGTTTTGTTGCTGGGCATGTGAGCTGTTGCTCGGTCCAGCATTGTCTGGCTGCTCCTGGGGTGTCGACTGCTTTGCAGGATGCTCCTCCCTTGGAGGAGTCTGATGCTGTGTTGCATTGTGCAAGGAGTCAGCAGTTTGTCCCTTTCAATATTTCTCACTTGAGTTTGTTCAAGGAGGTCCTTTGCTAGTGTTAGCAGCTCCTGTAACTAGGTGTGTCCAGCTGTCCACATGCAGCCTCCATTTGGCACCTGTGTGAAGGTTGTGGGGGGAGGATGTTGTGGTGGACTGCTGTAGGACATACCATGGGGTACATAGGATGAGTGGTGTTTTGTACCTGGGCTGTCGCAATGGCAACAGTGTCTCAATCTCTAGCCGATCTGTGGGGCATTGAGAATGTGTCCGCTCCTTGCGGGATTTTGTTTGGTGACCAGTGAAGTGAAGTTGTTTTACCCTCTGGTTGAGACCCATAAGGTGGCTAAGGTGGTGATAGCCTTGTTCGGCCCAAGGTCGCTGTAACTCTGGGTCAGGTGTCATTGGTCCCCTTCTCTCCTTGTTCGGTGGCATTTTCCTCAGGTGCTGTGGGGGGGAACAGTGTTCCTCGCACTGGCTAGTCAGTGTTCAGGTCGCCCATCTGGGAGGATAGGCTGAGCCTCTGTGAAGTGTTGCCATTTTCACAGTGAGGGTAGAAGTAAGAGACTAATGCACCACCCTGAAGAGTCCGGAGTTATAGGCTTAATGGTTCAGCTAGCGATATAACATACAGCTTGTTGTTTCAGGCATGGTTTGCTAGTGAAGTGTCTCCTATGATTAATGCATTAACTGTGGATGTTAGGGTGCTAATATTTTGCGGTTCTGAGAATCCCTTTTGTATGGCGTAGCTGAGATCTAATAAATGACTTAAGATGGTTCTTATGGTCAAAGTATTCCTCAGAATCTCCTGATGGCTAGCAACAGGCTGGATCTCTTATAATGTAAACGGGAAGGAGGACAGTTTCCTATTTGGATTATGCTTGTTACCATTGTGCCTGAACCACAGTTATGCCCTTGTAATCACTAAGATTACTTGTGTAGGAGGGTCACAGAACTCGGTGCACCCATGGAGAATAAGCAGAATCACAAATGAAAGTGCCTCTGGTTCCCCCTAGCTCTATTGGTTTGCTTTGATCCTCACCATAGCTGGTCACTGCTGCTGCATGTTCAAGACCATTCTATGGGTGTGTCCTTCCATAAAGTTTAGACAAAATGCTATTAACGGTTCCCTATATCTATAAAATTCTTCTCTCCTTAAGCAGTTTACATGTGATTAAATTTAGATTTAATTAAGTAACTGCAGATTTAGTTGAAGCATGAGGGGATACAACTAAAATAGTGAAGGTGACTTAGCTGAGAAGACTTAAAGTGAGGGACTAAGTAGTAAGGGTTCAGGAACAGTATATATATAAATATATTCCAAAATATATTTATATATACCTATAGAACACTTTGCACTGCATGCCTACAAGCTGTAGTTAAAGCTTCAAGTGAATGATGATAACTGCTAGCTGTTGACGCTATTGGTTAACTTAGCCTAAGCTAAAACTGGTCCTTGTTAGCTTGACCGGCTCAGGTGGTGTGCTTACAACCTGGTGTCATGACGTGTGCGTTCTCTGGAGTTTTTGTGTCCTTTGACAAGTCTTTGTCATGGGAAACAATGCACATTAATGTCAATTTGAACAGAGTGTAGCAAATGTCTGTAGGCTTTGGAAGGCTAGTCTGTTAGCAATTGAGTCTTCTGTTTAAGATTTCAATTCAAGTGGCCAGATCATAAATTCACTGTCACGCACTTGCTTCTTTCCAGCATGTGTTTCCACCTACTTAAAATGTCTGTGCTGACTTGCGCTGAGGCCCTACCGGGGCCTTCAGGTGCTAACTTGATCCTTTGAGTTTGGTAGATCAGTGTCATTGAGATCTTATGAACCCCTTTCTGAGGTGGCCTTGTGGTCGCGAAAGGCTCTCGGTGTCAGGTCACACAGTTGTTGCACAGGCATTGAGTGGGGCAGGCCAGACTGCCTAAACCGATGACTTACAGACAGAAGGCTGTTTGGAGGAAAAGCTTGCAAAGCCGGTGTCCTCCTCCTTCGCAGGTTCTTTATGAGCTCTGAAGTAAGCTTGTTGAGGTCTGTGATGGGGAAGTTTCATGCCGGCCCTGTTTGGTGGCTAGGGCGGCAAAAGTTCTAAAGTTCAGACTGTAGGTCTGCAGTTTCCTTCGTGCTGGCTTGTCTTAGCAGCTGGCAGTCCTACTGGATGTGTCCTGGCTGTCAACCCAGGAAGTGTTGCATCTCTAGACGAGAAGTGACCCAGAGCAGACAGTCTATCTTGATAGTTCAGGACTGCAATGTCTCAAATGTCTCACCAGTAGGCATGGACAACAATGTCTCCTGCAGGTTTTGTTGTGAATGCAGGGACGTCTCATTTGGTTGAGATCTTTGAGTGTCACTTCATGTGCTGTTTCCGGGCTCATCTGAATGAATCCTTTTCCTTCTGTCACTGCTGAAGTTTTCAGGAAGTTGACTTGTCTTGGGTGTCAGGTAGAAGGGTTTGACTCCCCCCTTTTGTGTCTTGTACGGGGGTGAGTTGGACTGCACTGCTGGATCTGTGACGGCAGCAGGGTGTCTTTTACTTGAGTCCATGCACAGTCTGTAAGACTGTTTCAGTTCTCTCTGGACCATGTTGAGCTCCTTCCGAAGGTTGCAGAATTGCTGAGACCAGGTTTGGACTTCAGCTCTGGCTGCATGCAGAGGGTTTCTATGGCCGTAGCTCTAATGTCTCTTTTACATTAAAATGTAGATATATATACATATGTGCTATTTTGACACCGATTCGTGTGGAACTGTTCTCTTTCCAAGTCTTTGGCTGCTGTAGGCTGAAGGATGTCCATTGCAGTGCTCTGCCAGGTCTACAAGGTGGTACTGGCAGATGGCAGTGTTAGCTGTCTGACACACTGGGTCACTGGTGGAGACACAGGAGAGAGAGGCAGAGGGCAAATGCAAGTACAGACAGAGGTGGTAAGCTATCCATTTGAATAAGGGTTCTGTAAGCCAGATAAATCTTGGGATTTGTGCAGGTGCGCACAGAGGATAGTGTTTTGAGTAATTTTGCATGGGTCAGCTAATGACTATGCTGTACGTGTGGTACGTTATTACTCAGCGCACTGATGGTTCTTAGTGTTGGTCATTATGAGAGTATCAAAAATAAAATGAAATAAAGGCAGGAAGAGGAAGAAAGAGAAAGAAAGGCTTTCCTTATTTAGTTTGAGCTAGGAAATATGATTAAAGCAGTTGTCACTTGTGGGTGAGGCTGCATTAGGCTCATAAACCTAGGGTTAGATTATTAGCTAAACTAACACACACTAAGTACTCCGAGGTCAGAAAGACAAAAGAAACAAGGGGAAGCGTTTCCCGTTCTGTCTGGCACCTCCATTGTGTTCGGCAATCAATGCATTTTCAGCATACAAGGCCTGGCCTTGAAGATTGCGAAGGGGCAGAGAGGTAACACAGATTTAGGGCTGCTAATATCCTGTATACTCTTTAGGGGAACAACAGCGGCTACACTGCTGTAATCCCCCACAAGGAGGGAAATTAGTGATGGTAAAAATAACTAAAGTAAGGTAAAAGTCGAGGTTAGAAATGTCCTTATAGCTCCAGAATACTGAAGGAAAGTTATATAGGCAGCCTGATTTAATTACATTTCTAATGTAATTCAATTCAGGGTAGCTGAATAGGAAAATTCAGTCGGAAACAAAGGTAAATCAATGACTAAATATAGAGGAATAAAGTCAAAATAAAGTAAAAGTAGGGTGTCCTTATAGCTCTAGGAACCTAAAGGAGAGTGTTTATAAGCCCGCTAATTCAATTAAATTTTTACATTTAATTAACTTTGCCCTGGCTAAATGAAACACATCTAGATGAAATAAGGAATGACCAAAAATCAAATTTTAGACACACCCAAAAGAAAAAGGGTATATGGTTTTCTGCGGAGGGTGAAACCAAGTGTGAGGGAGTGTTCGTTTGACTGGTTGTATCGTGCCCGGGTCAATGTGTGGCAGGTTGGAGATGGGCTCCATGTGTTGGTAGTCCAGACACCTTCTACCTTCTCACGTCATGTCATGCTGCATGCTGGCCATGGGTGCCGCCTGTTTAGGTGGCTTGAGTGTCATGGTGTGTTGTGGGCATGCTATGCTTTCACCCCCCTTGTCAGTGGGGGCAACACAAGCTGTGGCGCTGTGGTGCCTTCAGGGACATATTGAAGCATGATGAGTCCCACATTAGCATGTATGTGAAGTCCTTTGGCATTGTAAGGCATGGAGCATAAGTGAGCTTGGAAGTTAGGATCGGGTGGCTGGAGGGGTTTGAGAGGTGGTTTGTTTTGAAACCTTAGTCTGGTGTTAGAGGCTTACAGTCCATTTATGCCACTCAGTCCTTAGGTGTCTGACGTGAGAGCATGACAACAACAGTCTTTGGCTGGTCAGTGGTGACCTTGAGTCCTGGTGGAAGTTGAGACTGTGTTCTAGTTTTAGATGGGATTTCACTGTAGGGCCCGTGACGTTGTGGGCCCAGTCGAAGGTGATCTCTGTAGACTGACAAGTGTCTGTGACTCTGGTCTGAATCATGTGTCAGGAGATCGTTTCCCCTGTAGTCCAGCTGCTTTAGGCTGTGGTTACATCAGGGGAATCTGAAAGTGGGAAAAATCAATAGCACTAGTGATCACAGTGGCGTTCCCACACTCTGGTTGGTCGTGGCTGCTGCGTGTTCAGCTCCTTCCTCGGCCCAGCCATGTGTGGGGCACCGCGTGGAGTGTAGTCAGAGTGCTATTGAATATTTTCCTCAACTATAAGTTCTTGTGTTGAGCTCCACAATCCCTTCTATCTGCGTGCACGTGGCTGTATTTTGTTCCTAACTATCTCCTGTTGAAGTTGTGAGGTAGTTTGGATGGAACTAGAGTGCTGCTTTAACATTGTCAGACTGTGGGTTGGCATCATCGCTGAGAGTGGTCGTAAGCAGGTACAGCCAGTCTTGTGTGGTTGCTTCAGCTGCAGATGTGTTGCAGGTATTCACTACATTGTGGCCCCCCCGTGGGGTTTGCAGTGAGTGTGGAGATGTTTCTAGCCAGCTTATCAAAGTCTTTGAGTCATGCCATGGCTGGTGGCCAGGGTCCTTTGAATGGGCTCCCCCCTCCCTTGTTGCTGATGGGGGCTATTGGGGTGCTGGCTGGTGCAGTCCTTAGCAGAGGGCTCTCACCTCTGTTTCCTTTGAAGAGCCTTTTCAGTCTATGCTCTCATTTAAGCTTGTTGCAGCTTATCGTACGGTCCATCTCAGGTTTCTTTTCAGTCGTTGTCTGCTCACTGTTTACATGGATGTCCGTGAACTTGAAGTCCTATGCATCCTCCTGTAGCTCTTTTGGTCTTGTGCTGGTCCTTGGTCTCCTGTGTTGTGGGCTGGTGTAGCTGGCTTTGAGCTTGTCTGGCTCCGCCGAGCCACCTTGGCCTGGAGCTTTAGCTCTGCTGCTGCTTGCTCCAGATTAGCGATGTCTTTTCCACTTAACCTTGCTTGGATGATGACGTTGTAGACCAGTTCCCTGGTGATCATGGCCAGCTCCTAGTAGCTGTGGCTCTGGATCAGGTTGGGGCTATCGGCCGATTCTGTTGATCATCCCGCTGTGCTGGCTGAGGTACTGTGGATCGCATTGGTCATGGTGCTCAGCCAGGCATCCAGGTGGTCCCAGTGGTCTGCAGGGCTGGATGCTTGGGCATACTGTCTCACTGGTGACGAGAGAAAAAAAAAACACACAACACAAAAGGACACCAATGCAAGTATAGATGTATTTAACAAGCTACGCTACCATAAGGTTTAATTGGCTGTGCAATTTGCTTAACTGAGGCAGTCAGTAAAGGAGGATGCGTGGGGTGGACATGCGTCATCTTGTCTACAGTGTGCAGGTGGCAGTGTACTGCAGGAAGGTAAACTGAATAATGATTGTGGCGGGTGTGGTAGCCGAGGGGGTCACTTCCTGACTCTGTGGCTGCACCGTTTGCAAGTCTATTATTCAGTTTCTCTGATGATTCTCACTGGTTTGGTATCTATGCATAGGGAAAACAAACAGAAGAAAATGAAAGAACAAAACCAAAGAAGTAAAAATAAAATAAAATAAAATCAAATAAAATAAAATAAAATCAAAATAAAAATTTGACCAGGAGAGGTCGCAAAGGTCGAACCAAGGTTAACATAGAGGGAAAATTTGGAAAAAGCAGGGGCTAGATTTTCTACCATGGTTTTTTCAGGGCCTTCAGAGAGGGGGCGCCGTTGAGGTATAGTGTCTAGGGACGTGGAAAGGGAGATAGCAGGGCCTATTAGACACATCTGAAGCATAGAGGTTCTCTAGTACTCTTTGGGAGCTTAGATTGAGTAAATAGGGCTTAGGTGCTATGTCCTGACAAGGTGGTGATTTGAGGTCAACCTGGTGAAATCCTGCGACCAGGCCATTCCCCAGACCCCCCCGACACACAACTGCAGGGACCTCAGATCACTCCCGCTCACAGCACTCGGCAGCGATCGCTCAAACAGCCTTGACCTTTTGCACAATGGGCAGCACTCAAGTGAGGGAAGGTCAACGACCAGCTGACACAGCCAACGTTGGGTTTTGCCTGGGGGATCTGGAATTGCATAGGCCGGCAGAGTGGGGGCGCGCTCCCCACTAAGATGGGCACATGATGCATGGAACCACCACAGGGTAATTAACCAAAGTTGCCCTAGTGTGTCAGTTGATATGGTTGATACAACACTTGAGGTACCGCATTGCTGATGTCGGCTGCGGGTCGCTATCCGGAGTGCAGGGGCAGGAGGTATCCAGGGCACCCCCCAGAGGGCATCGGGTGCGTCCGGCAGATGACTACGGTCCCCGGGTTTCACCAGCCGACACTTCACCACCTAGGCACAAAGTGCTTCCTAATAGGACACAATTGAGAGAAGGAACAAGGGTTAAATGATAAGATAAGTAGCTTGATGCTAAGTGTTGAGGGGGTAAGAGATTTCATTCAAAGGCCACTAGTGAACTAGCTACTTTGAGGAGCAACATTATTTGAGCTACTGTAATCCTACATCCTAGAAATGGGAACTGAGAGGGAAGTAAAATTAAAGTTGACTTTAAAATTAACTTCATGAGGGGTAAATCAAAATGAATAGAGGTAAAAGTAAATGAGAGATGTCCTAATTGCTTAGGGAGCATCAATGGAAATAGAAAATAAACAAATGGGTTTGGATTAGATTTAGATTTTTTCCTAAATGGAATCCATTGTGCCAAATGATTATTCAGGCTAAACCAATTAAAATAGAAAAACAACATCCCAAAAGCAAAATAAATGCCTAAATTAAACTTAAATAAATGAATGAGGGGGTAACAATAAAGAAAACAAAACAAAAAAAATAAATAAAAATAGAATAACACAGATAGGCCAGTAGTGGAACAACAGTGTTGAGAACAGACAGAGAGTGAAACTGAGAACGGAGGTGTGGCTAGAGAAGACTGGTTACATCTTACACTCACACTCTCTAAATTAGCCGGATGCTAATAGCTATCAGTTGAGGAAAAAAAAAGGCTTAGCTTATCAGCGTGTGGATATGCTAATGAGTTAGCCTATGCTACACGCATGGGTCTGTTTACATGCAGGTCTGTGACGTGGGCGCTGACGTGAGTTTGACTGGGGAAAGAAAAAAAAACAACAACAATGGTTTTCCATGTTGCTAAGGAGACAGATGTAATCTCACCCCCCAGTGTGCACAAGGCTTGTGGGTGAAGGGTGCGAGCACATTTCTAGAATCTTGTCAGCAGTCAGTCCTGACGCGTCACACACAACTTTTAATTCCAAAACTTCAACAGCAGGCTCCCGTCACAGACCGTGGTGGAAGGCTGATTCTGTCGAACCAGTGTTCCACCAGTCAAGCAATGTTCATATTCATCACGTCAATGACTTTGACTACAATGAGACACGTCTGTAAACGGAATATCTTACTGGAAAAATGAGCACGTTCATTTTTCAAACACAGTTTTGCGCTGGGATTTCTTTGTCAGCGAAATACATTTTTAAAACGCTGTTCTGATTACAACGGTCTTATGCAATGTAGAGAACGTGAAGATTGGAGTTTCCTCGCCCAATCTCAGGCATGTACTTCCATGCCTCACAACACACTGTGATTAAGGCTTAAATTTATCGTGAGAGCGCTCTTGCTTTAACAAAGACTTAAATAATCACTGTTGACAAGGATTGATATCCAAAGTGACGTCAATGCCCAAATCGAATATGGTAATTCAACTGGATTCACCAGAACCTGATGTTTACAGCATTTGACGTCAATTTGATACCAATTCTAATCACATCGCGGGTGGCAAAACTATTGATCTCAGCGGATCTCACAAGCAGCACGCGAGCTTTGCCTTGCGCGGCGTGCGGTCGGATTAATTTTCTGCGCGGACACAGAGTTACATACTATAACACATAAAACAAACACACGACGGGGTTTCACCGTCACACCTTTAACTTGATCAAGATTTGATATCACATTTCCATTTACATCGTCATCTGTCGTCTGATTCATTTTACATTAAAGTACACAAAACCAGAAACAACATCCTCAGCCTCGTAAGCCTAACTCAGAGCAGTTTGTCATCTATTGTGTGCGATATTAAAGTTAATAAAGCAAGAACAACATCCTTCCTGCTCACGGAGGAAACGAGAAAGTTATACATTAGGTAGCAAAGCTAATGTTTTAACTTGGGAAATGGGTATAGCCAGCGAAAACATTGGACGTGCAATGCATTAACATATTGGGCTATACATTTTTTTTTCGGCCGATATAAGGTCGTTCAGTCTAACGTTACCTTCTTCGCATTATGGCGGTATCAAATTAAAATTACTTAGCTGTCATTAACAGTGGGTCTGTCTCAGCACCGTAATTCTCATGACGCTCGCTGCAAGGAATTTTTTTCATCTTGCGGGGTCATGTAGGTTGCAGTTACTTAACTTCATCAACAGGTTTCGGTGCTGTCTCAGTGCCGTAATGCTGGTGAGACTCACTATAAGGAATTTTTTCATCTCATAGGGTCACATAAATTACAGTTAATTTTAGCCGTCATTAACAGTGACTGATTTTCTGGATAGAAAGACTCAGTCTGCCTCAGCACAGATTAACTATAAAACAAAACAAAAGGCGCGCATTACACACAGATGTACACACAAAATGAACATATACTGGGTTTGCTCACAAATACGTTTAAAACTGCTCGCGCATCCTCCACCAATAATGTAACAAAAGTTATTCATTTAAGCACAATAAACTATGTATAATTAATGGTTATTAATTACACATACTTTATACACTTCTTTGAAACAGCCGAGTCGAAAATAAACCGAACTAATGCCCTCGTCCAGCGAGCATTAGCCGCTTTTATTCTAACTCTAAGAAAAATCAATTTCCTAGCCTTGAAAATTAATTTTTTCCACCGTAATTGGCTAAGTTACAGGACTGGATCAGTTTTGTAACGAAATCAAAGCAGTTTAAGTGACGTGATATTTGTGAGCAAGGAACACAGTAAGAAATTCATATGTGAATACCAAATGCGGGTTTATTGAATACGTAAAAAGGGGAAAATAAACACTAGCTAGCAAATAAACAAACACTAAACAGACGACACATAAAACAAAACAAGAGAGAGAGAGAGAGAGTGAGTGAGGAGGAGAGAGAGAGTAGATTGGCATTCTTTTCATCAGCACAACCAAATCATCCGAAAAACCTGAATCTCCTTGACCTACAAGGGGCACAGCTTCCTTATTGCATCTAATAGTTAAATGGTTACTTGCATAATGGTTTCCTTTTGTGTGGTGCTTACGCAAGGGTCCAGATGCCAGCTCAAAGGTAGTCCTGATGATGTAATGGAGATGGAGCCTTCGTTGTTCCATTGATCGGCTGATCGGATGGTTACCAAAGGGGCTGAGGTGTAGATGCCAGGATAGAAAGAGAGAGTTCGGCCTCATGCTGGGGGAAACCGCATGTGGCTGGGCCATGGGGCTTGCCCCACGGCCTTTCCGTGGAGGACCTCCACGATAACTCTGAAGATCTTTCAGAAGAAGAGGAGAAGGGAAGAGAGGGGGCCGGACGGGGTGTGAGCCCTTTAAAGTCTGGACAGAGTCACACCTTCCAAAGTAGTTCCGGCCAATGAGAATGCTGGCTTTCTCAGTGGGAGGTTTGAAACTTGGTCTTCGTTTTATGGCCCTTTGTCTTAGAAAAATGTCAGTTTGCATATTTAAATCAATAGGGGTTCAGACCAGAAATGCTAAAGATTATTAGAACGTTAATATGTTGCACCGGTATCCGGATCTGATACACAGCATCTTTCAGAAAATCTACATACGAGTCAAAAGAGACCAAACATGGCATATACTGTATGTGGTTACATTAGCATTCTATCAAGACACAAGCATAAAACGGTTATAAAGAAAGAAATTTAAAGTAAGGAATACAAAGGACATGGACAGTCGTAATATACACACACTGATATATGAGCTAGGTGTCTTCGTTCACAGAAATGTTTGTCTGTGAATGAAATAGGGAAGAGTCCATTTCTATGAGCATTGGGTCTTTCCTATGGGAGGAAGTGAGTGACGAAAGGCAGTCTGCCTGCATAGTTGCAGATTCTCCTGCATAGTTTCACGTCGTGAACTGACCTTATCAGTGGTTGCTAGAAGCGTCCTGGTTGAGACTTGGTCACCCACTGTTGGGTTGGGTGAGGGGAAGTCTACTTCTTTGTTAAATGAATAAACCACTGATTTGGTTAAATCTAATGAGCCATTGTCTGATTGGTCCCTACTCTACAATAGCATTTTGTCACACTGCAGCTGCTCATCTGCAAAATGAGCTTGTTACTGGAAATGCTACATTATTTTTATCGCAGCTGAACTACTGTAACACTACTGAAAATGTAGTCAAGCAAAAAGTGTTTTTTAGTTAGTTACTCCTCCAGACTGCTGCATTTATGCTGCTTCCTTGATATGTTTAGTCTCTGGAGTCGTTGGAAAGCAGATAGACAGAAAGAAAGAGAGAGAAAAAAGCCAGACAGAATTCACTGACATCATTACAACATGCAGACAATTCGAAAGCTAAGAAGCTTGTCAAATATAATCTGATAACACAGAGACAATTCCCGAGCAGAGAGACAAAACTGACATTGTTTGTGACCCTCTAACAGGTTTGGGCAAGAAATAATGTTAAATGCTTCAGCCCAAACCGAAGACCTAAATGGCCTGCAGTGACAATGCAATGAAGAGATAAACACTTCCTGGGGTACCGTCAGTGGAAGACGTGCGTTTAGTGTAGTATCCGGTGTGTGATGCATACTCCACGATGTTACAAATTGCTGTCTGCACCATGAAGATTAAATGAAGCCTCTTAAGTGTACATCCCAGATACTGTTATTGTATCACATTTCTGAAAAATTCCCAGCAAGCATTTCACACGGTCCACTGAGTGACAGCTTAAAGTACTGCAGCACGGGGGAATACCTGCTGTAAGGCAATACTTTACCACGACCGTTCGACTGCTTTTACACTGCGTGTCACGGGAAAAGATTGAAAACACAATGAAATGAAATGTAATACTAGTATACTGTGTCCTGCACAATATACTGCCTAGTATTTTTTTTTTTTGTTACTGTAATGTTATGTAAAAACAGTGTGCAGTATGCAACGGTAACAGTAGTATGTTACACTGTTGTGACATTACATCACATTGCATGTTAATTTAGCAGTTGTCCTGAGGTTATCATCTAGGAAACAAAAGTTTACTGTAGGTGCATCATTTTGCATGGGGAGGGAGGGGCTAAACATGCTAAAGCTAGCAGCAACACATCAGGTGAGTTTGAAACATAATTTCTTCTAATGGAAACTGTACTTTCTAAACATAAAATGTAAAAATGTAAAAAAGTGTTTCCAAGAGTATTAGCCCATTAATACCATATCTCAAAGTTGGAAAATAATTGAATATAATATATTCTTTCTAGAATAGAAAATATACTTAATTTTCTATTATTATTATTATTTATTTATTTATTTTTTGGTTTTGTTTGTACAAATTTAATCATATCAAAGCAAATTTTTTTTTTTTCTTTTTTGTACCATTTTAATTCTGCTTTTAATCATTTTAGTGTTTCTTGCTAAAACAGATAAGTCGTTTTGTACTTATGTGAGAAAAAGTGAGAAAATGTTTTTTTTTTCAGTTTTTTGTGCTGTTTATTTTTGGTGTTTTGTTTGTACAAATTTAATCATATCAAAACGAGGAAATTATTATTTTAATTTTTTTTGCTTTTTTGTATTGTTTTAATTATTGCTAGAATAGATAAGTAGTTAATTTTCTATTATTTGTTTCTTTTTCTTTTTGGTGTTTTGTTTATATAAAAAAGAGTCATATCAAAGCGAGAAAATTATAATTTATAAATTATAATATTTTCTTTTTTGTATTTTAATTTCTATTTCTAATTGTTTATCGTTTCTTGCTAGAATAGATAATATAAGTAGTTAATTTTCTTTTGTGTGTGTGTTTTGTTTCATTTTGTTTGTACAAATTTAATCATGATTTTTTTTTTTCTTTTTTCTTTTTTGTACCATTTTAATTCTGATTTTAATTATTTTATCATTTCTTGCTGGAATAAATAATATAAGTAGTTTTCTATTAGTAATTTTCTTTTTTTTGGTGTTTTGTTTACAAAATGAATCTTATCGAAGTGAGGAAATATTTTTTTTTCTTCTATACTGCACATTTTACCATATATATTCTATATACATGCAAAACATTTGCTTATAAAACACAATATACATACTGTGTGCTTCAGAAACAGTATGAATAGTTTTGTGACTGCTCATCCAGTGATAGCCGCTGTTTTTCTCTCCCACATGGTTCCTCAAGTATATGACCTCCCAGTTCAACTGAAGAACTTCTCAGCTTGAAGGATATGGAGAGAGTCGGAGAGTCAGGTAATCTCAGGTCTCCTCTGTGACAGCTCAGGTGAGACACAGAGCCACTCTCGTCTCTGATCTCCTGCAGAAACAGAGCATCCGGTGCTTTTTCTCTAATGCACACACTTTCACGTCCGCAGTATCAAAGCTTCCGAGCGAATGAGCTCTGAATTATCTTTTCCTATGCCCTAGGAAACTACTGTTTATGCAGCTGTGTCAAAGGCACAATCAAGGTTGATTTGAGTTTTAAGCCGCAGCATTAACTTAAGATTTAAGCTTTTCCTCTAGGGCCGTCTTCACTGTGACACTGACAGTTGAGTGGTCGTGTTCCAACACGGCCTGAAGGTAAATATTGAATGGTTGTCATTGTTAGGTTGGGTTGGGTTGGCGGATGGCGCGTTTGGCCGAGAGCCCGGAGGCGTATTGAAACCGAGTCCCGTATGAAAGAGACTGATCACTTAATCACTGTATAAAGCTGAAATGGTAGAAAACACAGCATGGAAAGGTCGAGAGGTGAGACAGAAGAATCTAATTCCTTTTCCCACTGTCTCATAATGACTGGGCTTTATTAGGTGAAGAAACATTGGACTGGTTTATTCATGAGTCTAAAGCTTTTGGATTTAGTTTGATCATTCTGGCCTTTGTTATACCTGAATGCAAGTGACGAGCTAGCGCTGGAATATATTAGCTGTAATCTTTCTTCAGCGCTTGTTGTCGGTAGTGGAAAGCACCAACAGTGATGTTTGCTCCGATCTGTAATTTTTTCCATGGCTCAATTTAGTCAAAAATAGAAACTTAAAGGGATGGTTCACTCAAAAAAAATGTCTTGAATTTCTGCCTTCATTATTGAAGATGACTAATTTTAAAAGAAAATGACTAATTGGTGACTTTCATCATTGGATGTTATGGAAGAGGAAAGATGACTGTGAGAACAGGAACAGCAAATACCATAACAGTAATGGTCATTCCTCGTAGTAACACTCAATTGAAGACGCCTTTCCAGGAAGAGCTGTCATCTGGTCGAATACCACCCTCGGTGTTCAGAGGCTGTCATTTAACTGTCTTCATTTGTTTAACCAAAGCCCTGATTACGTGTGTGTTTGTTGGGTTTGATAAGCACTGATGTAGCTTAGCTCTTGTGTCCTCTTAAAGAGTGTTTGCCTTTTTGATTTAATGAGGGTTGGCGGGTCAGCAATATTCTAAGATTATAAAACGCACATTTACTATGTAAGAATCATCCGATTCGTCTCTCGCAGACATTTACGTAAGTCTTAAGGAACAGACGTGGTTGTGCAGTTGCTTGGTTTTGAATACACAAACAAAGAAATTTGTCTAAAACGTCATCCCTAACTGTAGAGGACAGGCCACTGACGGCCCAAGCAATCATCCCAGCTCTCTTTTAGATGGTTCATTTACATATATTCACAGAGAGGAGGAAATCTGCCTCGGGCTCAAGGCCTATGTACGCCAAGAAAGAAACACAAAAACACAAACTCATTCAAGTGCTTTAATACAAATACAACCCATGTGACACTTCGGATTTCAGTCATTTTAATAGTGTTGTAAGTTTTGCCAGAGATAGAACTACAGTTTTGCAGTCAGAACCTTTTTTTTGCTGTTAAGGTTAGGTGTGATTTCTCAGGACATATTTTTAAGCAATATGACAGTTAATTGGACTTTTTTTATTGCATGCTATTCCATACATTTAGCATGTCATGTTAGTCATGGCCAAAAATATCAACACCTTGCAATTCTGTCAGAAAATGCAACCCTTCTCTTGGAAAATTGCTGCAGTTGCAAATGTTTTGGTACTCACATGTTAATTTTTTTGTTTGCATTGGAACAACACAGACACACACACACACACACACACACACACACACACACACACACACAAAACAGAAAAGAAAAGTCAAATCTGTTACAATTCCACACAGAACCCAAAAAATGCCCTGGACAAAATGAATAGCACCCTTAACTTAGTATCTAGTGCACCCCCTTCGGAAAAAATAACTGAAATCAGTCGCTTCCTGTAAACATGAATGAGTTTCTTACACCTCTCTACTGGAATTTTGAAAAACTCTTCTTTTGCAAACTGCACCAGGTCATTCAGGTTTGAAGGATGCCTTCTGTCACCATTGCCTGAGTGCTTTGCTCCAGCACAAACAAAAACAATAAGCATGTGAATACCAAAACATTTGCAATTGGAACAATTTTCTGAGAGAAGTGTTGCAGAATTGCAAGAGTGCCAATATTTTTGGCCATGACTTTATATGTAATATAATATAATATAATAGTGTATATGACATATTATGACAACTCAATATTTAGATTTTATTTTGCACCCTAAGATTCCAGATATTTAAATTGTTGTATCTAGGTCAAATATTGTCCTATCCTAACAAACCATACATCAGATTATTTTATTTTATCTAATTATTTAGCAGATGATGTATAAATCTAAAAATGGACCCTTTATGTCTGGTTTTGTGGTCCAGGGTCAAATATAATATAATATCATAAAATATCATATAATAACATGTAGGGCTGGGATCTGACACAAATTTCATGATTAGATTCGATTCACTAGCTTGTAACTTGTTTCGATTTCTGATTAGATTCGATATTGATTATTTTGGATATATATCATGGACTTTTAAGGTATTAATTTAAACGAGCTAGCTGTTTTTATTGCTGACATTTTGTTTGGTATTTATATATAAATGTTACCAAAAAAGAACAAAAATAAAAAATAAACTTCTACATATCAGTCCACATATGTGATGGAAATTGGTTATGATCATCTTTATATATTGGTTATGATCATCTTCATCTACTTTGAATAGGCATTTTGAGTAAATCAGCTTCATGTTTAACGAGACATATGCAAAATGTGTGAACCGGAAGCAACGATACAGAAAACGGAGGTCTGTTGCACATATACCCTATTACACTCAGTGAAGTTCAGAAGTTGTTTTTTTTTTAAATGGAATATTGTGGCTGTCATAAAAACTTAACGGATTTATTCAAGCATAAACATTATAGAATTATAAAAATTATAATGACTGTTCTTTGGCGCATATATTTAGCAAAATCCTCCTCTCTAGTTTGTTTTTCTAGTCGACTAACTAGTTTATGGTCACCAAATACGTTTTTTTTTAACGGGTAAATGTGAAGTTATGTGACATTGTTTACAAACTTTGTGGATTGGAAACACTGATTGAGTGATTACATGAGACAGGACATGGATTTCAGTAAGTTGTACTCTTTCTTTTAACATATCTTCGGATGTTTTTTTAGTGTTTATGTCATGTTAGAACTGGTATTAAAGCAGAAAAGGTTTTCAAGGTGTGCTTCATGCTCTCGCTTGTTTTGAAATTCTCGATCTGTTACACCACATTAAACAGCGCCAAACAGCATTTATTTTTTGAATACAGTATTAAAACGGTCAGAATTTGAAATCTGAGACTGTTTCATATGAATGTTAATGGTCCGTACATTAACTGAAAACAGACTAGACTAATCGATTCTTGGGATTTAGGAATTGATATTGTTTCATAAAAACCATAATAAATTTATATTTTTTAACCAGCCCTAATAATATAATATAATATAATGCTTATTTTTCATATATTAGCATTTCTTAAGATATACACTACCAATTGATCTAAACTAAAACTAAAAACTAAATCTAATAATATTTTACAATATTGCTGTTTATAATATATTATTGATTAAATAAATGCTGCTTTGAAGAGCTGTCTTTGAGTCAAGACATTTCAAATATCTTACAGGTCCCGGATTACTGTACATTTTTTTGTTTCTGGCTTGTTTGGTACTGTCTGTACCAAATCAGTTTTGTTTTGTAACTTCCTTGACACCAGATCCTGACACATTTCAAAGATGGAGGAACAAAAAGTACTTTTCTGAATTTTGTTTGTGGGAAATAATCTTGACGAGAATATTCCTTTCCCTCTCATCATTTAACAAAAGCACAACGTCTTTATGAAACTAAAGAAGGAGACTGACAGCGAAAGCAGTATATTCTGGCTACTAGTATCTACTACCACAGCACTGGTCAAAAAGTAATGTCTTTAGACATGGTTCCATATTCCATACCATGGATTTGTTCTGTAGCATTTTTTGAAATACACTGAGTAGCATGTAAATGCATACGGTAATCCTTCAGTCCCACAGTATACAAAAAACATAATGGTCTGGTCTGATACAATCACTATACCATGACACAACCATTGTGTTTTGTGAAATTACACACAGGATTGTTGTGTAGGCTGCATGTGTAACAAATCCATTGCAGCAAGTCAGCTGAGAAGAGAGAAGACATTTGTCAGAAAAGCGATGTCCAGACACAAAGCGAAGGAGAGCGGAAATGTTTTTCTGATAAGCACGCCTCCAGGAGCACTCCGCTGGCCCTCGGTGATTAGAGACGCGCTGGAGTACGTCCAGAACACGTCAGGCTGACCTTGACACGTGCTTCATCATGCTGTAAGCGTGTACACCAGAGGGGCTGAGAGCTCAGGAGTGGATGACACAACTGGCTGTGTAATCACAAATTACACCCCATCCCCCGATACAGAGTTACAATCGGCTGCTCGTCTTCGCGATTGAAATATCCGATCTTGTTCGACGTTCACGCGACACTCGCCAAATGGTGCATATTCTATTCTATACAACACATGCCAAGTCTCCGTGTTTCAATCTGTGGTATGAGCTCTGCAACATGCTATCTGGACAAAGTCATGCATGCTGGAGAATCCTAATGCTCTATTGATTGACTCAGTCCTGAGGCTTTGAATCATATAGGCCTGCCAAAGGTTATCATAATCAATACGCAATAACCGTAATAGCGCTCTCAGCCCGACTACAAAAGAATAAAAGAACAATCATGCAAATTTGCTCGACCAGGGGTTACGGGGGCGATGATATCGGTGGTTATAAGGACGGGGTCCCAGTCGTTCCTCAAGCTAGTTGAGCTCCCTAGTTCGGCTGCCATGGTAACCTTGACGAAAAGTGCCGGTTTGCAAAAGTGGGAAAGGAAGTGTCTATTTTTACTCACAGGATGGAGAGGGACAGATAGAGCTGATTTTGAGGGATGAGAGAGATGGCGCTGCATTTCTTTAGCACATTTTTAGAGGTTTGTCTCTGTTTGAGGGAATTGAGATGAGGTCTGTGTGTGTGTGTGTCGAGGTGGGAAATGAAGGTTTCGCTCATTGTGGTGTTATAGAAGTGTGACTGTCACACCTTTTCTGAAAGCTGTAAATTGGTTTTAACACTAAACGTCCCACCTTAATTAAACAGGGAGTGGTGTTGAGTGCTGATACGAGTGTTCAGAACACACGTTTAACACACATTTGAATGGATGACGGCATGAATGGATGTATACACTCACACACAAACACACACCTATAAACTGAATAGCTGGACCTGAATAGACATTCTTCTGTTGGCATGCTTTTGTTTTCATAAACATACTATGAGTAGCTATGGATATTCCCAACCTGATCTCCTAGCGCCATGTAAGTTTTGTGACATTCGATGTGAAATGTCCACTGAGTGGTGCTAAAGAGTGTTTTTTTCCCTCTGAACAGATGAACGTACTTTAATTTTGTATGTCACTGCTGTTACACCTAAACCTACCTGATAGTATGAGCAAAAGTGAATGTGACATAAAAATGCAATCATAAGGAGACCATTTCTGCACAACTTTTTTCGATCTCTCATCTTTCAGCTCTTTCATTGTGAGTCATGTTTTCCACGAGATTCGTACCCAAGGATTCCACATCCTAAGTCCAGTTGACCTATCAGTAAGCCCAGCCCCTCGAACGCAGATAGGCCAATGGCAGTTGAGTATCTTTAGGTTTCACCGGCGTAGAGAACATTGGAAGATCCAAAGCTTTCGTCGTTTTCATGGTGTTTATGCTACAAAAATAATAAAACGTTGTGACTGGGGTACTTGTAACACTGATTCCAGGTTTCCTGAGAGGATTAGCAATGGAATTGCCAATAAATTTATTTTATTATTCATCGTTCATTTTCTGGTTGGCATACTCTTGCTCTGGTTGTTCTTCGGGAAGATGAGCAAAGTTATCTTTGCCCAAAACCACACTTCTTTAGAGACATTCTTCCCGAGTGAATCCCTTGCAGCAGTGCAGCCAAATGAAGCGCGTTGATGGGCTGTCTCTCGCTCTAGACAACGTTGATGGGTCATCTCTCCCTCTAGACGACGTGTGTACGGGCGATCGAAAAAAAAAAACAGCCAAAACTTGTACCAACCCGGAAGTAAGATTTTCGGCACAGAAATTCTCTGTCATTCGTCCAAATAATTTTTACAATTTTGGCCATGTTTAGCATGAGAATCCAACTCTTTAACACCAAAAACAACTCTGAATACACAAAACACCATTGTACCCCCCCCCCCCCCCCCCCCCCCTTTAATCTAGTGCGCCATTGTTACAGCTTAGGTTGTGCTATGCGTTTGACGGGTTGAAACTTAAATGTCGGACAGACAAGATGGCACAAGGTAAAGCTGTTTTTGATGTAATTTTTCAAACATTAGCTGCTCTTGCTGCTCCTGTTACATTGAATAAAAAATACTGTTGTTGTTGTTCTCTCTCTCTCTCTCTCTATATATATATATAAACAGATTTTGAAAATGAAAAACCTTCAATAGGGTTGACTAATCCAGCAAATCGGTTAATGTATAAAACAGACTGGGTCAAAATAATCCAGCTTGTGTTCTGTACAGTATTTAACCAATGCTGGGTTGCCAAATAATATATGATATAAAATATATGATAATTTTAAACCCAGCTTTTTTGTGGGTTATAGTGTAGTAGTAGTAATGGTAGTAGTAAAATAAACAACCTTTTTGACCCATATCGTGGCCTCTGTATCGGGATAGGTATCACATCGTGACTTTTCTGCCGATACACAGCCCTTATGTATTCATGCATGTGAAAATGTGTATACCATATATCTACAGACATTTATTTACTATCAGCTACTGAGCAAAACATCCACAGTTTGTGATGTTTATTAGAGGCACATGTTGGTGTTTGTAATGTAGTTTCATAACAGCACCTGTGAATGACAGCAAAATCTATTATTTTGACACATGAAAGAGCTGCACTTAGTAATCAAGAATATTTCATAAGTCATAAATATATTCCATGCATATTTCATAAGTGTTTTTGTGTCTCTAGAACTGTACAGTTAAAATATAACTTCTTTTTCTTTCTTTCTAAGCTGATATGAAGTGGTAATGTGTGTTTTCAGTGCTGGTGTGTGTCCAGTAGTGAGTGGAGTCCAGTGGGAGAACTACTGAGATCATCATTATTGATGATGATGCTGTAGAACCTCCACAAATCGGGGTAATTATCATATTCTACCATCAACACTTAAAGAGACTCAGGGGAGAAATGAATTATTCCCACTTATAATGCCATTTATTTGGACATAGAGGCAGAATTCACTATTTTATGGGTGTAAATAGATTAAAAATGATAATAGTAAAATAATTGCACTTCATTAGTTACGCCTTCATTGAATTTAAAGGGATAGTTCATGCAAAAATTTAAATTCTGTAATTAAATTCTCACTCTTTCCAAACCTGTAAGACCTTCATTCATCTTTGGAACACAAATTAAGATACACAAAATGTACAAGATGCACAAAATAGTCCATGTGACATCAGTGGTTCAGCCGTAATTTTACGAAACTTCGAGAATACTTTTTATGCACTAAGAAAACAAAAATAACTTTATTCAACAATTTCTTCTCTTATGTGTCAGTTTTCAGTGCTCGTTCACTAAAATACTTCAGAATTGTAACACGGTTTAGTAAATGGGAGAAAGAAAAACTATTTTAATCTCAGGAAAAACATTCCATGACTGATTTTTGGTTCAGATGATGTGAGAAGCAATAGGAGAGACTTTATGTTCTGTTCTGATTGGACTCATGTGTTTAATTTTATTCAGTCCAAGAATGTCCTAAAATGAGGTCTGACTTTCCTCATATTAGGACACCCAGAGAGAGAGAGAGCCGTGGTCCCTTCTGTAGACATCTGATGAACGCAATTACCCCAGACATCTGTCTATATTTAGGAGATAGCAACTTCACCCTACACTAGTGTGTGTGTGTGTTCTCAGTCTGCTCCTGCTTTACAGTGAAAGTAAATGAGGTTGTTAAATGTTTCCCCTTTGACCTCTATAAGATGTTTATAAGGTGAGAGTTCACATTTGGAGTTCATTGATGCATTGACAGGAAGTACCGTCTCCCTGAAGATTGCGGTTTGGCGTTCAATATTGAGGTTTAATGGTTTTAGAAGGAAGTTGGAAGAAAAAGTATGCGATAATGCATGTACATGGAAATCCTGACAGTATCGTCATCAATACCATAACATGATGAACTACGTAATTATTCCTATACGAATGTAGCCCTGAATTCCAAATGAATGGTCCTTGAGTCTACATGTTAAGACAGACGATTATGTGTGAGAGTGTGTGTGTGTGTTCAAGCCTGAGGGTTTTCTAGTTATGCATTAACATTTGAAAGGAAGGTCAAAAGCACATCTGGCAAAGAAGTTCATGTACAGAACGCACATGAGGAGACCTGTCAGGGTCTTGACCTCCTTTCTCTCTCTCTCTCTCTCTCTCTCACTCACACACACACACACACACACACACACACACACACACACACACACACACACGTGTAAGTCAGTATATCCTCTGCATCAATTTTATTCATCAAAGCTCAGTCAGCTTTCATGAATACTGCATGATAAAGTACATCATCTTTGATTTTTAACACAGACACGCAACCTCATTTCTGTCCCTGTATGCTTGAAGTGTTCCCGTGTTAGTTCAGGATCAATGGGGGAAAATGGAAGCAACCAAAAGATGATAGATTAAACATTTGTGGCGTGGAGGAGAGATCAAATAAAAGAGAACGTAGAAGAGCCTTACAAAGCATGAGAAATGGAAAGAGAGGAATGATGTCTTTATTGTATGTATGTTCATTATTCTAATATTTGACATATTTAGTATCTTTATTCCTTTTATTGACATGTTTGGTTCATTTTACCTAAAACCTAAATGTTTCTGCATTAAACAGAAATTGATTGTTTTCTTCAATATTGTGACATATTAATGTGAAACCTGTGGAAGCCCATTTCAGCCATTGAATAAAAAAGGTAATTGCAACTTTTTTCAAAATTCAGACTTTTTTCTCTCGCAGTTGCAACTTTACATCTTGCAATTGTGACTTTTCTCATAATTGTGAGATATAAACGTGTTCTGACTTTATTTCTCGAGTTTTGTCTCGCAATTCTGACTTGCAATTTTATTTCTCACAATTCTTAGACAAAAAGTAAGAATTTCAAGTATCACACCATCCCGAAAAAGTCAGAATTCTTATATATATTATATATATTATATATATAAAAGTCAAACTTATATTTGCAAGAAAAAAGTCAGAATTGCCCATTTTTATCTCGCAATTGTGAGTTTATATCACGCAATTCTGAGGAAAAGTCAGAATTGTTAGTATATATCACAAATTTCTGACTTTTATAACTTGCAATTGCGAGTTTATATCAGGAAATTCTGACTTTATATCTCACAATTGTGAGTTTATATCTTACAATTCTGAGAAAAAAGTCAGAATTGCAAGAAAAAAGTCAGAATTGCCCATGTTTATCTTGCAATTGTGAGTTTATATCATGCAATTCTGAGAAAGTCAGAATTGTTAGTATATATCACAAAATTCTGACTCTAACTCTATTCTAACCTAATTGCGATTTTATATCAGGAAATTCTGACTTTATAACTCGCAATTGTGAGTTTATACCTTACAATTCTGAGAAAAAAGTTAGAATTGCGAGATAAAAACTTGCATTTGCGTTTTTATCTTGCAATTATCAAGTTGACCATTTTTATAACGCAATTCTGAGAGAAATAACTCGCAACTTTATTACTCGCAATTGTGGGTTTATAATACAATTCTGTAAAAAAAAAGTTAGTTTTCACTAATTTGTCATTTCAAATGTACAAATTGCAAATGTATTTTGCCAGTAACGTACAGTTAAGAAAAATGCTGTAGTAAAAAACCTGTAGTATCACTCCCTTACCCATGATTACAAAAACTGCTTCTTTATTTCATTCAGTTTTATTTTATTAATACATGATTTCTTCGTTGCACTATTATTAAAGTATTTTTGCACTGATTTGGCACAACACATGTGTGACTTCTATCTTGACAGTAACGCATAGTAAATTGAGAGAGAGAGAGAGAGAGAGAGAGAGAGCATGAGTTTTTGAATTCCTCAGCTTTAAGCATATTGTCATTTTTCAAAACATGCAGTCATGCACAATGGCACTGTGTGAGAGAGCAAACTGGTACTGCTCTCACATTGTCAAGGCCAGAGAGCTGCTTTATGAGGCATCAAATCTATCAGAGATTCCTGACCGCAGCTTTCAGCCCAACCAGCCTCTGATCTCAAGTGTTTTTCATTCAACAACTTTTGCTCTTTTAGATGATAAAACTCCCACTCTCTCTGCAGCCAAGAATGTGTGTGCTCAGAAGGAGCCATGCAGTCCATTACAGAGCCACTCATTCACCATTATATGACTTAAACCTTGAGCGCCAGCGAGCGTATTGTAATTAATGCTTAACAGTGATATGAACAGCCGCACACTCTGGCTTGTGCCTTGTTTGTCACCTAATCTTCTTGTTTCATTTTTTTTATATAGTACTGTCACATTTTGTTGACAATTATCAAGCTGTTTAATTAGCATTGTAAATTTTTTGTGGCTAAATTATTTCTTTCTAATCTTGCCGCCTACAAATGAGTTCTATTGAGGTTTCCAAGAATTGCAGCTTTTGAACAGTCCAGAGTTGAGTGAATTTCCACCGGCAGTCTATCAAGTGCGCACGCTAGCGTCCTGTTAAATGAACTGAGCTCACCTTACCGGAGAACGCAGCAAACGCTGGCATAGCAAAGTTCAAGTGCTGTCGCATGTGACAGCGGCATTAGCAATGTACTGTCAGGACCCAGAAGCACTTCACTTGAGATCCGTGAATATAATATTTCAGGGCCTGGTCCATTAGAGCTGTAATGTCTGTCTGTGTGTGTGTGTGTCTGTGTGTGTGTGTTGAAACGCTGTTAGCTTGGCAGACGCTTAGAAAAAGCTACCACTCTCGACTTCACGTCATGCTGGTAGTTTACACAGAGATGTTATCGTGGCCATCTCATCTTTCTTTTGTTCTTGAGTTTGTTTGTGTTTTAAAGTTTGCGAGCTTGTAGGCGTCCATCCTGGGCTTTGACGTCACCTTTATTAGCGCGCGTATGTGTTGGCTGGACAGTGTCTCATTAAATGGAAGGGGTTTACCTCTCCATGGAAATTAAACATCTCCCACAGCCAATAAGTGTTCATTTAAGTTCTGCTGACTAATAGAATATTTCTTTGGTTTCACGGGACATGCTTGGTCTTCTCAACTACGACCAGATGATCTGTAGAGATCAGTTCATTGTTGTCTTGAGCGCTTGATGTCATCTTTATGTATTTGACTTTCAGAGAAATCATTTGTGGGACATTTTGCAATTTGAAGTTCAGCCTGAGGGAACATTTAAAGTCCACTCACAACTGACATTGAGGACCTCAAGAGGTTTCACCAAAGTCCCTTTAAAGATGCCATTAAATTGCTTGGCAAGTGCATTTTACTGTCCTGTTAGCATATTTCCTGCTGAAACAGGATGTATAAGTGGGACCTGTCGAGATATGATGTGCTAGTTGGTTTCAGGTGGTATTATGTAATACGTTCCAATTGTAAGAGCATCTATTTGGACAATAATCTATGTAGTGCATGAATCATAAATATATTTATGCATTTTGTCAATGTTTATCAGTATTAATTAATACTTTTATGCAATAAATTGAGCATAAAGCATAAAGCATAAATTCAGCATAAAGACATTTATAATGTGGCAAAAGATTTCTATTTAAAGTAAAACAACAACAACAACAACAAAAAAACTATATATATATATATATATATTTTTTTTTTTTTTTTAAATTTTTATATTTAAAAATACAATATTAAAATAAAATAAATAAAATAAAATCTACAATATTTAATTTGATTTATTTTGTTTTTTTTTATTTGCAGCCTTGTTTTCTTCTAAATTGATCTCAGTTGATGGTAAAGAAATTTATAATGTGACAGTTTTATTTCAAATAAATTTATATTTAAAAATAATACAGTATAATAAAAAATAATATCTTTCTTTCGTTATGTCTTTCTTTTCATATTTTATTTTATTTATTGTTTTACACCTTCATGGGTTCATCTTTTTTCTCAATCAATTTTCTCAATTGACGGTAAAGACATTTATAATGTAACAGAAGATTTCTATTTCCAATAAATGTGTGTATTTATTAAAATAAAGATAAAATAAAAAGAATAAAATAAAATATTTTTCTTTTTCATTTTATTTTTTATTTTATTTTATTAAATTGCAGCCTTGTTTTAAACCCTTCATCGGTTAATTTTTTTTTTCTAAATTGTTTTCAGTTGACGGGTTCAGAAGACATTTATAATGTGACAAAAGATTTTCTTTTGAACTTTCTACTCATTAAAAAAACTTGTGAAGTATCAAGTGTGTAATGAAATGAATAATGTAATGAAAATTCGCAATGAAAATTCGACTTTGCT
This sequence comes from Cirrhinus molitorella, assembly GCA_033026305.1. Classification (NCBI taxonomy): domain Eukaryota; kingdom Metazoa; phylum Chordata; class Actinopteri; order Cypriniformes; family Cyprinidae; genus Cirrhinus; species Cirrhinus molitorella. Next base: position 21,790,400 of record CM065122.1, on the reverse strand, counting down.
ATAGAAATATGTTAATATATAGGTGCTGGTCATATAATTAGAATATTATCAAAAAGTTGATTTATTTCACTAATTCCATTCAAAAAGTGAAACTTGTATATTATGTTCATTCATTACACACAGACTGATAGATTTCAAATGTTTCTTTTGATTTCTTTTCATTTTGATGATTATAACTGACAACTAATGTATAATTCAGTATCTCAGAAAATTAGAATATTACTTAAGACCAATACAAAGAAAGGATTTTTAGATATCTTGGCCAACTGAAAAGTATGAACATGAAAAGTATGAGCGTGTACAGAACTATAATACTTAGTTGGGGCTCCTTTTGCCTGAATTACTGCAGCAATGCGGCGTGGCATGGAGTCGATTAGCCTGTGGCACTGCTCAGGTGTTATGAGAGCCCAGGTTGCTCTGATAGTGGCCTTCAGCTCTTCTGCATTGTTGGGTCTGGCATATGGCATCTTCCTCTTCACAATACCCCACAGATTTTCTATGGGGTTAAGGTCAGGCGAGTTTGCTGGCCAATTAAGAACAGAGATACCATGGTCCTTAAACCAGGTACTGGTAGCTTTGGCACTGTGTGCAGGTGCCAAGTCCTGTTGGAAAATGAATTCTGCATCTCCATAAAGTTGGTCAGCAGCAGGAAGCATGAAGTGCTCTAAAACATCCTGGTATACGGCTGTGTTGACCTTGGACCTCAGAAAACACAGTGGACCAACACCAACAGATGACATGGCACCCCAAACCATCACTGACTGTGGAAACTTTACACTGGACCTCAAGCAACGTGGATTCTGTGCCTCTCCTTTCTTCTTCCAGACTCTGGGACTTTGATTTCCAAAGGAAATGCAAAATTTACTTTCATCAGAAAACATAACTTTGGACCACTCAGCAGCAGTCCAGTCTTTTTTGTCTTTAGCCCAGGCGAGACACTTCTGACGCTGTCTGTTGTTCAAGAGTGGCTTGACAGCTGGAATGCGACAGCTAAAACCCATGTCTTGAATACGTCTGTGCGTAGTGGTTCTTGAAGCACTGACTCCAGCTGCAGTCCACTCTTTGTGAATCTCCCCCACATTTTTGAATGGGTTTTGTTTCACAATCCTCTCCAGGGTGTGGTTATCTCTATTGCTTGTACACTTTTTTCTACCACATCTTTTCCTTCCCTTCGCCTCTCTATTAATGTGCTTGGACACAAGTTTCACTTTTTGAATGGAATTGGTGAAATAAATCAACTTTTTGATGATATTCTAATTATATGACCAGCACCTGTATATTTGGGAAAAAAATGTTTCTTTTCTTTTCTTTTCTTTTCTTTTCTTTTCTTTTCTTTTCTTTTCTTTTCTTTTCTTTGTTTATTCGTTTTTTTTTATTGTATTGTATATTATTAGTTTTATTGTATTTTTTTATTCATGAACTATTCATGCAGCTTTGTTTTACCCCTTCATGGCTTCATACATTTTTCTTTGTGGCTAAAATCTGTGATTTTCAAGTTGGCCTTTACAACCAAAAGATGGGACTTCTTTACATCTCCCATGTCTTTTTCACAAGTCTTCTCCCCTTTATACTGCTTCTGGTTTCACATGAGAGACTCTCACTTCTCATATTTATCTACAATTCACACATGTGTTTTTAGGTTCTGTCCACATGGCTGACCTGAATTACTTGGATGCGTGACTGAAACTGACTCTAGCGCGGAGTCTCTTTGGAGAGATAGTGAAGAGCGCTGGTAAATTATTGAGAAGAGAAATACAGAGCAGCTACACGGTCCCTCCTGCATAATGAAACAAAAATAAATGAGGAAAATGGGACAGGCCTTGTAACTGGAGACTGTGTTTGTGTGTGTTTGTTGATGCAGTCAGGTCATGATGCATCTACATTTTATGCCAGATTTTTACTCTGTGTCTACAATAGTTAGAACACACATCACAAGCAATTCATCTTTTCAGACTGTGCCAACTTTACCAAGAACACCAACCTTTGGAAAATATGACCTTCGCAGGCCTTCCACACACGTGCTTGAGGATATTAAACGGCGTCAGACGGAGATATGCAGAACCAGTCATGTTTGCACATCTGGGTGCAGAATATGATCAGAACCATGTAGACATCTCATATTTCATTGTCATTCAGAAAAGACAATCCTTAGACGTTCTTTTATGCTAGTCAGTATCTATTGTCGACAGTACACACATTTCCAACTCCTTTGAGCCTTCTCGGCTAAAAAAAAGCCCTACATTATTTATGAATTTCCTGAAAATTTGAATAATAAAGTGAGATGTCGTGGCCTTTCTGAACTCATCCGTCTTTAATAAGCTCTGTGGCGTATGACACGGAGTACCACAGAATAACTTTACGAGATTAAAGGCGCTGGTTTCCATATGAAGTGGATTACTGTAATCTGAATTTATTGGGTTTTCTGATACTGGCTGATGAGGAAAGACTTTTAAGACTTTGTAATGACATCTATAAAAAAAGGGAAAGCGAGTAGTTTGAATTACAGTTTTAATTTGACTTAAATTAATAACTAATTGGGCTTTAGGCTGATATCAGGGCAGTATCAACGTATTTCAATTGCAGTTTTTCAGCTCTGGCACATTGGAAGTAAAAATGAGAGTATAAAGAACCAGACTTTAAATATCTAAGTGCTATTCCATTTTGCTTTACATATTGAATGAAATTGGGAGCTTAATAGTCTTGAAAGTCTCTAACTTGTAACTGATCACTCAACATGAATCTAACAAAACAGTGAGCCAAAAAGTACCATGGGGTTGCCATGTTTTTGTATTTGTTTTGCTTTGGTTTGACCTAGGGGTGATATGATCAAAATCTTATACAGTTGAGGTCTTAAGTTTAAATCCCCCTTTTAGAATCTGCAAAATAAATGTTATTGTTTATTTAGTACCCCGTTCAAAAGTTTACATCCCCTTCTGTAATAGTTGCAAATGGTTCGGAAAACCATACAGTCGTTGTTGGAAAGGGTTCAAATACACAAAAATGCTGGAAAACCAAAGAACTTGTGGGACCTGAAGAACAGCAGGCAGGACAGACAAGAAAAAAAAAAGCACAGCTGTGGATCATTCATGCAACAAAAAAGTATTAAGAATCAAAACTTTTGAACGGGTCATTTTTATAAATGTAACTTTTATATTCTCTTGTGTATTAAATGTCTTTTAAATGAAATATCCTTCTCAGGTCAGTACTAAATAAAAAAATAACATGCATTTTGTATGATCCTCTTTTTTTTTGGTAAAATTAACATTTTGCAGATTCTGAAAGGGGAATGTAAACTTTTGGCCTCAACTTTTTTACTCATGATATGAGTAATTGTATTTCATGGTAAAAAATAAAAAAATAAAAAAAAACCTCAAGCTCAAGGAACACAAGTAAACAGTCAGTGATAACATAAGAATAAGAAACTAATTACAAGCAATAGGACAAAAAACTACAGTAGAACTAATAAATTAAACCTAGATCTAGTGTACTGTTTCATGTGTGTTTTCTTTCTCAGCTGCTTGCTTTCATGTTTACGAGGATACTTTTACGATGGGCATACCTGTCAACCCTCCCGTTTTTCCAGGGATTCGCCCATATTTTATCATTCTTTCCCGCTATCATCCCGTTTAAATATTTTCCTGTATTTCTCCCGTATTTTTATCTCACTACAAAAAAAATCCCACTGAGCGTATTTTATGTTTCCTACATTCGTCTTTGGTAAAACTCCCATAATTTGTATGGCCCAAACCTCATTATGAATAATCATCGACATATTTCAAGGTCGAATATTGTTTAATTGATTAAATATCAGCGCTGCAAGTTTCAAAGTCAGGTGCTCTGCTTTGTTTTCTGTAGTTACCGAGGAAACGGCGAAAAGCGCTACCTGCTGGCAAAGAATTAAAGGCCAAAAACTAACCCTTACTTTTTACGCAGAAATGCCAAGTTGTAAATGTGAACTATCCACAAGAAGATATTTAATTATAAAACTCTAAAGATATAGCCTACACTAAGACATATTTATGTGTTATTAAATGAATGTAATTGTTTGATAATAATTGTTTAAATTAATATAATAATTTATACTTTGGACTCCGCCCCCCATATCAACCCCGTTTTCCCGTGTTTTGGAACTCAAATGTTGACAGGTATGACGATGGGCAGTTTTTAAACCGCAATACTTAAAATGCATGCAAAGGATGTTTTCATGACCATGTAGCACACAGTGTCACTTGAGCGTGTAACTGCAATAGAGACAATAGTCCAAAATGATATCGCCCGTGATATATATTCTTTGACATGTACTACAGTAGTACCATTGTTTTTTTTTTAAGTAAATATTGTAATTATCCAATATCTTGGGTATGGTTTGTAAGCGCTCTTTTGGCAGATGCCTTTATTCGAAGCGACTTTGCATTGATGGTACACATTTGATCAGTTCATGACAAATAGTCAGACTTAGTTTATTGGGCTTAGACTCACAAAAGAACCAAAATGCACTACTGTCAGACAGGGATCAAAACGTCGTCATTCAGACTTTTCAATTCAAACCAATTTCTGTGCTTCGGAGAAGCATTAAAGACGCTTTTTAGATTTTCTGCTGACTAGACATGTTTACACTTTGTGTCTGAATTTAGAGACATTGGGCAAGATTTGTCTTCGAAAGAGACCTAGCTCAAAATCAAACTACATGCGGTGAACTAAGTAAATATGCTGACTGTTGAATCGAGAAGAGATTCTATGAATGTAAATCAGCTCAGTGTGAGGCGTATCTCGTTTCCTGAGGGAAAGATTGTGGACAGGGCGAGGGACGTATTGTTTGAGAAAGAAATCTATAACTGATATGAACGTCTGACTGTTTGCGACTCGAGTGAACACTTCCAAACCATATACGCATTTCTATGGTGACTCCATTCCTGTTTACAAATGGTTCTGTTTGATCAAACGTTTGATCAACAGCGTAGTATTTAAACACTTTTTGATTGTGATCAGGTGTTTGTGAAAGACAGACTCAAATTATTGTTTAGGCTACTGCCTCAAATATTTGTATGGTAAAGTTAGTGATGTGACAGATTGTTCATTAGCAAACCAGACTGTTAGGCTGACGCGAGCCTCTTCAAAGTGACAAAGAGTGGGGAATTCACAAAGAATGAATTGCACGCGGCAATAGCGTTGTTTATTTGCATGTGCTGTCTTGGTTTTTGGATTCATTAGTTCACTGCTGAATTTGCGCAAATCAGGTAATGGCACAAACATGGCCAAACATTCAAAGCTGAAAGGAATTTGAACCGCACATTTCCAATTCTACAATTCTTGCAGGCTTGATTTTAGTGTGTGTTACATAGGATACAGCAGACTTCTGTGATCTGACATGCTTTACTGGCACTGGTGTCAAAAGTATTCACATTCATTACTCAGGGAAAGTATAGATAGTAGGGTTTAAAAAGACTATAGGGTTTAAAAAGACTGTAGAAGCTGAAGTATCAGCTCAAGCTTTTTACTCAAGAAAAAGTGTAAAAGTACTGGTTTCAAAACTACTTGAAGTGTAAAAGTAAAAGTAATGTAAGGAAAAAAATGCCATTAAGGACAAAAGCTTAGGTCGCGCCACATGGGCCTATTGTGCACTACCCCACCTACTCAAAAACACATTTTTCTAAAGACCATAATGAATATAATGGTATACAATAAACATTAGTGCTGTGCTGTCAAAATGAATGATTAATCCAAGTGATTAATCAAAAAATAAAAATAAAAAATAACTCATAATCCTGATCGATACCTTCCTGGTGTGTACTATGCTCAATTCCATAGCTAATGGCAACAATGTCACATTTAACTAGAAGATGTAACAAACACTTTTGCTTGGTTGGGACATTTTGAGTTCTCTTCTTGAGTCTGCCACAGACATCTTCGGACTTGGCTACATATGTCTGCTGTGTCCAGTGTTGCAGGTAATGAGTTACAAAGTTAGTGTAGTAATAGTAATAGTGGTAGTATAAATGTAGTAGTAATAATAATAATAATAATAATAATAATATTAATAATAACAATAATAGTAGCAGTAATGGTAGTATAAATATGATAATAATAATAATAACAGTAGTAAGTGTAATAGTAATAGTAATAATGATGATGATGATGATGATAATAGTAGTAGTAGTATTAGTAGTAGTATAAATGTATTAATAATTGTAATGGTAGTAGCGGTAAATAAAATAATAACAGTAATAGTAGCAGTAGTCGTAATAATAATAATAATAATAAAAATAATTGTAGTAGTAATAGTAGTAGTAGCATAGTAATAATAGTAAAAGTAGTATAAATGTATTAATAATTGAAATGGTAATAGCAGTAAATATAATAATAATAATAATAGTAATAGTAGCAGTAGTCGTAATAATAATAATAATAATAATAATAATTGTAGTAGTAGTAGTAGTATAGTAATAATAGTAAAAGTAGTATAAATGTGTTAATAATTGAAAAGGTAATAGTAATAAATATAATAATAGTAATAGTAGCAGTAGCCGTAATAATAATAATAATAATAATAATAATAATTGTAGTAGTAGTAGTAGTAGTATAGTAATAATAGTAAAAGTAGTATAAATGTATTAATAATTGAAATGGTAATAGCAGTAAATATAATAATAATAACAGTAATAGTAGCAGTAGTCGTAATAATAATAATAATAATAATAATAATAATTGAAGTACTAGTAGTTGTAGTAATAGTAGTAGTAGTAGTATAGTAATAATAGTAAAAGTAGTATAAATGTATTAATAATTGTAATGGTAGTAGCAGTAAATATTATAATAACAGTAATAGTAGCAGTAGTCGTAATAATAATAATAATAATAATAATAATAATGATAATAATAATAAAAATAATTGTAGTAGTAATAGTAGTAGTAGCATAGTAATAATAGTAAAATTAGTATAAATGTATTAATAATTGAAATGGTAATAGCAGTAAATATAATAATAATAATAATAGTAATAGTAGCAGTAGTCGTAATAATAATAATAATAATAATAATAATAATTATAGTAGTAGTAGTAGTAGTAGTATAGTAATAATAGTAAAAGTAGTATAAATGTGTTAATAATTGAAAAGGTAATAGTAATAAATATAATAATAGTAATAGTAGCAGTAGCCGTAATAATAATAATAATAATAATAATAATAATAATAATAATTGTAGTAGTAGTAGTAGTAGTATAGTAATAATAGTAAAAGTAGTATAAATGTATTAATAATTGAAATGGTAATAGCAGTAAATATAATAATAATAACAGTAATAGTAGCAGTAGTCGTAATAATAATAATAATAATAATAATAATAATAATAATAATTGAAGTACTAGTAGTTGTAGTAATAGTAGTAGTAGTATAGTAATAATAGTAAAAGTAGTATAAATGTATTAATAATTGTAATGGTAGTAGCAGTAAATATTATAATAACAGTAATAGTAGCAGTAGTCGTAATAATAATAATAATAATAATAATAATAGTAGTAGTAGTAATAGTATAATAATAGCAATAATAACAACAATATCAATAGTAGTAGTAATAGTAGTAGTAGTAGTAATAATATAATAATAGCAATAGTAACAACATCAATAGTAGTAATAGTAGTAGTAGTAAATATAATAGTAGTAGTAGTAATAATAATTATTGTAATAGTAGTAATAATAATAATTGTAATAATAGTAATAATAATAATTGTAATAATAGTAGTAGTAGTAGTAATAATAATAATTGTAATAGTAGTAGTAGTAGTAATAATAATAATAATTGTAATTGTAGTAGTAGTAGTAATAATAATAATTGCAATAATCATAGTAGTAGTAATAATAATAATTGTAATAGTAGTAGTAATAATAATTGTAATAGTAGTAGTAGTAAATATAATAATAATGGTGGTAGTAATAGCAACACAATAATAACAACAACAACATCAACAGTAGTAGTAGTAGTTAATAATAATGATAACAATAATAGTAGTAGCAGTAATAGTAAATATGAAGAGTTCATTTGCAAAAACAGAAAACGCTGTTTTGAAACAATTTTCAAAAATCATGTTAATCTCAGTCAAACTGCAGTCGGGTAAACAAAAATACAGCTAACTAACAATAAAAACATGATAACATAATAAGTTATCTGTTTTTGCAGATAAACTCTTCATATAATAATATAATAATAATAATGGTAGTAGTAATAATAAATATAACAACAACAATAATAGTAGTAGTAAATACAATAATGATTCCAATAATAACAAGGTGTTGTCAATCTGCTAACGTCTTAAGTTTCATTGACCTTGGTGAAGCACAGTTCCTAATGAAGGTCTCCTCACTTTCTCTCAGACATGACATCATCTGACGTGACGCAGTCCAGATCTGCTCCTCACACCAGGGTTTTTCAGTCGTTCCGGTCGCAAAGAATGTCAGATCATCAGACAAAATACCACAGTAATTAAACTGATAGATGCTTATATTCCTGGAGTGACTTTTCCACTCCCATTTAAATATCAGCCCTTTTAATATGGCCTCTCCGCAAAGCTGAAGAGCAGAAGGTTGGTGTTGATTTTTATGTGTGGTTTTTCATTGCCCTCTCACCCCCAGCTTTCTGCTTTAAATGAGCTGGAGTTGAAAAAGATGAATCCAGCACTCTTTCATCAAGACGTGTTGATGAGTGTCTTTTAAGTGAGTTACGGTTGCTATTTTGAAAGCAATATTGCAGTACACATAGTAAGTTGCAGAGCAAAACAAAAATACACGTTTACCAGCCATATTAAAAGATGTTTTTTTTAGGGGGATATTTAGACATATGTCTGTTTTCTTCATTCTTTATTGTTTAGCTTAACTCTCATTTGTGACTTGTGGTGGTTGTTATTATCATTGTTGAACGTGATTTTGCGGTGACCAGAACATTTATGCATTTGGCAGATGGTATTTTATTTTGTAGTTATCCACTTTACCTGTTTTATTTATTTATTTAAAAATGCTTATTATGCATTTTTTTTTATTACATTTTATTTTGTGGTTATCCATTTGACCTTTTTTCTTTATTTAAAAAAAAAAAAGTTTATTGTTTTTATATTTAAAAAAATACAATTCATATATAAAATATAGAACTTTATATTATATTTATTTATTTATTTTATTTTATTATTTATTGCTATTTTTTTAATTACAAATCCCATAAAATATATAAAATATGTAATAAATGCATTTCATTTCATTTCATATTAAACTTATAATATTATTATTATTTTTAAAATTCCAAATCATATAAGTAAATAAAATATTTAACTTTATTATTATTATTATTTATTTATTTTTTTTGCGGTTACCATGTTACTGTTTTTTTTATTTATTAAAAAAGTTTATTGCAAATTTTTTTTTTGAAAATTACAAATAACATAAAATAGATAAAAATGTATTTTATTTTATTTTACTTCATTTTTTCTTTATTTATTAAAAAAGTTTATGGCATTTTTTTTTTTTTTTGAAAATTACAAATCACATAAAATAGATAAAATGTCATTTTTTATTTTACTTTATTTAAAAAAAATGTTTATTGCTATTTTTATTACAAATCATATAACAGATAAAACATTTAACTTTTTATTTTATTACATAAAATGTTATTTTATTTTATTTTCATTTGTGGTTATCAATTTTACCTTTTTTCTTTATTTGTTTTAAAAAAATGTTTCTTGCTTTTAATTTATTCAATAATTACAAATCATATAAGATAATGAATATTTAACTTTATTTTATTTTATTTGTATGATGAGTGAATGAATATATGAATATGAATAATGAATATATGAATGAATATATAAAGAATGTTTATTGCTATTTTGTTTTTCATTACCAGTCACATAAAATAACATTTTGTGGTTATCCTTTTTACCTTTTTTTCTTTATTTATTTGAAAAACATTTATTGCTTCTTTTTTTTTAAATTACAAATCACATAATATGGACAAAATATATAACTTTTTATTTTATTTTACTTTATTTAAAAAAAAATATAATACATATAAAATAAATAAAATATCTAAAATATATATTTTTATTGTGGTTATCCATTTTACAGGTTTTTTTTTTTTTTTTTTTTTAAATATTTATTGCCTTTTTTTCTTTGAAAATTACAAATCATATAAAATAGCTAAATATTTAACATTTTAGCTTTTTTCTTTTATTAAAAAAAAATTAGATAAATATTATATTTATAATATATAAATAAAAACTACAGTTATAATTATAGATGAAATATTGAACTTTTCATTTGATATTATTTAGGCATATCTATTTTCTACATGGTAATTTACATTCTTTCTTGTATAACTTAACTTTCATTTATGACTCATTGTTATTATTAGTATTGATGAACGTGATTATACAGTGACCAGTATGTTTATGCATTTGGCAGATGGTTTTTATCCAAAAGGAGATATATTTGATCAGTTAATCAGTTCATACATTCCCTAGCAATCAAACTCCTGATTTCGCTGTACTGTTGCGGGATTTTAAAGTGCTATCAGGTGGCGCTTTTATTCAATTTTACACACAGTAAAGAGAGAGCTGGGGCTGTTTCTAGGCTTAAGTGTTTTACTCATAGGGGCACACTTGTGAGAACTCATCTCACAAACTCTCATTTAATTTAACAAGCAACCAAGAACATGGCTTGCGATCTTTACAGCTGTTCTACATGAGCAAAGCAAAAAATTTAATTGCTTCAACTGTTAACGTAGGCATTTTGTATAAAATGGTTCTACAGTTTTTCTTTAAGAGAGTATGGTTATTGGAAATGATGTAACATGTACTACTGTATTACCAAGCCAAATCTCGTGCTAATTCTGCAGTCTAGTTGTAGATTTAAAGCATCACAGATAAAGTCAAGAGCTCTTGATTTTAGAGCACACTCTCATGTTAATCTCTCATTAATGCTTGGAAATCCTTCAAAATCTTGACTTCAAAATGATTTGGACGCTTCCTTTGGTCCGCAGTCTCATACAGACATATTTGGGGGCAATTATTCCTCGGGGAGATCTGGAAGACATTATCCCACCGCAGTGAAAACACCACTCTTCTCTCTCTCCTTCTCTTTGCCAGCTCACATTTTTAGCTGGAGAACATTTAGACTACTTGTTTCTCTCAGCTGTCTAGCACTCAACACGTTGTGCATATTATATTTTGATTTCTTTTATTTACAGTCTGAATTACATCCATAAATAAGTTTAACTTGACTTAAAAGTATTACCAACATTTTCTATCAATAGAGCACACTTTGTCAGCCTTAATGAAAGTGATTCCTATATTCCCTACACACTTCAGACTTCAGACTAATTTCAGATAGGAAAGGTATTAACCTTCTCAAATTAAAATCATACAAAGTCATTTTGACATCAGTTGAAACCATTCAATCGCATTACCACAGTAATTGTAAGAAACGTAATAAAAAAATATTTAATTTAATTTAATTTAATTTAATTTTTTCAAACCAGCATTTAATCCCCCCTGCTGAGTGACTTTAATTTAGCGGTTATCCGTGTTGTTAGTATTTTTTGTTTATTTACAAAAACAAGTTTATTTCTAATTTCAAAAACAGATTTTAACAGATTGTAATGCTTATTTTATTTTATCTTCGTTTATTTTATTGCTGTTACACATTTTACCTTTTTTTCTTTATTTAAAAAAATCTGAATATATAATATGAATAATTATTTTTACTTTTAAGTTTGTTGTATTTTATTCATTTAATTTTATTGTAGTTAAACATTTTGCCTTTATGTCTTTATTTATTACAAATATGTAATTATATTTATTATGTATTTGTAATGTGATGTGAATTATTATGTAAATGTATTAGATTTTTTTTTTAGTAATCCATTTTACCTTTGTTTCTTATTTATAAAAAAAATGTTTATTGCAATTTGTTTTGAAGATTACAAATCATATATATATTTTTTATATTTTATATATATATATATATATATATATTATGGTATATATATATATATATATATATATATATATATATATATATATATATATATATATTACATATATTACATATATATTATTGCGGTTATCCATTACGCCTTTTTACTTTTTTTTCTTTGAAATGACAAATTATATTATAAGATAGGTAAAATATTTTAATTATTTTAACTTTTATTTTATTTTATTATTTTAGTTTAATGTAATTTAATTTTATTATTTAATTTTATTGCAGTTATACATTTTACCTATTTACATATTTCTTTATTTATAAAATATGTATTGCTATTCTTTAAGAAAAAATACATTTATTTTTAATTATATTTAAATAATTACAATTTTATTTTATTTTGTTCCAGTTTACCTATATTTCTGTATTTATTTAAAAATGTTTATTGCTATTTTTTTAACTAAAAATTGTAGTATAGGACAGATACATTATTTAACAATTACTTTAACTTTAACTTGTATTTAATTTAATTAATTTTATTAAATTTATTCTTTTCATTTTATTGTGGTTATCCATTTTACCTGTATTTCTTTATTTATTGAAAAAAAAAAATGTTGAGTTCTCTTTTTTTATTACAAATTATATTATAACATAGATAAAATATTTAATAATTATTTGAACTTTTATTTTATTTTATTCACCTCCCATGATTGATGCAAAGTGCCTACCACATATTAAACAATATGTTTTTCTTAATTTACTTGTGGGCTATGGATCCCTCAAGCATAACCTTGCTAAATTCATGCTAGCTGTTTACATAGTGTCACATATTCGGTTATTACATAGGATTAATAGATTCTTCTATTATTACACCATACTTTACCACCAATCTCTTTGTAATTGACATAAAATATAATGCTTATTCTCAAAATGATGATCTATGTTATACACAATTGTAAAAAAACAGCATCTCTTTCATGCTCATAATTAGACATCGTTCACAGGTCAACATGTTGGTATTATTGGACAGTGAGCACTCACGTATGTGTGCTTTTGAAAATATACACTTTTAATGAACAGATATTTAAACCTCTTGATGAAGAGTGTTTAAGGCTTGACTCAGACTCGAGTGGAGAGCGTTTGAGTTACGGGCAGTGCGAGCGCGCGTGCACATTACATTAACTCATTTAGTGTGTCTAATGGGCTGTTGCAGGGGTCTCGCACACACCATTACACCCCATTTACACCCGCACACCCAGCGTCCACACACACACACACACACACACACACACAGGGCATCTAAGCATATGGTCAGTTGGACTGCGTGAGCTCATGTGATTGACTGAACTCTTCAGAGACCAGCCGACAGAGAAGTCCAGTAATTGCCATAACTTCATTAGCTGCGATCAGAGCACAAACAAACACTCACGCAGGCCGCCAAGACTAGAGAGACTGATCGTGATGTTTTTAACGGCGATTTCACAGGGCAGAGGACGCACAGACATCTGTTTCTTCTCAACATCAGGGACACCAGAGGAATATGGAATTAGCGATGAAGGCAATACAGAGGGAGAGCGAGCTCCTACTTCTCAAAGCGCTCAGCTGGCTTCTTTTTAGTGTGTCTGAGCCCCTCAGCGGCCCGACAGGACCACACATCACTCACAAACCACCACACTGCCTCTTCTTGATCCTAAAGACTCCTTTTCAAAGGAAGACTCATGTAGAAAGCTCATACTCCTTTAAAGTGACCTCCTACACATCTAAGGCAAAACTGTGGGAACCAATCCTTAGTGTGTATTGAATTTCCATTTTATTGATTGATTTTTCTTTATTACTTTTGATTTATTTATTAAAGGAGAAGTTGGCTTCCAGAATAAAAATATATACAGATAATTTCTTTCTTTTTTTCGTCTTTCTTTTTTTCAGTCATAAAAAAATTGTTTTTTGAGGAAAACATTTCAGGATTCTTCTCCATATAGTGGACTTCTGTGGTGCCCGTGAGTTTGAACTTCTAAAAATGCATTTTAAATTCAGGTTTAAAAGGCTCTAAATGATCCCAGCCGAGGAAGAAGGGTCTAATCTAGTGAAATGATCTGTTGTTTTCTAAAAAAATTGACAATTTATACATGTTTTAACCTGAAATGCTTGTCTTGTCTAGCTCTGTGTGAACAGTGTGTATTCCAGTTCAAGACAGGGTATGTCGAAAAACTCCCATCTCATTTTCTCCTCCAACTTCAAAATTGTCGTACATCGCCGAAGAAGTAAAGAAGTAAAAAAAAAAGGTAAAACAGCGATGTAGGACGATTATGAAGTTGTAGAAGAAAATGAGATGGGAGTTTTTTTTATCTACCCTAGCTGCTATACACATTCACACAGACCTAGACAAGATGAGCATTTAAGGATAAAAAAAAAGTATATATATATATATATATAAAATAATCAATCGTTTTACTAGATAAGACCCTTCTTCCTCAGCTGGGATCATTTAGATCCCTTTGAAGCTGCATTCAGACTGCGTTTTGGAAGTTCAAACTCGCAGACACCATAGAAGTCCACTATATGGAGAGATCCTGAAATGTTTTCCTCAAAAAACATAATTTCTTTACGATTGAAAAAAGAAAGACATCTGGATAACAAGAGGGTGAGTATGTAACTTTTGTAACTTTTGACTCTGTAAATTTTGTTCTGGAAGTCAGCTTCTCCTTTAAGTTTATTGCTAGAAAATTAGACAATTACAAAGCAGGATTCTGAACTATATTTGTCTTATAGTTTTGCTTAGAATAATTAAAATTAAACTGGTCATATATATTTAGACTTCACTCCTGAGGTGACATTTAACATTTTTTGAAGATTAAAGGGATAGTTCACCCAAAAATTAAAATTGTGTCATTAATAACTCACCTTCATATAATTCCAAACCTATAAGACCTTTGTTCATCTTTGAAACACAAATTAAGATATTTTTGATTAAATCCGGGACCTGTCTGACCTTACATAGACAATGCGACTACCATGTTCAAGGCCCAGAAGGGTAGTAAGGGCGTTGTTAAAATAGTCCATGTAACATCAGTGGTTCAACTATAATGTTATGAAGCTACGAGAATACTTTTTGTGCGCAAAGAAAACTAAAAATAATGACTTTATTTAACAATTTCTTTTCTTCTATGTCAGTCTTACACGCGTTCACAAGAGTATCTGTCTATGCAGGGTCAGAAAGCTCTTGAATTTCATCAAAAATATCTTAATTTGTGTTCTGAAGATGAACAAAGGTCTTACAGGTTTGGAATGACATAAGGGTGAGTAATTAATGAAAGAATTTTCATTTTTGGGTGTGATCTATCCCTTTAAGCACTTTTAACTGGCGTTTAGTGACAGTTTTATTCATTCGTTCCTTCGTTCTGTAATCAATTTATCCATTCATCCATCCATCCATCCATAATTATGTGGGAAGTTCAGTGTGTAGTGATAACTATAAGAACATTATGGGATTTTGTCATCAAGTAACACATCAATTGTTAACTGGCTTTTTTGTGTTTTTCGTCTGTAATAATTAATGCTGTATTGTCTGGTTGTCAAGGATTTTTATTTATTTTTTTATTTTTTACCTGCAAACATGGATTCGGATGGGACTAGTTTTCCCTGATGAGAGCAGGTAAATTAGCATTTCACAGATTCACAGATGTACTTTGTGATTTTAATTCCTACCAAATGAAACGTGTTTGTATTTATCTCACGCATCCTCTGTAAAAACAAAAAAAACAAATCACCTACTGTTTTTCAACTAATTTAGGAGTCTTTTGAGAAAACCAATCCCATCTGGACAGGACTGTCTCTGATTGTATTTTTTTCAATTGTTTGTTTGTTTATTTATTTATTTTTGCTAGACAGCTGAAGCTATTTTCTAGTTGCATCTTCATTATGGAACTTTCTAGGTAAAAAAAAATATATAATAATATAACTTTAGCAGAATCAGGTATGAATTAATAAATTCCCTTCAAGGCCTAGAGCAGTTAAAAAAAAAAAACAGCTAAATATTACAGCCAAAATATCCAAACAAATGATGAACTGTTAAGCTCACACAATGGAAGTCAGTGGAGTCCAAAACAAGATTGTATGGGCAAGATTGTTCCTGCCAAAATCAGTTTTGTATCTGGTTGGTATTAAAAAGTCAATTTTTAATTTTACACAAAATACGATATCTGCCATGTTATTCAGTATTTTTCTCCCTATCTTTCCAAACCACGACAAATGGCAGTATCTCTTCTCTGCAGAATATGATACATCCGCTCAACCAATCACAGCGCACCATTCCATGCACTGTAAACAGGGAAGGCAGTGCTTTGAATACACCTGGCATCCTAGGTTTGAGTAATGTGTCACAGACATATCTGACGAATCCTTTCATATATAAAGTGTAAAGAGAGTGTAAATAAGAGATTCATTGTGCAGTGTAGAGAGAGCTTATTTGATTTTAATGTAACTCCGTAAGATTGCGATGAACTAATGATGAGTGGTGAGTTTGTAAATTAAAAATTGCTTTAATACAAGTTAAATAAACAAGAATATTAAGTGACTTACATTGTCTGCCACTATTGCCTGATTTTGCTTTATTTAGTTTTCAAAAATAGTTTGAAACAAAGTCACAACTGAGCCGCTGCACATCTCCATTCAAACACAGCGGTGTTTGGTTTATGAATGAACGGCAATGATTCAATTTCCCATTCATAAAGACAGTCACTTGCGTTATTCCTGAATGATTCAGCTGTTCGAACATATCAAATGAATGATTCAGCAATTAAATCAGTGACTTGACGCCACCTACTGGCAGTTTTAGTTTTAATTTTTAAAGCATCATTTCAGTTATTTAAATTATTTAAAAAACTTTTTTTAATGAATCAAATCTTAATTTATGAATTTGATCACACACATGCCACCTCTCCTCTGAGCCTCATTAAACATATAAAAATACACCTACAAGACAGAAATGTTAAAAGCTTGTAAAATATATATTTAAAAAAAATGGCAAAAGATGACATACTTTTAATCAAGTTAGAAAAATGCCATTACAAAGGGAAAAACTAAATTCTGCTTTAATTCACTTGAAGGAGTCAAATATCACCTCGTAATGGGAAGGCTAGTTTTTTTATAAGATTTTTTGATTATTGATTAGAAGGTGCTTCTAAAAGTTTGGCTGTGCTCCTAAAGGTAGAACGTAGAGTTTTTAAATCAGTTTTTATAATAAATCTATGAAAATCAAAATCTGGATTTGAATTTTTTTATGTTATGAACCAAAGATGCTATGTAAAAGTTTGAAACAGAAAATAGTGATTTTCATCTTGCCACTTTCTTGGTAAAGAAAACACATTTTTACTCAAATTAATCAAAATGGATTTATAGCGTTTTGGAACCAAACTCTTATTTTACATGGGGTTTATATGTATCTATTTTGGGGCACAAATTTCTAATAAATACTGTTAGAATTTTATCATATATTTTATTGTTTTTTGTGACATGCACAGTGTTGGGAAGTTACTAGCTATATGTACCAGCATTATGTAATTTAATTACAAAAGAAATGTAAATCTAACCTGTTAGAGTTACACAGAAAAAAAATGTAATTAAATGTGTTACTTATTAGTTAGAAATTATTAGTTGTATTCAGCTACAGTGTGTGTTCATGGTCTCTAGCCATTGTATCTCATTCAAGCACTACCTTCATAAATGCCAATAATTAAATACACTAAATATGACAGTCACACAACTTCACAAACAGCCGTTGCATCCCTTCGGTACATCCACATGCTATAGAAAGTATTAGCTGCTGTTTGCTCTGTGAGGTTTTGGAGGCATTCAGGAGCTATTAAATCAAAACATGAACTTAAAAGCTGAATCGGCCACAAAGGGTAAATGAAAAAGGAAAAAATGATAGAGTGTGAAAAAAGGGAAATTTCCACACAAAACCTAATCACGCATAAAAGGCGGAACATTGCTAGAAAATTGCTGCTATTACCGAGCCACTGCAGGAGTCAAATCCACATTAGATCTGCCGGAAAATGTGTTACACCAGTGGCACAGTTTGTTTTTACCTGCTTTTCAACCCTCTCTCTCTCTCTCTCTCTCTCTCTCTCTCTATCTATCACCGTCTCTATCACTCTCTCTTGCTGTCTTTTGAAACAACTATTTTTGCAGTATGTGTAGTATGCATTTGTTCTATATTCATGGAATACCAAAAATACGCAGTTTACTACCAAAACACATTGTGTTGGATATTATATCCTGTGCTTAAAGGAATAGCTCACCCAAAAAACAAAGAGTTGCTTGCTCACCAATGAATCCTCTGCAGTGAATGGCTGCCATCAGGATGAAAGTTAAAAAAGCTGATGAAAACATCACAATACTCCACAAGCAATCCAAACGACTCCAGTCCATTAATTAAGATCTTGTGAAGCAAAAAGCTCCATGTTTGTGAGAAACATTTGTAAGAAACAGATACATTTGTTAAAAATAGCCAAAGGAAGTGTGCAGTGTGCATTTTAGAGGTTGCTAGTATGCTATTCTGTCATGATCATGGATCTAACTCCTTCTGTTTGTTCATCTGGGAACTGTTCTTTGATGGTTTATATGAGCAGTGTAAAAATTGAGAAATCTAAAGATCTATTAAAAATCGATATCTATAAAATTGTGTTTTTCTGCAAGCCTGATATAACTTTTCAAATATATCTTGAACTTTATATATCAGCACTAGTTCATCCACAACTCTCTTTTTTATGGCAACATTTTTGACCCAGATGGTGTAAAATCAATGTTTAATTAGCACAATGGTTTTTATACTTTTTTTTTATAACAGGTACAGCAAGCACATTTTTCTAGAAAAACAGGAGAAATAAGTGAAGGGAATGAAGAGAGATGTGAGAGAAGAAAGGTGTGAGATTTGGCTCGTGCTCTCACAGATGTTTTTGAAGTGTTTTTTTCTTTTCACGACTGAGAGTTTGATCATGGTGAAGAAATGCAGTGAAAGAGAGAGGATAAATGGAGAAATGTGGATGCACACGAGAGACACCAGCTCTCACACACAAAATGGAGAAGAGAAGTGATAATGAGAGAGTGAAGTTCATTAGAGAGGGAAAAGAGATAGGAGAGGACTGCGAAAGACCAGAAAACTGGAACAGATGTAGGATCTGTGCTGTAGTCATCCCACCTTGACATATAGATATGTAACGTAGCTAAATACTATCGAAATAATCTAAACTAATCTAATCTAAATAACACGTTCACTGTGGTCAACTACAAATTTAGGTAGCCAGTCAGAGCAAAGCCCTTAAAATATAATAATTACTGATTTTTAGGATTCGCACACACTTACAGTGCTTGTGCCACATTTTTAGGATTATTTGGGACAGGGCATGGGAAAGGCAGAAACGGATACAGACAGCATTCCTGCTCACCGATAAGCAAAAGTGAGAGGTCATTTATTTAACTTTGCATGTGTGTGTGTGTGTGTGTATGTGTGATGAATACTGATATCTAAAGCTATGACTCAACCTAGAAAGCATCAGATCAGATCACACACGCACACACTGAGACAGAGAGAGATCAATGCGGCTTGTTATCGCAGCTGCTTTTCCTTTATTTATCTGCTTTTGACAGAAAGAAGGAAAAGATGGCTTGAAAGAATGCGAGAGCGAGAGAGAATGAGGCATCTGAGGACGTGTCTGAATACAGGAAGTTATTTTAGAAGATCTGGGCGGCGGAGAAGCGCTTGTATCGTTTTTTAGATGTGCACGCTGGTAAAAAGTGAGTGACGTCATCCTGTCTCTTGACATAACTTAGATTTACAGCTGAACTCATTTGTCTATCACCATCAGCGCTCTTTTGTAAAATGATTATGCCATGTTCGTTGTGGTTTGTCGTTTTAAACAGACTTTTAGCCAGATGTTTGTCTTTAGACTTTCAGCATCAAATCTCTTCCAGATTGAAGCTCACTTATGCACCTTACTCCTAACGTAAGAGCAGGTGCAGCCTTTTGTAACTTGTTTGTAAATACAAACTTGTAACTTCCTATTTCATCTGCTCTGTTTTTTTTTTTTGCTACTTTTTGTTTTGTTGTTATTGTTACGCTGCTTGATATTACAGACTAGAATTTCTTGTCATACCTGTTTGTCGAAAAAATAATTTTAATGATTAAATAATTTATTAATTATTGGTCTACTTGTTCTGTAAAAATCTGTATCGACATCAGCCCTGAAAAACATACTGGGCGATATTAAGCATTTTATGGTTATCACTATTGGTCATTTTCTAACCCTATTTGCTGATCAAATCATTTAAAAGCATGTAAGGGAAGTTAACGGTTATCGGTCATTTTCAATACTGATATGCCCATAAAATAATTAAAAAGTGTATAAAGAGTGTTTTCATTTCATTTACTCTTAATTTTTTACTTTTTTTTGCATTTTTACACCAGACATACTATATATATTGGTTCAGAATATCGGTTATTGGTCTACTTGATCTGTAATAATCAGTATCAGCATCTGCTTTGAAAAACACATAGTGGTCAACCTCTTTTTGGATGATTATTAGTGCCAGTATTAAGCATTTTAAGGTTATCGGTATTGGTAATTTTCAAAAACGATTTGAAATAATAATGAAATAAAGCATTTAATCAAAAAAGTTTGTCAGAGCCCTTATTATTTTTCTATATAGGTTCAAAATATCGGTTATCGTCTACTTGATCTGTAATAATCTGTATTGGCATTGGCCCTGAAAACCTCTTTTGGCCGATTATTGACACCAGTATTAAGCATTTTATGTTTATCGTTATTTGTCATTTTCAAAACCGATATGCCGATTAAAATAATTTAAAAACATTCAAAGAAAGTTTTTTTGTCAGAGCACTTGTTATTCTTAATTTTGACAGTAATTTTCATTTTTACAACAGACATATATCGGTTCAAAATATCAGTTATTGGTCTACTTAATCTGTAATAATTGGTATTAGCATTGGCCCTGTAAAACACATTCCGGTCAACATCTATTGGCCGATTATTGGTGCCAATTTTAAGCATTTTATGGTTATTGGTATCTGTCATTTTCAGCACAGATTTGCCAATAAAATAATTTAAAAGCATTTAAAGAAAGTTTTTTTCAGAGTCCTTGTTATTCTTAATTTTGATATTCATTAAAATTTTTACACCAGACATATATCAGTTCAAAATATTGATTATCAGTTTACTCATAAGTATAAACACACTGGTTTGTAGTGCAAATAGTTTTAAAATTTCGCTTGATAATATATTCTATAACTTTAACATCAACCATTCATCAATTATCATCATAACATTTATTGACCAGAATTTCGCTAATTGTACCATTCTTGTGAACATTGCAATCAAATTACAAACACCAGTGTTTTAGAGTCTTTTTTGCCACTGTTCTTTCTAGTTTAATATGCATCCATGAATGACTGGGTGGTCCCTGGGTGCATTGAGTCTGAGTCTATTAACAGTTATGCTACACACGTTCTTATAATTGGTGATATTTTATCATTTGAAACGGCAATACTCCAATCACTAATTAGAAACACCAGTGCAGTGCAGATCACCGTTTTGTTTTTATTTTTAAACCAATTGTCCTTGGCAGCCAATTACAGAGCTCTGAATAGACTTCATTTGACACACACAGGCACACACACACAGAAATCTTATAATGTGGCCTGAAATCTAATTTCTTCCTCTGAAGTGACCCGTGAAATAGTGTGAGCTCTTTGCTCCCCCTCTCTATGTAAAATCATCAGATTGCCTATTTCAGAATCCAATATGAACCCTCTCCTGTGCTCTTTAAACACACATACACACACTTACAGTAATGGGTATTATGGGCCCCTCCTGACCTGTTAGATTACAGAGGAGAGGGAAAAACAGATACGAAATGAAAGACCAAAAAACAGCTCAAATACTGAGGAGACAGGAGGACGGTGGGGAAAGAGAGAGCACAAAATAAGATGGAGGAAGTTAGTTACAGATACAACGATCAAAGAAAACAAAGGATTTGTTAAACAAGCAAAAATTGATCTGAGCAGATCAGATAATGGCAGTATAAAGCTCATGATAAAGACTATTGTGTATTTGAGGCTACTTTGGATTTACAGAACTACATATTTCAAGGATAACATCTTTCTTTCTTTCTTTCTTTCTTTCTTTTTTTTGTAACCGGGCTGTGCAACTGAGCAAATTATTATATTAAAAAAAGCTAAAGAAAATTAATGATTTCACAGTGGAGTTTTCTATTTTATCAAGGTCCACTCACTCTGAGATTTCTGCTCTCATCGCTGCTGCTCATGTGACCCCATTACATTATATCTTGAATATGAACAGGTTAAGGTGATATCTTGTAATATCACACATAGGTGAATTGGGATGGAGTTAGCTGTGTGTTTTGACAACTTTTCAGACTCTGTCTTCACCTTGGCGATGCAGGTAAAACTGACTCTGAGAAATAATTTGAAGGTAAACACACAGCTACTCCATAAATAATTTAAAAATAGTATGTTTTTCCACAGTTTACTAGCTCGATTTGAATTTTGGGGAGTAACCATTATCTTAATTACATTCTTCAGTGACAGTAGTTGATTTCATAATAGCATAGCTTTCCAGTACGAGCTAGTTTTTCCAAGAAGTAGCAGTGTAGCGTGACAAATCGCTACATTGCTGGACTGTTTCGTCACATTGTGTAGCGCACACAGCTTTAAAGCCGAACAGGCTGAGGCAATAATCAAACATGCTTCTCTAAAGCACGCTCATCTTTCATATGTGACATTGGAAAGTCTAATTAGCCTTAACCCACCCATAAACCTACTCATACCACCAAACCTGTTCTTAACCTTACCGGTATCCCACCTCAAAAGCAGCAAAAGTGTTTTGCTATACAATATAAACACAATAAGTACATTGTAATTATTTTTTGGTGTAGGTACATTGTAATTAAGGCCACCTAATATAAAATGTGACCGTTTAGTTTGCTAAAAAGTGTCTTTGATATTTAAATCCACTCTAAAAACAAATTAATGGCTTCTGTCGATGATGTCTGTTTAAGTATTCTGCATTCGTTTTTTTGTCACTCCATAGGGCGATGCCTCCTATTTTTGCCGTAATCAATTAATCTAATCTCTAATTTAACCTTCCCCTGTGAGTCTTCCTTCATTCCATTAGAGACCAATGCAAATCGCAGTGTACCCTGCAATCATCTCTGCTGTTCGTTACCCATAGAGACACCTCTAACTACATTCTGAACGCATGCGACTGAAAGCTTGTGGCAGTTAGAGACAGAGCTTTGACAACAAAGAGCGCTTGTGACCCCTGAAGCCCTGAGCTCCCGTGGAACAGTCACAGTCCTGGTCAAAGAGACGCACAGGCAATAAAAGTGGGCAGATATGATCCAAAATAAATGAATGCATGAATTAGAAATGAGTGATAATTAATGGCTGTGCTTAATGAGCTTCAGAGAAACGATGACCTAAGGTCAGATCTGAGAGAAATTATGGGGAAAAGAACGGGAGAGCAGACGGATAATGGATGACAGAACAAGCATAAAATTGTCAAGTGCTTTAAATAAAAAAAGAAGAAAATTTGTTTGACATGCTGATAGTTATACAAATATTAAACCATATGTTTAAACTTTGCTCTCGACCTCTAATTCTCAAGCTTTTTAAACATGCGGTTTTCTATCACTCCTCTGGGAAGAGTTTGACATGCTTTGTATAGCAGCAATTTTTTTATTTTATTTTATTTTTTTTTATTGATAGTTGTTTATAAGTCCCTTGTCTGTCCTGAACAGTTAAACTGCCTGCTTTTCTTCAGAAATGTCCTTCAGGTTCTACAGATTATTTTTTGTAATAGCATTTTTGTGTATTTGAACTCTTTCCAACAATGACTGTATGATTTTGAGATCCATCTTTTCACACTCAGGACAACTGAGGGACTCATATGCAACTGTTACAGAAGGTTTAAATGCTCACTGATGCTTCAGAAGGAAACACGATGCAGTAAGAGCTGGGGGTGAAAACTTTTTGAATTTGAAGATCAGGGTCAATTTAATTTATTTTGTCTTCTGAGGAACATGTATGTATTATCTGTAGCTTCTGAAGGGCAGTACTAAATGGAAAAATATATAGGCGAAATAATAAAAATGTACACATTCTCATTCGGTTCAAAAGTTTTCACCCCCTGACTCTTAATGCATCGTGTTTCCTTCTGAAGCATCAGTGAGCATTTAAACCTTCTGTAACAGTTGCATATGAGTTCCTCAGTTGTCCTCAGTGTGAACAGATGGATCTCAAAATCATACAGTCATTATTGGGAAGGATTCAAATACGCAAAAATGCTGAAAAACCAAAGAATCTGTGTGACCTGAAGGACTTTTCTGAAGAACAGCAGGCAGTTAAAATAACACGCATTTTGTATGATCACTCTTATTTTGGGAAAATAATATGTAGATTCTGCAAGGTGTATGTAAACTTTTGACGTCAGCAAACCACATATTGGAAGTCTAAATTATTATAAATTATTATTAATTATTTATAATTTTTTTGTGGATTTGGGTGTATGCATGACACTCGCTGTGAGAAATACTGCAAGCAGAGTGATACAAACGGTAAAACGGTTGGTGTTCTGATATCACTAGAATATCGCACTCCTTTCAGCCAGTCAGATTCAAGGAGAAGCAAGAACTGTTGTATAATATATATATATATATATATATTAGGGTGTTTCCAAACTTTTGGAGGGAACTGTACAGTATGTTTTATATGCATATCCTGTATTCAACAGTACTTTTTACTGTACAGCGTGAACAGCTGTTTCCTGACTATTTAAAAAGTTGAATATCCTGGACTGCCTTTACTGTACTGAACATTAAAATAATATGTTATCTGGCTCTGACACGCGTTTCTCAAAGATGTTTAGTCAACAGTTTCAGCTCAGCCAGCAGCCCGTCAATATCTGCTGTAGTCCTGCTCCCTCTGGATTTCAGCAGCACTTGTTCTGTTTGTTGGACTGAAGTTGATGGTCCATGTTTTTTATTTTTCCGCTTCACTGCTCTCAGGAGTGTCCACCTGGACAATTTCTGCACTGGCTATGTCTTATTTTACAAGCTGATGTGTGAATTACTCTTTATGTGGCAGATTTATGTGTGTTAAATACGAGGACAGACCTGTTTGGAGGATGACAGTTTGAAAACTGACAGACTAATGACTAGATGTACAGTTATGGGGATATATAGAAACCGATGGATTAACATGTGGCAGACATGTAAATGCAATGTGGATAATGTAATGTGACTCACAAGCGCTCAATAAGCAGATGCAGAAATGTGTGTGTGTGTGTGTGTGTGTGAGAGAGAGAGAGAGAGGCCTGAAAAGAGGCCTGCTTGGCCTGAAAGAGAAAGCAACAAAGGCCTTTTATGCCATCTAGAAATTAAATACCCAATTTAAAGTACCCATTAGAATTTGACTGATATTTAATTCAGTAATAGAAACTGTTATGTTGCAACTGTGATTGCAAAGCTGCATTTTCAGCAACCATTTCTTCAGTCTTTAGTGTCAAATGATCCTTCAGATTTCATAATATGCTGATTTGGTGCTAAGTAACATTTCTTTGTATTAATGTTGAAAACAGTTTTTCTGCTTAATAGTTCTGTGGATATAATGAGACAATTTGGGATATATAATGAGACAAAAAGGGAGAACAGTTGAATGCAGAATTAGACCAATGTTCTCTATTAACAAATGAGCAATGAAATTTGAAAAATAAAGGGGATAAATCTGTGGTTTCATCAAGAATATCCATGGAACACATGCATATATGTGTGTGTGTATGTGTGTGTGTTCTATATGCTTTTCTCTCCCTTGAGCTTTTTGGCTCGTCATGCACAGAGTTAGCAATTAAGACTCCTCCACTTTGTTAGGAGTACAGCTTCCTCTCAACCTCTGTGTCTCCTCTTCTTTTCCAGCTGTTCTTCTG
The DNA here is from genome assembly GCA_033026305.1 of Cirrhinus molitorella. Classification (NCBI taxonomy): domain Eukaryota; kingdom Metazoa; phylum Chordata; class Actinopteri; order Cypriniformes; family Cyprinidae; genus Cirrhinus; species Cirrhinus molitorella. The sequence goes on along the minus strand of CM065122.1, from coordinate 21,764,416 downwards.
CCCATCTCTCTCTTTCTTTTTCTCTCTCTCTGAGGTCCAGAGCTGAGATTTCTCTGAATGAGGCGGCTGATCTGAGATCTGTCAGATGAAAGTGTGATGTGAAGCCTCTTCTGAAGGCCTCCTGCGTTTGAGGCTTGATAGCTCTGTGTGTGTTTGTAAAGGTTTGTGCACTGATGAATGTGTCTGAATGTCAGAATGTCCAGAGGAACATGCTATTTCTCAGAGTTTGCTCTCAATGGAGATCTCAGTTTTGTGTTTTTTAATCTGTTACTTGATTTGTAAGTTTAGTTTACTTAAATTGATATTTAAGTTATCTTAAAGCGGACATCGGATGCAAAATTCAGTTTTACATGGTGTTTGCATATAAATGTGGCTTAGCAGTGTGTGGACACAACCACAATCTGAACAGTCTCAATTATCAAGCTGTTTTGATTTTTCTGAGCAGTATGACATCATACAGTAAAGAAAATGTATAGACGTATCAAAATGAATGTGGATAGATAGCAAGTCTAAACACAGTTTGATGCATTGTTAAAACTCTTCTGAAACTCTAGATAAGACAAAGTTTATGGATTAGAATGTGCTGGTATTGAAATTCTGCCTAATACTGATTCCCCAAAAATAATTTTAATGTGATGGCAGATATATACAAAAGTAAAATATTATATTGTCTACATAAATTAAATATTAAAAACAGTAATTTCAAATGTTACAAGTAAATTTTGCCTTCACAACATTATAATATTATGCCAACTTAAAAAAAAAATGAAATAAAATTACAATTAAAAAAGTTACATTGTCAGCTAACTGAAATAAGTTGAAGTTGAAAAGAAAAAAATGACATAAAGCACATAAAATTACAAAAAAATAAATAAAATTGAAAAGGAAAGCCTAAAATATAAAATAGAAGCTAATTCAAAATATTAATAATATGAATAAAATAGCTAAAATATGAATACAAACTAAAATAGTAATATAATGCTAAAATAACAGATTTTTATACCTTTTTCTGAAGAGAAACCCTTGTGTGTCTGTGTATATATGTGTATATATATATATATATATATATAGCATCATTACTTCAGTCACATGATCCTTCAGAAATCATTCTAATCTTCTGATTTGCTGCTTAAAAAACCTTTATTATTATTATGTTGAAGTTGAGTATGAGAAGAACAAATGAGTTCAGAATAACAGCATTTATCTGAAATATAAATCTTTTGTAACATTATAAATGTCTTTATCATCACTTTTTATCAATTTAAAGCATCCTTGCTAAATAAAAGTAATACTTTCTATAAAAAATACTGACTCCTAGCTTTTGAATGATATAGTGTATAATGTTACAAAAGCTTTCTATTTCAGATAGATGCTGATATTACTAAGCAATAACTAATAATAATAATAATAATAATAATATTAGCTAATATAATAATAATAATATTAGCAATAACTAATAATAATAATAATAATAATAATAACTAAATGTTTCTTGAACAGCAAATGAGCATATTAGAATGATTTCTGAAGGATTGTGTGACACTGGAGTAATAATGCTGAAAATGTAGCTTTTATCACTAGAATAAATTACATTATTAAATAGATTCGAATAGAAAAGTTATTATATAGTAGTAAAACTATGCTGTAGTTTGGATCAAATACATGCAGGCAATTGTGAGCAAAAGAGACTTCTTTAAAAAAAGCATTACAAATCTTACTGTTCAAAAACTTTTGACTGGTAGTGTGATTATATACGGGCTAAAACAACAAATCACCATTTAATCTTAATGTAATCTCACAGCTTGAAGAAACAACCTACTGGCTGTTCGGAATGGCTTATGGTTTTTGAAAAAGCCTATTGATGTGAGATTTTTCAGATTACCTTGTGGGACTGTGTCAGAATGATTCAATTTAATTGTGTGTCCATATAATACATGTTTTCATTCGTGTACTGTATGCAGTTCAGGTGTGTGTGTGTGTGTGTGTGTGAATATGAGTGATGTAGAATTAACCGTAGCCGTATTCTCTGTGTGTGGCCTTGACCCTTTAACACTCAGGTTTGTACTGAGAAATCCACTATTGATCCTCCTGTGAGCCCTTACCAGCGATCAATGGCTGCTGAGTGTGTGTGTGTGTGTATGCTTGTCTCCACTGGCTAAAGTTGGTTTAGCCAGGGAATTGAGTGTCTAATCACTGTCTCTACAGTATATGATGGAATCAGAGAGAGAGAGGCGCTTGCCAAGAGTGTTGAGTTATTAATAAAGCCGTCTGTCCCTGTGGAGATGAGACAGCGATGTCATAATGGGTTGTGGTGAGGCAGAGGGCTGCAGTCACAGATGGTCGCGTGGATCATTACGGCGCTGTGGCGTTCTTCCGAAGGTCGAGTCGCCGTAGCAACGTGGTGTTTAATCGCTCTCTTACGTGTTTTGCTGCTCCTTAATGCATGCGTTTGCGCGTTTGTGCACGTCAGTGTTAAATAGATGGGAAAGACAGATGGGAAATTGATGCTGAGGTGGTGCGTGTTTAGAAAAAAAATGACACAAAAAGCATCCTAAGCAGGTGTTGAGGGGAGGGGGCTTTGTGGTGCTGAGACAAGGTAAAACAAAACGCTTTAGAGTAACACACACACACACACACACACACACACACACACACACTTTGTGTTGTTCCTGTTGAGGGTGGCAGGTGTTTTCATTTTTGGCTTGAGCCAGTTGCAACCCTGAGCTCGTCAACAGAGGTATTTGAAAAGTGCTGACGTGCATAAAGCACTAGACACTTTATTGTGATGATGTAATGATGGTTATTGTCTGAAAACAGCAGATACCACACATGCACTGCAGTCGTTTATCAGGGAACCGCACAGCTGAAGGTCAAGCATGTTTCCGCCACACAGTATTCAAAGCTCCAGACACTTAACTGAATGTTAAAGAGCTCTTGGTGTCACTGTTGGGGTTTTAGTCAACGTCTGTTCACTTTGAGGTTGTTTATACACTACCAGTCAAAAGTTTTTGAACAGTAACAGTTTTTTTATGCTTTTTAAAGAATTCTCTTCTGTTCAACAAGCCTGCATTTGTTTGATCCAAAATACAGCAAAAACAGTAATATTGTATTTAAATATTTTTACTGTTTGAAAAAATATGTATAAATATATTTTATATATCTATATAAATGTATTTTAAAATGTAATTTATTCCTGTGATCAAACCTAAATTTTCAGCATCATTACTCCAGTCTTTAGTGTCACATGATCCTTCAGAAATCATTCTAATATGCTTCTTCTTCTTCTTCTTATCAATATTTATTAAGGATTCTTTGATGAATAGAAAGATCAGCATTTACTAAAATTAATCTTTGAAATCACAGCAATAAATTACATTGTAGAATATATTCAAATGGAAAACAGATATTTTACATAGTAAAAATACTTTTTTTGCTGCTCAAATTAATGCAGGATTGGTGAGCAGAAGAGACTTCTTATTTTATTTAATTGTATTATTTCATGTTATTTTAAATAGCCTTTTTCCTTGTGGTAACCTGGACATTAGAGAACTGGCTGATGATTTTATATACTGAATGACTTAGGATGAATTAGGTAATTTGCAATGCAGTATAAGTGTTTTTATTTTATAAAATTATTTTTAATAGTCTTTTTCCCTGTGGTAACCTGAACCTTGTGAATTGTCAGATGTCTCTTCATGATTTTATATACACACTATCATTCAAAAGTTTCCATTTAGAATAAATTATTATTATTTTTTTACTTTATATTCAGTATCCTGGAAAAAAAAAGTATCATGGCTACCCCCCAAAAATATTTTCACAATATTTACAGCACATAATAATACAACACAGTTTCACCTAATCTCATGTTAATCTTGAGTACCTATAGAGTAGTATTGCATTCTTAATATCTCCAAAAAGTCTTTAGTTTTATCATATTTATAAAAGAAAAAAGCACAGCTTTCCAGTTTTCTCCGGAGAAAGCAGAGCTTCTGGAGGCACGCCGTGGGCGGAGCTAAGTTCGACGATCACTCACGCTGGGATTGCCAATAAAACAGACATTTGATGCCGTTTCACTTACCATCTGCAGTTCTGAATCATGAATGGGATTTTTTATAGCTGGGACCGCTCCATCTTTCAGTATCAAACAATGTGCAAATCCAGCATCGAACTGGGCCTTGTATATGAAACGTTCATCAACAAACACACTTGCAAAACTCCATTGCTACCCCGGACAAAGGAACTGCATCCACTGTTCACATAACACTGGGCTTTTCGGGAAGATGAATCCCTTTGGGTGTGCTCTTTCTCTCGGTCTAGTCGCTTTTCCAGGAGAAATGCTCATAAAAGGAGTTCCACCTTCATCTACATCATTACAGTCACGATTAAAAAAAAAAAAAACAGCCGAAACTTATACCAACCCGGAAGTAAGATTTTTGGCACAGAAATTCTGTCATTCGTCCAAATTATTTTTTAAAACTGTGGCCATGTTTAGCATGAGAATCCAACTCTTAAACACTGTAAACAGCTCTGAATACATTAAATTGAACCATTGTACCCCCCCTTTAAGCAGTACAACTGTTTTGAACATTTATAATAATTAATTAGGACTAAAATCTTAAGCAGCAGATCATTAGCAAACCTGTTTTAAATTGTTTAAATATTTCACTATATTACTGTTTTTAGTGTATTTGTGATCAAATAAATGAATTATCCGTGTATTTATGTATAATGCATGTCTGTTAATGTAAAGTCAAAAGCTTTGTGTGTGTTTTACATTTCATTGTTTGTAAAGTAAAACAAATAATATTTTCTCAGATTCCAAAGGCTCTTTCTATTTGCAGAGATGTCACACCTTCAGAGAATCCAACAGTGTGTGACTGTGACCCCTGTGTCTTACTGAAAAAGTGTATTGTTTGAAGCCCATGTTCTCTGCTGTATTGTAAAAGTGTGTGTGTGTGTGTGTGTGTGTGTGTGTGTGTTAGCAACAGATTATTCATTTCGTCCTGACAGTCCTGGTGAGAGGAGAGCCTCTGGACACATTTAGACTGATTCTGTACCTTATCACCTTCACACACACACACACACACACACACACACACACACACACACACATACATACACACAGAGCGCAAAAGACAGAGGAACAGACAACCGCTCTGTCTCGCCGAAGTTGTTGAAGGAGAAAAAAGAGGACATTTTTGAGGAGAAAAAGAGGAACAAGAGGAGATAAGGATAGCACTGCATTGCAGCATGGGAGTCGAAAGAGAAAAGACAACGAAAGAGGCAAAGTTTTTAATGATGCCCTTGGCACCTTGACTAATATACATCTATAAAGAAAGAGTTGACTTCATCGTTCAAATTCATTAAGTGTGTTGGAGTTAATGATCTCTCTCTCTCTTTCTCTCTCACGTGCTGTCGTCCGGTGCAGGGGTATCATTATGTCAGACAGTAATGTTCCACACCTCCACTGAGAGCTGATTATACATCACCTGTGCCACACACACAACCACACACACATGCTTTGACTGCAGGCTGCTGACAGTGTAAAGGTGTGTTCAGGGGGTTGGAGACCTTGAGAGAGCAAAGCTAATTACTCTCAGTGGTAATTATAACAGCTACAGTCACAATGACCTTCCGATATGAGGCCGCTCGTGCGTGTGCATATGCAGCGTGGCGTGGCTCTGTGAAGCGTTTGCTGTATTCCTGGGAGTATCTGAGAGATGCTGACCTGTAGATGTTACTCAGAGGACAGACATGACATGAGCTAAAGAGTACTTTCTGCTTATACAGGTGGTGAGGAGGGGTTTTATGAGCACCTCCCTGTAGACACAGTAATAGTTCTTTTTAAGGGTATATAATATTCCTGTTCTTGGAAAATGTGTGAACGTGTGATAAACAGGTCATTGTTGGATGAGTATCTGGCTTCATGTGTTAAAGGGATAGTTCACCCAAAAATGAAAATTCTGTCATTGATTACTCATCCTCATGTCGTTCTAAACTCATAAGACCTTTGTTCGTCTTCGGAACACAAATTAAGATATTTTTGATTAAATCCAAGAGCTTTCTTACCCTGCATAGACAGCAACGCAAATGAAACGTTCAAGGCCTAGAAAGGTATTATGGACAGCGTTAAAGTAGTCCATGTGTTCAATCATAATTTTGTAAAGTTACAAGAATAATTTTTGTGTGTGGTACTCTCCTGTACGTGCATCGAAGATTGACACGGAAGCAAAGAAATTGTTGAACAAAGTTATTTTTGTTTTCTTTACTCACAAAAAGTATTCTCGTAGCTTCATAAAATTACCACTGATGTCACATGAACTATTTTAATGATGTTCTTACTACCTTTATGGGCCTTGAACGTGTCAGTTGTGTTGCTGTCGATGCAAGGTTAGAAATCTCTGGGATTTCATCAAAAAGATCTTCATTTGTGTTCCAAAGATGAACGAAGCTCTTACATGTTTGCAACGACATGAGGCTGAGTATTTAATGACAGAATTTATGTGAACTAGCCCTTTAATGCATATTTTTTGGTGTACAATTTTGGCACACAAAGCCAGAGCTTTCCCTATCTCATCTTTTTTTCTTTGTTCTAAAAAACTGTGTAAATATGGCATGGTCTCAAGATATATCTGTGTACACGCGAAACCACTGAAACGGACTCAAAGCAATGTAGTATACATGCAGGACCAGTATGTGGCACTGTAATTCTGCAACAGAGATGCACTAAAGCGTAGAAGAAGACAATACAGCTAGGGCTGGACAAAATGGCCAAAATATACATATATCACAATATATTTCTTCATTTTGGTCAGTACAATATAATTCCGAAAGAGAAAGAGGCTTTTTGAAAATGCTAATTCATTCTCTACCAGCAGGAGGTGCTTTTGGAGCGGTAAAAACAGCTGCTTCTGTGATAATGGCTGCAAACAAAGCAGAGCTGCGTTCATGAATGCTACTTTATCAGATAAAATAAAAATGGCATCAAAACTTTTCTGAAAACAGTCAGTTCCCTTCAAAGATACATTCATATAAAACACCCATGTCACGTTTTGATTTTGAAACGTGCAGTGCCAAAAATAAATCAATGGATGGGAAACACTGGTAGTGTATATCAAAATATTGAAAATGTGTTCAAAAATCATATCACCTTTATTGAAAAAAAAAAAAAAATCTCAATATATATTGATATTGAATTATTGTCCAACCCTATTATCAGTCAGAATTGTAGTACTGGTACATCACTGTTCACTAAGTCACTGTTTTAGGTCACACAGCTCTGAGTTTGATGCGTACTAACCACTTTACACAAGACAGACCATTTTTTTCTTCTCTTACAGCGGATACATTTACTTGGGTGCCCTGCCAAGCTGCTCACAGTGATAACCTGTACTCAAGGTCCAAAATTAACACTAAACAAGTGATAAATTCAGTGTTAAAATAATTTTTAAATATTGGCCGTGGCAAGAAAATAAAATATTTGCTGTTATATATTGTGTAGGGATGTAAAGTCTCACTAGGGCTGGACGATATGACCTAAAATCAAAACCTTGATGAATTGAACTTTTGACCTCAATTACAATTATTTATTTATTTATATTTGCCCTCGTAGTAATAGATGTGAGTCTCTGCTCACCCAGCCCTCTCTTCCATTTTTTTGTGTATTTGGTGATGTGTTATTTTGAAAATTGAATCGAAACAGAATAGTCTGACTTCAGCTTTGTAAAATTATGCTACATAAAGCATGAACGAAACAAAAGAACAGACAGGTTGAATGAGAATGCAAATTTACTTTCTAACTACAGGTGGCACTTATGGAACTCTGTTACTCTCTATGCACAAGTATTTATTTTAGGTTCTTTCTGACCATTCACACAAAGCATTGCGTCTAAAACAGTTTAAGTAAAAAAGCACAGTACAGAATGTCTACTCAGCCATGTTGCCGTCAAATACAAAGTTTAAATTTAAATGCTAGTTTAAATTCTGTTAACTTGACAAGCGCCTGCAAAAGATGAGTGCAATGATCATACATGTCCGTATAGCGCCGACTACATACGTGGTAGTATATTTTTAATGGTAAAGTATTAACTGTTAACAGGATTTAAAAAACAAAAACAAATACAACAACATGGGAAAATTATGTTGGTTTTGAATTTCGGTTTCAAATACATTTCGATGAATCGTCTAGCTCTATGACTCTACAACGATTCACAATGCTGATTTCTCTGAATTTATTTGCCACTACCAGATGTGGCAAAAATTTATTTTGGACCCTACCTGTGCTACACACACATTTACACAGCAGTTACACACACACACACACACACACACACACACACACACACACACACACACAACTTGTGTGTAAACAAAGCCTCATATTAAAGTCATATATCATTGCATGTCTTGGACCACATTCGCTTTCTAATGAATAATTTCAAACATGATTAAGTGTTGTTTCTCATGTGTCCAGTGGTGTTAAATGTGTCTGAGCTTAGCTAGATGCATATAGTGCCTGTAGTCCGATAACCTTCAACAGCACTGACGACATTACAGATTTCTGTTCAGCTGTGCAGGGTGCACTTCTCTGGGTCACACCTGACATGCTGCTCATTTTTATACTGTGTTCTTGTCTGGATAACAATCTTTCAATATAGGAGGATTTATGGATTTGCACACACACCTGTGATTGTCGAAGAAGCACACGCTCAGGAAAATAGTGTCTCAGAGAATCGACAGAGCATGCTAAAGTCATTTCACTGCTTTCCTCCTCACTGTGTCTTTCTCCTTCTTTCCCTCTGACGCAACACACACTATACAGTTGCTCCTGAGGCAGTGTAGACACTGTAGCCAAGAGAAAACATGCTTGATTAGTCAGGGTTAAAGTGTAATGACTGCCTCTTACAGGGGAAACAGCACAGCACTGAAACAAATCAAACTGAACGTTAGTGATTGTTTACCAACCCCTTAAGAACAGAGACAGAGAGAGAGAGAAAGAAAGAAAAAAAAAAAAGAATAAGGTGCAAGGAAGTGAAATCAACATATGTTGCTCTTTTGACTTATTTGACATTGTTTTAGAAAAAAAAAAAAAAAAAAACATGAAAAAAGATTCAGCTAAAATTAGCAGAATGTTTCCTATCCTTTTTACACAGTGTTATCCTATACATATGATTCGTACAGAAGGTGATCTTCTTACATCTATAATATATGTTCTAGACCTTGTTTTTTTTGCAAAATAACAATGTACAGTCTGAATTAAGCTTTGGTGATTTTATAAGTTCAGCAAAAGCATCTGTTGTACGTTATATATTTTAGTTGACGGACATCCTGTTTTCATTTTTTGTATGCCTCTGTATGTCTAAAATGACTTCACTGACAAATATGTGTTGATTTATAGCAAATTAACCATTACATGAAAGCCAGCTTGTGATATTTATATTCTCTAGCCTGCACTTTTTTCCACAAAAAGGAAACACTGCAAGCAGCATGACTGTTTTAAACATTGATACTTAGAAATTTGAATTATTTGTAAAAAATGTAGTATTAAACGGATTTCAAAAGGATCATGTGACACTGCAGACTGGAGTAATACCTGCTAAAAACAAATGTATTAAAATTGTAAAAATAATTCACAATATTACTCACGCTCCTCTGATTTTGATCAAATAAATGCAATATGCATGTAACGATTCACTGAACTCGCGATGCGATACAGAAAACAGAATGATCTGTCTCCAGGTTTGGGAAATTATGCTACATAAAACATATCTGCACAAAAGAAAAACAGCAGACAGCTGAATGAGATGCAAATTCACTCTCTGACAGCAGGTGGTGCTTTTGGAACAGCAGCCATACATAATTTCCTAGTTTATAGCTGTAAACAGTGATGTGCGTATACATACTACTATAATATCCATTATACAGAGACAAGATGAAAATACCATCTAAACTTTTCTGAAAACAGTCAGTTTTACTTTACAATTCTGACTTTTTCTCACAATTGCATGATATAAACGTGCAATTTCGAAAAATTAAGTCAGAATTGATATTGCATGATATAAACAATTGTGAGAGATAAAGTCAGAATTGCAAGATATAAACTTGAATTAAAAAGTTAATTAAAAAGTCTGAATTAAAAGTATGAATAATTTATTTTTAAAAATAAAGAATTCAATAATTAAAAAAAAAAGTCAGAATTGCAATTTAAAAAAATCCAAAGAAAAACACTCTGATAAACTACAGATACTTTTTAAATTTACTTGAGTGAAGTAAAAATACTTCACTACTGTCCACTATCATTTGTGAATAAAATTAAAATCTGAATTTTTGATTGATTGAATGATGCACTAACCTGTCGATCTCTAAATTGGTGGAAAAGATCAGGATGAGCAAGTGACAAATGCTTGGTGATTTAAGGTCAGTAAGGTCAGTTCGTTCACCTTTATCATCTGTTTTGTATGCAAAATAATTGTATGCTTCTACTGTTGTCTTTATTTACTACTTTCAAGCGCGTTGATAGAGTTTCATCTGTTTGATGACCCATCATGTTTTTCTGTTGTTACGTTTACCGATTTTGCAGCAATTTGGGAAGCACTGCCGCCTACAGGTGAACATCGGAACAGCAGCAATATGAAATACCGAACTGGGCAAAATGATGATATCCGTTTGAAATATAATATATACCGGTATTTTTCCATTATCAGTATACCACGCATCCCTAATAGAAACTCACAATTGCGAGAAATACCAGAATGTCAGAATTGTGAGTTTTTACTTCGCAGTTCTGATTTTTTCTCACAATTGCATGATATAAACTCGCAGTTTCGAAAAATAACATCAGAATTGCGAGATAAAACACTTGACTTCACTTTTTTCTCAGAATTGTATGATATAAACACAATTGTGAGAGATAAAGTCAGAATTGCAAGATATAAACTCACAATTCTGAGTAAAAAGTCAGAAAACCTGCAATTGCAAAAAAAAAAAAAACTAATTTGGATTGTTAGATAAAAAGTCACAATTTTTTGTATTTTTCATTCAGTGGCAGAAATGGGCTTCCATACAGATATGTCAAAAACCAATGAGATGACCAAATGGAGTTTGTGGTGGGGTCAAAGGTGGAAGGGGAAAATCCCATGTTCTGTGTGTCTTCCTCTAATCCTTCTCTCTTTCCTCTATGTATGTGTTTGACTGGTTAATCCTTCACTCTGTTCAGGCCTGCTGGATTCTGAATGGGTGATTTAAAACTGGCAACTGTTCTGTGTAACTGATGGCCCTCCACCCTGTGACTGTCTGTCTGCATGTTACACTGGTATAGGATTGTTGAATTAGGAGCTGCAAGTTATGACTTATGAAACGGAAAGTGTACCAGCTCAGAGTTAAGCTATTATAAACTGGAAATGTATGCACACCTGTCTCTGTGCATTAGTGGAAATTTACATTAATATGACAAGTCTATATATTTAATATACCAAATGAAGCTAATGCAGGGGTTTTCAAACATTTTGATTTCAGGTACCCCAAAATATGATGAACCCATTTGCAGTTTTATTCTAAAATATAATGGTAGCAATATAGTTTTATATATAAGGACCCATTAAAATTGTATGGGGAAATATATTAAGTGTGATTATATTTGACACTTTTTCCTGGAGAAAATATTTTTCCAGAATAAAACTTATAATAATACTGGCAAACATACCAAGCTAGTTCATATGCTCTCTTTCTCTCTCTCATTCAGTTCTTTTCCTTTTTGTAACCCGCTTGTGACTGATGTGATTTGTACAGGCAACAAATCTCAGCAAATACAATATGATTTAAATTCTGTCAACACTGAGCCAGGTTCTGGGAGCACACAATGCATCTTATGATGAGGAAACAAATTTCGTAGCTACGAAAGAAAGCCTCCGGTTCTACCACCTGACACCAATAGAAATGAAAATAAAATCAGAGGAAGACACCCTTGTAAATCTTTTTTTAGGATTCACAGAATTCACATTTATCTACAAAGAGAGGCCTTTAAACAAAAATGTTACAGTAGAGTTTACTGCACAACTTCTCTTCCTGTTCCTGTACGGTACAGTAGAGCTATTAGTCAGGGCAAAAGATGGCTCTGATGAGTGTTTGTTAACGAAATTACCCTATGATTGCTTTATTTCTTACCAAAGCCTTTGGAAGCACATTAATGAGCTCAGTGCTTATCCACACGACCATCGGGGGACAAATCCAATTTCGCCTGTAAAATAATGACAGCCCTTCTTGGACATCAAAAGAGACGGGCCAAATTACAGCCAACACTTGATCATCTGCTTCAAAATGACCACGTATTTCTCTAGAGGGAGGCTAAAACCAGCTTTGATAGTTTGCCTCCGGACAAGAATGAATTTGTGGCAGGGAAGTACAGATGCTGTTAATATGTAGAGAGTGCCTGCTTACAATTAGAGATTTCCAGTTGGAGACTTGATTAAGGTCAGTGTTTCTGATTTATGGTTTAAATATAAAATTGTTTGTTCGCTAGTGTACTTCAAAAGAATATACTAAATACTTTGTGGCTTTGACATTGCTCTGTGATGCATTGAACATCCAGTACTGGGAGTTTTTTAACAATATATATATTTTTTTTTTTACATTTTTTGCTTGGTATGATTTTTTTTATGGTTTGAAAAGAAATACCTTTTGTTCACTTTATTTGATCACTAGCCATTTATTTTAAAATATAGTAAAATTAGTAATAGTGTGTGATATTACCACAACTTACAGCTATTTTCTGTCAGATTTTTCAGCAGTCATTAAACCAGTCTTTAGTGTCACATGATCCCTCAGAAATGCTGCTTTAGTGCTTGAGAAACCTCTCTTAATATTATCAATGTTAAAAACAGCTGTGGTGCTTAATATTTTTGTGGAAAACATAATTCATTTTCTCTTTGAATAGAAAGTTACTGATCTACTGTTTAAACTAGACACAATTAATTTCACATTTTAATGAACTTCTCTTAGAGCTTTAAAGCTACAACCACCAAATTCTGGTCAGACCTTCAGACTGGTCTGACTTGATGTGCTCTGTCTTTTCTATATGATCCGACTTACGGTTTTCGTAAACCAGACTATCAAAACCACCAAAAAATAAAATACGCTTTCATTGAAGGTGTGGAAACTTTTGTACAATAATTATGGGGAATTTAGGCTGTCTATTGCTATAGCAAATCATAACAACTCGCTACTGTAAAAACATCTAAAACCAGCCTAAACTGGTTGACTACTTTGGCTGGTCTCCCAGGCTGGTTTTAAAGTGGTTTTGGTTAGGCTGGTCTTGGCTGGTCAAGCTGGAAGACCTGCTAAAAGACCAACCAAGCTTAAACCAGCTAAGAATAGACAACCAGCCTAGGCTGGTTTTAGCTGTTTTTTAGCGGATCTTTTTCATTCGTGCAAATCATACTTACTACAAATACCATGGTTAAACTATATTTACTGTAGTAAAACCATGGTTAATTTGTGTTTACCATTATCATTATAATAACCATGTTTTTTTTGTTTTTTTTTTGGTTTTATATATATTAAAATGATGGCTAATTTTTGTAAGACTAAAAACACAATAGCAATATTGTGAAAAAAAAAACATGCTACACATGTTAGAAACATGATTTGCAGCCTGCTAATCATGTTAAAAGCAACATGTTAAAATATTGTTAGCAATGTGCTAGCCATATACTATCCACATGTATCTAATAAATTGATCTAAACTTTTAAACTTAAAGCTTTTACAACTGCTGCAAACATTCAGGCTAGGCTTTCTTAAGCCAACTTCAAAGATTGTTCTCAAACTTTACCCTTCAAGTTTGAAATAGAGATCTTTCGCACGAATATAAAAATATTTACTGTCACCATTGATCAATTTAAAGGGTTACTTCACACAAAAATGGAAATTAGCCCATTATTTATTCACCCCCTAGTCATCCTAGGTGCATATGACTTCCTTCTTTCAGACAAATCTAATCAGAATAATATTAAAAATTGTTCTGGCACTTGGACGCTTTTCATCAGTCCAAAACAAGTCCAATAAAGTTCATCCATCCATAATAAAAAGTGCCTCACATAGCTCCGAATAAAGGTCTCCTGTAGTGAATCGATGCATTTTTGTAAGAAAAATATCTATATTTAAAATGTAATAATCACTTTAATCTAGCTTGTGCTAGCTGTTGTAAATAGAAGCCGTCCCTGCCAGATGATGTATGATGTCGGCGATGCGCAAATGCACAAATTAGAAGTAAAAAGGAGGATTTGTAAAGAAAAATGATGGAGGAGTTTGATATAAGCCAAGAGGAGACTGGTTTTCCTTTGCTAAAGTAAGGAAACTTTTTACGGGAAGCTAGAGTAGCTTCGGAAGCTAGAGTAATATAATAATAATAATAACAATTTATTTGTATAGCACTTTTCATACATAAATGCAACTCAAAGTGCTTCACAAGCATAGAACAAAAGAAAAAAAAAAAAATAAATAAAAAAAAAATAATAATAAATTGAAATAAAATCACAATCAAAAAAACATGGTAAACTGCACACACTTCACAAACTATTATGCTCATAGGCAACTTTAAAAAGATATGTCTTTACACGCTTTTTAAAGATATGAATACTAGTGGACTCTCTGACTTCATTTGGAAGACAGTTCCAAATTTTTTGAGCATAATGACTAAAAGAAGTACCGCCAGATCGTAAGAGATTTACTCTATAATTCGTTAAAAATCCCGCACTAGAAGAACGTAACATTCTATTTGGAATATATCTTGACAAGCACTCAGAAATGTAAGAGGGTGTCGAATTATGCAATGCTTTATAAACTAATATAAGAATCTTAAAATCAATCCTTTGGTGCAGTGGTAACCAATGTAATTCCATTAAAACTGGTGTAATATGTTCTCGCTTCTTCAATTTCATTAATACTCTAGCTGCTGCATTTTGTATTAATTGCAGCTTACTTATAGAACTCTTAGGTAAACCAGTATACACAGCATTACAATAATCAAGTCTAGAAAAAATAAATGCATGAATTAATTTCTGTGCATCACTAAAAGACAAAAACGGGCGAATTCTGAAAATATTTCTTAAGTGATAAAAGCATGTTTTTGTAACAAAATTAATATGAGACTTAAAACTCAAATCACAATCCAAAATGACACCTAGATTCTTTACCTCTTTCTTTGATTGTAAAGCTAAAGAACCCAATTCAGCTTCAATCCTCTCCCGCTCAGATTTTTTACCCACAATAAGTATTTCAGTTTTATCTTTATTCAATTTTTAAAAATTTGCGTTCATCCACTTTATAATGCTAGATAGACAATTGGACAGTCTTTCTAATGCAACATTGTCTCTGGGCTCCACTGAGATATATAATTGTATGTCATCAGCATAGAGATGATAATTCAAGTCGTATTTCTGAATTATGCTACCCAATGGTAGCATATATAATGAAAACAAAACTGACCCAAGGATTGAACCTTGTGGGACGCCGTATAATATATCATATTTCTTTGATACACAATCACCTATATTCACTAAAAATGACCTCTTTGTAATATAACTTTTAAACCAATTTAAAACATTACCAGAAAGACCTACTAGTTTTTCCAGTCTGTTAATCAAAATGCGATGATCAACTGTATCGAATGCCGCACTTAAATCCAGAAGAATTAATACTGATGCATTACCTTTGTCTGTGTTTAATCTCAAATCATTTACCACTTTTAATAAAGTACTTAGAGTAAAGTGATTATTACGTTTTAAATATGTATATATTTCCTACAAAAACGCATCAGTTCACCCCCCAGAGCCATGTGGAGCACTTTTTAGTATGGATGGATGCGCTTTATTGAACTGGTTTTGGACTATTGAAAAGAAACACCCGCCCACTGCCACTATAAAGCTTGGAAGTGGCTGGATAATTTTTAATATAACTCGGATTGGATTTGCCTGAAAGAACATCCGAAAGTCACATACACCTAGGATGCCTGGAGGGTGAATAAATAATGGGCTAATTTTCATTTTGGGTGAACTAACACTTTAATGCAATCTTGATTAATAAAATAACATTTTTTTAAAAAGTTTTTTAAGTGTATTTGCTTAGCGGTTTATATTGATGAAACTCTGCTTTGTGTTGTGCTTCGGAACATTCCTTAACTGTGGTGGATTCACCTTGTGTGGCTTATTACTTTAATATTCAGCACTGCATCAAACATGCTTATAGACCACCTCTTGGCAGAAGAACAAATAAAAGTCATTCCACCCTTTTTGTGAATGCAGGCTTCGGTGATTTCATTTAAAAAGACATAATATCTGCCAGAGGAGGCTCTTCACATCAGGAGGTGAAATATGGCCCCAAACAGGGGTGAAGTAGATTATCTCATTAAATTTAACAGGTTCATTTTTTTTTCTCCCTGATATCTAATGGAGAGGATTCGGTCAGTAGCTTTAAAAGGAGACTCTTTGGTCCTGTAACTGTGTTGTGAGGGGAGGTCCTAATAGCAAAGAAAGAAAAAGACAGAGGGAGACACATTTGTTGTGGGTTATTAACTTGTGAATGAGAGAAAGTGGATCGCTGTGTTTGTATGGAGCATTACCTCCCAATTATGAGTGTCTGTGTGTGATTATCTCACAGTTAGAGCTCATGTTATCTATCTATCTATCTATCTATCTATCTATCTATCTAGTTCTGCATTTTTTAAATCGTGAAAGTTAACTTTGACAGTATGTAACTTAATAGCAAGCAGTTAAACATAGCTACACTATGATGCATATCATGAAAAGATCTAAGTGTCAAACACATGTTTGGTAAAGCTGAAGTGTATATTCAACGTGTTCTCAGCATGTGAGTGTGTGGGATGTTTCTAGCTCGGCGTCATATGTGCTGTCACACTATAATTTAAGGAACTAAAAGCCGAGGGCCAGCCGGCTGTCTGAGAGGCCATCTAAGAAAAACCCTGCAAGCAATTGAGCTGCTGCGAGTTCTGTGCATTAAATTCGCCTGAAACATTGAATCAGCCAACCGCTGTTCTGCTTGGAAACCCAGAGTCTGACAGAAAGAGTAACCCAAGCACACCTCTCCTCAGACCAAAGGCGTTAATTACATTTAATTGTGGGATATTTCATAGTAACTAACTTTAATGGGTAACACTTGTCAAAGTCAGCTCCCGCTCAGTTAGGTTTTGGTGTACAGTGCCAAAACTGTGTGTGTGTGTGTGTGTGTGTGTTTTTTTTTTTTTCCTCCCCTCCCCTCAGGAGGTCTTATACCATCTGAGAGCAAAGAAACTGGACTTGTCTAAAAAACAGATAGTACCCTTCAAAACTTTGGGGTCGGTCAGAAGGTCTCTTATGCTCATCAAGGCTGCATTTATTTATCAAAAATGCAGTTAAAACTAATATTTTGAAACATTCTTACAATTTAAAATGTTACATTTATATATTTTTTATATATTTTAAATGTAATATATTCCTGTGATGGCAATGTTGTATTTTATAAGCCATTACTTGAGTCTTCATTGTCACATGATCCTTCAGAAATTATTCTAATATTCTCATCTAGTGCTCAAGAAACATTTTTCATTATTTTCAATGTTGAAACTATTTTTTATATTTGTTGTTAGATAGAAAGTTCAAACAATCATCATTTATGTTATTTTGATGACATAAACGGTTACTCTCATGGTGCAACTTGTAGCTGTTTTTACCGGCACACAATTCAGAAAATAAAATACTGATACGATGCCATATTGCACAGGGTTTGGTTGTAATTTTCATTCGAAGGGCAACAAGAGAAGCAATGTAAGTCTTCACTGCTTTTCCTAGCAATAAGCAGAGGAGAAATGAATGGGAAGATGCCTGTGGATGAATAAAACTTCCTAAAGACCTGTGTCTTTATTCTCTCCACTTTAGCCCTGATGCCTTTGAGGCTTTAGTAGACCAAAGCTACTAAAAGAGCTTACAAATGGCAGAGACAAGAAACGCTAGATGCCATCCTGGCAGGATGTAAACATGCCGATGCTTGACATGACACTGCAGCCACTGCAGGAGTTTCTCAGCACTTATTTCACTTGATATCTGGGGGCGTTTAGACTCCTTGTGGGAAAAAATCTATGATACGGCATTTGGTTTAAGCCTACAGGAAATCATCTCTTTAAGTGAGTTGTGGAAGAAAATATTTTTGATTGAACTTTTCTTTTAAGTACTGTGTTAGATATTTTCGCTTTATATTTAATCATGTTTCTTGAGTTTAATTCACTACTTCTGCATTTTTCATCTCTGGCCTCTGTGGTCATGTCATGTGGTCTGAGTCCAGATTAAGTTCACTTCCACTTGACTTTGCTCCTTTAGATCAAGTTTTTACACACCCTACCCTCTGTTTACATACACAACATTTCACAGGACTTCAATTTGGATTTGAAGTTTCAGTTGGCAGCGTGAATATTGACCTTGAGTCTCTCAGCACATATCAAATCGTGCCCTTCTCTGGGTGAGTCTGGGCTTATAGTGACGATCTGCCCATAGGAGACAAGTTGGAAGGAAAATTTTAGTTCTGTCCGCGCCAAACTTATGGCTGACTACTTAGCAGCATCTCAATTTAATTACACCGCCCTTTCAAGTTTTCCTTTCACACATTCTTTTGTTCAGCCAGCGCTTTTAATTATCTCTGCTTGATTCCGGTATTATTTTACAAGAATGAAGACTTGACTGTGCCCTCAACCTCCTAATATTGCAGTCAATCCAAATGAATGTGCTATATTGGCATGGCACACACTCTCTCTCTCTTTCTGTCTCTCTTTCATTTCATCAGCCAGAGTATTCCCTCACTGTCCACCCTCGTTTCCCACATCAAACGTCGTAGTGCCACATTTCTCTCTCCTCACCCTTTGGGTCCAGCTGGCAGCAGCGATCTGTATGCCATATGGGCCACTGCTATATATAGACCAGCATTCACATCTACTGTAAACCCCTGCATCTACTCCACATCCTATGGGGCTGATGAAGGTCATGAACTTTCAGAACGTACACAACAACTAGATGTTAAATCCCAAAGCGAGAAAGCTATAGAGATGGTTGGATTATCAAACCTCACTGTTAATTTGTAGGGTTAAGCAACGTAATATGACGTTTTTTTGTATAGGGCTGAGATAAGATTGGGTTGTGTTTTTTTTATATAGTTTG
This sequence comes from Cirrhinus molitorella, assembly GCA_033026305.1. Lineage (NCBI taxonomy): Eukaryota > Metazoa > Chordata > Actinopteri > Cypriniformes > Cyprinidae > Cirrhinus > Cirrhinus molitorella. Next base: position 21,745,219 of record CM065122.1, on the reverse strand, counting down.
GAAGAGATGAAAGCTAGAGTCAGAAGGTTATCTTTGGAGCAAAGTTTTAATTTCCTGGGTTGCCTGCCTATGGTATGGGAATTTCGAACCGCTGAAGTACGGCTGCACGATATTTCTATATAAATTTGATTTTGTGATATGGCTTAGAGTGATTATAGAATGTCTCTGTTTTATTTATTTATTTCCTTATTTATTTATTTTTTTTCTACATGTGCAACGTGAGATACAGTGTTGAAAATCTCATGGCATCTCAGTTCATTTACTGTCTGTGTATTTATTTGCACAGAAAACTGTCAAAATATAAATATTGTTTTATTGTTTGAAAATGAAGAAAGTATTATTATAGATATTGTTATTTTAGTTTTACTATATAATGAATTATTTTTATTAATACTCTTATTAATACTTTAATACTTTATATAGTATAATAGCATTATTACAAGAATATTTCCTCCCCATAATTATTAATATAATAATAATTATTATTTCCTCCCCAAATTGTTTAGTCCTAAAATATGGAAGCCTGTTTCCACCACTGAGTTATATATATTGTGACTTTTTCTCTCAGAATTGCATAATATCACAATTGAAATTTCCTCAGAATTGTGGATATAAACTCAGAATTGCAATAAATAAAGTTAGAATTACAAGATCACAATTCTGACTTTTTCCCTCAGAATTGCGTACTATACACTCACAGTTGCGAGAAATCAAGTCATAATTACAAGATAACTTGCAGTTCTGACTTTTTTCTTGCAAATGTGTGTTTATATTTCACAATTACAATTCTGTCTTTTTTCTCAGAATTGCATGATGTAAACTCACAATTGCGAGTTATAAAATTTTTAGGGGAAGCAAACTGATATATCCTCAGAATAGCGAATTTATAGTTAACAATTCTGACTTAATAACTTAAAATTGTGTGTTATAAGGTCAGAATTGCGAGATATAAACAATTCTGAGAGAAAAAATGAGAATTGTCAGTTATTCATTATATCTTGCAATTCTGACTTTAAAACACACAATTACGAGTTTATGTCACACAATTCTGAGAAGAAAAGTCAGAATTGTGAGATGTAAACTCATTACCTAATAACCTTTATTTAATCAGTGGCAGAAATGGGCTTTCATACTAAAAGGCTTAAATTTTTCATCTTTTTTTTTCTACGCTGATGCATTTACCATCAAAATCACCCCAATCACTATAGAATGTTTTTTTTTCCAATTAGAGATATTTAAATAAACTAGTGAAAATTCCTGTATTTCATGAAATGTACAACAGAATAACAAAATATCACTATGTTTTTTTCCAATATTGTGCAGCCCTATGTTGAAGAAAGTATGTGGAATTCTGTTTAGTACCGCATGATCTACAATGATATTTAATAAAACACTTTTTTTAGGGTGGCTCCGTGTGGCAAACGTTTATTTTCGATCGGTTTGCTTTGTTATAAACGGCATAAGGGATTGCTTTCATTCCGTAAAGAACGCCAGAGTTCTGTGCAGACAGGCGTGATCGGCTGGGTGAATCTGAAATGGGGCAGTGAAGGAAAACCATCAGAGATTCCATATATACTGATGTTCCACATACCACACAGACACAGACACGGGATTCAGTAGGTGGAAAGATCTATTCGAGACGTTGTTATTTGTGTAATTATATATATATTTTTATGAGACAGTGAAGTTCCTGTCATCTGCGCTAGGAATTTATTTGGTGAACTCAGTGCCCATTTTCAGAACCAGTATGCTTTTGCTGGAAAAGGGCAACTGTGAGCTATTAAAACCAAATAAAATCAATATCCGCAATCATAGAAGTTGGTAGTTTACAGCATGTGAATCTCATTTTCAGCATTTGCCCCTCTCTTTGATTTGTCAGTGATTTTGTTTGATGTATTGATTGATGTATTTGTGCGTACGTATTTTTCTGACAATGGCATATTTATTTCATTACAGACTCGTAACGCAGATCCAATTCAGCTGTCTGTTATAAAGAGCACATTTAAGCAGACAGAGAGAGAAAGAGAAATGATAGATGTCTTATTATATCTGCCGGTCTGTATCGATTAATCTGTCACCATCGTTTGCTCTGTACATGCACATTGTTAGCGTGGATATATGACAGGGCGGTTTCTACTCCAAACACACCCAGATGATTTGCGGGCCGGATTATGGTATATCTCTGAGCTGTTCCCCTGTTGCTCTGTGGTTCGAGGCGCCACACCAACACACACATGGAGTCGGTTTGGAGGGGGAAGCATCCTGTCCACTTTTATGAGCTGACCCAGTGTGCCAAAAACACAGAACAGGCCTTCATTCTTCAGATAAAGGACATTACTGTCTCATGTTTATTTTCATGTCCAGGCTTTTTCATTGACAAAGTCGGGATCCTAGAATTCATTCCAATATCTGCCTAATAACAGTGCAGGAATGTTTACGTAATCATTTTTTAAATTGCTAAAATTAAGCAACATACCTTCTGTGTGTTATAGTTTATTATTATACTAAGCCTCTGAATAAAATGGAAGTTTATTTATCATATAAAATGAGCTTTAAAACCATATCAGCTTTAACTTCTAATACAGGGTTTTTCTAAGCACACACATCTGAAGCATGCGCATAGAAAGTGTCTGTCCCACGGCATGTGAGTACTAAACTACTGTAAGTCCTCTTTTATGTCTTGTTGCGCTTAAACCGTAAAATACATACAACTTTACGTTAAAACCACACAAGTTACAAAAACAGTCGGTTATGTCGGTGAAGATAAACAACTGGGAAAGAAACTGCATGAAACTGCATGTTCAGAATTTCACGAATTACACCTAGTAAAACACGTTTAAATTACCGTGAAATCGGTATAAAAAGCCATACGTCATTCCATGACGTCAGATCCAACGCGACACTGTCATTATTTTTACGACCGCTAGAGGGTGCTTAACTTTAAAACGTAAACATGGGTCGTATTTGGTCGATTCAAAAATGTACAACTGGGTCATATTTTCTTTGAGGACAGTCTCTTCTAATTACATTAGAATTACAGAATATTACACAGGCATAAGCTACTTAAAATAAAGTGTATCAAAATTGTACTTAAGTGTACAAGTAGCTGTGTAACAGACTCAGTCTGTTACATATGTGTAACAGTAGCTGCCTATTACATGTACATAATTACACACTGTAAGTACAGTCTGTTCCATAACTTAGTTACATGGTATGTACACCTTGTTTCATGTAAGTACAATGGCTACTACTGAGTACTTAACTAGGTAATTACTCTGTATTATGGACACCTTAAAAAAAAGTGTTACCCATTTTTTTTTCTAGATATATTTGAATGTATTTATTGACTTTCCTACCTGCCTGTCAACGTGTATTTGCATATCTCTGTGCACCCTGTTCGCGCAGACAGATACGTCATTGGCACATTCATGTAAGCTGTGCAGACAGAGCAAGAATGGCAGGCAAACGTCAACAACCTGATCTTCCTTCCTGGCATTGTAATAGTTTTACTAACTGTACTATAAAGTGTTCTCACAGTTAACGACATATGATGTTGTAACCGTTACTAGAGCATTTACGGTAGTTTTGTGGTAGACTGACAACTTTGCATGTGCGTGTGTCTGTACATACTGGAGAGGTGACTCGCTCTACTCGCTCTATCTGTCTCTCTTTATTTTATTTATTTCCTTTCTATTTGTAACCTGAGTTGAATGCATGCTCGTGTACATTTTTCCTTGCTTGATCCCCATGTGATGCGTGTGTTTTATTAAACTCGGGGAAAATACGCAATCTTCTCGTCTCCCGTGTGTACTTAGTACCCACTAGGGGGCACTAAAGTTTTGAGTAATGCAAGGCATTTGTGTTCATGAATAAAAACTATGCTGAAGTTAGCATTTCCCAAGATCTCCTATTGCACCTTTAAATATTTGTGGCAGCTGTATATACCGTAAATTAATCAATAAATCCACTGCTCTCGTCTTCTCTGGGACTCTAAATAGTGTTCTGTGCTCGTCTGTGCAGCCAACGACAGAACAGTTAGCATACTTTACTTGAACTTTTGCCATGCCATTAGAACTGGTACACCGCTGACGCTTGAAAAAAGGCGCTGTGAGTGGAAACGTGCAGGGCCGCTAATATTATAATAAGATCCTCTTTCTACGTCAGTAGGTGAGCAAAATCTGAGTGGCTAGTTTTTTTTTTTTTTTATATACATGCTTGCAGAAAAAAGCTTACCAAAACAAAGTTGCTGGTTTGTCCTTTTTCATGTTTTCTGGGTTGGTGGATGCACTGGGGATCCAACTATTGCGCTTAAACATGGAACAAGTCTGGTTTTCATGATATGTCCCCTTTAAAATTAAATAACAACATAATATAGGGTTAAAAGAACACAAGGGTGAGTAAATGAGTACAAAAAATCATTTTGGGATGAACTGTCCCTTTAAAGGCTCATAGAGCAGCTCTTCTTGGTAGGTGGGCAGCAGCTGGCACATGGGGACAGAGATCACAGCAGTTGTCTCTGGATCAAACACACTGGGCACAGTCAGTCTGAGAGGATCACGTTGCTTCTGCATTCCTCCAACTTTTGCAGAGGATTTGGAGCACAAAGGCAGATCTCTGTGAACTCTACTAGACAGAAGCCTGAACTCACGTTTTTTTTTCTATCTACTGCACATCCCAGAGGTTTCTATTGTTCTTAAGCTCAGTATAATTTCTACTGTCTAACCCAAACCATATCCCTCTAAAAGCTGTTGCTTGTTTTTTGTCTTTTAGATTTAGCACATTTCATAGCATTTTCATGATAGGCCTGAAACACATATAGACTTTTTTTTTTTTTTGTTAATGAAGATGCTTAGTGTTTTGTGTTTGTCATTGATGACGCAGGTAGTGAGCTTGTTTTTTTTTATCATATCAGGCAACAACATACTCAACAAGGGTGCTTCTGAAATGAGAGCTTTTCTAGTGCCATCTAAAACTAGTATTGTCATGACAGGCAGGCATCAGGCATTTCACTGCCCTTCAGAAGCTACAGAACATTCTTACGTATTTGTTAATGCATTGTGTTTCCTTCTGAAGCATCAGTGAGCATTCTGAACCTTCTGTAATAGTTGCATACAAGTCCCTCAGTGTGAAAAGATAGATCTCGCAATCATACAGTGGATGCTGGAAAATGTTCAAATACACAAACTTGCTGAAAAACCAAAGAATTTGTAGGACTTGAAGAATTTTTCTGAAGAACAGCAAGCAGTTTAACTGCCCAGGACAAACAAGGGACTCATGAACAACTATCACTAAACAAACAAACAAAAAAACTGCTGTGGATCATTCAGGTAACAACACCGTATTAAGAATCAAGTGTATGTAAACTTTTGAATGAGGTAAATTTTATAAACTGAATTATTATTTTCTCTTGTGGATATTAACGTTTTTTAATATCTTAGTCGGTACTAAATGTAAATTCACTTGCATTTTGTATGATCCCTCTTATTTTGGTAAAATAACATTTCAGAGATTCTGCAAGGTGTATATAAACTAATTTAAAAAAATATTTCATAATACTATGTTTTTACAGTATTTTTGATTAGATAAATGCAGCCTTGGTAAGCAGAAGAGACTTCGAAAATAAAACTAAATAAATAATAAAATCTTACTGACCTTAAACTTTTGACCTGTAATGTACATGCAGCAAGAAATGAAGACTTTGTCTGCAACCACTAGAAATGCTGCTTTGTGCATTTCACTGATAAGTAAAGTTTGGAGTCGACTGTCGGAAACTGATTCAAGATCAGTGGTTATGGGCAGCTTTATCCTGGAACTGCAGATGAAAGTAGTAGGCAGTGAATGGAATGCTACAAAATGTTTGTGCAAGCTGAGATCATAAATCAAATGTCATGATGTGCATGTTGGAGGCATGAAAGCAGAGTGCCACGACTGCAGATTATGAGGCTGAATTGCAAGATCATGCATGATTACTAGTGTTGATGCATGGATTTTATGTTTGTTCTCTGGGTCAGCGAAATCCGTTTTGCCAGTGTACGTTATCACAATTTCAACTCAGAGTGCTCTCATGTAGAACCGAGCACGAAATATAGAAAGAAATGAGGCAATGTATGAAAGAGGCTCTTGTTCATCTCTACATTACGTTCTCCGTCTCCATCAGTACTTCATGTGTTTCTGAGTGTTTTAGCCCACCTGCCATCTATGGACACAAACACACTCACACACCTGCTCCACTCATATATAATGATCTCTCTCTTAAGTGCTCAAGACCAACCATATACCTGCAGCTATAAATCTGACAGATGGGATAACAGGCAAGAATCCAAGACACACTGACATGCAATAGATTGAATCGCTTCAGGTGTACAGACCAGAAGTAGAAATTAGACGTTACGTTTAAAAAGATGAAAATCTTTGCTTCTCGACAGGCACAGTATTAAAGTATACCCTGCTTCCTGGCTGTAGCATCACTCACTTGAACAAATGATTTTGTGTCTCGAGTCAGAGTCAGTCCAGCAGAGCCATTAATACACTACGGAAGTCCAAAGCAGAAATGTGTTCACATAAATTCCCTAGTAGAAGGGTTTGTTTTGAGGAGACAAGATTACTATGAGTGGATGAAGCTGCCATTTTAGACAAAAAAGGCAGCTTACCCTGTTGAAAAAAACAGCATATCCTGGTTAGGTTGGTTTTGATGCTGGTATGCTGGTTTTCGCTGGTCCTTTGCTGGTCATGTGCTGGTTCAGGATCAGTTTAAGGACCAGCATAAACCAGCAAAGGACCAGAATAAACAAGCTAAAACCAGCATACCAGCATCAAAACTTACCTAACCAGCATATGCTGTATTTTTTTTCAACAGGGTTGATTGACATTTACTGACTAATCAGATTTATTGGATGCTAGCACATGGTCATGGTTTGACTAGTTAGCATAACCAGTTAGCCTGTATCTGTAGAGGCCATAACTTCAGTATACCATTGCGTCTGCAAAACACCTATACACATGCCAATTCCATCTTGATGCCAGTCATGACATTGCACTTTTTTTTAGGGCCCCTAAGATTTTTGCAATGCGGAAAACTTTATGGAATTTACAGAATTGGCCACATTTTGGATAATAAATCAAAAGTAGGCCAGTACACTTAAATCCAAATGCAATATGATTAGTGTCTGTGAACATTATGTTGCACAAAGGCTATTCAAATATGAATTCTGCATGTTCTGTGTGTCTCTGTGTAAATTACGTGCGGTTTCGTTTGCGTGTGTTACTCGCTGTGTTTTCAGCCTCTGATGCCTCAATATATGAGTACATGAACACAAATAATCTCTAGAATCATGAGCATTTTACAGTTTCTTTTGAGAAAAACTGTCGTCATATTATATACAAACAGAAACTTAAAGGTCCTCACAGCAACCTGTCAAAATAAAAGTTAGAAATGTATGGGTTAATGCAATGATAATACCACTACTAATAAAATCATTATTAAAACATTATTTTTAAAGGAATGTTTACTAGAAAAAAATTACCAGAATGTATTTAGTAGAAAAATGTAAATACAGAACACAGTATTTTGAAAATAAATAAATAATACATTCTTTTAAAAAATAAAATACTTTTATTAGAGATGCTTTTGATTATTCAAATTTCATGAAACCATTAAAATGGATTCTATAAATTGTGTAAGTTTAATGATTTCAATAAAATAGACATGCTTTTTGAAACGAAAAAAAAAAAAAAAAACTTTTGCATGGAAATATTTTTAGAAGACTTATAGTCTTTTAGAAGGTTATCTCAGAAAGTAAAAAAACAAAACAAAACAAAAGGTAAACATTTTAAATCAAAGTTTTTGTTTTTATTTTATTTATTTTATTTTATTATTATTATTATTATTTTTTACCTTTGGTGCACAGGTGCTAAAACTTCATATTATTAAATAATAATAATAATAAATAAATCACTTTTTGGTATACCACTTGATTAAGGACTGTGGGCCAAATATAAATGCTGCAAAATATCCAACTATATCATAATTGTGAAAACGCATTTATTTTTCTAATCAAATTCGCTTATATTCTCTACATTTGTAAAATGTAAAAATGATACAAACAACAAAAAATGTGTAAAACTAAATGATAAAGAAAGGCTTCAATGGCATCCCCCTCATAACCCTTGTGATATGGTTTGGCAGCCAAATCAAAGGTTAACTTGGGCCAACTTTGGCCTGCAGTCCCTAATTTGGGCATCTCTGCTTTAGTGTGTTGCCTACATTTATTTTCTTAATTTTGATGTGACCCTGGAACATAAAACCAGTGATAAGGGTCAATTTTTGGAAATTGAGATTATACATAGTCTGAAAGCTTTAAAGCTGAACAAAAAAGCTTTCCACTGATGTATGTTTGTTAGGATAGGACAATATTTTGCAGAGATACAACTATTTGAAAATCTGGTATCTGAGGGTGCAAAAAAATCTAAATATTGAGAAAATATCTTTTAAAGCTGTCCAAATTAAGTTCTTAGCAATGCATATTACTAATGGTAGGAAATGTACAAAATATCTTAATGGAACACTTGATCTTCATTTAATATCCTAAAAAATTTTGGCATAAAAGAAAAATCTATAATTTTGACCCATATAACGTACTACAAATATACCCTACAAATATAGATCCTAAGTACTAAGGTTAGAATCTAAGTATTCAGGATTGTTCATTAGCAGAATTTTATTTAATTGTATTTATTTAAACACTTTTTTTTTTTTTGATCTGGGAGGATATGTTAATTTCTGGTCAACCTACTGTGAATGTCATGATCTCCTCAGTAACTTAAAATAATAATTATGATTTATGGTCTGGGTAGGCAGTCACTTTCCATCTAATTAAAATAGAGTGCTTGTGTTGAATGGCCACTTCTCTCAGACACACGCACACACACTGAGAGAATTTATAAAGATGTAAACAACCTCCGTAAAGCCATAGGATGTCTGGTTTGTACCGTACAGTACAGAAGCCTGTATAAATAATGTAAACGATCTCCTGACAATTCAGTGAATAACTGGAGAACTGCTCATGAACTTCAGTCTCATGATATACTGGAGCCATTAACCAGGAGTGTGTTTACGTGTATATTGTGTGTGTGTTTGATGACGATTAATGGCCAGGGTTTAGGCCATCAGGATCAGCAGGGTTAAAGGTCACACATTCAAGCAGACTTGCAGATACTTTAATGCTTTCTGACTCTCCTTCACCATGTTTCCTGCTTTTTGTACATTGGTGGCTCCTGAATCATGCCTCTCGAAATCTGAGCCGAGTGCAGAAATAAAATCATAATGGTGATTTGTCAGTGAAGTGTGTGCGCGCGTGTGTGTGTGAAGTCACTGTGAACCCTAAAGGCGACATCAATCTAGATGAGACAACTCTCATTTGTTTTCATCAGTACAAATATGTGTGTGTGTGTGTGTGTGTGTGTGTGTGCTGACTCAGTCACATCAGCTCCTTTGAGGCAGGACTGCTGGGCTGTTTACATCGCTGTCGTCATGACAACTCCTTCCCACCACACACACACACACACACACACAGTCTGAGCCATCAATCATCTCCAGGAAATGAAACTGCGTGCTGATCCCCACATTGTTTGACACAGCATTCTCACACACAGGTACTCTGTAAAACATGTTCCTAATTTATTAGGAAGGAATGTACTCTGTGGAAAAAAAAACTTTTAATTGGCTATAAATAGCATTAGTATATGCAGCTGAAAAAAACTGTATTTATTTTTCTTTGTAACATACTGTACAAATTGCTTGGAATGAGAGTAAATTATCCTATAGACTTAATGCTTAAAATATTGTCACTGTTACTTTTTAAGTATAAAAAAGTAACAGTGACAACAGTGATTTTTTAACATAAAAACAAAGTGTTTCAAAAGCTTTCATATGAAAATCAGCCTTGTGACAATTCAACCGTCATCTGATGATATGTGTCTGACAAGGACAAAAATAATACGACTTTGCCAGGAAATGTGATTTAATCAGTTTCATACTATATTTCCCTTTTAAAACACACATTTATTTTAGCAAGCTCTATATAAAAAGGATATGTCGTGTGATCAGAGCAATACCAGTGTTCTGAAGGAAGAAAAAAGGAATAGGGCTTCACTGAGGAACTGAGAAAACAAGGGCTGTAGACTAAACCGGACAGAATTTTCAACCACTTTAATGTTCAAAATCAACACAATTTTGCTATTATTAATATAATTATTTTGCACTTGTAATTATACTGAACACCCCACAACCATGGTTTTAAGTAATTAATTTCATATCATCATCTTTTCATGCGTTATCTTCATAAAAACACACATTTCCTGAGTGAAGCAGCATTTTGAGAGGATACAAGCTGAAATCATTGATGCTAATGATTGCTCATTAATCATATGTCTTGATAAAATTTCTCCAAGACAAATTCCTACAGGCTCTGAGAAAGAGAGAGAGAGAGAGTGATGAGAGATGGATTTTTCATTTTTGGCAGCAGGAGAATGTGTCAAATGTCAGCAGCTTGTAAATCAGGTTGAGTTTGAGTTAGTGTCTGTAGCCATATAAATGAAATATTTATATATACTGCCATTCAAAAGTTTGGGATCAGTACGATTTTTTTACGATCAACGAAGTTTCTTTTGCTCGTCATGGCAAAAATAATTATTTGATCAAAAATCTAGAAGAAAACAGTAATATTGTGACATATTATTTCAATGTAAAATAACAGTTTTCTATGCAAATATATTTGTTCTGACAGAAGGAAACAAGATACATTTGTAGTTTAAACATTATTTGTTCTTCAGAAATTACTCTTTAAAAGAAAAGTAGTATCATATTTTTGCAAAGTGACCCACATTTGGTTTTTGACCACTGAAAATGTGTACATTTTTAACATCTTACTCCTGGAGCCTCCTGAAGTGGAGAAAAAAAGAACAAGTTTTACTTTAGATTTAGATTACTTAGTAAATATTCATCCATGACACTTAATATTTTAACTTTCATCACTATATGTCTATCTTTCTTCAAAAAAAAAAAAAAAATTAAAATAAAAAAAAATAATAATAAAAAGAAATAAAGAAAAAAATGAGCTGGGGACCTCTGATTGAGTTGACACGGAATGACCCAGCATTATTTAAAATATAAATTATATTTTAAAGTTAAATTAAATTGATAAAAAGTGAAGTAAAGATGTTGTAAGAAACCTTTTCTGTTTTGACTAATTACTGTTCTTTTAAACTTTTTATTCATCAAAGATTCATAAAAAAAATAATAATAATCACAGTTTCCAAAAAAATATAAAGCAGCTGTTTCAAAAATGTATTATTAATTAGCATATTAGAATGATTTTTGAAGGATCATGTGACATTGAAGACTGAAGTAATGGCTGATAAAAATTCAGCTTTGCATCACAGGAATAATTATATTTTAAAATATATTAAAATAGAAAACCATTATTTTCAACTGTAATAATATTTCACAATATTACAGTTTTATCAAATTGTATTTTTGATAAAATAAATGCAGCCTTGATGAGCATAAGAGAATTCTTTAAAAACATAAAAAATCTTTCTTTGATCACAAAACTTTTGAACAGCAGTGTATAGCATATATGTAATTATTTAGCTAAAAAATGTCTTTTAAATATAATTAAAAAATATTAATAATATGTTCTCATATTGACATCTCATAGATCATGTGTTTAATGAGCTGTTTAATGTACAGTCACAGTGATAATGTTCAGTAGATTTGTAGCCAAGACTTTAGGGTTTGTGCTTACAGAAATTGGTCCTGAGAAATATTCACTGCATGGAGTAAAAAGAGTGACAACTTGCCCAAGGCCCCCCTTATTTGAAGTGCTCACTTACACTAATCTGTTAATATGTAGACCACCAACTTCAGAAAGCATGTGTACTAGTATTGTTGACATGCAAGTATACATGTAAAGAAAATAATCTTAGAAAAGCAGACATATAGATGTTGGGTTTCAGTTTGAGCTGGAATGGACACACACACACACACACACACACACACACACACAGGGAGAGAAAGGAAGGCCCTTCCCATCGTGTTGGGGCCGGTAAGGAAACAGGAGATAAATGTGAAGGGCTTAGATAAACCGAACTCTGGCACATAGACCAGCCTGAAGAATAATACTCACATAACATAATATACCTATCTCATAAATCTATAAAGAACGAGAAAGAGAGTGATAATATCCCAGCAATGGAAGCCCTGGAGAACATTACAACGGCCAGTCACAGAAACGGGGAATCTGAGCTTGTAAAATCTCTCCATTTACTGTAGATTTAGTTCTACCGAAAGAGAAATGCTGAGCAAAGTCGTTCATTCATCAGCCGAATGCCTTGTTTTGACAGATACTTTCCTTCCTCCTTCCTAGTGCAGTGTAGTGTGAGTGTATTAGAAACAGTGTTTTCATACAAGTTATTTTTTTGGCTTCTGACCTTTTGTTTAATGTAGTTTAATACTTACAAAACATACTGAAGCACTGTTGTTTCTTTCTGTCATTTTAAATGAATGTTCTGAGAATGAGTTTCTCTCTTGAACATTATGACATTCTGGTTCATTCTTGCTACAGAGAAACTGAATAAAAAAAAAACTGGAATACATTTACAATGAGTAATAGCTTATGAAATCATGCAGTGATTTTGCAAAACAATCTGGAAGGAAAATAATTGTATAATGATGGGACTAATGACACAAGAAATAACAATGAAACATTCATTCAGGTTTCATCAGACATGTCTGTAACTGTTTCATCTGACTCTGCCTTTTAACCTTCCAAATATCAAATGAAATAAGAACATGACTAAATAAATGCACTAATGTTTAAAAGTTTGGGGTTGGTTACATTCACCAAGACTGTGTTTGATCAAAAATACATTAAAACAGCAATATTGTGAGATATTATTTTGTGTAAAATGTAAAATGAATGTCTTCATTCTGATATTTTAAATGTAATCCTGTGACAGAAATGCCAATATTTGATTTCATTTCATTTCATTTCATTTCATTTCATTAATATATTACAGAGTCATTACTCTAGTCTTTAGTGTCACATGATCCTCCAGAAATCATTGTAATAAGTTGATTTGGTGTTCGGGAACTTTTATTATTATTATAAATGTTGAAAACGGTTATGCTGCTTCATATTTTTGTCAAGACCCTTCTTAATAAACTCAGATAAGCAGCATTTATTTAAAATATAAATCTTTAGTGACATTATAAATGGCTTTATTTTCACTTTTTTTTACGTATTTTTTGCTATTAGTACCAAATACTATCAAACTGGTGTGTTATCAGTTCAATTGGTCCATTCGATTCAAATTCCAACATATGTAAATGAAAGGAAGCCAATTCACAAATTCCGAACATAGACACGCACACAGATGGGTAGATCATATAGGAGGTAGCTACAGGCAATCAGGTGTGAGTTTGAATGAAGACAGGTGAAGATGAATGCCTGCCTCACAGCTATCAGTATGTGGAAGAAAACAGAATGAAATGCACTTCCTGTGCATCCCTCGCTAATGCACTCCTCTCATCTCACTTGACTTCATTTGAACATCAGTCCTGCATCTGCAATACTCATCCGATCCAAATCCAAATTCCAATTTAATTACTGTTTAGTGTGCGTTGTTACTTCATACCAGTCTGGATTATTATTATGGTGCTTTTATAGTGCTTTATTGTCACAATTGGAGCTTCAGTGCGCTAGTCACCATCTGTTTTTATAGTATGGAAAAGAGCAAAAAGACATTCTGCACTATATCTTCTTTTGTGTTAGACAATATGGCATATCATCAAACTAAATGTTCAAGAATTCTTTTGTACATTTAGTCTGGTTTCGAAGGACTCTCGCATCTGTGCTAAAATCCACACTCTGTCTTTTCATTTGTCAAGGTGAAGATTTAACATGTGAACATTTGTTCTTTAATAGATTGCCGTAGCCCTCAGAGGACAAAGCGCACTTTGTAAAAATCTGCCCGTTGTTTTAATGGCACATTTTACTATTAATATGTGTTGGGAGTCTTTATGAATGTATTCTCCACACCTTTTATTGAAAGTAATATTACATCACTTCTGAACAGTCCTTCCCAAGGTCACCTCTAAGACGCTTTACGAGAGTAGTAAAACACACGGCTTTAATGAGAAAACAGTGTGTACATGTGAGTATGAGAGTGGATGTCTGGATTATACAGTAGGCTATTAGCCTTCTAGTGTTCATGTATGTGATTGTGTATGTTTGTGCACGGCTGTGCGACATTGTGTTGTCCTTGTCAAGTGATAACTGATGTTACAGAGGACATGGCTTGGAACTGCTAAATGTTTGTTGCTGATATTACTAGCCATCAAGAGCAAATAAACCACATGAGCATTCAGAACATTCATCAAACTTGCGTCATGCAATTGACGGGCAATATTTCTTTCTCTCCACAAAACACACTATATCGCAATATGTTTATTGATGTTTGCTAATGCACTGTGGTTGATCAGCTCCACCAGTTTTATGGTTAGCAGCATGACTTTACTGGTATACACCCTCTAGACAGCACCAAACCACTTAGACCAGGGGTGCCCAAACTCAGTCCTGCAGAGTTTAGCTTCAACTAGCCTCAACTTGTCACAACATACCAGCCTGGAAGTTTGTAGTATGCCTAGTAAGAGCTCAATTAGCTGGTTTAGGTTTGTCTAATTGGGGTTGGAGCTAAACTCTGCAGGACACCTTTGGGAGTTTGGGCACCACTGACTTAGACTAACCAGGCTGGATCAGCAGGGAGCAAGGGACTTGGACCATTTTTGAAAGATGTACAGCATCTCACAGAAGTGAATACACCCCTAACATTTTTTTGTGAAAGATTTTATCTTTTCATGTGACATCACTCCAGAAATGGCACTTTGTCACAATGTAAAGTAGTGAGTGTACATTTTGTATAACAGTGTAAATTTGCTGTCCTCTCAAAATAACTCAACACACATCCATTAATGTCTAAACCGCTGGCCACAAAAGTGAGTACACCCCTAAGTGAAAATGTCCAAATTGGGCCCAATTAGCCTACATAAAGGTGGTGTAGGCTATAAGAAGATTGCCAAGACCCTGAGACTGAGCTGCAGCGTGGTGGCCATGACCGTACAGCGGTTTAACAGGACAGGTTCCACTCAGAACAGGCCTCGCCATGATCGACCAAAGAAGTTCAGTGCACATGCTCAGAGTCATATCCAGAGGTCGTGTTTGGGAAATAGACTTATTATTGTTGCCAGCATTGTTGCAGAGGTTGAAGGGGTGGAGGGTCAGCTGGTCAGTGCTCAGACCATACGCCACACACTGCATCAAATTGGTTTGCATGGTTGTCGTCCCAGAAGGAAATCTCTTCTACAGATGATGCACAAGAAAGCCCGCAAACAGTTTGCTGAAGACAAGCAGACCAAGGACATGAATTACTGGAACCATGTCCTGTGTTCAGATGGTGTCAAGAGTGTGTTGCGGCAACAGTACAAAGTGTGGAGTACAAAGACAAGTGTGTCTTGCCTACAGTCAAGCATGGTGGTGGGAGTGTCAAGGTCTGGGGCTGCATGAGTACTGACGGCACTGAGGAGCAACAGTTCATTGAGGGAACCATGAATGCCAACATGTACTGTGACATACTGAAGCAGAGCATAATCCCCTCTCTTCTGAGACTGCGCCGCAGGGCAGTATTCCAACATGATAATGACCCCAAACACACCCCCAAGACGACCACTGCCTTGCTAAAGAAGCTGAGGGTAAAGGTGATGGACTGGCCAAGCATGTCTCCAGACCTAAATAATATTGAGCATCTGTGGGGCATCCTCAAACAGAAGGTGGAGGAGCGCAAGGTGTCTAACATCCACCAGATCCGTGATGTCAACTTGTGAAACTCTGGTGAACTCCATACCCAAGAGGAAAATAATGGTGGCCACACAACACATCGACACATATTTGGACATTTTCACTTAGGGGTGTACTCACTTTTGTGGCCAGCGGTTTAGACATTAATGGCTGTGTGTTGAGTTAAAAAAATACAGTTTATAGTACACATATAGTACACGCTAAAAAAAAAATGCTACTCAGCTGCTTTCAACATAATAATAATAATAAATGTTTTTTTTTGAGCAACAAAACAGAATATTAGAATGGTTTCTAACGGCTCATGTGACTGGAGTAATGATGCTAAAAATTCTGCTTTGAAATCACAGGAATAAATGACATTTTAAATATATATTTAAATAGAAAGCAGTTATTTTAAATGATAAAATTTTGACTGTTTTTAATGTAATTTGAATCAAATAAATGCAGGTTTGGTAAGCAGAAGAGCTTAAAAACATTACAAATCTTTAACTTTTGACTGGTAGTGTAATACAAGTAAATTAGTAAATTGTACTATAAAACACTTCTCTTTATGTTTTTCTACAGATCAACTTTGTCTAACATAGTCTTACATTAAATTAAGGAAAAAAAAAAAAACTGAAATAGTGCATTTCCTCAGTAGTTATTTTCTAAATATAACTAATTTGATAATAGTATTTATGCAAAAATAATACAGATATGATATATATATATATATATACTGTATATATAGAAATCTCTGCACAGCTGTTCTATAGAAAAGGTTAAAGTATATTTGGTACTTTACTGTATACTTGTGTATACTGTATGTACAGTACATAACCGTTTCAAAAACTTCCTTTAACATAATGTGTACTATAGACGGTAAAATAAATGTCGAGAAGAGCCCTTTTATCTGTGACATCATGAGGCAATCTTAATTCCAGTATGAAAACTAATGCTCTCCTCTCTTTCTTTCTCCTCCAATTATAGGTAATACTAGAAAGGACAGATGAGATTGAGGGAAAAAGGTCAACATGTGTTGGTTCATCAGCAGAATAACAGCACACTGACACCATACGGATGAACAGCGAAAGAGAGAGAGAAAGACAGGTAATCTCTAGCATGTCTAATCATTCTGCCTGTCAGAGCCTAATTTCCCAGTAACCCCTGAAACCTTTTCTCAACTGCATTAACAGCAGCAATTGTGGAACAACCTGCTCTTATTGTGCCTAACAATGCGGTAAATGAGTTCATTAAGCACCTAAATTACCATCTACAACTTTTTTGATCATTCCTTCATTAAAGTGAGAGGTGAAATGACATAAATTAAGGATATGGATTAGACTGTCTTAGAAAAGTGACGGATGGAAAATTCAAAGCTTGTGTGTCTAAGGTAACACCCAAAATTGTTATATGAACAAGATGAGTGAGTTATATGTGACTTGCTTCTCTTGGTGAACACACACACATATTCTCTTACAGACTTTCCCTTTTGGCTGCTTTGAGACAAATGACGTTATTTGGCTCTACTAGTCAAGGTCAATGCACGGCGCTGTTAATTTATTTACAGATTCAAATTTCTTAAAAGTCAGCTGCTCATTTTTTAAAAATATGTTTGGATCAAAGGCTGTTTTTTTAATGTTTAGATGTGGTTGTTTCTAATTTAAAAATAAATCTAGGATGATTGTGATATAAAACAAGCATTTTTAATGGCTCTGTAGAAGAGCTCTTCAGAAACGTTGACTTTTACACACATACACTCTCTGAACGGATGGGCAGCAGTGTTTTTCATGTCAGTATGGTGATACAGAGGTGTAGTAAAACATTTCCTCTTGTTTGTTGTTCTTTGAACGTTAAAACAGCGCCATCGTTCAATCACACGCATTGTACGAGAGGAAATGTGCGAAGTTTGTTCAGGGTGCCAAGAGTTTCTCAGCCAAAGTAGATCGCATGCACACATCCACATCATTTTTCAGTATTTCCTCTGTTTGACCGCTGTAGTCTCCACATTGACCGCAGTTTGACATTTTGTCAGAACTGTAATGAAAGATAATTCCTTCAATATCATTTTACGACTTTTTTTGAGATTAATTAAAGAGCAAACTTGTATTTTTTTAAATAACTGTAGTCCATGTCTTCTTGCTTGTGCTAGATTGCTCCTTTGAGGATTGATTTGACAGATTTTTTACACAGACGTTTCTTAGTATACTTGTGATTTGTAAGGTAAAACACATTTTTAAATAATGTGTTGTCAATGGTAATTTGTCAAGCAGCTACAGTTTCTATGGTTATATTTATTAAATGTTATATTACAGTATGGGCTCTGACTAACCCCTCATCTAATTGTAGTTGCATGTATAAATGACGACAGAGTCTGTGCTTATGCAAGCCAGACGAGAGATGATATGGCTAAGAAATATTCTGAACTGATACTGTCTTGTTTTGTTGATTATGTTTAGATAGAATTGGAAATGTGTTTATGTGTACACAAACACACACAGAAGCCAGCCTGCTTGTAAAAGATGGATGATATCTGCTGTTGACCTTTGAGCTAGTCATGGTGAAAGTTTGGCTGAGCTCGGTGAGAAATTATTTGAGTTTTGTGTGTGACCTCTGTTGGCAGAACCTGCACAGTCTAATACAGTTGTGCATCATGAATATTCATAACTTTAGTTAATGACAATTTTTGTCTGCTGTAATGTAAAAAGCAGTACTATATTTTATGGCTTCTTCTATTTTCAGCAGTGTTTGGGGTTACACATTATGTATGTAAACAGATTACTTTTTTTCAAGTAACTAGTAAAGTACCGGATTACTTTTTAAAGTACCGGGAGTTTTTTTCCTTTATGTATTTAATCCCATTTTATTAACCAATGTCTTTGCTGCTGACATTTGTTGATCCAATTCAAGCATACTAATAAGCAAAACTTACTTTAGATTAACTAACATTTGTGCTTCATTTTCAAGGGTGTTGAACTTCCTTTTACTACTGACCTACTGTGAATAAGCTTTAGGCTAATTCATTTTACTTTTTGGTGTGAAAAGGGCTTTTGCATTTGCTAAAAATAACTTTCTGTATTTAAAAAAAAAACAAAAAAAAAAACAAGCAAGCCCTGCCCAGATTTAAAATGTAATGCAAAAGTATTGTAATGCATTACTTTTCATAAAAAGTAACGTAATTAGTTAGTTCTTTAGGGAGTAACACAATATTATAATACATTCCTTTTAAAAATAACTTTCCCCAGCACTGATTTTCATCAGTTTCAATTCAAAGGTTTTTGCAAGTCTAGTTCTATAATACACAGTATTACTTTGAATTCATTTGCAGGCTTGAAAACCTACTGGGTCTGTTTTTATATATTTTTTTTACATTTATTATCAGCACTTTTATGAGAAGCCAAATCAGTATAAAATAGGGTTTGTTGTGTATGCGGTTGTGATGCTTTTGGCAGTGAAATTTGTTTGCACTCTCTCACCCTGTCTGCCTTAAATATACAACTGGCAAAAAATAAAATAAAATAAAGTAAATTAAATCCAATAAAACACAGGCTTTAGCCTCTCTCGATTTTGGCCCTGACTCTCTCCCTGCTGCCCAGTTACACTAATTAAACAAATAGGAATATTCATAAGTACACAAATGGACGGAGAAACACATCTACATCAACACCTAAATCAATAAACCGCTTCCAACTGCTAGCTAAATTATTACCATATTTAGTGAGATTTGGTGTACCAGTCGAATGAAATGCCAGCTCTCTAATGGCACAGTTTCAGTAATGATTTCAAATCCGTGCAAAATCAACAGCTTAACCAGTCAATTTTGCCTTCAGGAACAGATGTAGAGCTGAATGGAAATGTGCTGTACATTTTGGTTCTGAGGAAAATGTGATGTGATTTTTGCCTTATGCTCTGGGTCTGAGTAATAACAAAAAAGTTTTATTACTCTGCTAGCAGAGATACATTACAAGCTAATTAGTGTGTGTTTGTGTATGGATGTGTGTACAGTATGTTATGTGTATGTCTGTGTGTTTGCAGTCATCGATTCTGTACTTTTCTTGAGGTAGTCAGTGCTGCTCTTGGAAATTAGGTTCGGTTTAATTTAATTTCCATGTAATTCAGTTCAGTGAACTGAAGGACAGTTTAAAGCATGTGCATTAGATAATGGTAGTACAGTATTGTAAGAAGTCAATAATAGTAGTTCTATCATCCAAGCCATTTAGCTAAAAGGACTAGTAATTTCTGCCAAAGCTTTATTGCTGCTTAAAACTTACAGGGATAGTTCACCCAAATTAATTTCTCATCCTCATGTCGTTCCAAACCTGTAAGACCTTCGTTCATCTTCGGAACACAAATTAAGATATCTTGGATTAAATCCGAGAGCTTTCTGACCCTGCATAGACAGCAACGCAACTACCACGTTCAAGGCCCAGAATGGTAGTAAGGACATGGTTAAAATAGCCCATGTGACATCAGTGGTTCAACCATAATTTTATAAAGCTACAAAAATACTTTTTGTGTGCAAGGAAAACAAAAATAACAACGCACAAAAAGTATTCTGGTACCTTCATAAAATTACAGTTGAACCATTGATGTCATGGACTATTTTAGTGGACTACGTTCTGGGCTGTGAACATTATAGGTATTTTAAATACTGTAATAATATATTTTGATCAATAAATGCAGGCCTGGTGAGCAAGCTGTTTTGAGCACTCTGTGGTGCCTCGCTTAGTATGCGGCTTTTCTTTGATTAGGTTTTAATTAAGGTTTTTACTTTTTCCTCACCAGGTCTGATTCCCCTGCCTTCTGACAGGCTCTTTCTTTCTAAATCTCTTTGACTGATCTCTAAAAATGCTTGACCTGATAAAACATGAACTCATTACTTCACAGGAAGTGTCTTGATACACACTGTATTGACAGTGGTTTTATCTGCCAGACTTTCCGTCTTGTCGTTGATGTTGAGTTAAAACATATTGCGTTTCACAAACCTTTCCATACAGTCACCCCAAGGCTACAGGTTTAAAATCTAATTAACCTGCTTGGAGATCAGCCTCCATGACTACACCAGAAAAATCTATGCCTAACGGTCCAAAATGTTCTTATGAAGCATGTCGTATTCATGTATACATTATGAAATGAGAACGGGCTGCACAGCCTTCAATTCTGACTAGTCTGATTAGCATGATTTACATGGAAAACTAATCTATCCACAGCCCTTGTTGGAGCCATTTACAGTTTGTTGAATTATTGTATTGTTTGTGCAAATTAGTGTATTTTACCTTTTCATGTTTAATAGTATTGAATGTTAATGTAGTTTCTTTTACTGGAAAAGTTTAATTCATTTGGACACAATTTTTTGTTGCTTGACTTCCTGTTGCAAGATGGCCTGTTATAAGTATTTAATATTTAGTACACATTTTGGAATAAAATAAACCCAAGTGAACAGATTTCTTAATGTGTGTAGAAGAATAAATCACTCACGTACATTGAGGATAAGTTATTAAAACCCCTTTGAAATTCAGTCATTGCAGTATTTTCTCACCCTGGTGTTGTCCTAATTCATAATGCCTTTCTTTTTCGGATCACAAAAGGAGATTTTTAAGAAGTAATGTACTGCTCGTGTTCAAACATATAATGGCAGTCAACAGAGACCACCTTCCTTTAGAAAAAGAATGCAACAGTATCATCAGCATACTCCCATCTGACTCTTGCTGTATATTTCAAGTGTTCTGAAGGCACACAGTGAAAAACAAACTGAAATTTAATTTATTATTTAGCGAAATCCTGACCTTGCTGTTCGTGAGAGTATGTGAGATCAGTGGTTCACTATGGCTTGGCCAGGAAAAGAACACAAGTGCACACATGTTTAGGATTTTTGCTAAATAATAAATTAAATGTTTGTTTTGGAAGAACCATCTCTTTAAGACTTACATGGTGTTTACACAAATCACAGAGTTGGCTAGGTATTATGCAAAATGTCCAAAAAGGACATTAGAAACCCATCAGTACCATCACTCCAGCTTCCCACTGACTCAACTGGTCGAAAACAATCGGATTCTTATTGACCCCACGCCAGCTCAACATCACTATGTGGCCTGACGAGACCGCCAAGAGCATAATAGCTGAACCAGAGACTAATTAAGCTTCATCTAAAGCCTAACCTTCCAGAATGCTTCCGGAGGGGGAATAAAAGAAAAAAAAAACACACACACAATTATAGAAGATGAGGCAAAAGCGTTTGTATAAGAAATGAAACACAGCCATACAAGAAACACATTTTTCAACTGATGTTTTGTGGGAAAATCACACAAAACATCAATAATTGCACAAACAGATTAGAAACTGGACTCAATCAAACCATCTTTCTCTCTCTCTCTTTGTGTGTGTGTGTGTAAATAAACTACTTGAAAGGAAATAGCTTGAATCAATTCCTTGTTTCACTCAGTATGAAATGAAGAAAACACATTTTGCTTGTTATTTGTGTCCTTAGAGCACTGAGCAGAGTTTAATCACAGTTCAGCTGTTTTCTCTTGCCAGCTGAAAAATATAATATTGATATGCAATGTTTTGTTGCCAACACTGGTAATATCAAATTTAAGTAATCAAATGGCCGTTTAGTTTCCAAAAGACAGCAATGTTACACCAGTTGTGCACAATTTCAACAGGAGTATTTAAAAATTGCTCATTTACTGAAAAACTGAGTGGAAAAGATACATGCATGTATGTGACCCTTGACCACAAAAGTAGTCATAAGGGTCCATTTTTTGAAATTGAGATTTAAATATCAAGTGTAAGACTTTGTGTTAAGCCGACATCTGTGCCTGAACATAAAGTTTGAAGTGATATTCATCTAGACATTGGCTGCTTGTAGTAGACAAAATATCAGCAGAAATGTGGTGGTTTCTGTGTAGGCAGATGCAGAGTAACCACAGAGACACAAGAACACAAAACCTCATCCACTGCGTTTAGGACTGCACTGATATCGGATCACTGGGAAGGTTACACTAACACCTTCATGCCAAAGTCATTATAGAGAAACCACGGGTGCTGTTTAAGCACATGCTGGTGTAAATTTGATATAAATCGAATATAATCCACTTTAGATAGATCAGCAGTAAATTTTAAAAGATCTTGAACTCCAATGTGGTTAAAGGACTAACAAAATTCTGTCATGATTTATTCTCCCTCATGTCAGTCTGTTCATTGTTATTTTTAGAATCTGCACATTTGACTTTTTTTAATTTAACAGCAGTGACCAGGGCAAAATAAATTAAAGGGGACATATTATGCAAAATTAATTTTTGCATTGTTTTTTAACATAATTATGTATATGCAGTATGTCAGCACAACCACACTGTTGTGGTAAAAATCTGTCCACTATGAGCTGCTCTGGAATGTACTCCAGTGTGATGTCCCATTCGATCAGGCCCAGACCACCTCTGCCTTATTAGCTTAGCTCTTCCCCTGAGCGAGCTGTACATGAGACGCCATGTTTATCTCCTTGCTAGATCATTTAAAATTAGCATTCAAGTGAGAAACATATTCTAAGAAAGCTACTAACTATATTTAGTCAAGAGCAGTAAGTGATTTTCAAGGGGTCATGAACTGCCTTTTTTTTTATTTTGTACTGTTCTCAGAGGTCCACTTATAATGTTATCAAGATTTTTATATCAAAAACATCACAATTTAGAACTAATAGGCTATTTTCTGTCCTGGATTTAACCTCTGTCATCTAAACACTCTGTTTAAACAGGCGTATTCGTATTGAACCGTTCGGTGCGCATTACAAACCGAACGATTCGATTTGTTTGACTAATCCTATTACATTTGGAAAATAAAATAACTTACAGTTTGTGAAATATAATATTCTCAGTGCCACTGTATTCAACAAGGCAGCCCAAACGACCTAGCAGACAAATCAATGTCTGCCTCTCCCACTCCCAAAGAAAAACACAATACTTCAGTAGGTTGTGATGGTGAGGTAAATCGTTAGAATTGTCCTTCTTTTCTTTGCTTTTATTCGATTTTAAACAGCTTGTAAATAGCTTGTAAATGCCTGTGTGCATTTTAGTTTAACTTTTGAATTAGCGCTAATTTGACGTCAATTAATTGAATTGACAACATCAAAACAGTACGGCAAACTCACTTACATTAACCATAGAATGATTAATGTATTAACAAATATAGGTTATAGGCCTAATATAAAATAACAAATAACTTACACAAAGTTTAAATATAAAACACTGGAGATCAGTAAACGGTGGAAGCTTTCAAAATCATCTTAGATAAACAGCAAAAGTCTGAAATATTTTTAAAGCAGACACTTTTAATATTTCGTTTTTGAAATTAATATTTCGCCAACTTCTTGTTTTTCTCATCTTACTGGTCAGCTCGACTCACTCTCCTCATGTGATAAATGAAATCCGACTCATGTTGCTAATCTGAGATGCATACTTCATGATGTTACTTTTAATTAATGTGTAAAAATCAAGGGAATTTTCTGGCATTTCTTTCTTTGTGCTG
The DNA here is from genome assembly GCA_033026305.1 of Cirrhinus molitorella. Classification (NCBI taxonomy): domain Eukaryota; kingdom Metazoa; phylum Chordata; class Actinopteri; order Cypriniformes; family Cyprinidae; genus Cirrhinus; species Cirrhinus molitorella. The sequence continues at coordinate 21,720,806 of CM065122.1, read as the reverse complement.
TATTGAAAATGTACCGAATCGTGACACCACTGTGTCGTATCGAACCAAACCATGAATTTTTGTCACCCCTAGTGACCACATAATAAAAACTGATCTCATGACAGGAAAAGTACTTGTGGGAACTTTTCTGTGAGATGCGAAATACGTCCCAATATGTAAATAACTGCAGTTTCCAACAGAAATAAACAGTAGAGGTGGTAAAACAGCAAGCACTTGTATTTGTTTTTGGCACTCCATATGTTTTCGCTTTCCGAACGTAACAAGCTCGCTTGGTAGCTCAGCCGGCATGGAATGGGGTTTAGGATGTGGAGTCCTTGGGTACAAATCCCGTGAAAAACATGACTCACAATGAAAGAGCTGAAAGAGGAGAAATCGAAAAACAAGCTAAAACGGCGTGCATGCAATTGCGTTTTTATGTCACATTAGCTTTTGTTCATACTATTGGGTGGATTTAGGTGTAGTGCAGGTGCTACGTTATTTTAAAACATCACAGAGCATTAGAGTTATAGCGCCACTCAATGGACATTTCACGTCAGAACTGCGGTGACCCGTACAAAACCAACATTACATAAAACGTACCATATTTATGTTCATCTGTTAAGGAAAAAACACTCTTTTAGCACCACTCAGTGGACATTTCACATCGAATATGTCTTGAAATGTACGTGGCGGTGCGTATTTCGTGTGTTTTGCTCAAACGTTCCCACAGGTATGTTTTCATCATGAGATCAGGTTGCATACTATAGAGCCAGCAGCACAATAAAGAACAAGGTCATTAGAGCTGAAGAAAAAAGTCCGTGCTCTTAACGTAGAGCTTGCAAAAAGAAACAAAAAGAAAATTGTCCTGAGGCTCTCTCCTTTCTCCTTTCTTTCTCCCTCACTGTTTTTTTTTTCTTTCTTTCCTGATTAGCTGTACTGTATGGGGAAACTGCTGAGGTGTACTGGTAAGTATGTGAGGGTACCGTTACGGAGCGTCTGGTGCTTTGACACACCGCAGGAGAACAGCATATTTACTTTTAAATTGAGTTCAAAGGGATCAAGACAGAACCGCCAGGGCTTTGTCCTGAGGCTAGAAAGAATTGCTTTGATGGGTTCTAGGGAACGATGATATGTCCTCAAATTTATGTGCGGGCATGTGTGTGGGGGCAAACACGCCGGTTAGAGCAGGTTGATGTATATCTGATGTACGTGTCGGTGTGCAATATGAGTTGAGCAACAGGCTTGATCATTATTGTTTTCTCTTTTTCATGGAAGCTTCCCAGGGAAACGGATTTCTTCAGAGACTCGTTAGGAAAGGATGAGGAGTGACCCACTGCGTTTTTATTTTAATCCATGGGAGTGCCACCGCAGTCATTTCTCATTTGCCACAGTGGGTGGAAACGTTTCACAGCTGAGACATTTGGAACGTGTTTTACTGCCCTCAGAACAGCTCTGGGTTTTAAGAGACTCACTTGCTGGAACAATAGCAGTGGTCAGAGGAGGAATAATACTCTTGAATCAGTACAGTGTTCCATGTCAGTGATTATAATTTCAAGCTGATAGATGGGACTTAATTATATATTTTTGTGTATTTTAATATTAGTATTTATTTATTTATTTATTTGCAATGATTCTGTTATCATGAACTCATTCTCATGCTCTTACAAATTCCATACAGTGATATTAAATTCTGTCCCTTGTCCCCATCCACTTTCACTGTATGTTCAAAAACAGCTTTGAGATGCTGCCTGTAACATCTACTTTAATTTTTCACATCAGAAGGGAGTCATACAGGTGTAGACAAGAAATGAGAGTAAATAATGAAAGCTTTATAAAAACTACCTCTTTAAAGGAAAAAAATCAAGGTTATGATGAGGCACTGTGGTAATCAACATTATGCCATAAGTGCTGTTGATCAAAAATCGAATTGCCACATGATCTCATCACATGAGCTCCAGTTAGCATATTGGAAATAAATAGGCTGTTCTCTTTTTAATCCAATTTTATGTAAATATATTGTAACATTTGCCAGCCGCATCAAAGAATGAGTCAAGAAAATAATGTTAATGGATAGATGGATAAACCATTCCTGTAGCCTCTGAAGGGTATCATGCCAAAGCGTTTTCATTCATTGTGTGACAGATCACAATCTAATATCCCTTATGTGACTCCTTGTGTAATAACCCCTGTGCCTTTGTAATTTATTTGGTTGACGTATTTCTTCCCAATCTATAAAGCAGATAATCAAAATTGTAATTGACCTCCACTAATGGTTTACAGCACTTGCATTTGAAATGACTGGGAATGATAATAATTTAATCAATTAAGCTTATCGACCATCAATGAATCAATTTCAGCACAAATGCATTCAGTAATTATCTCGGCAGTGGTCCAAAATGCTGTCAGTATGGTTATCTGAAGATAGAACGTGCACTGGAGCTCACACTATATAACTGCATATCACTACGTGTATATAGTTTATATATTTTATATTGCAGTAATTTCACATTCATGCTTCAAATTAATGTAGAAACACCATAAAGAACGTATATTTCTAATATTTGTTTATTGCCAACTTTTTTAATTACTGAAGGCAAGTATCACTGATTCCAACTGATGTCTCTATGATTTCCTAATATTTAACCATTGAATATAACCATTCAACATTACAATATAACTGAGAGTTATCACTTTAACATTTATTAGATTTTTAAAAATAACTTCTAATTTAAGTGAACTGGAAAACATAAAACCATAAACCCATTCTAATAAATCTCATATAGGCTAGCTACCTGTGAGAAAATATAGCCTAAAGTCAAATCAAATCAAATCAAATCAAACACTACAATTACATAAACATAAAGCTTAAAACTACAGAAAATACAAATTTCCTCTTTTTAATTTTGTTTCATCACAGCAGCTATTATGAGCTATTATGATATTTTGCGTTACGTTAAAAGCTGACGCTGCTGAACTTGATACGGATCTGACACTGCTTTAAATGTAGCCTATAAATAATAAATACTTACATGCACAGTTTTAAGGCAGCTTTAATCGCCCTTTTGGTAAATTAATGTCTCAACTGATGGCATAACTACGACATTGCATACTCATGATTTTATTTGAGTTTGAATATGATACATCATTTTAATATAGCCTGATACAGTGCACTCCCACACATTTGTGCGTGCACTTAAAGAGCGCATGCTACGAGCACAGTATAACGACTGACAGTTTTTACCGACATACAGTTGTGCTCAAAAGTTTACATACCCCTTGCAGAATCTGCAAAATGTTAATTCTTTTAGCAAAATAAGAGGGACCATACAAAATGCATGTTATTTTTTATTTAGTACTGACCTGAATAAGATATTTCACATAAAAGACATTTACATATAGTCCACAAGAGAAAACAATAGTTGAATTTATGAAAATGGCCCTGTTCAAAAGTTTACATACCCTTGATTCTTAATACTGTGTTGTTACCTGAATGACCCACAGCTGTGTTTTTTTTTGTTGTTGTTGTTGTTGTTGTTGTTTAGTGTTAGTTGTTCATGAGTCCCTTGTTTGTCTGAACAGTTAAACTGTCTGCTGTTCATCGGAAAAATCCTTCAGCTTCCACAAATTATTTTTTGCAAAATGCATTTTTGTGTATTTGAACCCTTTCCAACAATGACTGTATGATTTTGAGATTCATCTTTTCACACTGAGGGCAACTGATGCAATATGCAACTCATATGCAACTATTACAGAAGGTTCAAACACTCACTGATGCTCCAGAAGGAAAAAACATGCATTAAGAGCCAGGTGATGAAAACTTTTGAAGAATGGAAATGTGTACATTTTCATAATTTTGCTTAAATATCATATTTTTTCATTTGGCACTGAAAAAATAACCCTTCAGAAGCTACGGAAGATACTTGCATTTTTCCAAGAAGACAAAATTAGTTAAATTTACCATGATCTTCAAATTTCTTAGCTCTTAATGCATGTTTTTTTTTCCTTCTGGAGCATCAGTGAGTGTTTGAACCTTCTGTAATAGTTGCATATGAGTCCCTCAGTTGTCCTCAGTGTGAAAAGATGGATCTCAAAATCAGACAGTCATTGTTGGAAAGGGTTCAAATACACAAAAATGCATTTTGCAAAAAATAATTTGTGGGAGCTGAAGGATTTTTCTGATGAACAGCAGACAGTTTAACTGTTCAGGACAAACTCATTCAGGTGACAACGCAGTATCAAGAATGAAGGGTATGTAAACTTTTGAACAGGGTCATTTTTATAAATTCAAATATTGTTTTCTTTTGTGGACTATATGTAAATGTCTTTTATGTAAAATATCTTATTCTGGTCAGTACTAAATAAAAACATAACATGTTTAATAATAACATGCATTTTGTATGGTCTCTTATTTTGCTAAAAGAATTAGCAAAAGAATCTGCAAGGGGTATGTAAACTTTTGAGCACAACTGTATGGTCTGACAACATCTCATTCATCTGCACTGAACCTCCTCGTCACTGGTACTGCTTCCACGCTCGTTTGACTCACGTCTGGTGTTGAAGTGAAGTTGGAGTCCCCCTTTTAATGTGCTTGTAAAGACACTCTGTGCATCCAAATAATGCATTTCATAAGCAGTTGTGAGTGGGGTGGCCAAACCTAGCCCCACCCATGCATTAATTACGTTAAATATTTTTGATGTGCTAATTTTGACACCACTAATATGCAATATACCAGTAATATATATATATATATATATATATACATACACACACACACACACACACAAATATGACCATAAGACAACAACGGTTATTTATTTGGTTTTAGGTAGGACAACTTTGATGAAAGGTTTTGATCCACTTCCAATGTTGACTACTGTATATGATATTGTAATGATGTTGTAACTCCAAATGTTCCACTGTTTGTATCACTCTGCTTGCAGTATTTTTCACAACAAGTGTCACAGTGGGCACCCAAATTCACTGTAATTTTATAAATAATACTGTTTTTGTGTCACAGAACACAGTTTTTGGGCTAGAATGTACTTGTTCAGGCTTCAAATATGCAATTTGTTAATAAAGATAGCATCTATTTGAAAATTAGTTTCAATGTTTTAGAGATGTGAGGGCATCAGCGACCATTCAGTGCTCATGAACCTGCCTAGAGCAGCCTTACCTCAGCCAGTTCTTCTGGAATTTACAGCTGGCAAATATATATTATCAAGAAGATATCCCCGTCAAACTTTTTTGATATTCTTGTAGATGCGCCTAAAGCTGTACATTGTAGCAGACACACAACTACACACTCACACATACAATCAGAAGCTCTAAATTACAGGGTTCACAGCCGCACATAATGCCTTGACGCAATTTCTCGCCCAAAAGATGGCCAAGTTGCCCACAGTGCACCATGCGTAATATATGCAACTGGTAAGTACCCTGCTGTGGCTTTCAGTTTAACATTTTTAATGGCCTCCATTACTCAACCATCAATTGTGAAAGTAATCCCTGCTAACCCATAAGAACAAGGTCTACATGACCTAAAATAGTTACATTGCACATTTCCATTTATTTTTATCCGTTCATTTCTCTGCCTGATTTACCAGCATAATTCAGTGAATATTCCTTTATAAGATGTTTTGTCGCAGATGACAGTTCTAGTTTGTCTCAAAGGAAACACTTAATTAGAGAAAAAGACAAGGCCATTGAACAATTCCTTTGACTGGCGCACAAACACATACACTTTAAACTCTTTGGCATCAGATAATTTGACTCAAAAGCTTCTCTAATAATATCATTGTTCACTTCTTCATTCATTTATTCATTTTACTTGTCACCATTTCGGCATCTTAGAAATTTTTTTTATGGTTGTGAAGTTCTGGCATTCTCTTGTAAATGGCTCACCCAGTCAAGGGATAAAAGTTAATGGCCAAAACATCTTATTTCCAGAGCTCTTGGTAAGGGTGGCATGCCTTTAAAAGGCACCTCAGCGAGAGAATGAGAGAGTCACACATGCAGGGATTATGAAATGGAGGGATAATGAGCCCCACCATTACTGTAAAACTGAGAATGGTTACACCTCGTAAAAACAGACAGAGCGCGAGAATGAGTGGGGACTTGATGAAAAAGAGAATGGGAGTGTGGGAGGGCAGAGGGCAGCCGGGGGAGATTAGTGCCCATTATTTACTTGTCGCGTCGTCTTGATGGTGAAATCTGTTTTCCGAGGTTTCTGAGTTTCATTACTGATGGGAGTTTTGATTACTCTAGCAGCCAGGCTCTGTTTGAAGACAAAATGAATCTTTTTTAATACTAAAGTTGCCACAGTTTTGCTGTGTGAGACAAAATTAGGTATTATACACACACAGTGTTAATTCTTATTGGATGACCTTCTTATAAAGAGCCAATAGGAAAGCAGCAATTGATGAGGTGTCTGTGACGTTCAGTTAAAAATTGATTGTGATATGCAACTAATATTTTGTTAGTATCTCATTCCGCTTGTGTTATGAGTGTAATTACTTCATGCTGAAGAATGAGCATAAATTTGCTCTTTCATCAGCCACGACAGACTTCAGTTTTCTTTATATTAATGCAGGAGCTTGCTTGAGTTTTTGCGGTACCATTTCGATTTTGCATGTCAGCGAGTCAGAATGTGGCACGATTGATGATAAAACACAGAGTCAGTCAATCATGACCAAAGTCTGTGTGAAGATGTATATCGTACTGTCTGACATAAAAGATTGTTGATGTCTGCCTTGGCTTTTCCCCAAGATCTCACTGGGGTCATATAACACAATCTGACAAGAACAATCATAAGGGATAGGAAAAAAAATGCACATTGAACACCCTGGGTAAACCCTGATGAAATAATATAGCCTAAATTTGTTCCATGGGTGTTTGATACAACTTTTCCTTTGTTCAAAAATCAGACAGACAGACAGATAGACAGACAGACAGACAGATAGATAGATAGATAGATAGATAGATAGATAGACTGGTGAATGGATGGATGGATGGATGGTCAGACAGACAGACAGACAGACAGATAGATAGATAGATAGATAGATAGATAGATAGATAGATAGATAGATAGATAGATAGATAGATAGATGAACAGACTGGCAAATGGATGGATGGTCAGACAGACAGACAGACAGACAGACAGACAGATAGATAGATAGATAAATAGATAGATAGATAGATGAACAGACTGGCGAATGGATGGATGGTCAGACAGACAGACGGACAGATAGATAGATAGATAGATAGATAGATAGATAGCCGATGGATAGAGAGATATAATGATATATAGATGAACGGGTAGCTAGATGGAGATAGTATTTCTCTGCTGTAGGGGAAGTGATGCTATTATGTATGATGCGTGTCCTGTTGTGCTGGTGGCTAAAGGAGCATTGAGGGTGTGGAAAGGATGTGGGTAATTGTTCATTACTGGACTCCAGCTCTGCCACTGGCCTTCACAAACCGTTTTTCAGGTGTTTGGAGTCTGCTGAGATGTAGCACCGAAAAAATACACCAGCTACTACAAACAGCCGTATCGCTAACAACCTGCACACGTTGAAAGGACTGACCTGCAGGTCTCACCATAAACGACATCCTTCACTACCTCCTCCTACAAGCAAAAATATCATTAGTGGTGTTTGCAAAGGCCAGCATCACTATCACTATAGCTTATTATACTTAGGCTAGGTGCATTCAGACTTATGTAAGAGAACTGTGCTGTTACTTTTGCACTTATTGCATTCATACGATTTTCACACAATGGATGATAGAATGAAACGTCTAATAGACTTACATCAATGGATTTAACTGAATCGACATCTGTCCACTTGCTTTTACTTTCTATGTCAAATACATAGTCTTTATTACTGCAATGTCATCAACAAACATCTGGGGTCATTTCAGACAGTACACATCTGTTAACATCAGGTAATTTGCTCTGACATTTAGATGTGCCATCTCTCAAAGGCTGACATTAATCCAAATCTGTTCATTATGACACAATTCTGTCTCAGCATGATCACCAGCAGCAAAGCTCTTATGAGAAATCCAGCATACGAGTAGCTGTAAAGTTGCAAACGAAGACAAATGTTGTTTGTTTACTTTTGTCTTTTATTCGAGCCAGCTGTTGTTTGCTGTCAGTTGTGTTGCTTGCCCAAACTAAATACTAGATAATTGTCATCTGAATGCAGTTCTGTAACAGCACAGCACATGGCTTTCAGCTGGCAACTCTGCAGTCAAACTCAAAAAAGTTCATTTTGAGATTATTTTGGATAATAATTCGAGGGTATGTGACATCAGTAAAGTTGAAAAAAAAATCTGTTTCAATAATACATGCTGTTCTTTTGAAATTCATATTTATCAAAAGATCCTATAAAATATGTTTTCAACACTGATAATAGTAAGAAACTTAAGCATCAAATCAGCATATTTGAATGATTTCTGAAGAATCGTGTGACACGGAAGACTGAAGTAATAATGACTCACTACAATTAGCAAATTTGATATATCATGAAAATTGTCTGCTTAAAATATGAATGGAAACACAAAAAGGACATTGTACTGTAATTTTGGCAGGCTCGGAATGAACTGTTTGATGTATTGTTTTATTCTTAGGGTTTTTGGACACCAGTAAGATGCAAAAAAGAGAAATAAATACAATATAATTTGCCCAAAATTGAGAAATGGGGTTTCTCAGGACAGCAACAGTGTGCTGGCACAGGCTTGCGGTTTACTTTGCAAGCTCCGCTCTATTCTCTGTCCTGTTATCACTGCAATCAACAGCTCGAACTCAGCCAAAGCCAGACAGAACCCCTCCAATAACCCCGCTCTTCATTTTCATTTAGAAATATGATAATGCTCTAATAGTGCCATCTGTTTCATATTGCAGAGCTTCTGGTACAAACAGTTTAGGTTCGGATGAGAAGAAAAGCAGACCGTAGCTTTAAACTCGATGTCCAAAGTGGCATTTCACTTCATATTTTTCAGTATTTTGAACTTGCATTATGTGAACTTCTAAAACTTTAAATATATACAATACCAGTCAAAAGTTTTTGAACCTTTTTGTAGTGTTTTTAAAAGAAGTCACTATTGCTCACCAAGCTTTAGTTGATTAAAAGTATAGCAAAACAGTAACAGTATATATATATATATATATATATATATATATATATATATTCCATTCAAAATAACTGTTTTCAATTTGAATACATTTTAAAATGTAATTTATTCCTGTGATTTTAAAGTTCAATTTTAACATAATCACTCCATTCTTTAGTGCCACATGATCCTTCAGAAATCATTCTAATATGCTGATTTGCTGCTCAAAACATGCATTATTATGTTAAAAACAGCTGAGTAGATTTTTGTTCATGTTTCTTTGATGAATAGAACGTTCAGAAGAACATCATTTATCTGAAATAGAAATCTTTTGTACTATGATAAATGTCTTTTGATCAATTTAAAGCATCCTTGCTGAATAAAAGAAAAATAAAATTGTACTGACTCTAACTGTTCATCAAAGAATACTGATCAAAATTTAACTGTTTAACTGTTTTAGATATTGATAATAATAATAATGAAAAATGTTTTGTGAAGGATCATGTGATACTGAAGACTGGAGTAATAATGCTGAAAATGTAGCTTTAATCAGGAATAAATTACATTTTAAAATATAAAAAGCAGTTATTTTAAATAGTACAAATATTTCACAACATTACTGTTTGTGCTGCATTTTGGATCAAATACATGCAGGCTTGGTGAGCAGAAGAGACAACTTTAAAAAACTTTTGAACTGATAGTGTAGGTATTGTTTTGGTTAGATGGCAATACATTGTTAATGCATTCTTTTGTTGAATAAAGTGTTTTCTTCTGTTACCCTTTATATAATTGTTTCATCTCTCATCATCATAAACCCCCACTGAAAACACATTCACACATTTTTCCTTTGAAACACAATTGTGCAATTATCTTTATTGTGTTTAACTGCGTTGACCAATATTTTTGGCAGGATATAAACCTGTTTTATGAGTTGAGAAAAATACCAGGACCACACATGCATTAAAAAAAAAAAAAGAGAAAAGAAAAAAGCAGCATGAGTTCATATGAGGTTGGTAAAGTAGAGTGAGACTGCATGCAAACCATTTCTTTTTACTTTGGAATTCTCAGCAACCAAAAAAAAAAAAAAAAAGTTTATAAATCTTGTAAGTAATTTCATTCCTAACCCCTGTTGTGACTATGACGCTAGTGACTGTGTACCATTCCACAGTCCTTCTGAATTTTGCTGGTTTAACAGGATTATTCAAACAAATTGTTTAAAGCAGATCAACAGGCTCTTTTATTTTCAAAGCTGACATATGTTTCTGTGCTCACCTCTGAAACCTGCTGTGTATTTAACCACCAAATATGTGCATCAATCAAGTGGATCCCACAGAAGACTTGAGCATCCTGGACCTTCACGCTGCATAGCCAAACACAAATAAACAGAACCTTCCTCTAGAACGCCCAAGAAGAACCAGGAGTTTAAAACAAAGCTTTATTTGTGTCTATAAAATGTCTAAAATGTATTGTTTCTTTATTTGCATACAGTTGTGTTTCGAAGGTTCAAAGGAAAAAATGTGTGTAAGTGGAGGTCTATGATCTTAAAAGGATAGCTCAGACAAAAATGAAAACTCTGTCATTAATTACTCACCCTCATGTCGTTCCAAACCCATAAGAACTTTGTTCATTTTCAGAAAACGAATGAAATCCGAGAGCTTTCACAAAAAGTATTCTCGTAGCTTCGTAAAATTACGGTTGGACCACTGATTAACAATTTTATTGATGTCATTAAAGGGATAGTTCACCCAAAAATGAAAATTTGTTGTATCTGCTTACCCCCAGGGCATTCAAGATGTAGGTGACTTTGTTTCTTCAGTAGAACACAAAAGAAGAAACAGTATTTATATATTTTTTTACCTCGGATCCATCGCAATGTCCGTTTTGAGCGCGTTGCTAAAAATAATTTAAGTACTGTTCAGTTTCTCGCACAAACTAATCATTTTGTCGTTTAGAAACAAAGTCACCTACATCTTGGATGCCTTAAGGGTAAGTAGATAAACATTAAATGTTCATTTTTGGGTGAACTATCCCTTTAATGGGAACATTTCAGTTACATTGCTCTCTATGCAGGGTCAGAAAGCTATCAGATTTCATCAAAAATATCTAATTTGTGGTCTGAAGATGAACGAAGGTCTTCCGAGTTTGGAAAAACATGATGACAGAATTTTGGGGTGAACTATCCCTTTAAGACATAGAAGACATATAGATATGATGGCAAGTTCGTTTTCATAAAATAATACAAATGGATGCATTACCACTTCCATCCTACTTTGTTTAAAAGTTTATTTAAGTTTATATCAATTTTTATCTGTTTAGTATTGATTTTCATATTCTTAGATCTTATTTTAGTGGCTTTTTCCTTATTATGTGAGGCCTTTTTATTAAAAGAACATTTGCTTTGATGTGTGCTTATATATTTTTTTGATGAAGTAGTGAAACTACTGAGCATAATGACATTTTTCAGCCTTGATCTTTTTTTTGTTACTTACCTGGATAGACCTGTGTGTGTGTGTGTGTGTGTGTGTGTGTGTGTGTGTGTGTGTATTAATGAGGTAATTGATCTGGCTGTCATACTGGGTAAAATAGACCTGTTCTGGCACTCTGTAATTGGAGTTTAAATGTCCTTCAACCCTCTGCATTTCAAAGGAGCAAACACACACACACACACACACACACACACAAACACACAAACACACACTCGGATCCAGCTGCTGCCCACCCATAACTTACTTGCTTCTTATGATCTCAATTGTAAAAACGACACTAGTTGGAGGGACATCAAAGAAATGTCCCATCACGGCTGTTAAACACTTCCTGTCAGCACACCCGGAGGACTGTGTGTCCATTTCTGACGCTTCTCCACGCATTATTTGATCGTTTATGTCTTGGCGACATTGTCTTCCAAGGCTGTGTACAAGCTTTTATAGGAAAATCTGGTCTCCATTGCCCAAGGGTGAACGGAAGAGGGATGTGAGGGGGAAATTATTTACGCACACATTTATTTCAGATGTTTTATGTAAGGCTAATTACCCTGAAAAAAAGATAAAAAAAGCAATAACAATAAAAAACAAATGAGAAAAGCTTTTTTAAAGTAGCCTAGTATTACTATTAGTAAATTGGATTTTTTTATTATTTTTGATGATTCACAGATTTGTTCATTTGTGTTAAAGCTTTGTCTTTTACTCTGCTTCTACTTTCTACAGATCTAGATATCACTTTTGAAACAAACGAAAAGAGACCAAACAGATTCTGACGGCATTGAGAGGCCCGTGTAAGTTGGTGAGACCTCTTTTATTTATTTTCTACACCTCCTTTTGATCTCGCTATCTCTCTTCTTCACGCCATCTGATTCCTCTCACCTTCAACATGCTGAACACGGCCACGATCATCTCCTCATCTCACGCTTTCTAATTCAGTTTAAACGCACGCTCACAAACACATCAAAAGGTGTTGATGAAACACGTCTCAATTTGGAGTTCATTGCAGTCTGTTTTAATTGAAAATCGTATGCAGGATTCAACCTGTTCATGAAAAGATGCTCTACATACAGGAATCTATTAACACCCGTGACGGCCTTTTGGGATTTCAGGTTTTTAAGTTCTGCAGCAGCATGTGAGCCACGAATACTGTGTAATTCTTCACTTCAGTTCTCTGTTGGAAATGAATAGAAGATAGAATTATTTAGGGCACATTAGGGCTGAAATTCCCTAAATATTTATTTTGTGATGATGTAAAAATTTAATTTCGCATTTGAGTATTTTTAATTAGGAATAAGTATGTTGAATAAGTTTATAACACTTTACAATAAGGTTCATCAGCTAAGAATGAACAATACTTCTACAGCATTTATTAATTTTAGTTAATTTCAACTTTTACTAATACATTACTAAAATCACAAGTTGTGTTTATTAACATTAGTTAATGCACTGTGAATTAACATGAACAAACAGTGAACAACTGTATTTTTGTCTAACATTAACAAAGATTAATAATTAGTGTAATAAATGTATTGTTCATTGTTCGTTCATGTTAGCTAATACATTACTTAATGTTAGCAAATGACACCTTATTGTAAAGTGTTTATATACTACCATTTTTACTGTAAGATGTCAGATATACCATACGATTTTTTAAAATATAGCAGTCTCTCATTCTTATGCTCACCAATGCTGCATTTATTTGACTAAAAATTAATTTGACTGAAATTTATTTGACTAAAAATTCTATTTAAATATGTTTCAATTTTAATATTTAAATTCTAATATTCTGATTTGGTGTTTAAAACATTTCTTATTAAAATTATAACTTGTTACAGTTTATTTTATATTTTATTTCATTTCATTTCATTTTATTTTATTGAAAGATCCATTAAAATAAACTTTGTTAATTTGCCAATTTTCTAATAAAAAAGTAGTAAAAAAAAAGCTAGTTTACTTACCAAAACTTTTTTTTTTCTTTCTATATGTGTACCTGCAGAGTAGTTGAAAAAAAGTGCTCTTTGCATAGATAATAATACTAATACTAATACATATTTATTTGGGAATACATGAGTACAGATTTATTTATTTATTTATTAATTTTAGTGTTGGTCATATTCATATTCTTGCATATGCATGTGTCTTTGTTAAAATCAGACTTTATCTGTCAAACCCAACATTTTTTAACAATATTGTGATATTATTTAATATCTCATTAAATATATTGTGCTGTTCTAAATAATTCACAATATTGTGCTTTTTCTGGGCAAAATATTATTACAAAAAAGCTAAAAAAAAGTCAGTCAGAGCTTCAGTTCCTAGTGCTGCTTCTGTCATTTTATTTTATTTTATTTTATTTTATTTTATTGAAAGGTCCATTAAAATAAACTTTCTTAATTTGCCAAATCCTCTAAATGTCAAAAAGTAGTAGTAAAGCTAGTTATTCACCATTTTTTTTTGTTGTTGTTGTTGTTTTTGCTCTTTGCATGCATACAACTTCAAATAATAATAATAATAATAATAATAATAATAATTATACATATTTATTTAGGAAAACATGGATACTGTTTTTTTTTGTATTCATTTGTCAGTATCTTTTGATGGTTTTGGTTCTTTTGTTGTTTTAGGCTGTAGCTAAGAACCTAAGAAATTTGATTGCTTTCTAGATCTTTAAAATTAATAAATGGTCATAAGATGCAGGTGATGACCTTATGAATCAGCACATTTTTGCAGTGCATTGATGATCAATTTCTCTGTGGTTGCTATTAAGTGTCTAGAGAAAAACTTTTTCTATTTCTTTCTTTTTTTTTTCTTTCTCTCTCGAAAGTCCCATTGTACTATTGTAAAAATGCACAGTAATTTTAGTAGCAGATTATGCAGTAATGGTGCAGCAGTGTTTGTTTTAAATAGCCCTGAATAGTTTTTGTGGCAGTATTGTATTGTGAGAATGGCTGCGCTGTAGTTGTGAGTATTGGGTGGATGCATGCTGTGTGTTTAGTCTGTAGGGCTCAGAGTTATGTGCCCTCCTGTAGTGAACCGACTAAAAGTGAATCCTTCGCTTTGTGCTTTGACCACTATTGACTCGAATCAACCTCAGATTCTAACTCAATCCAGACCTCTCTCTATTATTTCTGTCTCTGTCTTTTTCCCGCTCTCGCTCCTTGGGGTACACCTAAGTCGAAATGCTTTCATTAATACAGTAAAATCTTCCCAAACGCTGCAAAACGCTGGTTTGAATTACTTTTGTTAATTCCCTTCTTCTCTGAAGGGGGCAGTTATAACGCCGGTCATGCTTGTTTAGAGAGACTGCAAATGGGAAACCGATACACAAACGGGGGTCGTGAGACCACTGCAAAACAAATACAAGTGGATTCAGATTGGCTGGCGCCAGAGGATGTCGGGCCTCTGGGCGCTTCCTAGTGGCTAGGAACCAGCGCTGGCGGCCATCTTGGCTCAAAGGCTGGCAGTTTCCTCTGGCCTGCTTTCAGAATAGGGCCTTCGTACTGCTGCACTGCGGATCCGTCACGCTACTTTAGAGGTTTCTCATGTATTATAGGGGCTTATCAAAGCCATTCATTCTGCTGTGGGGAAATGCGTATATGTGCGTGTCTTTATTTGGAAGAGATGGAGAGAGATCAATCAAAATGAGACTTTATCTGTCACTGAAATCTGACATGCACATATTGGATGTTTTACAGTTAGCAATATTGCAATATTAAGTTAATATCTCATTAAATATATTGTGCTGTTGTAAATAATGCACAATATTTTGTACTTTTTCTGGGTGAAATGTTATTACAAAAAAAGCCCCAAGTCATTCAGAGCTTATTCTGTTCTTAGTGCTGCTTCTGTCATTTTCATAAAGAACACTGCTATCAGAAAAATCTTTAGTAATTTTATCTTTTGTCATTTTGAAGTAGTGAATCACATATTTGAATGTAATAAGTTACCAGAGTCCGTCCAGTCTTCAATATATGCTCTTCTAACCACTGATCTTCTAGCTGATTCGACTTTAATTCATTCTCCAGGATTATTTTTGCCCTTCATTCGCAGACTTTTTAGCGAGTGGGTATGGCGTCATTTCCTGGACAGGCTAATCTTGAGCTCTAAGTAATGATTCATGGTTTAAAATAGTTATTAGATTGGAACTAGGCTTAATATGTGCTTGGAATTTTTTGCCCTAAGGTTAAAAGGATGGGAGGGAAGGACTCAGATCTCTGGAATCACAGGGATCATCTGCAACCTTTGTGTAACTTGTCAGGATTCTTATCTTCTTAAAAATACCTTTCACAAATGGATAACATGTCCATGTTTTGAATAAAGTTTTAACTGGCATTAATTGTTATGCCACCTGTTTAAATTGTGTACCACCTGTGTGATTTCTCAAAGGGCAGATGTTGTAATGAATTCAGTAAAGTTCATGTAGCAATATCCTGGTAATGATGCCAATAACCTAAGCCCTGCATACAGTGTGATTCATAGGCTTGTTTGGACATATTTAGCCAGTTCCAAGAAAATATGAAATCATGTCATATCCAGGTGCAGGGCCATATAAAGGCCAAGGTGGTATTAGTCCACCTAGATTACCCAATCAAAGCTGTTCTACTGTTCAAAAGTAAGGTAAGTAATACTTTTAGTAAGCAAGGTAGACATAGTTAAGACATAGGGCCATATTTGCTAAACCGGGCAAATTATGGGACTAATTGTGAATTCACAGCTTGAACAAACAATGGGCTTTACAATTGACATATTTTTAGGAGTAAAATCATATTCCAACTTTTTTTTTTTACATCTGACCTTTGACCTTTCTTTTAGGGTTCCGTCATTTATAACTGACATTGTCCCATTATGGTAAATTATTTTTGCCAAATTTCACACAAACTACACACACAATCAAATGCTTTTTCACTATCTGAAAAGAATTGAAAAGGTCTTGTTGTTTCAAAAAAAAAAAAAAACATTAAAAATCTTTATGAGCATTCGATTTCTTCTTGTGCTGCTATATTTGATTTGAATCTCATGCATGAAAATGTATAAAACTTGACACAAATTCAGATGCAATTTCACTGCCTGAAAACCATGTCTTAGTGTTTCAAATCTTGTAATTTCAATCAGTTATCATAGCACAAGTGAAAGTCAACAAGACTCTTCTTTTTCAGTGTACCCCACACATAAGTAGATGTTGATTTGTGCAGTCATTACTGAAGCGTTGCTGCCTTTATAGTAATGCCAGTAGACATTGCCATCTTTTCCTGACCTTTGGTTGTTGTATGGATCACATCTTTCTTTTTGCCTGACTTCCACTACAACCTATTCTTCATTACTGCCCTCACCCATTGCTTCTATCCTCATTTGGTTGTCAACAACTTATTTTATTATTACAGCCTGATTTTCTGATGCCCTCCTATTACCATCACCTTTACCTTTTGAAATAAGTGCAAATTTGTCATTTTATCTTCCAAAAACCTTACAAAAATGAACCTAAAACACCAAATGCTGGTCAATAGTGCCATCTACACCAAATATGCATTCCATACGAGGACTTTGTCAGTTACGCATGACGCTCAGATTTTTTGATCTCAGAGAATTGTTTTTATAAAAGTGTAGTAAAAATGACAAAACACATTTGGATGTACAATTATATTTTTATAACTTGTATTTATATGTATTTTCTAGTCTAAAATGAGCTCACTATGGAGCCTTGAGAGCATGTAACCTAACATATGTAAACGCCACCTTTAATGCATTGTTACCAAAAATGTGAAGCACATGGCAAAATTTTTTATTTTACTGAAACCTATATCATAACGTTTCACTTGATGAGGTCAGTAATTATAGTTTGAAAAAAGTCTAACTAGTAAAATCTATACAACTTAGTCTGTCACAGTAACACAATAACAGCGAATGCAAGCAAGCTAATAAAAGAAAGCCTTACATGTAATGTAGAATTTATTTTCTGTTGAATCTGCTGCGCGCCACATCGCGTTCTTCTTCTGATGAGGTAAATATAAGATTTATTCCTCTCAGCAGGTCTTCTTTCAGAAATGAACAGTAATCCAGATAAACTTGAAGTCTTGCCGCTTTGTTGACGGTGATGTGGGCGTTTAACTCCCGCGCTTCTCACGTGGCTAATTGTAATATGAAAGCGAAAATAACTTATGGGCGGTGACAAATTAAAACTTAATTAGATCCAAGGGGGAGATTGGACATCGCGTTGTTTTCATAATGATTACTTTATCACAGAATATTTGTTTTCGATAAGACTTACTTCGTTTAAGAGTAGAAATATTAGGCTTTCTCCGGGTATGTGTATAATGTCTCCATGTGCTGTTTTCACAGAGTATTTGATCATTTAAGTGACGCGTTTCAAAATGAAGAGCACAGACCAACGCGGCACACAGCACTCCCTGTATATTTTCTTTATTTGTCAAAAACTCACCGTTTCATTGTTATTATGTGTCTGACGGAGTAATTTAAGTTTATATAGAGGGCTTTTTAAAAAAACGCACCAAAACGCGCCGGCGCGGTCTTCGACCCCAGAGGGTTAAAATGCTGAAAATACCTTATTGTGAGAAGAACAGAAAGCCGTCTCCTTCCGCTGTAAAGCTCATCCTGTTTGCCGCAGTCATAAAATTCAAAAAATGCCGCCAGAAGAAGCCTTACCTCAGCCTTGGTTGTGAAATTCTATTGGCTCATGTGACCGATTGCGTCATGCTAATGTTTGGGAGTATCTTTTGAATGAAATGTGAGCGCGTTAATAGAGTGGGATGATTTTCAGCGATTAAAACCTTATTTTACTCTCTTCTTCGTGTAAAGATATCGTATCGGCTTTAGAAAACTTGGAATGCAACACGACTTCTTTGTAATGGTTTCGTAATACTTGTTTATGGGCAGTTTTTGCAATAAATAATGTGTTTTATATTGTTTAGAAGTGGGTAGGTTTAGGGCAGGGGTGGGCTTAGGTGCTAAAAATCTAAGTATAAAATTATATAAAATAATTTATATGTTTTACAAATGCATGCAAACCATTAAATTAAGACAAACAACTGAAAACAATGGAGGACCCTGTACGTCAAAAAATGACACAAAATGGGTACCTTGAGCGTCAAAATGCAACACCAAAGGGGTAGGGATGGGTCACGATTTTCCAATATTCGATTAGTTTATTTAATAATAGATTATTATGAAGCATTCATGTAACCAGAGGGTGGCGCTGCCAATAACACACCTAAAAGCTGTTATAGACAGCAGAAGAACAACACATTGTGTCAGGATTTAACGGTCAAAATGTTTTCTCAGGCGGCTGATTTCCTTAATCTATGTTTCAGCACGTTACATTCATTATATAGATTTTCAAATAATAATCTAATAATATGAGGCGACTTTCGATTATCATTTTTGCCTGAAACGCCCATCCCTACAAAGGGGACCTGACCAAGCATCAATATGTGACGACTTGGGAGTGAGAACATGTTGGTTACTTTTTCTCATCTGGCCTGGGCTTGTTTGTTTATTTTTAAATATTAAAACAAATGTAAAAGCCTTTCTACACCAAAAGTGAAATGATTAAGCCTCAGGCTAAAGGAAATGTACATTCCAAAACACACCTTTTAGCTGTGCTGCCATTTTGGAGTGCATGAAGTAAAAGTTCAACACTTCCTGGTGTTACTTATTTGAAAAAGTAGCTCAGATATTTTCCTGTAAATGAAACGTAACATGCTACTTTACTAGTTACTTGAAAAAGTAATCTGATTACATAACTCACATTACTTGTAATGCATTACTCCTAGCTCTGATCACTGTAGTAAATGTTTGTCTCGGAATAACATGTAAGTCATTAAGGGCACAAGAAAATGTTTTCATTTACTCACCCTTATGTAATTCTAAACCTATATGCCTCTCTTTTTTATGCAGAACATAAAAGCTGTTTTGAATAATGTTGTAGTCTGTACAGTGAAAGTCAGTAGGGTCTAAAATAACACTGGACCCCATGGTAGTATGGACAAAAATACTAAAATTAAAGCACACTAGATGCTGCTTTCTCACACACAGTCTGACATTCTGCTGGTCTCAGCACTTATTTGCTCTTTTGTCTTTTAATCTTCTCAAAACCCCCACTGACAGGAAAATACACAATCTCTGGGTCTTTCTAACTCCCCGCTGGCATTCGTGCGCACACACACACACACACACACACACACACACACACACACACACACACACACACTTCTTTCTAATTAACAAACAATTTGTCTAAGAGAAAACACTTGTATGGGAAACAATTAATCCAACAAAATAGCTGTCAAGCATAAAACTATTTTCAAAAGACTTTTTTTTCCACCTACTTCAGAGGCAGAGCCGAGAGCGTCGCGTCTCCACGGCACATTTGGTGAATTCGTTATACATCATTAACGAACCTCTTTATTCTGACTTAACGGCGGGACAGGTGCTTATCAGAGACGATTTGGCTCTGCGTCTGTGCCAGCATGTCAGTTGCATTCGCCTTCATTTTATTAGCGTCATCTCGGGTGATGACGGGGCGCCATATGCTCAAAGCTGTAATCGAGTGATTCATTTTGAAACACAACTTCTCCACGTCTGCTTACTTCCTCCTTTCTTTTTCCAGTTCCTCCCCTTCTTTCTTAGCAATATCTGTCCTACGGGGGCGGATGCGAATGGTTATTCACAGAGCAGAACACCGTTAAATTGGTTTGTAAATAATGCAATAAGCAAGATGGCTCTCTCTCCTCCTAAAAATGATGGTGAGACGAGGGAGAGAACGAGAGATTAGAGAAAAAAAATACTCTTTTCAGGTGTGGGCAGCACCTGTATTCATTTGGAGATTTTGCAGGGGTGATGGGTGATTTATCCATAATCTACTGCACTGAGGACCCTTTAGGAGCGAATGAGAGAGAGAGAGAGAGAGAGAGAGAGAGAGAGAGAGAGTTATTGAAGGAGCAGTGGGAGGAATGGGCTGGTAGATGGACAGATTGAAAGGGAGAGAGTGGGAAGAGAGAGAGAGAGAGAGAGGGAGGACAGATGTTTATTTACGATGCTTATCTGTGCATTCCTGCAGTGAAATGCTGGGAACGGCGCTGTATGAATCAGGGAATTACATCACGAGTCACACACACAACTTGAACATCACACACACAACCTGATTATATACAGTGGCATACAATGCATCAAACCAAGTGGTGTCTGCAAACAAATAATGGAAGTTTTTTCTCATGAAGTAACATTGAGGTAGATTTGCAATGAATTTTAAATTTGAACTGCTTTCCTAGCAGAGTAACCAGTGTGTATATCAGTTGTCAGAACAGATTCTTGACAACTATTAATTTATTCTAGCTATTCATGACTAAATAACAGTATATATGTTTCTTGTTTAATACTTTTTTTTTTGCTTTAAAAAAAGTGTTTGTATCATTGTTCTATCAACTAAATATCTAAATAAATAAAATATCTAAATAATAATAAAAAATAAAAAATAGAAATATAGAAAAAAATAATTAAACGCATTAATTAAAATAAATATTACTGTTTGTAATAATAATTCACTTGGTTTGAATTCATAACTGTAACCACATCAAGATTGGCTATATATATATATATATATATTCTAAATTACAATTTAAATTACAATTATTGCAATTTATAATAATAATTCACATGGTATGATAATTTATCTATTACTATGATATTCATATGTTTAAATAAAATAATTTGAAAAATATATATATATATAAACATTTAAATACATTAAAAAAATGTGAGTGTGTGTTTGTATATATATATATATATATATATATATATATATATATATATATTTACATATACATATATATTTACAATAAATTACAATTATTGGAATTTGTAATAATAATTCACTTGGTTTGATAATTTGTTGAATAAAATAAAAATAAAATAAAATAAAATAGTCTGAAAAGAAAGAAAGAAAGAAATAAATAAACAACAAATGTAAAATAAAATGTTAAGAAATAATTTTTTTAAGAAATATGTTTACATATTACACAAGAGGTTGTAAATTGTTATTTAAAACTTAAAAAAATGCTTCTTGAAATCTGTTGCATTTACCCCTCTAAACCCCTCTAAATAGAAGTGATGAAAAAGAGGGATGAAGTTCTAAAGTGCTCACTTAAAGAAATGACAGAAATTAGATTGTATCTTTAATCAAGTGAAACAATTTGATATATAATGAGACTTTGTGCAGTGTCTTTTTTTTCATATTGAGCAGAATAAAATAAAATAAACCCAGGAAACACAGCGTGTTAAAGACTCAAACTTGATTTATATGATTATATGCTGCAAAATCACATTAAACATTACTTATGTACTTGAGTGCAGATAACACATTTGTATTTAAACCTTTATGAAATGCACTCAGAACTCTTCTTAGTGATTCAGTCACGGTTTGTCTTGAGCGTATTTAAACCACATTTTTGAATGTGGTCCAGGTGTAAATGGGGCCTAAGAGATCTGATTTTGGTCATAACTCATTCCTGACACAATTTTGACAAGGCGTTTTGCCTCTGAAAGGCACTGTACCTCTCGTCTAGTCTCGTTTCCTCTGGAATGTTTTCGGTGCTCCTCTGTTTGCTCAGACATATTCTCCAGGTTTAATCATGAGCGACTCCCTCCTACTATTTGACCCGGGCGGCAGGCAGTAAGTGGAAGTTTCAGGGTCAAACAGATTAACATTTTATTAAGCGATAGTGAGGAAAGCTATTTATTCCGTTTCACCCCTCCGCCCCACTCGAACAGTTTTTAAAATGATTTGTTTATATGACGCAACACAATTCGCTTTGTTCAGCGTTCTCGCGCTCGTGTCCTTGGTGTCTCCTGACAGAGGCGGAGGGAGGGCAGGGTTAGGAGTGCAGTCCTCCAGGGGAAGCTCCTCCAGGTGGCCCCGTACTCATGCGCACCCTCGCTGGGGCTGGTGCTTAATCAAGCCCCAGGTTTTGATCCCAGAGGGCCTGACTCGCCTGCTCTACACCATCTGTACAGAAGAGTAGCTAATAAAGTGTCTGTCCTCTTCTCTTCAGTGAGCTGCAGTTCCCTCAATACACTGACAGGATGGCTAATGATCTCTTTCTCACATAAACAACAACATGTACCACTTTTTGAACAAAATGTGATTGGTGACAGAGAGAGAAAAAAAAAAGAGAATAATGCCATAGACACCAGCAAAGCTCTAGATAGCATAAATGCTTTTGTTTGTGGGTTTGATTGAACTTAAATTAACCATATGAAAAAAATATTTTTTATTTGATTGTTTAAAATATAAGTGTATGAAATACTGTGTAGACATTTTTCTACTGTGAATACAACTGCAAAAACAGCTCAGAAATCATAGTTATTGTGTCAAAACAATTAAAACTTCTGCATATTTTGCAACTCAGATGGGGATTTTTATTTACTCACCGCTATGTCATCCAAGATGTTTGTCAATTAAATTAAAGTTTTTGAGGAAAACATTACAAGGTCCCACTTTATATTAAGTGGCCTTAACTAATATGTACTTACATTTAAATTAATCATTTGTTACAATGTACTTATTGTGTACACATGTTTTTACATTGTACTTATATTTTAAAAATATCTGCATGTAATTGCATCTGTAATTAATTTCTGTATTTACATTTGTAATTACACTGTTGAACCATCCCTTAGACCTTAACCCACCCCTAAACCTACCCATACCACCAAACCTGTCCCTAACCTTACCCGTATCCCACCTCAATAGCAGCAAAAGTGTTTTGTAATACAATATGAACAAATAAGTACATTGTACTTATTTTTTTAATGTAAGTACATAGTAGTTAAGGCCACTTAATACAAAGTGGGGCCGTTTTTTTTTTTTTTCTCCATGTAGTGGAGCCAATGGGTTGAAGGTCCAATTTGCAGTTTTAGTGCAGCTTCAAAGGGAGCAATGGTCTTATCTAGCAAAACGATTAGTTATTTTCTTAAGTAAAAAAAAAAAGTATACTTTTTAACCAGAAGTGCTTGCTTGCACTAGTAGCTTCACGCATTACGCAATTACGGTGGAAAGGTCACGAAAAACTCCAATCTCATTTTCTGCTCCAACTTCAGTATTGTCCAATATCATTGTTTTACCTTTTTTTTGTAAAGGACGTTTGACTTTCTTTACACATTCGCTTTGTAAACAATGAGTCCGTACATATGACCTTTCCCATTTGTGGTTAAAAAGTATATACATTTTTATTTATTTATTTATTTATAAAGAAAATGAGAGAACGTTTCCTTAAATAAGACCTTTCTCATCTGGGATTGTGTAGAGCCCTGCAATGAAACTGCGATTTGGACCTTTAGACTCCCATTGAAGTCCACTATATGGAGAAAAATCCTGGATCAGTCACAAAGAAATCCTTAATTTCTTTGTGACTAAAGAAAGAAAGACATGAACATCTTGGATGACATGGGAGTGAGTAAATTATCAATAAATGTTTATTCTATAAGTTAACTTCTCCTTTAAGGCATAAATGCTTGTGTCCTTGGGTTTACTTGAGCTTAAACGAACCAGAATAACCTATTGTTTATTGGCTCGTTTGACATAAAAGAGTATGAAATGCCCTCTAGATGTTCTCTACTATAAATACACCTGCAAAAACAGCTCAGAAATCATCTTAGTTATTACATCACAACTGTCTAATTGCCAACATTTGCATACCAATTCAGGCTCAACCCAGTCTAATTGGAAATACGTGCCTCTATATACATTTCTGCAACACTGTAATAACATATCTTACTGCACGTTTCACAGCAGTTTCAAAGTAAAATGTCCAGAGAGTGCATTATAAAACATGTTCAATACATGACCATGGCATGGTTTTTATTACGCTGATTGAGGTACATATTGTGGCTGTTCAGAATATTTGTTTTATCAAACCGTAGTATCACAGGGAGCTCTTCATCACTGAAATTCAACGCCACATTGTGTGAGTTACCAAGCAAACCTGCTGAATTTGAAAACTCATGCATGTGAAGCTGTATATGTGACGACAACAATCAAAATGATCAGTTTTTAAATCACACAGGATGTTATAGTTAGGAAGCCATAATATAATATTCTGCAAGTAATTGTGTGAAAATTAGGCTTTGTTAATTCAAACTCTGTACGTAAATCATACTTTGCGTGAAAAGGAATAAAAGTTTTACTGTCGCTATCCAGTGTTCATTTTAACTAGATACTGCAGTGATTTGTACATATAGGTATGCTTTTTTCAGTTTTGCAGAAATGTATAAAGAGGCAAGTATTTCCAATGAGCCCATGTTAAACTAACAACATAGCTCTCCTCTCTCCTATCTTCAGACACTGCTTCTGATTTATGGGGATTATGAAAAAAGGAGCGGGTGGATTTTTACCATTATGGCCTGATTGTTTAACACACTATAGGCACACATCAGTGTTCAAACAGCATGTAAAAATGAATTTTGCACAATAAGCCCCCATGTGTACTATTAATGATAGTGGTGACTGTGAACTGTCGTTATATGGAAAATATCTGTGTAAAGATTTTTCAAAATTACTCCTTTCATATTCCATAGAAATGATTACAGGTTTGTAAAGACATTAAGGTGAGTAAACAATGACAGAATTGTAATTTTTTCAATTATCTTCCATTCTTTAACTTCTGCCTTTTGTACCGAAGTTTTCATCAGTTTTTCCCTCTCAGCAGGGGAGCGCAAAACAAATGGACATATGAGCAGAGAGCGAGGGATGAGGTATGAGGAAAAAAGAAGAACGGATTGTGGCAGCTGGCAAGTGATACGTCTAAAGCCCAGGATTTAACAGTGAGTGGAAAAGAGGAATTCTATTGGACCAACCTGTGGATTGAGTGTCAGTTAATGCCATTCCTTAATGCCTGTCAACAGAGGGAGAGAGAGAGAAAGAGAAATGAATGAGAAACAGCGGAGAGGTGGATGAGGTGATGAGATTTTGCGGTATGGCGAAATTGAAAATGTGTGGGAGAGCACAAGAGAGGGAGGATGAGGGAAGGACAGATGGGTAAAGGAGGAGCTGAGTAATGAGAGCTGTTGTTTGTCAAAGGTTTTTTTTCCATTACCTTGTTTCTCAACGCAGCAAATGCAAGCGGTGACCCCAGGTGACCTTTGACCTTTGAAAGGGATTAGTAGAGCAAACGCAGAACTGGTGGCACATTGACGCCAACTTCACACACGCCACAGAGTGAGAAATGAGATACTCTGTTTTTTTTCCTGAGGGATTATTTCCAAGTTTGCATTATTGAGTCTGAAAACATCATTAATGTGTGTGCCTGTGCTCAGACCTGTCTGTCAGCTCGCTGGAGTTTGTTTGTCTCATTCTCAGAGAGGAAACTCAGATACTTGGTCTTGACCAAATAAACAAAAGGGAACTCTCGCGCAGCCTCTTACACAAAGGAAACTGTGTGTTTGCCCTCTTAGAGAGGTGCTTTAATGGCAAAAGCTTCAGAGATGGAGACACACACCAGGCTGTGTGTGGTTTAGATCATTTTTACACACATCACGTTTATAGCCACACCTCTCATACCACACGCTTACTGACCAGAAACACCAGTCTCCTCCATCCACACACATCATCTTTTATGACCTCCTCAAGCCAGACTGAAACATAAAAGTCAATAGTTCTGTTCCAAAACCTCAAGCTGTCTACAAAGGCAGCATCCTAACTATGATAGAACCTCATAAGTGGCTGATTTGGAAAATTCTACTCAGGCAGGAATTCTTTCATTCTGTATTTAAAACAGGCGAGGAACAATACAAAACTATATTGTTAATAGTTAACTAAAAATAGTCCATGTGGACTATTTTATCAATGTTCTTACTACCTTCCTGGGCCTTGAACGTGGTAGTTGTGTTGCTGTCTATACAGGGTCAGAAGCCCTTCAGATTTCATAAAAAATATCTTAATGTGTGTCCTGAAGATGAACAAAGGTCTTATGGGTTTAGAACGAGTCGAGGCTGAGTAATAAAAAAACTGAATATTCATCCACATTTTATTAAGCTGATGCGTTCGCTGGAAATTGAACCCATGACCTCAGCATTTCTTGCGCTTTGTTTTACTATTTAAGCTACAACATTTTTTTTGTAATAAATGATATTATAATGTATTGTCTTGCCTGCCGTCTTGGATGTTTTTTCCCTCTTACCTTATTGCTGTAATGATACCATGATGACTTGAAATACTGCCTACTAGGCAGCTCACTGGGTTTTGGAGCAGAGCAATTGTGTTTAAATTCATGCATTTTGCAGTGGAGAGGAAAAAAAGCTACTCTCCCTTCTCTCCCGATAATCCACTCGGACATCCCAGAACTCTACTGCATTGCCAGAGGCCACGGTGTGGCGTCAGTCATGGTCGGGTCAGTATGGTCTAAGCCAGCTGAAATTGACTCTGTCTCTCAAATCTGTAAACACATTTCACTGAAGTCATCTACAGCCTGAGGAACCGACTGAAGCTTCTTAACACACACTAACACTCTCACAATCTGGTTTGGTTACGCAAGAAATGTGAGTGGGTAGTGAAGAAAAAAAATGGGATTGATGGAAATATTATCTGTGTATATACTGTAGTCTGTGGATTTGGTATCCTTTCTTTTCCAGGGCAAAAGACCAAATACAGTGGGGTCCAGAAGTCTGAGACCAATACTGAAATTGCATTTTTTTTTTGTTCAATACATTATAAAGGGATAGTTAACCAAAAAAGGAAAACTCTGTCATTAATTACTCACCCTCATGTTGTTCCAAACTTGTAAGACCTTCGTTCATCTTCGGAGCACAAATGAAAATATTCTTGATGAAATCCAAGAGCTTTCTGACCCTGCGTAGCCAGCAACACAACTACCATTGTTAAAATAGTCCATGTGACATCAGTGGTTCAACTGTAATGTTACGAAGCTACAAGAATATAGTTGAAAACTTTTTAACAGAATGTGTACATTTTTCTTATTTTGCCTAAGTATCATATTTTTTTGGATTTAGTACTGCTCTTCAGAAGCTGCAAAATAAGTTAAATTTACCCTGATCTTCAAATTCCAAAAGTTTTCACCCCTTACTACATGTTTTTCCTTCTGGAGCATCAGTGAGCATTCAAACTTTTTGTAATAGTTGCATATGAGTTGCTTAGTTGTCCTCAGTGTGAAAAAGATCTCAAAATCATACAGTCATTGTTGGAAAGGGTTCAAATACACAAAAATGCTGGAAAACCAAAGAATTTGTGGAACCTGAAGGATTTTTCTGAGGAACAACAGGCAGTTTAACTGTTCAGGATAAACAATCATTAAACAACAACAACAAAAAAACAAACAAACAAACAAACAAAAAAACAGCTGTGGATCATTGAGGTAACAACACAGTAGGCTATTAAGAATCAAGGGGATGTAAAGTTTTGAGCGGGGTAATTTTTATAAATTCAACTTTTATTTTCTCTTGTGGACTATATGTAAACATCTTTTATGTGAAATATCATAATAAGGTCAGTACTAAATAAAAAATAACATGAATTTTGTATAATCCCTCTTATTTTGGTAAAATAATTAACATTTTGCAGATTGTAAAAGGGGGATGTAAAATTTTGACCTCGAGTGTTCTTTTTTGTGTACAAAGAAAACAAAAATAACGACCTTATTCAACAATTTCTTCTCTTCCGTGTCGTTCAATGCATCATTAATGCTTTGTAAATATCAGTTTTTGGTCAATGAAAGTTCAGGATGAAAATTGTCTCTCCTAATAATATCCCCTGCCATGTGCCATCCAGTCGCATTACCATGTTGCAAATGAAGGTTTTGCTGGGCTGCAATGTAAACTAATTGACTATTAAATTAAACTATAGAAGTCCTCCTATAGATTTTCTGCCCCAACTTCCTCTTGGATGGAAATATGTCAAGATAGGTCAGGTCAAACCATTTCATGGGTTTATGAAATGTTAAAAGGTGAATTTAACAGCTTGGCGAGTCTCATATTCGGCAGAGCTTCTTTTCAAATGTGTTATTTGACCCGAGAGTCAGAGTTTCATTTCAACCAAAACCCATGGCACAAAGGAAGAGCATTAGCTTTTCTGCCTCATCCCCTGAAAGCGGGCCACTCTGAAACTATCAGAGCGAGTTTCTAGCCGACAGTAAACAAGCACAAATAAAGGGCTGAGATTGAGTCTTGAGAGGGCTTTTTGTTATCTGTAGTGTTGTGGAGCGGTTCTGGCAGTCCTCCCGGTAACACTTTCCTTTTCTTATTTTTTTGTACCATTTTTGGAGAGGTTGACGGCTAGAGCCTATAGCCTGATCCACAGCGTACCATCCATACCATAAATGTCATCTTTGTGTGTGTAAGTGTGCGAATGTGTTTGTTGCTGGAGTCATCCAAACTCACGTCCCTTTCCTCTTATTGTGTTATTGCAGACTGCTGACGCAGAACCAGCTGTATTTATTTTCTTTGGCGGATTGAGCTGAAAGAGGCGTAACCGAGACTGATCTCGGGTCAGTCCCAAATCACCGTCTCAATCTTCACTACAAACGTGACATTCACAACGTCGAAAATCTGTGTGAGAAGGCAAAATGTACTCCAGTAACGGTCAAACGAACATGATAAGAATAAATACAGAGCGTCTGAAGCTAGTATAATTATGTGTGCGTGGGATGATGGTGGATAATACTTGTTATTTCCTGTAAAAAAAAAAACTGTCACTGTCATTGCGCAAAAGGGTGGTAAAGTCATAAACAGCAAATGTAATTGTGAGAATCGGATATGAGCTCTCAGCGAAGCTCATTTGTCTGGTGCTGCGTTACGATGGCCTGATACGGAGCGCTGCGTCGTTCGGTTATTTAGGAAGATCAAGAGCAAACGGAAGCATTTCTTCCTTTTATCACATGGAGAGGCTTTTAGTAGCTCGCCCGCATTTCCGTTCCCCTTCTCTCGCTCTTTCCATTTCTCCCTGACTCTTCATGCCCCCGCTTCCCTCTCTCCCACGGTAGCGTTCACCCGGGTAATCATGGGTAATCTTCACCGTCCCTGCCCTTTTTATCTCCTGTCATTTTCTCTGATAGTGACTTTTTCCTCCTCCCTTTCAGCCTCCTGCATGCAGTCAGGATTGAGGCCTGATAGAAATGAAATGATGAAGAAATGAAATGAAATAGGATTGCCAAACAAGCCACAGGCCGGTGTTACCTCGTCCACATTGACGCCCCAAATGCGTTTTATTTCCATCCATTTTCGAGCGTTCTGAATTTATCAAAGCAGCCCACTCAATGATGGCTGATGTGCTTCTGCATTATGGTTTGCATACTTTGCGAAATCACTGATGATGGATGGATGCAATGATGGGTTGTTAAGCTAAGACGACCTTTATGATCTTTTTGTATTTGGTCCCATTAGTCTTTTAAACCAAGATTAGGGCTAAATTGCTCAGTGAAAATAACCCTTCTACATATCTTCAGAAACATCAGAATGAAAATTACGAATATGATGATAACTCTGCTTCCCCACACAGTCAGTTGGTCCAGGAATGTTATTTCCCCTCAAATATAGACACCGGTATTTAACCCTCCCACACTGAGCTGTGTTGCTTGTAATTACGCTGCTAGTCAGTGAGAGGTTGTCCATTTCCTCTGCCCCACTGATTGGGGAATAGAAGGATGGATTTGTGTGGCCGCCACTAGACCTTTATTACCATTAGCTTCCAGCAGGAGGAAGGACGTTTTGGCGAAATGACAGACACCACCTACCTAACCTGTGTGTGTGTGTGTGTGTGTGTGTGTGTGTGTGTGTGTGCGTGTGTATGTTGGACACATTGAAAGTTTAAATAAAGCTATTTTTTGTAGAAATAACACATTCTGTAGACTTTACATTGAAACGGACGCCTCAAATTGACACAGTTCCAAGATATATTTGCTTAGCATGATAGAATACTTAAGCGGGGGGAAAGAAATGATAAGGGAAGGTCTTTATTATATGTGTTCACCTTAAGATATACACACATCTCATTTTGAGGAGGGATGATAGATAGATTTTTTTTCTCTCTCTCTTTTGCTCAAAGGAAGGCATGAAATGAATACTTCATAAGGCAGTCAGCCAATACCTACGGAAGCCAGCTTATGCCTCTTCTTCTTGTTATTATTGTGATACCATACACTACTGTTTATTTTATATAAATTAAATTTGATTTAATTGATTTGTTTGTTTATTTAGTAATTTAAAAGGTGTCAGAAACATTTCATTTGATTTATTTATTAAAAATTATTTTTTCTTAAAAATGTTCAGTAAAAAAACATTTATTTATTTATTTATTTATTTATCAGTATTATGTTTGTTTGTTTGCTTGTTTAAAAAGTGTCAGCAAAACCTTTTAATTTTATTTATTTATTTGTTTATTGATTACAAATGAAATGATTTATTTATTTAATTTAGAAAGTGTCAATACAAACATTTTTATATGTATTATTATTATTATTCCCCCCACTCTTGTTAATTATTGTGATACCATACACTACTGTTCAGGAATTTGGGGTCAGTATTTATTTATTTTTTAAATAAATTAAGCACTGTATGTGTTTATTTATTTATTTATTTAAAAACTGTCAGTAAAATCTTTGTTTGTTTGTTTGTTTGAACTTGTATTTGGAACTTCTAATTTATCAACAAAGATTCAGAAAAAATGTTTCACGGTTTTAGCAAAATGTTAAATAGTGTTTTCAGCAGAAATAATAACAATACATGTTTTTGAGCATATTATAATGATTTCTGAAAGAACATTTGACACTGAAGGCTTGAATAATAGATGCTGAAAATTCATCTTTGACATCCCAGGAATACATTATATTTTAAAATATCCTAAAATAGAAAACACTTCTTTTTAATTGTAATAATATTTCACAATATTATTGTGTATTTGTTTAAATAAATTCAGTTCTGCAAAAAAGCGACTTGCCAAAATCTTGCCAACCCCAAATTTCAGGTATTTCTAATCCTAAACAGCAGCAAAAACAAAACAGACTATAATTGCTTTGTCACAGTCTAAGTATTTCTTGGCCAAAACACACTACAAATTGGACCATACCTATAGTCAAAAGTCTGACTGTGCGAGACTAACTGCCATCTGACCCATCATCCTGAATCTCAGCGAGGCTCCCGTGTTCATTGCTTGTGGAGGATTTGCTTCCCAGTGGCTGGTAAACAGGCAATCGATCAGAGCGACTTGCATACAAACAAACCTGAATGCAGGCTCACACCTCGCTATAGGGGAGGGAGAAAGATTGATCGTAATTGGTGGGTGAGAAGAGTTTATGTACGAGAGTGAGAGAGGAGATGTGGAGATAAATGCGGAGGTGATTGAAGGGTCACATCCAATTCCTAGCACGACTCCCTGCTTATGTGTTCGCGTGCTTATGCATTTATGGGAGCGCAGGTTTGATGCAAAGTTTCTTGATAATGACTTTGTGTGTGTTTTGTGAATCACTTCTTTTAAACTATTTGTTCCAATTAAGCCATATGTACAGTTCATGTCAAAAGTTTACATACACCTTGCAGAAGCTGAAAATGTTAATTATTTTACCAAAATCAGAGGGATCATACAAAATGCATGTTATTTTTTTATTTAGTACTGACCTGAATAAGATATTTCACATAAGTTTACATACACTTGATTCTTAATACTGTGTTGTTACCTGAATAATCCACTGCTGTGATTTTTTTCCTTTTGTATGTCCATATTTTCACATCGAGGACAACTTAGGGACTCATATGCAATTATTACAGAAGGTTCAAATGCTCACTGATGCTCCATAACGAAAAACGATGCATTAACAGCCGAGGGGTGAAAACCTTTGAACAGAACATGAACATTTTTCTTATTTTCTAAATATCTTTTATTTTTTTTATTTTTTGCTCTTCAGAAACTGCATAAGATACTTACATGTTTCCCAGAATAAGTAAAAGTTACCCTAATCTTCTAAAGTTTTCACCCCCCAGCTCTTAATGCATTGTGTTTCCTTCTGAAGCATCAGTGAGCGTTTGAAGATTCTGTAATAGTTGCATATGAGTCCCTTAGTTGTCCTCTGTGTGAAAAGATGGATCTCAAAATCATACAGTCACTGTTGGAATGGGTTCAAATACACAAAAAAATGCTGAAATACCACAGAATTTGTGGGACCTGAAAGATTTTTCTGAAGAACAGCGGGCAGTTTAACAGTTCAGGACAAACAAGGGACTCATGAACAACTATCACTAAACAAAAATGTATGAACAGGGCAATTTTTTATAAATTCAACTATTATTTTCTCTTGTGGATGTAAATGTCTATTATGCAAAATATTGTATTCAGGTCAGCACTAAATAAAAAATAACATGGATTTTGTATGATCCCTATTATTTTGGTAAAATAACATTTTGCAGATTCTAGAAGGTGTATGGAAACTTTTGAACTCAACCGTATGGATATTTAGCTATATTTATTTATTTTATTTTATTTTTTCAGTTAACATAATAATTAAGCTGCTTGTTTATAATTTCATGTGTACCAGTTCACTTTGTTGCAGTCCTGATTAGTTCAATGAGTCAGTGAGTCAACACTCACTAGGACAAATTCAATCAGATTTGTGAACAAATCATTCATCTTAGTTTTGTGAACTAGTTTGCCTGATTCATTATAGATCTGTTTCAATAAAATGATTAATTCATGAATCAGGCATATGTTTGTATGTGTGTGTGTGTAGTCTTTATCCTAACAAAAAATGTTTACTTCAACTTTCACTCATACACTCAGTTTCCAAGGCTGGCATGGTTCTCTCAGCAGATTTCCGATCAATAATTATGTGTTTGTGAACATCACACAATATCTCTCAAGTACATCAAAGTCTGTTAGAATATGTGCTTTCCCTTTCTACTTTTTCTTTCTGTCTCTCTCTTTCTCTCTCTCTCTTTTCTTCCTCCATGACTCATTTTATCCAGGATCGATTTTCCTGCAGGCTATAATCAGGCTGGTCCTTTCATGTCAGCCCTTTGTGACATTAGGGGAAGGTGTCTGGATCGCCTGAAGGACCCCATGTGCTTTCAGAACAGGGTTGTCCCTGATTGTGTATTCTTTACCCTCAGGGTGTGGCCTCATGTGTCTGTGCCACATTTTTGGATGAAACACTGCTTTCAGAAGGCTAATTTTGTAAAGGGTTATGATCAAACATCATATATCAACAAATATCTTAAGTAAAATAGCTCTGAGCCAAATCCATGATCTGGATGTATTGCATGTTCGAATGACTCAAGTACTGCACAATTAAATATGATTGTAAATATGTACACTGTAAAAAAATAAAATAAAATCTAGGGCACAGTATTGTATTACTATGAAGGAATTTTCTGTATTATTTTTGACAGATGTTTTACCTGTATTTTGAATTTTGCACTTTATTAAATTGTTTTTTATGATAAGTAGAAAAAATTCTAGAATATTTCCTGGCAGTTTTTTTTTTTTTTTTGTACAGTGTATGTACAAACATAATGTGTATATAGGGCTTTAAATGTTAGTGTTTTGTTAATAAAATGTTAATATCTATAAATATATCTATAAATTATAAGTATTATTATGAACTGCACTATATATTTAAATATTACATTTATAATACATTTATTGTTAATTATTCTTTTTTGTATTTAAGCATTACTGTTCATTTTCATTCATTTTGTCATTTTATACATTTTAAGAGATCTTTGTTCTAAATGTAATTATAATAGCAAATAAAATACATTAAACATATATATTTTTTTCTTTTTAAAAAAAGCTTTTATTATTTATTATTATTATTTTTAGTTTTAGTTTTCAATTCAGTTTTTTCCCATAATTATTTGGCTTCCATTTATTTTTATTTCAATATAATTTTAGCAATTGTATTACTTTTGCATACATTTTTAATTCAGTTAGTTATTTCTTTGTAGATTTTTTTTTATTATTTAAGAATTGTTTTTGTTTACAAAAAATTGAGCTGAAATAAGATGAAACATACATGTATGTTTCATCTCATTTCAGCTCATTTTTTTTTGTAAACAAAAACAATTCAAATAGTTTAAATAGATTGACTTAATAACAACACTGAGTATACACAATATATACAACGATGCATTAAATATATTATTAAATTATATATTTAATATACACTACCAGTCAAAGATTTTAATGCTTTTAAAGAAGTCTCTTTTGCTCACCAAGCCTGCGCTTATTTGATCCAAAGTACAGCAAAAACAGTAAAACATTGAAATATTTTTACTATTTAAAACAACTGGTTTCTTTAATAAATAGAAAGAAACAGCATTTATCTAAAATTATAAAATTTTTGAAAGGTTATACATGCCACTATCATCACTTTTGATCAATTTAAAGCATCTTTGCTAAATAAAAATCTACATTTTTATACATAATTTCTTAGCCAAAATGTGCTATAATGTACTACTACTACTACTACTACTACTACTAATAATAATTTGAATGATTTGTGAAGGATCATAGGACATTAAAGCCTGGAGTAATGATGCTGAAAATGTAGCTTTGATCACAGGAATAAATTACATTTTAAAATATATTCAAATAGAAAGCAGTTATTTTGAATAGTAAAAATATTTCACAATATCACTGCTTTTGCTGTATTTTGGATCAAGTAAATGCAGGCTTGGTGAGCAGAAGAGACTTCTTTAAAAAAACATTAAAAATCTTAAGTCAAAGTAAAATTACATATTGTTGTGGTACTAAATCTTTTAGATGATGCTTCTACAGCACTCAGTCTCATTCATCACTGCCAAGTGAAACCTAAACACACTTTTATAAATCTGATTGTTTAAAACTTCATGAGGAACCGGTTGCATTAGCAACAGGCCAGTAGACTAATTCTAAGACATCTGATTGGCTTTTGCATTCATGAGCGCAACAGAGATAACAGTGATTGGTTACAATTCTCAGTAGCTTAACGCAGAACTAGACCTTAACAGAATTAGGTAATGGACACTTTTTATAATGAGCTGTGATTTGTTAAAACTCAATACCTTTGAGAATACCTCAATATGTTGTTTATAGTTTGTGTTTGAGAGCTAATGTGTGTTCTTAGTTTCAGATTCACTGCTTCTGTGGCACGCAGGAAAGGAAATAGTTCTTTGTTTTTGTCTGACGGCTGGTTTAAACAGATTGCTGTAGACAAACATCACTAATGTGCTTATTGCTTTTTCAACTTTACAAATGTTTCCTTGTATTTGTTTAAATTCTTCTTTTCCTGCTTAGTGCCCGTCTCCCTATGCCACACAGACGCCGATCCACGCTTTCCTTCTCCCTGTGCTCCCTCGAACCCTCACGGGAATAATCCCATCGGTTCAGAGGTCAGTCTGGCAGAGAGTCCCCTGGCTAGTTCATATTTCGCGTTCCTAAAGCACATAATATCTCTCATTACACTTTTCGGTGCGAAGGTCATTAAGGCCCAGGTTTAAATTGAGAAGTGACGGCCTACATAAGAACCCAAAGGGGGAAGAACACCCCACTTAGCCCAGGATCAGAGCCATTCCTTGGTTTAGCGGTCTGACCCGAGTGCCCCGTCTGGACTAGCTGTAATTATATTAGCACAGGCGCTAGGAGCGTTAGCTTAAGCTCCAATGGTCTCCCAGAGTTTGGCTTTTCAACACCAGCTGATATGAGGGGCCCTGTATTTCAGGTTATTATGGAAAGCCCCTATCATCAAATCTATTTGTAGGACATCATGAGGAGATGAAGGGATTAAGATTGCCGTCTCTTTCTCGCTCTCTCTCGCGTTTTTTTTCTCAGCTGCTCTTCACAGGACAGTTTTGTGACGGGGATAGAGGATGATTGACAGCTGTTGCCCATCCTGGATGGGGCAAACAGAAAGTGTGGTCAGTTCTCATACATGGTGAGGCATTTGTACACAGTTTACACTCTTGCAAGAAATGCTGCGGTGGTACGTATGATGATGCTGATGTTATACAGATGCTAAGAGATGAAGAAAAGGAAAAATGTAATTTAAAACACAGATATTTTTAATGTTCCAGAAATAAAAAAACACTTTAATCATAGATACGTAACTCTGGGTCTTTGAGTCTTTGTGTATGCCTGAATTGCATTTTTAATGTTTATATATATATATATATATATATATATATATATATAAATGTTATTTTAGTGTTATTTATATATTTTATAATATTTATTAATAGTTTGAAGTCTTAGTATAATAATAGTCTTATTTTTATTAGTTTTTTTTTTTTTAAATATCTGTTGGCTTTCATTTATTTTTATATTTTTTATATCAGTTTAGTTTTAGTAAACATTTTTCACATGTCTATTTGACTTTCATTTATTTATTTATTCATTATTATTATTATTATTATTATTATTATTAATTATTATTATTATTATTTATTTTTTTTTTTTTCAGTTTAGTTTTAGTAAATGTATTACTTTAAATTAAACTTTTATTTCAGGTTTTAATGTATTTTTAAATACATATAAATGTAATTTTAGTATTATTTATATATTTTGTAGTATTTATTGCATTTTTCTATTTTGAAGTAGCTTTATTCTTATTTCTATTATTTTAATTAATTAACTTAATTAATTAATTAATTTATTTATTTATTGATTTATTGATTTATTAAATTATCTCAATAATTTAATTTATTAATTAATTAATTATTAATATTTTGAAGTAGTTTTTATTTTATTTTCAATTTTCATTTTAATTTTATTCCATAACCATATTGGAAAAAAATAAAATAATAAAAAATTAAACGTTCAGATTAACTCAATGACATGTTATTGCACTCTTTTACTTGTTTAGTCATGTGGTTGTGTTTGGTTAAATGACCTGAGGCGTGCTCAGTGACCTCTGGGTACCTCTAGAGCCAACTGATTTGACCTTTGACCCCTGATGTTGAGAGAACCAGAGCGAGTCCTAGCCTCTAAAAATGTTTCACATCATAATACTCCAATCAGTGACAGACCCCCCAAGGAGCTCCATAATACCTGGAGAAAACTATCCGGTAGCATTCCTATTTATCTCAATGGCACTTGGCCCTTAGAAAGTATACTCAGTTTGGCTAATGGAAGCTCAGTTCTCCACACAACTAAGCTGTGACGTCAAAAGAAAAACATAAAGTCCATTTCTTGCTTTTAAGAGTCTTTGAAAACTAAATTGGGCACTGATAAACCATCTAGAATACTGCTTTGAAATATTAGTGGTATATATGTTCAGTATATAGTCTGAATACATGGTTGCTTTTGAATTTGGCCCCATAATAACAGAATGTTCCTGTAGTTTTCCAGCAGCACAACTGGTTGAGCACAGCACTAACAAGGCCAAGGTCATGGATTCAAATCCCAGAGAACACATTTACTGGTAAAATGTATAAACTGAGTGCACTGTAAGTCTCTTTAAATAAAAGCACCTGCCAAATGCATGCAATGAAAGACTGTGAATGGAGAAACATGCTTTTTGCTCCCACAGTACATAGTTGCGGCATCTTCCATTGGCCACGCTAACTAACCAAACCTTGACCTCTGCAGCCTTCCAAATGGTCTTTTTGTGATTCTTCTTTTCTCTTGCATTGCTTTCTTTGTGTTCAGATAGTCTGTTTTTCACTCATATAGTTGTAGAACCCACTATCAATCTTCCAGATTTTCCATTTCTTTTTCATGTTTCTCCTCACTCTCTCTGCCGCTGCTCTCTCTTTTTTTGTCCGGTCCCTCTGTTTTAACTGCATTTTGAGGACATAACTGGAGGCCGTGGATCAGATATATCTCCAGTGAATTTAACGTGGCGTGGTTTGAGAGTTTAATCACGCTCTACTATCTGTACGTGGCAGTTGGTGGCGTGCTACATTAGTGGGTTCCCAGAGGATGTGATCGAAATGGAGCTTGCCTGCCAGCTAATTACACAGCTTCTGCAAATTACAGCGACCTTCGTCAACCCCACGTTAGCGGTACTAGTGAGGAATGTTTGTTTCATATTTTTAACTGCTGGATCTGCACATGAAAGGATGAGAACCAACTACATTAATTACTCAGACAAGTGCTTTGATTTTATATATATATATATATATATATATATATATATATATACATATATATATATATATATATATATATACACACACACAGAAAATAATAGTTGAGTTTATAAAAATGACTTATTGACTTATAACTTATTTTGTCTTCTGGGAAACATGTAAGTATCTTCCGTAGCTTCTGAAGGGCAGTACTAAAAAAAAAAAAAAATATATATATATATATATATATATATATATATATGATATTTAAACAAAATAAAAAAAAATGTACACATCTTCATTCTGTTTAATAGTTTACACCCCTGGCTCTTAAAGGAACACTCCACTTTTTTTTGAAAATAGGCTCTTTTTCCAATTGCACTAGAGTTAAACAGATGAGTTTTACAGTTTTTGAATCCATTCAGCTGTTCTCCGGGCCTGCTGTTAGCACTTTTAGCATAGCTTAGCATAAATCATTGTAACAGATTAGACCATTTGCATCTCGTTCAAAAATGACCAAAGATTTTCGATAGTTTTCCTATTTAAAACTTGACTCTTCTGTAGTTACATTGTGTAAATGCTAATGGTCTAATCTGATTCAGTGATATATGCTAAGCTATGCTAAAAGTGCTAAAGGCAGACCCGGAGACCGGCTGAATGAATTCAAAAACGGTAAAGCTCATCTGTTTAACTGTAGGGGACTTTAATTCCTTTTCCTGTTCATTTAATGCATGGTTTTTCCTTCTGGAGCATTCCTCTTGCGTCCTTTAGTTGTCCTCAGTGTGAAAAGATGGATCTCAAAATCATACAATCATTGTTGGGAAAGGTTCACAGCTCTGGATCATTGAGGTAACAACACAGTGTTAAGAATCAAGCGAATGTAAACTTTTGAGCAGGGTCATTTTTATAAATTTAACACTTATTTGGTCTTGTGGACTATATATAAATGTCTTTTATGTGAAATATCTTATTCAGGTCAGTACTACATAAACAATAACATGCATTTTGTATGATCCCTCTTATTTTGAAAAAAATAATTCACATTTTGCAGATTCTGCAAGGTTGTATGTAAAATTTTGACTTTAACTGTATGTTGGTTACTCTTACAATTTTGTCTTGCTCTGTCTCTTCACACACACATTCAGTGGATATTAATGACGTAAGCAAAAGCAAAGTTAATGTGCTTCTGGTGATGTCATCCACTGCTTATCTGATGCCATTAAAGCTCGACAGCGTTCACACATGCACTTATGTACAATTATTCTGCTAACATGCTGCATTGGTTTAATAAATTAGCTGCTTTTTGTAGCAGCAGGTCTATTTTAGGGAGCACTTAAACATATTTACCTGCACAATAACAGTAAAGCCATTACAGGTGGGTGCTGGATAATGTGGTTTGCTAGACATACAGCAGTTTTTATTCAATCAAATAGAGTTTTGTGTGGCTAAATCTCCACCAATCATAGCAGCCTACTTGTGGAGAGAAGATTAGCACCAGTAGCATTACAGCTAGCATGACTCTACCTGTAATAAAAAAAGGAGACATATCATGAAAATCTTTCCCATGTTTAAGTGCTATAAACAGGTCCCCGGTGCATCTACCAATCCAGCATGCTATCTATTCTGTTGTTGGCTGCACAAACAAGCACAAGAGTCCCAGCCTCAGAGAAGACAAGAGAGCAGTGTATTTATTTACACAGATCTAATATAAACATGCAATTTCTTTCTCAGCTGTTTACATTCACAGACATAACCAACTGTTTTTGTAACTGTTTGTATTTTTAACATACACTTGTGTGTATTTGACAGTTTAAGTGCAATAAGACATGAAAGAAGTTAGTTTAGTACTCACATGACATGTGATAGCCACTTTCTGTGTGCACGCGTCGGATGTGTGCGCTTAGAAAACTCTATATCAAAAGTTTAAAATAAAATGACTTAGAAACGCATAATTTCAAGGTGATAAACATGATAATCAAAACCACATCAAAACATGTGGGGTATTTTGAGCTTAAAAAAGGGCATAATATGTCACCTTGAAATAGTATGTGTGATTTGTACTCTAGAAGTAGTATTTCAAGGATGCGTGGATGGTGTACTTTTTCTGGTAGCTTTCTAATGTGCTAATATGTGACTCGGGACTAGTCTCAAGTAATCAGAACTTTTTATTTGGACTGTTTCAGACCTGTAAATTCTGGTCCACTTACTGTATGTTATGACTGCCCATTTTGAGAAAAACAAAATGTGTAAAGTCACCAACTACACACTGCA
The DNA here is from genome assembly GCA_033026305.1 of Cirrhinus molitorella. NCBI lineage: Eukaryota > Metazoa > Chordata > Actinopteri > Cypriniformes > Cyprinidae > Cirrhinus > Cirrhinus molitorella. Next base: position 21,679,911 of record CM065122.1, on the reverse strand, counting down.
GGTAATTCCAACTTTAATGATATAAGACTGGCTGCATCAAATGTGTAGCTCATTCAAAAAATAGGATAGCAGTCTTGTAGGAAAGTTTGTACAGAAGTTAGGAAAGTGAAATGATTTGTAAAAAGGGAATATCCAGTGGCTAGTGTTGCTCTCTCATTAGCCTGGTAGCTTGTAAACAGGCCTATCTTTCCCAGTGGACCGATAAAAAAAACCTATGTTCATGTTATTCCAAACCTTTATAGCTACCGCAGTTTCAAAAATATCTCAGTTTTCGTCCATACAGTGAAGGTCAGTGGGGTCCAAAACAATACTGAACCTATAAAAAACGTTCTTCAAAATACCTTTTTTAAGTAAATGGCAGATTTTTGTTTGTTTGTTTTAATATTTTATTAATATTTATTGAAAAAGAGAATGTTTTATCTAACATTATAATTGGAACCTGTAGTAAAAATAACTCTATATTAAGCAATGCATGAAGTATATAGCAATCAAATTATATCTGTCTTGTTGCCATGTCAATGTGACTGTTTTTTCCCCCTGCAACTCACATGTTCCCTGATTTATCAACTTAAGAAGCATCTGATGACCTAGTAGCACTGATATATACACATGCTGGAGTCAGATGAGACACACAGTGAGACATCAGTGCTGTTGGTTTCTGCTTGTCACAGAATAAAATGCTCTACTTGGAGCATCACAAATCTCATGATTTATTCACAACATTCTGTGGTCCATCTGACTCTTTGGCACGAGTGGTCACACAGTACACACACACACACACACACACACACACACACACAGACACGCAGTGTCTCTATGCATGAAAGCCATATCTGGCTGTTGTTGTTGTTGAACATCAAACCCATAATTCAAGTAAAATGTACCATTGTGTTATTGTATTGTCTGTTCCAAGTTCAGCGATGAACACTGTTTCTTCCTTTTTCTTCTCCATGTCCTACATGTGTTTGAATGCACTGGCAATAGAAATTGTGATGCTGACATGAATACAACCACTAACACTTTCAAGTGTGTGTATTTGTATAGTACAACTAACTTGAAACCCCATTGGACTAATGAGGCGCTTTCTGTGGTTGGCTCAGTGTTGACGTCACTTCCTGCTCGTTGTTGCCGTATGCTTTGAGTTTGGGCTCCGTCAAGTCAATTTAATATTGTCTAATTTACAAACGAAAATCTAATTTTTACACCATCATTTACGTTTCTTATAACGTGTGAATATATCCCTTGTAGTGTTTTAAAACTAAAACAACCAGAGTACCTTGTTAACACTAGTTTTGTTTTGAATTCCCGATCCCGCTAGCTTATAGCCCATTAGCATCACCAGCGTGGTTGCCGCTACTCTTGCTTGCGTTGTTTATACACACACACACTACCATTGTTTACTAACTGTTACTTGCTTTAATGGCAAATTTGTGTCTACCTTTGAATACAGGTGATGACACGTTCGAGCTGCACTCGGTGCAGGTGGAGCTGGAGGCCGTGGAGAAGCAGATCCGCCAGCTTCTGGAGAGGCAGGCCGAGCTGAGGGCAGCTCTGGAATCCTCTCGGGTAAGTATACAGCGCGATACTAACACTCCTACCACTTCCACTCCTTGTGCTTCTCAGTGCAGGCCCTCTGCACCCAGGACGCGCTCTTCCCAGATGTCCTTCACTGGGAACACCCACGGACCCTGGGTGCAGCAGCAGCGGAAGACGCGAGCCAGGCCACGGACGATGACCTCTCCCCCTCCGCCGCCCCCGGTCTTCGAGATCTCCACCCGGAACCGCTTCGCTCCCCTCCGCGAGACGGAACGCGACGCTGTGATCGTCGGAGATTCCATCGTCAGGTACGTTCGTGCTACTTTAGCTAAAGGTAATGTGCAAACTCATTGTTTCCCTGGTGCTCGTGTTCTCGATGTTTCTGCGCAGATACCCGCAATCCTGAAGGACGAGAGCGTCGGCGCGATCGTCCTGCACGCGGGGGTGAACGACATCAGGCTGCGGCAGACGGAGGTCTTGAAGCGGGACTTCGGCAGCCTGATCGAGACGGTTCGCAGCACGGCGCCCGAGACGAGGATCATCGTGTCAGGACCGCTTCCCACGTATCGACGTGGGCACGAAAGGTTCAGTAGACTTTTTGCTCTAAATGAATGGTTATTGACATGGTGTAAAGAACAGAAACTGCTTTTTGTTAATAATTGGAATCTTTTCTGGGAGCGTCCTAGGCTTTTCCGTGCTGATGGCCTGCACCCCAGCAGAGTCGGCGCAGAACTGCTGTCGGACAACATCTCCAGGACGCTGCGCTCCATTTGACTAGTAAGCCGATTCCCAAATAACTGCTATGATGGTTTTTGCTCTGAACACTTAAATGATAGCACTAGTGCTGTCCAATCTATAAATACTGTGTCTGTTCCTCGAATAGTGAGGTCAAAACATACAGTTAATGCAGGATCTAGAAAAAATCTGATCGTGATTAACCCGGAAAAATGCAAAATAAACGAACAAAAACCATTTTTAAAGTTTGGGCTTCTAAACATTAGATCACTCGCACCCAAAGCAGTTATTGTAAATGAAATGATCACAGATAATAGTTTTGATGTACTCTGCTTGACTGAAACCTGGCTAAAACCAAATGATTATATTGGTCTAAATGAGTCTACTCCACCAAGCTACTGTTATAAGCATGAGCCCCGTCAGATTGGTCGTGGCGGTGGTGTCGCAACAATATATAGTGATATTCTCAATGTAACTCAGAAAAAAGGATACAAGTTTAATTCCTTTGAAATACTTTTGCTTAAAGTTACTCTGTCAGATTTGCAAAAGAAATCTGTCTTATCTCTTATTTTAGCTACTGTGTATAGACCACCAGGGCCGTATACAGACTTTCTAAAAGAATTTTCAGATTTCCTTTCCGACCTGCTGGTTAATTTTGATAAAGCACTAATTGTCGGAGACTTTAACATTCACGTCGATAATACAAATGATGCCTTAGGGCTTGCGTTTACTGACCTATTAAATTCTTTTGGAGTCAAGCAAAATGTCACCGGGCCCACTCATCGTTTCAATCATACGCTAGATTTAATTATATCGCATGGAATTGATCTTACTGACATAGATATCGTACCTCAAAGCGATGATGTTACTGACCATTTCCTTGTATCATGCACGCTGCGTATGACTGATATTAACTATATCGCTCCGCGCTATCGTTTGGGCAGAACCATTGTTCCAGCCACCAAACATTTATTTACAAGTAACCTGCCCGATTTATCTCAACTGCTCTGTGCACCCAGTAATACACAGGATCTAGACAAATTAACTAGCAACATGGACACTATCTTCTCTAATACGTTAGAAGCTGTTGCCCCCATCAAATTGAAAAAAGTTAGAGAAAAATGTACTGCGCCATGGTACAACAGTACTACCCATTCTCTCAAGAAAGAAACTCGTAATCTTGAGCGCAAATGGAGAAAAACTAATTTGGAAGTTTTTAGAATTGCGTGGAAAAACAGCATGTCCAGCTATAGACAGGCTCTAAAAGCTGCCAGGGTCGAGCACATACGCAAACTCATAGAAAATAACCAAAACAATCCAAGGTTTTTATTTAGCACAGTGGCCAGATTAACAAATAATCAGATGCCGCCCGACCGAAATATTCCTTTACAGTTTAATAGTAATGACTTTATGAATTTTTTCACTGATAAAATAGATAACATCAGAAATACAATAACCAGCGTAGATTCCACAGCGTCTAATACGTCAATTTCCTTTGTCACACCCAAAGAAAACCTGCAGTGCTTTACCACTATAGGACAGGAAGAGCTAAATAAATTTATCAGTACGTCTAAACCAACAACATGCCTATTAGATCCTGTACCCACTAAATTACTGAAAGAGTTGTTACCTGTAGCAGAAGAACCGCTCCTTAATATTATTAACTCATCGTTATCTTTAGGTCATGTCCCAAAATCATTCAAGTTAGCGGTTATTAAGCCTCTTATTAAGAAACCACAACTAGACCCTAATGAACTAGGAAATTACAGACCCATTTCTAATCTTCCGTTTATGTCTAAAATTTTAGAAAAAGTTGTATCTGCTCAATTATGCTGCTTTTTGCAAAAAAATGATATCTATGAAGAATTTCAATCAGGTTTCAGGCCCCATCATAGCACAGAAACAGCACTTGTAAAAATCACTAATGACTTGCTTCTTGCATCAGACCAAGGCTGCATCTCATTGCTAGTTTTACTTGACCTTAGTGCTGCGTTTGACACTATAGACCATGACATACTAATAGATCGACTACAAAACTATGCAGGTATTCAAGGGCAGGCTTTAAGATGGTTTAGATCCTACCTGTCTGATCGCTACCACTTTGTTTACTTAAACGGGGAGTCTTCTCAATTATCACCAGTAAAGTATGGAGTGCCACAAGGATCTGTCCTAGGTCCTCTGCTTTTCTCAATATACATGTTGCCCCTTGGCAATATTATTAGGAATTATGGAATTAGTTTCCATTGTTATGCTGATGATACTCAACTATATATCTCAACAAGACCAGATGAAACTTCTAAATTATCAAAGTTAACAGAGTGTGTTAAAAATGTAAAAGACTGGATGACCAATAATTTTCTCCTATTAAATTCAGATAAGACAGAGATATTACTTATCGGACCAAAAATTAATACACAAAATCTCTTGGATTACAATTTGCAACTAGATGGATGTACTTCTGCTTCCTCTACAGTCAAAAGTCTGGGTGTTATATTAGACAGCAACTTGTCTTTTGAAAATCATATTTCCCATGTTACAAAAACAGCATTCTTCCATCTTAGAAACATTGCCAAGCTGCGAAACATGTTACCTGTTTCTGATGCAGAAAAGTTAGTTCATGCATTTATGACCTCTAGGCTGGACTATTGTAATGCATTGCTAGGTGGTTGTCCTGCATCTTCAATAAACAAGCTGCAGTTAGTCCAAAATGCAGCTGCTAGAGTCCTTACCAGGACAAGAAAATATGACCATATTACCCCAATTTTAAAGTCTCTGCACTGGCTTCCTATTAGGTTCCGTATCAACTATAAAATACTACTTCTTACCTATAAGGCCCTAAATGGTTCAGCTCCTGCGTACCTAACTAGTCTTCTACCTCGCTACAATCCATCACGCTCCCTAAGGTCGCAAAACTCAGGACTCTTGGTAGTACCTAGAATAGCAAAGTCCACTAAAGGAGGTAGAGCTTTTTCACATTTGGCTCCCAAACTCTGGAATAGCCTTCCTGATAATGTTCGGGGTTCAGACACACTCTCTCTGTTTAAATCTAGATTAAAGACACATCTTTTTAGCCAAGCATTCACATAACGCATCTCATAATCTTTTACTGCTGTTATATCTGATCAATTGCACATTATGAATCCTTAGCTTTGGTTGAACAAATCCTTTTGCTTGGTTTGAACAGCAGCTACGCTAATTATGTTCCTATTGTTCTCTGTTTCTGCCATGGGATTGACATCCCGTGGTAACTAGGAATAACACAAGCTACAGTCTGGATCAGGAGCACCGAAGAAGAGATGATGATGCCAACCCCTTGGAGGACTTTAGATGATATCAGCCCTGAAACACCATACATCACTACCGAATTTTACTACAGTGATTTGATTGCAACATATAATCATTAATGTTAACATTATACAAATTGTACAAACTTTAATTATTGTACAAATTCTAATTTAACAAACGTTATTGTACAAACTTTAATTATTGTACAAACTTTAATTTAACAAACTTTAATTATTGTACAAACTTTAATTTAACAAACTTTAATTATTGTACAAACTTTTAATTTGCTGTTAAGCTGCTTTGAAACGATTTGTTTCGTGAAAAGCGCTATACAAATAAACTTGACTTGACTTGACTTGATTGTGGCTGGATTTTGGCTATTTCTAAGGGTTGTTTACACAAACAGATGGTCTGTATCTCCTTAGATTGACACACCATCTGCAAAAAAAAAAAAAAAAGTTTCCATGGTAACTGATTTACAACCATAATCACCAGTAATTTACCTCACTCTTTATCCTCTTAGCCACCATCAGAATCATCCTGTCATCTGCATTTTTTCTTTATTTTGTTTTGTTTGTCAAGCAGCCTAGGGTTGTGCAAATCTAAATTAACTATAAATCCCAGTCAGATATATTGTACAGTTGAAGTCAAAAGTTTACAGAAACTGCAAAATGTTAATTAATTTACCAGAATAAGAGGGATCATACAAAATGCATGTTATTTTTTATTTAGTACTCACCTGAATAAGCTATTTCACATAAAATACATTTACATATAGTCCACAAGAGAAAATAATAGTTGCATTTTTTAAAAATGACCCTGTTCAAAAGTTTACATACACTTGATTCTTAATTTTGTGTTGTTACCTGAATGACCCACAGCTGTGTTTTTTTTTTTTTTTTTTTTTTTTTAATAGAAATAGTTGTGCATGAGTTCCTTATTTGTCCTAAACAGTAGGGGTGTGACGAGACACTTATCCCACGAGACGAGACGAGACGAGACATGAGACTGGGTTCACCAGAATGAGACGAGATTTTTAAACTTTTGTAAAAATCCTCAATGATGAAATATGTAGGAGGAAATAGTATTTTATTCAACTGAAAAATACAATATGCAAAAAAATGTAGGTGCATTTTGTTATCAACTTGTAGTTTATGAAATTTGATTTCTATTTTAATGAATTACATGCAGTAATAAACATGTAAACTAAAGCTGCATGATTCTGGATAAATTGAGAATTTATTTATTTTTTTTTTTAATAAATTGGAGATCACGATTCTGAAGAAAAAATAAGATGAGAAATCTAAACAAAATAATGCTATTTACTAGTGGTTTGGACAAAAAGTGTTTAAAAAAAATATATTAATCGGAACGAAATTAAAAATAAATAAATACAATTTTTTTTTTTTTTTTTTTTTTAGTACTTCTGTTCTTTAAATGTCTGTAACACGTAAATAATGACTATTATGTGGTTGAAAATACAAGACTGCAGCAATAATGCAGATTTGAATGTCTTTAACATTTGAATGTGTTTCACATTGTATACGTCAGTGGAGCGTGAATCGTTGTCATTCAGTCGGATCTTGTGAGACACATCGGATCACGTCACATTCCTACTAAACATTTATACTGACTGCTGTTCTACAGAAAAATCAGGTTTTTTTTTTTAGCATTTTTGTATATTTGAACCCTTTCCAACCATAACTGTATGATTTGTGATCCATCTTTTCACACTGAAGACAACTGAGAAACTCATATGCAACTATTACAGAAGGTTCAAATGCTCACCTGATGCTTCAGTTTTTTTTATGTACAGTTTGATTGTTTTTGTGATCTTTTGAGCAGTGTTTAGAGCTGTAAAATATACACTTGTGACTCCACATTACTTTAGTTCTATATTAATAAGGCAAGTTGCTGTTGCTTCGCAACCATGAACAGCCTACAGTTAGTCTAACAAACTATTATTTCTGTAAAGAATCATCTGTTCTGCTTATTATTATTAATGAATCAATTTTTCACGTGACGTTGGTTTGTTTTATCTCTTGCGTCTTATAACTGTATTTTAAGACTGTATTCATTGTGTTGTAGGTTTTTATGACTCACTCGTGATCACTTAAACACAGTTGAGGCAGCCTTAGACACAAATAATTGGAGTCTAAAATTGTTTTTTATGTGCACAAACTTGATTAACATTTCCGTAAAATGCAGAGACTCTAGTTTTTCTCTTCCCACCTGTTGGGAGAGACAGAGTCATACAGTCCCTTCTAAAGATTCATCCAGTCAGACTACAGCAGTTCTGTTGAGGCTCCAATTACACTTGTCAGTGCTGTAAGTGTATATGTGTATGGATGACTGCTTCTAACACATGCTGCCTTTATGACTTATACAGAAACACTTTGTGTGATTAAGGATCCTTGTTTTTCTCTCTCTCTCACTGTCTGTCTTTCTCTCTGTGTGTGTTTCTGCAAGTGAGAAAGGCCGCAGTGTCTCCCCACGCCTCGGGCTACTTTGATGGACAGATGGACAGTCCGTGAAGGACAGACTTCTCTTTCAGCCAATGAGAAAACAGGACCCCTGCTGTCGGCATGGTGACAGTTGCCATGAGTGATTGCATCCGGACCTACAGCTGATGGTTCGAGGGTTCGACCTGTGTCTCTTTAGAGGTGAAGGGTGGAGAGGGCAGCACTGGCTTCGATCCCCTTTACGTTTCCATCAGGCCGCATTTTGCCGTTGTGTTCTTGGGTCCATATGGTTTAAAGATGCCCGTCAGGCCCCTGACAACCTCATGCTGAGGGTCTGCAAGAATTTAACCCAAAACTCTGGGTTTGTATTTAGCCAGAAATAAAAAGAATAAGGGTCTGCTGGTACTTGCACCCTCATAAATCATTGGCACAGTTTGTGAATTCGCATTTAAATAGACTCTGAAGGTGAGATATGCTTTATGAACAAACTGAATGAAATTTTGGATGTTAAAATGTGTAATTCTCAGTAATCGTCCACCTCAAATCAGTGAAAATAGGGTTGAAATATAGGGAAAAAATGGTTTTGAGGAAGGTTCATAGTACTCTGGCCAAGCATCGGCTTCGATATTATTTTGGTAGAAATGAGTGTGTTGGTGAAGCAAGTTCATCTATGCTTGATAATGTTTGCTGTTTCTCTCTCACAGCCCTCAGTAGGTCCATTAATCACACACATCTGCTCCCTTCAGTCTATATCCTCAAGGAGACAACTGTGTCTGTTTCAGAGACCTTCAGAGAACTTCAATATCTAAATAGTTAACACTTGATGATTATATAATATGCACTGATGCTAAATTTGGATGTTCTTTACAGATGTTGGAACTGAGTTCCCCTGTGGTCATATCCTCTCTGAAAAAACAAAAAAAGTTCCTTTGGGGCTTCAGCAGTTTGTCACTGAGACAATATCCTCTAAAGTTACTAATATGCACCCTTTAGGGTTGATAAGGTAACTTATCTTCTGTTCTGTGTTTCGGTACAGTTCCATTACTATTTTTATTTTATTATTTTTTTGACAGTGATTCTTCTTTCATAAAGTCACAATATATCAGATCATTTATACATTTATAATCACTGGTCGGAAAATAATTTCACAGTGGGAGAGCAAAACAGACTGTGTTGCATAAGTAAAAAACATTTAACTTTTGATTCATAAAAGAATCCTGGAAAAAAAAAAAGTATCACAGTTTCCATAGACATATTATGCAGCACAACAACATTGATAATAATAAGAAATGTTTTTTGAGCACCAAATTAGCAAATTTAAATTATTTTTGAAAATCATGTGGCACTAAAGACTGAAGTAATGGCTGATGAAGATTTAGCTTTACCATCGCAGGAATAAAAATAGAAAACAGTATTTCCTAATATTACTGTTTTAAAGAATAGTTCACTCCTGAATGAACTGAGAAACGATTGCCAATTTTCCAAAAATAAAAATAAAAAAATACTAAGAAATAAATTCTATACTTTTTAATCAAAAATGCTCGCCTTGCACTAGCTCTGTAATGTGCATCTACAACTTCACGCATTGCGTAGTCACATTGAAAAGATCATGTGGTTAGTTCTTCATCTGTGTATTCTGGGTCAAAAAGGTAGGGTATGGGTGAAAAACTCCATCTCATTTTCTCCTCTAACTTTAAAATTGTCCAACATCTTTGATTGACCCTTTTTTTGTAAAAAGGCATTTGACTTTCTTTGCACATTCGCTTTGTAAACACTAGTACTAGTATGGTACTTCAGACTACACGTGAAGTTGTGGATGCAGAGCTAGTGCAAGATGTGCATTTGTGGTTAAAAAGTATATACAGTATATATAATATAAAGTATATAGTATATTTGCTTTGCTATGCTAGATAAGACCCTTATTTCTTGTCTGGGATCGTGTAGAACCCTTTGAAGCTGCAGTGAAACTGCAGTTTGGACCATCAACTTGTTGAAGTCCACTATATGGAAAAAATACTGGATTTTTAATTTCTTTTCAAGTGACAAAAGAAAGACATGAACATCTTGGATGACATAGGAGTGAGTAAATTATCATGACATTTTATGAACTAATCCACTAATGTGAACTAATCCTTTAACTGTATTTTTGATCAAAATAAATACAGCCTTAGGCGTAAGAGATTTCTTTTCTTTCAAACTAAACAATGTTTTAAATGCATATTTGCTTATATATATATATATATATATCCATATATCCATAGTTTTTATGCCAGCTTTACACTGTAACCCTTATCCTCATTTTGTTTTGTTCTATATGTGACATGATGGAGCACATGAAACTAACTCGTGCGCCTGACTCAATAATCTCGATAATAAGGCAGTAAAAATCTCCCTAAACTCAGTTAGAGCTCCTGTAATGTTGGGAAACTAGGGCAGTTGACATATGGTCTCTTCATAAAACACAGCCGATCGATGCTGATTACAGTCCACGTTTGGGGTCTCGTCTCTGCCATCTATGAATCCTTTGTGCTTCTTCGCATGTTTTCTCAAATTATAGTGAAGGAGCTGGTTTCATCAATAGCGATAGGACACAATGAGGCTATTATCTCATGTGTTTCGCGTCTTGTGCGCTAACCTGTAATATCTGTGCGATGAACACGGCTATTAACTTCAGATGAAACCCTGTGGGACATTCCAGAGTGTGTGTGTGTTTGCGCCGATGATTGATGATGCTGTTTTGAAGAAGTGAAAATGGACGTCGTTCCCCTCAGAAGCATACCAGAGGGGATAAAGAGCGCCATTGTGGGGCCTAATCCACTCTGCAGGGCTTTTCACAGTCTGTGTGTGTGTGTGTGTGGTGGTAGTGTAGAGTATCTGCCAGTCATTTTTTGCCGTTATGTCAGTCAGGTTTGTGCGAGCGAGCTGCTAAAAGCTTCTCTGGGCTCCCAGCGGTACATGTCTGTATAGAGTCCGTCTCCATCCAGCCGCCGAGGAGACAAACTCCAGCAGGGCCGATGACTGACGAAGAAGAAGCTCCTTTCTCTCCCTCTTCCTCTCTGTCCTTCTCCCCCTCTCGTGTTCAACGCCTGTCTTCTCTTTTGCTCTCTCTAGGTATTCGGTTCATCTATTCATCACTCGTTTCTATATCCAGGGCTTTTCCATTCTCTGGACTTATCCATTTGTATCTCTCTCTTTGAATGGATGGTAATGTGAGGAGGTGAAAGTGGCCTTCCGAACTGATGCATTGTGGGAGATCTATTGTCCTCCGAGCAGGAGGGAGTGAGAGAAAGGGAACGAGGGATTGAGAAAGAGAGAAACAGAGCGAGAGAGCTAAGGTGACTCGATGGCCTGGCACGCTCGATAAAACGGGTCAGCTCACCTTACTGCTGCTGAATGAGACCTGTGTGCGTGTGTGTGTCTGTTAGATCACCAGAGTCGACTACAGACGGACGGAGAAAAGATGGATAGATAGAGCTGTGAAGTAAAAGAGAAAGGGAAGATAAGCATGAGAGCGTAGGTGATTGAAGAAATAAGGAATAAAATAATGAGCAAAAAGGCTAATGCTATAGCTAAAACATTCCCAGATAGCACACGTACGTCTGCAAGATGTCTGTTAAAGATCACTTGATCTGGAAAGCATCTTCTGTGTATAAACATCTTAATGACATCTAATAGACGTCTATTTGACATCTCATAGGAAACATATCTACGTATTGCAGAAATAAGTTTTTTTTTTTTTTTTGGGAAAAAGCAAGAGGTTCATGAAATATAAGGAATAAAATGATGAACAAAATGGCTAATACTATTGCTAAAAACATTAGCTCTGTTTCAAAACATAGATTACCTCACGTCAGCAACCTAACTGTCATTAAACTGCCTAAATGAGCAATTTGAAACACTACATAGAACGCAACTCCTAATAGTGAAAGGAGAAAAGACTCACAATTGTTTTTAATAGAGTTTGATGTTAGCATGTTGCTATGCTGTGTGGTACTCTAATAACCAAAATACAGAGCACACACAAATACTGGTAAACTAATTCCCAGAATAACTTTTTTTTTTGTTTTTGTTTTTTTGGAAAAAGCAAGTGATGAGCCAAAAGGCTAATACTATAGATAAAAACAAAAAACAAACAAACAAAAAAAAAAACCATTAGCTCTGTTTCAAAACATAGATTACCTTACAACCTCCTAAGGCAACATCTTAACTGTCATGAAACTGTTTAAATGAGCTACTTGAAACACTACATAGGACTACATCACAGTAGTGAAAGGAGACAAGACACAATTGTTTATAATAGAGTTTGATGTTAGCATGTTGCTGTAAATGACAGAGTTGAAACACTCTACATAGAACAAGGGAGACAAGACTCACAATTGTTTTTGAGTTTGATGTTAGCACATTGCTATGCTAACTGTGTGGTACTCTAATAAACAAAATATAGAGCACACACAAATATTGGGTAAAATAGTTCCCAGAATAAGATTTTTTATTTATTTATTTATTTATTTTTTGGGAGGGGGGGGGGGGGGGGGGAGCAAGTGATTCTTGAAAATAAGGAATAATATGATGAGCAAAAAGGTTAATACTATAGCTATCATATATAGCTTAAAAGCTCTGTTTCAAAACAAGTGTCCTAACTTTCATGAAACTGCTTAAATGAGCTAGCTACTTGAAACACTACATAGGCCACTACTCACAGTAGTGAAAGGAGACAAGACACAATTGTGTATAATAGAGTTTGATGTTAGTATGTTGCTATGCTAACTGTGTGGCACTCTATAATCAACAAAATAAAGAGAGCACACAAACACAAGGTAAAATAATTTACAGAATAAGATTTTTTTTTTTTGTTTTTTTTTTGGAAAAAGCAAGTGGTTCATGAAATATAAGGAATAAAATTGATTAACAAAATGGCTAATACTATAGATAAAAAACATTAGCTTTGTTTCAAAACATAGATTACCTTACAACCTCCTAAGGCAGCATCTTAACTGTCATGAAACTGCTTGCTATGCTAACTGTGTGGTACTCACAAAACAAAACAAAATACTAAGCACACACAAATACTGGGTAAACTGCTATGTTTATATCAGACTATGTTTACTGACATGAAGTGTAAGTGTATAAGCACGTTAAGGCAGCACATTAGATTTTGGAACAAAGCAAATGGCTTTTTGAGGTATCTAGGGATTCCCAAAAGAACATTTTATTGCTCAGATTTTGCTCTTTTATTTATCGTATTACATTTTATGAAATTTAATGGATATGTATGCATTTATGGATTTACAGTTTTCTACATAAAATCATCCTTCATGAGGTATAACCAACATTCTCTAAAAATATAACCTTAATATTGAGCAGGCCATGTCAAAGTAGTGAAAATTAATGGTTGAAATCAAACATTGATGCTTGTTATCCCATTTTGAGATCTCTCATTATCAAATTATGAAACTTTAACCTGGATTTCACAGACAGGGTCACATACACACAGAACACACAGAAATTCTGTCACAACGTATCATATGATGTATCATTTTGTTTCTTCTGTGGAAAAAAAAAAAGTTTTTTAACCATCTTTCCTCAGTATATCTTATTTTATGTTGCACAGAAGCAAAAAGTAATGTAACAGTAATGCATTTGCATAGATACACTTTCAGATGAATAAAAATAGACACAAATGAGTCAGTTGTTTACATATTGTATACAATAATGGTATAAAATGAATGTGGATAGCATAGCTCAGACAATTTGGTCTTAAATATGTAAGTTCAAATTGAGATCTCTGACTTCTGATTGCAGACTTTGGTATCTGAACATATTTTGAGAAGTCAGGATCTTTTCTTAAACTGTAGAGGACACAGATGTGAGCCTAAGGGGAAAAATCAGAGAAGCACCGAATGTGCTTTATATGATCTCCATTTAAACCTATAAAACTAATTGAGATCTAATTTAATGTCATTATTATCATAATGCCGTAGGCCAATGCCATAGACAGGTGGATCTGATCAAAACAAGTTATTAAAAATAAATCATTATTTTATGTTATAATAAGCAGTGTGACTTAAAAGTCTCAATAGGACATAATGTCACCGATGTGTTATGAGTAATTCAGAATGTTCTAACAATTGTACTATAAATAAAATAAATACAATCGTTGTTTAATAGTTTCAAATGCAAAATACTGCTGTGAAAACATGCTGCCTCTTTTTGAACACAAAGTTATTTGAAAAGTCTGTTCCTGTTCTGTTGCATTTTCAAATGCCACAGACAGCCTCAAATGACACATAACCACACAAACACACACAAAGGCGAAAAGTTTTCCCTCCAGTTGTCCGACCTACAGTCTCCGCTGTCATTTCCAAAAGTCAATCGCTCCATTTCAGCATTCCAAATGCGCCTTTCATGAATATTGCACACGGAAGTCAATTAAGAGTGAATTATTAATTTGCTAAGTGTCAATATTTAGTAAACAATGATACCGTTGCTGCCTCGAGGAGCTCCCAGAGCAACTCCCTGTCTCTAAATGACTGTTAGTGCTCAGAAATGAAACGGAGAGCGCACACACATGCACACGCTGCGGCGTCTCTTGAGGGGATTAAGCAGGTGGTATACGCTCACAGCAGGAGCACAGCGAGATCTTTCTAAAGGCGAGTGATGTAGACAAGGGTAAGCGGAGTCTAGACTGACTCCAGGAGAATTATAAACATGGAAGAGGGAGTTTTGCATCCTTTTCAGATTTTATGAAAGACCTGTTCTGTCTGCCAGCTTACTTCTCTTGTTGACTTGTACACAGTGTTCTAGGACATGATTTATTTATCAGAATAGCAACAGAAATGGGAGTTATGTGACTTGTTTAGCATTGTTGTGTACACTGTGTGAATGTGAATGAATAGATCATTAGAAAAGATGCACGCTAAAAGTTAGGGGTGCTCCGATTGATCGGCTACCAATCACTATAGGCCGATAATCGCTTTGGGATGTTTGATCAGCGGTCTCTAAAAAGGCCTATCACATAAACTGATCTAAAGCTGATGACGCGCCTGCCGTGAGAGGTTTGTCACGACAGCGGGACCGTCTCAGTCTCTGTCCGGCACGGGTAAAATAATTTTTTAGCCATGACAGCTTACAGGAACCTATTTTTGTAAAATCATACTCAGAATTTAAAAATACTGCAGGACTTTGAGACCACTGTGGACATCTATATATTATTTTTATGAAATAAAGACATTTTATGATATTTACAATATTTCAGTTACACTACACTTCATTACTTTTCTTACTTCTTAACAGTTGGACAAAAAAGGGTTAAAATAGTATACAGATTACATCTACAGTAATTTTATACAACAGAATAATTTTATGAAAATATATCAATAAAACCTAAATCAATGTATTTACAAGGTTTTAATATTTTAACAATTGAAGTGAGATTTTTAATCAAATCTTCCAAACGTACTCGGTTACTTGCGTAACCTCGGTTCCCTGAGATACGGGAACGAGTACTGCGGCGAAAGCCGCTATGGGGAAAACCTGTTTTTCTCCGAAGACTGAAGCACTTTTCAATAACGCAGTTTAACTGCAGGGCTATTGGCCGAGTCAGTGATAACTGAGCAAACCAATAGCCAAGCAGCGGTGCTGCGCACACCTATGGCAAAGCATCCCGCCGAAATTCTGCGTGATCCCGCCAGAATGGGCGGAGTAATCAGCTATAAAAGCCGGTGCTTTGCGGTGTGAATCAGATCCTGTTAAGAAGCGAGGACTGATTCGGTCGCGATAGCGCGGCAGGAACGCAGTACTCGTTCCCGTATCTCAGGGAACCGAGGTTACGCAAGTAACCGAGTACGTTCCCTTTCGATACTTTCACTCGTACTGCGGCGAAAGCCGCTATGGGGAACCAGTATAATCCCGCCGCGCTAGCGAGGACGACAAGCGATTCTAGACATTAGTCTAAAGACTAAGAGGTCAAGACCGATGTCAGTCCAAAGGGCACAGCCTCGGCACTCCTGGAAGGGCTAAGAGCGTGCCTGCATAAGAGTTAAACAGAAAGGATCCGGGACTGGAGGGCCGGGATCTCTAGTTTATAAAATTTAACAAATGTGGACGGAGAGGCCCAACCTGCCGCCTCACATATGTGTGATATGGCTATGCCGCTAGACCACGCCCAGGACGAGGCCACGCCTCTAGTCGAATGGGCTCTGACTCCTAAGGGGCAGGGAAGGCCCAAAGAGGAGTAGGCCAGCATGATAGCCTCTACTATCCACTTGGACAGTCTCTGTTTCGTGACCGAACGTCCCTTGGAGCGGTCTCCGAAACATACGAAAAGCTGCTCCGACTGCCTGAAGGCGGCGGAACGCTCAATATAAGTCCTAAGGGCCCGGACAGGGCAGAGGAGGACTAAGTCCTGGTCTTGCTCTGATGGAGGAAGAGCCAAGAGTGTTATAATTTGGGCTCTGAAAGGAGTCGTTGGTACTTTAGGAATGTACCCTTGTCTTGGCTTCAGGACGACCTTGGAGTCGTTAGGCCCGAATTCCAGACAGGAAGGACTCACTGAGAGCGCCTGTAAGTCACCCACTCGTTTCACCGATGCTAAAGCAAGAAGCAGAGCGGTCTTGAACGTTAAAGGGCGCAGGTCTGCGGACCTAAGCGGTTCGAATGGGGCTCCTTTGAGGGCCCTCAGTACTGTAGGCAGGTCCCAAGAAGGGACCGTGAGGGGACGAGGAGGGTTTAGTCTCCTGGCACCCTTCAGGAATCGAACAACTAGGTTGTTTTTGCCTACTGACTGTGCCGCTATGGGAGCATGAAATGCTGCTATGGCCGCCACATAGACCTTAAGAGTGGAGGGCGAGCGGCCCTTCTCTAACAACTCTTGTAGGAAGGATAGTATCGTAGATACATCGCAAGAGGTAGGATCTGAGTTACGGGCTGCACACCAGGCCGTAAAAACAGACCATTTTAGGCCGTAGAGGCGTCTCGTAGACGGTGCTCTGGCCTGGAAAATAGTGTTTAGGACATTCTCGGGGAGGTCGTCAGGCTCCCGTCGAGAGGCCACACATGGAGGGCCCACAGGTCCGGTCTGGGGTGCCAGATTGTTCCGTTCGCCTGAGAGAGGAGATCTCGTCTCAGGGGGATGGGCCATGGGGCTGCAGACAGTAACTGGGTTAGGTCTGCCAGCCAATGCTGGTTTTTCCACATTGGCGCCACTAACAGAACTTTGTGCGTTCGTTCCCTGATTCGTCTGATGACCTGAGGGATCAGAGCGATCGGGGGAAAGGCATAAAGAAGGTGGCTGGGCCAGTCTTGGGCCAGCGCGTCCTGAGCCCTCGAAAAGAACATTTGGCAGTGAGAGTTGTCTTCTGAGGCAAAGAGGTCTACCTCTGCCCTGCCGAAAACTTCCCATATGACTTGAACCGTCTGAGGGTGGAGCATCCACTCGTCTGAGGGGACGTTGTTCCTGGACAGCATGTCTGCCCCTTGGTTCAGCCTGCCTGGCACATGAGTTGCTCTTAGAGAGAGCAGGTGGACCTGAGCCCATTCCAGAAGATCCTTCACCATGGTGAAGAGGCGTCTGGACGATAAGCCTCCCTGACGATTTATATAGGATACCACTGTCATATTGTCGGTACGGACTAAGACGTGGTGACCCTTCAATTCCGACAGGAAGGTCTGAAGGCCTAAACATACTGCTAGCATCTCTAGGCAGTTGATGTGAAGGCTTCTCTGCTCTTCCGACCATAGGCCGGAGGCTGGACTGCCATCGCACAGTGCCCCCCAACCCAAGTTGGAGGCATCTGTCGTGACCACCTTCCGTCTGGAAATCGTCCCCAGGGAAACGCCCTTCCTCAGCCACTGAGATTCTTCCCAAGGGGCGAGAGCTGCCATGCAGGCTCGATCCACCTTGATACGGAGGTGTCCTTGACACCAAGCATGGGCTGGAACTTTTGGTCTTAGCCAATACTGGAGGGGGCGCATGCGTAGCAGGCCCAACTGAAGTACTGGGGATGCTGCTGCCATGAGGCCAAGCATCCTTTGAAAGACCTTTAGGGGGCGAGAGGCTCCTATGGTGAAGGAGGCCGCGAGCTGCTGGATAGTCCGAGCTCTGCTCGGTGAGACTGTCGCCGTCATATGGGCGGAGTCCAGAACTGTCCCCAGAAAGGCAATTTGCCTGCTGGGGAACAGCGCGCTCTTGGCAAAGTTGACCCTGAGACCTAGGCACTGCAGGTGGCTGAGGAGAAGGGTTCTGTGTTGTAATAGCTCGGTCTCGGACTGGGCCAGAAGGAGCCAGTCGTCGAGGTAGTTCAGGATGCGGATTCCCTTCCGTCTGAGGGGGGAGAGTGCCGCATCCATGCACTTGGAAAAAGTGCGGGGAGCTAGAGACAGTCCGAACGGAAGGACTGTATACTGATAAGCCACACCCTCGAAGGCGAATCTCAAGAATGGCCTGTGATGAGGGGCAATCTGGATGTGAAAATAAGCATCTTTCAGATCCAGCGAACAAAACCAGTCCCCTAGGCGAACTTGCGAGAGGATCTGTTTTGTTGTGATCATTCTGAATGGCCGTCTCATGAGGGCGCGATTCAGACATCTGAGATCTAGAATGGGTCTGAGACCACCATCCTTTTTGGGCACCAGGAAGTAGCGGCTGTAGAAGCCGGACTCGCGATGGGCTGGGGAAACGGTTTCCACGGCTCCTTTCACCAGCAGTCTGCGAACTTCGGTGCGTAGGACATCTCTGTTCTCGCTCCGAACCACAGTGTGGATGACGCCGCCGAACCGCGGGGGGCGGCGGGCGAATTGGAGCGAGTAACCTCGAGTTACGATGTCCAGGACCCATTTTGACACTCCGGGGATGGCCTGCCAGGCCTCGACCCGAGTGGCGAGGGGCGTAATGAGATCGGAAGGGGAACCCCGATCTTCTATTGAGATCAATGGAAGAGGAATTTTGCTTTCTTTTTGAATTTGTTTGTGAATGTTTATTTGGCTTGCCATAATAATGGCATTTTGTGTCGGCGCGCCTGTAGCGGACCTGGGTGACACACTGAGCTTCACAAACTTGCCGGCCTCTGCATCCAGAACTGAACGGGATGGCAAGAGGTTCAAACGAGGCAGCTTGGGGGCGGGTCCGGCCGTGGCGGGACCTGGGCCCCTCCTCTTCCTGTCTCCTAACTATGAAGACGCTGGAGGCGCAGGGTCCAGCGCTATCTTGGGCCTGGGTCCCTGACGCTTCGGAAAAGGATAGCGTCTGGCGGAGCGTGAACGCTGGCGAGGTTCAGGCTTCGACGCCGCAGCAGGCGGAGGCGGGGCGGACTTAGGGGGCTGTGAAGACGGCGCCGTTCTGGGGCGACTTGAAACAGCCACTGAACTGGAGCTTGAGCGCTTGGGCAGGAAGTGCCGCATCGCCTGGGACGACTTCTGTGCTGCAGTGAAACGCTCAGCGAAGCCCTCGACTGCAGGTCCAAAAAGGCCGGTGGGGGACACTGGAGAATCAAGGAAGGGGACTTTATCCGCATCTTTGATTTCCGTGAGATTGAGCCACAGATGTCGCTCAAGCACCACCAGGCTTGCCATGGATCTGCCGATCGCCTGTGCTGTCATCTTAGTCGCCCTGAGGGCGAGGTCGGTGGCGCTCCTGAGGTCCTTGAAGGAGGACTGATCTGGTCCAGACTCGTCCAGAGCACGGAGGAGTTTGGCCTGATAAACTTGGAGCACGGCCATCGAGTGCAGAGCGGAGGCTGCCTGACCGGCCGAGGCGTAGGCGCGACCAGCCAGTGCAGAAGTGGTTCTGCACGGTTTTGAGGGATGAGCCACCTTCGCCTTCCATCCAATGGCCGTGGGCGGGCAGAGATGCGCGGCCACTGACTCATCCAGGGGAGGCAGTTTGTCGTACCCTTTCTCTTCGGCACCGTCAACGGAGGAGAGTGCTGAGGAAGAGGAGGGGCGGATGCGCGCCGAGTAGGGGGCGCGCCACGACTTGGTGATCTCCTCGTGAACTTCTGGAAAGAATGGTGAGGCTCTCTGACTAGGGGCCTGCCGGCGCCCAGGCAGGAACCATTCATCCAGGCGGCTGCGAGATGGTTCCTCAGGCGGAGACCACTCCAAATCCAGCTCTTCAACAGCCTTAGAGAGGATGCGGAAGAGCTCAGCATCCATTCCTGAGGCGGCGGCGCTGGTGTCCTTAGACGGCGGGGGGGCGGGGTCATGCGACGAGCCCGACATCTCCTCCGCGTCGGAAGCAGCCAATGACATGCTGTCATCAAGCGCCTCATCATCGCTGCCGCCGAAAGAGACCAGGTCGCACGCATGAGCCGAGGGACGCTGGTCGGGGCGCGAGAAGAGGACGGGCGAACTCTCTCTCTGTGGCGAGGGCGAGGCACGCGGGGGCTGAGCCGGCGTGAGCTCGCTCGCAGCCGAGCGCTGAGGCTCTCTGCCCCGCTGCTTTTTCCTCACAGGCTCCTGGGAGGAAGAAAGCGGGGGGGCGCGAGAGGCGGGATCACGCTCTGAAAAGAGCGCTACCCGTGAGCGCAGAGAGGCGAGACTCATATCCTCGCAATGAGGACATTCCGTCTCTGTGAGCGCAGCTTCAGCGTGGGCGGCGCCCAAGCATAAAGCGCACTCGCCGTGACCGTCAGCGGATTGCAGCAGAGCGCTGCAAGAGTGACAGCGACGGCGCGGCATTTGTAACAACGCCGGAGCTCTTTTAGTGGAAAATGCTCTTTGTGGCGAACCGGATAGCTGCAGGGAACGGGACCGTCTGCTGAGTCGCGAAGCGGCGAGGCAGAAGCCGAGCAGGAAGTCTCGTCGTCCGCTGCGAGAGCCTGTTCAACGGAGCGCCGTCAGAAGAGCCGTCTAGATGAGCCGTCTAGAAGAGCTTGCGAAAAGGCTTGTCTTGAGCGAAGATCAGAAGTCCGTCGCTGAAGAAAAAGGATCTGATTCACACCGCAAAGCACCGGCTTTTATAGCTGATTACTCCGCCCATTCTGGCGGGATCACGCAGAATTTCGGCGGGATGCTTTGCCATAGGTGTGCGCAGCACCGCTGCTTGGCTATTGGTTTGCTCAGTTATCACTGACTCGGCCAATAGCCCTGCAGTTAAACTGCGTTATTGAAAAGTGCTTCAGTCTTCGGAGAAAAACAGGTTTTCCCCATAGCGGCTTTCGCCGCAGTACGAGTGAAAGTATCGAAAGGGAACAGAATTTTTCGGCTTTCCTTGCAGGACACAAATTGTTGAGCAATTTTTTCTCTCTACTTGATCAAGTTTTTCAAGTAGACACACATTGAAGAATTAAAAGACTAAAATTTGATAAAGTATGATAAGATATTCAGCGCAAAACAAATTTGATTTATTGTGAAAGGATAATTTTACTCCGGTTATGTCTCATTTAACGGACGCTTTTCTCCAAAGCGACAACTAGGAGAGCATTTAACACACGCTGAATCAGGTGCGACGTGACGAGGTCCATACTGGTTCTGTTGTCTTTTGACGTAAGTTAAATTATAAAATGAAAACTTTATCGTGTGATTCGTGTCATCGTGACATACTGTAAAAAATACTTACAGTGTGTGTTTCAGGGTTCCCACGGGTCATGGAATTTCTGGAATATCATGGAATTTTAAAAGGTCTATTCCAGACATTGAAAGTCAGGGAATTTTAAATTTATTTTGTCCAAGTCATGGAATATCAGGGATTTTTGTTTTTTGTTTTATGTTGTTTCATGCATTTTGCCTGTTGTTATGGTTAGGTTATGGTTATGAAAGCCTAAAAAATAATTTAAAATAAATTAATTTCTGTAGAAATAGTACAGAAAAATTTCAAAGCGCATTTAACGGGTAAAAGACAAACAAAACAAAAAAGTGGTGTATATTTGTGTTTTGCACGTCTGTGGTCAAGTAAATAAAGCTTGTAAATGGATGGATCCGTTCATTATAGGTCATGGAAATTCATCTTTTTAGTCAGTGAAAGTCAGGGAAAATTCAGGGAAATTGACATTTGGCTTAGAGTGGGAACCCTGGTGTTTGAAAAAAGGATGAAATCGTCCTCTGCTTTTTTCTGTGGTGCATTTTATCCCACATGGCCAAGTGAATGAACAAACAAAAATTTGCAAGAGTATACACCCAAGAGATTATTTGCTCTGTGATTGGCTGAATGTTAGTTCACTCAAATATAAGTAACAAATCAGAGAACATGGGCGGAAATATTGGCGCTGGGCCAAAAAAGTGGGGGGACAGTATCACCTGTTTCTAATAGTGCGGGGGACGTGTCCCCCCTGTCCCCCCTGGTTGCTACGCCCCTGGCTGATGGTGAGGTACAATTCATATTTCTTCATTAAATAACATAAAAAGGTAATTTGAAAACCTTATATGAGCTGTAATTTCACAAACAGCTCGAATGACCGCGCGCTCTTTCTCTTTGCAAAGTGCGCAAATGGCTTCCAATCACCACATCGCGTCTGACTATAACGCTGCACAGTTGTCGCATCATCGCTAAAGTTTATGAATTGCATTTCTTTTAAATTATTTCCAGTGTTTAACCATTAACCGCGCACTCTCCTGAATACTGACCGCTTATGTGCATTCAAAGCGCACACACAACGCCAGGTTCACATAACTCCATTAGCAGTGTGTATTTTTTCCCCAAGCTCATGTTAACAGATTAAAGCATTCAGGCTGCACACGGTTGCGGTCTGGCAGTGAGTTTAAGGAGCAGTGCGTCAGAGATCGTTTCCGCACCGAGTCTGCGCTGCACGTGCAGAATTAGAGACAGCGCGTTGTTTGCGGTAAATATGAACAAGAATTGACACGAAAACATCATATTTACACCATAAATGCATATAAATAAAGTCTGCTGTGTTTCACAGTTAACACATGTTGGTTTTTGGCTAGATTTAAAGGAAAGGAGCACTTTTAGATAAGGCAATTATAGATGGCACTAGGTAGGAAAACTAAGAAAAGAACAAAAAAAAAAAAGTAGTTTAAGTGTTTTGCCACTTGCTTGAGCAACTTAATATATAAATCTAGAAGTAAATGCAAAAGTAAAAAGCACTGAATAATGTGTTGCTTATATTTATTGAATTTAAACATGAAAGATTACTGTACTGTTTTATTGTACTGTGTAATGAAAGAATCACAATGCTGAAAAAGCCTTTTCAGTAACAATGTTTGTTAAATGTGTTTGTGGAAATCAGGCTTGTGCTGTGTGTAAGCTATAGTGCAATAGTTGCACAATTCTAAAAACAAAAATGCACTGCATGATCAAACATTTAGGTGAAATAAATATATATTTTTGAAAATGTCGAGAAAAAAAAAAAAAAAAAAAAACCTCCATCCCTCAAATTAATAACTCTGCTCTCACAGAGACAACTAAGCGGTGAATTCCCCTATTTTCAGAGAAAAACAAAACAAAAACAATTGAGGCCCTGAATAAATGTCTAAAAATCCTGATTGGAGCATCACTATAAATAATTCTACATTATAAAAAGAAGGCTTTAAAATGATTGGTATCGGTGATCGGATCGGCAGATACTGCTTCCTGTGATCGGTGATCAGTGATCGGCCTCAAAAATCCTGATCGGAGCACCCCTACTAAACGTATTAAGAAGTACCATGTTATCATGTTTTGTATTCTAATGGAGACATGTAGGACTACCATCATACATGTACCATGTTTTATTACTTCAGTTCTGACTAGTTGTTTTCCTACACACACTAGCTTCATATCACTCTGTAGTCTTTTTATTCTCAAATACCATTCTGGTAACACTTTAGTACAGAGTGTTTTCACAACAGGTCATCAAGTGGCCATATTGGCGGCACTGAATGTGAACAGAGCCACTGAACTGAACAGAACTTGCAAATTTAGCTGATTATTGATGCTGGAAATGGTCAATTATTGTCGTGTTTTGGCCTGCACTAATCGGTCAGACCAGCAACAAACCAAACATTTGGACTACTATAGACTGCAAAAAGTTACAACAAATCAAGGAGAAATGTGCTAGAAAAATGTCTGAGGAAAAAAAGGCATTTGTGGCCTTGCCCAAACTGAACCAGGATTTTCAGGGCAAAAATATTGACAACATTTATGTTTTTTTTTTTGTTTGTTTTTGTTTTTTAATCCTTTCCGGTCAGGTAGGTGGAATATTAGGCTAATATCTTAATTAATACTGCTCATACATATATTTACCACCTATTAACTTCAGTCTGTAAAAATACAATGCCCTTTCCTGCTTACTAAATCCTTCTTGATATAATTTAGGACAGGGCTGCCCAACCCTGTTCCTGGAGATCTACCATCCTACCAAGTTCAGCTCCAACCCTGAATAAACACACCTGAACCAGCTAATTAATCTCTTAGGTAGTGCTTGATAATTACAGACAGCTGTGTTGGAGCAGGGCTGGAACTAAAGTCTGGAGGTAGATCTCCAGGAACAGGTTTGGGCACCACTGATTTAGGAACTTTATAGACATCATAAATTATACATCCGAGTATCGCCAAACTGTGATGCAAGTAGCCAATTCTCTCTATTAACTAGTTGATTATTAGCATGCCTATTATTAACATATTGGCTGTTTATTAGTACTTACAAAGCGCACATTCTGCATGAGTATATTATAGGTTTATAAGGATTACATCCCTAATCCTAACCAATACCTACACATAACAACTACTTTTCTAACTATTAATAAGCAGCAAATTAGGACTTTATTGAGACAAAAGTCATAGTTAATGGTTTGTTAAAAGTGAGAATTATTTAAAATAAAGTGTGACCACTATTTGACATCTATCTACAGTGCCTTGCGAAAGTATTCATACCCTGCATTTGTTTTTTCCTCATTTTTGTTATGTTTGCTTTAAATTACTTTTTTCCCACATCAATCTACACTCTATACACCATAATGGCAAAGCAAAAAACACGTTTTTAACATCTCTGCAAATTTATGTTAAAAAAAAAGAAATACAATTATTCTGTTGCATAAGTATTCATACCTTTACCTGGGACAGTTGAAATTTAGCTCAGGAGCATTCATATTGCTTGTAGATGTTACTACACTTCGAGTGAAGTTAACCTGTGGCAAATTCAATTGAATGGGTATGATTTGCACAGGCACACATGTCTGAAAATGTAAGGTAAAAAAAAAAAAAGCCTATAGAGCTCAGAGACAGGATTGCATCAAGCCCCACATCTGGGGAAGAGTTCAGAAAAAATTCTGCTGCATTGAAGGTTCACAGAAGCATGTAGTCTCTGTTAACTTCAATGAAAGAAGTTTGAAACAACCAGGACTCTTCCTGGACCAATTTGTAGACAATGACCTTGGTTAGAGTGGTGACCAAGAACCTGATGGTCACTCTGTTCAGTGAAGATAAATTAAAACACTTTAAGAATTGCATGATGGAGTTGACTAATGAAATCTCTGGTGTGGCGGCATTTGTAGACTGGTTTAAGATTTAGTTTTTAGCTAAAGATTTAGTTTTTTGCATGCACAGTCTAAAAATGTATTGTTTGTTGCTGATTGGCTCTTTTAATTGAAAGGTCGTACATTTCAGCTGCCATACTAAGCAGCTATTTCTCCCATTCATTTCTCTCCAAGTGGTCTAGCGTCTCCTCCCCCTTATACTGTCTTCAGTGAAACTCTGACATATGCAGTACTCCAAAAATGATTACTCCTCATCTTTCAGACTTTCTCTCTCTCTCTCTCTCTCTCTCTCTCTCTCACTTGTGTTTGAGGTGCATGAAAGGCCATAATCATAGATGTCACACCCACACGCACACAAGGCTAAAGATTATGCGTCTCTTTTGGGAATATTATAATGCTGGTAATAACACAGACAATGATGATGATAATTTTACAATGTCAGTCACTTTTTTTGACAGGGCTGGATGAATATTTGGAGCTTATGTTCTGCGAAAGTTTCTGAAAGAGTTGGAGCAAGAAGTGCAATTTGTGTGGCAAGTGTGAGCTTTGAAGTTTATGCTTTTTTAAAAGTGGTAGACAGCCAGAGGCGCAAGAGAGAAAGGTTTGCGAATCTCTTCTCTACGGATCTTGCTGTGAGGTCCCTCTGAGAAGTCTTGATGATACTTAATGGTGATTGGAGCCAGAGATAAAACACACACACACACACACACACAGAGGGCTCCTGATGTCTGGAGCCAGAAGCTTCACGTCACAGTTCACCTGCACTATAATCTAACCCATTTCAATGTGTGTTTTAGCAGCCGTGACATATTGAGAGCACTGCGTTAGACTTTCCGTCTGAGCTGCCAATCATCCTCGGAGCCAATCACCATCATGTAAAGTGTTTTTTGGCCAGAGGCTGTTTTTATCCATGAAATTTTACCTGTTTCAGACAATTAGATCGCAGGTATGGGAATGTTAGACACGCATTGTCTAATCACGTTTCTGGGCTATACATTTACAATGATGCGATCAAAATGTCTAGTCTGTCCATTTAACCAAAAAATAGCCATTATCGCCAAAGGAGAAATGGATAGTGGCAATGACTGAGAGGTAAAAAAAAAAAAAAAAAAGGAAATAAAGGCTGTTTATATCAGCCGTCTGCAATCGAGTCGGCCCTTTCAGGAAGTTTTCCAGGTGGTTTGAAAGACTAGAAGAACTAAGCAGAGCTCTTACCTGGAGCGATAGCATTCGAGAGAGGCACTTTCACTCACCGGTTTCAGCTTGCGGTGTGTGGAGATTTGACTGAGAGATATGCAGAGAACAAATCTGCCTTTTAGTTGGCTGGAGGGGAAGGGAAGGGGATTTCGAGACATGCTCGGATAAGAAAAGGTTGTGATATGCGACAGTGAGTTTCTGGCTGTGTGAGCTGTGCACTCTTGATGGTTGTAAAGTAGGTTTGATTTACAAGCCTGATATACAAATGTGTACTTCGCCAAACACACACGCAATTATGTGACTCTGAAGTATGTTCTCATATGTTTCTCTCTGTTTTCTTGTTCAACACAAGTTATTTATGTTCTGTGTCATTATTGTGGCAGCCATAACTGCAGTAATCATGAGCATATCATGTTAGGGAGGAGGATGTTATGATGGTATATACTCTGCAATGGGAGAAATGTGTGCAACAGTCAGGTTCTAGAAGAAAAAAATCATTCATTTGTTTCATAGAGAAATTAATATAAAAAAGAAAAATCTCTATAAACTAGCATTTATAAAAAAAAAAAAATTAATTACCTGTTTTTTGTCCTCAAATATGATTGGCTGATAAGAGTGTGATATTCGAGTAATTGCAGAACTCCAACCATTTCACCATTTGTATCACTCTATTTGACGTTTTCATCACTTGTCATGGCAGATGCCCAAATCCGCTATAATTTGAAAAATAATACTGTTTTTGTGTCACAGAATGTAGTTTTAAGAGTTTGTTTAGGCAAGAATGTACTTGTACAAATAGACATTATCTTTTTTAACAAACTGCAAACCATCTAGGTTAAAAAAAGATAACATCTATTTGAAAATTTGCTTTGTCGTTTTTGGAGATGTGAACTCTGTCCGTTCAGTGCTCATGAACATACCAAGAGCAGCCTCACCTCAGCCAGTTCTTCTGGAATTTGCTGCTGGCTCTGATGTCTCTACAGTGGTTAAACATGAGATATAATTTGTTTTAGGTAAATCTATCGGGAACTCTTTTGTCTCATTAATCTATTATTTGTTCCAGAGCAAATAGTTTTGGCTAAGGGCAAAATCTCATCACGTTGTATTTTATGTAACTTCAGTGCTGTCTTCGTACTTTTGACTAAATTGAATTAACTGAATTACCTACAGTGTTTGTGTAAGAAAAATATCCACATGTACAACTATATAAATCATAATCTCTAGCTTCCGATAATTGTCGTACACGCAGTCACGACAAAGTGGCGTTTCAGCAAATGACGTAGGATGTAGGTGTAGCGTAAACTCTAGTGAGAATATGCTAGTTTTGTAAAAGAACCTGTTTATGGCAAAGGAAAACCAGTCTCCGCTTGGCTTACGTCGGAATCTTTCGACACTTTTCTTTACAAATCCAGTGTTTTGTTTTGTTCTCATAAACTGCATTTCCGCACTTGTCACTGTGTTTGCCTACGCCATCAGCTGGAACGTCACTCTCTTGTGAATGCATGAATGAAGCTAGAGATTATGGTTTATAAAGTTTTACCTATGGATATTTTCTTACAAAAAAGCATTGATTCACTTCAAAAGGCCTTTATTAAACCGCTAAAGCCGTGTGGAGCACTATTTATGATGGATGGATGCACTTTATTGGACTTCAGAAATCTTAGAAGAGCTTGTGGTTTTTTTTTGTATTTTGTTTGGTTGTCTTATATATCGTAATTATTACTTTTGAGTACATTGCCACCTTGAGAATCAAATTGCCGCTGACGGGGTCAGACGTATTCTCTCTCGCTCTGCTAGCGAGAACCTGAGTGAAGGGGAGATACATGTGTCCAAAGAATCACTTTGTGCTCTGTGTTTCTGCAGAATAAAAAAAAAAACACTAAGACCTCCATCATCAACATTGTCTTTATTGAATAAACCACAACCAGAGTAACACCGCTACTCTTGGAAGACATAGAAGAGAATATATATAGAATATAACTCTGATTGTATTTGTCTGAAAGAAGAAATACACATAGGATAGCTTGAGGGTGAGTAAATCATGGGCTAATTATTATTCTTTTTTTTTTACAAAGATGTAATGCTGTCAGATGTATTGTTATGATTCTTATCATAGCTGACTTTTTGAAATCAAATGAATTGGTTATTCCCCAGCAAATCTAACCATATAATTATATATTCTGTTACAGTGATATAAAAATACTCATACTGTGATTTGAGATTTTGGTAATACCGCATAGTGCACACAGTCTTCTCACCTCATTAATATAAAACAATTACAATAAAAATACGCGGCCCCTTGAGGCTGACAGCATCCTGCTTTTAGTCTCCAGAATTGAGTAGTTCTGCCTTAGCATATTATTTTTATTTCTCACTGCTTTACTTAATGATATTTGCACAGACCCCGGTGTTTCGACAATCATTTCTCTTTCTCTCATTCTCTACCCACCATCCCTCCCTCCTAAGGCCAATTAGTCAACTTAAAATGTCTCCATTTCTCATTTTAGTGTGCAGTGATCAGGATAATAAGAATTAATAAGCCATTCACATTGCACTCAATAGAGAACGTACGCCTCTCATCCGGCGAGAGCCGGCTGCCGAGATCCGCACCAGAGATCAACACAATGCTCGTCTCGTTAAAGGGGTCAAGAGTGTACACACATACACACACGCTAATTTGTTCACAATTTACATAGTCATTATGCAGCTGATATCTCCCAGTCGATTATGTTGCTTATCATTCGGTTTATTTACATGTTCTGTCTTCGTGGCTTCTGGGAATCAGACGACAAGATGACTGCTTTAAAAGGCTTTGTCCTTCATTTTGATAGACCTTGAAATTTGGTCAGCAGTTTGATTAATGACTGGAAAATCCCATATTGGAATGATTTTGGCAGTGTTTGAATAAAGAACAGCTTTTGTTTTGGCATATTCTCTGATTCTGAGGCAGTCAGAAAATCTTCTTTGTTCGTAAGTAGTCAGATGCTTTTATCCAAACAGCACTTATTACATTAAGTATACATTTATTATGTAGTTTGCCTAAAAATACTTACTGAATATAATATTTTGAAAAATGTCTCAGTGTTTGTGTGCCTATAACTCACAAACTATTAAAGATATCGCAATATGTTTTTAGATTTTAGTATACAAAGTGACTAACATTTGAAAATGGGTAATAATCAACAATCTAGACATGGAGCCTCATTGGGCTCCCCATATCTCTGGGACTGAATGATGTGGGCCCTTAAAAATAAAGATTCCAAAGGAAATGTTTATTAAGAACTAGGATCTAAAATCATATTATGATATCTATAATACTTTTTGAGTTGTGGGTGCAAAATCCTTGGGAAAATAATATTTATGGCACTCGGACAGGCATGTTCAATGCAGTTGTCTTAACAGAAGGAAACAAGATACATTTCTAGTTTCAACATTATTTTTTCTTCAAACATTCCCCTTTAAAAGAAAAGAAGTATCGTGTTTTTGCAAAGTGACCCACATTTCATTTTTGACCACTGAAAATGTGTACATTTAAACAATTTACTTTAGGAGCCATATTGAAATTCCAATATCTCTGGAACTGAACCATAAAAGGGCCTTAAAAATTAAGAAGCCAAAAGGTTTGTTAAGGCCAGATATTTAAAAGGACATTAAGATATCTTTAATACTTCTTGAGTTACAGGCATGCAAACTTTTTTGAACGGTCACCATTGGCACATACTGTAATGAAGACTGCTAAAGTCAACTGATCTTACCTATAGACCTACTGTACCATCCTCTGTGTAAAAATAACACCTTTCATCATCAACATCTGCCATCTTTCTGAAGTATTTTTTTTACCCCTCTGGAATTTGACTCTGAATCTCAGGTGGAAATTGCCATTTTGATCCCCTCTACAAAATAGTTGATTACTCAGTTAATATTTATCCATGAGATTTAATATTTTGGCTTTCATCACCATACATACAGCGGGGAAAATAAGTATTTGACACATCAGCATTTTTATCAGTAAGGGGATTTCTAAGTGGGCTATTGACACAAAATTTCCACCAGATGTAGCCATCAAGCCAAATATTGAATTCATACAAAGAGATCAGAACATTTAAGTATACAAGTTGAGTCATAATAAATAAAGTGAAATGACACAGGGAATAAGTATTGAACACATGAAGATAACAAGGTGCAAAATGGCATAGAAAGCCAGGAGATCACTTGAAATCTGTCAGTATTGAGAGAGAAACCCTGCCCCCTATCAGTTCTAATTGATATCAGCTGCTTTAGTCCTAATTGATGGCCTATAAAGGCTTCTCATTACCCAGGAGGCACACAGGAAAGACTTCATGATGGGTAAAAGCAAAGCACTCTCTCAAGATCTTCGTAATCTTATCCTTGAAAAGCATTTTGATGGGAATGGTTATAGGCGCATTTCCAGAATGCTGGGGCCATTATCCAGAAATGGAAAGAGCATCAGTTCACCATAAACCGGCCACGATCAGGTGCTCCACATAAGATCCCTGTCTGAGGAGTCCAAAGAATAATCAGGAGAGTTCTCCAAGAGCCAAGAACCACTCGGGCAGAACTTCAGGAATACTCCATACAAGGTTCATCTAGAAGCTGTAATCACCAACAAAGGCTTTTCTACAAAGTATTAAATAAAGTGTGTTCAATACTTATTCCCTGTGTCATTTCACTTTATTTATTATGACTCAACTTGTATACTTAAATGTTCTGATTTCTTTGTATGAATTCAATATTTGGCTTGATGGCTACATCTGGTGGAAATTTTGTGTCAATAGCCCACTTAGAAATCCCCTTACTGATAAAAATGCTGATGTGTCAAATACTTATTTTCCCCGCTGTATCCAGAGAGAAAAAAAAAAAAAAAAAAATATTAGCAAAATCAAAAATTTGGTACAGGGAATTGACACGGAATAACAAAAAGTCATACAGATTTGAGACAACATTAGCGTGATAAATGATAATAGTATTTTCAATTTTGGGTGAACTATGCTAAGGGTATTGATCAAAAGCTCAGGTGATGGTTCAGAGAGAAACTCTTATGAAGCTCAAACCTACAACTTTTTGGATTGTAGACCAGGTCTTTAAGTGTAAAACTGTACGAATGCACATGTAAAGTAGAGAGGAAAATGAAGTGCAAAAGGTTTGCTAACAATCAAAACAGCGAATAAATCTGATGGAGGTTTTTGAAAGCACTACATTTTCAATGCATCACCCTGAAGTCAGGATGCCGAGCCCTGGCAGTGAACTTTCATGTTGGCTGATGGTCGTGCCGCGCTACATTACAGCTGACGTGCATCTCTTTCCTCTTGAGCTTTTGATGAAACATCCTCTTCATTTCTCTCCTCTCTTCTGCTCGAGTGTGAAAGTTGTGAGCTCGTCTCTAGCCTGATAAAAATAACATCCACAGAAGCCTGAAGAAGCTCGACCATCTGTTGCTGTGATCTCAGTCTTCTTTCTTACACTCCTTCCCCTCTTTTGTCTGTCGTTCTCTCTCATTTTCTTCTCTACTCATCCCTCTTTCTGACTGACAGCAATTCACAATAGGAATAGAACTCAGTTTGACAAGTTAAACTGTGTTGATTAATTAGAGCTGATTTGTTTTTATGATTAATTGTTTGTTATACAAAGAATAGTTCTGGTCTTAGATGCTTATTGGTTAATACGCTGTTCCAGTCATGCTAGAATTAAGCAATATCAAACAGGCAAGAACACTGTCAACACACCATGAGGCTGTAGTGTGATATTGCTTGTTTAAAACAATAAGAAGACAACATCTATTAACTGAAATTTCAGACCAAATTTGGGGCAGATTGAAATGCCACAAAAATAGTGAAACAACTGCCATCACACTATATGAGGACATTTGATAAAACTGTAATTTTAGGAAATTGTGAAAGAAATACATTACTATTGTACAGTACAATACTTCTCAATAATAATAGTAAAATAATTATTTAAATGTTTTTCAAGGAACATGACACTTATTTTTTATTCTGTATTGTAACTTTTGCCCCGCAAAAAAAAAAAAAAAATATATATATATATATATATATATTTATATATATATATATTTTTTTTTTTGTAGCAATAAACAAAAATACATTGTATTATCGATTTTTCTTTTATGCCAAAAAATCATTAGGATATTAAGTAAAGATCATGTTACATGAAGATATTTTGTACATTTTGTAATGGAAATATACCAGAATATGCATAATAATCCAGTCATATGCATTGCTAAGAACTTCATTTGGACAACTGTAAAGGTGATTTTCTCAGTATTTCTCAGTATTTAGATTTTTTTACGACCACTTTAGATTTCAGATTTTCAAATAGTTCTATCGCAGCCAAATATTGTCATATCCTAACAAACCATATATGTATGGAAAGCTGGTTTCAGATGATGTATACATCTCAATGTAAAAAATTCCCTTATGAATGGGAATAAAAAAACAGAATTTGGAAAAAAAATTAAGACATCCCATAGATAATAAGGACTATATATATATATATATATATATATATATATATATATATATATATATATATATATATATATACAGGGGTTGGACAATGAAACTGAAACACTGGCCAATATAGTGTTGGAGGTTTCATGGCTATATTTGTGCAGCCTGGTGGCCAATCTTCACTTATTGCACATTCCACCAGTAAGAGCAAAGTGTGAAGGTTGACTGTTGCACCCAACAGTTCAGACATTGTACCCCAAAGGTGGTGCCATGTATAAGGATGATAATGCACTAATACACACAGCAAGACTGGTGACAGAGAGGTTTGATGAACATGAACGTAAAGTTGAACATCTTCCATGGACTTCACAGTCACTAGATCTAAATATTATTGAGGCATGTTTTGGAGGAGCGAGTCAGGAAACGTTTTCCTACACCAGAATCACATAGTGACCTGGCCACTGTTCTATAAAGGGAATGGCTCAAAATCCCTCTGGCTACTGTGCATGACATGTATTTGTCAATCCCAAAACGAAATGATGCTGTATTGGCCACAAAAGGAGGCCCAACACCATACTAACTGTGGTCTAAAACCAAGAGTTTCAGTTTCATTGTCCAACCCCTGTATATATATATATATATATATATATAGGATCAAGCTTCACAAAAAGTGAAACATTACAGTGATGTGCTTGTCGCCCAATATTAATGTATCCCAACAATTTGACATATAGCTAAACAACTGAAACACAGAAAGCACTGGCATGAAACACACAAACCACTGGTATGTGGTCAATTGTACTTAACAAGAGAGCTCTCTAATGAAGCCCCCTCAAAAAAACAACTAGGGTTAATCTATAAATACATCTTGTCCGAGATTTGTTTTTTTCCACTGTACCTAAAGCACTGTAGTTTTCAGCTGTGAGTATGGTAGTTGTAGCGAACATAGCTGTACTAAGAGTGCCCAGTATGATAGTTTCACCTCTTCCAAGCGTGCACACATGCTGTCGTGTAGGGCGCTGGGAGGAATGCATCTGTCAGCATTAACAGGATCACAGACAGCCTGGAGGAGGATGCAGGAGAAAAGAGAGTGTTTATTTCCTCCATGTTGCCATGCACACAAGCTCCATGACGACGGGAGTGGGCGGCTTGCTAGCTGCTGGCCGCTGAACTCTCAGACTGCAGCATCTTCTCTTCTGACATCTACCCCGATCCCTCGCTTTCTGCTCTTTTCTCGCTCTCTCATCTCTTCTACGGCAGCAGTTCTCTTTCTTGTCATGTTCTAGATGGACAGTGCTTGAGTGTTAGGGAGTATGTGTGTATGTACGGTATGTGTATATGTGTGTGTATAGGGCTGGGTAAAAAAAAAAAATAGATTTCTCAATTTTAATCGATTCTCATTTTTACAAAATCCCAAGAATCAATTAGTCTAGCCTGTTTACAGTTAATAAATAGAACATTGTAGAGCACTTCTCATCCAATAAATCGTAATAAGCTTTGTGCTTTGTTACTTTTGTTATGAAGCAAAGTCCCAGATTTTAAATTCTGTCCATTTTATTAAGGTATTCAAACAATAAATGCCATCTTGGCGCTGTTTAATGTGGAGTGACAGATCGCTGTAGTGCCTCAGTTCAGGAGAGAGGCAGTGAGAAGCACACTTAAACTGATCGTCTCACTGTTTTAATACCAGTTTTAGCACAAAATAAACATGAATGAACATCTGAAGTTATGTTAAAATATAGTACAACTTAGCGAAATCTGCATCCTGTCTCATGTAATCGTTCAATTAGCGCTTCAACTGCGGAAAGACGTCAATATAACAGCTTGTAAACAGTGCAATGTAATGTTACATTTACCTCAGAAAACAAAAAACATATTTGGTGATAGGGTGAGTGATAATGACAAAAAATTGTATCTCTAAATTTTCTGGAATTTTGTCGATAGTGATATATCGTTATAATTAGGCAAAATGTGGTCAAGCATGTTATTGTGCTGGTATTTTATTCAATAGTGATATTTGAAATAATTTTACAGGGAAACAAGAAATAACCTAAAATAAAATAAACCTAAAAAAAAAATCACTTCATGAGTGAGTCATTGAGTCATTCATTCAACAGATTCGATTCGGCTGATTGATTCAGTAACCAACACCACACTGTTTTGCTCAGAGACGTAAAACAGTTATGCTGTGGCTTTGTTTAAAACTATAGAGCAAAAACAGGAACTAAAATGTCTAAAATGGTAAGTCAATTAATATTAAGTCCTTATTTATTGGACTGTTTTATAAAATCAATATCAATATTTGCAATCATGCTAATATTTGGAGAAAAAACTGTACTCTTTGTGTGATATTAAGTATATCAGTTTATATAAATATAAAAGACCTATAAAAGTCATACGGGGGCATATTTGCCTCCATATCTTGAATTTTGTGGAAATTATAAATGTATTTTAATAAACAATTTGTTGACTTTAAAGTTGTTAGTCAGCTAGAAAAAATTACTCTAGAGAGGAGCATTTTGCTAAATACGTGCACCGTATAACAAATTCATTATACTTTTTTTTTATGTTTGAATAAATCAGTTTTTTTTTTTTTTTTTTTTTTTTTTCTGACAGCCATTTAAATATTTATTAAAAAACAATAAAAATACTGGAGTAGAAATATAATTATGCAGTTGTAACTTTATTATTATAAAAAATATTATTGCAGTTAATGCTCAAGTATGTTATGTATTTATTGATTTATTTATTTTAATGGTTTTAGTTTTCCAAACATGTGGGAATGTCTTTCTTAAATCTCAAATCTCTATTAACATCAAACATTATTGGTTCTCACAAGTCATGTGACCAAATGCCATGATGTTTGAGCTTTGTGTTGGAATATTTGATGTAGTTTCTGTAGGTGTATAGCTCATTCTCAGTCAGTCATTTGAGAGCAAGTAAAGGCAATTTAAATCTGTTCATCATTCAAGTCGCTTAAATTTTGTCGCTTCAGAGGCAGAATATACCACTTGAGTTCTGTAGACTGACTTCATGACTTAAATGTCCTTGAGACAATTTTCAAAATATCTTCTTTTGTGTTTCACAGAAGAAAGAAAGTCATACACTTTTGAAACAACATGAGGGTGTGTAAATACGACAGAATTTGAAGATGTTAGGAGACTGCAAAAGACGTATTCTCAAAAAGACATAAATATAAATAACCAGTTGGTTAATCTAGCTTTTCATTCTCAAACACAGTTGCCAAGGTGATTTAGTTGTGACTGTGCGCCACAAGCCCAAAGCCAAAAATTATCAGCGTCTGATGAATGACGCAGGGCTGCAGGTCAGGACCGTGGCAGGAGCTCAGTTTTGGGAGAGGATTGCGAAGATCTGCGGGCCGCTGATATGGGAAAACCCCAGTGTAAACACACACACTTCTTACCCAATCAGCTACACTTTCAAATCTGTCTGAATGCCACCTGTGTTGCTAAGAGCAAGTTTCTGATTGGATGTGGGTGTGCTGAGACAAACCCTGATAATAACATTAGCACAAAGACGCATCTGCCGTGTGGCATTTAACATCCCCCCTCGTCGAATTAGACCCGGCCATCCCAAGCACATCCACTATATCAACTTTACGTCAATCAAACCATTACAAAGGATTCAAAATGCTTCCTGGAGCACTGAAATGGCGATGTAACGTCTGACAGATGTGTTTTCTCGCCTAGAATAATTGAAGTAGAATTGAAATCAAGTCTCAATCAAATATTCATCACCGTTACTCACTACTGCTCGGAGACATGTTTTAAACGCACACCCGGGACCCGCCAGTGACGATCAAACTAAGCCAAAGTGTCAAACTCCATTAGGCACCGTGCCGCTGGCAAACGAAAACTCTTACATTATGAATTTAAATAGCAAAATTAATAAATAATAGCCGACTTATATAAGTATGTAATTATCCGTGCTAAAATATACTTCTCTGAAATGTTAACTATGAAAGCTCTAATAACTCTACTAAAGGTTAACAAATTGAAGTGGTTGAAATTCATTATCAGCTTAATTTTTAAGGTCAAAAAGTGGATAGAACACATAAGTTTAATCCATTTTGTTAATAGAACTTTCTTGAAATGGTCAGAATGGTGCTCTTTCTAAAAAATAAATGCAACATATGATTAAATTATGGTTTGAAATGATCATGTAGCGATGATGATAATGATGGTGATTACTTATCATAATGAATAAGCACTGATCTTCGTCGTCATCATAATCATCATCTTTTTTAATGGCTGAAGAAGTTCTCCGGATATTTAGTTGTCTACACTGAAACACATACTGAGTTAAGCATCAGGCCTTTTCATGTGAAAATAGCCCACTGCGTGAGTAATAACTTAAAGAATGTGTTTCAAATTAACACATTTTAATAATCAAAATATGCTTCATTTGCTTTAATCATTCCAGCACTTCATCTTGATTAGGGCTTTCAAGATAAATGAGATAAAAAACATATAAAGAACAAAATCTACATATTACTTCTGACAGCTCAGACATAAAATGTAGAAAATACATCTCAAATGATTTTATAGGAACCGAACGGTTAAATTTCCTAACTGATTTCATGGCCAAAACGTACCTGTGGGAACTTTTTCGCAAAATGCAAAATACGTACCAATAAGTACATATCATCACTGCACTTTCCAACAGAAATTAACACTAGAGGTGATAAAACAGTGGGCTCTTGTAATCGTACACAGCTTTATATGTTTCGCTTTCCAGACGTAAGAAGCTTGTTTGGTAGCTCAGCCAGCACGGAGTTAACCCGTTGGAAACAGCTTGATTGACAGGCGATCTGACCAATCGTAATGCAGAATCCGACATTTTAGCCGACAAACAAATCAGACAGGAGAGTAGATTAACTTTGCTGGACTAAAGGCCCGTTCACACCAAGAATGATAACTATAAGTACAAATATAGCTGCAAGCAGCGATTACGGGGCCAAGCCCACGAACGGCTGTAGCGCAGTGCAGAGCAGGACGAACAAAAATGGCAGCAATGGAATGAATGTGAAAAACAGCCGCTTCAGAATTATCGGCAAGAATGAACTAAGAATGAACAGATGTTCAACTGAAAATTAACGCAACACAGATAAACGCATGTATTTTTAAGTCAGGAGCAATGCTGATTTGTACAATGCTGATCTGGTTAATAAACTAATCAAAACAGCACAACATTATACAGAGGTTTATAAAGTTGCATCATGCAGGATTCAAACCCACATCACAACAGGCTTCAGGTTTCAAAGCCAGCGGTTTAACCAAGTGTGCCACTCAGTCGACACACATTCACCAGGCTCTGGAAGAAAAGTTTAGGTGTGAGAATGAGGTCATAAACAACGTGACTTAGCGTCACATTTAACCTGATAGCTGTAGAGCCACATTAGAACAAATAGCAGCCAGTTAGCATGCTAACCCATTAGCAAGTTAAGCTAACTAGCATAAATCAACAAACACAGGCACGGTTGACTTCGGAGAGGTATTTCTCAGGAACGGTAGTGAATATCAAAAATCTGTTTAGTCACGTCTATGCGGCTCGGTCCAAAGATCATCTGGTGAAATTCTGGACTAAATGGAGCAAAATTTGAAGGAAGAGTAGCAAAAACACTGTTTTTCATTTACTTCAATATGGCTGACAGGCACATTCGTTGAAAATGACAAATGAGACATCATCGGAATCTGCATAAACCAGGGAATTAAACAATATCAAAATTATAATATTTGGGCAAGGTTTTCAAAAGTTATAAGCATTTTGGCAAAAGTCATTATATCTCTTGAACGCTAGGTGGCGCTGTGTTCAAACTTCTCAGGTACCTCCGGGACATTCTGTCGATGATGTCTACCGATGTTTTGTGCAGATATGTCAAAGGGTTCAAAAGATATAGCAATTTATGACATATTTCAAAATGGCGGTCACATGGTTCACCTGATCCTAGATCAATTTATATTATCAGATTCGGCATGACCCAAGAAATCCATAGACAAGACAAGACAAGATTATTATTTTCTGATCAACTGTTCCGAAGTTATGAGCAAAAATGTGCATTTTCGCTATCTCACGATAGGTGGCGCTGTTCCCAAATATTTTTTTTTCTCACCTTATGTTTTATTGTTACCAAATTCTGTTTTAGCATAATTATTAGAGTGCAAAACAACTTTTATTTATTCTTACAATAGCCTCAGAAATTCCATGTTGTGTATTTACATTTTCCTGGTTATCAAAAGAAGGCATTAAAAATATATATTTAATTTATCTTTTAATTAATGAAAATTACATTTTTACTATTAAGATTAAAACATGAAAGAAATATTGTGTAATTATTTATTTAAAAAAATAAAATAAAGTTTTATTAATATTTCAACAGTAGTAGCAGTATTACAGTAGTACATTCTAAATATTAAAAATAGATTTCTGTCATATATGTCTTCAAATTAAACCAAACTTTTATTTTGATGAGTTGCCGTGAATACCTGTAACTGACGCTGGTTGTGGCTGGATTTGATACAGCTGTGGCTGGTGTTGTGCCCATTTTTCGACCCCTGCCAAATTATTACCCCCTCTCATTGAAATCACTACCTGAATGCCTAATCCTAACCCCACCCCCATATCTAACCCTAACCCTAAAAAAATACTAGGGGGGTAGTAATCTGGCAGGGAGGCCCGGATTGGCTAATCGGGAGCACCGGGAGAATCCGGGTCTGTTTTTTTTGCTTAGAGGGCCGGTACTGTCATGCAACTGGGGTTGAAATATGGACCGTATGAATAACAGATTGTCAGTTGATAATTATTCATTCTTTTTGGGCAAATTATTGTGTTATTTGTGAACGTAGTCATTTAAGGACGGCTTTAAGACCAGGGGGAATCCACTGCTGGCTGCGCTTGACAGCGAGCAGGACTGTAAGTTAATGCTGTTAAAAAAGAGGGAAAAATAGGCTTCGTATAAATAAATAAATAAATAAATAAATAAATACATTCTAGCGCATTCTTAAACTTAGACCTCATTATATTGAATAGATATCCAAGCACCAGAGGCAACCCATACTCTCTAAGTTTTCTTAGAGAAAAATATGTATTTTCATTCATAGGATATATGTTTGCAATAATAGCCTATTTTAGTTCAAAAATCAAAGTTTAGCTAAATATTATTATAAAAATATGTTTCATAGTCATTCAGTTGTTAAGAAAATGTGATTATCTCTGGTAACTTTTTAACTGCAGGCAGACATACATTATGGTATACAGTACAAATATTTTGTTGGATATATGCAAGCAAAAAAATAATAGATTAAGGAATGGATAAGAGAAAGGCCGTAGAAAAATGCAATGAATTACAAGTCTGTAGAGAACAGTGCACTATTGCAGACATACATAGCCTTCTGAAGTTTTAATTACATTATTGTATCAATATCTATAGTCAGTCGTAAACTAAAGTAGGCCGGTCTAAGGCATGGGTCTCCAGAGCTGAAAATGAGTCCCACTCTGGCCCTGCTGGCGGGGGTCAGAATTTAGCATAACAATGGAAACTAACAATACATTTTATTCAAATTGAAGTGATTCTCAGAGCAGTTCCAGAGATGCCAGATGCTGAAATCACCGCGAGCGTCGTGCGTGCTTCAGTATGTGTAGTAAGCAAAACCACGTGTCTGCTCCATTCATAAACAGAGACACGCAGAACATGCAGGAGTCATACCTAAATAGTCTTTTTGTGGCTTAATATTTACA
This sequence comes from Cirrhinus molitorella, assembly GCA_033026305.1. Taxonomy (NCBI): domain Eukaryota; kingdom Metazoa; phylum Chordata; class Actinopteri; order Cypriniformes; family Cyprinidae; genus Cirrhinus; species Cirrhinus molitorella. Next base: position 21,639,041 of record CM065122.1, on the reverse strand, counting down.
AATACTAGTCCATATTTGAGGAGCATTAGAGTTATAGCACCACTCAACGGACATTTAAAGTCGAAACTGCGGTGACGCACAAAACCAGTGTCACATAAAACATACCATATGTATGTTAATCTGTTCCCGGGAAAAAACAAACAAACACTCTTTTAGCACCACTCAGTGGACATTTCACTTCTAATTTGTCACAACACGTACATGGTGCCACGTATTTGCATCTTGCAAAAAAGTTCCCACAGATACGTTTTCGTCACAAGATCAGGTTGTAAATTTTCATCCTGCACCATTTTTTTTGACATCATTTGACAGAATAAGAGCAGAAAGTTTTTGCATGTTGTTAATTAATGCTTAACATGTGTTATGTGTGTGTCTTGTGTCTTATTTAGCTGGTCTGTAGACCAAACAGATGTTCTCAAGTCATTTGCATAACATGTAAAAGCATGTATACTTCTTTTTTAATCAGTCTTGTATTTTAGATAAAAATAACCACAGAAGAGCTGAGCATGCATCTTTAACCAACAATATATGTCTTTTTTGGCACAGAATTCAGGCCATGTAATATGAATCTTTCTTCATCGTACGTTCACTTGTGGAGTTGATGGGAGACTCAGGCTGTATGTTACTCTGTCCTCCCTATCATTGATTTCACTTCTTTTTTCATTTGTCCTCGCAGAAGCTATTATTACTTTTATGGCTGTTTTATGGCCCACCGAAGACTGCTGACCACACTGACAACCATCAGACCTTTTGCATTTCTCTCCCTCTCGATGAATAGATTTAGCCCTGTCAAACTAATGAAATATTAAAAGCTTGTATCCATGTAACTCGATCCCCAAGAAATAAGCGTGTTTATCCAACTTTTAAACAAACAAAACTACTCTGTGTCCAGCTGATATTAGTTCATCGACACCAAGATGAAGCTCCCTGCCACATCTGAACAGCATTAATGAGTGTGCTGGAGCTCTCGGTATCGTGTGATATTAATAGAGCTGCAGCAGGGATCGTCCCGTTCACACTCACTCACTCTGCCGCTCTCCATCAGATGAGCTGCGTGTCGTTGTTCTGAAACATTCATAAATGCGCAATGGCGGAGGCTGCCTTGGCAGAAAGTGATGACAAGCCACGGCGAGAAGTGATGACATGTTACATGTGCCCGCTAGCGATGGCTGCGCAGCCATCAGCTGATAGCATGCTACCCAGAAAGGCATTAATAATCATCTGCCCGCATAAGAGAGAGATTCATGTGTCTAGTTCACACTTAGCCCATATAATGTAGCATTTATTTAAGCTACTTGCCACTTTCAACAAGCAAGGTATAAAAAAGGGCCCATAAGGGATAAAGGAAAGATTTTTTCTTATTTTTACTAGTAAATGGTCAGTGACAGGAGGTTATTACTTACTCACCTTCAAGTCGTTCCAAACCCGTTAGACCTTTGTTTATCTTCAGAACACAAATTAAGGTATTTTTGATGAAATCTATAAGCTTTCTGACCCTATATAAACAGCAACTCAAGTACCATGTTCAAGGAACAGAAAGGTAGTGAGGATATTGTTAACATAGTCCATGTGACATCAGTGGTTCAACCTTAATTGTATGAAGCTACAGGAATAATTTTAGTGCACAATTCACTCTCATGAATACACATCAAAGACACAGAAGAGAAGAAACTGCTGAATAAAGTCGTTATTTTTATTATCTTTGCACCAAAAAATTATTATCGTAGCTTCATAAGATTAAGGTTCAACCCCAGATGTGACATGGACTATTTTAATGATGTCCTTACTACATTTCTGGGACTTGAATGTGTCAGTTGCTGTCTGTGCAGGGTCAGAAAGCTTTCAGATTTCATCAAAAATGTCTTAATTTGTGTTCTGAAGATGAATAAAGGTCTTACAGGTTTGGAAAGACATGAGGGTAAGTAATTACTGAAACATGGAATTTGTTCTGTTTCATGCTTTAGAAACCTGTAAAAAGCTCAAGCTGTTAGCACTTGAGCTTTTTGCGTTGAATTAATTTGACATATTCAAAGGTGTTAAAGCACATCTTTATTTCTCTTTAACTCTGAGTTTATGTCTGTCTTTTTCTCTTTGTCTTTTTCTATGCATGTACGTGTAAAAAATTGAATTCTAAATCCTCTTTGTTACACCGGCATTGCATAAAAACCCTCTGTACAGGAATGTTCTGCTTTCACCATTGTTGCATAATTTAGATTTACACAGAAAATAATTTCAACTCGTTCCACAAGTGTGCTCCATGTAAACAGACACATCTTTGTACATATAATTTATGTCAATAGACCTGATAATTTTTTCATTATGTGGTCTCGACATCAAAGCTGAAAGACTGATCTTTGTACAGACAGGTTATATTACACTAGATTCATGTTAACTTGTAGAACATTAAGTGCCTTACTGTGACTGAGATTTTTGCTTTTAGAAAAGAGAGACGACTTTTTGAGAGACGACTCTAAATTATGTTCTACCACAAATGCTGAAGATTTATACAGAAAGCATTCCTTTAATTACGCTGGCATTTCTATGGTGCTTAATTGATGGTACAGTCTTTTGTTTTATTGCATGCACATGCAGCACACACCAGCTACAATTCATAATTTTGTCATCATGTAATTATGCATAGCAGCACAAGGAAAGGCTGATTTGGGTCAGTGTCCCGGGCAAATCCTCAACCTGTTTGATCTGAACAGTGTCTGGTTGTCATGGGAACACAAGGAGCTGTGATCACAGTTTCTTGCTGAAAAGTCTAGAGAGAGAGAGAAAGAGATTTTAAAATGTCCTGTTCACATGAAGACCATGTTTAACCTTTAATGTTTTACTTGCCTAAGGTTTCCTAGAATCCACAAAGAATTATTGACATACAGAAGTCAAAAATGTACGTACACCTTGCAAAATGCAAAATGTTAATTATTTTACCAAAATATAAAAGGGATCATACAAAATGCATGCATTTTTTTTTATTTAGTACTGATCTGATTAAGATATTTCACATAAAATACATTTACATACAGTCCACAAGAGAAAATAATAGTTGAATTTATAAAAATGACCCCGTTCAAAAGTTTACATACACTTGATTCTTAATGCTGCATTGTTACCTGAATGATCCACAGCTGTTTTATATATATATATATATATATATATATATATATATATATATTTTTTTTTTTTTTTTTAATTGCTTGATGATGATTGATGCTTCAGAACAGAAACAGAATGAAGTGTACATTTTTATTATTTTGTCAAAAAAATTTTTTTCTTTCATTTAGTACTGCCCTTCAGAAGCTACAGAAGATATTTACATGTTTCCCAGAAGACAAAATAAGTAAAAATGATCTTTAAATTCAAAAAGTTATCAACCCCCAGGCTCTTAATGCATCGTGTTTCTTCCTGAAGCATCAGTGAGTGTTTGAACCTTCTGTAATAGTTGCATATGAATCCCTTAGTGTAAAAAAAATGGATCTCAAAATCATACAGTCATTGTTGGAATAGGTTCAAAAACACAAAAATGCTGAAAAAGCAAAGAATTTGTTGCACCTGAAGGGTTTTTCTGAAGAACAGCAGACATTTGAACTCTTCGGGACATACAAGGGTCTCATTACCAACTATCACAAAAAAAAAAAAAAAAAAAAAAAAAAAAAGCCCAAACAAACAACAAAAAAACAAACAGCTGTGGATAATTCAGATAACAACACAATATTAAGAATCAAGTATATGTAAACTTTTGAACAGGGTAATTTTTATAAATTCAGCCATTATTGTCTCTTGTGGGCTATATGCTATATGTGAAGTATCTTACTCAGGTCAGTACTAAATAAAAAAAATAACTTGTATTTTGTATGACCTCTCTTATTTTGGTAAAATAATTAACATTTTGCAGATGAAACTTTTGACCTTGTCATGGAGTTTCTCTCATATCTTGGCCCAAATAACGTTTCCACATAAATAGTGCCATCCATGTATACATTTATGAAAGAATTAAAAGTTTGCTTTCAAAACTCTTCTACAAAATTCCTTTGCAGGAAGTGTTAGTTCACCAAAAATTGAAGTCTTGTCATTCCAAACATAGATTTCTTTCTTTCTTACAACAAAAATTGATATAAGTGTGTCTGGTGTGAATACTCAGAATGAGATTCAAGTTTCATGAGGGTGAATAAATAATGATGTGAAGTGGTGGGTGAGTAGATGTTGACAGAAGTTAGAAATCAGAGCAGTGAGTTACAAAAATGCAACAAAAGCTTGTTTGGGTAAATATTTTTGGAGTAATTTGATTTGGACGCTAATAATCATGAGCTCAGCAGCCGCGCCTCTGCCCCCCAACCCACATGCCACACGGGAATCATGGGAAAAGAATGTCGAGGGCTTTCTGTTCCCAATGCTGATCATATCAAGGCACAGGAAATGGCATTCTGGGTAAAAGCCAATGCCAGGGGGACTGGCCGGGACAGTGTTTTTGTGTGTGTGGTACTGTGAGTCAGTGGCACCAGACAGTGATGTTGTTTTGGGACAGATACCGCCGAACAAGAGGTGATTTGACGAGGTGATGTCTCCAGAGAGATTAATGAATACGGCAGTAACACAAAATGCCCCGGACCCGTCTGTAAGTGTGTGTGTGTGTGTGTGTGTGTGTGTGTGCAATTGGCTGGCCTTGAGTCATTTTCCACACTTAAACGTCTTACCTTCACATTTACGTTCTTGGCAGGAGCTTTCCCACAAAAATGATCCCAAAATGTTGCATATATAGATTTAAGGACCATATGTGTGCGTAGAGCTGGGACATTCAACACAACTTTCCGTTAAGCTGCTTTAATTTTCACCTCATCACACACTTGCTAAATTTACAGAAAGCACAGATGGCAGGAGCAGAGCGCAGCTGTATTCCTTTGTTTCTGATCTTTTCAATCTAACTTTATTTGCTGCTCAATTTGTGCCACTAGATTCATATTCTGCTTTCAATTTCTCATACACACCTGCCCCCGCTCCTCACCCACTACACTTTGATTTTTATGGATATGCTTTAAACGTACAGTAACAATTGCAGTTATATCCATTGTTTAAAACAGCACAGGGCGTTTATAAGCTAATTATATCGTTTTCAGTCCAAGCAGGTCTTATACCTAGAGAAAACTGTCTGTTAGCCGTTAGCATTGGCGGTTGCTTGTCTGGTTTGGGACCCTTCTAAAGCACACGCTTTGAAATCTGCCAACTTTGATCATAGGACCACACTTTTGAGCCATTTACCTCGAGGTGGTTGCATCATCTGTGCATAATCTAAGCCTACTTGTGGCATAAATGGGTGAAAAGTTACTATATGTGCACAGTCCCTTTCACACCTGATTTGCAATGGCCACCAATAAAGGAATATGATTTTTTTTTTTGATCCAGATAATGCTAACCAGCCAAACCATGGGTGAAATCAACAGTATTGCTCTGTGTCAAAGGTCACATGTTAAACCCAGATGCACAATCAGCTCTGGAGCGTCTTATGATGATGCACACTGGTGTAATCCTAGCCTGACATTTTCTGCTGCTTATAGAGTCTGATTTATATCTTACAGCCTTGGCATTCTGTCCAAAACTAAAATCAATAGGAACCCTGAAGAGGCCACAGGCAGAAAGAAAGAGAGAGATCAGAAAGAAGAAAACATATTCACATTAAACAGGCACTCAAGACTGGCAGTAAAATCTTCAGATGCCGATAAAAGACAATTGTCAGAAACATATCAAATTAAAGGGCAAAGTGAGATAAAGATTTTGACATGCTACTGTAAACATTAACATACAAACACATGCATTGCTTTGATACTCTAGCATCCCAGTATAACGCTATAAATCATTCTGATTGGCAGTTTCTGCTTTTTGCTGTTTTCTCCCCCCTGTGTAGAAACAGTGCATTTGATAAGGTGTTGCAGTGACGTTTGTTTGAAATAAACCCTGCTCATAAAATACAATAGAAAATATAGCTGCAAGCAGCAATTACGGGGCCAAGCACAAGGCAAGGGAAGCATGAGACCAACTGCAGCACTGAGTAATTAAAGCCATTTTAGTATGATTTTAGACAAAATGGCTGAAAAATCATAAATGCAACCTGTAGTAATATGAATTAATGGCTTATCATGTTTGACTAATAGGTGGCATTGTTATCAAATCTATGTGATTTGTTCTATTAACCTATTAGCATTTATTTGAAATTTCATTGTAACTTTTGACCACTGTCTAAGGCACTGTCTAAAATCTTTTTGAGTCCTTTCAGGTCATGGCCTCCATGGTACATACAAAGTTTCATAATGGTACACCAATGCATTGGTAGGAATGTAGTATTTTATATCATAATACTCTATTGTAGTCGATGGCAATTTCATGTTTTGTTGAATTATAGTGCCACCAAGAGGCACAATCCCACCAAATTGTTTATGTGTCATTAGAGTGTGCCCATACGTATATGTCAAATTTGGTCAAAATATCTCATTTTGTATTGGAGTTATAGGCATTTTTATATATGAGAAGAGAAAAAATGACCGACTGTTGACTTTGTTTGCATTTCCATGGCACTTACTATCAAAATTGGCAGTTGGGCATTGGTGTTTAGCCGGCACGCTACGTTTCCGAATTTCCTACGGTAGTTTCGCGATGATCAGAGAAACGGTTTCTAAGATATTGGCAAATGTTTTTTAAGCGCTAAAATGCAATGTTGCACAAACCGTAAGGTAAAACCTGACATGTTTAGTATCGATGGACTCTGCAAGGACTCATGAGTCTAAAAAGGTGACTCCTGTGAAAATATGTTGACCACGACCACAGTTATAAGCATGTGAATATTTGATTTTTGCACTAGGTGGCACTGGCTCGAAACTTCTCAGGCTCCTTCAGGGCATCGTGCTGATGACCCATACCGAGTTTTGTAACGATATGTCAATGTATTCATAAAATATAGCATTTTACAACTCATTTCAAAATGGCCGATGCACAGAATGGGTGACATGGGAAAATTAAGTGTCATTCGACTCGGCATGATGCACCGAATCTAAAAAGACCAGTTTTGTGATTTTTGGCCAAATCATTCAGAGGTTATTAGCTGAAATAGCAATTTTTCATATCTCCTGAACACTAGGTGGTACTGCGCCGAAACACTGCAGGTAGTCTCAGGTCATGCTTGTTAGAACACACACCAAGTTTGATCTCAATACACCAAACCATTGCGGAGATATAGCCTCACATCCATTTTTGCGGGCATTTCATAGAATTCGTTCGAGCGTTATTTGAAAACTTTTTGCCAGCATGGTCTCAAGATGATCTGAGCCAATTGTCTAGGACGAGTTCGAAAAAAGTAGGTTTTATGTGGACTACCACTAAAATTCATAAAAATTTGCGACCAAAAATTTGATTTGACACTTTGACCTGACCATGTGTTGTTACGTACCTTTCTATCAAAGCTATCTGACATTGTCAAGATGAATTTGTTCTGACACAGTTTAACTCTTGAGTTGTCTGTCATATTTTATTACCACTTTCTAAACTATAGTCTATTAAAATGTGAGAAATGTTTAAGGTGTCTGAATACATGTTTGGACTGCACATCATTGTCGTTTTATTTGACAAAGAATTATTGACAAATTATTTTCTGTAAAATTTCTCTCACATCCAAATAACATATTCCAACATAAATAATGTTCTGTATACATTAAAGGGATGAAAAGTAGGTTCTATCAAAATTGATGAACAACTTGTTTGCTTTTAAAACTCCCTTCCCTTCTTCCTTTGCAGGAAATGAAGTCACAAAAAAATTTAACTTTCTTTTCATCCAAACATGTATTTATTTTTTCCTTGGAACAAAAATTAAGTCTTCTCTGACTTTTGAACCCTCCAGCATGTTCAGAATTCCATGTTTTTTTTCCATGGCAAATGTCCAACCAACTGAAACTAACTGTTGCAAACTAAAACAAACTGTTATTTTCCATGGTAAAATTTTCTTTTGTTTGTGACACATACAAGCAAACAAGCTGTAGAGTTGTTTTTCATCTCTTGGGACAGGTGCAGTGAAGTAAAACTATTAAAATAACCTCTGTCTCAGCTAATCACTAATCTGGCAGCTACTTCCTGTCACATTAGTGAGCATGAACTTCAGGCCTCCACAGCCCTGGATCACTCTTTGTTTTTTGACATAACACACAGTTACACACAAAACCGCTTGTGTTGGACGGCAGAGATGTGCTTCTTCCCTGAGCGATGCTCTGTATGCTCACGAGTTATACTACACAAATACACTCATGTTTCAACACATCTGTACATACAGCACACACAGATAAATATGTCCAACATAAAGACATAGACATGGACTGAAAATAAACAAAAGAGGATGAGGAGTGAGTATATAGAGAAAGAGAGACAGATGAGCTGATGGGGCCGATCTCCGAGTGCTGTGTGAGCTGTTTATTATTGCAGGCTTCTAAAACAATCCCGTCCTGCCAGGAATGCACCCCGCCGGAATTTAGGCAGCGTCTGGATCGCTGGACAGCACTCATACATACAAACATGTACTCAGAAAAAAACACATGATTGAATATGAGGAGAGGCAATTTCTTGTCTGTATGTGCCTGTGCTGTTAACACCAAAATATTGTGCCCAAACATGACTGTGTCCTCAATGTGAATAGATTTTTTCATTGTCCGGCATGTCAATGCTCCTTCAACCGGGTCCACATCTCGCCAACAAATAATTTTTGCTTCAGTTTTGAACTAGTATTTTCAGTCCTGTCACATTCCTCTGGGTCTATATTAGTGTGCCTGTATAAAAGTTTCGGCTTTATAAAAACCTCTATGACTTTAACCAAAATGGGACCTTAAATTGCAGCGTTGCACTTGCCAAAAGTATGCTCTACAGATCTAAGGCTGTAAAACTCTAGCGCGCCAGTGCGGTTTGAACATTTATTTTGTTTGCATTTAATATCAGGTACAGAATTTAAGTTTAAAGGAAAGGTTTTGAATTTGAACTCTTTTTTTAAAGGAGAATATTTAATTAGATTAACAAAATCCAACATCCAACACAGTCCATTATGTTGTCGATCCAGGGTGATGTTTTACGGTTCTATATGTTAACATTAGTTTACATTATAGTTTAGTTTGCCAAAGTTCTTCTGAATTTAGTCTGTCTCAGTTTATTTTGTTTCTGGATGATGAGATCAGATCTCTGTGTGGAGCACTGTCTGTTGTCAGACTCCTTGTGCAAACAAAAATCTCACTGGATTATTACAATTACTGGCAAGTCAGAAGTTTTTAAAATTTTCTAATTAAATATATTTTAAAATGTAATTTATTCCTGTCATTTCAAAGCTAATTTTTTAGCATCATTACTCCAGTCACATGATCATTCAGAAATCATTTTAATATTCTGATTTGCTGCTTAAAAACATTTATTATTATTACAACATTACAGAAAAACATTTAACTGAAATATATTTTTTTGTAACATTATAAATGTCTATAAATGTCACAACTTGTCAATTGATCAATTTAAAATACTTTTGCTAAATAAAAGTATTCATTTTTATAATTGCTTTATATATATATATATATATATATATATATATTAGGGCTGTCAAAATATTAGTCGCGATTAATCACATCCAAAAGAAAAGTTTATGTTTACATACTATATGCGTGTTTACTTTATTATGTACATATAAATAGACACACATACATGAATATATTAAAACAAAATATTTATATGTATATATATTTATACCTGTATACAATTTAGATTATAAATAAATATAAATATTTTAGATATAAATCTAAAATATTTTTCCTTAATATATACATGCATGTGTGTGTATTTATACATACATAATAAATATACACAGTACACAAATACATAGTCTGTAAACATGAACTTTTATTTTGTATGCGATTAATCACGATTAATTGTTTGACAGCACTAATATATATATATATATATATATATATATATATATATATATATATATTACTCAACAAATTACTTGTTTTAAATATTGATAATAATGAAAAAAGGTTTCTTGAACAGCAAATCAGCATATTAGAATGATTCTGAAGACTGGAGTAATGATGCTGAAAATTTAGTTTTGATCACATGAATAAATTAAATGTAAAAATGTATTTAAATGGAAAACTGTTATTTTAAATAGTAAACATATTTGAAAATTTTGCTGTTTTTATTGTACTTTGGATCAAATTACTTACTGTTCAAAAAGTTTTGACGGGTAGCACCTCATCTTAATGGGGTGCAGTTTAAGTTGTTACCCCCAAATCTTTTTTTTTCTTTTTTTTATCTAAGTTCCTGCATTTGCCAAAGAGAACTTTTACTGTGTTATACTGTAAACTCTATAGTTTGCTTTTTACATTTATTCATTCTTTTCCATCTATTTTTTTGGGTTGTGGAAGAGCTTAGCGCAGTGAAATGTGTTATTGGCAGTCAGTATTAATGGATGTGGATTAAAGGGCTCTAATTCTCATAACCCTGCTCCTAATGGATTGGAGCGCTGGGTTCGGCCATTAAACTCTCTGACGAGACTTTTACTGCCGCTCTCAAACTCTCAACCCCTGAGTTCCCTCATCCGCAAGGTTATACCTGTATTATCCCTGCCAACACTCAGTGGTGAGAACGTTCTGCAAAACACACACTTGATGTTCCAAGGGCTCCATATTGACTTGAAGGTGCACTAAGTCATTTTTGTTTGTTTTGCTGACAGTGTCCTTGAACTTATCTGACCCTGTGATGGACACAACATTGGTTAGTGATACTGAAATGCTATATTAGCAGGTGTGTTTGCCATATAATAAATCACAGGTTATTTCATGGGTTGCACATAGAATGTATTTACAGGTATATCTTCTACTGTTTTGTTGGAAGCCATATGCTGTAATGTTACATTTTTGTTACCTCTAAATCTTATGAACAAACGATAAATCTGAAGTCACTAGTACAATAATAATATGTTCTTTTATTATTGTTCTGGGTAAATCTTGTTTTGTGTATGGGTAAGAGTCTCATACTTTCTCATCTCTATCTTTCTTCGTAAGCCTTTGGCTGTCATGTATCTCCAAATTAATTTGATTTTGTAGCAGAGCCTATCTATGCAAGAAACAGAGCAGAATATGAGTTTTATTTTTCTTTGTGTTATTCGTTCTCTGGTCTATAAAGTGTTACTGTTAGCAAGATAAATGATTTATGTTTGTGCAGCATATTTTGAAGAACAATGATGTTAACCCTACATATAGCTGAACCCTTGACTTTTGACTTATTCTATATATATATATATATAGATAGATAGATATATACACATAAAGTTGAGGTCAAAAGTTTACATACACCTTGCAAAATCTGCAAAATGTAAATTATTTGACCAAAATAAGAGGGATCATACCAAATGTGTGTTATTATTTTATTTAGTGCTGACCTGAATAAGACATTTCACATAAAAGACGTCTACAGTCCACAAGATAAAATAATTGAATTTATAAAAATTACCCCATTCAAAAGTTTACATATGCTTGACTTTTAATACTGCATTGTTACCTGAATGATCCACAGTGTTTTTTTTTTGTTTTTTTTTTGTTTAGTGATAGTTGTTCATGACTCTGTTTTTTGTCCTGAATAGTTGACTGGCTGCTGTTCTTCAGAAAAATCCTTCAGGTCCAAAAAATTATTTGTTTTTTCAGCATTTTTGTGTATTTGAGCCCTTTCCAACAATGACTGCATAATTTTGAGATCCATCTTTTCACACAGAGGGCATCTGAGGGACTCATATGAAGCCCCTTCTGTAATTGAACTATTATAAAAGGTTCAAATGCTCACTGATGCCTCAGAAGGAAACACAATGCATTAAAAGCCGGGTGAAAACTTTTTTAGTTGAGAAGTAGGTGAAGAGTAGGGGGTAACTTATTTTGTCTGGGGGTGAAAACTTTTGAACTGAATGAAAGATGTGTAAATATTTCTTATTTTGCATATATATATATATATATATATATATATATATATATATATATATATATATATATATATATATTTTTATTATTATTATTATTATTATTATTATTATTATTTTTATTATTATTATTTTTTAAGATACTTACATGCTTCTCAGAAGACAAAATAAGTTACTCCCTACTCTTCACCTACTCTTCAACTAAAAAAGTTATCACCCGGATTTTGATGCATTATGTTTCCTTCTGTAATAGTTGCTTTTGAACAGGGTCATTTCTATAAATTAAACTATTATTTTGTCTTGTGGACTGTATGTAATCAGTTTTATCTGAAATGTCTTATTCAGGTCAGAGCTAAATAAAAAAATAAAAGTTTTATAATATTGAAATGAACAATAGCATTTGTATGATCCCTCTCATTTTGGTAAACCAATTAACTTTTTGCAGATTCTGCAAGGTGTATGTAAACTTTTGACCTCAACTGTACACACACACACACACACACACACACAAACATTAGAGCCATAATAATTTGGGGGAATATGTGTTTTATGATTTAGTTGTTTTGATTGTTTTGAAGCTTTCAAGGGAACTGAAGCCTGTGTGCTTTGTATTCTTCTTTTGAAGAGGCTGGTTTTTGGCTGGGCAGTGGGACCAGGTCAAAGGTACACACAGCAGTCATGCAAAATCTGAACGCAAGGAGAAAAGAACAACACACAACATCAAACCAATTCAGAGAGGTCCAGCAGCATAACAGCAGCCTTGAGCATTTTTATCCTGTGAGCTCAACCTGGGCCTGCTGTCAGCCAGAAAGCAAGATGGTGAAATCTAAAGAAAACAAGAGAGCTTTCTTTCCCTTTTAGCTGGGGAGATGATTTTGACAAACAGACCTTGGAATAGGCATCTGAAGCCCTGGGTCAAATATGCTCATTGTGTGTAAAGTCTAGTGATGCCTCTGAAGACTTTAGTGGGTAATTCCTCCACTCAGAAGTGTCAGAGTATTCTCCTTTCTGACTTTTTCAGACAGTTCAGTTTGGGCCACAGACATGCTGAATTTTCAGCATCATTACCCCAGTCTACAGTGTCATATGATCTTTCAGAAATCATTTTAATATTCTCATCTGGTGCTCAAGAAAAAAAAAAATCTGAAACATAATTATTTCCCACTGTGTTTTAAGTTCACTTGGGTTACTGAAGAGCTCTGTATTAGTATGGTAAATATTTTGTACTAGTGTATATGGTATATATCTCACTGTACCATGGTATTACAGTATTTTTGTCAGTTTGAATACAGTGCAGTGAATAAATCATTGGATGTGTGTTTTTCAGAGTAAATTACAGTCAGCGAGAGCAGTGGTACAACAAACAAATCATTCTAAAACTCCTCTCTTTGACCTTTCAAGATCAAATCTGAAAAATATGTACTGTTATTTAAATTTTCATCCACACGGCTATCTGTGAGTCAACATCATCTCTGGCTGCTTTGTAATCAGACTCTCCATCTCCATTTTTGACGGGCTTTGTGTGTATAATTCATATACTTCACACAGCTGAATTTTTTTTTTCCTCCTGTATTTCACATCTCTGTTCACTCCTTCACCTCGTTTTTCTGTCATTTCTCCAGGGTTTTTGCGTATTCAAATATGAGCCACTCCAGCTCTCATCTAATTTCAATTTTGACGGACGGGTTCATTTCTGCACATCAATCATGTGAGCGGCTGCCTCCGTCTGACCAAACACGTCACCTTTAAATGAACAGCCTGATATCATCTGCTCTCTCCCTCTCTCTCCCTCTCTTTCCCTCTTTCTTTCCTTCTGTCCGTCTGTCAAAGACTTTGGCTGTGTGGTTTCAGTCTGGACTGGAGGAGGGAATTGATCAGGAATGGGGGAACTGTCAGGGTGTTACCCCGGGGAAGAGCTCTGACGGTGAGTTAGCACTTTCCCCAGGGCTGGCCGTCTGGATGGTGCAACATATCAAGGACAACAAAGGAAAAGCAAAAACCTCACAGAAGAGAAAAAGTAACCGAATGGAAAAAAACAAGTATGTAGTAATATTATTAGTTTAAAGGGAAAGTTTACCCAAAAATGACAATTAATGTAGTCTGTTGAGATATAATTCATCTTTTAAATAAATTAGTTATGACATTTGATTATAGATTTGAGTAATAAATTAGCTGAATTTCCAGTAACATTACTTCAGTCTTCAATGTCACCTGAGCCTTCAGAAATCATTCTAATATGCTCAATTGGTGCTCAAGAAATGTTTAAAACAATTGTACTTCGCACTTTACTCTCACTTAGGCTGCATTCCCACTGAAGGCAAATGTAGGCCAAAGCCCAAATTGGCTCACATGTGACTCAAATCTGAAATCATGACAGTGTGAACAGCACAAACCACATGGAATCAAATCTTTTCAATTCTGTTTTGTGCTATATGTTGTAATAAATCAGATACAGGTCAGATGTTTTACAATGCAAAGGCAGTGTGAACAGTCATCGGAATTCATGCAACTTTTACATCACTCCAGATTAACATTTGTCACAAATGTCAAAGATTTTACATACCCAACGTTATCAAGACAGTTGCAAAAGGTTGTCAGTGGAAGTACAGTAAAACACAACACAAGCAAAACATTTGTTTGAGCAAAACAAAAATCTTTTCTCACATCCTTTCTGTCTTTAATTTTCATTTTGCCTGCATAGAATTTCACTGCCAATATGAAATCGCTTTCTGTATAATGACCTGCTATGGGAGTGTTGCCAAGTCCACAGTTTTCTTGCAAAATTGGAATATTTTTTCACTGTTCGTATCTTTTTGTTGTTGTTGTTTGTTTCAGGTTTTTTTGCGCATGTGACTCAGTTTAGAACCATGATGTGTTCACACTGGAAATCTGTTATTGGCCACATTTAAAACAACAACTTGAACAGTCATAAAAAAAAAAAGATCTAAGCAAAAATCGGAATTGAGCTCTAAGAAACCTAGTGTGAACGTAGCCTTACTCTCAATGCATCCTTGCTGAATAAATAATTGACTGATTTAACAGTTTCTCTCATTTTATCAGTTTATGATGCTCTCATGAGCGTGTGGTGAAGACTGACATGGAAGAGAAGAAATTGTTGAATAAAGTAGTTATTTTTGTTTTCTTTGCACACAGAAAGTATTGTTGTAGCTTACATAAAATTACAGTTGAACTACTAATGTGACATGGACTATTTTAATGATGATCTTACTACATTTCTGGGCCTTGAAGGTGGTAGTTGCATTGCTGTCTATGGAGGGTCAGAAAGCTCATCAAAAATATCCTAATTTGTGTTACGAAGATGAACAAAGATTCATCTACAGGTTTGGAACGACATGAGGATGAGTAATTGATGGCATATACAGGTATGTTTTTGGCATTTTCATGTTGATTTAAATGCACATATGTTTCCCTGTAAGCATGTAAGTGCTTTTTCAACTCAAGTTTCTCAGTAACAGCACCTTACAGCCACAGTCACAAAAAAATAAAGCGGACAAGCTTTTCTTTTGCTTGTCACTTAAATAGTGTGGAATCTTCTTTTGTTGCCTTCCTCTTGTTCATTTCAGCACAAATGTCAAATGTCACAAGCACCGCTAGCGGCAAGCGTTCCAACGATGTGAACTTTAAACAAAATAACTGAGTCATTCTTTGAGGTTTTGCTATGAAAGTCCAGTTTTTTGGGCTTGTGGTTTTCCACAATAAAAAGACATGCGCTCCTTGGCCTGCAACAGTAAGAATTTAGTTTTTCTGTTTACTGTGTCTGTAATCTTGCCAAGAGCTAGAAATGAGAATTTGTGATTTGAAAAGCGGCTAATTGAGTGGCAGTTTTGTGAAAAAAGTGAGATTTCACAAACTAAAGTGGTCTTTATACCGTTATTCAGGCACTCTAAGTCTTCCTAGCAAGCGCAGGAGTATGTCCTGAAGTAGAAAAGGATCCCATCTTTATTGTTTCTGGAATTAGGCCCTTTGCTGCTCGCCGTTCATCCATTAGCATTGTTTGCGTTTGTCATAAATCTGTTTACAAGTCCAGTGGCCACTTTAGGAGAATTAGCTTGACTTTATTAGCCAGCAGGACAAGTAAGTGCAATATCGTTTTATTCAGACCGAGAGAGAGAAAGGAGAGGAAGCACAGAAAGGCTTTTAGAGAGGCGGATCAGAATTTTAGTGGGTCTTGAACGCACAAAGCGAGCCAATGGCTTTGGCAAGCGCTCTGTGTTCCGCCATCTCTATTTACATGCTCTCGTCAAAGGGCACTCTGAGAAATGAGCTCGCATGATGGAGATTTTTATTTGCATGGACCAGCAATATTCTGCCTTTTCTTCCTTCTTTTTCTCCCTTTCTTTCCCCTCTCCTGAGAAAACTGGCTTATTTATAAGTCGGCAGCAGCAAACAAACTCTGGAAATGAAGGTTAGGTGGAAACTTGAGGTCGCTGCTGACTGACGGGTAATTTTTTGGAGGGATGGAGGGGGTTGAGGTTTATGGGTGGGGTTGTTTGTGGCTTTGAGGAAGGTGCATCCATTTCCACTCCTGCTCTCATATCGTTTTTCTTCCCTCGTTCCTGGATTCTGATAAAGATTGATTGATGACATGAGAGAGGTGTGGGAGCCTGTGTGTGTGCTGAACGGGCATATTAACATGAATACAATCTCAAGAGCACATCATTGTGTCATTTCCTGTGTGAGCACCTCTTTCTTTCTCTCTCTGTCTTTGGTTTTCTCCATGGTAACTCAGTTGAGATCACCCATTAATGGTGTCCCAGATTAAGGCAGGTAAATTCATTATCACACACAAAGGACTTCTCCTACACCTCGTCTATTATAAGCGATTGTTCTTTGGACGCTCAGGAAGCATAATTATGAAATATCCAGGGAAATGTTGATAGACTTCTCCTCGAGATATTATCTGTGATGTCCAGTCGCTGACGCTTCCACTAATTAATGGAGAAAGGCTTTTGTTGAAGCTGATGTTAAAAAGTGTGAAGGCAGACTAGCACAGGCTAGCCAATTTTATGCCAATGCAGTCTAGACACTTGAAGTGGCTCTTTAAAATGCTAAACGTGCATTCGAAGTTCGTAAAGATATATGCGTGGTTATTCTTCCAAGTCATTTGCAGAATTACTTTTGCCATCATCACTAGAAATGGTACAAGCTTTTGAACAAAACACTATTTGCTGTCTGTTTTTTTTATTGGATGCTAATAGCGTAACACATTATAATTATATCACATTATAATAAGTGCAAAAAAATAAAGCATATAAATGTAATTCATATAAGAAGGCATGTTTACATTGATAACTGATAATACAGTGATAATGGTTTCATGTAAACACATTTCGGTGCTATTTCACACATTTTTGCAACAGATAACAAAGCATCAAATACTTTGTTTGGAAGGGCACAAATAATTGCTTAAAAATGAACAAATTCTAAGATTATATAAAGTTGTCTACCTTTCAAAAGTTTGGGGTCAAAAGGATTTTTTAAAATAATAATAGTAATAACAACAACAACACCACACCACCACCACCAACAACAACAACAACAACAACAACAACAACAACAACAACAACAACAACAACAACAACAACAACAACAACAATAATAATAATAATTATTATTATTATTATTATTATTATTAATGATTGATTTTATTTAGCAAGGCTGCATTAAATTGATTAAAATTCTAATTATATATTAATTAACATTTATAAGGTTACAAATGATTTCTGTTTTGAACAGAACAGTGATTAAACAGCACAACTTTTCTCAACATTGATATTAATAAGAATAGTTTCTTGAGCACCAAATCAGCATATTAGAACAATTTCTGAAGGATCATATGACACTGAAGTAATGGCTGCATAAAATTCAGTGTATATTGTTAGAAAAGATTTCTATTTTTAATAAATGCTGCTCTGTTTAACAAAAAAAAATCACATGTTCCAAAAAATATTAAGCAGCACAACGGTTTCCAACATTGATTATAAACCAGCATATTGAATGATTTCTGAAGAAACATTTGAACTGAAGATTAGAGTAATGATGCTCAAAATTCAGCTTTGCCCCCCAAATCCCAAACTTTTAGTATGGAAACTACAAATACCTATCAACATATCACTTACTTATCTATGGATTTTCCATTTAGTGTTTATGCACTCAGGCCCAGCAGCCAGCATCAGATTTTATTCTAATATAGAAATGGGAGCTTTTTTGCGGCAAAAACAAATACAGATAATGGTTTCCTTCTTTTTTCTTGGCTTTACCCTGTGCTCCAGTTGGGGGTCTACATAAGGACAGTGTAGCATTGGTTATTCACTAAATAATACATTCTTGCTTGTGTGTTCTGTGTTGAGGATTTGTGGGTTTGAGTAGCTCACCCTCATAAGCAAAGATCTACAATTCCAGACACTTTCCCAGCATGTGGGTGAGACCAGCAGCAGCAAACGCGTTTAAATGAGTGAGGTGTTTGCCTCATCATATCCTTTCTTCTTTCCTTCTTTTTTTTTTTTTACTCAGTCACTTGGGCTTTCTCAAGGCAGACTCTGGATTTATACAAGTTGACAATAGGCGGCTTTGCAGGGCTGGTTTTATTGATTTTCATTACCGACCTCTCCAGTGCCACATGAGATCAACTCTAATGACATCAGCCTTCATCAACATTGCACTAAAGAGTGTGTGATGTGTATGTGTGTGTTTCATTGTTTATTTCATTCAAACTAGTAGCATATTTCTTGATTTGTTTTTTATTTATTTATTTATTTATTTTTTGTCTTTCTAAATCCATATGACTCAACTCGAAAGAACAAGTGAGCTGAAAGTGCAAATATGCTGCTCTTTTTCATACAGTGAAAGTGAACAGCTTAGAATAAATACACATTAAATACAAAGTTTCTACATTTCATTCACTGTTTTCAAAGTAATCTTATACCACAAAATAGCTTTGTATGAGAAACAGAATAAAATGTAAGTTGTTTTTCAATTAAAATGTAATTGAAACTCATTACTTGGAGAAACTAAAAATGCTTGAGAATTCTTTCATAAATATCTTGTTTTGTGTTCCATGGAAGAAATGAAGTAAAATATACGGAAGCCCATTTCCGCAACAAAATAAAAAAAGTAAGTGTGACTTTTTATCAAAGTTGACTTTGTTTCCTCAAAATTATGAAATATAAACTAACAATTGTGAGTTATAAAGTCGCAATTTTGAGAAATAACATCAAAACTGTGAAATATACTTTAAATAGATATATATAAATAAATATAAATAGACTTTTTTTAGTTTTTATCTTGCAATTCTGACTTTATACCATGCATTTGAGTTTATATCACGCAAATCTGATTTAACTCACAACTGTGAGTTTATATCTCGCAATTTTTACTTCATTACTCAAAATTGCAAGTTTATATCTCGCAATTTTGACTTTATAACTCGCAACTGTAAGTTTATATCTCACAATTCTGAGAAAAAAGTCAGAATTGTGAGTTTATATCTCACAATTCTGACTATAACTTGCAATTGTGAGTTTATATCACACAATTTTGAGAAAAAAATCTGAATTGACTTTATATCTCACAATTTTTACTTTATTTCTCAGAATTGCAAATTTGTATGTACATATAGACAACTGCATCAGATATTGTGACATAAAATTTACAATAATCTTTTTTTTTTTATATATATATAGTGGCGGAAACATGCTTCCATACAAATAGGTTTAAAATGACACAAGGATGTGTGAAATAATTTTTTATAAATTTGTGTGTATATATATATATATATATATATATATATATTTTTTTTTTTTTTTTTTAAATATTATTTTTAAACATTCACAAAATAGTTTTTAAACATTAAAAAGAGAGGAAAAATCTATTATCCTATTAATCCTAACCCTAACATTACTTAACCGACTACTAATACTCTAATAAGAGTTAGTTGACATGTAGTTGCAAAGTTACTTATAGTTAGTAGAATGTCTAAAGTGGACTATCGAAATAAAGATTAACCATAATATTTGTGTTACATGATCCTCAGTTTATGAGCTCACATAAAAGATGAACAGGACAAAAGTGCAGGAACAGATGCATGATTAATCCTAACAGTAAAAATCTCACCTGGCTCATCTGTGTGAACGCTTCTCTATCACACGACCACTGGAATGAGCAGATGAACTTACATGGAGGAAAAGATGAAAAGAGACTCAAGAGCAGAATGAATGGGAATCATAAATATATCTGTCTATACGATTTCATCTTGACTCCACTGCTGTATATTTTTCACCCTCTCAGAGTAGAATGGCTTTAAAATAATATTTGAAGCTGATGTGATCTGTATCACTTTACAACAAGAGTTTCCACGAAGAATGGCGCTGCTATAAGAGAAACGATAAAAGTTTATAGACGTGGATCTCTTTTTCATGAGGAACGGATACGAACGAGACCTATGGGAAATAGTAAAAAGACCTGGTGTGGCTGATCCAAGAGCTGCTGTAATAAAATAAGACATCATATTGATATAATATAGCCAGTGTGGTTTGGTCAGAGGGGAGATAAAAAGGTAGAATGTCTGGTACTCACTAGAAGTGTAAAAGTGCAACTAAGATGAGTTTATAATGATTCCTAATTTTGTCCCTTTTTTAATACTAAATAAAAATAAGTAGTAATAAACAAATGTATGTATGTATGTATGTATTTTATTTTTTATTTTTTAGAACTTTTCCTTCTCATGAAGAGTTTTGTGCATCTTTCGAAGCCTGTTTCTGCCACTGAATGAAAAAAAAAGCTAATTATGACTTTTTATCTCACAATTCTGACTGTTTTTCTTGCAATTCTCCTTTTTTTTTTCTCAGAAATGAGATATAAACCGAGAAATAAAGTCACAATTGCGAGATATAAACTCTCAATTCTGCAAAATAAAGTTAGAATTGTGAGATATACAGTTGAGGTCAAAAGTTTACATACACCTTGCAGAATCTGCAAAAATTGTAATTATTTTACCAACATAAGAGGGATTATACAAAATGCATGATATTTTTTTTATTTAGTACTGACCTGTGCAAGATATTTCACATAAAAGACATCTAAATATATTCCACAAGAATAAATAATAGTTACATTTATAAAAATGACCCTGTTCAAAAGTTTGCATACACTTGATTCTTAACACAGTGATGTTACCTAAATGAGCTGGGGGTTTTTTTGTTTTTGTTTTTTTTTTTGCGTTGCGACAGTTGTTCATAGGTCCCTGGTTTGTCCTGAAAAGTTAAACTGCCTGCTGTTCTTCAGAAAAATCTTTCAGGCCCTACAAATTCTTTGGCTTTTTTTTTTTTTTTTTTTTTTTGTGTATTTGAATCCTTTCCAACAATGACTGTATGATCCTGAGATCCATATTTTCACACTGAGGACAACTGAGGGACTCATATGCAACTATTACATAAGGTTCAAATGCTCACTGATGCTTCAGAAAGAAACATGAAGCATTAAGAGCCATGAATTTGAAGATCAGGGTAAATTTATCTGATTTTGCCTTTAGGGAAGCATGTACATATCTTCTGTAACTTCTGGAGGGAAGTGCTAAATGAAGAAAAATAAAAAAAGATAATATTTAGGCAAAATAAGAAAAATGTACACATCTTCATTGTGTTCAAAAGTGTACACCCCTGGCTCTTAATGCATTGTTTTTCCTTATGGAGCTTCAGTGAGTGTTAATATCTCACAATTCTGAGGAAAAAAGTCAGAATTCCAAGTTTGTATCACACAATTCTGACAAAAAAATAAAATAAAAAAAAATTCTGAATTGTGATTTAAATTTTTTTTTTTACAATTTATTTATTTATTTACATTTTTATTTAGTTTCAGTCCTTGGATCCCTGCAGCAGGTCTGAGATTATAAGTCCAAGACTAAGTTTGGAGACTAATAATCAGAGTAATGAGACCCTGACCCAGCCCAAAGCCCCTCCAGCTCTGGTGTCAGCACATTTGAAGCGGATCATCTGTGAAAGAACTGCTCAAACTCTCGCTGGGCTGTGTTTCTTTCATTCTCTCTTTCTCTCTCTCTCTCTGTCTTCCTGTCCATCACTTCATGGCCAAAATGTAATCAAAGCTTAGAGCGCAAGACTAATGCTTTCTTAATGAGTACTAAACAAACCGGCGTCCTCTCGCACTGTCTGTCTCTCACTATCCGTCTCTCTTGCTCTCTCTTGCAGGAGAAGTGTCATTATCTCTTTGATTAAGGAGGAAATTGTGCTTATATCAATGTGTTGCTGATGTGATTGAGAATTCAGCTCATTCATTTAAAGGACAACCTCTGTACCCCACCTCAGGCGGACCCTAAGTGAGACATTCTCATCACTGTCTGCCAGTAATCTGCCTATGGGTATGAAATACGTGTTTGTTTGTTTTTTTTTCTTGACCATTATGAATGAGAACCAGGAGCTATTTTGTATGTCTACCAGCAGGTCTCTCTCCATTGGCTTTGTGGCTTTGATTTGATCAGTGTTTGTTAGGCTCCTGTGTACACAAAGGCCCTTTTTTGGTTTGCACTTATTTATGTTAGTAAACCTCTGTTTGCTCAGGTTCACCCAGCTGTGTTAAATGTACGTCCACTGTATGTGCATGGTGGTTTGGTGGTTTTCATGGCCGTGAAGAAGACTAAATAAAGGACCGAAAGAGACAGAGGGAGAGAGAATGACTACGTCTTTGTGGGAATAGAAAAGTCCTGTCAAAAACACTACAGTGCTGAGTTATGATTGGTCTTCTGTCTTGTTATTAATTGCATACTGAATTGTGACTGGTCTACATTACATCTAGCTATAGTCTATCTACATATAGTATACAAGAGAAAATAAATGTTAAATTTATAAAAAATTACCACATTCAAAAGTTTAATTCGTAATACTGTGTTGTTACCTGAATGATCCACAGCTTTTTAACATTTTTTTTTGGCTTGTTTGTTTGTTTTGTTTAGTGATAGTTGTTCATGAGTCCCTCGTTTGTTCTGAACAGTTAAACTGCCCGCGGTACTTCAGAAAAATCCTTCAGGTCCCACAAATTCTTTTTTTTTTTTTGTGTATTCAAACCATCAATGACTGTATGATTCTCAGATTCCTCTTTTCACACTGAGGACAACTGGGGGACTTAAATGCAACTATTACAGAAGGTTCAAACGCTAACTGATGCGTCAGAAAGAAAAAACGAGCTAAAGTGAAAACTTTTAAACAGAATGAAGATGTGTGCATTTTTCTTTGCCTATATATATATACAGGTCCTTCTCAAAAAATTAGCATATTGTGATAAAGTTCATTATTTTCTGTAATGTACTGATAAACATTAGACTTTCATATATTTTAGATTCATTACACACAACTCAAAGTAGTTCAAGCCTTTTATTGTTTTAATATTGATGATTTTGGCACACAGCTCATGAAAACCCAAAATTCCTATCTCAAAAAATTAGCATATCATGAAAAGGTTCTCTAAACGAGCTATTAACCTAATCATCTGAATCAACTAATTAACTCTAAACACCTGCAAAAGATTCCTGAGGCTTTTAAAAACTCCCAGCCTGGTTCATTACTCAAAACCGCAATCATGGGTAAGACTGCCGACCTGACTGCTGTCCAGAAGGCCATCATTGACACCCTCAAGCAAGAGGTCTGTGGGAAGGAAAAAGTGTGGCAGAAAACGCTGCACAACGAGAAGAGGTGACCGGACCCTGAGGAAGATTGTGGAGAAGGACCGATTCCAGACCTTGGGGGACCTGCGGAAGCAGTGGACTGAGTCTGGAGTAGAAACATCCAGAGCCACCGTGTACAGGCGTGTGCAGGAAATGGGCTACAGGTGCCGCATTCCCCAGGTCAAGCCACTTTTGAACCAGAACAGCGGCAGAAGCGCCTGACCTGGGCTACAGAGAAGCAGCACTGGACTGTTGCTCAGTGGTCCAAAGTACTTTTTTCGGATGAAAGCTAATTTTGCATGTCATTCGGAAATCAAGGTGCCAGAGTCTGGAGGAAGACTGGGGAGAGGGAAATGCCAAAATGCCTGAAGTCCAGTGTCAAGTACCCACAGTCAGTGATGGTCTGGGGTGCCATGTCAGCTGCTGGTGTTGGACCACTGTGTTTTATCAAGGGCAGGGTCAATGCAGCTAGCTATCAGGAGATTTTGGAGCACTTCATGCTTCCATCTGCTGAAAAGCTTTATGGAGATGAAGATTTCATTTTTCAGCACGACCTGGCACCTGCTCACAGTGCCAAAACCACTGGTAAATGGTTTACTGACCATGGTATTACTGTGCTCAATTGGCCTGCCAACTCTCCTGACCTGAACCCCATAGAGAATCTGTGGGATATTGTGAAGAGAAAGTTGAGAGACGCAAGACCCAACACTCTGGATGAGCTTAAGGCCGCTATCGAAGCATCCTGGGCCTCCATAACACCTCAGCAGTGCCACAGGCTGATTGCCTCCATGCCACGCCGCATTGAAGCAGTCATTTCTGCAAAAGGATTCCCGACCAAGTTTTGAGTGCATAACTGAACATAATTATTTGAAGGTTGACTTTTTTTGTAATAAAAACACTTTTCTTTTATTGGTCGGATGAAATATGCTAATTTTTTGAGATAGGAATTTTGGGTTTTCATGAGCTGTATGCCAAAATCATCAATATTAAAACAATAAAAGGCTTGAACTACTTCGAGTTGTGTGTAATGAATCTAAAATATATGAAAGTCTAATGTTTATCAGTACATTACAGAAAATAATGAACTTTATCACAATATGCTAATTTTTTGAGAAGGACCTGTATATATATATATATATATATATATATATATATAGTGTTCATTTAGTAGAAGCTACAGAATATATTTACAGAATACATTACAGAATATACCTTCTGTAATAGCTGCATATGAGTCCCTCAGTTGTCCTCAGTGTGAAAAGATGGATCTCAAAATCTTGAAAGGGTTCAAATACACAAAAATGCTGAAAAACTAAAGAATTTGTGTTACCTGAAGGATTTTTCTGAAGAACAGCAGGCAGTTTAACTTATTTTCTCTTGTGAACTATATGTAAATGTCTTTTATGTGAAATATCTTATTCAAGTCAGTATTAAATTAAAAGCTAAAAAAAAAACATGCATTTTATATGATCCCTCTTATTTTGGTAAAATAAATAACATTCTGCAGATTCTGCAGATCAATCTATTCCTTCTCCTCCATCTGTGTATTCAAAAATAGGTCAGGTAATGTGCACACTTTTTAATAACCAGGTCATAAAACCTGCATATATTTGTATTCACTGTCTCCTGGAAATTTGAAGTGGAAAAGTCAAGTGTCTTGAATAGCTACAGTTTAGTCAATATGCACATTTCCTAAACGCCCATTGGGACCGCTGTTTCATTAGATGTGCAGAAACTATTGACCGCAAAGTAGACATGTCGACACAGGCGGCGTTCCTGATGGGGAATTCAGTGTTTGTCAGTCTAGTGAGGTCTAGTGATTTATAACGACGAATGCTACAAGAATAGTTCACCCAGAAATTACAATTCTGTCATCATTTATCACCCTCTTGTCATTCCAACCCTGTGTGACTTTCTTCCTTGATCCCTGGTTCCCATTCACTTTCTTAGCAGCAGCTTTAGAAAAACATGAGGGTGAGTAAATGATGACAGAATTTCCATTTGGGGTGAACTATCCGTTTAACACTAATATCTCCTTCTTTTTTCCTCATTGGATCATAAATAAATAGATAGAATGAGAAGCAGACATGCTGCCTGGTGTACTCTTGATGACACCTCCTTCAGGAGAGCCCTACTGTGACGGACTATTACACGGCCAGACAGACTTTGTTTTCTTAAGCACGCCAGTGCCCTGCGTAACTCGTGATAAGCTCCCGAAGCGAGGGAGTGGAAAAGAGGGGAAGATGAGAGAATGAAAAAGAGCAGTGAAAAGAGAGAAACCACTCTTGAGCACTTGAAATAAATGTGTGTTTGTGTGAGCAAAGGTGTATCAATTAAAAAAGGAATTGTGTTTAGACGTTAGTGTGCATATTCTGCAATAAAACCTAAAGGAAAGCTTTGTTCCTCAGTGGTTGCTCTCAAAGACTTAATTTTTGAGGAAAATGAATATCTTATTCTACTGTCTCAGTCTGCTCTTCTTAAACGCGTTGTTGTCATGACAATAAGTGAAGTTTTTTTTCATCAGCTGTGAATAGTATGCAATAATTATCATTTTGC
Source organism: Cirrhinus molitorella (assembly GCA_033026305.1). Lineage (NCBI taxonomy): Eukaryota > Metazoa > Chordata > Actinopteri > Cypriniformes > Cyprinidae > Cirrhinus > Cirrhinus molitorella. The sequence goes on along the minus strand of CM065122.1, from coordinate 21,612,813 downwards.
GCATATGATAATTTATTTCCCGCTACTAAGATTATTGTGTACATTAGTTAACATTTATGCCACACCTTTATTTGTACACTAAATGCTGCAACAAGTGCAGCTGAAACTTGACTTTAGTGGATAAGTAAATGAAAGATGGTCTCATGTATACATGAAAAACAGTGCAAGAAACAGAGATATTTTTGGTCTGATGTAATTTGAAAGAATTAAATCAAAGACACTGAAGCGCTCTAAAGTGACCGTCTGGTAATGATGGAAGTGTTTGTGTTTACATATATGGTTCTCATCCTCTGATCTTTACAGATTCTAAACTTCTCTTCAAGCCTGTAAAATGTCATGCTGGGTATCTTCTAATAACTTACCTCAGTGGAAAATGTACAAATTAAAAGTTTACTTATCTACACTTTTTCTTCTTCTTTTTAAAACGAATAGTATGTGAACTATAACTCACATCCAGTCACCAAAATTAGTATATGGGAAGTAGTGTTTTAAAGGGGTAGTTAGCACAAAAATGAAAATTCTATCATTAATTTTTCACCATTATGCTGTTCCAAAACTGTAAGGCCTTTATTCATCTTCAGAACACAATATTATAGTAAATAAGATATTTTTGATGAAATCCAAGAGCTTTCTGATCCTGCATAGACAGCAATGCAACTGATACGTTCAAGGCCCAGAAAGGTAGTAAGAACATAAATAAAACATTCCACATGACATCAGTGGTTCAACCATACCGTAATTTAAAAAAAATCCACAAGAATACTTTTTGTGTGCAAATAAAATAAAAATAATAACTTTGTTATAATATATGTAAGGGATAATGCACATCCAGCAGGTTGTTATCGCAGAATAAGACTGAAGGGCTTTATTCTACGATAACAACCTGCTGGATGTACATTATCCCGCCTTTATACAGCTTCTTGCCACAAAAGTAAATAATTAGACACAAAACCTTGATCTGAGTTGAAATATTTGAACGCAAAGCTTCAGTGAAGAAAGTGTTGCTGGGAACCGGCAAGTTCAAACTAGACTGATATTTAAGGGAGATGGTGCAGCCATAGCACTTAATACACAACATTTCACCACATAAAATAATTATAGGTATGTTAGTTATATTTATATTATAATTTATTATATAGTTATATTATAATCCATTGCAGTGTACAAAACAATCTGAACATTGGTGCCTATAGGCAGTTACCCGGATGAGCCTGTGTTATCAGTTTTTACCGGTTGTTATCTGGGAATATCAAACCTTGGAATGTGGTGAGTGACCAATCAGAATTTAGTATTCCACAAAGCCGTGTAATAAAATAAGTATAATGCCTGCACCTCAAAATCCAATCAACAACCAATGGATAAAAATATGTGGTCTCCCTTAAATTTTTTTCCTATAGTGCAATAATCTAACCTGATCTCATGACGAAAACGTACCTCTGGGAACTTTATCGCAAGACACGCACGAGATACGTATGTACCATGTACGTTTTGTGACATATTCAATGTGAAATGTCAACTGAGTGCCGCTAAAAGAGTGTTTGTCTTTTTCCTCCAGAGCAGATGAATATACATAGGCTATGGTACATTTCATGTGACATTGGTTTGTACGTGTTACCACAGTCCTGACTTCTTCATTGAGTGGCACTATAACTCTAATCCTCTGTGGCATTTTAAAATAACATACCAACTGCACTACACCTAAACCTACCCGACAGTATGAACAAAAGCGAATGTGACGTAAAAATGCAATCACAAACATGCTGTTTTAGTTTGTTTTTTAATCTCCAATCTTTTAGCTCTTTCATCGCGAGTCACGTTTTTCACAGGATTCGTACCCAAGGATTCCACATCCTAAATCTAATTCCATGGCAACTGTGCTACCAAGCAAGCTTGTTACATCTGGAAAGCGAAACATATGGAGCTATAATCATAACTATGTACGAAAGTGCACAACAATCACAACAGCACAATACAATACAGAAGAAAGTATCTTTCTACTTCTGTTTCATTGCTTTAGCAATAAAGCAAATGGCTATATTGTAAAAGCCTTGCACCATCATCATTATCTTTTAAATAACAATCTCTTTCTTTCTCTATTCATTCTGTCTCTTCGTCCATCTCTCTCTTCTGTTGTTTGTTCAGTCTAGAGGTTGTTATTCACTGCAGTTTGAACCTCCAGATTCCAGCTTCAGACCCAGCAGGCTGTTCCTCTGCTAGCCCGGGTCACTTGCTCCCTGCCTGGCCACTGTAACTCCATCCGTCCCCTCTCTTGTTTCCTCTGGGGTGGAGGTGATGTTGGGATGGGGGAGGCCTAAGGAAGGCTCATAAAGGATGACTGTTCTTCAGGCAGGGTTGCCGGTGGAGATGTGGAAGAGGTTGACAGGTTGATCGTTCTGCAGGAAGAATCAGTGCTGAGACTGACAGAAAGCAGTAAATCATCTGGAACAGAAAGTGTTGAACTCAAAGACAGGATTCTGGGTGAAACTAGCTTGCAGCGGTATTGATTAAACAGGTTGTCTATATGGCTAGCTCTGAGTCAAATAAACAGGACACAATTGGAGAAGTGTGAAAGCAGCCGGTGAAAATCTCAGAAACTATTATTTTTTGATATTTTAAATTACATTTTTGGTTCTCATTTTAATCCTAAAATTCATCAAACAATATCTTAATTTGTGTTCCTAAGACAAACAAAGGTCTTGCAGGATTGGAACAACATGAGGGTGAGTAATTAATGACAGAACTGAATTTGTGTGTGAATTATCCCTAACAAAACTGGACTATATTTTTCCACGGTGGTCTGTTATTGTAGCGACATTGATTTCAGATTTACCCACCCCTAAATGTTTTGTAAAACAGAACAAACTGTGGTTGATTGTTTTCCATGAGGTACGACAGTCTTTTCCTTTTCGAACTGGGTGGCTCATGGCCTGAATAGCTGTAAAGTGGAACAGACTTTGTCTCGATAGTCTGTCTACGCGAGACTATCATGAGTGATAAAATCTGATGCTGTCATAGCTGCTGTCGGCCAGAGTTCACAGCTCTGTTGCCAGATTGATGCTGTCATTTTCCTAGTCTCCAGGTCACAAGGTTTGCGCCCGTACTTCAATCTCCAGCTTTACTTTGTCTCTGAAACTTTCCTCCCTATGTCCTCTATTTCTCTCGCCTACTGAAATGAGTCACAAACTCATTCAAAATCTCTTTTTCTTTCAGATGTTCTATTTGTAGCTCACTTTTGGTGCATAGCGGGCAACACTTTTCATTTCGACACTGGACCACAGAGACAATGCGAAAGCATTTCCATGGAGATGCTGAAGACTCGAGGCGCTGGTGCTATTCCGTCCAGCTGTGCCGCTTCCTTCAAAAGCCAGACGAGCCTGGAATTACAGAACCCTGCCGACACCACGCTTCTTCCTCCCACCTGTTCATCTCGCTCTCGCTCTCTCACTTTTTCCCATTTTACAGCGTACTAAGAATGTTTCAAACTGCAAACAACTTTCCCCGATGAGAAAAAAAGTGGTAAAAATGGAGAAAAACCGGGTGAGAAGACAGAGAAAAGGAAATGATAAAAGGAAGACAGCTTGAATTTGGGATAGCGCTGTTTTAATTAACATACCTTTTTATCACACTCGAACCTTGAAGTGCTACTGGGTTGAAATAACGAGGGCTTAAAATACAATTACAGGCAGCTGGAAAAAGACATAATGGTCACATTGAAAAAGATTTCTATTAAAGAGCTGAACACGTCAAAAGAAAAACCTCTTAAGGAAACTTAAAAATGAGGACCTAATTTCCTCAAGCTCACCATTAGCTGTGTAGTTAGCCTCGCCAAATTTAAAGGCCATTATTTTATTAATGAGCAAAAAATACTACATTAAAAACTTAAATAATATTCATATTTCATGTTTTGTTTGCATAATTCTGTTTTTGCTGTTATTATCTAGCATACATAGCTTTGTTTATTCGCTTTTTTAAAACCACTGTCTATCCCTTCATCCATGTTCAACATGTTCCTTTCACACACACACACACACGCACACGCACACACACACACACACACACACACACACACACACACACACACACACACACACACACCATTGTTTCCTTTTAAAAATTTTCTTTACTGCCATGTGGTACACATGGGGTCACATTTTTAAATGTACCAAAGTTTAGGTATTTTCACTACCAGTTTTTGAACAGTGAGATTTTTAATGCACCAAGCCTGCATCTATTTGATCCAAAATACAGAAAAAGCAGTAATATTGTGAAATATTTTTACTATTTAAAATAACTGCTTTCTGTTTGAATATATTTTAAAATGTAATTTGTTTCTGTGATCAAAACTACATTTTCAGCATCATAGAAAACATTTTTTAAACAGTAAAAATATTTCAAAGTTTTTGCAGTACTTTGGATCAAATAAATGCAGACTACTTTAAAAATAAACTTTAAAAATCTTACTGTTCAAAACCTTTGACTAGTAGTGTATATTTTAGAGGTTAGCATCAACCTGGTTACCTCAACAAAAATCCAATATGATCAGAATGATTTCAGAATGATTGTGGAGTAATGATGCTAAAAATTCAGGGGCTTGGTGAAATATTAGAAATCATCAAAGACTTTTGACTGGTAGTGTGTTTAGACTAATATTTATTTTGCAGAGGTAGCTGCAGCACTGAAAAAGCATCTAGTATACCACAAAAATGAACATTAATGTATTTACACTGGAATCCAAAGCATGGGAAACATATATCACATGCTTGAAAGTTTAATGTTGGTTTAATACAGCTGGATGAAAGCAAGACGCATGCTGATTGACAAGAGCAAAGTGTTTAGACTGCCTGGTTTAGACTTTCTAAATGATAGAAATCTAAAAAGATTGAATGGCTAGATTTCCCAAAATAACACCATTTCCATCAGCACCACTATTTCACCCCATTATAGATATTCATGCACCATGTGACTGGTTGTGGGCGGAGATGTGGCACCCCAGAGATCTGTGGTAGAGCAGGCCACTACTCCTCACCCTGTTTCCTGTTCTCAAATAGGTACTGGCCAAAAGAACATGGTATGCAGTCCTCTTTGATACTCCGTTAAGATTTGTGTAATTGATATTGACTGGAAAATATTCCAGCAGTCCAAATGACTGACATTAGCTAATGGTAAAATGATTAAGTTTGGGTCTGGTTATTTATATAATATTCAGTGTTAATGAATAAGTGGGGTAATGAATTATATTTCTTGACAACCTCTAATCTTGATCTGAATTGCTCAGTCCTCCAGTTGATTTAATAGATGTGATTTCTATGACTGCTCGGGTTGGAACGGAGGTTAACTGGATTGATCCAACATTTTTTCATTATGTCGCTGGCAGAGGAACTGATTGTTTTGTAAATGTGATTGATGGATGAGGAGTGAAGATTGCTCCGCCCACAGCTTCATGACAAACTGTTTCCAATAGTGTTTTTTGACGAGTTTCTCTAAATACTTCTTTTAATTTGATGGTCATGAATGAAGTAGTTTATCGATTGATCTCCTTTGGAGACCTTGCAGTGAAGTCTTCAAACTTTCAAATTTTTCAAATTTTCCAGACAAACTTATTGCATTACACCTAAACATGAAATATCTTCTGTGGTTTCTTTTTGAGTGTAATTCTAGTGTTTTATTGACATATTTCTCAGAATTTGATGTCAAGTTAATTAGCATGATTACTGTTCTTTTTTATTTGTTGCATGCTAGAAATTGCTGGCTGGTTATAACTCTCATTTGAGCATTTGATGAGTAATTACTGCTGTGATCAAAAGAAAATACACAGACATCTATTTTAAATGCTATTTTGTTTTCCGCCTGGTTTCCATCAGTATTAATTGTGGCTGACAGATACCATTAAATGTAGCAAATAAGGTTCAATCAATATTAAGCCTAATTTACATACAAAAGGTGTGTTTGCACAAAAAATAAATAAATAAAAATTAATGTCTTAAATGAAATAGTCACTGGGCAACACTATTTTTTGTGCATTTAGCATCTAGTATCTAGTCATAGACCAAAAATATTAGCACCCTTGCAATTCTGTCAGAAAGTGCAACCCTTCTCTCAGAAAATTGTTGCAATTGCAAATGTGTTGGTACTCATATGTTCATTTATTTATTTATTTATTGTTTGCATTGGGGAAAAAAAAACAGAAAAGAAAATCTGATACAATTCCACACAGAACCCAAAATATGCACTGGACAAAATTATTGGCACCCTTAACTTAATATTTGGTAGCACCCCCTTTGGAAAAATTCAATCGCTTAATGTAACCATGAATGAGTTTCTTACACCTCACTGGAATTTTTGACCACTCTTCTTTTGCAAACTGCTCCAGGTCATTCAGATTTGAAGGATGCCTTATCCCAAATGCTGTTTTGAGATCTCTCCACAGGTGTTCTATGGGATTCAGATCTGGACTCATTGCTGGCCTATTCAGAACTCTTCAGCGCTTTGTTTGTAACCATTTCTGATTGCTTTTTGAAGTTTTGTTTTGGGTCATTGTCCTGCTGGAACGCAGCTTTCTGATACTGCACTGCAAAAAATGCTTTTCTTACTTAGATTTTTTGTCTTGTTTCCAGCCAAAATAACTGAAAATTCTTAAATCAAGAAGGATTTTCTAGACAAGCAAAAATTATTGTCTTGTTTTTAGAAAAAAATAAATTAAAATTAAGAGAGTTTTTGCTTGAAACAAGCAAAATAATCTGCCAATGGGGTAAGCAAAATAATCTAGTTTTCTGCTTGAAATAAGATTATTTTGCTTACACCATTGGCAGATTATTTTGCTTGTTTTAAGCAAAAACCCACTTAATTATGACTTTTTTTTCTGAAAACAAGACAATCATTTTTGCTTGTCTAGAAAATCCTTCTTGATTTATGAATGTTTAGATATTTTGGCTGGAAACAAGACTGAAAATCTAAGTAAGAAAAACATTTTTTGCAGTGCGGCCACTACTTTGCACCGCAAAATTCTTTGGTAATCATCAGATTTCATGATACCGTTCACACAGTTAAGGCATCCAGTGGCAGAAGCAGCAAAGCAACCCCCAAACGTCTTTGAACCTCCACCATGTTTGACTGTAGGGACTGTGCTCTTTTCTTTGAAGGCCTCATTTCAAGGGTGCCGATGTTTTTAGCCATGACTGTATAGAGTGCCTTGCAGTTATTCATACCCTTACATTTTTTTCAGGTTTTATGTTCCAGCCAAACGATAAACTGCTTTAAATAACACCCCCATCAATCAACACTCCATACCCCATAATAACAAAGCAAAAAAAAAAAAAGGATGTGTGACAGTTTTGCAATTTAAAAACTATAAACAAAGTAAATAAAACACTGAATTAAGTACACTGCATAAGTATTCATAACCTTAATGCTGTATTTAGTTGAAGCACCTTTACAGCTATTTTGGTACAATGCTACAAGCTTAGCACATCTGCATTTGGCAATTATCTAGCATTCTTCTTCTCACTTCTTTGCCTTTCAAGCTCTTTCAGCTTGGATGGGGGCTGGGCGAAATGTTCAGGTTTCTCCAGAAATGTTTGATTGGGCTCAAGCTCAGACTGTGGCTCGGCCACTCAACTCACAGAGTTTATAAGTCTATAAGCCACTCTTGCTATTTGCTTGTCATTGTCCTGTTGGAAGGTGAACATTCTGCCCAGTCTGAGGTTCTGAATGCTCTGAACTAGGTTTCCATTAAGGATATCTGTATATTTTGCTGTGTTGAGCTTTCCTTCTACTCTGACGAGTCTTTTAGTCCCTGACGGTGAAACACAGCCCCACAGCATGAGGCTGCTACCTTCATACTTTACTTTTGGGATGCTAAAAGGTTCATCAGACCAGAGAATCTTGAATCTCACAGTCTGAGAGTTCTTTAGGTGCTTTGTTGCAAATTCCAGGTGTGTTTTCATGTGTTTTCACTGGGGAGAGGATTGTGTTTGGCCACACCGCCATAAAAATTGGATTGGTGGAGTGTTGTAGTGATGTTTCTTCTATCTCCACATATGATCATGGAGCTCAACTAGAGTGACCATCAGTTTCTTGGTCACTAGTCTAACCAAAGCCCTTCTCCATCAATTGCTCAGCTTGGCCAGGAGGCCAGCACTAGGAAGAGTCCTAGTTGCTCCAAACTTCATCCATTATGGATAATGGAGGTTACATACTTCTGTGAACCTTCAATGCAGCTGATTTTTTTTTTTTGGAAACCTTCCCCAGATGTGTGGTTTGACACAGTCCTGTCTCTGAGCTTTACAGGCAGTTCTTTTGACATCAGGGATTGTTTTTTGCTCTAATATGCATTTTCAACTTTTAGACCTTTTTATTAAAATGTGTGTGCCATTCCAGATCATACCCATTCAATTGAATTTGCCACAGGTTAACTATACATGAAGTGTAGTAATATCTACAACTGATATGAAGTGTCCCAGAAAAGGGTATGAATACTTATGCAATGGAATCATTTAAATGTTTTATTTCTAATGAATTTGCAATGTTTTTGTAAACCTGTTTTTTTTTTTCTTTTTTTTTTTTTCTTTTTTTTGCGTTGTCATTATGGTGTATGGAAAAAAAAGTTATTTAAAGCAGTTTAACATAAACAACAAACAGTGTAACAACAAAACGTGACAAAAAAAAAAAATAAAAAATATGAAGGGGCATGAATACTTTTGTAAGGCTGTATATATACTTAGTATTTATATTGTATTTGATGCAAAAGATGTAATAAAAGAATGTTGATCTGGGAATTTGTGTAAGTAAGAGGGGGCATGTGTAAATATGTGCCAAATAGAGACCAAAGAATGTTCATTGGGATTAATTGTATGTCTCACACAGGGAAACAGTGTGGATGTTTGTGGAATGTTTGCATATTTTATGCAAACAAATTGCTAATCACTTTCCAATATACTTGAGTCTTCGAACTCTTTTCCTTTGACTTAAAATAATTTGGACTCTTGGGTTCAAAAACTATTTTTAAAAGAGAACAGAGATACGACTGGAGTTTAATATTCACTGGTTGACAGTGAATGTTTTGTTTTGTTTTGTTAGTGCCACCAAAGCACTGATATGACTGTAGCTTAAACCTTATTGGTCAGTAAACTTTCATTGCTAGACAAAGAAAAACAATTCCACCCACTCACCAAAAGAAATAAACTTTTCTGTCATCAGGCAAATGTTTGTACCCAAAGTGAATAGTGTTTTGAGACCTCGTCCTGCAATCGGGTGTAGTGTTATAGCTCTCTGGGCTGTATTGGAATAAATTTTGCAATTCTGCTTTCCCTGAATAGGCAAATGGTCTGTTAAATGGTGTCTAACACATTAGCTTAACAGCACATGCGGCCTCTCTTTTGATTATTCCCTTCATCTCCCTCCCTCAGGATGCCGGTCAGACCAGACCAGAAAATGTAGGAGTGTTTCTTCAACAAACTTTGACATGGACAGAGAGCAGATATCCACCTGAATATCCTTGATGAGGAACACACATGTATGCACACACACATGTGCTATTGAGCTAAAAAAGAAAAATAAGCACTTCAAAAAAGCTTGAGGTATTTACATATGGCCAGGAAACATTGCTATACACGCCCTCACGCACTGAAATCCACTCTCTGTGCCGTTTTTACGCTGTATTGGAAGTAAACAGCCAGTTAATCATGCGTTAAATAAAGCTCACCATGTCCAATGACTAAAAGTGTGTAAAATCTCACTTAGTGATCTCTTCATTATGGAAATTTGATTAGCATCGGCTGTGCGCTAACCGTGAGGCGCAGGTATAGTGTGTTTACAGACAATAGATCTGTTCCAAAACCTAGTGAGCTGCCTTGCTGAATGCTGCCTACATAGGCAGCTGTCTTCTAGGCAGCTTCCAAACTGGAAATGGAAACCGTCAAGAATGTGATCTGTATGGGTAGCAACTCCATACCACAACTTATAAATACCGTCACGAAAATTAGCCATGGATTTATTGTAGTAAAAGTGTAGTATAGTAACTATGTTTTTTGGCATATTGATTGCCATTTGTATAACTACAGCTTTACTACAAATATCATGTTTAAACTATGGTTAATTTGTGATTCACATGATTTTTTTTTGTGGTAAAACCATGATTAATTTAATTTCCTGTTATTTTTTTTTTCCTGCAACAATCCTGCATTTACTTGATCCAAAATACAGCAGAAGCAGTAATATTGTAAAACATGTAAAATGCCTGCTTTCTACTAATATATTTTAAAATGTAATTTATTCTTGATCAAAGCTAAATTTCTAGCATCATTACTCCAGTCTTCAGCATCACATGATCCTTTACAAGTCAATTATGCTGATTTGCTGTTCAAGAAACATTATAGAAATTCTAGAAATTAATATTTTTATTTAGCAAGGATGCTTTAAATTGATCAAAAACAGATAAATGCTGTTCTTCTGAACCTGAAAGATAATAATAATAATGAAAGGGTTTCTTTGGGCAGCAAATCAGAATATAAGAATGATTTCTGAAGAATCATGTGACTGGAGTAATGATGCTAAAAATTCTGCTTTACATTGCATTTTAAAATATGTTCAAATAGAAAACAGTTATTTTAAATAGTATAAATATTTAAAAAATTGTACTGTTTTTGCTGTAATTTGGATCAAATAAATGCAGGCTTGCTGAGCAGAAGAGACCTTTTTAACCTAGAAGTTAGCACCAACCTGGTTACCTAGACTATATTAGCATTGGCTTTTGGATTATTGTAGGAAAAAATAGGCCTGTGACTAACAAAAATTTATGATTAATATTTGTGCATGTTTTGTTCATCATGATAAGATACATTTTGCCCAAATACAGTCTCCAAAAGTAAAACAGACCTTTTTTTTAGGCTTTTCAAAACCCCATTGACTTCGGGACAGTGAAACCAAAAATGCTAAAATGCTGATTTTGGCCATTTCAATGTATTTTGATGTTGCTATTTTACTTTTACTCAGAGGTCCACCAGTTATTTCATGTCAAACTTTTTTTTTTATTTAATTTTTTTTAATTTATGCACGATATTATTTTTATTTCTGCAAAATGTTAACGTTTAATGTATATTTTTAATGTATAAATTAAAATGTAATTTAAGTATATAGTCTTGGGTCCCACTTTATATTAGGTGGCCTTAACTACTGTGTACTTACATTTAAATGAATCATTTGATATAATACATTTATTTAAATACATGTTTTTAAGTCATCCTTATATTTAAAAAAAATATCTGCATGTAATTGCATCTGTAATTAATTTCTGTGTGCATTTATCCTTACACCTTAACCCTCCCTTAAACCTACCCATACCACCAAACCTGTCCCTAACCTTACCCGCATCCCACCTCAGTAGTAGAAGTATTTTGCAATATAATATGTACACAGTAAGTACATTGCATTTTTCTTTTATGTAAGTACATAGTAATTAAGGTCGCTTAATATAAAGTGGGACCATGTCTGATAATCATAAAATGCAATACACCTATATACTATATACATTTAGTTTTATTTACCAGTCTGCCATGAGAGGACCTGCCCTGGCCACTTTAGTTCCTATCACCCCCCACCTATAACCAATTTCAACAAAGAGGGAACCTCTTTTGAAAATACATCTGCACCTCCCAGTTTGTGTGCTCTGGCGCAGACTCTGGAGGTATCTAAGAAATAAGCACAATTAAATTACCCAGCTTTAGAAGAACCTTCTTGTCGGGAGCATAAACTGTGAACCTAAAATGCTGCCTCATAAGCAGCTCAGAGTATTTTGGAGTAGAGTGAATGCTTTACTCTCTCACTATATATTTCTAGTCTTTTCCCCATTTACTTCAGCTGTGTTATTGTGTCTCATTTTGACATATGAGAAACAGAACCCAAACTGTCGTTTACGAGTCGTCTCTCACTCTCTATCTTTTCCTCTCCCACATCCCTCTGTCCTCATCTTCCTGAGCGGGGGCAGATGGAGGGAGTGCAGCTTCATTTAATGGTCAGTTTAGCTAAAGCGTTAATGGCCGCTGAGAGAGTGACAGGGAGCTAATGAGCGCTTCATTTGGCCAATCAGATCTATTTCTGCCGTGCATAATAAGCGTCTCGCCACCGGTTGCTGTGGCAGCATCGCCAAGGTAATTGCACCTTTCAAGCAAGCTGGGATGGATTCAAACGAGAGGGAAAAAGACAGAAAGAGAGAGAAACAGAAAGGAAATGGCTCGAAAAATAAATTAAAGCATATTCTGAGAGATTCTTTCTTCAAGACATGGTGTATCGCAAACTTCATAACATGTTCATACACAAGAACCGTATTCAGCCAAAATACCAGAGTTACTACAGATCTTTTGGGTTGTTCCTATACAATTGCTAAGGTGTTCTGAGTGTTTTGTAGTGCATGGTCTCTAGGGTGTTTTGGGTGATTGCTTGCTGACCACATTCTCTATGATATGTTGTCCTTAAGTGCAGAGGTGGTCGAAGTACACAAATCAAGGACTTGAGTAAAAGTACAGATACGTATAATAAAATATTACTCCAGTAAAAGTAAAAGTACTCCTTTTTTTTTTTTTTTTTGCTCGAGTTAAAGTACAAAAGTACTCAATTTTATATGTACTTAAGTAAAAAAGTACAGATTTATTTTGCAGTTTTATATAGGCTACTTAATTTAATTTTATAGTAGCACATATTTTTTTTTATAATCCTACTGCTTAAAATACCTGTGATTTTCCCAAAATAACCACTATATAAAGATACATTTTTTTTGTTGATATGGACTACATTGATGAGAGTGATGTAGTAATGTTCACTGTGAAGCTTCCACTGCCAGGTATCTCAGAGAAAACAGATTTGAACATCAAATTTTCACCAGTAAGAAAAAAAGTGTTTTAAAGCTTGTTGTTTTGCAGAACGTCACAGTTATATGATATGAGAGCCTGAACTTAGGAAGAACAATTTAGGAATATAATTATATTTTTATAATAATAAAAACACCCCTGGCCAAATGCCCCCAGAGGGCATCACTTCCCACTTTGATAATTACTGTAGTTACCATGTTCTGAACATCACATCCATTTATTTTCCCTCAGATGCAATCTATCTAGGTGGTTGAATAAAAATATTTGGACTTTATATCTAAAAATTACCTCAACTTAGCACCACTAAGCTTGTTAGCTAGATAGTTAGCACTAGCTAACAATATTTACTTATTTTCAGTATGGTTATTATGAATAAACATATCTGTCTACTCATAGTTGATCCAAACGATAAATATTGATAATATAAAAACAGACGTCACCCAGGGCTAGGCTAAATGTGTAGCATTTTAAAAAAAACTAATAAGGTTCCAGCAGCAGGAAAATATGAACGTGCATGAGATATTTTATTTAATGTTAATCTGTCTTATTTTAATGTTCTGACCAAATGTTTTTGACCAAAAACATAGAGACATGTGTCTGCATTTCAGTGGGCTTAAATAGACCACACTTTACAGTGGATTTAGTTCACAAACAAGTGACCGTTTTGACCTAAATACGGTTTTCATTTACAATAATCCTAAAATTCGACATTAGTAACTTACTTTTCGCAGCATCAGTCGCACGCACGCTCTCCCGGTTCAGTTCACTGGAGACTCGCTCTAAACGGCTCATTTGAATCAGTGAGTTGTCGACTCGAGAAGAGCTGCAATCGGATCATTTCCAATTTGTGAATGAATCGTTTGGTGCGATTTGCGAACCGATTTAACAGGTTCATTGAAAAGAATCAGTTTGTTCATGAATCAGACACCGCTTCTGCATCTCAGAGCATGTGATATATTTATGCTTTGGAAGTAACGATATATTTATGCTTTGGAATGTAGTGAAGTAAAAGTAGAAGTTGCTCAAAATAAAACTACTCCAGTAAAGTACAGATACTTGAAAAATGTACTTAAGTAGTAACGAATTACAACTACTTTGTTACTATCCACCACTGCGTAAGTGTACTGTACATGTATGGTAGTGGTTCTCAACCTTTCTGTCTCTAAGGCCCTGCTTTGTTCAAGACAACATTCGAAGGCCCCTTTCAGCTGACCTCCGTTACTTCTGTTGTAATAAAATAATATTAAATAGTTTGGTGTTTATGGTTTCCACCCCCTGTGGTTTTAGAATTTTAATTAAGTTTTATGTTAACAAGAAATTCGAGAAATCTCAGGCCCCCTAGTGGGCCCTGGATTCATTGCTGAGCACTGCTTTTTGGCAGGGTTTTTTTTTTTTTTTTTATCTAACAGGTGAATATCGCAAAAGTTTAAAAGCAAAAGCTCACCTCTACTCAAGTAACTTAAGTAATTTGTCATATCATTCAGATGTGCAGCCCAAATAGTTCAGGATATATTCTATGTTTAAATTTAGGGGTTTATTCAAAAGTTCAGTAAAGAGTCTTTACTGAACACCTTATTATAATTTTATTTTTTATTTAGTGCTGACCTGAATAAGACATTTCACATTAAAGGCGTTTACATTTAGTCCACAAGAGAAAATAAAAGTTCAATTTATAAAAATGACCCTGTTTAAAAAGATACTTTTTTTTTTTATTGATAGTTGTTCATTAGTCAGTTGCTGACAGTCAATTGACTGAACAGTTTAACTCCTTGCTGTTCTTCAGAAAAATCCTTCAGGTCCCACAAATTCTTTGTTTTTAAGCATTTTTGTGTATTTGAACCCTGAAATCATACAGTCATTGTTGGAAAGGGTTTAAATGCACAAAAAAAACTTTTGAGTTCAACTCCAGCTGGACACAGATGAGACTGGAATCCAGACACATACAATTTTTGAATAGCCGCATTCACTTTTACAGGAAAAATAAGGTGGATACATTATAGTGGTAGCGATAGTATTAAATATGGTGTTTTTGTGTAAAATATGGCTAACATGGTACATTTCTGTGAGGGATATTCCCCTCATGTCTATCTAAAACACACTTCTTGTGTTCCTGCTTGAAGATCTTGACTAAAAATCCAGCAGCAGTCATTATCTTCCAGCTTTTAGCCTGCACGCACGCGCTTGTGCTCAATTTTCTTTTGCTAATGCACCATCTCCAAGCATTTTCAATGCAGACACGTTATTATTTCCCTCCATTACATGCGTGAGATTACAGGGGTGTATGCGCGCGTGTGTGCGCGCTCCAGGGCGCGTCATGACTTCACAGACGTCCCACAGATGTCTAATTACTGTACAATCATAGCAGCGGGGGACATTTCGTTTTCTCCTTCCTCTGTTATTGTCTGTTTCTTTCCCTCCGTTGATTAAATCTCTCTGTTCTTTCTCACCAGCACAGCTGATGTGCATTTAGGTTGTAAAAGCAGAGGTGCTGTACTGCTTAGTTAAAGTCTGAGAGAGAAACGCTAAACACAGCAGTCCGGCGGTTTCCGCACACTGCCCTGATCGTCTTGATCCTGTAATTGGCCGAAACGTGTTCAACTTCAAGAAAGGCCGCCCAAGTCACATACAAATTGGCTAATACATCAGATCCGGAGCATGATTTTTACATTTTTGAAGCACGCACCGGTTGGATGAAAACGAGGAACCTGCCTGTAAAGAACACACACACACACACACACACACACACACACACACACACACACACATGCATTTGTTCTGACAACTGCAATTATGCTTTACATGTTCCTGAAGCAGACATGGGGATTTTGAGTAATTAAAAGAATAATGCACCTAAATATAGAATAGAGTAATTATTTATTCACTCTTATGATGTTCCGAATTTGTATTGAACTTTCATCTGTGGTATATTCACCTCTTCCTTAAGAGTGGGCGCGACCATTTGAAAATTTTGTGGGTTTGGCTTCCGGACTCATCTGCATCCAGCTATATTTAGCTGTACAAAACAGCTTATTTTGCTGCTTGATATTGCAAATTGGTGTATCTTACCATATTATTTTAATGTATTATCATTTAATGTATTATTATTATTAATGTATTATTATGAACACACTGTTTTGTAGTGCAAACAGTTTTACTGTTTACTACACATTGTTATTATTGTTGTTATTTCCCATAATGTTAAAGAAAAAGGTGGATATGTTTCTATATGTTTCTTCCTCATTAAATGCAAATAAATTGAAAGTAAAGCACATCATCAACAGTAGATTATATTTTTATTTTTGAGATTTGATTTGTAAACAAAATAAGAGATATTTCAATGACAATGTCATTCAGATTTTAATGTGGAAAATTATACAATGTAATTCATATAAAGTTAACATTAAAATACATAAAATAACTGTTTAAATTAAATAAATAATTATAACAATTAGCAGACACAATCTACCATTCAAATGTTTAGGGTCTCTAAGATTTGTATATATATATATATTCATCAAAAGTGACATTAAAGACATTTATAAGGTTACACAATATTTCTATTTCAAAAAAAACTTTTTTTTCAGCCCTGAAAAAAGTATCATGGTTTCCATAAAAAATATTAAGCAGCACAACACTTTTATAAATTGTTAATAGGCTTAATAAATGTTTCTTGAATAGCAAATCAGCATATGAGTTTTGAAGGATCATGTGACACTGAAAACTGGAGTAATGTCTGCTGAGAATCTAGCATCACGGGAATAAATTATTAATATTTTGCAATGTTTTCTTACTGTATTTTTGATGATTAAGTGCAGCTTGCATAAGAAACTTTTATCTCAGAAACACACTCTGAAAATCAGAAAACACATTAATAGAAATTTCCAATCCAATACCATACATTTTTCTATGAATAGAAATACTTTGCATACATACACAGACACGTTTGAGAGAAGAGCCTCTAGGGTCACCTCAGTCTGGTCGAAAAGGTCAAGTGTCTGAATCGTCTGTTTTTGTGATACGAGGAATGCAGAATGCAGCATAATGTGCGTGTTTTTGCAGTGAGTCGGTGTGTATGTGTCTGAAGGGTGTGTATGTCTGCCTGCATGTGTGTGTGAGTGTGTGTTCAATCTAAATTCTTTGGCAGTTTGAAAAGATAAAGATGGCTGGTTGATCACACAGACTCCCAGACCAGACAAACAGCTGATCTGAGCTGTTCTCAGGAGGAATTAGCTGAGTAATCACAGATGATTAATGATGTCCGTCATTATGAGATTGCACCTCTAAGCACCTCTAAAGACCCCTCTGTCAAGCTCCTGAAGTTTGCGGATGACACCACACTCATCGGTCTCATTCAAAACGGTGATGAGTCTGCTTACAGACAGGAGGTTAAAGAGCTGGCTGAATGGTGCAGTCACAATAACCTGGAGCTCAACACGCTCAAAACAGTGGAGATGATCGTGGACTTCAGGAGGAAGCCTCCTGCTCTCCCCCCACTCACCATCATGAACAGCACTGTAAAAACAGTGGAGTCATTCAGGTTCCTAGGCAACAACATTTCTCAGGACCTGAAGTGGGACATTCACATTGACTCCATTGTGAAAAAGGCCCAGCAGAGACTGTACTTCCTCCGTCAACTGAGGAAGTTCAACCTGCCACAAGATCTGCTGAAACAGTTCTACTCTGCCATCATCGAATCCGTCCTGTGCACTTCAATTACTGTCTGGTTCAGCTCAGCTACCAGTTCTGACCTCAGAAGACTACGCCGGATAGTCCGGTGTGCTGAGCGGATCATTGGTACAACCCTCCCCACTCTTCAAGATCTGTACCTGTCCAGAGTGCGCAAAAGGGCTAGTAAAATCACTCTGGACCCCTCACATCCCGCACACTCGCTTTTTGAACTGTTGCCATCTGGCCGACGCTACAGAGCCCTGAGCACTAGAACGACCAGGCACAGGAACAGTTTCTTCCCTCAAGCAGTCCATCTCATGAACACTTAAAAAAAATAAAAAATAAATAAAAAAATAATAATAACACAGAACAATAACACTATTATACACATTCATTTATTTAAAACACATACTTGTTTACATTTCTCATTTCTAATTTGCACCTGTACATAATAAATTGTTTACATTTGTCTATTTTTAGTTTATTTAAATTGTATATTGAGTATTTGCTTTTTTGCACTTTTTTCTGTATATTTTCTGTATATTTGTATATTGTTCTTTTATTATCTGTGTGTCTTTTCTTGTCATTGTCATTCTGTTGCACTGTGGAGCTTCTGTCACTAAAACAAATTCCTAGTATGTGCAAACATACCTGGCAATAAAGCTCATTCTGATTCTGATTCTGATTCTGATTCTGATTTGAGAGGGGTCATATCTTAATTCTTTGTTATTTAATTTCTTCCCTCTCAGTGAGGTTCACTTATCATGTTAGTCAAGGCTCTTTGCACCAAAACAATCATAATTTAGTTTCACATGACCATTTCTACCTACTCCTGGCCGCTGAGTTGCACTGCACATATTGCCAAAGCAGTGCGAGCAAGACAAATAAAGTTACAATAGTTACAAATTTTGTAAACAAATAAAAGTAATGGTCAAATAATCAAGAAAAATGAAATGAAATAGCAGTATTTCTCACTTTTTCTGTCTCTCTAGCGACAGGCAGCAGCCTGCAGCAACAGTTGCAGTCAATGTTGTAAGGGTTTTGGTCGTCTGCCTATTTAAACAAGACAGAAAGCAGTGAGTGATTAACCAGATCAGGCGACTGTTGATGCAGTCAAAGAGCCAAGTCAGAGAGATCATACACATGCTCACAAACAGGCACGCATAAAGTACACACATACACAAAAAAGCAAGCTCATTTACACACAATGGCATGGCCATTTTGGCTCTTATTGCTGAATCCTTTATAGCATGTGTGTGCTAAATTTTGTGGACAAAATTGTTAACTAAACCTGACAACACCTCCCTTAGGAATGTATTAAAAAAGTAATGTAGGGTTTAGTCTTTTCACTTACTCTGTAGTCATTATAATTAGCTTCATACAAAAACAATAGAGGCCTATGGTTTGTTGCATTACATAGTAAACTTGTGTGAGTGCAATTTGAAAAAAAAAAAGAAAGTGCAAATGTTCACACCAGGACCCTAGTGTTATGAAACTGGAATCAGACCCTGTCAGTCAGACCCATATTTCAGTGTGTGATGCATTCATACATTTATGGATGTTTACATGCTGATTATACATGTGTGTATTTTATAGTATGTCAGAAATTGCATTTTTTTTTCTCTTCATGCCATTAATCATTACCTTCTGTGGTTTTCATGAGATTTGCTGTAGTGCATCTTTATATAACATCATTACTGTATATCTGAAATGTCAAAGCAATACTGGACTGATAAGCAGCTGTATGTGGTATCTTGTGATAATCTTAACAGTCAATATAGGCACACAGTTATACATATGTATTCATCATGTGTCAAAAAAGTTTTCAGTGATTTACGTTCTACATACACTGTTACGACAAAGCAAAAACAGAATTGTTTTAACTTCGTAAATTTATTACAAATTAAAAAATAATAATAAAAAAAAATGAAATAAGCACATTGCATAAGTATTCATAACTCAGTACTTAGCTGAAGCACCTTTACAGCCTCAACCTTTTTGGGTATGATGCGACAAGCTTTGCACATCAGCATTTGGCAATTATCTGCCATTCTTCTTCTCACCTCTTCACCTTTCAAGCTCTTTTAGTTTGGATGGGGGCAGACGCTCATTTTTATCCAGAAATATTTGATTGGGTTCAAGGCAAGCACAGATTCTGGCTGTGCCAATCAAGGACATTCACAGAGTTGTCTATAAGCTACTCTTGCTGTGTGTTTAGGGTCATTGTCCTGTTAGAAGGTGAACCTTCTGCCCAGTCTGAGGTTCTGAATGCTCTGGTCAGAGGTTTCTTTAAGGCTATCTCAATATTTTGGTGCACTGAGCTTTTACTCTGACAAGTTCTTCAGCCCCTGCCACTGAAAAACAGCTCCACAGCATGAGGCTGAGGTTCATCAGACTAGAGAATCATGTTTCTCACAATCTGAGTGTCCTTTAGTTGCTTTATTTGCAAATTGCAAGTGGGTTTTCATTTGTCTTCACTGAGGAGATGATTGAGTCTTGCCACACCACGATTAAGCCCAGATCGGTGGAGTGTTGCAGTGATGTTTGTCCTTCTGTAAGTTTGTCCTGTCTTCACGTATGATCATGGAGCTCAACTAGAGTGACCATCAGGTTCTTGGTCACCAGTCTAACCAAAACCTTCTCCATCAATTGCTCTGTTTGGCCATGAGGCCAGCTATTTGAAGAGACCTGGTTGTTTCAAACTTCTGCAATGGAGAATGTCATGCTTCCATAAGCCTTCAATGCAGCAGAATTTTTTTCTGAACACTTCTCCGAATGTGTAACTTGATGCAATCCTGTTTCTGAGCTCTACAATTTTTTTTTAACCTTAGGACTTGGTTTATGCTCTGATATGCATTTTTAGCTTCCTTTTATTAAGTACCTTTTCAAATCATACCCGTTCAATTGAATTTGCCACAGGTTAACTTCACTCAAAGTCTGAGCTAAATTTCAACAGTCACCAGATAAGGGTATGAATACTTATGCAATGAAATCATTTAAGTTGTTTATTTTTAATACATTTACAAAGATGTTACCTTTTTTTTTTTTTTTGCTTTGCCATTACGGTGTATGGTGTGTAACAAAAGTAATTTAAAGCATTTTAACACAACAAAAAAACATGGAGAAAAAAAAAAGAAAGAAAGGTAAAATTCAGTAAAAAGCCTCCACCATCATAGAAGAGAAACTGTGTGTGTGTGTGCATGTGTATTCGATCAGTAATGCTCCGTTGTCACGCTGCTGCCAACACGTAATCCATCTTTGCCATCTTGGATGAGAATTCATTTGAACTGACAGAGATGGATTCCAAAAGTTCCCTGGCAGTTTCCTGCATCTAATGCAACCACTGTGTGCTTTCTCTCTCTTTGTTTCCTCTCATCCATCTCAAAGTGTGTGATTCAAATCAATGAATCATCAAAACTGATTCATTTTGTAGGCTGAGACATAGGCAACTTGCCTACATTTTTCTAATTAATGAACTTTAAGAAAATACTCCCCGTTTACACCGACTATGTCCAGGATATGACTATTCACTGACCATCTGAATCATACAGTACATTAAAATGACAGGCAATTCCAGGTCTCAAGGAAAGTAAAAGGTTTGGCTATGAGAGACTCTTGGCTTCTGACTCCTGGAATTATTGTTAGGTACATTTTTAAACTCTAATATTCTCTTGTTGGCAAATCTTGTTCCTCCATCATGTGATATACTGTAAAACTGCTCATGCTGAAAAGAGACCACCAATGAATCACCTTTCTTCACATGGAGTTTCCCCCAGGCTTTTTTTTTTTTTGACATTCCTTGTCCAAATCTTCACCTGATCTGCACTGATGTCAACCACCAATTCTATTACATCATTTAAACACAGCTTTCAAAGTCACATCACAATCGTCAGTTTCACTTGCCTTGTTCTTCAGAGTGTTGATCGCTTTGTTCTGCTGTCTTTAGATCCCAGTCTTTCTCTTCCAAAAGAAAATCTTTGGGGAAATGTTTATATTCAAAGAATCTGGGGCATAGGTCTATAAAACCTTTGCTCCTGCTCTATGGTATCAGAGGAAAGGGATGTCTCAGATGTTCAGCTAATCTTGATAGCCTTGATATAGCTTTATGCCTTTAAGCCGACAGCGCTTCATCTTTGCATAGTCTGTATTTATTGATTATGAATATATGATTGTAGGTGATTACTGCTGTAAAACACTGCCTAATGTGTGTCTGGGGTATGTTCTGCTGTAGATGGTCAGAGAAGGCCTATTAGTTTGGTTGAGTCCTCTGATGTAGTGACTGTATGTGTTATGGCAACCATTTCCTCTAATTGAGATGTTTTATTTTCCTCTCTTACTTTTTCTGTATTTGTTATGATGAGTCTTATCGGTTCATAATTTGTGTGTGTGTGTGTGTGTGTGTGTGTGTGTGTGTTTATATGGGAATGTGTTAGTGATCTCTCTTCGCATAGACATTCACACAGAGACGAGCAGGACATGCAGGATTCCTATTTAAATAGTGTTTTTTGCAGCTTAATATTCACAGACACTATACCGTGTTTTGATTTAAGTGTGCTGGCCTACTTTTGATTTATTCCTCCAAAATATGACAATTTCCGTGACATTCTGCGTTATACAACAAATTAAATTCTTCCGCGATTCAGTCTGCTTTTCTGCAAAGTGGAAATCATAGGGTCCCTATATGTGTATTTGTATGAGCATCTTGCATTTGTTTAATTTGTGTGTTTGGTTGCATTTACACATCTTTATTGGCACAGAGGCGTTTAATCTCAAGGGTGGGAGGAAAATCAGCCATAATCACATGAAAGAGAGAATAAAAGAGTGAAGAAGAGACACATGACGCACAGACGTTCAGCTGTGATCTGGATGTCTGCTTCAGTGTCATGCTCTGTACAGACTCCACTGGATAGACGGTGGGTGGCAGAGCAAGATATCTTTCTCTATATGGCTGTTCCAAAAGCGAGTGAGCTTGTCTGCATAAGCAGTTACCTTCTAGCACAGCATTCTTACTTAAATGAAAAGTCATAATTGAGTGATTTGAAATGCTCTACATAGGCAGTGATTCTCATAATGATTCCACAGGCACATCATTAGCACTCCTCATGAGAACTGATAAATGATAATGCTCACAGTTGATTCCAGTAGAGTTATGGTTGCATGTTGCTAAGCTAATACATAATTTAATATTCTAATAAGCATACAAAGGCTTGCAGTACTGGATGAAATACAACATTAAATGAATCAAAGTTCCACTGCTAAAAAAACAGCTTTTAAAATAACATTTTTAGCTTGAAGTGCATGTCATTGTGTAAAGGGATAGATTTTTAGATTTGATTTGATTTTGACCGCCTGTTGTCATCTTGTATGGCATAATGCCATCTTGATATCATGGCTTCTAACCAAATAAAAAGTTCAGTAGTGATTCACACTCAAAATTCAAAAAGCTTTTTTTTTTTTTTTTTATTGATCACATAAACAAACAAACAAATATGAGTTCTTTTGGATAAAATCATCTTTTTAAAATAGTAAAGCTTAAACTATATATATATATATATAACTTTTTCATCTGTAAATACAAGTTACTTGTCTTTCTCTATTTTAGGATCTTTCATCTACCCATCTGAGTTTCGTACTGGTACTTTTTTCTTCTGAGTGAAGTTTTATTTCACTCTGTCATAAAGTTTCATAAATATTCAACCCCTAAATACCATAAATAACCAATCAGAATCAAGTATTCAAGAGCACTGTGTGATAAGTGCTTTAATTGAATAAAAAAGAGCAGAATGAACATTCTTCAAAACTTCTTGATTTGTGTTTGAAGAAAAAAAAAACATACAGATTTAGAATGAGATGAAACACATTTTACAAAAGAAATTTTATTTTTAGGGGTGAACTATCCCCTCTAGGTAGGCAGCTTGGTTTTGAAACAGCTTATAGCTCTCTCAGAAGAGTTCTGTTCACTTCAGTACATCTACCAGCGTTTTGGCTTGTGCAAGAGTGTGCGAAAGAGGGCTTAAACTGTGCGGTTCACAAGATGCCAGAAGTTTTGGAGAGAATAAGTCTATGTAGAGACAGAGAGGGATGTGGCTCCCTATAGAAAGAGAGGTGTAAGTATAGAGGGATGAGTTTATCTCCAGGTCTGTATGGAGGATGATGTCTGCTGGAGCTTTAGACGGCCAAAGTAAATGACAACACAGGGGAACCAGGAAGAGCCAGAGCTGTCAGTCACACACAGACGTAAGCTGGTTCAGAAAGCATAATGCGGGCTTTATGTGTGTATGTGTGTGTGCAGATATTCTTGCAGTATCAGTTTGTGGACTAACAGGGATTACCACCACTGAGCCGTCAAGGGAGTCACATAGCTATTAGTATCTGTATCCACCTTCCTCTATCTCTCGCCGTCTCTCTTTGCCACATGAAACACTTCTTTCTGCAACTCACCGACTCTTTATGTCTCCTTTCTTTGTCTGAACTTCTTTACCTTTCCTCTGAACTACTTTTTAGAACAGTGTGTGAAGAAATCTCTGACAAATCACCTCGCTCAGACAGTCTGTCTGAAGCTTCACATGCCACCAGGAATATTCATTTACATCAGAAGACAGCAATCTCTACAGACATATATCATAATTGGAATGCAATCCTCTGACTTTGAGAACTAACCACTACTCAAACAATCTTTTTATTTTCTGCTTGGTCATAGAGAGGTGTTGTAACATAAGATAAGTTGTAAAACTGTCAGTGTAAGCATTTAGAAATGTGCTAAAGGGGTGAAATCTAACTGTAGAAGTCTGTTTAAAAATACTGGATTTTGTAATGTCTTACAAGTTCTGAGCACATGAATGACTAAATCAAGTCGAACTCTGAAGCTGAAGTTGATGAGTTGTGATGTTGAAGGGGTATGAAGGGGTATTTGAAACACACTGGAAATACATAATGTAGATTACAGTTGTAGTTTACATACACCTTGCAGAATCTACAAAATGTTAATTATTTACTATGGTTCTGTGGGACTCATATGCAACTATTATATTAATTTTGTCTTTTGGGAAACATGTACATATCTTATGTAGCTTCTGAAGGCCAGTACTAAATGAAACAAAAAGGCAAAATAAGAAAAAAAAATACACATCTGCCTATATTCTGTTCAAAAGTTTACACCCCTGGCTCTTAATGCATTGTTTTTTCTTCTAAAGAATCAGTGAGCATTTGAACTTTCTGTAATATTTTCTGAATATTACAGAAAAATAAATTCTGTAAAACGTATTTTTCGGAAAAACAGTGGGCAGTTTAACTGTTCAGGACAAACAAGGGACTCATAAACAACTGTCACTAAAAAAAAAAAAGGCTTTGGATTATTCAGGTAACAACACAGTATTAAGAATCAAATGTACGTAAACTTTTGAACTGGGTCATTTTTATAAATTCAACTATTATTTTCTGTTGTAGACTATATGTAAATGTCTTATTCAGGTCAGTACTAAATAAAAAGTAACATGCATTTTGTATGATCCCTTTTATTTTGCTTAAATAATTTACATTTTGCAGGTTTTGCAAGGTGTATGTAAACTTTTTTGATAGAATAGCCTATATAGTATCTATAATCTATAACTAGAGATCCATGACCAAAAACCAAGTCTGCTGAATGGTGTAATAACTTTCGCATGGCCTAT
Organism: Cirrhinus molitorella; assembly: GCA_033026305.1. NCBI lineage: Eukaryota > Metazoa > Chordata > Actinopteri > Cypriniformes > Cyprinidae > Cirrhinus > Cirrhinus molitorella. Next base: position 21,587,615 of record CM065122.1, on the reverse strand, counting down.
TTAACATTTAGTTGTGATACTATGTGTACATGTGATAGAAAGTAACATTTTTCATCATCTTGAATTCAGATGTAGGTTTTTTTGTTTTATGTTTGTGACTTAAATGTGTGGCATGTCCTAAAAACCCAAAGTTATGAGGCTAATGTAAACGGCAGCATTGTCTGTGGGTTGGGTGTTCCAGAATGATTTTTTAATGACTCATTGACCAGATTGCATAGTTAGACCAGTAGGTGGTGAAAAGTTAGTAAATTATCATTCAAATTTAGAAATGACACAAGTGACTGCTTTTAAGTGAGTCATTGAGTCATTGGTTTAACTAATTCATTCAAAACACTGAATCATAAATGAGCTAACCGCTTTCATGAATGAGTCACTTAAGTAACTTTTTTTTAAATTAGACACATCTATTGAACAGCACATCCTCAATCTGTGGCAAGGTAAGATAAATGTGGGAATATTTATCTTATCACATATATTAAAAAGTGGTTTCCTAGATATGTGTTATGTAATTCTGCTCTATACATGCCTTGTTCTTGTGCCATGTCTTTCTGTCAAACTCAGAGGCAAAGAAACAAACAGCTTGAAAACCAGCATGAACTTAAAATGCTCTTATCTTTCATCAGCCCGTATCGCTAGCCTAACGTTTGTTTGCACAGCCGCGACTTCTGTTTTTCAGTGTTTATTTAATGCAGGCAAAGTTTCAACTCTCCATGTTCTTTATCGTTGGTCCTTTGAAACAAACATGGATTTGTTATTTTAATGACTTCAACCCATTAACTGTGTCTGTCTTTTATACATGTGGAAAGTCTGCTTCTTTCTTACTTAATTGAACAATTACCTTGTAGGGTAAGTTCACCAAAAAAATAAATAAATAAAAATTGCTTTTTATTTACCCCTATAATATTCCCAATCCAAACCTGTATGTTTTTATATTCAGAAGTTTCATAATGGAGTCTGGCAAACCTATGCTGTATATAAAAAAAAAAAATACACTACTGTTATTTTTAAATGGAGAATAATTGTGTTTATATTAAATAATTACCTTTCTTAATGTTAGCTGTCTGATATTAAATGTTTGGCTTTGAGGAGCATTCCCTACTATATTTTGAAAAGGTAACTCTATAGTACATTTAAAAAGTAACACACTTTTCTAAAGTGATTATGTAATGCACTTCGGACACAAACTATAATTTCTGCATGGGTCAGAATGCGTTCATGTGCCTTAATGAATGTGTGTGTGGTAACATCCTTGAAAGAATTTAGGCCACCTCAGAACAGCTGCCTCAGCCTTCAGCAGGACTACTTCAAACACATCATTTCCAATCTAGTCGAGAGCGAGTGAAAATAATCGGAAGGAAGTGTAATGATGGGGCGGAATAAAAATAAGAAGCTTTTTTTTTTTTGCTTGTTTGTGAGCTTCACTCATTCAATCATGTGCAATTTGCTGGGGTAATTGAGGTGGGGCGAATAGGAAAGAGTTAAGCAATTAAGAGTTCACGGGTCGCAGCTGTGTTCTGACATGCCGTCATTAGTTTTCTTGCGATCTGCTTTTTTCTGTTGCCTCCCTCAGGTTTTCTCAGGCCAGGAGAGAGTTTTAGATTAGAACATCTGGAGTTTCATGTTGAAACGGCATCATTCTCCCACCGAGACCCGGGTGAAACCATTAGGCCAATGAAGACAGAAGAGCAAGTTTGACTGCACCGACACACGCAGAGTTCCGGTACGCTCTTTAATCACCGCTTATCTGCAGGAGCACAGTTAAACACCTTCCTCTCCCTCCTGTCGAAATCTACATCACTCCCTCAAACCTCGGCCCTTCATCTCTCTCTCCCTCTGTAATGTCATTGTTTTCAGTTGTACTTTGTTTCCTCTCTCTTTTTTCCCTAAGTTTGAGAAAACAGCCTGTGCCGCTGATATGTGTGCCAACTATGACAAAAGCGCTGCTGAGGAATGTGCTGTGTGTCTATATGATAGAATGCTGGGTAAATATAGCTGTCGGTTTCATACGGGTTTGTTTCTGCACCATTGTTTTCGCTGACAGAATGAAAACACAAGGCCTAAACAGATGCAGAAGAATACGGTACACCGTGCATACGTTCAGTCATCCATTTTCTCTTTTTGTGTGTTCTGTCTTCAGTTTTATTGACCATTACAATATATATATTTTTATATTCTCAAGCCCAGGTCCCCCTTTTACGCTGTTTTAAAAAGCTTTAAAACAATTACGTACAAAGAGAGGACAATTACTGTTATTCATTTTCATCCTAAACACTCTTTAAATAGATTTTCTGGACATGTATTAAAGGGCACCTATTATGCTCCTTTTTACAAGATCATTTATTATATAATTTTGAGTGGAAGGCTCCCCACCCCCTTTTCCAGAAGCCTTTACAGCTCATACCTCAGATACTCTGCTAAAAACATCTGTTTGGCGTTGATTATCGTGTCTATTACACTAAAGTCATGCATTTTTAAGCCATATCAGTGTAAAGTTCTGATATACTGTTTTCTGAGCGCACACATCAGAAGCACGCGCACATAAAGCGGCTGTCACATGGTGTGTGAGTACTAAACTAACACTCTTTCATGTCTTATTTCACTTAAACTGTCAAATACACACTTTATGTTAAAAAATGTTACAAGTTTATGTTAAAAACACACAAGTTACAGAAACAGTCGGTTATGTCTGTAAAGGTAAACAGTTAGAAAAGAAAGCGCAAAAACAAAATGGTGGCATAGTGGTGGAAACGTGCAGATAAAGGGGTAGTAATATTATTATTATCTCCTTTCTACATCACTAGGGGAGTGAAATCTTAGCAGATCTTTTTTTCACATGCTTGCAGAGAATGCCTTACTAAAACAAAGCTACTGGTTGTCAAATTTCACGTTTTCTGGCTTGGTAGATACACCAGGGACCCAATTACAGCACTTAAACACAGAACAAGTCTTTTCATATGTCCCCTTTAAGTCTCTTCCCATTCTGAAAATTGTTTCGGAGCTGTCATTAAGAGGGCAGTGTCATCTAGGTCTGGGATACCACCCTGTGATTTTTGTCCAGATCTGTATCTCAGTAGTTCGGCTCATATGTGACATTCTCACCGACTACATCACACGTGGTATTTCCTGTTGACATTAGATCAAGCGGAGGGCTGGGAACAGAGGAAGCCGACTAATTGATGGATCGATTGCTTATCACCACTGCAAATCAGTAAAACTTGTATTAAGCTTTCCCTCTTTCTTAACAAGCAAATCACAGCACAGTTAATGGGGTAGTTCACCCAAATTAAAATACTGTCATTATTTACTCACCCTCATGTCATTCTAAATCAATGTTGTTATGTTCTTCCATGTAACTCCAAAAAAGAAATTTGCACATAGCTGTTTTCCATACAAGGACAGCTCCAAAAAAAAAGCTATCAGTCTGATTTGAGCATTATTTCCTCTAATAACACATTATACAGTAGCTTTGTCTGAGAAACAGATTTAAACCTAGTTGTTTTCAGCTTTCTCTGCCAAAGGTTTAAATCAAGACACATTCACATGCCATTCCTGTAGCTCAAACAGCAGAGCTTTACACTCATGCAAGTCGCTTTAGATAGAAGCATTTGCCAAATGCATAAATGTACATTTTTGTCAGTATTGATGCCAAAATTCCACGGAGAGTGAAACTTGGATTATTGTGAATTTTCCATGAATAACAACCTAAATTTCTATCTTTTCTGCCCACACAAAGCTATCGCATTGCTTCAGAAGACTCAGGCATGAGTCATTTCATTATTTATCCTGTTTTATAATATTTTTATAATGACTAGACACTATATCTGATTCGCTCTTTTATCCATGGCTAAAACACCAAGCTCCCCAATGCAGAAAAAAACTGTTAATATAGCCTATCTGCTTTATCCAAAATGTATTGAGTAATTCTGAAGTAATTTCAAATATTACAGTATACATCATTCCTCATTTATGCTATATTGATATAATTTAATCTGAGCCGGTCCAAAACAACTTCCTGTAAAACTGTTTTCAGTCAAACTAAATTAGACATGACTGGCACAGACTGGCATTAGCTCTGCCATAAGCGTCACTTCTCATAAAATGACTGTGGCTGCGGCGTATCATTTGTGAGATGAATTCAATAATCACAATAAATGTGGTCAAGGATGATAGTACATTTTACTGTTTTCTTTCTTTTCTTAAATGGTTAGTTCACCCAAAAATGAAAATTAGCCCATGATTTACTCACACTTTAGGCATCATAGGTGTATATGACTTCCTTCTTTCAGACAAATTCAACCGGAGTTATATTAAAATTATCCTGGCACTTCCAAGCTTTAGTATGGCATAGGTGGGTGTTTCTCATCATCAGTCCAAAACAAGTCTAATAAAGTGCATCCATCCAGCCTGATCTCACGGCAATTTGTACATATTTTAAGAGGTGGCAAATTCATACAAATTTCTACGACCTCACTCGTCATGCACAAAAACATAAGTTTTTGGCTAAATCGTACATATTTTATGAGTTCCCAATTTGTATGAATATATACGAATGACCTACACCTAACCCCGCCCCTAAGCATACCCGTCACTGGGGTCTAAGCAAATCATACGAGTGAGGTCATATGAATAAGCCACTACGTAAAATATGTTTAAATTGCCATGATCCATCCATAATAAAAAGGGCCTCACACAGCTCTGAGGGGTGAATAAAGGCCTCCTGTAGTGAATCGATGCAGTTTTGTAAGAAAACTATCCATATTTAAAACATAGGAATCACTTTAATCTAGCTTGCGCCAACTGGTTGTACCCGGAAGCAGCTTTAGGCAGATGATGTAATATGTTGGTGTTTTGTATGCGCTGTGGAGAGATCAAACCAAAACAACAGTCGCAAATTAGAAGTTCAAAACAAAGATTTGTAAAGGAGGATTTTGATAGAATCCAAGAAGAGACTGGTTTTCCTTTGCTAAAGTAAGGAAACTATGCTTCCTTTGCTTCTGTAACGAGACTCACCGGCACATGCGCAACGCCGACTTCCGACGTCAATTGCCTGGAACTGCATCCAGGTACGACCAGTTGGCGCAAGCTAGATTAAAGTAAATATGACATTTCAAGTATGGATATTTTTCTTACAAAAATGCATCAGTTTGCTACAGGAGGCCTTCGTTCCCCCCTCCGGAGCCATGTGAGGCACTTTTTATTATGGATGGATGCACTTTATTAGCTTGTTTTGGACTGATGAAGAGAAACACCCACCTACTGCCATTCTAAAGCTTGGAAGTGCCAGGATAATTATTAATATAACTCTGTTTGGATTGGTCTGAAGAAGGAAGTCATATATGCCTAAGATGCCTAGAGGGTAAATCGTGGGCTCATTTTCATTTAAATATTTGCTTCAGAAATATGCCATGAGAGAAAATGTTATACAGTTATTTTGCTAGTGATGGTAATTGATGGCAATGGTACCAAAATTAAACGGATAGTTCACCCAAAAATACAAATTCTGTCATTAATTCAATTAATCATGATGTTCCAAACTCATTAGACCTTTGTTCATCTTCGAAACACAAATTAAGATATTTTTGTGAAACTAGGGGAATACTTTTTGTGCACAAAGAAAACAAAAATAGCAACTTGATTCAACAATTTCCTCTCTTCTGTGTCATTCGCGTTTACGACAGTTCCACGTATGCGTGTGGTGCTGCTGACGCGGGAGCTGGCATTCAGAAATGTCAGAAAGCTCTCAGGTTTAATGAAAAAATATCTTAATTTGTGTTTCAAAGATGAACGAAGATCTTACGGCTTTGGAACGACATGAGAGTGAGTAATAATGACAATTTTCACAATTTAGAAACTCAAAAGCATTTTTTCCCTGTTTTTTCTTCTTTTGTCTGTTCTGTTGTTTGTTTTATCTTGTTTTCTTCTGTCTTTCCTCCTTTCTTTCTCTCTCTTGGCAGTGACAGAGGAAAAGAAAACAGAATTAACCTTGTCTGGCTAAAGCCATCTTTTCCTCTCCTTCCTCTCGTAGCTCATACAGACATAACCTGGCCAGCCCGGAGGGCAGGAGACACACAGAGGGAGAGAAAAAGAGACACGGGCGAGGGCAGGAGAGCGGGTAAATAAACAGAACAAACTACAAACCCCTGTGAGCATTGATACCCAGCTTTCTCCTCAGATCACTCCCTCGGACGAGAGCCGCTCTCTCGCTGTCCACCCTTTAAACACCAGCTGGTGGACCTGAACCCCAGCGGAGGCCTCGATCCCTTACAAATGTTTGGATTACAGGAATGACCCGCTGAAGGAGTGTTTCGCTTTTAAGTAAGACATTATTCTTGTGGGCTACTCTCAGGCAGAAAGCAAATTCTATACCTGTTTTGGCATAAAGGTTTCAGTGTACATGTACAGTATGCGTCAACAAAGAGCTCCTTGTATTCGGAGTGAACTCGCACACACTTACAAGAAAAGAAAAGATGAAAAGGGGGGAAAAAAGACCAACATCGCCTAGATGGAGTCAGTCAATGGAGCCGTCAAGTTATCAGTTAACTCCAGTGGCATGTAGTCAGCGGAGCAGAGCGGGAGAGAAAGAAGCGGAGGAGAGGGGAAGAAAGGAGTGGAGGGGAGGGCTGAAACAGGACACTGGTTTAGGGTGCGACGGCTGAGTTGAGCTCTTATCAGCACTTCTCTCTCAATTACACCGCTAACGCTACTCTCTCGCTCTCTTTATTTCAATCTTTCCATTATTCCACTTATCTGTGTTGCTTTCTTACCTAGTGCCTTTGCAAAAGGGCAAATTACGTGAAAGGGGAGACAGCATTTGAACAGATCCCAAACTGTGAGCTCAATGAGGGGGTTTGTGTGTGTAAGAGAGAGAGGAAGAGAGTCACTGAAATTCAAAGGCATCTCACGTTGATATTTTGTAAATCTATTTTACAAATTGTCCTCTGCTAATCTAAATGAATAACTTCCAATTAGTAGAAAGTTTATTTTAAAAACATTATTATTATTATTATTATTTTTATAATATAAATAGCATTATAGTATAAATGTGACCCCGGACGACGAAACCAGTCTTAAGTGTAAATTTTTCAAAAATGAGGTTTATTTATATTCTGAAAGTTGAATAAATAAGCTTTCAATAGATATATGGTTTGTTGAGATCGGACAATATTTGGCTGAGATACAACTATTTGAAATCTGCAATCTGAGGATGCAAAAAAATAAAAATACTGAGAAAATTGCCTTTAAAGTTGTCCAAATGAAGTTCTTAGCAATGCATATTACGTATCAAAAAAAGAGCCGAGTTTTTATACATTTACAGTACGAAATTTACAAAATATCTTAATGGAACATGATCTTTACTTAATATCCTAATGATTTTTGGCAAAAAATTTTTTTTTATAATTTTGACCCATACCATGTATTTTTGGCTATTGCTAGAAATATTTCCCAGCGACTTAAGACTGGTTTTGTGGTCCAGGGTCACAAATAGCAAATGAAATACAATTCAGTTCAAAATACACAAAGTTTGAAGTTTGTATATTTTTTTTTTGTTTTTTTTTTTTTTGTAAATGTTGTAGAAGAATTTCTTATGCTTAACAAGACTGCATTTATTTAATCAAATATACAGTAATATTTAATATTTGATCCAAAATAGTTTGGTGTTTTTGTGAAAACTGTGGTACTTTCTTCAGCATTCTTCTTTTTTTTTGTAACATTATAAATGTCTTTACTGTCACTTTTAATCAATTTCACTTGAATAAAAGCATTTTTTACCCCCAAAACAAAATTTTTGAGTAGAATGGTGTAATTAGTGTATGACAAAACTAATATCTAATTAACATTTCTAACATTTTCTGACATTTAGCTATTTTTTGCTATCAAGCTGTCATTTGTCACCAGTTTTATCAATTTACTACAGTTTTTTTCCACCTTAAAGTTTGCTGTTGTTTTGGCAATAAGCAAATGTCTAGCTTTCTGGCAGCTCTGCATAGGACTTTCAAATACATCATATAGTGGTTATTTTTCATCCAAAATCATGACAAAAGTAGTTCTTTAGATTTGTGCATTCTATCTTGTGTCTTCTGAAGCATTACAGAAAGTATTGTATTAGCAACAGACTGAAGTTTGAGCAATTTTTATTTTTTTTTTTGTACTGAAATAATAAAAAAAGGTTATTGCGACTTTTTATCTCACAATTCTGACTTTTTTTCCCCTCAGAATTGCATGATACAAACTTGCAGTTCTGATTTTTTTCTCAGAATTGTGAGATATAAACTCACAATTGCGAGTTATAAAGTCAGAATTGCTGGTTGTATCCACAAAAACATGCAATTATGAGAAAAAAAAATACAATTGTGAGAGATTGCCTCACAATTCTGACAATTCTAAAATTGCAATTTTATATTATGCAATTCTAACTTGTAATTGTGAGTTTTTATCAGAATTGCAACTTTATTATTATTATAATTATTATTATCTTCTTTAGTATTATTTCTCAAGATTGTGACTTTGTCTTACAATTCTGACTTTATAACTCGCATTTGTTCATTTATATCATGCAGTTCTGAGAACAAAAGTCAGATTTACGAGTTTATTTCATGCATTTCTGAGAAAAAAAGTCTTTGATTTGTGAGTTTTCCATGTAACAAACTGGCAAATAACACCAGAATGCACAGTATTGTAGAAAGATGGTGATGGATTATGGCTCTTCACAATGAATATTCACTGCTGAATTCACACTCGTGCACACACACTCACACCTGTGTGAACTCGGGCAGCTGCTTTGGCGCTACAGGAATAGAACATGAGACACTGTAGAGTAGCAATTTTAACACTTTCCAATGCTTTTAAGAAGATGACACCTGCTGAAGAACTTTGCAGCTGGACACTCTTGAACTATACGGATTGAAACACAGGTGAAAAAATCCAAATGAAAGGCAGCTGGCCAACACCTCTATTCTCAGGCTCTTTTTGAAGTGCGTAACTGCTTTTCTATATTCCTCCATCTTTCATAAGAATGAAAAAATGTGTGTATATTGCACTTATCTCTTTGAGATTCTAGGAAGTCATTCTCTCTCCCAGTTCTGGGAACTTATTTATTTTTTCTTTATAGCTCTTTGTTTTTTTTGTTTTTTTTTCTTATATTGATTTTAATACAATATGAAAGCCTTGGACTTTTTTCTGATTATTTAAGATTAAGTATGTATTATAACTTTTAAAAAATGTATTATATATATTTTTTTTTTGTATGTACAGGAGCATGCATTTATTATAATGGCACCAAAGCTGTTGTACATCTGATTTTTTTTTTTTTTTTTTTTTTTTTTCCTGCAGTATTTTTTCAACCTTGGACTTTTTTATAATTCTAATTGCATGTGCACTTTTTTATGTATTCTTTCTTTCTTGATTTATTTATGCATTTACTTCTTTATTCATTTTTAATTTTTTCAGTTGCAACTACACATCATTTGTTCACTGCTTATTTATTGATTCATTTTTTTCAGTTTTTCACATAGAATTTGTTCATTTGATTTATTTATTCTGTTTCTTTTAGTTGCAATTGTAAGTATTTGTTTATTCATTTTTTCTGTCTTTCAGTTGCATTTGCACATAAAATTTGTTCACTGTGTATTTATTTATTTATTTATTCATTTTTTCCATTTTTTCAGCTGCAATTGCACATAGAATTTGTTCACTTTATTTATTCTGTTTCTTTTAGTTGCAATTGTAATTATTTATTTATTCATTTTTTTCAGTCTTTCAGTTGCATTTGCACATAGAATGTGTTCAATTTATTTATGTATTTATTTATTTAGTTTTTTTTTCTGTCTTTCAGTTGCATTTGCACTTTGAATTTGTTCACTATATATATTTTTTTATTATTTATTTGTGAGGGAAAAATTGATTATTAGTATCATTATATTATTTTATATATTATATTAAATGCATTTAGTTTTCAAAGTTTTCAAATGCTAAAATATTTAGATTTAATTTATGATAGCATCCTCTAAGCAGGATTAGAGATTGCATGTCCTTTAATTCTTTAATATTAAAGAAAAGGATTGTTCTGGTCAGCTTTGATGATTGACTGATTGATTTAATTGTTTTTTTTTTGTTTTTTTTTTGTATTACTCTTTGTATATTTGACAAATGAAGAGCGCTGCAGGTCCCCTGTGAACCAGGCAGAGTTAGAAAATTAAACACAGACCATCATTACAATATTAATTAGCTAATTAGTTGCATTGTTTGTTAGTCTGCTTGTGTTTTAGTTAACTCGCACTGTTGCATATTAATTTCTCCCCATGGCTCATAAAAGAGATTTAATATTTAGCCGGGCATTGATGTCACACATAGGGATGATCACACACTGTCACGCAGCGTTTATGTTCTCAACAAAGCATTTGCCTGCGTTCTATCCATAACTTCTAAACATATTTCAACAACAACAAAAAAAGTATCCGATTCAAGCCTTTAATCTTTCAGTTTAGTGCCTAATGCTTTGCAAAATCCCTCGTGACCCGACCTGTGTTGAGGAAGGACATTTTTTTCACCTGAGACATGGCGCCAGAGTAATTAGCACGACAGCGTAAACTATATTCATGTCTAAAAGTCTTTAAATGTTTGTTATTGTGCTGGTTTTAATTCTCTTTTATGCAGGCAGTGAACTATAGACAAAGAGCCGAGGTCCTTCAGGACTGCAGAGTGCTTTGCAAAGGCACTTAAATGTATTGTTTACCAAGCAAATGCTTAATTACCAGGTTGAATTAATTAATTACACTTCTTCTAAAGACAACAATACCCCATCCCCTGAGTGAACCTGGTGTGTGTATGTGTGTGGAGTGAAGGGGGCTAGAGGTGACCCGCTCCTTCTTCCCTCTAAAAATAAACTAACGGGAAAGAATTGCTGAGCGGGAGAGGACGCGAGCGGGGTGGGTCCAGGGGGAGAAGACAGGTTAACATCACATTAAGTGGAAAGGGCAGAGCAGTTTCTCTCTGCTTAAAGTGGAAATTGTGTGCATATCACAGAACACCCCACACACTGAAAGACTCATTAGCATGAGGCCGAGAGAGACTGAGCTCAGTCCGATCTGTGCTGAGGTAATCCAGCCTTGTACAGCAAGAGACCCTCACATACATGCCCTCACTTCAGGAAGAGATCGATGGAACTGTAAATGTTTGCACACTTGAGTTTAACACACATTTAATCAATTCAACTTTTAAGGTAAAGGATGTTAAAATAGTTTTTTTTTTTTTTCCCTATCTCAGTCAGTTTTAGGTAAGCCATTGATAGATTGACTTCTTGAAGAGTGTAAATACTGACTCCGCAATGCTTTCAAAACATATATTTCTTTGTTTAAGCGATCTGACGGGTTCACGTTTGAATGTACCATTGGGGTTAGTTATTGGCCTAATGGTTAGGGAGTCGGACTTGTAACCGAGTTCGAGTCCCAGGTCCGGCAGGGATTGTCGGTGGGGGGAGTGAATGATCAGCACTCTCTCCATCCTCAATACCATGACTGAGGTGAGACCCTTGAGCAAGGCACCGAACCCCCAACTGCTCCCTGGGCGCCACAACGATAGCAATATGGCTGCCCACTGCTCTGGGTGTGTTCCTTTCCTTTCCTTTCCTTTCCTTTCCTTTCCTTTCCTTTCCTTTCCTTTCCTTTCCTTTCCTTTCCTTTCCTTTCCTTTCCTTTCCTTTCCTTTGAGCTGGGTTGTCTGTCCATCAAATAATGACAGCCAGGAATGGTGAGAGGCCTTTTTAGGATTATTTTGCAATTCTGCTGTGGCAGTATTTTTTATTTATTTTTATTGGCATTTCATAATCAACTTGTTAATAAGGAAGTTAAATGGGAATTTTTTTTTTTTTTTTTTTTTAAATAAGACATAATTTTATTCAGCAAGAATTTGTGAAATTTATCAAAAGTGAATTCTAGACTTCTAGAATTATTATTATTATTATTATTGTTGTTGTTGTTGTTGTTGTTGTTATTATTATTGTTATTGTTATTGTTATTGTTAAATAAAAGAATCCTTAAAACATTCTAAAAGTCCTTATAGACATTTTAAATAAATGTTCAACCTGATCTCATGGCAATTCATACAAATTTTTTGAGGTGGCTAATCGACCTGACTTGTATGAATCCATACGTTTTATGAAAAATCGTACATATTTTATGAGATGGATAATTTGTACAAATTCGTATGACCTGGTTTGTATGAATTCATACGTTTTGTGGAAAAAACACATGCATTTGACAAGGTGGCAAATTCTTTGTGGAGGCAATCACCCTTCGCTTCAGGCGGTTATTAGCTTCCACGTTGTGCATTTAAAATCCTTTAATGCATGGCAAACCTTAGATTATCCCTTAAGTTATTTCATGATAGTAATATTTTTGAACAAATAAATTTGACTTTGAGCATAAGTGTCTTTCTTCAAAAACATGTTAAAATATCTTACCAACCCCAAATTTTGATCTCAATGGAGTATTTACAATTTGATCATTAAAAATAACTTGGTAAACATTTATAATTTGAATAAATAATTTACAAATTAATAATTGAAATTGATAATATCAAAATTATGGAACAAAGTTACATAATTATGTAATTTTTTTTGGTAACTTCTGGGTGAATGTAACGTTTGGGTGATTGGCACAGCATATTCTTTCACTGATTTAGGATAGTATTATAGTGAATAGTGAATATTTTTTTTGTATTGCACAAGTAATTTCATACTTTAATATTCATTTAATATTTATACTTTAATATAATATTCATTTAATATTAAATATTAATAATAATTTAATATACTTTAATTTATATCATCCAAAAGTTATACATCACAACACAGGTAGAAAAAAAAAAGAAAAAGAAAAAAAAAAGGTTAGATGGCCCCATCACCAATTAACTTTGACAAACACATTTAACTTGCACAAGCCTTTAATAGAAACATTAATGTTGTTTATTACTGCAACAAAAACATGAAAAAAGTTTGTATATTTTCTATATATCCTCCTATATTTTTTAAATGCTTCTGTTTCAGAATTTTTATTTTAGCAAAAATCTAGCTACTTCATGGATATTTTTGTGGTTGATTAGAGCTTGCACAAATAAAAAGTTTGGAAACCACTGATTTAGGGTATACAGAGCATGTACAATGGCAATGTCCCAATCAACAAATTGTGTTTGGGTGGATTGGACAAAATAAAAACAACCTAATTCTGAAAATGAGAAATATGATATTAACACACTTTTTACTGATTTTCCTGAAGTAGTGCATATTTCTTTTTCCATCAAAAGTTTATATAATATAGTAGCTATGACAATTTTAGGACCGTATTATGAAAACTAACAAAAGCTTATGTCATTTTCTTCAGTTCATACATTTCACAGTCAAATTCCGGTTTGTTGCCTGCCCCGCCCACCTACATGATGTCACACCAATGAGGGCATCCCATTTTAATTACATGGTCTTACAGTTAGGGCTCAGCAAAAGTTTTTATTTGAACTCATTAGGTGAGAAAATAAATTCTGTATAGTTATACTGGCCCATTTTACCTTATGTCCCAATCACCTTTAATTCACCCTACATTTGTAGTTTTGCAAAACTTAAACATGGTTTTACTACAAATGAAGAAAAAAAGCATGTTTTTTTTTATAGTTGAACTAAGGTAATATTGTGGAATCCTTGGATACAAATCCCATGAAAAACATGACTCACAATGAAAAAGCTGAAACATGAGAGATCGAAAAACTGGCTAAAGTGACATACTTGCGATTTTTACGTCACTTTTGTTTGTATTGTCGGGTAGGTTTAGTTGTAGTGCAGATAGGAAGTTATTTTATAATGTCACAGAGCATTAGAGTTATAGCACCACTCAACAGACATTTCAAGTCAAAACTGCAATGACACAAACAAAACCAATGTCACATAAAATGGACCAAATGGGGGGGGGGGGGGGGGGGCCACTTATGAGACATTTCTGTTGGAAGTAGCTCTCGAAAACGTTCCCACAGGTATGTTTCTATTGTAATCTTGATATTTGTAGTAGGGTCAGAATTTTTTTTTTTTTTTTTTTTTTTTTTCTGTTAATTTTATAATCACCTCATTATTATAAAAACCATATGTTGTCTTTAATGTCAAATACTTAAATTTACCCAATTACTTTAACTAACTGTTGTCAATAACAGACTGTTTAAAACTGTATTTAAATTTGACATATAAAAAACAGGAGCTCATAGGGCTGCAATGTTATGACAAAAATTATTGTAGATTATTGGTCTTTATTGTAATAGTAATTATTACTATAGATATAGACAACAATATAAAAATGTTTTTGTTTCGTTTTGGCCATTGGAAGTCTGGTGTCATTTAGCTAACATGCTAAATGTGACTAGTACTAGAATATCATATTTACCTGCCTAGACACCATAAATCATGTGGTAGAAATCACTAAGTAATGTTTTCTTCAGTAATTGTTTTTTTTTTTTTTTTTCCTCAAGAGCAATACATATCTTATATCGTCCTTCACAATGGAGGATAACAGAACTTGGCAATTTCTCAGAGGAGACGTGCTCATTCCCCTGGTGCACTGTGGGGTATGTTCACCTTGTCCTAGAATTGTTTTGCTTTTCTCTAACCTTCCCTTCTTTATGTGACCCTTTCTGCTTTAGCGTTATCTAGCGCTTGTCATAAACCTTGTCTCTCATTTACCCATTCTTTCTGAATCCTGATTGGCTGTAACTATCATGTATAATGTTTGCAGATGTGTTTCATTGAGTTTTGAATGTCTGCGATTAATCTCCCACAAAGCACCAGCAAGACAATAATAGGCCATTTGAATGCCATTGGCCAGCGAAGTCTATGAAAGAGAGAAATGCGTGTACATTTACTCTATATGTGTCTGACTCATAGTCCAACCAGGGGAACAATAAAATGCTTAATGTTTTCATGAGAGCACAAGTGAATGGCTTCGCTTTTATACACTCTATTAATGTGTAATTATAATTCGGATGAAAAGAGAGCTATTATCATTGCGCTGATGAGGCACAGCTCGTTCGCTCTTGCTCACTATTGAAAAGCTCTTATTACGATGTTCAATGTCACTGCGACTGCCTTAGCCTCAGTGGTGAATGCACAAAGATGTCTGGCCGCTTTTGTTCAGCTGGAAAATTCCCATAAATGTCTGGAGCTTTTCTTCTCAACGAATGGAATGTCTGTGTTTTATTGGTGGAGTAATTTCTGTGAACGGTATGTAAGTGATCATGTGACGCTGAAGACTGGAGTAATGGCTGCTGAAATCTCCATATTACAGTCACAGAAATGAACTACATAAAAAAAAAAGCAGTTTTTAAATGTTTGTAATACCATTTGACAATATATATACACCATAATTCATAAAATGTCGTAGAAATCACCAAGGATTTTATTTTAAAAAACAATTAATATATATATATATATATATATATATATATATATATATATATATATATATATATAGGTGAGTATAGGGGACATCTTAATTTTATTATTTTAATAAATGAAGTTTATTTAATTTAATTTTTCTATATATATATATATATATATATATATATATATATATATATATATATATATATATATATATATATATATATATATATATTTTTTTTTTTTTTTTTTTTTTATTATTTTATTAAGTGGTGCCTTGGTGAGCATAAGAAACTTCTTTCAAAAACATACAAAAAAACCATAAAAATAATTAATTTAATTTAATTTAATTTAGTTTTAGTGAGTATAGGACTTCTTTATTTTATTATTTTAATAAATGGAGTCTTGGTGAGCATAATAGACTTCTTTCAAAAACATACAAAATTGGCTTAAATCATTTTGATTAATTTAATTTAATTTAATTTAATTTAATTTAATTAACAAATGAAGCATTGGTGAGTATAGGTGTGACGATAGCCCCAGAGACGAGACAGGAGGCGTGCGGATCCATATGCATACTTTTATTAGAATACAAACTCATAGTCAGGCAGGCGGGAGGTCAGACAGGGGCGAACGGGAGCAAGACAGTAAATCCAACAGAATAGTAGGTGTCCGAGCGAACGGGTCCGTGGGCTGGCAGCGATCAGAGGGGATAATCCAGAAGACGAAGCGGGGGGTCGATAGGCGGGCGGAGAACGATCAGGTAACCAGGAAACTACGAGGGGTCGACAACGGGGAAACTAGGACTAGGGAAAAACGCTTAGAAATAACGGCCGGGGCAAGTTATGACTTCGCAAAGAAGTACTGGATGGAAGCTCTATTTATACAGGAAGTGATAGGGGCTAAAGGTGAGAGGTGACGAACGGGGCATGAGAGAGGGGTTATGGGAAATGGAGTCTGTAAAGAGTCTATACAAAAACACAGTGGAGAGGTGGCTCCCTCTAGAGGGGAGAAAAGGGAGCCACAACGGTACAGTTCGTGACAGAGCCCCCCCCTTAGGAGCGGCTTCCAGACGCTCCAAACAGTCCAACAAAAATAACAACAGGGAAGGGAGGGGCAGGGCAGAATGCAGAGGGGTGGGCCAGGTCCATGAGGGCTGATGGGGTTAGGAAAGGTACATAGTCCAGGAGGTGCCGAAACGGCAGCATAACAACAGAGCTGCCCGAAAGACTCCGGAGAACACCAGAACGCGGCAGACAGATTCCAGGGTGGGGCCGACGGATCAGACGCCCACCAGGGTGGATCAGATGCCCTCCAGGGCGGTTCAGGCGGGTCGGACGCCCTCCAGGGCGGAGCAGACAGACTCCAGTGCGGATCAGACGCCCTCCAGGGCGGATCAGACGCCCTCCAGGGCGGTTCAGGCGGATCAGATGCCCTCCAGGGCGGTTCAGGCGGGTCGGACGCCCTCCAGGGCAGAGCAGACAGGCTCCAGGGCAGAGCAGACAGACTCCAGGGCGTAGCAGACGGGACAGGAGCCCTCCAGGGCAGAGCGGGATCTACCCAGGGCGGAGCAGACAGGACAGAAGCCCTCCAGGGCAGCACGGAAGCCCCCCAGGGCGGAGCAAACAGGACAGAAGCCCTCCAGGGCAGCACGGAAGCCCCCCAGGGCGGAGCAGCGGCCAGCCAGAGCAGAGCAAGCACCCACCAGAGCAGAGCAGACAGACCTGGAACACAAAGCAGAGACAGACACATAGAGAGAAAGAGAGAGAGTTCGGAGCCCCAGTCCCAGTCTTTCTTCGGTGGGACCAACCGCTTGCAGCAAGCCTCAGTGGCAGGATTAGGACTCAGTGAGAGCTCAGAGTGGTGTGAGTCGCTGGGCGCTACCACCGTGCAAGGAGCAGGTGCGGCCTTCCCTCCGGTATGAGGATCCGTGGCCTCGGCCACCTCCTCCGGGAAAGCCACCCTCAGAGGTTCTGCGGTGCGGGCCGCCACCTCTGAGGACTCGGTGGTGGTATAAGCAGCCCAGACAACCCATAGAGCCACATTCAGGAGAAGTGCAGTCTCCAAGTAAGCCCGTTCGGGTAAAGTAGCTGTAATTTGACTTGGCTCTGGAACAGCGGCTGTGGCTTGACTTGGCTCTGGAACAACGGCTGGTGCTTGACTTGGCTCTGGAGCAACAGCTGTGGCTTGACTTGGCCTAGAGGAAGGAACTGCGGTGACTTGGCTTGGCTCGGAGGGAGGAGCAGCTGCGGCGAAGAAACTAGACACTGGAGGCGGAGCAGCTGCGACGGCGGCGCTTGACTGTGGAGGCGGAGCAGCAGCTGCGAAGACGCTTGACCGTGGAGGCGGAGCAGCAGCAGCGAAGGCGCTTGACCGTGGAGGCGGAGCAGCAGCAGCGAAGGCGCTTGACCGTGGAGGCGGAGCAGCAGCTGCAAAGACGCTTGACCGTGGAGGCGGAGCAGCAGCTGCAAAGACGCTTGACCGTGGAGGCGGAGCAGCAGCTGCAAAGTCGCTGGACTGTGGAGGCGGAGCAGCAGCTGCGAAGACGCTTGACTGTGGAGGCGGAGCAGCTGCGACGACGACGCTTGACTGTGGGGGTGGAGCAGCTGCGACGACGACGCTTGACTGTGGGGGTGGAGCAGCTGCGACGACTTTGCTTGATGCTGGAGGCGGAGCAGCTGCGACGACTTGGCTTGACGCTGGAGGCGGAGCAGCTGCGACGACGACGCTGAACTCAGGAGGCGGAGCAGCTGCGACGACTTGACTTGACTCAGGAGGCGGGGCAGCTGCGACGGCTTGGCTTGACGCTGGAGGCGGAGCAGCAGCTGCGACGACGACGCTTGACTCTGGGGGCGGAGCAGCAGCTGCGACGACGACGCTTGACTCTGGGGGCGGAGCAGCAGCTGCGACGACGACGCTTGACTCTGGGGGCGGAGCAGCAGCTGCGACGACGACGCTTGACTCTGGGGGCGGAGCAGCAGCTGCGACGACGACGCTTGACTCTGGGGGCGGAGCAGCAGCTGCGACGACGACGCTTGACTCTGGGGGCGGAGCAGCAGCTGCGACGACGACGCTTGACTCTGGGGGCGGAGCAGCAGCTGCGACGACGACGCTTGACTCTGGGGGCGGAGCAGCAGCTGCGACGACGACGCTTGACTCTGGGGGCGGGGCAGCTGCGGCTTGTTGTATCTTGAGGAGTGAAGCAAGGATGTCCTCCACCCGGTTGAGTGTTGCTGCGATATAACTCGGCTCTGGAAGGACGGCCATGACAGGGGCTGACTCAGGAACAGCGGCCGCCATCTTGTGATCGTACGCCGGCGCGGCCGCCATCTTGTGATCGAGCGCCGGCGCGGCCGCCATCTTGTGATCGAGCGCCGGCGCGGCCATCACTGCGGTTTTGCGATCCTCCGCGAAATCCACAGATTCAAATGAGTCCCCATACTGTAGTGCATAATCCAGTGGGTCAGTGAAACAGGAACGCGGCAGTATGAAATCACACGCCGACGCGGCCTCCATGTCGCGTTCGCGCGCCGGCGCGGCCGCCTCTCTGTGGTCGCGTTCCTCCTCACAACACAAAGCATAATCCATAATGTCATCGAGCGACGTACGCGGGCACTCGCGTTTGAGCCTTGATTTAAGCGGCTCGCTCAGTCCGTGAAAAAACAAGTCCATAAAATAAACGTCATCGTAAAAGGGGATCTGGAACATGAGTTCATCAAAACGACGAACATAACTCTCAACAGACATACCATTCTGCTTGAGGCACGAGAGCTGATCGAGTGGGTCCATGACTGAGCAGGGAGGGGAATAAAAGTCGCTGGATCCTATAGCGGCGAAGTCATCTGTGACGATAGCCCCAGAGACGAGACAGGAGGCGTGCGGATCCATATGCATACTTTTATTAGAATACAAACTCATAGTCAGGCAGGCGGGAGGTCAGACAGGGGCGAACGGGAGCAAGACAGTAAATCCAACAGAATAGTAGGTGTCCGAGCGAACGGGTCCGTGGGCTGGCAGCGATCAGAGGGGATAATCCAGAAGACGAAGCGGGGGGTCGATAGGCGGGCGGAGAACGATCAGGTAACCAGGAAACTACGAGGGGTCGACAACGGGGAAACTAGGACTAGGGAAAAACGCTTAGAAATAACGACCGGGGCAAGTTATGACTTCGCAAAGAAGTACTGGATGGAAGCTCTATTTATACAGGAAGTGATAGGGGCTAAAGGTGAGAGGTGACGAACGGGGCATGAGAGAGGGGTTATGGGAAATGGAGTCTGTAAAGAGTCTATACAAAAACACAGTGGAGAGGTGGCTCCCTCTAGAGGGGAGAAAAGGGAGCCACAACGGTACAGTTCGTGACAATAGGAGACTTCATTTTATTATTTTAATAAATGGAGTCTTGGTGAGCATAATAGACTTCTTTCAAAAACATACAACATTGGCTTAAATAATTGTAATTAATTTTAATTTAATTTGATTTAATTTAATTTTAATAAATGGAACATTGGTGAGCATAAATGTCTTCTTACAAAAACATACAAAATGGCATTACAATCATTATTTTTAAGTATTTACTTTATTTATTTGAATCAAATAAATGCAGCCTTGGTGAGCATGAGAGACTTCTTATTCATCCATTTATTTATTTCTTGAAAGCATGACAAATATATCATAAATATTCAATATATATTGCATAGCCCTACTTTCATTTCACAACAGAATATAGCTTGTCTCTGAAGTGCACGCACTGGCAAAATAATAAACATCTGTCTAAATTCATCTTAATATGTCGGAGTTCTTCACTGAGTGGAAATATCCTGTTCTATCAAAGATCTGCCTTTGATATCAGTTCAAGCACATTTACTCTTCTTGTCAAGTTAAAGGTCATTTTGAGAGATCCCATGAATATTATTATGCATCTGTGGAATTGCCTGACATTTTTGGTGCATGCTACAGTTCTTTTTCTCCTGTCTCAAAGACGTATGTCTGCTAACATCATTCCCACGCACATTTTATAACAAACTTAGAAAAAATTAGAAATATATGGAAATACATTTTACCCTCAAAGGAATGTGACATTCTTAAGAGCAACTATACAGTGTGCTTTGACAATATCTTGACTTATGGCCCAGACATCATTCATTTAAGTGTTTCCAGAAGCATAAGAGTATTTTGACCTTCGCTATATAATTCAAGAGCTGTTTTGCGTGTGCATGTATGTACGGCAGGACTTCATTGAGTTAACTTACGAATGAGTGATGGTTTTGCTTCTCTTAAGCACATCATTACAGAAGATGAGTGCATGAAAAGTCCTCAAACACACGTCTCTGCTGACACTGAGCTCTTTAAGAATGTCAGCTCCATTGAGAGCCTGTTAATCTAATATACGAATGTGTGCCTAGTATTAGCATGATAGAGAAAGAAAGATTTTTTTAACCACCAACATACATCTTGGAAGTTTCTAGAGGGCTTATAAATATTTCTCTTGCTTACTAATGCAGTCCCCATTGGCAGAGAGTGTGGAAGGTGACAGTCTTTGTGCGTGCGTTTGTGTGTGTATTAAAGAGAAATGCGTGTGTGAAAGTGCTACTTCGCACCTCTGGATGGAAGGTAATGTAGTCCGACTCAGGCCCAAAATAAATAAGTAAACAAGGGAGGCAAAAGATGACAATGACACATTCCCTCTTTGAAAAAAGGTAGGAAGCTTTCAAAGGCAAGCGTGTGACAGTGAATGTTATGCGTCAAAGTGGAAGTGTGGTGTCAAGATTTTGCTGAGGGAACTTTTAGAGCTTTAAACGCAGTGATGTTGGCAAAACTTTCTGGTGGGGAAAATGAAATTTATTGGTCTATAATACATACAAGAGGAGGAGAATCAGATGGGTTCTGAATACTGATTTGAAGGTCAGGACATTGATTGTTTTGTGGAGACATTCAGACATTTGGTCTTCAGCTTATCTGTCTGTCTTGGAAGTATCTAGAAAACTCTTTTGCAGAACTTAATTCAGTTGTAGACAGTAGCTCAACATTGGAAATTAGTTTTCCTAAGAGTAAAATCAACTGTGAACTCAAATACTGATTAAAATGCAATAAAATTACATATCAAAGTAATTTAATTCCATTGCTATTACTAGATATGTGTGCTATGGAAAATGCTAGCTTTTTACCTTACAATATGTACGGTGAATACAGAATAGTTACTACACTGCCATTTGCAGTGTAATTATTTTTAAGCATCATACAGCATATATAACTGAACATTAAAGATATTATATTTATTTTCTCATACAGTAATGCTAATACTGCATTCATTTCAACTCAGAAGTTAGAATTTCATATTATAACAAAATGTAATAGAAATAAAACTGAAACACTACCATTCTAATGTCTAAGATCAGTAAGACTTAGGTTTAGGGTTAGGTTAGGGTATATAAGACTGTATAATAATTTTATACAGTCATAATACATTAAAAGTGACAGTACCATATTGACCTGAATATAAGCCAACCCTGGTTATAAGAAGACCCCCCTTTTTCAATATCTACCTTTTGGAAAGGCTTTTTAATAATAAATCTTTATATTGCATATTTTTCCTTTGTTCGTTTTTGTTTTGAAAGTATGGTAAATACTGGTAAAATGCACCAATAGTCACATTAAAAAATATACACATCAATTTTTTGATATACCATAAAAATAACAGGTAACCCATCTAAATTATGTAACAATTAGGCTATCCATCTCATAGTAGCCTACCAACGTTTAATTAACAGTAGAAGTGAAATCTTATTGTAGTCTTCAAATCTGGTACTGTCTTATGTTTTAAAATCACTTACAGAGGAAGTTTGCTTCCATCAGGCTAACATGACAGTCAAAACTCATGTTGCTGTAAGCTTTTCTTTTTCTTTTGTTTTCAATCGCGTTGTTCCAACATTACTGACAAACATTCCATTCCATATTTTTTGGCACACTCATTTAACACGGATTTGGCACCACCTATAGATGTGTATAAGGAATAAATTATACTTTTAAAATATATTAAAATGGAAAACAGTTACTTACTGTTTTTACTGCATTTTTGATTAGAGTCACAAGTTATAAAGTCAGAATTGCAAGAAAAACTGTGGAAAAAAGAATTACGAGTATATATCTCACAATTCTGACTTTATAATTCATGATTGTGAGTTTGAATTACACAATTCTTTTTTCTCTTAATTGTATGATACAAACTTGCAATTCTGATATAAACTCATGATTGCAAGTTGTAAAGTCAAAATCGCGTAATAAAAACCCACAATCACAAGTTATAAAGTCAGAATTACGAAATATAAATTAGCAATTTTTTTTTCCTCATGCAGAACTATGTGATATAAACTCACAACTCACAATCATGACTTTTTTTTTTCTAGCAAATGTGAGTTTGTGTCTCACACTTTTTTTTATAGAGTTTATATTGCTCAATTCTCACTTTTTTCCTCACAGTTGTGAGATATAAATTTGCAGTTGCAAGTTATAAGGTCCAATTTTTTTTGAACTGGTATGTTCTCAGAATTGTGAGTTTATATCTTGCAATTTTGACTTTATAACTCGCAATTGCGACTTTATATCTCACAATTCTGAGAAAAAATTCAGAATTGTACGTTTTTATAACACAATTCTGAAGGGAAAAAAAGTCAGTATTGCAAGACATAAACTCGCAATCACAAGAAAAAAGTCAGAATTGTGAGATAAAAAGTCGCAATTACCTTTAATTTTTTTTTTTTTTTTTTATTATTATTCAGTGGCAGAAACAGGCTTCCATACATACAATAACATAAAAAAAATCTTATAGACCCCAAACTTTTGAAAGGTTGTAACACATGACAAATTATCTCTGTTATTAATCATATACCTGCAAACATTACCATTGTTATGCTAATGATTAGGGATGTGATGAGACACTTATCTCACGAGACGAGACAAGATATGAGACTGAGTTTACGAGAACAGGACACAAGGAGACAAGATTTTTAAACTTTTTTTAAAGAAATCCTCAATGATGAAATAAATAGGGAAAAATTGTATGTATTCAATTGAAAATCACCTTTTTTTTTAATAATTCTCTCACAATTCTGAAGAAAAAAAATATTAGAAATCTAAACAAAATAACATAGTTTACTAGTGGTTCTGACACAATGTTTGTTGCTTAAGTCTTTTAAAAAATATATTCGATTAATTAAAAAAAAAAAGATTAATAAATCTATTAATAAAGACTTGTTTCACTATTGGAATCTCCTGAATGAATGATTCAATGATAAATACCATTTGAAACGTGCAGTTTTCGCCAACTCCTGGTGGAAGTGGGTAAGCATT
Organism: Cirrhinus molitorella; assembly: GCA_033026305.1. Taxonomy (NCBI): domain Eukaryota; kingdom Metazoa; phylum Chordata; class Actinopteri; order Cypriniformes; family Cyprinidae; genus Cirrhinus; species Cirrhinus molitorella. The sequence continues at coordinate 21,563,860 of CM065122.1, read as the reverse complement.
ATAATAAATACAAGTGTTAAGATACTTTCGTTTGATCGCTACTGTAAACAATAAGTGTTTATACCCAAACTATAAACTTTTATCCCAGTACTTCTGTTATTTAAATATCTGTAACACAAAAATAATGATCATTATGTGGTTGAAAAGTTTGTGTTGTGTTTGTGTTGCTCTTTCTGGATCAGCAGCAGCAAGATTGCAGATTTGAATGTCTTTTCACATCGTAAGTGTCAGTGGAGCATGAGCTGCACGATGTGAAACGGTCGTAATAGACGCAGCTGAATCGTTGTCATTCAGTAATAAGATCACGATCCTTTAATGATTATTATGCAGCTCTAATGTAAACACTGCATTTATTTTGTTGTTGTTGTATTAGCTCACTGAATAGCTTGAAGCAACAACGTTCCACAGTGTTTGAGACATGTTTATAGGGTTGCTGCTGGGAGCAGAAGTAAAATCTTAGTTTTTGAAATGGCTACATCCCTCTACCATTATGTGTGTGTGTGTGTGTGTGTGTGTGTGTTAGTGTGACTCCATCAGTGTTTTTGTTCCTGAAATGAACTATTGGCTTGGGTCCACAGCTCTTCATACACACTTCAGAGACCGATGCCCTGCTCTCAGCTCTCTGTTGCCCAGGAAACAACCTTCTCAGTGCCACAGGCAAGGGTGGGCCGCCATTGTGGAGCTCTCGAGTAGAGCACTTCAGCTCACAGGACTCTAATTCCCTCTCTCATGCTTTCTGTAGAATCCCACTACCTCTGCTGTTCATTATCTTTGGCCATTGTGTGTGTGTCTGTCTCTCTCTCTGTGTGTGTGTGTGTGTGTGTGTGTGTGTGTGTGTGTGTGTGTGTGTGAACACTTGATTGTGTTTGGTAGTTGTACATCATATCCACATAAATATCTACCCTTGTATCTCATTCTAATTATTATAATGGGATCATTTTAACAGTGTCATAACTTTAGTAGTGCAGCACTGTGTTTTATACATTGATATTCATCAGAAAGAACAGTTTAATCTCATTTTGTGTTCATTTCCCATCGGAAGCAAGAATGTTACATAAACACAGCTTTAAAAACTTTCAATGAGTAGCCGCAGTAATAAACTCTTGTTCTTTATGGCGTCTTTATGGTATCTGTTACTTACATGCTGTTTTAGGACTGATTCCAAACAAGACAACATTAATCTGAAAGCTTTGTTCATGTACTGAATCTCAGCAGGCCTTGCCCTGAAACCCAAAACCCCTCTGTTATCTGGGATTAATCTGCGAAAGAAGGGGACAGAATCTTTATTAAATTCATTAGGTAATTAATTCAGTTTCACTAAAGCTGTGCTGCATTACGTAAATGAGTATTTTAATGTGAACCAGACTCTGAGTGAAACATCACAGAGATCATGCAGGGCGCAAAAACAAACAGTCACTGGAACTCGATGACACAGCATTGCATTGTGAAAAGCTAATAATGGCTTCAGCAATAAATAATGAGACTGTAGTGTTACTTTACACTAAAACACTGTAAAAATCTGTTGACTTACTAATGCTGTTGATTTTGTGCAGGTTTGACAGTTTTAGAATGTAAATAATGTGAGAATGTCATGTAACACTTTTTCTGTTCACATGCATCACTTTAGCTTTTTGCTGCAGTTCATTTGATAATTGCTTGTTCTTTATTTATGCTCATAAATAATGGGTGCTTTGTTCCATGCTGTCTGATGCATATTAAATATAAAAATGCATACTCTAGCTGAACATTGACAGATCCAATCTGATTGGATGGCTTCATACAATTTACAGGGTTTTTGGCTTGAACAAGCTGCAAAATGAGTCATGATACTCTTGTAAATGGTAGTGGATTGACCCAAAAGAGAAAAAAATGTTAAATTAAATCATTATTTTTTGTTTTCTTTGTGCACAAAAATGATTCTTGTTGCTTCATAAAATTACAACTGAATCACTGATGTCACATGAACTATTTTGCTGATGCCCTTACTACCTTTCTGGCTTTGAACATGTCAGATGTGTTGCTGCCTATGCAGGGTCAGAAAGCTCTTGGATTTCATCAAAAATATCTTAATTTGTGCTTTAAAGATGAATGAAGGTCTTATAGGTTTGGAAAAACACGAGGGTGAGTAATTAATGAAACAAAAACATTTTCCTGTATGCTATTGCTCTTGAGAAGGAAGTCACATATGCTTTTGACAGAACATTTACACCCAGCCACATCCATCCAATAACAGATACATTAGCAATGCTTCATATTAGCAATGAAAGGCCATCTGTGCTATTGACAAAACAGTATTTATCGATTGTGTTTTTTGGTCTGTTTTAATCAACTGCATTTGCCTTATGCATTCATAGCTGCACAGTGCAAAGCAATTTTCTCACAGTGGTTGAGGTTGATTATGTGTGTCACCGACATTCAACAAGTATGTAATCAGATAGGATAGATTTAATCACGTGCTGTCACGCCATCTTATGCAGTCCTGAACTCAGACATGAGTCAAAGTGACAATTGAACATGTTGGCTGACTCAAAATATGACCTTTTAACAGCGTTGTCCAAAGATATTTTGCACAAGGTTGTTTTCACAATTTAATTTATTCAGTGCATGACTTTAAGGTCCTACACACTAAGCAAAAACTTTTGTAAAATGTGGAAAAGCCATTCCCAAAAGGAATAAAGAATAGGTTAAAGGATTAGTTCACTTCCAGAAGAAAAAAAAAATCCTGATATTTAATTCACCCCCATGTCATCTAAGACATTAATGTCTTTTTTTTCAGTCAAAAAGAAAGGCTTCTGAGGAAAACATTCCAGGATTATTCTTCATATAGTGGACTTCAGTGGGGATCAACAGGTTGAAGGGCCAAATTGCAGTTTCAATGCAGCTTCAAAAAACTCTACATAATCCCAGCTGAGGAATACCAGTCTATCGAAACGTCATTTTCATTTAAAAACAAAAACAAATGCTTGTCTTGCAACAGCTTGCCTTAATGTATTATGTAGTCATGTTGGAAAGGTCACACGTGATGTAGGCGGAAGTACCAACCCTGTGTTTACAAAGTGAATGTGAGAAGACAACAATGTTGGATGATTTTTAAATTGGAGGGGAAAATTAGATTTTTTTTTTTTTTTGCCCTACCCTATCGTTTTGAGCCGAAGTACACAGACAAAAAATTAACCACATGTAACCTTCCCAATGTGATCGCAGAGATCACAGAACCATTTATTTGTTTCACATTTGAACCATTCAGTCAAAGGTTCTGTAAAGAAATCTCTTTTTTACCTTTTTAAAATCTGGAGAACCTTCTTTCACCACAAAAAACTTTTTGTGAAACAAAAAGGTTCTTCAGATGTTAAGGGTTCTTTATGGATCCATTTAGACAAAAAAGGTTCTTCGATGGCATTGCGAAGCACCTTTATTTTGTGTGTTAATTTTTTTTATTCGTTTCACTAGATAAGACCCTTATTCATCAGCAGGGATTGTGTAGAGCACTTCAAAACTGCAATGAAACTGCAGTTTGGACCTTCAACCCGTTGATGCCCATTGAAGTCCACTATATAGAGAAAAATCCTGGAATGTTTTCCTTCTTTTCAACTAAAGAAAGAAGACATGAACATCTTGGATGACATAAAGTCAAACCAAAATTATTAATTATTCTGACTCCTTCAACATTTCTCACATTATCAAAGTTTATTCTAGAAGTGAACTAATCCTTTAAGGAACATAAAGTCAGAAAAGTAAAAATAAGTGCAATAATTTATTTTCAAGCTTGTATTTCGCATTAAAGCAAGTGAAATATTGTGTATTAAGATTGTATTTCTTCAAAGCTACTGAAATGTGTGGATAGACCTTCTGTCTGATATTTGTTTTGCTTTTTAAGTTCATTTTCGTTTTTCATTTTTTCATGTGAACGGCTCTTAACAGTGGTTATTTTGCTTTTTAACTGTACATCTGTTCGTAACATACATAAAGGTCAAGTTTCAGAAAAAAACTGTTGTGTGAAATCTGCTAAATGTCTGGCTGGGGTAGAGTTTCTCATCTCTCTCTTGCTTTTCTGGTGCCCTCGAAATGTGCTTTCCCTCTCTTTCTCAGTGGAGATTAATGGTACCCATCTGCTGTAACATGTGGGGTTTGTCTAGATGATGCTACTGTGACATGATACATAATGGAGCCATTGTTTCAGCAAAATGGCTCAATCAACCCGAGATTTGTTTAATACCACGCCTGATAAGACATCGGGATGTCGCATACAGACTCTTTTTTTCTGTCAATGGTTTGAAATGAAAGATAACTGTCATACTTGTCATATTTGTCAGATTTCTTCTTCTTATTATCAGTGTTGGAAAGAGTTGTGCTGCCTAATATTTTTTTGGAAAATGTGATACAGATTATTTACTGAATAGAAAGTTCAAAAGAACAGAATTTATTAAAATTGAAATAAAAAGTGCTGGTTCTCCTTTCATCTCGGTACTTTGGTCTTCATATGTCATTTTTTTAATGACTCTTCAAGGACCATATGTGTGATTGTGATATGCTTCTAACTGATGCCTGTTGAGCATGAAACATAAGTATCCTGCTTTCATGTTCATTTAAACACATGCGAACACAGCTTCTATTCTTTATTGACACTTCCACCTCTGTAATTTATTTGCACAATGCTATTATCTTTGAATTATGCCAGCTCTCCGTTGGATATCATATCTATCACATAATATTCACCATGGAGTCATAGAGCTGTTGTGTTAATGCGAGCCATCTGCTAGGCTTTCTTTTCTTCTTAGTTCAAGCTATCTTGTCACCATGCTGTGACAGTTATGCAAAAAGCACTAATACAAAATGAGAGCAAAGTTTAATGTGGTTAATGAAGGCGCCACATTCATTTCACCCACGTTCCCTTGCACTTCACATTCTCACATGTCCTTCATGTCCTTTAACCATTTGCACAATACAAGCCTTTGATTTTAAGGGTCATATCATTTTAATTTTCCTTTTTTTCTTTAAACTTCACGATCATACCTTGAGGACTAATCTGTTCTCATAATATTAGTCACAGTGCTCACTTACAGGTCGCATGTTTGCTTTCAGATCCAATATAGATTTCATTTATTTTTTTGTCTGTATTATGTTGTGTTGTGACAGGTTCACAACAGACATGAAACTGAGGCGCAGCGGCATTTATATGAAACGTTTTAAGCTCTGACTGTGAAGATCGCATCCTGCCACATTTATCACAGCACTGGACTGTATAGACTATGGAGGAATGGGACAAAAGAGATTATATATGGTACAGAAATGAATCAGCTTGACAGGAGCAAATCCGTTTAAGAGTGATGGAGGAGGAAAAAGGGAGAGTGAGGAAAAACAGAAAAAGCAGAGAAAGGAGGAGTGATAAAAACACAGATGAGAGGAATGTAATTGAGTAAAAGGAGGAATGTGAGGGAGCAGTCGGAGATCCTGATCTTATTAGGATTAAGAAACAGGCCTTTGTGCACGGAGGTATAATATAAGCAAACACAGACATAATGGTAGACAGAGCTAAATATTTGAGATATCGAATATTAATGAATGAAATTCAGATTTTAGCTATAGTTAGGTATTTTCTTTAAAAATATTTTATAAACCTTCCTACGTGTACTGTTATATATAAATAAAAGTATATAGATATGAACCCCTATGGAACACTTCTATTTACTTCTTTTAGTAACACTTCAAGTCTTTATGTAAAGGGTTATTAAATGGTGTAATGCATTATAATTATTTATAATGCGCAAAGTAATTCATTATATCTTCTTGTAGCTAATTACAACCGAATTTAAAATGCGTAGTGTAACAATTAATTGTTAATGTATAATTATTCATGAGATTGTACAATGCATTATAAGGTGCTTTACAAGACATAAGTAATGGTTTAAAACTTCTTTTATAATGCATTGTACATTAACGTTTTAAGTAAAGTGTTATCAAACTTTTTATTCAGCAAGGATGAATTCAACAGATCAAAAGTGACAAATGCTACAAAAATTTCTACTTTAAATAAATGCTGTTCCTTTGAACTTTCTATTCATCAGACAGTCCTGAAAAAATTTATCATGGTTTCTACAAAAAAATATTAAGTAATGCTTTATGATTGTTTTCAAGTCATAAATCTAAGAAATGCTTGTTGAGCACATTATATGATTTCTGAAGGATCATTTGACACTGAAGACTGGAGTAATGGCTACTCAAAAAAATACAGCTTTGTAATCACAATCAGAAATGATTATATAATGGTATATAACTTTGAAATAAATATTAATATATATATATATATATTAAATGTGTGTGTGTGTGTGTGTGTGTGTGTGTGTGTGTGTATATATATATATATATATATATATATACATTTCAAAATATTACTGTTCTTACTGTATTTTTTTTTATCAAATAAATCTTTGATAAAAACAGCTTTGATGAAAAAACAAAAAACAAAAATTTTTTGATGAATGAATAAATAAATAAATCGTACCACCCCAAACTATTGAACAGGATTCAGATTATTTATTTATTTATTTATTTTATTAATTAAATTAATAAAGTTTATTATTATTATTTAATTAATGCCAAAGGCAGACATATCTGGAAAAAGCCACAAACATGTGAAAGATATAGCAAAACATTTGGAGGCATTTTCATTTTAGGGTTCAAGGATGTCTGCATGCATTTGTAAATGCATGTGCATGTGTTTTTCACATGCAATCAATAAAAACTACCCACTGTATCATTACATTCGAACCACATGGAAAGTTCCCATAGCTGCCAAGTGATGGCTGATTTTCCTCATTAGCTGGGTCATTTAAAACATCCAAATACTTCAGCTTCACTCCTGTTAACTTTGAAAGACATTTATGCATCTTTCTGTTTGGACATCCTCCCCTGCTGCTTTGCTGAAAAGCAGTGAAGAAGATGTTTGGCAAGGTTTTTACAGAGTGGAAATGTTGCCGTACAGAGTTTTGGGTCCGTTTTCAATTTTTCCTGATGATTTGTATGGAAATTGTCAGTGACATTGGTGTAATTATGGGATAAATGCTGTTCCACAGCCAGCTCGTAAATAGAAAAATCAGCGAGACGATTTTTCAAAGGGATGTTGCTCAGCTGATGGGGCTGTTGACAGCATGAGTCTGACCCTGCCGCGAATGGATGCTCTCTCTCTCTTTCTCTGTGTGTGTGTGAGGCGATGGTTGTTTTTGGCAGCTTCCTGTCACTATCTTCACTGATGGACTCTCAGTGTCTTGATTCTGTCTCAGTTCATCTCTATCAGGGACGCAGAGTGTGTATAAATAGCTTCTACTACACGAAAAGTGAACAGGAAATTGAAAAAAAAAAAAAAAAAAAAGACCTGTATTACTCTATTTCAGAAGGAGGAAAGAGGAAGAATGAACACAGAAGCGAACAAGTGACAGATCTGGGGACAGACAGACTCAGTCCCGGAGTGGAAGAACAGATCTGACAATGATAATCAGGTCAGTGTGCCGGCTGGGACGCGTTCCACTCCATCCGTCCCCTGGGAACCAATCATTGGTTTGTTGCCTCTCTGTGGATATAGAAGAGAGAGAGAGACCAGCGACTTCTGTCTGCAGCAATCTGTTACTTCTGGTGGATTATTTCTAATGCTGACAAGCAGCTCCCCACAGTATTTGCTTGAAATGTGTTTAAACACCTTTTTGTGTCATTTTTAGGGAATATCAGATTAAATATAATTATACAACACTTAATAGAAGTGATTCTCAAGGACAGATAGTCTTCTTGATATACTAATACATCACCCATTAAGTCCCAACAGAAGGTAAAACATGACATCTTTTATTTAGAGAACTCACTTTGACCTAAAAAAAAAAAAAAAAAAAAAAAAAAAACGGTAGTCAGACAGTGAAACATTTTGACAGGGTGTGGACGTTTTATCTCCAACTTTAGAGCACTGTGAGAATGTGATGAGAAATGCTTCAGTACATGACTCAGAACAGCAAACAGGAAATCCCCCTCCAATCAGCAGGAATCAGATATCTGTAATGCCTCTGGTTTCCAACTAAACTGTCAAAACTTTGGCTAGACAAGATGGAATGATAACACGAGGGAGAGAAATAAGCAGAGGACTGATCGAGGGGTTAATTGAGGTTGCTAAGTTTGTAATCATTTAGGAACTATAGCCTGTCTTTGATCAGCCTGCATATGAACATATGGAGCAGTCTAAGCAAATGTATAGTATATTAGAGCAAATCAATGTTCTACTGATCAGCTATTTGACTATGAACCTTTTAGATCACTTTGATAGCGTAATAACCAGATACATCTGGTATTATCATCTTAAATGTCTTCAGTGACCATTTTATAGCATATTTCATAGATATTTTGGAGTGGAGTTTGTTTAAAGGAGAGTTTTCTTCAAAACAGATGAACGTGAACTTTTTGTTACGTTGGTTCTTGTGCATATCATGGTAGTTCAGAAATTATGGGCCAGATTTACTAAACGGGGGCCAATTAGCGCTAGAGCGCAATTCCATAAAAGAGTCAATGGGAGGGGAAAAATCTGCATGTGATACTGACAATGTACACATTAAAGAAAACATACACAGCCAGATCATTTCCATAATGACCAGTGCAATCTACCAAGAGCAGTGAAAATTACGCCTGCTTTAAGGGGGGAGCTTTAAATGATGTAAATATCAGTAATTTGACGAGCGCAAATGTTAGTAAATCGCATTGTGTGATTCATTTTAATACTCTCCTCCCATAAATTTTTTGCATCCGAAAGGTCTTTTCTACAGGTCTTTGAGCTTTTTATTGTGACTCTTGTTTCACAGGACTCGCATTCAAACACTTTGCACTGCAAGTGTAGTGCTGTACCGGGTGAGCTACTGAGCAAGTTTATCAGAAAATCCATAATGTGATGTATTAGTTTTGCAAATAATGCACTATGGTAAAAGTGTTTTGAGGTCATAACATAGCATTTTTTTTTTTAGCAAGAAATCACTTTATTAATTGATAATCTGCCCCATAATCATAATCTGTGTGAAAAGTAATAAAAGTTACCAGTGTTTTACTGCCACTGGTGTTCATTTCAAACTGAAATTGCAGTGAATTAGTGAATTTTATTGTAAACACAGGGGACTCAAACTTTAAAAATAATGTGTATTGATGTCTTTCCATGGTTGAAACAAGATACCTTCTGATGTTCATTCATGTTTATTTCATGCTATAAGTAGTAAAGAGATGATCGGTTTACCTCTTGCTGCTTAAACTGAGGTACTACAGCAATCTGTCACGTCACATTTAAAGAGCCACAAAACTGTTTTTATAGTTTGAATTTCTTAAAAAAATTACAACATTTGAAAGCTTGTCAGACATAGCAACAGTAACAAAGGTCTATGCAAACATTTAATTACCTTTTTTTATCGAATTTTCTGTATGTTGGTTTTTAGGCAGGGCCGAAAGCATATTGTAGGGTGCCTTTTGGTGTCCTGTACATAAGTAACTCATTTGCCATGATAACTCAATATAAAAATGACTATGAAAGGGTGTGTTATATTAGTCTATTAAAATTTTGTTAAATAACAATCATTTGGTAGTAAAAACAATATTTTTATTTACAAACAAACAAAAAAAAAAAAAAAAAAAAAGAGAAGAGAAGAGTTTGTCCATGTCCCTTGAATGGTTGTCTACCCTGTTGTATTGGGGAATCTGCCCCTTTAAGAAAAGGCCATCCTCTTTAGTGACATCAGGACAGCAGATTTTTTGTCTCCTCAGTGGCAGGAATTTCAATGCCTGAGGTGAGTAAGTAGGTAACTTTTAAACTGAAAAATTTTCTTTGTATGAGTTTGCTGACTTGCTTTTCCTAAGCTTAACATGTCCAATAACCTGTCGCCATAAAATATGCCAGAAATTATTATCAGTATTTTCAAAATATGTAAGCTTAAATATACCAAATTGTCTTCAACAACCAGACTGACTATTTATCATGTCATATTGTAAATGAAGTTAAAAATGTCCACCCTGTCATTATTCCAAAATGTCCACCCTGACGTGTCGGCCACTCATAGCACTTGCTTTTCCTAAGCTTGACATGTCCACCCTGTCATCATAAAATATGCCAGAAATGATTAGAATACAGTATATTTAATATATGTAAGTTTAAATATGCTAGATTCTCCTCAACATCCAGACTGACTATTACTAGTTACAGTTTGTTGTTAGCTAATATACTTATTGAATATATTTTGTCATGATTTGTGAGTTTTGCTTTATGTGTCCACCCCGTCGTGTGCTGGTCCACCCTGTCATCTCGATATTTTAAAATAATATTTAAAATAATAATTTAATCATATCTATATAATCCAGTGTGTTCAATAGCTAGCAATAACATGCAAACAAAAAAATGCATCCAAATTTCACAGTTTTCTTCAAATAAGAAAAAAAAAATAATAATAAAATACATGTGCAAATTGTATGTGTTTCTTTTAAAACACATGGTCTACATAAAATATTTTCTGTATTTATAATTTGAAAGCAAAAAAATAACCCTGTTTACGAAAGGGACATCATGCCTTTTAGAAAATAGTATTTGCATCTTAATATTGCAATGAAAATATATTTAACAGTAATATGTATGTCCTAAACTCAATAGTGAAACCATATGAAATGGCAGTGCGATCCTCCCAGTATGGAGGAAAAACATGGTCATATTGACCCATGGAATATAAATAGAATTGAAATCTCTGAAATAGACTTTCATTTTAACATTTTTAGTCAGAAAACATTTAGAAACTTTCTGTCTTACATTTTCAGGTTTGCTGGCATTGAGTTGGCTGACATGTCTTTAGAGGGCATATTTTAGAGAGAAGACGTGTGAGTGAAATATGACCTAGTTCACTGGCTAAGTCTAGCATAAGTTAGCAAACAGGATGAAATTGCTCACGGCACCTTTAATTCATTACATTTTTGTTATGGTTCTGATTTGATAAATTGTCTCCTCCCAGCCAAAGTTCAAAAGTCACAGGAACAAATTGGACTAGCGGGAGGAAAACAACTTCCTCTGGGAGGAGAGAATGTGGGAAAGAAAACGAAACATTGGTAATTGCCAGTCAAGCCCCCCCCAAAAAGGAAAAGAAATGCTGAGTCGGTTCATTAACGCGAGACGTTATCGGCAGTCTTGCGTGTTCATTTGCCGTTAAAACTGTCATCTTTTAATGTAAATTAGCCTCAATTTTTTCCTCCCTTTTCATGTGGAGTTTGTTGTGTTCTGCGTACATCAGCAGAACAGAAGAGAAGAGAAACAAGAGCGAGAAGAGAGAGAGCGAGTGAGGGAATTTAGCTAAGGTGGACAGATCCCACAGCACACAGCCTATTTATCTTCCTTCTAAAGTGGCGAATTGTGAATGCCGGCACTAAGTGATTCCATCTATCTCTGATTTCACGCAACTCAAGGAAACGTTTGTGTTGTCCTCTATGGAGTCATTTTCAAAACAGTTGAAGTGCGCAGGAGATCTGATTTCATTACTGTGAGAGGAGAGGGAGAGAGAGAGTCTCTGTGTGTGTATTTTCACGGCCTTTTCCTTTGTCTTTAGTGACTGTTTGTCGTTGCTGCCCATTAAAATCATGGATGAAATTGTGCTGCGTTTACAGATAACTGATTGTCATGGAAACAATAGCGCTTCGGTGTATCTCCGCAGAACAACATCGCATCCCCATTAAACCGACGTGCCGCTGCCACTGCAGCAAATTTAACCGGCGGACACGTGTTAGTCCCCACACGACAGGAACTAATGTAATAAGGCCTCTATCTCGTTTCAGCGGAGGAGCATTTTGAGCGTTGCACCGATGTTATGAGGCTATTACAAGCCATATAGCTGACCTAGGATCAGCTCTCTGTTGTTATTAATAAAAGAGAGGGATTTGGAGGAATGAGGCTGGAAATGGTTATGTGTGAGCGTTCCTCCTCCCAGAAGCCCCATAATTTGCTTTGATTGGGCCATCGATCTTGTTTACTGGGGGCACGAGTGCTTCTCACACCTCATCTAAACTGTTTTTCAGTAAATAAAGCTCCTCATAATTCCTTCCTGGATGCCGCAGAAGGAGTTTCATAGTTGATAAGCAGTGTAGGGAGTAGCTAACTAAAAATAGCAGCGCTAATAGCGTAACTAGATTTTTCTGTAGTGTGGCAGTGGTTAAAGGGATCGTTCACCCCAAAATTAAATTTCTGCCATTGTTTATTTTCCCTCAAGCTGTTCCAAACTTGAACCTCTGTCTTCTGTAGAACATAAAAGAATATATTTTAAAGAATGTTGCAAACTAAACAGTTCCTTTTCCCTCCCTTTTTTCCTCAATACTATAGAAGACATTGGGCCTCATTCATGAAACCTGCGTAAATGTCTAAGTAAACTCTAAGTAAACTCCTAAGTAATTTGCCTGCCCAAAAACTTTCCTCCGGATTCATGAACAGTTCGTAAACATCAGATTTGATAGTTACAGTTGAGGTCAAAAGTTTACACCCCCTTTCCAAAATCTGCAAAATGTAAATTATTTTACCAAAATAAGAGGGATCATACAAAATGCATGTTATTGTTTATTTAGTACTGACCTAAATACAATATTTCATATAATTATTATTATTTTTTTTTTGCATATAGTCCACAAGAGAAAATAGTAGTTGAATTTATATTAATGACCTGGTTCAAAAGTTTACATCCCCTTTATTCTTAATAATGTGTTCTTACCTGACTGATCCACATTTGTATGTTTTTTTTTTTTTTTTTTTGTTAAGTGATAGTTGTTCGCGAGTCCCTTGTTTGTCCTGAACAGTTAAACTGCCTGCTATTCTTCAGGTTCCACAAATTCTTTGGTTTTCCAGCATTTTTCTGTATTTGAGCCCTTTCCAACAATGACTGTATAATTTTGAGATCCATCTTTTCACACTGAGGACAACTGAGGGACTCATATGCAACTATTACAGAAAGGCTTCAGAAGGAAACACAATGCATTAAGAGCCAAAGTTGAATTTGAAGATAAGGGTAAATTTAACTTATTTTGTGTTCTGGGAAACATGTAGCTATCTTTTGTAGCCTGAAGAGCAGTATACATCTCCATTCTGTTCAAAAGTTTTCACCCCCGGCTCCTGATGCATGTTTTTTCTTTCTGCAGTACTGCAGTAAAATAATTAGCATTTTGCAGATTCTCTTGATTCTCTTGAATGTAGTGTTATGTTATGCTGCCTTCACATGCTATTAGAATTATCGTAAATACGAGTTTCCCAATCGAAAATTGGACAAGAACGGCCTTTCGGGTCATATATACTGAAATTCTGAAAGAATTTTGATACCAGAGTTTCTGAGTTTGATACCAGAGTTTCTGAGTTCTGGGTCGTAAACTTTAAACATGGTGGAGGAGACAACAATTGCTGCTGTCAATGCTGTTCTCACAACAACTACATCCCTTTGTTTTGTCAGAATGTATTGTAATATAAGTAATGTATTTATAGGCTAGATATGAACAATCATTCAAAACATATTGTATATGAATTGTCAGCAAACTGCATGTATAGTGCGTTGAATGTTTATATAGTTGTCAACCAATGGGATGCTACATTTTATATTTTCCAATATTAAAGCACTTGAATACGACAAGCTCGTAATCATGACTGCATAAATGGGACATAGGAAATTTCCGATAGCACGTGAAGGCAGCATTAGAATGTATATAGTATGCAGTGTGATTCATTCCAGTGAATCAGTTTGTTCAGATGGTTCATGTAAGTGAACATAAATAGTGTTTTCATCAATCAGCCATATTGGAGGCACTGAACATAAACAATGCCACTGAACCGAATGAAACTCGCATATTTTGCTAATTACAGCTGCTTAAAAAAACTATGATAAATTATTGTCATGTTTTGGGCTGTACTATTTGGTTGGACCAGGAAAAAGATTTGGAGTACTATAGACTGCCAAAAGCTATGAGAAATCAAGGAGAAGAGTGCAAAAAAAATGAGTAACAAAAGGCATTTGTAGTTGGCCAAACTGAACCAGGATTTCCAGGGCAAGAATCTTGACAACATTCATGTTTGTTCTTATCAATTTCAGTCATAGGTGAAACATAATATCTTCATTAACATTGCTTGTACGTATCTTTACCACCTATTAACTTTAGTTTGTCAAACTATTGCACTCTTTCCTGCTTACTAAGTCATTCTCTATATTATTTAACAGCTTCCACACATTTGTTTTTCCGTGGTTTAGACAGCATAAATTAACAGATCAACGTATTGAGTAGTACAATATGGCTGTGCATCTGGGTAACTGACCAAATCGTGACGTAAGTGCAAACCCTCAATACAAAAATGATTCACCTATTAATCTCCTTTTACCATGTGCTATGATTTTGCCTTGGTTATGTAAACCGTGATATGGTTGTTGTACCTTGTACAAGTATAAATGGTTGCGATTTGTTATGTTGTTTTTCCTGCCAAAATACAACACAGATTAAATTATACATGATCCTTGGATAGTTGTATCCAACTTATTTATGTTTTAATCTATCTATCTATCTATCTATCTATCTATCTATCTATCTGTCTATCTATCTATCTATCTATCTATATACAGGTCCTTCTCAAAAAATTAGCATACTGTGATAAAGTTCATTATTTTCTGTAATGTACTGATAAACATTAGACTTTCATATATTTTAGATTCATTACACACAACTGAAGTAGTTCAAGCCTTTTTTTTGTTTTAATATTGATGATTTTGGCATACAGCTCATGAAAACCCAAAATTCCTATCTCAAAAAATTAGCATATCATGAAAAGGTTCTCTAAACGAGCTATTAACCTAATCATCTGAATCAACTAATTAACTCTAAATACCTGCAAAAGATTCCTGAGGCTTTTAAAAACTCCCAGCCTGGTTCATTACTCAAAACCGCAATCATGGGTAAGACTGCCGACCTGACTGCTGTCCAGAAGGCCATCATTGACACCCTCAAGCAAGAGGGTAAGACACAGAAAGAAATTTCTGAACGAATAGGCTGTTCCCAGAGTGCTGTATCAAGGCACCTCAGTGGGAAGTCTGTGGGAAGGAAAAAGTGTGGCAGAAAACGCTGCACAACGAGAGGGGGACCTGCGGAAGCAGTGGACTGAGTCTGGAGTAGAAACATCCAGAGCCACCGTGTACAGGCGTGTGCAGGAAATGGGCTACAGGTGCCGCATTCCCCAGGTCAAGCCACTTTTGAACCAGAAACAGCGGCAGAAGCGCCTGACCTGGGCTACAGAGAAGCAGCACTGGACTGTTGCTCAGTGGTCCAAAGTACTTTTTTCGGATGAAAGCAAATTTTGCATGTCATTCGGAAATCAAGGTGCCAGAGTCTGGAGGAAGACTGGGGAGAGGGAAATGCCAAAATGCCTGAAGTCCAGTGTCAAGTACCCACAGTCAGTGATGGTCTGGGGTTCCATGTCAGCTGCTGGTGTTGGTCCACTGTGTTTTATCAAGGGCAGGGTCAATGCAGCTAGCTATCAGGAGATTTTGGAGCACTTCATGCTTCCATCTGCTGAAAAGCTTTATGGAGATGAAGATTTCATTTTTCAGCACGACCTGGCACCTGCTCACAGTGCCAAAACCACTGGTAAATGGTTTACTGACCATGGTATTACTGTGCTCAATTGGCCTGCCAACTCTCCTGACCTGAACCCCATAGAGAATCTTTGGGATATTGTGAAGAGAAAGTTGAGAGACGCAAGACCCAACACTCTGGATGAGCTTAAGGCCTCTATCGAAGCACCCTGGGCCTCCATAACACCTCAGCAGTGCCACAGGCTGATTGCCTCCATGCCACGCCGCATTGAAGCAGTCATTTCTGCAAAAGGATTCCCGACCAAGTATTGAGTGCATAACTGAACATAATTATTTGAAGGTTGACTTTTTTTGTATTAAAAACACTTTTCTTTTATTGGTCGGATGAAATATGCTAATTTTTTAAGATAGGAATTTTGGGTTTTCATGAGCTGTATGCCAAAATCATCAATATTAAAACAAAAAAAAGGCTTGAACTACTTCAGTTGTGTGTAATGAATCTAAAATATATGAAAGTCTAATGTTTATCAGTACATTACAGAAAATAATGAACTTTATCACAATATGCTAATTTTTTGAGAAGGACCTGTATATATATATATATATATATATATATATATATATATATATTGCAATATTACAATATTTCAGTCTTAAAGGATTAATTCAGTAACTGTGTACTCACCCTCATTATGTTTTTTGAGGAAAAGATTTCAGGATTTCTCTCCATAAAATGGACTTCTATGGTGCCCCCAAGTTTGAACTCGCAGTTTGAAGTTAATATGTAGTTTAAATCTAGCTTTAAAAGGCTCTAAACGATCCCAGTCGATGAAAAAGGGTCTTATTTAGCGAAGTAATCGGTTATTTTCAAAACAAATTGACAATTTATATACTTTTTAACCTCTCATGCTCGTCTTGTCTCGCCTCTGCGATGCACATGTGTAGTCTGTGTGATCTGTGTCAATACAGTTTGGGTATGTCGAAAAACTCCATCTCATTTTCGTCTTCAACTTCAAAATCATCCTACAACGCTGTTTTACCTTTTTTTGTAAAGGGTATTTGATCTTCTTTGTATGTTCACTTTGTACACACTGCATTTCGTATTTCTGCAGCGATGTAGATGTTCAGTCTTGAGGGCACTATGCATATCCATTATATGGAGAGAAATCCTAAAATGTTTTACTTAAAAAACATAATTTCTTTACGACTGAAGTAAGAAAGACGTGAAAATCTTGGAAAACAAGGGGATGAGTACATCATCTGTACATTTTTGTTCTGAAAGTGAACTAATCCTTTAACTAACTGTAATGTAGTTATGGCTTGTTTGTAGCTTGCTGCATATCGAAGTACTTTTTTTTTTTTTTTTTTTTTCAAAACAGTATTCTGACTGTCACTACTTCAGATTATGATTAGCTTGTACTGCAGCTTGGCAATATGCACTTTCAAAGTAGCTTTCCCAGCCCTGTTAACGCATGCTTACCTTCCTCCCACTTCCCGCAGACACCCCTGTCTGTCTCCGTCTGTCTCTTTCTCGCACACCTTCTTCTCCCATCACTCATGCTTTGACTCTTCAGAGGCAGGCAGGTTTTACAGCGAACAAAGGCCCAAGCGAGCACACAACACATCCATAATGAATGAAGGCAGGCTGTTTTAATGACCGGGTCCAGGAGGAGTCACAGCACAAAGCTCTTCCAGCGCCATCAGCTCTGTTCCTGGGATAATGATATCACCCTTGGCCCCAGTGAGGTCTAGAGGAACCTGCTTCTCCATGAGCTTTAATTATCTATTTGATAAATGCTGGGAAGTGGAAGATGCTAGCTCAGGTGCACAGGTCAGCCTCTGAACCGGGGCACGAAGACCCTGGCGGGTGAAAGGTCGCGGCGCATTTGCGCACGCTAAGAGCTATGAAATAAGCAGCTTTGAAGTGCCATGTTGTATCATTTATTTAAGGTGCATGGCTGCATTTTTAATACACGAGACGCAATAACCTGCAACATACATGCTGTTATTGAAATGAGGAGGAAAGCCACCACAGAGGTGTGCGAATGGATAGATCAATCACTTTAATAGCTGCGGTCTCTCGTATCGCGTGTGTAGAGGACATGGCTCAGGCTGACCTGTTAGTAATGGTGTTGAGTGATTGATGGTTGATCTCTGCTTGCAGGAGAGCATACAGTGGGCGTCCCAGGGCTAGTTTAGTCGCTGCGGCTCAGGAGACGAGAAGATCCGATTGTGTGAAAAGACAGAGGAGCTGTCGACTAGCTAGGAGCCTTAACGTTAGCCATTGAGAGCCAAGAAGACAGCTAAGACAAAACAAGAACTGCCAATATGGTGTTAACACTATACACTCACACAAACTATGAGACGGGTGACTCACGTTTGTGTTGCCTCCCCTGAGTGGCGCACGATAGACACTGTTTGTGCTGAAATAGAGAAGGAGAAAGGGAGGATGGGATAGATAGAGGGGTAGCAGCAGACGGTGAATTATTAAAGGTGCAGGGGACACTTCAAATACAAAAGACTCTTCAACTCTAGATGAATGCAATTCCTATATCTGTCTCAGTGTTCATTCACTTGATGTTTATTGTACTGACGTCCCATAATGCACCACCTGCAGCACTTCCCACGCAGGAACATAAAAGGTGTCATTAATGAATTGGTTTGCTAATATTCTAATTGGACAGGCTGGTAATAAAGTTAACCCATGAGATGAATGAATAATTACTGACAGCCAAGGCTTAAAGGCATAGCTCACCGCAAAACTGAAAATTCTGTCATTATTTACTCACCCTCATGCTGTTCCAAACTTATGTTTTTTTCTTGGGACATAAAATAAATATTCAGATGAATAAACAGTATAAATATGTAAAAGTCTGATAAAATAAATATGGCGCTTGTATGAGTCAGTGGCTTTTGTTCATGAGACGCAGGAATATGCCATTTGATAATGTCATTGCCATCTGTTTTTTTTTTTTTTTTTAAATGCTTAAAAAATGGAGCGCCAGTTAATACACAGAGCCGTATATCACTGACAAGCTACGCAATATTGGGTTCAGTTTCACAGGTGATTCATTGGGGTAGCTTTTCAGTGATCTTCGGCTCTGTGTATTAACTGGCGCTCCATTTGAAAACAGGTGATGGAGATTTACAGCTAATCAAAAAAACGGCTTTACTGACGAGATGCGCATGAATTTATCGATCGATATATATCGCCCAGCCCTAATTGTAATCATTCATTTAGAAGGTTAGACATTTCTATTCTATTCTATTCTATTCTATTCTATTCTATTCTATTCTATTATTTATACTTCATTTAAATGTTTGAGATCATGAAGATGCATTCAGAAGATTGCAAAAATGCATATAAAAAAATGCTAGTTAAAATAATTTTTAAAAAAGAATCAAAATAGAAAAAGACTTCTAAAAACTTATTTTGTGTTCCAAATAATGTAAATACTGACTGCATTTTATTTTTTGGCTAAACCGTTGCTTTAAAAACTAGTAATGGTGGTTAATTTTTGTAAGATTTATTAATTTAATAAATTTTGGTAAGGTTAATTAAGATTGCAAAATGGGTTTTTGAACTTTCTATTTAGCCTCAAAAAATGGTTTTCACAAAAAAGATTAAGCTGCACAACTGTAAAGTTTCTTGAGCAGCAAATAAAGACGTCAGAATGATTTCTGAAGGATCATGTGACACAGAAGACTGGATTAATGGTTGCTAAAAATTCACAGGTATAAATTACTTTTTGCTACTTTATTTGCATTTTGCAATATTGTGTTTTACAGTATTTTCTCTCAAATTAATCAAGCCTTAGTAAGTATAAGAGATTTCCTCCAAAAACTTGAACATATTTTACTAGCCCCAAACATACAACCCCCAAATGTAGAATAAATTATCAATGCATAGTTATTTATTTATTAAAATTAATCTTCATCTGCTGTTTCAAATGATGTATGACACCAATGAGGTGAATAGGATTATATGGACACATAGGACCATCACATAGCAAGCTCCTGTCTCAAGTAGAACCAGACAAAATAACAAAATAAAAAAGACGACCCACTGCCTCCTCCCTGACAGCAGGAGGAGAGGCAAATTTGGGGAGGGTGGTCGCTTCTTTTTTTCTTTTTCATTTTCTTTTTCTCTTTCATCCCACGCCTTTCCTTTCTTCCTTGTTTTGGCTAATCTTCACAGACGTGCCGCAGCTCTCACTTCTGGAGGTGGTCGGGGAACCCCAGGTCAGGCTGTGCCCAGGGTGAAAGCCCCCCTCTGTGCCTGATGTCTGCCGCTCCCCACCTCCATAGCCTCTATCTCACAACCGCCACCTTCATAACTTCCTGAGTGACTCCAAAATGCGACCCTTCCCCCCCTCCGGCTTCCTATGGGTAATCGTCCCCAGCTGTAGAGTGCAGATCTAAATAGGACCGTAGGGAAAAGAGATTTGTAATTTCAGAGAACCATAGAAATAAGAAAAAAGGGAGGAAATTGGTGGCAGGCCACAGAAATTAGCATTCTTTTTGGCTTAAGAAGACATTAAAGATTGAGGAGCCGCTTAAGTCCCATAGAGTGTTGTTAGAGAGGACGAGGAGGTGCGGGGGGTCAAGATCAATGGCACATGGACCCTTTGCACTAGACTCGAGGCCACAGACAGTGCGGATTGTCATACGGCCCTCCTGCTGAGTGCAGCTCAGGACGGGTCCCATCTATTATTGATGCTTGTTTAGATGGGCCTCCTCTGGTCCATTTGACTGCCTTTTGCAGCATTCTTGTCTTTTTAACACAGCAGATTAAACCATCCTGGAGTTCCAGCACTCAGTGGGATCATGATTTTCCTTAAATTTTTGTCAAAAAAAAGAGTTAATTCTAATAATAAATCATAATAATAATGTCTATCACTACAAAAATTGTGCAAACACAGTGATGCAGAGTAGAGACAAATTGAAATTAATTGTTGTGGTGATCAGCATTATGCAACAAGTGCTGTCGATTGAGCTAAAGGAAGTGTTATTATGGATTATGGACTGGTATTTGGGCCAGAAGTGATCAATGCAGCTTTAAAGGGCTCTACACAATCCCAGCCAAGGAATAAGGGTTTTATCTAGCGAAACAATTGGTCATTTTCAAAAACAACAAAAAAACAAATCTATATACTTTTTAACCACAAATACTCATCTTGCACTAGCTGTGCTATGCATTATGCATTATGTCAGGGGTGGGCAAACTTTTTGACTCGTGGGGCCACATAAATTTTTCCACATTAAGTGAGGGGCCGCATAATATGTGTATGACAAATGAAGCTTTGATTATTATTATTATTATTATTTTTCATTCTAAATTAACACTCACTTACTACTGTATTGTATGTATACTTGTACATACATGCCAGTTCTATTCTTGTACCATCTTTTTTTAATGAGCACTTTATAACACATAGAGGAGTTGCATTATTCTACAAATAGATTGATGTATAATACACATTTTATCATTTCATTCAGAAATAAATGTAAAATAAACTAAACGTTTACAAACATTAGAAACATGTATTTATATTCCCCTCACTCTACAAAAAAAAATCCCATAAATTTAGCAGTGGTCAGAACAGAAAAAGGAACAAAAATATAAGTAAAAACAAGCACAAATTAAACATTTATTATAAACACCCAGTCTAAATATTAAAAATTAAAACTGGGTTGAAGGAAACATTTTGCGCGATTTGCGCTTGACCTTGATTGCTTTATAAATCACCTTGAAAGTCGCAGCACGTTTCAGATGATAGAAAACACAATTTATAATCCAGAAGATACAGTACTGTATCCATTTTCATAATGTGAAGAAGAAGAAAGCATGTATTTGCAAGATACAACGACAAATTATTTCCAGGCTTTCTGACACCGGCATTTGTTTTCCTACTGGAAAGTCTACAGATCTATTTAAGTATTTTTAAAACAAGTAACTTATTTACAATTGTGCCAGTTTTGTAGGGTGCATATTTTGACCTTTTATTTTGTATTTGTTGTGTGGCTTGGACGCGGCTAAGCACGAATGAAGCTTTAAGCGCAAATGAAACCTGAAACCCGCCGAGAGCGCCTCACCACGGCTAGTCCTTCTGACATTTGCCGCTGGTTCTGATGACCCTATAGTGACTGACGTTATCAAGTACATTGCTGTTGCTGTACTATTTGCAGAATTACTGAGTCGAACTTGTGAAGTCCGAACTACCAAGGACGCAAGTCCGAACTTTGCTTACTTGGTATTGAGAAACGGCCAAAATCATCGTTTGTCATCAGTGTATGTGGACACCCGGAGGGAAATCCTCCCACTGACACGAGACAACAGGTCATCAAACTGGGCTCAGTCGGAAGTACCGGTGAAAGCGGCCGTCATCCAGGCATAACAAGCTGGGTGCGCATCTGAAGGATCTGATGGACCTAGACACGGCACCGAACGAGTCTACGCCGTTTTTCAGCATTCCATAGCATATAAAGTACAGCTACCCTTTCAACAAAATCCATGTCAGCCATTTAGCAACGAGACTGGAGTCGCTTGGGAGATGCCCATGACGCAAATTCGCGTCTGTTGTTAAGTGAATTTCATGCGCGAATGAAGCGAGTAAACTTTAAATGTTCAAGCGTCCAACTACGCGCGAATAGCGTCAGGTGTGAACACCCCATTATAGAAGTGGCGCGAAGACTCACTTCTGTAACGTGCGCGATAGTGCGCACTACAGGCGCCATCTATTGGATTTTGCTGATATTGCATCAAATTATCAATTTTAAAACAACTGCCTTACAGACGGGATGAAAACGCCCATAGTTTTCCCATCTCTGCAGATTCGTATCATTTTTAAAAATCCCTCGCGGGCCACCACAGGACTGATAGCGGGTCGCAGATGGCCCGCGGGCCGTAGTTTGGACACCCCTGCATTATGTAATCACGTTGGAAATGTCACATGTTCAAAAAGGTCTCATTTTCTCCTTCAACTTCAAAATTGTCTGACATCATTGTTTTACCTTTTTTGTAAAGGCCATTTGACTTTCTTTGCATGTTTGCTTTGTAAACACTGGGTCAGTACTTTCGTCTTTGTCACGCGTGACCTTTCCAACATCATTACGTAATGTGTGAAGTTGATTTGTATTTGTATTTTTAATTTTTTTAAGAAAATGACCAATCTTTTCACTAGATAAGGCCCTTATTCCTCAGCTGTAATTGTGTAGAGCCCTTTGAAGCTGCACTGAAAGTACAGTTTGGACCTTTGGACCTCGTTGATCCACACTGAAGTCCACTCTGTTGAGAAAAATCCTGGAATGCTTTCCTCAAAAATGACATGGGGGTTAGTAAATTATCAGGACATTATTATTCTGCAAGTAAACTAATCCTTTTCCAGCATTTTTGGGTGAACAATTTCTTTCACTTGTTAATTTGTAACTTGAACCCAAAATATATGTTTAATAATTCCTTGTATATCAGACCTTCAGTCAAAAACATTGCTTTTGAATGAGTATTTTTGGTTCCCGCTCTGTATGTCTCTAAACGTTCACCACAAAACATATTTGCTTAATCCACCCAGACACGGAAGATAAAATCTAAAGTCCTACCTTAGGAGAAATAACTGCATGACATTAAGAATGTAATAACGTGCCCTATATATCTGAGAGCCTTATCGCCCCACGTTCGCTTTATCTTAGGGTCTTTATCTGTAAATACAGCTGAAACTGTCAAAACATGAAACGGAATACTGAGCGTACTAGTAAACTAGTAAAAGCACACTGAGGTGAGGTTAACAGGCACTATATATTTTGTCTGTCTATTAATACAGTTTATGAGGCTCAGGTTTCACACAAGTTGCCTTGGTGCCATGTAAATCTTTCGTAACATTTTTCTTTAACTTTCTCCATGACATTGCAGTTCTCTTGAAGGCAGGCTTATCTGTATACTTTATCCGGGGCTTGAGAACAGAGGAAATTGCTTTTGGGGATTGTGAATAATTAAAAGAGACGTGACAATACTAATAATTAAAACACACCCATGAATTGTGTAAATATGAGGTCATTTAGCAGTCCAAAGATGTATTTTATATTATTAGATCCAGTCATAAACTACCTGATCTATTTTGTTAAAGTGGCTTTATATTAATATTAATTTCCTATTCATTGTTGAATGAAGTAAAACATTTGTTAACCTTTGGCAATATGAATAATGATGAGATGATGCATTAATGAGTCTGTTCACATTTAACAATTAGCAGAATTATTTAACCTTTAATCTTGTTCACATGCAATTTTTTTTTTTCTTTTTAGTAAGGATTATTCCTTTGCTTTATATGAATATACTTTAAATAAGCAGATTTGGTGAAAACAATGTAATAAAACAATTAAAACAATTCACATGTCATCTCCCCAGGCATCATACATACCTGCCATTTCTGAATGTAATTTCGACGCTGTCATTTCTTGGTTTCTAAGCATTAGTAAGCCTGTTGTGGATCATGCAGAGTGATGAGGTGTTTATGAGCAAACAAACAACAGGAATAATATAATTAACTGTCAAACTTAAGTTCTGAATTCTCTGATTTGTCCCTCCGGCATCAGTTTTTTATTACATGTGATATCAAAGAAGGCATTATATTTGCAAATCTGATTGTGACAAAGTGAGGTCTCACATATTCTCTGCTTCTGTATGTCTGTATATTGTCGTATGAAAATGTGTCATGCCAGGTAAGATGTCAGATAGCATCTTGAACTGACTGAAAATGCACAAATACAAAAGAGTTTTGAGAACTAGCGAAGCGAATGGTTTAGTTTAATAGCGACTCCATTTTTAATAGAGGGTTTGCACTCTATCTGGTCAGTTACCCGGATGTAAGACAGCATAGATTGCATGGTTAATGTACTACTGAATACATTGTTCTTCTAATTTACGCTGTCTAAACCACAGAAAAAAGGTTTGAAGCTGCTAAATCATATAGAGAAGGCACAATATTTTGACAAACTAGTTAATATGTGGATATGTACAAGTAGTATTAATTAAGATATTAGCCTAATATTTCAGCTACCTGACCAGAAATGATAAGAACAAACACAAATGTTGTCAAGATTCTTGCCCTGGAAATCCTAATTCAGTTTGGCCAATGACAAACAACTTTTGTTTCTCAGACAGTTTTTAGCACTCTCCTCCTTGACTTTGTTCGGTTCAGTGGCGTTGTTTATGTTCAGTGCCACCAATATGGCTGATTGATGCCGCGTTGTGAAAACACACTATACTTAAGACAACTGCATGTAGTTTTGTGTATTTTTGTGACTTTAGAGCCCCCTACAGTGAAGTCAGCGGAACTCTCTGTTCTAAATAAATGACTTTTGTAATTATAACAGAGATGGTTTTATTATCATGAGATAACAAGGTTGATGGCTCTAACATTGGAGAAACCGTAATATTAGGGGTGCTCTGATCAGGAATTTTAAGGCTGATCACCAATACTGATCTTTTTATAGCCTACTTTTTATCATGCAGAATTATTTAGTGATACTCTAATCAGGATTTGAAGAGTTCAGATGCAAAACCAGCTAAAAGCCATCTGAGATAATGATACTGAGTGAATGCTCTTGACACATAGCATACGTCCATCAAATACTTTTACCTCAAACTCGCTAAAATCCCAGCTTCAGCCCAATCAGAAGTACCGCTACTTAGGTAGAAACCTATACATAAAAATGCTTTTTTTTTTTTTTTAAAGAAAGACGTCAGATTTAGAGGCTTTTGCATTTGAACTCTTCATTTTTCGAACTTTATTCAGGGCATGAATTATTATTATTGTTATTAATAATAATAATAATAATAATAATAATTTTATTTTATTGTTTTTTTGTTTTTGTTTTGTTGTGTTTTGTTTTTGGAAAATGGATAATGAAGTGCATTTTTATTTTTAGAATTGTCCAATTATTGCATAATAGCTTACACACAGCACAAGCCTGATTTCCATTTCCACATTTATCCATTATTTTGATTTCAAATCCAAATTGAAAATGCTTTTTTAGCATTGATTCTTTTTTTTTACACAGTATAGTAATACAGAACAGTAATTTCTTACATTATCACAAACATTCTACATTAAAACTTACCATTGACAGAAACAGTCAATTCTACTGCCTTTTCTTTTGCATTTAAATCTTTATTACAAGCAATCCTGCTGTTAATAAAGAGCTTTGTTTTCCTGCCTCCACAAGTGCCATCTATTATTGCCTTGTTTATCTAAAAGTGCTCTTTTCCTTTAAACCCAGCCAAAAACCCATATGTGTTAGCTGTAAAAACACAGTAGACTTTAATTATATGCATTTATGATGTAGTTATGACATTTTCGTGTCAATATTTAACGCAAGCAATGCATTGTTACTTTAATTCTGCACATGCAGCACAGACTCGTTGCAGAAACCATGTCTGCAGACTGTTTCCTCCAGTGTCACTGTATTTGTAGGATACATTAAGCCACCTTAATCCCCGTTCACACTACAAGTGACACGCAACGACAAAGCGACGCAACTCCATTCATTTCAATAGAGAGCGAGCGACTTCGGGCGTCAAGAGCGACAGCGGCCGTTGGTGACCGGATGGGGCGTGTCCAGCAATGCGACAAAGTTGAGAATCCTTCAACTTTATGCAAATGAAGAGTGACTTTCGGATGCGACAGCCAATAGGAAGGAAGACGGTAGAGCTTGTGTGATCGTTCTCCTCTCAGCTGTAGATAAACATACGCAATAGGAAAAAAGTAGACTCTGCTTCTCATTCATTTTTGTTTTTTATGTACGGATTTAGTTTATATTTATGTTCTATTTAGTCTTTTGCCTCCAATATGTTTGTATTTAGCTGCATGAAACCTGATAGTGGGAACGCCTACTAGCAACCTCATCGCCAGCTCCTGGTGACAAAGTCACTGCTAGTGTGTCCGCGGCCACACCCCCGCGCTAATGGTACAGCCCACAGCGCAAATTGTCAGATAAAAGAAAAGGTAAAATAGAAAATCGTTTAGATTTTATTTAAACGATCATTTCTGAAGTCACAATTTAGCAAAAGTAAAATTGAAAGCAGGAGAGAAAATGGCAATTATTCATTAACATTTAAACTGATAAAAATGTTTTTGCATTTGCACCATATGGTCTGAAAATTGAATTGTGAAGCGTTACACTGACCCACTACCGCTATTGTGCAAGTAACAATTCCTGTCTCAACTGTGCGACGTGCAGCTTGCTTATAGTCAGACGTGATGTAGTCTCAGCCTCAGACGTCACGCCCACGGAATGTTGGCTAAACGTCTGATGCATATGGCACACTTATCTGGAAACACTTCGGGAGTTTCGAAGTCGTCACAGGATTGGTTAGATTATACGGGATTTCCGGGAGACGTGTGTTGCGTTCTTTAACGTTCCGTCTGGAAACAAAAATGCCGTGGCGCCCAGCTCCCTCACAAATGAGAAAGTCGTCGTGTTTACAACTGTGATGACGAGCGCCTATTAGGATCAACTAAAGGCTAGAGTTTGAAAAGAAAGTGAAAAATGTCAAGTTCACGGCATAGAATCTTTAAAATATGTCCGAGAGTTTCACACATCGGTCTGTTATTGTGGCAACATTTCCACGCCCGTAAACATGACGCGGAACAAAACGAAACGCGATTGGTTGTTTTACCTGTCAGTCATATGGCCCAATGGGCGGGCCTTGGCCATTCAAAGCGGCCAAAGATTCCAGACCTTCAGCCGTCAGTCTGAAGGTCTGGCTACGCGAGACTAGACGTGTTTGGAAGCCATTTACGCACTTTAAAAAATAAAGAAAGGGAGCGCATGGTCATTCACTGGCACTGTTTGTGAAATTATGTCTCACATAAGGTTTTCAAATGATTTTATAAATGATTTAAAGAAGAAATATGAATTGTACCTCACCTTCACACTTGAGCATCAAATTTGGCTCTTCTTGCTCTTGAACAAATACTGGTTATGTTTTAAGTGAAAGTAAACAGCTGAGAAAGAAATTGCATGTGTATTATCATACTGAATGCATTGTCTCTTAAAGTGACCGTGCCTAATTTACTAGCTGCTGTCGGTGTCCTTAATGTTTATCTAAGAAAATGAATAAAAGAAAATGAATGACTGCTCTTGACTGAATTACTTTGTAGTTATATCAAGAATTAATCTATAAGCCTATTTAATTTTTACAGTGAAGACTATGCAGTGCAATTTAACATTTGATTATACTGTTTCTGTATCTGGACACTTACAAACTTGAAAAACGTAACCATTGTGTAAATAGCGCAAATAAATAAATAGAATAAACATACAAATTAAAACATTTCAAACAGGGCCCACGGGTACAACCTGCACCGGGGCCCTGCGAACCCCAGCTACGGCCCTGAGCCCTACGTAATATTTTTTCCCTAGCCTTGGTGGTCAGCCATCGTCGATGAACAATGGCATCGTCTATTAGCCCAACCCTAAAGGACATCCTGCAAAACAATTTCTATGTTCCATAATAGACATAAAATCCCATTTGAAACAACATAAGGGTGAGTAAATGCTAACAGAATGGTGACTTTTGCATGAACTATTCCTTTAATCCTAAACTCAATTCACTCGCTTGTCCTGATTTGTGTATGTATTTGTGGCCTAGCGCACACCAGGCTGCTTCCAAGAATTCCAGGTTTGGAATTCTGGCAGCAGGACCCTGGTACCATATCCAGTAACCGAATCCGATAATCAGGGTCTGGAATGCTGACAAGGTTTGGCTTACTCTCCTTGGTCCCGCTGTGTGGAGTGGAAAAAAATTCCCAATCTGTGCTATCAGCATGTTTCCCAGTGGATGACTGGGATTATTACAGCCATAATCCAATATCATACAGAGAAACACTCCACACACACTGTCTGTTGGACTCAATACACTTGGCCACACTTCACCCTTACTGCATTTACACACACATTTTCTCAGCATGGTAACCCAGTCATGTCTCTCGTGGTCTTCCTCTCAAGGATGTTTGATTTTTTTTCTCTTCATGGATGTCACAACAAATGCTGTAAACCGTCACAACAGAAAATGTCGATAAACTGCAGTAATCCAAACAGTGTTGTGTTATATGAGTCACTGCATATGACACATGCAAGAGAGAAAAACAGTCTCAAGTTGGACTCAGTGACTAACCAGGTTTTCTGTCAGGTGTCAAAATAGGGTTGACATGGTACTCTCAAATAAAAATGTCATAATGTGTTCCAAATACTGACATAGCCTTTCAGTTTTTTTTTAATAAAAGAAGGTAAGACACTGTCTTGTGCTTATTTTAGCAAAATATCATAGGTTAATAACTAAACTGAACAGTAGACATTGTTTCATCAACCCATGTCATGGTGTAAATTGGTCAAATGTCATTATGACAGATTTTTCAATTGTAAATGGCAGCTGTCACAATGAGAAGGACAGTGTCAGAATGCTTTAAATGGATTGTTCACCCCAAAATGAAAAATCGGTGATTAATTACTCACCCTCTTGTCGTTGTAAGACCTTAAGACCTTGATTAACACGTTCAAGACCCAGAAAGGTAGTAAGGACATCGATAAAATAGTCCATGTGACATCAGTGGTTCAACATTAATTTTATGAAGCTATGAGAATACTTTTTTGCACAAAGAAAACAGAAATAACTTTATTGAACTATTTCTTCTTTAACATAAGACAACAACATAACAAAACATGAAAAAATGAAGGGGTATGAAAACTTTCACAAAGCACTGTATGATATATACTATATACTGTACTATATACAAATGAGAGTACTAGTCAGTAGTGTCATGCAGAAATAAGTATATTGCATAAGTATTCATACCCTTAATTCAGTATTTAGGTAAAGCACCTTTACAGTTTCAAGTCTTTTCTGGGATGTGTCAAGCTCTACACATCTGCATTTAGCAATTATCAGCCGTTACCTCTTCTCCTCTCAAGCTCTGTCAGGTTGGATGGGGGCAGGCACACATTTTCAGAAATGTTCTCCAGAAATGTTTGATTGGGTTCAAACCCACTCAAGGACGCTCCGGACTGGGATTTCATTAAGGTTATCTCTGTTTCTTCTATCTCCACATATGATCATGGAGCTCAATTAGAATGACCATCAAGTTCTTGGTCACCAGACTAACCAAAGCCCTTCTCTATCGATTGCTCCATTTGGCCAGTTGTTTTGTGGTTGTTTTAAACATTATTAAACAAGTTTAAACAAGTTCCACTAACAGGTCAAGAGATTCAATTTATGATTTTTCTTTCTTATGGGGGAAAACTTTACAAACAGACATCTGATGTTGGTTTTTCACCATTTTGGCTGATATTGGCTGATGCACTGAGTTTAGCCCTGTACTGAACAGGAGATATAGAGGAAATAAAGTGAGAATGTACTCTGACAGCCGCTGTCATTGGTTATCAATAGTTGTGTGGGAACAGGGAACTCTGAGACTCAAACAGATGTAGGAGGTTTTGACAGCACCCGACACCACTGTGTATTTGTTATGGGATTGAGAGTTTAAACTAAATTATTCATAACATCAAAATAATCAGCATAGTAAAGTTTAGGAAAATAATATTCTGACAGTTGCATAATGTGTCTTGGGTATTGATTAGCATGATTACAGTAAAATGCATATGTTATTTTGTTAACTTTTGACTGGCAGTGTAAGTCTCTCACTTTGCTTTGTATTATTTTAATTTGAATTATTTATTTTTTATAGGCCTATATATTATTATTATTATTATTACTAATACTATTGATACTGTTACTATTCTTTACAATTTAACATATCCTTTCTGAATACAAGCAATTTTATTGTTATTATTATTATTGCCATAATTTAAATTAAGTATAGATTAATTTGAGAATTTTGCTTTACTTACAGCAGCACTCAAGCTGCATGAATTACACAAGTCTATGTGACTAACCTAATGAACAAGTTGTCATAATTAAAATAGTCATTTTAATTTTTACAAACAACAAGTTCTTGAAACATTGTTTGTTTCCATCCAATTAATGTGGCCTTTTCTTCATTGCAACAGACATCGAATGTGCGGATACACAGGGATGCCCTCAGTTTGTGGCTTAAAAAGGGTGGTCATCCTAGTATTGACGTTCTAACCAATTTTTTTTTTTTTTTTGAGTCTGTTTGGCAGCTGAAACTCCAAAGAGGATCCATCAGCTCTGTCCATCTTTTCTTCTTCATTCAGGCCTCTGTGAGAAGCTGACAGCTACCATGAGAAAACAGCAGTCGAACAAATTCATAACACTTAAAAGAAGACATAAGAGCAGCTATTACTCTCTCTCAAACCAGACCGGCTGTCTTCCGTGCCACATGATTCAGTGGGACGGCAGTAAACGATGAAGAATGGTCTGTCTTTCCCCAAATCTGTCCATCCTGCTCTCTTTGTGTCATTCAGCTGGTCCTTGGAAAACACGGAAGGGAGTGTGACAGACTACCTGTCATCTCTCTCAAATGCACCCATTTCATTCACCTAATTGTTTTATATCCAGAAAACTGTGGAGAAACAAACTTCCAAACTATATTTTTAAGTGGAGCAAAAAGCCAACTGTCAGTCTTTTTCTAATATTAGTTGAAACTAGTGACCTTTCTGGCCTCTGCTGAGTAATGCTCCACTTCTCATGCAAATCACATTGTTTGTCTCTTAGTTCAACAGGGAGCCATTTTGTACTTATTACATTTTGGACCCTTAACCTTTTTCCTGATGCAGATGGAAGAGAGTTGAAAAAACATTCCTTGAGTTTTCTGTTCACACGCTCTCTCTTTGCCTGTTAGATGCAATAATAGATGTAAATGTTCTTAAAACAGCACTGGGCCACAAAGTCAGCTGCTGTTGGCCAAAAGCTTTCAATGTGTAGTGTGAGAAGAAAATTGGCTTTAATTAATAGATAAACTTTTGTTTGCCAAATTATACTGAGGTGCCTTGCTTAATATATATTGACTAAATCGTATTGGTGCAGAATTTGTTTTAATGCATTCTTAGATTACCTGAGAATTTGGTGAAATTGTTCGCAGAAAAGTTCAAGGTCAGTGAGATGTTTGTTTAAATTAATAGTTCTGTTCAGCAAAGAATAAATGAATAAAAAGTGACAGAACATTGATGCAACAAAAGACACACACACACACACACACACACACACACACACACACACACACACACACACACACAAAAGAATAAATAGGCAGCACAACTGTTTTCAACATTAAGGAATATTAGAAGAAAATTATTTGAGATTAATCTCATGATTTCCTATCAGTATTTAGAACACATAATAAAAAAACAATATTTTATTTTATTTTATTTTATTTATTTTTTTTATTCCAGTAACTCTTTGAATTAGGGAACACCATTCACTAGTAACATTATTTATTTATTTATTTATTTATTTTTAATAAGCATGCATATTACTAACATATCGTTTGTTTTTAGAACAGAATAAAACAGCAATATTTAATTTTATTTTATTCCAGTAACACTTTAAATTAGGGAACACTAATCACTAGTAACATTATTTTTTTATTTTTAATAAGCATGCATATTACTAGCATATTGGCTGATTTTGGAACCATGATTGAAACAGCAATATTTTATTTTATTTTATTTTATTTTATTTTATTTTATTTTATTTTATTTTATTTAACTCTTTGAATTAGGGAACACCATTCACCAGTAACTTTTTATGGTAATAATTATGATTATTATTATTAGTAGTAGTAGTAGTAGTATCATTATTATAATTTTTAATAAGCATGCATATTACTAGCATATTGGCTGTTTTTAGAACACTGAATGCCACAGCAATTTTATTTTATTTTATTTGGCAAAATGTATTTTTTCTCCAATAACTCTTTGAATTAGGGAACGCTATTTACTAGTTACTTTTTCTAGATATTATCTGTTGAACAGCAATATTTGTATTACACACACACACACACACGCACACACATTTATATTTATATTTATTTATTTATTTATTTACAGTACTTATAAAGATACACATATCTGCATGACCGTATTTTAGATGGCCATACCTAAACATAACTATTACAAACAACTACAATATTATCATATTATCAATAAGCAGCAAGTTAGAATTTCATTGACTAGTTCATTAACTCTTAGTTAATAGTGAATATGTGTTCCCTAATCTAAAGTGTTTCCATTTTTTCTAATAATGTGCATTAGTGTACACATGCAAAGACATTTAACAATTTCACAAATCACAGCATACAATTATTAGTGTGAGTGCTTCCTGGAAATCAAACCCATGACCTTCATTTTGCCAGCACCAACTTTTACCACTGGAGTAACATTTAAGCTTTTGGCAACTCAAATCTAAATGGAGTTCAATTCTCTGTGGTGAGTTGGTCCGGTTCAATACAGGTTAAGGACTTTTTCCTCAGAACAGGAAGTAACACTGTGAGTGTTTTACTCTCTCTCTATGTCTGTCGTCCTTTCTCTTTGTTCTGTTTCACAGCAGTTCAATACTTCAAACCCCCAGCTCTAAATGAACTGTTTATCCCGGATCTCGTCTCCACACCCGCATGTTGAACAATGATCAATAGTGTCTCCTGCCGTATCGGACCAGGCTTTTCATTCCCACCATTAAGATCTGCTGATCTGAAACACTTATCCAGAGTAATCTGCAGCATTTGGATCAATCGGCCTCCCTGGGCTCTTACTCCCGGGTAGGTGGGTTAAACCACACGCCTAACGCGAAGGAGGTCACCTCCAGACAATGGATTGACATGAAGTTTGTCGGGCCAAAAACACATCAATCTGTTGTTTTTTTTAATATTTTTTTTCTTTCTTAGACTCTAATTTCTTTGTCTCTTTGACGCTATGGCTTTCTCTCTCTGTTACTAAAGGTTTCTTGTGCATCATTTTATCAATGTGCTTCCATGTAGCGGCTATTTTCCAGACTGAATAGCTACAAATGGCTGCCATTTAAAGTACGGTTTTCTGAAACAGAGTGGAAAGAAAGAAATAGGAATGGAAGAAAGCTTGAAGGGAGAAACCCTCCTGACCCTTCGGGAGAAAAGCTCTCTGACAGAGAAAAACGGGTCTCTCATTCTTTCTGTCTTGCGGTAATTTTCATGCTGATATATGAAAGATGTCCGCTTTTGCGTTTGAAAAGTCTGCTCATTTTTCTGCTGAGTGTAACGGATACCACTCGGTCTGTAATTATAGCATCACGGTTTGGCTGGAAGCAGCTGCTGTCGTTTGTGATCTTGACTGTTGTGTGTCATCGCTGTTATTTCTTTAGCAGGTGTGACGGACGGGTCCTAATCTTAAACAGGACTGACGTTGTTTGTTTACAGTTCCACACTTCCTGTAGCTCGTCGATATGACATAATGTAAGGTAATTACTGTCGCCATGGAGATGGAGACGGAGTTAAAAGATGTCTTAACCTGGGTGTTAAAAGGATGCAACGGTGAAAAATATGTGGTGAAAAATCTCCTTGGTAACACACAACAGATGCCATGGCAACCTTTACCTATCTCATTCAAAAACTGATTTGTGTGCCAGTTGTATTAGCAGAAACATTATTCTGCAGGGCTTATAAAGATAAAAAGAGAACATTGCAACCTGCTGCTATGATTTGAATGAGCAGAATAAAGAATTGCTTTGGCATTTCTCCATGTGGCCCTTGTGTGTTTTATAGATTTATTTATTTTGACGTCAAGCAACCGTGTTTTTGACTTCTTCAGACAAGCATCTTTTAGGAGAATAGTTCTAATGATCTGTTAAATAATATATAATATAATAATGATTTTAGTATATTTCAATATATGTATACACACTGCCATTCAAAAGTTTGGGATCAGTAAGATCTTTAATGAGTTTTAAAGAATCCTCTCATGCTCATCAAAGTTCCATTTATTTGATCAAAAAAAACAGAAAAAAAGTAATATTATGAAATACTATTGCAATTTCAAATAATAAATAACAGCTTTCTATTTTAATATACTTTAAAATATAATTTATTTCATCAGCCAATGCTTTAGTCTTGAGTGTCACATGATCCTTCAGAAATCTTTTTAATATACTGATTTATTATCAATATTTTTTTGGAACCTGTGTTGTTTTCAGGATGTCTTGATTAATGAAAAGTTAAAAAGAACAACATTTATTCAAAATAGAATTTTTTTCTTACACAATAAGTCTTTACTGTCACTTTTTTTTTTTTAATCCATTTAGCACATCCTTGTTAAATGTTACATTTCTTTCTAATTTCTTTCAAAGAAAGAAAGACCCTTTGAAACACCCTTTGTTAGAAAAGATTTCTATTTGAAATAAATGCTGCTCCTTTTCAGCGTTTTATTCATTAAACAATCCTAAAAAAGTACCACAGGTTCCCCAAAAAATATTAAACAGCACAACTGTTTTCAACATTGATAACAAATGAGCATCTTAGAAGGATTTCTGAAGGATTATGTGACACTGTAGACTGGAGTAATGATGTTGAAAATTCAGCTTTGCATCAATAAATGATATTTTAAAGTATATTAAAATAGAAAACCACTATTTTAAGTTGCAATAATATTTCACAATATTAGTTTTTTTTTTCTGTATTTTTTAATTAAATAAACAAAGACTGGATGAGAAGAAAATACTTAATAATAATACAGAAATAATAATAATAATAATAATAATAAATATGTTTCACAGTTGAGTTTTGAAGGTTAAAATCATATTTTTGAAAAGTATATATAATCTTATTATAATTATTTAAGACTAGTGTAATAACTGTTTTGCTATCACATAATATATTACATCAATGAGTATGTTAAAATAGACATTTTAAATTGTAATGATATTTTATAATATTGGTGTTTTTACTGTATTTTGCAGGCATCTTGAGCATAAGAGACATAATATTTGACTTTGAACTCTGAACTTTGAGTTAATTGCTGGTTTTAATTTTACAAATGCAAAATTATTTTCACTAATAATAATTAAAGTTAATATCAACTTTAATGAATGTAATACTACTACTACTACTACTACTAATATTTATTTATTATTTTTCATGCTTGTGTTAAATTTGAGTGCGAATCTACTGAAAATAACAAAAAAACTAAAAAAAAGCCCAAATCACCACCAATCTTTTGGAAATGGGGTATTTCAACATCACACACAGCATTTTTATTCATTTTCAGCTCAATTTGAATGAGGCGCTATCCTGAAACAGCTCTTGTGTGGGGTGTCTGAAGAACCCAGAAGTGTCACCAGCAAGCCTGTGTTTGTAAACTGTAATTTCATCTATTGAAAGTGGCATGTAGCAGACGGTCTAGCAGTCACATGGACACAAAGAGATCTATAGCTTTTAATTCTCAAAGAAACCTAATATCTCCAGGTATCTGTCTTCAAAAGATGAAAGATTACATTTTCTAAGCATCTCTGTAAACCTACAGCTCTCTTGAGGCTCATGTCAAGTGTTATCCAGCGGTTGGAAGAGACGGATCATCTAATGTGCTGGTTGCCCTGAAGGGATTCTGGGTAAAGCATCTAAATGGGAGATGTTGAAGCAGTTCTTGAAAGTGGACGTAGATTAATGTTGACCTTTCTGCTGTTTAGTTATGCCTGTGATGAGCAGCTGTTGTGGGTTTGCGTCCCTTGAGCTGTAGCAGTGTAACAGTGTGAGAGAGAGGGAAAAAGTCACAACAGATTACTGTTACTCGGTTGGGGAGCGTTGTTCATTAGAGTCCGGTCTGTCTACTTCACTCTCAATCTCTCTCCATAGCCAAGAATGACCCGAGATCTCTTTAATATCTCACATGTTTCTTCTAGACAAAACTAAGATGAAATGGAGAGAAGTTTTCAAAATGAAGGGAAGTTTATAACGCTATAATCTGTCTCATTGGTGTTTATTTTAATGTATGGTCACACTTTGTTTTAAGAAAAACTGATTCTCTCTATTAACTAAATATAATTAAATTAAAATTCTGTGAATGATTGCTCACCCTCATGTCGTTCCAAACCGGAAGACCTTTGTTCATCTTTGGAAAACAAATTAAGATATATTTTTGATGAAAGGAAGGAAGGAAGGAAGGAAGATATATATGTATATATAGAAAGAATGATAGAAATAAAGATTGAAAGACAAAAAGAAAAAAGTTAGATAGATAGATAGATAGATAGATAGATAGATAGATAGATAGATAGATAGATAGATAGATAGATAGATAGATAGATAAAAAAAGAAAAAGAAAAAGAAAAAGAAAGACAGAAAGAGAAACAGATAGAAAGAAAGACAGAAAGAAAGAAACAGATAGAAAGAAAGAAAGAAAGAAAGAAAGATAGATAGATAGATAGATAGATAGATAGATAGACAAAAAAGAAAGAAAGAAAGAAAGAAAGAAAGAAAGAAAGAAAGAAAGAAAAAGAAAGACAGAAAGAGAAACAGATAGAAAGAAAGACAGAAAGAAAGAAAGAAACAGATAGATAGATAGATGATAGATAGATAGATAGATAGATAGATAGATAGAAAGAAGAAAAGAAAGAAAGATATATAGATAGATAGATAGACAGACAGACAGACAGACAGATAGATAGATAGACAAAAAAGAAAGATAGATAGATAGACAGACAGACAGACAGACAGACAGACAGACAGACAGATAGATAGATAGATAGATAGATAGACAAAAAAGAAAGAAAGAAAGAAAAAGAAAGTAAGAAAGACAGAAAGAGAAACAGATAGATAGATAGAAAGAAAAACAGAAAGAGCGATAGATAGATAGACAAAAGAAAGAAAGCAAGAAAGAAAGAAAGAAAGAAAGAAAGAAAGAAAGATAGATAGATAGATAGATAGATAGATAGATAGATAGATAGATAGATAGATAGATAGATAGATAGACAAAAAAGAAAGTAAGAAAGAAAAAGAAAGTAAGAAAGACAGAAAGAGAAACAGATAGATAGAAAGACAGAAAGAGAGATAGATAGATAGACAAAAGAAAGAAAGCAAGAAAGAAAGAAAGAAAGAAAGAAAGAAAGAAAGATAGATAGATAGATAGATAGATAGATAGATAGATAGATAGATAGACAAAAAAGAAAGTAAGAAAGAAAAAGAAAGTAAGAAAGACAGAAAGAGAAACAGATAGATAGAAAGACAGAAAGAGAGATAGATAGACAAAAGAAAGAAAGCAAGAAAGAAAGAAAGAAAGAAAGAAAGAAAGATAGATAGATAGATAGATAGATAGATAGATAGATAGATAGATAGATAGATAGATAGATAGATAGACAAAAAAGAAAGTAAGAAAGAAAAAGAAAGTAAGAAAGACAGAAAGAGAAACAGATAGATAGAAAGACAGAAAGAGAGATAGATAGATAGACAAAAGAAAGAAAGCAAGAAAGAAAGAAAGAAAGAAAGAAAGAAAGATAGATAGATAGATAGATAGATAGATAGACAAAAAAGAAAGTAAGAAAGAAAAAGAAAGTAAGAAAGACAGAAAGAGAAACAGATAGATAGAAAGACAGAAAGAGAGATAGATAGATAGACAAAAGAAAGAAAGCAAGAAAGAAAGAAAGAAAGATAGATAGATAGATAGATAGATAGATAGATAGATAGATAGATAGATAGATAGATAGATAGACAAAAAAGAAAGTAAGAAAGAAAAAGAAAGTAAGAAAGACAGAAAGAGAAACAGATAGATAGAAAGACAGAAAGAGAGATAGATAGATAGACAAAAGAAAGAAAGCAAGAAAGAAAGAAAGAAAGAAAGAAAGAAAGAAAGAAAGATAGATAGATAGATAGATAGATAGATAGATAGATAGATAGATAGATAGATAGATAGATAGATAGATAGAAATACAAACATACTGTATATAGCAAACATACATATAGTAAATGAACGATAGATAATCTCATTAGCTCAGTTTAATAGAGGTAGATGGAAACTCATCATCATGATGTATATCTATATAGGACATTTACTGAGCCAGCAATAGGATCCATTATACAGAGGTGAACAGCTTTCATCCTGATGACCCTGATGTCATAACGGCGTCAAAGCCGTATGGGAATGTGCAACATCTGAAGCTAAAATAGGTTGTTAATTAATACCGTTATTCTGCACCAAACAGATGAAAAAAATAGTAAATAGATTCGTAAAAAATCTTGCATGGATCACAGCGTACGCCATAGAGTGTGGCAGTCCTCCATGAATGAAGATGCATAGCAGTACTGTAATTAGTTTTGGGACTTGATTATTTGATTATGTGATGTAAAGTCCCTGGTCGTGCACCACTGAATAAGCTTATTGTGCCCGCTCGCATTAACGAAGGCCGTAATCCATTCTATCGCGCATGATACAAGCAGTGCACAAGTCCCACCACATCTGATTTAATTAGTAACTGATAGCAATAAACAGAGCTCACTGGAGTGGAAATGGCAACTTCTGTTGAGATGCTTATTTGAAATGGTGTTTAACACAGAGGCCATTAAAAACTCAAAGGATGATTATATTAGCAAGCAGGTTACCATGACAGTAGTTACTCGTAATCACCTCTCTCCAAGTATTTTAAAGAAGAGCACTGAGATATGTGCATGCTAATATAATAAGACACAGGCAAAAAATACGACTGATATATGTCACAGATTTTCTTAATTAATTAGGTAGTATTATTTCATTTTATTTATTTATTTATTTTGATTTTATTACCAGAACAATTGATTCAGCTGAAGTATTTGTTATATGTGACCCTGGACCACAAATCCAGTCATTGAAAATGCTGAGGCTGCAAAAAATCTAAATATTGAGAAAATATAATTTAAAATTGTCCAAATAAAGATTCTTAGGAATATTACTAAACAAAAATTAAGTTTTGATATTTTATATCTTCATGGAACATAATCTTTACTTAATATCCTAATGATTTTTGACATACAAGAAATATCGATATTTTTGACCCATACAATGTATTTTTGGCTATTGCTACACATATACTTGTGCTACTTAAGACTCATTTCAATACATCAATGTATCATGACTAGTTGTTTTCATATTTTAAGTAAATGTTTGCATTTTACTCGCCTAAAGTTACATTTAGACCTTCTATATGTGATAAAAGAGTTTGTTTCACAAGCCTTTATTGTCTTTATATGCTGAATCCTAGTAGTTAGTTTGCTGTTGAGAATGTCACAGTTCAGTAAAGGTTTTGCTGCACTAGAGGCAAATTGACCTCTACTGTACTTCCTGTGAAAAACCACACATTTTTTATTCAAGCTAGATATTAGGTCATGACGGGTGGAGTTGTAAAGCAATATAAACAGACAGACATACAATGCGTCTTTGTATCGTTTTAGAAAGCAGGATTCACACATTTTCTGTTGTATGCAGCTGTCTTTGTTAGAAACGTAATAAAGCAAAGTGAGAGAGAGAAATGTGCTCTAGTGTTACTATGCTCTGAGGACGATCTGCTGATCGCGGGGGAATCATGTAAATGCAAAATATTCACAAAATAATCACAGACAAAAGAGAAATTTCTGCTGTGGATATACATGATTAAATAACAGCTCAAGGAGAACACATAACTCTGAAAGAAGCACAGAGGAATTTAGTTTTTGCCTGCCTTCATATCAGAGAACAGATTTGTCTTTGTTTGCCTCATCAAGGACTGTATAATTTAGTCAGTGAAGCCATAATTATCACACTATGCAAAATGGGAACTCGGTGGTAGGGAGACCGAAAAAGTGCCCAGAAGTGCCTACTGACATTATATACAGGCCTATTGTGGCTAAGAACCGCATACAGTGACTTTCTGACCGTTAAATGAAGTGATCAACCACTGTCTTTTATTTCATTTATTTCTTTAAATAAATGGAATCTAGTTTTGATGCACTTCCTGTTTAAGCCACACACTGACACACATATCCTGTTCTGTCCAAATACAGTTTCAAAAGAACATGCATCAGTTTGTGTTTTTATAATCTGTAAGACTACTCTTTAAATAGTTCTGCAGGTTTGACTTGTGATGTTGTGGTTTTCAGCATGATGTCTTGTGTTTATGCACATGTTGAAAGTAGATCATTTTCCTCTGGTAACACTGAGTGTGTACTTTCCTCTGTAACAAATAAATTTGCTTAGACTGTCGCAGTATATTTGTATAGAGCAGGGGTGCCCAAGAGTTTAGCTCCAACTTGCCTCAACACACCTGCCTGAAATTTCATATATGAAATCTGGCAAGAACTGCCTCATAAATATGGTTCCTTGTGCTCCAATAGCTTTAAAAAACACTTATTTTTCAGGCTAGATCAGCCAGTGCGCATGCGCAGTACTGAGCGCACGTCAGAACGCTGACTGTTTCTATAGCAACCGGGACTTCTAACGGCAGCTGCAGTGATGCGCTGACTTTACTAATCAACAATTGGCTCTTTCATTAAGAAGGCGGGGCTTTGCAGCCATAATGAGCATTGCATTTTTCCCCATTCAAAACTATACGAGTGACACGTCTTGGGTATTCTATAGCAAAGTCCCTTTAAGGCAAGTCATTCCACTCGGCGGCCATCTTTGAAACGCCTCTTAGGCATGCAGGTGCAGCTCCTATCTCTTTAAATGAAGAAACATGAAATTCTCCAAAACTGTTCACCAAGTTTATGATTAAATTTCATATTTGAAATATTTTACAAGTGACATGTCTTGGGTATTCTATAGTCTTTGTCTATAGTCTTTGAGATAACCCACAATTCTTTGTGTCGCTGTAAACAACTGTTGTTAATTTGAAAAATGCCAGTGCCGGCAGATGTACACAGGCGAAGATGTTTACAACTGTGTTTACAACTTACCTTAAATCGCCTAGAGAATGGTAGAAATGGATAAACTTTGTTCTTAATATCCTCCTTTTTTCTCTAACAGATACACTGCAGCTCCTCAAACACTGAACAAAATAAAACAAGTAAAATCATTTTTTTTTATATTACTTTCCAATTTTAGAAATAATTTTCCTTCATTTAAGTAGTCTGAGAGTGCAACGATGCTCTAAATGTGCTGGCATAGCAACGTGATAAATCCTTTTTCCTTTTCCGCCCATCCTACGAAGGCCATATGGTTTAATTCTAGGCTGAGGACACTTCGTATCGACCAATTATCAGTAGACGTCACAGTGACGTCAGTTGCAGCTGCGCACACATAGTGGTTGCAGAAAAATACTGGTAACAAGCAGAGGTAAATG
Organism: Cirrhinus molitorella; assembly: GCA_033026305.1. NCBI lineage: Eukaryota > Metazoa > Chordata > Actinopteri > Cypriniformes > Cyprinidae > Cirrhinus > Cirrhinus molitorella. Next base: position 21,522,043 of record CM065122.1, on the reverse strand, counting down.
GGTAAAATTCATGGAATAAGAGAAAAAATATATTTTTGTGCCTTTTGATGTCAAAATCAGAATGCAAATATTTTTTTATAGAATACTGCACTCAAAGACGCCATTTGAAGCTAAACGCAGACGTTTAAACTGACATACTATGGATGAAAACTGCTATGATTACTCTACTTTTAAAGCATACATTTGATTTAAACAGTAGGTCTACATAATATTCACATATGTTGTTTATAGGGGACGTATTGTATCAGCCCTACAGTTACAGCATGAAATAGTATTCAAACCTATTACTGTTAACATTTTTACATAACATTTTTTTAATTTTATTTCACAATTCTGACTTTTTTTTCTTGCAAATGCAAGTTTATATCTCCTAATTCTGACTTTATAACTCGATTTAACCAAACTAGTGAGTTTGTTAATTCCAAGGGAATAAAAGTAAAAAATGTGAGATATAAACTCTGAACCGAGAGGAAAAGAGAGAATGACGAGTTGCTTTTAATGCATGGCTCCATAGACTGCCACTGAACCGCCCGCAAAAAAGGTCATCCCTGTTTCAGATCTGTAAGACTATCCCACTATCTAATGCCAATTTCGCTGAATAACAGTGCTTATCACTGGGTGACACGTTCTTGTAATATGTGGAGAACATTTTGAAAATGACATCTAATCAATATAATCTATAATCTTTTAAATCTAAGTATTTTTGTGTGGCATCTGTGTAATTCTCTAGCCGTAAAGGCTCTCCCGGTTTTCTGCAACCATGCTGCGCGCACATCCCGAATGTGGCCCTGCACAATTAAACAATGTATTACAGCCATCGCGATTAAAATGAAATGTGAAAATGAATGAAAAGTGTCAACTGGCAGAATTACATTTAGATTCACTCACACGTTGATCCTTTAACGAATCAAACGCGTTTCTGTTGAACTATGTAATGCATTGGCCAATCATAGTGTCTTAGGTTATTTGCTGGAGCCGTTGATGAGTACGCACGCTCGTGAATTCCCTCATCATCATAAACACGGACAGACACAATGTAAGTAAAAGATTAATTTCGTAGCTTCAGTGATTAGAATGGGAGTTTTTGCATAACTTGTGCTAGGTTAACTTCATGGACATGTTTGCCTGTGAAGCCACAAGTGACGTGTCCAAACGAAACTAAAATGTTTTATACCATTTTCTATATCAATATTAATAATCATTATTATAATATAAAGGCAATAATCTACAATCATGATTTTCGTCATAATATTGCAGCCCTATGAGCTCCTGTTTTTACATGTATACGCATTGTATTAGATACAATTTTAAACAGTCTACTGTTATTGACAACAGTTTAAAATATTGATTTAATAACTGGGTAAATTTAGGCTAAGTATTTGACATTGACAACAACATGGTAGCCTATGGTTGAAAAAATGGTGTAATAAATGTAAAAAATATATTGAAAAAAAAAACATTGAAAAGTTAATTTATGTTGCATATACAGGTGCTGGTCATATAATTAGAATATCATCAAAAAGTTGATTTATTTCACTAATTCCATTCAAAAAGTGAAACTTGTATATTATATTCATTCATTACACACAGACTGATATATTTCAAATGAAAACTAATGAAAACCCCAAATTCAGTATCTCAGAAAATTAGAATATTGTGAAAAGGTTCAATATTGAAGACACCTGGTGCCACACTCTAATCAGCTAATTAACTCAAAACTTTAAATGGTCTCTCAGTCTAGTTCTGTAGGCTACACAATCATGGGGAAGACTGCTGACTTGACAGTTGTCCAAAAGACAACCATTGACACCTTGCACAAGGAGGGCAAGACACAAAAGGTCATTGCAAAAGAGGCTGGCTGTTCACAGAGCTCTGTGTCCAAGCACATTAATAGAGAGGCGAAGGGAAGGAAAAGATGTGGTAGAAAAAAGTATACAAGCAATAGGGATAACCGCACCCTGGAGAGGATTGTGAAACAAAACCCATTCAAAAATGTGGGGGAGATTCACAAAGAGTAGACTGCAGCTGGAGTCAGTGCTTCAAGAACCACTACGCACAGACGTATGCAAGACATGGGTTTCAGCTGTCGCATTCCTTGTGTCAAGCCACTCTTGAACAACAGACAGCGTCAGAAGCATCTCGTCTGGGCTAAAGACAAAAAGGATTGGACTGCTGCTGAGTGGTCCAAAGTTATGTTTTCTGATTAAAGTAAATTTTGCATTTCCTTTGGAAATCAGGGTCCCAGAGTCTGGAGGAAGAGAGGAGAGGCACAGAATCCACCTGCACACAGTGCCAAAGCTACCAGTACCTGGTTTAAGGACCATGGTATCCCTGTTCTTAATTGGCCAGCAAACTCAAAACAAAAAAGAGCTGAAGGCCACTATCAGAGCAACCTGGGCTCTCATAACACCTGAGCAGTGCCACAGACTGATCGACTCCATGCCACGCCGCATTGCTGCAGTAATTCAGGCAAAAGGAGCCCCAACTAAGTATTGAGTGCTTTACATGCTCATACTTTTCATGTTCATACTTTTCAGTTGGCCAAGATATCTAAAAATCCTTTCTTTGTATTGGTCTTAAGTAATATTCTCTCTAATTTTCTGAGATACTGAGTTTGGGATTTTCATTAGTTGTCAGTTATAATCATCAAAATTAAAATAAATAAACATTTGAAATATATCAGTCTGTGTGTAATAAATGAATATAATATACAAGTTTCACTTTTTGAATGGAATTAGTGAAATCAACTTTTTGATGATATTCTAATTATATGACCAGCACCTGTATACATAATGTGTGGGGGGGTTTCATTTTCAAGTTTCATGGGACTCCACTGAGCTTGGTTTTACGCTTCAAATAAACAAGCAAGTGAAACATTTATTGCATTCAACATTTATTCATTATTGCAACAAGGGAGCTCATGCAATTTTCAGACAGTTTGAAAGAACAAGAAAGTCTTATTATAACATTAATATCATCTACAGCATTTTTGAGTGACGGTCTGTAATGCTGAAAGATGCTTCTTTACTCTCACAAGCTGAAGGTCTATTTGTTGTTGCGTTATTCTATCCATTGAAGCACAACCAGCTACAAGCTTGACAAATCTGCTCTCCTGATGGGCTGATTTCAATACCCTCATCTCATTTCCTTCATAGATTTTACCTAATATTTTTTTCTTCTCATTTTAAAGTATTTTTATGTACCTCTGTTATCATTCAAGCTTTAGTTTGCCAATTCGTGTTTCATTTTTTCCCCCTTTGTTCCACTTGAACGAGCCAGTGCATAGTGATTGTTTGCATGGCAACTATCATGTTCATTTATTCTCCTCCCCTTTTCCCTACTTGTGCATAAATAAAACGATAGTGCAGCTTTCTTACAAATTAATTTCATAGTCACTGACTTCAGACTCTTTTGTTTGCTAATTAATTTGTCCCCTTAAAAGATAAGCAGAACGCACCGACAGACAATGCTGGTGTATAATCTGGAAAATAGCAAATAAACATCATGATTAAAAACAAGGAGCATAAATATACCAGTTGCTTTAAATCTTTGACAACTTAAACATCATTGCATATAGTGAAAGTGTGCTTTTAATTAGTAATGTTATATATAAGAATGTATAGTAAACGGTAAAACTGTTTGCACTACAAACCCTTGTGTTCATAATTAAGACAATGCCAATATGCAATTTTAAGCAGCAAAAAATAGCTGGACATGGTTGAGACCTGAAGCCAGACCCATAAAATGTACAAATGGTTGTGCCTGTTTTTACAGGAAAAATAAAGTGGATAGTATATATGCTAGTAAATTAAAACACGATGACACCACTGCCTTGTGCATAAAGGACCAGTATCATAATTGCATTAGTATCGTGAATATATCTACATTGTAGAATATTGTAGCCCAACTAAAAGCACAGCACAGTCTTACACACAGTGTATAGCAGGGGTCACCACACTCAGTCCTGGAGGGCCGGTGTCCTGCAGAGTTTAGCTTCAACTTGCCTCAACACACCTGTCTGGAAGTTTCAAGTACACCTATTAAGACCTTGATTAGCTGGTTCAGGTGTGTTTGGTTAGGGTTGGAGCTAAACTCTGTAGGACACCGGCCCTCCAGGACTGAGTGTGGTGACCCCTGGTGTATAGCAAATCTCAGGCAGTTCTAGATGAAAACAGCTGCCTTGATCCATTCTGAAGAACATCTGGAAGTCTGAAATCTTCTAGAAATGAAATCTTTATGAAATAATTGTCCCTCTTCCAACGACTCGTAAACATTGGAATACAGCCATTCACAAAGGGCTCGAGTGCTCACATATCTTCATGTGTACATCAACAAAGGTTTTTTGAAAGTTATGAATTGTCACTATAATCAAAGCTGACAGTTTATGCTCAAAATCACAGAGTAAACAGTTATGGTCAGGAGTCAAAACAATTCAACAACATTAAAAGCATTACAAATGAAAAGCAGTTATGTATGTACGCAGTCTTTAGAGCTACATCTTTGTGGTTTATTTCCTTAGGCAATTTGACAGCTACACTGTAATTGAGTTCAGGCTGTGCTGTGTGTGTTTTAAGTTTAACTTATGATGAGAATAAAAATAAATTAATAAAACCATTCAAGTGATGATAAACAAACAATCTGACATTGCTCGCTGTCGCAGAAAACCCTTACACGTCCCTGCTTTCTTCTCTTTTTCCCACAGCTTTTTCATGTCGGTTAGCGTTGTTGTGGTGGCTTTTTAAGAGACAAACAAGGGAGACACTCTTTGAATTTTTCATTTATGACAGCTGAGTACATTACAGACAGACTCTCACAGGATGACAGATTCATATTAAAGCAGACAAATAAAGTACTAAATACTGGCAGATGCAAAAGGGAGTCCAAAGGAGCATTGATGCAGAAATGCTCCCTTAGAAAACAGCAAGAAAATCATTTGTGGCAAAAATGCCACCAAAATGAACAAAAATACCCCATAAATGCAAGACAAAGTGGCAAAAACTGCCCATGCACAATTACGGCTGTCAAGATTTTAATTAAATGTGAAAATGAATGAAAAGTGTCAATTCACAGAATTACATACTGCGTCAGATTGCTTTTACATGCTGTTTTGTGCCGCGTTGAGCCTTTTAACCAATCAAACGCGTTTCTGTTGAACTTGGAATGCATTGGCCAATCAGAGGTGCTTAGGTGATTAGTCAGTGCTGAAAATTTCTGAGCCGTTGATGAGTGTGTACGCTTACGAATTGCCTCATCATAAACAACAGTGCAGATATGATGTAAATAAAAGATTAATTCCATAGCTTTAGTGATTAAAATTTCAAGGGAGCGAATATTCCCCTTAATGGAAAGTTAATATCTGACCCTGGTAAATTCTATCTTTAGGTTGTTTTCAGAGTTATGTTAATCTCTGAGTTTATGCAAGAGAATTCAGTGCACAGTATAGTATGTATATATTAGCATATGCAAATGTCATCTTTAAAAGTAAAAGATTGGTTTAAGAAAATTAACATGATTATTATTATTCATAAATATGTTGATGAACTTACAGATGGAAAGGGAGTCCAAAAGTTCAAAGGTCCAATTTTCTATTATATTTAATTAATTAATTATCTAAATGTCATTCTTATTGAATGAAGATTGGTTTCTATGTTCAAAGTCAACATTATATATATATATATATATATATATATATATATATATATATATATATATATGTATCCTTCTCCATCTTTATGAGCATTAACAATTCTTCTCTCAAGTCCAAACTAATTTCTTTTGTCTTTGCCATGATGACAGTACATATTATTTTACTAGTTGTTTTGGAAGATACTAATCCTCAGCTTAAAGAGCAATTTAAAGTCTTCACTAGGTTAATTAGGTTAATCAGACAAATTAGGTTAATTTGGCAAGTCATTGGACAACAGTGGTTTGTTCTATTGCTAATCAAACTAATAATTTCTTAAGAGGGCTAATAATATTGACCTTAGCAGTTATTTATTTATTTATTTTTTTTATTCTTTTATTCAAGCAACTATAAGAAATCAGACTTTTTCTAGAAGAAGAAAAAAAAAAAGAAAATCATGTGAAAACACTCTCTTTGTTTTTTTTGTTTGTTTGTTTTTTTCTAAAAAAAATTTAAATTTCACATGAGGGCTAATAATTTTGTCTTCAACTGTATGTGTATATATATATATATATATATATATATGGTGACAAAATTACAGACAAATAAAATACTAAACCCTATTAGATGGAAAGTCCAAAGGAGCAATGAAGCAGCACTGAGATTAATAAAATTCAGCTGTAAAAAAAATGCTAATTTCATCTTTAAATATAGTTGGTCCGTTTCGGTGTTATGAAAATCAACATAAATATGCTCATCACAGATATGGCAGTGAAGCAAAGCAAATATTAATAAGAAAGATGGTTATTTTCTTTTGAACGTGTTTGATATTAATGTACGCCCTTCTGCGGTTTTTCATCAAAACAGGCTTATGTTGTATGTGTGTGTGAGTACGTGTGTGAGTGTGCGTTCAAAATTGGAGAAGGTACAGATCAAGAGACACAAAAAGTGAGATGGCATGTCAATATTTTTAACATTCTTTAGAAGTGCTTATTAGGTTACTGTCTTAGAGGAAAATGGACCTCTGGAGACTTGAGCCTTCAAAAAGACTGAGAGAGGAAAACACACACGCACACACATACACACACACATGCTCTTTTTGTGTTTCCTTAAGTCTCTGTCACTCCCACACATTAAACACACACACATACACAGAATAGAGTGGCCGCAGGGACAAACATAATTATATTAATTGTTAACATAATGACGCATTTATTTTTAATGTGTTCCTTCTGGTAATTAGTGCAGGTACCTGGGGCTTTCAATAGTCTCTCTGTTTCCTCTTTCACATTTCCATGCATATTATCTTGCTTTTGTCTTATTGTCCTTGGTGGAGCTTCGAACGAGCCGCGTTTAGTTCCTCTCCAACAATTCCCTCACAGGTGTTCCAGCACACAGAAAATGTCATAATTATTAGATAGCTCTTTTATTACCTTTGAGCGTCTGCTGCTCGATCCGTGAGAATCCGTGAGTCTCTTTTGGTCTATGTTTCATGCAAAGATTTCATGCAGGACCCCTGCTCAGGACTGAATGCATAAAAGCAATTACCATTTTCTCACATTTGGTCATTAAAATGAGATGTTACAGGTATAATCAGGAAATGAGAGCTGGGAAAGATGTGACTAAAAAGAGAGAAAGGAAAGAAGGCAAGTTAATAAAAAAAAAAACAACAGGAAACGTGACTAAGAAGAGAGAAATAAAGCAAAGGATAGGGGAGCGTAGCATTAGCATTAGCCTTACTGATTGAATTTGCTGGCTAATGTGATTGTGAAGTGGCCATGTTAGCTTCAGGGTCCAGTATGAACACATTGTGGCCTTTTCTGCACACTGCTGTCAGAATGAAAGCACAGTTTCAGGATTAAAACCTAATAAGGAGAAAAAAATATGTGTCTTGCCTGAATGCACATATCTTTGTTGTTTTGCAGCTGCAAGTGAATTTATCTGTGTGGTGTTCATTATTCCTGCTTAACCAGACTTTCCCAACGGACCGACCCAGCAACGGCAAATCCGTGATTTAGAAGGACAATAAGCTTTTCTGTGGAAAATGTGTAGGTGAGTGGGTCAGACTTCTTTCTACATTGTGGAGACAAAATGTCTTATTGCTACAGCAAATGGACAAATTTAGTGAAGTTTTTTAGATTATTTTCATCTTTCAAAATGTCAAATCCTGCTTAAAGGCACAATATGTACATTTTCGCTGCTAGAGGGTACATTTTCAAAACAAACAAAGAATCAAAGGTGTAGTTTGGTTGGCTGTGATTGAGTTTGGAATCATGGAGTTGTTGTCTTCACAACACAGCGGATGCAATCTGTCTGGACTAGGGCAGAAATCATGTCCATGGATAAGCTACTGTATTAAAGACTTATTGAGGTCAATGCAGTGTGAATTAGGGCGGGGCTGAAAGTCATGGATGTGAAACTAGGACGCTGCAGGGATTTCTAATAAAGGACAAGCGTGATACACAGCTCAAAAGCAGCAGAGCTTTTATTATGTCACCGTCGACCGCTTCCGCCCCTTCCGGTCATGCGTATGTAGGAAAAAGCAGCGCTGTTTTATCATACTAGATACATTTAAGTATGTTGAAAGTTCTATTATAATGCTACTATGTGCATTCATCGCCTGTCTAATAAAATGTTGTGTTGAAAACATTAAAGTGTCTTTAGGGTTTCTATGTTTTTGCTAAATAAAACCAGAAATTCGAGGGTGTCTGACGTCATTGGCAGGTGACGCAATGACACGGTCCATTACACTGGTTAAAACAGCTTATTTCTCTGCATTTAAACACTGTTTGAATAATTTGGGATACTGTAAGTAAACAAGTCAGCAAAATATGTAATATAACACTGTTCTAGTGTTCTTTGGATATTGTAAACTCCAGGGGTCTGAAGTAATGAATTACAAATACTTACGTTACAGTAATTAAGTAGTTTTTTATCAGTAATTGTACTTTTCTGAGTAGTTTAAAAATTCTGTACTTTTACTTGAGTACATTTTAAGTGATATATCTGTACTTTTACTCCGCTATTTTCCCTCCCTTTGTGGTCATTACATGCTTAATTTACTTTTATTTTTATTCATCAACAAGAAAGACAGAGTAATCGGTCTCGTGACTCTAGTCAAATCATTCAAGGGCATTCTTCAAGCATCAGTTCAGTTGAGTTATCAGCATCTTCCTCTAAGGCAGTGGTTTTCAAACCCTGGGTGGGTCGCAGGACTTAAAAAATGGGTCGCCAGGATGATTTAAGTAAGATGTATATATGTATGTAACAAAGTTCAAGACTCAGGGAGAAGGATGCGGGAAGCTGCAAACGTAACTTTAATAACAAAATAAACATTAACAACAAAATGAAAGTAAGCGGCAGCCGCCTCACACCAGACCCCAGTGTGTATTTGTGTTTGCGTTTATCTTTTTATTCAGTCCTGAGTTCTGCAAGCTAATTAATCCTCTTATTATAACAAAACCTGTAGACACGCCTGTAGAATGCATGTTCAGTACCGCCAAGAGTTTCACATGATCGTTAAAACGAAACCAAAATTACAACGTGCACGCACATTCAAAAGCAATTTTAATACCCCGCGTTTAGAGAGCGACTCCCCAATGTGCGCAAATTAGGCTATATAACATATCTAGGCTTTATATATCTCTGTGGTAGAATTACAGCACCACATACTGGTCTGGCATGTGTACTACATCGTTTTGTGTCAGTTTTGTGGTTTCGCTTGGACGCAGATATTTCTTGAGACGAGGGGAAAAAAAAGATTGGATAGGGAAAGCTCTGGCTTCATGTGGACGTAGACTAATATTAACAGGCACTAGTCCATATTGCATTTTGAATTAAATGTACTGACCTACTTTTGATTTATTCATTTAAAAGTTGGCAAGTTCTGTGACATCCCACCAGTGTTAATTTTGACAGCATATTTTGATTTAGTTTTAGTCATAGTCTTTTGACTAAAATGCCATTTAGTTTTAGTCATATTTTAGTCATCTGAATTGTTTTTAGTTTTAGTCGACTAAATCTACAGTAAATTTAGTCGGCTAAAATGAAATGGGTTTAGTTACAGTGCAATGCATTTATTAAGAATACTCATTCTTAATAAATGCAATACTCAAAACTCATGATATAGGTTTGTTATTAAGGTTTTATCATGATAAACACACAATTTAACTGTGGTGATACAACATGCCTTAATATTAAAATTAAATAAAACCATTTCTCACAAAGAACATGGTCTTCTTTTCAATTAAATCCCAATGGTTATATCGGCTAATTATGCATTTTTTATAGTAACTTGTTGACCATATTCTTCATTCTTTCAAACAGACATATTTATTTCTATAAATTAATTTAGATGTATCTTTAGGGCTACGTAAGTGATTCAGTCAAGAGCAGTGTGTGGTTTTCGGTCTTTCTTTTGTTGCTTGATTAACATCTGTGACTCGGACAATAGCAACTAAATGTGGCTGCTATCCCTTTAAAAACAAATGCACGAATGCAATGGATGCAATGTACTGATGCACTTTCTCTCTGTTGTTCATGTTCATTTAAGACCTAATCCGGCTGTGTTTATGTGAATACTCGTCAAAACGGACAATTCGAGATAAGTGTGTGTATTTCTCAGTTCATGCAACGCGAAAGAGTATGATACGTGCTTTCTGTGTGTATGCTTCGGTGTCTGCGCTCAGAAAACAAGACCGAATTGAGTTCTCTCTTGCGTCGTCAAATGTATCCATATGTTTGCACTTCTTCCACATATTGACGTTTTTTAATGTTTTATTAGACGTGCAGCAAATGTATTTAAGCTTGTTTCCCACCGGTTTGCACGCATCTAACCTTCTACTACGCAACAGATTATTCTGAATGAATCTCTTTCCAAATCGTACCTCCATAACATTTTCGTCTTGTTTTTATTCGTTGACGAAAATGGCAGTAGATTTTTGTCACAGTTTTTGTCATTCAAGAAGAATTTTAGTTCGTTATCGTTTCGTTTTCGTCTATGAAAAAAATGTTGTTGACGAAGTTGACGAAAATGATTCGTCAGCGAAATTAACACTGCATCCCACATTATGTGACATTCACACATGGCGTCAATGCCTCTCATTTATTTTGAATGTAGTGACATCAAGCATTGCCAAACTTTTTTTGTGGGTACATTGCGTCACATCACTGGCTTTGCTCATTGCAGAAGTTGAATGGTTAGGGAGTCAGACTTGTTACCGAATGGTTGCAAGTTCAAGTCCCAGGTCCGGCAGGTATTGTCGGTGGGGGGAGTGATTAATCAGCGCTCTCTCCGTCCTCAATACCACGACTGAGGTGAGACCCTTGAGCAAGGCACCGAACCCCCAACTGCTCCCCGGGCGCCGCAGCGATAGCAATATGGCTGCCCACTGCTCCGGGTGTGTGTGTTCACTACTGTGTGTGTGCACTGGATGGGTTAAATGCAGAGCACAAATTCCGAGTATGGGTCACCATACTTGGCCACACATCACGTCACGTCCTTCCTTTTCCTTTTCCTTTCCATATGCAAATACTCTAGCACAGATACTAGCCAATCCCCTTCATGAAAAGTCATTTAAAATGTGATTGGCTGTTGTCACTATGATGGTCGCTTCAGCACCAAGCTTCAGACACACGCAACCTAGTCAACTCCGAAGCCCCCTGTGAATGTACTATTATACAGTAAATTGAATTGAGTCTACAAGCCTGGCCAGCTGAAAAGTGGCCAAACTCTTCTAAAGTCAGCCAAAATACCAGCCTAGGTGACCAGCTAAAACCAGCACTACCCTAGGCTAGTTTAAGATATTTTCAGAATAGTTGTGTGGTCTCTAGGAGTAAAAGGACTAAGTATGCACACTAAATAATGGGTATCATTCACCAACTGTGCGTCCGCTTGAAATCTGCGTGCAAGTGTTTCAAACAAATCATCAGTAGTTCTCATATTAAAATGTATTCTTGCTTCATGAAAAATGGAACAACTGAAGCCAAACATATCAGAAATCACATACTCTCAGTGGCCTTATAAATGCGCTAAGATGAAATTTTACACATAAATATTTAATCTTAAATACATCTCATTACATATGTAAAGATTCATTGATGCCTGAGCTGCGAGGTTCCTTTGCATGATGAGAGGTCTGTAATCTGGGTCTGTATAAAAGTTTTTTTTTGCTTTTTTTTTGTGTTTGATCTAATTTTGAGGATGGCAGTTGATATGACTGCAATGCAAATAAAATCATTAGTTTAGCATAAAAACAGTAGAAGATTTAGGCGACATGATGAAAATTTCAAGGAGTCTGTCCTGGTCAATAGTCCTTTCAGATGTCAGTCAAGCTAAATTTGTCAACATTATGGCGAAACCATATTAAACAATGAAAGATGTCACTGATTATTCTCATAATAGATGAGTTCGATATGATTTTATTGTTTGCGGTGTCTCAGTTTGCAAAATCAATTTGTGAAGTGCTTTACTAAGCACTATAGGGCAGATATCTGTCATGCTGTATAAAACGCTGAGTGGCATGAATGGCAAATTCACTGTCAGGATCGATAACACAAATGAGAGAAACCAAACCTAGTGGGCTGAATGAAAGGACAACAGGTGGTGATGGTAGATGAGCAGTAAGGAATACACTGTGACAGACTTAATCTTCATTATACATATTTGACCTTTCACCTCATTCATACTCGCACACAGCCATCGCTAGAATTATTATTTTCTGTTAATTGGATTAATGTTTATTGACTCTTTTGATGGAGAGAATGGGGCAGTGGAGGAATGGATGATAGATGGAGGCCACGTTACATTGACAAACCGCCGCTGAGGATGGAGTTCTACAATAACATTATTGAACTGGCCCATTTGTCATTTTTTGCTGTGCGTTTTTTTTCTTTTTTCATGTATTCGCCTTCTATTGTTCCTTAAGGTCATAGAATTGAGATGAGGTTTTTTCATCCGGATCTGTCCGATGCCTATTAAATTGTGTCAGTTGTGGGCTTGAGTTTATTTCAAGTAAATATGGACTATAAGTCTAGCCATGAGGCAGACGTTCTTTAAAGATGATTATTGTGTGAACGCAAAATATTTTGGTGTTCAGAAAATATTATTCCTCTAAACCTTTCCTCTTATCTGTGCTAGTGAGGTGCTTGCCGACTCATTTTCCCTTTCACTTTCCTTCGCCTTTTCATAAATCACGGCTTGTCATGGGTGATGATGTCTCAGTAGTTCCTGCTCTACATGGAGGTTCATTTTCCTATCATTGCTATGCATTTATTCACATGGGAGTTATCAGAATACAGTAATGTTCCTGTAAATCCCTCTTATACTATTCGTCTTACGACTCCCCAAGGGCAAGGGAACCCCATGTACGGATTCTCCGTTTGGCATCATTATGTCCCATTTCCATATCACAGCACGTTTTCATCATGTGATCATGCATAGTTTTATGATGCAAGTAATGCTTCCTTTAATATCAATGACAGCTGTTAAATGCATATTTTAGTGTGAAATATTTTGCTTTGTGCAGGGGCATTTAACTATTTGTTTTGTTGTTTTTTTAAGACAAGACGTGGCAAATCATTTAGTGACAGTTAGTGGTGCAGCAGTCTTTGCTAATGCTTCTACAGCCAGAGTTGAGGAAATGATTGGAAACTGTGTGAGACTTTGTGGTCAGACCTTCTGTCCATTGAAAAATAATAAGTACAGAATATTTCATAAACTGTATTTGGCACTGACTTACTATTAAATTCCTGAAATAAAGTGAAGTGTTATTTAAATTATTGTAAATCCCACACTTACACTGGATTGTTTTAAATATGATGCATTAAAACAATTAGCTACATTATTTTGTTTTTAATACAATCGTTTACTTTCATATCTGTAATGTATCTAATGTTTATGGCTTATCAAATGTTCGGTTAAAATGTTTTATTATACTGTAGGTTATCCACAGGAAGACAGAAAAAAAGACATGTACATAATAAATATACAAAGTACACAGACATATAGTATGTAAACATACTATTACAGTTTTTTTTTTTCTCATGAAATTAGAGTTTTACCTGAAAATTCAAAATCTGTCATCATTTACTCGCCCTCATTTTGTGTCAAAGTTAATATCTTCTTCAGAAGAGAGAGACTAATACTTTGAAGACGTTTTGTAACCAAACAATTTTGGTTACTACAAACTTCCTTTAAAGAAAAAACAAACAAACAAACAAACAAAAAATTCAACAGCTATCAATTTAACATTTATTAGACTTAAAAAAACAAAAAAAAAAACAAACAAAAAAAACAACTTCAATCTTTAATCGTCACATAAACTCTAAACATCAAAATAAATGTCACCTGTGCCTTTCAGCAAGAAAATATAGCCTAATTTAATAAAGTTCTCAAATAACTCTCAGAAAATAAAGATAAAGCTTAAATCTACAGAAATTATTAATTTACTCTTTTTATTTTTTTTTTCTGTGATTAACAAACATCACAGCAGCTGGCTGGGATATTTTAGCTGCTACTTTAAGATGCACAGTTTTAAGTAAAATAAATAAATAAATCAAACGTTCAACTGAAAAATAAATAAATTAAAAAAAAATAATCGCATCTGTTTTTTTTAGTGAATTAACTATATCTTTAACTGATTTATCTGTAGGATTTTCTTAATTTTTCTTAACTAAGATGATATTCGTAAATCCTGTGAAATTTGTAAATCTTGTGATTTTGAGAAAATTCTTGTCATTTTGGAGACGGTGTGGAATGGAAGGCCTATGATCAGTCTTTGAACAATCCAGAGGCCTGTTTACTGAGACTAGATGATAGTGCACCAATAAAGGCCTCCAATGTCCCCACATATAAAGTATATATTGAGTTATAACAATAATACAGGCTGGGAATAATAGATCTCCTGTGCTTCGTCTGTAAGAAATGAGGTAATAACACAGGCCTAGTCTCACCTTCATAAACTACGACTTCTCCTTTGCATTGACCTCATTGAAACAAATGCCTGCAATTCTCCACTGGTGTGATGGTGAAATGAGGACAACCATTGAAAGTGTGGTTGTGCACCTTGGAGGAAGTCTTTATTAAATATACAGTAGTAGCCAAACAGAGAAGAGAATTAGTATGTAGCCTGTTATTTTGTTAGATCTGGTGCTACTTTTACAGTGTTTTTTTCCACTTTACATGTTCCAGATGAGCTGATATGGTCATCAGGTGTAGATGGTTTTCTTTTTTCCCATCCAACGGCCATGTGCTTTCACTTCGCCGCTGTCCACAGTGATAAATGATGTGTCATTGAGCGCCAGAGAGATGCTGATCTTGCCTGTTAGATGGAAGCATGTCCAACCCTCTTTTAACATCAAGATATGAATCTTTTATATATGGTGCAAGAACCCTTTAAAAGGTGATTTAAACAGATATAATCTGCAAGGCTTAACCAAGACTATATAGCACACATAGAGCATTTTAATGCTGCATTTTAATGTTGCAGGTCTCAGAAGCTTTTCAGAAGACGAAAAGCAGCTAAGAGGGAAATCAATGGCAGAATGACACCCTCACTAGACACAATTTGAATTGCTTGTATACACTACGAGTCAAAAGTGAACAGTAAAATTTTTTAAAGTCTCTTCTGCTTGCCAAGCCTGCATGTATTTGATCAAAAGTACAGCAAAAACAGTTAAATGCTGAAATATATGTACTATATAACTCTTTTCTATTTGATTATATTTTAAAATGTAATTTATTACTGTGATAAAAGCTAAATTGTCAGCATTATCAGTCCAGTCTTCACTGTCACACGATCCTTCAGAAATCATTCTAATATGCTGATTTGCTGTTCAAGAAACATTTGTTATTATTAATAATATTATCAATATTTAAAATAGTTGAGTATTTATTTATTTATTTATTTATTTATTAGGATTCTTTGATGAAAAGAAAGATCCAAAGATCAGCATTTATCTGAAATATAAAAAGCTTTTGTAACATTATACACTATACCACTCAAAAGCTTGGAGTCAGTATATATATATATATATATATATATATATATATATATATATTTCAATATTTATTTTTACGTTGTAGGAATTAATACTTTTATTTAGCAAGAATGCTTCCAAAAGTGATGATAAAGACATTTATAATGTTAAAAAAAAAGATATGCTGTTCTTCTGACCTCTCTATCCATCAAACAAACAATAAATAAATTAATTAAAAAATTAAATAAATAAATAAAAATTCTACTCGGACATTTTTAACATAATGATAATAATAATAAATGCAGCAAATCACAATATTAGAATGATTTCTAAAGGATCATGTGACACTGAAGACTGGAGTACTGATGAAATCACAGGAATAAATTACATTTTAAGAGTTCTTTTAAATAGTAAGAATATTTCAAAATGTCACTTTTTTTTTTTTTGCTGTACTTTGGATCAAATAAATTCAGGCTTGGTGAGCAGAAGAGACTTTAAAAAAGGTAGTGTATATTTGGGGTGAAAAAGGTTTCTTTTTTCTAAAGGAATTAATCTTTTTATTTAGCAGTGAAGCATTAAACTGATTAAAATGGCAGTAAATAGATGTATAATGTTACAAAAGATCTCTATTTATAACTTTATTCAGCTGTGGTGATGATGATAATAATATGACATATTTTTAAGCAGCAAATTACCATTAGAATGATTTCTGAAGGATCATGAGACACTGAAGATTGGAATAATTGCTGCTAGAAATTCAGCTTTGCATCACAGGAATAAATTAAAATGTAAAATATATTAAAATGGAATTTAATTTGTAATAATGTTTCACAGTTTTACCATTTGATTTGATCAATTAAATGCAGCCTTTGTGAGCTCAAGAGACTTTCAAAAGCATTTATCTTACTGACCCCAAACATTTAAAGCAATACTTCATTCATATAGCTTGAAAACTCATTTTTTTAATGAAAATAATGTGTGTAAATTGATATTAATTCATCTTTAACTTTGCATGAATGTGACTATTGTAGCCTCTTGTATGATAAATGACTAATGTTCTTAATTTGAAAGTCTCTTTAGATTAAAGCATCTGCTAAAAGACTAAATGTAAAAAGAACAAAGTACCATGATTCAAGTTTGTAGTTCCACACACTGTTGTTTATGGTACCGGCCAAAAACAAAGTAAATCACCTTTCGAGAGTAATTGAGTTTTGTTGTTTTGATGCTGCTGTGTTGAATTCACATCAAACAATGTCTGAGGTAGATAGTCCACTCAAACCTTCAGTTCGCTAGCCATTCATTTTCATCCCTTTCTAGACAACAAGTGGATAGTCTTGTTATAAATATCTCTGACAGGCTCTGACTCCCACACTGCATTGTAGTACAAACAAAAAACATGGCTGCACACATATAGTGGGCAATTAATACCAGGTATTTTCCAGAGTCAAATTTTATGTATTGTTTCCATTATTCAACATTATTTCTACTGAGATAGAAATCTCTTGTAAGATTAGAAAATGTCTTTACTGTTACTTTTAATCAATTTATTGCTGGGATTGCCCAATGGCGATCCTAGTTTCCCAGTGTGGGAGCGTTCAGCAATTTCCTCCGACTTTACAAAATGAAACAATGGACTTGGATTCTTCTCAGTGCGTCCCGCCGGTTTTCGTTCCCACAATATATTATCTGTCTTGTTCATCCATTTAATCCAGGAAAGACTACAGTCAGACATCTACGAATCTGGTTAGGCTTCAGTAACAGACTGCCTGAATGTGGGATTCTGATGAAGAAAATGAATGTTTATAAGTCAGTCCTAGTTCCAACCCTAGTGGCAGAACATTTAGTGTGTTTCACTGAAGGCTTTAATCGGCCACCATGTTGTTCACAGGTCAGCCAGTGTTGATGGATGTGCGGCAGACATGTTGTTTTTGGTGGTGTTCCCAGAGGGATGAGAGTTGCTACACTAGATGGAGATAATTGTTGTGATAATATTACCGGGGTTTATCTGGATTTTGAGGTGTGCCTCATTTAATGCTAACAATACGCACATTAAGCATGTTGACTCAAAGATATAAAGCAGACTATTACTTTTGCTGTCTATCGCTGTCTTCCTTTCTTCACCAGACCATGCCTGAATACTCTGTCTCTAATGAATCTCTGGCATTAGCTCACTCTTGCTCAGACACTGAACAGCTCCCTGCGCTCTCTCCACAAGCCTTTAATGTTCAAACAGGGCTTTAAATCAAATGGAGCGCACTTCATCCACATTTCGTTGCCGTTTCGGCAAGCTGGCATGAATTTCTCATGAATTCCTGCCTCTCCCAAGTCTTTTACTAGTCACCAGCTCAGTCTTCAATCAGTTGTTAACTTGTTTTCTCTGTGGGAGGGCATGTTCGTTCATCTGTGTGCTTTCCTTTCTGTTTTTCCCATTTTTGCTTGACTTACTGACTTGGATTCAATCAGTTATGAAGCTGAGTTATACTAATTAGGCAAAATTCTGCAATATCTCTGTTTATTGTCATCCCTCTTGCAGAGATGACAGTGTCTGCCATGTGAGAGAGAATTTAAATTCTGCCTTTTTACTCACCCTCATGTCGTTCTAAACCTTCATGCGTTTCTTTCTTCTATGAAACACAAAGGGAGATGTTACTGCACTCCTCCATAAAATGAAAGTGGATGGTGACCAGGGGCTATCAAACTCCAAAAGGAGAAAAGAACTCTATAACAGCACAATATCAAAGTATTCCACATGTCTTCTAAAGCCATATGATAGCTTTGTGCGAAGACTGAAATTTACTGTAAGTCATTTTTCACTAAGATCTTGCTTGACAGCTGTGGTCACCATTCACTTTCATTATATATAAAAGCACAGCTTTGACATTCTGCTATAAATAACACCTTCTGTGTTCCATATAGGTTTGAAAAAAAAAAACAGAGTGAGCAAATGATGACAGAATTTTCATTTTTGTGAAAACTCTTCCTTTGACTGACTGACAGACTGGATTCAATAACAGACCTGATCTTGATGCCTACCTGCAGTGCACTTTGAGATAAGTATAATATTAAAATATTGTACTTGACTTGTGTGCAAATGTGACTTGGATGATTTTTTTTTTCGAGAAATTGTTTAATTTAATTCTAAGGTTAATCACATGCAAATTGCTCCTGTGAAGATTAGAATGTATAATTCTTTTAGTCTTTGCTTCCCATGAATCTCCTTCATAAGGATCATTTGTAATGCTTTTATAGTTTTTTTCCTTAAAGGAGATCTATTATGCCACTTTTTACAATATTTAATATAAGTCCCCATAATATGTGAAGTTTTAGCTCAAAATACCCCACAGATCATTTATTATATCATTTTGAAAATGCCTATTTTGAGTGAAAGCAGAAACACACTGTTTTCGTCTGTTTAAATGCAAATGAGCTGCTGCTTCCCAGCCTCTTTTCCAGAATAGAGCTGTTTTTTATACAGCTCAGATATTCTGGCAAAAAAACATCTATTTGGTTTTGATTATCATGTCTGTTGTCTGTTATCATATTATCAACTACTGATATATGGTTTTCTGAGCACATAGAAAGTGAGTACTAAACTAAGTTCTCGTTCATGTCTTATTGCGCTTAAACTGTCAAAAGCACACAAGTTTATGTTAAAAACGCATGAGTTACAAAAACTAATAATAAAATTAAAAGTCGGTTATGTCTTTGAGGGTAAACAGCTGGAAAATAAATCCCATGTTTATATTAGATATGTGTAGCAGCAGTGCAACATACAGTAAATAAATCAATAAATCCACATCTCTCTTGTCTCCTCTAAGGCTGGGATTCTAAATAGTGTTCTGTGCTCGTCTGTGCAGGCAACGACAGGACAGTTAACATGCTTTGCTCGACCTTTCACCATGGCATTAGAATTGGTACACCATTGCCGCTTGCGAAAACAACATGGTGGCTAAGTGGGTGGAAGCGTAAAAATAGATAAAGATTAGGAAAAGATATATATATATATAATAGGAAAGATAAAAATCCCCTTCCCACATCACGAGGGGAGCAAAATCTGAGGAACTCGTGTCTTCACAAGCTTGCAGAGAAAGGCTTACCAAAATCATTTGCTGGGTGGCCCTTTTTTTTAATATACATTTTCTGGGTTGGTAGATGCACTGGAGACCCGATTATACCTAAAAAATTTTCATGATATGTCACCTTTAAATCACCGTACACAACACACAAAAACACGCATTTGACCACATTTCTACAAAATTATGTTACACAGCCTCTTGCATGAGTGTTTTGCAGGACTGATAAGGAGGCCTTATGAATCACTCTAAGAAAAAAAAAAATCATAGAAAAACTAATAATGTCTTTGCAGAAAATTACCAGTACATTTTGCTCTGAGTTTACCAATGCAAAATATGGGTAAAACACCTGTGAAAAAATCTATGCAGAAAATTGCTTCACATTAACATGCTGCATTGGGCCATATTTTTACAGACTTTCTAAATGTGTATGCTTAGATAGTGATTTCCTGAAGAAAAAAAAAAAAGTTGGCAACATTTGTCTTTTTTATGGAAAGTGGCAGAAACTGTTTCAGCCACTTTTACTATGCCTAATGTCGTTCCAAACCTGTATATGTTTCTTTCTTATGTTTAATACAAAATAGATCTATCTATCTATCTATCTATATTAGTATGCTGCCAGTAACAGACCATCATTTACCATCTAAAACCTTGAAACTGCAGTCCAAAACTTTTGTCAAAATGTGAATGTGGAATATGATAGCAGAGATTTCAGCAATGCTGGGTGCCATGAGTGCAACCAGTGAATCTATTACAGAGTGAGGGCTCTGCTCTGGATGTAAAATCTCTTCTGTCACTGCATTTCCGTGTAAACAAAAGGGCATTATCATGGCTGAATTGCCAGCAACTATTTGTCTATTTCGCTGTTCATCATCAAACTCCGTAATCAGATATAATATAGTGAAATGCCACTGTGCTGCGCTAACCTTCCTCCAGGGCGGAAGAAAATTAGCAGCGCTCACTCACCTTCCCTTTTTTTTCAGTTTGGCGGATGTGTGAAGAATGATGAAGAGACAGACGAGAGAAAGACACTGAGAGGGACGGGGTGAGGGAGGATTGAATTAGGGCTGACTGAAGCGTGATGAGAGAAAACAGAGGAAACGATAATGAAGGAAAATAAACCTTATTGGTCGGCTGGCTTGGAGGACAAAGAAGTGAGTGAGTGAGAGAGCAAAAGAAAGAGAGTGGATGGACAGCAAGAAAAATAACTACCCTCACACACAGGTAAAATGCTTGAGTCAGGAGGCATTTGTAAAGGGAAATAACTGTTAATGACATAAAAATGATATCAAAGGCATCAGTGCTACAAATGTGGTTTTAAATGCTGTTAAAAATCAGTGGATGCTGTTTGTTGTGTGAAATGATTCAGCATTATTGGCTAGTTATGTGTCCTGAATGTACATGTGCACTTTGATAGTACATGGGACAGTAGGGATTATGCTATACCATTTACATATGCATACTTTACTGAAGCAAACTAAGCAGAACTGAGATACAAAATATGCCTTACCCATCCAGTAGTACATAAAAAAATGAATAAATAAAATAAGCCACACAATGTTATCATTGTGTTGAGTGTTCCTACTGTGGCAATAGTAACGTCAACTGAGTACTCATGTGCCGTGTTTGGTGCGCACTAGAGCCGCGTCTCACGAACAGCGCGCAAACACAGAACCAAGCTCTCGTTTGCGTCCTCCTGCACCTGAATGAACAAATACAAATCGCCAGTTTAAACATTCAAACACAAAAAGATGTGAAAGAGCCCAATTTAGCACTGCTTGAACACCGAATTTGCCTGACAAATACACACAAAATCATGTTGAAATACTTGTATTGGAGAGTAGCCTCGAAAAAACTGTCGGTTATGTCTCTAGTGAAAGTAAACAGTTGAGAAAGAAATCGGAAGTGTATCATTATATTGGATGCATTGTCTCTTAAAGTGACCGCGCATAATTTACTAGCTGCTGTCGGTGTCCTTAATGTTAATCAAAGAAAATGAAAGAAAGAAAATCACTTACAGCTTTTGACTGATTTACTTTGTTGTTTTAACAAGAACTAATCTACATTTAATTTATACAGTGAGGACTATGCAGTGCTATTTTACATTTGATTTTTCGGTTTCTATACCTGAACACCTAAAAATGTAAAAAAAAAACAAAAAAACTTTGTGTACATAGCACAAATAAATAAATAAATAAATTAAACAAATTCACAAATTAAACAATTTTAATCAGGGCCCATGGGTACAACCTGCACCGGGCACCCACAAACCCCAGCTATGGCCCTGATTATATGGAAATACTAGAGTTAATAATGTTCTTTACAAAGCTGTGAATATCAGAGATAAAAATATTATTTCTAGGTTTAGAAAAATTCAAATTCTGTTCTACGTTTTTGACTCAAGGGTCAAAAAAACAAACAGTTGTTTGAACTGATGCCATGCAAATAAATTTAATTTAATTTAATTTAATTTAATTTAAATAGTTTGATTTTATTTAATAATTTTATTTTATTTTTTGATTCACCTATTGTTTAAAAAAATAATTGATTGAACATATTAATAAGTGTTAATTTCCAACCTATTTTGCAAAAAAATAAAAAAGAAATATAGTAAATTTCAGTCAATATCTGAGTTAAATAAAACTACCCAGAAGGTTGGGTTAAACATTTAAAGGGTTGTTTTTAATTCAGCATTTTTTAGAGTATTTGTAAATGATTTAATTCACTGGATAATTCAAAAATTGACATTATCGTGTTAGTAACATAAAAGGATGTTTTTAAACTGAATTGAGTAAAAATATCCCTGAGGTGATATATACTGTTATTGTGTATTGTACAAGATTGTGATCACGCTGCACACACCAAATACAATGCTATGAAGGGCATTAGATGTAATCTGTTCCAGTACATACAGCTCTTATTATTTTCTAATGCATCACAGAGCTCTATCATTCAATGCCAATGGTAAAGAGTTAGCGGCTAGTTTGTTGAACATGTGCGCCACTGTCTGCAGAGGATTATCCACTTAGCAAGCTCCTTTTGGACCAGATTTCAATCAGTTTGTGCTGTTAATCAGAGAGAGCTGGTATCGTAATGCGTGGCCATGCCTCAGGTGCGGCCCTGTACCCAAACTTGCATTAGGCTAATCCAATTCATCAATCCGCAAGCCAAAGAGCCTCCCTCTGGCACACACAGAGAGAGAGAGCGATAGGGCAACCAGGTGATGGTGCCAAATGGAAACATTGTGGACTGTGGTATTGTCATCCTCTGTCTCTCCTTTCCTCTTTATGTCTTATTTTGCACTGGCTTGCAGCTGATCTTTGATAAGCACTTTCCATAGCCCAACCTGCCAAGGTGGCAAAAAAATTACAAAGAAATGAGAGCGGGAAATAACAGGGTTATGAATCAGCTCTAGAATTGCAGGCCACAAAAAACGCTGCTTGGCAGGAAGTGGAGCAAGGTGGGGGCTGGGGGGCATAATTGCCAGCGCACCATGCTGAAAAGGCTATTGAAAATGCCATTCTGGGCGACGCTGATTGGCTGCCCTCCCACAAGGCGCACTATCCCCCTGGTTGGCCCTGGTCTGAAAGCATTGAGAATGCTCCGAGGGTGCCTTTTTTCTGATGCCGGGAATAGTTTACATGGCAAAATAACAAGCTAATTAAGGCCTTAGCGAATGATGGATGGCTGTGAAAGTTAGCAAAGCTGGTCAACAGGGCAGAGGAGCAGCCTGTGATACACCGCGAACCATCTGCGCTCAACCTGACAGCTTAATTGGCAAAGAGATCCGAGGGGAGGGGGAAAGACCTGTTGGACCTTTGATAATTGCCGGCTAGTTTGAATACGCTCCAACCCGCTACCGCTGCAATTACATGTTTGATGTTACGTGCGTATTTCCTGTTTCTTCATTTCTCTCGCTTTTATCGTTTCACGGGTGGTGGAGTGATTTGTATGTTTGTGCTCCATTACCTCAGCCATTTTGTTTGTAATATTAGCTGGGTTAAAATGGATAACTCAGCGGCAGCCCGGCTGCTGGGACAATTAATATGGCTACATTTCCTCGGGTCGTTGGCTGAGGTTTTGTTCGGAGTTTGAGTAACGACAGTTCAGCTTTCGCATGTGAAACTATTGCGTGCACTGTGTGATTAGGAAACATTTGTCCAGGTTTTCCTTAGAATGAGATCAATATTTCAAGTGTGATTTATGATATTTGTTGTATTTTGAATCAGTTTTTCTTTGTAAAAGGCAAAAAAAGTTTATCATACTGATTTCAAACTTAAGGATTCATTAGTTTGAATATACATTGAAACAAACAGTATCATAACATCTTAGTTGATAATTCAGTATACTTTATTTTTGACAAAACATCCCATGTTTTGGTTGTGACTGCACATTTTCTGTAGTGACAATGTTTTACATTTACTTTTAGAAATTTAGCAGACTCTTTTATCCAAAACAACTTACAAAAGAGGACAATGGAAGCAATCGAAATCAACAAAAGAGCAATAACATGCAAGTGCTATGACAAGTCTCCTATAACCTAACACAGTACTCATAGCAAGGGATTTATATATATATATATATATATATATATAAATAAAAAGAAAATAGAATAAAAAAGAAAAAGCAAGCCAGTGTTAGAGGCCTTATTTAATCAGTAAGTAAATGAATGGAGTATAATAATATACAGTTGTGCTCAAATGTTTACATACCCCTTGCAAAATACAAAATGTTAATTCTTTTAGCAAAATAAGAGGGATCATACAAAAATGCATGTTATTTTTTATTTAGTACTGACCTGAATAAGATATTTTACATAAAATAAATTTACATATAGTCCACAACAAAAACAATAGCTGATTTTATAAAAATTACCCTGTTCAAAAGTTTACATACCCTTGATTCTTAATACTGTGTTGTTACCTGAATGACCCACAGCTGTTTTTTTTTTTGTTTAGTCATAGTTGTTCATTGTTTCATTGAGTCCCTTGTTTGTCCTGAACAGTTAAACTGTCTGCTGTTCATCAGAAAAATCCTTCAGCTCCCACAAATTATTTGGTTTCCCAGCATTTTTGTGTATTTGAACCCTTTCCAACAATGACTGTATGATTTTGAGATCCATCTTTTCACACTGAGGACAACTGAGGGACTCATATGCAACTATTACAGAAGGTTCAAATGCTCACTGATGATCCTGAAGGAAAAACCATGCATTATAGCAGGGGGGTTTGAACAGAATGGGAATGTGTACATTTTGCTCATTTTGCCTAATTATCATTTTTTTTTTTTTTTTCATTTAGCACTGCCCTTCAGAAGCTACAGAAATTTACCCCAAACTTCAAAATTTTTCTGATGAACAGCAAGGGACAAACAAGGGACTCATAAACAACTTTCACTTAACAAAACAATCAAAAAAAAAAGAAAAAAGAAAAACACAGCTGTGGATCATTCAGGTAACAACACAGTATTAAGAAACAAGGGTATGTAAACTTTTGAATAGGGTAATTTTTATAAATTCAACTATTGTTTTCTCTTGTGGACTATATGTAAATGTCTTTTATGTAAAATATCTTATTCAGGTCAGTACTAAATAAAAAATAACATGCATTTTGTATGATCCCTCTTATTTTGCTAAAAGAATTAACATCTTGCAGATTCTGCAAGGGGTATGTAAACTTTTGAGCACAATTGTATAAAGAATAAAATTAGAAAAGAGGGTGCTAGAGTTAGAGGGTCAAATAAAGATGGAAAATATGTGGTTTTAGCCGATTCTTGAAGATGGCTAAGTACTGTTTAGAGTGAGTTGGGCAGGTCATTCCACCAGAAGGGTACATTTAATGCGAAAGTCTGTGAAAGTGATTTTGTGCCTCTTTGCGATGGCACGATAATGAGCTGTTCAAGCTTAGATACTTTTGAACCTAGCTCAAAGATGCTAATTAGCACATGGTTAGCTAGCACAGTTCTGAACAGTGGTACACATATAAAAACTAAATTTTATGGAAAAACTCCCAAAAAAGATATAAAAATGATGTTCGGTAGAGACATTCTTTAAAGTTACACACATTTAGCTCAAATAATCGACTCAACCATGTAACTAAGTGAGAGAGTGGCACATAAATATTTCCTGAATCAAGGGCGTATGTTTGCTTTTGACATTGGTGGGGACACTTACATAGTTTACCATAAAAGCACATTATAAGTGTCCCAGTTTGTGTATCTTTCTGCACAACCGGTTTATCTCCGTATTTTTTATAGGGAGCTAATAATAGCCATAGATTGCTCTTTCCGTTTGCTTTGTTTTGTCAATCACTTCAAACTCATCGATGCAACTTTGTTAATTACTAAAGTGAACTTCTATATTAACTATTTTGAGCTGCTTTCTTGAATTGGGTGCAATACCTGTGAGTTGTTCTAAACAAGTTGCTGCTTCTCATCAGGTTTGCGACTACGTTCCGCCCATGTTAAATGCGCGTCCTTGAAAGCGCGCAGTTTTCTAACGTAGCCTATTTACTGTAACTTCTTAGGTAATATAGCAATGATGTGACATTTCAGATGCATCCAAAATTACAAATATAGATTTAATTGGTTGATCAAAATTATTGCTAGGGACAGTTTGGCAGTCGCTGGATATTGGTAGGGACACGTCCCGTTTCAGTTTTCATGTTTGTCATTTTTATTAGTTTTTAAATATTTTATATAACTTTATTTATATTTCAGTTTCAGTAATTGTACAAGTTCAGTTTAAACTTATTTCAGTTGTCAAGACAACATTTCAAATTTTTATTTGTTGATTTAATTTACATTTTTCTTCTAATAGTTACATTTAATTTTATTTTGCCTTTATTTCTGACATCTCCAGCAAAACTGATTTTTTTTTTTTTTAGTTTAAAGGGATAGTTCACCCAAAATGTAAAATTATGTGATCATTTAATTACCCTTCACTCGTTTCAAACATGTATGAGTTTATCTCTTCTGTAGAACACAAAAGATAATATTTTGAAAAATGTTGGTAATAAAACAGTTGATGTCTTTCATAGTATACTATGGAATTCAATTGCTACAGTCATCTGTTTAGGATTTTTTCAAACAGTCAGTGGTAGAGCAGTACAGGAAACACGAAAGCACACCAATCATTATTAATTACATTTATTAATAAAAATCACAATTATTCTACTAAATAATACAGCTCATTAAGCATAACTGTAGGATATATATATAGTATGGACTTGTCATAATAATATAGAATTTAATAAATGTGTGATCATAGGTGTGTGTATATCAGCTGTTTCACAACACTTCTGTTACATGCTGGTCTGTTTGGCCAGAGACAGAGGGAGGTAGGTGTATCATGCCGTGAGAGACCTGATCACGCTCTTATTGTTTGATCGCTCTAATCTCCTCCCACTCTTCCTTCGCCAATGAGAGCCATTGTTTGCAGCTGCACTGGAGTAGAGGAGCTCTGTACGCTTGTAGTAGATCAGCATGAGCTGACTCTAAGGTGACCGGGAACACAGCGGTGACAGGCTGACCATAGAGACAGTCTTTTCTCTTCAAAATCATATTTTCTCCTGCAGTATAATGCAATTTGCCTGCTTTGATCTCCCACTTTTGTTTTTGTTTTGGGCCATTATTAGTTATTTATATGTGCCTCTTTCGTGTCTCCACAACACCTTCAAGAAATTGAGTGTTGTTTTGGTAACCATTTTATTTAGAGGTGTTTCTCCCCTGCTAATTTTGCTGCTTGTTCAACCTGCAAGAATCAGCAGAATGGGAATTAGCAAGTATATTTAAAATGATTCAAAATAATTTAGAAAAAGGTACATTTACCAAAAAAAAATTAAAAAAAAGGAAAGAAAAAAGGCAGCATAAAATACCCATCCTATTAAAATACTATTCAATCACAAAACCTACGGAAGTAAGCCTATAGTTTCTGGTTTATTTGCCACTATAGGGAAATAAGGAAAGGAATAACAAGACATACCATTTTGCAAAATCAAGCAGCAGAATGAGCTGTTTTCCAGCTAAAAATAGCTGGATGCAGATGAGACTGGAAGCCAGACCCATAAATGGTGGGTAGAAGGGATGTAGCTCCGAATGGAAACTAACAATGAAATGTAATTTTATACCTATTAGATTGTGTTTAATTAACGTCTATACCAGGGGCATTGCAACCGAAGAGGCAAGGGAGGCAGTGTTGCCTCTTCTCAAAACTGGATGAGTAAATAGTTGATAATACAAAAATAAAACAACACAAATATGACTAAATATGACATAAAAAGTCAAAAAGTCACGACACCCACAGGTAAAGTCACAGCAGAGGCATGACTCCTCTCCGTCCATTGACTTTCTACCGAGACCCCTAATGATTTTCAAAGTCATCGGATCACCGTTGTTTTCACACTGCACGACTGTCTGGGGTAGCATTCGGCACAAAATCAACAAAAATGACTTCAATGTTAACAACATATTCTGCTGGGAAACTTTTATGTACACAATTCTAAGCACTTAAAAAAAAATAAATAAAACCAACGTTTTGTGCATTTTATAATGAGTTTAGCCTATTTTGTATAGCCTACAAAAGCCCTCATATTGATGAAAAGGAAAAATGCTATAAATCTTTTTGTCCTTTATAGAAGATTATTTATAGGAAAAACCCTAGCCCCCTCTTATGCTTAATTTTATTTTTAATTGTACAATACCGTTCAGTACGAGGGTTTCTTTTTTTTCCCTATGCAGTACAAACCAAAGGATTCTTTGGATTAATCATATTAAGCTACATTCGGAAAATAAAAGAGCTTAAAGTGTGTGAAATATAATGTATACTTTTTTCCTCACATATATTCGCTTTTAAATCGCTTGTGCGCATTTTACTTTCACTTTTGAATTATTGGCATTTCGGCGTCTACTGATTGACAACAGCAAAACAGTATGACAAACTTAATTAAACGTTTACATGTTTAAATATTTTAAACATAGCATGCTTACTGTATTAACAAAACAAATACAAATAAACTATGCTATATAGGCCTAATTTAAAGCTGCAGTCCGTAAGTTTTGCTTCTTTGTCACCATCTCTGTCTGAAAACCTGCAGTTGCAGTTAATTGCGGAATTATCTTCTGTGATTCTCTCAGATCGCGTCTTTGATAATTCACACTGTGTGACTGTCACTCACGTGAACGAGCACCGATTTGCCTCTGATTTTGGGCATTTGTCTGCGATTTCGCAAAACCTCAGGTCTAAAATCGTGCAGTGTGAACTCGGCATAAGCGTGTGGTGAATTTTCTGAAGGCTCATTGAGATGAATGGAGGAAAATCACTTGAGAGGAGGTAATGCCTCCAATTGGATATGATCGGTTATGAGTGGATGTGATTGGTTTGTGTGATAAATTTTGCCTCTTGTTTTTGTGCTAGCTCTCAGGCTAAATGAAAATAATTCATTATTGAGTTCCCAGTCAGCAAATTTCTTTTGGCCTGGATCTGGCCATATCAACAGCTAAAGTGTGGCCCAGATTAGTATTTGTTCACCGGGGGCCAGTTGTATAAAAGGTTTAGACTAGTCTTAAAAAGTTAGTCAGCTAATTTTTTCTTGCTTTTTTTAAATTCAGTTACAGAAAAATGTAGATTGGTCCAAGCTGAATCCAAAAAAATAAGACTGATCACCCTTTGATTAAATGATGGTTGGTCAAACTAGTACTTAAGACACTGTCTTAACGTAGAGGCTAAGTTTATGCAACTGGCCCCAGCCCAAAACTGGTCCACATCTATTTAGCCAGAACTAAATTAAACAGTGTCATAACCCAACCCAAAATGAGCCAGATCATGAAACAGATGTGGCTGATATATGGATCTTATATGGTGTTGGGTATTCTTGTGTGGCTGAATTCTGTAAAAGGTTGATGGCCCCTATGTGGTCCCACATGTGGCTGATAGACCAAAAGCCATTATTTGACCATATTTATGCCACACCTATTTTTTTTTTATTTTATTTAAAATACCCATTACACAGTAAATCTTAAACACATTTGAAACACAAAATTGATTCCCAGACATTTATAAATAATATAATTTTAGAAGTACAACAGAAGTACAATACAAAAGATAACAGAAGTGTGCTATGGTGTAAATGTCAAATGAGTAAATAAATGTACAATAATGGATACTTTTAGTAAGTCTCACCAGCCTTTCTCACCCACAGTCTTTTAAGGAAAGTAGAGGGGACTGGGGTTCGAATCTGAGTCTTGCCTAACTTTTTTCTACTTTTCCAAACCAACCCTGAACCAACCCTTACAATTACTGCAGAAATAGTATAAGTAGTTGTACAGTGTGACAAATATTATGCTATTTTCTCCCTTCTAGCCTTAACCCACTCTTAAGACTCATTCATTGGATTTCACTTCTCATTCAGATTCACTGTGTTTGACTTTGATTCACTAAAAAGAGCCAACTCACCAGAGAAATTCCTCAAAGAATCGGATTAACATTACACAGATTATGCATGTCTACAGCTTTGGCTGCCAACATGAATGTCCGCGATTTTCAGTGCACAACATTCCGAATATTGCATATTAAATTTCAAATCAAATTCAATTCAAACGCTTGAAAAGAGGGGAGAAACACAAACCAACAGAGGGCGCTGTCCGCCATTGCAGCCTCAAGTCGTGTTATTTTTCGTCTTTCGCGATTTACTTGTTCGGGCTAGTCTTGCTACTGGAAACTTTACGATTAAACGACGCAAGTTTGTTTCATCATCATCATCATTAAGGTATGGCAAACTACATTTTATACTGCGATTGTTTGCTTTCTTTGCTTTCTGTTCTGGTAAGGAGTCACCTGAGCGATGATGTTGTTCGCCCAGGACGCATTCACATTTACATTTATGAATTTGGCAGACGCTTTTATCCAACATTTGGGGAATACAACAAGCGACTCATCCTAAAGAGGCAAATCGACATAGGAAGTGGTCATAATACTATATTAGGCATTGTTTAGATACGTACAAGCTAGAAAGGGAAGAATAAGAAAAAGAGGAGAACAAGTTTTTATTGGTTTTCAGACTCTTGAGTCTTGAGGAGTTTCAGTAAAAACGTTTAAAAACGGTTCTTGAGACGCATGCATTCTTTTAAGTTAACGTTACAGCGTCCAGCTGAACAAATAATGCTTTATGCGCCTGATATGAAATTATTATATAGATTTGGTATGGTAACCTTCTGGAAATTAAAGTTAAGTAGCTTTTTGAACTCTTAATAAATACTAATAACA
Source organism: Cirrhinus molitorella (assembly GCA_033026305.1). Classification (NCBI taxonomy): domain Eukaryota; kingdom Metazoa; phylum Chordata; class Actinopteri; order Cypriniformes; family Cyprinidae; genus Cirrhinus; species Cirrhinus molitorella. Next base: position 21,491,109 of record CM065122.1, on the reverse strand, counting down.
TTACTGCTTATGATTCATTATTGATTAATTTCATATTTGTACATTACAGTTATTAAATGATTAATCTGTTACATTTTTGATGACTGGGTTATTATGAAGTGTTTGTATGTTTTTTTGGTAATTCCACAGAGGGTTTGCACTTCTTATGTCATAATTTGGTCAGTTATGCAGATGCGCATCCATTTTACCTAGCTGTCCAGAAATAATAAGAACAAACACAAATGTTGTCAATATTTTGCCCTGGAAATCCTGGTTCAGTTTGGCCAACCACAAACATTGTATTTTTTTTGCACTCTTCTCCTTGATTTGTTATAACTTTTGGCAGTATATAGTACTACAAATGGACCCTTTCACAAGTTTGTGATGACGCGTTTAACGGGCATCAGCATCAGCATTGTAATTCCTCGAAAGTTTTTTTTATATTTTTATTTATATATTTTTATGTACATTTATAAAATTAAAATTTGTATTATATTACCTTTGCATCAAAAAAAAAAAAAAGTTTAAATTGAATTGAATTTAGTTTGAATTATTGACACTATTTCCTTGTTTAAAACTGTAATATATATTTATACAATCTCCTATAAATAAAGGTGACTTGAGTTGACTTGACTTTTATAATTGTTAATATGCTAGCTTCAGTGCTTCGGAATGGCATTGCTAGCTAAATTTAGATATTTTCCTATTTTTCTCCAATTAAATTTTTCAGAGTTATCTCAGGGTCTACACAGTCAGATTCTCACGCATCAGCTGGTCTATTTATGAGTGTCGGCTTTTGCTGATTCTAGTATCTCTGTGTCTCCGCTTCTGGCTAAAAGTCGTCAAGACGTCTAAAAGCCCTGTCTCCCTTCCATCACGCACCTCTTATAGATGAGGCCTAAAGACTTCTCTGGCCTTGGAGACCGTCTCCTTGGCGAGATGAGCTGCTGACAAAGCAAATATTTTATTTACAGCACATTAGAGGTTAGAATATAATATGTTGATTCTGAGGGGAGAGCAAAGAGAAAAGGAGACATAAAAGCTAGCGCTGTATGGAGTCTCTTTTCATCGCTGGTCTTTAAGCTGATGCTTTGTGTTTAACATGTTTAGTTCTTGTTCTGCTCTTAAATCCACATAGTTTGAAGTTATGTAAAGTATTATTGTTGGAAACGTGGCTTTGAGGAATGACGTGCTGGGGAAAACCCTTCCAGTATGTATAACATTCACCTTTTGTTATGGTTTAGACGTTTATACTGGTTCAACAGCTCAAATGTCACTTTATGGTGGAAATGACGATACATTCTTCCATTCTCCGTCTCTGAGAGGAAGCACATGTAAGGTATCAGGTTATTTGGAGATCGGATACGTATAACAAATTGGGAAGGATCACGACATAATCGCTTTTCAAAAATCCTCAAATAACTGCCACCCTGTAACACTAGCCTCTGTTAATTCACAGCGTGGCTTCCCATCCGTGTTATTGCCGCTTTGCCAAATTAGATAAATGATGGGGACACGTGACACATGATGCCCTGGAGAATCCCCCCTGCTCTTAACAGACCCATCCAATCAGGAATTAGCGAAACGAACAGCCTCTTTCAATCTGGCGTAGTTAGTGTTATTGCATCTGTCATATTTACAGGCAGCGGGGGAATGTGCCGCCCAGCCTGTTCCTCATTAGGCCCGTGTTTTGACTCAGATTTAGACTCGGGTTTGGTTCTATTGTCACTCTGGATCAAATGGCCAGTGTAAACACTCTTAATTAGACCAGCATGGAGTGATCAGGACTACGTTAAAACACAATGTGGCAGCTCCACTATGGTGCGCTGTAACTGTAGCCCCTCAGCGTAATTTCCTCCTGATGCATTGTGAAGGCAAACGCAGCTGTGGACGCAGCCCCTGGCCCAAACTATGAGAGACCTGAGTGTTACTTTGGAAGGGTCTGCTTTTTATTCCATTATGGAGGCAGGTTGTTATTTTCTTCATTTAGCCCTCAAGCAAGTTCAAACAGCTATGACCACCCATGAAGGTCAAACTGGTTTTCCTCTGTTTGCCTATTCTGGGCGTCTTTTGCAAACTATCCATATTCGTCTGGTTTTGCTATTCAAAAATGATGTGGAGAAACTTCAGTTTAGGCTGTAAGTCTCTGGTGGCATATGCCAGACTTCTCTAATCATTTAGTCTACTTAAACTTAAACTTCAGATTTGCCTCCACCCAGTTAACATCTAGATCAGGGATGGGTAACTTCAGTCCTGGAGAGCCACTGTCCTGCAGAGTTTTGCTCCAACCGTAATTAAACACACCTGCCAGTAGCTTTCTAGTGATCTTGAAGACCTTGATTAGCTTGTTCAGGTGTGTTTGATCAGGGTTGGAGCTAAACTCTGCAGAACAGCGGCCCTCCAGGGCCGAAGTTGCCCATTCCTGACCTAGATGGATTGAACCAAGTCCTTGCCCTACATTTTTTTTCTTTTTTAATAATCTGTATAATTTAGACAATCATATGTCACAATCTAGAAGAGAACTACTTTCATTATATTGCAACTTTAAGAAAGAACTGATAATTCCATAACCTTTAGATACTCAATTACAGCGGTGTACTGCCGATCCCAGATAGTCCTGTAATAAACAATAAAACAGAGCCCCGTCCACAAGTACTGGCGTCATACTTGAGTGTTTGTGTTCATGAAAAAAGTATCATTAAAAATAAAAATAAAAAATATATATATATTTTTTTTTTTATTATTTATTTTTTTAAAGTCATATAATATATAATATATCATTTTTTTTTTTTTTATATTTTCACCCTTTTCTGTACTGAAAGGATTAGTTCACTTCCACTATAAACATTTTCTTGATAATTTACTCACCCCATGCCATCCAAGATGTTCATGTCTTTCTTTCTTCAGTTGAAATGAAATTAAGATTTTTGAGGAAGACATTCCAGGATTTTTCTACATATAGTGGACTTCAATGGGGATCAAAGGGATATTACACTGTAAAAAAATAAAAAGTATGTACTGTTTATTTTTTTTTAGAAAATGATGTGATCATTTTGCTAGATAAGCTGGGATTGTGGAGAGCCCTTGAAACTGCATTGAAACTGCTATTTGGACCTTCAACCCAATGATCCCCACTGAAATCTACTACATGGAGAAAAATCCTTGAAAATTTTAGTCAAAAACCTTAATTTCTTTTTGACTGAAGAAAGAAAGATATGAACGTCTTGGAGGACATGGGGGTGAGTAAATTATCAGGACATTTTTATTCTGGAAGTGTACTAGTCCTTGAAGTATATTCAAAAATGTTGAGCAGTTAGTTAATTTGTAACACATGCATGAGAGAGGAGGAATTCCAGAACAAAGATTTTAGAATAAAGTTTGCATTCTACGCATATTATTTTTCTTTGCACGTCAAAGCACAAAAATGTGTTTTCTTGCTCAGAATAAAAACACAAATGTAATGTGACTTTGTATCTCCCAGTTGTGAGATTATATCTCAAAGTAACTTTGTTTCTCATTACTGTGAATTTTTAATGTTTAATATATATAATATATTTTCTGCTGAGATGCTGCTTCTATACATTGTAAAAAGTTGCTGTACATAGGCTAGTTTTTAAGAGGTAACATTATAAAGAGGAATTAATAGGAGAAAATGATAAAGAAATATAGAAACAAAGCGAGGCAGAAAGCAGAACGCTGGAGTAAAGCTGGCATCTTAAAGTGACAGGTGACGTGTGAGGACATGTGAGAGCGTGTGACTGTGTAGGCATGTCACAACATTGTCCGGATTGATGACTTTGCAGTTTGTGGAGCGGAGGATGAGCGAACTTGAAGAGCAGCCGAGAAACTTGGATGGGAGCATAGACGAGAGGTTTGTCATTATCTGAAAATGAGTTACAGCCCCTCCTTCGCTTCACTCCCACCGCATAAATAACAGAGCTGTCACACGCTCTTAACAAGCTGAGAAACTAAACCGAGCTCTTTATTAACACACAATCACAGTCCGTCAGGATATTGCTCACCTGCGTGGCATGTTGTCAAAGCGCTGTCAATTCAGCTAATACATTAAGCTAATAGAAACACAGCAAAATATTTCCTACTAGACATGATTGCATTCTGACTGCTAAATTGTGTAATATTGCAATATTGGCAAATATTGTGAGCCTTTCCATTCGCTATTGTAATCTTGCCAGGCTAAAGGACAAAAGTTCTGGTCCATATTGCAGCTTTTCTAGCTAAGGACCACCTAGTTAGACAGACACGTAAAGCACTTTAAGGGATGGTTCGACAAAAAATGAAAATTCTGTCTTTAATTATTGACCCTCATGTTGTTCCAAACTTGTAAGACCTTCGTTCTTCTTTGGAACACACTGACACGTTCAAGGGCCAGAAACGTATTAAGAAACTGTCAGTGTGATTGTGCATCAAAGGCTGACACAGAAGAGAAGAATTTGTTGAATAAAGTCATTATATTTGTAGCTTCATAACATTTAACGTTGAACCACTGATGTCACGTGGACTATTTTAACAATGTCCTTACTACCTTTCTTGGCCTTGAACGTGTCAGTTGTGTTGCTGTCTGTGCAGGATCAGAAAGTTCTTGGATTTCATCAAAAAGTCTTAATTTGTGTTCCAAAGATGAACAAAGGTCTTATGGGTTTGGACATGAGGGAGAGTAATTAATGACAGAATTTTCATTTTTGGGTGAACTATCGCTTTAATGACCATTTGAATAGCTGTTTGTATAAATACAAACTGTTGAGTCAGTATAAAATATTATTTGACTAGCAGTTTAATGGTGACATCACAGATGTTCTGTATGTTCTTGTGCTCGAGAGTGTTATTAACATCACATATCTATAAGCGCTAAGTGTCAAGCACTTAATGTAACATACAGTAATATTCTAGTGTTGGTTGCTTGTTGACAGTGTAAGGTCAATGGCGTTGAATAAACCTTTAACCCGTAAACAGTTAGGATGGGTATACTGGACTCGAAAAGCTTTGCTTCTTCGTTTCAGAAGTCAACCTCATGCCCCGGTCAAACAATATAGCTCTTTCTGTGGACTTTTTACTTGCTTAAGTTGCTGCCTACGCATCACTTTGAAACCCAGCACTGGAAGAAATGTGGTTTTGATCGTTTTGTGTTTGTTTAATGGGTCATTCTCTTTTTTTTTTGTGTCCTTCAGTTCTTTCTTCTGATGCAAAATGTAGTAATGGGTTTGTGGGCCAAAAGGCCCTTATTCCTCCATCTAGCACTCCCTCGTTCACCACAAACGTTTACCGCCTATCATTTATTCATTCCCTATTTTCACTAAAGTGCTTTTCTCTTTCGCTCTCGGAGTTCTGATTAGGAGGTCGTGTAACACGTACCTTTTATTTATTTTTCCAGCCGGAGAAAGAGTGAATGAGGTAGTGCAGCCCTCTACATCACCGCAATTACCTTTGCTAACACCTCCGATAAATAATCAACTTGTGAGTAGAGCCTTGAAAAACATTAATCACGGCATTAATGAAAAAGAGAGCTCACAGGATGCATTTCCTGAGTTAAGTTCGTGCCATTCAACACCACAGCACGCAAATAAAATAGCTTGTATTTCTTGATATAATAAAGGCTGATAGCGAGTTATCATAAAAAATCCATTCTGGTTTGTCAAACTGTCAAGTTAGCACTTGTGCCGCTTCAAACAACTTGTCGAGATAATGGTCGCTTCATTAGCTTCTTCCTTTGAGGATACGCTATTTGAATAAAAATCAGCAATTATGCGACTTCTCTCAGATATGAGCCTCTCTAATGTAGCAGATGAAGTTTATCTCGCTAATTTCTGTGCGTTCAACTAGCAAGGCCACTTATTTCCAAAAAGAGTTATTAAATCTACAGGAAAAGCTCATTTTATGAGCCTCATTTCATGCATTCAAGTCAGCATTTACACACCCGCATGTCGTTTCTTCACCTGTATGATGTTTTGAAGAAGGTTTCCGCTTTTTTGTCTATAAAAAGTCATTAAAATTGGACCACAATGCCTGTTATTGGATCAAATCAAATATAAATGAATGCATGTTTGTTTACAAATAATTCTCTTATGCTCATCAAGGTTGCATTTACTAAAAACAGTAATATTGTTAAATATAAATATGGTTTAAAGTAATGGTTTTCTATGTTAATATATTTTCAAGTATAATTTAGTCCTTTCATGCTAATTTTCAGCAGCCATTACTCCAGTCTTCAGTGTCACATGATCCTTCAGAAATCATTCTAATATGCTGATTTATCGATGTTAGAAAAAGAGTTGTGCTGCTTAAGATTTTTTTGGAACCTGTGATTCTTTGATGAATAAAAAAGAACAGCATTTATTCAATATCAGTCTTTGTTATCACTTTTTATCAATTTAACACATCCTTAGTGAAGTATTAATTTCTTTCAAAAACAGAAAGAATCAAAATTAATTGACCACAACCTTTTAAATGTTTTTTTATATTGTTACAACATATTTCTATTTTAAAAAAATGCAGTTCTTTTTAGCTTATTTATTAAACATTCTTTAATAAATAAACATATTGGTAGCATATTAGAATGTTTTCTAAAGGATCGTGTGACACTGAAGACTGCAGTAATGATGCTGAAAATTCAGCTGTGCATTACAGGAATAAATTACATTTTATAATATGCTCACACAGAAAACAGTTATTTTACAAGTAAATAATATTTCACAATATTACATTTTTCCCCTGGATTTAATAAATGCAGCTGTGATGAACATTAGAAACTTCTTTAAAAAATATAAAAAATCTTACTGATCCCAAAATTTTGAACAGCAGTGTAAGTTCCATAGACATAAGGTTTAGAGGGTGAGTAAATGTTTGATTTATTTATTTAGATGAATTACATAAAAATTGCAAGAAAAAAAAAAACACTCAAGGATTTACTTTAAAACCCAGGAATTGCTAGTGAATTTTACAATGAATTACAAAGAAATGGCAAGTAACATGTTAAATGACATTTTATTTTTTTTTAATTAGGACTAAATTATTATTATTATTATAATATATATATATATATATATATATATATATATATATATATATATAATATTTGTGTGTAAAAATACTCCAACAATCTTTGTTGTACTTACAAGTTTATTTATTTATTTATTTTTATTTTTTAAACAGTTGTGGTATGTTGAATATTACCGTCTAAAATGCGCTTGTTTTTTGAGTTTTGTTCCCTGGCCTACATATCCTGTCTGTTTTGAATATCATTAAAACAATATTTGGATCATTTACAGATCAGAATGTGTAATTTCTGACCTGAGAATAAATGTAAAGTGCTCTAGGCTGAAAAAAAAAAACAAAACAAAAAAACTATCCACTTTGCTTTCCCCTTCGCTCTGTCCCCTCTAGATAGAGCAAGATAAAACGAGCATAATTACATTAGATGACTCAGTTTGAGTGAGAAGCTATACACAGGCTTCTCACACAACTGGCCTCTTATGAGTAACCATGTATGCATCATTGAAGCAAATTTAGAAATGGCTTGAGATCTGTATATAATCAGCTGGAAAAGAGGAGAATAAAGGATCGAGAGAGAAAAGGGGGAGTCAGCTTCCTTATGGGAGAGGAAAGCAAGGACTGTTGTGATCTTGAGGTTCTGCTGTAAATTATTGGATTTTAGCGGCACAGAAACTCCTCAGAGGACCGACTTCAACTACACAGACAATACTTTTTATTTCTATACCATCCTCCCTTCCTCGACAACATCTTCAGCTTAAAACTTAAAGAATCTCTTTGCTATTGACTGTGGATGGCTTCCAACTGCGCCCTGCTCCCCAGCACACTGGAGGTGGGATGGTATTCGTCTGTAAATCCTTTCCACAGACTTTTCCCGGTGTCAGACTGAGTGAATGTTTGAGAGGGGCCAGGCGAGATAGGACACTTCAAAGGGTCCTAGGCAGCGGTGTGTTTGTACAGGCATACCAGCCCTGTGCCCGTTCTGATTCAGAGAAGAGATAGCCGCTTGCGATGGCTTTGATGCGCTTGCAGAACATAATGCATATGGAGGAAGACTGGATGGAGAAGAAGGATGAAGTCATGGCGTCATAACATTGTCAAGTCAGAGTTAGTCTGTAGAAGTCTGCACTAGAATCCAGAGTGATGCTCTCAAACTGTGCTAGGGTTCAGGATTTCTGATAATGGAATTATTAATGTAAAGATTTAGGAATGAGAAATGTCACTCTTTTCATGCTTTTTTCAGCATTCAGACCATATGAATATTGTTGTCATGTGTATTTGAGTTTGTGTAAGATGTGTAGAATAGCTGTTGTCACATTTATTTCTGCTGTATGATAGACTGTTAAAAATGTCCAGAGCTTATCATCGTGATTGACATACATTTTTATTGCGATCCCGATATGATATTGTTTCTCGTCCTGCTCTGTATTGTGGCAGCACCTTGAATTATACAACATACTGTATCCTTAGACAATTTCATGCATTACATTTCAGTCAATGTGACAAATTACCTTTTTTAGTACATTTATTGCATTTGCAGTGTCACAGCTTTCTGTCTTATACCCGTATTGCTACAATTTACACATCAGCACTGAAATGCCGATAAAGCTCTGTGTTTTCATTTGCTGGAAAAATGTAAGCTAGTAATCTCTAATTGTTTCAATGCTTTTTCAGTGCATTTCTTCATCCACTCGGGTGGAGATAAGCTCTTTCATTTCTGTGCCTGTCTAATTTGACAATTTGTTTCTTTCTTTACAAAGTAGATAATTACAATTTCCAACACAGGTTCACCGCTAAACAGCACAGAATAATTGCATTAGCTCCTTGTGAATATTGTGATGGACTCAAACTCTTTGACAACAGATGTTTTTTTTTTTTTTGTTTGTTTGTTTGTTTTATTTACATCAGTTTTTTTACATTTGTTAAGTTGTTTTTTTTTTATTAAATGTAAATTTATGCTTGTTAAATAAACTGCCAGATTAAAAATCAATGTTGTATTTTTACATTACCAATATAATTAATAGGCTATTCTATTTATATATATATATATATATATATATATATATATATATATATATATAATAAATAAAAATAAATAATATAAATCTCATCAGTTTAGTGTTTTTAAGTGTTTTTCATTAAAAAAGTTTATATACACCTTGCAGAATCTGCAAAATGTTCATTATTTTACCAAAATAAGAGGGATCATACCGAATGCATGTTATTTTTATTCAGTACTGACCTAAAAGACGTTTACATATAGTACACAAGAGAAAATAGTGGTTGAATTAAAAAAAAAAAAAAAAAAACATGTTCAAAAGTGTAAAAGTTTGATTCTTACTGTGTTGTTACCTGAATGATCCACAGCTCTGTTTTTTTTTTTTTTTTTTTTTTATAGTTATAGTTAGGGCTGAGCGATAAAACGATAACGATATGTATTGCGATAGACACGTGATCGATATCAATAAAAAATGTGTTCGATAAAACGTTCGATATTTTTATTTTTCGTCGGAAGAAAGCAAGTTTGGTTGCATTAACAAAGGCACTCGCTCTCTGGTAACCTAGCAACGTATGGAGTGACAAGCTAACAGCCAATCATGTAACAGTATCAAGTTGGTTGCGCCATATCGTTGTGTCGTGCTGGTCTGCTGGATATGTAGGCTATGTTGCCATTTCAACCCGTTTTTTTGGCCGGGATTTTCACGTAATAGTTCAGACGCGGCCGGGCATCAGGCCTGTTTTAGGCTTCTCCTTATTTTTATATTTTAGACTTCCATCAATTGTGGTGATTAAAAAAATGCCGCGCTAGTAAGACTTTACTTTCGCTTTCACTTTGATAGGACGGCGTTTAGTGTCTCAGCCAGCAGCATTCCTTCAGTGCATCTTCACGTTCAAGAAATAGACTGAAACTTGCCACAAAGCACAGGCAAAAATAAAAGATGAATATGTCGGTGGGAAATAGTAAGGAGATATTTGAATTAAGAATAAACTTCTGAGTCAGTGTCACAAAGATCCCGACTCGCAATCTCTTTGGCGAGCCTTAAATGCTAAATTTTTACGCATTACATAATGAAAGAGGGTTTTTTTCGGTTCGTTTTATTTCGTTAAGTAATAATCTAAAGCTTTCTATATATGTATTTATCATGTCTGAAAAAATTCAAGTGACGGCGCTGGCGCCTCCTGCAAAGCAGCTTTAACATTCACTCTCCGCACAGACGGTTGGATATGCGCCTAATAGCGAAGATTTATCTAGGTTTGACATTTACATCAACATTGTTTAATACTTGAACTGTTTTATATCTATAGATTTTATTTTAGGTCGTGATTATTTAAGGCGGACAAATAGACTATGAACTGTCTTCCGCTGGCTGCTGTTCGTTACTCCTGGTCCTTATTTTAAATGGGTCATAAAAAATATCAATAATTATCGATATCGACCGATATGAAACACTGATATCGTGATACAGTTTTCAGCCATATCGCCCAGCCCTAGTTATAGTTGTTCATGAGTCCCTTGTTTGTCCTGAACAGTTAAACTGCCTGCTGTTCTTCAGGAAAATTATTTTTCTTTTCTTTTTTTTTATTTTTTTTTTCAGCATTTTTGTTTATTTGAACCATTTCCAACAATGACTTTATGATTTTGAGATCCACCTTTTCACACTTAGGACAACTGAGGGACTCATATGCAACTGTTACAGAAGGTTCAAATGCTCACTCATGCTCCAGAAGAACTTTCTTTTGTAGTTTTTGAAGGGTAGTATTAAATGAAAAAAATATGATATTTAGGCAAAATAAGAAACATTTACACATCTTCATTCAGTTCAAAAGTTTTTACCCATGCCTCTTAATGCATCACGTTTCCTTCTGGAGCATCAGTGAGCATTTGAACATTCTGTAATAGATGCATATGAGTACCTCAGTTGTCCTCAGTGTGAAAAGATGGATCTCAAAATCATAGTCATTGTTGGAAAGGGTTCAAATACACAAAAATGCTGGAAAAAACAAAGAATCTGTGGGACCTAAAGGATTTTTCTAAAGAACAGTGGGCTGTTTAACTGTTCAGGACAAACAAGGGACTCATGAACAACTATCACTAAACAAACAAACAAACAAAAACAAACAAACAAACATGATATGACAAAAAAAAGTTTATGTAAACTTTTGAACAGGATAATTTTCATAAATACAGCTGTTTTTTTTCTTGTAGACACCCTTTTTTTTCTTTTGTATGACCCCTCTTATTTAGATTTTTAGTAAGATTTTGCAGATTCTGCAAGGTGTATGTGAATTTTGACAACTGTATTTTCTTTATTTTCTTTTCTTTTCTTTTTTTTTTTTCATTCTGAACTTATTTTCAGTAAACACTGGTCACAGATGTGGATATGTACCTTTAATCTCAGCAAACTGTCTGCTTACTAAAACAACCCACATATCATGTTTTCAGGCCAGTTGATGTTTGATTTTGACTTAACAATGTAATTTATAACTAAGCATGTGAGTTGTTTACTTTAGTTGTTTTTTAAATTAGTCTTCCTGTTAAAGGGTTACTCCACCCCAAAATGGAAATTTTGTCATTAATCACTTACCCACATGTCATTGGAACGACATGGGGGTAAGTGATTAATGAAACAATTTTCGTTTTGGGGTGGAATAACCTACTAACACTATTATACAATTCCTTCAGACTGATTTGTGAATGCAGAACACGAAACACAAGAGGCGGGATTTATTGCATGACCCAATCACAGCTGAGCATAACCAGTCATATCCAATCATATTGTGATGGAGGCATGTGACTTGCGCTTTTCCCCCATTCATTCACTCAGTTACCCCACACTAAACCCACCGCACACTTTAGGACAAGTGTCGGGAACCTTTTTTCACCAAAGAGCCATTTTTGGCGAGTGCAAGAGCCATTGAAAAAAACAAAAAACAAAAAAAATATATATATATTACTATAATAAAAAATAAAGGCTTTCAATAATAAAACCTTTATTTGTCCATGTACAACTCAAAAATAATCAATTATGAAGCATCACATGCTGAATGCATGAATGAAAAACATGCACATTTTTAAATTCTGGTTAATACATTTTTTTTTCACAAATGCAATTTAAAATAAACTAATATTTTACTATAAACATAGCATTTACTTATTTCGGCTTTCACCCAAGGGGTACTTTGCTTACACCCGGTCAGTGTTTTCTCTGATTGGTTATCCGTCCGCTCGTGAAAAGACCAGGTGTAAATTGCCTCTGAAATGCTTTCAAGATGGATTTAAATCCGATCTCTCAAACTACTTCAAGAGGTAGTCTGGGCCGCATTCCCAACGAAACTGCATCTGGCTGTTAAAACCACACATGGAAATGTTACTACTCCCAAAATGTTAAAATAACATAGGTGTGGTAGCGTTTTACAGGCTATATGGCATGTCATAGTCAGATGTGACAGTGCTAATGCAACAAACCTCGCCGCAGATGAGTTGCTGAGTATCTCTTCAGCAAGCCGACACGCAAACTGCTACAAATGAAACTGAAAGTAAGTCGCAGATGCTCAATGCACAATCATCTTCATTAAAAGTAGTGAGACGAACTTGTCTTTGCAGTGTGGATGCCGCGCTCTCTCTTCTTGAGAGGTCTTTAATCTTGAAATTAGCTGATAATTAATAACTGCACTGCTTATCTGTTGCTTTCCTTGATGTGATCACCTTTAAATTTAAATATAATGCGGGAACTGACAATTGATCTGAGCAAACCAGATAGAGCAGAGCACACAGCTTTCAATAAAAGCAAATGTTTCTGTCCACTCATTTTGAAACTTGCTGGTCGATGCTCCTCTAAATGTTTTCTTTTTGCCATCACCACTCATGGTTGTTGCTTGAATCTGTGCACTCAAGGTGTTGTGATGCTTGATTGCCCATTGGTCAGAACAACGTAAGGTTATTGCAAACGGACTCTTTGTTAACTTAGATTTGCTATACAACAAAGAAAAAACACTTTTATTTTCTGCAGGAAACTGATTTCTAGTGACTGTTATATATACAGTTGAAGTCAAAAGTTTACAAACACCTTGCAGAATCTGCAAAATGTTAATTATTTTAGCAAAATGAGAGGGATCATGCAAAATGCATGTTATTTTTTTTATCTGACCTGAATAAGATATTTCAAATAAAAGATGTTCACATATAGTCCACAAGAAAATACAATAGTTTAATTTATAAAAATGACCCTGTTCAAAAGTTTACATGCGCTTGATTCTTAATACTGTGTTGTTCCCTGAATGATCCACAGCTGTTTTTTTTGTTTTTTTTTGTTTAGTGATAGTTCATAGTTCACAAGTCCCTTGTTTGTCCTGAACAGTTAAACTGCCTGCTGTTTGTCCGAAAAATCCTTCAATTTTTTGGTTTTCCAGCATTTTTGTTTATTTGAACCCTTTCCAACAATGACTGTATGATTTTGAGATCCATCTTTTCACACTGAGGACAACTGAAGGACTCATATTGCAACGATTACAGAATGTTCAAACACTCACTGATGCTCCAGAAGGAAAAACCATGCATTAAGAAAATTTTTGAAATTTGAAGATCATGGTAAATGTAACTAATTTTGTCTTCTTGGAAACATGCAAGTATCTTCTGCAGCCTCTGAAGGGCAGTACTAAAAAAAAAAAAAAAAAAAAAAAAAGATATTTATGCAAAATGAGCAACATGTACACATTTCCATTCTGTTCAAAAGTCTTCACCCCCGGCTCTTAATGCATGTTTTTTCCTTCTGGAGCATTCAAGTAAAACCAAAGAATTTTTGAGACTTGAATGATTTTTTTTGACGAACAGCAGGCAGTTTAACTGTTCGGGACAAACAGGGACTCATGAACAACTATCATTAAACAAAAAAACACAGCTGTGGATCATTCAGGGAACAACACAGTATTAAGAATCAAGGGGATGTAAACTTTTGAACGAGGTCATTTTTATAAATTCAGCTATTATTTTCTCTTGTGGACTATATGTAAATGTCTTTTATGTGAAATATCTTATTCAGGTTAGTACTAAATAAAAAAAATAACATGCATTTTGTATGATCACTCTTATTTTGCTAAAAGAATTAACATTTTTCAGATTCTGCAAGGTGTATGTAAACTTTTGACTTCAACTGTATATATTTTTTTACTGTAATGAAGTGAAGGGAGACAGCTGGCGAGCCATGTCATTTTTGACGCCACGTGTGACTCGCGAGCCATAGGTTCCCGACCACTGCTTTAGGAGATCTGTTAAAACTCAGTGGGCTCAGGGGAGGTGAGAGAGACGCAGACTCCCACTATAACTTTACCTGTTTTACAGTTTTATTTTAGAAAAAGAAGTGATTTAGACACTTTTGTTGTCATATTTTGTAACATTTGCATAGTCTTAATTTTGCACTATGAATTTTCTCATTTAATTTTTTCAAGAGACACTGCCTCCCTTGCCTCCTCGAGGAAACGCCCCTGTCGTACATCATCAAACCAGGAATGTTACACAAAGCATGAATACAGAACCTGACAACTATGATGCATTCAGACATTTCAGCTTTTCCATTTAGAGGACTTATGTGAACTGAATACAAAGTAGCTGCTGAGAAACCGTTTCATAAGCAGCAGCTCAAGGTATTTCCTAGCTTGCCTTCTAACTTTACTGGAAAATTGGTGACAATCTGTCTTACGACTGCTGCATTGTTTAGCTCTGTCCTGTTGCGCTCCATCTAGCGGTTGTTGATTGCAAGAAAGCATCCCGCACGTATGTCTCTCTCAGAATGCATCATAAAGCTGTACATATTTGCCATATATGCCAAGAACGCTACCAGCGCTCACCCATATTTGTCTAGATTTACTTCAGCAAAATGGCAACCGCCTTGTGTGTGCTGGGATATAGTTTCTGTTTGACCAATCTTGATTGCAGCTGTCAGGGGCTTTGTAGACATGTTTGAATACAGCGCGCTCACTTTTTAGTCTGGATTTCATTAGATTTTTGGTGGGAAAGACTTTAAATCCTTCTTTGTGCCTCACAATATTTGTTTCTACAACTCATCAAGATGATTCCTTGAGGTTTAAACTTCTAGTTCTGGAAATGTTGTTGCATTACCGTTTGCCATTACCAGACCTTGGCAACCTCGATATGTTCATTAGGCGCCCTTTTCTTTTTTTGGACACAGTTACAATTACCCATTCTGCAGTAATCCAACTCTATGGAGGTCTAACCAGTCAGTTTGGTGTGTCAGTGTTAAATAAGCTATGAAATGTGAAGGATCGGTGGATGAAGTCATTGAGAAGAAGTCCAAAGCTTTGTGGTGGTGGCAAATGTGTAACGTTAGACGTTTTTGCTATGATTTGTTTTATTCCTTGGCAAGAAACGATGCCGTAATGGTCATACTGTTGGTGTAAAGCAGGTGGTCCAGTAATCTGCTTAAAGAGCCTGAGTAGTTGAAAAAGTGATGGATTATGTACATAAAATAAATGTGTGGGTTCAGATATTGACTGAACAATGGGAGCCACTTAGTCTGGCACACTACTGTACACACACACATGCTGTTGTGTGATTGTTTGTGGGGAGGAAGGAACAGGTTCTGAATGCCAGGAAGGGTCTGTGTGTTCAGAAAGGGCTGATGTGCTCTACTCTCCTCCTACCATGGGAAAGTTGCACTCTCTAGGCCTCATCAAAACAATACTGTGTGTTTTGTGTGTGTATGAGCATGACACACAGTTACCCCCCTCCTACAGCCCACACATCTCTTCATGTATGATTCAAGAGCTCCCCCTAGGCCAAGGTGAAGTGAGCAAGCAGTTACATCAACACACACATAAAAGGAGGGCGATACATAAAGAGAGAGTTTTCCCTCTTTTTTTTTTTTCTTTTCTACTTCTCTTTTACGATACTGTTCAGTATTTACACTACAGTAGTTTTACTACCTTCTCCATATAATCACATAAAAAAGATAATCTATTGCACGTCTAGAGTGCAAAATTAAATATGAAACTTTCTCTGCCACTTAACAGAATCTACCAGAATCTGCTAAAAAATTGCAGTTCTCTTTGGTGCTGGTGAAAATTGCAATAAATAGTCTAAAGCAAAACTTTGCTTTTGTTTTTGAATTACCTATACAATTATCGCATACATTTCCAGCTATTTTCTTTGTGATATTCTAAAGAAAATTCACCATCTGATGAAAATAATGTGTATGTAAAAAATAAATAAATAAATAAATAATAATAATAATCTAACATTAGTTAACTACAAGAATGAAGTGCTTCACCATGCCATAGAAGATCCTTTTTTGTCTAAATGGTTCCATGAACGTTTAACATCTGAAGAACAAAAGGTTTTATGTGGCAAAAGAAGGTTCTTCAGACTATAAAAAGGTAAGAACGAGATGGTTCTTTGTGGAACCAAAAATGGTTCTTCTATGGCATCGCTGTGAAGAACCCTTTAAAGCACCTTTATTTTTAAGAGTGTACAGCGTTTATCTTAGTTAATGCTAATTTACTAATACATTATTAAAATCACAAGTTTTGTTTGTTAACATTTGAATTAACACGAATAATAAATGTATTGTTCATTGTTTGTTAAAGGAGAAGTTCGGTGTGAAATGGACCTGGGGTGTATTAAAACATGTTACCGAGTACAATCGTATGTCCAATTCCCACCTCCGTTAACCCAAAGCTTTCCGAATTATAACATTATTTGCCTGTGCTTCCATTAGGCTTACAATGTTAGTGCTAGGGGCATAGCATAGCCTATGCAGCTAAATCACTATTTTTACACCATTAACAACGTTCAAAGTAACTCCACACTTAATTGGTGGACTTCTGAGGGCCTTGACATTTAAAACGAGACACTGAGAACTTTGAAAGTGCACAAGTAGTTTATTAAAAAGACAGTTTATACAGACAGTACCTTCCTTGAATTTCCAGTTTGCCGCCATCTTAAAATTAAGACTTGATAAGTCGATTGACGATCTTCGTGATCGTCTGTTCTGTTTTGTTCCTCTGTCCTACTTGTTCGTTCGTGAATCGTGTTAATTTTAAGATGGTGGTAAACGGGAAATTCAAGGAAGGTACTGTCTGTATAAACTCTCTTTTTAATAAACTACTTGTGCACTTTCAAAGTTCTCAGTGTCTCGTTTTAAATGTCAAGGCCCTCAGAAGTCCACCAATTAAGTGTGGAGTTACTTTGAAAGTTGTTAATGGTGTAAAAATAGTGATTTAGCTGCATAGGCTATGCTATGCCCCTAGCACTAACATTGTAAGCCTAATGACAGCACAGGCAAATAATGTTATAATTCGGAAAGCTTTGGGTTAACGGAGGTGGGAACTTGACATATGATTGTACTCGGTAACATGTTTTAATACACCCCAGGTCCATTTCACACCGAACTTCTCCTTTAATGTTAAATTCCCCATGAAATTAAAATTGAAGTTTTTTTGGCTTTTAGTATGAATATGTTAGCCTTAAGGTTATCTATTAAGTGAGTGTGCTCCAAAACAATGACAACATTTGCATTTACTAGATATAATCATTCAAAACTTACAGTCTCTAACTTGTTACGGAAGCAGACGGACAACCAAGGTAAGTGATGAGTAATAGGTATTTATTTCAACAGCAGAGCAAATAGAAGAACAATGACGTGCAGAGATAGGTGAGTATGGATAATTCAGAGAGAATGTTTGCTTGAGGATTGTCCGGGGTGATGACGTATCCGTATTCCTTTGCAGGATCGACAGGAGGAGAAGAGCTGACCAAATGCACACACCAGATGCAGACTTGAGCGGACGAACTGACGACACACACACCGCTGACTGGAGACGTGGGAAACTGAGCAGACTGGAATCAAACGGAGATCAGGTAAGTAACAACAGGTAAGTATACAAAGGGAATAATGGTGAGTCCGCTTCGTAGAAATGAGCCCGGACAATGACTGGTGAGAGGTGTGTGTTTTTATGGTGTGCAGAGTAATTAGGTGCAGCTGTGCATGATTAGTATTCAGGTGATTGGGATCGCTGTGTGAGAGTGGTGGAAGAGCCTGGCCAATCCGTGACATTACCCCCCTCCCCAGGGCCCACTCCTGAGGGCCTAAACCTCCGACGCCGTGGTGGTCTACCTCGTCCACGAGGTGCCGGGAATTCTGGGTGATTGGAGTGGAATTCTTCCATGAGTGTCGGATCTAATATGTCGGATCTGGAGACCCACGATCTCTCCTCTGGTCCATATCCCTCCCAGTCCACGAGGTACTCCAGCTGACCACCACGGCGTCGGGACCGCAAGATCTCCTTGACGGCGTAGATGGAGCCTTCCTCCAGCATCAGTGGTGGAGGGGGTTCCTCTTCGTGGCCAGGCTCTGTGGAGGGAATCAGAGGGTCGTGAAAGGGTTTCAGGAGTGATACGTGAAATGTGGGATGGATTCTGTACTGAGATGGTAGCTGAAGTTTATAGGTGACAGGGTTGACTTGTTCAAGGATGGTGAAGGGGCCAACAAATCTGGGACTAAGTTTTCTGGAGGGCAGTCGCAAGCGGATGTCTCTGGTGGAGAGCCAAACCTTTTGTCCAGGAGCGTAGACGGGACCTGCGATCCTCCTCCGGTCTGACATATCTTTAGCTTTGCGAACTGCCCTCTGGAGATGGTGATGAGCCTCGTCCCAGACCCTCTCGCTCTCCCGAAACCAATGATCCACTGCAGGCACATCCGAGGGTTCCCCATCCCAAGGGAAGAGTGGAGGTTGGAATCCTAAGACGCACTGGAATGGCGTAAGTCTGGTGGTGGGTTGCCGCAGTGAATTCTGGGCGTATTCCGCCCAGCCCAGAAACTGGTTCCAGGAGTTTTGGTGGCCGTGACAGAAGGTCCTGAGGAACCGTCCCACTTCCTGGATCTTCCTCTCCGTCTGGCCGTTGGTCTGCGGATGATAGCCAGAGGAGAGGCTAACGGTCACACCTAGGAGTTTGAAGAAGGCTTTCCATAGTCTGGAGATAAATTGGGGCCCTCTATCCGAGACTATATCTTCAGGTAGGCCAAAACATCGGAAGACATGGTTGAAGAGATTCTCAGCTGTTTCCAGGGCCGTAGGCAGACCTTTCAAGGGAATCAGACGACAGAATTTAGAGAATCTATCTATGATTACAAGAATGCAGGTATTACCATCCGAAGAGGGAAGATCCGTCATGAAGTCTACTCCTAGGTGTGACCAGGGACGGTTCGGGATAGGCAAGGGATGGAGTTTACCCGCAGGTAGATGACGTGGACTCTTTGATATAGCACACTCTCTACAGCCTTGTACATACCTTCTCACATCCCTTGCCATGTCCGGCCACCAAAAGCGTTGGGATAGCAGCGAGAGAGTATTGTTGGCCCCGGGATGCCCAGTGCCCAGGGAGGTGTGCGTGGAGTGGATGAGATCTACCCGTTGATTTGTTGGAATAAACTGCCGATTAGGTGGACAGCCCGGCGGAGGTCTGGGTTCAGGAGTGGCGACGGCTGGAGGGGCAGACCATTCAATGGGACAGACAGTAATGTGATCTGGTAGAATCTTGGCTGGTGTTTCAATGGTTTCTTGATGATCGTGAAGTCTGGATAGTGCGTCTGCTCGGATATTCTTGGATCCTGGCCGGTAAGATATGGAGAAGTGAAATCTGGAAAAGAATAGGGACCAGCGGGCCTGTCGAGGGCAGAGTCGTTTAGCATCTCTGAGATATTGTAAATTTTTATGGTCTGTGATTACCTGGAAAGGATGTGTTGCACCCTCCAACCAATGTCGCCACTCCTCCAGGGCGAGCTTGATGGCCAAAAGTTCTCGATTCCCGATGTCATAATTCCTCTCCGCCGGGCTGAGCTTCCGGGAGAAATAGGCGCATGGATGGAGTAACTTGGGAGTGCCGTGGTATTGGGAGAGTACCGCGCCCACTCCCGTGGTCGAGGCATCCACTTCGACCACGAAAGGGATGTCTGGATCAGGGTGAGTCAGGAGTGGGGCTTGAGTGAATGCCTCTTTCAGGGCCTGGAAGGCTGCGACGGCTTCGGGAGACCAGGAAAGATCTTTGGGCTTGTTCTTGAGAAGGTTGGTGAGTGGAGCTGTGATGCTGCTGTAATCCTGAATGAAACGTCTGTAGAAATTTGCAAATCCGAGAAATCTTTGAAGCTCTTTGATAGTTGTGGGTTCTGGCCAGGAGACAACGGAAGTGACCTTCCCCTCGTCCATACGAACCCCATGATGATCAATGATGTAACCCAGGAACTGAACGGATGGAAGATGGAATGAGCATTTCTCAGCTTTGAGAAAGAGCTTATGTTTCCGGAGGGTTTGCAGGACCTCCGCAACGTGGTGGCGATGTTCGGCTTCACTCCGGGAGTAAATCAATATGTCATCAATGTAAACAATGACGAAGTGGTGGAGGAACTCCCGGAGTACTTCATGGATGAAGTTCTGAAATACGGAGGGGGCGTTGACCAGACCATAGGGCATCACCCGATATTCATAATGACCAGTAGGGGTCACAAAAGCAGTTTTCCATTCATCCCCCTCACGTATTCTCACCAGATTGTATGCGCTGCGGAGGTCCAGCTTCGTGAAGATGGTGGCGGATCGAAGTTGTTCCAGGGCCGCAGGGACGAGAGGAAGGGGATAACGGAATTTCACTGTTCCTTGGTTGAGAGTCCGATAATCAATGCACGGCCGCAGCCCTCCATCCTTCTTTGCCACGAAGAAGAAGCTGGATGCTGCGGGTGAAGTGGAAGGACGGATATACCCCTGACTCAGAGCCTCCTGAATGTACTCCTCCATGGCCTTAGTCTCCGGAAGCGACAACGGGTAGATTTTCCCTCTGGGCAATGGAGCATCCGGTAACAGGTCTATGGCACAGTCCCATGGCCGATGTGGAGGTAGCTGGGAAGCTCTCTTGGGGCAAAAGACGTCCTTGAAAGAAGTGTAGATGTCAGGTATCTGGACAGACCGTTTCTCGACGGGGCTTTCAACTGACGTGACGCAGACAGGTAGGGGCTTTCGAATCTGCAACGGAAGATCGGGAAAACAGTCTGGTGTGCATCCATCACCCCATTTCTTGATCTCTCCTGTGCCCCAAGAGAGGATGGGATCATGCTTCACCAGCCACGGGCGTCCTAAAATAATGTCCATATTGGCCCCCTCCAGAACCAGAAATTGAATCTCCTCTTTATGGAATAACCCGATCTGTAGCATAATGGATTCACATTTACGATGAATACGTGCCTGTGACTTGATGTTAAAGGTTATGGGTTGAATGTGGTAGATGTTCGACGAGGCTTCGGTGCGGAGATGGAGCTGGCGACAGAGGGCATGCGAGATGAAATTCCCTGCTGACCCGGAGTCGATAAGGGCGGTAGCTGAAACAGAGAGTGAGTGGGTAGTTAACTGAACATTGGTAGTGAGAGGAGGCATCTTCTCAATGTCCGAATTGAATACACTCACCGAGGAGGTCACTGGACGGAGCGGACAGTTCAGCCTGACATGTCCGCTTGCACCACAGTACATACAAAGACCCCGGGTCAGCCTCCTCTGTCGCTCATCAGCCGTGAGCCTGCCAGACTCGATGATCATGGGTTCTGGAGGGGTGACTGGCTCAGACGGGCGGAGGAGTGCTTGAGTGAATAGATCAGGATCCGACTGATAAGCCTTCATCCTATCCGAACAGCTGTATAAACTTTTCCAAACCAATGTTGTCGTCCAGGGTTGCCAACTGCAGATGGAGTTTGGGTTCCAAACCGAGCCGGTAGGTGGTAAGGAGGGATCGCTCATTCCATCCACTGGCAGCAGCTAACGTGCGGAAACGAAGAGCATAGTCCTGTGTGGACATCGTTCCTTGCTTGAGATGATATAGTTGCTCTCCAGCGGATACCCCTCCATCCGAACAACCAAACACCTCCTTAAAGTGATTTACAAATGTCTGCAGAGAGTGAGTTACCGGCCCGGCTTGCTGCCAGATGGTCTCAGCCCACCGGAGGGCCGATCCAGTAAGGAGCGATATGATGAAGGCAATCTTCGACTGATCTGTAGGATATAAAGCAGGTTGCATGGTGAATATGAGAGAACATTGTAACAGGAATCCGTTGCACTCCTCCGCCCCGCCAGAGTAGGGCGCCGGTCGAGCCATGGGACTGGAAGGAATGTTGGCCGAAGAAGTGCTCGGTGCTGGTGGTGCATCGGGAAGTGGTGCGGATGGTAGATTTGGTGAGGTAGATTGTAGCAAAACTTTCCGCAATGAATCCACCAGCTCCTGGAACGGATCGGGATTGCTCATGCTGGTACTGTAATGGTCCGGGCTTCTGTTACGGAAGCAGACGGACAACCAAGGTAAGTGATGAGTAATAGGTATTTATTTCAACAGCAGAGCAAATAGAAGAACAATGACGTGCAGAGATAGGTGAGTATGGATAATTCAGAGAGAATGTTTGCTTGAGGATTGTCCGGGGTGATGACGTATCCGTATTCCTTTGCAGGATCGACAGGAGGAGAAGAGCTGACCAAATGCACACACCAGATGCAGACTTGAGCGGACGAACTGACGACACACACACCGCTGACTGGAGACGTGGGAAACTGAGCAGACTGGAATCAAACGGAGATCAGGTAAGTAACAACAGGTAAGTATACAAAGGGAATAATGGTGAGTCCGCTTCGTAGAAACGAGCCCGGACAATGACTGGTGAGAGGTGTGTGTTTTTATGGTGTGCAGAGTAATTAGGTGCAGCTGTGCATGATTAGTATTCAGGTGATTGGGATCGCTGTGTGAGAGTGGTGGAAGAGCCTGGCCAATCCGTGACATAACTTCTGTATGGGTCAACAATTTTGATGACATCACCCTGCACTTCAGCCTCTCATCAAACTTTCTGTCCAAAGTTTGTCCAATCGGTTTTCTGTCCAGTCGGCTGAAATTGATCACTTGTTCACAGAATTAGTATTTTCTGGAAGATGAATGTGGATAGGGAACACGTATTTACACATTGTAAATATGCTTTCCATTGGGGCGAATGAAGTCTGGTTTTGCGCTGTGTCATGCAAACTGCCACACAACGTGTGTGCTGTGGCAGTTTGCATGACAGAGAAAAAATAACATGGAGCGGATTGTATGTGCGATTCGGTGTATAGAGCATAATTCTTATCGGACCCATTTATATTCTACACAGAATGCTATATTTTATAGCGATGTGGATGAGATTGTGGCTGTTATACGCTGTCAAATGCGGCTTTACCGAGCTCAGTGGCTCTGGCCCAAGCTGGGATATAAACAAAATGCTATTGGATTTTCAAAAAAAGGGGCGGGACTGCTTGATATATCCTGCCCTGTCTTCCTTTTTCAGTTGAAATGACGTCAACACAGAATAATGCTGCGTGTTTCAAAGCACTTCAGTGGACATTAAACAGATGTGGCAAAAAATAAAAAAAATAAATAAAGATATAATAAAAAATCTCTCTTTATATCCAAGATGCATTCATTGTTACTGGATGAATCACAATAATTTCTGCTAGCCATGCCTAAAAACACTCATGTTATTGTGTAAGGCAAATGAAATGATTATGATCTGGAAAAGTGACCTTCAGCTGAGATAAAGCATTGATACGCTATTACATTTAAAGCAGAACCTAAATCATACACTAAAAGGCCTCGGTAGAGTCCTGAGATTACACTGTGTAAAACAGCATAATTTTCATTAGTGCTGAGTGGTACTGTCACCCAACTCATCTCTCAGCCTGGCCTCCAGCCAATCTGATGCATAATTACTCTTTCATATTCATACTCTAATCCATATCCACCCTGAAAATCTCAGCCTGCCGAATACACTATAATGTCACCAGAGGGGATGTGAGAATGACCCTATTAGCTAGCTAGTCTCTCTCTTTTACGCACACACACACACACACACACACTTGTTCTCGTTTGTTCTGGGGATCCTTCTATATCTTATTCTGTTAACAATACCATTGTTATTTATTAGTAAATAGGTTTTGTAATGATAGTGTATTTTTTTATCATCTATTAACGGATTGCTTGAAGATAGTGGCAACTTTTTTTTTGTTTGTTTTTTTGTTTTTGTTTATTTCCATCAGGACTCTATGGCTCTATGTTTTTGTTTATTTCCATCAGGACTCTATGACCTTTTTTCTCAGAATTGCAGTTGTGAGTTTTAAAGTCAGTATTACGTGATTAAAAGCTTTTTTTTTCAGTTGTGAGAAAAAAACAACAACACAGAATTCTGAGATTTAAGCACACAATTTTTGAGAAAGTCACAATTCTGATAAAGTCAAAATTGTGAAAATACAATTTTATACAATTTTATATCTTGCAATTCTAAGTTTATACCTTGCAAGTGCTGGTTTATATTACTCAGTTTAAAGAAAAAAAAAAACCCTGAATTGTGAGAGATAAACTCAGAATTGTGAGGAAAAAAGTCAGAATTGTGAGGAATAAAGTCAGAATTGTGAGGAAAAAAGTCAGAATTGTGAGGAATAAAGTCAGAATTGTGAATTTTTTTCTTGCAATTCTGACTTTATTTTTCGCAGTCGCAAGTTTATGTGTTGTATGTGTGTGTACTTATATTATACAGTATTGTATAGTAGATTTTTATTTTTCTTTCTTTGTTTATTTTTATTTATTTATTGCAAAGCACATTCCATAATATAACAGTAGAATATTTTTTTGTTTGACATTTTAAGTTCTTTTCCAACAATTTTCACCTTTTCAGATCAATTAGATTTGTTTATTTGCCAGCATGATACCGACTTTTGTCTCAGGTTCAATAATTCCAACCTAAATGAACACAAACAAGTGTTTCTTTCTTGTTTCTTAGTTTCTATGTGTGTCGCTTGCCTTCCACCCCCTAGATTCACCAATGTAGTACTGGACTTCTGTGTGCTCACAACACCCAGAACCTCAGCCAACCCTGACTAGTCATATCCTCTGATCTCATCCACTCCCTGAAGTTTCTCATTTCAGACATCCTCTCTCGTCGCTAAGTCGGGTCCAAATCGCCACTATCAAAGAAAAGCCCACAACTGTACTGAATGTATCTTTGTATTCCATAAAACCCAACATGCAGAAGTTCCATTCCAGCATCCTGTTGACGGCAGGGAATGTTTATTATGTTCTCCGCCTCACCCCGTGCACCTTCTCCCACACGCTTCCACTCGGGTGGACTGTGAGGACCAGTCTTGCTCTCTCCATTTCCATTGCCTTTCTAAAAGTACCCCAGACTGGGCCGTCTAACCGAATGCCTGTCCATCATTTCCAACAGGGTGTAAATCAGGGTGGACAGCTCTACTGTGTGGTGCCGCGTTGACAGATTTACGACAGGTCCGCCTCACCGTGAACTCATGCTGTTTAAATCCCAGCCCTCACTTAAGCCACTAAAATGAAAGTTGGACGGACTTAGGCCTTTTGTGTGGAGAAAGTATTAAAAGAATAAAATCTGTGTAATGTACAGTACAGTGAAATATTGGGTTAAATAGCTAACGGCATGAGTTGGCCATTAGCTTAATCAAATACTTCAAGTATTAAAAATTTTACTTTGCAGGAGAACTGTACTTGTTTTGAATATATATATATATATATATATATATATATATATATATATATATATATATATATATATATATTTATATAAGTTCTAACCAATAGTGCTGTGAATAAACTAGCATGTTGGTCTACTTAGATTTATTTTTTGCTTATTCGCCAATGTAATCCTAATTTTACATATTCAATATATGTGATATCATTAAAACATAATAATGTCAACATAGCACAGCATAGTTTGCAATGTAAGGAATTAAACTGTGTTTTCATCCAATTTCACTCTGACAGGGTAAAAATGCATATTTCAGAGGTTCTTACCACTGATTTTTTTTTAGAATTTGTAATTTGTGAAATTAAATATTTATACTCACTTAATTATATAAATGCATATTGCTCAAAGCCAACATTATATGAGAAAGCATTATACTGTTTGCATTTTTGCATTTGCTATTAATAATATAGACAATAAAGACAAACACTATAAAGCGCTTTTTTTTGTTAATAACATTTTTTCTTTGTTCAACAGTTCTGTCTAATAATTTATTTAAAAGACAAACAAATTAAAAATGTGAGCTTATTCCGACATTTATATGCCAAATGGAAAAAACAAAAACAAAACATTGACTGGACATTGAGTGGACATTGTCAATAATGAAAAAAAGCATATATATATATATATATACAGGGGTTGGACAATGAAACTGAAACACTTTTGTGGTTTTAGACCACAATTAGTATTGTGTTGGGCCTCCTTTTGTGGTCAATACAGCATATTTTCGTCTTGGGATTGACACATACATGTCATGCACAGTAGCCAGAGGGATTTTGAGCCATTTCTTTTCTAGAACAGTGGCCAGGTCACTATGTGATTCTGGTGTAGAAAAACGTTTCCTGACTCGCTCCTCCAAAACATCCCAAAGTGCCTCAATAATATTCAGATCTGGTGACTGTGCAGGCCATGGCAGATGTTCAACTTTACTTTCATGTTCATCAAACCTCTCTGTCACCAGTGTTGCTGTGTGTATTAGTGCATTATCATCCTTATACGTGGCACCACCTTTAAGGTACAATGTCTGAACCATTGGGTGCACATAGTCAACCTTCACACTTTGCTCTTACTGGTGGAATGTGCAATAAGTGAAGATTGGCCACCAGGCTGCACAAATATAGCCATGAAACCTCCAACACTATATTGGCCAGTATTTCAGTTTCATTGTCCAACCCCTGTGTGTGTGTGTATATATATATATATATATATATATAACATAGTAAAAAACACAATTTGTTGAGTCAACTTAAAATAATTTGTTACCTTGCTGCCTTAAAAATGTAAGTTCAGTCAGCTCAATTAAGTTCATTCAAAAAATGTTTGTTAACCTTAACTGCTTGTGTAAAATTTTCACTTAGTAAGACTTAACATTTCAGGTTGACTAAACTTTTTAGAGTTGACTAAACTTAAAATTTGAAGGCAGCCAGGTAACAAATTGTTTTAAGTTGACTCAACATTTTTTTTTACACTGTAGTTCAATGATTTTTATTTTTTTTTTTCTGTGGACAACAGGTGAATTTTTGAAGAATATTCAAAATGGCCATTCTTTTTTAATATATTGAATGTGAATGAAAACTGGGGCTGTCAAAACTTTAAATTACATTAAACTACCGTAAGAGTGTCATGAAATTGACTGTACTATGAGTAATTTGAATCTTTATGATCCATAGCTTTTTGTAAGAAACACATCCAGATTTAATTCTGTATCCACTGAAAATCTACTTTAGCTCTCTGGTCATGAAAGTAGCAGCAGTTTCTGATGTGGTGTTCTATATGATGAAACTGAATGGGTGGAGAAGGTGTGTAAATATTGGCACAATTCTTTTTCTTGGCTTTTCTGATTTATTTTGCATCTATCGGCTGAATGCTGTAGATGTCCGCTGTGGCTCTTTTCATTCTTATTTTATGGTGGTGTTTGTAAATGGTGGTTTGAGAACTGTAGTTTTAAATTAAACAAATTCTTGTGATTCATTGTTGGGATTATAGCTGGTGGGGTTACTCAATCTCCTCACTAAAATATATCTTTTAGGGATTTGTTTGACAACGTGCGTCAGTGATAAATCTGTCACCTGAGGAATGAGTAAAGAATGTGGGCATGGCGCCAAATGTTTGTTTTATGATAAATGTCATCATACCTCACAAGTGATTACTTTTTACAGTTACACTAATGCAGCTAGCATGTTTCTTAAGGATGCAACAGAATTAAAATGTAAGTTTTGTGGCTTTTAGACCATGTCTTCTTACTTCAACCTTCTGGGGTCTGAGGGGTTTTGGGGCCCTGGAGAAGTTTTGACATGGTCTGACATTTGTGTTTTTAACTTGTGGAACTGGCCAAATTAATAGTGTAACAAAAAACAAGAATTTGTCAGTGTTTTTTTGTCCATACTTAACAGTACAACAAATTCTGTCATTAATTACTCACCCTTATGTCATTCCAAACCGAAATCCGAGTGCTTTCTGACTCTGCATAGACAGCAATGTAACCTCCATGTTCAAGGCCAAGGACATTGTTTAAATAGTCCATGTGACATCAGTAGTTCAACTGTAATGTTGTGAAGCTATCATTTTTGTGTGCAAAGAAAACAAACAAAAAACAACTTTATTTAACAATTTCCTCTCTTCCATGGCAATCTTTGCCGAGGGTTCACAACGATGCATGTGTGTGGTGCTTCTGGTTTGGAACGACATGAGTGTGAGTAATTAATGACAGAATTTTAATTTTTGGGTGAACTGTCCCTTTAAAATGTCTACTTTTATGTTCTACAAATAAAAGAAAGGCATGCAGGTTTGCTTATTGCAGCAGCCAGTTCTTTTCAATTGGAGTAATTAAAGCATAATAGGGATTTACTGCGACATTAAAGGTGGCATATTAAAACAATAAGCAATAAGCTTTAAGAGAGACGGGGTGAAAAATAATTATCCTAATCCTTTGTCTTTGATGGCACCTCACACAAGACAGTGAGACAAAAAGCCATGTGACTTGATTTCCATTGCAAATTCCAAAAATCTTCTCCCATTGGCCGGACATGCTGACATGCTTAAAGGGATAGTTCCTAAAACTTTAAATGTATTTCAAAACCTGTATGACTGACTTTCTTCTGTCATTCAGTGAACGTCAGTGGAGTCTTAAACAACCTCATTGGTTTAACATCCGAGTGATTGCACACTTCACCTTGAAGCCAATATGTACTTATCTAAACCCCTGCAGTGTGAGTGAGAAGGACAAACAGAAAGATGGAGTTATTTGTGTGAACTGAAGACACCTGGCTTAACCCAGATGTTCTCCAGCAAAACGTGCATGAGATAAGAACCATTCCAACATTCCAGAAGCCTCCTGTCATTTTCCAAAAACTCTGTGTCATTCCTCCTGTCTCCATGTGGTTTTGCTCAAAGCTGGATCCCACAGGAAATCTTTGCTCTGAATTAAACATGAGTCTGTTTATTACTCATCATAGACAGCCAATAAAGATAAAGAAGTTCAAGAAAGGTCTGAGATGCTTTTCACCCCACTCTTACCTTAGAAACTCTATGTATCCAGAAATCCCGGGGTTTGCTGGAAGACATACCCCTGACTCCATCCAGAATGAAACCGCTTCATCTGTCTGGGAAAAGGTCACCTGACCACCAGTTGGAGAGCCAAGACAGATGCCGCTGCCACACCAGATGATAGACAGGTGTCTATGTGTGTGAGTCAGCCAGGATTGATTAATTTATTCATTTCTTTCAATCTGATGATGATGATGGCTGGATGTTTTTAATTGAATTAGAGATGTTCAAAGAGAACTCACTCAATTTTGGAGTGCTTATCAGTTTAGAGCAGATCAAAGCAGATTTTCCTGTTTTAGGAATTACTGATTGACAATGTGTACCGTTTAATGTAGGTTATTTGACAGGCACATTCAAAGAGCAATAGAGAGAGACAGAACCATTTCCATTGAATTCGTTCCATCTCGCACCTGCTTACTTAAATTATGTAGAACCGTGAAGGTCTGCGATAAATTTGTTTGATTCGGTAATAATTGACACTTGATTCTTCGCTCGCTGACGGAGATTAAGTGGCTTTCTTTTTGTAAACACTTAAAGCGGTTTAAACCTGCAATTAAATGGGTTGGATTCAGGTCTCTGCGTAACGATCACAGTGGATAAAGATTAGCCCAGTACTATTATGCTTAATCAACAGCTTACCTAGCAGGGGTTTTTATTTATTTATTTTTTTCCCCCTTAAACCTTCTAAAGATCTGATGGGATATCTTTATATAATCTGAGACTAAAAATAACAGGAATAAAAGCTTATCCATGTTATTTTTGGGGGGGAGCTGGGAGCGGTTTACTTTCTAAAATCTTCTTTAGCAGCTTGGTTATTGAGTTTTACAAGGTCTTTTGATATATCTTGGTCTGATGTTAAAGGATGAGTTCACTTATTAGTTACTCACCCCCATGTCATCCAAGATGTTCATGTCTTTCTTTCTTCAGTCAAAAATAAATCAAGGACTTTTCTCCATATAATGGACTTCAGTGCAGCTTCAAAGGGCTCTACACAATCCCAATTGAAGAATAGGGGTCTTATCTAGCAAATCAGCCATTTTCTAAAAAAATCTACATTTTTATACTTCTTCTTTTTTTTTTTTAAAGATTTATTTTTTGCCTTTGTGCACTTATTATTATAGGACAGATCACAACTGACAGGAAGTGAAGTGGGAGAGAGAGAAGGGGGTAGGGTCGGGAAAGGCCCTCGAGCCGGGATTCAAACTCGGGACACCCGTAGCGCAATGGCGCTGTATGTTGGCACACTGCCCACAAGGCTATCGGCGCCGACATTTTTATACTTTTTTACCACAAATGCTCATCTTGCACTAGCTGGACTTTACTCATTACGTAATCATATTGAAAAGGTCACATGTGGTCAGTTCTTCT
The DNA here is from genome assembly GCA_033026305.1 of Cirrhinus molitorella. Lineage (NCBI taxonomy): Eukaryota > Metazoa > Chordata > Actinopteri > Cypriniformes > Cyprinidae > Cirrhinus > Cirrhinus molitorella. Next base: position 21,460,600 of record CM065122.1, on the reverse strand, counting down.
TCTTTACCTGTTTTTGTAAAGGGCGTTTGACTTTCTTTGCATGTTCACTTTGTAAACACTGGGTTCTTTCCACCATGCAAGATGAGCATTTGTGGTTAAAAAGTTTATGAATTTTTATTTCTTTAGAAACAGATATGTCTGTGATTGGCTAGAATGTTCAACACTGCAAAACAGAGCGCAAAATACACGTTGGATTCTGCGTGAGGCAGCTGCTTGTTTATTTAGTTATTAAAGTTGATTTTGCCAGTTCCTGCTTCCTTCCTCCTCAGATCCTCGAAGTCAATAGGGTCTAGTGTTTTGGAAGAAAAAAAGTTGAAAAATACTTCAAATATGTTCTTTTGTGTTCTGTAGGAGAAAGAAAGTCATACAGGTTTGGAATGATATAAGGGTGAGAAAACGATTACAAATTTTTCATTATTCGAGTAAACTTCTGAAATGTGAAATTTTGTTGTACAGGTTATATAGAGATGATATATCTCTTCATGAATCTGTCTGTGTATCCAGTTTCCCTGAATCCATTTCTTATTAGATTTCAATCTGAGCGTGATGTTTCCTTAAGATAACTAAAAGTCTTTTCCTTTGATAGCATAATAGCTTTCCTGGGCTTGTGGTGTGTATTCAGACAGGCAAAAATGAAAAGATCAGAGGCGACAGGTATCGGCACACAGGATGTAAGCAATTTTGTTTCGCCAGGATAGCTATCTGCAGCACACGCCTCCAATCTTCTGTAAGCAGCTACCTTAGAAGTGGTAAGTGGAGGGCTGCTTTAAAATCTTGGTGACCTGCTAGAGCGTTTATTGATTCAATAGATGTTTACTCATGGCTACAGAGATGCATGGTGCTCCACATGTGTTAGTTACACGTATATTGTGACCAAATGAGAGACGCATTGCTGTGCATTCATGATAAAAGCATTCATGCCTCTGGTTTGGAATAATAAATGCCAAAGGGAGATGGAGAGAGGAAGGTGTCGTTGTGGTATAATGAGTGATTTACAACAGATGCGCTAAGTACACCATCTCATCATTGGAATAACAATAACATTTAGCGGCATGAGGTTGCTTTGAGGCTCCGCTTCAGTCTAGATTAGATCTGAGCTAATGGATAAAGCGCAAGACATAATGTTTATTTTGATTTTATTGGCTGCTCTATGCTTTCAGTCATGGAATAAATTGTTAAAAAAAAAAAAAAAAAAAAAAAGACAGTGCACCACTATTGTATTTATTTATTATTATTATTATTTTTTTTTTTTTTATATTTATGAAAATGTGTGTATTAATTAATAATGCAAAATTATGTGAACACTAAAATATTAATTAATTAAGGTTTTACTTTATAATTATATATAATTCTGACTTAATAACTCACAGCTGCGTATATAAAGTTGCATTTCTGAGAAAAAAGTAACAATTGTGGGATATAAACACAATTCTGAAGGAAAACAGTCAGAATTGTGAGTTTATTAAGTCAATGCTGACTTAATATCTTACAATTGCATATATAAAATGCAATTCTGAGGGGAAAAAGTCTGAATTGTGACTTTTTCTTGCAAATGCGAGTTTATATATCACAATTCTGACTTTTTTGTCAGAATTGTGAGACATAAACTTGCAATTGTGAGTTTTAAAGTCCAGTTTTGAAAAAAAAAAAAAAAAGATGATCTCACAAAATTCAGATTTAACTCGCAATTGTGTATATAAAGTTGCAATTCAGAGAAAAAACAATCTACAATTGCAGATAACTTGCAATTCTATTGCAGACTTGCAATTCTAAGAGAATTATATCTTTCAATTATGACTTTTTTTCATCTGAATTGTGTGAGATAAACTTGCAATTGTGAGTTGTAAAGTCCAGTTTTGAGGGTGTTTTCAGAATTGCTAGTTTATCTCACAACTCTGGCTTAATAACTCACAAATCAGTATATAAAGTCACAGTGACAATTGAGACAATTTTTCCTCACAGTGAGTTTATATCTTGCAATTCTGACTTTATTTCTCAGAATTGCGAGTTTGTATCATGCAATTATTCAGGGCTCACAAAATCGCTAGCCCGACTTCACGGGGCTATTGTGTTTTCCAGTCGGGCTACCAAAATGTCCTGCCCGACGGACTATCTTAAAGTAAAGGTGCTGCTTTATGTACAGCCGTTTCTATGGAAACTGTAATATTTCAGCACTCTTAAAGCGCCACCTCATGGCAGAGAATGAATTTGCATTTCCAATAATTTTTTCAGCTGTTTATGGTCAGATTATTGCAAATATCGACCTATGTTTTTATGCAGCAGACACATAGAGTTGTAAATGTGAAAGAAGTTAATGTGGCTTCTAAAAATCTAAAAAATTAAGACAGTAATATGGTATAAAGGCTAAAATGCAGTTGTATAACGTATTTGGTTTTTGTGAAAGCCTGTATCTGAACTGTAAATTATAATTTCATGGCTTAATATGCTAGCGTACAGTGTCCAACCCCACTCATACTGTGTTCATTTTACTTGTGCAGCTCTTAAAAAGGGTCATGAATTGCCTTAAATTAATATTTAAAAATTCTGCAGATACCCTGTAAATAAAATTCCTTTGATATTTGTGTATTGAAAATATTTTTGATTGACATTTAGACTCCTATCTGATTTTCTATATATTTTTAAAAAAGGTATTTTTTTAATTTGGGCTAGTTAAATTATTTTCAGGCTACCAAAATCTAAAGAGTATATGCCCGAAGGGCATATAAAAAGTCAGATTTGTAAGAACTCATAATTGTTAAAATTGTGGCGGAAACTAGCTTCCATAGCTTCTCAGAAGTTCTCACTTAATTTTTTCTCTCCAAAATTGTGGGTTAATTATGCTGACCAGATGTCCCGTTTTTTCCGGGATAGTCCCGTATTTCAACTCTTTTTTTTCTTTTTTTTTTTGCGTCCCGACTTAATTTGAAAAAATAAAATCATGTTTTGTCCTGTACTTTAAAATTTCTTTACAACTGGGCGACCAGAGCGAGTATAGTGTTCTGTCACGGGAGAACAGCATAATCAAAGGTAACTCTGCTGGTCATAGAACAACATTACTATCCAGTCAATATTTGTTATCGATTAACTTGCAGTTAGTGAAGGTGGGAGAATCACGCTGAATGACAACATAAGTGCTCTTTCGGGGTTAGATACACACACAGTTGTCAAAATGTCCAACGTGTGGAGTATTTAACGTAAACACAGTCGGTTATGTCTTAGGTGAACTTAAACAGGTGGGTGAAAACCGGATGTGTGTCAGTATATTACAGTCATTCATTAAAGAGACAGCAGCCTAATTAAATACCTGTCTGTCTCACTAATGTTAATCAAACAACAAAAGATGTTAAATAATGTTAAATAAACCTACTGTGATAAACTAGAAAAACGTCTCGGTTACGAAGGTAACCCTCGTTCCCCGAAGGAGGGAACGGAGACGTTACGTCAATGACGTAATATTGGGGGATCGGCAACGAGACCCTATCACCTCTGAGCTAAAGAGAAAAAGCCAATGAACATTGGCGAGTGGAATTTGCATGCCGCGCCACTCCCCCGGACATACGGGTATATAAGATGGCGGCGTGCATCCACTCATTCAGATTTGCTGAGGAGCCGAGCCGCAACCCGGCTTCAGCGCAGTCCAGGATTGTGGCAAGAGGACGTAACGTCTCCGTTCCCTCCTTCGGGGAACGAGGGTTACCTTCGTAACCGAGACGTTCCCCCTCAGTCGTTCTCTACGACGTTACGTCAATGACGTAATATTGGGGACCTCTGGAAAACGCCACAATCCTGAACTGCGTTACGCAGCCGAGACCCAATGCCGGCAGGCAAGCGTGTCGGAACAAAGGGCTCAATGCGTAACCGTCCCAACGCCCTGTAGACCACGTGGTGGCCCACCAGGGGTGCCAAGTTTTGAAGCAGCCGTTGGGGGGCGGAGCACAATGACGGTTAAGTCATGTGGAAGCTTTAGAAGTAAGTCTAACTAGACTGGGGAAACACGGAGGGTTCCGTGGAGATACTGAGACATGATGCCACAACCGGAGGGGGGTGAAGGAGGCCCCGCTCCGGAGCACAGTATGGACTACTCCGTCTAGTCCAGTACTGCGGGGCAAGGAGGACCCAGAGTTCAACCATGGGAACAACTGGGAGAATAGCGCACGGATCCAAGAGGAGTGGCGCAGCAAGCCGACACCTGAGCCGTCCTCCCGCAAATTACCTGATGTTACCCAACACACGGGAGGACACTGGCTCAACGCGGAGGTTGTAGAACCGCGCAAAGGTATTGGGTGTCGCCCAGCCCGCAGCTCTACAGATGTCTGCTAGAGAGGCGCCGTGCGCCAGCGCATAGGAGGAGGCCACACTCCGGGTGGAGTGGGCTCTCACTCCCAGGGGGCACGGCTCACCTTGGGCTTCGTACGCCAAGGTGATGGCATCAGCTACCCAGTGGGCCAACCTCTGTTTGGAGACAGCATTCCCCTTCTGCTGTCCCCCGAAGCAGACAAAGAGCTGCTCGGAGCGTCTGAAGCTCCGGGTGCGGTCCACATAGACGTGCAGGGCACGGACGGGACACAGCAACTCCAAGGCCGGGTCTGCCTCCTCCTGGGGCAGAGCTTGCAGGTTCACCACCTGATCTCGAAAGGGAGTGGTGGGAACCTTGGGCACGTAGCCGGGCCGGGGTCTCAGGATAACGTGAGAGTTACCTGGCCCGAACTCTAAGCACTCATCGCTGACCGAAAATGCGTGTAGGTCCCCTACCCTCTTGATGGAGGCCAGCGCAGCCAGGAGCGAAGTCTTGAGCGTCAAGAACTTCAGCTCAACTGAACTGAGCGGCTCGAAGGGAGCTCCCCGAAGGCCCTGGAGGACCACGGAGAGATCCCAAGAGGGTACGAGGTGCGATCTAGGAGGGTTAATCCTTCTCGCACCTCTGAGGAACCTGACGATCAGGTGATGCTTCCCTAGGGATGAACCATCCACTGCATCGTGATATGCCGCAATCGCTGCGACATACACTTTCAAAGTGGAGGGGGACAGTCTCCGCTCCAACTTCTCTTGCAGGAAGGAAAGCACCACTCCGACCGAGCATTTCCGTGGGTCCTCTCGGCGAGAGGAACACCAGTCAACGAACAGACCCCACCTCAGGGCGTAGGCCTGCCTCGTAGAGGGGGCTCTAGCCTGAGTGATAGTGTCTATCACGGCCTGGGGGAGGCCAGTGAGGTCCTCCGAGTCCCGTCCAGAAGCCACACGTGTAGGTTCCAAAGATCGGGACGCGGGTGCCAAATCGTGCCGTCCCCCTGAGAAAGAAGGTCCTTCCTCAGGGGAATCTTCCAGGGAGGGACTGTCGCGAGGAGCATGAGGTCGGCGAACCAGGTCCAGGTGGGCCAAAACGGCGCAACCAACAGGAACTGCTCCTCGTCCTCCCTGATCTTGCACAGGGTCTGTGCAAGGAGGCTCACTGGGGGAAAGGCGTACTTGCGGAGACCCCGAGGCCAGCTGTGTGCCAGAGCGTCCCTGCCGAGGGGGGCCTGAGTCAGGGAGAAAAAGAGCTGGCAGTGGGAGGACTCTGGGGAAGCAAACAGGTCCACCTGAGCTTCCCCGAATCGACTCCAAATTAGCTGAACCGTCTGGGGGTGGAGTCGCCATTCTCCAGGAAGGGTGAGCTGTCGTGAGAGCACGTCGGCTGCACGATTCAGCTCTCCTGGAACATGAACGGCCCGCAGCGATTTGAGCCGCGTCTGACTCCAGAGGAGGAGATGGCGGGCGAGTTGCGACAGACGACGGGAGCGCAGACCACCCTGATGGTTGATGTACGCTACGGTCGCTGTGTTGTCCGTACGGACAAGCACGTGCTTGTGGCGCAGCAGCGGAAGAAACCGCCGGAGCGCCAGAAACACGGCCAGCAACTCGAGGCAATTGATATGCCACTGCAGTCGAGGTCCTGTCCAGGAGCCCGAGGCTGACTGCCCGTTGCACACAGCACCCCAGCCCGTCGTGGAGGCATCTGTGTTGACCACAACATGCCTGGACACCTGTCCTAGGGGCACTCCTGCCCGGAGGAAAACAGGGTCCGACCACGGGCTGAACAGGCGGCGACATTCCGGAGTAACGCCCACCCGGAATGTGCCGCGGTGCCATGACCATCTCGGGACTCGGTCGTGTAGCCAGCGCTGAAGCGGTCTCATATGAAGCAGCCCGAGCGGCGTAACTGCGGCTGCGGCTGTCATATGCCCCAGGAGCCTCTGAAAATCTTTGAGAGGGACCGCTGTCTTGTGCCTGAAAGCCTTCAGGGAGTTCAGCACTGACTGGACGCGCTCGTTGGTGAGGCGTGCTGTCATGGTGACCGAGTCCAGCTCCATACCGAGAAAAGAGATGCTCTGCACAGGGGAGAGCTTGCTCTTCTCCCAGTTGACCCGAAGCCCCAAATGGCTGAGGTGCTGCAGCACCAGGTCCCTGTGTTCGCACAACACATCTCGCGAGTGAGCTAGAATCAGCCAGTCGTCGAGATAGTTGAGGATTCTGATGCCCTTCCGCCAAAGGGGGGACAGGGCACCCTCCGCGACTTTGGTAAAGACGCGGGGAGACAGGGACAGGCCAAATGGGAGGACTTTGTACTGATATGCCCGACCCTCGAAAGCAAACCGAAGAAACGGTCTGTGTCGAGGCAGAATCGAGACATGAAAGTACGCGTCCTTCAGGTCGATGGCTGCAAACCAATCCTGGTGTCGTACGCAAGACAGTATGCGTTTCGAGGTAAGCATCTTGAACGGCAGCCTGTGAAGGGACCGGTTCAACACTCGAAGATCCAGGATCGGTCGTAACCCACCCCCTTTCTTGGGCACGATGAAATAGGGACTGTAGAACCCTGATTTCATCTCGGCTGGAGGGACAGGCTCGATTGCGTCCTTCGCCAGGAGAACCGCAATCTCCGCCCGTAGAACAGAGGCATCCGTGTCCGAACGAACAGACGTGAAATGGACGCCTCTGAACTTGGGCGGTCGCCTCACGAACTGAATCGCGTAGCCGAGTCGTACCGTCCTGATCAACCACGGGGACGGGCTGGGAAGCGCTAACCAGGCTCCCAGTCGACGTGCCAGTGGGATCAACGGAGCAGTAACTGACGTGCCGGGGGTGGGGCAGCCGGGGGGGGAAAGGGGAAGGGGGCTCATCCCAGAAAGCGGGGCGTTCTGGAGAAGAGCTGAGCTGCACGGGGCAGCGCTTACCTTCCCTGGATCCCGCGCTGGCGAATTCAGGCTCCGAGTCCGAGTCCGAGGAGGCAGTGCGTCGCTCAGGAACGAAACTCGGGGCACTAGGCCCAGAGGTGAAGAAAATTGCTCTTTTTTTGAAAATTTGGGTACCACTGACCCGGAGGTCAGTGGCAGCAGCGATGTTGTCTGGTCCCGGCCCTCCCCCGGGGCTGGGGGGACTGATGGTGACGTCCCCCGAAGAGCAATCTCCCTCATCTCCGGGCAGCCCGTGTCAGGGCCGCTTCGCGGACTTGCGGGTGGTTTTAGCGGGCCGCTGAGTCTCGGGCTGCGCCGCCTTCCTGCGACTGGCTCTACGCCCGGGCTGAGAGGTCTTGGGCTCAGCTGGTGGTGCAGGGGGCGGAGCAGGAGCCGCAGCCGCAGGGGGGCGCCCTCGGCGACGAGCAGCCTGAGGCCTGGCACCCGGCGGCTTGCTGGCACTGCGCCGGGGCAGGATGTGGCTTATGGCCTCAGACTGCTTCTGGACCGCTGAGAACTGCTGGGCGAAGTCCTCAACGGTGTCGCCGAAGAGGCCGGCCTGGGAGACGGGTGCGTCGAGAAAGCGAGCTTTGTCGACGTCAGCCATCTGCGCCAGGTTCAGCCAGAGATGGCGCTCCTGGACTACCATTGTAGACATCACCTGACCGAGGGCCCGCGCCGTTACCTTCGTCGCCCGGAGGGCGAAGTCGGTAGCCGAACGCAGTTCCTGCATCATCCTTCGGTCAGAACTACCCTCGTGCAGTTCTTTTAGTGCTTTGGCCTGATAGACCTGCAAGGTGGCCATCGCATGCAGGGCTGAGGCAGCCTGGCCCGCCGCATTATAAGCCCTCGCAGCAAGCGCTGACGAGAGCCTACAAGCTTTGGACGGGAGACGCGGACGGTCCCGCCAGGTGGCGGCGTTTTGCGGGCACAGGTGCACCGCAACCGCACGCTCCACCTGAGGGACATCCACGTACCCCCTGGCTGCCCCGCCATCGAGGGTAGTGAGAAGGGAGGAGCCCTGACGTGTACGAGCCGAATAGGGGGCTTTCCACGTCTTGGTGAGCTCCTCATGCACCTCGGGAAAGAAAGGCACTGGGGCGGAGCGAGGTGTGGCGACGTCGCTACTCGCGCCCAGATACCAATCGTCGAGCCGCGAGCGTTCGGGAGAAGGCGCTTTAGACACCTCCAACCCGATACTCGCGGCTGCCCGACGGAGCATGGCCGCCAGTTCTGCGTCCGCCTCCGACTGAGCAGCCGCCGCAGCGGGGGGCTGCCCAGTAGAAGCTTCAGCATCAGCAGGCGTAAGCCCCTCCTCTGATGCAGTGATGGACATCCTATCATCCTCTGGAGCGCCAAAGGTAACACTGGGTCCAGCTGGTGGACGAGTGCTGAGCTTTGGCAGCTCCACGGGACCACGCTTTGAGGGACCGGACTTCCGCGGGGGCTGACCCGACGGAACGTTCGGTACTGTCACCCTCAGATCACCTTCACCTCTAACCAATGCAGCCGAGGAGCCGGGACGGCCCGCCGAACTGGAAGGGGTAGAGGATGAAGGGCGCCATCTCGCGAACGAGAGGCGCGATCTTAGCGTGGCCATGGACATGCGCTCACAGTGAGTGCACGATCCATCCACAAACGCCGCCTCAGCGTGTTCTCGGCCCAGGCACGAGAGGCAGCGCTCGTGGCCGTCATTAGATGACAGAAAGCCACCACATCCAGCAGCACACGGTCGGACAGACATCCCGGAAGACGCTATCGACGACCGTGTAGAAAATTGCTCTTTTAGATCGGCGTGCCCCAGGGAACACCAGGAATCGCTGGTTGACACAGATGCCGGCAGCGCCGGTAACACGATCGAGCAGCAGGCAGGAACAGGAGCAGGAACAGGAACTCGTTCTTCTCCGTCTTTTTCTTGTTTCTTTCTCTCCAGAAAACAGCTCACAGGCGAGGCTCCGAAGCAGAAATCTGAATGAGTGGATGCACGCCGCCATCTTATATACCCGTATGTCCGGGGGAGTGGCGCGGCATGCAAATTCCACTCGCCAATGTTCATTGGCTTTTTCTCTTTAGCTCAGAGGTGATAGGGTCTCGTTGCCGATCCCCCAATATTACGTCATTGACGTAACGTCGTAGAGAACGACTGAGGGGGAACAAGTTTATTTTATTTTTAATTTGTATCTCCATCGTGTCGTATGGTTTGTAATTTTGCTTTTTTATTTTTATATAACAAAACAACTATGTGCATATGTATTTAGATATCATGAAATAAACTTTCACATATCATGGGTTTAATAATATTCAAGTCAGATGACAGATGTTGAATTGAAGGTCATTTTGGTGCTCCAACTGTCCAGGTTTTATAATCAAGTTCAAGTTGGCTTTGTGAAGTTCTCTGTGCTCGGTTTTTATGGAAACATAATCTTCAAGGTGGATATTGAAGTTTGCTGTTACTTTGTTGCAGTAGTTCTGTGTTGTTTGGACACAATTCTTCTTAGCGTTTGACAGTTCCTATAACTCACTTTCGATTTTCGCTCACTATTCTTTTTTGCTAATAAAGTCTTGCCATGTGTACACATTCATAATAATAAACACTGTTGTTCTTACCAAAAAAAAAAAAAAGACCAACACACATATTTTTGTTATTGAGTTTTTTTCTGAAGCTTTTGTGTTGTTCTGATTGTAATTGAGTTTGTGTATGCATATAAGCATTCAAAAGTCCATGTGATGCCTTCAAAGCTTCTGCTCAGCTTATCACAAGGAACATACACACTCATACACAGTCAAAACCCTTGAACTGCACTGAAGCACACTGTGATCTGTGCTAGTTGCACCGGGTGAGGTTATTTCCGGATGGTACCAGATGATTGTCAGAAGAGGATGTTAGTGAAATTCATTGTCATCTGTCACACCTGTGTGTGAAGAAACACTCGCCCACATATCAGTGTATTTATACACTCACTCTGAGTAAAAAGTATGCATATTACTCTAGCAAAGTTCACTTCAGCGAAGTATCAAGTTGTATAGGCAGCACTGAACTAAAGAACAGCTTTCAAGCACTCCTGCATATTCAGTCCTTGATATGCATGTTTTTTATGTTTTTATTTATTTATTTGTGATAGTAAAGATGAAATGTAGTAATAATAGCAACAATAAGTAACAGTACCAAACATATTAAATAACGTATTATTAGGTATTATTATTATAATTATTGTGTAAGCATTTGATTTAATACATTGGCACTGTTTTAGGTTGTGCAATGCAAAATTGGACAAAATAAATTGGGAAACCCTGGTTTAAGTTATTTGGGGTTTGTAGTGGAATGTCATTTCTGATCTTAACCCAACTGACTTCAATTTAATTAGGCTTGGCAGTCCAAAAATATGAGTGAGCATACCTCATGGTTTCATGGTTAACCCCTCTTTTAGACAGTAGCACTCTCACACACTTACACACACTGTTCTACACTAGAGGAAGGATTACTGGAGTGTGGGTGAGATGAGGTGATTTATTTTGGAGTACTCTTGGGTGTCAGTTTTGATTGAGAACCAGTGGAGGAGATCAGATGAGAGCGAGAGAGAAACGCCACAGAACAGACAGCGAGTTTTCATCATCCTCATACCCACATCCAAGTGTCTTTTTTTTTCAATCCCATAGTTCTATAGTCATATAAACATATATAATGCAGACGCACACACATACTGTACACACAGATTCATTTATACATATTTAAAAAGACTATTGAAACCATTTTTTTTTTTTTTTAATGCAAAGGCACCGCTCTGATATACAGCATTAAATTTACATAAAATATAACGTGATGAGATTTTGCCCTCAGCCAAATCTATTTGCTATGGAACAAATAACATTAATGAGACCAAAGACTGTCTGTAAGATTTACCCCAAATGACTCGTCTCTCATGTTTAACCACTATAGAGACATCAGAGCCAGTGGCAAACTCCAGATCTCGCTGAGGTAAGGCTGCTCTCAGCGGGTTCATGAGTGCTGAGCGGCTGCTGATGCCCTGCAGCTCACATCTTTGAAAACGTTGAAGCTAATTTTCAAATAGACGTTATTTATTAACAAATGGCATACACACTAAAAATAAAGTTGCTTTAAAAGGTTCTTCACAGCGATGCCATAGAAGAACCATTTTTGGTTCCACCATTCAGTCAAAGGTTCTAAAAAAAACACATCTCTTTCTTACCTTTTTATAATCCAAAGAATCTTTTGTGAAACAGAAATGTTAAAGGTTCTTTATGGAACCATTCAGACAAAAAAGGTTCTTCTGTGGCATTGTGAAGCACTTTTATTTTTAGGAGTGTATTTGATATCTAAACAAGTACATTCTTGGCTAAAAACTCTTAAAACTATATATTGTGAAGCAAAAACAGTATTGTTAGTAAAATTATAGTTATATCTCATGTTTAACCAATATAGAGACACCAGAGTCAGCGGCAAATTCCAAAAGATCTTGCTGAGGTAAGGCTGCTCTCAGTGGGTTCATGAGTGCTGAACGGCCGCTGGTGCCCTGGAGCTCACATCTTTAAAAACATCTAAGCAAATTTCCAAATAGACGTTATCTTTATTAACAAGCCACATATTTGATGTCAAATATTTAAACAAATAAATTGTCACCTAAAAACAAACAAACAAACAAACTTCAAAAGCTACATTCTGTGACGCCAAAATTAGTAAGGCTGGGTATTGATTCAGATGTTCCAATTCGATTTGCAAGCTCTCATTTTGATTCAATTCAGTTTTTTTTTTATATATTCAGAGAATATAATTTAAATACACATGCTATTAATATTAAGAGCCACAGGTCTGTATTTTAAACCGGTTCTTTTTTTGTATAGGATTTTTTTTTTTTTTTTTTTTTTTTAAATGATAGGGCCCTATAAAATGTACATCTTAATTTTTCTGGTAATCAGATGAAGGCATAAAATATTAATATATCCTGAGAAGTTTTTTTGGGCCAAACAAAGTGCTGTACAACACAACTGTAAAAAATAAAAATAAAACAAATGTGAATTAAACTTTTATTTTGACGGGTTGCTGTGAAGAACTTGCAGCTGTATGATATGACGGTAGTTTTCTCAAATTTAACAGTAAAATGCTAATGAAGTGACTATCAGAGCAGCTGAAGATGATATTGTGTTCATATTGTCATATAGAGAAACGGCAGAAGCTGAAAACAGCAAACGTCATCCACGGTTTATGTGTGTAGTAAACAAAACAGTGTTGCACACCATCTGCCATTCATTCATTCATTGCGGAAATGTCACCTTTATGTGTGACGTCAAATGCTTCTGCAGATTTGTAGTATCATAAAGTTTTTTTCCTGAGCATTGCAAATCTTGCATATTGCTTTGTTCTTGGTTCTTGTCAATAGTATCTCTGCCATAAGCACTGAATGAATGGCAAGCTTTCTGTTGTATTTGCGCAGGGCAAATAAGAGGGTGACATCTAGTGGAGAAGACCAATGATAAGATTCACATTAATCAGATCTCGTTTTAAATGTTTGCTGAAATAAATACCAGACAAGATACCGGCTTTTGAGAATTGATATGTAAAATTGACACATTTAAAAAATAAATAAATAAATATATTTATTTATATATAATATAAATATAATATATATTTTTTTGCCCAGCCCAAATTATTAGCAGTTTATGGATATATCTCATGTTCAACCACTAGAAACATCAGAGCCAGTGGCGAGTTTCAGATCTGGCTGAGGTAAGGCTGATCTCGAAGGGTTTGAGCACTGAAAGCCCTCTGATGCCCTGGAGCTTACATCTCCGAAAAAGTTGAAGCAAATTTTCAAATAGATGTTATTTTCATTAACAAAGCATATATTTGAAGTCTAAACAAGTCAATTCTAGCTTAAAAAAAAACTCTTAAAACTTTATTCAGTGACACAAATACATCATTATTAAATATATAAAATTATGTATTCATAACACTCGCTGTGAGAAATACTGCAAGGGGAGTAATACAAATGGTGAAGCGTTTAAAGTTCTGATATCACTAGAATATCGCACATCTCTCAACCAATCAGATTCAAGGACCAGAAAGAACTGTTGTTTCTAGATAGATAGATAGATAGATAGATAGATAGAAGAGAGAAGTTCTAGAGCTGAGTGATGAAACAAACCACAACGTTCCTAACCTGTTAGTTGGTCTCAGGCAATTGACCACACAGACAGGACTGTCTCACTCACAGTCTCAACCAGTGAGAAGAAACCAGTCTGTGACAGAAATATGTGACATACGTTCGGTCTGTGGTTTTTGTGACAGACCATAATGATGTGTCTTTTTCCCCCCATACCAACAGAGACAGTGGAACTGGTTGACACTTCTGCATAATAGGAGTAATTAACTGCTGATTACTGCACAGAGTAAATATGTGCCACACACTGAGATGAGCAGATTTCTCACGGTTTCATAAATACTAGATCCACATTGTGGCTGCATCCCTGTCCACAAACGATCAGTTCTTTCAGGTTTATATTATTTCAGGTTATATTACGTTGAAATGAGAATGCCCAGGGTGCCTGGTAGATTTTTGTAGTATGCAGTGCTACAGACTGTAAAAATACACTGCTGTTCAATAGTTTGGGATCAGTAAGATTTTTAATGTTTTTTAAAAATGTTTTTATGCTCATCAAGGCTTGATCAAAAATACAGAAAAAAGTAATATTGTGAAATATTATTGCAATTTAAAATAATGTTTTTCTATCTTAATGTACTTAAAAATATTATTTATTTATGTGATTAAAGAAGCTAATTTTTTTTCAGTCGTTACTCCAGTATTCAGTGTCACATGATCCTTCAGAAATCATTCTAATATGCTGATTAAACACTGCTGTTCAAATGTTTGGGGTCAGTACATTTTTAGTAAAGATATAGTAACATTGATAGTAACGACTTATATTGTTAGAAAATGTGTCTAATTAAAATAAATGCTGTTATTTTTGACTTTTTATTCATCAAAGAATTCTGAAAAAAGTATCAAAGGTTCCAAAAAATATTAAGCAGCACAACTGTTGCCAACACTGATAATAAATCAGCATATTAGAATGATTTCTGAAGGATCATGTGACACTAAAGACCAGAGTAATGATGCTAAAATAATATTTCACTTATTTTTGATCAAATAAATGCAGCCTTGATGAGCAGAAGAGATTCCTTTAAACAGGTATTTAAAATCTTATCGATCCTTTTTTTTGACAGCAGTGTATATAAATTAATTTTGTTCTCTTTTTAGAATAATTATTTGTTTTAAACAACTAAAATATACATGTATGAATAAACATTTAGAATAACAGAATATACCGTATGACATTGTCAATAATAATAATTTTAAATATTCTGTTTTTATAGATGTTTATTTATACATGTATATTTTAATTGTTAATTTTGTTCATGTTTGTATTTTTTATAAAAGTAATAATAATAGTAATCATCATCATCATCATCATCATGTTATTATTACATTGTTTTTATTATTAATAGATAGATATATAGATTTTTTTTAAGTAAATTAATTAAGCTCTATGGTAATGCTTAAAGGCTTGTAGTATACATCAAGAGAGTCTGTGGAATCTAGATGCCAATTTCTGACAGTTTGATTTTTCACTGGTGTCTTACTGCATATTAGATTGATTAGTGTTTAGCAGAAACATTCAAATTGAGACCCAGCCTACGTCTTTATCATGCTTATGAAAGGTTAGGGAGTAAGGGAGGGAAATTCCAGTCATTTTCAGTTTCAGAAACTGATTGAAGAACCCCAAAGTTTTCTGTCAACATCCTCCTCACTCTCTGCTGTCTCTAATCTCATCCGTAATGTATTTCAGTCAGTTAGTAAATATGGATGAAACAATGCAGCATTTGAAACTGATCCGTGGAGAGACCGGAGACAGGGACTGTTGAGTCGTAACAGCGCTAATTAAATCCAGCTAGTTTTCTGCCATTTTTAAGAGATGAATCCCCAAGTGTTGTCCAATTTTCCAGCGTTTGCGCATAACTCAGCACTCATAAATTATTTCGACACTTGAACACTCGAGACTCCAAACAAATGACGATACTGGCACTTCTCTTCTGTGATTTTTCGAGCAGTGACACAAATCAGCGGACTGAAAGCATTATGAGTGTCTCTGATCAAACATTACACGGCTGTCATACACACAATGCCTGCGCATACTCGTACAGTAAGCACAAAGTTGTCTTTTTTTTTTTTTTGATTTACAGGAAGGGATGACTTCATGAGGAGTCAGGATTAGGAGGGCTGACTTTGATATATGAAGCTTTCCAGTTGCTGTCATTGGTCATTCAAACGCATGCAGATTGCCAGAAACGGCACGACTCAAGGCAGCGTGGGATATTTTTTAATGCTTTATCTCAGCAGTGTGCCTACACAGTCGATAAAGGGATGCTTGCGGCGGTGGAACAGATAGAGAGAGAGCGAGTGAGAGGAGAACATAAATGAATGAGTGCACAGTTGTGAAGGCCCTTAGTAATGGCTGATATATAACAGGGATAGTTTCCTTGGGGCGGTTTGAGGTCTCCAGGAATCAAAACCTTAGTCAGAGGGACATCATCCATGGTAAAATTAGAACGTGTTGCCTAAACCCCCTCAGCTGCTTTGTATTTAAAGAAGGAGTTAGCATCTGTACATGCAAGTATTTATAGATTTACTAAAAAAATACTGTGGTATCAGGTTTTAATACAATAGTACTTTGATTTGCATTATATCACTAACATTCCCACTGGAGACATTTTGGTCCTAAAAAAGAGTTGCAAATCATGGTACATTTCCAAACAAAAATGTAATGGTATGTGATAGAGGTCGACCGTTGTATCAGTTTTGGCGATTAATCGGCACTGATAGTTGATCGGCGGAAATAGGTTATCTGCAAAAATTCATGCCGATTTTCAGAGTTGGGTCACATCCTACCCTCTATCTATCCATCCTTCCCTCTATCCTTTCGTCTATGCCTCCATCCATCCATCCATCCCTTCCTTTCTCATTACATCCATCTCTCCCACTATCCATCATCCCTCCCTCCCTCTCTCCCTCCCTCCCTCTGGCTTTCAATCTCTTCCTCCCTCCATCCCTCCCCTTTTCCATCCATTCCTCCCTCCCTCCCTCCATCCATCCATCCATCCATCCATCACTTCCTCCATATCATCTCTCTCCCCCTGCCTCTATCATCCCTCAATCTTTTCATCCCTTCCTCCCTCCCTCCCTTTCTCTATCCCTCCCCTTTTCCATCCCTCCCTCCCTCCATCCGTCCATCCATCCATCCATCCATCCATCACTTCCTCCATATCATCTCTCTCACCCTCCCTCTCTCTCATCCCTCCGTCTTTTCATCCTTTCTCCCTCAATTTCTCTATCCATCCATCCCTTCCTCCCTCTATCATCCATCCCTCCTTCCCTCCATCCATCTATCAATCATCCATCCATCCATCCATCCATCCATCCATCCATCCATCCATCATTTCCTCCATATTATCTCTCTCCCCCACCCTCTATATCTCATCCCTCTCTTTTCATCCCTTCCTCCCTCCCTCCATTTCTCTATCATCACTTCCGCCCTCCATCCCTCCCCTTTTCCCTCCCTCCCTCTCTCCCTCCATCCCTCCCTCCATCCATCCATCCATCCATCAATCCATCCATCCATCGCTTCCTCCATATCATATCTCTCCCCTCCCTCTATCTCTCATCCCTCTGTCTTTTCATCCTTTCTCCCTCCATTTCTCTATCCATCCATCCATCCCTTCCTCCCTCTATCCATCCATCCCTCCTTCCCTCCATCCATCCATCCTTCCCTGCACCCATCCATCCATCACTTCCTCCATATCATCTCTCTCCCCCTCCCTCTATCTCTCATCCCTCTGTCTTTTCATCCCTTTCTCCCTCGCTCCATTTCTATATCCATCACTTCCTCCCTCCATCCCTCCTCTTTTCCATCCCTTCCTCCCTCCCTCCTTCCATCATCCATCCATCCATCCATCCATCCATCCATCACTTCCTCCATATCATCTCTCTCCCCCTCCCTCTATCTCTCATCCCTCCATCTTTTCATCCTTTCTCCCTCCATTTCTCTATCCATCCATCCATCCATCCCTTCCTCCCTCTATCCATCCATCCCTCCTTCCCTCCATCCATCTATCAATCATCCATCCATCCATCCATCCATCCATCCATCCATCCATCTCATCCATTCCTCCCTCTCTCCCATCCATCCCTTTCTCCTGCCCTTTAACTTTCTGTGGGCGTGGCTAATTGCACAACCCTGAATGTTAAACAAAATAAACAGGATGTGACATTTGCAACAGCCATATGTTTCCCCTATCAGTCTCTTCTGGGTTCAAGTCAAACCACTAGCCACAAACTAGGAGCCATTTTGGCTCCAGCAGCCCTACGCTCATCATTTTAGGTGGAAAATATAACCCAAAGTATGCAGGGGTCAACCAGAAACATGTTAATAGTCACTTAGCATCCAGCAAACCTCATTCACACAGATGCACAGATGACTTTAACAGCTTGCCAATATTTAAAGAAACTGTCGTTGTGGGTTCAGCTAGTCTCTTGTTGTTCACCACACACTCACTTTCCTACTGTATTTTGCCCTCTCTCTGTTTTCCCTTAATCTCACAGGTAGAGAGAGAGAGAGAGAGAGAGAGAGAGAATGAGAGGGACATAATGGGGGCACTAAACAGCAAGTGCTCAAGATACCTAACCTTGCAACAAGCGTTTTGTCAAATCTGACAAACAGAAACTCCCAAGACAACTCTTTTAGCTTCCATTCACAGCGGCATGAATTGCTCATAAATGTTCTGCTGTATTATGTTAGGTCAGAGCGTTGTGCATAAAGATTTAGGCTGGAAACTGGAAGGCTGCATGTTTGGAGCCCAAAAAAGACAATGCACTGTTGAGCTTTTAACCAAGACACTTTATGCCACATATCTGTCTGGTGTTTGAATTTTGTTGATGGAAAGGCCTTTGTCATCCAAGATGTTCATGTCTTTCTTTCTTTAGTCGAAGAGACATTAAGGTTTTTGAAGAAAATATTCTAGGATTTTTCTCTGTATAGTGGATCGCAGAGCTAGTGCAAGATGACCATTTGTGGTTAAAAGGTATATACATTTTAAGTTTTTTATTTTTATTTTTATTTATTTTTTTATTTTTTTCAGGAAATGACAGATTGTTTAAATCTAGATAAGACCCTTGTTATTTTGCTGGGGTCATGTGGAGCCCTTTGAAGCTGCACTGAAACTGCAATTTGGACCTTCAACCCTAAGTCCACTATATGAAAAACATCCTGGATTGTTTTTTTTTTTTCTCAAAAACCTTAAAAGACATGCAAACTTGAATGGCATAGAGGTAAATAATTTAGCAGGAAATTTTTATTCTGGAGTGTACTAATCCTTTAATTCTGATTCATTGTGCCATAATGTCCATTTACTTAAATAATATACATAATATACTAATAATATACATTTTTAAAATCAACAGGGCTCGAACTATGCAATTGAGTTGCTTTTTTTAATGAAAAATATCAAAATTGATTATCATAACAATAACACTTTGAACTCCCATAAAAGTGTGTATTTGGTGTGCTATAATTCGGTCTTATTGAATAATTCATTACAAGGACCAGCTCAAAAGAGTCAGTTGTTAGTGAAATGTTGATAATTCACATATGTATGGTAGGTTCATAACAGGAACTCTCGAAAAGATCCTCTTCTTTTTCTTTTAGTCAGTTCACTTGTTGTACACATAGTGGTAATAGTATTTAGAAGTTTCTTCATAAGCATTCAAATGCTATCAGGAAGATAACTGCGCCATCCCACAACAAGTGCTAATTATGCACAATAAACAGGAAATGAATTGGAAAAATTAGCTTTTTAATGAAGGCCTGTTTTGAACTAATAACTATCTGACTCCACCTGAGGCGGAGTGGGGGTGCATTATGGCAAACTTACCGAGGCATTGTTGTATTTCATAATTGCAGCATAATTAGAATGCAAGTGTGTTTTTTTCCTCTGTGGTCTGTGGATAATAGATATTATTTGAAGCATATTGCTGTATCATAGGGTGTAATTTCTTTTTAATTACAATACAGTGATTACATGTCAGACAAAATCACATTGTTGATTCATGGCAGGAGTTGATTTACGTGAGGAGAACCACACTGACAGCAACCCGCTGACACAAACACACACGTTCAGACACGTACACTTGCTCAACACATGTATAAAATGTACATGAGATTGATTTTGTAAGTACAGGCCGTCTGTAGTTTTCTATGTTAATCTAGACCTTTTGACATTTTTTAGGTCAATCGGTTTCCACTGAGGGATTTAAACATTTTAAACACTTTCTCAGATGTTAAAGTCATCATGGCATTGTATGATTGTAAGCTCGAGAAATCCCCCATCATGCACCTCTCTCATGCACCTTTTCATTTCCTGGAAACACTATCCCATCTGCCTCTCAAAACCGCAAAGGAGAGGATCATGGGAAAATATAAACCACTGAAAAACAAACTGAGAGAACAGATTCAGCTTAAATTACTTGATTCTAGTTCCTCCACATGAATGCCAAAATCAGATGTTGTGTAAATGTGTAGGTATTACTGTTGACAGCCTGTTCCTGGCCTGTTTTTCAAACTATCACTTATAAGGTCATGGCTTCTCATAGTGATTTGAGAAACTGCTTGCTTTCCTTTTGTCGTTTATACTGACAAATGCTTCCAGCTTCTTTCCAACAGTGTAAAATTCCTTTCTGTTTGTCCTTTATTGTGTCTCTTAGATAGATATCATTCTCCCTTTTTTCTTTCTGTCTCCCACCCTTTATTGTCCACACTTTAATTTTGCACATTTTAAAATTTGGTATATCTTTTTATTTCTTTCTACTTTTTTCTTTGTAATACTTCAGCATTAATAGTTACAGTATCTCACAAAAGTGAGTACACCCCTCACATTTCAGCAACCATTTTAGTATATCTTCTCAAGGGACAATACTATAGAAATGAAACTTGGATATCTTTTAGAATAATCATTGTGCAGCTTGTATAGCAGTATAGATTTACTGTCCTCTGAAAATATCTCAACATACAGCTATTATTGTCAAAGTAGCTGGCAATAAAAGTGAGTACACATTAAGTGATAGCAGCATTATGTTGTTTAACCATGCAGAGCCATATGTTCTGTTCATCATGTTTATTGTTTTGTCTGCTTGACAGGATAATACAAAGTTGTGTATCTTGTATTAGAGCAGTTTAAATTTGGTGCTTTAAGTACAATTCTCTCATACTGACTACTGGATGTTCAACATGGAACATTATGGCAAATAACTTTCTGAGGATTTGAGAATTTGAATTGTTGCTCTCCACAAAAATAGCCAAGGCTATTAGAGGTTCAGTAACACCCTGAAACCAAGTTACGCTACAGTGGCCAGGGTGCAAGGGTCAATCAGCGAAGTTAAGTACTCATTCTGTGCGTCAGGTGCAGAACCTGGCTTTAAAACACAGATGCATGAGTGCTGCTAGCATTGCTTTAAAGATTGCAGAAGTAGAAGGTTAGCTTGTCAATGCTCAGACAATATGCCACATACTGCAACAAGTCGGTTTGCATGGGCATCGTCCCAGAATGAAGCCTCTTCTGAAGCTGGCTCGCAAGAAAGCCTGCAAACAGTTTGCTGAAGACAACCTGTCCAAGAGCATGATTTACTGGAATGGGATGTCCTGTGGTCTGATGAGACTAAGATAAACTTATTGGCTCAGATTGTGTCTAGCTTGTGTGGCAATGCCCTGGTGAGGAGTACTAAGAAAATTGTGTATTGCCTACAGTCTAGCATGATGGTCTGGGGCTGCATGAGTGCTGCTGGTACTGTGGAGCTGCAGCTCATTGAGGGAAACATAGATTCCATTATGTACTGTACATTCTGAAGCAGAACATGATGCTTTCCCTCCAGAAACAAGGCCAAACTGCAGTTTTCCAACATGATAACAAACCCAAACACACAACCAAGATGACAGCTGCCTTGCTGAGGAAGCTGAAGGTGATGGGATGGCCAAGTATGTCTCCAGATGTGAACCCTATTAAGCACCTATGGGGCACCCTCAAGCGGAAGGTGGAGAAGAACCATGTGTCTAACATCCAGCAGCTCCGTAATGTGATTATAGAGGAGTGGAAGAGGATCTCATCAACAACCTGTGCATCTCTGGTCAATTCCATGCCCAAGGCAGTGCCAAATAACAATGGTGCTAATGCAAAAAAATGACACTTTTGACAAGTTCACTTAGGGTGTACTCACTTTTGTTGCCAGCTATTTTGACAATAATGTCTGTATGCTGAGTAATTTTCAGGGAACATTAAATATATACTGCTATACAAGCTGCACATAGACTACTCTGAAATATATAGAAGTTTCATTTCTAAAGTATTGTCCCCTGAGAAGATGTTCTTAAATTGTTGCTGAAATGTGACGGGTGTACTCACTTTTGTGAGATACTGTATATAAGTTCCCTAATTTAATAAGAAAAAATAATGCACTATATTAATAATAGTATTACAGTTGGGGTCAAAGTTTACATACAGAATCTACAGAATGTTCATTTACCAAAATAAGAGGAATCATACAAAATGCATGTTATTTTTATTTAGTACTGACCAGAATAAGATACTTCACATAAATTTGCATATAGTCACACTAAATTTGCATATAGTCCACAAGAGAAAGTAATAGTTGAATTTATAAAAATGACCCCGTTCAAAAGTTTACATACACTTGACTGTTAATACTGTGTTGTTACCTGAATGATCAACAGCTGTTGTTTGTTTGTTTAGTGATTGAGTTCATCAGTCCATCAGCCACTGTCCGCTGCTCTTTAGAAAAGTCATTCAGGTCCCACAAATTATTTGGTTTTTGCACTTTTTTGAATGAAATTAAGATGTGTACATTTTTTCTTCCAGAAGATACTTATATGTTCCCCAGAAGACAAAATAAGTTACATTTACCCTGATCTTAAAATTCAAAAAAGTTTCCACCCTCCAGCTATTAATGCATCGTGTTTCCCTCTGAAGCATCAAGTGAGTGTTTGAACCTTCAGTAATAGTTGTATATGAGTCCCTCAGTTGTCCTCAGTGTCAAAAGATGGATCTCAAAATCATACACAACTATTGCTGGAAAGGGTTCAAATACACAAAAATGCTGAAAAACCAAATAATTTGTGGGACCTGAATGACTTTTCTAAAGAACAGTGGACAGTTTAACTGTTCAGGACAAACGAGGAACTCATGAACAACTAAGTAAGGGTGGGCATAACACCCACCCCTTATTATCTGCCTGAAAATTTTTTTTTTTTTTTTTTGATTCTGAACACATAAGATTTGTACGAAATTAGCCGTGTACAGGTCTTTTTGGGTTGAATTTGTAATCAGAATTTAAAGCAATAATCGGATTCCATGCTTGTGTTTTAAGTTTGTCATCTGTCTTCTGCTGCTTTCTTTCAATGACTCCTCTGTTGACTAACCGGGCCTACACAGGCTGCCCAAATCCGGCCTGGATTCCCAAGTCCTGCTGCGATGTAAATCAGGTCTCTTTTTTTTTTTTTGCCTGTCATGGATACAGGATAAGCTCGGCCCGCAGCTGCACAAGTTTTTACACGCTGCCCCGGTACACTCTTTATCTGTTCTCCCAGAGGTTACACACCTCCCTCTTTTTTTTTTTTGTCCAGCTCACATTCGCTCCAACTAGCATGCACTCTTTTGCCATATGATTCATGCTAGCTGCTATCTGGATAATCTCTCCCTCTCCTGCTCCCCTTCCCTCCCTCCACTCCTCTTTTCCTCCCTGCTCTGTGGAGTATCTCTTTGACAGAACCTGATATAAACAGCCTTTGATTAAGCTCTGTGAGACCCAAAACAGTAGGTAGACGTGGCCCGGGGACGGAAAAGGCCAAATGTTTGACTTTACAGTCAAAACACGCAGGATGTGGGGTTAATTGTGTGATGTTGGCTGATTGTGTGATATCATTTGTTCTAAGTTTTCCAATGTAAACTAACAGTGTAGCAGAAGGCCTGATCCGCGAGCTTGCTCTATGTTCTGGATGGTCGAGGTGCATCTAGCAGGGGATTTGCGATGTTTTTGTTTCAAGCTAGCTTGACGCTGTGCAACAACTGTCACCTGTCAACAACATCTGCGGTGAACAGCTTGCCTTCACCGGATGATTGAGTTTGGCCATACCTGCTGCCTCTGTCTCAAACTGTCGCTTCTCAAATCTGTTCACTCTTCATCAGTTTTAAGATTTTCGGTGAACCTTTTTAGGATCTTGGAGTTGTTGAGCACAACCTGAGTGATTTGGATGTAGATCAGCATCAGGGGTAATGCGTTACGAGCTAATATTTAGATAACGTATAAAAGTGGCGACTGAGGTGAAGTTAAAGTGATAGTTCACCCAAAAATGAAAATTCTGACATGAATTACTCACCCTCATGTAGTTCCAAACCTGTAAGACATTCATTCATTTTCGGAACACAAACAGTTCCACCCAAAACTCCTCTGTTTATGAAATTTTTGATGAAATCTAAAAGCTTTCTTAATAAATAAATGTATAGATAGATATAATAAATAAATGTATAAATAAATAAATAAAATGCCATAACAGGAAAAAAATAAAAAATAAAAAATAAATAAATAAATAAATATATATATATATATATATATATATATATATATATATATATAGTTTATTTGTAATAAAATTTAATCCTAAATTCATTTTTTTATTACCTTTATTCATTATTTTTTTCTCTGTTTTATTTTCTGCTTGACATTGGAAGTTTGGTATTTGCAAGTTTAGGGACCATCTGTAAAGTACATACGACATTGGTATATGCGTTTTGGTATACACCTTAAGTTTTTTTTTATATTTATTAAAATAAATAGTCAAATCTAAAGATTTCAAAATATTGCTAACAACAACAACAACAACAACAACAATAATAATAATAATTAAAAACCTGATTTTTTATATTATTATTTTATTTTTATATATATATATATACTACCAATAAAAGATCAGCAGGACTTGTAATGCATAGAAATAGAAAAATAGAAAATAGTTATTTTAAATTGAAATAATATTTCACAATATCACATTTTTTTCTGTATTTTTGATCAAATCAACACAGCCTTGATTAGCATAAGAAACATCTTTAAAACCATTAAAAAAAACTACTGATCCCAAACTTTTAAGTGGCAGTGTATGTGTTTATAACACAATTTATTCCTAATAGCAAAGCTGGATTTTCTGCAGCCATTACTCCAGTCTTTAGTGTCACATGATCCTTCAGAAATTATTCTGATATGCTGATTTGGTGCTCAAGAAATATTTCTAATTATTAAAATGTGACACTAATGACCAATAAATGCTGTAAAAGTATTGTTCATTATTCAAGTAACAATGTTCTGGATATGAAAACCCTGAAGATTTTTGATTGTTTATTATATTATATGGATTTATTATGATAATATATGTGAGAGATAATGTAGAGACAGCCAGTCATTATAACAAAATAAACTTGACACGATGATCAGAAGCCGACACGTATCATCAACCAAGTTTTGTATCATCCCAAATGGGTTTATTTTGCGATAATGACTGGCATTATCTGGCTTGCAAAGCTTTACCAAATAAATAAATGGACATGGAATATTGATTTGAGCTGAAATTATGTGTTATGTGAGAAGAGAGAATATGCGGAACACTGGCTGAGAGGATTGGTTACCAGGGACAACAGTCAAATATACAGTTTTGCGGTTGTAATACAAACATACGAATGCTGCGATGGACCAATCAGAGTCAAGTATTCCAGAAGGCTGTCACAAATAATTTGATTGCGCCCTCAGCTACCAGTAAGAGAGTAATACTCTCAGCTTTATATAACACTTTCACGTTGTTCAAATCTCTTCCACAGAATCCCCTAAATTTAGCATATAAAATCCCCAGAAATTCCATCTGGGCCTGCCCATCAGCATTGAAACATCTTGCCATGAAAGAAAGCTCTGTTTTTAAGTGGTGCACAAATTGAAAATAGAAGATGAATACTAAACGGGCCGCTGAGCCCAGCGATCAGGGATCAGTGCTGGTCTGTAACTTGTCTGACACTCTATGTGTGACTGGGTAATCCCTCAGAGTAATGAGGATTGTCTGTGAGTTTGTGTGTGTTGTAGCATTCACCTCCAGTGCTCAGCAGGGCTATTAAACCATCACATCCATCTCTGTAATGAGTGTGTTTGGGTTAATACCCATTAAACGGATTATCTGTGCGCGTGTGTGCGTGTCTGTGTAAGGAACATTACAAAAGATCAAGGGCAAGGTGTAAGAAGTTTCCTCAGAGTGACAACAGATGGAGATGCTACAGATAGTGAGAACGGAGTGGATTCAGTGAAGCAGCAATGTCAGCTATGCTACTACTTATGCTGCGTGTTTCCGCCAGGGTTTTGCTGAGTTTTCAAATTGAATTTAAAAAGTGATAAAAGTGATACAGAAGTCAAATGTAAATCTCATTACATTTAGACATATAGACATCTCCCTCCCCTTGATTCATTAATGCTTTTAAATGTATTTTAGTAATGTGTTTTCTCTATAAATTGCCCACAAACATCTTATACACATTAGCATTTAAAAGCAATTTTTAAGTCAATATATTTGAATTATATTAATAATTATAATAAATGTATTATATATAAAAGCAACATTTATAAGACATTAATGTGCACATGACACAACTGTACACACACTACTGTTTTTCATGTTGTTTTTCAAAGAAGTCTCAGACAAAGGCGGCATTTATAGTAAGCAAGTCAAATTTCTTCATAGGACATTTAAACAGCAACCCAATCCAAAGTAAAATAAAGTTTAATAAAGACAGAATAAAACAAAACGAAATGGGCAATGAAACAAAAAATTGAGTTTAAAATGCTAAGGAGTAGAAATACTTTTTCAACTTCGATTTAAAAATGGTAATAGAATGTGCAAGGCAGTTGTCCAGAGGCTGTCCACAGATGGGGAGCGGCAGCAGAAAAAAGCTCTCGCCCTTCGTTTTTAATGTGGCAATGAGGGACAGATAAAAGAACCCTGTCAGATGATCTTAAAAGTCTGGTAGATGACAAATGAGTAAGAAGGTCTTTAAGACTGGATGGAGCTTGATTTTTTAAAAGCTTTAAAAACACAACATTTTAAACCAGAAGCCAATGAAGCGAATCTAAAATTGGGGTGACATGGTCGCATTTCTTTGCCCCGGTCAACAGCCTTGCAGCTGCATTTTGTACCATCTGGAGGCATTTAAGCGATGACTGAGGAAGATCCAAATGCAGTGAATTACAATAATCTAAACGTGCAGTTATTAAAAGGATGAATAACCTTCTCCAAGTCTTGAAAAGACAAAACAGTTTAAAGGAATAGTTCACCCAAAAATTTCCCCATGATTTACTCACCCTCAAGGCATTCTAGGTGTATATGACTTTCTTCTTCCAGACTAACACAGTCGGAGTTGTTTTAAAATTGATCCTGGCTCTTCCAGCTTTATAATGGTGGTGGATAGTGGCTATTATTTTGAAGCTCCAAAAAGCACATATATCCATCGTAAAACTAATCCATATGCCTCCAGGGGGTTAGCATGCAAGCAGATCCATGAGTTTTTATAACACAAATATTTCTTTTTTTTTTTTTTTTCAAATTATAAACTCAAATCACTTACTTCTGTCAACAGCCGTATGCACGTTCATGAGAGTCGATTTCCTGGTCAGTGTAATGTTACTCCAGTTCAAACAAATAAGGCTGTGCAAAAAAATCAAGCTCTTCTTCTCTTATAGTGAAATCCGCTGACATTTTGAACTTCTCCTTTTCGTCTTTTAATTCATTACTGGCATTTAGTATTCTCGTTCGTTTATTCTCACCTGAGCTCATA
Organism: Cirrhinus molitorella; assembly: GCA_033026305.1. Lineage (NCBI taxonomy): Eukaryota > Metazoa > Chordata > Actinopteri > Cypriniformes > Cyprinidae > Cirrhinus > Cirrhinus molitorella. The sequence continues at coordinate 21,433,390 of CM065122.1, read as the reverse complement.
CATCATACATCAAGTCAGAGGTCAGGGAAAAAGCAAAACTCGTCTCTCTCATGAACGCATGTACACCGTTGCCGGAAGTCAGTGATTTGAGTTTATAATTTGAAAACCCATGGATCCGCTTCAGAAGACATGTGCTAACTCCCGGAGGTGTATGGGCTAGTTTTACGACGGATATATGAGCATTTTGGAGCTTCAAAATAATACCCACTATCCACCACCATTATAAAGCTTAGAAGAGTCAGGATAAATTTTAAAACAACTCTGACTGTGTTCGTCTGGAAGAAGAAAGTCCTATACACCTAGGATGGCTTGAGGATGAGTAAATCATGGGGTAATTTTCATTTTTGGGTGAACTATTCCTTTAAGTTTGGAAATAACTCACAGTTGATAAAAACAACAGAATTGATTTGTTTGGATAAACAATTCTGAGTCTAGGATAACACCAAGGTTTCTAACTTGGGAGGAAATTGAGAGGTTATTTGATAACTATTTCTTAAGCTCTGTTTACACTAGCGCACTATAGTTTTAAAATGGAAAACGATCCTCAACCAAACCACACTGGCGTTTTCACTGCGTTTTCATCTCCGTCCACACTGCACAACCAAAAACGCATGTCACGTGATTATTCATAATAAGCGTGATGCTATTGTTTACAAGGTCATCAAGGATATGCAGAGCGAATGTGGGTTCGTCTCCGTTTTGGTCTGTTCACACTAAATGCAATCCCAGAGTTTTCAAACTGAAACAGGGTCTGCAGCATTTTTGAAAGTCTTTTTTCTCAGTTTTACCAGAGTAGTGTAAACGATAGGTGTAACCATAGCACAAGTTATGCCTTTTAAAACGAAAATGCACTAGTGTAATCATAGCCTTAGGGTGTGTTCACACTTGTAGTTCGGTTTGTTTGGTTAATTTGGTCCGGACCAAAAAGGAAAATGATACATTTGGTCCTGGTCCGCTTGCCGTTCACACTGGTATTTTTGACAACGAACCAAAAGATACCGAACCTAAAGCCGATTGGTCAGGTTGAATGACGTATATTTCATGACAGAACTGATCTGTAATAGAGAATATATAGATCAGTGGACAGAACTCACCGAACACTCCAAACAAATGGAAAAGGTGATTTCGACTTAAAGTGGCGCTGTGGGTGTATGACATCAAAGTACCCATTCACTGATTGGTCTGATGATTGCCGCTTTAAGTCGGATTTACGCAATACCGTTTGCTGGACTAAACACGCAAATTTTTGTGTGCACATGTTTTATTTTCACTATCTACGAGCTCAAAAAGAGCTCATACAAGGTACTTTATCTTCTCGTTGCTCTGCGTTTGCCCTCTGCTCGTTTTGTTCGTTTGGATACACCGCTTGATCTCTTTGTGAAATTATGTCGCATAGCGTCACGTCTTGTCATTACTTCCTGTTTTTGGTTCGTTTACAATTATTTGGTCCGTATTGCATTCATATCTCATTCGAACCGCACCAGAGTTCATTTGGAAGCGGACCGAGACCTATCTTTTTAGCAGTCTCGGTCCGCTTGTTTGGTGCGCACCAGGATTCGGATTAGGGCTGGGCGATATATATCGATCGATATTATGCACATCTCGTCAGTAAAGCCGGTTCTTTGATTAGCGGTAAATCTCCATCACCTGTTTTCAAGTGGAGCGCCAGTTAATACACAGAGCCGTAGATCACTGACAAGCTATGCAGTATTGGGTTCAGTTTCGCGGGTAATCACTGGGGTAGCTTTTCATTGATCTATGGCTCTGTGTATTAACACAGTGGTGCTCCACTTGAAAACAGGTGATGGAGATTTACCGCTAATCAAAAAAACGGCTTTACTGACGAGATGCGCATGAATTTATTGATCGATATATATCGCCCAGCCCTACTTCGGATGGCAGCGTTCACACTTACTCAAACAAACTGCACTATCAGAGCAATCGCACCAGGGTTCGTTTTAATTGAACCAAACATGACAAGTGTGAACACACCCTTAATGTTCCAGATACATTCCAACAATGGTCGAATGGAATTGCTAGCTTTCATCAGTGGATACAGCTGTGTATTGCCAGCATATAACTAAAATGAAACATTGGCATTGTGCTTAATAATAATAATATCCTCCACTGGACTCATATGTAAGTTCAAAAGAAGCGGCCTCAGAATAGATCCCAGAGGTTCTCCACTAATAATAGGAGCAGAAGATGAAGAGAACTTACCTAATTCTACAGAAAAAAAGACCTGTATTTAATATATGAGCTGAACAATCATCCATCATTGTTTATCAAAAATACAGTGAAACAATAATACTGTGAAATATTATTACAATTTAAAATAACTATTTCCTATTTTATTATATTACTATTTATTATTATAACTATATATATATACATATATATTTTATATGATTTATTTCTGTAATGGCAAAGCAAAATTTTCAGCAGCTATTACTATTTTTCATTCTAATATGCTGAATTAGGACTGGGAAAAAAAAGTAATATTTTAGTTTTTCCATGATTGTACAATACATAATTTCCCTGAATGCTTTTATTTCCCATAATGCTGTAACTACTCGAATTCTTCTGTGACTGGGCTGAATTGCTTTGGTTTGAAATTTAGTAATTGCAATTCAACGTCCTGTGGGGCATCACCTTTTCTAATCAATTTCTGAAATGAAAAGCAATCAAATGTTACATTTTTAATGTTTCCCAACTGGTATGTTTATTTCAAATGATTTCTTATAGGTGCTGCACTATAAGTTTACACAATGTAAAAATAATCTATATGTACACTAACATTTAGTTCAGAAAGTTTCTTTCTCACGCACTTCTGTGCTGCTAACCCAAGCTCTCCCATTTTCTCTTGTCATATCCAACCATCTCTGAAGTGACTGACAGTTGGCCTTTGCCCCATTGTGTCTGTACAGACTTTTGTCTGATTAGCCTTGGATCTGTAACTCTGCGATCCATTCTGACAATGTGTATCTGTCTGGCTCTTTTGTCAGAATTGCCCTTTTCAATGTCTACACTTGATTCAAGTGACTCAAAGGCTCGCCTCAGTGCTTGAGATTCACTCCTTTAGTGCTCTTGACTGGGACTCTCAATTCACAACTTTGACTCCTTGAGTTTTGACGCCTTGGGGCTTCACCACCGCTCAGTAGGCTATGAGATCTAGTACCCCATGTTTAATGCAAACAGGACGTTCATGAAAGCAAGTATTCTCTGTACTAAAAACACATCTGGAATCATTCCTCACCCTCACGGTTGTGTTAAAAATATTGTACAGCATCAAGCCATGGGCCTTCGTCATGACATAGCCACATCTTTGACTCCCTTATTCCACACACTCCTTGATTTCTCCCTCCACATGCATAACAACGTATCATGTTATCACATTACCTCGGAAACCCGCCGGCGGTGGGAACACAGTGAGGCTCGTAAGCAAAACTCTAGTTTTATGAGCTGACAAAAGGCTGAACGGATAGTTCGTCCCTGCAGCGAGGCGCGCACACAGCAGCAGCTCAGAGGAACTGACGTGAAGGGATATTTATGTTCTGTACTGCTGGGCGTTAGTGGATTACAGAGAGAGGGGAAACTGGGGTCTGACGATGTCAAAATTTGTTCTGCGTTCTCTTCCCCCGCTCTGTCATTCCTTCTCACTAAAACAAAATTGACAGGAGCGCATGCTTTAGAAAGCTTCCATTCAGCCCCACACACCCCAACACAAACATTTTGAAGTACTGTTAAAAAGATGAATGGGAGGCTTCCATAGTATATATTAACGTGCACCACCCCATAGAAAGAAAAATTAGGGGTAAAAGACTTTGGCTTCTACTTTTCTTAGTGATATTTATTGTCAGTTTATCAGTAAGTTTTGATTTTTTTTTTTTTTTGTTCTCTTTGACTGATTGGATGGAAGCGGTGCTCATTCATTTTATGTGATATTCCAGTTTTGCAACTGGATGGAAATGCAACTTTCTAAAAAAACACCTCATATGTGACTGCTCACAAGTATAAGGGGCTTTCCATTCTATTAATTGTTGGATAACACCTTATTCACACTGCACACGTCTGTGGCCATTACGTTCCGACAAATAAATCTACAAATATCCGTCACCATGACTTATCGCGAGAGGAAAAAAAAAAAAAACAAGTTTTACTTGCATAACATCAGTTAATGGAAATGCTGTCATAAGTATTTTTTTTTTACACAAAATATCAAACGTTTTGCGCAAATCTGTATTGGAAACACAGCTGTGTGCAGTGGTGTAGTGCTGCCTGGAGAAGTGGGTATACGCTTCCTCCTCCTCCAAAAAAAAAAAAAAAAAAAAGAGCCGTTTTGAACTTACTGTTTGAACTCATTCGTTTACTGGATCCTTTGACCCCCTGCACCTGATAACAATCAAACTTACTATTGAGAACAAATATTGCCAAGCAAATAATTTAGCTCAAAAAATCTCTTTAATATGAAGCTAATAACTCAGTGTTTCCATACCTATTTTTATGCACATTTTGGAATATTGCATAAAAAACGCAAGATGTGCAAAACTCCCAGATCTGCGTTCCCCAACAGCAGACTCTGAAAACATGACAGCGCTTCATCGGCACGCTCTGTACCCTTAACAGTTCAGAATAATGTCTTATTCTTAACTATATGACCAAAAATGACATAGTATTTTAAGTTGTTTCTGTTACTATAAGGAAAAAAATTCTAAGCGATCGCGCCGGAGCGTCTTGTGGGAAATATTTGTATTCGTGCCGAATGAGAGATGTATCAGTGCGTTTCAGTTTCTCTTTAAATTCCTTTTGGTTAGACTTTTGTATGTTGTTTATAATGAATGCCATTATAATTTGTGTTTTATTTTGTAATTTGTCTGTTTCTTTGCCATTATAATTTGTGTTTTATTTTATAATTGGTCTGTTTCTTAAATAAATTTGTTTTGGTTAGACTTATGTTGTTTATAACGAATGCCATAATAATTTGTATTTTATTTTATAATTTGTCTGTTTCTTAAATTCATTTTGGGTAGATTTAAATATGTTGTTTATAACAAATGGCATTATAAATTGTGATTTATTTTATAATTTGTATATATAAATATGTACTATAATTTTATAGCTGATCATAGTTGTGCCCGCTAATGAAAACGAAATGCCCCCCATTGAAGATTTTCTGGCGACGGCCCTGCTTTGACAGAAAATTATACAGGGTTTAAGGGTTTTATGGTAGTAAGGTATTGTTTATAAGGTATTGTTTTCATTATTAGAAACTGATTCAAATCAGTAATCAATACTTTTTCCACTCGCACGCCTCCCCTGACATGCTCTCGGTTATGAACAGGCAGCATCTGGGGAGTGGGAGACTGAGTGGGCGCAGCTGCATCATCACTGTCTTTACTGGGTGTTTTTAGTGAATATTTGCATTTATTCACATATGTCTGGATGTGGTGGACAGTCATAATTTTGGCTAATGCAGGACACTGCTGAATGATGGGCATCATATGGTATTAAAAGTGGGTAAACGCAAAGCCGCCTGATAAAGAAGCGGATATACGCCGTATACCTGCGTATACCCTCCACTACACCACTGCAGCTATGGTTTGGCTGTTAGTGTGGCCCTGTTAGACCTGCTCATCTTTCTTCATTAAAAGCTTCTCTGAAATATCTGTGTATTTTGCTGTGCAGTAGTGGACTCTATGCAGTCTTTTCAGTGAAAAAGTCATGTAGTCTAAATCAGGGGAGGAATTTGCACAAATGAAAAACCGTTCTAAAGGATTTTAATGTGAGAGTACAATGATTTATTTATTTATTTATTTTTCCTGGATGAAGCGTTATTGTGGATTATAAACTCGTATTTAGTTTTTATTAGCTGTTTGGCCTGCATTCTAATGGCACCCATTCACTGTGCCATTAGCGAGCAACTAATGCAATGCTAAATTTCTCCAAATCTGTTTCAGAAGAAATAAATTCATATGCATGTTGGATGGCCTTTAATATAACTGGTTATGATTGACAGTTATTAGAGATATAACAGAAGGATTTGGTTGCTATTGCAGTTTGCTGTGGGACAATACTATACTAGAAACTCAAAAAAAAAAAAAAAGGATGGATACTAAATGCACCAGTAGAAAAATGAAAGTACAGGGTGAGACACCTGCAGTCATCATTTTGTCATATACAGTATAAGCTGTAAACTACAGTCCTGTGTTGCTATTTTAAGTCATCATTTGTTAGTCATAATGAATGGTTATATATAATACCACTTTTACATTGCACTATATGCCAGAAAAGAAAAAAAAAAAAAGAAAAAATCATGAAATGTGTTGGTCACTGCACAGTGTCCCCACTGTTCTGGATGGATGCCAGAGCTGAGAATGCAGAAACACTTAAAGTACCTCAAAGCACTCATTTAAAACCTTGAGAATGAGGAATGAATGTGGCGACTAATGAGAGCGTAGGAGGCATAACTCAAGTTTGCCAGAACCGGAGTGTGCACATGTGTCTGTGTTTGTGAACTCTGTTGTTTTCCAGTCTCCATTCTGACAGATAAATGACTGTGGTAACGTTTGTCTGCTGGCTCGCTCTCCTACTCACACACATCTGTTTGCTGGAGTGCCGTATCAGAGTTCTGTTCACACATAAACACATATACATATAGAGCCGTTTGCACAGACGTGACTCCGTCTGCTGTTCATTTGTCTAGGAGGAAAGGGTCTGTGTGTTTCCCGCTTTTAAAAGCATTTATCCTCGGGACACTGCTCAATTCCACATGACAGCAGTCCTGAGTGTGGCAGTAATGCAGATTTCATATATAGTCGGGTTCAAAAGTCCACATTCAATTTCTGAGGTTGAAAATCTAATTTACAACCGAAGCAACCGAGGTTTTAGGATTTTGATAAATGTAAAGGAACAATGTGATGTAAGATGAAAAAGAGAGACAGACCAAATTAAAAAAAAATCTGAAATTCACTTAGGTTTTTCATTTTATCTTTTCACTAAAGTGTTCATGCATATAATTACAACTTTTGTATTACATCAGAAGCATGCAAAAAAGAGACACTTTACTTGTAGTCTAAAACTTTTGAAGTTGCTGTATGTATTTCAGTTTACTTTAAAGTCAAAATAAAACAAGTTTATTTTGCTTGCATCATCCATCTTTCACTTTTTTCAATATGATTGATTTTTATTATTTTCTCTTCTTTTCTTTTATTTTTCTTTTTCCTTGAATATATACATATTAGAATGATTTTTGAAGGATCATGTGACTCTGAAGACTGGAGTAATGCTTCTGAAAATTCAACTTTAATTACAGATATAAATTAAATTTTAATGTGTATTAATATAGAAAAACATTTGATTTTACATCATAATAATATTTCAAAATATTACTTTTTTTCTGAATTTTTGATCAAGTGAAAACAGCCCTGTTAAGCATAAGAAACTTCTTTAAAAATCATTGAGAGGGTGTGTCCAAACTTTTGACTGGTAGTGTATATTTATTTATTTATTTATTTATTTATCAAGGTGTTTTTTTTTTGTTAAATACTTTTGAATGACAGTTTATCATAGCTTCCATTAAAAAAGGAAGGATCATGTGGCACTGAAGCCTGGCATAATGGCTGCTTTTAGCTTTGCTATGACAGGAATAAATTAGATTTAAAATTTTAAAAATTAGATTTTGGAAAACAGTTATTTACAACTTACATAATATTTCACAATATAACTGTTCTTACTGCATTTTTAATTAAATAAGTGCAGCCTTGGAGAGCATAGGAAATTAATTATTTTAAGTGTTTTTTTGTTTTTTTTTACAGTTATTTAAACTTGTTTACCTTTCTCCTAACTGCCACAAACTTATAACTTTATAAACACACAACCTTAGAAAACTAACAAAGAGAAAGGTAAGTCTAGTGGTAAAAATTCAGCTATTTTGATTTAAAAAAAAAACAAAAAAACTGGGGCACTTTAACATTTACCTTTTCTGTGCTGCAAGGATCCCTAAATTCACAATATGGTTTATGATTTGACTATGATGGTAATTTTACACAGCACTTCTTTTTTTGTTGTGTGTGTGTGTGTGTGTGTGCCTCTGCAACTTTCATCTCTGCTGGAGAGATTCTAGAAAGTACCTGTGTGCTAATCTGAATAACAAAGTGTGTATTTGTCAAATTTTCCTCAGTGTGATGTGTTGTCATTCCCGTCTGCCTCTAATATCCTTTTCGTAACACGGAGCACCTGCACCCTTGTTCATTTAGATGTCTTCGTTCAAGACATTGCCGCTCCATTCATCTTATCTCTCTTTCCTCACCGTCACCCTAAATTACACAGTGCACAGGAGGAGGAGGGAGACAGACGGTGTCATAAATACTGAGTGCGGAGAGAGAGAAGAGAGATAGACAGACAGGGAGAATGTGTGTGCGTGCGTGTGCTCGTAAACCAGGCCCTGTGTGGGGTTTAAATTACCAGACCTCTGTGCCTAGAAAACTTCAGCTAACAGACTCCAACACTCCGTCACAGATTTACAGACAGAGAGCGAACATGAGAGAGCGAAACACAAAGAGACGGTGTGCTTAACATCACTGCGAAACATTAAATTATTCTCTGCAACCTGTCATCGTTTCTATACATTACACTTTGTCTGGGGCTTTACCTCTCGCTGCAGGGGCCTCGTTATATACGCCATGCTCAGGTAACGCTAGATTCACATGCACGTTTGACAACATGTACTCAATCCACACTGCTGTGTAGATGACTTCAGCCTTATGTATGATTTCAAATGTCTTATTTTTAAAAAAAGACTGAATTTACCATTTGATCAGCAGTTTTTTTTTTTTTTTTTTTTTTTCCTGTGTTGACAAGTTTGCTTTTGAAACAGGAAGTGTAGGTATTTGACTATGTATTTGCTGTAATAGTCTCAAGGGGTGGGGCACTCTCATATTAGAAAGCATCTGATTGGATAAAAATCTGTTTAGGCAGACCAAACGGTAAGTCGTAGAGACTTGAAACTTGGAGGGATGGTAGTACTCACACCCATTACAATGTCACCAAGACTCGATGCAATCGGCCTGCCGGTGGTGCTACAGTGATCAAAAGTATGAAAACGGTTTTAACTTATCATTAGTCGTAGGAAATGGGAAATTTGTGGATATTTTGGATTTTTTTTTTTTTTGAAAAACACACTTTTGCAAATTAATCCTAGGTTTTTCTCCCGATCAGAACCAGACCAGTGAAAAATGATTCTCTGGAGAGTAAATATTAATAATTATCCAAAAAAAAAAAAAAAAGTTAAATTTTTCGACTCACCAGCTTTTACTAAAATGGCTATAACTCATGAGCGGAAATAGATATGTTCACCAAACTCGGATCAAATATCTAAGAGCTCAATCTGAGGTCTCAGTAAAAAATAATAAGCAAAAAACAACAGCAAAACAAAAACCAGTGGAGTTTGGCTGTTTGGTGGCATTAGAACAGGGGAAAAAAAAATAAAAATGGCATTAAGCATATTAGCATTAAGCCCAGTATTCAGAGGTGGTCACCACTCTCCCATGTCTCATTCAACCATGTCTAAATATAAACTGGCTTTTCATCTTCAGCACAATGAAAAGAGTTTGAATTTTGTGCTATCTGCATGTGTACCACCTCTTCGTGAACAATAGTCATGCCAGCCTGAAGCAGAGAGGAAATCTACCAGTGTTTACCTTGCTTTCATTTGACCTCTTCCTGCTTTTATCTGATTAGCTCACTTCTGACGGGCATTGTTTGTTCACAATAACGCCGGACAACCATCCATTCCATAATAGTAATGGAAACTGTTCAGGTGTTGAAGTAGGAAGCTGAGAACCTTTACTTGAAATCAAAAGTCGGTAACACGTTACAATAACCACTTGTTTATTTTTTGTACTGTTAATACATTTTCTCATTCGAATGTTTATTTATTTAGTATTTTATTTTGAGGCACTGCTTTCTAAGCCTCTTTTAAGAAAATGCCCCTAGGTCAAGGCCAAAACTCTCTTCTCTTTTCAGAGGAACTCTATCAGAGAGTCCACTATCAACAAGGACACGCTATATTGCATTCGCTTCAGGCAGCAGAGGTTGAGGTGCTGTACCCAAGGCCAGGGGATTTTACAAGAGAGCCATAAATCTCTGGTTTAAATCAGTGCTGTAATCATGGTTTATTAGAGAGAGATTTGCACATGTGTGCAGCGAGGAGCCCATTGCATCCATATCGCAACCGAGCACCAGAGCCCATCAGCCCCATCGGCTCCATCTCTTGAGATTTAGTTTCCTTTCCTGCCATTTAATGACTCCTTATTACGGTTTGTCTGATTATCTCTCCATACTGAGTAATGGATGCAGCCGTGACAGTGCTCTATATCTCTATATGAGCCCTTCTATTGAAACTCTGCTGAAGGTAATATGCCATAAAGCAGCACAGATCATAGCGAGGGTGAAAGGACGGTACATTGGTCGATCAATCCACTTTTATGGGCCCTGTCGTCTTCTCTCTTTCTTTTCCATTTGAGCTCACCTTTCATATCCTCTCCTTATCTTTCTCTGCTTTTCCAATCCAAAACCTTAAGTAACTGTAAATATCACATTTAATGTCAAGAGCTTTTTTCTGTTGGGCATCAAGATGCATTTATAAAATGGGATATTTGTCACCTGTCTGTCAGATAATCGAAACTATATTTTTTCATTTTATCTTATTGCAAGGAGATCTATAATACCTGGAAACAGCAATATGTTAGCCATGCTAACCGGCTAAACTTGACCTCTTGTTTAATTGTGAGGCTTGCTATCTAATCTAGAGCAGTAGAGAAATGACAGGAAGATATGTTATAAAATAATTGTGAAGCCAGATTAGATCTTGAATTTTCCATACCATCATGTACTCCACTTGTTGCTTCACTTCTTGCTACTCTCGGTTTGTGTCTTTCTTGTTCTCTAGCTCTAGTCTACATCATTTTGTATTCTACCTCTTTCTCGTTTCTCCTCAGAGGTGGAAATGACAGTAGATCCGTACCATCCCCTGGCTCACGACCTGCCGCTGAAATACTTCATCAAGCCAATCGATAAAACAGTGGTGCGTTTCCCAGCTAATGTCAAGTGTCTGAGGACTGCCACCTCGATGCATTATTAAACGCACATACGCAGACTGGAGGCAAAGACGTGGAACAGAAGCCCTGGCGAAATGAGCGCGAGATCTGACAGAGAGAGCGAAAGAGGGAGAGAAAACTTAATTGAAGCCTGATTACTGGCCCTTGGGAGGTTACAGTTTATTAATATGTCACTTTCAATAAAGACGCTCCCGTATTCAGATTCGCTGTTACCATGGCAGCCTCATTTCTTTTTACGTTTTACTTTTTTTCCCCTCCCTGGGTGGAAGGCGAGGTTAACGACACAAATCCTCCCGACGCTCAGGTTGATTTTCAAACCCCTCTGTCTAACATAATCAGTGTCTCGCTTTTCTACGGCTCTGTCTTTGCCCTCTGAGCCGCTGTGGGAAGAGAGGAAATATTTTATGCCCGTTACTCATTATGGGTTCGATTTTTTGGGAAGGAGAATGGCCTGCATTTAAACAGCCTGTGAAATAATACAGCTGAAAATTTACATTAATGTCCAGATTCCTGCCTCTTATCAAAGGAAACATGCAGCTCACTTGATATATAGTGGTCCCCCAAAAATATTTGTACTCTTAAGTCAAATCTAAAGTGGGGTGTCTATTTACACTCCTATTTCCTATCAAAATGCTTGCTACAGCTGTGAAAATGCAAAAAAATTGAACCTGATCCATTTTTTTAATGACTGAGAAAGTTTCATAGGCAGTGTGTAAACAGGATTGACACAACATGAGCTCAAAAATTTCAGACAAGAATTTCGGACTGTGCAAAGACCTTAACTCCACCCACCAATGTGTGATTGCGCTAGTCAACACTACAAAAGACGACTGCCAAACACCAAATATCAGCTCCAGTGACGTAGATGATAAAGCGCATTCTATAATAGTCTTTTCAACGTGATCGACTAGAGTTCGAACCTGCCTTTAGCCAATTTTTTTTTTCTCCATTAAGAACTCTGATTACATTGGAAAGGCATTTATTTTCAGTAAGTATGAATGAAACAATCAAAAATTTGAAAATAAAGTATCGGGTATGCGTAGGGTACGTGTAGGGAGGGCTTTATTGTCCCAATAAGGTGGTATCCATCAGAATTAAAATTGCAATTCACACTCAATGGGACTCATTCATTAAAACTTGCATTAATATATGAGTACATTCTGAGTAATTTGAGAACTCTTACTGAAAACTAACAAAGAATATTCAATTAACGTGTGTCAACCAAAGAGTTTTTAGCCAGCTGCAAAAAATGTCAGGCGCTCTTCTGAAAACGGCCAGCCCGTGGTGCTTGAGAACGCTTTGGTTGCAAATATATTTATTTATTTATTTATATAAAAATATATTTATTTATTTATTTATTTATATGAAGAGTTCAGGTGCAAAACCAGCTAAAAGCCATCTTGGTCAAAAATGAGATAACGATACTTAGTGAATGCTCTCGACACATATTATACAGTCAACGTCCATCAAATACTTTTACTTCAAACTCACTAAAATCCCAGCCTCAGCCCAATCATTTGTTCAAAAATACAGAAAAAAACAGTAATATTGCAAAATGTTATAACAATATAAAATAATGTTATTTTTATTTTTTTTATTTTCTTGAATATACTTTACAGTATCATTTATTCCTGTGATGCAAAGCTGAATTTTCATCAGCTGTTACTCTAGTCTTAAGTGTCACGTGATCCTTCAGAAATCATTCTAATATGCTGATTTATTATTGGAAACAGTTGTGCTGCCAAATATTAGTTTTGCAACCTGTGATTCTTTTTTCAGGATTCTATGATGAATAACAAGAACAGCATTTATTCAAAATATAAATATTGTCTAACAATGTGAATATATGCTATCACTTTTTATTCATTTAACACATCCTTGGTGAATAAAAGTATAATTTTTTTTTCAAAAAAAAAAAGAAAGAATATAAAATGTACTGACCCCAAACTTTGAACAGTATAAATAAATGCTGTTTTTTAACCTTTTATTGATTTAAAAAAAAACTGAAAAAAAGTATCACAGGTTAAAAAAAATAATTACATCGCAGTAATATTTCACAATATTGCATTTTTTTCAGGTTTTTATTTTTTTATTTTTTATTTTTTTATCAAGCCTTGATAAGCATAAGACATTTCTTTAAAAAACATTAATGAGAGGGTGTGTCCAAACTTTGGACTGGCCATATATATATACATATATATATATATATATATATAGATAGATAGATAGATAGATAGATAGATAGATAGAAGAGGGCAAGGGCAAATTGACTTTATTTATTTATGTATTTATTATGGCAGTGTATCAAAATTCAGTGTCATCAGTTTGCTAGAAATAACACAGACCATTTTACGCACCATTTACACAGCCTGATTTTAATCAGTGTTTGGTGCTTGTACATCAGTGTCATTCATCTATCAGTTCCTTTGATTTTAGGGATTACTCATGGGTAAGGTTAGGTTTAGGTGTAGGGATGTGGTCAAGACTACATTTTTGGACGTTCCCGGGTCAACAAAATGTTGACATCAAACTCAGGATGTGCAGGGACATTACATTATTATTGCATATTCTTTTCTAATGTACTACAACACTGAGGTGTGGATAATTGCTACTGTTTGCAATTAGTATAAATACCAGAAAATCCTGATTTCAACATAGTGTAAATAGAATCTATATCTATTTGCACTTAGTGTAAATAGCCTCTACTGCTGCAATTTAAAGGGATAATTCACACAAAAATTTAAATTTTCGTCTTTGCTAAGCATTCCAATATGTGAATATTTTCATAACAACATGAGCCGCTTAAAATGAAGAAAGTTATAACATAACTGATATTCAAAATGGTAAGCAAATTCCTTTAAATGACGAATATATACTATTGATAGCTGCTGATATACACAGTAAATTCCTCTCACGCAGGCACAGAATGCATGTGTTAGTTTTCAGTCAGCTGTAGTCTGTGCGGTGCGTTCAAGCGTAGCTTTTTGGTGATGCAAGACAACAACAGTGTCACCAGTGGTGTGTGGTGTGTGCTGGAAGTTAATCTACATTTTCCTACTCTATAACTATGTACTAAGCAATTAAATGTTTATTTTTCATTGACATTCATTCATCTTTCAGAACAATCATTGTATCAGTATTAGCCCCAACATTTTTGGAGTGCACATGACGTTTATGTATGGTATCTCAGGTTAACCAGTACACATAAGAAGTTGACATTCTCTGGAAAATGTAGTCATGTCTGTGTACAGGATATTAACTCTGAAATTGCTATTAACTCTGAAAGTTAAGGCTAGGTATGTTATTTCAACCTGGGAATGGATAATCTGATCTAGTTTTTAATTTCATTTGATTGAACATGTTAAACATATTTTTGGAAAGCACTATTACTTTCTGTCACTTTAAAAACTTTTTTAAAGTGGAAAAACCACTTAGTGCACTTAAATTGATTGATTTCCTGTCAGACAGCTTCTGTGTCACTTTCTACATCTGTATTGACTGTTGTGTGAATGGACTGCTACATTCACGCAGCGCTTTTCCAAACACTGTGTTTTTCACGAAAGCAGTCTATAACCGCTCACCAGTGTGACACAATGGCAGCTGCTATGTTTCTCTACTCACCTCCAATTGACTTTGTAAAAAGAGTGGCGTTTTTAGGTTTGTAGGTGGTGGATTATTGAGCGAGTGTTTGGATAGGAGACCACGGTTTCCACCAAAACAACTGAATGTTTCAACACTCAGCCAGCCTTGTGATACTATCATATGAAAGTGATGGCTTGAAATGCTTGTAGTAGATGTAAACAAATGCCTGAGTGAAAGTTTCCCGTTTCGCTCGCAGGAACTTGCCCTAAATTTCACAGCAGACTTCCCAACCGTGTCTAGTCCAGACAACAAAAGCTCTGACACAGAGATGTTCGCCGTTTCTCTTAAGGCAGTGGTGGCAAGCTGTGTGTAAAGAGAGGATTATTTCAGCTGAAATGGAGCCGGTTTATCTATTGTCTAGCTGATGTGCCTCCTGCCACTTTCCTCTTCCAGTCCTTGATGAAGTCAGTGTCCGTTCTGGGTCCACATAATAGAACCCCGAAGAGCATTTTAAAGGCCCGACCGGAGTTAACTCCTCTGAAATCACCTCAGCAAAGAGGGAGAATTGAGTTTGATATGCAGTCAAAATGTTCATCTAAATGTTTGTGTGCACCGTTGGGAATAAGAAGAAAAAAAAATCCACAAATGCATTGACTCAGTAGAAACACTTTTATTCAAAGCCATTGTGTGAGAGGAAAAAAGGGGCTCCCTCTGGTGTTTGAATTTGCTGCTCTACGACTAGTGTCGTAATTGCTTTTTGTGCTACAATGATTTCAAAAGGGATTTTTTTTTTGTTTTTCGCAAATCTGTGTAATCCTTCAGTGTGATGTCATGCATTTCAGATTCCTAGAAATAGTACGTCGCTATTTATAGCAAATGAGGCGAGTGCTGTTTGTGTCATATCATGGAACAAAAATTATCGTTTGATTGTGTTTTTTCGCCCACAAGCTGGTTGTTAGTGTTTGTTAATTAACATTTGATGTGGGTGGCTGCTGTGTATTAGCTATAAAATTGTTGCCTAGTTTTATCAGCGTGTAAAGTGTTTGTGTCTGCGTGCCTTTTTCCATGCGCTTGGAAGTGTGTTATCTGCAGCGGCTCAGTGGCATTGAGCTCACTTCCTTCATCAGAGACCCAAACCCCTGCAGATAAGTTCCCCGGACCTGCCTCTCCCAGGGGAATTCTCAGACAGGAAGTGGCACAATAGCCAGTCCATTAGCTCCTATTAGTTTGCACCTGTCTGCCACAGCAGGGCCAAAATAAGCAACCAGCAGCATTTCCTGTCTGAGCTCATAGCACCAGAGCCCCGGTGCAGTGTGAAATCACTCGGGGAGCAATCGAGTCTTACACGAAACGGTAGCTCGGGGCCTGTGGGACGGACTATCAGGAGAAGTGATTATGTGTGTGTCTGTGAAAGAGAGAGAAAGGAAGAGCATGGGGTAAAGGAAGCTGATTTGCGAGGGTCTGCATGTGTGTGTGTCTAATGTGGGTGTGAGAGAGTTAGTGCTGTCTCAGCATGAGCAGGACTGGGTTGATCGTTTTAGATTGTGCTGATGGACAGGAATGCTTTCAGACCACCGCTTGCATCTGAGGTGAGATGGACAGACAAGATTTCCGCATCATCAAAATGCCAGCATTAGGATATTATATACACAATTACTGTATGTGTAAAAAAGATTCTTTTCATCCTTGCCTTTGCTCACAGATGATTATGTGTTATGCTTATTGAGAATGTATGGTCCTCTCATATTTTTTACATAACTGGATTATTAATACAATT
This sequence comes from Cirrhinus molitorella, assembly GCA_033026305.1. NCBI lineage: Eukaryota > Metazoa > Chordata > Actinopteri > Cypriniformes > Cyprinidae > Cirrhinus > Cirrhinus molitorella. The sequence goes on along the minus strand of CM065122.1, from coordinate 21,416,914 downwards.
ACCAAAAATATTTGTATTAATATTAATAAAGAAATAAACTAATAATTAATTATAAAGTGTCAATAAAAAAAAAAAAAAACAACAATAATAATAATTATAATAATAATAATAATTATTATTATTATTATTATTATTATTGCAATTACCAATAGTATTTGCCAATTTTGATAGCATGTTAATAAAAAATTATTAAATTGCACTGCTAACAATATAATAATAATAATAATAATAATGATAATAATAATATTACATATACATTTTTAAATTATAAATAAGATTACATGTGATTGTAATAGTATTTTATATTATTATTATTATTATTATTACCAAAAATATTTGCCAATTTCGATAGCATATTAATACAAGTTAAATGAATAGTTAATTATAAATTGTCAATAATTAAAAATAACTTAATGATAACCATATAATAATAACCATATAATAATAATAATACTAATACTAATACTAATAATACTAATACTACAACTACTACTACTACTACTAATAATAATAATAATAATAATACTAAGATTATTATTATTATTATTATTATTATTATTATTATTATTTCTGCAGTTACCAAAAATATTTGTCAATTTCAATAGCATATGAATAAAAAATAAACTAGTTACATTTAAATTAAAATAATACTAATAGTAAGAAGAAGAAGAAGAAGAAGAAGAAGAACAACAACAACAACAACAACAACAACAACAACAACATAAACAATAATATAATACATGTTAAAAAATTATAAATAAGATTAAATAAGATTATTATATTTTATTTTAGTATTATTATAATTATTATACCAATAATAATAATAATAATAATAATAATAATAATAATAATAATAATTGTATTATTATTATTATTATTATTATTATTATTATTATTATTATTATTATTACTACTACTACTACTACTACTACTAGTACTGCGGTTATCAAAAATATTTGATAGCATATTAATAAAAAATAAACTAAATAAACATTAAATTTATCAATATAATGTATCAATAATTGCTACTACTACTACTGCTACTACTACTAATGATGATGATGATAATAATAATAATAATAATAATAATAATAATAATAATAATAAATACCATTTTCATCATCATCATCATCATCATCATCATCATCAGTTAAATTAATAACACTTTTACATTTTACACATTTTTAAGGGTAATATCACCCTACATTGTTTTTTTAAATGCTAATTTACCATCAAAACAGTGGTAACCATTTTAATAGCTTGTATCTTGTAAAACTTTAACAATTAAATTATTCTTTTCAAACATAATTAAATATGTATAGCCCTACTTTTAAGTTATTCATCCAAATTTTGCCAAATTGTGTGGCATTCTGCCTACAGTAAATTCAGCTTTATGATTGGATTCTGCAATTCCGTCTGCATTTTCCACATCAAGGAAATCAAACGGCCCTACCTTTCTAATCTGAAGCTTGGGTAAATTCCACTTCCAACTAGAACTTATTTGATACAGTCGAACTGGTTGGCATGACTGTGTTTTCAGTCCCTGCGTTTATTGATCATAACACCTCCAAAAATCATAATATTTTTCAAATAGAATTTCAAAGGCAGCCTCAGCAGTTTTTTAAAAGGGTGCATCTTTCCCTTATAAGCCACACCCTTCACAAGGTCTAAACAATCAAACATAGCTTAAAAACATAATGGGAAATGACACTCACCCTTTCTCTGTCTGTCTCACCATTAATCATCCATTTTAAACTGTAATTGAACAAATATGGATTCAGATTGAATACGGTTACAGATTCTGCTGTCTGAAAGCCAATCAAACCACATCTATCAAACAGGGATATATTTTACTGCTGTCTCCCTTGCTGGAATTTTATTCAGGTGTTTTTTTTTTTCACAGCGTCATTTTAAAAGGCATCTGTCAGCAATGAGAGTAATACGAGCTCTTGGAATATCACCCGTCAACTTAAGAGTCTGTGAATTTTGAACGGAAATCAATATAAAATTTGTTGCCTTGCAGGCCGGTTGTCATTTATAGTGGCAGGTGTTGTTGATGTTATGGTTTAATAACCATGTATAATAGAAGAGATGTCAAACTTTGATGCACATTCAAAAATGACTGTTGAACAAATGTAAGACTCCTGGATCAAGAAAACCAGAACAGCTTGGGCAGACTGTGCCTGCAAAATGTTCTGATTGTCTTGTTTTTCCTGTGTGAACTTGAATAGAGAAAGCAAATGCTTCCTCTTCCTTCCTTTGACTTCATCAACATTTTTAATTTAGTCTTAGTCTTAGTCCTGTGTCGAATGTACTTTTTAGTTATCCTATTTAGTCAGCCTTGTCCTGTTTTTGTTTTAGTCGACTAAATGTCTGAACATTTTAGTCAATGAAAAATTTGTCATATTTTCATCACTTTTTGCTTAGTTATAATCGTAATGACTGTTATCATGACTGTTTATTTTAACATTTCAGGTATTACACTTTCACCAATAAGCACAAATCAACAGAATGTTTGTCTCATACACAGACCTCATCTAATGTAATGATTTATTATAGGCTATTTATCATATAATAATAATAATAAGAAGAAGAAGAAGAAGTAGAAGAATAAGAAGTAGAAGAATAGGAATAAGAATAAGAATAAGAATAAATCAAACAAACAAAAAACAAACAAACAAAAAAATATTATAACTGTGAAAATCCTAATAGTAATTCCAAAAATGTCCAAATTGCACAAATGTTTCTTTATTAAAACAACATCGGTTGTGCATTTATTCGGCAATCACAATCATAAACAAAACAGTCGAGATCTCATGACAGAACACAGACTGGCTGAATGACACCTTCATTTAAGCTGAACATCTCAGATCTCATCTCAGAACTTCAGCTTGCTTGTTTGAAGAGCAATCGTGTGTTGCCAGATTGCAAAAACTAAAAAAAAAAAAAAAAACACATAAAAAAAATGCATCCTTTATAACAGACAAATTCTGATTTGGGGATTTGAACTCTTAATATCTGGCAAACGTATAAAAGCTTGCATAGTATGGCATGTACAGCAGTACGTAATAGTATTTTGTCTCCTTTTTATGATACAAATCAAAAGAGATTTTGATTAGTTATTATTTTTTTAAAAACATTTACAGTCTATCGCCAACGATATTGAATGTTTTTATTATTTACTGAGCTTATTGTCGTCTCGTCATTGGTTCATTTTAGTCATAAGAAAAAAAGTTTGTCAATCAACATTTTTTGTCGTAATTTTCTCAATATTTCGTTTTTTTTTTTTTTTTTTGCACCCTCAGATTCTAGATTTTCAAACAGTTGTATCTCAGCTTTATTTATTCAGATTTATAACTGGTTTTGTGGTCCAGGGTCACATGTAAATACATTTTTGTGCCTCAAAATATTATAAACTCAGAGTTTTGGCAAAACATATGCACAGATAAATTGTTGAACAAGATTTAGGACTGGGCAATATATCAAATATTAGCGATAATATTGCTATAATTTTGACAACGATGCAAAATTTGAAAATATCGTAAATGTCAAATATTTCAAATTCAAGCATACTTTCCCAAAAGAACGCGCAGGACATTCAGTATTATGTTCCCTTACCACCAGGGTTGCCAGGTTTTCACAATAAAACCCGCCCAAATGCTACTCGAAACTAGCCCAAAAGTAGCTTAATCACGTTTCGAGGGGGTTCCCCGGTAAAAAATCGCGTTCCAGGAGGTAAAATACATGTTTTGTGGTGGGGTTCCTCTGGTAAAATTAGCATTCATGGGGCTAAATATGATATTATTCTTCAACCCACAGACATGAAATACAACCCGCGGCAACAGTATGAAAGTAGCCCAGTTCCACGGGAAAACCACAGACTTGGCAACACTGCCTACCACGCAAGAGACTTGAGATGGGGGGTATTTTTCCACACATTAGCAAAATGGACACTAGTGTTAGTTTTGCTAATGAAAACTATGGCGAAAAATGCTCGTTGGGAATGTTATTGCGGACTGCTGTACACGCCTCTACTACATGAGTGTTCATGAGTGCGGTTGCCAGATAACAAGAGTTATCCTGAAGAGCCCTGAATCAAAGCTTTGCTGTTACAAGGATACATTTTATGCCCAGTGTTTTGCTTATTTTAAGCAATCTGGCAACCATGCGCACACGCTCGCTCCTCACTGCTGAAGCGCCGCAGACAATAATCTGAAAACACTGACAAACAAGCTGGAGTTTAGCAATCAAAATGAAAGTGTCACTCAACCAGACTGAGTTCTGTTATGAGATCTCGACTGTATTGTTTACGAATGTGATCGCTGAATAAATGCACTTACTCAACCGCTGTTGTCTGAATAGAGAAACATAGACCATTGCAATTTGGAGTTACTATTAGGAATTTTACTGTTATAATATTTTTCATAATGTAGACAGAGAGAGAGAGAGAGAGTGCATAAGTCTTTGGTATTCATTTATATATAAGCCTGCAATAAATCAGTACACTAGATGAGGTAAAATAAACCATGTATAAGTCCACATTGATTTGTGCTCATGGTGGTGGAGCATCCATGAGGCGCATTTTCCTAAATTTGCTAAATTAGCTAAAACAGTACCTCTGTTCCAGCAACTAGCTCCCCATCTGAGAGGGTTTGTAATAATAAAAAAAAATAATAAAAAAAAATTAATAAATAAATAAACTTCTGCCAGTTTAATTATTTTCCCCAGTTGCACAGTGTAAATTGTGAATTGCATGCTCTAAAAAAGTTGACAGAATGCACTTTCTGTACTTGTTTTGCAGTATACTTCATACACATGTTTTCATTTTCATAAAAAGCAGTAAGTGATCATTTGGTCTAGATTTTTTAACTGCTTAAATTTGCACTAAACATTTTGTATTTACTTTGTAATAATAGCTGTTCTATTTTTGTTGTTGTTGTTTTGTTTTTGTTTTTAATGGGGACAAAAGAACATCATGTTTTTTTTTTTTATTATTTAAATATTGATATATCAAATTGTTTTATATATCACCCAGCCCTAACAAAATTTATAACGTGCATTTTAAAAATGTATTGGGTGAGTTTTCACTGTATGCACCTCTCTCTGAAATAGAGGCTTAATACCTCCAGTGAGCGAGCCAGAGGTGTTATATGTTATCATAGTAATGTTATGCATTCATTAGATTGCAGATTAATCGGGTGACATTGGTAGTCCTGAAGTATCGTCTGATGCTCCCTGACATGTGGGGTCAAAGATACAGTTAGTTTAATCATGAAGAGCTTAGATGGATTACATGGGTTAATGGTGCCTGGGTTAACTGTTTTTTTATCTTTCCCATCTATATCTATATCTATATATCTATCTATCTATCTATCTATCTATATATATATATATATATATATATATATATATTTATTTATTTATTTTAGATAAAATTGTGTTAATTTATTTGTGTTTTTTTTTTTTTTTTTTTTTTTTTGTTCAATGCCTATGTAGGTTTTATAAGTTTAGCTTAATTTTGGTTATTTTAATAAATCAAGTTAAACTACAGGATATGAAACTGAGAAATGTTGCAATGGCAGCTTTTTATTAATTATAATAACCCCGATTCACTGTACTCATGTTTGTGTGCGTTGTTTGTGTGTCTCATGCTCTGGTTCTGCACTGATCATCAATCACAGCTGGAAAACACTTTCTATGTTGTCCCTCCTGACGTTTGACCTTTGCGCATTTTTTCCTCCTGTTTTACGCTGTTTTTCTCTCAGAAATATGGTCCGCCTGACATTTTCATAAATGGCTTCATAGATGACCTGACAAGTGTCGAGTCGTTGTATAATACAAGCATAAATAAATCCTATTATCTTACATTACAACACAATGATCGCAGAGAGAAATTTCCTGTGGGGAATTCTCTATCATTTCTCCCAAGAGACCAAGAGGACATTTTTAACCTCCTGATGGAGAGATTGACAGAGAGAGATCAAGAGATAAAATACAAATAAGAAGAAAGTCTACTGCTCTTATCACAAAACGCATAGAGCGAGCATCAATCACTCTGAAGATCTATCAGAATGACATTGTAGAAGCTTGACACTTGGATTTGGGCAGAGCACTGTGTGTTTAATAATGTATTTTATTGCAATAGTCATATCTGCCTTAAAACATTAAAACTAGACTGAAGCTTTTGAAAACCCAACCCTTCTAGCAAATTCTTTTTACTGATTATCCCTTTGACCCAGTAGCTACAGTTAAGGTCAAAAGTTTACATCCACGTTGCAGAATCTGCAAAATGTTAATTATTTTACCAAAATGACTCCTTTCAAAAGTTTACATCCCCTTGATTCTTAATACTGTGTTGATACCTGAATGATCCACAGCTGTTTTATTATTATTATTATTATTATTATTATTATTGATAGTTTATGAGTCCCTTGTTTGTCCTGAACAGTTAAACTGCCTGCTGTTCTTCAAAAAACTTTGTGTTTTTGTACCCTTTCCAACAATGACTGTATGATTTTGAGATCCATCTTTTCACACTGAGCACAACTGAGGAACTCATATGCAACTATTACAGAAGGTTCAAACACTCACTCATACTCCAGAAAGAAAAAACATGCATTAAGAGATGGGGGGTAAAAACTTTGAATTTGAAGATTCTGAAAGAGGGATTTAAACTTTTGACCTCAACTGTACCTTATAGCTGTCCCGGTACAGTTTCTCAACCCGTAGTCCCTGGTTGTCTAAAATATCCTGAACTTCCTCCCTACAGGGCTTGACCAGAATCCACAGGACAACTGACCGTACCTCATTGACCCAGGCTCGACTTCCCTGGGGAGAACATGTCTGCAGTGCCAGGCCACTGAAATCTGACCCTTGTTCCTGCTAGGATGTCCTTTAGGGGGCTAAAGGCAGTGAGGTAATGTTGATGATATTACACACGGGTTATGGTTTAGTGCGGTTCACTGTACGGCTGGTGTACACAATTTTCAGTCATGCCCTTTAACCTATCAGCATATGGCCTGAGTAAGAGCCCATAATGCCATATGCTTTCTCTCACTGTCCAAACTTCTTCAACCGCTCTATGCAAAGCTTAGCTTTGTAAATGTGTACATTTATACCGCCTTACTTGTTTGCGTCAAGGCTATCAACAGAACAAGGCTCTCAATAAAGGTTGCTAGCTAGAATGAAAGTGGAAAGAGTACACAGTAAACAGTGAAAATAATGAAATCGAGAGTGTAAAAGTGGAATGTGTAGAAAAAAACAAAACACCTTTTCCCCTGAATAACAATGCAATTCTTAATATAACTTACTAAGTAACTTAAAGTTGTGTTAATACACAGTGGAGATCAAAATGTATTTCAAGGTCACTGCTTAGTCCTATTTGAACTTATTCTAAAAGGAGTATAAGGCCTGATCTCATACAAAAAATATACCTGTGGGAACACAAAATGTGTCTCGCCATGTACGTTTTGTGACATATTCGATGTGAAATATCATTAGAGTGGCGCTAAAAGAGTGTTCAGGTTTTTTTTCTTCCCTGGAACAGATGAACACACATGGTACGTTTTATGTGACATTGGTTTTGTACATGTCACTGCAGTTCTGACTTGAAATGTCCATTGAATGATGCTATTACTGTAACTCTCCGTGACGTTTTAAAATAACATACCATCTGCACTGCACCTAAACCTACCTGATAGTATGAACAAAAACGAATGTGACATAAAAACGCAATCTTAAGCATGCCGCTTTACCTTGTTTTTCTATCTTTCAGCTCTTTCATTATGAGTCATGTTTTTCATGGGATTCGTACCCAAAGATTCCACATATTAAGTCCAGTTACATGCCACCTGAGCTTTCGCTTTCTCTATGTCTGGAAAGAAAAACATATGGAGCTGTAATTATAACTGTGTACAAAAACAATTACAGGTGCTCGCTGTTTTACCGCCTCTAGTGTTTGTTTTTGGTGGAAACTGCAATTATATGTACTTATTTAAGCACTGTATTCTGAAGCACAGAATAAAAAACTTGATCAAAATTACACTGTACAAAAAAAAAATAAAAAAAATAAAAAAGTTGTTTCAACTTAAAGTAAGCCTTAATTTTACGTTTACTCAAAAACCTATACTGAAATATCCACATTTATATGTAGTACAACTTAACATTTCATGTTGACTAAATTAAAAATTTTAAGGCAGCACAAGCTGTTTTTTTTTTTAACAGTGTAGGCCCCGTTTAGCCTCCATACGTATAAATTTTGTATCGAATAGGCATTTCTTGTTTACTTTTTTTAGCTTATACAGTCAAACCAAAATTTATTGAGACACCTTCAACATTTCTTACAGTTTATTCGCTATAGTTTAGAAAATGGTTGTAAAATATGACAGTAACTCAAGAGTTAAAATGTGTCAAAACAAATTCATCTTGATATGGTCTGGTCAATAAAAAAAAAAAAAATTGTTCCCACGTTTTTATACATTTTACTGGTAGTCCACTGTATGAAATATTTTGGGGTATAATAAGTCACAGTTTACTTTATTCTGCTATTCTCACTTATATAAATTAACTTAATATAAATTTAAATTTAAAATATAATATAAAGTATATAATATAATATATAATATAAAGTTAATATAAATTAACTTTAGTGTCCTGCACCCACTAGTAAAAAAGTTTTAAAAATTATATCAGTGTTAAGTCATTTTTGGTTTAACTATTTGGTGATTTCTATGTTTGCTGTGTATTTATTTATTATTTATTGATTTATTTTTCAAGTTAATCTATAAAAAGTTGATTTAATCCTTACCAGCTTTGCAGGGATACTCCTATACTATTATACTATTTTATTTTATTTATTTTTTTTTATGAATACTAAAGAGCAGTATTAGAGTTTTGGAGTGGTTCATACATGCGGTATTAGTGTCAGCTTTAATTTCATGCTTAATCTTGAGGTCATATTAAAAAGACACATGCTGTTTTTTCATCTGCCCTTGTCATTTATACAAAGGGGTGAAATGACAGTATGAGAAAGCAAGGAGGATGAGAGGAGGAGAGCAGTACACAGAAGGGTGCACATGTCTAACGCAAGTAATGAGCAGAGCGAGGGAGTGAAAGGTAAAGGTCAGCAGTCTCTCTTGATAGTCTATGACAGTGGGACTTAGCTAAATCTTCCTCCGCTTCATTTAAAAGTTGTTCTTTTGTAAAGTTGTCTGCCACAGAAGGAGGAAACTAAGTAGCCAGGAGATTTAGATGTCTGAAAAAACTGTGCAATACCAGTGAAACTAAGTACACTGTCTTTTATGGGCCGTTAGATCTATTTCACGTTAAGAGAGCTTAAGCCTCTTTTGTTGGTTGCTAGAATCCCATCACTGATAAGCCGTAAGTTTGACCTAATCGTCTCTGTGTGTGTGTTCATGCACAAAATGAATGTCATGAGCAAACCTCCATTGAGGACCGTTTTCATACACCAACTTTAGTCATACAGATTTATACCCAGACTTCAATGTGATTGTTTGGCCTTCAGGCTGACAGAACGTAATAACACACATCAGCTGGCGTCATTGCTGTGGCCAATCAGAGCACAGCACCACCACCACACACATTTCAACACTGTACTCTTGTTGGACCGCTCGACAGAAGCATGTTTGATGGCAAAATCGTCCTGAGAAGGAACAGAAATCATTTACGGAAGACTGAGGAAGCACTTGCGAGTGCACTTACTGTATTTGTGTGGGAAAGGATACGGTTGAAGAGAAAAACTCTGCTGGTAATCCATCTTTGACCTGGCCTTCACATCCAAAGGTTATTGGGTCTCTATCAAATCCTATCATGTATATTGCCATCCCACAATGCTCGGAGACGGCGCCGGCACCAATTGAAACAGTGTTTCTTTGTGTGTTTCCACACGAGATTAAAGACAGAGACATTATAGATGGGATTAGAGCTGTTTTTGTGTGTGTGTGTGTGTGTGTGTGTGTGTGTGTGTGTTTCGGAGCAGAAGATATTGTGCTTTGGTTACAGTATGTGAGGTTGGGCGCTAAAGTTTTCCTGTGTGGTGTTTAACTCATACAACAGACAAAAACAGATCAATTCAGTGTTATGGCGTCTAGCGCTGTGGTTTGGAACATAAATGCACTGACTCATGAACCATGGGAGAACTGGTTTCTTTGGAAAGAGGACTTGTCTTGGTTTGAGGGGCTTATGTCTAAGGAAATTAATAATTCAGACGACTTTTTTACTCCTACTCAAACCTGGCCATTTACTCTTGAGGGTCTTATTTGAGGTTATATGGATTATTTTAACTTATTCTCTCAGTTGACTCATAAACATCCAAACACTAATAACGCTAATAAGAATTATTTATTTGCTTATTTTATTAATGCATATAAGAATTAGAATAATGGACTTTTTTGTTTGTTTGTTTGTTTGTTTTAATTGAATGGACAAAAACAGCTAAATTTTTATTCAAACTATCTGCCTATATTAAAAAAAAGGGGGGCTGCCAGTTACACACTTTACTGTGGAAATGCCATAATACAAAGGTAATAATGCCATGGTACTTTCATATATGTACTTGCACATTACCTTTTAAAGACAAATCCCTAAAATAAAATAAATAAAATAAAATAAAATAAAATTTCTAGACCACCAAATCGGCATATTAGAATGATTTCTAAAGGATCATGTGATCAAAAATATAAACAAAATCACTGTTTCTACTGTGATGTGATCAAAAAAAAAAAAAAAAAAAAAAAAAATATATATATATATATATATATATATATATATATATATATATATATATATATATATATAATTCAATATATATATATAATCAGTTTCCAGAAAAATATTAAACAGCACAACTCTTTTCAATGTTCATAATAAATTTTTACTGAGCACCAAATCAGCATATTAGAATGATTTATGAAGGATCATGTGATCAAAAAAAAAAAAAAAAAAAAAAATAAAAAAAACAGTTTCCACAAAAATATTAAACAGCACAATTATTTTCAATATTAATAATATAAGCACCAAATTAACATCTTATAATTATTTCAGAAGGTTCAGACTAGACTAGAGTAATAGCTCCTGAAAATTCAGCTTTGTGATCACAGGAATAAATTACATTTCAAAACATATAATAATAATAATAATAATAATAATAATTTAAATAACATTTCACATCATTACTTTTTTTTTTTTGTAACTACAAATTACTTATTTCAAAAACAAAATTTTACCAACCCCAAACTTTTGAACAGTAGTGTATGTTATTGTAAAGAATATCATGATATTTCCATCATGGCAGTGTTGAAAATGTCCAAAAAGTCAGTGTAGTGCACCTGCACATTTTAAGATGAATGCCTTTTTTTCATTGGTTTTGTTTTCATGTCCATTCCACACTAGAATCCGGAGGAATTGCAGGAATAATGTGCCGAAAGCGGGTTATGGAAGGTTAAAAGTCTTTTGGCTGCATCTGTTCTTGTAAGAGCGGCTCTGTGTGCCGCATTAGAGAGAGGCAGAGTCTCAGAAGGAGCCGTTGTCTTGACAGCCTGTCACCGTGGCGACCGAGCACATTCCAGGTTTGTTTCCTTTGATTCGGTATTCAGGGAAACGTGCATTAGTCAGAAGCTCGCAAAGCAGGAGGCTGCTGGTTTTATTTATGTCCATCATCATTCTCTCTGAAACCAAGATGGATTAGCATGCTAGTGTACTGAAACACAGCCCATGACAAACCTCAAAGAACCAGGGAAAGCTTTTAATGGCTGCAGGTGCACAATATAAGTTTAATGAATACTCTGGAAGCACACATAAATCCTTATGCACACATTTGCAAAGTGACAAGCATTGATTTCTCTGTAGGTTCGTGGCTTATGGACTCTGATACTCTTTAAAATGTTCTAAGAAAAATAAGCTTCTTTTCGGTTGAGTTGATATGCAGTTTCTCATTCTAAATATTATAATAATAATAATTAAAAAAAGTTATTTCATTTAATTTAGTTATTTTGTGTTTTTGTTTGGCTTAATGTGTCCAAATGCTATTATTCACTTTTACAGCGTATTGTACAGTACTTGTTTGTTAGGGATTTGCCTTGAGTTTCAGAATTTTAGATTTTTTTTTCCTAGTGGACTTTTTATTTTATTTTATTTTATTTTATTTTATTTTATTTTATTTTATTTTATTTTATTTTATTTTATTTTATTTTATTTTATTTTATTTTATTTTTTGCTGTCATTTACTTTTATGGTAAATTATACAGTACTTGTTTGTTAGGGATTTGCCTTGAGTTTTAGAATTTGTTTAGAATTTCAGATTTTTTTTTTTTCCTAGTGGACTTTTTAAATTATTTTATTTATTTTATTTTTTATTTTAATATGTGTCCAAATGCTGCTATTTACTTTTACGGGATATTGTACAGTCCTAGTGTCCTAGTTTCATTTCATTATTTCATTTCATTTAATTTCATTTAATTTCATTTCTTTATTTTATTTTATTTTATTTTATTTTATTTTATTTTATTTTATTTTATTTTATTTTTAACATGTCCAAATGCTATTATTTACTTTTACAGTATATTGTACAGTCCTAGTGTCCTAGTGGACTTTTTTATTTTATTTTATTTTATTGTAATATGTGTCCAAATGCTTATTTACTTTTACGGTATATCGTACAGACCTAGTGTCCTAGTGGACTTTTTAAATTATTTTATTTTATGTTATTTTTCATTTTAATATGTGTCCAAATGCTTATTTGCTTTTACGGGATATTGCACAGTCCTAGTGTCCTAGTGGACTTTATTTTATTTTATTTTATTTTATTTTTCATGTGTTGATAATTTCAGAATTTTCCTAGTGCATTTGTAATGTATTTTTTATTGTATGTATTTATTTATTTATTTATTTTTTTTTTTTTCTGGGAAAAGAAAACATTTATTAATACATTTTTTGTTTGTTTTTTTGTTTGTTTTGTTTTGTTTTTACATTTAAAGGGATAATTTACCCAGAAATGAAAATTGTGTCATTATTATTGGTTGACAGTAGCCATTGACTTCTATAGTATGTTTCCCATACTGTGGAAGTCAATGGCTACCATCAACTGTTTAGTTACCCGCAATCTTCAAAATATCTTCTGTATTTACAGATTTTAACAACTTCATGGTGAGTAAATGATGACAGAGTTGTAATGTTCTAATGTTAACTCACTTTTCTTACCTTTCCCTTGATATCATTTATTGGAGAGCTGAGAGGTTAGAGGGTAAACTTGGTGGTTAGGACACGAGACACGACAGGGAAGAGAAGACATTGTTGATGAGCCCAAAATGGCATTTTCTGTGTCCTTCAAGGGCAAATGTAATTTATATTAATGTTTAAAATGATGAGCAATGCCATCACTTCACAGAAGGTTGTTCTACATGAATGCTAGCGAAATATAGACATAAATTTAGGGACACTTCAACCAGTAAGCAGTGTTATGTGTGTGTGTTCATGCTTAGGGATATGAAGATATTTTAAACTAGGTAAATGAACAAATGTGCACTCTCAGTTAAAATGCCATGGCAACTATTTAAGGTCAGCTGCTCTTTTTATGCTGGAAACTCTCCACCAATGAGCTCGTCTTTAGACTAATAATTTAAAGCCATCAGAAACTTTTCAGACCAGTGAAACAAGGCTCTTTATTCTTTTCTTTCATGCTAACTTCATGTCACAGGTGAGCTACAGCTATTCTGAACACACAGGCTGCAGCACTTGGGGGAAAAAAAAGCTGCCAGCGAGCCACCGACTCCCCAGGTTTCCGCTGTAGCTTATTATTTTCTGGCTGAAAAATGGAGAGGCTCTTTCTGAGGCAGCGCGGAGGGAACACTTAGGGCCCAAATGGGTCCTCGCTAAAACGACTTAGTGTATCTGTCCCCTGCTGTGGCTGTCTTTCTCTCTCATTCGCTCACATATTCATATCTTAACACCGGGAGCGCTGAACACTGAAGCTTTTGAGAAGGAATTAGGGGAAGATTTAAAAAAATGATACCAACCGGCTATAATTTCAAGTCTCTCCTAATGTTTTATTAACTCGGTCAGATAAAAGAACATGATTTGAGATGCTGTAACGACACCTAAATCCATACATTATGAAAATGGTTGGAGAAGTCGTACACGTGTTATGAGGGAATATAAAAGAATCAAGAGATTGGAGACCTTTTAATGTGGAACTGAATGGTAGGTGGACTCTCCCTCTCCCTCCCTCTCTCTCTCTTTCTCTCTCTCTCTCTCATACGCACACTCACACAAAGGTTTTGGCTCTTTGTATCTGGATGATTCAGTGGTAATTCTGGCTTCAGCTCTGAGAATCGGACACGTTCCCAGGCATGCCGCTCAGGAGGGTGTGAATAAATGAGACTCTCTCTTTCTGGCCACGTACACATTGAAAAGCTTTGTGACAACCTCATTTATTTTCACGAGCGAATCCCCTAAGTTATAATTCCATGTGTAAATGGAATAAAGGAATGGCTATGCAACTCTAAACCTGCTGGCATACTGTAACTCTTCTTTGCAAACAAAGAAAGCATTCTAACAGTTAATTATTTACTGTTTTTACTGTTTTTGGTCAAGTTAATATTAAAGGACAAAGACACACTAGTGAAGTGCTTCTCTTTTCTAGTAATTACCAACAATAAATAAATAAATAAAATTAATAACAGTTGCACCAGCATTTGGTCTCTTGATTTGTTATGAGTGATTCATTGAATCATTCTTTCAACTGATTTTTTAAGATGAATATAACAGTTTAACGTTAATAAAACATTTTCATTACAAATAATTTTATGAACATAACAGTTGAAGTGAACTGGTAAACTGAAGAAATGGTTTTAATGGTTTTCGGTATGTCCTTTTTTTAAAGAGCTTGTAGTGGCGTAGTAGTGATTTTTTGGATGATGCGACGGCAGCCATATTGCACCAGAACGCCCACCACACACTAGCTTACTGGTAGAGTGGAGTCAGAGTGATGAAGCCAATCAGTAGATATGGGGATGATTAGGAGGCCATGATGGTCAGAGGCCAATGCGCAAATTTGGCCAGGATGCCGAGGTCACACCTCTACTCTTTTCGAAAGACATCCTGGGATTTTTAATGACCACAGAGAGTCAGGACCTCGGTTTAACATCTCATCCAAAGGACAGTGCTTTTTGAGAGTATAGTGTCCCCGTCACTATACTGGAGTGCTAGGACCCACACAGACCACAGGGTGAGCACCGCCTGCTGGCCCTGCTGGCCAACCTAGTTTTTCCAGGAGGCCTCCCGTCCAGGTACTAACCGGGCTCAACCCCGCTTAGCTTCAGTGGGCGACCAGTCTCGGGCTACAGGGTGATATGGCTGTCGGCAAGGTGACATTTACATAATCTGAATTGTTTAGGGAGTGAATTAGTTGTCATTGTTATGCATAAACAAATGTTGTTTGTCTTCTAAGGGTGTGTCATGTTTGGTTCGATTAAAACAAACTGTGGTTAAGTTGAGTAAGTGTGAACACTGCCAAACGATTCCTGATTGGGTTCAAATGAAATGTTAATGTGGCACGGACCAAATACTTCTAAACGAACCAAGATGTAACGCTATGCAACATGATTTCACAAAGGGAACACGCTGTGTATCCAAAACAAAATTAACAGAGGTCAAATGTGGAGCGACGAGGAGGTAAAGCGCCTTTTGTGGGCTCTTTGTGAGTTTGTAGGTGGTGAAAATAAAATTATATACATGCAACAATGAACATGCTTAGTAAAGCAGATGGCATTAGATGTGTTTGACATAAAGCGGCACAGAGCAGACTGATCGTGGGCTGTGAATAGGTACTTTGGTGTCATATACCCGCAGCACCTCTTTAAGTCGAACGCACCTTTTCTTTAGGTTTGGAGTGTTCGGTGAGTTCCGTCACAAAATATATATCACTCAACCCAACCTATCAGGTTGTAAATGTATCACTATGCCTTTAGGTTCGGTATCTTTAGGTTTGCAGTGAAAAATGCCAGTGTGAATGCTAAGTGGACCAGTAGCAAATGTATCATTTTCCCTTTTAGTCCAGACCAAATGAACCAGATGAACCAAACTACAAGTGTGAATGCACCCTCAATAACCAATATTAACAAAAGGATAGCTCACCCAAAAATTAAAGTTCTGTCACTAATTACTCACTTTCATGTGGTTCAAAATCTGTAAGACCAGCCCAATCTCACGGCAGTTCATACATATTTTACAAAGTGGCTAATTTGTAATAATTCATACGACCTCACTCGTACAAATTCAAACACTTTTGGCTGTACATACAAAAATGAGCACGCATAGTCCAGAAGACAGCGTTAGGTGTGCTCGTCTTGAAGAAGCTTTAGGTTTGGAGTGTTCGGTGAGTTCCGTCACAAAATATATGTCACTCAACCCAACCAATCAGGTTGTAAACGTGTCACTATGCCTTTAGGTTCAGTATCTTTAGGTTTGCAGTCAAAAATGCCAGTGTAAACTCTAAGTGGACCAGGACCAAATGTATCATTTTCCCTTTTGTTCCAGACCAAATGAACCAAACGAACCGAACTACAAGTGTGAACACACCCTAAATAACCAGGATTAAAAGGATAGTTCATTCCAAAATAAAAGTTCTGTTACTAATTACTCACTTCATGTGGTTCAAAACCCATAAGACCAGCCGATCTCAGGGCAGTTTGTATGTATATATTACGAAGTGGCTAATTTGTACGAATTTGTTCAACCTCACTCTTAAGACTTCATACATTTTTGGCTAAATTGTACATATTTTATGAAATCCCCAATTCGTACGAATTCGTACAATTAGCCACCTCGTAAAATACGTACGAAGGACTTACGGGTTTGGAGCGACATGACGGTGAGAAATTAATGACAACCTTTTCATTTTTGAGTGAGCTATCCCTTTAAGTGAGAGGAGTAATGCATATTTTGTTTTTAGTTGCAGTGTGTATGGCCTTTGTGTGTGGTGTATGTCTCTTCTCCTCTCCACAGGCAAGAGCGTAATCCAGCTCATCTAATAAGGAAAAGTAGTGATGTAATGCCTTTACACACTCTGGCCCTTTACCCCTCATCATCTGCGGAGTCCATGGAGCTCCAGGTTTAGGGGCACAGTTCTCTCACACCCCATGAGTAGCATCAGTGCTGCATGAGTTCATTGTGTAGCATTGTATCGCACTGGCTTGAAAGAGCACAAACAGTGGTGATCTTTTTGTTCATCTTCCACTGCTCTGAGTACGGCACAGCCGTTAACGAAGGCCTGAAGTGTGTGGTCAGACATTTAGAGAATACTATTGACCTTGTGCTGTGTGAGCGTGTGTTGTCTGGGAGCACATCTGTTCTCATTAGCCGTACATTGAAAGGCTATCTCAGAATGATAAATGAATACAAATTGATCACCAAAAAATCTTTCTCTAGTCTTGCACTGTTGGAATGTGTTAAAATCGTGATAAACAGATTCATGAGAGGTTTAAAGATTTGAATCAAAGGCAGTATGTACACGTATTAAAGCAAGCAGTCACCCAAAAAATGAATGTTCTGTTGTGATTTATTCATCTAATCTCACCTCACTTTTACATTTAGTTTGAAGCATTCTTTTTGAAGCTTTGAATGCTCCAGTACACATTCAGTGCAAATATACTGAAAAAAAGCCATCAATGCAGTTAGAAATGTCTTCTTTTTGTGTCCATGAAAGAAAGTACAGTAAGTAATATGGGTTTTAAATGACATGAGGCTGATTAAATGATGACAGAACAGTCATGCACTGCTTAAAAGAGAAATGCGGCAAACTGGGGGTGTTCTTTTTAATTTCCACTTGTCTTAAACATCTGAAGTCTGTATTGTTTAATTCACTCAGAGACTAGTGGCAATCCATGTGTAAATTTTCCAATAGCAAACGTCCAAAGTCACACTGCGATAAACACAATCGTCTCAATTATAATCAGCACTGTCTAACGAAAGCAATTATTTTTAGGGCTGTAAATCAGTTGGAATCAGTCAGATTAATAAAAGTGTAATTAATATTAATGAACTGCAGTACTGTCAACAGGGGACCGCAAATTAAATCGAAGTTGAAAAACATAGCTCACATTGAGTTACCCTCCATTTGCCTGCTGGTGAGATGGAGACCTTTTTATACAGTACCTTTTCAATGCTCTTTTATGTATTATAAATATGCATACATTTTACTCTAATATTGTATAGTATTATCTATCACTCCAGTTCACATATCGACATGAATTTTCAAGTTTCTTTTTTAAAATTTTATTTATCACCACTAACACGATTCCCATTAACAGTTTCCCCAGACAGTAAACAAGAAAAAATAACTTACAAACCATTATAATTGGCAGTACAAAGATGAAATTTCACAATTTTGGCATACAAGAGAAAGTTATGTGATCACAATCTTAAGAATTGTACAATCACTACAAACAATACAAATCAGTGGACCAAAAACTGATACCAATTTGGGACCAAAAATTTGATTTGGACCTTTCTACCAAATGATCTGACATTATCAAGATGAATTTGTTCTGAAACAGTTTAACTTATGAATTCTTGTCATATTTCATTACAGTTTTCTAAACTATAGTGAATAAACTGTGATAATGTGAGAAATGTTAAAGGTGTGTGAATACATTTTGGTTTGACTGTATTTATTGTTTTATTATTTACTGTGGTCTGTGGGAGCAGTTTTCATTTTCATGCTTGTAGACTCTGAAGGGAATTGGTTTGACATCTGTGCAATTCTATAATGGTCATTGTGGTCCCTTCGGAGTGAGCTCTCATACACACTTCTGATTTGAACTTTCCTACAAATGGCCTCACTGCCTTGTGTATTGGGTTTAAAATGTGTTTGGATTACTGTGTCTGGAACTGAGGAGGAGGAAGGCCATTTTAACTGAGATGTAGCTTGTTCCTAATGAAAACTTATGGGGTTTGCTGTTTGCTGAGTCTTCAGAAACCAACTGACCAATTAGGTCTCACAGGAAAGCCCAAACACACAGTGTAGGTGAGCAATAAACAACAAAAACATCTGGACACATAAGACCCTGATGCAACTCTGTAAACAATTATAGTTTTGTTGCATCATTAGCCCCTATGAGCCAAAACACAGTGGGTTGTAAAAACAGTAGAGCAGATGACTTTACAGTGCTGGATATATTCTCTGTACTTGATATTTACAGGTTTGTCAGGGTTTCACAAAAAAAAAAATCTATATTGCTTATAAAATCAGATATCTGTTTTGCTGTTTTAGTGTGATCATTTCTGGGTGAAATTAATATTTAATCAAAAAAGACATATCCTGTATTGAGTTGGAACTTTTTCAATTCTTCAGGAATTGAATGTTCAAGCTTTAAACCTAATATGAGATAACGTAAAGTCATCAAAAATTGTCCAGATTGCAATAGATTTAAATAACAGAGGTTGAAGTTCGGTTAAAGGGATAGTTCACCCGCAAATAAATATTCTGTCATTAACTCTCCCTCATGTCGTTCCAAACCCGTAAGACCTTTGTTAATCTTTAAAACACAAATGAAAATATTTTTGATGAAATCCGAGAGCTTTTGCGTCGACTGACATGGAAGAGAAGAAATTGTTGAATAAAGTTGTTTTTTCTGTTTTCTTTCCACACAAAAAGCATTCTTGTAGATTCATAAAATTAGGGTTAAACCAGTGTCACATGGACTATTTTAATGACGTCTTTACTACATTTTTGGGCAATTTCAGTTACGTTGCTGTCTGTGCAGGGTCAGAACGCTCTCAGATTTCATCAAAACAATCTTAATTTGTGTTCTGAAGATGAACAAATGTCTTATGTGTTTGGAACAACATGAGGGTGAGTAATTAATTCATTTTTGGGTGAACTATCCCTTTAAGGTTAAGATTAGTAAATAGTCCGGTGGACGTTTTATCTCAAACCATCTAAAGAAAATCCTAACTGTGGGCTTGCATCTGTTTTCATAACATAACACATTTCTTTGCTTGGCTTTCATATTCTCAGCTTCCATCAGCTCATCTTGCATTCTCTAATCACCTCCATGATGCCTTCATCCTGACCCATCACCTCTGCAAAATTAAAGTCCCCCTTTTCCATCTTCCTGGGCCGGTGTCATCAGGCATAGAGAGGGCACGCAATCTGTAGGGTAGTCCTGTTTGATTTGATTGTCTTCTGGATTGATTTGAACGCATGCAGGAGTTCAAGTGTGATCCAGGGGCTCATCTTGGCATGTCATGTGAAGTTTGTCAGCTGGAAATCATAGCGTTAGGGCAGACGTTCCCCTCAGGGGATGGGAGCAGATGCATGGGGCAGCCCTGGTGGAGAATACTGATGGGAAATGCGTGTCTGCATGTGGAAGTGGAGGAGGAAAGATGTATGTGCAAATATCAGTGTGGATTTCTGACAATTGATACAGTAAATGTGAACTAGAATCCTCAATTCAAATTCAGTTCAAAGTTAGCAAATGAATTGGAATTTATAAGACATTCGATTCAAGTAACAAATAAGTGTTTGAATGAATGTGCCTCCGCTAGAAGGATGACTTGAGAATAGCTCCACATGATGGATCTGCAGTACAAGTGTTATCTATCAAATCAGACCTAGGAGCTGCTTGATTTAATCTGAACATGCTGTTTATTGTTGCAGATACTCAAACAGCAAGCATCAAAGCAAGTGTAGTATCTTCCATCTAAACCTCTCTTACTTTAGTACACTCTTGCACGCTGATTAATTGTAGGATGTGCAGCCACTGGTTTGACGGGAATGTAAATTTGGAGCTTAGTATATCTGGGAGTGCTGTAGGTTGGGGTGATGTATGTCTGCGCTGGAGGTCTTCGTCCATGGCCGACGCCACATATCAAAAGGATAACCGCCCCTGTTCCTTGCTATAGACTGTTCTGGGCTTCTTCAGAGCACTCTTGTAGAAAACATCATTGCTTAAGAGCTTACCCTGGTTAATATTTTATCATATTCTGTCTCCTGTGCATTCCTCTTTAATCTCTTTCTTTTCTTTCTCACAGTTTACAGGGATAGTCCACCCAAAAATGAAAATTACACCATGATATACTCACCCTCAAGCCATCATAAGTGTATCTGACTTTCTTCTTTCAGACGAGTACAGTCGGAGTTATATTAAAAATGTCCTGGCTCTTCCTAGCTTTATAATAGTAGTGAACTGTGGTCGAGATTTTGTCCAAAAAAGTGCATCCATCATAAAAAGTGCTCCACACAACTACAGAGGGTTAATAAAAGGCTTCTAAAGCAAAGCAATGCATTTGTGTAAGAAAAATATCCATATTTAAAACTTTATAAACTGTAATCTCTAGCTTCCGCTAACTGTCGTTTGTGTGTATACAAGAGAGTGGCGTTCCAGTGAATGACGTAGGACGTCACAAAGTGACAAACGTAGAAGTGCAGAGGAGAGAGCAAAACAAAACATTGTTCACAAATTAGAAGTACAAAACAATTTGTAAAGAAAAATGTCAGAGGATTTCGATATAAGCCAAGAAGAGGCTGGTTTTCCTTTGCTGTGTTTTCACGAGACAAGCATATTCTCACCAGAGCTTTTAATATAATGTCTATGCCCTACATTCTCCATTGGAAGGCCGCTCTCTAATGAACACGCAGGCCACAGTTAGTAGACGGTAGAGATTATGGTTTATAAAGTTTTAAATAAGAATATTTTTCTAACACCGATCCATTGATTCATTTCAAAAGGTCTTTATTAACCCCCTGAAGCCATGTTGACTACTTTTTATGATGGATAAAATCACTTTATTGGGCTTCAAAAAAGCTTGGAAGAGCCAGGATATTTTTTTAAATATAACTGATTGTATTTGTCTGAAAGAAGAAGGTCATATACACCTAAAATGGCTTGAGGGTGAGTACATCTTAATTAAGGTAATTTACATTTTGGGGTGATCTCTTTAATGCAAACTTCAGAACATGCACAGATGTACATTGGCCTAAAAAAAGATCGTGATCGTAGTAGAAAAAAAAAAAACGGGAACAGACTTCAGATATCTACTAAAAAAATGAGTCTTAGAGTTAAGTGAAGTGTTCAATTACATTTCAGAGCCACTGTTCACATCAGATACAACCCACCCTGCTGTTTCCTCTGTCCTGTCAGGTTTTATTTTTTTGGACAGCGTCTCTCAGCTCACACGGTATTGATATAAGGGATTGGCTTCCATGTAGTTTTTGGCACAACCTAATGGGTGATAAACCAGATATTAAAAAGGAGTCAAGTAAATCTTTTCCTGGACAAAAGCAAATCTCAGGAGTATCATAACATTCTGGGTGATGTATTGGAAGCAGTGAAATTATAATAGCTGAACAATCACACTGAGAATGTGTTTTATCCACCTAATAACAGACAAAATGACAGGAGGTAGAAGAGCAGACTGACTTATGCACACACACACACACACACACTATATTAATATATATCCACTAAAGTAAAGGTCATCAACTCTCAAAATACCAGGAAAAGAGAAAAATCCCTTTGCCTCCTCTTTTATTTCTGTTTGATATGTATTCACCAAATACTCTTTCCGAGTCTCTGACCTTATCTGAGATGCGGGCCGCCGACGCACCTGATGGAGAGCAAATTCATTTTTAGAGAAGCATGCTCTAATATGTTAAGTTAATTCCAGTTAAATGTCAAATGCAGTAGCGGTTAGGGCTGTGCTGCTACCTCTGTGCTCCTCTAAACAATCTGGACTATGTAAAGCAAGGCTGATATTGATCGTTCTTTGTAACTTAACCTTCGACTCCATGGAATGGCTGATTTGTGGGCTGAAATTGTTTCGTGCCCTTTGCTGTTGTTTAAAATGTGCAGCAATGAGAGTTTGGCGTGCGTCACTTTGACCTGTCTGAACCTGTAAGCAACATGCTAATTCAAAATAGTTTCCAGTCCAGCATGATGGTGACAAACTGCTGTCTCGCTGTTTGTGTTTTCCAGGTCATTTTCAAGCAGGTTTAGTGGCAGGGGAGAGCAGAGGTGCTTGTAACACTTTTTTTTTTTTTTTTGGTCTAACTGCGAATAATAACCCCGGGAGATTTGGTCCTAGAGATCTCAGTTTTTAACAAAAGGTAGCTGCATCAGTCTACTACAAATATCAGCTGTTTTTATAGCAGTATAGTGCATTTAATATGCATAAATTGAATGTTTGTTAGAAGCATTGCCTTGGATGATGTTTAACCATGACTGTGACATTATATACCTGTATGAAAATTAAGTTGTTTGAAATATGAATGAAATTTGAATTGTAGATTTACCCACGTGTTTTAAAGGGATAGTTCACCCCCAAAAATTTAAAATCTGTCATTAATTACCCTCATGCCGTTCCAAACCCATAAGACCTTATGGAATTAAGAAATTAAGATATCAGCAACATAACTACCATGTTCAAGGCCTAGAAAGGTAGTAAGGACATCGATAAAATAGTCTATGTAACATCAGTGGTTCAACCTTAACTTGACCTTTTTGTACACAAAGAAAACAAAAGCAATGACTATATTTAAAAATGTATTCTCTTCACTGTCAAATTTACAAGAGTACCACAATGCATTTGTGTTAGTTGCGTTGCTGTCAATGCAGGGTCGGAAAACTCAGATTTCATCAAAGTCTTCTGAAGATGAACAAAATGTCTTATGGGTTTGGAAAGACATGAGTAATTTTTTCATTTTTGGGTAAACTATCCCTTTCATGTTGGATGTCAGACTTTAAAGTGTTACTCCAACCCAAAATGACAATTTTGTCATTAATCACTTACCCCATGTTGTTCCAAACCTGTAAAAGCTTTGTTCGTCTTCGGAACACAATTTAAGATATTTTTGATGAAAACCCGGAGCTTTTTGGCTGTCCCATTGACTGCCAAGTAAATAACACTGTCAAGTCCCAGAAAAGTATGAAAGACATTATCAAAATAGTCCAGCTACCATGAGTGGTTCAACCATACTTTTATGATGCTACAAGAATACTTTTTGTATGCAAAGAAAACAAAAATAGCAACTTTTTTTAACAATTTGTGTCTTCCGCGTCACTATAGCACCATTTTGGAAAGTATCAACTGGACGCAAACAGCGTACGCTGTTCTCTGTAAGCCACAACACACGGATATGTTTTCTACATTTATTTATGCTTTGATTCAAATGAAAACAGCGCATCCGTGTGACACAGCTAACAGAGAACAGGGCGCTACAGTGATGTGGAGGAGACAAATTGTTGAATAAAGTAGTTATTTTTGTTTCTCGTAGCATCATAAAATTATAGTTGAACCACTGATGGCAGATGGACAATTTTGATGATGTCTTTCATACTTTTCTGGCGCTTGACAGTGTTATTTACTTGGCAGTCAATGGGACAGTCAAAAAGCTCTGGGTTTTCATCAAAAAGATCTTAAATTGTGTTCCGAAGACAAACAAAGCTTTTACAGGTTTAAACGACATGGGGTAAGAAATTAATGACAAAATTTTCATTTTGGGATGGAGTAACCCTTCAACTGTTGATCTTTTGCGCATACACCAACATGCAGGTGTATGATGCTAAAATGGTGGCAGCTGGGCGTGATATATAAAAGATTAATATATATAACACTGATAAACACTTTTCCAAACGCTTGACATGTTTTACAGCAAGTATTTCTTTCTGGCGGCAGTTATAGCTGGTACAGGCTGAAGATTTTCTCTTTCAGCTTATTTTCAGCTTGGTTTTATCTACTGAAAATGACAGAGCAAATGCATCAGGCCTTGCAGACTTAGAACTGCAGCCTTTTTTCAGAATGTCTCCTGAAATCCTTCATTCCTTATGTTTCATTTCTCATGTTGTGTTTTCAGTGTGGGCTGGTTTTAAAACCCACTCTTGTCAGGTGTTTTATTTGTTGGCTGCTATTGAATGGTTGAATGAAATTATCAGGAATAAAATGAATTAACATGTACTTGAAAAGCAACTTTTTAACATTAACATTTAATCATTTAGCAGATGATTTTATCCAAAGCGACTTACAAATGAAGACAATAGAAGCAATTAAACCAACAAAAGGACAACAATGTGTAAGTGCTGTGGCAAGTCCCAGTTAGTCTAACACGGTGTACATTATTTATTTATTTATTTATTTATTTAATAAATAGAAAAAATAAGTAGAATAAAAAACTGCTAGTATTAATGGTTCAAGTATTTAGCAATTTTTTAATATTTTGTTCATGCAGCACAATACCAAATGCCATTTCACATGGTACAGCAAAGCCTGGAAATATGTAAGGATGAAACTTTAAAAATGCACAGTTAATTTAATAGATCTTTACACAAAGAGCAATGGTCGACCGAAATGTGTCTTTCAGGGCCGATGCCCATACCGATTATTAACAAATCAACTGAGACAGATATCCAATGTTTTAAACCAATATACATGTCTGGTGTAAAAATAAAAAAATATGTTATCATAACAAGGGTTCTGACAAAAACGTTTTATAAATACTTTTTAGACGTTTTAGATCTTTACATGAAGATCAGTGGTCGAGCAATATCTGTCTTATAGGGCTGATATAGATTATTACAGATCAAGTAGAACCATAACTGATATTTTGAACCTATATATATATATATATATATATATATATATATATACATACAAACCCTAAAAGCTTCCTGAATAAACTATTATGTCTAAAAATGCTGTGTTGCTAAAATTGTATATAATAATAGTCATAATAATAATACTAATAATAATATATATATATATATATATATATATATATATATATATATATATATATATATATATATATATATATATATATATATATAGGCCTAATATATAATGTCTGGCATAAAACAAATGTTCATGTCAACAAGGGCTCTGACAAAGGTTTTCTTAAATGCTTTTAAATTATTTTATGGGCAAATCTGTTTTGAAAATGATCAATACTCATACAAATGCTTAATATCAGCACCGATAATCAGTCAACCTCTAATGAAGTGTCTTAATTCTGCTTAATAACACAACATATATAAATATATATATAGGTTGCACTTTGAAATTTTCTTTGATAATATCACCTCTGATTACACCACTATTAATTATAATGTAAAAACATTCATTTTCTGTACAGCTGCTTTGTAACAATACATATTGTGAACAGCATTATACAAATAAATTGAAAAAAAAATATATATATATATATATACTTTTTATTCAGCAAGGATCTATTCAATTGATACAAACATTAAGAACTTTTATGTACATTTTAAGTTATGTACATTTATGCAAGTTACGGAAGAGTTCTATTTAAAAGAAATGCTGTTTTTTTTTTTTATCACTCCAAAAAATCCTCAAAAAATAAATAAATAAATAAATAAATAAATAAATAAATAAAATAAAATAAAATAAAATAAAATAAAATAAAAGCTTTGCCATCACAGTATAAATGACATTTCAAAAAATATGCAGATAGAAAACAGTTATTTTAGATTTAAATAATATTTCACAATATTTCTATTTTTAGTGTATTTTAGATTAAATAAATGCAGCCTTGGTGCATAAGAAACATTTAAATCAGAAACATTAAATATTTGTATTATTCTCAATTACACTGTAGATTATATATAACATTTGCATTCACTTATCACAAAGTAAACATGCTGATCTCACACATCCATGAAAATACATCTTTATGGCTGAAGTTACTCAAGAACCTCCTGTTTCCGCCCTTGTCTCTATAGATCTCTCCCTCTCCATTGCTATTATCTTTTTTCACCATTATTCCTCTTTCCAGTTGTCCTCCCACCCTGTTCTCTCCTCCCAGTCACTCGCCCTGTTATCGTTGGAAGCACCAGGCCTGTTTTTGTGACCAACAGAGTCGGATGGAATTTTGGCGGCCGTTCACTCCAAACACACAAGGCCTTGGCGCATGTAATTAATGCTCAGCAAACACCATCCAGAAAAGAGAGAGCGCAGAGCGTCGCAGGGCCGGGTGAGAGAGGAGGAGCAGGGAGGTTAGCTCCCAGATGGTTGACTTGTCTTTCATCATTTCCCCTTTTATTTTGGAAATCCTTTTTGTCGTGACAAACAATAGGCAGAATGGACATGTGTGTTTGTGATATGTGTGTATACGTGACGTTAGAGTTGCTTTGCTGTCCTCGTCTGTTACGCCAACCGTCTGCTAGCGACTCGCTCCGTCAGGGAATTCAGAGCTTCCAGATGTTCTGTGTCGAAGGTGTCCACAGACTTGACAGGCTGCGGCCACCGTTTGTTGTGCAGACACTTCAAAGCATTCTTCTTCAGTCTGAGATGGACAGCATATGCCACCATCGCCTCTGAGTGATATGTAAAATTTGAGGATGGAAGCAGGAGAAAGCTAGAAAGAGAGATGATACTGTTTTAATGCTATTTTAAAGTAGAGATCAGCCATTTTTATTATTATTATTATTATTATTATTTAGAACCGATACAGATTATTTGCATATTTATTTATTTATTTATTTAGTTCTGCAGTACAAGTATTGTTTTAATTTCTAACACTGTCAATACTGTAATTTCACTCCACGCAAACAAAACAACTCTCATTTCTACACAAATAAATAGGGGTCTGAAGCATAAAGAAAATATGTCATTAAAATGTATTTATTAAATAAAAGCTTTGCTCAGGTAAACAAACTGGGACACACAAGTTCCATGAAAATAGAATAAAAGTAGTAAATAAATTATTTTGAAGGTTAAAGTCCCCAGTCCCTGTTAGGTCTAACTGTGTGGAAAAGAGCAACATAATATTGGTTTGCACTGAATTTCAAGAAAAATAATATAATCATACGTATTAGACCTAATATACTGCATGAATTTACTTACCAAAAAAAAAAAAAATCTGTAAGGATTTATTTTACTTTCCAGTCTGAAACATTATTACAAACAAGTCAAAATATGCAAACTCAATCACCTTTGCCTTTTAGCCTGTTGTTGCCTGAAACACTTAGGAGTTGAATGCTGTCTTAATCAATCACCATGTAATAGCTGGTAGGACAAAATGAGAGGCCTAACTGACCCTGCTGACCTGTAGTCATTGAACCGTGTTTCACGGAACTGGAAATGTGTCAAGCGTATTAGCATAATCAAATGAGAATCTTTCTTTATTATGATAAGTAATTGAATAATTACTTCTTTCGTTCTTACTTTGAGCCAATTGACCCCCATTAACATTGACTCTTGAGACAGTAAGAGTCATTTTTATCTCACTGACAATGGGCTCGACTAATCCTGCAATTACAACAATGTTAATCACTCACGCTTACACACATACACACACACAGGCGAACACATTGAGAGGAAGTGGATGTTGACAGCTCTCTTAGCCTCTGACATTTAAACAAACTATCAAAGAGCTGTTCACACATACACGCACACACACAGATGCCACTTGTATAAATGTACCATGAAATATTATTCAAAATACAATGACTATACCATTCTACTATATGCAAATATTGTAATCATTCAGTATTATAGGCCTAGTATATTTCAGTATCTAGTAGCATCATTGTAGAAGCCAGTTTATGTAACAGGATGAAAAAATAAAAGAGGTAATTGCGACTTTGTATCTCAGAATTTGGACTTACTTTCTTGTTGGACTGGCTAAAAAAAATATTGATTTCTCTGCTAGTATCGGATTGAAATCGGCAGATACTCAGAATTGTTGGTATCGGATTGGGATTGGTCCTGAAAAAGTGGTATTGAGCCAGCCCTAATTTCAGATTATGTCCTTTTTATTACAGTATTCAAACAATAAATGCCATTTTGGTGCTGTTTAATGTAGAGTGACAAATCGCTGTAGCGCCTCAAGTCAAGAAATGTGCAAACTGATCATCAAACTGATCTGCTTTAATACCACTTTCAGCATGAAATAAACATGAAGAAACAACCAAAGGTATGTTAAAAGAGAGGTTTTAACTTACTAAAATCCATATCCTGTCTCATGTAATTGCTCAGTCACTGTTTCAACTGCTGAAAGAAGTCAGTTTAACAGCTTGTAAACAATGTGGTACATCACACTTACCTCAGAAAAAAAGTATTGTGAACTGAAAATGTTGCTAAATATATGTACCATATAACATGTTCATTATAATTTTTTACTGCTTTTCAGTGTTTCATTTATATTTGAATAAATCTGTCAAGTGTTTCTGACAGCAATTTAGATGTTTAACCTAAAAAAAAATGATGTGGAATAGAAATATAATTATGTAATTGTAACTTTATTATTATTCAAACTTCATTGAGCGTATTTTAAGTGTCTGCATACAAAACAGTTAATGTTAACCTTTAATGTTATAGTAATGTAGCACCAACTGACTCTCATGTATATTTTGCAGCATTCGTTGCGATAATTTTATTTTCTTGAGAAAATTTGCCATGTACCTGATATATATCAAAAATAATTAATACCGAATCGCAAACTTGTGAATCAGAATCAAACTGAACCTTGAAATTTGTGTCTAAACCCAGCCCTACTTTCTCACAGTTCCAAGTTTGCAAGCTGATTTCATGCAATTCAATTCTTTTTTTGATACCACAAAATAAAAAAGGTATTTGTGACTTTTTTTCAGACTTTTCTTCTCAGAATTATTAGAATTTTCTGACTTTTTCCTGTAATCGTGAGTTTATATCTCACAATTTTGACTTGTTTTCTTACAATTATGAGTTTATATCTCACAATTTAGATGTTTCTTCTCATAATTGTGAGAGAAATAAGTCAGACATTTATTTCTTATTATTTCTTATTATTATTTTTTTTTTTTATCCTGTGGTCGAAACAAGCTCCATACATTACTGGTACCACAACAGTACTGGTTTGTAAAGATCCAAAAATCCACACTATATGTCTGGAATTCAAAATTTAATTTAAATCTTTAAATTAACAGAGTTTTTACATTTAACAAGACAATTAAAAAAAATAAAAATAAATAAAAAATAAATAAATATATATATATATATAAATAAAACAACAACAGATTAAAAACAACAAAAAAAAATCAGCTTTTTCTGCAGAATAATGTAATTTGAGACCTTTTGATCATGCTGAAGAACATGATCATCAGGTTTTACAGAAACTTTGGGAGTTCATGATCTTATTTCAGTTTAACTTTCACTCAGACTGTTATTCTGCAAATATAATTTGTCATGAAAAAAAGCGGTGTTAAATTAGGAAAATGCAAAATATAAGGAGTTTCACTAGTAGTTGACTTTTGTGCCCCACTGTCTGTCTTGGACATAAAAAGGAATAAATAAGCCGTATAAGTGTGTGGGAGGCACACACCAGATTTTTCTTCCGCCCTGAAAGCAGAAATGCACTGATGTATGTGGCGTAAGAAGGATTTGTCTCCATTCTTCAGGGAGAGGCTTCGTCTCCATCTCAATTAGTATTGGAGAGACTGAAAAGCAGTGTTTTGAGAGGGAGACATCTTTATTCATGTGTGCATCACTGTGATTGGCATGGCCTCCAGACATGATTTCTCCCTGCTCAGGAAGCCAGCCAGATGTTACTGATATTCACAAATGTCTGAAATTTGCATCTGAATGCGTTCTCTACCCAGACCGATATTACGACGTGAAGGAGAGCCGTGGCATTAGGTTCAAGGTGAGGTGGGATCGGAAAACAACCGGATGTGAGCTTTGTTTATTGTGAGTAAACTGTGTGCGTGTGCATTTCCTGTGGCATCCTTTATTCTTTTGGCTAGTATGGAAAGGTTGTCCTTAGAGTGTGAGTGTAGTTATGGTGCCCTATAGGAGTCTGTTTGAAAGAAGTTTCCTCTGCTCTATATTAACTTAACTTTTATAACACATACAGATCTGTGTTGTTTAGTGATGTCTCCAGGAATACTGATGACATGATGCAGCCGGCTAATACAGGAAGTGGGGAAATCTGAGCCCTGCCCAATCAGCAATCATGCAAATTGATGATGAGCTGATTGAAGATAGGGGCTGTGTTCTCACAGGGCAGATTGTGCAGAGCACATGAGACAACATGATCAAAGAGTTCTTGATTAAGCAGTAAGTTTGGTTAATGGAAGCTTTTATTGATTTTGCCTTTGCTGCACAATCTACTACTAGGAACCTTAATTGAAAATATATTATTGTGCTGAGCATCGAGAACAGCTAACAAAAGATTCATGCATTGTGAAAAAAGGTTCTGGTTGTTGCTTGTAAAGGTAGGACATTGAACTAAGCAGTAGCATTAATCGTAAGCATTTTTTTCGTTATGTGGAACACAAAAGATGATGTTTTGAAGTATGTTTCACCTGTTTTTAGAATTCACTGAAATACAGTGTTCCGAAAATCTAAATTCAACAATTACATTTACATTTAGCAGGCACTTTTATCCAAAGCGGCTTACAAATTAGGACAATAGAAGCAATCAAAACCAACGTATACTAGTCAAAAGTTTTTGGACAGTAAGATTTTTTATGTTTTATAAAGAAGTCTCTTCTGCCAGTACAGCAAAAGCAGTAAACTTTAGAAATATTTTTTACTATTTATTATAGCTTTTTTTTTTCCACACTAAATGTCTGGAATTCAAAATTTAATTTAAATCTTTTATTAACAGAGTTTTTACATTTACATTTAAAAAGACAATTTATTGATTTTGCCTTTGCTGCACAATCTACTACTAGGAACCTTAACTGAAAATATATTATTGTGCTGAGCACTGAGAACAGCTAACAAAAGCTGAGAACAGCTAACACTATTCATGCATTGTGGAAAAAAAAAAAAAAAAAAAAATATATATATATATATATATATATATATATTTTTTTTTTTTTTTTTGTGATTTCAAAGCTGATTTTTTTTTTTCAAATCATCACTACTCCAGACACATGATTCTGCAGAAATCTAATATTCTATATTATATTATAAAATCTTCTTCTTCTTCTTCTTCTTCTTCTTCTTCTTATTCTTATTCATAATTATTATTATGTTGAAAACAGCTAAGTTTTTTTTTGTTTGTTTCAGGTTTTTTTTTTTTTTTGATGAATAGAAATAGATATCTGAAGGGTCATATGACACTGAAAGTCGGAGTAATGATGCTGAAAATGTAGCTTTGATCACAGGAATAAATACCATTTTAAAATATATTCAAATAGAAAGCAGTTATTTTAAATAGTAAAAAAATATTTCAAAATTGTACTGCTTTTGCTGTACTTTGGATCAAATAAATGCAGGCTTGGTGAGCAGAAAAGCCTTTAAAAAATACAAATCGTACTGTTCAAAAACTTTTAACTGGTAGTGTATAATTAAAAAAAACAATTAGATAAAATGGAAAAAAAAAAATAATTTAGAGTGCTAATGTCGTTTTTTATAATACATGCAAAGAAAACAAGTAGATGCTAGAGAGTCAATTGACTGTTCACTAATTTGTGCACATATCCAGAGCAACTTCTTTGCATCCCTGAGAACTGAACCCATAAGTTTGGCATCAATACCAGCAAACTCTCTCAAATGGAGAGACCGGATTAATTACATGATCATTAATTAATTTATTCTTTCCGATCTAGGCCTTGATCTAGGATCAAGCTGTTTAGCTTCAAAAATCTTAACTGACAGCCACCCCCCCTCAATAAGCTATTACTGTTCCACTCAGCACCTACCAAAATATTTAAAAATGAGCTATAATTATGTGTAATGGACTTAGTGTAATATTTACAGTTACAAGAGCAAATTAAAAAGTAATGAATACTCTTTATGGTTCCTGTTTTTCAACGCTCTTGACCGCCAAAGTCTTTCATGCAGAGTTTATGCGTGTGTGTTTGATTAAGCTCATATGATAGAGTCTCGTGCTGACCCGAGGTCAGTTTTTCTTAAGCGCTATAGTCCGTTTACGACGTGAACAGTGTCGGCATGCTGCGTTAATCTTGTGTTTTCTCAGTGGAGTGTGCCAATGTTAACATTAATCCTGATTAATCCTCATTACCCCTAAAAGCGCTGTACCCTAACCCCTCCGTCCTGCCCAACCAGACCCGTCCATCAAACTTTGGTGCCGTTCCTCGACTTCGATCTCCTGCGCTGAACATGGCCAGCTAATCAGCTAGCATAAATAAACCGCTCAGCCAACTCCTAGCCCCAGCTATTTCCTCAAGGAGTGAGCGGTTCAAATGAAAGGAAAGGATTTGTATTTCTCTCCAAGTAAATGGAGAAACTGCGGTGTTTGATGTCTGCTAGCCTCTAGTTTGAAAGAAATCTCCCAGTACTGTAGATCAATTTATCGATTAGTTTTTTTAGCACCACTTAAAAAACAGTTTCCATAAAGTCCTCCTAGATACAACAGCATCCTAGGGGTTATTAAACATGATATTGTTTGTGTAAAACATTTACGAGAGAAATAGGAGGTGTGGTTTGGTTTTACCAAACTTGGACTCACTGGAATGCACTTCATTGAAGCGGTGGAATGCCTCATATTCCTCTACGCCCTCCCATCACTCTCTCCTCCCTCTCTTATTTTCTCTGTTCCGCTTGGCTTCCATTAATATAGGGCCCATCTGGCTTTCCAGGGGATATTTAAACAGAAACCCCATCAAGGGGTTCAGTCAAAGCCATATGCTGCTGCTTCTACTGTACACGGTGGAAGAGGAAAAGCATTTAATCAGTGGTGATTGAGAGGTTAAAAACCTGAGTGTTCAGCGTCTACCTGCAATGGCTGGAGGACACGGACTGACTGGGACGTGCAAAGTCTTGGAGGTTTGCTTCTAATATAATGGTTATGAAGTGCCTTTGAGCTAAACACGCATTGAAGAAGTTATTGTGAATATTCTGCCATCATTTACTCACCCTTATAATTGTAAACCAGTTTGAATTATGCACTCGGTATGAATTTTTTAAAAAACGACAGCTTCCTGAATCACTGTAGATGAGCACAAAAGGGAAAAAATACTGTAGCAGGCAGAGCATATTGGAATATTGGAAGAAAATCCTAAATACTGAACTGGTGGTTGTATGAATATGGGTCATTGATGGGATTCTGTAATATTCAGATTCTAAAGTGGTGGTTCACCAAAATTAATTGTTCAAAGTGTTTCACAATACTTTGGTATGCACATTGTAATGATTACAAATAATTGTATGTGTGTGTATATATATATATCTATATATATATACATACATATATATATAAACTGCAAGATTTTTGATAAAAAACAGACTTTAAAGTTATGTCCTTTTGTCTGAACTCAACC
Organism: Cirrhinus molitorella; assembly: GCA_033026305.1. Lineage (NCBI taxonomy): Eukaryota > Metazoa > Chordata > Actinopteri > Cypriniformes > Cyprinidae > Cirrhinus > Cirrhinus molitorella. The sequence goes on along the minus strand of CM065122.1, from coordinate 21,382,670 downwards.
CTGACACACTAACCATTCTATGCCCATTATAATTTAGACTCATATGTAACATTATTTACCAGACATTACATCATTCAGGTCTCTTTATTAGTGGTGCAGAAATGGTTAGTAGTATCATACTTTTTATTCATATTTTTAAGGCCTTTTATAGTCAGGGAGGGTACTGTAAAAGATGGAAAATTATTATTTTTCAACATTTTATTTTAATCCATAAATACGTACAGTGCAGGGATGAAATGATAATCGGTTTGACGATAAATCATGCTAAAATTCTCCACGGTTAGTATTACCGTTTCATATTTTAATTATCATTAAAACCGTATGTGATTACCACGATTTGGACAACTTATGATAAATAGCCTATATACTGTCCAGCATAAAGCAAAGTTTAAACAACAGTCTCATGTGCGCAGAGCACGCAGAGTAGTTTGTTTTGAATGAAAGCATGACGGAAAGCTGGGAGGTTTTAAAAGGGTGCTGAGGGAATATACAAATTAATATATAAATGAATTAATTATATGAATGTACCTCTGATGGTTCTGACTGTCTTCATAAAAGATTCGATGGCATTTTGTTTTTATCTTCATTCCATGTAATGCCTAATAAAGTAGTGTTCTTAATCGCAATGCTGCTTTGTCCACGGAGTTTACGGAAACAGCGGTAACTTTGCTGTTCCATGAGTGCCGCCTAGTGGCAGAGAGTGGATTTACATTGACTTACAATTATGTTCGTCCTGTTTGCAGTATTTGTCTAGCTAAAACTGACCGAATTTGCATGCCCTGCTGTCAGCTGACCTTTTGATGAAAAACAAGGATTCTACACATTTAAACAATTGAGATAATACATTTAGATAAATTATTTAGATAAAATACATATAACCATTTTGATTTGACTTAACCATTTTCTTTATTTAAAGGCTGAAAGGTTTACCATTTTATAAAACCTTTTCAAAGCTTTATTTGAACATTTCGAACATGTTATTAGATAACTGTTGAAGAGAACTGTTAGTCATGTTGTAATATAAAATCTCATTGGTAATGTTATTGTTTTAGTGTTTGTGGAAACAGAAGTCATATATGTTGTTTGCTGATTTTAAATATAAAACTTGGTGGAACAATTTATGTGTTAGTACTTTTTAAACATTTCCAGCACATTTTAACAATACCGTGATAATACTGATAACCGTGATCATTTTTGTCACTAATATCGTGCTAAGAAAATTTCATACCGTTACATCCCTACTGCCGTATGTAGTCTACTCTCCTAACTACATGAGAGCAGTGGCCATTTTGAGTGAAAACCTCAACCCCGTCACAAATATATGTATTTTTCATTTTTACAGGGTTGTAAACTTGTCAGGGTTGAGTTATTTACTTCCTTTATTAATATATATATATATATATATATATAATAAATAAGTTAAATAGTAATGGTTAATAGTAATGGTTTCAGCAAATATAGTTCCATGTAAAATCCTTTTTAAACCAATCCTATTTTGTCTGTTTTGGGGTTGAGGGACAAAAGGTGTCTAAATCTAAATAAATAAATAAATAAATAAATAAAAAGTACTTAATGCCTGAGGTGGGAAAATATGATTTTTTGGAGGTTTTATATGTGTATAATTATGTGGGGTATTTAGAAAATGAATCATATGTAGTATGAAAAGTATATTCCAAGTTGAAATATTACCGATTCCCAGCAATGACCCATATATCTCTTCAGAAAAGTTTAGATGGTATTTTCTTTTCATCTTATAGCAGCTCATATAATGCATATTAATGTAGTATTTAAAATCGCACCGCTGCCTTTGGTGTTGCCTTTGTCTTACAGCAGTAACTAAGCAAACGCTGTATTGCTGCTGTTCCATAAGCACCACCTGCTGTCAGAGAATGAATTTGCATCTCATTCAGCTTGTCTACTGTTTTTGTTTCATGAAGGCATGTTTTATGTAGCGTAATTTCACAAAGCTAAGGTCAGACCATTGTTTTTGCTTCAAATCATGCTACATGTTATTTGGATTGTGAATAAATTGGTTCTGCAACTGTTTCATGCATCCTGATTCATATAAAGGCCGTGAAACCATCAGAATCCTAAAACAAACCGTGATACAGATTTTTGGTCAAACCACCCAGTCCGACTCTTATGTCAATTTGATTTAAACCTGTTTGACTTTTATCTGTGGAACGCTAAGAAATATGTTTTGAAGAGCTGCTTTTGTCTGTACAGTGAAAACAACATTGGACCACATTGACTTTTTTCAAAGCATTTTTTGTGTTCCACAAAGGAATGTCACACAGGCTTGTAGCGACATAGGAGTTAGTAAATCATGACTATTTAAATTTTAAAGTGAGTTTTTATGTGTTCTGAGATCATGGTCATGTGCTACTTTTTGTTCCTATACAGTGTTGAAGAGGGTTTGTAAATGTTATGGATTAGATTTGACTGTATTTACCCCCTGACAAAGAGTTGAGGGTTATTTTGCCCCATGCAGTGAGTTTGAGACCATATGGAATATGTTTTTCTAGAGGCATTCATACGAGTGACCTCATTTAGAGTCCTCGGCCGCAAAGTATGTTAAGAAAACAATCATTTTTAGTCTTCCATCTAGGACTGATGGTCCTCAGCCTTTTGTACTCGAAGGCCCACCATATAAGGTAAGAAATTTCGGGTATTTATGCTGCAGTTATGTTAAATACCTACCACTGCATTTATCTGATCAAAAATATAGTAAAAACAGTAATATTGTGAAGTTATTACACTTTAAAAGAACTGTTTTCTGCTTTAATGTATTTTAATGTATTTTTTTTCCTGTGGTGACCAATCTGAATTTTCAGTATCCATTACTTCATTCCCCAGTGTCACATGATGCGTCAGAAATCATTTCAATATGCTGATTAGGTGCTCAAATTTATTTATTTTTTTCTTATTAGCAGTTCTGAAAACCCGAAGGAGAACCTCAATACATTTTTCCGGATTCTCTGATGAATATAAATGATCAATAAAACCACATTTTTTAAAAATAGAAATCTGTTATGACATTATAAATCAATTTGATCAATTTAATACATCCTCCATGCCTCCAAACTCCTAGGAATACAGTTTCTCTTCCTGTACCTGACAGACATGGAACCGTGTCCAACATGCAGCCTGGCATCAGAGATAAGCGGTCCACTGTCAAATGGCAGACTGGACAGGTCATGGTGGACCTTGGTCTCCTTAGACGTCAGATAGATGTATGTGCGCTCCATTTCCACTCGGAGATCTTAAGGGCGCACATGTGTGTCCGTCAAAGAGACAGTTCGTGTCCCGAAAGCAGTTCAGGAGCACTGTGACAGTTACTCCGGCTCTTTCCGAATGACCAGCGGAGATTATCTTTGGCTCCAGCGGCGATAAACTCAGACGGGTCTGCCTGCTCTTTCTATTTTATCGTATTTTCTCTCATTTTCCCCCAATTCCTCAAGTCACACTACTTTAAGCCAAAGCATGTAATTTCTAATATATTGAAAGTTGCAGGTATATTGCACCATCATTTGACCATCCTTTGAGGCTGCTTATGACAAAATTATAGTGCAAAACACCACTTGACAAATTCCACAAATTGGCTACAAAATAGGGCATCTATTATTATTATTATTATTATTATTATTATTATACATATATTTTTTTTTTGTCTTTCAGTAGCCCAAATGTTGTAGACTGAAAATGCAGTCAACACTACAAGTGTGCAAAAATTGCTAAAATGAAATTAGATTTTTTTTTTTTCTTTTTTTTTTTTTTTCTTATCATCCTGCTATGTTGGTGTTCACTTTTTATTGATTTTCCTGACTGACAACAGCCACTCATTATTTGAACATTAACTGTTAAATTATAAGATTAGAATATTACATTAGTATTAAATAAAAATAGAATGGACCCATTCAAAATACTATATACATTACAAGTTTTTGGACAATAAAATTTATTTATTTATTTTTATTTTTTTAAAGAAGTCTGTTCACCAAGCCTGCATTTATTTAATCCAAAGTACAGTAAAAACGTAAAAATTTGAAAGAGTTTTACTACTTAAAATAACTGCTTTCTATTTGAATATATTTTAAAAAGTAATTTATTCCTGTCATCAAAAGCTACATTTTCAGCATCATTACTCCAGTCTTCAGTGTAACATGGTATTTCAGAAATAATTTTAATATGCTGATTTGCTGTTCAAGAAAATGTTCTACATCATTATTATTATTATTGTCAGTATTTAAAACAGTACATTTTTTTCAACATTTTTTTTTTTTTGATAAATAAAAGGATCTAAAGATCAGTATTTATCTGAAATAAAAAAGCTTTTGTAACATTCAAAATAAATCGATAGTTTTATTTAGGAAGGATGCTTTAAATTGATCGGAAGTGATGGTAAAGACATTTATAATGTAACAAAATATTTCTATTTCAGAAAAATGCAGTTTTTTATTTATTTATTTTATTTATTTATTTATTTTGAATTTCTATTCATTAGAGAAACCTGGAAAAATATATACACAGCTGTTTTTAACATGCTAATAATAATAATAATAATAATAATAATAATAATAAATGTTTTTTGAGCAGCAAGTCAGTATATTAGAATGATTTCTGAAGGATCATGTGACTAAAAATTCAGCTTTGAAATCACAGAATTACATTTTAAAATATATTCAAATATAAAGCTGTTATTTTAAATAAAGTAAAACTGTTTCAAAATTGTACTGTTTTTGCTGTACTTTGGATAAAATAAATGCAGGCTTGGTGAACAGAAGATACTTACTTAAAAAACAGTAAACTTTTGACTTTTGAGTCAGTATATGAAAATGATTTTAATTTTGAGAAGGGTGTTATTTTTAATTTTATCTTAAACAGAAAAAAATAATGGGGCACAAAAATACCCTGATGGTGGAAAGTGCCACTTCCACTTTGTCCATGTGAGTGATTTCAGTTGACAAAACCTGTGTGTCATTGTCCTGTTGATGCAGTCGTGTCTGTTCACCCCCGATAACCTTTGACCTGATGATAGAACAGTCATGCTTTCTTCCTGCTGCCTCTATCTCTATCTATCCCTTTATTTCCTGCCCACTGACATTCCAAATCTTGCTTACAGTGGCTTTGGTCCAGGACATACTGGAACGAAAGCGCTCTGTAGCCAAAATAATGACTCAATACCTTGGTAACAAGAGCTTACATTTTAGGAGATCTCTTGAGCCATTTTGCAACTACCAGCCTAAGAGCAAATGGTATGTTGAGTCCAAAAATATGACACAATATTTTATTTGTGTGTGTGTGCACTCTTGTTCAGTTAACGGCAGCTATTGTATGTTCTCGTACTCCTCATCCAGCACAGTCGTTCAAGCCCAGACCTGTTTCTTCTCCGGCACACAGGCGTATTTTCTCTGCCACAAAACGCTGCGCTTTATAAATAAACCTCTGATTCTGCTCATCTCTCACGCCGCTGCTCTCCACTGTAGTGCCTCCAATACTGGCCACGCGCAATTTCCCCCTGGCTCGCCCGAGTCTCCAAAAACCTCGGTCCCTCTGTCTCTTACAACAACAGCCTACCTATTTATACTCCCTCTGCTTCGGCTCTTTTCCTCCGATCCCTCTTTAAAAGCATCGTGTCAGATTTCTTTCCTTACTGTTTATTTGTCTCGGCATCCTAGGCCTTCCTCGTGAAATTGCTGATTTTTTTCCCCCCTTCTTTTTATAAAGGTAGATGATCGAGCCAGAGGTTTGATGGATGTTCTATCACAACAAATAAAAACCAGAGAACGCAAATAAAAAAAAATAAGCTTGGGATTCCAGCAGGAAACTGGTATGGACAGTGCAGGTGGCAGTGCACAAGTTGCGCGCAGGATGATATTTCAGCCGAGATCGGTGCTCTTAAAGCACGCACGTGCATGTCAGAAGCCATCATTTTGATGCTAAGGTAATCACAGCTTTTTGTCTTCAGAGATGACGTACACTATCCGCACCATATGCTAACCGGGCCTGTCGGATTCTCTGGTAATTTCTTTAATAAATGCCATAAGCAGAGACTGCTGGGCTCACTGTAACCAGCCTCTCTGCACCTCCGCTCTATGTGGGAGTTTTATATTGAGCGCAGTCTGTTCAGCTTGGCAAGCGGATGCGGGTGGCTGGCATTTGGAGCTAACCATGCATCTCACCCTATTACAGTAAATGTTACTGTGTCAGGCAAGCAATTCAGCAATAAATAAAGCAGAGCAAACATTATTTCAAAAGATCCAAAACAGGCAGAATGGAAACATCGTATTTTTCATGTCCAGTGATCCTTGAACACATCAAATTCACTGTCCAAACTGGAACAAATTAAGAAAATGTATCATGGATTTAATTAAATATGTCTTTTGTGATTTCTGGTTTCTGTTATTCAATTTTAAAGACGCTTTTATTCTTCTTGGAACTATTTTCTTTCTTCATTAGTGTTAAACAGGTCAAGTCAACATGAAATAACTTTAACAACCCATGTTATTTCGTAATGTGACCTGCTTCCAAGTGAAATAAGATATTCAACACATTAAATATCCTATTTCAATGCGAATACCCTGCCGTTTAGGATCAGTTTTGTTATGCTCATCAAGGCTGCGTTTATTTGATTAAAAATACAGAAAAAATTTATTATTGTAAAATATTGTTAAAAGTTTAGGGTCAGTAAATGTTTGTTCTTTCTTTTTTGCAAGACTTTAATACTTTTATTCAGCAGGGATGTGTTAAATTGATAAAAAGTGATAGTTAAGACTTACATTGTTAGAAAAGCTTCCTTTTTATTATTATTATTATTATTTTTAATGCTGTTCTTTTTACCTTTTTATTCATAAAAAAAAAAAAAAAACCTGCAAAAATGTATCGAAGGTTTCAAAAATAAATAAATAAATAAATAAAGCATCACCACTGTTGTCAACATAGATAATTCTAATTAATTTCTAAAGGATCATGTGACAGTATATTAAATAGAATAGTATATAAGTGGTATATGAAAGTAAAAACTATTGGTCTTACTGGTTGCAAACTTTTGAACACCAGTGCAGGATAAGTTGTGAATTAATTGGGTTTACTACAACAGAATAGAGGCAAAAAAGTTAAATGGCTATATTGGCTATTGTTTATTATTATTTCTAATAAAAGCACCGATTTGTGTTTTTGTGTTACATATTCTGTTTCACTATGAATGTAGGATAGAACTTTATCCACTGGAAGTTGATCGAGTGTTACATAGCAGAACAGAGCCAAAATTAACTGTGCTGAAACAATGCTAAATAAAGAGCTAAATATCTGTTTGGCTTCTGGTTAACATTCATTACTTATTATTAATGTTATTAATTCTAATGAAATGTTTTTTTGTTGTTGTTGTTGTTTTCTCCCTGCATTTTGACTTTTTTATTATATTTTTACAACTTTAAAATCAACAGTCTTGTTATATATTATATTTCAGGCTGGATTGGTTTTTACAATTTTTATTATTTATGCGTTTTTTTTTTTTTTTTGATTTCTGAAAGTCATTTTGACTTTATTACAAGTTTATTGCATTTTGATTAAACATTACAAAACCTTTTTTTTTTTCTTATGAATAACATGCACTGATGAATTGTGCAAATTAAGAAAGTGTTCGGAACATGTGCTGTAAAAAGGGTTGATTTTATGTTGACTTTATATTTTGTCTCATTATATTTCAGGCAGCATATGAAAAGTAAAAATTGTCTTTTGGGGAATGTGAAAGCAGGTGTACAAGAGGAAAAGGCATTAGGTGAGTGGGATAAACTTGTGTTAAAGAAACAGATGGAAGGAGATGTATAAAAGGAATTGTGAAAAGAAAAGCAGGAGACATTGGCAGGACATTAGCAGCAGTGATCGAGTGGCCTTGAAATAGACTCAATTTTTCCTTGAGTGTTGAGGACAACCGACCCGACAACCACAGGGTGAGCAGTGTCACCAGCCGACTGTGTGAGCGCAATACATTGATCATGTCATATGTCTGGGCCCATTGGGTAGTAATTTACACGATGAGAAAGAGTGTGTGAGAGAGAGAGAAAGAGAAAGAGGGATGGTTTGGCAGCAGATCCTGAACGTGTGGCTTTGGTTTGGAATGAGGTAATCTAGGCCATACCACAATCCCATATATTCTCATAATCGTCACCCTCTCTCACTCCTTCTGCGTTTGATCACCCTCATTCCCTATTCTTTTCTTTATTCATGTTTTCACCCCTGAGCCCTGTTCTTTTCATAAAGGGGGATTATTTTTGTCACAATATGTAATTGTGGCTTAAAACCTCCAAAGTCTATGAGCTGCACTTCCTGTACACAGAGTCTCTCATTAGTCTCAAGTTGGCTGACCTGTTTTTGAGTTGCTGTAATTCAGGAGTTATTTCATCGTAACAGATTCCCAAATATACAGTACACATTTTAAAATGTGTAGCTGCAGGGTTGATTGACCGGAGGTAACTTAAATATGCAATTAAAGGGATAGTTTACCTCAAAATGAAATTTACTCACCCTCAAGCCATCCTAGTTGTATATTACTTTATTTTTTCGGCCGAATGCAGTTGGAGTTATATTAAAAAAAATGTTCTGGTTCTTCTATAAAGTTATATGAATATTTTTCTTATACACAAAACATCAGTTTGCTTCAGAAGGACTTTAGTAACCCCCTGGAGATGTGTGGAGTACTTTTTAGGATGGATAGATGCACTTTACTGGACTTCAAAATCTCAACACCTATTTATTGGCATTATAAATATTTCATTAAAAATGTGTGTGTGTGTGTATATATATATATATATCGATTCAATTTGTCTGAAAGAAGACAGTCAGATACACCTAGGCTTGAGGGTGAATGAATCATGGGGTAATTTTCATTTTTGAGTGAACTCTCCCTTTGAGTTTTTTTGACAAAAAACAAAAAATGTATACAGCTACCAAACAGTATAGAGCATTCATTAGCTTATTAGTTTTATTAAAATGTGAGATGCAGGGCAGTGGAATGATTTATTTCTTAATTTTATTTACATTTTAGAATGTTGTATTATGCATGAGATGCAGCAAAAAACTATTAGACACAAGCACAACATTCAAACAGTCCTATTTTTTTTTTTTTTATTATTGAAAATCTTGTCATTTGCTCCTTACCATATTCACAATTTGTCAATGAATCACTCTTTTTAGTCAGATCTTTTCATTTAATCAACTGAGTCAGTTCTTGTCAGAATTCTTCATTCATGGATCAGATTGATTTGGTGTATTATTACAAATCACTGATTCAGTTATCTGGTTACAGCTGTTAACAGCTCACTAAATGGAAAAATTATAGTCAATAACAACTTTGCCAGTTTTTAAGAATTACTTCTCCAACTCTTCATTCTCTGACCATAATCTGGTCCATATTTCTCCGCCTCAAATCGGAATTGTAGTAAGGCTTCACAGCACAGATGAATTGTGGATTGTTTCCTCCGGTAGCTTTTATTGGTAGAGGCTTTTTTAGTAAAAAGGCTCTCAAACTGTATATAAATAAACTAAATTTCCATATTGGTGCATCCCTAAATATAATATGAGTCATATGGACTATTGGTACTTTTATGGTGCTTTTTTGTCATTTTAGAACACAAGCCCAATCCTCTTCATTTTCATTATACAGGAGAACATATGCTATTATATGCAAAAAAAAAAAAAAATCACCTTTTTTGTTCCTAACATCAGGTAAAGTAAATCATGTCAGAATTTACATTTTTGTGAATTAGTTTTGGTTGAACTATTTCTTTAATAATTTCCTGTTATTCTCATTTATCTCCTAACCTTTCCTCTACTTAGCTAACCTTGTCGGTTCTCAAGCTGCATTGTGGGAAGGGTGCAAAGAAAGGAGGAAAACGGGTTATTTTATTTTTCTGCATTGTCTCCCAGTGGGTAGAGGGCAAATACACAGATGCTGGCTGGGTCAGTGTGAAGTACTCGTTATTGAGAGTGTGTTTGTGTGTGTGTATGTGTGAGGTGAGAGTGTTTATGTGTGAGTTTTGTTGAATTAAGGGGAAATGTCTTACCCCTCACTTCCTGCCCATACGCCTCCACAACCACAGAGACAGAATAAAAGACAAACTCTTGTGTGTAGAACCTTTGTGTGATTATGTGTGTGGGTAATGCAGAACATCCAGTGGGACTTTGGAGAAAAAATTGTGCAATGCTAATGCGGCTGTTAGAGAACAATACGATTTTGTGTATATTATTGCATAAGAGGGAGAGAGTGAATTTCAGTCAACAGTTTATCTATGTTTAGATTCAGAATGATTACAGGATCAGTAAGTACACAGATGCACCCATGCATGTCAAAAAATCAGATCAGATCAGCTCAGTAGAGTCTGACTGCAGCTCACATGCACTCTCTGCTGTCTGTCATGTCATGTGCACTCGCAACAGAAAAACTGGGAACAAGTTTTTTAACGAAACTGAAAGGCTTTTTACAAAAGACTGTTGTGATAAAACATAATAACTATACTATTTTGACTCTCCACAGTGCATTTTAAAGTGGCAACAATATGCACCAGTCAGTCTCAATTGACATATCTGCAACTTTTTATTCCCACAGTTATGTGAAGTAGTCCACTGTCTAAAAATGATTCAAATCAGAAATATGTATCCCAGCTATAATCATATAAAAAATTACTGTACTTAAAATTGTACACAAAGAAGTTTGCATATATGCTACAGTTCAAAAGTTTTTTTTCTTTTCTTTTTTAAGATATTCATACTTTTATTCAGCAATATTGCAAAATTAATTAAATAAATAAATAAATGTTGTTGTTTTGAACTTTTACATCAAAGAACCCTGGAGGGAAAAAAAAAAATTACTGTTTCAACAAATTCAGCTCTGCCATTACATAAATAGTGTCATTTGAAAATATATTGGAATAGAAAATATTATTTTAAATTGTAATATTATCAAATAGTTTTATAGCAAAATAAATGGTAAGTGAATAGTTTTTACTGTACTTCTCATCAAGTAATTGCAGCCTTGGTGACCATAGAGACTTCTTTCAAAAACGTAAAAAAAAGTACCTGCCTCACTCATGTTCATTCATCTACAGAGAGTATATGTTCTGTATATATGTAGGGGAGAGTGGGGTGAGTTTAAAGTGAGTACATGATGGTAATGGGTCCAACTTAAATATGTACATAAGTTTCATGATGTGGTGCATTTTGGGGCATAATCTCTTTAGATCTAAAATAAACTGCTTTTATACTATGGCTTTCCCAAAATAATAACAAATAAATAAAAAAGCATAGGGAGAGGGTAAGTTGAGCCACATGAAGTTAAACTGTGCTACTGATTATGCTAAAGTAACAGACACCTTCAACATTTCTCACATTATCTCAGTTTATTCGCAATAGTTTAGAAAATGGTAATTAAATATGACAAGAACTGTGTCAGACACCTTCAAAATTTATCTCAGTTTATTTGATTTAGTTTAGAAAATGGTAATAAACGAGTTAAACCATATCAAAACAAATTAATCTTGATAATATATCTTGATTTTACTATTAGTCCACTGTATGAAGATTTTTTACTTTATTTTGCTATCTTCACTTACGTAAATGGACTTGTCCCGCACCCATTAGTTTAAAAAAAAAAAAAAAAAAGTCTGGTGTCTGGATAATTTTTGGTTTGACTATATATCAAAGGAAGAGAAATGCAATAAAAATGACTTCTTAAAATCTATATGTGAGCTTTGTGATGGACTGGCCATTCATGCAGGGAGTTTTCCCCCCCGCGACTCAAGATGAATGGGTGACTTCTTAAAAGATTTATTCACAACTTTGAAAGCATTTTTTCTTTTATTACTTTTTAATTACTTGTCACTTTATTTTAAAAATAAATAAATAATAGAACTGCAATTGACCTTACAGAACTGGACTAATAGTACTTAACATCCCACTTATAAATGTTGCAGGAAATAAACAAAACAAAATCAAGTTCAAAACAAAACACAAAAACAAAAATGTTTGATCTAAAATTAATAAAATATAATGTAGAATCACAGTAAAATAATACTTTATAATCATAAGAAGGGGTGAGGCACTGGCTCAAATTACCCCAGGACTTTTGGCTCAGATTACCCCACTCCTTTACAAGCTTGTATCATCCAGTAGTTTAGACCTAACATTATGCTAAGAGTCAGTCATCATATTATAACTTCCTAAAGCACAAACACGTTATTTTTTATTTATGTATTTATTTTTTTTTTCAGGTTTGTCTGTAACTGATCAGACACAATAAGTTTGAGTCCTTGAATTTAAAAAAAAATAAATAAATCACTTTGAAGAGCAAAGTTTTTTTTTTTTTTTTTACTTGAATGTAGTTACCAATTATCCCATTGCCCCATTGTCCTTTCTCCATCACATAGTGAGTAAAGTAGATAACTCTTCATATATTTGTGCCACATCACAAACTTTGTTTAAGGTTGGCATTAATCCCGGTGGATATATGTGACCCTGAACCGCAAAATCAGTCCAAGTAGAACGGATATATTTGTAGCAATAGCCAAAAATGCATTGTATGGGTCAAAATTATAAATTTTTCTTTTATGCCAAAAATCATTAGGATGTTAAGTAACAATATTTTGTACATTTTCAACCGTAAAAATATATAAAAACTTAATTTTTAATTAGTAATATGAATTGCTAAAAGCTTTATTTGGATTTTTAAATCTCTGCCAAATATTGTTATATCCAAACCATACATCAATGGAAAGCCTATTTATTATTTAGAATCTCAGTTTCTCAAAAATTACCCTTATGACTGGTTTTGTGATCCATGTTCACATATTGTGGATAGTTATAGAACAATGGCTGTACAAATTCTGTAAGTGAATTCCAAACAGTGTTTTTGTGCCCTTAAAAAACACTGTGGAAAAGGAACGCTACTCAAAAGGTCATTTAAAAAAAAAAAAAAAAAAAAAAAGGCAGGATTCAGCTTTGTGAAAGATAAATGCAATAGTCATTTCAAGGTAGCAAATTTGCATTTAAAAGCTCCAGAGTGACTTGGCCTCATGATACAATTTGAAAATGTATTGATACACACATTTCTGCAAATCTATTCAAGTCTCTTTTTCTTCCCACCCAATGTATATACTTCATTTCCAGCTCTGTGGTCAGTGCTTGTCGGTCTCCCTCTCACATTCTTGGCTGGGTAAAGGGCAGAATCTGACAGAAAGAGTAATGATGCTGCCTAGTGTTAATGTGAGCCTTTATCTGCACTCATTATTAGCCTCATCTCCACAATGTCAATGTGCTTTTAGTGCTGCCTCTCCTAGCAGCCCTTACTAATTGACAGATAGCTACAAAAAGCAAACACATGGTTAAGCCTTGTAAGACACAAACATTTCCTGTAACAGATAACCGGCCGGACCTCCTATTGCATCTGTTGCCTTCTCATTCGCACATACACGCGTTGTCAGTCTATCCATTTGAAATCTAATTTGAAATTACTCTGAGAATCTCTTTTAATAGCAGTGACGCTGTGGCTTGCGGCTGCGTCTGCGGCGTCCCGGCGCTATTAGGTTGCGCCGTGGGAAAAAAAGAAGAATCGATATCATATCAGCATCCAACGGAACACCTGACAGTTCAATTTCACAGCCGTTCTTGAGAATCGATTGCATGGGAATAGTTTGGGACCCTCTCAAAGGCTGACCGTTGTAGTTAATCTATAGCACTATTAGCACGGGTCACTGCATGCATGGTCATTTAAGATCGTACGTAATAACTGAGAGCAACATGAAGGCTAGCACCTTTTTGCCAATAGTTTGTTTCTAATCGAGGTAAATACATAGGGAGTGATGGTTAAGCTTTTTTCTGCATGTTTCGTAAGCTCTTACAAATCCATTTAACATCTGATCTTAGACAAAGAGGCAAGTCATCATGCTTGAAGTGATAATGGAAGACGTGATGATGAAGCTGAGACAAATGCTTTCTGAAGTCATCTGTCCTTGAAGTGTTGCCAAATTTGGGTGTTTCTGATCATAGTTGAATAAGAGGAGGCACTCCTATAATAACTTACATCATCTCTCTAATATGAAGGTTTGCTAGAACAAAATGACACATTTCCTAATTTTCACTCACTGGCAGGATTAGATAAAAAGTTGGAGATGAAAAAGCCTTTCTCATTGATGAAAGTCAACCTTTGTTTAAATAAATGAGAAAAGGAGGGGGACGGTGGGTCAAATGATGCAAGCTTCTGGAATTGAAGCAGACTTTTGGAACTGACAAATGCCCGGCCTCTAATGGTATTGCTCTTTACAAGGTATGAAAAACATTATGAGTGATCCTTAAAAGGAATTATACTTTTCTGTCATCATTTACTCACTCTAATGTTGTTCCAAACCTGAATGACTGTATTTAACTTTATTTTACAGTGCTGTTCAAAAGTTTGGGATCAGTAAGATTTGTAATGTTTTTTAAAAGAAGTTTATTATGCTCATCTACATTTATTTGATCAAAAATACAGAAAAATTAGTGAAATATTATTGCAATCTAAAATTTTAATACATATTAACATCTAAATTATTCCTTTGATGCAAAGCTGAATTTTCGTCATTATTCTAGTCTTCAGTGTCACATGATCCTTCAGGAATCATTCTAATATGCTGATTTATAATCAATGTTGGAAACAGTGCTGCTTAATATATATATATATATATTATTATTATTTTATTTTTTTTTGGGATACTTTTTTAAGGATTCTTTGATGAATAAAACAGTGTTTTTTTATTTATTTATTATTATTATTTTTTTTTTTTTTTTATCAGAATAGAAATTTTATGTTACAATATACCCAACTATTCAAAAGTTTAGAAAAGGTTTTATTTTGAATAAGTACTTTTCTTTACCTTTTTATTTATCAAAAAATCAAAAAAGTATCACAACAGTTTAAACACTGATAATAAATCAGCATATTAAAATGATTTCTGAAGGGTCATGTGACACTGCCACTTCACTGCCACTTTTTTCTGTATTTTTGATCAAATAAATACAGCCTTGATGAGTGCATGTTAAAAAGCATTCAAAATCATACTAATCCCAAACTTTTGAACGGCAGTGTATTTAAGGGAGAAATTCTGAATAGATTTATAGTTTATAGTATAGATTTATGGTTGATTTATAGGGATTTTCAAAGCTTTAAATGCACTCTCATTATACAATAGCTGCATTAGTTGATTCTAACAAGTTTTTGTTAAAAGACTAACCCAAATTAAAAATAATGGGTTTATAATCTCTGCAGGTTCCCAAACAAACGGAAACATATCAGTGTCGGCATCAGTTATTGGCTGAAACGACTTGAAAATATTGGCAAATTGGATATCGTAAAAAATAAAAAATCTTGCATCCCTATTTATCATAAATATATGCATTAGAATCATGCACTTTATTCCAAGCCCCCTAATGCCAAACATTATTTTTGTGCTAGAAATATACATCAGTATATATCAGTCAAATTTATGAACAAGTCATTTATACCGACTTTAAACCAGATCAGTAATTTGATTGAAAAGATTGAACACAAAATAATTATTCATTCATGAATCAGACACTGCTTCTCTTAAAATGTTTGTTGTCAACATTTTCAGTGGATAGCATCTTAAATTTAAATCTGTTTCTCACACAAAGCTAATTTTTATTTGCTAATTAATTCATTCTGTGAAAAATGCTGATAATATGTATTGAATCTGAATGAAAAAATGAATCTAAAGATAATACTCAAACTTGGCAGCAGAATTATAAAATAGCCAAACATTGAAAACTCACTTTTAATAATATTAAAGGTTGTTCGCAATGAGAAAGTCTTTGTTCTTTACTTCTTTCTGTTGTAACAGTAGGACCAGTATGACCATTCCTGCTGTCACTCCCCAGAAGTGGTTCTCTCTGCTGGGCTGTGGTGGTGTTTCTTCAGCCTATTAAAGCTCAAGATGCTGGGCGTGATGTTCAGCTCTGTGGCTTTCTTCTTTGAATCAGCACAATAGGGGAACGGTTTGATGAGTTATTCAATATTACAAAATAAGGCCTCTGAATCCTATAAAACAGTCTTCTGGAAACTTAAGTCAAAATTCGACACTAATACTGCTGTGGTTTGTAATTACATGGTCTGTTTGTGTCATATAGTGCATTTGATTTGTAGTTCTCTGAAGGTATTTATATTACAAATGCTGTTGTGAATTTAAAGCAATAGTTATCAGGTCCAGTTATTTTCCACAAATGTTAAAAGCATGAGCACACACATGTATAACACATAAACACTACTTCTCGAGACATTGCGAAAAGTGATTATAAAGTGATTTTCTCACTTTGTCCTTGTCACTCCCACACACAGACACTGCGGCCCCACCACAGTGTGTAAGGCAGTGGTCGCGATGGCGTCACTGTGGGATCAGACTCAATGGGAGAGGATGATACCTTCAATAAACCCGTCCAGCTGAAAGCTGTAAAAGTCCCAGGAATGCTACAGCAGCGTGGTGCGAGAACCATCAGAGACGGAGAAAACCCTTTACAGGAGAAGCGTGGCTCCAGAGCAGGGTGGGTGTGGGCTGCTTACCGGCACTCCTTTAGATCATCCGACCATCGCCCTTGCCAAAATTCCACTCAACCGGAATTCCGATCCCTCGCAGAGCTCCGGGAGATCCGGGAACGTGCTATCCGCGGGGCCCGGCAGCGGATACGGGCCCTGGGCTGTGAAACCCAATCAGGCCATCCTGGACACATGTGATGGGTTGAAGTAGACAGGGTCACTGGTCCATTACAAAATATGCACATCTGTGAGAGTCATCCAGTGATGCATCTATTTGATCATCTGAAATCGTTTGACATTAAAAGGCACAACCTTCTAATCTCAGGAGTTTATTGTTTGATTAGCATAGCATGTGGCGTAACAGCAGCGTAGCATGTAGTCTAATCTCTAATGACACACACCTGAGGCACGAGCAGGGTGAATTTATGGCATTTTCTCTCTGTTTGATGTAACTTTCACAATAAGTTAGCTACGATCCAATTCACAGGGTTCCTACGAAGTGCTTACTTGTTCCTACACCCTGACCAAAGCATAGCTGTCGAAGTTCACTTTACTCTATAAGATTGGTTCATTTGTAATGGACAAAATTATTAGCCCCTTATACAATATTTAATTATTTTTCAAATAACTTCCAAGTGTTGTTTAACAGAAAGATGATTTTATCAACACAGCATTTTTAAACATCATACTTTATTCAGGAAGCTTTTAGGGTTTGTAATACAAATAGAAATAAATGTATAACCAAGAATTTTAAAAGGTCTACTGGTCAAAATTATTAGCCCTCTGATGTTAATAGTGTATCCCTTTTGCTTGATAACAGCCTTTAGTCGTTTACTGTAGTTCTCAACAAGTTTCAAGCATGTCTCCTCAGGAATGACAGCCCATTCTTCCTTAGCAAATCTCTCAAGCTCCTCCAGATTTGTTGGTCTTCTGGCACAAACTCTGGACTTTAGTGTGCCCCACAGATTTTCTATTGGATTTAAGTCTGGGCTTTGTGCAGGCCAGTCAAGTATACTCACTTTACTCATTTGGAGGTATTTCTTCACCAGAAGTGAGGAATGCTTTGGGTCATTATCATGCTGGAAGACAAAATGTCGACCCAAACCAAGTTTTCTTGCAGACTGTCTGAGGTTGTCTTTCAAAATCTTCTTATAGTCTTCCTTTTTCATGTTTCCTTCAACCCTGACGAGATTCCCAGTTCCAAACGCACTGAAACATCCCCACAGCATTATACTCCCACCACCATGTTTCACTGTGGGGACGGTGTTCTTGGGGTTGAATGCCTCTCCCTTCTTTCTCCAAACATAGGCAACATTTCTATGGCCAAAAAGCTCTAGTTTTGTCTCATCTGACCAAAGGACATGTTTCCAGTATGCATCACATTCCCCCAGGTTGTCCTTAGCAAACTTCATTTTAGCTTGGAGGTGTCTTCAGAAGTGGAGTCTTTCTTGGTCGACAACCTCGCAGTTCATTCCTGTGCAGGGCTCTAGTGACTGTCTTCGTTAAAACATCAATTCCAGACTTGGCTAGGTCATGCACTAGTGTCTTGCCAGTTGTTCTTGGGTCTTTAGAAACCTCTCTCACTAGTTTTCTTTCCAAAGTTTTTGAAATCTTTCACTTCATGGCTTTGCCCGTCTTGTTCTCCATCTTTATGAGCATTAGCAATTCTTTCTCTCAAGTCCAAACTAATTTCTTTTGTCTTTGCCATGATGACAGTGCATATCATTTTACTAGTTGTTTCGCAAGATACTAATCCTCAGCTTAAAGAGCAATTTAAAGGCTTAACTAGGTTAATTAGGTTAATCAGGCAAATTAGGTTAATTTGGCAAGTCATTGGACAACAGTGGTTTGTTCTATAGCTAATCAAACTAATAATGTCTTAAGGGGGCTAATAATATTGACCTTAGCAGTTTTTTATTTATTTATTTTTTAATTCTTTTATTCACGCAACTATAAGAAATCAGACTTTCTCTAGAAGAAAAAAAAAAAAGGAAATAATGTGAAAACATTCTCTTGCTCTGTTAAACATTACTTGGGAAATATTTGAAAAAATGTACAATTTCACAGGGGTTCTAATAATTTTGTCTTCAACTGTATATATACAGTAGTAGAGGTTACATTTTTTTTAAAGCAGGTGCTTTTGTTCTTCGTTTTAAAACAAAATATATCACCAACTACTTTTTTCTCACCTCACTGGTCAGCTCGACTCACTCTCCTCATGTGATAAAGGAATCCGACTCCTGCCAATGATCTTAAATGCATAGTTTATGATGTTAGTTTTAATAAAGAAAAAATTTGTAAAAATCAAGGAAATTTCTCTGGCATTTCTTTATTTTTGCTGTATCGAAAATGTCCCAAACCGTGACACCACTGTGTCGTATTGAACCGAACTGTGAATTTTGTGAACCATTACACCCCTAATCATACAAAATGCATGTTATTGTTTATTTTTTTACTCACCTGAATAAGATGTCACATAAAAGATTTTTTTTATATAGTCCACAAAGAGAAAATAGTAGTTACATTTATCAAAAATTACCCAGTTCAAAAGTTCACATCCCTTTGATTCTTAATACTGTGTTCTTACCTGAAAGATTCACAGTTGTGCTTTCTTTCTTCCGAAAGTTGTTTGTCCTGAACAGTTAAACGGCCTGCTGTTTTTGTGGGACCTGAATGATTTTTTGTTTTGCAGATTCTGAAAGGGGATGTAAACTTTTGACCTCAACTGTGTGTGTGTGTGTGTGTGTGTGTGTGTATGTGTGTGTATATCTACGTTCCTGAGGTAAATTACACTGAATAATGCCACTTTTATTTAGCCAAACTTTGTGCAGTGCTGGTCTGAATGATTGATGTGTACATTTTCATCTCCATCTCCCTGTGCTGTTTGCAGTGTCCTTAGGATTAAACATACACTCCCCATCAATTGGAAGTTCACTTAAGATGGCCAAATACCCCGTGAAGTCAATTTTGTGGGCGCTATCAAACCCCTTCTCAGAAAAACAGCTGAACTGAATCATCCAATGCGACGTATTTAAAGAACGACAACGTTTCTACCCTCATCTCCTGTAGGCAAAGGCACACAGTGAGTAATCGCTACTGTTGTTATCCTCTGGTTTCTAATTAAAAAGTCTGTTAGAAACACAGAGCCAAAAGCTAGTGAGATAGCTTGAGAAGTAAGTGTGTGAGTGTGTGTGTGTGTGTGTGTGTGTGTGTGTGTGTGTGTGTGTGTGTGTGTGTGTTTGTGTGTGAAATAAGTACATAAATCTAGCCTGACTGAAACTGCTGCTGTGGGTGCAAATGAATTGAACTGATCACTGAGATGAGTGTAATGATGTGATGAAGGTCGGATTGTGTGTGTATGTGTGTGTGTGTGTCCTGTGGGGCTCTTTATGGCTCTAAACAGAGTAATGAGGCCTGTGTTAGAGCCAGAGCTGAGGGACCACACACACTCTCTTCCACAGATAATTACACTTGCTCTCTTTTTCGATCTCTCATCTCACTCTTTCTTGCTCTCATAAAACAGTCATTTATTACATGGATAATTGTTGTAGTAATCAACTTGTTAGTAGCAATTAATACATTATTAGACCCAAATGTTTACTGCTCTTACGGTCAGTCTCTTTATAGGTTTGGTTTGAACTGATGTTATAGCATCTTTGACCTTGATGAAACTGCAAAATACTCTCAATCGTTTTGAACAACAGCAGCGGTGCAGTCGGCCAGTGTCTGCTCATTAAAACGGGACACACTTTTTCTGGAGATGATTATATAGACCAGACAGTTCTAAGAGCATTGCTTTGGTTTTATGCCTCATTCAGAGTAACACAGAGTAATGAGTCTCATATATAAACTCTGGAAAATGTTAGCGCTGTGTGGTTGCTCTTTCAGAGCTCTGGAGACTTAAAGGTTTCAGTTATGTTTCATTTATTAAGCAACAACTTAATCTTAGACGGCTCTCCTTCTGAAACAAATGAGAAAATTGTTAACGTACAATATGACTATATAGCTGCAGTATAATTGGGATCTTGCACTGCACAATGCTGGAAACACAATATGCGCATAAAGTTTCTAAAGTGAAAAAAAACTTGTTTTTGTTTTTTTTTTCGCCAGTAGGATGAGATAAGTTAAGATGCCTCTACAGAAGAGTAAACTTACAAAAAGTAAAACAGTATGCACAAATTTATATATAATATTTTATTTAGTATTTTACATTAATTAAGCAATACAGATTATGTATTGTATATGTATGTATGTGTATATATATATATATATATATATATATATATATATTAGGGCTGTCAAACGATTAATCATGATTAATCGCATCCAAAATAAAAGTTTATGTTTACATACTATAAGTGCATTTACTCTGTATATTTATTATGTACATATAAATACACACACATACATGCATATATTTAAAAACAAATGTATATGTATATATATTTACACCTGTATACAATTTATATTATAAATATATATATTTTATATATAAAGCTAAAATATTTTTCCTTAATATATATATATGCATGTGTGTGTATTTATATGTACATAATAAATATACGGAGTAAACACACATATAGTATGTAAACATAAACTTTTATTTTGGATGTGATTAATCACGATTAATTGTTTGACAGCCCTAATATATATATATATAATACATAATCTGTATTGCTTAATTCATGTAAAATACTATATATATAATATTTAAATTGTACATCATATACATATGCAACTTAGGTAGAAGGTCAGGTTGCTATAGAAGTTTAAAAAAAAAAGTCAGAATTGTAAGTTTATATCCTGCAATTGCAAGAAAAAAAAATATTTTATATTTCGCAAATTTGACTATGACACAGTTGTACACAACTATATCACAACTACGATTTTGCCACAATTTAAAAAAAAAAAAAAAAAAAAAAAAAAAACAAGCAAAACATACTTTTATATCTTTATATCTAGCAATTCTGCGTTTGTAACTCACAATTGCTTTTTATATCTCACAGTTATGGGAAAAAAAAGTCAAAATTGTGAGTTTATTTCTTGCAATTCTGCCTTTGTAACTCGCAATTGCGATTTTGTATCACACAATTCTGAGAAAAAGTCAGAATTGTAAATTTATATCTCGTAATTCTGCCTTTGTAATTCGCAATTGTGGTTATATATTACAGTTTTTTAAAAAGTCAGAAATGCAAGATGTAAACTCCTAACTGCAAGGAAAAAAAGTCGCAGTCACCTTTTTGTGTGTGTGTGTGTGTGTGACTGAAACTGGCTTCCATAGCTTACCCCATTTGTATATATGTATTTTTTTTTGTAAGAACGAAATTAGCAAATGTTAAGAAATTGGATGAAACTGAAAATTTGTTCTCAAGTTTTTGCAATATTCTGACTTTTTACACAAATGTGCAGCTTGGTTGGACAGTTGCAGCTGAACAATACTATACTATTTTCTTTTAATTCCAGACTTTTGAATCTGAACACAGTTCAAGACATTGTCGAAATTTGTTGAAACTCTACAGGAGACACGATTGCTGGGTTCTTTTTATTAGGAGACAAATCTCTAGCTGTTCTCAATTAGTGTCTGAGAAACAAGTGAGATATTAAATATTTCTTATTTCTGATGTTTCTATCATCCCTCTCCCTCTCTGCATCTCTTTTCAGTCTCCGTCCTCCTCTCTACCTGCCCATCGAGGTCTGTAATGGTCGGCCAGGAAACAAAGTGCACATGACTCCACCACTTGTTGGACGAGGTGAAGGGGAGGGTGACGGGGACAGGAGATGCTAAGATGGGAAAGGTGATTGCATTGTGCGGTGGCACAGCTTGTACCAATTTCCTGAGTTAATGGGATATTTTTGCCTCGCTTCCCCTCCATGTTTTCTTTCGCTCATCTCATTGGGCACTAGCAAAAAAAAGTTACCAACCTGGCTAAGAAAGATGGACAGTCTGCAAAATCGGCGGAAGGGCTCTCGATGCGTAAACAGTTGTTGATTTGGAGGTACGTGATTGGGGCCGTTGTCAGGTAGATGGAGGTTGGTGATTGACTTGCATCTGTTACACACTTGAAATACAAGATCGGAGACAGGCATGGTGTGAAGGTCAATATTTTTATATTTTTTGGAAAATGATTTTTTTTTTTTCTGCTGAGCACAAAAGAAGATACTTTGAAGAATGTTGATAACCCATTGTCCCATTGAGTTCCCATTGTCTTACACTGTTTTTTTTTTTGTTGTTTTTTTTTGGCCATACAATGACAGTCAGTGGGAACCCTAATCTATTAAGTTAACATTATTCTTCAACAACTGCTGTTATAAAGTAGGTGATGGAAAGTGTCATCAAATTCTCTCCATGTATTTCAGACAAAGAAATAAACTACAAGGTTTTATTCAGAGATGGTCTATTTTCTAGGATGCATGAAGACAAGAGTGGGACATATATTATTTTGGGATGGGAAGTATGAGACACAAAGAATGACAGAGTGTGAAAGAGAGCGAGAGAGAAGAACGTTGTGTATCCATTTGTGTTTGCGTAAACGCAGCAGCCAGACGCTGAGTCACCGTGATGCTGGACAGTTATGTCCCTCTGTTGAACAGTTGTGTCCTTCTGTTCCGTCTCGCATGGTTTACTCTCAGGTTGCTAGAGTGAGTGTCCGTGACTCAGGACGACTGTCGTATATCACAAGTGCTTTTCGGCTAGCAGTCTCATCAGACAGTTTAGCTTGTACCTTGCACATTTACTTTTCTTTAAGACTGTTATAACCTAAAGTATGCTGAAAAACAGTGTGAACTGATTAAAAAATTAAAAGTATAGACAATATTTAGGTATTTAATCTCAACTATAATGCTGACTTTTTTTTATAAAGGGCCAAACAGGAAATAATTACATAAAATCTAAATTCTAAATGTAAATTGTGAATATATAGAAGTAAATGTGAAAATATATTTATAGGTCTGAATATACTGTATACACTGTATAAATTAGTATTAGGATTAGTATCTTGCGAAACAACTAGTAAAATAATATGCACTGTCATCATGGCAAAGACAAAAGAAATTAGTTTGGACTTAAGAGAAAGAATTGTTAATGCTCATAAAGATAGAGAACGATACACACGTTTATCAAACCGTTTTCAAGTGTCAAGAACTGCAGTGAGATGCATTATCAAGAAGTTTAAAGAGACCAACACAGTGGAGAACAAGATGGGCAGAGGCAGGAAACGAAAGATTTCAAAAACTTTGGAAAGAAATCTAGTGAGAGAGGTTTCTAAAGACCCAAGAACAACTGCCAAGACACTAGTGAATGACCTAGCCAAGTCTGGAATTGATGTATCAGTGAAGACAGTGACTAGAGCCCTGCACAGGAATGAACTGTGAGGTTGCCAACCAAGAAAGACTCCAATTCTGAAGAAGAGACCCCTCCAAGCTAGAATGAAGTTTGCTAAGGACAACCTGGGGGAATGTGATGCATACTGGAAACATGTCCTTTGGTCAGATGAGACAAAACTAGAGATTTTTGGCCATAGAGATGTTGCCTATGTTTGGAGAAAGAAGGGAGAGGCATTCAACCCCAAGAACACCGTTCCCACAGTGAAACATGGTGGTGGGAGTATAATGCTGTGGGGATGTTTCAGTGCGTTTGGAACTGGGAATCTCGTCAGGGTTGAAGGAAACATGAAAAAGGAAGAATATAAGAAGATTTTGAAAGACAACCTCAAACAGTCTGCAAGAAAACTTGGTTTGGGTCGACATTTTGTCTTCCAGCATGATAACGACCCAAAGCATACCTCACTTCTCATGAAGAAATACCTCCAAATTAGCAAAGTGAGTGTACTTGACTGGCCTGCACAAAGCCCAGACTTGAATCCAATAGAAAATCTGTGGGGCACACTAAAGTCCAAAGATTTTGCCAGAAGACCAACAAATCTGGAGGAGCTTGAGAGATTTGCTAAGGAAGAATGGGCTGTCATTCCTGAGGAGACATGCTTGAAACTTGTTGAGAACTACAGCAAACGACTAAAGGCTGTTATCAGGCAAAAGGGATACACTATTGACTATTAACATCAGAGGGCTAATAATTTTGACCAGTAGACTTTTTAAAATTGTTGGTTATACATTTATTTCTATTTGTATTACAAATGCTTCCTGAATAAAGTATTATGTTTAAAAATGCTGTCTTGATAAAATCGTCTTTCTGTTAAACAACACTTGGGAGTTATTTGAAAAACAATTAAATATTTTATAAGGGGCTAATAATTTTGTCTTCAACTGTGTATGTATATATATATATATATATATATATATATATATATAATTTATAAATTTTAATATAAAGAAGTAAATATGTATATATAATTATAAGTTTAAATATAGGTAGTCTAAATATATAGATACAAAACTAAATATATAAATGTTAATCATGAATATAAGAATATAGTAAAATGTTTGAATAAATAGAAGTAAATCTGAAAATATAGTTGTAAGTTTGATTATTTAAATTTAAATTGTGATTATGTAGTTATTGTTGTAACTATATAATTGTAAATCAGAATGTATGTTTATAAATCTTGAGTATATAAATGCAAATGTGAGTATATATTGTCCACATCCCAACATAAGTATCTTTTTTATCAGACATGTTAATAGAACGATGGTCTTTGGGTTTTTTTTTTTTTTTTTTTTTCTCGGGCCTCAGCAGTTACAGCATTTCCAAGCAAGGGCTAATTGGGGTCATGCAAACTGGCCACACCTTAACCCTGTAATCATCCTTGCAATAATGTACATATTAATTTTAATTTTGGTAAACGCATACAGTTGGGTTGTTGCATTGCAGGGAAGACTGTATCACAAATTTGGACTCATTTTCAGCTCCTGTATCTGTATTGATTTCCACTTGATGTTTCAACTACTGCTATAAACTAAGCTTAATTATCTAAAGGTCACTTTACAGTCTCTTTTAAGCTCTGAGTTTTCTTTGTTAGGCCAACACTGTTATAAATGTCCCCTATCAAAATTACACAAACTCCACCATGACAAGTCCAGGGCAATTCATGAGTCACGTCCCACCCATCCCTGTCTGTCTTATGCTCAGACTGACCTTCCTATGTCTTTAGAGTGGAAAAAAGAGAGGGATAGTAAAACTGAGACGGAAGAAAGGATCGTAAGAATGGTATTAGTGGATGAGTGGCCTGACAAATGTGTCGACTGGCACGCTTGGGGCTCGATTAATCTCCTTGATGAGTCTGGGCTAATGGGAGGAAGACCTTAAAGAGGACGGACGACCCTGCGCCCACCTCCCTCCATGACACCAAGGCTTAGATTAATGTTCTGCAGCAGAAAGATATTAACCACATTCTCACACATGCAGCTCCGATCAAAACTGAATGATTGTTGTGGATCGACATGGTGTGTGCTTGACAAATTCACATGAGTGTTAGCTTTAAAATCAGCTCAGATATTGATGTTGTAGTGATGCCAGTCAATGTTAAGGATTATAGCACATAGTGTAGTATAGTTATGATATATCCCTCTGCCATTTTTATTATTATATTTAATTTTAAAGAGTAAAAATTGCTGCTACCTTCGGAAGCCCATTTACGCTATTGAATATAAACAATTTAAAATATATATATATATATTATTGCAACTCTTTTACTGTTTTGTGATATAAACTCGATATCAATTGCAAGTTATGATGTCCAATTTTTCAAGGGTTAAAATAAGATATTTTCTCATAATTGCAACTTTCTCAAAATTGCATTGTATGACCTTATAACGTACAATAGCGATTTTATTTCTCAAAATTAAGATTTTATTTCTCAGAATTGTGAGTTGTGCGTCTTGCAATTCTGACTTTATAACTTGCAATTGTGACTTTACTTTTTCAGAATTGCGCTTTTATTTTTCAGAATTGCCTGCTTGTCTCGCATTTCTGACTTTATAACTCGCAATTGCAACTTTATTTTTCTGAATTGTATCTTAATTTTTCAGATTTGCGAGTTTGTCTTGCAATTATAACTTTTTATCTCGCAATTGTGACTTTATTTTTCTGAATTGCAACTTTATCTCAAAACTGCCAGTTTGTCTCGGAATTCTGACTTTATAATTTGCAATTGCAACTTCATTTCTTAGAATTGCAAGTTTGTTTCGCAATTCTGTATTTATAACTCGCCATTACAACTTCATTTCTCAGAATTGCAAGTTTGTTTCGCAATTCTGTATTTATAACTCGCCATTACAACTTTATTTCTCAGAATTGCTGGTTTGTCTCGCAATTGTCTTGCAATTATGACTTTATAACTTGCAGTTCGTTTATTTCTCAGAATTGTGACGTTATTTCTCAGAATTGTGAGTTTGTCTTGCAATTATGACTTTATTTTTCAGAATTGTGCTTTTATTTTTCAGAATTGTGCTTTTATCTTTCAGAATTGTGCTTTTATTTTTCAGAATTGCCCACTTGTCTCGTAATTCTGACTTTTTCGCAATTAGGACTTTATAACTCGCATTTACTTTATTTCTCAGAATTGTGAGTTTGTCTTGCAATTATGACTTTATAACTCGCAACTGTAACTTTATTTTTCAGAATTGTGCTTTTATTTTTCAGAATTACCTGCTTGTCTTGCAATTCTAACTTTATAACTCGCAATTACTTTATTTCTCAGAATTGTGATTTTGTCTTGCAATTATGACTTTATAACTCACAATTGTGACTTTATTTCTCAGAATTGTGATTTTGTCTTTCAATTATGACTTTATAACTCGCAATTGTGACTTTATTTTTCAGAATTGTGCTTTTATTTTTCAGAATTGCCCACTTGTCTCGCAATTCTGACTTTATAACTCGCAATTACTTTATTTCTTAAAGAGTTTTGAGTTTGTCTTGCAATTATGACTTTATAACTCGCAATTACTTTATTTCTTAGAATTGTCAGTTTGTCTCGCAATTAGAACTTTATAACTCACAATTACTTTATTTCTCAGAATTGCAACCTTATTTTCTCATAATTGTTTGTTTTACAATTAAGACTTTATAACTCGCAATTGCAAGTAATTGCAAGTGTATATCATGCAATTGTGAGAAAATAAGTCAGAATTGAGAGATGTTAACTTGCAATTGTGAGAAAAAATGTAGAATTGTCAGATAAAAAAAAATAGCAATTACCTTTTTTTTATTTTTCTATTTAGTGGCGGAAACAGGCTTCCATAGCCAGCTTATGGCAAAGCAACTGAACAAAAACAACAACAACAAAAAAAAAAAATAATAATAATAAATGAATTGTATGCTTTTCTGACCACTCCACCCGTGGATGTGGAAGCTGTGTTTCTCTCTCCATCTGTCTTGTTTGGTGCCTCCTGTCTATTTACCATGTCATCTGTTTTCCAATACACTCTCCATCCAGACAGCACTGAGCAGTGCAGCTCAGAGACATCACTTCCAGCTCCTCTCACCAGAGCACCTGAGAAAAAAACGCAATAATGACGTTTCAGCATTCCTAAAGAAACCTTCAGAGTCAGCGACTCTTCTACCTGGTGCATTAGACCGGGGCTTTGATATCCTCTCACCTTTCTGTATGTGTGTGTGAGTGAGATCGTGAGGTCAGGGACAGACAGGAAATGTTGGCGCTCGATGTTGGGACTCCATTACAGAGGAAATGGATTCGAGAGGTCACAGAGGTCAGCTCAACCAATCGGAGGTTCTGTCAAAGTAAAGCCCTGAGCAACATTTTCTGAAACTTTTTTCACCGTGCACCTTCACTGTGTGTCCATGTGTCAAACCAAATGTCAAAGCAAGCAGAATGTCAGCCAGCCTATGAGGCCCAATGCGGTCAACGAAGTGGGTGCTCCTCGTCCGTGACATTTGCTGACACGTTGAGACCGGCCGCAGCTATACAAAAGCTTCAGTCCCAACGGCAAGAACATGATCGCTTGACCCTTTCGCTCACGACTCTCATAGATGTGGCCGCTCGCTTAAAGATGAAGGTCACCAGAACCCTGTTTTCTCCATTCAGAAACCGACCAGATGCTGCAAACTTTCACCCAAACGCCTGCGAGATGTGTGCTGACCTCAACTACCAGGTTTAAAACCGAACAGAGGCTTCCAGTGGGCCTCTGATGTTAATGATAGCTCTGCTCGCACATTACCCATAATGCTAAGCTCTTTTTGCTGCACTAACTCGCACGCAATTACCGCTGACATTTTTAATGTCACCTTGTCTGGAGGAAAATTGCTCCATTTATTCTTTATTCCCATATAAAACCATGAATTATTCCCTGCTGCATTTCTATGTTCATTTCCTGTTCATTTCTTCTCGCGCTTCTCACTCACACACAGTTTTTCCAGCTGTGAGCTGCATTTGCTTGAGTTCAGGCGTTCAGGGATGAAGTTCTCCCCTCTGGTTTTTAATCTAGCCCAACTTTCTCTACCTTAATTGGGCCAGGAAAACCCCATTGTCCTTGCTTTTGAGTGCCTTGGAATAAGCCATTGTCCTGGATACCTTTTCACCGTTGGCTAGAGAGTTAGACTGCTGTGTGACGTCATATACACTTGTGAAGGGTTTAAGCGTATACTCTTTATCTTTTGAATGCCAAGGTAGCAAAAATAGAACCATTCAAGAAGCTTTACATGATAATTTGACAGCTTAACGATATAAAAGCAGAATGAGCATGATTTATTGTAGGCTTCCAACTAAAAAAGGTAAAAGTACAAGACAAGGTAAATGCACAATGGTTATTATTTAATGTATATGCATTACTAATCGTTTTCTTTTAAAGAAACTTACTTGGAGTTTTGCTCTTGAATTGAAAAGGTTTTTATCACCAACTTCCAGATGCATCATAAGATGCATCATAAATGAACAGATGAATCAATCTTGTTACATTCAAGGTAAAGCATTAATATTTACATGGCATGTAATCTTCTTAAAGACCTGCATGTTTCTTGCTATGGTTGGGTAGGCAAATATAATATCAAGTTTTGTTGTGCGCGTGTAGTTTACCTTTCAACTAGCTAATAGAGATGCTTGCTTTGTATTGTAGCTTTAGTTGTTATGATGGTAAGGGACAGTATATAACCCTGAGTCTTTCTTCCATATTTATTTGATTGTACAATCAACAGCTGTCCTCTCAACTTCCTGGACAGAAAGAAAAAAAAAAAAGAAGAAAAAAAAGTTAAACAATCGTGTAATTTTTTAGCGATTTTCTGTAACTCAACATCAATATAAACACTGATATTCCTTATGTTTAGCTCAGAAGGTTCAAATGAAAAGTTCAAGCAAGAATTAGTTTGGACAGCTATATATGACATGATGACATGAGGGGTCGATATGTATTTTTCAGGGCAGATGCAGATACAGATTATTTTAGATCAAGTAGACCGATAACCGATATTTTGAACCAATATCTATCTATCTATCTATCTATCTATCTATCTATCTATCTATATATGTTGCCTGGTGTAAAAATTAAAATTAGTGTCAATATGAAGAATATCAAGTGCTCTGACAAAAACATTCTTTAAATGTTTTTAAAAATCCTTAATATTAGCCATTTATTGGCTCCGATATTAAACATTTTTATGCTTTTCGGTATCGGTCATTTTCAAAATCAATTTGCTTCATATTAGCTGTTTATTGGTGCCAATGTTAAGCATTTTATGGTTATCAGTAATGAAAACAATTAAACGAAAATGTTTTACTGATAAAATAATTTAAAAGCATGTAAATAAGGTTTTGGTCAGAGCCCTTGTTATTCTTAATTTTCACATAAATTAACATTTTTATACCGGACATATATCAGTTCAAAATATTCGGCTATTGGTCTACTTGATCTGTAATAATCTGTATCGGCATTGGCCCTGAAACACCTATTGGTCAATCCAAGATTTTCTTTTCTTTTCTTTTCTTTTCTTTTCTTTTTTCTTTTCTTTTCTTTTCTTTTCTTTTCTTTTCTTTTCTTTTCTTTTCTTTTCTTTTCTTTTCTTTTCTTTTAAAAGTCTTTGGTCAGTAATATATGGCAGTGCATATTAAATATATGCATTGTATTCAATTCCAGAACTTCAAATTTAGGAAGTACTTTAGTTTTTAAAGACTAGTTGTTCTCGTTTTTATTCACCTGAGAATTATAATAATCGGTCACCTATCAAGTGCATCCTCATTTGATTAATCCTGTCTGTTTTATGAAATATGAAACATACACAATCATCAGAGCACTGATTGGAAAACCTAATTAGGAAAGAAAAAAGCCCATTCCAGATAAATCAAATCTGAGTCCCACTTACACACAACTGACAGTCCTCATTTTCTCAACTCTCTCTCACCGCATAGACAACAAGCAATGAAAAACACAATAAATACAAATAAATTAAATTTTTATTAAAACAAACCTGAAGCCTGCCGTAGCATTAGCCCTCAGCTCTGTTCACATGTTGGGTGCTGAGGTCACATCCAGCTCCCCTCTCCGTACATCGTCATTTGCCTGTCTGTCAAGCCCGAAATGATTGGTTATGCAAACCGTAATTCATCAGTGACAGCACGCAGAGTGGTTACTTTATCTCTAACGACCCTTCGGATGGAAAGGTGGAATCAATTCTGACAGCCGCACCTCATCTCAACGCCTGCTGATCTGCATAACACTAGACACGTAAATCAACCGCAGATGTGACAAGGGAATTAATTTGAGTGTGTATGTGTGTGCAGGCCGTCATCCACCTAATATTTTTGAGGGGGCACAGGGGGCAGGTCTGGCTCACTTTGTGCCCAAGGTAAAAAAAAAAAAAAAAAAAGTTTTAGTTAAATTATAATATCTAATGGTAAAGTTTTTTATTAGACCTAGTTAAAATCCAAACTAATATAATACCTAATAGAATGGTAGTATGTGTGTATATATACATACGAGTTTAAAAATATATAAATTTGAAATTAAAATCCATTTGACTTATAAATTTGAGGGGATTTGAACTGGAATAATGCTTCTGTTTGTATGTGTGTGTGTTCTATGTAAATGGAAGCACTTCAGTTTCAGTTCATAGTCATATGCCCCCTCCTCACCGTCGCCTAGCGGATGCATCAAAGTCAGCGCTTGACCTTTTCCTTTGTCTGTAAAGATTTTCAGTACGATGCACCGTAAGGGGCTCAATCGATGTGTGAAATGCTCAATATCAAAACCGCACAGTGTAGCAGGCAGCGCTGTCCAATATACCTGCTAAATGATGGCAGATCGCTTAATGAAACGGTTCAAATCAATGGCTGTTACACAAGCCAGTTAAAATCAAAACATCCATTCATATTTGTCCCTGAGGTAAGAGGGAATGAAAATGTTTTCGCTCTGTCGTACTGTTAATCGCTCTATTCATCTTAATTTGCGAGAGTGCTGTTTTTATTTGCTAACAGGAGGACAATCTGAGAGAACAGTGTGCTGGAGAGAGCCATATGTAGTCTTGTGGTTTGATAAGACTCATGTACAGTAAACAGATTTGTTTATATCTGCTGGTGTGCTGTCTGCTTGAATCAGGAAACACTGAAATCTCCAAAACTATAATCTATAAGCTTTTGTTTCAATTACTACAGTAAGTTTAGAAGAGCTAATGGCAATTTTGCAGTCATGCCGGTTGAGTCTGACATCCTTCACTGGCAGGAGGTTGTAAGAGATGAATGAAGAAAAAATGAAAAAATTCACCTGGCAGATGGAAATAGAGAATGAGACGATTACTGTCAACAGATGACAGAATCCCTAACAGGTTTAACGGTTTGGACACTAAGAATCAATTTTGACAGGACACTTAAAAATGTAATCAGCAAATATACCATGAAGGACATCACTCTCTTGAAGATGTCCAAAGATAGCAGTGTCTGTATAATCCTCACAGTAACAAAATTGCAATAGCGAATTATACCTGTTAAATATGAGTTACAACCAAGGGTGTAGTTTTGGTTTGAACTTTGGGGGGGTTGAAGCGTGAACTGTTTTAGTGGATTCCCAGGTCATGCTCCCCCATAAGGTTTATTTATTGGTTTGTTTGCTTAGGCTATATGTTTATTTTTGTAAAATAACCCACACAAGCAAAGCTGGTTGATAGCATAACTGCAGTAAAGTAATATTGTAGTTAACAATTGCTTGTTTACTTTTCGAGCGCGACTTTGAACACGTGCAGAGTATACGGTGATTCGCGCGCTGCTCGTGCACAATTAGAAGTGTGCTTCTGTCATATTGTGCTGGTAACTGGTTCGTTCAGTTCATACGTGAGGGCAGCGCTTGTAAAAGCGCCAAATTAAGGTGTGATTTAAAAAAATAATTAATAGAATAGGTTTCCATTAAACTATGGTATAAATATTGGGGAGGGAGGGAGGGGGGAAGGGTTACCTCCCCCCTATCCCCCCCGCAAACTACAGTTTCTTGCAATACCTATTCAATTGAGTTTGCCACAGGTTAACTTTACTCGATTTGTAGTAACATCTTCAAACAATATAATTGCTCCTAAGCTAAATTCCAACTGTCTCAGACAAGGGTGTGAATACTTCTGCAATGGAATCATTGTATTTTTTTTATAAATTTGCAAAGATGTTAAAAACTTTTTTTTTGCTTTGACATTATAGTGCATCGAGTGTAGATTGATGTGGAAAAAATCATAAAGTAATTTAAAGCAGTTTAACATAAGACAAACAAAACATGAAAAAAGTGGTATGAATACTTTCACAAGGCACTAAATATATAATAGCAGCTAGATGTAACATAGCAAGTTAAAGTGAGTTTTTTTATTAATATGTGTTGAAAATGTGCTATGTATACACTACTGTTCAGAAGTTAGTATCAGTAATACATTTCTTACAGTTGGTACAGGCATGTATTGCTGCATTTTTATTGCACTGCTTGAGATAGGAATTGAAGCTGTTTATGTGACGACAGTGTTCAAAAGCATAATTTTTTTAATTGTGCATTTTTAATCAATTTTTTTTGTGAAAATGAATACAAGTTTTGCTGCCTCTAGTGTTTATTTCAACTGGAAACTGTAGTGATTTGTACAAAGTACGTTTTTTTCAGGTAGAGGCACTTGTTTCCAATGAGCCTATATTGGTTATGATTGGCTAACGTCATTGCATACGAAACAGTATTAATGCCTCTTTGCTACTGCATGTGAGTGTTTTGACAACGTGATCAAAAAAAAAAAAAGGTAATTTCAAAAAACAAAGAAGTACAAAATAATTTACTTACAGTTTGTGATGCAGCTGCAGTCAGATCTGGTACTGCTTCATCTTTCAGCAAATGTTTCTTTGTGAACTTTCCATGACACTGTGCCTCATTTACAAAACAAGATGCTCTGAAGTCCAAACAATCCTCTGACATGATTCAGGATGCCATTAAAAATCAACTATGCATTTATTCCTTGCGCTGAGATCTATTTGATATCTGTACAAGACGAGAACAAGGTTTTTAAACCAAATGCTTCAAAGCAAACAATCTTTCACTCCATTTGTCCTACTTACGATGTGGAATGTACATCTGTATACTGTATCCAGTGTTGACAACATGGCAGCAGTGATTGTAATTTCTATTTGCTTTTGACACAACGTGACACTCACATTCAGCGTGTCAGCCGGCAGGGCCTATGGTGAGAAGATGACTATTCATCGATGGCTTGCTCTGAGTATTTATGCAAATGTTTGTGCCCGGGTGACATCGCTCTGCCACCTCAGATCTAAACAAGTCATTTTTGGATCTTTATTATGAGGAGGACGCTTTAAGTTATGAAACTTGAAGGGTGTTTTAATGGTCCAACGACTTCTTATATGCCAAAAAATTAAGGTAAATTTGATTTAAAAATACAGTAAAAACAGAAATATTTTAAAATATGATCACTAATATGCACATTTGTAAATATGAGACAGTTTTCTGAATCAGGTACAAATAAAACTGAGTCTTTAAATTAAATTCACACAACAGTTACCTGTTTGGTAAATTACAAATACATTTCTGATGATTTTCAGTGTATCATAATGAAACTCGGGAGCATGTCAGAGGGTTGCTTTGAAATGAACATACTGAAGTTTCAGTGCTCTTGCTTTCTGGGAAGGCTTTTACATAGGTCAGTGCAACTGCACTTTAAATATGCAGTGGTCTGTTTCAAGCTTAATGTATCCAAATTTGAGCCTTCTAGCTTTCAGGGATGACTTCACAAGAAAGCCAAAGCATATGTGCTTGTATACTTAATTATAAAAGTGTTGAAATTTTGCAACCCTAAAAGCCAATGTTCCAATTTTCCAGCACTATTTTTTTTTTTCAACCTAAAAGAAAATATGCATAAACATCATGATTTTTTCATGATTTTTATAACCAATGGCTTCCTAAAAACATGTTTAAGAGGGAAAAAATAATACAACTCAATTTCAGTGCTTAGGGTCTCTGAGGGTTATCGTCCAGTAGCAAGAAGGCAAATTATTTTAAGACAATTTCATTTACCATGTTTTTCAGTAATTGTTCCTGCTCTCCGTCAGCATGCAAACTAATTCTTCCCAGTAGAGCTTCTCCTTGTTGAGCATTTGTCAGGCTCACTGAAGCTTTTTAAGGCTGTGAACAGTAATTGTCTGCAAATGGAAACACTTTCTCAGATTATGGTAATGTTTTACCATGGGGGCAAAAATGTGTTGTTTTTTCAGGTTTTCGCATTTAGGATACTATAAAATATGTCTACTATAGTCTTTGGTCAAACCTAAAGCACACATCAGGGGATAGAGAGAGAGTTTCTCCCAAGGTCAATGCAGTGGGCTCTGCTTAAACAAATTAATCTTTTAGCTTCAGGGTTGGAGGGAACATCTATCAGCGGTGTAATATGATAACGGAGCAGGAAAGCGGGAGAGAGAGGTGCTTAGCCCAGGCTTACACTGATTCATTTCCTAACCTGACACAGAACCAGGTATTATACCGACTCACACACACACAGAGAGCTGTTGTAGATCTGCAGCCTGGGCTATTACACCACTATGATTTGTTCAAGGTGACAGCACAATCTGAGACGTGGACGCAATATGTAAACATATAAACACGCACTCCGGATAACATAAAGAAAGTGTATGAGGCACTTTTCATGGACAGAGTACAAAATGGTACCTGAAACTCTTTAAAAAGGTGTGAGTGTTTAAGTACTTTTTGCTTTTTCGACAAATGGAAGGTGAAGGTGCTTATCCTTCATGGTGGTCAACATAAGAGTGTTAAACAAAATTTAATACAAGCTGTTTTATTTTCGATCCATTTATTATGAGGTTTCTATGGAAGCCTGTTTTCGCCACTGCATAAACATTTTTAAAACGTAATTATGAGTTTACATCTCGCATTTCAGACCTTTTTCTCAAAATTGTGAGATATAAACTCACAACTGTGAGTAAAAAAATCAGAATTGCAAGATATATACTCGCAACTGCAAGTTGTAAAGGCAGAATAGTGATATATAAATTTGCAACTGTGAGAAAAAGTGAGAAAGAATTGCCAGAAAATATAAATATAATATATATTGTAATTGAGTTAAAATCTCACAATACTAACTTTGTAGCAGACTTGCGAGTTTGTATCATGCAATTCAGAGAAAAAAGTCACAAGATAAATGCAAGATAAAAAGTCACAGTTACCTTTTTTGATTTTTTTTTTTATTATTCAGTGGCGGAAATGGGCTTCCATAGGTTTGCAAAATGTAGGCCTTAAATATTTTATGTAAATAAAAAAAAAACTACTTAAAAAAAAACATATCTATGTATAAATGTATATATAAATGTGTGTGTGTGTGTGTGTCTCTGTGTGTATATATATATATATATATATATATATATATATATATATACAAACAATGACAAATAATTGCTAATTTTTCATATATGCAAGACCTCTAATGTGGGACACTTCACAGACATTAAAACCAGTTATTTTTCATGCTCGATTTATTGTCTTCCCCCCCCCCCCCTTTTTTTAAGATAATTAAGTAATTATGACTATATCTTTTCAGTTGTGACTTGATTTCTCATTATTAGGCCTTTGTATCTCTTTATATGAGACTTTATGTCACAATGAGACTTTATATGTAGCAATGTCAGTTTATATATCAAAATGAGACTTTATATCTCACAATGTGATAAGTTGTCTTAAGTTGTCCTACAGTAAGATATCTTACAATG
Organism: Cirrhinus molitorella; assembly: GCA_033026305.1. NCBI lineage: Eukaryota > Metazoa > Chordata > Actinopteri > Cypriniformes > Cyprinidae > Cirrhinus > Cirrhinus molitorella. The sequence continues at coordinate 21,345,947 of CM065122.1, read as the reverse complement.
AGATGTAATTTGTCAGAATGCAACCTCACAATGAAACCATATGACAGTGTGATTTTATATCTTATAATATGACTACTTTTGTAGCAAAATTAAAATTTTTATCTTACAACGGTTTTGTTGTTATTAACTGAAACTATTAAAAATCATGTTTTGTCATGTGAAATAATGGTGGAAAAACTATATTAGTATATAGTAGGGGAGTATGTGAAACAGGCTTCCAAACATAACTAATAGATCTCACAAAAAAAAAAGAGGTTTGTTCCTCTAATGCATTAAAATAAATTCTTGGGACTTCAAAGTGTACTGTATTCATGGAATGTGTCAGGGTAGTGTGTGTTTCAGAGAGAGAGTGACAAAAAAATCCTCCCAAAGTGTAGAGTAGATGTGAGTGAAGAAAGTGAATTCTGTTTGAGTGGACAGAGCTCCAGAGCTGCCGTCGATGGGCAGTGACATTTAAAGATGCACATGCTTACGGTAATGCAGTCTACACATGTCTCTTTGAGGAAGAGAGAGATGAATTAGAATTAGACAGGAATAGACTGAATGATTCTCAGTAGGCCGATCCAAGGTTCTGCAATGGGAATAACTGGCATTTAGACAAAAGGCTAAATGAAGACACTGTCTGCCGTGATTTTCACATTCTCTCCCTCACCCCCTCTCTCTCTCTCGTCCGTCTAGCTCATAATCACTACCTTCTGTCTTTATTCCTGTCTTCCTGTCGTGCAATGCATCCCACAATCCTTTGCTCTGCCGCACAGGGTTTGGTGAAAGCAGCGAGCGTTTCATGCCTGATTCCTCGGATGTAAGGCGCGTCTCCTGCACGCAGCCAGGCGGAAATATCAGTGCTCCTCTGAGGAGAAAAAACTAGAATGAGAGAGAGAGGGGGAGAAAGAAGAAGGGAGTAACATCTCCACCCATCCCGCTGCAGCTGTTTCCAACAACCTGAATTCAAATCAGAAGAGACAATGCTGATTACAAATACTCTTGTCTCTCAAAAGCTCACCCCCAATCCTCACCCCAATTATTATTGAGAAGGATAGATGGAATGAGATGTTGAAAGAAAGAGAGGGAGAATTTGTTATTAAATTTGTTTTGACAGAGTGGCAACAATTCATCTCAGGGATTCACAACCATTCCAGAGAGATACAAAAAGCCACTAATACAAGCCTCCTTCAATAGATTTCTCTTTGCTACTTCTCCCACTGAGAGGATCCCACAATGAGCAACAGAAAATTAAAGGAACAATTTACTCCCAATAAAAATTCTGTCATGCTATTCTGATTGTATAACTTGCTTTCTTTGGTGTAACAGTAATGAAGCAGTTTGGAATCAAGCTTACAATGACCAGGGGCTAAGTTTCATAAAGGACCAAAAAGCACTACTGTATAAAAACTCCACAAAAAAATAAATATATATATATTGGCAATATTTAAAATCTTCAGAAGCCATACAATAAATCAGCTTTTATATTTTAGTTTTTCAGTGATTATTGAGGCAATAATTCATACAGCTCCTTGTTTGTTTTTTTTCCCTTAATGAATGTTTTTGAATGAATTGTTTGGAAAAATGACTCATTCATAAAGCCAATCACTTGTTTAGTTTTAGTTTCTGACTTAATCCATGTTTTTGAAGAAGTCGTTTAAGCGAATGATTGAATGACTCATTCATAAGAGAATGATTGGGTGACTCACTCATAAAGACTAGCAGAATTTGGACTGGCATACTGCTCTTACTATTCCTGGCATAGAATAATAGAGTAAAAATAGAGTAGTATTCTATTATGCTTTACTCATTTATAAAGATGGACGCATGCTTATGAACAAATAGTTTGAGTCAAGGATTCAGTGACTCATTCTCAAAGATGATCAGTTGTTTACTTCATGATTTTTTTTTTTTTTTTTTTTTTTTTTTTCAAAATTAATTGTTTTGAATGAATCATTTGAGTCAGTGATTCACTAATTTATAAAGGTGGTCACATGTTTTTGAATGAATTGTTTGAGACAATGATTCAATAATTTATGGAGATGGACACATGTTTTTGAACAAACTGTTTGAGTCAATGATTCAGTGACTCATTCGCAAAGATTGTTAATTGTTTGCTTAATGAATGCATCAATGTGTTTTGATTCTAAAATTTGAGTTAATGATTTAATAAGTTGTTCATAAAGACCATCACTTGTTTAGTTCCCAAATGAAATAATGTTTTTGAATTAATCGTTGCAGTAAATGATTTGCTCATTTATAAATATGGTCACTTTTTTATGAATTGTCTCAGTCAATGATTCACTCATTTATAAAGATAGACACACATTTTTTAACTATTTTTTGAGTCAGTGATTCAGTGACTCATTCAAAATGGTCAGTTGTTTACTTCATGAATAAATCAGTGTTTTTGATTCTAAATTTGAGTTAATTAACAAGTCATTCATAAAGGATAAACTTGTTTGGTTTCCAAATGAATTAATGTTTTTGAATGAATCATTTGAATTAATGATTCACTAATTTATAAAGACAGACACATGTTTTTAACAAATTGTTTGAGTCAATGATTCAGTGACTTATTCACAAGGTCATTTGTTTACTTCATGAATGAGTCAGTGTTTCTGATTAAAAAATTTTAGTTAATGATTTAATAATTAATTCATAAAGACCATCACTTGTTCATTCCTGAATGAATCAGCATTACTAAATGAATTGGTTAAATAAATAAGTCAGTGATTTATTTGTTGCAGATAAAGTCACCAAAAAGGTCTGTAATAAATGCATTGCTATAAAGATTGATTAGTCGCAGTGTTTTTGGATTTGGAGATATCAATCATGCCGCTATGCGAATCCGTATAGTTTGAAATGACACAAGAGTTAAATTTCTGGGTGAACTGCTCCTTTAAAAATGTGTGCGTGCATGGGTGAACGTGTCTATACTTATTCATTTATGACTTACGACCCAACCGTCATACAATCTAACAATGACAGGAAGAATGATGTAATAGATAGATGAGTAAAGGGAATGAATAAAAGACAGATGGCCAAAAGACAGAAGAAAGAGGGATGGCAAAGCACACATCACACGAGCAGCATGACAAAGCTCATGACATGTCGACCTCCCTCGACACATCAATGCCAAGCGCTCACTTAACAGCATTCCTAACTGCAGTCGGAAGAGGACAAAAGCATTGTTAATTCAGTGACTGATTTCATGCAGATTACTTTCCTAATTATCGCTGCATTAGCAATGCTAAAGCACACATAGACAGGTGTGACCCCCCACCCACCCCGCAAGAGTCACAATGTATAATTAACATTCAGGCAGCTGTTGACAGACACAGTGTTGAGGGGTGAAGGCAGTGTTTAAGACTCAAGACCTTTATGGGTTCATTATTGTGGGCTGACGAGGATGAAAAGTCAATTACGTCCAGGTTTTATTTTCAGATATATATACATTTTAAAAAGAGAGAAAAACATTTCTGCTTTCTTTTTGTCTTTATTTTAATGATTGATTGATGGATGGATGTATTTATTTGCATGTTTACAGATCATTTCCATAGTCGGATTTAATCTTAGCAATTCTATAGTATATAACATATATAAACTGTAATATGTAATATGGATGAAAGTGTAATTACGCTCCACATCTGCTATTTTCTGTCTCAGGCGTTTAAATGGATCTGCACATCTGAGGAGTGGTGGTTCTCTGATTGGTTTTCCCTGGAGAGCTGAACTTTGCAGTAAAAGCCTGGATTCTGTCCTCCGCCCACCCGCAAACAGTAGTGAAAAAACATCCAGAACCCTTCAATTATGTTTAAGATACACCACTTGAAAATCACTCAGGGGAAAATGAAAGTCAGCCTACAAAATTACATTGAAATTATATAGCAGAACAACCACTTTAAAGTGTTCTTTAATAATTAACGGCAGCTTTGCTTTGTTTACAACCTGTAAAAGCGCTTAATATTCTTTGCTTAAATCTGTTCTACTTCGCAGGTATACCCATTGGGTGAATCTCATGAGAATAATGAGAATTACAAACAAAGTTAAAAGCACTAAAACTGGAACAATAATAATGAGAACTGGGGTGGAAATGTCACAGTGAAAAAAATCTTAATTGTCTTAAGTTTATACTTAGTAACACAAATGTTCAATACAATTCATTACATTTCCTGATAATTTATTCATCCCCATGTCATCCAAGATGTTCATGTCTTTCTTCAGTCGAAAAGAAGTTAAGGTTTTTGAGAAAAATGTTCCAGAATTTTTCTTTATATAGTAGACTTCAATGGGGATCAGCAGGTTAAAGGTCTAAATTGCAGTTTCAATGCAGCTTCAAAGGACTCTACATGATCCCAGCTAAAGAATAACAGTCTTACCTAGTAAAAAGATTGGTCATTTTCTAAAAAGTTGATATACCTTTTAACCACAAATGCTTGTCTTTCACTAGCTCGACTTCACGCATTACGTAGTCACTTTGGAAAGGTCACACGTGACATAGGCGGAAGTACTGAACTTACAAATACAACTTGCAAATGTCCTTTACAAAAAAAGGTAAAATGGCAACGTCGGACAATTTTGAAGTTGGAGAAGAAAATAAGATGGAGTTTTTTGCTGTACCCTACCTATTTGAACTTAAGTACATAGACAAAGAACTAACCATGAGTGATCTTTCCAACCTGATTACATAATCCGTGAAGTCATAGACGAGTATCAGAGCTAGTGCAAGATGAGCATGTGTGGTTAATGTACTGCAGCTACAGCTAAAAATTAGAATATCGTGAAAAAGTTTACTTTTTATTGTAACTTATTTTAAAAAATGAAACTTTCATATATTCTAGATTCATTACAAGTAGAACATTTCAATTTCAATTTTTTTTTTTTTTTGATGATTAGAGCAAACAGTTCATGAAAGTCAAAAATCCAGTATCTCAAAATATTAGAATATTTATATTTGAGTTTCATTAAATGACCATCCCTATAAATTCGGGGCATCTCTTGAAACCACACTATGGGGAAGACTGCTGACTTGGCAATGGTCCAGGAGACAATCATTGATACCCTCTGCAAAGACAGTAAAGCCCGGCTCACACTGTGCGATTTTGGCCACGATTTGGCCGTCTGAGACAAATTTTGAAATCCTAAAAGATTCCTATAATCCTAGGGTAAAATCTGTAGTCTTTGATCGCTGGTTTGACATGTTCACCGACAGCCGATTAATGGCCGTTGCGATCAAATTTTACCTCAGACGAATTTCTGGCAGTGTCAGAAGATTTCAGATACTTTCCTGCAGTGTGACACCTCCTACGACGAACGTCAAACGATCTCCGTTTTTCAAGACAAGCCATGATTAGAATGATTGCTAGAGATTTCTTCTAACCCCATAAACTCCCATCAGCACCGAAATCATATGATATGCTGCATTTGCTAAAATAAACACAGGTTGTGCAGCTGTTTCCATTTGCGTGTTTGTAGTGCTGCTTACGCTATTCATAAACGTAATGATAGCCAACATTTAAGCCCTGCGTTTAAAGCGTCTTTCACAGTGAACGCGGAAAGCTCTCCGCTCTCAGCGCAGCCCTTCATAGCGCAGCGGCAAAAGTTAAACTATTTTGAACTTTGAGCGCGGCTTGCGCGCTCCACTGCGCGTGTACTTTGAACGACGCAGCAACAAACCGTCCTCGCGCCATGCAAGCCATTGAAATGAATAGTCATTGAACATGTATGGTACGCGCACCCGTTTTGAACGCGTCTTGACTGTCGTACAGTCTGACATCAATGACACTGAGATCCCACAGTGTGACATGGTCATCATGTTCGTACAGTCTGACAAGCAACAATCGTAAAGGACTATTAAAAATCGCACAGTGTGAGCCCGGCTTAAGTCACAGAAGGTCATAACTGAATGGGGTGGCTGTTTACAAAGTGATGTATCAAAGCATATTAAATGCAAAGTTGACTGGAAGGAAGAAATTGGGTAGGCAAATGTGCACAAGCAACAGGGATGACCGCAAGCTTGAGAATACGGTCAAGTAAAGCCGATTCAAACACTTGGGAGAGCTTCACAAGAAGTAGAATGAAGCCAGAGTCAGCGCATCAAGAGTCACCACACTCAGATGTCTTCAGGACTACCAAGCTACTTCTGAAACAAAAACGTCAGAAGCATCTTACTTGGGCTAAAGAGAAAAATAACTGGACTGTTGCTCAGTGGTCCAAAGTCCTTTTTTTCAGATAAAAAGTACATTTTGCATTTCAGGTTGAAATCATGGTCCCAGAGTCTGAAGGAAGACTGGAGAGGCACAGAATTCAAGCTGCTTGAAGTCCAGTGTGAAGTTTCTGAAGTCAGTAATTATTTGGGGTGCCATGACGCCTGCTGGTGTTAGTCCATTGTGTTTTATCAAGTGCAAAGTCAATGCAGCCATCTACCAGGAGATTTTGGAGCACTTTATGCTTCAGTCTGCTGACAAGCTTTATGGAGATGCTGATTTCCTTATCCAGCAGGACTTTAGCACCTGCCCACAGTGCAACAACCACTTGCAAGTGGTTTGTTGACCATGATATCACTGTGCTTTATTGGCTAGCCAACATGCTTGACCTGAACCCCATTGAGAATCTATGGGATATTTTCAAGAGAAAGATGAGAAACAGTCGATCCAACAATATACAGATGATCTAAAGGCTTAATATTGCATCAGCAGTGCCATAAGCAGATCACTTCCATGCCACACTTCACTGATGCTGATACATGAACATACTTCAAAGAACTTGAACTTTTCTGTTTTGCAAATCCGTTTTTTTTTATTGATCTTAGGAAATATTCTAATATTTTGAGATACTGGATTTTTGACTTTCATGAGCTGTAAGCTCTAATCATCAAAATTAAACCAAAAGAATGTGTGAAATATTTTACTTTACATGTAATGAATCTAGAATATATGAAAAGATTTTTATTTTATTATTTTTTTTTTTAGGAAATTACCAATTGTTTTGCTAGATATGACCCTTTTTTCTTGCCTGGGATTGTGTAGAGCCCTTTGAAGTGGCATTGAAACTGCAGTTTGGACCTTCAACCTGTTGGCTCTCACTGAAATTCACTATATGGAGAAAAATCTTGGAATGTTTCTCTCAAAAACCTTTATTTATTTTCGCCTTAAGAAAGAAAGAACATCTTGGATTATCAGGGAATTTTTATTCTGGAAGTGAACTAATCCTTTAAGTGCCGTCCTGCTGTAGGGTTATGAGCCAACTGAATTCTGGTGGAAGAACACTGTGATTGTTGTCATTGATTGTTGTTGATTGATTGTTTTCAAAGTGTAATCTCACAACCTTAAATAGACACCTAGGAACCTGTTATTACTGGTCTTGTTGTGGTTGAGTTGGTTGTGTCACTATCTCAGATTAATAGTAGATCTCTATGCCTGCTGGTGAATGGATGTTTTTGTGCCATATGTCTTAGTCTATCATGTATTTTAACACAGCTTGGATGCTTTATTGACCAATCAACATTCAGCCCTGGAACTATCTGTTTTTATAAATGACTTCATATCACAGAGCCTAAAGCATTGATTTGGGAAAGCTGGCAGTGTCGATTCTTTTACTCTTCAACTGAGATTGCAGGAGGAATGATGGCCAAATAAGACATGTATGCAGTATGCAGTAATACATGTCACATATGGTCATCATTCCTTCAGTAATCGCAGTATAGATTCCATCATAATGGAGTGTATGTGGCTTGCTACCAAACATTAGCTTCGAAATGGCTTTGTGGACCAGACTAAAAACCCAAGACACTGGCTATATTGCCTGGTGCCATCTGTCTACTCATCAGGTCTGTTTAAATCACTCAATTTCTTGTTATTATTGGGCTCCTGTGTTGCTTTACTTTAGGATGTGCTCGTAACGGCAACTATAGGATCAGTTTTAAATGTAATCTTTAATCAGACCTTAGATCATTAGCGATATATGGGAGGATATTAGAGTGGGAATCACCTCAACCTACTAGATTTCAACACTTCAGTTTATCCTCCACCTGTGACTGTTCCCATTGGATTCCCAGGCAAACCGTACTAGTAAAAAGTTATTTAAATGTTAAATAAGATAAATAAAGAGGGTGATATGGCATAGTGAAAGCATCTACAGCATCCTAGTGAAATGGAGCTTATATGCACTAGCACAAACACACTCTTCCTTGCGTTCATGCAATTCTACCTTACCAGTTTTTACTTCCCTACAGGAGGCGGCTTATTTGTTATTATGTCTCTCTCTATCTCCACTAGTAGAAATTTATACATGTATCATTTCCCAGAATGTACCAGGAGGCTTATGGACAACAGCCCAGGTACGTGAGGGTACAAGGATCGTTCTTATTGCCGTCATTAAATTACCAGAACAGATGCTTCAACTCTCCCTCTCTACATAATTTACTGGTCTTATACTGGTGCATATGCGCTACTACGGTAATATATACTCACATACGCAGGGCACGTCCTGGCCGCAACATCCCTAGCCATGCAGGTTGGGTGGAAGGGGGTAGCGTGTATCCAGTGGTGTGTTAATACAGAAACACTGCATGAAAAATGACAGGACTGGAGGCGGAAGGCCCTCTGCACACGTACACATAGTCACATTCACACATGGCTGTGAATGCTCTCCATGCATTAAATGCAGCTCCTTCAGGAGGAGTTATGGAGACCTTGAGGAGTTGTTTGGGCATGAACTAGATTAAGTGCACATAGCATCCTGCCGTAAAGCACCTCACGCTGGGGTGACACCACACTTTACAGCGAGGGTCGACCTTCTGATCAGCAGTCAGGAGTGTGTGTATATGTGTGTTTTTAGGAGAGCTGATTATTTTTAAAGAATCACAGATCTTATAATTTATCGTAGTAATGTGCTAAGATATGTGTGTTGTGTTGTTGCTTCTAAATGCTTTTTCAAAATCCTACTGAAAAGTGAAATTATTAATTCATTTTCCAATATTTGTAAATGACAATACACATGAAACAAGATTATGAGCACCAAATTAAATGATTTATAAATCATGACAGACTTGCATTAACTGCCTGTCAGTCTCTAAGCATTCTGTGCATCACAGTGTTTTTAAATGACAAGTACTGTTAGTCGTGTACTTGTATATCACTGTTTTCTGTTATTAGACATTTGTTGCAAAGCCCACCCATTTGTGAGCTCACCCAATCATATAGAGAAAGATGGGCTCCAAGACAAAAATACAGTGCTCATAATGATGTCCGATATTTATTTATTTATTTATTTATTATTATTATTTTTTTTTTTTTTTTGAGCTTGTCCAATAAACATTGATCTTTGCTCCATTAAATCAATAGTATAGGTGCCTTAAAAAAAGCTTTAAAGAACCAAGAAGTCTCTTATGCTCAATACTAAATGATTGATCCTAAATACAGTAAAACAAGTAATATTGTGGAATATTATTACAATATTTATTGGTTTATAAAACCTATCATTATCATCATGTTATATATTATCCATTCCATCCATCCATTCATCCCATTCCATTCTGTTCCTATCCATCCATCCATTCATTCTTCTACCCCATTCCATTATATTCCTGTCCATCATCCATCCATCCATCCATCCATCCCTTTTGCTACTCTTCCCTTCCATTGCAACTTAATTCCATCCATCCTATTCCATTCTATTCTATTCTATCCAATTTCCATTCAATTTCATTTATTCCATCCATCCATCCATTTCATTCCATTATAATACATCCCTCCCCTTTGCCACCCTTTCCCTCCCTTCCCTCTCCATCCATTCCCATCCCATCCAATTTGTCCATCTGTCTGTCCCACCCCGTTCCGTTCCCTCCATCTATTTGTCTGTCCATCCAATTTCATTCCATCCATCCATCAATCCCTTCCTCCATCCATCCATCCATCCATCCATCCATCCATCCCTCCCTCCATCTATCCCTCCCTCCATCCATCCATCCATCCATCCCCTTTGCCACCCTTTCCCTCCCTTCCCTCTCAATCCATCCATCCATTCCCATTCCCTCCAATTTGTCCGTCTGTCCGTCCCACCCCGTTCCGTCCCCTCCATCTATGCATCTGTCCATCCAATTTCATTTCATCAATCTATCCTCCTTCCTTCCATCCATTCCCATTCCATCCAATTTGTCCGTCTGTCCGTCCCACCCCGTTCCGTCCCCTCCATCTATTTATCTGTCCATCCAATTTCATTCCATCCATGCTCCTTCCCTCATCCATCCATCTATCCATCCATCCCTCAATTCCTCCCTCCCATCCATATATATCCCATTCCCTCCTATCCATTCATATATTTTCCCATGCCATCCCATCCACATATGGATATTATGTGGTCTGTGCCCACTTAAGCATAAGTTCTGCTGAATACAGGCTTCATTCATTTATTTGTATTATTTATGTACATTAATAAATTACATTGCTTAAGTTTTTATTGAATGTTAGGATAACAGTTCATTCATTTTCTCTCCATACTGAAAGTAGAAATGTGCCAAAATCTCAAGCAAAATATTGGACCAGTGAGAATTCATGGTAGGTGGGACAATTTATAGAATAATGAAACTGAAATTAAATCCCGGTTACTGACAAATTACTTCTCTAATTATTCGCTTGTCAGACTGTTAAGCAATGTCAAAGTTTTCACACTCTTCAGGAAGTCAACCTACAAATGGATTATGTATGTAATTGTCTCCTATAAAAACCAGGATGGGAATAAGTAGGTTAACATCCAACAAATGACACACATCATCTTAAAGAATACTGCTGTCCCCTCAAGCATCTGTCTTTAGCGTTGCGTTTAGCTTGCACTGAAATTTGTTGTTATCGTTCCTCCTCTCTCCATTTCTCTCAGTCTTATCTAGTTCCTCTCTCTCTCCCTCTCTCTCTCTTTCTCTCTCCTCTCCAGGCATGTGTCTGTTTTGTTCTACTCCACCTTTCACTCTGTCTTTCTCATACACACTTTCTCTCTCTCTAGGACAGCTTTTTGTAGGTTTAAACAGGACATAAGCGATAAGGACGCTGCTCTGACAGAGACTGATGTTCGACATACTACACTCTGATTGGACACTAGAAAGATGGGCCAGGACAGAAGATTCACACACACACACACACACACGGCTTGACGACCGGTTGCTGGGATAGAAAGTATTCTCATGGGATGGACAGACTCAGGCAGGACCTGTCTTAGTGAAGACATTGAGCCTTATGCATAAATGTCTATGCACATTTGTTTAAAAATGCAACACAGTTTTCAAATAGATAGATATATAGTCTGTAGTAAGTATGTTTTGCTGTATATAAAGACATTCCATGGTTCATGGTTTGTCCTCATTTAATAAACTGACAAGCTTGTCATCTCTGAGAAAGTGTGACATCAACAATGATGCAGCTCATGAAGGGAAAATGTCACATGAATGATATTTTTTTGCAGTGAAACAGATTCTGAGAAGCGGCGCTATTAGTCACATCAGACAGTTTGTCTGATAGTGTTACCAAAACATCAGTGACAAACACAAGAACTGTTTCACATCTACAAAGTTTACAGACAGCATTAATGCAATTTTGCCTGAGATACATGATTATGAAATAATAACATATTAATAAACTGTAATTTAAAGGGATAGTTCATCTAAAAATGAAAATTCTGTCATTAATTACTCAACCTCATGTTGTTCTAAATCCATAAGGCTTTCGTTCATCTTCATAACACAAATTAATATATTTTTGATGAAATCCAAGAGCTTTCTGAGTCTGACTCTGCATAGACAGCTATGCTGCTACCACATGAACGTGTGACACAGAAGAGATGAAATTGTTAAAATAAAGTTGTTATTTTTATTTTCGTAGCTTCATAACATTACGACTGATGTCCTTACTATCTTTCTAGGTCTTCAGCGTTGCATTGCTCTTTATGCAGGGTCAGAAAGCTCTTGGTTTTCATCAAAAATAACTTAATTTGTGTTATGAAGATTTACGCAGGTTTTACGGGTTTGGAGCGGCATAAGGGTGGAATAATTTTTCATTGTTGTGTGACGTAACCCTTTATGATGTGCACAAGTTGTCTGAAAACAGCTGTCTAGAAAAAATAGCAGAAGAGAATGACAGAATGATGGATTCATCCGATTCATCCGATGGATTTTTTTTTTTAGACCAAAAAAAAAAGTACCAGCACACTTCAAATCAAATTAAAAGTATAGTACACTTTTTTCTAAATCTTGTTTTGAACAGAAATCTTGTTTTTTTTTTTCCCTTCATCCTTTTATTTGGTTGAGTGTCTTTGGGTCTGTGCTGGTCTTAGTTATTTTAAGAAGATATGCATCATGCATATTTAGTCTTGCATGTTTGATACAGCTGTTGCGTTTCCCAAACCCACCAAAAAAAAAAAAGTTGATTAACAGGCTTCTCATTACTTAAATCAATAGAGGACAGTAACATCTGGGTTTATATATTATGGTTGTGCTACTTAATAATTATTTATTAATCAAGATTCTTTGATTAATGGAATGTTCATTATTTAACGGAAGATGTGACCTTTTTGTAACTATACACTGAATACACAAAAGTTTTTTCTGCTCACCAAGCATTTGCATTTATTTGATCCAAAATACAGAGAAAACAGTACAATTTTAAAATATTTGTACTATTTATATAACTGTTTACTTTTAATATTTTAATATATATTTAAAATGTAATATATATACATGTGGTGTAGTGTATAATTTTACAAAAGCCTTTTATTTCAGATAAATGCTGATCTCTGGATCTTTCTGATTATCAAATAATTCTGAAGAAAATGTACTCAGCAGTTTTAAATATTGATGATGATAATGATGATAAAAAATGTTTCTTGAACAGTATATCAGCATATTAGAATGATTTCTGAAGGATCATGTGACACTGAAGATTGGAGTAACGATGCTGAAAATGTGGCTTTGATCACAGGAATAAATTACATTTTAAAATATATTCAATAGAAAACAGTTATTTTAAATAGTAAAAATGTTTAAACATTGTACTGTATTTTGGATCAAATAAATGCTGGCTTTAAAAATGAAAAATCTCACTGTTCAAAAATTACAGATATACTAATATTCTATTCTGTGCTGCTGCTATATTTCTCGAAGCAGACTCAAATTTTCTCTCTCTCATTTTCCTCCTCCAGTGCAGCGTCACACATCACTCATACAGGCCTCACCTTTTGCAAAGTCACACTTCCTGTCTACCTTGGGTGCCACATGATTAATGGCCCCTGTGGAACCGGAGTGGCATGAAACACCGTGACATTTGCTCCTCTGGCGTCCTCTGAGCCAAAGGTGGCTGGCAGTTCGTGGTGACAATGCCTACTTGTGCTAGGGCATCTGTGTCGCCGCATGCGGGTGTATGTGTGTGTTCATCTGGAATGGATAATCACCCCCCTTGACGCTTCAGCATCTGCCAAGTGAGAGGACAGATCTGCATGTGCATTTATGAGCAAGACGTCTCGTAAACTCACCGCCGTGTGCGTCCATTGCTTTTGTTATTATCACATCTGGGAGCTCTTCAACACTCGCACCGCAGTGAGAAAATCCTGATTGTCCTCTTCAGGCAGTCCGATTCGTTCTGTTCCTGAGGGTCTTGTCATTGTAATTACTGCCGTTTAACACAAAAGCCACAAAAATACTCTCTATAACAACAAATCAATGACCTGCAGCAGGAAAAAAAAAGACATTAATATCACCATGACAACTGAATACATGAATTGTGCGCTCCTAGCAACAGTTGGAGATGATAACACAGTACTGTTACTCTTTTTTTGTGGCACAAATTACCAGTACATAGATTCGAACAAAGGCAGATCTTAATTTTATCCAGTGTTGTTGAAAACGGCTATTTCTTAGAAATTCGCTCAGGAATATTTTCACTGATTGCAGTCGTACATGATGTGTGTTGGTCGGAATTGAAAGCAGAAGGAATTTTGGCTGAGACTGACTCGATTTTTAAAGATGGTCTGTTATTTACATTAGCTATATCAGTGCCCAAAGTGATTTAGCTGACGGGTTCAGCTGTTTTTTTCACACATGTAAAATGTGTCTTTGTGTCTTTTGATATAGTGTAGCTGAGATATATTAAACGCACTGAGCGTTTTTATTTAAATAATCAAACTCAATAAATGGACCCGTCCGCTTTATGTCCTTCGTTTCCCGTCAAAGTGCACCTGCTCTTGGTTACATTTGTGCTGCCAGAAAACTCAGACGCACATGGAGGAAATAAATGCATATGACTTCATTAGATAAGCATTCTCTGAGCGGGGCTCCGTGTAAATGAGATTGTCAATGTATTGTTAGCGCCGAGCAATCAGAAGAGACTGTCGACGTGCTTTCCCAGCATGCCCTGGGAAATCTGATAGCATTAGCGCCATATGTTCCTATTGGATGTCCCTCTGTTATAATAACATTTAATCTTCCTCCCTCCCTTCCTTCCTCCTTTCCTCTGTCTCCCACTTCCTCGCTATTTCCCATTTGTCCTAAAGACTGGATTTTAATGTCATCAGGGCCGGCCCACAATGAGAAAACGTTTTAATGGTCTCGATGGGTAACGTGGAGGATTTCACCATGAAGAAAGTGAAAATAAAACCGAGATGGGTCGAAAGTCACCACATAAGAGTAATCAGACATCAGTGCGCTGTCTCGTTCACCTCCGCCTTGCCAAGATATTATCAACATAAGCTCAATGGAAATATGTGCCTCCATATACTTTTCTGCAAAACTGACAATAAATAAATAAATAAATGAATAACTTATATAAAATGAGCACAACTTTTATTCCATTTCACACAACGCATGATTTACAGAGTTTTGATTAATAAAGCCTAATTTTCACATATTTACTTGCAGAATATTATGTTAGGTTAAGACTTTTTGTAAAAGAATACTGAAAACAATTGTAACATTCTGCGTGATTTGAAAACTGATACTTTTGAACATTGTCATCACATGTAGAGCTTCATGTTTGCTCGGTAGCTCACATTCTTGTACTCTCACATTCTCGTACATATTTTATGAGGTGGCTAATTCGTACGAATTTGTGGGAACTCACTCGTACAACCTCACTAGTACGATTTTGTATGATTTGCCCTAGACCCCAGTCATGGGTAGGTTTAGGGGCGGGGTTAGGTGAAGGGCATTCGTATAAAAAATACAAATTGGAAAATCGTTTAATACATAAGATTTAGCGCCACTCTGAAATAGCGAAAGTGGCACATTCCACATATTAAACCATTTTAAATCATAATAAAGCATAATGCTATTAGGAAATTCACAAACGCTACGCTGCATTGCAGGTTTAACAAAAAATTAAGTGTAAAAACAATCGTCATTCCATTGGCGCCCTCTGCAGTCATTTGTTATAATGCATAATGTACATTAGTTCTAATGTTTATAATGCATTGTTTTTTAACAGTTTTGTTTGATAAAACCATATGACTGTTTACTTTTAATACTTTATTTGAACTAATTATTAAAGGAATAGTTCACCCAAAAATTTTAATTTCCCCATGATTTACTTAACCTCAAGTCATCCTAGGTGTATATGGCTTTCTCCTTCCAGACGAACACAGTCGGAGTTGTTTTAAAATTTATAAAATTTAACTTTTGAAGTTCCAAAAAGAGCATATATCCATCGTAAAATTAATCCATACGCCTCCCAGGGGTTAACACATGTCTTCTGAAGTGGATCCATGGGTTTTTATAACAAAAATATAAATATTTTTAAAATTATAAACTCAAACCACTGACATCCGGCAACGTCCGTTTGCACGTTTGCGAGTCGAGTTCCTGGTCGGTGTTACTCCGGTTCAAACAAATAAGGCTGTGCAGAAAACTCAAGTGTTTCCTCTCATACAGTGAAATCCGCTGTCATTTTTTTAACTTCTCATTTTCGTCCTTTAATTCGTTACTGGCGTTTGTATTGCTCTATGCTCATTTGTTTATTCTCACCAGAGCTTACACTATGAGTGCGGCTTACATCATACTTCGAGTCAGAGGTCAACGAAGAAGCTGGATCTCGACTAACGTGACTGTGCGTACGTCCGTTGCCGGAAGTCAGTGATTTGAGTTTATAATTTAAAAAATATAAATATTTTTGTTATAAAAACCCATGGATCCGCTTCAGAAGACAAGTGTTAACCCCCCGGAGGCATATGGGTTAGTTTTACGATGATATGCTCCAAAAAGAGAGATATGCTCTTTTTGGAACTTCAAAATCTCGGTTACTATCCACCACCATTATAAAGCTTGGACGAGCCAGGATAAATTTAAAAACAACGACTGTGTTCGTCTGGAAGGAGAAAGGCATATACAGCTAGGATGGCTTGAGGGTAAGTAAATTATGGGGAAATTTTCATTTTTGCGTGAACTATTCCTTTAATGCTATATAAATAGGCTATAATAATAATAATAATGTGTTGCAGAAATATATATAGAGGCACGCATTATCATGAGCCTGGGTTGGGATTTATACTTATTTTGTAATGAAATGCAAATTTCTTAGTTTTTTTTTTTTTTTCTCAGATTTGTTGTTTATGGTGTATTTGGTGCTCTCAGAATCCTAAAGGATCAGAAACACGTGACCGGGCACATGCGGAAATGTGCGAACTTTCACACTTTAAATGCAAATGGTTCCTGGTACTGATTTCTCTCTGTATTGTTTAGTCTTCATAACTACCCCCCTTTTCCAGTCGCCGTTGTCATGGCAACTAATTATTATTTCTAGCACTTTGTTGAACTTGGCAGCAACTTACCGCGCAGAGACTTAAAATGCTGAAGCCTGAGATCTGAGTGAGAAATTGTTTCAGCAGTAGTGATTATTCATTACGTTTCAGGCTGGTGAAATGTATGCGTGTGAGAGAGAGGGGTGTGTTTGAATGTATTTGATTTGTGTTCACTATGTCTTTTACTCTTGTAACAAAAGTTATTAATTTAAGCACAATAAACTATGTATAATTAATGGTTATTAATTACACATACTTTATACACTTCTTTGAAACAGCCGAGTCGAAAATAAACCGAACTAATGCCCTCGTCCAGCGAGCATTAGCCGCTTTTATTCTAACTCTAAGAAAAATCAATTTCCTAGCCTTGAAAATTAATTTTTTCCACCGTAATTGGCTAAGTTACAGGACTGGATCAGTTTTGTAACGAAATCAAAGCAGTTTAAGTGACGTGATATTTGTGAGCAAGGAACACAGTAAGAAATTCATATGTGAATACAAAATGCGGGTTTATTGAATACGTAAAAAAGGGGAAAATAAACACTAGCTAGCAAATAAACAAACACTAAACAGACGACACATAAAACAAAACAAGAGAGAGAGAGAGAGAGTGAGTGAGGAGGAGAGAGAGAGTAGATTGGCATTCTTTTCATCAGCACAACCAAATCATCCGAAAAACCTGAATCTCCTTGACCTACAAGGGGCACAGCTTCCTTATTGCATCTAATAGTTAAATGGTTACTTGCATAATGGTTTCCTTTTGTGTGGTGCTTACGCAAGGGTCCAGATGCCAGCTCAAAGGTAGTCCTGATGATGTAATGGAGATGGAGCCTTCGTTGTTCCATTGATCGGCTGATCGGATGGTTACCAAAGGGGCTGAGGTGTAGATGCCAGGATAGAAAGAGAGAGTTCGGCCTCATGCTGGGGGAAACCGCATGTGGCTGGGCCATGGGGCTTGCCCCACGGCCTTTCCGTGGAGGACCTCCACGATAACTCTGAAGATCTTTCAGAAGAAGAGGAGAAGGGAAGAGAGGTGGCCGGACGGGGTGTGAGCCCTTTAAAGTCTGGACAGAGTCACACCTTCCAAAGTAGTTCCGGCCAATGAGAATGCTGGCTTTCTCAGTGGGAGGTTTGAAACTTGGTCTTCGTTTTATGGCCCTTTGTCTTAGAAAAATGTCAGTTTGCATATTTAAATCAATAGGGGTTCAGACCAGAAATGCTAAAGATTATTAGAACGTTAATATGTTGCACCGGTATCCGGATCTGATACACAGCATCTTTCAGAAAATCTACATACGAGTCAAAAGAGACCAAACATGGCATATACTGTATGTGGTTACATTAGCATTCTATCAAGACACAAGCATAAAACGGTTATAAAGAAAGAAATTTAAAGTAAGGAATACAAAGGACATGGACAGTCGTAATATACACACACTGATATATGAGCTAGGTGTCTTCGTTCACAGAAATGTTTGTCTGTGAATGAAATAGGGAAGAGTCCATTTCTATGAGCATTGGGTCTTTCCTATGGGGGGAAGTGAGTGACGAAAGGCAGTCTGCCTGCATAGTTGCAGATTCTCCTGCATAGTTTCACGTCGTGAACTGACCTTATCAGTGGTTGCTAGAAGCGTCCTGGTTGAGACTTGGTCACCCACTGTTGGGTTGGGTGAGGGGAAGTCTACTTCTTTGTTAAATGAATAAACCACTGATTTGGTTAAATCTAATGAGCCATTGTCTGATTGGTCCCTACTCTACATATCCCCCCCCGTCGAACGTTGTTGTCCATCCAATAGACAACAGCGATCGACGTTAAAGGGGTAGAGCGATCAGACATGCACCTGCCATTCATGGCTGGAAGAGAACGTCAGGCATCGTGGTGATGTAAGTTGTAGCAAGGTGCGGGTCCTTGAGCAGGTGCAGCAGTTGTCGGGCCGTGTCACCTGTCATCCTGATGTTGGTCTCGGTCAGGTGGTTGGTTCAGGTGCTGTTATCTAGTAGGCTGTCTGTAGTGCCTGCGGTTTGGAATAGCTGGTTGGACTCTCACTTGTGAGAGGGCAGGCGGTTCCTGGGGTCGCAGGGAATTTTTAGGGAGATTTGTAGTGTGAAGAAAGTTCAGGCTGCGCTAGTGAAGGTGGTAGGAGGGCAGCAGGTGTTTGTTAGCCCTCTGTTCTGCTCGAACTTCACCACAAATCTGATGTTAACAGTGTCACTTCTGTCTTGTAGCGTCACTGACTTGAGTTTTCCTGATTTGTGTTGGTAGGAGTTTTGTTGCTGGGCATGTGAGCTGTTGCTCGGTCCAGCATTGTCTGGCTGCTCCTGGGGTGTCGACTGCTTTGCAGGATGCTCCTCCCTTGGAGGAGTCTGATGCTGTGTTGCATTGTGCAAGGAGTCAGCAGTTTGTCCCTTTCAATATTTCTCACTTGAGTTTGTTCAAGGAGGTCCTTTGCTAGTGTTAGCAGCTCCTGTAACTAGGTGTGTCCAGCTGTCCACATGCAGCCTCCATTTGGCACCTGTGTGAAGGTTGTGGGGGGAGGATGTTGTGGTGGACTGCTGTAGGACATACCATGGGGTACATAGGATGAGTGGTGTTTTGTACCTGGGCTGTCGCAATGGCAACAGTGTCTCAATCTCTAGCCGATCTGTGGGGCATTGAGAATGTGTCCGCTCCTTGCGGGATTTTGTTTGGTGACCAGTGAAGTGAAGTTGTTTTACCCTCTGGTTGAGACCCATAAGGTGGCTAAGGTGGTGATAGCCTTGTTCGGCCCAAGGTCGCTGTAACTCTGGGTCAGGTGTCATTGGTCCCCTTCTCTCCTTGTTCGGTGGCATTTTCCTCAGGTGCTGTGGGGGGGAACAGTGTTCCTCGCACTGGCTAGTCAGTGTTCAGGTCGCCCATCTGGGAGGATAGGCTGAGCCTCTGTGAAGTGTTGCCATTTTCACAGTGAGGGTAGAAGTAAGAGACTAATGCACCACCCTGAAGAGTCCGGAGTTATAGGCTTAATGGTTCAGCTAGCGATATAACATACAGCTTGTTGTTTCAGGCATGGTTTGCTAGTGAAGTGTCTCCTATGATTAATGCATTAACTGTGGATGTTAGGGTGCTAATATTTTGCGGTTCTGAGAATCCCTTTTGTATGGCGTAGCTGAGATCTAATAAATGACTTAAGATGGTTCTTATGGTCAAAGTATTCCTCAGAATCTCCTGATGGCTAGCAACAGGCTGGATCTCTTATAATGTAAACGGGAAGGAGGACAGTTTCCTATTTGGATTATGCTTGTTACCATTGTGCCTGAACCACAGTTATGCCCTTGTAATCACTAAGATTACTTGTGTAGGAGGGTCACAGAACTCGGTGCACCCATGGAGAATAAGCAGAATCACAAATGAAAGTGCCTCTGGTTCCCCCTAGCTCTATTGGTTTGCTTTGATCCTCACCATAGCTGGTCACTGCTGCTGCATGTTCAAGACCATTCTATGGGTGTGTCCTTCCATAAAGTTTAGACAAAATGCTATTAACGGTTCCCTATATCTATAAAATTCTTCTCTCCTTAAGCAGTTTACATGTGATTAAATTTAGATTTAATTAAGTAACTGCAGATTTAGTTGAAGCATGAGGGGATACAACTAAAATAGTGAAGGTGACTTAGCTGAGAAGACTTAAAGTGAGGGACTAAGTAGTAAGGGTTCAGGAACAGTATATATATAAATATATTCCAAAATATATTTATATATACCTATAGAACACTTTGCACTGCATGCCTACAAGCTGTAGTTAAAGCTTCAAGTGAATGATGATAACTGCTAGCTGTTGACGCTATTGGTTAACTTAGCCTAAGCTAAAACTGGTCCTTGTTAGCTTGACCGACTCAGGTGGTGTGCTTACAACCTGGTGTCATGACGTGTGCGTTCTCTGGAGTTTTTGTGTCCTTTGACAAGTCTTTGTCATGGGAAACAATGCACATTAATGTCAATTTGAACAGAGTGTAGCAAATGTCTGTAGGCTTTGGAAGGCTAGTCTGTTAGCAATTGAGTCTTCTGTTTAAGATTTCAATTCAAGTGGCCAGATCATAAATTCACTGTCACGCACTTGCTTCTTTCCAGCATGTGTTTCCACCTACTTAAAATGTCTGTGCTGACTTGCGCTGAGGCCCTACCGGGGCCTTCAGGTGCTAACTTGATCCTTTGAGTTTGGTAGATCAGTGTCATTGAGATCTTATGAACCCCTTTCTGAGGTGGCCTTGTGGTCGCGGAAGGCTCTCGGTGTCAGGTCACACAGTTGTTGCACAGGCATTGAGTGGGGCAGGCCAGACTGCCTAAACCGATGACTTACAGACAGAAGGCTGTTTGGAGGAAAAGCTTGCAAAGCCGGTGTCCTCCTCCTTCGCAGGTTCTTTATGAGCTCTGAAGTAAGCTTGTTGAGGTCTGTGATGGGGAAGTTTCATGCCGGCCCTGTTTGGTGGCTAGGGCGGCAAAAGTTCTAAAGTTCAGACTGTAGGTCTGCAGTTTCCTTCGTGCTGGCTTGTCTTAGCAGCTGGCAGTCCCACTGGATGTGTCCTGGCTGTCAACCCAGGAAGTGTTGCATCTCTAGACGAGAAGTGACCCAGAGCAGACAGTCTATCTTGATAGTTCAGGACTGCAATGTCTCAAATGTCTCACCAGTAGGCATGGACAACAATGTCTCCTGCAGGTTTTGTTGTGAATGCAGGGACGTCTCATTTGGTTGAGATCTTTGAGTGTCACTTCATGTGCTGTTTCCGGGCTCATCTGAATGAATCCTTTTCCTTCTGTCACTGCTGAAGTTTTCAGGAAGTTGACTTGTCTTGGGTGTCAGGTAGAAGGGTTTGACTCCCCCCTTTTGTGTCTTGTACGGGGGTGAGTTGGACTGCACTGCTGGATCTGTGACGGCAGCAGGGTGTCTTTTACTTGAGTCCATGCACAGTCTGTAAGACTGTTTCAGTTCTCTCTGGACCATGTTGAGCTCCTTCCGAAGGTTGCAGAATTGCTGAGACCAGGTTTGGACTTCAGCTCTGGCTGCATGCAGAGGGTTTCTATGGCCGTAGCTCTAATGTCTCTTTTACATTAAAATGTAGATATATATACATATGTGCTATTTTGACACCGATTCGTGTGGAACTGTTCTCTTTCCAAGTCTTTGGCTGCTGTAGGCTGAAGGATGTCCATTGCAGTGCTCTGCCAGGTCTACAAGGTGGTACTGGCAGATGGCAGTGTTAGCTGTCTGACACACTGGGTCACTGGTGGAGACACAGGAGAGAGAGGCAGAGGGCAAATGCAAGTACAGACAGAGGTGGTAAGCTATCCATTTGAATAAGGGTTCTGTAAGCCAGATAAATCTTGGGATTTGTGCAGGTGCGCACAGAGGATAGTGTTTTGAGTAATTTTGCATGGGTCAGCTAATGACTATGCTGTACGTGTGGTACGTTATTACTCAGCGCACTGATGGTTCTTAGTGTTGGTCATTATGAGAGTATCAAAAATAAAATGAAATAAAGGCAGGAAGAGGAAGAAAGAGAAAGAAAGGCTTTCCTTATTTAGTTTGAGCTAGGAAATATGATTAAAGCAGTTGTCACTTGTGGGTGAGGCTGCATTAGGCTCATAAACCTAGGGTTAGATTATTAGCTAAACTAACACACACTAAGTACTCCGAGGTCAGAAAGACAAAAGAAACAAGGGGAAGCGTTTCCCGTTCTGTCTGGCACCTCCATTGTGTTCGGCAATCAATGCATTTTCAGCATACAAGGCCTGGCCTTGAAGATTGCGAAGGGGCAGAGAGGTAACACAGGTTTAGGGCTGCTAATATCCTGTATACTCTTTAGGGGAACAACAGCGGCTACACTGCTGTAATCCCACACAAGGAGGGAAATTAGTGATGGTAAAAATAACTAAAGTAAGGTAAAAGTCGAGGTTAGAAATGTCCTTATAGCTCCAGAATACTGAAGGAAAGTTATATAGGCAGCCTGATTTAATTACATTTCTAATGTAATTCAATTCAGGGTAGCTGAATAGGAAAATTCAGTCGGAAACAAAGGTAAATCAATGACTAAATATAGAGGAATAAAGTCAAAATAAAGTAAAAGTAGGGTGTCCTTATAGCTCTAGGAACCTAAAGGAGAGTGTTTATAAGCCCGCTAATTCAATTAAATTTTTACATTTAATTAACTTTGCCCTGGCTAAATGAAACACATCTAGATGAAATAAGGAATGACCAAAAATCAAATTTTAGACACACCCAAAAGAAAAAGGGTATATGGTTTTCTGCGGAGGGTGAAACCAAGTGTGAGGGAGTGTTCGTTTGACTGGTTGTATCGTGCCCGGGTCAATGTGTGGCAGGTTGGAGATGGGCTCCATGTGTTGGTAGTCCAGACACCTTCTACCTTCTCACGTCATGTCATGCTGCATGCTGGCCATGGGTGCCGCCTGTTTAGGTGGCTTGAGTGTCATGGTGTGTTGTGGGCATGCTATGCTTTCACCCCCCTTGTCAGTGGGGGCAACACAAGCTGTGGCGCTGTGGTGCCTTCAGGGACATATTGAAGCATGATGAGTCCCACATTAGCATGTATGTGAAGTCCTTTGGCATTGTAAGGCATGGAGCATAAGTGAGCTTGGAAGTTAGGATCGGGTGGCTGGAGGGGTTTGAGAGGTGGTTTGTTTTGAAACCTTAGTCTGGTGTTAGAGGCTTACAGTCCATTTATGCCACTCAGTCCTTAGGTGTCTGACGTGAGAGCATGACAACAACAGTCTTTGGCTGGTCAGTGGTGACCTTGAGTCCTGGTGGAAGTTGAGACTGTGTTCTAGTTTTAGATGGGATTTCACTGTAGGGCCCGTGATGTTGTGGGCCCAGTCGAAGGTGATCTCTGTAGACTGACAAGTGTCTGTGACTCTGGTCTGAATCATGTGTCAGGAGATCGTTTCCCCTGTAGTCCAGCTGCTTTAGGCTGTGGTTACATCAGGGGAATCTGAAAGTGGGAAAAATCAATAGCACTAGTGATCACAGTGGCGTTCCCACACTCTGGTTGGTCGTGGCTGCTGCGTGTTCAGCTCCTTCCTCGGCCAAGCCATGTGTGGGGCACCGCGTGAAGTGTAGTCAGAGTGCTATTGAATATTTTCCTCAACTATAAGTTCTTGTGTTGAGCTCCACAATCCCTTCTATCTGCGTGCACGTGGCTGTATTTTGTTCCTAACTATCTCCTGTTGAAGTTGTGAGGTAGTTTGGATGGAACTAGAGTGCTGCTTTAACATTGTCAGACTGTGGGTTGGCATCATCGCTGAGAGTGGTCGTAAGCAGGTACAGCCAGTCTTGTGTGGTTGCTTCAGCTGCAGATGTGTTGCAGGTATTCACTACATTGTGGCCCCCCCGTGGGGTTTGCAGTGAGTGTGGAGATGTTTCTAGCCAGCTTATCAAAGTCTTTGAGTCATGCCATGGCTGGTGGCCAGGGTCCTGTGAATGGGCTCCCCCCTCCCTTGTTGCTGATGGGGGCTATTGGGGTGCTGGCTGGTGCAGTCCTTAGCAGAGGGCTCTCACCTCTGTTTCCTTTGAAGAGCCTTTTCAGTCTATGCTCTCATTTAAGCTTGTTGCAGCTTATCGTACGGTCCATCTCAGGTTTCTTTTCAGTCGTTGTCTGCTCACTGTTTACATGGATGTCCGTGAACTTGAAGTCCTATGCATCCTCCTGTAGCTCTTTTGGTCTTGTGCTGGTCCTTGGTCTCCTGTGTTGTGGGCTGGTGTAGCTGGCTTTGAGCTTGTCTGGCTCCGCCGAGCCACCTTGGCCTGGAGCTTTAGCTCTGCTGCTGCTTGCTCCAGATTAGCGATGTCTTTTCCACTTAACCTTGCTTGGATGATGACGTTGTAGACCAGTTCCCTGGTGATCATGGCCAGCTCCTAGTAGCTGTGGCTCTGGATCAGGTTGGGGCTATCGGCCGATTCTGTTGATCATCCCGCTGTGCTGGCTGAGGTACTGTGGATCGCATTGGTCATGGTGCTCAGCCAGGCATCCAGGTGGTCCCAGTGGTCTGCAGGGCTGGATGCTTGGGCATACTGTCTCACTGGTGACGAGAGAAAAAAAAAAAAAACACACAACACAAAAGGACACCAATGCAAGTATAGATGTATTTAACAAGCTACGCTACCATAAGGTTTAATTGGCTGTGCAATTTGCTTAACTGAGGCAGTCAGTAAAGGAGGATGCGTGGGGTGGACATGCGTCATCTTGTCTACAGTGTGCAGGTGGCAGTGTACTGCAGGAAGGTAAACTGAATAATGATTGTGGCGGGTGTGGTAGCCGAGGGGGTCACTTCCTGACTCTGTGGCTGCACCGTTTGCAAGTCTATTATTCAGTTTCTCTGATGATTCTTACTGGTTTGGTATCTATGCATAGGGAAAACAAACAGAAGAAAATGAAAGAACAAAACTAAAGAAGTAAAAATAAAATAAAATAAAATAAAATAAAATAAAATAAAATCAAAATAAAAATTTGACCAGGAGAGGTCGCAAAGGTCGAACCAAGGTTAACATAGAGGGAAAATTTGGAAAAAGCAGGGGCTAGATTTTCTACCATGGTTTTTTCAGGGCCTTCAGAGAGGGGGCGCCGTTGAGGTATAGTGTCTAGGGACGTGGAAAGGGAGATAGCAGGGCCTATTAGACACATCTGAAGCATAGAGGTTCTCTAGTACTCTTTGGTAGCTTAGATTGAGTAAATAGGGCTTCGGTGCTAGGTGCTGACAAGGTGGTGAGTTGAGGTCAACCTGGTGAAATCCTGTGACCGAGCCATCCCCAGACCACCCCCCTCGACACACAACTGCAGGGACCTCAGATCACTCCCGCTCACAGCACTCGGCAGCGATCGCTCAAACCGCCTTGACCTTTTACACAATGAGCCGCACTCAAGTGAGGGAAGGTCAACGACCAACTGACACAACCAACACTGGGTTTTGCCTGGGGGATCTGGAGTTGCATAGGCCAGCAGAGTGGGTGCGCGCTCCCCACTAAGATGGACATGATGCATGGAACCACCACAGGGTAATTAATCAAAGTTGCCCTAGTGTGTCAGTTGATATGGTTGATACCACACTTGAGGTACCTCATTGCTGATGTCGGCTGCGGGTCGCTTTCCAGAGTACAGGGGCAGGAGGTATCTAGAGCACCCCCCCAGAGGGCGCCAGGTGCATCTGGCAGCCGACTACGGCCATCGGGCCCCACCAGCCGACGCTTCACCACCCAGGCACAAAGGAGGGCTTCCTAATAGGACACACTTGAGAGAAGGAACAAGGGTTAAATTATAAGATGAGTAGCTTGATGCTAATTGTTGAGGGGGGGGGGTAAGAGATTTCATTCAAAGGCCACTAGTGAACTAGCTACTTTGAAGAGCAACATTATTTGAGCTACTGTAGTCCTACACCCTAGGAATGGGAAATGAGAGGGAAGTAAAATTAAAGTTGACTTTAAAATTAACTTCATGAGGGGTAAATCGAAATCAATAGAAATAAAAGTAGATGAGAAAAGTCCTAATTGCTTAGGGAACACAAAGGGAAATGGACAATAAACAAATGGGTTTAAATTCGATTTTTTCTAAATGAAATCCATTGTGCCAAATGATTATTCAGGCTAAACCAATAAAAATAGGAAAAACAAAAATCCAAAAGTGAAATACATGCATAAATTGAACTAAATAAAATAATGAGGGAGTAAAAATAAAGAAACAAATAAAAATAGAATAACACGGATAGACCAGGAGTGGAACAACAGTGTTGAGAACAGACAGAGGATGAAACTGAGAACGGAGGTGTGGCTAGAGAAGACTGGTTACATCTTACGCTCACACTGGGTCTAAATTAGCCGGGTGCTAATAGCTATCAGTTGAGGTAAAAGGCTTTAGCTTATCGGCGTGTGGATGTGCTAACGAGTTAGCCTATGCTACACGCATGGATCTGTTTACATGCAGGTCTGTGATGTGGGCGCTGATGTGAGTTTGACTGGGGAAAAAACAAAAACAAAAAAAAAAAAACAATGGTTTCCCATGTTGCTAAGGGGACAGATGTAATCTCACCCCCCAGTGTGCACAAAGCTTGTGGGTGAAGGGTGCGAGCACATTTCTAGAATTTTGTCAGCAGTCAGTCCTGACGCGTCACACACAACTTAATTCCAAAACTTCAACAGCAGGCTCACGTCACAGACCGTGGTGGAAGGCTAGTTCTGTTGAACTAGTGTTCCACCAGCCAAGCAATGTTCATGTTCATCACGTCAATGACTTTGACTACAATGAGACACATTTGTAAACGAAATATCTTACTGGAAAAATGAGCACGCTCATTTTTCAAACACAGTTTTTGCGCTGGGATTTCTTTGTCAGCGAAATACATTTTAAAATGCTGTTCTGATTACAACGGTTTTATGCAATGTATAGAACGTGAAGATTGGAGTTTCCTCACCCAATCTCAGGCATGTACTTCCATGCCTCACAACACACTGTGATTAAGGCTTAAGTTTATCGTGAGAGCGCTCTTGCTTTAACAAAGACTTAAATAATCACTGTTGACAAGGATTGATATCCAAAGTGACGTCAATGCCCAAATCGAATATGGTAATTCAACTGGATTCACCAGGACCTGATGTTTACAGCATTTGACGTCAATTTGATACCAATTCTAATCACATCGCGGGTGGCAAAACTATTGATCTCAGCGGATCTCACAAGCAGCACGCGAGCTTTGCCTTGCGCGGCGTGCGGTCGGATTAATTTTCTGCGCGGACACAGAGTTACATACTATAACACATAAAACAAACACACGACGGGGTTTCACCGTCACACCTTTAACTTGATCAAGATTTGATATCACATTTCCATTTACATCGTCATCTGTCGTCTGATTCATTTTACATTAAAGTACACAAAACCAGAAACAACATCCTCAGCCTCGTAAGCCTAGCTCAGAGCAGTTTGTCATCTATTGTGTGCGATATTAAAGTTAATAAAGCAAGAACAACATCCTTCCTGCTCACGGAGGAAACGAGAAAGTTATACATTAGGTAGCAAAGCTAATGTTTTAACTTGGGAAATGGGTATAGCCAGCGAAAACATTGGACGTGCAATGCATTAACATATTGGGCTATACATTTTTTTTTTCGGCCGATATAAGGTCGTTCAGTCTAACGTTACCTTCTTCGCATTATGGCGGTATCAAATTAAAATTACTTAGCTGTCATTAACAGTGGGTCTGTCTCAGCACCGTAATTCTCATGACGCTCGCTGCAAGGAATTTTTTTCATCTTGCGGGGTCATGTAGGTTGCAGTTACTTAACTTCATCAACAGGTTTCGGTGCTGTCTCAGTGCCGTAATGCTGGTGAGACTCACTATAAGGAATTTTTTCATCTCATAGGGTCACATAAATTACAGTTAATTTTAGCCGTCATTAACAGTGACTGATTTTCTGGATAGAAAGACTCAGTCTGCCTCAGCACAGATTAACTATAAAACAAAACAAAAGGCGCGCATTACACACAGATGTACACACAAAATGAACATATACTGGGTTTGCTCACAAATACGTTTAAAACTGCTCGCGCATCCTCCACCAATAATGTAACAAAAGTTATTAATTTAAGCACAATAAACTATGTATAATTAATGGTTATTAATTACACATACTTTATACACTTCTTTGAAACAGCCGAGTCGAAAATAAACCGAACTAATGCCCTCGTCCAGCGAGCATTAGCCGCTTTTATTCTAACTCTAAGAAAAATCAATTTCCTAGCCTTGAAAATTAATTTTTTCCACCGTAATTGGCTAAGTTACAGGACTGGATCAGTTTTGTAACGAAATCAAAGCAGTTTAAGTGACGTGATATTTGTGAGCAAGGAACACAGTAAGAAATTCATATGTGAATACAAAATGCGGGTTTATTGAATACGTAAAAAAGGGGAAAATAAACACTAGCTAGCAAATAAACAAACACTAAACAGACGACACATAAAACAAAACAAGAGAGAGAGAGAGAGAGTGAGTGAGGAGGAGAGAGAGAGTAGATTGGCATTCTTTTCATCAGCACAACCAAATCATCCGAAAAACCTGAATCTCCTTGACCTACAAGGGGCACAGCTTCCTTATTGCATCTAATAGTTAAATGGTTACTTGCATAATGGTTTCCTTTTGTGTGGTGCTTACGCAAGGGTCCAGATGCCAGCTCAAAGGTAGTCCTGATGATGTAATGGAGATGGAGCCTTCGTTGTTCCATTGATCGGCTGATCGGATGGTTACCAAAGGGGCTGAGGTGTAGATGCCAGGATAGAAAGAGAGAGTTCGGCCTCATGCTGGGGGAAACCGCATGTGGCTGGGCCATGGGGCTTGCCCCACGGCCTTTCCGTGGAGGACCTCCACGATAACTCTGAAGATCTTTCAGAAGAAGAGGAGAAGGGAAGAGAGGTGGCCGGACGGGGTGTGAGCCCTTTAAAGTCTGGACAGAGTCACACCTTCCAAAGTAGTTCCGGCCAATGAGAATGCTGGCTTTCTCAGTGGGAGGTTTGAAACTTGGTCTTCGTTTTATGGCCCTTTGTCTTAGAAAAATGTCAGTTTGCATATTTAAATCAATAGGGGTTCAGACCAGAAATGCTAAAGATTATTAGAACGTTAATATGTTGCACCGGTATCCGGATCTGATACACAGCATCTTTCAGAAAATCTACATACGAGTCAAAAGAGACCAAACATGGCATATACTGTATGTGGTTACATTAGCATTCTATCAAGACACAAGCATAAAACGGTTATAAAGAAAGAAATTTAAAGTAAGGAATACAAAGGACATGGACAGTCGTAATATACACACACTGATATATGAGCTAGGTGTCTTCGTTCACAGAAATGTTTGTCTGTGAATGAAATAGGGAAGAGTCCATTTCTATGAGCATTGGGTCTTTCCTATGGGGGGAAGTGAGTGACGAAAGGCAGTCTGCCTGCATAGTTGCAGATTCTCCTGCATAGTTTCACGTCGTGAACTGACCTTATCAGTGGTTGCTAGAAGCGTCCTGGTTGAGACTTGGTCACCCACTGTTGGGTTGGGTGAGGGGAAGTCTACTTCTTTGTTAAATGAATAAACCACTGATTTGGTTAAATCTAATGAGCCATTGTCTGATTGGTCCCTACTCTACACTCTGTTATGTGTGTGTTGGGCTCATTTGGCTCTAATAGTGATACACGAGCTCCACTCGCAGTCTTTCGTACTTCTGTCCCTTTTTTTGTGTTTTCTTCTGTTCACTCTTTCCTCAGAGACCTGTGAACAACTAAACATGTCCTCCACAGTAGCAGTGCATATATATATATATATATATATATATATATATATATATATATATGGCATAAACATTTAGTCACGGACCAAACACTACAAAATTAAAAAATAATAATATTTTACATGTTCCCACAGACATACAGTATGAAGTTTTGGATTTTATTTTTATACTAAATACATACACTATATTAAACAATTATGATTATAGATGTTTATTCAACTTTTAGAAAATGAACTCACTCTTAATTACTCTAATTACTCAGCTAATTGGTAACAATGTCTTGGTCTATTATATACATGTACATGAATTATAATATTCACACTTTATATTGTATCTAGCATTTTATGTATCATAAGCAGAATTAAAAAATAATTATTTTATACTTTTCTTTTTATTTTACAGATAAAGGAAATGTTTTCCTCACATGTCATTTTCCATCTCAAGAGTGATTTTCATTTACACTGTTGTTCCTTATTTGTAAACAAGTAATTTTTCAGAAAACTAGTTTTTATTTGCTTTATAGAGGATCATATTTTTGGTTATGATGGAAATGACACCACAACAACCAAACAATGAAATTAAATTGTTTATTTCACTCTTTCAAGTGATCATAATTTGTAAGATGCAACATGTAAAATGTAACATTAGCTATTTGTGTAATGGTTTTCTAATATTATGATTGAAAGATTCTAGGACAATGGTAAAACAAAACAAAAACAACAACAAAGACTATACAAATAAATAAATACATACATAAAAAAAAAAAATGCAATTTCCTGAACACTTTTTTTTTTCTTATTTTACAATTGTACACTTTACAATAAGGTTAATCAGTTAATAGTAGTTTACATTAGTTAACATAAACTAAGAATGAACAATACTTTTATACATTTATTAATCTTAATTAATTTTAGCATTTACTAATGCATTAATAAATTCACAAGTTGTGTTTGTTAACATTAGTTATTGAATTATGAACTAACATGAGCAAACAATGAATGACTGTATTTTCTTAACTAACATTAACAAAGATTAATACATAGTGTAATAAATGTATTGTTCATTGTTTGTTCATGTTAGTTAATACGCAGTGTTAACAAATTACACTTTACTGTAAAGGATTTCCTTTTTTTTTTTTTTTGCTTTTATCATATCCTAATGTTTGTTCATGCATGTGTCTACATAAGTTAATGCTTGGTTTGCTTTCTGATTAAAACATTCCCTCCGTTGACAGTGCAGCTCTATTTTGAGCTGTGTGCAAACACACTGGGGACTTGCGTCTGGTTTTTGTGGTGTGTGTATGTCTGTATATGTTGACAGAATGGCCGAGTAGAGTCTCGTAAATCTGGGGTCATGCTTTCAGGCCTTTGAGAAAGAAAACAATTGGCACAGGGATAAATCTACCAGCATCACCTCTTTGATACGCTGGTAGATCATTGCTTATTTAGTTAACTGTCAGTGCCATACTAAGCTGAGTAATATCTCTCTTCTTGAGCAGTGTGTTTGTGTATGTGTGAGGTCACATGACCCCACCATCCATCCAAAAATGCATAACCATGGTTAAAAAATGGAACACACTAGAACAAATCTGAGTAAGGTTAATATGCTGTCTTCTAAAGACTAAAGATAGGACCTACTGTATGTTGTTTCTTCTACCGTGAAGTAGAGATGACAGTAAACTACTGTGACTTGACTTGAATCTGTCAGCTACACTGCTATTTGAGCTTGACAACTGAAGTAAATAATGTCAATGATATTGCCTGTAGTCCACAGAAGACACATTTTAAAGACCAAAGGCTGTCTTCAGTCCATCATCACTGTGATTGTCTTTGCAGTGCTCCTGAAGCTACTTTCACTCATGCAAGTATAAAGCTCCTATCTACATGAATAGAGAATGACTAAACTCCAAACTGATTTTTGAACTTTGCATATGTGTGTATGGATTTTTAAAAATAGATAGTTCACCCCCACCCTTCTGCACCCCCCCCCCCCCCCCCCCCCCCCACTCAGACAAAAAAAATAGTCATTACTCACCCAAAAAGTCTATGTGACATCAGTTGTTCAACCGTAATGTTATCCTGTTAACTTTCATAACATTAAGGTTGAACCAGAATTGATGATGTCCTTACTATGTTTTTTTTTGTTAGGTCTTGAATGTGATAGTTGTGTTGCTGTCTATGCAGGGTCAGAAAGCTCTCGGTTTTGTGTTCTGATGATAAACAAAGGTCTTACAGGTTTAAAACAACAACATCAGAGTAAGAAATTGTTCTTACCTGAATGATCCACAGCTGCATTCTTTTGTTAAGTGATAGTTGCTCATGAGTCCTTTGTTTGTCATGAATAGTAAAACTGCCTGTTGTTCTTCAGAAAAATCCTTCAGGTCCCACAAATACTTTGGTTTTCCAGCATTTTTGTGTATTTGAACCCTTTCCAACAGTGACTGTATGATTTTGAGATCCATTTTTTCACACTGAGGACAACTGAGGGACTCATATGCAACTATTACAGAAGGTTCAAACACTCACTGATGCTCCAGAAGGAAAAAACATGCGTGAAGAGCCAAGGGTGAAGAAGAGTGGAGATGTGTATTTTACTTATTTTCCATAAATATCATATTTTTTATTTAGTTCTGCCCTTAAGAGGCAACAAAAAATACATGTTTTCGAGAACACAGAATAAGTCACATTTACCCTGATCTTTAAATTCAAAAAGTTTTCACCCCCGGCTCTTAATGCATGTTTTTTTTTTTCCTTCTGGAGCATCAATGAGTGTTTGAACCTTCTGTAATAGTTGCATATGGGTCCCTCAGCTGTATATAAATAAATAAAATTAATCATCATAGGTTGTTGCCAGAGTAATGCATTTTTTTTTTCCCTGAATTTTCAAAATAACAAAAATTACTCAAGACACTTTGTTGTAGTCATAGTTTATTAATAATTCACAGTTTTACACCACTTACAAACTGGTATTGGACATTTATGGACCACAGTACTTTTTTGTAGGGGATCTTTTTGTTTATAGTAATTTATTTTGCTGTCTGCATTAGAAAAAAAATGGACCATATAGCTTTGGAGGAAAACAGGCAATTTGGGGTGGAGGAAGGATGTAAGAGGAACTACCTAAAGGAGTGAGTAAGCGTCTGTTTATATACACTTATCATTGAAACTGGCCAAATTGTACGAACATGCTCCTCCCAAACTTTTCTTTGGAGCTGCATTTAGCTATAATTAGTTAATCAGTTTTCTCAGGATGGGAGTGAACACACATTCAAATGCTTTTTGCTCCTTTCATCACTCAGAATGTTTCAACTGTTGATATATTGATGGCTTTTTTAAGATTATAAATAAAGTTGTGATGTGGGACTGGGTGTGTGTTTTAATGCAGAATTTGTAGCTAAAATAGTTTAAAGTTAAAAGGAGTAGCTCACCAAACAATGAATATTCTGATATTATTTGCTTACCATCATGCAGTTACAGACCTGAATATTTTGTCAAAATAAAGGTCAAAATTAAGGTAAAAAGGTCAAATTAAAAACTTTTTGACCACTTTGTAATTTTATTATATATATATATTTTTTTCCCCCTCACAATATTAAGTTGTGGACACTCACAGTAGGAGAATATTTGTGGACTCACAGTTACCTTCCATAAAATTTAGATTGTTCTTGACTGAAAATCAATGCACAGGCCTAAACACATATACACATATGTTGTCCCTCTATAGAAAAAAAAAAAAAAATGTCATTATTATGAGGTTAGCGTTTTCCCTTGCAGAGTGAAAAGATGACAAGTAGCAGTCCATTATGGTGTGTGTGAGTATGAATGTGTGACATTTACTGAAATTGCCTTTAAAAGCAGAAAAAATATCTTGTTCCTGCCTCTTCATTTAAAACTAAGCAGGGTGAGAAAAATCTCACATGTGCTCCTCGTCTCCGTAATGCTGCAAATCTTGCTCATTTCTGATGAAATCCATTGAAACCGCATTCAAAGTTAGTGCCAGCCGTAGGAGGTCTGCTAGCATTAGTCGAGCCAAGATGAGACTCCTCCTGAGACTGGCACGACCCGTCGACCTGGGCGCGCTGACCATTAAAACATGCACATTAACACAAGTCATTATAGCATATATATCCACACATTGGTAATGATTGAGACTAATGTTAGTAATTAACATTAGCAAATGACTGTCCTCCATTAGGGATAACAATGTTCGATTCCACATTAGACCGCTAGTGTTTACTCTCTGAAGCATACTGCACACACACACACACACCTATAGAATGCTGTTTATCTATTCTCTTGGATGCGTCGCAGAATGGCATGTATGCTGGTCATTAGGAAGATGGGAGGGCCGCAGTGGGATTTCAGCACTAATAAACTGCCATTTTAGCTGGGTGAGTGTGTGCGCGAGTGAAAAAACACACAAAACACTCATGCTATGTCAGCAAGAGCAAAGGGTAGAGGGAAAATGTTGGAGAGGAGAGGAGAAACTCATTTGCTTGTTAAATTTGTGTGCACTGTTGTAATTTGGAAACCAGAGCGGAAGAGAAACAAACAGAAGCCCGTTGGCTTTGTCTGGAGATCCAGAGATGTAGTCTGCAGGTCTGGCCCGGAGCCTGTGAGTGGCTCCATTTAAATCTGGCCGCTTTGCAGTGTGACTGAATCCAGACCAGCCTCGAGCTGGAGTCCAAAAGATCCATCCAAGTGTAGAAAGACAGCTCCCATTATGCTGACCACTGACATGACCACGTCCCCTCTCAAGCCATCCATCTCCCCTCTGAATTTGCTGCAGCTACTTTGTACTCTTCCATTCGGTATCATTTGCTATTATAGCATATTTCATCTCTCCTTGTGTCCATATTTGCGCTTGTGTGTTTATGTGTGTGAGAGAGCGAGAGGAGAATGCTGCCCCTCCCTGTGTTAAAAGCCCTCTTGAGTCTGGGCAGGTGTGTGGAAAGGGTTTGAAGTTTGCAGAAAAGTGCTGGTTGGTTACCATGGTCACTTACTCGCCATTAAGCATCTCTCTGTAATTACTGTGTCCAATCGATGTGCACGATGATGCATTTTGTGGTCTCGATAATGTCTTGAGGTTTTAGTGCGTGCGCGTAGGGCTGTGTGTGTGCGTGAGAGAGAGTGCTTTGGTGGTTTGTGTGTGTTTTATTCTGTTTTGTTCAAATTCATGTTTTTCACTCTCATTTAAAATGACTTAAAGAACTGTTTTGAAAGACTGATAGAAGACTGGTCTGTCTATATAAGAGTGAAAATTTACAGCCATCTGACCAATATTGCAGACACATGTTCTGCATGTGGACATTCAGTCAAAAAGAACGTACAAGTACAATTTATTGTTGTTCTTTCATATTTATTACCCTATTATAATTATTTGCATTTACTTCTACTAAATTCTACAGCTGGGTCAAAAGTATTAATCGATTCTAATTTTGACAAAACTATATTGATTCTTAAATCCCAATAATCACCTAGCCTGTTTTTAGTTTACAAATGGAACATTTTATCATACCTCACATACAATAAATCACCTTAAGCTTTGTGCTTTGTTACTTTTGATATGAAACAAGGTCTCAGATTTGACATTCTGTCCATTTTATTACAGTATTCAAACAATAAATACCGTTTTGGTGCTATTTAATGTGGACTGACAGATCGCCTGAGGGACTCATATGCAACTATTACAGAAGGTTCAAACACTTACTGATGCTCCAGAAGGAAAAAACATGAGTGAAGAGCCAAGGGTGAAAACTTTTGAACTGAGTGGAGTATTTTTCTTATTTTGCCTAAATATCATATTTTTCATTTAGTACTGCCCTTTAAGAGGCTACAAAAGATAGACAAAATAGGTTAAATTTAGCCTGATTTATTTACCCTGAAGTTTTCACCCCCTGGCTCTTAATGCATGGTTTTTCCATCTGGAGCATCAGTGAGTGTTTCAACCTTCTGTAATAGTTGCATATGAGTCCCTCAGTTGTGTATATATATATATATATATATATATATTTTAATCGATTCTAATTTTGACAAGACAATATTGATTCTTAAATCCCAATAATCGTCTAGCCTGTTTTTAAACATGATTAAACATCTGAAGGAATGTTAAAAGAGAGTACAACTTATCCTGTATCGTGTAATCGCTCAATCTGTGTTTCAGCCATGGAACAACGTTTACAGCTTGTAAACAATAGCCACGTAACGTCACATTAGCTCAGAAAAAAAACATATTCGGTGACCATAAACCCATCAATCAACTTTAGAGAAAAGCATTTTACTTAATATGTGCACCATATAACATATTAATTGTAATTTTTACTGTTCTACAATAATTAATTTATGTTTGAATACACCTGCCTATGTGTTATGACAGCCATCATTTAAATGTTTATATTTCAAAAAAAAAAAAATAGAAATACAATTATGTTACTTAATTGAGTTTAAGCGTTTGTCTGCAGATCGGCTAATTTTAACCTTTGATTTTACTGTAATGTAGTAACTGACTAGAATTTGGCATGTACTGTACCTGATATATATCCAAAATAATTGGTATTGAATCAAATGAACATTACAGCATTACAGCATCTACAGCATTTATTAATCTTAATATTAATCTCAATGTTAACTCATAGATCTGAATCAAAAGTTATCTTAGTATTTTAAGATTAAAAGTGGCAGTTAACATTAGTTGACATCTTTAAAAATGTAAAGATGACGATGTGATGTTTTTGGATTTTGGAAAATAGTTTCTTCTATCCCACATTATATGTAATGTAGAAATAATAACATTTGTAAGGCAGTGAAATATCTACTGAAGTCATTCGAAAATATCTGTATATTCTGACAAAATGCATGATTTTGCAACAGAAACAAAAAAAAAAAAATGCACATATTTTGGGTAAATATGAGACAAACTTGTTTCATTCGAAAGGATACTGTCCTTTTTTTTTTTTCTCTTCGAAGCGAAGTAACATATGAATCACACATGAAAGTATGTCTCTATAATATGTTACAGATTATTATTGGAGGGCTCCTAAAGGCATCACATTTATATTTTTTGCTGCCTTATGTTGTTCTAGCTATTCAGAAGTAAACTCCATGGTCTCACTGATTTAAACACTGGGAGACGGGGGCTGTCTGGGAAAATAGTTTGGGAACTAATTATTTTTTACATTTTGTTTGATAATGCTTATGACAATTAACAAGTTTTGCTGTACACTTTAGTGACAACCATTTATAATTATATATATATATATATATATATGTATATATATATATATTTGTCATCAGCTTGATGAGTGACATTCATCCTTTTTTAAGCTCATATACTGTATATTTCCCCTGACATAAATTTGCTCAGTGCAGAACTCACACTGGGAGTGACCGACCCCAGGCAGAGTTTCATTGTGCATACTTACAAACACACACAGTTCTCTTGAAATGACAGTGTTTCTTCTTTGGACAGACAAAAGCCTCTTTTATGCCTCAGTTAGAAAAAAGAAAAAAAATCAATTACACAACCCCTGGCTTACCAATGCGTTTCTTCTAGAACGGATCAGGCGATCTTAAAAGCCTTTTGCCCTGGTTCAGCATCCAGCGTCCAGCGTGAAGAGGTAAAAATCTCTAATCTCTCCCACCATTTTCTTTCATGGTGCTTTGCCAATCACAATGTACACGAGCACTTATTTTCTTCAGGATTAGGCCTGCTATTTTTCCGGTTGGGTTGTAATAGTGCAGGTATTATATTCCAGCCTGTTTCTTTTAATCAGGAAGGTAAAGGAACAATCACTTACTCCGGCAGGATAGCCGCTCGAGAATCTGGACCAAAGTGAGACGCTTATTTGTTCAGAGTCTCAGGACCACGTTAGTTTATTTTAGCAGGCTGGGAGAACGTCTAAAGTCAGCGCAGAGGAAGAGCGGCCCATGCACAGATCCATGTGGAAAACAAGCATATGTGTGTGTGACAAAAAAGGGGATTTTTAGAACTACACCAAAAATACTTAAAATGGGGTTTGGAGAGGGGGGAAAAGGAGGGGCGGTAAGAGAAAATGGAAGGTGCAAGCGCCTGTTTTGAAACACTATATTGACGATGAATGAGCAGGGACATTACAGGAGAGAATTTGAATGGAGAAATAACATGAAAAAAGAAAAAGAAAGAGAGCGAGCGAGAGAGAGGATGTGTTTAAATGGACTGGCGACAGACGTATTTCCACCGAGAGAGGGAAACGGCATCTTTCTCCTGCTAAATAGACATGATGAATGAGGGAGAAGCTACTTCTGACAGACATTATGCTATAAACGTTACAGAAATACAAGTGTGCGTGTGAGGAGCGCATATGTATTTCATAAAGATGATTTCCATAATAAATGGGAGAAAAAAAGACTGATGTAAGGAACTACAGTATGTAAAGGATCTCTCTCTCTCTCTCTCTCTCACACACACACACACACACACACACACACACACACACACACACACTATGTTTGATTCATCTGCATTTTTTAATGTTTCTTTTCTTTCCTCTATAAATGTATTTCATATTGTTACAGGAAGTTGGAGCTGGTCCGTTGTTTAAAAACAAAAATAGTTAACGCTTTTTGCAATTTAAGATATTAGCGGAGGGAATATTTTCCTTCTAGAGAGTATCTGATTAGACAAATATGCAGACAAAGACTGTACATATGTATATACTCTTCCAAAAGGGTGTTTTTGCAGTAATGCCATAGAAGTATATTTTTGGTTCCCCAAAGAACCTTTCAGTGAACAGTTTTTAAAAGAACCATTTTGAAGAACATTTAAAAAATCTAAAGAACGTTTTTTTTCAACTATAAAGAACCTTTTCTGCATTTGAAAGGTTCCGTGGATGTTAAAGGTGGAACCATCAATGGCAATAAAGAAACTTTATTGTTAAGAGTGTATATCTGATAAAGCAAATTTTGTTTAAAAAAGTGTCAGTGTTTAGAAAAATATTAGCAGAGTAGCATGAATTCAACATCTACAAAACTAAATTTTGATTTGTGTTTTGTAGCTTAAATGTGTTAGTTAACACAAAGTGTATTTTGTTGGTGTTTTGGGAAATATTAGCATATTAATGTGACCTTAAGATAACATTAATGGACTGTGCAAAACTAAATATTGACTTGTATTTTGCATTTTAAGCTAACACACATGGACTAGCTAAAACTGAATTTTTTATTCATTTTATATTTATTTTTTTTTTTTTTTTTTTAAATATGTATGATATTTATAAAAAATATTTGCTTATTAGCATGCCTTTAGAGCTAACATACATGGACTAACTAAAAATGAATTTGGATGTTAAAATGTGTATGTATGATAAAAGTGAATGTTGTTGTTGTTTAGGAAAATACCCTGCTGAAAAAAACAGCATATGCTGGTTAGGTAGGTTTTGATGCCTGTATGCTGGTTTTTTGCTGATTTAAGCTGGTCCTTTGCTGGTTTATGCTGGTGCAGGACCAGCACATGACCAGCATAAACCAGCAAGGGTCCAGCTTAAACCAGCAAACCAGCATCAAAACCAACCTAACCAGCATATGCTGTTTTTTTTTTCAGCAGGGTATTCGCATATTAGCATGACTTTAAGCTAACATACATGGACTAACTAAAACTAAATTTGGATTTTAAAATGTGTATGTAAGATAAAAGTGAATTTAGTTAGTGTTTAGGAAAGTATTAGCGTATTAGCATGACCTTAAGCTAACATGCATGGACTACTCAAAACTAAAATTTGGTTTGCAGTTTGCATAAAAAAATATGCAAGCTACTCTAACATAATGGACTAACTGAAACTGAAGTTTGATTTTCATTTTAAATGTGTATATATGATAAAACCAAATGTTGTCCGTATTTACAAGAACCCTGCATATTAACATGACCTCAAGCTAAAATACATAGATTCAAAACGAAATTAGGTTTTCAATATTGTTTCTCGCTCTACATACATATCTCCATCTCTCTCTCTCTCACACACACACACACACAAAGGTCACCCCTGGAGGAACGTGTAGCAGAAAACAGCAGAACACATAAAGCTCCACATTAAAATCAGCGAGAAAGACAGAATGATGCATTTATTCATCAGCTTCCTTCCATCTTACCCCTCTGACAATTAAAACCTCCAATTATCATCGCTGGACACCCACTGATCGATATCAGCTGCCTGTTAGCTTGCCTGTAGCATTTTTCCTGTTTCACTCTTTTCCTCTCTCTTTCTCTCTCAGTATTTTTGTTTTCCATTAGAAAGGAAATGTAGGAATTTATTGCGCCCTGATCAGGTTTCTCCCCTACAAACTTTAAAACCCAATTATTTTCCTCTCGTCCCCAGTGTGTGTATTGTTTTTTTCCTGTGTTTATATGTATGAGATGCATTTCATGTGTTTTTTCATATGCACTGGGTGCTCCACAGATTGTCAGTCTCAAGTGTATATTGTGTTAAAGTGCATGCTTTGAGTTTATGGGCTTATATTTGTGTGTGTGTGTGTGTGTGTGTGTGTGTGTGTGTGCACTCCGCCTCACAGGAAACTTACAGTGGCACAGAGATGATGGAGCAGTCCCGCCTTTTCAATGTCTCTCAACTCACCCATTAGAAGCCATTTGGGGCTTATGGGATACATAAATACATGGGTCAATGGCGGCAGCTTTAACGCTTTAACTCCATACAGCAAACTGACAATCTCTGTGAAAAAAAAAAAACCTCAAAGTATCAAACTATTATATCTATTATGTGTTGCGGTTTGTTTTAATATCACTAATGGGGAACGGAGCATGGAGGAGCGCATGTCACATTAAAAACCTTTAGCACTCATTGCTAATTTCCCTGCATTTAATGTAATTGTTAATGCATTGAATTTAAGCCAATTTATCCCACGCTGTTTTATACGGCCACTGAAACAGCAGTTGGGTGATTATATTGATGAGTCAGAGATGTACAGTACAGTGTTTTTCGGGGCATATGTAATTGCGCCTGAAGAGCGGGCATATGTGTGATGCCTGACAGGAAGTGGGCAGTAAATGAAAGGGACACTAGGATTTCAAAAGAGAAATAGAGGAATAATTAGGCATCAGCAGGCCACACACAGAATCTGCGCTTGTAGATCTCCCAGAAAGCTCAGGAGATTACAGCAGCGCTTGAATGCCTGTCGATAAGTGCACCTCCACTGCCCCTTATTTGTTCATTTATTAATTATGTCGGTTAATTTGACAAAGCTTTCAGCTGCTAATAAAATGTAGTACTCTTAGATCCATTTAATACATTTTGTATTTTAAAATCAAGTTTTTTTTTTTTATTTGTCTGGGCCTACATTGCCATAAAAATGTAAATATATATATATATATATATATATATATATTTGAGTTTTCTTTTGTGCCTCTGAGGTTACTGCTTCAGTAACAAGCTAAAGTTATTTTTTGCATTTTTTTTTTCTAACAGTGTGGGCATTAGTCTCAGTACCAAAATCATCTTTTATTGCAAGCCTCTATTTCTGTATCAGGGAGGTCAAAGGTTTGAGACCTTAGACTAGCAAATATTCCCTGCTTAATTCGGAATCGTGCTCAAAGCACAGAGA
Organism: Cirrhinus molitorella; assembly: GCA_033026305.1. Classification (NCBI taxonomy): domain Eukaryota; kingdom Metazoa; phylum Chordata; class Actinopteri; order Cypriniformes; family Cyprinidae; genus Cirrhinus; species Cirrhinus molitorella. Next base: position 21,304,299 of record CM065122.1, on the reverse strand, counting down.
AAGTGTTCCGTTTTTTAGCTGGAGGCTTTTTTCAAATGCTGATATTACAGAATTTTACACTAAACATATGTGCTCTCTTTCAAAACCTAGTGTGCTGCTAAAAGAGTGATTTTATTAAAAAAAAAAAAAAACAAAGTTCAAGCGTGCATTTATAGGATCAAAAATATAGTAAAAAAAAACATAAATTCATAAAGCATAATATTGTGAAATATTATTGAAATTTAAAATAAAAATTAAAAAAATATCTGTGATGGCATTTATTTATGATTTATTTATTTTTGATGCATATAAAGTTCAACCGCTCTAAAAAATGCTGGGTTTAAAACAACCCAGCACTGGGTAAATTATGGACAAACTGTTTTAACCCAGCGGTTGGCTTAAATGTTTAACCCAACCTTCTGGGTAGTTTTATTTAACTCAACTATTGCTTAAAAATTACTATTTTTCTTGCTTAAAATGCACCCAAAATAGGTTGGAAATTAACAATAATTAATACGTTCAATAAATGAACATTTATTTGTATGTTAAATAAATAAATAAATAATGATGATAATAATAATAATAATAACAATAAATGCTTCCATTGTCCTCTTTTGTAAGTCGCTTTGGATAAAAGTCTGCTAAATGTCTAAATGTATACGTAATATTAACTTAGTACATAATTTATTAATAAATAAATAATAAACATGTTTTAAGTTGTTTATTAATGTTCACCTTTTTTATTTTTATTTTTGATAATTTACAACCTGTTTTGGGTTTATTTAAGCCAGCCATATGTGACCTGGACCGCAAAACCATTCTTAAGTAGCACAGGTGTATTTGTAGCAGTAGCCAAAAATATTTTTCTTATATGCCAAAAATTATTACGATATTAAGTAAGGATCATGTTCCATGAAGATATTTTGTAAATTTTCTACTGTGAAATATATCAAAATTAATTTTTTGACCAGTAATATGCAACTTTAAAGGTTAATTTCTCAATATTTGTATTATTTTATTTTATGTATGTATTTATTTATTATTATTGCACCGTCAGATTCCAGATTTTGAAACAGTTGTATCTCGGCCAAATATTGTCATATCCTAACAAACCGTACATCAATGGAAGCTTTCAGATTATGTATAAAACTCAATTAAAAATAAAATAAAATAAATAAATAAATAACCTTTTGACTGGATTTTTGATCCGGGGTCACATATAGTAATTATTAAACAATAGTTTAGTTAAATAAAACTACCCAGAAGGTTGGGTTAAATGTTTAACTGGATCAAAACAACCCAATCGCTGGGTTTGTCCGTATACAAATGGTATCCCCTGAGATTTTATGTAAGGACGTTCCAAATCTGTCTCAGATTCCATGACTGTTAGGAAGCAAAGCAGGCAACAAAGCAGTTTACTAGGTTTTGGAGGAGATATACTGACAATGGGACAGGACCTGGCATTATGTGATATGTGCACTGTATTTGCATTGATTAGAAACGATCATAAATGTGAGTTTGAATCTATTATGTGTAACAGTAACAAATAGGGTGGAAATGTTATGAAAGAACGGGTGGGTGAGTTACAAAGGGGGGTAATAAGACAGACTCCTTTATCCTTTTTTCCTCACCCCATCCATTCATCCGTCTATCCAGCTGTGGGCTATTCATCCTTCTTTTCTTTTTTTCTCCAGCCTTATGACAGCTCTGCTGTCTTCAGACCAGTGCTGCATCTCCAGCGATCATCTGCTAAGATCCCTGAGTCATTTACTCTCTCTCTCCTCTCCTCCCTCGCTTTCATTAAACCTCAAATGGGATGTCATGCTTCACCTTCATCCCTCTCTTGTCCCGTGTGAAAGGCTAGACCTTTCAGAGGCGATGAAGGGATGAGAAAAAGACCTGAGCACAGCACGGGAGAGGAGGGATGACCTCTCTGTTTACATTTGCCTGGTGCCACAGCCCCGCTGAGGCATTGATGTGGTATTACGGTCCCGGAGCGAAGCAGAGATAGAGAAAGCACTGGAAGGAGATGAACAAGAGAGAAAAGTCAAGCGCTTCTCAGAGCGAATCCACAGGCGCTGGGGCTCCTTAGCCTTTTCGATCACATTTCGGAGGCACTGAATGACATCTTTGAATCCAATGCTCACATCCATGTATTCCCACGCTTGACCTGGTCAACTTTAGCAGTGCTACCACATATGAGTGGAATCCACCTGTATGTGTGTGTACAGTATATCACAACCCAAAGCCAAATCACTAATCTGCTCTTATTAAAGGCCTCTTACTGTGCAGTTCTCTATCTCAACAGGATGCCCGCCAAGGTGTTTAACGTCTCCGCCAGACAACACCCTCTTTGTGCAGCAGCTTTTCTGATTTTAGTTGAACTTGCTTGTCTGTGCCTTGCCAGTTCCTTTTGCTATCTGCAACTCTTACTCCCCCTAATGGACGTAAGTGGCACTGCAAGTCACAGTTGAACATGGATTTTCAATGCAACTGTATCCTTCATGTAAGGAGCTTGCGATGTTTTCGCAGATCAGCTGAATTTACTTACGCCGGCCGTGGTTTGCAGGCCTTGGCCTACATACAACCATACCATAATCATATCAATGACTGTGGCGCTTTATGCTAAATAGAGCTTTTGTAAATGCTTGTTTAATCTGTAGAAATAAAGCTTATCTGTTAAACCAAATAACATAATCCTATATTTGTTGACTCATACCGCAGCGCATTACTTAACACGCTTGTCCTCATGCTGTTAGATGACCTGATGGTGAACCATTGTGATGATATGAAATTAGACATACGTGCACAAGCGAACCCATTCAGCACTGCTGTTTGCTGCCACATATGTTCAGAATCTCAAGAGAAAGTGAAGAAGGAAAAGAAAGTTGTGACCAGCTTCTCTGTTTCTTGAACCGTGAAAATGGCCGCATGAGCAACATTTCGCATTTTAAGTATTCATGACAGATCTTCTGAGATGGTCCGATCAGCTAGCTTGCTCGTCAGGCAGTGGTGATGTAAAAAAGGAGAAAAAGAAAAATAAACCATTCGGTTTGTCCGTAAATGGATTTGCTTGTTTGCGGGTAAAAGCACAGGATGGTCGTGTCTTTCAAAAAGGAAATGCATTGAATGTCTTTCCTGTCACACTGCTGAGACCTCTCTTAAAAGCTTCAAGCAACACTTTATACATTATGGAGAAAATAATGGGTAGAAATAAAAGCATTCTAAAAATACAATCTGACAGATGAATAAATAGCACTCACCAAACAGAAAAACTTTTGCCATTTCAGTGTTTCTTTTAGGCTGGTTTATTAAGAGGTACTTTGTTCAGTAAATAATTCATAAAGTGCCAACATTAGATCAGTAGTGAACTCTCAGACAATTTTAATGAAATATAGTATGCTTTTATGTCTTTGTATATACATATAAATGAGGTGTTAAAGATTTTTTTTTTCATCTTTTAGATAAACTGTATTTTAATATGCATGAATTTATAATTTACTTATTTATTTATATCCTGTCTTAATTTCAGAATGTCTTAGTATTTGGTGTGTCTGCCTTTTGCTTTAAGCACCTTAACAGTATGAATTATGAATGCCGCATGTTTGTGTAAAAGGCGTGTGTGTGTGTGTGTAAATAAAATTAAAAACAAGTAATGAAAAGAACTGCATTATAAATATTCAAATCAATCGTTTTATTTATTCAGTAATAATTATTTTTCACGCAGAGGAAAATGTTTATCCAACCATGAAATTTGATTTTTTACAAGATTTCTTGTCAGCTATGATGATGTATTTATAAATCCAGTAATATAAAAAATAAAGCACAGTCAAATCGGTGGTTTCACATTCAAATGAAACCGAACTGTCAGATGCTTAATGCGTTTGTTTTGGTGATTGAGAAATGTCTTGAAGACCAGCGCTGTTTTTGTGGATTAGAGTGTTGAGCGGTTAATGTCTATTTTATCCCTTAATGACAGCTAATCCAGACCGATCATTAAGAGTCGTGCACTCAAGTCCCCATGACATTCTTCAATTTTCTAATTAAAAGTGTAACAGGGGGTCTTCAATAATGTTAATGGTTACGATAAAAACACAGCGTATGTGAGCAGCAGGGTCTCAGGAGCTAATCTAGCAACCTGCATAAAGGTTCTTGACATAAACGCTGATATCACTTATTACACATCCTGACAGATTTAGTTTGAATTTTGTTTGATTGAAATTCAAATACCACTGTTTTTTCTTCAAACAGTGATGAGTCAAAGTCAGTGGCACAGGTTTTTATATATAAGGCTTTACAAGTATTTATTAATAGAGTTGAGGTCAAAAGTGTACATACACCTCGTAGAACCTACAAAATTATTTTACAAAAATATAAGAGGGATCATACAAAATGCGTTTATTTTTTATTTAGTACTGACCTGAATAAGATATTTCACATAAAGATGCTTACATAGTCCACAAGAGAAAATTATTGTTAAATTTATAAAAATTACACTGTTCAAAAGTTTACATACTCTTGGATGTCAATATGAATGACCAAAGCTGTTTTTTTTTATTTTTTTTATTAATTTTAGTGATAGTTGTTCATGAGTCCCTTATTTGTCCTGAACAGTTAAACTGCACACCTCTGGCATCTCTTAATGCATAGTTTTCCTTATGGAGAATCAGTGGGCAGTTTAATTTTTCAGGACAAAGAAGGGACTTATGAACTATCATTAAAACAACAACAACCACAACAACAAAACAGCTGAGGAACATTCAGGTAACAACACAGCATTAAAAATCTAGTGTATGTAAATTTTTGAACAGGGTAATTTATATATATATATTTTATTTTATTTTTTTTTCTTTTGGACTTTATGTAAATGTCTTTTATGTTAAATATCTTATTGAGGTGGGTGCTAAATAAAAAGTAACATGCAATTTGTATGATTCCTCTTATTTTGGTAAAATAATGAACATTTTGCAGATTCTGGAAGGTGTATGTAAACTTTTGATCTTAATTGTAATATTTATTGAGTTGTATATACAACTTTGTGTATATGTTTTATATACAACTTTGTTTTTGTAAGGTTTTTTTTTTTTTTTTTTTAATGTATGAAACTATTTTTTTCAATTATGTTATTTACAGTTTTTTTTTCCGCTTTATATTAGGTAGCCTTACCTACTATGTACTTACTATGTACTTAAAAAAAAAAAAATATATATATATATATAATAATAAAATAAAAAAAAATAAAATAATACAAATAAATAAATAAATAAGTAACAATACATTCTTTTTGTGTTCATATTGTATTGCAAAATTCTTTTGATGCTATTGAGAGTTAGGAACAGGATTGGTGGTATGGGTGGGTGAAGGTGTAAGGGATGGGTCAACAGTGTAAATGTAAAAGTAATTACAGAAATTAATTACAGGTGTAATTACATTCAGGTATTTTTAAAATAAAAGTACAATGCAAAAATTATGTATGTACACAATAAGTGCATTGCATCAAATTATTAATTTAAGTGTAAGTACATACACTGTAAAAAAAAAAAAAAAAACTAAAAAAGTTAAAAATTAAAAATTGTTGAGTCAACTTAAAATAATTTGTTACCCTGCTGCCTTAATTTCAGTCAACTCAATAATTTTATTAAAGTTGAAATGTTAAGTTGTACTTAGTGACAACTTAGATATTCAAGTTGACTAAACTGAAAAATAGTTTGTTGAACTTAACAGCTGTGTTTGTTACTCAGCTGACTTCAATTTTTTGTTGAATCAACTCAAATATCTAAGCTGACACATTTCAAGTTGGCTAAACGTTTTTTTGAGTTGACTGAACTTCAAATTTTAAGGCAGCCAGGTAACAAATTATTTTAAGTTGACTTAACAAGTTGTTTTTACAGTGTAGTAGTTAAGGTCACCTGATATAAAGTGGGACCTCCATTTTAAAATAATTTTCTTTCCCGAGATTGTGCTTTTACAATCTCTTTGAAAAGTGGGAGCGGACTTGTTTTTGTCAGTTAATGAACTTTGAACTATTCCTCCTGTCAAAGGAGTTCGGGACAATCCAGATTGACGAAACATCGGAGTGAAAAACTGATTGGCACGGGCCGCATTATCCTGCTTTCCTGCTGTAATTTCATGCGTCTCAATCCCAGCCACAGACCGCAACATGGAACCAAGAATTTAGGCAAGGGTCAAAGTGTCAGGATTAATTTGGAGGGGAAGGAAAAAAAAATGGAACACCCACACCCCCCTCGTCATAACCCTCCCTGTCCGCCCGCCTGCGTTCATCTACACCAGCTGTTGCCCTGTTGCTATTCCAGGCTGAGGGGAAATGGATCTAAAAGGCCCTGGCAGATGATGCAGCTATGAGATTATTACCATGCTGCTTACACACAGACACACACACACACAATGAAATGCCCTCAGATCTGTGCTGCCCTCAGCTTGCATAGCAATCAACCTTCATGTCAGAGAATGTAGTCCTGATTAAATGTCCATGACTAGCTCCATAACTCTCATCATCTTCTTCTTTTTCAATATTTCAGACATCGCTTCTCAAATAACATAAGAGCTTTTGCCGTCATATTTTCTGTTCATATAAAAACGTTTGTTCACTGTTTTATATTAAAAATTTGAAATATAAGCATTCTTCAAGAGTTTATTATTATTACTATTATAAATAATAAATAAATATATATGGAAGATATTTAATAATGGCTTGTGCGTTTGCAATGCAGTACCACAGTCTTGCCAGTAAGGTTAAGCAAAGTCTAAATATTTTAGAGATGGCATGGGGTAAGATCACAGCTGGCATTTGCCCCCCCCATCACCCACTGCGACAGAATTGCCCATCGGTCAGAAATGTGCAGGTTCAACAGCAGGGCAGAGGGACGACTTGCCGAGGGAAAAATAAAAGGAGGACGCGGAAGCTAAGCTGTTATACCAAAGCGACGTTGTCAGCATTATCGTGGCCTCTGTTTGAACCCCAAAAAGTCGGTCAATTATTTTGGAGAGATTTGTGCGGCAATTTGATTGCTTTTCTGTAGATGGATATGAAAAGAAAACTGGATGAATAGAGACACGTTAACCTTGTTTTAACCCTACCTGCATCCCTAGAGGAAAAAATAACCAGTGACCGTGAGGGTTGTTCTATTCTGTCAGTTGCAAAGTTTATTTGTTAGCATGCTTTTAAAGACAGTCATACATGCTCGGGTTAATATAAAATTAGGATTTTAAAAGTATTATTATATGTTTTGAAGTTTTTGTATTATTGAAAGGTTGTGCACATGTTAACATTGTTTTTAATTTCACTTCAGAGTGAAAAAAAAAAAAAAATCCCAATAGTGACTATTATTTTGAAATAAAAGGAAATATATTTGTGCATAAATCAGAGAGCAATACAGAATTAAGAATGAATGAAAAATAAATCAACAGAACTTGTAGAAAGTATTTTGATATATGGCAAACACTTTACCATGAGGTTTCATTTTTTAACATTAGTTAATGTGTTAACAAACAATGAACTGCATACAGAAATACAGTCGTTTGCTCACGTTAATTCACAGTGCATTAACTAATGTTAAAGCAACTTGTGATTTTAATAATGCATTAGTAAATAAAGAGTTCTTTTGCAAAAACAGATAACTCAATTTTTAACAATTTTCAAAAAAATCATGTTTTTTATTTTATTTTTTTTTTTCATTGTGTATTCCAATTAATCTCAATGAAATTGCAGTTGGGTTATTTTGTTTAAGTAAAAATAACTAAAAAATACATTATATATGTTATCTGTTTTTGTAAATAAACTCTTCAAATGCTGAAATTAACATGAACTGAGATTAATAAATGCTGTGGAAGTATGGTTCATTCTTGTCTCATGTTAACTAATGAACCTTAGTGTAAAGTTTTTGAGGTCTTTACCAAGAGACAAGCTGATAAAATATACAGTAATATCAACCACACTTTAAATTATTAATTTCTCTATTGCATATTTTATTACTTTATAAAACCTGTCGAGTTCACAAATTTGAACCTAAACTGAAAGATATAATGTAATGTCTTAGTTAGACATAATTTGTTATACTGAAACTATTTATATATATATATATATATATATATACATACAGGTGTGACCCTGAACCAGTCATTTTAATTTTAATTAAGATTTATACATGATCTGAAAGCTTCTGAGAGTGAAAAAAAAAAAAAAAAAATTGCCTTTAAACTTGTCCAAATGAAGTTCTGCGCAATGCACATCACTAATCAAAAATTACGTTTTGATATATTCACAAAGACATTTACTAAATATCTTAATGGAACATAATCTTTACTTAATATCCCAATGATTTTTGGCACAAAAAAAAAATCGATAGTTTTGACCCATGCAATGTATTGTTGGCTATTGCTACAAATATACCTGTGCTACTTACAACTGGTTTTATAGTCACATATATGTATTATTAGCATATTTGTGATCATTTAAAAAATTTTTAAGAACCCCCCATTAAAAAACATCAAATATATAATCATCAAATACCATATGAGCAACACTGCTATATGTTGGTTGTGTTTGTTAACTTTTACAATCGCTGTTACACCTTTAGATCAGTGTGCCTCAAAGTGAAGAGTTTTTTTGTTTTTTCTTTTGATATGCTTTTTAATAACAACACATTTAGGGCAAAGATCACACCATCTGAAAATAACTACTAATACTTGCTTAATTTCCAAAAATGAGTGATCTGCTTTAGACAGACGGGTTCATGTAGAGTTCATGTGTCTCTCGTGATTGGTGAGAGATGGCAGTGCCCACGGAGAACTGGGGTGATGTCCTATTTATCCACTGACTAGAATAATAAGTCATAATAGTAATAATAAATGTTTATCTTATTTATTTTTTTTTAGCTTTCTCATAATTTCTTAATTCTGTAATATTTACATTTCAGACTTAAATATATTGACCCTTTTAACTGTGGTTGTATCATATATTTAGATTCTTAAACAGATTTGATTCCTTGTGGTCATAATCTATTATAATTACAAGAATGTGATGTGTAAGCATGAAAATGTGGTATATTCAATAAGCACACATCCATAAAATCAAGCTTGAACAACAGCCAGCCCACAAGACATTTCAGTCAGCTTGTGAATGCCATGTTTCCAGTCATTTTGTAATATGTCTTCATTCATCGGCAATTTGTTACAGCGTCGCTATTACATCTTTACTTCACTGTTAAATTACTTCAGACTTATTATTTCTTTCTTATTATTTTAAAGTTCCAAATGTTTGATATCTTAACATGTCTTATAGTAATTTAATATTTTAACTTAATTTATTTAACCATAAATTAGAACACACACTTGCAACATAAATCTTTTAAAAAATAATGAAATTTTCGTTTATTATCTACACTTGACTGTCTTCTATAGCAGTAGATCATTTGATCTATTAATTTGGCTTTTTGTAACATAAAGTATTGCAATAACATATTGTGCTAGATATAAATAAAGAAGCTCATTATTGTTGATTGGTGGTGGACTGAAAATAAAACACCAAAACAATTCATTATATCCTTCACAGAAAATAGTAAGCCTATATTTTTAGCTATTTTAATGCAGCAAAATTCAGAACCCCAGTACAGTGATTTCTTAATACAAACATGGCTGTGTGTTTATCGCATGTGAGCGAATGAGGACAGTTGCATGTGGTTGTGTGATTCTCCCCCGCCTGTCTGTGTCGGGGCATTAAGAGTGATAATACCTAGAGTTCATGGCCTCCGCTTTAAAACACGCAGACAGCGTTCCACTGACCGTTTCACTCCGCTTTCACAGATCCCAGAAAGAGTACGACTGAGAGAGACTATTTTCCCCAACATCAACATTTAAGTATAAAATTCATATTATAATATACAGTATACAGTCGTTTTTATTTTATTTATATAGCAAATGTATTTCTGGTAACACTTTACAATACGGTGTCATTTGTTAACATTAGTGAACGTATTAACTAACATGAACAAACAATGAACAATACATTTATTACACTACTTGTTAAACTTTGTTAATGTTACTTAATAAAAAATGAAGTCGTTCATTGTTGATTCCTGTTAGTTACAGTCCATTAACTAATGTTAACAAATACAAATTGTGATTTTAATAATGCATTAGTAAATGCAGAAATTAACATTAACTAAAGATTAAATGCTGAAGGATTGTTCATTCTCAGTTAATGTTAACTAATGAAACCTTATTGTAAAGTGTAACAATTTTAGTTATTTTTATTAGTAGTTAAACAATGTGACATGATAAAAAGCAATATAATATATGTTTTATAATTGTCCTGCATGCAGTTTGTATGACCATTTTAATTGAGAGACTACTTTTGTCACACCATAGGGCCATTTAAGAAGAGCTAATGGAGAAAAAAAAAAAAACAACAACTTTGATTTAAAAATTTAAAACACACACACACACACACACACACAAAGAGAAACAGTGATCAGTCACAGCACCTAAAATATATGCTTTCCTTTATACATTTATTTACAATTTATCCTACAACCTTGATTTTGATGTAAACATCTATGTGTATTAATTAAGCAAATTCATTAAACAAGCAACCAATGCTCACACAGCATGACACGATTCATTTATATCCAAAAATAACTAAATGCATTTTGACTCTCTTGATAAATGACTTAAACAAATAGCCCATGAAGAATTACTGGCCTTATTGTCTCCTGTAGCCCCTGTGCTTATGATATGAATATAATTTGGTTTTGATTAGGCTGCCAGGTAGTTCAATAATGCATGTCGTGCATCACTGCCTAAACTAAATACATCTCCATCAACAAGACTGTTATTTCAGTAACGATCCAGCCGATGGCACAAATTGATTCAAAGCACTATTGTGAAGCCAACCCCCCTCTCCTCCATTACATACAAAACACACAGACACATGCCAGTACATTTATACACACATTTGTGATATATATCAGTGTTAGGCTTGCTTTGTAGAGCATCGAATGTTGGTTAGCTGGATAAAACAAATCCTAAATCAGGAGCTAAAGCCACAGGAGGGGTATGGGTGTTTGTTTGTGTTAAAGAGTGAACTAAATAAACAATGATGCATTTGGGGTGGTCACTGCTCGGTCAAAGAGTGTGTGTGTCCTCGCTTGCTTTGCTATCGTGCCGTGAGCGGCTTTCGTCATTTTAATTCATAGCAGCTAATGTGGAGTGAGTGTGCCGTCTACTGTACACTCTCAGAATTTAGCCCACATGTCACACGAAATACATTCACACACATGCAGCAGACAAATGGGTTCGATAACTGTGGCCTTGAGACTTTGTGGTTTGTCTGAATTTGATTTATGCCTGACATGAATCTTTTCTGTGTTTACTGATGTGCGTTTGACCAAAATTGTGAATGAGATACTTACTAAGTTGGATCAACATATAGAACAGTGCTAATTTGTTTTACAGTGTAGTAAAAAAGTTTGCTTGGCCAATTTTTACATTACTATAGTACATATATATTCAGTTTATTCTTATTATTTTATATATATAAAATTAGAAAATGTCTGCCAGGATTTTTTCAGAAAACTGGGAATTTCAATGACAAATAATATGAATATTGTTTATATATATATATATGAAGTAGAACATTTGGAGCATTTAATAAAATAACAAAATGGAAAAGAAGAAAACTATTGAAATTTTAGATTTCTTAAGTTTTGTTTGAATATATGGTAACAGTTTACAATTAAGATGCCATTTGGTATTATTTAATGTATTAAATAACATGAACAAGCAATGAACACTACATTTATTACACTATTTATTGTGTACACTTACTTCATGTGCATGAACAAACAATGTGCATTAGTTCACAGTTTATTAACTATTGTTACTGAACACAACAGTGCATTACTAAATGCTAAAATTACATTAACTAACATTAACTAAGATTAATAGATGCTCTAGAAGTATTGTTCATTCTTAGTTTATGTTAACTAATGTAGTTGACTTAAGTTAACTAAATTAACCTTTTTTGCAGTGTTACCAAGTATATTTCTAAAATTCATTCATGTCAATTATTATTTTATTTTTTTTTCATTCATATTTTAATATCCAGAAACTTAAAAATGAAAGAAATGTGTAAGTTGCTTTGGGTAAAAGCATCTGCTAAATTAATACATTTAAATGTAAAATTATTGGTTATGAAATGGTTATGAAAGCTAATTTATATATATATATATATATATATATATATATATATATATATATTGTTTGTATAAAGTAGTAAATTTTGAGCATTTAATGAAATAAAATAGAACATTAGAAATGTGATATTTAAATTTTAGATACATAATATAGAAACATAATATTATAAACATTAATGTTTATAGTTTAAATGTCAGTTTTTATGATGTAGTAGCTTTAAAATCTAGTAATTAATGCATTTATTTACATAAACAATGATTGATTATATGTAGGAATATTTGTAAAATATTGTTTTTAAATTAACTGTCTGATTTTGGTTTTCTGGTCTTTAAGTTTTGATGTCTGTTCCTGCTGTTCTCACCCACGCATGGTTTTGGGCTCCCTCAGGACAGAGATGCGTGACAAACAGGAAAAGACATTTGTTGTTGGTGGACCGCACCTGTTGACCTCTCTGATCAAAGCAAAAGAGATTTTGGATCAGTTCCGTGATCACCGACCATCTGTCCAAAATATATATTTAGTTCAGAAAAAAGTCAGCCTAATATAATTTAAAATATAAACTTAGAATTTAACCTTTTTTTTCCTTCCTGTTTTTTAATTCTATTCCCCATAGTTTAGCCAAAAAGGTCCACTCACTTGATCACACATTCAGTCACTGTATCATTTTTACGCAAAGCATGACAACTCAAAGTGTGTCCTGAAATGTATGCTGTAATTTTAAACTAAACAAATAATGCACCAAACAGATGCGTAACCATGAACATCTATCACACACACACACACACACACACACTGAGCCTTGCTTCTGTCTGTCTCTTCTTACTTTAAGTGCATGATTGAGAGATTTAAAATAAACAATGGAAATGATTCAGCAATCAGCATTTCATTCCATTTCCGAAATCAAGCCAGCATCAAAAGTGCAGCCTCTTGAATAGCGGAGTGCACGCACTCTTTTACTGTCATCACAGGCAATCATATGAAATCAGAGATGAGGGGGAAATATGTAAAATAGTGAGTAACGCAGCATAATAACAGTTTCATTGTCGCTTTACATGTTAACATGCTGACCACAAGCAACTGAGACCCGAGCATATGCAATTTGGCATCCGTTCTTTCTTTACATCTAAATTTAGTCTCTCACTCTATCTATGAACTGAATGTGAGTCTTGCGTTTTCATAAGTACAATATTGAGTAGGCAGAATATTACAGAATGTATAATATGGAGTATTAACATATTGACATTTCTATAATGATTTAAATTTCTAAACTTTTTTTTATTTAATCTAATAATGATGAGCTTATGCTAATGTTTATTGTTATATTTACACATTTCTTAATGTAATAGACTGAAATAAGGAGAGCAAATATTTAACAGGTCAGTATTTCATTACATATTTCAAGAATTATTTAAACAATCAAAATATCCACAAATTATTGTCCAGGTTTTATTGTCTTTATACAAGACTTAAATTTGTAATATAATATAATATAATATAATATAATATAATATAATATAATATAATATAATATAATATAATATAATATAATATAATATAATATAATATAATACTTTACAATGAGGTTCATTAGTTTAATAAATTAGTTAATATAAACTAAGAATGAACAATACTTCTACAGCATTTATTAATCTTAATGTTAATTAAATATAACATTATTTAAAATCATAAGTTGTGTTCGTTAACTTTGCTTAATGTACTGGGAACTAACATGAACAAACAAATGAGCGACTGTATTTTTGTTAACTAACATTAACAAAGATTAATAAATGGTGTAATACATGTATTGTTCATTGTTTGTTCATGTTAACAAATGACACTTTATTGTACAGTGTTACAAATAATAAAATCTTCTAATATAATATAATATAATATAATATAATATAATATAATACAATACTTTTTTCTTTTTCGTTTACTAGTTTTACCATACCATGTTTAACTGTATGCACAGGTTGCTGTCACCAAATTACAATTTATTGTTTTTTTTTACTACTTACATATTTTTGTTCCCAAAACAAATTATTTTAAAAGATAAAGCTGTCTAAAATGTAAGATATATTTTGGAAATTGTAAATAGTTTTATTGTTGCTGTTGTTTTTACACATCTTTTTAATGTCATCATTCAGATAATATAATAGCATGCTTTAGAAAATTCAATTCAACAAAAATTGTATATGGTTCTTAAGCCTGCTACGCAAATGGGTCAGGATAGCATTATGGTGAGGAACAGTCGGTCAGAGAGAGCGCGCTGTGATGTGAGCCACTCAACCGAACTGTCCCCACCTGAGGCACACACTTGCCCGTCTTTCACCCCGTTACGTAAAGTGTGCGGCACCAACGCTCCCCACTCCAGGGTACGAGAGACAGAGAAAGAGAGAGAAATGTTCAGCCCAGCTTTTGGCCTGTAATTACGCTCCTCAACGGACTCATGCGATGCTGACCCAGATCTGGGCTGCTGGAAGAACTTACTGAAAAACTCAGTAAAGTGTGTGCGCTTGTCGAGTCTTTAAATGTGTATGCGTGTGATGCTGAAACCAGACCTGAACAGTTGTATCGATATGAGGCTGCCCGGGTGTAACCCGCCAGTCTGCAATCATAAAGGTATGGCTGTAATGTCTGCTGTTCCATGATGGTAATTGCAACCCGACTTTTCATGAATGCCCCACTGATTCACCCAGACCACCATCTAATTTAGGTCTCATAAAAAAAGTCAACCCGCTATAACTCATCTGATTGGTCAGATTTTCTTAACCTTTGATCCTTGCATAGATCAGTCTCATCCCATGAGAGAAACGGTGGATGAGTCCTTTTGATGCTTCCGAACTGATATGGAAATTCATTCCTGATGATACATCATTACTAAACTTCAATCAGGATCACCAGTGGAATTCATGACATAGTCATGTTCCTTCTTTTTTTTTTTTTTTTGTACCTGTTTGGAGTTTGTTTTTTTTAGTGTTGATGCTTAAAAAAAGGACTATGTTTTTTTTTGTTTCTTTTCTCTTCAAATCACCAATTTAAAGTGCATAACAACTAAAGACTTGTGATAACTGACTAAATAGTAAAAGCATGAAACATCAATAAACAAAATACCTTTTTTATAGCCCTTCAAGTGCTGGAATGTAGTCGGTGGCGTAGGCGTGGTAACTGATGGCCTAGTTTATTGTGATTAGTGCAGTTGCATTAAATTGAGAGGAGAGTGCAGAATGAGGAAGATTGATGCCAAACTTTTAGCATGGAAAATAGGTCATGCGCTTGTAATGCAACTGAACTTTTGAACCGAACAAAAGTGCTCCTATTGTCCTGACACTCAGCCCCTAAGTTCCGTAAAAAGACATCATGATTATGAGGAAAGCTTACTGATTTACCTTTTAATACTCTTGAAATACTAGTTTTTTTTTTGTTGTTGTTGTTGTTGTTGTTGTTGTTGTTTTGTTTTTGTTTTTATAGCTGATAAGCATCTGCAGTTATTTTTTCATCTGCAGGCAACAAACACACACTGTTTATTTTTGCAGTATTGGTAAATACAAAAGCATCTTAAACTTAATGGCTGGTTTATTTATTACATTTTGTATAGGTTTAATATGAAAAGTTTATTTGCAAAAACAGATAACTCTGTTTTTAAAAATGTTCAAAAATCATGTTTTTTTATTATGTTATAAAGTTTTTATTATGTCTTATTGTGTAGTTAGCTGTATTTTTTAGTTATTTGTTATCTAGTCAAAATAATCCAACTGCAGTTTGATTGCGATTAATTGGAATGCACAATGAAAAAAAACATGATTTTTAAAAATGTACTTTATTGAGTTATCTGTCTTTGCAAATTAACTGTTCATATTTTTATGGTAATATATATATATATATATATATAATGTGTGTGCGTGTGTGTGTGTGTGTGTGTGTGTGTGTGCGTTCACTCTTTAGCACTCTTTCTTTCAAAGCATCTTAATCTTATGAAAAATGTGTTAATTTATTTGGAATAAATGGCTGGTTTATATATTATATATTTTGTTATTTCTATGATAATTTATTTTGGGAAAAATATATAAATATAAATATATATCTAAAAATATAAATTAAAACAGTATATATAAACCAGATATATCACAACCTGTATTTCGATAGTATATGTACAAGTATTTACTTTGCTATTAAACATTGACAGTATTATATTATATTATATTATATTATATTATATTATATTATATTATATTATAAACAATGAACAATACATTTATTACACTATTCCTTAATCTTTGTTAATGTTAATTAATAAGAATACAGTCATTTATTATTTTTTTCATGTTAGTTTACAGTGCATTAACTAATGTTAACAAACACAAGTTGTGATTTTAAAAATGCATTAATAAATGTAATAAAAGATTAATACAGTCTGTTAAATAAAAAACTGTTTTGTAATGTGTAACCATATTATATTATATGTAGACTTCAGCTGCAAAAATGCAAGTCTGTCTCAGATATTTCTTCTAAATGAGCATTGTTATTTGACATTTTTGAAAATAAGGCATACATTATATTATATTATATTATATTATATTATATTATATTATATTATATTATATTATATTTAAAACTGATATTTTGGCAAAAAAAAAAAAAAAAAGTTTGTGTAATAATACCTCATTAAACATTGCAAAATTACTGTTGATATTTTGGCAAACGCTTGCACATATATTTTATATTTTGAAGATTGGTGCGTCATTGTGAAGCTGCCCTATGGAGTGACGGCAAATTGTGTTGCGATAGTCTCCACCCAATTAGATTCGTTCTGGAATGCTAAACTGTGATTGGATGCTGCTTCTTCCTGTTTAGCACGTCACATCGTTACCCTCTGAATGACCTCGTTTTTTGTTTTTTTTTGTTCTGATGGACCCACATTTTAACCTGAGAAAACAAGCGGCACTAAAATGTGCACACACACACACACACACACACACAGAAAAATCAAGATGGCGACACGATACCTCATTTTTCCTGCTGCGATTTCCTCTTGTATCCTCACCAGTAGCGCCGCCGTCATCCAGCACGACCGCCATCTTGAAATGACCGCAGCGCCTCAAAATTGTTCTTAAACAATAAATACTACGTACTCCATGTTGATTTGACCGCAGGTTGTGATTCCAAAAGTTAATTCGACATATTTGTTTTCAAAACACAATCCTGCGCGATAGCGCGTGCCGAAATCCCGGGACGCATTCCGTCAAATATTGTTTGCCTTTTCTTTTTATCCATCTCTTTCTCTCTTTTTAGCTCTTTTTCCTGACACTGCATGTGTGTGTGTGTGTGTGTGTGTGTGTGTGTCAGACGGCCTCATAATATCAGATTGCACAGCCTGCACTGGCCAAATGTGAATTTTATACTCTAGTGAACACAGGCTTTTGCTTTCATTAGCTCACATTCTCCTCAGCGGTGCAAATACCCTGTCGCTGCGCACAAGGGGTGGCAGACGGACCGCCGCGGATGGGAGGGGGGTCTCTTGAGTTCCAGAAAGCTCTGTTCCAGAGCCCCTGCCCGGGGCGGGGGGTTTGCGGTCTAATTTGCCCCATATTGCACCACCGTTCATGCCCGGCTACTGGATTTTCTAAAGGCGTGTGTGCATGCCTGGGGTAAATTTGGCCGTTTAAAATTTCCTATTGAATCTCATAATCCTGAGTAAATGTGGTAATATGACTTCACCAGCTGTGTAGCATTAAAACTCTCATTTGTTAGCATCACTTCCTTAAACCTCACGGCTCAGGCGGCACGTTTAGTAAGTTCTCAGTTTCAGCAAAAATCCGCCGTTTGCTTTCCTGCGTTCACGTTTACATTATCGTGCCTCGCTCACGCTCAGGAATTTCTTAGGTTACATCAGACGTTTCTAAACCTGATTAGGGAGAAAATCCAGCTGATTCTCCACCAATCAGCAGCCATGATCAAATGTCTAGCCACATTATGAAAGCAAAGCGCGTAGATTTAGCTCTGGATTACCGTTCATGAGGAAAAGTTTTTTTTTTGCTCTCGCACTCTTTCTTCTCAACTCGGCCCGGTTGTTTCTCATCTTCAGTTAATACTGCGTGAGAGGAGATGGAGAGAACAAATTGAGAGGAGAAATGTACTTGTACGTAAACATTGCGCCTGCTCGAAAACAGGGCCGGGAGATACGAGAATTGTTTCTGTCAGAGTCCCCCTCGAGAGATGAAAGGAAATGCTGGCTCTGTCTCATACTATTACAGACTCTCGCTCCTTGCTTTTTCTCTCTCTCTCTCCTTCTCTCCCTGAGAACCTGCAAAAGAAAGTTGAGTTCCCTCTCTCACTCCTTCCTTTTACTGATTACCTTCATTTGTTTTCCTCTGTTTTTATTTGATGACTGTTTAGGGCAATTGCCCAGCCCACATCTCAATAGATGTCCTCATTAAAACAGATTACCTCGGATCCACGGAGGACAGAACGAGGGATGACAAAATAAAAAAAAGGCTGTTTGTCTTTCCTTGTTTCTTTGGTCTGCCTTTTCATTTTGACTAAGTGCACATGCAACAGTGACTTGTTCATTGACACACTTTTAACTTCCATAACACCGGAAACACTTAAATCACATAAATTAAATAAATAAATAAATAAATAATAATAACCATAATAATAATAACAATAACAACAACAACAACAACAACAATAAATAAGCCATTTAAAGTCAGATGATTAAGATTTAGTGTTTTTAAATTTGTAATTTAATTTAGCTTGTTTAAAATACTAAATTAAAATTATCTGACCTTGAAGCATTTTGTATTTATTTTTAATATATTATTATTATTATTATTATTATTATTATTATTATTATAGGTTTATAAATGAATAACAACAAAAATAAATGAATGAATAATAAATAAAGGATTGAAAGTCAGATGATTAAGATTTAGTGTTTTTAAATGTATTATTTTAATGTAATTAAACTTAATTTAAAATAGAAAATCCAAATGATCTGATTTTGAATCATTTAATTATTTATGTATTTATGATTGTATGTATGTATGTATGTATGTATATATATATAATATATATATATATATATATATGTGTGTGTGTGTGTGTGTGTGTTTTAATTTCCTTAATTCAAGATTTTATGTAATATTTTAATTTAAAAATTATTTATTACAACAACAACAATAAAAACATTTAAAGTCAGAATATTAAGATTTGGTGTTTTTTACATTTGTAATTTAATTTAACTTAATTTAAAATACTAAATCTAAAGTATTATTACATTTTAATGATGTTTATTTATTTTGTATATGTTATTATTATTATTATTATTATTATTATTATTATCAGTGACAAATTTTGTAAATCTAATTCCAAATGGGATTGCCAGTCATTTTATTTAGACAAGATTTTTTTTCTTGCTAAAATTATCAAAGTAATATTAAAGTTATATTCCATCTTATATAAATGTTAAAGCATAAACCAAAACTATTTTACCATTACAGCATAAATAAATAAATAAATGAATAAACAAACAAACAAATAAATAAATAAATAAATACATAAATAAATAAATGCCCAATTAAAATGAAATGTATACTCTTTTATTTATTTTAATTTGTTGTATGCTACTTTGAATAGCACTACAACCTTCAGATGACTCAGAACTTACTTCTTTGTCTTTGTAAATTAGGGGAAAACAGAAACAAGTGTGTGTGATGCATCACACTGCATGTGACAAGTCACATGTGACACAGCTGTCTAGTGTGGTTCAGTTAACACAACACACATTAACCTACCTCATTCTTAAAATGTAGATAGAGGTTTCACACTCTTTGTAAGCAAACCATGTGCGAACATGGCCATATTTAGCACTCTAAAACAGGTCTGACAACACTGTTCTGCTGCTGTGTGAATGTCGCCGCTGTCTCTTTCTTTCTCTCTCGAGTTCAAACAAAGTGCAGCGGTCGGAGTGAGTGAATAGTAGCTAAAATGGAAGTGTCTTCAGGCGACCTGTCATCTCTGTGTCGCTGCAGAAGCCAAGATGTGCGGCAGTGCCTCCCCTTACACCACCCGACCCTGTTCATCTCTTCCTCTATCACTCCCTCCATCTCTCTCAACCCCTCCGTGCTCCCCTCTCGCTCCTCAGCGGTGAAACCGGATCTGAGCTTTACCGTAATCGCCAGTTATGTGAAACAGACCTGATTACGGTCCCAGAGCCAAGATCAAGGCAAAGAAACAGAGGGCAGTAGAACTGCAAGAAGAACTGAACTTTTTTTCCCTTCTTTGTACTATAACAATACATTTCTGCTGTTATGACTCATTGTTTAGATGGCTAACATCGATAAAAAACAATTTTGTTTAGCACATGAATTATATGGATGATGTCTTTTTGGTTTCCGTGAGGCCAGCTTGATTGACCTCTCATGATTTATCGAATTGATTAAAGGAATCGTTCATTAGTCGGCAGATGAAGGGATGGTGGATGTGAGTGATAGAGTTTGGCAGATGACAGGAAGGGTTTCTGTGAAGTCTCGAATAACATACTGACTGCACCGACAACACATGTGGCGGAAGCCCTAAAATGGATTTTGCATATGAATGAATGTGTTATGTGACAATAATTTGCTTTATTGTGGTCAGTGATTTGATTAGTGTTATTATGCCTTTTTTTATTTTCCTGCAAATTACATTTTAGTACATTTATGAAGTGGAAAGGATACAGGGGGAAAATAGAAAATAGAAAAGCAATAAATATTTTCATGTGCAATATTTACACTTAAAGTCAAAAGTTTACATACACCTTGCAGAATCTGCAAAATTGTAATTATTTTACCAAAATATGTTATTTTTTGTTTAGTACTGACCTGAATAAGATATTTCACATAAAAAATGTTTGGATATAGTCAACAAGAGAAATTAGTTGAATTTATAAAAATTACCCCTTTCAAAAGTTTACATACACTTGATTTTTAATACTATGTTGTTACCTGAATGACCCACTACTATTTTTTGTTAGTTAGCTTGTTTGTTTAGTGATAGTTGATAGTTCCTTGTTTGTCCTGAACTGCCCGCTGTTCTTCAATCCTTAAGGTCCCACAAATGTGTTGGTTTTACAGCATTTTTGTGTATTTGAACCCTTTCCAACAATGACTGTATGATTTTGAGATCCATCTTTTCACACTGAGGACAACCGAGGGACTAATGCAACTAGAAGGTTCAAACGCTCGCTGATTCTTCAGAAGCAGTGTACATTTTTCTTATTTTGCCTAAATATCATTTTTTTATTATTATTTACTGACCTTCAGGGGCTACAGAAGATACTAACATGTTTCTCAGAAGACAAAATAAGTTAAATTTACCCTGATCTTCGAAAAGGCTCCTAATGCAATGTGGAGCAAAAACAGCTGTGGATCATTCATTATTTTCTCTTGTTGACTGTAAATGTCTTTTATGTGAAATATCTTATTCAGGTCAGTACTAAATAAAATAATAACATGCATTTTGTACGATCCCTCTTATTTTGATTAAATAATTAACATTTTGCAGATTTTGGAAGGTGTATGTAAACGTTTGACTTCAACTACTCATACCTCCTCTGTATGTTTTCTTGCATCTATTTTTCTTTGTACATATTTTATTTTGTGATTTAATTGCATTTAATACAACTTTGCACATATATTTTTTAATACTATAGTTTTAAATAAAGATTTTAAGTTATATTTGATAATATATTTTAATATTATGACAATGGATTGAACATGATGTTTCTTTAACAACCTCCTTTACTTCCACTATTTCAAATTAATTATCAGCTCAAATTTCAGCGTTCTTATTTAGAGATAATTTAAAAACCCACAGACCACACACTCCAAACTAGCACCCCTACAAAGCCCTCCTGCCTCTTTTCCACACGTCAGATTTCTTTGCATTTCTTGTTGTAGACACTTGGTCTTTCATGATTTTTTTTAAAAGGATATTCATCATCGGCAGTTCGTGTTGGGTAGAGTGAATCCAATTAAAATGATTTTGCTGCGATTTTTTTGTCATGTTATTGCGAGACTGGCTGAGAGGAAAAGTTATGGGTGTCCTGCTGCTTGACATTTCACTTGGAATAATTCATACGCACTTTGTAAATAATTAAGCCCGTCCGTCCGTTTTAAAAGCTGCCGCTGCTTTCTGTCATTTGGATGTCACTGTAGGTTTTGCCTCTTTCCTAACTGAAGAGCCACTTTAGTTTAAGTGTGTGAGTGTGTGTGTTTAGGAAAAACATTCAGTTTCAGTAAATAAAAATGCACATAATAATATGTACATAAACAGGAATGTGATATAAACCACACAGAAAATAAAGTACTTTCCACAGTTTTCTTCTTTGTGTGTTAGCTTGGAATGCAGGGTCCCTCGGGGTGTTGTTTGACTGAGTGAGTCGCCATTGACATAATACGTTTTAGATGGTCATTAGTAAACTTTTACCAGTTTGTCTAATTACTGTTGACACAGAGCAATGAGCAGACCCTCACAGGCCCCTCATGGCCCTTTATAGATGCAAATTTTGTTACTTCACCATTTTACAGATAAATCCTAATCTAATCTACTATATATCGTTGGAAAGGTCTAAGACTTTTAAATAGATATTTTATTATTTGTTTGTGTTACAAATTATGTAGGAAAAGTAATAGATTAATATATGCACCTCAAAAATCTACTTCATAACAGGAGTTCTGACCTTTGTCAAAAAAAAAAAAAAACTTTCTTTGTTGCCTTTTTCCCTATCATGTTTTAGAGATCATCCAGAATTATGTATCTGCTGAAAATTTTAAATCTCAAAATTCATCTTTTGAAAACCATTTTAAAATCAGACATTGCATTGCCATTGAAAATTATACATCAAAATTATCTTACAAAATGTTTTTGATTTGAATTATAAAAATGTAAGTTTAAATACCGCATTTTCATATCTATGTTAAAAAATGGGAGTGACAGTTAAAGGGTTAAGCAATGTATTAACTAATCCTATACCTTTATTGCAGCATTTATTATTTTTTATTAATGTTAGTTTAAAAACAAATACAGACGTTCATTGTTAGTTAATGTTAGATTATAGTGCATTAACTAATGTTAATAAACACTACTTGTGGTTTTAATAATGCATTAGTAAATGCTAAAATTAACATTAAAGACTGTAGAAGTTCATTCTTAGTTCATGTTAACAAATGAACCTCATTGTAAAGTGTCATCTTTTTTTTTTTTTGATACAAAAGATACTACAAAATGTATGACAGTTAGCATAGTTTAACTTTAAACCCAAGATTTTATTAAGCAGAAACAAATATTATTTAATGTAACTTTGGTAACACTTTACATATAATGTGTTAACTAACATGAACAAACAATTGAACCATACATTTATTACAGTATTTATTAATCTTTGTTAACATTATTTAATAAAAATACAGTCGTTCATGTTCAGTAGCTCTTGTTAGTTCACAATGCATTAACTAATGTTAACCAACACAACTCGTGATTTAAAAAAATGCTGAAATTAATATGAGCGAAGATTAATAAATGCTGTAAAAGTATTTTTACCTTAACTTTTGATTTAGTAATGTTTTTTATAAACATATAAAAGATGCATTTTCACTAGAAGAAGAAGATATTTGCAACAGTTACAGTTTCATTTCAAATCCAATATTTCATTAAACAGTAATTAAAGATACATAATATGATTACTACTACTAATTATACATAAATCATGTTTTTTTTTCTCTCTCTTTTTAAAAACAACAGTAATTAAATCAACAAAATTTTAAAAAAGTTAAAGTTAAAAGTTACATTTCATAATACGTTATTTTATTTTATTTTATTTTATTCTGTCATATATTCTTTCTTTCTTTCTTTCTTTCTTTCTTTCTTTCTTTCTTTCTTTCTTTCTCTAATATATGACCCCAAACATTTTATTTATGTAGCACATTTAAAAACAACCAAAAGACATTAAAACATAAAACAAATGATGTGTTTATACAGCAGCTGGGTACTTAAGTGCTGAAGCCGTTCTGCTGTGCTGGAATAAGGAAGCACTTGTTTCTGTTTCATTGTAGTGACTGTGATTCGGCAGTGACCCTGGTATGTTTCTCCTCCACGATTTTGACCTCTGTGTCCTTTGCTCATCACCCATAAAGTGGCTCCCCTCCGGGCTCTGTGCTTCACCTGCCAGAGCCAATAGAGCTCACACAACCCGCAAAGAATCTGTCTCTAACCTTGAAAAAAAAATTGAATTATATATTATACAAAACAAGTACCAGATTATATCTAAAAATAAATGCAATCCCAAAGGCAAGCAAAACTTAAAAAACAGAAAATATATAATGCTAAAAAAAATTCTAAGAACATTATATTAAATGCTGCACAAATAATTTTAAATCTGGTTTCGTTGTAGGTACAGCCATAGTTTAACACTGACTGTCAGCAGGTAGCCGGTCAAGGCTAGTTTGGGTAGTTCTCATGAGTAAAACAGCAGCACATGAGAGGGGTGAGCCGTGGGTCACCATGATGTCGTAGCACATCCATCAGCTGTGTTTCTGCCTGAGCAGAGCGGGACCAAGGGTTGTTTCAGAACAGCGACAGAACCGTGAGACGCTGGATCAGGTGACGCGGCACTGCACGCCCTCCGGAAGATGACCCTGCAGAACTTTGGGTGTTGAGGTGGAAGAGATGCCAGCGTGTTGTGGCTCCGGACAGCTAACATGATGCGTGTGGGGTGTAAAGTGTTCGCTGAGACACAAAATCGAGGGCCTGACAAGGCAGCCTTCATATACACTCTCGGACATGAAGTCACGGGCTGGAAAAAGTGACCGTCGAATTTGTTGACAAGCAAGCGTTAAATTTCCCTATGATTGTGAGGGTCAGTTATTTCTGCAGGGTGCAGACAGTGAGGTGAATTCGCTGGAAAAAAGAAAATGGCAGTTACCGCAGACGGGACACGCGATGTGACAGCTCATGGGCTTAGTGTGTGTGTTTTCTGTTCTAACGTTATGTTTCGTCAGCCATAAAATGAGATGTGATTTCATAGATTGTTTGTTTAGATCTTGTAAGTTTTGTTAGCGCAGGTTAAAGGTTGTGACGAGGCCGAATCATACACTTGGGCTGGAGGTAAACATGAGTCTATGAGTCATGATGTCTAGTGAGGTATGATGTGGGATGATGGGAAATGGAGTTTGGAAAAATTGTATTTAAATGTGCAAATAATTGTTTTGTTGACAGAGACAATTTAGAATACAAATTATTCTAAGCAGAATATGCTCTGTATGTGCTCCACATTAGCTTTAGCTAACCGAAAATTTGCAGCTCCTCCCCTTGGTTTGGCTTTTAAACAAAAGACAGAGAGAAACTGAAAAAAATAAATCATGATGTATGGCAATCAGTTTTCACAAATATCAATTCTGATTATTCCATTACTCTGCACATTTAATTAAAATGTGTTCCTGTAGCTTTAAAAATTTTTAGTTTTATTTTTCTTTCCTTAAGGTGTTTTATACCTTTTTAGCTTCATTTCAGTTTTAGTAATTTTTACTACTTCATCTTAAGTTACTTCAGTTAGTTGCCAACTTAACACCTTGTTTTTCATGTTATATTATTATTTTTTATTTCATGTTAATTTAATTATTTTATTTGAATGCAGCCTAATTTCAGTTATTTTATTAAAAATCATTAATAACAACACTGATTTTAATAAATTTCAAATTGTTCAAATAAATGAGATTTAATCACACATTTAAAAACAGACATAGCAGTTTTTATATTTACAGTAAAAAATACAATTTCATGTTATATTATTATATTTTATTTAATCTTAATGTAAACAATTTTATTTGAATGCAGCTTAATTTCAATTGTTTTATTAAAAATCATTTTAGTTGTGGTTAACAATAACAACACTGCCTTTAATTCAGTTCCAATTGTTTAAATAATCAGCATTTACATAGCAAAGTGTTTATATTTACAGTAAATATTGTATGTTATATTATTATATTTTATTTCATCTTAATTTGAATGATTGGACCCAGGAACACACAATCAGTCTTTAGTAGCATGTTATATATATAGCCAAAAATGCATTGCATGGGTCCAAATTCTAAAAATTATATTTTACCAAATTATCATTAGGATATTAAGTAAAGATCATGTTCCATGAAGACATTTTGTAAATTTACTACCAAAATATATCAAAATATTGTCCTATCTTAACAAACCATACATCAGTGAAAAGCTTGCTGTATAAATCTTAATTTTCTCATATTTTATATACACGTTCATACACACAACAATATTGTTTTTTTAGACATAATACTTTCTATCGAGTATTAATCTGCAAATGGCTTTGAGAGATTCAGCTTTACGTAAACTCACAGGTCTCATTTTTAAGTGTTCTTACATAATTCAATCTTCATAATTATCATTACGATTAAGTGAAGCAGATTTATATATAAAAAAAAAGCAGGCCTTTGGGAATGACAGTGAATATAATTGTGCAAAATGAAGATGTGAATACCTCATTCATCCTTCAATAGCCACCACAGTGTAATCATGGCTATATTCAGTGTTTCGCTGTCTGCTGTGAGGATTTGAGGTGAAGCTGGGGTTTCAACTAAAAACGAATGACATTTATGTTGCTAATTTGAGAGGAATATTTTGGTTGTTGGCGTTGCATGATGCAGGCAGACTTTGACTCGGCTGCAGTGTTTCATGTTTGTTTCCATCATAATTTTAGCTCTGGAGCACAAGGGACCCCTCTGTTCATGCGGGGGGAATTAGTCAGTATGTATACACTTCGGTTCTAGACAGCGTTTTCTTGAATAGAAGTAAAACAAGCAAGATTAGACCTCCAGTAAGTTAAAGGAACAAGGCATGACAATCATCAGAATGAAATGCTGTCATTTCAGTTCACGTCATAAAGTAAGAAACTTGTTCATGTTGTTTCTGTTGAACTGTATCCATAATGAAATGTTTATATGACTAGAGGTGGTTAGCATGTGTTAACGTTGCCTGGTTGTAAAGTAATATCTTTTTTTTATTTATTGTTTTTTTTTTTTTTTTTTTATGTATTGTTTGTTTGTTAAAAAATACTGAGTAGAAAATGTTCACTTTTTTATTGTATCCTGTGGATCAAAAGTGTAGCAATTTAAACAACGACATTATTTACTCACATCATTTTAAAACTGTATTGATTCAAATAAATAGCAATTAATAAATATTTATCAATTTAACTAAATAAATTAATAAACTGCTGAATTATCATCATGCTTTAGTTTCATGATTGTGAGTTGAACTGAACTGCCCACATCCAATGGGATGTTTCAATTTCAATTGAATTAAAAGGAGAAGGAATTTACTGAATTGTAAAGAAAGAAATTTAACACAAGTAATACAGTCATGAAAATTCATTGTTGTTCTCCCCATTGTTATAATTGAGATACAATATTATAGGTTTTGTTAATATTTTGAATAAGTTTTTATTTTTATACTTCCAATTTAATTTAATTTAATTTAATTTATTTATTTTCATTATAATAAATCTAAAAATAAAAACGTATTCAAAATATTAATAAAACCTATAATATTGTATCTCAGTTATAACAATGGGGGAGAACAACAATACATTTTCATGAATTTATGTATTAGTTATTTTAGTAAATTATGTAATCCTTAGTTAGAATGAGAAATATGTTTGTTTTTATTTCATGTAACAATTTAATTTTAGGTTCACTTTTAGTTAATTAAAATATCCCATATCTAGAAATTCATTTATTAAATTTGCTGAAATATAAATACAACTAAAAACAAGACTTTGGCAATCCAGCATTTGTTAATGTCTTTATATGAATTATGAAAGTTTTGAATTCAGTTTGCTTTAATTTTCTTTCTTTTTTCCTTATAATACTTAAAATATTTGTTAAACATTTTAGGAACATTATGCAGTTTGTATTATATAACAATATACACTACTGCTCAAAAGTTTGGGATCGTTTTTTAATGTTTTTTTAAAGAAGTCACTTATGCGCATCAAGGCTGTATTTATTTGATCAGAAATACAGAAAAGCAAAAACAGTAATATTGCAAAAACATTTATATATATATATGTATATATATATATATATATATACTTTAATATACTTTTATCCTGTGATGCAAAGCTGAATTTTCATCAGCTGTCTTAAGTGTCACATGATCCTTCAGAAATCATTCTAATATGAATTATCAATGTTGGAAAAAATTGTGCTGCCAAATATTTTATTGGAACCTGTGATTCTTTTTTTTATTTTTTAGAATTCTTTGATGAATAACAATTGACCCCAATTACTGACCCCAAACTTTTGAACAGTAGTATATGCTAGCTGTGTCCCAATTCAAAGAATGCGGTCGACTTGGTCTATGGCTTGGAGTCTAGCCTTCGCAGGATTTCCTAATTGTGCCACCAGATTGCTGCTCCTGTCATGTAACAATGGTGCGAGAAGAGAACTGCCACAGATGATATTTATGAAAATGAAAATAACTGAAGCCTGAATTTTTTTTTTTTTTTTGGACTTTTAATTAACAAATTACACTTAAAAAGTGTTAGATTTTACTTATTTGAATAGTGAACTATCTTCCTCTATTCATGTGCCATGAATTCTGGGATAGGTTTAGGCTGTGAAGGATCCATCTGTTGTATCCTTCATTTGCCGTCGAAACGGAGGACACATTTGAAGTTGCGTTCGAATTGCAGCAGCGTTTGTCGCACCGCGGTGACGTGTACGGCCTTCGAATGCAGCCTTCGGAGGATGCATCGTGAATTGGGACGGTCTTCATCGCGCCGACATGACGCAATCAACCTTCAAATGCAGACTTCAAATTGGGACAGCCTTCGTCGTGCCGCAACCGGCCTTCAAATACGCACTATGAAGGACGTAGCCTATGAATTAGGACACAGCTGCTGTTAGACAACCTTTCTGTTTTAAATAAATGCTGTTCTTTTTAACCTTTCATTGATCAAAGAATCCTGAAAAAAAAGTATCCAAGGTTCCAAAAAAATAGTAAGCAGCACAACATATTAGAATGGGTCCTGAAGGTGACACTGAAGACTGGAGTAATAATTCTGAAAATTCAGCTTTAATTACAGATATAAATTAAATTTGAATGTATATTAATATAGAAAAAACATTGTTTTACATTGTAATAATTAATAAATTAACACAATATTATTTTTTTTCTGTGTTTGTGATCAAATGAACACACCCTTGATGAGCTTATGAAACTTTTGAGCAGTAGTGTATATGACAATATATATTAATATAATCTATATTATAATACATGAATATAATAAATACATTTTATAATACATTTTGCCCTCTGTTTGTCTTGGTGAAAGTTAAGGTTCAGTAATGTGTCACAATTTTCCAGCCATGTCAATCACAGTTTCTAGAAGTGGCTACCAGGAAAGAGTCTGATGTTTGGAGTGGATCCTTTTATAGTCCGCTGTGATTTAATGATGTCTCTCTCATATGGACCATTGGTGCTTCAAGCATACAAGTGACTTGTCTTAAATGTTTTATTTCCACTGACAAAAATGACTCTAGTC
Organism: Cirrhinus molitorella; assembly: GCA_033026305.1. Classification (NCBI taxonomy): domain Eukaryota; kingdom Metazoa; phylum Chordata; class Actinopteri; order Cypriniformes; family Cyprinidae; genus Cirrhinus; species Cirrhinus molitorella. The sequence continues at coordinate 21,274,496 of CM065122.1, read as the reverse complement.
AGTTTTATAAAGTACAATATAGACCAATCCGTCCCTGCCATTTTGTGACTTCTTGTAATTCAAAAAATGTAATTACAATAAACAGTATGCCTCTGTGTATGGTTTGGCCAGAGACTAACATTTCCTGTTTTTTCGTTGAGGTTTTGCATTTCATGCTTTGCTTTTCATCATAGTGGAACTGTACAGTAGTGCACTGAGTCATATTTTGACATTATAATCACAGGACATAATGAAGCCTACAGTATTTGTCGCAAAATATACATAGCAAATGTACACTGTAGATTTTCAGTTAGATAGCCTCTATATGGCTCAGCTTTACCTAAACCTAGAAAATGCCATTCAGTGCTACAATGTCATGGTACTGTTCTGTTAAGTGTTCCCAGGGCCTTTTAGTCAGTCAAATTGAATAAACCTGAACATTCAACAGACTTTAACCCTATCCCAGCTCAGGTAATGGGTGGCCTTCATATAATACCATGCTTTTACAAATATAAATATGTTAAGCAGAAACTGAAATGTTGTTTGTGATTGATATATAGAAAGCTCATTTTACTCTGCTCCTTCACCACCTGTGACTGACAAGCTACCAAAGAAATCTCATCCACTTTCAGGAAATGCTATTGAATAAAGCATAGGTTTTTTAGTGAAATACAGTACTGTATGTCCTGTCCTGAGATTGAAGCTCATCCATTTCCCTGCTTATCAGATCCTGCACAATAGAAAAGCAGTCAGCCATTCTTCTCATTATGATGGGCGGATGGCCGTCAGATCGGTACAGATAGAGCTTTAGCCGGTTAAAAGCTTTTAGGATTGATTGGAAGTGTTGTACGAGATTGAGGATGAAGAGATCAGATTGAGATAAGAGGGAAAGGTCATTAAAACCAGACATGAGGAAGAGCAAAAAAGAGGGATTGATTTATGAGACGCTGGCCTCTTGAGAACTGCACAACTGAATGTAATGTTGATCTTTCATTACCATCTATTTATTCGTTTGTTTATCCGCAGAGTGCTGCAGGCAAGTTTGCCATTATAAATGTCATTGGAATTTAGCACAGGAGCGTGTTTGGCCATTCAAATGATTCTGGTCAGACAATACAGGACCATAAACTTGTAACCCAAAGTCTCCTCTTCTCAAGAAATGGGATACTTACTAAAACTCCATTATCAACAAAGAATGAAATTGTAAAAAGTATGATTGTTTAACGTCATGTTTCCTAAAAATTCATACTTCCTCTTCAGCCCCACCACATATTCCATTTGTGAGTCAACCAAATAGACCCTAATCTCAAGCCATCGCTTGAGCCAAATGTGTTTTTTTTTTTTTTTATGGGTTGAAGATTACATTAATGTGGTATTTGGTATACTATTGTTAAAATGTTTGGGGTCATATATTAGAGAAAGAAAAAGAAAGAAAGAAAGAAAGAAAGAAAGAAAGAAAGAAAGAAAGAAAGAAAAAGAATATATGACAGAATAAAATAAAATAACGTATTATGAAATTTAACTTTTAATATCATTTTGTTGATGTAATTACTGTTTAAAAAAAACTGATTTATGTCAATTTAGATTATTTGTTGTTAGTGTTGTAAAGAATATTACATTTGTATTTGTGAAGATGTGAAAATGAATCAGTATATATTAAAAAGAAAACTTTTTTTTTGTTATTTGCAAAGGTTGCAAATATATTCTACAATATTTCTACAATTTCTTTAAAAAAATAAAAATAAAGAAAATAACTGAACTGATAATTCACTTTTATTTTACTCATTCTGTTATTTATGCATTACTCTGTATTACTATTTTATGTATTATACTTTCTAGTTTCTCTGTTTTGGGGGATTTACAGATTTTATCATTTGTGTATTAGCCTGTTTTGATTCGTTATTTGGTTGTCTTTGTCTCTGCACATTAAACTATCATATGAGAAATTATTTTAACATAACTTCTTGCAATGCAGCTACATATTAATTTTTTGTGATGGAAATATGCTTGAAATAATCTAGTAGTAGATAATTATCTAGTAGTATTGAGTAGTAGTAACAGTATTTTATTTAGCCACACAAAATAATTTGCTCAAATCAAAAGCATTGATGACACTTTATTTTGATAGTCTACTAACCCTAACCCTAGTTCTACCAACCCTACCCCTAACCTGACAGTCTACTAATGATCTGATGAGAGTTAGTTGACATGTAGATGCAAAGTTATGTAGAATGTCTGAAATGGACTCTCAAAATAAAGTGTAACCAATGCATTTATTTGCTTACAGCCACCAGTACAACACAGCCAGAGCACAAAGCATTTTCTGTCATTATTTTATTTTGTTTGGTTAATTACAGCATTCTTATAATGACAACTGATTTCTCACATAGCTGTGTTAATTTTATGTGTATACAATATATAATATTTCACGTCTTATTGACTTGTTAAGTAGCCTTGTAAGAATTGGCATAATTTACAGTCATTCTTTGTTTTGCGTTACGGTCCTAATCACCCTGTCGGGCATTATTTTCGTAGATAATGGGCTTCTGAATATTAATTTATTCCTTTCTCATGAACCATGGCACTGTGCAGATGGCATTGACAAGGATACTTCCTTATTGTTGTAACTTACTGCCAGTTTATTGGACATTTTTCACAGTCTAATGCAGAAGCATAAACAACGTTAGTTCTTTTTAAGTCGCTACAGACTGGCTTCTTTCAAATTACAGTTCTAATTTTATGCTTTTGCTTGTTGTCATAACTAAACGCCCTTCAGGAGATGCTGACAGGTTTAAACAGAATTCAGAGAGGCTTCACTGCCTGCTTTGATTTCAGTCAGGGTGTTTTTTAAGTTAGAAGTTGCTGACTATCAGTAGGGTGGTGCAGTGGTCTGTCAAGTGGTCAACTTAAATGTTACAGCTTGCGTAACATCACATGGTCAAGAGAAACTATTTAAGACAGCAGAAATGTCTGCTAAATGCCTCTGGAGAGGCTGTTCGTCTATTTGATGCTATTCCCATTAAATCCTGGCCTCTCTCTTGTCAGGCTTTCTAATACACATGAGCCGTTTAAAGCCACACTTCACATTTTTATTCAAGACATTCAGCAGATAGATTGTATGAGAAATAGTAACACTTATGCTTGCCCTAGTGAGCAGCACTAATAACAAGAGTCTCTCTGAGCTAGGAGGGAAGAATTGGACATCCAGATTTGATCACATTAGGATGCTGCTCCATATCATCTGCTCTACTCTGCCTTTAGAATGAGCCCTGTCCAGCACATCACTCAACACAATGCATGATGGACATAAATTAGGGCCTTCTGGTTAAGGTAAGAAGCTGCATTGGACTGAAAGGCAAGGGGAAACTGAATTAAGTGTGATACACGACAGAAATGGTCAGCAGATACACCAGTATACCATAGTAAACTGCTAATAATGTGCTTAAAAATGCAGCTGTGCTGACTGAGCAGTTTCCACAGAGCATTTACATAAGCGTACACTTGTGTTTAGAGTTCAGTGTTGTGACTCCACTTGTGTTTCTCAAGTTTATATGCACCTATAAATACAAATTTTGTCATTATTTACTCACCATCAAGTTGTTCTGAACTTATATCACTGTCCATGTATTAGACTCTTCAGTGCCTCTAGACAAACTCTTTTTCAACAACTTTTTTTTCTCAAACTTTGTCTTTCTTCTGTGTTGACCTTGCACTTCATTAGCTTGATGGAGGACGCGAACACAGGCCTGCTGAGGGCCTCGTTATTAGCGGCTGCTCATATGAGTAAACAACAGCTCTGATGAATGTGTTGAACATCAAAATCAACACAAAAGATCAATGCACACCTCAGCTTCAAAAAATACTGTTGTTAAATTGTCAAAAAATGCCACTGAAAGCAAAATTATGTCTGAGAATCGACTGAGCAGTTGAAGTCCTTTGAGAGATAAAGTGTTTCTGAGCATTTCTGTTTGTGAAAGAACAGAAATGGGGTATTTTCAAAAGTAAGAGGGAGATTATTGTTTCAGAGAACGTCTTTTTTTTTTCTTTTTAGACAGTTTCTTTTTTGAATACTGATTAATGTTCCTATGAAAGCTGAGTGTTTTATATGCTTTATATTTGTATAAAAAAAAAGTAGAAATGTAAATGTCATGAAATAATGGTTCTTCTGAGTTGCTGTTGGTTTTGTCAGAATATGTAGTGTATAGTGCTTTCGGCTGGATGGCAAGACTTCTTATTTTATTTTTAGGTTTATTTTGTTTTATTTATTCATTCATTGACTGACTGATTAATTTACTCACTCCTATTGCATACTCTCACTGTTATTAATTATATTTATTATTGCTCATGTAAATAAATAATAATAAAAAATAATAATGTGTGATATTGTGATTATAATTTAAAACTTTCTATTCCTAAAATCCATGGAATATGCATAAAAATGATAAATATAAGCCTGTTTGTAAATGTCATGGCAAATGATCTCTTCTTGCTCATGGATAAGTCCTTAATATTTTCCTTAAATTATTAAACGTTTGGATACATAAACCCACCACTTCAGCCTGTTCATGTGAAAGTGAGGCAGATAAACTACTAGTTCACAGAAGAACACATAAGATAATTTCTTCAGAAATAATCCAACGGTTAGTTTTGCATGTATATTACTATTATATTAGCACTAGTACATTTTAGCACTAAAACTTAAAGGAGACCTTGTATGCTCCTTTTATGCTCCTTTTATGCTTTTTTCACAATGTAATATAAGGCTCAGCTCAAAATAACCCACAGATCATTTATTATATCATTTAGAAAATATCTATTTTGAGTGGAAGCAGAAACATGCTGTTTTCCAGAACAGGACTTTCCCTTAGTTCGTACCTCAGATACTCTGCCAAAAAACATCTGTTTCTTTGTTACATTTTTTTTTTTTCTAAGTGAACACATCCAAAGCACGAGCACAGAAAGTGGCTGTCACACGGCATGTGAGGGCTAAACTAATGTCTCTTTCATGTTATATTGCGCTTAAACAGTCAAATACACATTAGTTTATGTTAAAAACACACACAAGTTACAAAAACAGTCAGTCATGTCTGTAAAGGTAAACAGCTGGGAAAGAAATTGCATGTTTATATTAGATCTCTGTGGCAGCGGCGTAATATATAGTAAATAAATCAATAAATCCACTGCTCTCTTGTGTCCTCTGAGGATGGGACTCAAAATAGTGTTCTGTGCTTGTCTGTGCAGCATACGACAGAACAGTCAGAATGCTTTGCTCAAACTTTCGCATTAGGACTGGCACGCGTTGTTGTGAAAACAAAATGGCAGCACTGTGGGTGGAAACGTGCAGATTAAGGGTGGTAGTATAATAATGTCTTGGGGAAAGCAAGATCTGAGTGGCTCGATTTTTTTCACATGCTTGCAGTAAAAGGCTTTGGCAGATATACCAGTGACCTGATTATACCATTTAAACACAGACAAAGTCAAATTTGCATGTCACCTTTAAGTCTGACAGTCACAAACAAACAAACAAAAATTTAACTTTATTTTTTATTATATTATTAGAATTTACACAAAGTATTCAAGGCTGTCTCTGCAGTTTAAAAATTGTTTTCTTTGTTGATGCATTATTTCACACTTGGATTTTGGATGTGGATCTTTAGAAGGATGTATTGGTCTTTGTATTGATTCCAGCGGGTCCTGAAAGGAGTCTAATCCTTTCTGTCTCTCTTTGGTCACATCAGAGTAATCCTGCTTAACGGAACTCTTTGATTAACGATAAACCAGCAAATAAAAAAAGGGAAGAATATAGTGAGGCCTGGTAAAGGGTGAAACTTTCACAGTCTGTCACAAAAACTTTGTGTACTTTAGAAGTGAGACAACAGCAATGAAAAAGAGTGGAGAAAAAAGCGAAATATCTAGTGCAACTATGGAGACGTCTGGAGAAATTAATGAGGTCACGTCATTTCAAGGTTTGGCAATATTTCTCGCAGCAGGTAGACAGGAGCTGTTGTCTGCTGCATCTCTGAGTGCGTGACATTTACCTAATTAACTCGTGGCCATTTTTTGATGCGTCGCCCGCAGGAACTGCCGAGCGATGCTGACCACTCCCACTCAGCAATGTCGACTTCATTAGGGAAAATGTCATCCGCTATTTTGACTCGATATCTCCTTCGTGGAAGATACTCTACCTGTGTGCGTGAAGGTCAAGGAGAGGGCAGCGGCGAATCAGTGGTTTTGTGGCGTATTTAACACTGACGTTTCTTTTAGAAAAGCCATCTTTAGGGTCTGCGCTGTTTGTCACATGTAATCACAGAGTGTCAAGGACACAATGAGAACATGCATAGGAATTATATACAATATGTGTGGTAACTGGTGTTCTGTCTTGTTATTTAGTGTCAAGTCCCAGTGTTATAAGCAGGCTGGTGCTCATAAAGAAATAATATCCAAACATTTTTTCTTGAAGAAAGCACTGAAGCTGCCCCTAAAAAACAAACTCCTACAGAGACATTTATGACTAAATGTACTCACATACACACAAATACCCACAAACAGATGTCAACAAGTGCTATAATAAACTTATAATAAACTTTTTTTTAATCACTAAGTGCAGTTTCTTAGACCAAAGAGTATGGAAGCCCATTTCTGCCACTTAATGACTTTTTTCTCTCGCAATTTTGACTTTTTTGCTCAGAAATGTGAGATAAAAACTCACAACAATAAGAAATATAAGAAATAAGAAATAAGAAATATTCTTATTCTCTTCTATTTTACAAATTTGACAAGAATCATAAAAACACCCTGTTGAAAAAAAACAAAAAAAAAACAGCATATGCTGGTTAGGTAGGTTTTGAGGCATGGATGCTGGTTTGAGCTGAGTAATGCTGGTCATGTGCTGGTTTATGCTGGTCCTTAGCTGATAATATGCTGGTCTTAAGATGGTCAGGACCAATTTAGGACCAGCACATGACCAGCATAAACCAGTTCAAACCAGCATCCATGCTTCAAAACCTACCTAAGCAGCATATGTTGTTTTGTGCAACTTCATACTCACCATTGCAAATTCAATAAGCAGTTTACAGGGCCAAACAAACCACAGATGAAGTGAAATATCAAGCTGGGTTGACATTCTCAGGTCATCATCCAATCTTTTTTGCTCCTTTGTTTCAGCATTTGTACTTGTCTTTGACGATCTCTCTGAAACACACAAACATGCTCACGGTTCCCCCAAATATTAATATTAGCACAAATATTCTGACATTGGCAATAATAAGAATGTTTCTTTTCAGCTTTGCCATCATATAATTTAAATCTGTGTTGTAGTTGAAAGTTGTTTAGATTTTTTTGTTTTCTTTCTTTCTTTCTTTCTTCTGTTGAATACTTTGTTGTTTGTTGATTTTGCATGCTGGGCTTTCAACAATGTTATTTTAACACTTAAGACACTTGGATCCACCCCAGATAATTGGCATTCGCATGGTGTAAAGTTTTATTTACTCTACATTTATTATTCTGTTCCCCCTTACGAAACAGAATTACATGGTCTTGTGTGTGTGTGTGTGTGTGTGTGTGTGTGTGTGTGTGTGTGTGTGTGTGTGTGTTAGACAGCTCTCATACAGACACATTCCTTCTGGTTTAAATCTCTTACATAGTTATGGGTGACACACTAATAGCCAAGCAAATTGTCCATGGAGAAAAATCAATTTAGAAAATTGATTGAATTCTTACAGGCCTGTTTGGAAGTCATTGAGAGATCAGAAAGATGTATGTCTCAGGGTTTTTCTGTGGTTGTGCGTCTAATATGCCCATATATTGGAAGGCCAGTAATTCTTGTATTGACAATCTGCTTCCCATCTCCCCCTCCTATTGCCAAGAAACCATGTTTTTACTATGTGAGACCTTACAAGTGAAATATGAGCATTTAATTTACACATAATAATGCAGATCTGACACCACTTGAAAAGTGCTTAAATTGGTTTTGTAAGTTTGGATAATTTTTCCATATATCAGTTTTATTTATTGCAATTTATACTGAAATGTATGGAAGCCTGTTTCTGCCACTAAAAAAAAAAAAAAAAAAAAAAAAAAAAGAAAAGAAAACTTTAACTTTTTCTAGCAGTTGTTCATCTGGCAGTTTTGAGAAATGAAGCCAGAATTGCGTGATTTAAAGTAAGAATTTTAAGATATAAACAAAATTCAATTCTGAGATTATTTTTCACAGTTCTAAATTTGTTTCTCACGAATGTGAGTTTATATCTCCCAATTCTGACTATATTTCTTATAATTGTGTTTGTATCTTGCTATTCTGACTTTAAAACCCACAATTGTGAGTCTACATCTCACAATTCTGACTTTATTTCTCACATTTGTGTTTATATCTTGCAATTTTGACTTTATTTCTTGCAATTGCGAGTTTGAATCCGACAAATCTGACTTTATATGTTGCTTTTCTGACTTTCAACTGTGAGTTTCCGTCTTGCAATTCTTTCTTTATTTCTCACAGTTTTGAATTTATATCCAACAATTCTGGCTTTATATTTTGCTATTCTGACACTATAACTCACAGTTATCATAATTGCGAGCTTGTATCCTACAATTCTGGCTTTATATTTCGCTATTCTGACTTTATAACTCACAACTGTGTTTATATCTCCCAATTCTGACTCTATTTCTCACAATTTTCAGTTTATATTTCAATATTTTGACTTAATTTCTTTCAGTTGCGAGTTTGTGTCCCGCAATTCTGACTTTATGTTTCGCTATTCTGACTTTATAACTCACAACTGTTTATATCTTGTAATTTTGACTTTATTTCTCACAATTTTTAGTTTATATCTTGCAATTCTGACTTTTTATTTCTTGGAATTGCAAGTTTGTATCCTGCCATTCTGACTTTGTATCTCACAATTCTGGCTTTATAACTCACAATTGTGAGTTTATATATCAGAATTGTGAGATGCAAACTTTCAATTGTGAGGAAAACGTCCAAATTGTGTGGAAAAAAAAAAAAAACATTTGAAACTTCCTAAAAATACAGCTATTTCCTAATTTTGGGATTCAGAGCAGCAGCTGCACACAACTAGAAACAGCACATACATCCTTAATTTTACTTTTGCTATCAGTAATTCTGATCTTTAAGAATTTGTCTTACTTCCTTAAGTAATTACCTTACTGTGACTGGATGAACCAAGTTTCTGAACCTGAACAGGTTGCGTTGACATAAATAAGGGCTGTCATGTTTTGATGTGTTCATCTGAGTTTGGAGCAAGACCTTTTTTCTTTTTTGCTGAGACGGAAGTTTGCAGTTCTAAAAGTTACAGTATATGTTCATAATACAATGAACTCTTTTCAAAAGATTTCTAAAGATCAAGCAGCATTGGATTCCTCTTGATATGACCCCTTTAAACTTTGACTGTGGATTCTTCATGTGGAGTTTCTGGCACTGAATATTATTCTGTCTGTGGTTTTATAGACACATTCTCCTCGGAAGTTTGGGCCACGCCGTGTCAGGAGGGATTTGAGATGCCGGTTTTCTTGGCATCTGAGAAATGTGTGTGTTTCTGTGGGTTTTCAAATGTGGCTTTGTCAGCTTGTTACGGTGGCCTTGTGCTACACTGACAGCTCTGCGACATTTGTCAAAGCAGCTGTGAGAGCAGTGTGAAATGGCGTCAGTTTTGTGAGACAAGTTATTTGTTATTTTGACGTTTTCACAGTTGTAAGATGAATATGGAATTGAACTGGCTAATGACTTCGGTTTCTTTTACTCCTGTTCAACAATGTGGCTATTACATCACAATACACTGCAGCATGGTGAAATCATACACGTCTCTTTCTAGAATGCAGATAAAATGTCCTCAGAGGATGAGAGCAGTGTGCATTTAGTTTATAGGTGTGAGGCTTTGAGAGCTTGCATTACAAAATTTTTGGTAACACTATATTTTATGGTCTCTTAACTAGCTGCTTATTAGCGTGCATATTACTAGAATACAAGAATGCGTATCACATCCCTAATCCTACCCAATACCTAAACTTAACAACTACCTTACTATTAATAAGCAGCAAATTAGGAATTTATTGAGTGAAAAGACGTAGTTAATAGTAAATAAGTGTTCCATATTCCAAAGTGTTACCGGATTTTCATTATGTGTGTGTGCGGCTGATCTCCGGTGATCCCAGACCCTAATTTAGATGCATCTATTTTTCGCTCTGATTAGTCAGCCCATTAAACCTCACAAACGCACTCCACGGGCCGGACGCAATCATGCCCATGGCTTCTGTGCGGAACCGTGCTGGCCATCTGTCCCTGGACATCCCATCATGCAGCCAAAGCCTGATGAATATTATAGCCACAGTGGGAGATGGTCTTTACCAAAGAGAAAGATAGACATCTTATTTTGGTGTCCAAGACCAGATACAAAACACTCTTGCATTACTGTTGCACAATCAATGAAAATCTACCCAGGCATGTATTTTAAATAGGGGTGGAATGATTCACTCGTTTTCTCGATGCATCGATTACAAAACCTGATGATGCATATGCATCGATCTTAAAACATGGATTTTGGAATCGTGAATCATTGATTCCAGCTATTAATTGACTGAAAACACTAAGAATCGAATGAATCGTGATTTCTATAGCGATTCAGTGCTTTAAAATATATAAATTACTACAAGCACAAATCAACGGAGACCTTGAACAGCGTTGGTTGTTTTCTTACATCTCTCCTTCACGTGCTTTATTCACTGCCTGCCACTGGATGGTGCGCGCGTTCTCGCCGACACATTTTTTGAGGATTGAGCAGCCAATATGTGATCTCTCCTTAGTATTCGTGGCCAGTACTGCTAGAAGTAGTTTCACATTTAAAGTAGTTTTAATTTTCTGTAGTTTTTTAGTGGCTCTCAGTCATACCAATGACATTACCTGAGCTTTTGGATGGAGCAAAAGCAATGCAAGTGTCTAAAAGTGTACACAGAATTAGGGTTGTGCTGATAGACAATAGTATCATGTATCGAAGATAGTCAGAGATATCGCCTGTTGCTGATGCCTTTGACGATAGCAAGACGATCCTGACGTCCTGCCCCCTCTGCAAAGATCCCCCGGAATATGCTTTTACATGCGAAAAACTATACCGAATGCGATTTCAACCAAGGGGTACCCCTCCGATCTGATTTGTGCCACCTCAGATTCAATTTGACCCACTCCAACCCTCCAAAACTCGTCTATTTTAACCATTTGATTCAAACGATCAACACCATGTATTTAAATTTTCACTGCTAAATTTAAAGGTGCTGAGCCAGATAGACGCGCTCAGTGCTTTTTTTTTTTTTTTTTTTAAACATAAAAATAATGTTTTAGACATTTAAAATAATTACTAGCAAAAAAAAAAAGACATTTGTTAAATACACAATGAAGATTGCGGATACTACTCACTGAAGATTGCGGATAGCAGAGAATGAAACCGAAAGTAAGCTGGAACCGCTCCGGTGTAACTACTATCAGCGCTCTGTACACGCAAGTCACATGCCCATTAACAAGACTACCCTTAACGAATAAGGAATTTAGTACATGGATAATTAAATAAAGTAGCACGATAATATCGTGTATTGGCGATCTCACAGGCTGACCGTAGGACGATATGAAAATTGAGCATATCGCCCAACACTTTGCACAATTCCACTGAGCGTAAATGAGGTTTAACTTAATGTTGTTAAAGCCGAAAGTACGAAGGAAAACGGTTAAAATAACCGCAGCATTAACAGCAACCTTAAAATAAGAGCGAGAGGTTTACATTATCTGTCACATGCATGAAAGTTGTTACTATATCATTAAAATCATCATTCGCGATAGAAAAGTAATAGTTTGAATGCTGTAGCATTTTATTTTATAAAAATAAGATAAAGAAGCTCACATAATGCAAAGGTGTGACAGAAAATGCCTACTTTTAAACCCTTTAAAAATAAATAAATAATAATAAAAAAATATATATATTGGCTTACATAGGCTAATAAAAAATAAAGAGAAGTATATACTAAAATGTATTTGAAATACCTTTATTTCATGCCAAGTATAAATTGGCATATGTTCTTAATAAAAAATACCTTGCAATTGTACTTTGAGTAGCCTATACTAAACAGGCATAAAGTGTGAACTGAAGTATATTTGATTGTGCTAAAGTGGAACTATTGCAAGTATATTTCAGATACACTGTAAATATCTTGCATTTAAAGACCTTTTTTTTTATTCAGAGATAATACAAACCTCAGTAATAGTGACATTAAAACACATTTTAGCCTTACTATTAAGAAATGCATTGTGCACATGTAGTACTTCAAATAAAGTTATCAAAGTCTGGAGGGCTATATTAGTCAATATGTTAATAGATTTGAATCTAATACTTCTGAATTTGCAAAAAAAATTGTTCTTTAATCAAATCGAAACCCTATGAATCATGAATCGAATCGATTTGCTGTTTACCCAAAGATTCACAGCCCTAATTTTAAATAAAATTCCTTTTACAGTTCTTCCTTTTCCCTTTATTATTAAGGGATTTGTTATTGGTTTCATTCAAATACAGTATATTTCCCCCCCCTGTATATACCTGAATGTAATGACAATTCAAAGCCAGAATGCTACCAATATTGTACTGTTTTATTGGGTCATGTGACACAAGTGACTTCTGTAAAATCATGCATGATGAAGATTGCTTGCTGTCTTTTGCCAGCCAACAAACCCTGACAAATAGTACTTTGTCCACATCGCTGAAATGGCTAGAATATTTCATACATTAAACAAGCTGAACCATCTGGTTCTAGATATTTGTTTTTGTTAGTTGTGCCAAAATAGCTTATACATTATTCATTAAAATGAGTGTGCCCTTCAAACTGTAATTAATCAAACAAAAGGAAAATTTGTATAAATCTATCAATCAGTTTCTCTTAGTGAAAGACCTTCACAGCTATCTTTTCTGCATGTCAAGAATTTTTGTCTCTCTGTGTAATATATTTTTGTGGGCATGTTACCTGAACTTGTCTTGTATATATGGGTAGCAATGTGCCTGTTTTCTAAATTCAAACACGTCCCACTGCATTATTGATGGCTTCCATGTTCCACTTCCCTTCACATGTGTGTATTTGCTCATTCATATTAAAGTCCAGTCTTGTGACAGGCAAGGACATGTAGATCACCTCAAGCCCTGCATCAATTCATTGTAACACACAATTTATTGATGGATCGATTAGATTTTGTAGATTATGCAACAAATAAATAATGACATTATAAATAATGACCATGACATTTGTTGTGTGCACCGTAAAACTAAAAAAAGTAAAAAATAAAGTAAAATATAACCACCCTATAAACTTTAATGAAGTGGTTCAGAGATCTCCAAAGGCAAGTTAGATTGATATGTTCTTCTGTGTGTGCCCGAATTGTGAAACCAAATACAGTAAGGCATGGAAACAAATAATGTATTCTACATAGCTACTAAGGGACATGGTTAGCCACATGCTATCGGTAGCCTGTTACATTACGGTACATACAATTTCACTTACCACATTAATAGAGTAAGGAGAGATGACTGATAGGACAGTGGAAAATTATTTGCAGATGTTAAGCACCACTGACAAACATCTAATCTTGTGGGGTAAGTTCTGCCGCTTCGTAGTATACATGTGATTGCAAAGCTGGAAAGTGAAAGTAAAAAGTGTTTGGTGCCTTGCTCAAGGTCTCACCTCAGTCATGGTATTGAGGGTGGAGAGAGTGCTGATCATTCACTCCCCCACCTACAATCCCTGCCAGACCTGGGACTCGAAATCTGCAAAATATTAATTATTTTACCAAAATAAGAGAGAACATACAAAATGCATGTTATTTTTTATTTAGTACTGACCTGAATAAGATATTTTATATAAAAGATGTTTACATATAGTCCACAAGAAAAACTAACCTTATTACATGAATGATCCACAGCTGTGTTATTTGTGAGTTGATAGATGTTCATGAGTCCCTTGTTTGTTCTGAACAGTTAAATTTACCAACTGTTTTTCAGAAGTCCTTCATGTCCCACAGATTATTTGGTTTTTCAGCATTTTTGTGGATTTGAACCCTTTCCAATGACTGCAAGACTTTGAGATCTTATATGATATTTAGGCAAAATAAGAAAAATGTACAGATTTTCATTCTGTTCTGGCTCTTAAATCTTTTTTTTTCGTCCTGGAGCATCAGTAAGTGTTTGGATCTTCTGTAATACTTAATATATGAGTCCCGTAGTTGTTGTCCTTTGTTGGAAAGAGTTAAAATCCCCAAAAAATGCTGAAAAACCAAAGAATTTGTGTGCCCTGAAGGATTTTTCTGAAGTACAGTGGGCAGCTGTTCAGGACAAACAAGGGACTCATTAACAACTATCACTAAACAAAAAACACAGCTGTGGATCATTCAGGTAACAACACAGTATTAATAATCAAATGTATGTAAACATTCACTTTTGAACAGGGTCATTTTTCTAAATTCAACTATTATTTTCTCTTGTGGACTATATGTAAACATCTTTTATGTGAAATATCTTATTCAGGTCAGTACTAAATAAAAAAAATAGCATGCATCTCTTATTTTGGTAAAATAATTAACATTTTGCAGATTCTACAAAATAATTACCCAACGATTTAACTGCGAGAAAAAAAAACATTGAAATTAATATATTTTTCCTCCACTCTTGTATGTATTCCCTTTTGGGGTTGCGTAGTACATGTAATTTATTTTCTGAACACGGTATTCGGATTGGAGCACATCTCTAGTGTCCACTATATACTGTACCTGTTTATGGAGCAGTCTCTTTTAATCACTTTATAAAGTGTGTCTGTTTGGCCCTCTCCTCTCCTTTCCTGCTCTTTAGCCATTAACAGTGTCCTAAGACATGCCTTAGAGATCCATTAGGTAGAAACCATTCAAAACAAATTACACTGTTCCGCATTGGGAACCATTATCTAAAATATGAAGAGTATTTTCCATTTATGATTTTACATTTAATAGGGGATATTAAATAACATTAGCTTCTCTTAAAAAAAAAAGACCATTTTCTTGTCATTGACATGGTTTTAAAAGCTTCAGCGTTGGTTAGGTGCACTGAAAATCCCAAGAGGGCAGGTTATGCACTATGCACTGTTTTGTTAGTCTGCTTGAAATTAAAAATTCACCTATTCACCTATTTATTTATTAAATGCTTACTATATGTGTTGTGAACAATTCATCCATGTTTCATTTTTAAATATGTAATGTTTAAATCTCAAATCATTTAATCTTTGTTACAAGCTCAATTTTATCTGCCTTCACTTTTGCAATGCCTACATATCCAAATCCAACCGGCAACTGATGCACAGAGCCAAGTTATGCCACAATATGGAAAAAGAAGATACGTTGCTATTTCCATTTCACTGTGACTTTAAACAATTTAATGTCATCTTTTTATGAATTGGGAATGTTTTAGACACAATATTTCCAGTTATTTTAAAAACAAATCCAGCAAAATCCACCTCTGAGGTTTTATGAGCAACACATGTGATGTCACAGAATGAATTGGTTTGTTTGGATAATTCATTCAAAACATGTTTCTGGATAAATTTGTGGTTTTGGTTGAATCGGCTAAATGAATGAGTGAGAATGAATGAGAATAATAAAGACTAATAGCTATTGGTGTAACAGTGTAACCTGCAAATAAGAATAAACAATGTAAACAAATTGTATATCCTGAATGATCTGGGTGCTGTGATTATAACTACAAAATAGCCTCAAACAACAAAAGTTGTATATGAATTGATTTTCACAGAGAGATGGCAGAGATGACACACACCCAGACAGACACAAGCGTGAAAAGAGTAAATGCTGGCCTGAGTACATGTGAGAGAAACAGAGGTGAGGGTGATTGGTGGTGACAGTAATGTCTATTGATTTATGCAGGGCACTGGTGGCTGTGGCGTATTGGAGGGGATGCAATTCGTTTATCAAAGCTTAACTCTCACAAATCTGGATCAACAGCTGCCAGCCTAAAACAACAACCAGTCCATTGAACTTAAGGCTAAACACACACACACACACACACACACACACTTTGATTTACAGACACCCTGTTTAGTAAACGCTTAAACCAATCATTGGAAGTTCATCAAAAGAGTTAAGCACACCTGAATCATTTGTCAAGGAAAGACACAATAATATGTTAAGATTAAAAGGCACTAAATTTGAATTATTTAAAACTAAATACAGAGTTCTGGCATGAAACTCTAGAATGCAGTCCAATGGGTCTAACTCACTCTGACAACATGACACCATAATCACATGGCACAGCCGATTGGTTCTCTTCTGTGTCAGTAGCCAATGAGCTCACTGCTCAACATTCAAATACATGACTAGTGCTAAATGTAGCAGTTTGCAGCATGCTTCAGAAACCCTCCACCTTCCCCAGCTCCACCTGTATAGATCTGCTACAAGGTGATTCATGTATGCTCTCTTCCACACAATTACTTGCTAAATATTATGTTATGACTTCAAAACTATTTTAACATCCAGCTCGATATGAAAACTGATATGTTTGAACGGTGCCATCACATACATAGCTTCATATGCATGACTTTTCTAATTCAATAGATTTGCTCAGTAGCTCACGTGATAAGGGGTTGCACTTGAGTGATGAAGAGTTCCGGTACAATCCCCATGAATCTAACATTTATTTAAAAAGAATGCAACAGTATAAGTGATAAAATGACATATTGTTTTCTACTAATTGGAACGCATACTGTATTTTGTGAGGCTTATTTCTTTCATGAACAGAAGCCAGATTTAATTACTGCACAAATGCCACAATGACAGTATAAATGCTCCACTGAATCGTAAATTTACAATTATAATAATTTAATGATTCAACGCTATGTCCCTCTGAAAAGATTTGGGGTTGATAATATGTAGTATTATTATTATTATATATATATTTTTTTAAAGACATCTCTTATGCTAGCCAAGGTTGCATTTATTTAACAATAAAAAACAGTAATATTGTGATAATAATATTGTGATCAATATTATTTTTTAATGCTATAAATGACTTTCCTGTCACTCTTGATCAGTTTAATGCATTTACATCAATGCTATAAGCAGTGTTGGGGGGCAAGGCATTACAAGTAATTAGATTACTTTTTTCAAGTAACTAGTAAAGCAATACATTACTTTTTTACTTACATTTACTTTTTTCCAAAAAAAATAACTTTTTGTTTCCTTTAAGTATTTAATCCCATTTTGTTAACCAATGTATTTGCTGCTGACCTTTGTTACTAACAAAGTTACTTTAGATTAATTTATATTAGCTAAAATTAGTTCTACTTCATTTTTCTCATTGCTGAAGAGTGTTGAGCTTAGGCCTTAGGCTTATTCATTTCACTTTTTGTGGTGTAAAAGGCTTTTACATTTGCTAAAAAATAAAACTTTGTATATTCAAAATAAGCAAGCAAGCCCTGCAGATATTTAAAAAATAACGCAAAAGTAATGTAACGCAAAAAATGTAAAAAGTAACTAAGTAACATAATTAGTTATTTTTCAGGGAGTAACACAATATTATAATGCATTACTTTTAAAAGTAACTTTCCCCAACACTGACTATACATACTTGTTAAAATCCATAATCACACACAATTCATTAAAAAATTTAAAATCATGGACATGTGCGTTAGAAAAATAGAAAAATAAATATACTTAAATGTATTTGAAATACATGTATTTAATGCTAAGTATACTACAAATACATTTACATAATTATGTACTCAATACAAACACCCTGCAATTGTCCTTTTAGTATACTAAACTGGTATACTTAAACTCTAACAAATTTTGTACTTAATGCACTTTAATTGTGCCAAAGTAGTGCTAACTAAAAGATATACTGAAGTATACAATATTTTATTGTGCTAAAATGGAACTATTGCAAGTATACTTTAAATAAACTTTGAATATCTTGCATTTCAAAACCTATATTATTCAAAGATCATCCTCATCAATAGTGACATTAAATGACATTTTAGGCATGTTATTAGGAAATGTGCATTGTTCACAAGTAGTTCTCCAAATAAAGTTTAATTAGTAAGTATTTTATGTCTTAACAATATGTCTGTTAACATGTTAATAGATTTGAACTGTACCAAATGTATTTTAATATAGGCCTTGTTGGGAAAACTCAATCACAGAATAACTGTGTGGACCATAGAAATAGAAAACAACCTACAACCTTCCTCCTAACCACAAATGTCACATTAAGGTAATAAACAAATTCAGGTGTGTACATGCGTTTGCTCCCTTGGGTGTCAATATATTTCCTCAGGCTATAAATATGAGCCTGTCATGGGTCTCTAAATGGGAGTTTGGTGTAGGAGAACATGTGCTACCCATAACCCACACAGATGTCTCCTTTCCCATCTCTGTGTTGTATTACTCGAAGGCTAATCTTCAGCTGGAGGGTTTTTATACTGCTTATTCTGGCCGTGCTTTTGTACCTGCACACGTGTAAGGAGCATACATAGTGTAACTTCATCCTTGTGCATTTGGTCATGTTCCAGTCTCTTTGTTGGTGGCCTGTCTTAGCTGTCCAGTCTTTCATCTCTTACCCTTTTCTTTGCTGTCATCTGGTAAAAGCTTTGGAGTGTGTGCTGTGAAGAGCAGAGAACAGGCTTTCACTAGAGGTGCTCAAACTAACATGACAGAGCGGGAGACGGGGAAACTGAGCTAAAAGAGCACAGAATGATGGGGAGGAGCTGTTATTTCCTCACTCGCGCTTTACCTAGCAACCCTAAAATTCACAGCTTTTATGAATGACACATATATGCTTTAAAGAGCATGTTTAAAGAATTTGTTAACTGGTGTATATTATGTAGAATACTGAATATATTATATATATATATACTGATAACATACAAAACATTTATTATTAGTATTATTACATCAGCATATTAGAATGTTTTCTCAAGGATTATGTGACTAAGACCGGGGTAATGGGTGCTGAAAATTCAGGTTTTTGTCGCAGGAATAAATTATATTTTATGAATATATTACAATCCAAAATGTTTATATATGTAATTATTATTATTTGCTGAATATCCTTCAAATATAAACATATTCCCTCACTGAATGAGACGGAAAATGTGTGATCTCCAAATGTTCTCTTCTTCCATTGCAATCTTGCCTATTTCTTGTACATTTCTGGAGTAATTCTGCTCCCTAGTGTCTGTCTCTCTTATTCCTTGCTGCAGGGAGAGTTGAAGGATACAGGGAAATATGTTTTGGGAAATTAAGGCTTTGCTGTTTTCTGCTGCTGTATAATCAACCTGCACATACACATGCCAAAGAAAATTATGAATATTTTGCTTCTTTAAGCTTGTGTTTGATTGTAAAAAATTTCTACACACACACACACACACACACACGCGCACACACACACACACACACACACACACACACACACACACACACACACACACACACACCGAGTCAGATAAGGAGAACAGAACTTCAATGAGTGAAACATTCATTAAAATATACAAGAACCCATAACTCATGTTGTTAAGGATTTTGCTTTGATTCAGCATACGTAAGCCTCATTTCCTCTTTCTCTACTTCGCTTCTTTCTTTTATAAAGTCATTTGACTTTCTCTTCTCTACCCCCTGGTTATAGCTTTCCTAATTTAATTCTGACCTTTCCATGTATTCACACCTGTATCCCACAGACACCGCAAAAGGAAGAGAGATTTCAGAGTTTTTTTAGTTTCAATTGAAAATTTGAAGGTTGTAATTGGAAGAGCGCTGGAAGGGATGGTCGAAGAAATTAGATGATATTCACTTTTTTATACTTCTGCTCGCCCTGAGAGAAAAAACGGACACAAGCCTCAATATAGACACCTAGATGGACTTGAAATGAAGAAACAGCCATCACTGTTTGTCCTCGTATGACCATGACAGACAGAAATAGCTTGTTTTCTTCCTTTTGCAGCTGTTATGTGTTCATCTAGACCTTGAGATGCTCGAGGATGAAACTAAAGCTTGAAGCTTTTATACATGGTTTGATATTATTCTACTTGAATCTGTCTACTGCAGGTGCACTGCAAGAACCTGAAAGGGTACAAAATGTAAATTTTTTGCAATTTTTGTAGTAGCAATGAGAGATCCATTAATAGGCATTATGTAGACAATATGAAGCACACTGAATTTGCTTTTCAATATCCTTTCCTTCCTTCTCTCAAGACTCAGAATCCCTGGTTCCCAAGTGCACAAGAGTAATTTGAGAAATCAGACCCTGGGGTGTTTTTAAACCAACCTACTCTTTTTTTTTTTCTCCATCATGTGACAATTTCCTCAATAGTTTCTTTCGCCTAAGCCTAGCCACACACACATACACACCCCGAGGACAAGAGCGATTAGGTGATACATCAGCCTGTCCTCTGCCAAGAAAGACAGGAAAGGAGAAAGCGATGCTGGAGGAGGGCAAGATCAGACACACTCTGTGTGCAAGAGGGCAAATTTGATTGCCAATTACTCCCAGATTAGATGCATCTCCATTTGGAATAGATGGGTTTGGGGTAGCAGCCAGAGGCTATTTGACCTCCGATGATTTAGGGGTGACCCCTCTGACCCAAAGAACATTATTCATGTAATCAGTCTCAACCAGACAGCAGATGCCACTTCCTGTTTAAACCAAAAAAGGCACACACACTCATAAGGACACCCACATATGGATGCGTTTTTGAAGTACTAATTTGATAAACCTCTACCCTGATGGTACAGTAATATAATCACAGCCAGTCCCCTGAGATCAGTCCTAATGTGATCTTCAGATCCACTGAGATAACCAAAGAGTGTGTAAAAGTGGGCAATTGGATTATGTGGTGTCGCTAATGGCCCGATGTGCATGTTACAGGAAACAAAAGGAAAGATTTGCGCACTTGAAAGCTTTGAGGGAATTTAATCTAGCTGTATGCACACTCACTTGAGAGCTATTGTTAATAAAACAAGAAAAATTGTTGTCAAGTGCCAAATCCTTGTTTCAGTGCGCGCGTGAAATTCTGTACAAGTCTCTCTGTGTCAATTTGGAGCTTGCTAGACAGTGTAACTAACATTATGCTAAAGGTAACTAGAGCAGCGTTTCTCAGCTGTATGTTTAACCCTTTACATTTAGATTTTGTTAGGGAAAAAAAGAATATTGAAAACAAAAAATCAGTCTAGATGACTCTTATTTACACTCCACCTAATGTGGTGTGTTACTTCTTTGACAAAGTTTTGTTTTGTCTTCCACGCTGTTCTAAATAACACCAGGAACATTTCAGAAGCAAAGTGTCAGGACTGCAAGACCACGTGATTTGCCTTTCTGACATTGTTTTTCTTAATTTGTTTTGTGTTCTACACAAAACGACTCCATCGAAGTCGTTACGCATTTCTGGCCTCCTAGCAAGGATATAGTGATGTGAAATACTATTAGGAGTCTGCACAAGATAACTTTTATTTTGTATATGCTGTTTGGCTTGGACATAGCGTCCTTTAAAATAGGCTAGACACTAGAGGTGTAACACAAAACCTAAAAATGCATATGCATCAAGCTTAAAACATGTATTTTTTAATCGTGAATCATTGATTTCAGCTAGTAATCGACTTAAAACACTAAGAATCTAATGAATCGCGATTTCTATAGCGATTCCAGCCTGATCTCACGTCAAGTCAAGTCAAGTCAAGTCACCTTTATTTATATAGCGCTTTTTAACAATCAAGATTGTGTCAAAGCAACTTTACAGTATCAAATATGAAGGTAATGTGTCAATAATGCAAAAAGAAACAGCAAACAAACTTTCAGTTAAACTATTCAATTAATCATTGCATTTAATGATGTTATCAGCCAGCTCAGTTCAGTTATCGCTGGAAAATTAAGTGTCCTCAACTGAGCAAGCCATAAGCGACAGCGACAAGGAACCAAAACTCCATCTGTGACAGAAATGGAGAAAAAACCTCGGAAGAAACCAGGCTCAGTCAGGGGGTCAGTTCTCCTCTGACCAACAAACAAGCAATTTATACCTGCAGAGATCGTCTGACACACCATCTGAATGCAGACTGGATCAGGGGACTGCAGTGACCATCTGATCAGGATACAGACTGGATCTGAGTGGCAACTATGACCTCGGAATAAACAGGAGACAGACTAATATTAACGTAGATGCCATTCTTCTTCTGATGCAACGAGTGCATCAGGTGTTATAGGAAGTGTTCCTGGTTCCGGTTGACCTAATTAATGCAATCCTTTAATGGATTTGAATTTTAGAAATGTTTAAATGTGTTATGTGTGAGCCAGATTAAAGAGATGGGTCTTTAGGCTAGATTTAAACTGACAGAGTGTGTCTGCCTCCC
This sequence comes from Cirrhinus molitorella, assembly GCA_033026305.1. Classification (NCBI taxonomy): domain Eukaryota; kingdom Metazoa; phylum Chordata; class Actinopteri; order Cypriniformes; family Cyprinidae; genus Cirrhinus; species Cirrhinus molitorella. The sequence continues at coordinate 21,252,106 of CM065122.1, read as the reverse complement.
TAACAGTGTTAGGTAGATTGTTCCAGAGTTTGGGCACTAAATAAGAAAATGATCTGCTGTCTGCAGTTGATTTTGATATTCTGGGTATTATCAGATTGACAGAGTTTTGAGAATGCAGCGGACGTGAGGGACTATAATGTGATAAGAGCTCGCTCAAGTACTGAGGAGCTAAACCATTGAGGGCTAATTAGCAAGTAATTAAAGATTTTAAAATCAATACGATGTTTAATAGGGAACCAGTGCAGTGTTGACAGAGCCAGGCTAATATGGTCATACTTTCTAGGTCTAGTAAGAACTCTAGCTGCTGCATTTTTGACCAGCTGGAGTTTGTTTATTAAGCGTGCAGAGCGTTTGTTATTAAGCATTACGGTAATCTATCCTGGAGGTCATGAACGCATTAATTAACATTTCTGCATTTGAGGATAGGTCGTAATTTCGATATGTTTGTAAGATGGAAAAATGCTGTTTTGCAAATGCTAGAAATGTGGTTTTCGAAAGAAAGATTGCTATCAAATAGCACCCCTAGGTTCCTAACTGATGATGACGAATTTACAGAGCAGCCAACAAGTATTAGACTGTTTTAATTATTACTTGCAGAGGTTTTAGACCCAATAATTAACACCTCTGTTTTTTTTTTTCAGAGTTTAGCAGTAAGAAATTACTTGTCATCCAGTTTTTTATATCAACTATGCATTCTGTTATTTTTTCAATTTGCATGTTTTGCCGGGCTGAGAAGAAATATAGAGCTGAGTATCATCAGCATAACAATGAAAGCTAACACCATGTTTCCTGATGATATCTCCTAAGGGTAACATGTAAAGTGTAAAAAGTAATGGCCCCAGTACTGAGCCTTGAGGTACTCCATACTGGACTTGTGATCGATATGATATCTCGTCATTCATTGCCATTAATTGATGGCGGTCAGATAGGTACGATTTAAACCACTCATGGCAATTTGTACGTATTTTACGAGGTGGCTAATTCATATGAAATATACGACCCCATTTGTACAAATTCATACGTTTTTGGCTAAATCGTACATATTTTACGTATGAGTTCCAAATTCGTATGAATTCGTACGACTGCCCTTCACCTAACCCCGCCTCAAAACCTACCCGTCACTGGGGTCTAAGCAAATCATACAAAATCGTACAAGTGAGGTCAGACGAGTGAGGTCATATGAATTTGTACAAATTAGTCACCTCGTAAAATATGTATGAATTCCTGTAAGGTAGTGTTGGCGATTCAGTGCTTTTAAATGTAATTACTACAAGCACAAATAACGGAGACCTTGTTCCCTCACATCTCTCCTTCACACGCTTCCTATACCACCTGTCACAGGATTGTGCACGCTCTCATCGACACATTTTTTGAGCAGCAAATGTGTAATCTCTCCTTAGTAGTACTCGTGGCTTAGTAGTTTAGTTTACTTTTCTGTAGTTTTTCAGTGGCTCTCAGTCATACCATTGACATTACCTGAGCAGTTGAATGCTGCACGTTTGGATGGAGCAAAAACAATGTAGCATACACACAATTCCGTACACAGAAAGCATAGACACAACTCCATTGAATGATAAATAACTTTAAACATAATGTCGTTAAACCGAATGTATAAAGGAGACAGTTAAAATTGCCACAGCATTAAGAGCACAAGGTTTATCTGTCAATCACATGAAAATTGTGTTCATTACTATATAATCAGAATCATCAATTGCCGATATAAAGGAAACGTTTAAATACTGTAGCATTGTATTTTATGAAAATTAGATAAAGAAACTCACATCATGCAAAACTGTAACATAAAATGTTACTCTATACATTCACAGTATGCTACACAATATTTAACACAATACCCTTTTAAAGCCTTTTTAAATCTTGGCTTACATAGGCTTCCCTAGTGTGAAATAAATATAATAAAATGTGTTTGAAATTAATGTATGTCATGCTAAGTGCTACAAATGTAAGTATTTACATACTTTTGTTCTTAAAAATACCTTGCAATTTTAGTAGCCTATAAGTAGCTGGTATAAGTGTGCTAAACTGGAAGTATAGTGCTGAACCAACTAAAGATGATCTGAAGTATATTTGATTGTGCTGAAGTGGAACTATTTCAAGTATATTTCAGGTACACTTTAAATATCTTGCATTTAAAGACTTTTTTTTTTCCAAAGATCATACAATCCTCATGAATAGTGACATGAAATGTGCATTGTGCACAATGCATTTTAAATATATTACTTTTATATATTATTATTATATATTATATTATTATATGTTATTTATATACTTATATATATTACTTTTCACTAGGGTACATTTTTACATATGCTATATGTGTCACAGCCTTGTCAACTGTCTGTATTGGTTTTTCCCTCTTGTGCCCATATTTGGTGTTCCTGTTCCTTTCCTTGTTAAGTTAATTACCTGCACCTGTCTGTGTGTCATTAGCGTCCTTTATAAGTTGTATTCAGTTCAATGTCAGTTTGTCTGGTGTAGAGTATATGCGCAACAGACTTCCATTTTCTGTTAAACAGGTCTTGTTGTTTCCGGTTCACGCATTTTGCGTAAATATGAAGATAATTTACTCAATATGCCTTCAGATAAAGATGATCATAACCAATGTCCATCACATATGTGGATTGATATATAACAGTTTTTTTTTTTTTTTTTTCCCATAACGTTTATATATAAATATCAAATAAAATGTCCACAATAAAAACAGCTAGCTCGTTTAACTGATTACCTTGAAAGTCAATTGATATGGCCATTATTTATTATGGCTATTAACACGTTCTACGACAAGCGGAAGCGATGAGACCCTGTTTTCCGTGTTTGGTCAGGTGACGTTCGACATATACCCCATTAAGGTTGCTTTGTTGTGTACGTGTGTTCCTGCCTTCTTCTCTGTGGATTACCCCTTTTGTGGATTGACATTAAGGACCTTACATTTGCTTCAACTTTGTGTTGTGCCTTCCATCACATGCCCTTGACACCATGTCGTGCCATAGCATCATTAAACATCTAAAAATGGACAAAAGCATTTTTTTTTTGCCCTTATTCTTACTCCATAAAGGCTGCAGTGTAATTTGCCCCCAGACTAAGCATATAAAGAATTTAGGGGAAACATTTAAATAATCTTGTGAATATACTTAAAGAATGCAGAACTGAATTGCTAATCGAATCGAATCGAATCGCATCAAATTTTATTTTGAATCTTCTCAAAATCAAATCATTCTGAATTTGCAAAAATCGTTATCGAATCAAAACCCTAAGAATCGTGAATTGAGTCAGTTCGCTGACTATACCCAAAGAGTTCAGGTGCAAAACCAGCTAAAAGCCATCTCGGTCAAAAATGAGATAATGATACTGAGTGAATGCTCTCGACACATATTATACGGCCTTCAAATATTTTTACTTAAAACTTGCTAAAATCCCACCCTCAGCCCAATCAGAAATACCAGTACTTACATAGAATAAAAATGCTGATAAAAATGCATTTTTTAAGAGACTGTCCTCAAAGAAAATACGACCCAATTTTACGTTTTTTTGTTCACCTTATACGACCCATTTTTCCGTTTTAAAGTTAAGCGTCTTCTAGCGGGCGTAAAAATAATGACAGTGTTGCGTTGGATCTGACGTCATGAAATGATGTATGAGTTTTTACACCGATCTTAGGGTAATTCAAACATATTTTACTATGTGTAATTCGTATGAATGACCACACCTAACCACACCCTAAACCAACCCCTTACGGAAATAGTGCAAAATCATGATTTATAGTGCATATTCCAAAAAAAAAAAACATGCTATGAGAACATGTACATTTCTGGTATCAAACCTGTGTTCGTATGATTACACCACTTTGTAGTGCAACACTCTATCAACTGGGCTACACGGAATCCTGAAAGTGCACTTGATACCTGTTGCTGATAGGGGAGCAATTGTTGTATACGCTCTATGGAGATGTATTTTGAGGACATGTTGTTTTTTAAAGAAAGACATCAGATGGATTTAGAGGCTTTTGCATCTGAACTCTTCATATATACATTTACATACACTGGTGTTCAAAATTTAGAATCAGTAAGATTATTAAAGAGCAGGTCAGCAGGTTTTTTTTTGTTTGTTTGTTTGTTTGCAATTCGTAATTTAGCAATTCTTCAGTGTAAACAGTCTGCAAAGTTGTAATCAAAGTAGTAATCAAATCTCTGAACCACAACCTGTAAGTATCATTAATATGTATGTGTGCATTTTTATTTTAGTGCTCAAAATATAGTTTTTTTTTTTTTTTGTGCTAGTATGTGATGTATACAGGTCCTTCTCAAAAAATTAGCATATTGTGATAAAGTTCAATATTTTCTATAATGTACTGATAAACATTAGACTTTCATATATTTTAGCTTCATTACACACAACTCAAAGTAGTTCAAGCCTTTTATTGTTTTAATATTGATGATTTTGGCATACAGCTCATGAAAACCCAAAATTCCTATCTCAAAAAATTAGCATATTTCATCCGATCAATAAAAGAAAAGTGTTTTTAATACAAAAAAAGTCAACCTTCAAATAATTATGTTCAGTTATGCACTCAATACTTGGTCGGGAATCCTTTTGCAGAAATGACTGCTTCAGTGCGGCGTGGCATGGAGGCAATCAGCCTGTGGCACTGCTGAGGTGTTATGGAGGCCCAGGATGCTTCGATAGCGGCCTTAAGCTCATCCAGAGTGTTGGGTCTTGCGTCTCTCAACTTTCTCTTCACAATATCCCACAGATTCTCTATGGGGTTCAGGTCAGGAGAGTTGGCAGGCCAATTGAGCACAGTAATACCATGGTCAGTAAACCATTTACCAGTGGTTTTGGCACTGTGAGCAGGTGCCAGGTCGTGCTGAAAAATGAAATCTTTATCTCCATAAAGCTTTTCAGCAGATGGAAGCATGAAGTGCTCCAAAATCTCCTGATAGCTAGCTGCATTGACCCTGCCCTTGATAAAACACAGTGGACCAACACCAGCAGCTGACATGGCACCCCAGACCATCACTGACTGTGGGTACTTGACACTGGACTTCAGGCATTTTGGCATTTCCCTCTCCCCAGTCTTCCTCCAGACTCTGGCACCTTGATTTCCGAATGACATGCAAAATTTGCTTTCATCCGAAAAAAGTACTTTGGACCACTGAGCAACAGTCCAGTGCTGCTTCTCTGTAGCCCAGGTCAGGCGCTTCTGCCGCTGTTTCTGGTTCAAAAGTGGCTTGACCTGGGGAATGCGGCACCTGTAGCCCATTTCCTGCACACGCCTGTACACGGTGGCTCTGGATGTTTCTACTCCAGACTCAGTCCACTGCTTCCGCAGGTCCCCCAAGGTCTGGAATCGGTCCTTCTCCACAATCTTCCTCAGGGTCCGGTCACCTCTTCTCGTTGTGCAGAGTTTTCTGCCACACTTTTTCCTTCCCACAGACCTCTTGCTTGAGGGTGTCAATGATGGCCTTCTGGACAGCAGTCAGGTCAGCAGTCTTACCCATGATTGCGGTTTTGAGTAATGAACCAGGCTGGGAGTTTTTAAAAGCCTCAGGAATCTTTTGCAGGTGTTTAGAGTTAATTAGTTGATTCAGATGATTAGGTTAATAGCTCGTTTAGAGAACCTTTTCATGATATGCTAATTTTTTGAGATAGGAATTTTGGGTTTTCATGAGCTGTATGCCAAAATCATCAATATTAAAACAATAAAAGGCTTGAACTACTTCGAGTTGTGTGTAATGAATCTAAAATATATGAAAGTCTAATGTTTATCAGTACATTACAGAAAATAATGAACTTTATCACAATATGCTAATTTTTTGAGAAGGACCTGTATCTAGTGCAGCTTGACTGTAGGTTTCCAGGTAAACCACAATATTACTGTCTTACTGAAATAGCTCTGATAATTCATTGTGAACCCACTTTTTCCTAAGAATTTGTTGATTAATGTAGACTGTAGTTGTTCTAATTACTTTGTTTAATAATAAAGAATGTAGACATATTTTGGTTTACAAACTGTTGTTTTATCAGTTGATAACATTAGCACTTGGCGTATCCTTGACATTTCCACCATAATTGTTTTGTGAAGTATTTTGTTTCCGGCACGCATTGCATACGGAAAGACCAAACACAACAGACTTAGCCAGCTGACCAATCAGAGCAGAGTAGGCTTATGGAAAGGACAGACTTTACAGACTTTAAAGTCAGAACTGCTTTGAATTAATTATTTTTAAATAATTGCAAAGTTATTCTAATATTAAACGTAGATTCTAAGAAAATTACAATATTTTCTGACCATAGATGCATTTAAACCTGTTGTAGGGGACACTTTAAAATACCATACGACCTGGTCTTTAATGTTTTTTAATAAGTCTCTTATGCTCATCAAAGTTCCATTTATTTGATCAAAAATACAAAAAAAAAAACAGTAATGTTATGAAATATTATTAAAATTTAAAATAACAGTTTTCTATTTTAATACACTTTAAAATATAATTTATTTCTGTGATGCAAAGCTGAATTTTCATCAGCCATTACTCCAGCCTTTAGTGTCACACGATCCTGCTGATTTGTTATCAGTGTTGGAAACAGTTTTGTTGCTTAATTTTTTTGGTGGGGGGAACCTATGATATTTTTCTCAGGATTCTTTGATGACTAAAAAGTTAAAAAGAAAATTTTCTTTCTTTCTTTCTTTAAAAGAACTTTAATGATTTTAATGATAAATTTCACATCCATCCATCCACCCATCCATTTATCCTATCCCATCAGTTCACAGTCATTCATCTTCTATCCAGGGTCCAGAGTTTTTTCCCTTCTTGGTGTAAAAATAACCAAAACAGCCATTGTCTCCTAGCTCTTATAACAGGCTTGTTTTTAACATATCAAATACCTTTAACCATGACCACCTGATGATGGTAATTGTAGCAGATGATTCAGCACTCAGGTCAGGCTGTTGTGCGAGCCTAGTCTTGATAGATGACCATGAAGAAAGATTCTGATTATCTTCCAAGCCCTTTGCTCCTTTGTGCTTAGCTCTTAAGCACAAACACACAAATAAGCCCTAATGCACAAGGATGTAACAACATACACAAGCACACAAAAACCTTTCTAAAAAAGCACGGATGGGAAGCAAACCATCCATCACTGGTAAATATGACAAACACAATCAAGGCATCATTATTCCAGACAGGGTTTAATATGTGTAGCACTAGCAACATTGCTCTGATCATCTGAATATTAAACCCAGTGTCCACATGTAAAAAAAGTACATAATGTAAAGAATAAGGTGCATGTCTAAAGCAAAGATGAGAGGAATACAGAGAAACTGGCCGATTGCCCTGCGGCGTGCGGTGGAGATTTCAGACTGAGCTGGAGCTAATGCTTAACACATTATCAAACATTTGCTGACGATGAGATATGGCCCTAAGGGAAACATGTCTGTAGAACAGATTTGACCCACGAGCTCCCTGGAATCGTCTGAAGTCACCCACAAACACACAGACGTTGGCTTGAACCTCATTAGAATCTGGCTACGATCTTCCACGGAGGTAGTGTTTCACAGTACATTTCATCACGTATCTTTGTGGAAGGTATGATTGTATGATTTCAGGGATATGATCCCATTCACGAGCAGGAGAAAGAGGGCTAATGGAGGAGAAAACAAGACATTAGGTATTGTTATAAATCACAGATCACCTTTTAAACCTGGCAACAGTTCGCACTTCATTCGTTTATTTATGAGGTAGTTCACATTTTAATGACCTGTCTGCACAAACAATATTAAAATATATGTACAGAAATTACTTCCTTACATATTATAAACATTTTTTGATATATTATTTAAATGCATCTAACTATATTCATAAATTATTTTCCAGAATATTAAAAATAAAAAATTAAATAATAATAATAATAATAATAATAATAATAATATATATAATTTTTTTTTTTTTTTTTGCATTTACACAACATGTATTTTTGACATTGGAAATAAGAAGTACATTTTATAGTATAATGTGGTATTTGAGGTTTTTATATTTTGTATGGGAATATTTGTTATCCAAAATTAGGCCAGCTTAATAGTGGTTAGAAGTTTTCCAGTCTGGCCAGCCGACTATAACTAAACAGCAGGCAGGAGACCAGCAAAACACTTTATGCTGTTTTAAGCTTATTTTCCTCAGCAGGGATGTGTGTTTTAAAGCAAATGAAAGCCAGTCAGATAGGAGGTGTGTTTGAAGAAGAAGAGGTAAGACAATAAATTCAAAGTGCTGTTTAACAGAGCTTGGCTGTGGATGTCTGAATTGCCAGTACTAGTTTGTCAGAAACAGCAATACTACAGGCTCTGCCGGGTTTGTCCTGAACAATAATGTCACCTAGCACCCCAATTGTCTACTCCCTAAACCGCTCACCGAAATAGATCATTGATGCAAAAAGAGAAATGGAAACAAACCAACCCAACCAACATAACTTGTGCAAAGAGAGAAAATCAACTTACTATTTTGTATGGACAGAAAAAGTAACCATTTTGCAATGTCTTTGAATGCTGTAACAGCAGGCAAACAATGTCATTAGACATTGATATTTGGTTACATTTTTGTTGCGACGTCAGTTGACTAAAGTTGACTAAATTCGCTGGAAATGAACATTGCTTTTCCTCTTGTCACTTGATTTCCTTATATTCCAGGTATGCCCTGAAACGTCACTATCTCTGTTCTCCAAATATGGTGTTGAATATTGTATAAAACCAATCAAATAGCTTAGAAATGTACACAAACAGTGATATAACACACCTACAGAGTGCCATAACGTTATTACGTGATGAAATCTAGTAAGTACACATTTAGAGTGTATTTCACTGCATGATTCAGTCTACTAAAATGCATTTAGAATGATCACAGAATTCAAGATATAGGGGCAGAAAATGTATGTATTTATATAATTTCATTTCATAACAAATGAAGAGTGACGTTTTTTCCTTCAAAAATCAGCATGACTACAAATGTGATATTGATTTTATACAACAGTTCAAGAAACAAGAAGTTGATATTAAAAGACTTACGTTTTGGACAGCATATTTCCTGTTTTTGCTTAATTTCGCCAACAAAAATCATTCCAAACACGGCCACAGCACTGTTTTGCGTCTCTGAGCAGCATGAAGGCGTTTCGTTTCTGAATGAATCAACCGTTTAAATGATTTGGTTCAATCGCAATGACTCACTTATTAACAGTGACTTACTGACACCTACTGGCGGTTTTAATTTCACATTCAAAGTATCTTTTCACTTAAAAAAATAATTTTAAATATAGCTGCATTATCATGTGTAAATGCATCTAAATGCCACTTTATATTTATTAGTTTGTTTAGTAACAGCCTAAATGTATTATTATTATAATTGACAGATTAAATGTAAGGATTAAACTCAAAAGATGATGCACACTTTTAGAAAAAAAAACAGAAAAAAAAGCTTTATAAAGGTAAAAATGCCCATAAAAGTTAAAAATCAATTTAAACTTTTAGGAAAAGAATAATTTTTATTACACACATACATACACTGACACACCCTCTCTCTCAAGCTAAAATGTAGCACCTCTGTTCAATGTTTCTGATTTTAGTAAATCTTTGTAAAAGTGCCTTTTAAAATATTTATTCAAATAAATACTTTAAAATAATTTGAGCTTCAGCCTGGTTTAATAGCATTTATACACATACAAATGCCTTTGGCCAAATTAAGCTGTAAAATAAATAGTTTATCTCTTCAAATGCAATGGATTTTGAAAGATGTCAACAAAAAATGGGCAAAAAACTTTTGCGATTTTCTCAGGTTTTCAATTGGAAAAAGAGGGCAGATGACCATACCTCAAATGTATCTTTACAAACCATTCAAGGCATGACTTATATAATATGATTTTAAAGCTTATGGTCTCCTCTTTCCATTGATATCAAAATCTCAATTTTGAAATTTGGGTCACTGACTCATTTTGCTGGACCAGGTCACAAATACTGATGTCAACCTGATTTTCAACCTGATTTCTGTCCGACATTTGGGTCCAACGTCAGCCTGATGTTATACTGATGTCCGGTGCCGCCTTCAGTTCAATCCAACAGTACAACTCATGAGAGCCAGTTTCAAATACCTTTTTATGTTTGATTTTCAACTTTTTTCTTGTTTTAGACTATAGGCTGAGTACTAATATTATGGAAAATTATGTCTGAGAAATGTGGTCAACTTATTGTAATGACAATGTATGATTAGTGACTAGCCGTAGGGCCAAACATTGGTGTGCTATACTGTAAATTAATCAAATGCTAGCGTTTCATGGCTGCTATGTACTTAAAACACATTTACTCAACCCATATTGTAAGGGAAATTAAAAGCAAGACTTGTCAAAATAAAATCGTTTGTTTCAGTGGGGAAAACCATGCTTGCATAAGATTTAAAGTGGTCATGAACTGCCTTATTATTTTGTACTGTTCTCTGAGGTCCACTTACAATGTTATCAAGATTTTTACATCCAAAAAAATTATTTAGATACACTATTTTCTGTCCTGTTTGTACCCCCCTCATCAGAATACTCTGGCGAATTGTAAACTTGCCAGAAAACACCCACTAATTACACTGTAACCGATTTTTGTAATTTGAACAGTATTTTACTGTAATATCTACAGTAAGATACTGTAAAATGTATATACAGTATTTTACTGTAAACCGCAAAGGATTGTGGGAAAATATATGGCCACTACTGTAATTCACAGTATTTACAGTAAAGTACTGTACAATTTACAGTAGTGAACTCGCCCGCGAAAAACTAACCAAGGGAGACTTATTTTCTCCTGTTGAGAGGAAGTGGCGGTAAAAAGGACAAAAGAGAAATATTGCACCATTAACTCGACAAAAAGGTTAGTATATTATTTTTGTTTTATGAAAAACTGAGCTATTTTAAGTTTTTTTTGCTTGTTAACAGCGAAATAACATTATTCGTCGTGTGGTTTTCCATGTAGGAAGTATTTCTGACTGACGGCCGCAGCGCCTCCATAACGGTAAAAACATCGACTGGTGAGTACGTTAAGGTGACCTACATTAGTCGAAATAAACTTTTGTACATTTGTACGTTCTGCTGCCCTTTAATGCAAGTTAGCTCGTCTGACGAGTCGTCACTCAACCTTAACAGCGAGCTAAAGCCAAGTTCACACTACACGACTTTAAACGTCGGCAGATCGCTGTGGAGTTCAGACTACATGACTTGATTGTCTGTCTTTAAGTTGTTGTGGCGTTCACACTACGTGACTCTATGTAAATGATCCGCAACCGGGGGTTACACACTACATGAGCAGACAAAAACTCTGTCGCCCAGCAACTCTATCAGTTCCCCAAACCACGTTTTGTCACGAGATATATATGTATATGTATATATGTATATTAGGGGTGTAACGGTTCACAAAATTTGTGGTTCGATGTGTCACGGTTCGGTACGTTTTCGATAAAGCCAAAAAAAAGACAGAAATTTCCTTGATTTTTACACATTTTTTATGTATTAAAACTAACATAAAGAAGGCTATGCATCTCAGATCAGCGGTAGGGATCGGATTTCATTTATCACATGAGGAGAATGAGTCCATCTGACCAGTGAGGTGAGAAAAACAAGTAGGCTAGTTGGCAAAATATTTTTGTTCTAAAACAAAGTACAAAAGCGCCTGCTTTAAAAATATTTTAGACTTTTGCTATTTATCTAAGATGATTTTGGAAGCTTCCACCATTTGGTGATCTCCAGTGTTTTATATTTAAACTTTATAAGTTATTTGTTATTTTATATTAGGCCTATAGCCTATATTCGCATTCGTTTTGATAATAGATTAATCATTCTGTTTAATACAAGTGAGTTTTCCGTACAGTTTGACGTCAAATTGGCGCTAATTCAAAAGTGAAACTAAAACTAAAATGCGCACTGGCATTTACAAGCTGTTTAAAAGCGGGAAAAAAAGCGAGGGAAAGAAGGGATATTCGAACGAATTTACCTCACCGTCACACCCCTCCTGGAGTATTGTGTTTTTCTTTGGGAGTTACGTCGTTTGGGCTGCCTTGTTTCGTAGTGGCACTGAGAACATTATAATGATTATATTTCACACACTCCAAGTTTTTTTATTTTCCAAATGTAATAGGATTAGTCCAACGAATTGAATCGTTCGGTTTGTAATGCGTACCGAACCGAAAAGCCTCGTACCGAACGGTTCAATACGAATACGTGTATCCAGACAATCGTGCTGCTGCCACAGCTCAATTAAATTTTCTTCCATTTCTTCTGTCCACATTTTTCTTGACGCCATGCTGCTGTTTGTTTTTGAACTCCCGTAACAGCTCGTTGAGACACCCGACATCACGTGATGTCGAGTCGGCCGACCGCTCCAGATATTTGGCATGCTAGATATCTGTTTTTTGTCGAGGAGATGTCGGCGACAAGTCTGCGAGCCTCTTTGATGCGTCGTTGTGTAGTTCACACATAAAGACTGAGGAGCGCCGATCACCCACTGATTTTCCCCCGATTACAGCCCGACCTGTCGGCGAGCTCGTTAACTTGCAAATCGGGCTTAAATCGGGCTTAAAATCCTGTAGTGTGAACTAGCCTTAAGCTGAAATACTGAGGTAAAGTGCGTCAGGCAGCACCACTGTTTCTGTGGAGATTTTAAACAGTATTTTCAAGCCCTTCTTTTGTTTGTCATTTTCAAGTTTCTGGTCTGGATGTCGTCTGCAACGTCGGAGGTGTATTTGGATCCTGTTCTTGTGAATGACAGCGTATCGATGATAACATAATTGGTAAGCTAATAATGCCAGTAAGCCGAAGTTAACAAACTTAACGTTAGTTACAGAGCAGCATAATATCTTTTCTACGTGGCCTCTTTATTGCTAGTAAGGTAAAATTCTATTTTAAATGATATTTAAGTTAGAAATATGTGTATCAATGTCGTATGCAACTTTATAGACGGTGCCTAAATTCAGTGACTGACGTGACATAAAACAGCGCGCTAATATGAAATACTGAGGTAAAACTCAAACACCGTTGTTAAGCGCATCTTTTGTGTTTTATTTTCAAGTTTGTGGTCTCGTAGTCATGTCGTCTGCTGCATCGGAGGTGAAGTCTTTTCCTGTGATTGCCGTCGTAGCGGTGCTAACAACAGGTGAGCTTTCATCAACTTCACTAATGTTACTGAATTAGCCAAATTAGCCACAGGCTGCTGTTCTCCACTAACTCGCAGAACGGATTAACTTTTTAAAGAGAGCAGCGGACAAGCAATAGATTAATATAGCAAGTTTAATAACTTTTTACTTATTTTTTTTTTTCCTTATCATAAACTATAGTAAACTAAAAGGATGTTGTGATTCTTCTACAGGAGATTTCTGCAAGCACAAACTGGATGCTGACCAGTGACCATCAGGGCAGAGTCATCATACAACCAGCTGTCCATTTTACAGAAATGCAGAAAAAGGTAACCCAAAATACATATAGTTTTACATTGCATTTACATTCATGCATTTGCCAGATGCTTTTATCCTAAGCAAGTTATATTATTTTTAAAGTACACATTTGTAAGATATTTATTCCCTGGGAATCAAACAGAGGTGGGCTGAGGTGTTTTTATTACCATGTCTTGATGCATCAAGATTGATTTTGCATGTGCATTAAAATTAGTTCTATTAAACCAGCACTTAAACAGCAAAATGCAGCTTCTTCTGGCATCTTTAACTTACTGAAACCTTTCAATTCATAATGGCAATCTTCAATACAAATTTAGATTATTGTTACTGTAATGCAACAAATGTAGATTTGAAATCATAGTAGGCCTATTAAGCCGGGCATACACTGTGCGATTTTTATGAATTTTTGACATGTCAGAAAGTTTGGTCGCCTCTTGTGGGGATATCGCACAGTTGAAGCAAAGCTACGAACCGATCATCGCATGCGATCTTCTTGTATGAGATGGTACCTGGATGAAATCGCACGAAAATCGCACAGTGCATGTCCGGCTTTATACGCACAGACTTTCTGGGAAACACACACGTTTGGAATATTTATATGTACAGATTAGATATCATTTAACATGAACTGTGGCAGACTTTATTAAAAAAGTAAACATAAAACAGACTAGATCATTGGTGTATTTAGTAATTTCTACACTTGATGAGGATCAACTAATCCTTTGCCACCTAATAATGTTTATGACAAAACTGAAGATGTCAAATGCTCAAATTATGATAGTATTAAATTAATTTCAAAGAGGCTTTTTGATTTAGTTTACCCATAAATGTTAATGCATTAAGGGATTAGTTTAATTTAGGAATGAAAATTAACAGATAATGTACTCACCCCCTTGTCATCCAAGATGTTCTTGTTTTTCTTTCTTCAGTCGCAAAGAAATAGCAAAATTTGAGGAAAACATTTCAGAATATCTCTCCATATAATGAATATGCACATTGCCCCCAGGTTTGAACTTCCAAAATGCAGTTTAAATACTGCTTCAAAGGGCTCTAAATGATCCCAGACAAGTAAGAAGGGTTAACCTCGCGAAACGATCTGTCATTTTCTAAACAAATTGACAACTTGTATACTTTTTAACCTCAATGCTTGTCTTGTAATGTGCATGCGTAGTCTGTGTGATATGGGTTAATGTCCAAAATATATGTCCAAAAACTCCCATCTCGTTTTCTTACCCAACTTCAAAATCATCCTACATCGCTGCAGATGTACCAACCCAGTGTTTACAAAGTGAACAAACAAATGAAATCAAAAGGTCATAAAAAAAAAAAAAAGCCTATCAGTGATGTAGGACAATTTTGAAGTTAACGATGAAAACGAGATGGGAAACTGTATTTAGGAATTTAAAATGTATTTAGGAAGTTCAAACTTGGGGGCATCATACATATTGACTATATGAAGAGAAATCCTTAAATGTTTTCCTCAAAAAACATTTGAAGATTGGATGACAAGGTGGTTATTACTTATATGAAAATTTTTGTTCTGAAAGTGAACTAATCCTTTAACTATCAAACGTACTAACATGTAGTTAAGGCTGCAGTTATTTATCCATGAATCCATATGACTCCAGTCGTAGTTTAGGATAGATCTTTTATAGTTCATTATTAGTTAACACCTTTAATAATCATTAGTATGAGATGAATTAAGTTTTAATTTAGGCATTGATTATTTATGTACCCTTACTGTAAAGTGTTACCATAGTTTCTTTCTTTAGTTTCTTTCTTACTACTGCGTTCATATGTAAAATATAACTTTTTATCAACATCAAAGTGCATACAGCATCTAGTTTGACAGTTGAGGCAAATTCTGTAAACACTACTTTGAAAATTATTTTTTTTTTCTTGTGCTTGCAGGTTCGTTTGGACAGTCAACCTGTGTGTCACCAAATGCATTGACAGTCACAGATCAGATGGACTTCTGGAAAGAGGGTGCAAAGAAAAAGCATCAGCCTGAATCCCATTCTGCTGTTTCTCATCAGAGAGCTTGTTAACTTTACTGAAATTTTACACAACACAAACTCATTTTTACTGTAGGATTTTATTTTATTTACAGTACCAGTCAAAGATTTTGAACTGTAAGATTTGTAATGTGTTTTAAAGACGGCCTTTTCTGCTCACTAAGCCTGCATTTATTTGATCCTACAGTAAGTACAGCAAAAATAGTACAATTTTGAAAAATTGTTGTTTAGAATAACTGTTTTCTATTTGAATATATTTATTAAACATTGAATTTATTCCTGTGATTAAAGTTTAATTTTTAGCATCATTACTAATTATTAGTCACATGATCCTTCAGAAATCATTCTAATATTCTGATTTGCTGCTCAAAAACTACTATTATTATGTTGCTGAAATTATTTTTAAATGATAAATTATTATAATGCTAAAACAGTTTTTTTCAGGTTTCTTGGATGAATCGAAAGTTCAGATAAACAGCATTTATCTGAAATTTAAATGTAACATTATAAATGTTTATCATCACTTTTACGTCATCACGTTCTATCATCAATTTAAGGCATCCTTGCTAAATAAAAGTAGTAATTTTCTATAATTTCATACCCCCATAATAATGAATAATGTTACAAAAGCTTTTTATTCCAGATAAATGTTGATCTTTGGATCTTTCTATTCATCAAATAATCCTTAAAAAAATGTGCTTAACTGTTTATCAGCATGTTAGAATGATTTCTGAAGGATCATGGAATACTGAAGACAAGTAATGACGCTGAAAATTCAGCTTTGATCACAGGAATGAATTATATTTTAAAATATATTAAAACAGAAAGCAGTTATTTTAAATAATAAAAATATATCACATTTGGATAAAATTAATGCAGGCTTGGTGGGCAAAAGAATACTTTGAAAACATAAATCTTACTGTTCAAAAACTTTTGACTGGTAGTGTACTTGCTTATTGCTTTTCAGTATGTGTATGTTTTGCCATGATACAAAGTCTCCAGGGGACTGTGGTGATGCCATTTTTTCTGCTAGTTTATCCTAGAAGTCAACATTTGTAATATGTTCTTTTAAAAAGAAAATGTTCAACAAATAAAAAGAATATTATGCTCGTGAGTTATTGTGATTTTTATGTGGTTGGGGTGGTAAAAATCGTCTCGGTTACGAAGGTAACCCTCGTTCCCCGAAGGAGGGAACGGAGACGTTACGTCAATGACGTAATAATGGGGATCGGCTACGAGACCCTATCACCTCTGAGCTAAAGAGAAAAAGCCAATGAGAATTGGCGAGTGGAATTTGCATGCCGCGCCACTCCCCCGGACATACGGGTATATAAGATGGCGGCGTGCATCCACTCATTCAGATTTGCTGAGGAGCCGAGCCGCAACCCGGCTTCAGCGCAGTCCAGGATTGTGGCAGGAGGACGTAACGTCTCTGTTCCCTCCTTCGGGGAACGAGGGTTACCTTCGTAACCGAGACGTTCCCCCTCAGTCGTTCTCTACGACGTTACGTCAATGACGTAATAATGGGGACCTCTGGAAAACGCCACAATCCTGAACTGCGTTACGCAGCCGAGACCCAATGCCGGCAGGCAAGCGTGTCGGAACAAAGGGCTCAATGCGTAACCGTCCCAACGCCCTGTAGACCACGTGGTGGCCCACCAGGGGTGCCAAGTTTTAAAGCAGCCGTTGGGGGGCGGAGCACAATGACGGTTAAGTCATGTGGAAGCTTTTAGAAATAAGTCTAACTAGACTGGGGAAACACGGAAGGTTCCGTGGAGATACTGAGACATGATGCCACAACCGGAGGGGGGTGAAGGAGGCCCCGCTCCGGAGCACAGTATGGACTACTTCGTCTAGTCCAGTACTGCGGGGCATGGAGGACCCAGAGTTCAGCCATGGAAACAACTGGGATAATAGCGCACGGATCCGAGAGGAGTGGCGCAGCAAGTAGACACCTGAGCCGTCCTCCCGCAAATTACCTGATGTTACCCAACACACGGGAGGACACTGGCTCAACGCGGAGGTTGTAGAACCGCGCAAAAGGTATTGGGTGTTGCCCAGCCCGCAGCTCTACAGATGTCTGCTAGAGAGGCGCCGTGCGCCAGCGCATAGGAGGAGGCGACACTCCGGGTGGAGTGGGCTCTCACTCCCAGGGGGCACGGCTCACCTTGGGCTTCGTACGCCAAGGTGATGGCATCAGCTACCCAGTGAGCCAACCTCTGTTTGGAGACAGCATTCCCCTTCTGCTGTCCCCCGAAGCAGACAAAGAGCTGCTCGGAGCGTCTGAAGCTCCGGGTGCGGTCCACGTAGACGTGCAGGGCACGGACGGGACACAGCAATTCCAAGGTCGGGTCTGCCTCCTCCTGGGGCAGAGCTTGCAGGTTCACCACCTGATCTCGAAAGGGAGTGGTGGGAACCTTGGGCACGTAGCCGGGCCGGGGTCTCAGGATGACGTGAGAGTTACCTGGCCCGAACTCTAAGCACTCTTCGCTGACCGAAAATGCGTGTAGGTCCCCTACCCTCTTGATGGAGGCCAGCGCAGCCAGGAGCGAAGTCTTGAGCGTCAAGAACTTCAGCTCAACTGAACCGAGCGGCTCGAAGGGAGCTCCCCGAAGGCCCTGAAGGACCACGGAGAGATCCCAAGAGGGTACGAGGTGCGATCTAGGAGGGTTAATCCTTCTCGCACCTCTCAGGAACCTGACGATCAGGTGATGCTTCCCTAGGGATGAACCATCCACTGCATCGTGATATGCCGCAATAGCTGCGACATACACTTTCAAAGTGGAGGGGGACAGTCTCCGCTCCAACTTCTCTTGCAGGAAGGAAAGCACCACTCCGACCGAGCATTTCCGTGGGTCCTCTCGGCGAGAGGAACACCAATCAACGAACAGACCCCACCTCAGGGCGTAGGCCTGCCTCGTAGAGGGGGCTCTAGCCTGAGTGATAGTGTCTATCACGGCCTGGGGGAGGCCAGTGAGGTCCTCCGTGTCCCGTCCAGAAGCCACACGTGTAGGTTCCATAGATCGGGACGCGGGTGCCAAATCGTGCCGTCCCCCTGAGAAAGAAGGTCCTTCCTCAGGGGAATCTTCCAGGGAGGGACTGTCGCGAGGAGCATGAGGTCGGCAAACCAGGTCCGGGTGGGCCAAAACGGCGCAACCAACAGGACCTGCTCCTCGTCCTCCCTGATCTTGCACAGGGTCTGTGCAAGGAGGCTCACTGGGGGAAAGGCGTACTTGCGGAGGCCCCGAGGCCAGCTGTGTGCCAGAGCGTCCCTGCCGAGGGGGGCCTGAGTCAGGGAGAAAAAGAGCTGGCAGTGGGAGGACTCTGGGGAAGCAAACAGGTCCACCTGAGCTTCCCCGAATCGACTCCAAATTAGCTGAACCGTCTGGGGGTGGAGTCGCCATTCTCCAGGAAGGGTGAGCTGTCGTGAGAGCACGTCGGCTGCACGATTCAGCTCTCCTGGAACGTGAACGGCCCGCAGCGATTTGAGCCGCGTCTGACTCCAGAGGAGGAGATGGCGGGCGAGTTGCGACAGACGACGGGAGCGCAGACCACCCTGATGGTTGATGTACGCTACGGTCGCTGTGTTGTCTGTGCGGACAAGCACGTGCTTGTGGCGCAGCAGTGGAAGAAACCGCCGGAGCGCCAGAAACACGGCCAGCAACTCGAGGCAATTGATATGCCACTGCAGTCGAGGTCCTGTCCAGGAGCCCGAGGCTGTCTGCCCGTTGCACACAGCACCCCAGCCCGTCATGGAGGGGCATCCAGCTGCCAGTAAGTTACTGTAAAATTTACAGCAAACTTTTTACAGTGTATGATTGGCATGTATAACAGTTGTGTTTGTTTGACAGGTTAAAAATACATCAATACTCAGTTACTCACACTTTACTGTCGGATCCAATGTAGTCACACAGCATTGTCTTTTAATTTTAATATTTTTGAGAATCCTGCGTAAAATTTTTTGTTTTGTAAACAGATCTGCAGTGAAAAGAAGTGAACAAAGGACCAAGTTCTTACTGACGGGGGTCTGGATATTAATTAAAAATAAAGTTCATTCACAGCGTCTTGATGTCTTTGGGGGCATCTTTATTGTTCGTTCATTTGCGGATCGGATACGTCATAAAGTGTCAAATTCCACAACCTGTCATTTTTGCAAACTGGCTTCAATATAAGCTGAGAACATTTTGATTTCTGAAACTTAGAATGTTTTTCTAGTAAAATGACCTTTTAAATGTCAAAAGATCAAGGGAATTTTGTATTGGGGAAAGTTTTTAAAAGTAATGCATTACAATATTGCGTTACTCCCTAAAAAAGTAACTATTTACAGATTTATTTTTTATGGAAAGTAATGTTACGTTACTTTTGAATTACTTTTTAAATCTGGGCAGGGCTTGCTTGTTTATTTTTGGCAAATGAATGAAAATTAATAAGCCTCAAGTTGAAGGAAATGTAAATTCACGCCTGTACACAGGAAAAGAAAATTAAACACTCTTCAGCAATAAAAAAAAAATAAAAAAAATCAAGCTCAAATTCTTATCCTAAGTAATGTTTGCTGTTTGAAGGTCAGCAGCAAAGACATTGGGTAATAAGATGGGATTAAATACAAAGAGATGGGTATATGCATTTTCACAAGTAGTATAGAACTACAGTCAGCATCATGTTTACAATGCACACAACGCTTTATTCACAATTTCTCTCAACATGGGGACAGGAGAGCTGTCAGTCAATAAATAGGAAAACAAAGTAACTGGCATTACTTATTTGAAAAAGTAACTCAGATATTTCCTGGTTAATTAAAAAGTAATATGTCACTTTACTAGTTACTTTTTTTTACTAGTTACTAATTTGTTACATATTTAAAAATAATAATTAAGAAATAATAATAATTAACTGATCAGTGCACGCTTGTGCTGGCATAAACAAATTCATCTTTTTACATTAATCTTTATCTTTTCAAAAATAGAAGTTTGACTAAGTAGTAGGGCTACTTGGTCTGTTGTACCGTTGTACATTACACTGTTGAAATGTCAGTGGAAACATTGGCTGTTTCTGAGAGTGGTCTGTGGATCCTCCAGCCAAGCATCAGCAGAGAAAGCTGCCAAAACTTTCCAGGCGATGATGGCTGAGAGAAGATGGAGAAGTGATTCACTGTTATGCCTTCAATGTAATGGGTGATATCAGGAGGAGTCTTTTTGGAAAAGGTTTGAAGGGGCGGAGGTTTCAAGTCACACCAGATGGCAATGAATTTTAATTTGTGGTGAAAAAAATAACAACTAAATAGTACATGGAAAGAACAAGCAATGGGGGCACCACTAAGCACCAGGGAAATTGAATCGGTTCACATCTGCTTTAATAAACATTAACAGATTAATTGTGTCTAGAGTTCAGGGGTGATAAAGTACAGTGTCTATCATTGCGTCTCTCCATTAGTGTTGTTGTATGGCACTAAACAGTGAAACGTTGACAGTCATTCCTAGTTTCTCCCCAGACAGATTCAGGTCAAGTTGCACACCATTACAGATGTCTGCTTTAATTACCATGGAAACAGTAGACATGTTTTAGTGCCAAGTCCCACTCCTACTGTAGTTTGCACAATAGATAGTGCTTACCAAATGCAAAGTAAGTAAATATACAGTTTTCCTTAGGAACCCCAACATTATATGGTTTAGTATTTAACTATGGCCTGATGATTAGTCTTGCTTGTGTTATATTGGTTAAATATGTAACTTTTATTATTTATTACATTAATATGTAACTACTAAAATCCCCCTGTAGTGAAAATCAAGTTTGTTTGTTTTTTATGTTGTTTGTTGTTTATTTATTTGCAAGACAAACTATGTGCCAGTCCATTAATCAACAGCATTGTGTTTTCCTCCTTAAACTGTAGTCTCCCAAAGGTTGTCCCAGAATTGCGGTTTGAAAGAGCACTTTTTTTTTGCTACGTCACAAAATAGAACAACCAATCAAGTCAAGGGATCATGTTCTTTGCATATCATTAACTGTGCTGCAAGCAGTGGGTCTAGTGAGAAGGCAGTCAGGTTAATCCGGTATATTTTTTTGCAGATGTTTCGCTAGCTGTTTATATTTTTCACTATTTTCACGCCGGCATGTGCTGTAACCACTTATTTATCGGTATTAAGAACCGCTAACTTTAACAACAACCCACGCCAACAGTATAAAAGTTGGTGTATGCACTTCCTAACGTTATGCCTGGGGGCGCGATTTGGAATAGCAAACTAGGCTGCATTCGAGTATTCAAGGCATTTTGAGGACACAACATCGTCAAGTAAGTAGCTTCAACAGATGTTGCAGTATCCACTATAGTTGTCCGCTAATAAAAATATAGATTTAGCGGTCATTGTCTGTGTATGAACCAGGGCAAACTGATTATATTACCTCACAAAGTCAGCTATCAGTCTCCTTGCTTACGGTGAGCATAAGAGCTTTCTGGTTCAAACATATAACGTTATGGCTAATTAAACCACTACTTTCACTTGCCATTGTATCGTGTTTACTACAGTTTAGTTAATGTTGTTGGTTTAGAGTCGGGGCTTATATGCGTATTCATAGATCCGTGTATAGTAAATCATGCAAGGGGACTTTTCACAAGAAAAAATATTAAAATATGTAATTTTGATGATCAAAGATGTGTTTTAAGTGAGACAATTTTTGACTAATTATTTATTGCATAAAACAATGCAAAATACAGTTTCATGGCCGGTTTGAAGTGTTTATGACAAGTGAACTTTACTCAATTTACTCAGCATTAGTAGGTAAGACAAAAACTTAATTTTAAAGGGTATATAACATACACAGTTTCACCTAATCTCATGTTAATCCTGAGTACCTATAGAGTAGTACTGTATCCTTAATATCTCCAAAAATTCTTTAGTTTTATCATATTTATAAAAAAAAATACAGCTTTCCGATTTTCTCTGGAAAAAGCCGAACTTCTGGAGGCGCGCCGTGGGCGGAGCTAAGTTTGATGATCACTTGCGCTGGGATTGCCAATAAAACAGACATTTGATGCCGTTTCACTTATCATCTGCAGTTCTGAATCATGACCGGGATCTTTTTATAGCTGGGACCGCTCCATCTTTCAGTATCAAACAATGTGCAAATCCAGCATCAAACTGGGCCTTGTATATGAAACGTTCATCAACAAACACACACTTGCAAAACTCAATTGCTGCCCCGGAAAAAGAAACTGCATCCACTGTTCACGTAACACTGGGTTCTTTGGGAAGCTGAGCAAAGTTATCTTTGCCTTACAACCAAAATCACACTTCTTCAGAGACGTTCTTCCTGAGTAAATCCCTTGCAGCAGTGCAGCTGAATGAAGCGCGTTGATGGGCGTGCTCTCTTTCTCCCGGTCTAGTCGACATAAACGCAGGAGCTGCATGTGCGCTTTTCCAGGAGAAATGCTCATATAAGGAATTCCACCAGCGTCTACGTCATTAAAGCCACGATCGAAAAAAAAAAAAACAGCTGAAACTTGTACCAACCCGGAAGTAAGATTTTCGGCAAAGAAATTCTGTGTCATTTGTCCAAATTATTTTTTTAAACTTTGGCCATGTTTAGCATGAGAATCCAACACTGTAAACAACTCTGAATATACGAAACACCATTGTACCCCCCCCTTTAAACTCTGTTAGGGGTTTGAGTTCTAGGTTTGACTGAGAAACAGCAGTAAGCCATAGAAGAAAACGTGTTCACAACCATGGACGTGAATTATTAGCGTGATGCCAGTGTCCGCAATGCATTTGTTATCTCCCTTTCTGTTCCTAAGGAGCTCATTTATTATGTGTTAATGAGTTGTCGTTAACAGACCTTCAAGTACAGTATTGCTTAGCACTGGCAAAATATACTGAAGGCTCTGGAATAATAGGAAAAAAGCTCACGCCGAAAAGAAAGTCAGATAAAACGGCACATTGAGTGAAAATCTTCTTACTTTCCAGGCACCTTAATGTGATGGAAAAAAAAATCTTGGCAGGAAGGTACAAACTTTTAAGACGCTGTTATGTGAAATCTATGTGTTATGTGAAAGCTATTTCATCCGTGAACTTTGAAATATAATAAATTGAGGCAGCACAGAAAAATGGACTGACAGGCAGCATAAATCATTCGTCATGGTAAATATGACTGCAACACTGTCTTATGAGCAATTCCAGAAATACAGATGGGACATTTGCAGTCAAAACATGAAATGCAACTTTTCAGAGAAAGCACTAATTATCATATTTAATCATTTTTATTTGGTTTCCTAAAAAGCCCTAAAAACACAGCCAAGATGTCAGGAAAAAAAGATGCAGAAAATAAATTTTGCGAGACAACATAATTTGTCATTTCCACATTAATGAGGTGAAAGAAAAACTGTATTATGGACTGTATTAGGTGACAGTTCTGTAAATGGCACCTTACATTAGTCATGCCGAAGTATTTGCCTGACACAATGTGGGAAATGTTTATTTTTAACTAGCTCCATTGAACCCTCTTTTAAAGGAATGATTGACAATAATTTTGTTGTTGTCTACCTCAAGTGGGTAATACATGTTCCTTCCTTACAATATCTCGTTATAGCTCTTGAATGCAGTAACATATAGACCTGCGTTCATCATGTAAACACTTCACATTCTTCATATTAAATAAGTTTAGGTCGACATTTTCTTGGAATTGGACTTATTCAACTTTTTCAGCTGAAAAGCACTTAAATGCTGATTCTAAATCAAGAAGTAATTTTTAATTTAAACGAGAAGAGGTCAGCTCACTGATGGTCTTTCACTTTTCTATTACAGCGTTGAATAAGTAAAACATTAATCAGTTGTTCAAACGGGCGATTGTGGACAGTTAATGACTCACAGAGCGTATTGAATAGAACAATGCGGCTTAGAGCAGCAGCTGCTGATTGTTTCATTGACTGACACAATCACGGAAATGAGATACATCAGGTATAAAAGTGCATTCATCTCCTTTCCGATCAGCGGCGGTTTCACATCAGCGTCCAATGATGATTATCTATTCAGAGAGGTGTTATTGCGATAGAATGAATGGGGGAATCAGCAATCTTGAGCAAGGCCGAGAGACGGGGGCAATTCACACCCTCATCTTCCTGACAGACATAAAGATCCTGAATATCTGCTTCCACCAGCTGGTGTGTGGCATTTTATGGGGTTAAGCACTTTGTGATGCTGTTGGGTTCACTCAGAGTGTCACCAGACAGTTTCACAGGCGCAGATCATAAGGTGAAGTTGTTGGGTGGATGGAATTAGGCTGGATTATGCTGTAGCATCCAATACATCCATTTCATTGAGGATAAAAAGGTTGATTTGGGTTGCTTTTGTGTCAAGCGCTTGGGCAAAAAAGTACACGTTAGCCATCACGTTCACATACTTGGGAGATTTTCTTGTGGCTTTTTGCCACTGCAAACAAAAAGCATAATACAGAATAATTCCTGGCACTACCTAGAAGTTTTCAGCAGAAATAATGAATGAGAGAGCAGGTTTTGTTTTCTTATACATGTGTGAATTGAGCTGCTTTTGTTTTAAAGTCACCACCTCGTGTAACCTTGTGTGAGAGACGTGACGAGGCCATGAACAATACTCCTAGGTTTGTATGAAGCGCTTTATCAAATAAATGTATTAACTTTGGCTGTAAGAAATGTTAAAGTCTCCCATTTTCTGTGTAGGACTGATTTAATGACATTTTGTCTTTTTCAAAAGGAAGTGTGTGGTTAATCATAAGCGTATGATCACTTTACTTCTATGCGTAACAAAATTTGTCCAGCTGCGAGCAAAAGATGTGATGTCAAATGTGTCATTAGCCATAACTCAACTTTAAGATTTCTTTCCTTCTTGACCTCCAGAATGCCTTTTTTACAGTTACTGTTTTTTACAGCCAATTTTACAGTTACAAAACTATAATCATATAAGTTCTAAATGCAGAGGACAGTTAAAACATTTTATCACAGTATTTCTCTCTCTGCCTTAGATTGCAATCATTTCAATACTTTTCAACAAAATTAGATTTTTCAACCAATACTTTTCTTTTGCTGTCTAAAGTTTGATGCCTGAATGACTCAATGTTACCCAGAGGCTTAATAACAGAAATTTTACATACACCTTGCAAAATGTTTATTATTTTACCAAAATAAGAAGAATCAAGAGATACAAGAAAAAATAATAGCTGAATTAAAAAAAAAAAAAAAAAAAAAAAGACCCTGATCAAAAGTTTACACACTTGGTTCTTAATACTGTGTTGTTACATGAATGATCAACAGCTTTTTTTTTTCTTTTTTTTCTTTTTTGATAGTTGTGATAGTTGTTAATGAGTTCTTTGTTTGTCCTGAACAGTTAAACTGCCTGCTGTTCTTCAGAAAAATTCCACAAATCTGTTGGTTTTTCAGCATTTTTGTGTATTTAAACTCTTTCCAAAAATGACTGTATGGTTTTGAGGGACTCATATGCAACTATTACATAAGGTTCAAATGCTCACTGATGCTTTAGAAGGAAACATGATGAATTAAGAGCCGGCAGATGAACACCTTTTGAATTTGAAGATCAGGGTAATTTTTAAAATCCTCTGGAGAACATGTAAGTGTCTTCTGTAGCTTCTGCAGGGCACTACTAAATGGGAAAAAGTGATATTTAGGGAAAATAAGAAAAATGTACACATACTCATTCCATTCAAAAGTTTACACCCCTTAGTGCATAATTTTTCCTTCTGAAGCATCAGTGAGCGTTTGAACCTTCTGGAATAGTTGCATGAGTCTTTCAGTTGTTCTTAGTGTGAAAAGATGGATCTCAAAATCATACAGTATAAAACCAATTTATATGTGGGACCTGAAGACAATAGCAATAGCAAATTTACACTTTTAGGATTTTCTGCTATTTATAATACTTATTGCAAATAGATGCAATCATCTGCACCTCAGTATTTTAGTACATTAAAACAGTATGTAGTAATTACGAATTGTGTAAATTATTGTTTTAATTCACTTTATTAAATGGATTCTGCCTTATTGGGACAATAAGCCCTCCCTACACCTACCCTAACCCTAACCGATACTTTGTTTTACATTTTTAGATTATTTCCTTCATTTTTATAGAAAATAAATAGAACCCGGGTCGCCCGTGTCGAAAAGAGTTAAACACAGGCTTTACCCTATGCCACTGGTTTGACTTTTAGCAGGCATCTTTTGTAGTGTTGACTACCTCCATTTCACATTGGTGGGTAGAGTTAGTGTAAATAGCCACTGTCAAAAAGGCGGGCTATTTGCACTTAGTGTAAATAGACACTCAAAAAAAGGCAGAACAGATGTGGATCATTCAAATAATAACAATGTATTAAGAATCAAGTGTATGTAAACTTTTGAACAGGGTCATTCAACTATTATTTTCTCTTGTGGACTATATGTAAACTCTCAAAAAAAGATTCTGCAAGGTGTATGTAAACTTTTGACTTCAACTGTAGATAGATAGATAGATAGATAGATAGATAGATAGATGGATAGATGGATAGATTGAAAAAATAAAAATATTATCTATCAAACAATTTGCAATAGTCTGTGATTCATGAGTGGCTTCTTCCTGGTTCTCCAACTTTAAGCAAATGTAGAGTTTTGTATGGTCATGGTTATCTACAGAAACCCATTTCGAAATCACCTGCTAGGTGTCTCGAAAATCCTAGAACAGAAAAATAATAAGGCAGTACACCTGTAACCACCATCAATGGCACCTCTCATGCACTCATATCTAATGCATGCTGTCATTCTGATGGATTCAGATGTGCTCAAATGAGCTTATTAAAGTATCTCACCTCCTACGGCGTTTAGCTCTGCGGCACACCATCTGAGTATCTGATTGGCTATTGCTCACCAAGCAAATTTATCTTTGATTAGATAATTCATTCCCAGTTCCAGAGAGGAACACAGCATGCTCTCTCTCTCTCTCTCTCTCTCTCCAGCACTGACACACTTTGACAAGGCATGTATTTTTCTTTTTAAAGCGGCTGTGCTCCAGTGATTAGAGCCGGAGCATTTTAATTAACTTCATCTCTTTATCTCTGCGGTAAAATTAACGTCTCTTGTTGCGTTTGCCGTTCCGTATGTCTACGTAAATTTACACCTGGCCCTGTTTGCCATGTCGTCTGATTACATTTGCGGCAGGGTGGGTGGATTCTCTCTCTCTCTCTCTCTCTCTCTCTCTCTCTCTCTCTCTCTGTCTCTCTCTCTCTCTCTCTTGACTTCTCCGTTCTGTTCACCCATGACCAATTCAAACTTTATTCAATTAATTGTTAAGTCTCTTTGTCTGGATCATTTATGATAAATAGAAGCATGTTTTTCCCCTCGTCTTAACCTTGCTGATCAAAGGAGCTTCCTTGAAGGTAAATGTTGTGAAGAAATAAGATTTATTTGGCCTGAAATGTGCTCAGTCTAATGAGAGATTGTGACATGGATCATGGAAAAAAAAATGTTTGCAAATCCATGTAGAGCCAGTCCCATGAGATTACCCATGTGTCAGTTGTGCTTGGGTGTGGGTGGGCATTGATACCAACTCTATAAATCATCTCTGGTCGCCAGCGCTGCTGAGCGCTGTTGAATTTCTTCCTGTAGTTTTGACAAATGGCTCTCAGATTGCTGTGGGGGACAAACTGGCAGACAGTGTAAACTGTTTCGCTTTTCCCCCATTCACTCTTTCCTTCTCTCTCGTTCTTGGTCATCAGCTCTGGGCTCCATTTTAGCTGGTAAATCACTCAGCAACTCTCTTTCTCTCGCTCTTACTATCTATCTATCTTGTTGCCAGATACTTAAGAATAAAACAGGTCTGACACTGCAAAAAAAACAAACAAAAAAAAACAGTTTAAAGTCCATGTGAATGGCTGTTCGCAAGCCATTTTGTTTCCGTAATGTGACACATTTCTGAGTAAAACAGAATATCCAACAAGAAAAAGCATGTAGGATGGGGTTTCATCCATCAGAAATTGATTGGATTGTGAAAAGTGGGTATCCCATACCAGAATGATGCCGGACTGAATGGTAACATTAATAGGTATTGGATAACATTCATTCAAATAGTCTAACAATCCATATGGTCTGTTTGACGCCAGTAAAAAAAAAAAAAAAAAAAAAAAAAAAAAACTTAATTTCAGCAAAAGAAAATGCAAATACATTTCAAAACTTTTTTTTTTCTTTCAAATATATAGCATGCATCAATGAATCATACATAATAAGATCAGGAACATGCATTAAAGGGATTGTGAACTGCCTTTTTTATTATTATTTTGTTCTCTGAGATCTACTTATGATGTTATCAAGGTTTTTACATTAAAAAACATCATAATTTATATGTAATAAGCTATGTTCTGTCCTGTAGACAGAAGTAAACGCTCACTGCTATAACAGTTGTGTATGTTTGACAGCCTACATCCTTTATAAATGGACGCTGCTGTGATTTAGGTTCAATAAATGCATAAATGCAAAATGCATAAATGCATATCAAACTATCTGTAATAACAGACAAAGCAATAGTGACCACATACTAATAACAGTTACTCACACTTGTGTGTTGCAACATTACTGTCAGATCCAATGTAGTCGGCACAGCATCTTTTATTAGTTTTAATCTTTCTGAAAATCCTGCGTCAAACTGTGCTTTTTTTGTAAACAAATCCACAATAAAATTGAGTGAACAAAGGACCGTACTGACACGATCTGGAATCTGAATCTGGAAGGCAATGCAAATTGTCTTGACACTGCACAGCGTCTTGTTGTCTTCGGTGGCATCTTCATCACATGGTTTTTGTGTAGATTTTCGCCTCTTTCATTGTTTATACAATAAACAATAAACAATATTTGTTTAGAAAATATTGATTTGTGGGGTAAGTATCCCCAAAAACACTTTCATCAATTACATTGCTATTCGAAATGACACCCTGATGTTGATGACTTCCTTTTTTGTGTGTTGAACACAAATAAATACATTCTAAAGAATATTGTATTTCAACTGTTGAAACCCAGATCCCAGATGATTTTCATTGTATGGATGAATTGTTCAAAGCATTTTTTCAAATGTTGTTTTTTATTTGTGCTTCATATAACACAGTCATACAGGTTATTAAAAAAAAAAAAAAAACACAAAGAATTGTTTTTGGGGTACACTGTCCCTTTAAATGTGTCTCTAATGTACTCCATATGCAAATATAACACTTCTATGATTATATTAATGTTGCGCAGTGAAATGCTATCTTGTCCCATATGGCAATTAATGTTTCTTGGTTCCTCAGTCCACAAGTCTGCTCCATGATTTCAGGCTCTTAAAATCCTATGCACCGAGCTAATTCCATTTGGAAAGAGTAACAACATATCATTTGAGGTGGTTAGAATGATCATACAGCAATCTAATAAGAAAAAAAGCATGCTGTGTAAATACTCACTTCATGTTTACTGGTGCATTAAGACACAAACAGAATGTTTCACTGTCCTCCTCTGTGCAGTATTGAATCTGATCAGGTAGGAAAGTGCATTTCCTCTGTATGAAACACAGTGGTTTGTATTTCTCTTGTATATGTGTGATTATGGCAGCTATTCATCAAAGTCACTTTCAAAGTGTGCAAAAGCCCTACAGGGAAATAAATTATGAGGTGGTGAAATTGTCTGTGTTTCCCAAAGAAACAGGGAAAGTTCAGAGAATACTCTGAAATTGGTCAGCAGCTGTCCAATAGCATCAAAAGTAAGATGAAAGGTTAGTTTCAGGTTTCATAACGAGTCATCCCTTGATCACAATCTATCATTTTGAACAGCTTTTGCATTTTCTTCACTTGAATTTCACTTACCCATGCAAATCTTTTAAGTTCCTTGTCTCCTTTGTAATCCCTGTATTTTTATGCTCACCGGCATCATGTCACACTTTAAACCCACTGATTGATGATGTATTGATCAAGATGCGTTTCTTCAAGAGGTTGCTGAGTCGACACTGCCACAATTCAAACGCCTTATCTTTCTCCAGCAGCTTGTCAAATAGGAGGTTCTTATTTATTTATTTATAATCAAAAAGGGTGAATGGTGAACCCTTCTAAACACCATTACGTTTGTCTATCATACATAAGATGGTGTAGTGTGGCTATTTGTGCTTGTACAGAAGGTTTTATTTTGAAATTAGCTGTTTTTATCTTCTTTAACATCTGTCGCCCAACAAGCATATTTGAGGAGCATCACGCTTCGGTAAAAGCAAGAGTAATTACTAATTTTTGTCATTTCGACATCTTTTAAATCTCTTTTTATATAACCATAATGGCATATGCTGCTCTTTCTAAGAAGCCTTTCATTCAAACCTTTCTTTCCCGAAACTCCCTCACTCTCTCATCTCAGTCCCCAACCATTTTGGAGCCTTTTTTTTTTTTTTTTTTGTAGAAATGGATGAGGCAGTAAATTATATCTAAGGAGATGACATATCCCCCTAATGTTCAATTTTTGGGAAGATTGGTATCTGCTGGATAACGGTGAAGAGACTAATTTTTATGTGCTCTTTCGATTTTATTTTCTCCTTTTTTCTTTGCATTAATTTACTATTTCGCTCTTTCTCCTCTTTGGCTTCTTCCTTCTTCTAACTTCACTAAAAACACTTGAAGCTCCAGATCGTAGCCTCACAATTACAGTTCTCATTTTTGTAGGTTACATCCCTACTCTTTTTCTCTACCTGACCCATTCAGTTGGCATCTGCCTCAGCCCACTCATCCGTTTCTGCCATTTCCTGTGAGGATTGCACTTCCTGTCCATCAGCGGGGTAAAGTAATCACCTCCATCACGTCAAGAAGCTGATCCATGTACTCTCAGAAGCAAAGTAGATGATGGACTAAGGTTTGGAGGGAGGAACAAAGGCGAGATTGCTGTAGATTTGAGATCCAAAAAGCCTTACCTTGACGTTTTAGCATTCTGATCCTTTTATTTGGATACACTGTCTCAGGAAAAGGGGGCGGGGAGTGTTGTTTGAGATTGAGGTGTCAGTGACGTCTGCACTCGCCTTCTTTCTTTCCTTCACTCTTTGGCTTGGCCTTGTTGAACTACAGCTGTGAAAGGCCTGTCGTCATTGTAAAATGTTCTATTATGGTCAATAGCTGCAACGCGCCTCCCCCTCCCTTGTGCTCTCTCGCCCCAAATCTGCTCGAAAATATCGTTTCATCTCTTTCAGCAGCATGTCAGTTCGCTCAACAACTGGGCAAAAGTGGGAGGGAGGTGAAAAGATGGTGCTAGATTGAAAAAGAACATTAGAGAGAGAAGCAGCAAAAGACATTGTTGTCATTTTACTGGATTAGCCACATTGAACTAAGTCACTGCTGCACCAGAGTTAGGTCGAGCGTGTCTTTTTTAATGTATAAAATTAAAGTCTGTCACCAATCCAAACCAAACATTTCATGAAAGATGTATATTTCTTTTGCCAGCATTTCATTTATTTATGCCTATACAATCTTTT
Source organism: Cirrhinus molitorella (assembly GCA_033026305.1). NCBI lineage: Eukaryota > Metazoa > Chordata > Actinopteri > Cypriniformes > Cyprinidae > Cirrhinus > Cirrhinus molitorella. The sequence goes on along the minus strand of CM065122.1, from coordinate 21,220,144 downwards.
TTTTTTCTTCTTTACTTTTCTGCTTGTACACTTGTGCCTGTACTACCTCTTCACTGTTTAAATTCTTTAAGACAGTCAACAAAATTGGTGATGTGACCACAAATATATGAAGAGTTATCCATTTTATTCACCCTGTGATGGAGAGAGGCCCATGGGCTATAATTGGTAACTACATTTAAGCATTTTTCTACATTCTACAAGGACTCATGCTTCTTGTGTCTGAACAATTACAGATAAATCTGAAAATAAATAAATAAATAAATAAATAAAAATATCACACGTGTTTTGTGCTTTAATAAATTATAATATGAGTCTATACTGTTTGCATGATGTTAGTTTTAAACTACTGGATGATACACGTTTGTGAAGATGGTAGGAGTGGGGTAATTTAATGCAAATATTTAAGGCTAAGTTGAGCCAGTGGCTCACCCCTTCTTATGATTAAGTATTATTTTACTCTAATGCAACATGATATTTTATTAATTTTAGACAAAACACTTTTGATGTTCTTTGTTTTGAACTTGATTTTGTTCTGAAATTCTTAAATAGGCCTTTTAAAATTGATTATAAAAATTGACCCTTAAAATTTTTATGAAACTGTATTTCCCTGCAACAGGGAAATACCCCACCTTTTTTTTTTTTTTCCTTTAATCAAATGTAACTTATTTTATTCAGAATTTTTTTCATTTCACATTTCTTAACAGTTTCTTTATATTATATTATAATTAAATAATATTAAATTGAATTTCTCTTCTCCTTTGATAAAGTAGTGTTCAGTTTTACTCCAGCATAATCAATGACGCAGTTTAATTCCATGTGGCTCAATTTACCCTCTTTCTCGGCTTAATTTGCCCCTTACTGGGGGCAAGTTGTGCCAAGAGACCACATTTTTATTTGGATAGCCATATTTTGAAAGCAGTTCATTTTACATCCAAAGTGAACCCATTACTGTCTTCTGTCACTTTAAACACATTGTAAGTAAAAACTGGCTCTGCTTTTTTTTTTTTTTTTTCTCCATGTTTTTACAAAAAACTGTTTTCTAAATGTAATTTATTATTATGTCAGGAACATTTGCTGCATAAAAAATGGCAGCATTTATTTAAAATAGGCATCTTGTGTAAGATTATAAATGGCTTTAATATCACATTTCATCAAGCTAATGTGTCCTTGCCGAATACAAGAATATATATATATATATATATATATGTGTATATATGTGTGTGTGTATATGTTACTGTCTTTTAAATGGTAGTGTATATTTAAAAAACAGAGAGACATTTCCAATTTTAAAGATTCAGCAAACATACAAACTGTACATTTCAAAAAAGGTAAGATGAGCACTTTGATTTCTTTGTATCACCTGCAGTAATAAATATGGCTAGACTAAAATAATGCCAGCGTCTTCCATTTCTTAAAATTCTGTAAGTGTTAACTCTTTTTGCACACTTTTTTTCTGCCAAAATTTTTACTGACCTCCTTGTGGACCCCAGGGAGTTTAAAAACCTCTGTGCTTAATGAATAAATCAATATGTAAAATACCTCTCATTAACTTTGATTTCAGAGAAATTTGAGGGACCTCAAGGGTCAGCATGATGGAGCATAACCCACAGTTCTAATCCTTTCAGAGAAACGTCAGAGTCCGACAGCCTGACCCTGGCCATGAACTAGCTTTGCTTGTGTCAACACAAGTTACCACTTAGGGCCTTAGAAAGGAGGCACAGAGAAGGACAACAATAAAGAAAGATGGATAAAAAAGAAAGCGACATAGATGGCAAATGAGATCTTCATCCTCATGTGCTCCACTGAACTGCCTGTAACCTCACTTCCTTCCAGACGGGCAGCTAGAGACCATGAATCTTTAAAGTGTCTCACCACAGTGAAGGATAAACAGACATCAGCAATGATAAGTCTGCCTCTGCTGGTGTCTTTATGTACATAATATACACGTTTAAACAATAGTTTGGGTCCTCTAATCTTATTGGCTGTGACGTTCCAAGTGTATTTTATTCATTTTAATAAATTCATCTTGACATAAAATCTTACCACTGCCAATTGTCCACGATGCACTGCAGACCTGATAAACAAATCTTTCCTACCTAAACAATTCTAATAATCCCAGTACTCTAAGCCCGGACATGAATTATTGAACTCTGACCTCAGAGACAATCATTTGGGAAGAATTGTGTATGACAAGCACAACTTCTCTCTGTAAATCCTTCCTCATTCTTCAACATAACTTAATATAGCTTGGCCCCATTTCTTGCCCTTTCAATACAAAATAAAATACCTACATACTAAAAAAAAAAAAAGAAGAACAGCTACCTACACTGAGCCCTACTTAAGGAGGTCAGAATCACTGACTGCTTGTTAGAGAGATAGCAGGGTTATGAGGCCATTATAAACATGCTGAGGTTGGTAAACTCAAGGTGCTATAGACTATCTGTGTCTTGGGGGGAATAAATCATGTAGAGGTTAGGGACATAAACCAGAACAGCAGAACTGCTGAGTCCAAAACCTTCTGGAAACATCATCAAGAGGAGAGACTTCCATGGTTTTCTTTCCTACTGTACATTCAGCTCACTCAATATATTTCTTAGCTGGAGTCAGTGTGTAATGCCAGCTACTGTGGCAGTCATAGCTATGTTGGCCTTTTTTGCACATTAATGTGGAGGACACATAAGCTTTGGACTTTTATGGCAGCAGTAGCATTTGATGTTTTTTTTTATGCTCAAGCACAACACACAAGTGACACATATACAACCTTTATAGTAGTCCCCTCCAGGCCTGGTGAAGTGTGTGTGTGTGTGTGTGTGTGTGTGTGTGTGTCAGATGCAGAGGACAAGCAGTCTGTCCCCATTCCCCCTCTTGTCTCTCTCAATGATATGACAAAAATAATAAAATGTAAAAGAAATGCTAAAAATAAAGACTAAAACTCCTCAAGGATGGAAAACAATGCTTAGTCCACTTCTTTAAACTTCTTTTCAAAGAGAATTTTTTTTGTTTTGTTTGTTTTGTTTTGTTTTTTAATATTTGTTATAAACACCAATACATTTTAAATAAATTTAATTTGGTAATACTAAGGGTGCAGGAACGATTTGAAAATTCAATCTTGGCTCATGAATATTAATTAGGTGACATAATGTTTGGCCATTCGTCCTTGCTGAAAGGCAGGTCACTAGCCATAGCAAATTACTTTGCATTCATTCAGGCCTACATTTTTTTTCTTTACTTTGGCTAAAACTCTTTAAATATAATCATTTCCCAGAAAATGGGGGGGGGGGGCATCTTGGTAATTTGTAAAATGGGTGAGACATTTATAATAGTTGTTCACATAGCAATTTATAATCAGTTTGTCAGATGTATCCTAGTTGTACAAAAAATGGCCCAAGCAAAGGTCGTGAATAAATTTCTGCTTCTTATTTTACTGCTGTGCTTGTAATACTTTGCCTAAATGAGCTAAGAAATGGTGACCTGAAGAGTACAATCAATTACAATGCGTCGATTTTAAACTCAGGATTGCAGCACTCCTTACTAATTAGATTTCAGAGCACTGTCTGTGTTTAGTCACATTAGTTAATTAGATAGAAAGCTATTTTTAATTTTGAAAAGTTCTTATTGAACTTGTTTCTTAAGTCCAGTGAGTGTGTATGGGGGCGTAAGGCTTTTATTTTTTTATTATCTTTTTATTTTTTTAAGATTTTTTTGCACATTTCCTTTTTTGTATATTTTATGTGTGTTTCTCATATATGCATTCATTGTCTTTGGATTGTGCTCTGTCTTTGTGACAACTATGTATCATTTAAATAGCTTCTTTATAACAAAAAAGTTTAAAGTCATTGTGGCTTTTCATCTCAAAATTCTGCGAAAAAAACTTGCGAGAGATGTAAATTGCAAGATATAAACTCAGAAATACAAGAACCTTGCAATTCTGAGGAAAAAAAGTCATAATTGTGACATAAAAAGTTGCAATTACCTGTCTTATCTTTTAGAAACCATTACACCATAACTTGCCAATTTCACACCAACCAAGTTAAAGGAATAGTTTACCCAAAAATGGAAATTCTCTCCTTAATTACTCACCCCCATGTCGTTCCGAAACCCATAAGACCTTTGTTCATTCTCTAAAATAAAAACTTTATTCAATAATTTCTTCTCTTCTGCGTCAGTCTTTGATGCACATTCACGACAGTACCACGGCCCATGTCTATGCAGGGTCAGAAAGCTGATTTCATAAATAAACTATTGGTAGCACTTTATTTTACAGTTTTGTGTGTACATACTATTCTATTATTATAGCAGTTACAATAAAGGTGTAATAACTGTGTAATAACTATGTATTAACCCTGAACCTACCTTAACCCATGTAGTTACCTTATACTACCAGTACTTCTGTAAATACACTATACGTACACATACTATAAAATAAAGTTTAACCAAAATATCTCAATTTGTGTTTTGAAGATGAACGATGGACTTATGGGTTTTGAACGACATGAGGGTGGTTAATGACATCATTTTCATCTTTGGTGAACTAACCCTTTAAGCATGTGACTAATAAACTTTGAAATTTGTGTTTAGAAAAAGGCAAAACAAGATGTGACAAATCCCACACATTGTTTGCATTTATTTATTTATTTATTTTTATTTATTTTAGTTTTTTTTTGCTGTGTTCCTTATTTACCACAATTAATTCAATCAGAGTATTCTGTATTATTGACGCCATAACTAAATAAAAAGCCTTCATTGTGACATCAAGGAATCGATTTAAAGGATCAATAGTGTACTTATTAGACAAAGTTATTATTATCTGCCAACGACTCCTGATCAATATACTATTAAAAAAATTAAGTTTTTATGAAGTGGATATTTTCCCTGTGAAGCTGCTGTTGTTTAGAAAGAGAGATTCTATATTAATTAAACTGTTTTTTTAGTGAAGAATGGTGTGACAGATGATCTGCCTCCCCTTCGATCATCATCAGCCCTTCCTTCAACATGCAGACTCACAAGAGGAGCATGTGGACAATAGGATGACTGTGGAAATGTAACTATTTGGCAGTGCATGATGATTTGCACCTGGTGATTATTGTGATTACCACAACAACAGTCCTAGTTTCCATTGGCTTTCATATGTCATTGAACATTATAAAAGTGCACTTCATGCTGGTATTATTATATAGTTTTTATTAAATGTTATTGCCACTAATATTAAAAATTGAATTATTAAAAAGGGCATTATGACTACCTATTATGCATGCTGTCATCTGTAAATGTGAAAAAAAGTGTGTTTTAAATGAATAATTGTAATGAAAACAGAAATGTGGTGTTTATGGTGTACAACTCATTAGTAGGCAATGTTTGGACACTGATTGTTAAAGTTAATCATTTTACTCATCTATCATTACCTTGAAGCAACTTAAAAATAAGTGATTTTCTGTATAGTAGCATTTTATGAGTCAATTCTGCTCAACATATTTTAATTATTGATCTCCAATGACTAGCCTTGGTTCAGTATCATTCATTTTTTATATTTCAGACAAATAAGAATCAGTTTCTTTTAGTGTGGATGTGTCTATGTCATATTCAAACACTTCTTTCCAAGACCATGTTTATTCTGTGGAATTCTCTTCTCTGTAAACACTTCCTGAAGAGAAGGTCAGACATCTGCTTCTGTATTTCTGGAAACACTCAAATGAAACATTTTTCCATTCATTTCAAATGTTAGTGAACTTCAGAATGCCCTTATATGCTTTCTTTACATGCCTGAAATAGCACAGAAATATGCAATTTCACTGCTGTCATGCATCTCACCGCATGAGTGCTAGGAGATATTCCACATGTATGTGCATGGCTTTATTGTGCAATGAGATGAATAAATTAAATATTAATATGGTACAAATGGACATTGAATTCCCTCTCGGAAGCACACATATAATGGCTTTCTGCAGTCACATGTCACATCGTCTTTTCTGAAGGCCACATACAGCTCCGACTTGAATATGGTATTGCTTTTATCAAATATGGGCAGTTATTTTGTGTATTTTTCTCTACAGACAGAAGTAAAAAAAAAAAAAAAAAAGTGTCTCAAGTGTTACATTTCCGAATAAATTAGAATCTTTGAATGCATAGCTTAAGTGAAAAGATGGCCACCTGTTTCACTCAAGAATGTACCAGTGCTTAAATGAATCACTTGAGTGGATAATTCAATGACTGCATTTATAGGTGTAATAATGTACCCTAAAGAAAGAGTCATTGGAAATCAGCTGACTTTTTTGAAAAATGGAACTAAAATACAATAATACAAAACACAGATGTCTATATTGAGATACAGTATACAATATATATACCCTATGCATGACAATAAATAAAATCAACCTGGTTTCATGACGAAAATGTACCTCTGGGAACTTTTTCGCAAGACGGGAAATACGTACCAGCATGTTGCATATTTCCAATATAAGTCCAGTTCCATGCCGGCTGAGCTACCGAGCAAGCTTGTATTCGGAAAGCGAAACATATATAACTGTGTATGAAAACAATTACAAGTGCTCACTGTTTTACCACCTCTAGTGTTCACTTCAGTTGGAAAATGCAGTGATATTTACTTATTGGTACGTATTTTGCATCTTTCTAAAAAGTTGCAAAAGAGGTACATTTTCGTTGTAAGACCTGGTAGAATAAAATAAATTGGATGGATGGATCTGTGTGGTCACAATCTCTGTACTGGTAACACAAATATCCTTTAACATTTTTTCCTTGGTGCATCAAGTGTTTCAAATGCAACAACTCATCTATGCTATCCAGACATATGTAATGCTCCTCCCTTGGGGAAGGAAAAAAAAAAGCTCCTATTTCCTGAAGGCTGGTCTTGACAGATTATTTATACAGTATTTGAGGAGTGGCATGGAGGCTAGGGAGGACAGAATGAAAGATAGAATTGAGAAAACCTATAAAATGTGTATCATTCTTATTTTCTATTACAACACCATGGCTGCTGCACAAGTGTTTTCCAGATCCGTGCTCTTTACAGGTTTACATGTGTCTGCTCAGACAACATCACTCCCTGCAAAAATGATAAAGTTCTGAGGTGAAGTGGAAGGTGCAGAGGAATAAACTATTATTACAAAGCAGCAAAGTTTAATCTCCTGAGTCCCACCTGCTTCGAAAAAGCTCTTTTCCTGAGCTTCCTTAGCAGAGACAAGTGCACTGCATCTATCTATCCTGAGCCCATTGAGTTTTAACAGGCACCCTAAAGTGTACAGTGGGTTTGGTGGGTACATAAGAGGAGGCAATGCCTCCATCATGATATGATTGGACTGGTTATGTTTGGCTCTGATTGGTTCATGCAGTAAATCCCGTCTCTTGTGCACATTCTGCGTTCATGAATCAGTCAGAATGAACAATATAATTGCATTAATGGAAGACATTTTTTTTTAAAGTAAAAAATTCACACACTTAAAAAGAATAATAAAAAAGAATAGCTGAACATAAAAAAAGGACTTTGTCTCCTCATTTCTGTCTAATTTTCTTCACATAATCATTTAGTCATAATCATTGTCTGTTTGGTATTTAGGCACATAATCACAAACTCCTCCAAACTCTACTCCAAAGTTTTAGTGGTGTTTCAATACGTATCCATCCAACCATAACAAATTGCCATGAAAATTGTAAGTAGCTACAATCTAAACATAAAATAGCCAAATGTGACTTTTCTTTTTCAGTTGTATCAATAATTAATTAATTCAGTTACTAATAAATGAAACTTCCTTGTATTGCAGTATTTTACAGCTCTGTATGGGAAATATTCAGATAACATACACATTAGCTCAATGCGCAAAAGCTTATATGCTGACTGCTTATCTTAACTCTGGAGAGTTTAGTTTCGCAGCTCTACATGGCAGATAATTTAAACAGATGTCAGTCATTTCTTTTTTGTCATGTCATACATTACCGTCAGGGACTTCATCTAGCCCCTAGCATAGTTAGCATGCTAACTCTCAAAGCCTGAATGAGGGTGTGTTTGGAAAGCCAAAAACAAAGAAGCCGGAGCTCCTTGAAGAATAGCTAGATGAAAAGCTGACATGGAAGAGTGAAAAAAAGAAGACAAGGCAGTCGAGAGATGTGAGAGAAACAGAAGGGTGAGAAATAGATGAGAGGGTGACGAGAGACGCCAAGTGGGAGACACGAAGGAGCAATTTCAGAAAAGTTCAACTTGTTTTGTTCTTTCTCGCAGGTTTTTTTTCCTTCCCCTCGATGAGATTTGGCAGTGTATGTGCCTGTTTGTCTGCTCGGCGGGACATCAAAGGTAGTTGCAGTGTCACTCTGTTGCTAAGGCACCCTGGTTAGATATCATTTTTCCCAACGATGCCTGTCAGCACGTTGGCCTTTAAAGTCATATTTTGTTTTGAGCGGGAGGAAGGCAACTGAAAATTGAGAGATATAAAGAATTGTAAAGGTATCGTTGGCATTTGGATAGAACTGAGAGATGAAGCTAAGCGTAATGCCGCAGTCAAGATATGGCAGACATTTCAGTTCCTGTCAGCACAGTGGCATTACATGTCAGTCATTTCAAAGTACCAAAAGAGCAACTGGAATGAGCTTATGGATTGCCGGTCTGATGTGTGGCAGAATGACCCGTCCAATATTAAAATCAGCTTCCAGTTTTTTTATGACACAACAAAACCAAAACTGCTTGCAGTAACATGCTGCAATAGGGAATGAGGGGCCCTTTTGAATTATCCAAAACACTAAAAAGCAGAAAACACTACCACAGCACTTTTGCTTAAACATTTGCTTAAACTTCATGTACTATTGCAGAGACAAAATGTAGTTACATTTTAGCCATTTGAACACTATAAATATATACAGTGCTGTTTGAAAGTTTTGTGAGCCCTTTTCTATATTTCTGCATAAATATAATCCAAAACATCATCCGATTTTCCTGAAAGTAAACAAAGAGAACCCAATCAAACAAGTGAGAGAAAAATATTTTCTTTGTCATTTATTTATCGAGAAAACTTATACACTGTTACATATATGTGCGTTGTATGTGAATCTCTTGGATTAGCAATTCATTTATAGGTGAAATTAGAGTCCATATGTGCAGTTGTGTTTTCAGTCAGTGCAATGACTATCAAATGTCAGTATGTGACCAGTTTTATTAAAGAAACAGGGATCTATCAAAGTCTGATCATGTTTGTGGAAGTAAATTGTGTCATGAACAAAGGAAATTACTGAGGACCTCGGAAAAAAATGATGTTGCTCATCAGGCTACGAAACCATCTCTAAAGAGTTTGGACTCCACAAATCCATGGTCAGACAGATTGTGTACAAATGGAGTTAATTCAAGACCACTGTTACCTTCCTGAGAAGTGGTCGACCAACAAAGATCACTCCAAAGCAGAACGTTTAATAGTCTGTGAGGCTGCGAAAGTCCCCAGGGTAACTTCTACACAACTAAAGCCTTCCTCACATTGGTTAATGTTAATGTTCATAAACCCACCATTGAGCAAACATGATGTGCATGGCATAGTTGCAAGAAGAAAGCCACTCTTCTCCAAAAAGAAAATTGCTTGCTAAATATCATGTGGACAAGCCAGAGCACTATAGGAGAAAGGTTTAATGGATGTGTTCAGAGAAAAGAACCACTACATTCCAGCTTAAGAATCTTATCCCATCTGTGAAACATGGTGGTGGTAGTATCATGGCTTGGGCCTGTTTTGCTGCATCTTAGCCAGCACAGCCTGCCATCATTGATGGTACAATTAATTCTGAATTATACCAGCAAATTCAAAAGGAAAACCTCAGGATATCTGCTTAACAAAAGATTCTTAAGAGAATGTGGGTCATGTAGCAAGACAACCCCAAGCACACAAGTCATTCTATCAAAGAATTTTTAAAGAAGAACAAAGTTAATATTTTGGAATGGCTGAGTCCAGACCTTAACGAAGGACCTAAGCAAGCAGTTCATAGGAGGAAACCTACCAACATCACAGAGTTTAAGTAGTTCTGCACTAAGGAATGGGCTAAAACTCCTACATGTTATTGTGCAGGACTGATCAGCATTTACAAGAAACTTTGCCTTCAGTTACTGCAAGAAAAAGAGAGTCACACCAGATACTGAAAGCATACTTTTGCAACACACAGATATGTAACAGTGGATAATTTTTCTCAATAAATAAATATTTTTCTCTCACTTGTTTGATTGGGTTCTCTTTTTCTACTTTCAGGACTTATATGAAAATCTGATGATGTTTTAGTCATATTTATGCAGACAATTCTAAAGGGTTCACAAACATTCAAGCAGCACTGTATATTTATGTATTAAAGCCCAGCAATTTTTAACTCAGCAAAACATAATATCCTCTCATGTTCAAAATTAATAAGACATAAACTGAAGAAGTTTCACAGACATTGATACAAGGCTCCCAACTTTTTACAAAATAAATATATTTTTCAGTTGTTAAACTTTGAAAAAAAGCTTTGTTTTTGTTTATTTTTACCTTACCATACCACTGCAATGCATATAAATATATATTTAATACAAGGGCTCAGGACTGATTTGCTGTCTTTAAAACTTTTGTTGATCCTTACCAGACTCTGTGTTTAAGTTTGGAACTGTTGACACAGAAGCACATCTTACATTTACTGAGCACTAAATTGATTCAGTTCATGTAGCAGATTCATGAAGAGTGTTTACATCACTTGGTTAATTGCTCCTCACAAAGAAGGCAAACATAGTGCAGCTACATCTGAATATTAGTTACACTGGTAGCAAATATTCCATTTTGACTGTTTGAAAGCGTACAGATTTTGCGTTCCCTTAAGAATTTGTTTTCCTTATAAAAGAAAGTGCTTAGAATAGTCAGAGCTTTTAGAGGTTCAAGCATCAGAGTTTTAGAATAATTGCCCCCATGCTGAGAGCATATGCACGTACACACACTCCACACACAGAAAGGAACATGGAGTACTTTGTTCCTTCATGTCCTCCAAAGGGGAAGGTAATTGCATGTAATTGTAGTTTCTAATGATGGGCTTGCTTTCTGTAGAAACGAAGCAGCCGATGCCAGCTGTTATGGCCAAACTCAAGATAAAAGAAAATCATTAAGCAATTTCATCAAGGTGTATTGCTGTACGCAGGAATTCACTTACATGCACACAAACACACTCCCGTAAAACACACAATAGATTCTTACCAAAAATTAAACCTGCAGTGCTGGAGGAGCTAATCAATATTGAGCTAAATGGTAGACTATGAATTCATTAACTTTTGCTTGTTCTCATATCACTCACATGAATACAAATGTCTTCATGCTTGATCTGTGCTACATACCTTCGGTAAGAATCAGGAGATCAGAATTAAAACAAGGAATATGTCAGAATTAAACACCAAAAGATCTCACTTGCTTAACAGACATTGTTTTTCTATTCCTATTTCGCATTTTCCAAATGCATACACACACAAAGCAAAAGAAGGTCATCTGACCAGTTTTTTACTGGCATTATGGAGTGAAATCTATGGAAGCCTGCTTCCATCATGCAATTAAATAATAATAATAAAACAAGTTATCTCACAATTCAGACTTTTTTTTCTCTCTAAACTCTGTTTATATCTCACTTTTTTTAGTATGCCACACAAAAAAAAAAAAAAAAGATAACTGCAACTTTTCATTCTGACTTTTGTTTAAAGTTGCAAGAAAGAAGTTTCTGACTTACACTACCAGTCAAAAGTTTCTTAATGTTTTTAAAGAAGTATCTTCTGCTCACCAAGCCTGCATTTATTTGATCCAAAGTACTGAAAAAACAGTACAATTATGAAATATGTTTACTATTTAAAATAGCAGATTTCTATTTGAATTAAAAAAAAAAAAAAATTATTCCTGTGATTTCAAAGCTGAATTGTGGCATCATTACTCCAATCACATGATCCTTCAGAAATCATTCTAATTCTAATCATTTTAATTTGCTGCTCAAAAAAACATTTATTGTTGTTGTTGTTATTATTATTATTATTATTATTATTATTATTTTGCTTGTTTGTTTTAAATATTTGTAATAATAATAATAATAATAAATGTTTCTGGAACAGCAAATCAGCATATTTTAAAATTTGACTGTTTTTGCTGTATTAGAATTAAATAAATGCAGGCTTGGTGAGTAGAAGAGACTTCTTTAAAAAAAAAAAAAAAAACTTTTGACTGGTTGTGTATCTTCTCAGAGTTAAAGACTGACAAGGAAGGGAAGATATAATTGATTAAAGTCATTGTTTTTGTTTTCTTTGTGCACAAAATTATTCTCGTAGCTTCATAACATTACAGTTCAATCACTGATGCCACATGGACTATTTTATCAATGTCTGTACTGCCGTTCTGGGCCTTGAACGTGGTAGTTGCGTTGCTGTCTATGCAGGGTCAAAAAGCTTTTGGAATCCATCAAAAAATATCTTAATCTGTGTTTTGAAGATGAACCAAGGTCTTACGGGTTTATAACGACATGAGGGTGAGTAATTAATGACAGAATTTTCATTTTTAGGTTGAACTATCCCTTTAAGAACATAAGTGCAAATGATATTTGATCCAGTCTTAAGTCTGCTCCCCCTTTACATTTAAATTATAATGAAGTGACCTTTCACATCACATGTGCTCTCACAGCGCTCTGTACGTTAATAACAGTGTGACTGTTTTCTACAGCAAGGTCATTTTGAGAGAACTTTAAGAGACCAAATTATTATGATGAATTAATCCTGTAAACTTGAACAATGCTGAAGGCTTTCTAACTAATGTTTTGGACTGAGTCTTTGCTCTGAGGGAGTAATAACCTAATTTCTATAATGTCTTGTGATATGTTGACCTTATTCTACAAACGTCTGCAAAGGAAGTTTTAGTAACTAAATGCGTTGACCTCTACATAAATCTTTCCTCACTTCTCTCTGGTTATTTGTAAATGAGTTATGTTGCTGTTTATATTACAAAATTCTAGAATACTGTAAAATAGCAAATATAATCACACTAAGTCACTTACGTTTTATAATGCACTTGCATTTACAGCATAGTATTACCTATTTAAAAAACAATACTGTATTATTTAGCAGGAGTCCCTTTCAAATTTCTTGTAAAATGCACAAACCTGATCTCATGACAAAAACGTACTTATGGGAACTTTTCCCTAGATGTGGAATTTTTTTTTTTTAATTTCAGTTCTACATAATAATAAATGTAACTGTTTATAGAATGTGTGCCTTTCATCATATATCATTTTGTTAAAACACCAGGTGCATTCCTTCATCCTTTTCTCTCTCATTTTTAAAATGTTGACACCTGTTTTGTTTATCTCTAGTAATAATGCTTGATCTTTATGCCACTCTCAATTCAACACTCTGCTGTAACACATACACAAATACACAAAACATGTGGGTGGTTTGTAGAAAACAAACCCTCTCTTGTAAATACTTTGTTAGATGTTTAAAGACCAGAAGAAGAAGACCAAATGAAAGAACTGCATGACCATCGATTGTGACACAAGACTAAAACAAAGTATTGATGCTCTGAAATTGTAGAGAGAATCAGCACACACATGCAGAAATGACAAAAGTGTGCATGTGTGTGACGTTTAAAGTGCCACAACACTTGGCTACATGAAAAACAAATAACAATCAACTCCCCTTGAACATTTCTGAATTTCTTATTTATTCTAAAACATTTATTACATCAGAAATTACATCAGAAATAATTTGTGTTTAAAATTGCAGCCTCATTTACCCTTTGCTGTTAAGGGTTAGAAAAACAAACCACAATTTTGTATGTTTAAAGCAATTACTGTTTCTTTTCTTTTCCTCTAAAAGTGAAATGACACTGAAATACAAAGGAGGGCTGCTTTCATAGATCCTATTTTATGAATAAATTACTTTCCTGAGCTGAAAAATAACAAGTATACTCATAGTTTGTCCAGAAGTAGGCCAAAATTGTACTTTTTCTGAAGAGAAGAATTAAAGTTATGTCTGTTTCAGACAATCAGTTCCACCAAAATTCAATCCAAAATACATGAATGTCAAAACAAATTTACACCCAGGAAACAACAGCTGGTTTATTATGATTAAGAACTAGAGTTTGACTATTTGCAAGATTTATGCCATCAAATATTTTAAAGTTATTCAATAATTAAATAAACTGGCTGTTTATAAGCTATAATTATATATTTGTTGGTTTGATGGTAAAAATCAGAAGATAGATGCATTACTCCTGAATGTACATTGTTTTAATTACAAAAATGATTTACATATTATATGTTTAAAGTCTTTTAGCACGTGCCTATGAAAAGCATGGGTAACACTTTACAATAAGGTTCATTAGTTAACATTAGTTAACTACATTAGTTAACATGAACTAATAATGAACTGCACTTATACAGCATTTATTAATCTTTGTTAATGTTAATTTTAACATTTACTAATATATTATTGAAATCTTGTTAACATTAGTTAATGCACTGTGAACTAACATGAATAAACAATGAACAACTGTATTTAACTAATGTTAATGAAGATTAGCAAATACAGTAACAAATGTTTTGCTCATGGTTAGTTCATGTTAGTTAATACATTAACCAATGTTTAACTAATGAACCTTATTGTAAAGTGTTACCAAAGCATGTTATGATATTTGCTCACTAGTCTGGTATTAGAGATTAGAGATTGGAGACAGGTATCTTATTTTCCCTCTTCTCATTTTCTGGTCTTTTTCAAGGCTATAGGAAGAAGGAAGTGACCTTGTCAACAGCAGTGTCCCTCTAAAATGGACAGAGAAGTGGGGTCTCGCCAAACTAATCTTGTGCTTGTGAAGTGTGTGCATGAGGGAGAGAGAAATGTCATTACTTCTGACTGATGTAACTCCTCTGACACCTCACTGAATGACCTGAGGTGAACAAGTGTGTTTGTGTGAATGTGACCTTGAATGAATCTTTGTACAGCGTCTATCCTCAGGCTGTTATGTGTTTGTGGTTTACTCATCTTTTCAAGCCGGCTTGGCTCTCTTTTTAATCTTGTGCCTTACACATCTGTCGTGTTAGCCTCTGATGTTGAGGATGTGTGTATGTGTGCTTGGTCTTCTGTGCTAACATAAGTGTACTTTCTTGGAGAGCACCAGTGAAATTACTGCCAAGAATAAATTGATTCTTGTCATGTTTCATATCTTGCTTTCCTCTCTGTGTATACTTGTATAACCTGGACAACATGCCACAGCAAAGACCCATCTGATAACTACAGTAAACAAGACAAATAGTGAAAAATACACACTCCGTAGGAGAGTGGTTGGAATGACATACCTCCAACATTTAAAAAAAAAAAAAAAAGTATGCAATAGTGTGTGCAAAATGAAACAGTAGGATATAACATGCTTCACTTGACATTGATGATCAACTGGACATATACAGTTATAGATATAAATAGGTTACATATGTAGGTTTCTTATTATTTTATCAAATTGCCAAACGTAAATATACAAATCCATAGTGATTGTAAAATTATAATGTCCTGGCTCTTCCAGACTTTAGAATGGCAGTGAATGGCTTAATCATGTCGAAATCCTCCAACATTTATCTTTACAAATCCGCGTTTTGTACTTTGCTCTCTGCACTGCTCTTCTGCGTTATGAAAGTTTTAAATACAGGTCTTTTTCTGACACAAGCGCATCGCTTCACTTCAGAAGGCTTTTTTTTTCATGTCCCCGGAGCCATGTGGAGTACTTTTTATGATAGATGGATGCACTTTATTTGACTTCAAAATCTCAACATCCATTCACTGCCATTATAAAGCTTGGACGACCCAGGACATTTCTTATTCATCTGAAAAAAGAAAATCATATACAACTAGGATGGTTTGTGGGTGAGAAAATCATGGGGTCCTTTTCATTTTCGGGTGACTGGGATTATTGTATCTAAAATGTAAGTTACTCAATATGTCAGTGTTGTGAACTTGTTTTCCGTGTTTTTCCTTTGTCTTAGTTTATGAGTTTCCTTTTATGGTCATGTTTCCTGTTCTTGTTTAGTTAATTGATTCCGTTCACCTGTCTTTATCTCATGTATATTAGTTCCTGTCTTTTCCTTTGTTCCTCATCCGGTCTAATGTCTAACTTGTTGGTTTACATGTGTATGTTGGATTATCCCATGTTTTCGTCATTAAAGACTGTTTATACTTACTTTGTCCTTCCTTCCTGCAAGACACAGTGTGACACAATACTTATTTTGTGTTGATTCAGTAGTTTTTATTACATAAAAACAATATATCATCCTCAACCTCCTTGTTACTTTAATAACTTCTTGGAAACTGCAGAAGTTGTTCTTGATATTTAGTAGTTCTCACAAATTAGTAAACAGCACTTTGTACACCATTTCTGCCATCAGCTGCAATTATAATAGAATTGATCTCAGACAGAATCTTATATGATACATAAGAAGTAAGACTCAGGCAATATTTACAGGTAAATGATTATTCAACAGCAAACTAATTTCATAAGTTTTTCACAAGTCTTGCAGACAGAAAACTGTTCAACAGTTATTAAAAAAAAATAGACTACAAAGAATCAACATAAATTCATGTGTTAAGCCATGCTTCATATAGAAAGGCTCCAGTAACTGTTTGTGTAAGGGAAATAAAAAAAAGCAAAAGAGGCCATGAAGAGCTCTGGAACAGCAATCTAAAAACCATGTTGGTGCTATGGCAACATGAGATCAGCTGTAGTGTCCAGGTAATAGGATGTTAACAGCAGTGCAGTACCTGACATCTAAATTCTAACATTTCCTCAGGACAGGTTATAAATAAGTCTACAACGCCACTCAGTGTCATATATGACATATTTAAATAGACATTTTTTTTAACCCAAAGCGATATGTTTATTCTCAAGTGACCAAATAAATAAATTAATGCTCAGTATTCTTAATATCATTTATGTATATACTGTTTTTTAGTTTTTCTTTTCTTTCTTTCTTTTTTTTTTCACCAAAGAGTGCCCGGTGTCTTCAAGCTGCTTTTTTCCCCCATTTGTATTGAGAGAATTTCATATCACTTCAGAAACCCAGCATTACAGTTTCCAACCCATCACTTAGCAGTAGATTTGCATGGCGATAATTATTCTCTAACTACATCCCACTTAATTGCTGTCAAAATGGAGTCAGATTTTCAAGTGCTCTCTGGCCTGCAACATCCCTCCACCCTCCTCTCAGCAGTTGCCTGTGTCAGTGTGCCGTGGGCCCAAGTTAGCATGGTGATTCAGCTTTTTTAATGTAGCCTTACTGCTATTTCCGCCCCATTATAAAGCTCTCAGAGGGCTGTAGTCCACCTGTAGTCACTGTAAAGGGTCATTACAGACCCTCTGAAAGCCAGAGCAGCCCAGTCAGTCAGGCTTCATTGTGTGAGAGCAGCTGCACACAGCAAAAAGGCCACTTCACCCCTCTAGTCATCCAGACCAACATTGGTAATGGCCACCATGCCCTCTATTGATCCATCTCTCTTGGAGATGAACACATACTCTCTTTTCCTATCTCTGTGTTGCTGATCCATCTGTTGCCATCTGTTCCTAATTTGCGCTGAGTATTGTTCTTCTAACAGGGATGTAAACACTGTTTCATTTATAAATACTACTGATACTTGCATATTATGTAAAGAGAGCCAATCTGTCATCAGAACATCAGAAAACTGGCTCCGTTGCAGTTTATAAAGGGACAGAAAGCTCTCGAATTTCATGAAAA
This sequence comes from Cirrhinus molitorella, assembly GCA_033026305.1. Classification (NCBI taxonomy): domain Eukaryota; kingdom Metazoa; phylum Chordata; class Actinopteri; order Cypriniformes; family Cyprinidae; genus Cirrhinus; species Cirrhinus molitorella. The sequence goes on along the minus strand of CM065122.1, from coordinate 21,202,408 downwards.
ATATCTTAATTTGTGTTCTGAAGATGAAGGTCTGGAACAACATAAGAAATTAATGACATTTAATGATTTTTTTTATTTTATTTATTGATTTTTTTTGGGTGAACTATCCCTTTAAAGTAGAACTCTTTGGCTCAAATGGTCACCTCCTCTTTTACCATTTAAAATGGCATTTTATAATTTTGAAAATTATTTTGAAATAAATACATTTTATAAAAAACTAAATGTAGAAATTTATATTAAATATTGTCCTGTTTTCATTTTCCATCATTTTTCTTTATTTTTCTATTCACTAAATTATATGTAAAATACATGCGCTTTCAACTTCTGTGGCAATGAAATGTTACCAAGTTCTCTGTAGAAGGTTCTTGGCTTCAAATGTTTAAAAAAAAAAAAAAAAAGACTTTGCGAAATTGTGACCCAATTCAAAGAACAATATCCCATGAATTATTTCACTGGACTATGCTTGAAATCTCTTGTTTGTCTTCCCAAATCCTCACTTTTGTTTCTCTCCTGGTTTGCTTTCACCGGGGGGCTTTAAAACTTTATTGTCTCATCTTTTCTTCACTTCTTATCCATATTTTCATCCTTCACCATGGGGATTTTTCTAAAGGAGAGAAACACAATAGACCATATATTTTATCTGTCAAAATGATGGAAATCATTTTTAAAATGATCTGAAATGCACTAAATGATGGAAAATTTTCAGTACACCTTAAATGTAAGTGCAATTAGATCTCTATCCGAACACTCTAGCGACTCATTGGAATGAGTGCAAATGCAATCCAGTTAAAGAATATGCAGAGATTCATGATAATGTCAGGCGTCACTATAGCATCATCTCATCTTCACACAGTTACATCTGTACACATTAAACACTCCTCTGCTGTGACTTTGACTTTTTCATTTTGTAATTTTGCCTTTACCTCAATCCCAGCGGGAGTCAGTGTCTCTCTCGCCTCCCCTGAGCTGAGTTTTAACCCCCTGAAGCATGCGGTGAGTTTGGTTGGGGGTAATTGAGAATGAATAGGGGAAAGTCACATGGGAGGATGCAATGCCTAAATCACAATATGATTGGATATGACTGGTTATGTTCGGCTGTGATGGTTCATGCGATAAATCCTGCCTTGTGTTTGTGCGTGTTCTGCATTAGCCAATCGATCTGAATGAACAATATAATAGCGTTAGGGGAAAGACTGATTTAAAAGTAAAGTAAGCAACTCACACTAACAGTTAAGATCAGAAATTTACATACACCTTGCAGAATCTGCAAAATGTTAATTATTTTACCAAAATAAGATGGATCATGCAAAATGCATGCTATTTTTTTATTTAGTACTGACCTGAATAAGATATTTCACATAAAATACGTTTACATAGTCCACTAGAGAAAATAATACTTGAATATATAAAAATGACCCTGTTCAAAAGTTCACATACACTTGATTCTTAATACTGTGTTGTTACCTGAATGATCCACAGCTGTTTTTTTTTTTTTTTTTTTTTTTTTTTGTTGTAGTTATTCATGAGTCCCTTGTTTGTCTTGAACAGTTAAACTGCCTGCTGTTCTTCCTTTGAACCCATTCCAAAAAGATCCATTTGAGACCCATCTTTTCACACTGAAGACAGCTGAGAAACTCATATGCAACTATTGCAGAAGATTCAAACGCTCACTGATACTCCAGAAGGAAAAGATGCATTAAGAGCCAAGGATGCAAACAGAATGAATATGTTTACTTTTTTTTGTTTTTTTTTTTTTGCCTAAATTTCATTATTTATTTATTTATTTATTTATTTTTTATGTAGTGATGCTCTTCAGATGCATACATACATGTTTCCCAAAACACAAAATAAGTTACATTTACCAAAATAAGTAACATTTACATTTTTTCACCCCCAGCTCTTAATGCATCCTTCCAAAGCATCACTGAGTGTTTAAACTTTCTATAATAGTTGCATATGAGTCCCTCAGTTGTCCTCAGTGTGAAAAGATGGATCTCAAATCATACAATCATACAGGAAAAGGTTCAAATACACAAAAATGCTGAAAAAACAAAAATTTGTGGGACCTGAAATATTTTTTTTCTGAAGAACAGCGGGCAGTTTAACTGTTGAGGACAAACAAAGGGATTCATCTATCAACTATTAATAAAAAATAAAATAAAAAAACAGCTGTGAATCATTCCGCAGGCAACAACACAGTATTAAGAATCAAGTATGTAAACTTTTGAACAAGGTCATGTTTATAAATTCAACTGTTATTTTCTCTTGTGGGCTAATATGTAATATGTAAATGCATTTTATGTGGAATATCTTAGTCAGATCAGTACTAAACAGAAAATAACATGCGTTTGCTATGATCCCTCTTATTTTGGTATAATAATTAACATTTTGCAGATTCTGAAAGGTGAATGTAAACTTCTGAACTCAACTGCATTTACCATACCACCAAAATAGACTTAACATGGCCTGAAACCATGATCCGTGGCAGTTTATTAGTGTGTAATCTACTTGGTGAAATTTAAAGTAAATCTCTGTGTAACCAATATTTACCAAGCTTTGATGACTGATAAGCCGAAAGATTCAAAAATAGTTAAAAGTTAACTATTAAAAAGAACAGCTTAATATATCTCACATCTTCACACAGTTACATGTGTACACATTTAACACCCCTCTGCTGTGATTTAGACTTTTTAATTTTGTGATATGTTGCCTTTGCATCAATCCTCTTCTGCACTATGGAAATACTAACATTCTCTCTCTCTTTCTCCATCTTTCGTCTGAAAATTTCAACACTGCATCTGTTTCCTCTACTCTCTCATCGAAACCTCATGGTAATTGAGTTTGCTTGTTAACACATCTTCACGGAATGCCTCATTAAAATGCCATAGCCCCATGATTAAGTATGCGTGTGACTAGAGGGGCATAAGGAACTTGATTGAAAGTAAAAATGAAAAGCATCGAGAGCATGTTAAGGTCCTTTGAGTAAGCTGCAGAAGATTACACGTAATAACTCTGACAAGTGAGTTGCTAAGCTTCTAAAACAGGTTACAGTCAGCCTTGTCATGACTTTTCTTAACATTCGACATGGACAAGTTGATATTGACAATTTTTAACTTATTTAAAAATGTACTAAGCTGTGAAGTACAAGAGAAGAAAGCAACATCTCTTCCAAAATAACATTAGCATTAGCATGCTAGTCACCACAGCAGCATCTGTCTGGATTGCCTGAGAGCCGTCTCATTTCATTTCACAAAAACAGAGAAATTAGAAAAACGAGAGAGAGAGAATGCAAAAACAAATCCTGACAAACCAGCCCAATCCACAAAGGCTGTCGAATTAATTAACACACACTTGTATCCGTTAGTTACGACTCGATGGCCGTGATTCTGGCTTCGTCTCAGAGGCCGAGGGACCAGCTGCATATGGGATGCGTGCAGCATAAAACTGTCTCAGGAACATTTTTATGTGATTGTGGTACACAAACAGTTGAAGCAGAACAGAAGTTTGAGCGAGAAATCCCAACCCTGTCATTGTTTTGTTGATATTTTGCCAGAAAACAGTGACTTAAACTTCATTGGTGTGTTCTAGCAGGGTTTTGGGGGTTTGGTTTTAGGATCAAACGAGCAAGAGTGCTATTGCACTGAAGCTCATTATTGTTATTGTATTAAAGAATTTGATTTATGAGGAAATCTGATAAATCATTTCATCCTTAAACCAACCCCACCATAGAGGTCAGAATGCATTTGTCAAATCCAGTGGCTGTGACATTGCATTGATCTTTATCAGCAGGTTTCTTTGCAGCGCATAAGAGCTGAGAGGCGACAGAGCATTGAGAGGACACATGTTGATGGCCACCGCCGAGATGCCTGCCGTGGAACATCTGTTTGGTGTCTATGGAAACCATCACCAACATTTTTTACTTGCTCAGCAGCTGTTGCGGCCTCAGGACTGTTTATTCAGTTGAAGTTAGTGAAGATTTAAACATTTTGTTATATATATATATATATATATATATATATATGAAGCATTCAGATGCAAAAGCCTCTAAGTCCATCTGATGTTTTTCTTTAAAATAAGCATTTTTATCAGGCTCCTATGTATAGGTTTCTGCCTAAGTACCGGTACTTCTGATTGGGATTTTAGTGAGTTTTAAGTAAAATAATGTAAAAAAGGTCCATCCAACGCAATCTCACAGGAATTCGTATATATTTTATGAGGTGGCTAATTTGTACGAATTCGTACGACCTCACTCGTGCGATTTTGTGCGATTTGCCTAGACACCAGTGACGGGTAGGTTTAGGGGTGGGGTTAGCTGAAGGGCATTCGTACAAATTCATACAAATTGGGACCTCGTAAAATACGTACGATTTGCCGTGAGATCGGGCTGGTGCATCAAGTATTTGAGCATTCACTCAGTATCATTATCTAATTTTTGACAGAGATGGCTTTTAGAAGGTTTTGCATCTGAACTTAGATAGATAGATAGATAGATAGATAGATAGATAGATAGATTGATTGATTGATTGATTGATTGATTGATTGATTGATTCACACAGCATTCCTGGTAAAGTGCCGGAAATTACGGTAAATACAGAAATATGCTGTTCACACAGGCAACAGCGTACTGGCTTTTTATCGGTAAGAGACCATTCACACAGCAGTACCAACATGGCGGTAAATTCTGTGATGTCAGCAGAAATGCTTTAGTTTCACTATGTCCAATTTGACTACAAAATATAGTGACCAGCATAAAGGGATGAACAAACAGAATGCGTTTTTTGCTCTTATAAAACCAAGACGCGCATTATAGTATCCAACTGCAGAGCCGCAGCGCTGATGAATGAGAAAGGAGGCCGGGTCTGGAGCGCAACACTTGAAACAGCTGTGAGACAAAGCACAGTGGTAAAGATATCCATCAAGTGCATTTTTACATAGAAAAACTAATTTAAACAAGCAGCAGAGCTTTGTAAACAGCTTAGAGAATAACGTAATCTCCAAAAGAACATTATGATTGGCCAATTTGGACCAAAGCAGACTTTATTTTGGCTCATACCGGTAATCTTCATTCCACGTTCACACATAGCAACATTCCGGCAATTTACTGGTAATGTTACAACTACCCTTACTGGTAAATTGGCAGAACAAATTTACCGGTATTTTTGAAAAGGTCCTATTCACACATGATCTTGTAACGGCAATTTACCGGTAATTTACCAGTAAAGTTGGTATGTGTGAAAGGGGCTTATGACTGATCCCTGAACCATAAGTAGGCATAAGTAGATTTGGATGTATACTTTAGGATGACTGTACTGCGGGAAAGCCCATTGAACATCAGCTTTAGTCTTTGCACCAAAGGCATCACAATTTTTTGAAAATGGCCTAATACTTCAAAGAATCCATGATATCCTTCATAACAGTCATGTACTCCACTTCCTGCTACAGTAAAACAGCCCCATAACAGGACTGGCCACCTCCATGTTTGACCATGGAGATGGTGTTCTTCTGCTTATAAGCTTTGCACCAGACATACCGCTGATCCATGGGTCCAAGAAGTTCCAGTTTGGTCACATCACTCCATAAAACATTCTTCCAGACATGTTCAAGTTGGCCTTTTTGTTCTTCTTGGTCAAGAGTGATATTTCGGCGAGATGCCTCATAAAGGAAGGCCTTACTTGTCTACTCTTCTTACACTGCATTGAAATGTTTTTCCTCCTTTCGTTGGGTCATCTTGCAAGTCTTTGGCTCTACATTGCAGGTTTTTCTTCAGTTGTTCTCATCAAACATTTTATGATATTGTTTTTTTTGTTTTTTTTTTTTTCAACACCCTGAAAGATTTTCCATTACAACACACTTTGAACTAAGGAATAAGACTGCCAAACTTTTAATGTCTTGGAAATATTCTTGTAGCCTTAGACTTTCTAATATAATAATATGATTTATTTTCTATAGCTTTTGTGAGAGCTCTGTTGACCATATTTGCTACTCAACTTCAGCACATGCATGGGCTAAATGCATGTATGTGTAATAGCTCAATCTAGTTTCTAAAGGCTTAATTGTGTTTTAAGACAAGTTTGTTCCCTACCATAAAAGTAAGTGAGCAATGTGGAATAAGGGTTGAATAATTATGAAATTTTTACATTACATTATACAGTATATTGACATTATCTAGTTTAATACTCCAGTAAACTGTTGTAGATACAATTTTTATAAAGTCAGAAAAGCATGTATTTGTAAAGTACTGCAGTCTCTGGAGAGTTGAATAATTTCGATTGCAGCTGGAGATAGATCTAATTGTTTTAAGAGCGGAAACATAGCTTGATTAATATGATTCAATATTGCAGATGTCTTTTTCCATCCATTACAAACTGATGTTACTGGGGAATTATTAGGCTCCTTTTTATCTGCATGAATTTTAATTGTTAAAAAGTAAACACTATTAAGAATTTCCATATCATAAACATTAAAACAATAATTTCTTTATGTATGTTTTGTAATGATAAACATTAACTATGTGTGTGATGCATAACACCCCAGAAACAGGCTTAAACACACACAAACTCAAGCGCAAACCACTCTTGTGAATTCCCAGTAACAGCAAGTCAAAAGGGAGATGAAGCATCTTTCTCTTTTCTTTTAAGTAGTTGTCAGTCTTTCTTAACAGCAGGGTGACACCATTTTAAAGACAATGTTTCCATTCACTTCACTTTCATTCACAGGACATTTACTCCACATTTCTAGTCAAATGAATGACCTTGTTCTTTTAAAACACCATAATTATAATAGAAAGTCAAGGTGATCTGTGTTGCTAAATGTTCTTTCATTTTTATAAATAAGTTTTTAAACGTACAAAAAAAGTTATAGGCTGTTTCACAGTGTGATGACGTACTCTGCTATTTCCCATGCGTCTCTAAAAATAATAGTGAAAATTTGAAGTTGCTTTTTTTATTCCTTTATAGAAATTGACTTTCAGACGCAAACTATATCCTGAGAAATATTCACTGTGTCAAATGTGTGACAACTAGCCCCAGTCTGCCTATATAATTTTAATTATCTGTAGTATGATCTTAAATATTAATAGCAGGTTCACTTCTATCGCATGGTTCCAGACTAGGGAACATGTCCTAGAATTCCTTCTGTACACTTCCAGCATGTTTGTCTTTCCAATATCTCTTTACTTTTCAGCACTGATTCTCATTGCAGTTGAAAAGCTGTATACTTTTAAAATTACCTTTTGCTCTTGTGTAAGCATCTGTCTCTTTCTCTCTCAGGTCTCTGCAGGGAAAACACTCCAGGATTATTTCTCAGGCCAGGGCATTAGGGCATTAGGGCATTAGGGCATTAGGGCACTTATCTTTATACGTCGGGTAGGCAGTGTGCTTTTAAAGTGAAAAGAGAAGCTTCCAATCTAACATAGTGTTAAAACATCCCCTTTTTCTTAAATATAATGCTATTTAAATTATTAAATGTATGGGAAGATTCTTACATTATAATTATTACACTCTCATTATTATATAAACACAATAAAATATAAACCCTATTACAGGGCCTTGCTAAAGTATTCATACTCCTGCTTTTATTTATTTTTTTTTTTTTTTATTTATTCACATTTTATGTTGCTGCCTCATGTTAAATTGCTTTAATTTCAATTAATTGTCAATCTACACTCTATACATACACTATAATGGCAAAGCAAAAAAAAAAACAAACAAAAAAAAAACATATTTTATTAAAATAATAATAATAATAATAATAATAATAACTTAAATGATTCCATTGCATAAGTAATGAAACCTTTTTCTGGGGCAGTTTAAATGTAGCTTAGGAGCATTCATATTGCTTATAGATGTTACTACACTTAGAGTGTACCTCTAGAGTTAACCTGTGGCAAATTCAATTGAATGGGTATGATTTGGAAAGGCACACAAGTCTTAATAAAAGGTCTAACAGACAAAAATGCATATCTGAGCAAAAACCAAGCCCTGAGGTAAAAAAAAAAAAAAAAAGACTGTAGAGCTCAGAAACACGATTGCATCAAGCCTGATCTGGGGAAGTGTTCCGAAAAAATTGTGCTGCATTGAAGGGTCACAGAACCATGTAGTCTCTGTTACCTTTAATGGAAGAAGTGTGAAATTGATGGAGAAGGCCTTGGTTAGAGTGGTGATCAAGAACCTGATGGTCACTCTAATTGAGCTCCATGATTCTATGTGAAGATAGGAGAAACCTACAAAAGGACAAACATCACTGCAACACTCCACCGATCTGGGCTTTATGGCAGTGTGGCAAGACTCAATACTCTCCTCAGCAAAAACACAAAAAAAGCACCTGAAGGACCCTCAGACAATATTTTTTGGTCTGATGAACCTCAGCTCCATTCATCATGTATAGAGGAAACTACTTATCACCTGCAGAGTATCATTCCAAAACTAAAGTGTGCTGGTAGCAGCCTCATGGTGTGGGGCTGTTTTTGAGCAGCAGGGACTGAGGGACTCCTCAGAGTGAAAGGAAAGCTCAATATAGCAAAATATGAATACTATAAAATACTTTTGGCACTGTATATACACTATAAAAAGTCATTTAGGGTCAATAATTTTTTACTTATTATTTTTTACTTATTTATATATGTATATATATATATATATATATTTCCTCTTAATATTGATCATATAATCCTTCTTTGAGCACATATTAAAATGTTATCTAAATATTAACATATTAGAATGATTTTTGAAGGATCATGTGACACTGAAGACTGGAGTAAGGGATGCTGAAAATTAAACCTTACCATCACAGGAATAAATTACATTTTGAAATATACTAAAATAGAAAACACTCATTTTTAACTACAAAACACATTTTATTATTATTATTAGTATTTTTCAGTCTAATAAATGCAGCCTTCATCAGACGTATTTTATATTTCAAAAATAATAATTTTATATATCAATTTAATAACACTTGAATATTGCAATATCTGTTTTGTCTGAAGTGAAGTACATTTCTCACTATAGATTATTATAAGCAAACTGTATGAACATTTGCATCTGGCTGGTCTTCAGCTGGTCTGCTCTCTGACCTTGCATAAAAACACTGTTCATCTCTCACTGAGTGCCCTTCATCATCTATCCATCACTCAAGCCTACGATGATGCTCATAATTGTTATGATTTATCTGTTGCCATGGTACCACATGTCCAAGAGAGCAGGCATGGCCTCCATCTAGAGATGGCTGAGTCACTCCCGCACCCATTACACACACACACACACACACACATTCTGAATGTTTATGCAGTGCGGCTTAGGCAGATGTCACACAAGAGATTAATTCCGACCTTTTTATCTTGCTATAGATGGAACTACATTGTCTGTTTTGTCCCCAGGGAGCGACAATGTACTGAAACCTTAACAAACAACTGTGAAGTTGCTCGGAGATATTTAAATCAGTTACTTTCTTACCACTTTTGATCCCTAACCGTCAGGCACAAATATCTTCCCTTTGCCAGAGGTTGGATTTATCTGCTTGTGGTTTTTAAAGTAATCTTGGGTGAGTGTTCATGGAAATGACCGTTGCATTGCTGACAGGGGAAATGAAATGATCGGTTTGCAACGTGATCCTTCTCGTCTTTTGGCTGAACGGGGTGATATTTATCATTAGGGGTAATATCAGGACACGCGGCACTTAAAGTGAAATGAATTGGTGAGTGTCAAATTCTTGGCAGATGCTCATGCGCAGACATTCGGTTTGGCAGCAGTGGAATCTAAATTGCTTATGACAGCAGAAGTGGTGCTGGTAGGTTCAAACCTCAGCACCCAGAGAGCATGTGTCTGTCGGTCTGTCTGAATCGGTGTGTGGTATTGGTAAACTCTTCAAACATTAACTAAAATTGGCCTTTCTTGCAAATGTGATACCATTTCCCAAACCTCTATAGACACACGCATGTAAATGTCTCAGAACACTAATGAATTTTCCCCAAAGTAGTCCCTCTTGTTATCAGGATTATTGATGAGATTTTAGGAGGATGATGTTCATATAATCCAGCCATTCACACTGATAATGTACGTACACAACGGTTTGCATTAGTCTTTCAGTGTTTCCATTACACATCCTCTATTGCTCCCCCTGTTCTCATCAGAGGTTTGAGCTTCAGTTCCTGCAGGACAAACAACATGCCAAATCTGCCTAAGTCATTTTGCAGCCCTAATATATTAAATTAACTCATTGAATATATATCAAGTTCAAAGTTGATATTTGAGCACTATCAAATACTTCTCTCAGTCCCTGTAATCCCTTTTTCCTCTTCATTTCCAATAATTTTGACATGGTCAAAAAGAGGTGAAGAGGTACTATTACTCTATGTACGGTATTTATGTATAGTGTACTTATATATACACAGTGATTTATTTTTATTTTTTTTTACTTTTTTTTACTTTTTACTGCAATGATAAATAGATTAATGAGACCAAAGACAGCTCGTTAGATTTACCCGAAGCAAATTATATCTCATGTTTAACCATTATAGAGACATCCAGTGGCGTAGACAGGGGAGTGAGCAGCTTCTTCCGACTGCATTGTTCTCTTGCGCTCCGCCATCTCGTGGTATTAAATAAATAAATAAATAAATAAATAAATAACTTTGCGTGCCATAGTTTACACAGGACTGGTGGAAAATGTGCATTGATACAGCTTTATTAAATATGTTACGTGGTTTATTTTGATAGGTTTACTGATAGGATAACTGTTTTTGTGGTGTTAAGAGAAAGCACCTCGGATTCCGAAGTACGCTCTTAACATTAGAGAAAGACACTGTCATTTCTGCTTGTGCTTGCTGCAATAAAACGCTATTTTTCTGCACTAAACAAGTGAATTCTGCCAAGATATTTTCAGAGATGATAGACAAGATGTTATAGAATAATAATTTAATGAAAACCGATTTTTGACCAAAAATTTACCTGTTTTTTATTTCCTGAAAACGTCCCAGCGCGACATCCGACGGGTTTTCCCAGATCGCATCACATTTAAATAACGATTCCATGAATCAGGACTAAAGGCCCGTTCACACCAAGAATGATAACGATAACTATAACTATAAAGATAACGTTCTAAAAATCGTTTCAAATTTAATATAATAGCAGAGTTCACACCACAACTATAAAGATAACGATACAGGGCAGTGATATCGTTGGGATCACTTTCAGAACTATGTTTTTACAGCTGATAAATGATATATATATATATATATATATATATATATATATGTGTGTATATATATATATAAAAGCCTATATAGATTTTACTTTTTTATTTTTTTTCCAATTAGCGAGTTACAGTGCTAGATTTTAGTATCATCTTTAAGTGTTAGGACAGACCAGGTTTGATGTTAGCTCCTCAGATTCTAGAGAGCATTTGATTGGACAGAATGTTTGATGAGAAGCTAAAGTGCAATGTGATGTCATCAAAATCGTTGATCCATATTGGCGGAAGTTAGAGACTGTAAGTTTTGAATGCTTATATCTTATAAATGTGAATTTTGTCCTGGTTTAATAGCCCACAAGATAACCTCAAGGCTAACATATTTATACTAAAACACCAAAAAAAAAAAAACTTCCATTTTGATTACATGGGGACTCTAAGAACCAGATTTACTAACTGCTTGCACCAGCACAAACGGTCTTTTGGTATTAAAATAGTACTGTCAGAATTTACTAAAGACTCTTCACAGTGAAGAATTAGCATTGAAAAGGTGTGGACACAGTTATTTTGTGCCTGATCTTATTGATTATGCATTTATAGGAGTTTCCATTTCAGACAAAAAATCATGGGAAGATAGTATTAAAATGAATAACTCAACTTGATTTACTAACATTTTTTTTTTTTTTAAACAAACAAACAAACAAACAAACAAACATGTGGCCCTTAATAAGGCAACAATGTGTTCCCTAATGCAAGATTTATACCAATTGGCCAATGTAGCCCTAACTGTCTATACATGCTTACACTGCACTCCCTCTCAGCAAATGGAGAAATTTACACACATACACACACACACACACATTTTTTTTTTTTTTTTTTTTTTTTGCCAGAGTAATTTATACCCTCCTGAGCGATTTTTTTTTTTTTTTTTTTTTTTTTTTTTTTTTTGTGTGGCCAGGTAACATTAGTCAACATTGACTTATATAAATGTGTTATGTTATTCCTTTAAATAAACACAAATGCATATTTGGAACAAGGCCGGATAGTCTTAAGCAAATGAAAATGAAAAATATTCTGGCACTTTGGGATAGGAAATGTATCACACCCTCAGTAAACAAAATTATTGGAATCATATTAATCTGATACAATATGATTCCATTTGTAACTTTAAAAGCATACAAATTATACTGTCTGATTTTAATGGTTACAGAAATTGTGCTTGATTTACTGCATTATTTGCTGTTTGTTTAGGCACATGAATCCCTGTAAAACTCCTTTAGCACTCAGAGTGTGCATTCTTCCCTCCTAAATGTTGTCATCCATCATTCAGGGACATTTACTGGTGCACAACAAAAAGCTTTACCTCAGGTTTCTTATTTTCAATCATTTGGGGACTTTAAATTGCTTGTGTTAGATGCCAATCACTGTCCTTCAACAGCATGTCTCTCTAAGTGGCTTTGCTTTGTCTTTGTGGGAGCAAAACTGACTGAGATTGTCTAAATCAAACATTGTACTTGGTGGTAGGAAGCGCATTGAACTTCAATCCCCTCTGCGTTCACCTTCTGTCAGACATTTTTCCTCATATCCCATCATGCACCAGGAAAGTGACATGTTGTAGTGTTGTTCACCTGTGAGTAACAGCAGCTCAACAAAGTTCTTTTGCAAGTTATTTCCAGAAACGCAAGGCCTTTCGTTTAGCACGCTGGTCGTTCTCGACAAGCTTTTTTGAGAGCTGCTCTTTGGAAGTTTCTCTCTTTTTCTTGCTCACTCTCATCTAGGTCCTCCATCCGCTCAGCACTCAAAGAAATATGAATATTTGATGCCGTTACATTTGCAGCTGTGTGAGCAGAGCCTGGGCTTGTTAAATTTTTGCTATGAGAATGTCTCTCTGTGTGGATAAGTCAGAGATGAGTTGAATGCTCAGTCAAAGGTCTCTACGTTTTCTGCTCGCTCACTTCCTCGCTGCTCTTTGATGGAATCCCCGCTCGAGCATAAAGCGCTGGACGACGACTGCCGCTCACCGCTCCACCAGCCACCCATTTCACCATCCTCTGAATACCAGAAGCGAATGGATTTACAGTGAATGGGCAGAAAAATGAAAAGCAGAAAGATGGAGAATGTAAGATTTAACTTTTCATGTCTGTTTCAAAAGCACCGCCTCATATGAAAGCACATCTATATTGGTTTGAGGGAACTTCTCTTCTCCTCGCAATTTACACAAGTCTTGTCAAGATTTGAATCTAGGCTTTGTGAAGAGCTCATATTAATCGAAAATTAAGAAATGAGCCCTGATAAAGGAAACATGATTAGGTCCATCTGTGGGGAAAAGTAAGAAAATGTATAAAGGTAAAACTATTTGAAAACCTTTGCACATTGCCATTGGTATAATATACAGTGGTTACAAATATTTTTAATTGAATTCATTTTATTGTTTGCCAATGAATTTATGAAATGAATCACAATACTGCATATCAGTATTGTATGAAAATACTGAATTAAAATAATTATTATATATTATTACACAAAGTATTCAATAAAAGGCATTCAATGTTAGACATTCAAATAAAAATCTTTCATTTATTTATTTCATTAATAATTCCTATCCCTAACAGTGAACCTGGCTTATAGTTTTGGCAAAAGTACATTTTTAAGCTGTTTGGAGATTTCTTAGACTCCTGTAATCAAGTATTAATTTCCTAACTCTTATTTTTGCTTGGTCCTGTCACTCAAGGAGGTCTCATATACAGAACCAGAACAGAGGAGCCTGTGTTTGTTTTAATAATTTAATAATGCAATAATTCAGCCTGAGTGTGTGCTGATCTCCTGCTTCAGAAATATTCCTGCCTGAGGTTCACAATTTCCACAGGGCAGACAAATGCTCCTATAGCCCAGCTGAAACAGGAAACTAATGTTGGATGTCTGTCCACAGCAATCAGTAACACACGCCCATATAAACCACAAAGACACATAACCGTGCACTCTGTCTTAGGGCCACGATTCATATTGATATGAAACCTGGATAGAATTTAAAGATTATCATAATGTATAATGTGAGGCTTGGTGTGTGCTTAAGTCTGTCGTTCTATGTACACATCAACACATTGCATTTATAATGTTTGTCTGTTGTAAATTTGGAAGAAAATCTGTTTGCATGAACCGCAAACTGAAGAACTGACAAAGTAAAATGCACTTTACTAACAAATATCATCCATTAATACAGCATTCAGTTCCTGTCTGCCTTAAAGGAATATTTGCTGAAAATGTACTCACCTCAACCTACAGTGGGTACGGAAAGTATTCAGACACCCTTAATTTTTTCACTCTTTGTTACATTGCAGCCATTTGCTAAAATCATTCAAGTTCATTTTTTTCCTCATTACTGTACACAAAGCACCCCATATTGACAGAAAAACAGAATTGTTGACAGATTTATTAAAAAAGAAAAACTGAAATATCACATGGTCCTAAGTATTCAGACCCTTTGCTGTGACACACATATATTTAACTCAGGTGCTGTCCATTTCTTCTGATCATTTTTGAGATGGTTCTACACCTTCATTTGAGTCCAGCTGTGTTTGATTATACTGATTGGACTTGATTAGGAAAGCCACATACTTGTCTATATAAGACCTTACAGCTCACAGTGCATGTCAGAGCAAATGAGAATCATTAGGTCAAAGGAACTGCCTGAGGAGCTCAGAGACAGAATTGTGGCAAGGCACAGATCTGGCCAAGGTTACAAAAAAAAATCTGCTGCACTTAAGGTTCCTAAGAGCACAGTGGCCTCCATAATCCTTAAATGGAAGACGTTTGGGACAACCAGAACCCTTCCTAGAGCTGGCTTCCTAGAGCCTTGGTGAGAGAGGTAAAGAAGAGAGGTAAAGGTAAAGAAGAACCCAAAGATCACTGTGGCTGAGCTCCAGAGATGCAGTCGGAAGATGGGAGAAAGTTGTAGAATGTCAACCATCACTGCAGCCCTCCACCAGTCGGGGCTTTATGGCAGAGTGGCCCAACGGAAGCCTCTCCTCAATGTAAGACACATGAAAGCCTGCATGAAGGACTCCAAGATGGTGAAAAATAAGATTCTCTGGTCTGATGATTCTCTGGTCTGCCTTAATTCTAAGCGGTATGTGTGGAGAAAACCAGGCACTGCTCATCACCTGTCCAATACAGTCCCAACAGTGAAGCATGGTGGTGGCAGCATCATGCTGTGGAGCTGTTTTTCAGCTGCAAGGACAGGACAACTAGTTGCAATCGAGGGAAAGATGAATGTGGTACAGGGATATCCTGGACGAAAACCTTCTCCAGAGTGCTCAGGACCTCAGATTGGGCCGAAGGTTCACCTTCCAACATGATAATGACCCTAAGCACACAGCTAAAATAACAAAGGAGTGGCTTCACAACAACTCTATAACTGTTCTTGAATGGCCCAGCCAGAGCCCTGACTTAAACCCAATTGAGCATCTCTGGAGAGACCTGAAAATGGCTGTCCACCAACGTTTACCATCCAACCTGACAAAACTGGAGAGGGTCTGCAAGGAGGAATGGCAGAGGATCCCCAAATCCAGGTGTGAAAAACTTGTTGCATCTTTCCCAAAAAGACTCATGGCTGGATTAGATCAAAAGGGTGCTTCTACTAAATACTGAGCAAAGGGTCTAAATACTTAGGTCCATGTGATATTTCAACTTTTCTTTTTTAATAAATCTGCAAAAATGTCAACAATTCTGTGTTTTTCTGTCAATGTGGGGTGCTGTGTACATTAATGAGGAAAAAAAAAATAACTTAAATGATTTTAGCAAATGGCTGCAATATAACAAAGAGTGAAAAATTTAAGGGGGTCTGAATACTTTTCATACCCACTGTATATCCATAATGTAAATGAGTTTATTTATTGATTTGACAGATTTGAAGAGAGTTACATTAGTTACATTAGAAAAAAATATCACTTTCTCATCAGTGGGTCCTCTGCAGTAAATAAGTGCTGTCAGAATGAGAGTTCAACATCACAATAATCCACAGGTAATTCACACAACTCCAATCCATGAATTAACATCTTGTGAAGTAAAAAGATGCATGGTTGTTAAAAAGTTCAAACTGTTGCTTCTAGCTAAAATAGCCAGAATAGTCTTCTATCCATAATGTTGCTTTCTTCAGTAAGAATGTTGTGTCGTCTGAATCAGGAGATAAATATACATATATCCAGTCTTATTTATAAGTGAAAATGGTCCAAAACAGTCCAAAAAATAAGTCAGTGGGTTGTAATGTGAAAGAACAACAAAGGATGGACATTTTTAATGGATTATCATATTTTGACCAGAAGCTACAGGTAAAAATAATGGATTTGTTTATTACAAACACATAGCTTTTCACTTTAAAATTAATTTATTGATGGACTGGAGTAATGAGAATTATAATTATAATATATATATGTTTCTTGAACAGCAAATCAGCATATAAGAATGATTTCTGAAGGATCATGTGACACTGAAGCCTGGAGTAATGATAGTGAAAATTTAGATTTGATCACAGGAATAAATTACATTTTAAAATCAGTTCTGACAGTTATTTTAAATAGTAAATTGTATTTTGGATCAAATAAATGCAAGCTTGGTGAGCAAAAGAGACTTCTTTAAAAAGCATTAAAAATCTTACTGTTCAAAAACTTATACAACAAACTCATCTACATCTTGGATGACTTCAGAGTGAGTACATTTTCTGCTAATTTTCATTTTTGGGTGAGCTATTCTAACCCAGTGAAATAATATTGAATCTTGCGATCCAAATGAGATAGCTGATGTATTTCTACACCATTACAATCTCTCCAAAAGAATAAATGTTCCTCTTGAAATCTCTTTACGGTGTTCTTCACCACCATAGATGTATTTCTTGATGTTCAGTGTCCACAAAGGCCTCAATTCATTAGTCCTCATTGCAAGTAACGTGCCCACCCAGCATGCTGCTATCAGAGCCACGGCAGTGCTGCTAATAAGATCGTTTGCATATGAGACCGGAGGAGCTTTGGAGAAGAGGGTCACGCTAATGAAGTCCGATCTCATTAAAAGATAGAGTGCAAATGTTTGTGTGTGGGTGTTATGCTGTGCACGCCACAAGAAAAACAAGAGACAGGAGAAAGGTCTGAAGCTTCTGTTAACCTGAGACAAAGACAAGAATAGATTAAACAGCAAAGACACTGGTTGCATCTGAATTCCTGGACTTGGTGTTTACACTAAGTTGATGACTTCTCAGTGATAAAGCACGTTCCATATGTATACATGTAGTTTATACTACATCTGGCATTTCTGTATACTCTATCATGAATATCAAATATTTGACATGATGTTTTTTACACATTATTAGAGAACTATGCAATTTTTATTTATACAACTATTTACAATACACAGCATGGTATTGTCATAAGAGGTACAGTAGGTTTAGCTCAAAGGAAAATCTCTCTCGTTAAATTCTGAAAGATTTTCTTATTTCTTATCTCTAACGTGCTACACTTAAATGAAAAGAAAGCTGAACCAGATTCTACCACACATTCATACAATATTATTTGAATTGAATATCAGGTATGTTGTTCTAGGGTTCTGAGTGAAACCCTTCTCTATTATTTAGATGCATTCGGCATTCAATTTTCCGCTTGATGAAATCAACCACAGTGATGCTAAATACATTTGATTTCTTAAAATTTCTTTTACACTTTACCCCTTTTTCTAGTTCAAATACAACCGATGAATATGGGTCCTCATACCTGCCTCTTTTAAAGAGGATGAGGAAATCCAGTCAAAGGATAAATTTGAGCTTTTCCATTTCAAATCTGCCTTTGGAACTATGCTTCCCGTGACCGGAATACCAACAGACACTGGAGGGAGGGAAACTTTGCATCCGGCTTAATAAGAGAGGAAAAGGAAAAGAGAGACTGAGAGTGTGTGTGTAGAGAGAGAGAGAAATTATGACATCTTCAGACCTAATACACAGAATTCAAAATGGAAATCTCATAAAAAAAAGCCATTAAAAATTATGATGAAGTAGTTTGTAGATAAATTAAGCCATAGTTGAAATAAATTAGGCATAGATAAATTAAAGTTATTAATATAAATTAATTACAAGGATATTTAAAAATGGATATTTCAGATTTCAAATTGATAGCCGAGATGTAAAATAATATACACAGACCTGTAACTAACAGTATAGTGCTACAGATTATTAAACACTTATCAACAGCAATAAGAATAATACATATTTCTGATAGCAGGTTTTGGAGGGGTTAGGCAATCCATTTCGTGTTGCGGCAAAGTTCCCATTGGTAAAATAACTTTCCTGGCTTATTGCTTTAATAAACCATGATTGCTTGTTCATTTTCTTTCATTTAATTTAGTTCACTCAAGCGATGACTGGAATGTTCTGAATGATAACTAAATATAACCTAATTTTATTTGTTACAGGCATGTGTAACTGAAATCTACTGAAGGCCACAAATAGAAAATCAAAGCTCCGAGTGTGTAATGTAATATTTGTCAGAGCCACTAAATGCATGAAGCTGGAGCATGCACAGACACATGTGAGATGTATGCTGGCATATAGCCATCGACCTTTGACCTCTGTCTTATGTTCCTCTATAAAATCAGTGCCACTGTACCATGTGTCTTGGATCTTTCCGTTGTCAGTGACAGCGGCTGTCACCACTTAACAACTTCCCCTCTCTTCTCCCTCTCACACACTCACACACTCGCACCTTTCTATCCTTCACATGTCAACACCGTGACACAGGATCCTAATTGGACGCTCAAGTAGCGCAGCCATTTGTGCTTACAGTGACACCAGATCACAGAGGCCATACCGACAGCGGCACTGAAAAGTATTTGTAAAAGTATTTAAGAGACACTTAAGACACACTTTAAAATGTCATTGCATTAGACAACAAATTGTCAAATCAGTCGTCATTTATTTCAAGTAGAACATTTTTCAGAGATTGTATTTTACTGCATGAGGTTGTTAAAGTTTATAATTTAATTAAAGTTATACCAATAGGATTTCTTATCTATCTATCTATCTATCTATCTATCTATCTATCTGTCCTTCCATCCATCTCTCTGTAATCTATCAGTCTTTCTGTCCATCTGTCTGTCTTTTTGCCATAATCTGTCTATCCATATGTCATCATTCTATCTGTCTATCCATCAGTCCACGCATCCATAATCTATCTGTCCATCTGTTCGCCCATGCATCTATAATCTATAACTCTCAATCTGTCACCTATCTATTTGTCTGTCTGTCTGTCTGTCCATCCATCCATCCATCCATAATTTATCTGTCTATCTGTCCGTCATCGATATATCTGTCTGTCCATCATCAATATATCTGTCTGTCCGTCTGTCCATCATCTATTTTTCTATTCATCCTTCCATCTGTCATCTATCTGTCTGTCCATCCATCTGTCCGTCCATAACCTATCTATCTGTCTGTCTGTCAGTCTGCCATCTATCTGTCTATCCGTCATCTGTCCATCCATCCACCATCAATAATCTATCTGTCCATCTGTCCCTCTGTTTGTCCATAATCTGTCTATCAGTCCGCCCATCCATCCATAATCTATCTTTCTGTCAATCAGTCACCTATCTATTTGTCTATCCATCAGTCTGTCCATCCATCAATCCATCCATCCATCCATCCATCCATAATCTATCTGTCTATCCGTTTATCCGTCACCTATCCGTCTATCCATCCATCCATTTGTAATCTGTCTGTTAGTCCATATATATATATATATATATATATATAACAAAAATTAAAAATTCTAATCTGAAATAGCAATTCTGCATATTTTCCACCTCAGATCAAATTCAGGAACTGTATGGAAATTTAAAAAGATATTCCCAATTCAGTAGTGTATAACAGTAAATTGCACTGTTCAAAATTAAGATAAAAAAGTGTTGGATATAAGTTGTGCAAATACTTTTTAAGCCACTGTATTCCAGGATTGAAGTTTCCTCTATTAATCTACCCGGTTCAACCAGTTCAACAACAAAGCTGGTCTCAGGTCAGTGTGTCAGGGAACTAAGGTCATCGCAGCAGACCAGCCTCTGCACAAATAACCTCTCATATCTCAGTGTTACCCTCAGAGTGCTCATGTCCATATGACATGTGAGAGGAAACTCCATCACAGCCTTTCAACACAGGAGATGCTCAGCTCTTCAGAGGGAAACCTCCATTTTGTTTGCATCAAAAGATGAGAGTACATTTGGACTCATCAGAAGACAACACTGGGTTCTATCACACACACACACACACAAACATACTCTCCTGCCCTTTCTAGAAATTTCTCTTATCAGTTGCTCAGCCCATCAAAGTGAGTGGACTGCTATGAGTGGACTCTGTGTTGACAGTTCTTATTAGTTGGCCAGCAAATGCAGGGCTGACAAATGTTTTTGAGTTTCTCTGCTATCGCTCTCCGGACAGCTGCCGGGGACACAAGGATGCTGGAAGAGAGAGGAAGTCTGTATGATTGCTCCATTTTCAGTGCGCTTGGCTTTCCAGAGCTTTGCTTATTCTAACCGACTGTTGGTTTTGCACCACTTACTATTCATTCATTCTGTTCTCATCTGATTAAATGCTTTACAAATTAACAGGCTGACGAGTTTCCTGCTATTGTCTCTTATCATAACTGAATACTTACTGAATAGTCTTTCTGTTCAGCTTTGTGTGCATGGGACTTGTAACACAGCACACACAATGCATGCTTGAACGCCCAGCTGTTAGACATTAATCTTTTAAGTGTGAAGTGCAGGTTATTGTGGTCCCTTTCTTCTAATGAGCAGGTGTTTGTGTGCAAAACCTGGTTAAAATAACCTGTAGGGGGGGAACAATGTTCATTAAGGTCTTGATCATATCAGGAAAGTTGTATTCAAGCCAAAAATTGTATTTATGGTTAAAATTAGTGTTAGGCTTGCAGTAGTTCTCATACTGGTGGTCTGGGAAAGTTCTTTTAAGCCCTGAAAATCTTTTTTTTAAAAGATTACTAAAGTCACTTATAAACCTGATACTTCAATGTTATGAATATTTTTAGAGCTATACAATTGCATTGGGATCATCTCACAATATCATTCCACAAGATTTACACTTATGTGTGTCTAAGGAGAGAGAGAGAAAACACTGACCTTGAGAACGGGTGGTTATAAATTACAGGTGTCCACTCTTTAATTTACCATTCACACAAAACCATTGTGCACAGAAAACAAAACAGCAGGGTCTGGCGCTTTGAGAGACCATTCAGAGCTCATTTAACCGATGAGACGAGGATAAAGACGGCATGACAAGCAGCAAAGATGCGATAAACAGATAAGGACAGAAACAACATCCCTGTCAGTATGTCTGTTTTCCAAGGCAGGTGCAGTTATTTTCAGATACGTTGGTTATTGCAGCTTTTTCTAAAATGACATGTTTCATGGGTTCCTCTTCTTGCGTCTCTCTCTCTGTCTCTGTCCATTAAGCTGTTCATTACAGCATGTCCCTCTACCTCTCCAACTCCCTGTCCATCACTCATTCAGATTCAGAGTGACACAGGCGGATTAAGAATGTGAGCTAATGGAAAGAGTTCAGCGAACATACGCTCTGCTGGAAAGAGGAGGAAATTGAAGTGAGTCTGAATTGAGATTACTCAACTCTTAAAGGGGGACAATGGCATACCGCAGCCATACTTACAGTAGTCAGGGTAGACGTCATATTTAATCTTGACACAAATTAAAATAAGGCTTTGAGAGATAGAAGTACTGTCAGCGCAGTAGGTTCTACAGTCTCAAGATATAACTTTCACAGCGCAAGATGAACTTAAAGATTAGCAGACACATTTGTGTCAAAAGTGTAGTCATTTATTTGGTTTTTAACAGTGAATATACACTATTGTTCAAAAGTTTGGGATCAGATTTTTTTGTTTTTTTCCTGAAAGAAATCAATATTTTTATTCAGCAAGGACACATTAAAGCGGTTCACTTTTGCATGCTGTTTGAACATAAATGTGTGTTGGCAGTGTGTTTACACAAACACCCTATAATGATAAAAATCCACCCAGTGGTTTTTATTTAATCTGTAAAAATAATTTCCCCTTTTTCAAATCAAGCCATTCTCAGCTTCTTGTCTGTGTCAGAGGTCACTTCCACGATAGATTGATTGACACAGGCATCTTACCTCAGACCTGCCCTGAGTGAGCTGTATCAGTCCGATCAGCATTGTTTTGATGCTGGAGCAGGGAAGTAGACAAGAATGGCTTTTAAGTGATTGAGGTGTTCTGTTGTTGGATGTAATAATGAATATAGTAGTCCTCATTTACTCCCGACATCTGAGCTGCTGAAGATGCAGTGGATGATTTGTGTTTGTGAAGGGAATGTGCCTCCCAATCTACATAAATGTGTCTATGTTCGTGCAAATCATTCAAGATCCAGCTTCTCTTACAGCAGAAGTGAGTATAAGGGTTTTTTATATCTTTGCAATTGCCTTTCCTAATGACGTGCTAGTTAGCAAGTTTCATGGCTAAACGCAGCTAAATGCGGCTAAAGTAAAGGCTCATCACTCCACCCCTTTAAATCCTTTTTTTTTTTTTTGAATGCCTAAAGAATCTGATGTATCATGGTTTCCACAAAAATATTAAGCAGCACAGCTATTTTCAACATTCATAAAATAAGAAATGTACCTCCAGATCAGCATATTAGAGTGATTTTTAAAGGATCATGTGACACTGAAGACTGGCATAATAAGTGCTGGAAATTCAGTCTTAGTTTTTGTCATATACATAAATTATGACAAATTGTCATTATATTTCACAATATTACTGTTTTTATTGCATTTTTGATCAAATAAATACAGCCATGGTGAGCATAAAGCATCTTAATCTAAAATTATACAATTATTTCATTAACATTTTTTTAAGAAGTCTCTTCTGCTCAGCAAACGTGCATTTGTTTGATCAAGTACAGAAAAAAAATATTGTGAAATATTTTTACTATTTAAATAGCTGTTTTCTGTTTTAATATATTTTAAATGTAATTTATTCCTGTGATTTCAAAGCTGAATTTTTAGTATCATTACTCCAATCACCTGATCCTTCAGAAATAATTCTAATATGCTGATTTGCTGCTCAAAAAGCATTTATTATTATTATTATTATTATTATTATTATTATTATTATTATTATTATGCGGAAAACAGCTGAGTAGACTTTTTTCAGGTTTCTTTGATTAATAGAAAGTTCAGAAGCACAGCATTTATCTGAAATAGAAATCTTTTGTAACATTATAAATGTTTTGATTATCACTTTCAATTTAAAGCTTCCTAAAATATATTCAAATAGAAAGCAGTTAACGTATGTAGTAAATACAAAAAAGAAGCAGAAGAGACTTCTTTAAAAAACATAAAAAATCTTACTCTTCAAAAACTTGTGACTGGTAGTGTACATGCATCAAAACATTCATGTATTTGTACAAATATTCTGCTCAAGTGATATTTACCTTGATTTTCTTTGTTCATTCGGTTATTTGCATTGTTTTCCATCCTGTCTACAAACCCATCAGAATAGACTGGAATATCCCAGCAGGAGTTATTCTACTCTGAAGACATTTCTCACTGATCATTAGACTGAAGCATTGAGTTTTAGCTGTTTAATTAAAAAGCTCACTGAATGAAATCTGCAGTAATATCTGGTGGCTTTTACAGTGCAGCTTTATTTTACTTTGACCTTAGACTTATGTGTAATAAATAACATGAAATGCAACTCGATTACAGAGTTTAGCAATTAATAGTTTTTGTTGGAGACCTTGAGTACAATGTTACCTCCGAGATACATATTTCAAAGAGGTCATGAGTTGTCATTGGAGGGACTCCAATGCAAAACATATAATTACTTCATTGAAGTATGTTTTTTTGGAAAGAACTTAGAGACATTTTGTCAGTGTTTGTAGAGGATGAATTCATCCGCATGTACTTTTGTTCAACTGCTTATTGATAACTTGTTTTGCGAAGAAAGTTTGAGTTTGCGGGTGCAAACCTACTATTTAAGTTATAGCATTTTAATGCCACAGAAATCCTTTAAATTCTAGGTTTTGAAAGAAGCCCATAAAAAAAGATTACATTTGAACACCAGAATATCAAGTTCAACTGTTTCATTTATCAACCAAGTACTTTGGCAGAATCAGCAATAGGAAGTGCAGATTCATTCTCCAGCATGAAAGAAAGGAGTGGGAGATTTTCCGCTTTCTCCTTTGATAGTGTGGTCTATGGCATGATCGCCGGATTTCACTGAAACACTGTTTTGTTCATAACATATTAAAAGAAGAAGAAAAAAAAAGAGTCATCATGTACTCATCTCCGTGTCGTTCCAATCCTGTATGACCTTCTTTCTTGTGTGTAACACAAGGGTAAAACATTTTGTGTAATTCATTTTGGAGAACGACTATAATTGTATAGATACACAACATATATAATAATACAGTTGAAGTCAAAAGTTTGCAGAATCTGCAAAATTATATATGTAATTTATACTAATATTTTCTCTTGTGGACTGTGAAATATCGCGTCGTGCCTAACAACGCCCTTCAGCCGTGATTTATTCACGATACAGCACGGCCTCTCGTACCTTATTGCTTTTATAAAACGGTTACCACACAATGCAAATATTAAAAATATGTATTCATGTTTTCATTAAGTAAAATCATTAAGCCTTCCGCTGTAAAAAATAGTCTCTAACTGCAACCGAATGTTCTTATATGCGTCATTTCATGGAACTCAAATACAAACAGGCTAGGAACAGTTCAAAAACATTTGACTGACACTGTAAGTAAAAAAACAAGCACAAATTATAGTGGCGTTCACTATAAACATTTATTATAAACGCCCAGCCAAATTATTTAAAAGAGAAACTGAACGTTGCTGATAAATGCGCATTGCAAACTCACTTGCCTTTCATAGTCACCAATCTGTTTTGCACTTGTCCAACAAATGAACACTTTCACATTTTTAAAAACAGCAACATTTTACAAATGTGCCAGTTATACACAGGGTGTATATTTTGACTTTTTATTTTGTATCTGAGCTGTGCGGTTTGGATGCAGTCAAGAATGACTAGGCGCTTATGTTTAACGAAGCGTAAAAAGCGAAAGCCGCTATATACCACACTAAATGCGACATCTATTGGACTTTACTGATATTGCATCAAATTAGCCAGTTTATTCCAATTGCCTCACGGGCCGGATGAAAACGCCTGGCGGGCCGTAGTTTGCCCACCTCTGGTTTAAGGTATTGTTTTCGTTATTATAAAATGATTTAAATCAGTAATCAATAATAATTAGTACTTTTTCCACTCGCTCTCCTTCCCTGGCGTGCTCTCGCGTATGAACAGCAGCATCCCAGATGCGGGACACAGAGCGGGCGCGGGCGCATCAGCCGCAATCATCAAACATATTTCAAAGACAGTCATGATTTTGGCCAATGCAGGACACTGAATGATGCACATCGGAGGGTATTAGAAGTGGATATACGCAAAACCGCCTGATAAACAAGATAAAGCTCATTGTGCCATACTTGAGACCATTTTCTTCGGTTAAAATGTTGAATGAGTCTGGCATGAGTTCTCAGTTCCCCTCTTTTTCTATAAATCCGTGTGTAACTGCACATCAAACCAGACTTTGTTTACGAGTACTTCAGGTGTGTTGGATTAAGCATGTCAGACAGTTTAATGGTGCTGTCCTTAGCAGAAATCGGTGTGTATTTCCAAATTGTTAATCAAACCACTCATCTAACGTCATATAAATCAAAATTTACTTGAAACATTTTAGCCTGTTAGCTCTTATTGCTTTCTAATAAGAACTAATAAGAACTAATATATGTTTATGTTGCTAAGGGTGGTTGCTAAGGATGCTGCGCAGTGATACTAAGAACCATTGGGTGGAACGTAGTGATGTGCAGATCGATACTAAAATATCGATATCTCCGATACCAGCTTTGTATGTTTTAGAATCGATTATCTTATCAAAATATCGATATTTCAGTAATTTGGAGCAAATGTGTAGTTTATTGGAAATAGAAATACAGAAGAAATTAATCACAATTACCCTAGTTTATCTGAATAATGCCAACTTAGTCGGAACTACTTGTTCTTCCGCCTGCCAAGTCATGTGCGTAAAATGGCAATGTAGAACTGCAGAGCATGCTAGCCACTCAGTCCGCTGGTATGTTGTTCAGTCACGCTGTCAGTCCGGCGGATTGAATATGAGTGAACGCAAGCGAAGTTATGTGTGGAGCTACTTCACTTCCATAAACTCAAACGATGCAGTTTGTGACACGTGTAACAAAACAGTGAGGTACTGTGGTAATACCACAAACCTAATCAAACATCTACATATAAATCACAAGACAGAATATGACAACGTCATGGCGAGGCGGTCAGAGGAGGAGGAAAGGAGAGGCGCGGGTGCTGCTAGGGCGAGACAGACATCGCTTTCAGAGTCCTTTTCTGCAGCAGGCAGGCTTTATCCAGGTACAGGGGGAGAAAATGTGACGATGTGGCTGTATTTTGGGGGCTTGGGTTTTTGTGACAAAGATAAAACAACAGCAGCTCCCTTAATTCTTAAAAGAAATTTGTGAAATTTGCTTATGAAATAAGTAATGAAATAATTAAATTACCAAAATGTCTGCAATAGTTCTGCTTGGAGTAAAATGTGTCCCTGAGATCAATTCAGCCGGCCAAGATTTAGTTAGGTATGGTTATCTGCAGAGTAGATCATTTAAATTACATTGACAAGGCTGCATTGAAATTTACAGTACGTTTGCCAGGAAAAGTATTTGATAGGTAAAAAGGCAGTATAAGATAATAAGTAAAAAGATAATATAATATATAATATAATATAAATATAATATTCTCTGTCTCATTTGTTTTTACTGATGGTTAAATCAGTGTGAGTTTTGACAGTTATGAAGTTATTATGGTACATTTGTATTTATGTATTGTAGTAGCCATTTCAATTTGAGTCACAGCATTTTTTTATAAAATAGAAACTGTATGTAAAGTACCATTTCCTTTCTACTTTGTGGAAGCTATTTTAAAAGCTATTTTAATTGGTTTCATAGATCAAGTAAGATCAAGCATTCAATGAAGTTTGCTATTTAATTTGCCCTTTGTATTCTGTAGATAATTCCCTAAGAGCAGCAGAACTCACAAGATGCTTGGGAGAGATGATAGTAAAAGACCTCCAGCCCCTGTCTATAGTGGAGGACCAAGGGTTCCAGGGATTTGTGAGAGCTCTTGATCCAAAATACAAACTCCCAGGAAGAAAAAAGCTCACAGAGACTCTTCTTCCAAACATGTATGATGAGTGTAAAGGCAAAGTAAAGTCATCTTTGCAAGATATTAATAGTGTTGTACTTACCACTGATATGTGGACTTCAGTGTCCACGGAGGCATATTTGACTGTAACATGTCATGTCATTGAGAACTGGCAAATGAGGGAATTTGTTTTGGAAACCCATGTGTTCCATGGGCAGCATACAGCTGATAATATCAGCTTAGAGCTTAGGCGGATCACAGAAGAATGGGGCATAACTGAGAAAGTGATTGTTGTTGTTACAGATAATGGTGCAAATATGGTTGCTGCAGTACACAAGGCCGGATGGAGGCATCATCCTTGTTTTGCACATACACTGAATCTAGTTGTAAAGGACAGTCTCAGAAATGTCCCAGAATTGGTGAAGGTCCTGGAGAAATGCAGTGCAATCGTCTCATTTTTTCACCACAGCAGTAAGGCCACAGAGAAGCTCAGGGATATTCAGAAACAGCTGAAAATAGCAGAACACAAGCTGATTCAGTCAGTAGAGACCCGCTGGAACTCTGTCTTTTACATGCTAGAGAGGCTCTATGAGCAAAATGAAGCTGTAACCACAGCCCTCTGCCTTTTAGGAAAAAATGCATTGTGCTTAAACGTGGGAGAATTATCCTTCATAAAGCAAACAGTTGACACACTTCAACCATTTGAAGAAGCAACCCGGGACATTTCAGCTGCAAAACATGTTTCAGTGTCCAAAGTGATTCCACTCGTGTCACTCATTCACAGGTCATTGGCAGCTTGTGAACGTCAGGGCAGTCCACTTGCCACACAGCTGGCACAGCAGTG
Source organism: Cirrhinus molitorella (assembly GCA_033026305.1). NCBI lineage: Eukaryota > Metazoa > Chordata > Actinopteri > Cypriniformes > Cyprinidae > Cirrhinus > Cirrhinus molitorella. The sequence goes on along the minus strand of CM065122.1, from coordinate 21,174,064 downwards.
TCAGCGCAGATTTAGGGGTATTGAGAGCATTCACTGTCTAGCTGCCAGTACCTTTCTTGATGTTAGGTTTAAACAGCTTGGATTTCGAGACAAAGACAATGTTGAGGTAATGAAAAAACGCCTTTGCGCTGAAATGCAGGAAGTTTGTCAGACAAGAGAGTCGGCTTTAACTCCAAGCCCAATGCCTACTGCTAGCTCTACCTCAGTGCCTTCTACCTCAGGGTCTAATCAGGGTCCGGCACCCTCTGATCCAGCTCCGACCAAAGGAGGGATATGGACCGATTTTGACAAACAGGTTTTGTCAAGCCAACATCATCGGTCAGCTTCCACTGATGTACTCATTGAAGTACGCCGGTACTCAGAGGAAAAACTGATCCCCCGAGATAAGGATCCACTACTTTGGTGGCAAGAGCATGAACAAACCTTCCCAGCCCTCAGCAAACTGGCAGTGAGATACCTGGGAATCGTTGCTTCTTCTGTACCTGCAGAGAGAATCTTTTCAAAGGCAGGTGAGGTTGTGAGGAAAAAAAGGAACAGACTTAAAGGAAAAAATGTTAATATGTTGTTGTTCCTAAACAAAAACCTGTAAATGACAGAAATTTTGAGGGAAGGTTAAAAATCTTCAAGGGGACCGGATTAACATGTCACTAGACCAAAAAGTGTGAATGTTTATTGTTTTATGTTAAGATGTTCAGGCAGTCGTTTTAAGATATACATGCTCAATAAATATGTAAGTTGCCTCTTTTTTGTATGATAATTCTTCGTCAATAAACAAGAAAAATCTGTAATATGTCTCGTATTCAGTATGAAGTGACACTTTTAAGTACATGACTTATCACTTTAATTTCCCAAACAGTAATTTTTGGGCAAAGTATCGGTATCGGATCGGTATCGCCGATACTCGCCTTCATTTTACTTGGTATCGGATCGGTTAGGAAACCAGTGGTATCGCACATCACTAGTGGAACGGTCATAGCCGTGCTGTATCGTGAATAAAACACAGCTGCTGACCAATCAGAATCCAGGAATGGAACTAACCGTTTTATAACTTTTTTTATTTAGCACTGACCTGAATAAGATATTTCACAGTCCACAAGAGAAAATATTAGTTGAATTTATAAAAATTACCTCGTTCAAAAGTTTGATCCAAAAGCTTGATTCTTAATACTGTGTTGTACCTGAATTATCCACAGCTGTGTTTGTTGTTGTTTTGTTTGTTTGTTTTTGTTGTTGTTGTTGTTGTTTTGTTTAGTTGTTAATGAGTTCCTTGTTTGTCCTGAACAGTTAAAGGGTTACTCCACCCCAAAATGAAAATTTTGTCATTAATCACTTACCCCCATGTCGTTCCAAACCCGTAAAAGTTTAGATCATCTTCGGAACACAATTTAAGATATTCTGGATGAAATCTGGTAGCTTTTTGACTGTACCATTGACTGCCAAGTAAATTAAACTGTCAAGGCCCAGAAACATATGAAAGACGTTGTCAAAATAGTCCATCTGCCATCAGTGGTTCAACCATAATTTTACAAAGCTACGAGAATACTTTTTGTATGCAAAGAAAACAAAAAAAACGACTTTAGCCAACAATTTGTCTCCTCTATGTCACTGTAGCGCCATTTTGGAAAGTATCCACTGGACGTAAACAACGTACGCTGTTCTGTGTCAGCCACAACACACGGATACGTTTTCTATGTGTATTTACGCTATGATTCGAACGAAAACAGTGCATCCGTGTGTTGACTAAAGTCATTATTTTAGTTTTCTTTGTGTACAAAAAGTACTCTCGTAGCTTCATAAAATTATGGTTGAACCACTGATGGCAGATGGACTATTTTGACAACATCTTTCATACGTTTCTGGGCCTTGACAGTTTACTTTACTTGGCAGTCAATGGGACAGTCAAAAAGCTACCGGATTTCATCCAAAATATCTTAAATTGTGTTCCGAAGACGATCTAACCTTTTACGGGTTTGGAAGGACATGGGGGTAAGTGATTAATGACAAAATTTTCATTTTGGGGTGAACTATCCCTTTAAACTGCCCACTGTTCTTCAGAAAAATCCTTCAGGTCCCACAAATTCTTTGGTTTTTCAGCATTTTTGTGTATTTAAATCCTTTCCAACAATGATTGTATGATTTTGAGATCCATCTTTTCACACTGAGGGAAATATTACAGAAAGTTCAGATGTTCACTGATACTCCAGAAGGAAAAACAATGCCTTAAGAGCCAGGGATGTAAACTTTTGAACAGAATGAAGATGTGTATTTTTTTATTATTATTATTATTATTATTATTATTATTATTATTATTATTATTATTATTATTATTATTATTTTAGTACAGCCCTTCAGAAGCTAGAGAAGAGACGTACATGTTTCCCAGAAGACAAAATAAGTTAAATTTACCCTAATCTTCAAATTCAAAAAGTTTTCACCCCTGGACTTGTAATGTTTGATTGACAGGTGAGCTGACCAATCATAACAATCTGCCATTTTTGTCCAACAAACAAACCAGACAGGAGAGCAGATTAACATTGGTGAAATTAAACTTGAAAAATTGTCTTTTATACCTTCTGATGTCCATTGATGTTTATTTCATGCTATAGCTAAAGAGGAAGAGATGGTTGGTTTATGTACTGCTTGAACTGTTATGTCACACTGAGGAGATACAAACACTGTATTTTTTGTTTGAATTTCTTTAAAAAAATGACAATTGTTTCATACCTAAAGTAACCTATTTTGTCTTGTCTGTCGGCACATTGTAAGTTTCCTCTTTGATCCGCAATGTATTTTTAACTGTGTGAGAATAGTATAAATAAAAGTATAAATAAGACATCAGTGAGACTTTGTTTTCTCCTTTTCTCTTCTTTGTGATATCCAATACTAAAAAAAAAAAAGAAACTATAACAGTTTCATACAGCTGCACTTGAAATCTGGAAAGCATCATTGCGTTTGTAGACCATGAGCCACAGTCATGGTTCTTGAAGGCAATTTTCATGCACTACCACCAACTACCTGCCAGCTACAGTAAAATGCATTGCCTGTTTAATGGCTGTTTTTAGTAATATCAGTCTCTATATCAAAGGTTAACAGCTAACAGTGCGGCATATCCTTTTAAAGCATGAATGCTTCTTTGAAGCTATCGAAGTCACACATCCTCTTCGGCTCTAAACTTTACACTTGCTTGCGTTTTAAATGAGGGCAGAAGAAGGCGAGTTTGCTTGAGTATTTATCCTTTGGAAATGAATTCTCAGATATTATTTGCAGTGCTTAAAAGATCACTGCGCCTTGCCTCGTGTTTCAATTCGCAGCTACACGTCAAGACGTTCCTCTGAGCTGGGCTGCCATGTTCCAACTAGAAGGAGATTCTATATAAATACCTATTTCTGAATTCACTCGCTTGTAAATTATGCAGCATAAGGGTGGATAAATTATTGAGTAATGCGTCCTGGTTTAAAGCTTTGAAATCTGGGCTTTTGCCACGGAAAGGCTCGCAACCCAGAGTGACTTCTTATGTACTGTATATACATTTGCAGATTCTATGTTCAGGGTGGCTCGGGGTGGTTACTTTCCAGGCACTGAGCCAGTGATCCTCCCTAAAGATGTGTTTGGGTCTCTGTATGTCTCTGCTCAGAGAGGTTTGAATGTCAGAAGGTTGTCCTGTCAATGTCTCTAAGCTGCTATTGTTCATATGAGCTCATAATCAAATTTTATTGGACTTCAGTGTGTTTTTTCACTCCGTTATTTGTATTATTTTATTATTATTTTATTCATATAGCAGCATGTCATGGGCTATGTGCATGAAAATTAAAATGCAGTGCCGTTATTTGCTGTGATATAGAACTGACAGTCAGACAGTTTTATGAAATCTGCAATTTAATAACATATCTTCATGCTGTTGAAAATTACTCCACTTTCGTCCTTTAAAATTGAACAGTCTTTTGTGTCTGCTCTCTTTGATTAATGTCCTTGAATACTGTTGAGGGAAATTTATGTGTGCAACATATCTGGGAAAAATATAGTTAACTGAACAGACCATCTTATGTGATATCAACTGCTACGTATGTTGTTTGGCAACTATATACAGTGCATAACACCATACACTACCAATAAAATCAGGGGGGGAAAAAAACTTTAAATAATCTAGCATAATTTTTAATAAAAAAATGTATTTAAAAAAAAAAATTGTTTTATATAATAATAATGCATTCTAATATATACATATATAAAATACAAATAATATAAAATAAAACAGACACGCATTTGTTTGTTTGTGTATTTTTATTATTATTATTATTATTATTATTATTTATTTCCGTAAACTTTAGTATCGAATTCAGTGCCACAACAATATGTTTTCTGTCACGCCTACACAAAGCAAAATGCAAAAACTGTGTTTATAGACCCGTAGACTGACATCTGGCAGAAAGCAAGGAACACAAGTGCTGTGTGGGAGTATTTTGAATAAAAATATGAAGTGACAGTTGCCAAAAACTCTAATACAGTACACTGTTAATGCCATATATACTACAAAAATGAATAGTAAAAACACTACTTATAAAACACACCTGCATTGTCACAGAAACAATTACCAAACATTCTTAGACTGACACAAAACTGAATCACATTCCATTTGGACTGTTGGATAGCTGGCTCATTTTTAAAATGTTTGGTTAGTAGTCAGTATAATAACATAGGTAATGCAGAAGCGGCAATGCCAGGTGCAGCAACTACAATGTGTTTTGGAGACCTTAAAAGGTCAAACACCTGGTCTAATAATTCTGAGTGAATAAGATGATGCAGTAGTTCATTCACAGACATGAGCATCTCAACAAAATGCAACAAGGCATACAACCCCAAATTGAAGTCCTATAAGTGCCACCAGAATAATGGACTGATGTGACATAGAATGTCTGAAGCAATGCAGCGTGTGAAGAGTATGAACTCGGAAGCATGAAAAGCCACTCTGGGTGTTGACAGGTGGACTAAAAATGTGCTTACAACTTAATTTATGTGGATTTCAGTGTGCTTCTACTATACAGGCAGGCACAGCATGCATTACTGATCTTGCATAGAATTTATCATCCGTTCACTGGTATAGCAGTGGCTGAGCAAATCCATCACATGATGCAGACATGGGGCATGACAGAGGAAAAAAAGTCCTAGTCATAGTAACAGACGATGAATCCAGTATTGGCTAATGGGAATAATTCAAATGAACAACAGCCAAGATCTTCCACCAGTTGCAATATGGCAAAGCCAGACTCAGAGATGAATTTGCACAAAAAAGACTAGGATGCTTATTCTCTAAATGTACAATCATAACAAACCTAGCTGCTGTCATGTGACCTTTTTTACGTTTCATTTTTTTTTTTTTTTTTTTTTTTTTTACTGTTTTTCCAAGAATATACCTGGTAAAAAAAAAAAAAAAAATGGTACAAGTATCAGTAAATGCCATGTTTGGCATGTACAGCTTGTTTTAAAGGATGCCTCGAAGAATTTTTGTTTCAGTATTTTTTGTCTTGATAAGCTAAATTGTGCAAGATAAGACTGTATCTGAGTTGAAGTTTGTTTTTCTCACTGCAAAAAAAAAAAAAAATGCTTTACTTCTAAAAATTCTTAAATCAAGAAGGATTTACTAAGTAAAAAATCTTGTTTTCAGAAGAAACAAGTCAAAATTAAGGAAGCAAAATAATCTACCAATGGGGTGAGCAAAATAATCTTATTTCAAACAGAAAACTTGATTATTTTGCTTACCCTACTGGCAGATTTTTTGCCTGTTTCAAGCAAAAACCTGCTGAATTTATATATATATATATATATATATATATATATATATATATATTTCTGAAACAAGACAATCATTTTTACCTTCTTGCTTTAAGAATGTATAGATATTATGGCTGGAAACAAGACAAAAAGAAAAGAAAGAAAACCATTTTTTGCAGTGCTGACTCACTGGCATTTTTTCTCTGTTTATCAAAAGACTTTATTTTTGTCCCTCATCTCTTGCTTCCTTAGTGTCTCTACTTTAAGGTCAAATCTAGTCAGTTCCTGTGGAGTTGCACTTAAAGTGTCCCCCTCCAATCACCACAAAACTTACTAAAGTCTTATTAACCCTTTAACTGCCATTAGCTATTAAAGAAGGCTGTTAATGGCAGTTAAAGGGTTAAAGTTACAAGTTAGAAGTCTTTTAGAAGTTAAAAATGTTTAAAATATTTAAACTTCTGTTAAGCAAAGATATCCAGCATAAATAAAAGAAAACAAAATAAATAAATAAATAAATAAAAGCCCTAATTTGTGTTCATATCCAAAAAAATAAAAATAAATCTATATGTCTCTGCTTCTTTGAGGACATCAAAGTACAATTAGCATTAGCAGTAAACCTGAACCATTTTGTTCAGGTTTTGACAGTTTCTTCATCTTTGTTTTGAAACTAAAATCAGAGCTCATGTAAATCACTTCCTAGTAAATGTGCATGTTCTGCCTTTGTGTTCAAACATCAATAACCTACATTTACTTTGTCACATTAAAAAGGTTAAGATTCCTCAAGTGGTGTCCTAGTCAAAATGGACTAGTTTCTGTCTTTGCTGTCTATATTTAACATAGGTCACACTGAAAAAGAATTTCCCATGATGCAGTGTGTAGGTCATTTCAATAACTGCACACCTAGGCAAGAGAAAATGTGGATGTGTGTTTACCTCTCAATCCTTTCCTTTGCCTTTTGTCTTCTCCATAGTTCTGATCCAAAAGGGAATAGTAATTAGAACTGGAAGAGTGAATTGGGTCAAGTTTTTCTCTTTGGTCAAACACATATGTTATTCAGATGTCTTTCTTGAATTTAGACCTTCAACCAGTTGGAAATCACTGAGTGTCTTTGCCTTAAATGTGTAAATAGCGTGCTTATTGGTAAACACTATTTACAATAACATCACCCACCAATGCCTAGCTGACACTCAAGATCTAAAAACTGCTACTTTAAGTTTAACGAATTTAGTGGTGAAGGCAGTAGAACGTTGGGCGAATAGAATTGTCTTTTGATGCGATTACGGTGGTTCAAATCCACATGAACAGAACGAATATTTGTGTAAATCGTTCATAAATTAGGTTAAGCTTTGGAATTTACAAAAATGTTCTATTTTCAAAACGTTAGTAGGTACAAAAGAAATGTACACCTGATCCTTGTGTAAATATGGGCGTATAACGTTATGTGTTCTAATTGGCAAACTGCGTTTTGATGCACTGCCATATTTTATAAGTTATTGATTTTAGAAGTCGTTATTAATAATACGTTAATTCCAGGAATGGGCAACTGGTGACCAACTGTCTTTTAGTACGGCCAGCTGAATCATACTGGACACGGATGATCAATTTTAAAACATTTGAAAAGTATGTCACGCAAAGATTGCTTTCAGTTTATGATGTTAATACTATCTCCAACCAGGAGAGGTCGCTAGTTTCCAGCCACTCATTGTTAATTATATCGTAGTAGGATGTGCACTCTAATGTAAACATTCACTATTAGCAAATAATAATCAAAAACTGACCATGAAAACAGTATTTTTCAGTCAAGATGGTAAACAGATGATCTTTTTACCTCTTTTACCAAGAGGATACCTATATGTTTGGACTGTTTAGAAATCTGTATTTTTATTTAAGTCGCCATCATACTACTGCGCATAAACAACGGACACGCCAGAGTTGCCCTTGCCTCAAATTTCAAAGGTAAAGGGTTTTTTTTTTTTTTTTTTGCCAAATGCATAACAGAAATGAATTATGTTTTTAGGATTTCCACTTAAAGCCATGAATAGTCTTAAATGGTACAAAAAATTATAAGAGGTCCTAAATTTTGGAATGAAAAGACAAGAATTTCTATATAGATTAATTTGATAAACTAAAACTAAAGGCTAGGATTTCACTGAATAAATATGACCGCTGCATGTCTCAAAGTCAGGCGCGGTGTTCTGCGGTTACCTGGGAAACCGCTAGATTCTGCCGATCTGGAAGCAAAACATTTTGAAATCAGTGGATCGACAAGGAATCTTAATGCATTAAAAGGTCTTAAATTTAATTAAAAAAATTCTGCAGATATGGTACCATTTTTTTTCTTGAATAAGCCCTTTTTAACTGTCCTCAGTTGTTTTTCAAAAAAAAAAAAAAAAAAAAAACTGTACATTAGTTTGTTGCAAATTTACAGACAATGCAGTTGAGGGGGCTTGTTGGCCTAATATTGCTGTCATACGACAGCAAAGTTTCCCTTCCGAGCTAGCGTAACTGCACACGTTTTATAGTTAATAAAATTTTAAAAAACAAATTGCATTAATTATACATTATTTCCTCTTTATTGAATGAAATTAAAGTATGACGATGTAAAAAGTGTGTGGATGTGGATTACTAAACTGGCCCCTTGGTATAAATGAGAAAAAATGCTGGCCCTTGTCACTATCAAAGCTGCCCATCCCTGCTATAACCTGTCAGTGTAAATCCTGTGTAAGATGGAGGTGTTTCCAATAAATAGTACACCATATTTTAAAACCTTGTTTGTGCACATATGTCCGTGTGGGTGGGCCCGACAAAACATTGTGCCCAGGGGCCTCTGAATTCTTAATCCGGGCCTGACTATATGGAATGTTTTCCTCAAAAACCTTCATTTCTTTTCAACTGAAAAAAAGAAAGACTTTTTGGTTTTTGAGGAAAACATTCCATATAGTGGACTTCAGTGGGACTAAGGAATAAGGGTGTTTAAGCTGCATTGAAACTGGAATAAGGACAGTTGGGAATTATTGAAGTCCATTACATAGAATGTTTTCCTCAAAAACTTTCATTTCTTTTCAACTAAAGAAAGAAAGACATGAATATCTTGGATGGCATGGGGGTGAGTAAATTATCCAGAAATTTGTATTCTGGAAGTGAATTAATCCATTAAACTGATCATCCAGCCTGACCATTTAACCAAATATCCAAACCACTATTAAAACCATACTACTATAAACCATCTTGGTTGGCTAAGACCAGCAAACCATAGGCTGGTTTATTTTATTTATTTTAAGGCCTACTCTTCATTTATGGGACTCTTTGTTTCTGCTCTCTTTTAGTGTGAAGTTTGTCTTGGCTAAATGAGAATGAAAGTTCAAGATTAGAGATACTCCCAGAGGCTCAGGCTCATCTCTGAGTCACTCCGCTGAGATTCAGTGCTCTCTCTTTCTCACCTCCGCAGTGCGAGCTCACAAATGCCTTGCATCGCTCTTCGATCACAGGTCTGCTGTCATCCTTCTTGCCGCTGTGTCGGGAACACCATGTATTTAGATGCCACTGTCAAACAAGCACAGGCGGAAAAAAATCTGCAGTTTAATCTACCCCACAGGTGTCTGTCAGCAGCATCATTCAAATTCCGTGAAATGTTATGAGATTTGAGGTGGTACAGCGGTTTTGGGAATTGGAAGTGTTGATTGGTGTACTGAAAGGAAACACAGCAATGTGGCTGCTTTCACACCTGAGAGCTTGCAAGGAATAGAAAACAGTTCGAAAGGCATCCACTGGTGTGACTTTGTACATTTCTTTGAGTCAGCTGAATTTGTTTCTGACAACGTGACCAAATTCCCAACTATATGTGCAGAGGGAAAAACTAGGAAACAGGAAAGGTTGAAGCAGCGTTTTTAAAAAGCCTAGAGCAAACCTACTTCAAAGGTTACTGAGATTTTGTCAAGTGGGGCATGTTCCTCAACATCCTTTGCTGGTTCTGCAACAATATTTCTGTCAAACAAACAGCCCTATAACTCCAGGTGCTAATTATTGGGGGATTTAGGGGGACTTAGAGCTTTAGAAGTTGGTGAGGCATAAAAGTATGCATTCCTTTTATATATAATTACATATATAATTTTTTTGTTGTTACAGAAATTTAAACCATAAGTGTCATTCACATAAATAGGCAAACCGTAATGCCTGTTCACACCAACACTTATGTTCAGCAAGAAAATAAAAATAACCCAAGTCGTCACATATTGATGCTTGGTCAGGTCCCCTCAGCGTCATTTTTTGATGCACAGGGTCTTCCATTGTTTTCAGTTGTTTGTCTTAACTGAATGGTTTATTAATATATAAATAATTTTACATAAATGTATACTTTGATTGGAGTACCTAAACCCACCTCTGCCCTAAACCTACTCACTTCTGTACAATATAAAACACAGGCAAATATAAGTACAGGCACAGGAATTTATTGCAAAAACTGACCATAAACAAGCTGTATAAAAGCATTACAAACAAGTTGTGTGATCCCACTCCATTAACACGCTCACATTTAATTCAAAAGATACTTCCAAATATTAGCATGATGTAATCAGTCACAAGACACACAAGAGCCAATAGAATTTCACAACCAAGGCTGATGTAAGGCTTCTTCTGACAGCATTTTTTAAATTTATAGTTAACTAAAACTAAAACCATTAAAAAACTACTTACTTGAAATATATATATATATATTTTTTTTTTATGTCAAGGGAACATTTCTATTTTCATTTAGTTTTAGAACTAAAATAAAATAATGGGTAAAAATATATAGACATATTAAAAAATAATGATAGAAATTACAAAACCCCAAAATGACTGAATCTTTAACTAAAATGATAAACACAAAAATAAAAATATTAACTAAAAACTAAAAACTAATTTAAAGTATTATTAAAAACTATAATTGTATCTTAACGATACTAAATTATCAATGCTTCTGCATCATTATTTTCACAGAACATTTGTCTTTGTTTAAACCGGCCTTAATTATTACGAATGAGTCTTTTATTTGAATGCATTAAGACATTAAAAACTGATAATGACTAACAGAATCCTTTAAAAAGTCAATCACCCTGAAGGTCAGTGAACAATTTGCACACTTTCCATTCCTAACCATTAAGTACCTCTAAAAACAGATGCTACGCTCATAAGACCCAATCCCAGCCCTGACCTTGTTCAGTTGATCCTGGTGCGAGCCCCATGTGACAAATGCATAGTAAGTCTAGAAATATGTCCACAGGCTGGTACATTGAAGTGAAACCTGAGCCTTTATTTTGCATTAATCATCTCCGCACAACCCTGTTAATGTCATCAAACGACCACAGCATTACACATTAAACCCCAATGGCACAACGAAAAATAGCTCTTCAAAGGCTCTATGCACATCATATGTGATAAATGAATCTATTTTGTCTTAATGGTAAATGGTGCACTAATGTTGGGAGTGCGTTTGGGTTATTACCCACAATTAGGACATGAAGGCATTTGAGCTTAAATGAGGTAGAAACTATTAAAGCAGAGACGGCAGAGTGCTGTAGAGGACAAGTGAGCATTTAATGCAATCATGACGGCGCAGCCTGTCTGGAACGAAACAGGTTCGTGGAACAATGTGTAACCTCTTCATGACACACACACACCTCAAGAGAGGTATAAAAAACTATTACTTATTGCCACTCTTCCTGTGACATGTGGTAAATGTCTTTGCTCTGGCGCTGCATGGATGCCCGCTCAGTTACGCTTACAGTTATTGCTGGAGTCATTAGGCCCCGGGGAAAATAAACTGACTTCAAGCAAAGCACAGAGATAGGATCGCTCACCGATGGAGTTAAGCACTTGAAGGACAAACCGCTGTCTGGGGGCAAATATATCGAGCTGCATTTAAAGGTCCAAGTCGAAACATTTGGCAAATGCTTCCTCGACTGCAGTCCACACTTAGCAAGGACCTGGATTTGATTTCATTTTGTTTAACATCTATCAGACAGAACCTCAAGAACACTCCACATCTACTAAAAATCCCTTCAAACAGTCATCCCCAACCAGTGGTAAAAATGTATTGTTTAAGGAAATATGTCAAATTTGTCAATATGGAGAAAAAAATATGTAAATCTTTCTTATTTTTTAATTGGTTATAATATCTAATTATTTACTGTATGTTGTATGTATATTTATATTGCTGTTCAACCAAAAATACTGAAAAAAAATGTATCACAGTTTCCATAAAAAATATGAAGCAGAAAAAATAATAATAATAATAACATTGATGACAATACTGTTGCTGATTATTTAGCACCAGTAATAATTAAGCACCAGATCAGCTTATTAGAATGACTTCTGAAGGATCATGTGACCCAGAAGACTGAAGCAGGGGCATTTCCTCTGAGGAGGCAAGGGAGGCAGTGCCTCCTCAAAATATTGGATGAAATATAAGACAACACCAATATTACAAAATATAACATTAAAAAGTATATAAATCACTAGTTTTCTAAAGAAGCAATGCCCAACAGCGACCACATCGACATCTCTCTTGCCTCCCCTGAACCCACTGAGTTTTAACAGACCCCCTAGAGTTCATTTGAGAATAAAATTCACATTTTAGTAGGCAATACCTCCATCACAATATGAATGGAAATGACAGGTTATGATGTGGCTGTGCTTGATTCATGCGATAAATCCCACCTCTTGTGTTTGTGCACATTCCACGTTCACAAATCAGTCTGAATAAACAATATAATGACATTAATGGGAAGATTTACACACTTAGATATAACAATTAGATATAATGGAAATGGCCTGACAATATGATCTGTGGGAGTTATTATTGAGTAATCAGCTTGGTGAAATTTAAAGTAAATATCCATGTCTGTGAGCAATGTTTATTGAGCTTTGACGACTGATGATCTGAAAAAGTTCACAAGTAAAATATATTGCTTAAATTGATAACCTTAGAGTTATTATTTTGGAATAAATGTAAAATGCTTAAAAACGCTAACTTGATGAGATTCATACATGGACTTAATAAACAGAATATTGATTGCATTGTTAATGTTAAAAAAATAAAAGAAATAAAAAATGTTGATAGTGTGAAGTAATGTTTATTGAATCAAGATAATGTGACTATAGGACATGATTTCACATTTGTGACCCTGGACCAGAAACCCAGTATTAATGGAATTTTTTGAAACTGTAGATTTATACACCATCTAAAAGCTTTTCAGTGATGTATGGTTTGTCAGGATAGGACAATATTTGGCCGAGATACAGCTATTTGAAAATCTGGAATCTGAGGTTACAAAAAAAATCTAAATATTGAGAAAACTGTCTTTAAAGTTGTCCAAATTAAGTTTTTAGCAAAGCATATTACTAATACAAAATTAGGTTTTGATATTGTCACGAATCAGGCCTCTGTGGCTCCCTCCTATCTCCACCAGAGGGAGCCGTCATTGGGACTCAGAACTCACTCACAAGCTCCATTTCCCATAACCTATTTCATAGCTGATCACCTGCACAGGTGATGGCCTATAAATAGGCCATTATCACATTCAGTTCTTCGCAAAGTCTTGTTTTGCCCTGCATACATTTCTGAGCGTTACTTTCCTGTGTTTGTTTTTCCTGTTGCTGACCTTGTTTGTTTCTCATTCCTGATCATCCTCTGCCTACCTACTGATCCACGCCTGTCTTTGGATTTACCCTTTGTTTGCTAGCTGCCTGCCTCTACCATTGCACGGACTCTGACCATTCTCTTGCCAAGCTTGCGTTACTCCTGTTTGTTGTCTGCCGACCCCTGCCTGCTGTACCCTGTTATTTATTAATAAAAGCTGCAAATGGATCCCCATGCCTTTGACTCATCGCTGCAGATATATTTACAGTAGCAAATTTACAAAATATCTTAAAATAAACGTCTTAGACAGCAGAATAAAAGTGTATTTAATAATACTGAATAAGAATATTTGGGATACATGAGACAAAAGAGGTTGGAAAACACCACCCTAAAATTTTCACCTGGCTTCTGACATTTACCTGGTTTCAGGACAGTACATGAAATACTGTCGATGTCTGAGGCAGAACAGGAAGAAGTAAAACACATCGGCCGGCTCTTATGTGTGCTTTGACATTCTGTAACCAGATCGGCTGTTTGTACAGGACTAACAACAGCCACGGGAATCAGGGTCCTGGGATTTAATTTACTGGGAATGTGTAGCATGGTAAAGAAGTGGGAAGAGAGTAAGAAAAAGGAAAAGAGAACAAAGGAAAGAAATTGAGCGGCTAAAACAAGATTTAAGCAGAAGATGTATAGCAGAGGTCTATATAACTATATAGTTATTCAGTGTCTTTTTTTTCTGTAGAGGGATATTATGTTTTATGATAAACTGTTATTCCAACCTTTGCTGGTATTAATCATGTTTTACAATATTCACCAGTTTATTATTTACACCAGTGATTTTACGGTTGTGCATGTTTTTTAAGAGCGGCAGTTACACTGGTTTCCCCTCAGAATTATTACTATAATAAATATTGTGATACAACCATAAATATAATGATGTATTATTAACCATGTAAATGAGCACTCAACAATAATCGCAACCATGATACATTTACAATGTAGGAAAATTGTCTGATAACGAGGGGGCTACTGAAATAAAGCAAGTAGCTTATTTATTTAGCTGGCAGTGTAATTATAATATGGAGCTTCTATTAGGCTACTGATATGAGTCTTTTTCTCATGTGGCTCATTTTAAATAATTCTTTGCCTTTGATGTTGACTTTTTGGTCGTATCTGATTGTCCAGTCGTCCTGTATTAAGATCTGTGTAACTTTCTGTCGTTCTTGTAGTCCTGCTGTGTTGTAGCAGCTCACGGTGTGCTTAGTCTTTGTCTTTGAAACACTGATGACAGTTGGCTGTGTATATACGCAGACAGGTTCAATTTAGACTGTCCCATCCACTTGTTCAGGCCAAGATTCGACCCTCACTTATCCGCGGATGGCGGCAGTCTCTCCCTTACTCCAAACACGGTATCGATTCAATCTCAAAGCACGCAATTAAGGCTACATCGGCGATATGGGCAAAGTGTCAGCCTCGATGAGGCCCAGTGCATGTCAACATGAGGGCCTTTTCAACTACCCTCTAATGTACCTTTCAAAAGAACTGTGAAATATAAAAGAAAGGCTGAGGGAGAAAAGGCAAAGAAAAAGACAGATAAATGAGCTCCTTGAGTGGAAGAGAGAGAAGGGGAGGCCAGTAGGCTGAGAAAAGATGGTGTTGCACATCAATTGAGAGCAAATTGTCCAGAAAGGAGGACAGAAATGCATCAATCTTTTTCCTACAGGCCTCCACAGGAGAGCTTTAGCCGGTTTGGGAAACACTTTCCAAGGTCTTTCTAGCCGATTCCAAGAACCATTATAGAGTTGGACTTACAGAAGGTGCCTATTTCACACTTGATCTGACATTTCTTTCATAGTTTGTATTTAAGTGCAGATTTGTTTGGGGTGAATCGTAATAGTCTGACTGGCTTGTACTCTGCTTCTCATTATTTGAGATCATTATTGGGACACTGGAAGAAATTTGGTCACTTTGGTTGTTTTGGCTTTCTTGGGTACAGAGTTAGCCCATCACATTTATAATTGTTCCACTAAATCATAATTAATGCTTTTCATAGTTATTGCCAAATTGTATTGCAGGTGAAGTGGGGAAGTTTAGACGTCATTTGGCAGTCGGATAATACACACTAGTATAATATTCAGTGATTTGTTACATACTCATTTTAACAATAACAGTTGATGCTCTGTGGAAGGAGCTTCATAATTCAGGTGTGCATTGTTTAACTAGAAAAGGGGTAAAGTGAAGATGTATAAAGGTTACAGTAAAACAGAATGCAGGTGGCTGGTTTGAAACTTATAGCTGCTATGTGATTCTAAACCCATGATCAAAACTGACCCTACATACGTTTTTTTTATGTTCAGCTAACATGACCATAACTCAGAAATATGTCAACATAGGTTAAAAGAAAAAAAAGGCTGCCAGCGGGAGAAACGGCAAAACAAAAATATTCTTCGTAAATATTACATGCCGGTACAAGTCAATGCTAGTGCAGGTGTGAGCTCAAGATGATAGACAGTGATATTACAGACATTTGTCTGGTAAAACGTAGTTTAATCAAACTGAACAACCTAACAAGATGATTCATACCCTAAATGTGTCTGAGATTTTCTGTCAGCTGTTTAGAATAAGATTTTTTTTAGTCGACTCTGTTTAACAGTTGAAGTTATTTTCCATCCAAACTAGGCTGAATCCAGTTGCTCGTTTGCTTTTGGATTCAGACTATATATACCAAAGTTCAAAGACATTCAAAACAGATAATGGCATTAATTTACCCTGCTCCAAGCTTATTTGTTTGAAATGCCATCTGTAGATGTCATTTCATTCTCCATTTAATTTCTATAGGCTGTCAATAAATAAAAAAAAAAAAGTAAAAATATTTATGTGTGAGTACACTCTAAGAAATTCTAGTATAAATAATAAAAACATATAGTAATGTGTAATTTGCACTTAAACTGATCATTGTGATACCTGAACTGTCATAATGTCATAAATGTCATCATAAGAATGTGTTCTCAAAAAAGCTGAATGTTTTATTGTAGCTACATATCATGGTAGATAAAAGTAACAGATGAGATACATTTGTGAGATTTAAAAGCTATGTTGTTTATTTCAGTGAAAATTGCTTATACAGTGGTGGCCAAAAATTATTAGACTAGTATTTTCACCATCCAAAAAAATGGTTTTAAGTCAGTTATTTCTATCTTTTGCTGTGTGTCAAACATATCAGCTTACATTTCCAAACATTAATTTTGCCATTAACTGTAATAATCCAGTGAGATTTTTGTTTGCACAAGGAGTCTAACAACAGCCAGTGCTCCACACAGAGATCTGATCTCATCATCATCCATTCTGTCTGGAATGACATCAAGAAACAGAACAAACTGAAACAGACTAAATCCAGAACTGTTACAACATCTCCAAAATGCTTCAAGAAATCTACCTGCAAAGCTACAGTACTGTTTAAAGTTTTAGGCAATAAATAATGTCATAAATAGATTTTCTTCATTACTTAACATATTATAACTAAATTAAATCAACTGCCCTAGTTGCACTTGCGCATAGTTTTTTAGGTTTGCAGGTAGGTCTCTTGAATTATTTGATTTATTTGGATTAAGTCTGTCTCAGTTTGTTCTGTTTCTTCATGTCATTCCAAACAGACTGGATGATGATGAGATCTGGCTGTTGTCAGACTCCTTGCAGACTCCTGCAAACAACATCTCACTGGATTATTACAATTAATGAAACCCATTTTTTAGCTTGTGAAAACACTATTGTTCTAATAATTTTGGTCACCACTGTATTAAATATTGTATGGCTTCATAACACTGAACATTCTGCTAAACGTCTTTTCATGGGTAAAAAAAAAAAATGGTTTGAAACGCTGTGAGAGCTTTGTCATTTTTGCATTAAATATTATTTTAATGTTAGAATGCTTTTGAGAAAGAACCAAAATGTGTCTGGATAAAAAGCGTCTGCTTTACAAGTGAACAAAGGATAAAAATGAACAACACGGTTTATTTATCCTTTCTGACTCATTCTCTCATAGAATAGAAGGCACAGAGATAAGAGTTTGGACAGCAGAAAATACATTTGTATGAATAGCCGTAGTGAAAATGTGTTTGCTATGGGCCATCAGAAATTCCCTGCCACAAAACTCTCTTCGCTTTCACTTTCTACCTATCCCTCTCTCTCATGCTCTCGCTCTCTCTGTTGGCAGCAGCGTTGGCAGGAGTTATTACTGTGAGAAATGATGGGGCGGGTGCTGCCAGACCCTCTTGTTCACTCAGAAGTCTCCTACAATTGCACATGAACACAGTTTTGTGCCTGAGCACTCTCAAACCCACTCACATTCATGTTCCACACACACATACCTGCTTAACCCACACCTGCCTGGACACCACATGGCCTCTCGACCTCTCATGGTCTCACTCTATTTCTCTTTCTCTCTCCGGACTGGGGTCTGTTCACCTGCAGGTGTCAGTGTGATTGCCTGCAGAGGGGAGGAAAAGCTTGACCTTTCCTCTCTCATTCTTTCTGTGTCCCTCCTTGCACTCTTTCTCTCCATCTCTCATGCAGCACAGAGGAGCGTAGAGGGAAACTGCCAGACAAAGGCGGAAAGCATTCAGCTCATGCCTCTAAATTATGATAAATTAGCCCTCTCTGGAGAGAACACAGGATAAAAGAATGAAAAAGTAAAAAGCAGAAAGTAAAATCGACTTTGACAACTTCTGTCTTTGCAAGTGAATAAAAAACAGTGTGTTTAGAGAGGTGGGCGCAGCCTTCTGGCAAATGGTGACCCTTTCTTTCCTCTTTCCTTGTCTTCATTCCATAAAAGGTGAGAAAAATGTGCAGCCTTTATATAAAATGATAGTTGGCCATTTTGCCGAACTCATTGCTCTATGGTGAAATGAAAGGCTTAGCGCTGACTAATCGAGGTAAAGCGCTTTTCTTTTCTCCAGTACTTAACCTGAATTACACGCTTCTTTAAAGCGTTCACTCTGAATGAGCAGAGATGGACAAGTCACAGAGAAACACTGTATGTCAGTACAAAGAGTCCTACCTCCTGTTGTTTAGTCCTGACAGGACTCTCGTTACTTGATGAAAATTATTCAGCCTCATTTAGAGATAATTTTGGCCTAATACAGCCGGAGGTATGAATGTTTAGAAAAGCTGATTACAAAGTAATTTTACTTGTCAATTTTTGAATGCAGAGACAACTGTTGGTAAGGTTTGACATCCTAAAAAGTAAAAACACTGTGACAGTGAGCTTGAACCTTCTGTAATAGTGTCATACGAGTCTCTTGGTTGTCCTCGATGTGAAAATATGCATCTCAAAACCATACAGTCATTGTTAGAAAGGGTTCAAATACACAAAAATGCTGAAAAACCAAAGAATTTGTGGGACCTGAAGAATTTTTCTGAAGAACAGTAAGCAGTTTAACTGTTCAGGACAAACAAGTGACTCATGACAGCTATCATTAAACAACAACAACAAAAAAACAGCTGTGGATTATTCAGGTGACAACACAATATTAAGAATCAAGCATATATAAACTTTTGAACAGGGTCATTTTTTTTATAAATATCTTATTCAGGTTTATAACCCTTATATTCATGACCCCGTTTATTGTGGTAATATAATTAACATTTTGCATATTCTGCAAGGTGTATGTAAACTTTTGACCTCAACTGCATCTCTATCATTTACATGATTTATATAATGTTATTCATAATTGATTATGGAACGACAAGAAACAAGAACGGGCCCCTTTCTATGTGCTGAATGAGATTCAGTTAGTTTATGAAGACATGTACCAGAAAGTCCAACCAACTCTACTCAGTCCACACACAAACGCTATGCATGTGTGATATAGTTAGTCTTCAAACGCAGTTGTTCATTCAAAATATTTATTCAAAACACAATGTATTTTATGTATGAAGAGAGCATTATGTCATATTTACAGCATATGAGAATGTGGAGAACAGGACTCCTGTCATCTGTGTCCAGCTCCACATCTGGGGTCATTTTCAGGTTCATCCAGATGGTGCTCCTCTCTGGGCCGCATTGGCCCTCGGGGGCCCAGCCAGAGTACAGGAGCGAAGGGTCGTCATCAAATCTGCTGTATCCTCCTCTATTCTCTCCACCTCAGACAGATCCAGCTGTGATTAACGGGCAGAGCCCTGTCCCTCATCCATCTTGTTCTTGCTTCCCTTCCTTCTGTTTTATGGCTCTGTGTCTCACCCTTTCCTCTCCCTGACACAGGACACTTATTTCTTTCACTCACTGTTCTGTGCCTGAAGAGGGGGAAAAAAAAAGTGTGACAGAGAGATCTGTTCCATTTCAGTTTCACTTATATTTAATTTAAGCAATATTGCTCAAGCAGGAGTATCATTGTTAAATATCACAGCTCAGATTTAACCGTAGACCAACAGCAAGATTGTGAGTTTGATCTGCTTTTATAGTTCAATAAACAAGACGTCAACATTGGGTACTTACACACGGGGTGGATCTGTTATGCTTTCTGGTTGCGTAGCTGCCAGTGGCACAGAAAATATTGTGCAGGTAGAGGGAAAAATGATTTCTGCTCAATAAAGCCGAGAAGCTACATAATGTCTCATAGTAAGTGAAGAAAATAAAGCAATAAGTGGCTCACTTCAACTAAAATCTAAATGAGTGATTAGAGTATTTGAATGGGCTATATAATCAGTGTTGCCAAGCCTGCGGTTTTCCACGAAATTGGGCTACTTTAACACTGTTGCCGCGGGTTGATGTTCATGTCCACGGGTTAAAGCGACCCCAATAACACAATATTTAGCCCCTAGAATACAAATTTTTACTAGGGGGACCCTGCCAAAAAAACATTTATTTTACCCCCTGGAACATGATTGGGTTTTGTTGTGAAAACCTGGCAACCCTGTATATAGTGCTCATGGTAAAAATGTTGGAAACTAAACCGGACTGGAAACATGTCTACAGAAAGATCAGAAAGCTGGCTACAATGCAAAATGCCTTTGGAGTCTATGAGGTCTGCTTGAGGTGGTTTTACTGCAATAAGTACTGATTTATTGATTGATTGATTGATTTTTATCACCCAATAGCTCACCCAAACATGAAAATTATCCCATGATTTACTCACCCTCTTGCCGTTCTAGGTGTATGTGACTTTCTTCTTTCAGATGACTGCAGCTGGAGTACTCTAATTTGAAGCAAAATAACCCCCCTTTATTAACCCCCCGAAGCCGTGCGGAGCACTTTTTATAACAGATCTATGCACTTTATTTTGCTTCAAAATCTCAACCACTATTCACCGGCATTATAAAGGACATTTTTTATATTTATATAACTCTGATTGTATTTGTTTGACAGAAGAAAGTCATATACACCTAGGATGGCTTGAGGGTGAGTAAATCATGGGCTAATTTTCATTTTTTTCTCTATTTCAGTTCATTAAAATGGACAGCCTGGTTCTTGGATCAGCAGGTTTAAGTCTTAGGGGGTCTGGTCTTCTATGCATTTCCAACTAAATTAGATATTTCCTTGACTTGATTTCTTAATGTATAGTATGTACTCTAGCAGTGGGGTAGGTGATAGACTGCAGCTACATCTGTGCGTGATTGAAGATGTTTGGAATGAGAAAATGTCCAAACTCTCTATGACTCAGACAGATTCATTCATGTCCACCTTCAACAGATGCACACACAATCTGTCTCTCCATCCCACAGTTCTCTCTTTCTCGCTGCCTTTATAATTACATAGATATGTTTTGTTGATTATACAACTCCATATATATATATATAATTTTATTTGGATTTCTTTTGTACATACAGGCAGAAATAATGACATTAAAAGTGTGCAGTACTCTTGAAACTGCTATATCGCAATGCTTTGCAGCAACCCATAATATTTCATTACCGTAGCTCATGAGTTTAGAGTGTCTAGGGTGAGTTTAACATTTATAATCAAAACAATGAGAAAGAGCTGCGGAAAAGAAGAAAATAAATATGCCAGCAAATGTTCATTAAATCTGCAACAGTTCAAATTTAAATTGCCTGTCATAAAGACTAGATAGGTAAAGAAAGGGAGAAATTGAATGGAGGCTCAAGTGAAGGAAATTAAAGTTTGTAGTCATACTCAATTCAGTCATATTTTTCAGTCTTATTTTTCAGGCACGATATGTAAGATTTTTTTTATTAAAATATCCAAAAACCTCTAGAACAGTGTTGTATAGTTTGCTGACTTGTGTACTTATATTACCCCAAATGGTTCGAAGAATGTTTAAATCCAGAGAAATAAGCTATTTTAATTAGTGTAATAGACCGTGTCATTGCGTCACCTGCATATGATGTCATACACCCTTGATTTTTCCGTTTTATTTTGTAGAAAACATGGAAACCCCAAAGACACTTTAATATATTATGTGTTTTATTAGACAGGTGACGAACATACAGATTAGCATTATAACATAACTTTCAACACACTCAAATGTAACTAGTATGATAAAACAGAACTGCTTTTCCTACATACGCGTGACTGGAAGAAGCGGAAAACGGTCGAGTGCGGCATAATAACAGCTCCGCTGCTTTCGAGCCATGTATCGTGCACATCCTTCATTAGCAATCACTCCAGCATCCTCGTTTCACCTCGACGCAGGGCCATCGCTAGTGGGGTGAAAGGTGGTGATGATTATAGGGGCCAACGATGGAGGGGGGGCCCCCGGCGATCTCTGGCGGAGATCACTGACTGGCTGAGGTCGGCCTAAAAAGACGCCTTGCCAGTTTCAATATTCAAAACAGTTTAAAGCATTCAAACACAAGATACGGATGCTGTCGGTATCCTTAATGTTGATCTAAGAAAATGAATGAAAGAAAATGAATGACTGCTCTTGACTGAATTACTTTGTAGTTTTAACAAGAATTAATCTATATTTAATTTATACAGTGAAGACTATGCAGTGCAGTTTTACATTTAATTATACTGTTTTTGTATCTGGACACCTACAAACTTGAAAAACGTAATCATTGTGTAAATAGCGCAAATAAATAAATAGAATAAACATACAAATTAAAACATTTCAAACAGGGCCCACGAGTACAACCTGCACCGGGGCCCTGCGAACCCCAGCTACGGCCCTGCTTCCATGACTTTCAGCTCAACCCTGCCTCCTACTACAGTGACCTTAATAAGTCTTTAATGCATTAGCTCATCCATGACTTCTGCCTGAATCCCGACAGATTGCATCGGCTGTGGGGATGAAGACAACAACTCCCATTATTCCACACTCAAACTACGCCTTTGTTTCTTTATTTGTTTTGAATATGTGCCCTCTAGCAGCGAAAACTTACATATTGTGCCTTTAATTCTTTAAAAAGCTTTGTGCTTTGTTACTTTTGATATGAAACAAATTCTCATTATGTTCAATTTTTTTTTTTTTTTTTTACAGAATTCAAAGAATAAATACTATTTTGCCGCTGTTTAATGTGGAGTGACAGATCGCTGTGGTGTCTCAGTTTAAGAGAAGCGGCAGCACAAAGCAGACGTGAAATGACCATCTCCTCCACTTTAATACCAGCTACAGTACAAAATAAACATGAATAAGCATCCAAGGGTATGTTAAAATAAAGAGTACAACTTACCCAAATCTGTATCCTGTCTCATGTAATCGCTTAATCAGTGTTTCAACAGTGGAAAGACATAAATATAACAACTTGCAAACAGTGTCACTTAACGTCACATTTACCTCAGAAAAAAAAAAAAAAAAAACATGTTGTGACCATAAGTTCTTTATGAAAAAATAACTCTAGAGAGGAGCTTTTTCCTAAATATATGCACCATATAACATATCCATTAGAATTTTTACTGTTCTTGAATGTTTAATTTATTTAAATAAATCTGTGAGGTTTTTTTGACAGCCATTTAAATGTTATATTTCAAAAAATGATTTGCAGTAGAATTGTATTTCTGCAATTGTAACTTCATTATTATATAAACTTCATTGAGTGTAATTTAAGCATTTGTATACAAATCAGCTCATTTTAACCTTCAATATTATACTAATAGTATATTTCACAGCATTTTCTCCCCTGAGAAAATTTGCCGTGTACTGTGCCTGATATATAACCAAACTCGAGTCAATATCGAATTGAAATGTAAATTGTTCTACTATATATGTTGTTCGAAACATTACCTCAAGCCATTGACGTGTGCCAATTGAATTTTCAGCATGTGTTGTTGACGATCTGTTTGTGTGTCTATCGCAGCTCTGTTTTTGCTCACAGATCTCTCACATACAGGACATGCTCAGCCTTGTCATTCTGTCAATAACAAATCCAACCAGGAGAGTTTCTATGGTAACCGTAGCATGACATGCACAAGGCGATACAGCCGAGCCATTGGATTCTGGAAAGAGTCGTGAAACTTGCCCACCATCAAAGGTCTGTTCACTCTATTTCTCTCTCTCAGAGCTTTAAGGCCAGTTATTACTGACCCAAGACACACACACACTTAAACATCAACTCTGTTCTCTGAAAGAGAAAATACAGAAGAATAGGCAGAATTTAACAGAGAGACTGCAGGAGAGGAAAATGAAAGTTTTCATTAAGAAGGCATCCCTTTAATATCCCGGTGCTTTCTTCATAATCCATGTCTTTCATCTGTTGAATGCATTTAAAGAGGGTTTATCTGCTCTTTGCATTTAGCAATTAATTAGTAGAGAGGAACATCATAAGACACAGAGCGAGAGAGCGAAAACAAGCAAAAAAGCTCTGCCGTCCTTTGTTTGCAGCTCAGCTGGGGTAACTCAGAGAGCTCTAAAGAACCTTTCAAATTTCCCTTCTCATCTCCCATACAGAGAGAATGGCATTACCCATCATTCCTAGTCTTCCTACCACCGTCTCATGCCAAAGCAACATAAATAAAAGCCAGTCCAATGTTAAAAGAATAGTTCCCCCAAACATGAACATTCTGTTCTCTTATTCACTCTCATGTCGTTCTAAATGCAATTTTTCGCATTTGAGTGTGAACAGGACCTGTTACTCATGAATAAACTGAATGTGTATCTCATTTATGAATGAAATAAACAAATTAGCCATCTTGTTTGTGAACGAGGATCTGCTGATTGACTGGATGAAAGTAGATGCATTACTGTTAAAATTTGTATTTTATTATTTTCTTTTATAAAGCAATAATAATAAAATGTTTATTTTATTATCATTGTCATTCAAAACAGAATCACAGAATAAATTATAAATGTGTACATGTGACTCAAAACTACGGTGAAACAAATGCTTAAACACTGCACTGAAGTATCTTGGTAAATTTGCAGATACACAAATTCTAATAAAGCTAGGTTTGTTTTGTCATGAACATTTCAGTGCTTTTTAACAAATCATTGATTCGATAAATCACTCCTGCATAATTTCACTGAACAAATCAGAGACCAAATCTGAACAACTCAAAATCCCCAATACTAATGAGAGCAACCACTGAGGGGAAAAGTTAAATGACTTAAATTTCTGTTTTCGTTTTTTTAGCGAAGTACTCCTTTAACCTTCTTTGAATGCACCGATTACAGTTGAAAATGTCAACCAAATGTCAAATATCTTTTATGTTGCTCTTTGGAAAACAACTGAGGTTTGAACAACTTTGACTTTTATCATGAACAAGCACTGTGGCATGTTAGCATAAAAGCAGCATTATTATACCTTCTCCTGCTAAATTGCTAGTTCGGATGCAGTAATCTTGTTTGTCTTTCCGTTCTTTGCAGCAGTTTTGTCGTCCTGAAGACATTACACTCAGCTTGTACTAATGTACGGCATTAACAGCATGTCTCTGGTAAGATCTGAGGGTAAATGCAGGACAAAATCGTGACTTGCAACTCTTTGACAGCACCATACATTAGCATTTCTGCCCATAAAATGTCCCAGTGCTCTTAAACGTGTCATCCCACTTATGTGGGAGCATACTTTCAAAAAGGGTACTTATTACAAAAATAAAATACTTTAAAACATATATATTTAAGTACAAATGGAATGGAAAGTTTTCAAACACTCAAGTGCATGTTATTTACAATTAAATAAAAAAATATGTTACAGTTTAAATGCAATTAGTTGAACTTAAAGTCCCCATGAAATCAAAATTGAAGGTTTTTGGCTTTTAGTATAGCCTTAAGGCTATCTATAAGCTAGTGTGCTCCAAAACAATGACAACATGTGCATATACAATATATAAGCATTCAAAACTTCTGCCAATATGGATCAACAATTTTGATGACATCAACCTGCACGTCAGCTTCTCGTCAAACTTTCTGTCCAATCAAATGCTCTCTAGAATCTGAAGCGTCCCACCCCCTACACCCGTGCTTTTCAAACCTGTCCTGTCCTTTGTATGTCTCCCTTTTTAGACACACCCAAATCAGGTCTTGGAGTCTCTACTAATGAGCTGATGATTTGAGTCAGGTGTGTTAGATGAGGGAAACATGCAAAATGTGCAGGATAGGGGTGCCTCCAGGACAGGTTTGAAAACCACTGCCCTACACTATAAATAGACTTTGAAGTTGTTGCTGGAATTGGTCTCTTAATCACAGAATTATTATTTTCTGTAAGGTGAATGGCACGTAATGCATTATATAGGGGACAGAAAATAATTCAGATGGTGTAAATATGCTTTAGATTGGGGATAAAGAAGTCTGGTTTCGAGTCTGCTCTGGTCCAAAGACATGAGGAGCAAACCGGCACAGACCATAAAATGCATTGGATCCATTTGAATTCTATACAGAATGCTATATATTATTGTGATATGGATGAGATTGTAGCTGCCATCTGCTGTCAAATGCGGCTTTACCGAGTTAAACTTCTCTGTCACCCTCCCCTCCTTTCCTGTTTCAGTTGAAATTATGTCAACAAATATAATAATGCAGTGTTTCGAAAGCACTTAAGAGGACATTTATAAGGTATTTTGTCCCATTCAAATAGGCAAAAAGTGGCCTTTTCATTTTATTGATTTTATAATATCTGTGAGTATTTAGTCATAAGTACACATTCAATACAATTAAGCACTCTTTTTCACAAGGACAGTCACAGTTCTCAGTATTTACAAGGTGCATTTCAGTTTGCATATCATCATATTTAGCATACAAGATTAGGACAGTCACTTGGATGGTATGCTAATGGATTCTTTTGTACGGTATCCATGCATACTTTTAACTAGATGGTAATGCTTATATGCAAACACAAACTGTCTGAAGGAGTGATTTTCTTTATATGTGAATTGGAATTCAGCCTCAGACTCTAGTTGTGTGAGAGAGAGACAAAAAACAGAATGTGAGTTAATGTGCGCAGTCACCTGAGGCCTGACGGAGGACAGGTAATTTCAGGCTAGTGATTACAGCAGCCTGACTCTGATAAAGTGAGTGTTGTTTTACGCCAGCGCTATCAGAGAAAGCCTTACCGTTGTTTCAGTATACCACAGCGGAGAAATTAGAGCCCCGAATCGGCCCCTATCTGCATGCATGCAAAATAACGACCACACAATAGGAGACCTGTAGTAAAATACTGACCCAGGTTAGAATATATATACATGGGAATTGTTTACTAGGGAAAAACAACAGATAAACAAGACAGCTAGAGACTCAAGCTGTGGAAAAACAATGAAGATAAATGCATGCTTGCTACCTTGGGTGGTTTGAATGGGTTTCAGACTAACAACTATGCACCAGCAATCATGGGTATATGGTGTTTCTTACCATTTTTAATTACTTCCTGTTTTTCCCCTATGTCTTGGTCTCACTTCCTGATCTGGAAACAGATTTACTTTTGTGTCACAAACTACCGAGGAAAACTCATAACTTTCATGGACTGAATTCTGGGATGGGAGCCTATCCAGGGAAATAAACAGTCATTTAATAGCAAAAAACCTGTGGCTTACCTCCTGCTGCTGTTTCATTAACTTCAAGGCTAAAGTCTAAAAACAATGAACGCTGTGTGCGTGTGCGTGTGTGCGCTGGAGACACAGAGAGAAAAAGAGTGAAACAGTGAAGTTCAACTGGATCTCTGATAAAAGTAAATAGCCAAGGGCATCTCTGGGTAGAGATTAAAACATCAAAACTATAAACACTTTCCCTATCTCTCTTTAACATATTTCTGCTTCAAAACATGAAATGTTACATATTTTCTTCAAACACACAGATGTAACTGATATGGCAACATTTATCCTGTCAATTTCATTATTTTGTAGTGGAAAGACCAAGGCCAGTGCTTGGGGACATTCCTACAGGGGTTATATACAGTATCAGTAACTATAATTTTTGAGTCCAGTTATATAATTGATTTTTCCTTATTCCTTATTTCCTTATTCCTTGATTACTGAAGTTTTTTTTTTTTTTTTTGTGAATGCTGTGCTCCAGTGGCATGCAGTGGTATTCTGAAATGAGGAAGCAAGCTGATTACTCACTAAAAACTTCCACAGATCATGTTTTCAGGCCATTTCAAGTCTTATTTTGACATAACAAAATGGTTATATCCAAGTGTGCGAGTTCTTTGCTTACTTTTTTAATTAGTCATCCTATTAACTTCAATTTATTGTTAAATCAGACTGATTTGCACAAAAGGTGGGATTTATTGCATGAACTAATCACAGCTGAACATAACTAGTCATATCCAATCATATCATGATGGAGGCATTGCATCCTCTCACGTGACTTTCCCTCATTCATTCACAATTACCCCCCACCAAACCCACTGCATGCTTTAATGGGGTCTGTTAAACCTCAATGGGCTCAGGGGATGCAAGAGAGATCCGGACTCCCGCTGTATCACTGTTGGACAATATTTCTTTAAAAAAATGGTGATTTACACACTTTTTTAATGTTATATGTTGTCATATTGTTGTTGTTTTATGTTTGTATTACATTTTTTTTCTGCCTGATATATATTCACTTCATGCAGCACAATAATATTTATTAATATTAGAATGTTCCTATTATTTTTTTACTTTATTCCAGTGAATATGTCTCTGATTTTCTAATCAGAAAGCAAATGGCTAATTAAAAAAAGCTGTAAGATGCTTAAAGCAATTGAGCATTTTGTTATTGACAGAGGTGTGTACTGATTTAATGGACTTATGGGTTTAAAAAATGTGTGTATTCTGGTTTCAGGTCTAATGCTGCTTTCCATTTGGAAAGGACATACAAACTGTTCCAGTAATTCAAGTGGCTAAATAAACAATGGTTAATTAAAAATTATGCTGATGGAAAGTTCTCATAGCGATCGGAGTACCAACATGTGTGTGTTTTTGTTTGTGTATGTGTGGGTGTGTGAGAAAGGGGAAAAGGGTAAGGGGGTGAATATTTGTGGGTGACAGCTATTCAAGTGGGAGTGCTTAGGAAAAGGGCATTTCGGCAATAGACACGCAGGTGTGCATCCGCTCCCACCCTTGCCTGCTAACACATCAGACGGACATGCTCTGATGGGCTCTTAAGGGGCCGATACATCAGACAAAACACAACATGGCTCAGGAAGAGTTCAACATTCTAGAAACCTCCAGAGTCATCTAGAGCACTACTATGCTGTGATCAAAACATCTCACTGAATGCATCTTTGATTTGATTATTAATATTCAGCGTTCAGAGGGCTTATGCTGTATGTACATTTGAGCAGGTTTTGTCACGCAGATGGAGCACTGAGACTAAAGTGTTGACAGTGTGTTGTGCATTGTTGTCGAAAAGCGTGCAGCACACCAAATCGCATTTGTAAAACAGGACCTACCGCAGACAGGACGATGTGCATTTAACCTGTCTCCCTAAGACATCTCTTCTAAAAGCCAACCCAGTTCACACCTGCAACTAATCACAAGCACATATGCACACAATCCCACAGTTCAGTGCTGATTGGAGGGTGTGTAGCTGTCAAATTGGATGTCTGTGAAGCTCTCAGCACCTGCTGTGTGTGCCTGGGGTTCACTGGGACAAAATGAGACACAGATAGCTTACATTAACATAAATAAACATAATGCAAGTACATTTACATTCATTTATCACTTGTCTGTGCTTCATTAGCTATTACAGACATAGTTGTTTAAACTTGAAATTCTGTAAATAAGTTAAAGACCTGTTCTTGAGGATGAGGATGTTAAATACGCTCCACAGGTATCTAGCGCACTAGGCCTACTAAAATAAATGTACAACAAGCAAAATAATTAGCAGCTTTGATTTCCCTTTAATCTTGAGCAGGTATTTACAGTTTAGAACTATGGATTTTATAAGCGTTATTAATATATAAAAATTAATATAGCTATTAGTGCTGGGCGATATTCAAACGGTAATAATACAATTCAAAAGTTTGAATTGCGGACATGGTATGAATTTTTAAACAACTGGCATACAGAATATTTCCCAAGTGATGTTTAACAGAGCAAGAGAATGTTTTCACATTATTTCCTATTATTTTTTTCTTCTAGAGAAAGTCTGATTTTGCCCCCTTAAGAAATTATTAGTTTGATTAGCTATAGAAAAAAACACTGTTGTCCAATGACTTGCCAAACTGACCTAATTTCCCTGATTAACCTAATTAACATAGTTAAGCCTTTAAATTGCTCTTTAAGCTGAGGATTAGTATCTTGCGAAACAACTAGTAAAATAATATGCACTGCCATCATGGCAAAGACAAAAGAAATTCGTTTGGACTTGAGAGAAAGAATTGTTTATGCTCATAAAGATGGAGGATACACTCATTTATCAAAGCAAGAATTCAAGTGTCAAGAATTGCAGTGAGATGCATTATAAAGAAGTTTAAAGAGACAAACACAGTGGAGAACAAGACGGGCAGGCGCAGGAAGCGAAAGATTTCAAAAACTTTGGAAAGAAAACTAGTGAGAGAGGTTTCTAAAGACCCAAGAACAACTGCCAAGACACTAGTGAATGACCTAGCCAAGTCTGGAATTGATGTCTCAATGAAGACAGTCACTAGAGCCCTGCACAGGAATGAACTGCAAGGTTGCTGACCAACCTCACAGAGGTTGCTTAGAGACTCCACTTCTGAAGAAGAGACACCTCCAAGCTAGAATGAAGTTTGCTAAGGACAACCTGGGGGAATGTGATGCATCCTGGAAACGTGTCCTTTGGTCAGATGAGACAAAACTAGAGCTTTTTGGCCATAGAAATGTTGCCTATGTTTGGAGAAAGAAGGGAGAGGCATTCAACCCCAAGAACACTGTTCCCACAGTGAAACATGGTGGTGGGAGTATAATGCTGTGGGGATGTTTTTAGTGCGTTTGGAACTGGGAATCTCGTCAGGGTTGAAGGAAACATGAAAAAGGAAGAATATATAAAGATTTTGAAAGACAACCTCAGACAGTCGACAAGAAAACTTGGTTTGGGTCGACATTTTGTTTTCCAGCATGATAAAGACGCAAAGCATACCTCACTTCTGGTGAAGAAATACCTCCAAATGAGCAAAGTGAGTATACTTGACTGGCCTGCACAAAGCCCAGACTTGAATCCAATAGAAAATCTGTGGGGCACACTAAAGTCCAGAGTTTGTGCCAGAAGACCAACAAATCTGGAGGAGCTTGAGAGATTGGCTAAGGAAGAATGGGCTTTCATTCCTCAGGAGACATGCTTGAAACTTGTTGAGAACTACAGCAAACAGCTAAAGGCTGTTATCAAGCAAAAGGGATACACTATTGACTATTAACATCAGAGGGCTAATAATTTTGACCAGTAGACTTTTTAAAATTCTTGGTTATACATTTATTTCTATTTATATTACAAACCCTAAAAGCTTCCTGAATAAAGTATTATGTTTAAAAATGTTGTGTTGATAAAACTGTCTTTCTGTTAAACAACACTTATTTTAAAAATAACGAAATATGTTATAAGGGGCTAATAATTTTGTCTTCAACTGTACAGGTACAAGTGTCTAAGCAATGTAGACAGTGTTGTGAATGGAGAGGCAATCCCTGTTAACTGCAAACACTTCTGACTAATGGTTGGAAAACTTTTAGAACTATTAATAACACACAACTAATTATTTAACTGGGCACATAAACCATCTGTAAACAGAGGCCAGAAACGCTTAAGACGAAAGCAAAGAGGACAAAATACAGAGCAGACTCATGTCAAGTCCTAAATATTGAATGGAGGGTTTGCACTTACTTCATAATTTGGTCAGTTACCTGGATGTGCGGCCATACTGGCTATACTTAGATGTAAACAGCGGCATGGATTGCTTGGTTAATGTACAACTGAATACATTGTTCTGCTAATTTATGCTGTCTAAACCATGAAAAATGTGTGGAAGCTCCTAAATGCATATAGAAAAGGACTTAGTAAGCAGGAAAGGTTGCAATATTTTGGTAAACTAAAGATAATAAGTGGTAAAGATATGTACAAGCAGTATTAATTAAGATATTAAACTAATATTTCACCTACCTGACCGGAAATGATAAGAACAAACACAAATGCTGTTAAGATTCTTGCCCTGGAATTCCTGGTTCTGTTGGCTAACCACAAACGCCTTTTGTTCCTCAGACAGTTTTTTTGCACTCTTCTCCTTGATTTGTTATAAGTTTTGGCAGTCTAAAGTACTCCAAATGTTTTTTCCCGTCCCAACCAATTAGTACAGCCCAAAACATGACAATAATTGATCATTTTCAGCAGCAATAATCATCAAAAAATGTGAGTTTTGTTCAGTTCAGTGGCATTGTTTACGCTCAGTGCTGCCAATATGGCCGACTGATGACACGTTGTGAAAACACTCTTTGATTTGAATTATGGACACGTATTATGTATGATTTTTTATTTATTTTTTAATGACATACCAAGTGACTAAACAACGTAGACAGCATGCCGAATTGAGAGGTGATCCCTGTTAACTGCATACACGTCTGACTAACGGTTGTAAAACTTTTAGAACTATTAATAACACACAACTAATTTTTTAACTGGGCAAACTAACCATCTATAAATGGGTGTTAACGGAGGCCAGAGACGCTGTAGATGAACGCAAAGTCCTTTTATTAATTTATTTATTTTGCGGGTTCATATGAATCTCAAAAGGAAACTGTCTTCAGAAAAGTTTGGATGGTATTTTCTTTCCATCTTACCTCTGTATAATGCATATTAGTATTTAAAAGCTCAGCTGCTATGTTTAAAGCAGTAACCACGGAAATGCTGTATTGCTGGCTGTTCCATAAGCGCCACCTGCTGTGAGTGAGTGAATTTGCGTCTCATTCAGACTGCTGTTTCTGTTTCATGCAAATGTTTTAATTAGCATAATTTCACAAAGCTAAGGTCAGAACATTGTGTTGTTGCTTTAAATTTTGAAAGTATACAATCTAATTTATATCAAAAACTGCTCATGCCACACGCCGCATGTTGGATTGTGATTCAGATGCAGTGGTTCTGCAACTGCATGCATTCTGATACTTATAAAGGCACAGTCAAAGGAAAAAAAAAACATGATAAATCGTAATGTTTGCCATCTCACATAAACATTTACTGGAACATTGTTATTATATAATTTACATTTATTATATTATATAACATTATATGTTTATTATGTTTTTGTTTTTTTTTTCTAATTAAAATTTTAATAAGCCATTAAACTGTTATCTGACAAAACTTGAAAATAATTGCTGGCTTATCAGTGTCTGCAGGAATTTTTATATCAGTGCATCCCTAATTAAAACAAACTGAATTTGGTTCTGAGGGTAAATGGACTATTTAAAATACATAATCACTAGTACCAGGATCATTATTAACGCTATTTGAAAGTTTAGTATCAGGTAACGGTCTTCCCGGAGTGGGACATCAATCTGTCAAATAAATGTGTTCTTTGTTCCCTTTTACAGTAAGTTTGACAGAACTTATCAAAACATTTCCACAATTAGCCACCAATTCTTTCCTCAACAATATAATGAGACAATGATAAAAATCCATTCTACACTTATTTATTATTTTCTCTTTCTGTCTCTCTGTCACTCCTTCTTTTCCTCTGATTGTTTTTATAGTCAGTAAATTAATGGTTTTCTAGGTTGCTCTTTTTAATTGTAAACTGTAACGATGTGAAAATAAATGATCGTCCAGACTCTTTCCAAATCCAAACCAGCGCTCCAGCCCTCGAGACTAAGGCTCCCTGATACTCTTTTGAGTAATAATTGCTGTTATGGCAGATTGAAATATTTACCTTCCTGTGGCAGAGTCACAAAATAACAAATAAATAATAAACACAGTGAAATAGGAGACATACTAAAACACAGGGTGGTGGTGGGAAGGTGCTGTAGAAATCCCTCACAGCTTTGCATTTGCGTTTTTGGCTTCTTTCAGTGTGCTGAATAACCCAAAACGTCAACTGAGAGGTCTTCTTTCTTTCACAAGGAAAAAATAAGGTGGGGGTGGTGGGGTGAAAAAATTAGTTCAACACACAAAACAAGAGTGCATTTCATTTAGCTGTTAATTACTCTAATGGAGTCCTTTTGTTGGCTGCGGTGATGGCAGCATGTGGGGAAGAGAACGAATAGAAGAGAAGCAGAAGCTGCCATTGTGTTGCTTGAGCTCCAGGCTTAGAGAAGCAGGTCTGGTAATTAGTTTAGCCCTCTTCACTTCACCTCGCGCCAGGAGAGGGTCTTTAGTCAAGGAAAAAGCACTGCCTTCACGCAGTTCTCATGCCACTGGTGGGGGAGACTGCATTAAGTCCCCAGTGGTAAAAGGCAGGGTAGAAGCTATGGAATCAGTTCCAATCCCTTTGAGATGGGTTAGAAGGCAAGAAACTACCGCCACTCCTCAATACTGAGAACATGAAGGGGTTCATCAAAGAACTGTAAATTAGATGCTGCTAGAGGTGGGGAGAACTATTGTATTGCAACGAAAGAGAGGAAAACCTTCCAGAAACATTGAATGCAATTTTAAGTGGTGCACTGAGGGACATGAATCTGACTATGTGAGTGTCATCTTGCTGCAGAGACTATTCTTGTTAAAGATAGAGAAGATCTGGCCACAGAGAAAATTAAAACCAAGAACAGAGACATAAAGGAATTCCTTTACATTATAACGAGAAGAGGTGCCTGGGGAAGTTTCTGATATGTATCTGATCATTGTGAGCAGAATGTGCTGCTTAGATAAAAGGTCAGTGAGAATGTACTTTCTCAGGATCTAATGATTTCGCAAGACTTGTGGGAATGATGCACACAAGTCATATGGGCTGCTTTTATATTTGTATAAAGTTTACAATTTAGTTTTTCACAAAAGAAAACAACATACATATTTGAATGAGGGTGTGAAAGACAAACTTTTGAGGGTTAACATTGTTATTGTTCCTGCAGTCAGTATTACTTTTTATTTATTAATTTATTTTGAGACATTGTAAGAGAAACTGTTTGTGTTTTCTATCTTTTTGCAACTCAATAAATAACCATACTTACAAAAATATTATTTTACAGTTAGCATAATTTCACAAAGCTAAGGTCAGAACATTGTGTTGTTGCTTTAAATTTTGAAAGTATACAATCTAATTTATATCAAAAACTGCTCATGCCACATGCCGCATGTTGGATTGTGATTCAAATGCAGTGGTTCTGCAACTGCATGCATTCTGATACTTATAAAGGCACAGTCAAAGGGAAAAAAATAAATAAATAACCATACTTACAAAAATATTATTTTACTTCTTTTTTTCACAGCAGTTTTCAATATGAACTTACCTGCTAATATTGTAGCCTCGTTTTGTCTCATTTTAAGTATTAATAAAACAATGCTAGATACAGTAATGGCCAGTATTGGGCTCATTACTCAAAGCTATTTAATTTATAAGTTGTTACTAGTTACTCCTTCCAAAATTAATATTATTACTTATTACTTTCTAGCAACAGTACTTTGTTAGCACTACTAGTTGTATTACTTTTACTTAACACCCCACAAAAGTTGTACTGTAATTGTTTATCCCCTAAAATGTTACTAACAATATCTATTCTGCCTCATCATTTGACCAAAATTCACTGGCGACTAGATAGATAGATAGATAGATAGATGCGACTCAGAAGTCAATGGGCTGTCTGTCCCTCAAAATAAGCTTGCCCTGAGTTTATATCCCACTATATCCCACACATTCTCAGACACACACATTTTATTCGATGTACTCCTCCTCTGTGTTTCTTCTGAAAAGAACATCTATCCATGTTGAGTGGCACTAACCACCATCTTTTTCTTTTCTCGTCACTTAATCCATGTCAAAGTTCCTCACAGGTTTTCTTCTCAATCACCGCTTGTTCTTTATTGTGGTTCTTGAGAGGTGGTCGTTTACACCTCGCTGAACAAGCTCAATGCCTTTCGCCCCCATGGCTGCCATTTTGTTCGACCCATAGACCTGTGTGAATGAACTCCCTTCTCCTCTTGCCCTGTGAAAGAGAGCACTAAACCTCTCTCGTCTAATCACGGCGCTGCAGTGCAGATGGATGAAACCGGTGCCGTCCCCGTCTTTGTTTGCGGCCCTGACCATCTTGATACGACTGGCATTTTCTGGCACCGTTTAAAGCCCAGAGGCTTTTTAATTTGCTCTCTATTGACTCTCGCTTAATTGGGTTTGTTGGCGGCATCCAGGATTCGCTCCTAAGTTCAGAGATGTTAAACCCATATTGTATTCGCAGACACACACAAAAGTATGTCGCCACCCCAACCGGGCAAAGCCTAAAAGCCCCCTGGGAGAAATGCTAACGGAAAGGAATGGGGAGGAATAGTGATAAAAGAGATGGCAAAAGGGGGAAATTGAGGAGATGTGGGTCTTTGAGGAATTTAAAGCAATTAACTGACTCGCTCAGAAATTGATTTTATGTGTTTTGTTTTGTTTTTGTGTGTGTGTGTGTTTTGTTTTTTTTTTCTGACCTTGGACGCCTTTTGTTACTTTTTCACGTTTTCAAATGCACATTAGGGATTTTTGTGTTCAGAAGAGTGTGATTTAGTCCTATGATGGTAACGCCAAATTTTCATTAGCCATCACTCCTTCAGTATCACACGGTCCATCAGAAATCTTTGTAATGTTGACTTTGTGCTAACAAAACATTTCACATTATTGCCAATATTGAAAACACTTGTGCTGCTTAATATTTTTGTGTAACATTTTTGTGGACATCATTATCAGGTTTCTTTGATGAATTGAACATTTAAAATAACAGCATATATGAAACTGAAATTTAAGACTGACACAGAAGAATTTGTTAAATAAAGTAGTTAGGGCTATTTACCCTATTGGAATTGCTCCATTTCGTATTATTATTCTTCCGCTTCTTCTTCTTCTTCTTCTTCTTCTTCTTCTTCTTCTTCTTCTTCTTCTTCTTCCTCTTCTTCTCCAAAGTGAATTGCATTTTTGAGGGCCTAAACATGCTCGAAAACTCATGAAACTTTGCACATGTGTCAGGACTGGCAAAAATTTACATCTGATATGGGTTTCAGAAGTCGGTGTGGCAAAATGGCTCTATAGCGCCACCTATAAATTTTTAACGGAGTGCGCCTCAAGCACGAAACTTGGTACATA
This sequence comes from Cirrhinus molitorella, assembly GCA_033026305.1. NCBI lineage: Eukaryota > Metazoa > Chordata > Actinopteri > Cypriniformes > Cyprinidae > Cirrhinus > Cirrhinus molitorella. Next base: position 21,137,160 of record CM065122.1, on the reverse strand, counting down.
CATCTTACACACCAATACCTACAAAAAAGTCTGCTGGCACAACATCCTAAACCCAACAGGAAGTCCATTATTTTCAATTTCCTGTACGTTTTTTGTGCGTTTTTTTGTGGGGTTTTTTTTCCATTTTCAGGCCTCGTACTTTAATGAACAATGTCCAATCTGCCCCAAACTTCACATGTTTGATAAGAGTCCTGACCTGAAGACATTTACACGCCCATATTCGGTAATAGTCATAGTGCCACCTGCGGGCAACAGGAAATAGCTTGTTTTACACTAACTTAAACATGCAATGTCTGATATGCCCCGAAGACACCTAAAGGTCAATATTCAGATAATAATAATCATAGCACCACCTGTTGGTAGCCAGACATGTCATGTCTTACACTAACTCAAGCATACAGTGTTCAATCTGCATATGTCTGCAAACGTCATATGTCTGATGACAGTGCCGGCCTGAACACATCTACATGCCAATTCACAGGCATAGCGCCACCAGCTGGCAGCAGGAAATTTGGCACATATAAATGACTTTGACATATTCCTCCTATATTTACAATGTTAAAAGAATACTGCCCAGCGTTCACTGTTTTCCTGAAGCCACTGGTCGGCGGTGAGCCTAGGTGCGAGGGTACATGCATTTTGAGTTAAAAGATGATCCCACAAGATGTGTTCTTGCGTTCTGTCTGTGTACACATGCATCAGATTTGAAAAAAAAAAACTACAATCTCCTTCAGTCGATGTCACTGTATCTTGTTTTTAGTAAGAATGAAGATGTGAACAGCTGTGTGAACACAGAAAAAAAACAAAGTCCTCAGTATAAGGACATTTCAAGGTGAATATCTGAAGAGGAAAACATGTCTCGACTTTCCAAATTTCTTCCTCCTTCATGCTTTCAACATATTTAATAGAGCCAGTGATGACATCTACTCTAAAAGTGGTGTGTGTATGAATCTATCTGCCAAAAGCTCCACAGATATCCAAAGTCTAGAAGTGTTTCCGTCAGTATGTGTGTGAGTAAGGAGTCTGCTGTGTATACTAGCCATAGCGACTGCAGTACCTACTTGGAAGCATTTGTTTCTCATACACACACAGTCACACACAGTCCAGGGACTTCAGCAACCCAGTGCTAGATAATTCGGCAAATCCGGCCAATGCAGGCGGTATATTAGGAATCTGATTAAACGGTGCTATTCGCATCAGTGCCGCTGTCTCAGCTACACGTTCAAAGTGTGCGTGTGTGTCTTTCATGCTATGGTGCGTCTGCCTGGATAACACTATTGGTTTCACATCAGAACAAGAGCAGGAGGAGAACAGTGGATTAGCTCACAAAGCAAGCCTTTTCTATTACTGTCCTTTTTTCCCTACAATCCCTTACTCTCAGCCACCTATTTCGTACACCTTTTTCTCTCTGTCACACCTATTTTTCTGCTTGTTGCATTCCTCTTTCTGTCTCTTTCTTTCAAGTTCCCTGTTTCTTTTTCTCTCTGGCCCAGCAATTATGCCCTAAACTCACCTTACTCAGATGGTCAGGATGAAATTGATTTGCCATTATGTGAGTTCAGGTACCTCAGGCAACCCTGCAGCACGACTGTGGTGTTTGAAAGCAGTTAGCGTGTGTGTGCCCAGGGGCGCTTTCTCAGAGTAGGCGTGCATCTCCTTAAATCTGGATGAGAAAATGATCAACTATACAAAAATAAAATAAAATACTATGAAATATGAGATTAAATAGTATTTACAATGCAATGTTTTGAGATGCTTCCTCCCTGTTGAACCTTTTTTTTTTTTGTTTGAAGTTGTTTTTTTTACCTCCCTCAAGCTCATGTTGACATCCTCTGAAAAGTGGTTTAGCTAAATATGCTATTATTTCTTAATGCTTCAGTATTGTACTGTCAGTTATTTTATTTTTTTAACCCAGGCTCTTGTCTGTCATGACATTTCTGCCAAAATTTTATTTTTGTTGTATTTTGTGACACTTTTAAATACTGCAAACTTAAGAGTTTTAGTATTTTTGTAAAGAAGCCTTTCTGTTCATTATGGCTGCATTTATTTGATTGAAATAACAGAAAAGCAATGTAATATTGTGAAACACTGCAATTTAAAATAGTGGTTTTCTATTTTAATATACTTTAAAAAAGAATGTACTCCTGTGATGCAAGGCTAAAATTTTTTAGCATCATTACTCCAGTATTTAGTGTCAAATGATCCTTCAGAATATGCTGATTTATTATCAGTGTTGGAAACAGTTGTGCTGCTTAATTATTTATTGATTTTTGGAACCATTTTTTTCAAGATTCTTTGATGAATACAATGTTAAAAAGAACAGCATTTATTGAAAATTGAAATCTTTTGTAACAATATATAGTGCTGTTCAAAGTTTGGGGTTAGTAAATGTTTTTTTTTCTTTGTTTTTTTTTTTTCTTTGTTTGAAAGAAATTAATAGTTTTATTCAGGGATGATGTGTTAAAGTGAAAAATTGTGATAGTAAAGACTTACATTGTTAGAAAATATTTCTATTTTGAGTAAATGCTGTTCTTTTTAACTTTTTATTCATCAAAGAATGCTTACAAAATTATCACAGGTTCAAAAAATAATAAGCAGCACAACTGCTTCCAGCACTGATAATAAATCTGAATTTTAGAATGATTTCTGCAGTAATAACTGTCCTCTGTATTGTCATAAATGTCTTTGATTCTGTTTTCACCAAACACCACATTTACCCCTCTCAGAAATTATTATATCTTGCCAAACATCTTTAGGAAGGTGAAGAGGCTCTGGTTTGCTGCTAGCATGTCGCTAATTATTTAATAGGCCTACTTAGTTTAAGTCAGATATGAAACATCTATTATGGAGCTCAGTCTGTTTAATTTTGTTCCACTTAAGGATTAAACAAATTTTGTATATTGTATATTTTACATTTTCAATTGATCATTTTATTGTATCAAAATAAATATATGATTATAAGTGCATTTCTATCTTTACCATCTTGAGGTTTGTGTCAGGAACTCACTCTAGTAATATACTTGTAACTTTGCTCCTATGATCAAAAGTTGTCTTTCAGTCGCTTTTTGCACTTATTGATTGGCAGACAGTCTTAAGTGGTCAACAGTAAACAGGAAGACAGTACCGGAGGTTAGAGGTCATGTAGCTTACAGCAGTTGCAACACAGGCATCTCAAAATTAATGCAGGTCTGATTACAGAAATGAAAAAAGGAACAAGCTGTACTGTAAATAGAAAGACTGAGGCACTGACATTTTGCCCTTCTCTCTCACTCTTTCTCCCTCTCTGCAAGCTACTTTTAGACAAACAAGTACACATGTATAACATAAAACCATAACATAAGGAAAACCCCATGTGTATGTATGTGCCATGTATAATAATTCCACCCGAAAAATGAGCAGGCTCTTTTGTTTCTCTGTCCAGATTCTCTGGAGAAAGTCGACTAAATACCTTCTGGCCCAGTCACTGAAGGTCGAAGGTCAAACTAATGGATATGACCTTCACCAGAAACTTATACAGCCAAAGGCTTCTGCCCACTCAGTCTGATAAGAATCCTGTAATCTTTATCATTAACAGTTTATCTGAAATATTCAGTGTTTACCACTACAAATACATAATGTAAACTAACAGGCTCTAAAGAAGCATTATTTTTGTGGGTAGCCAATGACTTAGTCATTGTAAGTCAATTTTTAAGACCCTCTCAAACACACACATACACACACCTGGTTTCCATCATTGTACCTGTCAGCCTCTTCATGCCCAGCCTCGGGTCTTAGGTAGTGATTTCAGGAACTCATTAACACTCTGGTGTGTTTGTGAACAAGAGTCTCTTTCCAATGTGAGATGTTGCTAGAGGCAAATAAAACAAGGTGAGATACTTAGTTGAAGTCATTGAACACTAGACTATAAGCACGACTGGAAAAATGATACCATGCAGAAGCGCTTACTGATGTTTGCCATTTATGTAGAAATGGAGAATATGTTTTCAGACATAGAATAAGCTGTCTCAAATGCTAGTTGACTGAAAAGATACATTGTGTAAATATGTGATTTTCCTTTTTACGTTGTTTTCTTACATGGAATTGCTCTCAGGATCATTCAGAAACACTGTATGTATTTGTGCTCAGTGCCATTTCCTGAGGCTTCTCGCTTAAAATAAAAGTTCTGCATGGTTGTTTGGAACAACTATAGAATGTTTTCACAACGTGTCATCAGTCGGCCATATTGGCGGCACTGAACGTAAATAATGCCACTGATCTGAACAAAACTTTTGTATTTTTGTCATCTTTTGGGCTGTACTAATTGGTCGGACCGGAAAAAAAACATTTGGAGTATTATAGACCACTAAATGTTATAACAAATAAAGGAGAAGAGTGCAAAAAACTGAGGAACAAAACACATTCATGGTTGGCCAAACTGAACCAAGATTTCCAGGGCAAGAATCTTGACAACATTCGTGTTTGTTTTAATAATTTCTGGTCAGTATTATTAGGCTAATATTAGGTATTAGACCATTAGATATTAGGTATTACACCAATTTCTTAAGTAATACTACTTGTACGTATCTTTATCACCTATTAACCTGTAAGTTTGTCAAAATATTGTGCCCTTTGCTGCTTACTAAGTCCTTCTCTATATGATTTAGCAGCTTCCACGCATGACTTAGACATCATAAATTAGCAGAACAACCTATTTAGTAGTACCAGGGCTGGACTGGGACAAAAAATCGGCCCTGGCATTTTTTGATCCAGGCGGCCCACCACCACAGGTATACCATAAATATATAGACTAGATAGATAGATAGATAGATAGATAGATAGATATGGCCAAAAAAGTGCAAGGGACAAATTTTCATTTTACATATTGGCACGTACACACATTAGGACAGGTTTTCCTTTCATGTGATTGTGATCCCCTGTTATCAAGCTCCTTACCGATCCTTACCTTACCGAGAGGTGAAGCGATATTTACATAGGCAGAGCAATATCCCTTGTCACTCCATCTGTATAGTGATGGGCCGCTGTCCCTGCATGATGGGCGGGTCCTTGTACTGGCCCAAAAGTGCGTTACCCACCGGGAAATGCCTGGTATGCCAGATATGTTGATATGTCAAAATATGTTGACCCAGGAACAACATTTAGTCCAAAAATTTAGTCTTGACCACATCCCTACACCTAAACCTAACCTTACCCATGAGTAATCCCTAAAATCAGAGGAAATGATAGATGAATGTCAATGATGTACAAGCACCAAACAGTGATTATAAGCCTAAATTTCACAAAAACTACACTATTAATCACAGTGCTGTTCCAGGGTCAACAAAGATGTTGATCCAGGAACATGCCACTCTTGGTAAAATCAGGTTCTGAATGAAATCCATGCTGTTGTTTACACCCGAGTATTGCCAATATGTCATATTCTCATTGTTATAAAAAAATAAAAATAAAAAATAAAAAAATACATTTGTTTGAGATTGCAAAATTGTGTAAGACCATTAGACTTGAAAAGTCCTTGTCTTACCCTTTTGGGAAAAGTCTCTCTGTAAAGTCTTTTGTTGTTGTTTTAACAATAAGCAAAAATTTTGTTAGATTTGAGTTCAAAACAAGCAGAACATTTCATCGGAAAATGAACAAACATTTGGAGTGTCATACATGAAGTTAAAAATAATACAATACCGCCAACGGATTGTGTTGCCATTGATCTGATTTGAGAAAAATAACCTGCACAAATCTTCCTCACCATAATGCTTTCTTTCTCCCTGTCTGTCTGTGTATTCATATATATATAGTTTCCTTTTCTGGCAGTGAGGCTGTCATTAAAGCTGATGGCGGATAGTGGCAGAGTCTACAGCTCCGATCGCCCTCGTTTCCTCCACACAGGGTGCCAAGCTGTAATGGTACGAGATACCACCTAGAATACAAGCCTGGCTTTTCAAAGGGCACAAATCAATACACCCACAGTCTGACCGATGAGAAAAGAAGTGAGAGGAAGGCAGAGATGGATCGGTAAACCGGTTTCGTGTCTGTATACGTTTCATTTCATTTGTGATGAGGTGCCAATTTTTCATCGCCCCATTATATTTCATCGATTTCCTAATGGGTATGTCTCATGATTTTTCCCCCACAGTCCCTAGTGAGATCCAATGTAACGTGACGTAGGAAGTCGACACAGCTCAGTTGAGACCACTAATGGGGTTGGTTTGAGTCAAACCACGTTAAGGCCAACTAAAAACCTCCACGGATCCCAGAGCGGTTTCGCTTGGCCATTTTGAGTTTGGCATTGGGCACTGCAGCATTTACTTGAGTGACCACTTTTTCCAAGAACTCTAGAATGCTAAAAATAGCACGGAGGGGCACTTAAGGCCCAGTTGCAATTTTAGGGTGGCAGTTTCATTCTTATGGCAGTGACTTTCCCTTTATTTCAGAGTTATTGCTCTTCAATCTAATAAACGTACTCCGTTTTGATTGTTTCTGATGATGCGTTAAATGTCACTCGATGTTTCCTTTGGGATCTGTGTAGAAAATGATTAAACACAAATACATGGGCATATTTTTGGATGTTGTGAGCCAGCGAGGTGTCTCGTGCTCGCTGGGCCAGTTTTGAAGGACTTGGCTGGATTTCTCCTGGCGCTGTTATCTACAGCTCTGTCCTTATTCTCCTTCACACAGTCAGAGTATCTAATGAGAGCCAGGACTTGGCCTCGGTCTTGTTTTTAAAGCACAAATATAACCTTATTAGTATTTTGGGGTATGCTGCCGTTGTTTCTCTCTGGAAGTGTCTAGACTGTAAGAGCGTGTAATTGTGTCTCTCTCTCCGTATCCTGTCTTATCCTGTCACACGCCAACACTCTTGGTATTAATCAGGGTGTATGTTTATGTAGAGTGATCTTGCGCTTCGTTTTGACTAATGAGTCGCAGATGCGAGCCCATTCGGCGTAGTTGGGTGACATTTGCAATAACAGCATGACCCACTGAAATACATCTTCCCGTGAGAGGGGGGGGCAACACTTTGGGATCATTTGGCTCTGTGCTTTTGAAATGGTTGGGGTTAAAGATGGGGTTAAAACACTAATGAAATAAGGAGATGAATGACCTAAAGCTTCAAAGTTCTACTTGTCTTTTCTCCCTTATTACGGATACATATATTACGGATATGACCGTTATGTCACTCCAAACCACTATTACTTATTACTACTTTCTGTCTTTTGTGGAATACAAAAGCTATTCCGAAAAATGTTTCAACTGTATTTGTCCATAAATGAAAGTCAGTGTGCTCCAAAACAACCCCAGTGGATCTCATTAACTAAATAAAAAAAGAGACATTTTCCAAAACAAGTCTTTTTTTGTTTTCCACATAAACATATGTGGACATAAAGTCATACAGATTTGGAATAACATGAGGATGAGTAAAAAGATGACACAATTGTTTGACATGCTAGGGAATTGATAGGACAGCGCTTGAAGTAAATAGCCTCAGGAATAGATGGATGTAGCAGACCAAAACTGTATGTCTCCAGCTAAAAAGACGAAAAAGGACACAAGGGAAATGAGCACTAACCTCCATCAGCTGTCATCTCTGACAAGCTGATTTAAATGAAGGCAGTGCCAGAAGGAACCTTTCTCCTCTCACCGGCGTTCCTCTTCTTTTGTGTGGCCTCAAAGACAGCTGGCCAGGCACGGTCTCACTTCACGAGCGCTGTGGAGATAACTACCTGATGCGTGACGCGGAGAAGTCAGCTACTGACCGTGTGAGTCAACCTGCGCCTCGGCTGGTTACCGACCGTCCGCCGGCCGCTCGCTGGCCAAAACGGATGGTTTGAGTTCTAGCCAAGCGCTCAAGCTGTGAGCAGGTCCTGCAGCCTCCTGCGTTCAGACAATATTACATTTGTTACATAGCCTTTTTTCCACTCCCCCACCATCTGTTTTCCTAATGGAGCTGTCCAGGGCTTGTCATTCACTCATGACTGAGCTTCCCCCAGAGCAAACCACTCACAACTCCAGCCTGGGGGGGGTTGGATAAACTTTTAAAGAACAATTTTTCCCCGACCTCAATTCTGAATGGTGCATTAACTGATTTTCACATATGGCTTTCAATACTGTCTCTATATTGCGATAAAAGTAAACAGAGACAGATCTGTAAGGAATGTGGGAAATCATTTAGAGATGGAGAAATGTGTAACTCTCAGAAAATGTCATGAATAATATTAACAAAGGAGGGAGTGATGACACACTCCACCTTCATTATCATCACAATGACAAGGGGTGGATCAAACGTTCCCAGTTCTCCTGATGATGTCGAAGACATCGGTCACATGACAGAATGGAATGGCAATGCAGCTCTTGAACCCTGGCCAGACTGATACTCCAGTAAAATGAATATCCTGAATTAATGTTGAATGTAGATGGGCTGAAATACAATTTCTGGAATATTAGTGATTTATCTGGCCTAATTCTACTGCCATGATTGTCACATATTACTTGAGCTATAAGGTATGAGAATATAGCCACGATTAAGGGTGGAGTGTCTGCCTGATACAGCTGGCAACAAAAGTGAGTACACCCTAAGTGAACTTCAGTCAAAACTATGTCCATAGTGTCAGTACTTTGCGTTAGCACCATTATTATCTAGCACTGCCTTAATCATCCTGGGCATGGAATTCACCAGAGCTGCACAGGCTGTTGCTGGGATCCTCTTTCACTCCTCTATAATGACATCACAGAGCTGCTGGATGTTAGACACATGGTGCTTCTCCACCTTCCGCTTAAGGATGCCCAACAGGTGTTCAAGAGGGTTCAGGTCTGGAGACATACTTGGCCACCCCATCACCTTCAGCTTCATCTTGGCAGGCAGTTGTCATCTTGACGGTATGTTGGGGGTCATTATCATGTTGGAAAACTGCCAATCGGATCAGTTTCTGAAGGGAAGGCATCATGTTTTGGTTCAGTATGTACAGTACATAATAGAATCCATGTTTCCCTCAATGAACTACAGCTCCCCAGTACCAGCAGCCTCATGCAGTCCTTGACCATGATGCTACCACCACCTTGCTGGACACCATTTGAGCCAAACAAGTTTATCTTAGTCTCATCAGACCACAGAACATGGCTGTAGTAATTCATGCTCTTAGACAGGTTGTCTTCAGCAAACTGTTTGGAGGCTTTCTTGTGAGCCAGCTTCAGAAGAGGCTTCCTCCTAGGATGGTGCCCATGCAAACTTGTTGCAGTGTGTGACGTACATGGTCTGAGAAATGACAGGCTGAACTTTTACTTTTGCAACCTTTAAAGCAATGCTGGCAGCACTTATGAATCTGTTTTTTGAAGCCAGGTTCTGCACCTCTGCACTTCGTTGATTGACCCTTGCGAGGCCTATTCCGAATGGAACCCATCTTGGAAAACCTCTGTATGACCCTGGCCTCTGTAGTGTAACTCTGTTTCAGGGTGTTACTGAACCTCTTATAGCCTAGGCCATCTTTGAGCATCTTTGGGCCTCAGAGAGTTCTTTGACATGAAGTTCCATGTTGAACATCCAGTGGTCTGTATGAGAGAATTGTACTCAAAGCACCAAATTTTAACTGCTCTTATACAAGATACACATCACACTTTGTATGGTCCTGTCAAGCAGACAAAAACATGAACATGATGAAAAGGACATGTGTCTTCGCATGGCTAAACAACATACTGCTGTTATCAATTAGGGTGTACTTACTTTTGTTGCCAGCTATTTTGACAATAATGGCTGTATGTTGAGTTATTTTCAGAGGACAGTAAATATATACTGCTATATAAGCTGCACATTGACTACTCTAAAATCTATCCAAGTTTCATTTCTGTAGTATTGTCCCTTGAGAAGATACAAAAATATTTGCTGAAATGTGAGGTTGTGTACTCACTTTTGTGAGATTCTGTGTATTCACTATATAGATCACTGATCTATTCTTAACAGTATATTTTTTTCTTTTTTTTTTTTTTTTAGGATTGTGCAAAAGTAATAGATATTGATGTTGGCATTGTTATATTTTCCACTCCATACCTCACTAGAATGGGTTTGCTTGCATATTTCTGCTTCTCCTGTAGATGTGAAAGAACTTCTACAATATTAAATGGTTAAGTTGAATGGTAACACTGTAGTATAGGGACCAATTTACACTATTAACCAGCTGGATATTAGCATACATATTGCTGGCATATTGACTGTTTATTAGTACTTATAAAGCACATATTCTGCATGACCATATTCTACATCTCTAATCCTACCCAATACCTAAACTTAACAACTACCTTACTAACTATTAACAAGCAGCAAATACGTCATAGTTAATGGTTTGTTAATAGAGAGATTTGGACCTTAAAATAAAGTGTGACCAGTTGGATCTCTTTCTACTTGAGAAGTCGAGAATATGGAAAGTTGGCCATGTCAAAAGCTTTCAAAAAGACCTTGTTTCCTCTCAAGGAACACATTTTATGGAAATTAATTCTTGGTCGTTTCTTTTCCCAGAGAAACCTCCCAATAAGCTCATTATACTATTTGGTGGGATGGACAGTGGCAGTATCATAAATGAAAAAATTTAACTTTCTTTTTAATATAGTTTTAACCTTCCCCCACAAATTGGGCTGATTTTTTTCTTAAATTCTTTTTTCGTCTTTTTAAATTAGTTTAATAAAGAAAAGAGTACAAATTAAGTCATAAGGGATATCCCTTATGTCTGGGCATAGTTTTCTAAGTACTTCATCTCATTAAGAATTAGTTTAAAATTGAACTGCATCACCATATTCAAGGTTCCTCTTGAGATTGTACAGCTTCTGACAGTTATTTTTATAGCCTGATATAATGTATGTATAGCTCTGGTATTCATACTAATATGTGACCCTGGACCACAAAACCAGTCGTAAGTACCATGGGTATATTTGTAGCAAACTAATACATTGTATGGGTCAAAATTATAGATTTTTCGTTTATGGCAAAATAATATGTAAGCAGCTTACAGAAAATTTAAGTTTCTACAGTGTTACAAAATGTGGTAGTGCTGTATGTTGTTTCAGGGCTGGCATCATAAGAGGTCCTCTGAGGATAATCAGATTAATATCATTAGGATATTAAGTAAAGATCATGTTCCATGAAGATTTTATAAATTTCCTAAAGTTTTGATTAATAATATGCATTGCTAAGAACTTCATTTGGACAACTTTGAAGGCTTTTTTTTTTTTTTTTCAGATTCCAGATTTTCAAATAGTTGTATCTTGGCCAAATATTGTCCTATCATAACAAACCATACATTTATGGAACACTTATTTATTCAGCTTCTAAATAAATTAGGGTCAGCTCTAAAGGAGCAAGAGACTGAAGGGCAATGGAAAAATTACCTGGAGAAAATGGCCAGCCCTACTTAGATTCATATGCTAGTGCAGTATATGGTGATTATAAGACCAGTGGTTATTGCTGCTGCTGTTGGATTACCGTATAACTTTTATCCACAGGGCCCAAAACCAGATTAAGTCCATAATGCAGATAAAAAGTCCAACCAATCAAAATCCTTCTCAGCATTAAGGGATATAGCAGTGAACTGAACACCCTCTGTGTGATTGAACCATGTACCCATCTCAAATCCTACTTAATCCATATGAATAATGCTTGAAAGAACTTTGCCTAAACGTTTTTTTGATTGAGGACCGTTTTTATTAAGTGCCTTATTTTATTAAGCAAATTCATTAAGTGCCATCCTTTCAGTAGATGGTCCTTGACATGTTACCTAAGGTTATTTAGTGTGATGTCTGGTGCTTAGCATCCAGGACCAGAAAACTATATATTACTGCAGTAATATGGAGTCTTCTCTGCATTCACACATATAATCGTGGTTCCAGCATAAAGTGTCTACACAATTACTTGAGTAGATAACCTGATCTGATTATAAAAATGTGTCATTTGAGGATCTGTGGCAAAGTAAGAAACAGAGCTGGAGGGTTAAATTTCAAGAAGAAGAAGTTGCTGGTAATGAGCTGATGTAGATGCCACATAATGCATGTTATTTCATCATTTCAAGTTTTAGAACTAATGAGTTTTAAGAACACCACCAGCTAGTTATTTCTTAGCAAGTCTGTAGTGTTCCTTCCAGATAATCATTTGAGATCATGAGTCTCTAGTGGCCACAAAACAGCCACTTAATTTTCCGCTTATAAATTTTACTCTCTGAAGAGAACAAGTCTGTCATGTCATTGTCTTGGCTAGGGACATCTGACCAAAAAAAACCCTAGAAATCGAGTTGGCTGTGTTTTCAAAGGATTTGTTTCCTCTTGAAAGCATGGGAGGCTTGAGGAGGGTTTAGCTCTTTCCACTGGCTTGAATTCTGAAGGCCTGCTTGAGAAACCCCAGGACTTTGCCAGCCATGTGAGTCAGCTCCCCATTGGAGCTGCCAGGGAACCACCTAGCACCCTCGCTTCCAAGTCCTAAAAGCATGGCTCCAAAATCCAGATGTAATACTGGAGAGTGTTTACCCTGGGCCAGGGTTCAAAGACCACAGCAGCCACACTTGGGGGAACCAGGAATGACGTTTTTGGCAGACATATTGCAATATTGCCTTGGTTAATGTTGGATTTTATGACTGGGGTTTTGGTTAGGATGAAGGACAGAGTTAATTTTATGATTTAGCATTCAGAAATTGTAATTTAGCATTTAAAAGAGAATTTGACAACTTACCGAGGTGATGGTTTAGAGCTTTCTGCTTCAATCCCGCACACAGAACCCCGCGTTTCTCTTCATGTAATTCCCAGCTGACACATCAGTCTATGAACTCCACAAAAGTGTTATAATTCATTAAATATGTAATGTAAAAATTTATTAATTTGCTAGGGGTTTTTACAGGACACTGCTTCAAAAGTATAGTATATACAGGGCTTGAATTGAGAGGGGATGTGGGCAAAAAGCATCCCCTCTGTAAAACCACCACCCCCTTTAGATTAATAATGCTGTGTATTATGTACAACCTATCTTGCAAATCTAATATTACAATGTTCTATGAATAATCATTTCTAAACGAAATAACAGCGATTGGCCAATCAGAGCTCGGCATTAGGGGCTGTTCACAGGCCGCATCTTTTGCGCACTCAAGTTTGTTATTTTAAATGTAGATGCGCAGTAAGCGGTTGTTTACAATGAGCTGCTTGCAAACTCATGCATGTTTTCATCATTTTTTGTGCAAAATGTTTTAGGCGCAACTTCTGACATTCTTTAAAAAGAAGACAATTAATAAAGTATGGTATTTCATTGGTTAGAGTTTAAAGACATTCTGAGATAACTTTATTGTGCTGTAGGCCTACTATGAGGACCAGGGACGATTAAAAAAGAGACACGAGGGATGTGTTCCATTCAGAAATGATCACCCGGTTTTAATTCACACTAGCTGAGTGTATCAGTGACTTGGCAAAAATAAATAAATAAATAAAATAAAAATAAAAATAACTAAAACGTAAGCATTCACTGCATGATGAAACCTGTTAGAATGCCTCTATAATTCAAAAAATGATAGAAAAATAGTCTATCCCTGTGTGCTTTTATTATCTTTATATTATATACTTTAGTAATATCACACAAATGAGTGTGTGAGATCGCCAATGCTAAATTAATTTCTTCATATCATATTTATTTATCCATGACAAGCCTTAATTAGCACAAAAACACACTCAGCAAAATATTAATTATTGTTATGGACAAAAATCCCCCCAAAAAATCTTTTTTTGTCAATATTGCATTGGTTTAACTATTGGGAAGACTAAATGTACTAATCTAAACTTTTGACTTATTTTTATTTCAGGCCCAACAAGGAAGACAGCTCATAAACCATAGTACATTTAATAAAGCTTATTTTTTAATTCTTTTTTATTTTATTTTTTTTCTAATTTAACAAATTTTGTTATCTTTTGTAATCAATGGATTACAATTCGACCACTGAGTATACAGTCAAGTATAAGTCAAAATTTTGAGATATATTTACTCATTCTTTAGTATTCTTCTTCTTCTTCTGCACATTTTAGAATAATATTTTCAAATTCATCAAAATAACATCAAAATAAGTCATATTTTACCCAAGAATGTGGTTGTAGTCTCAACTGAATGTGAAAAAATAAAAAGACTCAAAATAATGCCAAAAACAAAAATCTTTTAATAGCAAGTTGGCACCATGGGCTGTACACGAGGATCCCAGCTGAGGAATAAGGGCCTTGTCTAGTGAAACGATGGGTCATTTTCTAAAAAAAAAAAAAAAACATTTTCTCTACATAAGCCCCCGTTGATCCCCATTAAAATCCACTATATGAAGAAAAATCCTGGAATGTTTTCCTCAAAAACCTTCATTTCTTTTCGACTGTAGAAAGAAAGACATGAACATCTTGGAGTACATGTGGGTGAGTAAATTATCTGTCATGTTTTAATCTGGAAGTGAACTAATCCTTTAATAAAATAATTACTTAACAGAAAATCTAAAATCTAAAATAAACGTATGTATTTTCAAAACAGCGAGCCAACATTTGCCTACATTACAGCTCTGCACACTCTTGGCATTCTCTCAACCAACTTCATAAGGGTCCACTTGGGAAGCTTTTTTAACAGTCTTGGTGGAGCTTCCATGCACGCTTGAACTTATTGGCTGCATTTCTTTAGCTCCCTGGTCCAACTTTTTCATTAAAAATAATATCAATAAAAGCATTTCAAATTTCAGTAAAAAAAAAATCAAGCATTTAGAAAGGTCTTTAAGATCATAAGAAACATAAATAGTCTAAAATGTGTGTATACTGTGTAGACTAACATACTCTTATTAACTAAACTAGATTAATTTACATATGATGATAAATTCAAGATTGAAAGGTTCTGTTCAGTGTGTGTGTGTGTGTGTGTGTGTGTGTGTGTGCATGCGTGTGTACTTGGTATTCCCTTTGTTATGGGGACCAAATGTGCCCACAAGGATAGTAATACCATTAATTTTTGACCTTGTAATTTTTTTCCCATAAGGAAACAAGCTAATAAATCATACATAATGATCGTATATAAAGAGAATATAAAATACAGTTTGTACAGTATAAAAAAAAACATTATGCCTATATCCCCATAAAACATGGAAACCAGTATGTGTGTGGGTTATGCTCAGTAAGACACAGTATCCATTGGCTCAGCCTCATGTTCACTGTTCTCACATCAGCTGGGTCTCGCTCACGCCAGACTGATCTGAATTCAGAGCAAAGTACCAACTAATCCATCTCACCCTCTCTAAGTCTCCTGCTTTCTCTACCAGCCTCTCCTCTCTTCTTTTTCCTTCAATTTCTCTCTCTCTCCCTTCCAGTCTTGTTCGTCTTCACTCTTTCGTGGCATCTGGACTGAACTCAAGAGATAAAGGTTGTAGCTACACACAGCCGTTGGATCAGGGCAGATTTACTCCGGCATGGCTGAGCCTCCCATGGGCCGAAATTCTGTTCTCTCTCCCAGTCTCCTTCCTCAACCCCAGAGTGTATCACTGTGGAGGAGGACAAAGTGTAGGACAGACCCAGGCAAACCAGATCCACATAGATCTCCAGCACAGGCTATCCCACTTAACATCCACGTCGCCTCCCCTGGGACATGGTGAGGAACTCCCTCACATGCATCTCCCCTGACCTGATCTCCTTTCAGAGGCGCTCTGTGGAGCTATGACTCTCGACTCCAGAGACGCAGTGTTTAATAGCCCTCTCATCCATTCCCATCAGTATTTCACCGCTCTCGCCATGATCTCATTAATCAAAACGCTGCCTCACATTTTCCTTTCTCTTGAGACACTTTCACAGTATATACAGATTCTGCAGAGCCAGCTGTGAACAGTTTCTGGAATATATCTATATTCATTTTTGATTTATCGAACTTAAAGCTGCAGTCACACTAGCCTTTGCATTCCACTGACTTCCATTCATAAGCATGCAAAGCGACCACATGCATATGCGATGTGAATGTTTTTTACCATTTTTGCAATATTGTGAATTACCTTTGATTCACTATTGACTTAAAACTGAAGCAGATGAATTTTGCACATTCCAAGTGTATATGACCATAACTGACAGTGCTTGCCCAACTTTTCAACAACATTGGTTTCAGAATTATTTGTCCGATAGGGTTTTTTAAAAAACTGTTTGTTAAAGGGCTCCCATGAATCTAGCTAACTAGTTATAAAAAAAATTAAAAAATTAAAAAACTAGAACACTATGATACACTGTAAATGACAAATTAAAAAGGTGTGTTCAACTTAATGCTGCACTGCGCAAAATGATCAAAATCTGACTTGAAGCAGTGCATGGCGGTTAGAAATTTTGTCCGACTTAAACATTATTCTTGAACAGATGGAGCTGTATTAAACAGTATATAAAAAGTGTTTCTGTTGCTCATGAAAACACTTTTGGATTGTCTGTGTATTTGACAAATACTGCATTTAATTCACTTCATCTATAATAGAGTATGCAAACTCTGTGATGCGGCCTTCACTACCGAGAGCAGAGAGTATCTGACTTGACGCCTCCATTTTCAACTCCACCCCGACTGCTCTTGGCTAATCTCCTTTCTGTAGCCATGGTTCAAGTCGACACACACAATAATAAGATGGACAAATATAAATATATTGATTTAAATATGTTATTACATCATTTGTGGTGCTTCCATAATTTGGGAGTGGTTTTGGTGCTGAAGTGTCCTTTTGGAATTTTTTCAATTTGATTCCATGATTAGAATTTTTGAAGGATGGGTAATGTAGCTTTTTACTAGGAATGGTCGTTGACTTAAACAAAAGCATCAGTCAATAACCTCAAATAGCTCACAGTAGGCCTGTCTTTAAAGTTTTACAAGTAAAAAAATCAGTTTCCCTGTGAAGAAAATGAATGGGAATTTCTACTTTCTGAACCCAACTGCTGGACTCTATACAGTAGTTAGTGTCCGTCCTCTAATCTGATTGATCCAGGATCATTCTAGAGTGTTGCTATTTAGTACAGTTAACTGCACTGGGACATTTCACTGTTTGCAACACTTTGCTTGTCTACATGTAGGTTTGTGGAATTCCAGATCAGATTTTGTGAGCATGTAAGTTCTGTGATTTTCTGTGTCTGAATTTTTGGTAACCCTGTTGGGAAAAAAAAAAACAGTATATACTTTTTAGTTATGTTTTGAAGCATGGCTGCTGGTTTGAGCTGTTTTAAACTTCAAAACATACCTTAACGTCATATGCTGTTTTTTTGTTGTTGTTGTTTGTTTGTTTGTTTGTTTGTTTGTTTGTTTGTTTGTTTTGTTTTTTCAATAAATAAATAAATAAATACATAAATAATAATAAATTAAAATGTATAAACATAAATAATTAATAAATACAAATTCTGGCATTAATTACTCACCCTTGTTCCAAACCTGTAAGACCTTTGTTCATCTTTGGAACGCAGATTAAGATATATTTAATCAAATCCAAGAGTTTTCTGACCCTGTATAAACAACAAGGCAACTACCATGTTCAAGGCCTAGAAAGATAGTAAAGACATTGTTAAAATAGTCCATGGGACATCAGTCGTTAACAACCTTAATTTTATGAAGCTACGAGAATACTTTTTGTGCGCAAAGAAAACTAAAATAATGACTTTATTTAGCAATTTCTTCTCTTCCATCAGAACGCTGGCTCCTGCGTCAACAGCACCACAAATATAAGTCGTGGTACTCTCGTAAATGGTGGTGGAGACTGACACGAAAGAGAAGAAATTGGTGAATAAAGTCATTATTTTGGTTTTCTTTGCACTCAAAAAGTATTCTCGTAGAATACAATTACATTAAACCACTGATGTCACATGGACTATTTTAACAATGTCTATACTATCTTTCTGGGCACTGAACGTGGCAGTTGCGTTGCTGTCTATGCAGGATTAGAAAGCTCTCACATTTTATCAAATATATCTTAATTTGTGTTCCGAAGATGAAAGAAGGTCTTACAAGTTTGGAACAAGTGACGAGACATGAGGCCAAGTATGGTGACCCATACTAGGAATTTGTGCTCTGCATTTAACCCATCCAAGTGCACACACACAGTAGTGAACACACACATGGAGCAGTGGGCAGCCATTGGCCATGGCAGCGCTGCGGCGCCCGGGGAGCAGTTGGGGGTTTGGTGCCTTGCTCAAGGGTCTCACCTCAGTCGTGGTATTGACAATGGAGAGAGCGCTGATTATTCACTCCCCCCACCGACAATCCCTGCCGGACCTGGGACTCGAACCTGCAACCTTTCGATTACAAGTCCGACTCCCTAACCATTAGGCCACGGCTGCCCAAGGGTGAGTATTTAACGACATTTAACAAGGGTGAGTATTTAACGACAGAATTTTTATTTTGGGGTGAACTATCCCTTTAAGTTAACTAATTGAACATTATTGTGCAGCAAGTGCCCACAAGTCTTGAAAAGTGAAGCCATCGCGTTTCAATCGCCCCCAGGTGGCTGATTCCAGTATAGGTCATAAACCATGTGATCTAATGGGTTGTGAAGCAAACTAAATAATTAAATTTCACTTCAAAAAATTGTTTTCCAAAGATGGTTTTTGTCATTTTATGTAGTTTGTATGATGCTTATCTAAGTTCAACTCTGGTCCCAAATCAGCGCAATATGTCCGCTACCTATTGGAGCGCTAGCGGCTTCACTTTTCTTCGATGAAAGAGAGTGAAGGTGCGTCGTTCATCTTTTTTTACAGTCTATTGTATGCAGGGTCAGAAAGCTCTCAAATTTGATAAAAAAAATATCCTTATTTATGTTCTGAAGATGAACTGTCTTACGGGTTTGAAATGACATGAGGGTGAGTAATTAATGACAGAATATTCATTTTTGGATGAACTATCCCTTTAAGTAATATGAAGCAATTAATAATTATAATGTTCACAGTCTATATTAATCTATGCTGTTGTTCATTTCTTCAGCATTCTTTTTGTGTAATATTTCCTAAATAACCCATAATAAGTGGCACATGGATTAGTGTTTAGATTGTAACCGAATGCAAAAACAGTTTCTCGCCAGCCGCCTTCTGCTCCAGATGTTTGGCGTTCACTCATCCGTGACTTTTATACATGACTCTGACTTTAGTGGACCTACACTGCACAAATATCAGATGCTCTTTGAATAACATGAGATTTCATTCCCATGTTTCTCTCATCCAGTGCCGCCCACCGTGTCTTTCCTGGACGGCGGCCATTTCGTGAAATCCTTTCCATTCATTGTTTTAGGGAAATATGTTCTGTCTGTCCCCATGTTGGCCCTCTGACATTCAGACATCGCCCTACTCTACAGTGAAAGGTTAGCTTAGTTCCACTCTCCCACACGTTCGCTGTATGGCATTCTCTCAAATTGGAAAAGCAAGGCCTTGTTCTGGGAGCATGCTGGGGTTAAGGAGGGATACAGAGACATGATTTAGAAGGAGGCTTTAGAGGCTCAAGTCTCCGAGGACCTCATGCAGCGTGGCCAAAACGCAACTCGGGGTGACTGTGGAAACTGTGCATCCCAGGAGATTCGTGGAACTCCACTGCCCCCTGCTGGGAGTATCATCATGGACTTTAGCAGTGTGGTAAAGTGAAGTGTTGGCTTGGGAAATGCCTTTGCTAATCTCCTGGGTTGACTTCAGTTGTGGGGGATGGAGATTTGAAGTGCTTATGAAGAGCTCTACTGCCTCCTGCTGGATGTTACAATACAAGCTGAAGGTAACTGTCAATTGTTATCTTCATTATACATTTAAGGCACTGTTGTTTCGCTAATCACATGCATAATTTGCATAATTGTTTGTCAGTATCATAAATTAGTGCAACCAATATCTAATGAGGAATGTAAATTGACTTGCATTTTCAATTAAAAGAGCAAGTCAGAAACAAAACTTAATAAACTTTCTTATTAGCTTGAAAGTTATTTCATTCGAACTTACATTTTAAAAAATATTGAAAACTTAAAAAAATGAATGTCACTAATGTGATTTTAGACAAATGTCTACAAATTTCCTTAAATAACATAATTTCATAATCTCTGTCATAAACGTTTCTAATTGTCTCTCTGTAAGCAAACAGTGTTTAGAATTATTATTTACATACTATAACATTTTTATCAATATTTTGAATTAGCTTTTTTGTTTTCATTTTAATTTTAATTTTAGTCATTTAGTAGTTAGTTCTAACTTTTTTTTTTTTATGCACAGGCAATTTATTTGTGTTTTTCAGTTTATTTGATGCATTTACTTAGTTATTTGTTTTCTGTGGAAACAAACCCTTAGCAAAGAACTGATTCACACAATTGAGATAAATGCCAAAAGTTGCAGATGGAGGGCACTCACAAATCATGAGACCTTGACTTCTTGTGCGGGGGGTATTATGAACAAAAAAAGCCCTATCATAACTCAAGAGATGAATGACCCTCCTACACGCGGAGCAAACAAGAGAAATGGGGTGAGAAGAGAAGACAACGGTGGGCAGATGGGTCGGGAAGTGAAAATGTGTGAGGAAAGGTGATGGTGGGGGGGATGGCTTGCACTGCACTGCCAGACCGCCTTAATCAATCAAAGCTCTTAACAAGACAGAGGCCACAGGGAACGTCCCATCATGTCTGGGACAGACGTGAAGACAAGAGGGGCAGAACGAACACCCTGGGGTATATTCATGCATGGTTTTGGATGATTTTTTATAGCTAAGTGAGGAATCACAGGATCTCAAGGGGAAAGCATTAAGGTTTACAAAGACAGAAACAAGTGGACAATTCAGACAGGCACGTAAACACTTCACATTGTTATTAACAACATCCTATTTTTGTTGTTATTATTAGAGATGTATAAATATTACAATTATGGCCGATACGGATAAGTTGATGGTTATTTTAATATCAATTATTAATTGATAATTAATAAATGACCGATATTAATGATGAAATGAAAAACTAAAATGATTTAAATCATTTTACATGCTACATGTGAATTACTTTATTCCTTGCTTAACATGAACCCAAATTAGGTTGAAAATTAACATTTATTAATATGTTCAATAAATAATTACATTGTTCGGTTACGTTTTATTTTGAGGTGTCCTTGTTGCAGTGTAATTATATATTTAAGTACTCAGTAATATTAATTAACTACATGTACATACTTGATGGTTGTTATTATAATAGTAAGTACATGTAACATGTGCAACAAGGACACCTTTATATTGCTTATTAATAAATGTTCCAATTTTAATTATTGCTGATGCCTCTAGTAATTATGTCTCAGATTTTTAAATTTCCAAACTATTTTGGGTTCATTTTAAGCCAGCCATATAGTAATTTATAAACAATAGTTGGTTTAAATAAAAAAACATTTAACCCAACCGCTGGGTCAAAACAACCCAGTCACCGGGTTTCTTCTTATTTCACCAGTACTAGGCTGTTTTTAACCCAGATTTAGAAAGTTAGAGAGTAGTCTTGACTTAAATGTAGCCAAATGTGACCCTGGACCACAAAACCTGTCATAAGTAGCACGGGTATATTTGTAGCAATAGCCACAGATACACTGTATGGGTCAAAATTATGCCAAAAGTCATTGGGATATTGAGTAAAGATGTTTTACTTACTAATTTATTATTAAAATTGCCCCAATTAAGTTCTTAGCCATGCATATTACTAATCAAAAATTAAATTTTTATATTTTACTGTAGGAAATACAAAATATGTTCATGAAACATAATCTTAACTTAATATCCTAATGATTTTTGCCATAAAAGAAAAGTTGATCATTTTAATCCATATAATGTATTGTTGGCTATTGCTACAAATATACCCCTGCTACTTATGACTGGTTTTGTGGTCCAGGGTCACATATTTGACCCAAAGATTTTTTAGAGTGCATGTTTACTCACACTCTTGCCTTCAGTCCATTCTTACACTTTACTCGTACTTTAAGACCCACAAAGCACTTTTTTTTGGAGTCCAGATGACTTGAGCCCACACACATGCCCTAATACCCTGTCCCGCACACAAAAGCCCCACGCTGACACCTGCAGCAGGGGTGAGGCACCACATGTTCTTGTGTCCATTAAACACATTGTTAGTATTCTGTGTGTTGTCAGAGCCCAAGGTGGCACAATGGACAGCAGTGTGGGTTCACATCGCCTCATTTATTGTCACCTCCAAAATATCTGAAAGTAGCGGGGCCCACAGGACTCAGAGCATTAGAAATGGAGATGGGTGTTTGTGCGGCAGGGGTTTTGTCCTTCCGGGTGCCCTTGCCTTGTATGTTTGTATGGAAAACAAGGTAGGCCTAGGTAGTCTAGCTACTTACTCCCTCACAGTCAGGACAAGTCTTGTGACTAAAACAAAGGACACACACCAACCCTTTTCTGTCTCTCTGAAGCTCCATCACTCAGCATTGTGTGAGTGTGTGTGTTGTTAAAGCAGGGTGACTTTGGCTTTGCTACAGACATTTGTGACTGTAGGCTGTTCTCTGACAGCAGTAATTACAGGTTCTCGATCAGACTTTTACTTGGGCTCCTTCCAGTCCAAATCTTTCCTCTCTAAACAGAGTCAGCTGCATTATTCTCTCTTTTCACTATCATCTCTCATCTTTACAGCACGTCTTCTCACAGACACAACTCCAGACTAGTAACAGATAAATGTCAACCAGGCCATTAATCTGCATTATTTGGGATACTACCCCTTTTTTTCTTTTTCTTTTTTGATAGAAATGAATAGGCCTACTTTTAAATTGACCTAAAGTGACAGTAAAGACTTATAATGTTACAAATTATTTCTACTGTTTTTTTAATCTTCTATTCAATCTTTTTTTTAAAGAATTCTCTTCTGCTTACCAAGCCTGCATTTAAATAGCAGTAATATTGTGATGATTTTTTTTTTTTTTTTTTTACTATTTAAAATAACTGCTTTTATTTTAATATATTTTGATGTAATTTCAGGATTCTTTGATCAATAGAAAGATCCAACGATCAGCATGCATATGAAATATTTTACACTATACCATTTTTTTTTAGAAAGGAATTATAAAAAATGTATGCTTTATTTAGCCAGGTTGCTTTAATTTGATCAAAAGTGATGTTAAAGACATTTATAGCTATTTCTGATAAATGTTGTTCTTCTGAATTTTCCATTCATCAAAGATTATTATGTACTATTATTATTATTATGTACAACATAATAATAATAATGAATATTTTTAAGTAGTGAATCAGCATATCAGAATGATGTCTGAAGGTAAAACTGAAGACTAGAGTAATGATGCTAAAAATTCAGCTATGAAATCACAGGAATTAGTTACATTTTCAAATATATTATGAAATAGAAAACAGTTAATTTAAATAGTAAAAATATTTTAAAATTTTACTGTTTTTGCTGTACTTTGGATCACATAAATGCAGGCTTGGTGAGCAGAAGAGGCTTACTGTTCAAATATAGGAAATTTTACTGTTCAAAAGCTTTTGACTTGTAGTATATATTCCACCACTCCAAAGGTCTGCACCCCACTTTCTCTGAAAGACTTTCGGAAATGTGTGTGTATATATATCAGAAATCTCCTGCAGTGTCTTTTGGTTCAGCTGTAAATGACAAAGATGGTTTATTTTTGATGTTCTTGCACTTGAGGACTAGAGTTTCAGACAGAGATAAACATACTTTCTTACCAATCCCTGGGAGACGTTGAGGAAAATTAGAGCACTTCACACAGTCTCTGAGTGTAATGATATACAGTATTGCAATGCACAATATTGTAAGTTCAAAGCAGGCTGATTCAACCCTGACCTGGAAGGGGATGGAAACTTACACCACAGTGAACTGTGTCAATCTGAATTGGGTTAGGCTCCGTTTCTGGAGATACTACAACATGTAGGGGCAATTCATTATATACATAACCATTTGGTATTTAAGTGTAAAACCCATTCACAAACCACCCACTATCTAAATTAACCACTATATGTGTTGGTACTGCATCATGTGTTTTTAAATGAAGCCTTTATTTCTGCTCAAACATGGCTTTTTCTATGCAAATGAGAATGATTATAAAATGCTCAGAATTCAACTGTCAGTGTTATTTGCCTGATGCAATTACCGCTGTGCTATTACCACCCACAGCAAACTGTGAGTTAACAAAATTTTATTTAAAAGGGATGTTTGTGTACATTTTCTAGTGATAATGGCAAATGATGGAGTATTATAACCGGGCACATATCCAGACGCACAGCGTAGTCAAGCACACTTTCAGCATTTTAAAGAGCCGATTCAGGAGTCTGGATCACAGTGGTGCCACACAGTCCCAGATTGTGGTAGTCTGCAGCATTTCCCAGAACCTACTGCTAAAAGTCATCTTCTAGAAGAAGAACTGCCCTGTTTAAATGGCAATGAACATTAATTTTGAAGACACAACCCATTTCATCCCAATTTCACTACATCATTTCATTTTAATGCCCTAGTCTAGGGCATTACAACATTCCAGGATTTTTTTCCAAATAGTGGGCTTCAAAGGTGGTCAACGGGTTGAAGATCCAAACTGCAGTTTGGAATTGATTTATTTTCAGCTGAAGAAAGACATGAACATCTTGGATGACATAGAGGTGCGTAAATTAGCAGTACGTTTTTATTCTAGAAGTGAACTTCTCCTTTAACCTAATGAAAGTGTCTATTTACAAACCATTGTAAATACAAGATAAATAACCTTTATTTGTTACTTCTAAAAAGTATATATATATATATATATATACACACAGACACACACACACACACACACAATCATGCAAAGGTTAGGACTCTCATCTAGCAAGTATTTGTGGGACAGTCTTAGTGTTCCTGGGTGGCACTAAATTTGTTTTCTCAAGCATTTCCTTCCTGCAGTTTATTTATCAAGTCAAACCTCCTTCTTCAAGGTCATTCTTTCTCTCTTTCTCTTCTTCCCTTTCTCTCTGCAGATCCTGGCACAGAGATCCCGATCGATATCCCAAACACTGAGCTCTAATACCCTCTAAACACCACCTGCCAAAATATTTATGCTGCCATGTCTTACTGAGACAGAGAGGTGATAAACCCTTATTTTGTAGCTATTTTGCTTATTTTTCAAATAGTTAATTCTGCCCTTTCTTCACCCTTTGTTTCTGTCTTTTCATTTAGATAACACATATAATATGTTCAGTATAGCATTCCAGCATCCTGCTTTTTCTGTAGTATAGTATATAGGATTATTATGCACAATTTGAGAAATGTTCTGTATGCATGGAATACCTTTGCCAAAATGTGCAGTACACAGTACACAGTACAGAACAATATGCACAACACAAAATACTGTATCAAACATGCAACATGGTCAAACTTACCTATTTGCAATGTTGTTATTTTTAACTGAAACTTATATATACTCTAGCAGTCAAAAGTTTTTGAACAACAAGATTTTTAATGGTAAGCCTGCACTTATTTGATCCAAAATACAGCCACAGCGGTAATTTTGTGAAATATTTCACTATTTTTAATAATAGAGTACTTTTTTAAGATTCTTTGATGAATAGAAAGATCCAAAGATCAGCATTTATCTGAAATAAAAAGTTTTTGTAACATTATACACTATGCCATCGAAAAGCTTGGAGTCAGTATAAGTTATTATTATTGTTGTTGTTATTGTTGTTGTTGTTATTATTATTATTATTATTATACACTATTCATCAAAGAAACCTGAAAAAATCTACTTAGCTGTTTTCATAATAATAATAATAAATGTCTTTTTGAGCAGCAAATCAGAATGAGTTCTATGTGACTGGAGTAATGATTAAAAAATTCAGCTTTGAATCACAGGAATAAATGACATTGTAAAATATATTTAAATAGAAAACAGTTATTTTAAATAGTGAAAATATTTCAAAATTGTACTGTTTTTGCTGTACTCTGGATCAAATAAATGCAGGCTTGGTGTGTGTGTGTAAGTGAAAGTGAAAGTATAACAAAAACAGAAATAAATCTAAAAAAAAACTATTTAGAAAAATAAAATAGATAAAAAATCATAAAAATGCATATGACAAAAACTAAATTTAAAGAGTATGTAACTATAATAGTATATACATACTAAAATATAATAATAATAATAATAATAATATGTATTAGATATTAAAGATTTTTTAAAGAAGTCTCTTCTGCTCACCAAGCCTGGATTTATTTGATCAAAAAAAAAAAAACTGTAAAAATGCAATGCAACTGTTATTTAAAAGAACTGTTTTCTATTTATTCCAGTGGTTTAAAAGCTGACTTTTAACATAGATGCTTTTACTCCCAGTATGTTCCTCCATGTTTCCTCCCCTCTTAAAAAACACACAAAGAGGATGCAGACACCGCCCGGAGTGTGTGGCTGAAGCAGAAGGTCCTTTGTGAGGTTGTGTTCTAGGTGTGTTCATCGATTTGACCGAGTCTTTGTCTTGTGTGTCACTATGTCATTTTTATTGCCTGCGAGTGTGTCATTAAAGCCTGCGTGTCAGATATAAGTTACATTCCGTCAGTCTATTAAGCTGTTTGAACGATTGACCCTTCTGATTTGTGTGAAGTCATCTGAGATGAACTGCGTATGGCTTCATTCTAAGGAGACGGAGCAGAACGGGGGGTGAAGCGAAGGCGTTAAGGTGGCAGACGTCCCTTTGTGTGTCGGTCACAATGCTGAAGTAAAAGGAGGCAGGATGCTTAACATGCAAATGAGGCGAGAGAGAAGGAGAGGTCAGGGTGGACATCACTCAACGTCACATTAACAAGTGCTCCTTCCATGATGGGATATTAAATGCTGAGTGTGAGAGTACTGCAGCTGCATCTCGTCGACACTTTTCTGTGGCATTTACAAGCAAAAACGCGTCTGCCAATCTGGAATGATCCCAAAGAGATCAGTTCAGAGGAAAAAAGATGCTGTTTATTTCAATACGTATGACACTGATTGATTATTTTATCCCAGTGACACATGAAACCTGATCGTCCATCAGCTGTTTGACCTTGTGTATGTAAATGAACTATAAGGAGTGGCAGAAATTAGCTCACTATCACTAGGTATGCTTAGAATGGCATACTGTACTACCATTCAATGCACAAAATGTATTTATTTATTTATGTAAACCGTATGTATACCAGGGTTATATTCATTTATTCAATTGAATTATATTTTTAATAGAAATAAAACTAAATATAATAATTTTATCATTTAAATAATTTATTATAAGAAATATAAGTATATATAAGTAATATACTTAAATATAGGTATTAAGAATATTAGACAAAAAAAAAAGATAAAAAAGTTTGTCTTACCAACTAACTGAAATACGTTTAATTTTTATTGTATATTTTTCTTTATCTTTATCTATATTTTTATTTATTTTAGTAAACAGTATGTATACCAGGGTTATTATCATTATAAACTAAAAATAAATATTAAATTAAATATTAAATTATATTTTTAATATAAATAAAATATCACATATATATATATATATATATATATATATATACATATATAATAAAATGTAAGTACATAGAAATATTAAAGGATTATTAGACAAAAAAAAATAAAGTTTAAGGTAATAAGTTTAGGTTTAAATTTAAATTTAAGTTTTAATAGAAGTAATAATTGTTATTATTTTTATCAATAAGTTATAATAATTAAATATAAGTAAATATAAATATTAAATAAGTATTAGACAAAAAAATAGATACAAATTAACTGAACTAACTGAAATAAGTAAAATAAGTTTGTTTGTTTTTTGCAGTAAACAGTATGTATCCCAGGGTTATTGTTTTTATCATTAACTAAATCTATAATTATTTAATTATATATTTTTATAGAAATAAATAAAATGTAATCATTTTTATCATTTAAATAATGTATAATAATTAAAGTAAATATAAATATTAAATGAGCATTAGATAAAAATGTTTTCTTACTAACTAACTGAAGTTTAAGTATAATATATATATATATATATATATATATATATATATATATATTTATATTTATTTTTTATTTTTTATTTTTTTTCCCAGTATGTGTAGCAGGGTTATTATTTTTATTATTATTTTTATTTATTATTAACTAAAACTAAAATTATTTAATTTGATTTTTTATAGAAATAAAATTAAATATAATAATTTTGATCATCAAATAATTTATAATAATTAAATTTAAGTAAATATAAATATTAAATGAATATTAAGCAACAACAACAACAAAAAAAATGTAAAAAAAAAATTCTTACCAAATAACTGAAATAAGTTTAAGAAGCATTAAAATTACTAAGAAATATATATTAAGCCTAAATAAATGACAGTGTAGATAACAAAATTACTCAAATTTAAACTAAAATTAAAGTGTAATAAATGTTTTATTCATAAAAAAAAAACATAATAGCATATGAATAATACCAATATAAACTTTGTGAAATACTTTATCAGACAAAGCAATATTATTTTCCAAACATAATATCAGTTGCAATTTTAAACATTGTCTGAATTAACATACTAGCATACGTCTCTTACTATGTTTATATGGCAGCTGATATGTCTTTCAGATAATTTGTCACGGTAGAAACAAAAGGTCAAATAGTTAGTATGCTAGTTTGCTATTCCAAATTCAGCCATTATTTATTTAGACTACCAGATCATATAACATAACATTGTATTAAAAATAACAGTATTTATGTCCAGGATAATATTCGGAGACCACTCACTGAATTACACATAGTATGTGCAATATGTATTGCACTGTATTCAGTAAGCAGAGTATATATATGCTAGTATTCCACTTCCACAAATGTAAGATGTCTGACAGTCTGTTTTTACTTGTCTGGATCTCCATCATAATATCTGCATCAATCTAGTTCTTTCCATCTTTCCATTTAGTATTTGGATTCTTTCATCATTCACTCCTGTGCTCAAATCCAAACTCATTTGACTACATGTCATTTCTTCTCCTTCTAGACTTTCCATCCATTTTTTTACACCTCACTCACGTCTGCCTCTTCATCGCTGTGATCTGTGTGTCTGCCTATTGGTTTTAGTGTTTAAGTCGGTGAGAGAGGAAATTCAGTGTGCGCCTTCATAAGGAATGGCTAAGTTTAGGTCATCAGTCTTTCTTCAGTTTACAGATATAAACGAGTTTTCTTTGATTTATGTTGCTATTCCATTCTGGATTTTTGCAAGGAAGCTATAAATGATTCTAGGTTACACAATTCATGCTTGCTGATCTCATGTCAGTAAGGTGGTTTATCCAGTAGTAACTAATGGTTGAATTAGGATATGGGAGGCTGCTCCAGGATCAGTTGAAACTTCCTCTTCTTACAGCTCTATAAATATTTTAGATGGTGGGCAATAACCGTCCCCATAAATGCTGCCTTCAAATGTCTGTGGTATTTATACCAGGCCTATACTGATTTAAAGGCCATTACAGCTCACATTCTTACCAGAGATAAATTCACAAGTCTACCTATTCATTTTCTGGCATTGGAAGGTTGGAAGGTTGGGAAGTCGGGTGACACCTTTCTCGACTCAGTCAATCACTTAAACTAGCTAGGTTTCAGAGAGGTAGCATAAAGAAATAGCCACATTTTCAAGAACCAGAATCATTATTATAAAGAAGTATTTGTTTTAGGTGTGCTACAGAATGCAACAAGTAAACTGCAAAAAGTGCAGAGAAGAGATACTGTGATGATACGTTTTATAATTGTTAGACATTGCTGCCCCCTAACGGTCAGTACAAATAGCACAACTATCTTACACTGTATCTATCTTATTTCTATTTTTCTGCTTTTATTTCACTTAACACTTTACATTGCGCTGTCAACAATTTATTACTCTGTTTATTAATCTTTGATAATGTTAGTTAATAAAAATACAGACGTTTATTGTTTGCTCATGTTACTACACAGTGCATTAACTAATGTTTACAAACACAGCATGGGATTTTAGTAAATGCTAAAATTAACATTAACTAGGACTAATAAATGCCGTTGACGTCTTAGTTCATGTACAATGTACAGTTTTTATCATGCCAATAAAAAAATAAAATAATCTTTAGGTTTTCGGGTTTGCGATTTTTACAAATAAACAAAGTTTGTTTTTAAATACAGTTTAAAACCCCGGATTGTGTGGTAATTCCAGAAGCATAAATTAATGCACATCGAAAGGTTAAATGTGTTGTAAAATGCAATTAACACAATATACATATAGCAGTATAGTAAGAAATAAATGTACAGGTTTTGGTCAAAAAATAATTTTTAGGGTTTACTTTTCTCATACGGTCTTTTAGTATAAGGCGGAACCTTTGTTTTTCAGTTTGTTTCCTTCGGATCGATTCTGGTGTTACATGCGCAACTACACAAGTACGACATGATTTAACATCAATAAGTTGTCTGTCTTGCACTCTACGTAAATAGCTGTTGATATAGGCATATTATTTAATAATCTAGTAATATTTATAAATGTGCTTTTGAGCAAAGTGGTGCAATTGTAGACTAGGTTTTGAAATTTAAAGTTAGTTTTCAACCTAATGAATTTAAGACCTTGAGATGGTAACAGGCTTGCAGTAAGGTGTGTTACACTGTTTTGTATCATGATTAAAAAAATTTAACTTGTCAAAAAGCAGCATATGCATGGCATGTCTCTTCTCCATATGTGAAGTAGATGTATATCTGACTGAATGACCTCTATATATGGTGAAGATTAGAATTCTGGATGCAAGTGGATGGATATGGACCATAGCATTCAATTTAGTAAAACTTAATTGAAAGATTTAAGGAACCAACAAGCAAGCCTTCTTGAACTTAAAATCCAAATTAATTGATATGACATGAATTGTAATGCATGAATCAGATGTCAGTGTATCCACAAACCGACTTCAACAAGCAAAAACTGAGTGAACTGATCAAACACGATGCTGAGGATAAAGGCACTGCCTCTACTGCAGACACATATGTCATGTTATTTTTTGATAGCTCAGAGAGTTCATCAGCTGGCCTCCATCAAACATGTGTCTGTGCTCCCTGAGAGGAGGCGTCAGGGTCTTCTGTACCCCTTCAGCAGTCTGGAGGAGCACCTGTCCTCACAGGTCAGTCAGAAAGAATTCAAGACCTTTCATCCCAGCTTGGAAGAACTCCGTCAGGCAGAGACACTGTTCACTCCCTCTTCTAAACATTCTATTGACTACTCTACCTCTGCAGTCCGGATAGACCATGTACCTGTTCTTAAACAGCCTGAGGTGAGATAAGATTGTCATTAATCGTTATCACTTAATTACAGTGTCCTCAAAAGGTGGTTAAAAAAAAAGGTTGTATGTTTATTTGAACATCATTTAGATTGCTTGAATGTATTAATACTACATTTCTAATGTTAATTTTGAATAATTTTAGAGCTTAGATTTGAGAACCACTGCACTTGACCTTTCAAACTGTGTCTCAGGTTTGCTTTGAGTGCTTGTCTGTATTGCAGGTGTGTTTTATGGGCAGAAGTAATGTGGGGAAGTCTTCTCTCATTCGTGCCCTGTTCTCTCTCGCACCTGAGGTAGATGTGCGGATCTCTAAAACTCCGGTGAGTCTGTATGTCATGGATGTTCTCTGTGGTTCAGTCCTCCATGATCAGAAATGACTCATTCTCAGTCTTTATTTTCACACAGGGCCACACCAAAAAGCTTAATTTCTTCACTGTGGGAAAGGCGTTTACACTTGTAGACATGCCGGGGTATGGACACAATGCCCCACGGGACTTTGTAGAGATGGTTGAACCGTACCTTCAGGAGCGTCAAAAGTAGGTTGAAGTTGGTGGTGTTTTTCATTTATGCACAATACTGAGATTTTTGTTTTGTTTTGGATTCTTGTGTTGAGTTTATGAAAGTAGTAGATGATAATGCTTGTGTCAGTATATAAGCGAGTGATAGAATTTGTAGTTTTTCCTTTCTTTTTTTCCCCTCATTTATGTGTCTGTAGTCTGGTAAGGACATTCTTGCTTGTGGATGGAGGTGCAGGTTTACAGAAGGCTGATTTAGTTGCTGTTGAGATGTGTGAGGAGTTCAATTTACCATATGTGGTGAGTTTGTCTCTCATACTCTTACTAGGACTGTCCAGCAGAGGGAATCAGAGTACTATTTGCTGTTTAAAAAATAATCAGAAATGATTACAGTTTGAACTAAGCCAAAAAAGTACTTTATCATTTCAAAGGTTAATGCCTCTTTGACTTTCAAATGCACATGAGTTTATTGTCTCTTCATTGGAAAGAATGTGTTATGTAGCCTGTTCATATAAAGGATGCCAAAAATAACCTTTTTTCCCCTCTCTGTCTTGTTTTAGCTGGTGGTAACTAAAATAGACAGAACCCGACAGGGCGCTTTGTTGGCTCTTGCTCTACAGCTTCGGGACTTTATCAAAAATCAAACCAGCACATGTTTCCCACAACCATTTCTGGTGAGGTGAGATACGTATCACTCATCTCTTTTGTAATTTTCTTCAGTGTAATAAGGATAATCATTTTGCATTCAGAAGTTTACACATAAACAGGGTTCAACAATGCAGATTTTTTGTTGTTGTTGTTGGTCAAGTCAGTGTTTCACAAGTGCATATTTTCTTCACAAAAAGAAACTTTACAACAAACTGGAAAATATAGAGTTATAATGTAACTCCATGAATTAATAAACTTACATTTGCTGAAACACTATTACAAGTCAATTCTGACAAATCCTCTTTTACATTAGCCAGTTAAATACCATTATGTAGGTATCAAATCAGCAGATTTAGTTTAAAACAAAAAAAGTCACAGTAACTACACTACCAGTCAATTGTTTTGAACAGTAAGACATTTTTTTAAGCTGTCTCTTCTGCTCACCAAGCCTGCATTTATTTGATCCGAAGTACAGCAAAAACAGTAAAATTTTGAAGTATTTTTACTATTTAAAATAAATTTTCTATTTGAACATATTAAAAAAAATATATTCCTGTGATTTTAAAGCTGATTTTTAGCATCATTACTCCAGCCACATGATCCATCAGAAATCATTCTAATATTCTGATAAAACATGCTCAATAAAACATGTATTATTATAATGTTGATAACAGCTGAGTAGAATGTTTTTCAAGTTTATAAGAACAGAAAGTTCAGAAGAACAGCATTTATCTGAAATAGAAATCTTTTGTAACATTATAAATGTGTTTATCATCACTTTTAATAAATGTAGTTAAGTGTATAATGTTACAAAAGCTTTTTATTTCAGATAAATGCTGATCTTTGGATCTTTCTATTCATCAAAGAATCCTGACAAAATGTTGATTTAATAATAATAATAACAGCAAATCAGAATATTAGAATGATTTCTGAAGGATCCTGTGACACTGAAGACTGGAGTAATGATTCTGAAAATGTAGCTTTAATCACAAAATAAATTATATTTTTAAATATATGTAAATAGAAAACAGGTATTTTAAATGGTAAAAAAAAAAAAAGCAGAAGAGACGTCTTTAAATAACATAAAAAAAAAAATGTACTGTTCAAAAACTTTTGATGGCAATGTATGTAGACAATATTACAGAAAATATAACACGTACACGTTTTGTCTTTTAAATAAATGTTTCAAAAGAACGTGTCACAATCTCCACAAAAAATATTAAGCAGTACAGCTTAAAAAATATGAATTTAATAACTTAATAAGCAATGTTAATTGAATAATGGGTGCTAAAAATGACACTGCTGTGTGTATGTGTGTAGTATAGTCTGTATTTGAGCCACATCAAGGATTGTTACATTCCAGCCTCTTAGAAATGTTTTAATATATTTCACTTGTCATCTTGCTGATGTGCATTATGCGCTGTGATAAGTTTGAAATGCACACTCATCCTTCGTCACTTCTTTTGGTTTTATGCTGTCACCAGCAATTAGCTTAATCCTGTTATACAGATATATCAGTGCATATGACCTATAATTTAATAAAAAAGAAGGTTCTCTCTGTTAGGTGAGGAATGTTAATGTGGTCAGGTTATCAACTTGCTGATAAGATAAGGCTAGACATTGTGGAAACGGTTGCAATTGCTGTAAGTGTCAACACAGGAAGTCACTTTTTCACAGATAAGGTGATAAGTAACATACATTATAACATATATACATCATCATCATTCTCTTTCTCTCTCCCCCTTCTTATGACCTGTAGTTCAGTGCAGTTCTCTGGGATTTATCTGCTCAGATGCTTCATAGCACACGTAACAGGAAATCTACAGCTTAACACTAAACAGTAATGAGTGTGCTGCACTGCCTTTCTGGAGGTCTGGACCCAATGTTATAAAACCGATGTGAAAATGACTGATTTAAATCATTGAATTGTTAAATCTATGTATTATTTTCAAATGCAGAGTTTTGGATCACATTATTACTGCTTTCTGAATTATGCAGCTCTTTATAAACTCCCTGAATGATCTGTATAGTCATGTTTTATTCTAAATAAAAAGACAGAAAGTGTTGCCCTGAATGTATGTGAGTGACTGTTCAACTTTAAATCTTGCTTTTGAAGTGTAAACCAAAATGTATCAGCATGATATGATCAGATCAGTTTTTCTATTATCATAATTACTGAAACTGTGGCCTATTTGTAAAATTTGTTAAGTAGTACACTGCTTTTCTTGCTTAGATGTTTTGTCTTGTTTCCAGCTAAAATATCTAAAAATTCTTATATCAAGAAGGATTTTCTAGACAAGTAATAATTATTGTCTTGTTTTCAAAAAAATTAAGAATTTAAATTTAAGTGAGTTTTTGCTTAAAAAGAAAAATAATCTTAAACAAAATACAGTAAATAATTTTATTTCAAGCAGAAAACTAGACTATTTTAGCTTTTTTTTTTTTTTTTGTGAAAACAAGTAATGTGTACTTGTCTAGAAAATCCTGCTTGATTTAAGAATTTTTAGATATTTTGGCTGGAAACAAGACAAAAAATCTAAGTACGAAAAGGTTTTTTTTTTTTTTTTTGCAGTGTAAACAGCTTAAATCCTGACTGGATAACAAAAGGAGATCTGCTATTGAATTTGATCTCTCAGGGTTATTTCTTCTTTGTTGTAAACTTGATGTGCTGTGGTCTGTTACACACTTTTCGCATTACTTTTGCTAATTAATTGTATTAATGCGGGTGTTCATCACAGGGTTAACATTCTTATTACGTATTACAAGGTTATTGTGATTGATTAGATAAGTGCAGATGTTGTTACAACTTGTTTTTCAGTTACAGTTGCTTAGACATTAAAATCCATTCATTTTGCCAAATATTCTAAACCAATACAAAACTACACATTAAGGAACAAAAGTTCAAAATGATAATTATCTTATAGTGTAATGGGTGCTTAATATTTAACCCCATGGAACACAGCTTCATAACTTTTTTTTTTTTTTTTTTTAATCACAGGTGGGAAATAATTTTACAATTAAAAGGGACCTTCAGCTGAGAGTAAAACACCTTAAGCTAATTTAATTTATGTTTTTATTTTTTTACATACCCTAAGAGAGCAATATGTACCAATTCCATCAATGTACTTTGCACCTAGCAAATTTTATGCAGTTACATAAGTACCTCAAACTGTTCAGTTTTTTTAAAGTTTAACTTTGTGACCAAAGGTATAAGTGTGTGCATTTTGTATTGAAAGAAGAGTGAGTGAGTTATCATACATTCCTACAGTATAGTCATATCTCTAAAGGGTCTGTTAAAAAGAATCATACAGCTTATGGCATTTTTCGTTCGTATGACGCACGTACAGTTTTGGGAGAGGTATGCATCATGCCTTCTCCACTCAGCCAAAGCAGGGGTGGTGATGGTAACAGGGCTGTACCTGGCAAAAAGCAATAAAATTGAAGTGCCACAGTGTTATAAAATGGCAAATGGGTGCAATTGCATTTATTGTGTCTAAACTTAACTTAGACAATTACATTCTTTTTTTTTCTTTTTTCCCTCCCGCTGTCTTTCTTTTTATGTGCTGGCATTTGGACACTGACCCCATAAAACATTTGCAGCAAGTTAATTATTTTTCAACATTTTTTCCTCTGAATTTTATTGATCCCAGACATGTATTAAAGCTCCAAGAGACAGGTAAAAGTTCACTCTTTGTCACCCGGGATGCAGGAACGAGGGAACCGAGGAGGTGTTTCGGAAAATGTATAGGAAAACTCTGGAATCTTAACTCACTTTCTTAAAGAAGCATCATCTCTGCAACGTCTCGCTTGGAATCTACACCATCTGCCCTAGAGGATCCTACTTCTTCACCAATTCATTTCATCATGTTTGCCAACATGTGCACACCAGAGCCCACCTGCCCCGTAAATTCCACCTTGTGCAAGGGCAGGTCCTGTCTGGTGCCCCGGGATACATTCAATGATACCCTCGGCTTGGTCATGAGCACTACGCTTACCATCATGCTGGCCATGGTCATGTTTTCAATGGGCTGCACTGTTGAGGCAAGAAAGCTCTGGATGCACATCCGCAGGCCCTGGGGCATTATCATAGGTTTCCTTTGCCAGTTTGGCATCATGCCTTTCTCAGCCTTTGCACTTTCACTGATTTTCAACGTGCTTCCAGTTCAGGCTATAGTCGTCATCATCATGGGCTGTTGCCCTGGAGGTTCCAGCTCCAATATTTTCTGCTACTGGCTTGATGGAGACATGGACTTAAGGTGAGACTCTCAATCTGTTCAGTTTCCGTTATCATTATGTTGCTTGTAACACTGAAAGCTTTCTAATTCATAGAAATGAACTGTGTAAGCTCCAGCTCTTCTTTTTAAATGTAGAAGTGTCATGTGTAGGTTGATCTTCATTATTTCCATAAAATGTGTCTGCAAGTCTAAACTACATTTTTTTTCTGCAGTTTTATCTACTTAAAAATTATAGATGGAACTATTGTTTCTAAAATAATGTAGATTTATCATAATCCATTGATGCATGTTTATAAAGTTTAGAGACAATACAACAATTTGTAGAGCACAACTAAAATGCTGATTTCTCCTGCCTGTAGCATCAGCATGACAGCATGTTCTTCAATTCTGGCTCTGGGAATGATGCCTCTTTGTCTGCTCATATACACCTCATTCTGGACTACAGGCGATGCTATCAAGATCCCTTATGACAGCATCGGTAAAGTGGCCTCAACCTGACCTAAACACAAGATTTTATATTTTATGTATTTGCTTGATCTTGTACAATAAATGTTGCTGATGATCTTTCCAGGAATCACACTTGTGGGTTTACTTGTGCCTATTGGTCTTGGGATCATAGTGAAACACAAGTGGCCCAAAGTAGCCAAAAAGATCCTCAAGGTAAGGTTCTGTTTCTGTGTTTAATACTGTAAACCCTTACGCACGCCATGTAGCTTTACATGTGTTTTGTTTTTGTATGTATAGGTGGGATCTGTGGTAGGAATCATCCTCATCATCGTCATTGCAGTCATTGGTGGTGTGCTGTATAAGTCCTCATGGGTTATTGCTCCTTCGCTTTGGATCATCGGTACCATTTATCCATTTGTTGGCTTTGGTCTGGGCTTTGTCCTGGCATGCATTGTGGGACAACCTTGGTACAGGTAAAAATCGATAATTTTTTTTTCCATGAAAATCAGATGGTTTGCTCTGAGGGGTCAATATATGTGGCAAAAGTCTGAAGAATAAAGCATTTTGTGGTGGTTTATTTCTCATGAACATGTTGCAGGTGCCGCACCATCGCTTTGGAAACAGGCTTGCAGAATGCCCAGCTGGCCAGTACTATTGTCCAGCTGTCCTTCAGCCCTGCGGAGCTTGAGCTCATGTTCGCTTTCCCCTTGATCTACAGTATCTTCCAACTAGTTGTGGCTGTGGTTGCAATAGCACGTAAGATGAAACTCAAACTATGACAGTTTGTTTTAGGAATCATAACTTTCACTTGAAAGAATTGATAACTCATGTCATGATGTCCCTTGATGTATTTACAGTTCATCAAGCAATAAAGCGCATTAGGGGAGGGACAGTGGCAGAGGAGGATGGGGAAGGCAGACAGAGCACCGTTGAGGATCACGATAAGCAGAGTTATGCCTTGGAGAATGCTGGCTTTCACAGTGATGAGAATGGCAACACTGGGATTAAGAACAAAGGTACAAAGATGTGAGCTAAACATCATTTTGCTAGCCTGTCTGACCAGAGCCGTCAACACTGACCTTCTGGTGGCATGAACTTTGAACAAGCTCAACGAGAGAGTGTAGCCTTAAACTCAACCCCAGTCGAGACAAGCAGATGCGCTTTCCTACATTATAACAACAAACCAAGAAAGCGCTTGAACATATTTACGATGAGTCTGACCACAGGTTTACTAACACAAAGCTGTATTTTGTGTTTGTATTGTGTGTTACGTTTTGTCTGCAACTTTCAATTAATATACCTAATATTCAGCATATTTACTGAAAAGCTCTGACTCTTCTCAAATGTCCTACAAATGCTAGTAATTCCAACATTGATGTAATAAAGAAGTGAAACATTTAATAATTTAAGAAAACATACAGTACATATGTCAAGTAGGCTGAATGCAAGCTAATTTATTTAAATGTTACTTTGTATATGCATAATTGTAATGGACCTTTAATGTTTTGCTTTTTAAATTATTTATGTATGATACAGAAAATTTCAGAAACATTGCTTGTAAGCTCTCAAAGATTGTCATGCAGTGTGTTTTACTTTTTATTTTGTTGGTGATATTTATATGCAAAACACCATGAATAAAAAATGAATATTCAAAAATGTGATGTCAGATTTTGATCCTCCTAGCAGACTTTAACCCCTTAACTGTTACCCGTCCCCTCAGTGGGACGCCTAAGTTTACTTCACCATTTTACAAATAAATCCTAATCTAATCATGACAAACTATACATCGTTGGAAAGGTCTAAGACTGCTAAATAGATATTTTACGTTATAGACATTTTTTGACATTTTCTTTGTGTTACAAATTATGTATGAAAAGATTCATTATAGATTCATTTATGACAAGAGTTCTCAAAAATCTACTTCATAAAAGGAGTTCTGACCTTTGTCAAAAAAGACTTTCTTTGTTGCCTTTTTCCCTATCACACTTTAAATCTCATAAGAAATTATATATCACTTGAAATGTCTAAAATATTCATCCTTTGAAAACCATTTTAAAATCAGACGTTACATTACCATGGAAAATGTGCATATAAATCATATTACAAAATGTTTTCGTTCATGAATTATACAACTTTAAGTGTAAATACTGCTTTTTTCTAAAAAAAAAACACTGGGTTAAAAACAACCCAATTTAGGTTGTTTTTAACCCAAGGGCTGGGTAAATATAGGACAGAACACATTTGGGGTTAATTTTACCCAGCAAATTGGGTTGTTTATTTAACCTATAGTAATGGGTTGATTCATTTTTATTATAATATAGCTTTTTTATTATTATTATTTTTAACGTGAAATGTATGTTTACAGATTAACTTAAATCATCTAAACTTTTGTAAAATACTACACACAACCACTGGTTTGCATGATATCTTCCTTTATTGTCCTTTATTTATTATTTACAGCATTGTTTATCGTTTTAATATATATTATATATATATATATATATATATATATATATATATATATATAAAACTCATTTAACAAACATTAAAAGTACAAATTAAAC
This sequence comes from Cirrhinus molitorella, assembly GCA_033026305.1. Taxonomy (NCBI): domain Eukaryota; kingdom Metazoa; phylum Chordata; class Actinopteri; order Cypriniformes; family Cyprinidae; genus Cirrhinus; species Cirrhinus molitorella. The sequence continues at coordinate 21,097,512 of CM065122.1, read as the reverse complement.
ATGAAACAAGAAATTCACGTGTAATCGGCACGTCTTGTTATTCTCTGTTGTTATTATAGTATTCTGTATCTTTATGAATAAAATAGTTTATTTTATGCAGAGCATCAGGCTTTTCCATCACGCGATAAGACAGACAAGATAAGACAAGACAAGATAAGACAGATAAGGTGATTCAAACTGCACGCCTGTTGCTCTGCATGAAACTGAATGATATACAGCGTGGTAATTATGTTATATCTAAAATAGAATGTACACAAACCTGTTTTTACCAAAGAAATGCATTAATTCGATGGCACTTAGAACTGCTCTCTCAATGCAAAATCCCCACGATAACTCAACCGCTGGGTTACGTCTGACCCAGGATCTGAGTACTAATACAACCCAGGAGCTGGGTAACACTAAAAACATTGCCCAATCATTGGGTTGTTACATTTGACCCAGGAGCTGGATAACACAAAAGTTATCCAAACACTGAAAAAAAATAACAAAAACAAACAAACAAACAAAAAAAGACAGGTTTAAACCCAGCATTTGGGTTAAAAAAAAAATAACCCAGGATTTTTTAGAGTGTATGTTCAAAAATGAATATGACAAAGGGTTAGAGGGGTCATGAACAGAGAAATCAAAATTCCCTTGATTTTTTTGACATATAAGAGGTCATTTTGCTATAAAAACATCCTGTGAGTTTCAGAACTCTGAGTTTGGGCAGCCCTGGACTAACCCTACTGTTGGATTAAAAATGTAGGCTAATTGAAAAATTTAACCCAACAGTTGGGTTAGTCCATATTTGACCCAACATTGGATTAAAAAACCTAGCATTTTTTAGAGTGGTTACTCCGCTTATATCGAAGCCAGTCTGTCAAAACAAGTTTGTGGAATGTGCCACTTTATGAAGAAATAATGTGGCTAAACAGAAGATAAAGGCCTGCTTACATCACTGCCTGTTCAGCGCTGACCGATTCATGCGTGTAGTGTAAACAGACTTGTGATCTGCATTACTGGGAACACCCACAAAAGCATTTATGCCGTGGGAGAAAATAAACATTCGAATGAACTCGCACTGACCTTGTTAAGCGCTTGATCTTTACTCTTTGCAATGATTGTGATTGAGTTTTTCTAGGTGCAATACCGAAAAAAATTGCTGTATGGTGTAAAAAAAACAACAAAAAAAAAAAACTATTTTCCAGGTCTATTAATAAATGATAAACAAAATGACAAATTTTTACTTTCACAAGACTTCATGTATGGGCTTGCAGTTAGCTGTTAGGTAAAGAGAAATAAGGAAACGGACAAAGAGTCACACATTTGTAGAATTTGGTCACAGAAAAAGGGAAGTTTAGTTCGTATTCAAATGTTCTGACATGGTTAGTAACCACCAGTGAAAGACAGACAATGCTAAGAAGAATCAAAAGCTATAAAGATCATTGGGGAACTGAAAATGATGCCTCTGTTCTCACTCCTTATGCTGTTTCTGAAGACTTCATGTGTAATTTCTTGGCTTGCTGGTAAATGCCTGTTCTACAGTGATGTGGAAGAGTTTCCTGTTGCCACAAGCTGTGCTGGAAAAACAAACATCGCCGAGTGTGATCATGTCACTGACATTAAAGAAGACCTGCGTGGACTTCCATCAAACGTAATTAACCTCTGCATTCACATGGAACAACATTGTCATGTTCCCTTGGCTCCAGATTCATTCTCACGCTTTGGTTCTTTGGAATACCTCGAAATTTCTGGATGTTTTTCAGAGATCCCGCCGGAGGCTTTTAACGGCTTGACCAATTTAACTTCATTATCATTGTCTTTCTTGTCAGAAATCTGTTGTGAGGTAGCTCTTGATTTCAGTCACCTTTCCTCACTTAACCATTTGTCTCTTTCACGGTATAGTTTATCATCATTTGCACCAAATGTTTTTGAAATGATTCCTCAGTTGCTAGAATTAAACATATTCAATGTGTGTTTGAAGGACATATCTGAGGTCCTGTGTCGACTGGCAAAAGCAAAATCACTGAAGCTGTTTAAGCTAAAGGAATATGAGCTAAATAGCCTTCAGTACCCAAACTGCTCTGTGTTCAACACCTCTGGTGGTTACATATCTACTGTGTTTGATATTGAAAAGGTACATTTGGATCTAGGACTAGTAGAGCATGTAGATGAGGGAGCTTTAGAAGTTTTGGGAAATCTCTTTAGCTTGGACTTTGTTTCGACTGATTTCCTCAGAGATCTTTCTTTAACTGGAGTTCATAAAATTAATTCTTTGAAAGTCAGAGTGGATGTACTTAACGTTGATGACTTGTGTACAGCAGCAAAGTTATATTCAATTGAATCTTTAGACGTTCGTTATGAGGCAATAAACTTGCCATCAACTCCTACTAATATCTCATATGGCTGTGAAGACATTAAAGAAATTACCCTCAAAGGTAACATATTTATATTTAAGATTGTAAAAGTCTTAGATGTATATTCAGTCTTTCAGATTTTCAGAAACCTCAATATTGTTAACATAAAAAAGCATCTGCTCAGAACAAATGATTTTCTATCTCTCTGTGCTTCATTTCCACAGAGAGTCAAAAATCTTTCTTTTATGATACTAAGCGAAAATAACATAGGTAAAATAGTTTCCCACCAATTTTTGTGTTTTGCAGATCTTGAAATTCTGGACTTATCCATAAGTAACATTTCTAACATAGAAGATTTTGCTTTCGTTGGATTGCACAAGTTAAAAGAACTAAACCTCTGTACAAACAAGTTATCTTACATTTATCAACATGCGTTCAGTGGTTTGTATGGACTTATGGTCTTAGATATCCAAGGAAATTCTATCATTTTTATCGAACCGGCATCATTTGGACATCTGATTAACCTTAGCTCACTTCTGCTGGGAGATCTGAACTTCCCACCTGATGTGCCACTGATCAGACTGCATTTTTCTGACATGTTTGGATTTATTCCATATAATTTAAATAACGTTTTCATTAGTTCAGACCAGAAACCAATGCAGCTTGTGTTTGGTAACATTGCTGCACTTGGTGAGGGTTTAAACTTCCACATCAAAAGTAAATATGTGACTGTTGAGGACTGCAACAGTTTGCTCTTGACATCTGTAGTCACGCTTAAGATAAATGCAGCATATATGAACTGTGGAAATGAATTCATTGGGAAATATGTCAGATCCGTCGTCAATCTGAAATTTACATCAATGTTCTCAGACAATATTGGAGACTTGGCTGTAATCAATCAGCTCATTCATTTAAAAACCCTAAAACTGGAAAACATTGAATTGACAAAGCAGCCAAACCTGGCTATAATGTTTCACAATCTGACAAAACTCCAGACCCTGACCCTGACAAACTGCAGAATGTTCTTTCTGGATGGAAGTCTGACCAAAGACTTAAAATCATTGACGGGTCTAGTGCTTATGCCACAGGATAACATCAATATTCTTCAAAACTTAGTGGAACATCTCACTAGTTTGAAGTACCTCTATCTTCAGGGCTTGGGTCTGTATTGCAGTTGTGATAATGCGTGGCTGGTCTCATGGGCAAGGGACAACAGGAAGGTGCAGGTTGCAATGTTCAACCCCTACATGAAAGAACTGCAGTGCTTGACTGACAATGGAATCAACCACCTGAACTTTGTTAATTATTCCAAGGTGAACTGCTCATTTGATATCGAATTTGTTTTCTTCACCTCCACTTCTGGCTTTTTGTGTATTTTTATTATTGTGGTACTGTCATATAAGTTTGCAGGCCAATACATTGCACCCTTCTATCACATTGCCAGCGGATGGTTCCGAGAGGCTTTGCTAGTGAATAATAAACACCAGTACCGCTACGATGTTTTTGTGTCTTACAGCAGTAAGGATGAACACTGGATCACTGAGGAACTTCTTCCGAATTTAGAGCGGCGCGGCCCTCCATTTTTGCGTCTCTGCCTGCACAGTCGGGACTTTCAGTTGGGACAAGACATTGTGGAAAACATCACAGACAGCATCTATGCAAGTCGCCGGACTCTTTGTCTCGTCAGTCGCAACTACCTCGGTAGCAACTGGTGTTCATTGGAGATGCAGCTGGCCACCTACCGGCTCCAAGTAGAACACAGGGACATTCTTATCCTGGTCTTCCTAGAAATGATTCCATCTCGCTTGCTGTCCTCCCATCATAGATTGGCCCGTCTGGTAAAAACTAGAACCTATCTAGACTGGCCAAGGGACCCGGAGATGCATGAGGCATTCTGGGACAGGTTGTGGTGTAAACTGAGCTCTAATAAAACCAACTAAACTTTATTACTTTATAAAGTATAGTTCTTTGGGGAAAGAAAGATAAAAAAAAGAAATTCAACTGACACATAGGTGAGAAAAAACACTTGCATTCAGGCTTTTTTTATTTTTGTATTTACATTTTTAAAACATTAATATTAAAAAACATAAACATGTAATGACCATTTTGTAATGTATTTATTTTTTATATGCGTTAATAACCTTTGTGTAACATCAATTCACTCTGCAAACATGATTTTTGGCTTTTGCGGTTAATCATTCCACTGTTTCTCAAAACAATATGTTCAGATATCTGTCAATTTGTTTCTTGTTCACATCAGATTTGAATTTCTTACTGATTTAAGAAAATTGCATTTTTTGGCACACGTACAAAACTGTCTACAAAACTAACTGCACATGCTGATCAAAACAGGGTGGCACATGAGGGGCCACAGTAAATACAGATTGGCTAATATTATGTTGTGTATTTATATGTGTAGTTGACAAGGTAGTACTTTTTGTTTTTGTAAAATAATTATTGAAGAAAAAATGCATGCATTTATGATGTGAAGTCTGATCTTTGAGAAAATGTATTTGTTTTTTGACCCTCTAACTAGCAGTATTTCTATTATTACAATTTGTGACCTAAAATTCAAAATATTGGTGCAAAAAAATGCCCCTCTATGTTTTTTTCCCCCTCATATTTATATAGGCTATCACATATCACAGGATAGCACACGGACAAGAGCAAAATGACGCGAATGCTGCTTTTACCGATCACACAAATAAAAATAGACCCTTTACAGTTCTGAATGCTGTTATTTTACCTTTATGAGCAAAATGATGGCGTAAAAATGTTTCAAATTCGCACTGGCGCTTCCATGTCCTGTAAAGCGCGCTTCAGCTTCCACTCTCGCACAAACGATTGGACATGCGTCTAACAGCGCACATTTATATAGGTTAAGCGTTTAAACTAACACTGTGATATGCTTAAGCTGTTTTATATTTAGCCCTATAGATTTTATTTTATCATTTAGAAAAAAAAAAAAAAAAACATTTTACATTTAACAAACAAAATGCTCCAAACGTTTTTCTAAATTTACTTAATAAAAGAACGAAATGAAATATAGGGACCCTCAAGCGCAACTTGTTTAGTTATGGAGTAAAAAGGCTTAGGCTACTGGTTCATTTTGCCATATAACATAAAATAAAATAGGCTAGAAATCTGTTCACAAAATAACCTAAAAACGAAACTAAAATTAAACAAATATTTAACAAAACTAATAAAAACCAAACTGAATTTTACTGAAACCAGCCCTGCATATATACTGCATATATACTGTTATTATTTTTATTTACTAATAGATAAAACATTTGCAATTGGTTTGTAAAATCGGTTTATGTATGAGTTTTTGTCGCATTTACACACGCACAATAATGTGCATTTTTGACACATTATTGACCAATTTCACACTTCCGGGTTTTTGGCTTCCGGCGTGGCTGCATGCAGGGTAAAAGTATTTCCGGTAACAGTGATTGCCAAGTCTAAGGAGCACCCGCTCGGGCATCAATGTCTTTGCAAAAATTAAATCTCATGTAAATATTTAAACCGTCTTGGTCATTTATTGGTGAGACTACAAAGTTTTATTTCAGCACTAATTAGAAGTGACGACGCGTATATTCGGTTATATTGTCCGTGTCTATTTGGTGCAGCCGTGCGCATTGTCGCACTCCATGTAAAAAACTGTTTGTGGCGATGTGCTGGAGAAATCGACCGACAGCTCTGATCCTCCGATTTGCGAAAGAGGACCACTCGATCCCTGGATGCGTTTTTGCATTTCTTTCTGGATATATGGATCATAAACAGCACTTCTGTCATCTCGCAATGATGGTTCACTCACATTTTCTCCGCTCGTTATCATCTTCCCTTACGAAAATTAACCATGGTTTTATTATAGTAAAAGCAGGTTTGTTTTATTACTATTTGCATAACCACACAAATCAGATAAACAAAACAACAAAACCATGGAATAACTGCAATAACTGCCGTTTTGGTTTGATTCGTAGTTAATTTTAGTAAGGGCTAGGTCTGTAATGCACAGCATTAACAAACCTATTAGTACTTTGTTGTATATTTAGTTAATAAATATATTAACTCTAATTCAACTGATGTAGCTATACAATGAGGTATTGGAAATAAATGTCTTATTTTAGTCTCAGATAGTTATAATGTGCGATTAATACATGGTCAACAGTTTCAGCGTTTCATTAGGTTGAGATAATCTACATATTGTTGTGACTTTTTTAAAGTTACTCATGCGTTTTTAAAATACAGACAATAGCATTTATTCGCGCAACATTATAGCCCACATTAAAGCATATTATAACTCATTCTGACACTGAATTTATATATTTGTTCCTATGTGTAACGGTGCATACGTACTTAGAATTTCGTTTTTACATAAATTAGGCATGTAAATAAATGCTTGTCATATATTAAAACGAGCAAGGGAATTGTTGAATGAGCCTATATATAGGACAGCTGGTGAAATAAAACTACCCACCAGTAAATTCTAGAAAGATCTGAGCGGCCATATAAGCTACAAATAAATTTATTTGTAGATTATATAACAACAACTTGGAAAACAGACAAAATAGAAAGGGTAAGAGACGAAATTTGAGACAAGAGCATACAACTTAATGTCCGCAGACCGCTAGCGGAACTATATTTACCCTGCGTCACGTGATTTCCGATTCTTGTGAAAAAGGCCAATTGTCATATTTATACATTTCTAAATAAACTTGACTTTTGACCAACAGGCTTCACAAGCGTGTGGTGTTTCGAACGCTTCAAAAAGGTGTTTTATTTTTTATTCTATTTTTATTTTATTTTTTTTTGTTTTCTTATTGAACAGTGGCAAAACGTTTAATACAATCCAATTTCCACAAATACAAAAGCATTTCAAAGAAGCTTCGAAATGGTTTGCTTCTATCACTAACTACGAGGTCACGATGTGACGTATCGATCTGCTGTTGGTCACAGCTTTCACGTGATGTAAATTCTCAGGTCAGAGTTCACCAACCTTCAACTTCGAAGCTCAGCAGAGCGTCAAACATTTCGTACGTGCTTGCTTTTCTGAGTGGAAGTAAATGCAACGAAAAGTGTAGTGTTACCGACTGGGAGATTCTCCTCTCCACCGCTCACTACACGATGATTATGAAGAAGAGAAGAAAGACGCCTGACTCAACGCGGCAAACGAGCGATTATGCGATGCGCCTGCTAATATGAGTACACAAAGCGTTAGCGATGAGTGTCTACTAGAGCCCTGCAACACACGGATTCGTATTCGCGGGTTTGATGGAAGAAGAAGAGCCAACCGCTATTGTCGTGAGGTGAGTGAGAAACTGTAAACAACAGCAGCAGCAAAAATAGTCGTAATAATAGTAATAGCAGTAATTTAGGCCTTCAGGTTAAGCCAGGATTTGGTCATGTCTCAATTCGGACATATCTTTTACAAAACAATGGTGCTGACATATTTTAAGATATGCCAATGGAAGTTTTTTTTTTTTTTTTTTTTCAGTTAAAACAGCCTTTTTTTTTTTTTTAAGCCTTGTCTGTGAGTCCGAGGAATAGAGTAGCAAGAATATTTGTGATAAAAATGAGTTTAAAATAACACAGCAACAAAAATAAAACTTAAAAATTAAGATGTGAATCTAAAATTGTCAATAATACATTTTATTAGTATTAAATGTATAATAAAATCTATCTATCTATCTGTCTATCTATATACACACACACACACAAAATAATTAGCTAAGATGGGCCCTTAAATAATACCAATAATATAAAGTAACTAATAATAAAATAACAACATGAAAATGATTGTGATTATAATATTATACAATAAATACAATATAAATTAACACAAAATAATAATAATAATAAAAAAAATAACCATGAAACATATATGGATATAGAAAAAAAAGACTGGTAGTCTAAGCATCGCAGCTCCTTTTATCACAGAGCTCAGTGGGTGATGGATTGGCCTCTGTAGTCAACTTCTCGTGATATTGCTGTCTTGGATGGCGGTGTATAGTGTTGGGTGGTGAGTGCTGTCCATCACACCATATCTATGGGAATGACCACGGCGTCAGGTGGTGTGACACTCTCACTCGTCCAACTCTCACCTGAAGCACTCTTACCATAGCGAGACGCTGCTTTAGATTCTCGCACTGACAGTGAGAGACCAATAGTGAGGCATCGCTCGGTGGGTGACGGATGGTGTCAAAGACAGCTTCTCGCCAGATTGTTGACTACAAAAATTTCTTCAGTTAAAACAGCCTAGATGTGCCTATTAGTTTTGTCCCTTATCTGTAAAACCGGGGGATAGAGTAGAGTTAAAATAACACAGCAACAATAATAAAAAAGAAAAATAATTACAATATGAATTTAAAATATCAATAATACAAATATTTAATATTAAATGTATAATAAGTAGTTAATATGATCCATAAAATAATACCAATTATATAGACTAGCTAATAATAAAAATAAATAGATTATATATTAATGACATGAAAATAACTAATAATAATATACATAATATAAAATAAATACAATATAAATTAACACAAAAAAAAACAAACAAAAAATACAATAGAACATCTATGAATATAGAAATTAAAATTAAATGCTAGGTTTGCAGCTTCCCTAATCACAGAGCTTAGTGGGTGATGGATTGGCCTCTGTAGTCAACTTCTCGTGATATTGCTGTCTTGGATGGCGGTGTATAGCGTTGGGTGGTGAGTGTTGTCTCATCGCACCATATCTATGGGAATGACCACGGCGTCAGGTGGTGTGACTCTCTCACTCGCCCAACTCTCACCTGAAGCACTCTTACCATAGCGAGACGCTGCTTTAGATTCTCGCACTGACAGTGAGAGACCAATAGTGAGGCATCGCTCGGTGGGTGACGGATGGTGTCAAAGACAGCTTCTCACAAGATTGTTGACTACAAAAATTAATACAAATATATTTGCAAATAAGCTGCTAAGCGATGTGATGACTACCAATCAGAGTGCAGAAGATAATCTATCCATGACTGAAAAAAATTAATACTTTTGACAATTTCTGATAAAAAAAACTAGTAACAAACAAACCAAAAAATGTAAAGTGCAAAGCAATGTTTTACAGTGAACAATAAAATAATTGTTCTTAAAGCACGCTTCTCACTCTCAGTAATTTAATATAATTATGTGAAATATAAATGTATGTATATATGTGTGTGTATATGTATATAGATCATAATAGCATATTTGCTAAATATATGTCATAAACAGCGAGGCATACATTTAAGTATATTTCAGGGGCATAAACATACATTTTTTACAGTAGCCTACATTTAGGCTAAATACAAATGTAGATGAAAATGATTTTTACTGTAATAGTCTTGTTTTTGCAACATTGTAAATTGTTTTTTTTTTTATTATTATTCAAATGTTATTGAAAAATTTTTTTGTGTATGAATGTGTTTTCTTGGATTTAAATATATGACCCTGGACCACTAAATCTGTCATAAGGGTCAGTTTGTTTTGTTTTTTGTTTTTTAATTGAGATATACAAAGCTGAAAAAAATGCTTTCTATTGATGTGTGGTGTGTTAGGATAGGACAATGTTTGGCCAAGACACAATTTGAAAATCTGCAATCTGAGGGTGCAAAAAAAATCTAAATACTGAGAGAATCTCTTTTAAAGTTGTCCAAATTAAGTTCTTAGCAATGCATATTACAAAAATTTAAGTTTTGATATATTCACAGAAGGAAATGTACAAACTATCTTCATGGAACATGATCTTTACTTAATATCCTGATGATTTTTGGCATAAAAGAAAAATCAGTCATTTTGACCCATAGAATGTATTTTTGGCTATTGCTACAAATATACCCGTGCTACTCAAGACTGGTTTTGTGGTCCAGGGTCACGTATATGTAATGCAAAAAAAAAAAAAAAAAGTGTGAATATACACTTTTTATTATTATTATATTCTATAATGCTCATAAAGACTGCATTTACTTGATCAAAATATAGGGCAAAAACTGTAATATTGTGAAATAAATATTATTACAGTTTAAAATAATAATTTAATTAGGGACGGGCGATATATATCGATCGATAAATTCATGCGCATCTCGTCACTAAAGCCGGTTCTTTGATTAGCGGTAAATCTCCATCACCTGTTTTCAAATGGAGCGCCAGTTTATTCACAGAGCCGTAGATCACTGAAAAGCTACCCCAATGAATCACCCGCGAAACTGAACCCAATATTGCATAGCTTGTCAGTGATCTACGGCTCTGTGAATAAACTGGCGCTCTATTTGATAACAGGTGATGGAGATTTACCGCTAATCAAAAAACCGGCTTTACTGATGAGATGCACATAATATAGATCGATATATATCGCCCAACCCTAATTTTAATATATTTTAAAATATTATTTTGTTCTAGTGATGCTTTCGTCATCCATTACTCCAGTCTTCAGTGTCACATGATTTTTCAGAAATCATTTTACTATGCTGATTTATTATTAACAATGTTGGAAACAGTTGTGCTACCAAATATTTTTTTGGAACGTGTGATGCATTTTTCCAGGATTCTTTGATCAAAGAACAGCGTTTGTTCAAAATATATATCTTGTCTAACAGTTCAAGTTTTTGCAATCACTTTTTTTCCGTTTAACACATCCTTGGTATAGTATTAATTTCTTAAAAAAAAAAAAAGTAATAATAATAATAAAAATTATTTTACACTTTTTTTTCTGTGATCAATTAACGCAGCCTTGAAGAGCATTAGAAACGTATTTAAAATGCATTAAAAATCATACTGATCCCAAACTTTTGACCATCCAGCAGTGTATGTATGTCAGTTGTTTCCATGCTTTGTCTTTTTGTCTCTGCAGTCCCTCTTTCTGATTACTGACTGGGAGTTTCTCCTCTCCACCGCATAGCGATGCACGATATTGGATTTTTGCCAGTACCCGTATGCTCATATTTTTCAACTAATTTTGGCCGATAGCCAATGCTGTTACACATCCTTTTGTTTGAAAATGACACCAAGTCTCTCCTGTGCGGAAATAAGCTCTTTTTTTTTTAAATTGTATAATTATTTTATAATGACAGTACAACCCTGCTGAAACACAGCTAAAACCGGCCTAGGCTGGTTTCCCAGCCTGACCAGAGTCCTAGTCCAGAACTGCATGAATTAGAACTCACAGCATTGTTACTGAATTTACACCTGAATGCTGGCCCTCTACTTTTCTTTGAAACTATTACTTTAAGGGTTTTCAGATGTTCATAGAAACCTCAATTTTCAATGTATAAGCATCAAACTTGGTAAATGGTCTGATATGTACCATGTCTTTCACATCCTAGAATGAGGTTTTGCCTCATTTTTGTAATGACTTTTTTCAAACTCAGAATTTCGTCACTGATCCTATTGTTCACTTTTGCTATTCAACTTGGTATGGGCATTTCAACAATGTATTAATGTTCCACTTATACAAAAAAATACAAAATACAAAAAACGTACTTCCAGACATGAGTCACTTTAATAATGTTATACCACCAACACAAATAAATGTGTGACATAACAGTTACTGAAATTTGTTCATGAAAGTGTCTGAATCCACAGTTTCATTTTCCTTTATGACATAGCATCGTCCAGTGGAAGTAACTGGCACATCAATTTTCATTTTGATGTGCTGGAGAGGCACCCAACAGACATCTTCCCTTTTTGGCCAAAAGTAGCCTCTAGCTGGGCTATGGGGATGCAAAAAAAGCACTTGAATGTCTTGCTCTGTGTCAGAGACGTCTCTGATGATACCAACCCACCATTGTCGGTCATACACACAAGTAACATATTGTCCTGGGGCCATATCTGTGATGTGAAGGCCTTGTTCAACTGGGTCAACCTCAAAGTTGACATGGAATCCTGGTGTTTCTGATACTCAACTGACCTCCAAAATTGTGTCATTGACTGGTTTAAAGGAATGGTTGTCTCGTGTGCCAGGAGCACTAGATGACTTCAAGAATCTGGAATGCAGCACATCTGAATTGGCATTAACAGTTTCTTGGTCAATGAAGATGAACTTTATTCCAAGAATATTTTTATCTGCCCAGGTGAACTGGTCATTTGCTGTTAGTATATGTCTACAGTTGCTTGCAAGCTGGCACGAGCTGCTTCCCGCTTTACAGTCCCCCCTATGCCATCACATGGGGACTTCCCATGTGAGGTGGCGAAGAAATTTGTGAGGCCACTCAGCATTTAAGTTGAAGTCCCTTTTGTGATGCATCAAATTAGCAAAGTTTTTGTAATTCTTATACTGTGAAGCTGCACCGTCACTGAAATAATAAACTTTCTCCAGACCAGGAATGACATGTTTCACATGCTTGAGAACTTGACCAAGGAAAGTGTGAACTGCTGCTGTGTCATGTTTGAGGCAGTCACTGATGAGACACATGCTCAAGCACTTCAATTTGCTCTCATTTCTGTAATAAATGGCAAAAGGGTGCAGAGTACACTGTGAATTAACCCAATGGAATGCTTGGGCTGCATCCTGCACTAAAAATGAGTAGTTTTCAGCAAAGTCCAATAAAATGATGCACTCATTTGGCTCAAGCTCATCTTTGAGTTGTTGCAAGTACTGAGTCTGATGTTTTGCTATGAAGTGGTGAGCTGTAAGTTCATTGCACTTCTCCACCAGTGACTCAATGTACTCCTCCCTTGTCATGGTTTGACTGTTGAGCGTGGTGCGATCTGTTGATACCCATTGCTTGAAATTGATAATGTCCACCTCATCAGAAAATTTGTCCTGGAGAATTTCCACTAAATGAGTAGACCCAGGGCAGCATTCGCATCGATGTATCATGCATTCTCGATTCTGTGTGGAGCATACAAGCCAATCAAATAGGTTGGTATAACTGATATTTTCGTCTTTATCTTTCATTGGGAAACTAGCCAGCATCAGTTTGAAATTTTGGTGATATGTGCAGACGCACACTGAATGGGTACCTTTAGATCCGACAGTTATGCACTCTGTTGGTCTCAGTTCACAAAATTTTGATAAACCTATTTTGATGTTTGGGTGTTTTTCTTTGAAAAGCTTGTAGGCTTCGTTTAAATTCATCAAAATAAGTCTTTTCTGTTTGTGAACCCGTGTGGCACCTTCTTTTACACTTTTATAGTCTTTTTTTTCCCCCAGGCATTAGTCTTGAGACATTGTCATCATTAAAGAATGCTACAACCTTGTTCACAGTTCCAGACTCTAATGGCTTGCCAAGACAATATGTCACATCAGGTAAAATACCGTGGTCCTTCCGAAGGTCTCGAGCACGACGAACCAAGTATTCACTCTCACCAAATTCAGCAACAGTCTTTGCAATAGTCCAAGTCCTTGGGGCAAGAGTCAGTAATTTCAGTTTCTCTTGCTTTCCAGTAGCCAGAGATAGCTTTTGCTTGATTGCTTGAACAAGATAATCTACATCGCTCTCTGAAACAGATGATATACTTGCAGTCGGAGTGTGTATGTCAAGTGATTCTGATGGTGTTCCAGCAACCTGACATAGAAGGTCTTTTGTTTTTTCTTCCACCTGTTTCACCTTCCTTTTGATATATCCTTTCTTATCTCTTGAGCTGATTTTTGGCAATTTGCAGGGCGATAATCCAATGGCAGTGAAGCTTTGATCTAGATGTTCTCTGACATTTTCCTCAGGTACAAAATCAGTGTCAGATTCTTGCATATCATCTTCTGGTATAGGCTTGTGGCTTCTACACTTAATGCACATTTTCATGCCAGCTTTAACAGATGTTTTCCCAGTTGCCTTTGCTTGTGCAATGTTGATGACTCGTAGATTTTTCTTCACAAGGTTTGTATGTAACAGGTACGGATTGCAACATGACCTTTGGAGTGAAGTGTACAAGTCCAAGTACATCTTCTTATGATGTAAACATACTGTGGCATCTGAGGGCAGATCATCTTCAAGTGCACAACGATGTTTAAGGTGCCCTTGCTCATCAGTTGTCAGTGAATTTATGGCAATCAGCAGCCTTGGTCTGAAAATAAATTAGCAATATATAATCATGAAGTTCTGCTATATGATTACAATATCATACATGTATGGTAGAATAAATTTGAACTGTATATAACACAATTTCAAAATTCAGTTAGAACTGTACCATTTGTAAAATGGCACAAAAGTCCAAATACATTATGTAGTCCTGGATGAACATTGATAGACAGCCAGAGAAGTCTAACAACATAATGTAACAGCAAAAAAATACTTACTGTGCATAGTTATGTGTGTAGTCCAATTTGTGGCAATGCTCACTGCATCCCAAAATATTTCCAATGGTGCATGGCGCTAAGGTTGAGGTCTCTGATGATGCCATCTTGATGACCAAAATTGATCTGACAATGCCACCAGCTTATATACACAACTTGTTGGTACTAATTTTAAATGCTGAGACTTGATTGGTTGACTGATGGACTGATTGATTGATTGACTGATTGCTTGATGCTAGATCTCATACCACCTGCATATTATTATTTCTAGGGATGGGCGATATATATCGATCGATATTACGCGCATCTCATCAGTAAAGCCGGTTCTTTGATTAGCGGTTAATCTCCATCACCTGTTTTCAAATAGGGCGCCAGTTTATTCACAGAGCCGTAGATCACTGACAAGCTGCACAATATCGGGTTCAGTTTCGCGGGTGATTCATTGGGGTAGCTTTTCAGTGATCTACGGCAGTGGTTCCCAATTCCAGTCCTGGGGACCCCCTGCTCTGCACATTTTGCATGCCTCCCTTATTTAACACACCTGACTGATATCATCAGTTTGTTAGGGGAGAGAGCCATGAACTGAACTAATGAGCTGGTGATCTCAATCAGGTGTGTTAAATAAGGGAGACATGCAAAATGTGCAGAGCAGGGGGTCCCCAGGACTGGAATTGGGAACCACTGATCTATGGCTTTGTGAGAGCTAACGTATTTGAAAACAGGTGATAGAGATTTACCGCTAATCAAAGAACCGGCTTTACTGATGAGATGCGCATGAATTTATCGATCGATATATATCGCCCATCCCTAATTATTTCTAATCAATATTGCCCTGCTTTCTCAATGAAAATGGATGTATTATTCACTGGATTGGGTGGAACATCAAGATTAGGTACTTATGTTGCATTCCATTGAATGTCAGTAGTCGGTGAATCCGAGTCAGTTCTCCCGATGTCCGTCGTAAATGCGTTCCATTGTAACAGTTGGCAAAAATATGGATGCCTATGGATAATTCCAACCGACTCGGTCTGCACTGAACTGGCCCGAGTGTGTGTTTCGGAACCCCAACTTAAGTGGCCGTTCCATTGCACTTTCCCGAGGTGGAGGTCGGATTTCCCCGAGTCCCGAGCAAAAAAGTTTCATGTTCACACCTGTTGTCATTCATGGGAAATATTGCTCTGAACATTGTTGTAAATTAGTTTTTTTTTTTTTTTTTTGGACCTTAATATCTCAACATCCATAAGACTCTATTGTCTGATGTCAAAGGATGTGAAAGACATGGTACATATCAGACCATTTACCAAGTTTGATGCTTATACATAGAAAATTGAGGTTTCTATGGACATCTGAAAACCCTTAAAGTAATAGTTTCAAAGAAAAGTAGAGGGCCAGCATTCAGGTGTAAATTCAGTAACAATGCTGTGAGTTGTAATTCATGCAGTTCTGGACTAGGACTCTTGGCCCAGAAAATTTCATGGACCTGGCACAACTAGTTCTGGAGATATTTTAGTCTGAACATGGTCACTCAGACTGTGATGCCAAAAGGGGTAAAAAACAAACTTTTTTACAGATTTTTTGGGAAAAAAGTACGCACAGTAGATATCTGAAATTTTGTATATGATCTATTGGGCATATTACCATCACATGCATTTTTTTTCCTGACAAATCTGAGGAGGTCAGGTGGGGAACTTTTCCAAAATTCCAGCTGGAATGACCCTATTAATAAATTATTACTGACATAATTTTAGATTCATATTCTAATTTTTAAGTTTTACTTTTGTTGCTGTGTTATTTTAAACTCATTTTGATCACAAATATTCTATTATTCATTGAATTGGCTCTATCACTCTCTCCTCTCCACCTGTAGTTGGTGTGTGGTGAGCGCACTGGTGCCGTTGTACTGTGGATGCTGTCGCATCATCCAAGTGGATGCTGCACATTATTGGCGCTTCAGCTTCCACTCTCCGCACAAACGATTGGATATGCCTCTAATAGTGCATATTTATATAGGTTAAGCGTTTAAACCAACTAACATTGTGATATTCTTAAGCTGTTTTTTATTCTTAGATTTTATTTTAGGCAAATAAGTGATGATTTGAGAAAGCTGAACTGATCAAACATATGAACACTGTCTGCCGCTTGGTCGTTACTTTTAACGACTCCAAACGTTTTTCTAAATTAACAAAACTAAATATAACTTTGCCATTTCATCCAAAACTGAACTACTTTAATAGCTAAAACAGTTCGCCTATAAGCTGTTTTAGGAGGGAGGGGGGGGGGGTGGGGGGGAAGAGGGTTGCCTGCCTCCCGGAAGTGCCCCCAGAGCAGTGTAATAGAGAGCGTAAAAATGAATATCAGTTGATAGTAACGCATTTCTACAAAAAAAAAATGTTCTGTATAAATGTTCTTTTTGTGTACTATAGTTTTGACTTTTCCTTTATTTATTTTTTTTACCTGGTATTGAAAGTCTAAAATGTTCTGTGACAAAACTGCTATTCTTGTAGTATAGAAAGAAGTCTGTTAAAAAAAGAAGAAATTTTGCATATAACACGAAATTCAATTAAATGTGCTTATAACAAATATTTATATCATGAAAAAACATCTAAACATTTTGACCAGTGTGACTTAAATAATGACAAAATCACTTTACATTTTGCAGACCTAATGTTCTGATGTTCCAGCAAACAGCTACAGTTTAAAGATTAAGACTGTGCCAAAAGTACCAAAGCAATTGAGAGAAACTGTAAGCCTATAAACTGATATTTGGACTAACTACTGAAACACCTCTTCTAATAATCTCAAGGGCAGACTATTTCTGAATGTGCTGATTAGATCTGTACAGCTGTTAGAAGGTATTTTGGCCCAAGCGTTTATGCAAATTTGTTTCAGTTCTTGTTTTTAATGTGTTTCCTTGAACACCTTCCTTAATGGGGTAGGCTAAAATGGGGATATATCTTTTATATACGTTACATCCTGTGGACGTATTTGTAAAGAAAAATGTAATCTTAAAGGAGAAGTTCGGTGTGAAATGGACCTGGGCTGTATTAAAACATGTTACCGAGTACAATCGTATGTCCAATTCCCACCTCCATTAACCCCCAGCTTTCCGAATTACACCATTATTTGCCTATGCTTCCATTAGGCTTACAATGTTAGTGCTAGGGGCATTATATAGCCTATGCAGCTAAATCACTATTTTTTACACCATTAACAACATTCAAAGTAACTCCACACTTAATTGGTGGACTTCTGAGGGCCTTGACTTTTAAAACGAGACACTGAGAACTTTGAAAGTGCACAAGTAGTTTATTAAAAAGACAGTTTATACAGACAGTACCTTCTGGGAATTTTCCAGTCACCGCCATCTTAAAATTAAGACGCGATAAGTCGAATGACGATCACGAACGAACAAGTCGGACAGGGGTACAGACTGCAAAATTAATTCTGTAGAAGTGCTTGGATTCCACCTGAAAACATATGCTGACTGTCTACACGACAATGAAGAGGACCATACCTTACATACATTTGTACATACCATACATTCGTCAATTGACTTATCGCGTCTTAATTTTAAGATGGCGGCGACCGGAAAATTCCCAGAAGGTACTGTCTGTAGCACTAACATTGTAAGCCTAATGGAAGCACAGGCAAATATTGGTGTAATTCGAAAAGAATCGAAAAGAATCTATCAGACTGCTAATTGGGTTCCAACTGATGCGCATGATCCGTTGGTAGTGAGTGGAATGCCGCAGATATCCAAACAGTATAATTCGGCAAAGAAACCAAGCTGAGGGGCTGACGGCAACGCGCTTCACTCTTTGCCCTGATCCGGACGTGTTCCCCTTTGTGTGGCCTTGGGCAACTGAGTGCGGTCCTTATCTCTGTGGGAGTAAGTTGTTCAATCGCAAAGTGTGAGGGAGCATGTAAACGTTACCATGTACGTTTCCCTGTGTGTTAATAGTTGTTTTGAGTTATTCTTAATTTTTATGTAAAAACCTTGTTTTCGGAAGCAATAGGGAGAGGGTGCCATTTTCTTTGAATTTATAGTTTTGTCTGTTTATGTTAGTAAGGGAGTCAGGTAAGACTCTGTAGTTTATTTAATTTTTCTTTGGTTTAGGTTATTTAAAGTTTCATTGATAGTGTTTTGTTTTGTTGGCCTTGTTCTCTCCTGAAGATTTGCTTCCCCTGTTACTCTTTTGTTGTTAATAAAGCAAACTTTTGTGCTTAATTTTGTGTTTGTTGCTTTTCTGGATCAGGGGATTGATGTGACCGTCAGACGTCTTTTTGTTACAATCTCGCGTTCCTCTAGACACATCAGGAGACTTGTAACATATATTCTTTTTCTTTTCCCACACTAAGAAGCATATTGGGAGACTCTTTTATACATAGTGCAGTAGAAATTAGTATGTGTTTTAGTAAGTCCATCCATTGTGATTATCATGAAATTAAACACATACCATTTATCTTGTTTAGCAAGTTCATGTTGTCATTATTTGCTACTTCCAGCAAAGTAAAGCAATAGATTGAAGAGTGATTCATACAAAACTGTATTGAGTAATTACTATATGATAATTGAGTAATAACTGTATGAGCAATTTCCCGTACAATTTGCACGGTCGAGAGTGTCTTTCCGACCATGTGCTTCTGGGTGCGGTAGTTTCCATCCCTCTGATGGCGCACATGATCTCTGTCTCACGTGTCTTGGCTGCAAAAACTCTGAGGCGGCTTCGTGAAAGGATCATGCCCGCATTGCAAGCGTATGTCCATGGCTACGCTGAGGTCATGGCTCTCATTGCCCAGTCCGGTTCCTCTGGTCATAAAAATATCTTGAGGCTGAATTGGTTATAGAGATATGGGTGACCTGTGAGGATTATTGTCAGGAATGTTACACTAAGCCAACCCCCATGGAAATCCAGCTAGATTTTGATCCTAGCAGACTTAAATTTTTTAAATTATTATTATTATTGTGTAAAATGTAGTGGTGTCAATTGATAAAAAAAAAAAAAAAAAAAAAGGAATCGCACATTTTCCAAGAAATTAATGAATCCTGTCTGACATTAAAGTTTTTAATTATACTTTTATATTGCAATAATTTCACATTCATGCTTCAAATTAATGTACAACAACAACAAAAAAACCACACAAAAAAAACACATTTTAATGTTTGTTTAATGCCATCATTTTTTTATGATTGAAGGCAATTATCACTGATTCCAACTGATCTGAATTGATCTGAACTGAATTATATTGGGCCTGCTTGAAGGTAGCTAACTGCTGTGAGATTGCTCTTAAATCCGCAGATTTTTGGTGTCATTGATTTACATCCCGCAAAAATATTACATCTGCTTTCAGTTTTTCAGAAATTACAGAAATTTATCAAATTCCCCAGTGGGATAAATAATAAGTTCAGAATGGCTTATTGACCTTTCAGAATTTTGAACTTGAAGAGATGGTTAACTCAAAAATGTTTATTCTTTCATCATTTACCCACCATCATGTTGCTCTAAACTACAAAGTATGACTTTTGTTCTTCTGTGCAACACAAAAGCAGAACGTTTTATGCATTTTGATGAAGAATGTTGATATAACCAAACCGTTTTGGTGCCCATTGACTTCTATCACAACATTTCTTAAACTGCAGTTTATGATACATTAGAAAGAAAGTCATCCAATTTTATACCTAAAACCTTAAACCCTCATGCATGTTTTAAAACCACTGAGAAAAAGACAACCAACTAGAAGTCACAAATTCATAGAATTTGGTCACAGAAAAGGGAAGTTTAGTTTTTATTTAAATGTTCTGACATGGTTAATTACCCTCCAGTGAAAGACAGACAACGCCAAGACGAAAATAATTATAAGTTATGAAGATCATTGTGGAATTGAAGATGCCGTCTCTGTTCTCACTCTTCATACTATTTCTGAAGACTTCATGTGTAAGTTCTTGGCTTGCTGGTAAATGCCTGTTCTACATTGATGTGGAAGAGTTACCGATTACCACAAGCTGTGCTGGAAAAACAAACATCGCCAAGTGTGATCATGTCACTGACATTAAAGAAGACCTGCGTGGACTTCCATCAAACGTAATTAACCTCTGCATTCACATGGAAGAAGATTGTCATGTTCTCTTGGCTCCAGATTCATTCTCACGCTTTGGTTCTTTGGAATACCTCGAAATTTCTGGATGTTTAGAGATCCCACCGGAGGTTTTTAATGGATTGACCAATTTAACTTCATTATCATTGTCTTTCTTGTCTTCACAAATCTGTTGTGAGGTAGCTCTTGATTTTAATCGCCTTCCCTCACTTAACCATTTGTCTCTTTCAGGGTATAGTTTATCATTATTGGCACCAAATGTTTTTGAAATGATTCCTCAATTGCAAAAATTAAACATACTCCGTGTGTGTTTGAAGGATATATCGGAGGTCCTGTGTCGACTGGTAAAAGCAAAGTCACTGGAGCTGTTTAAGCTTGAGCTAATGTCAGAGCTAAATAATCTTCAGTACCCAAACTGCTCTGTGTTCAACACCTCTGATGGTTACATGTCTACTGTGTTTGATATTGAAGAGATACATTTGGATCTAGGACTAGTAGAGCATGTAGATAAGGGAGCTTTAAAAGTTTTGGGAAATCTCTTTAGCTTGGTCTTTGTTTCAAAGACTGATTTCTTAGAAGTTCTTTCTTTAATTGGAGTTCATAAAATTAATTCTTTGACAGTCAAAGTGGATGTACTTAACACTGATGATTTGTGTACAGCAGCAAAGTTATATTCAATTGAATCTTTAGACGTCAGTTATGAGATTATCTTGCCGCCAACTCCTACTAATATCTCACATGGCTGTGAAGATATTAAAACACTTAACCTCAAAGGTGGCACGTTTGCATATAAGGCTGTAGAGGTGTTAGATGTGTATTTATTCTTTCAGATTTTCAGAAACCTCACTATTGTTAACATTAGGCAGCATCTGCTCAGACCAAATGATTTCTTGTCTTTTTGTGCTTCATTTCCACAGACAGTTAAAAATCTTTCTGTTATGATACTAATGTCAAGTAACATAGATAAGATAGTTTTCCACCAATTTTTGTGTTTTGCACATCTGGAAATTCTGGAATTATCCATAAGTAACATTTCTAACATAGAAGATTTTGCTTTTGTTGGATTACACAAGTTAAAAGAGCTAAACCTCAGTAGCAACAAGTTATCTTACATTTATCAACACACATTTAGTGGTTTGTATGGACTAATGTTCTTAGATCTACAAGAAAATCATATAGTTTATATCGAACCGGCATCATTTGGACATCTGATTAACCTTAGCTCACTTCTGCTGGGAGATCTAAACTTCCCACCTAATGTGTCACTGATCAGACTGAATTTTTCTGATATGTTTGGAATTATTCCACATAATTTAAGTAACATTTTCATTAGTTCAGGCCCGAGACCAATGCAGTTTGTGTTTGGGAACAGTGCTACACTGGGACAGGATCTAAACTTCCACCTCAAAAGTAAATGTGTGACTGTTGAGGACTGCAACAGTTTGCTCTTGACATCTGTAGTCACGCTTAAAATAAATGCAGCATATATGAACTGTGGAAATGAATTCATTGGGAAATATGTCAGATCCGTCGTCAATCTGGAATTTGAGTCAGTGTTCTCAGACAATATTGGAGACTTGGCTGTAATCAATCAGCTTGTTCATTTAAAGACCCTAAAACTGGAAAACATTGATTTGACAAAGCAGCCAAATCTGGCTATAATGTTTCACAATCTGACAAAACTCCAGACCCTGATCCTGGCAAACTGCAGAATGTTCTTTCTGGATGGAAGTCTAACCAAAGACTTAAAATCATTGACGGGTCTAGTGCTTATGCCAAAAGATAACATCAATATTCTTCAAAACTTAGTGGAACATCTCACTAGTTTGAAGTACCTCCATTTTCGTGACTTGTGTCTGTATTGCAGTTGTGATAATGCGTGGCTGGTCTCATGGGCAAGGGACAACAGGAAGGTGCAGGTTGCAATGTTCAACCCCTACATGAAAGAACTGCAGTGCTTGACTGACAATGGAATCAGCCACCTGAACTTTGTTGATTATTCCAAGGTGAACTGCTCATTTGATATCGAATTTGTGTTCTTCACCTCCACCTCTGCTTTTTTGTGTATTTTTATTATTGTGGTACTGTCATATAAGTTTGCGGGCCAATACATTGCACCCTTCTATCACATTGCCAGCGGATGGCTCCGAGAGGCTTTGCGAGTGAATAATAAACACCAGTACCGCTACGATGTTTTTGTGTCTTACAGCAGTAAGGATGAACACTGGGTCATTGAGGAACTACTTCCGAGTTTAGAGCAGCGCGGCCCTCCATTTTTGCGTCTCTGCCTGCACAGTCGGGACTTTCAGTTGGGACAAGACATTGTGGAAAATATCACAGACAGCATCTATGCAAGTCGCCGGACTCTTTGTCTCGTCAGTCGCAACTACCTCGGTAGCAACTGGTGTTCATTGGAGATGCAGCTGGCCACCTACCGGCTCCAAGTAGAACACAGGGACATTCTTATCCTGGTCTTCTTAGAAATGATTCCGTCTCGCTTGCTGTCCTCCCATCATAGATTGGCCCGTCTGGTAAAAACTAGAACCTATCTAGACTGGCCAAGGGACCCGGAGATGCATGAGGCATTCTGGGACAGGTTGTGGTGTAAACTGAGCTCTAATAAAACCAGCTAACCATTTTATTTCTGTGTAGTTCTGTAGAAGAAAAAAACAACAGGCAAACACTTAAAGCTCCATTTAAAATGATTTCTATATTTGTATTTAACTACATTAAAACATTGATTTTATATTCATATACAGGTAATGGCCATTTTGTAATATATTTACTTTTTTATAATAAACCTTGTGTAACATAGATTTGATTTACTATATGCAAACATGATTTGGCTTTTGCAGTTAATTTGACATCTTTCATAAATGTTTAATGCATTTTAAGCAGACATAAAGTGATGTTTGGAGTAACTGAAAAGCCACACAGTATTCATGAAAGCGCTGATTAGATCTGTACAGGGGTTAGAAGGTATTTTGGCCCATGTGTTTATGCATATTTGTTTCAGTTCCTGTTTTTATTGTGTTTCTTAGAACACCTTTCTTAATGGGGTGTATGACATTTGGTACATTTGATATGTTTTTTATTTCCTTAAGAATTGTTCATCCATTAATAATGTCTTATATTAAAGAGGTCTCACAAATTTCCTTTTGACTACAAGTTTATTTTACAGTTTCACATTCCATGCACAAGTTAATTGGAAAAGAAAGTGTCATTTGTCAATCCAAAGTTAAAAATAAGGAGGGAAAAAAGTGCCACATACAGTATATGGTAAATCAAGTCATTCAATTCAGTCTTTGTCACAGTGATGTGGTCAGTTTTGCCCAAGTTTTATCCAAAACACACGCATTTAACCAACACTATGAACCACTTAAAATCCAAAGGATGCAAAAATATCAATATCATGAAAGGTTCTTTGGTGCCTTCTTCCAACAGCAGATCTGGATGTGAGAGGCACAGCAAGTCTTTCAGGTCTGCAGGCAGGGTGAAGTTAGTCAGGTAAGCCATTGGATGGGACTGAGACACCTTCTGGAGGAGTTCAGTGGTTCTTTTGTACATGGGGATGAGGGCTCTCCGAAAAACACCCTAAAAAAAATCTTTATTGTTGCACACAATTTTGTCTGAAAATCATCCATAAACCAGATGTTCGATGTATTCAGTATATTTTCTGAAATTCTGTTCTTAGTTTCATTATAGAGGGTTTGTTGTTCTGCTCATTTATACTGTCTAAACCACAGAAAAAAAAAAACGTGGAAGCTGCTAAAGGACTTCGTAATCAGGAAAGGGTGCAATAGTTTGACAAACTAAAGTTAATAGGTGGTATGAGCATTGCTAATAAGAAATTTGCCTAATATTTCACTTTGTCAAGATTCTTGCCCTGAAAATCCTAGGTCAATTTGGCCAACCACAAACACCTTTTGTTCCTCAGTTTTTTGCAATCTACTCATTGAGTTGTTAGAACTATTGGCAGTCTAGAGTACTCCAATTTTTTTTTTCCCTGTCCGACCGATTGGTAATGCCCAAAACATTACAATAATTGACCATTTTCAGCAGCAATAATTTAGCAAAATTTGTTCCATTCAGTTCAGTGTTGTTTATGTTCAGTGCACGTCTGGTAAAAACTAGAACCTATCTAGACTGGCCAAGGGACCCAAAGATGCATGAGGCATTCTGGGACAGGTTGTGGTGTAAATTTTATTTCTGTATAGTTCTTTAGAGGGAAAAAACAACTGGCAAACACCTAAAGCTCAATTTAAAATGATTTCTATATTTGTATTTCACTACATTAAAACATTGATTTTATATTCATATACAGGTAATGACCATTTTGTAATACATTTACTTTTTTATAATATCCTTTAATAAATTTGGTGTAACATCAGATTTGATTTACTATATGCAAACATGATTTGGCTTTTGCAGTTAATAATTTTACATCTTTCATTAATGTTTAATGCAGTTTAAGCAGACATAAAGTGATGTTTGGAGTAACTGAAAAGCCACAGTATTCATGACAGCACTGACTAGATCTGTACAGGGGTTAGAAGGTATTTTGGCCCATGTGTTTATGCATATTTGTTTAATTTCCTGTTTTTATTGTGTTTCTTGGAACACCTTCATGGGGTGTGAATATGTCATTTGGTACATTTGATACGAGTATGTTTTTTTTTATTTCCTTAGGAATTGTTCATGCATCAATCATTTCTTATAATATATTAAAGGGGTCTTACAAACTTCCTTTTGACTACAGGTTTATTTTTCCCAGAGTTTCACATTCCATGCATGAGTTAATTGGAAAAGAACATGTCATTTGTCAATCCAAAATTACAAATTGGGAGAAAAAAAGTATGACGTACAGTATACAGTAAATCAATTCATTTCATCCTTTTCACAGTGATGTGGTCAGCTTTGCCCAAATTTTTTCCAAAACATGCATTTAATCAACACTATGAACTACTTAAAATCCAAAGGATGCAAAAATATCATCAATATCATTTTGCAAATTTGGCTTTTGCACTGCAGTCTGAGTCTCAATTTTTTCCTTGGCTACAGGTACTTTGTTTCCTGACATCTTTTCTTTTGATGACTGTTGCTGTGGCCTACAGGTTTTCTTGTGTTTCAAGGAAACAGACAAGTTTTTATCTGGTCTAGAACACATCCTGGAAAATGCAAATCTGCGTCTAGCTGTTCTGTTGCGTGCCATGAAGGTTCCATGGTGCCATCGAGTTCTCCAAGGTGCAGTAAAAAAGCTGGAATGTTTTTGTGGCAAAGTCTTTTGAAGCATCAATGCCTTCTGAACTTGTAACTTGAACTTCTTCAATCTCTTCTCCACCCTGAGTTTAAAAATACATATGATTAGATTTGATATACACACCTGCTTAATTTATGTTGTATTTATATGAATTTCTTAGAAACAAATTTCAATTAGAGTACTTTTATGTACCTGACACCTTCAGCTTCCAGACTTTCCATTCTCAGACCCTTCAGGTGCAAGAAGGCCAGCAGTTTACGTTCTTGATGAAACTTACAGCTCCGGCACCAGTGCATCAGTTCCTTCAGAAGGGGAGCCATGTTTCTGAAAGAAGACACGTTCCTCAGCGACTTCAGGAACTTCCTCTTTTGAAGGACTGCAGCTTGGCTTGAGAGGTCTGATTTCATCTGGGGCTCCAGAGATATCTTTGGGAAGAATGAATCAATATTAACCAGAGACTGAAAATGTCAGCATATTATTTTTCTCAAAAATGTGGGCTTTTGGATCAAATACTTGTACCACATACGAAAAAAAAAAACAAAAACAGGCTTTGGTCAATTGGTTTTGGTAAGTTATGAGATGTGGTATGTCATAACTTCATTTTTTAATCATAATTTTGACTTTAAAAGTCATAATTACAAATTAAAGCATAATTTGTTTTCTAACATGGTGGAAATGGGCTTTAATGATCAGTCATAAAAATGTGAGCGGTAAAAACATAAATTGACTAGTCTATGACATCATACAAATCAAGATCAAATACCTGTTTGGTGGTTTTACAAGGCTTTTGAAGAACAACCTTGATGTCCAGTCCACACGATGAGGCAACTGGAGAAGTACAACGAGTAAATATATAATTACACAACATCTATGTATAGGGTTTGCAGTTACGTCACAGTTTTGTCAGCTACCCTGATGAGCGGCCATATTGGAGATACTCGGCTGTAAACAACAGCACTGATTGCATGGTTAACGTACTACTGGATACGTTCTGCTAAATAATGTGTCTAAACCACAAAAAAAGTGTGTGGAAGCTACTAAATCATATAGAGAAGGAGTTAGTAAGCAGGAAAGGGTACAATTTTTTGACAAACTAAAGTAAATAGGTGATAAGGATACGTATGAGCAGTATTAAAGATATCAACCTAATGTTTCACCTACCTGACTGGAAATGAAAAGAACATGAATATTATCAAGATTCTTGCCCTGGAAATCCTAGTTCAGTTTGGCAAACCACAAACGCCTTTTGTTCCTCAGTTTTTTGCACTTTTCTCCTTGATTTGTTATAACTTTTAGCAGTCTATAGTACTTCAAATGTTTTTCACGGTCCGACCAATTAGTACAGCCCAAAACATGACAATAATTGACAATTTTCAGCAGCAATAATCAGCAAAATATGTAAGTTTCGTTCGATTCAGTTCCGCCAATATGGGCGATTGATGATGTGAAAACACTATAATGTATGCACATGAAAGCAAATTAATAGAAATGATACAAAACATACAAAATCAAAATTAAGAAAGCCCAAAAAACCTGGCCGTCTCCATAAAACTGCTGCCCCCAGGTCTAGACTAGAACCTTCATCATAAATGGCAGCTAATATTGGCACCATCTCTTCCTCCTCTTCTCCATCATCCTCTTCATGCTCTGTATCCCCAAACAACCTGGAAAGGAGAGAATTGTTGGACTTTTGTGTCTCTTTTTTGGCCCTTAAAGGTTTTTTGGTGCCTTCTTCCAACAGCAAATCTGGGTGTGAGAGGAACAGGAAGTCTTTCAGGTCTGCAGGCAGGGTGAAGTTAGTTGGGTAAGCCATTGGATGGGACTGAGACACATTCTGGAGGAGTTCAGTGGTTCTTTTGTACATGGGGATGAGGGCTCTCAGAATACCTCTGAAAAACACCCTAAAAAAAAAAAAAAAAAAATCTTTATTGTTGCACACAATTTCATCCATAAACCAGACAGCAAAATGTTCAGTATATTTTCTTAAATTCTGTTCTTAGTTTCATTATAGAGGGTTTGCTGTTCTGCTCATTTATACTGTCTAAACCACAGAAAAAAACATGTGGAAGCTGCTAAAGGACTTAGTAAGCAGGAAAGGGTGCAATCGTTTGACAAACTAAAGTTAATAGGTGGTATGAGCATTGCTAATAATAAATTCGACTAATATTTCACCTTGTCAAGATTCTTGCCCTGAAAATCCAGGTTCAATTTGGTCAACCACAAACACCTTTTGTTCCTCAGTTTTTTGCACGCTTCTCCTTGATTTGTTAGAACTTTTGGCAGTACTCTAAATGTTTTTCCCTGTCCGACCGATTGGTAAAGCCCAAAACAATAACTGACCATTTTCAGCAGCAATAATCAGCTAAATTTGCACGTTCCATTTGGTTCAGTGGCATTGTTTATGTTCAGTGCCGATTGGTGATGTGTTGTGAAAACATTCTATAAACACAATTATGTAATGGGGACATCTATTGTTTTTTTTTTTGTTTAGTTTTTTTTTACAGCTAATTATAAATATTACAACTTAACTATAACAGTGCATACATATTGGCTAAATTTTTCTGGGTAAAAAAGGTTCATTGTCTATTGTCAACAGTGTAACAATGTAGTCATCTCACACAGAAGCAAATTTCAAACCAATTAGCTTTCTGTTGAAATCGATGTCAGGAAATACTGATCATGTGGATTCCTATACTTATTCCAGTAGTAATATGGTAAATCATACTGGTAGACAAACTTACCAGAAACGACTGAGCATGCTGGTCATCACCACATTCACCAAAACAAACTCGTTAATCAACATGTGCTGTCGCATCAGTCTAATTGGGGGTGTAAAGGATCACAGCCATGCACAGTTCTTCTACTGTAAGCATTTTTAAACCAAAGTAAATGGCTGTTAGGCATTTAGGATACATGAAAGCATGGGTGCACCGCTCCAGCGTTCGGGCTAAAAGACTAGATGCTCCAAGCAGTTTGAGACAGAGCCACCCCAACATGGGCTGACTGGGAACATTACACATCCCAAGGTCTGCTCCAGCATTCCTACACAGAAAGAAACAAGTGTTCTTAGGTCCATAATATGGAGACAAAAAAAAAAGTGTCATTTGTTTAACCTAGACCTTACCTCTGAAGTTTGTTTGGACACAATTCCTTCAGATCTTCTATGGCAGCTTTTAACTTCATCTCTTTCAAACGGTTTATGCATTGCTCAACCTGAAGATGATGCAAATATGAGCTTATACATTGCAAATAAATCTGATCATAGATTTTAAATAATTCTGCAATAATATATGTAATACTCGTGTATATTAAACGTACACCAAAGCACTGGGTTCCCACCTGTTTTAACGCTCGGAATGGCTTGTTTTGTCTAAAGCTGTTGTTCAAAACGTATAGTAGCTCGTATAGAACACGGATTTCTGTCTGCAGAACTTCACTGCATAACAGGGTCAGCACATTCTCACAATCGGTCAGCAGACATTCAATCAAAATATCTAACGTTAGATAGAGAAACACCATTATAACTTGTATTTACAGCCGAACAACATACACATAATACACAGTAAACACAAGCGCAATTTACCAAGTGAGAACACTGCAATTCTTAAAGTATTGAAAATGCTAGTACCCTGCTAACACTAGTAAACACATTTTGTATGTATGCTTTATCATTGCCGACAAATTATATCACATGTGCATGTGCGTTTCATATGAATCTAACGGATCCACGTGTTTAGATCAAACACACTGTTCTATGAGTATTTCTTTACATGATGTATAGTAGATATACGGAATATCAGAACATACCAGTTGAATCAGTAAATGGGATTCTACTCGAAGAAAGAGCACTTGGAAACGGAATATGAACTTTATTCCACGGTTCCTGCGCCATGTTTACAGCTGACTGCCGGGGAGAGAAAACCAGCCAATGATACGCTTGTTCCTATGATTACGTCATAGTTCCTAAAGGTACACGCACACCATTTTTCGCGGATGTCTTAGTTGGTTTTTATAACTCTCACAAGAATTTAAAAGACAAGTATTTTCTAAACGTTCTAAACACATTATTGTCTGTTAAATCCTATATGCTGTGCACAAAATATAATATTTATGCTTTTTATAATGTGCCATTGACTAGGCATTGGTTTAGCCTATATATTACCCCTGGCTTAATGCTTAATTGTATATATATTTTTGTTGTTATAGTCTATTGTGAGCTGTAAATGTGTATATTTATCTATATGTATATTCAATAATAAAAAAATAAATAAAAACAGGCACACAACTTACATATCAATTAAAGAAAATAATAAAAATAAATTACAAAAAACATTATAGCTTCCACAAATTATACATGGGTTGAAACAGTTTTTTTATTTCATAGATTTTAGCTAGTAAAACGTTTCCCTAATTAAAAAATAATAATCGTACAGTGGATGTCTATACAATAAACATTTTTAGAAAAAGATTTTACTTGGATTCATTATTTTTTACATCTCAGAAAGCTGCAGTTCTTTTTATAGCCACTGTATATCAAATATGTGTAGCCTACAAATGGGTTGTCATATAGCTTATAAAAATATAGCAAATAAAAATAGTACAAATAATAGCTTTGATTTTTTTTTTTTTTATTAATCTTACATAAACAAGAACTGTACAGAACATAGTGATGTACAGAGGCTTAGTGTCAGGCTCAACAGTCCATCTTCTTGTATCAAACAATAATCACCATATTTATCTATTTATAAACATACGTTTTATTTGTGTTGTAGTACCCATGAAATAATTTGTGGATTGACTTCCTCCAGTACTGATTCTTCTGTTCTGCCTCGTACTGTGAGTCCATGGTTTGCATCCTTGACCCAATGAACAGCAGAAGGGCTTTTCATGGCATGCATAATACTTTGTAGAAGACTCTGAAAAGCAAGCAAAGGATAAGCTTTGTATTGCATTAAAGTAATATGAATGAAAAATAACCTGATAGTTTGAAGTAAAACTCAAGTAGCCTCAGACACTTTCTCACAGTCAGTCAGCAGACTTTCAGTCAAGATATCTAAACATCATTACAACTTACATGTCATTTATTTAATAATACAGTACTTACACTAAACAACTAACACAATAAACACGTGCAATTTACAAAATGAGAACACTAATCTTTACCAAAAACAAAACGAACAAAAAAAAGTGTTCCTCTAATAAAACTAATTTCTCAAAATATCTTCTTTTGTGTTCCACAGAAGAAAAAAAGACCATTTTGGAATGACATGAGTATGCATAAATGATGACAAAATTGTTTAATTAATGTTTAACTATCCATTTATAGGTTCAATGTGAGGAACTTCAAGGATGACCATTACCCAATTTAAAGCCCAAATCTAATCTAAAACTTCTCATTTGTGTTCACCTGTTCACACATGTTATCTGCAGTGCCAGAAACAAACAGCACAGAAGGCTGGGACAGAGCAAGCAGGTCATGGCTTCGCTCAACATATGTTTGTGGTTTTCCTGGTACAGTCATTGGGAATGACAAACACAGTACACCTTGGACTGCATCCTTTTGGCTGTCGCACATACGTTTACACACAGCAACAGCTGTACGAGCACCCATAGAGCGACCTGGAAACGAATACACATATATAGAGAGAAAACATTTGTTTTTTTTAAATCTTTTATAGGAAGAATTTTGAAAAACGATTCTTGGAAAAAGCATTTATTATTACGGCCTGAAAAAGGGGAAATAATAATAATAGAACAACAGAAGGAAATCAGATAAAAAGTTTTAGTATTGGATATTTTTTATAAATAATATTTTGCAATTTGCAATGACATGCATCTGCAAAAAAAAAAAAAAAAAGAAATCTGCACACTTTTCAGTTCCTCCTTGAAAAACAGACTACTTTTACACATTCAGACAAAATAGAGCAAGATAGAGAAAGAGACTTACCTCCCAAGAAAAGGCTGTTTGGTGCATATCTCTCATGGGTCTTTAAGTAATTCTGGTGGATAGAAAATAATAATAATAATAATAATAATAATAATGTTTTATATTTTTGTATAATTGCTAAGAATATGATTGAGAATACTATTGGGTCATTCCGTGTCAAATCAACCCAATTTCAAAAGCTTCCCTGGCTCAAATTTTTGATTTTGCTAACATTTTTTTCTGAGGAAAGGTAGACATGTATAGTGATGAAAACCAAAATACTAAATGTCATGGATGAATATTTACTGAGTAATCCACTATGTTGTGGAGGGAGGTCAAAAGGCTATTTTCACCTTAGATTTAGTTATAGAGGGGTAAAAATGACTTCAGAAAGATGGCATCATCATTATCTTTTTTTTTTTTTTTTTGCACAGAGATTGGTAGTTCTATTAGTAAAATCTGTTGACTTTAGCAGTCCTTTTTGTATTATGCGCCAATGGTGACCGTTCAGAAATAGGGAAACAGCACTTTTCAAGTTTTTCTCCAAAGTTTGCTTGCCTGTAACTGAAGAAGTATTAAGGATATTTTAATGTCCTTTTAAATATTGGGTCTTAACAAATTTGTCTTTTGGCATCTTTATTTTTAATGCCCTGTGAGATCTGGTTCCAGAGATATTGGAATTTTAATATGGTTCTGGCAGTAAATCGTTAAAATGTACACATTTTCGGTGGTCAAAAACTGTGGGTCAGTTTGAAAAAATACAATACTTCTTTTCTTTTCAAGAGGAACGTCTGAAGAACAAATAATGTTAAAACTGGAGATGTACCTCGTTTTCTTCCTGTCAAGACAACTTCATTGAACATACCAGTCTGAGTGCCATAAATATTATTTTTCCAAAGTTTGCATGCCTATAACTCAAGAAGTATTAAAGATATTACAATATGATTTTAGATTCTAGTTCTTCATAAACTTTACTTTTATAATCTTAATTTTAAAGACCCTACATCGTTCAGTACCAGAGATACGGGGGATCCAGTTTGTTGAATTTTACCCATTTTCAGTGGTCGAAAACCAAATGTTGGTCACTTTGTGTACAGCTGATACTTATTTCAAAGAACAATGACTGAACAAGAAATAATGTTAAAATTAGAATTGTGTTTTCAGGTTTATTTAATGAATAGATGAATTGATCACGTTTGATCAATTTCAAAGCATTCTTGTTAAATAAAAGTATGAATTTCTAAATAAATAAATGCTAAATGCTGATATTTGGATCTTTCTACTCATCAAATCTACTCATCAAATCTAGAAAAAAAAACACTCAAATGTATTAAATATTGCTAATAATAATAATAATAATAATAATAATAATAATGTTTCTTGAACAACAAATAAGCATATTAGAATTTCTGAAAGATCATGTGACTGGAGGAATGATGCTGAAAATTGAGCTTTGATCACACGGATAAATTACATTTTAAAATATTTAAATAGAAAGCAGATATTCTAAATAGTAACAATATTTCACAATTGTACTGTTTTTGCTGTACTTTGGATCAAATAAATGCAGGCTTGGTGAGCAGAAGACACTTCTTTAAAAACATTAACAATCTTTTGAATGGTAGTGTACTAATAAAAAATAAATAAGTGCTTACTATAACAGCGCTATAAGCTCTGATTCTGTACGGAAAGTTCACCGCCTTGCAGGTGAATCGCAGGCACAAAACGCCTGAACTGGCGAGAGCGTGTGCGAGGCTCTCTAGCTGCTTGATGTGCATGTCTCCCCCCGCGCCGTGCGTCAACACCATAACTGTGCATCCCGCGGTTACGTCAGCAGGGACAGTGAACACACCGTCCAGCTCTTTCTGCTCGAACGGGATTCTCACATTCTCCTGCGATATATTCATATACATAAAAAAAACTCTCAAGTGTTAAAAACGAAGCTCATTAGACAACGCAACAAAACTGTTTTGTAAACACCCATTTTCCACTCCGTTTACAAAAATGTTGGATATAATGTTTCTGTAGAGAAAATACCTCAGAAAATTCCATATTGGAGATAGTTGTGTGGTTGAAGCAAGGAGCTCTAAAATGCCCGGGTTTTTCACATGTGGACATGTATCGATGTTTCCATCACATTGTTTACACCGCCACCTAATGTAAAGGAGTAACGTTATGCACCTCAGGTAAGATGTCTCCGTGAAAATGTCAAAGGTATCTTCATGATGAACTGTTGGGACACTTAACACACTTAAATTAGAACAATATAGCGAAGCAATTATTTTAAAGAAATATTGAAATATTTGTTTGTTTTAAAATGAAGCAATAAAACAACAGATAGGAAAGACCAGGGCATGTTGTCACTTATACTTCTCAAGGGTAGGTTGCAACAAAATAAATAAATAAGAAAAAAAAAAAAAAAGATCAATCAAAAATGTCCACCAATTATGAATAAATATTAATACAAATATATAAATATACAAATAATAATAAATATTATTCTGTTAATAATTCTGGTTCAAACTTGGTAAAATGTGTAACTCTACATTACTTTATAACCAAGCTGTTTCTATCAAACTTTCTAAACAAATTAGGGTCCAAATACATGTAATTCATATAAACCAGACCAACTTAAGTGTAGAAATACAAAAATTTAATACAAAAAGAGAAACATTCAGTTAAGACACTGCAGTCACAAGACACTTGATGCACCAAGTCTGTGGTGTCTGAAACATTTTTTTTTCTGCAAATCCATCTAAATTTAATGGCTGCTGTTACATAATGAAATAGGTGGTCTCTCACAGCTCATCTCTGACCTACACAAAAACAAAACAAAACAAACAATTAGAAACTAAAAGACTAAAAGAATTCATGTAAACCTTTTATGAGAGTAATCTGCTGATCAGTCCATGTCATAAAAAAAGTGTATTGCCCTCATAAATCCAGTTTGTGTGCTTTATGAAATCATAATAAATCCATCAGATACTTAATTAAATGTATTGGTACAATATTAAACCATATGGTGATAAAATGTTCACTGTGGTTTCTTAACAATAAATGTTTTATTATGCTGAAAATTGTGTTCATGTTTAATGTTCACATGAAAATGCACAGTATACAAAAGTGAAAAAAAGTGCTTAATTTGTATAATGAGATAATAGGATATTTTATTTTGATGTAATCTAGAAATACTGTACTACTAATATTATACACTGATGCCTTTTAGTATGGTCAGGACAATCTCTATTTTTTGTGTAAAATGGTTTAAATGAATACAAACTAATATACACATTTTATTTGGTTTAATACCAAGAACTCAGACCTGTTTTCTTGCACAATAACATGGGAAAAGTTCGTCCTTTGGCTGTTCCACCAGCTCCATACCATCTCGGACCTTGGGCTCAGTGACCTGTAGTTCAGCATACTTCTATAGACAAAAACACAGAGCTGGATAAGTAAAGAAATTTAATTTAGCATACTAAATTTTACTAGCAA
Source organism: Cirrhinus molitorella (assembly GCA_033026305.1). Classification (NCBI taxonomy): domain Eukaryota; kingdom Metazoa; phylum Chordata; class Actinopteri; order Cypriniformes; family Cyprinidae; genus Cirrhinus; species Cirrhinus molitorella. The sequence continues at coordinate 21,062,144 of CM065122.1, read as the reverse complement.
AGCTAAAACAAAGATATTACAATGTTCAGCTACATCATTTCACCACTGGTAAGCTTTCCATCCAATCACACACCCTCCTACTTTCTTTTTCCCGGTGAAGCACCTTTATTTAGAAATTTATATTAACTGCAACATCATCACACTAAACGAGCATCTTTATCAGCAGTATGAATCACATAAAATTCAAGTAGCCGCTGTGGTCTTGACCTCCAACGCTTCCACACCTCTAATGAATGCAGGTTTATTACTAAGAAGTGCTTTGAGGCCTTGCTTCATGTTTAAAGATTAATGTTTCCACCTGAAGGTTATGCAAAACCATAAAGTGCTGGGGTTCAAGAACTCAAAAGTAATTGTGCTCAGTGACTGCTGTGAGCACACATGTAATGTAATATAACGTAATATTATATGATAGGTAATATAACAATTTGTTGAAAAGTTTGTAAATACACTATACAAAGGTATGTATATACACTACCAGTCAAAAGTTTTTGAACAGTAAGATTTTTAATGTTTTTTTTTTTTAAGTCTCTTTTGCTGACCAAGGATTTTTTTTTTAATCCAAAGTACAGTAAAAACATTTGAAATAATTTTACTGTTTAAAATAACTGTTTTCTATTTGAATACATTTAAATGTAAATCTAATTTATTCCTGTGATTTTAAAGCTGAAATTTTTGCACCATTACTCACATGATCCTTCAGAAATCATTCTAATATTCTGCTGCTCAAAAAAACATTTATTATTATTATTATTATTATTGTTGTTGAAAACAGGTTTCTTTGATTAATAGAAAGTTCAGACAAACAGCATTTATCTGAAAGAGAAATCTTTTGTAACATTACAAATGTTTTTACCATCACTTTCAATCAATTCAAAGCATCCTTGCTAAATGAAAGTATTAATTTATATAATCTATTAATTTATTTCTCAAAAATAAATAAATAAATAAATAAAACTGACTCCAAGCTTTTGAATGGTACAGTGCATGTTACAAAAGCTTTTTATTTCAGTTAAATGCTGATCTTTGGATCTTTCCATTCAAAGAATACTGAAGAAGAAAAAAAAACAATAATAATTCTTCTTGAACAGCAAATCAGCATATTAGAATGATTTGAAGAATCATGTGACACTGAAGACTGGAGAAGTGATGCTGAAAATGTAGCTTTGATCACAGGAATGAATTACATTTTAAAATATATTCAAATAGAAAGCAGTTATTTCAAACAATCAAAATATTTTACAATATTACTGCTTTTGCTGTATTTTGGATCAAATACAGTCTTGGTGAGCAGAAGACACTTCTTTAACATTAACATTAAAAATCTTACAGTACAAAAACTTTTAACTGGTAGTGTATACATATTCTTTGTCCTTTTTGTTGTAAAACATCTGTAAGTATTAGTCAGTTGGACTAAATATTCAAGTATCCAGTTTTGATAATTTTGTACTGTGAGGATGTTTATATATTTAAAGAAGCAAGAAGCAAAACAAAATTACGCATATAGAATAAAACTTCTATTATATTATGGTTAATTATATTACACAGCGCCTGAATATAGTCCCCAGCTATTTTACTTTTACCTTATTGGCTTAGTGCCGGTCACGTTGAAAGTTACCTAGCTGGGGACTATTTTCAGGCGCTGCATAATATCATTGTGCCTGCTGCATCCATGGTACAGCAGCAAAGTTCCCTGATTATTACGCCAGAATGAGAGTATAGTTATTATCCATACCAGCCTGGAAAATAGCAACTTCATTTTCTGTCAGTCTTTGTACACAATGTAACTACAGAAGTGTAAGTTTTATATTTGAAAAATATTGAAAATCTTTGGTCATTTTTGAATGAGATGCTAATGGTCTAATCTGATTCAATGATTTATGATAATCTATGCTAAAAGTGCTACCGGCAGACTTGATGATCAACTGAATGGATTAAAAAAAACGTTAAAACTTATCTGTTTAACTCCAGGGGAGTTGGAAAATAAGCCTATTTTCAAAAAAAGTGGAGTGTTCCTTTAAACGTGCATCAGAAATGAAAGCGTTTTAACCTTAGCACATTTTGACACGGGACTAGTTGTGGTCACGAGTCCTGCAGTAAAGTGTCAGTGTTGCCAGATCTTCATAAAAAAAAAAAAAAAAAAATACAAACAACGGCAAAAAAAATTCTGATATCCGCAACAGATGATTTTATTAATACCATAAAGTGCCTAAGTTTATGAGCTAAGACCAAACAACATGCCTAAAAGCGCTTGTAAACGCAGCATGTCTGTCAGCAGTATTTTAGTTTAAATCGACGACAAAGGAGTCTTTAGCAACTAAAAAAAAAAAAAAAAAAAAAAAATTAAAAAGGCAGATACCAAACAGCTAAATTGTTATTCACTCCCGCAAGATGCCAAAATGTTTCTATGGTTACAAATGCGAGAATGACCGTCTGTTCCGTACCCACGTGAAACGATAATTTATGGGACTGACTCCCGCATTTAACTGCGGTTGTCACTCTTGAAACTTGCAGTGTGTACATGGCCACAGAAACACCCTCACAGTCTTTATTATATGATAAAAGACAGTGCTTCTAGTCATGTTGCCATCTTATCAACACAGACAGTAAAATGACCACTCAATGTGTGGGCCGTGCAGATGGCAAAATGTTCAATTTTTTAACCTTTGTCTTTTGAGTCCTTGAGAACAACACATAAAACTTGGATGAAGATGGAAGATCAAGACAAGATAAGATATACACACTGATAAGTTCATAAAATCAAAAAACAGTAACAGAGGAAATTAGAAAGCATTGAAAAAAAGGTGTTACAAGAAAAAGAAAAAAAAAAATACCTGAAAAAGTTTGAAGTAGTAACAGAATATACTGTCACCCATCAGATGAGTTCGTGCAAACTGCTGACCTGCCAGGGCAATTTGTTTTGCCTATAATATGAAAAAAAAAGAAAGGTGGGATGATTGTTTGTGCAGATTGTTTCTGCTGTGTCTCACCCTACCATCACAACACTGCATATAAACCTTCTGCTTTGAAAATAAAGATTAATAGCTTTAGCATCTCCAATTCATGCAGATGCAAACAGTTCAGCAACAAGAAATCTGGCTAATAATTTATTCCGGTGATCAAAGCTAAATTTTCAGCAACACTGCTTTAATGTCACAAGATCCTTCAGAAATAATTCGAAAATGCTGATTTGCTGTTCAAGAAACATTTATTAATATTGTTATTAGCAATATTTAATTTTTTCATGAATAGAAAGATCCAAATATCAGCATTTATCTCAAAATAAAAAGCTTTAAATTGATAAGTTGGAAGTTGGTAAAGTTTGAATTTTCTACTTAAAGAAACCTGGGAAAAAAATCTACTCATCTGTTTTACACATAATAACAATAACACTAATAATAATAATAATAATAATAATAATACTACATGTTTTAGCTAACCAGAATATTAGAATGATTTCTTTAGGATCATGTGACTGGAGTAATGACACTAAAATTTAGCTTTGAAACCACAGGAATAAATTACATTTTAAAATATATTCAAATAGAATTATTATTTTAAATAGTAAAAATATTTAAACATTTTACAGTTTTTGTTGAACTTTGGATCAAATAAATGCATGCTTGGTGAGCAGAAGAGACTTTAAAACATTTAAACATTTAAAAACATTAAGAGTCTTACAGTTCAAAAACTTTTAACTGGTGGTGTTCAGGCTATTAATTGGCCTATTTCTTGAAAATTGGTGTCTTTTTTAAATTGTGTTTGCTGTTTTATTAAACAATATGCCACACAAGGCTATTCCTAGTAATTTTAACATGGCCAGGGGAGGTTTAGGTACTCTTCTTTGTGTTAATAAAATAAAATAACATTTCAGTATGCTTTATTTTGTGTTTACATGAGAACTGCAGATGTGTGTGTGTGTGTGTGTGTGTGTGTGTGTGAATAAGCATGATGTACCTCCTCATCATGGTCTCTAGCCCACTGGATCTTCTCCAGTAGGTCACTGAGGTCAGCTTTAAAGGGGATGTAGTGCACCCATGGCTGGAGCTGCTTGTAAAAGTGCTCATAATAGATAGAGTCATGTTTGAACACCACACTGTCTCCCGCAAGCAGATAAGGCAGTCTGTACGCTGCTACTGTCCCGTCAACATTTATCTGGTACTTATACTGTGTAAAAGAGAAACATACAAATCACCTCAGGGAAAAATAACAACATTAACAAATAAATAAATAAGTAACACATAAAAATATGTGAATTCATTGAACTGAGGATATATGATGTGTGTACTGAAATCATGCACCTTGAAAAAGTCAAAAAAGGACACATGTTTGACGAGAGGCCCGTATAGGCTCTCATCATGCTTGAAAAAGAAGAAGTTGGTTAAGGCAGCATCAAGCATGTCAGTGTTCGCCCGTGCCAGTTTAACCAGCTCAAGACGCTCTTTCCTGCTGTCTCGACCTCTCCAGAATGCTTTGCTGATCTTCTGTTCCCACACTGGGCCTGTGTGTCCCTGAACAGACATCATGTCCAGACTCACTCTGTCCCAGAAGAAATGATCAAAGGACAAAATATACTTTTAATCAGTCAGAAAAAAAATATATACATATATAATATTTGTAGTACAAAGATGTAATTTTGTGTTGGTTATGGACAAAAAAAGGCATTGTATCTTGTTTTGATTGACAGGGTTAATTTTCACCCCAAAATGAAAATTTTGTCATTAAGCACAATCCCCATGTCGTTCAAAACCCGTAAAAGCTTGGAGTAAGTTTAATAATGACACAATTTTCATTTTGGGGTGAAGTAACCCTTTAACTATTATCACAATTATATCATATGAAAATAATAATAATAAAAATAATAATAATTCATAATGACAGACCACTTTTCGTATTTTTCATTTGTTCACAATTTTCTCTGTGAAAAACTCCTTGTCTGGCATTTTGCTACAATAAACAATAATTCCAGAGTTCCCTAAAAATCAATAAAAAAGTTTTATGTTGTTCCATAAAAATTTTTATATGTTAATTGCATTTCAAAGAGTCACAAGAGTTTGTTTACCTGCCCATTGTCTCCAATACAGATTCAGTCAAGTCATATGTCGGCATGACAATGTCCTGTGTATCATTTGACCCACACCATGAAAAGATCGGACTGGGCTTCTCAGACGCCCGTCTCTTCTCCAGTGGCCAGTCTCCCAAATTAACAAAAAACTCAATGTCTGGAAGCTTGACCTGGTCGCACACAACAATGTAAGTGGGGAAAAAAAAAAAAAAAGTACAGTCAAAATGTTTGGGGTCAGTAAGTCTTTTTTATGTATTTGAAAAATGTTGCTAATGTATTTCTCTTATGCTCAAAAAAGATGCAATTATTATATTAAAAATACAGTACAAACAGTAATATTGTGAAATAATATTCCAATTTCAAATAACTGTTTTCTATTTTAATATATGGCTGTATGATTCCTCGACGATTCTTTGACTAATCGATTTTAAAAAATCCTCGATTACATTTTGCTTATGACCAGTAGAGGCACATTCCACATTTTAAACCCGGTTAAATCCATTTAAAAATCATAATAAACCATAATGCTATTAAGAATTCACAAACGCTAAGATTGAATAAAATAAATATATGCCATGCAGGTTTAATATATGCGTTTTAATTATTTACATGCGTGTAGGTTACATACGTGCATCTCAGAGCGGCTCTGTTCACAGTAAACACTGCTACACAAACTATTATCAATAACATGTGGAGCGTCTCAGACTGAATATTATTGTGACATTGCTGCATATTATTGTGAGTTTGGGTTTATTATAACGTTCGTCTGAGAATGTGACGTGCGTTATTTCATTGCGTAATGTACATTAGTTCTATTGTTTATAATACATTATGTATTTTAACAGTTTTGTTCGATAACACCATATAATTACTTGCTTTTGACACTTTATTTGAACAAATTATCATTGCCTCATTTCTATTATATATGTATTTTATGTAATTTTAAAGGCTATTGTTCATATTTTATATAATATATTATAGAATATATTTTAAAATATAGTTTATTCCTGTGATGACAAAGCTGAAGTTTCAGCTCTAGTCTTGAGCGTCACATGATCCTTCAGAAATTTTCTATTTTCATCCATTCTATGTTAGAGTGCCATCTAATGGTTACAAAAGTAAATGACTAAGCACATACTTGAGATGTTTATTAATAAAAACAAAAAAAATAATTATCATTTATTTGCAAAAGAGCACTTTACACATTTGTACTGTTGGTACATTGGGCTAATACTCACTTTACGTGTGAAGGACAGAAGGAAGGCATCCATGAAGATCCTGAATCCAACATGTTCTCCATGTGTTTTTATATAAACCTACAGTAACAAAGAATACAAAAGTACACAACAATATGAGGCACATTTCAATCTGATTGTTTCCTTAAGTAGTTAAAGATTTCAGGAGCAGAAAGAAAAGAGAGGCCACTAGAGTGACATACACTGCCACTCAACAGTTTGGGATCAGTAATATTTTTAATGTTTTAGTGTTAAACAAGGCTGCATGTTCTTGATCAATAAAAAAAAAAAAAAAGTAATATTGTAAAATATAATTACAGTTTAAAATAATGGTGTTCTATATTAATATCTAAATCATTCTAATATGCTGATTAATTACTGTTATTATCAAAGTTGGAAACAGCTGTGCTGCTTAATATTTTTTTTTCAGGATTCTTGAAGAATAAAAGTGTAATAGGAACAGCATTTATTCAAAATATAATCCTAACAATATAATAATAATAATAATAATAATAATAATAATAATAATAATATAATGAACAAACCTTTGCTATCAATTTTTATCAGTTGCATCCTTGCTAAATAAAAGGATTGATTTCTCTCAAAAAAAAGAAAGAATAAAAATTCACTGACCCCCAAATGTTAGATGGTATTTTATATAACATATTTCTATTTTAAATAAACCCTGTTCTTTTCAACTTTTGTTAAAGAATCCTGGAAAAAAAAAGAAACATAAATCACAGGTTCCAACAAAATATTAAGCATCACAAGTGTTTTCAACATTGATAATAAATCAGCATATTAGAATGATTTCTGAAGCATCATGTGACACTGAAGACTAGATTAATGATGCTGAAAATTCAGCTTTTTATCACAGGAATAAATTAGATTTTAAAATATATTCACATAGATTATTATTTTAAATTGAAATAATATTTCACAATATTACATTTTTTTCTGTATTTTTGATCAAATAAATGCAACCTTGTGCATAAAACATGTCTTTTAAAAACATCAAAAATCTTACTGATCCTAAACTTTTAAGTGCCAGATAGAAAACTTTCACCCAATCAATGGTCCACCAATCATTTTAAACAGATGTCAAAATACTATTTAATTCTTTCTGTGTGAAATCTTGAAAAAAAAAAATTGTGTAGTTTATGTTTAAAACAGTCCACAGGTATTTGAGTAAGGCATCCCTGCTGATAAAAAAACAAAAACATCTAAAACCAGCCTAAGCTGGTTGACTGGTTTTAGCTGGTCTCCCAGCCTGGCCAAGCGGGCTTTAGCTGGATGGCCAGCTAGTCTCCAAACCTGACCAGCTAAAGAAGTGGCCTGCTGATCAGCTGTTACTAACTATGACCAGGCTAGATGTCCAGCTGTTTTTTTTTACTAGGGAATGTGTATGTGTGTGTACCTGGTTGTTTTTGATGGTGTAGTGACACAGGCTATGTCTCTGCCCGAAGCGCTTAAGGATCTCATGGGCATTATAGTCTGGATCCACACTGGGAAAGATAGATAAATCATTCTCTATCTGAGAGAAAGAGTCTGGGCAGTGCATGTTTTTTTCCCATAATGCACCACTGGGTTCTGGGCAGTCACATGATTCGTGATACACTGCACCTGGACATTGAGAAATAGGTTAGTGTCAACTTCCAGACACTGTTCATCTCTCTGTGATGAAAGTGGACTTGATTCTTCTCACCTTTAAGCACATATGGTGACTTTCCCACCGGCTTGTCTTTCAAGAGAATCTGAATGTGCAGATCTGTGTAACTGGCATACATGCGGTATCGAACCAGAAAGGATCCGTCATTCCGGTCTAAAATCTGGACCCAGATTCTGGCATACGGGTCTGTTGGAGATGTAATCTTCACTTCAAATGTCTTCTCTCCAGGAGAAGTTGTGAAACTGAAGATGAGGAAATCACAATAACAAATGCATTATTATTTTAGCCATGTTAGATGAAAACTGATGCCTTAATGCGGACACATGAAATGTGAACCTAAAGATCGAATGTATAAACAAGACGTTTTTAACACCCCGGGGCGAAACTCAAACAAAGACCTGTCGTGGGAATTTACCGGCCATTTGTTGTCAAAAATACTTTCATTTATCACAGAACACAGCGTCTGTCAGGAAAAAACATACAGTCATAAAAGGCTGACACGATACGACTTACAGAGACTAATTACTACTAATTTGTTCTTTAGCAGATTTATTCAAGCACTTACAACACAATTGCCTTGGATTAAGGTAAATCTCTTCAATGGTGCTTTGCATCAGTTTAAGGATCAGCAGGAAAGTCTTTTTTTATGCTGTATACTTGTTGATGTTGTATTATATGTTCTTTAGAACTAGGTATTGGTTTCTGGGTTCTTTAAGCATTAATATACAGTATCCCACAAAAGTGAGTACACCTCTCACATTTCAGCAACCATTTTAGTATATCTTCTCAAAGGACTATACTATAGAAATAAAATTAGGATATATTTTAGATAAGTCAGTGTGCAGCTTGCATAGCAGTATAGATTTACTGTCCTCTAAAAATAACTCAACATACAGCCATTACTGTCAAAATAGCTGGCAACAATATTGAGTACACCCTAAGTGAACTTGTCAAAACCGTGTCCAAAGTGTCAGTATTTTGTTAGCACCATTGTTATCTAGCACTGCCTTAATCATTCTGCTTGAGGATGCCCCACAGGTGTTTAATAGGGTTCAGGTCTGGAGACATACTTGGCCACCCCATCACCTTCCCCTTCCTCAGCAAGGCAGTTGTCATCTTGGTGGTGTGCTTGGGGTTGTTATCATGTTGGAAAACTGACATTCGGCCGTTCTCCACAAGGCATCAGAATGTATAGTACATAATGGAATCCATGTTTCCCTCAATGAACTGCAGCACCACAGTACTCAGACAATGATGTTACTCCAGGGCATCGCCCTGCTTTAATTTAAGGACATGAACTTATTTTGTGTGTGTGTGTGTGTGTGAATACATTTTAAAATCTATTAAAATAATATTATATATTATATTATATATAATAACATAAAAAAAATATTTCAAAATGTTGCTGTTTTTGCTGCGCTTTGGATCAAACAAATTCAGGTTTGGTGAGCAGAAGAGACTTATTTAAAAAACATTAAAAATCTTGGTAGTGTATATAATTTGCCTGATTTATATAAAAAAATATTTATAGTTCTTTTCCCATGGCTGTTGACAGCATTCACTGATTTATGGAGTGCTAAAACTGTAATATTTCACAAAATAAAACTTAATCATCAACCTGGTTACATCCAGCATTTAAATTTCTGTTCTAGAAATGTATGCAAATTAATATTTCATGAATATTCCATTAGATAATGTATCGTTTGCATATCTAAGCATAAGTTTTCAGAAAACGATTGTCTTAATATACTGTGATTTATCAGCTGGGGAAGTATGGTGATATCTAATAGTTAAATTTGTACCATTTTCACATGTGGTGTGTGTTAAGCCAGGGTTTGAACCCACAACCTATATTTTCCAGCCAGATGTTTAACCACTAAGATATAGTGCCCCGTTCTGGTCTTTCAACAGAACTCACTCACTTTCGTCCGGTGGAGTCCACTGTCTGTATGAAGAAGAACCGAGCAGGAAGAACAATGTTTGTTTCCAGTCCAGGACCCCAAATCAAAGTTCTGCTCGCGCTGGGCGCTGCCGCTGCCTTTGATCTCCGCGTCATGAAAATGATGCAAGGTATCAAGAGCAGCAAAAGTTTTCTCAACATGTTTATGAAGGATGAGGACACGTTCAGTAGTGGACGCGTTCATTTATCACTTCCTCAGAATGACAAAGCTCTTAAGAGCTCTTAAAACAACGTTGCTTAAAAACACTAATGATACATTTTACCACATACTCACGGTCACCAGCGGTTCAGTGTGCAAACCAACCCAGAGACCCTCGTGAGAAAATCTCTACAACAGACCCAAGGCGCTCATGTGATTGGTCGTTCGCACCTTGTGTGCGTCAATGACGCAACGTCCTGAAAGCTGATTGGCTGTCTAATAGGAAGAGGAAAGACGCTTGCGAATGGTTCTTGTGTAGTCGGCCCTGCTTCAGTGCGTTCATTGTACATAGGGGATCCGTTAATCAGTATGAGCATATAATTTGTACACAATATGACCAGGATATTGTTACTGCTATAAAACTGTGGTAAATTAGCAGTAGCCACCACGCTTATTAAAAAAAAAAAAAAAAAAACGTTTTTGAAGAGATTTCAATAACAACATAGGTAGTGACAATGGTAATGGGATGCCATTACCATTGTCACTACAATGGCATAAGCATGCCATTTTTAGAGTATTTATCGCAGTCAGATAGATTTAAGAAACGGGGCGAAAACAGTTTTTTTTTTTATCATTTATAGGCCAGTATTTATCTGTTTACATATGTTAATTTGCATATATGGACCATTCTACTGAATTAGGTCAAAGTCAGAGGTGGAAATGTCTTTTTCCACAAATGTATGCGTATTGTAGAATATCCAAGGTACACATTTATAGTAATTGTGCAGTTAATTCTTATATTGTATTTTCAGAAAGTTTTAAAATATTTGTCCTCTCCCCAAATTTGGCACCACCAAAACACACTAATATATAATTTAATAAGAGGGGTTATATTTACCTATTAAGCTTACATCTTTCTTGTAAATATATTTATTTATATTTTATTAAAAGTTTTTTCAGAGGTAAATCAATAACAATTACAATTTTACAACACTTCAAGTGTGATTTATAAGTTTTGTTGTATTTTGAATCCAATTTTTCTTTTTTTATTTATTAAAAAAAAAATGGTGTTCGGTAGTGACTGTAAAGTTACACACAGATTTTTAATACTTTCAGTGGGGCCTATCTACTCACCATGTGGCTATGAGAGTAACACAAATATTCTCCAAATATTTCCTAATCATAAATGTAGGGGTGTAGTTAAAATCAGTCTCAGCCAATGGACTAAAACATACACTGTTTCGGTATAGTGACATGAAAATGGCATGATACATTTTGTTTGTTTTTTTACATAAAGTTTCATAATTTAGAAGTATGTCTGGAGACATACTTGGCCACCCCATCGCCTTCAGCTTCCTCAGCAAGGCAGTTGTCATCTTGGTGGTGTGTTTGGGATCGTTATCATGTTGGAAAACTGCCGTTCGGCTTTGTTTCTAGAGGGAAGCCATCATGTTCTGCTTCAGAATGTACAGTACATAATGGAATCCATGTTTCCCTCAATGAACTGCAGCTCCAAAGTACCAGTAGCACTCATGCAGCCCCAGACCATCATGCTACCATCACCATGCTTGACTGTAGGCACTCCTCACCAGGGAATTGCCACACAAGCTAGACACAATATGAGCCAAACAAGTCTCATCAGACCACAGGACATGGTTCCAGTAATTCATGCTCTTGGACAGGTTGTCTTCAGCAAACTGTTTGCGGGCTTTCTTGTGAGCCAGTTTCAGAAGAGGCTTCCTTCTGAGATGGCACTCATGCAAAACAACTTGTTGCAGTGTGTGGCATATGGTCTGAGCACTGACAAGCTGACCTTTAAAGCAATGCTGGCAGCACTCATGTTTTTTTTTTTTTGAAGCCAGGTTCTGCACCTGATGTACAGAACATGTACTCAGCTTTGTTGATCAACCCTGTTCTGTATGTAACTTTGGAAAAAAAAACTCTGTAACCCTGACCACTGTAGTGTAACTCAATTTCAGGGTGTTACCGAACCTCTAATAACCTTGGCTATCTTTGTGGAGAGCAACAATTCTAGTTCTCAAATCCTCAGAGAGTTCTTTGCCATGAGGTGCCATGTTGAACATCCAGTGGTCAGTATGAGAGAAAAGCATCAAATTAAAACTGCCTTAATATAAGATACACAACTTTGTATTGTCCTGTCAAGCAGACAAAAACATAAACATGATGGATAGGACATGTGATTTTGCGTGGTTAATCATCATACTGATGCTATCACTTAGGGTGTACTCACTTTTGTTGCCAGCTATTTTGACAATATTGGCTGAATGTTTGGTTGTGGGACAGCAGTTTGGATCAATTTTGTAGAATTCTTTGATCCATATAAGAATACAAATTTTTACAGTTATTTGATCACAGTTATTTTGAGTTCTTGGCACTGTAGGTTTGACCTTGGTTGACATCTTACTAACCCATAATATTACAGAAACAAACCAGTCTTATGATATTGTGTACATCAATAAATGTTTATTTCAATTTGATTTGCATCAACATATTTTTCCATTTTATTTTCAATAACCTCTATAACACTACTAGAATATCGATAAGAACAAAAGGTGGCATTATCCATTTAAACAAGACCGACGTTGCTGCCTTCTCTGAAGGTATCAGAGGACCAGGTGTTGGGGTGGAGGAAACTACAGTTAGACCTACAGAACTTCAGTCAGAATATCAGACACGGTACCATCTTTAAACAGGTACGACATTCACAGAGGAATATCCAAATCACATAATTTAGTTCAATGACCATGTCGCTCTCCTCCAGGTTGAACTGTACATTTTCATATAAAAACTGAGAACATACAAACAAAACACCCTGTCTGTGAGAGTCAGTTTTTACGTAATTTGACACTGAAGAGGAATTATTGGAGAATCAGTTGAAAAAAAATATAATGGTGAACATGAACTAAAACCAACAGGTTTCCTCAGCAGAGACCGTCTTTACATGGTTTTGGCATCTTAGAGGCTCGAGTGTCTTCTTGAGTCCAAATCTCCACACATGCAATGTCTTCCTTCCTTAATCATGAGCTATTATTTCAACGTAAAAGCATAAGGAAAAAAGTAATATTGCGTAAGAGCCCAAGTTTGACTAATGGTTGATGACGTGTATTCTCGTGAGTCTTGAGTTCGTATTTCAATGCACAACATTTACGTTACTGAGTAGCAGCTTGTATATACAAAGCCAAATGGGCAGAGGCATGGACTACGGAAGATATGCTGAGATTGTTACAATAAAGCACTAGAAGGTCAGAGGTCATCAGAGGACAAATCATAGAAACACAACATGAGTCTCAAATACGATTCTGGAAGATTTAGCTTACACGTAACACTAATTCACGGGCGACTCGCTCGATTTTATCTTTCCAGACACATATTCAAAAAACATGAATATTCATCAGTAGCGCCCACTGATCGGTCTAAACACCATTTCCACAGTCAATTGACAACCAGAAGACACAAGCGAACAATCGTCTGACACTACAGTAGTAAGGTAGAAAACATCGTTTTGACGTTACCGTTATATTAAAGAAAAAAGAAAAAAGAAGAAGAAACAAACAAAAGTTGTCCCTTGTATTGGAATGTGAAGGAAATCTCTCCATGATGCATTCAAACTTTGGCAGAGAAAACGAAGGTCACTCACTCGTTGTCCTCAGCGAGGTACAAAACAACGCACGATCTTTGTTACACGTGCTCCGGGGCAACCGAAAAGACTAGAAACGAAATAACAGGCCAGCTGAAATTGATCTTCTAAAGTAAAACGAACATCCTGACGAATTAGAAAACAAACTGTATTTGTACTTCCACAGACACGCATGAAGAGCCAACCCTTCTGTCTGAGTTTGGCTGGCTTGTCTTATCTACAAGTAAGAGCCCCGAATATCAACCACAGACGAGTTAATTCATCGCTAGTTTACAGTTAAAGATACTTCACCCATCTAGAATATGGCACGTTAAGTATTACATATGAGAAACACGCTCGAAAAGGACCTCACAGACACACACTCGTCACGTGGCGCCAAATACATTTTACTACTCACACTTCTAAAACCATGTCACGTCATACGTCTCTAGGAGAGGGTGAAGTACCTTTTGAAGACAGATTAAAAAGTTGTTTGTGGTGCTTTCTGTGAGCTAGCAGCAAAAAAACGGTCAAAGTTTGCGTCGTTTGTGACTGAATGTCGTGGCCTACTGAGTCGCCGTCGACCTGATTTGCAGTACGAGGGTGGATAAATTGCTGTCAAGTATGACGAGTGGTAAATATTCTGAAAATATAGTACATCGCTGAAAGGAACAGTATGGCGTCATCAAAAAACAAAACAAAATATTTTGGCCTTATAGCAATGCAGGTATACATTTTTTTGTTTATATATATTTGTTTGCTATTTCAAAAAATATAAAGTTTTTTGTCATAGTTTCTATTATTGGCTTAAAAGTTTGTTAATCTTTTATTTCCCTTTTGTTTTAAAGTAACATGCTGCTTTTTAATATGGCAGTTTTACGTTTTTATAGGTCATCCATTTTGTTTCATGCACTCTTGTTGATTTCGTAACTTTCGGAGTATCTACACGGCGTGAGCCAATTTGATTCTTGTGAGGAGACCCCGATCAACCCCTGTACATAAATGAAGATGTCGTCTGATTTACAACATGGGTATGGAACCCCTCTTACTCTTAAACGCTAATGGTACATGTCCATTGTATCGTAAACTGGTCTTTGCCTTTTTAACCAATCAGAGTAAGACAATCCTGTACACAGACAGAAGAGAAGCTGAACAGCCCTTAAGTCCCTCTTGGTCCATCCGTCTCGCTCGCTCTCTCTCTTTTAAAGAGTGAAAGTCCAAGTACCAGAGTAGCACCCTCTTGTGGCACGAGCGTGAAACGCGCCCTCCCCGAGGATCCTCTAAAACTGATACCACTTCTTGTCTTTGCATTTCAGCATCAGCTGTGGAAGGTGAAATTGAAAACAAAAAGATTAAATAAGCACATTTTATTATATGTGACCTTGAATCACAAAACCAGTCATAAGTAGCATGGGTATATTTGTAGCAATAGTCAAAAATACACCGTAAAAAGTTCACCGGTTTCAACTTAAAAAATTAAGTTTAGCAGCTGCCCTCGAATTTTAAGTTAAATTAACTTAAAACTACAAGTCATTTCAACTCACTACAATAAAATGAATGAAAATGACTTGTACTTTTAAGTTGATTTAACTTATGAGTTGAAATTACTTGTACTTTGAAGCTGATTTATCTTCAAATGATTGATTTTTCTTTTATGCCAAAAATCAGGAGATTAAGTAAAGATCATGTTCCATGAAGATATTTAGTAAATTCCTTACCATAAATATATTAAAACTTAATTTTTGATTAGTAATATTCATTGCTAACTTAATTTGGACAACTTTATTTGCAATTTTCTCAATATTTAGATTTTTTTGCACCCTTAGATTCTAGATTTTCAAATAGTTATCTCGACCAAATATTGTCCTATCCTAAAACATTAATGGAAAGCTTATTTATTCAGCTCAGATGATGTATAAATCTCAATTAAAAAAAAAAAAAATTGACCTTTATGACTGGTTTTGTGGTCCAGGGTCACATATTCCTGTTTTCTCATTCTCTCGCTCTCTTACACACCTCATGAGCATGTTTAGAGAAGGTTTCGGCGCTGGCCATCATCAGAGCGGTTCTCTCCTCCAGCTCCCCCAGCCTCTGTCCTCTCTCATCCAGGGCAATGCGAGCTCGGGCCAGTTCTCCTACCGCCCCACCTGCTGCAGCCTTCATGCCCTCCATTCCACCTTGTCCTGGGATGTGCTGTGCCAGGCTGCGGGACGCCTTACCCGCCGCTGCTTCACCAACTACAGAGCAGGAGAGATAAATGGAGAAAAGGCAGTGTTGTTACTGTTAACTAAAATAACTAAATAAAGGGAAAAGTAATTTAACTAATTAAAATTAAATATAAATCTGAAAATATAAAAATATGAGCTAATTCAAAATAGCAATAAATACTATAATAATATATACACTACCGCTTAAAAGTTTTAATGTTTTAAAGAAGTTTCTTATGCTCATCAAGGCTGTGTTGATCAAAAAAATAAAAAATGTAACATTTTGAAATATTATTATGATGTAAAACAATGTTTTTCTATATTAATATATATACATTGAAGTTTAATTTAAATCTGTAATTAAAGTAGAATTTTCAGAATCAGTCTTCAGTGTCCATGATCCTTCAAAAATCATTCTAAAATGTTGATTTATTATCAGTACTGGAAACAGTTGTGCTGCTTAATATTTTTTTGGAACCTGTGATAATTTTTTTCAGGATTCTTTGTTCAATAAAAGGTTAAAAAGAACATTTATTTAAAATAGAAAAGTTTTCTAATAATATACACTACCATTTAAAAGTTTGGGGTCAGAAAGTTAATATTTTTATTCACCAAGGATGTGTTAAATTAATAATAAATTAATAAATTAATAAAAAGTGATAGCATAAGTTTACATTTTTAGAAAAGATGTATATCTTGAATAAATGCTGTTCTTTTTAACTTGTTATTCATCAAAGAATCCTGAAAAAGGTTCCAAAAAATATTTGGCAGCACAACTGTATATAAATCAGCATATTAGAATGATTTCTGAAGGATCATGTGACACTTAAGACTGGAATAACAGCTGATGAAAATTCAGCTTTGTGTCACAGGAATAAATTATATTTTGAAGTATATTCAAATAACAATAATAATAATAATAATAATAATAATAATAATAATAAAAACATTATTTTATTTTGTAATTACATTTTGCAATATTACTGTTTTTTTTTTTTTTTTTTTGATGAGCATAAGAGACTTCTTTAAAAAAAGATTAGATGTCTTACTGATCCCAAACTTTTGAGTAGTAGTGCGCATAATACTAAAAATAGGGAAAGTGGGAAAAGAGAATAAAAGAGAGAAATATTTCAGATTTACATATTAAAAACTGATTAAATTAAAACTTTCTAAATTAAAAAAAGTTCACTTTATGTGTCAACCAGACAGTCTCCTCCTGTCTTAGTAGGCAGTTCAGGTGATAGTGAAAGATCTGGATCTGTGAGAATATGTTTGCACAGACACATACAGAGGAGAGTTAAATAACTACACTCACACAGCTCTTCTCGGTCGAAAGTTTGGGCGTTGCCGCCAAAAAAGCCCTTGAGAAAGCCACGGTTCTGAGCCTCAGGGGTCTCGATGGGTGTAAAGAGTTCCCCTAACATCTCCTGCAATTAATAAAGAATCAAAGCGTTACATAAAACTCGTATCAAATTATGGAATAAAAGAGATTGCAGGATAGTCATTTCACAACTCCACCAGCAGATGTCAGTATAGTTACACATTTCACAATGTAATGTAAAAGGAAAAGTTTTGCCCAGACAAAACCTCTCTCCTGCCCTTACAGTATCAGTCAAAAGTTTTTGAACAGTAAGGTTTTTAGTGTCTCTTCTGCTCACCAAGCCTGCATTTATATTTGATCCAAAGTACAGCAAAAACAGCTAAATTGTGAAATATTTATCTATTTAAAATGTATTTTATTTCTGTGATCAAAAGTACATTTTCAGCATCATTACTCCAGTCTTCAGTGTCACATGATCCTTCAGAAATCATTCTAATTTGTTGTTCAAGAAACATTTATTATTATTATTTTATTATTAATATTTAAAACAGTTGAGCATTTTTTTTCCCCCCAAGATTCTTTGATGAATGGAAAGATCCCTCAAATAGTCATTATTTGTCACCCGTCCTCTCAGTGGCAAGCCTAAGTTTACTTCACCATTTTAGAAATAAATCCTAATTTAGTCAACAAACTATATATCATTATATCATATCTATATCTATATATCATTGGAAAGGTCTAAATAGATATTTGACCTTTTTTTGTGTGTGTTACAAATTATGTAGGAAAAGTAATAGATTAATTTATAACAAGAGTGCACCTCAAAAATCTACTTCAGAACAGGAGTCACGCTTTAGTAATCATAAGAAATTATATATCACTTGAAATCTTAAAATCTCAAAATTCATCCTTTGAAACCCATTTTAAAATCAGACATTCCATTACTATGTAAAATGTACATCATCTGACAGTGATCATATGACACTAAAGACTGGAGTAATGGCTGCTGAAAACTAAGCTATGCCATCACAGAAATAAATTACTTTCTAAAATACATTAAAAGGGTTAAAAGGTATTTTAAATTGCGGTAATATATCACAATTGTACATATTTTACTCTATTTTTAATGTAATAAATGCGGCCTAGGTGAGCACAAGAGACGTCTTTCAAAAATCTAAAGAAACAGCCCAAACTTTCTAATACTGCCGTATGTTTCAACTCGGATGCATACGGAAAAATTAGCATACAGTGCACATGGTACATACTGCAAAAATAGAAGGAATATGTATGGCATAATGCTATTTCCATCTTAACCAGACAGAGAGGGAACGACAGAGGGAGGGAAAGGACAGAATGACAACCTGTGTGGCAGAAATTACAGCCGAGATGCAGCAGGGCTCAGCTCAGCAGAGCTCAAAGCATCCATGACAAGCATGACATTTCACTTCAATAACCACCATCAGCATGCGCGCACACACACACACACACACACACACACACACACACTACACTACACACAACTGTCCTCCTGAACACACACATACACACACACAACGGCACAGCCACCTGTAGGTTGTCACACATCTCCTGGCTGTAAGTGATTCTCTGTATCTCTGTGGGGGAGCACAGATACAGCGCCTGCCCTCCGTTGGTGAAGCAGAATGTTCTAGCAATGCGCATGTCCGTTAGCGGCAGGTAGCTGACATCTAGCAGAGGCCGTAAACTGGGAAGGCTGTAAAACATACACACATATAAGATAACAGGCTTAGCAACTGCATTCCAATATCCTCTGTATTGGAAATGACAGTAAAAACACTCTAATTTATAGTGAAGAATGAAGAAATTCTCGCCTAAAATATTATACCGTACTAAAGGCAGGATTTAGTATGAAGCCAACAAAAGCACAGCGCAGCTCTTCCGACTAGAGGTTTAGAGTTTATTGAAAAATTGAACTGGTTTCTGTAATCTGGATTAAGCTAAGAATCAATACCAAAAAGGTTCTGAGCTGGTATTAAAGGAATGTTCCAGGCTAAATATAAGTTAATCTCTATCGACAGAACCTGTCAAATTCTGCCGATTATCACAGATACCTCAGTTTACTCATCAAGCAAACGTGTTTACAGTAAAGCATTTACAATGGAAGCCCAAAGCGTTGTGGAGGGTTTAAAAGCTGATATGACTTGCTAATGCATTTATATTATTCTGTACAGAAATGTGTGGATGAATTAGAACAGTCTGTATTATTGCTGTAGCTAGATTCTAGAAACAGTTTTTACATGGTCACAACAGGGATGAAAAAGATATAATAATATAGATTTTTTTATTTTTTATTATATATTTCCCCCTTTTATGTCATCAGTATGGTTCTGTTCAGTTAATAGTTTATATTTAAAAGATTAGTTCCCATCCAGACTTCAAATTTCCTTCATCATTTAAAATGTTCTTTCTTTCATCAGTCAAAAAGAAATTTTTGAGGAAAACATTTTGGGATTTTACTTGACATAGTGGACTTAAGTAGGGATTAGCAGGTTGAAGGTCTAAATTGCAGTTTCAATGCAGCTTCAATAGCCTTTACATAATTCCAGCCAAGGAAAAAGGTCTTATCTAGCAAATCAGTCATTTTCTTAAAAAAAAAAAAAAAAAAAATTATATACTTTTTAACCACAAATGCTCGTCTTGCACTAGCTTGTCTTGATGTATTACAGAATCACGCTGGAAAGGTCACATATTACGCAGGAGGAAGTACCTACCCAGTGTTTATGAAGCGACCATGCAAGAAAGTCAAGTGCCCTTTACAAAGAAAAAGGGGTGAAAAGAAGTAAATGACATTTTTGCCCTTTTCTGATTATGTAATGCATGAAGTCCCGGACGCGCATCGCAGGGCTAGTGCAAGATGAGCATTTGAGTTTAAAAAGTCTATATCTATACAGGTCCTTCTCAAAAAATTAGCATATTGTGATAAAGTTCATTATTTTCTGTAATGTACTGATAAACATTAGACTTTCATATATTTTAGATTCATTACACACAACTCGAAGTAGTTCAAGCCTTTTATTGTTTTAATATTGATGATTTTGGCATACAGCTCATGAAAACCCAAAATTCCTATCTCAAAAAATTAGCATATCATGAAAAGGTTCTCTAAACGAGCTATTAACCTAATCATCTGAATCAACTAATTAACTCTAAACACCTGCAAAAGATTCCTGAGGCTTTTAAAAACTCCCAGCCTGGTTCATTACTCAAAACCGCAATCATGGGTAAGACTGCCGACCTGACTGCTGTCCAGAAGGCCATCATTGACACCCTCAAGCAAGAGGTCTGTGGGAAGGAAAAAGTGTGGCAGAAAACGCTGCACAACGAGAAGAGGTGACCGGACCCTGAGGAAGATTGTGGAGAAGGACCGATTCCAGACCTTGGGGGACCTGCGGAAGCAGTGGACTGAGTCTGGAGTAGAAACATCCAGAGCCACCGTGTACAGGCGTGTGCAGGAAATGGGCTACAGGTGCCGCATTCCCCAGGTCAAGCCACTTTTGAACCAGAAACAGCGGCAGAAGCGCCTGACCTGGGCTACAGAGAAGCAGCACTGGACTGTTGCTCAGTGGTCCAAAGTACTTTTTTCGGATGAAAGCAAATTTTGCATGTCATTCGGAAATCAAGGTGCCAGAGTCTGGAGGAAGACTGGGGAGAGGGAAATGCCAAAATGCCTGAAGTCCAGTGTCAAGTACCCACAGTCAGTGATGGTCTGGGGTGCCATGTCAGCTGCTGGTGTTGGTCCACTGTGTTTTATCAAGGGCAGGGTCAATGCAGCTAGCTATCAGGAGATTTTGGAGCACTTCATGCTTCCATCTGCCGAAAAACTTTATGGAGATGAAGATTTCATTTTTCAGCACGACCTGGCACCTGCTCACAGTGCCAAAACCACTGGTAAATGGTTTACTGACCATGGTATTACTGTGCTCAATTGGCCTGCCAACTCTCCTGACCTGAACCCCATAGAGAATCTGTGGGATATTGTGAAGAGAAAGTTGAGAGACGCAAGACCCAACACTCTGGATGAGCTTAAGGCCGCTATCGAAGCATCCTGGGCCTCCATAACACCTCAGCAGTGCCACAGGCTGATTGCCTCCATGCCACGCCGCATTGAAGCAGTCATTTCTGCAAAAGGATTCCCGACCAAGTGTTGAGTGCATAACTGAACATAATTATTTGAAGGTTGACTTTTTTTGTATTAAAAACACTTTTCTTTTATTGTTCGGATGAAATATGCTAATTTTTTGAGATAGGAATTTTGGGTTTTCATGAGCTGTATGCCAAAATCATCAATATTAAAACAATAAAAGGCTTGAACTACTTCGAGTTGTGTGTAATGAATCTAAAATATATGAAAGTCTAATGTTTATCAGTACATTACAGAAAATAATGAACTTTATCACAATATGCTAATTTTTTGAGAAGGACCTGTATATATATATATATATATATATATATATATATATTTATTTATTTTTTTTTTTAGAAAATGACAGACCGTTTGGCTAGATATTGGCTAGATATTATTCCTCAGCTGGGATCATCTAGAGCCCTTTGAAGCTGCCTTGAAACTGCAATTTGAACCTTCAATGCATTGGCCACCATTGTAATCCACTATATGAAGAAAAATCCTCAAAAACCTTTTCTTTTCAACTGAATAAAGAAAGACATGAACATCCTGGATGACGTGGGGGTGTGCAAAGTATCAGGAAATTTTAATTCTGGAAGTGAACTAATCTTTAATGTCAATTAGATCTTAGAAATTTAAATTGTAATTTTTCCATGAGAGCCTAGAACCAACAAGCTTCTGGTTACAATCCCTGAGCTTTACTAGCTTTACCACCTTTAAACAAGAACAACAAAAAATGTTAATGCAAACCTTAAAGTCATTATGTGTCCATTGGCGCAGAAGCAGGCCAAACAGACGCTGTTACAAACCGACACCACGTCGGCCCGCAGCACGAAGGACGACTCAGTGATGTTATGTACATACAGACAGGCCTGGGAGGGCATGAAGAAGACCTTGGCCTGCCTCTCTGAACACACCACAGCTAAGTGACCATCTCCACTGGCCTCTTGAGAAGACGAGGGCGAGAAGTTGACCAGTTTCCGCTTGCGGGGTCGATCTGGATCATCGGGTGCATGTTGGTCCCGCCACACCTCGTAGGGACTGTTGATAACAGCACCTCCACAGTCCAGGAAACCAAACCGCAGAACAGAGCTCTTTAGCATTAACACTGTTCCTGAGAGGGAAAACCAGAGAGAGAACAAAAACATGAGGATAGGAACACTCAGGGGCATTCACAAATTAGAAAAAGAAGAAATAAAGTGATACCAGTGGGGGCCACAGTAACAGGGTCTTCCTGGCGTTCCTGCTCGTCCGTAGGAATAGACATTGGGATGATGAGCACCAAGCCCAGACTCGTGCCCACCCACAAACATGGTGTAGGCAGGGTGTCTGACTTACGCCCGTATGACTCTGCAAACTGCAAGGTGGTTACGGCCTCTTTAGTCTCCCTGTCTATGCTGGAAACGCTAGAGCTCCTTGAACGGCTGAATGAGTTTTCTCGACTCTCTGAGAAAGAATGGAGAAGGGGAGAGAGACAGAGAGGGTGGGGGAGAAAAGAAATGTCAGGAAAGATGGAAGACAGGACAGACAGATGGATGAGTAGTAAAAGACAAAGAAAAACATGGGAGAAGAATCCTTATGCTGTTAAAAAGTGGAATGATTGAAAGTGGTCTCACTCCACATGTGCATTCACATTACATTTAAACCACATTAACCAGTGATACACATGTGCAGTTGCAAATACATTTTTTTAGATTTGTTATTCAAAAAGTAAAACAGTAAATAATGTACATACAGGACAGGGTGGCACATACATATCTATAGAGTGAACACGTTTAAATTCGCCTGTTCACATGATCACAGATTTCATTCACACAGAGGACACACTGAACACACTCTCACAATTTCAAACCCACTTGTCATCTTTACCATTCTTTTGACCTTGAATTGCTTCCAGGTTCATATCCACTGCATATTCATATAGCCAGACCCACACATTAAAGGGGTCCTATTATGCTGTTTCACTTTTTGAACTTTAGTCAGTGTGGTGTGTATGTTCATGCATAAAAAGGATCTAAAAAGTTAGAAGTCTCAAAGTCCACTCTAAAGAGAGATATTTTGTTTTAAAAAATATATTTTCAAGAACGGCTCATTTGGACTACAAGCTTTGTTTTCTTGATGTTATGACGTAATAAAATAAATCCTTACAGAAATTTGAATGGTAGGGACGAGATGGGGAATTAGCTTAATTTTAATGATGCAGCACTGAGAGCCACTTCTGGGAGACTTCAACGAGCTGCAGCACTGCTGGTGTAAACACAAGCAATGACTACAGTGACAGCGATCTCTGGATGCCACGTCAAATACGCGTGCCGCAGACGTGTACAATATAGGGGCTCAAAACACATGCAGAGGCGTGACTGCTATAACCGGAGGCACTGATTAGAGGGCGATTATCTCCGGCTCCGTGTCGGAGCGTAACGTGCCGCAGATGTGCACTGTGTGGTAAGAGATTTATTCATCATACAGTTTAGATAGCTTCACTTCTAAAGCGAGTGTTTTATTAAAGTGCATAAACCTGCACTAGACTAGGCTAGGCTATTCAGTGATGTTATCTGATAGTTTTCTGTAGCTGCTTTTTGAATAACTAAGGAAATGTAAGCATTATAATTAGTAACTTACAATGTCTTTATTCAATTGTCATGTTAAATGCAAATTAAGTCATATTAAAAACATCAGCATTTTAGCCTTATGCTGGAGATGGTTTCAGGCAATGAATGCATGTAAACAATTTAATAATTTAGCACGATAATATCATGTACCTGCAATCTTGCAGGCTGACCGAAGGACCCAACACTACTGTAAGGTCAACTATACATTAATATAGAAGGGCCTTCATTAAACCCGGAACTAATCGAGCCGTTTGTGCCAGGCTGGGGAGAAAGCTGTTGTAATAATGTAAATGATGTGAAAAATAATGCATTTTTCGAAACACCAAGCATGAGAACATGTTCTAGTACACCCCCAAAACAAAATCAAGACACTGTAAAAGAGCATAATAAGACCCCTTTAAAACATTTCTGGACTTGCCTGATTTACACTTCATTCAATTATTTAAACTCTCTCTTTCTCTCCCTGTCTTAATCTCAAGAATATCATGAAAAAACCCAGGCAAAAAGGCAAGATTTTTTTTTTTTTTTTTTGTTGCAACACAACATATATGTGACCCTGGACCACAAAATCATTCATAAGGGTCATTTTTTAAAAATTGAGATTTATACATCAACTGAAAGCTGAATAAATAAGCTTTACATTGATGTATGGTTTGTTAGGATAAAACTGAAAAGAAAATCAAAATACTGAGGAAAATCATTGTCCAAATGTAGTTCTTAGCAATGCATTTTACTAATCACAAATTAAGTTTTGATTTATTTACGGTAGGAAATTTACAAAATATCTTAATGGAACATTATCTTTACTTAATATCTTAATGATTTTTGGCATAAATTAAAAATCTATAATTTTGACCCATACAATGTATTTTTGGTTATTAAATATACCCGTGCTACTTAAGACCAGCTCCAGGGTCACATATTATGGTAATAGTTGATATAATCATATCCTATTTGACTTTCAGTCAGTGAGTAGCGTTTTCCAATGAAAATCCTCTTTACCCTGTGTACTTCATTCTCATAACATAAACCCATTATAAGAAAACACTGACAGACATTTGTCATAATGTCAGAACATGGGTTTGTGTGTGTAGTGATGGAAGTAAAGTAATTTGTGAAAAGAATACCGAATGTTTGTAGGTATATCAAAAATACCACATTTATCATATACCTTAAAGGTCTTTGTAATGTACTGTATATTGTTACTTAAATACTAAACGTCTACTTCTAGGTCATTCTCAGGGACAGTGTTGTTTGTGTGCTACATGTGTTTCCATGATTAAAAAATCTTACTGTGATTTCAAAAGATCATGTGAAACTGAAGACTGCAGTAACTGCTGCTGAAATTTCAGCTTTGCCATCACAAGAATAAATTACATTTTTAAATACTTTACAATGAAAAAATTATTTTCTTTCACACAATATTACAGATATTATTATATATTTGATCGAAAGCAGCCATGACATAAGCTCTTTCCAACTTCAAACGTATTTAGGATTTTGGTTAATTATATAAGCTTTAAATGAATAAATGAACAAATAAACAAAACAAATACATTTATTTTCTCACACAAACGGCACTGTTTTCTGAGAATGACTCTTCTATGGCCTGGTGAAGGACCTTTTTCTCCCTATTATCTGACACGTGTTCATGAAACACATAAAACCATCATCATGGTTATGATAGCACACCTTACTATGTTCTGTGTACACTATTCCTTAGTTTAAATTCTTACCATTAAAGAAAAAAAAAATCTGTTTTAAGAAAGACCTCACAACATTCACCTCTACATTGATGACAACATTAATGATTCATTAGACCTCCCTTAGACATTGACATACAGAAAGTGTTTTCCTGATACAGGTTAAGCCTCGCCTTGGACAGACCACTTTTTGCCACATGTAGCCAAGGACTAGATTTAATCTGTGTCTCGGAGATGTCACAGTGCGTGGGATGGACAGACGACTACAAGCCGACAACACTGCAGATCGACAGAGGCTGGTGTGAAACACAAAGCAGACATCGTTGTAATGTTCAGCTGCTAGCAACTACGGTGTAACTCCAAACCTGAAGATGAAGAGCAAGGTGAAGACTCTGAACATCATTGAACGTGACGAGAGAGGGGTTTTGACCAAGCGACTATGAGCCACAGGACGGGACGGAGCGAGACGTGACGCTACATTGTGAGAGGTCCTTGTGACCCTCAAAAAGCCCCTCCTTACCTCTCTCACTCCAGGAGTAGGTGGTGATGTGATGCTCATCATGAGAGTACATACTGACTCCGTGTAACTGCTGCAGCATGGCTCGTCGGGACGAATAACCTATCCATTGAGCACACACGACACCCCAACGGCCACAATCACACACACATAAATACAACGATACACGACCACCACATACAAAATGACACATACGTAGGCACAAACGTCGGACGTATACCAACACACGAAAAAGACATGACCAGAACATCGTGGTGTACAGAGAATGACAGAAAAGGAGAGAAAGAGAAAACAGATAAACCAATATGCAAGAAAGACAGAAAGAGAAGAAAGGGTCCTGACAGATCGATATTTTTTCAAATACCTGCCCACAACACTTTAGTAGATTCGATAGAAAAAACCTGAAAAACGTTGACAGAACGAAATCCTTTCTTGGTTGTGATGGCTGTTTCAAGGATACTGTGCTTATAACTGTGTGTATTTGTGATCTCAATAAAGGGACGATTCACTCAAAAATAAAATTTCTGTTTTAAAACTCATTTACTCACCCTCATGTCAGTCCAAACCAGTAACGCTGGCTTCAAAATAGTCAAAATTAAAAATTTAGATAACTTTCTTGACTTGGACCTTTTTAAGCATGTTTAGAAAATGAACTAAGCTTTATTCAAGTTATTTCATTCATATGAGCAGAGTTATTACAAATAATTACAATTTTACATTTACAGTAGCTAATTTTCTCCAACACATCTACTTACGCCAACGTTGACTATTCTAAATGAGGAATAATACCAGCCAAAGACAAACTGTAAGAAATTAAGAGCTCTTTTCCAAAACGAAATAAACGCCATTTAAAAAAATGAGTTATTGCCAACATCAATATTGTATCTGGTCGGTATTGAGAAGTCCATTATTAATTTCACACAAAATGCAATATTGTGTTATTTTGTCATGTTTTCTCCCTTTTTTTCCAAAACGCGACAAACGACAGTCTCCTTTTTCTGCAAAATGCGATAGATCTGCTCAACCAATCACAGTGCACCATTACACGCATTGTAAACAGTAAAGGGAGATTGTAAATGAGATATTGATTTAATACAACAGTTAAATAAACAGGTAATATTAAGTTACGTTGTCTGACTCTAACACTATTGCCCAATTTTGCTCCATTTCTTTGTTGAAAAATAGTTTGAAACAAAGTCACAACTGAGCTGCACGCATCTCCATTCAAACACAGCTGTGTTTTTTATGAATGAACGTGCGTTTTTACACTAATCTAGAGAGTAAATTTTTCATTCATAAAGACAATCAATTGCTTTATTCCTCAATGAATCAGCCGTTCGAACGAATCAAATGAATATGATTCAGTAATTAAATAAGTGACTTGACGCCACCTACTGGCTAGTAGTTTCATTTTTAAAGTATATTTTCAGTTATTTAAATCATTTAATATTTCTATATTCAAATTTTTTTTTTAAGTTTAAGTAAGCATAGAATCCTGCTGGATTTATTGCATTTGGGGGAAAAAATATTCATTTATAATAAATTTATAATAAATCTTGATGAAAATAAAAATCTGGATTTGAATTTTTAATGTAACTATAACCTAAAGATGCTATGTGAAAATTTGAAACAGAAAATATTGGTTTTCATCTTGCCACTTCCTTGGTAAAGAAAACACCTTTTTACTCAAATTAATCAAAATGGATTTATAGCGTTTTGGAAAAGTGCTCTTCAAATGATTAATGATTAAATTGCTACTCAACTGCATTTTCCTGAGTTATTCATATTCTGGGAGCGTGTTTCCTCTAGCCTGTTGTCTTAAAGCTCAATCTAAAGTATCACAGTCACAGTAAAATATTGTAGTCTCTCATGTAATCATTTGTTTCCCTTACATAACCTATGCGACTTTCATGTCACAAAAGAATGAATGACTAAGACCAGACTCAAGAGGTGAACAAATCATTTTTGTTTCCCATGGAGGAAACATAGAGTCATGAACGACAGGATGTTGCACATGCGTGGTCACAAAAACACTGAACGAATCACTCTCTGAAACAACTTGTTACTCGAATGTCATTTATTTTAAAAAGAGTCTTTCAAAATGAATGAATAGATCATGAGAGATCCATCACTTCAGAATACTGTTTTGACTTTATTGGACATTTCTAGTCACTGTGTGTTTTTCTTTAAACATTCTTTAATATATCTTATTTAATGTTCCACAAAAGACACAAAGTCTGGTGGGTTTGGAATGACACAAGGGTGAATAAATAATGACAGAATTTTCATTTCTTAGGTGAACCGCCCCATTAACACTGACCAAGACTGGACACTGATGTCTCACAGCATTCATTTCCCAAACAATGTAACACAAACCCACAAATCCAATCTCACACAGTGCAAAATGGTCACACACCAAATCACATATAACTTTGTGGGTAGACACGCAAATTGACCTTTTCTACCGACGGCACCTGTATCTGCGGGAACTGTGAACATAATTAGTCGTATCCATCCTGTTAGCCTGTTAGTGTGAATATTTCATGACGGAGACGTGTGAGAGAAAAGATCTGCCCGCTTATTCTCGCTCTCTCTGGGACTCTTTTGCTGAAGTCACTGACTGTCAATCACCGCAGGGGAGCCAAATGACACACCTGTTATTAGAAACACCAACAACGCCCTCTCTCTGTGGGACATGCAAACGATTCTGCGGAAATTCGTTTTTTTTTTTCTTTCTGTCTGCTGGATTCCTCTGTGATTCTCTTTTCTGATCCTCTGTTTATAACTCATACGCATAAATGTCACACACTCTTATAGACCATAGTCGGCACCATATTTAATTTCTGACAGCAATGAAAACAAGACTGTGAATTATAGAAGTACAGTGTGTTCAATGGATTTTACTGTTGTTTACCAGCTTGCCAACACATCTTTCAAAAAGTCTTTCAGTAGACAAAAACTCCATAAAAGTGTTTGAAAGTTTTGAGTTATGAAAATTACATATAACGTAGGAGCTTTATACAGCGCATACCATTGTAAACATTGTAGTCTATCTCTCACTACCTTGTTTTAACCCGTCTAAAAAAGTATATGCTGTGTAACTTGACTATTAATTGTGCATTTTTTAATGCTTACATTTTTTTTTACACATTATTTAAAAGATTAGTTCACTTCCAGAATGAAAATTTCCTGATAATTTACTCACCCCCATTTGATCCAAGATGTTTGTGTCTTCCTTCAGGCGAAAAGAAATTAAGGTTTTCGAGAAAACATTCCAAGATTTTTCTCCATATAGTGGTCTTCAATGATGGCTAACGGGTTGAAAAGGTCCAAATTGAAGTTTCAATGCAGCTTCAAAGAGCTCTACACCATCCCAGTTGAGGAATAAAGGTCTTATCTAGCTAAACAATCTGTAATTTTCTAAAAAAACTAAAAATGTAAATGCTTTTTAACCACAAATGCTCATCTTGCGCTAGCTCTGTGATGCGCGTCTACAACTTCACGCATTACATAATTGAATTGAAAAGGTCACACTTGGTTAGTTCTTCGTCTGTGTACTCTGGTAACTCATTTTCCAACTTCAAAATCGATTGAAATTATCGTTTACCTTTTTTGTAAAGGACGTTTGACTTTCTTTGCATGTTTGCTTTGTAAACACTGGGTCGGTAGTTCTGCCAACGTCATGCGTGACCTTTCCAACATGACTGTGTAATGCGTGAAGTTGAACTAGTGCAAGATGAGCATTTGTGGTTAAAAAGTTTTTTTTTTTTTTTGGAAAATGACTGATAATTTCACTATAAGACTCTAATTCCCCATCTGGGATTGT
Source organism: Cirrhinus molitorella (assembly GCA_033026305.1). Taxonomy (NCBI): domain Eukaryota; kingdom Metazoa; phylum Chordata; class Actinopteri; order Cypriniformes; family Cyprinidae; genus Cirrhinus; species Cirrhinus molitorella. The sequence continues at coordinate 21,032,094 of CM065122.1, read as the reverse complement.
GTAGAGCCCTTTGACACTGTATTGAAACTGCAATTTGGACCTTCAACCCTTCAAAATCCTGGAATGTTTTCTTCAAAAACCTTAATTTTGTTTCGACTGAAGATAGAAAGATAGGAACATCTTGAATGACATGGGGGTGAGTAAATTATCAGGAATGTTTAATGCTGAAAGTGAACTAACCCTTAAAGTCGTCAAATGATTCTTATTAAACAAATCAGTTGTGTGTGTGAATAAAAGATTAAACTCACAAAACGATGCCCGCTTATCACCACATACTTCCTTCATGATGCAACCTGCAGAAAAGGCTCTAACTGAATCTTTCTGGTAAATGGGAATGTGACTCAGTAGATTTTAATGGGATAATGGGATGATTAAAAGTCCCATCTACTACTGCTTATTCACTGACTTTCCTTTAACTGTCCTTATTTTCTATCATTTTGCTTACATCAGGTTTATGTGTGTGTCTTTCCATATAAAATGCTGTTTATATGAGACTACGTATCCCAACTTCCCGCAGCTCTCTCTTCCTGTAGCGTGTCTCATTAGCGACGGCCTGGCTCTCCTCGCTGCTAATTGACCTTTAATTATCCCAGCGACCCCACTGCGGCACCACATGCCTGTTACCGTAGCGATAGGGACGCACGCCACGCGTCGAGACCAAAGAAGCGGTAGGCAGTCCTCTAACGGACAATAACACTTTTCCAAGTGGGGAGAAAAAAATGGACCTGTCTATATCTAGACAGACATGGATTCATTTGAATATCGCAACATTATTCAATTAAAAAAATTCAAGCTGAGTCTGTGCAGAAGAGTTTCAGAGATGAATATTGTGTGTTCAAAACTGTTAAAATGTCCAGGTGGAAATAAAAAAGAAAGAAAAATGGGTGATGAGAAGTCGTTTTTACTGGCTTGTGAGCAATGGCATCATTTTTTCTCAAGTATGAAATCAAATATAGATTATTAGGTTAAAAAGGCAATATCAGCGCACAGCTCGTCATTCTGGGAACCATCCGGTCACTGTGAAAACCTTATGAACTCTGTGACACTATTTGTACACTTGGGCTGGTTGTCCTGGTTGGCGCCCTTCACGTAAACAGGATTATGGACACAGATGACGGCACAGGAGGAGACACTGCCTATCGCTGCGATTGGATTAGCGAATGACAGGAAGTCGGTGTCCAAGCGAGGATATGATCTAAGTGATGCGTTACCGCTGTACAGATCACGCTAATATGAACAAGACATCTGCTTTAGGGACATATATGACTGACAAGGACAAAGAATTGACATGAGATAGAGACATATAGAAGTCACGTTAGCCTGTGTGCAAGCCCACGATAACCATTGAAGGAGTCATATCATACATATAATGGACCTAAATGTAATATTAATAATAATATTTTTATCCCGAGGGTTCAAGGATATGAAGAGCAGCATGCAATAACATGCATATAAAGATGAGAAAGAGATAGATTTTTGTTTTTTTTTTATGATATGACCCCTTTAAAGCAGGGCTCTTGTAACACACACTCACTAAACATGGAGGTGATATGAACAAACGTGAATATACACACATGTGTGTTGATTGGATTATCCATGTTATTTCACTTCGGTAAATTCCCTTCTCCTGATCCAGAGGAAAGAGCTGCAATTTCATTTTACATTAAGAAGGACGCTCAACGTGAAGTAAGTCCACAACCATAATCGTTGCGTAAACTCCAACCTAAGCTTGCTCAGAGTCTGCCTACATTAATTTTTTAATTCACATCATCAACCCACCTGTCAAACGACTGCGTGTAGAGGTAGTAATTAAAAGCATTAAAAACAAAAAGTATAATTAGGCTCACAGCGGTGTCTGCCTCAGCCTCCATGTTTGAAGCACAAATACGGTCTCAAACATAAAAGGGACAGAAGATCCCCAAAGCTTGAAAAGCAGAGACGTTTTTGTGAGTCACACTTTGAAAGGTTTGTGCTGTTTCTTTCTTTCGTTCTTCTTTGTGTTTTACTTTTGATGACTTTTGAAAGGCTGGTTAATAAAATAATACACTTATTTCATCAACATTTATCCCATTCATCCTAATATTGACTTTAATCAGGATAAATGGGATTTAAGTTTAATTAAAAATCATAACACAAACCTATTATGAGATCACAAAAACTTTCCACCAAAATTTCAGCAAAAATGCAGTATGGTAATTAGTGCATAAGATACTCTGTTACCCCTTTTCCACCAACAAGGTGCCAGTGCCAGAGCCCAATCTTGCCTTGTTTCAATATAAATAAATGGAGATCAATTGTAATTCCAAACCTATATGACTTTTTCTTTTCCTTGAAACACAAAAGGAGATTTTAGGGAGAATTACTGCTGAAGTCACTGGTGTGGCGGTGCTTAGTTCCCTTTTTAGAACGCTAAGTTGTGTGTTGAGGTGGTTTCCCCTTTGAGACAATTATGCTTGCATTTTGGTTGGCCAGTTCATGGCTTTTCATCCAATTTCTTCAACACCTACATGTGGCGACCCTGACACACAAACTGTGTCTCCAGCTGGGCGAACCAAAGTGCAGATTGCTGTCCCCTAAATTCCGGAACCTTGAGAGCAACTGCATTGGCCGTCATCTAGTCAAACCACAACAACAAAAAGCCGCAATTCATTCAAGAGCATCAGAGTCACCACATGTAGGTGTTAGTGTGTTTAAAGGGGTCATGAACTAAAAAAAAAAAAAAAAAAAATCCTTGAACTTTTGACATTTAACAGGTCAATATACTAAAAAAACATCCAGTAAGTTTTAAAACTCAACTTAAAACTTTTTAGTTTTAAAAACAGCTTTTGTTGAAGCCAAGCTTAGAAAATGGCTTGTTTTGGAATGTAATGCAATGACAGCCCACCTCAGCAGTAGAACATCAACGCCTGCCTCTACGTCATTGCCTCTTTAGCTGCGCCCACTGATACGCACTGGTAGCAAGAGAGAGGAAATACTAGAGAGACGCAGGATCACTGTATCAACAGAACCATACACTATTACAAATAAAGGTGCTTCACGATGCCATAGAAGAACCTTTTTTGTCTAAATGGTTCCATAAAGAACCTTTAACATCTGAAAAACCTTTCTGTTTCACAAAAGGTTCTTTGTCGCAAAAGAAGGTTCTTCAGATTATAAAAAGGTAAGAAAGAGATGGTTCTTTAAAAACCTTTGACTGAAGGGTTCTTTGTGGAACCAAAAATGGTTCTTCTATGGCTTTGCTGTGAAGAACCCTTTATTATTAAGAGTGTACAGTCATTATTACAAGGTTACAAGACACAATGTAGTGTTAGTTGTGAAAAATAATCTCTGAATTGCCTTTCTTATTGGACACGAGCACTGCTGCATTATGTCATCCATTTCTCTTTCAGGTCAAAATCCACGCATAAGCTTGGAGAATGTCAGAAATAGTACGGGATATTAGTTTACTGTCTGAAATTTGTTTTTTCAATCAGTGCTGCATCCAGTGAAGACAGTCACAGTACGCCGCTCATGTCCGGTGCAAGCACTGGGTTAAATTGGGAAAGAGCTCCAGATCATGTCAGTGAAACAGTGTGTGTTTGTTTGCTTTACTTTTTTACAGATTCCTTTTTAAACAAGATAGCATGATGCAGGCTGTTTAGACTGAAAGTAAAAGATGGGGCAGAGCTGAGTATGACTAGAGTGGATCCAACAGTAATGTCCCAACACATAAGTTTGAGTAAAGGTGTTTTTACCACTATTGCATTGTCTGTTTGATGCATACTCAACATTTATATGTTTTAACCCAAATTTGGCACTACGGAGACCACACCCTGCCCGGAGGGAGGTATTTGTGTGGAGAATACACTTGAGGGCTCGCACTAGGGGAGCACAACAAGGGGACAATCCTGAGGCAGGCTCCGCATGAGGAGAGACTGCTGAGCTCAGGGTCCGAGACAAGTTTTGTCTTAAGGGAAACACAGCATCTCTGGGAGTATAGGTGGAGATACACACATGGGGCCGCATTAGGAGCATTGTGGGGCACCAACCTAATATGAGAGTTCACAAGAGGCAACCTAACCTCATATTAGATTTTGATAGCTAGTTCCTCCGCTGAACATAGCTACGTTGCGGGTGCAACATGATGGAAATTGTCGTTCAGGGTTCACGCCAGGAAACTTACTGAACTGGGGAAGCGTCGTCACCCGTGGGGAATGACGCTTCAGCAAGCTTCTACACCGTGTCAGCTTCAGGAGTTACTGGGCTTGCGTTCAGGACTCCCGAAGAGACTGGTTCTACACGCAGATTGTAGAACCTGGCAAACGTGTTAGGTGTAGCCCAACCTGCAGCTCTGCAAATGTCTGTTAAAGAGATCCCGTTCGCCAGCGCAACCGACGCTGCGACGCCCCTGGTGGAGTGGGCGTGCACCCCCAGCGGGCAGGGCACCCCTGTGGCCTGGTAGGCCAAACGAATCGCATCCACAATCCAGTGGGAAATTCTTTGTTTGGAGACAGCTTTCCCCTTCCGCTGTCCTCCAAAACAGACAAAGAGCTGACTCGACCGTCTGAAGCTTTCAGTACGTTCCAAGTAAATGCTCAGGGCACGGACTGGGCATAACAAGGAGAGGTTGGGGTCGCCTTCCTGAGAAGGGATAGCTTGCAGAGTGACCACCTGGTCCCTGAAGGGGGTGGTGGGCACTTTGGGCACATAACCGGGCCGGGGTCTCAGGATAACGTGAGAGTTAGCCGGCCCGAATTCGAGGCACGAGTCACTGACGGAGAGGGCTTGGAGGTCTCCCACTCTTTTGATCGATGTGAGCGCAGTCAGGAGAGCCGTCTTTTGGGAGAGAGCACTGAGTTCGACTGACTGGAGCGGCTCAAAGGGATCTGACTGTAGGCCCCGGAGGACCACAGACAGATCCCAAGAGGGGACAAGGCGTGGTCTGACGGGGTTCAGCCTGCGTGCACCTTTAAGGAATCGTATAACCAAATTGTGCTTCCCAACCGATCTACCTTCCACCAGGTCGTGGTTAGCGGCAATAGCGGCTACCTGGACCTTAAGTGTTGAAGCAGAAAGGTGTCTATCCAGTCCTCCTTGGAGGAAGGAAAGCACCGTTCGGATGCCACATCTCCGTGGGTTCTCCCCCCGGGAGGAACACCAGTTTGTGAATTTGCGCCATCTGAGGTCGTACAGCCGCCTCGTGGAGGGAGCTCTCGACTGCAACAGAGTGTTTACCACTGCCAGTGGGAGATCTCTGAAATCCTCCTGGTCGCGTCCAGGGACCATACGTGGAGGTTCCAGAGATCTGGGCGCGGGTGCCATATCGTGCCCTTCCCCTGTGAAAGGAGGTCCTTCCTCAGGGGAATGCGCCAGGGAGGAACGGGGGAGAGGAGCACCAGCTCTGAGAACCAAACCCTGTTGGGCCAGTAGGGGGCCACCAGCAGGATCTGTTCTCTGTCCTCCCTGACTTTGCACAGGGTCTGTGCAATTAGGCTCACTGGTGGAAACGCATACTTGAGGAGGCCCTGAGGCCAGCTGTGTGCCAGTGCATCTGTGCTGAGGGGCGCCTCGGACAGACCGTACCACAACTGGCAGTGAGTGTTCTCTATCGAGGCAAACAGGTCGACCTGGGCCTGATCGAAAAGACTCCAGATCAGCTGAACCGTCTGAGGGTGAAGTCTCCACTCGCCCCGAAGCGAAGTCTGTCGGGAGAGCGCGTCTGCTACCCAATTGAGTTCGCCCGGTATGTGGGTGGCTCGTAGAGACTTGACATTGTTTCGACACCAAAGGAGGAGATGGCGGGCTAGCTGTGACATGCGAAAGGAGCGTACACCGCCCTGGTGATTGATGTAGGCTACAGTCGCAGTGCTGTCTGTGCGGACCAGCATGTGTTTGCCCTGAACCAAAGGTCGGAACCTCTTCAGGGCCAAAAACACTGTCAGCAGCTCAAGGCAATTGATATGCCAATGCAGCCGAGGGCCCGACCAGAGCCCTGCAGCTGCTTGCCCATTGCATACGGCGCCCCAGCCTGTGTTGGATGCATCTGTCGTAACCAAAATGCGCCTGGACACTTGTCCTAAGGGCACCCCAGCCCGTAGGAACGAAATGTCTTTCCAAGGACCGAGGGTTTTTAGACATACGGGTGTGACGTGCACCCGGTTTGAACCCTGGCACCATGGCTATCTCGGGACTCGGGAACGCAGCCAGTGTTGTAACGGTCTCATGTGCATCAGGCCCAGCGGCGTGACGGCGGCTGCGGATACCATGTGACCCCGGATGCCCCTCTCCCGGAGAGGGGCAAGGGCTGCCTCTGTGACTTTCGTAAAGACGCGGGGAGACAGGGAGAGCCCAAATGGAAGGACTTTGTACTGAAATGCTTGACCTTCGAAGGCAAACCGCAGGAAGGGCCTGTGTCTTGGAAGAATCGAGACATGAAAGTACGCGTCTTTCAGGTTTATCGCCACAAACCAATCCTGGAATCTGATGCACGTGAGAATGCGTTTGAGCGTTAGCATTCTGAAGGGGAGCTTGTGAAGGGCCCGATTCAGAATCCTCAGATCCAGGATTGGACTTAAATCGCCACCTTTCTTGGGTACAATGAAGTAGGGGCTGTAGAACCCTTTCTTCATGTTGGCCGAGGGGACCGGCTCTATCGCGTCCTTCGCCAGAAGGGTCACGATCTCCGCCCGAAGAACCGCAGCATTCTCGTCCCGAACCGCGGTAGAGAAGATGCCGCTGAACTTGGGCGGGTTGCGTGCGAATTGGATAGCATAGCCGAGTCGGATGGTTCTGAGAAGCCAGCGAGAGAGGTTGGGTATCTCGAGCCAAGCTGTAAAACTCTCTGCCAACGGTCTCAGGGGGACCACCGACGTACCTCGGTGGGTACAGTGTGACTGAGTTGTGGTGAAAGCCCTTTGTTCGGGGGCGTGCTGTCCCGGAGGACACAAGGTGCTTTGATCGCCACAACCGACATACAAGGATCCGTGAGAAGATCGCCTGAGCTCAGGGGATCGACTGACGGATGCGCTTGTTTCTCTGTCAAAGTATGCAGAAGCGCAAGCTTTGCGGTTGAGCATGCTTTGATGTGTTTTGGTGGCTGGGTACCCCGGAGGGACCCAGCCATGGGAGCGTTGACCATCGAAACCGACAGACAAGGATCCATCCAAAGATCGCCTGAATTCAGGGGATCGACTGATGGATGCGCTTGATTCGTCAAAGCATGCAGAAGTGCAGGACTTGCGGTTGAGCATGCTTTGACATGTTTTAGTGGCTGGGTACCCCGGAGGGACGCAGTCACATAGATTTTTTCGCCCAGAGAAGAAAATTGCTCTTTTATTGACCATGTGGTGGCCGTCTGCCGAGAGGCAGACAGCCGGGGTGGAGCCGAAACCCACACTCGTCCCCTCGCCGAGTGTGGATCCAGACAGGTCAGCAGATCTCTCTCCTCCGGGCTGCTCGTTTCAGGAACGCTTCGAAGCCTGACGAGGGTTCTTAGCGGCCTGAGACTGAGCTAATGGCGCCACCTTCTTGCGAGAGCTCGACCGCAAGGCTAGTTTAGGTGCAGGACCAGCCTGTGGCGGGCCCTGAGCCGGTCTGGAAGGCGGTCGTCCTCGGCGTGAAACAGGCGGAGGCTGCTGCTTCGGGGGTGCGGGCCCGGGGGCCGGCGCCCGACGAGGCAAGATGTGTTTGATAGCCTCCGTCTGTTTCTTCACTGTGGAGAACTGCTGTGCAAATTCCTCGACAGTGTCGCCAAAGAGACCAGCCTGAGAAATGGGGGCGTCAAGAAAGCGAACCTTCTCAGCGTCCTTCATTTCCGCCAGATTCAGCCAAAGGTGGCGCTCCTGGACCACCATAGTGGACATCGCCCTCCCCAGAGCCTGCGCCGTGACCTTCGTAGCTCGTAGAGCATAGTCAGTCGCCGAGCGCAGATCCTGCAAAAGCTCTGGTTTGGGAACACCCTCGTGCAACTCGCTAAGAACCTTGGCCTGATAGACCTGCAGGACGGCCATAGCGTGAAGGGCGGACGCAGCTTGTCCAGAAGCAGCATAAGCCTTCCCCACGAGAGCGGAAGAAGCCTTACATGCCCTGGACGGGAGTTTTGGGCGGTCCCGCCAGGTGGCGGCGGTCTGCGGGCATAGATGCACCGCGATCGCACGCTCCACGGCGGGAACCTCCGTATACCCCTTCGCTGGACCTCCATCGAGGGTGGTGAGAGAGGAAGAACCGCTAAGACGCGTTCTGGCTGAAAAAGGAGCCTTCCACGACTTAGTCAGTTCCTCATGCACTTCCGGGAAGAAAGGAACTGGGGTAGAACGTGGCCGAGAACCACGGTCGTTACCCAGATACCAATCATCCAGCCGTGAGCGCTCAGGACGGGGCGGAGACTTCCACTCAATCCCGATTGCTTTGGCCGCCCGTTCGAGCATGGCCGCCATTTCCGCGTCTGCTACTGACTGAGAACCCGCCCCCACAGCGGGTGCCTCAGACAACGCGTCTGCTTCAGATGGCTGCCCACTCTCCGATGCTGCAGACACTTCTTCCTCCCCCGCAGGAGCCCCGAATAACCAATCAAACCCGTACTGAGACGAGTTTTCAAAGTCATCCGAAAGCTCGACCGGCAGACACACAGAGCGCGAGGGACGCGGGGAATTACCCGGCGAAACGCTCGCGCTCTCTCGCTCTTCATCAACACGCGCTGTGGCAGCCTCGTACCCGGAAGTAGAAGGACGAGCCGCGGGAGCGGTTGATGCGAGCCGCGGTCTTTTAGTAAAGAACGCGACTCGCGAATGTCCTCGCAAGCAGGACATCCGCCCTCGCCGAACGCTGCTTCAGCATGGTCTCGACCCAAACACTGAAGACAGAGCTCGTGCCGATCGTTTTGGGAGAGAAAGAAGCCGCAACCAGAAGGACACGGAAGGAAAGGCATAGTAAACACACAAACCCACCGTGTCTGCACTCTTTTAGAGAAATTTGCTCTTTTAGATTTTATTAAGAGGAAATCTGCTCTTTAAGATTCGCCGTCGAAGCACCCAGGGGACTCTCACTGCTACTGCGTTCGAGAAGGAAGAGACCGCTGCCCGTGCCGTAGATCCAACGACGAGAGAGGTGAGTAACGCTGCTTCTCAATGAAGAGACGCTGCATTCGGCTCCGAAGAAACAGAACAATGAGTGTTGCCTAGCCCCCCCCCCCTTATGCCCGGATCTCCGGGGCGGAGCGGGCTATGCAAATACTGCATACCAATTCTCATTGGCCTTTTCTCAAAGCTGTCAGAGGTATTCAGGCTCTCAAGAGCGACCCCTAGTCGTCACTTCGACACAACGTCGAACGTGAACGACAGACGGGGAACAGACCGTTCTGCAGAGAGGCTCAAAAACAGAATAGAAAATAGCCTATTACTTCTAAATTATGATTTTTTTTCATGTAAAATTACACTAACATTATACAGTTAGTGAACCTCAGAGAATACTATAAATATAAACAAAATAAAAAATGCAGTTCGTGACCCCTTTACATAAACACAGGCGATACACAAATTGGATGAAAATCCATTAACTGGCTGAGCCACTTTCAGGCACTGTAACCAAAATCCAAAAGTACATCTATTAAAGGGGAAACCACCTCAACACACAATTTAACATTCTTAAAGGTCCACTGAAGTGCTTTAAAACACACAGTGCCCTGTCTTCCCGTTTCAGGTGAAATTCATTTGACTTTTTAAAATAGCCAGTGGCGTTTTGTTTATATCACAGCTTGGGCAAGAGCCGCTGAGCTCGGTAAAGCCGCATTTGACAGCGTATGACAGTCACAATATGCATCCATATTGCTATAAAACATACCATTCTGTGTAGAATTCAAATGGTTCCGCTTTGTGCTGTTGTATCTCTGGACCAGAGAAGACCGTGCGCACTGCTGTGGTTTGCATGGCACAGCGCAAAACCAGACTTCTTTTGTCATTGTTTTGGAGCACCCTAGCTTATAGATAACCTTAAGGCTAACACATTCATACTAAAAGACAATTTTGATTTCATGGGGAATTTAAAGGGGAACGAAACCTCACAAGCACAGTATGTGAATTCTGTCACGTCTTGAGTGTACTGTTTGTCGCCACACTAGTGACTTGTACTGCATGAGAAAAAAGATGCAATGATATTGAATGTGACTGAAGCTGAATTTTGTCTAACATCTCCTTTAGGAAAGTCAAATGGGTTTGGAGTAGCATGAGGCTGAGTAAATGATACAATTTTCATTTTTGAGGATGCTATCCCTTTAAAACCAAGAAAAAAGACCATGATGTACCATATTTGTTTGTGGGCAGTTATAGCATTGTTCTGCTCTCATTTGTGGCTCTGGCCATGCTGGAAGAGGTCCACAGATCCCCTGGTTGAGCACCGGCTCAATGGAAAAGGGATATGCTTCCTGTGTGGCATGATAGGGCTTTAGTAATCACCGATCTCTCCAAAAGAGTGGAAAACAAAACAATAAAACCAAAGAAAAGGCAGTGAAATCACAGCTTCAGAAAACAGCAGTAAAACCTCATACCCTCCTCCTTGTATCCCTTGATGAGTGTTAAACATGCATAAAGGGAATGGGGCAGTGGGGGAATATGGAAAAAAAGGGTAAATGGATTAAAAGGGATAAAGGAGCTGGAGAACAAGCACACACCTTCGGTGAGGGAGGACACAGGCAAAGAGACCTCCATGCATGCGGCGGACTGGGCCTTGCGGAAGGGCGGTCGGCCGGGCCCCCTGCGGGCGAGGCGTGGCCCTTCAGGGCCCCCCGGGACTCTGGCCCTCCCAGTCGGACAGGGCTGGGAGGTGGGGCTAGTGCAATGTCCATTCACATGATCTGTAACAACGGGCATAGCATTAGCAAGAAACCCAAATGAGATTAGAAATAGAAGAGTGTGTGAGAGAAAGAGAGGTGAAGAGGGCAGTGGGATGAAAACAATGCAGCCGCAAAGGAGAGAGAAGCGTTAACAGTAAGAGGAAGCAGTCATATAATAGCAGCTTTAATCAGCCAAAAATCAAGGTAGGATTCAAAGGAAAAATTTAAAAAGAAAATAAAAAAAGGGAAAGACAAAATAAAAAGGGAAAATAATAATAGAGAAGAAGAGAAGAAAAAGGGAAAGGAAATAAAAAAAGAAAAACAAACAAACAAAAAAAAAAAACAGGGAAAGGAAAATGTAAAGAGAATTTAAAACACAAAAGGAAAAATTAAAAGGGACAAGAGAAAGAACAAGGAAAAGGAAAGGAAGGCTGCAGGTAATGGTAGCTGTTCAAAAAATTGAGCATTCAGACAGGCTTTCTCAACCCTTCTCAACTCAGACACTTGAAAGGACGAGGGTGGAGGACTTGATTTTACAGAAAAACAGAAGCTTCCATCTGCAGTCTATTTATGCAGGAAGTTGAGGGAGGTCTGGTTGAGTATGCAGGAAAAGACCCAGATTCAAACTCCCTGCATCTAAAACAGCACATTTTTTAGCAACACCTCCAACACACCTGGATCAAAGTCTTACCAGTGTCTACCTGAGAGAGACATCCTGCAGCCAGAACCTCTCAGATGGAGGCAGCTTGTTTATATGTACCACAGTATCCTCTAGGTTTTCAGTGACTCCTGACTAGTTTGACATTTTAGCTGTATATTTCCTTCCCTTCCTCCATTTTATATCTATCAATCATTTTCATGCCAATGCAGCCATCCAAATCCACGACTGTCTGCTGTCATTTCATATCAGTAGGATTTCTACTCAGTCATTTTTATATCGCACTGTAGACTTGGCAACCAAAACTTTGACACTGACTCATGGTGAAACAAAGCACTATTAAGAACACCATCTGTAGTAAGTTTGAGAAACTTAAATCATCATTTTAAAGACTACATTTGTTAGTTCATATTTTCTTGTATGAGCAAATTTTGTAGTGTATGAGTTACACTAACATCTAAAAGCTTGGGGTCAGCAACTAAACTAAACTAAACTAAACTAGCTAAAATGCTATTTAATGAGCTGGAACACAGCATCATCTTAGAGAGTCTGGATGAGAAAGCCCAAAAATAGATCCCAGTCCACTGATGTCTTTACATCTGTTTTCCCTGGCCTGCACCAGGGACAATGTTTCTAAATGAGCCCAGGTTCATGAAAAGATCTTAATTGAGGGTTTAGGATAGTAGAAAATATTGAGAAAGCCCTGGTGCATTCAAAGGGAGACAGTTCTAAGCACAAAACTACAGAGAACCTACCTGTAGACACACACTAACTCTCTATCTCAGCCACACACACACACACACACACACACACACACACACACACACACACAACCCTCATAAATTGGCCTTCTAATAACTATTGATTTTTTATGTCCTTTCTCTGTTGTTATGACCTAAACTTTCAAGATATTTTCATATTACAAAACGACCCAAGACTCGCTTTCTAAGCTCTAATATTTTTCAAGCACAAATCGAAACCTTCGAGGATTAGAAACAAGTGTAATCACTCATGGCCCAGATGGTCTATTTTCCTCTGTAATGCGGCACAGCTTGACCTGTTGAAGGAACACTTTCATTATTACACATTAGGTCAAGTTTGGCACAAGAAATTGGAGAGGAAATTGTTCAGCCCTCAGCGAGAGGTGTGTTAGTCACAGCCTAGCATGAAACAAAAAGCCAGACAAGAGGGAATAAAAAGGAAAAGAGAACAAGGAAAGATACTCAGCGAAAGAGACAGAGTGAGACAATTCGGAGTATTTCCGTTAAAAGGCTGAAGAATGATCCAAGTCACGATGGGGCAAGCTCACTTGCAGAGAATGATCTCATTACATTAGTGCATGTTGTTCAGAGGTAGAAGATGGTCCAATCACAAATGAGCAGGCTTTCATAGAGTTAGAGAATGGTCCAATAGGGTTAAAGCATGTTCTGAGGTAAAGAATGACCCAATTACAATGGAGCAAGGCCCTTATGACGTAAAGGATGAACCAGTCGCGAAAGAGCAAGATTTCAGAGTGATACTTTTCTCAACTTAAGAATGAGTATGTTGAACAAACCACCTTTGTAAACACTTGCAAAATGTACATTGAGAAGCATAATTTAAAAAGAAACACAAAGAAAAGGCCACACGCAGAGATGTGAGGAGAGAAATTTTGCGCCATGTCATGAATTCGAAGAAAGTGAAAGAATAAAAATGCATTAAATATGAACTTTAAAATGCAAAGACAAGGGGCTTCATCATGTCACTCTCAACAGGATGGAAACAGAGAAAGTTGATGCATCGAAGGCAAGAATAAAGAAAAAGATCTGCTCGCTTTCGGCCTACCGTACCAAGATCAGTCTTAAGATCTGTGGGTAGACTTAACTTTCTGCCTGGTCCCTTGACTGAAACAAAAATAGGACAGAAAGGGGCAATTAATCCATTTAAGTAAACAAAACAAAAGGCAAAATAAAGAGATCAGCTCAAATTAAAATTGCAAAAAGAAAAAAAAGAAAATCATTTAGTGTAACACATGCAGGTGTACACACTGACTTGTAACGTTTCATTCGATAGTCATGCCTGATCGCATACTGCCACCAGATAAACAGATTTGCGTGCAAACACACGCATGCAGAACGCATCTAAGTACAAACGCATAATCCATTCCATTGGAATGGACCTTTTTTAGGTTGATAGGAAAAAATGCATGAATTAATCAAAATAATCACAAAATATATTTAAAGGTTTATTTCACCCAAAACTCACCCTCATGTTGTATTAAACCCGTAAGACGTTCGTTCACCTTCAGAACACATGAAATTCGAGAGCTTTCTGACCCTGTATAGACAGCAACGCTACTGAAATGTTTTAATCACAGAAACTACGTGATCTCATGACGAAAACATACAGTAGACCAGTATACTTAACCTAATTAACCTTGTTAAGCCTTTAAATTTCTCTTTAAGCAAATCTCTCAAGCTCCTCCAGATTTGTTGGTCTTCTGGCACAAACTTTGGACTTTAGTGTGCCCCACAGATTTTCTATTGGATTCAAGTCTGGGCTTTGTGCAGGCCAGTCAAGTACACTCACTTTGCTCATTTGGAGGTATTTCTTAACCAGAAGTGAGGTATGCTTTGGGTCGTTATCATGCTGGAAGACAAAATGCCGACCCAAACCAAGTTTTCTTGCAGACTGTCTGAGGTTGTCTTTCAAAATCTTCTTATAGTCTTCCTTTTTCATGTTTCCTTCAGCCCTGACGAGATTCCCAGTTCCAAACGCACTGAAACATCCCCACAGCATTATACTCCCACCACCATGTTTCACTGTGGGAACGGTGTTCTTGGAGTTAAATGCCTCTCCCTTCTTTCTCCAAACATAGGCAACATCTCTATGGCCAAAAAGCTCTAGGTTTGTCTCATCTGACCAAAGGACATGTTTCCAGTATGCATCACATGCCCCCAGGTTGTTCTTAGCAAACTTCATTTTAGCTTGGAGGTGTCTCTTCTTCAGAAGTGGAGTCTTTCTTGGTCGGCAACCTGTTCATTCCTGTGCAGGGCTCTAGTGACTGTCTTCGTTGAGACATCAATTCCAGACTTGGCTAGGTCATTCACTAGTGTCTTGGCAGTTGTTCTTGGGTCTTTAGAAACCTCTGTCACAAGTTTTCTTTCCAAAATTTTTGAAATCTTTCACTTCCTGTCTCTGTCCGTCTTGTTCTCCACTGTGTTGGTCTCTTTAAACTTCTTGATAATGCATCTCACTGCAGTTCTTGACACTTGAAAACGGTTTGATAAACGTGTGTATCCTTCTCCATCTTTATGAGCATTAACAATTCTTTCTCTTAAGTCCAAACGAATTTCTTTTGTCTTTGCCATGATGACAGTGCATATTATTTTACTAGTTGTTTCGCAAGATACTAATCCTCAGCTTAAAGAGCAATTTAAAGGCTTAACTAGGTTAATTAGGTTAATCAGGCAAATTAGGTTAATTTGGCAAGTCATTGGACAACAGTGGTTTGTTCTATAGCTACAAAGTACAAAGTACAAAACCAATGTCACATAAACTGTATCATATGTATTCATCTGTTCAGGGGAAAAATCAAACATTCTGTTTCCACCACTCAGTGGACATTTTACATCGAGTGCATGGCATCTTGTGAAAAAGTTCGCAAGTACGTTTGAGATCAGGTTGGTCAGAAAGATAGTAAGGACATTCTTAATATAGTCCATGTGAGATCATGCAGAAGAGACAAAACTGTTGAATAAAGTCTGTATTTTTGTTTTCTTTGCGCACAAAAAGTAATCTTGTAGCTTATAACATTGCGGTTGAACCACTAATGTCACATGGACTATTTTAACAATGTCCTTACTACTTTTCTGGACCTTGAACGTGTCAGTTGCATTGCTGAATATGCATGGTCAGAAAGCTCTTGGATTTAAGAATGACATGAGGATGAGTAATTAATGCCAAAATTTTCATCTCTTTAAGAATTGTTAGAATGTAACAGGTTGGACCTATTGTACTGTATCGAACAGAAACATAAAAACCGCACAGAAATCACGTGTGCATGCATAAACAATTACTAAAACAGAGGTTCAAATTAAAGTGCAAACAGATAAACAAAGTGAGGTCAACATTTTGCAAGCATTTTGCACCGCAAAGGTTAGAGTGTATACTGAGCTGAATGTCTAATATATGGTAGAATTACTGCTAAAATGGGATTTAACAGAAATTTTGAAAAAATATGTATGAGTGGATCCAAAATACTAATTCAACGTCAGTTTCTATTGCTATGTAGGCAAAGAAATTTAATAACCAGGCATGTTATCCCAAAGAAGGTTTCTCAAAGTCTCTATTTATATGATATACTCAGAACACTAAAAGACATTGAGCAGAATACTTCCCAAGATGACACTCTCCTTCTAAGCATCACTGCGATTAAATGTTTTTAAAGTGGAGGGTGATTTTAGAATGTCACTTTCAACATGGTGCTAATGCTTTTCCACTTATGGACTCTACGAAATGGTTTGATGAATGCAATTTGCTTTCCTATGTTGACCAAGGAGCTCTATTATATCTGGAGAAAGCTGTCCATTAGCGCTCCCATTCATCTTGGCTGGAGCAGCCGTTTTACACTTAATATGTTACTTGCAAAAAATTTCATTCTGAATGGAAGATGATTTTTAGAGGTACACTATATGGTGCAGAAACTCGCTCCTGCTAACTGAATAACACTAGCAAACCAAACACTGACCCCTTGGGCGAAACACAAAGCGGAAATTGCTCCTGGAAATAGCAGTAATTAAAATTCTAGGATCAATAACCTGTGCCTTAGATGTGGAATGCTTCCCATTACTCTTGACACTGATAAGATCGGTCTGTACACACATGTGCAGGTGTGTAAACATGGAAGATAGATCCACAGGAAGTGTGGGCTACCTTTATGTTGGTTCGAGAGCAGCACATTAAAGCCATTTTGCAAACTATATTCTCTCTGTGTGTGAGTTGTGTGTATAGACTCTGTCTGAATAAACCCATGTTGGACATCTTTTGTTACTGTTATCCAGTGGCACAGCTACAATGGCAAACATAACAGCTGGCATCCGCTGATTTCAACATCAGACCTCAAGTGGCCACCCTGTATTATTGTTTTTTTTCCATGGGCACAATTTCAGGAGTCGTTTAGCTGCTCGTTAGAACGTTCCGAGCGCCGTGGCTTCAATCCCGTCGACTCCTCTGTGAGCCTGACTCGGATGAACGGTAATTTGGGATTGTTTTTGGAATCATCTCAAAAAATGTCTTCTGCTATCCTGCACTGCAATTTGCATGAATTACCGACTTCTTTGCTTTCAGCTCACGTCATCTTCCGCTAATTCGTAGAGGCGGATATACTTCAGGAGCAAAGATGTCGACGCCAGACTCTGGTGAATTAAGAGGAATTTCATTCTCAGGAGCATGCATTAGCATTTTTGAGCCACAGTGTTGTTTTTACTGAAATAAAATGTCAAGTCCTTAGCATTTTCCTCTCTTGTAAACCTTTTGTTGAAAACACATTCATTTACTTATGTCTGGCAAAAGAAAACGCCGCTACTTAGAATCATCAGTTTGGTGACCTTTGTAGTGACCCAGTGTTTTTTTTTTTTTTTTTTAAGTGAGCCAACACTTAAGGCCATTCACATGCAGCACATTTTCAAAAGTGAACAAAAGCACTATTAGCATATAATTCTCATGCTTGTAGCCATTCTCTCTGCCATGCTCTCGGAGGCAAAGCTTTGCACACTCTGGCGCTTATGTGTACTGTTCACATTATATAAATGTATTTACATTAGTTGCACCTACGCAACTAACCATAAGCTAGAATTTTTAGTTATTTGTTATGCTTTCTGTTCCAAGTTTTAACAAAACCTAAAACTTTATACATACAGAATAACTACAGCATTAGTCATTGGTCAGATACAATAAGTTAGTCAATGAATTAATTCAGTTTCAAGACATTGTAAATGTCTTTAAAACACACATACAAGCATGGATGGCAGAGCCACTAAAGGCCAAAGAAAAACCCTTGAGAGCCTGTTGGGGTCTAACTAAAGCATAGTGGACACTGCAATTTTGTCTTTTACAGATTTCGTTTGTCATATGTACAATATGAGCCCAGTGAGATCTTGCAAAAAAAGCTACATCTTAGAACTAATTTCATTAGTCAAAATTCAAATGCAACAGGGCTAAAGGTGAATTTGATTTAATTTCATGTGAACCACTACATGGTACAAAACACACTTTTTTAAAACAGCTGCATTTTACTATGCATGTGGAAATTTGTGCAAAAACACAATTCTGTGTTAAAATAATAAAAGTAAAATAATATTCATTAATATTATTATTATTATTATTATTACAGTTAGTAAATAAGAATCAATAAAATCACCAAATATATTTTGAGACAAAGGTCTTGTTAATGTTTTTCTGTTTTGTATAAAGCAGGGGTGCCCAACTCTGTTCCTGGAGAACTACCTTCCTGCAGAGTTCAGCTGCAACTCTGATTAAACACAACTGAACCAACTAATTAGGATCTGAAGGAGCACTAAATAATTACAGACAGGTGTGTTTGATCAGGGTTGGAACTGAACTCTGCAGGAAGGTAGATCTTCAGGAACAGGTTGGGCACCTCTGGTTTAAGGTAATTAAACAGTTTTTTTTTGTTTTTTTTGTTTTAACAATTTAACAATTTTTAAAAAACTGAATACAAAAGTATGGTATTTGGGGAAAAAACGTCCCTACTGTTGGGGCCAAAGGCCCAATAATTGACATGACAACAAATATCTGTGTTTTCCATATGGTTAGATTCTCCTGGTCAGTATCATTTATTAAAGGGAACCCCAGCTATTAAGAGTTGTATGGCCTAATATAATGTAAATGAGGTCTCTTACATAAATATGTAGTAGAAAACTCAAGAAAGAGTTAAGTTATTTTAAAAATTTCACATCTTTTTATACATATTTTGTACTATGGAGGCTATTGTCTAGATTCGGTGAGCTACTGGCGAGACCTGTTGCTATTTTTACCGCAACACAAATCGGAATACACAACTTGTAAAATAAAATACTGACACGATTCCACATTATGTGGCTTTTGGTTGTAATTTTCAGGTGAAGGGCAACAAGAGAAGCAATGTATGCCTACACTGCTTTCCTAGCAACTGAAGAGGAGAAAAGAATAGGAAGATGTCTATGCCATCCTGGCAGGATGTAAACATGTTGACGCTTGTCATGCCATCACAGCCACTGAATGAGTTTCTTAGCACGATAAGAAACTCGATATCCAGGGTGTTCACACTCCTTGTGGGGAAAATCGAAGGTACGACTTGGTTTAAGCCTACGCTTGTATACACTGTATTTTCCGAGTTGTGTTGGGGTAAAAATAGCAACAAGTAGTGCCAGTACCTCACCAAGTGCATCATCATTAAAATAATGGCGCCCCCTATAGTCCAAAATATGTATAAAACGATGTGGATTTTCTAAGACATCATTTATGTTATATTAAACCCAGGGTGCCCAACCCTGTTCCTGGAGATCTACCTTCCCGCAGAGTTTAGTTCAAACCCTCATCAAACACACCTGTCTATAATTATCAAGTGCTCCTTCCGATCCTAACTAGTTGATTCATTGTGTCTGATCAGGGTTGGAGCTGAATTCTGCAGGAAGGTAGATCTCCAGGAACAGGGTTAAGCACCCCTGTATTAAGCCATACAAGTCTTAATAACTGGGGTAGGCTAAAAGGCTTTTTTTGCAAGTATACACTATGGGAATATTGAATAGAACATTTCATTAGAAAAATTTCCTTAATGTTTTAATGCCTTTAGCCCTGTTGTACCCTTTGATACAAACCCAAACTAGCCCTGTCAACAGCACTAAATGTAATGTTTGGACTGAAAAAAAAAAAAAAAAAAACTTAGTACAAAGAAAGGACTGATGTATTGCTCATTCTAAAGAGCAAACTCAAAATCGTGTGCTTTTAAATGTAATTTTTTTTTTAATTTTAAGTAAATTGTGAAATTCAGCAAGATCAAAAATAATCCTGTGTCAAGTCAAGCCAATGGAAACTACATATAGCAAACATGAATACAGACTTAATAAAAAAAATTGGGTCATTTGACCCCATTGGACCTAAGCGATCAACGCTCTGTCAGGGCTACACCCACAATATCACCCCTCTCATCAACACACACAGTACATACTACCTAATACCATGCCTCAATCACACACATGCCTACAATAGCCACGCATGAAGCACACTTACACATACTCGTATACGCACTCACACACACCTACACCTACACCTCAGCGGCATGGAGCGTGGCACAGGGCACTACGAGCGTGAGGCTACTTCTACTGCAGCATGCAACCCCCAAACAAACACCCACACACACGCAAATTCACACGGAGAAGCACATGAGCCGCGGGCTTGCTGTGTGTGGGTGTTTTTAAAGGGCTGGACACGTTCTTACCATTGTCCAACAGGTAAAACACAGGACTGTAGTGGCAGGACCGCAGGTTGGACACAGGTTCTCCTGTGCCTCGAGGGTCATTATGGAGGGAAGGGGTGTAGGGTGCTGGAAATCAGAGATCACACAGTCATTGTCACATACCAGGCTCAGCAAGTTTTAATTTAAGTAAATTTTAGTTGTGAAAGTGATTTTGAATCTGTTAAATTTTAAGGAATCTTAAGCATGCCTTTGCATTGACCTTTGTTTAATGTGCATTTCTTAGAAAAGCCAGTCTTGAGCTTTTTTTCTACAATTACTAAGGACATTTCACCACACACAAGTAGTAGAACGGTGCATTTAACCTCATCAGACAAGATGAATTCATACGGCTGACAAATCACTGCAGGTGTCGACCCGACGGTATAAATCATGATTGCTGTGTGAATTGAGGCCAAACTGCCGAGGGTAAAGATGAGAACAGTGTGGTGAGAGACTGACAAGTGCATTGCAGGACTCCTGGTTATTCTGCTTCAAAAATAATGGCCTTCCTCAGTCTCTTCTGGAACCATTTGCCCTTCCTGTCAAAATCTTCATTTACTCTCTTGTTTAAATACTGTTTCTTGGCATTTGATGCTGATACTCAGGACTGTCCATGTTGTTTCACTCATCTATGCTGCAGCATCAGCTTACATTACATTGATTATGCTTTGACTTCACCCTTGTGTGGTGTTCATATTTTTGTTACTTAGCCAATGTTCCTGGGTCTGGTGGACCTGCTACATTTTTGGGTTTTTAATACAATACAATAAAAAAAAAAATGCTAAAATACTCAACAGATGTTTACTTCATCCTATTTCCAAGCAATATAAACAGTATATATGGTTGATATTTGCCCTTTACCTTTGTTAAACCACACACCCAGACAATAGTAGGACAGAATGAAGGTACACAGGACACAGGGGTATACAGTGAGTGGTCATCAAAAGTTTGTTCTGATATATGTTCTTCACAGAAAATGAGCAAAGTATAAGTTCGAAAAAAAAATAATTAATCGTATCATTTTTCTTTTAACAAAAAGTGAAAATGAGTCCCACAGACGGGAACACCATACGAGGGTTAAATAAAATAAAAGGGAACGTCACAGCTGGCATCTAAAAATGCTGGTATTTAAAACAGATATTTTTATTTTCTAATTCTTGTTTCAGCTGTGTTTGATTAAATAAATGCAGGTTTGGTGACTCCTTCAAAAACATTAATAACCTTACCTACCCTTAATGTTTTTAATTTTGTGTGTTATTTCCATTACATATTTCCACTGGTACATTAATAGATTCATTCATAGATACATTGGTAAAATTGTTAAATAAATTTAATTTCTGTGCCATTTATCTGCTGCAGCTATCAAGCTGAGGTTGCACTGTGAAATAAAATAAAAATAAATAAATAAAATGAAATAAATGTACTTGTAATTTTTGCCATGACATTATCCATTAATTCCATGCAATGAAGTACATAAAAAAACTACTTCATATTACTACAGTACATTGTGCCATATTTTTATGGATTTTTACAGATGGATAAAACAAATTATACTTCTATAATATAATATAGCAATAACAGGGTTTAGACAATAAATGTTTTGAATATTTCATGATGATATGACACATTAAGTAAAGCTTTTTGTGGAAAGATTTTAATGCACACCATTCTCTGCAAGTTAGACAAGTACAATAAGCTCATCAGAAAAACGGAAAACAAATTACTGCTTTTTGTCATTTCACATCCCTTTTCTTTTGCTCCCATTTTTCCCTTTCATTCCAGAATAATCTTTTTCTAAAAATATCTTTGCTGGTCACAGTCGATGGCTGACATTTCAGCTTATTAACCACCTGGCAATGTGCCACAATCAACAGGGTCCCAGCAACCCACCTCAACCCTGCTGACAAAAACAACACCCTGCACAAACAACAAACAACAACAACTAGTTGACTAGACAGGTAGAGATAACACTTATGAGAATTTCAAAGTGAAGCGCAGCCCAATTACTGAATTTGATGGAGAGCAGAGCAGACAGAAAATCAGAGAGGAGGTATACTTGAGGTCAGAGATGATATGAATAAGTGCCAATAAATAAGATGAGAGAAAGACAAGTATGATGCAAAACTCAACCTTTTTCAGATAAAGTAAATACATTAGCGACTAAATCAGAGCGTAATTTTATGTGAACCGAGGTGATGTTAGCACAGGAAGTGCTTGTAATGGTAAAGGGTTTGTGCCCCTGAGCAAACGCATGAAAACAGCACCAGAAACATCCGCACAACCTTGAGTCCGTTCATTATTCATCAATTCTGGCTTAATGCTACTTTCAAAAGCACACATCTAAAAGCTAAGATAGAAGTAATAACAAATAAAAAGGTCAAATAACAACAGTGCCATCAAACATTTATTTGACGCAACCAATTTCCATCATCTCAAGGCTATTTCTTTCCCTGTGAATGTAGCAGTACAAACACAGTGATAAGCAAATAACATCCGTTCACCTGTGGTAAGTTAATAGATGACTTAGATTCCTAAACCCTGCCTATTTTCCTAGACTTTGTTGACCAATTACAAAGCAATGATCAATTTTGTTTTGTTAGTGTCACAGTTTACTTTATTTTGCTATAATCACTTACATAAATAAACTATAGTGTCCTGCACCCACTAGTAAAAAAATACCAAAAATTATATCTGGTCTCCTAATTTAATACCTAATTTTTGGTTTGACTGTATACAGTCCCCTGAGCCCACTGAGTTTTAACAGACCCCTAAAGCATGAGTTGGTTTATAATTGAGAATGAATTGGGGGAAGTCATCATGATATGATTAGATATGACTGGTTATGATCGGCTGCGATTGGTTCATGTGATAAATCCCGCCTTTTGTGTTTGTGCATGTTCCACATTCACAAAGATGTCTGAATGAACAATATAAAAACAAAGTAATAAACTCACACTTAGATATTACAATTTTGTTACATCAAAATAAGACATAACATTGCTTGAAAACACGATCACGAGCTTGGTGAAATTTAAAGTAAATCTCAATGTCTGTGACCAGTATTTACCGAGCTTTGATGACTGATAATCTAAAAATGTAAAAAATAGTTAACTATTAAAATGAATAGCTGAACATAAGTTCAACAATGTTGGGGAAAGATACTTTTAAAAGTAATGCATTACAATATTGCGTTACTACCTAAACAAGTAACTAATAATTACTTTTAAGGACGTTTAAGGGCTTGCTTGTTTGTTTTTAATATAAAAAGTTACATTTTTAGCAAATTTTAAAGTCCTTACACAACAAAAAGTGAAATGAATAAGCCTAAGGCTGAACGAAAAGTAAAAGCATGTCTGTACAGTGGAACTGTAGGAGAAGGAAGCTCAACAATTTAGCAATGAGAGAAATGAAGCACAAATGTTAGTTACTCTAAAGCAGGGGTGCCCAAACTCGGTCCTGGAGGGCCGGTATCCTGCAGATTTTAGCTCCAACCCTAATTAAACACACCTGAACGAGCTAATCAAGGTCTTAACAGGCATGCTAGAAACCTCCAGGCAGGTGTGTTGAGGCAAGTTGGAGCTAAACTCTGCAGGACACCGGACCTCCAGGACCGAGTTTGGGCACCCCTGCTCTAAAGTAAATTTTGCCTATTAGTATGATTGAATTGGATCAACAAAGATCAGCAGCAAAGACATTGGTTAATAAAATTGGATTAAAAACATAAAAGAAACAAAATATAACTGCCGTTTTTTGATCTTTTCTTGTAAATTAAAAAGTAATGTGTTACTTTACTAGTTACTTGAAGAAAAGTAATCTGATTACATAACTCATGTTACTTGTAATGTGTTACCCCCAACATTGAAGTTCACAAATAAAATATATTGTTTCACTTGTCACTGCCATGAGCAAAGGCGTAGGCTTGCTTTTGATATTGGTGGGGACATAAACTCAGATTTTGTATCTTTCCGCACAACCTTTTTCTGTCAGAATGCTTTATAGGGAGCTAATAATATCCATAGATTGCGCTTTCTCTTTCCGTTTGCTCTGTTTTGTAATTAACAAATTAAAACTGCTTCTAAATTAACTGCTTTGGACTGCCGTCTTAAATTGGGTGCAATACCTGTGAGTTGTTCTTAACACGACACTGCTTCTCGTCAGGTGTGTGACTACATTCCGCCCATGTATTAAATGCGGGTCCTTGAAATAGCGCATTTCTAACATAGGCTTTTCTAACAGTTTTCTAACATAGGCTGTTTACTTCAACTTCTTAGATAATATCAATATGACATTTCAGATGCATCCGAAATTACAAAAACATATACATATATATTATATATATATATATATATATATATATATATATTATTTTTTTTAATCAAAATTATTGCTAGGGACAGTTTGGCAGTCGCTGTATATTGGTAGGGACACGTATTTTGGAATTAATATAAAATGCTTAAAAAACTAACTTGATGAGATTCGTACTAGGCTAATAAACAGAATACTGATTACACTGTTAATGTAAAAATATAAAATTTGATAGTGTAGGTAATGTTTATTTAACCAAGATGTGCCTGGGACATGAATTTACATTTAATTAAAAAACAAACAAAAAAAACAAACAAAAAAAAAAAAAAACTTTGTTGAACATTGTTGGACATGCTACAAACTAGTGCTTATTTTCTAAAAGTCTACAGGGTCAACAGTACCCATATTTAAAGAAAAACCCAGAAACACATTTACCAAACACCAAGCATGAGTGCACTGAAATGCTCACATAAATATATACACACACACACACACAAATAATTTTTTCTTCATCATATTCTCCTTCCTCATCATTATTTATATTTTCTCTAGTCCTTCAAACTCTCTTTTTATGCTTCAGTGGCTGATGCCCAGAATCTCAGTCCAATTTTTGGCTGAATTCCCCAGCCAATCGTTGAAGGCCATTTCCTGACTCCTGTCATAATAGCTGCTTCCACAAAAACACATCTGAATTACTCAGCAGCCTGAAGCCAACGCAACAAATCCCACAGAAGAAAACACACAAAAGCTACTGTTCTGACAGCCAGTTTTGTTTTTTTTTTTGTTTTTTTTTTTTTTTACCACAGAACATTCTAGAGAAAATCACACACATGTGACTCCTGTGCTTCCCTACAGGCTTGAGATCTTAAAATTCACAATTCTGTCATTGTTGTACATAAACAGGCATTTTTTTCAAAATGTCTTCTTTTCTGCATTCCACAGAAGAAAGAAAATCATATAGATGTGCTAATTTTCACTTTTAGGTGAGCTATTCATTCAAATGCTTGATACAAAGCCACAATTGAGAAGTAAACCTCACGCCTCCTCTCTATCTCTCAAACTACTAATGTCAGTCTACATCCCTCAGCTCGCCTTCCCGAGCGACTTCCATCTTTCAGACTGCCTGCTGAGCTGGGAACTGGGAAAACAAGCAGAGGCTTCAACTGCACTGAGACATGCGAGTGAAGTGAGAGAGAGGAACACAGACAGCAAATTTTGTATTCTTGAGACACCGCACAAAATGTGCCTCTGATATTTCAAACAACAATAACTTTAAAAAGACACAATGCAATATATCTTCCCCTGAGAAATTAAAGCTTTACTGAAATACTTCTAAATTAAAAGATCCTCAAGGACAAGCACTGTTGTTGTCATCATGTTCATCCCACTGAGGCGATGCAAACATTGAGTACAGCTCTGTAAACATTATCATAACCTCATAAAAATTCTACACAGGTTATGATAGCTTTAAAGAAGACTGAAGAAACAAAGACATTAGAGGTAAGAGAGCAGAGGAAAGAGACTGCAGAGACTAAAGACTGAGTTGTGGGGAAACTTAAAAAAGAGGACAGAAAAGAAAAAGAGAAAAACTGCAGGATAAACCGTTATTATTTAATGTTTTTGTCATTAAAGCTGTAATGTGTGTGTGTGAATTTCAAAAATAATGACTGTTATTAAACAGGTTTAATCATTGTTTCCTGTGGGATGTGACTATTAGAGATGGGTGTGGTTCTGGTAATATTGGGTAGGTGTGGCTAAACATAGGTATAGCTATCAGAACTAGGAGTAGGCTTGATTATCAAAGGCTATTTGAAGTGGGCGTGATTGTCACAAGAGGGTGTGGCTACATCAAATAAGTGTGGCCAATCATCGGTGTGGCTAACATGGGTGTGGCTAAAAATCTGACCCTGCATAGTAAGGCTGGGCAAAAATTGCAAGTCATCCTCTCTGTCGAAATCTTCAGACATGTTTACAAAGACTGTTTTACGTACAGCGTGCAACCTGGCGCTGAACCACTGATGTCACATGGACAATATTAACAATGGCCTTACTATCTTTCTGGGCCTTGAACGTGTCAGTTGTGTTGCTGTCTATGCAGGGTCAGAAAGCTCTCAAATTTCCTCAAAAATATCTTAATTTGTGTTCTGAAGAGTAATTAATAAAAGAACTACCCATTTTTAAGTGGTGTTCTTTCCAAAACTACAAACAAGTACACACATAAATAAATACACCATCTGTGTATATGAAGTGTACTTCTTATTGTTAGAATTTTCAGTCTGAGCACAACACACCACTCCCACTATTTATGCTACAAAATGGCATAGAAAAAATATGCAAATTAGAACACATCCTAAGTGTGATTATGCTAGGTTAAGCCGGGCTCACACTGTGATTTTTAATAGTCCTTTACAATTGTTGCTTGTGAGACTGTATGAACATGATGATCACATCATACTGTGGGATCTCAGTGTCATTAATGTCAGACTTTACGACAGTCAAGATGCGTTAAATACGAGTGCACGCAAGAAAACCTGTCTGGAGTTTTACATTATTAAACCATACATGTTCAATGACTATGAGCTGCATCAAACTCAGTGCTGAAATGTTGGCTATCAATAAGTTTATGAATGGCGGCAGTAGCCGCATATTTAAAAAGAATAGCGTAAGCAGCACTACACACACGCAAATTGAAACAGCGGTGCAACCAGTGTTTATCATAGCAAAGGCAGCATATCATATGATTTCGATGCACTGCCTGAATTTTGTTGGAGGTAAAAATTGATTGCAACAATCTTTAGGACTTTCAAAATTTGTCTCAGACAGCCAAAACGTGTGAGCCCGGCTTTACATGGGTTACATTTAAGTTGGGCATTGTCTTTAGTGGGTGTGGCTATATTTAGTAACAATGACCAATCATTGGTGTGGCTATCAGAAGTAGGAGTAGGTGATTCATCTATTTGAAATTGGGTTGGTCATGAGTGGGTGTGGCTATATTAAGTGGGTGTGGCCAATCATGGGTGTGGCTATCAAAGATAGAAGTATAAAAGTATGCATGATTATCAGAGGTGGTAAGGTTATGAGTGGGTATAGTTACCTGAGGTGGGTGACTTGCTCCTCTCTAGGTCCAAAGACACCTGATTATCAGAAAGCTCCGTAAGGCCTGTTGTGGAGGAGCAAGGCACGGTAAGAGGAAGCAAATGACAATAATCACCGGGTTCCATTACCACCAAACACATTTGCATGCATAAAAACACCAGGACAAACAATGTGGTCTGACACTATCATGATCCTGGAGAGATGCAGGCAAGATGTATAGGCATCTTCATAATATACAGTTTTTAAATTTTTAACTAGGTGTGTGTGTGTGTGTGTGTGTGTGTATATATATATATATATATATATATATATATATATATATAAGCCATGATGTGGTTGTATTATCTGAATTTGATTTGTTCAACCAATGTAGTAACACTAAGTATATTAACTCCAGAATCAAGCACGTGCACCAACACCACCAACAATTCCATGCATGTGTGTGTATGCAGAAGAGAGAAGAACAATTGCATCAATGTTACTCAAGGCACGCCGGTAAAAATATAATAAGGCCTGCACTGCAAAAATGTCATCATTTTACAAATGTGTGTGCAAACTAAAGTTCCTTTGTAAAGTACATGCTTAGTAAATCTTAATGACTAAAAAAATAATAACAATAACTTTATTATCATGGTCATATACAGTAATGCAGTGAAAGCCTCATTCTCACAAATGAGATAAATCCTTTGGCAGAGTATGTTTCTTAATGAGATACAAATTTTTTGGGCCATTATGATTGTAAGATTTTTTTTTTATAAACTTTTCTTTTTTTAGCAATGCTGTCTTAAATTGGCTTTTATTAGTATGAAAAATATAGTACAAATTAGTAACCCCCCCCCCCCCAAAAAAAAAATTTTAGTTGTTTTTCTTTTCGTACAGTGTGTAAACATAGTCATGTGTGATTGGTTCATTACACAAACCTTTGGCACAAATCAATAAAACACTTAGCAAGGAGACAATCAAAGATTGTTATTGGATGTTTTGATGCATGCCAATTCATTGTGAATATGATATTCTGTAACAATTACTATAAATAATATATTGTATTGAGTGTAATATGGTAATTCTACCTTTTGTAAACTTCAAAGTAACACATTTTAATAAATGACATCCCATTGTCTGTGCTTTGCCTCCTTGCTGTTGTGTTGCCCCCATTGGCGTTTCACTGGAGACATGACTTACTCTGGTAGGAAGTACGGATCCGTTTCTTTGAATCGGAATAAAAGTTAGACAGGCCGCGCATGCAAAAGTCTGCAACAGCGCCCCCATGCCCCAGCACCGCCACCCACGAGAGGAGACATGGAACGAGGGAGGAAAAGAGGAGGAGAGAAGAACAAAACAGGCTCAGAGTGACAAAACGCGTGTGACCGCAATCTGAGCAAGACCCAGTGTACTGAGGGAGAAAATGAAGGA
Source organism: Cirrhinus molitorella (assembly GCA_033026305.1). Taxonomy (NCBI): domain Eukaryota; kingdom Metazoa; phylum Chordata; class Actinopteri; order Cypriniformes; family Cyprinidae; genus Cirrhinus; species Cirrhinus molitorella. Next base: position 21,003,321 of record CM065122.1, on the reverse strand, counting down.
ATGAAAATAGGAAAATAAAGCCTAACCTTTTGTATTTTTTATTTCTACCAAAAACAACAAAAACAGAAAAAGAAGAAACAAAATGAAACAGAAGGAAAAACCTTTTGGGATTAACAGCCACTGCAGAAGGTGGAACTGAAATTGTACAAACAAACAAACCAACAAAACAAACATAAATAATAACATAAATAGAAATGTCTTCTCTATGTCTGTCTAAAAGTGTATATGTGAAGATGTATTTATATGCATGAGTATTAGATACGGATTCATTTTGCTGATGTGCTGTCTAAACCGAGTGTAAGTATCTGGCTTACGGATTACATGAGCTTCGCTGTCTTCAAACTCACAGGAAGTTGCTGCTTCACAATGTTGCAGTGTTGATTATAAGGTAAGCACATTAGTTTTATTGTCTCTGATACAGAGGGCTCCAAAAGTCTGAGACAGGACTAAAGTTCAGGTTTCAAAATTTATTTCAAACCTAGAGAAAGCTTTTGTATTTTACAATCTGAAACAAAAAAAAATGTAATAAAAATATAATAAATATATAACGTATATAATTAGTATACAATAAAACATCAATACTTTCTGCACTATTTTTGTCGCTAATTAAATAAGTCAATTTTTTGACCAATTCTCAATCAGCTATGATTAATTTCTGCCATGAGCCAAAAGTGTCCAATAATTTAATGGCCACTGATAGGTCTTAAAGGAGAAGTTCACTTGAAGAATGTTCTTGTCTTTCTGTCTTCAGTCACAAATAAATGAAGGTTTTAGAAGACAATCCAGGATTTTTTTTCTATATAGTGAACTTTAATGGTGGCCAATAAGTTGAAAGTCCAAAGTAGAGCCCTTTGAAGCTGGATTAAAACTTAAATCTGGACCTTCAACCTGTTGGCTTCCATTGAAGTCCACTATATGGAGAAAAATCATGGAATGTTTTCCACAAAAACCTTAATTTTTATGCAACTGAAGACAGAAAGACATGAACATCTTGGATGACATGGGGGTGAGTAAATTATCAGGAATTTTTAATTCTGGAAGTAAACTTCTTTAAACTTCTTTAAAATGTGGGTGTACATTATTTTCAACATATTAACATTACCATTCAAAAATGTATGGTCAGTGGGATTTGACTGATTGATTGATCAAGAATGCATTAAATCGAACACAAGGGAGAACAAAGGTATCACTCTAAAGCAAATGCTTTAAAAAATATATTCAAAGAATCCAGAAAAATAATGCTGAAAAAAATGTGATGGTTTCCACAAAAATGTTAAGCAGCACAACTGTTTTTTAGCTCTGACATTACAAGAATTAATTATATTTCAAAATATATTCCAAAAGAAAACTTATTTTAAACTGTAATAATCGAAAATATTACTGCTTTCACTATATTTTTGTCAAATGTAGCCTGTGTGAGTAGAGATAACAAAATATAGTATATAAAAGTACTTAAAATACAAAAGTACTATTCAATTTATAATGAGGGAAAAAAATGGGGATGCACTAACTACAAATTATTTTGATTATACTGACAATATAATTTGAAAAATAAAAATGCATTTAACTTGACAACAAAATAGAAACACTTTGACCAGTGGTCTCAGACTTTTGGATCACACCATATATAAAGCGAAAGACTAAAGAACCTAATCGATGAAAGAATAAAAACTGAGTGGGACTTCTGCTCTTTTCAGGCCATCAGATTGGAAAACAGAGACAGCGTGTACAAAACAGCCTCTTTATACACACTGGCCTGAGTGTGTGGGTGAGCGTTAAGACGTTCTCTCTCTTTTTTGAGAGCTTACATAAGCTACGGATCAAAATCACTCTTCGACCGCACCGAACGACCTTTCTGCCCACCTCTGCATCTCCATGTCGGCTCAAAGCCTCTCGGTTTCTAAAGATACGGCTGCCTGAACAAGAGGAGGGAGAGCGACCACTTTGAAGTGAGGAGCCAGCATGGCCGCCTCCCCGCAGCTTCCTTTTGATGAAGCTCTATGAAAACAAATCTTCATCTTCAGCTTTTACTTATGACATCTCCTTTCTCTGGATGGCCCATGTGAGCGTGTATGTGCGCAAGCAGTCGGGGTAGGAGGATAGAGGAGGGCAGGTGGAGTGAGATCTGTGCTGGATTAGTAACAGCGAGTCCGTATGGCAGGTTACGCTGTGTTCTCTGTTAGGTGTCGTGCTCAGGCAAAGACCAACAGCAACAGAGATACAACAGACGACATGCAGAGAAGGCAACCATGAATGCAGTCTGTCCCATGCAGTTAAAGACAGGGACCATGTGCGTGTGTTAAATGGAAGAGAGACAGAATATTTACAGGCAAGGACAGAAGCCTGAGATTTGCAAAGTTTGTTTCTGATAGCTGATATTTGCTGATGCATGCCAGTGACGTGTGTTCACAGCTGATGTTTGTTTTAAAGCTTTGTTACAAAGAAAAACTGTGTATTTGAACATTTGTGGGATTCTGAGACACATGGTGCATGTGTACCTGATGTGGACTGCCGGTTTTTGCGAGGAGAGCGTGTTAGTCGCTGGAAAGGGTCTGCGGATCCGTATAGCTCCACGGTGCTCATACACAGCAGAACGGTTTTCTGCAGGTAGTCCACAACTGCTAAACCATTGCAGTTACCTAGAGCCAACCTGCACAAACACACACACACACACTCACTGATCATATTAAAAGTGCCAGTTATACAAAAACACGTCCTAACGTCCAGTTATGACTAGCAATATTTCTATTCAATTAATAATTACATAATTACAGTTATAACTAAATATAATATGATTATTAAATGTATCATATAGTGTTGCCCAGTTTACATATCCCTCTCAGAATTTGTAAGATGAATTTATTTTATTTTATTTTATTTTATTTTATATATATATATATATATATATATATATATATATATATATAATTATTCTTTATAATTTATTTTATTATATATATATATATATATATATACAGGGGTTGGACAATGAAACTGAAACAATGGCCAATATAGTGTTGGAGGTTTCATGGCTATATTTGCGCAGCCTCGTGGCCAATCTTCACTTATTGCACATTCCACCAGTAAGAGCAAAGTGTGAAGGTTGACTATGTGCACCCAACAGTTCAGACATTGTACCCTAAAGGTGGTGCCATGTATAAGGATGATAATGCACTAATACACACAGCAAGACTGGAGACAGAGAGGTTTGATGAACATGAAAGTAAAGTTGAACATCTCCCATGGCCTGCACAGTCACCAGATCTGAATATTATTGAGGCACTTTGGGATGTTTTGGAGGAGCGAGTCAGGAAACGTTTTCCTACACCAGAAACACATAGTGACCTGGCCACTGTTCTATACAAGGAATGGCTCAAAATCCCTCTGGGTACCGTGCATGACATGTATTTGTCAATCCCAAGACGAAATGATGCTGTATTGGCCATATATATATATATATATATATATATATATATATTTTTTTTTTTATAAGTACTGGCCTGGTGAAATACTGGCCAAATGTGCATATGGTCCACAAATCTAAACTGAATATACACAAATTATCCTGATAGATAGATAGATAGATAGATAGATAGATAGATGCTTTATATGCATCAAAGAATGTTCATTGAAGGTTCATGAAGGTTCATGTGACATTGAAAAATGTTTAATTCATCACTGGGAAATCCCACACCTCTGGGTCCAGTCATGAACAAACAAAATCACAAGACACGCACACATTTGGCCTGAATGACACTGAGCGTGCAGTGACATTTAATCTGCTGGACTGAATTCAAAGGAATTCAAAGTCTTTCTGACCACTGTAGCCAGAAATCACCAAGGAAACTTTTGCTTGTAATAGTGCTTTAGTAATTAAGCTTGCACATGGTTGCGTCTGAATCAAACGATTCAATCGAACGATTCAAAAGAAGGCCAAATTATAATTAGAGTTTCACCACTTCAATCAAAAATCAAACACCTTGCGAGCTGGAATGTTAACAGCTGGACACACGAGTTTGGAGTTTAAATGATGACAAAATCAATTACGTTAAACATGGGAGTACTGATGTTTGATTACCATACTCATATACCATAATAAATAAGTTCAAACAAGTCTATAAACCCTTGGTATTACCATGATATATTTGAATATAATACTATAGCAAGGGAAACTAGAACACATAACATAGGATAGTTCACTCCAAAAATGTAAATTCTTCAGAATACATTATATTTTTGATGAAATTAAAGAGCTTTCTCACCCTGAATAGACAGCAATGCAACTGACATCTTCAAGACCCAGAAAGGGAGTAAGGACATTGATAAAATAGCCCATGTGACATCAGTTTTTCAACTGTGATGTTATGAAGCTATCAGAATTTTGCTATGAGTTTTTGTGTGCAAAGAAAACAAAAATAACTTTCTTCTCATAAGTCTCATAAGTTTGGAATGACGTGAGGGTGAGTAATTAATGACAGAATTTTCATTTCTGGGTCAAGTATTTCTTTAATTTAAAGATTCTGTTGGCTAAATTAAATGGATGACATTAAAAAGGAGGGGCCACTTACAGTCCGTAGGCGGAGTTTAAATCCAAGCTGGTGATCTGTTGTGGTGGCTCTCCATCGACCCATAATAACTGAACCACCAGCTCTGCCTGGTATCCAGGAGGCATTCGGATCATACGATCTTTAACCCTGTGAGGTAAGTATTCAAATTCAGTTCATTGTGTAATCTAATTTGATTGTTACACTTTTATTTAACCGAATACTTTCTTTATACAGTGGTGGCCAAAATGATTAGAACACTAGTATTTTCATCAGCTAAAAATGGTTTTAAGTCTGTTATTTCTATCTTTTGCTGTAGTGTGTCAGTGGGAAATATCAGTTTACATTTCCAAACATTCATTTTGCCATTAATTGTAATAATCCAGTGAGATTTTTGTTTGCACAATGAGTCTGACTACAGGCAGTGCTTCACATAGAGATCTGATCTCATCATCATCCAGTCTGTCTGGAATGACACGAATACACAGAACAAACTAAGACAGACTAAATCCAGAAGAACTGTGGAAACGTCTCTAAGGTGCTTTAAGAATCCTTCCTGCAAAACTACTGTACTGTTAAAAGTTTTAGGGACTTGTGTAAAATGCTGTAAAATAGGATGCTGTCAAAAATAATGTCATACATAGATTTTGTCAATTAACTTCTATTAACTAACTTAAATCAACATTTGGTGTGACCATCCTTTGTGTTTAAAGCAGACTTTGCCGTGGGTGCACCTGCACATCTAGCTTTGCAGGCAGGTCTTTTCAAGCATCTTAAAGACATTGCCACAGTTCTGGATTTAGTCTGTTTCAGTTTGTTCTGCTTCTTCATGTCATTCCAGACAGACTGGATGATGATGAGATCTGATCTCTGTGTGGAGCACTGGCTGCTGTCAGACTCCTTGTGCAAACAAACACCTCACTGGATTATTACAATAAATTACAAAATGAAAGTTTGGAAATGTACTGATATTTCTTACTGACACACTGCAGCAAAAGAATGAAATAACTGGCTTAAAAAAAAAAAATGAAAATGCTAATGTTCAAATTTTGGCCACCACATTATCAAGTAAGCAAACCAACAATGTCTTGCCAAGTCCTACATAAGAAAAAAAAATATTGAGGAATTTCTGTTTAGTCTCACTTGAGGCAAGGAATGCTGTCCCGCACACTGTCCGGCGTGTTGCTGCGGGGACTGGGAGGCTGAGGTTGGGGCGAGTGACCACTGGGGTCTGAAAAACATGGAGTGTTCTCTGTATCTGACGGAGAGATGACATCCTCCATATCACACTGCATTCGCACTTCTAGGGACTAGAAACACAAATACAACAATGCAAGTTAATCCATCAAATCCATAGGATACACTCAAGCTTTTAAAGGATCAACTTGGGATAGTCCACTCAAAATGACTTTCTTTCTTCTGCAAAACTCAAGACACAAAAGTGTATTTCAGTCCATTCATTAAAAGTCAAAGGCATCCACTTTTGTTTTGGAACCCATTAACTGTATGGACAAATTATTTTTTAAATTATCTTCTTTTGTGCTCCACAGAAGGGCCATATTGGTTTGGAACTACATCGGTGAACTATCACTTTAAGAGCATGCTTGTTTTCTCAACTCACTGTGATGGAGGTGTTGGCGTCATGTTTGCTGAAGCGGTACAGGATGACGTGGGCACTGATGCCAACCACACAAAAGATACGGCTCTGCGGGCACCAGCTGATCATCTGAATAGCGTAGGGGTCTTCCTCCACAAGCTCTGCGCTGCGTCCCACATCTCCACTCTTAGGCTTCTCAAACACCTTTGACGTCTTGAGCTTATACAACATCTGCAGTGTGACTGACAGAAATGGAGGTTATCACCACATCACATCTTATTACATACTGAATGTGATGCACACGGTGTTAAAACAGATACAGTTCTTTAAAGGAGATATTCTGTGTTCAGTACAAAGTTAAGCTCAATCGACTGAACTTAAAAATGGCATAATGATGATTAACATAAAGATTATTAGATCTACTTTAAGAAAAATATAGGCCACTGAAAGGCCTGTTCACAACAAGAGTTTTAATAATTGTTCCAAATCTAATTTTCAGATTTTTATAAAACCAAGACTTTTTTTTTGTAGATGAACACAGCTTAATTGTTCACCTCAAGTAAATAGTGTCAATTTTAATTTAATTTGGCCTTAAAACAGCTTTACAACTTAAAATAACAAAACATTTTAAAACAAGAATTCATGTAAACTTAACATTTCCAATTTTAAGTTCTCAGTAATTGGCCTCATTTACTTCCACTGTATGTTTCATTTTTTAACAGAAAACAAAAAAATAAATTTTTGTGGTAATCAACATTGTGTCACAAATGCTGTTGGTTGAGCTTAACTTGCACTGAACCAGGAATATTCCTTTAAGTAATGCCCATGGTTATGAAACCAGCGCATATTTGGTATTTGAATGTCCATTTATCATTTTGTCTGAGTTGTACAGAATGAAATGAGAAATGAGGAATCATATGTCAAAGCATCAAGGGAGGTTGTTCTTCTAAAACAAGGCAGCGGTAAGAAAGAGTGAGACGGAAACAGCATGAGGCTGAAAGGGGGAACAAGCTTGTCAAAGCATAGACACTTACTCGCTGTGGCATCCCAAAACTTTATTGATCCGTCTGCATGTCTGAGGGGGACAACAAAGAGGAAGGACAAAGAGCGAACGTATGAGCGAATGAGTGTGTGTTAAACCGCTTAAGAGAAGGCAAGCAATGACAGCTATGGAAACAGGAGGGAAAAGAGAACAACACAGAGGGTCAATAGCGCTATTGAATTAAAGCGGAGAAGTGCGATACATTTACCAATGAGTGGCACATTTTAGACATCATTGACTTCAAGTGAAAACAAACGGAATCAATGCATGCTTCGAAACAAAAACTAAATCAATCCAGGGTTTTCAAGCATATAAAAATACTATAAATGACTTCCACATGGGTGGAAAATTTCACTTTTTTACTTTTTTGAGGCAGGGGCATGAAACTATTTTAGATAAGAAGCAACAGCTTGTGTGGGACCTTTTTCCCCCATTTGTTATACCTGCACAACTCTTCTAAGGCTACTAAAGTTCAAGATAAACTTAAATAATTTACTAATTTCATTCATAAGAAGCATTTTACTAATTTTATTGACAAGAAGTCTTTAGATTATGTAAAGATACACTGGTTTAATGTTTTTTGAAGAATTCTCTTATGCTCATCAAGGCTGCATTTACTTGATCAAAACTGTAATATTGTGAAATATTACTAAAGTTTAAAATGATGGTATTCTATTTTAATATATTTTAAAATAAAATGTATTCCTGTGATGCAAAGCTGAATTTTCATCAGCCATTACTTCAGTCTTCAGTGCTAAATGATCCTTCAGATATCATTCTAATATGCTGATTTATTACTTTTATTAGCAATGTTGAAAACAGCTGTGCTGCTTAATATTTTTTTTTATTTATTATTTTTTTTTTTTTTAGAGTTAAAAAGAACAGCATTTATGAAAAATAGAAATCTTTTCTAACAAGATAAGTCTTTGCTATCACTGTAACACATCTTTGGTGAATAAAAGTATGAATTTATTTAAAAGAAAGACGCAATGACCACAGACCTTTTAAATGGCAGTTTATATTGTTACAAAATATTTATATTATAAATAAATGCTGTTCTTTTTAACTTTTTATCCTGAACAAAAATATCACAGGTTCCAACTACATTTTAAGCAGCACAACTGTTTTCAACATTGATAATAAATCAGCATATTAGAATGATTTCTGAAGAAACATGTGACACTCGAGACTGGAGCAATGATGCTAAAAATTCAGCTTTGATCAAAGGAATAAATTACATTTTAAAATATATTTACATTGAATAGTTATTTTACATTAAAAAACATCACAATATTACTGTTTTTTTCTGGATTTTTGATAAAATAAATGTAGCAACATTTAAAAAACATTTTAAAAACAGCAGTTCATGAAATCAGGATATCATGTGATGCGGTGTAAAGGATACTGTGATATTCATGACAAAAATCTTTGGGATGCATGTATATTGGACATTGTTGGTGGATACATAATCAGAATAATAGACTAGAGAAAGTATGGAAAGTCAGTTTAAAAGGTAGTTTAGAAGAGTTTACATTCTAAAAGTCCACAGGATCAAAGTTGCCCATATTTGAAGAAACACCCATTAATGTATTATATCAAAACATCATTCTGTAGAGATTTGGCAACAAGTGTCACATTTAGTTTTCACTCTCAATATTTTTCCTTTACCTGTCAATACTGCTGCGAGCGACAACGTGATAAATGCACAAGCATCCAAGTGAGAAAATGAAGTGTGTTGCTCAGGGACAGCTGTTTGTTGTTGTTTCTTGTTTATTAGTTTGTATGTTTATTTAAAATGCTTCTTATTCTTCATGCCCTCAATGCCTACGAGCCAAATTCATGAAAATATAACACGAAAATTTCAAATAGATGCTGTTCTTTTGAACTTTTTATTCATCAAAGAATCATAAAGAAACTATATCATGTTTTCCACAGAAATATTAAGCATTAACTGTATAATCAACTAATATCAAATTAAATATAATCTGTTTCTTTAGCACTAAATCAGCATATTAGAATGAATTCTGAAGGATCATGTGATACAAGTATGTAATACTGTAAATAATCAACAATCAGCCTTGTTTCTGAGCTTTTAGCAATAGCTGAACGTTGACAACGTAAAGCGTACACAAATTCACTTACCCTGTGATGATAATCTCTGGATATGTCTGCGAACCAACTGTCCATGTGCCACCACTGACTGGCCACTCCTAAACACAAACACATAAACTGATATAAACTGTTTCTAAACCACTATACTGTCTTGCAAAATAGATGATACGTTACATTGACTGAGCACTGAAAATGAAAGCCTGCAATTTAGGCCACTGAAAAAGAACTTTGACAAACCTTGTGGCTGTAGCCGGTCTTTTTGTGTTTAGCTCCTATGGAGTAAAGCACAGGTATGATGTCTGGGGGACAGTCGGCAAAGTAAGCCGTGCACGTGACTGGAGACTCATGGATGTCCATGGGGTAGGGGTTCTCAAAGATAGGAAAACTAAAGGATAAAAATAAATAGCAGGCGTTTATATAACATAGAATACTTTGACTCTCAATTCTGAATGCAAGAGTCGCATTCAAATTTTCATAAAATGTACACACCCACACACACACAAACTGAATTTTGTATTAAAGTGCTTTATGTTGCCATAAACCAAACTGTAAGTGATAGTGAACAGAAAGGAAAAAAGGGCTCCATGTTTGAAATACTTAAGTATGACCATTATTATGATAAAAGAAACTGAGGCTATTTATAGAATGTGCTCTGTGGGCGACTCTAAGTGGGCTACCAGGTACTGATTCCCACAGGTCTTGTATTGAAACCACTGGCCTATATTTATTCAGTTGAACTACATTATCCATCAGAAAAATTAATAATAATTAAGAATGTCATCAAAATGATCAATTTTAAGTGCTACTTTAAATATTTTTTTATATTTGTCTACTAATTTAAATGTGCAAGCCCTTTAAATTTGAATGAAGTCTGATTAGCTGTCAGTGTTTTATCGTTCATCAACTGTAAAAAAAAATGTTCTGAAAGTCATCCCAACGATATCGTTGCCCTGTATTGTTATCGATAGTTGGGGTGTGAACTATGCTAGTCTCTTAAATTTGAAACGATTTTTAGAACATTATCTTTATAGTTATAGTTATCATTCTTGGTGTGAACGGACCTTCATGTTCACTTTTTCATCCAACTACGAAACACCTGCACTGCTGAATTTTGCATCTGATGTCCCTCTTAATATATGTAACGGTTAGTGCCTTTATCATATTGCTATTGCTGATGTGAAAGTAATAAGCTCGGAGTTGTGTGTGATTTTACCACGTTGTAAAGAGTGTCTTTATTAAATCTTTGTAACATACATTGCAGCCTCAAGTGGCTTATTGCTTTTACTATATAAGCTTGTGATGTTTTTAAAGAAGATCAAACTAAACTAAAATATACTTTAAAGTTTGAGTTTAATGGAATTTATGGACGACTGTCTGGTTCTGAGAGAGTTTGAGTTCAGCAGTTTGTTTGTTCTTCTCAGTTTGTCCTTGTGAAGAAATGGCCTTAAAGCAAAGAAAACATCTGATGTCAACTGGCAAAGTCTCAATGGCAGGAGTAATACTTAAAAGAGTGACAAACGGCCAGTTGGTGTGTGTGTGTGTGTGTGTGTGTGTGTGTGTGTGTGCGAGAGAGAGAGAGAGAGTGTGTGCATTGGGCTGACCTTGGTTCTGCTTCTTAATAATGACTCATTTGATGGATGTTTATGACTGACAACTCCAATGATATTTACCCTTAACAAATAAACACACCGCCACACTCTCTCAGATTTAAACCCCTTTCCACAAAGCATCTTCAAAAGTAACACACACACACAAAATTTATTGAGTGTTGAGTGATGTTGCCTCTGGTGGAAGTACTAGTGTGAGGTGTTGTTGGAGTACATCACATTGAGTTACATCATTCAGCCATACACACATGGCATAAAGTGTGTGAGTTTGGCAGCGGAAAGAGAAGGAGAAGCTGAAGAAGAGATTGCTCACTTGCTCTGGGTTAGATCGACCACAACAAAATCTTTCTCCAGCAGAACAGCCACCGCATACGGCTCCTGGACCTCTGTCAACACAAACACAACATCTCAACAAATCACCATCTACAAACTCAAGACCACAGGAGCACAAAAACATTGATTTATGACTGTAGATATGAATAGTACTTCACTGCAAGAAGACCTATGAAACTATAACACTGGACTTCAATTGTATGGACAAAAAACTGACATTTTTCAAAATCTGAGAGACTGTGTAGAGATATGTAATTATTACAGGTCAACACTCACTGATGCTTCAGAAGGAAACATGCATTAGACAGACATTTTGTCTTCTGGGAAACATGTAAGTATCTTCTGTAGCTTCTGAAGGGCACTACTAAATGAGAATAAGAAAAATGTACACATTTTCATTCTTTTCAAAAGTTTTCACCCCCGGCTCTTAATGCATTGCGTTTCCTTCTGAAGCATCAGTGAGCATTTGAACCTTTTGTAATAGAGTCTCTCAGTTGTCCTCAGTGTGAAAATATGGATCTCAAAATCACACAGTCATTGTTGGAAAGGGTTCAAATACACAAAAATGCTGAAAAACCAAAGAATTTAAAAGACATGAAGGATTTTTCTGAAGAAGAGTGGGCAATTTAACTGTTCAGGGCAAAAAACAACTATCTAGGGACTAGGGACTCATGAACAACTATCACTAAAAAAAAAAAAAAAAAAAACAAAAAAGCTGTGGATCATTCGGGTTACAACGCAGTATTAAGAATCAAGTGTATGTAAACTTTGCATGCATTTATTATTTGGATAAAATAATTAACATTTTGCAGATTCTGCTAGGCGTATGTAAACTTTTGACCTCAACTGTAGATAAACCATTTGTAGGTTAATTCCCCCAAGTGTAATCTTTGTGGTTCTTTTAAGCGCATTTTTGTTTTTATTTGAGCATCCTGAATAGCCTGTGAGATCTGTTTGTCTGGGCAGTGGAAGACGAGGTGAGTTATATAAAAAAAAAACAGTTTTAAAACTCATTATTTTTGTAATTCCCTTTATTCTGGTGGTGCAGAAATTACACACTTCAGCTTTAAGCTTTGTGAGGGAAAACTGATGACAAGGTGACATCTTGAAACCAAGGGGACGAAGGCATTAATTATCTTCTCTGTGCGTGTGTTTGTGTGTAACAATTATGCTCTGAAGACACAGTAGAATCCATTATTCTCTTTCATGAAAATCGTACAGGTCATGCAGATGCAGGGCCATGTACTATGCTGTATGTGCATTGGTTAGAATTAACGAACAAGCAGAAAGTTGAGCGGAAGAAAGGAAGATAAAAATGGGTAACAACTGAAATCACTTCACATTTGCTGTTGTATTCTGGGGAGCAAATTCTGTACATGTGTGTACATGTGCTTGACAGGGCTTTGTATGTCTCTGCTTTTCTCAAGAGAAAAAGACAGATATAGCGATACACTCTTTCCCCTTGACTGAACAGAGCCGAAGCTGTCACTTCTCAAACCATTCGGAATCAATTCCTCTGTAGCATCTCGCCTTACTGATGTCAGATTCACAAATGGATTGTTCATTTGAGTTGGTTGAGTCTAAAGATTTTATGTAAATGATTCACAATGCTATTACACTACCATTAATTTTTTATGTCTTTTATACTCACCAAGACTAAATTAGTTTGATTTAAAAAATATAATAAAATCAGTAATATTATGAAATATTATATATATATATAACCCGTGCTGACCAAATAAGTCAGAATGAGCAAATATTCAAAAAAGTTCTTTATATTTTTCAAAATTATATATGACTTGTTGGAATTGGACAAAAAATGACTGAGCTACAGCCGTTTGAAGACGAGTTGGCTTTGAGAAAAATTTAGTTAAAGTTTTCTGAAGATTCCAAAGCAAAATCACCTAGCAATGTTGGATATTTTCCTCCAATTTTTTACCTAATAATAATTACAATATTATTAATCACAATATAGTTATTTTATTTTATTTTTGATATTAAAAATATGAACAAAGATGCAAATGAAGAGTAGTTTAATCAAGAGCAGCGAGTGATTCCATCTTTTCTTTTAATGTTTGATTAGACAGATTTATATTAAGACCTACTGTAATGCATGAATCTAATATAATGTTACACATCAGAATTTCACTGGTTTGGACTCTTGTCATCGAGAATTCAATATGATTTAGATACACAAAGCTGGAATGCTGCAACAAATATACCTATAACTTGTGGTGAGAAGCGGCAATATTCGTTCAGAAATGAGCAGAGAAAAAGGTACTCCTGTCAGAAAATGTACAAATAAAGATAATTTTAGGGGATTTTGGGATCGTTAGTGAACTCATTTTTGTGAAAACCTCAAATTCGACCAAAACTGACATTTTTCACTTCTTTTGTAGCTCAAAATTAGACTGTGCGCATTCAGACTCAAAAGAAATTCAAAAGAAATAAAAATCTTCTATAACATTACAAATGTATTTAATGTCAACATTGTAAAACCATAAGCTAAAAAAACTGTAGTATTGTCTTTATTGTTATTATTTTTATTTATTTATTTTTATGTAGTACATGATATACAAAATTAAATTAAAACAATACACCCTAATTTGTCAAACTTAGTAATACAGAAAAAAAGTGTAACTAATAGTAAATAAATATTTACTTTAAAAATAAGAAAGATTTCAAATGTCTTTTGGAAGTCTACTTGGTGATGCTTCAGATGAGTTAGGTGTTTTGAACTGAATCATTAAAAACTGTCTGAACGAATGAACTGATTCACTTAAATTAATCTCCTCTCCACTCTCTGTGAATATCAATGATTTGGTCTACAGTGAAAAAAAGAACAAAAACTTTATTTAACTCAATCTAATTAAATGTCCCACCAAAAACAACACTAATGATATATGGAAGATAGCAAGAGACAGGACTGACCTGTTCAGCACACTCACCATTGAGATAGGGCGTCTCACAGAGCACTATGAAGTCCACTATTGGATAGTCCATCTCTAACACTGTGATGGCTTTGCCATGCATGATGGTTAGGGTGGGTCTCCGTCCTGCCTTATCATACGAAAGGCCCCCGGAGAAGACAATAAATGCTTCACTACTGCAAGACGGAAAATAAAAAGAATGTTAAAGGAAAACCACATTTGTCTGTCTGAATTTATTTCTTGAACATGTCGAGAACATTTCTTATTAGAAGGCAGGTTTTATGACGCACAAAACAACCTCACTTTGACACTGAACATCCCCTCAATACATTGATTGTAGGAATGCTTGTTTCAATTTAAAGTTGTTTTCATATCCCTGAAATACTCTCTATGCAAATAGAATGAAACAAAAAGGAGAAAACAATATTACAGCCAAGCTAATCAAAAATATCATTAAAACTGAGGCGGCCACTCATGACCACTTTTCGTTGAAGGCAAAAAAAACAAAAAACAAAAAAAACAAGCAATCAAAGATGGAAGTTTCTTCAAATTATGTTTTGCTCTGCTCATCTTCCAAGGAAAACAGACTTTGTAAAAATAGGCAGTAAACTTTAATTGTTTTGTGACAAGATAAAACAGCAGTAATGGCTCTCGAGTGGAACTCGGACACATCTGTCGCAAGCAAATAGAAGGAACAAATTCATCCACAATACTCAAGACTGCCTTTCCCTAAATTCATCAGCTGTATGTAGGTGTGTTTGGGATATTTGTATGTTTTCTTACCTGTTTCTGGAGGTCTTGTATTCGACTTTGAGAATGGGTTTACATGATTCTTTTCTACCATCTCTCTGAGTCTTGCCTGGGAAAAAAAGAGACAAAATAGTGAATTCTCACTTTTTCACCTGAGGACCCTTTCTTACATTTATGTCCAGAACTTTCTGATTAAGAAACCACTTTTCCCAGCATGAATGTGTTCATCTTTATATAACCACTGAGCTCAAGGCCAGGACCCCAAACATAGTGGCAAAGATTGAGAGTGAATCATTTATTCCTGTCAAATCAAACACACATACTGCGAACCCACACACTGAATCATCCTCCATAATGAACACACCTGGTGAGGGGGTGTGTTTGCTGACTACGTCAGAGTCAGATTTAACTAATAGATGGTGAGTCATGGCTAAAGGGGTCTTTAACTGTGTGTGTGGGTTTACTCAGCTATACTTTGGGGTAAAATTTAGCCTCAGAGGTTAGGTAAGAAGGACAAAACTTCAATTCAAATGACTGCAACGTTAAATTTTTCCCTAATTAAAAGTTATTTTGACATTATTAGGAGGTTTAAAGTAAAAAAAACATCAAGAATGTGTTTCATCTAAATAAATAGTAAACTAAAGTGATAAAAGACCATATTTTATGTGTGTACCCACCATGAGGGAAGGTGACTTGAAAAGGTTTGGCTGTGTTTCTCATATTCCACATGCTCAGACTGCCATCAGAATGGCTGCACATGAACTGCCGCCCCTCATGATGCCAACTTACTGAGTGAATGGCCTAAGAGAGAGATACCAGAAAAGAAGTGATCAGGAATGCATCAGTAAACATTTTAAATGATGGCCAGATCATAACACAATTCATTTGTTTCATATTTGGCCACTTTTGTGCCACAGTACAGCAGAGTATAGGGAATAAGGAAGAAAAGAGATGGAACGTGACTAACTCAGGGTTCGCCAGCTGGAATCAAACTAGCATGGGCACCTTAGCTCAATGTATCAGACAGCTTTGACTAGGTTAGATCAGAGTAATAATTTCTGTATATAAACTACATATACTATCAACTATATATATCAACTATTGATGTGAAGAATTACATTTCAAAATTGATAATAATAAAAATGTTTGTTGTGCAGCAGTCAGCATTTTAGAATCATTTCTAACGGACCATATCACACTGAAGACGAATGAATGGCTGCTGAAAATTCAGCTTTGCCATCACAGAAATGAACTACCTTTTAACTCTTTCCCCGCCAGCGTTTTCGGAAAAAGTTGTCAGCCACCGCAAGCATTTTTGATCATTTTCACTAAAATGTCATGGATCTCATAATATTTTGTTGCATGAATATCTGAACACGTAATACGTCAAAATAAAGAACAGAGCCTCTAGCAACAATAAAATGCTTCAGGCATTTTTTAAATTGACACTTGAATTTTGGTAAGTTTCATTAAAAAAAACAACATTTTGAGCAAAAAGCTGAGAAAATCACATCTTTATTAAATACTACATCTGGATCTTATATGCTGTTTATTGTTGATGATCGCATAATTTTTCATATGCACAAAAAATTATACTGACTCCAAGCTTTTGAATGATGAAATGACATTTTAAAGTATATTAAAATAGAAAACAGTTATTTTAAAGGTTAAAAATATTTCAAAAAACACTGTAAAATGTTTTCACCAGTTTCAACTTAAAAACTAAAGTTTAGCAGCTGCCTTAAAATTTTAAGTTAAATCAGCTTCAAAGTACAAGTAATTTGAATTCATTTTATTGTAGTGAGTTGAAATGACTTGTAGTTTTAAGTTGATTTAACTTAAAATTTTAAGGCAGCTGCTGAACTTAAGTTTTTAAGTTGAAACTGGTGACGAGACTTCTTTAAGAAACATTACAAATTGTACTGTTCAAAAACTTTTGACTGATAGTGTATGAGATCGCTTGTTTCTGCATCTTCCTCGGCTGTGTTTTTGATTGGGAGATTCTGGACTCATTCAATAGATGCGTAATAGCGCCCCCAAGTTTATAACAGTGAAAACCCAGAATATTTTTTGGCTTGTTTGGCTGTGAAAGAGTTCAAATACAAAAAAAAGAAAAGAGTTATTCTAAATTATAACAAAATGTCACACTATTGCGGTTTTTACTGTATTTTCAATAAATGCAGCTTTGGTGAACATAAGAGAACAAACCGAAAATTAAAAAGAATAAGATTAAACAAGCAAGAGGAAAGAAGACAAAGAAGCAACAATAAAAACAGTCAGAGAAGGTAGAAAGTGAGAAAAAGAAATTCAGAGATGCTGTCACATGTGTGCATCGTCAATTAAGGTCCGGAAATTGGAGAAATTAGAGAACTGAAGACATGACTAATAGTTCCTGCTTGTGAAAGTCTCTTTCCCTCTCTCGCTCTCTCTCACAGACCTTCATACATCTGAGAGTCAATAATCCGATATCAGTAATTACTCCGCCATCAAAGCAGCCTGATCTCCACTCATCAACTCACTAATGTCACACAGTAAATAATAAGTGAAATTATATCAGCGTCAGATTTATCTGATATGTGTTAGGAGTGTGTATGAAAGCGTTTAAAGTGTTTGATGCTGATGTTCTATATTATTCAAAGATGTACTATGAAGCTGACGTTTAATCTGAAGATGGTTAGTCAAACATAGCAGTGGTTGTTCTATGTTCAGTCTGTTTGTAGACATTAATGGAAGGGTGCTTTTCCGATTCTATTTCTATTTCTTTCAACACTATGCATCCCTTTGTGTTGTGGTTCTCATTCCCTGCTGTCTTTTTGCTCCTGGATTCTCTCTTCTTCCCTCACTCGCTCAGAGTCCTTTCTATTAATGGTATGATTTTTTTGTTTGTTTTTTGTTTTTTTCCACACACATGTACATACCAGGCGGGCATCTAAAGTAGCAATTAGCAGACCCCTAGACATTTCCATTTACCCACTCTGACAAACGCTTGCCGAGCGACGGTGCCTCTGTACAGGCGGCGCTGACAGATGATCAGAGGGCGCCGTCAACGAATTGAAACCCGCAGTAAAGCGTTGGAAGGAGAAAAGGGTGAGTTTTTGGAAGGTTTTGTGCATGCCGCTGTGAGCCAAGGGGCGCTGTGATTGAAACATGTTTTGGAAGGATGAATGCAAGCAGCTGGCTGCAGGAGGCAGTTCCCCTTTCAGAAGAAAGATAAAGTTGTGTGCCAAGCAGTGATTATGCTAAACAGATCCACATGGCACAAGGAGGGAAATTAAATCAGAAAAGTGACTTGTGCTCAGTGTTGTTGTAAATCAGCAACAGTGTGGTAGGGGAAAAAAAAGAGCAGATGAGCCAAGTGTTTCGTAGCAAAAGTAAATTTACTTGGACAATGGAGAGCGAAAAAGATGTAATTTTTTATTTATATAGCCTAGTTTTTTTGTTCTTTCTCCAATTTATTTTTGTTTGTCTTGTTTTTGGCTGAGGGCTGGATTATAACAAGATGATAAACCAGAGCTTTCGGGTCACAAATGCGCGCACACACGTAGAAACTGTGCACCCACTCAGAGACAAAAAAATAATATGAATATAAACAAAACAGTTCACGTGATATATACCGCTGTTTAAAAGTATTTTGGGATCAGTATGATTTTTAATGTTTTTTAAAGAATTATTTTATGCTCCGCAAGACTTGATCAAAAACACAGAAAAAAAATAATATTGTGAAATAGAATTTATTTCCATAATGCAAAGCAGAAATCATTCTAATATGCTGATTTATTACTTTTATCATCAATGTTGGAAACCTGTGATTCTTTTTTTCTTTTTCTAATAGTTAATTGAAAAATATATATTTCTATTTTATGCTATTCTTTTTAACTTTTTATTCATCAAAAATGCTGTGAGGATACTAAAAAAGTTCAACTGTAACATATTACACCCAAAAATTCTTCATACAATGGACTACCAGTAAAACTGATAAACATTTGGGGCCAAAAATGATTTAGACACTTGTGGAAATATTGTCATACTAATGGTTGTCTGAATTTTTGGTTGATTCTAATCCATTACCTCTCTATCAAAGTTTTTTTTAATTGTCTAGATGATTTTTTTCTGACAGTCAGTGAATAAACTGATAATGTGAGAAATGTTGAAGGTGTCTGAATACATTTGGTTTGACTGTATATGGATATTCTTTTAAACTTTCTCTTTTATTTATCAAAAAATAATATGAAGATAAACAAAACAGTACATGTGATATATATACTGCTGTTTAAAAGTATTTTGGGATCAGTACGATTTTTTATGCTTTTTAAAGAATGTTCATCAAGACTGCATTTACTTGATCAAAAATACAGAAAAAAATATATATATTGTGAATATACTATACTATATTATACTGAATATAATATTGTGAAATACTATTAATAGTTTAAAATATTGGTTCTCTATTTTAAATTGATTTTAAAACAGAATTTATTCCTGCAATGCAAAGCTGAATTTTCATCAGCCATTACTCCCATTCTTCAGTGTCACATGATCCTTCAGAAATCATTCTAATATGCTGATTTAGTACTTTTATTATCAATGTTGGAAACCTGTAATTCTTTTTTCTATTTCAAACACCAGATTTTTTTTTTTTACTTGTGGTTGCAGACACTATAGTTAAATTATGTATGTGAGGATACCAAAATAAGGTAAACTGTAACATATTATACCCAACAATTCTTCATACAATGGACTACAAATGGATTAAAAATTTGGGGCCAAAAATTATTTAGACACTTTTGGAAATATTGTCATACTAACAGTTGTCAGAATTTTTGGTCGATTCTAATCCATTACCTCTCTATCAAAGTTATCTGAAATTACCTAGATGAATTTGTTCTTATACAGTTTAACTCTTCTTGTCAGCGAATAAACTGTGATAATGTGAGAAATGCTGAAGGTGTCTGAATACATTTTTGCTTGACTGTATATGCATCTTCTTTTAAACTTTCTCTTTCATTCATCAAAGAAAACAAAACAAACAAAATGCATCAATTTCCACAAAAAAATTAAGCAGCACATCTGTTTTCAAAATTAATAATAATAAAAAAAGCATCATTCTTGAGCATCAATCAGCATAATGGAATGATTTCTAAGGGACCAAAAGTAATTATTCTATATTCAAACAGAAAACAACATTTCAATATTATTCTTTTTACTGATTTTTTATGCAAAACAAATACATTTCACCTTTGCAAGAAAGTGTAAATGACCTCACCTCATCATAGTATATCCTGAAGTCAGCTCTTTTGGCCCTCAGGTCCCACATTACTATTGTACCACTCTCAAAACCTATCAGCAACTGAGGATCACACACACAGAGAAGAGAGAGAGACAGAGTGAGAAACAGCAGTCTATAAATCCCAACAGAATGGCAATAAATAGTGGAAACAGAGGCAAGAGTGTGTGTGATACAAATGTCAAGAGCCTTTTGGCTGTTCTGGGTCAGAACAAAACAGACACACCGGTGACTGGGCACATTTATTATTTAACTGGACATGATGGAACAAGCGCTGATCAAGACAGACCCATGCTCCATCCTGGGAATCTTCTCTCTGTCACAGATTTTTTGGGGGGGAAAAATTCTGAATTGGGTGAACTGGCTCCCTTTCAGTTCATGTGTATGAATTTGAACTGAACTGGTCACACACTACAGGAAGTTCAATTGAAATTTGAAATTCAAATTCAAATTAGACATCGGACTGTCTCCACCTCTTATAGTTGCTTCTGCTACTGTATGTTTTCTGTTTTGTCTTCTTTTCCAAACCATTATCAGTCCCCTAAGCCCATCCGTATCTATTCCCATAATGCATCTGACCTGCTGTGACTACAACAGCATGTAACCACAGCAGTCCTGCCTGATTCTTTTCCTGAAAGATGACCTCTCAGTACACACTCCAAAATGCCATGCCCCCTCCTGGAGATAGCAGATCAGAGAAATGCTTTAAAGAAATAGTTCACCCAAAAATGACCATTTCATCACTTACCTCCATGTCATTCCAACCCTGTACATTATGTTCTTTCACAAAAGAGGAAACACAAAAGATGTTAGACAGAATGTCCAAACTGTTCTTTTCCACACAATGAAAACTGGATGGTGAATTATACTATCAAGCTCCAAAAGACCTACTGAATACTTAAAATTCAGTTCATGGAAACTTGGAAGTATGAATCACCATCCATTTTTATTCTAAACAAATTTAATTTTCCACATACAGGGTCGGAACAAAACGAAGGTGAGTTCATGATAATAAAATGTTCGTTTTGTGGCTGAACTATTCCTTTAAATGAATGTGAATTTCTATGTTTGTGAGAGTGAGAGAGATGTTTTTAGTATGCATCCTCAATACAAGATGTTACCACCAGTAGTCGGGGTGAACACCAGGTCACATAACAAGTGTATGTGTGCGTGTATCCTGATGAGTGTTAATGAATCAGAACTGTGCCAACGCATGCAAAGTACCTTTTATAAAAAACTCCAGCAGTCACACTAAGAAACTAATGTTCCATTTTTTTTTATGGTGGTAAAGCCTTTGTGCTCACTAGTTTTCAAAAAAGTTTTGAGCTCTTGATTCCAGTGAAAAATGAGAAAGGAAGAAATGCATTCCTCACCTTTCCCTCATCTTTTGGACTGTCACTCAAATGAACAACAGGACCTGGATGTGTCTTTGTTGATCTGAGGAAGAAAAAAATAGAAAAATTTCTTCAAAAGATAACAGGAGGATGGAAATGACACATTCTCTGTGCTTGTGACTTAGCTCTGAGGTCATCTATATGCTAACATACTCATACAAGCTGTCAAACAAAACTTTTAGCAGATGTAAAAATGTAAAATGTACTATACAGACTTATTAAGACAGATGTGTCTTAAAGGACTAGTTCACTTTCAAAACTAAAATTTACAGATAATGTACTCACCCCCTTGTCATTCAAGATGTTTATGTCTTTCTTTCTTCAGTCATAAAGAAATTATTTTTTGTCCATATAATGGACTTCTATGGTGCCCCCAAGTTTAAACGTCCAAAATGCAGTTTAAATCCAGTCTGTGTGATCCGGGTCAATACAGTTAGGGTATGTCAAAAAACTCCCATCTCGTTTGTCGTATGTTCACTTTGTAAACACTGGGTTGGTACTTCTGCAGCAATGTAGAACGATGTTGAAGTTTGGGGAAGAAAAGGAGATGGAAGGTTTCCAACATACCCTAACTGTATTAAGGCGACTATTTGAGGTTGAAAAGTACATAAATTGTCAATTTGTTTCAAAAATAACTGATCATTTTGCACAATAAGACCCTTCTTCATCGGCTGAGATCGTTTAGAGCTCTTTAGAGCTGCATTTGAACTGCATTTTGGAAGTTTGGACCATAAAAGTCCATTATATGGAGAGAAATCCTGAAATGTTTTCCTCAAAAAACAATTTCTTTATGACTGAAGAAAGAAAGACATGAACATCTTGGATGACAAGGGGGTGAGTACATTATCTGTCATTTTTTCTCTGAAAGTGAACTAATCCTTTAAGCTAACTTATATAGGTTTCTAAAAACAATAAGCTCCTTTTGACATGCTGAGCACAAACATCCTGTTTTAACAGGAAATACATCAAGGCCGAAACATGACCGTCACATCATTTTATTAAGGAATAATAATACCAAAGTCAATGCTCTAATGATCATGTCTCTGGTTTTGCAGTAATCTATTCCTTTTAGGCATAGCAGAAAATTTGTGTATAGCTGTTTACACATTAAACTGAAAAAAAAGAATGAATTAATGAAGACGAAAAAGAAGAAGAATTTTAATAAAGAAGAAGAATTTTGTCCTACAACAGGTTACTGGTAAATTCTAGAAAGGTCTGAAAGTGTTTTCAGCAGAATTGGATACATCAAGGTCTTCTTTTCAGTAGTATTTCAAAGGCGAAGAGCGACAGGTCGGAAAATGTGCTCTGACAGCCTCCAGTGAAATGACTTCCCTGGTATTGTGTGAGGATGTGCCAAGTACAAGAGAGACAGAAAAATAGTAAAGTAAAGGTCAGAGTGAGGAGGATACAAAAGAGTTTTAAACAGACGTCATTCTGATTCAGACCGATCCTCAATTGGACGTAAAAGTGGCCATGGACTTTATGGTACAGAACAGCCCATCACACCTGGTCTTCAACACAATATAACCATTTTTGCAACACCGTAAATACATACCTTACTGAATTTTTTGCTATGGTTTCAAAGTGAAATTTCCAGACAGTGGTGCTAAAACACATGATCAATATGTGACCGTGGCACATTTTTATTACACTGGTACAGGCACATATTGCTGCGTTTTTATTACGCTGCTTGAGGCACATATTTCACCTGTAAGAATTAAAATATCCGGGGAGTGTCGCTAAAGATTAATGCTCTATCATGCTGGAAATATCGCCTACACCGAACCCCATCCTAAACCTACACAGTAGTGTTAACAAATGCAAAAGAGATATAAAAACTCATATGTTGATGCAGCCATGCTATTTTAACTTCTTTATGTGGAACTGAGCTGTTTCATCAAACTGTAGTTTCACGGGATTCGTACCAGAGCTCTTCATTACTCAGGTGCAATGCCGTACCGCATGAGCTACAGAGCAAACCTACTAAATTGGAAAACTCTTGCATATCAAGCTGTATGTGATGAGAACATTCAAAAGTATCAGTTTTCAAATCACACAGGATATTAAAATGGTTTTGAAGTCATAACATTTCAGCCAGAACAGTTTTACTGCTTCTAGTGTACATTTTCAGAAATGTATATAGAGGCACTTATTCCTATGACTATACTGAACATAAAATACTCCTTACACATAACACTGATGCACTTTTTATGATGCGTTTTTTGTATATATATCTAAGCTACTTGCAAAAAGGCCTAAAATGTATTTTAAGATGTGGTACTGTCCCATGAATTAAGCTTAAAACAATATATTGTAGAAAAAAAGCCTTTACAAAAATCTTTACAGGCCTTTTAGAATTGTGTCATTGTCTACTCACCCTCATGTCACTCCAAATCTTCACAGACCCCATGAAGTTATTATTAAAATGTCAAAACTGCTCTTTTTCACACAACTAAAGTGCATGGTGATCACTTGTCAAGTTCAAGTTGCAATTGTGCTCGGATTATTAAAAAAAAGTTATGTATTAGGTTGGGATTTGAACTTTGAAACTGCACCATGAGACTAACATGTCTCAGACTTATATTGAATTCAAGACACATATATGTCATTTCTCGCCTAGGGCACAATGTGAAGCAGGAAATATAATATATAATATATAATATATAATTATATATATATATATATATATATGATGCCCCTGCATACACACACACACACACACACACACACACACACACACACACATAAACACAACAATAGACACACATCTCTGCCTGTCTCTGCTGCTGTGAATGTTATTTGACAAGATGTTACAGAGATGCTTGGCCAACAACAGCCAAAATATCACATAATGCCTCCAGCCATATATTTGTATGGAATTCTGGCACCATAGCAGCAAAGAAACTCACGTAGCCAACTAATCAGTCTCTGTGTAGAAGAAATGAAATGTATAAAAAGAGGAAGCTAACCAGTAATTCAATTGCATGTATATATTATATATATATATATATATATATATATATATTGCATGTCTTATCTGTCTGGCTTCCCCATGAGAAACAGAGTCATCACATGTCCCCTGCAGAAAGCTGATGATACTTTTGTCAACTCATCATTCTTGTATCAATGCTGCTGAGGCTGCAAGAGATTCAGTTGCCTTGAGGAAAATAAGGTAACAAGAGGACAAGTGCACAAGCTACAGTAGTATGTGACCTAAATTTTATGCCCGCTCCACTCTTGCAATGTAAACTCACACCAAGGAGGTCTAAAAAAACTGCTCTCCCATTCATCTTTATGGCAGTTCCAATTATGCTTAGCTGTTAAAAAGAAGGAAAATCTGAAAAAACAGCTACTTAATGGGCATCAAAGAAGAAAGAAGCTTTTAACCCCCATGATGTGGCAGGCAGGGGCTAAATGGACCGCACTAACCAGTCAAACGATTAACCTTTTGCTCATGCGCACAAATCCCTAGATTAAATGGTAAAGAAGCACCACGCTTGTCAACTAAAATACATGTTTTTCTTAGAAAATTCAGCTGACTGGTCTCATAGCAAAACAAAGTCTGTTAGGATCTTTCGAAGTGCTACTTCCATGTCGAAAACAAAAATGCAGCTGTTATTGTTAATTAATTATCAGATTTGAATTTTCAGAAAAACACATGATTTTGTCAACCATTATTCAGTGAAGCGGTATTTAGCAAATAAAATCTGATATCTGTCAGTGCAGATATCTAATGAAGTGTATATAAAGTGCATAAACAGCACCTCTAATCTAAAAGGAAGCTTTCTTTGTTCTTATATTACATTGGCTCACAGCCACAGTACAAATACCTTCTCAAACACCTCATCCACTTCAGTAGCCCTTCATCTTCAGCCTGAAGTCCCTTTGTCTATGCTTGTTTCTCACACAGACTGCTTAGATCCACACCAGTTCTCATAATCAACTGACCTTCAACTCTACCAGACCACGACCTGCCCATCATAATAACTTGGCTCTTTTCTTGACTCTGGGATTAAGCAGTGCTTTTTTTCTCTTGTGAAGCCTCTTCTTCCTAACCCTTCATTTTATACCAGAAGCTTTACAGCTCTGTAAAAGGGATTATCACTCTATTTATTTATTTTATAATAATTTATATTCAAATAATTTACACTAACAGTCAGGATTTTGGACGTTTTTTTAAAGAAGTCTCTTCTGCTCACCAAGCCTGGATTTATTTGATCCAAAGTACAGTAAAATTGTAAAATATTTTTACTATTTAAAATAATTGTTTTCTATTTTAACATATTTTACAATGTAATTTAAAAAACTAAAAATAAATATAAAACATATTTATTATTATTATTATTATTATTATTATTATTATTATGTTAAAAAAGTTGAGTTTGATGAACAGAAATTTCAGAAAAACAGCATATACCTGAAATAGAAATATTTTGTAACATTATAAATGTCTTTATTATTTTTCTAAATCTTTTATCATTGCTAAATAAATATAAAAAATTATACTGACTCAAAGCTTTTGAATGGTAAAGTGTATAATGTTACAAACATTTGTTAATTTCAGATAAATACTGATCTTTGGATCTTTCTGTTCATCAAAGAGTCCCCCCCCAAAAAATACTCAACTGTTTTAAATAATAATAATAATAATAATAATAATAATAATAATAATAATAATAATAATAATAGTAATAATAATAATAATAATAATAATGGATGTTTCTTGAATAGTATTTGTATATCTCAAAATTGCACTGCTTTTGCTGTACTTTGGATCAAATAAATGCAGGCTTTGTATGCAAAAGAGACTTCTTTAAAAAACATTAAAAATTGTATTGTTCAAATAAATATAATTTCTCTAAACAGTTGTACGGTTTATAAATTAATCTTGATTAGTGTAAGACTTAACATAATGCACTACATACAGTTTTTAAAAGAAAATAGCTATAGAATAGCTACTGTAAATATGTTCTGTTTAATTATTTATTTAATTTTTAGAAATTGTATATTTGTATATTGTATTTTTATTTATTTATATATTTTTTGCCTTTAACACATTTATTGAATCACTGAATTTTTTAATTCGAATCACTTCTTTTACATGATTTGTTCCAATTAACTAATTCACTACTGCAAATCTTGATGGTGAAGTAATTGCATTTACCAGCAGGGCCTAACTGTTGGGAAGATGTGACTCCCTGGCCAAAATCAAACACTTTTGAGTGAGCCAGTGAGACATCGCCCCAAGAGATAAAAGGGTGACCTTTGGAGAGCATTTCGACCGCTTGCAGGTTAAAGGAATGTTGAAAAAGAGTGATCATATTACTGAAAGACAAAAGCAGAAAGGATATAGGACAGATATGTCATCCCTAAACGAGTTTCTGTCTTGCTGGGCTTCAAATCTAATTTCAGTCTGATGGAATGTCCAGAACAGTGCTGATTCTCTTCTCAGTTGTACTTTGTCTCTGCTCACTCTATGAAGCCTGTTATTGTGATCTAACACACTGATAGTCATTGTAAAAGCGCCATAATATACTCCTCTTCCTCTCTTCATCTTTGTCTAGAAGAACACACAGCAGGCTATTTAACTTTCCTCTCAAATCAATTATATCTTTGTATAATAGGCTTTTTTTCTTTTCCGCTGATTATTTCTTCCACCTCCTTCTAAAAATGCTATTAAAATTGTTTTTCAAATGATTTTGGGAAAGTTTTGACTTGAAAATGCCCAAATGGTCTACCTCAAATGCACAGACTATTAATTTACTCCATTAACTATTAATTTATTAATTTTCCTTTTCCTTTTCTTTCTTTCCTGACTATTTCATCCACCTCCTTTTCAAAAAGTTTTTGAAATTACTGTTTAAATGATTTTGGGACAGTTCTGACTTAAAAATGTACACGTTTTACCTCAGTCGAACAGACTACTCCATTTATCAAAACAGTAAAAGGTATGTTCAATATTTAAGCTTCATTTCGTTACAATCGGTAGTGAAACCTGTGAACTGTTTTCTTCACAAAGTGATGGCCAAGCTTTTCTCTACCTGTCTAGCTTTCTGAGCAGTCACGATGTAAAACACAGTCTCTGTGTGTGTGTAAAGTGTGCCATAGCCTGACAGTAAAAGAGCCCAGGATAAGTTTGAGTGAGTGTGTATGTGTGTGTTTACACAGGACAATGACAGAAAAGTAAATTGAGAACAGGAGGTCCTTGCTTATCAGCTGAAAAAGGAAGACAAGCCTCTTCTCCCTCACCCTTATCTTTGCTTGCTACCTGTGTGATCGCATAAGCCTCAGGCAAAAACACACAGACACGCATATGCAGCGGCTCACGGCGCAGATCAGAGCGGCGGTCTAGAGCAGAATTGCTGTTTGCATCCTATTTGGCCATCAAATGCAAAAACACTCATTTATTGTTAACTCATCATTTGAAAGCAAACGTGAGGCGCATGCTAACGCTAGCTCGCTAGCTGTGAGTGCACTCTTTCTGTTTGAGTCCAACTTCAAAGGCTGTGATAAGAGTCGCTGAAGTGCTTTCAGTGCTTGCGATGGTTGCCGTGGCAATGGTGGCAGCAATCTCATTCAGGATAATAGCTTTGAATATTATGGTGAAGAACCGGAAATTGGTTGGTTGCAATTTGGTGAGCGTGATTTGAAAAGCTTAAGAGTACCGCAGGGTATTTTCTGATGGATAGTAGTGTGTTTGTATAGCTTTTTGTGCTATACAAACAGGATTTGAGCTCTATCTACCTATCTATCTATCTATCTATCTATCTATCTATCTATCTATCTATCTACCTATCTATCTATCTATCTATCTATCTATCTATCTATCCTTTTAGGACTTATATGATGAATGAATGAATGAATTAATTAATTATTTAATTAATTCTTACAAAATGCCCTGACCACTGAAAGAATCAATTAATCTATCTATCTATCTATCTATCTATCTATATGTCTTTCTTTCTTTCTTTCTTTCTTTCATCCTTCCTTCCTTCCTACGTCCGTCCCTCCCTCCCTCCCTCCATCCCTTCCTTCCTTCTATCCATCTATCTATCCTTAAGGACTGTTAAAACTCATATGATGAATGAATAAATGAATTCTTATGAAATGCCCTGACCATTGAAGGAATCAATTAATCTATTTATATGTCTGTCTGTCTGTCTGTCTGTCTGTCTGTCTGTCTGTCTGTCTTTCTTTCTTTCTTTCTTTCTTTCTTTCTTTCTTTCTTTCTTTCTTTCTTTCTTTCTTTCTATCTATCTTTAAGGACTGTTAAAACTGGTATGATGAATCAATGAATAAATACATCTATGAATAAATCCTTAGGAAATGTCTTAAAAAGCCTTAAAAATCTGTCTGTCTGTCTGTCTGTCTGTCTGTCTGTCTGAACATTATCACAGTTTTTTAGTCACTGTAGCTTTGTGAAGGTTGACAAACCTAGTTAACATCAAAATGCAAAGAAAATTCTGGAAACTAAAAACCATTAAAATTTTTAATAGGCTTGAGAGGCACTGACATGCTCCTGAATTATCCCTAGAACCATTAGAAGCAAAGTTATGTAAAAACATCAGCCTTGTATAAAAAGATTAGAATATTATAACAGACAATCCACATTTTAAAACGTGCAGCATGTCCTAGAACATGAAATTCTTCCATGGCATTTCCGAAGATGCTGAAAGTCTAAAACAGATTACTTGGAAATGTAGGCGTGACGTTAGCTTACTGCTGCAAGGCAGATCCATGGAGTACTGATTATGTTTAGGATCAGGGTTCCCAGCGTGCTCGGCAAGCCCTTCAGATATCTACAGAACAGGCACAGAGGTTTAAGATAAACTGTGTGCAGAATCGAGACAAGCCATGCCACACGCAGAGATGTTCCTTATGGCTGAGGAGCTGCATGTTTGAAGGTTGTCCCACAAAAATAAAGGACGTGTCAGATAGCTTGCTCCATCTGACTTTAAAAGGTTCTGGTGAAGAAAAAAAAAAAGATCTGATGGAGTGAGTACTGAAGGCTGAAGGCAACTGATTTCAGTGTAGCACAGCAAGGAATTGTTGAAGGTTGTAAGGTTACAGGATCTCAGTTAATCCCTCACACCCTGTTGAATCCCTCTCCGGTTTTCATCTCCCTCACTTATTCATGTGTGAGTCAAGAGGAAGAAAAACAAATCTCTGGCTTCTCTTCCATCCTTGTACTTGATTTCCATCAGAGGACGCCTGCTGCCGGCGCACAGGGGCCATGTTTATATTTATTCATATTTATTTATTGAAATGAGCTGCACTTTGCCTCTGTAAAGGGGAATTCTCTCAGTAACACAAGTGTGTGCATGCCTCATCTTTACCTACTCTCAAACACTGTTGAAAAAAGCTGCTTTCTTGTTTGAAAACTGACAGGTTTATAGAACACATAAACATTGTCATGAAAGCCATGGCAGCAAGTGAATATCGTGTATAAACAGTTGGGCAAACAACATGCATTCTAAAATAAAATATTATAATTATATTATAATTATATATATAAATATTATAATTAAGAGGTGTTATATGATATAAGATATGAGATACATTAAGCATTGCTTAATAATGTACCAAATATCAAAATGTACCATAGTAATGCCATGTTTTTGATTGTTTCATATTTCACAAACATTATTATTTTGCTAATAGTAATAAAATAAATAAATAAATAAATAAATAAATAAATAAATATATATATATATATATATATATATATATATATATATATATATAAAAATAACTTATTTTGGATTGTCTTTAACAATATTACATATTCAGTCCAATATTTTCATTCTAACTGCTAATAACTCTGGTTATAGAGAGTTTTTTTTCTTCATTTTTCAAATAAAAAAACACATGCAAATACAAAAAAAAAAAAAACACCTGCAAATTAAGAAAACATTTCCATCCGTTTGACAAAAAACGTACTGCAAATACTCACACCACAACAAAATAAAAAAAGTGTTGCAAATACTCACAGAACAGCCAAATACAGAAACATGCTGCAAATACTCCACAAAAAAGTGCTGCAAATACTCTTAATTTAAACACACTTCAGATACTCACAACGCAACCAAATACAGAAAGAGGGTGCAAATACTCACAACACAACCAGAAATTTAAACTCACTTCAGATACTCACAACAACCAAATACAGAAACACAGTGTAAATACTCACAACACAACCAGAAATTTAAACTCACTTCAGATACTCACAACAACCAAATACAGAAACACAGTGTAAATACTCACAATGCAACAAAATAAAAAAGTGTTGCAAATACTCACAGAACAGCCAAATACAGAAACATGCTGCAAATACTCCACAAAAAAGTGCTGCAAATACTCACAACACAACCAGAAATTTAAACACACTTCAGATACTCACAACACAACCAAAAACAGAAACACGCTGCAAATACTCACAACGCAACCAAAAACAGAAACACGCTGCAAATACTCACAACGTAACCAAATACAGAAACAGGGTGCAAATACTCACAACACAACCAGAAATTTAAACTCACTTCAGATACTCACAACAACCAAATACAGAAACACAGTGCAAATACTCACAACGCAACCAGAAATTTAAACACACTTCAGATACTCACAACAATCAAATACAGAAACACAGTGCAAATACTCACAACGCAACCAGAAATTTAAACACACTTCACATACTCACAACACAACCCAAAACAGAAACACGCTGCAAATACTCACAACGCAACCAAATACAGAAACACGGTGCAAATACTCACAACACAACCAGAAATTTAAACACACTTCAGATACTCACAACAACCAAATACAGAAACACAGTGCAAATACTCACAACACAACCAGAAATTTAAACACACTTCAGATACTGACAACACAACCCAATACAGAATTGCACTGCAAAAACTTGCAAAACAACTAAATACAGAAACGCACTTCAAATACTCACAACACAATCAAACACAGAAACACACTGCAAATACTCATGTGACAAAATACAAGAAAGCACTGCAAATACTCACAACACAGCTAAATACAGAAACACGCTGCAAATACTCACAACGTAACCAAATACAAAAACAGGGTGCAAATACTCACAACACAACCAGAAATTTAAACTCACTTCAGATACTCACAACAACCAAATACAGAAACACAGTGCAAATACTCACAACGCAACCAGAAATTTAAACACACTTCAGATACTCACAACAATCAAATACAGAAACACAGTGCAAATACTCACAACGCAACCAGAAATTTAAACACTTCACATACTCACAACACAACCCAAAACAGAAACACGCTGCAAATACTCACAACGCAACCAAATACAGAAACACGGTGCAAATACTCACAACACAACCAGAAATTTAAACACACTTCAGATACTCACAACAACCAAATACAGAAACACAGTGCAAATACTCACAACACAACCAGAAATTTAAACACACTTCACATACTCACAACACAACCCAAAACAGAAACACGCTGCAAATACTCACAACGCAACCAAATACAGAAACACGGTGCAAATACTCACAACACAACCAGAAATTTAAACACACTTCAGATACTCACAACAACCAAATACAGAAACACAGTGCAAATACTCACAACACAACCAGAAATTTAAACACACTTCAGATACTCACAACAACCAAATACAGAAACACAGTGCAAATACTCACAACACAACCAGAAATTTAAACACACTTCACATACTCACAACACAACCCAAAACAGAAACACGCTGCAAATACTCACAACGCAACCAAATACAGAAACACGGTGCAAATACTCACAACACAACCAGAAATTTAAACACACTTCAGATACTCACAACAACCAAATACAGAAACACAGTGCAAATACTCACAACACAACCAGAAATTTAAACACACTTCAGATACTGACAACACAACCAATACAGAATTGCACTGCAAAAACTTGCAAAACAACTAAATACAGAAACGCACTTCAAATACTCACAACACAATCAAACACAGAAACACACTGCAAATACTCATGTGACAAAATACAAGAAAGCACTGCAAATACTCACAACACAGCTAAATACAGAAACACGCTGCAAATACTCACAACGTAACCAAATACAGAAACAGGGTGCAAATACTCACAACACAACCAGAAATTTAAACTCACTTCAGATACTCACAACAACCAAATACAGAAACACAGTGCAAATACTCACAACGCAACCAGAAATTTAAACACACTTCACATACTCACAACACAACCCAAAACAGAAACACGCTGCAAATACTCACAACACAACCAGAAATTTAAACACACTTCACATACTCACAACACAACCCAAAACAGAAACACGCTGCAAATACTCACAACGCAACCAAATACAGAAACACGGTGCAAATACTCACAACACAACCAGAAATTTAAACACACTTCAGATACTCACAACAACCAAATACAGAAACACAGTGCAAATACTCATGTGACAAAATACAAGAAAGCACTGCAAATACTCACAACACAGCTAAATACAGAAACACGCTGCAAATACTCACAACGTAACCAAATACAGAAACAGGGTGCAAATACTCACAACACAACCAGAAATTTAAACTCACTTCAGATACTCACAACAACCAAATACAGAAACACGGTGCAAATACTCACAACACAACCAGAAATTTAAACACACTTCACATACTCACAACACAACCCAAAACAGAAACACGCTGCAAATACTCACAACGCAACCAAATACAGAAACACGGTGCAAATACTCACAACACAACCAGAAATTTAAACACACTTCAGATACTCACAACAACCAAATACAGAAACACAGTGCAAATACTCACAACACAACCAGAAATTTAAACACACTTCAGATACTGACAACACAACCAATACAGAATTGCACTGCAAAAACTTGCAAAACAACTAAATACAGAAACGCACTTCAAATACTCACAACACAATCAAACACAGAAACACACTGCAAATACTCATGTGACAAAATACAAGAAAGCACTGCAAATACTCACAACACAGCTAAATACAGAAATGTGCTGCAAATACTCACAACACAACCAAATACAGAAACTCTTCAGACACTCACAACACAACCAAATACAGAAACACACTGCAAATACTCATGTGAAAAAATACTATAAAGCACTGTGAATACTCACAACACAACCAAATACAAAAACGTACTGCAAATAATCGCAACACAACCAAATACAAAAACGCACAGCAAATAATCGCAACACAACCAAATACAAAAACGTACTGCAAATACTCACAATGTGACAACACAACCAAATATAGAAAAGTGCTACAAATACTCGCAACACAACCAAATACAGAAATGCGCTGTGTTTCTTAATGTGCAGTGTATTTCTGTTTGTGGTTGTTTTATGAGTATCTGAAGCACATTTCTGTTTTTGCAGTATGTTACTGTATTTGGTTGTGTTGCGAGTATTTGCAGCACGTTTTTTTTTATTTGCGGGTGCTTTTTCTATTTGAATGGGTTTTTTTATTGGAGCATGTTGAGAACTCTCAGACACTGTAATTAAAACCATGTCTAACATGTGTTATGGGGTAACGACATGTGTTACACTTGTCATGTAGCAATAGTAGTCTGATTTTGGATTGAGAGAAAACATCAACGCTTTAAAAAAACACAAACACTCATTGCTCCAGGCAAAAACATGCAACACTGCTCCCTTCGCCCCTTCCATTTTGCACCACTCACATATTCTGCATTGAAGAATCATGTACAGTAAAAATCATATGAATATAGTACATAATTATGGTAATTTGATCATATTAACAAAGCCTTTTAATCATATTCACTATATTTAGAATACCTCATTGCTTAACCAAGAACAGTCCCTATATAAGTGCAGCAACGTACTAATTCACATGATTAAACCACTTCTGTGCAGAAGCATGTAAAAACTTCAATAAAAGCCAGAAATTGGTGCATTTACCATCAAGCACCTTTAAACAGCCCTTCAGAATAATCAAACACTAGGATCAAGTTCTCTCATTTGAAAAATACAGATATACTAGCATGCACTCGATGTGCCACTGAGCTACTTGAGGAGGTGAGGGGATTGTGGGTAAAGGATTTGTAGTGGGTTGCAAGTAGACGACAGGGGATCTACATGTCCTTCAGAAATGCATCTATGGTTACTCAGTACTAATGTTAATGTCTGTCAGCGGGGACGCCACCAAGAGCCTCTTGTGTAGAAGGAGACTTGATTGACACACGTAAGATATTTGCTTGTCAGATTATCACTCATGGGAATGAGGTGTTGGTGTTGGCTTGCACATTTATTCATGAAAAGTGCCGTAGATGTGCACAAACCGATGGTTGTTCGTGTGTTTCAGTGTGTCTAAATGTGCAACTGTAGACAGACAGATAAAATGGATCTTAAGGGTTTGAAATGTTAAAACGTGATAACTTACTTATTCTTCAGCCAGAATGTGGTTTGCATTTGTTGTCATTGTGGATTAGAAGAAATGTGTCTTGAGGCACTTCTGTGGTTCTTTAGAAAACGTGGTGCTTCAAAAAAGCTAGACTTCACTATTCCACAGCAATAAAACTTAGAACCTGTACAATGATCTGAAGCACTTCTGATGTACTGTAACATGGAGAAATATTTTATTTCTAAACAGGCATACTGCTATCTCAAGAACCCAATACAAGTTATTTTTAAAGGAATAGTTCAGAAAATTAAAACATTTACGCAAAAATAAAATAAAATAATAGGTTACCCAGAGTAAGCAAGAAGTGAAAAATAAATAGCTCAAATGCAATATATATATATATTTTTTTTTTTAAAGTGCTGTCAAATGCATACATTTAATAAATAAATTCTCCAATATATCTCTGGTGTTCCACAGAAGACAGTTTGGATCAACGTGATGGTGTGTAAATGATAACAGAAATCTAATTTCTGGTGAATTATTCCCTTAGGACTATAATTGTGCTAAATCTCTAATATTTCTCCATGTAATCGCAGACTTTATAACTGCATTTATAATCATATTTCATAGTTTCATAATCCAGATGACTTAGTAGCAGATCTTTATTAGATACATGTATCATTTGATTGCGTGGGTGCTTTGGCATTCTATTAATTAGCTATTTATTAGTCATGTTAGATGCATTGACTTTGATATTAAAATAAAATTTGTTTTATATTTACACATATACTCACAGTTCTATGGCCTTGTTCCACATGATGACATATCCAGACAAAATGAAGGATTCGATGTTCACTATGTGTGTATTTCCACGCTCTGTCCCAACGTAAAGCCATTTACTTTGAAACGGAAGGTGACAAAACGTGATCCTAAAAGAGAGATGAAAAAAGAAGTTAAAAAAACTTCACAGAATGTGTCAGCATCATATTAAAGTATGCAATTAATACCACACTATATAGAACTAGCAAGCCAATAATGACCATTCTAAGTATTACACTTCACAGTTTTTTTTTCGTATGCATATCATATTTTGTCCAATTAAACAGCAGTCTCCATTTTCTTCAGAAAGCTGCAGATGTAATTACAAAACCCCATAAGAATGTGAACTGTACATATATTCATTACCAAAATTAGTTAGACAGTTAACTGTGCAAAAAGCTAAACAAGAGCCAAATTATGTATGCATACGTTTAAAGTTCTGCTCAAATTCAAACATTTTTCAACATGTCCTTGCTCATATTTTGAACTAGGTTTGAACTGTTAATTAAAATCTGAATTACAATATTGCCTTGTGTGATTATTAAACTGGAAAAAGGCTTCAAATGATTGAAATAAATATATGGTCTGCATGCAGTGTGGGCTTCAAAGTGAAGGGGCGGTGCTGTGTTTTGTCTCTCGACTATTACACAAGCACACATGGGCCTCATGATAGGATGTTTTCACATTCGGCTCATTTCAATGGTCTCATAGAGTGTTTGCAATACATAAATGCTGTGCACAAACTTCATCACTGCAGGTGGGCTGAGTTTGCTTCCCTTTAAATCTGTGGTGTAGCTTGCTTATAATGTGCATGTGCAAAATAGTCCAGGTAAACATTCATAGAATTCCAAACATTGTCTTTTGTTGAGAGTTACTTTTCAAACCTGACAAAGACACATCTCTATCTCAGACAGGTTTGTAAAGTAACTTTTCACACCATAAAATACCATGCAAACATCAAAATTGCTTATTATTTCTGTGGAAACTGTAAATGTTTTTCAGGATTGTCCGATGTTTAGAGCATTCTAAGCGTTTAGATGAGTAAAAAAATAAAACGCTGAAAAAAAGATGTGAAGAAAATACTTATGACCTATCGTTTCACTAGACAAGACCCTTATTTCTCAGCTGGGATCGTGTAGAGCCCTTTGAAGCTGCACTGAAACAGCAAATTGGACCTTTAACCTGTTGATCTTTATTGAAGTCTGATATATAGAGAAAAATCCTGCAATGTTTTCCTCAAAAACCTTCATTATTTTCAAATAAGGAAAAAGACATGAACATCTTGGATGACATAGGGTAAGTAAATTATCAGAAATCTTTATTCTGGAAGTGAACTAATCCTTTAAGGCCAGTTCATCATCCTCCTTACAAAATATGCAAAACTTAAAATCAAACAGTTGTTGGTTTATTTAGCACATATTTACATAGATCAAAATTAAAAACCACAATTTATTTTAAATGGATTGCTGGGTCTTGTAGGTCAGTGATAACACAGCCTTATGTTCAGTAAAATGGAAAGAATTCATTGACATCTAAAATACATTTTTTATCTTACATTATCTTCATGTGGGTGTTTCTGTCAGCAAACATTGATAAACAATAATTGTAAATAATATGCTTATTTAATCACAAAACAAATTGGATTAATTGCCTATTTTTAATAGTCCAAATCTTGCAGTCTAATTTCTTGCAGTCATTCTTGTTCAGAGGCAGTGATTCATAGCTCTCTGTTTCTTTAGCAGTTGGAAGTAACACTTATCACACTTGTTCATGGTGTTGCCTGGTTTGGCTCCGCTCTAGGGCTCATGCCAGTCAAACGTCAGCCCCTCTTGGGTACACTTGTGTGTATTTTGGGATACAGCAATTAATTGGAACACGATTACCTCAAGACAAACTAGAGCTAATGAGAGATGAATGAGATGAGAGGAGACACTGGCTCTTAGATTTTTACATATGTTTCCCATTCTTGATGATGCAATTTAGACCATTCAGCTCTGTTTTCTCTACTCCCGTAAACCACACATAAAACGATCCCCCCATGCTGGTGTGTTTACATGTGTTTTCATAGCACGCTGCTGTCTCCAGTGTCATCAAAAGGTTAAAAGAAAAGAGTAAGATTATATTTGCCTGATGCTCACTACGTTAATTGCGAAATAATTACAAAATTAGGCAGACTATTAGCACTCTGATTTATCTCTGCTACTGTCACAACAGAAACTCTCCAGGGAATGGCATCTAATAACACGCCACCTATTTCTACACATGTAAACAGTGTTTAGCATTAAAAATGAAGTGAGCACTGCTTATGCTTAATGCTAAACATTGCTTTTTATGGCTCTCTAACATCAACGTCTGGCTTAACCAGTGCTGTGAGTTTGGGGCAAGACTGAAGGTTCGGAAAAATCCTTATTTTTTTGAAAATGATGAGCATAATGGGAAAAAATACGCATGGGAACTGTTGCAAGCCAGATTCAAATATCATCTACAGCTAATTGTGACGCATGCAACACACAAAACTTCTTGATAGCATGAAGTATCTGGTGAGTAATTATGAAAATGATAAACAAACTATCACATATCCAGAGTCTGTTTGAGATTTCATGCTGAAATCCATCCAGTGGCATCATAAATCATCCTTATAAGCAGGTTAACTAGAAAATAAAGACCAGCACACGGTAATTCACTGCTGTCCACACTCATTACATCTCTCTCTGTTTTTCTCCCCTCACGCCCCTGGGGTCCTCAGACAGTCGGGGTGATTGGAAATGAAGGTTGTGAGACGCTGGACAGACAGCTAAACTTGTCAGGGTTAGAATGCTAATGGAGCACCTGGCCATGCTAATATGCGGTTTTCGGTTTCTGACTGCAAACACATGGGAAACCCAGATTAGAAGATGACTATCATGGTGATAATGGCATTCAGGGAGCAACTGTTCCAAAATGCTCTTTTGTTGGCTGGTGGACAACTAATTTAACCTGTTGTATCCCTCTGAGAAAGCCAAGGTCAAAACCACACAGGCCAAAAAAAAAGATGTGAATGTGTCTGATTGGACAAAAAAAACAATCCAAATTTTGGCATCAGTAAGTAAGTCAAAAGTTTACATACACCTTGCAGAATCTCCAAAATGTTAATTTACCAAAATAATATCATACAAAATGCATGTTATTTTTTATTTAGTACTGAATTTCACATAAAAGACATTTACATATAGCTAGTCCACAAGAGAAAGTAATAGTTGAATTTATAAAAAGACACAGTTCAAAAGTTTACATACACTTGATTCTTAGTATTGTGTTGTTACCTGAATGATCCATGGCTGTGC
The DNA here is from genome assembly GCA_033026305.1 of Cirrhinus molitorella. Taxonomy (NCBI): domain Eukaryota; kingdom Metazoa; phylum Chordata; class Actinopteri; order Cypriniformes; family Cyprinidae; genus Cirrhinus; species Cirrhinus molitorella. Next base: position 20,964,137 of record CM065122.1, on the reverse strand, counting down.
GTGTAGATATAATTTTTTTATGATAATGATATATATATATAGTTGTTCATGAGTGCTTTGTTGGTCCTGAACAGTTAAACTGCCCGCTGTTCTTCGGAAAAGTCCTTCAGCTCCGACAAATTCTTTGGTTTTTCAGCATTTTTGTCAATGACTGTATTACTTTGAGATCCATCTGTTCACACTGAGGACAACTGAGGGACTCATATGCAACTATTACAGAAGGTTCAAACGCTCACTGATGCTCCAGAAGGAAACACGGGGGTGTAAACTTTTGAACAGAATGAAGATGTGTACATTTCTCTTATTTTGCCTAAATATCATATATTTTTTTTTCCATTTAGTACTGTCCTTCAGAAGCTACAGAAGATACTTACATGTTCCCCAGAAGACTAAACAAGTTAAATTTACTCTGATCTTTAAATTCAAAAAGCTTTCACTCCCCGGCTTTTAATGCATCACGTTTCCTTCTGAAGCACCAGAGAACATTTAAACCTTCTGTCACAGTTGCATATGTGAGTCCCTCAGTTGTTCTGTAATGTGTATGTAAGCATAAATGTAAATCAGTAACACTTTACTTAAAGCCTATATGTATAATGCATTATAAAAGTAGTTTTAATGCATTAATTATGCACCTTATAATGCATTGTATTCTCATGAATAATTGTAATAACACTTGTCAATTCATTGTTACACTATGTATTTTAAATTCAGTTACAATTATTTACGACAATATAATGTATTACAGCACACATTATGAATAATTATAATGCAGTATGAATAATTATAATGCAATACCCTTTAATAACCCTTTATAATGTATTATACATAAGGGCTTTAAGTGTTACCAAAAATTATTTTGGTAAACACCCCCAAAAAAGTGTTATATATTTCAAAAAGCACCCCTGAATGACACCAAGCTTGCACATATTTGGTTCTGTATATTTTGGGCCAAGCATGCCTAGGATACAAACATCAAATGAATTGATCAGCTAAAACAGAACGTCACAGGACTATGCAGTTCTGTTGTGCGATGAAAGCGTCTTGTATTTTTGTGACAGACAGGCATGCTGAGTGTCTTGAATCAGTCTTATAGCCCCCCTGAGTCTCTCTCCTGACCCTGCTGAGCTGAAAATCTCTGTCATCTGACACAGCCGTGCACGAAAGTATGCACCCAACCGTGTTCACACACACACTCAGACAGGCACCTACTGATCTGAGAAAACATTTCTCATTGCATGTGAATTTGCATAATTTTAATAAAGCCAAATATAAAACACTTCAGGGTCAAAGCACACACACACACACACACACACACACACACACAAGATAGAAGAAATCTCTGTCAATGTGTGTGAAACTGTCACGGTGGGAGAAACCATGACTTTATTTGTTTGTTCCAGACGGTCTGATGAGGTGATGAACACAATCATCAGTTATTACGGACGGGAACAAAGCTCATTAGCCGTACCCAGAAAACACAGTGTACAAAAATCTCTATCACACACCACCTCATACCATTATTCCTAAGCTTTCAGGCTTTAGATGAGTACGAACCAAAACTTCAACAACCATTTTAATGTTATACGTTTAAGTTCTGTTGCACAATATGCTCTATGACACTCATTAATCAGGCTTCTCAGTGTGATACCAATCTAATGCTTGTGTCCCATGTGGCTGATGTGATTTCTGAATATTATAATCGATCATAAAGACTTCACAGTGTGAAAATGTGTCAAAAAACAACAATGGTCAAATATAGACTACCATTTGAAATCTTGGGATTGGTAAGATTTCACTCCAATCGAAATTTAATTTGAATCGAACTCAGCTGGATCAACTGAGGTGTTTACATGAAGGCTTTTTAATATGATTAAACCATCAGTCTAATTAGTAATGGATCATTTGCTTGCATGTAAACATAATTTTTAGCTTCTGGTCTACTAAATAACCAAATGCATAAATGCATGTGTACAAATACATGCCTGGTCATATTGATTTTATATAGAGGTAGACAGGTACAGGAAAATATAGAACTAGCTGAAAACATTGCTAGTTTAATGCTAAATACTGCCCCAGGCATTACAGTGTAAATGCATTAGCATATTAGAAAGCAGTTACAGATTGGCTACATATCAATATACAGCACATTAGACTGAAAAAAAATCATTCACTTGATGTTATGAGGATGCTAATGCATATGGGAGTGCACAGTTTAACACAAATATGCACAGACAACACACTGAAGCTTAGTTTGGCATCTTCTGGACTTATGTGAGCTGCAAAATGTCACAGAGCATTTTGTCATTTAGCTGTTTTGCCTCAAGGATTCTTGTGCCAAAACACTCATCATTTTCTTTTCTCATGACCGATTTCTCACCCTCTCTTTGACCCTGACAATTAAACAGATTTTTTTTGCTGTTGTGCATTTACAACTTTAAAATAAACATTCTCTTTAAAAAATTTTTAAAAAGGACATATGAAAATCTGACTTTTTCTGTGTTTAAGTGTTATAATCGGATCACCGGTTGTAACGATTGATCCACTGGAGGCAAGTTGAAGATGAACCCAAGTGCAGTTTATTGAAACAAATCTGAAGTAATCCAAAGTGCAAACATAATCCAAACAGTGACAAGACTTGACTTGACTTGAACAAACTTAACATAAACAGACTTGATTTGGCATGAGTAGACTAGGCAAGGACAGACTTGGCTATGAAACAGACTTGACTTGAAACAGACTCACCAACAGTAGGCAACAACATCAATACACAACCAGAGACAATGGCTACATGAGGGCTACTTATAGTAAACAAAGAGGGTAACGTAACACAAACCAACCAATGAGAAACAAGAAACATGGCCGTAGCAACCAATGAAGAAACAGAACAGAGAACCACATGGCAAGATATGAACCAATCAGGGCATGACACATACACTAGGCAGGATAACATGAGGAAAGGAAAGCAAGACACCTACAACATGAATCAAACTACAAAATAAAAGACACGAAAACAAGAACATAAAACCCAAAACACCACCTTACACCAGTGCATTTGCCTGGAAAACTTGAAAAAGGACAACCCAGTAAAGCCTTTCTCTGAAAGCATATGATGCGATCTGGGAAAACCCAATACATGGTGAAATTTTACCTTTTTTAGGTTTTGATACCATATGAAAGCTGGGTTCAAGCCCTTTCCAAAACCAAAATAAAAAAAAGTTTTTATGAAAACCTAATTTTTACAAAAAATTGACATTCAACCTATTTTTCAAATTTCCTGAAAACATCGACATCCGACAGTTTTTCCCAGATTGCATCACATATGAAAAAACAAGCCGCTCTCATTTCGCCCCCCTAATGACGTAGGAAGGGGATCTTATTGTAATATTACCGCCCCTTAATCTGCATGTTTTCACCCACCCATTTTGTTTTTGTGATTTCTTTTCCAGCTGTTTACCTTCACAGACATAACCGACTGCTTTTTTATAACTTATGTGTTTTTGAACATAAACTTTTGTTTAAGTGCAATGAGACATGAAAGAACTTAAAGCGCATGATTTCAGCACGATAGACATGAAAATCTAAACCAAACCAAACCAATGTTTTTTGTCAGAGTATCTGAGATCCACGCTGTAAAGGCACAGCCCTATACTGAAAAAGGGGGCAGGAAACAGCAGCTCATTTGCATTTAAAGAGACATGCACCAAAACAGCGTGTTTCTGCTTCAATTCCAAAATAGGCATTTTCAAAATGATTTAATAAATTACCTGTGGGGTATTTTGAGCTGAAACTTCACATTCTGGAGACACCTGAGACTTAAAAGGTGCCCTTTAACAACTTTGTCCTGCACTCTCACACATAGTTCATTGCATTGTGACTGAGTTACAAAACAACTCATGCTAAAATGTGACTGTTAAAATCAGACTAAATTGTCATGTTGCTAGAATGCTAAAGAATCATCCTGAGCAGATCAATCTACTATCAAATTCATTTCACTTAAGGGTAAATTAAAAACTTACTCTTTCTTTCCTTTTCCACAGCAATCAATGCAGTGCTAAGAAACCACATTTGGACAAGGTCCTCTTACACATTGAGTGATTAGGTGGTGAAGGAATCAACAACAAAAAAATAAAGAAAGGTTGTTCATGACTTTCTCTTCAAATCACTCAAGGTCTCTCTGTTTGTACAGAACACATCAGTATCTCTATTAAAACTTCCTGAAAGGTTTCTATACTTCTATACAACTCCAAGAGGACATTACCTATAACGCAACTGTCACAGCTCTGAATGAGAGTGACATTTATTAGAGCTGACCCTGACTCATTCAACAAGGGAAATAAAGTAACAAAAGCCGCATTAGTCATACCTAGTGGGTCAGTTTCCATTGCGTTAATAGTGCACAGTTTGAGAAGATGGGGAAGAGTCGTCATAAGAAAATTAAATGAGAGCTTAAAATACTGAGTTATGGTCAGTGTTTAAAGATCCTATTAAATGTTTAACAAATTAAATTTTCTATTTCAGTGTCGACATCACTGCAGCTAAAATAGGTTAGTACCTTTAAAGCTGGTACGAACTGTTTCAAAAAACACCTACATATGGACACAATTTAAACTTTAGCTTATTTACTTGCTTGTTTATATTCAGCAGTTATTCCAGGTCCTCGACCCTGATTGGTTGAGGTGTGTGATATTCTAGTGATATCGGAACTCCAACCGTTTCATTGTTTGTATCACTCGGCTTGTGGCTTTTCTCACAGCGAGTGTCCTGGCGGACGCCCAAATCTACTATCATTTTATAAATAATATGTTGTTTTTGTGTCATGGAATGAGGTTTTATAATTTTTTAGGCGAGAATGTAACTGTTTAGACTTCAAATATCCAGTTTGTTATAAAAGATAACATCTATTTGACAATTAGCTTGTTTTCAGAGCCTTCGGCCTCATGTGTTCATGTACAGACATATCACACTGCTACGAGTGTTACTCATATAACATAAAAAAAATGCTAATGCAGGGTAGGGTTTTTTTTAATGATGGATACTGTATGCCCATTGTATTTTTTTTTTAGAAGAAAATCCACACTGCTTGTGCAGAAACAAACCAGAAGAGAAAAGACAGGAGCTGCAATATTTTAAAATATTGAAGCTTGGCTTCACTCTACATCCTTGAGCTATGTGAGTTTACTTTTTCACATATTCATTCTGACCAAGGCTCTGCAGCCTTGGGCAGTCAGCAACTTCTCATCAAATTGAAATATTGAGATGGATTCTCACTTTCAATGTAAAATTAAATAAAGAAAAATCATTTTTTATGAAAACCTTGGTAAGTTCATTTTTAACTTGATATATATTAAGTGGGCTCTGAACATGTCTGTACACAAGTTTGTGCACATGCTTATGAATTCTTGAAAAATAGCATACATAGTTGTGTATTGTGTATAAGCTTTACTCACCGTTCTCTGTTAAATTTGAGAGAGTGTAGGATAGCCGGACGCCGCTGTCGCAAGTTCCAGAGATGCAGAGTGTCGTCCGCACAAGCTGTGACCAGCGCCCCCTATAAACACATAAGAGTAACAACAACACTTAACCCATGCAATGAGATGGTACAGTTGAGGTCAAAAGTTTACATTCCCCTTTCAGAATCTGCAAAATGTAATTTTACCAAAATAAGAGGGATCAAAATGCATGTTATGGTTTATTTAGTACTGACCTAAATAAGATATTTCAATAAAATACGTTTACATATAGTCCACAAGAGAAAATAATAGTTTATTATAATTTAAAAAATGACCCCATTCAAAAGTTTACATGCCTTTGATTCTTAATACTGTGTTCTTACCTGAAAGTTTCACATCTGTGTTTTTTTGTTTAGTGATAGTTGTTCATGAGTGCCTTGTTTGTCTTGAACAGTTAAACTGCCTGCTGCTCTTCAGAAAATGTAAAACTTTTGAACAGATTGAAGATGATTTTGTACATTTTTTTTAGTACTGCCCTTCAGAGGCTACAGAAGATAGTTGCATGTTTCCCAGAAAACAAAATAAGTTAAATCTACTCTGATCTTCAAATTGAAAAGTTTTCACTCCCTGGCTTAATGCATGTCTTTTTCTTCTGAAGCATCAGTGAGCTTTTGGACCTTTTGTTGCATACGAGTCTCTCAGTTGTCCTCAGTATGAAAAGATGGATCTCACAATCATACAGTCATTGTTGGTTCAAATACACAAAAATGCTGGAAAACCAAGGACCTGAAGGATTTTTCTGAAGAACAGCAGGCAGTTTAACTGTTCAGGACAAACAAGGGACTCATGAACACTAAACAAAAAGCACAGCTGTGGATCTTTCAGGTAACAACACAGTATTAAGAATCAAGGGGTTGTAAACTTTTGAACAGGGTCATTTTTATAAATTCAGCTATTATTTTCTCTTGTGGACTATATGTAAATGTCTTTTATCTGAAATATTTTATTCAGGTCAGTACTAAACAATAACATGCATTTTGTATGATTATTTTGTGTAATGTAAAATAATTAACATTTTGCAGATTCTGAAAGGGGGGTGTAAACTTTTGACCTCAACTGTACAACTTCACACCATATCAACATTCGCTAACAAAGAAAGTTACATACATTTGTGGCACTTGTGTTTTGTTTTTGTTTTTTCTCTCATCAGCAGCACAGCTCGAAGCATAAGCCATTGTGCTTCTTCGTGTAAGTTTTCTATTTGTGACCTAAAATCAAGCATTTTATATACTATGTACATAATAACACTCTTGGAATTGAATTGCTTGTATGTAAAGTTTAAAATGTGTTTTCGTTTCCACTTTAATGTCCTAAAATTCACTTTCTATGATGGAAAAAATGATGCAGTATACAATGCATCTTCCAGGTCACAAATGAAATAAGAATTTACTCATATAGTTGCTAGGAAATGATCAACCTTAATTTATTCTGTCACATCGATATGTTTCAGTCGGTATAACTTTGCTGTTTTCTCATGCATTTCATGCATATTTCATGATATTAAAGTCTCCCTGGATAGAGACTGAAACAGTCTGAAGAGAGAGAATTGCCACAAGTAATGCTGTGCTCTATGTATTACAAGACTCAGGATGGTGTTCATGGTTAATGGAGGACAGAACGAGGGGAGAGAGCAAAAAGTGATGAAAGTGTCGAAAAGTGTGAGTGTGAAAAATCTCCTTTCCACCGTGCCTGACACTGTCAGTATGACAAAGGTCTTTCTGACCTATTTTATTTGGAAGCCCTATATAATTTTGTCCTATATAATCTTGAAGCCCGTATCTAATTTTCTTTTCAAATGCTGGCCGCAATGTTCAGGAAGCAAATAATACAGGACAAACCTGGAAAAATGAGTGACATTTCGTGTCATGGATGAGAATATGTCAGCATTAATCTGAACTCGTTTTGTCAAATCACTGCCTAAATTGATGGTGATCATGGGCCGGTAGGAAGTCTATAAACAGTTTATCTTCTTCATGACTTGTGGTTTTGTCTCCATCTTTGTTCTTTCTCAGCGCATCGAATCCAGATCCATCAGTCAGGTGACTGACAACTGTGTTTCCATGGAGATGCTGTTTAGGTAAACACAGATTGCACCAGCACACCAAAGGACAACGGCAGAGAAAAACAGATGCCAAGAGGGAATTTTAGTTGTGCCATGTCGAAGTCAATGTAAATTCCCATTCGCGGCCCTTTAAAATTCTGTAACATGATATTTTCCAAGTGAAATGAGAAATTCAACAAGAAAATAAAAGACTGGGTTTATGGTAAAAAGTGAGTGTTGCACACCAAAATAAAACAAAATCAAATATAAATATGAGATTAAAGAATATAAATGTGAGAAGAAGTACTAAAATTTCTAAAGCTATAACTGAAATAAAGCTAAATATAAATAGATAAAAATAAATAAAAAGGACTAAAGCACATACAATTACTAAAACGTATAGAATTTTAATATATACTACAATAGTATATTAATAATACTAATACAGCACAATTTTGTCTGCATGGCCTAAGTGATGTCAGTAGGAAAGGAAAAAAGACAAACACATTTTTCCTTTGACTTATCACACAGTGATGGATCACATTCACAATTAGACCAGGGACATGCATTTAGAAGAGTAAATAGGGTTATTTTGATTTTATGTATGCTTTAAAATGGAGAAAAGTTGTGAAAATTACATTAGAACACTAATGAAATTAGTGTTGCTATCCACTATGACTGGTGTGGGACCGGTGTGGGATGCACTGTAACCATCTGGTTAGTGAGGCACCATCCCTTGTGATGAAGAATGTTATTTACAGCAATAATTCAGTGTTGTTAATAAAATCAATATGAATGAAAACTGAACCCCTGAAGTGTAATATCTGAATAATGCACCTCAGGATAAAATGTCAACAGTGTGTGCGCACAATATTTGTCCAATCAATTCCTACAGTCTCATGTCTCACTAAATGAGCTGATTTTCAGGGTCTGGTATAACATCTGCGGCTTATTGTGAACAATTCATCAGAGCATGATATTCCGAAGAAAAACAAATGTTTGTCTTTGTCATTTTTAATCAAAATGCAATGTTCTTTTCATCTGAAGCAACTTTCCTTTTCAGCTGAATCATCACCTATAGGCAAAACGATGTTAAAGGGATAGTTCACCCAAAAGTGAAAATTCTGTCATTAATTACTCACCCTCATGCTGTTCCAAACCCGTAAGACCTTTGTTCATCTTCGGAACACAAATTAAGATATTTTTGATGAAATCCGAGAGCTTTCTGACTCTGCATAGACATCAACGCAACTACCACATTCAGGCTCAGAAAGGTAGTAAGAACATTGTTAAAATAGTCTATGAGACATCCGTGGTTCAAACTAAATTTTATAGAATTTAAATTTTATCTGCATCAGTCTCAGTCTTTCACATGTGTCAGTGTGAACGTGCTGAAGACTAATCCGGAAGAAAAGAAACTCTTGAATAAAGTTATATATTTTCTTTTGATGTCCTTACTATCTTTCCGCTGTTTATGCAGGGTCAGAAAGCTCTCGGATTCCATCAAAAATATCTTAATTGGTGTTCCAAAGATGAACGAAGGTCTTGGGTTTGGAATGACATGAGGGTGAGTAATACATTTTTAGTTGAACTAATCGTTTAAGCAATAGCCAAATAGCAATTTATGCATCATTTTTGGCTACTAATTCAGGTACGTTTTTAAACTCTCATCACTAGTTAACAGTACACTATTATTAATGTTTGTTAATATTCATTTAAAATTTAAATGAACACTTTGGGATGCTGTAGGGTGAACTTGACCTTTAACCTGCGCATCTTCACCATCCTCTCAGTTCTCAGCAGGTAAGAAGCTCAAATAAATCTGGCCTGATTCCTGAGGCAAAGATTTCATCATCTTCACAGCTCAGATTCAGGTCTGGCTCCACTTTTCGCCAACCGACGAATTCCCGACGGATGAAAAACTTGCCCTAAATGTTTTCACGTTGAATATTCTTCTTTACTCTGAAAAGCATCCCATTACCAAAGTAAAATGGCTTGCAAATGCCATTTTCTATTGACTTCAGTTGTGTTTATATGGGCTGATGGAAAAGAGACAGAAATAGATGGAGATAGTGGAGAGCGTACCTAAATTGCTGTAATCCAAAATGGCCACCATGGCAACTCTCCCACTTTCCCTCTTTTGTTAGCACACTAACTTCTCGTTATTCATGAGATGATGTAGCGTGTGTGCATAAGAGCGAGACAGAGAGGCTGAGAAACATTCAGCACTTGACACGTCTGATGGGAAGTAATGACTGACTGCATTAACACCACAGGGCTGAGAGGAAAGGCGGCTCTTGACCTAAACAGAGCTGAGCGTGCATTTACACTCACACATGCCGTCTATCCTAAAATACAGATTAAAACACACACATATGCACTCTGCCCTCCTACGTGCTTTCTACATATGCTGTGTACATAAGAATGTGCTGTAATATATGTGTGCCTGCAAGTGTGGGTGTTCGGTACCTCGTTGATGAGAAACTGCAGTTGGAGAACTGCCGCCCCACTCTCATGCTGGCAATGACAGTCCACTCCTGGCCCTCCCAGACTGATGACATCAAAGAGTTAAGGAATAGAGACTTCAAGGTTGAACTTTCAACACTTTCCATACAGCAATAAAAACTGGATTAAACAGATAGATAGCATAGCGACCCAAGTAAAAACTGTCTGAAGGACTATGCATGAAGTTTGAAAGCTCTAAAAAAAAAACTCAAACCTAGTTTGTTGTGTATGTGTAACAGAAAAAAGAAAGAGAGTAGAGAGAGAGAGACAGCAAATCTGTGCCACAGGCTAATGGACTCACACATTAACATCTTTGACTTCAAAATCAGCTCGTCACACTGTTTTAAACAGATCTTCCTGTAGGAATGTGCTTAATGATTTATCTCAATTGTCCACACACACACACATACACACACACATAATGATCAATCACAAGACAGTGGGAAAAGGAAGATCATGGTGCCATCATTTGTCTGTCCTCTTATCTAAACGTGTGTACACACAGCTGTGCCCGATCACTTCAAAAGACAGTAAAATACAGGTAATAACAAAGGATAAAAGGCTTTCATGACAGAAACAAGGTCAAACTCATCCAGCATCATTCAGACCACATATAGAAGTGGTTTATATCAATATCCACCTATATAGTGTATATACTGTATATTCATCAAAGAAACCTGAAATAAAAATGTAGGACAGTTTCCACATAATAAACTGCTCTTAACATTGGAAATACAAATAAAAACTTCTTGAGCACTAAATTAGCAAATCATAATGATTTCTGATGGATCATGTGACACTGAAGACTGGAGTAATGGCGGCTGAAAATTTAGCTTTGCTATCACACAAATAAATGTAATTTTAATATATATTCAAACAGAAAAGTGTTTTTAAAATGTAAGACATTTACAATTTTATAGTTTTTACTGTATTTTTGGTCAAATAAATCAGATATAAATCCAGACTTGGTAAGCATTAGAGACTTCTTTTAAAAAATCTTACCGACCCCAACCTTTTGAACAATAGTGTGTATATATGCAGTATCTCACAAAAGTGACTACACCCCTCACCATGTCAGCAACCATTTCAGTATATCTTATAGAAATGAAAATAGTTCTATAATAGAAATGAAACTTTGACATATTTTACAGTAGTCAATCTGCAGCTTGTATAGAAGTATAGATTTACTGTCCCCTAAAAATTACTCAACATACAGCCATTATTGTCAGAAAAGCTAGTAACAAAATTGAGTACACCCTAAGTGTTAAATCATCTTCACAGGTTGTTACTGGGATCATCTTCCACTCCTCTATAATGACATCATGGAGCTGCTGGATATTAGACACATGGTGCTTCTCCACCTTTCACTTGAGGATGCCCCACATGTGCCTAATAGGGTTTAGAGACATACTTGGCCACCCCATCACCTTCACTTTCAGCATGGCAGTTGTCATCTTGGTGGTGTGCTTGGGATCATGTTGGAAAACTGCCATTCGGCCTTGTTTCTGGAGGGAAGGCATCATGTTCTGATTCAGAATAATCATAATAGAACGCATGTTTCCCTCAATGAACTGGAGCTTCACAGTACCAGCAGCACTTATGCAGCCACAGACCATCATGCTACCACCACCATGCTTGACTGTAGGCAAGACACAATTTTTTGGTACTCCTCACCAGGGCATCGCCACACATGCAGGACACCATTTGAGCCACCATCTTAGTCTCATCAGACCACAGGACATGGTTCCAGTAATTCATGCTCTTGGACAGGTTGTCTTCAGCAAACTGTTTTCTGGGCTTTCTTGTGAGCCAGCTTCAGAAGAGGCATTCTGGGATAGCGACAATGCAAACTGACTTGTTGCAGTGTGTGGCGTATGGTCTGAGCACTGACAAGCTGACCTTATACTTCTGCAACCTTTAAAGCAATGCTGGCAGCACTCATGCATCTGTTTTTTGAAGCCAGATTCTGCACAGAAGGAGTACTCAGCTTTGTTGATTGACCCTTGCAAGGCCTGTTCTGAATGGATTCCTCTTTGGAAAACCTCTGTATGACCCTGACCACTGTGGTGTAACTCGGTTTTTAGGGTGTTACTGAACCTCTAATAGTCTTGGCTATCTTTGTGGAGAGCAACAATTCTAATTATCAAATGCCACGAGGTGCCAGGTTGAACATCCAGTGGTCAGTATGAGAGAATTGTACTTAAAGCACCAAATTTTAACTGCTCTAATACAAGATACACAACTTTGTATGGTCCTGTCAAGCAGACAAAAACATGATGAATAGGACATGTGGCTTTGCATGGCTAAACGACATACTGCTATCACTTAGGGTGTACTCACTTTTGTTGCCAGCTATTTTGACAATAATGCTGTATGTTGAGTTATTTTCAAAGGACAGTAAATCTATACTGCTATACAAGCTGCACATTGACTATTCTAAAATACACCTAAGTTTCATTTTTATAGTATTGTCCCTTGAGAAGATCCTAAAATGGTTGCTGAAATGTTGCTCTTATGATAACCCACAAGACTTATTACAGGCCTACACCTAAAACACAAATGTGACCCGGGACCACAAAACCAGTTGTAAGGGTAAACTTTTTGAAATTGAGTTTTATACATCATCTAACAAAGAAAAATTATCTTTCCATTGATGTATGGTTTGTTAGGATAGGAAATTTTTGTCCAGGATACAGCTATTTGAAGATCTGGAATCTGAGGGCGCAAAACATCTAAATACTCAGAAAATTGCCTTTAAAGTTGGCCAAATAAAGACCTTAGTCGTGCGTATTACTAACCAAAAATCCATTTTGATATATTTACGGTAGGAAATTGACCATTTTGACCCATAAAATGTATTTTTGGGTACTGCTACAAATATACAAGTGCTATTTAAGACTGGTTTTGTGGTCCAGGGTCACAAATATGAATGCAAAGATACAGTCTAGGTGACAACAAACTGGCTTTCAGTTAACAAGCTTTTACATTAAATTATTTTAAAATAAATGCCTGCCAAATGCATAAATGTAAAAACTCCCAGGCTAAAAAACTGGCAGGTTATACAAATGTTACAATACTAACTTCTTTTCAGCCGTACAAACTCTCTCCAAAACACCCTTGTCCAGAGACATGTCAATGTACCTGAACATGCAATATGATTGACAGGCAGTGAAGCGCCTTCAGGTTTTCCTACTTTTTTTTTTAAGGCTGTCACAGAGACAGGTGTGATTTCTCAGCACTATCTAATAAATTTCAGTGATATCTGTCAGGTAGCAGGGTCATTTAATGCATGCTACACAGCAGCTTTAAACAATAGGATCCCAAGTCCATTAAACACAACAGAGCAATCAAACAGTCAACCCTGCACTTTTTATTTGCCTGTCTGTCCTGGCTGCTGCTCACCCGATCACACAATCAAAAGTTCAAACTGCACACTGAAGGAAAAAGACAGAACGTTCTAGAATAAACCCCTACAATCAATAATAAAACATTAAGTGATTTTACAACAACTGTGGTTACTGATGATGGACGTTTAGGAAAGGCAAGTGTGTAAGTGAGTGTATGTGTTTTGAGGGGGATCAGTCATAGGTCTAATTGTTCTGCATGCTTGATTGGCTCTTAATTGCGCTTAGTTAAATTGTGTTGACAAACATGGGCGTTCATCCTACATGTTCAGAAATCAAGATGTTCACCAGTGCCTGGGATGGAAATCACCACTGAACACACACAGACCAATGCACAGATTTGTCCAGATTAAACCATGTGCTTTATATATCGACTGCACAAATGGCTTGCTAATAAGATGAACATCCACTCGCAGATGAACCACAAACTCAACACAGCCTCTGTAAAACACCACTTTAGAATTTTTTTTCTGTGCTCCATCAAGTATTTTTAACCTTGTTTTTGAAACCTTGGTTATATTTATGTATTTGACAGATGTAGATTTTTAATGATTTGGTTGTATTTTAACAAAAATCTTGCAATTAATGCAATGCGTTAACATTAATGTCAATGTATCTCTCTGTTAGCTTTTATTTATGACTTCCATCAATTTTTTATCAGCTTACTTACTGGTAGCTTACTTACTTCTAATGTATTCCATTTAGCCTTTAACCCTACTGTATTATATCTGATGCACACATTTATTCATATAGTCTCTAAATCATCAACATGATCATTTAAGATTTTATTTATTTATTTATTTATTTATTTATTTATTTTATTTATTTATTTATCTATCTATCTATCTATCTACTGTCACATACACAACACAAACACAGGAGATGGAGTGACAATGGAGAGGTTGATTTATTGATACAGATGATGTTAGAGAACGTAAACAGATGAATAGATGGCAGGGTAAGCTTATCTGATAGTTCGTTGAGAGAAATGGCGTGAATAGTCCAAACGATGGTGAAGGCCAGCAGAGTCCAACAGTTCCAACAATGAAGAGCATAGAAAGGTCGGGAGCAAACATCAGGGGTGTGAACGGTAGAACCAACAAGTGTGTACTGAGGGAGAGCGTCTTATAAAGGGGAGGAGTGATTGGGAACAGGTGCAGATGATCAGTACTCGGGTGATTGGGATCTGGTGGGAGGTGCTTCTGAGGGAGGTGGCTGTGGTGAATGCCTGACATCTACAGTTGAAGTCAAAAGTTTACATAAAAGTTTACACAGCTTGCAGAACCTGTAAAATGTTAATTATTTTACCAAAATAAGCAGGATCATACAAAATGCATGTATTAACCTGGATAAGATATTCCACATAAAAAATGCTTACATATAGTCAAGAAATAGCTGAATTGATCAAAAATTACCCTGTTCATAAGTTTACATACATTTGATTTTAAATACTGTGTTGTTAACTGAATGATTCACAGCTGTGATCATTTTTGTTTAGGGATAGTTGTTCCTTGTTTGTCTTGAACAGTTAAACTTCAGAAAAATCCTTCAGGTCTCACAAATTCCTTTTTTTTCAGCATTTCTGTGTATTTGAACCCTTTCCAACAATGACTGTATGATTTTGAGATCAATCTTTTCACACTGAGGACAACTGAGTGGCTCATATGCAACAATTAAGGAAGTTTCAAACACTCACTGATGCTTCAGAAGGAAACATGATGCATTAAAAGCCAGGGGTGTAAACTTTTGAACAGAATGAAGATGTGTACATTTTTCTTATTTTGAATCAATGTCATATTTGTTTCATTTAGTACTGCCCTTAAGAAGCTACAGGAGATACCTACATGCTTCCCAGAAGACAAAATAAATTAAATTTACCCTGATCATCAAATTCAAAAAGTTTTCACCCCCCACTATCTACTCCTACATATACTGCTAAACTTTTTGTGTGTGCTAAAGAAAAAAAAGTCATACCGTTTTGGAAACACATGAGGGTAAATGATGATAGAACTTAAATTTTTTGAAGGCTAGAGTCAAATTATTTCTTTAGCTAGAGCCAAGGCTTTACAAGGTTCAAAACGACCACTGAGAGATTTTTTGGTTGTGAACGGGTCGTTAGATTGATGTTTCCATTGTGAAACAAGGCTGAAAAGAAAGATACATGATCGATGGAGGAAAAGGAGAAAGATGGAGTTAGGAGATGTTGAATAGAAAGTCTGGTGACTCAGACCCTTAAAAGACGGGATGGAGGAGCAGAGGTGAAACCTAGAGTGTCAGTGAGGCATGAGGTGAAAGAGAGAGATGAGTCAGAGAAAGAGAGAGACTTCAGCAGGTTTGAAGTGGTGACTCAGATTGAGTAGGAGAGAGAGATTGAACGGAAGAGTTGAAATCTAATGGTGTCCATGTCATAAAAGCAACAAACACGCACACATGTAAGCTGACGTTTCATGACTCATGCTGGATTTACGCAATTTATACTCTCATCTATAGATTTTCCCATCATTTTTCAACTTTAATTACTCTCCCATATTTTCTTACATTATTTTCACTGTTCTCAGCTTTGTCTGCTTCATTTTTTTTTACTAAAAGTTTTGTGGCTTTTAGTCAATGTCTTTTAGCTTTGTGGTCAATATGCTAGCTGTGTGTGTGTACATTTCTTATTTTTATACAATTATATTTCCCTCTATATATAATATGATTTATACAGAAAATTCTCATCACAATCATCACACAACTGTAAAGGACCCATTCACAGTGATAAAAACGCATTGTTACATTTCCTACAGAGCTACAGACTTCCTCCGCTGATATAAAGAGAAAATTATGTTTATGAACAATATGACAATTTTGCAAGCATTCACAGCAAGAGAAATGAATCAGTCAAAAGGGGTAGAATTATTGACGGAATAATTGCATGCAAGATGGCTTTGTAGAGAGGAAGAGAATCTGTCTAAACTGTTCTCTCATGAAACCTTACAGGGGAAAAAAACATCGCTAGAGAGAAGCAAAGCGCATTTCATTTGTTTTCTTTCTTTTCTGCAAACATCTCTTTCCAGTGTTGCTAATTAAAAACACTGGCATTACTGTAGCCATGCTAAATTATGGAGCAAGCTGTTTTCAGCGGGTATCCCTGAGTCAAATGTGTGAATGTCTATGAGAGAGACTTTATGACAGTCACTGTGAGTCTGATTGCGTCTGGTGACATTTCTCTAGTGCTTCTGAGAAGGATGCAGTCAGTCAGTGCTCAAACAATCAATCAAAACACAAACAAAAGAAAGCAAAATCTGAGAATTCAGAATCATGTTCTTCACTTCATCATTGCTTTAGATATGGAACATACTATGCAAGAAGAAAAATGTCCAATTTGATGAAACAGAGAGCAAATTAAGACTTCTGCTTAAGCGTCCTAAGAAAAAGGCCCCAGAAATTTCTCAGAGTTTTAAAAGACCTATGTTTAGATTCGCCAAGATAAAGTCTGCGATCAAAGTCAGAAACCTCAATATGAACTCAAACATTAAAAGACTAAATTATGTAAATTATGCTATTCACGTTCATTTTACAGCCTAGAACTCCCTTTCATGTCAACATTTTTCTCATCTTTGACTATTTTATCTCTTATAGAGAATGTTAGTAGAAATAAATGAGACAAATCAGATTGTTATTTAAATGAACATTACCTGAGAACTCCTGAGCAATAAAAGAGCAATCTCTGAGTCACAAAACTTTCCTCTGGATAATTCTATTAGCTGTGACATTGGTGGGATTGACATAGGATTATGTGAAGGGTCAGGATTAGGCTGTCAAAAATCATTTTCATATATGTGAAAAAGCTTGAGTTCTACAAGTATAAAGTATACTCAGCTTCTTTTACTCAAACTTTTTTTGTCTGTTATTTAAACAGATATAAGCCCTTTTACCTTTTGAAATTAAACATGCAGAAGAGAAAAGCCATAGGGTGTTTGTGTGTGTGTTAACATGTGATATCTCAACTCGACACTAATATAGTCATCATGGGGAAGATGATTATTGTAAATTAACACGCCATAATAGTGATATTATGCAAATTTTACCTTGCTGACTTCTCTCATATGGTTATATGTGCATGGACAGCACTTACATGTGCGTCTTGTCTTTAATTAAACTAAGCAATCATTATATTTAGTGTGTTACCATGAGAATACTGTAGTATTAGAAGAATAGTAAATTAGTAAATACCATGGCATATTAATATGTTAATCACTTGCATTTATGCTTTTGACAAATGCTTTTATTCAAAGTGACTAACATGGCATTCAGGTTATACATTAGATTATTTCACGCCTTCCTTGGGAATCAAACCCACGACTTTGGAGTTGCTAGTGCTTTGCTCTTTTGTTTGTGCTACAAAAGTGTTTGTGTGCCCGTATCTAAATGCACAAATGCATTCGGTTTCCTTCTGTTAGGATCATTTCCTATCTTTTTCCATATTGTTTCTTGTCTCATTTTTCCATCTATAAAATAGCAAAATGGGAAATATAAAAACCAATTACCATTGTTCTCCTCAGGTGATTTGAAGTCTGATCTATATCATACAAATAAAACAGATCCACTGGAATACGGCTCACTCAGCAGTTTGTTTGTTTGTCCAAACTGACAACCGCACTCAAAGATAAATCAATTCAAGTGTTTATTATTCTGTATTGATTATTGGTGAAAGGATTGTTTTTAAAAAAGGGCAAATCAAGACTGACCCTGTATCTGAATGTGCAAGCCTCTGTGCTTTCATACTCGATATCAATGACACAGTAGCCAAACAAAATACCCGGATGACACAGCATTTGCTGAGACTCTAAAATGAGCAAGCAGTCAAAATGTTTCTATCCATGAGACCACATGACCAAAGGAGCCATTCAAACAACTTTTGAAAAAGTGCACAGAACAGTGCGCTGGGCATCTCTTTTCAACTTTAAGTGCTTTAAGTATCAAGAACGTTGTTCCCTGTGATTCAGTTAATCTCATTTACCAGCACTTGAGCACATTTTGTAGTTGTTAGTGTACTACAGGTCAAAAGACAAGAAGGTGGAAGTAGTACACTGACTATACTATTCAAAGGGGTCTTTTTTAATGAAATTAAGTTTTAATTAGTTTACAGTGACAGATATGACTTTCACATGGTTAAAAAAAAAAAAAAAAAAAACTATTTAAAATAAATTGATCAAATTGATAAAATCGTTTCTACTCTTCCAAGAATCCTGAAAAAAAAAAAAACTATCATGGATTCAACCAAAATTTAAAGGGAACCCTGGGTATGAAGCCTTGTATGGCTTATTATAACTAATGTTGTCTCTTACTGAAATATGTATTAGAAAACACAAAAAAGATAAAAACAAATAAAAAAAAAATCCACATTATTTTATACATATTTTGGACTATGGGATGACATCACATAGTTGCATTGGTGTGCTACTGGTGCTAACTGTTGCTATTTTTATTTTTATTTTTATTTTAACACAACTCGGAAAATAAAATACTGATATGATGCCACATTGTATGGCTTTTGGCAGTAATTTTTAGTTAAAGAGCAACAAGAGAAGCAGTGTAAGTCTTCACTGCTTTCCTAGTGATAATAAGACTGTGGACAAAGAAAACTAATAAAACTGCGTCTTTGGTCTCTTTACTTCAGGCCTGATGCCTTTGAGGCTTTTAGTTGAAAGAGCTACTGAAAGAGCTTACAAAAAGCAGAGACAAGAAACGCTAGATGCCATCCTGGCAGGATGTAAACATGTCGACGCTTGTCATGATGTTACAGCTGTAGGAGTTCCTACACACTGTACAAGTTTCTCAGTGCGGATTTCATTCAATATCCAGGGTGTATTCTTGTGGGAAAAAAAAAAAAAATGATGGCAATTAAACTCTTTCAGTAGCTTTGGTTATCATATCAGTATGTATGTATTTTATTTTCTGAGTTGTGTTGCAGTAAAAATAACAACAGAGAGTGCAACCATTTCACGTCATCAAAATAATGGTCAAAATATATATAAAATTATGTTGATTTTTTAAATAACATATCTCTTTCATGAGTTTTCTACTACATACAGTATTTCAGTAGTTCAGTCAACTTGAAATGTTACGTTTTAATAAGTTACAACTTAGCTATTTGAGTTGATTCAACTTAAAATTTTAAGGCAGCCGAGTAACAAACACAGCTGTTAAGTTTAACAAACAATTTTTTAGTTTAGTCAACTCAATTATCTAAGTTGTCACTTAGTACAACTTAACATTTCAACTTGACTAAACCTATTTGAGTTGACTGAACTTAAAATTGTAAGGCAGCAGGGTAACAAATCATTTTAAGTTGACTCAACAAATTGTGTTTTTTGTTTTTTTACAGTGTAAGAGACATAATTTATGTTATATTAAGCCATACAAGGCTTAATACCCAGGGATCCCTTTAAGCAGAACAACTGTTTTCAACAAAGAAATGTTTCTTAAGCACCAAATCAACATATCAAAATTATTTCTGAAGGATCATGTGACACTGAAGTCCAGAGTAAAAAAAAAAAAACTTTTTTAAAAAACATTAACTCTTACCAACCTCAAACTTTTTGAATGGATGTGTATAAGAACTATAAGAACTGAAACATATTTAGTGCATTTTATAGAAGTCGCAAGTCAGAGGTTACTGCAGCAACATGCATTTAAAAAGTGCTACAACCATAAATATTCAACTTTTGTACATATGTGAAACGGTCTAACATCAACATATCAGAGTCTATCGACCTTGCATGTAAAACATTAATACTCATGCAGATGCTGGTAGCCGACCTCCAGTAAATCCACTCTGATTAATTGATTGTGAATAAGCAATCTTTCTCCTATCTTCTCCTCACTATGCTGTGAATTATTCAGCGAGGAGTGATGTTTTTAACTCAAGGACATTCGGTTTCGTATCCAGACTCACAGGCTCAAGGGCAGAGTGGAAATGAGGGTGTGTGGGAAGCTGTCAGCCTGATTCTTTGAATGTTTTTCACTTTTAACATAAGCCTTTCATTGTAATTCGCCGGGTAAGAATAATTGCGCAGATGAGGATGTTGGCACCCTGGGCATGTTCCTCACGCCAGATCCCCAACTAAAGCTCTTTTTAAATAACGTTCAACGAATGAGACATGAGGGACTATGATGATCTCAGAGAGTTGAGGCATTCGGCTTACGAAATGTCAGCAGGTAACATGATTTTTCTGGACTGTGTCATTTCCTGCGCATTTCTGCCGATTCAAGTTGGCAGCACCGAGCCGGGCCCAGCGGCGTCCTGGCTATCGCTTTTAATTATGATCCCTCATTAGGCTGCGCACATTCTGCCGAGCCAGAGGATCCAGGTGTTAACGCCCGCACCCAAACCTGCACTGACAAATTACCTCATCCTAAGCTGAAGCCCTTCTGGCTACGCCGCACACATCTGCCAGACGGCGAGAACGCAAGGACGCTGCACAGAGAGTGCGATTGCAGACATGTGACCCTGACAGAGCACAGCTTATGTAGGTCTTTAATAATATAGACAATAGGAGGACACAGGTGTTCGTTACAGAACGGAGGAAGCCGGCAGCCGGTTATTGATAGAAGATCCTCCAGCTGTTCCAGTATCAGTAGGGAAAAAAGCTCTTTCTTGCCCAGACAGGACTGCTGACCCGGGGCGACACATTCGATTGGTCTGCTATTGCGTTTGTGCAGGGTGACATTTTATGGTCCCTTTCACACCGAACGGCTGACAATTAGAATAAAGGGCGAGAGGCAATTTGCATACGGCGGCCCATGATGACTGCCAGTTATCTGAGATAGGCATGCTCTTCTCTTTTGTTAAGACTTTTTTCTTTAGCATTCTCTAATGCACGTGATTGACAGATATAGCAGGTCTATGCTGATTATGCAGTACGTCTGAGGCTTGTTCTATTATTCTGTGTGACTTTTACTAGCAGTGCCTGCTACAGCAAGTATCACTGTTATTGTTACTATAATTTTAACATGCTTGTTGTAACTTATCCTGTGCTGTAGATGTGAATAATGCCTCAAAACATGCAGGTTGATGTGCTGTGCACATCACATCTAAGCAATCATACTTTGGTCTCATAAACAACAAAATGGGCGAATAAAATCCCATGGAGTTACAAGGAGGGAACCAAGAGGGACCAGTCACATAGAAATGAAAATATTATTATGTTTTAACCAAATTATACTACACTACTGTTCAAAAGTTTGGGGTCAGTGAGATTATTTGTCTTAAACTTCAGCAATTTTTTTCAGGTGTTGAATTAGTTCTGTCGTGTACATCAGTTCTGTGTTTTCCATTTTCCCATAATACTTTTATTGTTTTGACCATCTTCTGTTTTCTGGCATGTTTCATCCTGTACCGTCTTAATTACCCTCAGGGGCAGAATGTCTTGTTCCCGTGACAACGGACAGTCAGGCAGCTGCATTGGGGTGACAAATTAAAGACCAAATCGATCACCATGATTACAGTAGAGATTAAAAAAACCCCTCTGTCTCTCACTTCTTCTCTCTCTACTACTCTTCCTTGCACTGTATCTGTCTCTCGTCTGCCCTGGGCCGCCTGTTTTTGGGGAGCTGGTGCCTGGCAGGGCGGTAAATAGCAGTGTTTGTTCACTACGCTCCATTTAATAAGGACAAGATCAAATAGAGGCAGGATGATTGCGCTTAAGGGGACGAGCCAATGAAAGTCACGCGATGAAGAGAGATGGAGGTAATGAGGGGGAGGGGTCAGGGGTGTCCAAGAGCGATCAATAACCCTTGAGCAAATTATTATTGGCTTGTCAGCCTCAGTATGCTAGAGCATGTTAAAAAAAAGCCATTCTGTTTCCCTCTATCCAAACATGTACAAAAGAGTCAATGAAAACACCTACACTAGAGAATAACTGTCGTTTGAAGTGTCATTTTGCTGTGCTCACTGACAGAAGAAATGTCATTTTGCTGTGCTCACTGACAGAAGAAAAAAAGAACTGCACAATGTGACATTCAATATTTTGTTTTAGCGCATTTTAGTTTCTCTATTTAAAATATTCAATAAAAAGTTTAAATCCTTGAAACTAGTTCTGATGTAAATCACATTACTACATTTGAGGAAAGTTTGTATAAAGTGTTTTTACAATGCAGCCATATTGGCGCCACTAAAACAAACGCATAAACAATGTCACTGAACCGAACAGAACTCACAAATTTTGCTGATTATTACGGCGGAAAATGGTCAATTATTGTCATGTTTTAGGCTGTACTAATCGGTTGGACCAGGAAAAACATTTGGAATAGTATAGACTACCAAAAGTTACAACAAATCAAGGAGAAAAGTGCAAAAAACTGAAGAACAAAAAGCGTTTGTGGTTGGCCAAACTGAACCAGGATTTTCAAGGCAAGAATCTTGACAACATTCGTGTTTGTTTTTATCATTTCTGGTCAGGTAGGTGAAATATTAGGTTGATATCTTAATTAATACTGCTTACTACTTTAGTTTGTCAAAATATTGCACCATTTCCTGCTTACTAAGTCCTTCTCTATATGATTTAGCAGCTTTTAAACATTTTTTTTTCTGTAGTTTAGACAGGATAAATTAGCAGAACAATGTATTCAATAGTACATTAACCGTGCATTCCACGCTGTTGTTTACATTTTACTGCTGTGTATCACCAGTATGGCCGCAGGTATATGCACACACACACACACACACACACACTATATATATATATGTACATACAGTGGGTACGGAAAGTATTCAGACCCCCTTACATTTTTCACACTTTGTTATATTGCAGCCATTTGCTAAAATCATTTAAGTTCATTTTTTTCCTCATTAATGTACACACAGCACCCCATATTGACAGAAAAACAGAATTGTTGACATTTTTGCAGATTTATTAAAAAAGAAAAACTGAAATATCACATGGTCCTAAGTATTCAGACCCTTTGCTGTGACACTCATATATTTAACTCAGGTGCTGTCCATTTCTTCTGATCATCCTTGAGATGGTTCTACACCTTCATTTGAGTCCAACTGTGTTTGATTATACTGATTGGACTTGATTAGGAAAGCCACACACCTGTCTATATAACACCTTACAGCTCACAGTGCATGTCAGAGCAAATGAGACAGAATTGTGGCAAGGCACAGATCTGGCCAAGGTTACAAAAAAATTTCTGCTACACTTAAGGTTCCTAAGAACACAGTGGCCTCCATAATCCTTAAATGGAAGAAGTTTGGGACGACCAGAACCCTTCCTAGAGCTGGCCGTCCGGCCAAACTAAGCTATTGGGGGAGAAGAGCCTTGGTGAGAGAGGTAAAGAAGAACCCAAAGATCACTGTGGTGAGCTCCAGAGATGCAGTCGGGAGATGGGAGAAAGTTGTAGAAAGTCAACCATCACTGCAGCCCTCCACCATTCGTGGCTTTATAGCAGAGTGACCCGACGGAAGCCTCTCCTCAGTGCAAGACACATGAAAGCCTGCATGGAATTCGCTAAAAAACACCTGAAGGACTCCAAGATGGTGAGAAATAAGATTCTCTGATCTGATGAGACCAAGATATAACTTTTTGGCCTTAATTCTAAGCGCTATGTGTGGAGAAAACCGGGCACTGCTCATCACCTGTCCAATACAGTCCCAACAGTGAAGCATGGTGGTGGCAGCATCATGCTGTGGGGGTGTTTTTCAGCTGCAGGGACAGGACGACTGGTTGCAATCGATGGAAAAATGAATGCGGTCAAGTACAGGGATATCCTGACGAAAACCTTCTCCAGAGTGTTCAGGACCTCAGACTGGGCCGAAGGTTCACCTTCCAACAAGACAATGACCCTAAGCACACAGCTAAAATCACGAAGGAGTGACTTCACAACAACACCGTGACTGTTCTTGAATGGCGCAGCCAGAGCCCTGACTTAAACCCAATTGAGCATCTCTGGAGAGACCTGAAAATGGCTGTCCACCAACGTTTACCATCCAACCTGACAGAACTGGAGAGGGTCTGCAAGGAGGAATGGCAGAGGATCCCCAAATCCAGGTGTGAAAAACTTGTTGCTTCTTTCCCAAAAAGACTCATGGCTGTATTAGATCAAAAGGGTGCTTCTACTAAGTACTGAGCAAAGGGTCTGAATAGTTAAGACCATGTGATATTTCAGTTTTTCTTTTTTAATAAATCTGCAAAAATATCAACAATTCTTTGTTTTTCTGTCAATATGGGGTGCTGTGTGTACATTAATGAGGAAAAAAATGAACTTAAATGATTTTAGCAAATGGCTGCAATATAACAAAGAGTGAAAAATTTAAGGGGGTCTGAAAACTTTCCATACCCACTGTATATAAGCTTAAAAGGATAAGTGTAATAAATGAAAACATTACAAAAAATAGTTTCAACGTTTAAGAAGACTTGATAACATGACTGATTACATCTTGATTCAAGACTATTGTAAACCTTTTACCTGGAATTCAGCAATTAAACATTCAGCATGCAGTTTCAAAGGGCTCTACATGATCCCAACTGAGAAAAAAGGGTTATCTAGCGAAAAAATCTGTCATTTTCTTAAAAACAAAAATACAAATTCATATTCTTTTTAACCACAAATGCAGTCTTGCACTAGCTCGACTTAACGCATGATGTAATCACGTTTAAAAGGTCATGCGTGACATAGGCAGAAGTACCAACCCAGTGTTTACAAAGCAAATGTGCAAAGAAAGTCAAACACCCTTTACAAAAAAAGGTAAAACAACGATATCAGACAATTTTGAACTCGGAAGAGTAAATGAGCTGGAAGAGTATACCGAAGAACTAACCACGCGTGATCTTTCCAATGTGATTACGTAATACATGAAGCCGTAGACGCGCATCGCAGAGCTAGTGCAAGATAAGCACTTGTGGTTAAAAATTTTGTAACTTTTTTTTTATAAAATGACTGATTATTTATAAGACCCTTGTTCCTTGGCTGGGATCGTGTAGAGCCCTTTGAAAATCTGGAGAAAAATCCCAGAATGTTTTCCTTAATTAACCTTAATTTCTTTTCGACTGAAAAAAAAAAGACATGAAAATCTTGAATGACAATTTCCGATCTTAAAATGTTTACACCTTATAGCTAAATAATAATAATAACAATATCTCTATGAAGAAAATGAATTGATTTATTACTGTGCTTTACATATACAACTATGGCAAGCTGGATCTTGACTAATGATGGATAAGCAAAGAGAAGTAGAAACCAAAAAAAAAAAAAAAATCTTGATGTTTATCACATAACTCCAAGTAAGGACATAGCATCAGATGGTGGCAGTGGGAAATTGAAAACTAGTACAAATGAATAAAAATAATAATGTTTCCCGTAAGTTCCTTACACTTTTCATCTGTCCTTATTTAACTCTCTCTTTTTTTTGTCCTTTTTTTCTAGCACTTATCTTGGTGTGAGCACACCTGCGTGTCCCAGACACAGGCCCTCCGGATCACTGTCACTCCATTAGCGTATAATGTCAAAACTATTTTCTCTATCTCACAATCTCGCTGTCTCTCCCTCACACACAGAGCTGATGATCCCAGGAGGTGATGGTTTCAGTGCATGCTTACTGTGTCACTCAGTTTGGGGCAGAGAGAAAAAGGGTGCAATTAGACTGAGTGGGGTGCCATCACTCCATCCTATAAAAAGGACAAAGGAAAAGCAGAAAGGATGACAGGACGAGTGAGAGAAACAAAAGGGAACTTTTGCCAAATTGAAAGCGATCTGATGAGTTCCACAGGGATATGTGCGATTCGATAATGATCCTATTGGCACGACCGCAGTACGGGACGCTGGGCTCGTATGATGCGCGTAGATGAGGGTCAGCAGAACGGAGATGAAGCTGTGAACATAATTGAGTTTTTCACACTCCTCCTTCTCAATTCACTCCTTATCTCTCACTGGCTCTCTCTCTTTGGGGCTAGTGCGAGAATCCTGCTCAAAATGAACAATTTGTTCCATCTGCTCTAAAATCAATTACTTCCCCTGCAAGCCAGCAGAAAATGGTTTCTGGGATATGCAAGAAATGCCTAAAGGACAGAGAGAAACATGTGTAAACCCTTAAAAGAGGGAATGAATGAGTATAGGGTGGGCTAAGGAGAAAAAGAAAGGGAAAGAGATTAAAAAGCATTTCATTAAAGCAACAGCCAAAAACAGACTCCTTTTTACTCGTTCCAAATACGTATGACTTACTTTAACGTCATTAGTGTCTTGTTCAAAGAACAACTGTTGAATAAATACATAATTTGCATTACACTACATTGTTTTGTTGTTCTTGCTGTTTTACAGTGACACTGCAGATCAGACTGGTTGCTTTGAAACACGCTTGACTCAACAAATCTCTCACTAATTGGATCAAAATTCACCAGTTCAGTCACTCATAAACAAGAGCGCATAAAGTGCAGATACTACTCCTACTGTCGTCTGTTTGTACAAAGAATCACTTACGCTAATAAACGTGCATGTGCACACACACTCACACACAAAGGGGTCAGTGCACATCTGGAGATGGAGAGATGTAATGTGAGCAGACAGACAGACATTCTGTAAACTTAATAGCTATGACAACCAACAACCAAAGGACTATGGAAAAGAAGTAACACACATAGTAACAAATGTATGAGTATAATATATGGCTGGCAACATATATCATGACTTCAATGCTAAAATGTATAATAATAATAATAATAATAATGAAATATATAATAATGAAATATATAATAATATATATATATATATATATATATATATATACAGTATCTCACAAAACTGGGTACACTCCTCACATTACAGCAACCATTGTAGTATATCTTCTCAAGGGACAATACTATAGTAATGAAACTAAGATATATTGAGAATTAGAATTGTTGCTCTCCACAAAGATAGCCAAGGCTATTAAAGGATTCAGTAACACCCTGAAACTGAGTTACACTACAGTGGTCAGGGTTCCATTCAGAACAGGCCTTGAAAGGGTCGATCAACGAAGATGAGTACTCGTTCTGTGCAGAACCTGGCTTCAAAAAACAGATGCATGAGTGCTGCCAGCATTGCTTTAAAGGTTGCAGAAGTAGGTCGTCAGCTTGTCAGTGTTTAGACCATACACCACACACTGCAACAAGTCGGTTTGCATGGGCATCGTCCCAGAAGAAAGCCTCTTCTGAAGCTGGCTCACAAGAAAGCCCACAAACAGTTTGCTGAAGACAACCTGTCCAAGAGCATGAATTACTGGAACCATGTCCTGTGGTCTGATGAGGCTAAGATAAACTTGTTTGGCTCAGATTGTGTCTAGCTTGTGTGGTGATGCCCTGGTGAGGAGTACCAAGAAAATTGTGTTTTATACAGTCAAGCATGGTGGTGGTAGCATCATGGTCTGAGACTGCATGAGTGCTGCTGGTACTTTGGAGCTGCAGTTCATTGAGGGAAACATGAATTCCATTATGTACTACATTCTGAAGCAGAATATGATGCCTTCCCTCCCAGTTTTCCAACATGATAACGACCCCAACCACACCACCAAGATGACAACTGCCTTGCTGAGGAAGCTGAAGGTGATGGAGTGGCCAAGTATGTCTCCAGAACTGAACCCTATTGAACACCCGTGGGGCATCCTCAAGCTGAAGGTGGAGAAGCACCATGTGTCTAACATCCAGCAGCTCTGTAATGTCATTATAGAGGAGTGGAAGATGATCCTAGCAACAACCTGTGCATCTCTGGTCAATTCCATGCCCAGGATGATTAAGGCAGTGCCAGATAACAATGGTGCTAATGCAAAATATTGACACTTTAGACAAGTTCACTTAGGGTGTACTCACTTTTATTGCCAGCTATTTTGACAATAATGGCTGTATGTTGAGTAATTTTCAGGGGACAGTAAATCTATACTTCTAGCTGCACATTGACTACTCTAAAATATATCCAAGTTTAATTTCTATAGTATTATCCCTTGAGAAAATACTAAAATGGATGCTGAAATGTGAGGGGTGTACTCACTTTTGTGACATACTGTACATATTTGCATTTGTATAATAAATAATAATAATAATAATAATAATAATAATAATGAAATACAATATAATTTTATGATTTTATTTTAGAAATATTATAATATAATCTAAAACTAAATAATACATGTATAAAATAAAAAAGGCAGTGTTATAGAAAGACAAGAAACAGCATAACAAAAGAAATTCAAAAGTTGAAGAAAATGAATTATAAATTAAGAGAGCGATGTGCCCATTTAATTAATTTCATGGTTTTGAAATAATAAAATTTGGCTATACACTGTAAACAATGGCCGTGAATTTAACAGTAAAAAAAAAAAAACTTGTTTATTGAATATTTCAGTTTCATGTGTGTTATCATGATTGTGTTTAGTGTTTGTGTAAATGACACTGTGCACCTTCTATATATGTCAATATTTAAAAGCTGCTTGTAATGGGCTTTGGTTCATCATGTGACTTTTTCATCACCATCTGCTTGTGGTGGTTATCAGTGTGTTACAAAGGTACAAAACAGATTTCAGTACTTTAATAGGTTGGTACATTACTATTATATCATCTAATGAAATTACAGTATTTACCTGTAAACGTAAGTGAAAACTGCAAAACGTTGCTATTAATATATTTTTTTTTACAGTGTATATACACATAATAATAATAATAATAATAATAATAATAATAATAATACTTTTTTTCAAATACAATAGTATTTTTTTTAGGTAATAAATATTACTAGACCCTTAATAAATTAAACAACATAACATAATATATATCAAATTAAAAAAGACTATGATATAGAAAGACAAGAATCAGCATAAGAAAATGAATTCAAAAGATGAACAAAATGAATTAATTTGAATGACAAATATTGTTGCTGAAGAAGTAATTAATTTATCTTATTAGCGTATATGCTACATAACACTTTGCATTGACAGCTCTAATTATGAATAACAAAAAGGACTCTTTATTATTTTATACCCTTTAAAAACAAAACAAAATAACATAATATGTTATCAGATTTAAAAAGACTGATATAGAAGGACAAAAATCTGCATAAGAAAAGACATTCAGAAGATAATGTATATACATTTCAATTTGTATAATAACAATAATAACAACAATTTAATACAATACAACTGTGTATATTTAACCAAACTGAAATACAATATTAATTTCACTATGATGATCTTTTAAAAAAAGCAATACAATTTGTATAATGTTATGTATAATATCTAATATTGTTGCTGCAGAAGTAATCTTATTAATGTATGTGCTATAACATAACAATTTACCTTGACAGCTCTATAATTATGAGTAATGAAAAGGTCTTGAAAAGAGACTGTGAGATAGCAAAATGAACAGAATAAAACAAAGCGAAAAGAAAGACAAAAGATGATGAAGAGAAAATGAAATACAAATGAAGAGCGCAGTGTGCCCACTCTTCTGAAATAAAGTGGGCACTTCATTATGTTGTTTTCCAAACCCTGCTGAAAAACATGAATATGCATCTTTCTATCTCCCTTTTCTTGCCTTTCTCTCTTTCTCCCTGATCTCTCTCTCTCTCTCAAACACACAGAGAGTCATTTGACATTAACCTGAGATTTTGTTGCATGTACTCAGCTGAGCTGAACATTACGATACAGCAAATATTAATGTGAGGCCAGCTGATATGCATACTAATAACAAAGCCAAACAATACATGAATATTCAATACGTAACAAGCCTCTTTTTCATAAATCACTTCATTTCCTTTATGATGATGAATGGCATTTGACAACACATAATAACACAACAGAGCATTCATCTGCAAAATGAAAAACTTAATCTCACATGAAATGAGATCTTATTGCTTTAACCCCACAGAGGCCATATCAGACAATCATCTGTGTCATTGCATTGTTTCTGTTATGTTAAATCACTAATTAATTACTTCTTCCTGTATGGTTTTTCTCCAGTGACTCCATCTTATTGTCTTTTGCTGTTTTCTTAGGTGTGTGGGACATGGAATGTGTGTTTGTAACAGCACTGAATGACAGTGACACAGGTTGAAACAGACTGTGTCACATCTTGACATAAATACACAATGATAGCTGTCTTCAAAGTCAATCATTATTGTTAAAAGAAGAATTTATAATTGAGAAACGTACATTCTGTCAACCTTTACTCATTTACTCGTGTCTTTCTAAACACACACAACAGTCTTTCTTTCCGTAAACACATAATAACAAATAAATATCATTATTATCACAAATAAATAAATAAATAAATACTACTATTAAAACATTTACTTTTATTTATGTTATAAAAATGTATTATGCTAATGTGATAAATAAATATAATGAACAAATGTACTATTATGTAATATATTTTATTCATTATTCATATTCATAGTATTACCAAAAACAAACAAATAAGTAAATAAATACACGTTACTATTATCAAAACATTTAATAATTATTTATTATGACAATTTATTATGTTAACTTTGTTTATTTATTTATTATTATTATTATTATTATTATTAACAAATGTATTATTTCTTTTGTTCCAATAATTATGTTAACTTTGACAAATAAATATTATTATTTGCATTTAAAAAAAATGATAAAACAAATAACAAATAAATAAATACTATTATTAAAACATTTATGTTATGTATGGTAATGTGAAAGATAAATAAATATGATTAACATTATTTTGTAAGTTACTGTATACATTATTTATATTTATAGTATTATCAAAATAAATAAATAAATAAATAAACATTTATTTGTTTATTGTTATAATTTATTATTATTATTATTATTATTATTATCAATATTATTATTATTATTATTATTATTATTATTAACAAATCTATTGTTTATTTAGATCTTTATTGACATAAATATTATTATCACAAAAAAACAAACAAATAAATAATAAATACTATTAATAAAACATTTATTATTATTTGTTATACTAACTTATTGTTTTTATGTGATAACTAAATATTATGAACAATTTTACTGTTATTTTGTCATTTTGTCATTCATATTCATAGTATTATCAAAAATAATAAAAAATGACATTTAATAATAACACAAACAAAAATAAATAACATTTATAATTATTTAATTTAATAATGTATTATGTTAACTTTATTATTATTATTATTATTATTATTAACAAATGTATTATTTATTTGGTTGTTAATTGTATTGACAAATAACTATTATTATCCCCAAAACAAATAACAAACAAACAAATAAATAATATTATTAAAATATTAATTATTATTTATGTTATAATAACGTATGTTAATGCAATAAATAAATATTATTGACAAGTTGACTATTATTTTGTAATTTGTTTTATTAATTATTTATATTCATAGTATTATAAATGAATAAACATTACTGTTAGCAAAAACATTTATAATTATGTATAGTTAGAATAATTTATTGTTAACTTTATTGTTTTTAACAAATGCATGATTTATTTTGCTCTAATATTTAATTCTGTTAACTTTATTGACAAATACATATTATTATCATCACAAAAAATAATTCTATTATTAAAACAAATTATTATTATGTTATAATAACTCAAGTTAATGTGATAAATATTATTAACAAATGTATTATTATTTTGACATTTATTGGATTCATTATTCATATTCATAGTATTATCAAAACAAACTGTTAGCTTTATTTTTATTAATAATATATGATATAGTTATAATTAATCATTAACTTTATTGATGAATAAACTAATATCATTATCAAAAACGAATAAATAAATACAATTATTCTTATTTATTATGATGCTAAATAAATAAACAAACAGCTTTTTACTACAACAAATTTACTATAATTTCATATTTTATTTTATCCATTATTCATGTTCATAGTATTATTAAAAACAAAAACAAATAAATCATTTTGGCTATGGCAGATAAAATATGTGTACTTCAGAGCTCGCAATGAAACCGTAAGGTGGGAAGGAAGTATTTTTTCCCTTAAAAAGTAGTCTTTACAACTCATGTGCTATTATGGGTCCACCGTTGCTTTAAATTGTATCCAACAGTTGTAATTATGTTCTCCTCACGTGCCAACAGCAGGAGGTAAAGCAGACCATCGTAATCAACTGAGAGATACAGTGTCTTTCTGTACGGACAGTGATTCAGCATCACGGTCAGCAGCACTGTGCAACGTTACGAACCGCAAGACGATCGAATAAGTCAAGGCTGAACACTGCCGCTATAAGCTCAAATGCCAAGTACATTCTAATAGCCTTAAATCCCACACCTAGTTTACCATACTCCTGTAATCTCTCTGGCTCCGTGATGTCCCTCTATATTTCTCTAATGCTGGGATTAGTCTAGTACAGCATGCTTTTCAATGAATCGCTCATGAATATTTCTCGCACAGAGCTGCGCATAGGGTTATGCAGAGGTCTGCTGTCCTTTTGCCTATAACTGTCTATCATTCACGTACAGTGCTGAAGGTCTTGTGTTTTATGTGAATAATTCCCTACAGGAGGCAAACAGGCCCCTGCCTACATTTTCTGCTTCAAAGAATAAAGTGCAGCTAGTACACATCCTACCAATCCTCTCTCTCTCTATCTCTGATTCTCCCTCTTTCACACATACTCACATTGCTGCAGCTAGTTGGCAGGTCCCTCCCTATTACCCCTTCACTGCCCTCTGCTTCTCTCTCTCCTTCTCTCTCACCACTATCAGGAGATATTGATTTTGTAGCCCAAAGGCTTTTACAGCATCAGGGGCATCGTAAGAGTTCTCTATCATCAATGCACAAGCAATCACACACCCATGAATGTTTCACACAAATCTGCACGGTTACACAAATAGGGTGTGTGTGTGTGTGTGTACAGTGAGGTGGTTATATACAGAACCTCTGCTTGTAAAATGCTCCCTGATAAAAGAGGTCACATCTACTGTTGCTGTGTGAAATTTTGCTGGTGAAAAATTTGTTTAGACAGGACTTACGGAAGGACGGAAAAAGATCCCTATGCAAGTTTTGTTTACATGCTAATGAAAATTGTGCCAAAATAGTGTTAATGTGAACGCATCTCAACTGTGAATAAGTATTACACTATATTCAAAAACCAAGACAAGAAGGATGTTAGTAGTTATAAACTTAGAATATGCTCCAAAAAGCGTGGTTAAAAAATATTCAGTTGAGAGTGAATTGAGATTATTATTGTATATAAATAAACTTACCTGAAACATACCAAAAATAGAAAATCACACCCCCATAGTACCTATACTGCATTGTTAATAAATTTTAAAATCTAATATATACACCACCAGTCAAAAGTTTTTGAACAGTTAGATTTTTTATGTTTAAAAAAAAAAAAAAAGGAATGCTTCCAGTTAAATAGGGTTTGTCATATAATTAAAGAATTGTTTTTAGAGATACTTTATTTAAAAACGTTTTTGTTTTGAATGGTAGTACACTACCAGTCAAAAGTTTTTGAACAGTGAGATTTTTTTTTTAAGATGTCTCTTCTGCTCACCAAGCCTGCATTTATTTGATCCAAAGTGCAGCAAAAACATTACTATTCTGAAATATTTTTACTATTTAAAAGAACTGGTTTCTAATTGAATATATTTTAAAATGTAATTTATTCCTGTGATTTCAAAGCAGATTTTTTAGCATCATTACTCCAGTCACAGGATCCTTCAGAAATCATTCTATTATTCTGATTTGCTGCTCAAAAAACATCACTTTCAATTTAAAAAATCTATTTAAAGCATAGAAATAAAAGTATTAATTTCTATAATTTCTTTCCAAAAAAAAAAAATATATATATTTCTGACTCCAAGCTTTTGAATGGTATAATGTATAATGTTACAAATGCTTTTTATTTCATATAAATGCTGATCTTTGAATCTTTCTATTCATCAAAGAATACAAAAAAAAAAAATGTTTTTAATATTGACAATGATAACAATAAAAAATTTATTCCTGTGATCAAATTTTGCTTTGATCACAGGAATAAATTACATTGTAAAATATATTCAAATAGAAAACAGTTATTTTAAATAGTAAAAATGTTTCAAAATGTTACTGTTTTTGCTGTACTTTGGATCAAATAAATGCAGGCTTGGTGAGCAGAAGAGACATCTTAAAAAAAAAAACCTCACTGTTCAAAAACTTTTGACTGGTAGTGTACTACCATTCAAAACAAAAACGTTTTTAAATAAAGTATCTCTAAAAACAATTCCTTAATTATATTTAACTGGAAGCATTCCTCCAATTTTCACTGCAAGTAGTAAGCTACTCTAAGGCCCTGTCCCAGATGGAACAATTCATATGCACTTGCGATCTTACGGACTTTACAATGGCCGTATGCATGTCCGTTAAGTCCATAAGACCGTAGTGTGTCCCATTCGTCATTTTAGCACTCAGAATGGTGCTCACGAGCGCCCCCTTTGCGGCCATTTTGCGCCCTCAATACGCACTTCGATACGCGATACGCAGACTTCTACCCGACAGTCAAAGCAGCACTACTTCACGAAAGTGCAGACTCAGAGGAAGACAGGGCAGGGACAGGGCCTAAGATGACTGAAACCCCGTGACAGGAGGTTGTCCAGATGAAGGCCAAAGGGTTGACACTTTCAGCCATTGCTAAAGAAGTTGGTCATTGCAAATCTGATGTCTTGATATTACAGGTTTACAATGACACTAATTCATTCAAGTCCCCCAAAAAGGCCGGAATTGCAGCTGGAATTGACCTGTCGGTAAGCCAAATTTGGCCCAGATCTATACTGTCAGTCTAAGCCACAGTCTGGACATTTAGATGTATGCATTACTTATTAAAAGCACACAATCAAATGTATGTCAAGCAGACAGCAAACAGGAAGGTTGGGCCAATGGCTCTATATGGCTGTTTTCTCTAAGCTGCTCTCAGAGGGCATATATATCTAAGCTTTTACTCTTCTGTGGCCATTTCTGCTTTTCAATCCCACTGTTTTCACTTCCATCCATTTACAGGATTGGCAAACACATTTTCGTAATGTAGCCAATACATAAACACAAAAAATCAGCCCATAAAAATGTGTAGTACTCTGCGGAATTCACACAAACATACACACGCCTACACTCTCACACACACAAATGTGTCCGTAAATGCTCACAGATTTTGACAGCAAAAAGAGAGAGTGCAGCAATCATCATGTTGATGCCATTGAAAACAAACCCAATTACCGTCATCGGTGGTTTTGTCTGCAGCTGACATCACTGCAGGAATGTTTTGAATCATTACATATACATCAACATGTCAGAAGTTGAAGCGTTTGAGTTTGTTTATGGAAATTTAAAATAATTTTAAGCAACAGTGTGTAATTCAGTGTTTTTGAACATTTTTCTAGTTCACTGCCCTGCACTGATATTTCAAAATTAAAGGCCAGATTTACTAACAACTTCTTCCAGCGCAAACCGTCTTTTGGCATTAAAATAGTGCTGTCAAGATTTACTAAAGGCACACAGTGAAGAATTAGCGCTGAAAAGGCGTGGACATTATTTTTGTGGATGACCTTATTGAATATGCATTTGTAGGAGTTTTAGACACAAAATTTATGGGAGGAGGGTATTAAAATGAATCACACAACGTGATTTACTAATGTCTGCACTTGTTAAATTACTGGTATTTGCGACATTATTTAAAGCCAAAAAAGCATGTCTTTTAATTTGCCTTGCTCTTGGTAGATTGCGCTGGTCATTATGAAAATGATCTACCTGCATCTGTTTTCTTTCATGTGCGTGCACTGTCAGTAAATCACACACAGATTTTTTCCCTCCCATCGGTACTTTTATGGATTTTTGCTTTAGCGCTAACCTGCCCTGTTTAATAAATCTGGCCCTTACATTTTAAGCTTCTCATTCAAAAATGAACAGAACTAACAAGGCATCTTTTTCATGAACAAACTGAACAAACAAAGCATCTTGTTCAAGAATGAACTGAATGAACAATGTATTTCATTTATGAATGAACAAAGGGATCTAGTTTGAGAACAATCTGAACACACAAGCATCTTATTTGTGAAGGAAATAAATGTTCACAACAAAATGTTCATGAACAATTCACTCAGTTTTTTCGTTACAAATAATTTCAACTTGTCAACTCTTCAAGCTCATTCTATCAGTAGATTTACGATATAATTCTGAGTAATTTGCTTTAACAACAAAACGGTTAAGCAAATTATTCAATGATTCATTCATAAGAAAAAGACTACTTGCGTAAAATACTGTAACCTGCAGAAAGAGTCACTCATAGATTCATGAAAGGAGCATTTTTAGAACAGATTCAAAAGATACGAGCCATTGAGAATCAAAATCCCTAAGGCCATGCATCACTAAACTCTGTTTTGGCACAATTTCATCTGTTACTTTGGTGATGCCATAGTTAAGTTAGGCAGATGGCAAAATTTTGCATGACCTGCCCTCATCAAGTCCCCATGAAATCAAAACTGAAGTTTTTTTGGCTTTTTTAAAAAAATATGTTAGCCTTAAGTTTATATAAGCTAGGGTGTTTAAAAACAACGAAAAAATTAGCATTTACAAAGTACATATGCATTCAAAACTTACAGTCTCTTACTTCCACCAATATGGATTAAAGATTTTGATGACATCACTCTGCACTTCAGCTTCTCATCAAACCTTTTGTCCAATCAAATGCTCTCTAGAATCTGAAGCTTCCTGCCCCCTGCACTATAAATAGATGCTGACACTGTGGCTGAAATCGGTCACTTGTTCACAGAATTAGTATTTTCTGTACATTGAATGACACGTGGTGCACTACATAGGGAATAGGGAACGATTCAGACAGTGTAAATGTGCTTTCCATTGGGACGAAAAAAGTCTGGTTTCACACAAACTGCCACAGTGCACAGTCTGCTCCAATCCAGAGACACAATAGCATGGAACAGATCATATGCACAAGTCGGCACAGACCATAAGCATAGCAGACCATTTGAATTCTACACAGAATGCTATTTATGATGATATGGATGAGATTGAGGCTATTGTATGCTGTCAACTGTGGCTTTTCTTAGCTTAACGGCTCTGGCCCAAGCTGTGATATATATATACAAAATGCTATTGGCTACTTAAAAAAGGGTGTGGGACATGCTTGATATGTCCCACCCTTTCTTCCTCTTCTGTTGAAATTACATCAACACATTGAATAATGCTGCGTGTTTCAAAGCACTTCAGTCGACCTTTAACAACCATGAATGAAAATATCTAGGCTAAAAGAAACTACAAATTACATTAAAATCAGGATCACAATTCAGTAAACATCAGGTCATGTAAAATCAGGCCTCCAAAACCAGCTGAGAACAAGTGCAGTAAACTATATAACACACACACACACACACACACACACACATACTGAGAGAGGATCTGGGATCTACTCTCTGTGTCTCTCTCCCTCTCTCTCTCTCTTTGTGGAACATGAGCTGGTCGGATGACAAGTGGTGAGTCACAATGTGGGCTGGTGAATAATCTTGATTTAAACACACTCATACACCCACACTCCCACACACACGCATACACACGCTGACCTGTGTTCTAAATGTGAGAGATGTGTCTTATGTAAAGCTATCAGGAGATTGTGAAGCTACAGCTTCAGGAATCCACTTCATTCACTTTAGTTCAAACAGAAAGAGGTGAAACATGGTCAATACAGTCAGAAAAACACACCGCATTATTCAACAACAGTGCTTAATGCTGAATATGATGATGGCATGCACTGTTGTTAGGTAAAGGTTAAGTGTTTTTTTCCTTGACATTACAATATTTCTCTTACCCCAGTAATATTATGCAGAGACAACTAGGACCCGTGAAGGCTGACTTTCAGAAGACTGTAAACAATGTGGCTCTGTGACATTTTAAAAGCATTTCTTAGATTGAGGGTTCAGACATGTCAACGTCTGGCTTAACAATGGCGTGATTTTGGGGCAGGACAGTCTGTTTTGTTTTTTTTAAACAGTTGGTGAAACCTGTTAATTGTTTTTTACAAATGTCGCTAACACCGTGTCCTAAGGTATCTTTTCCATGTTAATCAGGGTTTTTGTCCTAACTGGCTGCGACGGCGACACACAAAATTTCTATTTCGACTGGAACAACGGCATTCAAAAATTATGACGATGATAATCTCAGGTGCTGATTATGTGCTTTATTCAAAGTTAAATATGTCTAATGTGAGTTTTAGTATCATTTTGTGTGACCTTTATAGCCACACTGAAAGCAACAACAGACAACCGTTTACCTCAGATCTGGGAAATACATGAAAGCAAAGATGTACCTTTAAACTGTGAACTCAATCCTAACCAACAAGTGTATTCCATAACAAAGACGG
Organism: Cirrhinus molitorella; assembly: GCA_033026305.1. Lineage (NCBI taxonomy): Eukaryota > Metazoa > Chordata > Actinopteri > Cypriniformes > Cyprinidae > Cirrhinus > Cirrhinus molitorella. The sequence goes on along the minus strand of CM065122.1, from coordinate 20,925,298 downwards.
TATTAGTCACTCAGTATGTACATTTAATAATGTTAAAAGTTTTAATATTTATGAATTAGATTATAAATGTATCCATTTCGTTGCGAATTCAATGCACTTCCAGGGAGAGCCCGCCCACACGCCGCTCCAACTGGCTGTGATATTTGATTGATTCTGTCGCGTCTTGTGTGGACACCTAAATTGTTTGTCGCTGGAATCTTGTCGCGTGTAGTTAGGACACGGTGTAATGCTGCTGAAATTCTAAAGTCCACATATTAGAATCATAATAGTGTATACAAGCAGAAAAAACAGGCTTATTGTGCAAAAATAAAATAAAATAAAATAAAATAAAGATTTGGTTTCTCTTTCTTTTTCAAATCTGTTTGTTTTTCTTACTCATTCTGTCTGCTAGCGGCTAGGGAGACTTTGCAGAATGAAAGTCATGCCACAGTTCCCAACAGAACAAATCTATCAATCTTTCCCCAGCACTTTTTCCACCCTAATCAGTTCAGGAATCAAAATCTAACATTATCTAAAAGGCCAAGCATATTTAAATGACAGGCATGTCCCTCGTTCAAGGGCAATCACTAATTATAATGATGACGATAATAGAAGAACAGATGACTGATTGCAAAAAAAAAAAAAAAAAAAAGAAAATGGAGAAAGGGACAATGGATAATAGCAGAGAGCTAGAGATTTTTTCAGTTGCCGCAACCCTCATTTTAGATAAAATAACCACCTGCTGCTCTGCTGCTGTGGGAGTGGAAAATGCACATGACAGAAATTTGCATTTTCTTTCAGGTAAATGTGTATGTGTTCGTGTATGTGTGTATTTTTGCGCTGTATGCTTCTTAAAAATAAATCAAAGCAATTGTTATAGTAATGGCACAAAAATTAACATTTTGCTAATTCCTCACACTCAAGTTCCAAATACGTATGACTTCATTTCTTCTGGGAACACAAAACTGTTAATATCCATACAACAATTACAATTACAATATACATTTGTGTGAAATATACATTTAACGCACACACACACAACATGTCTCTTACTGCAGTGAGTGAGTCTAGTGGCCCATCTAATCAGTTTTGCTCATTTATCCATCCATCCATCTATCTCTTTCTCTTTATTCCATCTTTCTTCTCTGCCTTTCTGTCTCTCTAATACTCCCATTAGCCTTTTTCTATCTGCTTGTCATACAGGTTGAGTTTACAAGTGCAAAAAACACTAAAAAAAAAAAGTTAAAAAAAGTTGTTTCAACTTAAAAAGTAAGTATTTTAAGTTTAGTCAACATGAAATGTTAAGTTGTGCTACATGAAAACGTAGATATTTGAGTTGAGTATACCTTAAACTTTAAGGCAGCACACTTACTTTTAAGTTTTTGTTTCAGCAAGTTGTTGTTTTTTTACAGCGTGTACTTGATGCTACAAAAACTGCATATTTTCATTATCAAAAGTGTAACATAACAGTAATGCAAATATTTAAATTAAAATAAATTAAATTAAATTAAATTACATCTCTCAAAACCTCTCTCCATTTGTTTTATTTTATATCTCTGTTTGTTTTTCTAACTCTCTATGTCTGTCTTTACACACAGGATGACCACAACAGCAAAGAGAACAAAGAAATTAGGAATAAATAAATTAATTAATTAATTAAAGAAAGAAGGTAAGTGTGAGAGGGAGAGACAAAAAGCTTAATGCTGGAAGACACACAACATTCATTCAATTCGCACATATATGTCTTCCCTTTCTCCTACCCTATCTGTTGCTCTGTTCATTTGGAACACTTAAAAGGCAATCAGGGAGGCCTTGACTCGAGGATATCGATTGAGCACAGGGCCATGTGTGTCTGTGTGAGATTTGATCTGTTTCCGGAACTCTCATGGGACCATTTTTGTATGTGTGTGGATAGAATGTTTAGTATGTACTTAAAGGGATAGTTCACCCAACAAAATCAAAATTTGGTCAGCATCTACTCTTTCTGATGAATGTTCCATAAAAGTGGTTCCATATGACTCTTGCACTATATATTCAAAGGTCCCACTAAACTAAATAAGGTTTTATTATCTAGTTATTTAGTAAAACATCTATGTGGTGGTGCTTGAAAGTCCCCCAAACCAATATGCTGGACTGTATTGGACCAAAAAACGACAGAAGCACTGAATAAAAAAAACTTTTTTTCTTGCAAATGTGAGTTTGTTTATATCTCGCAATTCTTTTTTTTAGTTATTAAGTCAGATTTGTGAGATATAGACGTGCAATTCTGAGAACATTTCAGTTTTTTTCCCCTCAAAATTGGACTTTATAACTTGCAACTGACCTATCGGTAAGCCCCGCCCATACAACGCAGTTGAGTATCAGCTGCACAGAGATGGAACTCGGACATCTGCAGGTTGCAGCGCCATAGAGAAACATTGGTAGATCCAAAGCTCTTGTCGTTTTAATGGTGTTACAAATGCTACAAAATGCTTACAAATGCTACAAAAATAATAAAACGATGTGCCTGAGGTATCTGTAATAATGATTCCAAGTATCCCGAGAGGATTGGCAATGGAATTTGGAATTTATTTTTATATTTAACGTTTATTTTCTGATTGTCATACTCTCATTAAGTGGCCTCTTTCAACTGCTCAAGCAGGTAATGTCTGTAAATATCGTTAATATCTCTGGCTAAAATTAGCTAACGTTAAAGTTAGTGAGTCCATGCTAACGTACAAACCTCTACGCTAACTATTCTCACGTCATGTACAGTGTAGGTCAAAAACACATAAACGAAGGTCCTGGATGTTGTCATCTGTGATCATGACGAGCGTAACATGAGATTTCTTCCATTTGCATTGCGATCTGTAAACCCTCGATTTCAAATTAATCATGTTACACACCATATTTATTTTAAAATCATTTATATATCTCTCTACTTGAATGCTCCTCGACGAGAGGTGGTCCTTCTATGTTCAAAATTTATCAAAAACATCTTCGGAGAAGGTTTTTACACTGACAGCTGTCATTGTGAGACAGTGGGAAACTCTGTTTGTTTGTCCCGAGACAGCAACAGTAACTAAGGGGGGCGGGGGCTTAGTGATAGGTCAATTGTGTTTATATCTCACAACTAAAAAAAACTAAACTGCATGAAAAAAAGTCAGAATTGTAAGATATAAACTCACAATTGCGAGTTATAAGTCCAATTTTAAGAGGAAAAAAATATATGTTCTCAATCTCACAATATAAATTTAATTGCAAGTTGCAAAGTCAGAATTTTGAGTTTTTATCTCGCAATTCTGAGAAAAAAAAAAAGTCAGAATTTGGAGCTAATTTCTCACAATGCAGAGAAAAAATTTGGAATTGTGAGTTTATATCACGCAATTCTGAAAAAAAAAGTTGGAAATGTGAGTTTATATCTTGTGATTCTGTGAATAAAAAAGTTGGAATTATACGTTTATATCTCACAATTCTGATTTAAAAAAGTCCGAATTGTAAGTTTATATCTCGCAACTCTTACTTTATAAAATTGCAACTGAGATTATATCACACAATTCTGACTTTATAACTCACAACTGCGATATATATCTGTTTATATCTGTCATGGATCGTACTGCAAAGTTCTTTAAAGATATCCTAAAGAGTCCATAAAATCCATAAACAACTGAAACACACGTACAAATCCAAAATAACCTTGTAGCCGTGACAAAGTGACAAGAACAAACTTATAAAGGACACTAATTAAATACAACCAGGTGATTTAGATAACGTTAATGAGGGCAGGAAAACCAAATATGGGCATAAAAACACACAGGAGAAACCAAACAGACAGTTCACAGGGGTGTGACAATATCACACAATTCTGACTTTATACCTCGCAATTGCAAGTTAATATCTCACAATTCTAAGAAAAAAAATACAGTTGTGAGATAAAGTAGCAAAAAACAGGCTTCCGTCCAAAAATAGATCAAGAGTATTTCAATCTCCAATGAATCACAAAGAGTTTTTTTGTTGTTGTTGTTGTTGTTTTTTAATTGCCAATGCCAATATCCTAGAGAGCCACGATGGCCAACATTTGATATAAAGTCAATATATTATCTTAAATTTATCGGAAAGATAGTAAATAACACATGCACTTAAAGATTGGGACAGCATTTATTAAAACATTTTTAAAAATAATTTAGTGAATAATCAATTTGTAAAAAATAACATAAAGCTTAAAACAGTAAATCAGTACCTCAAACTGATCTCCCGTCAAAATAAAAGACCAGCTTCAAACAACACCTGATGTAATAAAAAAAAAAAAAACTCGAAGGCCCCCCACAGTCAACACAATAAGTTCCCCTATATAACAGAATATTATTATAACAATAACAGTCATATATAATTTTTTTTTTTTTTAAGAAACTTGGAGTGTAAATAATAAAAAAAGAATTACCGGTTAATTGGGGAAGGGGGGGTATAAAAATTATGTATTTATTCATTTTAAGTTACTTTGAAGTTTGCTGAGGTTGAAAACCACCACAGTATACAGTATAAACTTTTTTGATGAAAAGATCTAGTTGCTACAATGAACCACTGAAGAAGCTTTTATTCTATTTGTGCAGGAATGTTCAACTCAGTGTGAACACACTTGAGAGCTGTGTATGTGAGTGTGTGTGCCAGTCAGTCAGTCAATTTTTTTCCCTCCATCATTCTTTTGATCTGCTCTCCAACCTCTCCACCTCCACACTCATCAAGCCCATAGGCCTTTCTTTCAGTAGCTCTAATTGCAATCATTTCTGCACAATGACCGAATAACGCCATTTATCTCTCTTTTCCATCCTTGCCTCCGCACCACCCCTCCCCTGCATTCCCTCCATCCCTCTAATAATCAGCCAATCAACGTCCGCCAAAACTTGACCACTCCATCAAATCGAGACCAGGTCAAGGAGGTAGTTGACATGCATAACACGCACATCAAGACAAAAATCAACATAACGCACACACACACCCCCACCCCCAGCCAGAAATGCACAAACATAACACAACACGTTATACATCCAAAGCAATTTGTATGCTGGTTAACTGAAGCCTGAAAGGACAGAAGCCTCAAGGACACATAAACATAATCTAAATATTATCTTAACCCTCTGGGGTCTGAGGTGATTTTGGGGCCCTTGAGGTGTGCTGACATGCCCTATTAACATACTATTTGCCCATATGTATTTTTCTTGTATTCAGCACACACTGTGCTACAATAATATGTGAGAAAGATAGATGTACATGTTTGCATTTTGTAGAAAAAAAATATTATGCGTGGTTAGCACATTTTAGGAAAAAACATTCATCTAAACGATGGCCTAAAAAAACCTACTGAATAGTTCTGACGAAATCATTTGAGTAATCAGTCTTGTAAGCTAGAATATTTACTTCACAATGATGTGAGAATCATTCCAACCACTTCATCACAAACAAAGATATAATAATTTGAATTTTGAAAGTAAGTTTTTTGGCCAGCATTGCCATATTCATGGGAGTGTTAATAGCTCTGAATATTCATGTAATTCACACAAGGACAGACAAAAGACACTCCCACAATGGCTAATGTTCCCCCCATCAAAGGTAATGTTCGCCCATCAAGTTGGAGCACTGTGAAGAAAGAATGTGAGAATGCTCAAAGATTTTCATCTATTTTATTGTAATTCCTCTATGTGGAAAAGTGTTGTGCCTTGCTTGCCGTGCTAAAAATGTGAAGATATATTAACACTTTTCACTAGCAAATCTGTTTAAAAAAGGGTGCGCTGTAAAAAAACTGCTTTTCTAGCTTAGATTTTTTTGTCTTGTTTCCAGCCAGAATATCTAAAAATTCTTAAATCAAGAAGGATTTTCTAGACAAGTAAAAATTATTGTCTTGTTTTCAGAAAAAATAAGTCAAAATTAAGTGAGGTTTGGCTTAAACCAAGCAAAATAACCTGCCAATAGGGTAAGCAAAATAATCTTATTTCAAACAGAAGGCTAGATTATTTTGCTTACCCCATTGGCAGATTATTTTGCTTGTTTTAAGCAAAAACTCAATTTTCTAGTGCCTGAAAACAAGACATTGTTTACTTGTCTAGAAAATCCTTCTTGATTTAAGAATTTTTAAATATTTTGAATGGAAACAAGACAAAAATCTAAGATAGAGATTTTTTTGCAGTGTGAGCAGCACTCAGATAACAATTAGAGAATCTATATTATTATTTAGTAACGTCAAACAAGTACATATACTTCAATATTATGGCGATGCACATATAATTACATCAGTGAATTATTATATCTGTGCATTTACTCGACCGCAAAAACTGAACTACCCCTGGTATTCCGTACAAATAATGTTAATACAACTACCTCAGATTCAAGTGAAGAGTCATATGTGATGCAGGTATGCGATCACTAAAAACAGTACAGTCCTATTACTTATATATTTTGTTTTATATTACAGCCTATAGAGCATGAAACCTTCATTGCGTCGTAAGAATTTAGATACAATGAATTGTGTAGTAGCCTATTATATGAATTGTACCTATCCTTTTCACTCGATTTCAAACCTTTTAGCCAGGAGTTATAGTTTTAGAAAAAGACAGCTATGTGTTCAAGTATATGTGAGAATAGCACGTTAACTAATGCAAATAAGAAACATTACTTGCTCATCAGAACGATCGCGTCACGTGGATCAGCCGCGCATCGCATTCTGTTCTTCATCTGAGGTGAATTCAGTGTTTAGTCCTCTCAGCGTGTCTTCTTCCATAAGCGAACAGTAGCTGAGATGAACGCGATGAATTCTCAAAGTTAGTTCGCGGTGATGTGGGCGTTAACATTCCCGCGCGGCGCACATGGCTAATTATCATATCAAAAGCGGAGGCGTCAACTTCATTATCGTTAATGAACACTGAGTGCAAAACTCAACATGTTGTTGGTTTCATACGGATTACTTTATAACAGAACATTTGTTTTCGACAAGACTTGCTTTATTTAAAAGTAGAGATATTAAGCTTTCTATTCATGTATATTAACTGTCTGTGTGCTGAGCCTCCACCGAGTTAAAGATACATTTATTGAAGCGTTTCTAATCGCAGTGCGCGGAGACGCTGAAGACAGAAAAAACACCCCGTCTTTTTTCTTTATTTAAAAAAAGAACAAAGTTCAGTTGTTATTCTGAGTGTACACAAAAAAAAGTATACACTTAACCATTTTGAATGATGTATAACTCGTATTTGTGTGACTAATATCGACAGAGCAATTTTAGTATCTTTGGCACTGATCTTAAAAAAAGTGAGCTGGTCGCGCCGGCGCGACCGTCGACCCCAGAGGGTTAATTAAGTAAAGAATGAAAGCCCTCAAATGCATACACACGTTAATCACACATGATTGACCTTTCTACAGCGCTGCTTTGAATATCTCTATGACCTTTCATAACTAATATCCACAACTATATATAGTCAAATATATGCTTACACTGTGGGGGCCAAATGTTCTCAGATGGACAGTAAAACAGAAATCACCTTCATTTTTTGGAGCAGCCAACAGGCCCAAGAGGAAATGACTTAATAAACATACTAATGTTTTAATGAAAATGGAAACCTGCAGAAAGGTTTCTATGTAAGTTAGGGGATTGAAATATTATTAGCTCAATATAAAACAAAAGAAGTTAATGTGAAGTCCATACACCATGATAGAAAAACGAATGTGTATGTAGGTGTGTGTGTATGTCCTGTATCTTGTTTCAGCCATAAAATGTTCATTAATTTAATTGGCGGCGTTCACTATAAATCAGTTTGAATCGAATGTACAGTCTGCATGTGTGTGTGTGTGTGTGTGTGTGTGTGTGTGCCTGTCTGTTGTAATCGTGGGCATATGGCTTGGCAACGTTTTCTGTGTCCACAACACTGAGATTTTCATCAACAGGATGAATATTAATGATGCTAATGACATCATTGTAAAACTTGAAACCTGATTTGTGATTGGTGTTTTTGTTGTTGTTGTTGTTGTATCTTTTTAACCATTTTTAGACCTTAGTCAGGGTGGTTATACTTTTAATGCTTGACAGGAATAACAATAAGGCTGTGAGGGACAGACTGTAACATGCCAGTTGTATAATATACCAAATGTCAGCAGAAAAAAAAAAAAAAAAAAAAACATTTTTAGCAAACAAAAACCTATAAAACAGTTTTGAAATTAACATGATGTATCTTTAGACAATACATACTGTACCGTTGTAAAGACTGTAGTCTATCCCTCACAGCCTTGTTTCCATCCACGTAAAAATCAATATGCCGTCTGCCTTGACTAAGGTCTACAGCCAGCTTTACACTACAAAGACAGTGACACGTACGTGTTGACTTTTCTCCGCAAGTGACCTAAAACCTAAAGCATTAAAAGGGTCACTGCCTTTTTTGTTATCTTGTACTGTTCACTGAGGTCTACTTATGATGTTATCACGATTTTTACATCAGAAACATCATAATTTAGAAGTAATAAGTTATTTTCTGTTATTTTCTGTGGGTGGGGCTAAACAGTCAATGATGTAGAAGCAAGCGTTGATCTTCTGTGAGGTAGTGTTTAGCCACACTATTATGTCATAAAGTGGCACAGTCCACAACCTGTCATTTTGTTAGATGAGTTCTGATACTTACAGAATGTTTTTATAGCACAATGACCTCTTAAATGTCAAAAATTTAAGGGTTCTCTCAGTTCATGACCCCATTGCTGCAATGATTTTCCTTCAGAAAATAGTGTATAAACCTCAAAAAGAGCTGTGAGATATTTCAAAAGACTGAACTGTATGTGAACAGTGCTGGCAAAATAAGTCAGAATAAAACAATAAAAAGTAGTTCTTTATTATTTTAATACCTTCAAAATTATATATGACTTGTTGGATTAGACAAAAATTACTGAGCGACAGCTGTTTGAAGTCGAGAGTCAGCAGAGCTGGTTTTGAGAAAAATTGAGTTTCCAGAAGATTCCAAAACAAAATCACCAAACAACGTTGCTTATTTTCCTCAATTTTTTTTCTCAAGAATAATTACTATGCTAATAATCAAAAGCTATTTTTAATTTTACTCTATTAAATTCAAATAAAAGCAAAGATCTAAATAAACAGTAGTTTATTCAAGAGCAGTGAGTGATTCTCTTTTCTTTTAATGTCTGATTAACTGAGACAGATATATATTAAGACGTAAAACATAACAGATTATGTCTGTGTGAATCTCACCAATACAAATTTCACAATAATGCACTTTATAGGGAAATTGCGTGGAGAGGAGAGGTGCTTTGCAAATGTCAGTTAGCACGAGTGTTTTGTTTTCATCAGCATGGGTCATGTCATTGAAAATTTCATATGAAAATTCACAAAGCTGGAATGCTGTGCTTTGCAGCAATAGACCTACAACTTGCAGTTCTCCAGAAGTGAGCAGAGAAAAAGGCACTCTTTTCAGAAAATTTACAAATAAAGATCATTATATGTTGAATTACTATTTGAAGCATTAGGATCACTAAAATAGGGCTTAATGAACTCATTTTTGTGAAAACCTTTTTTGAAAACTATTTTTGAAAACTATTTTTTACTTCTTTTGCCTGTAGCTCAAAATTAGACTGTGTGCATTCCGACTCAGTCACAGGGTGTTTTCACACCTGTAGATCGATTACTTTGTTCCGAAACAGGGATTAAAATTATTAAAATGTTGCGTTTTATTCTTGGCGTGAGTAAACTGTCCTCCCATTGGTCAAAGATCCATGGTTTATATTCCGTGATTCAGCTCATAGCTGTCATCCGTCAGGATGGAACGACACAATTTTGCAAGTTTATTTTTATAACGAGTCCAGGATTTGTTAGGAAAAACATTTTTAAAATGCACCTACTACGAAGAAGAGCAACATTATAAAATGCAAAGGCGCGCTTTTATTTTAAATGTTGAAGACGTGCTCATCCACTGACATTCACAGTTTCATTTTAAGAGGCAAAGTTACTGGCAAAATAACAAAGCTACATGGAACTGTAATAACCCATTATACATTGTGATAAAACCTGGTTCTTGGTCCGCTGGATTGGATCGTGTTCTCACCACAAACAAACTGCTCCAGGGTTCATTGAAGAGGTGGTCTCAGCACACTTGTTTGGTCCGCTTTTGATGCGCACCAGAGTGCAATTGCTGCATTCTCACCTGCCCAAACGAATCGTACCAAAAGGGTAAACGAACTGTAGTGCGATTCAACCAAACTAAATAAGGCAGGTGTGAAAGCACCCATAGATCCCTGTCAGTGGTGACAACATCTAAATCGCTAAAGCTTTTAGTAGATGTATCAATAACCAGTGACGTCGGACCTGTCCCAAACACTGCTCTTGTGTCCCTCCTCTGAGTCCACGCTGCTCCACAGCCTATCGTAGGCTGCATCAGTGCAGGCTCAGCAGAAGTGTGCATTGAGGGTATACAGCAGCCATAAAGGAGAATCAGAACCTTAATGTCTCATAGGCTTCACAGACGCAAGCCACTGCAAGACTGCAAATACACATCAAGTGCCCCATTTGGGACAGGGCCATTGTGTTTAAGTGTTTCATGCATAAGCATGAAGTCTAGTCTGCATTACATCTTATTCTGTCCAGAATTCACAAAGAGACTGTAAATCAACCAAGCAGTTGCTTTTTTGTGACATTCAGAATTAGAGTAAATCTAAAATCAGTTCTGTCATGACAACTAGCATGGTAATGGATATGACAATGTAAATGTATTTGGTCTTGGCGGGAAAAAGATTCTGCTACAAGATCTGCTACACTGCTGAATTGTTGCTGCTGTTGTTGTAGATTATTGCTGCTGCTGCTGCTGCTGCTGCAAAGCACGGGAACTTGCTACTGCCAATAGATATGCTGTCACGGCGCTTTGAGTAATTAAGGCATACTGCTGCTGCACAATAGCATATATAATAACCAGTAGCAGATCTATACAGGTGGAGCTGGGGAGGTGGAGGGTTTCAGAGAAACTCTGAGAGCGGGCTGCGAACTGCTCTAGTGAATGCTAACCAGCCATTTAAATGTAAAGCAGCAAGTACACTGGCTACAAATATAACATGAATCAATTAGCTTATGCACAGTAGTTTAAAGCTGTGGATATCATCAGTTTGCATTGACGACCCATAAGCATGCACCATCTAGAGTTTCATGACAGAACTTGACATATACACAACCATTCAAGAAAGTCTGTATTTGCAAGGCTGCATTTGTTTGATCAAAAATACAGTGCACTCAGTAATATTGTAAAATAGTATTATATTTTTTAATATAAAATAACTATATCTTTTTTTAAATGAAATAAATAAAAGTATAAATTTCTTTGGACAAGCAAACAAAAAACGTCCACATAAGTCCAACCAATCCTATTTGAGTCCAAATTGTGTGTACTATATGTGACCCTGGACCACAAAGCCAGTCTTAAGTAGCACAGGTATATTTGTAGCAATAGCCAAAAATACATTGTACGGGTCAAAATTATCAATTTTAGTATATTAAGTAAAGATCATGTTCCATGAAGATATTTTGTAAAAAAAAAAAATTCTGGAATATATCGAAACATAATTTTTAATTAGTATTATGTATTGCTAACTTCATTTGGACAACTTTAAATGCAATTTTTTTTGTTTGTTTGTTTGTTTTTTGCACCCTCAGATTCCTGATTTTCAAATAGCTGTATCTCGGCCAAATATTGTCTATCCTAACAACCATACATTTAATTGAAAAGAACTCATTTAATGTCAAAATCAAATCTACCAAAGCGCAACTGCCAAAAAAAAGAAGAAATTTAAAAATCAGCATGAAAGAACTGGTGCAAAAATGTTATAAATATTAAGAGAGGCTGTCAAGAAGGGTGACATATTGTCAGCAGGAAAGATGGCAGCAGCATGCTAACTATCAGCGTCAGCGCTAAGATCTCAGCATTATTCACTGTCACTCTGACCACACGCACAAGACATCTGTCATTGCCTTGGTGTTTGTGCATGTTTCTGTGTGGCTGCGTTAGATGTGTTTGGATGAGCGTGTGAGCGCGCGTGTGTGTTTCGCCCATCATTCCGACATTAACTAGACAGAGGCTGCGGTGAACTCTAAACGTGCCCTGCCTGATAATGAAAACAGTTCCTGCTCTTTCACACTCTCTCTCCCAGCTCCAATAAAAATGGAACAGAAAGGGGGGAAAAAATGATGCAGAAGGTTACATGACTCCACCCACCTCTGCTTTTGCCATCTCACCAAAATTCATCATCACTCCCATACCAATTCCTCTCTCTCTCTCTCTCTCTTTCCGCTAGTCCGCTTTGATGAGAATCGACAGCTTATCACAGAGGAGAATTCTATTACCTGTTCGCATGTACACACACTGGCACACATACAAACTTACAAACTCTCAGAGAAATGCACATCAAATTGAATCACATCTTTGAACACATACATGCGCGCACACAGAGGCAGAGAATTCTATTATCAGCCTCCTATTGGACAGTAATCCCCTCTTCACTTCCTGCTATGATAAGGACTACTTCACACACACAAACAAAAAAAACAAGCCCATAGTGCACCCGTGCCACAGGGGAGATCCTAACAACAACACCAGAGATGAATGACACATATGCTCAAAGGTGTAGATCTGAGAGACCGATGTTTGGAAGGGAGTCAACTGCCACCCTCAATCATGCGCCAGTCTGATTTTATCACAATTGAAAATAATTTAGTATGCCATGCAAGTGAATTAGGATTGACCGCTACAGGGTTGCTGTAGGAGAACTCATGAGTCATGCAGGTGATGCTTAACTTAGTGAACTTAGCAGTGTTAATCGAAGGATTAATAGTGTGCAAGTGCAATAAAATTAATCTACATTGTATCACAGCAGGTAAATAAAACTTAATATTACAGTATACAATTTTAAAATGAAGTTTTTTAAGGTCTAGGCCAGTGTTGGGGAGTAGCTACATGTAAAGTAGATACATAATTTAATTACAAAATAAATGTAATTGTAATCAATTACAGTTACTGAGAAAAAAAAATTATTATATTACAGTTACTTATAAAAATGTTAACTATTACAAATATCTTCATACACACATCCACATACAGATTTAATTGATTTCTATCCCAAATTGCATTGGCTCATATCTAAAATTTGAGACACTGTTTCAGGAGTTTAGGAGAGTGTTTTACTTCTTATTTGAGTTTATGTATTTGATTTTGTTTAAGATGAACTGTTTTTTCCCAAGGCATTGTTAGATGCCAGTGTCTCCTGTCATAGCTATGCAAAGACTTGATTTCAAAAACAGTATTTTAGCTATTATGTAGTATTATTAAACTATTTCTTGCTATGATTTTACATCAGTATTTAACTACACAATGATCTCAGTGTAAAAAGAGGTGCTAAAGTCTGATTTTGTGGTGGCTATGCTCTAAAATTGACTTATTATAATCTTAATTCAAGTGATGAAGGATTTTGAAAGTCTGACAGTAATCAGTGTTGAGTACTACTGTAATTTTAACCCTGACTGCGTTAAATGTTTAACAGTTCATTAGAAATTTAGAAAAGCAATCAAAAAGTAATCAAATGTAATCAGTTACATTACTTTAATAAAGTAATTGAAATAGTTACACTACACATTACATTTTAAATAGGCTAACTTTCAATCTGTAACCTATTACATTTCCAAAGTAACCTTCCCAACACTGGTCTTTGAGCACTTTTCTGTACATGCAAGAAGTGATGTGGAATGCAGAAGCGTATGCAGTTGCCATGGTAATAAACAATGATGGCTACAAGTGAAACATTGAAACAACCTGCATCTAAGGCAATTAATGCATTTGGTGTTGAATGTAAATTATGAATCTGTATATAAATATATACAATGAAGATTCATTTTATTGCACTTGTCCACTATTAATCCTTCGATTAACACTGCTAAGTTCACTAAGTTAAGCATCACCTTCATGACTCATGAGTTCTCCTACAGCAACCCTATAGCGGTCAATTCTAATTTACTTGCATGGCATACTAAATTATTTTCAACTGTGATAAAATCAGACTGGCACATGATTGAGGGTATGCAGTTTATAGGGGACATATTACATTAGCCTTACAGTTACAGCACAAAATACTATTTAAACCTATAACATTTTACATTTAACTTTAATCTCACAATTATTTTTTATATTAAGTTTATATCTCGTATTTTAGACTTTTTAACTCAATTTAAATCCACAATAGCGAGTTTTTCAGTATTGAGCGAAAAAAAGCCTGAAGTGTGGGATATAAATTGATTTTTCTTATTTGTGAGATATAATCTTGACCTTGCGAAAAATAAAGTAAATAAAGAATTTTTAAATATAAACTCAAATGTAGATGACCACAATCATTAGCTTTGATTAGCTTCTAAAGCCTTGTCTAATGAACACTGCTGGCAGCAGCGACATCTGTGTCCGTACCATTCTTATCAATGACAGCGTCAGATCGTATCTCCCTGCTCCCAAGCCATAAACCTTGTATCTCCATGATTTTGGGGAAATGTTGTGTTAATGTTGGTACACAACAGTATATGATAACAATATAAGGTATAATACCAACTTTAATGATACAATGTTTAATAACTCAAAAAAAAAATTGCTGTTTTTTTTTTTTTCCATTTCCTGAAAAATTATGGTTATGGAGATGTGAGGATTCTGCCCGACAGCAACGATATATATACATATATATACAGTGGGTACGAAAAGTATTCAGACCCCCTGAAATTTTTCACTCTTTGTTTTATTGCAGCCATTTGCTAAAATCATTTAAGTTCATTTTTTCCTCATTAATGTACACACAGCACCCCATATTGACAGAAAAACACAGAATTGTTGACATTTTTGCAGATTTATTAAAAAATCCTAAGTATTCAGACCCTCATATATTTAACTCAGGTGTTGTCCATTTCTTCTGATCATCCTTGAGATGGTTCTACACCTTCATTTGAGTCCAGCTGTGTTTGATTATACTGATTGGACTTGATTAGGAAAGCCACACACCTGTCTATATAACACCTTACAGCTCACAGTGCATGTCAGAGCAAATGAAATTCATGAGGTCAAAGGAACTGCCTGAGGAGCTCAGAGACAGAATTGTGGCAAGGCACAGATCTGGCCAATGTTACAAAAATATTTCTGCTACACTTAAGGTTCCTAAGAGCACAGTGGCCTCCATAATCCTTAAATGGAAGAAGTTTGGGACAACCAGGACCCTTCCTAGAGCTGGCCGTCCGGCCAAACTGAGCTATCGGGGGAGAAGAGCCTTGGTGAGAGAGGTAAAGAAGAATCCAAAGATCACTGTGGTGAGCTCCAGAGATGCAGTCGGGAGATGGGAGAAAGTTGTAGAAAGTCAACCATCACTGCAGCCCTCCACCAGTCGGGGCTTTATGGCAGAGTGGCCCGACGGAAGCCTCTCTTCAATGCAAGACACATGAAAGCCCGCATGAAGGACTCCAAGATGGTGAGAAATAAGATTCTCTGGTCTGATGAGACCAAGATAGAACTTTTTGGCCTTAATTCTAAGCGGTATGTGTGGAAAAAAACAGGCACTGCTTATCACCTGTCCAATACAGTCCCAACAGTGAAGCATGGTGGTGGCAGCATCATGCTGTGGAGGTGTTTTTCAGTTTTTCTTTTTTAATAAATCTGCAAAAATGTCAACAATTCTGTGTTTTTCTGTCAATTTTAGCAAATGGCTGCAATATAACAAAGAGTGAAAAATTTAAGGGGGTCTGAGTACTTTCCGTACCCACTGTATATATATGCGAGTGTGTGCGTGTGTGATTTTTATGAAATAGCAAATATATTTCAAATAAACGCTGTTTTAAACATTTACAGTTTTTAACATTATAAATTGCAATAATATTTCACAATATTTACATTTTACTGTATTTTTAACAAATAAATGCAGCCTTGGTAAGCATAAGAGACTTTTAAAGACATTAAAAAAAACTTACTGACCCTAAGTTAAAACTTAAATGGTAGTGTCTATAAATGATCTGGAACCTCAAGTTTTATACGTTTACTATTTTACTGTGTAAAATGCTCTACAAACATAACCAAGAGTGCAAGTCTCGGGTGGTCACGTCTTTAAAGTTTCAGCTCAAAATAACCCATAGATCATTAATTGTATAATTTTGAAAATGCCTATTTTGAGTAGAAGCTGAAACACACTGTTTTTGTGCATGTCTCTTTAAATCAACATCTGGTTGGTTTTGATTATCATGTCTATTGGGCTGAAAACATGAGTTTTAAAGCCAGTTTAAACTTCTGATATATGGTTTTCTATACGCACACATCCAAAGCATATGCACAGAAAGTGTCTGTCACATGGCATGTGAGTACTAAACTCCCATCTCTTTTATGTATTATTGTGCTTAAACTGTCAAATACACATAAGTTCATGTTAAAAACACACAGGAGTTACAAAAACAGTTGGTTATGTCTGTAGAGGTAAACAGCTGGGAAATAAATCACGTTTACGTTATATCTGTGTGTCGAGAGCATAATATACAGTAAATAAATGAATAAATCTACTGCTAACTCGTTAATTTATTAATTTGCACATTTTGTAATTTCTCAAAACAGAAACCTAAGATGGATTTTTTTTTATCCATGTTTGGTTCTATAACATCGTTTCCTTCCCACAAGTTCAGAATGACTTTATTAGATTAGTACGAGATTGATTCTTTGTCTTCATTCATGGGGCTTGTGCAGTTAGCTGACTGCAGTGAAGTGAATGCCACACCAGTCTCAGCCCTGCATACTGCCACCCTGCCAAGATCTGCATCACAGCACACACACATACACACACACACAGATGACATCAACAAATCCAGTTAGTATGATGTGCTCCTTGCTTACTTCAGCATTGTGCCTATTTTTATATACTGTACAGTACATAATGCGAATGTATGGTTTACACCTGTCAGCTGTCTTTCTTTCCTAAACTATAAAGAGAGGTTACTTTAATTATATATTTACAAATCTTTATAAAATGAGGACAAATGCAAACTCACACACACACACACACACGTTGAGTATTCCCCTATAAAAATGATTTGCAGACAGTGCATGCAGTGAGTGCACAGAGAGGTTGATAATCAATAGTGCAGTGTGAATGTTTAACTCTGGGCTCTCTTAATCAATACAGCGCTCTGAACAAGAACTAAATATACCATTCTGCCCAGAAAGATAGAGAGAAAGAGTCAGGAATGAGAAAGAGAAGTGAGCAAAATGGCAAATGTAATCTGAAACAAACACAACCAGTAAGCCATCAGGGGGGAAATAATCAACTGTATGTCTAAAAGTAGGAATTCTCTGGTATTTTGTCTTTTGGACAGTAGTGTGTGTATTACAGTAAATAAATCTCTAATATTGACCCATAACCAATATGGTACCAAATATGCTGTACATCCCTAGACAAAAGTATGTGTGCTCTCAAACCCCCATATGTGCTTGTTGAGCCTTTTTTGTTTTAAATCTTATTGTAAATCTAAAAGGCCTAGGCATACAGTACTCCTTGCAGTGTGTTTCATGCAACAAAACTCAATGATGATCTAAAAATTGTGCACACAGTGAGTTCTTCAGAATTGTCAGTTAACACAGAAATGACTCCCAACAGAGTCAAAGCCCGTTCTTTGCATGTCTCATTAGCATGTAATACATATGGAAGGAAAGATAGACAGAAAGTCAGACAGAAAGAGCAGAGAAAAAAGTATCTGAAAGAGAGAGAGAGACAGGAAGAGTCATGCTTTTCACAGTTAAGTAACACAGTCCATAGTTATCTACGGTAATGACAGGTCCATAATTAGCACAAAGCTAATTCACAGTGATGCAAAAATGGCCTACTATCTCTCTTTTCTTCCCTGTCTGCCACTTGATTTTTTTTGGGCATTTCTTCTCTCTACTTTCTGTCTGACTCTCAGCACTCAGACTTTGTTTCCTCAGTATTGAACGGAAACCTCTTGTGACAAACCAGATAAATACCATGATCTTTGAGGACAAACCAAAAAATTAAATGTTGATTTTTTATTTTTATTTTTTTATTTTTTGCAGGCGATGTTTCCAAATCATAAAACACTCCAGGCACTCGAGCTGGCATCGAGTTAAAGGAACATGATTAATTTATTCATGCGGCTGAGAAACTAAATTACACACACCACAAATCAGATCACACATTTTTGTTTTTTAAATTCTCCTCTAAATTATGAGCACTCTCTCTTTTGTGAATTTATATTCTTTGTATCTATATTGGAATTAATACTTTTAATAAGGCCAACATGGAATCTGCTAACTTTGCATTTTCTATGTTCTAGTTAAACATGCTCCAGTACTGCTTTTCTCAAAGCAGCCGGACCTTCTTTTCTTGTTAACAGACATGATGTAAACACATGAGGACCGAGCGACCGAACCCGGGAAATTTCCCGGCAAATCGAATCAGACATGTCTGAAAATAAAACATTATTGCAGGCTTTCTGGTAAGGCAAGAATACTGATTTAACTCAATAATTCATTTGCAGACACAGATTCCAAATGGGCCTGTTCAATATTTTCTGCCAAAGAAATTACAGAAATGCTAATGCTAATAGGGGTTTCTGTTAGTGGCCAATACTCATGTTTATCCATTATTTATCCAGCTATGTTGGAACTGGGTGTCTCACTCTCTCTATTCTTCTGTCAGTCATTCTCAGTATTAATGCATTAGTAACATTGCCCTGCGATTCCTCTGGGAGTCAGTCAAATGGTCTTACACCCCTCTATGCCATAGGGAGGTCTTTAAAGTGAGGAAACATGACAGCATTATACCTTACCTCAGACTGCAGCTATCCCATAGCCCAAATGTCCTTCCAAAGTCTTGAAATTACACTGTGGAGCAAACAGCATTGCATCACTGAAGGGGAACAAAAGGATACAGCCGTACTCCTCCGGAACGAGAGCCAATGGCAAGGATCTTCTGCACCGGGTCAAATGCCAGAGCTGTGGGCTGATAGGTAAATCCATGACGCACCGTCTACAGAGAAAGGAAAACAGAAAACATGAAAAAAGAGAAAACACAGTGTGCTGCGTTAAGAACAAAGTACTGTAGGCAACTTCAGTCATTCATTCCCATATAATAGTGACACAGCCTACGGCCTGCCTGCACCTCCTGCTACTCTCATGAGAACAGCTCACATGAAACAATACTCAGCTTTCTGCTGCTCAGTGTGCAGCCACACGCTCCCTTCCCTCTGTTTCAAGATATATTCTGCAATATTTTATTCATTTGGCATGCATTACTCTGCAAAAGTTTGGTAAGCTTGGTAAGATTTTTTAATGTAGCCTCTCATGCTCACCAAGGCTGCATTTATTTAAATGGGTCAAGGGGTCTTCACAAGTTGTTTGAACTGAAATGTGTGTTTGTAGTGTGTGCACACAACCACCCTATAATGATAAAGATCCACCCAGTGTTTTTTTTTTTTTTAATCTAGTTCAATTGTTCCCCTTTCCATGTCGAGACATTCTCAGATGCCTGTCGGTGTGATGAGACTGCACCCACGATAGTTGATTGACACAATCGTCTTACCTTAGACCTGCCCTGACTAAGCTGTGAACTGTCCAACCCTTGAAAGGAATCCCTGATCTACATAAATGCATCTATGTTTCCCCTTAAATAGAAGTGAGTATAAAGGTTTTTTTATGAATCTTTGCAAATCACCTTTCTTAATACTGTGCTAGTAAGCAAGTTTCACGGATAAATGCGGCTTAAAGTAAACAGTCTGCTCATCACCCCACAGAAGAGAGGGGCGGGGTGAGCGGTGCTCATTTGCATTTAGAAAACATGAACCAAAATGGCTTGCTCTGAAAAGGGTTGATTTTGACAAGGTAAAAAGTGTTTTTTACACTACCACTGAAAAATTTTAAACAAAGTGTGTTATAGATTTTTCATTAAAGGGGTCATTGGATATCCATTTCTACAAGTTGATATGATCCTTTAGAGTCTGTTTGATGTTTATGTGCTTACCCCCAGGGCATTGACTTTGACTTCAGTAGAACACAATCAAAGATTTTTAACTCAAACCGTTGCAGTCTGTCAGTCATATAATGGCAGTCAATGGGCACCAAAACTTTAAGAGTAAAAAAAAAACATGCACAGACAAATCCCAATTAAACTCTGTAGCTTGTGACGATACATTGATGTCTTAAGAGACTAAACGATCAGTTTGTGTGAGAAACTGAAGAGTATTTACATAATTGTTTACCTCTGATTCACTGCAATGTGCCGACAGATCGCTTCCTCGCATACTCTACTTACATGTTGACTAGTTATGCACCCACTGTTATAAACGGGCAAATAAAAATGTATATAAATACTGTTCAGTTTCTCACACAAACCAATCATATCGTGTCTTAGGACATCAGTGTATCGTCACATGCTGCAGGGTTTAATTTGGATTTGTATGTGCATGTTTTTTTTTTACTCTTAAAGGTTTGGTGCCACTTAATGGCATTGACTGCCATTATATGACTGACAGAGTGCAACGGTTTGAGTTAAAAATCTTCATTTGTGTTCTACTGAAGAAACAAAGTCACCTACATCTTGGATGCCCTGGGGGTAAGCAGATAAACATAATTTTTTCATTTTTGGGTGAACTATCCCTTTAATTAAAAAAAGTATAGAATATACTTTGGGTAAAAAATCTCAATAGTAGTGTTAAAAAAAACACCCTTTTACCTTGTCAAAGTCGACTCTGCAAAAAAAATCAACTGATTCTATTGCATGTTCCTTTAAATGCAAATGAGCTTTGCTCGCCCCGCCCCTTTCTTCTTTTTGTGGATTGACGAGCCATTGTTTACATTAGCACGTTTAGCCGCGAAACTTCCTAACTAGCACATTATTAGGAAAGGCGGTTGCAAAGATTCATTAAAAAAACATATACTCACTTCTGTTGTAAGTGAAGCTGGATCACGGATGATCACAGATGCATTTATGTAGACTGGGGGTCCATTCCATTCACAAACAAAAGTCATCCACTGCATCTTCAGCGGCTCAGATGTCGGGAGTAAATGGGGACTACTATGTTCATTATTACATCCAACAACAGAACACCTCAATTTCTTAGGAGCCATTCTTGTCTACATCCCTGTTCCGGCATCGAGACTCAGGGCAGGTCTAAGGTAAGATGTCTGTGTCAATCAATCTATCGTGGGACCAGCCTCTGTCTGTGTTATGTCACACCGACAAGAAGCTGAAAATGGCTTGAATTGAAAATGGGGAAATCATTTTTACAGATTAAATAAAAACCACTGGGTGGATTTTTATCATTATAGGGTGGATGTGTACATACACTGCCAACACACATTTATGTTCAAACAACATGCAAAAGTGAACTTTGCATCCGATGACCCCTTTCAGACCCTAAAGAATCATATCAGCTTGTGGAAAATGGGAATCCGATGACCCCTTTATTTAAAAGCACAGTAAAAACAGTAACATTGTATATTTAAATATATCTTAAAGCTATATGTGTTTTTTTTCCTCTCAAAATTAAAAGGATCAACCAAAAATTGAAATGTTGTCATTAATTACTTGCCCTTTTGTCGTTCCGAATCTGTAAGATCTTCGTTCATTTTCATAACACAAATGAAGATATTTTTTTATGAAATCCGAGAGCTTTCTGACCCTATATAGAGAAAATAACTACCACATTCAAGGCTTAGAAAGGTAGTAAGGACATTGTTAAAACAGTCCATGTGACATCAGTGGTTCAACTGTAATTTTGTAAAGCGATGAGAATACTTTTCGTGTGCAAAGAAAACTAATATAATGACTTCATTCAACAATTTCTTCACTTGTTAACCGATGGCAATGACTGACACGGAAGAGAATAAACTGTGAAATAAAGTCATTATTTATGTTTTCTTTGTTCACAAAAAGTAATCTCATAGCTTCATAACATACGTTTAAAACACTGATGTCAAATGGACTGTTTTAACAATGTCCTTACTACCTTTCTAAGCCTTGAATGTGGTAGTTGTTTTGTCTATGGAGGGTCAGAAAGCTCTCAGATTTCATCTAAAATATCTTAATTTGTGTTCCGAAGATGAATGAAGTAAAATAACAAAACAGATATGTCCTGCTACTTAGTTTACTGAAAGGCAAAACCAATTGGGATTTGAACCCGGGTACCTTTCAATCACATAATCATATATCATCAAAGATGATGATGACACCAGATCACTTGATTGAGCCACTAAATCATATGGCACTTCATGCTGCTGCCATGCTGACAACACTCCACTTTCCATCTCATTTCCTTTTCCATGTCTCCATGTCTACAATCTCAGTAAAGATCTCAGCATGCCTTTCTGGCACCTCGCTGACCACTCAAGCTCAACTTCATCAAAACCGAGCTCCCCTACCCCCCAGCTAACGCTCCCCCACTCAGTCTATCTTCATCTCAGCTGAAGGTCACACAGCTGTCAATGCTTGCTGTGCAAAAACGATGGTGCCCCCAAGTCCAACCATCACATTCATGGACAAAACTGCAACAACCACCTAAACCAGAAAAGCTTTTCCTGCACTCCTACACCAAGCAGTTGTTTTAGTTTCTGCTTATTTGATAACAAGATTACTCACTTCTCATTGGCCTTCCTGTATCTGCTATATGATCTCTTAAACATATTCAAAATATTGCTTCTCATCTCAATTTCAAGTGAATTCAATTTGAAAGTACTTTATTGCTCATATTTCCACAACATTAATTCACACAACCAAATAAATAAATATTCTAAATAAAGTATAATTAAATAAAAAATAAAACTGAAATAAGCTAATATTAGTAATGTCAAAAAAATAAAATAAAATTTTATTAATGCAAAATAATGCATTTAAAGGATTAGTTCACTTCCAGAATAAAAAAAAATCTGATAATTTACTCACCCCCATGTCATCCAAGATGTTTTTCTTTCTTCAGTCAAAAATAAATGAAGACTTTTGAGGAACAGGTTGAAGGTCCAAATTACAGTTTCAGTTTTGAAGTAATAGAAAATCAAATGTTTTTCACCCTACCCTACCTTTTTGTACCAGAGTACACAGACGAAAAACTAACAGTGCATGACCTTTCCAACATGATTACATAATGCTAGTGCAAGACAATCATTTGTGGTTAAAAAGTATATAAGTGTTCTTTTTTTTTTTTTTAGAAAATGGCCGATTATTTCACTAGATAAGACATATATTCCTCAGCTGGAAACTTGTAGAGCCCTTTGAAGCTGCATTGAAACTGCAGTTTGGACCTTCAACCCATTGATCCCCACTGAAGTCCACTACATGGAGAAAAATCTTGGCATGTTTTCTTCAAAAACCTTTTTTTTTTTTTTCGACTAAAAAGAAAGACATTTTGGATGACATGGGGGTGAGTAAATAATCAGAAAATGTTTATTCTGCTAGTGAACTAATCCTTTAACCTCTAGAATTCCTCACACGTTACACTTCCGCACAAATCAAAGTCAAGATGCTGTTATCTGCCATTAGCAGACAGCAAACTGTAAGGACCCTGTGGAGCATCACTGGGTTAAGTGCTTTGCTCAAGGACACAACGGTGACATGGGAATCTATTCCTGCTAATTCACCTGCAACCAGTGTTAATCTCGTTATCGATAAAATTAGTGACAAAATGCTTGTCACTGATGAGTGTAATCAATAAAAAAGGCAAAAACGTGCATCATGATGACAGTTTAAAAATGTAAAAAAAAATAGGACAAGAATAATAACACTACAGGCTAACAATATTTTTAAAGAAGAAAAATCTACAAAGAATATAATTGCTTTAAAAAATGGATTGACCTGTTTGAGCTCCTGAAAGTGAATGAACACCAGTAAACCAAAGCGTTTTTTCTCAGTATGAGATTAATTATATACAGCTGAGGTCAAAAGTTTACATGCACCTTGCAGAATCTGCAAAATGTTCAAAATTTTAACAAAATAAGAGGGACCATACAAAATGTATGGCATTTTAGTGCTGACCTGAACAAGATATTTCACGTAAAAGACGTTTACATATAGCTGACAAGAGAAAATAATAGTTGAATCCATAAAAATGACCCTGTCCTGCCCACTGTTCCTCAGAAAGATCCTTAATGGTTCCACAAATTATTTGGTTTTTCAGCATTTTTGTGTATTTGAACCCTTTCCAAAAATGACTGTATGATTTTGAGATCCATATTTTCACACTGAGGACAACTGAGGTACTCATATGTAACTATTACAGAAGGTTCAAACACTCACTGATACTCCAGAAAGAAACACGATGCCGGGGGTTAAAACTTTTTTGATTTAAAGATCAGGGTAAATTTAAGTTATTTTGCCTTCTGTGAAACAAGTATCTTCTATAGCTTCCATAGGGCAGTATTAAATGAAAAAAATACAAGATTTAGGCAAAATAAGAAAAATCTTAATTCTGTTCAAAAGTTTACACCCCTGGCTCTAAATGCATCATTTTTCTTTCTGGAGCATCAGTGAGCATTTCTGTTATATTTGCATATGTGTCCTTTAGCTGTCCTCAGTGTGAAAAGATGGATCTCAATTTTTTTTATAAATTCAACTATTATTTTCTCTTGTGGATTATTTGTAAATTTCTTTAATGTATTATGTTTAAGTTACATGCTAGTCAAACTGTGTAAGTCACGTTGTGAATATGCTGTTTCCATAACAACGCAATGAACCAGAAACAATGAATAATTGCATAAATATTCATACAGACTGTATATTATTACACTAATTACAGTAGTGTACTCAATGTTTCTTCAGAAGATCAGGTATTTACAACCAGGCAGTTTTCACATGTTTTTGTTAAATGACAATATATGCTTAAATTGTATTTTAGGCATACTAAACAACTAAATTCCCATCTTCATTGACTCTACATAAACTAAAAACATCTGTTGGTACACAACGGAACTCATGAAACTTGAAACTTTACCTTGTATTATTAGCAAGTAATTTACATTTCTGCTCCACACACTTGTTTACTTGTTGTAGATGGCATCACGTCAATCTCTAAAGCCAACAAAACAATTAAAGTGCTTCAAAGTTCCCAAGCCTCTACTAGCAAGTCACTTATGTGCCATTTTACACAATGAGCATTTACCTTGTTACACTTGCAGCAAACTGCCTGCAATCACAGTAATCAATCGAGCTGGTCAGGGGCCAGCTTCAAATCATGCCACTCTGAGTGTGTTTTATTTGGTGCACTGAACTGTACAGAAGCTGTCCAGAATGTGTGCTTTGAAATGTAAGAGCAGGTGCTGTGTCCACAGCCATCGGTGCTGGAAGCGTGCAACGAGAGCCGTCCACAGCCTGCGGGTCTGTGCTAGTGCTCTGGCGCTGGCGATGGCCGCCACAGATGGTGCTGAAATCCATCACACATGCGGCTCCAGAGCTGTGACGCAAATTGTGACACTGTCCAAAATATTTTAGAAACAATTCTGCAGATTAGCATCGAATAGTTCCTGATTGGGATACTAACAGAAAGTGTAACAAATTCAAGTGGTCCGTGAGTTAATTTGACTTTTTTATTTATTTATTTTTTTGGACTGTATATGACTGTAAAATCATCTTTCGCGCACTTTCGCTCACTCACTTTCCCCATTTGTTTGGCTCCCTTATGAAGGTACGTTCATCAATAATTCATCTGCATGGCTCTGGACTGATGCAAGCAAGTACTGGATGAATGAGCAGGATGGAGTGATCACAAAGACACAGAGAGAGAGACAGAGAGTGAGTGTGATGTTCCATCCGTGGCTATTAAACAGGAATAGAGCTGTGACGAAACCGTTGTCAATGTCCAAATTCTCTCGACTTGCTACTACGGCTGCAGGTTTATTGTCTGCTTATGCAGACACATTTAGAATCATTGGTCTGCGTCTGCATGGGCGTGGCTGCGTTCGATGTTTCGGTGCGTATGTGCGTGTTGCCTTATCGTCTCTATTAATCAAACGAGTGCTAATGAATGCCTCGGCGTATAGATTTTCATTCAGTGCTCTGCTTTATTGCAGACTATTTAAGCATCCCCCTCCCATTCCCTCTTCATCTCTCGGTTTCTCTCCTCTCGCTCTGTCTCTCGCTGTCTCTCATACTGATATGGGCTGTTGTCTCCGCCGTTTAGCTATTCAATTTCTCCACCCTATTTCTACTACTCCATGCTGTTCTATCACTTTTAAAGGGACAGTTCAACCAAAATCGAAAATTCTGTTAAGATGTACTCAAACCTGTATGAATGTCTTTCTTATGTGGAACACACACAAAAATAAGATATTCTGAACACAATGACTTTCACTGTACAAAGAAATTTTCTTTTGTGTTGCACAGACAAAAGAATGTCATAGAACTACACAGGGTGAGTAAATGATGACAGAATATGCATTTATGAGTGAATTGTATCTCTAAAGTCTCTTTCACACAGAGATTCTGGAAAATACACGGGTAATGCGTTCCAAGAATTGTCCCGGGATCGTTTGATTTTGGTTCATTCACACTGTCAGTGTTTTTTCAAAATCTGTGCGTGCATTCACACAAAACTCGTAAAGATTCCGTAAAGACACGTAACATTAGGCTTTAATGCGTTGTGTACCGTTACACTAAACTGGCGAGCGATCTCTAAATCACTGATTCATAGTAAGAAGCTCCCTGATCGCTACTTCTTTACAGTTTGCACACATTGTTTGGGTTTACACAATTTTCTGGAATAAATGCACAGTGTGAAAGGGGCTTCAGTGTTTGAATGAAGCAACCCATTTCTTTTATAAGTTTGGTTTCAGTCAGATTTTTTTTTACCTACTTACTTTTTTTTATTAAACCCCTCCAAAAGAATGCATTAAATTGAGTGAATAGTGGTTGAGATTTTGAAGCCCAGAAAGTGCATCCATTCATCATAAAACGTACTCCACATGGCTCCGGGGGGTTAATAAAGGTCTTCTGAAAAATATCCATATTTAATACTTTATAAACTGCAACCTCTAGTTTCTGCCGACTGTCATAGGCGCGTTCATGAGAGAGTGGCATTCCAGCGGATGACACAGGACAAAGGTGTAGCGTAAGCTCTGGTAAGAAGTGACGAACGCAGATGCACAGAGGAGAGAGTCATGAATAATTCTAATTCACCGCTCATGAGTTAGAAGTACGGAATGAAGATTTGTAAAGAAAATGACAGAGGATTTCAATATAAGACAAGAGGAGACTGGTTTTCCTTTGCAGTAAACAAAACTTGGTTCTCGCGAGACTAGCATATTCTCATCAGAGCTTATGCTATCCAACACCATCCGCTGAACACGTGTACAACAGTTGGCAGAAACTAGAGATTGCGCTTTATAGTTTGGATATTTTTATGATGGATGGATGCACCTTATTTTGCTTTAAAATTAATAATTCAGTGCCATTATAAAGCAAGAGACAGGACATTTTTAATATAACTCGGACTGTATTCATCTGAAAGAAGAAAGTCATATACACCTAGGATGGCTTGAGGGTGAGTAAATCATAAGGTATTATAATAATCCTAATTTAAATTTTTGGGTGAACTATCCCTTTAAGGACATTGAAATGATCAGAAACGACAGTGTATACTTTAACATTATGTTTTTGAATGGTAGTGTATTTATCTCATTCACTGCCTTAGTAGCTTCTACCCATGATTAAATATCCAGAAACAACACATTCTTGTTCATTCCCACTCACAGAATCAAATGCTGTGGTCACACCACGTCTAACTGTCACAACCCTGAAAAAGGTTGTGTGTTAATTCTGAGAATCAGGCCAGAACCACATATGCAGTGTGTTTGAGCGTGCAGTAACATGCTTTTGTGCCAACCAAAAAGCAAACCCGAAATTAACCTCCCCTCCCCCGCTCTCCATTTCTCCAAGTCATTCATACGGGCTATATCAGCGTGTATCTGTCTCTCTATCTCTCTGTCTTACAGTTTGCTAGATAATGCAGAAAGGAATGAAATATTTCCAGTAATGCTGCTGGTTCTTTCAACCCATACTTCTGTCAGTAGCTGATGTGATGCCGTGATAGAAATAAAAATCTCTACAGCTACATTAAAACTGCCCCAAATGGTTTTTGAACTGTGGCTTTGTGACATTTTGTTCCGTGTAAATGTTTTAATAGGAACTATGTGACTGGATGCTTTTATGGGTTTTCTGCATCAGCTCATGCTAGTAACCATAAAGAACTGCAATTACCAAACAGAATAATTATTTTAATTCACTCTGTCTCTGTATATAAACAAACAGAAAATGTGTTTTGACCATAAATGTCTTAAAGGGACAGATCACCTAAAACAGGAAAATTCTGTCATTGTTTATTCACCCAAAAAGTACAGGTGCTGTCAAACTCCAAGATGTACAACAAAGCCTTATGAAAGTGTATGTATATGTGATCTCATGATAATTCCTATTAATTTTTTACGTAAAATGTGGTTCTACAAAATGTACATTTACTTATGTTTTTCCAAACACTAAAACTGGCGTATTTACAGCATCTAAACGTTTAAATACTTACAATTTTTTAGCATTTTAACATACAATACTGACATTTTGATGACACCTAAAAACGAATCCTCATGAATATTGAAACCGCGTCATTAATTTCATTATTACTGTTGTTTTTAGTTTACATACCAATGGCCTTATGTTTTCAACTGCATTATTCAATAGTTTAATCCTTTACTTAATAAGAAATTATAACATTTCATACTGTTCTGTGATTTGAACTGCCAGCTTGTTTCCAAGAATAGATCTACATAATGTTAAACAAGACTACACTTTAAACCCTTAAAATAAATAACATTTCTGCAATCGTTTAGCAATTCATGTCACGTTAATTTAGTTTGCCGTGGTGGGACACAAAACTTCATCTCCATCCTGAGCAGTGAGTCCAGCTGCAACAGCAATAAATCTACGCTGAAGTTCATTTTACAAATTCAAATATTGCCGCCAGGTTTTCACAATAAAACCTGCCCAATTGCTACTCAAAACTAGCCCAAAACTATCCCAAACGCATTTTGAGGGGGGTCCCCTGTTAAAAATCGCATACTGGGGTGTAAAATATGTTTTTTTTTTTTAGGCGCCTCTGGAAAATTTTAATTTCAAGGGCTAAATATGACGTTACTAGGGTCACCTCCATACAATTCTATGGTTGCTTCAACCCGCGAACATAAAAAACAACCAGCGGCAACAGTGTTAAAGTAGCCCAATTCCGCAGGAAAACCGCAGACTTGGCAACACTGATTGCTGAATTAAGAAACGACAGGTTTTACTGCAGGAAAACGTTCATTGGCTCTCGTATCCATTTGTCACAGATTACGACATGCCGTGTTTCTGGTGAGATGTGTTTGAATGATGCGCGGGCGCCTTCATGGAGGGGATCAGGAAAATAATCTGGATAATATTTTAAGTCATTAACAATTTAAATTCTGCTCTGCACCTCAAACTAACCTACTGTATTCCGCCAGAGAGGACTGCAGCTGCAAAAGCATCGTCATCTGGATTACTTTTTGGTACGGCTGTTGATATTTTTGCAATAAATAACGTTAAATGATTGTGATTGGACTTTTCTGTCATGTTTTTCTTTATTACTGTACAGAGAGTTACGGTTAACATTAGGTTTAGAGGTAGGAGTGGGATTAACGAATATAAAAATATTGTTATGCTATATTGTTACTAAAATGGTAATGTACCCGCATATTTTGGTCAGTTACATTTTATATCCTTTTATATTCATTATAAAATGGGTAGGTTAAGGTTTGGAGGTAGATTAAGGGAGCTAAAAATCTAAATCGTGTATTAACAAAATGATAAAGATGCTTATTTGCTATAAATTGGGTAGGTTTAGGTTTTGGGGTAGGTTAAGGAGGCTAAAAATCTAAATCGCTTATTAATAAAATTATACAAAGGCATTAATACGAATATCTTAATGAAATAAAAGATGCGTAAATATTTAACGTTTTTTAGCTAAAAATATGTAACTATTTGTACATTTTAAAAGTTGAAATACATCTAAATTGTACGTTTTTGCATCAATAAAAACATACAAAAATGTATAAATACCTATGTATAAACAATGAGACCAGGCTGGTATATACAGTATATGGATATATGAAGTATATGTGACCCTGGACCACAAAACCAGTCATAAGGGTCAGTTTTTTTGAAAATTGAGATTTATACGTCATCTGAAAGCTGAATAAGCTTTCCATTGATGTATGGTTTAGGATAGGACAATATTTAGTTAAGATACAACTATTTGAAAATCTGGAATGTGAGGGTGCAAAAAAAAAAATTTAATATTGACTAAATTGTCCAAATGAAGTTCTTAGCAATGCATATTACTAATCAAAAATGAAGTTAGATACAATGTATTGTTGGCTATTGCTACAAATATACTGTGTTACTTATGACTGGTTTTATGGTCCAGTGTCACATATATGGTAACAATATATTGGAGCCTTAATAAAATTCATTTACTGGTATTGAAAACATCACATGCCTGCTGGCCTTCCATTTACTACTTTAATATTTCCCATTCATTTAAACACTGAAAGCTGAGTCGAAATCATTCTCTATGGTAATTGACAGCATGATACAGATGCGGTACACAGACATTAGGTTGAAAACAGCCCAGAATATTCTTTTAATGAGCCACACACACATACGTTCACACACCCCCATCTCCCGCAGCTGAAGTAGGGGCGGGTGGTCCGGGTTTGGCAGCTCTGCATCCTTTAATCATGGGCTGGAGAAGAGGTTGACACACAAGGGGGCGCTGACCTCCTGTCTGTCCCAGCAGGGCAATGCGACCTGTGGCAGGAAGGAGACGCGGAGCCCCTGGGACCTCCCCGTTCCATGCATAAACTGTGGGGGGGTGCAAACAGGCCCCATACGGGCTGCAAAGAGAGTCATTTGGCATTAAATATACATAGTACAGAGAGAGGATGAAAAATACATCTACTGGCCCCAATCTTTAAAGCCTCATCCATATTTCATGGCCAGAAGATCCATTTTTTCCCTCCTTTTCTCTCTTTTATATATCTCTGGCCTTCGCCTTTAGTTTTGTTTTTCGGTTCGCAATCGAAAGCGTGTTTAATTCTGCCTTTGACAGCCACGGGAAGGAAGAGAGCAACATACTGTACAGTACAGAGACCTGGGCGGCACTGATGTCGCAGAACTCTCCAGAACACTGAGCAAGGGTCTCTCTCGCTCCCTCTAGCTCTATCTATCTCTATCTAATTACATTTCAAACCACTCTTTCTCCATCGCTACAAATATTCCAACACACACACAATGAACTCTCTTTCTCGCTCATTCACTCAGCCTCTTCTTTCTGAGGGGAGGGTGGGCGAGTCTAGACCCCAATCTAAAAATAGACCACACATCCAGCGCTCCCATGCACCGCTCTGTGCCTAAGACTGCAGATCTCGCTCTTGTACTCACGCTGTGTCTCTCACAAGCACACACAGACATCGCACATTATCGCTTTAGCGATACAACAGGTATTGTTATATGCTCTTCCAAATATTCTCGGATGGACTGTCGACATTCATACTATCTCTTCTCCCTCACACATTTATTTATTTCTATATATACGACGCAGCATTGATCTGTTGCTGCAATGCAATATAACACCGTGTAAGCAAAAGATGGTCTATATAAATGTCTGTTGAGATCATTACTAATGCAGCGTGTATTAAAAATGTATTGAGGAAACTATTAATGCTATACACATAGTAGCTGCCTTTTGTACACACAAACTGATAGTTTGTAGTATCATATGTGTTTATGTCAGAGCATGCACATATGAAATATTAAGGATGAAATGAGTCGAAGCTGTGGTGTAGTGAGTAATATATATGTAGTACATACATCACTGATAATGAAAGCACTGAAAAGGAGACCAAAAATATAATAATATAACATATGTGACCCTGGACCACAAAACCAGGCAGGTATATCTGTAGCAATAGCCAAAATACATTGTATGTGTCAAAATAATTTTATTTATTTTTTTTTTTTTTGCCAAAAATCATTAGGATATTAAGTAATGATCATGTTCCATGAAGATGTTTTGTAAACTTCCTACCATAAATATATCAAAACTTAATTTTTGGTTAATAATATGCTTTGCTCAAAACTTCATTTGGACTTTAAAGAAGATTTTCTCAGTATTTAGATTTTTTTGCACCCCCAGATTCCAGTTTTCAAATCGTTGTTTCTCAGCCAAATATTGTCCTATCCTCAATACTTGTGGTATTTCTGACAGTCAGTGTCATTTAGAATGTTCTTGTTTAGACTTCAAATATGTGGTTTGCTAATAAAGATAACATCTATTTGAAAATTAGCTTTGATGTTTTCGTAGATGTGAGCTCCAGGGCGTCAGCAGCCATTCAGCACTCATGAACCTGCCAAGAGCAGCCTTACCTCGGCCAGATTTTCTGGAATTTGCCGCTGGCTCTGATGTCTCTATAGTGGTAACCATCAGATATAACTTGTTTTGGATAAATCTAACGGTCTTCGATCTCATTAATTTATTACTTGTTCCAGAGCAAATAGTTTTGGCTGAGAGCAAAATCTAATCATGTTATATTTTGTAAATTCAATGCTGTATATCAGAGAGCTGCTTTTGTACTTTTGACTGAATTGCCTAGCAATTTTAATGTTGGCTGTTGCTACCATTTATTAAATATTACTATTCAATAAATGATATATTATATAAATAATAGTAGCATTTAATAATAGTATTGGGAAACCGTGTGTGTGTGTGTGTGTGTGTGTGTGTGTGTTTGTGATGGTGGTTT
Organism: Cirrhinus molitorella; assembly: GCA_033026305.1. NCBI lineage: Eukaryota > Metazoa > Chordata > Actinopteri > Cypriniformes > Cyprinidae > Cirrhinus > Cirrhinus molitorella. Next base: position 20,892,455 of record CM065122.1, on the reverse strand, counting down.
TAGTTACATTATTCCACATTATTCCGCAATTAGATCCGCAATTATGAGCGAGTCAGCAATAAAGATTATGATATTGAAAGAGACTGAAACAGGGTTGTAAACAAGGAAGTTAATTCGCAGCCAACAAATGCACTTGCTGTCAACAAAATTCCCCAATAACAGATAAGGATAGAACAACAAAGAAAGCACTTTCCTCAACAGACCTTCAAACTAGTGTTTTATTGTGAATATGAGATTGAGCTAAAGAATAAATGCTGCATCAGATGCAGGTAATCGCACTTGCTCAGTTCATCTCTCCCTCATAATACTCTACATAATACAGTGAGCTTTTAATACAGTAATATAACTAGCATTCAGTGAAGCAACTCAGCGTTCCTTTGTTACTAGTTCTAAAGTGACATTTTCGAATTAGTAACGGAGGCTAAGGATTTGACTCTGTGGCGGAAGGAAGTAGTTTGCACAAAAGGGGTTTCTTAAAGACATTTCGCAGTCAAACTGTTGTATAAATGCAACATATACTCATAGCCATGCGATATGGCTGTATTTATATTGCTCACATGCAATTAAAATGTCATAGTTCTGTGCATATTTCATACCTTAAATACAGATTTGTTAAGCTATATAAAATTGTTTTTTGTTATTCTAAAAGTCAACACACTATACCGGCCTCTTTCTCAACTTTGGCCTTTACATTTTTCTAAACTTCCTTAATTTAAAAGAAAAATAAATGCCTTTTTCTGCACATAGTAAACTTCTGTGGTCATATGTAGCAAATCTCTCAGAGCTGCCTGGTACATATGGTAGAAACACTCAGACTGCTGTTCCCTGATAAGCTCTATGCCTTTAATATCCCACAGTCTATCCGTACATGGTTTAGGAAGAGAAGCTTCCAGATTGGCACTTTGTGGTGCATGACTCATACACATGAAGCTAGAGCTACATCCTCTCAATCCTTCAGCCACAAAAGAAACATCTAGACACTGAACTTTTTAGTAACTTTTGAACCTTTAAAGCCTGAGACATTGCCAAAGATTTCTGCCCAAATTGAGGCCGGGTCATATTCTTAAAATCTCAGTTTCAAACTTATGGTTAGCAACAAACCCCAGACTAGCTCTTGTTTTTGATGTAATAACGGAGACAGATGTGTCTGAAAGAAGAAGGGATAGAAGCAGGTCTAGTGTTACATAAAGTTACATAAGCACCTTCTAAAGTAGGCACTTTGACCTAAAGCATATTATTACAGAAACACTGTTACAGAGCAAATCATTCTACAGACTTTTTACATAAAATAAAATAAAGCCAGCTAATTATTTTCTGAGTTACTCTGCCTTACATTTTCACTTCATTTAACTGTCTCCTTAGAATAAACTGCTTATGTTGCACTCCTCATTTGCACGAACTTTGATTAAAAGCATCTGTTAAATGAATAAATGTACATATAAATAACTGCCTCAAACAAAATCCTTATCTTTCAAAGACTCGGTGACATACAGTAACTCCCAAACTTCAGCAAATCCTGCAATTACTTCTTCCTCGAAATTACGTAGATGCCATTCAATCAAATTCAAACTGCCAATTTTATTTTCATTCAAGCTTTTTTGTGCAATAGAAGTCAGCTAGTCTATGAGGGTTGGTCTGTCTGAGAATGAGACTAGCGCAGAGTGTAGGACACTGTGTTGCTACATTCAGGGGTCTAAGGTTTAATCCCAGCAATCCCAGAGGATAGTTTTATTGCTCAGAGGTTGCTCTTTCAAAGATGTGTTATTTGGTGACTGAGAGAGGTACAGTACTGGGGATTGCCTTCAACAAATCATTTAACCCCAGGTTGCTCAAGCAGGACCATGCCTGTAATAAGTCTACTGTAACTTGCTTTGGTTAAAAAAAAAAAAAAAAATCTTATAAATCTTATAAATACCAAAATCTCCTCAATCTATAGAAAACAGGTAAAGGTATAGAAGCAAAACACATAAGGAGGCAACACACACACACACACACACAAAGCTTGTTGTGGTCTTCGGCTAAGTTCTGTCAAGAAGAATAACCTTCCAACGACAAAAATGAACTATGAATGCAATCTGATTCAGAATGCATCCATAGGGTTAGTGCCTGTGAGAAAATGAATCTGAATAAAAGAAAGAGACAAGGAAAAGTGATGGGAGAAAAAAGAAAGATTGCTAATACATTTCTATATAGCAAGCAAAGCAAAACAAAATAAATAAATAAATAAATAAATAAATAATTGTGGCTTAAGGGGATATATATTTATTTAAACTTGAAAACATTTTGGATATTACAAATATATTATAAATATAATATAATATATGTAATGTAAATATGATATAAATTAACTAAAGCTACAACCCCAACCTAACCCTCATAAATTGTTAATAATAATAAATAAATAAATAAATAAGATGTTTTAAGCTTATTTCTTAAAAAATGAATGTTTACTTCAATGTGTTTGACTTTGTAATTATTAAAAAAAAAACAAAAAAACAATATTGGTAATTTCTGAGTAAAAATTAATTTATTAACGTATTTATTTATGCATTTAAATGCAAAAATATATTACAAAATGTACTTTAAGTGGCAAAAGAATTCCAGTCTAAAAATACATTTTGTTTTTTGGTTTTTGATATTACAAATATATTTACAGTAAATTGAAATATTTAACAATGTAAATATAATAATACAAATTGCAATCATATAAAAGAAATGTTTATTTCAATGTGTTACTTGCCATTTCTTGTAATTATTTGAAAAAATATATATATATTGGCAATTTCTGAGTTAAAATAGTTTCAAAGTAAATACATTTCCAATTAACATGTCAGCTTACAAACAATTTTTGTATTTTTACATTTGCATGAATACATTATTTAGCATGTTTATAATGCCATTTTCTCATCTGCCATCCCCTAATTATTCATCTAATCCCCATAATGTAGAGAAAACCTGACCCAAATCTATAAGCCATAACCCCAAGGCATACGGTTATATCATTTCAAGAAGAAATTTCCTCTAAAACAAGGAAGATCTGCATATAAGGAAAGAATAAAACAAACAGAGCAGGATTCTCTGTCTAACCACTGTCTATCAGAAATCTGCTTCAATCAGCCTGAAATGTCATTAAGCCTCAAATCCAACAAATAATGTTAAAACAATTGAGTGAACAGGAGGAAGACAGAGAGAACTGAGTGGTGGGAGGGAGGGGGGTTGATACCAGATAAGAGAAATGAGGCTCTTTTATTGGGTCAATAAGTGTGTCATCGCCCCGGTGAAGCCACATGAGGGCAAACAGCCCACTTTAAAAGCAGTTCTGTCACCAATCAATTACAAACCAGACCATCATTCTGCACATACACAACAGAATATGACAGAAACAAACACGATCAGACAAAATCCAGTCCGAAGTACCAAGAGATTAAAAACAAACATGAAGGTTAATTGAGAGTATTTGTCCTCTGAATGACAACAAGACTCTTAATTCATCTGTCTTCCCATCTAGTCCTTGTCAGAGCTGTTGTATGTGTATAAAACATATCTAAACGTCACTTGAACGGAATGTGTGGGTGCAGTTTGTTTGAACCCTGCTGCTGTTTATGCTGCGGGCATCAAGCTGCGCTAAGAGCGAGACTTAGAATGCAATTACTGAGCTTACAAGCCATTGTGTACTTGAGCGTGCATGTGCACGTGCCTAACTGGATTTCTGTCTACAGGCGTATCAGCTATCCCTCGCCTATCCACAGAGGGAGACTGTTCAATGCTGAAGTCATCGGAAAGGGAGGCTATGGAAGAACGCCAGTCACAAATGAACGCATCTGTCGAATGTGATATCATCACTGAATTGAAATAAATATTGACGAATGTTGGAAGTGAGCTTGACATGGAGGTGAGGCAACAACTTCTTAATTGAGCACTCGATGGCATCTGAGGCAATCGCAACCATTTCAGCCAGACGTTACATTTGTCTCTTTCACTTCGACTGTCAATATACATGTTACGGTTATCAAACCTGAAAAGGGTGACAAAGCGCACAGTTGTTTGTCAGAAGGCTGTCGGAAATCTGTTTACGCTTCTGCTACTTTATATGTCAAACTTGCAACATTATTTCTCATATTTGCAACATTAAATATCACAATGCGACTTTGTTTTAAAGGGATAGTTCACCCAAAAATGTAAATGTTGTCATTAATTACTCACCCTTGTGTTGTTCAAAACTCGTAAGACCTTTGTTTATCTTCGGAAGTACAATTTCAAGATATTTTAGATTAAATTAATTTGAATTTTGAATGACCGTATGATTTTGAGATCCACCTTTTCACACTGAGGACAACTGAGGGACTCATATGCAAGTACTACAGAAGGTTTAAATGCTCAGTGATGCGTCAGAAGGAAAACTTATGCATTATGAAAGCTTTTTTAATTTAAAGATCAGGGTAAATTTAACTTATTTTGTCTTCTGGGAAACATGTAAGCATCTTCTGTAGCTTCTGAAGGGCAGTACTAAATATATATATATATATATATATATATATATATATGATATTTAGGCAAAATAAGAAAATGTACACATCCTCAAAAGTTTACACCCCTGGCACTTAATGCATAGTTTTGAAGCATCAGTGAGCATTTGAGCATTTGAACCTTCTGTAATAGTTGCATATGAGTCCCTCAGTTGTCCTCAGTGTGAAAAGATGGCTCTCAAAATCATACAGTCATTGTTGGAAAGGGTTCAAATACACAAAATTGCTGAAAAACCAAAGAATCCGTATGGAAATAAAGGAATTTTCTGAAGAACAGCGGGCAATTTAACATAGTAACATGTATTTTGTATGATTCTTCTTATTTTGGTAAAACAACATTTTGCAGATTCTGCAAGGTGTATGTAATGTTTTTACTTCAGCTTCAACTATTTTAATGATGTCCTTTCTGGGCCTTGAACGTGGTAGTTACGTTGCTGTCTATGCAGGGACAGAAAGCTCTCGGATTTCATCAAAAATATTTTAATTTGTGTTCCAAAGAGGAATGAAGGTCTTACAGGTTTGGAACGACATGAGTGCAATAACAGAATTTTCTTTTTTTTTTTTTTGGGTGAACTATCTCTTTAACTTTTTATCTCCCATTTCTAACTTTTTCTTGTATTTCTTGTCATTTTAATTTGTATCTCAATCTTTTATATAAAAAAATGTAATTTTATGTAATAGCAGCTAGCAATTTAAGTTCTTAAGGTCAAAAACACATAAGCACTGTGTACAAAATACACAGAAACACAAAAAAAACCCTATCCTTACACTCTCTCTTTTGTGCGAGTCACAACACAACAAGAGAAAATGAAGGGGGATCAGAGAAGTGGAGTGGAAAAATGTTTCAAGGATATAGATTGACTGAATAGGGCTATTCATTTATGGGTGATTACAAGCACAGAGCTGTTTGGAGTATTAACTACCTTAGCGCTGCTCAGCCACTGGAGAGACAACACAGAGTTTGAATTATGGGAAGAAAAAACAATCGGGTTCATACAACTGACACCATACGAAATCAATCAATTGAGCAGATGTAAAAATAAGAAGATAAATAGAAAAAAATGAGGGAGAGCAAGGGGAAAACAGTACAAACAGCACTGACAAAAAAACTCTATATGAGTAACTAGCTACATGTCACTACTACACACATCTTTAGATGTCATTCCTCTCAGATAGAGACAGCAAGAACACTTGGATTCTCTGATAGGAAAACTTACTGTGAAGAATGAAAGAAGTCTCTAATTCCCACCAAGACTGCATGAATTTGATTAAAAATAGAGTACAAATAGTCATATGGTGAAATACTACAATTTACAGTCTATTTTAAAATGTAATTCATTCCTGTGATTGCAAAGCAGTCATTACTCCAGTCTTCAGTGTCACATGATCTGATTTGGTGCTCAAGAAACTATTTTTGTGCTGCTTAATAAAACTCCATTTTATATTGTATTTCAAAAAATGATTTGATGAATAAAATTCATAAATTTTAATGCATTCTTGCTGAAAAAAAAAGCATTACTAATTATTTTCAGTCAATATCAGTAACTATATTTAGCTTTTCTAGAAGCAAACAAGAGTAAACATTTGAAAACAGATCTTTTTTAGTGGTGGATTGATATACTGAGAAAAAAGGAGACATTAGCTCACTCTACCTTAGTCTATACTACCTTATTTTTAGCTCTTTGCTACTATCAGTCTCATCATTTTTATCTGGCCCTGCTATTCTGCTGAATCTATAAACAGTGTTGATGATGAAAAAATCTATCAGCAATAGAGGCTGCACAATACAATTCATATTTGTTTCCCTTTGGTCGAGTGAGCACAGCTTTCCTGTTGAGAGATGAGGATACATGCAGACAGAGCGGGCTGCTCTAGAGCACAGGCTGTGCTGCCACTGCGGTCTCAGAGCACTGGAGAGGAAGCCAACATTGTTGACAGAGCACTAACAGAATCATACCTCAGTATCTACCTTGTTTTTTGTCATTTGCGAGAGCAAAAACTTGCTGATGGGTTTAAAAAACAAGCACCCTACTGTTTTACCTTGCTTTATGATGTTACATACACATCTACATTTACATTTTCTTCTATTTTTGCTTCATGCCTTTGAGCCTATTATTCCTGTGTGCATGCCAGATCCATTCGGGAATATACAGAAATGAGAGGGGAGAGAGAGAGAGATCGAAATTCTACCACACATGAAACATGACAACCCATGACGGGAGCTGTTGTCAAAGCTCATGATTCAGTTGAGTGATCATAACCAGAAATGGGTGTCACGGAGTGTTCTTGAGCACATGAGAGGGTGTTCGGCAGTCTATTTCAGATGTAACGTCTCCAGAGCACCGTCTCTGTTAACATCCCAACGAACACATCCCTTGACAAACCAAGAGGCGGATCCTTTATTCTTGTCTTTAGAATAATAACTCATACAATTTTTTGCTTTTATAAATCAGGTTGTAGATCATTTTCATTGAAGTGGTCATATCATGAAAATTTAGTGTGTGTTTACTATACGAAAAAGACATTTCAGACAATGTTCGATTCTTAGTGAGGTTCTCAGACAATCCCTCTTTAGACAAGTATAAATAAACAGCATTACAGTCTCATATTTATGAGTCACAGGGTTGCTTCCAAGCTAGCATATGTTCAACTTGAGTGGCCTAGAATGAACCTGCTTTAGTGAGCAAACCATTTTGAATTCAGTTATGTTTAGAATTAATGTTTTACATAAACAAACTGATTTAATCAAATGCAATCCCATATAGAAGAATTGAACTTTAAAGGGATCATTTCATGAGGAATCAAATTTGGGGCCTCAGGGGATGAAAGAAAAAAAACAGTTTATGTTTTTTTTTAGTAGAGGGCATTTATGTTGCATTCTAGGATGGTTCAAACAGTTTGTCTCAACATTCATGCAGCAGCAAAGCAATACACATCACAACATTGTTAACAAAATCATGTTAGCTAACTATCAGTCCCTAACTGAGCTGTGACTAACTTTATTTCCATCTTGTTCCTTTTCTTGTGATTTATAATTAATACAGTTTAAGTGCATGTGCTTGAGAAGGGCATGTTTCTGAAAGCTTTTTTGTCATATTTTTTTCTCTCTCTTTTAAAATATCAATACAGGAATAGCTCAGCCAATAATGAAAATGAGCTGAAAATATACTATCCCAAAGTCATCCTAAATGTAGATGAGTTTGTTTCTTCGTTGGAACAGATTTAGAGAAATTAAGCATTTGTCATTTGCTCACCATTGGATCTTCTGCAATGAATAGGTGCCGTCAGACTATGAAGTGAAAAGCTTTATGTTTGTATAAAAAAAAAAAAAACTTGAAACTGTTGCTTCTAGCAAAAATATTTGTTAATTGATAATAATGCTTCCTCCAGTGAAAAAGTCAACCTATTGTCCTCTCACATGAAAATCTATTAAAGGTCCAGTAAAATGCTTTGAAACATGCAGGGTAATTCTATGTGTTGACATAATTTTAACTTGGACAGAAAGTTTGATGAGAAGCTAAAGTGCAGGCTGATCCATATTGGCGGAAGTTGGAGACTGTAAGTTTTGAATGCTTATATCTTCTAAATGTGAATTTTGTTGTTGTTTTTGGAGCACACTAGCTTACAGATAACCTTAAGGCTAACATTATTCATACTGAAAGCCAACAAACTTTTGCTTATAAACGGTGCTTGAACTGCATATTTCTCTTCTGATTTAGACTAGGCGACATTATGGATAGTTGAATCGCATTTTAGCCAGAAGCATGCAAAATGGCTTGAAGTTAAAAGCATCTTAATGATGGATTAGTTTATTAAAAACACAGTTTTTTGTTTTATAAGATGTTAGTTAATGGACTGGAGTTGTGTGGATTACTTGTGGATTATTGTGATGTTTTTATCAGCTGTTTGGACAGCGCTCCGAGGCACCCATTCACTACAGAGGATCCATTGGTGAGCAAGTAATGTAATGTTAAATTTCTCTAAACCTGTTCTAATGAAGACAAAGACCGCTTTTGGTGAGCACTGTTCCTTTAAACTACTGCACAGGTAGGCTACATTCATAAAGTAGAAAAACGACACGGTATAGTAATAACAAAGATAGATGTGCTACCTCAGGTAGAAATACATCCTGACAATATGCGATGTTTCACCTAATTTTTTAGCTGGCGATGACCTGTTCGTTTGCAAGTCGCTTCGAATATAAGCGTCAGCTAAAGGGATCAATGAAAGTGAAACGTCACTTGGGGCTGTTGGGTCTGTATCACAGCGAGTCTCTCACCGTATATTCCCCGGGGAGAGCACAACAACACCGCGGTCCCATCACTATACATGGTGAGAACGAGGCGTGTGCCGGTCGGCAGTGAATGAATGTGCCGTGCTGGGAATATTCACAAACAGCTTCATAAACTGTGCATTCTGCACGTGATACATTCCTGCACTTCCATTCAACCGCTACGGCTATTGTTCGTTCTCTCTTACCGCTTTCCCGCTGTCTATTTTTTCATATCCGTCCTCGATCCCTCTACAGTGAATTGTTTACTCCAAATTTCAACCAGCTCGAACCGAACCGATTCAGGTGGCGGCCCTAAAAATGCCTAAAAATAGCTTCAGGAAATATCACACAAGCCCGGAGACTACGGCAGGCTCTCTCACTTTATATAAGCGAAGACACCTCGGTTATGTCATCGATTCCCTATCACTTGATTTCTTCACTGCGGAGTGAATTGTGTCCCAAGAATGCCTAATCCTGAACATCTCACTCCCAGTGCATTGGGTACATACTGTAGAACTATAGACAGAAACAGACAGACAAGACTGATAGATAGCAAAAGTTACAAGGAACTTTGATGAATTAGAAACTTATTAGAAACCTATATTCTTTGACAAAGAGGTAAGGTTTAAAGCGATAGTTCACCCTAAAATTAAAATGTAAATAGGCAACTGTCATCATTTACTCAGGTTATTCCAAATGTGACTTTCTTCCACTAAAGGCTAAAGGAAATGCAAACTGTGAAAGAGTATGGAGGCTGTCAGTATCTAACAACTCATTTCTGTGTTCTACTGAAGAAAAAACGTCAGGTTTGTATCACCATGAGAGTCAGTATATATTGATAGAATTGTGTTTGTGTGTGTGTGTGTGTGTGTGTGTGTGTGTGTGTGTGTATGTGTGTGTGTGAACTATTAATTTAACATTTTCATATGGTCGTGCTGATGTGAAAGGCTGGGGGATGGACTGAAAAACATTGAAAATTGTTCATTTTTGTGGGTCATACTGATGCTTAAACACTGGACTGAGAAACACTGCTTGTCAGCGGTTGAGCCCCTTAAAAGAGAGCTGGAACTACAGTGAAAATGTAAACGCTATCAGTCCAAATGTTCTGCCTATATATTTTTTGGGACTGAGAGCATCCCGTATCTCATCACTAGTGTATTTTTTAATGTTTGTTTGTTTTTAACAACTGTTAACTGCTGGGAACTTTAAAAGATATAGTTAACACACACACACACACACAAAATATATTAATTCTGTCTCACCCTTATATAATTTCAAAACTTTATGCCTTTCTTTGGACCATAAAATTATATTTTAAGAAATGTTGGTTCAGTGTTTTTGTTCACACAATGAAAGGTCACCAAAACTGTTTGGTTCTCAAAATTAAAAAAATAAATAAATAAATAAATAAGTGACCTGGACCACAAAATGAGTCATAAGGTTACATTTTTTGAATATGAGATGTATAAATAAATAAGCTTTGTAAATAAATAAATAACCATTGATGTATGGTTTGTTTGAATAGGACAATATTTTTCCTATAATTTTTTGGCTTTTTCCCTTTAAAAAAATATTTGGCCGAGATACTATTATATATACTACCAACTATTTGAAAATCTAGAATCTGAGGGTGCAACAAAATCAAAATATTGAGAAAATTGCCTTTAAAGTTGTCCAAATGAAGTTCTTAGCGATGCATATTACTAATGAAAAATTAGGTTTTGGTATATTTATGGTAGGAAATACAAAATATCTTCATGGAACATAATCTTTACTTAATATCCTAATGATTTTTAGCATAAAAGAAAAATCAATTATTTTGACCAATACAGTGTATTTTTGGCTCTTGCTACAAATATTCCTTTGCTACTTAAGACTGGTTTTGTGGTCCAGGGGCACATATAGGTTTGGAATAATATGAGGATGAATTCACATTTCTTGGGTGAACATCTTAATGATTTGAAGGGGACCATATTTGTGGTTCACAATGTCTTTGCACTACAGTATGTGTCTGTATGTATTGTGTCTGCTGCTGGTGCACTGCAATTTCTATTGTGGCTCTCAACAACAGTTCTCCCAACAGCTGCATTGATTAGCACAGGCCTCTTGGCCAAAACTAGCTGCACATCTCTACTGCAATGACAGACGAGCCCTTTGCGACAAGCTAGAAAGGGGCACCCACCTTACAGATCTGAAAGTGCTCAGACATCAGTGTCTCCTGGATTTCCAGTTCCCGCGGTGTCGGTGCCGTACTGGGGGTCCCAGCCGCACTGCCGCACGCGGGAGATCCACCTGGATTGACAGGTGAAGAAGTGGTCAACCCGTCCAAAACCTTCCGGAACTTCTTCATCTTTATCCTCGTGTTCCTACTTCAGCGTTTCTCTTGAACAATCTCAAAACGTGCCGTCGAGACGGTTAAAACGGCATAGGAGATGATGCGGCTTCACAGCACGAATTCTGACTCCTCGTTTCTTCTTCCTCTCAGAGTTTTATGTGCACAAAAAGTCGCAGAAGAACCTCATCTTCCAAAATAAGGCTGATTATCACAAAAAGAAGATGATGGATTTGGGGGGGAAGGCGAGTTGAGGTTCAGTGCGCATTAAAGCCTGAACCAGGCTGGAGAAGAACCAAGAAACTTCATGGCACTTACGCAGGACGGTATCGCATCCAACTAGTAAACATTCTCAGGAGGCATGTCAGAAACATAATAAAGTACAACAGACTTTGGTCAAATGAATGTTACTTGCCGTATTTTATCGAGATTCAGTCGCTGTACACGGCAAAACTCACGCTGAACGCTTGTTGTTTGGGATCCCAGACGCAGAGGAGACACGCCGCAGAGAAGCAGCGTACAGCGACGTGCCAACGTCGAAAATGGATCAGAAACTGCCGTGAGAGGACATGGAATTTCACGACGTGAAAGATTATCTGTGAAATCCCCTTTTCTGTTTCTTTTTTCTGAGTAATTTGGGAGAAGAGTAGGCGAGCACCCTCGACCCGCACCCAGAATCTCTCCCGCAGTCGAGTGCGAGCTGCTGTCCAAGGTGCTGAAAGATTGAGCGAAACACAGCCACACCCCTATCTGTCCTGATTGGACCATGTGCCAAGGCCCTACAGTAATCCCCGCCTTCCAGCTGCAGCGATTGGACCATGTGCTTCAGAAACCACAAACAATGAAATAGTGATTTAATTATTTGCAGAATTTGTCATAAACTTAATATTACCTACATTGCACCAAACTAAACTACAAGCGCTTTTGCTATTCAATTGTGCAGTAATTTTTCACGCTCACAACTGAAATTGAAATCTTTCAGATATTTAAAAGACAGGGGACCACAAAGGTCCATAGCATTATGTTGGCATCAAATTTGACATCGATATGCGTCCCCATGCTTGCTGGCTGTGGTGTTTGGTTTCATTTTAACGGAGAGGTGTATTTTAGGCTTTGTTTGTTAAATGGCTGGCCTCAAAACAACTGAAAAAGATTAATATTCGTTTAAGAACTACACAAATTCATAAGAGGAAACGTTGGGGCAGTGGCTGAATTATGGTTCTCTAGTTACGGTCGCACTCTATCCCTCCAGTTCATAACGTGACTCCTCTGAGAGGCAGCGGTGGCCTCCAGGGGGCGCTGTGATGTGCATCTCGCAGATGCAGATTACATAAGCGCTTACATCATCTCTCCCCTCGGCACGGTTTATTCCATTGAGTCTTTTCCGCTGAAATCTGCTCATGTTGTTGATACCAGCTCCAGAGATTTTGAAGCTGATGATGCTTCTGTGAATTTTATGTGGAATCTTATGATTAGATGGAAGATCACATATACAAAAAAATGGTAACTCGAAACAAATTTGATTCATTTGTTGAATGTACTAGGCTACTATATAAATCTGTATAGAATATGTATGTGTGTGTGTGTGTGTTCCTTTTTCCATTTTAAATAAAGTTTACATACACCTTGCAGAATCTGCAAAAAGTTTATGGGATTATACAAAATGCATGTTTTTTTTTTTTTTTTGTTTTTTTTTAAATACAGACCTAAATATGATGTTTACATGTCCACAAGAGAAAACAATAAAAAGTAGATGAAAAAAATAATTACCCTGTTCAAAAGTTTACATATGCTTGATTCTTAATCATGTATTGTTACCTGAATGATCCATTCAATTTTTCAGCATTATTGTGTATTTGAACCCTTCGCAACAATGACTCTATGATTTTGAGATCCATCTTTTCACACAGGACAACTGAAGGACTCATATGCAGCTATTACAGAAGGTTCAAACGCTCACTGTAGCTTCAGAAGGAAACACAATGCATTAAGATCCAGGGGAGTAAATATTTGAATAGAATGAAGATGTTTTTTTCTTATTTTGCCTAAATATTATATTTTTTATGTAGTACTGCCCTTCAGAAGCTACAGAAGATACTTACATGTTTCCCAGAAGACAAAATAAGTAAAATTTACCCTGATCTTCAAATTCAAAAAGTTTTCACCCCCAGCTCCTAAAGCATTGTTTTTCCTTCTGAAGCATTAGTGAGCATTTGAAACTTCTATAGTAGTTGCATATGAGCCCTCAGTTGTCCTCAGTGTGAAAAGATGGATCTCAAATATTTATACTTGGAAAGGGTTCAAACACAGAAATGCTTAAAAAATTGTGGGACACAGTATTAAGAATCACGTGTATGTAAACTTTTGAACAGGGTCATTTTTATAAATTCAACTATTATTTTTTTCTTGTGGATTATATGTAAATTTATTTTATGTGAAATATCTTAAATATCAACATTTTGCATATTCTGCAAGGTGTATGTAAACTTTTGACTCCAACTGTGTAATCTTTTTCTATTCTTTTGGATATTATATAATGTGCAAAAAGCACATTGGCTGCTTGCATTTGTTCTTCATTTGCATTTCAAACGTCTTTCTAACTAAACTTTTAACTACACTCTTTTAGCTTTAAAACAGTGTCCAAATTATTCATGGTATTTTTGTACAATAAATACATACATATATGTATGCATACACACACACACACACACACACACACAAACACACTATTTAAACTATTTGTAGGTGCTTTGAAGCTGCTGAGTCTTTAGAGATCTTGCAGAATATTTTGTAAGTTCTTTGGAGATCTGGGTGCCTAGAGGCACTTGGAATCAGAAACCCTGCATCCTCTTTCACAAGACTACAGAGGTGAGTTCATAATCACCATGATTACAGGGTAGAAATGTTATGCTTTCTAGTATTTTTATCTTGACATTTCCGTTATCTATTGCTTTGACTGTTTATTGGTTATAAAATTATAGATCAGACTCAAGCTCCCCCAATTAACTGACTAGAAGCTCAGTAGGCCGCCACATGTAATTGCTTTTTAAAATCTCTTCATTAAATATACTTTTCATCATGAATGCCAAGGCCTCTTTATTGGCACATACCCCAGACAACATTTTCTATGCCTGTCTAAAGGACAGAATCATAGTTTGAACTTTAATAGTGAGAGATACAAATAAAACACGTTTATAACAAAATGTTTATGGTCATTTATCTTCCATGATGTAACTGCAATAAGGATTAAATAATTCAGACTTTTTGTGCTAGCTTGTCACTTGATAAACATCCCCACATTCATCTTAGCTGTATTACAGTTTTTGCCCATTGCTTACACACTAAAACCGAATGCTTAGACCAAAGTCTCAATACATAAACTTCTTGTAGCATACCTTAAACACAGTGTAACCATAGCTTAAACACATTGTCAACTTTGCACTTTGTTTACAATTCTGTAACACACTTATTGCGAAACACTACACACGTTTTCTTACATTTGACACTTTGTTCAAAAACAAAATCACCTGTTATCATTGGGAAAATACTGTGTTCAAAAAGCAAAACTTATCTGGCAATTGTAGGCACTTAAATACACACCTGAAAACACTTGCACAGAAAACAGAACACTAATTGGTCTGAGCATTAGCACTACAAATAGGCCTCAGGTAAGCCATTTTGAGAACTTTGCAAGAGGCATGCGGAGACATTGAGGTGGGATCCATCCAAGGGTGATATTTTCACAAGGCGATATTTTCCCTGATGCCTAGCCCGCGAGGACATTGCCTGTGATGTTGACGAGAACTTGTGGCCAGACCCAAACAGAAGGCGGGATCCATAAGCCTCCCCATCACCCCATTTTTTTTTTACTTTTGTATTGTTGCTAAATTTACTTTATTTCTGTAAGAATGTTTGTTTATTGTAAAAACTATTGTTTGATTGCTGCTGAATTTCTACTTTTGAGTTTTACAGAAGACTGAGTTTGAGCAAATGACAATTAAAATAGAAACACAAAGACTGCAGTGTTTTATATAAAGCCCATCAGTGTGTTGCTGGTGATATGAAAGAGTAATTCAAATGGTGCTTGTGTGTATGGTTTTGTTGCAAGAATTTCATTTTTAGAAAGGAGTGTTACGTTTTGATTGCAATGTTTCATTTTGGCATAGATGTGAGTTGGTAATCTCCAAGTGCTATGTCTGATTGGCTTGTGTGTAGAGTTTTGACATAATGAGCCAAATTCTGCAAAAAGTGTGTAAGCAATAGGCAAAAACTGTATTATGTGGCCTATCACGACTGATGCACGCAAGGCAGTGTTGCTAAAGGTACTCAGTAGGGGCCTTCTCCCTCTGCTGCTTGGTGGATGTATTACAGAAGAAATCCCTTTGTTGAGAGGATTTGGGAGTGAGAAAAAAGCAAAATAATCCTCTTCATCGCTCCCTCAGGGTAAACAGCATCCAAGATAACGCAGCTGCCAAGACAACGGCACGGGGTGTGTGCTGCACAACGGGGCCGCTGCGCTAATCTTCCTGCTCGAACCTGCAGACATGGATTAGGGAACATGAACACGTCAGGTATCCCATAGTGCAATGCAGTTGGAGAGTTTTGACTGGGCATTACACTGATTAAAATAGGATGTGGGAAACCATTAGCGATGCAGGCGGTGGATAATTTATTCGCTAATTCAAAATTACGTATGAAGGGTTAAGGCTGCAGTCTGCCAAAATAAATGTTACACATTTGATCCCAGGTGGAAGTAACATATGGGATGCTGGGATACTTGTCATGACCATGCCCTTGAGAAAGGTATTTTACACCATATGTCTCCAGGGAGGACTGTACATAAAATTATTGTACAGCAAGCTGTTCTAGATAAAACATTTATGCAAAAAACTTACAAGCAAGCAAAAATCAGTGTAACACCGAATTTACAACAGTCTGTATTATGTGTTTGACACAGTCTAAATCAGTGGGCACTAACATTTTTAAAGGGATCGTTCACCCAAAAATAAGAATTCTGTCATTAATTACTCACCCCAAATGTCCTTCCAAACCCGTAAGACCTTCATTCATCTTCAGAACACAAATGCTGAAATCCAAGAGCTTTCTGAGCCTTCATATAAAGCAACGCAACCGACACATTCAAGGCCCAGAAAGGTAGTAAAGACATCATTCAAATAGTCATAACAGTCATGTGACATCAGTGGTTAAATCGTAATTTTATGCAGCTACGAGAGTACTTTTGTGCGCAAAGAAAACAAAAATAACGACTTTAGTTAACAATTTCTTCTTCTCGTCATGGTACTCTCATTAATCCCTGTCTTAAGACTGACACGGCAGCAAGAAATTGTTGAAAAAAGTCGCACACAAAAGTATTCTTGTAGCTTCAGAACATTACGGTTGAACCACTGATGTCACATGGACTATAATAATGATGTCCTTACTACCTTTCTGGGCCTTGAACAGGTTGCTGTCTATGCAGGGTCAGAAAGCTCTCGGATTTCAACAAAAATATCTTAATTTGTTCTCTCAGGATGAACAAAGGTCTTACAGGTTTGGAACAACATGAGGGTGAGTAGTTACTGACAAAAAAAAAAAAAGATCTACTATGCAGAAAAAGATCTGTGTGCGAAAAGCGGCAAACCGCTGGCGGTTTTGCTGGCGGCGCGGAGACAATGGTGCTCGTGCACCCAAAATCCTGCCGCTTCCATGAGCATGGCACTTCGCGGCAGCTGTGTCAGCTTTAACCATTCAGTGAACTGATTATTAACAACCAATCATAAAACATTTAACTGAACTTATAACGGACAGTTAAAAATTGAGGAAAAGATTGTTTTAAGTGTGATGGATTTTCGAGAATTGTATGACCCATCTAATATCATATACAGAGGCAAAAATACAAAAATCCAGAGCGTGGGAGCTTGTGAGCGCACGAGTTGGTTTGCCAGGTACAAATACGCTCTTCTCGGTTAAGGAGTAGTTCATGTTTTTTTGCATTTCCAGCAAAGCCCTGCGCCTTGGATGCATTGTTTAGGCTCAATTGGCCTTTTTCACAAGAATCGGAAATCACGTGACGCAGGGTAAATATAGTTCCGCTAGCGGTCTGCGGGCATTATGTTGTATGCTCTTGTCTCAAATTTCGTCTCTTACCCTTTCTATTTTGTCTGTTTTCCAAGTTGTTGTTATATAATCTACAAAGAAATTTATTTGTAGCTTATATGGCCGCTCAGGTCGTTCTAGAATGTACCGGCGGGTAGTTTTATTTCACCAGCTGTCCTATATATAGGCTCATTCAACAATTCCCGTGCTCGTTTTAATATATGACAAGCATTTTATTATATGCCTAATTTATGTAAAAACGAAATTCTAAGTACGTATGCACCGTTACACATAGGAACAAATATATAAATTCAGTGTCAGAATGAGTTATAATATGCTTTAATGTGGGCTATAATGTTGCGCGAATACATGCTATTGCCTGTATTTTAAAAACGCATGAGTAACTTTAAAAAAGTCACAACAATATGTAGATTATCTCAACCTAATGAAACGCTGAAACTGTTGACCATGTATTAATCGCACATTATAACTATATCTGAGAGACTAAAATAAATAAGACATTTATTTCCAAGACCCCATTGTATAGCTTCATCAGTTGAATTAGAGTTAATATATTTATTAACTAAATATACAACAAAGTACTAATAGGTTTGTTAATGCTGTGCATATTACAGACCTAGCCCTTACTAAAATTAACTACGAATCAAACCAAAACGGCAGTTATTGCAGTTTCTGATTTGTTTCTGATTTGTGTGGTTATGCAAATAGTAATAAAACAAACCTGCTTTTTCTATAATAAAACCATGGTTAATTTTCGTAAGGGAAGATGATAACGAGCGGAGAAAATGTGAGTGAACCATCATTGCGAGATGACAGAAATGCTGTTTATGATCCATATATCCAGAAAGAAATGCAAAAACGCATCCAGGGATCGAGTGGTGCTCTTTCGCAAAGAGGAGGATCAGAGCTGTCAGTCGATTTCTCCAGCACATCGCCAAAAACAGTTTTGACAATGCAGGGCTGCACCAAATAAACACGGACAATGATATAACTGAATATACGCGTCGTCACTTCTAATTAGTGCTGAAATTTAGTTCTGAAATAAAACTTTGTAGTCTCACCAATAAATGACCAAGACAGTTTAAACATTTACATGAGATTTAATTCTTGCAAAGACATTGATGCCCGAGCGGGTGCTCCTTAGACTCGGCAATCACTGTTACCGGAAATACTTTTACCCTGCATGCAGCCACGCCGGAAGCCAAAAACCCGGAAGTGTGAAATTGGTCAATTAATCTTTTACATTTTCCTTTAAAATTACATTTCAAATATTTGCAAAATCGTGACCCAACAGGCAATTCTTCAAAAACAACTCCACTTATGCCAGACGGAAAAAATAATAATACCACTGACAATAACTAATGACAGGATGACACACAAACACAAATTTTCATTACGTTTTATTTAGTTTTTAGTAAGTACAAATGTGACCTTGACAATTGTAACTATGGCAATGTCCGCCTCCAGACCGCGTCTCGAACACCGCCTCAACTGCACAAAACGCTTCCACTACAAGAGAAGGCGGCAGCCGCGTGGCGATTCCACCGCTTGCCGCGTTCCGTGTGAAAAGGCTTTAAACCTTGCAGTGAGCAGATCACATGGAAAACCACTGTTAACTGGTAAAAGTGCCATTGTTAACAACGTATTCACTAAAGCTTCTGAAGGTACAACCATCAGCATTTTATAAATACATTGTGATAACAAAATTCTAACAACATTCTCAATTAAGCTAAGTGCAGTTCTATACAAAATCACTTTTCACCATGCCGTCTGCTGCAGTGATGTTACTCACTCATGTCTGTCTAATGATTGTGACTGAATACTGTCTGTAAATGCTCCGTAGTTTGGCTCATAGCTAGAGTCTGGGGCAGTCTGCGAGGTGTCTGACAGTAAGGCGGCTCCTGTACTTTGATTTAATTATTTTCATCTGTGAAAATGCCATTTCGCAGAGGTAACTGGATCAAAAGTAGGCAATAGCTTTCAGTGCACATGCAGTGAGGAAAGGAAAATTGTCTCTGTTGACAGGTCCCCAAAAGCCGCTGGCCTTGATCTGCCTTTCAGCTCTGTCATTTTTCAAATCTTCATTTTAAGTCCACTTGACAAAGCAAATACTTGGCTGCTACCTGTTCTATATCAATGGGCATAAATGGGTTTGAGACAAATGCAGCAATACATTCCAAAATGCTGACTGAATTCTGTTGACACTTTGTCCAGGTGAGCACAGTAATTCACAGAGTGAAAAATATCCTTGTCTTCAATGCTCTGTGACATTTTTTGCAGGTTGGGAAAGTTTCAGCCTCCCGTTCTTTAGATATGTGATCCAAACACAAGCTTAGACTTAAATCCATTCACTGTGCTTATCATGTGGAGCAGGTGTCAGTCTTGAGCGTATTCAGTCTAGTCTGTCTGAAACCCCAGGTCCAGTAGCCAGACATCATCTGGCAGTTCCTTGTGCTCCTTGTTCCTCGCAGACAGAAAAGTCTTTATCTCAGCAAGTCAGCATTGTAGCACCTTCCCACGACTCAACCATTGAACATCAGCATGAAGTAGTAGATCTTTGTACGCGGCATCAAGCTTATCTAGTAATACCTTGAATAAGCAATGCCAAAGTGCTTTTGCTTGTATCAAGTTTATCAGATTGACCACCAGTGTCATAATGTGAGAAGAGTCCACAGTTTTTCCAGCCAAGGCCTGCTGATAAATCACACAGTGATGATTCACAAAGAAGATGGGTCATTACAGTGCTATAAAACAAGAGCGCAAACCATGCATTGCCAGTGCTCCATCTGCAATAATTGCTATCAGTTTTCAAATGAGAATATCATTTTGATATATTTTTTTTTAAGCTCATTGTAAATCTACTCTCCTTTAAATGCAAAAGAGTGAGGAAGTCATTCTTTGTTGTGGAATCCTGGAAAGTCATTCGGACAAAAACAATAAGCTGACAAGTGATTTGGCCATCCTTGTCACTGATGCAGGACTGAGCGGTACACCATGCATTGCATTTTTATGTCACATTTGTCTTTGAAACTCTATTAAAATGGTCTCTACAGTCCATCTATAAAACCCTTTTTTTTACCAGGTGACTTACAAGAAATTATGTTTCAGTAGCAGCCTTATTTTAAGCAGTGATTGCTGGGCTTTCAACTCAGATTTCAGCTCATCAACTTTCAGCACAGATTGTTCTCTTTGGTGGGTAGCTGTATATAAATTTCAGGTGGCTGGTGTTGGTCCAGATTTTCATCTTTTACACTTTTTTTTTGATGGCACAACATCCATACACACTTATCTTTCACCAAAACTAAAAAGAAACTCTTCTTCCCATTCTAGATGAAAATTGTGTTTTCAACTTCTTTCCTGAAGAACATGATTATACAAATTTGTACAAATTACACACCAATTTGCCAAAACACACAGGGGTATGTTGGACAAACCACTACATCACTGTTTTTGTTACAAAGTATTGTTCACATAGTTTTAAAACTGGGGAAACTAAAGCAATAATCAAACTCGCTGTGCTAGAATGTCCTATTTGCTAGTTTGGATGATTGAGGTAATTTCTCCTTAAAGGGAAAATCTGACTTTTTCCATGTTTAAGCGTTATAATCTACCAATCCAGAAAATGTTAAAAAAGGACAACACATTAACTTGGTTTTGGTAAGCCTTTCTCTGCAAGCTCTCTCTCTTTCTCTGTTAAAAAAATAAATAAAATAAAAAAACGAGCCGCTCATATTTATAATATTACCGCCCCTTAATCTGCATGTTTACACTTTTGTAAAAGTTCGAGCAAGTTCATGCTAACTGTTCTGTCTTTGGCTGCAGAGATGAGCACAAAACACTATTTAGAGTCCCAGTCTCAAAAGAGACAAGACAGCAGTGGATTTATTGATTTATTTACTGTATATTATGCTGCTGCCACACAGATCTAATATAAAGATGTGATTTCTTTCCCAGCTGTTTACCTTCACACACATAAACCACTGTTTTTGTAACCCTTGTGTGGTTTTAACATAAACTTGTGTGTATTTAACAGTTTAAGCGCAATGAGACATGAAAGAGAACTTAGTTTAGTACTCACATGCCGTGTGACAGCCGCTTTCTGTGCCATAATTTAAACTAATATGGTTTAAAACACATGATTTTAGCCATCAAAACCAAACAGATGTTTTTGAGAGTAGCTAAGCAATAAAGACACAGCTCTATTTTGGAAAAGGGGGCAGGAAGCAGCAGCTCATTTGCATTTAAAGAGACATGAATGAAAGCAGTGTGTTTCTGCTTTCACTCAGTATAGGCATAATTAAAATGATATAATAAATAAACTGTGGGGTATTTTGATTTGAAACTTCACAGACACATTATGGGGACACTCGAGACAGTAAATATTGTAAAAAGAGGCATAATAAATCTCCTTTAAATCACTTCAATGAACTCTAAGCTATCAACTATGGCTACTCTTTTCAAATGAGTTGCAGGACTCTTGAGCAGTTAAACTTGTACAGAGAGCACTAACACCCCAGCTAGTTAAATGTCATTCTAATACTCATTCTTATTCACACTTGCTCAGGTGGGGGACAAAAACCAGGGGTGCTTTCACACAGAATGATCAGAACTGTCAGTATTGTTATATTAAAATTCCCCTTAGAAATGTAAAAGACTTGTCAATCCAGCTTAACAATGTGTTCTCGATTATACATTCCCACTAGGCTCTGAGAAAGAGATGCCAAAGCAACTCTAGCACATGGTGTTCAAGTTTATGATTGCGCACCAATGTAGCCTGAGGTAAGGCAGGTAACATACTCTATCGTCAATCTTCAAATGAATAATTTAGCTTTCAGTAACCCATGTTTCACAGTTAGAAATGCCACACTGCTCAGTTTCCTTTCCTGAACAATTAGAAAAAACAAGCCCCACAGGCACATCCACATGTGCCTTCCAGGGTCATAAATCAACTCACAGCTTACCGTGAGGAATATGGTTATTAAAATATAATTGTCAGGTCTTAAGACAGCACGCATTGTGTAACTGTCCTTTACTGCTCGGCATCCGCAATAAACGTCAGCCCCTTCGCTTATGATCAAGACGTTCACAAAGGCCAGTCGCTCAAGATGAAGCTGTTGTTTTTCAGTTAGGGCAAAAATATGACTTGACTGAAATTTTTAATTACTCTCACATGTTGTTGCTAATGTGACCGTGTACCACGTGACAGAGTTTGAATATTCCCCTGTGAGGATATTGTGAATTGATTTCCATCTGGTCAGTGTTTGAAGGACAAATAAAAGCCATGATGTTCAACAAATACTCTTTGTTTTAAAGACAAAAATGTTAATTAATATTGATCCAAAGCGTTAATCGGACACTATTAAATACTTATTTAATCATTTCATATCAGTATTGGTGTCATTTTTGCTCTTATTCATTAAATGAAAATGATGCACTAAAAATGTTTATGTGTACAGATAACAGTGTTATCAGAATGAGTTTAGATGGAGACTCTAACAGTATTGTTTTTTAAAACTTGCACTTTGAAATCTGTTTTCAAAAGTTAGCAGTTTCAGGTCACAGAACAATTCTGTCGTGTAAATGAATGGCCAAAACACACAAAAAGTTGTGTAAATGCCTCATTATTTCTAAAAAAAAAAAAAAAAAGACTGATTACCATTGGCTAACTTCTAGTCCTTAAATGGATCGTTCACAAGAAAGAAAAAAAAAAAAACATTCTGACATCATTTACTCACCCTCAAGTGGTTCCAAACTTGCATGATCATCTTTCTTCTGCAGACACGAAAGAAAATGCTTTGAAGATGTTGGTAACCTACAATTATTACTCATTCTGTAATATTTTAAGGTATACTATGCCTTGGACAATTTTAGTCTACAGTTTTATCCTTTAGAACAAGCATACATTTTTGTTTCAAACCTTTTCGTTTACCACTAGTTGACCTCAGATCAGGTCAGCTACTTTTTGTTTGTCTGCACTATCGATCTTACCGCCTACATGCCTGCACCGTTTTTGGATCAGGGTTTATTTGTAGTTTTCTCTGCCTCTGCAAGAAAGGAGAGAATAAAAAAAGAAGAAAATCAGAACAAAAATCAGGAGATATGAGTTTCAAAACACAAAACTTACAAAAAAAAACTTTCATTTTTTTAACAATAAATTTAATTATAGAATTAAATGTACTATAAGTATTGTATTAAAAATTATGAATCTGACATCAAAATATGATTAATGATTAAAATTATCAATAATCAAAACAAATGGAATATATTGTGAACTTTAGAATATTTTCTGAACTTTAATAATTTCATATAAGATTAAATTATTTAAAATGTGAAAACAGGTGTAGGAAATGAGAATCTCAAAAAGAAAGAAAGAAAGAAAGAAAGAATATGTCGTTAGAAATCATAACCATGTAATCTATTATTTCTATGGGTTCCTGATCAAAAATTAAGAGTTTTCATCACCAACATAGCATGTAAAGGTCCCATGATAAGGCCACAGCTGCCTTTGGTAGTAGCCTTATACTCCTACTCATTATGTTCCTTGTTGGAATTCAAAAAAAAAAGAAAAAAGAAAAGGATCCAACCATTCATTTCGGCTCCTTTCATCAAAAATGATTGAATTAGGGACAATGGTTATGATGAGAACCTTAGCAAGGGACTTCATTCCAGCCTCACCACCTTCATCTTTACTAAGCCTAATGCACTTCTTCAAACCCACGGCTGTCAAGAGATTCCCCTCCCTCTTTCAGCTTCATGTGACCATTCACATGTCATGCCATTAGCCTGTTCGTTCCACTTATTGCAAGACCATTGTGTAGATGTACATTTCCATCATATTTCACTATATGCAGCATTTACTAGTGAACATGCACTTGCAAGGGATCACTTTTAATGTAACTCGAGACAAAACCCCCCCAAAAATCTGATACAGGTAATTTATGCATATGTGTTTTAGTTTTAAGAGTCCTAATACTTTTTAGACACTATCTACAACTACAATTTTATGTAAAAGAAGCTAAAAAACGAAAACTGATGGAAAAATCAAAAAGGAATAGATTGAAAAAAGTTGGTGAATGTGCAAATAGACTCATATTAAACTGGAATATTGATCTCATGCTGAGCGAGTCTATATACAGTGGCAGTGTCACTGGTCAGGTAGGTGAAATATTAAGCTAATATCTTAATTATTACTGCTCATAAGTATCTTTACCACCTGTTAACTTTAGTCAAAATATTGCACCCTTTCCTGCTTACTGTCCTTCTCTACATGATTTAGCAGCTTCCACATGTTTTTTTCATGGTTTAGACAGCATAATTAACAGAGCAACATATTCAGTAGTACATTAACCATGCAATCTGTTGTTCAACAGATTGAAAAAAGTTGGTGAATGTGTAAATAGACTCATATTAGACTGGAATATGGATCTCATGCTGAGCGAGTTTATATACAGTGGAAAACAGCAGTGGCAGTGTCAAGGCCACTTGTTTTTGGATGTCATCGTGACAGTCTCAGTGGGGTAATGGGGGTGCACATTCTGTCAAAACAGAATTTGTGTCACTATCCCACTGTCACAAGGGTGAGTCACCAGAGCCTAAGATACTTGTGTGCACACAGAATGACTCAAAACATCTGCCTTTTTTTTTTTTTTTGGTTCCCTACATTCATACATTCCTTTTTGAAAAAGGAAGTTTGGGCAAAGTAACACATTAATGGTCTCAATCCTTTAATAACAAAAAAACACAAACTACTTTTTTAATTAACAAAGCAGTTGTCTGTTATGACAATGAACATAAACAATGCCACAGAACTGAACTGATTTGCTGATTATTGCTGCTGAAAATGGTCAATTATTGTCATGTTTGGGCTGTACTAATCATCTAACATTTGGATTACTATAGTGCCAAAAGTTATAATAAATGAAGGAGAAGAGTGCAAAACAGTGAGGAACAAAAGGTGTTTGTGGTTGGCCAAACTGAACCAGGGTTGCAGAGCAAGAATCTTGACAACATTTGCATTTGTTCTTATCATATCTGGTCAGGTAGGTAAAATATTAGGCTAATATCTTAATTATTATGCTCATAAATATCTTTACCACCTGTTAACTTTAGTCAAAATATTGCACCCTTTCCTGCTTACTAAGTCCTTCTATGATTTAGCAGCTTCCACATGTTTTTTGGGGGGCAGTCGTGGCCTAATGGTTAGAGAGTCGGACTTGTAACCAGAATCAGCGCTCTCTCCATTCTCAGTACCACAACTGAGGTGAGACCCTTGAGCAAGGTGCCAAACCCCCAACTGCTCCCTGGCGCCACAGCAATATGGCTGCCCACTGCTCCAGGTGTGTGTTCACGGTGTGTGTGTGTGTGTGTGTGTGTGTGTGTGTGTGTATGTGCACTTGGATGGGTTAAATGCAGAACACAAATTCCGAGTATGGGTCACCATACTTGGCCACACGTCATGTCCTTTCATTTTCCTTTCTTTTTTTCATGGTTTAGACAGCATGAATCAGCAGAACAATGTATTCAGTAGTACATTAACCGTGCAATCTGTTGTTTACATCTGAGTATCAGCAAAATGGCTGCACATCCGGGTAATTGACCAAACGTCACGTAACTGCAGACTCTCTATACTGAAAAAAAGGAACACACACACACACAAAGAAAATGACTTAGTAAACAGAAAGGGCACAACATTTTGACAAACTAAAGTGAACATATGGTAAAGATACGGACACACAGTATTAATTAAGATATTCCCCTAATATTTCACCTACCTGATGATAAGAATGATAAGAACAAACACAAATGTTGTCAGGATTCTTGCCCTGGAAATCCAGGTTCAGTTTGTCCAACGACAAACACCGTTTGCTCCTCAGACAGTTTTTTTGCACTCTTCTCCTTGATTTCTTATAAACTTTGGTGGTCTATAGTCTCCAAATATTTTTCCCGGTCTGACCGATTAGTACAGCACAAAACAAGACAAATGAGGTTTACTAAACAAAGTTTGTGAGGGGCACATTCAGATAATCAACATGACCAATTCACCATCAGCAATCACATCACACATCCTTCCAGCTCAAGAAAACCTCTATAAATAGCTTAAGCTTTCCTACCTTCATTCTCTTCAGTTTCAGCCCGTTCCTAGACAGGGGGAGAGTACCCCGGGTTCGGGAGGAATTACAGAGCTTGGAGCCCTCCCCAAAGACAGCACCCCAAATATGCATACTATTTATGAATAATTGACCATTTTCAGCAGAAATAACCAGTACAATTTGTGAGTTCCATTTGGTTCAGTGGCATGGTTTACTTTCAGTGCCACCAATATGGCCGATTGATGATGCGTTATGAAAACACTCTTCTTGTTTCAGTGTTCAGACAATCAATGAATAGTGACATCTCTAGAATTTTATTTGGTTGAACTGATTTGAGGAAAAAAAAAAAAATAATGCTTTCTGGCCACATAAGCAGCAGCAACTATTGACAATGCAACATAATTTGAAATCGGCCCTCCCTGCTGAAAAAAATAAACATCACAGAAATGTAATGGTTTTAGTTATAATGGGAACTGTACTGGTTTTAATGAAAATTGTAATGGTGCTTATTAGGCTGTACTGGTAATTGGTCACCTTCCCAAGTGCGTCCCAAAACATATTACAGGAAACCATTTGTAATGGTTTTAATGGTTTGATGGTTTGTAATGTTTGTAATGGTATTCATAGTGGAAACTTTATTTCTGTGGTGGTTTTCATAGGATTTTATTTTATTTATTATTATTATTTTTTTTAATCATTTTGTCAGTTAGCAAACAGATGGATTCAAAGTTAACAAACAAGGACTGCAAGCCCAAAAGTCCAATTAAGACTTTAAGACCATTATAAAATAATGAGTTCGTCTGAGGCATTGTGGAGTTTATTTGGAGGTTAGGAGGAAATGACCCAGTTAACGCAATCCATCCTCTTTCACATTTGAATAACAAACAGCGCTGTGAGTCTAAACTACCTCTTTTACTAATTAGATCAAACTTTCGGTTGCCCACAGACAACAACTGATTTGGTAAATCGCCCCTCCAATGTTTTTGACCTAAGTTCCATTAACATCAGTGCCCCTAAGCCTTAATCGTCATTTACAACAACTGATGAAGTTCCCATTTATCCAGCAAAGAGAAGTCTTCCAGGTCCACCCCATAGACAGGTACAGGGCATGTGTAATCGACTTAGAATTTACATAGGTCGCAACAGTAATTGAGTAACAATGGTGCTGGAGACTTCGAGAGAAGGAACAGACTTATCCCTTGAGGGATTTCTTTGATTTGCATATAAATGGGCGGGTAAATGCATGCCTGCCACTATCAGCTGCCCGACTGGCTAAGAGGAGAGGGTAATGAGTGCCTGCCCCTTTTCAATTAGCATGGCAGCATGCGTTCCATTTCAGTGCAAAGACACACGTGAGAATAGGTGAAAAAGAAAACATTTCTCTCACTTATAGGCAATACATGATAAACAATGCAAAAACACACCCAAAAGACAAACGACACAGAAATAATAGTAACTGTCTGTGCTTGTGAAGCTGCAGAGCAAACCAAGACCTGCTAATCATGATCCTGATGATGTTTCTTAATGTTTGCATTTAAATAGAAAAGTTAGGCCTAGCAGAGCAGGTGTTTATTTCAGATTAAGCATCTGTTTTTCACTGGAAGATCATGCACCGATCTGTAATTCCGAAAGCTAGAGGGCCAAGTGGGAGGAAATGGCTTATTTTAGAGAAGCTATTCCAAGGCTGTTGCTCTTTGTGTTACTGTCATTTGGTGCCTATGACTCACAGCCTTATAAATTCATTACACAGCCCTTAGTATATGAAATTTACTTCTGCTTTATGCAGAATGCGACGGCCACGTGGCGGTTTGTTTGGTCAGTGTGTGAGTGCATTTATTTATTCAGCCTACAGACCTACAATTGCTGCAACCAAATTAGGTCCTTTAAATAAACAAAGTGGCTTTTAAAATTAGCGTCAGCCTGGGCGACCACAACCAAACAGACACGCTGAGCGGAGCTGAGACATAACCAACTGAGGACAATTAACAACTGGTGGAAGACAGTTGCACCACCAGTAAAGATGAGCTATGACTCTCACAGGATTTCCCTGGTCTTTCTTTGTAGAAAGTGACTAGGAAGTGAAGGAACTCTCTAGGGTCACATTATTACTTGCATTCATGCGCGGCGCCTTGCTTTCACTGTCCTTGAGTGAAATAGCATACAAACCTTACTGTACAGAATAAATGCTATGTTTGGAATAAAATATTAATGCACTACACAGTAGGCTCTATATTGTACAGTGCCAACTGTTTTTTTCCTTAAAAATGTGATGCATAGAATATTGATCATAAAGTGAATGAAATGAAGATTCTGATTCTGGTTCTTTAGTAAATTTAATTGAAAACAATTCTTGCAAAGAGTGTGTTTGCACAGACTTTTATTCTGTGTTTTTAGAGGTAGTATAACTGCAATCCAATAATTGGCCATAACAACATTCAGCAATATTAAACAAGGAAATAAAATGTGGTTAAAAATACCACTGAAAAAATGGTATCCAAGTACATTTTGTCATATAAACAGCCAGCCAGTAACTACATTTAAGTCAGTTAGTTATAAGCTTTATGTGTTTGATATAAACCGACTCATTAGACTACACTGGTATTTATGTTATCAATTTTCCAACCCTGCTAATTATGGTGTTCAGAGCTACTTGATAATTACAGACAGGTGTGTTGGAGAAGGGTTAGCCTGCAGGAATATAGCTTTCTAGAAGCAGGGTTGGAGATCCCTATGGTAAGTAATGCAACTGACACTGGTATAGGTCACATGACAACAACATGCTGAGTGTAGTGAGTCCAGATTAAATTTATACCACACATATTCATATTAAATAGATTATACCTTTTTAATTATCGTGAAGTTCCTACTTAAAGAGATTGCAGTCTCACTCCACTGATCTCGACTGACACTAGAGGCTGCAGTCTTTAACGTCCAAGTTAATGTGCCTGCCTTCAAAGCCAATAAAGCCTGTTTGAATCCTGCTCGGAGCGGGTCGTGTAGAATTGGAGGTGTTACATTGGTGCCGTGACCCAGATGGGAGTGAGAATTAGGGGGGGTGAGTATAACAGAGGCTAGCTGATAAGAGCTGTGCGAAGTAAAGCTTCACTCAAGAGGTGCACAACAACTGATGGAAGAGGCTGCAATATTTGGAGTCCTTGTTAGTGCACCTGCCTTGTTTCGAATCACAGACTTTATATATAGGAAGACTGTTTATTCCTATACACAAGCCATAACATAAGAAACAAGCTTCATGAGACTGTTGCTGTCTAATTTCATTCATGTTTTCAAATTTAATCGTAAGCTTAGTCAACAGTTTTGGAGAATTTGATGTTTCCCCATTCAAAAGGCAAGTTCACACCAAGGACGATAACAATAACTATAAATATAACTATAACTACTGTATATTTGCGTCCACACCAGAGAACGATAACTGTCTGTTTTTGTTGCATTTACAAGACTTCAACCAGTAGATGTCCTCAGCACGCACGTTTCAAGTGCATCTACGCAGTGAATCTTGGGTGTCTGATCTATAGTCAATGTAGTGGAATAAAAATAATACGTACTCTTTTCTACTGCAACTTCAAAGGAGGCAAGACAATGTTGTCCAACCCTGTGCTGAATTCCTGAGGTAATTTTATGTTTTTTGTTACTCTGTTTGCTGTGCAACGTCTGTTTGCTTCTCTACAGTGTTGCTTGCTATTTTAAATGCGCAAGTCTGATTAGCTTGTCAGCGTTTTGTCGTTCATCAGCTGTAAAAAAATAGTTCTGAAAGTGATCCCAACGATATCGTTGCCCTGAATCGTTATCGTTACAGTTGCGAAACACTGCTATTCTCTTAAATTTGAAACGATTTTTAGAATGTTCTCTTTAAAGTTATAGTTATTGTTATCATTCTTGGTGTGAACAGCCTAAAGAGAGGCATTTTGCTGTTTGGAGTGGGTTGAGTGGAACGGGTGGTGCCGTAACCAAGATGGAAGTGAGGTTTAGGGGGGTGAATGTAATGGAGGCCAGATAGTAAGAGCTGTGCGAGGTGCAGTAGAGGCTGTGGTCTTTATTATGCCCCTTTTTTACAAGCAGTGCTGCCAGATCGGGTTGACGATTCCCAGCCCAAAAGCTCACCAAAACCCGCCCACTTCAACAAAAACCAGCCCAAAATTTTCACTGCCAAAATAAAATGATAGAATTTTATTGCCATGTCACTCAAGGCTGATAAAGACCATTTTTATCTCTTTTAAAAAATAATGATGACAAAATAAAATAAAGATAATCAATTTCACAGGAATATGGATCAAAACAGGACAAATACATTAAAGGGAGTCCGAAAATATGCTGAAAATGTCCAGAAATCTTTTTAAAGTGGCAATCAAGAATTTAACCGATGACTTATTGTATAGCATTGTATAGGCTACTAGTCCCATATTCAGTTTTGATTATTAATTAACTGTTCATTCAACTGTTCTCTTATTTCAGTTTCAGTTATACTTTGAAGACTTCTATTCATCTCTCACCACGTGTAATCATGAGTCACTTAGACTTTTTATCGTGTAACTTATATTTAGGCCACTTTGCAATCACAATCACTTAAATAAAATGAATGAATGAATGAATGAATATATAGCTGCACATTCAAAATCTTGCCCTTTCTAGCGCCAAAACCCCATCACTCACGAATCATCACATCTCACCAACATAAAAGATGTGAATTGGTAAATTGATTGACAGGTCTCCGTTAAACTGAACCATGGGTTGCGTTAAGGGAAAAAAAAGAGTTGATGACTGCACTACACATTATTTTACTGTGATACTTTGAGCTCGGACATATTAAAATAGCATGACCTGAATAACAAAAGCAAAGAAAAAGCAGCTGATTGGGCGGTTTTAATGTTTTAAAAGCAGCCCAAATTTTGCCTACCCGCCCAATGAGTTATTCTCCGGTCCAAGACTATCAAAAGAAGCCCAACCCGGCAACGGCAACCCGCCCAATCTGGCAACACTGTTTACAAGACAACCTGTTATCGGCATGGCTCAATGGACCAATCCGTGTGACCGTTTTGATAGTGAAGGGGAGAGACATGTTTTCTAGTGCAACCAAACCAACAAGAGTAAAATGATTTGCGCAGACAGAACGTATTTAGGTAGATTTTGAGACACATTACCTTGAAAAATAAAAGTAATCCACTGCATCCTCAGTGGCTCTGATGTTGGGAGAAAATTAAGACTCCTATGTTCAGTCTTACATCCAAACAAAGAACATCGGGATTGCTTAGACATTGTTGACGTTACAGCTGCTCGATGCTGGAGAAAATGGAGGACAGCATACAAGCAACTCACTGAGGGTGGAACTATGTCAGCAGCTGTAGGCGGGGCCTAAACAATGTGATGTCACATTGCTTAGAGAATCAAAACAGCATGCCTAGTGAGGCTGATTTGATTTAATGGGGATTAAAAAATAAAGAGTGGGTGGACTTTTATCATAGGGTGGTTGTGTTCACACACTGCCAACACACATTTATGTAAAAACTCCATGTAAAAGTGGATTTTGCCTAATAGGTGCCCTTTAAAACAGTCCCGTGCACGGCTTTAATACAAAAACACACACAATGAATAGCGACTGTAGAAAGCAAAAGCTGAATCCCGGACATTTTGGATGCGTGCCTGTATACAGCTCTTAAAGCGACAGTACTAAACACGCTGCTGCTTGTAATTAAAGGGATAGCTCACCCAAATAATATAATTTTGTCATTTTTTACTCACTTACATGTTGTCCCAAACCTGTATTAATTTCTTTCTGTGATAAACACAAAATAAGATATTTTGAAGAATGTAACAGTAGCTGACCCCCACTGAATTTAATAACATAAATTATCAAACAGATAAAGATAAATTAACTCTTTCAGGTTTAAAACAACCTGAGAGTGAGTAAATGATGGTAAAAAATAAAACAGATATATGACATATGACAGAATAGACAGACAGATGACAGAATTTTAATTTTTAGGTGAACTATTTCTGTTAATAAAACAACAAAACACAAAGAGAAAAATCACTCACTGCTCATGACTTAATAACTTTAATATGGTTGCTTTAATAAGAATCAATGTACAATTGATGTATATAGTGTAAAGTATATAGTGTTTCACTTTTTATATTGGTTAATTCAGTTTCTTCACCTATTGTACACGAACTGTACTTTATTTTTGTTTGTTGTTTGTTGTATTATGTTTATTTGGAATGTGTGTCTTTGTTCTCACGTTGGCCTAAATATCTGCCATTCTTTTTTATTTTATACTTTGTTACTCTGAAAGGCTTTTTTATTATTATTAGTTTAGGGAATTAGGGAAATTAGTCTGACTGTACTGCTTAGACAACTTACAAAACAGTAAAACTAACACGACAAAGAAACATGATTAAAATCATGAATCATGATATTTCAGAAAAAAAAAATTGTGATATGATATTTTTGATATCTACTTGAATAGGAAAATCCTGAAATCTCATTCATATTTAAATACCATATTTCAAATAAGCAACAAAATCTGTCCCATAAATATTGTTTCTTATGTTCAAAACTATCCAGTGCACATGTTCAGTCCTAAGCGCATGTATTAGAACACTGACTGAAGCAACGGCTCTGCTTCTCACTTCAGCTTGCAATGAAGCAATGATTTACCAACTGCCAATTGGCTCTTTTATTTAGAAGGCGGGACTTCTTCTGCCTTCATAGTAATGTAAGTGCACTTGGTATTTCTATAGTATTTGTTCACATCATAGTCATATGCAATTCCCACATGTATTCCCCCTGTGTCTGTGCTTCATTCTTCCCCTCACACATCAGCATAGGTGAATCAGAGAAGATGCTTTATCATAAGCATACGACTTGATTCAAGAGTGAAATCTCCTTAGACACACTGAAGGCAATAGGAGGAGACAAGCATGCACAGCTTGTTCATTCAAACACACCGAGACATCATCCCAGTGGCATAGCTTTGCAAGGTGCCATTTTCATTCCAAGCTCTGTACTCACATGATATGAATATGATAGGCAGCGTACAGATCGTAATACTCATATCATCATCCAACACAACATTATTATCTTCATCCATGTCATTATTAACATTATCATCATTAACATAATCATGATAATTATAAATGGCTTGTGTAGCAGTGAGGGAGATGTTATGAGAAGATTATATGGAGATGAAGCAAAATGAGGACATCTGTTATTATTATATCCTTTGGTACATTTGATTTCTGAATTGAATTACTGGAGAGAAATCAACATGACAGTGGAACGGAGCTACACCAGATCCCCACACGCCCTCCCTCTTTCAATTTTGTTTTTTCTCGCTCTTAAGTCTACAGAGGGATATTGTGTGCATTACACAGTGTGAATTAGGATGACACTACTGACGCAAAGCACACACAAGAACACACTTAACTCTTTAGGCTCCAACAGACCTGATGCTACTAAACAATTCCTTGTTGTCTTGTTTTAGGGTGTAACATTAATATTTTAAGATGTAATACAGTTTGGACTACAGCACATGTGTGAGTTAAAGCTTAACCTTTTTTGGGTAGCTATATGCATCTCCATGTTATTCAGTTTTGACTTGTTCCTCACAGTAGGCTAACATATAAATTCAGAAGACTTGGAATATAGTATAAGTCATGTGTTTTGTTTTGCAGTTGGATATACATTGTTTGCTATCTATGCTGGAAAAGATGAGCCTTAACATTTTGCAAACATCCTTTTTTTGTTTTATAGGAGAAAAAAATATCATACAGGGTTGGACATGACGCATTAGGGTGAGTAAATGATGAGAGAATATTCATTTTAGGGTAAATTATTCCTTTAAATTCACCCACTCCTTCTCTCCTTCTCTTCCTAGATGTTTGTCCTTTCATACATCATTTAGCTGATATGGGGCCGTGTCAAGATTCAAGGCCTGGTGTGAGACCAAACCATCTGATGCCAGCAGGCTTGCGCTTGAAACTACAATCTTCTACTACTACTACTACTACAAAAAGATAGTATATTTTGCATTTATTTTTAATCCTCTCTATACCAAAAATGCCACATAGTAACACTTGCTTTGCTTTGTCAGTTTTGATCCCTTTAGGCGTCTCTCTTGAACGCCTTAAAATCCATTATCCATATGTGACGTTTATCTTTTTCTCCCTCTCTGAGTGGATGTGCTTTTACTGGATTTTAGCATATATAAAACATGATAATCTCATTACTCTGTCACACATTAAATCAAAACCGAACTGTATTTCTGCTCCGTGCGAAAAGAGAAGCCACAGTTATATTGCTTAACATCGTCTAAGAGCTAATCCATCAATTTTATGACAAATTTCACTTTTAACTATCCTCTTGTCCTAAGAAACTGCACTTGTGATACAAGTTGGCTCAAATTTGACCCAAAGGCTAAAATTCATACTGTTGCTATAAAAAGGATTCAGTACAATTTAAAAAGATTCTAGTTAAAGAAAAAAAAAAGTTTTTTGGTTGTTTTTGATTTTTGGTGTTTGGAAAAAAGCAAATAATGTTTCAGAGTGAACTGTTTCTTTAAGAATTGTATGCTCTAAATTGATGTAGCAAGATATAAGCCTATCTGATTCTATTTATATATTTTATCACTTCAAAAAGAAAAAAAAGGCGAATGAATGAATCAAGTAATGTGCGGCATTGTATCATGCTTTGACCATAACCCTGGTACCTACATCACCATTTTGGAGGTCATGGTTAACCAGACAATAATCCCGAACAGCCTTTCCACATGGCTAACCTCTAACAAGAAGAGGTGTGGTTTCAGGAACATATAAATCACATTAACCACAGCGCCACCTTCAATTGCCCGCCCATAAATCAGAGGGTCACATATGCACATACAATCAGCTGTGCAAGTCTGCATGCGTATGTTTTATGTGTGATTTAACACTGCAGGTTCATAAAGGAAAATGTAATACAAGAACATGCGCCTTTGAGTGTCACATTCCCCTGCAGATAAACTTCTTTCGTTTCATTTATGACGTGGATGTGTAATGAAGTTTCTTATTCAGTGGTTCTTCGCCTGACATGTGAAGGTCTGACTGATTACTGAATATTGATCGGTGGGCGGAACATTCAATTGCTTGAACAATGAATTGACTGATTAATTGATTGGCTTCATTAGTTTACTAGCTTTTACTTGAGATTAAGACCACATAGTCCCTTAAGAAACAAAAATATATGGGAATATACTGGAAAATATAACACACTATATAATATAATAAATTTCCTTATGTAGGAAACTAGTGCTTATATTTTTCAATATTAACATTTTTCAATTCAAATTTTATGATTTTTGGACTATCCTGATATTTTACTCAACCCCATGTCATCTTAGATATTCATGTCTCTTTTTTGAGGAAAATATTCCAGGATTTGTTTTCCATAGCCTATAGTGGACTTTAGTGGTGGCCAATGGGTTGACGATCCAAATTGCGGTTTCCACATATTCCCAGCCGAAGAATAAGGGTTATATCTAGTAAAATGATCTGTCATTTTGTAAAAAAAACAAAAAAAAAAAAACACACACACACACACACACACACACACACACAAATGCTCATTCATATCATTTTCTCCTCCAACTTCAAAATCGTTCGACATTGTTGTTTTACCTTTTTTTTGTAAAGGCTGTTTGACAAATAATAATTGATAAATAAGAGTAAAAAATATGATTTTTTAATGTATGTATTTATTTTTGAATAAGATAAGACCCTTATTCCTCGGCTGGGATCATGTAGAGCCCTTTGAAGCTGCATTGAAACTGCAGTTTGGATCGACCTTCAACCCGTTGATCCCCATTGAAGTCCACTATACTGAGAAACATCCTGAAATGTTTTCCTCAAAAACCTTTCATTTCGACTGAAAAAAGCAAGACATGAACATCTGGGATGACATAGGTGTGAGTAAATTATAAGGAATTTTTTATTCTGAAAGTGAACTATTCCTTTAAACTCATGGCAACATGGTGGGTGGAAAATGAAATTTGTAACTAGTATTACATATATTTATACAAAAGGTACCATATTACTTTTACATCTATATATTATGTGTATTACTGTATCTAAAATGACAATATATCAGTAAATATGCTGTCACATACTTGTACTATACAGTATCTTACAGAAGTGAGTACACCCCTCACATGTTTGTAAATATTTTATTATATCTTTGCATGTGACAACGCTGAAGAAATGACACTTTGCTACAATGTAAAGTAGTGAGTGTACAGCTTGTATAACAGTGTAAATTTGCTATCCCCTCAAAATAAATCAACACAGCCAATAATCTCCAAACCACTGGTCACAAAAGTGAGTACAAAAGTGAGCCCAAAGTGTCAATATTTTGTGTGGCCACCTTTATTTCACATGCTTGACCAGTCTTTAGCAAGGCAGTGGTCTTCTTGGAGGTGTGTTTAGGGTGATTATCATGTTGGAATACTGCCCTGCGGCCCAGTCTCCGAAGAGAAGGGATCATGCTCTGCTTCAGTATGTCACAGTACATGTTGGCATTCATGGTTCCCTCAATAAACTGTAGCTGCCCAGTGCTGGCAGCACTCATGCAGACCTAGACCAGGAAACTCCCACCCCCATGTTTGACTGCAGGCAAGACACACCTGTCTTTGTACTCCTCTCCTGGTTGCCGCCACACACGCTTGACACCATCTGAAGCAAATACGTTTATCTTGGTCACATTAGACCACAGGACATGGTTCCAGTAATCCATGTCCTTAGTCTGCTTGTCTTCAGCAAACTGTTTGATGGATTTCCTTGCATCATCTTTAGAAGAGGCTTCCTTCTGGGACAACAGCCATGCAGGCCAATTTGATGCAGTGTGTAGCGTATGGTCTGAGCACTGACAGGCTGACCCCCCACCCCTTCAACCTCTGCAGCAATGCTGGCAGCACTCATACATCTGTTTCCCAAACACGACCTCTGGATATGACGCTGAGCATGTGCACTCAACTTCTTCGGTCGACCACAGCGAAGCCTGTTCTGAGTGAAACCTGTCCTGTTAAACCGCTGTATGGTCTTGACCACCGTGCTGTAGCTCAGTTTCAGGGTCTTGGCAATCTTCTTATAGCCTATGCCATCTTTATGTTGAGCAACAATTATTTTTTCAGATTCTCAGAGAGTTCTTTGCCATGAGGTGCCATGTTGATCTTCCAGTGACCAGTATGAAAGAGTGAGAGCAATAAGACCAATTTTAACACACCTGCTCCCCATTCACACCTGAGACCTTGTAACACTAACGAGCCACATGACACCGGGGAGAAAAAATAGCTAATTGGGCCCAATTCGGACATTTTCACTTAGGGGTGTACTCACTTTTGTGGCCAGCGGTTTAGACATTAATGGCTGTGTGTTACACTGTTATACAAGCTGTACATTCACTACTTTACATTGTAGCAAAGTGTCATTTCTTCAGTGTTGTCACATAAAAAGATATAATAAAATATTTACAAAAATGTGAAGGGTTAAAAAAGGGCAATTCCTTATGTATTATTCAGTATATTTTCAAAATACATTAAATAATTGAATATATTGATCGTTATTATATAAGGAAAATATATTTTCTTTGCAGACAAGTTAGGTAATCTAAATTTCCAGACACGTTAAATTAACAGCAAGTTTAATTTGTAATTTTATGATACTTAAATCAAAGTAAAGCTTGTTGAAAGCATTCGTCTAAAATTAAAACTTGTGGGAGACCATCAGTAATTATATTTCAAATGTATAAATAAGTGAAAATAATTATGGTATTCGCAACTGAGCACCCAGCCCATGGAGGACTGAAGGGTGTAATCAACTAATTACTTTCAAGCATTTCATCTCATTCATTCTCATTATTTTTCTTTTTACTCCCACTTGTGACCTCATAAAGACTTTTTAAAAAGAACTTACATGAAATAGTAAGTAAGTAGGTCTGATATTGTAATGCAACCTGCAGCACTCATAAAAAAAGACATTATATTGTTAACAGTCTCATGTAAAAGATACTCCCGGATGTATTACTCCAGAATTCACTGTTCTGTATATCCCAAATATTCTTTTTATCTTCTCTTTGACTCTTTCTATCTTTCAGACACAGCAAGTACAAGCTGACAGGAGGTATCAAAACAATTAGTATCGCTCAGCTGCGGGCAGCTGCTGCTTTCAGAGAGATTCGTTGGCGAGATCGGCTTTGACATCAAAAGCGTGAGTCTAGCGCTTCCTCTCGACATGAGCACCGTTCCACTGACTCACATAATTGCACACTGACATCAATTAGACCTTAATGAGGGCACCCAGATTAGATCCAAACAGAGAAAATATGAAATGTGACCTTTCATGGACTGATAACACGTTTGCGTTTAGCTGGTAGAAATAGATTGGACACTAGCCCAATTTGGGTTTTGTGGCCATAATATTTACAGCGTAGAAAATTAGAGGCAATTTGGACTCCTTCATCTAAAACGCTGTCAGCATCTCATGTATCACAATGGTTAGCGCTAAGAGCTAAACAGATTGCCACCGTTGTTTCCAATCTGTATGGCTAGGTTCAGACTAGTATGCCAGTTGTACTATTTCTGCAGTATTTATAGTGTGGACAGGATGCAAGTCTTCTGTATGAATAGAACACCTGGATAAGAGGCCAATATGTGTAGTGTACGACTTTGTGTTGAATACTATTGGTGCCTTCAAGTCATGTTAAAAAGATGGTATTGACCATCTGAACCACAAAATTGTGACTGGAGGACTCAAAATTTTCAGAGTTGGAACATCAGAACGTCACACTCGGCACCACACACATGCATTGTGGTACTTTCATGAACACGCTTCGAACACTGACACAGAAGAGAAGAAATTGTTGAATGAAGTTGTTATTTTTGTTTTATTTGTGCACAAAAAGTCTTGTAGCTTGATAAAATTCCAGATGAACCACTGATGTCACATGGACTATTTTAATGATGTTCTTAATATCATTCTGGGCCTTGAGCATGTCAATTGTGTTGCTGTCTGCAGGGTGAGAAAGCTCTCAGATTTCATCTGAAATATTGTAATACATATAAAGAGTTCTGATGCAAAACCAGCTAAAAGCCATCTCGGTCAAAAATGAGATAATGATACTGAATGCTCTCAACACATTATACATCCATCAAATACTTTTACTTCAAACTCGCTAAAATCCCAGCCTCAGCCCAATCAGAATAAACATAGAAAACTATTCATCGGTGCCTGATAAAAATGCATTTTTTTTCATATAGTAAATAATGACAGCATTTTAATTTTTGGGGGGAACTACCCCTTTAACTAGTGGAGAGAAAACAGAGAAACAAACTAGATAACTGAGGCTGGCTAAACAGGAACTGAACAATGAAAATGAAGACAAAACAGAGTATACTTGTGCAAGTGCAATGTACTTCACATGGCTTTCCATATTACAATGTTATTAAACCACAATATCTTTTTCTTAACTCTTTCTTAATTATTTGATTGGTCTTCAATGGGTTTAAATTAGAAATATGAACTAGAAATTTAAAATAAAATGGAAACCTTCACCAAATTAGCATGTAGTGCAATATGGACATTTGAGAACGACATAGTACACTACTATTTGAAATGTTTATCTTTGTAAAAGCCATACATTAGTACATTAAGTCCCACTTTATATTAGATGGCCATAACTACTATGTACTTACATCAAAAAAATAAGTGCAGTGTACTTATTGAGGTGGTATGGGTAGGTTTATGGGTGGGTTTAGGTGTAAGAGATGGGTCAACAGTGTAATTATAATCATAATTACAGAAATTTAATTACAGATGTAATTACATGAGGACAAGTTATAGAACAGTTAAACTGCCCACTGTTCTTCAGAAAAATCCTTCAGGTCTCACAAATTCTTTGGTTTTTCAGCATTTTTGAGTATTTGAACCCTTAACAATGACTGTATGATTTTGAGATCCATCTTTTGACACCGAGGGACTCATAGGCAACTATTACAGAAACATCAAATGGTCAGCGATGCTTTAGAAGAAAAACAATGCATTAAGAGCCGGGGGTATAAACTTTTGAACAGAATGAAAATGTGTACATAATTATCTTTTCTTTTTTTTTTTTTCATTTAGTACTGCCCTTCAGAAGCTACAGAAGATACTTACATGTTTCCTAGTAGACAAAATAAGTAAAATTTTCTGATCTTCAAATTCAAGAATGCATCGTTTTTCCTTCTGCAGCATCAGTGACTGTTTGAACCTTCTTTAATAGTTGCATATGAATCCCTCAGTTGTCCTCATCCAAAAGCATACAGTCATTGTGAGAAAGGGTTCAAAAATGAACTTTTGAGATCCATCTTTTCACTGTATGATTTTGAAACCCATCATACAGTCATGAACACAAAAATGCTAAAAACCCAAAGAATTTGCAAGACCTTAAGGATGTTTTTTAGTAGTGGTCAGTTTAACTGTTCAGGACAAACAAGGGACTCATGAACAACTTTCACTAAAAAAAAAAAAAAACACAGCTGTAGATCATTCAGATAACAACACAGTATTAAGAATCAAGTGTACGTTGAACAGGGTCATTTTTATAAATTCAACTATTATTTTATCTCTTGTGGACTGTATGTAAATGTCTTTTATGAGAAATATTTTATTCAGGTCAGTACTGAACAATAAATATCATGCATTTTGTATAATCGTTCTTATTTCGGTAAAATAATAACATTTCAATGTTCCAATTCTGCAAGGTCTATGTAAACTTTTGACTTAAATTGTAAATATAAGTACATAGTAGTTAAGGCCACCAAATATAAAGTGTTACTGTACATTCTATTGTAATGTAAACTACTAGGAAGTAAGCTATATACAGTGTATACTGCACAGTATGGTAGTATTTCATTTTGTACACAGTTTCTTATTGATTAAACAGAGTTTTTTTGTGTTTGGTATGGAGGGGATGGGTAACCAGCCTAATAGATAGACAGTTTCCTGTTCAGAGGGTGTTTTGTTCCCTCATCAGGATCCAATAGCAGGAACTGCACGCTTATGATAGAAAAACGCTTCCCCCAGAGCAGAATACAGCTCCCAGGAGGCCACACAATGACATCACCGCTCAGAGTTATTGTTCCAGAAAACCAGTTTGGAATTAGTTCAGTCAACCCTGGATGTGTAGTTTATGTGTGCTCACTCTGAACACAGAAACCTGAGGTAAAACCTGCCCTATAGCAGGTTATGTTCATCACATAAGTTGCCATGGTTACTAGCATACCCTTAAAATGTCACCTTTTAAAACAAGCTTACAAAATTTAGGTTTACAGTTTGTTCCAGGTTACCTGTTTTATTGAAGTCAACATGGATAGGGAGTAATTTTCACACAAGTAATTACACATCTTGCCTGTGACCTCCAGTAAGACTGTCGCTTTAATAAAAATTGTCCTGCTAGTTGCTTTAAATGTTCTGCCAAATTCCAAATATCCACATGCAATTTAGTCTGTCCTCAAATTACCTACAACATTACATTGTCATATTTAAATTAGGTACCCAATTTTGCAATTACTTTTTAGCTACCTAAGGTGACTTTTGATGGAGGTAAATTCATCCACAGTTGATGTAGTTCATCAAATTAACCATGAAAATGCATTCGCTAACATTCACAACCATAAAATATAACTTTTGAAGTCAATTTTAATGATTTAGAAGCTATCAAACTAAATGCCAGTTGTTTTGATATTTTGTTATCTAATCCAATGACATTCAGATATTTTTATGTTTGTTTTTTTGGAGCCATTGCATGCCTCTAAACCAGACCTGTTCTATTTTAGAAGGAGGTTGATTCAAAGAGGACAGAACCTGAGTGTGTTTGTGTGTATGAAACAAGGGATGATATTGCAGAAACTTCTTCCCTCAGGCTGTGTAAATCACACCACACACACACTGCTGCTGTTGGCCGGCAGCAGGTGTGTCACCAGGGACAGACTGACATGTTGTGACACTCTAAAAGGCACACAGACCCATGGGAGAAAGCAATAACACACACAACCTCAAACATAGTTCAAATGACTGTCAAGGGTAGCATAAATGAATAAACATCCTGTTAATAGTGACAGAGGCTTTAATTCCAAATGCACTCACCTGACTTAAATGTGTAAATGAAAATGAATCTCCATTACAGTCTTTTCTATACCTTCTTACTCAAAATAGTAGCTTCAGCATTCTACCACAACAAGAACAATGCTTTATTTAACATTTCATTAAAAGTGTAAATGATAGTGTAGCAAGAGTGTAAACAATAAGTTCATGCAGACAGTGTGAATGTGTTT
This sequence comes from Cirrhinus molitorella, assembly GCA_033026305.1. Classification (NCBI taxonomy): domain Eukaryota; kingdom Metazoa; phylum Chordata; class Actinopteri; order Cypriniformes; family Cyprinidae; genus Cirrhinus; species Cirrhinus molitorella. The sequence continues at coordinate 20,849,766 of CM065122.1, read as the reverse complement.
CAGTGGCATTATGGGCAGTCAGTGTTGTGAGGCAGTTCTTGAATAAATAATATTGTTGATTGCATATGTAAAACTAGATTTCATCCATTTGTAAAATTTCATGAAAACACAACCTTTACTGTTTAAACTGTTGTTTTTTTTAATGTTTTTTAAAGAAGTATCTTTGGCTCACCAAGCCTGCATTTATTTGATCCAAAGTACAGCAAAAACAGTAACATTTTGAAATATTTTACTATTTAAAATGTATGTGAGTGTGTATAATGTTACAAAAACTTTTTATTTCAGATAAATGCTGATTCATCAAAGAAAAAACATTTACTCAACAGTTTTAAATATTGAAAATAATAATAATAAAGAATGTTTCTTAAACAGCAAATCAGCATATTAGAATAATTTCTGAAGGATCATGTTACACTAAAGACTGGAGTAATGTTGCTGAAAATCTAGCTTTGTTCGAAGGAATAAATTACATTTTAAAATATACTCGGATAGAAAGCAGTTATTTTAAATAGTAAAAATATTTCACAGTATTAATGCTTTTGCTGTATTTTGTATCAAATAAATGCAGGCTTGGTGAGCAGAAGAGCAGACTTTTTTTAAAAAACACAATCTTGCTGTTCAAAAACATTTGACTTGTATATATATATATATATATATGTGTGTGTGTGTGTGTGTGTGTGTGTGTGTGTGTGTGTATGTGTATGGCCTTGTTTGTATTTTACTTAAATAAGGTGGACATAAATATTTGAAACATGCTTGTGGGGATATAATTATCTCGTTACAGGTCTTAACACCCCCGTTTCCAGCTCACCCACAGCTTTCCATGTAAGAAACATTAATTAGTGTGTTTGGAAGTAAACAAAGAGAGAGGTAAACAATACACCGTAACTAATGACGGAGTGGCCGTGAGTTAAAGAGCAACATGTTCAGATTGGACACAGCAGAAGCAGCCGCAGGAGACGGCTAATGGCTTTTAAATGACTGACAGACGACAGTGTGTGCGCTTTCCTAATTGAATAGAGAAGGCCATTGGATCCAAAAATAACCTTCATGAATTCATCTTTCCTTTGAGTGTTCTTCATTAAAAAGATGCAAAGGACAAAAGAGTGATAAGAATAGGATTAATTTGGGAAGCAACCAATAATAAATATTGACCAATGAAAAGCTGGTTATTAGATCTGCATTCCCCCTATGATTCTCCACCAAAAATATAGTATGCCGTAAATGGCATAATGGCAATTTTATTGCTGCAAAATATAAATGTACACTTTCACTTTCAATATGCCAATTCTGACTGAACACATACAAAGCTACACTAAGCAACTTAAAGTCCAAACTATATTGGACATACATTTCATTGTATGGACAAAATTATATATATATATATATATATATATATATAAAATATCTTCTTTTGCGTTCTGCAGAAGAAAGTTCACTAAAAATGACTTGAGTGCTTCCTTAATACTTTCCTGACAACAACAGCATAGAAAAGTCAAGTGTACAAGATGAAACGCAATAGTTTTGTTAGGAAGACTTAACCACATTACCAAACATGAAGCCAGAGCACCTTGACCTCACAAACAGCAAAATAATTGAGAGTTCTTAGAATTTTCCATCTGAGAAATGTTTTTTATTCACAGCTGAGGTTATAAAAAGTGAGTAATATAGGTATGAGAGCTGAATGTGGCTAATAAATGGATCGGGACAGGGTTTGCGAACTGGCTGAGCACAGAAATGGTACGAAGAAAAAGTAATTTACAACAACAAGGTCAGCTAACATTATACGAGATTCATAAATATGTAAAATCCAATAAAACCCTTTTCATTTGAGATTCATTTATATGTTAAACAGAGGTTTAGGCATGGTAACTGAATTCAGTTAAAAGATTTTGTAAAAAAAAAAAAAAAACATACACAGTACACACTTCTGCTCTTTATTTTTTTTCTTTACGCAGAATTTGAGAATCGTCAATTCACCAAGTTACATGCATCAAAAAAATGTTTACACCATGCAACAGACACTTTGTCGCGTCCAGTGTAGACAGCCTCAGGGTTACCCTCCCGCCCTCCTTAGTTGTCATTACTATGTCCGACAAACAGTGCAGCTCTCACACTAAACATCATGTTCTCACGCAGTGAAAAATACATCGCGGAGCAAAGAGGAAACTGACAACATGCCAACATAAAAAAAAACTGAGCAGGTTCCCCTCGTAGGTTTCGCATTCCAGGGGCTAAAAATAACGTTACTGCGCACGTAAAAAACCCCTGCAGCAACAGTTTTAAAGTAGCCCAAATACACAGGAAAACCATGCCATGTTTTAGTTGACTGGGAAAAAAGGGGACTTTAGAAAGAAATTAAAGAAACTAGAAAGCTGTTAAAATGCATTGTCTATGCAGTTTCTTCACCTCTTTATAATACCAGCAACACAAAAATAATTCATTTATTTCGTTAAATTACCAGCATAACAATTTAGGTGAAAAGTTGAATTAACATGACGTACAGCACTCAACCCATAGACTGTGACACCTTTTTCTTTAATGCGGAAAAACTTGCTGTTTAGGGAAGTAAAATAGGGAAATAATGAGAAGAATAACAATAAAACTGGTAACACTGTTTGCATCAGTGTGCTCATAATTAACATAATACATTAAAAGAATATGGTAAGACACACCAATTTGCTATATTGGTGCTAGCTCAAGGTAGCAGCGACAATATAGAGACAGAGCGACACGCGTCATAAATCTGAAAACCACGCCCACCGGGGAGGAAACAATCCAACGCTCCCCGTTGACTTTGTATTGCGGGAAGCTGCCTCCTTGTCATTTCTGACTTACAACAAAAAACAGAACAATGTCTAAAAGCTGCAATGTGACAAGGTGTACAGCAAACAAGCTAAACAAAAAAACAAAACAAAAAAACACAGAACTACGTTTTTGTAAGCTGTCGATCCAAAAAAAAAGAGCGTTTAGAGACACACGGGGGCAGCCGTGGCCTAATGGTTAGGGAGTCTGACTTGTAACCAAGAGGTTGCGAGTTCGAGTCCCAGGTCCGGCAGGGATTGATGGTGGGGGGAGTGAATATCCAGCGCTCTCTCCATCATCAATACCACGACTGAGGTGAGACCCTTGAGCAAGGCACCGAACCCCCAACTGCTCCCCGGGCGCCGCAGCAATGCAATGGCTGCCCACTGCTCCGGGTGTATGTTCACGGTGTGTGTGTTCACTACTGTGTGTGTGCACTTGGATGGGTTAAATGCAGAGCACAAATTCCTAGTATGGGTCACCATACTTGGCCTCACGTCTCACTTTCACTTTCACTTTCAAAAGTAGAGCGCAACGTGTCATATTACCAGAGAACTACGCCCACTGGCGGGAAACTTAATCAGCGACAGCAAACATTCATTATTTTGAACCATATCAAAGGATTATTTCACCACCCTATGTAAACCTGAAATGAGGAGATATATGGAAGCTAAATGTTATTGGTCTGTGCCAGTGCTTTCTTTCTTTACCTTCCGTTTGTTGGAGAAATGGTCCAAATGAATGGCACATCATGAAATTCCCTGACATCTACAACTATTTGTGTCCTTAAACATTAGTTTTTTGGGGTCGACAGCTTATAAAAACGCAGTTCTGTGTTTTTTAGCTTATTTACTGTACACCTTGTCACACAGCAGCTTTTAAACATTGTTCTGTTTTTTTTTTTGTTATAAGTCAGAAATGACAAGGCAGCTTCCCGCAATACAAAGTCAATGGAGAGTGTTGGATTGTTTTTCCCCCCGGTGTGGGCGTGGCCTAAATGCGCTCCGTCTCTATTCACCTCTCACTCAAGTGGCCACACCCTTAATTATGCAGCATTTTAACATGGGAGGGGGTCTGTGGGATTTTTGGAACCAGTCTCTAGTGGCCAGTTGATAAATTGCAGTTTGTTGGTTTCAAGAAAGAGACCGAAAGGTTGCCGCTTGGTAAAACCTGATGATAATATTCTCCAGCAGGATTTGAGAACAACCCAAAGAGCATCTTGTGCTTTAATGGAAGCAAGAACATCTGACCTTTTGGTAACCTATAAATATTACAAAATTTCTTACATTTGACCAGTTAGCTAGAAATGCGGCAAATGTTAAAACATTTGTCATTCATTTTCTACCATACCATTATTTTTCTTTTTTAAAATGGCAAAACTATATTAAAAGATTCAATTAGATTACAAAACCCATAACTTCCAGTTGAGAAACCTTTAGAAACACCTCCTGTATTTAGGCACACCCCCTGCTCTGAGCCGCAGATACCCATACTTGACTCCACACACAGTGCTGCACCTGTAATGTGACGTGACAGCAGCACCGCCGCTTTTCTCTCTGGCTGCGCGTCAACGCACCACAGAATTTATCTCCCGCATCGTCTCATCCGAGCATCATCTCATCCGCAGCTGCACCAAAGAACACCCCCAGAGACTCTGTTCCCAATTCAATTACATGATCACACACAAGAGGTCAATTCAAACATTTTTTGGCAACAGTCACTGCAAAACCAACCTGTTTTCCTTTCTAGACAAAACAAACAGTAGTACAATTGGCTAAGACCGTTCTGTGAATACATTTATGTGAAATATGAAACTCATGTACTCATCAAAAGTTTACATACACCTTGCAAAATCAAAAAAAAAAAAAAAAAAGTAATTTTACCAAAATAAGACGGATATTACAAAATGCATGTTATTTTTTATTTAGTACTGATCAGTACAGATTCAGGTCGACCTGAATAAAATATTTCACATAAAAGATGTTTACATGTAGTCCACAAGATAAAATAATAGTTAATAATTTATAATTAATAATTTATACAAAAATTTTACCCCGTTCTTATGCTGCGTTCATAAGTTACTGCTTCAAACCACGACTCACGACTTCGTAGCGTTCCAGGCGTACGCTCATTTACAAATAATTTCTATTGTCATAGGTGCTTACTCCTTGCCTTATTTGAGGGAAACGGAGGAGAGAAATGGAGCATAAGACAAGGGAAGCTGTTATACCTTTTATTTTACGTTATTTGTATATTTGGAAATACATCCGTAGGTACTGCCGTTGTTGGTTCGCGGGCTATGTGACGTCCGAGCACGGAACTGGGAGTACATCGATCTAGTACAGGTTCACAGGTGGGAAGTCACGGGTTTGACTGCCGTTCCAGTGCACTTTCGCGGGTAGAAGGTTGGAAAAACACAGGTAACGGGTTGCCTGGAACGCGGCATTATGCACCTTTTTTCTTTCTGGAGCATCAGTGAGCATTTGAACTTTCTGTAATGATTGCAAATGAGTTCCTCAGTTGTCATCAGTGTGAAAAGAAATCACGCAGTCATTATTGGAAAGGGTTCAAATACACAAAAATGCTGAAAAACCAAATAACTTTTCTTATTTGAAGTTTAAGTTTGCAGGACAAACAAGGGACCCATGAACAACTATCACTTAAAAAAAAAAAAAAAAAAACAGCTGTGGATCATTCAGGTAACAACACAGTATTAAGTGTTTGTGAACTTTTTTATAAATTAAACTTTTATTTTCTATAGACTATGTGTAAACGTCTTTTATGTGAAATATCTTATTAAGGTCAGTACTAAAAAAATTACATGCATTTTGTATGATCCCTCTAATTTTGGTAAAATAGTTCATATTCATCTTTTATTGCTGTACACGCAGATTCATGAATACACAAATTGAAGTTTTCACACTCAGCTTTTTATTACTGTAAAACATCTAACAAACTGAAATAAAGCATTTCCACTTATGGATAAACAAACAAAAGTGAATAACGTCCACTGAGGCAGAGATCAGAAAAGAAAGTGCTCATTTCTGCTGTGAAAGGAAAGCAATCACATTCTAAACCAACATATCTCATCAAAACTGCATTTAATATCACGTCAAGGCAGTCATCCGAAAAGAAAATCCTTTGTCTTTCCTTTCAATCTGCAAGTCCTGCTAAATACTGTTGAGAAAAAGCAAGAAGATGCAGAAATGTCTTGGTAGCTTTGAGCAAAACAACATTTGTCCCTTTCTGTCATTCAAAATGTAATAATGTCAGAAAAGCCTCAAAAGAATCCTTCGATTTGAGGTTTTCTTTTGAGTTAAACCGTCCCAGAGGTCACTGCAGCAACACTGTTATTCATCTGAAAGTCTCTGAATGTGGCAAGACTGCAAACAAACTGGAAAAGTAGCGCTGCGAGCGTGTTTGCCAATGTATGATACTCTTGTTTACAACCGTGATACTTTGGTATCATTGGCACCAGAGTAGTTTCATATGCGAATATGGCAGAGGGGTGAGAAAAAAGAAGAACGGTCAACGGATATAACACTACATTTCTCAGCTCTGGCACATCGCACAACACCGTTTGAGAGTGTGCAAAGAAGACCATTTTGACCTATTCTTAGGAAAAAAAAAAAAAAAAAAAAAAAAAGCGAGACACAGAAAGAACGAATGTGATGCAGACAGACTTGATGAACTCAGAAGTACATGTCCTGGAATAGGTTTTGGCCCATCTCGATGTACGCCTCTTTCTCCTGAGCGCTCATCTGTTCCACCAGCTCGGGTCTCTGGCTCACTTCCCTGTAAGAGAAGGGTCTTCCTCCTACCATAACCACAGGGTCGTCCCCGACCTCCTCGAACTCATCATCATCATCTTCGTCCTCCTCCTCTTGTTTTCCTGGCCGCAGAGCTGTAACATTGTGCATAGTGTGGGCTGGAGCCTGGGGAGGCAAGTCCTCGTCCGATTCACTAGTATCGCTGTCGGAGTCGCTGGCGTTAGCCGCTGGAACGGTCGGTCTGGAGACAATGGCGCCTCCTGGACCAGCTCCGCTCCTCTTCTCATGAATGAGGAGAGCCAGCATCACCTCCTCATTCTCATCCTGTGCGGCTCCTCGTCCAGTCATTCCCTCCTGGGTTACCATAGTGTCCTCGCCAGCTGGTGTGGAAAAAAAGACGACAAGAAGCAAATTTAGATGCACATTTTCTTAACTATAAATGTGTTATACTTTCTAAATTCAATTTCTTTCTGAAGCCATATGACCGCTTTACAGGAACAGGGTGTAATTTCAATTGTTTTTCAGTGACAATCTTGCCTTTCCATCCAAGTATTAAATCATGAAATGCATAAATCATAGTGTTAATATGCGGCCATGACCACTTTCAAAATAGTCAATGTGACTCACGTGGCTTCAGAGCATCTGTCTCGCTGTATGCCCCCTGTACTGTGCTTTCCGTCAGCCATACGGGCCTCTCTTTGGGGGCTTTACCCTCAGTAGTCTGGCCAGGCTGAGGCTCCTGGTCTTCCATGCTGATGACCACATCCTGCGAGTAGAGGTCATACGACGAGCCTTTGTTTTTCCAGACTTCCCGACCAGGTGCCCCTGCACCAGCTCCTGCGGCCTGGGCGGCCCGTTCCCGACTGTGGAAAATAGCAAAGGTAAACCTGACTTTAGTTGGCCATCCTTTTTTCGTTAAAAGTGGGGGTAATGAAGTTTGACAATGCAAGTGAAAATAAAGTTTTGCTAATTGGTTTTCGATAATCAGTTTAAAATAAATGGTCTATTATAATATAAATTTTAGTATTAAAAATTGCTAAATTTACATTTTTGACTGCCATATTTTTTTTTTTTTTTTTTTTTTGCATTTTTTATTTTAAAGAATTTAATATGTATTTAATATTCTGAATTAACTTCTATATTTAACTTCTACATATTAATTTTTAATTTTAGTGTAGCTTTCAGTAATTTTGTGGTGCTTGTCTCTTTTTATTTGTTTTTATTTTTAATATTTCTATTTCACTTTTATTTTATTTCTACTGAAGCTCATTTCTGCCACTGAATAAAAAAAAAGTCTCAATTCTGACTTTTTGCTTAGAATTGCGACTTTAAGTCAGAATTATGAGATATAAACAATTCTGAGAACATAGTCTTCTTTCCCCTCAAAATTCAACTTTATAACTTGCAATTGAAAGTTTATATCTCAAAATTCTGAGAAAAAAAATTAGAATTGTAAGAAAAGAATTCAGAATTGCAAGATATAAACTCACATATAAACTTGCGAGAAAAAATGTCAGAACTGAGAACTTTTTTCATTTTAAATTTTAGTGTAGCTTTTAGTAATTGTTGTGCTTCTGTCATTTTTATTTGCTTTTTATTTTTAATATAATTCTATTAAGCTTTTATTTGATTTCTATGGAAAGTCATTTCCGCCACTGAATTAAAAAATAAAAAAGGTAATTGCAACTTTTTATCTCACAATTAAATTTTTTTTTCTTAGAATTGTGAGATAAAACTCGCAATTCTGAATTTTTTTTCCTCAGAATTGTGAGATATAAACTCACAATTTTGAGATATAAAGTCAGAATTGCAAAACATGAACTTGCAATTCGGAGAAATTAAGTCAGAACTGCATGATAAACTTGCAATTGCGAGTTATAAAGCTAGAATTGAGTTTATACCTTGCAATTATGACTTTTTTTTTTGCAATTGCGAGTTATTAAGTCAGAATTATGAGATATAAACTCAATTCTGAGAACATATCAGTCTTTTTCCACCTCAAAACTGGATTTTATAACTCACAATTGCGTTTTTATATCTCACAATTCTGAGAAAAAAGTCATAATTGCGAGATACAAAATGTGAGTTATCTCACAATTCTAACTTTATTTCCTGCAATTTTGAGTTATATGAGCAATTCTGAGAAAAGAAGTCAGAATTGTGATTTTAACAATTGCGAGTTTATATTTTACAATTCTGACTTCATTCAAAAAAAATTATATGTCTGAAATGAATTACGCTAAAAAATAAAAAAAAATTGTGAGATAAAAAGTCACAATAACCTTTTATTTTTTATTCAGTGGCTTCCATAGATTTTAGCTTTAATTAATAAAAAAAATCTTTTTAATAGTTTTCCAATGAAAACAACATGTCTCGTGCATATGACCGGCCATTTTGACTGAACAGGAGTTGCTGACCTCTGTTTTAGGGCTGGGATTTCTGATGGTTCAGGCTCCAGAAGATCATGGGACAAGTTGATGTCCTCCGTCTCTCGCAGCAATACATAGATGGGCTCGATCTGCTCATTGAATCGTGCCACCAGAGTGCGGGCATCTTTCTTTGGCACGGCCGATTCGTCCTCCTCTACTTCTGTCTGACAGAAGGTACAGCGGAACGTTCCTGTGTTTGAGAAAACAAAATCTTAAGGACAAACAAATCTAATGTTGAAACAATAACATTCTGCTTATCAGTCCTCATTCTCAACCACTTCACAACACAAACACCATCCATCATGTCTGGCACCTCCAGGTCATTCAGTTTGGAAGTTAGGGCCTAGAAAAACTTTGTCAAGGGGCTTCATATCTCAGGTTCCCTGTTAGCCAGAGGCTTCAAATGCTGTCCACTTTTCCCACAGACATGGTGCCAATTGTAAATCTGGAGCCAGTGCCCAATCTGGCTGCCCTATCCTTTGGCGTTTCCACCAGGCAGTTTTGGGACAAAAAATTTGGCTTTGCTCTCAAACTGGCTGGTCTCAAACCAGCAACCACTAACATAAGTAGCCAGGGGGTGAGAAAATGTTGTCACCATAAAAAGTTTTCAAAACAACAACAAATCAGTCTGGCAAGACACTCTCATTATAACTGACTAGCAGTGTATGCTGGAATTGGCCAGTGCTACACATTGAGTCTAAAATAAAAATATTCATTTACAAATACACCACTGTGTAAAAAATTTGGGTTGGTAAGATTTTTTTTTAAAGATTAGTTCACTTCCAGAATAAAACTTTCCTGATAATTTACCCTTAGGTTCATGTCTTTCTGTCTTCAGTCGAAAAGAAATTAAGAATTTTGAGGAAAACATTCCAGGATTTTTCTCCATGTAGCGGACTTCAGTGGTGACCAATGGCGTGAAGGTCCAAACTGAAGTTCCATTGTAGCTTCGAAGGGCTCTACACGATCCCAGCCGAAGAATAAGGGTCTAGCGACCTTTCCATTGTGACTATGTAATGTGTGAGGACGATCTAGTGCAAGACAAGCATTTGAGGTTAAAAAGTATAATTTTAAATTTTTTTAGAAAATGACTGATCATTTCACTAGAAAAGACCCTCATTCCTTGGCTGGGATTGTGTAGAGCTCTTTGAAGCTGCACTGAAACTGCTGTTTGGTCCTTCAACCCGTTTGCCACCACTGAAGTCCACTATATGGAGAAAAATGTTTTCCTCACTTCAGTTCACTTATTTGAAAGTTTTTGTAACATCATAAATGTCTTTACTGTCACTTTTGATTAGTTGAAGCAGCCTTGCTGAGTAGAAGTATTAGTTTCACTTGGCCATTGTGTCAAAAACTTGCGGCATTAAGGTATTAAAATAAAAAAGCGCTGCTAGCTAAATGAAAAATTAATATATTAAAGGACAACAAAAGAAACAGGGTGTGGTCCAATTACAGGTACAATTCAATAACATCTAGAGCAGGGTTTCTCAACCGGAGGGCCTCAGTGATCCTCCAGGGGGGCCGCGAGATAGCTTAAAATTCATTTAAATGTTGTCCTAAAATTGTTTAATTTCATTATTAATGTTTTAAATTAAAATTATAAAAGCACAGCCTCTCTCGTGTCGCACTATTAAATACAGACTGAACGGGGGCTCAAAACTTCCAACCACTGCACGCAAACTTCATCTTAGAGACCTGCACGGGGCAGATTTTTTTGTCCCGCTCCCGCAAGATTAGGGTCCTGCGCCCTCCCACTGCAGCAGAAATGTTATTTAGTCCCTCTCCCGCCTGCGACATTCACGTTTTGTCCCGCTCCCGCCCGCAAAAGCCTGCATAAAAGTAACCCATGTAGATTTTTTTTTTCACTACATCGATGAAATGTACATGAAATAGTTCTGTAACATTCGTAATTTCCACAAGATCTCAGCATAAAGTAGGTTTTGTTGCTTTTGTGCAATAGATGAATAACAATTGATGTTTTTTATTTTATTTTAGATATTTCTATTTTGCAATTGCTGCAAATCATTTTATTCTCCCGCATCCTGCCCGCACCCATTGATAGTTTTGTTTAAAAAAAAAAAATTGCGTTCTGGGGGATGAAATACACGTTTATATGTCGGGGTTCCTCTGGTAAACTAGCATTTCAAATTAATTTCAATTCGCATAAATATGACATTATTGGGGTCGGTTCAAACCGTGGACATCAAAAATAACCCGTGGCAACAGTGTTAAAGTAGCCCAATTCCACGGGAACACTGCGGACTTGGCAACACTGCGTGGTACCCCTGGGGGAATGCAGGTCTCTACTTCATCTCTGCATGAAACAGACCGTCGTGCTAATGTTAAGGTAAAAATTATCAGAGTAATAGTAACAAACTTGCACGTGCCTAATGTATGACACTATTATATATCAGAGTCCTGCATTAGGCACGCATAATCCGATATTGATTCACAAACTGTTCACGCTTTCGGGGCTCTGATCCCTATATTATTTTTGCGTGAAATTTCAAAACATTTGCATAGTTGCCATAATTAATGTCCTGTGAGTGTTTTATAATGGATGCTCTTGAAGATCTTGTGAGGCTCAGTGGTGTTTATGCACATATGAGCATCAGCATCAACAGATTTAGAATGTATTTGCTGTATTTTTCATTTGTATGTGTATTTTAAAATGGATACCAACAGTAATCTAGATATTCAGTCAGTCCAGTTCAAATGGACAGGTTTAGTGAGTGGTCTTTTGGCATCTCTCTGTTGTCCTGTTTGGCAGGTTATTTAAAAACTCAAAATGGAAACAAACTTTAAATTAAAGCTATACTTTTGAACTTAAAATAAAACCCTCTGCTTTCTTTTAAGTTCAAAAGTATAGCTTTATTTTTTTTTAAATAACATGCAGTAGAAGAATAAAAAGGCAAAACAAATGTTTTGGTTGATAAAAAAAGGTTTAAAAATGAACATTTTAGAGGAAATGTCAGGCATAGGGGGCCTTGCAAAATTGACTGGAGAAGGAGGGGGGCCCCGGTGTAAAAAAGGTTGAGAACCCCTGATCTAGAGGACGGCGCCAAAACCACTGCTGACCATCTAATATTATTGGAACAGGAAAGAGGAAGAACAGTCACAGACACAAGGACAAACATACTCAAACACACACTCAGCCCCAGAATTCACTGGCGGTTCCATGGCAAGCGAAGCTGGTCTGGTTTGCCATCTGCTGCTGAAGTTATTTACAGCCTTCTGACAAGAACACACACAGCAGGGCCCTCTGTATGAGTGTGCGGCGTACGCCGGCTACTAGTCGAAAATATATTTTTTATATATATATATATATATATAAAAACATGCCTTGACATATTTTACATATGTGTGTACTTAGCATTTAACGGTCAGTCACAGATGGCGCTAATATTGTAACCTTCCTTTAATAGTAGTCTTTTATCTAGAATGTCAATCTACTTGTGTTAATGTTTTGCTATCATGAACATACACCAGCAGTATGTTTTTAATGCTGAAATACTCCCATGTTGTTGCGCTGAGTGCATGGTAAAACAGCTAACAAATTTCTGGCCTTGAGGCGAATCAAACAAGTAAACGATTCACCGCAATTTCCAATATAAAAGCTTTGCTGGAATGTTGACAACAAAATCTGTGAAGGCGCTCCTGAAAAACAATCACCTCCAGCTAGGCCTTTTTTTTTTTTTACTACAGATGTCTTCTCTGCCAATACAGGAGTGGAAGGCAAAAAAGAAAACATTTTGACAAGCACAAAGAGAGAGAAAGACTTTAAAAAGAAAAGAAATAACATTCAGGTGAAGGCAAGATAAAAAAAGGTCTCCGTCACATTTGACACAGCTCCAGAGGAAATATCGACAAGCCCGGAGTGCAGAGAACAATTTTACTGCAGCCCTCCTGGTCAGTCAGTCTGTCTCCCTGCCTGTCCTCTCACACACAAAAGAAAAAAGAATGAAAAGGCACAAGCGATAAGGAAAGCAGAGAAAACATGCTGCATTTTAAATGTCTAAATAAAGATGAGGTGATATCAAAAGACGCATTTTCAAACATATGCAAACATTATGTATTGAAGGAGTAAGGGATGCACAGCAGCTGCATTCCAAGGGGACATTCACAAAGAACGTGTTTTAGTATTTTCTTTGTAATCATGAACAAAACTGATGTATTTAACCATCACTTAAAGGGATAGCTCACCAAAAAATAAAAATTCTGTCATTAATTACTTATTTTTTGATTAAATCTGAGAGCTTTCTGACCCTGCACAGACACCTTCCACGTTCAAGGCCCAGAAAGGTAGTAGGGATGCACGGTAATGGAAAAATACCGGTATATATTAGATTTCAAACGGTTTGATTTCATAATTTTGTCCAGTTCGGTATTTCATATTGCTGCTGTTCCGATGTTCACCTGTAGGCGGCAGTGCTTCCCAAATTGCTGCAAAACCGGTAAACGTGATAACAGAAAAACGCGATGGATCATCAAACAGACGAAACTCTATCAACGCGCTCGAAAGTAGTAAATAAAGACAACAGTAGAAGTGAAATATGGCATTATTTTGCATTCAAAACAGATGACAAAGGTGAATGTACTGACCTTACTGCACCTGTATACAAGCGTTGCTAAAAATCACCAAGCATTTGTCACTTGCTCATCCCGATCTTTTCCACGAATTTAGAGATCGACAGGTGAGTGCATCTTTCAATCAATCAAAAATTCAGATTTTAATAACTTTTATTCACAAATAATAGTGGACAGTAGTTAAGTATTTTTTACTTTACTCAAGCAAATTTAAAAAGTATTTGTAATTTCAGAGCGTTTTTTGTTTGGAATTTTTTTTGCTCCATTCCAAAGCACAATGTCATACTTTTTTCTGAACTACATTTCATAAATAAAAGTTGTCGTTTGTTTTACCTTTAATAATTAAGAATCTTAACAATGTAGTATTTATTTGTACTCAAGTACATTTTAGAATTACTTTTACTTGAGTAAAAGAAAGTAATATATTTCTAATGTAATACAGTATAATTTAATTTACAGACACTTGAAAAGTACTTTTAAAGCAGAGTAAAAAATATTTTCTGAGTCTGAAATCTATCAGAGAGACAGAGAGAAAATGACATGATTTTGAATATTTTGACTGTTAGAATAACACTTTACAGTAAAACAACCTTTGTTAAAATTCTGTAGGTAAGCAGACCTAACAGTATTACAGCACTTATTAATCTAGGTCAATAATTATTTATAAATGATAAATAAACTAATACATGTTTAGTATGTTAACATTACAGTACAGTACTACAGTAATTGATACTACAGTATCAATTGGGTATCAACACCGAGGTATTACATTCTGGTATTGTACCGAAGCCAAAATTTTGGTATCGAGCCATCCCTAAAAGGTAGTAAGGACATTGTTTAAAAAGTCCATGTCACATTAGTATAACAACTTTATTCATCAATTTCTTAACTTCCGCGCCAGTCTTCGCCATGCGTTCACGAGAGTACCAAAATGCACGCATGCGGAGACTGAGGCACAAGAATTTCCGTTACTTCATAAAATTACAGTTGAACCACTGGTGTCACATTGATTGTTTTAACAATGTCCTTACTACTTTTCTGGGCCATGAACATGGAAGGTGTCTATGCGTAATTTTTACATGTAATTTTCTGACCATTGTGCATTAAACGGCATTATGAAAATGTGCCACTAAAGATTAAAAGTTTAACTTAAAAAGTTCAACTCTCCATTTCACTGCCCTGCTTTTAAAAAAAAAAAAAAAAATTATGTAGGTCTTTGAGCGCTGTACCAGGTCTGCTTTTATAATCTTTTGTGTATGAGCGCTGCATTTTTAAGATTACATGTCAACGTATCTTGCATTATTTTCCTTTCTGCTGCACTACATCTGCTGTTTTGAAACAAGAATGCATTTTGTAGCATTAAAATGTGCATTGCTCACATGCGTTATAGAAGCAGCAGGATGTGCTTCGGTAATCAAACATTTACATGAACAATTTAAAAAAATAAAAACAACTCTAAAGTGTTGGGCAGAAAGGAAGTTCACTAGCTCAGAAAGATAATCTAATACTAAATTACAGGAATAGCTCACCTAAAAATTACAATTGTGTCATCGTTTACTCACCCCCAAATAATAAGATATTTTTAAGAATGACGTTTGTTAAACAGTTGATGGTTCCCATTGACTTACATAGTATTTCTTTCCCAACTATGGAAGTCAATGGTGGCCAACAACTTTTTTGTTCTTTAAAATATCTTCTTCTGTGTTCAACATGAACGAAACATGTTGGTTTGGAATGACATGAGGGTGTGTAAATGATGACAATGTACATTTTTGGGTGAACCACTCAAAAGCAGGCACTGAACCACAGGGATGTTATATTAAGAAATAAAAGTTTCAGTTTTTTTAAACACCATTAGAGGCTCCCAGCCAAAATAATTCTGTAGAGATATCATATTTAAAGCCCTGGACAATTAGCAATATGGCACATGCACAAACTCTGGTTGTCATCTTTGTTTTCAGTCAAAGTGTGCACTGGGTCTGTGCGTGCCGTACACATTGCTGCAATGATCTAAAGGAACATGGCGCTGTGCTGTTAGCGTGTAGGCATACATTAAGGCTTCTGTCGGAGAAAAGTGGGCTGGTGTCTTTGTGTTGATAGTTTTTGTATTATCTATGAGATATGAATAGGTCTGGTTTAAATTACATAGTACTCACTCCAGTGATTCAGAGCTCTTTTGAAAACAGGACGGTGCTTTGTTCCGCTGTCTACGCCAAAGAACAAAAGGACTTTTGTGATCAGTCCTTAAAAAGATGAATCCAGCATCATTTCAGCATTTGAGAGAGGAGAAAGTCTGAACAACTGTGACCACAATGATTCTAATTGCAGCATAATAGTAATTACAACAAAAATAAAGTAAAAAAAAAAAATACAGTAAACGGTTCTCTTTTGAAGGACTATATAGATGACTTCAAATAACTGTTCTGGATTCAATACAAGTTAAGCTCTACAGACAGCATCTAAATATATATTCAGAAAGGATTCATTTCCAGGACAAAATGTCTGAAATCATCAGCAATTCGCACTGGATTAGCAATAACTGTAGTAAATGCCCAGATGGAAATGCCCAATCATGCAAAGCTGTTAGAACATAGGTCGGTATGTTTTTTTTTTTTAGAAGAAAAAATAAGAAGTCTCTTATGTTCACGAAGGCTGCATTTATTTGATTACAAATACACACTAGTAGGGGTGTAACGATTCACTCGTTTTCTCGATGCATCGATTACAAAACCTGATGCATAGGGTAGACTGGGTACAGTTGGTACAGGGGGACAGTTGAAACACCTTAAATAACTTGCGTGCGCAACAAGTCTGATGTGTGATATTTGCTTCGCACATGCATATTAGCGCCCTCTTTGAGCGTGGGAAATTTGAAGTACAGTTAAAGACAAAATTATTAGCCCCTTATAAAATATTTCATTATTTTTCAAATAACTCCCAAGTGTTGTTTAATAGAAAGAAGATTTTATCAACACCGCATTTCTACACATAATACTTTATTTAGGAAGCTTTTAGGGTTTGTAATACAAATAGAAATAAATGTATAACCAAGAATTTCAAAATTATTAGCCCTCTGATGTTAATAGTCAATAGTGTATCCCTTTTGCTTGATAACAGCCTTTAGTCATTTGCTCTAGCTCTCAGCAAGTTTCAAGCATGTCTCCTGAGGAATGACAGCCCATTCTTCCTTAGCAAATCTCTCAAGCTCCTCCAGATTTGTTGGTCTTCTGGCACAAACTCTGGACTTTAGTGTGCCCCACAAATTTTCTATTGTATTCAAGTTTGGGCTTTGTGCAGGCCAGTCAAGTATACTCACTTTGCTCATTTGGAGGTATTTCTTCACGAGAAGTGAGGTATGCTTTGGGTCGTTATCATGCTGGAAGACAAAATGTCGACCCAAACCAAGTTTTCTTGCAGACTGTCTGAGGTTGTCTTTCTTATAGTCTTCCTTTTTCATGTTTCCTTCAAACCTGATGAGATTCCCAGTTCCAAACGCACTGAAACTCCCACCACCATGTTTCACTGTGGGAACGATGTTCTTGGAGTTAAATGCCTCTCCCTTCTTTCTCCAAACATAGGCAACATCTCAGTGGCCAAAAAGCTCTAGCTCAAAAGCTCTTTTGTCTCATCTGACCAAAGGACATGTTTCCAGTATGCATCACATTCCCCCAGGTTGTCATTAGCAAACTTCATTCTAGCTTGGAGGTGTCTTTTTAGTGTGTTCTATGCCTGTTGCAGGATGCCCCATGCACAGATGGAGGCCAAAACTATATTTGCCACAACTGCAAATGACAGAGGTGCGAATGCGTAGCCTAAAGCTGCGTTCACACTAGCACTAGCGAAAGCCGCACGTTTGGACGGAGCAAAAACAATGTAAGTATTTAAAAGCATATGCACAATTCAATTGAACGCAAACAACATTTTAACAATGTTGTTAAACCGAAAGTACGAAGTAAATGATTAAAATAAATAACAAATTGTAGAACAATGCTTGTGTTCATTTTCCTAACTGAAATAAAACATCTTTTCATCTTTTACATGGGTAACCCGTATCAGGTGCATTAAGAAATTAAATCTGAAAATGATTTGTAGATGCTTTTTTGGTAGTTTAATAACTTTAAATAAACAAAATAATCTGTATTAGGGCCAAGGTGATATAACATGGATCATTTTAAATAAAGTGCTCACTGATTAAAGCTCTCTAAAAATGATGTGAAGAACATTTAATTTTCTGGTCTCTTTCCACTGACCAACATCCACTCCAGACACATGCAGGACTACAGAATATAACAATATAACAAAATAAGCTGTCTTTTGCTTATTATTGAAAGCTTGCAATAGATGCTAAACATAATACGAATCAGGCATTGAAAAACCCATATTTTTCAATCTACATATCGGTTGGTTATGGCTTGCTTGCTATATGCACACATGCGACTCAGAAGGAAGGAAGACTAGAGAGAGATAACAGAAATGAGACAGCGTGAAGACATGCCGAGATAGGATCAGCGAGTGACTTATTACCGTGCAAGCCTGACCTGTCAGATCTCCTTATCTCCCCTAACACCTCACCAATCAAAGAGATTTTCATAAATCAATTTTTTTTTTGCTCAACGAGGGGGGACCTGGATGCGCTTGACCAATCAGATCAATAAACTCTCCTGTTCTAAGACACAACTAAGCCACCTAAGCACAAAAGGCAGAACGGGGTGAAAACAGCCAATCGCCAAACATCCACATTAAGCCCACTCAGAGGGTAAAGAACACTGTGCATCATGAAACTCACGTTCATAAAAATCCTTTCAGGGATACAAGTCCTGGAGACAACATGGGAAATAAGTATGTGTATAATGGCAGGGTCTACACAGGGTTAGGTGCTTCCGTTGCCTGTTCCGTTCTTCTGCTTTATCCTCGCCAATCCTGATGTGTATCCTAGCAACAGCTTTGCCTCCCTGCCTGCCAGTTTGCTTTCAGCAGAGGTGAGGGTGAACACGTGCCACGCTGTCTTTACCTGCCTTTCTATTCCTCTAACACTCATCACTCACCTCTGGCACCGCTCTCAGTCCTCCAACGCTCTCTCTCTTATTCCTGTTCCTCTCATGCGCCAATCAAACATATGCTTTCTGTACAGTTCACAGTTAAGGGAATAATATGGATAAAATGTTATCTATATGTTTGTCTATCTATGGTGGGTGATTATATATCACATCACACAATAGTTATTTTTGCTTTCAAAATTTTTATATCAAAATTTCAGATATATAAATTTCGTAATTCTCACCAGTGTCAATATCACAATAACAAAAAAAAAAAAAAAACTCAAGCTCACTGAAGACTAAAATAAGTAATAGGACTAAAAAAAAATACTACAGAAGAACAAATAAGAAATGCTGCATATATTGTATAATGTAATCAGATGTAAAAAAAAAAAAAAAAAACACTGCTTATTCTTCAATATGTAAATTAAATATATTACCGTTTTAACACTTGTAATATATTTACACAAAAAGTGATTTAGTCAAGAGCAGTGAGAGATTTTCTCTCTTTTGTTTGATTAACATGAATGACAGACAGCACGAATATTAGACTGCTGTAATTTTAAGAGTTGCCCGGATCCAATATACTGTCACACGTGCGTTTTCTTTCTTAGCTGTTTTACTATGTTTAGAAGGATACTTGCAAAGACAGATACTTGTCCTGCAGACAGCGTGGATATAGCTAAATTAGTTTTCTTTCACTGCTGATTGCACTTGAACAGCTTAAAATCACGTTTTTAAAATGTAATGTTTAAAAAAACATGTGCAAACAATATGTTTTTGTGAATGTGTAGCACAGCAATGTCATATAAGCATGTAACTACGATAGAGATGATACACTCTTAAAAATAAAGGTGCTTTAAAAGGTACTTCACAGCGATGCCATAGAAAAAAACATTTTTGATTCCACAAAGAATCACTCAGTCAAAAGTTCTTTAAAGAACAATCTCTTTCTTACCTTTTTATAATCTGAAGAACCTTCTTTCGCCACAAAGAACCTTTTGTGAAACAGAAAGGTTCTTCAGATGTTAAAGGTTCTTTATGTAACCATTAAGACAAAAAGGGTTCTTCTATGGCATCGTGAAGCACCTTTTACCAGTTAATCGCATCTACTGGTACTCTGTACAATAATTTCTACACAAAATCTTAATCAGAATTATACAGTGAACTAGGGATGCAACAATACAGTTAGTCCACGGTTCAATACATACCTCGGTTTTTAATCACGGTTTTCTGTTCGGTTCTGATAGCTTGCCACATCAGTGTGTGTGTGTGTGTGTGTGTGTGTGTGTGTGTGTTTTTTTTGTTTGTTTTTGCAGCAAATTAACTCCTGTAAACACTTGTACACTGGAAAAAACATGGCTTATTATATGTCTGCTTAATATTTCTTGTGAGAGGGTAGTATTTTTTTGCCAAAATGGCGGACGCGTCAACATATCTGGAGCGGTCGAATAGGGCATACTATGGAAGCAACACTGATGACGTCCCATTCCAGCCAAGAAATCTCTAATGTGGATAAAGGCATCGCTAACGCTGTAACCGAATAAAAACAAGATATAACGTTGAATGTTTTGAATGATGAAATTTAAGGACAATAAACACTCGTCTGCAATAATATATGGTTTATCTGTGTTCTTCAAGCCACCTTGTGTATTTTCATAATGATTAAGTATATTTGTAAAACATTGCTAATCGACATACATAGAATATGAGTATAGAATATATTGTCTGCCTCATACTGTGATATGAAGCCACATCAGATCACATAAGGAAGTTATTTCACACACTCGACTGACGTTGTGAATTAAAAACAAGTTATAATGTTTTTATAACTTTTGTTTTTATAACTTTTTTGTTGGAGAACAGGTTTAGAGAAGGGAAGATGATCTGCGTGTGTTGATTTTTCAAATATAAGCGGGTAAGTGTTTCCTCATCTCAGCATGTGAAATCACAGGCACACACACAGCAAATTCCGAGAGAAATAAAGCAAGGAAATGATTTAAATGCAAAACCGAAAAAACGCAATTCATGTATTGAACCATGGATGTCGTACCGAATGGTTCGATATTATATTGAGAGTTGTGGCATCCCTACAGTGAACACTGTAGCCCGATTTGATGTGTACAGTGGATGAGCTGTATGTTTATGATTCACTGAAAACAATGACTTGTAAGAGTCATTTGTTCAGGAATCAGATTTAACGTTTTATGCTGTATGGTTTTAGTTCACTGAATAAGAGTTATTCGTCAAAGAATCTAACTGCACTCATCGTGCTGAAGATTCATTAGCGATTTTATGGGGCTAAATAGAACAGAAAAAAAATATTATGAATATGCTTACTTCCTTACTGTATAGTAGGCAAAAACTATGCAAAGTAGTATGTATTCAACAGCAGGCAAAAACCTACTTCCGACGAGATTCTGAAGTGCGTATCTAATGATAATGGACGCCTTACTATCCCATGAGGCCATTGGACAGGATTTGTGAATTGCAGTAAAGTGACTTGACTAATGCTAGGTCACATGATGACAACACAATGAATGTAGTAGAATTACTTTCCTATTACACACATTTATACTATATATAACATACTTTTTCAATGGTTGCAAATTTACTTTTTTTAAAAGTATTCAAAAGATGATATTTAAAATATGCAATATCATTTTAAATTACACGTTAAACTGGTGATGCCTAGCTAAAAAAGTAAACATAGCCATCATGTTCGGTTTATAGAAAGACTATCTGTAAAACACTGTATATAGAGAGCAACTCAACACACATGTTGGTTAAGTATAACTCCATCTACAAAAGCAGTCCCTTATAGACAATTTACAGTTTTACAACTCCTATTACACACATTTTATTACTGAAGAATTGCTTTAATAAAAAAATATTTCTGCTAAAGCCCTCTGGTTTTCTTGTCGACCAGGCTTCCATTATGTGTCCATTACTGTTAACATTTCCTGTTCGTTTACACCAAGGTTTGAAAATAACCAAAATTAATGTATTTTTTGGGCCCAAGTATTCAGTCAATTCCCTGCAAACACTGTTCAAATATTTTTTCATGGGTTTTGAAGGTTTTATGAATGTACACACTTCATGTGCATTAAAAAAAAGACATATAAGACAAGTCTTCAGTGTTCAGTGGTGTTGAGAGTCTGTGAGTTCCTCAGACTCTCGTCTCATATATATTTACCTTCTGAACACAAACAATTATATATCAATTATATATGATTCAGGACTGTTGAAATGGACTCAAACACACACACACACACACACACACACACACACACACACTTTGCAGACTTTCAGGTTCACTCCGTAATAAAAGCTTAAACAGGGACGGACGGCAGAATTCACAAATACTCCCTCTCTGAAACCATTATAACGCAAGTCACGTCAAGAGCAGCACTTGTGTGTGTACTTTGCTAAGTACATAAATCAGCAGCTGTTGAAGTCAGAAGTGTAAAACAGTAGGCACAGAAGCAGAAAGGCATGGTGACGATGCCAAAGTGGTGTGCTAATCCTTACAGCCGCCTCTACGAGATTACAGCCTGTTTATTTTTAAACCTATTAAAATAAAGTTTCATTTCCGTTCCTGTCTGTGATTACTGTCTGCAGACTGACGCAATTCAGCATCAGTCTCCAAGTGAGGTTCATTCAAGTGTGATGAAAACAACTTTTGACCTCTGCTGCCATCATGTGTCTGAATACAGTTCTGCCAGTGTGTGGATCAAGTGACTTAAAAACTAATTTACCACACGCTTGGAGATTACAACGTACTCACCAAAAGTGGAAAAAGATAACACAGATGTCAAACACAAATGTCTATCTTTTCTATCTTTATTTCTTTTCTAATTCTATTCTTTAAAAAAAGCCCTTTTAGACTTATACTCTATTCATTTACTTACTGCTTGTTTTCTTAAAAAAAAAATGTTTTATTTATTATATAATTTAAAAGATCCCTTGCTACATGTACTGTGTTAGGCTAAATGAGACTTGTCATAGCCCTTGCATGTTATTGCTCTTGATTTTAATTGTTTCCATTGTCCTCTTTTTTTCGCTTTGGATAAAAGCGTCTGCTAAATGTAATGTAATGTAATGTAATGTAAAAGACATCTTTTCACTTCCTAATAGCTTAGGATCTTTTACAGTCAAACCAAAATTTATTCAGACATCTTCCATATCTCACATTATCACAGTTATATAAGACAAATAAGACAAGAATTCAGAGTTAAACTGTGTCAGAACAAATTCTTCTTGATAATTTTAGATAACTTAGAAAGGTATGTAATGGATGACAGTTTAGCAAAAATTCAGACAACTGTTAGTATAACAATATTTACACGACTATCAATATTTTGATATTTCGCCAAGCAATACTCAATTTTGTTCAGTCTGTGGTGTAAAAAGGTCACATTAGCAATTAATGAAAAAACACTTCATTGTCAGGTCAAAATGTATGTATGTAAATTTTAGGTCCCAAATTTTTGTCAGTTTGACTGGTAGTGCACTGGATGAAGCATTTTTGGGTATAATACATCACAGTTACTTTATTTTGCTGTCCCCATTTACATAAAGTAATTATAGTGTCATGCAAAATATATAAAAAAAAAAAAAATCAGATGTCTGAATAATTTCGGTTTGACTATGATGACACAATCCCTTAAATGTGAGACCAGCTTGATATTAAGAACTTCAAGATGGTTTCTTCTGAATATGTGTATAAGTATACATAATTTCATAGATATATTGCTGCATATGTCTCATTTGGTTGTTGTTCTGTGTAACTGACAAGTCTACTTTTTTTTTTTTTTTTTTTTTACTTATTTTTGTTTCTTTTTCTTTTTTTTCACACATTTACTTTTATTTATTCACATAGTTTTAATTTACTTATTTGTGTGTGTGTATATTCATTTATAATTATTAGTTTTTACTGTTTTTGTGACTACCACTTACTGTTGTATGGCTAATTGTTTGTCTACGTTTAAAAAAAACAATTATATAGAAAAAAGGATGGTTTTCTCTGAATTTTTCAAAACCACACAGAAATTACGAAAAGACAAAGCAGATGCATTTTAATTTAGTAAACATAGTTTGCTTTAACTGATCTCACAAATAAGAAAAATCTATTTATATCCCACACTTGTGGCTTTTTCCCCCTTAATACTGACAAACTTGCTATTGTGGAGTTAAATCGAGTTAAAAAGTCTGAAATACGAGATATAAACTTGCATTTGCGAGAAAAAAAAGAATTACAAGATTAAAGGTAAATGTAAAATGTTATAGGTTTAAATAGTATTCCGTGCTGTAACTGTAAGGCTAATGTAATAGGTCCCCTATAAACTGCATATGTGAATATTATGCAGACCTATTGTTTAAATCAAATTTATGCTTAAAAAGTAGAGTAATCATAGCAGTTTTCATCCATTAATTTGTCCGTTTTAAACGTCTGCGTTTAGCTTCAAATGGTATCTTTGCCAGTATTCTATAAAAATTACTTGCATTCTGATTCTGATGTCCAAAGACACAACAATACAATACTATGATGTAAATTTTCTTATTCCATGGATTTTAAATTCCATTCACTTGTTTCCAATGTTTTTCTGCCACCACAATGCGCACACAGCTGCAAGTGGCATAACTGTGACGTCTACTTCAAATTGGTCTATTATGTGCAAACAACAACAAAGTTCTGCCCACTACTCTAACAGAAGATTCATTTCTATTACTGCATGTATGTACCATCATAACACCTAACCCTAGTGCCAAATTGTGTCATCCCAGAAGGAGAGTTTATCTTGATCATAACATTCAGACAAACAGTTTAAAACAATCACCTCCCACTTTCATACTTACCAGTCATGGGGTCAAACAACTGGTTGGCTTCAAGGTCAGTGAATGTGTTCATGCAGCAGGGGCAGCGGAAGGAGGCTCTGTTAGTCGAGTCCCGTTCGTCCGTCTCAATGCGTCTGCGCATGTGGTCCAGCTTGTACTTCACCACATTAACCAGCAGCCGGTAGTTAATGAAATAGTAATTGTGTCGCGTTGTCTTGCCGTCGGGCGCCGTCTCCACGCGCATGCGGCATTTGACAAACTTGTCGGCCTTGAGTGTGTTCAGAATCGAGCGCAGCTGTTTGCGGTCAAACTTGAGCAGTTCCAACATGTCCTCTTCACGTACACAGGGGTTCCGGATTAGCACATCCAGAGCGAGAGCATGCTCGATGCCATAGAAACCTCGCACTACCTGCTTGGCCAACCGTTTAAGAGAGGCAGGGACCTCTGTGAGCAGCTCTGGTTCAGTCATGATGGAGAGGAGGTAAAGAGTAGAACTAAAACAAGAGAAGGATGGAGAAACAGAGCAAAAGCAGGACGTGGAAGTGTTTTCAAGACCAACAAGAAGAACGGGAGTGGATTCTAATAGGAAGGATCAGCTTGTCTGGTTTTCAAGAAGATGATCAGGTGGATGACTTTGTAGGATGGAGGTCTGTGAAAAGTGGAAGAACAGAAAAAGAGACCAGTTACACATATGTGTGCATTCAAATTTTTCTTAAAGAGAAAACTGTAGCAAAAAACACTTGCTAATATGATAAATTGTTAATTTTGTCTATTTAATCAAATTCTCTTTAAAAACAACAACAAAAAATGTAAGACAGCTAGAAATGTTGTGTGCAATACATCATCATTTTTTTTTTTTTTTTATAATATTCACATTACTATTTTATTGTTAAATTATAACTCCTTGATACTCCCAAGATTATCACAAGTCATTCTCAGCTTCATTATATGATAAATGTATGTTAGCCATTTAAATAATATGTGACCCTGGACCACAAAACCAATCTTAAGTAGTACGGGTATATTTGTTGTAATAAACAAAAATACATTTTATGGGTCAAAATTTTCATTTTATGCCAAAAATCATTAGGATATTAAGTAAAAATCATGTTCCATGAATATATTTTGTAAAATGTCCTACTGTAAATATCAAAATCAAAATTATCAAAACTTATTTTGTAATTAGTAATATACATTGCCAATAACTTCATTTTAACTTTAAAGGCAATTTTCTCAGTATTTAGATTTTTTTTTTTTGGTCCCTCAGATTCCAGATTTTCAAATAGTTGTATTTCAGACAAATATTGTCCTATCCTAACAAACCATACATCAATGGAAAGCTTATTTATCAGCTTCATATGAGGTATAAATCTCAGTTTCAAAAAATTGACCCTTATGACTGGTTTTGTGGTCCTGGTTCACATATTACCTTAATGCCATTCAAATTAACACAATTCACAACAACTAATAAACTAATTTATTACACAAAGGCTGTCTTAAAAGGCTTGTTGCTCGTTCAACATGACATGCTGGACCATAAAGATACAGAAAGCCAAGAATCATAAATGTGACAGTACAGTACAGCTCACTACCCAATGAAGCTTTCTTAATCTATTTGGGGAGTTTAATATTAGACTCTCGAAATGGAGTATATTCAAAGATACAGTTAAATTAATACCGTCAACAAAATAAACACCATAAAAGCATGAACGAAAGAAATAAAACAGCTCAAACCTTTAATTTTCCTCCTGTTTAGATCTGAACAAGTTTCCTAGCTCACCATCACGCTAACGTCCAGCGGAAATGACGCATGAGATGTTACCGAAAAGTCCTAAAACGATTTTTTTTTAAGTTATGAATGAATTATCGTAAATTAATTCCGTTTGGTACATTTAAGATAGAAAATAAATGTTTATATATTTAGCTCGAAACTATAAGCATTGTAATTATATACATTATATAAAAACTATTTATATAATATATTATTTATATAATATATCTATTTTGTCTCAGTACTATTATTTAAATATAATTTAATATGTATTTAATATATAAACTACACGCGTTAACATTTTTGACCCGAAAGTCTTTTGCAATTAACTCTTATGTGAGGTTGTATGTGAAAAGCTTTTGTTATAGAATTATGTGCAGCCGCTTCCGCTTTTGTGCTTCCTTGTTGTTTCCAAAGGCTGCTTCCACGTGTGTTCATAGTAGAGTGATGCCAGTAAACAGCAAGAGAGAGCAAGGCAAAGATGCTGCTGTGAGTCTGACCTTATTTTTATTTTGCTGTGTTTTATTTAAACGGGATCAGCTAAAATCTGAGAACTTTAAAAAGGCCAAATAAGGCCACTAATAAAAGGTGTCAATAGTATCACGTACCATAGTAATAGAAATATGCTGTTTTGCCCATAGTAGGTATCAGGCATAGTATCTTCATATAATTTTGGAAATTAAACAGTGTATATTGCCACCTGACTCTGTCACCAGCATAATAATATATAATTAAGAAATGTATTTCAATTATATTTTTCTTAAATTCGTATTAAATTAATTATTTATATTACATGAATTTAATGTATTTATATAATAATAATTATTATTATTATTGTTATTATAATACATATGAGCTTTGTCCATGTAGTGGTTTTAAAAAAATAATAAATCTGTGCACCTTTCTGTACTCTGTATGTTGTATTTGATGTGGTATGTGTTGATTTGAAGGGATAGTCAACCCAAAAATAAATATTCTGTCATTATTTACTCACTCTCATGTTGTTTCAGATCTGTATTACTCACTTTTTTCTATGGAATTAACTTTTTCTCCAAATTTTCATTGACATTTTCTCTCAGGTGCAGGGGACTAATGACAGCAGTGTTGTCAGTAAGGTGTCGGCAGCGGCACAGGGCTACTTCCACGATGATTTCCTTAGGCATTTTGTGTGCAAGGTGTCAAGAAGAGCTCCACTGATTAATAGGTAAATGTTTAGAAGACAGTTCTTGCTTCCTTAAGTGATTATATTTTTAACAGATATTATATTTTTGATGCATGTATGTTTTCTATTTTAGAGGTTATTATGTGCGCTGGAAAGCAGTCGATCACTGTGTGAAACAGTTTTTCCATGCCACAAAATCCTGCTCGAGGAGACAGGTGGGATGAAATGTTTACCTTTTTTGTACGGTGGGGAAAATAATTATTTGATCCCCTGCAGATTTTGTACATTTGCCTAGTGACAAATAAATGATTAGTCTATCATTTTAATGGTAGGTTTAGTTTAACAGTGAGAGACTGAATAACAACATAATAAAATAAAATATTCAAATAAAAATTTCAGAAAAACGCTTTTTAAAAAAAATTATTTGCACTTTAATGAGTGAAGTAAGTATTTGATGCCCTATCAATCAGCGAGATATTTGGCTCCCAGTCAAAGTTGAGAGTGCTCCTAATCTCAGTTTGTTATCTGTATAAAAGACACCTGTCCACAGAAGCAATCAATCAATCAGATTCTCCACCATGGCCAAGACCAAATAGCTCTCCAAGGATGTCAGGGAGTTTGCCAATGAATATCTGAATGTTTCAGAGGAGAACTGGGTGAAAGTGTTGCAGTCAGATTAGACCAAAATCGAGCTCTTTGGCGTCAACTCACCTCAGTGTGTTTGGAGAAGGAAGAATGCTGCCTATGACCCCACAAACACCATACTCACCGTTAAACACGGAGGTGGAAACATTATGCTTTGGGGGTGTTTTTCAGCTAAGGAGAGAGGACAACTGCACCACATCAAAGGGACGATGGAAAGGGCCTTGTACAGCAAATCTTGAGTGAGAACCTCCTTCCCTCATTGAAAATGGGTCATAGATGGGTATTCCAGCATGACAATGACCCAAAACACTCATCGCTCAAGAAGAAGCACATCATGGTCCTGAAGTGGCCTAGCCAGTCTCCAGACTTTAATCCCATAGAAAATCTGTGGAGGGAATTGAAGGTTCGAGGTGCCAAATGTCAGCCTTGAAACCTTAATGACTTGAAGAGGATCTGCAAAGAAGAGTGGGACAAAGTCCCTCCTGAGATGTGTGCAAACCTGGTGGTCAACAACAAGAAACATCTGACCTCTGTGATGACCAACAAGGGTTTTGCCAGCAAGTACTAAGTCATCTTTTGCCTAAGGGGTCAAATACTTATTTCACTCATTAAAATGCAAATCAGTTTATAACTTTTTTTCAAAAGTTTGCGTTTTTCTGGATTTTTTTTGTTGTCATTTTTTTCCTCTCACTATTAAAATAAACCATTAAAAGGATATTTTCTTTTCTTAGTGGGCAAATGAACAAAATCAGCAGGGGAATAAATAATTATTTTCCTGACTGTATTAGTGTTTTTACTGTAAAAAATGAATACTTTGATCATATCCTCCTCTTCATCTCAGATTCTGTCATTAGGAGCCGGGTTTGACTCCTTGTATTTCCGGCTGCATGCAGAAGGAGCTCTTGGAGGTGTCACAGTTTTCGAGGTCGACTTTCCAGAAGTTGCCCGGCGCAAGTCTGCCTTGATCAATAGCAATACTTGCCTGAAGGATGCGTTGCCAGATTGGGAGACTGTCTCAAATCAGCAGACTAGTAGGACGTTTACTGTATTACATATTAATATACTAATGCATTATATTACAAAACATAACCACTTAAACTGTATAGTACTGTATTGTGACGAATGGGACGTAGACAGGTGGATCCAAGTGCAAGCTTTTATTTATAGAAATAACCGCGGTCAACAAGCAGGGTCAGGCGGGAAAAAACATGGACAATTAGAACAAACAAAGAAACGTCAGTATCCGAGCGTGGGGTGTCATTGCAGGCGGCTAACAAGAGAGTAATCCTGGGGGCAGGCAAGGGGTCGGTGGGCAGGCGGAGGAGACTCGGGAAACCAGGAGCAAACGGGATTGACAACGGGAAAATAAACACGAGAAGAACGCTCGGAATTGACAGATAACTGAACAAGACTTCGCGAAGAAATGGTGAACAAACCGGGCTATTTATGCAGTGTGAGCAAGATGGCCGACTGGGGTAAGAGGTGAAAGGTAACAGGAAGTTCATGAGAAAGGGGTTATGGGCAATGTAGTGAGTAAATAGTCCATGAGAAATGAAGGCTCCCTCTAGCGGAGAGTAGAGGGAGCCACAGCGGTACAGTTTGTGACACGTATATAGGGATGTGACGAGATCTCGTGGGATTCGATGTGTCTTGCGAGATCTGACTGGTCTCGCGAGAACGTGGCGAAATCCTCACAAAACATTTTGCACTGTTTACATTACAACTGCACCATTAAAAGATTGTGATCTTGATTCAAACACCCATGCAATATTATTCCTAAATGACAACGATTCACGCTCCACTGACGTATACGATCTGTAACAGGTGTTAAAGACATTCAAATATGTATTCTTTCTGCGTTCTTGTATTTTCAAACACATAATAATCATTATTTCTGTGTTACAGACATTTAAAGAACAGAAGTACTGAGATAAAAGTTTATAGTTTGGGTATACTTACTGTCTACAGTAGCGATCAAAACAAAACACGTGTATGTATTGTAACGCATATCCTCTTCCGCCAGGAGGGGGCGACAACTGTCCGTTTAAAAAAGTATTTGTCATTGAATCATTCATTAAGGAGATTCCAATAGTGAAACAAGTCTTTATGAATCTTTATGAGACACTGACTCCTTCTTCATTTATAGATAGATAGATAGACAGATTTTTAATTTTGTTCAGATTAATATATTTTTTTAAATACTTTTTGCCCGAACCTCTAGTAGATAACATTATTTTGTTTAGATTTCTCATTTTATTTTTTCTTCAGAATCCTGATCTCTAAATTTATTTTAAAAAAACTCTGATTCTCAATTATCCAAAATCATGCAGCTTTAGTTTACATGTTATTACTGCATGTAATTTATTAAAATAAAAAATCTAATTTCATAAAGTTCAAGTTGATAACAAAATGCTCCTACATTTTTGCATATTGTGTTTTTCAGTTGAATAAAATACTATTTCCACCTATATATTTTATCATTGAGGATTTTTTACAAAAGTTTAAAAATCTTGTCTTGTCTCGTTCTCGTGAACCCAGTCTTGTGTCTTGTCTTGTCTCCTGGGATAAGTGTCTCGTCACACCCCTAGTATAAAAATATTATTATTCATATATATATATATATATATATATATATATATATATATATGCATATCTTGCTAGTGAACTTGTCTTACCTTGTCTTTGACACATTTGCAATATGTTTCTTGCGATGTGTAGATGCTGTGTTCATCAGAAGTGGTCATTATAATCTCATTGGTGTGGATGTCAGGAAGGAGCAGGAGGTGGAGGCGACTTTGAGCAGAGCTGGACTGCAGTGGGATGCTCCCACACTCGTCTTGTCAGAGGTTGTGCTGACTTATATGGAAACACAATGGTGAGACCGTGAATTCAGCTTCGTCTTGAATTGGTTGGAACTGTGGTGCAACAGTTAGTATATGTGCTCCTTGGTTCTTAATCTGTAGATGGAGCTTTAAGTGTCGCCTGCAACGTATCATGATCTCATTGCTATTCAGTCTTTCCAATAGTTTTTTTTACTTTATTCCATGGAATGCCTGGATACTGGATTCTGATTGGCTGGCAGGTATGCATTAAAATCGTTTTAATGCACAGGTAGTTCCAAGTCAGTTTAATCACCGTTCAATATTAATGCGCTGCTTTAATTGATGCACGCAACCGCACACTGAGAGAGAGAGAGAGAGAGAGAGAGAGAGAGGTCGGAGATTCGCGTCGGGCGGTTATTAGCCTCCACGTCGTGCATTAAAATCCTTTAATGCACGGCAAACCGTTGATTATCCCTTACTTCTACTATACCTGTTTAGCACAAGGCTGTATTAACCTTCAAGCTAATTTTTAATATGTTTCGATGATTTTCTTCAGGTCAGACGCTGTGATTGGCTGGGCTGCAAAACTACTTTCACAATCTATGTTTGTGATGTATGAACAGATTCACCCAGATGACCCATTTGGCAGGGTCATGCAGAACCACTTCCTGAAGCTCAATTCTACCATACATGCCCTCCAACAATATCCAGACACTGTCGCTCAGGTGCAGAGATTCATACAGAAGGTATGCCTAAAATGAATGTTACATATCCATTTGTTTCTTTTTTTAATCGTATGTAGCAATGTAATAAGCGGTGTAATGTAGCTGTTTATTAATATAACGACTGACTGACTGTACATAATACCTATATATGAAGAGTCTGACATCTTACTTTAAAAAAGGCATTTTTATCAGGCTCCGATGTATAGGTTTCTACCTAAGTACCGGTACTTTTGATTGGGCTAAGGCTGGGATTTTATCGAGTTTGAAGTAAAAGTATTTGATGGACGTATAATATGTGTCGCATTCACTCAGTATTATTGTCTCATTTTTGACTGATATGGCTTTTAGGGGGTTTTGCATCTGACCTCTTCAAATATTTTAACTACATTTTGTGAACATGATCATAAAGTCATTTTAATTAGCTTATGTCCATTTTTGAAATTTGAAGGTTGTGTTGACCTTATTTATGAAGATTTCAAAAGTGTTAACGGTTGAAGAGATACAAAGACAGATAATACATACACTACTGTTCAAAAGTTTGGGGTCAGTATGATGTTTTAAATTGCATTAAATTGATCAAAAGTGACAGTAAAGACATTAAAAGTCATTTCTATTTCAAATAAATACTGTTCTTTTGATATCTGTATTCATCAAAGGATCCTAATAAAAAATTCTAAACAGGCCAACTGTTTGCAACATTGATAATGATAATAATAATGATAATAATAATAATAATAATAAATGTTTCTTGAGCAGCAATGTCAGCATGTTACAATGATTAGTTGAAGGATCATGTGACACTGAAGACACTGAATGACTGCTGAAAATTCAGCTTTGCCGTCACCGGAATAAATTACATTTCAAAGTATATAAAAGGGATAGCTTGCCCAAAAATGAACATGCTGTAATTAATTACTCATCCTCATGTCCTTCCAAACCCCTAAGACCTTAGTTAATTTTCAGAACAATTTTTTTTTTTTTAATAAAATCCAAATGGTACTACTATATTGAAGGCTCAGAAAGTGGTCCAAAAGCACTTGGATTTCATCAAAAAGATCTTATTTTGTGTTCCAAAGATAAACAAAGGTCTTATGGTTTTGGAACAACATGAGGGTGAGTGATTAAAGACATTTTCATTCATTAAAGACAGAATTTTTATTTAAATGCTTTTTATTTTAACTTTAAATGCTTTATTGTCAAGAAAACAGGTAACTGATATTTGTCTGCCACAGGGCTGGGAAAAATGTGTTTGTCTGGATATGAACCAGTTCTACTTTGACCTTCTTTCTGAAGATGAAAGGCAAAGAGTCAAGGGACTGGAGCCGTTTGATGAGTTTGAGGTGAGGAAACAGCCCCATTCCCAGCAAAGACCTTTGAATGATCCCAGAATCACCATTGAATCTGACCTGATCCCAGACCTGTGTTTATCTTTATGATATCAGGAATGGCACCAGAAATGTTCTCATTACTTCATCCTTACAGCCTCCAAAGGCTCTGTGAACAATCAAGCCCTTCTCACGCTACCGAAAGGTAAGTATCAGTAAGATATTTGGTGTTATGTGTATAACTAGCTGAGGCAGTGTAGTAGAGGTACATGTGATCTTTTCACTCCTAGCATCCTCCATCCCTCACATATCTCCTCAATGGGCTGAGCATCCTCCCCTGGTCGTTCAGCCCATGTCTGGGTCTCCGAGTATAGAGGCTGTTGGAATGGCTTCTGCTGTCCTGGCACCTGGAATCATCCTACTCACCGGAGGCTGTGGGAGAAGCGGAAGAGACACAGCAGCGAGGGTCCTGATCAAAGAGAAGGACGGCTGGAAATGTGCCTGTGTGGAGGCTTATGGAGATAAAGGTGATTTGATCAGTGCTCTATTTTTGCCTTTGATAATTTGATCTTTTTTTTATTAGTTTGACCTGTCTGTTAGTAAACGATCACACTTTGTCAAGTCAGTTTTATTTGTATAGCGCTTTTCAAAATACACATTGTTTAAAAGCAGCTTAACAGTAATTCATGATGTTAAAGCTTATAATACTGTAATGTCTAATTGTCCATGAGATTTACCTTGCATTATATGTATGGGGAAAGCATTAAATATTTTTGTAGTTTGCAAGTTGGGAGTTATAGAATAGATTTTGTTGGATATGAAAATATGTAGAATTTGAAAGCTATGTAATCTCTAAGGTTTTGTTTAATTTATAACAATTTGATATAGAGACCAGTCTAATTATGTATGCATGCATATCTTTGTCTCATATTTCTTCTCCTTAGTGGTTAGTCTTTATCAGACATTGACTTCTTTCCCTGGAGGAGGAGCTGTCCTCTTCGGTGGCAGAACTTCTCCACTCAATCCAATAGGTAGTGTTGTGTCGGTGACCTTTGACCCTGACAATGAGAAATTCCAAAGTACTATACAGCTGTCATTTAAGAACATGGTTTGTACCGGCACTGGTCCAAAGCCACGGTGGCGACACACATCAACCTTAATATTTTATAAAGGTTAGAGGTTTTAGTTTTTTTTAGTATTTTTAGTCTTTTTTTTGTGTGTGTGTCTTCATAAGAAGCAAAATATTAACTTCTTAATTTATCGTTTCAGATAAAAACTTTCTGTTTGTGTTTGGAGGACGTACAGAGAAGGATTCAGTTCTAGGTGATGGACATTTTCTGTGTTTGGAGGACAATCACTGGACTAAGGCATGGCTTTCTCATATTTCTCGTTTCTCATCTTTCTTATAATAAAACCTAATAAAAACATCTACACAAATGGCAACCATTACTCCTTTCGTCAGTGTCACATGATCCTTCAGAAATCATTCTAATATGCTGATTTGGTCTTCAAGTAATATTTCTTATTTTTATCAGGATTCTTTGATAAATAAGCAGATTGAAAAGAACAGCATTTATTTGAAATAGTAATCCTTTGTAACTGTATAAATGTCTACTGTCACCTTTGGTCAGTCCATTCTTGCTGAATATGAGTAATACAGTCAAAAGTTTACATACACCTTGCAGAATCTGCAAAATGTTATTTTACCAAAATAAGAGGGATCATACATTTATTTATTTTTTTATTTAGTACTGAACTGAATAAAATATTTCGCATAAAAGACGTTTACATAATAGTTCACAAGAGAAAATCATAGTTGAATTAAAAAAAAAAAATGACCCTGCTCAAAAGTTTACATACACTTGATTCTTAATACTGGGTTGTTACCTGAATGATTCACAGCTGTTTTTTTTTTGTTTTGTTTTGTTTAGTGATAGTTGTTCATGAGTCCTTTGTTTGTCCTGAACAGTTAAAATCCTTCAGGTCTTACAAATTTCTGGGTTTTTCAGCATTTTTGTGTTTGAACCCTTTCCAACAATGACTATATGATTTTAAAATCCATCTTTGGATGCTGAGGACAACTGAGGGACTCATAGGCAACTATTACAGAAGGTTCAAACACTCACTGATACTTCAGAAGGAAACACAATGCATTAAGAGCTGGGGGTGAAAACTTTTGAACAGAATGAAGATGTGTACATTTTTCTTATTTTGCCTAAACATCATATTTATTTTTCATTTAGTACTGCCCTTCAGAAGCTACAGAAGACATTTGCATGTTTCCTAGAAGACAAAATAATAATAATATTCAAATTCAAAACATTTTCAGTGAGCGTTTTATAGCTGCATATGAGTCACTCAGTTGTCTGAATGTATGATCTCAAAATCATACATTCATTGTTGGAGAGCGTTCAAATACACAAAAATGCTGAAAAATAACAAAGAATCTGTGTGACCTGAAGGATTTTTCTGAAGACCAGCGGGCAGTTTAACTGTTCAGGACAAACAAGGGACTCATGAACAACTATCACTAAACAAAGAAAACAGCTGTTGATCATTCAGATAATGACATCGTATTAAGAATCAAGTGTAAGTAAATGTTTGAATGGGGTCATTTTTATATATTCAACTATTATTTTCTCTTGTGGACTATATGTAAACATCTTTTATGTGAAATATTTTATTAATTAAATTAAAAATAACACGCAGTTTGTATGATCCCTCTTATTTTGGTAAAATAATTAATATTTTGCAGATTCTGCAAGGTGTATGTAAACTTTTGACTTCAACTGTAATTAAAAATCGTACTTACCCCAAACATTTGAACAGTAGTACAGTATGTATGCATTAGATTTTGTTACCTTATAGTAATATTCCTGCTTATATTTTTTTAGTAGTCTTTACATCTGAAGGGTGAATGTTTTAGAATCTTTTGTGTGTTTCAATCAGATGACAGTTGTTGGTGCTGTTCCGGAAGCCCGTCATTCCCATTCTGCTTGTCCCAATGGAGAAGGCCTTGTGATATTTGGAGGTTTGGGGAAAGGAGGTAGACCTCTCGGTGATGTTTTCTACCTCAGACCTACATCATTAGGTTTCTGCTGGGAGACAAAGACTTTACATCCAGCCCCAGTACCCAGGTTCAAAACCACTCACTTATTTTGATGTGAAAAGAATAAAAATATTGTCTCATAAAGATGTGCCACTTCTCAGTGATCAAAATCACAGTCTTGGCCTCTATTTTCAGATATTCTCACTCAGCCCATGTAATAAATGAGAAGTTGGTTGTGGTTGGTGGAGTTTGGCTTCAGGCTGATGGAGTACCAGGAGTTGCAGTAATAAATCTGAACACTGGGAGCTGTGTGGAGATCCAGCTGGATACCGTAAGTTACTCTCATGGGCTCATGGACTCTAGCAGTTATAAAATGGAAAATTTGGCTCTAAAATCTCATTGAATAGGCATGATAAAATACATTTCTGACTCTAAATTCTGATTGCATGAGCCATGTTCACTGCGGTTGTACAATCCAAATATGCACAAACTATAATAATGTTGCTTTACAGCCATGAACAGTCTACAATTAAAGGAATAGTTCATCCAAAAATGAAAAATCTGTTATTAGTTACTCATCCTCACGTCGTTCCAAACCCGTAAGACCTTTGTTTATCTTTGGAACACAAATTAAAATATTTTTGATGAAATCCAAGAGCTTTCTGACCCTGCGTAGACAGCAACACAACTGACATGTTCAATGTCCAGAAAGGTAGTAAGGGCATTGTTAAAATAGTCCATGTGACTTGAGTGGTTCAAACTATAATTTTATGAAGCTATGATATAGTTATATAATAAAGTTCTCATAGCTACATAAAATTATGGTTCAACCACTGATGTCACATGGACTATTTTATTTATGTTCTTACTACCTTTTTGGGCCTTGAATGTGTCAGTTCTTAGATTTCATCAAAAATATATTAATTTGTGTTTTGAAGATGGCCGAAGGTCTTACAGGTTTGGAACAACATGATGGTGAGTAACTAATGACAGAATTTTCATTTTTGGGTGAACTATCTCTTTAAGGCCCACTCACACCAATAATAGTACAACAATAACTATAATGATAACTATATTAGGGGATTCTAAATTCATTCTAAATTCAGAGGCATTTGATTGGCAGTATTTTTATTGATCATCAACTGAACAAAATGCTCTGAAAGTGATCCCAAAAGTGTTGTTCTTTTTATGTTATCTTTACAGTTGGGGTGACTCTGCTATTCCCTTTCAGAATTTGAGTAAATTTTTACGTTGCCACTGTTTTCCGAAGGGGTTTCCACAGTTATGGAAAACCAGGAAATGTCAGGGCATTTTAAACATGTGCTTTCCAGGACTTATTAGTAGAAATAAGTAATGGAAATTAAATTTGGAATATAATTTTTTTTTTTTTTTTTTTTTTGTGCTCAGCTTGAAAATATTTTATTGGCAAGAAAATTGTTAATAGCTATGATTTTATATTGAAAATCTTTATGCAGTTAATCAGGTTAAAAGTTAAAAAGGTGTGGGACCACTGTTCATAAAACCAGTAAGCCACCTAAAGACATAAATATTGTATTGTTGTCAGTTTAAACTTGGACTAATTAATTTAAAATAAATGTTCAGCAATCCCAAGTTTTATGTAAAAAAAAGTCTCTTTAATTTATTTGTCATTACTTATCTTTGTTCAAATTTTATTTTATTTCAGTCATCTGTGCCTTGGCCTCTGATGCTGCATTCATTCTGCTCTGAACTACTGGACTCTGAGGGGTCTGAGATGGTGCTCATTGGTGGAGGTGGAAACTGTTTCTCATTTGGAACTCACCTCAATCTCCACCCCTTAACTATGGATTTAAGACCAATACTTTGCTATTCATATTAACCTAAGTACAAACTACAAACAAGCAACAAATGTACTGCTGAGTAAATCTCCAGCCAAACTTTATTTCAGCTGGAACTTCAGCCAAATAGCCCAAGTATTGTGACACAAGGACATCACTCTGTGAAGCGACGGAAAGACTGCACAGTGGGACAGACCGCACCCCAGTCCACTGGTTTGCGGTAGTTGCCCTTCTCCAGGAAGTATTGGTGGCCACGGTAGTTGGGATGCTCATAGAAGATCCAGTAGCCATCCAGAACTTTGCAGGAGTGGACCTCTCTCAGACGGAACCTCTCCAGCACAGATGGACAGTCTTCAATGGACTCTATGGCCTGGCCTGTGAAGTCGGGCTTGTCGTACAACTGAACCTTGTACTGCATTCCACTTGTCTGCATGGGTTGGATATATTTGGGGTTGGGAATCGAAAAGAAGTACAAATATTTGTGCATGAAAGACAAATGGAATAAGATTACACTTAAGTTAGATGCTAGATAAGTCAGTTAAAAATATATAAAACTTGAAGACCTTCACAGGCATGTTTTGTAATTTAATGTACATTTTTATCTTATTTGCTCAGTTTGACTTTTTTGAAGTATTTTGAAGAAATATATTAATATGTATTATAGTATTCATGCTATAGAGATATTCATACTTGATATTTTATAGATTCAACATACATTTTTGTATGGAGTTGTATGAGTGTAGGAGAAGATGACCTCTGATGTCTAAACAAAGTAAATTAAAGAGAATTGCATTGACCTGAAATGTAATCTAGTTCTCTGTATGGCCCATTGACTAAACCAAGCTAAATGTTTGCTTACATTACACATAAAAGTGCCTTTCAACAAGATTGAATCAATTACTACAGAACATATGGTCACCGATTTAATGGCAAAAGCCGTGTGGCCTAATTAGGTTAAACTGACGTAACAGTTAGAAACGGTCTATGCATGACCCTCTGCTACTCATACTGTCCCAGGCTTTTATTGAGCTTTAACACAGTAAATCGAATTCAGTTCCAGCACAGCATTGTGAAACAGCTTAATCATTACGCCCAGTCTAAAATCATATTTGTTCTGCTCTATACACCATTTAAGTCACTAATGCACACTATTGAACTTACAAAGCGAATGAGCTTGCAGGAACTGAGACAGTCATTGAGGCCCATCCAGCCCAGGTATTCAGGATACTCTCCCTTGGTTAGAAGATACCGGTTACCCGTGTAGTTGGGCCGCTCGTAAACCACCCAGGCGCCGCTTTCCACACGGATAGAATTGCAGCAGCTCAGGTAGGTGTGGAAGTCAGAGCAGTCACTGTCACACTCATAACGGCGGCCCTTGAAGTTTTTGTCCTCGAAAAACACAATCTGAGAGACATCAAAATAATGTTGAAAAGCATTTTATACCGTTATATTTAGATAACCACTTTACATCATATAAAAACAATTAAACAACATTTTTGGCCAATGTTCATGCTGGTTTTAGCTGGCCGGCTAGCAAGCGATGTACATTTTATTTTTCTGACTAATGTGACCTTGAGGTTCAGGGTTGCCAGGTTGCCCAATTGCATTTAGGTGTGGAGTCCCCCCAAGAAAAATTGTGTTTCGGGGCTAAAATAGGCATTTTTAGGTGGGGTTCCCCTGGTAAAACAGTGGGGGCATCAGTGTTAAAGTAGCCCAGTTCCACAGGAAAACTGCAGACTTGGCAACACTGTGAGGTTAATTGACCCTTTGCAAAGACTGTTGCTATGTCCAACAAGCCACGGTGCTTTCACACCACACATCATGTTCTCACGCAGTTAAAAAAAAAAAAAAAACACACATTGCGGAGCAAAGAGGACACTGACACACAACACAGAACCGATCATCCATTCCTCTTTACTAGTATTATAGCATGAAATAAACATGAATGAACATCAGAAAGTATCTTGTTTTAACTGCAGAAAGATGTCAATACACATTATTTTTTTCAAATTCATGGCCACGGATGTTTATTTTGATCTACTCTCCTGTCTGGCTTGTTAGACAAAATGGCAGATTCTGCATTATGATTGGTCAGGTCGCCTGTCAATTCACTGCAAAGGGTAAATTGGTATTCACTGATTTGCTGTGGAAAATTTTCAAGATATAATAAAATATAGCATAGATCAGCTGATCTACCTTCAACATTAACAAGTTTAACAAGCTACTAATAGTATTAGCCAGTTTGTTATGCCAGCAGCTAACCAATATCTAAAACCACAGATCACCATTTTAAATCCAAAATGGTCCGATCTAATTTAACACAGTCCTACAGTACTGATCTGACTGCAGGCCAAGATATTTAGAAAAAAGGCTCTAGAAATAAGTGTTTAGTTTCATCATTTAGGTGTTGATTTCAAGTATACAAAATTATTGATTTTTCTTTTATGCCAAAAAATATTAGGATATTAAATAAACAACATGTTCCATTGAGATATTTTGTAAATTTCCTGCCATAAATATATCAAAACTTATTTTTTATATATATAATCAATATGCATTGCTAAGAACTTTATTTGGACAACTTTTAAGGTGTTTTTTTTTTTTTTTTTTTTTTTTTTGCAACCTTAAGATTCTGTATCTCAGCCAAATATTATCCTATCTTAAACCATACATAACTTCTCAATTCGAGAAAAAAAAACAATTAAAACTGGTTTTGTGGTCCAGGGTCACATATATCCATATCTATCACATTTGCATTTACAAACTATTTCGCTAAACTAAACAAATGCTATAACAAATGCTTTTTATATATATATATATATATATATATATATAAATGATTCAGTTTGTTTTCCATTATAATCAAGTGATTTCCTACTCACCCTGCCCATCTTGAATACTGTATTTAGTCTTGTCTGGGGAGGTGGTCTGAGTGTCCAGAGTGAATGTTTATGGGGCTGTTTAAATATGCACCTCCCAGTGTCAAAATGTCGAGGAGGGGAGGGAGAGATATTTACTTTGTCATGAAAATGAGATCCAAAAATCGAGTCAGTGATTCTACCACTATTCAGATTTTTTTCCAGAAAAGCAAATGGGGATTAAAGGATAATGACTGGCCTGGCACAGCCATTCATTCAACAACACTGCACCCTACAACTAGACCAACTTGAACCACAACAAACACAGCACACTGTCACTGACCAGCACCTGATGCCAAGAGCACTGCCGAATAATGAGCCCAGACTCATTGGATTGTCATGCTATGCTGAATGGCACCCATTACTCTGGGTCAGCTCTTTTCAACAGCATAGCCACTGGCAAAAGAACTACCTAACTAAACTAAATCTGGAGAAAATGTGTGGTTTGCATAAAGACCATTGAACAGTCAGTGACAATTTAGGGTTGTAAAATGACAAATCTCCAGTCAAATATTGTATTTAATAAAGTAACCTATGGTATATATAACCTGCTTCAAAATATAAACACTTCCCTGCTAAAAAAATATGCAAAAAGCATTACGTGTGATGAGTCAGATATCTGAATACTCAGTATCCACCTTTCTTCAACACGGAAGTAAGCCTACGGGCCTTACAGTGCATTAGCCACTATAGGAAAATAACGAGAAGAATAACAACGTGCAGTAAATGGTAAAACTGTTTGCGCTACAAAACAGTGTATTCATAATTAAGATAATACATTAAAATAACATGGTAGGATACACTAATTTGCAATATCAAGCAGCAATACGAGCTGTTTTGTACAGCTAAAAATAGCTGGACGCGGATGAGACTGGAAGCCGACACATAAAATTTACAATTGGCCATGCCTATTCTTAAGGGGGGAAAAATTAGGATATTCAAGGGTCATATACAACCAACTGTGTTCAGTGAAATTCTGAAATGCACAGCCATCTTTCCCATTTGGCCAAGAGACATAAGTCATCAGATTCAACAATTTTGAAAAACAAATTTGACTACTGTGAGCAAGGCGGTTCTTTTGAAATGCTTTAATGTTGTAAACACTAAAAAGATTGTTGGTTAAACAAGAAAAAAGCTCTCCTGAAAATTAGAATTGCTGCCTTTCCAACTAATATAGAATTGTTTTAAACTTAACTATAAAAAATAAAATTCTAAATATTAATAATGAATACTGTAATACTAAAATAACACTGCTGATGAATACTAATAATGAATGATGTAATACTAAAATAAAAAAGCTATATATAATTGTTTT
Organism: Cirrhinus molitorella; assembly: GCA_033026305.1. Taxonomy (NCBI): domain Eukaryota; kingdom Metazoa; phylum Chordata; class Actinopteri; order Cypriniformes; family Cyprinidae; genus Cirrhinus; species Cirrhinus molitorella. Next base: position 20,807,752 of record CM065122.1, on the reverse strand, counting down.
TTAAACTTAACTATAAAAAAAATCTATTATTGATCTATTCATTAATAATGAATACTGTACTAAAATAACAATGCTGCATACCAGCAGGCAGCAAATAAAGGTAATTTATCAGTAATTGAAGTTCTTCAACAAATTCAGTTCTATGTGCTATCATGCTACAAGAATTAGAGGAAAGATGAAAAAATAATTGTTTTTGAGAAGACAACTGACTGCCATTCGCTGAATTCAACATTCATACAGTCCGTTCATCAAGCAAAAGTGAAGTGCTATTGATTTAATATGGCCATTAAAGCTCAAAGGAAAGATACGGGGTGTTCAGTTTTTATGGAGTCTAAAGTCCAATTAGCTAAAATTTATTAAATACCCAATCCATTTCAACTTTAAGAAACCAAATTACTAGTCAAAATTCAAGGCACAGAGCTGTCTACAGAATATGTGTACTAACCTATAAAAGGCTGATTCAAACATTGTATTTTAAAATGTAGAATTAAAGGGATAGTTCACCCAAAAATTTAAATTCTGTCACTAATTACTCACCCTCATTTCATTCCAAACCCATAAGACCTTCGTTCATCTTCAGAACACAAATTACGATTTTTTAATGAAATTAAAAACCTGCTTAATGACACAGAATTGTTGAATAAAGTTTTTTTTTTTAATTTTTATAATTTTTCATAAAATTACTGTTGAACCACTGATGTGACATGGACCTTTTTAACAATGTTCTTACTGCCTTTCTGGGCCTTGAACATGGTAGTTGCGTTGCTGATTATGCAGGGTCAGCAAGCTTTTGGATTTCATCAAAAATATCTTAATTTGTGTTCTGAAGATGAACAAAGATCTTATGGGTTTGGAACAACATGAGAGCGAGTCATTAATGACAGAATTTTAATTTTTGAGTGAACGATCTCTTTAGGACATCAATACATTCAAGAGACATCTTAAGTGACAGCGTTGTTGGAATCTGTATTGTGAAGATACAGTAATAGTGCAATTACAGTGCAAGGCATTGTGAACATACATACAGCAAAAGAGAAATATAAACATTTATACTGGCTGTGAGATTTCAGGAGGCAATAGCTGCGAACTCTTCAGTGAGTGCATGAGTTATGCCACGTACCAACTGAGATTATGACATACTTAATAATTACAGTACATGCCTGCACATATCTAATCCCTGTTCCCTCTAAATTCATATGAAGGCAGCAATCGGTCCCTTTCCCATTTTAATTAAATAACAACTCTCTTATGGTGATATTCTCATACATATCAACCTCTGGAATCACTGGTCTTATAACGGAAAGTAACATAATGCTATCAGAGACCTGCAGCAATAATACAGTAACTCTACAAACTAATCCAGCATAGATTTCTCTAGATGTCAATAATGTGACAGGACACAATGTCCCCGTCAAAATCCGATACAGCATTGACAGTCTTCGTACCAGAAGAATGCTAATGTTTGAGAATCAGAGAGGGCAAAAGTAGCTTTTGGTTGTTTAGCTGTTCTCTTAGCAGACAGTTGGCGCTCGTCCCATTGCTTGTTCAGGTGGTTGGTTTTTGAGTACGTTCTGTCCAGTGTTGGAGGTGTGGCTGGAAGGCCAGTGGTCCACAGAGGTAGAGGGGGTGAGGGCAGGAGGGAGGAGGCTGTCAAGCTCTCGTCTTTGTCCTGTCTCAAGCAACCACTCATGAAACTTCTGCTCCACTAAGGCCTGAAACTGCCGCCTCTGAACCCTTTAAAACAACAAAGACAATACGTCACAACTGAATGTCTCAAAAGAAAAAAAACATATTGCTCAGGTAATTATTATAGAGGTGCATTACAATTTGTGACCAAGGACCACAAAACCAGTCATAAGGGTACATTTTTTGAAATTGGGTTAGGATAGGACAATTTTTACAACTATTATATAGTATACATTATAAATGATATATTATAAAATATTGCGAAAATCACCTTAAAAGTTGTCCAAATCAAGTTCTTAACAATGAATATTACTAAGTTTTGATATATTTACGGTAGGGAATTTACAAAATATCTTCATGGGACATGATCTTTACTTAATATCCTAATGATTTCTGGCATAAAAGAAAAAAAGTGATAATTTTGACCCATTCAGTGTATTTTTGGCTATTGCTACAAACATACCCGTGCTACTTAAGAGTTTTGTGGTCCAGGGTCACATTTTACATATGATGCACATACCACAATGTCTTTCAGCCTCAAATTTTGGTGTATTACTAAACCTATGCCTATGTTTACTTAACTATGATCTAAGAATTATGAAAAGTGTGCTCACTTGTTTAGATGTGCTTCCTTCACAGTCTTCTGCCAATCCTCTATCGCCTTCTCTCGGCTCTCCACAGCTTTCTGGTAGTCTGCCGGGAGGCCCCAAGGGATCTCACAGTTATCCCCCTCCATTTGGAAGGGTATCACCAGCGGATAAAACTCAGAGGGGGGCTGGATGCGGTAGCAGCCAGTGTCTGTAGCGGTACCCTCGGGTCCAAACACCAGAGGCTGGTCCCATAAATTGGGAACCACTGCTAGGCCCACACTAGCCATGTGGTCCTCTAGAGTGGGATAATGTGTGTGGAAGGGGCCCAGTGTGAGAGACACATTCCCAGGAAGAAGGAGGGGTCGAGTAGGGGTGAGGGCATGGATTGTGCAGTGAGAAGAGCCGCCTATAGTCAGACGGCCAGCCACACACACCACACGAACATTCTCACAGCTCTGAATGTGGACACTGGTCCCCACCGGGCCGAGAACCACTGTACTGTTCCTGCACTTGTCCAAGGTCACAGACCTGCAAGATAAGGGCTTAGTTTTACATAGATGTTTACACAGTGCTAAACAAACTCAAACTCAAACTTAAAGTAAAAAATAAAAAGACTAAATGACATCAGACTATGACCATCATTTATTTACATTTTCTTTTGACTTAAAAGGGGGCATCTACCAACCCAGAAAATGTGAAAAAGGACAACCCATAAGCCTTTTTATAAGCCTTTCTCTGCAAGCATGTGTAAAAACAAGTCGCTCAGATTTCACTTCCCTGTGACGTAGGAAGGGGGTCTTATAATATTACCGCCCCTTAATCTGCACATTTCCACCCACAGCACAGTCCTTTTTTTGGCAAGCGACAACGGTGTATCAGTTCTAACGGCATGGCAAACGTTTGAGCAAAGCATGCTAATTGTTTTGTCATTGGCTGCACAGAAGTTCACAGAACACTTTTTAAAGTCCCAACCTCAAAGGAGACAAAAGAGCAGTGGATTGAATGATTTATTTCCTGTATGTTATGCTGCTGCCACACAGATTTAATATAAAATTTCTTTCCCAGCAGTTTAGCTTCACAGACTTAACCGACTGTTTTTGTAACTCATTTTTTGATTTTAACATTAACTTGTGTGTATTTGACAGTTTAAGCGCAATAAGACATGAAAGAGAACTTGGGTTAGTACTCACTAACCATTTAGAAAACTGTATATAACAAGTTTAAACTAATATGGCTTTAAAATGCATGCTGAGACTTAGATTACATTAAAAAGGGGCATAATTGGTCACCTTTAAGTCTAATTTATCCTATGCTGTTATTATTGTTAGGAATGGGACATGATAGTTGACTAGTCACCAAACAACAGATTAGTTGATTAGTGTGGTTAACTAATGCACATGTCAGCATTTAAGGCCTGAACTTCTCATGACAAGAACAGAGTAAACAGTTTTAAAGTTTAAAACTATGTAAATAAACAATTTAAGAAACATATAAAAGCAACCAAGAATAACGAAAATGGTCTTAAAATGACAATATTTAAAATGTATTGCTCATGTTCTTTTTAAGTTACGTTTCCATCTCACATCCAAATTAATAATGCTAGCCTCAATAATACATGAATTCATTAATAATAAATTAAAAAAAATAAAATATAAAAAAATCTGCTCTAACATTAATATCTTTTATCACAACATCGTTGTAGCAAATTTGTGTGTTAAAAGATAACTCTAATAAGCAGTGCAAAAATAAATACAATGCACACAGAAATGTGAACTATATATTAACACTAAATTAAATCATTATTATTATAAAAATATAATATAGACAAACAGACAGAGAGAAAAAGTGTATTTGATACCCAAATAATAATAAAAGTGTATTTTTCTTTTCTTTAATAAAGTGATTCCTTACCGCAGAGGAGAAAGAAGGTAGATGAAAGCCTCACTGCAGCGGTGGAGTTTGATGTTGGCATTATTCAGCTTTTCAGAGTCTTTGGCCAACGTCTGTTTGCAAACCTGCGACATGAGCAACAGTCGACTTTCTGGAGGAGCCATGTGGGTATTTCTGAATATTTTGGCTTTCTTTAGGGTGCCCTCTACTACAAAACAAAATATGAAGAATTAGTGAAACCATAATCTGGTTAACCATCAATCACTTTAAGATAAACTAGACAAATTCAAACCAATTTCACTGAAAAGGAAGGCTTTTGGTACTGTTCCCTTAAGTTTTCTATGTAAATGATGTCTTTCAATAGAGGGTTTGCACTTACAGTACGTCATGGTTTGGTCAGTTACCTGGATGCACGGCCATATTGGAGATACTCAGATGTGAGCATCGACTGCACAGTTAATGTACTACTGAATACGTTGTTCTGCTGATTTATGCTGTCTAAACCATGTAGGGAAAATGTGTGGAAGCTGCTAAATCATATAGAAAATGACTTTGTAAAAAGGAAAGGGCATTGTATTTTGACAAACTAAAGTTAATAGGTGGTAAAGATACGTACAAACAGTATTAATTAAGATATTAGCCTGATAATTCAACCTACCTTACCGGAAATGATAAGAACAAACAAAAATGTTGTCAAGATTCTTGCCCTGGAAATCCTAGTTCAGTTTGGCCAACCACAAACACCTTATTTACTCAGACAGTCTTTTGCAATCTTCTCTTTGATTTGTTATAACTTTTGGCAGTCTATAGAATGTTTTGCCCGGTCCGGCCGATTAGTACAGCCCAAAACATGACAATTATTTACCATTTTAAGCAGCAATAATCAACAAAATTTGAGAGTTCCTTTCAGTTCAGTGGCATCGTTTACATTCAGTGCCGCCAATACGGCTGATTGATAACGCATTGCAAAAACACAAAGTTCCACTCACACAACTTAAATGAAACTAAACCATAAAACACAATGTTTAATTTGTGAAACTTTAAACACCCTTAAAAAAAACTCCTACAGCCTTTGATCTTCCAGTTTACCTTGCAGGGCCCATGCCAGTTTCTTTCCTGATTGTGAGCAGGCAGAGATGCCAAAAGGGTTGAGGCAAAGAGCCTGATGCAGAAACCCCTGAAACTGCTGCAAAGAGTAGGAGCGGCTGAGTTTGGAGAATCCTGCCTGGGACTGCAGTGATGAGCGGCTGAGGAGCTTGTGGATTGGGTACACAGTACGGCTATGGCTCACAGATCCTTCCAGCAACAGACTGAGGCTTTCCAGGGCCTCTGAAGTGAGCTGGCTGTCACGCAGAGCCTGTCCTGAACTGCTCAGCTGGCCCGGCTCCACTAACAACTCCAAAAGCTCAGCCAGGTGAGTCTGGATGAAAGTAAGATGAGCCTGGTCATCCCAATTCTGGTCAAACAGAAAGAATAAAACTATTAGGCAAAAAATAAATAAAATAGAATTCTCTCTCTACACTGTAAGCCTTTATACACACAAAAACCCTGATTGTTGTATATATTAAAGTGTATTACATTATATATTTACAAAACCTCATTTTTTGAGTAAAAAGTACATTTAGAAGACATAGAAAAGGATTCCATAGTCTGGAATAGTCCATACAAAGGATTTCATAATCTAATTTTAAAGAATTTATACCAGTCTTTACTGTCACTTTTGATCAATTTAATTCATCATTGCTGAATAAAAGTATTGATTCATTAAAAAAAAAAAAATAATATATATATATATATATATATATATATATTATAGTCTTGGCCAAAAATATCAGCACCCTTGCAACTCTATCAAAAAATGCTTCTCTCAGAAAACTGTTCCAATTGAACAATTGTTACAGACAAACATGGTAGAGGTTCAAAGATGTTTTGGGGTTGCTTTGTTGGTTCTGGCACTGGATGCTTTGACTGTGTGAACGGTATCATGAAATCTGATGATTATCAAAGAATTTTGGGTAGTGGCTAGTGTCAGAAAGCTGCGCCTCCACCAGAGGTCTTCCAGTGGGACAATGACCCAAAACACACTTCAAAAAGCACTCAGAAATGGTTACAAACAAAGCGTTGGAGTGTTCTGAAATGGCCAGCAAAGAGTCCAGACCTAAATCCAATAGAACACCTGTGGAAAGATCTTAAAACAGCAGTTAGGAGAAGACATCCTTCAAATCTGAATGACCTGAAACAGTTTGCAAAAGAAGATTAGTCCAAAATTCCAGTAGAGAGGTGCAAGAACCTCATTCATGGTTACAGGAAGCGACTGATTTCAGTTATTTTTTCCAAAGGGGGAGCTACCAAATATTAAGTTTAGGAGGGGCCAATAATTTTGTCTAGTGCATTTTTTGGGTTCTGTGAGGAATTGTATCAGATTTGACTTTTCTGTTTTTTTGTGTTGTTCTAACGCAAACAAAAAAAATAAACATCTGAGTACCAAAACATTTGCAAATGCAACAATTTTCTGAGAAAAGGGTTGCATTTTCTGACAGAATTGCAAGGGCGCTGATATTTTTGGCCATGATTGTATCTTACTGACCCCAAACTATATAAAGTATAGACCTAATATGACTTGTTTTCATAAAATTCACCCACGCACCTTATTTTGGGAGCTTATTTTGGTGTCTCTCTCAGAGGTGGAGGAGGGAGATCGTGATCTGGGACTTGGCCACTCTTCTCCAATCAGTGAAGTGCGGAGAGAGATTCGGTTCAATTGCTGTAAATACAGGAAGAGTAGAAACTGCAGAGTGTCCACTGACAGCTAAAAGAAGACAGAAAAAGATTAGTACAGCAGAACAGCAATCATACTGTTTAACAGCACTACATCATTTTAACTATTTATACCTTACAACGCTGCCTGTCGAGTTCCTTAGGAGTGTGGCATTGCGACAGACCTTCTGCCCACTCTAATCTCTGCTCTGCAGAACGAGGCATCAACAGATCAAAAGTCTCAAAATACAGCCAAGCAAGCTCCTCTGCCAGCTGCAATTTGCCACAAGCAATGTGTCGCCACATGTGCCAGCCGAGCCTGGGGAAGCAGCCGTCCCGGGTCCGGACGTAACAGGCCATCTTGCGCAGATAATGCATGCTGAATTTGCTTGGGGCTGTGGCGGGAAGCACCCCGATCAGGAAGGGCTCCAGGCGTGGCCATACACATGCTGTGTATTTGTCCATTTCTATTGAAGAGAAAGATTTGTTCAAACGAGTGAGCTGAGTGAGGAGAAATGATCAAATCTCATTAATATGGCTGTGTATGTGCGAATAAGAAAAATGTACACATCTTCATTCTGTTCAGAGGTTACATCCATCCTTAATGCATCGTTTTACCTTCTAAAGCTTCAGTGAGCGTTTGAACCTTCTGTAATAGTTGCATATGAGTCCCTCAGTTGTCCTCAGTGTGAAAAGATGGATCTCAAAATCATACAGTCTTTGTTGGAAAGGGTTCAGATACACAAAATGCTGAAAACCCAATAAATTGTGGGACTTGAAGGATTTTTCTGAAGAATGGTGGGCAGTTTAACTTTTCAGGACAAACCAGGGATTTATGAACAACTATCAACACAGCTGTGGATCATTCAGGTAACAACACAGCATTAAGAATCAAGTGTATGTAAACTTTTGAACAGGGTCATTTTTATAAATTCAACTATTAGCTTCTCTTATGTAAACATTACTAAATAATTAACATTTTGCAGATTCTGCAAGGGGTATGTAAACTTTTGGCTTCAACTGTAAGTGATAATGCACTGGCAAATTGCATACAGTTACAGGCAATAGTAACAAGAGAAACACTGGATAAAGAGTTTACAATACAATTGGAAAGTCAGGGTAAGAATTTGATCATATCTATCCAACCTGAGACAGATTTAAGGCAAAGTCAAGCAATTTTCAAAGTAACTAATTGATAAAAAATAATTTTCATTAATTCCTAGAAAACCATATAATCCTAATATCAGTATCAAGACGCTAATCAGCAAAGTATTTAGCTTTTTGTATTAATGTAATATAAAAGAACACAACAATGGAAAATACTAATTCAAATGTGAAAAAAGTAAAATATATCAAGATTTGGATCAGCCAGCCAACTTTATGTCAAGTTTAGCAACATATTTTCCAAAACTACACCAACACAGTGATAATGGACTTAGCTTTTATTCGCCTTACCTGATCATTGAAAGTTTTAGGGCTTCAAAGGGTGGTCACATTTGTTTCATGAGATAAAATATAATAAACGTATATAAAATATATAATTAAACTGAAAGGCTTTCCGATGCCGTCCACACTGACGCGCGCGACCCGATACCAAACGGAGAGCCTCGCGAACGCGCGCTGCTATATGCCGCTCAAAACTTCATTATTGTCCTCTTTTCATTCACTCAACCATTATTAGAGGTCCACACAATCACCAAACCACCACCTTAGAATAATAAATTACTTTAAGCCTAATAAACATGTAAAATATCTAAAGAAATATTAACGTTAGCTCTAAGAAAACAAACAACGATAAAGCAGGCACAACTGTTCATGAGCGGTTGCCATGTCCGCGTCACAATGTGACGTAACACAAATCGTTCCCGTTGGAGCCCGACTTCATTTCAATATAAAAGTCATATGACAGGCAGTGTAAAGTTACTGATAGTATGCCAAATTTTAGGATGTTTTGTATTGATCTCTAAAATAAGAAAGCTGCTAAAACAGCCGTATTGACTAAAAATATAATGACTTCGATGTAAGGGGGTTCCTGGTTATGCTTTGAAGTTTAAAATATGTGTAATTAATCCATTTTATTTATTTACTTATTTCTACTTTAGATGTATCTGTTAACTTTTTATCTATTTGTTTTTCTGTTTACATTTCTTTTTATTTATTGTTTATCTTTTTTGTTTGTTTTTTCGGCCTAATTATTTTAGTAGAATATTTCTGTCTTTTGTATTCTGATTGTGTATGTATTTTATTGCTTTGCATCAACCTCAGTAATTGTTCTTTTAAAACAATATTTCCGTTGTATGTATTCCCTGTGAATGTTGTATGTTAAAAAAAAAAAAAAACATATGACGGTCATATATTGAATTGATTGATGACTTGACAAAATATATACCAAAACAGACTTTTTTGCAAGTAGCGACGACAGTCACGATGGTCAAATGATATTTGGTGTTATTTATAAATTCTGAAGTATTCGTTGATAATAAAAATATTTTCTGAACAAAGGCAGCCTCCTGTTAGAAATGCTTCCGTCGATTTGAATAAAAGTTAGTCAATTTAGTCTAACGTAAGAGATATAAAGCTATTTAATTGTCTTTTGTTTGTTTGTTTGTTTGTTTGTTTGAATAAATGTAACCTAGTTTTATTTTCAAATTATGTAATATTCTTTTTAAAATAAACTATACATGCTTAAATAAAAAAACTATATTAGATATCAGTGTATGTATTAAAACTGCTCATACATTATTTTTATAAACAAATTAGTAGTTAAAACAAAGAAATCTTTCCAAACGCTTTGACTCGTATGGCTCACTGCGCATGCGCGGATGTGCAGGAAGTGCTCGCAGACCGATAACCAGCTGATAGATCAACAACCGAACAGCCTCGACCAAAACAGCCGCCACTGGCAACAACAGGTAAATTTCACTAATGCTAGTAGTTTTATATGGCTGTATGTAGGTAAAAGAGATATGATTATTTTAGAAATTGATGTTCATAGCACCGCTCGGCCCGCTTCGACTGGATCGAGACGAGTCACGTTAATGGACAGAGTCTATACTGCGCCTCTAATGCATCATGTCAGACACATTCACCTGACTGTCAGAGTTATGGATTAGATCACGTACACACACACCCCCCTGATTATGACAGTTGTGTATTAGATTAGATCAGTAGACATATACTTGATTATTAGAGTTATTAATCAGATCAGTCGACATACTCCTGATTATCAGATTTATTCGTTCTTAGAGTTATTATTAAGATCATTAGACATACTCCTGATTTACTATAGTTGTTTTTCAGATCAGTAAAGATACCTGAATATTGGAGTTTTTATTCAGATCTATAGATATATTTACAATTATTAATCAGATCGATTGATATACACTTGATTATAAGACTGATTAATCAGATCAGTAGAGATATGCTTGATTATTATTCACAGCAATAGACTTTAACATAATTATACATTGGTTCAGATCAGTAGTCATTCAACTGATTATTAGACTTAGACCTTTTGCATTAAATCACATGCAGTATACAGGTGACATACTGGTAAGAATTATAGATTTAAGATGTTATAGAAAACTGGATAGTTAAAGCTTTTGAATATTTAGGATGAAATGTGGTCACCTTTACTTCAATTTGCAAATTGCTATTTTGCTAACACTTTATTTAATGCCTTTATATTGCTGTACGAGATGGCCAGCCGACTTCGACCTATGTACTTAAAACAGTTAAGTTATAAATATTTGCACTGCAAAGTGATACCGATGCAAACTCAGAGAGCAGATCAGCACACGACCGAGAAACCACAAAGAGGTGATAGTTTCACAAACCTGGTTGTTTCCACCTGCACAACTTCTAGGTTATTGATCATTGTTTATGTCGACATCCATTACAAGAGGAATTTGCAACACTAAAATCCATTCTTGAGGAGAAATGGTGGATTTGGAATGTACGAGAGAGGCTGCATTTTCAGTAACCCGATATTTTTGCTGAGATGCAGAGATACAAGTTGATTTTTTTTAGTGCTATGCCCATCAAATCAATCTTGAACTTCAACTAAGGTTAGATAATTGACACCTTGCTTTCTTGAGACATTGTTAAGCTGTTGAACCAGAAGTAGTACTTATGACACACAGATTTAAACTGTCATTAGGGTGTTTAGCAATGCAGCTTACCAAAGAAATGTTATTGTGTTGCTTTACTCATCAGCTTCCCTATTTGTGATGAGAACTGATTCACTACGTAGAGCTTTGTGGTTCTGACTGCTGACATGAAAGTTGTAAATTGTCTGTGTATGGAAAGAGAAGATAACTTTTGGCATCATTTACTCATGCTCATGTAGTTCTTAACATGTACGACTAGCTGTCTATTATTTACAAAATGTCTCAGAATGTTTTTAATTACTTGTAATGACAAAAACAGTCATTTTTAGTTAAGATAACTCTCCTTTGCAACAGAATGTTTTAGTTGTAAGTTACTTCCTCTTCCACTACTCATTCCACTTACATTATACTCTTGTTGTTGTTCATTTTTTAGCATCACTGTCTGACAGCTGTCCTCACAACTTAAAGTCTCCAGTACTAAAAAAAAACTTTGAGTTGCTGCTTTTAGAGACGCTGTCAGGGAGGACGGCCACCCTTCCTACATCATGAGCACTCGCGGGACCGGCAGGGCCAATGGAAGCCTACCTCAGACCAAGATCTGCCAGTTCAAATTGGTGCTGCTGGGAGACATGGCCGTTGGCAAGTCCAGCTTAGTGCTGCGCTTTGTTAAGGGCCAGTTTGATGAGTTTCAGGAGACCACCATTGGAGGTAAGACATAGGTGATGAATTTGAATTGAGTTTGTTTGGTTAGTTTAAAAAGGTCAAGTCAGGTCACCTTTATTTATATAGCGCTTTTAACAGTACAGATTGTGTCAAAGCAGCTTTACAGTATTAAATAGGAAAATAGTGTGTCAATAATGCAAAAAGGACAACAGTAAACACTCAATTTTCAGTTGAAGGCAGTTCATTGAATTCAGTGATGTCATCATACAGCTCAAACCATTCATACATACAGGACCATTCAAAAGTTTGGAGTCAGTAAGATTTTGTTTTTGAAATAAATTATTACTTTTATTCAGTGAGGATGCATTATAATATTTTAAAGTGACAATTAAAGGGATAATTCACCAAAAAAAAAAAAAAATTCTGTCAATAATTACTCACCCTCAGGTCGTTCCAAACCCGTAAGACCTTTGTTCATTTACAGAACACAAATTAAGATATTGTTGATGCCATCCGGGAGCTTTCTGACCCTCCATAGACAGCAAAGGTCCTTTCACGTTCAAGGTTGAGAAAGGTACCAAGAACACCGAAAAAATAGATGACATCTGTGGCATCAGTGGTTCAACCGTAATTTTCTGAAGCTACGAGAATAATTTTTGTGTGCATAAAAAACAACTTTATTAAACAATTCTCCTCTGCGTCACCCTAGCGCCATTTTGGAGAGTATAACGATGCATACGTGCACTTTCCTTTGCACGTAAACAAAGTGTGGTGCACACGTGTTCTACGTCAACAGCACCACATGCATGTGTTGTTTACATGCAGAGGAAAGCTTGTGCATGTGTCGTGATACTCTCTCATGATAGCTCTTGGATTTCATCAAAAAAATCTTAATTAGTGTTTTGAAGATAAATAAAGGTCTTACGGGTTTGGAACAACATGAGGGTGAGTAATTAAAGGAACACTCCAATTTTTTTTTGAAAATAGGCTCATTTTACAACTCCCCTGGAGTTAAACAGATGAGTTTTACCGTTTTCGAATCCATTCAGCCGATCTCCGGTTCTGGCGTTAGTACTTTTAGCGTAGCTTAGCATAAATCATTGAATTTGATTAGACCATTAGCATCTCACTCAAAAATGACCGAAGAGTTTCAGTATTTTTCCTATTTAAAACTTGACTCTTCTGTAGTTACATCGTGTACTAAGACCAACAGAAAATTAAAAGTTGAATATATTGAATATAGCCCCCAGCTATTTTACTATTAGCTTATTGGCTTAGTGCTGGTCACGTTGGAAGTTACCTAGCTGGGGACTATTTTCAGGCACTGCATAATATCATTGCGTCTGCTGCCTTATTACACTGGAATGAAAGTATAGTTCCTTTCTATATCAGCCTAGAAATTCGCAACTTTTCATTTTTTGTCTGTCTTAGTACACAATGTAACTACAAAAGAGTCAAAGTTTTAAATAGGAACAATCAAAACTATTTGGTCATTTTTGAGGGGAGTTGGCAAATGAGCCTATTTTCAAATAAAGTGGAGTGTTCCTTTTAATGACAGAATTTTCATTTTTGGGTGTAGTATCCCTTTAAGATTTTGCGCTTTGTTAAAAAAATTTAACTTCTAAGAAATGCTGTTCTTTTGTACTATCTATTCATTAAAGAATTCTTAAAAATATATCTCCGTTTCCACTTCAGCATTATTAATAATAATAATAGATGTTTCTTAAGAATCATATTAGAATGAGTTCTCAGGGATCATGTGGCACTGCAGACTGGAGTAATGGCTACATAATAGATTACAATGTAAAATATATAAAAATAGAACACACTATAATAATATTTTCACAATACTACTGTTTTTACTCTTTATTTCTGATCAAATAATTCTTTCAAAAACATAGCAAATATGAATGACCCCAAAGTTTTGAATGGTATTGCACATCATTTGGTAGATCCTTTTACCATGCACAGCACATTGTGCTACAGGAACACTGGTTTGGGGGGAAAAGACACAATTTCACACCTAGAATTTTGCCAATTACCGTTATGCAAACAAACACTTCAAATGCAGGAAGGATACCAGGGAGAAACGTGTAAATTCAAAGTCTGATTGGGTGTGAGCAGTACAGTCAGCAATGCTGAGATTATTTATGGTGATCTGTAACCTTGTGTTAACTTGTCAAACTGAGCTCATCTTGTACTTAGTCATAGCAGTTGATGTCATCATGTGTGAGTTTGATGACAAACCAGGTTCACTATCTTTGAGTACAATCTTTACATTAATATTTGTAAACATTGGTATAGACTTTGGCTCCTATAAATTAGAATCAGACAGATACCATACAAATGTATTTATTGCAACACTAATATTAGACTGGAGTTCTACTTTATTGCTACAGCAATAAAGCACTTGAAGTCATGGATTGCAGTGATTTTACCATGGTTAAATGCTTTTTTTAAGGCATGAAACAAAGGTAAAATCTTGCTGTATTTAGACCGCCCATTAAAAACTATATGTTAATATTCTATTCTATTCTATTCTAGTTTTATTAGTATTACCTATTATAGTATTGTTGTAATATTTAGAATTACTTTTCATTTTTGTTAGTTTTAGTGTCCAATCCATTTTTAGTAACTAAAAGGGTGAAAGTTTTGTTGATTTGTTATTTTTATAACCCTGTTTCCAAGAACTAAAAATATCAAGATTCATCAGTATTATTAATCTTTAAACCACTGGCTTAGATTACTTATCTTCTTTTTGTCTGTTACCCACCTTTAGCTGCGTTTTTGGCACAGTCTGTTTGCCTGGATGACACTACAGTGAAGTTTGAGATTTGGGACACGGCTGGACAGGAGCGCTACCACAGCTTGGCCCCCATGTACTACCGTGGAGCCCAGGCAGCTATTGTAGTTTTTGACATCACCAAGCCTGTAAGTTTACAATGGTACACTTTTAATACAAAGGATACAAACTTTCATATAGTAAAATAGCAGATTTGTTGCTTAGTCTTTAGTTGTGTGTTTGTAGGAAACATTTGAGCGAGCAAAGGCTTGGGTGAAAGAGTTGCAGCGGCAGGCCAGTCCCAACATTGTCATTGCTCTTGCGGGAAATAAGGCTGACCTAGCGGAGAAGAGACTCGTGGAGTATGAGGTCATATCTTTCTTTCTTTTATCATATTTCAAGACGTAGGGGGTGTTAAGGTTTTTCTTCTCAATGAAGTGACAAAAAGAATCACATTGTGGTTTGATTTATAAATAGCGTCAAAATGCGGTACCATTTATAAGTTTGTGGTCGGTGAGGTATTTAATCATTTTTTTCCATTTAAAAGAACTGTTTTAAAATGTAATTATTTCTGTGATGGCAAAGCTGAATTTTTAGCAGCCATTAAGTACAGTCTTTAGTGCCACATGATGCCTCAAAAAGCATTCTAATATGCTGATTTGATGTGTAGAAACATTGATTATTATCAATATTTTGTGGAAGCCAGGATTTTTTTGATGAATAGAAAGTTTAAAAGAACAGTGAGCATTTATGTGAAATTTAAATCCTTTTTTAACATTATAAATGTCTTTACTGTCACTTTTGATCAATTTAATGCATCTTTGCTGAATGAAAGCATATATTTTTGTATATAGTTGTGTTAACAGTGGTACATTTTATATTACAGAAATTACATTTGCAGCTCAAACTGTTGACTGTTTGAGTGAGGTAACCCAGACATTAATTTTACATTTTTGTACAGGAAGCCCAGACATACGCAGAAGACACAGGCTTGCTTTTCATGGAAACGTCTGCCAAGACTGCAATGAATGTAAACGAGTTGTTCCTGGCCATTGGTGAGTGTTAAAGCTGTCTTCTAAGTAGTGTATTCTCTATTGTCATCAAGAAAGGAGTTTAAATGTCAAATTGTGACAAACAGCGATTTTATTTTATTTATTTTTTTACATTTGTTTTTAGTAACAAGAATAGTTACTATTGTATTATGTAACGAAAGCTATGGTTAATTGGGAAAGTGTCTGTAAAGGGCTATAAACTTTAGACTTTAGACTATTGTTAGTCATTTGTTTACAGGCAGAATTTAAATGAACCTGGCATACAGCCCCAGTACCAGATTTTCCAGATTGCCTGTAATTATTCTTCAGTTGTGAAGTTGTGGTGAAACAGAAGTAGTGAGATCTTTTCTTTTCGATTGTGATGTTCACTACCAGTCAAAAGTTTTTGAACAAAACAGAATTTTAATGTTTTTTTGAAGAAGTCTCTTCTGCTCACCAATCCTGCATTTACTTCATTCAAAGTACAGCAAAAACAGTAAAATTGTCAACTATTTTTACCATTTAAAATAGCTGTTTTCTATTTGAATTTTATTCCTGTGATTTCAAAGCGGATTTTTTAGCATCATTACGCCAGTCACATGATCCTTCAGAAATCATTCTAATATTCTGATTTGCTGATTTTAAAACATTGTTTTAAATATTGATAATAATAATAATAATAATAAACAGCAAATCGGCATATTAGAATGATTTCTGAAGGTTCATGTGACACTGAAGACTGCAGTAATGATACTGAAAATTTAGCGTTGATCACAGGAATAAATTCCATTTTAAAATATATTCAAATAGAAAACAATTATATTAAATAGCAAAAAATATTTCACAGTAGTAGTAATTTTACTGTGTTTTGGATCAAATAAATGCAGGCTTGGTGGGCAGAAGAGACTTCATTTAAACGTAAGTAAGCATTAAAACTTACTGTTCAAAAACTTTTGACTGGTAGTGTAGTGAAACAAGTGAAGCAGACTATCAAAAAAGGCAAACACGTTTCTTTTAAACATTTGTTGATTAGAAGGAGGCAGATCTGAACACAGCATTTAGTCGATTGTAAGAAAAGTTCAAGGTTTAAACACTGTATAATTGAAGACATCTGGCATGTGTCACCAAAGAGAAGCCTGTTTTACTGGCAGATTGAGTTTGTGACATTTTGATTAAAAATTAGAGTTAAAAAAAACAAACATGCATTGATGAAACATTCGAACAACATAAAATCAATAATTTAATTTAGTGAATGGAGTGAATTTTTATTTGATCCCAACTTCGAACAAAAGATAAACATTATGAACAGTGTTCAGGCTCTTTGTTTTTCATTCAACTTTTTTTTTTATTTATCAATAGCAAAAAAGATGCCAAAAACAGACACCCAAAACCCCACGCATGCTGCCCGACATAGGGGGGTAAACCTTCAGGACCCAGACGCACAGTCCACTCGAAGCTGCTGTGGGAACTAAAGACCTGTCAACACTCCATCACGGGAGACCACCGACACCTCCTTCCCAAAATCCCACCCTTCACCCTTTTCACCTCCTAAGACGGATACGGAAAGAAATGGAAAGAGAAAGGAATAACAGAAAGAGATTGAGGGGAAAAATCCCTCGGTGATGCCATAAAGAGATTTTCCAAGGAAGACTTCTGATGGACAGGGCAGAAAGTGAACAAACGATGGACTCTGTCATATCTGGCAGTAAATAAGGATTCTGTATTATTTTTAAGTCAACAGTAATTTCAGCCTCTGTTCATTTTCATTATGCAAACACCAGGGTTGCACCCAAAGAGAAAAGAAATTGACAAAGAGATACAGGAAGAATCAGAATAAACAGAAGAATTATTTCATCAACGAATCCCGCTCTCAGTCCCGGAATGTACCGAAATGCTCTGTAATGCCCCCTTAAATGGCTAGAAGTCTTCAAGCATCCATGCTATCCGTAATAGTATCCGTATGCTCTGGGCTCTCCCACTCTGATCCCAACTCTAACACTGGAAGGACGCAGCACCTTAACCAAAACTAACCCTTGCAATTCTTCAACCATGAGCCACATCTACTAAATTTTTTTGAAACTACAAAAGGAACACTGAAGCAGATTTTCATTCACCATGAGCTTGTTTTTTTCAGCCTCCAGCTTTATTTATTACCTTAGTTTGATCTGGTCTCCCTTACGTAGCTCGTCATTCATCTTAGACCCGAAAAGTATTGAAGAACATCAATGTTGTCTTCCCTATCCCACTTCCTTCTCCTGACCACGTTGATCTTGAAGTTCAGTGTTGAAGTTCACGAAACAACAGCAAGCTCTACGATGCCTTCTCTACGTTCTCGTCGCTTTGTGTAAACTACTGTTTGAGAAACGATCGACAAATCATTTACAACACATTGGCAGCATCCAGATTCGCTTCACGAGTAGTCTCATAATAACGCACATTGATTCGTCTGGATGAGGATGTCATGCAATACCAGGCCAATGCCTCAGTATGTGTTATTAAAAAGCAACAAAAATATTCAAGCACCCACAAATCAACACCGTGAATGATTTAGCAACCGATGTTGTGCGATACGCCGGGATGGCAAATAGCAGCAAGGGAATTTCTGGCCCACAAAGCCCCTGAAAAAGTGGAAAAAAACAGAAGTGCCTACTCCGTTTTTTCCGTGTTCTTTGTTTTGGGCTTGTTTGAGGTCGTCAGACCACCGAAAAGTAGCGTTTCGAAACGTTGGCCCGAAGTGTACAGGCAATAACCTGTAAGAATAATTAGTTGAGTGTGTTAGTAACAGAGTCATTTATGAAGTTTTGTTTTATGGATGCTGTTTGTTGATGTGTATAAAAATGAGTTTTATTTAAAATTGATTTTAGTCAGTAATTTAATGGGTTCCCAATACATTTATATGGTCATTTAGGGAATGAATTAGGTATCATGATATGGTGTCACACAGCTAGAAGTCAT
This sequence comes from Cirrhinus molitorella, assembly GCA_033026305.1. Classification (NCBI taxonomy): domain Eukaryota; kingdom Metazoa; phylum Chordata; class Actinopteri; order Cypriniformes; family Cyprinidae; genus Cirrhinus; species Cirrhinus molitorella. The sequence goes on along the minus strand of CM065122.1, from coordinate 20,789,289 downwards.
TTGTCATGTGTCTTCAGGTCCACCTTTTTTGTGGAATAGATCTGATCTCCTGTTAACACCTCTGTGAACTGAAACGTTAAATAAAGCTGTGCTGTTCTGCTATGAATGAAATGTGGCTTTAGTTTCTGTGGCTTTTTGTCTAGCCTTAATTTAAACATCCGCTAACCGTCATTTATGAGGAAATAGCATTCAACAGCTGCACCCATGTGATGTCTCACTTTAATATTTACCCTAAAGTGTCTAAACCATTGGTGTCAAACTCAATTCCTGGAGGGTCACAGCTCTGCACAGTTTAGCTCCAACCCTAATCAAACACACCTGATCCAGCTAGTCAAGCTCTTCAGGGTAACTAGAAACTTCCAAGCAGGTGTGAATTGGAACTAAACTGTGCAGAGCTGGCCCTCCAGGAATTGAGTTTGAGACCATTGGTCTAAACTAAATGCCACAAGCAGCATCAAACGATATGACCAAACAGATCATAACACTCCATAAACACTCCTAGTGCTGAATGCTAATATATAGATCTCTTGGTGTACAGTGCTGCATTCCACCTACAGAACTCTGGAATTCCCCGTTCTCCTACTTGAGTAGAGCCAGAATGGCACTTGAGGTCAAACATTCTACTTGAAAGTTATTAAGAAGTGTCATTTGACATCATTTTCAAGATAAACAAAGCATGACTGGAATAGTTCGAGATTGGAATAGGGAAATTTAATTTCTAATAAAGAGTACTGCAGAAAAACCCATATTTGCACTTCCTGTTCCATTGTTCTGAAGTCAGTGGGTTTTAGTTAGATACCTTAAAGTCTCTGGTTAACACAAGAGCAAGATATTTCTGCATTTTATGCATCATTTATGACATACAATGTGTCAGTAATGTTCTATGTTGTGTTTATTCTCACGTTCCTACAAACGATTCTAACGCAAACTTAAACTACCAGTAAGATTTTAAATGTTTTTTTTTTTTAAAAGAAATCTCTTCTGCTCACCATGCCTCCATTTATTTGATCCAAAGTACAGTAAAATTTGGAAATATATATATATATATATATATATAAAAAACGTTCCATTTGATTTAAAAATGTAATTTATTCCTGTGATTTCAAAGCTGATTTTTAGCATCATTACTTTAGTCACATGATCATTCAGAAATCATTCAAATATTTAGATTTTCTGCTCAAAAAACATTATGATGTTAAAAACCGGTAGGTAGAATTTTTTCAGGTGTCTTTGATTAAAAGAAAGTTCAGATGACACAGCATTAATCTTTTGTAACATTATAAATCTCTTTATCATCACTTTTGATCAATTTAAAGCATCCTTGTTAAATAAAAGTATTAATTTCTTTCACAAAAAAAAAAAAAAAACATACTGACAGCAAGCTTTTGAATATTATAGTGTATAATTGTATAACACAAGTAGATAAATGCTGACCCTTTACATGCGTCTATTCATCAAAGAATCCTGTAAAAAACAGTCAACTGTTTTAAAGATGATAATGATAATAAAAAATGTTTCTTGAACAGCAAATCAGCATATTAAAATGATTTCTGAAGAATCATGCTTTGTTTATCATTTTCAAGATAAACAAAGCATGACTGGAATAGTTCGAGATTGGAATAGGGAAATTTAATTTCTAATAAAGAGTACTGCAGAAAAACCCATATTTGCACTTCCTGTTCCATTGTTCTGAAGTCAGTGGGTTTTAGTTAGATACCTTAAAGTCTCTGGTTAACACAAGAGCAAGATATTTCTGCATTTTATGCATCATTTATGACATAAAATGTGTCAGTAATGTTCTATGTTGTGTTTATTCTCACGTTCCTACAAACGATTCTAACGCAAACTTAAACTACCAGTCAAATGTTGTAGTTTTTTTTTTTTTTTTTTAAAGAAATCTCTTCTGCTCACCATGCCTCCATTTATTTGATCCAAAATACAGTAAAATTTGGAAATATTAAAAAAAAAAAAAAATGTTCCATTTGATTTAAAAATGTAATTTATTCCTGTGATTTCAAAGCTGATTTTTAGCATCATTACTTTAGTCACATGATCATTCAGAAATCATTCAAATATTTAGATTTTCTGCTCAAAAAACATTTTTATGATGTTAAAAACCGGTAAGTAGAATTTTTTCAGGTGTCTTTGATTAAAAGAAAGTTCAGATGACACAGCATTTATCTTTTGTAACATTATAAATATCTTTATCATCACTTTTGATCAATTTAAAGCATCCTTGCTAAAAGTATTCATTTCTTTCACAAAAAAAAAAAAACATACTGACAGCAAGCTTTTGAATATTATAGTGTATAATTGTATAACACAAGTTAATTGTTTCAGATAAATGCTGATCCTTTATATGCGTCTATTCATCAAAGAATCCTGTAAAAAACAGTCAACTGTTTTAAAGATGATAATGATAATAAAAAAATTTTTCTTGAACAGCAAATCAGCATATTAAAATGATTTCTGAAGGATCATGTGACATTGAAGACTGAAGCAATGATGCTGCAAATTTAGCTTTGATCACAGGAATACATTACATTTTAAAATATATTGAAATATAAAGCAGTTATTCTAAATAGTTAAAACATTTAAAAATACTCCTGCTTTTGCTGTATTTTGGATCAAATACATGCAGGCTTGGTAAGCAGAAGAAACTTCTTTAAAAAACATCTTACGGTTCAAAAACTTTTGACTGGTAGCGTATGTGGATTAAGATTGATGATAAAGACTGAATTTGCAGTCAATGTGTTGCCTAGTATTGACCTTTTACTTTCTAGGAATTGCATTTATGCTTCAAAATTAAAAATGTGTTTTCACAAATGAAGATTATCTTAATGAATGTGTAAGTATCATACATTTTTGTTGGTCACAGAGCTCATTTTCTCCCATTATTCAAAACACAGTGGAAAAAGATTTTCTTTTTGTTGAGGTAACGGAAAATGCCAACAGCTTGGTGACACTGGTTAGATAAAGAGGAAAGTTGCTGCAGCCAGAGAGCAAGTTATTGCCTTTTTATAAAAGACAGAGATAGAATATGACATCAGGATCATTTATTATTTAGACTTTGATGTATTTACAATAGAATGGTAAAGCAAAGTCAATCACAACAAATTTAATAAAATAGCCAAGACAGAGTACTGCTACTACTGAGTGTGATGTGATATATTTGGCTTAAAAAAAAGGAACAATTTGTTAAAACTCATCACAAAGGAAAATAAATGACAGATACATGATAAAAATTCATGGGTTACTTTATACACATGAAAAAAAAAGACATTTCTGAAAATAGTCTAACAAAAAAAAAAAAAAAACGTTCTTTAAAAACAGTAGTTACCAAGCAGGTCACGATGTACATTAAAGGGATAGATCACCCAAAGATTGTCATTAATTACTTACCCTCATTTTGTTCCAAAAAAACTTTGTTCATCTTCAGAAGACAAATGAAGATGTTTTTGATGAAATCCAAGAGCTTTCTGACCCTGCATAGACAGCAATGCAACTGACACATTCAAGGTCAAGAAAGGTAGCAAGAACATCGATAAAATATTCCATGTGACATCAGTGGTTCAACCTTAATTTTATGAAGCTACGACAGTATCACAAAGCATTCGCCTTGTTTACAAGCAGAGGAATGAACGTGCAACACATGTATCGTAGTGAATGTTCATCAAAGACTGACATGGAAGAGAAGAAACTTAAAGTAGCTATTTTTGTTGCGAGCAAACAGTATTTTCTGAAGCTTGAAGCTTCAGAAAATTAAGGCTGAACCACTGATGTCACATGGACTATTTTAACAATGTTCTTACTACCTTTCTGGGCTTTGAACGTGGTAGTTGTGTTGCGGTCTACACAGGCTCAGAAAGCTCTCAGATTTCATCAAAAGATATCTTAATTTGTCTTCCGAAGATGAACGAAGGTCTTACGGGTTTGGAACAACATGAGGCTGAGTAATTAATCACAAAATATAAATTTTTAGGCGAACTAACCCTTTAAATCGGTCTAGTAACCCATTTAACTCACCAGACTCAAAAAGAGTCATACTTTGTAATAATCTGTTGATCAAAAAAATCTAATTGCATTAATCTAGCCCTCACTCTCTTCATCCTCTGCTGCTGTGTAGATACTTTGGTTTCTCCGTTTGATTTGAGGTGTGCCACCCGTGTGGCTTGCTGATCCTTGTGTCGTCTCTCCGCTGGTGCGTTTGGGGACCCTGGCTGGTGTGAAGCCCCCCTCCTCTTCTGAGCTGCCCTGAGAGAGGGATGCTGAAGGAGGGGGTAGACAAAGTGGTCGGGAGGAGCATAGTGGAGCCTCCGATTCTGGCGTGGCACACGGGGGCGGTAAGATCAGTCTATTAGCTGTCTCTCGCTGGGGACTGCTGTCTCTATCGCTGTCCTGGCTCCCCACCTGCCCATCTGGAACCACTGCATCTGTCCCTTTCCCCTCATCACATCCTACTCCCTCATCCTCTTCTTCTACCCATTCCTCCTCTATGGTGATTTCATCAGGATTGTAGGAGCTGGAGAGACCGGAGGTGTCTGTGGGGTACTCACTGGGTTCGTCTACGCTCCCTGTGCTGTCCTCGTCCTCCTCTTCTTCAGTCGCACGCTCCTCTCCATAAGCCTGATCACTCTGCCCAGCCAGGCCGTAGATGTCTGTCAGGCCGAAGGTGGCACACAGCTCTGTGGTTTGGGGGTTGGTGGAGTAGGACGGGTGGGCATTGGGTTGAGGATGGCTGGGGTCGTAGGCAGGCACAGTCAGGCTGAAATTTTCAGGGATGCAAAGGTCACCGCTCAAATCACTCACAACCTCCATCATAGCTTCCTCTGATGCACTGAAGTCCCACCTGAAAGAAGCAGAGGAACAGGACAGTTACTTAGAAATTCATTTGTGTGCGCAATATTCTGATCATTACTAGAATTTTGCCAATTTCTCAATATTTGGTAGGCTATATTAAAGGGGGTTAAGTCACCCAAATATTAAAATTGTCATTCCAAACCCGTAAGATCTTTATCTTCAGAACACAAATTAAGATATTTTTCATGAAATCTGAGAGCTGTCTGACCCTACATAGACAGCAACGTAAATACCACATTCAAAGGCCCAGAAAGACAGTAAGAACATTGTTAAAATAGTCCATGTGACATCAGTGATTTAACTTTAATTTTATGAAGCCAGTCTTTGATGCGCATCCACAAGAGTACCACAATACATGTTTTCTTTGCACACAAAAAGTGTTCTCGTAGCTTAAAATTACGGTTGAACCACTGATGTCCCATGGACTATTTTAACAATGTCCTTACTACCATTCTGGGCCTTGGACGTATCACTTACATTGCTGTCTACGCAGGGTCAGAAAGCTCTCGGATTTCATCAAAAATATCTTAGTTTGTGTTTAGAAGACGAACAAAGGTCTTACTGGTTTGGAACGACATGAGGGTGAGAAATTAATGACAAAATTGTTGGATTAACTATCCCTTTAAATCGGTTAGTATGATTATATTTTCTTTTGACTTTTATTCAGCAACATGCATTTAATTGATCAAAAATAACAGGACTGGATTTTTTTTTTTACAAAATACTATATATATATATATATATATATATATATATATATATATATATATATATATATATATATATTATAGTTTCCTTGAAAGTACTAAGCAGCACAACTGTTTTCAAAAAAACAGTTGAAATTATTCTTAAATCACTAAATCAGCATATAAGAATGATTTCCGTATAATCATGAGATTACACCAAAGACTGGAGTAATGGCTGCTGGAAATTTAGCTTTGCCATCACAGGAATAAAATTACATTATTTAATGTATTAAAATAGAAAAATTTAGTAGTATTTGCCAATATTGCATCTTTTACTGTATTTACCTCAATTAACTTTAACATAGTAGCTATGTTTATGCAACATTTCCACAGTAATACTAAAAATAGAAGAGAATTTATTTAGAATACTTAGCAAGTAATCTGAAAATGATAGTTTCAATATCATTGTGGTCAAAGACGATATGAAACACTACGTCTTTTGGGCAAAAAATTTAGTTTTAAAAATATACTTCTTATTCTAACATAAAAGGTCTTTAAAGTTGTGTTTTGGGCCATTATGCTTTGGCACAGTATCTGTCAAACAAACTAAAACCGAAAGCACAATATGGCTTAATCCCTTCATCAAGTTTTTTTTTTTTTCTCAAAGCCAAGCACACACTTTGTTCTCGTTTATTGCATGTGCTGTGAGTTAAGTATGTGTTTGGAAATGCAACGGCCACCAGTTATGCTTTATTTTTGTTGCAGATGATTACAGAATTTCACTAGATTTGTAGTAAGATGCATTTTTTGTAAGCCTGTTTTCACTAAAGTTGGAGTTTCCGTCAAAATTAAAGCTCTACAGTCATTTCCGTCATATAAAAGCTTAAAAGTGCAGTATGAATTGTTGACAGCTAGTGGTTTAAATGGGTAATGTTACTGCAGTCCAAATTCAAAATATCTTTTTCAAGTGTAGAAATTAGTTAATTACTTCTTTTTTTTTTTTATATTATATTGTAGACTTCATATTGAGATATTATCTTCTATGAGATCTTGATATCATTACATCCTAGTGGTCATCGTTATTTAGTCTGTACCGAATGTGTAGTGCATTGTCTTGTGGGGGATTCCAGAAATTGCAGGATGGTTTTTGAAGGCTGTCTGTTGCTTTCAAGATGGCCAGCCATTCTGGATCATACTCAAGATGCTCAGAGGAGCCTGGTCTGTCTGCTACCTCCACTATCTGCAATATCAAAACATTCATTCACTCACAAAAACTAGATCTACTACTTGGGTCTCCGAATATTTGTACAAAGTGAATACTACAGCAGCCTGAAACACACTTGTTGATGGAAACAGCAGAATCATTACCTGAAGAAAGTCTCTATGCGGAAGACATTTGTCAAGTGAGAGGAACTTGGTAATCTTTGGGGCAGCATTATTCTTAGCCTGTTATGAAAAATAGCCTGTTATTTACATTATAATGAACAAACTCTGAAGATTGTGTTGATAAACAGGTTTATATCTCTCAATTTTCATATATACCCACAAAGACCCACCTCGTGCTGCATCAGTGCAGCAAACTTTACGTGGAGGTGAGCTGAAAACCAGTAGGTGGGCTGCAGGTGGTCTAAAAGCTCTGCAGCAGCAGGGCTGCCCAAGATACCACTCTCCACTTCCTGTCTGAGGAACTTCTTCTGGCGGAGAAGCTGGTTTGTGTTGCCGTAGTGATAAATGCCTCGTGGCCAATCGTGCGTCATGAAGATGTCTACAGGCATCTTGATCTGGAAGAGTTAGGTTAGAAATTGCACATGGATAGCAAAATACTATTTTCATCTTCCATCATAAATCAGCCATACTGGCAGCACTGGACGTAAACAATGCCACTGTACCGAACGAAACTTGCATATTTAACCAATTACTGCTGCTGAAAATGGTCAATTACTGTCATGTTTTGGGCTGTACTAATCGGTCGGACCGGGAAAAAACACTTGGAGTACTATAGACTGCCAAAAGTTATAACAAATCAAGGAGAGGAGTGCAAAAAACTGTCTGAGGAAAAAAAGGTGTTTATGGTTGGCCAAACTGAACCAGGGTTTCCAGGGCAAGAATCTTGACAACATTCATGTTTGTTCTTATCATTTCCAGTCAGGTAGGTGAAATATTAGGCTAATATATTAAATTACTACTGCTTGTATGTATCTTTACCACCTATTAACTTCAGTTCGTCAAAATATTGTGCCCTTTCCAGCTTACTAAGTTCTTCCTTATATGATTTAACAGCTTCCACATGTATTCCATAGTTTAAATAAATTAGTAATTACAACGTATTCAATAGTACATTAACTGTGCAATCCATGCTATTGTTTACATCTGATTATCTTCAATAAGCCCGCATATCTGGGTAACTGACCGAACCGTGACGTAAGTGCAAACCCTATATAGATATTTCCTAATGTAAAATGACTGGATTTATAGATGTCACAAAGATTTACCTGTTTAAGTTTGAAGACATCAATGTTTCTTATGTGGTACACACTGCGCAAGGTTTCCGGGCTGTATGGCGGGAACTCATAGTGTCCTGAAAAAAATTCAGAAATGTCATATTTGGGTCTTATAACTGATTTGGAATAGTTAAAACTCACCTTTCTTGTAATCGTGGGACTTAAATATTCCTGAAAGACCGCCAATCCGTACACCTTTAAAGCGTACAACACCAGCATAACCTGAGGGATGAGGAACATCAAATCTGCTATTTAAGACAAGCCATATTGGTGGCAGAGAACATAAACAATGCCACCGAACAGAACTTGCAAATGTAGCTGATTATTGTTGCTGAAAATGGTCAATTATTGTCATTTTTGGGCTGTACTAATCAGTCATACCAGGAAAAACATTTAGACTACTAGAGACTTTTTTGATTCTTTGTTTTTTTTGAGGTTTTTTGCACACTTCCCTGCTTACTAAGTCCTTCTCTATATGATTTAGCAGCGTCCACTTGTTTTTTCAGCGGTTTAGACAGCATAAATTAGCAGAACAACATATGCAGTAGTACATTAACCATCCAATCCATGCTGACGTTTACATCAGAGTATCTCCAATATGGCTGTGCATCTGGGCAACTGACCAAACTGTGACATAAGTGTGAACCCTTTATTACGAAAACCGTAAAAGACTGAGCATACAACATTAGAACACAACTTAAGTACTACTCTTATTACTTACTGCTTTAAAGTAATAAGATCTCACCCAGGTAATAGATGTTTGGGGCCACCCAGCCTCCATATGGAAGCTCCTGAAGATGGTTTGATGCCTCATGGTTTCCCCCAATGAAAATAGTCAGGACAGGAGCCTTTTTCTCACCAGAGTAGTACCTTGGGGAAAACCGATTGACATGACATGAAAAACGATGGTCGATCGATACCAACGCAATGTTCACTTCAAATTCACTCAGAAATATTTTCTTACTTGTAGAAAGTTTGCATGTGTCTGTATTTGGCAGGCACCGCCATACACTTCATGTCTCCTTCATTTCTGACAGCCTGGAAGTCTCCACAGCAGAGCAGCAGATCTACCTTCACACCTTCTTTATTCTCCAGGTAACTGATGCTCTCGTAGATCTTATCCAGCTCTCCATGACAACAGCCTTCTACTGCCACCTTCATAGTTATATCTGTAATCCACAACCTTGCACTCAAAAATGACAAAACACGTTACCCATCGCACAGATGACCAAACTTTACATTTTTGCCATACTTCCTACAGTAGCCGATTTTGCCTCCCTGCACTCACATGCAACTCTGCACATGCGCAGGACGGTCATGTGACCAGTGCACTAAATCCAATTTTATTTTTCATCCACACTTTCCGTAATTTATATTCGCTCTTCGTTGTTTGATAATAATACTCATAATATTGTTAATAATATCTATTTATTATTTGTTATTTAAAGACTGATTAGCGTTTACTGTGCACGTTAGCAATATATGGAATGTAAATAATGTATAATGAAACAGAATATATGTAGTAATACTCACAATTTTGTACTGTTAAATGCCTCGTTTTTACCTTTTCATTTATTTGTATTAATATTCATACCGATACATGTTTTGTAAATTTTTGTAACTAATTTGGCAAATAATGAAGAAGAAGCAACGAGCTCTGAATTTGAAACTGAAATACCAGTGTGGAAAGTGCAGCCAGTAGCGACACGCTTTGTCACGTGGTCCGTGTTACGTTTCTTAGCAATATTCGGGAACGACCAAACAAATTCCTTATGATTAATAAACAAACAATTTTTTTTCAATGAGTTAAAAGAGACTGCTGTATCGAGTGATCTTTTATTATTATTATTATTATTATTATTCCAAGTACCAATATTTGAAATTCATGAATGGGAAAAAAATATCTGCTTTTTGGTGCACAAATGAAAGATTTGAATACGGCTTCAAAGTGGAAGCGTCTCTTTTTTGTCATTTTGTTTTTTCAAAATAAGGAAAATACACTACCAGTCAAAAGGTTTATATGTGTGTGTGTGTGTGTGTGTGTGTGTGTGTGTGTGTGTGTGTGTGTGTGTGTGTGTGTAATTTAATTTTTTTGTACAAGATACCATTGGTTCTAAAAGTACAATTTATTTTCTTATGCAACTAATTGTTTTACTTGGAAATATCACATTCATGTAAAGAAATGGGCTAAAGCTAAGCCAAATTGTGAACATTTTATTAAAGATATTAAATAATACTGTACTACTTTGCAAAATATTAGAAACAGAAAAGCTAAAAAACTTATGAAGCACTGTCACTTTAATTTGGTTATTTAAATTTTTCTTTTATCCCTGGCATAAATCTTTTTTACCAATGAGCATGCACTTGTTTTTTTTTTCTGCCTGTTCTTTTTCTTCTGTTACTGTTGTGAGATGTATATATTTGTATTAATATGTACATAATTGCATAAAAAATAGCTTTCATCAAATAAATTATTTACATTTTAAAATATAATTAAATAGAAAGCAGTTATTTTAAATAGTTGCTTTATTTTGGATCAAATTAATACAGGCTTGGTGAGCAGACAATTTTTTTTAAAAGCAATAAAAATCTTACTGTTCAAAAGCTTTTGATTGGTACATAAAAAATAATAGCTGAGTAATGAGCAATAGTTAATATTATACATTGCTTTTTCATTTTACATTAATTTAATTTATTGGTTAAAAAAACGAACATAAGGAAAAATACTATTTAAATGTGAATTTAGAAGTGTGGAAAGTGCTGCTCTGCATGTTTTGCTGAATCAAGCTTGTGGAGAAAGTGCTGCTGTAAATACTCGGCTGACTGAGCTGTGTTTGTATGGAAAGTGCCGCTGTGAATGTTCCGCTGAGTGAATGATGGCGTGCCTGCTGGAGGCCCCTTTACGCATCAGCGTGTTATCTGTGAGTCTCTTTAATTATACCCATTAAAACCTCACGTTTTGACTTCAGGGTCACTTAGATATACACTAGACACGTTAGATAGACTTTAGCGATTGATCTTAACTTAAGCGATGTGGTTTTTGATGGCTGGTTGTGTGTTTATGTGGCTAACATTAGATCTGGATGTGCTCAGAGCTGTCAAATCAAAGTTATATTTAGTTTTCAGGCTATATTTAGAGCTGGGGCTTCAAAAACAAAATCAAACCTGCTTGATATTCTCTGATGAAGCGGTTAAATGATGAACTGATGGGTTAATGTGGTGGTAACGCCCCCCTTTTGACAGCCCTGTAGTTCTGTCCTGTATGTTTTGACACATGTTGATCTACCCTCACTGTGGTGAACCCAGGTGCAATGATGCTGTCAGATGTTGTTGTATGTGTAATTGAATGATTACCAGTCTCAAATGTCACGGTATTCACGTAGGACTTAAATGATAGTCTAGTTAAAAAAAAAAAAAAAACATTAACATGATGCTTTTGTGTTATTCAAACTTTAGCCTTCATGTTTGGTTTATTATCTTCCCTTCAAATACGAATGTGCTCCTCTGATCTAATCAACCGTAGAGTGATATTGTTAAAGCTTTAGTCCTTTGTTGTATGATAAGTAGTAATGATCTTTTAGAAAAGTTAATTGTTACCCCAAATATTAACACTGTTTCTGTCTAAAGTCAGTTTGATAATCATATTTATTGCTTATATTCATGTTTTGACACCTGAGGTTTCTGAGACTATTATCTATTACCATTATTGTAAAATCCTAATGCCCTTGCATAAAATAAATTACATATTAAGTGTTTGTTTTGAGCTGTAGAATGTTCTTGAAAGTTTTTCAGATGGAAAATTGTTAGAACTATGCTACTATGCTAGTTTATTTGAAAAATACATACTAATTCTAATTTATGGAATATACACTACCAGTCAAAAGTTTTTGAACTGTAAGATTTCAAAAGTTTTTTTTTTTTTTTTTAAAGAAGTCTCTTTGTTTGTTTCAAAATACAGCAAACACAGTTATATTGTGAAATATATTTACTATTTAAAAAAAAATGCTTGTTTAATATATTTAAAAATGTAATTTATTCTTGCGATTTCAAAGCTGAATTTTTAGCATCATTACTCTAGTCTTCAGAGTCACATGATCCTTCAGAAATCATTCTGATATGCTGATTTGCTGTTTAAGAAACATTTATTATTAGTATTATTATCAATATTATTATTAGTATTATTATTAATATATTATCATTAGTATATATATATATATTTTTTTTTTTGGGGGGGGGGGGGTGGGCGATTATAGAAATTCTTACTTTTATTTAGCAAGGATGCTTTAAATTGATCAAAAGTGATGATAAAGACATTCATAATGTTACAAAAGATTTTTCTAAAAGAACTTTCTATTCATCAAACAAACCTGAAAAAATTCTACTCCGCTGTTTTCAACATAATAATAAATGTTTTTGGAGCAGCAGATCAGAATATTAGAATGATCATTACTGAAGTAATGATGCTAAAAATTCCACTTTGAAATCACAGGAAGAAATCAAATTGGAAAATAAATTCATAAAGAAAACAGTTATTTTAAATGGTAAAAATATTTTACTTTTTTTTTTTTTTTTTATACACTGTTTTTGCTGTATCAAATAAATTCAGGCTTGGAAAGCAGATGAGACTTCTTTAAAAAAAAAAATTAAAAGTCTTACTGGTAGTGTAACTGTTAGTACTCATGTGATTGTAGCTGTGGTTATAAACTTGTTTCAGTATATTAACTGCATCATAGTGAGAATAACCATTGAAGCAAGGTGAGATGAGCACTGGATTCCATAGAAATCTAATGTCAAATGTAAAATAAATGTTAATTAGTCATGTTGCAAGAATTTCAACTTGATTCTGTATCCGAGTAATGATGTCTAAACTGACAGCTGCATAACTCTTTAGGGTTGGGTAATTATAGATAGTTATAATACTGTAATTTATTAATGATCCCAAATCATTCAAATACCTAGTTGAAGTCTGTTAGAAACTCATTTGTGCCTGAGCAGGTTAGGTTGGTACAGCGAAACACCATTTTGTTACATTATGTGGTGAAGAAATAGAATGAGTTCATGTGTGAATGTGGTGTTTTGAAGCTTGAAGTGACATTTATAGCAGTGCCAACTGATTGCGTACATGCTTTGGTATGTTTGGGGTGACTGTCATTTCCACTTTTCCCTGGCTTGAAATTGCCATCTCTGTCTGTACAAGTGAGCTATGGTGTTTGAGGAGATGGGAAGTCTCCTTCTAGAGACTTCCACCAACAGCTGGCAACTGTAAGGGTAAACAGACCAAAGTATTGAGACCCTGCGAGCCAGGGAGGAGGCTATGGGGCGAGACTGAGGGTGTTGTGATGCTTCAGATGGGATGAGTTTGCTGAATCATCTTTGTGCTGTCATTTGTCACTATGCAGGAAGTCACAGCCACGAGTCGCCACTATGTTGACCGGCTTTTCGACCCTGACCCACAGAACGTGCTGCAGGGAGTCATGTGAGTACACAACCATGTGTGTGAGTGCTCTGCTTTGTGTTGTAGTTCACCATGCTCACTTTTCTGATTGCTAAAGATGAGACTGTCACCATAGGAGGTTGTTTTTAGTCTTTAAAGAGCAAGTGTAGTTAGTGTGTTAGTTTTTTTGTATCATGTAAGACGCTGTGAGTCGTGTGTTTATGTGAGTGTATCTGGGTAGCTGCGGCTAGAGTCTCTTCATCTTTATTTTTAACTCAGGGCTTTAGCTCTGGTTACTGTTAGCTTGATATTTCCCTACTGCCACAGCCGTATTTTTCCACAGATATATTTCCTCCATCAGATGAGGCATCAATTAAGACATTACGTTTTTTGCATTTATACTGCTTTAAACTCATGTCAAATCTTTTTGGCAAGATGAACGCACAGAGATGCTGATAATATTATTATAATCAGTAGGAAAGCTTCCTCCATAATTAATGCTGTTTCCAAATCCTCCTTGAAATTTTTGATTTGAACTTTAGTTTAGGTTTCACTAATTGTGTTATATGCTTTTGGTTATTATATTTTTCATATATTTATATTATTTTATTAATAAAAGTAATTTCAGATTTAGTAATCTTAGAACTTCAGCCTATTTCAGTTAGTTGGAAGTAGGGGTGGGCGATATGGCAAAAACATCATATCACGATTTTTTTCAGAAATATGACGATTCACGATTTCATCATGATTCTTTGTCATGTTGGTTTTACTATTTTGCAAGTTGTCTGAGCAGTGCAGCCAAAGTAATTTACCTTTTAAGGTAACAAAGTATAAAATAATAATAATAAAACAGAATGGCAGATATTTAGGCCAAAGTGAGGGAAGATATAAATCTTTGTCATTATTTTATCTTTATTATTAAAAAATAAGAACAAAGATACACAATACAAATAAAATGGTGCTTTATTTTTCAGGTACAGTAGGTGTATAGCATTAGCGTTTAAGAAATTGAATTAACTATTTGATCTTTCCTATTAAATTAAATTACCCACATTTTTCAAAATATATTATTTTGTGTTTAGCACAAGAAAGAAATTAATACAGTTTGGGACAACATGTAAGTGAGTAAATAATGACAGAATTATAATTTTTGGGTGAACTATCCCTTTAATGACAAGTGGCAGTATGTTTAGTACAATTACTCTGCTGTACCTTTAAGAGCTGAACGCATCTAATATACAGGCACACATCGTTTTTTCTTTTTTCGGTTGCTTTCACTTTAGACATAAGCAGCTGTGTTTATATGGAAACCTTGTGTTTTTTGACAGTATTAGCGTAATCAGAGGCGATATATAACTTCATTCAGTAATTAGGCGCTATTTGACAGGCTTTTCAGGCGTATGCGCTCTGGAAAAGTGCATGCATGTCCGAACAGCACGCAAATGAAATGTTTAACCGGCAAGATTTTAATGCACACAATGCACTTTTGTGACTGAATAAGTGGAGTGTCCTGTGAGTCTAACTCTACCGCTGAGTAACACTGTTGTGAATGTATGTCGCGTTGTACAGTATTGAGACGGAGGCGCAAAAACTGCATCTGATAGAATAGCTTGATACTACGATACTTCTCCAAAAGCAGATCGTGGAGACCTTTTTATCGTTCACGATCAAAAATCGTCATATGGCACACCCCTAGTTGGAAGCATATCTAATTTACAGTTAGATATGTCTAATATTTACAGCTTACATACATCTTGCAGAATCTGCAAAGTGATAGCTATTTTTCCAAAATAAGAGGGATCATACAAAATCCATGTTATTTTTTATTTAGTACTGACCTGAATAAGATATTTCACATAAAAGACATTTACATATCGTCCACAAGAGAAAATAATAGTTAATTTTTTTTAAACTACCCTGTTCAAAAGATTCTTAATACCGTGTTGTTACCTGAATAAAGCAGAGCTTTTTTTTTTTTCTTTTTTTAGTGATAGTTCTTCATGAGTTCCTTGTTTGTCATGAACAGTTAAACTGCCCACTGTTCTTCAGACAAATCTTTCAGGTTCCACAGATTCTTTTAATTTTTAGCATTTTTGTGTATTTGAACCCTTTCCAACAACTGTATGATTTTGAGATCCATCTTTTATCACTGATGACAAATGAGAGACTCATATGCAACTGTTGCAAAAATTGTAATAGTTGCTCACTGATGCTCCAGAAGGGAAAACGATGTATTAAGAGCCAGTGGGTGAAAACTTTTTGAATTTGAATCTTCTGTAGCTTCTGAAGGGCAGTACTAAAGTAAGAAAATATGATATTTAGGCAAAATAAGAAAAAATCCTCATTCCTTCCAAAAGTTTACATCCCTGGCTCTTAATGCATTGTTTTTCCTTCTGGAGCATCAGTCAGTGTTGAATTTTTTTTAGCAATCACTGGGCAATCAGTTTATTTTTTTCCCCTTATTTTTTTAATTTCCTGTCAAAGGCAGAAAGCTTTTTGGTGATAATGCAACAAAAAAGAGCAATTGATGCACATTAGGTTTGTAATTGATTCTTTGTGTATCTATTATGACTTTTATGTGCACTTTAGACTTAATTACATCATTTTGATTTGACTTGAACACTGCATGAGTTCTTTGTGAGTATGGAAACATTTTTAAATATTTTGGGTACTGTTGATGAAGAATGGATCGATAAACATCAATTACAGTTGCACATGTATTGTCTGTCATTTTAGTGCAAAAAAGCGTTCTGGAAGAGAAAAAAATATATATAAAATTTCATGGCATGTCCATTTAGTTAGTAGAATCTCACTAAATTACCTATGTGTGCTGTGTGTGCATTCAACACAGTCATGCGTCATGAAAGTCTGCTAGGAGGTTGTCTCTATTTGCTCTCATTATCAGTCTCTGTGATCCTCATTTAAATGTATGCTAACGAGTTACATTTGACATGATCAGCAAAGACACCAGTGTCCTTTACTTCAACTGTTTTAAGCAACAGTTAATTATTGTTTAATTATTGTACATGCAGTTTGGAATACTAATTGTAATATTTTTACTTCAAAAAATGAGAATGAAGGAATGAAATGTTTCTAATGCTCACCAAGGCTGCATTTATTTGATCAAAAGTTAGTAAAAACAGAACTACTGTGAAGTATTATTACTGATTAAAATAACTATTTCTTATTCCTATATATATTCCTGTATAGCTTAAAGCTTCAAATACTAAAGTCTTGAGTGTCACATGATCCTTCAGAAATCGTTTTAATATGCAGAATTGTTCAATAAATATTTTTGAAAACATGTTTAACAGTTGTGCTCTTTAAATGTTTTTGATATGATGATACATTTTCAGTATTTTTTAATTAATACAACATTTAATAAAACTATTTATTTCATATGCCAGTCTTTTGTAATTATGTAAAAGTCAAATCAATTAGTTGTGATTATTCGCAAAAACAAAAGTTTGTTTACATAATGTGTGTGTACTGTGTGTATTTATACACTACCAGTCAAAAGTTTGGACACTCCCTCTCATTTAATGTTTTTTAAAGAAGTTTCTTATGCTTATCAAGGCTGTTTTCTCTTGATCAAAAATACAGAAAAAAAAAATTATATTGTGAAATATTATTACAATGTAAATCAATGTTTTTTTTATATTAATATACATTAAAATTTAATTTATATCTGCAATTAAAGTTGAATTTCCAGAATCATTACTCCAGTCTTCAGTGTCACATGATCCTTCAAAAATCATTCTAATATGCTGATTTATTATCAGTGCTGGAAACAGTTGCACTGCTTAATATTACTTTTTTCAGGATTTTTTGGTCAATAAAAGGTTAAAAAAGAACATCATTTATTTAAAATAGAAAGGTTTTCTAACAATACACACTACTGTTCAAAAGTTTGGGGTCAGTAAATTTGTATTCTTTCTTTTTTTGAAAGAAATTAATACTTTTATTCTCCAAGGATGTATTAAATAAATAAAAAGTGATTTACATTGTTAGAAAAAATTTATTTTTAATAAATGCTGTTCTTTTGAACGTGTTATTCATCAAAGAATCCTAACAAAGAATCACAGGTTGCAAAAAAAATATTTGGCAGCACAACTGTTTCCAACACAGATAATTCTAATAATAAATCAGCACATTAGAATGATTTCTGAAGGATCACGTGACACTTAAGACTGGAGTAACAGCTGATGAAAATTCAGCTTTGCATCACAGGAATAAATTCTATTGTAAAGTATATTAAAATAAAAAACATTATTTTATAATGTAATAACATTTGCAATATTACTGTTTTTTTCTATATTTTTGATCAAATAAATGCAGCCTTGATATAAGAGACTTCTTATAAAAACATTAAATGAGAGGGTGTTTCCAAACTTTTGACTGGTAGTGTGTGTGTATATAATATATGTGTGTGTGTGTGTGTGTGTGTGTGTGTGTATATATATATATATATATATATATATATATATATATGTATGTGTTTGTGTGTGTGTACAGCTTTTTTTCACCCAGCTTGTTGTTAATATGTCCAAGAGCATCCTCAAAATTATTGAAAAATTTTGGTGGTCTGTTTCTATGCCGTAGAGAAGGTATGTTTTGCACATTGTGTTATAAGTAATTGCACCTGTATTGACAGTGACATGAAGAATGCTGTTATTGGAAACAACAAACAGAAGGCCAACCTGATTGTGCTGGGAGCCGTGCCAAGGTAGGTCCACCCATTACACCCATCTTCCACCAATAGAAACTGCAGTGAGTTTAGACGCAGCCAGTAAGGTTTAAGCATCATTGCTAATTTATCCAGTTGTCTGGGCTGGGCCAACACAGCTGGAAAATTACAGTAAAATCCAAAAGTCCAAGATTATATTCAGAATCTGGGTTTCAAAATCGTATTTATTTACATTCTATTACCGTAAAGACAGCAAAAGCTGCTTTCTCTGTTCTATGTTTTCATTGTTTTACGTGCTAACCACTGCTGATGAGGATGTGTGTGTGTGTGTGTGTGTGTGTGTGTGTGTGTGTGTGTGTGTGTGTGTGTGTGTGTGTGTGTGTGTGTGTGTGTGTGTGTGTGTGTGCGCGTGTGCGCGTGTGCGCGTGTGCGTGTGTGTGTGTGTGTGTGTAGACTCCTGTATCTTCTCCAGCAGAGCTCCTCTAGTCTGGAGCTGAGGACTGAATGTGCGGTCGTGTTGGGAAGTCTGGCAATGGGCACAGAGAACAACATCAAGTCCCTGGTGGACTGTCACATCATCCCAGCTCTATTGCAAGGTTCTTGCTCTGTTTTCTCATTCTATCTTTGATATTACTGTTTTAACTATATTTTTTTATCAAAAATATGCATTAAGATGCATTTCATGATTCATATCTTTTGACCAGTGCTTTGTGTTCATGCAGGTCTCTTGTGTTCTGATCTGATCTTCATTGAGGCATGTCTGCGCTGTTTAAGAACCGTCTTCATCAGTCCAGTCACACCAGTGCAGCTGCTCTACACAGTAAGACAACTTGCACATTCTGAAAGGACAAATGCACATACATAAACAGAAATATGACCAACATGTTTTAATTTGCACCAGGACCCCACTGTGATCCCCCACCTCATGTCCCTGCTGAGTCGGTCACAGCACACACAGGAATACATCACGCAAATCTTCGCCCACTGCTGCAAGGTAACACACAGTAAATATGCATGTATTCAAAATTATAAAGCAAATGGTTCCAGCTCTAAATTCTGATTAGATTAGCCACATACAATCTTTATTCCAAGCCTTATTAAGGATTAGCCAACATGCACCTGTGGCCACTCGTCAAACTGTAAAATGGTTGCTGTATTACATTTTATGCTTCTTGGCAAAACAATCTTTCCTTTTGTCTCTATTGAGAAATGCATTGAATAATGTGTATGTCCAGACTCCAGAACACCAGACGGTGTTGTTCAACCATGGTGCCATCCAGAACATCGCTCCTCTGCTCATCTCTCCCTCCTATAAGGTATAAAAAAAATGGCTTTTCATTTGTTATTGTATTTTTAATGCGCGTCTCTGTATTCTGAGTAATAATGTTTTGTGAACCCTCTCTGTAGGTACGGATGCAGGCGTTAAAGTGTTTCTCAGTTTTGGCCTATGAGAACGCTCAGGTCTCCATGACACTGGTGAATGGTGAGCATGACCCTCATCCTCTATCTACCATTATTTGATCACGTCTTATTTTGTCCTTCTGGCTTACACTTATCATAGAGTCTTTTTGACTTCTCTTTTGTGTTGCATTTTTCATTATCTTTGGTCATATCTGAATCATTGTTCAGTGAAATAAAAGCATAATGCACAGCAGTAGGTTTTTTGGAAGTAAAAAAGCTTCTGTAGAAGCCACAAAGCAGCATGTTAGCAATACGGTTGCTGAGGATTTTGGTGAAGAACTACATAATGTTTACCATAGAAAATCATTTTAAACAGAGTTGTTGTAAAGTTTTGCTAGCACGTGGAGGCTAGCTGGTTTACGTTATCTTTTGGAAAGCTACTAAGGTACTTGGTAGATTTTATTAATATTATTTTAATTCAACATTGATAAATTAAAAAGCATTTCTTGAACACTAAAATGGCATATTTGAATGAGTTAAAGGATCGTGTGACACTAAAGACTGGAATAATTAAAATGTATTAGAATAGAAAACAGTAATTTTAAGTTGTAGCAGTATTTCAAAGTATGACTGTATTTTTGAGCAAATAAATGCAGCCTGTGTGCATTAGAGCTGTCAAAACCATTGCAAAAATCCTATTGACACCAAACATTTCAGTGGTAACGTACCTAACATTAGTTTATGTTGTAGTGTTAGAGCCTAAAATTATCAGCATTTTCTCTTTATCGATATCCTCATAGCAAATCACATAAAGTCTGATTCAGCATTGCTTGCAATGTTCCTTTTTTTCTTTGAATCAGATGTTGTGATTATGTAAGAGCTGGTGATTTGTTTCAAAACATTTAAGTTTCCTGTATTTATGTGGTGACAATGAATAAAATAAAACTTCTGTCATTAATTACTCACCCTCATGTTGTTCCAAACCGTAAGACCTTTGTTCATCTTTGGAACACAAATTAAGATATTTTTGATGAAATCCAAGAGCTTTCTGACCCTGCATAGACTTCATAAATGACACTCAAGTACTATAAAGTCGCTGTTTTGTTTTCTTTGTGCACAAAAGGTATTCTAGTAGCTTCATAACATTAAGGTTGAACCACTGATGTCTCATGGACTACTATGTAATGTCCTTAAAACATTTCTGGGCCTTGAATGTGTCAGTTGTGTTGCTGTCTATGCAGGGTCAGAAAGCTCTCGGATTTCATCCAAAATATCTTAATCTGTGTTCCGAAGAAGAATGAAGGACTTACGAGTTTGTAATGACATGAGAATTGTAATTAATGACAGAATTTTTATTTTTGGGTGAACTATCTCTTAAAGCCTGCTGAAGCTCATATTATTTTGTTTATATGTGTGTGTTTCTCAGTGCTTGTAGATGGTGAGCAGCTCTCTCAGGTTTTTGTTAGAATGATGCAAAGGGACAAACCCATTGAAATGCAGCTTACAGCCGCCAAATGGTGAGTAAATCTCATCCTGCAGGTTATTTCTGAAAATACATGGTTAATCTCTTCAGCTTTTCCAACTCACACTCTTTTTCTTTCAGTTTAACATACATGTGTCGAGCAGGAGCCATTAGGACAGATGACAACTGTATTGTACTAAAGGTACCTCCAACCTACCAATCTACCTTTATGTGATGCATGCAAGTGTCACCATTGAAAGTGCATTGAAACTAGCTCTGTTTGTGTGGACAGACTTTGCCGTGCCTGGTGCGGATGTGCAGTAAAGAGCGGTTACTGGAGGAGAGGGTGGAGGGGGCTGAGACGCTAGCCTACCTGATGGAGCCAGATGTAGAACTACAGCGAATTGCAAGTGTCACTGACCACCTTGTGTCCATGTTGGCTGACTACTTTAAATACCCAAGCTCCGTCAGCGCCATCACTGATATTAAGAGGGTAACTGCACACACAGACACACACACATATTTAATTAGCTTTTAAAGTGAGGACACACTTCTGTTGTTTTTGTATAAAGTTTAAAGTGATAGTTTAACCAAAAATGAAAATTCCATCATTAAAGGAATAGTTCACCCAAAAATGAAAATTTCCCCATGATTTACTTACCCTCAAGCCATCCCAGATGTACATGACTTTCTTCTTCCAGACGAAGACAGTCAGAGTTGTTTTAAAATTTATCCTGGCTCTTCCAAGGGGATAATGGCTGTTATTTTAAAGCTCCAAAAAGCTCATATATTAGTCGTAAACTAACCCATATGCCTCCGGGGGGTTAACGCATGTCTTCTGAAGAGGATCCATGGGTTTTTACAACAAAAATATTTCTATTTTTAAAATTATAAACTCAAATCACTGACTTCCGGCAACGGCCATATGCGCGTTCACGAGAGTAATAGTTTTACTGTCTTTGCAGTGTCAAAAAAAAAAAACCTAAACTAAAAACTAACCCTTTAAGTATGTAGATTTCAGTAATGGGTGTGACCAGGTACCTTTTATTTTTACAATGAAGTGTAAGCTCAGTTTAACTGATCATATGTCTTCCTGTAGTTGGATCATGACTTGAAACATGCACATGAGCTGCGGCAGGCAGCCTTTAAACTCTATGCCTCGCTAGGCTCCAATGATGAGGACATCAGGAAAAAGGTATTATATTATATTATATTATATTATATTATATATGTGTACTCTGTTTTTCAGTAAATCAACAGTGTGACTGTTGACTACTTTGATACTGCAACAGTTAAAATATGTTATTAGGTAGATATGATGAATATGCTGAGGATGTTAACATTAATTTCCCTACTACAGATTACAGAGACAGAAAATATGATGGACAGGATTGTTAGTGGCCTATCAGAATCTAGTATCAAAGTACGGTTAGCAGCAGTCAGGTATGACACACCTTTTTATTTTAATTGTCTGTCGCTCCCATTCAAAAGTTTGGGGTCTGTAAGATTTATTTATAAGCCAATAATTTTTTCTGCAACAATGCTTTAAATTAATCAAAAGTGACAATAAAGTTTAATGTTTCAAATAAATGCCCTTCTGTTATTTTAACCTTTCTATTTATTAAAGAATCCCAGCAGCATTTTGTTTTCAATATCTGATCATTATAATTTATTAACAAATCAGCATAAAAAATGATTTGGAATGTAGTATTATTTTAAATTGTTATAGTATTTCACAATATTACTGTTCTTACTGTATTTTAGATTAAATAAATGTACCTTTAGTGAGCATAAGAGACTTCAAAAACATTTTTTAAAATCTTACAGACCCCAACTTTTGAATAGTAGTGTAAATGTTAAATGTGTTGTTTGAAAAACCACAACAATTAGATACTTAAAAAAGGATTTAGATTTGCTCTTTATTTGCATTTATTTCTTGCAAACTTCTTGTAGATGTCTGCACAGTTTATCACGGTCTGTACAACAGTTAAGGACAAGTTTCCATGATCATGCAGTATGGAAGCCACTAATGAAGGTATGACATTCAGATGATGCTGCTGAGTAAAACTGGACGCTACGAAAAAACTTACTGAATGCGCAATTGTTTTTGTGGGTAGTTACTACAGAACGCACCAGATGAGGTCCTGGTCATGGCCTCTTCAACACTATGCAACCTACTGCTGGAGTTTTCACCCAGCAAAGAGGTAAAGTACACACGTTTTGGTGTGGTTTATTAGCCTTATACAGCCAGGACATTACATTTCTTAAAGTTGTTCAGTGAAAATAATAATGTTAATGTGTGTGTTCACAGCCTATCTTAGAGTCTGGGGTCATTGAGTTACTATGCAGCCTCACACAAAGTGACAGTCCAGCTCTAAGAGTCAATGGGATCTGGGCTCTCATGGTAAGACCAACTAACTTCGGTCCACACCACAGCTTCAGTATAAAAACACTTGGTTGTCATCACAAGCCATAATGTGTGTTTTTGCAGAACATGGCCTTCCAGGCAGATCAGAAGGTGAAGGTGGAGATAGTTCGAGCTCTGGGTACAGAACAGCTTTTTAGACTCCTGTCTGATCCTGATACCAATGTGCTCATGAAAACATTGGGGCTGCTTCGAAACCTGCTCTCCACCCGGCCGGTAATGCACATTACATATATATAGATTTATACCTGGTCTGATATATTCCCTTCCTCTGTCTAACAAGATTATGGACTTTCTGTAATACACACGCACTAATTGTCTTTCCCTGTCTTTGGTAGCATATAGACCAGATCATGAGCTCACATGGAAAACAGATAATGCAAGCAGTCACGCTTATCCTGGAGGGAGAACACAGCATAGAGGTCAAAGAGCAGGTGAGCTGCTCAAACAAACTAAGATGGCATTGTGCTCATTGGGTCTTACAGAATCAGATAGCAACTGTTAAATTCCACAGGCGTTTTGTTGAAGGGAACACTGGGTATTATATTACGTAAATGAAATATGTAGTAGAAAACCTGTGAAAGATTTATAATATTTAAAAAAAATCCACATTGTTTTATACATATTTATGTTTAAAATGAGGGTGCCATTATTTTGCTAGGAAAGCAGTGAAGACTTACATTGCTTCTCTTGTTGCCCTTTGACTGAAATTTACAACCAAATGTCACACAATGTGACTTTGTATCAGTATTTTAATTTCTGAGTAGTGTATTCCAAGTTGTGTTGCAGTGAAAATGGCAACGGGTAGCGCCAGTAGTTTACCGAATGCAACCATTTCACGTCATCGAAATAATGGGTCCCCCATAGTCCAAAAATATATTAAACAATGTGGATTTGTTTAAATAACAGAAATCATTGATGGGTTTTCTACTACATATTTCTTCATACCCGGGGTTTCCTGTAAAAGAATGTTCCCAGTTTAATACAAGTTAAGCAATATGACTATTCAGTAAAACTGATCATGTCTTTAATGGCATAGAAAAGTCACAGGTTTACAGGAATCAGTTATACGTTTTTGAGTGTGATTAAAAAAAGCTCTTAAATAGTTTTTTATATTTCCAAGTTTAAAATGCATATACACACACACGTGCTACCAGCTACCAGATTTTAGTCTCTTCTGCTCACCAAGCCTGGATTTATTAGATTCAAAATATGGCAAAATAAAATGTTTTTACTATTTAAAATAACTGTTTTCTGTTTGTATATTTTAAAATATAATTTATTCCTGTGATCTTAAGAAATCATTCTAATATGCTGTTGATGATTTGCTGTTTAGGAAACATATTTTTTAACTTTTATTTTTATCCATATTTAAGACAGTTGAGTATTTTTTTTGTATCAGGATTCTTTGATGAATAGAAAGATCCAAACATTAGCAATTATCTGAAATAAAAAGCTGTATAATTTAATTTTTATTAAGAAATTATAGACATGAATACTTTTTAATTAGCAAGGATACTTTAAATCAATCAAGATTTCTATTTCAGATAAATTCTGTTATTCTGAAATTTCTATTTATCAGAGAACCTAAAAAATTCTACTCCGCTGTTTATATGTAATGTATGTAATAATAATAAATGTGAGCAGCAAATCAGCTTTAAAATTACAGGAATAAATTACCATTTTAAAATATATTCCAATAGAAAACAGTTACTGTAAAAAGTAAAAATATTTCTGAATTTTACAGTTTTTGCTCTACTTTGGATCAAATAAATGCAGGCTTGGTGAGCAGAAGAAAAACAAACATTAAAAATCTTTCTGTTCAGAAACTTTTGACTGCTGTTGAACCTAGAACATTCATTCAGTAGCACTGATTTTAATAGTTTCCAGAGTTGATGTTTAGCAATACTTTTGTCATCTTTTGCAGACATTGTGCATATTGGCCAACATTGCTGATGGAAACACTGCCAAGGAACTCATTATGACCAATGATGACATGCTCCAAAAAATTAAATATTACATGGTCAGTGCATTCTCATTAGCTCATCTAGTTTCTCAGTTGGGGGCTTTTTTCAATACCCTTTTTTTCCTCCACACACTATTTTTCTGTTCTCTGTACCATCTTCCTTATGCTGGGTTCACACTAAAAGATTTTTGAAATCTTATAAGATCTTCAAAATGTGAGAGACCATAAACATGAGGACAAAAAATCCTAGATTTAACCGTTTTGCTCCTATAGTGTGTGGTGTGCCACAATTTGACAGAGACAGCACACCACACACCAACAGATTTTCAACTGGAGTCCCGAATGTGAACACGAGAAATCTTGCAAAATCTCTTGAGGACTGAGAATAAACTTTGTTTATTCATATTGGAATCAATTGACAGACAATATTGTTTGGTTAATACCTAATAATAGAATCAATAATAAAATATTATTTGGTACAATTTAAATCTGATATTGATTTTAGTTGCTACTTTTATGTCAACTGCCCTGAAACAGTGGTACATTTATTTTGACATTGCCCTTTTGTGAAACTATTTTGGCAAAATGTCTGTGATTTTATTGTTCAAAATATTGATAAGATTTTTTTTATGGAAATATGGAAATATACATTATATTATGTATTCCCTGCAGAATAGCAAAGAAAAGCACATGATAAATCTTTTTTTTTTTTCATGCACAATTTCATATTCACAAATGTAAGTTCTCCCATAGAAAACCTTTTTTATTTTTTTAGGAAGGAAATGGAGCATTATATTGATACTTTACAATTTTCTATTAAACTAAAAGCAATTAAAAAGGTGAAAGTGTGTAAACGCTATAACGTTTTTTATAAAAACTTGTATTTGTATACCTCCCCTCTAGTGTATATTCGTTTATATCAAGTGAAATGTTTGTTTATATCATGTATAATGTTTGTCAGGCGCAGCTCAAAAAATTAGGATATTGTGAAAAAGTTTTTTTTTTTTTTTGTAACTTATTTCAAAAACTGAAACTTTCATATATTCTAGATTCATTACATGTAAAGTAATATATATATATATATATATATATATATATATATATATATATAAAAATTGGGGTTTAATTCTGATGATTAGAGCTTACAGCTCATGAAAGTCAAAAATCCAGTATCTCAAAATATTAGAATATTTCCTAAGATCAATCAAAAACAGATTTGCAAAACAGAAAAGTTCAAGTTCTTTAAAGTATGTTCATGTATGCACTCAATACTTGGTTGGCAGCACATGTTACAGCAAATGACTTGCTCCTAGCACAAATTACAGCATCAGTGAAGTGTGGCATGGAAGTGATCAGCCTGTGGCACTGCTGAGGCACTATTGAGCCTTCAGATCATCTGTATATTGTTGGATCGACTGTTTCTCATCTTTCTCTTGAAAATATCCCACAGATTCTCAATGCGGTTCAGGTCAGGCATGTTGGCTGGCCAATAAAGCACAGTAATATCATGGTCAGCAAACCACTTGCAAGTGGTTGTTGCACTGTGGCAGGTGCGAAAATCCTGCAGTCTTCCCCATTAGTGTGGTTTCAAAGAAAAAAAGATACCCAGAGTTTATCATTACATGTAAAATAAAAGTTTTTTTTTTTGATTTTGATGATTAGAGCATACAGCTCATGAAAGTATCTCCGACATTCTTCCGAGCAGATTCAGTCACTCTTAACACACCTCACACCACAGGAAAATCTGATAAAATAATCTTTAGAACAACCAAGATAATCGGGCCAAAATCAGCCTTGTGGTGTGTACCCAGCTTTAGGCTCCTTGTACTGTTACTTGTTTCCACCTTATCACTGTCCTTTGCTCTTGCTCCTTCTTGTGTTTGTCCTGCTAAATAGTTCTTTTGCTTTTGTGTAATTTCTTCTGTGTATGTTTCAGGGTCACTCCAACGTGAAGCTGCAGCTGGCTGCCACCTTCTGCATCTCTAACCTCATCTGGAATGAGGAGGACGGTGAGGAGCTCTTGATACATGGGTTCTGTGCAAGGGACAGTGGGAGACCATTTAAAGGAACACTCCACTTTTTTTTTTTTAAACTCCCCAAGAGTTAAACAGATGAGTTTTTCAGTTTTTTTTTAATCCATTCAGCCGATCTTCTGGTCTGGCGTTAGCACTTTTAGCATAGCTTAGTATAAATCACTGAATCTGATTAGACCGTTTGCATCTTGGATAGGAACTATACTTTCTTTCTGACGTAATAATCAAGGAACTTTGCTGCTGAACCATGGGTGCAGCAGGCGCAATGATATTAAGCAGCTCATGAAAATAGTCCCCAGTCAGCGTGACCAGCACTGAGCCACTAAGCTAACAGTAAAACAGCTGGGGACTATATTCAGGTGCTGCATAATATCATTGCGCCTCCTGCACCCATGGTTCGGCAGCAAAGTTCCTTGATTATTACACCAGAATGGGAGTATAGTTCCTATCCATATCAGCCTGGAAAATCGCAACTTTTCATTTTCTGTCGGTATTAGTACACAATGTAACTACAGAAGAGTCAAAATAGGAAAAATATCGAAAATCTTTGGTCATTTTTGAGCGAGATGCTTTTAGCTATGCTAAAAGTCCTAACGCCAGACCCGGAGATCAGCTGAATGGGTTCAAAAACTGTTAAACTCATCTGTTTATCTATAGGGAAGTTGAAAAATAAGCCTATTTTCAAAAAAAGTGGAGTGTTCCTTTAACTTATTTGTATCTGATAGGGATACTAGTTTTCCAGTTAAATAGGACTCTATGTGTATTGTCATAAATACAAGTTTGTATTTTTCCACTTCCTCTAGGTTCACAAGAGAGACAAGACAAGCTAAGGGAGATGGGCTTTGTTGATATCTTACACAAACTCACCCAGGCATCAGATCCCAACCTCTGTGACAGGTGATGGACAGACTGGCATTCATCTGTTGGTAGTCGTTTCATCTGTTGTTTGGTTTGTTGCCATAAAGTAATGATTTGACTGTTCATATCTTCCTCTTTCTCTCAGGGCAAAAACGGCGATGCAGCAGTATTTGGCATGACCTCGAAGGAAGGCGGGATACGGCCTCACTAACAATCTCTAGGAGGATCACATCTCCTGTGTTTTTGTTTTAGATATGAGTTTCGTTTTGCTCTTCCTTTTGTTTTGTTGCACAAGACACCTTTTGTTGTGGAGACCCTGAACAGCTTCGTAAATCAGAGACATGGTTGCCAGGGGCCCGCAGCACTTTTTGGGCTTTCAGCTACGTTGGCTTAATACATTTTCTGCTGAACTCTTGGAACTATTATTTTTTGTTTGTTTTTTGGACTTAATGTGAAGGAGAAAAAAAAGTTCCTCGACGTGTGTTGCAGCGCCACCTGGTGGATTGAGGCTTTGACGCTTTGGACTCCTTTTGGAGAAAGCTGAACCGACCTCTCAGTGCTACGCTTTTAGGAGCTTAGTCTCCTTATTTTGGTTTGCTGATTTACTATTGATATTATTATAACTATTATTATTTTAATTGGGACTTTGACACAAGGTTAGAAAAAAGACTGCTTGTTTTTGTTTTTTTTTTCTTTGTGGATACATACCTCGTAAATATATATAAATATAAATATATAAATATATTTTTTGGATTTTTAATTTCCCTTTCAGGTTGTTTTTCCCCTTTGTATTTTCCTCTCTGTAATATAGGCTGATGTGGGTATATCTGGAGAGGCAGCATGTTGGGTCATATACAAAGACATTTCGTCAAAACCATCCAACCCCGAATAGAAAAGTGAAAGTTTGTTTGCTCTTTCCACAGGATCTTTGTTTTTCTCAATTTCACTCCCTTTATCTTCACACGAATCGGTCCCCTCATAACTCCCTCTTTTTGAAGCTCTATAGTGAATGTTTCCACTCAAATATATGCAGGCCTCTGCCATGGAGCAGCCCAATGCTTTGTGTCTTTTTTCTGGTTCGGGAATGGCTTTTTAGCAACAGAAGAGCCTGGAGATGAGGCACATGCTTCAGAAGTTTCGGGCCTTGGTGCTCATGTTGGAAAAACAGAATCCTTCCTTGACCCTTTCTCCCTGAAAAATATTATATCTTCTATTGCAGAAAAAAACAAAATATACTGAATAACTTACTGGAGATGAAGTCCAGCAGTTATCGCATACTTTAGATTTGTTGGGCCTTGATGGTTACATTGGAAAAACGGGTTTGAATCCTGAAAAGTGAATTCAAAACATTTTGATCAATTAGTAGTGCACAGACTCAGGCTCGAAATGACGTCATTGGCGCAAAATGATGAAAGAAAGTGGAGATTAAAACCAAAAAATTAAAAAAAGAAAAGAAATTTTAACAATGAAGAAAACTAAAGTGAATATTTTGTTGATTTGAAATAATTTTATACAGTTACAGTTCAGGTCAAAAGTTTACATACATCTTGCAGAATCTGCAAAATGTTCATTAATTTACCAAAATAAGAGGGATCATACAAAATGCATGTTATTTTTTATTTAGTACTGACATAAGATATTTCACATAAAAGTATTTACAGAAGGTTCAAATGCTCACTGATGCTCCAGAAGGAAAAACAATGTAAACTTTTGAACAGAATAAAGATGTGTAAATTTTTCTTATTTTGTCTTAATATCATTTTTTTTTTTTTTTTTTTTTTTCATTTAGTACTGCCCTTCAAAAGCTACAGAAGATGCTTACATGTTTCCCAAAAAACAAAATGATCTTCAGATTCAAAATGTTTTCACCCCCATTTCAAAAATGCTGAGAAACCAAGGAATTTGTTTGACCTGAAGGACAGTAGGCAGTTTAACTGTTCAGGACAAAAAAAAAAAAGCTGTGGTTCGTTCAGGTAACAACACAGTATTAAGAATCAAGTGTGTGTGTGTGTGTGTGTGTGTGTGTGTGTGTGTAAACTTTTGAACAGGGTCATTTTTATAAATTCAACTAGTTACTCTTGTGTAATTGTAAACTTTGTTTATGTGAAGTATCTTTTTCAGGTCAGTACTAAATAAAAAATAACATGCATTTTTTATGATCCCTCTTATTTTGCAAAAATAACCATCACTTTGCAGATTCTGCAGGTGTATGTAAACTTGACTACAAAAAAGAAATAAATAAAATGTATATATAACGCAGAAGTAAGCCTATGGGCGAAACTCTTTGGGTAATGGGTAAAACTCTTTGCACTACAAACCAGTGTGTTCATAATTAAGATAATACATAAACATAATATGGTAAGACACACCTACTTGCTATATCAAGCAGCAAAACGAGTTGTTTTTTACAGCTAAAAATAGCTAGACACGGATGAGACTGGAAGCCAGACCCATAATATATTCAAATTGCCACGCAGGCTCTTTCGGCAAAAATAAGTTTCAAAGGGAAGATGAAATATGATATCAAAACTTTTCTGAAGACAGCCAGCTCCCTTCATATAGATTAAAAACTCCTGTCGCATTTTGACTTTAAAAGGTACAGTGCTCATGTTTATTCAATTAAATCAAAGCCTTTTGGAAAATCTATTTGTGGCGGTTAGTTTTGATATTGTGGCAGGCCAATGTATGGGAAACACTGTTTCCATATTTTAAAACTGCAGTCCGTAAGTTTTACCTCTTTGTCGCCATCTCTGTCTGAAAACCTCCAATTGCACTAAGTGCGGAATTATCTTCCATGCGTGGGTTGTGCTCCGGCACGGCTCCAGCGCGGATGAATCTAATGTTTTGGTAGCTGTCAGTCACCTCACCGTTGTGGATATTCACTGTACTTAGGAACCACAGATGATTAACAGATTCAAATATATGGGCCAAATAAGAATTTTCACCGGATATTGTCATCTAAGAGTAAGTAACAAGTCTAAAACGTTTGTTCTGACCAACTGAGGAAAAACGCTACAGGTGTTTAAATTTAACGATCGGTTATCTCATATCACATCAAACTAGCAAGGTATTATTACTGTTATACTGCTCTCAAATTGTTCATGTTAACAACATAAGCATTGCATAACTACGTGTAATGTATTGTGTAGCGTTTCTGTTTCTGTACAGTCTAATCTCTGATTGACATAAAATTCGAATTTCATAGCAAGAAATTTTTTTAGCCGAAAAAGCTTATCATTCTTCCTTAGGACCGGTGTTCTCTTTAAAATACAAAACTTGTGTAATCCCATGTGGAGTAATCTATCGCTTGTGTTTCAAAAACACAAACTTTTTGGATTACAATCCGCAACCAAAAAAATAAGTTGAATTATTTCAGCCGCTGTGAGAAAAGGCTATAAACTATCTGGCACCTGCAGCATTCTGACATCTGATAAAGCTACTAGCCGGGACGCCTTCTTTATGTTTGCAGACGTGACGTAATGACACAGTGGCATGCTTGAATTTCCCGCGAAAACCTACCCCTACCACTCAATTTAAAAAAACATTATTATAAACTATGTGAATCTGGCTAAAGTAAGGCAATAGTTTTGAACACTGGCTGGTTATGTACTTGCTCAGAAATTTATTTTGTATAATTTTTAACCAAAAAAGTTACGGACTGCTGCTTTAAATCAACCAAATATATTTTGTGAATTCTTTTGATAAAGCAGTTTTAAAAAAGAAACACAAGTCTTTATTCTTATAAAACATCATCTTTTGTTTTATTATCCTGGTAAGTGTCTCTCATAAAGCTCATTACAGTTAATAAAATACATCTGGACCCCTGTTTGCCTTGGGTCGTGCAGCCCAACCCCTCCCCCCATATATGCAGGCACATTCCTCATGCAAATTAAATGGACATGCAGGAAACCCCAGACCCCAAAGTCCATCAAAGTTCCTACTATCCATATTCGTACCCCCTGACCTAGGTAAAGAAAATAGAAACCAAAGTATTCTATTGTGTTATAAACAACGTGCCCCTTTCCTATTGAAGCAAGTACACGTTAGTCAGGATGGACAGATGGCACACATGCCATTTGTCCTCAGCAAACTGATAAAACGAGATGATATCAATCTGGTTCCAAGAGATGTGCCAAATTATATGGCAACTAGTGAAAGTGATGCTGGCTGCTCAGTATTAGCCAGTCTCTTGCTGGTCATCAATATCAGAGATGCTGAGGTGATCTTCGTTACAGAAATCCATAATCACACGGTGGTGAGAAACTAATTCAGTCTGAGGTGTTTCTGCTTCCGTGCTCACCAGCTGCAAGAATCATCTGCGAGGTTCCTCATTCTTATCAGGATAGCAGATAAATACATAGATCAAATCATTAAATAAATAGATCAGTGAAATAAAAGTGCAGTGCTCTCTATTGTGAAACGACCAACAGCTTAAGTATTATGAATGCTGAAATATGGGGAGCGCTATAGGATTTTTCGTTTATACTTAATGAGAAGGCACGCTGGCAGGATGGCTAAAGCTGTGTATATGTGTTTATTTCAGTTGTAGATATGCTAACTCTGGCTGTTCATTAGGTGTCATGCCCAGCATATGGCATGCTGACCAATAGTCTGACTGCTAAATATGATTACTGTTTCACGTTACAATGATGTAGTTTGAGCATTTGGATACAAGTATGGTATTCGGATGATTGTCTTGAGTATGCCTGTTATGGCTCCTTTTAAATGTATAAACTTGGGCAACAGAATATGACTTATTAGGCTACTACAAGCTATAAGCAGGTGTTGCAAAAGTTAATTTTGGAATTTAATAAATTATAATTTTCAATATTTCATAATTTTCATAATTTCATACACCTTGCAGAATCTGCAAAATGTTAATTATTTTACCAAAATGCGAGGAATCATACAAAATGCATTTTTTATTTAGTACTGACCTGAATAAGATATTTCACAAAATTACCCTTTTTTGGGTAGTTGTTCAGGTCCTACAAAAACAGCGTTTTTGTATATTTGAACCCTTTCCAACAATGATTGTATGATTTTGAGATCCATCTTTTCACACTGAGGACAACTGAAGGACTCATATGCAACTATTACAGAAGTTTCAAACGCTCACTGATGCAACAGAAGTCAGTGTGAAGCATTAAAAGCAAATTATTATTATTATTATTTTATCTTTTGGGAAACATGTATCCTCTGTAGCTTCTGAAGGGTAGTGCTAAATAAAAAAAAAAAGATAAGAAAAATAAGAAAAATGTACACATCCTCATTCCGTTCAAATGTGTACACCCCTGGTTCTTAATTAGGGCTGTGCTGATAAACAATATCATATTGAATCGCGATAAAATATATGTCGATAGCGATAATAAGCTCTAGGCATTTTTACTCTATATGGATTAATATAAGAGCCAATCACACAACAGAAATATGCGACAGCAGCCAATCAGCGTGCAGGTTTTAATGTTCACGTCAAAGAACAAAGTCAATTTCCTATGGCACTGCAAAGCAAACTCAACACATGGATGAAAAAGAGTGGAAGCAGCGATGAGAGTGAAACTAACCTCGAGTTATTATCCAAAAATGATGAAATTGTGGACAAAAAAGGGAAGCACGAATTCAGTTATATGGAAGTGGTTTGGCTATTTGAAAAGCAACGAGGCGCAGATTAAAACAATCTGTAAAATATGGAGTAACCACATTATGTGCGCTGGCTAGAAATTTTATATTTTTATGTTATAGTTTTATTTTGCACAGAAAAAAAATGTTTTACAAATTGTGATGAATAGAAGTTGAATATATTTATTTACATTTTGCACATTTAATCTACCTCTTAAAGCCAGACACTGCTGACAGTCTAGTCTTCCTGACAAAAAAAATGTAAAGTTTGAAAAATTGTGTGCAATTTTTAGTTGCATAGTTTCTAGATGCTATTTACATTTTGCACATTTAAGCTGCCTCTTAAAGCCAGCTGATGTAGACAGACTTGTCTTTCTAGAAAAGAAAAAACTGTAATTGTGTTACTTACAAATTATGTTTACAACAGTTTTATGTTTACATTTTGCACATTTACTCTCATTTACCTTCTTTTGTCACAGCTTTTAGTTTTTAATTTATTTTAGTAATGTGTAGCTGTTTTTGTTAATAAACTATTCTTGAAAATGAAATTAATGAACCCTCAAATTTTTTGTGGCTTCAGTCATAGTTGGGATACTCTTTTAAAGCTGGCAGCAGTAACAGTTTAAATATCGAAATATATATTGTTATCGATCAATATGGGAAAAAAAATTATCGAGATTAAATTTTTTTATTTAAATTTTAATTTTTTTTAAATCACCCAGCCCTACTATTAATGCATTGTTTTCCTTCTGAAGCATCACTGAGCATTTTAACCTTTTGTAATAGTTGCATATGAGTCCCTCAGTTGTCCCCAGGGCAGTGTTGCCAAGTCAGAATTGGGCTACTTTCATACTATTGACGTGGGTTGTTTTTTATCTCCGTGGGTTGAAGCAACCCCAATAATGTAATATTTAGACCCTGGAATGCTAAATTTACCAGAAGAACCCCACTACAAAATGTGTATTTAATCCCCTCGAAACACGATTGGGCTACTTTTGGGCTAGTTTTGAGCAGCAATCGGGCGGGTTTTGTTGTGAAAACCTGGCAACCCTGCCTTAGAGTGAAAAGATGGATCTAAAAAATCATAGTCATTGTTGGAAAGGGTTTAAATACACAAAAATTTTGAAAAACCAAAGAATTTGTGGGACCTGACAAATTTTTCTGAAGAACAGCAGAAAGTTTAACTTTTCAGGACAAACAAGGGACTCATGAACAACTTAAAAAAAAAAAAAAAAAAACAAGCAAACAAAAAAACCCAGCTGTGGATCATTCAGGAAACAACACAGTATTAAAGAATCAAGTGTATGTAAACTTTTAAATGGGGTAATTTTTTATAAATTCAAGTATTATTTTCTCTTGTGGACCTATATGTTAACGTATTTTATGTGAAATATGTTATTCAGGTCAGTACAAAATAAAAAATAACATGCATTTTGTATAATAAAAATAACATTTTGCAGATTCTACAAGGTGTATGTCAACTTTTGACCTCAACTGTATGTATGTGTGTGCAAGCAAAGTGTTACACTTTCAGCTTCCTCTAAATCACATTTGTTTTGACTGAATATAATGAAGACATCTGTAATCTCACTGAAATTGATCATTTTTTCAGAAGTGGAGGACAGGCTTTTCCCAAGGCCTCCTTTCTGACTAAATATGCAACTCATGATTCTGGCTAGTGAATGTGCTAAGTGGCCTGGGACAGTCTGGATGTAACAAATAAAGTACTGTGGATAATGTACTGTGACAGCTTATTCATTTATCAATTCTGGTAATTCATATATGAACTCAATTCACAAGGTGGGTAATTAGTAGAGTAAAAACATTGTTTTGGTAATACAGAGATAAGAAACACCACCTGACGACTCCTGTATTCTGTGCATGATTAGTGCACAGCCATGCAAGTTAATCAGTGCACTTTCATTTGTTATAATAAATTCCCATAGCAAGGTGCGACAGCGGGATCTTCGCAGTTCTGGTCACCATACTTTATGTTGACTATGATGACCCTATAATGCCTTTAGAAGAGGAGCTTCATCATGAAGTTGTGCTCAGAGCAGAGTGACTGGCTGGTGTCAGGTACTGAGGTGCTCCCCAGTGAATACCACAGTGGCTCTGTTCCAAATTTTAGTAAGCTGCCTACAATCTAAAGTAGGATTTTAGCCAATAAAGAACCTCATAATTTACTGAATTTAAGCAGTATTCATGGGTAGCAATTCTCCTTGCTGAAAAACAGCTTGTCTCTAAGCCTGACCAATTGTCTAAGCGGGACAATTACTAAAAACACAAAGCACAAGATATGTGTTCACAGTTGATTCCAATAGAGTCTGATACAATATTAGACTAAACATATTAATTCAAAATTAGATGGAACTGTTCCTATCAATTATTTTCTTTCTTAAAAAGTTCTGTTAGCGTTAGCTTACCAGCATGTTAAAATGAGACACGATGGAATCTACTGTGAATAAATGTGCATTCTTGCTGTGTACATTTAACTGTATGAAATGAACCTTTTCACTTTAAATTGATTTTTACCTTTTATGGGAATTTTTCTAACCTAATTTAATGTATTCATTATCTTTTGTGTCAAACTCTTACATTTAACCAATACATTTAAATAGTAATATGCAGTTACCAATCAAATGAAATCAGTATCAACAAAATTTGTGTTTGCAGTGCAGAGGTGGCATAGAATCTGCATCTGAAGTGGCATTTAGATGCATTCACATTGACTGGACACGAATGCCTTTAACCTGTAGTTACAAATACATCAATAATGCAAATAATACAAAAACAGGAGTTTGTGTCTAAAATGTAAGGCTATGCTTACACTTTTCATGTTAAAATGCATAACTTTTGCTACGGTTACACCTGTCGTTTACACTACCTAAGTCAATTAATAATAGCTTCTTGTTTATTGGACTGTTTTATACAATCAATATCACATTTGCAATTGCACTGATATTTGGAGAAAAAACTGTACTCTGTGTATAATATTAACTATATCAGATAATATAAATAAAAAGATATAAAAGTCATACAGGTGCATATTTGCCCCCTTATTTTGAATTTTGGGGTAATTCTAAATGTATTTAACAGACTAAATCATGCAAGTTAGGGTTGGGGGTTGTTTTTTGTTTGGTTTTTGCAATATATGTTCAACAATTATAATATTTTTGTAGGGTTATATTGCATACCCCAGTGTGAACGCAGCATTAGTCTCTTGTGTGTTTTCGTTTTATGTAACAAGTGGGAATCTCCTGATCCATGTGATGCATACATATGATGGTAACATAGATTTTAGCCAAAATGAGCTATCTTTTAAGACAGCATCATTGTAGCTGTCTACTATTTGAAAAAGATGTCAGTACCATGCCTATGATGCCCAAATATGCTGTATGTAAATAGGTAGCTCACTAGGGTTTGAAAACAGAGCCACAAGCGGTCATCCTGAAGGAACAGCAAACAGTTTTGTCTGTCATTCAGAATGTTGGGGTAATTGCAGTCGGCCCAGGTCACCACTCCCATATTTGCTAAGTCAACTAGTTGTAGTATTCATCTTTCAGTCTTTCACAGTGGCGGTCCCTCTTCATCTATGAAGCTGATATGCTCTGTAGAAGGCCTCCCTCCTGCTGCCCATTCTTGCATCTCAAACTCTAACTGCGGAGGTCCCGGCCTGGGGTTCTGCGAGGACCGTGAAGCGCCAAAAGAGGCTTGGGTTTCTGGCAGGGAGTCCAGGGAGCAGGGTAAGGGTGGGGAGATGTGCGGGCAAGAAGGAGGGGTGCATGACCGTGCCTGGACCCGAGGGGCAGTGGCAGTGGAGGAAGGGGACGAGGGAAACAGACTGATCCCCAGCCTGTGGTCACCAGGGGAGTTATTGATCGATGGTGGTGCAGAGCAATGAGAGGGTGGTGGAGGTGGGGTGTCCTGTGAGGGGGGTCGAGGTAGCAAACCTCTGCTGTGACTGGCAGGTCGGTGAGGACCCTGGCAGGGAGAGCAGGAAGTCGACTGGGAGCGGAAAGTAGGGAGCGAGAAGGAAAAGGTTAGAGATGGGGATGGGGGTTGGCTGGCTTGTGGAGGCTGGGCTGGAGCTGCCTGGGTGCCTTCCCCCTCCATTTGGGCTGTCACTGGAGAAAGAAGGACTGGCAAGGAAGGTCCCCTCGAACAGCCTGCCTGAGCCTGTGCTTGGAGTCTCAGCGGTGGGCTGGTGGGTATGAGACAGCTGGGCAAGCCAATGCTCCCAGTATCTGCACTGTCCAATAGGGAGCAAGTAGGTCTGAGCGGTGCAGACGATGGGGCTGTGGGTGAAGGAGCTGGTGGTGTGGATATTGTTGGACCGCTGCTACTGTTGGGAGACGGAGGCATTGTTGGACTGAGGGTTGTCAGTGGAGGTTGAGATCCAATCACAAGCAAGGGCCGTAGGAGACGTGTAATTTCCTGTAGCTCTTTGCTCAGCTGAGAGACTTGCTGGGATAGACTAGTCATCTGTGAAGGAGATCAACAGAATGGAAGTTATGGAATATATAGTTCTGGCTGGATGTTCTACATTTGAAACTATTCACATTAAAGGGGACAAATCGAATGTAAGATGTAAGTCGTAGCAGTGTGTAGACACAACCACCCTACAATGGTAAAATGACGTTTTGATTTTCTGAGCAGTATGACATCAAATTGCTCAAGCCCCACCCACATCTACTGACAGACTGTCCCGTATTAGCATATTTTGCTTAAAAGTGAACAAAAGAGTCATCATTTTCTCCTGACATTAGAGCCACTGAAGACATAGTGAATTAGTTTTGTTTTTGATGGTAATGCACCACCGAATACACCTAAATTAATTTATGTCTGCGCAAATCATTTTACAAATTTAATTTACAAAGGCCGGTTTTGCAAAAAAGTTACAACTCAAGGATGGATCAATACCCGCTGTTTATGATCCAGCTGCACCTCCAGAAGAAGTAAGTCTCACATTTTAAATTTGTTATGATTATTTGCAAATCATCTTTACGCTCTGGTAAGCAGAGCATATTAAAAAAGACATGCACTGAAACGGGTAGCTGTGAACAGAGCTGTTTTTGACAAGGTAAAAGGGTTGTTGTTTTACACAACCACTGAGGAATTTTAACCAAAGTACGTTACAGACATTTCATTTCAAGACCCTAAAACTTTTTACCAACTTGTGGAAAATGGGCATCCGATGTCCCCTTTAAACAATGTCCCTGGTAACTATTTCCTTATAGCTGTAGTGGCTACATGTCTCTCAAATGTGACTCCGCTGTCACAAAATTAAGTCCTTTTAAAGGTATAAAGAGCTTTGAACGTGGCATTCGGGTCTTGATTAGTCTCTCTAAATTTAGTTTTCCATGTTGGCCAGCTGACTGTATATTATCCTGTACTTACTGAACAAAGATGTCTTTTATGATAGTGCTGTAGTGCAGTCTTTTTACAAAAATCAATAAGCCACTTGTCCCACACCCTTTAAAAGTGGTAAAATCAATGTAATGCACGGCCTCTAGTGGCTTATTGTTTTTTTTAGAGCCTGATCTACTTTTCAGACATCTACACTGATATAAAAGGATTTTATAACCTGAATGTAGTGTAGTGTTGTAGCACTCAAGAGTTTGTACAAGTCTAAGACCATATGTGACCCTGGACCACAAAATCAGTCTTAAATAGCACTGGTAGATTTGTAGCAATAGTCAAAAATACATTGTATGGGTAAAAATTATCGATCTTTCTTTTATGCCAAAAACATTTAGGATATTAAGTAAATATCCATGAAGACATTTTGTAAATTTCCTGCCGTAAAATCTTTAAAAGGTAAGTTTTGATTTGTAATATGCATAGCTAAGAACTTAATTTAGACAACTTTAAAGGCGATTTTCTCAATATTTATTTTTTTTTGCCCTCAGATTTCAGATTTTTAAATAGTTGAATCTCAACCAAATATTGTCCTATCCTAACAAACCATACATCGATAGAACATATAGATGTATCAATCTCAATTTCAAAAAATTGACCCTTATTGTCTAGTTTTGCTGTCCAGGGTCACATATTTCTGTGGTCTTCCCTGCTCAGTATCCAGCATATGCTGGTTAGGTATGTTTTGAAGCATGGCAGCTGGTTTAAGTTGGTCTTAGTTGGTCATGAGCTGGTCCTCATAACCAGCTTATACCAGCTGTCATGCATTAAAACATACCTAACCAGCACATGCTGGTTTTTTTTTTTCAACAGGGTTGGTTTTGTCATGGACAGAGCCGATCCTGGCCTCCCTGGGGCCCTAAGCAAAATTCTGCTAAAGGGCCCTTCTACCTAAGCCATGAGCCATGTAAAGAATAAGTGGAACAATGCAGAATGAAATGTAGAAGTATTTATTGAAAAGAATATTTTTAATCAAGTTGAATTTTAATATTAATATTATATTAAGTTGTATATTAAAGTGAATATTATCATTATTTTACAGAAAATAAGCAGAAAACTAACTGCACAGTTACTTGCAAAAATCACTCTTATTATCAAGACATTATAAACAGTGACAACTAAATTCCTGATATCATATAAATGCATCTCCTGTTAAAGAATAACCTGGTTTATCCATGTAGAGCAATTCTTCATAGTGTACTTAATGGTGATGAATGTACATCCATGACCAGTCAGTATAACCAGCTAATCAACATTTTAAAATCAATAAATCAAAAGTCAATTCATTGCTTTCATATCACATTTTAACCTTGATTGAGAGTGTGAGACTAAAAAAAAATATATATTGTCTTGTTTGTTTTAAACTTCAGGCTATTCGAGCGCTATTAATACTGGTCCCCAGTCAGATAGCCTACTGCTGCTGGAAAGAGAGCATTATGTTTTGTGCACGGCTGCACGCGCATAAACGCAAGACACGGTCACGCGGTTATCCGAATGGCAATTTAGAAAACACAGTTGTCTGATTGCTTTTCTCGCATTTCACTCTCATGGTGTTTTTTTCTTTTTTTCTTTTTTTCTTCCGTTTTTCATGTCCGGATGGATAATTCCGCTTCATATTGTCATCAAACTTATGTACACGGTAAGGTGTAAACATTGACCGGTGAGCTGACAGGGAGGCGGGGGCAGGGCCTTGCATAATTTGCTGGGCCCTACGCACCTTGCGTAGTGAGCGTATAGGGCAGATCGGTACTGGTCATGGACTAGGGAGCATTTGGACTTAACCCAGACTCAAGACTATTCCAGTTCCAAGGACTAAAGCTCTGTCCACAGTGTTGTAGTACTTGAGACCAGAATTGATCTGGAGGTTTGCGTCATACTGATGTGAAACCAGGGGAAGCATGTTTACATTTATGTTGAATACAATATGATTTATTTTGATTTAATGTGTTTGTTTCATTTACCTCCTCACTCAGTTTGGTGATGCTCTGCTTGGTTTCCAGCTGCTCCTGGTTCACTGCACACAAATGCACACAAAACAAGATAAGTTTGTTGTAGAGAGTGTTAAACGTATTTGTGCCTCGGACTACAAAACCAGTCGTAAGTAGCACAGGTATATTTGTAGCAAGAGCCAACAATACATTGTATGGGTCAAAATTCTGTTTTTTTTATGCCAAAAATCATTAGGATATTAAGTAAAGATCATGTTCCATGAAGATATTTTGTACATTTCCTACCATAAATACATCAAAACTTCATTTTTGGTTAGTAATATGCATTGCTTAAAACGTCATTTGGACAATTTCGATTTTTTTGCAACCTCAGATTCCAGATTTTCAAATCTCTGCCAAATACTGTCCTTTCCTAACGAACTATACATCAACTGAAAGCTTATTTATTTAAAAAAATTGACCCTTATGACTGGTTTTGTGGTCCATGGTCACATTTAACACAGCTAACACAGAGAGGAAGTATTGGATAGATCAAGAAAAGAAATTTACTGTGACAGAGTCAGACTGTTACCTGACTGTCTGATGCATATTGCACACAAAACTTATAAGAGCTGCAATCTGATTGGCCAGCTTTAATTTCTCTGAGTCACAGTACACTGGAAATTAAAGCTGCATTAGTGAAGTTTCCAACCTGTTACGATGAATGATTGAGAGGAATGATTAATAAATGGATTTGCTAAGGTATGTAAAGTTCAAGGTCTGTGACATCAAGTCTTATCCTCAAAGAGTTTGATTGAGACATTTGGTGGGACAAATATCCCTGGGCAGCAAAGTATTCTGTTTTGCTTTGAGGTTCATATCCAATTTCAGATGTACCGTCCCTAAATGTCACGTTAACAAAATTGTTGGCAGATTTACATATTAGTCAGATGGTCTCTTCCTGTCTAAGTGGGAGGTTCTTGGACAGAATAAGCTGCAGAATAATTCTGACTGTGCAAGACAGTCTATTTTTGAAAAATCTCACTTCATAATATCTCCTTTCAGAAATCACATTCTATCTTGTTGTTGTGTTTGTACCTGGGGAAGGGGATGGAGGACCGCTCTGAGGTAGGGTGGGACCGAACTCAAACCTTTGTGTTGAGCTGGAATTGCTTTCTGTCTCGATGCCATCCACAAACCTGCAAAATGTTGTTAATGCACATAAATAACTTCATATTGATTTCTGAAGGATCATGTGATACTGAACACTGGAATAATGGCTGCTAAAAATTCAGCTTTGTCATCCCAGGAATAAATTCTTTCTTAAAATATATTAAAATATAAAACAGTTATTTTATATTGTAATAATACTTTACAATATTACTGTCTTTATTGTATTTATTTTTCATCAAATAAATTAAGCTTTGATGAGCATAAGAGATATCTTCCAACAACAAAAATCTTTTGACTGCCAATGTAATATAAAAATGCCTAGATAGTAGTGGATTCTTTAATTGTTTGCTCATTAAATTCAAGCTTTAGATAAGCCTTGATTTCTTAGAGTAAAAATTGAAGAGCCCATCACTAGAGCAAGCAGCAATTCCACCCAAAATTGGTTGTCATGGTAGCTGGATACTTTTTCTAAATTATGAATCTGTAAAGTTCTCCTGAGAGCCACCAGAGGGCTACACCTCTTTGAGGAAGTGATGTGCGATGTGTCTGTGTACCTGGGGCTGAGTTCTGGAGGAGCACTGCTGAAACTGACCACAGGGATCTGGAGGGTTGCAGGTCTTGTGTGGTCTGACGGAGGGCGGAAGGGGCGAGGGGGGAGGAGAGGCGATCGCAGGGGGGAGCTGAGGCCCCGGGTCAGGCGAAGGGGAGAACGTGGGGCCCTTGAGACTGAGTGCTGCTCTTCATCATTCTCCTCGTCCTCACGGATAGCAGGAAGTTTCTTTACCAGGCCGCCATTGCTTTCCCAGTCCAGCTGAGAGAAACAGAGCAGATTTAGCTGTTTTTGTCTGTATGAAACAGTAGATATGTGCCTTTGACCAGCAGACATGCATTTAAGTGGTATAATTAGAGCTTGTGTCATAATATTTTACTACAGTACTTTCAAAGTAACACTGTACTTCTTAACCATTCAATTTGTTTTTTATTTTTCACCTCGTCCCTTATAAAGTATTAATTCACTTCCAGAATAAAAATTTCCTCATAGTTTACTCACCCCCATATCATCTAAGATGTTCACGTCTTTCTTTCTTCAGTCAAAAAAAAAAAAAAAGTTTTTGAGGAAAACATTCCAGGGTTTTTCTCCATGTAGTTGACTTCAATAATGACATGAACATCTTGGATGACATGGGGGTGAGTACACTATTAGGAAATTGATGAGCTAATCCTTTAAATGTTTTAATTCTTATTCTATTTTTGAGATCTACTGTATATCTTGGATATTTTTTTAAATATATATATTTATTTATTTATTTTACACATCTCTTTGGAAAACTTCATTCTGATGTGATCTAATATCTCTCTTTCATGGCACATAAAAAATAATAATATTTCATGTTTATGTACTGATTTTTTTATCTGTTTATTCTTGCAAAATAAACCCCAAAACCCTTCACGGACAGTGCCTTCTGCATTTTGATAAAGATTAATGTAAGTAATCAAATGTAGTTTATATTTATACTTAGTGCTGTCAATCTATTAAAAAATCTGTAATTAATCACGATTAATTGCATATCAGTAAAATATATTTATATTGTCATAATTTCTGCATTTCCAACATTAAATCTCCAAATTAATGTACAAACAACATAAATATGTGTTTAATAGCATATTTTTACTAAGTAGCCTATTATTAATGAAGGCAAGTTTTAATTATACCAATACTGCTACAGATGTCTTTATTAAATGCATTTTTATCTCAATTTTAAGCATTAGTTATAGCCATGGGTGAGACTTCCACTATCCACCTTTTCTTCCTATAAGAGCGGGTGCAGTCATTTGTAAATTTTATGGGTCTGGATTCCGGCCTCGTGCGCGTCTGTCTATTTTTAGTTGTAATAAACAGTTGTTTTGCTGCTTGATATTGCAAATTTGTGTTTTAACATATTATTTTAACCGTTTTACCATTTTCCGCATACTATTATTCTTCACATTATTTCCCCATAGCGGATAATGAACCGGAAGTCTCACCCATAGGCTTACATCCACGTTGAGGAAAAAAGTAGAC
This sequence comes from Cirrhinus molitorella, assembly GCA_033026305.1. NCBI lineage: Eukaryota > Metazoa > Chordata > Actinopteri > Cypriniformes > Cyprinidae > Cirrhinus > Cirrhinus molitorella. The sequence goes on along the minus strand of CM065122.1, from coordinate 20,744,773 downwards.
AGGGACAGTATTTTCTAAAGGATCATGTGACACTGAAGACTGGAGTAATGATTCTTAAAATAGATTGAAATAAATTACATTTTATAATATATTAAATAAAAAAGTATTTTTTAAATTGAAACAATATTTCACAATATTGCTGTATTTTTGTTCAAATACAAAGAGATTTCTTTCAAAAACATGAACGTTAGTGTATATATGCTTATTACAGTCTGCGCAAAATATTCACATTCAGATCAGCAACAATTTGACTGCATTCTCACCTGCATTATTTGCAATGCAAATTGTGATCTTGCATCTATTTAGCCATCTATAATCACTTTCCACTGCCATGAAACTGTAGAATTGTGTTGAACTTAGGGTTACCTCCAACATTAATTCTACTGCTATTCTACTGCTGCTCTTCAAGCACTAGTACTTCCATCTATAAATGCATATCTAGTTATTAAAAAACAATTTATATGTCTAAAACCATTCTCGGTCTTTAATAGCAAGTAATTCTGAAAATGATTTTCAAATAGGTAGTAAAGAGTCACGACCAGTGCGTGGCAGACTAACACAGCCTGTTGATTTTTCCTGCTTCTCTATAGTGTTTCTCCACCTCAACTCTCTGCATATTTTCCATTGTACTAGATTAAGCGACCTCAATTGGTTTTCTCCAACCAAAACATTCTTCTTTGTAGAAGCTGAAATTGATTTCGATTTTTTCACTGTTAACTCTCAGCACTGCATGTTCTTAGAATGTCATAAAAAGAATGGCTGCAAGCGGCGTTATCCTGCGGCACCACAGAAGAGGTTGCAGAGAGGAGAGGCGGCACTGTTTATTTTTGTTTTGTCAAAACACATAAAAGACTGTGTCAATCACCATCCGTCGCTATAGGGTGGCAACACACACAGCCTGCATCCGCAACAAACTCTATCACATAGCCAGAAAGGAAAGACATTGAAAAATAATAAAATTTGAGCAAATCTTAATTAACATCTCTTCCCCATCCCTTCATTTGTTCTCCCCTATTCAATTTGACTGAAATCTCTCCATCTTTATCTGCAACCCCCCTCCCGTTCTCCGCACCCTGCCTCTCTCTTTCTTCACATCTTGTTTTTTTCCCTCGTTCCTCTCATGATCTCCACCCCCACGCTCCGTCTGCAGTCCCACACCCCACCTAAAGCAGAATTTATTTTTAGCCATCTCCTTCCAATCTTAGTAACACAGACCCCAGTGGCACGAGCGGAGCGTGTGTGTATGTGTAAGATGCTTAAATTGGTGCTTCTACAGAAGTTTCCACTTTCTTTCCCTCCTCTCCTGCAGAAAGCAAGGGAGAACGAGGTGTTTATTCAGGCATTTCCATGTCCCTCGAGTCGCCAAATTCAGTCAATCACAGTTGAGTATAACAAGAAAGAGAGGAAGGAATGCATTACCTTTTTCCTCCAAAGCCCTAGTGCACAAACACACACACACACACAGACAAACAGCAATAGGGATACATTTTCTAAAGAAAATAAAATGCTTGCATATGCGCAAGTCACTGTTAAGATGCTAAGCTATTGTTGCTGGTTGCTGGGCATTTCTATGCGGTTGCTATGGTGTTTTGAGAGCGCATTGCTATACAGCCGATAGGGTGTTCTTGGTGGTCTAGGTCAAACAAATCCCTCGTATATCCGATTGAAAACCTCTCATTCAATCTGAGGAACAGTATCTTGTATATATTTACACATTACATGTACCTGCCACTCCACCAACCATCGTTCCTTCCCTTACTTTATCTCTCTCTTTCTCTCCTCAAACACAGTGCTGTCTTCCTCCAGCTGGAGTGAAAGCTGCATGTGACACCTTGCAGAAGCAGCACTGCAGGAAAAAGTGAAAAGGGGTAAAAAAAAAAATAGGCACCTCACTCCTTCCCGCGCCTCTCGCTCCAGTGCTATTTTTATCTTACAGGATCCAATCTTAGCTCGAGGCGCGGGGGACCCAGCCAGCACGGAGTCCCCGCCTTCCCTCTGTGCTATTCTTAGTATCGGCACACACTCCAAACCGCAGCCTGCTGCTATTCCTGTCCTTGCAAGTTACACTCAAGGCTGGGAGATTGTGTGTGTGTTTGTGTGTAAGAGAGGGGTCTCGTGCACAGGCACACATGTGCATTCTGAAGATGAGGAGGGGGAGGCTTTATCTAAGTCGGGGAAAGGAGACGGACTTCGGGAATGTGCAGGAAGAAAGGAAAGATGCCAAAGACAGCAGATGGGGATCCATTTTGTATTCCGCTGGTTGTGGATGTGAGCAATGCAGCATTACACACACATACCTCCAGTCTGTAGGTCACAGCTCATGAATTCATTGAGTAACTTGGAACTCTACATGCACAAATTCACTAGGGACAACTGGGTGTGCAGTAGAGGGTTATAGATTTACATTTCTTGCATTTTTATTCATCTTTTTAAAAAAATTGACTGTTCACGCCAGTCCGGATGTTCGCACAAAAAGCATAAATACAACCGTTACCCGTTCCTCATCTGCTTTTTACTGTCATTTAGAAAACAATATTTTAGGCCTGTGACCAAAAACATGTACCTTATTGGTGGTTTTCTTGCTTGTGGAAGCCCCTGACTGCCACTGAATAAAAAATAAAACAGGTTATTGTGATTTTTTTTTATCTCATAATTCTTTTTTTTTGTCAGAATTGCATGATACAAACTCGGAATTCTGACTTTTTTTTCAGAACTGAAAGATATAAACTCGCAATTGTGAGTTATAAAGCCAAAATTGCGTGATACAAACTTGTAATTGCAAGTTGTAAAGTCAAAATAGCAAGATGCAAACTCACAACACTGACTTTTTTTCTCAGAATTGCATGATATAAACTCACAATTTCAAGAAGTCAGAATTGCAATGTAAAAAAAAAATTTTTTATAGTTTATATCTCCAAATTCTGAAACTGTGACTTTGTCTCACAAATGCGAGTTTGTATATTGCAATTCTCTCTTTTTTCTTGCAATTCTGACTTTTTTTTCCTCAAAATTGAGATATAAACTCCCAATTGTGAGTTATAAAGCCAGAATTGCATGATCCAAACTTGTAATTGCAAGTTACTAAGTCAGAATAGCAAGATATAAACACACAATTCAGACTTTTTTTTCTCAGAATTGCGTGATATAAACTCACTATTGCAAAAAATAAAGTCAGAATTGCAACTTAAAAACTAGCAAATTTTGACTTTTTCTCACAAATGTGAGCTTTTATATTGCAATTCTGACTCTTTTTTTGCAATAGTGAGTTTATATCTAATAATTCTGACTTTTTCCTTTCAATTCTGACTTTTTTTTCTCAGAATTGTGATAGAAACTCCCAAATGGGAGTTATAAAGCCAAAACTGCATTATACAAACTTGTAATTGCAAGTTATAAAGTCAAAATAGCAAGATGCAAACTCACAACACTGACTTTTTTTCTTAGAATTGCATGATATAAACTCACAATTTCAAGAAGTAAAGTCAGAATTGCGAGGTAAAAACACAAATTCTGACTTTATCTTGCAATTTCAAGTTTAAATCTCACAATTGTGACTTTTTTCTCACTAATGCGAGTTTGTATATTGCAATTCTGACTTTTTTCTCCCCCTCAGAACTGAGATATAAACTCCCAATTGCGAGTTATAAAGCCAGAATTGCAGGATACAAACTTGTAATTGCAAGTTATACAATCAAAATAGCTAGATATAAACTCACAATTCTGATTTTTTTTTCTCAGAATTGCGTGATATAAACTCATAATTGCAAGAAATAAAGTCAGAACTGCAAAGTAAAATCTCGCCATTCTGACTTTTTTTCTCGCAAATGTGAGCTTGTACCTCGCAATCCTGACTTTTCTTGATATAAACTTGCGAGTTACAAAGTACAAAAAAAAGTTACAAAAAAGACTATGTTCTCAGAATTCTGACTTAACGTGCTTTTGCATGAAAAAAGAATTGTGAGTTTGTATCACTAAAACTAATCTAAATGCAAACTAAATTGCGACTTTATTTCTCATAATTCTGAGTTTATATCACGCAATTCTGAGGAAAAAAAGGCAGAATTGCAAGATAAAAAATGTTATTTTTTAATTCAGTGGCAGAAGCGAATGCATAATGAGTTATATTTAAAAAAAAGCAGCAGTATTTAATTCTATGAGCAGAATCCTAAACATAAGCAGGTGCAGTCTGACTGACACATTTTGGTATGCTTTGAACAAAGTGCTTTTAAGAGCTTTGTTAACATCATTCTGTAAAAGCAGAGCAAAAATAACAAATGAAATCCTTTTTATATTTTTTTCCGCCTCTTGATATGCAATGGGATTGTGTGAGAAAAGCACTTTTTAAATTTAAATAATTATTAATAGGATTTTTTTTTAAAGTGTAAATGGAGACATGCGGTTTATCTGAGCAATGCCATCTAAATTAAAGGAATAGTTCACTCTAAAATTAAATTTCTGTCATCACCTTCATGTTGCTCCAAACCTGTATGACTTTTTTTCTGCAGAATTGTGGTTGCTATTGTTTTCATTGTATAAACATATATTCCGTAGGCTGGAGAAAATAACAGAAAGTAAATTTTTGGGTGAACTGTCCAAAACCTGTATGTATGTACTATATGTACACTATGGGTAACATGTTTCTATGTTTATATCCACTAAATAATTTAAAAAGAAAGATCTGAAAGAATTAAAACAGCAGAGAATATGAACCATAATGTTCATGCAGGTGACTATTACCGTGTTTGTCTTGTTGAACGCTGCACTATTTATAGGACTTACATCAGCTCCACTGCACAACCGTACAATATTGATAATCCGATCCTAGGCGATGTATCGACTTCTGACCTGTACATTCGTGGTAATTGCCTCAATCCCTCATGCACATGATTCGGGCTAAAAAAAGCACATGCACACACTGCTTGACCTTTACAGTCATGGATGTAGAATCAAAGGTAATACTGGGATTGTTACCCTTTGCCCTGAATACCATCATGTGTGCTTGCAAGCATCACTCACGTCAGCTCCACTGCCCTCCCGCAGGTTATAGGTGAGATCATGCTGAATTTCGCTGACAAACTTCTGGGCGTATTCAGGATAGAGGCGCAGCACTTCTCGCAGTCCCTTCAGACTGATGTACTGCAGGTCGCAATATGTCAGTGCTTTCACGTTTGCGTTGGTCTTGATCACCTGCTCCTTTGTCAGCGAGTCCGATCCGATGAGATCCCCTTTTCCTGTTTGAGAAAAGCACATAGAAGTTCATTTGTGGCCTAAACATGCTTTGTCATCCAATATTCATAAGTACGCATTTGAAGTTGCATCTGCATGTTGGATCCCTCCAGGATTTCGTGTAAACGTGTTCAGACAAGTAAACAAAGGCACAGAGTGTCAATCAAATTTAGACGCTGAAGTTCTAAGCAAAAACTTTCAGTTCTAGGATTAAAAATGAGACACAGGGGGGACACACAAGGCAGCAGAGGCTAAAAATATGTTCTGGTTTGGTGCAAAGGGACTATGAAAGCCAGTGACAAATTCAGAAGTGTGCTGAAGTGTCAGAGCAGCGCATTCTGGGAAGGCACACCGGTTGGCACACATTAGAAGGCAACTGAGTTCAGCAGCGCAGGGAGAGAGATAGGTGGTAGACCATATGTGCATCTTTCATCAAGTAAGCAGGTGTGGTAATTATGCATTGAATGTGTGTGTGTCTGTGCATGTGTACTGTCATGTTTACAAGAGCTGTATGTTGTGCTGGCTGATATACCATTTTAAACAGTAAACTGAATTACCCACACGATTTACTTAAAAAACAAATGGCATACCGGTACAGCGTTGTCATTTGAGAGAGGATTCCTGTTAACTGCATACACGTCTAATGGTTGGATAACTCTTAAAACTAATAATAACACAACTAATTCTTGAACTGCACAAATAAACCAACCTTAATGGCCATTAACAGAAGCCAGAGACGTTAAAGAGGAGTGGAAAGAATAGAAAATACCGTGGCAAATTCTATTGGTTTATGTAATTTCGACTGAAAAAAGGAAGAGAGGGTGGGGCATATCAAGCAGTCCCACCTACTTTTTAAAATAGCCAATAGCATTTTGTTTATATTAGCCTTTGCCAGAGCTGCAGAGCTTAGTAAAGCTAGATGGCAGATGGCAGCCACAATCCATATTGCTATAAAATAAAGCATTCTGTGTAGAATTCAAATTGATCTGATGCATTTTATGGTCTGCACCAATTCGCGCATATGATTCGCTCCATGCTATAGTGTCTCTGGACTGGAGCAGACTGTATCGATTTGTGTGACACAACACAAAACCAGACTTTATTTTCCCCAATGGAAAGTATATTTAAACTGTCTGAATCGTTCCCTTTGACCCTATACAGTGCACAACATGCCATCTATCGTACAGAAAATAATAATTCTGTGAACAAGAGACCAATTTCAGCCACAGCTTCTATTTGAAACCAAAGTCTTTGTAAATTTAAAGGGTTACTCCACCCCAAAATGAAAATTTTGTCATTAATCACTTACCCCCATGTCGTTCCAAACCCGCAATATCTTTGTTCATCTTCGGAACACAATTTAAGATATTTTGGATGAAAACCATGAGCTTTGTGGCTGTCCCATTGACTGCCAAGTAAATAACATTGTCAAGGCCCAGAAAAGTATGAAGACGTTGTCAAAATAGTCCATCTGCCATCAGTGGTTGAATACTTGTACGCAAAGAAAACAAAAATAACCACTTTATTCAACAATTTGTTTCCTCTGTGCCATTTTGGAGAGTATCCACTGGACGGAAACAGTGTACGCTTTTCTCTGTCAGCCGCAGCACACGTATACATTTTCCATGTTTATTTAGGCTTTAATTCAAACAAAAACAGCATATCTGTGTGACGCAGCTGACAGAGAATAGCGTACAAAGTGTTCTGAAGACGAACAAAGCTTTTACGGGTTTGGAATGACATGGAGGTAAGTGATTAATGATAAGTTTTTCATTTTGGGGTGGAGTAACCCTTTAAATTAGTTTAAAACTGGAATTCACAGGATCTTTTGAAAACAATATGGTAAATATTAAGGCTTTAATATTATATTAATATTAAGGCTATTTTATTGCGTTAACTTTTTGAATTAGTTATGAAAAATAACGCGATTAAAATATTTGAATGTAGTTAACACACTGGCCCCGGCCCCAAATCTGTACATCATCTTATATTTAATATAGTTGACTGTTGACAAATACGATGTAGGGCAACAACTCCACAAATGCAGTAATGCCCTAAAATTCAAGATTGGTGCCCCTGTATGTGTTTTGTCTCATATTTATATTACATGTCACACGATATCACATGGGCAGCAAGAGCAATATGACATGCTGATTTTGTCCAGATCTATCACAAGCTTAAATGTGATTCCATACAACAGTTTCGTCTCTGAGCAACACAGAGGTAAGTTTCTGAATGAATCCGCATTTTGAATGAATCATGTGAACCAATGAATCAAAGGCCCATTCATAAAGGGAGCCATTTACTTCATTCCTGAATGAATCAGGCATTTGAATGAATTGAATGAATGAATAAATGACTCAAAGACATTTATCGCCACCTGCTGTCAGATTTAGTTTCTTATATAGAGTATCATTTATTTTAAAAAATAATGATAATAATAATAATAATCTAAATATTATCATTAAAAATAGTTCACCAAACGTTTTTAATTTTGTCATCATTTACCCTCATGTCGTTTTTTTTTTTTTTTTTTTTTTTTTTTTGTGGAACATAAAAGAAGGTATTTTGAAGACTGTTGGTAACAAAGCTATTTTGGTTACCAATGACTTTCAGCATATGAACAAAAAATACTGAGATGTTTCTCAAATTTTCTTCTTTTATGCTCCATAGTTTGCATTAGGCTGTTGAAGCTGAAATGTTTAGGTGTAATAAATTCTATGTTAAATCAAATAAAACATTTCTTTCTAAAGCTACAATTTATAATGTCTGATACTTTCTTATTTAGCACAAAATAGCTTTAAATAATCTTTTGTGGGTATTTTCACAGTCAAATTTATTTTTCCAATTAATTCGATTAATCAACCGAAACATGTTAAAAGAATTGACATCCCTATTAATTGACATCCCGATGTCGACTGACATCCCTATTAAATATACATGAATGAAAAGAGTCATTCAAGATTATATTCTAAATATCTCTTGTTGCTTTGGTCTCTAGAAGGCATCATTAAATATTCAAAAGCATGTATGAATCACTCAGGACCTGTCATTGCCGGCACTCATTGACTGCACTTCGAAAGGTCAGTAAAAAATGAGGTCAAAGTTGAAATTGTTTGAACTTTGAGCACCACGTTAGAGCTTGAATAGCGTGCATTTATTCCAGAATTCAATGTATCAGGCAACACTGACATGAGCCATGTGACAGAACCTTAACAGCAATCTCTCTCTCTATATCTGCTTTCTCCTCCTCTCTGCGATTCAGTCTCTCGTTCTCCTCACAGCCCCGACAGACTGTAGCTCTACAGTGCAATAACACGTGTAATCTCATTGCGAGGTGACATGAGTCTAGGTGGAGGAAGCCATTTCATATCACAGCTTTAATTAAGACAATCACTCCCACTCCAACCGCAGCTCAGAGACGTCTGTGTGTCTGCGTGTGTATTTATCGGTCTGCTTCTGAGAATAAGTGTCTATTGCTGTCTGTCTTGACTAATCGTTCGCTCTCGTTTCAAGCTTTCATTTTTTATCAGTCATTGCCAATTTACTCTGTGTCTTTCTCTCCTGCTGTCTCTCTGTTTTCCCGGTTGTCTATCTGTTTGTCTCTCTCTCTCCAGTATTCTCCGGAGCCTCCTGTGGATCCTCGGGTCAAGCTGTCAGATCGATAACGCCACAGGAAAGTGCCATTACTTTGCGTGTGTGCAGGTGGTGTGTTTTCAACATCAAACGCAGATCTTCCAAACACCGAACCAAACAGTCTCTCGGTGACAGTGAGTGGACGTGCATGGGAACACAGGCAGGCTATATAGGTGCACCTGAATGTGTGTGTGCATTCATTCACAGCTCTGCTTTTCCTCTTACTTTCAAGACATAGTAGTTCTGGTAAAGGTTGTTTATCTCATGGTCTAATGGTCCATTCACTCTCTGGAAATTGAAACTGGAAGTGCGAGATTTATATAAACTCTCAACTAATCAAAGAATCTTGGAAAAAAAAAGATTTCTGATAATACGATAATAATGGATCATTTGACATTGGAGACTGGAGTAATGGCTGCTGAAAATTCAGCTTTGCCATAACAGGAAAAAAAAAAAAGTTATTTTCAAATCTAATATTATTTCACAATATTACTGTTTTTTATACTGTATTTTTTGTTCAAATAAATGCAAACTTGGTGAGCATAAAATTATATTTTTTAAAGCTATTAAATTTTGCCAAGATATTTTCAGAGATGATAGACAAGATGTTATAAAATAATAATTTAATGAAAACCTAATTTAGTCAAATAAATTTACATTCTACCCATTTTTTTGCATTTCCTGAAAATGTCCCAGTGTGACACATATATATATATATTTATATATATATATACAGGTCCTTCTCAAAAAATTAGCATATTGTGATAAAGTTCATTATTTTCTGTAATGTACTGATAAACATTAGACTTTCATATATTTTAGATTCATTACACACCACTCGAAGTAGTTCAAGCCTTTTATTGTTTTAATATTGATGATTTTGGCATACAGCTCATGAAAACCCAAAATTCCTATCTCAAAAAATTAGCATATTTCATCCGACCAATAAAAGAAAAGTGTTTTTAATACAAAAAAAGTCAACCTTCAAATAATTATGTTCAGTTATGCACTCAATACTTGGTCGGGAATCCTTTTGCAGAAATGACTGCTTCAATGCGGCGTGGCATGGAGGCAATCAGCCTGTGGCACTGCTGAGGTGTTATGGAGGCCCAGGATGCTTCGATAGCGGCCTTAAGCTCATCCAGAGTGTTGGGTCTTGCGTCTCTCAACTTTCTCTTCACAATATCCCACAGATTCTCTATGGGGTTCAGGTCAGGAGAGTTGGCAGGCCAATTGAGCACAGTAATACCATGGTCAGTAAACCATTTACCAGTGGTTTTGGCACTGTGAGCAGGTGCCAGGTCGTGCTGAAAAATGAAATCTTCATCTCCATAAAGCTTTTCAGCAGATGGAAGCATGAAGTGCTCCAAAATCTCCTGATAGCTAGCTGCATTGACCCTGCCCTTGATAAAACACAGTGGACCAACACCAGCAGCTGACATGGCACCCCAGACCATCACTGACTGTGGGTACTTGACACTGGACTTCAGGCATTTTGGCATTTCCCTCTCCCCAGTCTTCCTCCAGACTCTGGCACCTTGATTTCCAAATGACATGCAAAATTTGCTTTCATCCGAAAAAAGTACTTTGGACCACTGAGCAGCAGTCCAGTGCTGCTTCTCTGTAGCCCAGGTCAGGCGCTTCTGCCGCTGTTTCTGGTTCAAAAGTGGCTTGACCTGGGGAATGCGGCACCTGTAGCCCATTTCCTGCACACGCCTGTACACGGTGGCTCTGGAGGTTTCTACTCCAGACTCAGTCCGCTGCTTCCGCAGGTCCCCCTCTCGTTGTGCAGCGTTTTCTGCCACACTTTTTCCTTCCCACAGACTTCCCACTGAGGTGCCTTGATATAGCACTCTGGGAACAGCCTATTCGTTCAGAAATTTCTTTCTGTGTCTTACCCTCTTGCTTGAGGGTGTCAATGATGGCCTTCTGGACAGCAGTCAGGTCGGCAGTCTTACCCATGATTGCGGTTTTGAGTAATGAACCAGGCTGGGAGTTTTTAAAAGCCTCAGGAATCTTTTGCAGGTATTTAGAGTTAATTAGTTGATTCAGATGATTAGGTTAATAGCTCGTTTAGAGAACCTTTTCATGATATGCTAATTTTTTGAGATAGGAATTTTGGGTTTTCATGAGCTGTATGCCAAAATCATCAATATTAAAACAAAAAAAAAGCTTGAACTACTTCAGTTGTGTGTAATGAATCTAAAATATATGAAAGTCTAATGTTTATCAGTACATTACAGAAAATAATTAATTTTATCACAATATGCTAATTTTTTGAGAAGGACCTGTAAAGCACTGTCTAGGTAGGCAACTTAGGTTTTGGAACAAAGATTTAATATGCAGAGAGAACAAATTTGCCTATTATGTTTATTTCCTCTGTACTGCATCTTTTTTTTCCCCAATCCTTGATTCATTCCCTCCCACATTATTTTCCATGTGTGTGGAGATCTATGGTTCTCGCCTGCATGTGTCAGCCTGTATTAATAGTCAAAGCATTTTAATAATGCATTAACCATCAATTATTAAGTGTGTGAGGGAGAGGTGGATGTGGCCTAGCAGCACGCCAATATTTGATTTGATCAGAGCAATAGAGTCCGGGTATTTAGAGATAAAGAGACCCTCACACACACACAGACACACACACAGGAACCTTTAGCTCGGCAAGAGCTCTGGCTCATCGTTTGCTGTGACCTTTTGAGAGCCTTTATTTCCAGATTAACTGTAGGCACTGTACTGTATAAGAGATGGTTCGGCTACAACAAATAGTTTATTCATGGTGGAAAATTTTAAGCATCTGAATTTTATTTATTTATTTTTTTGTCCTTTGGTGTGAAGAAGCTTTTAGTCTTGTAAATGAGTGTCATATATAAATTATACATGTTATCTTCTAGATATTGCATATTTTGGTACAAATCATAGCAAGCATTATCCACGTTCCAACCAAATGTTTTTTTTTTTTTTTTTTTATAAAGGTCTGGCTCCTCATGCTTTCATATGAGGGGTCTAAGAAACTGTTTGTGGATGTGTATTGAGCAGCTGCTCCATGCTCAGATGAAAGGAGGAAAACACAGTAAAAGTTTCATAGTCCATCTATAGTCACAGCTGCTGTCTTGCAGTTTTCTAAAAAAGGAGGCACAAACAGAAAGGAAAGGCTATAGCAAAGAGGATCCTGGCTGACTAAACTAAAGGAACACAAAGAGGCACAGAGAGAGACTAAAGGATCATTGAAATCCAGTCCTAATAGTCTCAAAGACATGAGGCTATGTCTGTGGCAGTGCTGCATTGATAGACCATTTGCTCATTACATTGGTCTACACACTCTGATGTAGCACATTAGATAAGGATTATGAAAAAAATCGTTGGATTATGAAGAAATGAAGGGGGTTCTCCTTGTTCCTGTATGTAAGTGTTGGGGGTGGGAGTCTGGTATATGTGGTTTATGAGGACACAAATGTGTATAATGACATGGGTACTTCAACAGAAACATGGTTTATGAGGATACTTCCAGTGTCCCCATAAATCAAATGGCTTAAAAACATAATGAACAGTCTTTTTTGAAATTCAAAAATTATAGTAGTTTTATGTAAGGGTTAGGTTTAGATGCGGAGCTAGAGTAAGGGGATAGAAAATACAGTTTGTACAGTATGAAAACCATTATGCCTGCGGAGATTCCCCATAAACATGCAAGAATGTCTCAGAATATCTTTTTTTTTTCCTTTTTTTTTTTCGTTTTATCAGGTTTGTAATGTGTATATGGTGATATAATTAATTTTGATGTGAACAATTTCTGTTAAATGTGGAAGCCAGTTAACTAAAACGTTTTCACCACTGAATTAAAAAAAAATGGTAATTGCGACATTTTATCTAACAATTTTGACTTTTTTCTCAGAATTGGGTGATACAAACTTGCAATTCTGACTTTTTTCACGCAATTCTGAGATATAAACTCGCAATTGTGAGTTAGTCAGAATTGTGAGATATAAACTCAAAATTGTAACTTTTTCTTAGAATTAATATATAGCTCAGTCATGAAACGCTTCCAAGCAGCTGATTGGTTTACTTAAAGCTAATTGCTTCATCCAATTATTTGTTTCTATCTATGTAACCCATTTATTCCTGACTTTTATTGAATCTCTCAATTGTAGCACACCATGAGATTTTGCTAACCCTCCACCTTCCCCAGCACCACCTTCCTAGATCTGCTTGGGGGGTTCTCCCTATTTTCTTTGCAGCAGTCTGAATTCAAGTCACTGTTTCATGTGCATTTCAGATGTATCCTTACTTCTTCATCAGCAGCAGCATAGCAGATGTAGTCTGCCAAGCCTATGTACATTCCATGCTTACTAATAAATGCCGGTAAAGTTATTTCTGAGAGTTAACATGATTGAAATATACTGTAAACTCGCAACTGGAAAACAAAAAAGTGTGAATTGCAAAACACAAACTTGCATTTGAGAAAATTGTGTGCTTTTATCTTGTAATTCTGACCTTATTTCTTGCAATTGCGAGTTTATATCACACAATTCTGAGAAGAAAAGTCAGAATTGTGAGCTTATATCCCACCATTCTAACTTTATAACTCGCAATTGTAAGTTTATATCTCACAATTCTGAAAAAAAAGTCAGAATTGCAAGTTTGTATCGCGCAATTTATAACTCGCAACTGCAAGTTTATATTAAATGTTGCAATGACCTTTTTTATTTATTTATTTATTTTTTTATTTAGTGGTGGAAATGGGCTTCCATAGTTAAATATGTATTTTAGCTATCGTTCACATTTAGGTTAGGAGGTCTTTTCTATCAAAATTCCTACTGCTAATGGCTGAAGGCATCTTCTGTTATCTTCTAGAAGCTTCAAGGTTTTTGTAAAAAAACAGTCAAATATTAAATAGCAATAGCAATGATTTCCATTTGAAATAAAACCCTGAGCTTCTCTTTATTTTCTTTATTTCTCTTTATTATTATTTTTTTCTTCATGGTATTCATATTATTTCATACATGTTTATTAGTATGTTTTTATTCATGGGCCTGTAAACTGATTAGAGCTGCATGACACTGAGTAAATTAAGCTATGCAAATTAAAGTCCTATGTAAATTAAGCCATTAGGAATAGCAGTAAAGGCAATTTATCACTATTGTATGTATCTATTGTGGCTACTTACTTTAACTATATTTGCATTACATCTGTTGATGTATATTCCAATTCATGTTATTTCACAATTTTAGCAAGAATGAGTCACATTTGTGTTACAAACATGAGGCACTGTTGAAATTAGACCATTTTAAAGGTGCGGTATGTAAGATTGACAGCTAGCGGTTGAAATGGGTACTGCAGTCCAAATTCAAAATATTGGAGAGAACCATTTCTACCATTTTCTCCTCCTAAGACCAAGCAGCAACGTCCCGCTCTCGCTCTTGAAACAATACGGAAGTGACTGAAGCTGCAGTTCATCGGCTGGCCGCTTGAGGCTGGCTGCAAAAGGGAGCAAATCCCCATAGACTCTCGTGTTAAAATGCTCAACTTTATAACAGATAAAAACATGTTTACAGCCTGGTGCAAAAAGTGGTTTTGGTTTTTACAGCTAGTTTTGCCCTTCATGACAACTCTGAGGGGGGTGAATTTTTTTCTAACTCACCTGTTTAAATTATATTAAGCATTAAAATTCTGCATAATTAAGGGCGTGGCCACTTGAGTGACAGGTGTCAGGCAGCCGTCACATTACCTCAGTTTATTCCAGCAGTTGAACTTGGCATCTCAGCCGTGTTTTTCTTAGGGTGTTACTTTATCAGGATTATTTTAATAATTTTAAAAAACAGACATCTTAGCTCCACCCACGTCCCGCCTCTTTGTCCATTTTCTATTTGCGGTGCGGTGACGCGCTTCCAAAAAACGCTCTTCAGAAACCTACGGGTGACGTCACTCACACTACGTCCATGTTTTTCAGTCTATGCCTAAGACTCGATGCTTACACAAGTTTGCCAGATTGAGGACACGCTACTAGCCTCGCACTGTAATTTGATGAGTTGATTTACTGTGTTTTAATATTCCTTTGCTCATATACCATTGTGCAGTACATAATATTGCCAACTAGCAGTTGAAATGTGTACTGCAATTCCGTCCCGGAATCTGCCCGAGATGCATATTTCAGAGTAGAATTACTGGCTATAGCATTAGTTTTCAGAGAAACAGTTATGTAAACGTAACATGTTTTCTAAATATCTACAAACATATTATGTTATTTTTTAGGCTTAAGAAAAGTCAAAAACGTACATATAGCACCTTTAACATAGACCGGTGTTAGTTGGCATAAAGGCTTCAAACATTTATCCGAAAACAGTATTTTTGTGATCCATTTTGATGTTTATAGTTTAGCAATAGTTCAGTAATAGCAGAAGTGTACAATATGTCTTTGAATGCGTATTTACAACTAACTTTCAAAAATGAAGAAATATTCACTTGAATGAAAAGGGTGACAAGTAGCTCAGGTGCATTTTTGCCTTATTAACCTAGTAGATTTCATCAGGGTACAATATGCAAGATCATGTAAAATCTGAAATTTACATGGACATTATCTTTAATTCTGTTGTTATTTGTTATCAAAAGTAACTTATGGGGCAGTTACTGCAGCAACCAGTAGGCTAAGTGCCTAGCTGAAGGACACAATAGGTCATAAAATCATGAATCCTCATGAATACTACTGGGTTTCACATCTGGGCTGCTTGCCGAGCTCATTAAGCTCTACAATACCATAAAAAGCACTGACCTTTTCTAATGCAGCGCATGAAGAGATATTCACACATTTCCAAAGATTTACACAGAAAACTGTGTATTTCAGTGTTAACTCATGCTTGACTCAAATTCGAGTGGCTACACTAGATTTTACTGAAAATTACTATGTGTATCAGATATCTATGTATATGTTTGTCTCAAGATTTTTCATCATATAAGTACAGGACTGGAGACTATGTTAGGAATACGAATGCAAGTGTGGGAATGACAGGTACTGTGCATGGAATAGCAATCACAGGCTCAAGTACATGTGAGCTGGATTGCTAATGTCTCTTATGGCATGAAAGCACAAGGTAATCTCAGGATTCAGGCTTCATATTTATACCAGCTCTGGGCAAAAGATGTTCTCAGGTTAGTCAACTGGTCAAAAGCAATATAGCCAATGGGGAAAATTAGGATTTTTTAGGTATCAGATGGTGTTATGAAAATCCTAGAGAGCTGCCTACTAAAAAAGAGGGATTTTAGGGGATCATAGCAAGCTAAAAGAAAGCAAAATTTATGCTACCTTCTAAGATATTTTGTTTTAGACAAATTTAAAGGCATGTAACTTTGGCAGAAAGCTCAGAGATTAAAAAAAAAAATGTTCGGACCAGTTGAGAGAAATTTAATTAATTCATAGATACTTTAAACCAGGGTTCCTCAAATCTTGCCCTGGAGGGCCAGTGCGCTTCAGAGTTTAGCTCCAACCCTGATCAAACTCACCTACCTGTGATTTTCTAATGATCCTGAATACACTAATTAGCATGCTTAGGTGTGTTTGATTAGGGTTAGATCTAAACTTTTCAGGAAAGTGGATCTCGTGGGCCATAAACACAGAAATAACTTTTAAACCGAGCAGCTTTCTATTGGCCATACAAGTGAAATCTGTAAGGGGAACTTGTGCACACATATGTGAAACTAACTGCACAGATTCCAACTGAAATGGTGGAAATCACTGAACAATGGTAAATGCAACCGCACATTTAGAAGGTAGCTGCTTAGACAGGCAGCTCACTATGTTTTGGTGCTGAGCTTGTATGTTTTGGCATGTCATGTATTGGCAAGCGCATTAGAGAAACCGTACATCACCTCTTCATCAACAGTAGCTGAATCTCGCAGATAATATATGCATTAATATGCATAACAAAGGAAGACAATTAATGAGAAAATGAAGCCAATGAGCCAACTGTGTGTGTGTATAATGGGGGGAGGGGGATAGTTACTGTTCAATAGACTTGAAAATTATATGGGAATCCTCCCTCGAAACAATAAGAACTACAGATAGTGGGAGGATGAGATTTGCTGAACAAGTGTGTGTGTTAAGGTGTTTTAAAAGAGCCATTATTTAGCTCATTTATAATCTCTGAATTATGTCATAAATGATACAATGAAATTAATGGATAGTGTGTGTGCATGTGTGGGCAGTTTTTATTGTATTGGCCTGTCTCGATATCACACAGGAAGCACAATTAATAGTGACAGGTAGGAGGAATTTAAATGGGCTTTGAAATTGCTGTGAAATTATAATATAGGAACCAATGAATAAGCCAGCATGACTGACACACACAAATGCATTTGCACAAGCTGTATAGTGCTAGAAATCATTGAAGACGATTGTGTATTATACACTACCAGTCAAAAGTTTTTGAACATAAGATTTTTAGAAGTCTTTTCTCCTCACCAAGCCTGCATTTATTTAATCCAAAGTACAGCAAAAAAAAAAAAAAAAAATTGGAACTATTTTTGCTATTTAAAATAACTGGTTTCTATCTGAATATAATTTAAAATGTAATTAATTCCTGTGATTTTAATCATACTCCCGTCACATGATCCTTTAGAAATCATTTTAATATACTGATTTGCTGTTCAAGAAACATTTACAGTCATGGCCAAAATTGTAGGCACCCCTAAAATTTTTTCAGAAAATCAAGTATTTCTCACAGAAAGGGTGTGCAACCAAATATTAAATTAAGGGTGCCAATAATTTTGTCCAGTCTATTTTTGGAGTTTTGTGTGACTTATGTCAAATTAGCTTTTTTCCTCCCTTTTTTTGTTTTGTTTCAATACACACAAAGGGAATAAACATGTGTATAGCAAAACATGTGTTAATGCAATACTTTTCTGTGAGGAAATACTTGAATTTGTGGAAAAATTTCAGGGGTGCCAACAATTTTGGCCATGACTGTATTATTATTCTTATTATTATTATTCTTATTATTATTATCTAAAACGGTTTAGTAAATTTTTTTTTTGATGAATATAAAGATCCAAAGATCAGCATTTATCTGAAATAAAAAGCTTTTGTAACATTATACACTATACCAGGGTTCCTCAAATCTTGCCCTGGAGGTCCATTGACCTGCAGAGTTAATCACAAACCCTGCTAAAACACAACTGCCTGTGATTTTCTAATGATTGTGAAGGCAATGATTAGCATGCTCAGGTGTGTTTGATTAGGGTTAGAGCTAAACTCTGCAGGAAAGTGGATCCCAAGGTCCAGATTTGAGGATCCTTGCACTATACCATTTAAAAGCCTGGAGTCAGTGTATATATTGTTCTTGGAGGGGTGGAAGAAATTATAGAAATTTATATTTTTATTTAGCAAGGATGCTTTAAATTGTTCAAAAGTGATGATAAAGACATAATGTTACAAAATATTTCTATTTCAGATAAATGCTGTTCTTCTGAACTTCTATTCATCAGAGAAACCTGAAAAAAATTCTACTCAGCTGTTTTCAATATAATAATAATAATAATAATAATACGTTTTTTTTTTTTTTTGAGCAGCAAATCAGAATATTAGAATGATTTCTAAAGGATTGTGACTGGAGTAATGATGCTAAAAATTCAGTTTTGAAATCACATAATTTACTGGATCAAATAAATGCAGGCTTGGTGAGCAGACGAGACTTACTGTTCAAAAACTTTTGACTGGTAGTGTGTATATATAAGGTGAATTAAGGTAAATTTGGACACATTCTGCATTTGAGAATGGAAAAATGGCCCAGTTATCCTAAATGTGTGTCATCTTACCCAGTATAGCCAGCACAGTGTTGTCCTTGAGCACTTCCATGGAGCCAGAGCAGACAAAGTAGATGGCCTGCAGAGCATCACCCTGGCGAATGAGGAACTCTCCTGGAGCACAGAAGGAGGTTTTGATGATGAGCGACAGAGAGCGCAGACACCCTCGACTGGCCGATTCAAACAGAGGCAGCTGGAGCAGCTCTTTATTCAGGTGCATGGCGATGTCAGCCCGCAGTTCATCCGGGAAATCCTTCAGAAGCTGAGAGAGGACAAAGAGATCTTTTATTTGAAGTACTTACACTTACTTTTACTTCTCATTCTTGAAAAGCATAAAAACGTTTGATTTACGGTTCAGCAAACTGTAGATCAGTCTTCTACTTATAGATATCAAAGAAAAGAGAAGAGTTATGTAACGAGTGTTTTAAATTGGGCTCATTAAATACATTGTGAGTGTAAGAAGGAATCTCTTGTTTATGAGCACATCAGAGATGAGATAGTGAATGGATAGAGAAAATAAAAGCAAATGATCAAATCCTTGACTGGAATTTGCATGTGCAAAAGTGGTGCATTTCACATTTAAAAATCATAATAAAGCATAATGCTATTGTGAATTCACAAAAGCTACAATTCAATTAAGTAAATATATGCAATTCAGGTTAAATATATGTGAATGTGTAGGTTATGTACATACGTCTCAGAGCGGCTCCGTTCACAGTATGTTAAATGATGCTCCACACAAACATTATTATTATTATTTGCATGTGTGGAGCGTCTTAAACCTAATCTCTGCATATTGATATGAGTTTGGGTTTATTATAAGCATAAAATTGAATTACAAGTGTATATCAGATCCAGCTTAATAGATCTCTATTAAGATGTGTAACAGAAAAATAATGAATGCAAAATCCATTCTTTATAAATGCTAAAAACATTATCTTCTGGAGGTTATGGAATATCAAATTAATTTTGCCAAGATATTTTAAAATAACATGGCACTCTGTACTCAAGCATCATGAATTTACAATCAAAAAAGGATCAACAGATTTGTGTATGTGTGTGTGTGTGTGTGTGTGTGCGTGTGCGTCAGAGCAGGTCAAACAGTTGAATCTGTAATTACATATTTATTTATTTTCTTCCCATGAAAAGAGGTACGTATTATTATTATTATTATTATTATTATTATTAATAATAATAATTTTAAAATATCTTGGCAAAATTAATAAGTACCACAGATACAGGACATTTATGTGTGATGTAACATCAACATTCCTTAAGAATATATACATATACATATATATTAAATATAAATACATAATAAATTCTGTATACACTACCAGTGAAAAGTTTTTGGACAGTACATTTTTTAATGTTTTTTTTAAAGAAGTCTCTTCTGCTCATCAAGCCTGCATTTATTTAATCCAAAGTACAGCAAAAACAGTACAGTTGTGAAATATTTTTACTATTTAAAATAACTGCTTTCTATTTTAATATATTTTAAAATGTAATTTATTTTTGTGATTTCAAAGCTGAATTTTTAGCACCATTACTCCAGTCACATGTCATAATCCTTTAGAAATAATTCTTCTTCTTCTTCTTAATATTATTATTATTATTATTATTATTATATATTATGTAATATAGCTGAGAAGATTTTTTCAGGTTTCTTTGATGAATAGAACGTTCAAAAGAACAGTATTTATCCGAAAAAGAAATCTTTTCCAACATGATATGTCTTTATCAACACTTTTGATCAATTTAAAGCATCCTTGCTAAATAAAAGTATTAATTAATTTATTATTTATTATATTAGAATGATTTCTGAAGGATCATGTGACACTGAAGACTGGAGTAATGATGCTTAAAATGTAGATTTGATCACAGGAATAAATTACATTTTAAAATATATTTAAATAGAAAGCAGTTTTTTTAAACTGTAAAAATATTTCACAATATTAAAATTATATTATAATAATATCTAATGTCTATTGCTGGTAAAGTGCACAAAATGTTAAATAGAACTTGTCAAAACTTTGTCAACAGAAAATCACAAACCCACAGAAAAATAATCAACTCATACAATTGTTTGACATCCTGAAGTTGAAGATTATCAACAGCTTCTAAATGTTAACTGACCGCTAGTTAAAAAAAAAAAAAGTATGCGACTTATAAAATGGGCAAGAATTGAACAGGTTCAAGATGTGTCAGAGCAAGAAAACCCAACAAGTGTTCAATAAGTAGATCTGGGGTGCGTTTCCCAAAAGCATCGTTAGTTAACTATGGCTGTAGTTCCACCCCAGAACAGCAGTTCAAATATAAGCTCTACATGACTGTGCATACTATCCACACTTAGTACACTTGTTTGAGCATGATTTATAAATTGTGAACTTGTTTTGACAATGTATTCATTTGTGCACACAAATTATTAAAAAAAAAAAAAAAATACATTTAAAAGTACTACCTCGCTGACATCGATGCCATTGTTGACAGACCACGTTGTCTGAAAGCACTCCAGCATGCGCTGCGCAAGGGCCTTGGGAAGTCGATGCACGCGAATGAAGTCTTTGAGGTCTTTGGTACGAGTGTGATAGAGCGAGCGGCGCGAATACATCCTCTGGATAATGGCCGTCACATTACCAAAGACCGCGGCGTGCATGAGTGCTGGAGAAAGACACAACAAACAAACATTTCAGGTGACTTAAATAATGAATAAACAATTACATTGCTATGCTCCATGTTTTGTGCACTGAGTCACTGAGTGTTCTTTAAAAGTCTTGACAACATAAGAGCACATTAATAAGCAAGTACATGTAAAATGGAACACATTTGTTTTTTAAAAACAAATCTCGCTATGAACTTTTAAGGCTCAGTCAAGGAGGTTAGATAAATGTGATAAAGTAAGATTATTACATAAATATCAACATCGGCGTGTATTAACATGTTTTATCATCCATCTGTCTGATCGCACATGGTCAGCCATGTACACGTTTCCAGTAATCACTTGTAATCATTTTTTTTAATCAGGCTTTAAAAGTCACACCCAGCTAGAAAAAAATGTAGCTACACCACAAATGCAATATATTTTACCATTTAGACATTTAGTGAGAAGTGGAACAGTTTTAGCATCATGTTTCAGCCTGTTTTCTTTCTATTGCTTGAAGTCAGTGTCAGTGGACTGCATGCTAATGGTTTGCAACACAAATCTTTTCAGTTTTCTATTTCCTCTACATATATTCTGCTCAGTGCAACTGTTGTCACTCCACCACCAAACTCTGTATCATCTATTTATTTAAAATTGTGAACTTTGTCAACATGAGTATAAACAATCAAGAAGGATTGGAGAGTACTCATGGAGTGCTAATTGAAGTCTACATAAATTGTTGCGGAAATTGCATGCCGCTCTTCTGTTCAAGAACTGCGCTCAGCATAAGTGGCTGCACCTGGGTTATGTGCCTTTTGAGTGCTTGGATGAGCTTTGTGATGAAATTCATGAAAATCTTCAAATCAGGTGAAATAGGGCAACAACATTATTAGAAGCTAATAAAACCGGTTTCAACCACCTGATTCCTGTAGGAAGAATAAATGAGTTCTCTTGCTGAATTGTCTCTTCAAGACAGTAGTGAGATTATATGGAGACTTTTTCTTTATTGTTGAGTTTAAGTGTAGTCTCACACTGTGCGGCCAGTATGAACCCCAACATTTCTCATCAAATTATTCTAACAACAAATTATCCGAGCAGTGGTCGCCACACTAATTTTATACCTTCTTTCATGAATGGATGCACTTATTGAAGAGGCACTTCAGAAGAGGCATATTCCACAAATACTGCACACTTAGGTATCATTTCATATCAACATGACTTAAAAATCCAGTGTTACATTTAATACATTTTGTATATTTAATCTGGATGTTTAGCAAATGTTTCTTGCCAGAAAACTGTGCACAAAATTCAAAACAAAAATCATTGAAACTTGTCCTAATCCCCACTGAAAATGAAACAACTTGAGGTTTAAGATGATTAACAATTTCTAAATGTTCAGCAACTCTTTCACTGACAATTAACAGTATGTTCTTATTTATTGAATTATGTTTATAAAGCATGTTATACTGTATTACTCTGTGACCTTGCAAATGTAAACATTTTGAAATGAACCGAATCAAATTGTACTGAAGTGAACTGAATTAAATCAAACAACCTAATGAATTTTTGGAGAAACATAGCTAAAAGTGATACTTCACCTAAAAAAATGTAATTCTGTTATTCACTCGCTCTCATGTTATATATGACTTGCACTACAAGTCAAAAGTTTTTCAGTAAGATTTTCAATATATATATTTTTAAAGAAGTCTTCTGCTCACCAAGCCTGCATTTATTTAATCCAAAGTGCAGCAAAAACAATACAATTGTGAAATATTTTTACTATTTTAAATAACTGTTTTTTTATTGGGATGTCATTTATTCCTGTAATTTCAAATAATTTTTAGCTTCATTACTCCAATCACATGATCCTTCAGAAATCATTCTAATATTCTGATTTGACATAGAAGAACAGCATTTATCTGAAATAGAAATTTTTTGTAACACTATAAATGTCTTTATCATCACTTTTGAGCAATTTAAAGCATCCTTGCTAAATAAGAGTATTCATCAGTCTTAAGTAGCATGGATATATTTGTAGTAATAGCCAAAAATACATTGTATGGGACAAAATTATTGATTTTTCTTTTATGCCAAAAATCATTAGGATTATTAAGTAAACATCATGTTCCAAGAAAATATTTTGTAAATAACCTACTCTAAATATATGAAAACTTAATTTTTGATTAGTTATATGCACTGCTAAGAAATTAATTTAGACAACTTTAAAGGCAATTTTCTCACTATTTAGATTTTTTTGCACCCCAAGGTTGCAGATTTTCAAATAGCTGTATCTCCACCAAATAATGTCATATCCTAACAAACCATACATAAGTGGAAATGTATTCAGCTTTCAGATGATGTATTAATCTCAGTTTTTGGTTTTGTGGTCCAGGGCCTCAAATATTGATAATAATAATAATAATAATAATAATACATGTTTATTTAAAGAGTAAAAATATTTCAAAAGTTTACTGTTTTTGCTGTACTTTGGATCAAATAAATGCAGGCTTGGTGAGCAGAAGGGACTTCTGACTGGTAGTGTACACTGTGAAACATAAAAGATATTTTGTATAGCTGGTTTTGTCCATAGAAATCAATTGGGTCTATAACAAATTTTATCGTATGGACTTTGTATAAAAAAAAAAGATTTCCATGTTTTACATATTAGCATTTATGTAGGCAGAATTTTCATTTTTGGGTAACCATCCATTTAAATGAAGCATAACCGAGAAGTTAATTAAGTCTAAGCTAAGAAAGCTAAACTAAACTAAGCTTAGAAAGCTTAAGCTTGTGAAAGCGCAGCCTCTGAGAAGTAAGGGTTTCCTCTGGCTTGTGTAGTAGACATATTATAGTCTGTTTAATATAACAAACAATATGCTCACTCGTTTGACGTAATTATGGTAATTTTAGGCATATTAGTGTTCCCCAAATACCCTCTGTCTGCATGATCTCTGTGTGTGGGTAGGAGCCCAGCTGTCAGCTGGCTGGGACAGTAATGGCCCTTAGTGGTAGGATTTGGTGACAGATTGATTCAGCGTGCATGTATGTGAGTGTGCATGGATTCAGCCATCCTTATTTGGCCCTCTTAAGTGCAATGAAGCCTGTGTCTCTCTCTTCATGGCCCAGAGGACATGCCTTAAAATTCAGTCCACTGTCACAACATCTCCCTCAAACCCACACGGGGCACATGCAACTGAAAAATCATTACAGCTGTCCCATCAGATAACAAGCCACTCCATTTCTGCGGCAGTCAAATCCCGACAGTCACGTTACAAGAAAGCGGCTAACATAAGCCGCCTTGTTGTAAGAGTTAAACTGGTTAGGAGGTATAAAGGATGTCAAAAAAATCCACACAAATATGCATGTTTTGAACCATATTACAAATGAAGAGACCCTGAATTAAATCTTTCAAGTCAATTAAACATGAAAGCAACATGTTGTGAGACATGCTGTCCATTAACATGAATTGGTAAATGCAGGAATATTAGACAAATATGTACTCAACCATCAATGCTTCTATAAATATGGTAAGGATTGTGAGGTGGTTAAACAATGGTCAATAAACCTTACTTTCCACTAAGGAAATGTGTTGAAGATAGAGACAATCAATAAGTAGTTAAGCTTAATGAATAACGTAGTCAAAGGAAATGTTGGTGCTCTAAGAATGGAGCCCTGTGGGAAATGTAGTTTGAAAGTAAATGGGGTCAGATGGACACACAAATAGTCACTGACGGTTACTAAAAACTAGTCCAATAAAGAAAAAGCACCTCTGTGTCTTATCTTATAAAGAATGCAGTCCTTAGGGAAATTCAAGAAGTCTATAGGAAGCTTACACCTTGGGGAAAATGCAATCATTAGCACACTTGATGTGGACTTGCAGTTATGTAGCCTTCTTTTGCATGTGTATGTGAAATGTATACAATTCTAGGGAGTCCCATTTGTAATTTCAGGGTTGAAATGGGTGCTCATGAGTGCCCCCTTTTGTAAGGTTATTACTCAACAAAACAGGTTAAATGTTGATCACAATAATTTTTTTTCATTCATTTTAATCATTACAGATTACTAATGTTTGTGTGTGTGTGTGTGTGTGTGTGTGTTTTATTTTGTGCCTTTTCAGTACTTAAGAAGATACTATTTTTTTATCTTGCAAATTCCTATTATTTAGAATTTTGTGTGTTTGACATTGCTGTTTAAATAATGAATATAAATGAGGGTGACTTTACTGTGCCAGTGACCTGTTGTTAACGTATAAAATGTTGTTAATGTAAAAAACAGAATGAGCTGATTTATGTTTTAAAGTCTATCCCAAATGTGCACTATTACATTTAAACAAACAAACCAATTTGCATTGTGGGATGGTGGAACCATCATAGGCTTATATCATCACTGCTTGAGGAGACTAAATCATTTCTCTGAATATTGATGTCTGGTGGGGGTGGTGGAGATAACATTTGGATCCCTGCAAGCTAAGAGAAGTTATTAAACCATGTCTTTAACACAAAGATTGAGGAAATGAGAGTGGGATTCTACCAGAGGGGTACAAATACACTTGTCCCAGTATATGACATTCATATAATTTTCAACCTTCAAGATTTAATATTCTTGTTTAGACTGACATTCCTGTTAGAACCATAATTCTACAAAATTCTCATTATCTGATTATCAGCATGGTTTTCCAAAATTCTTACACCTGAATCTTGAAATGATGTAAAATTCTGTGTGTGTGTGTGTGTGTGTGTGTGTGTGTGTGTGTGTGTGTGTGTGTGTATAGGGCCTAAAATGAACACTCACCAAGTGCCAAATGCGAGTCAAAATTGTAACAGTGTCAGTTGGCAGTTGGTGGGTAAAATTTTTACAAAATTTAACAATGGCCAGTTTTTAAAGAGATTCATTGTTTCTGACATAAGCAAATAAGATAATCTTTTCTGAAGACAATATCATCGTGATTAGCTGTTCTGTCATAAGAGACAGAATCAAATAATATGATACAAAGGGGCTGATAAGGTCAGAGCAGTGTGATGGCCAGCATGTCTCTAGACATGATTCTAATAACTTTTACCTGATGCTGCTTCCTTTCCGAAGATTAGCTTTGACCTTCTTTATTCTTTATAATCTGAGATTGTGGTGATACATATCTAGTGTCACGCGGCATAAACGGTGCAGTGAAATATAGTTCGAAAAGTTGCGCGTTCGGCTGTACACATACACTTAGCCACCTCAGAGCACCAAAAGTGCTTCAACGGACGAAAACACCCACAATTATGTCTAAATACATGATTTTAGCGAGTTCGTAGTAAACGTAGTTTAAAATGAGTTACAATTTGAACATTTTGACATTTCAGAGCCTAAAATAAGAAGCAATAGCTTTCAATTATACTGTAAAGTTGAATGACTATAATTAACAGGTAAAACTGAGGGAAAATGCATTTAAGGGAGACACCAGTAGCAGGAAATATATATATATATATATATATATATATATATACACACATATATATACATATATACATATATATATATATATATATATATATATATATATGTATATATGTGTATATATATATATATATATATATGTAAATTATTGTTAGATTGATATTTTTTA
Source organism: Cirrhinus molitorella (assembly GCA_033026305.1). Classification (NCBI taxonomy): domain Eukaryota; kingdom Metazoa; phylum Chordata; class Actinopteri; order Cypriniformes; family Cyprinidae; genus Cirrhinus; species Cirrhinus molitorella. The sequence goes on along the minus strand of CM065122.1, from coordinate 20,717,873 downwards.
AAGTGTTTTTTATACATACAATAGCACCCCTATTCAGCTTTGCCATTGTAGGAAACAATTTAATACATAAAAAATAAAATTTACTCTAAATTGTAATAATATTTCACAATATTATAGTCTAAACTGTATTTTTGACCTCGGTGAGCATAAGCCCATTTTCGTCACTGAAACAATAAAGACTTTTTTTTTTACTCAAAATTGTGTGATATAAACTCAAAATTTGAAGTTATAACGTAAGAATTGTGAGAGTTTTTTTCTCAGAATTGCGTGATATCAACTTAAAATTGTGAGGAAAAAAATCTGAATTGCCATATACAGACTCACAATTCTGACTTTTTTTCACCTCTGAACTGGACATTATGACTCGCAATTGCAAGAAAAAAAGTCAGAATTGCGGGATTATATATCTTGCAATTCTGACATTATACTTATTTTGAGAAAGCTTATTTTGAGAAAATTCTGAGAAAAAAGTCAGAATATCGCAATTATGAGAAATTATGGGAAGTGAATCTGTACATCCCTGTAGTAAAGCATTATAAATCCAAAACTCAAAATCATACATAAACTTGCAACTGTGTTTCCTTGCACTTACCTCCAATCAGCATGGTGCAGATAGAGAAGATCTTTTCCGAGTCAGTATTAGCTGAGACATTGCCGAAGCCCACGCTGGTCAGACTGCTTAAAGCGAAGTACAGCGATGTCACATATGAACTCCGAATCGAGGGCCCGCCTCCCAGTACAGCTCCAGTCTGTCCTGCATTAGAAGAAGTGCCCACTGGTCCTGCTCCTGTTGTGTTCCATTGGCTCGAGTTCCACACAGACTCATGTCCCACCAGATCAGTGCCATTCCACTGGCTTGAATTGACCACCAGTCCATCCAAGATGGTGGGGCGCAGCGAATCAGGAATGAGGGATGCAAGAGGAGACAGAAAATATGGGGTGCCCAGACGTTTACCCAGCTCATGCAACCAGCCTACGAGAAAGAGAAAAAAAAATAACATTTACTCATTTGGCATATGTTTTGACCTGTGAAATTGTTCATAATTTGTCAAAATGTAATTTTAGTGATTGTTGTAATATTTAATTTTTTTCATCCATTCGTGTGGCACTATAACTTCCGAAAATGCAAAGAGGTTGTCACTCCAAAAACTTTTTTTGTCCATGGCCACTGTCCAGGGTCCTTAGGTCACTCTCAAAACTGTGCAGATATACAACAGCAGTCTCTGTCCATGGTGCTGAATCCAACGCATTTTCATTAGCAGTTGGTTTGCAGAGGGCTGAACTTTCATCTGGAGACTCTACTTTTGTTCCCCATGGGGATGGTTCTGTCCAGTTTCTTTCTCTCTCTCTCTTCTCTCCCTGCTTGTTTGTCTGTAAGTGTCTATTTTGGAGGTAGTACAAGTACCATACATGGCATTAGAAATTTTAATTTTCTAGAGAACCAGAAAAACAGACAGGGATACAGAAGTAAGAAAGGAGTGAGAAAGGTCAGAAAGGGAATGATGGAGATTGAGGGGAAAAAGTGCTGGAGAACCTCTTGCTAGCAGTTGTTTTCTCTCCTTTTGCTCTGGTTCTGTATCTACAATGTTTTAAGATAAAGATTTCCATGATTTTGTTCAGGTTAAGGATTGTTATAGAGAAGGATTGTTATATAAAATGACTGCTAGTACTAGAATGTAATAGGTCCATTAACGTATTTACACTGAGAAAGATTTAATAATAATATTGAATTGGCTTCAGAGCTAGAGTCTTATAATTGTCCCTATTACACAAATGGTATTAACCCACTGTATCTCAAATAAGAGCATACCTCAAAAGTAATTGCTTTAATACCTAATAATATTGCACAATAGTTTTCACATTTATATGGTGGTAATGGTTTTAGCAAGCAGGAAGAGTGCGCATGTAAAGGACCTACATTGTGAATATTTGAAATAACTAGATTTTAACTTCAACTATTTCATTTTAATGAAATAAAGTTCCTCACACTTGTAAAATTAAATTTTTTCAATTTATATTTCATAATAAATGTTACAGTTGTCCCAAACTTACTCAAATTCTGTGTAGTATCTGCAAAAATTGTTATTATTTTACCAAAATAAGCGGGATCATACAAAATGCATGTTACTTTTAGTTTAGTACTGACCTGAATAAGATATTTTGCATAAAATGTTTACATATAATCCACAAATAATAGTTGAATTTATAAAAATGGCCCTGTTCAAAAGTTTACATACCCTTGATTTCTAATACTGTGTTGTTATCTGAATGATCCTCAGCTGTTTTTGTTGTTGTTGTTTAGATTTGTTTAGATCCCTTGTTTGTCCTGAACAGTTAAACTGCCTATTGTTCTTTAGAAAAAATCCATAGATTCTTTGTTTTTTTTAGCATTTTTGTATATTTGAACCCTTTCCAACAATGGATTTTGAGATCCATATTTTCACCCTAAGGACAACTGAAGGACCCATATGCAACTATTACAGAAGGCTCAAATGCTCACTGATGCTCCAGAAGGAAAAACGATGCATTAAGAGCCGAATTTGAAGATTAGGGCACATTTTAACTTAATTTTGTCCTCTGGGAAACATGCAAGTATCTTCTGTAGCTTTTTAGGGCAGTACTAAATGAAAAAAATATATATATTTAGACAAAATAAGATAAATGTACACTTCATTCTGTTCAAAAGTTTTCACCCCCTGCTCTTAATGCATTGTGTTTCCTTCTGAAGCATCAGTGAGCTGTTGAACCTTCTGTAATAGTTGCATATGAGTCTCTCAGTTGTCCTCAGTGTGAAAAGATGGATCTCAAAATCATACCGTCATTGCTGAAAAGGGTTTAAATACACAAAAATGCTGAAAAACCAAAGAATCTGTGGAACCTGAAGGATTTTTTTATTAAGAATCAAGTGCATGTAAACTTTTGAACAGGGTCATTTTTATAAATTATGTGAAATATCTTATTCAGGTCAGTACTAAGTAAAAAATAACATGCATTTTGTATGATCCCTCTTATTCTGGTGAAATAATTAACATTTTGCAGATTCTGCAAGGTTTATGTAAAATTTTGGCATCAACTGTATATTGTTTACAATAAAGGCATCAAAATGTTGCATGTGTGTGTATAAGCTGTGGATGTCTGGACTGGCTGGGTGAAGCTGGTATGTATTAGTAAGATTTCTGCAAGCTTTTCTGTCATATTATTTGTGTAGAGTAAAAAATAGTGTTTTTGACTATTCAATTGCACTTGATGCCAGAGTGCATAATTATTTGTGCAAAACAGCCATCAGCCCGTGCCTGACAAGCTTACAGTCTCTAGAAAGAATAGTACACATGTAAATGTAATACTAGCAAAGAGCATTGGAGAAGATTAATTTCTACCAGTAATGCAGGCTTGAGAGAGAGACATATACTTTACATATCCTGCTGTTTATTTAGGATGAAAATATGAATAGGAAATGAATGAAGAATGGAACATTGCTGTCCCAAACCACAAAGGCTACCTTGGGTTGTAAATCACTGCAGGAGGAAAAAAAGCACAAGTAAGAAAGATGAATTTGAATATCTAATATATCTAATGTCAGAAAATATGTTTGATGTGGTTATGAGGCGCACATTATTTATTCATGGCATGAAAAAGCCAAAGAGAAGTCCATGGAGGTGACAAAAGCAAAGATAGCTCTTCGAGCAGGGAGAAAAGTCAAGTAGAAAGGGAAAAAATTACATCAAGATAGTGTTAGCTAGGGTTATGGGTTAAATAAGTGGGGCTGTACAGGATACTCAAGCAGGAATGTAGGAATCAGTAAGGGAGATTGATGTGCAAGAAGAGGATATTAAAATGCCTGTAATGATAAGACCGAAAGGATAATATATTTCTACCAGAGGGGGATCTCTGTTCTCTTCCAAACCACTTGAGAAAGAATCAAGAGTTTTGACCGATTTGACAGTACGATTTTTGAAGCCAACTTGAAAATCCTCTCTAGTCTCTCAGGGTCTGCTGGGCAGCTGGCCATTAAAAAGAACAGTGTTCTGCTGAGGTGAGGCCAGCAAAGAGAGCATTATACAGAAAAAAAGATGGAGAGGGAGACGCAGAGCAACCAGAGTTCAATCAGCTCCTGGAGGAACCCTATGAGAAATCTTTCATTATTGATACAGCAAAACTCCAATCCATTTACATCCTTTTATGGCCCTATTTCCAACAAAGATAGACAGCGCTACTCAAAATTACTTTAATATTTAACTGAAATCAATTTTCTTCACAAAGGCAAATAATAGCTGTAAAGAGCCAATCAGAAATGGGTGCTCAGCAGATATAAAACAGCTTCTTGTAAATCTGGTACATTTCCAAATTCTACATTTGCCATTTGAAAGCCAAAGTGATACATATTTGAGTCTCATTAAACGCTGGATGTGTCTTGTATTTCAGTGCTAAAATATTCCATCTGATGTGCAGAATACTAAAACTTCCATTTCCACTAGCAAAACTAGACGTGTCAGGGCAGCCTCATGTGTTTAATATTTAATGGCTGGGCAATGTAAAACTGGGCGAGAGGGAATGGTGGGTTGATATTGTTGGCACACCAGGAGAAACTTGATATTGGAGTAGTATCCCTGCTTTTAGAAAGAACATGTGGAAGTAATTGAAACCACTGGCCAGTAGCCAGTGTGGAATAGTGGTCAGTTAGAGCTTAGATGTGCCTGAGGCTACTACTTATGCTAAGGCCAATCAGAATTGCTTTTATTAGATATGACAGATGGTGTTAGACTGTAGGCATATTACAGGCGACTTTATATGAATAATTGCTCAAACAGCATGTGCAAATAGGTTGGACGCACCAACATTTTAAGAAGTCTTTCGTTTGTGAATCATTCAGTGACTTAAAGAGCATCATTTGTTTTGTTCTTGCACAAATTGGTTAAGTGAATAATTCAATGACTCACTTGTAAAAAACACTTGTTGCCTCCTAGTCAAATTAAATTAGAGGACCAGGACTAAATGTAGTACAAAATTAGTTTATAGGACTCCTGAAATATTTCTCTTCATTTATGCTGGTCAAGAAAAAGACGAATGACCTTTAATAAATCAGGTCCTATAGATTCAAGCTGTCTAGATCATATCAATGTCATCGTGCACTCTTTTCTCACAGCCATTTCTTTTACCCTTGGTCTTTTTTTTCTCTTTCATGTGGAGGGCAGCAGATAGATTGAGAGACAGGTTCATTTCTAAGTCAGACTGTTCCAGTAATTCACCCGTTCATGAACGAATGTGAAAAAGGTGGGTTTGTTCAGACGTGACACACTTAAATCATGTCTTAAATCATCAGTTCTTCAGAGGTGTGCTGTTCGCAGAGCCAGAGAGACTGTTCTGTCCTTCTGACAAAACGCATTATGCCTGTGTCTACCTGATTTGAAAAGTCATTTTTGTTAGGCACATAAAAGGTTGTTACACATTTTCAATGTAATGAGAATATTAGTGGACAGACATCTTTAATAATAATCCTTGTGTATGAGACACTGTGAAAAGATATCTTTCACATGTGAAAATAAATGAGATGGGTTCTGTCCAATTTAGGCCAACAAAACAAGGCCTGAGTCTGATGTGTTAGACAGCAGTACTTATGCTAATATGATAACTGCCCTATTTTTGTTGATGTTGTTGTTGTTGTGGAATTTTTAATTTCACTTAGTATGTGGCTTCATAAAACATCTAGTAGAGAGATACTGAGTATTTTTAGGAGCTTTGAGGGTCATTTCTAGTTTAACTTAGCCAGTATGAGGTACTTTATAAACACTGCATTCAAAACTTGTCAAAGAATCAGTCGGTACAGCCTTGTTGACAGTTATGATATGGCACTTACCAATGTCCCAGGAACCAGGGCTGTTGTTCTCAATCTCGCTGCGGCCGATGACATACCAGACACAGGCCATCCAATGAGCCAGCAACGCGAACATGGACATAAGTAATGTGAGTACCACTGCGCTGTACTGGGAGTAGCGCTCCAGTTTTTGCAGCAAGCGTAGAAGCCGTAACAATCGAACTGTTTTCAGCAGATGAACTCCAAAGTACTAAACACACAGATATTAAATGCATAGTTCAAAAGGAAATTATAAAATAAATAGTTATTTAAGATGGCATGCCCAGCATTATATTAAATGTGGTGTTCCACAAAGCTCTGTGTGAGGCCCGTTAAAAAACTCTTAAAACATAAAATATAGGTGTTAATATTGTAATGAGTTGGCGTCAAAATTAGCTTCAAAATAAGCAAAATTAACACTTACCACACTGACGTTGAAGGCGTACAACAAGTCAAAAGGTAGCGCAGCAATCAGGTCCACAAAGAGCCAGGTGGTAACATAATGCACACAGATAGAGCGTGCATCATACACCACCTGGCCTGATGTGCTCACAAATGTGGTACGAAAGTTTAACACAATATCTGTCACGGGAATAGAAACAAAAAAGATTTTTGAAAAATTAAAAGGCACAGATATTTATTCTCACAGAAAGCTGTATTTGATTCATTACCTGAGTCAGTGACAGGTTGTAAAAGTTTGGTCTGGGTTCTAGTGACTATAATGCTATTTAATGGAAGCAAATAGCACTTAAAAAGCTCAGTTTATTAAACGGCTTTGAAAAGAAAAACAGCTAAAAGCAAGTTTTTGTGTGGGAGCCTGTTTGCAAATGTTCTGATGATACAAATAGCTGCTCTGTATTACGAAATTGTGTGTAATGAGCAGAAACAGATTCTGTCATTAAACACTACTGCTTATCCGCACTGAGGGATTTAATTTATATATATATGGTAATTACTGTAAATATGATGTTTTGAAATGGATTTGTACTGTATACACTACTGTTCAAAAGTTTGGCATTAGTATGTTTTTTAATTATTTTTTTTAAGTCTTTTCTGCTCATCAAAGCTGTTTATTTGATCAAAAATGCAGAAAAAACAGTAATATTGTGAAATATTATTGCAGTTTAAAATAATGGTTTCTATTTTAATATATTTAAAAATATTAAATATTTTATAAAATATTAAAATATTTTAAACATTTATTCCTGTGCTGCAAAGCTGAAATTTCATTAGCCTCGATCCTTCAGAAATCATTCTAATATGTTGATTTATTACTTTTATTATCATTGTTGGAAATTGTGCTGCTTAACATTTGTTTGGAACCTGTGATTATTTTTTAAGGTTTCTTCGATGAATAAAAAGTTCAAAAGAACAGCATTTATTCAAAAACAGTAATCTTTTATATAGAAATCTTAATAGTAATCTTTCAAAAAAAGAGAGAATAAAAATTATGCTTTTAAATAGTACGTTTATATTGTTACAAAAGATTTCTATTTTAAATAAATGGTGTTCTTTTTAACTTTTTATTTATTAAAGAATCCTGAAAGAAATATCACAGGTTCCAACAAAATATTAAGCAGCACAACTGTTTTCAACATTGATAATAAGAGTAATAATGTGGCACTAAAGACTGGAGTAATGATGCTGAAAATCCAGCTTTGCTTCACAAGAATAAATTACATTTCAAAATATATTCACATAGAAAACAGTTCATTTACTCTGAAATAATATTTCACAAATTGTCACATGCATTCACATGAATTCTTCAACAGTTACAGACAGGAATCTGACTTTACTAATAAAGGAATTTGACAGTGGCCTTCAGAGTTATTTCTGAACTATAAACCATATCTTTAGTGTTGCTACTTGAACTTGAACTGTCCTTCAAAATGTTCAAAAAATTTCGCTCTCACGTTTTTAACGCTTTAGAAATGCTGAATGCGTTTGAATTACTTTTGCTTAGTAATATCTAGAACTTTTTACTAGCTCTCAATAATTGAAAGATGTCTGGCCGTATATTACCTCTGCGACATAAAAGACAAAATAACAGAATGGTATGCTGCAAGTCTGTGTACTTTATTAGCAGGATATGGGATCAAATAACATTTAATATCACCCAGGACAAAATAACCTTTTTTTACTAAATTAATGACACTGCAAAAATGCTGTAGGTTGGAACTTACCTAACATGAAAAGAATTTCCACCAAGATGTCGCTCACACTCGGTGGACTTCTAGGGGTCGACGGTTCATCACGCCCACCGACGACAGTGAAACAGACATTGTAGGGCACAGTAACTGCTACATAAAAGGTGGCTAACAGGATCAGCCAATCCCAGCCAGCTTTGAAGGTGCCATAATGGAGAAGAATGAAACGGCTCTTCTGAATAGCTGCCACCTTGTACTCTGGGATGGGCGGCTTCTCACCAAACATGTTCTAAATGTTGTTCAGAAATGTTACATTTATTTATTTTCAAGATTTTTTTATAAACAGTATACAACTGGAATGGCTATGTTTTAAGACTGTGTAACTGAGTATCTAAGTAGGTCTTACATTATTAATCTTGAGTTTGCTCTTGTCTTGTTTCTGCAGGTGTCCAGACAGCTGGTAAAGCACAGCTCTGCTGCGTCGCCGGTTGGCATTGAAGCCTGGTGGCCGCGTGACCTTGTGCACCTCCAACCCAGTCTCCTCATCTGAGCAGAGAACAATCATTTATCATTTCATATGTTTTATTTTTGAATTGTTTGGCTTAACACCTAAATAACATGAAGTTTTTTCCAGTAAAACCATATAAAGAGTTCAAATGCAAATGGCTCTAAATCACTTCTGATTGGGTTGAGGCTGCCATTTTAGCAAGTTTGAAGTAAACGTATTTGATGGATGTGTAATATGTGTCGAAAGCATTCACTTATCTCATTTTTGATTAAGATGGCTTTTAGGGGGGTTTGCATCTGAACTCTTCATATGTAGCTTTACTGTGCATCAATAAAACATTAGCACAGATTTCCACCATTACTTCTAGCTTAATTTCTTACCCATAATCCTCTGAACAAACAAAAACCTGAAATCATGATTCCATTTACCCATTAGCACACACTGTGTGCTCAAAACAAATTACATTAGCATTCATTATTTATTAAGGGTTTGTAAATGACAAAAGAGAAATGTATCCAGTGAAGAACACAGCAACTGAAAAAAAAAGAGTAATTTATTTGAACAATTATGAACACAGATCGATTACACTGGGGGAAATAAACAGCCAAATTTATAATAAACAATTAAAGCCTTTTGAAGCTCTTTGGAAAAGGAGAAAGATGCCAATTTAGATTATGATTCAATTGTATGCTCAGATTGTGCTTGTTCTCCTTCTCTCTCTAAAGGCCATTATACTTTTATTCTGTCTGCTGCACCAGAAGTGTTTAGACATTGTTCAGAGTCATTCTGAAAGGCGGCCTAATTTTGTGGCATACTGACTTAGTCACCCTAAATTAAAATTGTCATAATTGTCTTTTTTTTCTATGGAACACAAAATAGATATTTTGTTTTTCTCATGCAACAAAAATGTCTTAAGCTCCAAAAGGACAAAAAAGTTCCTCTCAGAAACCTGTAGCATATGGCTTTGTATGATTTTAAAAGAATATAGTATTATATATAGTATATATATATATATAAACATTTATTTTTGTTTGTTATTTGATTTGTTATTTATTATTGTCAGTAAGACATGTAATGTTTTTTAAAGAAGTCTCATGCTCATCAAGGTTGCATTTATTTGATCAAAAATACAGAAAAAAAAACTAATATTGCAAAATGTTATTACAATATAAAATAATTGTTTCTATTTGAATATACTTCAAAACATAATTTATTCCCGTGATGCAAAGATTAATTTTTATTAGACATTACTCCAGTCTTCTTCTCTTCTTCTCCAGTGTCACATGATCCTTCAGAAATCATTCCAATATGCTGATTTATTGTTAGAATTATCTATGTTGGCAACAGTTGCGCTGCCAAATATTTTTTGGAACCTGTGATATATTTTCAGGATTCTTTGATGAATAAAAAGCTAAAAAGAACAGCATTTATTCAAAATATAAATCTTAGTGTATATTAGAAAATATTTCTGTTAAAATAATTGCTTTTCTTTTCAACTTTTTATTCATCAAAGAATCCTGAGAAAATTATCAAAGTATTTATTATCATAATAAATATTAAGCTGCACAACTATTTCCAACATTGATAATAAATCAGCATATTAGAATGATTCCTGAAGGATAATGTGACATTAAAGACTAGAGTAATGATGCTAAAAATTCACCTTTGATCACATGAATAGAACTTTATTTTACATTGTAGTAATACTTCACAATATTATTATTTTTTTAATCAAACAGACACAGCCTTGATGAGCATAAGAAACTTATTTAAAAAACATTCAAAATCTTACTGATCCCCAAAAACGTTTAAACGGCAGTGTATTTTTTTATATAATACAATTTATATAATCTGTTTTGTTGAGAAAATAAAATAAAAAAGTAGTAAATGACATTAAAGGAGGTGTGCTCCCTTCTCATATGCTAACTAACATGTTCCGTCAGCTTACCCTTCACTCAAGTGTTGATTTTAATTGATGACTTTAATTTACATGACTAATTTGGAGACAGCCATCTGTCAGCTTCTTGTATAACGTCTTACAAGTCCTCCAATTTATTTCTAATTCTTTCTAAATCTTGATATTTTATTTATTGGCTTTTCCCCTTCATTATACAAATCCAACCTTGATTTTTTAAAAGAATATTTGCCGTAGTCAACATAATTAAGAACGTAACTCAGTCTTTCTAAATTGATTCCAATTATTAACTTTTAATGAGTTGACATCATTGACCAGATATATTATTCCTAGTGCCAGTGCAATGTTTATCCCTCAGCCAAATGAACAGTAACAGTGCTTTGGCTCAAGCTCAGGCCACTAAAGGGAGCTTCACACCTCTGTGCCAAGCTTTCTTCCCAGCCCTTCCTGTGTCTTGTGTGCGTCTTTTCATCTCTCTTATTATCAGTGTACCGTTCTCTCTCTCTCTCTCTCTCTCTCTCTGGGGAGGAGAGGTGTCAGGATTACTGTAACAGTGAGCGCCACACGAGATGCTGCTGGCCTGTATGGAAGCATCAAAAACACATGATTCAGCAGCCAAAAACGAGGGAGAAGGAATGAGAAACAGAAGACAGGATGAGCTTGCTAAGTATGACCAGGTGTTTGAGGTGTGTGTGAATATTAGTGGAATTAAGGGAAAATAAGAATAATCATCTCGTAATAAGCTTTGTAGAGCATCCCGTATGAAGCTGAAAGTGCTGCTGTCTGTATAAAAGGATAATTTGCTCTTTTGAAAGCATTCTCCCTTTGTTATAGAGCACTTTGCCTCTATACCTACATTTACTGTATACAGCCATTTTTTACACATTATGACTATTTTGCTTTTCTCTCTTTTCACCATTATTTTTTTTTGTTCTACACAACAACAATACAACTGTGTTTTCACAGTGAATTTTGAAAGGTTACACTCATTACTAAAGGTATCTGAGAGACTGGATTAACAAGCAGCAAATTATGTAAGAATCAATTGAATGGTTTCTGTGTACTGTAAACCACCAGTACGCAGATGGTTTACTAAAGAACTAGAGAATAAAAATTAAGGATCCACTGATAAAAGGTTGGCTGATAACTCATACAGTCTATATTTTTTGGTGTTGTTGAAATTAAATGTAACTTTTACATTAACAGGCAAAATTTGCCCCCTGGAATTGATTTACAGGAGCGTTATTTGCATTTGTGAGGGCAATTTTTATAATCACCTTATTATTGTGAAATCCATTGTCTTTAATGTCAAATACTTAAATTTACCCAATTACTTTAATTATATGTGATTCAATCTGGGAAAACCCAACACATGGTGAAATTTGACCTTTTTTACGTTTTGATACCATATGAAAGCTGGGTTCAAGCCCTTTCCAAAACTGTTTTTATTTTGTCCATAGCTTGAACGTAACTTGAACGTTATGGCTATCTGAAGTTGGCTGTTAGCTATGATTTTCAGGAATGGAATTTTGAGAAAAACAGGTTTAAAGTGAGACCTTTTTTACTTTCACTTTGTGGGTTTAAGGAGAGATGTCAGGAGTGCTATTCTGGATTATTACACAAACAGACTAACGTCTGGTATAGTCTCTGAACTTTTGATCACCCCTTGTATGTTTAAATAACACTAATAATGTACCTTGTAGTTGTAGTTTACATTTAGTAACCCCAGCGCAGCACAACTGTTTGCGCAGTTTACATAACAGACTGTCATCGGACTCCTCCTCTTTAGTAACTTCGTCATCCGATCCTTCATCTCTGGATGTGACATAGTCCATTATGACGTCGTTTAGAACAGTGGTTCCCAACTTGTGGGCCGCAGCCCACTAGGGGGCCTCAGTGATCATCCAGGGGGGCCTCAAGATAGCTTAAAATTAATTTATTAATTTAATTTAATACAATCTGTAACAAGGGAAATATGTTGTGGCTCCTAAAGCGAGATGTGGAACACGACCTGTGGGCGTTTTGGCTGATTTCTGCTGCAACTAACTAAACGGCGAGTCAAAACTTCCAATCGCTGCACGCAAACTACATCTCTCGGCTGCATGAAGCAAACCGTTGCGCTAATGTAAAGGTAAAGATGATTAGAGTAGTTCTAACAACAAACGTGCACGTGCCTAATACATTATAGGCGCGCATAAGTCCGCTATTGATTCACAAACTCACTTATTTAAGAATATATATAAATAAAGTTTAGCTTTAATTTAAAGTTTATTTGAATTTTGAGTTTTTTTTTTTTAATAACATGCAGTAGAAGAATAATTAAGCAAAACAAATGGTTTTGTTAATAAACAGGGTTTAAAAATAAACACTTTTCTCTTTACTATAGAAGTACTGTATAAGAGGAAATGTCAGGCATGGGGGGCCTTGCAAAATTGACCAGAGAAGGAGGGGGGCCGCGGAGTAAAAAAGGTTAGGAACCCCTGGTTTAGAACACTGACATCACCAGGATTGAGCAGATTGAGGAAAGTTAGATTGTTTGAGTGAGCAGCTTCTTGCGACTGCGTTGATCTCTTGCGCTCCACCATCTCACAACATCAATAAATAAATAAATGAATAAATAAATAAATAAATAAATACAACTTTGCGTGCCATAGTTTACACAAGATGTTACAGAATAATAATTTAATGAAAAACCTAATTTTGACAAAAAATTGACATTCAACCTATTTTTCGAATTTCCTGAAAACATCCCAGCGCAACATCCGACGGGTTTTCCCAGATCGCATCACTGTTGCCATTAACAATGTTTAAAATTGTATCTTAATTATACATGTAAAAACAGGAGCTCATAGGGCTGTAATATTATGACAAAAATAATTATTGTTGTTTATTTCTCTTTATATTGTATTAATGATTTTTAATATCATCACATTCTGGCTTCATAGACAAACACGTTGGTCCACGATGTCAGCCAAGTCTAGCACAAGTTATGCAAAAACTCCCTTTATAATCAGTCTTCAAAATTGTATCTGACTAATCTAAGCGCCTCTGATTGACCAATGCATTCCTAAATTCAACAGAAATGCATTTGATTGGTTATAAGACTCAACACTGCACAAAACAGTACATATAATGCTGCGTTCCAGGCAGGTTTTTGAGCTAGTAAGTCACGGCTTCAAAACATGACTCACGACTTTGTAGCGTTCCAGGCTTATGCTCATTTACAAATTATTTCTATCGCTAAAGGTGCTTACTTTTTGCTTATTTGAGGGAAACGGAGAAGGAAACCGGAGCATAAGACAAGAGAAGCTGTTATACCTTTTATTTTACGTTATTTGCATATTTGGAAATACATCCGTAGGGGCTGATATTGGTTCGCGCTGTGTGACGTCAGAGCGCGGAACTGGGAGTACATCGATCTAGTAGGACTTCACGGGTGGGAAGTCACGTGTTTGACTGCCGTTCCAGTGCACTTTCACGGGTAGAAGGTTGGAAAAACACACATAACGGGTTGCCTGGAACGCGGCATCAGCAATCTAATGCAGCATAAGCGAATCTAAATGTAATTTTACAAATTGACACTTTTCATTAATTTTCACATCTCATATTAATTGTGACAGCCGTAATATTTTGTTTAATTATGTTGGGGCATTTTTTTAAATTTATGGGACATTTTTGTTCATTTTTGTGGGATTATTGCCAAAAGCTCATTAATTTATGACCCTGGTGTGTGTGTGTGTATACATATATACAGTCATGACCAAAAATATCGGCACCCTTGCAATTTTGTCATAAAATGCAACACTTCTCTCAGAAAATTGTTCCAATTGCAAATGTTTTGGTATTCACATGCTTATTGTTTTTGTTTGCACTGGAACAACACAAAAAATTTCTTACAGAACTCAAAAATAGACTGGACAAAATTATTGGCACCTTGTCAAAATTGTAAGAAATAATTGCTTTTCAAGAATGTGATGCTCCTGTAATTTGTATTTAGACAAGTAATTTGTATTTGGCAAGTAACAGGTGTGGGCAATATAGTAATCACACTTGCAACCAGTTAAAATGGAGAAAAGCTGACTCAACCTTTGTGTTGTGTGTCACACTGAGCATGGAGAAAAAAGAAGTGTAAAGAGTTGTCTGTGGATTTGAGAGAAAAAATTGTGGAAAACATGGACAATCTCAAGGCTACAAGTCCATCTCCAGAGATCTTAATGTTCCTATGTCCACTGTGCACAACATCATCAAGAGGTTTATAGCCCATGGCAATGTAGCTAACCTCCCTGGAAGTTGACGGAAGAGCAAAATTAATGAAAAATTACAACAAAGGTTTGTTCGAATGGTGGATAAAGAACCACCAAAAACATATTCAAGCAGATCTGCAGACACAAGATACAACAGTGTCAGCTCACACTATCCATCGCTATCTGAATGAAAAGGACCGCTATGGTAGGACACTGTTGGCACAAAGGCATAAAAAAGCATGACTGGAGTTTGCCAAAATTTATGTGAAAAAACCACAATCCTTCTGTGAGAAAGTACTGTGGACAGATGAGACAAAAGTAGAGCTTTTTAGTAAAGGACATCATGGCACTGTCTACAGAAAAAGAAATGAGGCCTTCAAAGAAAAGAACACAGTCCCTACAGTCAAACATGGTGGAGGTGCAAAGATGTTTTGGGGTTGCTTTGCTGCTTCTGGCACTGGATGACTTGACTGTGTGAACGATATCATGAAATCTGATGATTACCAAAGAATTAGACAAAGGCCACGTAGTGACCAGTGTCAGAAAGCTGCGTCTCCACCAGAGGCCATGGGTCTTCCAGCAGGACAATGACCCGAAACACACTTCAAAAAGCACTCAGTGTCGGCGCCAATAGCCTTGTGGGCAGTGCGTCGACATATGGTGCAGTTGTGCCTTGGGTGTCCCGAGATCGAATCTGGCCTCATGGACCTTTCCCGATCCCGCCCCCCTCTCTATTTCTCTATTTCCCACTTACTTCCTGTCATATCTCCACTATCCTGTCTAAAAAAAAATGGAAAAAATGCCCTCCAAAAAAAAAAAGCACTCAGAAATGGGAACCAATTGATTTCAGTTATATTTTCCAAAGGGGGTGCTACCAAATATTAAGTTAAGGGTGCCAATCATTTTGTCCAGTGCATTTTTGGGTTCTGTGTGGAATTGTATGAGATTTGACTTTTCTTCTCTGTTTTTGTGTTGTTTAAATGCAAACAAAAAAAATAAACATTTGAGTACCAAAACATTTGCAACTGCAAACATTTTCTGAAGGAAATTGCAAGAATTTCAATATATTTTTGGCCATGACTATATATATATATTAAAAACTCAGTTTTTACATTTAGATTGTCTTTGTGTCTTTGTGCTCTCTCTCTGTCTATATATATTTGATTAAACATCCATAATCAATAATACTACATATAGTTGACACCAATAAATTAACAACAACAAAAAAAACTCTAATATTGACAACCAATATGTTTTGGAGTTCCTATGACATTAGTCTGTTTTTTATTACTATTTATTTTTTAAATCCCATCATTTAAGTAGCAATACTCACCTCTTTCTGGACTCTGTTCTTCATCTTGCACTTTCTTGTTGTCTGTTATGTCCTTGTGTGATACTAAAAAGAGCACCACCTCTCCCTTCTCATTCTTAATGGGCACAATATCCAGAAGACACCAGAACTGAGTTCCTGTCACAACATAATAGCCGTCAGAGTTAACATTCAACATGAACATTCAATATTGACACACATTTATTGACAGACATTTACTGAGCCTTATATTTAGACCAGGCTTTATGTTTAAAATGTAGCACAGATCTATAAATGGCTTGATAAGACATTTTCTGCTTATTAGTTTATTAGAGTCTAAATCAGAGCTAGCTTTTATCAGAGGTTGTCTCAGTTGGCTGTACTGCCTGGCTGTATTTCCCATGAGCCTCTATTTGTATCTTAAGTTAAATTGAAAATATGATAAGAAAAAAAAAATTGCAACTCTATACTTAGTAAAAATAGCAAAAGCAGCACAGAAGGACATCTCAAAGTCACTGTCATCTAAATTGCTTTGTATTCTGTCTGGAAGGAGCATCCCATGTGAATCCATTAGATTTTAGCAGTTGAATCTAGCTGCAACAACTAATCGATGACATTGATAAAGAAAAAAAATGCTAAGATAATAATAGGCATTTAAGCAACATTCAACTCTTTAATTTGTTACTACTGATTGTGCTGCTATTAATAATAGTCACATTTTCACTGGAAAAGGAAAATATAAACATTTTTACACACTATTAGATGTAATTTGGCTATATAGATGCCACTTCTGATCCTATGAGCATAAATTTTGAACAAGAGTGTTCAACAAACAAGCTATAAGATGTAAATCATCTTTTTATAATGTTCATCTCCTGTCCTTTTCTTCCTGACTGGTCCAATTTGCATTTTTGAGCATTTGGTCTCCCAATGAAATGGAAATGAAATTCTCCATCTATCCAATTTTCCACTGATGTTTGTCAATAACATCCATGTGTGTCTTTATATATATATATAAATGAAAGTTACAAATATAGTCTTTTGACAGGTGAGCAGAACATGTCTTGACTGCTAAGCACAGAATCCACTGTTTTGTGTCTGTGTGTATTTGTGTGCACACATATGGGTTCTCCGACGTTCTGCAGCTGCTCAGCATTATGACAGAGCATCGTACCATGCCTCATTAAATCGAGTCGGAGGGAAACAGAAAGAAAGAGGTAGAACATGCTTGGTTGGAGGTTGGAGTTCCTAATGATACACAGTTCTGTGTATGTGTGTGTGTGTGTGTGTGTGTGTTTGTGTGTGTGAATCACTAAGCCCTTTCATTAGGCACAGTGTGAGTCAAGAGAAGTAAATTTCAATAAGAAAAGAATACATTTCATTGAACCAGCGTACCATAGACCATATAATACAATGAGCAATACGTTCAAAACAAACCACTTAATAAGGTCTAAGAACAGCAACATGCAAACCTATGAATAAAGCATGTGCCACTGACAATAGGTAAATACAATAAATTGATTTGTGCCACACATGGTGAACAGCTCAAATCAACAATGAATGATTAAACAGCCACTAGTTTGACTGCACAATGGATGCAAGGTTGTTATGATGATTATTGGCCAAAAAGGGCCAGGTATTATTCCTAAACCTCACATAAGAGCTCTTTAATACACTAAATTAACTGCATTGTATCTCAAAGCAACTGTGCTTACTATTTATTGTTGTTTTTAAAGAATGGTTTAGAATTTAAACTACCACAGTTTGCGATTAAATGGCTTTGTGACCGTAAGTGTAAAGCAATAATAAAAAACCAACAGGGTTTCACATTCAATGCAGCAAGAACAAAATTATTAACATTTACAGGCGTTTCCTGTAAATTTCATGTATAGGAATTTCAAACTACACAAAGTTACTTTGAAATGGTTAATTTAAGGTATAGACATCCGGATGTGCAGCCATATTGGTGATATTTGGATGTAAACAACAGCATGGTTTGCACGGTTAAATGTACTACTGAATATGTTGTATGTATAGATAAAAATAAGAGGGATCATACAAAATGCATGTTATTTTTTTATTTAGCACTGGCGTGTATAGTATTTCACATAAAGGATGTTTACATATAGAGAAAATAATGTAAAAATTCAAAAGTTTACATACACTTAATTCTTAATACTGTGTTGTTACTTAAATGCTCCACAGGTTTTTTTTTTTTTTTTTAGTTGTTCATGAGTCTCTACTTTGTTCTGAATAACTGTTCAGATAACTGCCCACAGCAAAAATCAGGTCCCAAAAATTCTTCATGTATTTATTTATTTTAGCATTTCTGTGTATTTGAGCCCTTTCCAACAATGACTGTATTTTGTGATCCATATTTTCACACTGAGGACAACTGAGAGACTCACATGCAACTATTACAGAAGGTTCAAACACTCACTGATGCTTCAGAAGGAAACATGATGCATTAAGAGCTGAAAGAGGTGAAAACTTTTGAATTTAAAGATCAGGGTAAATTTAACTGAGTTTGCCTTCTGAGAAACATGTATCCTCTGTAGCTTCTAAACGGCAATACTAGATGAAAAATATGATATTTAGGCAAAATAACAATGTACATACTTTCATTCTGTTCAGGAGTGTTACACCCCTATCTCTTAATGCATTCCTTCTGAAGCATCTGTGAGTGTTTGAACCTTCTGTAATAGCTGCATATGAGTCCCTCAGTTGTCCTCAGTGTGAAAGATGGATCTCAAAATCATAGTCATTGTTGGAAAGAGTTCAAATACACAAAGAATTTGTGGGACCTGAATGATTTTTCTGAAAAACAGCTTTTCAGGTAACAACACAGCATTAAGAAGTGTATGCAAATTTTTCTCTTGTGGACTATATGCTAACGTCTTTCATGTGAAATATCTTATTGAGGTCAGTACTAAATAAAAAAAAAAAAATTCATGCATTTTCTATGATCCCTCTTATTTTGCAGATTCTGGAAGGTGTATGTAAACTTTTGACTTCAAATGTAAGGTATACATAATAACATAATCACAGAAAAAAAAAATCACAAAGCAGTCCTTTAAATGATTAATAAGACGATTTAGCTCAGCACTGTAACATGACTGAGTGTTCAGTGTTTTATTATTATTATTTTTTTATAAATTATTTAATTTGTGTCAAAGCGATAATTGACTGCATTTGACAGTCGGACTGACGGTGTCTCAATGCAACATGGCAGCCGTGCAACAGAGGGAATTTACAGCAGTCTTGCAGCTATGATCTTTTATTCCCTTTGAACCATGTACAACCTCAACCTGAACCTGGAAGGCCACGAGAGGTGTATGAGACGTGTTTGGCAAGCGCCAATTTTTAGAAGTCCTTTGACTCAGTGACAAAGTGGCAGGAGGGTTGTTGTGGCTGATGCACATAGGTGATGTTATGGATGAAACATTCAGTTCAGTTTGGGACTGCAGTGGCTTGTTCAGACAATACACAATCAAACCTTATAAACGCACAAATAGCCTATTCTCTTTGATAAGACAACAAACAGCTCCTGAGTATCTCTTACAAACCAGACAAATGAAAGAATCGGACTCTCTGAATTCGGGCTGCAGGGGGCAAATTTTCTCTGATGCATGTTGCACAAATGCTAAATTAAAGTGAATCAGGTGAGAAATCGGTTGTCAACGCTGCTGTGTTTCGAGAATATTTTGCTCGAAAATCTGCCAAATTCTCTCAACCTGTTCTGGTCCCTGATAGGGTTTGACAGAGAGGTCTACACTGTATGTTCACAGCAATTCACAGTGGTCTCCTGGTACATGGATGGAATTGTGTTCTCTTGACCACAGGTGGGTAAAAACGTGGATGGCATTAACTATATGACACGCTGCGCTCTTTCTGTGTATCGTGTTCAACATGGAACAAATCAATCTGTAAGAATTCAGCGTAATCTCAGAGGCATTGTTTATTCAATGCAGGTTTAAAGGCATATCATGTTATTGTCTCCGAAATTGGCGAGGGAGAGACAAGACAGACAGCTGCTCAATTATGATGTTATCTTAATCTATGCTCAGCTGCTCCAGACACATGTTAAAGAACAAAGCAGGCATTTAAAGTCAATTTGTTCAAATATATATGTTGTCTGGACTGAAATTGTATTTGTTTGGTCGTCTGCTGTGAGGGGAGCTCATGATTACTTTTAAAGTGAGCCATTGTAGATGTTTTCCTGTCAGATGTGTTTAATATAAGCTCAGGTTGCATTTACATTTTAAAAATGCCTTATATTCAAAATGTCGAATGTCTAATTTCTCTTATTATACTGCTACTTACTAAATAAGTAAATGCGCATGAAATATCGATTTGAGGTTTAATTATTTTATTAGACAATAACAAATCTACTGTAGCACTGCTATGTAGGAAAACATTTTTCTTACAGTCAATTAACAGCAGAATCGACCAGTTCAACAAACTGTTCCATAATAATACAAAAAGTCTATTGTCTAAAGACAAAAAGAAAATCTTGGGTTGATCAAATTTAAAATGTCTTTTTCTGTACAACACTCGGTTCTCTTCTTTTATTTTTATCCCTACATCACCCCACTATTAATTATTTTCATTATCGCCTGCAGCTATACCTGCTTTTTTACTCTAATACATTTAGTACATATGAAATTCATGTCTGATTAAATGATTTTAGAGTTTTCTTTGATATGGTGCCCTTATCCACAGCATAACTATAGTGATTTAATTGCTTTAACATCCAGTTTAATTAACTCCTCTCTCTTTCTGAATGTAGGTGTCACATTAAAGTCTTAATACAATTCATCATTATTATTATTATTATTATTATTATTAACAATAATATGTAGTATGTAACAATGTATTTTAAAGGGAACCCCAGGCATTAAGACTTGTATGGCTTAATATAATGTAAAGATGTCTTCTTACTGAAATATGTAGTAGAAAAACCATAAAACATTTACGTTTTTTAAAAAATCCACATCGTTTTATGTATTTTTTTGACTATGGGGTGCACCATTATTTCAGTTATGTAAAATGGTTAAGTTACTGGCGGTAACTGTTGCTATTTTTATCACAACACAACTTAAAAAATAAAATACTGATACAATGCCACATTGTGCAGCTTTTGGTTGTGATTTTCAGTCGAAGGGGAACAAAAGAAGCAATTTAAGTCTTTACTGCTTTCCTAGCGATAAGAAGAGAAGAAAATAAAAGAAGATGCCTGTGGACAAATAAAACTTCCTAAAGACCTGTGTCTTTGTTCTTGCCACTTCAGCCCTGATGCCTTTGAGGCTTTTAGTAGACCACAGCTGCTGAAAGCTTACAAGCAGACAGCTTACAGCAGAGACAAGAAACGCTAGATGCCATCCTGGCAAAAGGTAAAAGGTAGCGCCAGTAGCTCACTTGTACATATACAGTTATGCAAAATAAGAGGGATCATACAAAATGCATGTTATTTTTTTATTTAGTACTGACCTGAATAAGATATTTTACATAAAAGACATTTACATATAGTCCACAAGAGAAAACAACAGTTGAATTGATAAAAATGCTCCTGTTCAAAAGTTTACATACCCTTGATTCTTAATACTGTGTTGTTATCTGAATGACCCACAGCTGTGTTTTTTGTTTAGTAATAGTTGTTCATGAGTCCCTTGTTTGTCCCGAACAGTTAAACTGTCTGCTGTTCATCAAAAAAAAAAAAAAAAACCCTCAGCTCCCACAATTTTTTTTTTTTTTTCAGCATTTTTGTGTATTTGAACCCTTTCCAACAATGACTGTATGATTTTGAGATCCATCTTTTCACACAGAGGACAACTGAGGGACTCATATGCAACTATTACAGAAGGTTCAAATACTCACTGATGCTCCAGAAGAAAAAAACATGCATTAAGAGCTTTTGAACAGAATGGAAATGTGTACATTTTGCTCATTTTGCCTGAATATCATATTTTTTCATTTAGCACTGCCCTTCAGAAGCTACAGAAGATAGTTGCTTGTTTCCAAGAAGACAAAATTAGTTAAATTTACCATGATCTTCAAATTTCAAAAGTTTTAACCCCCCCGCTCATGTTTTTTTCCTTCATGTTTTTTTGTATGATCCCTCTTATTTTGCAGATTCCGCAAGGGGTATGTAAACTGTATATATATATATATATATATATATATTTGAGATAAAGCCCTGGTCATGTGCTTTTGGTACAGAAGACATTTAATTAACAATGTGACTCCTACCTCCTTTTTTGTAGAAGACCAGTTCTGTCTTAAACTCCCGCCTTTCGTCCAGGGCGCCCTGGATCTGTGCCATCAGCCTGTCACTGGTCTCCGGCCCATACAGGAAATGACACGCACAGCTCTTCTGCATCAGTTCCGCACGAGCATAGCCAGTGAGTTCACAGAAGCCATCAGAACAATACACGATGGGGTACAGAGACTGGACCTGCGCGTTCCCCAGCACAAAGTTACTGTCTGTAAGAGAAAAACAACAAAGACAGAGAGATAAAAGACTGCTCATAAGAAATGCAACAAAGTTATTTGAGTTTCAACACTCAGTGTATTCAACAAAAGGCCAGAATAAAAGACTTATTGACTTCACAGCAGTTGTTCAAATTTTAAAAATGCAATGAAAGAAAAATAATATTAATAGTTAAGAGATATTTTCTACAGCTCTGTTATCACACTAACCCCAGACTCACTGGAGGCCTGAACAATTCGCACATCTTCTCAACAATGCTTTAAGGTACCTTTAAACACTTTCCACAAGCCTACTGGGTATCTGTTTTGTCTGCTGCCTTATGACCTTTTGATATGCCTGAATGAATGTGACAGGGGTGAAGAAAGTAGCCATTTATATACACTGTCATTGCCATGAGCTTTCAATTAACATTTTTGTTTGCAGTCTACAGTCAAACCAAAAACTATTCAAACACCAGATATAATTTTTGATATTTTTTAAGAGTAAAAAAAACTGATAAAAAATTTGGGACCAAAAATTTGATTTGACACTTTAAACTGACCATGTTTTGTTACATGCCTTATCTGACATTATCAAGATGAATTTGTTCTGACACAGTTTAACTCTTGAGTTCTTGTCATATTTTATTACCATTTTCTAAACTAAAGCAAATATAAGAATGTATTTTGGTTTGACCGTATGCAATGTTTTACAGTGTTTATTAAAACTGCATTATGTGAACGTATGTTTGGTGTATTTATACACTCATACGCTTCTTTGCATGTACATTTTTATTTGCCAGTTTATCATTCGTGTTCATTGTATTAAATGCACAGGCTACAGTGTTATCATTTTGAGATTTTTTATATAGCAGAAAAAAGCAAGCAAAGTCAAAATTACACAATTCAGATCTGAAAGTGTGAATAATGAAACAAGAACAAGCACTGAATCTAAAGCCCAGCATTATTCCACATTTCACTTATAAACCCAGCACAAGTACAAACCTGCTTTGAGTTCAGACTGCACATACTCTGAAGCATGGATTTTCATCATCAAACGTGAGAAAAGAGAGATTTGAGAAAAAATGTGACATCACGCATGACAAAGAGAATGGAATGCGCTGCCTATATTCATCAGCAGTCATTAAATCATCTCTTGGGGTTACGAAGTCATAATCATATTCTCACCAATCGAATATTTATTGCTTCGCGCTGAGGTGCAAATATTGATCCATCGGTTGGTGGGCGCCCCTCTCCCTTTCTCTCTATGTGTTTAATATTTCACAGGGTTGTGAATGGGAGCAGATTTATCTATGACTGTTGTATTTAAAATGGAGCGGTGAGCTGCAGGCTCATTTTCATGCTATAATAAAGTGGTTGGAGCGGGAGAGAAAAGCTACCAATCACATCCTCAAGACAACAACACAAAGAAATCAGCAGAACAGCTTTCGAGAAAGAAAGGTGTGAAGAAAGGTTGGAGAGGACATGAAAAGTGATGTATTCTTTCATTATACACAGTGATAGGACTCTTAGATTCTGATTGGTCAATTGTGACATGCAGCTGTCTGATTTTTTCATGGCAGTGCTTTGTATTAGTCCACTTTTCCGGGAAACAGAAACCGGTGCTACCATAATGTCTCCATCTTGCGTCAAATATTTTTATTATATTTTGGCAACGAATCCAAAAGAACAATACAAATACTGAACAATTATCTTTGTAAGTACACTCAAAAAAATTCTGGGTTAAATACAATCCAGTGCTGGGTGAAATATGGACATACCCAGCAACTGGTTTGGTTAGTTTTTTTTTTTTAATCAGACACCAGAGGCATCAGCAATAATCAAGGTTTATTAACTAGCAATGTAAAAAAAAAATATTATTTCATTATTATGTATTCAACTTATTAATAAATGTTACATTTATTGAACATTAATCTATTTTGGGTTCAATTTAAGCAAGAAATATATATATATATATATATATATATATATATATATATATATATATATAAAATTTAATTATATATATATATATATATATATATATATATATATATATATATAATTTTAAGCAATTATGAGTTTATGAGTTAAATAAAACAACCCAGAAGGTTCAAAACAACCCAATCCCCAGCATTTTTAGAGCGCACAATTGAAAGAAAAAAAAAAGTAAAAATAAAAAGTGATATATATATATATATATATATATATATATAGGGGACCTGTGATACTTTTTCAGGATTGTTTAATAAATAAAAAGCTACAAAGAATTTACAATATACAATTGTTACAATATACACTTTTCACAAGTTTGGGGTCAGTACATTTTTTTAAAGAAATTAATACTTTTATTCAGCAAGGATGTGTTAAATGAATAAATAGTGATAGTAAAGACTGATATTTGAAAAGATTTTCTATTTTGAATAAATGCTGTTCTTTTTAACTTTTTATTCATCCAAAGAAAAAAGTATCACATGTATAAATAAAAATAGTAGGCAACACAACAGTTTCAACAGTGATAATAAATCAGCATATTAGAATGATTTTGGAAGGATCATGCGACACTGAAGACTGGTGAAGATTCAGTGATGCGTCACAGAAATTAATTATATTTCAAAGCATAATAAAATAGGAAACCAATATTAGAAACTGCAATAATATCTTATAATATTACTGTTTTTTTTCTGTATTTTTGATTAAAAAAAATCCAGACTTGATGAGGATAAAAGACTTAAAATTAAAAACATTGCAAATCATACTGATCCTAAATTTTTGAACTGCAGTGTATATAAAAATATATACATTGAGTGAGGCATTTTCCATTAACAAACTTCTTAAGTATCTGGTGAAGATGCTTTTTTTTCTATTATATTTTTTATGTTCACATTTATGTATTTAGTTGCTGGGCAGCCATCACCGACTGTCAATACAAATAAAGGTGAAAATCAGTCAGGCTGGTATTCCAGATAGTTCAGTAATGCGTTTATATTGAAATGTGTTTATTTTTAATGTGGCATGTACATAAGCAGCGTCGCGTGTGCATTGTTGTAGTCAGTATATGTGATTGACTCATGTTTTCTCTGCTTTTCTCTTTTTTTTCTACCTGGCTTCAACATCCTGTTTATTCTCGATACTCTGTAATGAATGACGTGAATCCCACTAACAACCTCTTCCATATGAGTCTTAATAAATGTACCTGCTGTTGCTGTGATAAAACATTACTAATGTAAAATAAAAGATGAGGGTGATTAATGCAGGACCCCTGAGACGGACAAAACACTCTCACCTAAAGTGGTTTGCAAATCTCCCTGCAATTGAATAGAGAGATATATGACACAGCAGATGGGGGAAATAAACACTGGAAATCTTGTTTACAAGACAATCTGAAGATGTTGTTTACTTTTATTGTCAAATTTCAGATTTGATTGTTACCAGAGATGATGTCACCATGGAGCTTGACTAAACTGCATTAATCCGCTACTCATCTCTTTCTCTTTCTCTCTTGCTGACACATTAATCTAGTAATAGAAGAGAGGCTGGAATTAATGTTTTGACAATATGTCTGATCAGTTCACTATGTCTGTCGTCTTCCTCTTTCTTATTTTCCTTCCTACATATCTTTTTAATGAGATAACTTGACGCTATACACCACTAATCTGAACTATGAATTGCATACAAATTTTTAAATTATCTAACGCTTCAAACGCTGCCCTCATGGTTGTAAAGCTCTAATGCGTATTCTTTTATGGCTAGACAAAATATATTACCAAAGTTTATTGTTTAATGAGTTTGTTTTACAAATTAAAAAATATAATGGGTGCATAATGTATAATAGTTCACTTGTTTTTATGGTTTAATCAGCTCAGTCAAAGTGCCTCAAGCAACAGAAAGAAAATCACATGTGAGAGCTCTGTAATATGTAATTTGTTTATTCTTTTTCAGATTAAGTGGAGAGCAAATGGAGATTTTTTTTTTTTTTTTTTTTTTTGCGGAAGTCTGCTGATATATTAGCTACGATAGCTTAAAATTAGACATTTTAATACAAACTCAAATATTTCTTATGTCTTTAGGCCAACAAATTAAAAAAACAGACTTCTTTTATAATACATTTTTGTAAGCCTCTTTTCCAGCATATAAGGAAGCCTTATCTGCCACAGAAAAAAAGAAGGTAATTGCGACTTTTTATCTCACAATACTTTTTTTCTCTGAAATGTGAGATATAAACTCGCAATTTCAAGTTATGAAGTCAGAATTGTTACAAACCCACAATTCTGTGAAACAAGGTCAGTATTGCGAGATATAAACCTACAATTCTGAATTTGTTTCTCAGAATTGTGTTTATATCTCCCAGTTGTGACTTTTTTGAGAGTTTATAGCACGCAATTGCGAGGTATTAAGTGAGAATTGGGGGATATAAACTATACAAATTATACAAAGATATAAATTGCTAGTTAATATCTCACAATTCTGACTTTTTTCATAAACTCGACATAAACTTGCAATTCTGAGAAATAAAATCATTTTTTTTTTGGTGAATTCTGAGAACATATCAATCTTTTTTCCCTCAAAACTGGACTTTATAAACTCGCAATTGTGAGTTAATATCTCACAGTTTTAAAAAAGTCAGAATTGCGTGAGAAAAAGTGAGAATTTTGAGTTATCTTGCCATTCTGAATTTATTTCTTGCAGTTGTGAGTTTATATCACGCAATTCTGACTTTATTTTGCAGAATTGCAAGTTTATATCTCGCAATTCTGATTTTATAACTCGCAATTGCGAGTTTACATCACACGATTCTGACTTTTTTGTATCATGCAATTCTGTAAAAAGTCAGAATTGTGAGATAAAAAGTAACAATGGTGGAAACGGGCTTCTATAGTTGTAAACAGGTCCCTGAGGTTGTAAGTGCTAATATTTTTTCAGTCTTGTTTTTCAGCACGAACATATTCCTCTTACAGGCAAGAAACTGCACCCTTCACAGTCTGTCAGCTTTGTGCTGTAGGAACAAAATAAAGTGTAACCAAAACATTGCAGCTATTCCCATAAACAACAGAATAAAAGTTAAGCTGACAACGTAACACGCTAGTTGCTCATTACAGAAGCATTAGCATAACAGCTAGCAGATACTGCTGCTTACTCTGTATGGTTTCACATTGACTGATTTTAATGACTTCTTTATCTCCGCTACCTTGCCTGTGGCTTTTTCTCCCTCTTAGACTTTATTAATTTTACAAAATACATTTAATTCCCTCTGAATTTTAGATGAAAAGCTTTACTTTTTCAACACAACTCAAAAGCTAGTCTATTGTGTATCTAACTGATGGTTTGTATTTTCCTCTTTGCACTTGGCCTGAGGGCTATGCTTAGGCAGCTACTTTTTTCCAAAATGTTATTTCAGGTAATAACAAGATTATATAAATTTTCGCTTTTGAATAGCCAACTAGACTGGGGAGTCCCAGACCCTAACATGATGAAAGTTGCATTCATCTGTATGACAAGTTGCAAAAACAGTAAAATGGGAAAGTATTCCACAGCATCTAAGTGAACTGCTTTTCATGAATACACTTTTATACAAACTGACTTACAGTGCATTCAAGGTTTACAATTTGCCAGTATGCTTGTTATGTGTGCGCATATTTTCCAGTGATGAGCTGCTATAAAATTCCCAGGGAATGCAGTGAATAAAATGTATATCTTACATTTACTTTACTAAATTTACCGCTTTGAATAAAAGTGTCTGCTAAATGCATAAAAATATAAAAATCTAAGTAAGTGATAGTAAGTATAGTCAAACCTAGCATGCAGTGCTGATAAATGCTTCAAATAAAGCACAACTGACATTTAGATGGTATGAAGCTTCAATTCGTGATCTGAGGGGAGGAGTGATTGAGAAAGTCTTTGAAAACACTATTGCAATGCTTTTATAGTGAGCTTGATAAAAAGAGAAGCATTATGTATTCTCAAGGTAACAACATTCTAGTGCATTTATGAACAGCAGTAATGTACCAAACCAGTATTCACCAATAACTTGCTTTATTTATGTCAAACTGATGATACAGGAATATTAGGGACTATTTTGTCATTCTTAGTTGCTCGAAATAATGTAATGCTTAAGCAGACTTCATTTCTAATGCTATGAATGAGAATGAATTCATAATTAAGATATAGAGAAATTTACATTTGCATTAGTTGAACTGCAATGCCTGAAGAATGAAACTGCATGAGTGGTTCTGGATACTTCAGTACAATTGAACAGAACAGATAAGCAAGAAGAGATCTCAGATCTTGGAAATGCTTCATGTAAACAGCCTCTGCTAAGCAGACATCTTGCTACAGGGCAAAAGAACCACAGGGACCTTGATGAATAAAATAACAAGACTTCCAATAGCGACTTCCCATAAATAATGAACTATTTTATGGTGGAGTGTGGTGTGTGAGAGAGAGTTGGTGTCTTGTGTTAGTTAGTGAATCAGGTATACAGAGAACAAAGTCATGGTAGCCAGAGCTCCAGTTTAAATTGGAACTGGATTCAACTGAGTTGGAATAAACCAACTTGCCACTAAAACAAAGGGTCTCAATCACTAGTGTGTGTAGGCACAAATTTGTGCATGAAATCTGAATATCTTCACAAACGAATGAGGATGAGTGTTAATTTTTTCCCCCAGAAAAGATGAACGTACATATGGTACGTTTTATCTGACGTTGGTTTTGTAGGTGTTTTACCGCAGTTCTGACTTGAAATGTCCGTTGAGTGGCACTACAACTCTAATGCTCTGTAATGATTTTAAATAACGTACCATCTGCACTACACCTAAACTTACCCAATCGTATGAACAAAAACGAATGTGACATAAAAACGCAATATCAAGTATGCCGTTATAGCTTGTTTTTCAATCTCTCATCTTTCAGCTCTTTCATCATGAGTCATGTTTTTCACAGGATTAGTACCCAAGGATTGCGCATCCTAAGTCCAATTCTGTGCCAGCTGATTTACCAAGGAGGTTTGTTCTGTCCAGAAATCCAAACATATGGAGCTGTAATCATAACTGTGTACGAAAAGGATTGCAAGTGCTGTTTTACCACGTCTAGTGTTAATTCTGTTGGAAACTGCAGTGATATGTACTTATTGGGACGTTTTTGTGTCTTTAGAAAAAGTTCCCACAGGTATGTTTTCATCATGAGATCAGTTATTCTAAATTTAAGGAGAAAAAAATTGGAAGAACAGAAACCACACAAACACAAAAATCACATACTCTAGGTAGCCTTATAATTGTGTGAAAGACTGAATTTTATACATAGATATTTCATCATATAGTTCATCTTATCCAGTGAAACAGTAAGAAAAACTTAATTCTATTTCATACTCATATGAGTATGTACAGCTGGCTAATGAGAAGTCTGTAATCTGAGTCTCCATATGTAATGTGTTTATTGTGTTTGAACTGGTTTTAACGATAGAGCACTTGCCACTGCTTATGGATCTAGCTGCACATGTTCTCAGGGGTTGTATGTTTACTGATAATGACAATAGGCTCTGCAGGAAAGATTGTGCGGGGAGGCCTTAAATGAAGATGTCCTGGGCGTGTTTTATGTAAATGACTAACCTTGGGTATGGGGTCGCTCATTTAGAACAAATTCATGTGTGTACGCATATGTTATGAATTTATAGTATTCATACAAGTACAAGTATGAGCAAAGCCAGATGTTCTATTACTACCGATGAGATTCTGAAGTGGGCATCCAATGGACAATTTACTATCCCACAAGGCCACCGTTTACACATAGTCCATGAGAAAAAATAAGTCAATTTATAAAAATTACCCTGTTCAAATTTACATACATTTGATTTTTAATACTGTTGTTACCTGAATGATCCACAGCTGTTTTTGTTTGTTTGTTTGTTTGTTTGTTTGCTTGTTTAGTAATAGTTTTTAGTCCCTTGTTTGTCCTGAACAGTTCAACTGCCCACTGTTCTTCAGAAAAATCCTTTAGGTTCCACAAATTCTTTGGTTTTTCAGAATTTTTGTGTATTTTAACCCTTTCTAACAATGACTGTATGCTTTTTAGATCCATCTTTCTTTTCTGATGTGCAACTATTACAGTAGGTTTAAACGCTTACTGATGTTTCAATATGAAACATGATGCATTAAGATCCTTGAGGGGTTTGAATCTTCTGTAGCTTCTGAAGAGCAGTACTAAGTGAAAAATATATATATATATTTAGGCAAAATAAAAAAAAATTACAGATCCTCATTCATTTCAAAAGTTTACACCCTTGGCTCTTAATGCATTGTTTTTCCTTCTGGAGAATCAGTAAGCATTTGAACCTTCTATAATAGTTGCACATGAGTCCCTCACCTCAGTGTGAAAAGATGTATCTCAAACTCATACAGTCATTGTTGGAAAGGGTTTAAATCCACACACAAAAAAAAAAATAATTTTTGGGACCTGAAGATTTTAAATGGTTGCAATGTTAGTACTTATTCAGAAAGTATGTAATTTTGAATATAGCTATCTTTATGATCTTTTGATTGAAAACATTGATTAGTTTGAAACACCACTACTGTGTTGCTTAGGTATGCATGACAGTTATACTGTGGCTTCATTTGGAACTATTTTCAATGCAGCTGGAAATATTGTGTCTAAAACGTAAGTTACTTAAAGGTGACATATAATGAAAATTTGTCTTTTTCTGTGTTTAAGTGCTATAATCGGGTCCCCCTGCATTAAGCAATAAGACATGAAAGAGAACTTAGTTTAGCTGCTTTCTGTGGATGTGCTTCAGATGTGTGCGCTCAGAAAATCCTATATCAGTTTAAACAAATATGGTTTAAAACGCATGATTTCAGTGCAATAGATATGATAACCAAAACAAAACAGATGTTTTTTGGCAGAGTATCTGAGTTACAAGCTGTAAAGGCACAGTCCAGGGAGCAGCAGTCATTTGCATTTAAAGAGACATGCACGAAAACAGCATGTTTCTGCTTCCAATCAAAATGGGCACATCATTTAAGAATGTGGGTAGAGGAATAGACAGACTTGAATAACTAGAAGGTTGTAGGAAGATGAGGGATGTTTGATTGATTATGACATCTTAGAGTCTGGTTGAGCTAAATGAAGCAGCATGAGAGCTGAAATCTATACAACCTCCACATACGAAAAAGACATACTAAAGAGTCCAGCTCTCCTGTATCTAGAGCAGCATTGAGATGCAGTGAGTGATGTACTATCAAAAGAACTGAGAAAAGAATAAAGTGGTGTGTCACTCATGAAGACTTTGATGAAGTCCTCTTGGAGCTAAAATTCTGACTCTTTTATGTGAAGACGAATAAAAATATAGTACCTGCAGTCTCTACAAGCTAACTGCAAGAGCAAAGGCTAAATGAATAAATACGCTTAATAATAATTGCCTGCTTTCATAAAGGTTAATAATTTCCCATTACCGTTTGTTAAGCCAAGTGTAATGCGTATGTGAAGCCTTCCACAAGCAGCAGGTCATAAAACAGAAATCTTAGGCATTCTGCCAGACAGTATTCCAGGTTTATTTGTATGTCTTTAACAGGCATGCACTAAATTCGTTGACTGGAGATTTTTAGTCACATTCAGGTGTTTTTCCAGACACCTGTCATCATTGTGCAGCGACCTATAGAGTTAGTCTAAATTTGTGCTTTTTGTAGTTGTGATTAACAGTGCTTTGTCAAGACAATGCTCATTTGCAATGACTTGTCTAACTCTAAGGTTTCTATTGCAAGAGTGGGTGCATTGGCATTCAATTCTATGTGTTTCAGCTAGTGTTCCTTTCCTTTATAAACTTTGCAAAGGCTTTGAATTTGGCATTCAGGAGGACAAACCTAGAACAAGGTGAGATTTTCTTTTCTTACTGCTACATTCACAGCACAAGCCAAAATATTCCATTCTGATTCATTTCTGCTTCTGTCTTGCTTGCGTGACTTTAGAAATGTGACAACATTAAACATAGAATTAGTAATTAGAAACAGATTTACTACAGTATTATCAATGTTAACACCTCAGTTCTGCTTTTATATATAGTAAATTGTCTTCTGTGGTGGTCCAGAAGTCCATCTTAGGCTGAGTTAGAAATACAACTGGTCACATTGAGTTATATGTTAATTTTAGAGAAAACCACATAGTTTGGGAAGGCTCGCCTATACAGTTGTCATTGAAGGACACACGTTTGACCTCTCACATTGCCTTCTGAGCTGTGGCATTGCTCTTGAATATTTCTGGCAGAGCAAAGGACAGGTTTCTCTATAATTACCTGTCATGTGCCTATATATATACAGTTAATTGACAGCAAAAAGAAAGAGAGAATACAGATTTAGTATAACACACAAAGCACCTGCCACCAGTGGAATCCAAAGCCTTTTTTTCCACAATGTACACCCTGTTTCCCCTCTGAAACCCTGATGAATAGTTTTGACAGCTGCGCTGGTCTGTCCGAAAGGTCGTTCCTGGTCTCACAAGTTGGCAAGTAGAGATCCTAAATAGATCTGCTCAGTCAGACAGCAACTTGCAGGAACAGCTGGCACTCAGATCACAGCTGATTACCGCTACTCATGTGCTGCTACTGTTTACAAGTGTGACTATGAGCTCCCAGAACTTTTACACCTGCTCCTATTAGCACACACATCTAATTGACACCAGACCTTCATGATGTTACACAATGCATGTACAAGCACTGGGTGTCTCATCAGTTAGGTTGCTAGTGCCGGAGTTATGTTTGAACTAAGATATCCTTTACCATTGCCACTGACTATCATGTCACTTACTATTTTTGAGTGAATTTCACACGGAAATGTCCAGTCATATTTATTCCTTATATCAAAGGCCAAATTAGAAATTATACACCCAGTCAAAAGTTTTTGAATAGTAAGATTTTTAATGTTTTTTAAACAAGTCTCTTCTGCTCACCAAGCCTGCATTTATTTGTTCTAAAATACAGCAAAAGTAGTAATATTATGAAATATTTTACTATTTAAAATAACTGTTTTCTATTTGAATAAATTATTATATTGAATATAATGCATATTATTCCTGTGATCAAAGCTACATTTTCAGCATCATTACTCCAGCTTTCAGTGTCATGTGATCCTTCAGAAATCATTCTAATATGTGGATTTGCTCTTCAAGAAACATTTATTATTATTTTTTTATTATCATTATCATCAATATTTAAAACAGTTAAATAATTTATTAGGGGGACTTTGCTCCCTTAATGTCCCAAAAGCTTTTTTTATCTGAAATAAAAAGCTTTTGGAACAATATACACTATCATTAAAAGCTTGGCGTCAGTATAATTAATTATAGAATTATAGAAATTAATACTTTTATTTAGCAAGGATGCTTTAAATTGACCAAAAGTGTTAAAATTGTTACAAAAGATTTCTATTTCAGATAAACACTGTTCTTCTGAACTCTCTATTCATCAAAGAAATCTGAAAAAAAAAAACTACTCTGCTGTTTTTAACATAATAATAATAATAATAATAATAATAATAATAATAAATGTTTTGTGTCTGTGTGTGTAGCAAATCAGAATGTTATAATGATTGAAGACTGAAGACTGAAGGATCATGTGGCTGGAGTAATGATGCTAAAAATCACAGGAATACATTAAACTTAAATTTGAAAATATATTTAATATGTTACTGTTTTTGCTGTACTTTAGATCAAATAAATGCAGACAAAAACATTACAAATCTTACTGTTCAAAAACTTTTGACAATATGTAAGAAATTATATACAATAAATTATTCATATTTGACATGAATTAAATAAAAACATTAATGTAATGTGAAAAATCAACTGTGAAAACTGTGTGCTGTTTAGAGACACAGGGCAGGCCCTAATGGTCACCACTTGAAATCTCATGTTGGAGAAGATCAGTCTTGCTTAACTTAAACTCAGTATGCACACACAAGCTTGATATCATGGTGGAAACTTTCCATTGACATCTCCATTGACAGATATGTTTTTGATATTGAGGCAATTAAATCTTACATCCCTTAAGCCCCATAGAAACCTTTCTGCACTGTTCATTTTCATTAAGACAATATTGACTATGTTTAATAATCTGTTTTTCTCATATGAACTGTCGACTGCTCTCCACACTGTAGCTGATTTTAGGTTTTATTATCCATATGGGGACATGTGGGAGCGCAGACATACTGTAAATGCCACACATACACACACACACACACACACACACAATGAGCAGTCAGCACATATCGACCATAATAGATCAGTAAGTGGATATAAATGGCACTTTGCATGTGGATTTGGCATAATTAGTACACACAGGTGAATACTCCACTCTACCTTGAGTATGAATGGATGGATGAAGAGGTGTAAATAGCAGATCAGGGTGATTGCATCCCATGGCAATGTTGACATTTGCATGCCAGCAATGAATAATCACATGCCCGACACGGAAGAATATCACATTTTAGTGTAAAACTGAATTACTGCAAATGATTTCACACACGTATTGCACACATTCTAGACCAATGTAAAGTATATTTGTCATGATCATTTATTCGTAAATGTTGTTGTTTTTGCCGCCTCCGTGCATTTGCATGAAGTACTCAACAGCGGATATGTTTTTCAGCCAGAATGGTTTCTACCTATCACTAGCTGGAGGACAGAGCATATAATTTGCTAACCCCATTATTTTTGTGTAATCTGTAATACGTTATTCATTATATAAATAACCCATGAGTGTGTTAACAAGAGCCCTCTGAAAGACACAGCTTATATGTATACATACACACACATACATATAAACACACATATACACAATATATATATATATATATATATATAAAGGGAATAATTATATTCTGTAAAGCTGCTTTGAAATAATGTGTGCTGGAATGTATGTATACTATGTCAAAAAAAATTTTTTTGTTTTTTTTTTCTTTGTTTTCTTCTGCTCAGCAAGAAATATTTTTAGCATTTAAAACAATTTCTTCAATTGCTTTATATTTCTTTCTATTCTATTAATGATAATTATAAAAAGTGTTTCTTTAACAGCAAATCAGCATATTAGAATGATTTCTGAAGGATCATGTGACACTGAAGAAAGGGGTAATGATGCAAAAAAAAATCTGATAAAAAGAATAAATTTGATTTTTTAAATATATTAAAATAGAAAACAGTTATTTTAAATAGTAACAAATATTTCAAAATTGTACTGTTTTTGCTGTACTTTGGATCAAATAAATGCAGGCTTAGTGAGCAGAAAAGACTTCTTTAAAAAACTTTAAAAATCTTACTATTCAAAAACTTTTGACTTGTAAATAATTTTGATTTGACATTTATAATGTTACAAAAAAAAATTTCAAATACATTCTGTTCTTTAGAACCTTTGAAGATATAGTTTTACCATCACAGGAATAAATATACATTTTTAAAATAGTTGTTTTTAGTTGTTATAATATTTCACAATGTGTTAATATTTTTCTGATCAAATAAATGCAGCCTTGGTGAGCACAAGAGGCTTCTTTCAAGAAACATGTAAATAATCTGCTTTAATTTTAGCACATTTCATAAAGCAATCCTAAAAAACAACAAAATAAAGCTGTTGTGTTTTGTGTTTAAACCAAAATCCCATTGTGTTCATGTGTTGTTCCCTTCAGGGCCATTGTAGTTTTTGCCTCCAGGCCCAAGATTGACTCACAGTGTTTCTAAAGGAATGTTTTTGTGCCACGGGCAAGATATAACATATGAAGGAAGTCTGTGCTGTGTTAGCAAATCTGATAGTTTAGGCAGGTGAGATGGACTTCTATATAGGTTTTTGCGTTCATATGATATTGAAACACTGATGGGCCATAACAACAGAAAACAAAAAGGACATAGAGACATAGACAACTAGTTGTTCTACCATTTTCCACCTCGTCTCTTTCTAAAAACAGAGCGTGGAAAAAAGCAAAATGCAGACAGCAGGCAATTTATTAGTGCTGTACCACAGCAAGTTGCGTGGCACTTTGGCAACATAATTATCAAGCTGAATGCCCAGGTCTCTCTCTCGTTCCTTCTCTTTCTTTCTAAAACACAAAGCTCTGTCACTGGCCCCTAGAGCCCTGGGAGAACTATGGGGACGGCCCCCACACACTGCTGATTATAGCCTAGAGAGTGAGCGAGAGAGAGAGAGAGCTGCACTGATACAACAGACATAAAAAGAAGCACACCCACATGACACAGAGAGAGAGAGAGAGAGAGAGAGAGAGAGAGAGAGCACAGTCTGTGAGTTTGTGAGTGAGCAAATGTGAGAAGAGAATAAAACCATGGTGTTAAAGGATGAGCGTGGAAGTAAGGGTTGTGTGTGAGAGAGAACAGAACATTAATCATCAAACTGACTAATAATTTCATACAAATGAACTCAATTCTGCCATCCTTAAAGCAATAGGACAGTAAACACTTTCTATTATTCATAAATGTCATTAGCCATGCCAGTGCAAACAACATTCAGTGGCATATTCACTAAACTGTTGACCTCAGTCTTTTTCATTAACCACCTGCAATTGAGTTGAACCAGATGCTAAATAGAACATCTGAGCATTTGTATTAAGTCATCATCATTATTTTTCAGCTTAAACATGCCCTCTTTCTAATCAAATATAGCAAGGAATACACCTTGTTCATGTTTGTCTGGAATGATTAGCATAATGCTAAACACATTTATGACTGATGTTTGTTTACATATTCTATTGGTCATAAAAAGTTGGCTCCTGTGTAGACTGATATGGAAGAGAAGAAATTTACCCGATTTTATGACAAAAACGTACCTGTGGGAACTTGCGTACATACCTGTGTGTACAAATACGTACATATAAGTACATATCACTGCAGTTTCGAACAGAAATGAACCCTAGTGATAAGACGATGAGCACTTGTAATTATGTTGTGCTTTCCAGACGTAACGAGTTTGCTAGGTAGCTCAGCTGGCATGGAATTGGACTTAGGATGAGTACAAATCCCATGAAAACTCACTCACGATGAAAGAGCTGAAAGATGAGAAATTGAAAAACAAGCTAAAACGGCATGCTTGCGATTGCGTTTTTACGTCACATTCACTTTTGTTCATACTATCGGGTAGGTTTAGGTGTAGTGCAGATGGTATGTTATTTTAAGACGTCACGGAGCATTAGAGCGCCACTCAACAGACATTTTAAGTCATAACTGCAGTGACACATAAAAAAACAACGTCAAATAAAACGTATCAAATCTGTTCCGGGGGGGTGATAGGTTTCCACGGGTACGTTTTCATCATTGAATCAGGTTGGAAGAAATTGTTAAATAAAGTTATTTTTGTTTTCTTTTTGCACAAAAAGTAATCATATAGCTTCATAACATTACGGTTGAACCCATTTACTTTATTACTTTAACACTGTTGCCGCGGGTTGTTTTTGATGTCCACGGGTTGAATCGACCCCAATAACGTCATATTTAGCCCCTGAAATGCAAATTTACCAGGGGAATCCTGACAAAAAGCGTGTATTTTATCCCCCATAATGCGATTTTTAAGACGGGGACCCCACTCGAAATGCTAGTTTTGGGCTAGTTTTGAGTACCAATTGGGCAGGTTTCATTGTGAACCTGGTTAAACCACTGTTGTCACATGGACTGTTTACTATCTTACTGGGCCTTGAACGTTGTAGTTGCATTGCTGTTTATTAAGTGTTAGAAAGCTCTCAAATTTCATCAGAAATATCTTAATTTGTGTTCTGAAGATGAATGAAGGACTTATAGGTTTGGAACAACATGAGGGTGAGTAATTAATGACAACATTTTTCATTTTTGGGTGAACCATCCCTTTAATGGTAACAGATAAAGATTTTTAAAATCAGAAATACTGTTCAGGTTTAATGTAGTTAAATAATGTTAACAAATGGAACCTTATTGTTAAGCATTACCCATTTTTTTCTTCTAAGCCTGAATATGTGATAAAAATGTTAAGTGAATGATGTTAGAACATCAGGCCCTTAAAAGACAAGATGACAGTTTGTGAACAGACGTCTAAACGCCGCAAAGGATGAGCAGAGAGTGCTCATTTCTGGAAGAAGCCAAGTCGAGCTGTGCGAGGGTGTGTGTGAGCGAACTGAAAAGTGTTTGAGAGAGGGAGAGTGTGAAAAGCAAAAGAGGAAAGAGGACTCTTGAGAGGGAGACAGACAGACAAAACTCCTCACAAATAAGCAGGAGAACACTTCAGTATGGCACACAAAGACCTTAGAGCGTTCACTTTATTATGCACACAATGTAATTAAGCCAAAAAATCTGGTTTGTTACGTGATTTAATGAGAGTGGAAACCGTTTCGAATGTGTCCTCTCTCATCTGGGACACAGCAGATGAGAGAGCTATAATAAAACAAGAAATGAATAAGGGAAAACCAAAAGATATATTTAAGACAGAAACGCTGTGACTGCCTGAAGAAAACATGCAGTGCCAAAACATTATCTCCCATCATCCTTTTTGTTTGCCGCCTTCTTGCTGTAACAAGGCCCGATCATGTCTGGAGAGAGCAGCAGAAGTTGAAATGCACTTCAATGAGGATAATGTCTTTTTCTTCAATCTAACTTCGCATTAGCCATGCACAGAGCTTTTTTGTGTGAATGAACTGGATTTTTATATATTCTGAAGAAAATCATAGTACTTTTCTTCACAAATCCTGCCGACACAATGCTGGGATGTTCGTCAGGGTTATGCTATGTGGTTACTCTGAGTAAACAAATAGGTTACTTAGATTAAACTAGGACAGAAAGAAAATCTTGTATCATTTAACACCTTCAAGTGAAGGGGCAACAGTAAATAGCTATAGATCTGTGCCATGTTGAGGGGTGATACATATTCTTTAAGGGCAGTATGCAGACTCACAGGCTGGGCAGCATGACAGGAAATGTTCAGGGCGTCTTTCTTCAACGGGCGCCAGTTTCGCTTAGGATGGGGAACTATGTCTGGCAGATGGCATGGTGGGGGAAGACTAAGAATGACACATGTTGACAGGAAGCCAGTATGGAAATGACAAGGCTTGGCAGGACGTTATGGATGTGATGGGAGATGAAAGGAAAATAGAGAAAGGATTGTGTGGGAGAAATCTTTATTTCAGCATTGGTCTGTGTGTGTGTGTGTGTGTGTGTGTGTGTGTGTGTATGAACATGCACAGAGCTTACTCTGAATGTACATATTAAAAGTAGCATGTTTGCGTCAAGCAGGCCACCTAAGTTACATATAAGAATTTGGAAAATAATTTTATTTGTGCATTAAAGGGATAGCTCACCCAAAACAAAAATTACCCCATGGTTTATTCACCCTCAAGCTATCCTAGGTGCATTTTTATTCTTAAAGATGAAAACAATTAAGAGTTATATTAAAAAAGTCCAAGCTTTATAATGGCAGTGAATGGGTGTCGAGATTTTGAAGCCCAAAAGAGTGCATCCATCCATCATAAAAAGTACTCCACACAGCTGATAAAGGCCGTCTGAAGTGATTTAATGTAGTGTGTAAGAAAAATATCCATATTTAAAACTTCATAAACCACAATCTCTATCTTCCGCTAATTGTCTTGAGAGAGTGGCGTTTGGTGAGAAGTGATGAATGCAGAAGTACAGTGGAGAGAGCAAAACAAAACAACAGTCACAATTTAAAACTACAAAATTAGTATTTGTAAAGAAAAATGTTGGAGGAATTGGATACAAGCCAAAAAAAGACTGGTTTTCCTTTGTTGTAAACAAAACTTGCTTCTCGTGAGACTAGCATATTCTCACCGGAGCTTATGCTACGCCAACGTCATCCGCTGAAACAACACTTTTTTTGTGAACGCGTGTATGACAGTTAAGATATAGATACAGTTTATGCCGTTTTAAATATCTGTATAAATATAATGTATTGATTCTCTTCAGAAGGCTTTTATTAATCTCCCAGAGCAGTGTAGACAACTTTTTACAATGGATGGATTCACTTTATTTTACTTTGAAATCTCAACAGCCATTCACAGCCATTATAAAGTTTGGAAGTCCCAGGACATTTTTTACAATAATTCAATTGTATTTATCTGAATAAAGAAAGTCATATATACCCAGGAAGGCTTGAGGTTAAGTAAATCATGGGGTCATTTTCATTTTTGGGTGAACTATCCCTTTAAGCAGATAAACACACGCATATGTGTATTTCTTTCCCTCATTGTCACAGAAACACATATTTTAAGTTTAATATATGTTACCCTGGACCACAAAACCAGTCATAAGCAGCATGGGTATATTTGTAGCAATAGCCAACGATAAACTGTATGGGTAAAAATTATTGATTTTTCTTTTATGGCAAAAATCTTTAGGATATTAAGTAAAGATCATGTTCCATGAAGATATGTTGTAAATTTCCTACCGTAAATATATCAATATTTAGATTGTATTGCACCATCAGATTCATCAGATATTTTTAATAGTTGTATCTTGGCGTATTTATTCCGCTTCTAGATGATGTATAAATCTCAAAAAAAAAAAAAAAAAATTATGTTTGAAGTTACCTGTAAGTTTTATTTCAATAGTAAGCTACACTATCTATCTATAAAAATATTGAACTCAACCTAAGTGTTAATATGGCTCTAGACAAAAGCATCATATCCAGCATGTGAAGCAATCGTTTGGGAGAATATGTCAATAAAAGATTCTCAACTGATGATATCACTGTTATAGCCCTCAAGATTGAGGGATTAGAGGTGTGATTGCACCGAGGTGACAAATCCTTCATGCCTGTTT
This sequence comes from Cirrhinus molitorella, assembly GCA_033026305.1. NCBI lineage: Eukaryota > Metazoa > Chordata > Actinopteri > Cypriniformes > Cyprinidae > Cirrhinus > Cirrhinus molitorella. Next base: position 20,676,657 of record CM065122.1, on the reverse strand, counting down.
GCTTTGTTGTTTTGATATATGTGAGATATATCGTTGTGATATATTTCCGGGTATTATACTAGGCTTAGAAATGGTTATATAACTGGAAAAATATGCCACACCATATAATTACAATATATGTAGTGTCAATTTTAGCTCATTAGTTCACCAGTCATCAGTTTGGGGTGATATTAAGGGATATCTTAAAGTATCAATGCTTTTCTCATGCCTGTTTTGTGAGGATTATTTGAAATAAATTATTACTTTCATACAGCAGGGATGCATCAAATTAATCAAAAGTGACAGTAAAGTATTCATAATGTTCATAATATGATTTCTATTCCATTCATTTGAACTTTATTTTCAGAAAATATTCTTGAAAATAAAATTCACAGCTTACTGAGTACAAAATCATCACATTAGAATGAATTCTGAAGGATCATGTGACTAAGACTGGAATAAGTGCTACTGAAAATTCAGCTTTGCCATCACAGGAATAAATTCAATTTTAAAATATTTAAATAGTAAACTGTTGCTGTAGTTGTAACAAATTTTGATCAGATTACTGTTTTAATTCATTTTGATAAAATAAAAGTTTTTTCAAAAACATAAACTAAACTTTTGAACAGTAGTGTAAATAATTGAAGTGAGTCTTTCTTTGCCAGTGAGTTTATAATTTATTTGACATAAAAAATGTAAGGTTTGATGTGAAAAAGTCTCTTCTTCCACTCACCTTATCTCATCAAAAAGACAGTAAGCAATATTTGCCATCCCTACTGATCTTGTACAACAGATATTCACTGTTTAAACTTTTTATCCAAAGTTTTTTTATCTAAACAAACAAAATCCACTGTAGATCATAAATGGATGATAACTCTAAACAAAAAGTATCCATGGTCCCAAACTACAATCAGCCAATGTGCAACAAGTAGCCTTATGCAACTAGTATAAAAGACGCCTATTTCATAATGAAATTTCAGGCTTGTTTAAATCAAACTTCTTAAGTCAATAGCAAAGATTTGTCATCACTACAAGAATAACAATGTGAAATGATATCAATCAAGTGCAAGAAATATGAACCATATGAGGACCGGAGGTGACAGCACATCATTTGGTGTATTTAGGAAAAAGCAGAAAACAATCAGTCATTCTGAAACTAATTTGAAAAGGGTTGGGGAGAGTCGATTCGTGATAGTCTGAGGGTTTGTGTTCACCTAAGGTGTTGGAGGAAAAAGTCTACTTTAAGATGAGAAAATTTTACTTGAGGAAAAAATCTTGTCTGTAAGCTCATATTCCTAAAATAGATAACATCTACAAAGTAGCTTTCATTTACCAACAGGTCAGGCATTCACTGCATTTTACTTGTAAAACATCTACACGGGTCCAGCAGGCATAATCAAACGTCCTGTTCGCGTATACGCCGGACACTATGTTTATTCAGACACAAGGCCCATAAATCAAACACTAGCTACATGTCAAGCTCCAGTCACCTCAAGGCAGCTTGAAATGGAAACTAATGCATTTTAGTATGAATCTGATCATAGCGACTGAAAAGCAGTGCATAGAGACAGGCTGAAGGGTTCAACTGAGGTATATATTTCAAAAAAGTGCACTTTACACACAAGTGATTGCCGGTACTTAACAGTGTGTGTAAGTGCGGCTGTGTGTTTGTGCCTGAGTATCTCGCATACCCACATGTTCACACACAGACACCCACATGCATTGAGTGTTAATGTCGCTGTTTGTTGGCAGCTATCACACTTTCTCTGTTAATCTGCTCTCTGTTCCAGCTTGTGGCTTGGAGATACCAGGCCATGTTGCCAAGCGACAGGTACCCATTCTGTTTTTCTTGGTTGCCATGGTGAGAGGAAAGAGGGTGGGGCCTGAATGAAACAGGTACAGACTGTCTCTGAGACGGCACACAGAGATGTACACGCTAACAGTGGTGATGTGGGTATATATATATATATATATATATTTAGCAATGGTTTCATCATGGCATTGGTGTGTACCAAACGAGGACAACATAAATGTAGCAATATATAATACATTAAAAAAAAAAAAAATTATAAAAAAGTACATTTATATAAAAAACATTTTTTTTTTTTTAATGGCACAGCTTTTTAAATATCTGAAAGTACACTCTTAACATCAGTCAGTCAAGCATTATAATAAGATATTATCATAATCAAGCATTATTTAATGATAAAACTTTAGTAGTTAGAATTAAAACTTGGTAAAAAAAAAAAAAAAAAAAAAAAAAAACTCTTAAGTAGCACGGGTAGATTTGTAGCAATAGCCAACAATACACTGTATGGGTCAAAATTATTGTTTTTTCTTTTATGCCAAAAATCATTAGGATATTAAGTAAAGATCATGTTCCATGAAGATATTTTATAAAGTTCCTACCGTAAATACATCAAAATTTAATTTTTGATTAGTAATATGCATTGCTAAGAACTTCATTTGGGCAACTTTAAAGGCGATTTTCTCAATATTTAAATGTATTTATTTATTTATTGCACCCTCAGATTCCAGATTTCAACTAGTTATATCTCAGCCAAATATTGTCCTATCCTAACAAACCATGCATCAATGGAAAGCTTATTTATTTAGCTCAGACCATGTATAAATCTCAATTTAAAAAAAGACGCTAATGAATGGTTTTGTGGTCCAGTGTCATATTTGTCATTTTAACTGAATTTAGAACTGGTGGTGGTGCTTAAGATATGATATGATATGGTGGTGGTGCTTAACGATTAAAGGGGCCGTCACACTGCACTTTTCGTTCCATTGACTTCCTTTCATACGCATGCAAATGCATCAGACAGGAAACGCAAGCCTGTGCAAATCTTTTTCGCACTTAGCTCCGGTCACACTATGCTTTGAGCATGCGAAATTCCCTCGGAGACTGCAACAGTCATGATATGTCATGCTTTTTTAAAAAGTTAAATTCAACACATAACAAATAATAATACATCTAAAATGTAAAAACATACCATCTACAACACTTTTCTGCACTTTTAGTTTTAAATGTATGTTCTTTTTATTCAGCTACAAGGTCATGCTGTTGTCGTTGGTCACACACGGTCACGTGATGCGAAATTCGCAGCTCAGAGTTCACCAAGCTTGAACTTTGGAATGCAGCGAAATGCGAAAAAAAAATTTCACATGTTTGCGTTTCCTGTCTCATGCATTCGCATGCGTATGAATGGAAGTCAATGGAACGAAAAGTGCAGTGTGACCGCCCCTTTTCGCTGCGTTCCAATGTTCAAGCTTGGTGAACTCTGAGCTGCGAATTCGCATCACATGACAACGTTGGACCAACGGCAGATCGATATGTCACAGCATGACCTTGTAGCTGAATAAAAAGAACATAAATTCAAAACTACAGTGCTGCAGAAAAGTGTTGTAGATTGTATGTTTTTACATTTTAGATGTATTATTATTTGTCATGTGTTGAATTAAAATTTTTAAAAAGAATGATTAAGAATGAATATTAATCAAGTAGTTTGCGTTCGCTCGAACTGATTTGCTGAAATCAAAACAGGGTAAATAATAGGTGAACACTAGCCAATGAGAATTACGCATTAGTTCCGCCCACTACTGGACAAACCAGCAGTATCTAATGGCTGTTCTTAAAAGCTGCAGAATTCCACATGAACTGCGTTATTTTGACAAGAAAATACAACAAAGAATAGCGTTTACATGTAGCACGTCAATTCTTCATGGTATATAAAACTCTCACTCTCTCTCAGAAAAGCGACGGCGAAATGTGCACCCTCACACTAGAGTTTGCGGTATGACAAATACAGGTAGGCTGCGCATTCACTGAGATGAATGAAAAAAATAGCACAGATCGCTACTAGACGGAGAGTGAAACTCGGAGCGCTTAGTCAGAGTGATCAGCGAGTGAAAATATATCTGTGCTAAACGTATTTAGCTTCCAACTCACACGCTAGCGAGTAAAATATAAGAATTTATTAGCCAATGGCTAATTAGACATCATTTAGTAGTCAGGAGCGAAGATTTATATGTAGAGGGTTGACTTATTTATAAAAATCTAGATTTAAAATGCCATGCCTCAAGAAACATTTTCCTATTCAGGGTGTTATAAAAGCACCCATAAAGATATCTAAATATGAATCCAGCCCTTTATGAGTTTCCATATATTTATCTAAGGGCAATTTCTGAAGTTTTTCCGAACTGTGCCAAGCTTTAACAAGCCTGTTATGAAATTACACAAAAAATGTACATCCTATATTTAACCACAGTGGAAATGTTGTGTCTACACACTGCTAGGGGGTGAAACACTACAAGCTGATCTTAGATCAGATTCACACTTTTTTTTTTATGTGAAAGAAGCAAGCAAAAGAAAGGACAGGCAATAAAGCATCCGTCTCCAGCTGGTTTCTTGTTTTGCGGGTGCAAGATGCCAGCAGGAGATGAGGGGCAATGGCCTCAAGCTGATATTTCCTGGAAAACTGAGATAATGGAAGCTGAGAGAGAGGGTAAAATATGTGAAAGTGGTAATTACATAACCTGGCAAGTGTCTTAAGAAAGATTCATGGCCACTATATCAAGGTAATGACTGTTACACTGACCACTACAGCTAAAACTGTTGATATGTGACAAATCAGCAGTGCTTTTGTGAAGAGGTTGAGTCGAGGGCTCAGACAACTTGTCCTTAAAGGATTAGTTTACTCCTGAATTCAAATTTCCTGATAATTTACTTATTTACCCTTGTCATTCCAAGATGTTCATGTCTTTCTTTCTTCAGTCGAAAAGAGGTTTTTGAAAGCTGCACTGAAACTGCGATTTAGATCTTCAACCCATTGGCCACCATTGAAGTCCACTATATGGAGAAAAATCCTGGAATGTTTTCCTCAAAGACCTTAGTTTCTTTTCGACTAAAGAAAGGCATGAACATCTTGGATCACACTGGGGTGAGTAAACCTTTTGAGGACAGCTACCTACCTAAGAAAAACAAACGTGAGTTAAAATGCTTTTACTGAAGCAACCATGCTATTTTAGCTTACTTCAGTGCTACCAAGCAAGTTTACTATGTGAGTTTATAAAATAGTATTGTGCAAGAAACCACACACAAATAAGTATTTATTAATTAAAAATCTGGCTAAATCTGCATGAAAAAATAATCTAAATTTGTGATGTTTTAATGTAACTACTGTTCATTTCAGCTGGAAAGTGGATTGTGTATAGGTATGTTTTGGGGGTTCATGTTACTCCAATAAGCCTAGGTTGATATTTAGCAAACTAGCTCTATAACCACCCATTATGAAATGTTCTCTATGGTGAATCAACGCCTGTCTTTGTTCCTCTTCACACCTTTGTACACTTTGTAGCCTGTACCTCTTTTTTTACCTCTTTGAAAGAGCTGAACCAGTAACAGCTCCAATGCATGTCGGCAGTACTGAAAAATTGCACTGGCACATGAGTAATTCTTTCCATTCATACCATTCTGAGGTGTTCTGTGTGAAGCGTGCGATCGTGACGACGAGTCAGTTCTTGTTAGTCTCCAAAGAATGGTCTCTAACACTGTTCTCTTTTCAAAAAGTGCTATAGGAATCTTTGCGATATGATGTTAGGTTTAGGAGGCTCAAGCACAACAGAAAGAATTGGTTATTGTCATTTACAGGTGCAAGTTTTATGCAAAAGATTTGGTAGCATCATATTACCAGATATTATTGCCACTATTTAACTATTATACTGTATAACTGTAAAGTAAAATGTATGAAAACAGCCGAACAGCTATATAACTGTAGTGCTTTGGATGTACTACAAAATAAATAAAAAATAAATAAATGCAATAAATAAAGAGCTATGTAGCTGTAGTGCTTCGGATGTACTGCAAAAAAAAAAAAAAAAAATTAAATGAAGGAATGAATAAGTAAATAAATAAATAATTTTTGCCAATTTTTTTGTCTGGTTTAAATAAAAATATTTAATTCCCTAAGTTATGAAATTTGGCACACAGATAGAGAAATTTAAAGAGTCTCTAACTCAAACTCTGTAGCGCCACCAATAGGCCAAATCTGCACTTATATTTCTGCAAATAACTTTTGAACCGTGAGTTCTAAGGTCAAGTTTTTAATCATGTGAAAAATCTACTTTTTCGAACTTGTCGTAGGCGGTTTGTCAGATTATCACCAAAATTGGCTGAGATCATCTTCAGACAATGCTGGCAATAAGTCTGGCAAAAAAAGCTTTTTTGATATACCAAATAGTTTTTGTAAAGTGTGGTGATTTCCAATACAAATGCAATAACTTTGCAATAAAAAATGGACAATATCTTTGCAATGCATTAGCGGATTCAGACCAAACTTGGTGCATATTATACCAATATAATAAACTATATACAAATTTTACATATTTTTTTTAGAAACTTTGGCAAAATTTGGCACACGGATATAAGACAGTCTCATCATTAACCACAGTAAATTTGCAGTCTCTAACTCAAACTCTTTAGCGCCACCAACAGGCCAAATTTGCACTCATGTTTCTACTAATAACTTTTGAACCGTAAGGTTCAAACCTTAGCTTGGCTCATACTGACATGCACATGTTAAAATGGTAATTTCTATGGGCAAGATTTATCGCAATTTTGAATTTTCTGAAAATCCTACTTATACAAACTTGTTACATTTATTTTTCTTACACCATTGAATATGTTTTTTAAACATAAATATCACAAAATAATGTGAAGTATGCTTAAAACAAATTTTAATTTAACTTAATTACATTATGAAAATATTTCTTAGTATCTTATGCAATTTACTTAACTTTGTGTATATGACTTTCTCCTTCCAGACGAACACAGTCAGAGTTGTTTTAAAATTTATCCTGGCTCGTCCAAGCTTTATAATGGTGGTGGATATTTTGAAGCTCCAAAAAGCACATATGTCTGTCATAAAACTAACCCAACAACTCCGACTGTGTTCATCTGGAAGAAGAAAGTCATATACACCTAGGATCATGGGGAAATTTCCATTTTTGGGTGAACTATTCCTTTAAATTTATCTTGTTTGGGGATGTATAGATATGTTACTATAAATACACAAATACTTATTGAAATTGTTTGCAATGTACTACAATTAGACTTGATGCTAAATTCAATGGATTTGATCATGTGTTAAACCTGGTGAACAAATCAGAATTCATAAAGGCAGAAACTGAAATGAAAATGTTCTTTTACTGTATGCACACCAACAAAGATGATTTTTGCTCATGGAACAGTGATCCTGCACCAGTATGTCAGTATAAATGAATGCATGAGTGACCAAATTTACATCAGATACAGTATTGTTCATATTCTAATTATATATGCATCATGTAAATGTATTATTTTGAATATCTATTGTAATTTGTATTTATGTATATTATCTTGCCATTATATTTGTAATAATTATTTACATGTTGTTACATGTACAGCTGTGCTGTAAGACATCAAGGACACGTTATTGAAGTGAGGAGGAGTTTAAAAAAGAACATAAATCAATATACAGATGAGCAAAAGCAGCCTGAAAGGTGACCTCTGCAATTCATCCTTCACCCTCTTGTCTAATGACATGAATATAAATGAAAGATTTGATTAAATTACTAATAATGCAGTGTATTCCAGTAGTTGTACTCCTTGGTGTATGGAAAACATTTTTTTTAATAAAGGAAATGGAAAATGGTGTCTGAACAAGGATAATAAGACTGATTATGAAAATGTTATTTGAATGACACTGCAAATACATATACTGGCAGAACAATGCAGGTAAACCGTGATATGTTGGTCACGCAGCATGAAACCTGGACTAATCAGTGCAAAAAACCTGGACCACCATGGAATGCATGCTGGTCTTTTGAGCAGGATCCCACTGACTAAAAACCCTTATTTTTAGTAACTGGATTAAAGCTGATTTTACTGGATTGCTGTTCCCCTATTACCCAATACTTAGGAAGGAAGAGAAATTCAGCAGACCAAATATTAGAAGCAGAAATTGTACCTGCTGAACTGACTGAAGGTGTGTGTGTTATACGTTTGATTTTAATAGCCTTCCTTCACATCCAATTACACACACACACACACACACACATACATCCAGTAAATACACCTTCTAAACCCTCTAACACAGCATTAATTGGTCATTAGGATGTCCACAAGCACTAAAACCACGTTGATCATTAACTTGTGATAGGACAGAAAAAGGTAGCCACGGTTACAATGCCGTCTTGAGTCTGTATGTTATTCCAGTCAGATAAGACTGCACTCACATACTTGGGTCACCAAAGTGCCTCTTTTTTTCCTGTGCAGTAGCCACTTTGATCAAAGCTGTCAATGTCATCATGACACTGTCAACTTCCACCTGTCCCCCAGCATCTATAAAACTTTAATTTATCTTTGATATATATTAGATATAACATCTAATAGCTAGATTATATCTCAGAATTTAAAGTAAAGTTAATCTATCCCTGTATTAAAAGACACTGTCAAAGGCACAGTTTGATTAACACTGACTCAGTGTTTTGTTTCATTCAGGCATAAAAATAGGACGTACTTAATCCCTGAAGTGATTGAGATCAGAGCAAAGGGTATCAGAGGCATATTGTTTTTATACGGCGTAAATTAATTAAGAGCGCGAGGGTGAACATTATTGAGTTTTAGTGGCTAGAGGCAGAGAGTGAGAGAGCGTAAGAGGTGCTAAAGAGACATGGATAATGAAAATCACACCAAAATGAACAACCCTTGAAATTGCAGGAGAAATGTAACTGCCATAAAGACTAAATCAGAGAAGGTTCCCTTGAGTGAGCTGCCTACCGATGAATTCACCACTAAAGTCATTTTATATGAAGTAAATTAACTTTGAAAGTACACAAAACTTTAGATTAAAGGGAAAGTTCACCAAAAACAAAATAATCAAATAAAATAAAGATTTCTGTAATAATTTACTCACCCTCATATAATTTTAAACCCATTCTTCTGCAGAACACAAAATAACATAGGTCTCTGAAACAACACTGAATCCCAGTGACTTTTACTATATGGAAAAATTAAATAAAAAGTATAAAATTAATACATGTTTTTTCACAGAAAAGAAAAGGACCTCATACAGGTTTGGTTCTTAAATAATTTAACAATTTTCATTTTTTGGGTAAGCTATCCCTTTAAAAATAAATGAATCAGTTCAGTATTTTTATTTAATAGCCTAAGTTACTTTTTCTGCCTGCTTTTTTACTCCAGCAATAACCAATAATAAAATAAAATGGTGATGATGATGATGATGATAATACTTTATTGTCAGACAAGTCTGAAAATTTTCTGGAAGAATGGTTCAACATTTTTGTCCATACAGTAAAAGTCAGTTGTCTCCAAAACAGCAGTGAATTCTATAGAAAAATACAATAAAATAACCCTAATTTAATTTTAAACCGGTTTGACAATTTCCTCTGCAGAAGACAAAATAAAGATTTTTTTTAAAGAATATATTAACATTTTTTGTTCGTACAGTGAAAGTCAATGGTCTCTAAAATAACACTGAATCCCATTAACTTTTACTGTATGAAAATGTAAATAACAAACAAACATTAAATAAAATAAATGTTTCCCACAAGAAAGAAAAGAAACTCAAACAGGTTTGGTATAACACCATGAGGGTGAATAAATTATTAAATGATTTTAAATATTTTCATTTTGAGGTAAGCTATCCCCTGAAACAATTCAGTAATTTTATTTAACAGCATAAGTTACTCTCTCAAGCTTCTTGTTTACTCAGAGCAACAACAAAGAAAGTCCTAGCCATCCTTGCAAGCATGTCCCTGACATTTAAGTTAAATTTTCAGTTCATTATTGACTGTGTGGAGACCCCAATACTTGTATTTGAGTTTCTGTTTATTCATGAAAAAAATTTCAAACAACCCATTTGAAAGCACTTTGAATATCTGAATGTACTGAGCACACAATCTTGTAAACAAACAAAGAACGTTCCGTACAGTGTTCAAATATTACCTTCCTTCAGCAACTTGAAATTCAATGAGAAAAAGAAAATGAATCTCTTGCAGTTGACTAGAGAAAGAAACATTCAGTGTCTCCTCAAACAATAAAATATCTGTTTAACAACATTAGTCAAGGTTTTTGGGCTAAACAGTCATCATTTTCTAACCAGTACAATGAAATACTCAGTTTCTGCTGCAATGACTGTGAGACTTTTATGCAAATTCCATTGTCACATGTGAAACAGGACTTTGCTGCACTGACATTTGGGTTGCGGGTGCTGTCAGGTCCTATATAGTTGAGGTTAGCCTGTCTGCATAATTAATCCGAAATTAATGTTTCAATAAATACTTAAATAGATTTTAGGCTTTTGGATTGAGAAAGAGGTTTCAGTTATATTTTTATAGTACTATTAAAAAAGCAAAGAAATATCATTTGCTGTCTAATATGAGAATGTAAATCTATACAAATCCAGTTCTTTTATATTATTGTCAGGGTTTTGAATTCTGAAAGGCATGTCTGAACATGCAAATGTAATCGACATTAAAATATCCCGTCACCGTCAGATTCACGGGACGAACAGTGACTAAATATCTAACCTTGATGTGTCAGCCTATTGAATTAATCACCAGGTAACGCTTGTCATTGTGGGATGAGACACTGGCTTTTACCTTGGGGGGACGAATAACAAATGCAGAATGGCGTTAAGAGACACAGACATGCGCTGGGACCTTTCATGTATTCGTCAGAGGAAATCAGCTCTCGTGACATAATGAGAGGGTCACATTGGTAGAGCTCTTCAGCACCTGCACTTATCATTCATGAAATGTGTGAGAAAGAGAAAGACCTGTCACCCGAGTCCTTTCCTTCCCAGGCATTTGATTTTGTAAAGGTTCTTAATTAAAATGATTTAGTCAAGAGGCCGCACTGCAAGCTGCCATGACATGGATACAAGGACAATCACGAGTCAATTATACATGCTTTTGACGAGTGGCAGATCTCATGTCCCCTCAGATAAATATGCTCATCATGGACCAGCACCACTGCATCCATCAACATACCATTAAAAAGTTTTTTTAAAGGTGACATATCATGAAAATCTGACTTTACCATACCAACCCAAAAATGTAAAAAAGGAAAACCTAGTAACTTTGTTTTGGTAAGACCTCCTCTGCAAAAGCTCGTGAAAAAATCAAGACGCTCAGATTTGGCTACCATCATGACATTGAAAGGGGATCCTATAATAATATTACCACCACTTAACCTGCACGTTTCCACCCACGTCGGTGCCATTTTGTTTATGCAAGCGACATTCGTTCAAAGCATGCTAACTTTTCTGTCGTTGGGTGCATAGACGAGGCTGCATGTACAGTTGCGCTCAAAAGTTTACATACCCATTGCAGAATATGCAAAATGTTAATTATTTAACCAAAATAAGAGGAATCATACAAAATGCATGTTATTTTTTATTTGGTACTGACCTGAATAAGATATTTTACATAAAAGACATTTACATATAGTCCACAAGAGAAAATAATAGTTGAATTTATAAAAATGACCCTGTTCAAAAGTTTACATAACCTTGATTCTTAATACTGTGTCATCCACAGCTGTCTTTTTTGGCTTAGTTTGGTAGTTTTTTATGAGTCCCTTGTTTATCCTGAACAGTGTATTTGAACCCTTTCCAACAATGACTGTATGATTTTGAGATCCATCTTTTTACACTGAGGACAACAGAGGGACTCATATGCAACTATTACAGAAGGTTCAAATACTCACTGATGCTCCAGAAGGAAAAAATATGTATTAAGCTGGGGGTGAAAACTTTTGAAATTTGAAGATCATGGTAAATTTAACTAATTTTGTCTTCTTGGAAACATGCAAGTATCTTCTGTAGCTTCTGAAGGGCAGTGCTAAATTGATGCAAGATGAGCAAAATGTACACATTTCCATTCTGTTCAAAAGTTTTCATCCCCCATATCATTATCATAAAGTTATCAAGTTATCATAAACTTGTGTGTATTTGACAGTTTAAGCACAATAAGACATGAAAGAGAACTTAGTTTGCTACTTACATGACATGTGACAGCTACTTTCTGTGTGTAGCTTTGGATGTGTGTGCTCAGAAAACCCCTTAGAAGTTTAAACAAGTCTGGCTTTAAAACATGATAATCAAAACCAAACAGATGTTTATTGGCAGTGTATCTGAGATATAAACTGTAAAGCCACAGCCCTATTCTGGAAAAGAGGGCGGGGAGCAGCAGCTCTTAGACATTTGCATTTAAAGAGACATGGACAAAAACAACATGATGTTGTCAATTACCACAAAAAATAATTTTGAATTATTTAGAACAAAAATTTAACCGCAAAAGGTTTAAATCTTGACACAACAATGAAGTTTAATAGAAAAATTACTTTTCTAGGTGGAGGAAGTTCTAGTTTTGAATAATTCTGATGGTATTTGCTCCATTACAAAGTGCTTCATGAACAGTTTCTTTGTCCTTATGCATATCATGCCTAAATTTGTATATTTTCAACTGGACAACTAAATATAATTTATATTTTTAGAGACAACATTACCAACCGATTTTATAACACTAGTCTCGTGCAAACATGTAATTTAATTTAAAGGGGTCATCGGATGCCCATTTTCCACCAGTTGATATGATTCGTTAGGGTCTTAATGAAAAGTCTATAACATACTTTGATTAAAATTTCTCAATTGTAGTGTGAAACAACATCCGCCATTTCGGTGCATGTACCTTTAAATGCTAATGAGCCCTGCTCACCTCACTTGCTAACTAGCACATTATTAGGACACATTATAAGGTGATTTGCCCTTATACTTACTTCTCACTTTGAACATATATGCATTTAGGCAGATCAGAGATTGGCGCATTCCCTTCAAAAACAAAAGTATCTTCAGTGAGACTTCAGTGACTCAGATGTTGGGAGTAAACCATGACTGCTATTTTCATTATTACATCCAATAACAAAACACCTCAGTCGCTTAGGAGACACTTGTGTGTACTCTGGCATTGGAAAAATGGTGGACAGTTCACAGCTCACTCAGGGCGGGTCTAAGGTAAGACAGTCATGTCAATCAACAATCGTGGGAGGGGCCTGTGCAGAACTACTTTATTCTGCCAAGAATCTCAGAAGAGCCTGATTTGAGAAAGTGATAATGATTTATGAGGATTTTTTTTTTAAAGCACTGGGTGGATTTCTATCATTATAGGATGGATGTGTACACACTGTGGCAATATACATTTATGTTTAAACAACATGTAAAGGTGAATTTTTGTATCCGATGACCCCTTTGTTTTAATTTTATTATGATGGACCTTTTTTTGTGTGTGGAACTGAAGTATTGCTCCATAGACTTCCATTTTAACCGCATACAAACATGCTTTTCTGGTTTGCTTTTACAAAATACGGGAAAGTTATTTTCTGTGTTAACTGGCAGCATGGCACAGATGCTGTTCATAAAGCTTAAGTTGTGTTTAATAGAGATTACTCCCTAACTACAATGTTATCTGTGGCACCTTGTGGGTTGTGAAGGCTGCATAGTAAAAGCAGCAGAAGTAAACAAAGACCAAAAAATATTCTAAAAACAGTCTAGACATCTGGTTTGGATGTACCTTGATATCCTGCCTTTTATTCTAGTAACATTAACATCAGACATCCTCCTGTAAAACATCTTTTTCCATTCATTTCTATTTTTAGGTTTGGTTCAGAAAGGTAGTTCAGAATGAGATGGTGTGCATATGCAAGAACGAGGGTTTGAGAGTGGTCTAAGAGTGCCAATTGATGTAGCTGGGCAATTCAGTTACACAAAGCCAGAGATACAAGAAAAGATGAGCAAGACACACAAAGAGAGTCTGCATTTACAGATGTCTGGTCAAGCGGCTGGTAGCGAAAAGAGTACAATTAGGAAAATAAAATGAAATAAAATAATCAAATACACTACCAGTCAAAAGCTTTTTAATGTTTTTTTAATCCAATGTATTTTTTTCAAAAGTACAGCAAAAATGAAAATAGTACAGTTTTGAAATATTTTTACTATACTATTAATAGCTGCTTTCTTTTTGAAAACATTTTAAAATGTTATTTATTCCTGATCTACATTTTCAGCATCATTACTTCAGTCTCCAGTGTCAAATGATTCTTCAGAAATTATTCTAATATGCTGATTTGCTTTACAAGAAACATTTCTTCTTCTTATTATTATTATTATTATTATTATTATAATTATTATAATTATTATTATTTAAAACAGTTGAGTGCATTTTTTCAGAATTCTTTGATGAATAGAACGGTCCAAAGATCAGCATTTATCTGAAATGAAAAGCTTTTGTAACATTATACACTATACCATTCAAAAGCTTTCATTTAGCAAATGCTTTAAATGAATCAAACATGATTATAAAGACATTTATAATGTTATGAAAAATTTATATTTCAGAAAAATGTTGTTCTTCTCAACTTTCTATTCATCAAAGAAACCTGAAAAATATATACTCGCCTGTTTTCAAAATAATAATAATGAATGTTTTTGAGAGACAAATCAGAATAATAGAATGATTTCTGAAGGATCATGTGACTGGAGTAATGGTGCTAAAAATTCAGCAGGGATAAATTGAATTGAAATCACAGGGATAAATGACATTTTAAAATATATTCAAATAGAAAACATATTTTAAATAGTAAAAATATTTCAAAATGTTACTGTTTTTGCTGTGCTTTGGATAAAAAAATGCAGGCATGGCGAGCAGAAAAGACATATTTAAAATCTGTTCAAAAACTTTTGACTGGTAGTGTATATTATTTAAAAAATAAAATCACACAAGCAAATAAAACAGGAGTCTGAAGTGAAGCACTACTGAGACAGATTTCTGAAAAGAAATAAATTATATATATACACATTCCTTCCTGTCCAAACTCAACAAAGCATTTCACAAAAAGCCAGTGTGTAGAAACCCAAGAGTGGTGCCCTTTGCCTCTATTGTAGGCCTGTTCCTGGCTGCCTGCTGGTTCATGCCACTTTGTTTGCCCTCACATTGTGGCCCTCAGCTGCCAGGAACAGGTGACAGGTAGAATGTAATTTAAAACCCTGTGGAGTGAGCTGGCAGACTAATATCGTTCTCCGACTCCCCAGGTGCGGCGTAATGTATAATATGGGACTGGTAATTGGGTTGGGGGAAGGTAAGCTTCTGTGTTTTATCAAGTTAAACATAAACATGTTGTGCGTGTAACTTTAATTGATTAGGAAAGAGTGGCAAGGTTGTCAGTGTGCCGAACTTTCAACTGACAAAGCACCACAGGAGAATTCTGGGTATTGGGGCGACACATTATTACTATGTAGCGGTCTGTGGAGTGAAAAATGTAAATTAAAAAATGTCATTGCTTTGATTTGTTTATTTATTTAAATGCATCATGTGACCATCTGGTGTGTTTGGTCAACAGAGAACCTCTTAGTCACTGGGATTTGAGTGTGTTAAACGTTCTGCACTAGCAGCTAAGCATGAAGCAAGGTTAATCCTCAAATGTTCTCAATTCTGATGAAAATAACAAATATGTAAATCTCCCGGGAATCAGTGTGCTGTCACTCTCGGAATTCTCAAAAGAAAAGTGCCAATCAACAAATAATTCATGGAACACCGCACCATCCTGATTGAATGAAACAACAGAAAGAGTGATGAACATCCACACAGCTCCTGCCATTCAATCAATAGTATTTACCGGTGCTATAGTTTTTTTTGCTCTGTCCCAGATGCATCATGTCTTGTTAGACCAGTCAAACTCATGATTTGTCATTCTCCATACTGTAAATTCCTCTTAATCTACATGTTTCTTGGAGACACTCACAATTCGGCCAGTAGCTGTCGGCTAATTGGCTAAGAGGATGCGGAGGCCCGTCTGGGCTGTGTTGAAAGCCTGAGGATGAATATTTATGAGGAGAAGAGTGTACAGTGGTAGTACTAACTGCTGAGGTACAGAAAATCAATAGTGCAATGAGTTCAGTGACAGAACATCTGACACAGTTGATTAAGGAGAACAGGGAACAGAGGGCACAAGGACATTCGGAGCAGACAGTGGCAAGAAAATGGGATGGGAAGGTTAAGCGATACAACAGAATGAACAGCGCAAAGAGATCCTCTTTATCTCTCCTAGACAGCAATGAGATTAAATGGAGAGCACTTTTATGTAACTCCACCTTTTCTCACATGTTTCTCCTGAGTATGGCCCCAGTGTTTTCAAATATGTTCTCTTTTCTGGCATTTAGAAGAGCTCCTAAAGGCACATTATGTAATTTCCACCGCTAGAGGGCACATATTCAAAACGAACAATAAAACAAAGGTGTAGTTTGATGGCACCGTGATTACCATGTGGAATCATGGGAATTGTTACCTTCATCCCCAAAACCGATGCAATCCAGGCAAAAATTATTAACGTCTGTCTAATAAAACACATAACATATTCAAGCGTCTTTGGTGTTTCAATGTTTTCTACAAAATAAAACCAGAAAAAGTAAACAAAGTCAACACATATAACACCGTCCTAGTGGTTTTTGTATATTTTAATCACTCTCACTGTGCTTAGATTTGTTAGAATTTGGCAAAGCAAATTTACCCAATAGCAAATTATTGAAACACTCTAGTTTTTAGAGATATATGTGATAGATTTGTAGGTGAGCATGCTCATTTTCCCTATTTTCACATTTAGAGAATTAATTTTTCGCTTACTTAAAGTTAATTTTTAATATTAGACAAAAGACAAAATAGGGCAGAATATTTCATATTTCATTTTATAATCACCAATAACATAACATTCAGTTTGGGTTTATCAGCATTGACTAAAATTTTAATATTGGTGTACTCCAAATTATGTAAATTGTAATTACAGTTAACATCCAAAAACTTACTGTACACTGACTTTAAACTGTGCAAAAACTAAATAAATTTACAACTACAGTTGTTTATTGTTATTGTTGTTTATACAGTTGTCTATTAAAATAGTCCATGTGACATCAGTGGTTCAACTGTAATGTCATGAAGCTACGAGAATACTTTTTGTGTGCAAAGAAAACAAAAATAATGACTACAAAAATAATGACTACAATTTCTTTCCTTCTGTGTCAATCTTCGACATGTTCACGAGAATACCAAAACACATGAGTGTGCATTTCTCTGATTTAAAACATGGCGCAGTGTATCTGAGCTTCCCGAATTCATCAAAAGCTCCCGAATTCATCAAAAAATATCTTAGTTTGTGTTCCGAAGATGAATAAGGGTCTTATTGAGTAATTAACAACAGGATAAATTTTTTGGCGAACTATCCCATTAAGGATAAACATACTTAAAACATACCATAAAACACAACACCAGATGCAAAGTTTTCAGCAATTAGCAATAGGACTTTCTTGAACTCTAAACTCTTGTGAAACAATTACAGCTAAAAAGTTAGCTTTTGACATTTGTTGCTTAATCACCTTGAACTTGCTCAGGTCACGGTGTAAAAATCCGAGCTATGACAGAGCGATAACATTTTCCTCTAGTAATACGTTTCGGCTCTCATCAGGAAGACGTATGCTGTGTACAAGCAGATAAAGAAAGCTCAAATCATTTGTCTGTACTTAGTGATAATTTTGAGAGAGCATTAGGTGAGGGATGGGTTCGAGGGTCCACCACAGGCGCCTCATCAGACAGAGGGAGAATAAGTGTGCACAGCTGATAAAGGGCCATTTCATTTGAGCCATGCGCGGAGGAGCACGCTCCCAAATTGCTCTGCCTCCTCTACAAAGATATGAGTCACTGAGAGAAAGAGAGCAGAGGGAAAAGCGCAGCAGATTACTGTGCATGAAATAAACAAGGCTGATACAGCCGGACGGAGACGGATCGGAATAAATGGAGATGCAAAGTGATACAGTCCAGTAAATATATGCGTATTAGTGAGTCCTGAATGAGGGAGAAAAGAATGCACTGAGCAGAGAATGAATGAACTCGCATCCTCAAACAAGTACAAAGAGAGAGCAGGTGCCAGACAGGAAATGAGGAATGACAGAAAGCCATGATGAAGGAGTCCCGGGCCATTTGTTTCATTGTGAGGTTGAACAGGCGCTGATGGAGGGACGGAGTCTCTCGTTCCATTCCAGCTTCATCATCATTAGCTACTGCCTTCGCAGGTGAAACAAGCTCATTTTTAACTCTCCACTGGCGCTTGTCCATTTATTATAGACAGCTATGGAAAGTTTCAGGAATTCTCGCAATGCCTGTAATGACGATTACGAGCAAGCACAAAGACAACATTCTTGTACACAAACAATAGATCCCTACTCATTTTTTCCACTGTTTTCTTCCAAATCAGGACCAAACACTGAATGCAATATGTTACACCGCATCTTAGGCACAATCTGACAAGGCCTACAAGGATTTTATGGAAGATATTAGAAAGTTATTCCTCAGTCATCACTGAAAGCCAAAAAGTTGAATGATGTGACACAAATGCAGCCATTCGGAACATATGGGATATTAGACCAATGAGATTTTAGCGTGGATGGGGCAACTCAGAGTGACAACAGCAGAAATTTCCTGTATCTTGTTGTTTTAATCACAGAATTATAAGAATACAGTTTTATGAAAACTGCTTTCTAGTTTGATAAAATGTTAAATTGTTAGTTCTGTCATTAATTACTCACCCTCATGTCATTCCAAACCCGTAAGACCTTCATTCGTCTTCGGAACATAAATAAGATATTTTTAAAATTATGGTTGAACCACTGATGTCACATGAACTATTTTGGTACCTCTCTGGACCTTGAATGTGGAAGGACCCTTGCTGTCTATGCAAGGTCAGAAAGCTCTCGGATTTCATCAAAAGTATCTTTATTTGTTTTCTGAAGACGAACGCAGGCCTCACGGGTTTGGAACAACATAACAGTAAGCAATTAATGACAAAACTTCTCAAATTTTTGAGTGGACTATCCTTTTAAATGCAAACATGTATATGGAAAATGCAAAAATAAACTATAAATGCTCACATATACATAAAATCTTGACATTTGTACTTGGTCATTCTGTGGCTGTTTTTAGCATCAGTGAGATTTAGCTTCTCGTGTCACTGCGGAATAAATAGGGTTTAGAACACTAGAAGATTAAGCGGTTGATTAATTGTCTCCTGGCAACTATTAGGGCTAACAAAGCAAGATCACTAAGCCCCAGTGAGAGCTGATTGTAATGACTTGCTGTGGAGTGTTTAGGGAGGCCTAGCTTTGCTTTTGTTTGAGGGAGCTAAACTCTATTAGCCTATGTCAACTCTTTGCCACACTAATTAGGTGTGTTTTTTTATCATTTCCATGTATTTCATCATTTCTTGGGGCATTTTAAAAATATGGTGACAAACATGACCCTTGACCTCTGTGAAAACAAATAAAATAATCAAAACTCCACAGAAAGGTCTTTATTCTGTATGTATGTATATATTTTATGTAAGTATGTACACTGCCGTTTTTTGGGGGTTTTTTTTTTTTTTGAAGAAGAAGTATTTTATGCTCATCAAGGCTGCATTTATTTGATCAAAAATACAGAAAATGATGCTCATGATCCTTCAGAAATCATTCTAATATGCTGATTTATTAGCAATGTTGAAAACAGTGCTGCTTAATATTTTGTTGTAACCTGTGATACTTTGTCAGGATTCTTTAATATATAAAAAGTTAAAAGGAACAGCATTTTTTTGTAACAATTTTAATTAATACGTTTATTCACAAAGGGTGTATTAAATTGATTTGAAAAAAGTGATAGCAAATACTAATATTGTTAGAAATGATTTCTAATTTGAACAAATGCTGTTCTTTTTTACTTTTTATTCATCAAATAATCCTGAAAAAAGAATCACAAGTTCCAAAAAGCACAACTGTTTCCAACATTGATAGTAAAAGTAATAAATCAGTATATTAGAATTATTTCTGAAGGATCATGTGACACTGAAGACTGGAGTAATGGCTGATAAAAAAAAATCAACTTTGCATCACAGGAATAAATTATATTTTAAAATATATAAAAATATAAAACCATTATTTTAAACTTTAATACAATTATTTCACAATATTACATTTTGTTCTGCATTTTTGATCAAGTAAATGCAGCCTCGATAAGCATAAGAGAATTCTTTTTTCTCTTAAAAACATTAAAAATCTTTTGAAAAACCAAACTTTTGAAAGGCAGTGTACATTATAAAAAATAAATCTGTAAAACAGAAAAAGTACCGGCAGCTCATGACACAGGGCAATATTATTTTTAGAGTGCATGTATTTGCAGATATCTGAAAAATATTTTGTCACATCCATTAAGCATATCACTACTTATTTATTATATTTATTTTCTTTAGCTAAAAAATAAAATCTAAATATTCAAGAGCCCCCATAGAAAGACATAATTCTGTAAACTAATATAAAATATTATTCTTACTCTAAACAGTTTTTCTTCATTTTCTTTTGTTTTATCATTTGCAATGTATCTGAAAATTGTTTTGTCCCATACACGTTTTTTTTTTTTTTTTTCTCCATATTCATTTACTTATTTTGTTTTCCCAGGTTAATCATTAGTGCATTAGCTTAAAAAAGTGTACAAAAGCAAAACAAAATAAATGAATTACAAATTTATTCTGAAAACAATGTTTGTCCTTTGTGATTGGAATTATCAAATGTAAAAACTACTTCTTTCTAGTCAAAAAAGGTTCTTCAGATTTATAAATGTTCTTCAAAATGGTTCTTTTAGGAACTGTTCCCTTAAAGGTTATTAAGGGAACCAAAAACAGTTCTTCTATGGTATCACTGCAAAAACACCCTTTTGGAACCTTTATTTTTAGGAGTGTATGGGTGAGACTTCTGGTTCATTATCCGCAATAGGGAAATATCGAGAAGAATAATGATGTGCAGTAAATGATAAAATGATTTCCATTACAAACCGGGGAGTTCATAATTAAGATAATACATTAAAATAATATGGTAATGCACACCAATTTGCAATATCAAGCAGCAAAAATAGCTGGATGTGGATGAGACTGGAAGCCAGACCCATAACATTTACAAATGGCTGCATCTTTTTTTTTTACCAAAGAATGTTAATAAAAAGAAAAGAAAAGTCACAGAACTGAAGTAAACTCAAAACGAGATATTGCAATTCCTCTGAGCTCAGTATTTTTCATTGGATACACAGCTATGCCCCAGAGTGTCCACTACTGTAGGCTAGCTTGCAGAGATGACAATGATTGAACCAAGAATTTCTCAGGGGGATGACAGTGACCAATGACAGAAGTAACAGCTTTAGACCTCAAAGCAGCATCGCCCTGTACTAAACCCGTTAATCCTCTCTGTTCAGCCTTCAGGGAGAACAAAAGGAAGTGATTTCCAGCCTCCGGACCAAGCTCTGGCATCCAATATGAGTCATGCACGACTGACCATTAAGGCATCCCGGGACCACCTGCTGCTTACCCTTCCATCTTCTCACCTTTGGACTTACATAACCTGATAATGAGCTACACTGGGGTCAGTGTTTACTGTCATATACATCAAAGCCCTCCAGACATGCTAACATGTGCGCTCTAGTGTAGCGGTCATGTGAGGAGGAGGAGCACCTTGTGACCATAGCAACGGAATAAATGAACAGTGCTGCCTCTGGAAAATCTTCTGTTGTCCTTCATTTGTTACATTGCTGTGGTCAACATCCTGTGGGAGAAACTGGCTGGAAATGTTCAGTCAATCTTAAAGTGATAGTTCACTCAAAAATGAAAATTCTAAATTTCAGTATTTTTTCAGTGAAACATAAAGAAGCAGAAGAACACATTTTTTGAAAATATCCACAGAAGACAGCCATTGAGGTTTGGAACAACATGAGTAAATGATAAGAGCATTTTCATTTTTGGGTGAACTATCGCTTTAAGAACAGACCCAGCTGGTTACCAGCATAAGGTTGGGAATGAGTATGTATCTAGATAATGGTGTTTTGGCTGTACTAGACTTTCATCATGTCTTGAACCGGAGATGAAAGAGGCACTCTCTCATTACCCGCCCTCGGCTACTGAGGACTGGAAAAATACCATAGTGATTCCTGGAGACTACAGCTACCCCTTCTGTTAGGAGATCAGCATCATATTAGCTGTTGTTAAAAGCTTCATTGTTTAGTAAAAGGCATGTGTATGAACACAGACTTTTGACAAGGCCACCATCAGAATCAGTGTCTCCTTGTCACACAGCCATTTTGCTGTGGATGAGACAGTGCCATTTTGAAGCTGTCATGGGCATCTAGAAATGGTAGAAGGACAGGCAGGTAGAGCCATCAGATAGTGTTAGTGCTATTCATCGGCCTCTGTTATCTCACAGTCTGTAAGATGACACAACCTCTAGCACTTGAGAAAGGACTGTCATGCGTAGGTCATGTCAGCGGGAGGCTTTTGAAGAGGAACAGAGATGTCAGCTGTCAAATGAGCGGAGATCATTCTCTGTGGGTTTTCTACAAATCCTATGCAGTCATCTGGAGCAGAAAAAACTGGCACAGATTCAGCTTGAGTAAACTGCATGTTTCAAACTGATCTGGAATCAATTTTCTTACACTTAGGCTTAAGCAG
This sequence comes from Cirrhinus molitorella, assembly GCA_033026305.1. Lineage (NCBI taxonomy): Eukaryota > Metazoa > Chordata > Actinopteri > Cypriniformes > Cyprinidae > Cirrhinus > Cirrhinus molitorella. The sequence goes on along the minus strand of CM065122.1, from coordinate 20,654,054 downwards.
AAATACATTACTTACACTATCAGAAAACGGAATGTTATATTTTGATATATTTTACATTAACAATGTAATCAACATTCTATTTACTAAAGCCAAGTATGAATTTAATCAATTTAGTGTTTTTAAGCATTTTACATTTATTCTAAAACAACAACTCAATGCAGTAACAATTAAAACCATATATTTTATTTGTTAACTTTTAACTATTTGTGAAATTTTCATCAAAGTTTGGTAAATACTGTCTAAAAATTCCCACAGATCATGTTTTCCTGCCATTGTAAGTCTTAGTTTGATCTAACAAATTGTTATATCCAAGTATGAGTTGTTTACTTACTTTTTTTAAATAAGCATTCCCATTAACGCCATTATATTATTCATTCAGACTGATTTGCTAATGCAGGACACGCATGAACATAAGAGGTGGGATTTATCGCATGGACCAATGAGAGCCGATCATAACCAGCTATATCGCATTTTGCGGAGGACTGTTTCCTGAACCTGGCAGAGTAGTCCACAATGCTCTGTGCACAAAGTTTGTTTCTATATAGTGGGGCAATTCTAACTTTGCAAAGACAGTCTGCCGCTTCTGACTCACAGCCTGTAAGTACGTTTTCATATTTAAAGAATTTGCTACTGACTAATCAAACGTGAGTTTTGAGAAGTGTAGAGTAGCGCTTGTCGTTTCTACGATCATAAATGCAGACAAGGGATCTGTTTATTCATCATTTACATACTACCTTTGCGTCAAAACCACTAGACAGTCACTCACTAGAAGCATTCCCAATGACTTCTCTCCTGATATAGCAGGTGCACACGTTAAATCATCTTGTACTGTGTTATTTTTGACTCAGCTCTCTCCCTTCAAGCTCATATTAATTCTGTTACCAGGTCTGCATTCTTTCAGTTACGTCGCATTGCCAAGATCTGCTGTTTTATTAGTCTTAAAGATGCTGAAACCATTATTCATGCTTTCTTCACATCTCATCTTGATTACTGTAAAGCCCTTTTTAATGGTTTACCTTCCAGTTCAATCTCCAGGTTACAATATATCCAAAACTCTGCTGCTAGACTACTCACCCACACCAAGCGCTCTTCTCACATCACTCCAATTTTGTTCAGTCTCCATTGGCTTCCTGTTGAATATCGTCTTAAATACAAAATTCGGTTACACTTTATTTTGATAGTCCACTTTAGACATTCTACTAACTATAAGTAACTTTGTAGCTACATGTCAACTACTTGTCAACTGCATATCAACTAAATCTCATTATTTGCAACTACATGTCCACTAACTCTCAGAGTAGACTTTAGGGTTAGTTTAGGGTAGGTTTTGGGATAGTTGAATAAGTTGACAAAGAAAGTGTTAGAAGATATTAAGCAAACAGTCTACTAATACTCTACTAACTGCTAGTTGACATGCAGTTGCAAAGTTAATTACTGTTAGTAGAATATCTAAAGTGGACTATCAAAATAAAGTGTTACCCAAAATTCTCCTGATCACTTTCAAATCATTGCACAACCTGGTTCCCCGTTTTCTCTGTGAACTGCTACACCCCTATACCCCAACTCGCTTATTACGATGCACCCAAACTTTGGAACTTTCTCCCCCCATCTCTTCGCTGTGTCAATAACATTCCTGAATTTAAATCACTTCTTAAAACACACTTATTCGCTGAATGTTATCATTTATGAGTTCTGTTCTCCATCTGTTTGCTTTCTGAACATTACCTGTCATACATTGTGTTGTTTTCTCATTGTGTATTATTTTGTCACTTGTGTTTATGTTTGTTCATTTTAATGATGTTCTTCTTTTCTAATTGTAATTTTTGCTGTAACAGCGACCTTGAGCACTGGAAAAGTGCAGAAAATAAATGTGAGACTGTCCTCAAAGAAAATAAGACACAATTTTACATTTTTTTAATCACCTTATATGACCCATTTTTACGTTTTAAAGTTAAGCGCCCTCTAGCGTGCATAAAAATAATGACAGTGGATCTGATGACATAAAATGACGTATGAGTTTTTACCCCGATCTCACGGTAATTCAAACATATTTTACTATGTGTAATTCGTATGAATGACCACACCTAACCACACCCTAAACCTACCCCTTACAGAAATAGTGCAAAATCATGATTTATAGTTTATTCCAAAAATAAAAGAACATGCTATTGATAATAATAAGAAATGTTTCTTGAGCAGCAAATCAGAATGATTTCTAAAAAGATCTCTTCTGGGGAGTTTAATACCATTATTGCATATCATTTTGCAAAGAACAAGCCTGACCTGTTTCTACCAAAAACAGACCCTGTCAGCTTCACATTACTCTTCCTGCTTTTCCTTTTCATCTTCTTCTACTTAAATGAGGACTAAATTATTTTTTGGAGGCATCCAACTCCATCAAAGCATGAAACCAGCTTTCCTTAACCCAAAAAAACTTCAGTCGAATTGCTCTGAGCAAATCTCTGCCAAGTAGATCCTGGTAAATAAACTGAAAAATCTGAACGTCAAAAAATGTATACGTGCCTGTCCTCCACAACAGCACATTCCTATTTTTCCCTAAAAATAGACACAGTAGAAGTTATTCAAATACACATACAAACACCTTGGCTGACAAGACCAGCATAGACCAGCAGCCATACAAAAACAGCTGGAATACAAGCACACCAGGCATAGTTCATGCACAACTGAAAATTCTGTCATTTACTCACCCTCACGTCATTCCAAACCTTTATGACTTACTTTCATGTTGCATTTTGTCCATACACTTTAAGTCAATGGTCACCAAAACCTGTGACCAGTTCAGTTACCAACATTCTTTTGTGTTTAATAAAAGAAAGTCATACAGGTTTGGGATGAAATGAGTACATGATGTAATTGAACCATTTTCTTTAATGATGTAAATTGGGTCATAAGTGAACGTTCCAAATAAAGTGTCATAATTTATGTCATTTTGTTCAGCTGTTTCCACGTTCAACACTAAATGCTAGCTAAGGCTGAGTCAAAAGGCAGCAAAGAAGTGCCTGTTTTCACACATAATGTTCTCATGGCAAGATTCACATGACTCAAGGCAGAAATCACCCAATAGTTGCATCTCTCAAACAGCATTCCATAAACTGTGGGAGGACATTATATAAAACGCAAATGACACTTAAAACACAGAGGAAGGGAAATGCAGGAAAGCGAGAGAGAGGGAGAGAGACGAAGAAAAGACTGCCCCCGCCTTTCCCCGTTTGTGTTTTTAAATGTTTACACCATTTTGTCTGGTATTTTGGGCTTGTGCGCACAGAAGGGACGGCAGAGCGGCACTCGCTTCAAAGCTGAGTCTGAGCAGCAGGGACCATGGGCGCTTCTTTACAGCTCAGCGGGCTGTCTTTATCAGAACGTACTCTGCAGCTGTGAACCCTGGCAACATGAAGACCAGAGAAAATGAGGGAGGGAAAGGAAGGCGTGAGATATGCAAAGGAAGACTAACCATGTGAGAGCAGGGAGGGACAGGAGAGAGAGGGAAGACTGAGCAGCGAAGGGAACGCCGCTTGAATATCAGATCAAAGGAAAATACGGCTTCGCGAAATGGAAAGATAAAGAGCCATGTGGAGCACAGCTTTCTTGATTCTGAACACTCACCCCATTTTTTTCGTACCACTTGACAGAATAACAAATTAATGTGACTTTATAAGCAGTCTGAGTCTGAAAACGAGACCTTAGAAAAATCCGGTGGTGAAGCTATACAGTAATGGTATCAGATATATGGGTGTTTCTTCAACTTCAGGCATTTTATGCATTTATGAGCTTCTTTTAAAACTTTTTAAAGTCTTCATCATTTATTTTTGCTACTTGCAGCACCAAAAGCATTTTGTGTCTATTTGATCGTTTTGCAAAGTATGAAAATCCTTCATAAAAACTCAAAACTGATCATCCATCCATCCATCCATGTCCATCCATCCATCTATCTATCCTTCCATCTATCTATCTATCTATCTATCTATCTATCTATCTGTCCATCCATCCGTTCATCCATCCATCCATCCATGTATCTATCTATCTATGGTCATCCATCCATCTATTCGTCTATTTCTCCATCTATATGTCCATCCATCCACCCGTCCATCCATCCATCCATCCATGTCCATCTATCTATCTATCTATCTATCTATCTATCTATCTATCTATCTATCTATCTATCTATCTATCTGTCCATCCATCCATGTATCTATCTATGGTCATCCATCCATCTATTCGTCTATTTCTCCATCTATATGTCCATCCATCCACCCGTCCATCCATCCATCCATCCATCCATCCATCCATGTCCATCTATCTATCTATCTATCTATCTATCTATCTATCTATCTATCTATCTATCTATCTATCTATCTGTCTATCCATCCATCCATGTCCATCCATGTCCATCCATGTCATCTATCTATCTATCTATCTATCTATCTATCTATCTATCTATCTATCTATCTATCTATCTATCTATCTATCTATCTATCTATCTATCTATCCATCTATGTCCATCCATGTCATCTATCTATCTATCTATCTATCTATCTGTCCATCCATCTGTTCATCCATCCATCCATCCATGTATCTATCTGTCCATCCATCCATCTATTGTCTATCTATCTATCTATCTATCTATCTATCTATCTATCTATCTATCTATCTGTCCATCCATCTGTTCATCCATCCATCCATCCATGTATCTATCTGTCCATCCATCCATCTATTGTCTATCTATCTATCTATCTATCTATCTATCTGTCCATCCATCCATCCATGTATCTATCTATGTCCATCCATCCATCTATTGTCTATCTATCTATCTATCTGTCCATCCATCCGTTCATCCATCCATCCATCCATCCATGTCCATCTATCTATCTATCTATCTATCTATCTATCTATCTATCTATCTATCTATCTATCTATCTATCTATCTATCTATCTATCTGTCTGTCCATCCATCCATGTCCATCCATGTCCATCCATCTATCTATCTATCTATCTGTCCATCCATCCATGTATCTATCTATCTATGTCCATCCATCCATCTATTCGTCTATCTCTCCATCTATGTCCATCCATCCACCCGTCCATCCATCCATGTCCATCCATGTCTATCTATCTATCTATCTATCTATCTATCTATCTATCTATCTATCTGTCCATCCATCTGTTCATCCATCCATCCATCCATGTATCTATCTGTCCATCCATCCATCTATTGTCTATCTATCTATCTATCTATCTATCTATCTATCTATCTATCTATCTATCTGTCTGTCCATCCATCTGTTCATCCATCCATCCATCCATCCATGTATCTATCTGTCCATCCATCCATCTATTGTCTATCTATCTATCTATCTATCTATCTGTCCATCCATCCATCCATGTATCTATCTATGTCCATCCATCCATCTATTGTCTATCTATCTATCCATCCATCCATCCATCCATCCATCCATCCATGTCCATCTATCTATCTATCTATCTATCTATCTATCTATCTATCTATCTATCTATCTGTCTGTCCATCCATCCATCCATGTCCATCCATGTCTATCTATCTATCTATCTATCTATCTATCTATCTATCTATCTATCTATCTATCTATCTATCTATCTATCTATCTATCTATCTGTCTGTCCATCCATCCATGTATCTATCTATCTATGTCCATCCATCCATCTATTCGTCTATCTCTCCATCTATGTCCATCCATCCATCCACCCGTCCATCCATCCATGTCCATCCATGTCTATCTATCTATCTATCTATCTATCTATCTATCTATCTATCTGTCCATCCATCCATGTATCTATCTATGTCCATCCATCCATCTATTCGTCTATCTCTCCATCTATGTCCATCCATCCACCCGTCCATCCATCCATCCATCCATCCATGTCCATCCATCTATCTATCTATCTATCTATCTATCTATCTATCTATCTATCTATCTATCTATCTATCTATCTATCTATCTATCTATCTATCCAGCCATCCATCCATGTCCATCCATGTCTATCTATCTATCTATCTATCTATCTATCTATCTATCTATCTATCTATCTATCTATCTATCTATCTATCTATCTATCTATCCATCCATGTCCATCCATGTCTATCTATCTATCTATCTATCTATCTATCTATCTATCTATCTATCTATCTATCTATCTATCTATCCATCTATGTCCATCCATGTCATCTATCTATCTATCTATCTATCTATCTATCTATCTATCTATCTATCTATCTATCTATCTATCCATCCATGTCCATCCATGTCTATCTATCTATCTATCTATCTATCTATCTATCTATCTATCTATCTATCTATCTATCTATCTATCCATCTATACTTTTGGATACTTTTAGTTATAATAACACTGCTTTCAATCAAGCTGTAATTTGGTGCAATTATGTTGAAAACATAATTTGACTGAAATTATTTAATTTATTATTTAAGGGAAATTATCCTTAATGAGACAAAATAGTCTATTTTAAAATAAGCTATTTTATTTTAATGAAGGTATGTTACATAATTTCCACCACCATCATGTACATCTGCCAAATTTTACTACAAAAATAAAACAATTTGAGATGTGGTTTAATGTGATGAAAGTTATCATCTCCCATGACGCATGTATATATACTTTTGGGCATTGTTAGTTTACAAACAAAACAAAATAGTTGAAAGAATCAGAGTTTTATAAAAGAAGTCTACAGTGCCAAAGCACCAAAGTCGAAGAAACACCCACATAACACAATACTATAGTATTCCACACCATGGTACAATGTTCACACCAATACGGTCATACCATGTTACCTTTTTTTTGTAGTTGTTAGCGAACTCTAACACGGGTTCAGTGATGACTCAGACCACCGTTGCTTTGTGATAATTGGCTTAAGAGGGTTATCATCTTTCTCCAGACTAGCCATTCTCCTGCTAGCATTAAACACTGGCTCAAGAGCAGGCGACCGTAATGGAGCACTTTTGTATCTGCTGGCCCGGGGGCCACTGAACGGAGCACCTCCATTACGAGCCGCATTAGCGAGAGCAGGATTGAGCATTGCCGCAGGAATCAATCTTTTCAATCGCATTGCGTTCGCTGGATTTGGGTGGTGTGGCTAAGACCCAACACTTTGGCCCTAGGGGCCTGCTCTCGGTCTCGCATTAGCCCTTCATTGGCGATGACGTGACCGGCCGTTCCCCTGGTGGGAGATGGGAGACGTACGAATGACATGGAAAAACACAAGCCAGATCCCTCCAGGGGATTGGCTAAGATTTGCCAGGTGCATGGATGCTAAAAAAGCACAGGGCTGCATGCACCCATTGTTACAGACCATTAAGTGCTTTAAGCAGATGGATGATCAGGCATCAATAGGAAAACTTGCACTGATTACATAGGATTTAGGCTATTGGATGATATGAGACACAATAGGGAAAGGACAATTCATCTGGAGCCACTAACAAAAGGCTGTTGTAATGAGAGGACTAATTGTGTTTTTATATTGTACATGCTTCTTCAATTACTTGTCTTTTAAGTGGCTTGCTCTGGTACGCATTGGTGACTGATCAGAAAAGTGATCTCAGAAATTTTCCAGTACCTGGGTTACCCTTGTTTGTGTTGGGCGGCCTGGATCCTAACCACTCAATAGTTTGATTTCTAGACTTTGAGGTAACTGAATGAGATTGATGTGCTATTGGATTTCTAATCCAAGGATTACTGTAGCTATTCTTTCAATTGTCAATACTATTTGTGAATCAATTTAAATCAGTCTAACTGACTCACTGAATGGATTGAAGCAATTCTTGTGCTTTAGTTGTCAGTCATACAAGTTTAAAACAACATGACAAGTAACTGACATAATATTACTTTTGGAGCAAACTATCTCTTTAAGAACACTCAGAGGATTTGAATTATAGGACAATATATATACATATATATAAAGTTTGTGATCAGTAAGATTTTTAATGTTTTTTAAAGAATTTTCTTATGTTCATCAAGACTGCATTTACTTGATCCAAAATACAGAAAAAAACTGTACTATTGTGGAATATTATTAGTTTATAAAAATAATTGTTTTCTATTTTAATATATTTTAAAATATCATTTATTACTGCTGAATTTTCATCAGCCATTACACTTCAGTGTCACTAATCATTCAGAAATCACTCTAATTTGCTGATTTATAACCTTTATTATCAATGTTGGAAACAGTTAAACAGTTTTTTGTTTTTTTGAAACCTGTGATTCCTTTTAAGGATTTTTTGATGAATAAAAAGTTAAAAAGAACAGCATTTATTCAAAATAGAAATCTTTTCTAACAATAGAAGTCTTTACTATCCTTTTTTATCAATTTGCCACATCCTTGGTGAATAAAAGATAAAAAGAAAGAATAAAAATTTACTGACTACAAACTTTTAAATTGTAGTTTATATTGAGACAAAAATATTTCTATTTTTTAAATAAATGCTGCTCTTTTTAACTTTTTATTTATTATTAAGGAGTCCTGAAAACAAGTATGACAGGTTCCCACAAAATATTATGCAGCACAACTGTTTTCAACATTTACAATAAATCAATAAATGAAAAATATGTAAAACAACAGGACATTCATCTTCTATGGTATAATATGTTAAGTTGGCATAGATCAGATCCTCGTATTATTCCCATACTACCTTTCTGCTCTTTTGTTTTCACACCACTTCAAATTTCTTCCTCCATCTCCACCACTTTCTGTGGTTCAGGGGGAGGTTGCTGCTGTGAACCAGGGTCCCAGGAGGGGCATTGCACCCATTATGAGACAGCATGTAACATTCCCATCACAGGAGGCCAGTGAGAGACACCTGCCCCGGCCTCCAGAGCTCTACAGAGCCCTGAGGAGCTGTGCGGTCTCCATGGTGAATGACACAGTGGAACTTCATGTGAACTACACACTCAGGGAAAGACAGATTGAGGGTTGCTAACAGTTCAAAGAAAGTATATGATCTGCTAGCATTATTTTCATAAATCCAAACACAAAGGGGAGTTTATATTCCCATGTGTCACTCTTTAAATGCGAAGTGCAGGCGCAATGAAGTACTAATGTCAGCGTGATCTATGCGTTCTGACAGGTGGTTGGTGCTCACACACTCATTATATCATAAGTGTTACATCACAGACAGCAGAAAGGAGAGATTATGATGTTTGTTTGTAGTTTTGAGCGTGATGGCACCTCCAGTTACATTTCAATTTGTCAGAGATGTTTCTTGATGTGGAGAAATTAAATAGACATGAATAAGCAAACTGTTGAAAAAAAGAATGAGAAATATTTGAGTTGATACTTTGGTGTCTTGAGCTAAGAGTCTTGTCAAATGTGAACACAATCTGAGATATTCTTAAAATGTGAAGGAGATTAAAGGGTTGTTTTCTAAAATCATCTTTGCTGTAACCTATGAATAATTTGCCTTTATAAAATACGTTTACTGTTATTTTCTATTGTAATAATATTTAACATACTGCATTTTTTAGCAAATAAAGCATAAGTAACTTCTTTTAATTTTCAAGGGGACAGTAGGGTGAATTGAGACATGTTTTACGGCGTGTTTAAAGCAAACACACGACAGTAATGGCTCCAACCTACAGTAGATATGTACATAAATTTAAGGAAGTGGTGCATCCTTGGGAATAATCACTTTTGCTGTCAAAATATGGCTTTCCAAAAAAAAAGTGGTACCTTGGTGGAATTAATAAAACATGGAATTAAACTGTGCCACTGATTAAGCAACAGTAAAACTGAACAATTTCATCTCATGACTTCTTAAAATCTTTGTATGAGCCTTGTGATGGACTGGCCATTCATAATGGGAGTTTCCCTGCTTGTGTCTCAAAACGCTGGGTTAGGCTCCATGGGACAGCATGTAATTAAGCTTACAAAATGGGGCTAACAGTACTCCACATCCCACTTATAAATGTTGCAGGGAAATGCAATTTAATAAAAACTTCAATGGCCAATTTTCATAAACAAGGCCTATTTAAAATTTTCAGAACAACAACAGCAAAAAAATGTTTGGTCTAAAATGAATGAAATATAATGTAGAATCACAGCAAAATAATACTTTATAATCATAAGAAGAAGAAGAACTTACCCCAGGACTTTTGACTCAAATTACCCCACTCCCACCATTTTAATAAACTTGTATCATCCAGCAGTTTGGAGCTAACATCATGCTAAGAGTATAGCCTAATTTTGTAAATTCATTAAGCTCAAACACACATATGATATTGTTTCAGATTTGTCTGTAATTGTTCAGACACTAGAAGCATAAGTCCTTGAACATAAAAAAATAAATAAATAATAATAAAATCAGCAAAAAAAAAAAAAAAAAAGTTTTTTGCACTTACATGTAGTTACCAATTATCCCATGGGTCTCTCTTTATCACAGAGTGAGTAAAATGGATAACGCTTCAATTTTGTTAAAGGTTACATAGAAACATGGGTTGGCTCAACTTACCCACAGGCTCTGATCACCCTGCTCTCCCCTGAATTAAAAAAATAAAGAAGCATTCAAAAAAAATCTTAGCAACCCAAAATTTGTAAATTGTAATATATTTATTTTTTAAAAGTCCCTAAAATGCTATTTAGAGCTTTTATAGTATTTTGGTCTTTTTCTCTTTTTCAAAAAAATATTTAGTGACTTCATAAAAACTGCATGGAACAGTCTTTCTCGCTTTTTTTTTTTTTTTTCATGTTAACTAGGGTGAGTTTAGGAGACTGTTCTCCTCTGCACTATTCCAGTTCATTCCATAGCTCGTTACAGAGAATTACCAAGCATGTCTTGAACCCCAATTTGGGACACTCTTATCTGTTGAAACCAATTGAACATGAACTGATCAGAGTTATCTCAAGCTCAGAACAAGCAGAGAGAGAGACAGACAAGGCCTCCCTAAATACAGAGGGATTCTTTCGTTGTTGCTAAGCCACACAGTTACACAGAGTAAAGTCGTCTGCTGAGATACTCATTCCCCATAGACCTATGAAGAAAACTCGGATGGTTCGATGACTCGTACTCTCTGCTGACAAACTATGTCAACAAAAATGAATAAGAATTGACAAACGCCCCTGATGATTATTAGCAAAACGAATGGGTTTTCATGAGCCGAGTGTAACGTTTGTGCCTGCGACAACTGTCTTTAAGTTCTTAAGGTGAAATGCCTTTTGAGTTTTGAGGCTGATAGAGGTGATGAACAAGTCTTATAGCTTACAAAACTGACATGCCCCATGGTTCAAAAGCAGTCGGCCAAACAAAGAGCTATTGTGCAGGCTAAAAGGAATCAGTGTCTGCAATTTGGGTCTTTTTTGCCCTTTGTGTTATTCCTCAAAGCAGAGCACAGAGGCTACTGTCAAGAGGTGTAAGATTGCAAATGGATCTTAAGTAACAGACTTGATTGGATCTACCTGCTGCGGCTGGACTGACACGCATCACAAACACAGCGTGGCCCTGTCCCTCTGGCCATGGGGTTTGCCATGGTAACTCATAAGATTAGTGCAGGTGGCAGCCTCACTTGGAGGTAGATTACACACCGCTAGTATTTTCTGCAGAAACAAGGTCAAATTAAGTTGCCTTAAATAAATCCCTGCTTTGCATACTCCTTTTCAGATTTACGATATTTGAATTTGGTGAGAAAAAAAGATAAAAAAACATTGGGTAAACTGATGATGTCAGAAGGCAGTGCAGTAAAGCATTATGTAATGACTGGGTATTGATTCTGCTTGGTATTGATTGGCTGGCTGAAAAGATGGCTTTAATTGGTTACTGTTGCATAATATGAATTTAATGCCGCTCTACATTAAAAAGGAATTAGGGCCTGCTCGTTTGTGAATTCATGCTGTTGTAGCAATTTATTAACAGCCAGCAAATGTGCTATGTGGTTGCATGATTCCAGCAGCACCAGAGCAACATGATTACCACAGATAGATGATATTACTGCTCTCACTACAGCTCTGTTCCAAGATCTAGTAGACTGTATACATAAGCACTATCCTAACCCAAATGAAACCTCCAGAGATCCTAATTTGGAAAGCACTGGGAACTCGAAACTCAGTTTACAGTTGCGTTCAGTGGAGTTTTACATTAAATGTTGCTAACAAAGGAACAGAGTAGGCAATAGATGTTTTCTTCCATACTGTGAGTGAAACATATTATCAATAAAGAAAAAATGTAGGGTGGGACTTGGCTTTATCTGTTAGTTGTTGATTGGATGGAGGCACATCTGAGAGCTTGCAGTTGCTTATAAGAATATAGGTGGAGATCAAAGGGATAGTTCACCCAAAAATGAAAATTACCTCATGATTTACTCACCCTCAAGCCATCCCAGGTGTATATGACTTTCTTCTTTCAAACGAATACAATCAGAGGTATATAAAAAAAAAGCTCTTCTAAGCTTTGTAATGGCACTAAATTTCTCTTAACACCACAAAAACAGTTAAAATAAACAATGTAACTTATTTAATAAAGGTGTATCAAGGCACATTTCCCACCAGTCCTATGTAAACTACAGCACGCAAAGTTGTATTTATTTATTTTATTTTTTAATATCATGAGATGGCGGAGCGCAAGAGATCAGTGCAGTTGGAAGAAGCTGCTCACTCAAACGATTTAACTTCTCTCAGTCTGCTCAATCCTGGTGATGTCAGTGCCCTAAACGATGTTATAATAGATTATTTCACTTCCAGAGATAAAGGATCGGATGATGAAGTTATTAAAGAGGAGGAGTCCGATGACAGTCTGTTATATAAACAGTGCGCGAACAGTTGTGCTGCGCTCGCCTTTCTACATTGAAACTACACCCACAAGGTACATTTTTGTGCTATTTAAACATACAAGGTGTGATCAAAAGTTCAGAGACTATGCCCATGATAAACAACGGAAAACAGACGTTAGTTTTGTGTAATAATAGCACTCCTGACGACTCTCCTTAAACTCATAAAGTGAAAGTAAAACACGTCTCTCTTTAAACCCGTTTTTCTCAAAATTCCATTTTTGAAAATCATAGCTACCAGCCAAGTTCAGATAGCCATGACTTTTGTTACGTTCAAGCTATGGACAAAATAAAATAGTTTTGGAAAGTGCTTGAACCCAGCTTTTATATGGTATCAAAACCTAAAAAATGTCAAATTTCACTATGTGTTGGGTTTTCCCAGATCGCATCAAATATATAACTGGTGGGGGCAGCCGTGGCCTAATGGTTAGGGAGTCGGACTTGTAACCAAACGGTTGCAGGTTCGAGTCCCAGGTCCGGCAGGGATTGTCGGTGGGGTGAGTGATCAATCAGCGCCCTCTCCACCCCCAATACCACGACTGAGGTAAGACCCTCGAGCAAGGCACCGAACCCCTCCCCGGGCGCCGCAACGATAGCAATATGGCTGCCCACTGCTCTGGGTGTGTGTTCACTACTGTGTGTGTGCGCACTTGGATGGGTTAAATGCAGAGCACAAATTCCGAATTCTTTTCACTTTTATATTAATCTGAAAGAAGGGTGAGTAAATCATGGGGTAATTTTAATTTGGGGGTGAACTATTCCTTTAAGCAGACTAAATGATTAGAGAAATCCAGCTTATTTTACCAGAGAGAAGTCTACTGTTTCACCAGGAAGTCCAGTTATAAAACTTTGAATAAAATTTTCCCGGTAAAGGTAGAGTCACAAAGGTAAAGTCACAAAATGAAATTTATAATTGGCATTTTGCAAGAATTTCCAATTCACTGTGAGAGTGAGTTTTAGATGCTATGTTGTCTTACAGTTGAATTTGGCCAAATGAGGCGTCTTAGAAGGTGGTATACTTATGTTACCTGCCATTTGGAACAGGCATCATGTCTACAGTGTGTTTATAAAGTGCTTTAAAGGGGAGGTCTAACGCTATTTCATGCATTCTGACATTTTACACTGTTAAAGTGGGATTCTCATGCTAAACATTGTTCAAAAAAAGGAGTTGCATGTATGACAGAGTATTTCTGTGACAAAAGCACTCCTTCAAGGTTTGTACAAGTTCATTCGGGTTACAGAAGTCATCAGCAGCACTGCACAGGGCTTTGTCATTTGGTTTTAAACCACAAAAAAAAAACAATGTCACCAAAGAAGTGTGTTTTTGGTTGTGAGGGAAAGATAATCTTGTTCAGCTTCCCAAAGAACCCAGCGTTAAGGGAACAGTGGATGCAGTTTATCTCTCTGGGGCAGGAACAGAGTTGTGCAAGTGTGTTTGTTCCTGGCATTTCGGTGACAAATGTTTTATAAACAAATTAAACCAAATTTAAGTCAATAAAGTTTTTGTTCCTGTTTTATTCATGTCAATGTCACAGCTTGCAGACAACTGCTACGCAAAAGCTTTGCATGCTCATGACTCTTTAGCTCTTTAGCTGTTTTCAGAGAGAAGAAGTGCAGCTGTACCTGTCTTTTATCTGATAAAACTAAAGACTCTTCGGAGATATGAAGGATGCAATACAACTCTATAGGTACTAAAGATTAACATGAGATTGGCAGAACTGTTAGAGGGCCATGAGCAGATAACAAGAAAGTGTTTATACAAATTAGCCAACAATTTATCAGAACACTAAATGGTAAGAAACTTGTGTGTTGAAATTGACAACATCGGCTTCTCATAAATCTCTCATAACGTAATTAAGATGTAATTAAGCAACAGGACACAATAGGAAGGACTCTCCTCATCTACACTGATGTTCTCTATTAAATAATACAGAGCCACATTAAAGGTCTATTTCAGTTAATGTTCCTGATGAGACCTATCAAATGGAGTGTTTCTTTCAGAAAAAAATGAAGCCGGCATTTTTCATGAATTACACCAACACAAAGAACATTCACATCCTGACAGGTATACCATTATACAGCACAAATTATAGAGCCCACAGTAAGAAAACACACTAAATAGACCAGACAGGAAAGAACGTTATGTTTTGGATTAATACGTGGCGCACAGCACGGGTCCGCATTACTGAAAATCACACATGACAGAAAAATTGCCATTTTAACAAGAGCCCAATGAGAATGCATTGTAAGGTAAGGCAAGGTAATGTTGCTACTGATGAAAATGCAATATGCATTTTGTGTATTCAAGTCACAGTATAAATGATGGAGTCCAGCATAATGGGAAATGGCAATGTGACTGAATATACAGAACACAACATAATACGCTAAGACACAAAACACAACAGAGAACGGAAGATGGTAACAGCTTGGAAAAACATACAGAGTGAACATTAGATTAGAGTCTGGTTGATATTTAAATAAAAATTTTTTTATTTTTTTATTCATTAAAGAATCCTGAAAAATCATATAGAAAAAAAAATACCATGGAAACCAAGGGCTGGTTTGGTCACTAGCATTCTGCAAAGTTTTTTTCTGCAATCAAACTTGAGGGTGAGTAAATGATGACAGAATTTTCTTTTTGAGTTGAACTGTCCCTTTAATGAAGAACTATTTGTTTGTAACTACACAGTGGAGAACCTGTAGCCTAACTTAAAGTTCAGACTGACCGTGATCCATCAGACCTGCTTGTTGTTTTGATTCTGTCACTGACTAGGATTAGAGAGATTTCCTGGATCCTACTCTGGCTTGGATGTCTAACCACATCAGTGTTCCATGCTGGAGTCCTAGAGAACCAAAGCAAGTGTCTGCCTTTGCATTTCTGTCCACATACAGCCCGAGGGAATGAGCAGAAAGCACTCACACACACATACTTGTCCTGAGTGTGTGCAGATTACATCCAAAGGGAAAGGTCTTAGATGAGAGCTCTCGTAGATTCCTGATTCACTTTCACTGACAGACACATATGTACTGTCATCACTGTTGTCAGCCCAGTGTTCATTTTATCTTTGACATATGACTTGTCAAGGTGCAGCTGAGTGACAGCTGAGCAGTTTCAGCAGCACAGCAAAACCAAAATAACTAGAACAGAGATGTTCCATAGTTATATAGTTCTCAAAGTAATTCAGCCACCAGATGTAAATATTTATTTCTGAAAGGAATACTTTACCCAAAAATGATAACTCGTACCATCAATGTACTATGTGGCAGTACCGTAAGAAACACAACTTCTTCTGAAAAAGAACTTAAATTTTAATCTGTTCCTCACGCCAAACTTTTGGATGATTTCAGAAGACTTGGAATATGGTGCATGAGTCATACAAACTAGTTTTATGAAGGAAATCCAAGAACTCAGATACAATAATCAACTCGAAGCCACTCAAAGTGCACATACACCTTGCAGAATCTGCAAAATATTAATTATTTTACCAAAATAAACAGGATCAAACTAAATGCATGTTATTTTTATTTGACCTGAATAAAATATTTCACATAAAAGATGTTTACATATAGTCCACAAGAGAAAATAATAGTTGAATTTATAAGAATGACCCTGTTTAAAAGTTTACATACACTTGATTCTTAATACTGTGTTGTCACCTGAATGATCCACAGTGGGTTTTTTGTTGTTGTTCATAAGTTCCTTGTTTGTCCTGAACCATTAAACTGCCTGCTGTTCTTCAGAAAAATCCTTCAGGTCACACAAATTCTTAGGTTTTTTTTTTTTTTTAGCATTTTTGTGTATTTTGAATCCTTTCCAACAATGATTGTATGATTTTGAGATCTATCTTTTCACACTGAGGGACTGAGGGATATGCAACTATTACAGAAGGTTCAAACACTCACTGATGCTTTAGAAAGGAGAACAATGCATTAAGAGCTGGGGGTGCAGCTGCAGGGTCAATTTAACTTATTTTGTCTTCTGTAGCTTCTGAAGGGCAGTACTAAATAAAAAAAAAAAATAGGCAAAATAAGAAAAATGTACACATCCTCATTCTGTTCAAAAGTTTTATACCCCTGGCTCTTAATGCATAGTTTTTTCTTCTGAAGCATCAGTTGTTCTCAGTGAGAGAAGATGGATCTCACAAGCACACAGTCATTGTCAGAAAGGGTTCAAATACACAAAAATGATTAAAAAAAAATGAAAGAAAGAATCTGTTGGACCTAAAGGACACACAGGATAATTCAGGTAACAACACAGTATTAAGAATAAAGCTGTTATTTTCTCTTGTGGACTATATGTAAATGTCTTTTATGTGAAACATCTTATTCAGGCCAGTGCTAAATAAGAAATAGCACATTTTGCATGATCCCTCTTATTTTGGTCAAATAATTAACATTTTGCAGATTCTGCAAGGTGTACGTAAACTTTTGACCTCAACTGTACAGTACGAAGAGATTAAGGAGGAAAAATTAAGAATAAAAACTGAATAGATCAAGTAAAACTGGATTAATCTATTACTGGTTGAAAGAAAAAAAGTGAAAAAAAGGAACCTTTATGGTACAGAATATTATAAAAAAATATATATTATAATCACATATACACATACACAAATCAATACACTACAAGTTTTAATAATTAAGATTTTGCAATGTTTTTAAAGTATCTTATGCTCATCAAGGCTACTTATATTAATAAAAAAAATACAGTACAAATAACAGTATTTATCAAAAGTGACAGTAAAATACACGTTACCCAAAAAAATCTATTTGAAATAAATCACGTAATTTAAACTTTCTACTTCTCAAAGAATCCTAATAAAAAAAGTGTATTACAGTTTCTACAAAAAGCAGCACAACTGTTCTCAACATTGATAATAATAATACATGCTTGAGCTCCAAATCAGCATATTAGAAACATTTCTGAAGGATTGTGTAAATGACTAAATGACTAAATGAATTTAGCTGAAAATTTAGCTTTGCATCACTGGAATAAATGTTACAATATATTCAAATAAAAAACTTAAATAATATATCACTTTTGATCAAATAAATGCAGCCTTGATGAGCATAAGAGACTTTTTTCAAAACAAAAAAAAATATACTAGATAGATCTTGTTTTCTTAAATATTCAAATCCTTAACTGTCTTTTTTTCAACAGAGCTCCAACTTAAAAAGGACACAGTGTCTTATAAACAACTCACTTTGGAAAGAGGCACAAGGACACAGTCGGACCAATGATATGAGAGGAGTGGGAAGAGGAAGGCAGGAGAAGATGCAGAGAAATACAGCACTCTTGCTGTTTCACAGTCTGTGCATCACAGTCCGTACGGCCCTTCGATCTGTGGTGGCAGGCATGAACGCATCCTGCTGGGCAGTTCAATGGAGGACACAAAAATATATCAGGGGACTCTATTGTATTTGTGGTGGAAGAGATCTACCCACTACCCCATCACAAAGGTTGTTTTTTTTAGTTAATCACCACACATGGAGAAGAATCCCTGGTGTCCATTTAGGGGGATATCCTTGTTCAAATGTCTAGAACATCCTCTGGGGAATAATTAGCATGTTTTTTCCATCCATCAAGCCTTCTTGGTGCTAAATGAGGCCTTTTTGTGGACTTTGACTTAAAAATTAAGTTTATTCAGCAGATGTACTCTTTCAGCAGTTTCTGTGCTGTATGAGGTCACATGTCAGGTTGGTCCAGGCCTTAAGCTAAAGTGAATGGACATATTCTTGGAATACAAGATAGTCTTGTTTATTGTGTGTGTGTGTGTGTGTGTGTGTGTGTGTGTGTGTGTGTGTGTGTGTGTGTGTGACAGACACAGGTTTTCTTTCCTGGCCATTTCAACTCGCTCACTCTTGTCTTTCAGTCTCCAATTAAAGAAGACAGCCTGCTGCTTTCAGATAGCACAGGGTCAGAGAGGACACAGCACCTTAGATCTGACAAATGCACACACAAACACATCTGGAATCTGGAGAACAAACACATCTGCAAAATTGTGCCTCAGGCACATGTTTAAAAAGAAGACCATTGAACATGCTGTGTGTGTATTTGGTACGGTTTACTTAACAACTTAACAAAATTCCCCCAAAAGTGAGTTAAAAGTGATCTTTGGGCATGTACTTAATGGTAAAAACTAAGAATAATGTTTTATTATGATGATGATGATGTTGATTATTATTATTATTATTATTATTATTTTACAAACCTTTGTAATTATAATTACTTTTACATAAAATGAATGGAAGTCTAAAGTCATTTAGACATCCAAAAAAATTCCAAAACTGATAGAGCAGTTTTATTAAACTCCTAAACTTTTAAAATGTATTAAAAATGATATATGATGATAATGATTGTTTTTTTATGCTTTAACTATGTGTTAAATAAATACACTACCAGTCAAAAGATCTGTAATGTTTTTAAAGGAACACTCCACTTTTTTTAAAAAAAATAGGCTCTGTTACGACCCTGTTTAGGGACCAACGTAAGGCCATTCTAAAACCAACAAACAAAACAGTGGCCAGGGCAAAAGTTACAAGTTTTATTGCATGGGTAAAAGAAATATAATCAAAAGAGAAAACAGAAAGAAATGCATTAAACACAAAACATGAAAATAAGGACTGGTGAGCTAACTAACATAAACTACAACTTACTTAATAGCTAAGAAGACTTCCTATCTCCCGAAGAAGAAATTAAATACAACAAAAGTCTTCCGGGTCAGCTCACTTACCTATGCTTTCTATGTAGTCTGTAATAACTAAACAATCACTCACTCACCATCCTTAAAACATAAGAAAATAAAGAAACCAAAGCCAAAAGTCAAACACAAAACAGAGTTCCCAGGGCAAGCCACCATTGAAGTGCCATCAGCAGCTCTTAAATAGGCAGAGGCTTCAGGTGTTTGTACTAATCTCCGCCCCCATCCAATTAGCAGCTGCTCATTTTCCAACTCCCCTAAAGTTAAACAGATGAGTTTTACTGATTTTTAATCCATTCAGCCAATCTTCGGGT
Organism: Cirrhinus molitorella; assembly: GCA_033026305.1. Taxonomy (NCBI): domain Eukaryota; kingdom Metazoa; phylum Chordata; class Actinopteri; order Cypriniformes; family Cyprinidae; genus Cirrhinus; species Cirrhinus molitorella. The sequence goes on along the minus strand of CM065122.1, from coordinate 20,634,220 downwards.
CTGGCGTTAGCACTTTTAGCATAGCTTAGCATAAATCACTGAATCTGATTAGACCGTTGGCAACTTGCTCAAAAATGACCAAAGATTTTCTTTATTTTTCCTATGTAAAATTGGACTCTTCTGTAGTTACATTGTGTACTAAGACCGACAGAAAATGAAAAGTTACGATTTTCCAGGCTGACATGAATAGGAACTATATTTTCATTCTGGCATAATAATCAAGGAACATCTAACATAACCAGCACTAAGCCACTAAGCTAATAGTAAAATAGCTGGGGACTATATTCAGGCACTGCAAAATATCATTGCGCCTGCTGCACCCATGGTACGGCTGCAAAGTTCCTTGATTATTATGCCAGAATGAGAGTATAGTTATTATCCATATCAGCTTGGAAAATCGCAACTTTTCAATTTCTGTCAGTATTGTACACGATGTAACTACAGAAGAGTCAAAATAGGAAAAATATCGAAAATCTTTGGTCATTTTTGAGTGAAATGTTAACGGTCTAATCAGATTCAATGATTTATGCTAAGCTATGCTAAAAGTGCTAACGCCAGACCCAGAGATCAGCTGAATGGATTCAAAAACGTTAAACTCATCTGTTTAACTCTAGGGAAGTTGGAAAATGAGCCACTTTTCAAAAAAAGTGGAGTGTTCCTTTAAAGAAGTCTCTTCTGCTCACTGTGCCTGTGTTTATTTGATTCAAAAGACAGCAAAAGCAGTAATATTGTGAAATATTTAACATTTTTTATATATTTCTTAAATAACTGCTTTCTATTTGAATATATTTAAAAATGTAATTTATTCCTGTAATCTGGAAAAAATGATTTTAGACTGCATTTTTATTATTTGAAATGAAAAATCTTTAATAGGTTGACTGACCCAGCACTGTGTCAACAAAAACAACTCAGCAAGTGGGTTAATGTATAAAACCCAACGAGCTGGGTTAAATGTGTTCTGTCCAATATTTACCCAGCCCTGGGTTGCCAAATCACTTAAAATGAAGTTATTGATGTAATTTATTCCTGTGATCAAAGCTAAATTTTCAGCATCATTACTCCAGTCTTGAGTGTCATATGATCCTTCAGAAATCATTCTAATATTGCTGATTTGCTGTATCGCTTTATTATTATTATTATTATCAATATTTCAAACAGTTGAGTACATGTTTTTCAGGATTCTTTGATGAACAGAAAGATCCAAAGATCAGCGCTTATCTGAAATAAAAAGCTTTTGTAACATTATACACTATACCACTCAAAAGCTTGGAGTTTTCAACATAATAATAATGAAAAAAACTGAGCAGCAAATCAGAATATTAGAATGATTTCTGAAGAATCATGTGACTGGAGTAATAATGCTAAAAATTCAACTTTGAAATCACAGGAATAAATTACATTTTAAAATATATTCAAATAGAAAGCAGTTATTTTAAATAGTAAAAATATTTCAAAATTTTACTGTACTTTGGATCAAATACATGCAGGCTTAGTGAGCAGAAGAGACTTCTTTAAAAAACATCTTACTGTTCAAAAACTTTTGACTGGTAGTGTATATTAAAATTTAAGTTTAAGTATTGATTAATCCAGTATATGTACACATACATACAACATATATTGGCAATATATATTATAATAGGCTAATATCTATCATAAAATATGTTTATGAAAGTACAGCTACAAAAAAGCTTCATCATATCACAAGTGAACATAATAAAAAAACTACTGTAATTTTTATATTAACAGGCCTTATCATAAAATGTAAAAAACAACAAGGAATATGATTATTAAGGTTTTGAAGGTCTATTAATATGCTATCATCATTCATTTCCTCTTTTTAAATGCTTTTTATGTGCATTTATTCTCTTTTCTAAGTGCTTTGAATAATAGTCTGCTAACTGTTTAAACCTTGTATTAAGGCCAGAATTTCAATCTATAAAAATATATTCTAAAAGAGCTACAACATCATCATATCACATGTGAACATACCAAAGAGCTGCTATATGCTTACATTAATGGATGTTATTATCATAAAACAATAAGGAATGATTGAAGCCATCTCACAAAGCCTAAAAAGCAATAGCCCCATTCAAAGAAAACAAAATTCACCAAAGGTCCTTAATAACTAGCTGTCATTTTTGACATAAACTCAGTGTTGATACTGGCACGCACAAAAACAATCGAGCTCATTTATAAATGATTAACATTAAATAATTCATGCTGTCTGGAGACCAATGCCACTACTGGGCATTGCTATAAAATGTGAAGTCTTTATGGTGACTGGTTGCCTTCGAGGAAGTCATATAACAGCATCAGAGAATAGTCGTGTAAATATACACACTGTGTGTATATACACAGACTCCTCCAATGACCTCACCTGAATATATACACACAAACAAAACCCACAGGCCAGCGACTCGTCCAATTCATGCATAATACACACACAGTGATGCTCAATATGAACATACAACACAGCTGCACAATAAAATCTCTGTCTGCCGAGTGTCTTTAAAAGGGCACTCTTGTTTGATGTGCTCTCATAACGCAGCTAGAACTTTATAGTTTTTACCAATAAACACTGCTGTTAAAGAGCAGAAAGCTTTCATGAGTGGAAAGTCAAACTCGTTGAACATGCAACCTGACCTGACCAGTACACATTATAGACCCTAACTGGGCTAATGTGCAACCTTGATGTGAATCGGCTCAGAAAGGCTCATAAATAGAAGAAATTATCTAGAAGGAATATTGTTCCTGAATCTCTCAGACGGAAAGGATTGTGTTTATGGGAGTTTCTTTAACTATAAGCACATTAACGTCCTAGAAGTAGACTTATTTTCATTATTAAAGCTAGCATTTTTCAACTTTTTGTACTTGAAGGTCACATTAAAATGTCTCAGAGGCTTATATTTATTTCTTCTTTTCAAATGCCTTTCATGTGGAGTTATTCTCATTTTTAAATGCTTTGGGTAAAATGTCACTTTAATTGTCTAATCCTTGCCCTAAGGCCAGAAAATCTATAATAAAATTCTGAATTACTGTCATATCATAAAATGTCATACTGTTTTAGTAATATCATTAGTATTTTTATTTATTTATTTATGTATTTTTTACCAAAATGCTGGGTTCAGCTTGTTGGGTCATTTTATTGAAAATATTTCAAAATATTATTGTTTTTGCTGTACTTTGGATCAAATAAATACAGGCTTGGTGAGGAAACGAGACTTCTTAAAAAACATTTAAAATCTTACCGATCAAAAACTTTTGGCTGGTAGTGTATATATATATATATATATATATATATATATATATATATATATATATATATATATAAGTGCTGGTCATATAATTAGAATATCATCAAAAAGTTGATTTATTTCACTAATTCCATTCAAAAAGTGAAACTTGTATATTATATTCATTCATTACACACAGACTGATATATTTCAAATGTTTATTTCTTTTAATTTTGTTGATTATAACTAACAACTAATGAAAACCCCAAATTCAGTATCTCAGAAAATTAGAATATTGTGAAAAGGTTCAATATTGAAGACACCTGGTGCCACACTCTAATCAGGTAATTAACTCAAAACACCTGCAAAGGCCTTTAAATTGTCTCTCAGTCTAGTTCTGTAGGCTACACAATCATGGGGAAGACTGCTGACTTGACAGTTGTCCAAAAGACGACCATTGACACCTTGCACAAGGAGGGCAAGACACAAAAGGTCATTCCAAAAGAGGCTGGCTGTTCACAGAGCACTGTGTCCAAGCACATTAATAGAGAGGCGAAGGGAAGGAAAAGATGTGGTAGAAAAAGGTGTACAAGCAATAGGGATAACCGCACCCTGGAGAAGATTGTGAAATAAAACCCATTCAAAAATGTGGGGGAGATTCACAAAGAGTGGACTGCAGCTGGAGTCAGTGCTTCAAGAACCACTAAGCACAGATGTATGCAAGACATGGGTTTCAGCTGTCGCATTCCTTGTGTCAAGCCACTCTTGAACAACAGACAGCGTCAGAAGCGTCTCGCCTGGGCTAAAGACAAAAAGGACTGGACTGCTGCTGAGTGGTCCAAAGTTATGTTCTCTGATGAAAGAAAATTTAGCATTTCCTTTGGAAATCAGGGTCCCAGAGTCTGGAGGAAGAGAGGAGAGGCACAGAATCCACGTTGCTTGAGGTCCAGTGTAAAGTTTCCACAGTCAGTGATGGTTTGGGGTGCCATGTCAACTGCTGGTGTTGGTCCACTGTGTTTTCTGAGGTCAACACAGCCGTATAGCAGGAAGTTTTAGAGCACTTCATGCTTCCTGCTGCTGACCAACTTTATGGAGATGCAGATTTCATTTTCCAACAGGACTTGGCACCTGCACACAGTGCCAAAGCTACCAGTACCTGGTTTAAGGACCATGGTATCCCTGTTCTTAATTGGCCAGCAAACTCGCCTGACCTTAACCCCATAGAAAATCTATGGGATATTGTGAAGAGGAAAATGCGATATGCCAGACCCAACAATGCAGAAGAGCTGAAGGCCACTATCAGAGCAACCTGGGCTCTCATAACTCCTGAGCAGTGCCACAGACTGCATTGCTGCAGTAATTCAGGCAAAAAGGAGCCCCAACTAAGTATTGAGTGCTGTACATGCTCATACTTTTCATGTTCATACTTTTCAGTTGGCCAAGATTTCTAAAAATCCTTTCTTTGTATTGGTCTTAAGTAATATTCTAATTTTCTGAGATACTGAATTTGGGATTTTCATTAGTTGTCAGTTATGATCATCAAAATGAAAAGAAATAAACATTTGAAATATATCAGTCTGTGTGTAATGAATGAATATAATATACAAGTTTCACTTTTGAATGAAATAAATCAACTTTTTGATGATATTCTAATTATATGACCAGCACCTGTATATATAATTGATTTATTTATTGATTTATTTGAAATGAAAAATCTTTAATAGGTTGACTGACCCAGCACTGTGTAAACCAAAACAACCCAGCAAATGGGTTAATGTATAAAACCCAACAAGCTGGGTTAAATATGTTCTGTCCAATATTTACCCAGCCCTGGGTTTCCAAATAACCTAAAATGGTTGTTTTTAACAAATCATTTAAAGGGTGCACTCAAACTGAACTTGTTGTTCAAATGTGTATGTAGGATACAAATGAAAGTAGCCTTAATGAGACAAAGTGGACAGCCATTTTATTCCAAAAATGCTAAAAATGGAAACTCTATTCCATCAATTGCACCACAAAATTCAGGATTTAGCAAAAATGACAGTGTGTTAAAGTTTGATTAATTGCATAATACTGCATTACCATCATATTCACAACCTAAACAGGACCACGGACAGCGACAGTATCCCACAAACAGGCTTAGTGCTGAATTTACAGTTCAACCTTCAATGAATGCACCCACATAATTCAAATTTTTAAGAACTATGTTGTGTGGTGGTTAAAACCCTGCTTTGGCTCAATTAGTGTTTGCATAATTAACTGTAAGTCCCTTTTTGTGCATTCAGACCTGGAGCACAGGAACAGAGGTCTGCATGGCAGTGTATATCTTCTTCAAAAATCTAAAGCAAAGCGATGATCTTTGCAGAGCTGTCGGGATTTGCAGGGTCGTTCTCTCCAGCGAGCTGGTGTGTGTATTAAGGAGAAACGGTTCACGGCACATTCAGCCCTGATGGAGCTGAGGATATTTAATCAAGCGAATTCCATCTGCTGCGGTAAGCGTCTGCCCGTGTTCGAAGCGGGGCCAATTACTGGCTGATTCGTCGAGGCCCGGCCACAGCGAGACACGCAGAAGCGAGGGACCAGCGAGCGCTTAACCGAGGCTTAGTGGTTTTTTTGCGGTTTACTCGCCACTTAAGAATGGCAAAGTGATTTCTAATTCCATTCTATGAAGTTCGAGTCATCGGTAAAGTTGTAAAGCTCTGGAAATGCTTTTTGGAAAATGGAAAACAAATCCCTTAACTTGTTCTATATGCCAGGTGTTGATTATATCACTGCATGCATTAATAGTACATGCACACACATGTAGATTATAAACACAGACAGATGTTTTGTATCACAGTGAGTAAACTATTGAGTCCAAGGGAGCATTACATGAAGTGATTTTATGATTTACCCCTAACTATATGTCATAAGAAAATAATGACAAACAGAAATAAGGCGTAAAAACGATGCCTTGAAGCAAGGAGGAATTACTCTCAAGGAGTTATTCGCTGCTAAAGCTAATTAGTACTTCAGTCCAAGGGCCTGACATGATGGCTCATGTCATTCAGAATAACACATCCCCATGGGTCTTCAAAGGGGCGTGTTGAGTGAGGGATGCAAAGCAAGGCAGCGTGGGTAGTGAAGGCAGGAGACGCCTGACATTTGGAGTCACCATGGGTCTAATTCAAATCAACAGCAGGTTATGTTACGTAACACACGTCTCTTGAACATGGCAACCAGTGTAACTATTAATGACAGGCTAAAGCGATGAAAATTACACTCTGAAACACAACAGTCCATCACCTCTGTATCCCCTGAGAGTTTTACTTACACATTCACATTCAGACAACACTTCACATAATCTTAAATGCATAATTTCACTAATATGGGATCCTGCACCACAAAACAAGTCTTAAGTAGCACGAGTATATTTGTAGCAATAGCCAAAAATACGTTGTATGGGTCAAAATTATTTTTTTTTATGCCTAAAATCATTACCATATGAAGTACAGATCCATGAAGATATGTTCCATGAAGATATTTTGTCAATTTATTAGCGTAAATGTATCTAAATGCAATTTTTGATTAGTAATATGCATTGCTAAGAACTTCATTTGGACACATTTAAAGGCAATTTTCTCAATATTTAGATTTTTTTTTTTAACCCACAGATTCCATATTTTCAAATAGTTGTATCTCAGCCAAGTAATCATAACGAATTCATACATCATTGGAAAGCTTATTTATTTGAAAAATGTACCCTTATGACTGGTTTTGTGGTTCAGGGTCACATATGACAGATCAGCTTCCTTGGAACTTGCACAGTTCAAAATAAATGTAAACTATAAATGCACCAATGCTGTAATATTTACATTGATCTAAAAAAAAGTAGTTTAGATTTTTGACCCTGCAAAGACAGCAACGTAACTACCACGTTCAAGGCCCAGAAAAGTAGTTAGGACATAATAGTTAAAATAGTCTATGTGAAATCAGCAGTTCAACCATAATGTTATGAAAATACTTTTAGTGCACAAAGAAAACAAAAATAACGACTTTATTCAACAATTTCTCTTATTCAACTTTATTCTCTTTTGACACAGAAGAGAATAAAGTTGAATAAAGTCATTATTTGAGTTTTCTTTGCGCACAAAAATTGTTCTCAAAGCTTCATAAAATCACTCCCGAATGAAACAATGCTTCAAAAAGAATTTGTCGAGTGAATAATTCAGTGACTCACTCATAAATAAAGTTGAATCAGTGTTTTCAAACTAATTCATTGAATGAATGACTCAATTCATCATTTATAAAGACATGCATTTATGTCTCCACCTATTGGTGCACTGATGTAACCTGCAGAAAGAATCACAAATCCCAATCCAGCCTTTATTTTCAGTTGTTTGGAGACACATACAAAGACATCTGTTTTTATAAATGGTGCAAAGTCCCATTGCTTTTTTAACAATTGCTTTCATAACAAATTCTAGGATCTAGGAAAAGGCTTTTGCATCTGAACTCTTCATATAGTTAAAATAGTCCATGTGACATTAGCAGTTCAACCATAATGTTATAAAGCTATGAGAATGCACAAAGAATACAAAAATAACAACTTTATTCAACAATTTCTCTTATTCAGCTTTATTCTCTTCCCACACAGAAGAGAAGAACGTTGAATAAAGTCATTATTTTAGTTTTCTTTGCGCATAAAAAATATTCTCGTAGTTACATAAAATTACTCTAAGCAACATTTTGTTCCTGAATGAAACAATGTTTCAAAAAGAATTTGTCGAGTGAATAATTCAGTGACTCACTCATAAATACAGTTGAATCAGTGTTTCCGAACTTATTAGTTGAATAAATGACTTAATTCATCATTTATAAAAACATTTATATCGCCACCTATTGGTGCATTGATGTAACCTACAGAAAGAATCACTTACAAATCCCAACAACAGCTTTTCTGTGTTTTAGTTGTTTGGAGAGACATACAAAGACATCTGTTTATGCAAACGGTGCAAAGTCCCATTGCTTTTTTGTTTTGTTTTTGAAGCTCAATAACAAATTCTAGGATCGCTAAAGTGCTTTGCTATCCTGTAACAAGCTGCTTATGTGAGAGATCACCTGTAAATATTGCCAGTGAACCGCTGTGCTGTTCTCGCTCTTGTGGATGACGGTGACTTTGATCCTGGATGACAAACCTGCAGTTGTCACTGCCACTTTTCCTGTCACCTCAAACACCCCTTTCCGAATCGTTCACAAATACCTCCCTCCACCATCTGTGAAGAAGCAACTTGAATCACAAGGAGACGCAAGCTAAAAACAGGATTTAACAGGTGCAGGTGTAATAATGTAAATCTAATATAAGCGTACACTGCAATTATGTGCATATTTTGTAGAATATGAATATTGATATAGGCAGGCTGCGTGAATATTTATGCATAAATCACATCAAACGTGCTAAGCAGAACTAAATATGATGAAATGATTCATCATTTTCAATAACTGACAAATTAGTTAAAGGGGACTAAAGCTTGATGCCACACCAAATCAAACTATTTTGCTGCACTTTATATTTAAAGTTTGTATTTTCTATGCTAAAGAATTGCGAAAATAGTGAAGTCAAAACTTATTCGACCTGTTTGCCAATGTCCCTAACTTTCCTTGGTCAAGCTTGTGTTTCTATGTTGGGGACAGCATGGTGAGTTTCAGTTTTGACCACTGGAGCTGTATGAAATAATGTCTTAAAAAAGAAAAGTTGAAGAAAAACTGATGAAATTTCAGCCAAGACAGCAAATCCATCTGCTGGTACGAAGTTAAACAAAGAAAGACCAATAGTCATGACCTTGAATATTCTTTCTCACTCCCTGAGCATTCACAGCCCTAGGCATGAAAAAAGCTTCAGAAGTTTTCATACATATGGGTTCACTGTGATTCAACGAAGCATTGCCTAGAAGAGCCAGGTTATCCAGTAGTGCCTGAAGACCCTCAAGTGCTTCTAAAGTTCTCCTCTACAAGCCTTTGATTTGTTTTATCCAGTACTCCCTTCGATGACTGACACTTGCTTATTGGATAAAACATTTGGACATGGTTAAGAGCTTTTTTTTAAGTAAATCCACAATAACACCTTGCATTAGCTTCACAATGTAATATTATTAGTCCCTTAGAGATGTTTTTAAGGTTTCTGCTGCACTTTGACATGCCTCTACATTTTTACTATCTAGATAAGTCAATGAAATGCCTCCTAGAGTTCATGCTAAATTTGCATTATAAAATGAACCACTGAAGTGTCAAAACAATCAATTAAGTCAATCTCTACATCGTTTATAAACGCAGCAAAGTACGAAATAGTGACACTGTAACCTAAAAAGTTACTGGAAGCACAAATCAGAAATATTGTAAACAAAACAGGATGCTGTAATTTTGATATAACATACAGTAATCCTAAACCCTGGCTCTGCAGTACACAAGAATGTTTGTTACAAACTTCCTGCAAGGCTGAAGTCAGTTTGCCAGAGGCATTAGAGACACTGCAGTATCATAATAATTAGTCTCATACACAGTTCACAGTTCCGTTCCGAAGGCAGTCTACTGGTTATTTTTTTATAGTCTTAATGCCATAAAAGTTTCATAGACTTTGCTCTGAATTAATTACATCATACAGCATCAGATTGCAACAGTAAATGGAAACCTTTATTGATTAATTAAGAAAGTTTTGCCACAGCTTTGCCAATAGACCAGTGAAAAGGAGTTCATTAATTCAAACCAATTAGAGTCACTGCGTAACTCTAACGATCAACGGAATGCGGCCTGTTACACAACGTGTTCGCATATGTGAGTGTTTATGTATGTGCCATGATATTAGAGAATTTTTCGAAGAATTACACCACACAGCAGGCTCGGTGTCTCTCAGACGTTCACATTCTCCCTTCAACTCTATCCCTAATTCTTCATTTAATAAGATTTAGCTCAGTATCCAGTAAATTAATACAAGACACACTGACATATTAATAGATATAAACAGATCCTTTACTTTATAAATCCATCTTTTCACACTGGGGACAACTAAGGGACTCATACGCAACTATTACAGAAGGTTTAAATGCTCACTGATGCTTCAAAAGGAAACACGATGCATTAATAGCCAGGTATGTAAACATTTTTCAACAGAATGTGTACATTTTTCTTATTTTGCCAAAATATCTTTTTTTTTCCATTTCATCAACACAAACGTGTTTCCCAGAAGACAAAATAAGATAAATTTACCCTGATCTTCAAATTCAAAAAGTTTTCACCCCCTTGCTCTTAAAGTCCTCCTGTAGTGAAAATCAAGTTTTTTATGTTGTTTATTTGTCTGTGTGGTGTTCTTAATATGCTGCAAGACAAACCATGTGCTGGTCCATTAATCAACAGCACTGCTGAGTATTTTCTCTTTAAAACTGTAGTCTCCCAAAGGGTGTCCCAGAATTGCAGTTTTGAAAGAGCCCTTTTTTTGCTACGTCACAAAATAGAACAACCAAATCACGTCTAGGGATCCGATTATTTGAATATTATTAAGGCAGCCAGTTTAATCTGGTATATTTTTCTGTAGATGTTTCGCTAGCTGTTTATATTTTTCACTATTTTCACGCCAGTGTTGTGCCCATTTTTTTGTATAAACCAAAGGTGCTGGAGGCGCTGGCTGGCAGGCTGGTGTGAGTGAGTGGAGGCGGGGCTAATTTGTGTATTCATAGATCCGCGTATAGTAAAGTGGCAAGGGGAGCAGAATTACATTCAAGCTATTCTAAGGCATAAGAAAATTATTTTCACAAGAAAAAACATTTAAATATGTAATTTTGATGATCAAAGGTGTGTTTTAATGGATACAATTTTTGACTACATGAGGACTTTAATGCATCATGTTTCCTTCTGAAGCATCAGTGAGCATTTGAACCTTCTGTAATAGTTGCATATGAGTCCCTCAGTTGTCCTCAGTGTGAAAAGATGGATCTCAAAATCCTAGTCTTTGTTGGAAAGGGTTCCACAACACAAAAATGCTGAAAAAACAAAAAATTTGTTCTTCCGAAGGATTTTTCTGAAGTTTTTCTGACTTGTGAACAGCTAAACAAAGAACAGCTGTGGATCATTCAAGTAACAACACAGTATTAAGAATCAAGGGTCATTTTTATAAATTCAGCTATTATTTTCTCTTGTGCACTAGCTTGGTAAATATTGGTCACAGACACAGAGATTTCATTTAAATTTCACCCAGCTGATTACTCACTACAAACTCCCACAGATCATGTTTTCATGCTATGTTAAGTCTTATTTTGACATAAAAACAAGTTTATCTCTATGTGTGTGAGTTGTTTACTTACGTCATTAAATTAGTCTTCTCATTAACGGCATTATATTGTTCATTCAAACTGATTCTTGAACACGGAATGTGCACAAGAGGCGGGATTTATCGAACCAATCACAGCCGAACATAAACATATCCAATCATATCGCGATGGAGGCACTGCCTCATTTCACGTCTTCCACTGTAACTTTACCTGCTGGTGTCACTGTTGGACAATGTTTCTGTAGAAAAACAAGTGATTTATACACTTTTTAATGCTGTATTTTGTAATACCGGCATTGTTTTATTTTTGTACAACAATTTTTTTCTTATACAATATTTTGAGGAGACACTGCCTCTCTTGCCTCCTCAGGGGGAAAGGCCCCTGACTAATGTTGGTTCACAGGTGCTTTGAATATACTTTATCCAGTCAGAATCATAACTGCATTTTTTAATTAATGTTTTAATGGCTATCCTTGCAGCATTCTGCCTGCAGAGTTTGTCCTAAGTGCTTGTACAGTCGAGTGAATTTTCGTTGCGTTTACACGTAGACCTCACATTCATAATTCACAAAGGGTTCTGACAGCGATGTCAATTTTAAGGTTTTGCGTGTTGGCACAGAGGGCTCTGTGTGACTTGTCTCTCAGGTCATTCACAGCCTGTCTCTCTCTGTTTCTCGCTGAATTGTTGTCTCACCGGTGGCCAATGTTTTCTTGTCTTCTTTTTATAATGAGGGGCAGATTGTGCCTAACCATGGAGTCAGTACACCACCCTGGGGAGAAACTCTAAGCCACTCTCTCTCACACACACACATACAAAACTCTTGTAGAAAACCAGTCTTCCACTTAGATGTCATGCTAACATTATAAGACAGCCATAGCCTGTGCTGAATTGCCTCGAAAAAACGAAATGGACATTTCGAGATTTTGTTGATTACCATTACCCTGCTTCCACACATGCAGCCACTGCAACCCTTACAAAAATTCACCATGGTAACAATAGTTTCTGGCAAAACTTAATAATTTCTGTGCTGACCTGTTTATGTCCGGTAGCTAATTAGATTCTACTAGTGGTAGATATTCTCAAACACACAACATTTACTTTAAATCCATATCATTGTGAACTAAAAATCAAGGTTGAGCCCTGATTGTTAAAGTGTTCTGGATCTTAGAATCAAAGAAAGTCTGTGAAACAGAGAGAGGAACTCTAGGAGTAGACCTGACTGCTTTACACAGGTGCAAGAAAACTGACCAAAATGGCTGACTGGAACAAAAAGAGAAGGGGGGTCTCTAGGAGACTTGATGCACTTAAGTGAGAGAAATGTATGTGAGTGTGTTCGTGCAACATACACACACACACACACACACACACAGACACACAGGAGCCAAGAAAGGGTCCATCTGGTGAACATACTCTAACCTGATTACAGAGAGCAGACGAACAAAATTAATATAGACGATTCACTAATACAAGGACTTGCTGGCTCGATTAGGGTATTTCTGGCATCATGACCATATCAATATGGAAGCTGAGGATTGATCAGAATACAAAATTGCTGATATCTTGCACATTTGCTGTTATATACAACAAATTATTGAATACATACTGTTTCAAGTAAATGCTGTTGCTGAAAAAAAATTGTTTCTTGAACACCAAATATGTGACCCTGGACCACAAAATGAGTCATAAGTAGCATGTGTATATTTGTATCTATAGCCAACAAAACACTGTTTGGCTTTTATGCCAAAAATCATAAGGATATTAAGTAAAGATGATGATCCATGAAGATATTTAGTAAATTTCCTACTGTAAATATATAGAAACTTTTTGATTAGTAATATGCATTGCTAATCATGCACAGAACGTCATTTAGACAACTTTAAATGCGATTTTCTTAGTATTTAGATTTTTTTGCACCCTCAGATTTCAGATTTTCAAATAGTTGTATCTCGGCCAAATATGGTCCTGTCTTAACGAACCATACAATGGAAATCTTATTTATTCATCTTTCAGATGATGTATAAGTCACCATTTAAAAAAAAAAAAATTACACTTATAACTGGTTTTGTGGTCCAGGGTCATAGAATGATTTCTGAAGGATCATGTGACAGACTGTCGTAATGATACTGAAAATGTAGCTTTTCTATAACATTTATAAATCACAAATACATTTAAAAATAGATTTTATAAAATCATTTCACAACATTATTTTTGATTAAATAAAGGCATCCTGGTGAGAGAATTCTTTCACAAACATTACCAAAAAATCATACCAAGCACAAACTTTTGAATGGTTTTCTGTATTACATATTAGGTACTGAACAAAAGGCCACAAATCAAGTACACATTAGCTTCTGTCAAGAAGAGAAAGTGATTGTTTACGAGTGTGTGCGACTGTGCGACTAGACTCAGTCTATGGCTCACTCCGATGTTTTGTTCCTTTTCTTTCTCATCTGCTTTAGAGATTTAACAAACGCTCAGGCAGGCCGAGAAGAATTCTTGACACTGGCGGCTGTTAATTATGATGACTGCACTCGGTTTGCTAGGGGGTGTGTAATTAGCTGTGCATTCGGTGAATGGAAAGGCCTGCATTTATTCTGTCTGAAATGTGCTGAATGCTCTGAATGAATGTTTGATTGAATATGGATGACAAAGCCCGAATCACCTCCTTTTTTCTTTTTTTCACATTCTCTCTGAATCCGAAGCGCTTCACTGCAAACACTTAGTTAGCTCATATCAAGATCAGGAGTTAAATGTGCAGCGAGATGTGATGTCTAGGGATCAACACATCTCTAGCAGATGGAAGACTGTCTGTCTGATATCGTCATGCTCAAGAGGACTAATATATCTAGACAACAACAAAAATCTATCTTGCATGGTTGTTAGGTCTAGAAAAACAGCAAAATTATAAATGCATACTATAGATGTCAAGGGGTCACAAAATAGACCTAAACTGCAAATTATCAGACTATTTAGTTCCCATTTGTGACCCTGGACCACAAAACCAGTCTTAAGTAGCACAAGTACATTTGTAGCAATCCAAAATTCCATTTGTATGGGTCAAAATTATAGTTTTTTCCTTCATGCCAAAATATTTTGTACATTTCCTATCAAAATTATATATATATATAGTTATACACACACACACACACACACACACACAACTATCAGACTATAATGTCACATTTAGTTTTGCTGTCATGCAGTAGAGTAAAATAACAAATGATGCAAATTATACTTCTTTTTTTTTTCCTGTCATTACCGCTGGCAAGCACTGCTCTCTCTGTGTTTGAATGCTGTGGCTGAATGCTCTCTGACTGCTTGTGCTTTTTAGCATTTTTACTCATCTTCAGATGAGTGGAAGGACAAATAATACACAACTACTTTTGAACCAAGTTCATATTTTTCATAGCTTATATTTTACTATTATTATATTATATTATATTATATTATATTATATTATATTATTATACCTTTTCATCTTTTGTATCACTCCGTTTGTGGTATTTCTCACAGAAAGTGTCATGGCAAATGACCAAACCCAATATAATTTTGTAAATAATATACTTTTGTGTCACAACTATGACAAAGATTATGCTTTAATCAGAGGACATTCAAACTAATGTTTTATTGTGAATACAAGATTGAGCTGAAGAATGAATGCTGTATCAGATGTAGTTTTAACCCTTAAATGATTTCTGATTATTTTTTTGTAAAAAGTGTATAGGGTCGCTAGAGACCCGAGGTATCTGATATGTGCAATTCACCTTTCAATTAAGCAATTCAACGTTTCTTTGTTACTAGTTCTAAAGTGACATTTCAAATTAATAATGAAGTCTTGGGCTCAGCTTTTGAACTGTCAATTTGAGATTTAAATCCTTAGTGAAACGAAGTAGTTCACACAAAAGAGGGTTTTTCGGTCATTCCGTCGAACTGTATAAATGCAATATCACACTCATCGATGTGAGATATGGCTGTATATCGGCACAGCTGTGATTCACAGTCGTAAGTAATCACAACATGTCTACTTGTTTGATATTGCTCATATATTATATACAACAGTTCTTTTTGGTCCTTAAATCTGATTGGCTAAGAGGAGTGCAATATTGTATTGATAACACAACTATATTGTAGTGATAACAGAACTCCAACCATTTTACCTTTTGTATTACACCACTTGCGGTATGTCTTTGACACATTCGCCATGACAGAGATTGTCATGGCGAATGTCCAAATCCACTATAATTTATTAAACAATACAGTTTTTGTTTCATGGAATGTAGTTTTAAGAGTTTTTAGGCAAGAATGCAAACAAGGAAGTTAAGACACAGCCAACAAATGCACTGAGCAGCGCTGTCATCGGAAATCACCCTCAAGAGATGAAAGGATATTATGACAAAGATATCGTTTTCCTCAGAAGAAATTCAAACTAACAATTTATTGTGAATATAAGACTGAGCTGAAGAATGAATGCTGTATCAGATGCAATCAAATACAGTAATACAATAAGCTTTTAATGAAGCAACTCAACGTTTCTTGATTACTAGTTCTAAAGTGACGTTTTGAATTAGTAACGGAGGCTTGGACTCAGACTCAGCAAATCTCAACTGTCAAGTTGAGATTTGAATTCATGGTGGAAGGAATTAGTTCATAATAAAGAGAGTTTTTAAAGACATGTATTTACCTACCTGATCTCATGACGAAAACGTACCTATGGGAAATTTTTTGCAAGCCAGTAAATACATATCACTGCACTTTCCAACAGAAATTAACACTAGATGCATTAACAGTGAGCACTTGTAATCAATTTCATACACAGTTATGACTACAGCCTTATATGTTTCACTTTCCGGATGTAACAAGTTCGCTCAGTGGCTCAGCCGGCACGGAATTGGACTTTGGAGGATGTGGAATACTTGGGTAGGAATTCCATGAAAAACATGACTCATGATAAAAGAGCTGAAATATAAGAGATCGAAAAACAAGCTAAAACTGCATGCTTGCGATTGCTTTTTTGCGTCACATTTGTTTTTTTCCATACTATCGGGTAGGTTTAGGTGTAGTGCAGATGATACGTTATTTTAAAACGCCATGACATTTCAAGTCAGAACTGCGGTGACAAGTGCAAAACCAACGTCACATAAAACGTACCATATGTACAATCATCTGTTCTGAGGGGGGAAAAAAGAACACTCTTTTAGTGCCACACAGTTGTATTTCACATCGAATATGTGACAAAACTAATACATTACGGTGTGTATTACATGTCTTGCGAAAAAGTTCTGCTACTCGTTATATTTAAATATAATTAAAATAAATCATTAGAACAATAAAAATTAGGATTTATCATTTTGTGAGAACTTCTCCTCTTAATATTGTTTTCAGAAGTCACATATTTCTGAAAATAGATTCAGTCATGCCTAATGCATACTCTCACAATATCAGCCACAATAAACGCTGAATCCATCACTTCCTTTTACAATGTGTGAATGTGAGGAGCCCCACAGCATTAATGAAGTCCAGTGTTTATCAGTGTCTACAGCAACTATCCCCTCTCTCTACGGGTCTGTCTTTGAACTCCTCTCAAATGGGAGCGCGCCAACAGCACAAACCTCTCCTCTCGCTATTTCTCTCCTTTTCTCTGGCATCAAACAGCAGAATAAAACCTTTGATATTGCACGTCACATTGAGTTTAAATGCAGCTGATCCCAACCACGTGTGAGGCGATAAAGTGACAAACGATAATATGAGTTCTTGTCTTTACACGCGCTGAGCACAACAAAGCGAAGGATCTCCAGAAGGCATTTTACTACAGGGGTCTCACTCTAAAAGCAGTCCCCCTTTGTGTTTATCTGTTTATCACTGATGATCAGTTAAAGATAAAAGCCAGCAGGGTTGTGATCTAGAGGTTAGCAAACAACTCCTAACAAATTGCTACTTGATAGTGATGAACCTTTGAGTGATTTGAACCTACAGCCTTTCAATTACCATTCCAGATCTTTAAATGAGTTCAACAGAATTATTTTTTAAACTTGTGTATTATTTCAGCCGTAAAGTTTGAATCATTTTAGTCTTTCTTGGGGTTACAGGGTTTATGCTATTTAGTTGTCACGGCAACAAAGTTGTAAAATTTAAACAGAAAAGGTTAGTAAGCATTTTTTCGCAGCAAAATGATATTAACATGATGCATACTATTTATGTTTTTGGCTGTATTATTGAGGCTGTCTGTTTTAACATTTACAGATTAACTTCCATTGTAAGCACCTCACTATAACCTTTTTTATTAAGAAAGGGAGGGACAAGTGGAAATCACCTGATTTTTTTGTGGTAATCAACAAAATGCTATAAATTCAGCTAAGCTTGAGCTTAAGCCAGAATATGCCTTTAACCATTAAACTACACCACCTTGGCCACTGGACAGACATAGTTTTGGACATGAAGCTGCACGTTAGCGACCCTCTATCCACCTACACACCCACTGCTCAGCCGGACAGCACGCAAGTTACTCATCCCTTCTGTTCAAAAAACACTTAACAAATCAGCTAGATCTTCACACACTCACTCTCTGTGGCTTTAGATGAAAGATAGACCAGAAGAATGGGAAGAGAGCTCAAAAATGTGTTCTCTCTCACTCAACTGCAACACTGGAGTAGTGACAGACGCACCGGTTTTCTCTTTAAAGGATTTTAACCTCTTTCACCCTCAACGAGCCATCCAGATGTCAAGTAAAATGTAGTCTTGAAAAAACACTGTTAAATCTTATTACGTTGCTTTTGTTCTTCAGATTATGCAATTATTTGAGATGCTGAGAAGAAAATGAGACAAAATGTACTAGGGATGCCAGGGAACAGATCACATCACAGAACAACCAAAATAACTCAGCGAGACAGGGAAATGAATATATAAATCCCTTTCTTTAAGATTGATTAGGTTCAATGGAGAATTACCCAGAGCTGTTACACAGTACTTGTAGCTGACAAATAAGATGGGCATTAACTGTACTTTAACACCAAATTAAAAATATTTAATAGAAATATATATATATATATATATATATATATATATATATATATTTCTATTAAATATTTTATATATATATATATATATATATATATATATATATATATATTCCCCCTGTATTTAAACTTCTTTTACAGTTTGCTTAAATAGTCCTGCAAAGTGACAAGTGCAAATATTTTTTATGCAGTTTTTCAATTATTATCATGAGGCCACAAAAATGCATACATGCATAATTATAAAACGTTGTCTGAAATAGTTTTAGTTGTAGTATATCAGTATGACTGCTGTCACTGGGTACCCATGTTTCGAGACAATTATCAACCTGCAACACTACAGGTTTTCATATGTCCAACTGTTCCATTTTACGCACTGGTGTAAATAGCTTTGGTTGACTGTTAAATTTGTCCAAAACATTTGACATATTTGCATTTGACACCTTTGGTGAAGGAACGGTAAGTTGGTACGGTCTGCGCACTTACGGGTGCCATCGAAACGGGTGGCGATGGTGTCGAGGAAGGTGTTCTGCGGGGCCAGCAGACCTCTCATCACAGGCATCCTGGTGCGAGTCGACTGCGTCCTCCTCCCGCCTCTGCGTCCAGCAGGGGCAGAGGAATCCTGCTCAGCCCCGAACCCGGGTAAGAATCGGGATGTTCCGGGCGCGCATCCTAGACCCTGCAGGAGCGCCCCGATCCGTGATACGCGCGGCTCCACTTTGGCAGCTCAACAGTTACCATATCCTTCAACGAAAAGCCATACCTGCCTTACATCGTGTCATAAAGAGGGCGAAAATCCGCGTACGTGTCTTTGTTAATCAGGTGCTTGGGGATGAGATGAACCTGTGCGTAACGGCAGCGCTGGAGACCGGAGCTCTGACTGCTGAGGCGACTGCGCACTGATGCCGTGTGGACTCCTGTGGCACCACGATCCTTCCTCTCTACATCTATATTACTGGCTTTCTCTAGTTGCTATAACCAGCAGATGTCACGTCACGTGGTGAGCAGAGTCTGGTAAGGAGGCTATAGAACCCTTGTACTAGTTGTCTTTTTATTAAAGATTCTTTATTCAGATTCATTTATTTTAAAATAAACCCAATTTAAATTTTGTAAGAAATTAGATTTTTCACAAGAAAATATTTAGTGATTTTACACATAGAATTATTATTATTATTTAAGGGGCAATGATGTGACAGCCATTTACCTAATCTGGATCCAAGTTATTCGAAAATATATTCAAATGAATAGTCTACCTCTTCGTTAATAAACACCTTTTTAATGTTGCCAGTTGAAAGCAGTTGAAAGAACCTGACAGAAAAAAATATATATATTTTATTATATATTCTTTAAAAAATTACTCGTAGAACTTACAATAAAATATATATAAAATAAAGCGCCATTTATGTGACCTTAGTCCACAAAATCAGTCTTAAATAGCATGGGTATATTTGTAGCAATAGCCAAAATACACTGTATGTGTCAAAATGATCGATTTTTCTCATTTTATCATTAGGATATTAAGTAAAGATTATGTCCCATGAAGATATTTTTTAAAAAATAAATAAATAATAAGTATGCACTGCTAAGAACTTCATTTGGACAACTTTAAAGGTGATTTTCTCAATATTGTGGTATTTTTTTTTTTTTTTTTTTTTTTTTGGCAGCCTCAGATTCCAGATTTTCAAATAGTTGCATCTCGAACAAAAATTGTCCTAACAAACCATACATCAGTAGAAATCTTATTTATTCTGTTTTCAGATGATGTATAAATCTCAATTTCAAACAAATTACCCTTATGACTGTTTTTTATAAAGCTGATCAATTATAAAGTTGTCATGTATTCAAAGTATTTTAGCACTTTTTATCTAAAGGTTGCACCACTTGACTTTTTTTATTATTAAAATCAAAATGTTTGTACAAAATGTAAAAATTTTTCTTTTTTTTTTTAATGGACCCAAAGCACATTTCTAAGTGCTTGGCACTTGTTTTAAAGTAGACTTCTCTTTCTATCATGTTCAATATCCTTATTTGTCACTGATTCATAATCAAACAGTATAACTCTATGCAAGTGTTTTACTGCTACTCCTGACTATTTCTTTTATATTTAATTTTGTACACAATCAATGTGTTTGTGGTCAATAATAATAGAACACAATAATGAGGGGAAAAAGCTTTATTGTCATTTTCTCTCCTGTGTGGTAGAAGAAATTAAATAAGTGTTTCCATGGAACAACAAATAACAAGACAAACAACTGAAGGATATATAATTTAACAAAGGCAATAAACAAAATCACCACTGAGGTAGAAATACCACAGCTCAAGTTATAAAAAAAGAAAAAGAAAAATAAGTAATATAGATGGCAAGTTGTTTTTATATAACCTCCCTTACATAAACACATTTTGTTTTTTCTCTTCTTTACTGTTAATGTCTTGTTTAAGTTTAAGGATGACATACACTGTAAAATATATTGGTAGGCCACATGTGTAATGCTAAACACTTGTGTCCATTATGCTTCATACAGTTTGCAATTTGACTCATCGGGATTCCCTCGCCATATCTTGCAATTCTATAAAAAATATAGGCTACTAAAAAAATAGAAGAACGCTAAACCATTACAGTACACACCAGCAAAAAGGACAAAATACTGTTTGGTTGTGGCAGTCACAGGGGACTCTTTTTACAAACTGAGTAATGAAATTGCGACATCTGCCGGTAAGTTTAAATTCTGCACTCATGCAGGAGATACCAAACGACTATTCAGTGCTCAATTTCATGGACTCTCTTCCGTACTACTCATGCAGACTCAGAGGACAACCACAACATTTCAGCACATGCTCGTGCTCGTGAAGGTGGATTGAGAATATGGACTGCTCAAGAAACAGAATGCGTTTTGGAGGTTGGGTGAATCTGTATTTCTCTTACCTTACTGTTTCTTCTGGTTTTGTTGGTGAAAATTTGGAGGATGCATGAAAACTTAAGAATTGCCAGTTTGTATGTGTAGGGTAAGGCTTGTACACAACCATTAACGGTCTGGGTTATGAATATTGGCATGGTATCGCGCTTGTGCTGTTACTTTTGGTGTCGTCAAGACGCACTTTTATGACGCGGTAATATGACACACCAGTTCATGCACACTTGACAGCATAACGTTAGGTCTACTTTTAAGTAAGAAAGATAACGCAGAACGCAGCCTAAATTTAAATGGATGAGACATAATTGAAGCATATGGTAAAATTGAGTTGCAGAGAGGGTGTAAAAAATAGGCAGAGCTTTGTCTATGGTTCTAATCATTTATTTTTCAATTCTTCATTGTTTGTTTTTAGTTCGGTACCGAACTCTGTCTATTCAAATCCTCCTTGTCGTTCATAATTTAACAGTAAAATATTGGTCAGGTAGCTGTAACGCAGACACGTGGTATGTTACTGTTCTTTATGTTGATAAGACTGCGCCAATAATAGTTTGAGATTAATGAAGATTCATTGATTAATTTAGATTATTACAAGGTTTGCACTTAAGTCACAGTTTGGTCAGTTACCCGGATGTAAACAACAGCATGCTTGCACGGTTAATGTACCATTGAATATGTTGTTCTGCTAATTTATGTTATCTAATTACGGAAAAAGAATGTGTGGAATCTGCTAAATCATATAGAAGGACTTCGTAAGCAGGAAAGGGCGCAATATTTAAACTAAAGTTAATAGGTGGTAAAGATATGATGTATGAGCGATATTAATTAAGATATTAGGCTAATATTTTACCTACCTGCCCTGGAAATCCTGATTCAGTTTGGCCAACCACAAACGCCTCTTGTTCCTCAAATAGTTTTTTGCACTTTTCTCCTTGATTTGTTATAACTTTTGGCAGTCTATAGTACTCCAAATGTTTTTCCTGGTCCGACCGATCAGTACAGCCCAAAACATAACAATAATCAAGCATTTTCAGCAGCAATAATCTGTTTCGATAAGTTCAGTGGCAATGTTTACGTTCGGTGCTGCCAATATGGCTGATCAATGATGCATTGTGGAAACACACTATTGCATATTTTTTTGGTTGAAATACTAACCCCCTTTTTCACAGACATGGCTTAAGACTAGTCCTAGGTTAAAATGTAAGCATGAGCTGTTTCAGCTGAAAGAAACTTAAAATGACTGATCTTAAAATATATCAGTGGTTTTGTTTTGTCACAAGATGCACAAAAAGATAATGTTTTTTCTAAGGCACCTTTATAAAAATTATTTAAATATCTTAATTGAACTATGGTCTAATCCTGGCTTAGGCTAAACCCTGTCTATGAAACTGGGCCTAAATGTTTTACAAAACAAATTACATACAAAACATGCCTCACTAAATGCAAAACTGAGTACAAATCCAAACAGCAGCAAAATATTTCTTTAAAAAAATAAAAATAAATGAAGATAATAAAAGAACAAAAACAGACAAATAGTAGGCCTACACAAGGGGATTAATAATCTAAATATTACACATTTTAATGGCCTTTTTATTATGCAGAAGTGTTAAAAATTGAGAAGATCATCTTCTGAAGTGTGAGATTGTAGCAGGTATAAAAATTGGCTGACAATTATTAAACAAAATCTAAACATCAGAAATTAGTGTGAAAAGCATATTTTTGCGAAAGTCAAGTACTAAACCATGGATAAGTTATCATTGCAAATTGGGCTCATTTACAAAAACATTTTAAAAATAAATATCGATTCATTTGGTTTATTCAAAGTCATTTTTATTGCCCATTTTATAACAGTTTTACCAAATGTATATAAACATCAGCTTAACGAATGTTTCAGATTTTTGAGCTGCATAGCGTCCCCTAGAGGAATACAAGTGCCTATCCACTGAAAACCGCTATTAAACAGAAACGTATGCCTCCCAATAGGGTGAATGATGAAGGAGGGACTAGTCGTTTGAGTTTAGTTCCGTGTTCTCTTGGATTGGTGGAGGATTATCTGATTGAAGAAGTACATGTATGAGCAGAGCTGGAAAGAGCCTATGCCATCCGCTCAGCTGATAGGAAACAACGCCTTCCAAGACTAGTCCAAAACCCTTCAAGCCTCTATAGGACACATCAACCATCTGATATCTCTCCATTTACTCTGTACAATCTTAAGAAAAAAAGGTAGGCATCGTGTATTGAGTCGAGAGACATAAATCGTTCAAAAGCCGGTAAATCACATTACAGTCGCTGTTGTTTGATTTGATATTTCCTGCAAAGTGCTACTGGTATTGTGAGCATTGTTGAAGGGAATTCCGGGTAAACTGATACATTCTTTAGAAAAAGAGGAAAACATAGGCTTTGAAATCTCGGTAGTCATATATAAATGACATATTTAATGAACTGTGTTGCATTTTTTTACGATAGATAACATTCGTCTAAAGCTTCCATAAAGCCTGAATTTGTGTGCAAGTCAGTATTAAACTGCTGTATTTGACCTTTGTCCTAATTGTTTTGTTACGTAACCAGTGCCAGTTAGTGGAACTGCAACAAGACGTTGAAACATTTGTTAATAGTGACACAATTTATACGATACACTGAACCTGTCGTGGTGGATAAAAGGCCTGTGTCATATTACACAATGGCTGCCTGTCTGTCAAGTGCTGTTACATTAGTTGCATGAGAATGGCTGATGTCGCTCACAAAAGCGGAGACATCAGTACAGAGATAGTAACACCATTGTGATTGTACTTGCATAGTAGTTCAGGGTACTTACGGTGTCCAAAAACGCTATTGGATTACTATGCATGAAAAACTAAGGTATTACTATTGGTATATATGGAAAAGCAAACAAACTCCTAAATCTGAAAGTTTGTGCTTATAATTCTACATGCTCAGAAATGCTGTCCGTTAAAACAGGTTTCAGGCAAAAAAAAAAAAAAAGAAAAAGAAATGCTGTCTCACTGGTTGTGTAACTTCTCTCAATGGAATCTGTTCCTTCATCAGGGAGTAAGTACTAATGCTACTAATAATATAACTGTCATTGGTCTTGCAGGGTCCAAAATGTCTCAGAAGATTAAAGCAGGTTCTGTGGTCGAGATGCAAGGAGATGAGATGACCAGAGTAATATGGGAGCTCATAAAAGAGAAACTCATATTCCCTTATCTGGAGCTCGACCTGCACAGGTGAGATTAAATGTGTGTGTGTTACGTTCACAACAGGTGAGCATTTCTCTTATATCTGATTTCCCTTGTGAGTACTCGGGTTTAAGCCTGTGTGTTAATCTGATTTAATGTCACTTTGCTGCCAGTTATTCATTTCTTTAAAAAAATTGCCATGGTAACCATAACACTAAAGGTAATGCCATATTATTATTGTTTGCACTGTGAAATCATTATAAATTAATTTGGAATCTCCTTTCAGAATCATTTATTTCTACACTACCAGTCAAAAGTTTTTTTAAAAAGAATCCTGCATTTATTTGATCCAAAGTACAGCAAAAACTGTTAATCTTTGAAATATGTTTTATTATTTAAAATAACTGTTTTCTATTTCAATATATTTTAAAATGTAATTTATTCTTGTGATTTCAAAGCTGAATTTTTAGCACATTACTCCAGACACACAATCCTTCAGAAATCATTCTAATATTCTAATTTGCTGTTTAAAACATTTATTGTTATTTTTTATTAAAAACAGTTGAGTAGTTTTTTTTTTTTCCAGGTTTCTTCAATAATTAGTTCAAAAGAGCAGCATTTATCTGAAATAGAAATATTTTGTAACAATATAAATGTATAAATATATCATCACTTTTAATCAATTATAAAGCATCCTTGCTAAATAAAAGTATTAATTCCTATAATTTCTTTCCCAAAATTTTGTTTCGTACAAATGCTGGTATTTGGATATTTGGATAAAGAATCCTGGAAAAAATGTACTCTGTAAAACAATATTTAAAATAAAAAATGTTTCTTGAACAGCAAATCAGCATATTAGATTAGACACTGAAGACTGGAGTAATAATGCTGAAAATGTTCATTTTTTACATTTGAAAATATATTCAAATAGAAATTATTCTAAATAGTAAAAATATTTGACAATATTACTGCTTTTGCTGTATTTTTGATTAAATAAATGCAGGCTTGGTTAACAGAAGAGACTTCTTTAAAAAAAAACATTACAAATCTTCAGATCAGATACATTCTTTTTTTTTTTTTCTAAACTGAACCCATAAAGTCAGAATTTTTCATGACAGGTGATGCTGAATTGACCAATGAAATCGTTTGGGGGCGGGTTTTGAATCGCGGTGGCCTTTACGGTGCTCCAGTGACCTCAGCTTCTGCATCTTACTGTTCAAAAACTTTTGACTGGTAGTGAATATATTATAAAATATATATATATATTTTTTTTGGTACTGATTTTTTTTAATATAGTTTTCAATTATTTTGATTTCTGTAGCTAATATCAACTTGCCACATATTATTTTTAGTGACAATAACTGTATATTACTAACAATTATCATGCCACTGAGCAGTTTTACAAATGACATTTACAATTTGTAAGTACAGATTTCTCAGGTCACAATGTAGTAATTCTCAAGGCCAAAGGGAATCGTTATCATCCCATGAGTTAGCACTTTTATGACCTAACACCACTTTCTGTGCTTGAAAGTGTTATGAATTGTCAGCATATGTACTTTGAACTTGTGGTTACAGTTTGATCTGCGTGGCTCTTTAACTATAAGGACCCTTTTTTGTTAAAATAAAATAAAGTATTTTGCATTATGCATGAACTTGACCTGGAGTTTTAAAGAAGATAAAAAGTTGGTTATCAGTCTGATAAGAGTATTATCAGCATGTTAGCAAACAAGGTGTCGTCACTTAAGGGGGATCTTTTGATGCTTGCCCATTCAGTCCCTTCCACTGATCTTTGAACTTGCATCGTAAGATTGTTAGCGTATGTTTACCTGTCATTTGTGCTTTTAGTTGCATTGCCGTTTTTGCGTTATAGATTTTCATCGATGAATTGACCTGTCAGTGGCAACCCCTATGAAATGTAATGTAAATGTATGTTAAGTTTTAGTAGTCCTCTAGCGCCACCAACAGTTTTTCAGAAATGTTATCTTACTAGGGAGTGGAAGGAAAGTGGGTGAAAGGTCACAGCATACTCAACACAATAGTGAGGACACAGAACAAGGAAACTATGGGAAAGTTCTTCCCCCGCTGGCAGTGCTTTGCTATATTTCAGGGATGCTCTCTCCAAAGTGTGTAAGTGTGTCTCACTCTTCCACGCTAGTTGTAGAGTCTCTGAGAGGACGCCTTCATTAGTTCAGTCACGCATATGCAGAACAGATGAGGCCTTTCATTTGCTTTCAGCTGCTCAGAGCACGAGTGAATTTAAATTAGTTTGGAAAATGTTATTTTGAAAATGCATGACTGTTCAGAGATTTTAAGGTATGTTTTCGGTAGCTTGAAATCACAAAGAAGTGTTATTCGTTCCCTCATAACTGGGCCCACACAAAGTCTGTGCCTTAGAAGTAGCAGAAATTATATATGGAGATATGTATATTTTCTGCTACCCACTATGTTTATGTTCTTTATTGTAATTGCCTTTTTAAAAATATTTTTTTAACGGTTCTGCTGTAGCCTCAGTTCCATCTCATTTAACATCATATTTGAATTCTTTCTGCAGAATTCCACAAATGTTTACCTCTACATTTAGTGTAGAGAAGGTGAAAATGCATGTATACTAACGTACAAAACTGTTTTTAATATTGATAATAAAAAGCTGTTGAGAATTCAGCTTTGTCATCACAGGAATAAATTTCCAAATATATTCACATTGAAAATGGTTGTAAATGGTTGAAAATTGTAATTGTAATAACATTCTGTCTGCTTTATCACATTAAGAAATGAATTGTTCTATTTCAGTTCACTAAAACAGTGTGACTTTGTGCTACATTACCATGGCACAAGTTTCCCATTGACCTCATTTAAAGCGTGCCATGGGGCACCATCTGTCTGACTGGCAGCACAGTGTAATGTAGTTCTGAGTCCAAAATCACCAATTTGGCTGCTACTATGAGCTAAATTGTAAGCTTTTTTTTACTTTGTTTTTGGACATTTTCATAGTAAAGTATGATCTACAATAAGCAGAAAATTAGGAACGCAAAGCAGCTCTCTGTGGTTAAAAGCTATAAAATGCATTTATGCTATAAAATTTAATTCAACGTCAAAAACATAACATTTTCTACAATAATAAACTGTTGTAATTTATGTTTTTTTTTTTTTTTTTTGTCAACTAAAATGAACTGCTGCTCAAAAGTTTGGGATCAGTAAGATTTGTAAAGTTTTTTTTCAAGAAGTTTCTTGTGCTCATGAAGGCTGTATCTATTTGATCAAAAATACAGGAAAAAAAAACGGAAATTTTGTGAAATATTATTGCAATTTAAAACATATAAACCATATAAAATATAATTTATTCCTGTAAAGCAAAGCTGAATTTTTAGCATCATTACTCTAGTCTTCAGTGTCACATAATCGTTCAGAAATCATTCTAATATGATGATTCATAATCAACTTTGATAACAGTAGTACAGTTTTGGGACCTGTGATACTTTTCAGGATTCTTTGATAAATAAAATGTTAAAAAGTATAGTTTATTATATATATATAAAAATGGGGTAATTATTTTTATTTTTTATTTTTTTTAAAGAAAATTAATACTTTTTTGCAGCAAGGATATGTTAAATGGATATAAAGTGATAGTAAATAATTATATTATTAGAAAATATTTCTAGTTTGAATAAATGCTGTTCTGTTTAACTATTTATTCATCAAAGAATCAAAGAAAAAGTATCACAGTTTCCAAAAAAAAATTAAGCAGCCCAACAGTTTCAACACTGATAATACATTTTATTATTCAAAAATGATAATAAAAGCATGTCAGAATGATTTCTGAAGGATCATGTGACACTGAAGACTGGAGTAAAATTCAGTGCTGCGTCACAGAAAAGTATATTAAAATAGGCAGCCAATATTAGAAATTGCAATAATATTTCACAATATTACTGTTTTTTTTCTGTATTTTTGATCAAATAAATACAGCCTTGATGAGCATAAGAGACTTCTTTAAAAACATTCAACATCTTACTGATCCTAAACTTTTGAATGTCAGTGTAAAAATCAAAGAAAAAACTCAGATTTCTGTTTTTGCTTTCTGTGTGGTAGCTATGACCTGGGAATGGAGAACCGCGATGCCACAGATGACAAGGTGACTATTGAGGCGGCGGAGGCTGTGAGGCGTTTCAACGTTGGCATCAAGTGCGCCACCATCACTCCTGATGAGAAGCGCGTGGAGGAGTTCAAGCTGAAGAAGATGTGGCGCTCTCCCAACGGAACAATCCGGAACATCCTGGGTGGCACTGTGTTCCGAGAGGCTATTATCTGTAAAAACATTCCCCGCTTGGTTCCAGGCTGGATCAAGCCTATAATTATCGGCAGACATGCACATGGAGACCAGGTAGGGGGGAACTCTTACTCATGCACATATTAGAGTATCTGCAATTAAGCCTAATTGTGAATTTGTTTTGTCTTCTTTTGTCTTTGATTATATTTGCTACTGTTTCATCAAAGTCCCATTATACTTATGCAATCATCTTTAAATATTGGTAAAATCACATTACAGGTGAAAGGTCTCCTGAGATAATCTGTCCTTTTCAATTTTAACAGTACAAGGCCACAGATTTCGTTGTTCCCGGTCCTGGAACAGTGGAAATGACATACACACCAAAAAATGGAGGAGAGCCGCTCAAGTTTGTTGTCCATGACTTTGAAGGTAGCCTACATTGATTACAGATTTCCTTTTGAAGTAGTACGTCATCAATGTACTTTTCGCATACTATTTTATAGGGATGTAACAATATCAAAATCTCATGATACAATAATATCACAATATGAAGTCCACAATATTATTTATAAAAAAAAAGGACAAATTAATATTTGAAAATGTTGAGTTTTGTACATTTTAAACTTCAGTTATTCTATCTAATACACTTTGAGTTTTTAAAATTAGGAGTTCCAACTCATGTTCCTAACTAAGAAACCTAAGTCAGAAAAAAGTCAGAGAATTGATTCAGCCCCCTCTTTATTTGTGGTATACTGTCTCAGTCTAAATTACATCCACATTGGTGTTTTAGCAAGCAAAACAAATTGGTGTATAATAACAACAATGACAGTAATAGCCATATAGTATAATACAGTTGCAGTGTAAAATAAATGAAAATGAATATTTCATAGGTACATTATTTTGCTTCACAATACAGTAGGGAAATTCTAATACTTTTTTCCTAATTTTTACACTTGAAAGCAGTATTTTGAATTTGGACTGCAGTAACGTTTAAACCCATTTAATCCACTAGCTGTCAGCAATTCATACTACACTTTTAATTTGACGGGAAATAGCAGTAGAGCTTTTATTTTGACGGAAAACAACAGCTTTACTAAAAACAGGCTTACAAAAACAGTCTCACTACAAATCTAATTGATAATACCGTTACATCCCTACTATTTTATGAATACTGTGAATTTGGACGTACTATTATTTTCATTAAAGCCTCTTTCACACAGAGATTGCAGAAAATACATGGGTAATGAGTTGTCCCGGGATCGTTTGATTTTGGTTCATTCACATTGCCAGTGATTTTCCGGAATCTGTTTGTGCGTTCACACACAACCCATAAAGATCCCATAAAGACATGTGACATTAGGCTTTAATGCGACACGTACCTTTGCATTTCAGGGAAATGAATGTGTGGAATTTGTGCTCTGCATTTAACCCATCCAAGAGCACATAGACAGTAGTGAACACACACACACCGTAAACATACACCCGGAGCAGTGGGCAGCTATATTGCTATCGCACCCCTGGGTTCAGTGCCTTGCTCAAGGGTCTCACCTCAGTTGTGGTATTGAGGGTGGAGAGAGTGCTGATCAGTCACTCCCCCCACCGACAATCCCTGCCAGACCTGGGACTTAAACTCGCAACCTTTCGGTTACAAGTCCGACTCCCTAACCATTAGGCCACGGCTGCCCCCGTAAATGTGTAATAATGTGTGTCGTCACTTCTACACAGCCTTTACTGCATTGGTTCTGGCTTTTGTTCACACCTCGCTCATACCGGGAGTGATCCCGCCAATGTTACTAGGTTCCCAACTCGGAATCATTCCCGGAATCAACGGGCACTCCGGCAGTTTTCCGGAAACAACAGGCAGTGTAAAAAGGGGCTTAACTGTTTTTCGCCTACTTTCTAGTCAGAAAGCATGAGTGCCAAAGATGTCTGAATGTCTCTGTATGGTGATGACAGTGGACTGTCATCTGTTTGAGCATTGAGTATGTTTGTCTTGTCAGTGTTAAAGTATAAAGCCACACGACCAGATTAACATTGTCTTTGGTCTGTAAATAGTGATCAGATGAAATAGATGTTGTGCAAGGATTTGATTAGTAATTATCGAACATAGCCTAGGTGTTTCTAAATATAATTGACTCAATCATATCAGCTTTTAGACCTGGGGCTGGTTGCATAAACTGCTTAGATGAGTCTTAAAAAGTTAGTCATCTAATTTGTTTTCAAGACTTGTCATAACTTTTTAAAGTCAGCTATAAACATTAGATTGGCCCAGTTTGAGCCAGAAAAGTAAGATTAATTTCTCTTGGCTTACTGCTAGTTGGTCAACATATTTCTTAAGACACAGTCTTAGCATAGTCGCCATGTTTATGGCAGTAGGTTTTCTTGACAGAATGTTTGATCATGTATGTTATAGGTACTGGTGGAGTTGCTCTGGGGATGTACAACACAGACAAGTCAATCCGGGACTTTGCTCACAGCTCTTTCCAGATGGGCTTGAACAAAGGCTGGCCAATGTACCTCAGCACCAAGAACACCATTTTGAAAAAATATGATGGTCGTTTCAAAGATATTTTCCAGGAGATCTATGACAAGTGAGTCCTTAATGAAATGGTTGCTTCTGGACTGTCATTTATTATATTTCCCCAGTGAAAAGTAAATTCAGAAAAGAATGATAAAAGAGTGTTCTGACAACTGTGTGTGTGTGTGTGTGTGTGTGTGTGTGTGTGTGTGTGTGTGTTGCAGAGAGTACAAGGCTCAGTATGAGGCCAAAGGCATCTGGTATGAGCATCGGCTGATTGATGACATGGTGGCTCAGGCCATGAAGTCTGAAGGTGGATTTATCTGGGCCTGCAAGAACTATGATGGAGACGTGCAGTCAGACTCTGTCGCTCAGGGTGAGTAAAACTAACATGCAGTAAAAGAATGATATCAAATTATTACTGGTAATTATCCCTAATTATACCCTACAAATGCCAGAACATTCTGTGAAAAAAGTTACCAGATACCTGAATGAATTGAATTGTTGCTAATTTAATTTTTAAAAAATACATTTGTGCTTTTATTTAGTATATTAAAATAGAAAACATTTGTTTTAAATTGTAATATTTCACAATATGTTTTAATCAAATAAATGCAGCATTTGTGAGCATTAGATATTTTACTGTGTTACAATTTGTGCATGTAAATCTTCTCTAAAGGAACCTTCATGTCGTTCCAAACCCATAAGACTTTCGTTCCTCTTCGTTCCACAAATTAAGATATTTTTGATGAAATCCGAGAGTCTTCTGACCCTGCATAGACCGCAACACAACTGGCACATTCAAGGCCCAGAAAGGTAGTAAGGACATTGTTGAAATAGTCCATGTGACATCAGTGGGTCAACTGTAATTTTATGAAGTGACTAGAATATTTCTTGTGTGCAAAGAAAACAAAAATTGTATACAAATATTTTTTCCTCTTATGTGGCAAAGGAGTCAGCATTGAATAAAGTTCTTTGCATACAAAAAGTATTCTTGTAGCTTCCTAACATTTAGATTGAACCACTGAGGTCACATGGACTATTTTAATGAAATCCTTACTACTTTTCTGGGCCTTGAACATATCAGTTGCATTACTGCCTATGCAGGGTCAGAAAGTTCTTGGATTTCATCAAAAATATCTTCATTTGTGTTCTGAAGACAAACACATTTCATACAGGTTTGGAACGACATGAGGGTGAGTAATTAATGATAGATTTTTTTCATTTTTGGATGAGCTATCACTTTAAAACCTATGATGCATTAGCGAAATGACATTACTCACAGTAAAAGTATCATGGTATAAAAGAATTATGGAAAGTATTATTAAAAGAAATCTATAGTGAGTAAACTCTGTTCTCTGTCTCTAGGTTATGGGTCATTGGGTATGATGACCAGCGTGCTTGTGTGTCCTGACGGGCGTACGGTAGAAGCTGAGGCAGCCCATGGCACTGTTACACGGCACTATCGCATGCACCAGCAGGGCAAGGAAACATCCACCAACCCCATTGGTAAGAAAAAACATACTTCGCTTTACACTCTTAATCAGTAAAATCCACAGATAATGCCCACTGATAATTTTCATGATCATTTTTGTCCCATCAGCCTCTATCTTTGCGTGGACACGAGGCCTGCTGCACCGGGCGGAGCTGGATAAGAACGCAGAGCTGCGAGTGTTTGCTGAGGCACTGGAGGCCGTTTGTATCGAGACCATTGAAGCTGGTTTCATGACCAAGGACCTGGCCATCTGCATCAAGGGCATGTCTAGGTACGTCCATTATCTATTTGGGACATTTGCTCTAAAACATTTGGGATTTATCGAGGGTTGCTAGAAAGATATATTTGGTTTTTGTCAATTAGAGTGGTGTTATACCTGTGGAAATACACAGCAGGCTTTAGTTTTTTTTTTTGTTTGTTTGTTTTTTGGTTTTTAAGTAAAGTGACAAGACTGTGCAAAGATACACTACTAGTCAAAAGTTTTTGAACAGTAAGTTTTTCTGAATGTTGTTAAAGAGAAGTACAGCAAAAAAAAAGTTGAAATATTTTTACTATTTAAAATAACTGTTTTCTATTTGAATATATTTTCAAATGTAATTTATTTCTGTAATTTCAATGCTGAAAATTTAGCATCATTACTCCATTCACATGATCCTTCGGAAGTCATTCTAATATTCTGATTTGCTGCTCCAAAACAATTTGTTGTTGTTGTTGTTGAAAACAGCTGAGTAGACTTTTTTTTTACAATTTTCATTGATGAATAGAAAGTTCATATGAACAGCATTTTTTTTTAAATGGAAATCTTTTGCATTTTAAATGTCTTTATCATCACTTTTGATCAATTTAAAGCATCTTTGCTAAATAAAAGTATTACCTATACTTTTATAATCCCCCAAAATAGAAGAAAAAAATACTGACTCCAAGCCTATGAATGGTATAGTGTATAATGTTACAAAAGCTTTTTATTTCAAATAAATGCTGCTCTTTGAATCTTTCTATTTGTTAAAGATTCCTGAAAAAAGTGCTTAACTGTTTTAAATATTGATGATAATAATAATAAATGTTTCTTAAACAGCGAATCAGCATATTAGAATGATTACTGAAGGATTATGTGACACTGAAGACTGAAGTAATGATGCTGAAAATTTAGGAATAAATAACATTTTAAGATGTATTTAAATAGAAAGCAGTTATTTTTAAATGTTACAAATATTTGACAATATTACTGCTTTTGCTGTATTTTGGATCAAATAAATGCAGGCTTGGTGAGCACAAGAGAATTCTTTAAAATACATTAAAAAATCTTACTGTTCAAAAACGTTTGAATGGTAGTGTATTTCTTCAATATTTTAATATATTAATTACATTTCTGTTGATTTCTTCACAGTGTCGCACGCTCGGACTACCTCAACACTTTTGAGTTCTTAGACAAACTGGCTGAGAATCTGAAGATTAAGCTGTCAAGCCAACCCAAACTGTAAAGCTGCTGGGTGTTGATAGGGCGTTCACACACGCACACACTGACACGCAGCCCTCAACCCACGTGAAACCACAGATTCTGTTAGTCTCATTTCCTGTCTAACTGTGACTCAAGACAGAGAAAGGTTTGACTTTACCACTACAACCAGTAGGGGGAGCAGTGCACTTTCAACTGGAAGACATGAAAGTGCCTTTTTAAGTGGAAGGAGTTACTGTAATCTTCATTATGCTTTTAAAAACAGATTGAAAACATTAATATAGTAAATTTTATTACTGTTTATATGTTTTATCATTGCAACGTTTATATTATTATATCCCCTGTAGTACATAAATAAGTGTGTATTTTTGTGCTACTGCTATCTCTCAGGTGCTTGAACACCTGTTGCCTTATTGTCAGCATGTGTAATTGTCTCGACTTAGGGTAGCCACTTTGAAGCCATCCCAGGAACAGTGAGATTAGGTCTTAACCATGTAAATACCTGCTTTTAATTGAAATACTGGTAGTTAACACCGGTAGACATTCCTCTTCATTCTTCACTCAGTACCACTGTATGTCACAGCATTACAAATTAATTCCTTCAATGGTTCTGTTTATGTCAGTCTGTGTGCTTATGTGATCAAGTCTTGTGTTATGACGTCAATAATAAATGAGACTTTTAAGAAGAAATTCTCATGTTTTATCACTTTCTGTGTTTTTTTGTTTTTTTTTGGTCACTGTCAGTTATTTAAAATTGTCATTTTACCAATCCCAAACTTTTGGACGGTAGTGTACTGGACTACAAAACACTTTGATATTGCTAAACAAATTCATGTGTGACTCTGGAACACAAAACCAATCTTAAGTAGCACAGGTATGTTTGTAGCAATAGTCAAAAATACATTGTATGGGTCAAAATTATACATTTTTCTTTTATGCCAAAACTCATTAGGATATTAAGTGAAGATCATGTTCCAAGGATATATTTTGTAAATTTCATACCGTACATATATAAAACTTAATTTTTGATTAGTAATATGCATTCCAAAGAACTTCATTTGGACAACTTAAAGGGCAATTTCTCAATAACCCTCAGATTCCAGATTTTCAAATAGTCAAATATTGTCCTAACAAACCATACATCAATGGAAAGCTTATTTATCCAGCTTTCAGATGATATATAAATCTTATTTGAATAAAAAAATCTGCCCTTATGGTGTCTCTAGTTGCCTGAAATGATAATACAGGTCCTTCTAAAAAAATTAGCATATTGTGATAAAGTTCATTATTTTCTGTAATGTACTGATAAACATTAGACTTTCATATATTTTAGATTCATTACACACAACTGAAGTAGTTCAAGCCTTTTTTTTGTTTTAATATTGATGATTTTGGCATACAGCTCATGAAAACCCAAAATTCCTATCTCAAAAAATTAGCATATCATGAAAAGGTTCTCTAATCGAGCTATTAACCTAATCATCTGAATCAACTAATTAACTCTAAACACCTGCAAAAGATTCCTGAGGCTTTTAAAAACTCCCAGCCTGGTTCATTACTCAAAACCGCAATCATGGGTAAGACTGCCGACCTGACTGCTGTCCAGAAGGCCATCATTGACACCCTCAAGCAAGAGGGTAAGACACAGAAAGAAATTTCTGAACGAATGGGCTGTTCCCAGAGTGCTGTATCAAGGCACCTCAGTGGGAAGTCTGTGGGAAGGAAAAAGTGTGGCAGAAAACGCTGCACAACGAGAGGGGGACCTGCGGAAGCAGTGGACTGAGTCTGGAGTAGAAACATCCAGAGCCACCGTGTACAGGCGTGTGCAGGAAATGGGCTACAGGTGCCGCATTCCCCAGGTCAAGCCACTTTTGAACCAGAAACAGCGGCAGAAGCGCCTGACCTGGGCTACAGAGAAGCAGCACTGGACTGTTGCTCAGTGGTCCAAAGTACTTTTTTCAGATGAAAGCAAATTTTGCATGTCATTCGGAAATCAAGGTGCCAGAGTCTGGAGGAAGACTGGGGAGAGGGAAATGCCAAAATGCCTGAAGTCCAGTGTCAAGTACCCACAGTCAGTGATGGTCTGGGGTGCCATGTCAGCTGCTGGTGTTGGTCCACTGTGTTTTATCAAGGGCAGGGTCAATGCAGCTAGCTATCAGGAGATTTTGGAGCACTTCATGCTTCCATCTGCTGAAAAGCTTTATGGAGATGAAGATTTCATTTTTCAGCACGACCTGGCACCTGCTCACAGTGCCAAAACCACTGGTAAATGGTTTACTGACCATGGTATTACTGTGCTCAATTGGCCTGCCAACTCTCCTGACCTGAACCCCATAGAGAGTCTGTGGGATATTGTGAAGAGAAAGTTGAGAGACGCAAGATCCAACACTCTGGATGAGCTTAAGGCCGCTATCGAAGCATTCTGGGCCTCCATAACACCTCAGCAGTGCCACAGGCTGATTGCCTCCATGCCACGCCGCATTGAAGCAGTCATTTCTGCAAAAGGATTCCCGACCAAGTATTGAGTGCATAACTGAACATAATTATTTGAAGGTTGACTTTTTTTGTATTAAAAACACTTTTCTTTTATTGGTCGGATGAAATATGCTAATTTTTTGAGATAGGAATTTTGGGTTTTCATGAGCTGTATGCCAAAATCATCAATATTAAAACAAAAAAAAAGGCTTGAACTACTTCAGTTGTGTGTAATGAATCTAAAATATATGAAAGTCTATCTATGTTTATCAGTACATTACAGAAAATAATGAACTTTATCACAATATGCTAATTTTTTGAGAAGGACCTGTATTGTCAGTTGAGGAGGTTCCGACACGCTTCATTCACTAGATGGCAGCACAATGACATAAAGACGGACAGCCTTTAAACAGAGCCTGAAAGTTATGTTTCTAAATTCGTTTGAAATAGAAATATTGTATTAGATTTATTATTATATTAACAATTAAGTGTTTCTTGTGTTTATTTGGTAAAGTTTTTGAATCATTGTTTGAAGAAAATTTAAATTAAAAAATCACGAACACTGTAAAATGTGTTTCATACAATTATGTGACATCACTTAATGCACATCAACAAATTTGTGACTTCCACCAATCAACCGGACCAAATTTTCTGAAGACAGACTGCTACCTACACACTCCATGCTAAGTATTCTTGACTTTATTAGATACTGTGACAATGGTTCGCTCGTGGAGAACGCAGTGCGGAGAGAGACATCGGGCATGAGAACGAGAGAGAGACAGGATAAAGACATCATGCCTCAAAGTGTCACCATTGTGCCGTGATAATTGGATTCTCCCTGTGTGAATAGAGACTCATTCACTGGCTTTGCAGGAAGTAAAGCTTTATGAATATGAAATAGAGGCCAGTGGTGATTCCAACGTTAATGACGTAAAACATGCAGAAGCTGAGGTCACTGGAGCACCGTAAAGGCCACCGCGATTCAAAAACATTTATTATTATTATGTTGAAAACAGCTAAGTAGATTTTTTTCAGGTTTCTTTTAATGGATAGAAAGTTCAGAAGAACAGCATTTATCTGAAATAGAAATATTTTGTAACATTCTTAAACATTGTTATCATTACTTTTGTCAATTTAAAGCATCCTTTATTGATAAATAAAAAAAAAATCTATAATTCTATAATTTCTATAATTTATTTACCAATAATTTCTATTATTTATTTTCCTAAAAAATTATACTGACTGTTTTAAATATTGATGATGATGATGATGATAATAATAATAATAATAATAATAAATGTTTCTTGAACAGCAAATCCGCATATTAGAATGATTTCTTAAGGATCAGGTGACATTGTAGACTGGAGTAATGATGCTGAAAATGTAGCTTTGACCACAAGTATAAATTACATTTTAAAATATATTCAAATAGAAAGCAGTTATTTCAAATAGTAAAAATATTTCAAAATGTTACTGTTTTGTATGTGCTGTACTTTGGATCAAATAAATGCAGGCTTGGTGAGCAAAAGATACTTATTTAATATATATATATATATATATATATATATATATATATATATTACATGCACGTATATTGTTCAAATATAGAAATTTGTTTAAATAAATGTTAAATGTTTATATTAATGTCTTTCATCTAACATATTTTAGGCCAAGATGTATTATAATATATATATATATATATATATATATGTGTGTGTGTGTGTGTGTGTGTGTGTGTGTGTGTGTGTGTGTGTGTGTGTGTATTGTAATATATGTACATTTATTTGAACAATATAAATGTGTTTAAAATATATTAAAAATAGCCAAAAAATAGCTACATATTTTTGCATATTTTAAAATGAATATACATTTTTTGTATATACATATACATATATATTTAATATACATATATATATATGAGATAATGATACTGAGTGAAAGCTCTCAACACATATTTTACGTCTATCAAATACTTGTACGTCAAAATCGTACCAATCAGAAATACCAGTACTTACATAGAAACCTATACATCGGAGCCTGGTAAAAATGCACACCAGATGGATTTAGAGGCTTTTGCATCTGAACCTTTCATATATAAATATCAAGTATATACAACGTATATTTACCATATACTTTATTTATTAGAATATATATGGCCTGAAAGATGTTACATGAAAGATATTGATATAAACAAATCCAACTAGACAAATATTTACTCACAGGTCACAAAAACAGTCAATCATACCAAGTGTACCAGCATGTCTGATCCTTCAGATCTTTAAAAAGGACATGGACATTGAAAATTAATAAACAGATGAATGATTGAGATATGACTTGATGTTGTTTCTGTCTCTCTCAGTCAGAGAGTACACCTTACTCCTGTAGGGAACGCAGTGGTTTCCATGGGGACGCATAGCCACTCTACTCTTCAAAAGCGGGCCGAGCAGAGGCAGAGGGGCCCTTTGTGTTGGAGAGGAAAGCGTGGAACAACGCTGGGCAGATGAAAGCCCTGCTATCCTTACGTCCAATCATAATTTAGTCATCAGCGCAGGAGCACAGAATCCAAATAGACACTGAAAACACAAACAGCGAAAAGGAGAGGCTCATGGGTCAAGATTTGAGCAAGAGAGAGAGATGGGAGGCTGATATGAGGATAAATTTCAAAGAGATAAAGGAATAGTTGCGCTGTGGCTCAGGCTTGTTTTTTTTTTCATGCTGATGATCAGTTCCCTGTGCTGTAGTTTGTGCTGAAATGATGGCGCCCACTTTCATCCAATTTGAGAAAATGATGATACATCAACTACATTGTTCAAACCAAAAATAGCAACCTTGTATATCAAGATGTACTTCTTTTTTGTTTATCAAGGGAGTAGATGTGGGTTTTAGATGGCTGATAGATTTTACTTGTAAAATTCATTATTAATTAAAAGTATTATGTAAACATACTAAAGCATTACAATCCATAACTGCTTATAATAACATAGCAGACTAATAAAGGCAGTGTAAAAACCAAAGATTGTAAAGAGCAGCAAGGTGTACATAAGACTGTGTTAGTTATAATAAAAGCCCAACAGAAATGTTAATAAATACACTACTATACAAAAGTTTGGGGTCAGTAAAAAAATGTATATTCCCAGATGTTGCATTTATTTGGTTAAAACATATTTAAAACAGCAATATTGTGAAAGTTGAATTTATAAGAATTACCCTGTTTAAAAGTTTACATACACTTAATTCTCAACACTGTGTTGTTACCTAAATGATTCACAGCAGTCTCTTGTTTGTCCTGAACAGCTGAACTGCCTGCTGTTCTTCAGAAAAATCCTCCAAAAACAGTACATTCAGTCATTATTGGAAAGGGTTCAAATACACAAAAATGCTGAAAAAACAAAGAATTTGTGGGACCTGAAGGATTTTCTGAAGAACAGCAGGCAGTTTAACTGTTCAGGACAAACAAACAAGGAACTCATTAATAACTATTAATAACTATACAAAAAAAAAAAAAAAACTGTGGATCATTTAGGTAACAACCCAGCATTAAGTATCATGTGTATGTAAACTTTTGAACGGGGTCATTTTTATGAATGTAACTATTTTCTCTTGTGGACTATATGTAAACATCGTGTGAAATATATTATTCAGGCCAGTAGTAAATAAAAATAACATGCATTTTGTACAATTCTTCTTATTTTGGTAAATTAACATTTTGCAGATTCTACAAGGTGTGAGTAAATTTTCGACCTCAGCTCTATATGAGATGAAGTGGCACCAGCGCATATGAACCTAAATCATACAATCAACCAGTTAGGTGGACTCGCATTTAATATTTTGCTGCCATTTGACAAGGTTAGTAAGGTTTTTAGTAAGGATTTACTTATTAAACATTTAATGAAGATAACTTCATATCCACCTAGTTAAGTGGACTAGCATTTTATACAGTTGCTGCCATTTGTCAAGGTTAACAAGGTTAGCTTTTTAACACTGTTTGCTGTGTCCTATTTGAAAAAAACGCCTGGCATTCTCTTCACCTCCCTCTCTACATGTCACTTACAGCGGCCTGTCCAATTGCTGACTCTCTTAATTGACTCAGAACAACAGAAAAAAGAAGGGGGAGAGAAACACTGAGTTTTCTGGGGCAAATAAGCATTCAGCCCGGGTTCAGTTAAGGGTCTATGTAGGTCACGCACAATATGGCGCCTGCAAGTTTACAGCTGGGGCTCGTACCACCATTATCCCACAACAATATCGCAGAGAGGAACTTATTTGAGCCCATTAGCCCATGTCCCCTCCTCCTTCATTAACGAAGCCTTTCTTTAAACAAGCCAAGACAATAAGCTCTCAGAAAGGGTAGGAGGACTGGAGGGGAGGTCGCTGGTTTAGCCCGGAGCCCACGATAATTACTGTGTTTCTGTCTGTGGCCTGAAAAAGACTTGAATAATGTTTCTTTTTCTGTGGGGACCCGAACAATAGATGCAGGCCTGGCTTCAAGAACGCCAAGCTTTTGGCTATTGGCTATTACAAAAAATCTCATCTTTGCCACTCACGCCCAAACCTCTTGGCTCCATTATTGCACGAAGTCTTAATGTCGACCACAATTTGCACATTAAGAATGCATAGATCTTTTATTCAGTTAGACTTCTTTTGTGAAAATTTGTATGGCAACTCATTCCAGGCCCACATGGGTTGCTAATGACTGTGATATATGTGCAATTTGTGTGGGATGTTAGTGTGTGTGTGTGTGTGTGTGTGTGTGTGTGTGTGTGTGTGTGTGTGTGTGTGTGTGTGTGTTTGTTTGTGAAAGAAAAGATTGAAAAAAAATTGTCTCTACGGTGTTACGGAGTAGCTATAAAATGAGTTTACACACTCCTACACAACAATTTATGTCTTATTTAGTATGTATCATTGCTATTAATCATAATGGAGGCTTGGTGGCATATCTGGTTTTCTGTGAATGTGTGAGGCTTCCAGTTGATTAGCCGATATAGGGAAAAAACAAGAAGAATAACAAAGTGTAGTATACAGTAAAACTGTTTGCACTACAAAACATTGTGTTCACAATTAAGATAATACATTAAAATAATATGGAAATACACACCAGTTTGCAATATCATGCATCAAAACAAGCTGTTTTGTACAGCTACAATGTACTGGAAGCGAATGACACCAGAGGCCAGACATTAAATCATGTACAAATGGCCATGCCCACTCTTACAAGAAAAATAAGGTGGATAATATTGATGGGTAATACGGCCAATGTTATTTTGTGAACCTTGCAGAGTTTATGATTTTTATTATCCTTCCTTTTATCATCATTGTGTTAAGAAGGAGAAAAACAAAACATATTGCTTCACTTGAGTAGCCTATATCTGAAATAACATTTGCCTTACAAAGAAGTACTTTCAGTGGCGGTATCATAATGCTGTGATGGTGTCATATATAACACAGTGATATTAAAACATTATGTCCATGAATTTATGTGGTATTCCAAGATACATTAAAGAATATCACGATACTAATATATTATTTTGATTACAACATTAAAAAAAGAAAATAAAGACAGTCGGAACTAACATCGCAGAATGTTGTTTCACCCGGTGCGCATTTCCGCTGACGGAACTGAATGTGACAGATTGTAAACAGATGCGGGTGAGTCATTTTCACATACAGATAACATATTATTCCCTCAATTCATGCTTAGATTTTTTATTATATCGATTCTCTAATTATCAATGATACATATACTTTTTATATTGGCTATGAGTTAAACACAATCAGATGACACAAATGTCATTGGCAGATGATGTAGCTGAGTGCTAACTAGCATCATAATGAAGTCATCGGTTGAATTCATAGAAGCAGCGACTTGTAAATAAAAACACAATCTCTGTCAGAAGACGTGCAAACCTAGATATCAGCATTTGTTTATCCCCTTTTTTACGTGTGATCTCATATATCTTCCAGCTTGTTTGTGTGTGTGTCAGCAGCACTTGGGTGAACTGCCAGTCCGCATCAACTTAAGTAAGATTATTCAGGATTCTTGTCGATTTAAACGTTATTTATAGTTTTTCTTGGTGCGAGCAGTCAGCATTAGATGGCTGAAATAAGGGCTCATTGCTCTGTCTGTTTATGTTAAGTCAAGTTATGTTCAAAATGTGTCAATTACAATATATATATATATATATATATATATATAAAAGCAAGTTTATTTTTCCCTTGGAGATTTACCAATGATTGTATTCTTTGAAAATGGTATCATTATCATCTGATACCATAGCACTTTTGGTGTAAAAGTTCAAAAGATATGCAGTCTACGTTACTGGCAGGGTCGTGTATTTCCTCTCAGTTAGATCTATGATAATATAATTTTGTGTTCTCGGATGATGACCCATAAGTTTTATATATCATATAAAATGGCATTTAAGAGTGTGCATGTATACTCTCTGCTGTTTTCACTTTAAGATTCTCATACTCTACATGCTGGCTGTAACTTTGCTTTGTCACTACCTCAAGGTGGAGATTGATATTTGGTGTGCGATGGCTAAAAATAGAATGGTAGAGAAGGGCCTCCACATCTCCTGTCTGAATAATTTGTCTAAGCAGAGGTGTGAACATCACTGGCTCAAGTTTTTACAGCAGGTCTGGTTCTCAATGCTGGATAATGGTCTAGAATGCTAAGTTTTTCAAAACTGTCCAAAAAAGTTTTGCTTTGCCTGGTTTAAAGGAATAGCTCATCCAAAAATGAAAATCTGTTGTAATTTATTTTGGTGCCTGCTGATTTCCATTTTTTAGGGAGCTTGTACTTATGTCACGGTTTGGTCAGTTACCCGGATGCGCGGTCATACTAAAGATGTAAATAACAGCATGGGTTTAGGGCTGTGAGATATTGAAGAAAAATGCAATATGCGATAACTCATTAAATAATGCAGTATTCGATATGCGATACGATAATGCTTAAAGTGACAGTTTGACTCAGCTGTTCTGAGTCAGTTCTGTGAACTTCTGTAACAATCTTGTGTATATATATATTGTGTTTGTGCACACTAGGCAAATAAGCTCTTTCTGATTCTGATTCTAATATAACTAGCATACGTTTTTCTGTTTTTGTGATATGAAATCACCCATACAAAAACTTCTGAAAATAAACGGTAGTGTTTTACTCTAGCATTAAAAATACATATTACATATTAGCCTAATATTTCACCTACCTGACCGGAAATGATAAGAACAAACATGTATGTTGTCAAGATTCTTGCCCTGGAAATCCTGGTTCAGTTTGGCCAACAGTTTTTTGCATTCTTCTTCTTGATTTATGACTTTTGGCAGTCTATAGTACTCCAAATGGTTTTCACGGTGTGACCGATTAGTACAGCCCAAAACATGGCAATAATTGACCATTGTCAACAGCTATAATCTGCTAAATTTTCTTTCGGGTCAGTGGCACTGTTTACGTTC
Source organism: Cirrhinus molitorella (assembly GCA_033026305.1). Lineage (NCBI taxonomy): Eukaryota > Metazoa > Chordata > Actinopteri > Cypriniformes > Cyprinidae > Cirrhinus > Cirrhinus molitorella. The sequence goes on along the minus strand of CM065122.1, from coordinate 20,589,927 downwards.
AGTGCCACCAGTATGGCCGATTGATGAGTGATGACGCATTGTGAAAACACTCAACAAAAAAACACTTTCTCAAAAAGATCTTTATCAAGATATCTAATGTGTTCCACAGAAGTTATACAGATTTGTAACGACATGATGGTGAGCAAATGATGACAGAATTTATATTTTTGGAGAACTATTGATATTCATTATTAGATATTTCAATGTCTTTGAATGCAGTTTTACAGACTCAATTGAAAACCAACAGCTGTTTGTTGGTCCCTCTTCTTTGTTTCTTTATTTTTTCCCATGGGTCTGGTGAGTCTCTGATTTGAGATGATGTAATGGTCTTTTAATAATTGATGGTTTAAAGAAAGTGAAAGACCCTGAGCCAGAGTGCAGGGGAGATCAATGTTAGTGGAGGAGAAGGTAGACATGAGTAAGATGAGAAGAGTCTCAGAGATCATGTGAAACGGAAACAGAAAGAATCTGTGCTCATGTTTAGAGAGAAAGGGAACCCCACCCCAAGCTGGAAACTTCCAGTGACGATGCCTCTTTTTCTGCGTACCCGATGCTCTGGAACATAAGGTAGGCTGCTGAAATTGCGTGAAAATTGATGGTGCCTTATGTGCCATGAATACAAACACAAGTCAACTGGTAAAATTCAGCTGCTGTCTCCATAGCTGTGTTCTAAAAGATAGGTAGCTGCCTGCCTAAATGGCATTTAATGGCAATATTTCAGAAGTCATGCTAAAAGGAAGCAGCAATTACCGGGGTTCAAGCGCTTTAAGGCATTTAGGCACATATTAAAAAGGTCATTATTTAGTTTTGCTTTAGGCTTTATAGGTTTCAGGGTAAATTTGGACAGGCCCCTTTTCTAAACAACCCCGTTATAGCTCCCCAAAGGGTAAATAATTATTATTTTTTTGGTCATTATTGACCTAGAGAGTCCAGAGAATTGTACTGCAGCGTTTTTTTTTTGTTTGTTTTTTTCATTGAGTGAAAAACCTAGGACTAGTTCGCAAAGTAGTTTTTTTTAATTCTTTTGAATCATTTAAAAAATCTATTTGTTTGACAGCAGTGTTTCTTGAGGCAAAGTTGTCCGGAATGAGAAGTTCTATCATATGATTAGAATATGGTGTGTATGTGTGAAAAACCTTGCAACGTACTATCGTTTATGACCTCGAAAAGTGTGATATTGCGCCCCCAGTGGCTGATTTCTTTCAGATTTCTCACAGACCTTTGGGGCCGTGAGTCAAACAAGTTTCATCCAGTCGGCCTCCATCAACCTTGTCTAATAGGTGCTCGAGATTCATCAGGCAGTGGTGGCTATGTATTTTTAGAGATACACAAATGTCTTTATAGACACTTGTGGCACTTTGGACCAAGACCATGCACAGTGATTTCATGTTGATAGCACAAGTGGTTGCATAGGTATAGCCATTTTTAAGTTTTTTTTGTCCTGTGACCTCAGATTGAGCTCTTACATAAGTGTTCTGTGAAGATATCTCTTTCCGTTCAGGAGTTATAGGCATTTACTGAAAGTGGCTCTGTCCTTGCTAACGTTTTGGTGTTTCTTTGCAACGATTTTTTTTGATAATTATTGATGTTCACTGTCCAGAGAATCTTTCCGCACTGGTTTATTTCTGATCAGGCGAAAAACATAGGATTAGTTTGCAAAAGTAGGTTTTTCAAAAATTTACACAGGCTCGTGATTAAATATGAGACATTTGTTCCACATGAGCCAAGGGCTCCAGCGACATAAGACACTTGAGTCTGCGACTGACCATTTGGGAGTTATGGGTGATTTCATACTTTTGTACTTACAATAGGCTTGCACATTTTTACGTGAGATGCAGTGGAATGGAAAAGAACACAGGCTTTTTATACTTCTTCTTTTTACTTTAACCAGAAGTTGAGTTGCAAGGAGCTGAAAAAGGCAAATTTGTCCATCTAGTCCATGTTTACATAGAAAATGCAAATGGGACCAGCGAGGAAGGCAACTGTCTATATAGGTAGCAGACCGCATGGAAGCTCACTAGGGTTTGGAAAATCTACCATGTCTTGAAAAGTTTTTATTGTCTTTTTGGGGCTTATCATACTAGTTATCCATGGAGTTACTGCTGTATTTGCTGACCGTTATGTGCTTTTCTCTCTTGTTTTTTTCAGGATGTCGGGCCCTGGGGAAGGACGTCCTGGTGCCACATTGCATTTATCACTCGCTGAATTACTGCCTTACAGACTGCAGTGATTTAATTGAGGCGCTCGTCTGAATGAGGCAACACCTGTTCTAGACAGCACTGTTTGCACTCACCTTACCCAGTGCTGATACTGATAGCTGGCACAGCGGTCAGTTCTCATTAGGTTCTTGATTAACAACATTGGCTCATAAAGTGACAGTCCTGGAAAGGGTTCAGGCCTTTGTGGGCCATCTGTTTTACTACGCTTCCTTTTGGGTTCAGACAGCAGATGTTCCGTCTGCGGTGCCCTCAGGCCTTTCGTTCCTGCCGTGTCGACATTCACACACGTAAGGAATCGGTCCGTTCGCTCCGCCCCTCTGCTTCCTCTGTGACGCCGAAACTGTCAAGGTGATGGAGGGTCTGGAAGTTGAGGACATAAGCCCGGCCCTCGAGGCCACTGAGGACTACTTGCACTGCCTTGATGACAATCAAGGAGATGGCCAGGTACGTCCGCCTAAACTTAAAGAGGCCTCCACCTTGGACAAGTTGAACTCCAGTGGGGTGTGGGGGCTACTGACAGGGAAGCAGTCTGAGATATCGCCCAGCAATATGGCCTGGGCGGAGCAGACGTCTTTCACTGTGCTAGGCCTGCGACATGGGAAGAGGAACCGGGCGCGATCCACTAACGATTTGGCAGCTCATGCCAAAGAGGCAAACTCCACCACCAATGCATCCAGCAGTGGCTTCAAGCGTGGCCACAACCGCTCCCGTTCAGACGTCAACAACCGCACTTACACCGATAATGGCATGCCTGCCATTGACAAAAATACACTCAAGAACATGGCACTGAACGACCACAGAGAAGGTAAGAATTAACTAAAATGAAACAGTGTTTATTGTCTTTATTCATCATTCATACATTTATGTTCAATTGTTATGAGGTACAGAGGTCAAGCAAGTGAAATCCTATCTCATTCAAAACCAGATGTTTCTCATACAAGATTATGTCTACACTGAAAGTGAAAATGCTGAGTGATGCCACACAATCACTGGCAGACAGAATTGTATTGATATTTAATAGAGCGCAACAGTTGCCTTTTTCAGCGTAAGTATTTTTCCAACAAGGATTTAAAAAAAATTCTTAGTTAAAAATTTGTAAACCATGAACCAAATCAACCAGATACGAGTTGAAGCTCAACATTACAAACTTTTAGCAAATGTATTTGAAAATTAGAGTTTTAATGAGGGAAAGAACAACAATCCAGTTAAATATTGTAAATGACATAATAAAAAAAAAATCGAATTTATTCCTGTGATCAAAGCTTAATTTTCAGAGTCATTACTCCAGTCATCAGTGTCACATGATCCTTCAGAAATCATTCTAATATGCTGATTTATTATCAATGTTGGAAACAGTTGTGCTGCTTAATATTTTTTTGGAACCTGTGATACTTTTTTCAGGATTCTTTGATGAATAAAACATTAAAAAGAACAACATTTAGAACGGCTTCTAACAATATAGACTACCATTCAAAAGTTTGGGGTCAGTAAGTGTTTATTCTTTCTTTTTTAAAAGATATTAATACTTTTATTCAGCAAGGATGTGTTAAATGAATAAAAAAGTGATAGCAAAGGCTTATACTGTTAAAAAAGATTTATAAATAAATAACAGAACAAATGCTGTTCTTTTTAACTTTTTATTCATCAAAGAATCTTGAAAAAATTATCACAGGTTCCAAAAAATATTTGGCCGCATAGCTGTTGCCAACATAGATAAGTCTAACAATAAATCTGCATATCAGAATGATTTTTGAAGGATCATGTGACACTTAAGAGTGAAGTAATAGCTGATTAAAATTCTGCTTTGCATTACAGGAATAAATTATATTTTAAAGGGTACATACAAAGTTTCACCTAATCTCATGTTAATCCTGAGTACCTATTGAGTAGTAATGTATCCTTAATATCTCCAAAAAGTCTTTAGTTTTATTATATTTGTAAAAGAAAAATACAGCTTTCCGATTTTCCCCGGAAAAAGCCGAACTTCGGAGCTAAGTTCGACGATCCTTTGCGTTATTGCCAATAAAACACATTTGATGTTGTTTCACTTACCATCAGCAGTTCTGAATCATTATCGGGATCTTTTATAGCTGGGACCACTCCATCTTTCAGTATCAAACAATGTGCAAATCCAGCGTCGAACTGGTTCTCGTATATGAAACATTCACTTGCTAAACCTCATTGCTTTAAAAAAAAAATCATCCGAAACTTGTACCAACCCGGAAGTAAGATTTCAAAGTCATTTGTCCAAATTATTTTTTTGAAACTTTGGCCATGTTTAGCATGAGAATCCAACTCTTTAACACTGTAAACAACTCTGAATATACAAAACACCATTGTACCCCCCCTTTAAAGTATATTAAAATAGAAACTATTCTTTTATATAGTAACAACATTTTGCAAATTGCATTTTTTTTTCTGTATTTTTGATCAAATAAATTTAGCCTTGATGGGCATAATAGACTTCTTTAAAAAAAACATTACAGGTCTTACAAGTTACCATTTAAAACTGTTTCTCCATGGAGAAAATGAATGGGATTTTTACTTCCGGAAATCAACTCTTGCACATTACAGTTGCATTAAGTAGGACAACTGAATGAGTCGGACAAAACACCTAGCATGAAAAAAACTTGCTGAAATAACTATTCACTTACTAAATTGACAAAACTACTTCACCACTTTGTACACTTTATTAAAATGTCACGTGATGTTGTAGCTTTTATCTCCTCACACCTGTGATTTGTTGTGTCTGCATCTCTGTCAACACTGCTCACCTGCACTCTTTGCAGGAGTCACCTCCTTTTATGTTGAGGGGGTTCAATGAGTTTTTGCTTACATATGGTTTGGCCTGTTTGTTTGTTTTTGTGTGTTTTCGTCTGAAAGGCTTTTTTATTTAGACAAGGTCATCCCCGAACAAGAACAGTAGAGACCTAGTGCAATATTACGATTAACATGCTTGCTATGATTTAATACAGTACATATTTACCAAGACAAACTGTCACATTGTTTTAAAGCTTTTTATATCCAGTGTAGTCTGGTTTAATTCTGTATTAACTCATTTTGAGAAGGCTGATTTATTTCTACATCCAGTAAATCAGTGCTAGGTTTTGCAAAATGGCAAGTGATACCAATCCTCTTGGCTGTCCTTGCCTCCGTGTTAAAACTTAATGGGGCAAATTGTTAATTACAGCAAAATGTGCCAAAGGGAGCAACTGGAAATAGAAGCAAGTTCCTCGCTCGAATGCCTAGCATTTCTTGAGTGACTGAGATTGAATCCTGGGTGACATTAAGATATTGGCAACCCACCCAGTTTCTAATGCTGATAGATCTACTGATTAAGACTGGAGAAACCCCTACACCCCTCACTGCACAGGTCTCAGTGTTTGTGTTATGCTTGACTTGGCTCTGTAGTTCATTACAAGCATCAATTTCAATTTAGGCTGCTTTGTTTGCACTTATTCTGCGACATCTTGATTTCTAATTCAGAGACTGGCCATAGATTCAACTTAGTTTGAATGTAGTTTTCTTTAGAATATAAATGACACCTGTTTAAAGGGATAGTTCACCTAAAAATTGATATTCTGTCATTGATTACTCACCCTCATGTCATTCCAACCCTGTTCACACAATAGCAATGCATTTGTTCATAATTCACTGATTCTCCCTAATTTCTCGTTTTCATCTTTTAAATTTTCCTTTCTAAAATAGCCGATTATATACATTCAGAAAGTCAAGTTTTGTGGACATTCACACTCTAATGTTAGTCAGGTGGCGACACAGCATTTGACTACTGCATTTACAAAAATCATTTCAGGTTTAAGAAGGGTTTCAACATTGCATCAACTAATGATGAACACATTCATTTTATTTGAATTATCAGTCTGTAGGTTTTTTAACCTTGTTATGTTATGTTTAACCATTATGTCTTTGGAAGGCTTTTGTCTTTCAAACTCATTAAAATGCATATATTCCAAAAAAAAGAAAGAAATTTGTTATCTAAACATTATTTACCAAATATACTTTATGTACTTTACTTTAAGTACCCCTGAGATTTTAAAATAAATATTTCAATATTTATCACATTTGCATGTTCATGGTTTCTTTGATGTTGATTAATGGTCATATGGCATGCAGGTAAATAAAAATATTTTATTTTAATTTTTATTATAAAGCAAGGACTTTAGAAATACTCTTAAAAAGGGACTTTGTTTTAAAATGATTTATTTTCAATTTTTTTATGATTTAACTAATAGCTTTTCATTAAACCCTCAAACCTCCTGCAGTTCTTTTACGAACCCTAGTTTAGGAAACCTTGATGTAATATAATTTTTAATGCACTTCATGTTGTAAATTACAATGAATGCAACATTTTTTTTACCCTTTGCATTTTTACTTCATTATGGTACAAGATAATCAAGTTGATAAACAAGTTAAGTCAAAAGTAATCTAAAAGTAATCTGATTATATTACCTAAAATGTGTAATGTAACAGATTACGTTATTGACTACAAGTTTTGTCATGTAATCTGGAATCAGTAATGGATTACAATTTGTAAGTAATCTACCCAGCTCTGGATGTCACATGGATTATTTTGTTGATGTTCTTGGTACCTTTCTGGGCCTTGAACTTGTTAGGACCCTTGCTGTGTATGGAGGATCAGAGAGCTCTTAAAAATATCTTAATTTGTGTTCCAAATATGAAGGCCTTAACAGCTTTGGAATGACATGAGGGTGAGAAATTAATTATTACAGATATTTTTTTTATTTTGGGGTGAACTATCCCTTTACACACAATTTACATTACATTATGTACAGATGCAAAACATTTGAACGATAGTGTAATTTCAGTCTCTGGCCTTCTAAATGAATCAGGAATATTATTACCATACCAAAGTCAGAGGTTGTCAGATTTATATTTATTTCACTCACTGTGGTCCCTGAAAATCTTACTAGTTGTCTTTAATTGTCATGCAAAGTGGGTAGAGATTATACTCCGCTTTTCATCATGACGTCATGTTATGTTGTGATGTTTCCATGAGTGCTGCTTTCTGTGTTTGATTACTGCAGGTCTAAATTGAGACGCTTACTCATTTGCATGTTTATTGGACCTCAAGCAGTACAATTTTATTGTTAGTTGAATACAGTTATACAGCTCTTAAATTGGATTTATGCTGCAATTGTGCTGAAGAAAATTGCAGGGTTTGCGGATAAAGGATTAGAGAGTCAATCAAGGTCACTTGATTGTCTATATCTGTTTTGCCAAACTGAAGCAAATTAACTCAACTGTGTAGGTATACTTTTTTAAAAAGCTGTTTTTGTATTAACAAACTTCAACATTTACAAAATTCAGCAGCTAGAATTCTGTCAGGGGCCAGGATTGTTGACCATGTAACTCCTGTTTTGCAATGGTTGCATTGGCTCCCGGTTTGTTTCCGTATTGATTTTGAAGTTCTCATGTTAACATACAAGGCACTGCATGGCCTGGCTCATCAGTTTTTGGCTGAGCTTTAAATCCCCTATATACCGAGTCGCAATTTGCAATCTTCCCAGAGTGGTCTTTTAGTTGTTCCTAAAACACGGCTGCATTCTTGGGGTGACCGGGCATTTTCATCTTACACCCCCAAATTGTGGAATTCTCTCCTGGCTAACATCAGGGAAGCTAATTTGTTAGGAATTTTAAAATCTTGTCTTAAAACTTTTTACTTTCGTCTCACTTTTAACTGACTTTTAATTTGTCAGCAGCTATTACTCCAGGCTTTATTGTTACATGATTATTCAGAAACCATTCTAATATTGTACTTAAGAAACATTTCTTATTATCATCAATGTTAAAAACAGCTGTGCTGATTAATATTTTTGTGGAAGCAGTGAACATTTCTTTTCATGAATAAAGCTCAAAAGAACAGCATTATAAATCTCTTCAATGACTTGATCTGTTTAAATTCATGTGAATACATTTATTAATTAATTAAGTCTTAATCACCTTCAACTTTTGAATGGTAGTTAGGGATGTAACGGTATTATCAGTATCATGGTATCGCAATAGCAAAACTGTCTTGACATAATCGTGGTGCCATGACAATATGAAACGTTTTAAAAATATATTTAAACTTCTTACTGTAACTTAATAAGTCTTTAAAGTTGTGTTTTGGGCCATTACGCTTTGGCACAGTATCCGTGAAAACTAAAACCGAAAGCACAATATGGCTTAATCTTTTCATCAAGTCTGTTTTCAGTGCGTGCACTTCGACCAGACGATCAGCTCGTGATCCGTTGTTTTCTGCGCCTTTAGAACGGCTCAGTTCACAGTGAATGAAGTGAACTTGTTTATTGCATATAAGTTTTGGAACACAACAGCTACCATTTATGGTTTATTTTCGTGGCAGATGATTACAGCATTCACTAGATTTGTAGTGAACAAACTGAAGTAGGAGTTTTCCATCAAAAAAAAGGTCTACTGATGTTTCTGTCCCTTTTAAAGTTCAGGTACAAGTCAAGGTAAAATTGAGGTAATGTTCAGATACAAGTCAATTCACTTTTGAAGACTTTTTTCTGACTTAAGTTCTCTTAGGAACATGGGTTGAAGCTCTTAATTTTGAACTCTCGAAGTGCATTAGATGTAGAATAATTTATAGAATTATTACTTCATTCTTCATATGTCTTTTTTTTTTTTTTTTTTTGGAAAATAACGCAATAAATATTGTATTGTGGACGTCATATCGAGATATTGTGATATTTTGACAGTGTTACATCCCTAATGGTTAATGTGTATTTAGAACTTGTTTGCTTAAACTTTACTAGTTTGGCCTTAAAATCGTCTATATTACTTTGGCTTTCACTCAGCTCCATTCTGGCCTGCTATTTGTATCTGTCTGCTTTTTTTTTCTGGTCAGATTTTGAGTCATCTTTGATGACTGTTTCCCTTGTGCCCATCCATGAGTGGTAGCACCACTAATACTGGTTTGATGTGCCATGTCTGTCTCAAATGGGTCTTTTAGCCACTTGCAGATGAAAAGGTCTTAGAAAGGTTCAGGCTCTGCAGGCAGACTGGCCTTGCACCAGCTCTCTAATTGGGTCATGTCAGCACGCCTCACGTCCTCTCTGCCGTGAAATTAGTAGTGACTCTTTCCATAGCTGCAAGCTATGCACCTTTGAAGACCTCAGAGTGCAAGGAGCCTCCAAACATCCACAATGATTCTCCAGAGTGCCGAAGCACATCATCTGTCGTAGCTTTTTCTGGCTACCCAAATGACCCCAACCCTCAGAGCTCACAGCTTATCAGCACAAGAGGGAGGGGATTGTCTGTTATAAGTTACAGATGTTATGGAAGGTGCAGTTTTGACTGGTACATTAGAGATAAGACTTAAAGAAAACAGTACATTTGCTTTTAATTTACCCTTCTCCTGGCCTCTGTCCGTTTCTGTGGATCTGGCCAGGCCAGATGCCCGGGGCACCCAGCAGGTTCCCGAGGGCTGAGAGGAAAATGGGCAGTTTCCAGCCAAGGAAGTGTAAGGATGAGGGGTGTTGTGGACTAAGAAAGGAAAGGAGATAAAGGAGGGAGTATGTGAAAGAAATGAACAGAGAAAGGAAGTACTGAAAAGGAGTGCCAAAGATTAGGGTTCACTCTTTGCCGTTTTGTTTGCACAGCAGCCTGACGCACAATAATGTTTCTTCCTGCTGTGAGGTGGTCGGATAGACTGCTATCACGTAGCACAATGGCATCCATCATAGATGATGTGAACATCTTTTACAAAGGTCCCCATACTAACATGGTGCCAGCAAAAATATGTACTAGTTTACTAGGTGTACTAAGTTTTTTGCATGCCAATATAAAAAAACAAATATATATAGAAAAATTATTATTTTCAACCCTCATTCTCACCCTTTGTCTAAAATGATCTGTTTTAAGGGGGCTTATCAGGAATCAGCCACTGTTATGATTGGCTAATGTCATTGCATACGAAACAGTATAAACACCCCCTCGCTTTTGACAACATGATTTAAAAAAAAAAGTCATTTCCAGACAAAGCATTATGAAATAATTTACTTACAGTTTGTGATGCAGCTGCAGTCAGACCTAGTACTACTTAATTTTTCAACAAGTATTTCTTTGTGAACTCTCCATGACACTGTGCCTTGTTTACCAAAAAAAAAATAAATACTCTGTTCAATCCTCAGACATGACCCGGGATGCCATTAAAAATAAACTAACCTGTTGTTCCTTAGGCTGGGATCCTTCTGATATCTGTACAAAGAAACAAACAAGCTGTTTAACCAAACGCATCGAACATTCTTTCACTTTGTTTGTCCTAATTGACAAGACTCAAGTATGTGTGCTGTTTCAGGAAACGAACGCACATCTGTATTCTGTATCCATTGTAGACAAGATAGCTGCAGTGATTGTAATATTTTTTTGCTTTTGACGTGAGGCGACACTCGCATTTAGCACGTCAACCGTTAAGCTACTGAATGCCAGTGGGTGGGGCCTATGGTGAAAAGGTGACTGTTCGTCAATGCCTTGCTCTGGAGGCAGCGTTTATGCAAATGTTTGTGTCCGGGTGATGTCACCTTGCAGCTCAGATCCAAACAAGCTGTTTTTGAAGCTTGATTAAATAAATGCTTTGTTTATAATGAGGAGGATGTTCTAAGCTATGAAACTTACAGGATATTTTTTGTAGGTACAATAGACCTTTTATATGCCAAAAGATCAAGGTAAATTTGATTTCTCATGTCATGACACCTTTAAATGCATTTGTGTGTATGTGTGTGTGTGTGTGTGTGTGTGTGTGTGTGAGATTTGGCCCACAAAATGTATTATTATTATATATTTTTTTTTTTTGCTAAATGTAATCCTGAAAATATTTTTTGTTGTTGTTGGTGTGGTTGTTTTTTTTTTGTTTTTTTTTTTTTTGATTATTTAATAAAAAATAATAATAAATAAAAAATTAATCTCATGTATTTTGCCTCTTTGGTCAATTGGCTAAAAAGAATATTCTTTTTTGCGGAAGTCCTCTGAGAATGAGAATAATAATAATTATTATTATTTATTTATTTATTTATTTATGTTTCTTATTTATTTGGACATTTTTTGCCTTTTTTGTTGGGTTGCTAAATAGACTGAAAAGAATACCCTTTTTTGCTGAAATCGTCTGAGATATATATATTTTTTTTATGAATTGTCCTCTGAGAAATGTAATCCTGAAAGTAATATATTTTGTTGTAGTTGTTGTGGTTGTTGTTTTCTATAATTCTTATGTATTTGGGCAATTTTGCCTTTTTGGTAAATTGACTAAAAAGAATAGCCTTTTTTGCAGAAGTCATCAGAGATTATTATTATTATTATTATTATTATTATTATTAATAATAATAACAATAATATTTCTCAGTTATTTTGACATTTTTACCTCTTTGTTGGGTTGGTAAATTGGTTAAGCATCATTTTTAGCAACATTACTCCAGTTGCACGACCCTTCAGAAATAATTCTAATATTCTGATTTGCTGCTCAAAAAACATTTACTATTATTATTATTATTAATACATTAAAAACAGTTGAATGTAATTGTTTCAGGTTTCTTTGAAATAAAAGTTCAGAAGAACAGAATTTATCTAAGATATTGATATCTTTTGTAACATTATAAATGTCATCATCACTTCAGATCAATTTAAAGCATCCTTACTAAATAAAAGTATTAATTTCTATAATGCCCTTTTTATTTCAAAGAAATACAGATCTTTGGATCTTTCTATTTTAACAAAGAATCCTGAAAGAAAAGTACATTATAAGCTTTATTCTTAGACACTTTTAGTCAGTAGTTTTTCTATTGGCATTAACAGTGTTCTTTCTAATTTTTTTTTTTAGCTCACAAGGAGAGCAGCCCTAGCCTGGTGAAGCAGGGAACGCTGGAGCAGAGAGAGGGTCCGTGGGGCCGCTGGACCACCTGTCATGTGGAACTTACACCCTGTGAGCTGCGTCTCTACAGCCTAGACAGCAGCGGTAACCAGCAGCTATGTGCCGCCCTCTCGCTGTCCCACTGCCAAGGTGTGAGCGCGCCCCAGCCGCAGGATGGACGCGTTCTGCAGGCAATCTTCTTTAACAGCACCCGCGTGCAGTTACGTGCACCCTGCCAGTGGGAGGCACTGGAATGGCGTAGACTCCTCTGGGAACGAGTCTTGGCTGCCCGTCCAGCCAATCACAAAGGGGAGTCGGCCCGTGCCAACTCCCCTACCCCTCACGAACCTGATCCAGATGCGGCGACAGTGCCAGCGCCTCGACCCCTGGTACGTCCCACGGCCCTACCACTGTTTACTCAGCACTGTGCTGATGTTCTTAAGGCTGGCCTTCTGCACCAACTCACCGACCTCAACAACTGGAGGGCCTTCACGTTTGTACTGAGCCGCACTGAACTGCAGGCCTTCCCGACTGAGGGAAGAGGCCCAGTATCAGAACCGGTGTTGAGGTACCCACTGGCCTCCTGTCTGGCTGTGCAGCGGGATGATGAAGACGGAGACAGCAACTCTCGCTTCCAGGCGGTCTTCCCTGATGATGTGCTCCGCTTGCAGGCAGAGAGCAAGTCCAAGGCCCAGGACTGGGTGGAGGCCTTGCGCACGGCAGTGACGGCACAACGGCCACAGTGGGAGAATAATCAAGTCTCCAGCGAGGTGCTGATACGGAGTAAGCCAGCCAGGGAGCGACGGCAAAGGGAGGCCCAGAGAGCTAAACGACAGTCCGTCACCACTAGCTTTCTTAGCATCCTTACCTGTCTGGCTGTAGAAAAGGGTCTTACTGCTCAGAGCTTCCGATGTGCAGGTGACCACCTTTTTACAATGCACTCTCAACAATTTCTAAATTGTAATAGCTTTTTTGGATTTAGTTTGTTATCATTAACATTGTCAGGAAGGAATTCACCAAGAGTCAGTTGCCTTTATTATTTAGTTATTAGTATATAGGGCCAATTTTATCTTTTTGAGGCCCAAATGTGACACTAGGTAATAATTTAAACGATTTGAAATAAATCTACTTTGAAATCTAGATCATTTTAGATTAATTGAAGTGAGTGTGCAGTGAAAATATTCTAAAAAAAAAATATCAACCACTTTGTAATCACAAATTAAAACTTTTCATATTTTTATAAACTCTGCAGGACACCGGCCCTCCAGGACCGAGTTTGGGCACCCCTGTTCTAGAGCCAAAGTTGTCCAGATTGAGGAGTTCTATCATATGATATGAATATTGCGTGTATGTGTGAAAAACCATGCAATGTATAATCACTTGCGCCCTTAAAAAATGCAATATCCCCCCCCCCCCCCCCCAATCAATCAAATCTGACAAGGATTACAACGACATGAGACACTTGAGTCTGCGACTGGCGGTTTAGGAGTTATGAGCAATTTCGTAGTTCTGATTGGTGTAGTGCCCCTGTCAGGCCGATTGGGGCGAGCTTTGGTGACATTGTCAGTGGTCTGAGTACAACATTCCTCCAAGTTTCAAGTCTCTATGACTTACGGTTTGGTCTGTATGATCAGTTTTACGTGGAGATTGCTGATCTTTGGCCATTCTAACAATTATAATAGTGTTTCAGTGCTATGCGCTTGAACCCCTTAATATCACATTTGGCGCCTATATTAAGTGCTCTGTTTAGTCATGAGATCAGAAACCTGTCATAAGACACGTTTGAGATGCATTTCAAACCAAGTGTAAATAGGGCTAAAATGTTAAAATAATTATTCCATTGCTTTTAAATGTTTTGTTTTTCTCTCTGATCTGGATTTGACTTATATTTAACTCTTTAACTTTGATCCTTGCCTTTCATAAAGGCCATGTCTATATAAACTTTAGGCTTCCTCCATGAGTCAAATGATTCAACAAGCTCGCTCAACCCCCAAAGAAATAAATGTTCCACTCACTAAAGAATTGTTTCAAACCAACCGTCACATTTTTCAGCACATGCCACACGATATGATCACTCGAACAAACAAGCAACCATTATACAAAGCTAACTCTCAACATAAGTCTGTAATTTGGCACACAAACGTCATCTCTCCATTCTAAATACTGTTTGATTTTGTTGATGTCTTTGGCTTTGCTGTGGTGGCCTTCAAAGACCAGGTAGATATCTGAGTCTTTATAGTTATGGCAGTTTGTAGTATATCAGGCTGAGTCTATCACTTTCATTCTGTGGTGTGAAATTTCCACCCTCTTAGTGGATATGAATGAAACGCTTTCCTGCCCAGTTGTAACAACCAGCTTTTTAATGCAGGATATTTGAAAGCCTCACCGAACAAGGACAGCAGGCACCTGACGATAATTGGCCCATATAAAGCGGAAAAAATCCCCTTTTAGAATCAAAGGCCCCCTGGATGCTGCGATCTGTGCGGAAGCTAATTGTTTGATTCGGGGCCACGAAAGAGATTTTTTTGAATGGAACGTGTCGGCCTAAAAAGAAAAGAACAGCTGGGTACATCCCTGTACTCAGCAGCCCCCCCTCTCTCTCTCATACACACTTTCTTTCTCTCAAATTTTTATCACCCAAAAACTTTTGACTCTTTATTTTTTGATCAGTGCTGTATTGCGTTTGACGTTTGTAAACTGTAAATATAATTAGTGCTTCTAAGGTCGAACTAGACATTTAAATCATCCTCATTTTCTTTTCTTTTAAAAAAGATAGTATATTAGTGCTGTCTTTCGCAGATGCATCTCTCTCAGACTCTAACCCACATCTAAATTGCCACATAAAAACAAAACAAACTGTCAGTCAGATGGGCTTGTCCTTTCTAATGATGGGCCAGTCAGAATATGTTGGGAGGTCATAATAAATATCCAAGCTTTATAATGGCAGCGAATGGCTGAATTAGAAGTACAAAACAAGGATTTGTAAAGAAAGATGTCAGAGGATTTCAATATAAGCCACGAGAAGACAAGGTTCTCATGAAACTGGAGCTTACGCTATGCCTAAGTGCTCCGTCATCCGCTGGAACGTCACTCTTTCGTGAACGTGTGTACGTCAGTTAGCGGAAGCTAGAGATTGCCAATCTCAACAGCCAATCACTGCCATTATAAAGCTTGGAAGAGCCAGGCCATTTTTTTTATTATAACTCCCAAGTTTATTTGTCTAAAAGAAGAAAGTCTTATACATCTGGGATGGCTAGAGGGTAAGCAAATCATCTGGTAATTTTAATTTTTGGGTGAACTATCCCTTTAAACATGCTATTATTAATATATAATGTATTTAGGAAATGTTAAATGTGAGTGCTGTGTTCTGTTGTCTGTTCCATGCTGTAGTTAATTCTAAAATTCAAAATTGTGCCTTGTGCTTTGTTTATGTGCTTTAAAAGATCTTGTGTGAGAGTGAGCATAGTCATCGAATTGCAGGGTAGACACAAAGGACAGCAGACCTGGTCTGGGGTGATGGTTGAAAGTGAGTTTATGAGGCTCTTGATTATGAGGGGATGTTGAAGTTTTGTCTCATTACTGTTGCAGTCTTTTATTATGGCCTGTTTTGTTCTGTCATTTGTTCACTTCGCAATACCTCTTGGCCCTGGTTTTTCTGCATCCAAAGGTTCTGCAAAAGGTTTTGTCAGCTAACCTATGTGGGGGTTACTGAAAGGGGCTGTGATGCATTCACATTACTTAAAGAAGTTCACATCCAGAACAAAAATTTACAGATAATTTACTCACCCTCTTGTCATCCAAGATGTTCATGTCTTTCTTTCTTTCTTTCTTTAGTCGCTAAGAAATTGTTTTTTGAAGAAAACATTTCAGGATTTCTCCCCGTAAAGTGGACTTCTATGGTGCCCATGAGTTTGAACTTCCAAAATGCAATTTAAATGCAGATTCAAAGGGCTCTAAATAAGCGAATTTTAATTTTTAATTTTTATACTTTTTTTAACTTGGCTGTGCATGTACTCTGGTTTAAGATAGTTAGGGTATGTCGAAAAACTCCCACCTTTTTTTTTTGTAAAGGATCTTCTTTGGACGTTCATTTTGTTAACACTTGGTCGGCACTTCTGCAGCCATGTAGGATGAATTTGAAGTTGAGGTTAAAAAGTATAAAAATGTAAAAAAAAAATAAAGATAACCAATCATTTCGCTGGATAAATCCCTTCTTCCTCGGCTGGGATCATTTAGAGCCCTTTGAAGCTGCATTTAAACTGCATTTTGGAAGTTCAAACTCAAAGGCACCATAGAAGTCCACTTTGCAGAGAGATCCTGAAAAAACAATTTCTTTGCGACTGAAGAAAGAAAGACATAAACATCTTGGATCACAAGGGGATGAGTAAATTATCTGTGAATTTTGTTCTGGAAGTGAACTTAAACTTGAAAGAAAAGAAGAAACATTACTCCTTGCCTTAATGTATCTTAAATATATTTTAAACTTATACATCTGTTGTTTCTGTTTTGAAGATTTTGATTCTTCCTTTTCCCAATAAGAGAGTGTTTTTTTTTTTTTGTTTTACTTTATTATTTGTTTTTGTTGTTTTATTTTGATTGGGTTAGGTAGTATTGGTTTGATTTGGTTGGCGATTTGAACTGGATCCTGGTTGTCCAGTTCACTCTAAATAATCTCCCATCCAAACACTGCTAATCAGTACTTCATAAGCAAACTTTAATAAATCAATAGGCCAACAGAATAACAGACCTTTGTTTAAAGGGTCTTGCATGCCATCCGTTTGAAGCAGAAGAAGAGACCTTCCTCTTTCCTCCTCTCTCAAGCACACACACACACACACACACTTTTCTCAAGCCAAATCACATAGTTTGCTTGAACCCAGCTTGGGCTTTTTTTCACACACTTCCACTAAAGTACCCTGTAGAGCATACAAGGACAGCAGATCAAATGGGAAGATCCAGCTGTAGGTGGGAAAAGAGGGAGTGTAGGGTCAGGTGTAGAGAATGGGGTCCAAGGGACTGCTGTTTACATCAAAAAGATGGGCAGTGCATCTGTCTCAAGCAAACATGTGTGAGCACACTTACGCACGCACAACCTTATGCCGTCTTTTTTTTTTTGAAGTGGATGTCAGCTTGAATAGGGGACATCAAAGCTGGGGCCTTGTCTTTCACGCTTATGGAGGCACAAAGCCCCACCCTGGCGTTCTAGTCCTGTGGAACTCGGCGGGCTGCTTGAAAGTGGCGTGAGTCGTAGCCTTTGCAGTAAGAAAACAGAGAGACCTTCTCGCTCTGAAGGACCGAACACCTCCTCCGGAGCTGTAACGTCTATTCTGCTAGAAAACCATTGTGCAAGTGGGACCTCAGAGCACCCTGCTTCACCTTTCTTTTTCCTGCAAATAGTTGCCGTTTTAGGGCAACAGGGTGCTGCTGAAAATAAAAGAAGGGAATCTTGCGGACAGTCACGGAGTGAACACATCAAACGCCTCTTGTTTGGCACAGCTCCCCGTCTTTCCCACAGTCCCAGGTTGGCCCCAGTTTTTCTGCAAGGTACATGCCGTTCCCCTCCACTTATGCTTTGCAATAAGATTGGGAATAACCGCACTGAATGAGTGTCACGTGTTAACTGCAAAGCCGCAGCTCCAACCTGCTAAAATCGGAAGCTTCAGTTGGCTCAGAGTGTTTTGATGACCACAGACATCACTGTACCCTCAACTTCGGGATATTTTCTGTGCTGTCTGTCTGGCTGTGATGTGCAAACTTGCACCTTGTGTGTTTGAACGTATGTGGAAACTCATGCGTGGGGCTGTGCTTTTCTGGCATAGGCTGTGATGTCCACAATACACAGAGCGTGCGGTTTCCAAGTGGCCAGCTCCTTCCCAGAAGTGACATGCTTTCTGGCCACTGTCCAGAACCTTTCTAGCCCAACAGGCTTGATGGAAATGTATGAGAAGTTTGCTAGGAAGCTCGTTCAGATGTATTGGTACTATGTTTATATGCAATTAATACATGCATTTACATGCATAGTTATAGTTCACCCAAAAATTTAAAATGTTGTGTCATTAGTTACCCTCTTGTTGTTCCAAACCCGTAAGACCTTCATCTTCGGAACAAAAATTAAGATATTTTTGATGAAATCTGAGAGTTTTCTGACCCTGCATAGACAGACACATTCAAGGCCCAGAAAGGTAGTAAAGACATTGATAAAATAGTCATTTTTATGAAGCTACAAAAATACTTTTTGTGCACAGAGAAATCAGTTGACGCGTTCACAAGAGTACTGAGATGCATGCATGTCTATTTCTCTGCTTGAAGGCGCATCACTTCTGGGTTCTATGTCAGAATGTTGGCTCCTGTGTCAGTAGCACCACACACATAGTCGTGAATGCAGGAAAGAGAGGAAATTGATGAATAAAGTTGTAATTTTTGTTTTCTTTGTGCACAAGTATTCTCGTAGCTTCATAACATTACAGTTGTACCACTGAGGTCACATGGACTATTTTAATGATGTCCTTTACTACCTTTCTGGGCCTTGAAAGTGTCAGATGTGTTGCTGTCTATGCAGGGTCAGAAAGCTTTCAGATTGCACAGTCCTTTAAAATATTTTGTATGCATTGTATTATAATGAAGGTGAACACCGTAGCTTATCAACTAACTCAAATTTGAATGTCGTTGTCCATATTCTTTTTTTTTTTTCTAGAGCTTGAGACATATGTGAGCTGTTAGCTGCTTATTCTTTTGTGATGTTATACAGAAACTATTCTTTAGAAGCCAAGTGAATGCATACAAACATTGCCATCAAGTTTTTGAGTCAATGCAACTCCTTTAATTTTTGCACAGTTTTTGTTTTTCTTTTGCTGAAAAGCACAGCCTCAACTAGCTCTCTCTTAATAACAGTCTCTGTAGCATGAGCGCTATACAACTATGTACTATTTTTGGAAAAGGGCAGTATTTGTGGGTTTACGCTTTGCATGTATGCTGATTACAAGGCAGCTCTGACACACGACACCCTGCTGCCTGGTCTGTGGTTCAGCCCAAATATCAGGCACCCATCAGCTGTGGCATGGGGGGACACCACCTCTGACTTTTTATAGTCTGGGGTCCCTGCCCCTAAAAACCTCAAGTTTACATTGGCAGCACAGTGCAGCGCATGATGTTAGCGCTTAACCTCAGCTAGAACAACCCATTACGTATTGGTTTGGAAATGGAAAAGAGTGAATTTTCTTTTCTTGGTTCAAAATGGCAGTATTCCTTGGCAAAATATTGTGCAAGTGTCTTGTTCACAGAATAACATTTGCCAAGTTTTTTTAAAATGTATTTAATTATGCATCTGAAACAGCTAAAAATGACACAGTTCACTTAAAAATTTAAATTCTGTCATTAATTACTCACCCTCATGTCATTCCAAACCTCTAAGACCTTAATTTACCACATCGGAACAAAAATTAAGATATTTTTTAATGAAATCCAAGGGCTTTCTGTCCCTGCTTAGACGACAATGCAACTGAGACTTTCAAGGCCTAGAAAGGTAGTAAGGACATCATTATAATAGTCCATGTGACATCAGTGGTTCAACCGTAATGTTTTTGTGCACAAAGAAAACAAAATTAATGACTTTATTCATCATTTTACTGTTTAGTAAAGCTGGCTCTTAATGCCATGATCAAATTACCCATTCACACTAATTTGTATGGAAAAAGCAAAGTGAATAATCTGCTAAACTCTTTTTTTTTAATTGCACAAACACGCTATAAAAAAAAGTTTTGTTTTTTTTTGTTTGTTTTTTAAATTGGCATCGATGGTTCCGTGAAAAACCTTGAACACTCATAGTTTAAACATTTAAAATACAGAAAAGGTTCTTTATAGTGGAAAATGGAACTGTTCACTGAAATGTTGTTTTGGGAACCACAAATGGTTCTTCTATAGCATTGCTGCAAAAACACCCTTTTGGAGCCTTTATTTTTAAGAGTGAAGAAACATTACAGAAATAGAATGCATGAAGCTGAGAGTAATGATGACAGAGCTTGCATATATGGGCGAGCTGACTGTTTTGAATCTGATGGTAAATAATGTAAGTTTGCTTACTTTCAGGGATGCACGTACATCATCGCTGTTTTCGGCTTGGCCCTTTTCAGACAGCTAACAATGCATCAAAAATAGACCTACAGCATTGCCTGTAAACACTGTAATCAGTGTCTCCCTCTACTGATATTTGTAGCGATAACATTCTGCGTCCCTTATTCGGAGACTGTGTTTTCTGACTTGTTTTTGTCCTCTCTATCCTACCTCCCATCTTGTCCGCATTTCTTCTTCTCCCTATGAAGTGTATAGCTACTGCCACGCTCCACCGAAAAGATTGTACAAGTCTATATCCGTCTGTGCCTGTTCCTTTCATTCTCTCTTTTTATACTCTTTGAACGTCCACACTGTCCCAGCTCTGGTTCTCCCAGATGGTTAGGATAAGGGACACCTGCCATGTTCACAATCACCTGTTTTGGTTCCTTTGGGATAAGCCTTTTGCTGTTGGGCCGCCTCAGCTGTTTGAAGACAACTTGAACAACGGTTAAAAGACAAAGCAGTGCACTTTCAGGAGATATCTTGTATTAAATGTGTACAGGATTTATGCCTGTTCAGTACTAAGAAGCATTTAGATTCTTTCTGTTGTGTCTAGACAGGTAAAAACACCTTTTTAGTTTGGGTTTTTATCAGTGACCCAATCGCTGCCTTTTGTGCAGTATAAATCTTTTGAAACCTCTGGATCATCAGTAATGTTTATCTGTGTTTAGCTAGGGTTGTGTCGTAAACCTTGACATATCAGTCCACAACCCAAACAGATGGATTACCTTTTGCTAATGATTGTCAAATTTTAACAGGGTCGTGCCCTCATTAACATTGTCATTAACCCATAGTTGATCTTTCCTGTCCCAGGTTTCATTTGTGTGTTGTTTGAGGTCCTTCCTTTTTATTATTGCCTTGTTTTTCCATTCAGGATGCCAGAGGCCTGTGGGTCTGTCACGGTGCAAGGCCAAAGTTTGCTCCTACAGCGGCTGGTACTACTGCCCAAGTTGTCACCAGGACAACCTCTTCCTCATACCTGCTCGTCTACTGCACAATTGGGACACTAACAAACACAAGGTTTGTGTACAGACCTATATACCCTATCCATATCTTTAATATTGTTAAGGGTTTCCTTGGTGCATTTGTGTTTAGAAATCCGCTTTTGCACTGCCCAACAAAACAAAGCAGACGTCCAACAAAAGCTTTAACTGATGATTAACGACATTGTTTTTGTGGCTCAGGTGTCAAAACAAGCAAAGGAGTTTCTGGAGTTTGTTTATGAGGAGCCCCTGTTAGATGTTCAGCAGTTAAACCCATGTCTGTATGAGCATTGCGAGGCATTGGCGGCCGTTCTCAAATTGAGACAGCAGCTCCAGTCTCTCAGGGCTTACCTCTTCAGCTGCCGGGCCACAGTGGCAGAAGACCTCCGTCGCAGGTGAGCCATCCCAAAGAGCAGGAACAGGAAAGATAGGGGAAGTAAAAGTAAAGTTGATTAAATATGACAAAATGGTGTATTTTTATAATGCAGTATAGTGGTCAACCAATTACAATGTGATATCACACATTTTAACAATAGTAAATGTCATGTATTCAAGTTGCTGATATTAAATGCATTTAAAAATATTGCATAAAGTTAAAGTCATGATAAAAGTTTACATACTCCTTGCAAAATCTGCAAAATGTTATGATTTTACCGAAATAAGAGGAAGCATACAAAACGCATGTTGTTGTTTTATTTAATACTGCTCTGATAAGATATTTCACATAAAATATGTTTACATATAGTCCTCAAGAGAAAATAATTAATTTATAAAAATGACCCCGTTCACAAGTTTACATACACTTGATTCTTAATACTGTATTGTTGCCTGAATGATTCACATCTGTGTGTTTTGTTTTTTTTTTGATAGTTGTTCATGAGCCCCTTGTTTGTCCTGAACAGTTAAACCACCTGCTGTTTTTCAGAAAAATCCTTCAGGTCCCACAAATTCTGTGTTTTTTCATCATTTTTGTGTATTTGAACCCTTTCCCACAGTGACTGTATGATTTTGAGATCCATTTTTTCACAGGACAACTGAGGAACGTGTATGCATGCATCTACAAAAGGTTCAAATGCTCACTGATGCTCAAAACGTAAACACGATGCATTGAGTCGTACATTTTTCTTCTTTTGCCGAAATATCATATTTTTTTCTTTTAGTACTGTGCTTCAGAAGCTACAGAAGACACTTCCATTACCCTGATCTTCAAATTCAAAAAGTTTTCACCCCTCAGCTCTTAATGCATTTGTGTTTCTTTCTGGAGCACCAGTGAGCATTTGAACCTTCTGTAATAGTTGCATGAGTCCCTTAGTTGTCCTCTCAAAATCACATAGTCATTGTTGGAAAGGGTTCAAATAAACAAAAATGCTGAAAAACCAAAAAATTTGTGGGATCGGAAGGATTTTACTGAAGAACAGCGGGCAGTTTAATTGTTCAGAAAAAAAACACAAACAGCTGTACAGCATTCAGGTAAAAACGCAATATTAAGAATCAAGTGTATGTAAACTTTTGAATAGGATCATTTTTTATAAATTCAACTATTATTTTCTTGTGTGGACTATATGTAAACGTCTTTTATGTGAAATATCTTATTCAGTTCAGTACTAAATTAAAAATAACATGCAGTTTGTTTGTTCTCTGTTATTTTGGTCAAATAATTAACATTTCACAGATTCTGCAAGATATATGTAAACTTTAGACTAACTGTATTTATAAAAAAGAATAAGTAAACAAACACTGTTCAATTCTACTTGTTTTTGTTTATATCTTTTCAGATCAGTGTGTATTAAATGTGAATAAACTTGCTATTTATTTTGCTATTTATTTATTTTGTTGATATTGGTTGATATTGGTTGACCACAGCTGTAAATATAAAAGTGGTAGTTCAGCCAAAGATTCTGTCATTAATTACTCACCCCCATGTCGTTCCAAACCCATAAGACTAGCATTCATCTTCTGAACAAAAGATATTTTTGATGAAATCCAAGAGGTTTCTGACCCTGCATAGATGGCAACATTCAAGGCCCAGAAAGGTAGCAAGGACATCGTTAAAATAGTCCATGTGACATCAGTGGTTCAACCTTAATTTTATGAAACTACGAGAATATTGTTTTTGGACAAAGAAAACAAAAATGAAAACACAAATTTCTTCACTTCCGTGTCAGTCTTTGCACAAAACGTATTCTCATAGCTTCATAATCTATAGTTAGTGAAACTGATCTTAAATTGGACCAAAATAAAAGTGAGATTTATTTTCACCTATTTAAAAAGTTACATTAACTTGAATCATCTACAGATGTATTCAAATATACTATAGCTTATTATTGTGACAAATTTATATATTAATAAAACAACCATGGAGCAAGACCTAAACTGATTTAAAAGACTGTAGAAGCCTTACTTACTGCAGAACCTTTTTTTTTTTAATATTCATTTATACCTTTTATATATGTATTGTTGTTAGTTACATCAAAACAGTTGATGGAGTTATAAAGTCACTAAGGTAAGGCAAGTTTGGAAATATTTCGTTGCTATCAGTGCATGAGTGTATAAATATTTCCTAGTTGTAGTAGTCTGGTGATTCTGATTACAGTGATTGATTTAGGCCAGCAGGGACACACACTGAGCTTTTCCACTTTCTGCTTTGCAGATTTGTAAGATGGGACTGGAAGTGAATATATTGTGGAACAGCATAACACATACAATAGTGGTAACTTGGTTGTAATATATACATATGTATTAAGCATGTAGCACTAACAAAGTACGAATTTTTAAATGTTATTTCAAGGAATGCACTTGGTTGCTGGGAATAAGATCCTTAAGCAGATCTTTAGTGGATTCCTAAGGGCCAGGTTCAGCGGGAATTTGAAGGAGCTGTGTTTATGCGAAGGTTTCGGCACTAAAAGGCTTGTCTATGTGATGAATGCTTCATGATCTTACCAGGGTCAGTGTGGAGACCACGAGATTGCGCTAAGAGGCCTTAAACATTCACACCATGAGAGACGAAAGCTTGTACAGCTCTGATGAAATATCACATAATGGAAAGCTACCACCAGCTTTTCCGCCCAAAATGGTTCACCTCCTTTTATATTGACAGTTAATCATCAGAAAAAGCCAACTGTTTACTTGATTTAGGGTTAACTGGAAGTTTAGAAAGAGAAAAGTCTTAAAGGGATAGTTCACACAGAAATGTAAATATTGTGATAATTTACTAACCCTCATGTTCAAAACCTGTATCTCATACATGTATCACACACACACTACTGTTCAAAAACTTGTAAATGAATTATTGATGAATAGAAAGTATAACTGTTTCCATTAAAAATATTAAAGCAGCACCACTGTTTTCAACATTGATAATAATAAAACAATGTGCTTATTGCTTCATTTATGTTCAAATAATATATATATTTCTGAACTTTTGACTAGTACTGTATCTATGATCAAATGTAAGTAAATGATCAAAAATTGTTCATTTTTGGGTAAACTAAGAAGAAACTGCAGTTTGTTTCTCCTAGTGCCCATGAAACACATCCTTGGATTGACAATGAGCTCTTTTGCGGTAAACAAATTTTCATCTTTTTCTATTGAAATAAAGTAAAAAAAAGTTCAAATAAAACAAAACTTCAGAAGTTGACTTAATGGTGTTGCTAATGCACTCTTAGCTACACGTTCAGAACAGTGTTTGTTGTTTGAATCACTGAATTATTGAATGGGCCAGTACCCTTTCCTATGTATTGGCTCCTTTGAACTCCATGGTGACGTAGAAGCGGGATGGCCGTTTGAAGTGCAGACGTGAGGGCTCTAGCAAAGGGAACCTCAGTTTGAACTGAATATCCTCTCCGAGGTTCATCTCCTTGGAGCGGTCCCAGCTGCCTACTGAGCGGTGACTTTATCTGGCCGCTGTGTTTACGGGGTGCAGCAGCGGTGACCCTAGCAGGAGGCAGCGCTTGAGGACTAGTGTTTATGGCCAGGCTATTAGCAGGCATCAGGCTAATGCTTCGCTTTTCCAAACAGTGTAGGATTGATGAGGGCGGTGGCGCTAAAATATTACCTTAGCCATTCATTGCACAGCCGGGACGCTCATCAGCGGTCGTGAAGAGGCCCACAAGTGTTTACACTAAGCCACAGAGAGAAGGGGGTGAGCTGTCACAGTCTACACCGTTGAGCCTGATCTAATGCAACTCACTGATCCAAAGGGGCATCTGAATGCACGCTTACTACCTTTGTCTGTACCTGTAGTTTTTCCTCATGTCTGGGGTTGGGAAATGAGGACCAATTCTTTGAGTACCAGCTACTTACTAGATGTCTGTTTACTTAAATATGGTAATTCTACTTTTTTTGCTTTTGACCAATCACAGATTGAAGTATATCATAAAAGAGTACACAGGCGGTTGAGAGAAAAGAACAAAATCAACATACAGTCCCTTGCTTATGCGCTTGCCACCCTCTGGTTACTGTGGCTGGTTTGGCGTTCTTTTGTTTGACAACAAGCCCTGTATCGCCTAGTTACCACCACTGTAAACACTTATATGTATTTACCCTGAGAAAGGACAAAAGATACAGACAAGGAGCTCTGCCATGAGCAGAGATGAGTTTGTGCTTGAGGAGATAGAAAGCCGAAAGATAGACTGTCACCATAACCAGAAGTAAATGAACACCCGGAGAGACACAGGTTTCTTTTCACACACTGTCCTGACTTGAGCAAGCTTGACAAAGGCAGGCAAATCAGCGTAACAACACATCCGCAGGGATTAAGTTAGGATTTCATTTTGTCATACGGAAGATAGCACATTAGGCCGTGGAATCTTGTCAATGCAGTATCTTTTCTTTGTCAGCCTTCCTAAGATGTTTACTAATACCTCACTTGTTATATCAGATTTGTGGCTATGTAAAGCTTTGAGCTCTGTGGTTTCCAGACCCTTTATTAAGCATTCATACCTCTGTAAGACCACAAAGCTGTCAGGTGTGATCTGTAAACAGTGGAAAATTCTTATTAATATGAAGAATTTATTTTAAAAACTTTGGATTAGGATTTCTCTTATCAATTCTGACTCCTTAGTTCCATTAATGATTCATTTAGTACTAAAATGAAGAAAATATTTGGGAGAAAAATTCAATTTCATTGGCAAATTATGAGATAATTTTGATAATAGATACATCTAAAGCAGATTTTGAATGTCAACATAGGCTCATTGGAATTACACTATATTGCCAAAAGTATCGGGACGCCCCTTCTAATGAACAGGTTTGACTACTTTAGTCATTTCCAGGAGTACTAATCTTAATGCTTAAGCATATAATGATATTCTAGGGAATTGTGTCCTTCTAATTTTATAGCAAAAGTTTGGACAGGACCCTTTTTTATTCTAACATTGCCTCTGTGTATGCAAGGCAAGGTTCCTAGAGAAATGTTTGATTCAGTCAGTGTGGAAGAACTTAACTGATCTGCATAAGCCAAGTTCTAATCCCCGCTAAACACCTCTGGTGTGACCTTGAGCCAAAAACTCATCACCAATCACCAGTGACTTGCACTTACACTATATGGACAAAAGTATTTGGACACCCCCTTCTTTAGAACAGAAAAAGGCACTTCCAAAACTGTAGCTGGGAGCATAATTCATGTATTTGAAAATTGTATTTCCATCATGTTGCTTCAGTTTTGGAATGACTGTACCCATATGCACAAGTCATTGGTGTTTGGTTTGAGTTTTTGGCTCAAGGTCTGCATTTAAAGTCACACCAGAGGTGTTCAGATGGGATTAGCACTTGGCTTTATGCAGTCCAGTCAAGTTCTTCCACACTGACTGAATCAAACATTTCTCTGTGAACCTTGCCTTATACCCAGAGGCATTGTCATGTTAAAATAAAAAAGGGTCCTGTCCAAACTTTGGCTATAAAATTAGAAGGACACAATTCCCTAGAAATATCATTATATGCTTAAACATTAAGATTAGTACTCCTGGAAATTGCTAAAGTCGTAAAACCTGTTCACTAGAAGGGGGTGTCCCAATACTTTTGGCAATATAGTGTACGTGCCTCTATACATATTTACAAAACAAAAAAAAATGTACCTACAGTAAATATATGAATCACTGCAGTTTCCAGTTGAAATTAACACTAGAGGCAGTAAAACGCCGACAACTTTTATTCCTTTTCACACAAAGTATGATTCACGCAGAGTTTTGATTAATAATTTCTAATGTTCACATATTTACTTGCAGAATATTACATTATGGCTTTAAAACAATTTTAACCTGCACAATTTAAAAATGTATAATTCTGTACATTGTTGTCACTTCATATGCATGAATTTTCTAATTCAGTAGGTTTGCTCGGTAGCTTACGCGATACGGCGTTGCACTTGAGTAATGAAGAGCTCCAGTATGAACCCCGTGAAACTACAGTTCCACAAATCAGCTCAAATCTGCACAGGGAAGTTAAAATAGCACAGCTGTATCAACAAATGCATTTTTATATTACTTTTGCATTTGTTAACTGCTGAAATGTGCAGTAAGGCACGTAATTACGGTGTTGCAGAAATGTATGTAGAGGCACGTATTTTCAATGAAATGAAGTAGAGTTTTTTTTAGACTTTGCAGTCTTCTAGAGGCATTTGTGTAGATTCACTAAAGAACCATAAGACATAAGTCATTGGTACAGAAATCTGACTACAATGTTCACTCTAATTGTTTTTAATTCACTGAAAAATAATAGATCATGAGAGTAATTTGTTCAGGAATCAAACTACTATTTTCACACTGTATGATTTTGTTTCTCTAAAAAGAACCAGCTCATAAGAGTCATTTGTGTGTGAAGTTTCAATGCAGCTTCAAAATACTCAATCCCAGCTGAGGAATAAGGGTCTTATGTTGAGAAAATGTATATACTTTTTAATTAAAAATGCTTGCACTTGCTAGTGACGTTGGAAATGTCACGAATGTCGTAGGCAGAAGTACCGACCCAGTGTTGACAAAGCAAACAACAAAGAAAGTCAAGCGCCCTTTACAAAAAAAAGGTAAAACAACAATGTTGGGTGTTTTTGAAGATTTTTCAACCTACCCTAACCCTTCTGTACTGGAGTACACAGACAAAGAACTAACCATGCATGACCTTTTCAACGTGATTATGTAATGCGTGAAGTTGTACACGCTTATCGCAGAGTTAGTGCAAGACGAACATTTGTGTTTAAAAAGTGTATCGATTTGTTTTATTTATTTATTTTATTTTGAAAATTACCAATTTTTTCACTAGTTAAAACCCTTGTTCCTCTGCTGGGATCGTGTAGAGCTCTTTGAAGCTGCATTGAAACTGCAGTTTGGACTTTTATCCCACTGATCTCCAATGAAGTCCAGCATATGGAGAAAAATCCTGAAATATTTTCCTCAAAAACCTTTAATTTCTTTTTTTGACTGAAGAAAGAAAGACATCTTGGATGACATGGGGGTGAGTAAATTATCAGGACGTTTTTATTCTGGAAGTGAACTAAGCCTCTAATGCATACTTTTCTTAAATCTCAAAAAACACGAAAGCTATTGATAAAGTATCATTTTTGACATGCCTTAAGTCAAACACCCAACAAAGAGGCTGTCATCGGTTCTATTTGTACTAATGACACCTGCTGCAACTCTTGTCTGTTGACCCTTAAGCTTTCCATAAACAAATGAAAAGAGATTTCATCCCCAGCTTAGTAAACATCCCACCCCCTGCCTCCACGCCTCAGTTTCGACTTAGATTAGCGCCATAATGATGGCTTGGCCTAATGAGGCCTGAGGGACGAGCTGTGAATGGGCCTGTTTGGAGTACGGCCATGCTTCTTTTCAACCAGCAATGAGATTATGGCAGAGAATGAGGAAAAATGGAGCTCCACCACAATCCCCAAAGCTGAAAACCAAGGTGATATCCAATGAGGCACTCATCCATGTGGGCCACATGCATCAACACAAACTATTTTAAATCAAATGTGACTTTGTATATATGATATAATACTCCTAAATGCCTCATTATAGCTCAAAACTACCCACCATATTTTTCTACCATGTCATAATGCCATAAATTCCCTCCCTCCTGTCTCTGTGTTTGTGGCCTGTACGCCTGTCTCAAATTGCCAACATCTGTCTGACGGGCTGCTAATGATGGACCACTGAGGAAGCGGAGTGGATGAACTATTAGTGGGCAGGAGTACTACTTAATCGATCCAATTTTCCAGCCTTTTGTAGTTAAAAAAAGACTGAATCCTGTTCAAGTTGTCAGCTATAGTGTGTCCAGTAGCATTGTGTCTGAATGAATTGATTTTGTGCATCTTCAATGAAGATCATTTCATTAGTAGGACTCGTCTGATCTTTGTGTGTTTGTCAGTGGATATTATGAACTAACTAGTGGTGTGGTAAAAGATGAGATCAATAACTCCCAGATTTTCATTTCAGTCCTACAGTAGGCCTGTTGCTTTCCCCGTCTCCTCTTTTCTGGATAATTCTGTGGGCCCTTGAGTTTGTAATGTGAGCAGGCGTGGGTGAATGAGAGAGGGAAAGAGCGAGTGTAGGCTCATGGGAGGAGAGAGGTGAAGAGGGCCATAATAGCTAGCCAGATGGAGAGAGAGAGACAGAGCCGCCCCACTTCACCCATAATAAGGGGTAGTGCTTTTAAATGCCTATTTTACAGCCTTTTTCCAATTCAATTGAATTAACCCCTATTTCCAAGCAATTTGGACCCATGTTGTCATGGTTACAGAGGCGGGATGACAGGATACTAGTGTTCCATCTGAAATGGATCTCTATGTATATGTGTGCAGACTATATTTCATGTTAATCTGACTTTTTTTTTTCTTGCCGTTTCTGCAGAATCTTTCCGAGAGAATACCTGCTACAGCATGTGCACCTCTACTCATTGGCAGACCTGCAGCAGGTAGTTTTATCTCTTCTCTGTCCATCTCAGTTTTTTTTTTATACACCTACACATGTAAGTACACACACACAGCGTATTTTCATGTAGGAAATCTGTGAAATTTTGCTGAATGGAGTAAACTACTATAAAATGTGTTACAAGCTGATCTGAGATTATGCAAGTTAACAAGTATTTCATAAATGAACATGTAGGATGTAGAACGTTGAAGGATTTCAAACTCTGTCAACACGTAACAGTTGCTCCAAAAAGTACTAAAATTGAATGTCATTGCACTAGATACAAAATATGAATTCAAATGGGATTCACAAGCAAGTTATGTCAGGCCTTTGTTCCTTATGTATGAAGTCAGTTGTTATTGTTTCACATCACACTGGTGTCCTGGCATATAAACCACATATATTCTTCACTGTAACTATAAATATGATCCAGTAACTATATATTTTTTTCTTCTATTTTCTTTAGAAATTAAAGAAATCATTTCTTTCAGCAAGAATGCAATAAATTGATCAGTTTTTACTTTTTACATATTAAAAGATTAGTTACTCACCCCCATGTCATCCAAGATCATCTTGTTTTTCTTTCTTTAAAAGAAATTGCGTTTTTTGAGGAAACCATTTTAGGTGGCCAATGAGTTGAAGGTCCAAACTGCAGCTTCAAAGGGATCCCAGCCGAGGAATAAGGGTCTTACCGAGTGAAACAATGACTGTATGATTTTGGGATCCATCTTTTCACACTGAGGGCAACTGAGGGACTCGTATGCAACTAATTACAGAAAGTTCAAACGCTTACTGATGCTTCTGAAGGAAACACAATGCATTAAGAGCCAGGGGTGAAAACTTTTGAACAGAATGAATTTGTTGATTTAGTACTACCCTTCAGAAGCTACAGAATATACTTACATGTTTCCAAGAAGACAAAATAAGTTACATTTACACTGATCTTAAAATTCTTAATGCATCATTTTTCGTTCTAGATCGTCAGTGACTGTTTGAACCTTCTGTAATGGTTGCATATGAGTCCCTCAGTTGTCCTCAGTGTAAAAAGATGGATCTCAAAATCATAGATTGATTAGATCGTTTTACTATATAAGAAACTTATTCCTCAGCTAGTATCATGTAGAGCCCTTTAAAACTGCAATTTGGACCTTTAACCTGTTGGCCACCACTGAAGTCCACTATATGGAGAAAAATCCTGGAATGTTTTCCTCAAAAAAAGCGTAATTTCTTTGTGACTGAAGAAAGAAGGACATGAATGTCTTGGATGACATAGGGGTGAGTAAATTATCAGGAAAAGTGCACTAATCCTTTAAGTAGCACTGTTTTCAATAATAAGAAATGTTTCTTGAGTAGCATGTTAGCATATTCAGATTATTTATGATGGGTCGTGTGACACTTAAGAGTAGAGTAATGGCAACAGACAATTCAGCTTTATCATCGCAGAAATAAATTACATTTTAAAATGAATCAAATAAATCAAATAATCAAATAAATGCAGTAAATTGGTGGCAATAAGAGACAAACAAAACTAAAAAATCTTACTGACCCAGAACAATTGTGTGTTCCTGTATCACTGAAAACAAAATAAACATTTTTGTTTTATGTTTGTAATAACCATGACATTCTTGCATTTTTGTGTGGCTGATGTGTTAACATCCTCTTTTGGGCCACTGTATGTTCACATTCCTCCTCGTCCCACCTGATTCTGATAAAAGACTTCATCGCATTCACACGCACAGACACACACCTGTAGCACACATCATCACCATGCAGAGTATCTGTTCAGTGTCATCTGGCAGTGGGAGTTGAGAGGCTGTGAGAGTGAACTGTGTTTTTCACACCCTTCCTTTCGCAACCCTGACATTCAGAGAGTCACTGTAGATATATGTGCAGCCTCAGTGTCAATGACACATTAACCTTCTGCTTTTCACTCAGTGCTGTGAATCCATCTGTTATATGGTTAACAGGGTTTCTGCAGGCCTTAATAAGTCTTAATTTCTTCCATCCACAAAATAAGGCCTTAAAGGGATAGGCAACCAAAAAATGGAAAATTCTGTTAATTACTCACCCTCATGTCTTTTCAAACCCATAAGACCTTTGTTCATCTTCAGAACACAAATGAAGACATTTCTGATGAAGTCTGACAACTTTCTGAAGCTACGAGAATACTTTCTCTGCACAAAATAACAACTTTATTCAACAATTTCTTTGAAACGCATTGACAAGAGTACCACTACAGCGTTCTGATGTAGAACCCGGATGCACTGTGCCTTGTTTACAAGCAAAGAAATGCACAACCATGTGTTGTGGTGCTCTCGAAAAACACAGAAAATAAGAAGTTGTTGAGTAAGGTCGTTATTTTGTTTTCTTTGCGCACAAAAAGTACTATTATAACTTCATAAAATTTAAGGTTGAACCACTGATGTCAAATGGTCTGTTTTAACAATGTCCTTACCTTTGTGGGCCATAAAACATTTCAGTTAATTTGTGTTCTGAACATGAATGAATGTCTTACAGGTTTGGAACAACATGAGGGTAAATTAATGACAGAATTTTCATTTCTGGGTGAGCTATCCCATAAAAAGGTTTTAAATCTAAGCAAAAAGTCTTAAATTCATAAAGTCATGCCATTAAATGTTGCATGCACTACAAAACTGTTTTGGTCTTTGCTTTTGTTTACAACTATCTAAACAACTTTAGACTTTTTTTTTTTTTTTTTTGAGAAATTAATTGACTACACTTTAAAATAAGTGCAAGCGTCTGTCAATGACGTGAAATCTTATCTTGTATTTGATTTACGTTGATTTCTCTGAGCCCATTGGCAGATAATTGTCCTTTTTATCAGAAATGCCCCCCCTCTAATGCCCCTTGTTATCGTGCCTGAATTTTTGTCACTCTTCTGTTTCTTAGGAATGACCCTTGCCCTTATTTTTCTGTTGCTCTCAGAACATCTATTCTCCTGTCCCACATCCCCTCTCCCTTCTGTCTCCTGGTGGGAGGCTGGAGTCCCTCTCCACCCCATGTTCCCCCCTCCAAGCTAACTAATTACTGCCATTCAGAAGCAACAGGCAGAAAAACAAAGCGTGACAGTCCTGCCTCTGCTTCCATTCCATTCTATTCTTCCCCAACATCCTATTGCCTGACACTACCTCTCTGACCTTTTTTTCACATGTCTCTTACATTCTACATGTCAGTTGCAGCTTGTCTTTTTATTTATTTGGAAATGTATGTTTATTTATTTGTGACCTTGGACAACAAACCCAGTCTTAAGTAGCACGTGTGTATTTGTAGCAATGCCCAATAATACATTGTATGGCTCAAATTTATTGATTTTTCTTTTAAGCCAAAAATCATTCGAATATTAAGTAAAGATCATGTTTCTAGAAGATATTCTGTAACGTTTCTACCATAGATATATCAAAACTTTTTGATTAGTAATATCAAAAAGATTTAACCATATGACTGGTTTTGTGGTGCAGGGTCACATTTACAATTGAAGTCAAAAGTTTACATACACCTTGCAGAATCTGCAAAATGTTAATTATTTTACCAAAATAAAAGGGATCATACAAAATGCATGTTATTTTTTTATTTACTAGTGACCTGAGTAAGATATTTCACATAAAAGATGCTTACATATTGTCCACAAGAGAAAATAATAGTTGAATTTATAAAAATGACCCTGTTCAAAAGTTTACATGCACTTGATTGTTAATACTGTGCTGTTACCTCAATGATTCACAGCTGTCTTTTTTGTTTAATGATAGTTGTTCAAGAGTCCCATGTTTGTTCTGAACAGATAAACTGCCCGCTGTTCTTCAGAAAAATCTTTCAGGTCCTATAAATTCTTTTAGTTTTTCAGCATTTTTGTGTATTTGAACCCTTTCCAACAATGACTGTATGATTTTGAGATCCATCTTTTCACACTGAGGACAACTGAGGGACTCATATGCAACTATTACAGAAGGTTCAAATGCTCACTGATGCTCCAGAAGAGAAAACAATAAACTAAGAGCCGGGAGGTGAAAACTTTTAGAATTTGAAGATCAGTGTAAAACTTATTTTGTCTTCTGGGAAATATGTAAGTATCTTCTGTAGGTTCTAAAGGGCAATACTAAATGAACAAAATACAATATTTATCTTTTTCCCAGGGCTCTGATGAACAGTTTTGCTCAGTACTGAGTCTGTGTCTTAAAGCAAAGTACAGTGTTACAAAATCTGTGTCAAAAAATACTATTTAAAAATGCATAATGTTGTTTTCTGTTTTAAAACCAGTTATCTTTGTCACAACACTTTGTGTTGTACTTGCATCTCTGAAGTGAAACGCCACAGTTCTCTGTGGTTCTTAAATGCTCTCGGTACTGTCAGTACTTTGTCCCTCTTCTCTTGTACTTCTAATTGATGGCATTCGCCACAAGGTCTTTATGCTCTCTCCCCCCACTGGCTCTGTAAGGCCCAAATCTGAGGCATTTCCCATTCACGTCACATTACTTTCTCTTTCAGCTTCTTAATTGGCTTACCTTATTAAGGAGCCATTTTCTTTTAGTGTTGCTACTTAATGCCGGTTCCTCCGCAGCTCTGGAATGTTCGCCCTCCGTGTCGAGGTCACTGAATGCTGAACTATCTCCAGCAAGGCTCCAAACACTATAGACTAAAACCAAATTCTCTCTCCATTTAGTTCAAACAATTAGCATTTTGGGCAGTCTTCTTTTTGAAAAAAAAATGACCCTGTTGACCATATTTGTTTGCGTAAGACCCAGAAGCCAGCTTTGTTTGGCCACTGCCTTTGTTTGATATCTCCACTAGAAGAGCAGGAAGAGTTTACCAAGTGCACCAAACACAAGTGCAAAATAAATGCTAATTGTATGTGTTGTACCAAAGACAACAGCGTTGGTCTTGCCAACAATATGCACTTCACTGAGCTCAAGTGACAACATTCAGGTCCTCGAAAGTTGCACATCGGAATCTGATGTTCATCAGTATATCCATAAAACCATCACGCTTCAAGGAAGCCTGCATGGCACCTAATCTACCGTGACCAATGCATTCACATGGTCCACATATATGATGAAACATCATGCCATTTCTCTCGTGCCCACTTCACACGATACCCTGGTAGGCCGTCTCTTTCTCTCTTCCTTACACACGCTGGTTGTAATCCTGTTTTGCGAGGCCCTGGCAGGGAGGGTGTTATCCAAACAGAGCTCACACTCTTTTTATCTGTCTAATCTGGGCCCTTTCTCTGCCGTTTAATGGAGCGGGCGAGGACATTAGGGCCAGGGCTGAGAAGGGGATGAAGAAGTAGGCGCTAAACTGTGGTTTTAGGGGATTAAGCTGCTAACGACAAAGCACATGCAAGACAGGAGCAAAAGGTGGGGGATTTGGGGGGGTTGATTTGGCAGACATCATCCATGCCCCCTGCAATAGCCACAAAGATGCTGTTTTCAGTAAGCTACTTGACTTTGATGCATGTGTTTATATATGTGACCCTGGACCACAAAACCAGTCATAAGGGTCAATTTTTCAAAATTGATATTTACATATCATCTGAAAGCTGAATAAATAAGCTTTCAATTGATGTATGGTTTGTTATGATGTTTGGCCGAGATACAACTATTTGAAAATCTGGAATCTGAGGGTGCAAAAAAAAAAATAATATTGAGAAAATCGCCATTAAAGGTAAGTTCCTAGCAATGCATATTACTTATCAAAAATTATTTTTAATATTTTTACGGTGGGAAATTTACAAAACATCTTCATGGAACAAGATCTTTACTTAATATCCTAATGATTTTTGGCATAAAAGTAAAATCAATAATTTTGACCATACAATGTATTTTAGACTATTGCTACAAAAATATCCCAGCGACTTAAGACTGGTTTTGTGGTCCAGGGTCACATATATATCGCTTTTGTTTTAATAAGCATATTAGCTGCAAGTTTGTGTGACGGTTTTACACAAATGTGCAGCTGAAGTGCTTATTGAAGCAAAAAGGAGACGTGGTCATGTTCTCAAACTTCAATGCTTCAATAGATGAGCTGACCATCTGTATAAAGATCATACATGATTGTGTCAGATTTACTTGTTTAATAACTAATATTTGTTTTACATTATAATGTTTTTGTTACATTTATTTCAAGGTTTAAATGTTATTGTTTTTATATAAGTATATATAATGTATTTTTATATATATATTTTTATAGAATTTAAATACAATTATTTCACATAAAATACTGTTCAAAAGTTTTTAAATGAAGTCTCTTATGTTTAACAAGGCTGTATTTATTTGATAATATTTGAAATTACAGTAGAAACATTATTATGGTGAAATGTTATTACAATTTAAAATATCTGAAGACTGAAGTAATAATGCTGAAAATTCAGCTTTGAATCACAGGGATAAATCATATTTTAAAATATATTAAAATAGAAAAGAGTTATTTTAAATTGCAATAATATTTCACAATATTAAATTTTTTTTCTGTATTTTTGATCAAATAAATTTTGAGCATAAAAAACTTCATTAAAAAACAATACAAATCGTACTAATCCCAAACTCTTGAACGCCAGTGTATATTAAAATCTAATTTATTCCTGCAAAAATGTATATATGTTTATATTTTTGTTAATGTATCTGTATATTGTAGGTATTATCCTACTATTTAACTGACCTCCCTGAGGTTTATTTACTGTAACTCGTTTTAAATCAGGCTGTTCATGCATAAATTCACACTTTCTCTACTTTGTCAGTAACTCTCTTTAACAGCCCTCTAGCTCTTCACAGTCCCTCCCCATCAAGCCTGGTGCAAGTGTACTCGCTGTTTCTCTCACCGTGCCTGCTAAATTATTGAAATGTTTAATTACTCTCTCTGCCAGCATTGATCAAGGGGAGTATATATCATCTTTACCAAAGGACGGCAAGTGTGTTCACCCCACCGCTTTGATTGGTGGCTTGCAGCGTTTCCTTAATGGCTTGCTATATTACTCCTCCACAAGGGAAAAAGGCAGGGTATTGCCTTCAGGCTTCTGTCAGCCCGGTCAGAGAAAAACAGGGGTATCTGAACTGAAAGCTAGTTGATGGATGGATGGCTAAGGGCTCTCCTGGTGCCTCTACTGAGAAAGCCTGCCAACAGCATCACCTCTATGTTTAGTGGGCAATGACAGTGACTGCTTTATAGCAGTGTGGGTCTTTCTACCTTGCGCAGTGCTTTGGTGGAATGTGAGGATTTTTTCTTCTAATAATAATTAATGAAATTTCTAAAAGAGATGTAATGAAAATATTGAAATGCATGTAATTTGCTATTTATCATTATTTATGTTTTTCTATATTAATTCCTTCTAGATTAATTTAATTTATATTTCTTATTTTTATATCATTTTATTTAAATCATCTAGAGAAGACCTTTTGACTATTTACCATAATTTAAAAATCCTATATCACCTAAAAATATTTATATACTCTGCTATAAATATTATTTGTGAGCATGGTAGGACTGGGTGTTATGGCATAAAAAAATCTCAAATTTTCAAAATATTTAATATTGTCTACAAATATTTATGTACTATTATAATTATTATATGTGATTAGAGTAGGACTGAGAGTTATGGCATAAAAATATATCTGTTTTTCAACTTTTTGATTTTTTTTTTTTTTTTTTTAAATAATTTAAAAATCTTATTTAATTTTATCTAAAAATATTAATATACTCTATCATAAATATTATTTGTGAGCATGGTAGGGCTAAGTGTTATGGCATAAAAAAAAATCTCTTTTTCAACTTTTCGTCCATTTAATATAATTTGAAAATTCGTATTTAATATAATCTAAACGCATTTAAATACTATATCATAAATATTATTTGTAAGCATGGTATTTGTGGTGAATGGCATTAAAAAAAGTTCTATATTTCAAACTTTTGACTATTTAATATAATTTAAAAATCCTAATATTTATATACTATATACACGTGCAAAATGTTGGCTATAAAAATTTTTATTTTACAGGTTTTTTAAATTATTTATTAGATAGTCTGCTTCAACATAATTGGTATATTCATATTTATTTTATTTATTTATTTTTATTTATTTTTTGGTCAATCTTATATTGCCAGAAAAAAAGAATTTGAAGTATATCCCCAAGCCTTACATTGTACCCATTTAATTCCCATACACTAAAATTAGGTATTAATGCACAAATGCAAGAAATGTCCACATTTTGTCCATTTGTCCACAACTTTGTCCATGGCTGTAGAGTCTAGATTCCCTGTTCCCACACAAACCTTCCCCTTTTCAACCCATTCTCCCCGTTCACGCTGCGTATGTGTGTGCGCGTGCGCGTCGTTCGTGGGAGACCACGGTGGTCCGTCCTTTATTCTTTCTTTTCCCCCGAGCCCTTGCGTCCCACCCTCCCAAGCTCTCGTCTCTGCTCCACTGTCCCCTCTTCTCCTCCTCCATTCTTTGGCTGGCTCCTTGTGGAAGGACTGAAGAATGCTGGCAGGCCCTTTAATTGGTGTGCTGCAGTGCTGCCAGGTGTAGCCACTTGTCTCTGCCCCCTTGGTGAATATGCACTGGAGGTCTAGGCCCCTTCCCCT
The DNA here is from genome assembly GCA_033026305.1 of Cirrhinus molitorella. Lineage (NCBI taxonomy): Eukaryota > Metazoa > Chordata > Actinopteri > Cypriniformes > Cyprinidae > Cirrhinus > Cirrhinus molitorella. Next base: position 20,551,235 of record CM065122.1, on the reverse strand, counting down.
GTCTCATTCAGCTGCCCACAATACGGCTTCTTCAGCGCCCCGCTTTCAAAGACCAGGCCGATTTTTAACTACTCTGGCCGATAAATGGCATTCACATATTATTTTTTGCAAACAGTCTCCCAAAAGGAATTACCCCACCCTCGAGCCGTAGCCAACCCCCCACTCTCTAAGCATTCATTAGTTTTCATGTGGATTCCTGATGTGATGTCTTTTTTTTGTACTTGGCTCCCATTGTAGCATGTTCTTAAGTGTTTGTCCAGTCGCTGAAATTCTCAGATAAACCACTAACTGTTAACAGGAGGATTACTGTCCAGTTGATAATGGAATTTATTTTTGCATGGATATTTTGAACCTGTTCCTCTCTCATAGCTGTTGAACACATTTGGTGAAGCCCATTTGATGGCTAGATGGCTTAGGTCACGTTTTACACTTCCCTAGGTTCCTCCTCCATGTTTTTCCATCCTATTTCTCAGCATGTTTAAAGCATATAGGTTGGCTTGCAAATAATCTGCACCTGTAAAATGTTCCCAGAAAGTTCCACAGACTTCAAACTATCATCTTTCACAAAGTTTACAACACATCCTCTGTTTCTTTGCGGATTTCTGCTACAAATTATTTTAAAGGATTCTATCTATTTTAAAAGTATATTTCCCACCAAAATTTAGAACGACATGTCAATCATGTCGTTCCAAACCCATAACACCTTTGTTCATCTTTAGAACACAAATTAAGATTTTTTTGATGAAATCCGAGAGCTTTCTGTCCCTCTATAGACAGCAATGCAACTATCATGTTCAAGGCCCAGAAAGGTAGTAAGGACATTGATAAAATAGTCCATGTTATATCAGTGGTTCAGCCTTAGCTCTTTTGTCCTATTGCTTGTAATTAGTCTTTTGTTCATATTTTATTACAGACTATATACTTGTCTTCTATAAACTTGAATTTTTACATTAGTTTGGCTAATATTAGTGTTTGCTGTGATGTCAATATTGTGACATTTCAGTGTTATCTAAAATGCTGGCAATGTAACAACCTTATTTCCAGCAAAAATACCTATATTGCTATATATATAGTTATTCCCTTTAAAAACAAAAGTAATCCTCTGTGTCTTCAGCAGCTCAGATGTCGGGAGTAAATAACAATTGCTATGTTCATTATTACATCCAATAACGAAACACCTCTGTCTCTTAGGAGACATTCTTGTCTACGTTCCTGCTCCAGCATCAGAACAATGGCGGACTGTTTACAGCTCACTCAGGGAGGGTCTGTGCTAAAACAGCCATGTCAATCAACAATCGTGGGAGGGGCCTGGGCCTGTGTGATGTCACACAGCCAAGAATCTAAAAATGGCTTGATCTGAAAAAGTGGTTATTATTTATAGGTATTTAAAAAAAAAAAGTGGACTTTTATCATTATAGGGTGGTTGTGTACACGCATTGATGTTCAAACAACATGTAAAAGTGGATTTGGCATCAGATGTCCCAATGTAAAATACAGTGACTCATATTTAGTCATATCCAATCTTTACATTTCACTTTTGTGATGTCTTTCTCTTTCTTGTAGGTCATAGATGGAAAGCTTGCTCCCTTCCTTTCAAAGGTGATCAAGTTTGCCAGCTCTCATGTTTATAGCTGTAGTCTGTGCCGGGAGAAGGGCTTCATTTGTGAGCTTTGCCACACAGGCCAGGTCATCTATCCCTTTCAGGAGAATGCCACCAAAAGGTAAGACCTGTAGCCACTGTTTCACCTCTAAATGCATCATGATCTATATGAATAAAAATTTCCTGATAATTTACTCACCCCCATGTCATCCAAGATGTTTATGTCTTTTTATTCTTCAATCAAAAAGAAATTAAGGTTTTTGAGGAAAACATTCCAGGATTTTTCTCCATATAGTAGACTTCACTGGCTCAACACGATCCCAGCCAAGGAGCAAGGGTCTTATCTATAGCGAAACAATCATTCATTTTCTAAAACTAATTAATTATATACTTTTTAACCACAAATGCTCATCTGGCACTAGCTTGACTTCACACTTTACATAATCACGTTGGAAAGGTCACGTGTGACGTAGACGAAAGTGTTTACAAAGTGAACGTTCAAAGAAAGTCAAACGCCCTTTACAAAGCACGGTAAAACAATGATTTTGGATGATTTCGAAGTTAGAGGAGAAAATGAGAAACGTTTTTCACCCTACCTTTTAAAACCAAGTACACAGATGAAGAACTAACCGCTTGTGATCTTTCCAACTTGACACCATAATGTGTGAAGTCATAGACGTGCATCGCAGAGCTTGTGTAAGATGAGCATTTGTAGTTAAAAGTGTATAAATGTTTATTAATTTAGAAAACGACTGATCGTTTTGCTAGATAAGACCCTATTTTCTCAGCTGGGATCGTGTAGAGCCATTTGAAGCTGCATTGAAACTGCAATTTGGACCTTCAGGATATTGATCCCCATTAAAGTCCACTATATGGAGAAAAATCCTGGAATGTTTTCCTCAAAAACCTATTTCTTTTCAACTGAAAAAAAGACATGCAAATCTTGGATGACATGGGGGTGAGTAAATTATCAGGAACTTTTTATTCTACAGCATGATTTTTAGTAGACACACAAAGTCAGTTTCCCTCAAGGACAAAGTGGAAAAAAGATTTTCTTCATCCCTGATGATGTTGATTGTATTGATAATCCCACAGCTCTGTACACTGTAAGAGCCAGTTGTCTGTCAAATGGTCCGCAGCTCACTGCTGATGATTGTCCAGCCCCTGTCTCATGTTAGTCACACCCAGCGGACGGTGGATTGAGGTGTGATGGAGCAGTGATAGGCCACCCCGAGTAAGGGGACAGTTAATCCTTCAAGCGTCTCAGCTTTTTTCAGCATGCTGTGTGTTGTCCGCTTATGGCCTGCAGCTGATAAACCGCTCTCTGGTCTTCATACCAACAGTGTGACTAGAATCTCTCGGACTCTCCAACGAAGTGGAGTGCAGTTCCCAGAACAAACGCTGCTGTTTAAACATAGCTACTCACACGGCAACACTGATAAAGCCTCAATAATGATTGGTTAGGGCTGCCCCAGTTGAATTTTACCTTATTTCATATTAAGACATTTTATGTTTGATTCTGTTCTGTGTGATTTTCTAGTCTAAATAAGAACCTCGCCACATTTGTAAATCATAGAGAGAAACCTTTTAAAACAATTTGTAAAAACTCAATACATACTGTATATTTAATTTTTTTAATAATGCATATAAAGTTACATATAAAGGACTGAATGCTTGAAGAGGTTAATTACATATAATTATATAAATCAAATTGCTGCATTACTGTTAGTAGATATTGATTCCTTGATAGATGCATTCAGGTCTGTCCAGGCGGTTTGAGCGTGTTTGTTAGTACAGCTGTATCCAGGTGTTGTACTAACTGCTTCACTGTTTAGCTTATCCAGAATTTTATGGGCGTGTTTGTGTGCACTACATGTTGTATCTGTAACAGTACATGCTTGATAGGGCACAAGCGTGTGGTCATAAGAGCAGAAGGTGTCTCCACACCCCACCGTAAATCCATAAATTCCACAAACCACCACCACACCTCTCTGATGAGCAAGTACACCATAGCCAGTATGGCTTTGGATCCTTACTGTTGGAAAGAAATATTTATTTATAGAGACTGATTTAAAATAGACATCCTGTCAGCTAGTATTATCTTGTTAGCATGCTTTAGCTTTTATTCATTTTGGGCGTGCTTCAGATTGTAAGACGTTTTCAGTTCTGGTTGTCTGTTTAACTGAGAGATCTCTATAAAGAGGAAATCATATTAAGAGTTTTTTAAATTGTAATCAAAAACAAGGTCTTTTAAATGCTTTTGTCAGAAGCGTAGACCGTTGTCAGGAATAGACCACCAGTAGTACTTCTGGTTAGTATGGCACAACTTCTTGGCCAACAGTGATCTTGGGTTTCAGTCTTGGCTTGGCAGCCCAAAAACTTTAACCACTGGCCTACTACCGCCCATGATGGCGCACCGAAAGAAGTCGTTGGTCTTTAGAGTACTGAGGATCCCTTGAGCTCCTAATTGTTCTAGTAAAGTAGTTTTTATAGACTTGGAACTTTTTTTAGCCTGCATATTATATATGTCAGTAAGTTTTGTATGGTTTTTTTAGTTTCTTATGCTCATCAAAGCTGCATTTATTTGATCCAAAATACAGAAAAAAAAATTAATTTTGTTAAATATTATTGCAATTTCAAATAATTTCTATTTTCATTACTCCAGTCTCATGATCCTTCAGATATCATTCTGATATGCTGATTTATATTCAATGTTGGATACAGTTGTGCTGCTTAATATTTTTTGGGACCTGTGATTCTTTTTTTCAGGATTCTTCAATAAATACAAAGTTAAAAAGAACAGTGTATATTATATATTATATATATTTATATATATATATATATATATGTGTGTGTGTGTGTGTGTGTGTGTGTGTGTGTGTGTGTGTGTGTTCCATATTTGTACTTCTGAATGTTTTTAGATATTCTCCCAGAATTTATGATTGTATAAAAGTGATCCTTCATGTGACCAAAACAAAACATAAAAATTTTATGTTTGCATATTAAGTTTTTTTTTAATTAACCACAGATGACAATTAAATAACTTAATCCTCAAGATGAGGAAATTCAATTTTTCCACAGCCCTGAGTGTCAGTGAATGTTTGAATCAACCATCAGTTCTCCTCTATGCAGGTGCGAGGGCTGCGGTGCCGTCTTCCATGCCGAGTGCCGAATGCGAGCCCAGCCGTGCCCGCGGTGCGTGCGGAGAGAACTGCACAAGAAGCCGGCGTCATTCTGGAAGAGGCACGGCCCTCACGACAGTCCTGACGACGAGGTGCTGGACTGCTTTGAGCTGGACACCTGAGACGGTTTATGAAGAACGGTGTTGAGCACACTGCACTAATGAAGTCCAAGTGCTGCCGTATCCAACAGGGGCAAGATTCCATGCTCCCTCGGTTGGAAGTGCTCCGTGAAAACCGAGAAACAGAGGCGTTTTTGTTTTTTTTTAAACCTGCTCCCTCACCTGAGAGAGATGGGCACAGAGACAATAATCCAGCTCCCGAAGAGCAGAGGCTTCATAATGATACCAATTTACCCTTCCCTTTCATCTACCAAATAACAGCCAGGGCCAACCGACAGATACAGGCAAAGTACGCTCACACACTTGCACATAAACACACTCACTGACAGATGTAAAATAATGCACTTTCTGGCAGACACACAATCCAAGAGCGATGATTCAAACCAATTTTTGGACACAAATAGAGCTTCTAATCCATTAATGGTTCGGTGAAAATGAGCACAGCAAGAGCTCTCCGTTCGGTTTCCCTCCATGCTGTAGTTAACCTACAGTGCTGAAGACCCTTGATCTCGAGCGCATGAAGACTGAACGTGAAGATAAACATCTTTAGAACAAAAATAGCTTTTCTGTTTCAAGTTTGCATTTTTGCACTTTACATTTATGATTTGTCCCTACATTTCAGTTCATTGCACTTTCAGTCACAGCATGTTGCCATATCCGTTTTTCTTACTCCTCAGTGCTTTCAGCTTTCAAACTGCACCGGTTTGAGTTGGGGGTGTACTGTGAAGAAGGATTGGTGTCTCGTCCCGTCCAGATGGAGTTTAAAAAGTTTGACTGTTTATCAACACTCAATGGCACTGCCTATAAGCAGCTGAACCACGTTGTTCTTGCTAACCGCCTGTTCTATGATTACAAACTACCCTGGGCCACCAAGCCCTGAAATTACAGTCTAGAGTTCCAGGGCTTTGTTTAGCATTCATACATCTTTTTAACAAGAAACGTAAAGCGAACCCGCTGTGGACAAGCTCATAATTCATGCCCGTCCAACCTCTGCTTTGGATCCTCGCTGCTTCTCTACGTTTCTTGCTACTTGAACTTAGTATTGGCAATAAAATCACTTGTTTTGCTTTCGATGCCTTATTTGACTTCCCATTCTTCGGCCAGACCTGTCTTTCTCTCGTTGGACAGTATGTGCACAAAAATGACTTTTTACTAGAAAACCCCTGTTGTAAACGTAGCAAGCTGACTGACATTTTAGGATGTTCAATGAATCCTGAATATCTACTTTCTCCATTTTCTGTTGTTCTTCAGTTTACCCTTCAATAAGCGTACAAAAATAGCAGTGGGCATCTCTTCCTGGACACCTCACCAGCAAACAGAAGCTTCTGATATACAGTTAAAGTCAAAAGTTTACATACACTTTGCAGAATCTGCAAAATGTTCATTATTTTACCAAAATAAGAGGGATCATACCAAACGCATGGTATTTTTTTTTTATTTAGTACTGAGCTGAATTAGATATTTCACATAAAAGACGATTACATATAGTCCACAAGAGAAAATAATAGCTGAATTTATAAAAATGACCACATTCAAAAATTTACATACACTTGATTCTTAATACTGTTTTGTTACCTGAATGTTCCATAGCTCAGTTTTTTTTTGTTTATTGATGGTTGTTCATGAGTCCCTTGTTTGTTCTGAACAGTTAAACTGGCCACTGTTCTTCAGAAAAATCTTTTTTTTTTCAGCACCCTTTCCAACAATGACGAAGATTTAACTTATCTTGTCTTCCGGGAAACATGCAAGTATCTTCTGTATCTTCTGAAGGGCAGTACTAAATAAAGAAATAAATAAAGATATTTAGGCAAAATGAGAAAAATGTAGACATCTTCATTCTGTTCAAAAGTTTTCACCCCCAGTTCATAATGCATTGTTTTTCCTTTTGAAGCATCAGTGAGTGTTTGAACCTTCTGTAATAGTTGCATATGAGTCCCTCAGTTGTCCTGAGATGGATCTCAAAATCATACAGTTATTGTTGAAAAGGGTTCAAATACACAAAAATGCTGAAAAACCAAAGAATTTGTGGGACTTAAATGATTTGTCTAAAGAACAGTGGCCAGTTTAACTGTTCAGGACCAACTATCATTTAAAAAAAAACAGCTGTGGATCATTCAGCAAACAACACAATATCAAGAATCAAGTGTATGTAAACTTTTGAACGGGGTAATTGTAATAAATTGAACTATTGTTTTCTCTTATGAACAATATGTAACATCTCATCTCATCTTATCAACTTATGTGAAATATCTTATTCAGGTCAGTACTAAATAAAAATAACGTGTTTTGTACAATCCCTATTTTGGTAAAACAATTAACATTTTGCAGATTATGTCAACTTTTGACTGTAAATCACATTATAAAACACATCGAAACTACCTGCACATTCAAAAAACAGTTACTGGTTATATTGGACAGGAAATATTCTGGCTGGAGATGGAATATTCTGGCTGGAATATTCTGACGCTTGATGTTTGACACTGCAAGGAACCGTCTACTGCTATTTAGTTTGTTACTGGCTGACAGTGTCACTTATTGAACTCTTTGAAATGGGTCTAGGTCAACTTACATATCATTTGCTACCATGTTACATTTCATTTTATGAGAAAATATGTTTATTTCATTGAGCTTATGTTTTGCACCAAGAAGTTTACTTCGAAATGAGATTCAGTCTTAGTTTACGTATGGTTGGCGTGTTATAGGACGATGTAAAATTATGGATGGATGGATGGATGATCGTGTTAGCTGTTCAGAACATTTGGTTATATTTATTGAATCTGTGTCTTTTTGCCTGCCTTAAATTAAAAGCCAATGCATCGGCCTGTTGATGTTCTTCGATTAGCAAGCTATAGTCACTCAGAAAATGTTTCAGTATTTATTAAACTAATCCGAATATCAGACTTTAGAATATATCGTAATATAATCACTTAGTATTTTCGTTTTTTGAAACGAAGACTTTTACTTACCTTATTAATAATTAAAAAAAGGAATCTCCCCGGAATCTGGCGATTTCTTGTTTTGCCCAACCTGATCTCATGGCAATTAGTTTATATTTTACAAGGTGGCTAATTCATAAAATTCGTTAGAGCTCACTTGTACGAATTTGTGTTAAAATCGTAGTAAAACCCGCCACTAAACCTACCCTTCACTGGGGTCTAGACAAATTGTACAAAATCGTAAGAGTGAGGTTATACAAATTCATATGAATTAGCCACCTTGTAAAACGCATACAAATTGGTTGTGAGAAAGTGTTGGTTTTCCCATATGAGAACTCATTTTACCATTTTAAGCTTGAGGTAAATGCGCCATGTTTTACTTGATACTATAAAATGGTGTATTTGTAACCATTTTGCTTTGAAAGTTTAGTGGATTATGTTACATTATTCGCACTGTTCTTTAAAATCAGGGATTCTTAACACTGAATAATGGTCATGGAGGGACTAACAAAAAGGGAACTCAGTGAATGTGTTTGGTTGAATATCATTTCCTTCAGTACACCAAATCGGTCTTTAATTTTCATATTTGTTGAAGGTGTAATGGAAGTTTCTTTTTTTGCCGTCATGTTGTTCTTGGTTGTATATTTACATATCAGTTTTGTTTCAGAAGTATTTATTGTATTTATATTCCTCACTGTAATTTCTGTATCAGTTTCTGGATTTTCCCTGTGCTTTCTTGTATTCTGCAAACTCTTCATTACAGACAACCTCTTATGCAACTACAAATATTTGTGTTTCAGTACTGCTGCGGGTTCCTTCCAGTTTTTCCTCTTTTCTTTTTCGTTTTTTTACCACTGTTGCCAATAAAGTAAATTGCTTAACACATTCTGCTCTTTTTATGCTCCAACTCTAATGTCATCATTTGAATTGATTTTAGGATTTTGCAAAGTAATTACAATTTTTTTCACAGATTACTTTTTTGGTCGGAATCCAAGGTGGAAGCAGTGGAACAAATGCATCATGGCTGTGGCTGTGGCTGTGGCTGTGGTTGTGGTGTTCTCTTTTGGGTCCTGGTGCACCGGAGTGGGTCCAAGCACTGACTCATGAGCTAATCCCAAATTAAAAGCCACACGCTTGTATCTGGTTCTGTCTGGAGTTGTCCCAATAACCACTGGACCTGTTAGAGACCACAGCATGAGGCTTCTAATTTTTTGCACTGTGGTGCCGACATATAAACATTTGAAATTCAGTCTAGTGATATCATGATTCTATTGAGAACTGTTACCATGGAGGTATTTTTCTTCATCTTCAAGGCATTCTAAATATTTGTCCAATCTATCCAGGGCTCAACAGTAAAGATGTTCTGCTGGCCCAGGGCCAGTACGAGTGAGTTTGAGGCCAGTTGACTGAAAAGTGCTGTGCTGACACTGAAAATGTCACATTTATTGATCTCATCCACCTTATTCTTCAGTGCGGAAGTAAGCCTATGGGCAAGACCTCAGGTTCATTATAGGGAAATAACAAGAAGAATAACAGCTAAGTGTGATCGGAATTAAGCTAATACATTAAAATAATATGCAATAATACACTTATTTGCAATATCAAGTAGCAAAACAAGCTGTTTTGTACAGCTAAAAATAGCTGGACGCGGATGAGACGGAAAACCAGACCCATGAAATTTACAAATGGCTGCGTCCACTCTTAGAGGAAAATTTTTTTTATGCCTTGTAAATGTTTAGTTTTCTGAAATGCATTCTCCATTTCTCACTGCTGATTTGTCACATTTTTCTGAGAAGTGTGTTGATTTTTTTTGTGGAGAGGAACAATTCTAATTCTCAAATCTTCAGAGAGTTTCTTTGCCATGAGGTGCCATGTTGAACATCCAGTGGTCAGTATGAGAGAATTTTACTCAAAGCACCAAATTTGAACTGCTCTAATACGAGATACACAACTTTGTATTGTCCTGTCAAGCAGACAAACACATGATAAAAAGGACATGTGGCTTTGCATGTTCAAACAACATACTGCTATCACTAAGGGTGTACTCACATTTGTTGCCAGCTATTTTGACAATAATGGCTGTATGTTATTTTCAGGGGACAGTAAATCTATACTGCTATACAAGCTGCACATTGACTATTTTGAAATATATCTCCAAGTTTTCTATAGTATTGACCCTTGAGAAGATATACTAAAATGGTTGCTGAAATGTGAGGGGTGTACTCACTTTTGTGAGATACTGTATTTGTTCTTTTTAATTGTATTTACAGAAACATTTTTTAAATTAGTAAGATTTTCAGTATTCAATATTTAAGCAAAACATTTCACAAATGAATTATATACAGGGGTTGGACAATGAAACTGAAACACTTGGTTTTAGACCACAATTAGTACGGTGTTGGGCCTCCTTTTGTGGCCAATACAGCATCATTTCGTCTTGGGATTGACAAATACATGTCATGCACAGTAGCCAGAGGGATTTTGAGCCATTCCTTTTCTAGATCAGTGGCCAGGTCACTATGTGATTCTGGTGTAGGAAAACATTTCCTGACTCGCTCCTCCAAAACATCCCAAAGTGCCTCAATAATATTCAGATCTGGCGACTGTGCAGGCCATGGGAGATGTTCAACTTTACTTTCATGTTCATCAAACCTCTCTGTCACCAGTCTTGCTGTGTGTATTAGTGCATTATCATCCTTATACATGGCACCACCTTTAGGGTACAATGTCTGAACCATTGGGTGCACATAGTCAACCTTCACACTTTGCTCTTACTAGTGGATTGTGCAATGAGTGAAGATTGGCCACCAGGCTGCGCAAATATAGCCATGAAACCTCCAACACTATATTGGCCAGTGTTTCAGTTTCATTGTCCAAACCCTGTATCTTTTAATGACAACTATAACTAAAAAAATATTGAAAAAAATAAATTGATAAAATAAAAATGAATCGTTTTGTGGTTTAAAATCCATATATCCTCAATAAAGCCTTATTGTTGAGCTTATTGTCTTTTTTTTTCTGTTTCAAAATAAAGATGAAGTCTGTTTGGACATTTGCCACTTCTTTTACTCATGTATACACTACCAGTCAAAAGTTTTTGAACAGTAAGATGTTTAATGTTTTGAAGTACAGAAAAAGTATAGAATATATATATATATATATATATATATATATATATATATACATACATATATATAATTATTATTATTATTATTATACAGGTGCTTAAAAAATTGGAATATGAAAAAGTTTTTTTATTTTTTTATTGTAAAATTAAAAAAAAAGAAACTTTCATATATTCTAGATTCATTACATGTAAAGTAAAACATTTCAAAAGTTCTTTTTTTTTATGATTAGAGCTTACATCTCATCTAGTATCTCATTACATTTGGGTTTCATTAAATGACCATCCCTACAGTATAAATTCCAGGTATCTCTTGTTCTTTGAAACCAGACGAATGGGGAAGACTTGCTGACTTGCCAGTGGTCCAGGAGAAAAAGAACTGGACTGGACAATATACAGACAATCTGAAGGCTCAATAGTGCCTCAGCAGTGCCATAGGTTGATCACTTCCATACCACACATCACTATTGCTGTAATTTGTGCTAGTAGCAAGTCATTTACTGTAATGTGTGCTGCTGACCAAGTATTGAGTGCATAAATGAACATACTTTAAAGAACTTGAACTTTCCTGTTTTGCAAATCCGTTTTTTGATTGATCTTAGGAAATATTCTAATATTTTGAGATACTGGATTTTTGACTTTCATGAGCTGTAAGCTCTAATCATCAGAATTAAACCAAAAAAACTTTTGAAATATTTTACTTTACATGTAATGAATCTAGAATATATGAAAATTTCAGTTTTTAAAATAAGTTACGATAAAAAAAAATTAACTTTTTCACAATATTCTATTTTTTTGAGCTGCACCTGTATATATTGAAATATTTTCAAACTTTTTTAAGGCAAAATATTTCACCAAATTAATTATCAACTAGTCTCAGTAGACACCTGTGTGTGTGATTGATTGATTTATTTATTTAGTAACATATTTTATACCTATTCCATATATTCCGTTTCATCACCATGAAAAAAAGGACCAGACTTGTTTAATATTTTTCCTCAATCCTTTCCTGATTCTTGTCTGACTGACGTCTCGCTTAGGCTAATGGCTGGCCACCCCAGACGTTTCCTCCCTGGTTTACTTTTTTCAACACTTCCCTCATGTTTTTTCCTCCTCCCCTGCTTTTTTTCTTCTCTTGAAAGAGAACAGTAATTTGTCCTGGCCTTAGAGAGCTCTAAAGCCTTTCTCTGACAGAGAATAATCCACCAGGATCCAGCCACTGCCGATGGGCCAGAACATGCCAAGTCTTCCCTCCTTTGTGTGTGTTTTTGTGTGAATGTGCTTGTTCGCTAACTCTTAAAGCTGGTTTTCGAGTCCGGGCTTAAAATCGAGGCGTCCTGCTGATCCCAGACTCCATTACGTTCTTAATGTGTGACAGCTCAATGCTGAGGATTCCTTTAAGATGGGTGTTTTCACACATATCTGGACTTGTTGCGTCCTTTTTTTGGAACGGTGGAGATTTTTCCGTGTCAAGAGGATGTTTTTAGGGATATTCAGTGATTTTTTTTTAACGCACAATGAACAATAGATCAATTATGGTGAAGTTGTAAACAGAAGAAAGAGAAACAACACTTTAGATTCCTTGTTTATTGACTGCCAAAGCAGATTTTTTTAGCAAATCGTAATGCGTTGAATTTCCCCAAAGAAATAACTTTAGCAAAAAAAGAGTCTCATGCACAATGTCCCTTCACACCTAACAAGAACTGGCTGAAGGGGTGGGAGCGTATATATTTAGTAGTTGTGCCCTGCTTATGAGCATAGCTGTTGTTTTAGCAGGACCGTGTGAATGTGTGTGTGAGCTGCGTGTGCATGGTCTGACTCATTTGCCTGTGATTTGTATTGAGGAGTGGGCAAATTGAACCTGAGTGTTGGTCGTGCTTAATTGTCGTCGCCAATTAGTGCATTGTTGAAAGCCACAATGGCTCCACTGTAGCGAGGGGAACGTTCTCCTTTGTGCTTCTCCAGTGGCCCACAGGCCAGTCAAGACTCATTTAGGACTCTGACAACAAGGGGCCAGAAATGCCATCAGAAAAAGACAACAAAAGGGCGGTTTAAGGAGAAAAAGACGACAGCAGAATGGAGGCAGGAGGGGTGGAGACAATAGTGACATGGGATGGAGCACCAGGGTCTAGTTTTCGAGAAAAAGGGGTTAGAATGTCTGATTCAACCCCCTGGTTCACTAACGTCCACCTGCCGCAGAAAAACACAAACCCGTGATCAGCACAGAGAAATAACACGTCTCGACTTCAGCTCTTTTCTCATCTCCTCATCCGTAGCTATGCTACACACACATTTTGTCCTTAAAGGAGAAGTTCACTTCCACAACAAAAATGTACAGATAATTTACTCACCCCCTTGTCATCCAAGATGTTCATGTCTTACTTTCTTCAGTCGTAAAGAAATTATGTTTCTTGAAGAAAACATTTCAGGATTTCTCTCCATATAGTGAACTTCTATGGTGCCTGCAAGTTTGAACTTCCAAAATCCAGTTTAATGCAGCTTCAAAGGACTCTGAACAATCCCAGTCGAGAAAGAAGGGTCTTATCTAGTGAAACAATTGGTTATTTTCTAAAAAAAAAAAAAAAAAAAGAACAATTTATGTACTTTTTTACCTCAAATGCTCGTCTGGTCTAGCTCTGCGATTCACTACAGTTAGAGTATGTCCTAGTATATCCTACATCTCTGTTTTACCTTTTTTTGTAAAGGGTGTTTGACCTTCTTTGCACATTCACTTTGTAAACTGTAGTGATGGGAAGTTTGGATCATTTCACCGACTCTGACCTTTGAGTCTTGTTCAGCAAAATGAACGAATCTTTTTTCGAGTCATTTAGTTCATTCCGTTCATTTTAGCAAAACATAATTAAAGTGTTACTTCCCTAACACATCTAGTGCTTACACAAACGTTGATCACACTAAAACATGAAAACTATAATGCTATAAGGAACAGAAACGATTAATTAATTATTTACCTGGGTCTTATGTCTATGCTTAGCTCACCTCACCTCTTATCTGACTAGTTTTTGGGTTTGAGTCGTTCGTTCATCATGTGACAGCCCCATTCGCTTAGTCCAGTGGTTTTCAATCCTTGTCCTGGGGACCCACTGCTCTGCACATTTTGTATGTCTCCCTTATCTGACACACTCATGGATCTCTCTCCTAACGAGCTGATGATCTGAATCAGGTTTGTTAAATAAAGGAGACACACAAAATGTGCAGAGCTGTGGGTCCCCATGACCAGTATTGAAAACCACTGGCTTAGTCTATGCAGTCTGAGCCGAAAAGAGAATTGATTAGTTCATCTCTTGGGTCCGGGTTTGAGTCATTCTGAGCCGGAAAGAAAATTGATTAGTTTGTCTCTCGTGTTCGAGTCGTTCGTTTATCATGTGACAGCCCCCTAATATGAACGAATGACATGAAATACCCAAACTAACAGTTGAACTAACAAACCTATACTATAGGATGTTGTGCATGTGCGACTGAACGAATCACTCCCGAGACGACTCGTTCTCCCCGAGTCACATAAAAGAATCGTTCAAAATGAACGAATCGTTCAAGAACGACCCATCACTAGAACACTGGGTCGGTACTTCTGCAGCGATGTAGGATGATTTCGAAGTTGGAGGAGAAAATGAGATGGGAATTTTTCGACATACCCTAACGAATACAAGCCGACCCCCCTTTTTCAAGATGAACCTTTTGGAAAATCTTGTGTTTTATTAAGAAAAAAAATATTGCAGATTTTCCCTTATTTAGTTTTTGTTTTGAAAGTATGGTAAATACTGGTAAAATGCACCAACTATCACATAAAAAATACCATCCCATAAAAATAACAGGCAACCCATTTAAATTATATAACAATTAGGGTATCCATCTCATAGTAGCCTAGCCTACCAACATTTCATTAACAGTAGAAGTGAAATCCTATTGTAGTCTTCAAATCTGGGTATATGTCTTTCGTTTTAAAATCACTTACAGAGGAAGGTTCCATCAGGCTAACATGACAGTCACGACTCATGCTGCTGTAAGCTTTTCTTTTCTTTTGTTTTCAATCGCATTGTATTAACACTATCGACTACATTACATTACGTATTTCTTGGCACATTCGTTTTACGCGGATTTGGCGCCACCTATAGTTGTGGGTGTATTATTGACATGTCAAAGTCTAGACTCTGAATATAAGACGAACGACGAGCGTTTTTTCAGATGTATTTCCAAGAAAAAAAAAAACTTGTATTATATTTGGGTCAATATGGTATATTAAACCTGATATTTAGCTTTTTTATCGTGAGTAATGTTTTTCACAGTATTCTTATCCAAGTCCAAATCTGTGCCGCCTGAGCTACTGAGCAAGCTTGTTATGTCCGGAAAGCGAAACATAGGGAGCTGTAATCATAACTGTGTACAAAACGGATTACAAGCGCTCACTGTTTTATCGCCTCTAGTGTTCATTTTTGTTGGAAACTGTAGTGATATGTACTTGGTACACATTTCATATCTTGCGAATAAGTTCCCACAGGCACATTTCTTCATGACACCAGGTATGCAAATACATAAGTTGACAGGCAGGTAAGAACATTTTATGGTCCACAGATGATATAAATGCATATAGAACACTTAATTTATTGATTGCTATCAGGATGTGAAGAGACTTTCTAGAGCATAACAAGAATCAAACCCAGTTCTTTTTGTTTAAAATGTATTAAAAATACCACAAGGCTACATTTATTTGATGAAAATTTCATTCATTTACCTATTTATTTATTTAATTTGGCCAATACAATTATATATAGTAGTTTTCATATTTATTTGATAAAATAATTCTAAATATTGTTTGTAAGTATCTTTTCTTATTATTTTTTGTACAGCGATACATCAAAGCTTTTCCAGTTCCATATCCTATCGCTGTACTTCACAAAATACAACAAAAGCATCTCATATCATATCATCTTCTCGTGACAGAGACAGGAAAGCAAATGCAGATGAGAAAAGGTCAATTTGGTGAGATTGCATCACATTGGTATTGTGTATGAATTGTCCGTCCACACACAGACATGGAGAGTCGATTATCAGATAAAAGCATTTGCCCAAACGCAGGTTCAGGCATGTACAGAAAGAGCGGAGGGAGTGGGAAAGGAAAAAAGAGGAAAAACCAACCACCATAGGATGTTTTCATGCCCAGGAGACATCACAAAATAAAAAAGACGGCTAGTGTGCACCACACCTCACCACGCTTCAACATCATTTGACGTTGACAATGCTCTACTGCTCAACTAAAGTATATCCAAGCTTGACTTATCTAGAGCATGACTGAGACTGATTTTAATCAGGTTATATCTCTGCGCCATATCTTTATTTCAACAGACTAGCTAAGTACTATAGATACAAGTACGCATACTAGCAATTTCTCAGAAAGGAAGTCAGTTGGAGCTTGTGTGACTCCTTAAGGTGGGGTTTTGGAGTTAATGTGTGACAATATGCGTAGGTAATCTATGAAACAGGTGCACAAATGGCTGGAAAGATTGATTAGGTTACCATAGCATTTAAGACACAATCAAACATCTCGAGCGTTACAAGGAAAACAATGTAAGCAGCCATTTGTGGCCGCTTCTGTCTCAATGATTGATTCCTAAGCAAGTCTGTGGCATGTAGAGTTCTGTTTACTCTCGTCTTCTCAGTCTTTCTGTGAGCTGATGTCATCTAAGTGTTAATCGAGCATTGGAAATACCTGACGGAGCAGCCGGATTGGTCACTTGCACTTTTAAACGCACACATATACTGGCACACACCCTGTGAGACCTTTGGACTTATAGAAAGCTGTGAGATTACAGAATACTGAATCAACAATAAGAGAGAAAGAGAGGGAAAGAGAGAGCCACCCTTCTGTGAAGAATTCCTAAACATGTTTTCTGTCTGACTAAGTGAACGGAGGAGTTTGTGTAGTGCCAGTGCAGACGTGTAGGGAATAGGCAATAATTTGTCACACTTTTCTCTCAATAGCACAATAATTTGACTGTACTTTATCAAATTACAGTCAGTATTACATACTATACTGTACATACAGTGGCTCCCACACGTAGTAACTTTTACTTACCTAAAAAAACTGTTTTTGTGATGACTTTTTACCAGCTGTTCTCAAAAGTGATTTCTAGAGGATGTGTCACGTCATTTCTCCTCAAGTTTACACAGGTCTAGTTCATGACATTAACTATGAACATGATCCACTAACATTTGACAGCCTGGGTGTCTAAATCATTTTAAAAGCTAATAAACATCTTTTTAAAGAAATAATTAGCTTGAAAAGTGTTACTGCTGTCTATTTTTCAAATGAATGTCAATTTGTTCGATTTTTTAAAATCTAATTCAATGCTATTTTTTTTTTTACATTTTTAAGTTAAGATGACAATGTTATTTTAGTATTCATCTAAATCAAAAATACAATAAAAATACAGTGAAAATTTGTGCTGTCAAATGATTAATCGCGATTAATCGCATCCAAAATAAAAGTTTTTGTTTACATAATACATGTGTGTGTACTGTGTATATTTATTATGTATAAATAAATACACACGCATACAGTATATATTTAGAAAATATTCACATGTATATACATATAATTTATACTATATAAAAATATAGTTAATACATAAACATAACATATTTTTCTTACATATATACATGCATGTGTGTGTATTTATATATACACATAATAAATATACTTAGTACAAACACATATATTATATAAACAAAAACTTTTATTTTGGATGCGATTAATCATGATTAATTGTTTGACAGCACTATAAATATAATAAATAAAGCCTGCTTTTGCATTTATTTGATCCAAAGTACAGCAAAAACGGTAACATTTTGAAATATTTGTACTATTTAAAATAACTATTTTCTATATATTTTTAAATGTAATTTATTCCTGTGATTTCAAAGATGAATTTTTAGCATCATTACTCGAGTCACATGATCCTTCAGAAAACATTCTGATATTCTGATTTGCTTAATTATTTCTGTGATGAATAGAAGGTTCTGAAGAACAGCATTTATCTGAAATCTTTTGTAGCATTATACGTCTTTATCATCACTTTTGATCAATTTAAAGCATCCTTGCTGAATAAAAGTATTAATTTCTTTTTAATTTCTTATATATATATATATATATATATATATATATATATTATTCCTTCCATTTTTTAGTATTTAGTTAAAGTTAACAATAACAACACTATATGTTACAAGTATTTAAATCATTCACAGAATCCTGGAACCAGAAATACCTCATTTAGATTTACAGCTGTAGGTTTAGTGCTTTACTACAAAACAGGACAAAAACAAACATCACCTTATTAGGACTCGTTGTATTTGGTTGATGATTCCAAACCTCACAAATATGTAAACAACCTCTGAACTATGACCTAGAGATGGCATCCTAGTGCACACTAGCTGTTCACAAACAGACTATCAGTGTGGCAAGGTGCTCCTCTCGGTTGCTTTCTTTGTCTCGTCGAGGCGTGAGTGATTAAGCTTGCGTTAGGAGTCATTATCTGAGTGTTTGCACAGCTCCGTCTGTCCTGAATGGGCCCAGTGGGTAAACACAAACGTAATACAGGATACACTTGCACAAGAGACTCAAGGCCTTTTCATAGTCAAACACACACACACACACACACACACACACACACACACACACACACACACACATCAACACACTCGCCAGTGCCATTCACTCCCCCCCTAAATCTCCTCTGACTAATTTAAACATCCTCATTACGGTTAGATGAGTAACATGTGGCATCTTCCCAGTACTTTTTTAACTAACATAAATTTCCTCGTGTTGATCTGTTAAGCCATTGTTCTCGTATGCCTAACCAGTGTATTCAATTTAGGGTGGAACCATGTCAGGACTTATTAAATGATTAATAATATGAATGACGACACCTGCTACACCAAAACCATAGAAATAATATTTATTAGACTAAGATAGATAGATAGATAGATGGGGCATTTTTTTCCACATAGATGACTGTCAGTGGCCCCTAGTGAAAAAGGGGTTGGGGCCTGAAAGTTGTGGGCGTGTCATTGCGGGTGGAGTATTTTCACTCCACTGAACCTCTACGGAGTGAGTAATTACTGGCTCCGCGGCCAACAGAGGGAACACACGCTCTGCCACACAGAAAAATACGTTCTCAACAAAATAGTGGAGAGTTTGGCTTGGAATTGTGGAGTTTATACATGTTAAAGTGCGTGAGAGGACTTCAACGGACTGCTGGGAAACACACTGAAGGAAATGGCAGGAAGCACCTGAAACCTGTTGCTCTGAGCATTAATGCGAAAGGTGATTTTAATTTTTTTAATATTCACCTTAATCATACTTTTAAAAAGGAATTTATTTTTGGACGTCAGATTTATTTTTCATATTTTCCTCCTCGATTTTGTCGGCGTCTTTTTTGTTCTTTTTTTTTTTTGTGAATCCGCCGGATTGCATTCATCGGATGCATTCACCTGCCATGTGGAATTTAAAGCAGACCAGAAAGGAAACCGACGCTTAAAATGTTACTTTGTTACAAAGTATCTGCGGGAAATGAACTTTCGACCTTACCACGGTTCACTCGGTGAATGATTGACCATTTAGTCCACGGATACGCGTGCTTTTCCATGGTACGTTCTGACGCTCAATACTGTTTATGATTTTCTGTAGAATTATTAAGCTGTTGTTTGATTTAATAGTAGTTGTTCTCTTACTCTTTCAGCCCGTGTTTAGGATCATGGTCTATATGAAATGCACTCACACAGTTGGAAGAAAGTGTGCTTGGGATCTGGAATGAAACTTCACTGTGATTTACAACCTTGTGGACTGTGGACATGCTGCTGGAGCAATTAAGGTTTCCTTTTGGGATTTCTTCTTTCCGAAACGCAGCAATAAATTAAAAAAAGAAAGAAAGGAAGGAAGGGGGAAAAAACCTGAGCTGAGAAAATACTCAAGAATCAAAATTCATCGTTTTTCAGTATGAGGAAACCTGCGGATAAGCATCATTTCACTATGGAGACCTCAGGGATGCACCTGGTCAGATTTTGGCTGCGCATTCTGCTGCTGTTGCAACTGTCTCGGCTCGGCGAAGCCGCCTCTAAGGATATAGTGTGCGAGCCAATCACCGTACCGATGTGCAAAGGAATCGGATACAATCACACCTACATGCCCAACCAGTTCAATCACGACACCCAGGATGAAGTCGGCTTGGAAGTGCACCAGTTTTGGCCACTTGTCCGGATCCATTGCTCCCCGGACTTGCTTTTTTTCCTGTGCAGTATGTACACCCCCATCTGTCTCCAGGACTACAAAAAACCTCTGCCGCCTTGCAGGTCCGTGTGTGAGAGGGCTAAGCGAGGTTGCTCCCCCCTCATGATCCAGTATGGGTTCGAGTGGCCGGAGCGGATGAGTTGCGAGCAGCTGCCCATGCTGGGCGACACAGATCGGCTTTGCATGGACAGGAACAGCAGTGAAACCACGACTTTATCACCTCCTTTCCCCAAACCCACTCCTAAGGGAACGCCTCGACATCGAGCCACTGCGAAATCCGCTCCGCCGCAAAAGTGTGACCGCGAGTGCCACTGTCGAAGCCCCCTAGTGTCAATTAAACAGGATGCACATCCTCTCCATAACCGGGTACAGACTGGCTCTCTACCCAACTGTGCCATGCCTTGCCACCAGCCCTACTTTTCCCTGGATGAGCGTGCCTTCACAACCTTCTGGATCGGCCTGTGGTCGGTGCTGTGCTTCGTCTCGACACTCACCACCGTGGCTACTTTCCTCATCGACATGGAGCGTTTCAAATATCCAGAGCGCCCGATTATCTTTCTGGCTGCTTGCTATCTGTTTGTGTCGCTGGGGTACATTGTGCGACTACTTGCGGGCCATGAGCGGGTAGCTTGCGAGGGCTCCGGGAACCAACAGCACATCCTCTACGACACCACGGGTCCTGCCCTTTGCACGCTAGTTTTCCTGCTCATATACTTTTTTGGAATGGCCAGCTCCATCTGGTGGGTGGTGCTCTCCTTCACCTGGTTCCTGGCAGCGGGAATGAAATGGGGGAACGAGGCCATCGCAGGTTACTCCCAGTACTTCCACCTTGCAGCTTGGCTCGTCCCTAGCGTCAAGTCCATCGCTGTCCTGGCTTTGAGTTCGGTGGATGGAGACCCCGTGGCTGGGATCTGCTATGTCGGCAACCAGAGTTTGGAGAGCCTACGTGGCTTCGTATTGGCACCGCTTGTTGTCTACCTCTTCACCGGCTCCCTCTTCCTTCTGGCCGGATTTGTTTCGCTCTTTCGGATCCGTAGTGTTATTAAACAGGGCGGCACCAAGACGGACAAGCTAGAGAAGTTAATGATCCGGATTGGGCTTTTCACCGTCCTGTACACTGTGCCCGCAACTATTGTGGTGGCGTGCCTGGTGTACGAGCAACATTACAGGCCAGGTTGGGAGCGGGCACTGGCCTGTTCTTGCCCGTCCGAGCGCCAGCGGCTCAGCATGGGCCCAGACTATGCTGTCTTCATGCTGAAGTACTTCATGTGTCTTGTAGTAGGCATTACCTCAGGTGTTTGGATCTGGTCTGGGAAGACTCTAGAGTCCTGGAGATGCTTTGTGGCACGGTACCTCCCCTGTAGGACCCGGAAGCCACCTGTATCCGGCTCGTCCATGTACAGCGAGGCTAGTACTGCTCTCACAGCCCGAGCTGGAACAGCACCCACTGGGACGTATCACAAATCAGCACCGTCATCACATGTCTGAACATTGGCCAGAAAGCCCTGGTCCTTATAAACCCTACAGCTGTCAAACAAGTGACGCATGAAGTGTGCAGGTCATGACTCTGAATGAGCAGGTGTTCATTTGACTGGACTTGATGGATTATGAAGGATTTTTACAGACTATTGATTTTGAACATGTTGATACTTTGTGAGGAAAAGATGATGACTACTTTACAAGTGTTGCAACATTGTAGCCATCTGATGTTTTTTTAGATCGTGAATGATTAAAAAAAAAATCTGAGAAGGTTAATACTTGATATGAGTCAAGACAAATGGAGGGGTTTGTGGAGAGATTTTATTTATTTGTGTGTTCTTGTAAATATGCTATTCATGAACTTATGTGATATCTCGGATAACAGTCGCTCTACTGTGTTTGTGACTTTATCAGCATTTTACAGGATCTCCGTAGGATTATTTTGAATTCCATCTCCAGGCTACTAATTTACAAACGGACATAGGACGTACTGTAAATAGGTGGTTTCATGCATCCTCTGTAACCAAGAACATTTCTTCAGCTTATGTTGAGCAAGTTGAGGTCTAGTGAAGAAGCAGTTCACATTCACTTGAAGTTGTTGCAGGCAGTTCTGCACAAGTTAATGCTCACCGAATGTTCTTCAGTATCCCTCCACTGCCACTTATCAGAGCTATCTCTCCACTGATAATAGATTGTTGGTTAGCATCTATTGGGCAGATAGGGTGTGTATGTACCATGTATAGAGTTGTTTGAAGAGTCTGTAGGTCTATAGTGTGAGCTTGACTTCCCTCTTGTGGTCGATGGTTCAACTCTCATGAGGTTCAGGTGTTAACCAGCAGCCTTGATTTGTGGAGCAGAACTTGCTTTAGGAAGGCCAAATATTAATTGCTTTTAAAACATCATTTCTTTTGGTCTGTTCATTTCCTTGTCAAGCCTCATCATCCAGTCTTTGGTTATTTTATGTCATTTCACCTTGTGTTTTGAATCCAAAATCCAGTGTTGGGTATGCACTTTTAGCAGACAGAATCTGTAAACGTTGTTTTTGTAGATCTCTGTGAAATCTTTCAGTGGAGCATTAAGGTGTAAATGTAAGCATCGTTTGGCTTCTTTTTACTGTCCAAGCTGTTGTAGAAATAATTTTCCTGTGTAGTCTTCAAAATGCCTCACAATTTTGCTGTATGTCTGGTTGTGTGTACATACTTGTTTGGCTCGATTCATATGTAAATCTTGTAGAAGACATGTCCTTTTAAGAGTCCAGACTGCAACTCTGTACATATGTTTTGTAAAAGATGAAATACAGTGCTACGATTTTAAAGAGATTCTTAGATATTTATGAAGTGTCTTTTACATGTTCTTTTGTTTCTCTTATTGGTAGAGAATAAAAGTGAGGAGCAATTTGTGAACTTGCAAGTCAAACGTTTGGTCCATCATTTATTGTGCTTTTATTTTTACTGCTGTTTTGGAGGAGAAAAAATCCAAAAACAATGTTTAATTTTTTTTTTTAGTATGTTTTGTTAGTAGAATGCTATCAATTTCAGATTTTGAAATTGACAGGCACTAAAACCTTCACTTTATTCATATTTTACATGGTTTGAAACAAATAAGTTTCTAACAAAATTAAGTAGCCCTTATTGTGAAAGAAAGAGAGCTGCAAATGTTAAAATCCCTGGATAGATTTTTCAGTGTAATGGAACAGAAACACAAACCACACTTTTGACAGTTTGGTGTGACCTTGTAAAACATTTTTCAAACATAAATTCAGACGTGTTACATGATTAGTGTTTATTTAAAATACTCCATCTGCAAATAATTTCAATTAAAAACTGACAGTTCACAGCTAGTAGCCTACATAGTAAGCAAAAAACAAACAAAAGAAACCATCCAGTCTGTTTTTGTCTCTATGTTGTTCTGCATCGGTTGGGTAAGGTGTAGGATCTTTCGGTCGGTGTAACGTTGCAGCCAAAGGCGGGAGCAAAGAACGAGTTTTGTCCGTTGAGCGGCCACTGTTCAGAGAAAAAAAGAACTCTAAGAAAGAACAGCATTGGATCTGCGGATGCCCACTAGGTTGTCTGCGCTGAACGATCTTCTCATGGCCACTCTGCTCAGGTCCTTGTACTTGTCCTCACATAGTCTTGAGATTGCCTTTGAAACAAAGAACACATTTTTGTAATCAGATTGGCCCACTGTAGACGTATGACTATACATTTAATTTTTTTTTCTTTTTTTAGGTCGGCTGCCCACCTCTAATTTCTGTGCTCGTTCGTTGCTCAATGGCTCCAAAGGAAAGCTCAGGTTGTTGTCGTCTGCTAAAGAGCGCAGGTCAAAGTAATACTTGGCGTATACGCTGGCCGGGACGTTAATGTTAAACTGTAGCAGCTCCAGGAAATGTCTTTCCATCTCATTCCTAAAAAAAACAAATGGAAGATTTAATAAGTCAAGAGAGTATTTTCTGAGTTAAAAACTCAACTCTTTTTTAACTCTTCTGATTAAGCAACTGTTAATCAGTTTAAATAGAGTTTAAAATTTTAAACAATTTTAAACAACATTTCCGATTCTTTTAACACTACTATTTAAAAGTTAGTAATTAGTAAGATTTTTCAATGTTAAGGCTGTTTATTAAGACTATTATTTGAATAAAAAATAAATAAAAATACAGTACTATTCCATAATATTAATATAATTTAAAATAATGGTTTTTTACATTTAATTTTTTTTTGTAATTTATTTTTGTAATGGCAAAATAAATAAGCATTACTACTTGATCATTCAGAAAGTATTCTAATATGCTGATTTGCTGCTAAAAAAAAATCTTATCAAATTTGAAAACTTTTGTGCTACTTACATTTTTGAGGAAACAGGTTTTTTAATAGAAAGTCAGTAGAAAGTTCAAAATAACATTTTGAAATGTTTTACTAACATTTTTGTAAAAATGTACCGTCACTTTACATCCTTTCTGAATAAAAGCATTTGTTCCTTAAAAAAATACATACACACACACTACCAGTCAAAAGTTTTTGAACAGTCTCTTCTGTTCACCAAGAGTGCATTTGTTTGATCCAAAGTACAGCAAAAACAGTACAATTTTGAAACGTTTTTACTATTTAAAAAAAAATTCTTCAGTGTCACTTGATCCTTCAGAATCATTTTAATATTTGCTGTTCAAGAAACATTTATTATCAATATTTAAAACAGCCGAGTACATTTTTTTCCAGCATTCTTTGATGATTAGAAAGACCAGCATTTATCTGAAATAAAAAGCTTTTGTAATATTATAGAAACAGAATTTGAGAAAGAAATGATAGAAATTAATACTTTTATTTAGCAAGAATGCTTTAAATTGATCAAAATTGCTGATAAAGACATTGGATAGTGTTACAAAAGATTTCTATTTCAGATAAATGCTGTTCTTCTGAACGTTTTATTCATTAAAGAAAGATGAAAACAATTTTTTATAAATTCTACCCAGCTGTTTTCAACATAAAATGTTTTTGAGCAGCAAATCAGAATATTAGAATGATTTCTGAAAGATCACAAGACTGGAGTAATGATGCAAACAATTCAGCTTTGAAATCACAGGAATAAATTACATTTTTAAATATATTCAAATAGAAAACTAAAAATATTTAACAATATAACTTTTTGCTGTGCTTTGGACCAAATAATGCAGGATTGGTGATCAAAAGAGACTTCTTTAAGAAAACATAAAAAAAATCTTTTGACTGGTAGTATATACAAACAAAATCCATTCTGAGTTAAAGTATTGCTTCCTGTAAAAAAAAAAAAAATAAAAATAAAATAATATATTTATTTTATTTTATTTTTTATACTATATACATATAAGTAATATTTTTTTTTACAATATACACGTATCTTTTACACTCCTAAACCATCACAGATTCTTTGCTGTGTCTGAGAGCAGGTACGGTGACTGTCAACGTGAAGACAGTGACCTGACTGTTTTGGGAAGAGCAGACATTAGGTTGAGGTTGGTATGGGTGGTGTGGGGAGAGGGGGGAGGGGGGTGCTTCAGTCGCTAGGGGCAACAAATGGAGTGGGCGAGAGCCTGGACCATTGTAGAGGAGTCTGAGAGCACTTGAAGCCCGCCAGCCCAGAGGCTCACAAAGACTGCTTCAATGAAAGGGATGAAAATAGAGCGAAGGGGCAGAGAGGAAAGAAGAGGGACATGGCCTTTAACATACACAATCAGGTAGAACAGCACAACAACAGACACGTACACACACAAACCCTGTCTGTGTCATTTATATGGATATTGAGACATGAGAACAAACAAAAAAAACAAGGTTTTGAAGTGTGTCGCTTCATTTTTTTTGAAAATCTTGCATGCAAGGGATATAGGAAGTTGGGAGAAATGTAGGAGTTGGAGACTGGAATGAGTTGGCAGAGGAGTGAAGTGACACACGGTACTGTGTGCTTATTGCAGCATGTTTTGGATTTTAGATGGCGTGTTGATGTATTACATCAAGACGTTGTTCTAGATTATTTTGACCGTACAAATGAGCTGTAATGTTTCAGCAGAACAGACAGTGACTTCGATCTCACTCACATGTCCTCAACAGTGATGTCTTTGAGGATCTGACAGTAGTCGACGTTCCACACGGCCTGATCGTCCCAGACTTTCGAGGCCAGTAGGATGGCTCCCAGAACAATCCTCTTCCAGTTAGATGGGCAAATGTCCAGCTCAGCATACGTCAACAGCCTCTCCAAGTATACCTGCCAAAAACAGTGGACGCGTATGTTGTCAAAAGATGCTTCTTATAAAGGCAACTTGAGATAAAGCATATGTATCATTGTGTGCAAATTAGGTCTCAATTAGACTGTCAGTCCCTAATTTGCAATACAGATGTTGGCTTATGACATGACAACATGTTGCTGTCGTGCTGCATTACATTTCATCAGTAGAAATGTAGGAAGTAGTAGAAAGTTGCAAGCTGGAATGTGCAATTTCATTCTGTGCTGCCGTCTCCATTGGTCTCAAAACTCAAAGAGGTGCGTATACAAGCAGTATACTGCCTTTTTCTGCTTGACTTGCAGTTCGCAACAACACAAGCTTGTTTCTGCAACAACATTCATTATGTTTTTTCATAAAATGTGGCGTAAAAACGTGAAAAAGCTACGCTAAATCCAGGAATCCAATTTGAATATGATTCCTAACCACATATGAATGTAGCTCGAAATGGATTCACACTACCTAAATATGATCAGATTTCAATCAAATTGGTATTTAACTAAATAAATAGGATTTCATGTAGTTTGTGGCCGTTCAAACTACCTAAATATGATTGGATTTAAATCGGATTTGTGTATATATATATATAAAAAACATATTTCATGTGGCTCGTTGCCATTCAGACTGCCTAAATATGATCAGATTTAAATAGGATTTGTATAAAAAAAAAAAAAAATCAGATTTCATGTAGTTCGTTGCCATTCATACTGCCTAAATATAATCAGATTTAAATAGGATTTATAAAAATAAAAAAAAATTCAGATTTCATGTAGTTCGTTGCCATTCAGACTGCCTAAATATGATCAGATTTAAATAGGATTTGTATTTAAAAAAAAAAAAAAAAAAAAAAAAAAATCAATTTCATGTATTTCGTTGCCATTCAGACTGCCTAAATATAATCAGATTTAAATAGGATTTGTATAAAAAAAAAAAAAAATCTGATTTCATGTGGTTCGGTGCCATTCAGACTGCCTAAATATGATTTGCACAAAAATTGGATTTCATGTAGTTTGTAAAACAGTATTTTAAAAAAATGATTTGATGCTGTTAGCTGCCATTTAGACTATCTAAATATGATTGGATTTCAATCGAATTTGCAAAAAAAAAAAAAAAAATCGAATTTGGGCTGACAGTCTGAACGAGGCTTTAGAATTAAAACATTGAAAACTCTTTATAATAACATTTAGTTCATTAACATCAATTAAAGCTTTACTTATGAAATAACATAATACTTTTACAGCATTTATTAAATTCAGGAAGAAAGAAAAGGATGAATTTGTCTCTGTGATGTTATTATTGGTTCATTTCTACACACATAACAGTTCAAAAGTTTATGGTAGGTAACATTTCTTTCTTCTTGTTTTTGATAGTCTGATTTGCTCACTAAAAAATTATAATAAAATTGTAATTTTTCAGCGTCACATGATCTTTCAGAAATCATTCTAATAGACTGATTTGGTGCTAAAGTAACATTTATTTCAATATTTTGGGGGGTTCTTTAATGAATAGAAAGTTCAAAAGAACAGCATTTATTTTAAATAAAAATGCTTTGTACCATTGTTTTTTTTTATCTTTTTTTCGTAACACTGTTTTGAACTTGATGTGTCCTTATTGAATAGCAGTATTCATTAAGAATATTTTTTTAATATATATATATATATATATATAATATCTTATATCATGTTGTATAAATTATCATTAGTTCACATAGTATAAATAACTCTGAATCAACCATAAACAATAGTATATTTAGAAATTAACATTAACCTTTATTAATTAATGCTGTAAAAACAGTTGTTCGTTGTTTGTTCATGATACCTAATACATTAACTAATGATAACCATTAGTCTGTATTGTATAATGTTTTATCAAAATATCTGATTGTAAATAATCAGAAGTGACTAAACATGCTGACTGGTTGTGGACAACACTGGTTAAACAAACACATGATGATCTATTTCCTGGTGTTCTCCTGTCCTCTAGTGGACATCAGGAAAATGTGCCTAAGCACCTCCATCAAAAACCAAAGCCCCTGCTTGAGTTAGACTCAAGTTAGATCTTTTTCTCACTATACAGAATAAGCTGAAATTGGACTAGACCAGTAAGAAAGGCTGCTTTTCTCTTACCAGAGTGACGATCGCACACTCGGCTGTGAGCTGTGCTGCACTGAACAGTGTCCGGACGAATCGATAGATGAGTTTGTGTTCGGGGTCTGTACGGGAGTAATCATCAGGAACCTGCTCCCTCTGCAAAGGTAGCATTTATACACATCATCATATGCCAATATGTTCAAAAATTTCACCTCAGATTCAAGCCTAAATGTGTTTTATGGTTTATTTAATATAAGTGTAATGTTCATCAGTTACTTCTGATGACTAAAATGGCAGGATGCTGCCAAGAAACTTTCTATACTATAGTTTACTATACTTACTATAGTTCAGAAAATGGTAATAAAATACGACAAGAACTTTGAGATAAACTGTCAGAACAAATTTATCTTGATAATGTCAGATAACTGTGACAGAAAGGTATGCAATGGATACTTCAACCAAAAATTCAGACAACTGTTAGTACGACAATATTCACACAACGATTAATATTTTGTTGACCAATTACTAAGCAATGCTTCATTTTGTTCAGTCTGTGGTGTAAAAAGGTTGCATCGGCAATTAAAGAAAAAAAGCTGTGGTTAGGCCAAAGTGTCTGAATAATTTTGGTCCCAAATTTTGATCAATTTTACTGGTAGACCACTGTAAGAAGAATTTTTGGGTATAATATATCACAGTATACTTTATTTTGTTTTTTATTTTTATTTTTGTGAGTATCCTCACTTATATAAATGAAATAGTGTCCTGCACACTTTTGACTTTGTATGTGACCCTGGACCACAAAACCAATCTTTATGTAGCACAGGTATATTTGTAGCAATAGCCAAAAATACATTGTATGGGTCAAAATTATACATTTTCTTCTTTTATGCCAAAAATCATTAAGATATTAAGTAAAGATCATGTTCCATGAAGATATTTTGTAAATTTCCTACTGTAAAAATGTCAAAACTTAATTTTTGATTTGTCATATGCATTGGTAAGACCTTCATTTGGACAACTTTAAAGGTGGTTTTCTCAATATTTTTTTTCAATAGACTTTTTTGCATCCTCAGATTTCAGACAGTTGTATCTCAGCCAAATATTGTCATATCCCAATGTAAACAATACATTGATGGAAAGCTTATTTATTCAGCTTTCAGGTGTTATATAAAACTCAATTTAGAAAAATGTACACATATGACTGGTTTTGTGGTCCATGGTCACATATGGGATAAGAGTAATGAAAAATTACTTCTTATAAAAGTGTATGTTATATATCAAGTCCTAAATATCAAATGCATTTCTAAAAACCCATTTCAAATTAATTTTAAATAGGGTTGCAAAATTCCGGGAATTTTCAAGGCTGGAAACTTTCCATGGGAATTAACGGGAATATATGGAAATATATGGGAATAAACTGGGAATTTGCTAAATGACAAGTTATACTATAACAGGGTACTTAAATGTAAATACAAAAAATATCTTGCTGCATAATTTTGATTAAAACAACCAGATGTCATGTAATTTTCAGTTAAATTTCTACCCTGCATATTCCTCAGATCACATGCACACAGCACTGCAGGGCCATTGAGGCTTCACCTTCACATGCACTGTGCATTCCTCCATGCACCAATATCATTTCTTAAATCCTGCACAAAAAATAATTTGAAAAATGTCCACCTTGCTGAATAGTCATGTAAATTAAACATTTGTGTAAAAATTTTGTGTGCTATGTTTTTTATTGCACACCAAAATGTGCCATTGTATAAACAAATACACTGACTGAGCAAATATTTAGGTGAGATAATTAAAAAAAAAAAGCTATCTAAGAAAACCCCATCCCCCACACACAATAAGGGGAAATTCCCCCCAATTCTTCAGACTCTGAATATCACAAGAATATTAAAGCCACATTTCTGCATCTGAACCAAGAAGACATCAATTCAAGTAAGTTTTAATATAATTTGGGTAAATATATTTGATGTATAGTATTAAAGTTCTACTAGAAATAAAATGAAAGCTAGTTAGCAGTATTTCACTGAGAATTTGAGGCTAGATAACATGTGCTCTAGCTCAAGCTGTGATGATTTTCTTCTACCTTTGCTAGCCACTTTTCTGTTATACAGAAATGCAGTACAAGTAAAATTTTGGACACATTAGTAGTATTTATAATTTTTGAAGTCCCCTATGCTCATCAAACCTGCATTTATTTGGTCAAAAACAGATCAAAACAGTAATATTGTGAAATATTATTACAATTTGAAATAATTGTTTTCTGTTTTAATATACTTTAAAATAAAATATAGTTCTGTGATGCAAAACTGCAAAATTAATGATGAAAAATTGTCATCAGCCATCATTCAGTGTCTGATCCTAACTAATCCTAACTAACAATAAGTCACTATATTAAAATTATCATGCAACTCTAAAAACATACAGAAATAAATGTGAAAGTATATTAAAGTATATTAAAAGAGACTATGACTATTTTAAATTGTAATTATATTGCACAATATTAAACAATGCATTTTTTTATTAAAATTATATATATATATATATATATATATATAAAAATGCAGGAAAAAATGCAGGCTTGAATGATGAGCATAAGGGACTCCTTTCAAAAACACAGAAAATTGTAGGTTATAGTTTGTTTTAGTTTTGCTGTTATATTTTTTGTTTAGCATGCTGACTGAGAAATATTTATTCATCTATCCCATTTCTATTCATTTGTGTTGATTGTAAAATATTTATTAAAATGTATATATCTGTGCATTGCATAAGTGTTTTTACAATCGTTTTTCTAATCTTATTCTACAGAACAATGCCACGTACACCAATAATTCAAAATTAATTCCCATAAATTCCCATAAATTCCTGGAAAGTTTCTGACTCAGAATATTTCCAAAATTCCCAAGACAAAGTTCCCATGGAAATTTTCCGCCCCTTTGCAACCCTAATTTTAAACCACATGTGAATCATATCAAATGTACAAATCAGATTGCATAACATTTTTGCCGCTCAGACTAAACAGCTAAACGGATTTGATGCACACAAAAAATAGATACTGCAGCCTGTCTGACCAAATAGTGAATGTTACAAAGAAAATAGTGTTAACTTACAGATAAGGGGTGCATTTTTTCATCAAAGATGTCCAATGACCTATCGGAGTCCCTGAAATAGATTAATAAACATGTTCAAATTACAGAACACTTTTAATATGCAAAATCTTTTCATAATGTATAGGTCAAATGATGTTTGTGGAAATGAAACATACCTGTTTTTAATGTGATAATATATTGCTAATGTGACACTGGAAACAGAGAACAGAAAGATGATCAATATACAAAAGAAAGTTAAATAAAACACACACACAAATAAACAACAACAAACAGCACTTTACCTTTTAATTTTGCTAACTGTGCATTCAATGTTATTTATTCATTATGTAGCTCATTAATGTCTACATTTTATTTTATAAAACAGTTCTTTTTGGTTCTCAAATCTGATTGGCCTAGAGGTGTGCGATATTGTAATGATATTGCAACTCTGTTTGCGGTATTTCTCACAGCGAGTATTATAGCAGATGCCTAACCCCAAATCCACTATAATTTTGTAAGTAATACTGTTTGTGTGTCACAGAATGTAGTTTTAAGAGTTTTTTTTTTTTTTTAGACAAGATTGTACTTGTTTAGATTTCAAATAAGCGGTTTGTTAATAAAGATAACGTCTATATGAAAATTCGCTTCAATGTTTTCGGAGATGTGAGCTATAGGTCACCAGCGGGCATTCAGCGCTCATGAACCCGCCAAGAGCAGGCTCACCTCGGCCAGATCTTTTGGAATTTGTCACTGGCTCTGATGTCTCTATAGTGTGTAAACATGAGATATAATTTGTCAGTCTTTGGCAGTCTTCGGGTCACATTAATCTATTATTTGTTCCAGAGTAAATAGTTGGCAAATGGGCTCAGCTGTTAAACTGTCAACTTGACATTTGAATCCATGGCGGAAGAAAGTAGTTTCCACAAAAGAGGGTTTATAAAGACACTATGTTGTTGTTTCTTATGCATTTACACACTTGTGCCATCAAACTGTTGTATAAAAGCAATATCACACTCATAGCCATGCAATATGGCTGTATATCGGTACCCTATTACCACTTACAGCTGTGCCAATACACAGACAAATCGTGCAGCTACTTATGTGATATTGCTAATAGAAACAATAATGTAGAAATAGTTCCAAAAACAACATGCAATAAACCTGTGAACGGTCACTGACCATTTGATTGTGCTTTTCAGGTTGGGTTGACTAACGGTACTATCATCAATGAATATCGTAGAGCAGGAGCTGTACTTCTTCGAAAGCAGACCAGGTGAGACCTTCAGAAAGGACAAACATTTAATAGATTTGCCGAAAGACGTTCCAAACATATAACCAAGCACAAACTCTATAACATATTCACTCACGTGGTTTATGTGATTGCTTTTCCTCCTGTCCCGTACTGAAAAACAGAAAGGCAGGGGATTTGCTGTTAAACATTTCATTATCAAATATTGACAAGCTGTGCCAGTGGCCATTTAACAAAGTGACTTTCCAGCTATTAAGTATGGGTCAGAAAACTAATAGTTAATATGCAGCTGCTAACAAGGAAGTAAAATGAAATGATTAACTCATTAGTTTCTGTAAACACTCACCATCTGTCTGTGACTTGCTAAGGAAGATCGTGCTGGCACGGGCATGATCTGATGGGTTGGACTCTAAAGCCAAATCTGGAAGACAGATAATCAATCAATCAATCAAATCAATCGACAACATGCAGGCACAATTACAAACAATAGCCAAATAAACCTATTTAAGAATGTGTGGTATGTACTTAAAGGGAAAGTTCACCCAAAAAATTCTGTCATTAATTACTCACCCTCATGTCGTTCCAAAACCTTTGTTCATCTTCGGAACACAAATTAAGAAATTTTTGATGAAATCCGAGGGATTTCTGACCCTGCATAGACAGCAATGGTGCATGTGATATCAGTGGTTCAACCATAATTTTACAAGGCTAAGAGAACACTTTTTATGTGCAAAGAAAACTCAGACTTCATCAAAAAAATATCTTAATGTGTGTTCCAAAGATGAATGAAGGTTTGCAACAACATGAGGGTGAGTAATTCATAAAAGAATTTTCATTTTTGGGTGAAACAATATTGAAGAACAACATTATTAACAGAAATCTTTTTAAATATCTGTCACTTTAATGCATCCTTGCTGAATAAAAGTATTAATTTCTTTCATAAGTAAAACATAAATATACTACTGACCCCAAACTTTTGAAGAGTACTTCAGTATAGCACAACATTACAAATTTTTCTGTTCATTATTTTTGTCCTTATTATATTCTATCCATGTTATTATATTTTATATGAATAAAATACGTCGCCAGATTTTAATTGAAAGGATTATTGCCACTTTCTTTCCACACCAGTGCATTTTGCAAACTCACAAACATCAGTGCATATTTAACAAATGTCTTTTTTGACTGAATGACTGAAACATAATTTTTACTTAGTTGAAAACACAATTGAAATCGCATTCGGTTTAGTTTTTCGCATTTAAAATCGTATTCCTGTGGGTGAAGGGGTCGGTTCTTCAGATCATTGCACGGTGGGGGGCTTCCTCCTTGCTCATCTTTCGCATGGTCATTTTTGATTATTATTTTTCAAGCTTTTTATTTTAACATTTTTTTTTTTTTTTTAAATGCAATGTTCAATTGATGCCAAATGCCAAAATTTTTCTGTCGTGTAGTCTACTATTGTTTTCCGTGTCGACTAGTAGAAGCTGTACCGTCCCTAATAAATATTCATCTTTAAACTAAGAAAACTCCCTACAAGGAAGATAAGGTGGTTCTACTCTGAGCGCTCAAACTCACTGGCAGGGGCATGCTGCTACCCGCTCTGGCCACAGGAGTGAGAGAAGTGGGGGCACAATAAGCTTATTGTATATAGGCACTGCAATAGAACAACGCAACCTCACACCCTGAGCCCGCCTACACAGAAGTGCCACAGAAGCCATGCCAACGGATCAAAACAAACCTTACTACACATTACAGCATCAACAAAGTGTACAGCCATCAACTGTAAAAATATTCTACCTAAAGTGCAGTCCATAACATTAGGATGGAGGATTCTGCCCAGGACACTTCAAGGAAAGAAGTCTGCATCAGACAATGAAGAGACATTCTTCTTGAATTAAATAAAGACAGGGTCAAAAGATTTGTGCCAGTGCTGCTAAGTTGTACAGTAAACACACTCCAAGGAGATGTTTGGACAGCTGCAACCATGTCATGGGAGCTACAAATCTGGCAGGAAGTGTATTGCAGGTGCAGGGCAGAAGAATTCCTGAGGAAGTTCAGGGTACCCAGCTTTGGGTGATTTTACTCTACAGTCTATGACCCTAAATGTACTTTCACAATGGGTCACAAGGCAAATCATAATGCATGTAGCATTAACAGCATTACCACAAATTGCCCACAAGTAGGCATTAGCATAATTATTTCTTCTGCTTCTAACTTTTCTCTTGTCAGTCAACAACTATGTGCAACAGAACAGAACAGAACAGAACAGAACAGAACAGTAGTTAATCGGGCTGTGTTTTGACATATTTCACGATTTGATTCTGATGCACAAGCTTGCCATTCAATTCAATATAGATTGTTTTGGACATAGGCATAGTACATGCCAAATTAACTCACGGGAAAAAAAAAAAATCTCTCAAATGATGCTGTAAAATATAAATGAGAGTCAGTTAGTTCCACATCATATAATATTAAAGGTTAAAATTCATCGATTTGTATACAAAGCACTTAAATTTCACTCACTGAAGTTTTTATAATAATACACTATCAATTACATAGTTATATTTCTACTCCAATTCATTTTTTTTAAAATATAAATATTTAAATGGTGGCTGTTATAAAAGCTTGAAAGATTTATGTAAACATAAATTGAACACTGAGGAACAGTAAAAATGATGTTATACAAAAATGATAACGAATGTTATATGGTTCATATAAGTTAGCAAAATGCTCCTCTCTAGTGTTTATTTAACTAGCTGACTAACTAGTTTATTGTAACCGAATGTATTTTCTAAGGTAAATCACATTACGTGACATTGTTTACAAGCTGTTATACTGAGCTCTTTTTGCTGTCTGTAAGTTGTACTCTTTCATTTAACATTTTCAGATTTATTAATGTTTATTTTGTGCTGAAACTGGTATTAAAGCTGAGGAGACGATCCGTTCACAAAGGCGCCAAAAGACAGTTATTGTTTAAATATAGTAATAAAATGGACCGAATTTGAATTCGGAGACTTTGTTTCACTTCAAAAGTAAATAAGCTCAACCCTTTTCCGATTTATTGGAACTGAGGTGCGCTACAATATTTCATTCATTAAATGAAAACAGGCAAGACTAATTGATTCTTGGGATTTAGAAATTTATATTGTTTTGTAAAAATGTGAATCGATTAAAATCAAATGTTTTTACCCAGCCCTAGTAGTTACAGTAATAGTTACATTTTCAAGTTTATAATTTATCAATGAAAGTTTATAGCTAGTTACATGAATAACATATTGATTCTGTTTAATGGAAAGATATTTACTGGTCACTCAAATACCTTATTCTTACTGTATTTCACCTTTATGTTGAAATATGGTCACTGCAAAGTGCAGGTAATTTCTAATGGACTAAATTCAGGTATATCCAAACATGTACTCTAATAAATGAAAGCCTTAGAGCCTGCCAGTACCAGTCTTGATATCTTTCCTAGCTGAGGATATGAATGGCATGGCAAAGTGAGAATGACAAGTCCAAATTAGTTGGGCTAAAGACTTATTTCTCAACCAATTTCTTGGAGCTGAGGCTCAGATTCTTTCTCCTGAGAGATCAATGGACACGGGTGAGAGAGAACGCTGACCAATAGGGAGGTGCAGGAACGCCTGGTGACAAGGCAGCTTTAGTTCTAGGGTGGCAAATAACAGCCAATTATATGTTCGCTAACTCAGTGATAAAACGCAAAGCTAATCTCACACTGCTAGCAAATACAAATGCGTGTTTTCTTAGTGGATCACGTATAAAGACTACATCAAAATCTTTAGGTTGTGTGTTATAGTAATTTTACTCCACCTCACTTTGTGCATAACAACACTCCTTAACTGTGGTAAAAGCCCTATAATGACCTCCCGTGAATTACAGCTTTAAAGGATTAGTTCAATAAAGACTACCATTTCTGTCATCATTTACTCAGTCTCATGTTGCTCCAAACCTGCGTGACTTCTGTGGAAATACAGAAAGACCAGTCGCTCTGTTTGTTTTGTGTTATTGTTTTTTTATGAACTATCCCTTTACACATTAGGGTGACCATGCATGCCATTTTGTCTAAAATATTGAGGTTTTGGCTTTGTTTTCCTGTTTTCATACTTGCTGAAGGTAATGATCCAAAAGTAGTTTGACCAGTAACATGCAGGCATTGTACATAATTGACTGATTGTGGCACGTGGGAAGGTGAGATCTACAGAGAACAGTCAAAAGCCCTGTTCAGACTGTCAGCCCAAATCCAATTTGTGCATATCTGGATGGAATCTGATTTGAATAACTGACTGTCCACACTGTGTAACACAACTGTTCACATCTGCTCTGCTCACTATACCTCTCACGGTACTTGCATGTCATACGATCGATCTGTGCAACACAAACAGTCAAAACCTTGTAATTTAATGCAATATAGAAATTTTGGCCAGGACGATTCCCTGGAAAATAGCATGTATGGTCATTCTAGCATACATTAACATTCAAATTTTGTCAGTAAGAATATTTAATGCTTTTGAAAGACATCAATGCTCACTGAGACTGCATTTATTTGTTAATAAATACTATTAAGAACACTAATATTTTGAAAAATTATTACCAGTTGTATTACGGGGCTGCTGAATTCCTGAAACTGATTGGCTGAAGAATGTTCTAAGGTGCGCAATTATTTTCAGGGAAACGCATGGCTAAAGTAGTTCCAGGCAGATCTTGATTAAATGTCCATATCACTTTGCCAAATGATTTCAGTCATATTAAAGTCCTTACAGACCAAAACAGCAAAACAACCAAAACCCAAATAGTACAGTAAAATAGTAGCAAAATAGTAAACAACAGGAAAAAAAACTCCAAAATATTTTCATGTTTTTGCCACAAAATTATGTTTCGTTATGTACGGAAAGTAAACTCAATTTTCCCAGCTCTCTCTCTCTTACAAACGCACACATGTGCAGTACAGATACAACTCAAAATCTATATGACATTTCTCAGAGCAGATGAACTTATTTTTACTATTAGTAGAAATGCTGCTGCCGAACACTGTTGAGAGACACACAGACTCAAGTAATTCGTACATGCCAGCGTCAGAAATTAACGAGGGCTTAAGCAAAAAAAAAAGCAACCAAAATGCGCGTTTAGTAAATCCTGATTTAGTACTATTTTAATGCCAAAGGACGGTTTGCGCTGGTGCAAGCTGTTAGTAAAACTGGCCCATAGTATGGTGTCTATAATAATAAGGTGATTATAAAAATTGCCCTCAAGAATGTGAAAAAATGGCACTGGAATTGCAGGGGGCAAATACTGCCCCGTAATGAAAAAATTTAATTCTGACCCTGACACATGCTTAATCTGTCTCTGTCTTATTACTATCAATGGCACAAGCCACCGTTAAGAGCAACGGAGTGTGTTGGATGAGACGAGTAAGAAATTAATCCTACACTCAAAAGTGTTTTAAGGACAAAAATTAGAAAAATATCTTGAAATACATCATCTGAACAACATCCTTAGGTGTGGCAACCACAGGATAAACAGAATAATTAACTCCAGCCTGTTGAATTATTAGAAAATAATGCACACCCCGAGGTGTAACCGCATCACCACCTGTCAGACTTTCATCAATTATTCCTTACTTAAATAACTGTTTACTATACTGTAATATATTTTTAACATGTAATTTATTTCTATGCAAATCTCCAGCAGCCATTTCTCCAGTGATCATTCAGAAATCATTCTAAAATGCTGATTTGGTGCTCAAGAAAGATTTTTATCACAACCAATATTGATATTTTTGAAGAAACAGCAATACAAAAGTATTGTAAAATAACATTACAACGTAAACTTTACTGTCACTATATCAATTTAAGTATTACTTTCTTTACACATAAAAAAAAATAACCCAAACTTCTGAATAGTAGTGTATGTGCTAAACAACTGGGATCCATTCATTCCTCAGGTCTCTAGAGCTCATGTACTCAACTGACACTCCCATTCCCCCACCACCAAAGTCAAAAATAACCCCTGGGTGTAGGGCAGCCGTCCTCACTGAGGGAAGGAATAGGGCTATAGTGTGGTATATCACAGTGATTCCCAACAAGGGGTATGTGTACCTCACAGATATAAAAGAAAATTCACAACTTTCATTTTAGGTTCTGCCAGTATGATCAAAATAAATCCGCATCTCTTCCGTTTTGGCGGTGATTAAGGAGTATGTAAAAAGATTGGGAAACAATAGGGAGAAGTGATTCTATACATTAAGTGAAACAGTTCAATACAGGAAAACTAAGTTTATCCAAACGCAACCTCTAAGCCCCAAAGGGAACAGAACATGCCTCATGGAGATTCCCAACGAGAGAGCGAGATAAGGAGAGAATGCAGCTGTCCCAAGATCTACATCACTGGGATGCCAGGAATACTACACATTTTTGATCGTCTCTGCCACTTAAACTTAGACTCGTTTTTATTCTCATGTCCAACAGTATTCCAAATTAACCATGACCTGGAATGTCCCAATCAGAAAGGATTAACCGCAGCCGAAGCGGTGGAGTTTACACTGCTGTCATATGTGCTTCAAGCCAAAGATGAAGACATGTTGCTCTAAATACAGCAGTGGAAGTTATTTGTGAGTGTGTGTGACTATACACATCTCCCCTGAGGGTAAAATAGCTCAGGCTAAATAAACAGCAGTAAAGACTGCAAACAGTCCCAAGAGGCATCACACGTATATCCCAAATACTAACAGATTCCCTTCTTTCTAAACCTTTTTCTTTCAATAACATTATTGAAGCTGATTACTAAAATCTACAATTGTTATTCAGCCTGACACTGTCATAGGCCACACAAACAGCACTTAAAATGTTCAGCTCTTAACAGAAACCCGACCCGAGAGACGAAGAGGTCAAGGCATCGGATCACAGCAGTACAGTTCCTCAAGATGCTGTGGCACACAAATGAAAACACAAAAACAGAGTAGAACAGAATAGAATATTGTGGTGACAGTTGGTGTCATGGAACACCTGCAGGATTCAAACTTGCAACATTTTGGTTAAAGTTCCAGATTTAGTTCTCAAATCTGGTTTTAGTAACCTAGCTGGACACGCTAGTTAATTCCTTGAAACTACTAATGAACAGATTATATAAATCAGGCTAATTAGCAGAAACATCCAAAATGTATAATTGAGAACCACTTGTCTGGATCCATGGTGCTAAGTTTTGTTAGTGGAGATCCACCTCGAAAGTTCATTTCCAACACCTGTGTGTATTATTATCATTATCAAGTAAACATTAAGACCTTGATGAGCTAGTTCAGGTGTGTTTGATATGGTTAGTCCAGGAGGCTGATCTCCACTAGCAGGACTGAGCAATCTTGGTCTCCCACTAGAACTTACCATCGGGCACCTCTCGGTCACTGATGTGCTGCAAGTATGGACCGGTGTCATCGCTCAGGTCTGTGTTGATCTGATAGTCCTCCAGACGCTCCACCTGACGGGGTAGTTTGGGGCTCCCACTGGGGGACACGCAGCAGGATGCTGTATTTCCCATGATGATACACACAAGTATGTGCTCTACCTGCTCAGGTGTGTTAGTCTAGGCTGCTTGTGTCATCAAATGTGAATCAATGAATCCAATGAATGAACTCAAGATAAAAAGGTGCAAGAAGTGCAGAAATGGACACACACAGAGTCAGCATTTACTGCCGTGCTGTCTTGCTGCTCCAGACTCAAGAGGTATTTTACTATCTGTGCCAGTCATGTAACGGGACTCCATGCATTTAGACACTGTTCAACAGAAGACGCAAGTCTTTAGCATCCGAGTAATCAATACAACCGGATATAAGACACGTGACTGACAGCATATCACTAACATTAGAAAATATCGGTCTGAGATTACTAAATACGGATTTACTCTTTTAAATTAGCAGCACATGCTAACTGCTAACGGCTAATATTGATTCATTGTGAATAAGCGAGTTATTAGCCGTCGTGCTAACTGAGACAAACCATTCCTTCAACTCTGATTTAAATGTCCGAATGTGTTCTAAATTAAGCCGGTTTGGCAGTTCAATTCGGGAAGAGATGAAATAGCCTCTGACGAACAGACTTCCAAGCATTTATCCGTCATGTACAGGGCAGATCTCTGTGTTGGCTGAAACTCTGGATCCAATAATCACTCAAATCCTCAGGCCTTCGGGCCCGTAGCAAGAGCAAATTAGGCTTTTAACCCAGCAGATGAATAAAGTCCTGTCCATTTACATACGTCTACTTCAAGCTCCGGGTTTGTTTGGAGTTATTAGATATTGTCCACCGAGGCTCGTCGGAGAGTCCCCCTGTTATCCCCTCCTCCTCGCCGGCCAGTGCAGCAGCAGCAGCGATCCGCTCCCCGCCACCACCGCCATCTGCTCCGAGTGACGCATGTACGGGCCCGCCCCTTTTCGACATTCCATTAATTACGATTGGATGAGCTACCAAAACAAAATAAATATCTGTTCATTGATTGGTAATTATAACTGTCAATCAAACCGGTTAGCTAAAGCTTAAAACCCCGCCCATTTACACACCTCTTTGTGAATAGAATGAAATGGAATACTTGCGTACTGCATACTGAACATTGTATGCTGTACAGTGCATACTATTCTTTTGAATATATGAAATAGTAAAAACCATGTAACGTTAAACATTTCGTAGGAGTGGTGTCCATGTTATTGTGTCTGAAATAAAAAATAGAGGTTGGGTCAATTCTTCTTTTGCAGTGGCAATCTAATTCTGCCTCTTATTTGCCACTCGAGTTAAAAAACGTATTTTAGATTTTACATTTAGACATTTAGCAGGCGCTTTTATCCAACGTGACTTAAAAAGAGGACAATGGAAGCAATCACAATCAACAAAAGAGCAATAACATGCAAGTGCTATGACAAGTCTCATATAGCCTAAGGCAGTACACATAGTAAGGGATTTAAATTATATAATAAATAAAAAGAAAATAGAATAAAAAAGAAAAGCAAACTAGTGTTAGATGCCACCTTTTTGCTTTTTTGTTAAATGTATAGAGAGAAGCTAATGTTATTTTATTTGTTTATTTTAATTTTCTTTTAAGAAAACAAGCAGTAAGTAAATGAATAGAGCACAAGTTAAAAAAAAAAGAATAGAATTAGAAAAGAGGGTGCTAGAGCTGGAGGGTCAAATAAAGATGGAATAAAATAAATAAATAAAATAAAATGTCAAATCATGGAATGTATCCACCAGCATTCAATCAATTAGCCTAGTAAATAACAGCTCCCGACAGAATTTACTTTAAAACAATTTTGACTCAGAAATTGTTAGTAAATTTCGCAAATAATTTTAAAGAAATAGTAAGGAACACATTCAATTAAAAGTGAATTTTAAAAGTTAAAAGACTTTTTCCAGTAACCTTACTTTTATTTACAGCTTTGAAAAATCATTCTTTACAGTCAGTGTTGGGGAGTAACTAATTACATGTAATGATGTTATGTAATTTAATAACAAAATAAATGTAATTAAAATCAGTTACAGTAACTGAGAAAAAATGTGTAATTAAATTACAGTTACTTATAAAAATGTTAACAATCACAAAGAGGGTTACATCTGAATATTTTCACTCTCACACACACAGATTTAATTGATTTCTTTCTCAAATTGCATTGACTGCTCTATGAGACACCAGTATTTCAGGCGTTTAGGACATATGCTTATCCGATAACTGGTTTATTTCCTATTTGGGTTTATCTATATGCGTTAATTTTTTTAAGATTAGCTCATAGAGATTCTAAAATCTGATTTGTGACCCTGGACCACAAAATCAGTCATAAGGGTCATTTATTTATTTTTTATTTTTATTTATTTTTTCTTTTTTTGCCATGACTGAGATTTATACATCAAATGAGATTTATACATCAGCTGAAAGCTTAATAAATAAGCCACATATTTCCACTGATATATGGTTGTTAGGATAAGATATTTGGCCAAGATACAACAATTTGAAAATCTGGGAAAACAAATGGAGAGAATATTGCCTTTACAGCTGTCCAAATGAAGTTTTTAACAATGCATATTACTAATCAATAATTAGTTTAGATATTTTTAACAGTAGGAAGTTTACAAAATATCTTCATGGAATACGATCTTTATTTAATATCCTAATGATTTTTGCCATAAAAGAAAAATCTATGTATTACAATGTACAATGTATTGCTGGCAATTGCTACAAAAGTATACCTTTGCTACAGGAGTGGTTTTGTGGTCCAGGGTCACATTTAGCGGTGGCTGTGCTTTAAAATTAAATTAAATATTCTTAATTCAAGTGATGAAGGATTTTGAAAGTCTGTCAGTAATCAGTGTTGAGTACTACTGTAAGGTTACCCCCGCCTGCTTTAAATGTTTGATTTAAATTAATAGCAGTTGAAAACATTAGTTAGAAATTTAGAAAAGTAGTCAAATGTAATCAGTTACATTACTTTAAGCAACTGAAGTAGTCACACTACTTACTATAAAAAAGGTAACTTGTAACCTGTTACATTTCCAAAGTAACCTTCCCAACACTGTTTACAGTATGGTATGGTCAAGTGCTTTGCATTATGGGACACAGTATTTCCAACCACAACATACATGTGCAGTATTAGTATTTTATTAAAGATTTACATTTGTGTACAAAAGGGAGGTGAGAGGAACAACAAGAAGTATACACAATTGTATTGTAACAGTAATAGAGTTCAAAGCTTCTAAAAATGTAAGCCACAGAGTATATACAATACACTTCTAAACTTTTGAAACACTATAAAATCCTACCAGTTCTGTACATAGTGTCCAAAAGGTGAACGCTATCATACAAAAAGTGCATGATGTGTTTGTCCAAAATGAGTGGGATCAAACATTGCTTTAGATTGACTGGTCTTTTATATGCATGAAGACAAAAACACATATTCGCATATTTCAGAGTTCACTTTGGCCAGCATGGCAGTAGGTCAATCTCATTGCATACGGGGTACATACAAGAGGGAAAAAAAGTTAATGTCAGTTCAGAAAAATGAATAAAGATTCTATCACCGAAAACGGACAGAAATTTGCATTTCTCTGAAAGCTGAGGTCGGTCTGTCCTTCGATGAGCCAATTCAGATTTTTGTATCAGAAAATAATTGGTTTTGTGAGGGAAATCAGGTTGCATGTCAGCTTGCATAAGCAGTTAGACTGCAGATCTGGACCGTGAGCGCCTGCTGTGAAGAGATTGCTTCCCTAATTTGTCACGCTTGAGTGCATAAATGACACGTCAGGCAGACAGTTCGAAGTTTTAAGAGTAGCAGCAGATGATGCACT
Organism: Cirrhinus molitorella; assembly: GCA_033026305.1. Taxonomy (NCBI): domain Eukaryota; kingdom Metazoa; phylum Chordata; class Actinopteri; order Cypriniformes; family Cyprinidae; genus Cirrhinus; species Cirrhinus molitorella. The sequence continues at coordinate 20,506,974 of CM065122.1, read as the reverse complement.
TGCCAAACAGATAACACCGGTCATCTGGAGTTCTTGATGGGCATTTTTAATTCATAGTCTGCTAACATCTCATTTAAAACTTTGTCCTCAATGTAAAGTATATTCAAAATGTCATACTACAACCAAATGTGAAACCCTTCTGCTTTCAAACAACTTTAAAAGTCCAATAATTAACAGATAAAAAACAAAAAACAAAAAAAAAACAATTCATCAAGAACTTTAAAAGCCTTAAACAGTTTGGGTCAGCTTTGTAAACAAAATCCAACTTACGTTGATGAAGGCAAACTGTAACTTAAGTTAACAACTGTTCAGTTGTTTCTTAATCTTTCAACTAAATGCGGACAAAGGAAAAATGAAACCAAGAGAAATCCTTTTAACATATCTTTTTTTATATATGAAATAGCTGCCAAAAATGCATATGCTATAATAGATAACATGTACTCTTTACTTATGTTATCACATTATCAAATACAAAGACACTGCCTCCCAGTTGTTAGTGTTGAAATGAAAAATTGACCATATAACGATATCAAAGCTAATGTAATATTTATAAAACATGCTTTAGTTTATAATGCCAGAGATAGAATGTATTGGATTGTATTTCATCCAATTATAGCTCTATGTTATACAAGCATAACACAAAAGTGATCTGCCAAATATGATCAACATAAATGTGAAGAAATGTTTCAACCTTGAAAATTCCTGACACTGTAATGTGAATTTTGGTATATAAGTGACCAAATGTCTGCAATAAAATAACCATTTTATATTGTGTTTGTGCAACTGTTGCTACTGCAATGGCAGTACTTATGAAATTATATGATTTAGATACATTTTTGTCATCTAAACTGAAAAAAATGTCACAATCGAAATATACATGGGCTATAATCTTGTTCTGTATATGATACACAATATTTCTGTTTATAAATGGCATAGATTCTGTAAATCAATATTCAGATTTTTTTTTATAGTTTGTTCATATTTAAAGGTAAAAATGTCAACTTAAAACACAAGAGCACTATACACCAAATAAAAGTAACAGTCAGACATGTTAAACCTTTAGAATCTCAAGAGGGAATGATGCCAACCAACTCCAAGACAAAATCTTTCTCGATGCCTAACATTACTATTGAAATGTCATTTAAATTATTATTGTACATTATTTGTATCTCTTTTAAAAGTTATTGACGACTTAAACACCAGCACACTGGAAAAAAGGTAAACATTTTCCCACAAACCCCTCCTTTGAGTTTCGGTTTGAGTCCAGAAGCAAAGATGGCTGAGGACATACTTGTGTGTTTATGTCCACAGTAAAGTTGTCAGCATTTTTTTGTCTTTAATGACATGATCCAATATTTCTAGAGGAGATTTGTGTAGGCCAGGGGGCTTCTGTTCAGTTCCCTCACGTACTTGTGTGTTCATACAGGCAGTCTGCAGCAATTTAAAATAAGAAAACATTTAGAAAACATGCGTCCGTGTCTGGCTGACTCGCCCTTTAGTCTCTGTACGTAAGTCTGCCAGAATGAAGGGAGAACAGGTGGTACATCACTCTGATTTGTGACAGTACAGGTCTTTGAGTGCTTTGAGTTCCTCGATGAGAGTTTTGTTCTGGTTCTCCAAAACAGCCACGCGGTTCTCCAGACACTTGACGTATTCCTTTTTCTTCCGACGGCACTCACGAGCAGCCTCTCTGGAAAAGGAAAATAAATTTGAGATCTACTAAGCAGATGTTTTGATTAATCTTTTTGGACCAAAATGGGGAAGTCAAAATAAGTAGTCAAATTCCAGTTGAATTTCAGAATTCTTTGTTACAGCAAAAATGCACTGTGCAACATCCCTTTATTTGAAGATAAATGTTATTATCACATCCAAAATAAAAGTTTGTTTACATACATTACAAAATACATACATGTATGTGTGTGCATTTATATGTACATGATAAATGTACAGAGTAAACACACATAGTATGTAAACAAACTTTTATTTTGGATGCGTCTTTGGATGGATCTTTTGACAGCCGTAGTTATTATACATACTTACAAACTAAATTAAAACTATTACAATTACATGACGTATACTTCAGTTATCATTATTGTCTAGTCCAGTTCACAATCTCTGTTCAAACACCAACGCAATCTTATTCTTGTCTTTCAACCACATAATGGTCATTATTTCTGTGTTACAGACATTTAAATAACAGAAGTACTGGAATAAAAGTTTATAGTTTGGGTATAAACACTTAATGTCTATAACACCATTACAAAAAAAAATAATAATTTATCCAGAATCATGCAGCTTTAGTTTACATGTTTATTACTGCATATAATTCAATAAAATAGAAATTCAATTTACAAGTTCATATCAAAAAATGCACATATACTTGTTCTTATATATATATATATATATATATATATATATATATATATATATATATATATATAATTTTTTTTTTTTTTTTTTTTTCTATATTTTTTGGTTGAATAAAATACTATTTTCCCCTATACATTTCATTATTAAGAATTTCTTGTCTCGTGGGATAAGTGTATTGTCACACCCCTAATATATATAATATATATTAGTACATATAATATATTCACCCCTGATATTCTATTTGTAAATATGTGTAACTAACATAAATCAAGCGAAGTCACAAAGTGTTCTTCTTGCAAAAAATATGTATGTTCATTTTCAAAACTTTTCAGGGCCTTGACTTTTTTTTTAAGGACCTGTGGGAACCCTGTATAATAAAATGTCTTATTTTTGACCGAGATGGCTTTTAGGGGGTTTTGCGTCTGAACTCGTTTGACTCGTGTCTGGTATTGAAGAAAAGTTGAAGCACGCATCTGAAAAGTCTCCTGTTTGATGTGCTCGTAAAGACGCTCTGCACAGCTTTAAAAGTTGTGAGTGTCTAGCCCCACCAATGCGCTAATTGCATTAAATATTTTTGATAATTAATAATTTTGACACCGCTAATTTTTACCTGTTCTTCATGAGGCGGACCTCCCTCTTGCGTGTGGCCTCCTCAGCACCTCCTTGGCTTGGCAAGGCCGGAGAGGATGCCATGACCACACCTGGAGCAATAGTGCTGGTTGGGGCAGTACGAATTTGATAGGCCTGAACATCTCCAGAAGCAGCTTTAGGACAGACAAAACAAAACACAACCAACAAACAATGAATCAAAAGTATACTGATGGCTACCTTTAACTTGGAACAGCCCAGAATACATTAGAAGGGCAAAAGGTTAAAAACAATATGAAAATTTATACAATTTACATAAGCAATGTATTTGTTTGTATCCTTAAAAATAGATTGTATCTTTGTGAAAAATCAAGCGAAAATAGTCCAGCTCACCTTGTACCACCACTTGATTGCTGGGCACCAGTATCTGTTGACCGTCACTAGTCTGGGCGTACTGCAGGATGGTGGTCCCTGGCTGGGCTGCTGCTGCATTGGTCATGGTGAGAGTCTGCAACCCCTGTACTCCATCTGTGCCATTATTCGCAAGCTGAATGGCTCCACCCTGTGTAATGGCGACTGAAGCAGAAACAGCGATCAAGAGGTTGTCATTGATTTGGTGAGAAGGTGTTCATGTGGAACTATACATTTAAGATCTATATATGTTGGGAATTAATGGTGCTCCAGACATGTTGAGCAGTGGGAGGTGTAGGTTTGAATCTCAAAATATCTCAAAACTTCAGTCACAGACTTACTGTACTGGCCGCTGCTGGTCTGATATATTGGGGTTGGCACGGTCACTGTAGTGATGGCAGGCGCAGTGTCCTCCTCAGATTTCTCCTCTTCGATTCTCGGAACTCCTGGAGCGTCTGATGAGAGGTCATTCAGGATTTTCCTGTAGATCACAGACAGCTGTTGACTTTCCTTGTAAAAAAAAAAATGTCCTTATCTGACATGAAACCTTGAAGAACGTATAAGTACCTATATGAGGGGCGTCTAGAAAGGATCTCTCTTCGTTTTTGAGAGTCGGTCACACTGTCCACTGACTCCTGCGAGTCCTCACTTTCCGCTACTGTGGAAATCTGATCAACAGACAATTCTGTCATATTTAGATCTGACTATATGGCACAGATTCTACATAATTACATGTTAAGAGAACCATGTGAGTTGAATGGAATGCATCAAGGATGAAATGCATAAAAAGGTGGCTTCCAGGAAAAAAAAAATCTGATAATTTACTCACTTCTGTGTCATCCAAGATGTTCTTGTCTGTCTTTCTTCAGTCGAAAAGAAATGAATGTTTTTGAGGAAAACATTCCAGGATTTTTTTCCATATGGTGGACTTCAATGGTGGCCAACAAGTTGAAGGTCCTAATTGCAGTTTCAATCAGTGTTAATTTTGACAGCAAATTTTAATTTAATTTTAGTCATAGTCTTTTGACAAAAATGCCATTTAGTTTCAGTCATATTTTAGTCATCTGAATTGTTTTTAGTTTTAGTCAACTAAATATCATAACATTTTATTTGACTAAATCTACAGTAAATTTAGTCAAATTACAAATTACAGTGCAATGCATTTATTAAACATTTCTCTAAAATTTCCAAGCTCATTATATAGGTTTGATATTAAGGTTCAATCATGATAAACACAATTTAACTGCGGTGACAGACAACACACCTTAATATTAAAATTGTATAAAACCACTTCTCATAAAGAACATGGTCTTCTTTTCAATGAAATAGCAATGGTTATATAGGCTAATTATGCATTCTTTATAGTAACTTGTTTACCATATTCTTCATTCTTTCAAACAGACATGTTTATTTCTATAAATGAATTTAGATTAATCTTTAAGGCTACGTTAGTGATTCAGTCAAGAGCAGTGAGTGATTTTGCTTCTTTTGTTGCTTGATTAACATTAATGACTCGGACAATACCAACTAAATGTGGTTGCTATCCCTTTAAAACCAAATGAACGAATGCACTGGATGCAATGTACTGATACACTTTCTGTCTACTGTTTACGTTCATTTAAGACATAATCGGCTGTGTTTACACGAATACTTGTCAAAACGGACCATTCAAGATCATTTTGTGTGCATTTCTCAGTTCGTACAACGCGAAAGAGTGCGAGACGTGCTTTCTGTGTGTATGCTTTGGTGTCTGCGCTCAGAAAACAAGACCTGAGTTCAAACTGAGTTCTCTCTTGCGTCATCAAATGTATCCATATGTCTACACTTCTCGTACTCCCACATATTGAAATTTTTGAACGTTTTATAAGATGTGCATTTTAGTGTGTATTTTAGTTTGTGTCCCGCCGGTTTGTACGCATCTAACCTCCTACTACGCAACAGGTTTTTCTGAATTAATCGCTTTCCATATTGTCCCTCCCTAACATTTTCATCTCGTTTTTATTCGTTGACAAATGCTAGTAGATTTATGTCATAGTTTTTGTCATTCAAAAAGAATTTTAGTTCGTTATCATTTTTGTCTGTGAAAAAAATGAAAAAAATTGTCAACGAAATTAACACTGGTTTCAATGTAGCTTCAAAGGGCTCCACACGATCCCAGCCAAGGAATAAGGGTTTTATCTAACAAAATGATTCATTTTCTAAAAAAAAATTACATTTATATACTTTTAACCACAAATGCTCATCTTGCACTAGCTTACGTAATTGCATTACGTAATTATGCATGCGTAACATGTGCCAATACAGTGTTTACAAAGCAAATGTGCAAAGAAAGTAAAACGGCCTTTACATAAAAAAAAAAAGGTAAAACAACAGACTATTTTGAATTTGAAGGAGAAAATAAAATGGAGGTTTTCGTCCTGCCCTACATTTCTGAACCAAAGTACACAGACAAACTAACCAAGCGTGACCTTTTAAATGGGGTTATGTAATGCGTGAAGACCTGCATGCACATCGCAGAGCTACTGCAATACATGTATTTGTGGTTAAAAAGTATATCATTTTTATTTTTATACTTTTAAAAAATGACAGATTGTTCACTAGATAAGACTCTTATTCCCAGGCTGCACTGAAACTGCAATTTGACCTTTAACCAGTTGATCCCCATTGAAGTCCACTACATGAAGAAAAATCCTAAGGCCTTATTTATCAACAGTGCGAAGTAAAGAGTTCTATTTTTTGACCTTATATTTACACACATTACTATATATAAATACAAGTTGGTAGATCTCATACTTTGCATGAAACAGTTCTTGCATACTCATTCCATACACATCTGTTGATAAATGAGGACTGTTTTCCTCAAAAACCTTCTTTGTATTTCTTTTCTACTGAAGAAAGAAAGACATGAACATCTTGGATGGAATGGGGGTGAGTACATTTTCAAGAATTTTTTGTTCTGGAAGTGAACTAATCCTTTAAGTTGTCTTACCTGGACAGTTTGCACCTGTGGCGACTGAATGACTGAAGGTTGAGCAGCCTGAATCACTCCGTGCACCTGTACTGTCTGACCATTGGGCAGCTGCACCAGGGTGACTGTGGGCGTTGTGGCACTAGCGTGTCCGGCAGCCATCGTTACCTGTCCAACATCACATACACATATTCATAACACAATCATCCTGTCTCTAATGTCAAACTCTTGATTGAATGTTTTAGCTCTTCATAGCTTTTCAAAGCTCTTCATTCATTTGACAACAAGCAGTAAACAACTGATTGTATTCTTACCTGTGCAAGAGTGGCAATCTGGGCCTGTGTAATCTGTTGGCTCTCAGTTTCAGAGACCGCAGTGTCTGCACCCTGCTGGGCATCGGCTCCCGACTCCATGGTCATTGAGTTAGCTGGTAGGAAACAGGATGGAAATTATAACTTCTTCTTAAAATAATGTAATAAATAAAGGTAAAATAATGATAATAATCATTTTAATTATTAAAAAAAAAAACAACAACAAAAACTTTCCATTGATGTATGGTTAGTTAGGATAGGACATTTGGCCTGAGATACAACTATTAGAAAATCTGGAATCTGAGGGTGCAAAAAAAAAAAGGAAATATTAAGAAAATCGCCTTTAAAGTTGTCCAAATTAAGTTCTTAGCAATGCATATTATTACTAATCAAAACTTAAGTTTTAATATATTTACGGTGATGATTTTTTTTATTTTTTGACCCATACAATGTATTTTTGGCTATTGCTACAAATATACCCGTGCAACTCAAGACTGATCCAGGGCCACAAATAAGAAATTTTATTTCACAATGATTTGAATTACATAAACGATTAATAAAGTTAATTCCAGTTTATTAACACTACTTTCACAGTCTCGACCTGAAACTTTGGATGTGGCATTGCAGATGAAGTGTACGTACCTATAAGAGGGAAACCCAGACAAAATGTTCACACCGTCCACTGACCCTGGTGAGTCCTCACTTTCTGCTACTGCAGAAATCTGATCAGACAAACACATAAGTCACTTTATTATGATATAACTTTGACATTTCTAATTTGAAATCATCTTCCATAGTACTGAGGAGAAAAAAAAACTCTCTAACCACTGTTTTTGGTATACAGTATTTGGCAAAAATAATGACATCAAATGTAACATTAAAGGAAAAGTTTATCAAAATGAAAATTCTGTCATCATTTATTCACCCTAAGGCTGTTCCAAACCTTTTAAGTTTCTTTCTTGAAAAAGATGGGTAGAATATGGGTAATATAACGGTTGATGGTGAAAAAAAAAAAAATACTATGCAAGTCAATGGGGACCATCAACTGGTTACACAAAATATCTTCTTCTGTGTTCTGCGAAAGACATTAATACAGGTTTGGAACAACGAGGGCGAGTAAATGACAAGTGTGTAACTCAAGTGTGTAACTGTTGCAATGTAAAAATACTTTCATCAATTCTAGCTGATAGATGTGATGGCAGGTTGATTCCCCAATAAAGTTTAAAGTCTATGACTCAGCTGCAGCCCTCTGTGCAAGTAATGTCAGATTAGACATACAGTTTGTTTTCCATTATTTTAAGGGGGTGTGCGAAATTCGTCAATTTTGGATGAATAAATCAAAAGTAGGTTTAATTTAGTAATTTAATTCGAATCGCGATATGGACTATTGTCTGTGAATATTAAAACATAAAAAGGCGGTTTAAATATTAATCCTGCATGTTCCACTTGTCTCTGTATGTATGAATGACGGAGATGCGGTTTTGTTTACTACACAAATACTGACGTATGCGACACTCCCAGTAATTTTCGGCCTTTGCGTCTCACCATATGACAACATTAACACACAAACTTAATCTCCAGACCTGCTGTGAGAGTCACCAGCGCTTGGCATCCTGGTGCCCTCACATTCATTGCAATGCTATAAGAATCTCTGAATCCAAGCCAGTGGTATGGTAATACAGTTTAGCTGGTATAATATTGTAACAAGATCAAGATATAACAACCACCCAAACAAAGTTTAACATCCTCTAAAATGTTTTGTCCCATTCAGTTTTATAAGACAAGCAAATGAAAATGAAGCTCTAGACTTTCTTGGAAAGGGAAGCTAATTTTAGAAAATACAAATATAGCCACACATTAGTTAAGTGTGGCTAAATCGTTCCTGTGCTGCAACTCTATATGGAGTTTTAATTTAATCATTTGACATCATGTCGGAAATAAGGGCGCAAATTCCCTGCACTCAAGACGAGCGCAGTTATGAATCAATACAATGGCCGTTTGCTCTAAAAACTGAGACTGCAACACTGTCCATTGATAAACGTTATTCCCAGAACCCATTCTTGTCCAGGGAAGAAACTGCATCAAATATGTCTTGTCTTCATTTAAAGTTGCTCAGTTTAACACACTGCTTAATCCTTGCTGTTAGGATACAATGAACTCTGACCTTTGATGCTTTAGCACAGAATATTGTCAGGTCTCTCTTGAAATATAGACCTACATAAGCCACACTAAGAGATGAAATGCATTCCAGCCCACAGTAAAAATTAATCAAAATCCCAGTGTGAACTTAAAGAGTTTGTAGGTTCTCATTAAATAAAGTCCCAGTGTGTAACCCCAAGGTGCTCTGAAAATCTTTATTTCTGCATTGGTCTACAATAACATCTAATATTAGAGTGTAAAGTTACTAGTGCACTAGCCAGTGATAAAAATTAAGTACTGCAATAAAGGTGTCAACATATAGCATTTTTTTTTTTTATTATCATTATTGAAAGTGTATCACAAAATGCTGTGAATGCAGTCCTAGGTTCCCTTGAATGTTCAGCATTTGCAGATTTTGGAGTGTATGACCTCTAGGCCTCTTATTCTCGAGAGGAAGAGTTGGATTAATTTACTCCATATACAGCTAGCGAGGATATAGGTTTTCAGAAATGAACCTGTGACTTGCTTCAGCAATCTTGGATGCAAATCCTTCTGACACTGGAGGCTATTATAAGCCATCACAGTTTAGGAAAGAAGTGCTTGCAATGTCCAACCACTTATATTTTTATATAACATGTTTGTTTTTTTTTCCCAAATAGTGATGCCAATAAGAGACTCAATCACAAAAAAATAACAAAACCATAAATAATGAAAAACCTATCAGGAAAGAGAAAATGTGATAATATAATAGAATAGAATGCAATAATTATATATAATGATGTTTAAATTAAACGTATTAGAAATAACACAATGTTTTATTACCATTAGTACCATTTTTTGTGTCTGAAACAATATGGCCAACAAAGCACTTTGAAAATAGAAAATATGAGAAAAGGAGAGAGCGAGCACCAGCATGGCAGAAAGCGTGAACTGACAGTAATGTGATCTCATGACGCTCAGAGTCTATCTGTGGTTTGATTGGCCATGCATAGTTCTCCCTCTACTTTTCAAATCCTATTTTCTGCCAGACAGATTATTCTAGGAAACATGTAGCTGTTGTGCATTTATAGATCTTTACATCTAAAACTATAAACATGCATCCAAAAGACAGCCTAGAGATATTACCAAAAAAAAAACAACCTTATTTGATATTTTTTTTGCACTGTGGCCAGATCAGAAGCAGTGCCTTAAAAACATAATCAAGTTGACTTATATTTGAATAGGTTTGTGCAATTAAATATCAAATATTCAACACAATAATGCATTTATTAGTCATGTGAAATATTTAGAAGGTGAAAAGTTTCCTATATTATGTATAAAAAAATGCTTGAGGGTGTGCAATTGAATAGCATATAGGAAAACAGTGCAATAATAACCCAGTCCTAAAGGATTGAAATATAATCAGGGAGATCCAATAAATCGCAGAATGCATCAAGGACATCAGAGAAGATTAAATTATTCCTGAATGATATAAGAGTATTACACCCTGAATCCACCCAGCAGCACACATTTTGTCTGGCCAGTGTGAAAAAGAAGCCAACAAGAAAGGGGAAAACCGACATATATAATCTGCACGGATGCATTGAGAAACCCAGAGATGTTGTGCATCCATATTTCCTTGCATTTTAAATGATCAGCCATGCATCAACATTTCCCACCCTGGGTTTGTGTTGCTCTCCCGTTTGCCTCCCCTCCCTCTGCATGCAACAACTACAGCCGCCATGATCTCTTTGTTTCCAACGGGCCGAACCCAAACCACACTCTTATGCCATTCGGAACGAGCCCTTTCCCTCCGGACACTTGTCTCCTCTTACCGATACAGACTCCCTCCGTCACTCTCGAGCCCTCGGAGCTCCACTTTTATTCAGGCCGACACGTAAGAGACCGCGTCAGGCTACACCTCCGTCGCGTCACCGAGAACAACAACACAGAGAACGAGACGAAAATCCGATCATCAACCCCACTGCACTGAGCGAGAGCTGCCGAGAGCGTGGCGGGAAAAGCCGAGTGGTGACGGATATAGACGAAGCGCTGCCGAAGCTTAACGAAATAGTGCGAATACGACTTGGATAAACAAGACTTGTAACATCTCGACAAATGTTTTAAAACGGAATGTTGTTTTGCATACATAAAATACCAGATAAGTATCTAAATATAAACAGTAGTTTTACAGCCTGGCTAAGATGGTGTTCAGCTAGTAAACTGGTATTCCGGCTTGCCTGGCTGAAAAGTACCCTAAATTCCTTCCCTGCTGAAAAAAAAAAAAAAAAAATCTAATGGTTTCCACTACAAGTCATTACAAATAGCCTACCTATTACAAACATGATTCCTGTATGTTTTGGGACATATTTGATTTATAGTTTTAACAAGCCACCTATAGAAGGCGACCAAATAGCCTACCTGTAGAGACCAACAGGCACCATTACAGTTTCTAATAAAACCAGTAGACTACAATTCCCATTATAACCAGTAAAACCATTACAAATTCTGTGATGGTTTCTTTTTTTCCTCAGCAGGGTTTAAAACCAGCCAAAAGACCGCTTGACCAGGCTTGGATCAGCTGGAACCACCAAGCTATCTTGGTGAAATAATAGCTTAAACCAGCATATTTCATCAGACAGCTTTAACAGAGTAGGCTATCTGTAATCCATCATACACAAAATATTGCAAAATGTCGTGTTCATCAATTAATATTTAATTCAACATAAATTATCAAGACAGAAAAGACAAATCACCCCTATTATTAGCACCATGGTCGACTTTGGCTTTTCCAAATGAATATGCAGAGGGTTGGCAAACACACTGTCATTGTAGAAGAGGAGGAGGAATAACATGATAGACAATTTTATTAAATTGCTATTACAATATTCTTATTAAATGACAGTATGTGAATTCATAGCACATCCTAAAAATGAATCAGCATCAGAATAAGGGTATTGTTATTTCTCTTTAAAGGAGAACATGAAATACAGTGACTTCCAGAGCCACAGTGCAGAACATGTTTTTATTAATAATAATAATAAGAAGAAGAAGAAGAATCCTGGTCATATAGAGAAAAACCCAACATGAAATATAACCTCCTAACTCCCAAACCAGAAACTGCAATTATATTTAAATTTAATTCTGACAAGTGAACTGTATAATACTGTATACAAGTTCATTACATTAAATGCTTTAGCAGATTGTTTATTGTGTCATGATATTGTTTGCATGTGATGTTGATTCAATTTAATAGATTGCGTTTTGATCTAAATGGATGACTCAGTGTTTTAATGAGGTTTGAAAAAAAAACATGCTCTCATGAAGCTAAAAATAATCCCCTGGAAAATGAATCCTTGGGGGCAAATATTGCCCTTTAATAAAAAGTTAATTTCTAACACTGCAGGTGCTCATATACACACTCAGACAATACACAATATGCTCAGTATACAATATAGACAAACTTAATATGCGACCCTGGACCACAAAACCAGACATAATGGTCTTTTTTTTTTAAACTGAGATTTATACATCTGAAATCTGAATAAATGCGCTTTCCACTGATGTATGGTTTGTTAGGATAGGACAATATTTGGCCGAGATATAACTGTTTGAAGAAAAAAAAAATCAAAATATTGAGAAATTGTCCTTTAAAATTGTCCAAATGAAGTTCTTAGCAATGCATATTACTAATCAGAAATTATATTTTCATATATTTACAGTAGGAAATCATGGAACATGATCTTAATATACTAATGATTTTTGCAATAAAAGAAAAATTTATAATTTTGACTCATACAATGTATCTTTGTCTATTGCTACAAATATACCCATGATACTTAAGACTGGTTTTGTGGTCCAATATACAGAGTATACACAAACTATGCCAAGCTGCACTAAAAAAAGTATTTTAGTCTCATGCTGGCTGTTTTGGATAAGTATTAGGCCTTATTCAAGTTGGCCTTTAAAGTTGTCCAAATGAAGTTCTTAGCAGTGTATATTACTAATCAAAAATTAAGTTCTGATATATTTACGGTAGGAAATGTACAAAAAAATCTTCATGGAATGATTTTTTTGGCATAAAAGAACACTTTTGACCATTTTGACCCATACAATGTATTGTTGGCTACTGCTACAAATATACCCTTGCTACTTAAGGCTGTTTTGTGGTCCATGGTCACATTTGTCAATGTATGACTTGAGAAGATCAGCATTTTAAATTTTATTATTGTATTATTAGTATTATAAAATTAATAAATATGATAGAGAATATGAGTGTATGTGTATTTTGTACATCAATATTTACATTTATAGCCTATTTATTTAACATTAGACAATTAAATTTCTCAGAATTTCTCTTATGAGAAATGTTTTACATAAAGTTAACACATGGGGGCAGGAGTAAACCTCTTTTGAGAGAAAACTCACCATTTTCACCTCAATCTACATGGTGTTGGTGCCGCTCCGAAGTCTTCCTGAAGGGGGCAGCATTTACGCATTTTTTACAGCATGCACTCAATAACCCCGCTCTCTGGATGGCTATGGGTTTGGGGTGTGTGAGTTTATTCGTGTGGCAGCCCTTTTTATAATCCTCCAGATGCCCGTTTGGTGTGCTTTATCTGTTTAATAGCGCTTTACTGCTACAAGCCATAAAACCTGCTTTTTATTGTGACATGAAGCACATTGTTTGGGGAATTGACCGTCTTGTTAATGAACAACCATGAATTTGTGCTTGGTGGATGTCTTTAGGGAAAAAGTGACAAATCTGTGCAATATGTGAAATTATCTTTACGAGGCTGCGTGGGCTGACAGTAGACCTATAGAGTGATGATAAGGGGAAACTCTTGTGATATACACCAAAATCAATAAAGGAATTTGCTCCGTTATCACAACGGCGGCACGTTAAAATTGCCCACGTCGTGCACGCCGCTCAGCCCCTACGATACAGAGGCAATGGCAGCTGTTATTGAAAACATAAATCGTGAAGAAAGCATCTTTTGCGAAGCTATTCTCACTTTCCAATGAAAGCGCACGTTGCATGTAGCCTGTTTTTATTCTGTTTTTGTAGAACCGTTCCAATGTGTATGAGGTTGACCTTGAAAAAGAACTACATTCAGAGTTGGCCATAGAGACTCTCTCTTCCCCTCCTCCTCCTCTTCACCCCTCCTCCCTCCTCCACCTTCTTCTCTCCTTTGAGCTCCTGCTGCGCATCATCCCTCGAGTGAACGCACACTCTCGCTCAGTCTCTTGTCTGAGTCTGGCACGGTTGTATCTCCTCTCAGCCTAAGAGGACCCATTAGGATAAGCAGGACTTAGTGTGCTTGAGTTTGGGGGAACTGTTCCATTGATGGTGGAGTGAGGGTGCTCAAGGTAAAAAAAAAAAAAAAAAAAAAAGTAAAAGTAAAAAAAAAAAAAAAAAATGAAAAAAGAAAGGGAAAGAGCGAGAATGAAAAGAATACAGGATACATTAAAGGCTTTTCAATACTGCAAACCCTGCACATCACCAAATGAAAATTCATCAAACGTCGCCAGAGGAAGCAGAGGAGCCGGTGGCTAGTCGTGCTACATTTGTGATGTGAGACGTACAGGGCTTCAAACACTGCTACTCGGTCTGTGATTCGTAAAGTTGTATTAATGAAAAGTTAACAAATTAAATCTGTGATCATCCTATTTGCATCTTATAGAAAATTCTCTTCAAAATAGTCATTCAAAAAGAATCAGAAAACAGGCTAATATGTTTAGCACTTAATAGCCTGTCGTCGGAATTGCAGATTGGGTTTTATTCACTGATTTATATCCAACTAATTATGCAACCCAAACAATTCGAGGAAACAAGACTGAGCTCTCCCAGTCGAGCAGCAACCCACACTGAATGGCAATTTAACACGGACTTGTGGAAGGTAATGACAGCTCTGAGCTCTGAGAAATTAACTTTCCAGTTAAGGGGCGATATTTTCTTTTCAGGGGGGTTTTATACAGTCTTAAAAATAAAGGTTCTTTATTGGAATCTGTGGTTCCATTAAGAAACATTATCATCCACAAAACCTTTCCATTGCACAAAAGGTTTTTTTAGATGAATAAAATGTTCTTAACACAAACGGTTCTGTTAGAACCGCTGGGGAACCAAAAATGGTTCTTCTATGTCATATAACTGCAAACCTCTTGCAACCTATTATATACCCTTAAAAGGATAGTTTTAAAATTACCCCATGATTTACTCACCCGCAAACCATTCTAGGTGTATTTGACTTTCTTCTTTCAGACAATTACAATTAGAGTTGTTAAAAAATGCTCTGGCTCTTCCAAGCTTTTTAATGGCAATAAATAGGTGTTGAGATTTTTGTTGTCCAATAAAGTGCATCCATCCTTCATAAAAAGTACTCCATATGGCTCTGGGGGACAATAAAGGCTTTCTAAAGTGAACTGATGCATTTGTGTAAAAAAAAATCCATATTTAAAACTTTAAACTGTAGCTTCCGCTAACTGTGGTACATGTGTTCACGAGAGTGTGGCGTTCCAGCACATGATATAGAACATTGGCATAGCATGCTTCACTGAGAATATGCTAGTCTCGCGAGAACCGTGTTTTGTTTAGAGCAAAGAAAAGTCTCCTTTTGGCTTATATTGAAATCTCAGACATTTTCTTTACAAATCCTCAATTTTTGTACTTCTAATTCATGTTTTGCTCTTTCCTCTTTATGCGTTAATCACTTCTCACTGGAGCTTATGCTACATCTATGTCATTTGCTGGAATGCCACTCTCTTCTGAATGTTTTAATTTTTAAATATGGATATTTTTCCTACAAAAACGCATCGATTTGCTTCAAAAGGCATTTATTAAGCCCCAGAGATGTGTGAAGTACTTTTTATGATAGATGGATGCACTTTACTGGACTATAAAAATCTCAACACCCATTCACTGCCATTATAAAGCTTGGAAGAGCCAAGACATTTTTTAATATAACTCTGATCGTATTTATCTAAAAGAATAAAGTCATATACTAGGATGGCTTTGAGGATGAGTAAATCATGTGGTAATTTTTATTTTTAGTTGAACTATCCCTTTAAATTAACATTATCTTAACATATTGTTCCATATAAATGTAGTAATACATGAACTTTAAGGAGAGTGCGAAAATTTATTGCTAGGGTGTTTGCTAAGGTACTATGGATGGTCACTAAGATGTTGCTACGACAGTGACATTGACGAGTGATTCTACCACTAACTAGGCCAAAAGTAGAATATGAAGACTATACATGTCAGAAAATAATGCTTTGAATGCACAAATACATTTTAGAAATTAGATTTTTCCATGCACACACGGCAGAATCACTGGAAAATGTTAATAAGAAAAGATGTAATGGTTTTTACTTTATAAGTCTAACATTGAAAAGTTTGTTTCTCTCAATAAGCGCTGGACTTTTACTTTTGTTTTTTTTTGTTTTTTTTTTTAGTGGGTATGTACCCCAGTTCTCAGTCATGTCTTTTTCTCTCTCTTGTTTGTGTCTGCAGTGTTGATATCGGTAGACTTAGAGAAAGTAAGAGCCACAGTTTTTATTGATGCGTGGGCTCAAAGGCTGCCTCAGTGTAGCTGTCAGTGAAGTTGCACTCGCTTTTTATATTGTGCTGTTCCTTATAATAGGCACTAGAACAGCAATGGTGACAACAGTAAACAGAGTAGATAGAGATTTTGTATACCCGGAGGAAATTTCATTGGCCTTTTCTGTTGTTTAAAACACAAAGTTGGTAGTGCAAGCAAAGTTAGCACTCTCACAGCCCCCACAGAAATATCAACCTGAATATGTAATATGTAAATCCATATCAAGTTACCAGACAAAATCTGTTAAACAAAATATATCAAGCACTGAATGAAGCATTGTATAGCTTTATGCAGAGTTGGTTGCAACACCTCAGGAATCGTTTAGAGGGAGAATAAGAACACAAAAGAGTTTTTATTAATAAGTAAGCCATAAAATCCTCAGTGGCTTGGAGTCTTTGACATTTGAGGATGATGTTTCCTTGAGCAGCCTGACCTCTTCTGATCTTAATATCTCTGGTAAGGTGGCGTGTGAGTGTATGGGTGTTTGAGTAATAACCGTCTGTGCTCAGGAACGAAGGAGGACGGCGCAGTCGTAAACAACGAAGCCGAGGTCTGCGTTTCTATTTTTACTGCTGCGCAGGAGGAAGCAGCATGGAAATGCAATCGCTGCATAATGCATGGCCCCTGTGGAGCGGCACTGGGGTGTTACACAACCAGGTGCTCTCTCTAGACCTGAGCATCATGCTGTGCTGACCGAACCCTTGCTTTAGACCCAGTTTACATCTAATGGGAGGTGTGAAGTGCAAGCCTCACTGGATATTAATTCAAAGTTAGTACAGACCTCAGTAGATGTTTGTTTTAAGTGCAATAAGTTGTCAGAATTCAAAGCAGTATGCTCTTCGAGGGCAATAAAAGTTTGTAAAAGTCTGCAGTGTAGTGCTGCTGTCAGCACCGACTGAGGAAGATACAGAAACATGCTCCATTAATATTTACAGGGGAAAAGGACTAGTAATGCTCTGTTAGCTTCATTTGGTCTTATCCAAAGCTGTTCACATCATGGCAGTCATTCTGTATCAGTGCCTGTGTATGGAAAATTAACCCAGAAATAACTTGTAAACCAGTTTATGAATAGACCACAAACACAGAGAGGGACTAACACAAGGTTAGTCAACTGAATACAGTCTGTTAATTGGGAATAGCCTACAAGGATGCAGGTAAAACCCTGGTACTTTGATACACTGACATGTAAATTAACTTTTCACAGTAGTTTATTTAATTTGCCTTCTAACTAAAAGTGTATGCATCACAGAGGGAATTTTGTCATGTTTTTCTGAAAGCCATGAATATTTTCTCAGATTATGTATTGTTTAATAGCAATTAGTGGTGGAAATGACATTTTACGCATTTTACAGTTACTTCAAAAATAAAACTACCACCTCCTTGCTAAGTCTAATTCCATATCCTGCATAGACAAATATAATCTTTTCACACATTTTGCATAATTTGACTACAGCTGTGCTTTTTTATTTATTTATTTATTCATTTTTTATATAAATTATGCATAAAAGATTCTTTGTTTTTCCCCCACACATCACATTTCATATTTCATCTCAAGCTCTTCAGTGACACTGTTGCATCCTAATTAAACATGTACACTGAACAACTTTATTAGACAAACTTGTTTGTGATGGTGGGAATGATGGCACAGCGGTGGGACAGTCTTTATTTGATATCATAATTCATATCAAACAACTTAAACATTTTTTTACACAGTAAATGTTTAAATAGTTTGTGATTATTTAATTTATAGAATGTCTTATAGAACGTCATCAATTAGCCATGATATTGGCGGGCACTGAATGTAAACAATACCACTGACCTGAACGAAACTCGCATATTTTGCTGATTATTGCTGCTTAAAATGGTCAATTATTGTCATGTTTAGGCTGTACTAATAAACTAAATTTGGAGGAGTAAAAATGACTACTAATAAACTAAAAATGAAGGAGAAGAGTGCAAAAAACTGAGGAACAAAAGGCGTTTGTGGTTGGACAAACTGAACCATGATTTCCAGAGCAGTTCTTCTCTATATGATTTAGCGGCTTTCACCCCAGCAGAACAACGTATTCAGTAGTACATTAACCCTGCAATCTAGTTGTTTACATCTGAGTATCGCCGAAAAAACTGTGGCTTAAGTGCAAACCATGTACAAAACAGGTTTACACGTATAAATGATTAGGCTACCTGTAAACCTGTTATATATATATATATATATATATATATATATATATATATATATGTGTGTGTGTGTGTGTGTGTGTGTGTCATAGGACCGGGAACAATAAAATAATTTCATAAAATCTTATTATTTTTATTATTTTATATTTATATTTTTATTATTTTTATATTTTAATTGCCCAAAGTAACAACAACAACAACACAATGTGATATTTATGAATGCTATATTTATGTTGAGTATAACTGTTTAAAATTACGCTTACTCCGTTAATAAATAAAAAAGCCAAATTACTCTTTGGTTAAGCAGTCACTTCTCACAATTTTAAACGTGGGCCTTTAAATAACGACGTTGTAGTAACTTGCGCATACCGGAAGTTGTTTTGCCTAATTAATCAGGCGGCGTTTGAAAACGGTTCTGACAAGGAACAAACTTAAAAGACAGTCACATCATTACATCTGTTGTGAGGAAACTCCATGCAGGGTGAGTCACTAGTTTTGGTTTATCATTAATCGTTTTCTGTGTTTTTACGGTTTGTTTTAGTATTTTGTTCTGGTATTAAATT
Source organism: Cirrhinus molitorella (assembly GCA_033026305.1). Lineage (NCBI taxonomy): Eukaryota > Metazoa > Chordata > Actinopteri > Cypriniformes > Cyprinidae > Cirrhinus > Cirrhinus molitorella. The sequence goes on along the minus strand of CM065122.1, from coordinate 20,487,866 downwards.
TATTCAGTGTGGATTGATGTAGTGAAGTAGGTCTCACAGGCTTTGTTGACACAGTTGCACAGTACGTTACGGTTGTTATTCCTGTTTATAGTGTTAAATAATTTTAACAAACCGCTTTAAAAGAGACCGCATTCAAAGTGTCTTCCTGTAATGCTAGGTGCATTAGACAGAGAGCAGAGGTGTACGTATGTTTGGGCAACCTTATTTATGACATAAACTGTCAAGTCATAAAAAATGGTGGAAAATATAAGTATTGAACTGATGGAAGGGATGGACAATGCTTTTTTATTTATTTTACAATAGTTGTCCTTAATGTTTAAGAGATAACATCAAAATAGTATAACAGAGCTGCAACAGCAAGGTCATGGGTTCGATTCCCAAGGAAAGCAACTGCTAAAAATGTAACTTTTAATGCAGTGTAAGTCACTTTGGATAGAAGTGTCTGACAAGTGAATAAATTTAAATGTGATACATGTTAAATACAGGAAAAGTAGTTGCTGTGGTTACATATTGGTGATACTCGGATGTAAACAACAGCATGGGTTGGATGGTTAATGTATTACTGAATAGTTGTTCTGCTTAGGCTATTTATGCTGTCTAAACCATGGAAGAAATATGGAAGCTGCTAAATTGTATTGAGAAGGACTTGGTAAGTAAAAAAGGGCACAATATTTTGACAAAATAAAGGCAATAGGTGGTAAAGATACATACAAACAGTATTAATTAAGATATTAGCCTAATATTTCACCTACCTGATTGGAAATTATAAGAACAAACACAAATGTTGGAAATCCTGGTTCAGTCTGGCCAACCACATGTGCCTTTTGGTCCTCAGACACTTTTTTTGCACTCTTCTCCTTGATTTGTTATAACTTTTGGCAGTCTATCGTAATCAGCAAAATATGTGAGCTTTGTTAGGTTCAGCGGCATTGTTTGAATAAAATGCGGCTAATTGATGACATGAAAACACTGTATTGATGGGTTACCTGTCCACATGATCCGTAGAGACCGCATTCATTTTACTCTTGTCTAGTGTATTTCTATGAGAAATTGCAGAGAAATGTCCAGTATGCATTTGTGTACACAACCCCCCCCCCCCACCAATTAAGACTGGCAATTCAGCAACACGATGTTTGTAAAATCAGAACTCGTAGGTTTGAAGCATGTTTTTAAGCATGATTTTCTTTTTAACAATAGTCAAATTTCTCGTTTTCCCTCTCGAAATGAAGAGTAACTATGGTAACCTCCATAGTTTCTCCAAAACGATAAACCACACCCCCTTGTACATGATGTGTTGCTGTACATGATTTCTGTGCTTGTAGCACTTGCTGTGATCTTCATTACCTGTTAGAGGGTTTTATGCTCTTGTTTCGAGGTTTTTGTTTAGGAAATTTGGCATTTGGGATTTGGTTGATTTGGCTCTACTGTTAATAAAAAAAATGGCACATTAATTAGTCAACTTATAGTAAGTCTATATGGTAATTTAATATCAAGTGAATACCAATAGAATCCTATTGCCGCCTGAGGATTTTGTTTATTCTTGTAGTGGTTAAGGTCACGACTTAGTGAAAGCGGGTCTTAGATCAGCATATTAAGGGCATCTAGATAGGAGGTCATCTGGATCATAAGCTTGACATGAATAATGTATTAGTTGTGCTATTGAATGTGATTAAAAATCTGCTGTAACTCATGACTCATAAAAATAAGAAAGAAATTGTTGTATTCATGTCTATTCAATACCAAGTATATTCATGCCTATTTGGACATGACTGTGACCATTGATCATTTTGTCTGTATATGAATTCATCCCAGCTCTCTGTGAGTGTGACCTTGTAACAGATCAGTCATTCACGTCATGAACACTTAGACCCAAAGGGATTTGAATTATAAATTTTGCTATTCTCTCCACAGCACATGCTGAAAATCCCTCTGACTACAGCCGTATTCTTCAGCTAGGCTGACAGAAGTGTCAAATATTCTTCTGAACGCACCACCCAGGTAGATCTCATTAAAACCTGATGTATTTATAAACAGCTTACCTTCCATGTGCTGTGTTAAAAAAAGATAGAAAATATACAAAGGTCTCAATTGCAACATAGGCTCCAGACAAAAGAGCAAATTACTCATTTGTTTCTGTACAGAGTACAGAATCATTCAATAAATTGTTCAGAGGTGCTTCGGTTTATTAAATACAGCAACAGTTTTTTAGTTTATTTCAACTTAGACATTAACATTAAAGGAGTGGCTTGTTAACTAGGGCTGGGCAAAAAAAAAGATTTTTTTAGTTTATCTATTTTACATTTTTTTTTTTTTTTTTTTTTTTAATTGTCAATTGGATATCGATTCTCAAAAGCTGCGAATCAATCTTTTCCGATATTTATTTCAGCAAACATGTAAAACAAGATCTGATTAATGTGAACACAGGCCTACACAGCAACCCGTCAAAATAAAAGTTTAGTTTAACGTAAAAAAAAAAGCCGGAAATATACTATTTAGCAGTCTTAAGACTTAATGCAACAACAATGACACTACTACTACAACTACTACTACTGAATATAAATATATCTTTATTTTAAATGAGTAATCGCATTTGTTTTCCTTTTTATTTTTAGGCAGACAAACTGCTGCACAACAAGGTTTTACTTTAGAGTTTAATTTTCATTTGGTCAGGATTAATTAAATTAATGTTTTATGCCTTCATCTGATTACCAGAAAAATTAGGATGTACATTTTATAGGGCCCTATTATTGTTTAAAAAAGGACCCTATACAAAAAAAGAATGGGTTTAAAATACAGGCCTGTAGCTCTTATTTTCTTCTTATTAGTTCACCATTTGTGAACTGATGTTAACTGATTTTTTTTTTTTTTTAAGAAATATCAATGGCATTTGTATTAAAACTATATTCACTGAATGTAATTGAAAAAAAATTGAGAATCAAATCGAATCGAGAGCTTGAGAATCGAAATTGAATCGAGACATCTGAATCGATACCCGGCCCTATTGTTAACCCAGAAATGGCTCTGAACGGTTTACTGAGTGAGTGAATCTGATTCAAACTGCTAACTGAAATTGGAGCTCAAAAAGATTTACAAAACCTCATTAGCTATGTTTTCATCACCCTGTTTTTATGTGCATTTTGCATAAGAAATGGCAAATGGCTTGTGCGAAAAAGGGAAAAAGTATGCAGTTTTGTACCTTTTGTCTTTTTGTCCAATTTTCTTTTCTTTTCAAATTAAAGTTTGTAATGTTGGTTTATGGCTTAACTCTTAAACGGCACTGCACTGTTGCATTCTATTGCCTGCAAATAACACTGGCGCGCACATTAACAAAGTAATATCTGAATGAAGTCGCATGGGGAACACAAACCTTTCCCAACTGACTAGATTTTAAATTATAGCTGCATTTTTTATTTTTCGTCACAGTCTGGAGCCCTGCAATGTGTAAAAAAAAAAGGCTTAAATGGAAAGGAGAAATACATGATTTACACCGTCTCTAACAGGTGTTTATCACAGTTTCATATCAAGATAAAAAAAACAATTAAATCTGGTGGCAATTACTGAGCAGCCTGCAGCGGGTGTAGTGGTGACCTATGAGAGCGCTGACTATCTTCCATGTCAACTAGGTTTTAATTACCACAGGTCTGTCTGACACTTTGTTCGATAATTGGAAATATTTAGACCTTTCTCTGCTTTGGGCACTTGGTAAATGAATACATTACAGTCAGCAAGGAAAACGATACACAGCCAAAGTGACCTACAAAAAGGAGATCGACTGCATTTTAACTGCCATGCAATGTTAGTTTTATATCCTGTGGCGTCTAATATGTTTAGGATATCCCCTCTGGTCCGAAGGAGACAGGTAGCAGGTGTGAGATTCAACATTTCATTAGGAAAAGACACTTGCACCAAACAGATGCTTGTTTTATTGCCTACCATATCCAGTGTCACTAAAAGAACAGTTTGAAATCTGCTTCCTAAGGCAGTTAATCACCAGGCTTTATATTAGAGGCCTTTACGTTTTAATGCCTGTATAGTTAAGCATATGGTGCATTACGGCACAGTGTGTCCGGTGTTACGGCTGCACTGGGATTTGAAGCATTTATGTGATTTTCATATTCCGAGCCATGTGTGCTTCATTCATGAGACAAAAGCTGATTGCTCATTCCTAATTAAAGTGAGCTAGAATGAAACATGTAAATCAAGCAGTACATCATCATGTATTGGCACTCAGATGTTCTTAGATCCTTTAATTCACAGTGCGCCATGTGGCTTCAACATGCTGTTGTGATGCTATCGCGGATGAGGAGCGTTCCTCCAGAAACCCCCCCCTGTAGAGGAACAGAGTGGTTTGCATTATCTGCTTTGACTGAGCAAAACTTTTACAGTCCCTTTGGCAAGAATAATAAGGTGAAGTATGCACTGTATCATTAGCCACTTTCACACACAAAGCCCGTTAAATTGCAGTCAAACTGACACATTAAAAGCTGTTCACAAACGCAACAGCTTTAGACTTCTGCCTTACTTGCTTCCATTCACACATCAGCATAAATATGTATTGTCACATTTTTGAACATAACCTTTGAACAGCTGCACTGGAAACATTTCTGTTCTAATATGTTGACAAATATCGTCATATGTTCAGGTGGAGAGAGCTCTTTCATTTCAGCGTCTGTCCAGTTTCATGAAATTTCTTGCCTTAAAGCCATAGTTCACCCAAAAATGAAAATTGCCACATGGTTTATTTACCCTCAAGCCATCCTAGGTGTATATGACTTTCTTCTTTCAGAAGAATACAATTGGAGTTTTATTAAAAAAATGCCCTGGCTCTTCCGAACTTTATAATGGCAGTGAATGGTGGTTAAGATTTAGAAGCAAAGTAAAGTGCATCCATCCATCATAAAAAGTACTCCACATGGCTTTGTGGCTTAATACAGGCCTTCTGAAGTGAATCGATGCATTTTTAACCTGATCTCATGACAAAAACGTACCTTCTATCGCAAGACCATGTTTCGTAATGCCATGTACGTTTCGATGTGAAATGTACACTTTTTTTTTTTTTTTTTTTTTTTTTTTCTTTCTGGAACAGATGAATGTACATGGTACGTTTTATGTGATGTTGGTTTTGTATGTGTCACCATAGTTTTGACTTGAAATGTCCACTGAGTGGTGCTATACCTCTAATGCTCCATGACGTTTTAAAATAATGTACCATCTACACTACACCTAAACCTACCCGACTGCATGAACTAAAGCAAATGTGATGTAAAAACGTAGTTTTAGCTTTCAGTCTCTCATCTTTCAGCTCTTTTATTGTGAGTTATGTTTTTCACGAGATTCGTACCCAAGGATTCCACATCATAAGGCCATGTCACACTAAAATATGTTTGTTTGAAAACGCATATTTTTACCCTTCGTCCACACTGAGACTGCGTTTTTTTTTTTTTTTTTTTTTGAAAACTGAACACTTGGAAAACTCTCCAAAGTGGATACATTTGACAGCGTTTTCGCTTTGTAGTGTGGACTCTGAAAATGGAGGCTTTTGAAAATGATGATGCATATTTAGTCATGTGATGCACATTGTACTAATAGACATATTTATACCGGTAATTGTGTCTGTTAGGTGCCTGTCACACTGCTGCTGAAGAGATTTACCTTGTGTGTGTTTTTTTTTTTTTTTTTTTAAAGATTTATTTTTGTCATTTTTTGCCTTTAATTAGATAGGATAGATCAAATCTGACAGGAAGTGAAGTGGGAAAGAGAGAGGGTCTGCGAGCCGGGACACGTACTCGCAACGCCCGAAGCGCAACAGCACTGTATGTCGACGCACTGCCCACTAGGCTACTGGCACCGACACCTTGTACACTTCATATTACAGTCCTAAAATGATGACAGAATATTTACTTACAGTTGCTGTCCTGACTCCTTCAGCAAAACATTTACGGCAACACTATTTCATGCAAGTAGTCTGCTATGTTGTTAGAAAAATCTAATTGATTTATATTACAAGTTTTTTACATTACATTGATCATTGCAAGCATATTTTATTTGTTTTACAAAAAAACTACTTTTTTGCTCAGTTTGGGCCTCCCATATTTCACCCATATTAAAATTCTAATCAAAACTGTTATAGGGTCATTGTGAGTCAACTCAACCAGAGGTCCCCGGCTCAAATTTTTGATTTGGCGGATATTCATTAAAGGGAATTAAAATATCTTTAATACCTCTTGAGTTACAGGCTTTCAAACCTTGGAGAAAAATTTAAAGTGCTGTTTCCTAATTTTTTAATGGTCACCACTGGCACATAATGCAACAAAGATAGCTAAAGTCAACCAATTTTACTAATACCAACCTGCCATCTTTCTGAAGTCATTTTTACCCCCCTGTAACTTGACTCTGAATCTAAGGTGAAAATCCCCATTTTGACCTCCCTCTACAAAGTAGTGGATTACTTATTAAATATTCTATCTATAGAATATATAGATAGATATAATCTATCACATCTAATATTTTGGCTTCATCACTATACATGTCTGTCTTTCCTCAGAAAAAATATTAGCAAAATCAAAAAATTGAGCCGGGGAAAAGTTTTTAAACCCTGTAATTATCTTCATGTAATGTCTGATAAGGGGTGATGGAAGTGTTTGGGAACCTGTTTGGAAACTTTCGCAATTACGTTTTGGGCCACTGGTGGCACTTCAGTGATACACTTAACATTTAAATGAAGTCTTTGCATTTATTAATGATGATCCTCTGTGGGTGAGAGTTATTATTACAAAGCAGAGATCACAGCAAGGAAGATTCTCCATTATAAAAATCCTCTTTTCTCCAGGACTGTAATCTGTGGCGTTAATTAATAATCATTAATGTTGCAACACATCCCCTACAAACAGAGTGGTGTCTTCTATGAATAGGCTCATGCTATTGGACACAGCCCCATCCTGGGCACCTGCAGTGTGTTTTGTGGCTGTAAAATCGCATGTGCTATCTATTTCCAGAAGCTGTGCTTGTAGACCCGGCTCGATGCCAAGATAGTGTCCTTAATCTGCTCCCGACAGCCTGCCAGAGATCTGACAGTCCCTACTGATTCTTAAAAGCAGATAGACAGAACGTGTCTGATAGGAGGATGCAGTGAATTACTGTCTGCTGTTTTGTCCAGCGCTCCTCCTCGCTTGCTCAATTTATGAAGCATCCCCCAAACCACTACTGCAACACTTTCTCTGTTTGCTATGGAGCGGTAGTGACAAGGCTTGTGTTCACATTTGATATGGATTGGACTGATAGTAATACAGTTTGAAATGTTCAAGATAGGTCAGTCTAACAAACCTGATTTAAACCTTACTCCTGATCTCAGGAATAATAGGCTTTGTTTAGACGGGCAGCAAAAATCTGATTTATTTATTTTTTTGATGTATCCTAGGGACCATGGCTGTGTATATACTTGTATATGAAGATCTCATTTGCAAAAAGATAACTGTTTTTTATTAGTTTTCATAAATCATGTTTTTATTGTGTTGTGTATTATTATTATTATTATTATTATTATTATTATTATTATTATTATTATTATTATTATTATTATTATTATTGTTTATTATGGTTTTTATTATTATTATTATTATTATTATTATTATTATTATTATTATTATTAAAAATGTTAAATGTTGAGTTTTTAAATGAACTTGTCATATACTGTTCATACCAGTTAAATCAGTGGGCAGAATGCGTCCAAAAAAAATTTGTTAGGCACATTCTTTACACAAATATAGTGACTTTGTAATGCTGCTTTTACTGTTTTGACTTGTGGTTTTGATTTAAGTTTAATATAATGTGACATTGTTTTTGCTTTATTTTTAGGTTTGTGTGCATCAGTTTCCTATTCCAATTTGTATAATTAAAATTGAATTGGCGTCATAGTAAATATATACAGTTTACAGATACCGTTTAAAAATATACAGTTGAATTTTCATCATCAAAAACAAAATTGTGATTTGTACTGTTTACAAGATAAGATAAGATAAGATAAGATTTTATTGTTCCTCAAATTTTGTTTTCCATTTTTAAAAAAAATTACATTTAAATGGTTTAATTAAATGTTAATAATTAAAAAGCATGTCCAATTAATTGAATTCATTAAACTTTAAACCATTGAATAATTTATTGAAATGAAAACAATAATAGGGCCCTATGATTTTCAGAAATCTTGTGACTGTTTTAATTTTTGTGGATTCTGAGTTTTAATTTAACACACATTGTATTTAAATTTTAGTTTAATTGACTTGATTATTCAAAAAAGGCATTACCTCATGGTAAATGTACAGTTTATACCCTTTTTATTTGCATCATCAATGCATGAGCGGTATATATATATATATATATATATATATATATATATATATATATATATATATATATATATATATATATATATATATATATATATATATATAAATATAATATTTTTTTTTTTTTATACTGTTAACAAGATTTTGTTCATACCGTAGACCTCTAGCATATCTGACTGTGTTTAGTTTTCATAATCCGAGAAGAAAAAGAAGAAACATAATAAAATGATCTTAAATCCAACCCAGACCACATTTGTAGGTGCTTTTAAAATGCTAGTTGTCATCTTTAAAGTAGTTGTCATCTGGGATGCAGGTGATTGTAATGTCACACAGTGCACAGTAGCATCTACATCTGTGCCCAAACAGAAAAATCCTTCTGTTATAGGCTACAGTATAGTAACTGTTTGCCATGGACACGGTGCATATAATCTACTCAATGTTGTCTCCATAAGATCATTAACAAGGTTTGGTTGTCTGTGGTTTCAGTCTCTAAACTAGAATTAGCTATGCTAATTTCGATATCTGAACAGATATTTGCAACGTTTGACAGACACTGTCTTTGTGAATAGTTCCAGTGAAAAACCCGGTATCATATTCTAATCGACTGAGAATCACACACTACTACCAGACTGAAGTTCTGAACTCAAAACATTTATCATTGTTAGGACCGAGAGATGCTTGACAAATAAAAAAACAATGTGTTCTAAAATTGGTGTTAAATATTTAACATGTTCAATATCCTTCAGCTGGATAAAGTCATAGTCTGAAGCTAAAAAAAAGTTGCAGTCTGTGCCCATGATACAAAATACAGTTTTCTGTGAAATCTGTCAACTCCAACTGCCCGATATCTGCAGACTAGCTCTGATGTTGGGAAACTAGTGTCAACTGCAAAATCCAGACTGCAAACCAAGACAAATCTGGGCAAGAGATGTGTAATATATTCCAGCCTTTAGTGTTCAGTATGTAGTAATGTTTTACTGCAGTATGTTGCATTGTCAAATGAGCTCACTAGTACACTGGGCTTTGTAAAAGCAGTTTTATTTTTCTCAAATCCTGCGTTTTCCTTTTTTTTTTTTTTTTTTTTTAATTCCATTAAAATTCCATTTTAATGGTTTGATTAAATTTTAATAATTAAAAAGCATGTCCAATTAATTGAATTCATTAAACTTTAACCATTTAATAATTGATTGAAATGAAAACAATAATAGGGCCTTTAAATTTTCAGAAATCGTGTCTGTTTTCATTTCGTAAAGTCTGAGTTTTATGATTTTAATATAAATTTGTCATAATCTGTGGTTACAAATTAATGCATGTATTTTCTATTTTTTTTTTTTTTTGTCACAGAAACTGTAAATGTATGTATACATTTAGATCATGCAGCAATTCCATGCTGTAAAATTTCTAACAGTACAATTTCATTCAGTGCACATTATATGAGTAGTATGCCATTTCAAACAAATGTTGTTATGCTCTCCATTTCTGTCTTTCTCTGTATGATGGGATGCAGCCGGTGGAAAATGGAGACGGGAAGAGGGCAGGTAAACAGTCATTATCGTGACATGTCTGTGAGACGCCCCCCATGTGTTCCAGTGACATAGCTTGGGAAATTGGCTCTCTGTTACTACATATGCAATGCGAGTCGCACATGGGGCCACACTAAAAAAACCCAGAATCATCTTCTGGCATGGCTTGCAGTGAGCAGTCTCTTGAAAAGAGAAAGAAATGGAATATAATTGTGGTCGACAAAATCTTGCCGTTCCGCCCTCCTGCTACCTATCACTCCGCAATCTGTCCGGAGCGTGTGACTGCTGATGCTTGAGTAGCAGGTGGAATGTTTTGGTGAGCCCCATGTGGTGGACGGAGAGAGGAAGAGACGTGTCCTCCTCCCTCAATCAAGTGTGCTTGAGTGCACAGCACAACAACACGTCGTCAGGCAGGGGCCTCTAGGGCCATCTGTGGGGACGGGGAGGGGACTGCTTGCTCCAGACCTGGCGCAAAAGATGCCGCCTGGTCCACACATGTTCCCTGAGAACGGCGGGAGGCCGAGATGGAGAAAACTTTGAGGAGGGATGCTCTTAAAAGAAAAGCCGGTCCCCGTGACATCTTTGTTTTCGGGCATGATATGTAATGACGGAGAGTTGAAGTCGCACGCCAAGCCCCAGCATGCCTGGGTGGGGCACATCCCCCAGATTGCCTAGCGCTCCTCCTGATTCAGATGTCATTTGTGTATTCTCTTTGGATCAAAGGCAGGTCACGTTAATTAGCGGATTTCACACTCCTCTGCCAGCAAACACCCCCATCTCCCCCTTCTCAGCCGTACTGTCACTGAGGCATTAGACATGTTAATCGCCTGCACAAGCCTGGAAGCGTAATAGTAACTCGGTGACGCACGCTTCTGGTGGTCATGGTCGAGGCACCTTTGTGATCCTTGATCAAACCCAGTACAGTTGTGGCTCGGTCAGTCCATCCCGTGGGCTCCCATTTAGGATTGTAGGGTCTTGAAGTGATGCTTTGATCCACACCTGGGCTTCTGTTCCTCCTGCTGGGCTGGAACGAAAGCAACCATTGCTAGGGACGGGTTCTGGAGGCTGGCCCGAGTGCAGAAGCCCTTTGAGAAATTTTGCTCAATCCAGGCTTTTTGGCACTGAAGTGTCTTCTGATATCCTTTGCTTGCTATGGTGCATCATGGAGTATTAGCGCCATGTTGTGACCCATGCATCGGTCCAAGGGCGAAGTAGAGGACACAGAAGATGATCAGAAAGTTTTAACTAGTGACTCATGAGCAAACAGTACTTCAGTAGACTGAAGTATATGCTCATATGCTCACAAACACTGCATTTATTTGATTGATCAAAAACTAATATTGTGAAATATTATTGCAATTTAAAATAACTGTACTCTATATTAAAATATTTTAAAGTTTTGTTTCACTGATGGCAGCCATTACTCCAGTCTTCTGTCACATCATCCTTCAAAAATCATTGTAATATTCTGATTTGGTGTTTAAGGTACTTATAATAAGTGTTGAAAATGTTGTGTTGCTTAATATTTTTGTGGAATCCTTGAGACATTTTTAAAAGTGTTTACTGTTATTGCTGATTTAATGCACTTTTTTTTTTTAGTCGTAGTCTATTTATCTAAGGCTGTCATTTTGGATTTAATTACACATTATGCTGAAAAATTAATCAGAAATAAGTGTATGCTAATATTTGCTAAAAAAAAAAGCCCTTAATTGAAGTATTATATTATTATTTGGTATAATAATATATTTGATATATTATCCCCGGATCTGTGTAAAGCCCTTTTTATTATGGATGGATACACTTTATTGGACTTGTTTTGACCTGTTAAAGAGATTGCCCATTGCCATGATAAACCTTAAAAGAGCCTGGGCATTTTTTTAATATAACTTCGATCAGATTTGTCTGAAAGAAGGAAGTCATATATGTAAATAATGGGCTAATTTTTTATTTTTAGGTGAACAAACCCTTTAAGGCGGCAGAGGCTGAAAACACTGCGAGCGTCGCGCACACTTCAGTAAGTGTGTAGTAACTGAAACAGTGTTTCGTCTGCGCCATTCATTCACACAGAACATGCAGGATTCATATCTAAATAATATCATATCATATCTAAACACTAGTCCATATAATCATTTAATTTAGTTGTATTGACCTACTTTTTATTTATTCATCCAAAATTTGCCAAATTACGTCACATTTCGCATTATACAGTAAATTGATAGTTTTGGAAACTTTCATCTGAACTGTTATTATTAAAGCGTTGAAGTGGTGTATTTTCATATTGATCTCACCTCATTTTGATACAATGCACATATCAACTCAAATCAATACTTCGCTTGGAAGGTGACATTCAGACCAGCATGTGTATGATTTGGGAGTCAGCTGCCCTCCAGCACTAATCTGTGAATAGTTCAGGCTTTGAGAATGTGATAATGGCGCTGAGATGCAGCCAAAGCCCATGAGAACATAGGCCCAATAGAGAGAAACCCCGGAGCCCTCTAATCCCTATTGGAACCTGTAAGTCTTCCTGGATGTGTATTTCCTTCCTGTCAGTGTGAGGAATAGTTCCGCCCAGTATCTTCATTAGGAGCATCATTTCCATTCCAGGTCTGTCAGGGTGGTGTGAGACTGCCATCTAACCGTTCCCAGCTGCAGGTGAATCAGCATGGCAATTAAGAGAGACAATTAGAGCCCATTCACTTCTGCAGGCTACAGGCACAGAGATAAGCTCTAAGCCTCAGCTTAATTGGATCATTGTCTCTGCAGAAACACAAAATACTAGAGGAAAAAAAAGGAATTAAAATGTGATTAGTTCACTGACAAAAACAACATAAATAGGTTTTTAACTTCTTGGAAAGCTAGTCATTTCTTGCGGCTTTTTGGACTTTTAGTTTTACCCAAGTGGGTGAAAATGTGCATGGAATTTTGTATCACATATCGCCGCCACTTCTCTACCCATGGCGTCATTTTGTGTTGAAAGATGAAATTAGATAGTCGTGTGTGCCCTGACAATTAGATAATGGAATAATTACATCCTCACCCTGACTCTTCTCTGCCCTAGCCATTGGCAGCTTGGGATATTTGCCTAATGAACAGTTTTTGTATGTCTTATTGTTTTTCTGACATCCTAAAATAATCTGAGTTTTTTTTTTTTTTTTTTTTTTTTGTACTTAAACGCCCTCTTCATATGTGAAATCGGCTAAACTACTTCTCACAGGCTGTGGGTTTTTGCTGTTGGCTCCAATATTGTTTGCGCCACACAATTCAATAACAGCCTTTTGGCAAACTCTGAATTATGTATGACAGCATCACAAAATAATTCTGTGAAACCATGAAGTTCAGACTAAACTGATTTGGAATCCTTGCATGTCATGTCTAATGTTGGAATTTGTAAGAAGGATGTGTAGAGCTGTACACGCAGTTGATAACCGCTCATATCAGACTGATTTTCATACATTTTACAGTAAGGCCGATGACTGTCACAATATCAGATTTTCACTACGTAGTTATGGATAAAATAATTAATTTACAATAAATGTAGCACGATATCTATAGAAATTTTGCAAACAGATACATGCACAGTTTGGCCAATGAGTCACTTGCAAGTGTTGGGATGTGGAGACAGAGTAACTGTGTACAAAAAAGACAAGTACACTAAAAAGCAACCAGGTCAATTGATAAACAAAAGATTCATGTTGATTGGTCTTTCCTGTAGACTGTGGTGTCTAACACTGTGTCTAAGCAAACGTTCCAAATTCATTTGCCTTGTTGTTGGAAGAAGAGCATATCGGGTGGAGAATGTCAGGAATAGAACAAGGCATCAGTTTACTCTCTGTGGCTTGTTAACTCCATGCTTCATTCGGTGTAGACAGCATCACTGATTATAACGGTTGTGCCACTCGTGTCCCTTGTACACATGGTGTAACCATCCAAATCCAAACCACTGTCACACTGATGAGGTGACTCGCTTTTTTCTGTCACCTCCTCTACACACAATTGCCTTTTGTCCTTTTTATGATGGATGGCAACTAGCATTGAAGAGAGAGTTCACCAAAAAATTAAAATTCTGTCATTAATTACTCACCCTCATTATGTTCCAAACTCGTAAGACCTTTGTTCATCTTTGAAACACAAATGAAGATATTTGTGATTTAAATCTGGGAGTTTTCTCCTGACGTTTTCAATGCAACTGACACGTTCAAGTCCCAGAAAGGTAGTAAGGGCATCAGTAAATAGTCCATGTGACATCAGTGGTTCAACCTTAATTTTATAAAGCTATTGGAATACTTTTATTTTCTTCCGTGTCCTGATGCAGGAGTCTGCGTCATCAATCTCTCTTAGTTTATCGTCTGTATATTCTGGTTCAAATAAGTAGGGCTGGGCAAAAATTGCAAGTAATCCGCTCTGTTAAAATCTTCAGACATGTTTACGAAGACTGTTTTGTGTACAGTGTGCGTCGTCTTCTGCTTGTAAACAAAGACATGTGACTTGGTGTTCTTGGAAATGTGGTCGGGATTATAAAATTGTTCCTTTTTTGTTTTCTTTGCACACAAAAAGCATTCTTATAGCTTCATAACATTATGGTTGAACTTGGACCACTGATGTCACATGGTCTATTTTAACGATGTTCTTACTACCTTTTTGGTGATGAACGGAGGTCTTACCGGTTTGGAAAGACACGAGGGTGAGTAATAAATAACAGAATTTTCATTTTTGTGTAAACTAAACCCTCAAAGGTGCAATACTTTTTCAAAATGTTGCTGGATTATTTATGGTATTATCATGTGTGTTAACACAATATCAACATTTTGTATTTTAACTATTGCTGTTATTGTCATTGGTATACTGTGACACCTAGCTTTCTTACCATTTCTTCATCTTCACTGGGGAGGCCAGAGGCCAGTTGCATAACTTAACCTCCACATTAAGACAGTTTCTTTAGTGCTAGTCTGACCAACTATCAGTTAACCAAAGGGTAATCAGTTTTATTTGTTGGATTAACTTAGACTTTTCTACATTTTTCTGTAACTGAATAAAAAAAAAAAATTACAACCAGTTTTAAAGAAAAATATTAGCTGACTAACTTTCAAGACTAGTCTAAAACTTTTATGCAACCGGACCCAGGTTTCTGTTTCTATATAATGACATTCAGGATTTCAGATGTAATAATTTGTCAGAAAGTTGCATAAGTACAGAAAAAGCTATAGCTTTGTTTTGATAAACGGACATTTTTTTCCCCACTGGACAAAAGTTTTAAATTCTGAAAGTTATAGTATGTTTTTCATAGCACAATGAACTCTTTTATCTCCAGAGATCAAGGGAAAGATTTATTTCTCATGATGACCCCTTTAAGTCATATAAAAAGACATCCATTTTGGCCAGAGCCTTCATTATACTTCTAAAGGACGTTTTCCTTTCTCTCTTCATATCGCTCTGCTCTTGTCTCATCCGGTGGAGAGTGGACTGTGTAGAGTGTAAGCCAGTAGCTTTTAGGATGCCATTTGTTAGTGATATTTTATATAAATTGGTATTGTAAATTATAATCTCTGAATATCCATATATCAAATATTTATCATTACTGAGTGCGAGTATGTTTTTGTGTTTTGGTCTTAAAGGGGTAGTTCACCCTAAAGTAACAATTCTGTCATTAATTACTTGCCCTCATGTCGTTCCAAACCTGTAAGACCTTCATTCATCTTCAGAACCCAAATTAAGATTTTTGATAAACTCCAAGAGCTTTCTGACCCTCAGTAGACCGTAATGTAACTGAAATGTTTGATCTTAGCTTCATAACATTATGATTGAACCACTGATATCACATGGACTATTTTACCAGGTGTTATGCAGGTTTTTCTGGGTCTGGAAACATTTCAGTTGCACTGCTTTCTATGCAGGGTCAGAAAGCTCCCGGATTTAATTGAAAATAGCTGAATTTGTGTTCTGAAGATGAACAAAGATTTTACGAGTTTGAAATGGCATGAGGGCGAGTAATTAATGACAGAATTTTCACTTTAATCACTGACTAATTCACTAAATCATTTATTTTAATGAATTCATCTTCTTTTTAAATGACACATTGATAAACCAGAGTTGGATAAGTGTGGAGAGCATTTCATCTACAAAAAGTGTGACAGCACAGATTGTGTTGTGAGACTCAGATGCAGCGTTTCACCAGGTCCAGCAGTGTGAATAGTATTTGACCTAGCTAGGAAAAGAAATTGCAGTTTTTGCCCTCTGCCCCACACCTGTGGCCACAACAATACACACAGGCCTTGAGAAAAAGGAAACACGTGTGACTGTCAGCAGACCTTTCTCTCTCTGTGTGTACTTCCTTTTCCTCTGCCCTCTCAGGCTTGATAAGAGAGAGGGGGAAACAGGATGAAAGACAAGACAAACGGCAGTGGGGCTTTTTCTTTTTACACTTTTTCTGCCAAGGGGATTAGTTCTGAGGTAGGGTTGGTGACAAAGGAACATTGTCGATGAGGCTGTATGTATGTGCAATGCAGTTTTTTTTTGGGGCTTTTTTTTTAAGAAAAGGGGTTGAGGCATACTTGCGAGTGGGACAAGTTCCTTTTAAGTTCGTGTTCAAAGGCTCATCTAATAGTTGAAACCTGATTCAAGGGAAATTAATGGCCCCACTCTCTTTTTGAAGCCTAAGAAGATGGGGTTGTCCATTTCATTGGCAAAATCTGCAGAAGATTTTACATTTTCTGTAGAAAATCTGTGCTGTGTTCTGAGTGGCTGTCAAACCAGAGTGTGAAACTCATTTTACTATATCATTTGTATATTAAGGTTAGATTATAATCTGTCACACAAATATAATGTATTAAAGTAGTGAGAGCATCAAAAAGTGGAGACATTTTTTAACATAATGCAAATAAGAGATGGAAAAAAGTGACAAGCAGATTTTAAATGCAAATGCTTTATTTCACATTTCAAATGCATTGTGGATTCTTCCATTATGGCGATGACTGAAGCTAGGCCAACAACAGTTTAAGAGATGGATGTAGTGCAATAATCGCTTCTTTCGATTTTGATGTGATTGAAAGCTAAGGACTGAATGTGCAGAAAAGCACCCTGATAGACAAGAAGGCTATAAAGATAGCATTAAAATCAATGTGGATTTGCCGCGACAGAGCAAGCTGCAGATATAGTGATCCACAGTTTGTTCAGAGACACAGGATGATCAGGGTGATGCCTCCCGACACGGGCCGAATTGATATGCACTGAGAAGGGAACGTGGAAGAACAACAGGCTGCTCTCTGAGATAAGCTTCCTCGGTCCTCTTCAGATGTGCATGTGTTTACTCTGAATAATTTAAGCAGTACACTCCAGCAACTGTCTGATAAAGACTGTGTATGACATTAATGAGTCTGAGCAGTCAGTAGATAGCAATTGAAGTGCTGGTATTGGCTATTCGAGCTTGTTGATGTGACTACTCAGCAGAGCAAGAAATGGACCATAATGGTGGATCTCAGCAGATTTACTGAAGGACCCTGATACATATCTGAAATCGAGCAGAGAACAGAGACATGATGAGGTCAATTTGTAGTGGATTTTTATTTATTTTTTTCTTCTTCTGTTTCTTTACCTAGCCTGGGCAGCCACGTAAAGGGGCATTTAGCTGACATTTAAAGTATTTTCTTAAAATGTAAATGGTAGAGACTTATTTTATTGTATTTTCCAACACATTTTTAAATAACATTGATTTCAATAAATCCTTTTATTTCTAAATACATCAAGCTCAGAGTGGACAATACAATAGAAAGTTATGTTGGTTATTTATTATCAAACATCGTCTTTCTCTCACGCCACATACAATTTACAAACTAACAGCTCACCTGATGCATTTTCTCCTGTTGTACCACCCTGGTCCTTTTGTTTATACATGGGTATTAGTACGTTTAGAAGCGCAAAATGTACTGTTTACATATTTAAAAAATACATGTGATATTATATGTGATTTGGGGCAGTCGTGGCCTAATGGTGAGGGAGTCTGACTTGTAATTCAAAGGTTGCAGGGTCCAGTCTCGGGTCCGGCAGGGATTGTTAAATGCAAAGCACAAATTCCGAGAATGGGTCACCATACTTGGTCACATGTCATGTCCTTTCCTTTCCTTCTTTTACTGATGCTGACATTTCGGACGTACAGTCAAACCAAAAATTATTCAGACAACAGATATAATTTGATATTTTTTTTACTAATAGGTACAGGACAAGTAATTTGTGACATCATATTATACCCCAAAATTCTTCATACAGTTGTCACGGTGCACATGTGAGGGAAACGCAGTATGGCGTAGAATTCAATGCAAAGTTCTTTAATGATAATCCACAGGGGTAATCCACGGACGGAATGGCAGAAACACACGCACACATGAGGTAACCTTGTAGCCAGACAATGAGACATGAACTGAATACAACTTCTAAAAGTACACTAATTGATTACAAACAGGTGACGTGAAAACACTTAACGAGACAGGAACACCAAATATGGTCACACATGGATGGACAGAGGGGACTTGGGTAGCGGACAAAGGAGTGGATGTGGATGGACAAGAGGAAGTCTTTGTAGGAGGAGGCTTCAGCGGAGGCCGGACTACCGGAAGGAGGACGAAAGTCGGAGGGAGGAAGAATGCCTATACTGAGAGACTGTCAGATCTTTTATTTTTATTTATTTAATCTTTTGTTTTCTTTTGTTTTGTTCGCAGCACGGAAAATAGGCAAACTGTTCTCAGAAAGCATGTGTTCTCAAGTGTACACAATTAGTCTAATATAAAATAATATAATCGCTACATTTTCCCGTCATATAATTGCACAGGCTGACATCGCGACTGCGATACGATTAATCGTGCAGCACTAATTGTAATCCATTACATACCTTTCTATCAAAGTTATCTGAGATAGAAATTATCAAGATGAATTTGTTCTGAAACAGTTTAACTCTGAGTTCTTGTTGATAAGACAACTGAATATAATAAGTTAAAGGAATTATTTGTAAGTCTGTAAAGTTGTTCATACATAAAAAATGAATGTTTTCAGTATGTAAGTATTGCACGTTAAAAAGCTGAAAATATGTCGGTATTGTTTGATCAAATTCTGTAAATATGTCAGTATTGTACATTCTAGTGCCTGTGAAAACTTAAGTAAATGTATGTTTTATAGAACCACATTTTACGTAAAAATAGATACAAATTCTTATGAGATCATGTTGTTGTAGATTTTGCAGTGGTCCAGGAAACACAAACTCCATCCAGGAAGTTCACTCACTGCTCAGAACTTATGCTCAATGGAGTCTGCAGATGTTTGGTCTGAACTATGGGGGAATTTTGAATGGGTTCTGACCCTGTGTGACCCAGAGCGTGAGTCATTGGACTGGACTCAGCTGCTTTTAAGATTTTCCTTGAGGAAACTGAGAGAAAGCATGTGCAGGAAAACGGGCAGGAGATGCTGTGTGTGTGTGAGTCAGTGAGTGAGTTATTGAATGAGTTTGAAAACCAGGGTGAAAGAGGACCATCTAAATCTGCTCTTGAGCTACTGTCATCCAGAGATAAGTTTGTGTTGTCTTGAATCCTTATGCACCTTTTGTAATTACTTCTCTTACCCTAAGCACTTTATCTGGATTAATGGTAAGATCTGGCTAAAGCGCTGTGCATATATGACCCCCCTCTCTGACCCCTGACCCTGCTGAATCTTGACCTTTGACGTTGAAGTAAACCGCAGCATTTCTGGGTGGTAAACCAAGGTGTCTGCAGTGTGAAGATACCGCTGCTATTTCCCAGAGGAAAACTGCATATTTTTCACAACAGATTTGTATATTTTGTTCCTAGTAAAATTCTGGTGCAATCACACATACGTTTACAAAATATGAACTACATTTTTATATTTTTTTGAAGAAAGCGTTAGCATTCAGATGTTTAGCCATCAGCAGGACTACTTACAAATATAGATTTTGAAAAGTATAGACGTCATGATTTAATCCGAATCAGAGCTGCAAAATGATTCGTCACAATCAATTCAAAATAAAAAAATTTGTTTGCATACTATATACTATATATATATTATGTGTATGTATGTGTATATATGTTTTGTATGTAAACACTTCTATATGATTTATATTATATTTATTTTACATATAAATCTAACATTTTTCATTAATATATACATGTATCTGTCTATTTATATATACATAATAAATATACACCGTACACACACATACAGTATGCAAACATAAATGTTTTATTTTGAATCGATTAATTGCAAATAATCGTTTTGCAGCTCTAATCACAATCTTCTTTTGAGCATTCCTGATATCTATTCCTAAAATTCCAAGATTAAAAATAAATAAATGTATTTGTGCAGTGCATCCAGTCCTGTAGGTGTCACTGTGCTCTGCTGATTTTTGATGTGATGTGAACATAAATTTGCTAAATATGTTGTGATAAAAAAGAAAATTGAAAACATGATTTTCAGCATTAGCAGAGGAAATGGACATTTTAACTGAAAAATACATTGTAACTGAAATGAACTGGAATTGAATCAAGAGCGAATCAGAATAAAACCATAAAATCTGTATGGAAGCCCAGCCCTAGTTGCCAGGGTGTTGCTAAGGTGTTGTGATTGGTTGTTCAAATTGTATATTGTCATAATGTTGGGATCCAAAAGTAAAAAAAAAAAAAACTCAATTTATCGTCTCCATAGGGAAATTGATTTTCAACAATAACTTAAAACCCTTTACTGCATGTTCCAAGGTTGCTTTTGTTGAAACTTGTTAATGGTGAAAAACTTCATTACCCATGAAGCTGGACAGAAAATTCACCAATCAGCATCGCAGCAAACAGTGTACATATTTTGAAATAAACTTAAAATTTGCTCACCAAGCCTGCATTTTATTTTTAATTCAAAGTACAACAAAAACAGTCACATTTTGAAAATTAACTAATTAAAATAACTTTTTCTATTTGAATACATTTTAAAAATGTAATTTATTTCTGCGTTTTCAAAGCAGAGGTTTTTGCATTATTACTACACTATGGTATAGTGTATAAATAAACAAAAACCTTTTATTTCAGATAAATGCTTATCTTTGAATCTTTGTTCATCAAAGAATCCTGGAAAATGTTTCTTGAACAGCAAATCATGGATCATTAGATCATGGATCAATAGAAATCATCATTAGAATGATTTCTGAATGATCATGTGACACGTTACTGGAGTAATGATGCTAAAAATATACTTTGATCACAGGACTAAATAAAGCAGTTATTTTAAATTGTACAAATATTTCACAATATTACTGATTTTGCTGTATTTTAGATCAAATAAATCCAGGCTTGGTGAAAATTTTCTTTAAAAACATTTAAAAATCTTACTGTTCAAAAACCTTTGACTGGTAGTGTATATTGTTTCTATAAAATAAGTCAACAACTTTCTTAATTTATATTTCATTTGTAATATGATTCTAGAATTTTTTTTAATAATCTTTTTTCATATTTTCAAATAATTTAGTTTCAAATAAGTTTTTAATATTTTGATTCACCTTGTTGCTATTGGCTTGTTTCATGGCTTAGCATGCTTTAATAAAGACTTCTTAAAAATCCCTAAAAGAAAATTGAATGGGGGAAAAAATACAGCTGAAAAAGTGAGCAGGCACTAATGCACTCTATTGATTTGTGGTTGCTAGGGTGTTTTGAGCGGTTGCTAGGTGGTTTCCTACAAGCCTGAGTGTGCTTAGACATGGCTTAGGTTTTATGGGTTGTGGTTTTAATTTATACTAACATGAGTAAAAGTTTAATTCTAATAATAATAGTAATCCTTGCCTTAGCAAGCACTGCTAATTATGTTTTAATCCTTAGACAGTCCACCTTCAGATTTAAATTTTCCAGACTAGGTTTTTTTTTTCCCCCTCCCTTAGTTGTAGACACGTGGTTGGCAGAAGGGTGATGAATACTATTTACAGCAAAACAGTGACAAAGGACAGACAGATCTAGCACAGTCATATCAGAAACAATCAAAACAGATATTCAGAGAGGGCACTAGAAATGCGTGTGTGTGTGTGTGCTTGACAATCCGGTGGTGAAATGTTTATTGTGTTTTTGCACGGCTGCTTGTGAGATCATAGTTTTCCTTCCCTCTATTCTTAGAAGGCAGAAGTCATTTCACAGGGATTTCTCTTGCTCTTTTTGTCTGAGCCACCAAGAAAGTTGCTTTCCTGTTTCTTTGTCAGATGTTTAGTTCATTCAAAATATTCAAATAAAGCTGACAAATGTTTCAACAAATTACCAACAAATGCAATCCATAAAACCTATTTTTTGAACACTCCCAGTGCGTGTATCCATAAACAAGCTCGCGCTGAATGAAGCGGTATCCGTGGAGGCGGTATTGTTCCAAGCACATGTTAGTTAAACTACCATGTTTGCCATCATTTCCTGCTTCCAGCCTGTCAGGATACAAGTATTTCCTGTGCTGGGACAACCATGAAACTCTCAATTTATACCATATCCCACTCCAAATACCATCTCCTCTGGCAGTTAATATAATTCCCCTCCTCCATGGTTAGAAATAAATTGCTGGCTTTTATGGGAAAGCGCTCATTGTGCCCTAACAGCAGATATTTTATATGTGAGCTAATGAAACAAAAGCATATTTATTGCCATCTTAAGATTAAAGGTTTAACAAAATGTGATCATCCCTCCTCAGACAGCAAAGCAGACATTAAATTATAGCTTAATACAATGATTTTTTTTTTTTTTTTTTTAGAAGGGCTTTTAAGAAGTTTTTTTATGAGTCCTTTGACATTTTCACCATTTTCAATCAAGTTTGATATTTCATTGCGGTGGCAGTTAATTTTTTGTGAAATTGCTGGTGAGTGAAAAAGCTACAATTCAAGATTGTTAATGATAGGAATCATATTTTGACCTTTTTAGTGTTTATAAATTTGAAACGAGACTAATTTCACATCCTTTCAATTCAACCTTCATGTCAGCTTTTAATGCACATTTATATACATCTATATCTGAAGAGTAAGTGCCTCCTCAAAAAATTGGATGAGAAAATTGGAGTACAAAAATAATGCAACATTAATATTACAAAATACTACATTAAAAAGTTTATAAATCACTAGTTTTTCTTAAGAAACATTGTCCAAGAGCGACACCAGCAGGTAAAGTTCCAGTGCTTTCACATTTGGTTCGATTGCCTGGTCCGAACCCGAGTTTGGTTCCTCCCCCGAACCGTGGTTCGTTTGTGTCATCATCCCAGCAGCTGTTTACCCCGTTGCTTAGTAAGGCCCCGATCACACAGAACGCGTTTTGTGCAGTGCGACGCGCCTTTTTTTTTTTTAACTGTTTTCGGTTGGCAGTGAGCGTTCTGCGCGCTGTTTATGCGCCCTCGGCACCTCGCGTTTTAGCCGCCTGCTGCGCCTCGCGTTTTTGAAGTTGGAAAAAAAAGCAACTCTGTGCAGAAAAGCGCTTGTCGTCATCGCGTTTTTTTCCCATTGTCCAATCGAATGTTTTGATGGTTTAAGGAGCCGTTCACATGTCGCGCCTAAAACGCGTGGAAAACGCGAGGCGCGCCGCTTCCCCCGTCTTTTCAAAGCGCTCTGTAGCTTGCGCTTCCTTGGCGTCTGCCGTTGCTAAGCAACAATGACCTGCGTTCTCCACAAAGACACGGATTTTACAGCAAAGCATAAGTGGATTTCCAGCACTAAACATCGCTTGCAGTAGCTCTGCTACTACATTTACAGACATCCCAACCTACACAAACTCATTTCAGGGAGGTACCCCTCCCCCCCCCCCCCCCCAAACGCGAGCGATACGCATGGGTCACTATGTATAGTAAACAAACTCGCGCATCTGCTCCATTCATAAAAACAGAAACAAGCGGAACATCCAGGATTCATGTGTAAATAGTCTTTTTGCTGCTCAATAATTTACACATGCTAGTTCAAAACGCGATTTGATTTAACTTGATGACGTACTTTTGATTAGTTCTTCCAAACTTTGACAAATTCCGTGACATTCCGCCTTTAATAATACATTCCGTTTTTATGAATGGATTCCGCGATTCCGTCCGCGTTTTCCGCATCGCGGAAATCATAGGGCCCTACCAATCAGGATGCTCTGTCTAGCGCGCGCCAGATCAGCACACAAGCAGCACGGTCTCTCTCACTCCCTCTCGTTCACTCGTCATTCTAAGATGCGCATTATAAGATTCACGATGCAGACATTAATGTCTCGCGTGCACGCCCTTGCCCGCTTGGTCTAGATTCCGGGATATTTTATTCAATTCGCGGGCATCAGGGAGCCACTATCAATATACGGGAGACTCCCGGAACTTCCGGGAGACTTGGGATGTCTGCATTTATTTAAAAATGGTTATCCCTGTAACAGCGTTGATCAGCTGTTCATCCGTCTTGGCTGAGCTTTCGATGTTATTACGGGGAAGGATGAAGCTGATTGGTTGTTTCTTGTCACATGACTCGCGTGCGTTTGTTAGTTTTTTTTATTTGCGGTTTCTCGCAAAAGCGTCACATGACCGATGTCACGAACCCAGCGAATCAGAAAGGCGCAAGTCACAGTGACGTGGTCCAATAAGGACGGCAACTAGAGCCCCTACGTCATCGTATCCCAAGGGCTTGCGTTTTCAGCGTCCACACAGTGACGGATCAGATCCGTACTCAGATAAATTCGTGGGAGCTGGCGGCATCAAATCGTTCCGTCTCTGGAGCCGTTTTCTATCGTATTAGTGTGGACGAACACTGCATCTGCAACGAAAACGACCCAAATACGTACTAGTGTGGACGGGGCCTTAGTGTGATGTTTAAACTTCAAAAAGCTATGATTTCATTCAATAAACACGCTCAGAATCTGTGCTGCGCTGCTTTGTGTACTGCTGAAACACAACAACGTCTACAGTTCCGAATGCGCCATCTGCTGGCAGAGGGTGTGCATTTTCAATAAGCCTGTTGTTTTGAGTAGGGTTTTCCTGCAATACAGGAGGCTGTTGTTTCAGGTCTGTATTTCTAGGACCCCATAGTATTTATTTATTTATTATTGTTATTTAATTTTATTTATTTGTTGTATATATGTATGTATTAACAGTTCATACTACTTATAGCACTTGCCATTCAATTCTGTATATTATTATTTTTAAGGAAATATGTAGTTGTTTAATTATATTAACTTCGCCCTAAACTTGCGCCTGGATAACCCCCTTGAAATATTTACCCTAATTTATTTCAATATATTCTGTTTATATTTTGTTTTTAAATTTTCTTGGAAAGAAAGACTTGTGTCTGTGTGAGACTTCAGTTCATTAGCCGCAGTGCAGCGATTCACGTCTGATGTATGACCCACTTAACTAAGTGCAGTAAACGGTAAAACAATTGCTTTACAAATTAATGTTTATTAGCACTTTAATAAGTATAAAATAATTTGAATGCAAATACTAATTTACGATAATGGAGATTGTTGACACCCCACTCGAACAAGTTCACACCAGCTTTTACATTTAAAAATAATATCCATGGATCTATTCTTTGCATCTGTTTGTTTTGTATTTATACCAGGTCTACTCTATTGGAACAGAATTGCGGGATGGCACTGTCCCAAAAAATAGGGTCCTAGGAATGTGGTCTTGGAACTGCAGCCCTTCGGTATTGCAGGAACATAGTATTAGGGTTGTTTTTGTTAAGACCAAAGCGAAAAGGTGACCCATGTTTTTACCCTGTAAACACGCAGAGCTGTAAATGTGAACTGGTGTATCATGTAATGAAACTTTTGTAAAAAATTGTATCTGAACGGTAAATCAGTTTTTACAGTAGTTTACAGTCATTTTACAGTTTAATATTTAACCATGGACATTGCCCTACCCCGCTCATGTGGTATTTATTTTATTTGTGCAGGTCTTAAAAATTCTTAAATTTGAGTCTAAAATCCTGCTGCAACCCTGGCTTTGTTTCATCCGTAAATTATTATTATTATTATTATTATTATTATTATTTTTTTATTTACAGCTAATGCTCATCAGTGGAAAATGAATAGAAATGCTGATTGTGTCTGAACACACACCAGTGTAAACATAGCCTAAAAGATGTGGAAACTGAAACTATTTGAACTTTATTAAAGCTATTTGCATTGATTTACTGTGTTGGTTACATTTTTGTTCCTTTTTGCAGTGGCTCACGAGATGAGTATTCAGGTCTGTAAAAACGGCAACAAGCTTAAAAACAACAACAATTTTTGAAATGTAACCTTGTTAAAATTGATTTCATAAAATTGAAAAGTATTGTTCAGGAGATGGTATTGAAGTCTAGGTATTGTTATTGGTATCGGTATCAAAAAATTATTGAATGATACCCAGCCCTATCTCCTAAGGCATGCAATGAGTTTGGTGGGGGGTAATTGAGAATAAATGGGGGAAAGTCACATGAAAGGAGGCAATACCTCCATTGTGATATGATTGGATATGACTGGTTAATTTAATCTGATTGGTTGATTAAATTTCGCCTCTTGTGTTCATGCGCGTTCCGCATTTGCAAGTCGCTCTGAATGAACAATATAATGGCGTTAATGGGAAGACTTATTAAAAAAAGCAAGTAAACAACTCACACACTTAAGACTTGAAATGTCCTGAAAACATGATCTGTGAAAGTTTTTAGTGAGTAATCAGCTTGGTGAAAGAAGAAAATATTAATGACATAAAATTTTATGGTAAATGGTAAATATATAAAATATATGGGTAATTCCAAGCAAATGTCAGCCTTACCATGAAATAAGGTTTTATGTAAAATAACTGTTTTCTATTTTATTCCTTTGACAAAGCTGGATTTCCAGCAGCCGTGTGCTGCTTAATATTTTTGTGGAAACTCTGAACTTTTTTCAGATTTCTTTGATGCATAGAAGGTTCAAAAGAACAGCATTTATTTGAACATTATGCATGTCTTTACTGACAGTTTTGATCCATTTAATGCCTCCTTCCTGAATAAAAGTATTTTTTATTTTTTTTATCTGGCTCATGTGAATATCATGGGAAACCAATATTTAATTATTCAATACCATGGTATATCAAAGTACAATGATGATATAATCTGATACAATTTGTGTAATCGCAGAGAATGGAATCATGGGAAATTCCTCGCACTCATGCCTTCTGCTATGTTTGCTTACATCCCAGAATGCAGTCTTAAGGGAAAATCCGAGATTGTTTACTACGGCACAATCAAGGGGTTCACGGGAACATGTTGTGCACAACAAAACATTGTTTTGCTGTCCCCAGCCACCTCGAGAGTCCTGTAAATTCTTGATTATCTTCTGCTATCACTTCCTTAATTAAGTGACCTTTTGTTAGTTAGCATCAGTTACAGGGGTTTAGCCCTATTAAAGCAATAATCACATCAGTGGCATAATTTCCATTTAATCAACACACTAATTTTAGTACCATTGTCTCGGCGCACAAGGGCACGGGGACGTATTACATTAATAAACTTGGCATGGATGAATGTCTTCTCCGCCACCCAGACGATTCGACCCCTGTGCCAAGAGCAGAGGGGGTGAGCGGGCTGGTGAATGGAGGGGGCTGGATATGCACATTAAGCTACTGACACGGATCCCGAGAGACCGAGCTGGAAATTTGCAGCCTGCAGAATTCCTTTTTTTCCCCCCCCGATTAGCCTAGGTGAGATTATTCAGCAGTCACTGACACGTCTATTCCTACAAATTAACAATGCAATTAATTGGATTTACTCTACACATTTGACACCAGATGTGCTGTGTATCAGGTTGCCGCTCTTGAGATGAAACGTCCTGGCGTTCGAGTGTCTGTCTGGAGTAAGGCTTGCATCAGGAGGCGGATGACGCATAAATCTCACATTTGCTTTTGGTTTGAGGCGATGACAATGTGAATTTCAATTACCAGCATCAGCTATAATAGAGCGAAGCTGATGGAGGAAATCTCACTGGAAGACATTTACAAGGCTGTGAGAATGTGTGCTAGAAGTACCTTTTCTTTCACATAATTACTCTCTAATTAACCATTAGTTATTCGATTAGCCCTTTTAATCCTTGAGTCATGGGTACGAGTTTCTAAATGGTGGCTTAGTCATTGGCAGCCCTGTGACGACTAATTAAAGGATGTGATGCACAAAATGGCCCACAGAGAGAAGTTTGGTGGGGGGAGAGGGTCATTAATTTGTAATAAAAATTAAATTATAAAATGGACAGTTCTGGCTTGAACATCTGATTGGATGAGTCGTCGCAAAATGGCTGACAGTCACACACCTGCAGAGCTAATGCTAGTATCCCAGGACAAAGTTTCATGGGTGAGTAGGCTGGAGTACAGAGGACCTTTGTGGGCCACCCTCATTGAAAAGTGCAGACAACAGGGCTTCTTTACTTCTTTACTTTAGAAGTGCATTGTGCAAATCCAGTGTTATGGATGTGACATTTTGCTGTATGGATATGAAATATAAATGCTTAGAGAATGTATGTGTTACCAAAATATTAAACCATCAGTTTATATTTTAATAAACCCTTGAGAAAAAATGTCTATGCATGAGTTTTCTATGTTAAAAAGGAAATAATCATGCGTTATGGTTGTCCCAAATAAGGACACCATTTTTGACACCATTTCTGTGAATTAAAATGCACAAACCGGATGCAATAATACTTAACAAATAGTGAAGCAATGGCTCTTCACAGAACATATAATTGTTACTTTATTTTAATTTTGATGTGTCTATTTATGAGGAATATGTACTGTTATGGATGTGATAAGTCTGAAAATAGCACTATAGAAAATTATGCACTAAAATAATTGTTTAAAAACATGGGTATTTGAACCACCAAATGTTGACATCTGTGCTATCTCAGCTCGGTTCGCAGGTGGATTTCCCTCGCTATGAGTGAAAGCAAAAGAGCGGCACCGGCGCGTCCAGTTGTATATGTGACCATGTAATGTTAATATGAAGTGTGTGAGCAGTGGATCGGCAGAAACATAAATCTGCACCTATGGCATGGACGACGAAACAAAACCTCGTCAGAGCCGTAATGCGGCGCAGAGACAGAGCGACACGCGTCATAATTTGAAAACCACGCCCACCGGTGGGGAAAACAATCCAACACTCGCCATTGACTTTGTTTTGCGGGAAGTTGCCTCCGTGTCCTTTCTGACTTGCAACAAAAAAGCTGCCGTGTGACAAGCTGTACAGTAAACACAGAACTACGTTCTTACAAGCTGTCGACCCAAAAAACGAGCGCTGAGAGACACAAAAGTAGAGCGCAACGTGTCATAATACTAGAGAACCACGCCTACTGGCGGCAAACTTAATCGGCGACAGTAAACGTTCATTATTTTGAACCATGCCAAAGGATTATTTCACCACACTATGTAAACCTGAAATGAGGAGATATATTGAGAAACTAAATTTTATTGTTCTGTGTCAGTGCCCCTTTTCCTTACCTTCCGTTTGTTGGAGAAACGATCCAAATGAATTGCCCATCATGCATTCCCTGACATCTACAACTATTTATGTCCTTAAACGTTCGTTTTTTGGGGTCGACAGCTTAAAAAAGAACAACACAGTTCTGTTTTTTTTTAGCTTTACTATACACCTTGTCACATATCAGATTTTAGACATTGTTCTGTTTTTGTTATAAGTCAGAAATGACAATAAGGTAGCTTCCCTCAGTACAAAGTCAATGGAGAGCGTTGGATTGTGTCTCCAATAGTCCAATAATAAAATGATTAATTTACGTTAAATTTGATTTACAAAGCGTTTGTTTTGTTTTCTAACAGCTTGGACTTAAATTAAAAGAGAACTTGTATTTAACCTTTTCACAGGCATTGTTTTCATAGTTTATCATTACAGGATTGTCTAGCAATATATCGATTATCGCGATATTATCGTTATCGTGAGCCATGTATGGTGATATTATCGTATCCTGAGATGCCCTGCGATTCCCACCCCTAATCAGTATAGTAAAAACCTTTGGTAAAAACTTTATTTTGGTATTTGGTTTTGACATTTGCATGGAATTACCCTGTTGCAGAATTATAATTATATAGGCATGTGAATTATATAAGCACTTTACCTGGACCTACAAAAATAAAAGAGATAGTTCACCCAAAATGAAAATTCTGTCTTTAAATACTCACCCCTGTGTCGCTCCAAACCCATAAGAACCTTCGCTTATCTTCGGAAGACAAATTAAGATATTTTTGATGAAATCTGAGAGCTTTCTGACACTGCACAGACAGCAACACAACTGACATGTTCACATGCACAAAAAGTATTCTTACTACCTTTCTGGGCCTTGAATATGTCAGTCACATTGCTCTCTATGCATGGATTTAATAAAAAAAAATCTTCATTTGTGTTCTGAAGATGAACTCACTAAATCACTACTTGTTTCAGTTCAGATATACAAAAATATCCATCTCCAAACAAGACGTGATAGTCCTTGACCTTCACAGCACTTCTGTTGGTGATTTCAGCTTTTTGTTCGGCTTTTCAATTTCAATGAACTGTGGCCACACAAAAAAGTCATTTCGAGCCAATACACAGAGCCATTGTCACAATGTGGTGATTTCTGTGACAAAAACCGTCTAGTAATGAGTCTTGGCTATTTGAAAGCACTTCACCAAAGGTTATAAAAGGTTATGACAAGAGAGCGTCTCTCTCACTCGCTGTCAAAGTAATATTTCTTCTTTGTGGTCACAGAAAACGTCAGTCTGAGGCATTCAGATTCTACCATTTATTACACTTATTACATTCTTAAATAAAAATGCTCCACTGAACAGTTCTTGCATAGATATCTTACAATACCAATTTAAAAAAGAATTATGAAACAGACCAGTAACAAAAATAAATTTCATCTTCTTCCTTAATAAAGAACATTACCATACTAACATTATATCATACAAATAATAATATTTTAAACACTTTGTACAGCAAAAGAACCAATAAAGAAAAAACACACAAGGAAAGAACAGAATAGAAAAAAAAAACGGAGAGGAAGAGTGTGAAGATTACAGGACGTGAGGGGGTGGAGTGTTAGTGATGTGGCGAGGGAAAGAGAGGACAGTGAATATGAGGGTCCCTGCTCTAGCGAGAAACTACATGCTTCAGCCTACATATGGCAAAATGTCGTCCTACTTCCGTACAGATAAATCAAGATGGCACATAACTCTTCTATTTTTTTTCTTTCTTTCTTTTTTCAGATTTGTACCTGCTCTACCAACTGGCGGCTGTCTGTGAGATCCATGTTTGGATAGGAGAGAGAGAGCACCTGTGAAAGCATTGAGGTCTGTTGTTGGCCGGTTGCTCCCTGGTTAATGATGTCTAGGGACATTCGTAGGTAAGAGATCGCTGACAGCTGGTAATACACAACTGCAGGATAAAGCGGAAGTGATAGCGTTTTCAGGAAGTGACTCTGGTTCTGCAGGTGCAGGGTGGGATAGATGGAGGTGGGAGGTGAGGAACACAAAAAGCCAAAGGGAAAGACCTGGTGAAAACCTTATGTACTGACATATCAAGTTTGGACAAACACGGATACAGAT
The DNA here is from genome assembly GCA_033026305.1 of Cirrhinus molitorella. Taxonomy (NCBI): domain Eukaryota; kingdom Metazoa; phylum Chordata; class Actinopteri; order Cypriniformes; family Cyprinidae; genus Cirrhinus; species Cirrhinus molitorella. The sequence continues at coordinate 20,456,446 of CM065122.1, read as the reverse complement.
GCACTTCAAGATGCAGTATATCTCAAGACAAACGACTCTCATCTCCGCTTGCGAGGGAACCATATGAATGAGTACTTGAATGTATATGCAGAAGAGCAGACTTTTATTTTGATGCACTGTTGACCAAAAAGACAATTTATGTTGTGGCATGAACCTACAAGCTTTATCTAATAAGCTGAAGAATATATGGTTCCCGTGTTCTTGCGATAAGTGCATCTTGAAATGCCACTAAATGTTATGTAGACAATCAACAGCAGTGTCATTTAAACAGACTAAGCTAGCGGTAACAATGAAGTGTGTTAGTTATGCAGTGAAATGTTGTTCCAATACGGACAATAAAAAATGAAAAAGTTGTCACCTCTGACCTTTTGTCATAAAATCCCCTTGTGATGTTTCAAGCATCTTTTTGTATAAAATTTAAGCTGCCAAAAGCCTCTCTGAAGCTAAAAAGCAAACGGCTTGGGAAGGGAGCTTCACTGGAAGAGTGCCCAGATCTAGTACACTTAAAATTGTTCCCTTAGAATGTTTTCAAACATTCTTACTGTCATGTAAAACGCTCCGACACGGAATTATCTCCATTTTGAAGTCACACGGATAGATAAAGTGGTCTTCTGTACAGCTAAGTCAGAATCGTGTTAGGAATTACGTGAACGATCGCTTCAAAACCGATCGCTTGGATGCTGATTTTTCTAAAGACATGCGTGACCTGCACTGACTATAGAAGCGCTAGAACCGATGCGACTAATTCACATCACGTTAGGCTCTAAACTCATCCTCAACTTTGCATTCAAACCGTATTTTACAAGCTCACATACTCGAGTCAGTAAGACACCTAGACGTTCATGAACGAAGCTGGTGTAGGGCAGAAGAGATACTGTGAGAATAAAACTAAACACAAATTTCTTCTTTCTCTCTTTCAGCACCCAGCAGTTTATTTGCAAATGCGGAAATCTTTGGGCAAAGTATGCATCGGACGCCTGTGCGATTGCCTGGACCGCTGCTGTCGTTCTGAGAGTGAGAGATCAGGGGGGTTTCAAATGGCACTTGATATGTGAGGGGATATGTGCGGATGAATCTGATTGGCCTATTCCATATTCATTTGGTAATGTCTGGAGCATGTTGGCAAAAAGGAGATTTGTTTGTAGCTTTGCATTTAGTGTTGCTTTGCACTGTATTTAAGCAAAGAATATTTCTCTGTATGTATATCTTCAGTGTTGATTTGAAGATTGGCTTCGTTGTTCGTCGGTGTCGAAGAAAATGATGTGACGCTTTTTTTCGGTGCATTCCTGCTGTTGTATTCCATATGGTGACTGAAGGAATCAGCAGAAATGTCATTTTGTCAGGGAGAAAAACAGGAGAGTAGAGCAGTGTGAAACAAATGTAGCTTTTCATCACTGCTAAAACGGAAATGTAACCCTTTCAAAGCTTTAAAGTTAATGTGACGCATGTAGAATGCTGTACACTGTCAATAATTGCCCCTTTTGTGGAATTATAGAGAACATTATTATGACACTGTAGCAATACATCCTTCTTGCTTGCTTTACAGAAACTCATACATACACAGGCCGCTTCTTGCGGAAAAAAGTGCCACGAACCACAACTGATTGTACATTAGTGGAGATGAACCAATTCACCTCCTGTTTCGTTAAAATTTTGGCATGACTTTGCATTTCGATGGAGAAAATGACATGGAAACCAACTGAAATCTAACATGAAGTTGTGGTCAAACGGAAGTGACGGCGTGTGTGAGTCTGTCTGTGTGTGTGTATGTATGATAGAAGAGCTGCCTTCAGCAGGCCTCAAACCAAGAGAAAGGCACCAACCCTTCACTCTTAGGCAGTGCTGCACTGAGAGTTTCGGTATCGATCGTTAAGCTCCGGCGGTCTCCCGAGGGAAACTCTGGGATCGTTTAGTAGAGTCTGCGATGACTCCGAACATGTTACCGCTGAATTGTAATGGCTTTCAATCTCCCTTCCACCCTCGCAGCCATTAAATCAATGCAGAAGAGGAGGGTCGGCAGGGAAACGCCCTGATTGCGACGCCACGGCAGGCTTCACGACCTTGGGAACGATGATATACATTTCATCCCCGCGATTTAGAAGCTGATTGTTAACACAGAGCTAGACCTAGGCCCGGTTTAGCATAATTTACTCGAGTGTATCAACAAGCTCTCGATTTAACGTCTGACGTCTGGATGGAACGCAATCCTACAAAACAACAATTGCTAAAACCCTGCTGTGAAGATTTCGGTGCAAAACAAATAATGCTGAGAGGCAAGCTGTGCATGTGTGTGTGCGAGTGCGTGTATCTGTCTGAAAGAGGCTGCCATGCAGTGTTTCGTTTTAACGCTGTTCATTAACTTGGTAATTATTGTTCTACTTTTTTTTTTCTTCTTTTAGTATTTTTCAGGAAAAAGCCAAGAGCAAAGAAACCATTGTGTCTGTATTGTGGTGTGTGTGAAGTTTGTTTTTTTTTTTTTTTAATGCATTTTTTGTTTTCTGCTTTTTTCCCTCCAAGTAGTTTTTTGTTTTTATGCTTTTTTTGTTTTGTTTTTGAGCTTTTCTTTTTTTTGACTGTATGAAAAAAAGCACAGAGAACATTGAAAAAATCAGTGCAGACAATGGATACGAAACAGGCAAAGTTTGTCTGGGCTGATGCCACCGAGTTCTTTTGGATCCTGATCCCAGCAGGTGCTCCAATCTGAGAGTCAAACGTCCTGCCAGCTGTCCCTCCCCCCCCATAACGTCTCCTCCGTTGGCTTCCTCCGGCGTACCGGACTACTACGTTCTTACACGGGTGCCAGTATCAACACAAAGCAAAAGAACTTCTTCCAGTGTCAAGAGTGACACACAAGGTCCGTGCCGACGTGCTCTGGTTTGCTTTTCCCGGATCAAATCAGAGCAATGCAAAATGAAAAACAGAAGACTTCTGTCCTTTCATACCAAGCCAGCAATCCCAGTCTTTTTTGGGGGGTTTTCTGTTCCCGTCTTATGCTTCAAACGTTTCGTTTCAGTGCCAGATAGCAGTCACTGAACCTTGTGCATACTGAGAAGGGCTCACAGTTCCCTCCCGTTGCCCGTATGTGCACATTTATGCTTGTGTTCACAAAGCCAGTTTTTACTTTTCAGAAGTTTAAGACATTTCAGCTCAGAAGGAAAACAAACCATCTTTTTTAACACTGTCTTTTAAAAAAAAAAACAAAGGCAAGAAAGTGTCGCTGCGCATCATTTCGGTTGCCCGCGAGGTGACGGGCGTGAAGAGCAGAGAAGAGTTCGCTCCTGAGCGAAGAGTACGAGAAGTCAGCACACATCCTGAGCGTTGCCGTATTTTTGTTTATTTTTAGGTTTTTTTTCCCCACGCAGAGCCTACTTTGGGGCCGGGCGTTGCGTTTGGCCGCTTGTTCCATTGGTCACTCCTCAGAACGTATTGGCAATGTTGTTTTCCGTGTTTGGTTGTTTGCTGTATACGACATAGCTGCAGGTTGGTTATTGTGACGTGTCCTTGGAAAACGAAAAAAGAAGTTCCAGAATGTACATGATTCTGTAGTAGAACCGTTATGTTATGTGATGAATGACATGTGCGTTTCGGTTTTATACATGTAGCGTTTAGTCTCCATTCCATGCTAATGGCTGATTTACTGTACACAAAGAGAATGACGGAATAAAAAAAACGGTTGTGTTTGGCAGTGTCTGACCTCCAAGCTAGCACTCGGTAAGGCATGGCTAATCGCTGATGAAAAGGCTTTTAGACTTTTAGAATCCAACAACGTTTGCCCACGCTGCCTCGCATGTTCCTCCTGGTGACGTTTGCGGCCAGACCCCTCATGTGCACCCAAAGTCTGTTGTGAATGTTGCCGTCTGGGTGGTGCACACCTGTTCTCCTCTTCGTTCTCACTCGTTTTCTCTCACTCACTCTCTCCCGTCTTCCTCTGCCTTAGATATGTCGCTTCATGTGCAATGCCAAGTGATCAGACCTGGAGAAACATCTGCAAAGAGAGAAGGAGAGAGAGAGAGAGAGAGTTAGCTTGGATTCACTTACGGAAACACAGTTATCATTGCGCTAAAGAGGGACGCAGTCTGAGTTTCTTGGAAGACGTGTGGCGGCTTTACAGATGGAACAGAGAAAACAACATTTGGCGTTTGGGGGGAAAAAAAAGAATTTTTAAGCATAGCCAGCTTTTTGCTCTAAAACCGGTGACAGATCGTTTCGAACGCATATCTTGCCAATGCAGTTAGCAAGCAAGTCTGTGCCGAGCCTTGTGAAAGAAATCATTTTTTGGGATGGCGACCACAAATCACACCGAGCCTGTTTGAATTAGGGAATTATTTCGAGGCTGGAGGTGAAATGGTATTGTTTAAACTGTGCGGCCGCATTAGTTATGTAGCACTTGAGTCATAGCGGTTGGTTTCCCGTCGTGGGCCGTGGGCTTTTTTGTGTCACCATCAATTAAGCTCACATGTAGCCATTGCTGGTAGGAGCGATACATAAACTTGCTTAGAAAATACAGTGTTGTGGTGCCATGTCTGGTACATTTATACGGCTATGAGGATTGCAATATTACATCTATAGCTTTGAAAGTGAATCTTAACTAGAATGAATAAAAACTCTGAATGTAGAGAGTTGGAAAGGAGTGGAGAATTATAATTTTAATTTGCCTCTGGCTGTATCCATTATTAATTAGTCAAGAGCCACAGTGTTAACTCCTCTGTTGCTTTTTGAATGGGAAGCAGCCAAGATAGAAATTGGGGTGGAAGGAGGATGTTCATGTACAGGTAGACACAGTTGGTTTTTAAATGAGTCTTCTTGATGATTTTCTATATTATATATCAGTCGGATGGTTTCTGGTTTTCCCCAGTTGCTTTGCAGAATTCTGTTCTGAACGTTGAACAAATTTGCTGTCATTTTCTCTGTAGTTTCCCTCTTTCTCTGTATGGCCCTTCAAAGAAAATCCTTTGATCTGATTTGCAAAAGCCAGGTTTTAGAAATAACGATCCCATTCATTTTCTCCATATAGGAATTGGTTTTTAACAATTCCATATAAACCTTTCAAGACAGACCTACCAAGAGCTCTGAGGTTAAAAAAAAAAAAAAAAAAAAAGTATTTCATTGACATTGTCCAGGTGAAAAAGCACAGTTCACTCTCCATGAATCCTGAAAAGACTCCCATGAATCACAAAAAAAAAATATTTGTGAGCGTGGACAACAAAACCATAAGGGTCAGGGTTTTTTTAATACATTTGAAATCTGAATAAATAAGCTTTCCATGATGTATGGTTTTGTTAGGATAGGCCGAGATACAGCTATTTGAAAATCTAGAATCTGAGGGTGCAAAAAAAAATCTAAATATTGTAAAAATCGCCTTTAAAGTTGTCCAAATGAAGTTCTTAACAATGCATATTACTAATCAAAAAAGTTTTGATACATTTACGATAGCAAATTTACAAAATGTCTTCATGAAACATGATCTTTACTTAATATCCTAATGCTTTTTGGCATAAAAGAAAAATGTATAATTTTTTTATCCATACAATGTTATTTTTGGCTATTGCTACTAATATACCCGTGCTACTTAAGACTGGTTTTGTGGTCCAAGGTCACATTTTTACAAATCACAAATTTCTACAAAACAGTATTTTTACCATTGTTTTGGCATTTACAGTTCTTCCTTCATGAAAGCCATATAATATGTATTATTGAGGACATTTTTTTTTTTTTTTTTTAAATTTGAAAAATTAATAATATTTCAATAATATTTTTGAATAAAAACAATATTTTCAGAACACATAGTAGCAGCTATGACCATTTTTCTTGTATTGTTTAATTTTTGCAAAGCTGGACTGCAGTATTGACCAGTTAGCATCTGCCAGTGTATTTGTTTTATGTGAATGACAGTTGTACATTTTCATTCCGGTATGTGCATTTTGGGCAGAGCCAGATGACTTTGTATATTACACTTGGTTAAATTTTCGTTTGTGATTTGCATCGATCTTGGTGTGACTAGGCTTTTAGGTGTGTGTGTGTGTGGAGGCAGGGCAGAGCGACTGGACAGATGGTCCTGTGACTCACTGTAAGTGGCTGCTACACCAGCTGGCACACCCTTAGATCTCATAACCCCTCCCCCCACCTCTCACTCAACCCCTCTCAACACCCGACAGGGGGCTGTGCTTGATTAGGCAGGATTAATGATGCCCAATACATGGGTGTGTAGTGTGACTGTGAGACTGTATGACTGTGTATTTGTTGGCTGACTGTATTTACTGTTAGACTGCCCATGACTGTTACTCCTCATAACCCATTGTGATGGTAACACAAACACATGTGCAGTCAGTAATTACACCTACAAGAGAGAAACAACACTACTTGTGCTATTCCAAACCTGTATGTCTTTACTTTCATCTTAAGAATGTTTAAAGCTTTTTAAAATAGGTTTATTTTCTTTATGAAAGTTACCTATTTAAACCTACCCATTTTCATAATATATAATATATTGGTATTATTTATATACCAATTATACCATGTATTTATATACAACATTTTCAATTGGCTTTTATTTTTATATTTAGCTTTTATTTATCTTTCTTTTAGTTTTAGTCATTTTAGTACATCAACTTAGTTGTACAAGTTTATATGAAAGTCTCATTTCTGCCACTGAATAAAAAATTTAAAAATGTTACTGCAACTATTTATCTTGCATTTATTCTCAGAATTGTGTGATTACAAACTTGCAATTCTGACTTTTTTTTCTCTGAACTGTGAGATATAAACTATCAGCGAGAGTGAGATATAAACTAACTGTGGGATATAAACTTGCAATTCTGAGAAATTAAGTCAGAATTGCGAGTTATAGAGTCAAAATTGCAAGATTTAGTCCCAATTCTGACTTTTTTTTTCTCAGAATTGCGAGATATAAACGTGCAATTCTGAGGATGAAGTCAGAAATACGTAATATAAACTCACAATTGTGAGTTATAAAGTCAGAATAGTAAGATTTAAAGTCCCAATTCTGACCTTTTTTCTCCGAATTGTGTGATACAAACTCAGAATTGCAAGATAAAACTCACAATTCTGACAACTTTCTTGCAAATGCGAGTTTGTATCTTGCAATTGTGACTTTTTTTCTCACAACTGTGAGTTGATATCTCGCAATTCTGATTGTGAAATAGAAGCAATTGTGAGTTATAAAGTCCAGTTCTGAGGGGGAAAAAGACAGTTCTCACAATTCTGAATTTATATCTCGCAATTCAGACTTAATATGCAATTCTAAAAAAAAAGTCACAGTTGCGAGAAACACTTAATTCTGTGAAAGTCAGAAATGAACAAAAAAAATTAGTTTGTGTCTTGCAGTTCTGACGCGTAATTGCACAATTCTGAGAAAAAAGTCAGAATTGCAAGATGTAAACTAGCAATTGTGAGAAAAAAAAAAAAATCACAATTACCTTTTTTTTTTTTTTTTATTCAGCGGCGGAAACAGGCCTCTATAGGTTTGGAACAGTATAAGGCTGCATTAAGTTGAACTAAAAATCCTTGAACTATCACTGTTATGGCCTTGAGCAGGACTTTTAACCTCAGGTTGCCCCAGAGGGACCATCTGTGTAACTTAAGATTGTTGCAAATGTCTGGCACCATACCATAAATTGTAAAAGAAATGCCACATTCTATTCTGTTCTGTTCTATAATAGTGTTGGCACATGTCTGCATCTGCTTTTGTTTAACATTACATGGACATTAAATTCAATTGAATAAAAAGCTGTAGCTATTCAGCTCAGTTGTAATGATACCATCATCAATTTCACATATTTTGACAGTTGGCAAACTGATCACAAAGTTCAGCTCTGTTACAGAACTCAGCCCAAACTGACTGGAGGCAGTGCCAAAGAAGAGCACAGTTGCAAAATTGAATTCCATAATGGGCCATTTTGCACATCCTTTCAATAGTGTGCACTTTGAATCACCTTTAGCCCCTGGCTTGTTCCATCCAGATTCAACTGGGCATTCTTCCTGCCATCAGACTGTACTGTCATTCCTACACATTACTCTTGACTGTTGTCCCAGTGAATAGCCATAATGCTTCACAAGGTCACTTTCACATCCCAGCAGCATCACTGTTCACACTTGCATTACTTTTTCCACTCTATACACCCGTAATGCAATGCACAACTAAAAATGGATGTGCTCCCCAAAGAGAATCTTCAAGGTTTAGTATTAAAAGCGAGTAACAGGAGGGCTTGATTTATAAATGCTTCCCAGGGAATGATAGGGTCTATGTGTGGGATTCTGCAGTGGAGCTAAATTGCTTAGGCTAGACTGCAAAATTCAGAAGATGCCCTTGTTTATACCTGACATGAGGGAGAAAGAATTGCCAATGTAGATTTGCTTATTCTATCCGGCTCCTCCTCCTTTTGTCATGCAATAGCTGCCAAACACTGAGTAATGAGTGTAGGGACACAGATTTCCCCATGCCTTCCCCCAGAGAGTTCACGTGCTCGGCTGCGCCCGAGGGAAAACGGCGCTGTTCAGGTGTCAGCAGCAGTCTGCAGAACAGAGGCCGTCCCAGGCGCGTCTCGTCCACTGGGATCGGTGGAGCTTCATTGTGATGGAGCAGCAGAGAAATGTTCAATGGACAACTTTCAAAAGGCTGCAGCGTGGTTGGTTTGATGCCGACGGCGAGACAGGGAGCCGTGTCTAATTGTGCTTCCACCTGGAGCTGGCTCAGTGGGCACGCGGCCTCCACTGTGTAATTGCTGCCCGCATGCCAGGCCCGAGTGACAGCTTCCTAATACTGTCACCTGACAGGCTATCACTCTTTCTCCCCATGCTAATGCAAATCTCTCTTTTTCTCTGCTGTTCCTGTGTCTCTTCACCTCTTTATCACCAACACACACACTAACACATGTTCACCACGCTGCCTCTGCATCGCGTGTGTTTGTGTGTGTGCCCTAAAATATTACCCTTAGGATTTAAACCGGGATCCCACAGTCATGGAAAAGTTAGAAATATGAAATCTAAGGGAAATTGTGATTTCCCGACCTTTTAGTTTTAGTTTTTTCCCCCTGACAATTCAATGCTTTTCTCTATGAATTGTGATTTGAAGTTTAATAGAATGGTTAGGACTTAATCGTGAACATTCATTGGTCAAAAGGTGTAAGAACTTTGCTTGGATAATTATTGAGAAGTGTGCATGCCAATCTGCATACTTCTATGCATTAAAAGTAAGCACTTTGTTGGTGAAATTTACATACTTAAAGTACATACTTTAAGACTACGGTTTCATTTTTTTTTATTTCTGTAGACAAAACACATTTAATTTATCACTTATCTGCAATAACGTCGAAATATTGGGTCCTATAACACGGAGGGAATCGCAAAATTCAGTCATAATGTGGAATATCACAGAATTTGTTTTCTTTCGTGAGAGGATTTGGTGACTTTTGGATGAATAAATCAAAAGTAGGTCAGTACACTTAAATCAAAACGCGATATAGACTAGTGTCTGTGTATATTAAGCCGCAAAAAATACTGAAATATGAAACTGCATGTTCTGCGTGTCTCTGTGTAAGTAAATTGTTTTGTTCACACATACTAAAGCGCAATGCCTGCTGTGTTTTCAGCCATTGCCGCCTCAATATTAGGGTACTCTGAGAATCAAATCATGAACATTTAAAACCATCGTCTTATCATACAAACAGAAACTTAAAGGTTTTCACAGCAACCAGTCAAAATAAGTTCGGTTTAACTTGAAGAAAGTGTGACAAATATAATTAATGTAATGAAAGTACTACTAGTAAAAATACTAATAAATAATAAAAAATAATAAAAAAAATATTAAAACATTATTTTGAAGGAATATTTAACAGAAAAAAATATTTACCAGAAAAATGTAAATACACAACACAGTATTTCTGGGAAAAAAAAGATTAAAATCAATTAGAGATGCATTTGATGCATAAAATTAATGACAAAATACATAATTTGTTAAAATAAAGCTGAATTTTATATAAAACCCCAACATTTTACAGGCCTTAATTTAATTTTTGTTTAGCTTTTAATAAATTGCTAATCAATTGTTTCATGATTTCAATTAATTACACATTCTTTTCAAATTAAAATATTAAAACAGAGAAAACTGAATTTGGTAAAAATAAAATAGAATTTGGGAAAAAATTAAATGAATTTCATAGGGCCCTAAAAATAATTGTTGGCTTGTTGTATTGAGCAAATTAATCAATCAATGCATTTCTAATAGTATGCAAATTGCGATTAGTTACTTTACACAACAACGTCCTACAAAAAATGCTTACTGTGTGCTGATGTTTCAGAATTCAGTCAAAAAACAAAAAGAGCCCTCATCAAATATGCTGTGTCTTTCCTCTAGAGCCCTACGTGCATCCATTTTATCCTGTGCCTCTCCCCAGCTCTTTTATATTACTGTTATATAACTCTCTTACCTTGGAATGCACACCCATGCCTTTAACTTCTCTTTCTCCCTGCACTCAAGCCACAGTGTGGGCATACGCTGTACCGATGGGAGGACGGAGGAAAGTGGAACAGAATGTGAGAATGAGATATTCGCAGTAATTCGGTAATGGGTATCACAGGACCAGACTGTGAATGAGTTATTCAGCAGGGAACTGGGCCTGCACTAACTTCCAATGAGCCCAATGCAGTACTGCTATGTGCGTGCCATCAGAGAGAATTTGAGAAAACAAGAGCGAAGGGAGCGGGCCATGGGTTCTTTTAAGGGAGAGAGTTTAGTCTTGTGGTCTCATAACTTGAGGAATTTGTTTATGGGCGCTTGAGGACTGTGGACTAGAATATTTGATTGTGTGTGTGGGGGTGTTATAGAACTAAAAAGGGTTAAATATGTGCATACATTGATTAGCTTTGCAGCTTACCTGTCGCAATGGTTGCACTTGAAAGGTTTGGCACCAGTGTGTTTGCGGTAGTGCCTCGTCAGTTCGTCGCTTCGTGCGAAACGCCATTCACAGCCTTCCCAGGAGCATTTGTAAGGCTTCTCACCTGCATGCACAAACACACATCATTTAATCCCTGCTTCACCATTCACACACACCTGTACACAGATGGCGCACCTCTGGAGCGAGGCAGCCGCTGTGCCACTGTGAGCACCGTCAGCAGTTCCATTATCTACATCATTCATTACTGTTTCTCTCAATCAAACATCCAAGCCAGCCAATCAGATCACTCCCTTTCTCTCCCAGTCGACCAATCGCATCTCTGTAGCCTAAACCTCCTGTGTTCTCAGTCGTCGAAACGCGAAAAACGCTGCCTTCTCAGAAACTATACCGAGGCGATCGTTTTCAGACACAGAAATTGATTCGATCAAGGGTCATTTTCCATCTTTTCTTAAATCGAAGAGTGGCTCCATAAATGTGCTCAGTCACCATAACAGAACGAATTCATAACCCAAAGTCAAGTATCCAAAATGAAGTCATTTGTGCTAAATGTTCTCCACCCTCCCAGTGAGCTCTGAAATTCAAATGAAGTTAAACAGATGGGAAAGGAGATACCAATTGTTCCACATGCTGTACTTTTATGCCTCAGATTTAAAATATGGCCTTGAATGAGGGAGGAAGGGGGGTTTCGGCACCCGAGGAGAGGGTCCCGGCACAGTTGCTGTGTTCCTGGGGAACAGAACGGGCTTCAGCCTGGGGCCTTGGTGGGAATGGGGAGGGTGTCGATGGCACTGATTCAGATCTGGAGGTGGTAATGATAATTGGGGTCTTAATGACGCTTAATGGGAAACAATGCCATATTCACAGCTCAAAAGCTGCCAGCTTCTTCAGCAATCTTCTTAACTAGAGTAAAGCGCCATTAAATTTAAAGTTGGCCAATTGGAAGTAGTTGTTCACTACTAAGTATATGTATATGCCGCCATCTTTACCTATTTCACATACTTTTGAAAATTCAGCATTTAGTTGATCCTGATAAGCGCTCATTAGCCAGGATTTTCATCCAAAGTTGCGAGTGCGCAAAACTGGAATATCGCATAAAACATTGCAAGTAAGCTCTGTTTCCATCCAACGAGTCAAAGAGAACAAAATTGTCACTTCCTGATAAACTGGCACTACATATCACTAAGAAAAGTAGGAGAAGCCACTGAATATAATAATTTTCGTATATAATAAATTATTTGCCTCAGAGCGAGCAGATGAAACACAGTAAATGCGGTCGTTGCTTTTGGAGGTGGATGCCTGCTGTTTGGGAACACAGTCATGTAAGACAGTTCTGGAGGCAATTATACATTTTATGCTCTGGCATTTCAGAATGACCGTAGCAACATTTCAATTGCTGTGTATGGAACATGCTCGGTCCGCTAGGTTTTGCCACTCCGTAGCACAAAGTTGTGTGATTTATTTATTTATTTATTTATTTATTTATTTATTTATTTATTTATTTTTTAGGCGTACGGAGGAATTTATTTGGCAAATGCGTTCATCTCCCATTATTCGCATTAACCCTTTTCGCACAAGTCAAAAACCACCTCAAGTGAGCGTAAAAACTTTTTTGCATAAAAGCTTTTTTGTTTCTGATGCGATACTTCAAAATGCACATAAAAACACGGTGATGGAAACATAGCTATTGTCACAGTTGTAAACACGACGGCTTTCTTCTTTCATGGGGGGGTTTGGCGTCACCAAATCTTTGTGACTTCGGGAGTGTTTCTAATTTTGTGTACCGTATGCATCAGATGGTCTGAGGCTGAGACCAGGTTTAGGTTAAGTTTTTCAAGTCATGATGCTGGCTAGACAAAGCCCTGTCAGAAAGTTTAAAACAATTGTTAGATGTATTACAATCAGTCAAAGTAGGTAGGTTGCTAGGGCATTATGGGTGGTTGTTTCGATTTTCTAACAGCACTTTTCCACTGCATGGTATAGCTCACTTTGGGGGGTTTTCCACTGTGTACAGTACCTAGTACCTGGTACATTATTTAGTACCATCTCGGTTGAGGTTCCAAGCGAGCCGTGCCGATACTAAAATGTGTCATTTAAACACTGTAGATCACTGATTTGGTCATGGAGAAGCATCACTAACAAGCGTCATTGGATTTATGGCTACAAACCCACTAGATGTAAATAGTTAGCAACAGTTGCCTCCATTGCACGTCGTACCATGCAGTGGAGAAGCACCAGAAGTGGTTCCTATGGCATTTCTATGGTGTTTGTAGTTGGGACGCCAGATAGATGGATGGATGGATGGATGGATGGATAGATAGACGGATAGATGAACGCACAGATGTATAAATGGCCATACAGCTTGATTTTGATTATTGATAATTAATCAAAGATCTTACTCAACCAATCTTAGTAAAAAGACCATTCTAACCAATCTTGATCAGCAGTCTTGAAGACTAGCATGCCGTTCTATGCTAGTCTTTTAGCATGGATGTGCCTGGACTTTGTCGACTAACTCTGGATACTGACAGAGAAAATCATAGAGGAATGGAAATGATTACAGGCTGTTATTTTCCTTTTCCTTTTTTTGTAAGGAAAATGTGATCCAATAACGTGGGGAAAATGGAAGGTATTCGCTTTCACAATATTTCATATCCCAAAAATGTATGCAGTTGATATGAGCGTGCATATTGCTGTAATGAAATCAAAGACTGTTCATCTATTTATCCAGTTTCGTTTTTGAGCTTTATGATGCAAGATGAGGTAAAGGGTGACATAACACGGGGTTTACCGCTAGATCGCTCGGTCGGTCCTGGAAGTCTCTTATGATGCAACACAAAGTAAAGAATGACACTGCAGCGGCGACGACGAGGAAAACGACTCGGAGTAAGATGTCTGACCAGTTTTTATTTCCATCCCCACAGACATATTTCTCGACTTTCAATGACAAAGAGAAGAGGATTTTTAAATATAATAAAATGTACTTGGCCTTTTTTCCACTGGTTCACCTTTGGGAATACTGCGAACAAGCAGCGGGCCCTCTTTGACATCTCTCATCTTTCTCTGCCAGGCAAGACGCGCACAGACAAACAGTAGGTCAAAGTGCCTTGAGGTTTATTTTATTATGTTTGCCTGTCCTTGAGCTCCTTCAATTTATAAAATCAGTCAGAGAAAATATTGCCACGTCTGCTCTTGTGTCTGTGACGGCTACAAGTGCGCAAGAAGAACATCTCTGTGTCATTTGGAGAGTGGCGGGGCCGCAGGTGTGAGACGGCAAACGTTTCGCACTACACTCACAATAATTGGCCAAAGACCCCTCCTTATGCCGTAGCCCCCTTCCTCCCCCTCTTTATTTCCTTCCCTCTCTTGCTGTCTGACAGCAGCGAGGCAGGCTTGGACCTGCAACCACGGCAACCATAACACAGGCCAATTATAACTTGGAGAGTCATGGATGCATGATGGAGTCGCCTAGCAACCAGCCGAGAGAGGTAGAGAGAGTGTCAAAAGGAGAGGAGAGAGAGAAGGAGCCATCCAGTCCGTATGCAACCTATGGACACTCCGCAATACCAACCAATTATTGCTTGCTTTAGATATGCATGATGTAGTTGCCTGGCAACCCCAACTGTACCCAAAGAGGGTAGGGGAAAGGTGGGATTGATTTGGCATATTGGCGCATCAGCTGCAAATAATCAAGCTATTACAGTCTTTTGATATAGTCTCCTAGCAACGAACCCCCTCCAAAACAGCAAGCTCCTTCCCTCGTACCAGCGTCCTAGGTGTGTACGGTGTGGTTAATTACATTTCCTCAGGACAGAGTGGCGGTAAGCTATTATCGTCTCCGAAGTTTAGATTTCAGAGGTAGTGGCCAATTATCATCCATTTATTTTGTCTTCTCCAGTGGCTCATGTTGCATTTCAAAATGAGCTCTCTAATTCTAACCTACTTTTACCCTCCAAATCCCACTCAGGGATGTGCTATTAACTTCAGCAAACATTGTTGACAAGGCAAAGCAGGACTATGCTATTACCACAAGGCTCCTCGGCAGCACTACACATTTATGAGCATAAATGATTGAGTGCAAATGTGGAAAAATTACTTGAGCGACTTCTGACACCTGATCAAATGTATCTGTGTATCAAAACAATCAGAATAAAAACACCCTGTTGCATTTAAATTTAAATGCTTTAGAATGCTTTTGTTTTCTATCCTAGTCAACAGGATAGAAAACAAGCATTCTTTGGCAAGAGCATTGTGGATTTTATTTTTTTTTTTAAGACTGCATCAAGTTAAAAATAGTTCTTACGTGTCAAGATTTCAGCATTCTACTCCATCCATTTCTCACTGTCTACATGTTTTTTTGAACGCACTCCGTTTTAATATGAAGTTGTAGGCAAGTTAAATCATGCAATGTTTTCTTTGGTCAACTTTTGGGAGCGTCCAGTCAAATCAAGTCATAAGCTTTGCTGGATTTGTAATTTCACCAGCTGATTAATGCGTGCTTAACATCTGTCTCTAACATAATGTGACATTACATAATGTAATTAATATTCATGAGCAAAGCTTTTAGCTTAGTAGGATTTGTTAATTGCAGTGTATAGATATCGCCAATAAAATAAGAGGTGGTTTCTGTGTGCTATTTGCAGATTTCTACATTTTCATATTTGTCTGTTCATTAACTACTGATTGTTACTGTTTGTAACTGTCCTATAGATGTTCGAATGTTAGGGATAGTTCACCAAAAATGAAATGAAAGACATTAAGATGTTCATTTTCAAAACACAAATTGAGATATTTTTGATGAAATCAGAGAGCTTTCTGATCAAGACCCAGAAATATAGTAAGGACATCGATAAAATAGTCCATGTGACACACATCAGTGGTTTAACCTTAATTTTAAGAATACAACTCCAACTCCTGCGTCAGCAGCACCATACACATGCGTTGGACAAAAACTGACACACAAAAAATAAATTGTCTGAATTGTTTGAAAAAAGTTGTTATTTTGGTTTTCTTTGTGCTTAAAAAGTATTCTCATAGCTTCATAAAATTAAGGTTGAACCATTGATGTTACATGGCCTTTTTTAACGATGTCCTTATTTCCTTTCTGGGCCTTGAACGTGGTACGTTGCGGTCTGTGCAGGGTTAGAAAGCTCTTGAATTTATTAAAAAATATCAAAATTTGTGTTCCGAAGATAAACTAAGGTTTAATGGGTTTTGAATGACATGAGGGTGAGTAATTAATGAGAGAAATTTTATTTTGGGGTGAACTATCCCTGTAAGGGTATCAATCAGGTCTGCTTTTGTTTAGTCCCACCTCTCAAGTATTCAAGTAGTCTCAATATGCAATTTGGGAAAAAGTATTATATGTCTTATTTCCACAGAATACTTTTCAGTATAGGGTCCTGTAGCATGTAGGCTTCCCTTAAATCCTGTTTTAATTGTAATCTCCTTGTGTTAGTAGTCTATGGAAAAGATAACTGGAAAAGAAAAAACAAAAACAGGATTAAGCCAATTAAAAGAATAAATCTGTCTTGTATTAAACACACAGTGTGATGAGGCAGCAATCCAAACTGTCTCTTCAGGGTTTTATTTTCCCCTTTTTTCCTGTTATTGCTTATTTCCCCCATCTTCAATGGCAAAAGCACTGTCTATACGCTAGAATCAGCCCAAAAGCGATTAGCATCACCAGCGCTCACAGGAACCTGCCGAGTCAACAGCCGGCCACAGGGGCCAGATACGCTGCATTGAGGCCACTGTCACAGTAGGTTTCGGGGCCACAGCAGAGTGCAACACGCTCTCAGGTTCAGCGAGAGGGCAGAAACGACGGCACCGGAGCGTGCGAGCCTGAATTAGCTGGGAAACGAGATTTAGCTCTGTCGGTCTATCAATCATCTTGCAATTACTGACTGCACTGGCAGGTTTTGAATGGTGTGGCTGGGTTCATTTTAGTCTGAGATTAAGGTGCGGGAGAGAGAAAACCAGCTATCTTGCTGTGGGGTTGTGCTGCAAAAATCGAGTTAGCTTCACAAGATCTCTTGTGACCCTTCTGTAGTATCAGAACCTTGGCAAAGGAGATTTTCCAAACTCTGAAACTTCATCTCATTACATGCAGAGTTAGACTTGGCATACCAGAAACCTTTCTTCAGGAATGCTAAAAATGTGATGCTAAATGCTAAAAAACATGTCACTGGTGCAGTTAGTCACCTGTATGTGTCCTCTGGTGTGCCTTTAGGTGGGAACTTTTTGTGTAAACCTTCCTACAGCCATTAAACTGGCAACGATGGACCCTCTTTTTGTTCTCCGGAATGTCCCCTCCGCCTACCGTTCCCAGTCCTCCCTCTCCGTCGCTCTGTGTGCCGCGGTTTGGTGGCGAAGGTAACGAATGCGTCGCCACCAGCTTTGCCGCCCCAAGACCGACTTTCTTGGCCACCAGTTTCAGTGTGAGCGTGCCATCGGCTGTGGCGGTAAGAGTCTGCGTAGGCTTGACAAGATGGCGTCCCAACTCCGGGGAGGAAGGTGGTGTGAGGGACGTGACTGCGTTTAGCTGAGCAGGATTAACCCCGCCGCTGGCTTCTTTCAGCCCTGCCTCGGTATTCTTGGTGTTGGCTGGGGCGTGGAGGTTTTTGGGAAGGGACACAAGCAGAGGTGGCGGGCTAGGCTCATCGGTTAAACTGGGCAGCAGGGGGTCCATCAAGTCCTCGTCGCTATCCCCCTTCATGAAGGCTGGCGTAAGGAGGCAGTCGAGCTCCTCGTCGAAGAGTTCCGAAAGCCTTTTGGGCTCCGTCTGTAGGTACCTCTCCAGTTCCAGACATGTCTGCGGGAGAAACGGAAAAGTGTAAACATTAGACAGTAAGCCTCAGAATATTCTTGAAGTTAGGATTGATTCAATTGGTCACACCGTGGAAGGTGTAAACGACTAAATCTACTACTTGGAGACTTTGGGCAGAAAATTTGCAGAGTGCACCTGGGGGGCAAGATTTTCTGGGAGAGAAACTGAACATCCATGGAATTATTTCACCTGCTGCGGTTGAGGGAACAGTATTTGTCCATGTAGCGTAGCGCATTTCGTATGGCGCTTATTGAGCGGGAAATGACCGTCTTATTACTTAAGATACCTTTCCCCTCACTCTGGTTTTTCCTCTGATGAATACTTTGGCAGACAGAGGGAGGACGGAAGAGAAAGACAGCGCTATCATGGCTCACTGACTGCTCACTCAGCAGTTTCTTTTTCAGTGGTTTAACATTATTGTTCCCCAGTCACAGTGGCCAGTTTGGATATTAGAGTTCTGTTCACTGTGTTGCGGTAAAAGCACTTTGGCAGTCAAATAGCAGTAGAGTAAACCTTCCAACTCTTTACTTCATGTCAGCTGTAAATTACAGCCGCTCTACATGCCCTATCTTAACTTATTCTGTCATCTCCTTTACCTCAGACCTAAATAAATTATCCAAAAAGATTTTACCTAGCATCTGTTGTCTGCTGATAAGCTGCACTTTTGGGTGTATTTTACTGAATTGAAGGGTTTTCAAACTGGGGTCTGGATTTTTTTTTTACACAGTATAAATACATTTTTATACATGAATATATGTAGATTCATTATGTATTTTAGGGAATCCATCTTAATATAATCGTATTTGGGGTCCTTGGCATCAAAAAGTTTGAAAACCCCTGTACATACAGGGCTAGATACTATTAGAAACAGTATGAGATGAATTCTAATGCAATGCAATCCCAGCTTCTGCTGCAGTGAAATATCGACCATTCAATTAACCTATAGCCAAATGGTTCCTGTGCACTTCCTCTGACCTCATTGGTGACATCGAAAGAACAGCACTAATTCTATAGCTACAATTTGACTCATGTTATGCAATACAGCAGAGCCTTCAACAAAGACTAAAATAACCGAAATGCAGTCCACTGCAGCAGCTACAATTTACCACTGCAAGCTCTCCCTGTGAGCGCTGCGTTCATTTATGATTCTGAGCACTACCTGGAAAGTGCATGAATTATCCATACACTGAAGCTTTTTTAGCCATGTTTTAGCGAGCATGAATTTTAGCAACCGAGAGAGATCATGCACCTCTGGAATTATTCCATTCTTGTGCATTTTGTAGGCCTTATTACTTTAATAGATGCTCTGAGGATGTACCCGGCCTGCATTGATAAGCACAGAATAGCATGTGGATAAATTCTCTGTGTCATGCAGCTTAAAGCAACATGCCATTGAGAGACGACAGAGGGTTGAAAGAACTTGGCATAAGCACACTATATTTTCACACGCATCTGTGCAACCACATTAAAAAAAAACAGAAAAGAAAATGTAGATGAGGTGAATCAACTCTTCTGGACTGACTGTTAGTGTAAATGTAGAAAGCCCCTGCTTATATTGTGCACACTGAGCTCCATCTATTATAAATGCAGTGCCAGGGGGTTCACAGGCAGCGCTAAGAGGCAATGTCAGACAAAGAGCGGGCAGAGAGAAGCGAGGGGGAGAATCGCAAAACTGTTATTAGCAAATGTGGATGCAGTCCAAGTTAGACACAAAGGGGAAATTATCGCCAATCTCAGAGTCAGTTCCTCTCGCTGTCTCCGTTCCCTGCTTGGATAATAAAGTCGGCACATTATCTAAACTAATGTGTTTATATCTCCACCCGCATCTAACAAAACAGCTTTTTTTTGTTTTTTTTCACACCCTCTCTATTTTTGGGATTGAAATTATGATGATTTTTCGCTCATACAAATAGATTTTAATTAAGCATTTTGGCTTTCATCAGATGTCGTTTGAAGTTCTACCTCTTGATGCAAAACCGATCTCTCCTGCGCTCCTCTCAGTCTCTCTCTCCCTCTCTCTCTCTCTCTCTCTCCCTACACAGCATGCGCTGATGACTAATTAGCCACTCAAACGACCCAGCAAAGAGAGGCTCTTTATTCAGTTAATTTGCTGATGGGAAGCCTAAGTGTGTATGTGTGCGTCTGTGTGCTTGTATGCGTGTAAGATGTAGTGACTAAGAACAACACTTGAGTTAAAAGTGCTGTATTTATATATGTATTTCACATTTTTTAGGACTGTAGGAAGCTCCGCTGCTAAACATTCCAAAAATGTTTTTTAGAGTCTAATGCAATAGAAAAAAAATTACATTTTTCATTCCTGAGGGAAAATAAATCTTAAACCAGCAAGCATGTTCTTAGCTGGTTTCCCAGCCTGCTCTAGTTGGTGTTTGGTTGGTCTTCTAGGCTGACCAACTGAAAATCGTTAGTTACTACAGCCTACAATTTGCTAACTAGCTATGCCTTTCTCATGTAAATGCGTATTACCTACTTGCGATAATTTACAAAAACAGCTCAGTCTCCTTATTTAAATTTATTTATATTTGACAACTGAGAGAGGCAGCAGATTTCCTGTGAGTAGGCGTGGTTTCAGAATACTGCTTGGTTTGAATAAATTTTTTTTTCATTCAAATTTGGCTGGGTGGTTAATAACACATTTTCTGTAGTGTGACAAACACTAGGGGTGGGGGAAAAATCAGTTCATGTATGAATTGCGATTTTCGCATGGATTCACAAATTTCAAAAATCGATTTTCTAGTTAATATAATATATATATAAAATAATATATAATAATAATAATAATAATAATAATAATAATAATAATAATAATAATAATGGCACAATGTTGTCGGAACAACAGCAATGGAGGAGGAAAAAAAAACTGTGGTAAGTAGGTCTACTGCTGCTCTGTGTGATTGTGAATCTCAGAAATGAAAGTAAAACGCAAGTGCGCATTCAAAAGTTGTCAATATCCCGCATATTAATAACGGCTCCCTGATGCCTGCAATTTATATACAGTATAATTAAAAATCATTGACATATTTTTCCTCCTCTCTTGTATTTAGGGGTTTCATATAGGGATGCTCATTCCGGTTAATTTTCCTGACCGACAACCGCTGCATGTCAACCGAACATTAACCGATCAAACTGATCAAATTATGATCATCATTAACTGATCAAATTAGAATAATAAATAAAAAATAAAAAATATCTGATACATAAAAATTACAAACAAATATTTTATTTTAACTCACAAACAGCAGCATAGACAGCAGCAGAGCAACAACAAAAATTCACGTATCAAAATTATCACGCACCAGAAGAGAATAGTGTCGCAAAGACCCTGACTCCCAATCTCCTTTTTGAACGCACCTTTAGAAAGAAATGTATTTTTACAGATTACATAGCCTAATAAAATAGATTTTTTTCCATTTTGTTTCGTTAAGTAGCCTAATCATTTAAAGCTTTCTATTAAATATTCACTGAAAAAAATGCAAATGATCGCGCTGGCGCCTCAATGTCCTGCAAAGCGGTCCAGCTTCCACTCTCCAAAAAGGATATGCACCTAGCGCACATTTATCTAGGTTAGCTACTTGTAACTGTTTTAGATCTATAGACTTTTTTCATGCAAGTCGTGATGATTTGAGAAGGCAAATTGATCAGACTATGAACAGTCTTCTGCTGGCCGCTGTTCGTTACTTTAAAAAAACAAAAACTTATAGCCTATTTAAAGAGCAAAAAAAAAAAACTCCAAAAGTTTTTCTAAATTAACTTAATAAAAAAACGAAACGAAATATAATCACTTTGCCATTACATACAAAATGTAACTAGGAGGGAGCGTCGCGCCCATTGCGCACTTTCTAGGCTATAATCCATTCAGAAACCATTCACTCACGGATTCACTCTCTGATAGCCATTTAGGCCTATCCAATATTGCCGCTTGCCACTGTGTTGCAATTTTTAATACAATCATGACTTGATTTGAATCGAATCATGAGGTACCAAAAGATTCCCCCTACAAAAGATATATTTAATATTTATTTTACACAGACTTTAAGATGTTTTTTTTTTTAAAACAAGAACAGGAGAACCGTATCAAGTTCTATCCATGTACTGTTGCTTCAAAGAACCCAGGAGAGCTTAACTTTTTCCACCAATACGCTGTTCTGAATGACCTATAATGAAACATCAATAACTTTTTTTGTAACCCTAGTCGGCACAAGATCCATGCATAGTCAAAAGGAACCCAAGAAAATGGTTCTTTGATGTATGTTAAGGCCAGTTGTTCCTTTCTGCAAAACCTGTTCTCAGTTCTGGCAATGTTTTGTTCTGTACAGCACAGGCATTGTCAATGATCTGGCGACGAAATCTGTCTATAATATGCCATCATTCTGTATCCTGCAGTGTTCATAACAATTTCCCAGGGTGCTGTGATTTCACCACGGCCATTAGCTTTTTTACGACCATAACACCCCCTTGTAAGACTGAATATGCGTCCTTCATGTATTGAAGGGCTTTTGGCCTGTTTGCACACCAAGTTCATTTATCTATATTATTTCAAGTACTTTTTTAGGGATCCGCCATGACTCCTGCACGATTACCTCTGTAATGACACAACAATTACCCGGGAACCCTCGGAGACGACTTGTGCCAAGTGCACACGCACTCGCCATCAACCTCAAGAAGTGTTTTGAAACTCTATAGCCCATAAGGACCTCCCTCCAGGATCTGTCTATCCATGCACCAAGAGAGATACCGAGCTGCCTGCAAATTTGCAGTCGGAGGCATATCCTATCTGTCCCGATGACATATAAACCATCATCACAGCAGGGTGGACATCAGAGTCATCTGAGGCCCTCACCGTCATGGATAGGATTTCACGGATCTCGCTTGCCTTTTCAACCGCTCTCTCTGTTTGGTTCCTGCACCTCGCTGGCTGAGCTCAGGGAGGGGAGCTGTCACTGCTGTCCTGGTGTTGGGAGTGTTGGGGTGAGTAATGGTGGGGAGGCTGACAGGGGTCCAGGGAGGGGGAAGTGAGTGTGGAAGAAAACAGCTGTCAAACACACACACACACTAGAGCGAAGCTCGAATCTCTTCACTTCATCTACTGTCATCGTCCCATCCCCCTGCACCCCCGCTCAGGGACTCCTGACATTTAGACAATACAGTTACAGCATGGGGCTGTGCACAGTTTGTGATTTACTGCGGACCTCGGCGTGCACGTGTGTTGCGGATGGCCAATTGATAAGTGGCCATAAAACCGATGAACTACAGTCGCTTACAAGCAGACCTCCTAACAAAAGGCCCAACAAAAGCATGAAAAAGAGCCTCAGTAAAGCAGTTAATAACCAATAGAAGAGCTCTTATGTGAAAAGTAAACATCAGTGTGGTACTGATCCTGAGCGGCTACCGCACCTCCTTTTGATCTCGCTCGTGATTCTCCCCATCAAAGCGAGCGCAGTCAATAAACGGCCGCTTCCATTGCAACCTCACTTTCACAAAAGAGATGTCAGCAACTTGTTAGGAGTCTACTGAGACACGATTGCATCTGAAATCGTAGCCCTAGCCTTCCCACAACCCGTCACTCTCACTAAACTGCAACATTTGGACAACAAACAATCCGTGTGGCTAGTAATCGCACTCGACGCCTGCGGAAATGCATTCGTATGCTACTCACCAATAAGTACAATAAACACTAGGATATGGGTCAACGACGTGACCCTGTTTTTTTTTTTTTTGGTCTCAGTTCTTTCATGTAATGAATTATAAATAGACCTCTTTTATTATGAGTTAAGATTTGTACATGACATATATATCCAAGTATATGGAAAATATGATGTCACTTTTACATTTCTACTTGGTTACACAACATGGCATTCTTAGAAAAATTAAACTGAAACTTTTCTTAAAATCACAATGTTTTTTTTTTTTAGTTATATGAAACTAACATGAATGCATTTCTAAGAAACTATTTTTTTTCCCAGTGTTTTATTGTGGAGAATTATACGTCATCGACCCATAACCCTACACAAATAAAGGAAATCCAACTACTTCCACTGGCCTCCATCCACTTCTACTCTTTTACTACTACCTACAGCAGACTTGCCCCTTGGCCCCCTCCTATGAAATTTTAATCAGCGGTCTGTGATGGAGTGACTTTTTGCAGACTCTCCCGCTGTGTAATAGCCCTCCTTTTTCCCTGTTTCTGCACCTGTGTCATCCCTCCCTACCCCCTTTTACACTTCCAGCTCCCCCTTTTTTGCCAAACAGTGGGCTGCTCTGAACACACACATGCACACACAGACGTTCTCGAGCATGGCGAGGCAATTAGCGCCTGGGCGCCACTCCTTGGTCCCCTCTGCCCCACTTCGGCCTAGTCAGTCTGATAAACGCAGATTATAAAATGAATGAATGGCACGGACACATGTGGGAGATAAATGCTAACAGCTGTTAGCAGGGACAAGACAGATATGCTCTTTTAATTTGGGTGGATAATTTAATCCCGTTTCCCCTGGCCCTTGGCCACTGTTGCAGTGGATGGAGGCTCGTCGTAGGTCGTTTGTCAAGTCAGGGTTCCTGTCTTCCGATGTGCAGCATTTGTTTGCTGAGGAGAAAGACGTAAGATGGAGGATACAAGGAAAATGTTTTACTTATGTCAGTTTGAGAGTGTGATTACGCATTTGAGATCAGATGCTTTCGGCTTATCAGTGTGTTTGAGCAGCAGAGAACGATCTTGAAAACTGTCATTTTAGTGAAAAGTATGGAGCTAGAACGCCATGGCTAAACCATTTGTCATTCTTCAGTGATGTGCTAATGACCACCTGCCACTGATTTCTCTGCTGCTGCTTTTGCTGCATAGCTGAAGAGTAGGCTGAGATGGGTTATACAGATTGGAGCTGACTATCTGTCATCAGGCAAACATGTTAAGAATTATCCATTTTGGAGATCTCTAATATCCTGCCACTGCCAAAAGAGTCACCAAAGCCCCAAGAGGAAATAATGCAGCTCTTGCCATGGCGAAGTTAAAATGTGCGTCTTCAGAGCTACACTAAAATGTTGAAGGAAAAAAAAAAACCCAATTACTCACTGTGGATGGTGTCCTATTAGCGAGTTGGCAAAACTGGACACTCGGTGACGAATGGGCCACTGCAAATAAGCCCGAGGCTCTAGCAACCCGACTGCCTGAACGTTTTCAGGGCCAGATTTACTGAGCAGCTCTTTAGCGGAAGAACCTCTGCCCCAGATTTCTCTGGAGAAAATGACTTGGTTTTGTGTCCTGCATTTACATATAGGTTTCATTATTGTTGTGGTTGCCTGGGAACCAGATAATATTTAAATCCCTCGTGTACATCTGCAAATGTAACTTGCATGGCTTGTCAGGGAGCCATTCTGCACAAACAAAAAGCCAGATTCGGTAGGCTTACGCTGCAGATGCTTCTTCACAGGCTTGTCATCAAGTTGTTCAAAACCACCTCTGCACTACACGGGGTTGTTCTCTTTAGAAACAACACAACTTGATTACAAACAAGCGCCTTTCATATAACAGCAGTGTAGTTCTTCATTATGGCATCTCAAATTATACATCCTAATTGGAAATTATATCTTACAGTGAACATTTCAATGCTGCAGTTATGCAGAGTAAAACCTGGCTTTAGAAGCCAGGTCTCCATCCACAAATGTTTGTAAATATGCTGTATGGAATCACCAAGATAAATGTATAAATACTTATAAATACTTAAGTATTTATAAAGTAATTCCTTCACTTGAGGTAAATATGTAGATGTATTGTATACGATATCCGCATAAGCAATGCTGTGTGCATATTTACTGAACAAATGCTTAAATGTGCATTTAAAAAGTGTGGGTTTCTGTTGCTTCCAGACATAAGGCATCTGTCACCAATTGCTAGTATAGGTACACATGATTTATCTCTATATCATGTCCTATATCAGTTTATTTGTATATAAATATATTTATTTAAGCCGAGTACGAATCTCATCAAGTTAGTGTTTTACATTCATTCCAAAATATTAACTCAAGACCGTAACAGTTTAAAGAATATATTTTATTTGTGGATGTTAGGTGATGTTTCAATTTCACCAAGCTGATTATTCACTAAAAAGCCCCACATATGTTTTTAGGTGGTTTCAAGTCTTATTTTGACTTAACCAAGTTGTTATATCTAAGCGTAAAAGTTGCTTACTTGCTTTTGTCAGATTGATTTGCAAACAGAGAACATGCACAAACACAATGTGGGTGGAATTTATTGCGTGAACCAATCTCAGCTGAACATAACCAGTGACTTTCCCCCATTCATTCTCAATTATCCCCCACCAAACTTACTGCATGCTTTAGGATATCTGTTAAAACTCAATGAGCTCAGGGGAGGTGAAAGAGATGCAGACTCCCACTGTAACTTTATCTGCTGGTGTTGCTGTTGGACAATGTTTCTTTAATAAAACAAGTGATTTATACACTTTTAATGTTATATTTTGCAATATTGTTTTATTTTTGTAAATAAACAAAAAAAACCTCATCCAATATTTTAAGGAGGCACTGCCTCCCATGCCTCCTGTATATTGGAAACGCTACTGGGTTCTTTGCTGTAGACAGATGCACAAGTTTTTTTTCTTTATGTCTAGTGGCCTGTCTGCCTGCCAAACCTGTGAACGAGTGCGTGTCTGAGTGCTCTGTTATGTAATGACCGCTATCGCCTAATACGAAGACACTGGCTGCAGTTTAAATCATTATGTCTTGAATATCTGTGTACCGAACTTGACCTTGCTCAAATGTGTACTTAGAGTAATTGAATCACTGGCCCGGTCCCAGTGCCCAGAATATTTTGTATCGGCCATTATTTTACACACAACAAATTTGACAGGAGCAGCGAGGACAAAGTCGTATTTTAGGAAGTCAAACACGCTTGTACTAATACTGTCATCTGGAACCGTGTGTATCGAGATTATCGCTTTACCTCTCATTACAGTTCTCTGACCCAGAACAAAACATGTGGTGTCTGTGCTATGTTAATGCTCTGTTCATCTGTCTGCCTCATATCTATCATGTTTCCAATCTTGGATTATTATATATTGATGAAGGCAATGTCTGGAGCCGTTTTCCTGATGTGGCTTCTGTTCGTCGCTCCTGTTGAGTCATTTTTTTCCTCGTCTCAGCATGTTCACATCTGTTCAGAAACAATATTACGTGACTCCACTGAGAAATCAGATACTTGTCACAAGATCGCTTCTAAGTGCTCGCACTGCCCCTCTTCTCAAAGCATAAAAAGCACCATGCAAATACAATGTAAGGATAATGCTACTGAGCATAATGGTCGTACAGAGCGCTCTCTAGAAAGGCTAAGCTTGGCTTTGGGTTTCAGATTAGTGTAAACTCCATGTACTCATTACTGTGTGTCAATATTTACACTCGCACACAAAGCTAATTACATGTTGACCGTGTAATGCGATTTGCAAATTTGTTTTGAAATCCTCATCCTTTCCCTGCCCTCCATTTTCCTTCCTAGTCTTCCTTCTTGCTTTTGCAGCTGCACCTTGTGTGACAGAGGGTCTTTCCAGTGCTGTTCCTGCTCCTGTGTCTCTCTTTGGCTGGTAAACACAGACCAGCTCCTCTGGGAAATGAGAGGAAACAGACAGACAGGAACTCGGCCAGAGATGAGCACAACAGGCTTGGCAGCTGTTTCCATAGCAGCCACATTGTTGGGTTTTGAAATTTTGAAAAGACAGCAGGACACTGGTTTGGGACGTTATTGTGAGCGCTGCCTGTATCAGAAAAGCACATTTTCCTGTTTCCATTATCAAGTGAGGGCCAGAACAGTGGGACCAGAGTCTGGTGAAACACTGAACTGTAGAACGTCCAAGTAACTGGACAACAGAAATAGGAACTTGGGCATAAATTGCCAAAAAACGGACTCAAGATTCAGCTACGAATTAGTGACTCAAAAACAGCACATATCAAGGATATATTATTTTGGAAAAAGTATTC
Organism: Cirrhinus molitorella; assembly: GCA_033026305.1. Classification (NCBI taxonomy): domain Eukaryota; kingdom Metazoa; phylum Chordata; class Actinopteri; order Cypriniformes; family Cyprinidae; genus Cirrhinus; species Cirrhinus molitorella. The sequence continues at coordinate 20,428,708 of CM065122.1, read as the reverse complement.
TTCTTTAATCTGAATCTAACATAAATGTTTTCCCCCATTGATTGCCTACATATAATTAATAAAATCTAAATATTGAGAAAATCGCCTTTAAAGTTGTCCAAATGAAGTTCTTAGCAATACATATTACTAATCAAAAATTAAGTTTTTATATATTAATGCTAGGAAATTTACTAAATATCTTCATGGAACATGATCTTAATACTTAATATCCTAATGATTTTTGGTATAAAAGAGAAATTGATAATTTTGACCGATACAATTGACCTCTCAGTAAGCCCCACCCCTTGAATGCAGATGAGCCAATGGCAGTTGAGTATCAGCTGCATGGAGATGGAACTTGGACATCTGTAGGTTGCAGCACCGTAGAGATACATTGGAAGATCCGAAGCTCTCATCGTTTTAATGGTGTTTATGCTGCAAAAATAATAAAATGATATGCCTGAGGTATTTGTAACACTGACTCCAGGTATCCTGAGAGGATTGGCAGTGGAATTTGGAATTTATTTTATTACTTAACGTTTATTTTCTGGTCGTCATACTCTCCTTAAGTGGCCTTTTTCATCTGCTCAAGCAGTTAATGTCTGTAAATATCGTTAATCTTTGTCTAAAAGTTAGCGAGTCCATGCTAACGTACAAACCTCAGCTAACTATTCTCGCGTCATGTACAGTTTTGGTCAAAAACACATAAACGAAGGTCCACATTTCAATGCCTCTCCATATTAAACAGGTTAAATGTAAAATAATGAATTTTACACTGCGGTACATGAACAGTGTTGATCCTGGATGTTGTCATCTGCGACCGTGACGACTTTAACATGAGATTTCTTCTGTTTGCGTTGCGATCTGTAAACCCTCGATTTTAAATTAATCATGTTACACACCATATTTACTTTAAAATCATTTATATATCTCTCCATGGCATATTAAAGCCCTATTTGAATGATCCTCAATGAGAGGTGGTCCTTCTGTGTTCAAAATTGATCAAAAACATCTTCGGACAAGGTTTTCACACTGACAGCTGTCATTGTGAGACATGAGAAACGGGCGGGGCTTACTGATAGGTCAATTGTTGGCTATTGCTGCAAATACTGTATACCTTTGCTACTCCTGACTAGCTTTATGGTCTAGGGTCACATATAAACTACCATTCAAAAGTTTAGCATTGGTAAGATTGTTAAATGTTATTTCTTATGTGTCCCAAGGCTGCATTTATTCAATCAAAAATACAGTAAAACAGTAATATTTTACTGTTTAATATAAATCTTATTACAATTTAAAATAATTTTTCCATTTGAATACATTTGAATTTTCAGCTTTTCACCACCTCCGAAATCTCCGAAGTTATTGTTTGGAGTTGAGACAAAGCACTTGAAAATGGACTTGGACTCTGAGTCAGAGATTTTCAAACATATCTGCTGGCCAAATATTTGGTTACATTTCTTTGCACTGAATAGCAAGGTTTTAGTCATCTTGGATTGTCGCTGCATTCACCTAACCATTTTTGGTGAGAAAATACAAGCTAATAAAAATATTTGGCAGATTCGTTGTCAAGGGGGAGTGCGGGAATAAAAAAGCATTCATTAGCCTTAGTTGTGGACGAGTTTATCCGCGTTGACAGCTCTTGGCGGAACATTAGGGCCCTGATCAGGTTCATGACATAACTGAGACAGCTTTATTATGACAAGAACACTTGTGAGGTCAGGAACAGGAAATACGCACTCGCTGCTGTCCACTCCATCAAAACAACTGGCAAAACCACTGTGCCTATTCTCTATAGACACATGGCCCATTTCTCCACAATGCGTTGGGTGAGCATGCATGTAATGCGAAACAAAGAGCAATGCTAATCGTGCAAGATAACAAGCAAACATTATCTGTGCACTGTACCCTTAGAGGCAGGATTACTTCACAGATGGATGCTACTACAAGCAAAGAAGTGTTATTGAGAGAATTATGACACACTTGGCACCAAAGATTAGCAAACCAGCTTTGACTTGTGTATAGAGTTAATGTTGTCCAGTCTCAAAACTATCTCTTGCCTATGAAACTACATTCTAGGTCAGCAATTAATTAGACGTTTGTTGTCTACTTGTTCTTCTTTCAAGTATTTTTGGTTGTTTTGCAATCCTTTTAGGCTAGATCCATTTATGCCAGACTTCAGTGCCTCGTCCCATCAAAGCTTTTACTTCATAGGACACTTTCAATAATTTAGGATTGACAGTGAAAGACAGTGTCTGCTGACTTCTCCATCTGCATCCAGCCGCACAAGGAGACTTTAAGTCTGACATGGTGCAGCTGCAGCTAATGAATACCTCCATTTAAAGATGGAAGAGGCGGCTTGGGTGCCAATCAGCCTTTGGGTGTGCTTGTATGGGGCTGCTGAGAGCTATTTCTGTGTACACAAACACTGGTTTTGCTTTTAAAGTATTGTGAGACTTCAGTAACAGAGGTCACAAAAGGGACAAAGAAGCTGTGAAGGAACAGAAAAGGCACTATGGCGGATCATAATAACTTAATCAGCACAGGATTGTAGAGGACATAATGCGACCTTGATCGTGTTCACAAATGAACAAAATCACTATTAACTCTTTGTGAAGTTTGTGAAGAACACCTGATGAATTTGTAGTGGGGAGAGGCGCACAGATGAAATTGCGGTGTGTTACAATGTGACGCCTGTGAGACGACAAAGTATGATATGGTTAAACAAGCTTGGTATTTTAAAGATTATAGTGTCATGTTTAAAGGGATAGTTCACCCAAAAAAGAAAATTCTGTCATTAAGTCTTTTGTATATTTTCAGACACAAATTAAGATATTTTGATGAAATCCAAGAGCTTTCTGACCCTGCATATACAGTGTATGGTGCTGCTGACGCTGGATTCTGCGTCCAGACGTAGGACGTAGTGCTGTGCTTTGTTTTTATTCAGAGGAATGCACATGCATGCATAGTGGTACTCTCATAAATGCACACTGAAGAGAAGAAATTTTAGAGTAAAGTCATTATTTTAGTTTTCTTTGCGCACAAAGTATTCTCTTAGCTTTATAACATTACAGTTGAACCACTGATGTCACATGGACTATTTTAGTGATGTCCTTACTACCTTTCTGGGCCTTGAACATGCCAGTTGGGTTGCTATCCATACAGGGTCAGAAAGCTCTCGGATTTCATTAAAAATATCTTATTTTGTATTCCAAAGATGAACGAATGTCTTACGGGAATGAGTTATTAATGCCAGAATTTTCACTTTGGATGAAGTATCCCTTTAATTATCCCACAACTGTAGTATGTTGTGATTTGTCCTATGTTCTATTTTTATTCTATAAATATCTTAAAAGTAATTTGTGACCCTGAACCACAAAACCAGTCTTAAGTAGCATGGGTGTATTTGTAGCAATAGCCAAAAATACATTGTATGGGTCAAAATTTCGATCTTTCTTTTTGTCAAAAATAATTAGGATATTAAGTAAAGATCATGTTCCATGAACATACTCTGTAAATTTCCAACCGTAAATGTATCAAAAATTCATTTTTGTGTGGTAAAATGCATTGCTAAGATCTTTATTTATAAACTTTACAGCGATTTTCTCAATATTTCGATTTTTCTGCAACCTTTAGATTTCAGATTTGTGAAAAGTTGTATCTCGTGCAATATTTGTCTAATATATATATATATATATATATATATATATATATATATATGTATATGTATATGTATATATATGTATATGTATGTGTGTATATATATATATATATATATATATATATATATATATATATGTATATGTATGTGTATATATATATATATATATATATATATATATACATACGCACACTAGGGAATAAAGCTATTTTGAATTCATACTATGCATAGAACTTTTTTCGATCCATATAAAAATATTAATATATAATCTGTTGTAAGATATAATCAGAAACAATATTACGTATCATTCACAATGTTTAGTGTTTTAATTTTTCTTTTAGCATACATTAAATAGTTGGATATTAAGTCACTATTGGCCATAATAAACTGAATAAACAAAAATAAACACATCGTTGTCACAATTTTTATATCAGGGCACCTATGATTTACCATAGAACAAATTGCATAAATCATACATTTTCCTTCCAGATATGCCATAGATGATCAAGCTCAGCAATGAGACAAGCAGAGGAATAATGGATGGAGTGGGTACAGGAGGACGTGAATGAGCCCTCACCATAGATGTGCCAAATGGGGGATAATCCCACTGACAAAGGCAGTAAGACTGCAGGCTGGTAAGAGGCGAGCTGAGCCTCAGAAAACCTCTCTCCGTCTTCCTTTAACTGGATTTGCGGAGCGGGGCTGCTGTTTATCTGTGTACGGGGTCGGCTAATGGCCACTGGCTGGCGGCACTGGGGTAATCTAATCAGGATACAGCGATTTTCATTAAATCGCTCGGGCTGGATTATTCCCCGTCACAAGCCGATTGAAAGGGGACATTTTTAAATGGGGTTAACAGCTTGTTATAAGATTGGGGAGTCTAAGTAAGGGATACTAGTGATGGGGGGCTCTATTGTGACGGACGCCAGGCTAATCTTCATTACTCAATGCAAAGAGAATGCCACATGGGTGGGGGGGATACAACACATGGAGACAAAAGAGAACACGAGGAAACAAAAGAGAGCTGGCCGTCAAGGAGCGACTTGGAAGAGGGGGCTGAGTTGGAGGGCGTTTTGTTTCATAAGATGCATGGCCCTCTGGGTATTGTATAGAGATCTCTGGTTACATACCATACTGTAACAGGCAACAGACATGACTAATAGGCCAAGTTCTCCAAGGGAGTCAATTTCAGCTGCAGTCCCATTATCAGGCACCGGTAAAGGTCTATACCCCTAGGAGACATAAAGAGGGCTCTTTATTTCACCAAGAAAGTCTCTTATCTTGGTTGTGGCGACAAACACGGCAACGTATTTGAAGCACTAGAAATGATTATGCCCATTAACCTGATGATATTTCACACAAATCCTTGCAAATGAGCTCCTACTGACCTTATATTAAACATAAAACTTCTTGAGGGAAGCTGTTTAGATGTAAGGCTATTATTGGATTGTCTTGATCTATGTGTTAGTTATATTCATTAAGCATACTTGAGTGGAACAGTGATTTATTGTAGAGATTTGTCTTTCGGATCCACCTCACACATCGGCAATTCTGCGCTGTGCATTACGTGTGGGAAGCCACATGGAGAGAAGATTAAAATTACCCTGGTGTGACGAGTCTGGCACTGGTGTGAAAGGGTTGTGTTCTCTCATTCTCAGTTATGTCATTGCAAAGCAATAGCCCACATGACTTCAGATTGCAAGGACTTCGGGTTCACCGTGTCAGCTCTCTAACGTTGTCTGTCTCTCTCTGTAGGACGAAGCCTCAGCCAGGGACCCAGCAGGTGCTCTCATTACGCCTATCCCACTGTGGGGACTATCAGTCAGGCTTCCCTGCTTTCTAAACTCTGCTGTGTGGCATAAAACCATGGGAAATTCACATCTAGACAAGGAGCAGCAGGGGAGATGTGAAGAGGCCAGTCTTATTCATTGACCACAGAGTCAGATAAATGGACTGATAAATGTCTTTGGTAAGTAAGAAAAAAATAGCAGTGCTGCCAAAAACAGGCCGCATTGCATAAATGTATTTAAAGGGGATGTAAAATTCATTTGCTGAAAAATGATATCAGGAACTGTTACTTAAGCATTTAATAACAATCTTTTACATGATAAGAATAATATACGAGAGGAGAATCTCATATGTTTAAAATATTTGTGCACAATTATGGTCGGGTATTGATATGCTTTATTAGCCAAGAGTCAGTATTTACATCTACGCTAAAAGTTTGGGGACTATAAAATGTATTGATGTATTGAGGCTGCATTGATTTGATAAAAAAATACAGTCAAATTGTAAAATTATTGCCGTTTTAAAAAACTGAAGAAAAGAAATGTATTTTAAAATGTAATTTCCCCCTTGTGGTGGCAAAACCAAATTTTCAGCTGTGACCTTTCGTGACCCTGAACCACAAAACCAGTCATAAGGTGCACGGGCATATTGTAGCAATAACCAACAATACATTGTGTGGGTCAAACGTATATATTTTTCTTTTATGGCAAAAATCATTAGGATATTAAGCAAAGATCACGTGAAGATGTTTCCTATCGTAAATATATCAAAACTTAATTTTTGAGTAGTAATATGCATTACTAAAAACTTCATTTGGACAACTTTAAAGGCGATTTTCTCAATATTTTGCACCCTCAGATTTTCAAATTGTAGTATCTCGACCAAATATTGTCCTATCCTAACAAACCATACATGGTTGTTGTCATAGAAGGTTTATTTATTGAGCTTTCAGATGATGTATAATTCTCAATTAAAAAAAAAATGACACATTGGTTCTGTGGTCCAGGGTTACATTTAACCAAGGAACATTTATTATTACCAATGTTGAAAACAGTGACGCTTTTTTTTTTTTCAAGATTCTTTGAGTACAAACATAACATTAGCAAACATGCTAATCTGTTACTTTTGATAAATTTAATGCATCCTTGTATAGATAGAGAAATTATGGAGTGCATTTTTATTTGAACATGTTTATATTATTATTTTATTATCATTTTCGATTTGTAGTTTTGACTCAGTGTGACCAGAATTTTCATCTTAGCCAGTATTTTTTGTTTAGGTGCATCACAATGTTAAACCCATATGTTTGACCACGCTTGGTTATCAGTGTATCCTCATGCTATATATAACCCTGGGTGACTCTTTGTAATAAACCACAGGATGCGAGCAGCAGGGAGAATGCCAAAGCATTGACAAGGAGCCCTCGTGAAGAGGAAACACTACATCTGTCTGAGCTTCCTGTCCCATGCGAGTAGCACGCACGATGGCTCGGCCAGCCAGCTGAAAGGAAATGGAAAAGGAAATTGCATAGATGGGATGCAGGGGTCCATGCTTTGCTGCAGATGCTACGACTGGAGCAGAGAGAAGTTACATAACCCCGCTGGGCCTCCGTCCTCTGGCTGCAATCCTACCGATAAGCACACATAAAAAGATCGGCACGAAGAAATTTTCTGGCTGGAGTCTGTGCGGACTAGTGCGGACACGCTACCCTGAGGGGAATGGATATGGTAACCTGTCCAATCTCCAACTTAGCCCCTGGATCAGGCCGCAGCGATGGACAAAAGCAGTTATGATAACAGGAATTCAAGACCCCTCCCAACCCGGCAGCTGCCCCCACCAGTCTTTGTGCTGCAGGGATTTTTCACGCACGAAAGGCTCCAAAACAAAATGAAGAATGCAGATTAGCAAAGCCGCTTAAAAAATTAAACAACTTGCTCGAGCCCGTTCGCGAGGCTCACCTCCAAGAGATAGGAGAAGGCCGGTCGTTTCTGGTTTGTGTGATAACTGACTGCAAGGCTTTCCAGCCCAATTTCTCAGTTGCCGGGATAGGCATCCGAGTTAATTGCCATCGCTCACTTAAGTGCACGTAAATGGCTTTTTCATCCCTGCATCTGTCCTCTTTATAATTATCCTGCAGTGTGGTAATTACACAGACTTCGCACAACTGGTGTTTTATGGGACAACAAACTCCTTTGCTCTTTTTGAGTCTCTATTCCTCTCGCTTTCATGCACCAGGAAGGTAAACATAAATCCTGTCTCTGAAAGCCCATCTCTAGGGATGTTTACGAAAATCACAGTATTGCTATTTGCCGGATGCTTCCAAAGTATGTAAGCCGGAGTGATGAGGATGTCGTCTGTCACGAGCGGAGAGTTAGAGCTTTGACGACTGCAGTAAAAATCGCAAAAAGCAATCTCTCAGAGAGCCTACTACGACTTTGTTTCATGCTAGCAGCGGAATTGTCCTTTCCATCTAGATGTCTCATTACTGACGCGTACGGGAGAATTTACAATGAAACAATAGCCTCGCGTGGCTTTTAAAACGCTGGCATCGATCATAGGCACCTCGAATCAGATGTCGGCTTCACCGATACCTCCTATGATCTGATAGCGCTCCACCGCGTGCTCTGAATATGCAATGGCAAGCCTCCACTGCGTTGTGACGTCTCAATCCTCGCAGACCATCCACGTGGCTATCAGCCTAGCTCATCTCTCTAACAACAGACACAAAGCCCTGCCACTCTGCCAGTCAGCCATAAATGGAGTGGGGTGGGAGGGAGCATTTGATCGTGAACTGATGCATAAAAGCTTTTTTGTGAGGAATGAAACCTCAAACTGCAAGCAGGGGACGGCTAGATTTTTTTGTTTGTGTGTGATGATAAAACAATGTCTGGATGAAATCCCTCACTGTGGGTGAAACTAGTGTCCTCGTTTTATATTTATTTATTTAAAATGGACCTTTTGCAGTATGTGAGCAGATAGGTCCATGACATCACAATCATTTTCTTGTCCTCTTAAATGAGCATGTTTTTAACTTTAAATTTTGAAATGTCATGGAAAAAGTGAAACTTTTAAAATTGTATAAAACCAAAGTTCTTCTGAAAACATAAAACCAGCATAAATACAAATACGTTTCTATGTGTTCCAAACTAGATTGTTCCTATTCTTTATTGTGGATATGTCATTGATCAATACCAGATTCTAAGCTACTCACTTAGAATTTCATTTTCTTTCTTCTGGTTTTAACAATGTCACAAAAAGTAGGCTCAGAAATCTCCAGCCTTATCACTTCCAGCGTCTATCGTTCATGCATGCAGACACGCACACAAAGACACCTACGCAAATCCAGCCCACACACTCCCAGCAAAAGAATGACCTCATCCCCCACCTCCTCCCTCCCTCTTCCTCCCTGCACTCTGGAGCAGCTGGGCCGAGAGTGAGGTCACCTGAGACGGCGAGGTTCCGCCCCTTCTGACTCACTCCCACAAAGCTTTTTACTGTGATGGCACTTTGAACCCAATTACCAGCATCTGACAAGACTGCTACAGTGACATAAAAGGAAACCTAACTGGAACTTGATGAATGCCTTTGCAGTCTATTAATTCCTGACTACAATGAAAACTGCGGAGTGGGAGACCTTTGCCAAGTGCGCATGCTGGATGTGGGCATTCGGAGTTGCACCTCTCCAGGACTGGCACGCTCGCCCAGGAGTTGGGGTTTTTGAAGATACCGGGGTCGCAGACGGGGTGGGACGGCTGAACGGCAGGTGCCCCTGCTGCCGTCACACCTGTCTGCGCAGCGGGGAGCCCGGTACGGGAGCTCCGGCACCACCTTGCCAAAATTCCCCAACCCTTTGCTGATTATCACAAGGTCACGAACACAATGACAGCATCGTTGCTAGGACGAGGTAGATGGATCTCAGGCATTACCTCACCATTTTACTGGAATCTACAGTGCAGTTGAGCGCATTTAGCACTTTGCATTTGACAAAGTGGGTGATCTCATCCTGAATATCGTAGCGCACGAGATGAGTCACAGGCACTCAAAATGTAGAATTGAGCTGTTGGCCTGTCTGAGGATCGCCTGAGGGGGGGAGGGTATCGTAAGAGAGGGAGCGCCAGCGCGATGCATTCACGTGTGCGCAGATGCTGGCTAGTCTCTGCTGGGTTTGCCCTGGTGCAGTGGCCCATGCCTAAAAGCACACATATACGCCGCCTGCTCCACTGAACCTAAGAGGGTACAAGAGGTGCCCAGTAGGCATCTCTGGTACTAAAGCAAATCTTTAAACAACCTGCACGATCTGCACGCTCTAACCTGCCATACCTATGCGTACGCACGCAAACTGGCACTTGCACACAGACAAGCCCCCATTCCAACAGAGCCGGGCTGTTCCCCCAGGTATTCCCGGCAACATTACAGATTAAAATAGCAGCCGACCCACATAGCTGTACACTGGCTCAGCCTCCCCTTCGGAGAAGGCAGACTTTACGTTCTTGACTGCAAACACCTCACAATCGCTGTCATTTTTGCACTCCTGTTTTACTGTGTTCGCACCAGATGGTGAGAGCGCTGTCATAGCATCCAGGTGCTTTGAGAAAACGGCGCTAAGAGAACTCTGTAACACCACCGAAAACACTAACAAAAATGGATATCGCAGCCATTTTTGTATCAATTATAATGAGATGTTTAAGACTCGGGTGCAAATGGTGGAAAGTGGGTCTCTCTGTCTCAAAAACAAAGAGGCTGAATGTCTCAATGAGCAGGACAAATGCTCCAAGGTCGATGGTCCTCAGCTCATGACCTATTTAACTGAGCCATAACAAACTGGAAGGACTAAGAGCAGCACGTTTGTTCTGTCTCCTTCCCAAAAGCACTCAGCAGGACTCGCATTGTACAACCTTCAGGACGAGAGCGCAGTTTAGTGTGGACGTGGTGGGGAGGTTATTGTGTTTGTAGGGCAGCTCCAAATTAAGAAATCCAAAGTTTCTGCTTCTCATGGCAAACGCACTTTTTTAACATTTGACATTTTGTATGTTTTAAGCTAATTGGTAACTCTTTACAATAAGGTTCATTAATGTTAGTTAACCACTTTAGTTAACGTGAACTAAGAATGAACAATACTTTTGCAGTATTTATTAATCTTAATGTTAATTTGAACATGTACTAATGCATTATTAAAATCAAAAGTTGTACTTGATTAGTTAATGATCTGTGAATTAACATGAACAAACAATGAATGACTGTATTTAAAGATGAATGAATACTGTAATGTATTGTTCATTGTTGCCAAGTTTGGAGTTGGTAAGATTTTTTTTTTTTTTTAGGTCTTTATAGGCTCACCAAAGCTGTATTTATTAGATCAAAAATACAGTGAAAAGCAATATAATTAAATATTATTACATTTGAATACCTAATAAAATAATTCATCTCTTCCTCTTTTGATCATATTCTTAAGTATATTTTAAATTACTTCTGGGATGGCAAAGCTGAATTAGTGCAGTCTTTAGTGTGTGTATATATAGCATGATTATTCAGAAATCATTCTAATATGCTTATACAGAGCTCAAGAAACATTTATTATAATCAATGTTTGAAAATAGTGCTGCTTAGTATTTTTGTAGAAATAATAATTCTGACCATTTACTATTAGTTTTGATACACCAGACTTTTGAATATAGTGTATATTTACTAACTTTCTTTGAATTGCTTTTATATGCCACTACTTACAATATATTTTCCAATTATGACTTTATTGGCCAGTTTTACTAACTGACTTTTGGCATTAAAATAGCACTGTCAGGATTTACTAAAGACGCGCAGTGGCGAATTAGCGCTGAAAAGGCGTGGACACAATTATTTTTGCGCCTGACTTTATTGTATATGCATTTGTATGAGTGTCCCTTTCAGACACAAAAATTGTGGGAGGAGAGTATTCAAATGAATCATGAATCAACACGATTTACTAATGTTTGTGCTAGTCCAATTACAATTTGTAATTGTGCTTTTGCTCTAATTTGCCCTGTTTGGTAAAACCGGCGCTATATCTACTAATTTGACTTTATTTCTTATTAACTTTATTTCATAACTACCTATTTTTGTTTTTACTCTGCTTCCATAGGATTCAGCTTCATCTGAGTTTGATGGAAAAGCTGAGAGTGCCAGCGATAGTGAACAGGTGGGTCTCACAGCAGAGCAGCTCAGAGCCGCCTCAAGGAGCGCCAACAGTGCCTGCAGATCCTTAGCCAGAGCTATATCAGGTATACAGTATGGCACCTGGCACAATTTACAGAGGGTCTGGCCTGCCTAAAATAAAAGGCTTAAAATAAAGCTTACACAATATGGCGCTTGCACCAGCTTAGCAACCATCACCAGGGGCTGTAACCAGCGTAACTGTAACAGTACGGCTGTTGGGTTGATGAATGGAGAGGATGTTGGCAGTTGTCCATGTGGAGGGAGTGACTTTCGAGGCAGGGGGAAGGAAAAGGGGGGTCTGTGGGTGGTGGTGGTGGCGGGGGGGCGGATAGTGGAGAATCCCGTCGGTAAACAAGGGCTTGGTTTCCCCTACTGAATTGGCAGCGGATGGGGAGGAAGTGGTAACGCGCACTTAGAAACTCGCTTTCTAGGAGAGGAACCGCAAACATTCTCTGTTTGTGCTTGATGGGGCAGTCCTGCTTTCTGAACTGTGCTCGAAGTCAGCTCTCTAGTGTATTTGCGTCAAGCTTCTCTGCTCACTGGAGCAAAGAGGCTTGTATGCTCTTCCACACCACCAGGTTGGATACACACCGGCCCTGTGCCCGGTGCCAGGGGGGCATCTGCCCTTTTTATTTTCTCCCCATGTAATTACTGAGCAGAGCTGTTCGTTAGGTGGAGGGCTCTGCGAGGGTGATGTACGCCAACCCTGCCTACACACCTCTCAACGTAAGTGCCATACACCTGCTTTGACCTCTACATGAACAGACACAGTAGCATCACAGAGACGAGTTTTTACTGCTTACTATTCTAATAGTATTCATTATTTTGCATAAAACATCTCAAGTACATAATATGATGACTGTTCCATGAATGTAATGACGTGCCTTTTATTTTGTGGCATACAGTGTATCTAGATATAAAGGATCTTGTTTTGATTTTTGCATTGGAACAGCCCACATCATGCAAATTGTAAGGTAATCATTGGCTGTGCTTTAAAAGGTCAATGCGAGCAGGGTTAAACTGGGTGAGAGAGCAAGAAAGAATCGTGATCGAGAAGAGGAAAAGGAATGAGCTGCTGGAAATGAGCAAGTATAGTGAAACTGCACTGGCACGGGCAGGAGTCTGGAGTGACGCCAGGTCATGTGACCATCAGAGAGAGACAGTATGCAAATATGCACTTGCACACAGATGTTTGGTTTTCTATCATGGTGAGAATTTTCTATTGACTACAATAGTTTTTACACACACAATACAGAAACAACACAGTTCAGTCCAAATTAAAAAGGTAAACTGGATATGATAGGTTATCAAACTGAAATACATTAACTGCCCTTTGGAAATTTTTTTTTTTTTTTTAAAAAACATTTATTGATATGTCTTATTATAGTTTTATTTCTGAGCATAAAAGAGAGCAACAAAAACTAATTATTATAGTCTGCTATTATGGGTTCTTTTTGAGTCAGAAAAATTGGATTTAGAGGTTTAGAGAACCATATCGATAATTAAACCTACACAGATTAGACACGTTTTAGCATGGAGTACATTGTTCCAATTATTTTATTAATAGGTATTAGTATTGCAGAACTGTTGTTACTATTGTCTATATGTTGTTTTAGTTGCTGCTTAGAACCTGAACTACAGGAATAATCAAAATAAGATATTAAAAACAATTTTGTCCCACTTTAGTCAATTCAAATGGCTCATTATCAACAAGCCTACGCAATGTACACTAGTGCACTAATTTTTACTTTGAGTTGTTTCAAGGTCACAAAATATACCCTTAAGGCATTTTTATACCGGCTGGAAAAGTACCTGTTGTTGGTCTTTGTGTCTGAATGGTCCTTGTAACCTGTCCTTTTTCATTGTATGTCACCAACACCAAAACAAACAATGAGCTCACTACTCTTGTTTGGCAGCTTGACAGCAGGTGTTGGGTTGACTCAGACCTGAACTTCCTGCCACTCTGAAACCCAATCTGAAATCACCATCTCCACTAGACAAAAGACTCCAAATTCCTCCAGAGGAAATGCATCGAATCAGATTTGCCAGGAGTGCTGCTACGACATCTGCATGTAAAACATGAGAATTTGCTATTGATGGAAAGATATCTGGACACAAAGAAGTGTGCAAGTATACGATATATATGTGCTAATGTCAAATAAGGCGATATGGCTTGCATTTGTCATTCCCTAGCTACAAAATATGAACATTAGACAGGCTAACTAACAGCAGTCTTGAATTTGCCTTCTGCGCATTCCCATCTGGACAGTGTCAGTGGAGGGAATTTCCAGAAGGCCAAAAGTGGCTAGAAAGTGCAGGACCATCACTGCCGCATCTCACATCAAGAACACTTGAATAAACATGAGAGACATCCTTCCCTTCCCTCCTCTGCTTTCCACTCCGGCTCGGTTTCTTTATTTTTACCTTGACATTCTGCAGGGCTACTTATAGCTGGTTAGGAATACACAAAATACCATATTTATTATTCATATAAAATGCCCTCCTGGTTTATGTAACTCTTACATTTGCAGAATACTGAGTGCTGCAGTCTCAAATAGCGTTGAGGTACCATTTGCAATGAGGAAGTATTGATTTCCAATCTGCTGTGTTTTTTTCAGGGTGGTGTGAGAGATATCATCAGGCTGTTAGTCGGAGTTTGTATGCGTGTGTGTGCGCTTGCACTTAGAGAAAAATGGCTGGTTCCTCTCAGCCTGTTAATCAAATCCTTGAGTGGCTAAACTGCCTCTCCATCGAGACCAAGAGGGACGACAGGCCTCATGCATAAAGATGCATTCCAAACACTCATCTTTCTCTGTCTTTTTCTCTCTCTGTCCGTCCTAGCATTGCTTCTCGTCTCCATGGGCTGATAGACCCTCGAGAAGACGGCAGACAAATGACCCTCACCATCCTTACCATCCAACAGCTCCTCAATCATGGCCCCTGAAAAGCTCTTGATCCCTACATAAAAAGACCACCTCCATCAGCAATCACTCACAGGCGTGGGGATAATTAGCACGTCAGCCCCTGTCTGCAAACTGAATGAGGGTAGGTATACTCAGCTTACCATTGGGTCAAATAGTCATAACCCATTTACTCCAGAAAGAAATTGGTTCAGTGCAAGTGTTTCCTGTTGAAATCCTTAGAATGCATCTGTGGAATCAACTGCACGCTGTGAATCTTCTGCAGTTCCTTAGGCAGCATATGCAACCACACATTTCCTTGTGCCCACAGCAATGTAGTGTAGGTGACACACTGTTAGACAAACAACAGACACCCTGAGTGGAGATAAGCATGGCCCATTAGAGCCTCAAAGCTTGCGTGGCCAGATCGAGAGTGAGATCACTTCTAGTGCTTACTGGAAATGGATAGGCTTTAACATAATCAGTATATTGCTCAGTAAATCAGTGTTTCTCATAACTAAACTACAGTGCTTCCTTGAAATGTTTATTATTTTACTCTCATAGTTTATAATAGTGGTCTGTTGCCTTTTTATCACTTTTAAACCACTGTTTTCATATTTACACTACCAGTCAAAAACAGCAAGATTTTTAATGTTTTTAAAGTCTCTTCTGTTCACCAAGCCTGCATTTATTTGATCCAAATTACAACAAAAACAGTACATTTTTAAACAAATTTTGTTTAAAATAATATATTTTAAAATGTAATTTATTTCTGTGACCAAAGCATCATTACTCTCTGGTCTTTGATGTCAGATGATCCTTCAGAAATCATTCTAATATGCTGATTTTCTGTTCAATAAACATTTATTATTATTATTATTATTATTATTTATTTATTTTTTTTGTAATAATAAGTAAAGACATTTAAAGACATTTATAATGTTACAAAAGATTTCTATTTCTTCTGAAATAATCTACTCAGCTACAATTTCAACATAATAATAATAATAAATGTGTTTGAGCAGCAAATCAGAATATTAGGATCACATGACTGGAGTAATGATGGCAAAAAAAAAATCAGCTTTGAAATTAAAGGAATAAATTACATTTTAAAAATATGTCAAAAATGTAGTTTTTTTTGCTGTATTTTGGATCAAATATGCAGGCTTGGTGAGCAGAACAGACTACTTTAAGAAAAGGGGGGAAAAAACAAAAACATTAAAACACTTAGTAACGCTTCTGTTATACCATGTCTGCAAAGAACACCCGTTTCTTCTCTTGTAACATTGTAATTAAAAATAATTCCATAATATCACTTATATATCACTTATACATTTATATATTTGGGGACATTTTTAGGGATTTTTCAAACATATGACATTATATATTTTTTTCCAGCCCTTTGACTTTGTTGTAGGTTGTGTTCTCTGGAGATGCCAATTATCCCCCAGTTTCTCATTTCACCAAACCTATGTTTGACGGTTCAAAAACCTACCAACTGCCAGTTTGATGCCGTCTTTGATCTACCTCAGCGCTGAGAATAAATTATAGAGCAATTGCCAAATTTCATGGTGTACGATATTTGGTAAACAGAGCACATCGTGTATATGAGAGTGAGCTAGGGCTGCGCTTCAAATGCTAATGATCTTGTAAAGGCATTTCACTTTAATGTAGTACCTCAAATTTACACAATACTAGTTAAGTCCGGTATTGCTTTTTTTCTTCACAATTTCCACAGTTGTTTATTAGGTTGCCCAGACCTGTCATGCAAGCTTGTGGTTACAGCTTTATTTTAACAAAGAGATGGAATTCAACTTGAAATTGTTGTGTTGGTTCAGAGACAGCCATACCTATGAACTTTACTCAAACGTAACAGGAGAATGTGACTGAAAGGTCCCCACATCAAAGTGAGACCTGGTTCAGCCTTATACATGAAAGACCCTGCTGCACCCTCACTACTGCCTAATTACTGTCAGCTGTCTGGGGGCTGAGTGATCTGCTGTGTCTGGGGCTCCGCTTTTGCTGTAGTCACTAGGAATATTTATATGTGTAGTTATATTTGAGCTTTTTTGTAGTCAAGTAGTAGTTGTGTATCTGGCTTTATTTGGCTTTATCTGTCTGTCTATGTATACATGACACAACGTGTAACCAAATATTTAAAGGATTAATTGCGCGTCGCACCTTTGGAGCAATTGCGAAGATCTAAGGCAAATTGTAGTAGATGAATGTGTGTACAAGCTGGAACGAAGCTGAGCTACAATCACATTAGCCAGGTCTGTTAGTCTAACTTTGCTAATATGATATAAATCTAGCTTTAGTGACTAAACATTGACAAACTTAAATTTAAAAAGACAAACTATTGGTTTAGCCCAACTGAAACTAAATGTTCAGAGTGCATTTAAACTCACATACTTCCCAATGACTGCACACCATAAAATCTGAGTCACGAGAGATACAGGTAGGCAGGAAGACAGCTCTTTTGTAATCTCAGACGATGACTTGACAGTGATTCAAAGTGTATACTAAACCCAGACAGCACTTGATTTTGACCTGTCTAGTCACTGGCAGGGGCAGTGTACAGGAAATGCCTAGAACAATGGGATGGTTTATGATGTCACACTGATAGCAACACAGTGGTGACTTATGAGTGCTGTCTGCTCGCTGATCCCTGCCATTATCTGGGACAGTCGATAATCCAGTAGACACCAAACAACTGACGAAATCAATTACGTTATAAAAAGTTCAAATCGGTAATAGGATTATTGAGAGTGACAGGTACTTTCCATTGTGGGTCAAAAGTTTGTACTGCCAACATGGTGACTAATGGAGCCTGTTGACTGGTTCAGCAGGGGCCACTGAAGTCAAAGCTGTAGAATGTGGAAGGGAGGTGTCAAAGTAGTCAAGCCTCCACAGATGCACTGCATATCTGCTTAAGATAACTTTGTGATGGCTTTACGTGGGAGTCCCTATATTTCAACAAATGCCTGAGCATCAGCATGAACTGATTGACCTGTTAACACTTCAAAGTGAGGCCGGTAGAACAGGTTTGAGATTGAATGCCAAGGTGCTTCCCTCAAAGTAAGGTCAGCAAGTAAGGACTTCACCACTGACAAAATTCAGGCTGTTCCAGAAAGCACAACGCTTTGAGGGAGTACAAGGAAACTTCATTGCCTGCAAGTCTCCCAGGAGATAAAGAGGAGCTAAGTACAGTATCTTGGTCTCTGAAGACATCCAAAATATTACCATTCACTCCACAACTTCAGGGGGGAGTTTTCTTTGGTACCGTCAACACTGTAATGTGTTTGCCCATTACTTTGGTGTCCTGGAGCTTTACCAATTGCTGAAAGAGACTAGAAAAGGGGCTTGAGAATCCTCTGTGCTGTCAGAAGATATACTGTGAGAAAGCAGCTGTGTTCCTTGGGGTATTACATAATGCACATTTCAGTGTTCACTGCCCGGAGAAAGCTTGAATGCCTTCAGCTGGAGCGAGCTCAATGTGGACAGTGAAGGAATGCGATAAAGGGACAACTGCCTGCACCATAGGCTGCAGAGGGAAATTAGCAAGAAAGCATAGGGGCAAGCTGGTGAAGATGGTGGGCTCTTGGAGTTCCAGTGCGGAGCATTGACGTAGCCCAACTCAATGGAAATGCATTTTTTATGGTATTATGTAGACACACCACCACTTTCCCAGCCCCCATCCAACGACCCAACTAACCAGCCCTTTGTTTCGAAAAGTTACTGGGCTGTGAAATGCAAAAACTCACAGCACAGAATATGCAAGCAGTGCGATTCATTATCTTGTCAAAATGGGCTTCTCTGGGACAGACCAAGCTCAACGTTTGCAACTGCACTGCCTTCAGCTAGTCTCTGGGGCTTAGATGACCCTTGCTCAGACGTGTTCCAGTTCTACTGACTGTGATGTGTTTCTGTGGGTTAGTCGTCTGCCCTCCAGCTGCCAGTGAGCTTTGAGAAGTTCACCACATCTCAGATTCTATTTCTCAACCTTTTAGCATGAAAGCTATTGATAGAACACGAAAAAAAGAGTAGGTTTTAAGTTTTGCAGGACAACCAGGTCTCATGGGTTAGGACTGCAATGCTTACAGTAGTAGTCGTTTGGAATTACTGATGCCGATGTAAAGTTTCCAAACAAAACACTTGACGACGAGGAAGAAAGTGCTGTAAGGACAGGTCTGCCAGACTTTGTAGACAAAGAGACAGAGAGTGACCCATTTTCGCTGTGACCCACAAAAAGGCCTGCTTGTCAGAGGACGACACACCAACAAAGGCCCACGTGGTGCACTAGCTGATGGAGGACAGATGGATGGATGCAGACAAACAGACTCAGCCCCCCAACCCGTCTCTTAGGTGATCCTTACTAATTGGCCAGGCTGCCTTGACTGCCTCTAATGGTGTTGTTTACTGCCTCTGCCTCATTCCCCAGGCCACTCCACCTGCTCTTCCAGCCTCCAGTGAGGAGCTCTGAGAGTCGTACTGGGTGGCACTGCTTAGGGAGGGGGGTGAGAGCCAACAGGGGCTCTCTTGTTGCACAAACAGCCGCTCTTTGAATTAACCTCGCTTGCGGGTCACCGGCGAAATAATCCCTCCCTTCTCTGCCCCAAGAAAGATTGGCGAGCTGTGATTACAGCGAGCCGCACGCTCTGTCTTTTCCCTCTGTGTTTCTTTCTCTCTCTTCTGGGTCTCGTCTTGACAGTGAGAGATGGCGTCTTTGTTCAAGTTGGGGGAGACGGTGCCAGCAGCCGGCGTCCCCCGTGGGGAATGGATGCAGTGCACGTCAGGCCCCGGGAGGACTTCATCACGTTCGACGGACAACCTCTCGTCATCCCTAAGCACATCACCTCCGTCACCCTCCCCTCCATGGCCCCTGTGCCCCATCCCTGGTCTCAGCCTGAGCTCTGAAACTCAATTCACCCATATCGCATCCATTAAGGTCTGATTCATGCTCCACTCGCAAGGGGCCGAGCACAGCTATCCATCTTGTCTCCCGCTCAAAGGGTGCTGTTTACCTAGCACTGGCAGATCTAGGGCTACACTTTAAAACTATCCCAACCTGTAAAAGCATCAAACTTTAACTGTGTTGTCACTCAGAAAAAAGCCTTTATATTTACCTGTCTACAGAGATGGGCCTTTTTTATCTTCATGCTCACTTTCTTTTCATCAAATTTGCCAGTGGCATATGAACACATCTGCAGGTTGTACAAGCTCACAACAGCTTATTTTCTTTCAAGTCATCATTAGGCCATTAAGCTAATCTTAGTTCTGTCTCTTTGCTACACATCTTTCTTGTGTTCTCTTGCACTTTCTCTCACACACATTGCCAAAGAAATGCAAGAAAATCCATGCGTTATCCATGTATGCTTGGACTGCCAGTTCACGATACCACAGGGAATTAATGCCCCATGTACACACAAGAGCCATTGTTTGATATGGCCGTGATGCTTTAAGTTAATTAATGCCAGAATTAGCAGATGAACCAGACCTGTCTGCCTTCCCGCATGACATATTACTGTTCTAATCATCGAGATGAAATCGCCAGACCATTTTCCTTCTGTACTCATGCCAACATGTCTGGATTTGCATTTTCTACCAGATAATATTTGTGTTGGTGTAGAAGTGCCAGTTGAATTGCTGGTGGGGGTAGATCTGTTTCAAGTTCACACACCAGCGATAAATAACCACTCGCTGCATTTCCCTGCAGTTGAGCACATGGAATTGCAATGAGCTGAAGACCGCCGGTGCATGCGTGCAGAGGTGTCCGTCGTCACATCGATTACCAGACATTCTTCTTACCTCAAATCATAAATCTTGGCATTAAATTGCTGCTGTTAAATTTACCAAACTTCCAAATGCGATTACTGCTGTATTTGGCTACTAAAACAATTATTGCCCAAGAACACAAAGCAATTGATGTGCATAAGACCACATCACTTAAAAACATGACCCTGACAGATATTTGCACATATGTGCATCACTTCCAGATCACCCAGAGGGCTTAAGTGGGATGCCATAAAAATGTAAAACACTACTATTATCATTGATTATCTCTACCACTAAAAGAGTCAGCAAATTGTCATACAGATGCACACCAGCTCTTAGTGGCAGAGAGATGCATTCTCCTCACATCCACTCAAGCGCGCACCCTCGCGGCGGAGGTAATACATAATACATGACGATCGGGAACTGCTCTTGATATCGTCGGGCAGAAAAACACGAAGTAATCTGACAGATGCGAATGCATTATTTAATAACAAGTCGCTTATTGTTAGCCAAGCCCTTATTTTGTTTCTGGCCACATTACGTTCACCTTAACAAAACGCCATTCAGTCAGTTCCAGTTGGAAGTACCCTGTAATGCACATGAATCATCTCGTGTCTTATTCTGTCATTGACATCTATTTAGCCTTAAGTGTACAGCAGAAAAGAGAACTAAATGTGCATTTCATTCCTTAAAGCATATCATAGATTGTTCTTCTAACCAATAAACACTTGGTTAAATAAAAAGAGCGGAGTTCTAGCCATGCTTTAGCGTGAAAGCAGCAAAACAGCACTTGCATCACTGAAAACCACTACTCGGAATAATTTGGACTAGGAAAACAGCGTGTTAGGGCATAAGGGCGCACTGTGAAGTTGTGAATGTTTCCATTAGAAACGTGCGCAAATACGCACGGGTTATTTATGCGAACTAACAGTCCAAGTAGTTACGCGCAAACTCTCACCTGCTGCCAGTTCTCCTCCAGCGACGGCATCGCCGAGAAGTAGCCCGTGTCGTGCACCAGCTGAAGTTCCTGAAAAATACTGTAATTCGCCAACACGTCCATGTTGATGCTCACAAGAAAAAAGTGTTGCTTTGATCCTCAGGTATAATTTGTTTTCTTCTCAGCCCAATGTCAAATGCAAAAGAATGCTTCAAATCCTCCGTAAAGTGTAGTTTAAAGCTGGCAATTGTACGCGCTGAGAAAAAGGAAGGAAAATAAAAAGAATTCTTGTCACTTAATTGCAATCCCCGCGAACTCTCAGATCCTCAGCCTGGGAGTGGGATGCAAACTCGGTGACATGAACTGTCCACCTATTTCCGCATTGCCTCTGTCTCTTTTGCGCTATAAATTCCAGGTAGCCTTTCTCTTGAATGCCGTGGATCACCAAGGCAAGTTGCTGGGCTCGCTGTCTCGCGAGCGAGAGGAAGCCAAGGGAACTGAGGGGGCGTGGTTTGTTGTCAATCAATTCCGTGCGTGACCATATACGGTAAATAGGGTTGATGATCTCACTGGCGTCCAGCAAGGCGGCTCTTAAATGGACAAAGGGGAGGAGTATAATTTGAATAACCCAGCGTGATTGGCTCATGACACTTGTCAATCAGGCCGTAGAAGGCAGTGAAAGGTGGGCTATTTTTAGAGAGCTATATAGCAGCGGCAGCGAGCTGGCGTCTCTCATACGGCCGGAGAGAACGAAACAAACAGAAGTAGAAGTTGCAGTTAGAAACATGAAGCAATTCTACGTTTTTGTGAAGCCATATCAGTTGGAAATAATACATTACGGGTAACTTACACCACAGAGCTGCCGATAAAGTCAGAAACTGTAGTTCAGAAAATTAGAATGACGTTGTGATGTAATAGTTTGGCACAGGCAGATAAAGAAAAAGTGTGGAGATCCTCTCAGATATTCCAGAGTCACTGGGATTAGGTGGTTCACAGACAAGATCAGGGCGACTTTAAATATTTTAATTCTGAAGTAAGAGGATTAACACATAGAAATGAGAGTTTTAGCTCTTCTGATTGTGCAAATTACCTCAAAGAACATCTGTAATTGCGACTATTTCGGCAACTGATGGCATTGATTTGCAGTACTGATCTGGTTATTGTTGTGTAAAGGGTAATTGACTCATCAGGATGTTTTTCATCCCTGTGGGCAAGCCAGAATTATTTCTAAAAGCAGTTAATTCCTGAAATCCATATAACTGAAACCTAAAAAAAATCTAATATTTCTGAAGAATGACTTTTGTCTATGGCAATGTTGATGTTTCCTTTATAGCTGTGCTTATATTCAAGTACTCTACAAGTAAAGAGATTTCAGTCTATAACAGTGCTTAATAATCATATACTAAATTATATGCCAAGTAGTCATGTAATGTGTGGGGTAATGTAAAAGTCAACCAGTCTTTATATATCCTAAAATATGACCCTGGACCACAAAAAAAAGTAGCACAGGCATGTTTGTAGCAATATCTAAAACATTGTATGGGTCAAAATTATTATTTCTTTTATGCCAAAAATCATTTAAGATATTAAGTAAAGATCATGTTCTATGAAGATATTTTGTAAATTTCTTACCGTAAATGTATCAACTTCATTTTTGATTAGTAATATGTATTGCTAAGAACTTCATTTGGACAACTTTAATGGCAATTTTCTTAATATTTAGTTTTTGCACCCTCAGATTCCAGATTTTCAAATAGTTGTATCTCAACCAAATATTGTTATCCTATCCTAACCGCACATCAATGAAAGCTCATTTACCTTATGTATAAATCTCAATTTCAAAAAATTTTCAAAAAATGTACCCTATTAAAATTACACATCTATTGTAAAAACCAGCGACCTTTCAAACCGACTGAAGTAAGACATATTATTATTTCTTAAACACATAATAACCGACATTAAAAACTTGTGACATTCATTTCTGTCAGAATACTAGAAGTGCGAGAGATTTCACTTCACAGGTCAGATCTTTTTCTTCATAAACAGTATACATCACTATGGGTCTGTATGTATGTAAATATATATGTGTGTGTGTGTGTGTATCACAGAGAAATCACCTCATCAATAAACCAGATATTTTTAGCATGTTGCAGTTCTGGTAATTGTGGTGTGTTTTGAAGGTAACAATTCAACTGACTTTGTTTTATTAGTAGCTGCCATCATTACTTTGGAAATCGAACAGTTTCCATTTAAATGAATTAGTGACATATGGCAATTAAATTACTATAATCTGTCGACTGAGTGAGAGAAAATGCCATGATAAAGAATCGTTTAATTTCATGTTTGATTAACAAAGCAAATGCTACATTCAATCATTTTAAGTTCTGATAGCACAACAGTAGCCAACACAGGTTTATTGTTCACTCTTAAAATGAGTATATAAAACGAATCTGCTCTTGTTAGCTATAGTTTGTAAGAAACGCTGCTTAAAATGTAACACTACAGATACTGTGTGTTGTCACACACTAAATACAATGTTTATATAAATGTAAACACTACTTTAGTTAAAATTAGTGACAGGCAGTAGAAAAGCGTAAGCCTGACTTCGCAATGTGAAAGAGTGTTTTAGTTGTAGCAAGTAATTGAGTTTGTACGTGCGATGTTCTGTCTGTTTCTTCCGTCACTTTCCCAGGGGACGTTGGTCTTTGTCTCAGTGGAGTACCAGGGCAGATGGTTGCTAGATTGGCTGTTTCAGGACATTTTCCCTATTGATTTTTACAGGTCTCCCTGCCAGAGAGAATTAGCCGGAATGGGGGTTGGATGGAGGGGTGGAAGCTTCTCCGTAAGACACACTAGCCTGTCTGTATCAGAAATATACACTGAAAGATTTGCAGCTGAATGTCAAAGTGCATGTGATTTCCTCTGCTACAGGCCCATGCAGCGGGTCACATGCCGGGGGACGATACCGTGTCCTGCCTCTTCCTCATTGGCCAGAGAGCTCTACCGAGGGACAGAGGATGCTGGAAAGAAGAAGCAGGTGTGTGCTTTGGTGTTATTGCGCAGCGGGTTAAGGGCAGGTGCGAGTCTGCCAGGCTCGGTGGCACAGCTGGGCAGTGTAAGCCCTGATGACTGGCTCATCGCTCCCTCCCATGGCTAACCCTCTGTCTCACCGAGTCTGAAACAGCTGGTTCCCACTGAGCCTAGCCCTGACCGGGGCAAACCCTGCACCTTCCAAACTGGGCCATGGACTTGGAATAAAACACACTCAGGGTGCCCTGCAGTTCCTACCTCACACATTTACCTTGGAGGCTGAAGCGTTAAATTTTAAAGGCTGTATGACGTCAACAGGGGAGTAATTTGTTATGCTCAGACACAACTACATGTAAGATGCATGATATATGTCTAGGCATAAGAAATTGTTCTTCTGGACTTTATACACACAGATATTAAAAGGGATAGTTCACCACAAAATGAGAATGTTTACCTTTTTTTGGTTTATTCATTCTCAAATGTGACCCTGAACTACAAAACCAGTCATTAGGTTCAATTTTTTGAAATTGAGATTTGCACGTCATCTGAAAGCTGAATAAATATACTTTACATTGATGTATGGTTTGAAAATCTTCAAATCTAAATATTGAGAAAATTGTCTTTAAAGTTGTCCAAATTAAGTTCTTAGCAATGCATATTACTAATCAAAAATAAAGTTTTTATATATTTACAGTAGTAAATTTACTAAATATCATCATGGAACATGAACTTTACTTAATTTCCTAATTATTTTTGGTGTAAAAGACAAATCGATAGTTATTACCAATACAATGTATTTTTGGCTATTGCTACAAATATACCCGTGCTACTTAAGACTGGTTTTGAGGTCCAGGGTCACATATGTGACCCTGGACCACGAAACCAGTCTTAAGTCGCTGGGGTATATTTGTAGCAATAGCCAAAAATACCTTGTATAGTTCAAAATTATCAAAAAAAAAAAGTATGCCAAAAATCATTAGGATATTAAGCAAAGATCATGTTCCATTAAGATATTTTGTAAATTTCGTACCATAAATGTATCAAAACTTAATTTTTGATAAGTAATATGCATTGCTAAGAACTTAATTTGGATAACTTTAAAGGTGATTTTCTCAATATTTGTATTTTTTTGCACCCTCAGATTGCAGATTCCAAATAGTTGTATCTCGGCCAAATATTGTCCTAAACTAACAAACCATACATCAATGGAAAGCTTATTTGTTCAACTTTCTGAAGATGTATAAATCTCAATTTTGAAAAATTGACACTTAAGACGGGTTTCGTGGTCCAGGGTCACATATTGTTCCACAGTTCTTGCTTCTGTGGAACACAAATGAAAAATGTTTACGCTGCTTTTTAACCATTCACTAAAAATACATTCTTGCATGAGAGTATTAATTTTTTTTGACTGCCGTGCAAAGAATTTCACTGGCCCCTGTTATAAAATAAGAATAATGAGTGAATTAATCAATAATAATTTATAAATTCATTTTCATTCTGGCAATGCATTATTATATTAGCCTTTTCTTTTTTTCTTCACAAATGTTTTCTTTGCAAAAACAAAACTGGCAACAAGCTGAAATTATAC
Source organism: Cirrhinus molitorella (assembly GCA_033026305.1). Lineage (NCBI taxonomy): Eukaryota > Metazoa > Chordata > Actinopteri > Cypriniformes > Cyprinidae > Cirrhinus > Cirrhinus molitorella. The sequence goes on along the minus strand of CM065122.1, from coordinate 20,402,861 downwards.
AGCTATAATTAACTTAACTGCATCATTTCACAAACACTGTTGCTGGAAAATGTCATACGATGGAAAGCATCACGGATTGGTTTGTATTTTTCATCACATTTGTAATGTCATTTTTCCAATTTTGACAACCTCATTTATGCTGGCCAGCTAGATTACGTTATCTTTGTGACAAATTGGCAAGCAGAACCTGCAACAGCAATGTAAAAAACATTACAGAAAAACAAATGTTTAAGGTTGCAAGACATAAAAATGGATGTACAAGATCAATACACTGTTATTGCTGAGCCTTAAATAATTTAAGAGCTATCTTGAAATGCAACGCACTAGTCATATGGATTACTTTTATGGTGCTTTTTTTGTATTGTATTGTATGCTTTTGCTGTATGGAAAAAAAGCTTTTTTTATATACTATAATTATATTTTTAAGGTGAACTGCTCGTTTAAACAGGTGTGTTTAATCAAGACATCACCAGCGTCTCTGATTTGTGGGTGTTATGTTGATAATCCTGCTTTGCATGGTCCTAAATTAGCCGCGTTTCCCTGTTATTGTTTTTCCCTCGCCGCCAAGGTGACATCATGCGAATCTGCCGCTGCTTGGATAGTCATGGCAACTGATCTGTTTGCATAAACACATGGGGCCGACTCTCCTCTCCTGCGGCCTTTCGTGTCACTGGGATTCTCACAGATCCTAGCAGCTACAGGGTTGTACCATTACTGCACCCTGCTGCTTCACACACTCACAGGGGAGAGCCTGGCGCCACTCCTGTCTGTACAGCCGGTCCAACTCCCAGAGCGACCCCTACCAGTCGACCCCGGGGCGCTCTTCACCCAACACCCCTCATCGACGACATCCCCCCCAGCCTCCAGCACTTACATCACAGCCCTCCACCCTCTCATCTGTGACCTGTGATCACACTCGACTTTCTGACATCCTTTTAAGTGTTCTTGCACAGCGGGCGCTTACGGCTGCAAGCTCACAACGCAGTGGAGTCGCTCACAGCATAGCATAAATGTTAGTGAGATGAAACAGGAAGGCAAACACAGAATCATTTTTAGTTATGATGAATCCTGCTTGCTCAGTTGTGACAACACAAGCTTACCGCGATAAGGCGATAGCAAAAGTTGTATTTCATGCACCGCGCGATGTTTTACGAGTGTATTAATTTGTCATCACTGATTTCAGATGAGACGCCGGACTTTCTTTTGGTTATAGATCAAACCCCAGTTGGCAATGCAGCGGTCGCCGACGTGGCAGAGTGCGGGAAGGGGAATCAGAGGAGAAGTAAAAGGTTGCAGCATGAGATCATAGGAGTCACACTGAGGTAGGAATGAAATTATATCACTAGTGGGAATTGTCCCAATTAGGTTGGACTGGAGCTCTGCCACAGAGATGAAAACGTCCACTTGCATTAGACCGGCCCTCTTGTAGACGTCCCGCGATTCTCTCGGCCTGTGTTGTTCTGCCTCGTTCAGCCTCACTTCTCTTTCCATCCAGGCGCTTGCACTAAAATGACCCTGACCTCTAACACCTTTGCTCTTGCATGAGAGAACGCCTTTTATGTGGCTTTCGATGGAAGAAGCAAGAGGAGGAGATGAGAAATGAAGAGCATGCCGCCGTCCTTCACCATTATTATCGGGTTTTTGGAGGGGGCTCTGCTATGGCACAAAAAAGGTCCTCTTTGAAAAGAAGGTTTTCAGATTTGGACCCCTTGAGAACAGAATGATTAATTTAGCACAAGGAATAATACTTTGGATGATAAAGGGAATACATTTATCTTTTCGCTTTCATCCAGTCGTCTCCGACTGTGTGCAGGAGGGCCCGGGAAACCTTGAGGTATTGCGTAAATTCAATCGCAATTAAAAAAAAATAGAGTGCATATCTTCCAGAAATTGTGTTTTTCGTTACCTGAATGGTTAGCCAAACATTCCTGCTAAACATCGCTGTCGTCTTTTCTTTTACTAGGCAAAGGGAATCATACAAATTCAGCCTGGAATTCCTCCAAATGGATCCGAAACCGTGAGAGTGCGCTGGAGCATCTCTGGTTTAGCATGTATGGAGTAAGGGGGATTCAGTGCAGCTCTATTGATGTGGCACACTGGGCTGTAATCTCATTAGTATGCTATAAGGCTGACCCGGCGGTGCTCGCCATGCTCACGGCATTATGGGGGAGCGGAGAGTGGGCCACACAGCCCAGCATCACATCCATCCATTTGACACATTTAGAACTCCCTCACACTGTCCCCTCAAACACTCTTCTCCTTTTTCCTTTTATATCAGGCCCTTAATCACATGTTCAGACTGCTCATCTAGTAGCTTTTTTTTGGTGTTTGTTCTTTTTTGCATCTAATCTCACTTTTATCTTACCCTCTTTTATCCCACCGTATCACTATACTTCCTCCATCTTTGTCACTGAAAGCGCGTCTATGAAAGCATGTTGTCTTTCTCTCCGTCTATCACCTCTCTTCTTTCTCGCGCTTTCTATCTCACACCTTTTATCCTGATCAGTCTCTCTGACTCAATGTTAGTGTGTGAGAATCAAGATAAAAACACAGTAACACACTGATGGCGAATTGCCTCCCTATACATACCATGTGGAGGTGGCCGCCTTCTCCATCGCATCATCTCTGTGCCTTATCTCTGCTCTGCCGAGTGTAAATATTTAAAGAAGGCTCCAGGAGCAGTGCTGGTAGCATCTCTGCACCGCACATCCCAACTGCCCACACTATCCATAGGCGGTATGATGGAGAGCCTAGTGTGCAAATTATAGAATCACTTTGAGGGTGGTCGACCTTTTAAAGGAAATGTTATAGAATCTTTTCTGTTTAGGTTTGTTTAAATTGCATTTGGCATTCCTAGCACATTAGCTAACAATCTTAAAGGGATAGTACACCTCAAAATAAAAATGGTTATAATCAGGGGTGCATATAAGTGGTGCACATGTGCAACCAAAATGTAAATGCTGTGTAAACAAATTCAGACCACTCATTTGCGTACTGACATGGTTGACAGTAGGGCTGGGCGTTAAATCGCTAATGAAATTTTTATGCAATATAAATTTCCTCAAAACGATAATAAGAGTTTGATAGATTTACTTTAGTAGCACTAACTGCACCATGGTATTGTGTCAAAAATGTTGGTATTTGTGCAGGAGTAATGGATTATAATTACAGTATTATTATTATTATTATTATTATTTTGTGTGTGTGTGTGAAACGCATAGAAAGACATAGAAACCATATTTTGGCTTTATTTTGCTATATTTGTAGTTAAACAGTCAGAATAATTAAATTTCACACATAAACATGAGGTTGCTACAATTTTTACAGATTTTACTGATTTTGATAACTCAACTAACTCAACTCAAGCTATCCTACTGACGCACTTTACGACGTGCCAAGTGCGACATGTTCCTGGATCAACATCTTTATTATGATTAACCAATCAGATTTGAAAAAAAAAACTGTATTTTTAAAATATGTGCTATAAAATAATTTGATCTTTATTTAATACATTATTAAATATAAAATTATATATAATAAAATATAATAGTATTATCACACTTTATTCAGTATTTTGTTTCTTATTTTATTTTAAAAATTAACTGAATAATAGTTAACTAAATAACATATGAAATATTTTATTTTATACTTAAAACACCTTTAAAACAACTATAAAATCTATGTGCACGTCTGGTTATAATTTACTCAAGCTCATGCAATTCTAAACTGGCATGACTGTCCAGACAGTGGTGTCAAAACCAAAATTGGACACCACTGAGTTTTACTGTATAGACAAAAACAGACACGTTCTTAAAAATGTTGTCTTTTAGGTTATGCAGAGTAAAGAAAGCCACACAGGTTTGGGATGAACAAATTATGACACAATTTTCATTTCCGTGTTAAGTATTTATTTAAAGGTGTTTTTTCTCCTCTCTAATGCCAGTATTTATAGTTTTATTACAGTTTAGTCTGATAATAATCCTGACTAAGATGCACAAGCAGCCTACTGTTGCTATGGTTACCTCAGATGAACATGAAATCTTCAACTTTTGTGTTTGTTGATAAGTTAGAAAAGCATGTTAAAGATCCTCCTACCATCTTTTAGTTTTTACTGCCTTTGAGGGTCTATGCTTTAATTAGCAGGGTCAGACCTCATAATTTGCGCCCATGGAGAACCCTAGTCTTGCCATCGTCATCATGTGTTATGGGCAGGGCAAATGAGGTGGGATTTAGGCTGTTCATAGCGGTCATAACCAAATCCCCCTGCCCCCTTCACTTCTGTGCTGTTACCGATGAGGACTGCGCTGAGCCTCAAGATATGAAACCTGACACTTGCCTCAAATACACACATAAACATTCTTTAAAGCAATATAGTGCTCATCCAGCCTACAGCCCACTGATATTACACCCCAGCCCCCCTGCGCTTGTGATTTTATTAATAATAGAGAAGAGGCAATATATCCTTCTGCTGTGGAAGGTATATGAGGTTAAGCATATTCTCTTGCTAATTCTACGTTGAGATTTTAATAAAGAAAAGATGCATAAGCCAGTGTCATAGAGGCACTGCAGTGCAAATAGCACACAGGGAGGGACGTTCGGCTGAATAGTGATAATAATGGTGGCTGTTACGACTGGTATTTACACAGAATTAAAATGAATGGCTAATGTCCTGGGAATCTGCAAGCATTAAATGTATGTTCACCACTTTATGTTAGTGAACCTCTTAAAACACTCCTCAGAGATGCATTTGAGCTTGAACATTTTCTATTTTCTTACGTAAGGTGGTGTCGATATGGAAGGTAGATATGTGGTGACTAAGCTTTCAAAATAGCTTGCTAATGGAGCAGCTACACTATTTTTGTTGTCAATTATTGTTGTAGTGAAACCTAAATGGTAGATCAGCTTGTTATGTAGTGTATCACACAGGCAAACACACACACACACACACACACACACACACACACACTCTAAATAGTTCTTTCTTTCTTTTTCTTTTTTAAATTGTATATAGGTGGATTCATTTGTTTATCACTTTAAGATTCAGTTAATTACTTAAAGGCATTTTTACGACCTAAATTCACTTCTATTAGTTTTGTTAGTTATATTTAAGTCTCATCATAACCAACCCTTTTTTAGTCCTAAATGTATTGCTATGACTGAAAAAACCCCCCAATATTATCTAGTATTTTTATTTTTTTATTTTTTTTGTTAAAGGGGCCATGAACTGAGAAAATATAATTCTCTTGATCATTTGACATTTAAAAAGTCATTGTGCTATAAAAACATCCTGTAAGTTTTAGAACTCAAAACTTCTCTTTAGTCTAATAATAGATTATATTGAAGCCAATCTGCCAAAACGACAGATTGTGGAATGTGTAACTCTATGATGTAATAGTGTGGCTAAACATCGCTTCCACAGAGGAAGATCAATGCCTGCTTTAACATTACTGCCTGTTTAGCCCCGCCCACCAATTCACACATGTAGTGTAAATAACGAGAGAGTCAAACGCAGGTCTGCACAGAAACCAAACGATAAAGATGGCTCCAAAGACAAGAACGCTTTGCAGTGCCAAGTTGTGGAAAAACAGTCTTTGCATTGCCTTCTTTCTGATCCCAGCATATTAGGAAAGAGTGAATGAACTTTATTTTTAATGACATTCCAGACTGTTTATTCGATTTAAAGTGGCACTGGGCAGACCGATCGGTGAATGGAAATTTTGATGTCATACGCCAATCGTTCGGCACAGCACCGTTTTAAGTCAAACACACCTATTGTTTGGGGTGTTCCGTCACAAAATATATATATATATATATATATATATATATATATATAATCAGGTTTAAACGCATCACTAAACCTTTAGGTTCGGTATAAAAAGGACAGTTCATGATCTCTTTAAAGATAATTTCCTCATTAAGAAAAATTGAACCCCCCCAAAATTTGTGAAAATAAAATTCTGTTCCCTTTTTTTTCCCCATACGGTGAAAATTAATAGGGTCCAAAGCAACACTGACTTTAATTATATGGACAAAAACACTGAATGTGTTTGAAGCTTCAAAATAGCCTATTTTGTGTTCTGCAGTAGAAGAAAGTCAAAGAGGTGATAACAATTTTCATTTTTGGGTAAACTATTAGGTTTGTTTTTCAGTAACATTTAACCCTTTTTTTTTTCAAAAGAATAGCTTGACTGTAGTTAACTGTACTACTTTTATCTTGTCTAGTTTCTTATCTAGTTTAGTTTCTAAGTAGGCACTCAGACACTGGTGTATGCAGAAATGATCATATTTGTATGCATAGATTTTTCAGTCTGTTTCTGTTTGCTTTGACTGTTTGCCTGTGTATGTGTTTGTGCTTGTTTACCAACAGATGTTTGTGTGTGTGTGTGTGTGTGTGTGTGTGTGTGTGTGTCAGCATTAGCGTGTGGGAGCATGTCATCTGGGTACACTGATACACAGACACACGCACACACATGCCCTGCGTTGGCGCCCTGCGCTTGCAGTCGGATGGCGTTTGAGCTGGGGCCAGGACAAAGCTGTGCACTGGTGGACTGTCACTCCAGCTTAAATCTGCTCCCTGATCAAAGCCCTCCCCCCTCAGAGCTGGTCAGTCGTTCCCCCCCTCCTTGCCTCTCTCCTCTCCCCAACCTTGACTCTTGACTCAAAGCCAGACGCTGGGCCTCCGCGCCACCACGGACACAGGGCCTGGCACTTTGGAGAAAGAGAGCGAAAGATCGTACTGCGAGATAGACGTGATGCTGATGGTCCCGTTGAGACACGTTCTTTATGAAGTCATAAAAGCGAAAGCTACGGGCAGACTGTTCATCTATTAGAATGACCTTCCTTTTGATGATCGGCCCTTGTCAACGGTGATTTTTACTGCCCAGGTAATGGCTGTTTATACATACACGGTGTATATGGTCAATATAACCATGTAATTCCACATAACCATATAATTAGAATTATGCGGCCGTGTAGCGTAATCCCTCTGGTGGGGAGGGTTTTACAGCATGATTGACATTTGAAAATAAATCTTCTTGTTGAGTGTACTCACAGGAATTAATTACGTGCCAATTGTGTCTAACGTATTAATTTGGCGAGATTATACGAAGCATTAACCAGGCCCTTATTAGTCATGGTTATTCAGTCTATTTTCAGCCTTGAAATCTCATTGCACGAAAGCCATTTTTGTTTCTTTTGACTTTTTTTTAGCGATTTTTCCAGGATTAGCCCTCAGCATTAACTCACCCAGCATCCCCAAAGTCCCATTAGAGGTTGGAGCAATCCCATCACGCTTTGCTTCTTTTCAGTCACTCAGCAAGGCGTTCGCCACACGACAGACTCGTGCACCATTACGTTCGGAGCACTGTGCGTGTTTGTCATAAAATAAATCGCAAATAAATGAATTCATAATTGGACGCGGGGCTCACGCTGGGAAACAAACGCTGTGCTGATGATTAAATTTAGTTTTGTGGGTTTGTCGCTTGGTGGTGGCTATGCTGTACTGTGCCTGTGCTTTATTTTTTTTTGATGGAGGGGGATGCAGAAGTGTTGCAGTAGGAAGTCCCAATTGCCTTGGGAAAACTTAGCATGTAGCTTGCATCTGGGCCCGTGTGGTTTGCTCTAGCTGCTAGACTGTATACTTGGCTGTAGCATTTTTTTTTTTTTTTTCTGTGTTTTTGGTCTAAAACAGCAGGGGTGGTGTCTGGTATGTCCGGGGCTGCAGGAGGGCTTCCTTACAGGGTTTTTTCAGAGATCACTGCTAGAAAGAGGATACAGTGATGTGCTAAACCCCTAAATACAGATTACCGATGTCCAGTGAAATCATCAACACATCAACTTGTGGCTTTTTCACTTTTGTCCCTTGGAGACAGGTTCATATTCCCAGACAAGTTGACAAACCCCTAAACCAAAACTACCATACCGTTATTTCATTAATCTCCAGTCTGCTCTGTTGACAGTTCTACACCTGCAAAACAAATGGCTGCGTTGCCATTTTCTTTCTTCATATGTCATTTTATAAGCATTAGGCAACAAATCATGGTATGGGTGGAGGACCGATTTAAAGTAGGAATATCCTAAATCTAACTTGGAATGGAATTCAATACATTCAGTTCCAATCTTAAAGGGATAGTTCATCCAAAAGTGAAAATTACCCCATGATTTACTCGCACTCAAGCCATACTAGGTGTATATGACTTTCTTCTTTCCAGTGATGGGAATAACTGCGTTATAAACAAACTGTGTTACTTTTTTAAAGTAACAAAAAAGTACAATTCCCAGCACTGCTTCTTTTAAACAAATACAGTCAGAGCTATATTGAAAAATGTCCTGGCTTTTCCAAACTTTATAATTTCTAATCATTGTCAGTTTTCTTAAGATGTGCTTGCGTACGTTTACAGTTTAGATGCAATGAGATCGGTCTGCTGGTTGGTCAGGTTATACCTAGTCACATGACTTTTTTTTTTGATTGCGCATGGAGAAATTTATTCAGCAAACGTGTTTCCATCTCCTATTATTTGCAAGAATGTTTTTCAAAACAGCCACCTCCAATGAGCATAAAACCTTTTTTTTTTTTTTTGCAAATTAAGGGATTTTCTTTCAGAATTTGACTTTTCCATCATTCGTCTCTTATGCGTTACATCAAAATGCGCATAAAACAGGGTGAAGGAAATATAGCTAGTGTGTCTATATTGTACATTATCTGAGTCTGAATGCCCAAAAATGTATGTGTAATCACTATCCATGAATACCAATCAGGCTGTGTGGGAGTGGTCAGTCTGATCACTCTTGTTCTTCATCAGAAACCTGAAACTCAAATGTATTTCTAATGTGAGTGGAGCGGGGGGAGTCTTTGAGCAAATAGCAGTGCAGACAGGGTGTGCGTGGGTCGATAAGACCTATATTTACTGATGGAGAGAGGGCTACAAATCATTCATAGGAGGAGTTCATCAGAGCATTATAGATACACTCACTGATTCTCAGCTGGAGGGATTTGGGGGCCAGTCATTTTCACTGCTCCCCAGGGGTAAGAGTGAAGGTCACAGGCTACAGCCTAGACGAGATCGCAAAACGCCGCCTGGTTTAGGGTGAAGTTGAGAGGAGAAGAGAGAAATGGAGATAGAGAGAGAAAGAAAGAGGGGGAGAGAAAGTGTGAGAGAGAGACAGTCAGAAAGTGCGTTCTCAGCGGGGTCAGTATTAGTGCTGTGTTGGTGTTTCTTGTGCCAAGAAAAAGAATAAACAGCAGAAAAAGAGAGGAAAGAACGTGGAAAAAACGGCAATGGAGTACACACAGGGGGCCAAGAAGGGCACACATTTACAGGGCACTAACGGGAATGGAGGGAAGGGAAGGACAGATAGAGAAAGACAAGTTTGACCATCTCTCCTCTAACTTCAGCTCGTCATTTGAATTTGAATTTGAATTTGATGCTAATGTGACCTGTCTTGTAAGAGTGATCATAAGGAAAGAAAACACCTGTGCAGTCATGAGTGAGGTAAGACATGAAAGATTGCCTCTAAAAACATTTCGATTTTAAAGGATATAAAGAATGAATCTTGTATGAATCTAACATTTATATATGCTGAACTTATTCCCCAGAGGAAGATTTTATTACTTGGTAGTTGCTCTTTGTTACCTGAGTGCTCAGTTACATTTATTTTAAGTCTCAACACTGTCTCAGATGTTTCTTCCAAAATTGCTTAAAACTGTAGGCAGAGTATATTAAATCCAGATTTGTTCCCTGCAAAATGTGAATCCAGCAAATGCACACACAATGCCATGAACTGGCATTTATAAGGCATTTTTTTAAAGAAATATAGCACAAACCTTTAAACAAAAAAAAAGGTTTTATTGGGTTTTAAATAATCAAATGTACTTGAAATTAGTTGTTTTAAAGTGCATTTCTTACTTGTTGAACGTTCTGCTAGGACACCTGTGTGAACTTGCAAAATTGGCTCAGAAAAATGTAGTCAGTGTCCAAATACATTCTGGTGTCTCTTTGTACAAAATTCACAATTAAGAGAAAATTATCTATCAAGGTCAAAGAAAACAAGAAGAGTGATGATTGTCATGACAACAGCAAACATTAAGGTTTGATGCAGCATTTCATTTACATAGAATTACTAAAAATATCTGTGTTCTGCTCATAGTAGCACATAGACAATAGCAATCTTGAATATTTTTTTTTTTAGACTCTTTAGGATTGGTATTGTGACTGGCAACCTGAAAAATAGCTGAGAGCTCCCCACGTTCTAAGAAGTAGTAGTAGTAATAATAATAATAATAATAATAATAATAATAATAATAATAATAATAATAATTATTATTATTATTATTATTATTATTATTATTATTATTATTATTATTATTATTATTATTATTATTATTATTATAAGAATGCCCTGTAATCACTTATGCAATTAATTTTCTTGGATTGCATTTTACTACTTTAATTTCATAATCACTAATATTGGCTGCAGATTATGATTTTTTTTTAACCTTTTAACCTAATTTAGATACTATTGGAATATTGATTGAATAGCACTTGTACAGAAATATAAAATGAATGTGGATGGCTCAGATCATTTGTTTTTGAAAGACCTGATAAGAAGTGTTTCAGGTAGTAGTGGAGTTTGACTTTTGCTTACAGACTTAGTGTCTTGGCAAATCTGATTACAGTGTGCAAAATTTCTTGTGAAATTCTAATATGTACATTTTCTTGATATAAGACTTATTGAAAAGATTTCATTTGTGATTTTCTTTTTGATCAATCAAAACAGGAGATGGCATTTTCCCATTCTAATTTGGTCAACTTTGGGACTATTCTGGGGTTACTGGGGTCAGTAGCCTAGGGATTGGTCTTTCAACAAGGGAGCCATGGCAACAACACACAGCATGTTAGCTGGCAGGTATCGACCTCAATAACTGGTGGTGCACCTTTAAAAGCTGCTGGAGCCCTGGCCCAGGAGCGGCCTAGATCAAAGGAGCAGTCCATCAATATCATCTTGACTGTCAGCCCACAGGTAACTCTTCACCATCACACTCAATCTCACCCGCTGATCAGAGACAAAACCACTGTCAGTTTGGATTTGATTCAACTTTAATTTGTCATTGCACCTTTGTTTTTTACCCTAGAGCACTGAGATACTCAGGTGGACCAAAAGAAATGGAGAAAGAATGAGTGAAGATCTATGGAAAACAGATCAAGGAATGCTCTTTCCACATAATGGGTAAGAATTCATGCATTTGTCATTTCTCAATCCTTTAAGTTCAAGTTACTTTTGGATAAATCATAAAGGGCAATAGAAACAGAACACTGAAGACTGGATTTAAAGCTCTTGTTGTTTAATCACTACCATGACCTGCAACCCACCCAGAACATAGGTGTTACACGAGTCGGTAGAGGTCTTAGCCGGAGCGCTGCTTCAGGTATCGACCAAATGCTGCTGTCCACATCGATAACCACTGCAGTCCAGCCGAGTGTCTCTGGAGCTGCACAAACGAGGCAGATAAAGAGCCGCTTTTGCTCATCCGAGCTCATCTGAGCTTGTTTCCTTCCACGCACAACAGTTTGTGTGCATGACTGCTGTTTATCAGGAACAAAGCTCTTAAAGCAAAGCATTATGGTTTGCATTCAGAAAGGGATATTTTTAAGGTGTCAATCACTATTTTGATCTGTTTTAACCTAACCTAACCCTTAAACTAAGGGTGTCCAATCCTGCTCCTGGTTCATTTGAGTAAGTGTGAACGCTGCCATCCGAACCATCTTGATCCGCTTCCAAACAAACTCTGGTGCAGTTTGAATTAAATCTGAATGCAACATGGACCAAATACTTCTAGATGAACCAAAAAAAGGAAGTAATGACAAGGTGCGACGCTATGTGACATGATTTCATGAAGGGAACAAGCGGCGTATTCAAAACAAAATGAGCAGAAGGCAAACATGGAGCAATGAGGAGTTTTTTGTGAGTTCACAGGTGGAAAATAAATCTGCCCAAAGTTCACAGGTCAGATATCCGCCTTCAAGTGGTGTTCCAGACGTTATTTCCAATTAGGATGTGGGAAAAATCTACTTTTTTTTTTTTTTTTTTGTAGCTTTAGTACAGCAGACGGCATTAGGTGTATTTAACTTAAAGCAGCGCTGAGCTGGGTTGAATACATATTTTCCTTTTGCTTAGAGTGTTCGGTCACAAAATATGTAATTTAACCCGACCAGTCAGGTTTTGATCGCATTACTATGCCTTTAGAAATGGTATCTTTAGGTTCGCTTTCAATAATGCCAGTGTGAACGCTAAGAGGAATTGGACCAAATGTTTCATTTTCCTTTTTGGTCCAGACCAACTGAACCAAACTACAAATGTAAACACAACCTAAAACAAGATCTAATGAAGGTTTTTAAGATTACTAGAAATGTCAAGGTGATGTGTTGGTGTAGATTGGACCTAAATTCTGCAAGACATTGGAAATGGATAGACTGGTGTATAGTGTAACCATAAAATCAAATTAGTTGTCAGGGATGCCATGTTATATTTAAAATTGTTAGGTGGTAGTAATAGAAAATGTTAAGCAAGTCATACATTATATGTCAGATGCCTTCTGGTTTTAATTTGTAGTCATCAATACTGATTTTTCTTGTCTTTCAATGATCAGCCAAACCTCACTAAGTCACTAGAATTTGTTGACTTATTGGTGTTTGCATCAGTGATACCATCTAATCGCCTGGTATTATCCTCTCCTTTCAGGTCAATTCCATCTCCCTCCGCATCTGTAATGCCTGAAAGTTTCTAATTAACATGTTCCAGCGTGTTGTTTTGCTCCTTCATCGCGTTCTAATTTGCCTAATGCTATGATCTCCCATTTGTGTTTTGTGGGCAAGCTAATTGAATCGCTTTTGATGTGTTTATATTTTTAGGGAGGGAGACCTGCCGTTAGTTTCATTGTGCAAACCGGTGCTAATTGCTAAATGAGAGCCAGTTAGCGCCAGCTGCTAATTTAGAGCAACGCAGAGCAGATAGAATGTAGTGGCGAACATGAGGGATGCGCTCAAGAACTGAAACTAAGGTGTGATTTGGAGTAAGGAGGCTTAATCAAAAGGCTTCTTTCTCCTGGGTGAGGGAAAGGGGGATGCGCTGCCCTCAGCTGGCACTTGCTTCTTTCCAATCCGAGAAAAAGTGCTTCAAATACATGACAAAAATAATGATTCTCAAGTGGGAGCTATTGTCTCTCCATTCTCTACGACAAGCTTTGCTGACACTGCTTGACTCTCTTGTACCTTTGTTCTCACCGGTCCACAAGATCGTTTAGTGGACTTCACCTCGGAGCCCGGCGGCCCGGCAAGCGTGCGTCACGTTGGGCCCTCTTCTAAGCAGCTCTCGGATGAAAGCGAAAGCCAGGCTTATTTCTTTAATTCTTTATTTCATCATTTTGTTCCTTGCAGCCGTGTTCAGGAAAAAAGGCTTTCCAGTACGCTCCCATGGGACGCTCATCTCCTAGCTTCTGTGCTAATGTGGCGCTGTCAATTGAAGTGGTTTGTGCACCAGTCCCAGACTTGGCAACTCTTGTGGTACTTTTTCCTGTATTTTTGGTCCTTGTTTTCTCTTGTGCATGGATGCATTCATAAATAAATGCAGGGATCCTGCCCAAAAATAAAATTGTGCTCCCCACGTGCCCCCCCCCCCCCCCCCCCCAATTTTTTTTTTTCTGCGCTGTTCTTTTTAAGTGTGTCGACAGGCAGGGGAACGGCGCTCATTTCATTAGCATTGACATTAGCAGATGCCACCGCAAGCCTCAGAACTACAAAGGCTCCAGGGTTCAAAGCCACCCTGCCTGGATAAACAGATCCCCTGGAAAAAGAGAGAGAGAGAGGGGGAAGAAAGGAAAAGATCATCGTAGTTCTTGCGTGGAAGGTTGCCATGCGTTCTGATCATTTAGTGGCTCCTTGCTCGGCATTCACCCCTTTCACACTCTCCCCCCAGCAGAGAGTTTATTCATTTAGATTAAGCCCCCTGCTGACTTTGGTACATCTGGGCCTTCGTTTTCTATTAGGAGTCCCAATCTGGTTCCATGTTGTTTAAATTGTGCTAAATCCATAGAGATAAATAAAAACATCAGATCATATTTCTATTTAAGGCTTTATTTATCATTATACGCGTGTTTGAGAAAGATAGAGAGTGTATTTTGAGCATTATTTTAGGCCTGGGAATTGTTGTACATGGGGACGTAGGGTAATTTTACCATTTAGATGAGTTGTTCAGTGGTTTTATTGCTTTCCAAATTGGAAATGTCTGTGTTTTTCTGCACCAACCACTAAATAATTCCCAGCCAAATTATCTACTGACGAACACCAGAGTCTTGTGGTAATGTAATTCCTTTTTAAAAAACATTTTGGAAATATTGGCCAAGTTCCACTGCATAGTAATGTCTGAATTTTTGGTACAAGCTTCTTTCACTGTTGAACTAAGAAGTCCTGGGATGGAACTTGGGAAGACAGAAGAACACTTTTTTGGCACTTTGCTTTGAATATATGCAGAGCATGTTTTGCATATCCCATTTTGTACAAATGCCAAGTTGTGTCATGAAACACTAGATATGTCTGATTGTGTGATTGGTTCTTTTTGCATACACAGCTTTCCATTTAAATAACTAGAGCAGTTCCCAGTGTGCTTTCACACATTTCCTCTGAAACCCTCCACCTCCCCAGCTCCACCTGTATAGATCTGCTACAGGTTGTTATATATGCTACTTGTGCAGCAGCAGGATGTCTTAAATAATCACATCACCGTAACGGCATATGTATGGCAGCAGCAATAGCCAACATTCAGCAGCAGCGTAACAGATCAGTTCTGCCAAGACCAAAAACATTACCATTGTCATATGCTAAAATCTTCTGAGAGTTGTCATGATAGAACTTTATATACCAATATTATAACTAAACATTTTATTTAAATGTTGTTGAACATGGCCATGTGACTGACTATATTAGAAACAAATTTCCAGTTCGTAGGATGGCAAAACCCGATTATACTCAGTAAATTAAATTGTCATCCGATTGCGTACATTTTATCTCAGCAGTTCCATGCAAATTTTCTTTTACAGATGTCACCCTGAGAATTACCGTTCGAATAGTGCTAATGTATGTGTTTCTGTGGGGGCATGAGCTGTGGCTCTAATATCTTAGTATTGTAGTGGCCTAGTAATAAAGTGGCCTGCCTGATTTCCATACACAGTGTTTGCAGTGATTTAGGGCTTGATGAGAGATGATTAGGTGACAGGCTTATAATGAATAACTGTGCGCAAGAGGGACACAGAGGAGGACGCGTTGCTCCTCTCCCCACTGTTTACGGGATCTGTGAGATTGCAATCTAATATGTGATTAGCCCCTCTGTTATTTATTCTTCAATTTGGAGGGATTTCTATGTTTTGATAATATAATGTGAATTATTTATTGGTCTAATCTCTGAATTTCCTCTCCTCCGCATGTCATTTTGCTCCCAAAGACATGTCATCAAAGAAAGCAAAACAGAATTTGTCAATACAGTGGAGTTGTGCAAGTCAGTGACTATAATACATTTTCTTTGGACTCGTACTGTGTGACTTTACTGCTAGCGTTGTAAGTGGGAGTCGTCCTTTGAGCCATTTCAATGTCCCATCTGACCTGGTCTTAAATTAAAAGCGTCTCTGTGTAGCCATGGAAATTTGTGGTAATTAGACCTATTTAGCAGAGGTTAATCACAACTGACATGAGCAGATGAAAAAGCGAATAGTAAGTGCTGTCTATGCAGCTGGTAACCTGCATTGAACTCAGTGGGTAATTTTGTTCGCACAGTGCCTAACATTTATGTTGAGTGTCCAACACTCAACACTGCTGCTTTTACGTGAAACTGATGCATAAAAACATACATGTCCTGCTGTCACATTAAGTCTCTTTATGTTATGTTGTTTTTCGTCTGCATTAGCTTTTTTTTCGTGCAATATGCAATTATTAGTGTTGTTCTGTGTCATATACTGAAATTAACCTGGCGTCAACTATAATTTAAAGAGATGATTTACATAAAAATGAAAATTCTGCTATTAATTACTCACCTGTATATTGTTCCAAACATGTAAGGCCCTTTTTTAACACAAATATATTTTTTATGAAATCTGAGAGTTTTCTGACCCTGCATAGACAGCAACGTAACTACCATGTTCAAGGCCCAGAAAGGTAGTAAGGACATCGTTTAAATAGTCCATGTGACATCAGTGATTCAACCGTAACATTGGGAAGCTACGAGAATACGTTTTGTGTGCAAAGAAAACAAAAACTACAACTTCATTCAGTCATTTCTTATCCGTGTCAGTCTTTGACATGTATTTGTGACAGTATTTAAGTAAGTCATTATGCATTTATAGTCATGAATTATAATAAATCTTTTATTATTTTACATTCAACATTTTAATGTTTAGTGTATAGTATTTACTGCTTACATTTAGTTTTCAATCCAGGTAAATTATACTAGACTTCATATATAAATAAGTAGTAGTTTATTTCAGCCTCACAGACTGAATTTTGGCAAGTGAGAGTTAGTTTAGATTATTTATTGATGGATGTATACATTAACCTAATGATTATGGACTGTTAAATACTTTATCCACAGACAGGCCACTGAATAAAGTGTACACATTTCAGAAGGGAAATTATGTTTTAAACGTTTATGGTGTGTTAGTGATGTGAGCTTTAGCAGTTTTAGACACTGCACTCCAGCTACATAAGGAATGATGTTACTGTTGAGTGACCAGCATTTTACACTTTTTTTTTTTTTTTTCATAATAAGAACCTTGCAGTAGACCTCACCTCTTTGCCTACGATTACTGCACTTTACCTTCATTCTGGGATTTTTAGTTTATTGGAGATTCAGGATGTCCTTTGCCATCACTAAGAAGCCATCTGAGGCCTAATGATCTGCGGCCATGTACACAGTTTATCTTCAGTCCAGCAGTGTAATGAGTGGGAAGAGCTCCACTGAGTGGGCCCGCTGGGCCAAGGGATTCCATTAGCACGAAAATGGTATGGCCATTTCAACTTCTTTGTTCACAGCTCGGCAAACAGATGTTTTCTTGCGTATTCATCAAGTTGTCCAGGCGCATGAAGCGGATGATGCTTCTGGATATGAGTTAATGCAGAAATACATGCCTGTGGGAAGTGGATTGAGGGTCATCAGCGAGAACAGCTTTCAGAACCAAGAAGCATGCAGATTGTGAGTCTGTATATTGGGTTTGCTGTACCCGGTAATTAGTTATATTTCAGAAAGTGAAAAAGAACAGAAAGGTACTGTGTGTTAAAATGTCAGAATTTGTTATGTGATGAATGCATGCATGAGGGTGGGTACTGATGCAGATGCACAGACTTGATCCCAGTTCACAAGTTCTTGATTTAGTTTTATTTCTGTTTTAATTTGATTTTGTTGTATTTTCATGCACTAAAACTATAATGATGACTATAATGATAATGCTGTAAATTATAGAAAGCAGTGTTTTAGGCTGATTTAAAGGGGGATACAATGGTGTTTCATGTATTCAGAGTTGTTTACAGTGTTAAAGAGTTGGATTCTCATGCTAAACATGGCCAAAGTTAAAAAAAAATAATAATTTGGAGGAATGACCGTGAAATTTTGTTGTCGAAAATCTTACTTCTGGGTTGGTACAAGTTTCGGCTGTTTTTTTTTCAATTGTGGCTGTAGACGTAGACGATGGTGGAACTCCTTATATGAGCATTTCTCCCGGAAAAGCGCGCCCGCGCACACATTGACTAGCACGAGAGAAGGAGCGTGCCCATCAGCGCGCTTCATTCGGCTGCACTGCTGCAACGGATATACTTGGGAAGAATGTATCTAACGTGTGGTTTTGGTTGTAGGGCAAAGATAACCCAGGGTTGCGTGAACAGTGGATGCAGTTCCTTTTTCCGTGGCAGCAATGGAGTTTAGCAAGTGTGTGTTTGTTGACGAATGTTTCATAAACAAGACCCAGTTCGACGCTGGATTTGCACATTGTTTGATACTGAAAGATGGAGCGGTCCCAGCTATAAAAGATCCCAGTCATGATTCAGAACTGCAGATGGTAAGTGAAACAGCATCAAATGTCTTTGTTTTATTGGCAATCTGAGCGCGAGTGATCGTCGAACTTAGATCCACCCGCGGCGCGCCTCCAGAAGCTCTGCTTTTTCCTGAGTGAATCGGAAAGCTGTATTTTCCTTTTATAAATATGATAAAACCAAAGACTTTTTGGAGATATTAAGGATGCAGTACTACTCTATAGGTACTCAAGATTAACATGAGATTAGTGAAACTGTGTATGTTATGTACCCTTTAAAGGATTAGTTTACTTCCAGAATAAACAAAAAAATGTCAAAATGAAATTTGAAAGTTTTTGAGGAAAACATTACAGGTTTTTTCTCCATATAGTGGACTTTTAATGCAACTTCAAAGGGCTCTACATGATTCCAGGCGAGGAATAAGGGTCTTGTCTAATGTAATGATCTGTCATTTTCTAAAAAGAAATAAAAATGTATGTACTTTTTAACCACAAATGCTTGTCTTGCATTAGCTGTATGATGCATGTCTATGACTTCACGCATTACGTAATTATGTTGGTAAGGTCACACGGTGTTAGTTCTTCATCTGTGTACTCCAAGGTAGTGTAGGATAGGGCACATGAAAAGCTCTCATTTTTCTTCTCCAACTTCAAAATCGTTTGATCTTTCCAACGTGACTACATAACACGTGAAGTTGAGCTAGTGCAACACAAGCATTTGCGGTAAAAAATATATACTTTTATTTTCAAGAAAATTACTGATTGTTTATTTAGATTAGACCCTTATTCTCCAGCTGGAATTGTGTAGAGCCCTTTGAAGCTGCACTGAAACTACAATTCGGACCTTCAATTCATTGGCTCCCATTGAAGTCCTCTATATGGAGAAAAATCCTGGAATGTTTTCCTCCAAAACCCTAATTTTTTTTTGACTGAAGAAAGATTGACATTAATATCTTGGATGACAAGGTGTTGAGTAAATTATCAGGAAATTTTTATTCTGGAAGTAAACTAATCCTTTAAACTGGAAATTTGTAACTGTTCATTAATAGCACAGGTTCATAAGACATTTGTTTGCGAATCAGACTGCATTGATCACGCAAGTATGATTTATTTTTGCTTGCAGCCCTTGACCACTTGGATGGAGCCAATATTCCTTTATGTACATTTTTTCTCCTGGAACGTACTAAAGTTGAAAGTTAGAACAACCTAAAATGGAAGAAATAACAGCTGGTGGAAAAGATATTGTGAGTTGCAATATGAAAAAAGCTGTTAGCATATTAGCAAGTGAATCTAACTAATTCATAATGTGTGTTCCCCTGTTTAATGTCCATGAGGGTCCCACCATGTGCATATATTGATGAGCTCAAATGCAATCTGATGCTATGCCTGTGCTGTCAACACTTGTCGTTGAGGTTTGGCGGAGCTTCCCCATGTGTAGTGCTAATGGAGGATGCTAAAATGAGATAATTAAGGGAACCAAATAATGCTGCACTTAGACAACCACTGGGGGTACAAAGGAAGGCTGCGTGTATGTGTGTGTTGGTGCGGAAGCAGTGGCTAGGAGACTGAAAGAGGGATTAACAGAACTGATTTAAAGGGATTAGCAAGTCCCACCGAATCCAAGGAGCCGCTAGAGCCCCCTACCACACGCTTCTCAACCCGTAATCCTTTTCAAGTGTGCCACAGAATTGGTGTTCCCTGTAATCTGCCCGATTCATATGATGAAACCCAATACACTTGACAACCTCTGTGAACAGGGGCAGACGGAAAACAATGACTGTAAAATGCCGCTCAGCCAAAGCTGGATTAGTACAGCTGCAAGTGTTCCACTGGAGCTCCGTTCACAGATGGACTTCATGGAGGTACTTGCGTCAAGAGCCTCCGCATGACACCACTGTCGTTTTTACCATGGATACGACTTGTCGTAGATCTTTGATATGTGTCTCTGATTGCATTCATACCTCTTGCTCATGCTAAAAGGGAGGGTGTGGATCTATGCTAATGCTCCTCATCCATCATGTGGATATTAAATGGCAATCACTGCTGATAAGAGGGGCCTGAATGTGCCTACAGCCACTTAGAAAACAAAAGGAATGTGTGTCCATCAACAATAATGGGCTGGGGATGCATATTCAGTAAAACATACATTAGTGCCTCAAATGGAGCTGGGAGGAGGCTGTCCTTGCTATTTGAGCAAAATGGGAAATTTAATTACACGACCATTTGGCGCAAGCAATGGTAACATCACTTGAGGCACTGCCAAGTCCCATTCCTCTTCCCTTATCCAAAGGGAAGGTTTCGAAGAGGAGTGATTGGATGGCTTGAAGGCCAATGGAGTCTCAGGTATCGCTTTAATGCGATGGACTGGAGGACTCGTGGTGCCTGTGGTAATTATTTTGCTGCCGTTCTGTTGGGAGTTGGGTGGCGGGGCAGCTGTAATTAACGTTAGGCTGATGGATCCAGTGACTTCCTGCTCAAGGCGTACATCAGGGATGGCACGAGAATAAGAATAAGCATCATCTCCAGAGGGCGAAATCTCCATACGTTGGACCTTTAAGTTATTACAGAGATGAGTGATAGCCCATATCCAGATATGAGGTGAATGCAAACTCAGTTTTAAAGGGATAGTTTAGGCTGAATTGAAAATTGCCATCATTTACGCACACCATTATGTCATTCCAAACCTGTATGACTTTATTTTGTGGAACAGGAGACTTTAGCCAGAATGTGCACACTGACTCGTACATCAAGTGGAATGCTTTTTGAACGTGTGAGTTGTTTTGTTGTCTATGCAGGGTCAGAAAGCTCTCGGATTTCATCAAAAATGTCTTCATTTGTGTTACAAAGATGAACGAAGGTCTTATGAGTTTGGAACAACATGAAGGTGAATAATTAATGAGAGAATTTTCATTTTGGGGTGAACTATCCTTTTAAATTTCACTTAAAGGGGCAGTTTATAAAAAATCTGTCATTTACTCAACTTAATGCAGTACCAAATCCATATGACTTTTTTCCTCTGTGGAACATGAAAGGACATGTTTACATTGAATATTTCATTTATGCCTTTGCTAAGCTCCAAAAATGATAAATAGCCTTTTATGGTGCTTATTTATAATTTTTGAAGCTTGACATCTTTTCTGGATTCACTTTTGCTGTATGGAAAAGAACAGCGTAAATATGTTTCTGTACCATAAACAGTAAAGACCATGATGCTAGCATGGGTTTGGTTCCCAAGGAACTGATAAAATGTATACCTGAACCTGCCAAATGCATAAACGAAATATTAAATGTAAACATTTCCTTTTGTTTTCCACAGAGGAAAAAGTCATATGGATTTGGATCTGCATGAATGTTGTATAAATGACAAATTGTTTTGTTAACCGCCCCTTTAAGTAAAATTTAAAGGGATCGTTCACCCACAAATTAAAATTCTGTTATTAATTACTCACACCCATGTCATTTCAAACCCATAAGACCTTTTTGGAACAAATTAAGATATTTTGATGAAATCTGAGCGATTTCTGACCCTGCATAGACAGCATCGATAAAATAGTCTATGTGACATATGTAGTTCAACTTTAATTTTATGTAAGCTACAAGAATAATTTTTGTGTGCAAAGAACAACTATTTTTTTTTCTCTTCAAAGTTTCTTTGATGCATGTTCATGAGAGTACCACAAGAAGTATTCTCATAGCTTCATAAAATTAAGGTTGAACCACTGATGTCACATGGACTATTTTACCGATTTCATTACTACCTTTTTGGGCCTTGAACGTGTCAGTTGCATTGCTGTCTATGCAGAGTCAGAAAGCTCCCGGATTTCATCAGAAATATCTTATGAACTGAACGAAGGTCTTACGGGTTTGGAACGACATGAGGGTAAGTAATAAATGACAGAATTAAAATTTTTGGATAAACTCTCCCTTTAATTGAAAGCAAATATGACTTCTAATAGAACTGCACTTTTATTCATATTTATTTTATATGAAATTAACCAGTCATTAAACTCCCATTCCATACCTATCTCCAGATGAACATACAAGTGGACTGGCCACAAACTGAAGAGTGAGATGTTTAATTGATTCGGAGGTTAACGATCCAGGCTCAGCATTGCGCTGTTAGTTTTTAAATGTCAGATCTCTCAAACCTGCCCTTTTGTCAGCGGCAGAGAATGAGAGCGTATGCGCTTGTATGTGCACAGGTTAAGTTGTAACTATCTGCAAAGGTCCATCACAGAGCACATTGTTACAAGACCAGTCAGTAGTTCAGCTTAATAGCGCTGAGCCTAATTCATGTATGAAATCAAAGCCATGGCAACATTTGAAGCACTACACTTGTGACAGTAGGGAACTCTTTGGTCTTTGCTCTGTGTCCTCAAAATGTCAGATTTTTATCTTTTTCTGAATGTCCACCTAACGCCGCAGAGTAGAAGGTTTCAGGCTATAGTAAGAAGAATGTTCCTGTGGTTAAGCGCTGCCTTTTGCTTTGAGGCTTTCTGAAAAAAAAAAATGCATGTAATGGCCTGTGAAGATGGGTAGAAGAAAAACACATCCAAGTGATCAGATAATATCCTCAGCAGGGTGGGCACAAGCTTTGCCACAGTCAGGTTTCTTTTGGCCTCAAACCCATATTAGAAACGTCTGTGTCATATCAATGCGTGCTGAGGATTTAGAAAAGCATCCCAGGGTGAAAGGAATCAAGGGTTGTTCGCTGGTTTTATCTTACCCCTGTCTGGTGCTCATGAGGAGCTCAGCCGTTTCTTATGAAAGCCTGTCTGCATGGAACGTCCTTCCTCTGTTAGCTAATGAGTACTTATTTAAACCACTCATACACACTTTGGACATTGAAACAGAGACATCCAGCAGGTATGTAGGCACACAGCATCCTGGGATATGGAAGCATAGAGTCTTATTTTGACATGATGATAGTGTTATCCAGGACTGCTTTGGAAAGCTCAGGGGCCACAAAGCAAGATTCTTTCAGCCTCAAAAGCTGCACTCCTTGTTTTTATAGTACTGCTTTTATATTTATAAATCACTTCTGTTTCAGCCTATTTTTTATTTAAATCACACTACACATACCACAATAAATGGTGCAGAAGGATTATGAATTGTTCAGAACTGGACTGAGAATGCATTTCAACTTTAAATACAGCAAATTTCTCTTACTGAAATGCCAGTGTAATGTACTGTGTCCAAATTTATTCAAACTTGTTCTTATTTTCATTAAAAATGCTGTTCTAGTTTAAAGCTGAATCTGTTTTCTCCAAAAATGGAAAGTATATCACATGTATAGACTGAACTAATTGCTGTATTGTTATGGTCAGTGTAAAAATGTCATGTAAATCTCTAATTGCAATTATTTTATGTTGCAGTGCAACACTTCAGTCTGGTCAGTGTGATCTACAGTAGAAGAGGCAAGTAATACCGCTATATTTTACAGTGTACATTACTTTCTTCGACACAACAATTATGGAGATGAGATTTTCATCCATGCGTTCCAATTGCCTGACTGTGTTTTCATATTAACGGCATATTGATCTCAGATTGCTGGAGCATGTTATTTGGCTAGATACATAATGGCCATCATGGCTCCATTTCTATTGCAATGGTGTCATCTGCCTTGTGAGATCATAAGATTGGAATATGCAGGTTTATCATGAATGAGTCGCTTGTATATGTACTGATCTCACAAGCTCATGTTGTACTTGTAGACTCTGTTTCATGTAAGGTCTGACAAGGTGTGTTTGGCAGAAGATGTCATTTACTGTGTGATGTTCACTGTAGGTGAGTGTTACTTTTATACTTTTAATAACACGTTATATTGTTTAGTTACTGTTTTGAATTGATTTATTGAATGATTACTTGCTGTTTAGCTGTGCAAACAGCTTTCATTCTTCATTCATTCATTTTGCAGTGTTTCTCAAGCATTTATATGAACAGCATCTGGATAATGCTACCTGATCTCATGGTGAAAATGTATCTGTGGGAACTTTTTTGCATTACATATAACTGCAGTTACCAACAGAAATGAACACTAGAGGCGGTAAAACAAGCACTTGTAATCGTTTTTTGTTATTTTAGTTATGATTACAAGACATAAGCCTGCTTGTTAGCTCAACCAGCACAGAATTGGATTTAGGATGCGCAATCCTTGGGTATGAATCCCACATAAAACACGACTCAAGATGAAAGAGCTGAAAGATGGGAGCTTGAAAAACAAACTAAATGGCAAGCTTGCGATTTGCGTTTTTACATCACATTCGCTTTTGTTATTTTAAAACACCGTGGACATTTCAAGTCAGAACTGCAGTGACTAGTACAAAATCTACATCACATTACTCATACCATATGTGCGTTCATCTGTTCTGGGGGGGAAAAATAACACTCTTTTAGCGCCACACAGGGGACATTTAACACAGAATTTGTCATGAAATGTACATGGCGGTATGCATTTTGCGCTTTGTGAAAAATTTCCCACAGGTTAGTTTTCGTTACGAGATCAGGTTGGGATAATATGGAGTAGATTAATTATAATAATCTAATTGTTTCACATCACTAAGTCATTGAATAAACATTTTATTGAATAAATACAATGGAAAGGTAATTTTCCTTTTTGTTTTGTTTTTTAAAACAGGGTAAATACTTTTGAAAAGGTTTTTCATTTTTTGAGGTTTATGGGGTTTCCTGATTCTGGGTGTTATGTTCATTATTCTGTCGTGTCTTGTAGAGGTCATTTGGTCTGTTACTTCCTCAAAAAGAACTCAGAATGGAGTTTTTTCTTCTCAGCGAAGAGGTTACTTCTAACTTTGAAAGTATTTCAATGCATTTCCTTTACAGGAGATTCTGACGGTTCTTTCCAATTGAAAACATAAGAAATGCCAAGTGTGTCTGTGAGTCAAAGGCAAACGTCGTTTTTACAGTTAAATTTTTTACATTTATTCATATTATTTATTTTAATGCTGTATTGTGTTTTGACATGTCTGTCGAACTGTCTGAGACAGCAGCTTTTCATAGAAGATGTTCTTGCATAACATTTTTTTTCAATGTTAGTCGCATGCAGATTGACACCTTTGACTGTTGTTTAGTAAAAATATATCATTTTAAAAATTTTCTCAGGACCTCTGCGTCATTCTGCTGCATATCGTCCAGCTGTCTTTGAACAATGATTAATTGCATAAATTTTTTTTAATCATGTTTTTTTTAATTAATGAATTTAATTGGCAGCCCTACTTGTAATGCTGTACCCCAACACTGATGATGTGTCAGACAGATTCAAGAAATGACTCCTGATGTAGTTTGGTTAGTTAACATAGCTGAGAGCTGCATGCAAGCAACATGGGTATTTATAACCCTTACAGCAGAATGTTAGACATCGATGGATCATCCTCTGCACAGAAAGTGAATGAGGTAGGGCAAATTAATTGAGACAGCGAGAGATCGGCGCAGTTGCTCAGCCTCAAGGGCGAGTGGCCAAATTTAAGTCAGATTCCATTGAAGATGCCGTGTAGCCTAATTATTCTGGGCTTCACATCTGCTTGTGTGTCTCAGTTGCTTCTTCTGTCTTTTCAGTTTAGTGAACCTTGGAGGCCCCTGCCTGTTCTGAAGAATCCACCCACCCACCCACACACACACACACACACTCGCAGACAGTAATGAGAGGCAATCCGTGAGAAAAAAAAACAAGGCAAACTACCCACAGCCACTGCAACTTTCCTTACTGTTCATCGGCAGAACGTTTCCAAACTGCATTCCGCCTCCACACCTCATGTCTCTTCATGCTGCCTGTCTTCCCATGATCCCTCACTCCTCCCCAACTTTCCGCCTCCCCCCTTCTCCCATCCTCCTCAGCACAGCGCTGATGTTTCCAGCATGGCTTCTGGGAGATGGAAGTTGTGAAAACCTCCCGATTGGCCTTGCAGAAGGAAGAGACAAACAAAAGGGGAGCTGAGAGTTGTTTGAAGCCTGTTGAGAGGGAAGAGAGAGGGAGATGGCAGAGATTGAGGAAGCTGTATAGCAGGGGCTCAGCTGCTCCCTGGAGGGCTGGCAGAGGGTTTTCGGGCAAGGGAGGAGAGATCTGGGTTGTGAGGAGCGAGTGAGAGAAGAAGAGCGAGGAAGAAAAGCATAGCTTTGCCCTCGGTGACTGGCAGCGCAAATTGACAGAACTCTGTCGTAGCCACGTTCTCCATCCAAGGCCGGGATGAATTTGTGTCGTCCCCTCTCACGCTCTTGTTAGTCGGCCTCCAGAGGGAACGGCTCCGCCACGCGCCAAGAAAAGAGAGCTCAAACTATGACTAAAACCGTGTCTGAGCTAAGCGGGAGAATGCTGACTTCTCTCTGCAAGCCGTTTGAAGCGAATAGTACCGGCTAGAGCATTTCTTACACTTATAGATTGGGATTCGGGTTAAGCCTCGACCGTACAGTTTCTTATTTTCTCAAGAAAAAGAGCCCCGGGTCTGTGCTGCTACTGCAAACTCATTGTTTCTCAGTGTATTACACAGCCCTTTTAGCCTCTGCTTCCCCTGGGCCGTGTCACCTTGTCCGTTTCTGTGCCCTTAACTCATGCTGAGGCCGAGGTTGACTGCTGTGAGCAGCTTATCTATCGATCCCGCCGGAAATCCAGCCGCGTTCGAGAAAATATGTTACAAATTGCATTATGATGATGAACATTTTCCTCCGTAATGCTAATGCTATTATGCAGACAGCTCCATCAAATTCAATCAGCAATTGTGTGAGTCTACAGCAGGACTGCGTTTCAAACAGAAACATTGGCAAGTGGGTTCAGTAATTTTGTGTGTACTAAGTAAAGTTAAAGTTTTTTTAAGATCATAGCTGTCATATGGTGAGAATGTTAACACTTTTTTTGCCATAGGCAATTTTGATATTATGTGAAAATGGAAGTATTTTACTTATTTGATTTTGTATGAATTTGTTCTATGTGAGCTGTACTAAAACATACATTTTCCAATTTTCCACCTCTAAACCTAACTGGCATAAGCAGAATTTACACTTCCTGTAAGATTGTTGTTCTGCTTGTGAATGAATCTAATACAGAATAAGCATTTGAAAAGATTCATAACAAGTGTTGGGGAAAGTTACTTTTAAAGGTAATGCATTACAATATTGCGTTACTCCCTAAAAAATGAAGTAATGAGTTACTTTACATTTGTGTTACTCTCACATTATTTTTTAATACTGGGCTGGGCTTCCTTGTTTGTTTTAAATATAAAAAGTTCTATTTTTAGCAAATGTGAAATGATTAAGTAAATTCCTATTTGTACAGCAGAACGCAGGAGAAAAAAATTCAACGCTCCTCAGCAATATAAAAATGAAGCACAAATGGTTGTATTGGATCATCAAAGGTCAGCAGCAAAGACGGTTCACACGGTCATGCTAGAAACAGATCTGTGTCATGTGTGAAGAAAAAAAAATTGGATGTGGGCCACATTCATGTGCAGTGTGAACGTAGCCAAAATCTGCCCAATTGTTTCTTGAAACTAATGCAAATCTAGCCCTAGTTGTTCTAAAGTGGCTTAAAAGTCGTATGAATTCCAATATGACTGTTCACACTGTGGTTGCATTGCAAAACATCTGGCCTGTATTGGATTTAGTATCACATATGGATGTGGCACAAATTAGAAATGAAAAGATTCCATGTGGTTAGCGCATAAAAATGCAATGGCATTGCCATAGAAACCAACGCACACATGTGGACGTGTGGATGTAAAGTTATTCACATCAGATTCCATCCGAATATTCACAAAATCGGATTTGGGCTGACAGTCTGAACAAGGCTTTGAAGTGGCACAAATCGGAATTGAAAAGATCAGATTCCATGTGGTTTGTACTGTTCACACTGTTATATAAAAAAAAGGGGGGTGAAAAAAATAAAATAAAAATCGGATTTGGGCCACATTTGCCCGCAGTGTGAACGTAGATGTTTGAATTCACTTTTGTCAATGTTTTGTAGTTTTAACTTGGCTTCAGTCTACTTTTTGGATTCATAATATAGATCATCTGGTTTGAGTGCTGTGTACTTGTGAATGCTTTGTAACAGTGGGATTGTTTCACTGTAGAATCCGAACACTCACAAATCCTCACAAAATGTTCCTATCATATATTTCATCCTTTACCGTCTATTCACATCCACCAAGACGGTCTTCTGTCTGACAAATTCCCCACATGTAGTCGAGTCTCTACATCTTCCTCACTCTCCTGGATTTTCTCTTATCTCCTCTGCGTGATATACATCCAGGCAGGAAGCTGCAGCCTCTCAGATTCTATCGTGTCCTGTGTGCCTTGTTTGAGCGAATGACTGAACTTTAGCCCTGTTGAAGAAAATGAGATCCGGTGCTAGACCAGAGAACGAGAAATGTTATCTCCGAGTTGGAGGGCCCAATCCACCAGTCCGTCAGTGTTTACCTGCCAGGTGACAACATGATAAGACCCTTAAAGCTGAAGAACAGCCCCTCTCACTTCTCCTATCACTCTGCCATCAAACACTCTGACATGTATTATAAAAGCATTTAACCATTAGCAACCATTTGTTGCTTAGAAATTTATAGCAAGGCTCAAGAGATTGTAAAGGGCATGGTGTGGCTTGCTCTGATTAGAAATGTGCTTCTGTTCGATTTCCTGTTACTGTGTAAAAAGATTTAACTAAGGTTTTTTTTTGTTTGTTTGTTTGTTTTTATGTGAGTTGTTTGAGCACCAAATCAGCATATTAGAATGATTTCTGAAAGATCATGTGACCAATATTTATATTTTACCATATTGCTGTTTTTGATCAAATAAATGCAACCTGAATATATGAGACTTCTTTCAAACTAATTATAGTCATTGATGTCACGTGGAATATTTTAACAATGTCCTTACTTCCTTTCTGGGCTTTAACTTGTCAGTTGCATTGCTGTCTATGCAGGTTCAGTAGCTCTCGGATTTCATTCAAATATCTTCATTTGTGTTCCGAAGATGAACAAAAATGTTATGGGTTTGGAACAATATGAGGGTGAGTAATTAATGACAGAATTTTTATTTTTGGGTGAACTATCCCTTTAAGGGATTTACATGGTTTTGCACATTGACAGGTTATTAAGCATAATTGGCATACTGTAAATTTGCACATGCAAACATGCTCAATAAAACACCACGTGATTAGAAAGAACACTCATATTGCTGTTGTTAATTTAAATAAGAGAGGAAAAATAGTGTGATTAGCACAGTCCCATTTGATATTGATGAATACACAAAGAAAGGGAATGAAGCACAAAAAATGCTTTGTTTTCAGCATAATTACAAATCAGTCTGTGCAGAAGGGAGTCTCTGTTTTATTTATGCTCATCCAGTTGTTGTTCTTGTTGTTTTTTTTCCCCCCACCATGCTGCTACCAGTCATGTTATTGTCAGCTTGTGTCTTCTGGATGTCTCTATTGATCTGAGATGTGGTGTTACTGGAATCCTGTTGTGGCCCCAAGCAGATACATGCTGAATTGGCTGCGACCAACCGGCAGCTGAAAATCTGGAGGGATGAAGTGCGGCCAGAGGCAAGTGAGAAAAAAACACAGTGAGCAGGACCACATGATCACATGCACTTTTAATTACGCAGTCTTCGAAGGGGTTTTTAGCATCTGTGTGCATCAAGCTCAGAAGACAAACAATATGGGATTACCTGCGGGATGGCGTCCGGGCTAGACAGAAGTCTGCTGTCGATACTCTGGGACAGTCTGTGAAATCTCGCTTAAGGGGACATTGTACACCAAAATAACAGGGCTTTTCTAGTGACAGAGGCCCCACTGGGGACACTAGAGTTAAGAATGAGGGGGTGAGAGAGGGATGAGGGAAGAAAGAGATGTTGTAAACATTCTTATCCCACTTGTCCTGCTGACATGCATGCACAGGTGTATTTTAAAACCGTCTTGTATTATCATGAGTGCCAGTGAAAGGACGCCACATAGCCAAAACACTATGATGTCTGGCGGACTTTACTCCGCTGACGTTTGGACTTGGTGTCCCGCTGTGGGCTCTGGGACTGGTGTACTCCCACCCCTCATGCCCACCTTCTCCACCCACTCAGCCCATCCTGTAGACAGAAGAAGAAAGAGAGGGTGGGATGGACTCTTTGTGAATAATTTATTCCACTCCTGTGCATGACTGCTAGTGTGTAGCCAGGCAGAAAGAGGACAACAGAATCAGGAACAGTACCAGCTCCAACCAACAGAATGACCCACTAGATTGGCCAAAAAAATTTCAGGGCAAAATGTTTTAAATATATGTGAAATATGTGTTGTAAACTGTGGCTTAAAAGATTAATTAACTTCCAGAATATAAAAATTCTGATCATTTAATTAATTAACCTTTCGTCCCCCAAGATGTTCATATTGTTCTTTCTTCAGTTGAAAAGAACTTAAGGTTTTTGAGGAAAACAGTCCAGGATTTTTCACTATATAGTGGACTTCAATGGGACCCAACAGGCTAAAGGTCCAAATTGCACATTCAATGCAGGTTCAAAGGGCTCTACATGATCCCAGCTGAGGAATAATGATCTTATACAGCGAAACGATCTGTCATTTCCTAAAAAAAAAATACAAATCTTATAAACTTTAACCACAAATGTTCATCTTCACATATTATGTACTCACCCTGGAAAAGTCACTTGTGATTAGTTCGTTTGTGTACTTTGGTTCAAAATAGTAGGGTAGGGCGAAAAGCTTTAATTTTCTCCTCCAACTTCAAAATCATCTAAAATTGTTGTTTTACCTTTTTTTTTGTAAAGGCGTTTGACTTTCTTTGCACGTTCGCTTTGTAAACACTGGGTTGTGACTTCTGCCACATCACGCGTGACCTTTCCGAGCTGGTGGAAGATGAGCATTAGTGGTTAAAAAGTATATAATTTTTTTTTTTCGGAGAATGGCCTATCATTTCAATTTTGGGATTGTGTAGAGCCTGTTGAAGCTGCATTGAAACTGCAAATTACACCTTCAACCTGTTGGGTCCCATTGAAGTCCATTTTATAAAGAAAAATCCAGGAATAGTTTTCTCTGTAACCTTCTTTTCGACTGAAGAAAGACGTGAACATCTTGGATGACATGGCGCTGAGTAAATTGTTGAATAAATTAAATAATTATTTTTTTATATTTTAAAACATATATCCAAGGCTTTTGAATGCATGATTCGGATTGATTGACAAACAAAGGAATGCAATTTTTTTTCTGAAAATGCATGGTTATGAAATAGTTTTGGGTCAGTCAACCAAATCACTGTGACAAATTATTTCAGTTATTTCAAGGGTCCCTACCGTCTACAACAGCAAAAGAAATAAAGCCAACAGAAACAATGACTAAGCAAACAAATGCAAACAACAGTAGTATAAAAAAGACACTTTTCATGTTTTCCCAGCTAAATTATCTTTTATTATTGTTTCAAGTGCTTTTTCCCACTATCTCTCAGCAATGTTGTCAGCACTGCCCTGCGTTTTAATTTTTCAGAAATATAGTTTGCTATTGAAAAGCTAAAAGCTGAATTTCTAAGTATGGAGGTATCACATTGCTGTTCTTGAAGCAGATAAACATCCAGTTTTGCTATTAACAGAGATTCTGCTTTAAAAATGCTTTTAAGAGTTGCACAGATTCAGAATTATTTATTTTTTTACAGGAAAGTTCATGTTTGAGGAAGTGTATATATCTTTTTTAAGTATTAAGTATTTACTAAAAATAGAGCATGTAAACAGTTCTGGAGTTGTGTTATTTCTAGACTGAGGCTTTTATTTCAACTCTTGATGCTGCACAGTTCCCTCCTGTCACTCTGCAAAGAAATCAAGGTCAACGTGGACCTCCCGCCGGGTGATAAAAGGTCTCTACCTGCCCACCCCACAGCTGGATGCCAGACGCAGATAGTAATCAGGCCACGTCCTTCTACTCCTGTTTTCTGAGGAAGATTTGTAGCCACGCAGTCAGACACCTGTATATTCAAATCAAATTAATTTAGGGAGAAAGTAAAAAGCATAGAGAGATGATTATTTGATAGGGGAATCCATTAATGAGAGTAGTTTTGACACATGAAGGGATTTGATGCAGAATGAGATACGGTGTATTATCTGCTGCTGCCAGAGAGGAAGATGTGCCAGAGTTTCTTAGGAGAATGAATAAGCGCTCATTCACTAAAGCCCTCAGTCTCTCAGTATTCTACGTAGGATGTCAGGATGTCTGGTACATTAATGGGAAAATGACCATGCGAGGGCAGGCTGGTCCCAGTGCGACAGAAAGAAGCGTGGACAAGAGTTGATGGGGAAGTCACGACTGCAGACTTGTTTCCTGTCTGCCTTGTGAGACGTTTTTGTGGTGTGATAAATCAGACTGAATAGTCGTTATTGCCCTTCAGAAGATTGCATGGAAAGACAAAGGTGAATATGAGTGGTTCTAGAATGCATGAATATTCGTGAAAATGTGCATTTGTTACCTTACAGAGCTATTTCAACCTATTTCTGAGCTAAAAAATGGCTTGGGTATAACCCAAGGTTTCCCAAATGGGGGTTTGTGAGGAAACTGCAGAGGTGAGGAAACTTCAAAGATGCCGTGATGCCAAACCCCTCATAGAAGAAGAAAGCCGCTGTGTTTAAACTGTGATAATAATGAGCATTTAACAGGATCAAATAAATCCTGGAAGTATGTAAAATATGTAAAGTTTGCAGCATAGACTCTTTAAAATTTGTCCACGAGTTTTACACAACTGTCTGTTGTTGTGGGGGCACAAAATGCGGCACAAAACTAAACATGATTGGTTGCTTTACCTGTCAATCATGTGGCCTCTTGGGCGCGCCTTGGCTATTCAGAGCGCCCAAGGTTTCCAGACCTTCAGTCTGAAAGTCTGGCTACACAAGACTAATTTAGATATAATACATTTTTTACAATCTGTGGCTGTGTCTGGGGCCATTTTTGATTAATTATTTTGATGTATTTTATAGGCAATGCTGCAAAATATATTTTATAATGTTACATCTGCTAGTAGTAATTTAGTTTTTTAATCAGCAGATCTTTCTTTTTAATTAGGCTTAAAGTAAATATAGCTGCAAGCAGCAATTAAGGGACTGGGCATGAATGCAACAGTTCTGTTAAGGAAGTTCAGTCATCCCTAATGATGACTTTGCTAAAATATGTTATGAAATTACTTATTTTGACTTTTGGCCAATAGCTGGCTCAGTCACTACATTGATGTTTTTTCGTTGCATGTTACAATGCAAAGTGGTGTCAAGATACGTCCTGATCTTTTTTGACATCAACTTTCTTAATGTGTTAAAATGAGAATGGTTTAAAACATATTAACTTTTGGCCAGTGTGGTCTAAAAATGACCTGAACCAAGTTTGATAAATCAGGTCAAGGTAGTGATGACATACACCACATTTCGTTTCCATAGTTGAAAGTGTTAGGGTAATCCACTGCTACTTCCTGTTTTCATCACCTTTATCAAATTCGTTGATGCTTTATACGAGGATGGTTTGGACTCATAAAAAAGCTTTTAGCCAGTATGGTCGACATCTGATAAACACTTTTTAGGAGGAGTCTGAAAAAGTAGGTTCTTCAGAAAAATTTTAATAATAAACTGAAAAACAAGTTATCTGTTTTATTCAGCATGGCCACATGGTTTAAAAGATAAAAGCAGAAGTCAAAGTCTTTTTTTTTTTTTTTAGTTACTGGTGAGAATTTTTTTCTTGTTTGTGTGGTACCAAACTTGAACTAGGCACCTTTTGAAGCCACTGTTTTTAAGTTTGTTAGCATGAGCACTGGAGTACATGGTTCATGTCTTTTAAATGGATAGTTCATCCAAAAATTAAAATTCCGTAAGACTTTTGTTCATCTTTAGATTTAAGATGAGCTTTCTGATCCTTCATAGACAGCAACGCAACTACTACAGTACCTTTAAGGCCCAGAAATGTAGTAAGGACATTGTTAAAAAAGTCCATGTGACATCAGTAGTTCAACATTAATTTTATGTATGAGAATACTTTTTGAGCACAAAGAAAAGTTGTCTTGTTGTCTATGCAAGGTCAGAAAGCAAAAATGTCTTTACAGGTGCTGGTCATATAATTAGAATATCATCAAAAAGTTGATTTATTTCACTAATTCCATTCAAAAAGTGAAAGTTGTATATTATATTCATTCATTACACACAGACTGATATATTTCAAATGTTTATTTCTTTTCATTTTGATGATTATAACTGACAACTAATGAAAACCCCAAATTCAGTATCTCAGAAAATTAGAATATTGTGAAAATCAGCTAATTAACTCAAAACACCTGCAAAGGCCTTTAAATTGTCTCTCAGTCTAGTTCTGTAGGCTACACAATCATGGGGAAGACTGCTGACTTGACAGTTGTCCAAAAGACGACCATTGACACCTTGCACAAGGAGGGCAAGACACAAAAGGTCATTGCAAAAGAGACTGGCTGTTCACAGAGCTCTGTGTCCAAGCACATTAATTGAGAGGCGAAGGGAAGGAAAAAAATGTGGTAGAAAAAGGTGTACAAGCAATAGGAATAACCACACCCTGGAGAGGATTGTGAAACAAAACCCATTCAAAAATGTGGGGGAGATTCACAAAGAGTGGACTGCAGCTGGAGTCAGTGCTTCAAGAACCACTACGCACAGACGTATGCAAGACATGGGTTTCAGCTGTCACATTCCTTGTGTCAAGCCACTCTTGAACAATAGACAGCGTCAGAAGCGTCTCGCCTGGGCTAAAGACAAAAAGGACTGGACTGCTGCTGAGTGGTCCAACGTTATGTTCTCTGATGAAAGTAAATTTTGCATTTCCTTTGGAAATCAGGGTCCCAGAGTCTGGAGGAAGAGAGGAGAGGCACAGAATCCACGTTGCTTGAGGTCCAGTGTAAAGTTTCCACAGTCAGTGATGGTTTGGTGTGCCATGTTATCTGCTGGTGTTGGTCCACTGTGTTTTCTGAGGCCCAAGGTCAACACAGCCGTATACCAGGAAGTTTTAGAGCACTTCATGCTTCCTGCTGCTGACCAACTTTATGGAGATGCAGATTTCATTTTCCAACAGGACTTGGCACCTGCACACAGTGCCAAAGCTACCAGTACCTTGTTTAAGGACCATGGTATCCCTGTTCTTAATTGGCCAGCAAACTCGCCTGACCTTAACCCCATAGAAAATCTATTGTGTATTGTGAAGAGGAAAATGCGATATGCCAGACCCAACAATGCAGAAGAGCTGAAGGCCACTATCAGAGCAACCTGGGCTCTCATAACACCTGAGCAGTGCCACAGACTGATCGACTCCATGCCACGCCGCATTGCTGCAGTAATTCAAGCAAAAGGAGCCCCAACTAAGTATTGAGTGCTGTACATGCTCATACTTTTCATGTTCATACTTTTCAGTTGGCCAAGATTTCTAAAAATCCTTTCTTTGTATTGGTCTTAAGTAATATTCAAATTTTCTGAGATACTAAATTTGGGATTTTCATTAGTTGTCAGTTATAATCATCAAAATTAAAAGAAATAAACATTTGAAATATATCAGTCTGTGTGTAATGAATGAATATAATATACAAGTTTCATTTTTTTGAATGGAATTAGTGAAATAAATCAACTTTTTGATAATATTCTAATTATATGACCAGCACCTGTATTTGTGTTCTGAAGATGAACAAAGGTCTTGTGGGTTTAGAACGACATGAGTGTGAGTAATTAATGACACAAGTTTCATTTTTGGGTGAACTAAAACATTAATAAGACTTCTGCAAGAACCACCAATGGCCAGTGTTATGTCTTTATAGATTGTCTTTGGATTTCTTGAGCTGTTAAATACCTGAGAGCATTTTGGCTACCTATTTCCACATGTAGATAAATGACAAATTGGAACCATAAATCACTAGCGTAACAAAACTGTACAGCAACTTAATAAATGGCCGGCTTTCAGGCAAGAGATGGATCTCAAGGGTTTATAGAACTCCAGCCTTAATGTGGCAAGGAGACGTGTCGGTGCTTGAGAAAATATACATGCCATTCTATATCACTTACCCTGCTGTCATGCGAGGGAGTGCCTGTCTCCAAAGGCACTATGCTATCAAAGTCATCCGTCACCTCCGAGAGGGACGTATGCTCGGTGCCACGGCATTTTGCTCGCTCTGCTCATCTTCGCAGTGGGCAGTGTGAGCAGATTGCATTACCAAAGGTACTCATTGAGGAGAAAGCTCTCTGTATAATCCAATTGCTGGCGGAGTGTGGTGGCCATTCATCTGCACGGAGTGGGAGGGTGGGGAGGGTGTATCGTACGACTGTCCCGCCGGAGTCCACTACTCATCCTGTTTCACTGATTACTTCTGTAGAGACAATGCACACACATTCAACATCTCTTTCCCTGGTCTGATTCATGACTGATAGTGCTGGGTATCGGGAACCCTGTCAGAAACAAAATGTGGAAGAACTGTCACTAGGGCAGCACCCTAAAAAGTAAACATTTGTGTCTTATCTGCACCTAAAGGATGCGTGTCTACCTCTTAACATTAATATGGATCATTTAGAGAGAGATAAGGTGGAAAATGCACCTTTGATCTTATTGGTAATTTTAACCATTTTAAAATGTAGAGTATAAATCTTCCCTATTACTTGAATTATATTCAAATAGCATGAGTTTCAGCGTTTGTTCAATTTCCATGACCTTTGTTTGTATTTTCAAGGGTCTTATTTAGCATCCTTTGTCAATCCTTTCTTGAGCTACTGGTTCATAATTTTTAACTTTTTTTTTTTCTTTTTCTTTTAAACTAGATTTTAATAAACTTAAATGATCCTGCTGTTTTGTACCAACAGAAAATACTGTTAGTCAATTTGAAAAATGGCTGGAATTGATTTTTAGGTAATTAATTCAACATTGCTCATTTAATGTTAAATCAAAATGTGCCTTTTGTCAATTATTTTTAATTAATTTATATAATTAGGGACAATACACTTTAATATTACATAGAATCAATGTAATATGTGCCAGATGTAGCCAAAATAGCTAGTTTTCTTCTGTATAGTCCCTGGGCAGGTTTATGGGGAAAAAAAACAAAGCAAAATCAATACATAAATACAAAATATTACACTAGGATCTCTATAAATGTTTACATGATTTGACAACAGCCACATTTTTAATTTTCTAGAGAAATAACCTTAAATAACTTAGATCTTTTAATTCTGATATAAGTCTATTCCATTCATGGGCTCCTAATGAAGCAAATCATAATTGACTAAACATACTACTACTTAGTTGTATATTACAAATAACTGTAACTCATAACTCAAACTCCTAATTATAATTTTAGCTAATACTACTAAAATTACTTTATTTATTGATTTTTTTCCTAATTTTTTTGTGGACCACTTGGAGATCTTTATGGACAGCTGTTTTTGAGAGCACTGTCACTGATGAACTAAAGGTACAATTTGTGCACTTTTTTTCTGGCTGTGAAGGGACGTCGTTTCAGAACCTTTAAACAGGAGCATGATTGGGGTTAGAGGTTTAGACGTAGGAGGTTGGTGTGGCCTAGGTGGACATAATCAGACGCTGATGGTAAAACCATCGGGACGCAGTGGCATTCTGCTCCAACGATTTTCATATTCCTCCGTTTCAGGTCACGAAGCGGGACAGTTGAGAGCATCAGGATATGAAGACGATCCCGCACCTTCCGTTAGCGTTGTCTAACAGAGCTCCATTACTGGAGCCTTTTCGCCTGGCAACAGCTGTGAGGCTGGGCCGCTTGCCATCCTCATATTGATCGGGCCTGCACCCGCCTCCATTAGTGCCCCTGCCTGCCCCCTGAAGGAGGCAGACTGTCTGTGGGGAGCTATCACTGCCAATAAATTACCATACAGGAACAGTGTATCTGAGCACATACCGAACAACCTTACCTGCAGCGGTTTCATCTCAAAACCCTGTTCAGGTTGGCATTGTGCGAAATGCTTAAGAAATGAACGAGGATGAGTTTTTTTAGTTTGCGTCTGGTGTGACGTGCATGGCTGGCTCCATTTGCACTGACCCGGATGCTACGCACATACAGAGACGCACATGCTCAGAGAGAGCCGGGGTTGAAGTCTCATTAACATTTTATAACCTTCCTCCCTCTGAAGTTCTTTTTTTTTAATGGGGCCTAATTACTACATGCATATTGATTCAACCCTTCCCCTGCACTTCCTGGGTGTAGTATCATCTCCCCAAATCAAATCAAGCGGCTCAGCAACCCACCCTCGCATCTCATCTCATCGCAATGGCCTCGTCGCTGGCCCTTTTGAAGAGTGCGACGGCGTGAAATGCAGCTTAAAAACGCTCAGATAGTCTATGTGCGTGTAAGGCAATATGGGGAAGTTATTTAAATGCGGTAAAGTTAATGCCTTTGTTGTAAAAAACTAAGAATTGTGGAGGCAGCTGAAGTGAATCAGGATTAAGGGCTGAGGAGATAAACCTCTTTCCGGCCGTAATAAGGCCTGATTACCTCTGATGACTGTGCTGTAAATTAATGCCTGAAATGCCAGAAATGCATAAAAATTGACAGTTAAACAGGAGCTGAGCTCATGAACCCAGCGGCCTTGAAATCCCTGATAAGCACAGCTGTATGTTTAATTTGTTGGTGTCTGTGCATGCTTAAAAAGCTCTCTGACAGAAATTGACCCGTGCTGTTGGTGCACACGCAAGCAAACGCACACAAGCTGTCACACATTCCTGCACAAATCAGCTAATGTGGCTTTTGTAATACTTCCTATGTGTCAAACAGTGGCACACAAAAATGGCTCACAATGAAGAGAGCAATAGAACTGAAACCTTACAAGTAACATCTTTAGGTGAAAATGTCTGTATATTTATAAAGCAGTGTCATTGTGTGTTAATGCTGGAGCTGGTTTTCGGCATTTTTAACCACCTCCATTTTTTTTAGTGTTCTGTATTGTGACTGCACTGCAAAAAAAAATAAAAAAAAAATGCTTTTGTTACTTTTTAAAAAAAAAAAACTTTTCTTACTAAAATTATTGTCTAGAAAAAAATGAGTTTTTGCATGAAACAAGCAAAATAATCTTCAAATGGGGTAAACAAAATAATCTTATTTCAAGCAGAAAACTAGATTATTTTGCTTACCCCATTTGCAGATTATTTTGCTTGTTACAAAAAATTTTCTTGTCTAGAAAATCCTTCTTGATTTAAGAATCTTTAGATATTTTGGCTGGAAACAAGACAAGAAAATCTAAGTAAGAAAAGCATTTTTTTTTTTTTGCTGTGTGATGAATTTTGAGAAGTACAAAAGTACAAATACCTGTAGTATATACAGTGGTTCAAAAGTTTGCCTTCTGTAAGATATTAAAATGTTTTTGAAAGAGGGCTCTTAATCTTCACCAAGGCTGCATTTAAAGAATTATTTTACTTCCAGAATAAAAAATTCCCAATTTACTCACCTCCATGTCATCCAAGATGTTCCTGTCTTTCTGTCTTCAGTCGAAAAGAAATTACAGTTTTTGAGGAAAACATTCCAGGGTTTTTCTCCATATAGTGGACTTCAGTGGGGATCAGCTGGTTGAAGGTCTAAATTGCAGTTTCAGTGCAGCTGCAAAGGGCTACACCAGTGGTCCTCACTATTTTTTTTTTTATTTTTTTTTTGGATATCAATAGGAGAGCCATTTCTAAATATCTATATTTCTATTTTGTATTTCCTCTGTTTTGGGTAATTATATGTAATAGAGTAGACACTGACTGTTGTTCATGTATTTATGTCCTCATTTAACAGCAGACACTAAAAACACTGCGAGCATCATGCACGCTTCATTATGTGCAGCAAATGAAACCGTGCATCTGTGCCATTCATAAAAAGACACACAGGATTCATATTTAAATGGTATTTTTGCAGCTTAATATTTACAGATACTAGTCCATATCACGATCTGATTTAAGTGACATACTTTTGATTTATTCATCCAAACTTTGACAATTTCTGTGATATTCCGTGTTATACAGTATTCTGTTCTTATGACTGAATTCCGCGATTCTGTCCGTTTCCGCATCATAGAAATCATAATTATAATGGCCCTAATTATAATAGGTTCTATTTTATATATATATATATATATATATATATATATATATATATATATATATATATATATATATATATATATATATATATATATATATATATATATATATATATATATATATATATATATATATATTAGTGGTGTCAATCGATTAAAAAAAATTAACTAATTAATCGCACATTTTACCTGAAATTAATCGCAATTAATTCTACCTGACATTAAAGTTTTTAATTATACTTTTATATTGCAATAATTTCACTTTAATGCTTCAAATTAATGTAGAAACAACATAAAGAACATATATTTTTAATATTTGTTTAACGCCATCTTGTTTTAGGACTGAAGGCAAATATCACTGATTGATTTCCCCCCCCCAATACTTAACCATGGAAAAAAAAAAAAAAAAAAAAAAAAAAAAAAAAATATATATATATATATATATATATATATATATATATATATATATAATCATTCAACATTACAGTATCATTAAGAGCTATCACTTTAACATTTATTAGACTTTAAAAAAAATAACTAATAATAATAATTTAAGTGAACTTGAAACAATCTTCACACAAACCCATTATAATAAATGTCATATATATAGTAGCTACCTGTGCCCTTCAGCAAGAAAATATAGCCTAAATTATATCAAATTCTAAATTATATAAAGATAAAACTTAGTTATCAATTTCCTCTTTTTAATTTTGTTCCTTAATTAACAGACATCACAGCAACTGGTTATAAGGATATTTTGGCTGCTGTTACTATAAAGGTTGTCACTGCTGAACTTGATCTGACACTGCTTTGACCTATAAATAATAAATTCTTACACGCACAGTTAAGGCAGCTTTAATCGTTTTTTTTTTGTGAATTCATGTTTTACCTGACGATATAACTACGACTTTGCATGCTCGCAGTTTCATTTGGGTTTAATATAGCCTAATACAGCGCGCGTCGGCACATTTGCGCGTGAACTTCAAGAGCGCGCGCTACAAGCAGAGTATAAAGGCTGACAGGACAATTAAATTCGTTTTTACCGACATATGGCCTGACAGCATCTCATCTGACCGCAGATCACTAACGTTTTACTTAAGCTCCCCGTCACCGGTACCGCTTCCGCGGTCGTTTGACTCGCGTCTGGTGCTGAAGTAAAGTTGGAGCGCGCATCTGAAAAGTCTCCTGTTTGATGTGTTCGTAAAGACGCTCTGCGCATTTAAATAAAAGCATTTCATAAGCAGTTGTGAGTGGGGTGGCCCCGCCCATGCGTTAATTGCATTAAATATTTTGAACGCGTTAAAATTAAAAAATTAATCTCCTGCGTTAACGCGCTAATTTTGACACCACTAATATATATATATATATATATATATATATATATATATATATATATATATATATATATATATATATATATATATATATATATATATAATATTTATTTATTTTTTTTATTTATTTATTTTTTTGTATGTCGTAGGCAGAAGTATGGAAGCCTGTTTTACGCCACTGAATAAAAAATAAAAAAGGTAATTGTGACTTTTATCTCACTATTCTGACTTTTTTTTTCTCAGTATTGTGAGATATAAACTCACAATTGTAAGTTATAAAGTCAGAATTGTGAGATATAAAGTCAGAATTGCGGGATATAAACTCGCGATTGCGAGAAATAAAGTCAAAATTAAGAGATATAAACTCACAATTGCAATTGCGAGTTTGTCTCTCACAATTGTGACTTTTTTAGTTGTAACTGTGAGTTTATATTACAATTCGGACAAAAAAAGTCAATAAACTTCAGAAATGTGAGATAAAAAGTCGAAATTACCTTTTTATTTTTTATTCAGTGGCAGAAACGGGCTTCCATACAGAAGTACCGACCCAGTGTTTACAAAGTGAACAGAAAAAAGGTAAAACAATGATGTTGGTTGATTTTTATGTTGGAGGAGAAAATGAGATGCAGTTTTTCACCCTACCCTACCTTTTTGATCCAGAGTACACAGACGAAGAACTAACCAAAAATTTTATTTATTTATTTATTTTTAAATAACCAGTTATTTTGCTAGATAAGATCCTTATTTCTCAGCTAGGATTGTGTAGCATTGAAGCTGCAATTTGGACTCCAGCTTCATGAAGTCCACTATATAGAGAAAAATTCTGGAATGTTTTCCTCAAAAACCTTAATTTATTTTCAACTGAGGAAAGAAAGACTTGAGACATGATCTTGGATGACATGGGGGTGATTAAATATTCAGGAATGGACTAATCTTTTAATGTTTTTATGGAATCACAGTTTCTTCTTCTATTCATCTTATTTGATGAAAGGAAAGTTTAAAAGGAACACAATTGATTTGAAATATTATATCTTAGATGTATTTGTGCAGTCTCCTCCTTCCTGTCTCACTCTCAAGCCTGTTTTCTCTCTGGCTGAGATCATCTTCAAGGTTATTATGCATCTAAACACCACTATTGCTGCCTCTGGCCACACTGGTTTCTTCTCAGCAGGCAACATTAGAGCTCCAGGGGTAAGAGCAGATTCAGGAGTAGCAAGACTGTATGAAGACACATGGAGAAGATGGAGTGGTAACTTTTACCAGGTACCATAAATTTCAGTGCCATGAAATGGGAAACAACTGCACAGCTCACAGATGTTTGCAAGGCTTCATATATGGCAACATGAATAATGAGAGGCACTTGGAGGGAACTCAATTTCTTCAGCTTTACAAGG
This sequence comes from Cirrhinus molitorella, assembly GCA_033026305.1. Taxonomy (NCBI): domain Eukaryota; kingdom Metazoa; phylum Chordata; class Actinopteri; order Cypriniformes; family Cyprinidae; genus Cirrhinus; species Cirrhinus molitorella. The sequence goes on along the minus strand of CM065122.1, from coordinate 20,360,004 downwards.
TTGCGCCTATATATGTGCAGAGAGCTGGAGGCGAGAGCGAAGGCCTTGTGGGAGGGCCAGGAGGCTTTGAGCCACTCTGGAGCCTCTTGCTATGGAAGATGCAGCTAGTGAAGTTGATGAGAGACAGAGAAGATGAGAAAGAGAGAAGGAAGTGAGAGCGAGACCATCACATCAAACCCCTCCACAGGGTCCCCGACGAAGGCTTCCCCTCAAATGTGGGTAATTGCTTTCCTCCCCAACACATCCTGCACCTTCCTCCTCCCCTTTATTCTGAGCCGATCTCCCAATCTCAAGCATGCACAAAGAAGCGCTGTGGAATAATGTAGCGCAGATGTCATCCTGCTTATCAGAGTGTTGGCACTGGGGCTGAGGAGTCAGCCGGCGCTTTCATACATAACAACCCTTCAGAATCAGACAGAGGGATCTGTCGGCCCGGAGCGATGGAATGTGACAGGCTCCTGTCAGAGCGATGGATTTCCACATTTGCCCGGGTCGAGTCCGACGGAGCAGTCGGAGAAATAGAAGAGAAAGGCTAGATTCTGCAGTTTCTATTTCTCTAGCTTTTTACTTTTTCTTTCTTTCTTCCATATATGGACGCAGCAAGCGCTTAATTCATTCGTCTCGCATTTTTATGTTTTTTTCTTTCCCGTAAGTGAGGCTAATTACACTAATGAGTGGTACAATGAAGCAAGCTTTTCCATCACACCAGTCTTTGCCTGCCAGCCAAGTGGAGAGAGCTGGGGGCACGATCTATGGATGTCCCTCACTGTAAACATTTGCAGCTTATTAAAATGCAATTAGATGAGCATGCATGGATTTTGCACCTGGACTTGTTAGCTGAATTTGTTTACATTTTGATCTTTGAAGTTTGTTTCAGAGTTGTTGTCATAGCAACAGGTCCATATGCTCAAACCTGTTCACGAGCAGGACATTGGGTGCAAAATTCTCTTTTTTTGCGTATAAATGTGTCTTAGCAGTGTGTGGACACAAATGCCCTACAGTGATAAAAATCCATTCATAATGAGCAGTAGCTCATTATCATTTAAAGAGACATGCACCGAAATTTATCATTGTGAACAGAGCTGTTTTTGACAAGGTAAAAAGGCTGACATTTTACATGACCATTGAAACATTTTAACCAAAGTACGTTACAGACATTTCATGAAGACCCTAAAGAATCATATAGTTGTGGAAAATGGTCGTCTGATGTCTCCTTTAATATAGACAGACCCAGCATCCCAATATGCATACTATCTAAATAGTATGTGATTAAAATAAGTTTGCATAGTATGTTGAAAAGAGTATGCCAAAAGTTTCCGGATGGTTTAATATTTCCAGGACTTTTTGAATTCTGGATCCATACACACTCTAATGGGTAATATTGCCCACAACCCACGTTGGTAAAGGATCTGGTTTAGAACTACAAACACAAATAAAAGGTGTTTAAAAACTACAAACATGGCAGTTGTTTGCAACCAACGGTTAAGTAGAGGGTTTGAGTAACTAATAATCAATTAACCTGGTAAAAAAATATTTAATATTATCCATGTTATATTTCATCTGCAACAATAATGTGAAATTTTATAAACATCTGTTTGGCTGTTAAAGGAATAGTTCACCCAAAAATGAAATTCTCCCCATGATTTACTCACCCTCAAGCTAGGTGTATATGACTTTCTTCTTCCATACGAACACAGTTGGAATTTAAATTTAAAGTAAAATTTATCCTGGCTCTTCCAAGCTTTATAATGGTGGTGGATAGTGGCTGTTATGTTGAAGCTCCAAAAAGTGCATATATCTGTCGTAAAACTAACCCATACGCCTCCGGGGGGTTAACACATGTCTTCTGAAGCCAACTTAGGCTCATTGTAAATGCGTGCCTCTATATACATTTCTGCAAATCTGAAAAAAAAAAATGTATACCTATATACTGCAGTTTCCAGTTGAAATGAACACTAGAGGCAGTAAAACTTTTATTCCTTTACACACATAGTATGATTAACACACAATTTTTATGAATAAAGCCTAACTTTCAGACAATTACTACTGCAGAATATTATATCATGGCTTCAAAACAATTTTAACATCCTGCACGATTTGAAAATTGATACTTTTGAACGTTGTCGTCACATACAGATTCATATGCATGAGTTTTCGAATACAGTCAGTTTGTTACACGACACAGCTTTGCATCAGGGTGATGAAGAGCTCTGGTTTGAAATCTGTGAAACTATGGTTCAACAAAACAGCTCAAATTTGCATAAGAAAAATAAAATAGCACGGATATGTCACCAAATATGTTCTTTAAATCACTTTTGCATATTTCCAGTATGATTAAACTTTAGCGACACACCCCAAATATTTGAATTCTGAACAGCTGCAATACGTATCTCAAGCACCATAATAAAAACACAGGAATACGTGCCTATATCAACGTAATTTAATATGTGTCATGGTCACATATTGGACGTGTGTTTTAACGCCACTCTCTGGACATTTCACTTTGAAACTTCCTTGAAACTTGCAGTAAATGTATGTAGAGGCACATATTTCCAATGAGCCTGGGTTGTCTGAAGTGGATTCATTGGTTTTTGTAACAAAATATTTTTATTTCAAAAATTATAAACTCAAATCACTGACTTCGGCAATGGCCGTAGGGTGACTACCCATCCCGCTTTGCGTTGTACCGCATAGCAATTTCACCCCTTGTCCCGCACGTCACATATTGAGAAAATGTCCCGCATTTTCATCAGTCTGTTGTTTTTAATTATCATATTATGAAAATGTCCATTCTTTTGCCTTTTTAAGAAAGCTTTTTATTTATTCTTTTTGTGGTGTAGTTTTTGCAGACCTCATCAAGTGATCTAGCACAAACAGAAATGGTCGAGTGCACATGGAAAAACACAATATTCTCCATTAATTTTAAACAATTTAAAAAAATCGATGGAGCTTTCAGACGTGACTTTCCTCTTATTTTAATAGTTTGTTTGAGGCTGTTTCTATGTATTCTACATCAAAATGCGCACATCTCTTCTCTCGCTGGTGGATTCTCTTTATTCCTATTAAAAAGAAATGTGTTTTCTCTTGCATGCTTACGCTTTCTCATGGATGTGTATGCTCAGAAACATAAATCAGTGCACGGATGTAATCAGTATTTACATAGAAAATATATCTGTCTCGCACATGTCCCACATTGTCTCACAAAATCACCTCTATGTCCCACAACAGATCTATTGCCAGGTGGTCACCCTAAACAGCCGTATGTGCGTTCGCAAGAGAGTCGAGTTCCTGGTCAGAGTAATGTTAGTCCGGTTCAAACAAATACAGCTGTGCAAAAAACTCAAGCTCTTCTTCTCTTTATAGTGAAATCCGCTGACATTTTAACTTTTAATTTGTTACCGGCGTTTAGTATAGCTCTATCGTTGTTTGTTTATTCTCACCTGAGCTTACACTATGAATGCGGCTTACATCATATGTCATACGTCGAAACAGAGGTCAGCGAAGAAGCTGGAACGCGTCTCTCTCGCAAATGTGCATACACCGTTGCCTTATAATTTTAAAAATATAAGTATTTCTGTTACAAATACCCATGGATCCACTTCAAAAGACATGTGTTAACCCCCCGGAGGCGTATGGCTTAGTTTTATGATGGATATATGTGCTTTTTGGAGCTTCAAAATAATAGCCACTATCCACCACCATTATAAAGCTTGGAAGAGCCTGGATAAATTTTAAAACAACTCCGACTGTGTTCGTCTTGAAGAAAGTCATATACACCTAGGATGGCTTGAGGGTGAGTAAAACATGGGGTAATTTTCGTTTTTGGGTGAACTATTCCTTTAACTTTATTTCTCTCCGATATGGTCGGAAGTTAAATGAACTGAAATGTGGTGGATGTTAACTGTGACGAGATGATTGACAGGCCACTGTGATAGCACACATACATCACTTAGATGTCTGTTTGACGTCTGCATTTACATTTGCAAGACATACTTTTTTTTAGAGCACTTGCTCATCTGCAGTACGTTACTAGGACATTTCTTATCTGATGTCAAATAGACGTTTAGAAGATGTTTTTAAGATTTTTATGATTTAGTTTATAGTGACAGGATGCGACAAACCGTCTATTAAAGACACGTTGTATGACATGATAGTATGTCCCAAAGTTTGCCTACTCCTCTGCTACACACTCAAAAGTGTGAACTCTTCCAAATTGGGATGCAGCATGTGTCTTCATAAGCTGAGGTGAAATCAGTAGTCGTGCCTAGCAATAGTCAATCCATTCTTATGAGAGGACCTTGTTGAACCAATTTAGCATTATAAATAATGATCATGTTAGTAATTTTAAATCATTTATAATTTACTTACTGAGATTGGTAGGATTATAGACTACTCTATAGCCTAATATATGTTTAGAGGTAGCCGTTTTACCTCATACATTTTGTGGAGCGGTAAAACTCAAGTTTTGTCAGGCTGTGATAATAGCACAAACTGTACGTTTTTATCTTTCTACAGTGTGGGAAATGCAAATTAAAGAGTGCTGTATGTTGTGTCATTAGAAAAGTGTAGCTGGCTGGCATTTATAAATTTATTATGATTTTGTTTCCTGACCACATAAGAACCCAGGCTTTTAAAGAGCACTTTTCCGACAAAGTGCAATTAAATTGCACTATCAAAGTGCAATTATTAAAAATTATTACAAAGTTCAACTAGGTATATTAACAACTCTAAACTTACTGAAATGCAAAAATAGAGGCACAATGGAAACGAGGTAAACGTTAAACAATTTTCTGTCAGCTTTCTCTTTGTTTTTGGCTTCGAAGTCTTCTAAAATAACACACATACTATATATTATATATAGTCAAAACAAAATTTATTCAGACATCTTCATTTCTCACAGTTTATTCACTATTGTTTAGAAAATGGTAATAAAATGTAACAAGAACTCCAAATTAAACTGTGTCAGGACAAATTCATCTTGATAATGTCAGATACCTTTGATAGAAAGTATGTAATGGATTACAATCAACCAACACTTATTATGACAATATTTACACAACTTTCAATATTTTGTTAACTAGTTACCAAGCAATGCTTAATTTTCTTCAGTCTGTGGTGTAAAAAGGTTGCATTAGCAACTAAACACTTAAACAAAACATGGTTAGGTCAAAGTGTCTGGTTATAATATGTCACAGTTTACTTCATTTTGCTATCCTCACTTGAACTATAGTGTCCTGCACCCACTATTAAAAAAAATATCAAAAATTATATCTGGTGTCTGAATAATTTTTGGTTTGACTATTAATTTTTATGTATGTGTGTGTTTTGTATTGTATTGTATTTTTACTTTATCTCAACTTTATTTTAATAAAGGTACATACAGGTGTACAGGGAAAACCTCTTTCTTTTTTTTTCACTATTAGTTTTACTTGTCATGCCTTATACCACAGATTGTTCCATTAGCCTGTGATGACACCCAATACATTATCAGAGATTGCATTATGCTCAAAAGGAAACCAAATTACCATCACAGCATACTGCAATCCAACAAAATGTGCTATACAGTAAATGTGCCATAGCTGCTACATTTACCAGTAAATTGTACGATCACTCTGGCATCTCCTGGGCATTTATGAGTCAGCAGCAGTGTTGACTGAACCACTCAGATTTAGTCATTCACAGATGTTTTGTTTGAGGCAGTATGTAGCAAGTGCTTTACTGTACGTGATACTAATTTCTTTTTTGTTATTGTATCACTATATAATGGACTCCCTCTTTGTTACACACCAGTTCTTTTTTGCCCTAGCTAACCACCACAGTTGACTGAACATTTAAGATTGTAATTTAGCTTATTTTTACATCACGTTAAAGAAAAAAAGCCTGTGGTGTCTCATGTTACCCAAATGACCCCTTCCACTATTAACTGCAAGTATGAAAACTAAAATCTTTTTTCTCTGTAATTCAATATGGTTTTCATTGGTGTTGTAGCACATAATATGATAATAGTCTGAGTAACTCTTTTCTCTGCCATATGATGTTTTTGTCCTTTAGTGGGCTGCACTGATTGTAGTGTCACATTATCCTCTATTATTATTCAGCTTTTTGCTGTACTCTCTGCTCAGCCATTACTGTGTAAATAGTTTACATTATTATACTGCACGTCTGCATTTAGCTACTTCCTTTTCAGCTCACTGTGCTGAACACAATTACCACTAGTTTGGCTGTTTGGACAGTCATTTAAATGGTGTGTTAGTGTGTGTTTAGTGTCTGTGGGAGTTAAGGCTCGTGGACTGTGAAGTACTTGAAATCTGTTGTGGGGTCAGGATCAAACGGTGGATGGTTACAGTGTTGCTTTGTTTATAACAAACGCATATGTATGGCTGGCACAAGTCAACTCTTTCATTTCAGGTGGTGTTTGTCGTCACCTTAATGGTGGGGTGATAAAACGTAAGTGCACAGTGATTGCATAATGGATGGACTTTTTGTCTGCAATGCTTTGGTGCATGACTTTTTATTCCTGCTATTCAGGGTATCTTATTTAACTTCCACTTAGCTTTTTTTTTTTTTTTTTTTTTTTTTTTTTTTAACAAGTGTTAAAACAATAATTTTACACTACTGTTCAAAAGTTTGGGGTTGGTAAGATTTTCTATGTTTTTGCAAAGATTTGTGTTTGCTCACTTAGGCTGCATTTATTTGATCAAAAATATAGTAAAAACAGCAATTTTGTGAAATATTGTTAGTTTATAATATACACTACCAGTCAAAAGGTTTTGAACAGTAAGATTTGTAGTGTTCTTCTGCTCACCAAGCCTGCATTTATTTGATCAAAAGTACAGCAAAACAGTAACATTTGGACACATTATTTATTCCTGTGATTTCAAAGCTGAATTTATAGCATCATTACTCACAAAGGTCACATGATCCTTTAGAAAACATTCTAATATTCTGATCTGCTGCTAAAAAAAAGTATTATTATTATTATTATGATGATGATGATGATGATGATGATGATGATGATGATGATGACAGCGGAGTAGGTTTCTTTGATGAATAGAAAGTTCAGAAGAACGGCATTTATCTGAAATAGAAATCTTTTGTAACATTTATCATCACTTTTGATCAATTTAAAGCATCCTTGCTGAATAAAAGTATTAATTGCTATATTTTCTTTCCCAAAATCATAATTTCCCAAAAATTATACTGACTCCAAGCTTTTGAATGGTATAGTGTATAATGTTACAAAAGCTTTTTATTTCAGATAAATGCTGATCTTTGGATCTTTCTATTCATCAAAGTACTCAACTGTTTTAAATATTGATAATAATAATAATAATAAATGTTTCTTAAGCAGCAAATCAGCCTATTATAATGATTTCTGAAGGATCATGTGACACTGAAGACTGGCGTAATGATGCTGAAAATTTAGATTTGGTCACAGGAATAAATTAAATTTTAAAATGTATTTAAATAGAAAACAGATATTTTAAACAGTAAAAAATATTTCAAAATGTTACTGTTTTGCTGTACTTCGGATCAAATAAATGCAGGCTTGGTGAGCAGAAGAGACTTCTTTTAAAAACATTAGAAATCTTACTGTTCAAAAACTTTTGACTGGTCGTATAATTCATTCTTGTGATGGTAAAGTAGAATTTTCAGCAACCTTCAGCAATGTCACATGATCCTTCAGAAATCATTCTATTATGCATATTTGATGAGAAACATTTCTTTGTGGAATGACGGAAACCATATAGACGATATATTTACAATTTAGTATATCATTGCTGAAAAGTACTAATTTCTAAAAAAAAAAAATAATAATAATTTTAATTATTTTTAGATTAGCTTTGCCATCATCTAACTCTCATTTAAAGTTAAACTTTAAAAACTCATTTATCAAAATTGTATGCAATTCTTAAAATTAATATCCATGGTTTATATTGTAGGCTACATTATATTATGATGACTAAATTCACTTATAGCATTTAAAATAATTGGCATTACTTATTTAGGCAAACTAGAACCTAACGTTAATATCTGACATTTATTGGTTGTTGTGTATAATATGAAACTAATTAAATTTTAATATCGATAGATGCCTATTCCAAACATTTTATGGCATAAAATCCCTCCAGAATTGGATGCTTTGAATTTTGTGCCCATCTCCTGTCCGTCACTCCAGAGAATTTTGGCTACCTGTGGTTACCCATCTCTCCCTCTGCTCACCTCACTGAGGCACACTGACAGCTTGTCACCCCAGCACCCGTCCCCTTCACCGGCATCGGCCAATCCCTCTGACACTTCTCCTCTTCGCAAAGGTGCTACCCCTGCTGACTCTGTCATCCCAATGGAATATAATAGTCACCGTCCTTGACTGAGGGCAGAATTTGAAGAGCATATATCCTCAAACATGCCGCCGCGTTCTCACCCACTTTCACACCGACTCAAAATCACAAAACTTAGCCAGTCGTTTCAGATCAACTCTGTGTGTGGGATTTGAGAGTTTCTCTGTTTACCGTTTGGACAGATTCAAACACTTCAGTCACCTGTTTTATTCCACTTTAGCAGTGGTGGAGTGTGTGAATATTTTTTTTCTCTCCGCTACAGTAAACTGCCTGTCAGTCAGGATTTCTCATCCCGTTTGTCACAGATTTTCTTTCTCTCTGTCTTGTTTTGCAGCTCACCCAATACTCCGCCTTTCTTCATCTCCACGTCTCCCGTATGCAGGCAGGGACCACTTGAGGTGATAAACGTTATGACTGCTATTTTGGGCTCTATCACGTGGATTACAGTTATTCTGTGTCTTTTTTTATAGCCTTGCGCATTGAAAGGCGCAACTTAATCGTGTGGAAGCGGCCTGCCACTCTACCTGCTATGATAGACTCCACGGCTGTAGGTTACGGAGCTCAGGAGAGCGGTGACTCAGCCATATGTCCCGGCTCCGTTTCAGATCCCCCACTGTTTAAATTGAGTCTTAGCGGGTAGAGATGCACTTCCATGCCCTGCCTCGGGATGTCTGTAATGAATGGTTACACTCCAGGAAAGGTTGCTTTGCTTGGAATTGAATCCCCATCGCTCTTGGCTTGATTGTGCACACATGCGGCGTTCAGCAGGACGTCTGCCTCATTCTGTGGAAATGACATGGCAGAGAGGAGTTCTTCACTACATATAAAGAGCACTTCTGATGACTTGTATCCTAGTTTGTTAAGCAGGGCGATGTAGTACTTTTGTAGAGTTTTTACCTAATGACAGATGACTAATGTCTCACTTGGTTACCTTCCTTTTATAGCTTGGCCATTTGTGGAATATCAGCTTTTGAATTTCAATTTCATACATCAAATTTTCATTCAGGCTCTTCTGTCTCTAGAATTTACAGTCAACCAACATTTATTCAGACACCTTCAATCACAGTTTATTCACTATAGTTTAGAAAATAGTAATAAAATATGACAAGAACTTTGAGTTAAATGGGGGGGTACAATGGTGTTTCGTGTATTCAGAGTTGTTTACAGTGTTAAAGAGTTGGATTCTCATGCTAAACATAGCCAAAGTTAAAAAAAATAATTTGGACGAATGACAGAGAATTTTTGTGCCGAAAATCTTACTTAAATCTTAAGTTTTTTTTCCGATCGTGGCTTTAATGACGTAATCGGTGGTGGAACTCCTTATATGAGCATTTCTCCCAGAAAAGCGTGCCCACGCACACATAGAATAGAGCACGAGAAACAGCGTGCCCATCAACGCGTGGCTGCACTGCTGCAAGGGATTCACTCGGGAAGAATGTCTCTAAAGAACATTTTTGGTTGTAAGGCAGAGATAACTTCACTCAGCTTCCCGAAGAACTTGGGGTTAGGTGAACAGTGGACACAGTTCCTTTTTCCGGGGCAGCAATGGAGTTTTGCAAGAGTGTTTGTTGACTAACGTTTCATATGCAAACGCTGGGTTTGTACATTGTTTGATAAAAGATCCTGGTCATGATTTAGAACTGCAGATGGTAAGTGAAACACCATCAAATGTCTGTGTTTTATTGGCAATCCCAGTGCGAGTGATCGTCGAACTTAGCTCCGCCCGCAGCGTGCCTCCAGAAGCTTGGCTTTTTCCAGAGAAAATCGGAAAGCTGTATTTTTCTTTTATAAATATGATAAAACTAAAGACTTTTTGGAGATATTAAGGATACAGTACTACTCTACAGATACTCAAGATTAACGATGAGATTAGGTGAAACTGTGTATGTTATGTACCCTTTAAACTGTGTCAGAACAATTGAAAATGTACAGTACCTTGGTAGAAAGGTATGTAATGGATTACAGTTAACCACAAATTCAGACAACTGTTAGTATGGCAATATTTACATAACTATTAAATACTTTGTTGACCAATTGCCAAGCAATGCTTAATTTTGTTCAGTCTATGGTGTAAAAAGGTCGCATTAGCAATTAAAGACAAAACGCTTAAGCAATAGATGTTCAGTTCAAAGTGTCTGAATAATTTTTGGTCCCAGATTTTTTAAATTTTACTGGTAGTCCAATGTATGAAACATTTTTGGGTATAATGTGTCACAGTACTTTGTAATCCTCACTTACATAAATGAACTATAGTTCATTCTATCCTGCACCCACTAGTTAAGAAAAAAAATGTGTGTGTATATATATATATATATATATATATATATATATATCTGGTGTCTAATTTTTGGTTTGACTGTAATTCTTAAGGAACTTTATGTGTACAGTAATGTGAAGCCCTTGATAAGAATAATCAAAGTGTAGTTTGTAGTTCATGTTGCAGGGAAAGGTTTTTAGGCCAACAAGTTGTGGCCAGATCAGATTGGTTGTAGGAATGCAAACTTGCGTAAATTCAGCATGCGTGACAGTTTAGCAATGTATTGCATTCATTGTAGAAACTGCATAAAAACAAGGCAAGGGTGACGTATGCAATGTTGTAATGCCTTTAAGTCTTCTTGTTGCAACACCTGACGTAACATCCCTTTTCACAGCGAATGACAGAGAAACCACCACATGAAATCTGATCTGACCGTTTAGACTGAGATGCATTAAAACTGTGTTTAATCAGATTTCAAACCACTTATGATTGATTTTCATGTGCTTTTTTTTCTTGTTCAGACTATCTGAGTCGTATGGGCAAATAAATAAATAAATCAGATTTTTGCATCCAGTGCACTAGTGATAAAAGCAGGCATCAGTCTAAAAATCTGTGTGGGAGAGAAATAGTACTACTTTAAATGAACACCATTAGGCTTTGCTTTTCCAGCAAATTAGCTCTTGTAGGGTCAATTTTGTGAAACATGTTTAACATGTTTTGATTTTATGTTTTCACTTCTTGATATTAAGTGCTATTAGACTTGCCCAGATTTGCTGTTTCCAGATGCCCACTCTATTTCACTCGCGCTTCACTCTATTTCCGTTTTGTGGTTCGTAATAATGTAAACTATATTGTCATGCATATGCTGAGGTTTAGTAGTGTTAGGAGTTTTTTTAATGTTAATATTCTTAAATATTGCAATATTTATATTATAATATTACAGTATATATTTATTACAATATTGTACTATAGCAAATTTAGCTATTGAAATCACAAAGAAATGTAAGTTGCAACCAATCCTTTCTTCCATACTGTGGTGAACACATGTAATGAAGTGTAGAAAAAGAAAAAAATGTAGGATAGGACTTCCATTCAGCGGTTGTTGACTGGAATTTCAGATGTGGCTGTTGCACCCTAAAATGAATGCAAGACTGCTGTTGATTGTGAAGGAGAATTTCAAATTATTTTTTATAGAAGCATGCCTTTATAAAATAGATGCATTCCCATTTGATGCCTACTTCAAACTTCAGCACATGAATGTTGGCTCATTAAAGAGAAGTAGCATAATACTTTTAGCCATGTCTAGGGGCCAGAATATGATACACATGGGTGGGGGTTTTTGTTTGACTTGGCCAAGTAAGAGTCCACCCACACCACCCTAGCGCTTTCTTCATAAAATGTAAAAATCTAGTTTTGATAATATGATTGCATTTTAAAACGCTGTTCTCTGAGTCTGGCACAGGAGGGTCCTGGGGGGCTTTATTCATTGTGTCAGTGGACAGTAAACCGGCCAGTGCCTAATTAGTTTCTTCATCCATGAACAGGAATCAATTCCAAGACCAGGGCTTTGGCAAATAGCTTCCTTTGAAGCGGTGCTATTGCAGATCGCAGAGTTCAGACTGGCCGAAAATAGCTCGCTTTATCATGTGTCCTGCATCGGACGGTTTGCTGCGGCTATAATGTTACTTTGTTTTGAATAAAACGCTCTACCTGTATTCCTCCCAGGGCGACTCGCTCCCCCCTGACAACCCCCCAAATACATGTAAACCGCTTTTGCCGAAAATGCTGCCGTGGACAAATACGTCTCATAAATAGCCTCCTGTGTACCACACTACCCATCAGCCTAGCCATAAACCGCTGCAGATTCAGCTGGAGAAAGGAAGCGAGGGAGGCCCCCCGGGCCAATTTACTGGCCCCCCTGATGCGGCGCTGTGCTGTGATCTGTCAGGCGGTCACTGGAGCCTCGCGGTGACAGACAGGCCAGCGTTCCACTCGACCCGCTCCTCAACAGAGACCGAATTAAAGAGTCCCCCTTTGGCAGACAAGCGCTCTCACTTTTGCGCTTCTGTCTTGTCCTTTCTTCCAGTCTCTCTCTCTTTGTCTCTGTCATTCCTCAGCACACTTCATGATCGTTTCTCTTGCGTGGAGCTGCTGGAATGGGCTTACTCGTCCTCATTAAGTTTGAGCGCAAGGGGGCTAATCCTCTAGCGAGCAGCCGTGGATTTGTGCTTCCCTCAAAGTCTGAGCTCACAACTCCAAATTTTAGATATCGCTCCGGAAAGTTCTGATGCTGTCTAATCCCCCGCACTAGTCTTCTTCTCACAGAAGGTATATTCTCAGACTCATCGCTATTGGCAGAAGTGGAGTCAGAGCTTGTCCTTGGCCCAGCGAGGGGCTCACAGTGCGCACGGTTGCGTCAATGGGCTGAGAGCCATCGCAGCGACTGCGCTAGCCTTCTATTAGTCGGGGTGTGTGTGTGTGTGTGTGTGTGTGTGTGTGTGCGCATGTGTGGTGACAGTAGCCACAAACCGAACAGAAAGCTTTAGGAAGCACACTTTTTCATCCCTGCACTTCCCTAAGCTGTCAGCAGGGCTTGCTGTATGAAATTATGGAGGCTGATGAAGTGTTAGCCGCTTAGCGGGAACACTGCGTGTTGTGGTTCGCTGTGTCTCCATGGTATCCTGTCGATGCAGTGAGATGAAGGGCCGGGTTGGGTTACATACATAACAAATCCATTATCTTTGGCGTCCAGTGACCTTTATGGAAATGGATTTGTCATGTTCCAAAGCCCCCTTTAATCTTTGTCAGTATTATAGCTAATAGATAACCAGTGAGTGATGCTTTTCTTGCTGGTGTACCGGTTGGTTTATGAGGCCACAAACTTTAAAGAATCCTATAGATGCCAATGGAAGAAATGTGGGTGTTTCTTCAACCGTGTGGACTTTCTTAGTGAATAATTTAAAATAATGAGTGCAAAAATAAGAGTATTAATAGAGTGTGTTTTCTAAACATCCACAGGAACATTTATACAAATTTCCACCTTCACATCTCAAAAGATGTATTGTTTAATATCATTTGGCGATGTAAATTACTGATTTTGTTTTATATTGCTTTTCCAAAGGATTTTAATGACGCCTATATCCACTGTTTTACAAATAATACTGTTTTTGTGTCACGGAATGAAGTTTTCAGGTGAGAATGTACTTGTTTATGGTTCAGATATGCAGTTTGTTAATGAAGATGAAGTCTGTTTGAAGTTTTGCAGATATGTGAGCCATGAACCCACCGAGACTTCCCCTGGCCAGATCTTCTGGAATTTACCTCTGGCTATTTCTCTATAGTCGTTATTCATGAGATATAATTTGTTTTGTGTAAATCTAACAGGCAGTCTTTGGTCTCATTAAACTATTATTTGTTCCAGAGCAAATTTTGGCAAAATCTCATCATGTTTATGTAAATTCAGTGCTGTATATCACGACGCTGTCTTTGTGGATGTGACTGAATTGTCTAGCAACATTTATGATGGCTGTTGTTGTTGTTGTTTATTAAATATTATTAATCAATAAATAATATTTTAGATAAACAATAGTAGTATTTAATAAAAGTGTTTAGTACTGAGAAATGGCGCATGTGTTCGTGATGATGATTTTAGTTGAATTGTTCTACGATTAAATTGCGAAAAGAGATCTGAAAAAAGTTAGCAGTACAGACTTTTGAGCTTTGAGCTTTCAATACAGTAATACACTACGTTTTTAGTGAAGCAACTCAAAGTCCCTTTGTTACTAGTTCTAAAGTGACGTCTTCAAATTAGTAACGGAGGCTTGCAGCCATGTGCCTAAATGGCCGAATCACAGCCATGCCGATGTACAGCCATATCTCACATCTACACGTTTGATATTGCTCATATATATATATATATATGAAGAGTTCAGATGCAGAAGCCTCAAAAAAATGCATTTTTAACAGGCTCAGATGTGTAGGTTTCTATGTAAGTACTGGTACTTCTGATTGAGCTGAGGGTGGGATTTTGGCGAGTTTGAAGTAAAAGTATTTGATGGATGTATAATATGTGTCAAGAGCATTCACTCAGTATCATTATCTCATTTTTGACCGAGATGGCTTTTAGAGGGTTTTGCATCGGAACTCTTTATATGTATATGTATGTATATATATGTATACGTGTGTATATATCAGGGGTATTTCCTCTGAGGAGGCAAGGGAGGCAGTGCCTCCTCAAAATATTGGATGAAAAAAAAAAATTGTAGTCTTTCACCTCTCCTGAACCCATTGAGTTTTGAATGAGGGAAAGTCACGTGAAAGGAGCCAATGCCTCCATTGTGATATTATTGGATATGTTTGGTTATGTTCAGCTGTGATTGGTTCATGCGATAAATCCCGCCTCTTGTGTTCATGCGTGATCTGCATTCACAAATCAGTCTGAATGAAAAATATAATGCTGTTAATGGGAGGACTAATTTAAGTAAACAACTCACGCACTTAGATATAACCACTTTGTTACGTCAAAATCAGACTTAAAATGGCATAAAAACATGAGCTGTGGGAGTTATAGTGAGTAATCAGCTTGGTGAAATTTAAAGTAAATCTCACTGACAAATATTTACAGAGCTTTGATGATTTATTTATTTATTTATTTTTAAGTTACACGTTAACTATAACTTCGCTTAAAAACACTAACTTGATGAGATTCATACTTGGCTTTTATTAAGAAGAATATTTATTACCTTGTTCATGTAAAAATATAAAATAGATTTTATTTTTATTTTTCTGATAGTGTAAGTATATGGAGGACGAGAAATGACTTGAGTATAAATAAATAAATAAATAAATAAATACTTAAATGCATAAATAAATAAATAGATAACTGTAAAAATACATAAATGAATAAAATAATTAATGAAGAAATACAATTTTATTTATTTATTTCTACATTATTTCAGCATTTTAATTATTTATTAATTTATTTATATATTTCTATATTTATTTATTTATTTATTTATTTATTTCAGCATTTAATTATTTATGTATTTCAACATGTATTTATTAATTTATTTCTTCATTAATTCATTTATTTATTTATTTATGTATTTTTACATTTATTTATTTCTGCATTTAAGTATTTATTCATTTATTTATTTATTTATACTTCAGTCATTTCTCGTCCTCCATATAAGTAATGTTTCTTTAACCAAGAAAATGTGACAAGGACGTGAATTTACATTTGATTTATTATTATATATGCATGCATGTGTGTGTGTGTGTGTGTGTGTGTGTGTGTGTGTATATATATATATATATATATATATATATATATATATATATATATAATTTGTGTGTGTGTGTATTCCTTAGTTTTAATTTTATAGAAAAAGAAAATTCAAACATTTAAATATATTTATCTATCAGAAACTTTTAATACGGGTTTATTCATTTATTCCTAAATGACTAAATCAGTGGGTGTTAGTTAAACTTTGTACACTTATGTCTCAACGGATTAGATTTTTTAATTAAAACAGATTAAATATATAAATACAAAAATAAAAAAAATCTGTTTTAATGAAAAAAAAAAAGAAAGAAATCCTTTAAGACGTTCAGTAATTACATAAAGTTGAAGTAGCTTATATGGCTACACCTATAATATATATGCTAAACTCTTCAAAATACTCAGCATTTACTACAAAGGTTGAACACTAAGAAAGGACCCAACCTTTTCATGCTTTAACCTGTGTCAACATCTGTTTTGAAATGTATGGTCATGAATCATCACTAAATGATCTTTGCTGTCTCTTTCCCATTAAGGTTCGCCTGAGGTTGTGCCTTCTACTGGAGTCCAGTGTTTGTTTTCCTGTTGGTGAAACGGTACGGTGACCAAACAATATCTTGACCTTTTATCCTCTCCCTCTCCCATCTTCTCCCACCAAGTTCAGCCCCTCTAATGGAATCAGAGGTGACAAGTTCACATCCTCTTCCAGAGAGCCCTCACTGCTGACCTAGATTTCCTACAATGCACTAGCATCGCTCACATCCGGCCCACACAGACACACACACACACACACACACACACACACACATTCATACGCAAGGAACACAACTCTGTCCTTTGTGGACATTAACCCCACTTTGGCAAGTGAAGGGGAAAATGTGTACCCATCCCATTTCATCACACCCCCACCATCCATTCCTCGAAACACTTCAGTGCTGGGCGAGATGCCAGCTGAGGAGGCTGGTATGTGTTGGTGATGATACACCATGCCAGTGCTCTTCTGGCAGCAAAGTAACTATTGAACCATGAAGGCCTGGAACCAGAAAATTCAGACTAACACTTATAAAATATTCACACCATGATCCTGATTAAAATATCTTCTCATGCCTTTTCTATTTATGAGGATTTAATAGAGACCTTAATGGAGACCTCAAGGAGGGATTTTTAACATTACCAAGTTGAAACCATGTTTTGTGAATAAAGCAAATATTACTAGAATAAAGTCATAATTATGAGAATAAAGAGTCTCCATATCATTGTTTTAGTACAGTTTATTATCATTTTTTTAAGAGTTTTAGAATAATGCCCTCATAATATTAATTTATACCTTTTTTATACCTTTTTTTTTTAATTGTTTGCTTTATATCTTACTTTCCTTTTATATTTTGCTTCCCTCTTTGTGGTGTTTAAAGTCTGTGTTTTTTATTTATGTATTTATTTTTGATAAATCAGCTGGTTTTAACTGGTTTTAGATGTTTTTTTTTTTTTTTAAATCAGCTGGTTTTAACTGGATTTCATTTATGTTAGCTATATGTTACATCACGTTAAAACATGATAGCAACATGCTAATCATGCTAAAACTTAGCAATATGTTAACAACATTAATCATGCTGCAAACATACTAGCAACATGCTTGAAACATGTTAACAATGTGTTAAACATTTGCTAATCATGTTAAAGCATGCTAACAACATATAGACATAGCAACATGTTAATCATGTTTGGAACATGCTAAGAACACGGTAGTTATGCTAGAAACATTCTAACAACATGTTAATTGCATTAGAAATATGCAAGCAACATGTTAAAACATGTCAACAACAGGTTAGCAACATGCTAATTGCGTTAAAATATTGTAACAGCACTTTAATCATGCAAAAAATGCTAAACATGCTAGAAATATGTTAATCATGATAAAACATACTAGCAACACATAACGCTTATAGAACATTATAGCAATTGTTAACCACATTAATCATGCTAGAAACGTGATAGCGACATGCTAATCATGGCAGACACATGTTAACAATGTGTTAAAAATGCACTAATCATGTTAAAGCATGCTAAAACACTAGCAACATGTTAATCATTTTAGGAACATGCTAAGAACATGGTATTAATGCTTGAAACATGCTAGCAACATGTTAATTGCCTTAAAATTGCAAGCAACATGCTAATCATGTAAAAATATGCTAGCAACACGTTAATCATGCAAAAAATGTTAAACATGCTAGAAATATGCTAATCATGATAAAACATGCTAGCAACACACTAAAAATGCTAAGAACACTAGCAATATGTTAACAACAGTAATCATGCTAGAAACATGATAGCAACATGCTAATCATGCTAGAAACATGTTAACAATGTGCTACAAATGCACTAATCACATTAAAGCATGATAAAACGGCAATCATGCTAGAAACATGTTGACAACATGTTAATCACATTACAAATATGCAAGCAACATGTTAATTGTTAAAACATGTCAACAACATGTTAGCAACATGCTAATGACATTAAAATATGCTAGCAACATGTTAATCATGCAGAAATGCTAAACATGCTAGAAATATGCTAATCAAGATAAAACATGCTAGCAACACTAATAATGTTAAGAACGTGCTAGAAATATGTTAACAACAGTAATCATGTTAGAAACAAGATAGCAACATGCTAATCACGTTAGAAATATGTTAACAATGTGATAAAACACCCATGTTAAAGCATGCTAAAACATACTAGCAACATGTTAATCATTTTAGGAACATGCTAAGAACATGGTAATCTTGCTAGAAACATGTTAACAAACATTCTAGTAAGCATTCTAGAAATATGCTAATCATGATAAAACATGCTAGTAACACACTAATAATGTTAAGAACATGCTAGCAATATGTTAACTAATCATTTAAACTCCTAATCACTTTAGGAGTATGGTAAGAACATGAAACATGCTAACAACATCATGTTAATTGCATTAAAAACCATGCAAGCAACATGCTAACCATGTTAAAACATGTAAATATCATATTAACAACATGCTAGTCATGATAAAACATGCTAATCATGCTAAGAACATACTAGCAATATGTTATGTAATCATGCTCGAAACATGCTAGCAATATGCTAATCATGTTAAAAACGTGATGACAACATGTTAATTGCTTTAAAAACATGCAAGCAACATGCCAATCATGTTAAAACATGTCAACAACATATTAACATGCTAGCCATGATAAAACATGCTATCAACATGTTAATCATGCTAAGAACATACTAGCAATTTAACAACATAGTAATCATGTTTGAAACATGCTAGCAATATGCTAATCATGTTAAAAACATTACATACTAGCAACATAATTGTTTTAAGAACATGTTAAAAACATGCTAATAATAACAGAAACATGCTAGTAACATGTTAATCATGTTAGAAACATGTTAGCAATATGCTATTCAGGCTAACAACATGCTAATTGTGTAAAATATGCTAGCAACATGGTAATCATGCTAAAATTATGCTACAACATCTTAGCAACAACTCTTTAGTCTATCTAAACTTTCAAACTTCAAGCTTTTACAACTTCTTCAAACTTTCAGGCTAGGCTTTCTCAAGACAACTTCAACGTTTGTTCTCAAAGCTGATTTTTCGACAGCCATTATTCCAGTCTTTAGTGTCACATGATCCCTCAGAAATTATAGGCATGTGAGTTTGTGCTCAGAATGCATCCTTTCTTGACATCTGGTGCAGAGGGTACAAGTTTAGGGTGGGGCAAAGTTTGTTCTTTGACATATCTGTAGCCCCTTTCACACACATACACAAACACTCAAGCATGCAAACACACACACACACACACACACACACACACACACACACACACACACACACACACACACACACACACCCTGAGGGCTGAATCAGAAATGTGGGTGAGGCATGTAAGTGTCAGCCTAGGGCGAGGTGAAGCCATAAACTTTCCCAGCATTCCAGCATTCTGTCCCTCTAAAGATACTGTCAGACTTCCTGCTCTATTGCACATGATGTTGAAACATGCTATCGCAGCTCTTTCATTGCTCTGCGTTTCATAGTGGCTTCAGAAGTTAACCGTGTGTGCCATGTACCTACAAGGCTACATACAGTATACATCACACTGTACTTGGCTGTAGGAGACCAGAAATACTCTCATTACCGCCAATTTAAATTGATCAGACCATTTCATGTCAGGAAACTGAGAAGATGGTCTAGCTAGTTGGTAAGGCGCTGGTCTTTGGGCTTACTTGCCTCCTCAGCAAGATTTCAAAGCAGTGCTACATGGATTCAGAACTCCAGATGGCAATACCAACCGCCTAGATCAGAGCTGTTTGATGTCAGGCGCATATTCAATAACGGAGCTGCAGTAAGAACAAAACCGAATGCTGTAGTCTTCAGGCTTTACCATTATGAGCAGATAACTGGGCCTCAGGGCTGAATTTCATGAGACCATGAGTCTTGAATTACTAAGAGTGTCATTTTCAAACATTATTCTTCCAGATCTTTCCACTTATGCTGCATCAGTATTCTCTGTGATGAATAAGCTGGAGAAATAAAGTGGATAGATTAATCTAGAATAATCAGAAAATAAGAAACACATTCTGTTACTATCAGTCTAAAGGGCCATTGACTAAGTTCTTATTGATTTTATGCAACTGCTTGGCAGGCATCCATAAGCAGGATAGTTTGGATACATGCTTGTTAGGAAGCTGAAAGTGGTACAAGTGTATTTAAACAGAAGCTAATGACTTTACATATGAAACTGAATTAATATTAAATATTCAAGGAATATACTGGGTTAAATATGACTGTTAAAGAAGTATTACAGTTGCTATTCTGCTGTGCTGTTCAGTATTCTGAAACACATAAAAATTGTTTACAAAAATATAAAGCAGCACAACTGTTTTCAGCATTGATAATAAGAAACATGTTTCTTGAGCACTAAATCAGATATTAGAATGATTTCAGAAGGATTATTTCACATTGAAGACTGAAATGATTGTTGCTAAATTACATTTTAATTTATAGTTAAACAGAAAGCAGTTAATTTATTAATTTGTAATAATATTTCAAATTGCTACTGTTTTACTGTATTTTGATCAAATAAATGCAGCCTGGGTAAGCATAAGGGACTTTATTTAAAATATTACAGACACCACACTTTGAATGCTAGCATATGTTATTTGTAAAAGTGTTTTTTTTTTTTTTAACATTTCTTGCAGTACTGTATTGTAATATGCCTGCATGCTCTACAAATCTTACTGTTCAAATACTTTTGACTGGTAGTGTAAAAATTGTTTTTTTTTTTTTTTTAAATAAATCTAAATTTATTTGATCCAAAGTACATTAAAAACAAAAAAATAACTTCTATTTGAATATATTTTCAAATGTAATTTATTCCTGTGATTTCAAAGTGGAATTTTTAGCATCATTACTTCAGTTACATGATTCTGCGTTATGATCCAGCGTTATGGATGTGACATATAAATGCTTAGGGAATATATTTGTTATGAATATACTGAACTATCTGTTTTTATTTTAATAAACCTTTGTTGATAGAGTCTAAACATCAGAGAAATATCAGTCTGTGCACGAGTTTTCTATGTTAAAAAAGGGAAATAATCATGCGTTATGGATGTGACAAAAAATATGTTTTTGAGAGACTTCATACTTTGAAGGATTTCTGTGAATTAAAATGCACAAACATACCCAACAAATAGAGAACCGATGGCTCTTCACAGAACATATAAATATTACTTTATTTTAATTTTGATGTGTCTATTTATGAGGAATATGTACAGTTATGGATGTGATGAGCTTGAAAATAGCACTTACCAGACTATGGAAAGTCATGCACTAAAAAAAAAAAAAAAATGCTTTAAAAACTTTTAGAGACCTCACATAGGTATTTGAACCAGTATGGTAAAAACCTTTGGTAAAAACATCACCTAAAATGTTAAAAAATGACATTTCTTCAGAAATCATTCTGATTTGCTTCCCAAAAACATTTATTATTATTATTATTAATAGGTTTCTATTATTTTAGGTTTCTTTGATGAATAGAAAGGTTAGAAGAACAGTGTTTATCTGAAATGGAAATCTTTGTAACATTATAAATGACTGTATCATCACATTTGATCAATTTAAAGCATCCATGCTAAATAAAAGTATTAATTTCTATAATTTCTTCCTCCCACTATTTATTATATTGATAATAATAATAATAATAATAATAATAATAATAATAATAATGTTTCTTAAAGTAAATCATCATATTAGAATGATTTCTGTAATGCTGTGACACGGAAGACTGGAGTAATGATGCTAAAAATTTCATCATACAGGTTTGGAACAACGTGAGGGATGACAGAATTTTCTTTTTGAGTGAACTTTGAGTGAACAGAACTATCTGTTTTATAAATATATGAACAGAAGTTATGCAGTTGTTTCAAACTAGTTGTTCTGCAATGATAATCATACTGTTGGGTAAAGCTTAAGAATCTTAAGCACACATTGTTTTCTTGCATGCAAGGCTTCACATATATGTATACATACTGTATACCTCCACCTATACATTCTCAACACCCACCTTAGTTACTCATTTTTTTTCCCCACTTAAACCCTCCCACATCTGTGTGATATTGCACAGTGCATCAGAAAGCCCCTTTAATTAAAGGGAGCAAACCGAAAACACGGCTGACACACATTGCGTAAACAAAGACTTATATATTATTATCCATCTGCCTGTGCTTTTGAGCAAAGCCTTGAGTCAGACAGCCACCTTTAGCAATCACAGTCATCAATGTCTAACTTACAGCATACAGACTTGTGCAACCACACGTACAGTGGACATTTTATTTCGCAAGGAAGGGATGGTGTACGTGTAGTTAAGCATTGCTCAAGTTCTTCCAATGCAAAAACAAGTTTTGAGTTTTTGTTTTCTGTTTGTTCACATTATTTCAACTTTTTTTAAATAACCACTCTCTAAGAAAAGTCTTTAACCGTTTGATGCATTCTTAGCTGGTCCCTAAAGCGTACAATCACACCCATGTGACCCGGCTGCTGAATCCAAATCTGCATTTGCGCTTTGGCTGGCACTGAGCCAGACCGGAATCGCTGAGCTTTTGTCATATTATCATTGTTTTCAACCATATAATGCTTATTTTAGGTTCCACACATGTAAATACACATAAGTACTAGAAAAACTATAAATTTATAGTTTGTAGAAACACACACTGATGTCTATGGAAGAGGCAATAATGATCCTACAAATATAATCTAACAACATGTTTTATTGATATCATACATTGTGTAGGTAACTATAAAATTTACCCTGCTCTTCTCCCAGCTCACCGGATACTTACTTTAATGTCTTTCGGGAGGAGAAGATGAATTTGCGTGTTGTAAATCCCACAGCTCGGATTCAGCGAGAACAAATGGGACGGCGCCCAATAGCTGGTATAGATCAACTAACACTGTTTAAACTTCCAAATACATGTACTTGCACATATTTCAGAAGAATATCAGATATTTCATAATATAGTGAGCATATTTGTAAATATTCATAATAATATAAAAAAAGAAAGACGAAATGAAAGCGATCCATGTGTCTTACAGCTCTATTGACCTATCGGAGACCTACCTAGAACACAGATGAGCCAATGGCAGTTGAGTATCAGCTGCACGGTGATGGAACTCGGACATCTGTAGGTTGCAGGGCCATAGAGAAACATTGGAAGATCCGAAGCTCTCATCATTTTAATGGTGTTTATGCTACAAAAATAATGAAACAATGTGCCTGAGGTATCTTTAACACTGATTCCAGGTATCCTGAGATGACTGGCATTGAAATTTGGAATTTATTTTTTTTATTTAACGTTTAATTTCTGGTTGTCATACTCTCATTAAGTGGCCTTTTTCATCTGCTCAAGCAGTTAATGTCTGTAACTATCGTTAATATCTCTTGCTAAAACTAGCAAACGTTAAAGTTAGTGAGTCCATGCTAACGTACAAATCTCAGCTAACGTTAAATATTCTCACGTCATGTGCAGTGTAGTTCAAAAACACATAAACAAAGGTCTACATTTCAGTGCCTCTCCATATCAAACTGGTTAAATGTAAAATAATTAATCTTACACTGCGGTACATGAACAGTGTTGATCCTGGATGTTGTCATCAGCCATCATGACGACCGTAACATGAGATTTCTTCCATTTGCATCGTGATCTGTGAACCCTCGATTTCAAATTAATCATGTTACACACCATATTTATTTTAAAATCATTTATATATCTCTCCATGGCATATTAAATCCCTACTTGAATGCTCCTCGATGAGAGGTGGTCGTTCTGTGTTAAAAATTTATCAAAAAACATCTTCGGATAAGGTTTTCACTGTGATAGATAGCAGAAAACTCAATTTGTTTGTCAGAGGCAGCAACAATAGGCTTATCGATAGGTCAATAATTGTGGCTGCGGTGTGTCACGTGACAAGCATGACGCTGCGCCATGGAACTAAGGCGGCGATACGTTCTAAAATAAAGGTAGCCTAAAAAAACTCACCCTGGGGGCTCAACTAGTATATTTTAAACTCATGTGTGAAAGGGTAATAGAGTACCAATGTACTGTGTTAACAGGAAGGATTTTTTAATATTAACTTGTTGTTAAATATTAAAAATATATTTAGAATTTTTTGCATATTTAGTGAATATTGTTTTTTAGGGTTAAAGGTTTTTTTTTTTTTTTTTTTTTGCACAATGCATGTATAACAGCTGAATTGGTTGTATGGAAAAAAAAAAAAAACTCTTCAATCAGAGAATCGCTGTGCGCAAATTGTATCAAAAGAACAAAATACACTACCAGAGAAAAGTTTTAGAACAAGACGTTCTTAAAGAATCTCTTCTGCTCACCAAGCCTGCATTTATTTGATCCAACGTACAGCAAAACAGTAAAAATGTGAAATATTTTCACTGTTTAAAATAACTGCTTTCTATTTGAATATATATGTTTGTTTGTTTGTTTTTTTACTGGGATCAAAGTAAATAATCAGCATCATTACTCCAAGCTTCAGTGTTACACAATCTTTCAAATCATTTTAATATGCTGGTTATATGCTGAAACATTTCTTTATTATTATTATTATTATTATTATTATTATCAATATTTGAGTACTTTCTTTCAGGATTCTTTGATGAATAGAAAGATCAAAAGATCAGCATTTGTCTGAAATAAAAAGCTTTTGTAACATTATACACTACACTATTCAAAAGCTGGGAGTCAGTATAATGTTTTTTTTTATTATTTTTTAAGGAATTCTAGAAATTAATACTTTTATTTGGCGAGGATGAAAAAGACATTTATAATGTCACAAAATATTTCTACTTCAACTGTTCTTCTGAACTTTCTACTCATCAAAGAAACCTGAAAAATTCTACTCATAAAAACATAAAAATCATTTTGAGCAGCAAATCAGAATATTAGAATGATTTCTGAAGGATCATGTGACTGGAGTAATGATGCTAAAAATTCAGCTTTGAAATCACAAGATTAAATTGCATTTTAAAATGTATTCAAATAGAAAGCAGTTATTTTAAATAGTAAAAAAATTTCAAAATTGTAGTTTTTGCTGTACTTTGGATCAAATAAATGCAGGCTTAGAGAGCAGAAGAGGCTTCTTTAAAAAAAAAAAATATATATATATATATATATATATATACACTTTTGACCGGTAGTGTACGTAAATGTATAAGCATATTTTACAAATTAAAAAGCTATTGTTTAAATAAATCTAATCAACATTTTAAAATGAATAGGATTGCATCGGATTGTAGTTTTTCCTTTTGTTAAGAATGCATTATTGTAAATTGGTGGTAGCTAGTTGGTTTGGTTCATGGCTTTTAACACTTTAACAAAGACTTTTAAAATCACTATGGGAAAAATTATTAGGAAAAATTACTTCCGGAATCAAAGCTGCTGAAAAAGTGGGCGGTCACTAATGTGCTCTAACAATGGGCTGCAATGGTAATTACAGACTGAGGTAAAAAAGCAAGATGCTCA
This sequence comes from Cirrhinus molitorella, assembly GCA_033026305.1. Classification (NCBI taxonomy): domain Eukaryota; kingdom Metazoa; phylum Chordata; class Actinopteri; order Cypriniformes; family Cyprinidae; genus Cirrhinus; species Cirrhinus molitorella. Next base: position 20,334,035 of record CM065122.1, on the reverse strand, counting down.
GTGCCTGCAAAAACATGTTGTAATGACGTGAGCTGTAAAGTTTGGATGTGGTATGATAACTTTAAGTGGTCACTTAAAAGGTTAGTCATCGCCCTCAGCTGTGATGCCTTTTGTTTGGAAATTAAAGGGGAGGGGTGTGGGTGTCTCTGTCAGTTTCGCATCTGCAGCGACTTTAACACCTCCATTTAGAGCTTTGTCGATGACAGTGACACATACCGTGTCCTGACATACACGTGTGTTGCAACAGATGAAACAAGTGCCACATTTGTTTTCAAAGTTGCACATGAGTTATGCTACATATTGCATGAAGGTGCCTCCCAAATGTTTGATCAGGCAAATAATGCGTTGTATTGTTGGGATAACGGTGTCCCCCTGAGCCCCCCGTGCAGCATCCCCCCCCAACCGGTGTCATAAATAAAGCATAGGGAGAAGAGGTAGATTGACAGCAGTGTTGCAGCGAGCTGGAGATGCGCAGAATAATGTGAGCTCGGCACTAACAATGCTGTCGACGGCGGCGTGCGCTTTGAAACTCTCCCAGTAGTGTGTGTTTGTAAACTGAAGAAATACTCTGTCACTGTCAAGTAGCAAATATGCCAGGATGGCTGGTTTCTTACAGTTGAAAGGAGTGCAGCAAAGGGGAAAAAAAATTTAAAAACTCCTCTGTGGCTTTCAAGCTGTTTCTTAGTTTTGTTTTTACTAGTGTGGGGAGGGGGGGCACAAAATGACTGCAGTTGGTTATGTGTGCAACCGTATGTGTTTCTGTTTTCTTTCAGTGTGACTGTCTAGTTTCTGGTTGACTGGTGCTGTAGTGTATCCTCAAACTATATATCAGGTAAAGGCGGTTTCAGGATTTTTATCACCTTTTGTCACTATTCAGTGCTACAATGGGACCATATTACAGAAACTTACTATTTTAAAGTCTTAAAGGATTAGTTCACCCAAAAATGAAAATTCACTCATTAATTACTCACCCTCATGTTATTCAAGACCTTCATTCAACTTTGGAGCACAAATTAAATTTTTTTTTTTTTTTTCATGAAATCCGAGAGCTTTTCTCAAATTCATGACCCAGTAATGTAGTAAGGACATCGTTAAAATATTCCATGTGACAGTGGTTCAACCTTAATTTTATAAAGCTTTGAGATTACTTTTTGTGCACATAAAGTCATTATTTTTGTTTTCTTTGTGCACAAATGTATTGTTGTAGCTTCATAAAATTATGGTTGAACCACTGTCACATGGACTATTTTAACAATGTCCTTACTACATTTCTGGGCCTTGAACATAGTAGTTGCAGGGTCAGAAAGCTCTCGAATTTCATCAAAAATATCTTCATTTGTGAACAAAGGTCTTGTGGGTTTGGAACGACATAAGAGTAATTAACTACTGCATGGCAACAGATATGACAATGATAACTGTAAGTGTATTATAGTCCACAATAATCAAATGTTCTGTTTATTATAAGCGTGTCCTGCAGTTGTTATTTCCCACTTTGTACACTGAAATGCTGGTGGATTCTAGTTGTTTTTTCATGTTTATATCCTTCATCAGCTAAAACTAAATTCCATTTACATCGTTCCTCTGTGTTGTTATCCTTATAGCTGTAGTATGGACTTCTCTATATTCTTTTCAAATATTATATCTATTAGAATGTATTATTAGAGTTATCATTTGGTTGTTTTTGTAATATGGTCCATATTTCACATATAATCTTGCAAGCTAGATTTTTGACTATTGCCATTATGTGTGGTGCATGTTATTATGTAACAAAGTAGAAGCTTAAGTTATTTGCTTAACATTGGCTTACATTGGTTTGTTATGCAGGCAGTACTGAGGAAATAAGCTTTGTGTTAACTTTGTGGTTAGAGATCTATTTCTGTCCATTTGCGACTATTTCAGAGACATGACTCAAAACAATTTTTAAAGCCCTGACCATTTGTGGGTTTTGCCAGGCAGATCCAGCAATTTTTATTTCCTCAAAAACACTTATTATAACATCTTGTCATTTTGTAAACAAACCTTAAATAGTCAGTTTACCCAAAAATGAAACATTGGTTGTTACAAACCTCTTTGACTTTTTTCTTCTAGAGAACACAAACAAATAGGTGTTACTGGAAACCAGGGAAAAAAAAGCTTTCTTGTGAAGCACTTGTAACTCTGTGAGTCACAATATCCAGAATACCAGCTGACCACCGGTGATTCAGGAATTACCCAACCTGATATAACCCACTGTGAAACCACAGGGGAAAACAAGTCACAGCTTTGAATTGCATTGTGTATGCCTGAGCAAACATCCTCTCCTAAATTGAATTCATAATGCCTCCAATCACTGAGTACATATTTGAAGAGGAAAACAGCCTTTAGTGAATTATAGTGCATGCTGTCGTGGTTGAGGACAGATGGTGTGTGAATGGAGGTCACTTGTTTCTGTGGGAAAAAAAGGCCTGTTGAAGAGGATGGGGTAGCACACTGTCTGCTCTGCTGTTGGAGCGATGAGGTTGTGTTCAAACATCACACAACATCTGGCCCATGTCCTCACACACTGCATTCTGGAACATCCTCAAGTGCAGAAGACAGACTGAGCCGAGGAAAAATTCCATGAGGTTGGACTGTGCAACTGTTCCACAAGATGGGGAAAGATGGGATGGCAAGAATTTGCAGCTCCACGTTCCCATCTGCCGTTTCTGGCAGGCGGACTAGGCTTTAAAGCCACCAAGTGGAAAGAAAAGTGAAGAGGAGATTTTAGGCAGTCAAGACGTGATTTAGCAATCTAAAGGTGGCTGAACTTTTCCTCTGAGAGGAATGGCAAATGCTCAGAGATGCTGACAGATAATCTCTTTCAAGGAACAGCAGGATTGAAAGAAATCTCTATAGATTGTCCATATACAGAGAATATTAGTGTGTATAAATATAGCTCTAACTAGATCTATAGTGTTTTTCCCTAGTATATCTGTCTATATGAATCCACTGTATATCGATCAGATCAGGGATGTGCTCCATTCTTATCTATCTATCTGTATCGATCTATCTGTCTGTCTGTCTAATGTTCTATCTGGTTACTATTATATCTAATGTTCTATCTATCTAACAGCTATCTAACGTCAATGGTAACCAAAGCTGTTTAATTTCTAATAGTCTTAAAAATATCTTTTTGTGTTCCACAGAGGAAAGAAAGTCAGGTTTGGAGAGAGAGAGCAAAAAATTAAGTAATTGATGAGAGTGAATAAATGATTAAGTAAATTATGAGTAAATCGTTAAAAAACATCTCTTTACTGATTATTATATTAACAGTTTAATAATTTTATTTAGAGTAAAATTTAAACTTTGAAAACCTAATGTCCTAATCATGTCACGTTAAAATATTTTTCATTATTTTCGTTTTCTTTGTGTACAGAAAGTATTCTCGTAGCTGCATAAAATTGTGGTTGAACCACTGATTTCACATGGACTATTTTATCAATGTCCTTCCTACCTTTCTGGACCTTGAACGTGTCAGTTGCGTTGTTGTCTATGCAGGGTCAGTAAGCCCTCGGCTCAACATGAGGGTGATTTAATTAATGACAAAATGTTCATTTTGCAGGATTTTATTCACAAAATGATAAAAGCACACATTGCAGTTTTTCCTTTGTTGTTTCACACACACAGTGTTTTAACGTAAGCACTGCAAACTATGCTCGTTTTAATATGTCATTGTTTATGCATAGGCATACAGTGCTGGACACGGACAGATTTGCTGGTACGCAAAACAAGTACTTTACAGGAATTCCATAAAGCAGACTTATTTTGCCCCTGCAATATAAGTCTCAGGTGTTTCCAGAACGTATCGGTAAAGTTTCAGCTCATTTATTATATATTTATTATATAATTTTATTTAGTGGAACCAGAAACACACTGACTTGCACAGTGATGTGCATGTCTCTTTAAATGCAAATGAGCTGCTGCTCACTGCCCCCTTTTCCAGAATAGAGCTGTGCCTTTACAGCTCATAACTCAGATAATCTGCTAAAAAACATCTGTTTGGTTTTGATTATCATGTCTATAATCTGAAATCATGCTTTTTAAACCATATTAGTTCAAACTTCTGATAAATGGGTTCTGACCATATACATCTGAAGCATGCGCACAGAAAGCGGCTGTCACGCGGCATGTGAGTACTAAACTAAGTTCTCTTTCATGACTTATTGCGCTTAAACTGTCATATAAATCAATAAATCCACTGCTGTCTTGTCTCCTCTGAGACTGGAACTCTAAATAGTGTTCTGTGTTTGTCTGTGCAGCCAACGATAGAACAGTTAGCATGCTTTGCTTGAAATTTCACCATTGGCGTTGAAACTGGTACACCATTGTGTCTTGCAAAAACAAAATGGTGGCACCGTGGATGGAAACATGCAGATTAAGTGGTGGTAATAATGTAATAAAATCCCCTTACTACGTCACGGAAGGAAACAAAATCTAAGGCACTTATTTTTTCACATGCTTGCAGACAAAGGCTTACCAAAACAAAGTTACTGGGTTGTCCTTTTTAACGTTTTCTGGGTGGTAGATGCACTGGGGACCTGATTATAGCACTTAAACATGTAAAAATCTGATTTTCATGTTAGATAGTAGCAGCAACAGTAACAGTAATAACTTTTATATTTAGTTATGCTGAAAAAATGTCACTTTAATTAATTCAATCTTTTTTTCTTTTTTTTTTTTACCCTGTTTTAACATGGATTTTTATGGAGACTGGAACACAAAAACACCCAAATGGAAGTTAGTCCATGATTGCAGCACTCATTGGTTAATCAGGAAAAAGGTGGATATGATTAGGGTGATCTAAACATGTGTAACATTTCTGTATTTCTTCATTTACATCACAACATTTATTTGTTTTGAAAAGTTTCAAAATCATAAAACTTTTTATACCCGTTTTTAATCCAGAGTCTTTTGGACCTATGGAGAAATGCACTGATGTAGCAAATGATGTTTATGAAGTTCACACTAGAAAGAAAGACAGTGAGCATGAGACAACAGACTGGCGTACAACTGAGACGCACCATATGATGGATTCTCATAGATTCGTGAGACAAGTTCCTCTTCTTAATGACTGTTTTGTTTCCGAGCGCTGCCTGGAGCATCAAATATGGGTTGGAGAGACGGAAGGGAAAACATCTTCATTGGGGAGTGAACACTCTTTTTTTTTTTTTGTAAACTCTTTAATTTATCTCTTTTTCTCTTTCCTGTTCCTACATATCTACTTGTGGTAACTAATCTATTGATTTGCTGTCATGGCGTGAAGGCGCCTGCTTTAATGGAAAGAGAGGAAATGACGGTGAAGTGACTGCACTTAGGCTTCTCTGTTCTCAGTAGAAAATTTGAAAATAATGTAAACCTAACAGCAGATTCACTGGTAGAGGTTAGGTAGGTTTTCTTGATAGAATGTAATAATTTTAAAAGCTGACTAGTAGTATGATTGAGCAGTGTGTATGCTTGTATAATAGCTTGCATTACAACTGGCAAACCTTGTCCATCATCTATGCACAAGGTCTTAAAGCCATTTTACACAGTAAGCTTTTTCTGTGATCTTGCCGCCTTTCTGTACAGGCAATGAAGAACGCACCAGCAAACACAACAATGCCTGCTACTGCTTCAGCTTAATGATATCAAGCAAAAGCATGCTGCGTCTCTAAATGAAGTGATTACTGTAAATATTGTACTGTATGTTGCTTGCAAATGATAGCTAATACAGCTAAAATATTAACTAAACAGAACAGCGTTTATTTCTCCATAAATTGTGCAGCAATCAAATAAAAATCAGTAGTCAAACATATTTCATGTTGTTCTTTGATCATATTAAAGCTAAATGGCATTTGATTGGATGTGTTTTTAATCACTTCTGATTGGTCGTCCTTAAAAAAATCTTTTATCTTTTGCAATGCAGAAAAGTGGTAGGATTTTTGTGGATGAGCTTGGAAAGTGGCACAGTCACTTCTGCCCCCTGTCTCCCTCTGAAAATCAATTGGGAGCTAGCAGTTACCATGTAAAATTGCATTTATGCAGCACAAAGACATTTGAGAAGCAAAGTGAGCATACAAAAACACTCCTTTAAAATTTTTGTCACTACTTTCCATTTTCCAGTCCCCTGTGTAGTCATCAACAAGACATTTGGTCTGTACTCCTTGTTTCCCATGCACTGGAACTGTCTTTGACCTTTCACTCTAACCCAGCGGTGTGATTCGTTTGAAAATAGTTGCCCTATTTGAAGTTCCACAGAGGTGAGTTTCTTTTGCTTGTTGCTGATTTTTCATTTCAGGACGTGCTTTCTGTCAAAGAAAGGGTTAGCTGCTCCATTAAAGCTGAGATGCATTTGCATAAAGTCTGCTGTGGCATGGCCAAGGTAGCCCGGGCATACGGACACTGATTTCTAATTAAGAGCATGTGAGCTGGCTGTGTCACTCCAGGACCTCCATTTTCAGCTCAACTTCTTTCTCCACGCAAAAAAAAAAAATCTGATCAGACTCTATGTATACATATAACCATACTGCAGCAAAATCATTGAACAGAAAGATCCCAGATCATCTTGAGGGGTCACCAACCATGACCCTCAGCAGGTAGAGATTTCCATCAGAGTTAATCTTAACTACCATAATGCCGCAGGCAAACTACGGCAGGGATCTCATCGCGTCAGCACAAATCTGAGCGCTTCTTAAAATGAGCACACTAGTTCTTAAAACACACAATGCTGCATTATTTATAAGCCTGGGGAGAGGTGTTTTCAGATCTAATTTCTCACTCCTTATGTGTGCTGATTGTCTCTCCTAATTCCTGTTTGTTTAGTCAGGTAGATGCAAATGTGGCTCTTATTTGCATGTCAAATCGGGGCATGCGGGGGTGGGGGTTTGACAGAAGTACGAGCTAATGCACCCCCCTCTCGCTCGGGAGTGTTGAGCGAATGCGTGCCTCTTATCTCCTTCCTTTGGTTCTTTCAAGAAAAAGCCAGCAATGAGGTATTAATAACTAACATACATGCTGGGAAGGCTGGCTTTCCAAGTGATACAATGCCCGTGAGAGCCTTTTTTATAAAAAGGCTGATTTGCTTGTGCAGTACATTTTATCATATTAGTTTATATATATATATATATATATATATATATATATATATAATATGAAGAGTTCAGATGTAAAAGCCACCTTGGTCAAAAATGAGATAATGATACTGAGGGAATGCTTTCGTATAGTATACGTCCATCAAATACTTTTACCTCAAACTTGCTAAAGTCCCAGCCTCAGCCCAATCAGAAGTACCAGTAGTTAGGTAGAATCCTATACATAGGAGGCTATACATAAAATGCTTATTTAAAAGAAATACGTCAGATGGACTTTCGAACTCTTCATACATATATATATATATATATATATATATATATATATATATATATATATATATATATATATATAGGGGTTGGACAATGAAACTGAAACACTTGGTTTTAGACCACAATTAGTACGGTGTTGGGCCTCCTTTTGTGGCCAATACAGCATAATTTTGTTTTGGGATTGACAAATACATGTTATGCACAGTAGTCAGAGGGATTTTGAGCCATTCCTTTTATAGAACAGTGGCCAGGTCACTATGTGATTCTGGTGAAGGAAAACGTTTCCTGACTCACTCCTCCAAAACATCCCAAAGTGCCTCAATAATATTCAGATCTGGTGACTGTGCAGGCCATGGGAGATGTTCAACTTTACTTTCATGTTCATCAAACCTCTCTGTCACCAGTCTTGCTGTGTGTATTAGTGCATTATCATCCTTATACATGGCACCACCTTTAGGGTACAATGTCTGAACCATTGGGTGCACATAGTCAACCTTCACACTTTGCTCTTACTGGTGGAATGTGCAATAAGTGAAGATTGACCACCAGTCTGTGCAAATATAGTCATGAAACCTCCAACACTATATTGGCCAGTGTTTCAGTTTCATTGTCCAACCCCTGTATATATTTATATATACAGAAATAAAATACTTGTGATGCACATCCCTCTCTCTCCCTCTCTCTCTCTCTCTCTCTCTCTCTATATATATATATATATATATATATATATATATATATATATATATATATATATATATATGTAGAGGGAGAGAGAGAGATGGCCACCCCATTCACAACTGCTGCCTCTGACTTTTTTTTTTTTTCTGGACAAGACTTGCGTTTATTTAGCCACATGTTTACTTAGATTTAGAGTTTATTTAGTTTATTTAGAGCATGTTTACGCCAACATCAAATGGGAGACTTTTCAGACACGCACTCCAACTTCACTTCAGTGCCATGGCACTAGTTAAACGAGCATGGGAAAGGTATAGATGACGAGGGAGCTTCGGTAGAACAACAGTGAACTGCGGTCAGATGTGATGCTGTCAGGGCATATGTCAGTAAAAAACAAATTTACCTGTCCTGTCAGCCGTTATAATGTGCTTGTGATGCACTTCAGTTGCACGCACAAATGTGGTGGCGCGCTGTAGCCTGTATCATTTCATTTTATAGTTTTTCTCAAATGATTTGACACTGTTTTCCAATGCAATGTACTTGTTCTCAAAACAATTGTGTATATATATTGTGTATATCTAAACAAAATAAAAATTATCCAACACCTGCTATCTGATAAATTTTACAGCACAGTGGTATGTATATATAATTACCTGTTGGAAATACTAATGTTCTAATAGCCTAATTTTGGCCACCATTGTTTGCTGCATACATAAATTATCCTGAATTATTGATTTTGCCTTTTATTTACATCTGGAAGAGAATTTCATTTCATTTTATCTACACTACACTAATATTCTGCGATTGCATTATAAGAGAAAAAAATGTAAAGGTTGAATCCATGCTTGACAATCTCCTGTCTTAATATCTCCACAGGCCTCTTCCTTTGTGGCTGGTGGTGTTGTTCTGGACCACCATGTCAATAATACTCCTGTTCCATTCAAAATAATCTTGATTGTCCACTTGAATGATCTCAAACTTAAATTTTGAAAAATGTTTGGACATTTACAGTAAATAACAGAAGTTGTCCCAGTAGGACTTAAAAACTGTACTATCAACAAAAATCATAGTACAACACTTCATAAGTTTTGTTGTTGTTTTTGACATAGTAACTCTCTTTTCCCTCTCCTTCTCCACTCCCTTTTTTCTTGCATCCTCCTCTCTACTTATCCCTTCTCTTTCCTTCTCCTCTTTTCTCACATCCTACTCTCTGCTCACCTCTTTCTATCTGTTCCACTCTTCTTCTCTCTCATTACACCCCTTTCTCTACCCACTCCACTGTCCTATAGACTTACACCTCTTTCTTTACCCCCCACCCCATTTATTACATTTTTACATTTTCAATTTTATATTAATTTATATTTTACTGTTATTATCATTTATTAGTTTTTTGCATATTCGTTCTTGCTCTTTCTATACTTTCCATTTCATTATTACTCTAAAGCAATTGTGTAAAATGTGTAAATGATTAGGAAAACTGCATTTCCTTTGTTGTGCGTATAATTAATCGAATAGTTATCAGTTTGGGGCCAATCGATAATATAGCATGCTAATTTGATAAAATTACAAATGACAGAGTTTTGTTTGTTGTGTTTGGACAAATGTACTTTTTTCAGATATTTTAAAATATTGGTTGGTTGCATTACCTATTGTGAAAACATTTCAGAGTTTTGTGCACATTGTTTTGAGAAAAGTATTTGCGTGATTTGTAATTTGTATGAAAAGAATGAAAATGTAAAATCTGTTTAGGACAATTAAAGAAATGTCAAATCGATTGGGAAAAAAAACTGTAAACCATGAATGAAACTACGAGCATGCATGTCTGATCCATGTCACGTTCAGCAGTGGCAGCTCTTAAAGTAATAGCAACCAAATAACCTAATAACCCAGCTGCTGTGATGTCTGTTAATCAAAGAATAAAGAAAAAAGAGGAAATCAATAACTTTTGTAGCTTTAAGGATTCAACTATATTTAATTTTGTATTTAGTGTTAACTTTAATAGTGATAACTTTATTCATTTTCTGAATATTTCCTGTATATACTTGCTGAAGGGCACAGGTAAATTATGGGTTTATGTAAAGATTGTTTTAAGTTCGCTTAAATTAGTTTTTTTTTTTAATATAATAAAATGTATAGCTCTTAATTATACTGTAATGTCAATGGTTCAAAATGAGGGGAAAAAAAGAACAATTTCCTAGAGACATCAGTAATATTGGTATCAGTGATACTCACTCTCAAAATAATTTTTTAAATTATTATAAAATTCTTTTTTTTTTTTTTTTTCCCCAACAACAGCAGCAGCAAACATTCCCAAACAGACCCAGCTGCTCCTGACCAATTGATAACCAGCAGAGAGTGATGTGTTTCCTCCATGTTGTGGCCGTCTGACTGGGTGAGATGTCCAATCAATAAGAAGCAACATATTAGGCCTGGAGGGTGTGTGGAGTTGAGATTCAAACACCCTCTGATTTGATTGGATGTGACCCTGCACGCAAAAGTCGCAGACGTGCATGTGTGTGTTCCTCACTAGAGGTGTGAAGACGACAGAGGTGGGAGTTCCTGTGTACTGGCAGCTCTCGCTTTGAGGCTTATCAAAACTGTGTGCTTAGAAACCTGGGGTATGTTTAGAATAGCATAGAACCTAGTACCTGTACTGTTTTTGCAGTATTTAGTATGTGTACTTTGCACGGGATGCACATTTATTTTCTGTATGCATGGGAAACCTACATTTTCTAAAATGTGTGCTATATGACCACAGCATAGTGTGGACAATTGTATGGCACGATGCAATGTGCTTGACTTGGCTTTCCATTTCCATATATTTTTAATAATTACAGGACATGCTAGTAATAAGGACATTTATGTTTGACATTTTGGATATATAGTTGTGTACTGTTTTACATAAAAACATTTTTTAAGACGTAGTGTGGAGTATGCAGTATATACTGTCTAATATGCTTGCCACTATATTAAATTCCTAACATATATTTACATTCACAGTTATAATCAAACTATACAGCATGTTTTTTATGTAGTTGAGCTACAGACTTAGTCTGTCCATATTATATACACTTCCGTTCAAAAATTTGGGATCACTCTTTTCTGATCATCAAGGCTGGATTTATTTGATTAAAAATACAGTTGTTTTTTTAACAATTTTTTTTTTAATATACTTAAAGCTGCAGTCTGTAAGTTTTGCCTCTTTGTCGCCATCTCTGTCTAAAACCTGCAATTGCAGTTAAGTGCGGAATTATCTTCCATGCGTGGGTTGTGCTCCGGCACGGCTCCAACGCGGATGAATCTAATGTTTTGGTAACTGTCAGTCACCACACTGTTGGGATATTCACTGTACTTAGGAATCACAGATAAACAGATTCAAATATATGGGCCAAATAAGAATTTTCACCGGATATTGTCATCTAAGAGTAAGTAACAAGTCTAAAACGTTTGTTCTGACCAACTGAGGAAAAACGCTACAGATCGTTTTTCTCATATCACATCAAACTAGCAAGTTATTATTACTGTTATACTTTGTTCTCAAATTGTTCATGTTAACAACATCAGCATTGCGTAACTACGTGTATGTAGTGTCCCAGACAGCAGTCTTAGACTGATCCGGGCCGTAGCTGGCCCAGTGCTGGCCCAGATGAGCGGAAAACCAGATGTGTGCCGGTATTGGCCCGTTGTGCCAAAAGACACCGGCCCAAGTCCGTTTTGCGGATTTGCAGAAGTGTGGGCCAGAATCAGACCAGATGAATTTTGCTGTCTAGGGTCTAGGCCAATTAGCGTTTCTGTTTCTGTACAGTCTAATCTCTGATTGACATAAAATTCTAATTTCATATCAAGAAATTCTTTTAGCCGAAAAAGCACATAATTCTTCCTTAGGACCAGTGTTCTCTTTAAAATACAAAACTTGTGTAATCCCACATAGGCTATCTGCAATCAAATGCACATTTAAAACTGGAGTAATCTAATTTCAGTCACTTATGTTTCATAAACACAAACTTTTTTGGATTACATTCCGCAATAAAAACGATAAGTTTAATTATTTCAGCCGCTGTGAGAAAAGACTATAAACGATCCGCCACCTGCAAGATTCTCACACGCGATTATGTCACTAGCCGGGACGCCGCATTTATGTTTACAGACGTGATGTAATGATGCAGTGGCATGCTCGAATTTCCCATGAAAACCTACCCGTACACTTAATTTAAAAAACATTGTTATAAGCTAACCGTTGTGGATCGGGCTAAAGTAAGGCGATAGTTTTGAACACTGGCTGGTTATGTATTTACTAAAAAATTGATTTTGTATAATTTTTAACCAAAAAAGTTACAGACTGCAGCTTTAAAAATATAATTCATTCCTGTGATGCAAACCTGAATTTTCAGCGTCTTTGCAGTCTTCAGTGTTACATGATCCTTCAAAAATCATTCTAATATGCTGATTTATTATAAATTTGGAAACAGTTGTGCTGCTTATTATTTATTTATTATTATTATTATTATTATTATTATTATTATTATTTATTTATTTATTTATTTTTTATTATTTATTTTTTTTACTTCCTTTTGGATTCTGGATTCCTCCATTCAAAGTTTGGGGTCAGTAAATTTCTTTCTTTCTTTCTTTCTTTCTTTGAAAGAGATTAATAATAATTAATAATAATACTTTTATTCAGGAATGATGTGTAAATTTGATCAAAAGTGATTAGTAAAGACCTTTGAACAATTCTGAAAAAAGTATCACAGGTTCTAAAAAAACATTAAGCAGCACAGCTGTTTCCAACATTGATGATAATTAGCATTTTAGAATGATTTCTGAAGCATTGACACTGAAGACTGGAGTATTGGCTGATGAAAATTTAGCTTTGCATCACAGAAATAAATTATATTTTAAAATATATTAAAATAGAGAACTGTTATTTTAGATTGCAATAATATTTCATAAAATGATTTTTGATCAAATAAATGGAACTTTGAGCATAAGATACTTATTTTAAGAACATAAAAGCAGTGTAATATAATACCGTATTATGGAGTCCCTGATATGATGTGGAAGAAATATGAATTATATTAAATTTTAATTAAGAAATGGCCATGATGTTTAATTTTGTTTTATGAATTAATTCCCTTGTTTTAGGTAAATCTCAGTCCTTTTGTACTAATTAATTCCCTTGTGTTGCTCATTTAACAATTTAACTTAAATGAGGGAACAAATCAGTACAATGTGGCCACAATATCCATTTTCTTTCCCCATGTGTGAGCACCGTAAAATATATATGACACAATGCATAATTAAATATTTGATGGAAGTGTGTCAGCAGAGAAAGTGACAGACACTTTTCCACCGTTCCAGGTTAAAGTTTTCAGAGCATGCACACAACGGCAACTTCAGTTTGATTAGTGTGTCAAGTTGAAGAAAGTCGAGCTACAATCACATAATTTTGGTTTGTTAAAAAAAAAGAAGACGACAGCATAATTTCAGCCTGAATAAATCACTTATGAAACATTTGAAAAAGACGAATGTTTAAGTATAACTAAAACCAAGCTTTAAAGACTACAAATAGTTACCATGACAGCACCAACGAGTACCTACACATAAGAAAAGGAGCCAAAACCAAGAGTTACAGGTCTGTCAGGACATTTTTTTTAATAAGACTCAAACCTCACTGTGTGAAAATGATTTGCCATTGAACTATATGATTCTCTCTCTATATATTTTTTACTGGATTCAGCCCTATTTTCTCTTTGTGCTGCCCTGTGAGTTATGACCCTGGCCTTGATTACAACCCCAGTGATATCACAAACAGGCCGACTGGTCAGTACAGGGGGTCCATATGATCAGGGCGAGACCGCTTGCGGTGCAAAAAAAGCCCTTGCGTCCATAAATTCCCTTTTTATGAGCTCGACTTGATGAAACCATTTCCCTTGACACCTTGTTTTTGCTGCATCCGTTGTTAGTTTATTTCTCCTCAGCTGAGTGGTTTTATGTGCTATTTGGGGCGGACGGTGACAGAGAGGTTGTATGGGTAAGATATTGCGTTACTGCCCGTCTGGATGTGAAGACGCCTCGGCCTCTGATCTCTCCTCTGAAGCTGTCACTTCTCCCGTTCTCTGCTTCTCTAGCTCTCATGTCTTTGCACAGCAGCCTAGGGGTTGGAGAGCGAGGAGAATGAATGATTTGGAGGAGATGAATCAACTTTCAATTTTGACAAAGACAGATGTGGAGACATGGGGGGGAAAGAGGGAAAAATGTGTTTGAGAACAGGCAAGAGCACTGAAGATTTGCAAAGCTGGACACACGCTGAAATGAGAAACGTGACATCGACCCAGAGATGTAAAATAATGGTTGATATGTGTGTAAATACAGAAGTGTCATATGTGAGCGAAGTAGAAGTGTTCATGTCTTTCTGGTTTTTAAGGAAAACATTCCAGGATGTTTCTGCATATAGTAGACTTTAATGGGAGCCAATGGGTTGAAAGGCCAAATTGCATTTTCAGTGCAGCTTCAAAGAGTTCTACATGAGCCCACCGAGGAATAAGGGTCTTATCTAGTTAAACAATCCATCATTTTCTAAAAAATGAAAACTTATATACTTTTTAACCACAAATGCTCATCTAGCACTAGCTTCACGCATTAAGGTGTCAAGATGGAAAGGTCACATGTGGTTAGTTCTTCATCTGTGTACTTCAATTCAAAAAGGTAGGATATCTCATGTTCACCTCAAAATTCAAAATTGTCCCACATTTTTGTTTTCCCTTTTTTTTTTTTTTTTTTTTTTTTTGCATAAGCTGCATTGAAACAGCAATTAAACCCATTGATCACCATTGGAGAAAAATTCTGGAAAGCTTTCCTCAAAAAACTTTCTGTGCGACTAAAGACAGAAAGACATGAACATCTTGGATGACGTGGGGGTAAAGTAATTTTTTCAGGAAATTTTTATTCTGGAAGTGAACTTTTCCTTAAAGTCTCACCCTCTAAACTCCAGTTTAACAAAATGTCAAAGTCAATATTTTCCATACAAAGAAAAAGAGTGAAGATCACTGGCTATTTGTTTGGTTAATTAAAAAAATAAAATTAATAAATAAAAGATAAGCTATGTTTAGATTTTCACCTGACTCTCCCTTCACATTAAACAAGATGAATAGACTACCATCTTATACTTACATAATAAACTACTAAGTTGTTAAAAACTGTTTTCCCCTTTAGGTCATGTCTTATCTCAGCTACATTACCAAGTGAGTCAGAACTGCCACTGGTGCCACCTCAAAATAAATAGGTGCATGACACTTCTGCATACTTGTGTCTGTAATCTGGACTGTGCTTGCGGTGGTGTGGGGATTGGGAGCTGGATGGATAATAAGAGCTCAGTTGTCCACCAGAGTGTGGGGGTAGATATACCCTAAAGCCTCATGTCATCCGATCAGTCATCTTCTCTCCATTCATCATGTAGTGTTCCTCCCCTGCTCTCTCTCTCTCTCTCTCTCTCTCTCTCTCTCTCTCTCTGCACCAGTACAGAGGATACTGGGAGCTCATAGCCTGTGGGAGTTACACTAAAACTTGATTAAGAAATATGACCACTGCATTTTCCACCAGAATCTCAACATGCAGATCAGTTTCTGTTCACAGCAGTAGTCAAATATCAGTTAAATTCTGTATTGCTGCACCAACAATATTATTTTTTTGTCATTTTATAAAAAGCAATTCTGTATCTGTATCAATTGTGACTTTAAAATATATACACTATTGTAACTTTATTTCTTTTTTTTAATTTACGGTTACTAGACATAAGACATTTGGCCATGTGTGACAGTAATTTTAATACAGTTAAGGAGATCTTATTTGTGTTTTCTGTCATTAATTGCTCACCCTCATCTCCTTCTAAGCCTGTAAGACCTTTGTTCATCTTCAGACCACGAATTAAGATATTTTGGAATAAATCTGAGAGCTTTCTGACTCTGCATAGACAACCATGCAACTGACATGTTTAAGGGCCAGAAATGTAATAAGGACATTGGTAAAATAGTCCATGTTACATCAGTGGTCCAACCACAGTTTTATTAAGCTAAGAAAATAATTTCTGTGCACTAAGAAAAGAAAAATAACGATTTTATTCAACGATAATCTTCAACAATTCAACAATCTTTGTGTCAGACACGCATTCACAGGAGTACCACAGCACAGAAGGGAAGAAATTGTTGAAAAAAAGTCATATTTTTGTTTCCTTTGTGCGCCAAAGGTATTCTTGTAGCTTCATAAAATTAAGGTTGAACCACTGATGTAACATGGACTATTTTAACAATGTCCTTACTACCTTTTTGGGCCTTGAACGTGTCAGTCGCGTTGCTGTATGTGCAGGGTCAGAAAGCTCTCAGATTTTATCAAAAATATCTTAATTTGTGTTCCAAAGATGAACAAAAGTGAGCAGCTTTAAACATATATATAATATTTTTTTTTTTTTACAACATGCACCACAATTCACAATTGATTATATGTTGCTTGGCTCCAAATGTCATGTGGACAGCTAATATTCAATTACACTGTAATGTACGAGGCCTCTTTGTTTCCTCTGTTTCCCCCAACAGAACCTTTTCTGGTTTGTAACTGCCCGTATTTACAGACCGGCTGTGGTAGTGATTTATAAACGTCTAATTATTGAGCATGTAATCATTAGATTATATTTGAGCGAGTCATTAGTCATGGTCTACCAGTCCACTGTTTGTTGGCAACAGCGGATCAATAGTACAGTTTGTCTTATAACCATTTCTGTGTGCTGTCACCACGTAAACACTGATAGACTGCGACATTCTGTGCTTGACCTCTGTGGCTATACCCTCGTTTGAGGAAATGTTTGTAATGCAATCAGATCAGATCAGATTTTCAGCTTGTGGGTGCACAAACATGCACCTGTGGAGAGATGAATGATGAATGCCAACTGCAGCCTGTTCCTGAGAACAGCTCCTTCACAGGCATTTGACTGACAACAGTTGGTGATTCAATTCATAACTCTGGATTTTCAAATTCTGAGGAATTTAGAGGAGAAAAAAAATCCCATAATTAGAGAGGAGAGAGTATTTCTGAGTAATTACGGCTTTCGTGTTGTGTGTGTGTGTGTGTGTGTGTGTGTGTGTGTGTGTGTGTGTGTGTGTGCGTGTGTGTGTGCAAGGGGGAGAAAACATGAATATGCATATTTGTGCTTCTTTGTGCATGTACTGTAATATTCAGTTTGGCATGTGTTTTTGTGTGTCTAAGTGCGTCTCGTATTTTTACACTAGCAAAATGATTTGCTTATAATGTCCTTGAAAATTAAATTGAACCAAAGTGTTTGGTATGCATAATGGTTTATATGCTTTTTGCTGTTTTAATTGCATTAATGTGAAGCAAGTTGCATTTGTGGAGGCAGTGATAGTGCGTGGGAGCTGTGTCATAAAAAAGAAATCCATATCCATGTAGGTGCAGGTGTGTGAGGTCACTTCAGGTGGCTTTGAGTTGCAGCATGAGAAAAGAAGTAGTTTGCGAGCAGCCACAGTATGTCAGTGGCCCAAGTTAATCTAAGTCTGTATGACAGCAAACGGAAAAACAACATTAGCCTTTCTACCTTTACCCAGTATAACATTCAAGGCTGCCTGAATGTCTTATTTAGCTTTCGCTGATGAACTCCATGTGGACTGAGTTGTTTGTCATGACTTGTGCCTGACTAGTTTCTGCCTTTCAGCTGCAAATTTTCGCTGTCCTTGGTGCTGAAAATGTGTTTGTGGGAGGGTTGAATGTTGCACTGAAGCTTTGTCTTAAAGGGATAGTTCACCCATAAATGTCTTCATTTACTCACCCTCAAGCTGTTTCAAACCAGTTTGAGTTTTTTTTTTTCTTGTGTTGAACACAAAAGAAGATATTTTGAAGAATGTTGTAACCAAACAGTTGATGATAGCTATTGACTTCCATAGTATAGGAAAAAAATCAACGTACGTGTGGGAACTTTTTTGCAAGATGCGAAATATGTACTGCCATGTACGTTTCATTACATATTTGATGTGAAATGTTTACTGAGTGAGTGTTCGAGTGCTCTGAACAGATGTACATATATATGGTTTGGTTTTGTATGTGTCACTGCAGTTCTGACTTCAAATGTCTGTGGAGTGGCACTATAATTCTAATGCTCCATGACGTTTTAAAATAACATGCCATTTGCGATAGTATGCACAAAAGCGAATGTGACATAAAAATTCAAACCCAAGCATGCCGTTTTAGCTTGTTTTTCGATCTGTCACCTTTCAGCTCTTTCAAGTTTTTCATGGGATTCATACCCAAGGATTTCACAATTGAGCTTGTTACGTCCAGAAAGCGAAACATCAACATGCTCTCTGTTTTACCACCTCTAGGAAACTGCAGTGATATGTACTTAATAGTATGTATTTCACGTTGTTTGTTTTCGTTATGAGATCAGGTAAAAAAAAATACTGTGGAAGTCAATGACTACTCTAAACTGGAACAACATAAATGAGTAAAAGATGGCAGAATTTTCATTTATGGGTGAACTATCCCTTCAAGGAGGCGCTTTGTTCTGAAGATCGAGTTGGCATTTTAAGGCATCTTAGATGCAACGCTTGTGGCTGTTGCAAAAAGTAGGTATACCACAGATAATGTTTTGTGAGCTAACCTAAAATGTACATCTGAACTGGTTTTAATGGGGTATATGTCGAATGTCACCTGACCAAACCCAGAAAACAGGTCTCATCGCTTCCGCTTGTCGGAGAACATGTTAATAGCCATAATAAATAATGGCCATATCGATTGACTTTTGAGGTAATCGGTTAAACAAGCTAGCTGTTTTTATTGTGGACCGTTTATTTAATATTTATATATAAATGTTAGGGAAAAGAATAAAAATAAAAACTGTCATACATCAATCCACGTCAGTGATGGACAGTGGTTATGATCATCTTTAGTGTCTAATCTGAAGGCATCTTGAGTAATTCATCTTCATATTTAACGAGGCATACGCAAAATGTGTGAACTGGAAATGACGAGACCTGTTTAGCAGAAAACATTGTGCATATATTAAAATCAAAAATAAATATGTGACCCAGTACCACAAAACCAGTCATAAGCAGCATGAGTATATTTGTAACAATATACATTGTATGGGTCAAAATGATTGATTTTTCTTTTATGCCAAAAATCATGTGTGAATTTCCTACCATAAATATATGAAAACATTTTTTTTCTATTAGTAATATACATTGCTAAGAACTTAGGACAATTTTAAAAGTGATTTTCTTAATATTTTGATCTTTCTTTCTTTCTTTCTTTCTTTCTTTCTTTCTTTCTTTCTTTCTTTCTTTTTTTAAGCCATCATCTTTCCAACAAGATCCATAAAAAACTCCTCCTAGATGGTGGACAAAATGATATAAATATTGATTATTAATGTATTTTATTCAGCACTAAAAAGTATAGAAAATTGACTTTTGGTTAATTTGCTTATTAACATACTAACCTCATAAACTCTTGCAATCAGTCTTTGAGTTTCACATGTTCTTCTCTTGAGAACTACTGCACGGTTTATGATAGATTTTTATAGACTAAACGTCTATAAAAATTATTTTGGTGTTTTTACATTTAAAACAGAAACAAGATGTGATGGGATCCAAGAGGTGAATTTGTCACACCGAATCACTCCATTTCATGCTGTGTCTGTTCATATCACTTTTATTTTTCCTCTCTCTTTGTTTTCCCTTAACTGTATTCTTCCCTATTTGATATCGCTTTGATTCTCCTGAATGGGAATTACTATGTTTGCACATCTAGCTGTGCTTCTTTATTTATGCTTTTATGCATTAAAGGGACATAATTGTTGAGTGTTATAGCATCTTAATCGTTATGACCATCAATCGCCCTTTCAGGTTATGCTGTATAGACTCCATTTATCCACCCACCCGCATTCTCTCTCTCTCTCTCTCGCTCTCTCTCTCTCTCGCTTGCTATTAGTATACTGTTACTCTCTGTTTTCTGCTCACGACCAGAGACAGCAATGGGCAATCACATCAACACGTAAATCAGAAAACATGGCAAGTTGTTTTACTCCTCTTTCTCTTGCTGCTCTCCCTGATGTCTCTCACTGCTGAACAACTGGCAAGGTTTCAATGAGGTGATTTAGTGTTTGTGGAAGTGGCAACTCTGCTGAGACCCACAGTCTGTTTCCACTAACTGAGTTTCACATTAACAAGCAACATTCAGTTTCTAATGAAGCTGAACCTTCTGATCTGGCTAAATGCAGGTGAGCAAATGGACTATAAGGATTGATACCAAGATGGCTTTTTAGATAAATGCAGTTTGATTTGTGTGTGTGTGTGTAGCTTATATATTGAATTATTTTTAGATATAATTTTTGAAAGATGTTAACCTGCTGTTTGATTGATAAGAATGGTTGAATAGTTTCTAATATAGTACACTAAATTCAATCAACATTTATACCTTCTTTTCAGGGTTGTACAAAATTGGGAATTTAAGAATTGGCTCCCATTTTCTTTTTTTATTAAGGTGGCCGCCAAGAAATTTAATTGCAATTTTAATGGGAAAGACAAGAAAAATAATTTACTGTATTGCAATTTTACACAGTCACAAATCAAGTTCAGCACTAGAAATGCATAATTAATTTTCACTGATTATGCCTATTTATTCCCTTGATAGAATATATTTTCTAAAATGAGTGGAACATATTTCTTAATGTTTAATACAATCAGAGCAAATAATAGTTTATTTAAATCAATTATAATGATATTTCTTTTGCCATGCAATGCCTATGTCCACCAGGCTGTTTACAATTACCTTTATAAAGATACATTTTGACATCATTATATAATTTGTTACTTTTGTCAATGTTTTTCTGTGCTGGATGATTCTGGAATTTTAAAGCTGTATTCTTATACATTCTATCATTGTTATTCTACTTTATTTCAAATTCTACATCCTGGTATATGTTATTAATTGCATTAATGCCACATAAGGATATGAAGGATAACTTAAAGACTCAAAATGCTTTTTTAGATACTAGCAGGTGTAAGTCATATTAATTTCTGAACCACATCTTTCAAATTTACTATCTTTATGGCATTCAGCTAATGAATATGTTAATAAGTATCACAGAGCTAAGTTGAGAAAATATTTAAACCTTAATAGTATCTTTGAGAAAATGGTCTTTTAATGCCAATACCGCCGAAGGCCTGAGGGCAATATATTTTTATATAGACACCATATTACACCAGGCTTTATAGTGTTTGACAGCCGTAATGACATTTGCCCATCCAGCCATACCATAACTGCGATGGTCAGTAATGTTTATTACATGTGCTCGGGTTCTGTGGGTTTCTGGGCATTTTAAATGGCTCTTGACCTTTTCCAGACAGTGACCAGAAAATGGGGGCTCGGTTCATTGCCGTTTTTATTGTGACAGGTATTTTACCTTCTTTTTACGAGCATATGACATTTGTCCATTGCTTTCATAGGTCTGTCAGGTGCCAAGGTGAGTCTACGTAAAATGGAAAGTCAGGGATCATTTGTGAAAAGGATTTTTTTTAATCCTTGCCCAGTAAATGGCCTGGCTTCCTGTAATGGTCAGGATAAACATTATTGCCCATTAGCAGTTAGAGGGTCACATATACTAAACTGTCTGTTCTACACAAATCACAATAGACGGCTGTATTTTAACCACACTGGATGCAGTAATCATCCAGGACAAGTGCAGACAGGAGAGCTCTTGGCTTATCCATTTTACTGGGGCAGTGATTGTTTAGTTGGAGAGGTGAGCAAGAGTTTGAATGGGTGATGGCTGAAATAACAGACAGAAGCATCATGTAATTTCAAACTGAGGGTCGAGTGGCGTTTGAATGCAGCTTTGCATTCAATCATGGAACATGATCTTTACTTAATATCCTAACGTAAATATATGAAAACTTAATTTTTATCAGTAATATGCATTGCTAAGAACTTAATTTAGACAACTTTAAAGGCGATTCTTATATTTTTTTGCACTTTTAGATTCCAGGTTTTCAAATAGTTGTATCTCGGCCAAATATTACCCTATCCTAATAAATAATACATCAGTTGAAAGCTTATTTATTATCTATTAATCAGATGATGCATCGATAGTCACAGAAGCTGCCCAAGCGCAGACTCAAGGGGCATTTAAAGAAGATTGGGCTCCTTGTATTAATCTCACTTTTTTTTTTTTTTTTTATTTACTCTTATGACTGTTTTGTGGTCCAGGGTCAGGGCTTGACATTAAGCTTTGACATGTGCTTGTCCTTCGGACAAGTAAATTATTCATTCACTTGTCCGAGTAAAAAATTTACTTGTCCGAAATTTTTTTACTTTTTTTTTCCTTGGCTTAAATGCAATCCATTTTGAATCAATAGTCTCATCACTACTCTGAGGTTTTACTTTAATCAGCATATTTGTGATATTTGCCTTAAATTGATTTCTAGGATACTTTTTCACTTTATGAAAGGCAATACTCTCCTAACCTTACTAAATGTAGCTACCTGTCCATCATTTACGTAAAATTCTTAAATTTTGTTAATACATTCAGTTAGAATAATTAGACTCTGTATAGTTGTTACCATTCAAATTAAATCAGTATCAACAAACTCCGTCTTTCCACTGCAGAGGAAAAACCGAACCTGCATTGAAAGTGCCATTTAAATGTATTTACTCTGAATGTTTAATGAACAAACAAGGTCCCAAAAATGCATTTAGACAATAAAATTGCAAATGCATAAATAACGTTAGAAGATTAATGTTTTACTTTTTAAACATATAAATCTAAATGTTGGAAAAATGCAATCATTTGTAAAATATGAAATTGAACCACCAGAAGGTGGCAGTAAGTCATTCTCTTAATGAGTGAGTCACAGATTCAACCATAGACGGATTCAACCAGTTCGTTCAAACGGCTGACTTTATGAATGGCTCACTGAATCATTCAGTACTGAAAAACTGCTGTGTTGCTCTGAGATTCGCGACTGTTCTGCTGTGGTTTTGCTTAGAACTATTTTCATTAGCAAAACGGCCAATGAGGTATCTAAAATGCAAGTCAGTTAAAATTAAGTACTAGTTTATTAAACTGCTGTTGTATAAAATGTCACATTTGCAGTCGTAATTGTGCTTGTTCGTGTGATGTTGCTTACCTATATCATATGTTATATACAATATTTTATTTATTTATGTATTTTTTACCACAGTATGTTTGTTCATGTTTGTTTCTTTTTGTGCGCTGTTGCGCCTAGTAGTTTACATTTTATGTGAGTCAGATGACGCAACCTTAATAACGTTACTGTCCGTTTTCACTCACCGTTTATACTGTAAGTAATACAATCAATAATCATTCTCACCAAAGTTTCGGGGCTGTGCTAGTTATTGTTTGTTATTGATGTTTTAATCTGGTTACTTGTCCGGTCGGGCAAGTAAAATTTTCTTTCACTTGCCCTTTCACAAAATCCACTTGTCCCAGACAAGCGTTAATGTCGAGCCCTGAGGGTCATATTTGTTCATGTTTCTGATATACTTAAAATAAAGAGTTTAAAAGAGCCATTTGTTGTTGAATCAGACTACACTGGTCAGGCTGTTTGTTGTTGTGTGCAGCCCTTGAGAAAGAACATGTTTCTTTGCCGTTATTTTGCAATACAGTCTTAAGTACAAATTGTAAATGAGGCTCTCTGTCTATTTCTTTTGTATGTTGTGCAGCTCAGGATCCCTACAAACAACAAAATTCAGTATTAACTAGTAATTAAACAGCCATTCTCTTTGATCTCTTTTATGCTGTAGTTCAGATTTACAACTAGAATTGTTCTTACTCCCTCAACCACCCCCATCATTTTCACGGGCCGTATGTTTTATGACCTGTGGGACCTTGTTAGG
Source organism: Cirrhinus molitorella (assembly GCA_033026305.1). Taxonomy (NCBI): domain Eukaryota; kingdom Metazoa; phylum Chordata; class Actinopteri; order Cypriniformes; family Cyprinidae; genus Cirrhinus; species Cirrhinus molitorella. The sequence goes on along the minus strand of CM065122.1, from coordinate 20,310,087 downwards.
CTTGCAGACTGGTGGCGCCATGTGGGCTAGACTGCAGCGATAGTCACCGAAGCTGCCCAAGCGTAGACTCAAGGTGCACTCCCATAAGGGGCATTTTGAGAAGATTGGGCTCCTTGGGGAGCCAGAGTTGTGGAGACTCACAAAACTCGCCTCAAACATATAACGTTTATTTCCTCTGACATCAACATTGGTTCTGTCATAAAAACATTGCAAGGAGACAAATTTCTGAATCCAGCTAGTGAAATGTGACTTTTGATGGTCATCAGACAACCTAAATTGGAGCAGAAAAGATCTTTAAGGGATAGTTTACCCAAAATTGAAATTTTTTTGATAATTTACTCATTCTTATGCTGTTCAAATTTGTTTGGCTTGCTTTCTTCTGCAGAACACAAAACACTTCTGCAGAAAACATTTTGAAGAATACTTTTGATCATAAATTGGAAGTCAGTGAGGTTCAAAACTATACTGAACCCAACCAATATTTATTGCATAGACTATTATAGATTATTGCAAATCACTGACATATTTTGCAAAATAGCATCTTTTGTGTTCCAAAAATTTAGAAAAACGAAGATAAATGATGATAGAATTTTACATTTTAATATATAACGCCTTTTTGCTTTGGGCTTCTTGAGTTCGAGACCTGTCTTGTGGACCTTTCCTGGTCCCACCCCCTCTCTCTCCCACTTCCTGTTCTCAATACTGTCCTATCCTAATAAAAGGCAAAAATGCCCAAAATAAATCTGGAAAAAAAAAGAGAAGGAATTTTTCATTTTTAATTTCTGAAATATTCCTTTAATGTGTCTGCAATTTTCTAATTGGAAAAATGCCCAAAATAAATCTGTAAAAAAAAAAAAAAAAAAAGGAATTTTTCATTTTTAATTTCTAAAATATTCCTTTAATGTGTCTACAATTTTCTCATTGGAGTCTGTTTTTTTTTTCTAATGCATATTAGGATACATCTGAAACCTTTTCCAAAACATTTCTGTATCTCTATGCAGGAGATAGGCGGCTACATATGTGGGAAAAAATACAAATAAAACACCTAACCCTAAAAAAAATTCTAACAAAAGGTTTCTCAGCTGTTTCTTGTAGTGTTAGGTATCCTTAATATCATACTAAAGTTTACCAAAGTTTGACCATTAGAAGGGTATAATTTTCAAGATGGTGTCCAAAAGGGGCAGGAAGCCATTAAAATATCATAACTCCTTTATTATTTGACCTAGCCAAGCAATCTTGGTGTCTAACCCCATGTTTTCTGGGTCTATGAATCCATTGGACGTGATTACATGATTACATACTTATGGAATACATGTGCATCTCAAAAAATTAGAATATCATGAAAAAGTTCTTTTTTTTTTTATTTGAATTTATTTAAAAAAAAAGAAAAAAAAAAAAAAAAAAAAAAAAGAAACTTTCATATATTCCAGATTCACTACATGTAAAGCAAAACATTTACATTTTTGTTTGATTACTTCCGTGACACACTTCACTGATGCTGTCATTTGTGCTAGGAGCAATTTTCTGTAATATGTGTTTCTGACCAAGTATTGAGTGCATAAATGAACATGCTTTAAAGAACTTGAACTTTTCTGTTTTGCAAATCCGTTTTTTGATTGATCGATCTTAGGAAATATTCAAATATTTTGAGATAATGGATTTTTTACTTTTATGAGCTGTAAGATCTAATCATCAAAATTAAAACAAACAAACAAAAAAAACTTTAGAAATATTTTACTTTACATGTAATAAATCTAGAATATATGAAAATTTTAGTTTTTGAAATAAGTTTTCAAGTAAAAAAATATGCTTTTTCATGATATTCAAATTTTTTGAGATGCACCTGTACATGATTTTGTGAGATTACTGTAAGGTTTTATCTTTGTTTGTGGTGAACCAAAGATGTAAACTATGTAGCCTATGTCATGTAACTCCTACCTAGTATGTTTTTTTTGGACACATACCCTATTTTTTTGCTAAAACTTACATTCAGTGTAAAAGTAATTGCACCCAAAAGTAACTTAAATTGGAGTTGTATAACTTTGATCATAAACAACTCTGAATTAGCCTGAACAGAGGCCTGCGTGTGAACCTTCTAAATGGTCACTCATTTCAATTTGAATAAGGGATACATATGAAATGCATCCTCTGTAGATGTTTTTGAGTATAAAGGTGGCATTCTACTAAACCCAACAAAACTAAATTCACAACTTTCAGCAATTCAGAAGATGGTGGAAGAGAATACTGACATTTGATATTGCTTGCCTCATTGAAATGTTGTTGGCAGCACAGTGTGTACCACTTTGCTCAAACAAAATTCATCTTTCACTACTTAAAAACCACCACAGAAACCACCAACAGTAGGCAAAACAATTTGAGAAAGAAGAAATATGCAATTACTTAAAGGGAAATTGTACTTATTTTTTGCATAAATATGCCTCTAACCAATTGCTGTAGTATATAATTGTACTTGTAATCACTTATCTGTCATGCAAATATGCTAATTAGAATATTACATGGACAAAACATGTATCAGGCACCAGTATTCCTGATCTAGGAGGAATACAAAGGAGTGATGGTCATTTTAAGAACCTGATGGCCACCATTTTGAAAATGGGGCCTTTCTTGGAGTCAAACTTTGGTAAACTTTTAGTATGTTTTTAAGTACATCTGATACTATTGTAAACCACTGACAAACCTTTTGTTAGAATTTTTTGGGGTCAAGCCATATTTGCAGCGGACTAAGAACATACAGGAGAAACTAAAGCTGTACAGGTTAGGAACATGAGGATGAGTAAATGATGACAGAATATACTTTTTTTTTTTTTAAAGTAACCAGGGCTGGGTTTTGACACAAATTTCAATTCGAAAGAAATTACATTAAGTTAAGATTTGCAAGCTTGTGATTCGATTCAATATTCGTTTCAATTTAATTCGATATTCAATTCAATATAGATTATTTTGGATATATATCAGGTAAATATTAGGAAAAAAATCGCTCAACTAATAAATAAACATGAGAGTTAGTTGGTACTACATTACTGTAATACTGAAGGTTAAAATGAAATGATTTATATACAAATATATACATAATTATATTTCTACTCCAATTTGTTTTTTGAAATAAAAATTAAACTTTGGTTGCAATAAAAACTTAACAGATTTATTCAAATATAAACATTGAAAAACAGTAAAAAAAAAGAAAAAAAATATGAATAAGTTATATGGTGCATATATTTAGGAAAATGCTCCTCTAGAGTAAATTTTTCTAGATGACTAATGAGTTATGTAATATCTAATATGTTATGTGACCTTCTTTTACAACTGTTGTTTTGACATCTTTGCGAGATGAAAACACTGATTGAGCAATTATATGATTACATGGCATTAAAGTGGAGGATACGATCAGTTCACGTGCGCTTCGCGCTGACGCTTCTAATAAACTGAGGCGCTACAGCAATCTGTTACTCCACATTAAACAGTGCCAAAAAAGTATTTATTGTTTGAATATTGTAATAAAATGGACAAAATTTGAGACTTTTTATATCAAAAGTAACAAAACACAAAGCTTATTACGATTTATTGGATGCGAGGCACGCTACAATATTCCGTTCATTAACTAAAAACAGGCTAGACTAAATGATTTTTGGGATTTAAGAATTTATATTGTTTTATAAAAATGAGAATCGATTAAAATCAAGACATTGATCTTTTTTACCCAGCCCTAGCATAGAAAATGTACTTTAATGCTAGGTGTGTTCATTCAGGTCACGCTTAATACAACCAAGTTAAAATTAATGAAAGATCCTCAGTTTGCTATTTATGGCAGAACCATACGGCAACACAGCCCATGAGAGTCGGCGCATTGCCAGAGTCTTGCCCTGATAGAGCCGCTCTCAGCTGGATGCCAGGTAAATGTAATTTTAAGTGCTCAAGAAAGATGCTCAGCATCACTGATGCCATCTTAATGAAGAGCATAGGTTTTAGAAAAATAACAAAAAATAAATAAATAAAAATCAAGACTGCTTTGCGGTGCAGGCGTGACTCAAGGGCTAATATTAGGCCCTGACCCATGGTGATGCAAGTAACTTGTTTTTACTTCTCCTGCTGTGCCCACCTCAGCACGTTGTCTTATTCTGCCTTCACACCTCCTTTGCAGTTTTGAGCACACCGCGAAGCCAGATCTTCTGCCGCCCTGCTAAAGGAGGCCCTGACATTCGCTGGAGACAGCCCATCAAACAGCCTGTTGCTAATTGTCCGCGAAGACCCAGATCACCCGTGTCACGCTCATGCGGAGTTGCTCGCGGACAGGCCTGTAACCTTGAGTGATATAGAGCCGGTCTTCTTTAACAAACTCTGATGGGAGAGAGATGGCAATGAAGGTCAGTGGCTAATTTTTCTGCTGCTGTGATGGTCAGTTAAACACTCACAAGAGGATAAGAGAGAAACTGAGACAGAGAGTGTTTGTGGACAATAGTAATCTTGGACTAAAGCCCTGAGGGTGTTAGAGCAAACTTTCACTCAGCAGACGATCAATACTGAGAACATTCAGGTCTGGCAGTTTACAACTACAATAATGAGTTTAATCAGCACAACACACTTCCTCAAGGAACCAAAACAAACAGTGCTGCCGGACCACCCCTGCCCTGGTTAAATGTCCCAGCTACATTTCAGATGGACTTAAACCAAATTATATTGCAAATAATCATTAGTGTGACATTATTTTACTTTGGCATTACTATAAATTAAAGGGATCATATCATACTTTTGTCTTACCTTGCACCCCCTCGCTGACTTTTAGAAATAATCTGGCCTTTTTTTTTTTTTTTTTTTTTTTTTAGGTACTGCACCTTTAAGACTTCTATACTACACATATACAAATTTATTTACACACTTTCAACTTTTCTCACATTATCACAGTTTATTTGCTATAGTTTAGAAAATGGTCATAAAATATGACAAGAGCTCAAGAGTTAAACTGTGTCAGAACAAATTCATCTTGATGATCTCAGATAACTTTGATAGAAAGATATGTAACAAATTTTGGTCCCAAATTTTTGATCAGTTTTACTGGTAATCCACTGTATGAAGAATTTTTGGGTATAATATATCACAGTTTACTTTATTCTGCTATCGTCACTTACATAAATGAGCTATAGTGTCCTGCACCCACTAGTAAAAAAAATATCTGGTGTCTGAATAATATTTGGTTTGACTGTATATATCTGAAATGATTTGTAGAACAGTTCACAACAAATCAACTTTGATCCACTTGGTTTTGTGGTTGGGTCAAAGCGTGTCTTGTTTGATAAATAGACACGTCTGCCCAATTTTTCTATAACAGCCCTTTTTGCTAAGCCTGCATCACATTGTGACAGGTTCACAAAACACTCAAATGTGCTACACAAACTGTTAAGATTAGGCTGAAATGGTCAGGGACCTTGTGAAAATAAACTCTCTTTTTTGAGCATCTGGATCCTTTGAAAGGATATGCAGAGGGTTACATGTAGCCAGAATAGCACAAGATTGGATGGATTTTTACACATTATTGTTTTTTTCGGCCTTTAATAATCATAGCTGCTACTTCCTTCTTTTTACCTTACCGTGACTGTCATCTTTTTTTTGCTACTGAATATAGAGACGTCTGGAAGTTTAGTATGAGTCGTTTCTGTCTTTTTGGTCTGGGTTTTGAAAGACACAGTATGTTTTAACAATTCACTGTATTCATGTGCTGATAAACATTATTGTTTGTTGATATGCTTTTGTATGTATTAAGATGCAGGAATGCAGTAGTTTCTGAAACTTGCCTGGAAATGATATTCACCAGCATTAGTCTGAATCCTACAAACAGCAGCATGGCATTTATTCTGCCGTAAAATCTTATTTGTAATTCCAATAGCCATTAAGATGCATCAATTAATTATCTGATTCATTTAGCGCCTAATAAACGTCAAGCCTTCATTGAAGACGAAGATGTTCTTCAGTACTGATTACACCATCTTCAGTCTTTACCGGTAGCTTTTTGATCGCCCAGTATTTAATATTTTCTGGTGACCTTTTGAGAATGACCAGCAAATCTGAGGCACATTCATTTTCTTTCTGGAGCAAATTTCTTCCATCTATTACCATTTGACATTTTGAGCAGCTCCGCCTAGCGTCTGCTTTACTGAGAGGGGTTAAACACAGGGCTTAAAGAAAGCGGCACGGTACAGCGGATTGTCCTTTTGTCTGTGCTGTCCCATCCATTTCAGCATTATCAGGTTAGGGAGATCTAACACGCTCCTGGGTTGCAGTGTTTTCTGCATTCGCTTTGGAACGTTTTCCCTGTGACCTTTCCCCATGGCTGGATTTGGCTGCAGCGTTTCCTTCTAATTTAAGCTTTTGGCAGGTGCTGGAGCTTCATTATTGGCGCTGCTCCGTCCCCCCTACTGTCCCCCTTGGATGCTTGTCTCCCAGGCAACTGGTCGGCCCACTAGGCACTGAGCCGCCCAGCACCAGAGTGCTGTAAGAGCCATTTTTTGGTTATTGTATTTTCTCATGCCTTTCTCATCACAGTATCTGCATGTTTTACACCCATATTCCCCCCCCCCCACACACACACACACACACTTTTTCCTCTCTCTTTATCTGTCTCTGTTTCTGTGTCTCAGTGCACTTCTCCATTCCTAGTCCTAGTTTTGGTATCAAAATATGTCATTTTCATACCATAATTACGTATTTTACAGTCACCGTTATGCAGATTGATCATAAATACAGCTAAAAAGCTTCCTGCCACAGTGTCCATTCTTCACAAAACTAATATCTACCACAGTTTTACCACAGGTAGAAGCAACATGTTTCAATACGAGCATTTCAGTCAAATGGAATTTATGCAATATTTCAAACCCATGGTAGAAAATAAACACGCTGCAACAGTTTAAAATCACCCCAATTCCGTGGAAAAAATGCGGATTTGGCAACCCTACATCCAACATGAGCTGCATTCAAAGAGATTTAAATACTCCGCATATTGATAGCTCTGTGATGCACAAAAATGATATTCAATATTAGAATGTTTGCTGGAGCGGGATTAAGAAAACAGTCCCGTGCAAGGCTTTAATACAAAAACACGCATTTGGGTGATTTAGGAATCCCGGCCAGATACATTTTTTTTTAAGTCCAAGAAGAAGGAGACTGTCCTCAAAGAAAATACGACCCAATTTTACTTTTTTTTTTTCACCTTATATGACCCATTTTTACGTTTTTAAAGTTAAGCGCCCTCTAGTGGGCGTAAAAAATAATGACAGTGTCACGTTGGATCTGATGTCATGGAATGACGTATGAGTTTTTTCACCGATCTCATGGTAATTCAAACATATTTTACTAGGTGTAATTTGTATGAATGACCACACCTAACCCCACCCTAAACCTACCCCTTACAGAAATAGTGCAAAATCGTGATTTATAGTGCATATTCAAAAAAAAAAAAAATACAAAAAAAAAAACATGCTATAAAACCATAGAAGTTCTATGGTATTGAACCTGTGTTCGCATGATTATACCACTTTGTAGTGCAGCGCTCTACCTACTGAGCTATTTTATATGAATATTTATAATAATATTTATAAGTAAAGATAATGTTCCATAAATATATTTAGTAAATGTCCTACCATAAATATGTCAAAGCTTAATTTTTGATTAGTAATATGCATTGCTAAGAACTTCATTTGGACAACTTTTAAAGGCAGTTTTCTCAATATTTTGCTGTTGTTTCACCCTTATAATCCAGATTTTCAAAGAGTTGTATTTCAGCCAAATATTGTCCTATCCTAACAAACCATACATCAATGGAAAGCTTATTCAGGTGATATATAGCACTAATTGTTAACAAATGTATCCTTATGACTGGTTTTGTGGTCCAGGGTCACATACACTGCTTATGCTATAGACATGAATTATACCTCAAAGTGTATGGATACCAAGGAGAGATTTGTTTTTACTTTTCAAATGTATTATATTTTACTTAGACATTTTAAAACCAGGGACCAGAGTATCATGAAAATTTGGGGGCATTTAGCAGTGTCTTTTTAACCACTTGCATAACCTAAAGCCAATCAGGAGACCTTAGTAACCCCATGACTACTGTATGTACAACACATTTGAATAAGACTGTGAGATGTAACCCCAAAATTCAAAGGAAAACATAAATAAAAATAACTAAATGTAAACTGAATTGCGACATGTAAGCTCAGAATTCTAGAATTCTTTATCTCTTGCAATTCTGAGAAAAAAGTCTGTATAAAAAGCCACATCTACCTTTTTTTTATTTTCATCCCATGGCGAAAACAAGCTTTCATAGCATCTGGACCAAGTGGCTCGGTCAGTATCTGTAATGCTGAGCACAAACAGCTACTCTTTCTATCTCTATTTGTTCTTTTCTCTCTCCCTCTCCTTCATTTTCTTCACCCTCTTTTCTCTGTGTCTTGTTCTGTTTGTATATTGAGACATAATAACATGTTGTCAAGTGCCTCGCTATGACAGTCATTTGCATATCTTAAATATGTTTTTGGGGAGCTGCTGAGATACTGACTGCTATCCATTAATGTTTCTCTTTTGCTCACTCTTTATCGTTCATCCCTCCTCTCTGGTCCTCCCATTTGCATTTTATCCTCACTGAATGTGTGTTAAATGTCATATCTGGATGTGTGGGATGTCTGGAAAGCAGACTAAATCATGTACAACTTACATGCGTGCATCTTGTGTGTTTTGAAACACACATCTCCTACGCTGTTATGTTAATATACATGACTTTTGATATATGTGTGTGCTTGTGCGTATGTATATGTATGTGCAGTATGTGTGTATATATAGTATACAGAGGCTGGAAAAAAATGTGGGGAAAAGGCAATATTTCATTATTAAAGTGTTTTACTTTAATACTTTTAGTGTTTTACCACAGTTTATTTTTTACACAGCCTTTAACTTTCTTAGAATAGTCTCCAGTTGAATGTTGTCTATAAAAAACATCTGCCAGTTGCATCAGAAATATTTGAGGAGGGAATCTGCTTCTCACTTTTCTCTCCAAAGCTGCCCACAGTGGTTTGATAACATTCAAGTCAGACTGAAATAGCCAGGGCAGATGTTGAAGTTCAGAACCGTTTTATGATCATCACACCATCCTTTTCGCATTTTAACATTAGTGTCTATGATTAAAGTTTTAGCAGCTGCAGCTCTTTCATGAATGTTGGCTTTGTGAAGTTCTCTGTGGTTGGTTTTTGTAGAAACAAGGTCTTCAAGGTGAATACTGAAGTTCCCTTTTCTGCAGTAGTTCTGTGACACAATTCTTCTATTTTATGTTTGTGCAGATGTTTTTTTTTTTTAATAATTGTTTACAGATCTCTGTGATGTCAAAAAGTAAATGTCTTCAGTTTAACTAGAAATAATGTATTAGCATGTTGATTGATAGAAACTTCAGTTAAGTGGCCCAAGAGAGAAATAAAAAAGAGCAGCATGAAGTGAAATTACATAGTGGTGTTAGTGTGTCAATCTCGAGTGAATTAGAGGATCGTCAGAAACATAACCACAGTGTTTATTTTGCCTAACAGACCTGTGTTTCATCTATTCCAGTGTGTCTCTCTCTTTGGGCGACAACAGGCTCTTCCACCGGTCCTCATTCCCTCACTGCCTCCGTGAGGCTGAATTACAGCTGATCTCTTGCCAAGTGAAAGCATCAGCCTGCAAATAAAAGATAATGGAGACCAAATAAACACTGAAGACGGTGAGCCGGGTCCAACCCGGTAGTCGCGGTGCCCTTACAGACAGACAAAAATGTGCTTTTAAATGGGCTGCATCTGCCAGGGCCGTTGGGCCATTTGGCAGCAGTTCTACTGGATTCATGGCTCTATTTGAAGCTAATTGGAGCAGACACCCTTAAAACGTAATAGTTATTACGATGCATTTACATGCAGACAGATATGTTGCCTAATAAGATAATTATAAATTCATTACTGATAAATGTGATAAAGACATACGACTGAAGAGGAAATCAAGTGACACATTTTAAGTTTGAAAAATATACTGTCACCATTTTCCCTAGTGTCATTTAGTTTCTTCTTTATCAAGCTGGGGAGAGCTCTCTGAGCTGGAAATGGACCCATCAATAGGCAAATACGTTTGCACTCAATTACATGTTTGTTAAGCAATGAGATATGGGGCTAATGAGGCGCAGCCATTTTTGCCGCAATCATTTACGCCGTTGAGTTATTACCACGGTAATGACGTTCTCTCAATACCTCAATTAATGCCGGCTGGTCTGCTGTAAAGCGGCTGTAGGTGTGATGTGCGCACAATTGCCCACGCAAACATTTATGGGTAATGGATGGTCTGCCAGTGACTCATAGGCGAAAATGGCTCCCAACTCTCTGACTGTATGGACTTTAAGATTGATTGGCCGCCCCAACCGATGAGATCCCTTTGCTCGCTGTTATTGTCATTTAAAACAAAAAAAAAAACTATTAAAAATAGTTTGAACTCAAATAAAGCTAAACAACTATTAGATAGAAAACTTAAACTTGAAAAAACTTAAATGCTGCCTTGGAAAATAGCTGAAATGAAAGTTTTAGTTTGAAGTACTAAAAAGCAGAAATAACTTAAAATAAATTAAAACTATATCTAAAAATGCACTTTTATATACACCTTTAATAGTGAATAAAACTGGCATGTTTCACAGAGGAATCCATGCGTTATGTTTGCACTGTGTGGATGGAAGCTTCTGTTTAGATTTGCAAATGTTATTAGAGCTAATTAAAATGCAGTTCACAGCTGTGGCTAGTATCATCTAAATCTTGTCTCACTGCATGAAGCATACATTCTCATGTACACACACATGCCAAGGGACCATATTCATAAATCATACACTTCTGTTCGTTTGGTGTGTTCACTCATTAACAGAAATAAAGCTGTAATATGTCATATAGATCTATTAAAGGGCACATGGTTCAGGGCACATCACTTTTTGTCTTGTATGCAGAGAAAATGATTAAATTGTACTCTTTATGTTTCCACAGCCAATCTCTTTTCTCGCACACACCAAGCTGATATCATAATTTCTTCTCTCGGTCCACAATTGTCTCTGTCTCTATCAGTTCCCGTCTTGTTTCTCTGATCTAACTCTCTATTCTTCTGTAGCAAGTCATTTCATTTTTCCTGTGTCATTATTCATATTCTTTTCTCCTTCCTATCTTTTTCACTCCTCTCTTTCTTTCTGTATGGCTCCCTGACCCAAGGGAGAATTCAGCACCTCACTCTGTGTGTGTGAGGGAGAGATTTACTCTCTAAAGTTCCCCCTCTGCCGATCTCCCGCTGTGCTGCAGTTTGTCTGACGGCTTGTTGTCTCCTCTGGTATTGCCAATTATTCTCTATCGAGGTGACCTAATTTTCCCAGTCTGGTCACTGATGTTGCAGCCATGTGTGAGGTGTGTGTGTTTAAGCTAGTATGACTTGAGCAAATGTGATATGCGTGGGTCCAGAATTAGCTGTTGCTATGTTGCTAAGTGCTTTTACTTGCCAGTTGGCTGGTAACTTAATTAACAAAGTGCAATATAATGCATGGTTTAATATAAATTGTAAAATAATCAGTTATAAGTAATGTGTGTGTGACTTGCAAAAATGCAAAAGAAAAAAAAAACTGTAAGATTGTTCAATATTATTACATTTTAAAATAACTCTATTTTAATATATTTTAAAATGTAATTTATTCATGTGATTGCAAAGCTGAACTTTGAAGAGACTTTGCTCCAGTTTTTCATTGTTACATGCTTCTTCAGAAATCATTTTTTTAAAAATAAAAATCTTTTACTGACCCCCAATTTTAAAACAGTAATCTGTAATCTGTAATTCTGTAGTTTTTTTATTGAAATAATTATATTCAGTACATTTTGTTATTTGATCAGCAACTGAACAAATGTAATTTTAGACACTATGTTCATTAGATGAGGCTCTATTTGTGTGGTCAGTGAAAGACTAGGATGTGTGTGTGTGTTTAAGAATACATGTACCCGTTGCCCTGGCTACATTGCCTTTAGTTCTTGGCGCCTCTGTTAGGAGTTGCTCCAGCCTGACAGAGGTGTGGTTTACGAGCACTTATTTTATGAACACTCTGGTGAATTACTTCAGTCTTGTAATGTATTAACACAAGCCTCTCTCTCTTTCTATCCTCTTTTCTCCCCAGGCAAGGCAAAGAATCTTAAAGACTACAATGTAGCTCTTGGAATATATATTGCGTCAATAAAGTAAGAAAAAAAAAACCCAGCGACAATTTGTCAATTTTAGCCGGCACCATTGAGGCTCTTTTGGCCGTGATGTGCACCTGTGTTTGGGGATTGAAACTGCTGAAGGCTCTGCTGCAGTGAAGCCAGAGCACCAGGCTGAGTTATACCAATGGGCCCACTGTGCTTCTATGCAGATAATTCTCCAGCTCTGCCTATAGACGCTTGTGGTTTAAGAGCAAGGACTACTTATGTCTCAATCATCCTTACTGTGTCGCAAATGGCCTCCTATATACCTCACAGATTATATTAGCACTAAATTTGACACCCTTGTACTGAAGTGATAAAAAAAACAGTCATGATGGATGATTTGTGTTTTGCATCATCTTTTGAATTAGATATAAACCTGTAGAGAAGGGTAAAGTTAGATAGAATAAAGAGGAAAAGTGTTTGCTGTGTGCTTCCACCAAGGAATAAGTCACATATATATTCTGCTGCACACTAAAAGTGTGTACTTTATTGGTAAAAGTGTTTACTTTATGTGAACGTATTATTTCTGTGTATGTAGTAATACAGAATGTTAGTATTCAGACATATAGCCATGTGATGAATTCTGACACCACAGGCCCCTCTTGTCCTGTTTTTAGTTGCATGCAAGTGTAAAACTTTTTTTCATTTTAAAACCCATACTTGATCATTTTGGCCTTGCATTCCTTGCTATAAATGTCTGATATCTAAGGGATAGTTCACCTAAGAATGAAAATTCTATCGTTAATTACTCACCCTCATGTCATGTAAACCTGTAAGCCTGTAAACCCTTTCATCTTCGGAACACAAATTATTTTTTATTATTATTATATACAAGATATTTTTGAAATCCAAGAGCTTTCTGACCCTGCATAGACAGCAACGCAACTGAGATTTTCAAGACCCTGAAAGGTAGTAAGGAGACCATTAAAATAGTCCATGTGACATCAGTGGTTCAACCGTAATTTTATGAAGCTACGAAAATATTTTTTGTGCTCATGCGTGTGGTGCTGCTGACACAGGAGCTGGCGTTCTGACATAGAAATACATAACTTGTCTGAAGATTTTGACAGAGAGGCTGACTTGCAAATTTTTGGCCAGCATTACTTATTTGAACCAGAATATACAGACAGTGTACTAAGAGAGAGGGATGTTCTAAGTCAGAATGCCGGCACGGGAGAGAAAAAAAAATCACGGAAAGTATTCTCATTGCTTACTGGGCCTTGACTGTCTACATTACAATGCTGTCTATGCAGGGTCAGAAAGCTCTTGGATTTCATCAAAAATATCTAAATTTGTGTTCTGAAGATGGACAAAGGTCTTACAGGGTTTGGAACTACATTAGGGTGAGTAATTCATGACAGAATTTTAATTTTGGGGTGAACTATCCCTTTCCAAAGCATAAGGGGTTGTGGGCAACATGGATGCACAACTAATACCCACTAGAAATAAGTTTAATTTTTGAATTAGCCACACATTTGAATTTTCCACACCACACAGGAACCCGTAATGGAATTTTAATTGGAATGACAGAAAGATGAATTTACACAGGAAATCTCTGGGAAATGGAGTGTTCTTGAACTCTCATCCATAATTCTGTCTGTAATACCACCTTCAAATCTTAGGCTTTGATTAAAAAAAATCTAAATTACTTCGGTTTGATCTATTTCTTTGCCTTCCTTTTAGTTCTAATAGTATACTTCAATTCAAGCTGCTTCAATTGAATTAAAATTTTAAAACCACTCCTAATTCAATTATCAACACAGCACAAGCCTGCTAGAAATAGTATACCTAGTATATCTTGTACAGTATATTTCCAACATATGATTTAGGATGCTCTAATCTTACTTAAACATGCCTTTTGAATGGATTTTATGTGAACTGGTGTTTGTGTACTGGTGACAGACTGGAGGCTAAAAGTCCTGCCTGGAAATATCAGCCCACTTCCTAAGCCTGCTGCCGCTGACCATTCCTTCCTCTAATCCTTCTGTATCGGCTGCCACAGTGCTCTCGCCAGCATTTATTCCCCTTTGCTATCTCTCTCTCTTTTTTCCCCTTCCACTATCGCCAAATCATCTCCACATCTCTTTGCTCCCCTCTTCCTCTGTCCTCTAAGCATGTCCATGCCAGCAACATGATACAAAACCACCCAAAACTGCAAATTTTGTCCTGAGGTCGACTGCCCTTTCCTCCAGATCCCTCGCGGATATCCAGTAGGCTGAGGCATATCCGCCAGTTTCAGTGTGCCATTCGTAGTCTGGCAAATTGGCCATTTTACTGTAGGGTCCGTCAAGGCCTATGAATATTTGATGGGGCCTAGCTGTTGATGAGCATGTGTGCTGACTCCCTTATCTTATTTGGTCAGGATGCCAGAATTATACTTCGTACCTCCAAGCTCCTGTCCCCAGGAGAGAGACGGAGGAAGAGGGAGGGGAGGGGATGTGAGTTGGGGGAGCTGTTAAGCCCTAACTCTGTGGTGGCTCCCTCTGGAGGGGGATTTAAGGGAGAAATAGAGAGCGAGCGAGCGAGCAAGAGAGATCATCTCAATCAGCTGAGCACTGTTGCGATAAAGAAAGGGAAATGGAAGTCAACTCTCCGACAAGACAGTCATTCCCCTCGGGTGGACAGAGGTTGAGAAAAGCTCCTGCACCTCTTTGGCAGGGACAGATAATAGAGAGGCACGAATCGTCACCGCTTCCAATCCTCCACGTGCTCCGTATAGGGATCAGAGTGGCTGGCGTCTCCCAGGAGGTGAGGGGTACGGACAGGCGTACCACTGGGTCATGCTACTATAATAAAAGATGAAACTGTGACAGTGCCGTAAATGTGCTGGTGCCCTGGGGCTTAGAATGAGCTGGTATAAAGGCACCTTGACAGGTGAATTCCTTCTCGGTGGGTGAAAAACCTGATCCCTGGCCCCTGGATTTAGTCATGGTGCGGAGAGATGGATTCAGAAAGCTGCTTTCATGGATGAGAGAGATGGAAAGCGAAGGGTTAAGGGGTGTGTGCATTCATGAGTCTGGTAGATGGAGCCGAGGTCCGCAGTTGGTAGCGTGATCACGCTGGGGGATGTGAGTTTTTTTTTCTGTCCAGCCAGAGAGAGACGGTGTAGTTGTGCTACTAGCCTTCAGGCTACTGCAAATAAATGGATTTTCTTTTTCCATTTACCAATATCCAGAATCTTATTTTATTCCCCCTTCACAGGTGAACCAGGGGAAAATGGCGGTCGAGAGGGGGTGAGCGAAGACATACTCTCATGAGCTCCATTGTTCCGATGCTCTGCAGAAATATATTGATCAAAGGTAACTTTGCAGCTATGCGGATTAGTCCGAGAGTGCCCCTGCCAATAAATCCCTCCTTTACAACTTCCCAAGAGGTGCCACATAATCCCTCTGCCCTTGACCTTTGACCAGCAGCTGACTATTCTGCGATTGTCCTTGTGGTTGTGCATTGTGAACTGAATTGAAAATACCTTTTAAAGTCCAATTTAATGCCTCACTTTGAAATGAATTTAAATTGAGATGGCAAGCAGGATGCAGAATTGCACTTTGATATTAAAGGGATAGTCCATAATTTACTCACCCTCAAGCCACCTTCAGATGAATACAAAAATTATATATATTTATATTTATAAAATGTCCTGGCTCTTCCAAGCTTTATAATGGCAGTGAATGGGTGATATTCAATAGTCCAACAGAAGTCCAATAAACTGCATCCCATCTATCATAAGAAAAGTGGTCCACATGGCTCTGAAGGGTTAATAAAGGCCACCTGAAGTGAATCAAGCATTTTTGTAAGAAAAAAATATTAATATTTAAAACTTTATAAACCGTAATGTCTAGCTTACGCTACGCTGGTACTCACTTAACTGAGACTGTGGCATTCCAGCGGATGACCTAGGATGTAGGTATAGCGTTAGCTCCAATGAGAATATGCTAGTCTTGTGAGGACCAAGTTTTGTTTACAGGAGCAAAGGAAACAGAGGAAAACTAGTCTCCTCTTGGCTTATATTGAAATCCTCAAATCCTTGTTTTCTCATTTGTGACCAGTGTTTTGTTTCGCTCTCTCCTCTGCACTGCGTTTGTCACTTCTCACCAGTGCTTACGCTACACCTACATTCTACGTCATCTGCTAGAACGCCACTCTCTCTGAAGGAGAGATTGGACTTCTTTTGGACTACTGAATATCATATATTCACTGCCATTATAAAGCTTGGAAATTTTTAAATATAAATATATATATTTTTTTTAAAAGAGGCCAAATTACAGTTGATAAACTTACAATATTAGCTTGAAACAGCCTTGAAAGTTTTAAAAAGGTCTAGAAAACTTGAAGTTTGAGCATTTATATAGCATTTATATAGTTTGAGCATTTATAAGCTGTTCTTTATAGAAGAACAGCTCATCCCAGAATGCATTACTTGTGTTAAATTTCTATAAATTACATTTCAGCGAATTCCTTATCTTGTCATTTTCTACCAATTCTACTAGTATAGCCAGTTCAGCTTAAATTCACACTTAAGAATTCCATTGCCAACCACAAGGGTCAAAGTCCATCCCAAATAAAACAGTTTTCTACTCAAATGCATTATGCACGCCTCTTTTATCTTTTTTATTTTTTTATTCCGAGTCCGTCCTGACCCCAAACCTTATAAAGGTGACAAAAGGAGGAGCATGTGCTTGCTGAAAGGCTTTGGCCTTCATCAGCTCCCTTCTAATCGAATCAGACTCTTCTTCGTTCAGCTTAATGTGGGTTTTTTAATTGTGTTATGGGCAGGGTCAGGAAGACGGGCCTCTCAGAGGCAATAACAAGGATACGGAGAAGAGTGTATCGACTGTTGACATTGGGCAGAGCTGGTACGCTCTAGGCGTTGTTATGGCAATAACCACATTAAGGCACATCTGGTCCAGGATGCAGCACAGACATTAGGATGGGATGGAACTGATGAGGTAGTAGAGAACGAGTTGAATCAGGTCAAGAAAGCATCAGACAAGACAAACGTGAGCTATTGTGTGGTTTCAAGAGCATGCTAACAGACATTGACCGAGGGGGGTGTGCTAAACCTGTCAATTTACCTGCCAACGGAATATGAATGATGCTTTTTGAAGCAGTTCTTACACAGAATAAGGCACTGTTGCCACTTTTGCCCGTCTGAAGCTCTGATTGATATTCACAGCATCGTTATGATACCCGCATACTAAACGATCCTATTAGCATATGGTCCTGTATTCAAGCCAAGGTCTCCTTCTCAAGGAAAAAAAGAGTCTTGGTTGCATGAAAGGTGAAGACACCCCACTGCTGAAATAATGAATACTAGGAGCTAAGGGAATCGATGGATATTAAGGCTCTGTCTCCCTAAACCCATCTAACTGCTGGTCTGGTGACGCCTACCATGCTTATCACCTGCAGCATGATGAACGAGGCTCCTACACTGCTGGGAAATTTCCCAAAAATCCCCGGTGCAATAGATTTTGTTAAGGGTTCGCCTGAGTGCGCACAAAGTCCAATAGATCTGCACTAGACCTTGACCATTACCCTGTCTGCATGTGCAGCACTCCGATTAGGCTGGAAGATTTAATACAGGGACTGGTATTTACCAGTGATGACAGATATGAGGAAGAAGTCTTCAAAATGGGGTATTAAAGTGATTGTTCACCCAAAAATAAGAATTATGTTCATTTACTTAGCCTTGTGTTGTTTCACTGGGGTCCAAAACAACATTGGACTCCAGAAATGTTCTTTTTTGGGGGTAAACTATCCGTTTCATAGATTGAGTTTCATGAAATAGCTTGTTCTGGCATGTCCTTTTGGTCAATGTTATTCTGTTTCCTTTAGGCGGGAGCAGATGAGTATGATTGGCATGCTGGTGTGTCTCTGCATTCGTATTGTGCCATTTTTGATGCCCTGTCGGTCATTTCGAGAGCCAAGTCCCTGCGTGCCATCACAGTACCCTACGGAATCTGCTCGACATATGTCCCTTTGGCAGCTGGGTCCACAACTGTCCACCCGACTTACGCCTGCACCTCGGCAGCTGAGCCGCACTTCCCCGGGTCAGTGAGGATAGAGGTAGGAGACGAAAAAAAGAAAGAGCCAGGCCATCAATCAGTTCACAAGTCAGACAAATAGACAAAACAAAATTCATAAACGAGGCCCTTTATTGACGGCAGGTCTCATAACGTTTATCCGAAATCCATTTTGCCTGACCGTTATGTGAACATTAGGGATCATTGAGCATCACCTTAGCCATGCGTGAAGATTCATGCCAGGAGTTTCATCTGCAGTAGACGTCAAAATCAATAGCCAATGTCAGCGGCACCATGGCGTCTCGCCTCCGCCTCGGATTCTGACTTAAGTCTTTTATGTCGTGATGGGATGGGCTGTAGATGTCAGTTTGTAGCATTAAGGAACAAAAACTGCAAAAACACGCTTGCACTTCTGTTACAGAAGTGCAATTCCAGCACCGATATCATGAATCTGAATAAATGGTTTTGACAGTGTAATCCATTTAAAAAGCCGGACACCAATGACATGCTGAGAGATGTATCCACTGTGAATGAAAGCGTGGCTCAGATGTTATTTAATCACAGTTCTGGGGTCTGAATTGAGTTGGGAGGAGCAGGCGAGAATTTTGATGACAAGCATGAAAAACAGACTGTTAAAGTAAATTTGCAGATAAAGGAATTAAATGGCTCCGTTTTGAATTTTAAATTCCGCCTGCCCTTGTAAGGTGTGTTATCTACAAAGCCCTGATCAGGGCAGCGTGTGTTTGTGAGGTCTGAAGCCCCCCTGAAATGCAGCGGCCTCTAAATCCACCCTGGATTAGTGGAGGTTGGGTTAGGTCTGATTGGTAACATTTCTCAAATCCTTCCGCCTGCTCAAAAGCTCCCCAAAATGGGTGAGCTTTAGTGTCAGTTTGTTCCGTGAGAATGGAAGAAACAACCCCCTGACTCCCTCCTTTCCAAACCATGGCAGCCAAACACACTAAGAAAGATTGTACCCCATTTCCAATTGAACAGAAATGAGAATGCCTTTTAAATACCAATTCAATTCTTGATTTTAATTTGCAAACAGAATCCAGAATTCCAATTCAAATTTGAATGTAAGTACAATTACTGCAGGTGAAAACATTTTAATCATGTTTTCCTTTTTTGCACTGCATGCATAATTATTAGGTGGGTTGATATTCTGGTTTTATTTTTTTCCAAGCACATTTTCCCAGTTCCAAACCGCATCAATCTTAATAACCACATTTATGAGTGATATATAATTGTCCATGAAGGCTGGTAGTGAAAAATTCCTTATATTCAGGTGTGCATAATTATTAGGCACAATTCTTTTACAGCTAAAATGAGCTAAAAAAATAAATTTAAGTCAAAAAATTATTATATGCCCATGAGAAGGATGCAATACAAATTCAATAGTAGAATTTGCAAAGTTAAGGCATGACCTTTGGAAATGACCCTCACTTAATAAGAGTAACATGCTGAAGTGTTGTGAAATACATGAAGACTGTTTTTACAGGGTTATAGAAGGACCAGCATTGTGTGCTCTTGTACTCTTTCAAGAATTTATCTTCCAGAATCTGGCCGTAAATTTGGGGAGATTTTTATTCCACACTTCAGCATGCTATTCTTATTAAATGAAGGTCATTTTATAGGATTTTTCACCTAAGCAAAGTCTCCAGAGACTCCAGGTGGGTGGCAGTTCTGGAAAATGGTGGCGCTGGAGACTAAATGGTTCCTGATGCTTTCACACCAAATTCTTCACCTTAATTCACCTTACTTCTTAAGTCTTTTGTTAACATGTCTTTCTTTTCCACCTGTTTTTTTTTTCTGATTGTGCTGACCCAATGAGCTGTCCAATGGTTAAACCTTTATTTTGCAAATTTTAGTATTGCATTAGTATGGCATCCTTTTCATGGTCATTTAATAAGTTTTGACTTTTAAGTCAAAGTTTAATCTCATTTTATTTGTAAAACAAAACTTATAAATTATTAAATTACTTTTAACAAAATTAATAGTAGTTATTAAGATTGATGTGATTTGGAATTGGTCAAATGTGCTTGGAAAAAAAATATATATGACCAGAATATCAAAATAATGATTATGCATGCACTGTATATATATCTATATATTTGGCTTTTATAGACCAGGATGAATAAACACTTAATTTCCCAGAATGCATTACCTAACGTGTCACTAACGTGGTTCAACCAGTAGCATAAGTTGAGGCGAAATTTCCTGTTTCTTTGAACAATGCAGATGGGGCAGTATTTGAGAAACCTGTTTGGAAACAACATTATATTATACCACAAATCTTTTTGCTCTCCCTAGTGGAAAAATCACAGGTATCAGCTTTCTAAGGCTTTGTAATGATCGTGTTTTTCATTTCAGCCACAAATTTTTTCGGCAAGGCCATCTCTTTTCTTTTGTTCTTCTTTTCTTCTTGAAGGACCACCAAACACAAAGCATTTCTGCAGTAATAATCTCTGGAGCTCTATATAAATAAGGACTTCATTGTGATACGCTACAGGCGATCTCTGCAAAGGGCTTTCACTAATTGATTAAATATTCATAAATAAATACTGCTTTAGAAAAAGCCATCAGGGCAGCTCATGTTTACATTTTTTCCACAAGAGGATATGAAAGAGTGAGAAACAAGTTGTTACACAGTGGAATAACAAAGAAAAGTGTGTTGTTATTTTTCCCTGCTAATTGATACAATTTCTCCTGACAAATTAATTGGGCAGAAAATGTGTAATTGGTCCAGTGCATATCACAGAGAAGCAGGTCAGCAAGCTGGGTTTTACCCTTGGGCCTTCTCTCAGAGTCGGGCTTATCTTCCACCACGGCCAGTCAATATTTGATTTCAGCCGGGGCCTGGTCTTGGGCACTGACCTACAAAAGAGATACATTTCTTGCATCTGTCTCCTTAAGGTCCATTTTTTTATTTCCGTGCTGCAGAGTCAATTTTTGCTTCCTGTCATGAGAAAATAAATAATTCCTAGGTCATGGATGGGGGTGGCAGCTGTG
The DNA here is from genome assembly GCA_033026305.1 of Cirrhinus molitorella. Lineage (NCBI taxonomy): Eukaryota > Metazoa > Chordata > Actinopteri > Cypriniformes > Cyprinidae > Cirrhinus > Cirrhinus molitorella. The sequence continues at coordinate 20,288,783 of CM065122.1, read as the reverse complement.
GGCCAAAAGAGGGGGAGAAACCGGGCAGACAAACCTGGCTAGGCGACTCACGGCTGGAGTTGAGATGGAGTGTGTGTGTGTGTGTGTGTGTGTGTGTGTTTGAGGGTGGGAGGACAAGGCTGGTCGAATGAGTTGATATTCTGCTGCTGGAACGAATGCTAATTTAATCAATGTGCTGTAAATCCGACTAGCTGCTGACTCATTTGTGACTGCTGCCCCATGGGGACTTGAACAAAAAGCCCTGCCATTGCAGTTTGCTCCCCAGATGCATTTTAAAACGCTCCCTCTCTTTCGTTTTACACACACTCGCAAAGATACACAGACAGATTTGCACATATACATATGGGAGAGATACAGGCAAATACATGCTGAGGTCATGTACCTCCAAAACTGCTATTTGTATGTAGTGTGTGTGTGTGTGTGTGTGTGTGTGTGTGTGTGTGTGTGTGTGTTCTTGTGTAAAGTGCTGAGTTGGTGACTTGGGGAGCACTGAGGTGAGGGGTTAGAGACTTACCTCTGTCTCCTTGGACCCATATGTCAACGCTCTAGATGTCCTAACCATCAATTTCAGTGTCTTCTCACAGCAAACACACTACACACACATATATACATGTTTAATGGAGAGTGGATACAGTGACCAATTGCTTGTCTGAATTATGTAAATGTTATCATGGGTAACATGACTGCAGCGGCTGTTGAAGAATGATGCAGATCAGAGAGAAGGAAAGAAAAGTGAGGGAATACAGAATAAAGGAAAAAAAAAACACAAATTAAATCTCTTTAATATCTCAATTGTTTCTCTGAGATAGCACTAAGATTAAATAGAGGACAAATGGAGACTACTAATCTGTTGCATTTCTCTTTTAGAGTTTAAGATCTCAACAACTGCCTATTTCACAGATCAAATTGCAGTAAGATTGCTACATTAGCTTTTCCGGAATATGTCCCACATCTACTATTCACACATGCAGTGGCTTTCCATCTTTTATCATATCAATTTGTATTGTTACAATTCATGACTGTGATATTTGACAGAAATATAGTAAGATAGCATTTTTAATCACATTTGTAAATGTTCCTCATCACAGATGTACAGCTAAACAGTGTGGAGTAATTGCATCAGTTTTGTAAGATTTGTAACAAAAACCCTTCAAATTTTATGCCGTTTTAGCAGATGTCTTGCATCAGAGCATCTTGAACTCATGCATTCCTAAACCATTAATCTTCTGGCTTTTTTCACATAAACGCATAACTTTTTGGTGATATTACAACTTTAGCTGATTTGCTGGTATTTTAACATCACACATGGCCTTTTAAATAAGAATATGCTGTTGAATTTAGAGAATTGGAGAATTTAGAGAAAATGCTGTATGTGTAAAGGCACTATTATGACCTGTAAAATCTAAAATCAAAAGTCAGCCTAAATAATCTGATCCACATTTGATTTTCTATCTCAGTTTCCACTGTATCTCTAACTTGTGTCTTTTAGGAGAAATATCAAAGACAAGGTTGATATTTAAATGCAACATAATTGAGAAGTCCATTAAGTCCTTACAATTTTCCTCTGGGTTGATCAAAAGGAAAAACAAGAGGCAACGAGTTTAAGATAAAGTCTGAGGAAGAAAGGGAGTGAGATCAAGAGAGAAGGGAGACAGAGGAATGGAGAGTGGGGGGTGTTGAGGGATAATCCTGAGGGACAGGTTTTATGGCTATGTGGAAATTTATTTAGAATAAGTCTGCAGTACCCAGTGCGTGCAGACGTGGGGGGAGAACGAGGGACTTTAATTAATGAGAGCACGCTTGTCGCTGGCTTTGGAAAGGCTGCTAAATCACTGATGCAAATGGAATGAGCCTGAGAATACAGCCACGGCTGACTCTCTTTCCTCTCTCTCTCTTCTTTTGTCTGTACCTCATTCTTTATCTCCTACTTTTTCTCTCATCATTCTGTCTCTGTCTCTCTCTCTCTCTCTCTCTCTCTCTCTCTCTGCCCTCATTCCTGCACACAAATAAATGCGCGCGCACACACACACACACACACACAGGTGTAGAAGGGAAAACATGTTACAAAACTTCTGTTTACATACTTCTGTTAAAGTTTTAATAACCAAAATAAAAGTTTTGGTCCATTTTAACCAACACGTTCTCATTCCCAACTCATCACATACATACAAGGTAGCACTTTAGTGTCATTTTTTTTTAACACACATGGTACTCCTTTATCGTCACTTGAGGTGCAGGGTCCTCCATCACTTTAAGTTGTTTGCCTTAATTTAATGCTTTGCATGCATTTGTAAAAAACAAACAAAAAAAAAAATCATTTAAAATAAATGTATACTTTAATTGGAGCACCTAACACCACCCCTACCCTAAACCTACTCACAACAATATAAAACATTTATATTGTTTTTTTTTGTTTTTTTTGACAGTTTATACAGGTGAACTCTTGCCGAAAAGACCTTTTTAATTGTTAAAGCTGACACATCTCAGCCTAGCCAGTCGTCTAAAACCAGCTTTACAAGCTGGTATAAAGTGGTAGACCAACTAAAGGCAAGTTTAGGCTGGTTTACTCTTACAAAAACTAACCATGGTTTTACTAACAATAAAACCAAAAAACATGGTTACTATAAACCATGGTAACCACAAATTAACAATGGTTTTGCTACACTAACCATAGTTCACCCATGGTATTTGTAGTAAAATATTATGGGTTATACAAATGGTAATTAATATGTCAAAAGTTTTTTTTTTTTTTTTATTGTAACTTATTTAAAAAAAATTAAACTTTTATATATTCCAGATACATTATATGTAAAGTAAAACATTTCAAAAGTTTTTTTTTTTTTTTTTGATTATTAGAGCATACAGCTCATGAAAGTCAAAAATCCAGTATCTCAAAATATTAGAATATTTACATTTGAGTTTCATTAAATGACCATCCCTACAGTATAAATTCCGGGTATCTCTTGTTCTTTGAAACCACACTAATGGGGAAGACTGCTGACTTGGCAAAGGTCCAGGAGACAATCATTCACACCCTCCATAAAGAGAGTAATTCAGAGAAGGTCATTAATGAATAGTGTGGCTGTTTACAGAGTGATGTATTAAAGCATTTTAAATGCAAAGTTGCCTGGAAGGAAGAAGCTGGTAGGCAAAGGTGCACAAGCAACATGGATGACCGCAAGCTTGAGAATACTGCCAAGTAAAGCCGATTCAAACACTTGGGAGAGCTTCACAAGGAGTAGAGTGAAGCCGGAGTCCACGCATCAAGGGTCACCACACTCAGACGTCTTCAGGAAAAGGACTACCAAGCCACTTCTGAAACAGAAACAACGTCAGAAGCATCTTACCTGGGCTAAGGAGAAAAAGAACTGGACTGTTGCTCAGTGGTCCAAAGTCCTCTTTTCAGATAAAAGTAAATTTTGCATTTCATGTTGAAATCATGGTCCCAGAGTCTGAAGGAAGACATGAGAGGGACAGAATCCAAACTGCTTGAAGTCCAGTGTGAAGTTTCTGAAGTCAGTAATGATTTGGGGTGCCATGGCTAACCTAAACCCCAGGGATATTTTCAAGAGAAAGATGAGAAACGGTCGATCCAACAATATACAGATGATCTGAAGGCTCAATAGTGCCTCAGCAGTGCTATAGGCTGATCACTTCCAATACCACACATCACTATTGCTGTAATTTGTGCTAGGAGCAAGTCATTTACTGTAATATGTGCTGCAGACCAAGTATTGAGTGCATAAATGAACATACTTTAAAGAACTTGACCTTTTCTGTTTTGCAAATCCATTTTTTTGATTGATCTTAGGAAATATTCTAATATTTTGAGATACTGGATTTTTGACTTTCATGAGCTGTAAGCTCTAGTCATCAAAATTAAACCAAAAAAACTTTTGAAATATTTTACTTTACATGTAATGAATCTAGAATATATGAAAGTTTCAGATTTTGAAACAAGTTACGATTAAAAAAAAAAAAAAAAAAAAAAAAACTTTTTCACATTTTATTGCATTTTGAATTTGGACTGCAATATCTAGTTCAACCACTGGGTGTCAATCCTACATACAGCACCTTTAACTTCCACACACACGCACACACAGACACACACACAAAAAAAAAAAAGATGCAAGTTGAAAGCTGAGAAAAATGAAACCTGATTTGTGTGCTGCAGGCCCAAACAGACATTGATTCTTCTTTTGTCTTCTTTTTCAGTCGTTGGCACAGACAACACTTTATCACATTTGTCTTTCTGAAAGGTCAGGGAATGCTTTCGGGATATGTGGCATCCAAAACTGAAAACTAAAGGTACAACAGATGACTCAGATCCAGTGTTGGTGTCTTGCATAAGAGAGCTGCATCATTCTGTGAGTTACATAATGGGGTATAATGCTGTCATAAGATCGGTAACCGTTAAAACCTCTTACCCCTCTTTGACCCCAGGTACTGTAATGTCTGTGAGGATTGAGAGACGACATCTCCAGCGATGTTGTCAAAAATGAAGCCTTTAGCCATCGGCCATGTGCTACATATAACTCACAAACACCCAGACTGAGGTCAGTGCGGCCAAAATGGCCCCGTCTGTATCAGTGAAGTTGCCTGTCTGTTCACATTAGGTGGACCATGTGACTATGATAAAGTGTGACACAAAGTGTATCATCATGAAGGGAGGTGGATGGGGGACCAGGCCAATTTTTGTTGCCTAGTTCTAAGGGGGGTCGTAAATACAAGAATGATGTCATGTCTGCCATTGCCTCATCTGCCCCATTACCCCTCCCTCTAACCCTGTCTCACCCAATCATCCTTTCCAACTGAACCACTTTTAGTCCCGACCCACTGACAGCATAAACTGCGTCAATGACAAACAATCTTAAAACGGGATCTTTTAAAGTCCATCAGCGCCATATGATAGCATGTTAAAAATGCTCCACATTTTGACAGACGATTCCAAAAGGCTCAAACCCAATAATCAATGACTTTCATACACCGTGAAACATCAATCAATCCTTCTATCCTCCTCTGAATAATAGTCTGAATTGTGAAGGAAGAGAGTGAATTTAGGTCCCTCAGCAGAATCCTTTAGAAAATTCATTTTGTGGAATTAAATACACCAACACATTGTGCTGAAATATCTTCCCTCCCAAGGTTGTAACCATGGGAATCGAAGATCAGACAAGAGAAAGAAGCGGACTGAAAGGATCTGCTCACGTTTACCCTGGCCTGTCTGTCAATCAAAGAGACAGATGAAAACATGAGTCCCTCAGTTGGCATATGTACACTTTTCAAGACCACAAAAGAGTCACCTTGCATCTCTTCACATTTTTCTCTTGTAGTGGCCTAGAGGAACATTTTATTCCTCAGAAGCTGCTCTTTCATAGCTCAGGGGGTATATTGCAAGTATCTCATCTTTATCTGAGACTGTTAAAAATCCTTTTTTTTTTTCTTAGATTTTTGTTTTGAAATTCCTTAGAAACCATACATAGACTTAAATTAAAGTCTTTCATTAGAGTACCACCAACGCATTTCTGTGTGATCTGGGTCCAATACAGTTAGGGAAAGTTGAAAAACTCTATATCGGTTTCTTCCCCAACTTCAAAATCATCCTACATCACTGCAGAAGTACCAACCCAGTGTTTACAAAGTGAACATACAAAGAATATCAAACGCCCTTTACAAAAAAAGGTAAAACAGCGATGTAGGACGATTTTGATGTTGAAGACGAAAACGAGATGGGAGTTTTTCGACATACCATATAACTGTATTGACTCAGATTACACAGACTACACATGTGCATCACAGAAACGAGACAAGACGACCGCTTGAGGTTAAAAAGTATATAAATTGTCAATTTGTTTAGAAAATAATAGATTGTTTTGCTAGATAAGACCCTCAGCTGGGATTTAGAGCCCTTTGAAGCTGGATTTAAACTGCATTTTGGAAGTTCAAACTTGGGGGCACAATAGAAGTCCATTATATAGAAAGAAATTATAAAATGTTAAAATGTTATTTCTTCTGTGAGATACAAAGTAACATATTTTATTGTCCATACAATGAAAAACAGTAGAATTTTAGGACTCCATGGATAAAAACAGTTAAAACATGTCTTGAAATATCTTGTTTTGTTCTCCATAAAATAAAAAAAGTCATTCAGGTTTTGACTGACATGAGAGTGAAATAATGATTACAGGATGTTCAGCTATCCCCCTAGAATTCTAAAATGAAACTCTATTCCCATCTCATAAAATTTTAGTCCTGTAAGAATTGGATGTGAGAAATGTGTTGTATGAGATATGGATGACTTGATTGTAGTCTTTTGTATTTCTGTAAGTTTAAACACATTTTGAGAGACACATTTGAAACGACTGTGGTCTTTTTCTTTCCTTCTGCACTTCATATAATCTTATTGCTGTCTAGAAACCATTGAAATATTAGAGAGATCCAATTTGTGATGTTCCTTTTCTGTGGGGAGGGCTACTTTACTCTCACATCCCTACATCTCTTTTCCAAGTTTTCATCTGCCGTTTTTAGCGATTACTCGTGTTAGAATGTGTGTCTCTATTTGATATCACTCGTTTGCCTCTTTTCATCTATCTGCTCTGAAAATAGCAGCAAATGGATGAGACATGGGAATTCGATACAGTGAGAATTATGTCAGATATGTGCCAGACGAAAAACAGCCTCAGATTCCACAGGCTGCATCAGCTGCCGAAAAATGCAATCCGAGCACGTCAGGATTTGCTCATAGAGTGTCTGTCGAATGGGATCATCTTCAGTAGAATAGACAGATGGAATACAGCTTTGAGACATTTTACTATTGTAACTCAGTGTTTATTTTGGAGGTTTGATCAAATTTGGCTACACTTCCAATTATAATTGTCTTGAATAGTGAATAGCTCTAGATCTTATAGAATGTACTGGGCTGATCAGTTTAAAACAGACCTATTCTATTCTATTCTATTCTATTCTATTCTATCTGCAATCTCTTTTCATGCCCTCCATGTGTTTGCACTATCGATTAGCCAGTTCAAATGTTTACCTGGCTCATCCTGTCAGCTGTGACATGTGATCCAATAATGTGCCAATTAATCCCATGTTTTCTCTCCGTCTACCCCCAAACTCAGGGTCACCCTTCTCCTTCACGCTGCCCGTTTTAATTGCTGTAAACACACTCAAACGCATTGCAACCTGTAAGTCGTGACCTTGGGTTCCCGTAAGCCGATCGGTCGGCGTGAGGCGATCAGCGGCGTGACGCCATCCCGATGGTGGCACGATGAGGGCCGTATTACATTAGCATTGATTAATTGACTGGATATGGCCACAGAGGTGTGAGCGTGCATTGGCAATGCTGAGAAAGGGATGGGGGGGGAATGTATGTCAGTGTGACACAGGCGGTAAGAGGATTATGGGATGGCAGCCGAAGCATGGAGTGGAGAGGAAGATTGAAAGTGTGCTGTGCATGAGTCAGTGAGAGTTGTACAACATCTCTCCCCATGCAGCGGTCTATTTACATGGCACTGAGGGAGTGTGTGTGTGTGTGTGTGTGTGTGTGTGTGTGTGTGTGTGCACTAATGAGTGTGTGTATGCAGAAGGAGAGGGATGGTAAAATGCTGAATTAAAGAAAAAGGTCATTTACTCGCCCTTTGTCGCTCCAAACCTGCATGATTTTCTTTCTTTTGTAAAAATAAAAAAGTGTGGTTTTGGACCCCACTGACTTACATAGAGAGAAACATTTCAGAAACTGTCCTTAAAAAAATCTCCTTTTGTGTTCCACAGAAGAAAGAAACATCATCTTAGTCAACCTGAAATTGAGCTTAATCCAGCTCAGACCAGCAAACCAGACTAGTTTAAGTGGCCTTTTTCAACTAGGATAAGAACAGTTTAACAAAACATGAGTTTATAGTCGATGCGGCTTTGCTGCACTGATCAGTATCATACAGATTTTTGTGGATTTGCTCTCTTTTGTTATTTATCTATCTGCTGCTTCTTTAAAGATTAAATCCCAGCAACCCCTGGGAGTTTGGACCCTGGCACAGGCTCATTGAGATGCTGGTTGAGGGGGCTTGGCAGAACAGCAAGGTCAGCAGATCTGTCGTGCCGCAGTGGCTCGGAGGACTTAGCCCATTCCCACCGCTGGCCAGTAATCCGCCCCAGCACCCGCCACATCCAACCAAACTCATCCGCAGCAGTGTCAAACTATTCCAACACATTCAGCAAGTGAGAAATGCGATGCATTCAGTTTTAATGCATTAAGTTCCTTTTTTAAAGAAAGAAAACAAAATAATCTATCGCAAGGATGTTTTATTGATATACTCCCTTGGTCTTCTGAATAACATGCCTATCGGCTGTGTATTTTAGTAGGTAATGTTTGCTGAGCTTCGATGATAATTTAATTAGATAAAAAAAAAAAAAACGTGAATAACTTTACTTCCCATCTGTGATTTCCTTTTCTGAAAGAGCTCTTCTTTCACCATCATTTATTGATATTCTTGCAAGGTTCTAACTTTCCAACAAGACTTTTTAGATATTGCACAGAACAGATTTAAAAAGTAAGGTCAGCTGAGGTAAATGTGTTAACTCTAGAATGTATGCCCCGAAAAAAAAAAACAGGATAATATAGGAATTCATAATTTTATTCATAATTTTTTTTTTTTTTGTCACGTACACATCCTTAAAAAGGGATCGTTCACCCAAAAATGAAAATTCAGTCATTAATTACTTACCCTCATGTGGTTGCAAACTTGCAAGACCTTCGTTCATCTTCACCACAACTTCAACTTTAGTTTTCTTTGCGCACAAAAAGTATTCTTGTAGCTTTATAACATTACTGTTGAACCACTGATGTCACATGGACTATTTTAATGATGTCTTTACTGCCTTTCCAGGCCTTAAACATGTCAGTTGTGTTGCTGTCTAAGCAGAAAGCTCTTGGATTTCATCAAAAATAGCTTCATTTGTGTTCCAAAGATGAACGAAGGTCTTGTGGGTTTGGGACATGAGGTTAAGTAATTAATTGACAGAATTTTCATTTTTGTGTGAACTATACCTTTAAGTTGTTCCAAACCTGTATGAATTTCTACCGCTGAACACAAATGAAGATATTTTGGAGAATGTTGGTTAACAGTTTCTTCCACACTATGGAAGTCAATTAAGGACCAGCAACTGTCCTCATTCTTCAAATATCAATTTCATGTTAAACAGGAGGAGACAAAATGGCACAAAAAAGTCACACATTGACATTGCTGAAGATCACATGCAATTTGACCCTCTTTGTACATTGTGGGGTTAACTTTTATTAAATTAATTTAATGGAATTAAACATACTTAATCTAATTAGTTAATGCATATCTTTGACAGCCCTATTTTAAAGTCAAATCTAACTCAATGAAACACACACTGATGTATGTAGACAAGCAGCCAAAATGAAAACAAAAAACATCCAGCATATAAGCTTTCTAGCTTTCCACATGATTTTCTCTATTGTCTTTTTTCCCCATATATTACTTTTCTATTCAGTTCCGCCTCCCTAAATAAACAGAATCTGTATGTGGGCGCAAGGTTGTCTGCCATGTGTGGCATGGTGGTCTCTGCTGAAAACCTCATTCTGTTTCAGAGTTGTTTTGGGATTTTATATATATATATATATATATATATATATAAGGAAAGAGGGCAGAGAACCATTTCTCTGGTCCACTTTGCCTTGTCTGGAAGACTTGAAGAAATAAATAAAAATAATAGTTGACTTCTCATGTGGAAAGTTTTAGCACATACTTGTGAACCTTCTAACACTGATGCTAGTCTTCTGCGATTGAGTTCATATGTGGTGTCTTTACACTGAGGTAAGACCTGACTGAGACAGATCTTAAAATGGGCGAATGCTGAGTCACGCTGACAGACTCTGGCAGCCATGATCTCCTCATTGATTATCTGTACAGCATGCTGTGGCAGGAGGCCAGCAAGACCAGCAAACAGAAGGGCACAGGAAGGAAGAGAGAGCGTGTTATCTCATCTACAGGAAGCGGCCTGGCTGTCCGTGAAGACGCCAATATCAATCGGGTTTACCCACCACTCATATCTCGTAAAATGCAAATGACGTTCCTCCGAGCCGTGAACCTTAATTAGAGCAGAATTACGCAAATCAAATATTGTTTTATATATTACGCCGTGAAATTGGGTTTAATTATGTCATCAATGCTGAAGCTCGCTATGCATTGTCCTCATATGCATATAAATGATTGGGAATATTGGTTTGACCGCTGTCCACTCCCTTTGCGAGCTGGCAGAAGTCTCTGTTGTTTGAAGAGGTCTCTGATCTTACTCAGCTCCTCAGAATACGGGATAATCCGGTGTTGTCTGCAAGCTCCCAGTCTGCGTCTTTAGTAGATATGTTGCATCTTTTAAATGCAGGCAAGCTGCAGCTTTACACTTCGGTTCAAAACACATGGTGGGGGGTCGATTAAACACAAACGCATACACGCTGCGTGCTGAATTGTTTTTTTTTTTCTCTGGACGATCCTAGTTTGTGCTCTCCTTTACCCCAGGCGAGTAGAGCCCATGTGATTGGATATCCTTAATCATGCTGCCTCTAAATTGGTTTTGGAGAAAGATAGCTTCTAAGTATGCAGTGGCCCCACTGGGTTGCATAGATATGCAGCATTGGCGTACCCATCTATTTTTTTAATGATTGTTATTTTTATGAGATTTTCCGCCTTAAATTATACAGGTGAACCAACAGGAAGTGAAATGAACAGGAAATGATTCAAACATCAGACCATGTGTGCTGCCCACCTCGGTACAGCTCCAGTTTTCTCAAATTAAACTGGAAAAATATGGTAATATTAGGACATAAATGTAAGCATGTAGCTAACATATAGCTCAATGCATTATCTAAAAATTCACAATACATTTTAAAACTAAAAACTACAGCCTTGCATTTGTATTCCTCGCCCAGTTTTGACTAAAGTTGAAACAGAAATTACTGTTCCATAGCGCAAGGGGTTGCAGGCAATATTAGCTCAAACAATGATTTGGAACACATTGACGCATAATATATAGGACGAATGTTATGCAAATTAGAATGCAGCACTTTTGTCAGCCTCCCACAGTGATGCTCATTGATTTAAACTGTTGCAATTGACCTTTTGCTATCCCTCCTTGGTTGCTGTTACTTGACCATACAAGCCTCACAGAGTGTTCTGTAACTGAACGGATATCATTCCTATGTCGAGTGGAATAAAGTGTGAAATTATGATACATTTTTAATCTTCTTTTCTTTAAAGAAATTGCTGAATTACATTGTAATGTGAACACAATCTTTGCAGACTGCAGGAAATGCTTATCACACTTAAATGAAGGAAAAAAGCCTCATTGAAAGTGACTACAAGTGATAACATTAACACTGAGCAGACACTGTTCTTCATTTTTTCTACACTGCATTCATTGTGAACTCATTAGTTCGGTTACCTCTATTATGACCTGAATCATAATTTCAGTAAATCAATTTAAAGGGAAAGTTCATATTGTATAAGGAAGTTAGGCTATATTTTGAAAAAAATATTGAAGCCTGCAATTGCAGTTATTTGCATTATTATCTTTTTTTACATGGGTTGTGCATTGGTACGGTTCCTCAGCACGGTTTAATGTAATGCTTTGGGGAAAAGGGAAAGGATGTGACGTGTGGCCAAGTATGGTGACCCATACTTGGAATTTGTGCTCTGCATTTAACCCATCCAAGCACACACACAGTAGTGAACACACACCCGGAGCAGTAGACAGCTATACTGCTATCGCTGTGGCACCCAGGGAGCAGTTGGGGGTCCTGTGCCTTGCTCAAGGGTCTCACCTCAGTCGTGGTACTACATCTTGAAAGTATGTCCAAAGTGAGAAGTTTCACCAGAAAATGTCATCTGAACAAATAAGTAACGTCTGCCATTTTTGTTCTGACCACCTGATGACTAAATCTAACAAAGTTAGCTTAGATCACATCAAACAGTGCAAATTAGTATTACTGTTGTACTTTGTTCTCAAATTAATGTTAACAACATTAACTTTGTGTGACTGTGTTAGTGTTACCTGTATATTTACATTTCTGTATAGTCTAATCTAATTCACACCATTTGAATTTCATCCAAAGAAATTGTTCTTGAACCTCAAAAAGCAAATAAATATTCCCAGAGCTGGGTAGATTACTTACAAATTGTAATCAGTTACAGATTCCAGATTCCATGACAAAAATTGTAGTCAGTAATGTAATAAGTTACATTACATATTTAGGTAATCTAATCAGATTACTTTTGGATTACTTTTAGATTACTTTTAACTTAATTTGTTTATCATATTGATTTAAATAGGATTATTTTGTAGCATAATGATGTAAAAAATGCAAAGAGTTAGAATATATGTTCCATTCTTTGTCATTTACAACATGAAGTGCATTAAACACTAAATTAAATCAAGGTTTCCAAAACAAGGGTTTGTAAAGGAACTACAGGGGGTTTGTGAGTTGAAAGCTAACAATTAATGAACAATGAAAAGCTAAAAAAAATTTTTTTGAAAGCTACAAAAACGAAATTAAAATAAATCATTTTAAAACAAAGTCCCTTTCAAAGATAATCTGTACACTTGGCGGCCATATTTGCAATGCCTCTGGGCAGCTCATACACGACCAAGTCTTAATGAATGGGTGAATCCTGAAATCTCAAAACCTGCTTGCTGAACTCACAATTAAAATGACATATGTCAAATCAGCAACCAAAAACCGAAATTAATTGCCCCATGAATGTAGTTTCTTATGCTCAAATAGCAATTAAAAAGCTTATTTTTCAGGGGTCTCAGGAGTAAAAAAAAATCAGGGGTAGTTATAGTGAATACAGGTGCATCTCAATAAATTAGAATGTCATGGAAAAGTTGTGAGCCAAAATCCTCACAATTTGAGTTGAATTACTGAAATAAATGAACTTTTCCACAACATTCTAATGTATTGAGATGCACCTGTATATTTAGCATATAAGGTTTAGATGACAAACTGTTTTGGAATGCCTGCATTACATGCAAATAAGAAATAATGTGAATGTGTTTTTTATTGAGTTGGGAAGACAAAAGCCTTCCAAAGATATAATAATACATGGTTAAAAAACCTGTTAAAAATGCAATGTTAATGCAATGTTAATCTTAAACCTGAAAAGATTTTTGTAAACCCTCAGTGGTCAAATGCTGTGTCACCACCTGTGGTGTGCATGTCCACAAAACTGGACTTTCTAAATGTATATAATTGGTAGGCAGTTTTAGAAATGAAAATTGAAAAGATAAAGAGAAAGTTAGGGGGAATCAATGAATTATGAATTGATATTTTTTGCTATTGTGTGAATAATATGTAATCATGTAATCCATGAAAAAGTAACTGTACTCTGATTAAGAGTACTTTAAAATGTAACTTACTCTGATTACAAGTACTTCATTTTTGAAATCTGATTACATAATCCAGATTACATGTAATCAGATACCACCCAGCCTCTGAATATTCCTTACATTGACTTAAAGTGGTCATCAGATGCCCATTTTCCACAAGTTGACACATTCTTTAGGGTCTTAATGAAAAGTCTATAGCATATAGAAATATATAAGGTAAAAAACACCCTTTTTATCTTGTCAAAGTCAGCTCTGTTCACAGCAACCTGTTTTGTTGCATTTTCCTTTAAATGCTTATGAGCTCTGCTCACCCCACCCCTCTCTTCCATGTAGTGATGAGCCGTACTCTTTACTTTAGCCACATTTAGCCACGGAACTTGCTAACTAGCACATTATGAAGAAAGGTGAATTTGCAAAAATTTATAAAATAACCTTATACGCACTTCTTTTGTAGGTAAAGCTGGATGACGAATGATTCGTGCGGACATAGACGCATTTAAATAGGTTGACGCATTCCCTTCAAGTCAAGTCAAGTCAAGTCAGCTTTATTTATATAGCGCTTTTTAAATACAAATTGTGTCAAAGCAACTTCACAGTATCAAATGGGAAAGTAATATATCAATAATTCAAAAAGAAACTTTAAACAATTTTAATTTGAGGAAATTAATCAATAGTTCCAAATTAATAAATTGTTTGTTCCCAATTTAGTTTTCCCCAATTTAGTTGTTGTTCAAAAACAAATGTAATCCATTGCGTCTTCAGTGGCTCAGATGTTGGAAGTAAATGACAACTGCTAGGTTCATTATTACATCCAACAACAGAACACCTCATTTGATTAGGAGCCATCTATACCTGTCTATACCTGCATCGGATTCGCCACAGTGACGGACTGTTGACAACTCGCTCAGGGCGGGTCTAAAGTAAAACGCCAGTGTCAGTCAACTATTGTGGGAGTGGCCATGGTCTGTGTGACATCACACAGCCAAAAAGCTGAGAATGGCTTCATTTGAGAAAGGGGATATTATTTATAGAGATCAAAAAAAAAAAAAAAAATTGGTGGATTTTTTATCATTATAGGGTGGATGTGTACACACACTGCCAACACAAATTTATGTTCAAAGAACATGTAAAAGTGAATTCTGCATCCGATGACCCCTTTAATGTTCTTTGTTCTAAAATGACAGGTTTATTTTATTAGCTGCTGTAAGAAGAGGCTACAAATGATCCACCATCCGTAGCATCTACACACCCCTCTTTTATGTATACAGACGTGGCGTAATGACGTAGAGACGAAGGGCGGCAAACACTGAAACTGACTTGAACTACTCAAATTAGAAAACATTCCAAGCTTATGTTAAGAATCGGGCTAAGGTAATATAGGTATATATATATATATATATATATATATATATATAGTTGACAAAATTATTAGCCCCCCTGTGAAATTTAAAAATTTTTTTAGAATATTTCCCAAGTGATAGAGCTAGTTTTCACATTATTTCCTATTATTTTTTTCTTCTAGAGAAAGTCTGATTTCCTATAGCTGCTTGAATAAAAGAATTAAAAAATAAATGCATAAAAAACTGCTAAGGTCAGTATTATTAGCCTCCTTAAGAAAATATTAGTTTGATTAGCTATAGAACAAACCACTGTTGTCCAATGACTTGCCAAATTAACCTATTTTGCCTGATTAACCTAATTAACCTAGTTAAGCCTTTAAATTGCTCTTTAAGCTGAGGATTAGTATCTTGCGAAACAGCTAGTAAAATAAAATGCACTGTCATCATGGCAAAGACAAAATAAATTAGTTTGGACTTGAGAGAAAGAATTGTTAATGCTCATAAAGATGGAGAAGGATACACACGTTTATCAAAGCGTTTTCAAGTATCAAGAACTGCAGTGAGATGCATTATCAAGAAGTTCAAAGTGTTGATGAGACAAAACTAGAGCTTTTTGGCCATAGAGATGTTGCCTATGTTTAGAGAAAGAAGGGAGAGCCATTCAACCCCAAGAACATCGTTCCCACAATGAAACATGGTGGTGGGAGTATAATGCTGTGGGGATGTTTCAGTGTGTTTGGAACTGGGAATCTCGTCAGGGTTGAAGGAAACATGATAAAGGAAGACTATAAGAAGATTTTGAAAGACAGCCTCAGAGAGTCTGCAAGAAAACTTGGTTTGGGTCGACATTTTGTCTTCCAGCATGATAACGACCCAAAGCATACCTCACTTCTGGTGAAGAAATACCTCCAAATGAGCAAAGTGAGTGTACTTGACTGGCCTGCACCCAGACTTGAATCCAATAGAAAATCTGTGGGGCACACTAAAGTCCAGAGTTTATGCCAGAAGATCAACAAATCTGAAGGAGCTTGAGAGATTTGCTAAGGAAGAATGGGCTGTCATTCCAGCAAATACAGCAAATGACTAAAGGCTGTTATCAAGCAAAAGGGATACACTATTGACTATTAACATCAGAGGGCTAATAATTTTGACCAGTAGACTTTTTAAAATTCTTGGTTATACATTTATTTCTATTTGTATTACAAACCCTAAAAGCTTCCTGAATAAAGTATTATGTTTAAAAATGCTGTGTTGATAAAATCGTCTTTCTGTTAAACAGCACTTGGGAGTTATTTGAAAAATAATTAAATATTTTATAAAGGACTAATAATTTTGTCTTCAACTGTATATTTTTTAGCAAAAGTTACAGAATGCAGCTTCAAGGGCAAGAAGATAGTGAGAACATTTTCAAACTATATTTGTGTTCCACAGAAGAAAGACATACAGGTTTGAAAAGAGGATTAGTAAAATTTTCAATTTTCATCTGTTACCTTAAGCTAGTAAAATTATTTTGACTTGTAGCAAATGTAGGTGTCCGTTATACATGTTTTTTTTTTTTTTTTGAGAACGAAAGATGAATCGTAGTTTAATTCACAGCATGGACTGCTAAAGATGAAAAAAATAAAAAATAGCACATGTATCCTCCCTGGGTTTCTTTTATCACTATTTCAAGAGCCTCTGCAATACAGTAATATTTTTCAATAATTTCTGTAAAACTCAGTTTAATTCAAATACACTTCCATAGTCTTACGTTATATAAGAAGTCTCATATTTTCACAGCTAACAATTTGCTCTGTGATGGAGAGCCATTTTTATTAGCGCTTTGCTGGTGAACTGGATGTATTCTAGGGGGTGGGTGAAAGCTTCAAGGGGGAGCCATTTTAGGTTGGTAACATGATTTTGCGTGACCCCTGGGGGCATGAGGAAATGGTTTCCGTTTGGGAGCAAGCACGTGGCAAACTACTCATGGACAGCCTCAGGCTCTAAGTCTTTATGTAGCATTCATCAAATCCGTGAGCCCGGTGACACCATGCATCATAACAAATAAAGCAACTACAATACACCACAACAGATATATGAGGGAAGAGAGAAACTGAGTGTAGAAAAGAGTGAAAAAAACGAGAACTAGAAATAGAGATTTAAAGATGAGCGATGGCAGTGATGAAGAGAAAGAGCGAGGATAGGCATTGTGTTTTCAGTCATTTATTTCTTTAAACAGTTTAATTTAGCAAAAATCAGACAAAGCGAGAGAGATTGCAAGAGAGAAACGGAATGAGAACAATGGATTGGAGGCCTGTAGTCATATGTTTTCTCACACTGTTCCTTCCTCTCAACGCTGTGTGTAAACTGCAGCGTGTGTGATTCAACTTACTAAACTCTGCCCTTCAGCTCCTTCTGAATATTGATGATTTTCAAGTTTTTCCACCATCAGTGAAGCTGATTCATTGCTTCCAGCATCCTAACCAAACAGAAATAATCTTTGATCTGCACATTTTGAACAACATGTCCCAACATGGATTTTCCTCGCTGTTATTGGTAAACTAAAAGCAGTCTTGTTGCTGCAATTGCTGTTTTGGAACAGTCCACCCGAACATAGAAAATTCAGTTTTGTTTATTCCACTGTGTGCAAGAGGAGTCAAACATCCATGAACAAAAGAAACAAAAAGCGTGCAACGTTGATTATAATGCACTGTAGACCGTTTAGTTGATTGTAATGGGAGCATCATTGATTGTAATCAAGGAGGTTTGTAATACCTGGAGAAAGCTATCTGTTAGCATTTACCTTGGTCTTAATGGCAGCCGCTCAGCGAGTGTAAGATCCCCAGGAAATGTATTAATTTTTTAACTTCCAATTTATTTTATCACAGCTACTTTTGAAGTTCTGTCAATGGAAAAATATTCTTTTTGTAGCCAGATGGTGTAGTTACGAAAGTTAGCTAATGCTAAACCAAACAACCCCTTAAAGGCACAATCAGCCCCACCCTGTTTCATACTACAGTGATGTTAATAAATCTTTAATACATTAGCTCATTCATGAACGTGATTTCTGCCCGAATAACGTCAAATTGCATCAGCTGTGGGTATGAAGACAACTCCCATGATTCCACTGTCAATTACTGTGTCATTAAACTACACCCTTGTTTCTTTGTTTGTTTTAAATATACACCTTCTAGTGGCGAAAATTCTCTTTTTTGCACATAATCCATGTTTTGTTGTATTTATCTGTTCATTTTAAATTGTTCTTCAATGCATTCTGTTCTGAGTTTGACAAAACACCACACTGGTGTTTTTCTTGTCAATCAATAAAAACAAGCACCTTGTCATTGATATTCTTTTAGCATGGTTTTGTCATTCAGGCTGTTCTGGGCTCATTGAGACTGAAGTCTGTTTAGCGTTGTGTATTTGGACCTTATGGGCCACACTGCGCTCGAGTCAGTGAGACGGAGAGGTATTAAGCGGCACGCTATGGGAATTGGTGCTGCAGGGACTGTGCTGGGGTCAGCGTGAAGCAGATTTTAAGTGATGTGATGTGGGAATTGCTGATCCGCACGGGCCACATTAGCGTCTGCCCCTGGGGCTTCAGTGCTATGCTCAAGGTCAAGACACAGGACTGAGCTGAGAGCTTTCAAACGTACAACAGAAAACTCTTCCTCTCACATCGCTGTTTTCTCTTGATACTCTCTCAGCATCTCTTTCACTCTCAGTCCTCTTCATACTGTCCTTCCAATGTTTCCCATTCAAAATGCTCTCCTTCTGTCCTATCACATTTATTTCTTTTCCTTGACTCTTACAGTATTTGAAACTAACTTGTTACAAGTTACAATCTTCTTACAAGTTTTTCTGTCCTAAGGGAAATGCAATTGGAGTGAAGATGTAAAAAAGAAATCATACTTGAGATGTAAGTGTGTGTATGCGTGCCAAATTGAAGTGTTGTATGGTGGTTCTCTCTGTGATATTGAAAGAGCTGAACACACACCTTGATTCTTTAGCACCGTAACCTTGCTGTGCATCTGTTGTGTAATCAAATCAAGGCTCTGTCTCATCCTACACTGAGACGAAAGCAGTGAGCTGTGCTCTCAAATTCTGAAAGAGACGAGAAAAGAAGAGAGCAGAGCATAATGGAGGCTGGAAAGGCAAGAAAGCAGTTTTTGAAAGGGCTGAGCCAATGTTAGGGAATAATTAACTAAAAGTATTGACATTTTTCAGTAGCATGATGGTAGTTCAGCTTTTCCAATGACTAACTTTTCCCAATAAGTGTTTCACAAGCAAACGCTACAAAGTCACATTGTGTTGTAAAGTTGGGCGAGCTGAGTGAATAATCAATCCTCTCTTTAATATTGAAATGTATGATTCATTGTAGTGTTGAATTGCAGTGAATCAGACTAGTGAATCAGTGTGTCTCTATAGCTTAATAAAGAATAGTGCTTTGGATAAAAGTGTCTGTAAGATGCATCAATGTAAATGAACTAGTTTATTCTAAACAGTCTTCTAAACTCTCTTTTATAGGTAGGTTCTTTGATTTAGGGAAATACTTATCTAATTGCTTTTATTCATATTTATTCATATGCTTTCATATTTGTCACATAAATTAATGTGTATTCTAATTGAATTTAGTGAGCATTTATACATTTTGACACGTTATTCATTGAAAATGTTTTATGCTAGAAAAAAATCTTGAGATTTAATTATAAAATAATTGAATAAGATATTTATCTTTTTGCGAAGATCTTCAGCTTCAGTGAAGTTAGCTACCTTTTGCTATTAGCTTAAAAGGGAACCCTGGGTATTAAGACTTGTATGGCTTAATATAACGTAAATTATGTCTCTTACTTAATATGTAGCAGAAAACTAAAGACGTATGTTATTTAAAAAATCCATATTGTTTTATACATACATTTTGGGTGCCATTATTTTGATGACTCGAAAAGGTTGCACTCGGTGTGCTTGCCGCTGCCTGTTTTTACCACAACACAACTTGGAATACACAACTTGGAAAATAAAACACTGATGCCACATTGTGTGGCTTTTGGTTGTAAATTTCAGTCGAAGGGCAACAAGTGAAGCAATGCAAGTTATCGTTGCTTTTCCTAGTAATAAGAAGAGGAGAAAAGAATTGGAAGATGCCTGGATGAATAAAACTTCCTAAAGACCTGCGTTTTTTCTCTCCACTTTAGCCCTGATGCCTTTGAGGCTTTTAGTAGACCACAGCTACTGAAAAAGCTTACAAATGGTAGAGACAAGAAACGCTAGATGCCATCCTGGCAGGATGTAAACATGCCGGTGCAAGTCATGATGCTGTGGCCACTGAAGGAGTTTCTCTGTGTGGATTTCACTTGATATTCGGGTATGTTTAGATGCCTTGTGGGGAAAAATTGAAGGTACAGCATTTGGTTTAAGCCTACACTTAGACCAAGCTGTGGTCATTGTATCAGTATTTTATTTTTTGAGTGTATTCGGAGTTGTTGCAGTAAAATAGTAACAGGTACCGGTAGTAGCTCACAGAGTGTAACCATTTCATGTCATAATGGTGACGTGAAAATATACAAATAAAATAATGTGGATTTTTTTTAAATAACGTAAATCTTTCATGGATTTTCCACTACATATTTCAGTAAGAGACATTAATTACAGTATATTAGGTCAAACAAGAGTAGCTTCACATGATAGAGCAAACTTTTCAGTCCTGCTTCCCAGATTTATCTCCTGAGGAAAAGGTCCCAGTAATCCTGCATTTTTAGAAAAGATCAGAAAGTATAATTGTAAAATTGAGCTATAAGAGCAGGTTTGCATGACAGGACGGAGCAGTAAAAGTGAAGGAGCAGCTCTTGTCTGATGTTGCTGGACAGATGTTTCAGCATGTTCTGCGCTCTCAAATTCTCTCCAGTTCAAAAGGGAGCACACTCAGTGCAAGCTACCCCTTTTCAGATGTCAGTTATCTTCCCCTTCATCTTGTTTTCGCTCTCCTCTTCTGTCTTTTACAACCAAGTAGCACCATCTTGCCTTCAACATACCTCTCTTATTTCCCTCTCTCTCTCACTTTCTATACCTACTGTACGTAGCCTGGGAAGCTCAGATCGCTGTATCTCTTTTTACACCAACCTGTCAGCTCTCACCGTTGCCGTGGCGACGCACCATTGTCATGGCAACCCAGACGGGCTGAGGGGGGGTGGGGGGAGGCAGAGCAGGACGAACGCAAAGAAATATGAAAGAGAGAGACAGGCAGAGAGTGGAGAAAGTCGGCAGTCTTTTCTCATTAAACGATAAAGAAGGCACACGGCTTCTAATCAACGTTCCACTGCCAGTTTATCAGCACAAAATATCAGGCCGCCATCTCCTCTGAGTAAATAGCAAAGGGACAGTCCATTTGCTTGCATAATGGCCACCATTATTAATAGTGATGCCGGTATTAACTCGCACGCTTGTGCCTTGGTTTTCTTGCTTGAGAAGTGAGAACCGAAGCACATAGGGAGACAGCGAGGAACAGCACTCATCAGGTCTGGTTAGGAATCTTTTATTTTCCATTCCCCCGTATCCTGTTGAAGACAGAGGTGGCTGGGGTTTCAATCGGCCCTTAACAAGTGAGACGGGATGCAGGTCAGTGGTTCTGTATAAATACGTTTAACCCCATTACCGGCCGGTGTGAACGTGAATACAGGGATACTGATTCAGCAACCAGACCCATGTCCCCAGGGAAACCCTTCACACACACACACGCACAGGAACGCACATCACCTTACCTCCGTGCCCGAATAAAGTGTGAGCCAGGCATGGAAAATCAATGTCAGATCAATTTTCCTTATTTCCCACAGCTGGAACAGCACGCATGGCTCAGCAAACTCGTTCTCTCGCTCTTTTTCTCCCTCTATCTCTCTTTAAAGTGGGCACTGTATGTTGAAATAGTGCCCTAATAGAAATGCATTAAAAAAACTTCCGAGCCGTGTACTGAATGTGTGGGGGAGAAATAAAAACAGATAAGCTATTACAAAGATTGATGGCTACACTGAAGGAACGAGTCTATTCGCTGTCTGGATCGTGTGAAGTTATGCACAATGCTTCCTCGCTGAGATGCTTCCCAACAAGGTCCTTCATCACAAAAAAAAAAAAACCTTCGCTTGCTTATTTTCGAAAGACCTCTGTGTGACATTGGCTCAGGTTGTGTTGAAGACCCTTAGGTTCTTCTCTGAAGTCCATTTGAAAAAGCACAACGTTAATTGAATCCATGTGTCTAACGAGGTCGAGACCATCTCCCTTTGATATGGTAACAAAGTCGGCTTGAAGGACAGCAGAGCACATGGGTTCAGCTCATTTTGTTACGATTGAGCAATCAAGAGACTTGAAATATCCTCTTTGGTTTCAATTGAAATCCCATGTATTGAAATATGTATTAAAGCCTGATGTATATGGTCTTAGTGTACATTTCAATGAACCTACATCTGAGCAGATGGGCCGTTTTAAATCCTAAAACAATCATTTAAAATATCTACTACTACTACTACTAGAAACCCTATAGAGCAGTCACATCCCTGCTAAAAAAAAAAACAATAGACACCATCACAAAATTTTTAATGGTTTATTTGGTTATAATGGGAACTGTAATGGACCCTGTGGGTTTCTACTGGTAATTGGTCGCCTTCTATTGGTGTTTTTTTTAAACCACTAAAAACACAAAATACACTACAGAAAACCATTTTTTAATGGTGCTAATGGTTAAAAAATTGATGGTTTGTAATGTTATATGTAGTGAAAACCATTAGAATTTTTGTGATGGTTTCGGTTTTTTTTTTTTTTTTTTTTTTTTTTTTTAGCAGGGATGGAACAGTTTCTGAAAAGCTTTAGACCAAAGTCTCTATTTGATCTTCATTAAGAAGCATTGTTATCTGGAATGAACAGCTGAGTACCAGGTACTGATATCAAATCAAAACAAAACCGGCAACAAATAAACAGCCTTGGGCAATGGATTTGGTTTGTCAATAAATTCAATAATTTAATGTCAGTATATTTTAAATATAGGGTTCGGCAAATTGATTTAGATGAGACTGTACTGACTGCAGTGGAATAGATGTGCCTTTTAAAGAGGTAAAAAAAAAAAAATGTTTTTTGCTCTAATGGTGTTCTCATCGATTTACTAAAATATGATATTTCATACTTGATGAGCTGCAGAGCTAATTAATGTAAAGCCATCCAATGAGTGCAAATTATTTTAAATTCAGAGGTAAACATCTCTGAATTTGACTAGTAGGTAAATTAATGAATTATGCAGTCTTACTAAATTATAAAGATTTAAACATATTTAATAAATCTCACAACTTTTTAATGTAAATTGATAAAAAAAAGAAAAGAAAAAACAACAGATTTTTTCCTGAAATTAATCGAGGAATGCGATTAATCGCAATACTAAAGTCGTAATTTTTTTGAAAAACTTGAAAAAATCTTCACAGAAACCCTTTATAATAAATGTCATATAGGCTAGCTACCTATGCCCTTCTGCAAGAAAATATAGCCTTAATGCTTAAAGAATTGGTTCACTCCAGAATTAAACATTCTTTGTCTTTCTTTCTTCACTTGAAAAGAAATTAAGGAATTTGAGGACAACATTCCAGCATTTTTCTCCATACGGTGGACTTCAATGGGATCAACAGGTGGAAAGTCCAAACTGAAGTTTTAATGCAGCTTCAAAGGGCTCTACACAATCCCAGCCGAGAAATAAGGGTCTTTCCTAGTGATAAGATCATCATTTTCTTAAAAAAAAAAATGTATATATATACTTTATTTATAACTTTATAATTTATATACTTTTCAACCACAAATGCTTGTCTTGCACTAGCTCGACTCACATTACATAGTCATGTTAGAAAGGGTCACGTGTGACCATATGTCCTCTTTTCCCCGGACATGTCCTCTTTCTGGACTTAAAAAAATGCTTCCAGCCGGGATTCGGCTTTTGCTTCCTACAGTCGCCAATTGTGTGCGTTTTTGTTTTAAAGCCTTGTGCGGGACTGTTTTCTTAATCCCGCTCCCGCAAACATTTTAATATTGAATACCATTTTCACACATCACAGAGTCACTATCAATATGCAGAGTATTTAAATCCCTTTGGATGCAGCTCGTGTTGGATGTAGGGTTGCCAAATCCACATTTTTTTTTCATGGAATTGGGCTGATTTTAAACTGTTGAGGCAAGTTGATTTTCTCCTGTGGGTTAAAAGTTTGAAATATTGCATACATTCCATATGAGTGAAATGCTTGTATTGAAACATTTTGCATTCTACCTGTGATAAAATTGTGGTAGATATTAGTTTTGTGAAGGATGGCCACTGTAGTAGGAAGCTTTTTAGCTTGTGTTTATGACATATTTTGATACCAAAACTAGGACCCCAATAACCCTACCCCCCACCCCTACGTCCTCTTTAAAAAAAAAAAAAAACTAAAATATGGTCACTCTAACAGTACTAATCCAGTGTTTACAAAGCAAACATGCCCTTTACAAAAAAACATAAATCACCCCGTACAAAAAAAAGATAAAACAATGATTGCGAACAATTTTAAGGTTGGAAAAGAAAATGAGATGGATGTTTTCATATTACACTACTTTTTGAACCATAGTAAACCAACGAACGTGACTTTTCCTACGTGATTACATAATGCACAAAGTCATGGACGCAGAGCTAGTGCAAGCATTTGTGGTTAAAAAGTATACACTTTTTTTTTAGAAAATGACCAACCTTTTTGCTAGACCAGACCCATATTCCTTGGCTGGAATCACGTAGAGCTCTTTGAAGCTGCACTGAAACTGCAATTTGGACCTTCCCAGAATGTTTTCCTTAAAAACCTTAATTTCTTTTCGACTGAAGAAAGAAAAACATGAACATCTTGGATGAGATGAGGTGAGTAAATTATCAGGAAATGTTAATCCAGGAGTGAACTAATTAATATCAGTATTAATTATATTTAATATTTTTCTCAGGATTGTTTGATGAACAGCAAGTTAATAATATTTGAAAAATAACTTTTTTGTAACATAACATTTATTCCTTTTCAATTAATTTAATGTGTCCTTACTGAATTCAAGTATTATTTTCTTAAATACCCCAAACTTTTGAACGCTAGTGTCGTGAATTTTTAATAATGTTATTTTATTGCCTCACATTTTAGTATCAGTACACCATGCATACTATTTTTAATGCCTGATTTTCCAACACAACTTAGAGCCCGCGTCGTGTGCGGTCACGTCTTCTAGCTTACATAGTCGGGGTGGAAAAATGACAGCTTGAAGTATGCTGAATCGGATTTGTTTGAATCCTCCTTGGTCCTCGGCTGCTGATTTTGTTTCCTTTTATGGGCGGAGAATGTCGGAGGCCTCGGCGTGTCGGGGAATGAGAGAAGGGCATGGTTTGTTTGGACTACAAGAGAGGATGAAAGGCTTCAGAGGTCAAGTGGTGTGTTCACACCAGAACTCCACTGCAGCGACTTATGATAATCTGCAGAGCGTGAAAAAAGGAGGGAGAGAGGGAGGAATGGGGTGCTGGGGTAGAATAGATGGGGAGAAAAACACATAGAGAGCGAGGGAGAGAGATCCCTGGCAGGGTTCATTTTGTGGGGGCTGCTGTTGCGAGCTCACTTCTGCCGATGTGCTTTGCCTTTTAATGTGGCTGTCTTGAAAGAAGACAAACTCCCTGTTTGCTACCCAGCTTTGTAGGGAGGTAATTATGTTTGTATGCACAAAGGAAACGCTATAATGCTAAAATACACCATACCCATTCAAAAGCGCCAATTTATCCCTTGTGCACCCCCTCCCCCACCCACCCACATTCGCAAACACTTTCACATGCCGTCTTTCATTCTCTTCATAACTCTGACGTGCCAACAGTCTGCCATGCTGTTCGCCACCAAATGATTTGGCCACTTTGTGCCCACTTAAGGTTTTTCTCTTTTTCACTGTTCCCTCATTTTTCTCCTCTGATGAAACACAACGAGTACTTTCCGGTCATTCCAACCAGCCGGTTAATTACAATAAATTAAGCACTCTGATTTAATTAACCTTTTTAGAATTGGTTTGCTGGCATTGCGGTGGGTGGGTTCTTACATCCTGTTGACATTGTACGCAACAGCGAAGGACATCATTCAGTTTTGCGTGAGGGCGACTACAGGTCCACATGATAATAGCCTAGCTGTGAGGACAGGAGGAGATATTCCTGGCCAATCCTGTAAAAAAATAAAAATTAAACATGTCTTGCACCAATGAACCTCGCTCACAGTTGTTTTGAACAGAAGGGTCTGGTTCGCAATGCAGCAATGAGCTGCTATTGATTATATATAATGTATTTTACAGCAATAAACAGCTTCCAGTGATATGAAAATACTGTAGCTTTTTGAAAATGTACCATGGTTTAGAGTAACATAGCACAGGCAATATGAGTCTGGATCCACTGAGCAGAATCCATAGGTTTATAAAAGCATTTACAAGCCTAATGGGATTAGTTCAGTGTTATTTTAATATTATTTATACACGATTATAGTATTTAAAGTGAAAGTTAATCCAAAAATTTAAATTCTGTCATCATTTTGTTCAAGTTGTTCCAAACCTGTATGAACTTCTTTCTTCTGTTAACACAGAAGAAGATATTTTGAAGATAGTGGGTAACCAAGCAGCTGATGGTAGCCATTCACTTATACAGTTTGGGGAAAAAAATATTATGGAACTTAATGGCTACCGTCAGCTTTTTTGGGTGAATTATCCCATTTAATAATATTTTAAATTACGTTTTATTTTATTTTCAGATTTTTTTTTTTTTTTTTCATTTTAGTTTAGTTTAAGTTCTATTAATTTTGTCATTAAAGTCTCCATAAAATCAAATAGTTTTTTTTTTTTTTTGGCTTTTAGTATTAGCCTTAAGGTTATCCATGCTAGAGTGATTGAAAACAATGACAAATCACATTTACAGGACATAAGCATTTAAACCTTACAGTCTTTAACTTCCGCCAGCATGGATTTTGATGACATCACCCTGCACTTCAACTTCTCATCAAACTTTCTGTCCAATCAAATGCTCTCTAGAATCCGAAGCATCCCGTCCCTACACTATAAATAGACATTGAAGCTGCGGCTGAAATCGGTCACTTGTTCACAGAATTAGTATTTTCTGTACAGTGAATGGCACATAGGGTAAGACATAGGGAACGATTCAGAAAGTTAAAATATGCTTTCCATTAGGGCGAAATAAATCTGAAAGCGATATGGAAGACATTGTGGCTGTCATATGCTGTCAAATACGGCTTTACTGAGCTCAACAGCTCTGGCCCAAACTGTGATATATACAAAACACTATTGGCTATTTAAAAAAGGGTGCTGTTTGATATGTCCTGCCCTGTCTTCCTGTTTCAGTTGAATTTACTCAGAATAATGCTGCATGATTCAAAGCACTTCAGTGGACCTTTTATTTTCATTTTAGTCTGTTTCAGTAATGTGCTTTACATATAATTTTTAATTTCTAGGTTAGTATTTAAACTTCTATATTTTATTTACACTTCGTTTCACTGACCAAAAAAATATATAATTCTGCCATTTATTCATCCTTATGTCATTTTAAAACCATATGTATGCAACTCTTTCCAAAATAATTTGTAATTTTTTTTTTTATTATTTAATTTTGAGTGCAGTGTCCCTTTAAGATGTTCAGCCTGAGCTGCGTTTTCTAGATTTTGGTCATTAAGCTTGTGCATAATTTTCTGTTCACCGACATTCAGCCACTTGTAATCTTCTAACAGGACATAAATGATGAGGTATGTCTCTGTGGCTTTCACGTGCACATGGACCGTATATTAAATTACTGATGTGAACCTGTCTGCTCCTGTTACACAAACATACCATTTTGCTACTTGACTGTGACACAATTTGCATCAACTGCCACACTAAACAGATGAAGTCTGTTGTGAGAGCTTAATGAATAAGGCTGTTCTGTCTCATCTCTGCCTCCCCCTCTGATATCAATCTACAGCAATAATATCTTCTCATTTACTGAGAAGGATGGCTGCGGGACCCCTCATCTGTCGGACGGTGGGGGCGATGCGTCTTCCTCCCCCCACGTGCCCGTGCGTGGATGATCTATTCTAATCGCATCAATTGCACATTACTTCACATCCCATGATGCATCACTCCTCTTTAGCCAATCCATTACATATTTATCGCATGCATGCTTTATGGAAACCACCTCCATACCAGCCACACACTTTGAAATCCAACCATAGGAGGCTGACATGTGGCATTGCTGGTTCGGTTTGGGATTCAAAACCTAAAAAGCACAACCTGTATGTCCACGCCGTGAGCGGAGGGGTCTAAAGAGGGCTATTGATCGGTGGCCGAGTGACGGATGGCAAAATAAAAGCTTGACAAGCTCAACCCAACACCCCCCAGCACCACCTGATCTTCAATCAGCCGAACCACGCGCCGCAGGACGCCACCAGCTACAGGCGCACGAGCTGCAGGTTTTATTACCCCCCTAAGAACAGTCGCAGGTCTAATTGGCAAACTGCGTTCCAATATGCATATATCACGGCAATGAATACTTAAGCAGGGTTGTATTTAAGAGACGTCGTGCGCCCAGAGCTCCCCTCTCTGAGCCGAGACATCAGCATTGCAGATTTATGCCGGGCCACTGTGAGGGAAAACATAAACACACGAGGCATTTGATGAAATTTGTCCATTAATGTAGCTCAGCGAGGGGGGTGGGGGCCCCTGAGGTTCATCATCAGAAAGCATCTACAGTGATCTCCCGGCTGCTTGTTGTTGCCGTGGAGTGTGTGTTGGCATGGCGACAGCAGCGTGGTACATGCGCCCCTCCTGCGGCTAACAATAGCCTCGCCACAGTCTAATCATGACTCAGCCGCTAGGCACGAAATTAAAGAAAAAAACACAAATTAGGTACATGAGGAAGAGGGAAAGAAGGGGAAGGGGCCGATCGCATGTAATTCAGACGATGGCGAGAATAACAGCGCGCAAAAAAAGCCATTATGTTTGTTATTGTTGATTCAGGCTGCATGTTATCAGATGGGGGAACAGTGCCAATTATAAATGCTTCTGTGTAGTCTCTCCATATCTCTCGCTTGACCACTCTCTCTATCTGCCTCTCTCGATGCAGATGCTTTTCTTTGGCCAAATCAAATTACAGAGAGGGTTAGTTATTTGATAAACACACAAAAACAAGGAAGCACACTCATGCGTTCTTTCCCACATGCTCTTCCTCACTTTATGTTAGTGGACATTTTCATGTTGACTTGCCAGTTCAGTCTAGTTTATTTTAACCCTTATGTGCTGTTGAGATTGACTTTACTTGTATAGTGACAATAATGGCATAATAAACTTTATTTTCTTGTATAAATCAATACTACATGTTTTGTTGAACTAATCAAAACCTAGACAAATGGTATAGAATATTTTTTTCAAGTGTTCATATATGGATCATATATTATGGTCCCTTTGTGAGAGACCCATTTTCTAAAATAAAAAGGCAATCATATGTTTTACTGTATAAAAAAGACATATATTAAAGTGTAAAAACATAATTTTTGGTATTGTAAAGACAAAATATTGTCTTTACAATTGATTTTTTTGGTATTGTAAAGATTAAATATTTAATAATTGTTTTAAAATTTAAAAGTGTCATTTGTAAAGCAAATTGCTGAAGTAATTACTAAAAATGCTTTATTATGCTAAGTTTAAATGTATCTGAGACAGTGTTGGTGGTAACGCATTTAAAGTAAAGCGAGTTACGTAATCAGATACTTTTTCATTTACAAGAAAATATCCGAGTTAAATATCCATTTTTTTTTCTTATTTATTGATTGAAAGCTCTCATGTTGAGAGAAATCGGGAGTAAGATGTCACTTTAGTTCTAGAATAAATGTGAACATGCATTACCTTACTCACAAAACAAACAAAAAAAAACTGATTAATTCCTCAAAATGAACAAAAACAGTGAAATGAAACTCAGAATATGATGCAAACTTACAATATTTAAATATGTTAAATAATACAAATATCCTTTATGTATTTAATCCCATTTTATTAACCAGTGCCTTTTGCTGCTGACCTTCAATGATTCAATTCAACCATAATAATAAGCAAAAATGACTCAAGATTGACTAACAGTTGTTGTTCTTTTTTCTTTTTTCTTTTTATTGCTGAAGAGTGTTGAACTTTCTTCTTCTGCTTTGTACTGTACAGATTTGAATTAATTTTTTTCTTCAGCCAAAAATGTAACTTAATTAAAACAAACAAGCAAGCCGAGCCAGATTTGAAAAGTAACGCAACAGTAACGTAATGCATTGCTTACCATAAAAAGTAACATAATTAGTTACTTTTTTCAGGGAGTGACGTAATATTGTTATGCGTTTCTTTTAAAAATAACTTTTCCCAACACTGATCTGAGATATTTTCACAAAATAAAATAATCAGAATTAATCTCGTTATTGTTGTCCAGTCTTTAAAAAGCAGAATTGATTTTTTTTATTATTATTCAATTTAAAATAAAATAAAAAGTTATTTACATTATTTACGTCATGTGCATGAGTCTTAGGTGGCGTCTTGCCAAAAATGTCATAACTCATAAAATGCTGTAGGTGCCAATGGACTTCCAGAGTCTTTTAAAGCTCATCTCTATGCTGAAATATTGGTGGATAGGGTCTTGGTGTCCACGAGTATGAGGCTACGATTCTTAAGGATGTCTTCAACTTGTTTCGCCCAGGTCTTTTTTGGCGCATAGTGGTGTACCTTCTATGTTGGTGGTCATTGGCCGTGACACTCGTGCTTTATGTCAAACAGAGTAGACAGTCAAGTACTATAAAAACATATTAGTTTATATAGATATGATTACATTTATTTATTTATTTAATTTATATTATATTATTTTATTATTTAAAATATTAATTTTAAAATATCAAGATGACAGGGTGGACCAGTACACGATGGGGTGGACACATAAAGCAAAACACACAAACCATGACAAAATATGACAATGAGACATTTATTCAACTTAATATATATTAAAAAAATATAATAAAAATAAGTAATATAATTACATTTCAAATTACATTGATATCCCCTCCCCCATTAATTTTTGTTTTTCGCAATATTAACTACAAATGAGTGTGACTAGCTAAATAGTCAGTCTGGTTGTTGAAGAGAATTTGGTATATTTAAACTTACATATATTGAAAATACTGTACTCTAATCATTTCTGGCATATTTTATGGCGACAGGGTGGACATGTCAAGCAAGTAAGCAGACTCATATGAAAATTTGTCCATTTAAAAGTCACCAACTTACTCACCTCAGGCGTTGAAATTCCTGCCACTGAAGAGACAAAATATCTGTTGTCATGATGTCACTAAAGAGGATGGCCTTTTCTTAAAGGGGCGGATTCCCCAATATATCAAGGTGGACAACCATTCAAAGGACATGGACAAACTCTTCTTTTTTATTAAATAAAAATATTGTTTTTAATACCAAATGATCAATACACTCAAATTGAGTAATCTCTTATTTAACCAAAGGAAAACTAAATTTAAAAATGTTATGATTTGACTATATTCTACTCACATTCAATTTTAATGAGCAGTGCATGGGACATAGCAAAATAACATGCATCCTCCTACACAAAACTTGAAAGAAAAGAAAAAAAAAAAAAAAAGTAGGTAAACGTTCAAAGGTCAATCTAGTAAATGTAGGAAATGAGGTGTCTGTGGCCTTAATTTCATTAGTGTACACGTTAACTTTGACAGTTTAAAAAGTATAGACTTTTCAGAAATGTTATCCACCAGAGTATTGATGTTTCTGTTTCTGTTTGTCAGTTTTCCACCGAGGATGTGCAATCAATATTAAAGGGATAGTTCACCCAGAAATTAAAACTCTGTCATCATTCCAAACCTGTATGACTTTCTTCCTTGGAACATAACAGAAGATATTTTAAGAAATGTGTGTGTGTGTGTGTGTGTGTGTGTGTGTGTGTGTGTGTGTGTGTGTGTTTTCCCCCCCACCACACAATGGAAGGCAATGGTCACCAAAACAAGTTACCAGCATTCTTCAAAATATCTTCTGTTGTGTTATACAGAAGAAAGGAAGTGATAAAGGTTTGGGACAACATAATGGTGTGAATTTTAGGGTAAACTATCCTTGTTGTAGTTGAAATTTTGTGTAATAATTTCTCATATGATTAAGAAAAGCCATAAAGTGTCAACCTGATACTTTGGTGTTATGTTTTTTGAGCTGTTAAAATGGCCGTTGGGTCTCTCAGACCCAACAGACCATGAGGGTTAACAGCACGAAAGGTAAATGCTTGCGTAAATGCTTCTCGTTCAGACACAACCTGCTCAACGTGAGCAGATGCACTAAACTCACTCTCAACGCCACAAACACAATATTCTGCAATCACGCCGAGCAGAGCAGCTCGCCTTTGCCTGCTCGCGCAGAGTTCGCTCCACATTAACTTCCTCAGGTTTCATGTTAATGAGGGATCCTGTTCCCGTTTAATAGCTGGCTGTGCTCAAGCCTGCACTGAAAATCAATTTCCAGTCATTTCCACAGAGCATGTCTTCTGCAGTCTCTTCAGGAGTAACAGAGGCCCTACCGACAGAGAAAAATCCATTACGGAGAGAGAGGGAGAGGAGGAGATACGTCCAGACAGAGAAAACAAGGCAAAAAGGAATCATCGATGAGCGAAAAGATGCCATGGATGAGAGGATAGATAAAGGGAGAGAAAGAAGGGAGCAAAAGAAATGCCAAAATGTTGAACATTTATCAACAAGCAAGCGTAAGAAAGACGATGGTGTACGGAGAAGGAAGGAACAGAGAAAAGAACAATCAATCGTGGATCTGCCAGACGAATGGGACATTTGGAGATGTTGAAGGCACATATAGGATGCTCAGATTGATGGAAGGAGGAAAAGAATGAAATTCTCTGGGGAGACAAGAACACAATGAGGAGAGAGAGTCCTGCACCTAATGACACATAATAGGCCCGTAACACTTAACAGCAAACAGTTCCATTCCACAATGCGGCCACATAGCAGAGGGCATTAAATATTCATTTCCACCTCTTGAGATGCCGGTAAGCTGCGTCATCAGTTTGACAGTTGATCATTATAACAGCCTCAGCGGCAGGACACTGGAGAGACAGCAGCCATGAGGAGCACGCTTTCACATTAGGATCTGGACGCCGGCCTTTGCTTAACTGCAATTGTGTCCAGCAGGCAAATATTTTGCAGCCATTGAACTGTAAAACAACCCCAAACAGAGTAAAGCTAGTAGCTGTGCAAAACCGACATTACATTCAAAGAGGAAATGCTTACGAGTGTTGTAGTCGGATCAGTTTTCCATGTAACACATATGCAAAATCACTCTCAAAAATTCTGGGAACTAAGGCACATTTGAAATAATTGATGACCGTATGCAAATATTTTTCATAAAGGGCTGGATATAGAGGGAAGTGATCTCATTAAATTAAAATTAAAGTGCAAATGTGGAAGATGAGGAGTGACTCTAAAATTAGCACAGGATTTTCTGTCCAGTGCTTTATCTGTGCAATGAATGAACCTTTGTCGCCGCAAGAGAGCTTGTAATAGAGCAAACTAGAATTGAGGAAAGCAATATTAACAGTAGACTAGGTTATGCTCATCATAGTCATGGTCTCACATGCCTCTCATTTTGGCTCTAATTAGTTTAAATGGCTCTATTATGATTTATCAAATGCCCATTATTAACATCCTGTCAATAGCGTAACATTGGCTTACAAGGTATCACCCAGTGTAGTTAAAAATACATTTTTGTAGTACCCTATTTAGTAGAAGTTTAGTACGCATTTACTTACAGTGAAATGAATAAATAAAGAATCTGCAAAATGTTATTCATTTGACCAAAATAAGAGGGATCATACAAAATGCATGTTATTTTTTATTTAGTTCTGATCCGAATAAGAAATTTCACATAAAAGATGTTTATAGTCCACAAGAGAAAATATCTTTGATTCTTAATACTTTGTTGTTACCTGAATACAGTGTTTGTTTTTTTGTTTAGTGATAGTTGTTCATGAGTCCCTTGTTTGTCCTGACCTGTTAAACTGTCCGCTGTTCTTTTAGCATTTTTGTGTACTTGAACCCTTTCCAACAATGATTGTAATATTTTCACACTGAGAGAAACAGGGACTCATGCTGCAACTATTACAGAAGGTTCAAATGCTCACTGATGCTCCAGAAGGAAAACGATGCCAGGGGTGAAAACATTTGAGCAGAATGTGTACATTTTTCTTATTTTGTCTAAATATCATATTTTTTTCATTTAAGATACCTGTATGTTTCCCAGAAGACAAAATAAGTAAAATTACCCTTCATATTCAAAAAGTTTTCACCCCCAGCTCTTAATGCATTGCGTTTCCTTCTGAAGCATCTCAAAATCATACAGTCATTATTGGAAAGGGTTTAAACACACAAAAGTGCTGAAAAACCAAAGAATTTGTGGGACATGAAGGATTTTTCTGAAGAACAGTGGGTAGTTTAACTGTTCAGGACAAACAAGGGACTCATAAAAAACTATCACTAAAAAAAAACAAAAACAAAAAAAAACTGTGGATCATTCTGGTAACAACACAGTATTAAGAATCAAGCGTGTGTAAAATTTTGAACAGGGTCATGTTTATAAATTCACTTTTTACACGTGTGGACTATATGCAAGCATCTTTTATGTCTTATTCTTATATTCTTATATCTTATTCAGGTCAGTACTAAATAAAAAATAGCTTGCATTGTTATTGTTATAATGATTGGTATTATTGATGTATGATCTCTCTTATATTGGTAAAATAATTGACATTTTCCAGATTCTGCAGGGGATATGTAAACTTTTGACCTCAACAGTTTACTGTGTAATTACCATTTCTAAACATACAATTTGGCACAGTATGCCAAATATATTTTTATTGTTTACACATAATGACCTCAGGTTTTTTTTTGTTTTGTTTTTTTTTGGTGGGTTTCATCTATTTACCTTCAAAATAAATATTATTTTCCAAAATTGTAATAGATTCAATAGATTAAATAATTAAATAATAGCACTTTTCATCTGTTTATTCTATGGAGAAAGAAAAGTTACCCTGTGCACAGTGTATACTGCATAGTACTGCAAAATAAATAAATAGCACAAAAAATTTAGTTTTTTTTTTTTCTAAGTAAACCCTAAGTTATTAGCATATACAGTAAGAGTACTTCAGCTGCCTCAGTAATAAACTCAAAGTGAGTGTGCCGATGCACTTCCTGGCTCACAGCAGGAATTCGAGTAGCAGGGCTAATGCATGTGTGTGTACGTCCTGCCGTTTTTGAGACTACAGCTCAGAGCCCCCGTTACACAACAGGCTCACTAGGCTATTCACACTTGTGTTGCAGAGCTGGAGTCTGCACGCCATCGACCCCGCTGTGTCCTAGCTTAACCGCTACTCAGGGAGAGCTAGTCTGTCAGCGTCTCACTAACACTGGTGCTATCGAATCTGTTTGATATCAGGCACTAAATATGGAAATGATGATATCTGAATCTTAAAAATATGTTCACATTTTCAGTGACCTTGTATATTTCAAGTTACTGTGTGATTCTCATTATCTCAAGGTGATTTTTGTGTCAAAGTGAAGTCTTAATAATGTCAGATGGAAACTGGTTATTAATTAAGAAACACTTGGTCTAAATGTGTGTGTGTGTGTGTGTGTGTGTGTGTGTGTGTATATATATATATATATATATATATATATATATAGCACAATGCAGCATTTTCCTCCTGCAAAACACTAGGATCCACCTTAGTTCCTAAAATCCTGCATTCTAATACCAGAACTGCTAATGAAATGTCACAATAGCCTCTTTGACCTTTCCATGTTCAGTAACACTAGACATTAGAGCAAACATGCCCTTTAGTGCTGCAGTGAAACTACCATTCCTGGTTTAACATTGAGATATTGATGGAGGAACCCCGGAATTATTTAACTAGGGCTCCATCCAAAATCACATATTCTTTGAATAAGTACTTCTTTTGAATATGCAATTATTTCATGACCGATATAAAGTATGTTCTATATAATATGAATGTGTGTAGTATGAATTTAATCTGGATGACTTACCTTCCAGCGTCACTTCACTGGTTTAGAGGGTTTGCACTTAGGTCACAATTTGGTTACCTGGATGCATAGCCATATCGGCAGGGATGTACTGGCCATCGGGAGTACCGAGACATTCCTGGTGGGCCAGTCTAGTAGTGGGCCGATCGCCAAAGTGAGGGAGACCTCCCAAATTAGCTGTGTGGCGCTACGCAATGCATCCGCCAGCCGCGCACAGATTTACTATTACTTATTTCAAAAACCATATAGCCATGGTTTTATGTCTTGTGACCACAATCTTACTAATATGACTACTCAAACTTTTAATTCTATAGCAAGAACGTATTACTCTTTAGATGTTTCTAATTAATTTTAATTGAATTAAAATGTTGATTCAGTAAGAGCCTGATTATGGTAAAGTGTCTTAAATAAATTAGGTGTTTACTATTTACAAATGTTTAAGTTCTTAAAGGGATAGTTCACCCAAAAATGAAAACTCATCATTTACTCAACATCATGTCATTCCAATTAATTTTTTTGTGGAACATTTGAGAAATTATTATTATTTATTCTTTCGTCCAATAAAAATCAAAGGTAAACAAAATGGTTTGGTAACATTCTACAAAATATCTTTTGGTGTTCCACAGAAGAAAGGAAGTCATACAGGTTTGGAACGACATGAGGGCGAGGGAATTATGACAGAATGTATTAGCAATACATTTCCTGCATTCTAGCTAAAAATCAGTACTTTACTGTCAAGTGCATTTACAAAAATGCATTATTAAGTTTGCAATTGCTGTGAATTCAATAATATCTATCATTGTTTATTTATTTACTCCAACTGAAAGCCAGCAAAACATTCATGGGCTGGATGGGCTGGATTTGTCTAGTGCTGAATTTTAACCCCAGTCCAGCCCTGCATATCAGTGTTACTCAGATGTAAACAACAGCATGGATTGCATGGTTAATGTATTACTGAATACGTTGTTCTGCTAATTTATGACAATAATTGATCATTTTCAGCAGCAATAATCACCAAAATAAGCAAGTTCGTTTGGTTCAGCAGCATTGTTTACGTGCCGTGCTGCCAATATGGCTGATTGATGACGCATCATGACTCTATCGGCCACATAAATGTGCTGTTTTGTGTCTTCATAAAATGGATAGAAATCCACTCTCCAATAATGGAGTTTACGAAAGCAACAAAAGCATTTTCTTCATCATCAGCTAGGTTAATTTCAATATAAAAAAAACGCAATAGGAGAGAGCGTAACATAATTTCTCACTACTTTTAATAAAAATGTACTTCCAGTTTCATTTACCTCAGTTTGCGCATCAGCTTGCTGGTAAGATACTCAGCATAAATGCTCTCGTATGTGACTGTAACAAGTCTAGCCTATTAACACGTTTATTTTATTATTATTATTATTATTATTTTACATTTTGGGAGGAGTAAAATTTATATATGTGCTTTTAACAACAAGATGCATTTACACTTGTCCAATTTTGTTGTCCACCTCCTTAAAGGGATAGTTCACCAAAAAATTTAAATTCTGTCATAAATTACTCACCTTCATATCATTCCAAACCCATAAGACCTTTGTTCATCACAAAATTAAGATACAAAG
Organism: Cirrhinus molitorella; assembly: GCA_033026305.1. NCBI lineage: Eukaryota > Metazoa > Chordata > Actinopteri > Cypriniformes > Cyprinidae > Cirrhinus > Cirrhinus molitorella. The sequence continues at coordinate 20,251,286 of CM065122.1, read as the reverse complement.
GGCACAAATTAAGATAGTTTTGATTAAATCCGAGATGCTCTCAATAATAGCGGGAGATGGAGAAGAATTGTTAAATAAAGTAATTATTTTTGTTTCCTTTGTGCACAATGAGTATTCTCGTAGCTTTGTAAACTTAAGGTTGAATCACTGATGTCACATGGACTATTTTACTAATGTCCTTACTAGGTTTCTGGGTCTGGGAACATTTCAGTTACACTGCTGTTTATGGAGGGTCAGAAAGCTCTTGGGTTTCATCAGAAATATCATACTTTGTGTTCCGAAGATGAACAAAGGTTTTACGGGTTTGAAACAACATGAGGGTGAGAAATTAATGAAATAATTTTCATCTTTGGGTGAACTATCCCTTTAAGTGGTTTTGAGTGATTAAATTTAAATCTGTCTCAAAAGCGCTTCGGAGGGCATTTACATATGGTGTTTTATGATCGGATAGTGCATGACTAGCCCCAAGATGTCTATTAGATCTTTACTTCAGAATCTGGATGCAAACAGTAGTTCATCTGAGAACTTTTGCCTACTGTTTTAATTCAGACGCACTACTCTTTTCACATACTGTTTCCTGCCTACCATACTGTAAGGAAGTATGTGGTTTCAGATGCAGCGTAGGACAATTTCATCCCACCTTTCCATATTACAGGAATAGTATGAAGCTGAATGTACTATCAGGAGCATCTCATTCTCTCTTTTCCAAAGGGAGTACGCTGTTCCTGGAAGTCCCTATTCAGTGAGGGCAGACAGAGTCAGCGACATGTCCATCATAACGCATCAGCCTCGAGTCCTGGTATCCCAGCATCCCCTGTGCTCTCATTCACTCTCTCACTGTCTGCCAGCGAGCTACACTTCACTGCGTGCTCAAACACTGTGTTTTTTCCCTTGAAACTCACCATTTTATATCTGTACTTATACAGCCGGCGTGTGAATATTATGTGGCTGTAAAAAGCAGCTGAAATGCGGCATGACATTATTTACACTAATAAAATGCTGCAACGCGTCTGATTAAACTCGTAGATCAGGTTCGGTTCTCTCTATTCATACTGGTTTTCCACTCTCTTTGCACTCGTTAATTAGCATATTAGCGAAGCTCCGACAATAAAGGCTCGTTCTCCGCAACAACAGCCGTTTAGCGACAGGGCTCTTGTTCCATTACAAAAGAATAATAGATTCACAAGGACACATTTCCTCCAACATACTCAAGATTCATGCCCCAGGAATGTATCTGCACGTGAGAAACCCAGACAACAGACATCTGGTGCCATAGACATCCCAAGGCGTACCTTATCAGCCGTATGCAAACGGTAAAGCACTGCTAAATCCCTCTTCGGCTGTTGAGAATCTAGTTTGTGACTTGCTCCAAAAATTTCTGCATATCGTTTTTTATATTCTGTCATTAAATTCCTGACAAATACACACTGTTATGCAAAGCATCGGTTGTTATATTTAGTTTGTTAGATACTGGTATGCTAGTGTCCCTACCAAGCTTCTTCCCTATAGCTTCACCAGCAAGTCCCCTAGTATGTTTTTTGTTTGTTTGTTTGTTTTGTTTTTTTTATCAAATGTAAATTAATGTTCCAGTCACATTTCTTGCTTACTTACACTATCAGAAAAAGGGGAAAAATATATATTTTATATTTTTACAATTACAATGTAAGCAATATGTGTAATCAATACTCAAGGCAGTAACGATGTGCACAATATATTTTATTTATGTTCAGCTACTCTTTTTAGTAGTTAACTTTTAACAATTTCAAAAAAAATGTTCATGTCGTCAGTCATTAAAGCTCGGTAAATATTGTCACAGACACTGAGATTTACTTTAAATCTCACCAAGCTGATTACTCACATTACAGATCATGTTTTATGTAATGTTAAGTCTTATTTTGACATAACAAAGTGGTTATAACTGTGTGTGAGTTGTTTACTTTGTTAAATTAGTCTTCCTATTAACAGCATTATATTGTTCATTCAGACTGATTCATGAACATGGAACACGCACAAACACACTTTGGGGGGTCTTCTCAAACTTAATGGGCTCAGGGAAGGCAAGAGAGACACGGACTAGTGACATAGTATATAGTGATATATACAGTACAGTTATATTTCATTGCTTTATAAAGCAATGTACCAACTATATAACAACCCCAAAAGAGTATTGAGGGTTACACTATGGATTTTATTCTTGCTTTCATCCTCACTATCTACATTCTTACATTTGCATGTTCTCCTTCATCCATAAACATATGTAGGGGAGAGTGGGGTAAGTTGAGCCAGTGGGTAAGTTGACCCACCCCTTGTATCTTGGCTACTGTACACTTTTACTGTCATGTGACCCTGTATTTTGGAATCACACATAAATTCTGCCAGACTGTGAAATGGAGAAACACATGGAAGGAGTGGAAGGCACCTGTTTACTTTAAAAATAGTTTTTGGCTTGTCAAAGTAAAATTTTTGCGTAACAGATGTAATGGCTGTTACATCATAGCTAATTTATCCAGGTCTAAAAATATTTATGATGCATATAGGTGATTTAGCAACATATAAAACCATGCAAATCATTTAGCTAAATATTAGCCTGAATTGGTAAGCTAGCTAGTGTTTTTCCAAAATGCCAGCTATGGGGCAAAGTGAGCCAAATGCTGTGGGGTAAGTTGAGCCAACATTTTAACTTACACCCCACCATAAAGCACTGAAGTTAAGTTAAATCTCTGAAGTATAAACTGGTATTTTAATGTGATATTACAAAACTGGATTAGTTTATGGTAAATATACATATTATTTGATAGGGACAGTGTACAAGTGCACCATATCCTTCTCTGAGAACCAGAAGATGCTTTTCATCACATTATAATCAAATATATCTTTCCACCTATAGTTCCTAATGGTCTGTTCGCTATTGCAAAAAAGCTACCATGCCAAGAATCTTTTGACAAAAATGTTTATTAGTTTCAGCGACATTCATTCTTTCATTTTTAATTATGTTTTTATTTAATTTTACTCAAAAAACTCTGTTTAGTCTGTTTTAGGGAAGGTTAAATCTTTGGTGTTCTACGTATTGTTTCAGAAATGCAAACAATTAAAGATGTGATTGGTTTTATGTTAAGTTAGCTTTAAGATAAGAAATATGACTGTTTGTAAAATTAAATTTGATTATTAAGTTAGTTAAAAAGGATAAATTATCTTTAAAAATGTCACATGTGTTTGAATCAGATTTGGTCAGATGGTCAGTTTTCACTCATCAGATGGGTCATCATACCCACTGACTTGGGTCAACTTACCCCTAACCTGGGGCAAATTGAGCCACAGGAACACTTTTTTATAAGAAGCCATAATTTTAGAACCCTTTGTCATAGATAAATTCTGATAATTTAAAATGATAGGAGGCATCCTGAAATTACTGTAGATACGTTAATTGCACTTCTGCCCCATTTTCCTTTATCTTGAGGATTACATAAGTAAAAAATGGCTCATTTTACCCCACTCTCCCCTATCAGTTGTGGATGAAAAATGTGATCTTGCATAAAAATTGAGCCACTGAAATATCTGTATGAACTACTATCAGTTATATCTTTTGTTTGTTAACATATTCCTATTTTCCTTCTCCTTGAAGTGCTGCATTAAGGATTTAAGAGGTGCAGCATTTTGTAACCTTATGTGTAACAAGAGTCTGACAAGAGGTTATGCAATTTCAGGGCATTTTCAAATATGCTAGGATAGTGTAGTTTACCATGGCTTAAAATAGTGGATGCAGAATCACTAAAGCCACCATATTTTACTTGCATGTTTGCATTGAGCATTATTTCTTTTCTGTGTATGTGTGGGTGCAGAAACAGCTGAAGTGTCTGGAGTGATGGACAGAGTAAAGCGATTTTATGAAATTGAACATATTAATTCAAAGCGACAGAGATTAATCCAAGCAGAAAAGCTTTGCTTAACTAGAAAAGGTGCTGTGATTATCAGTAGTTGAAAGTAAGACTTTGGATAAGAGTCTACGCATCCTCACCATACTCTTGGTGCTCCTTGTAATAAGTCTTTGCTGCTTGATGTGGTCAGGAACTTAATAAAATGGGATTATCTGAAGCCTACATTTTGGAGACAAAGATGTGAGTCAAAGCATGTGTTAACCTTGGTTATTTTTTCCCTAAACACAGCCCATTCTGTCAACATCTGCCTTTCCCCTCCCCGTAGAACATCATTTATGTGCATTTGGATTCTGTCATACTCTAATTCATCACTCAATGGTTCTACTTAGCAGACCTTGACAAGCATTTTAAAATCCCCCCACGTTTAAATAAAGACACGCATTTATACAAAGCAGAGCAACCTTGAGTTAGTGAGGAACATTATCCCTTGTCCATAAAGACGTCCTATTCAAACTACTTTTTTTCTACACTTTTGTGTTTTAGATTGAAGTACATTGAAGCTGCATGTTCTGGGTGGATTCCAGGAGGATGAAAGTGACAGACAGAGAGAGCAAGAGAGAAGAGGATGTGTAACTGCATTACCCTTTTTTTTTGTACTTACACTTTTTTTTATTATTATTATATTTCAAGTATGTTTTCACACAGTGCCATCAAATGGCCGTTTCAGCAGTATACATGCACTTAAATGAAGGCGGCTATAAAATTATAACAAATGTAAAGTCATAATAATATTTGGTTTAGGTGATGCTTGTAGATGTGACTAACACAACATTAATTAAGAGATGCAATTATCCATTTTCAATCAGTCAGATTAATATTTGTGTTGGTTTACTGAAGGCAGTTATGTGTATTTTATAACACAACACCCCAAGCATTCTCAGATGATGGTTTGTGTAATCAGACAGCGCCATCTGCTTTTCAATAAAGAAAATGTGACCCTGGACCACAAAACCAGTCATAAGTAGTATGGGGTATATTTGTAGCAATAGCCAAAAATACATTGTATGGGTCAGAATTATCAATTTTACTCTTATGCCAAAAATCATTAGTATATTAAGTAAATATCATGTTCTATGAAGATATTTTGTAAATTTTCTACTGAAATATATTAAAACTTAATTTTTTGATTAGTAATATGCATTGCTAAGAACTTAATTTTGACAGCTTTAAAGGTGATTTTCTCTAAATTTAGATTCAAATAGTTCAAAATCTCAGCCAAATATGATCTTATCCTAAAAAACCACACATCAATGGAAAGATTATTTATTCAAATGATACATTTCAGTTTCAAAAAATGTACTGCTTTTGTGGTCCATAGTTACATATGTTCTCAATGAGACAATAGTTTGAGTTTCATATAACTAAAATAACAGGACATATAAAAAAATCTACAAAATTATCTCTTCCTAAGGTTTTCATGATAATGTTGGGGAGATCTAAGTCTGCAACCTGGATTTGTTGAAATAAATAGTTGCGTAGGTCACGTCTGATGTAACTGGTGTCTGTGGAAAGACCAGAATTAACAGCAATAAAAATTCTTCTATTCTTGGGTAAAATGACAATCCCATTTGGCAGCACAATAATACAAAAATTACTTACTTAAATGGAATTTAGTAATCTACTATTTTTGGACTGTAACAGTCTGCACTCACCTCATCTCTTTTATTTATGTTAGTTTTTCCTGCAGAAAAAAAAAATGTATTTAAGAGAGGATGTTTAGTTGATATGATGTTTTAAAATTACTGGATGAAAAGGGTCTTACCATATCTGTTTCTTCTTATATTACGGTATATTTTAGGACTGTTTTCTCTGTTTCCCAGTGTGCTGCTGCGCTCTGCTGGAGGAAGAAGAAAACTGTACTTGGAAATCTTGTGAGCACAAAAGTCACCAGTATGATGCTGTAGGGTTTTGTGGAGTGTTGCCTGGGCTCTTTATGTGCAAGAAAAGAAACTAAATATATTTAGCTGATTTGAATACCTCTGTCATTCCTCATTTGGCTGATATTGATATAGACTGGCTCAGACTCCTGGGGGTTAGATTGCACTGAAATGATTGCAAATATAGTGAAAGAAAGAAATCATTAGCTGTGAAAAGGCTATTAAAAGACAAAAGAGTCTATTTTGAAAAGATGTACAGGTAATGAATGACTTATAATATCTTCTGTACTTGACTTTCTTTTCCTGTAGCAGTAATACAACAGAGCTCCAAGCAGAATTCCAATAAACAGAGTCAAAACACAGGGCAATGTATGTTTTTCATGTTTGTTGCCTGCTGAATAAAATTTGAGACTTTATTAGTAAACCAAAAGTGTTAATTAACTTAACTAACATATGAAGATAAACATTTTCATGTACATTATGACCCTATAATTTTTATTAAGGATAAATGTTCTGTATATTAATGGTTAAAAGCTAATACCTTGTTTTGTTACAGTTTCTGCTGATGTACTTGGAGCATTTGTAGTTGATGAGGTAAGACTGTTTGTTATAGCGGCCAGAGCTCTGAGTGTATTGTCAGTAAAAACTGCACACTGCCATTGCAGTATGTCTGTTTCATCGCTGGAAAGATTCACTGTGACATGTAACTTGTTGTTTTCCTCAGTCATAATTTGCTGTTTGACCAGCACTCCTTTGTTCCCCTCCATCCTGAGCCAGACCAGTGTCACTGAATCAGTTCCTTCTGAAAGCTCACAGGTAAGATTCACTGACTGATTCCTCAACACACCATCAGGGGACTCCACTGAGACTGAAATCAACAAAGTGAATGACTTTTTAAATGCACTTTAAAAAACAATAATTCCTTAGGGGTCTAATCAAATGTAAATAAAAAAAATTATTTATTACAGTATGACTCATTGACTGATTGATTGACTTTTTGCAAACCTCTGATGGTGTGTAGTATTATGGTTGTGTAGATGCCAGTTTCTGTAATACACCTGTATGTCCCACTATAATTGAAGTTCACAGGTGAGATGTGAAAGATTAAAGCTCGACTATTGTATGTCGTTGAAGAATGTCTCTCTGGTTTAATTGGTCCTTTTAACTGAACTTTTATTCCCTTTTCAAAGGCTATCAGATCAATCTGTGAATTACGCCTCTGTTCCCAGGTCCACTTCAAGTTCAAATATTTACTGCTAGATTTGCAGATCAGTAATATATCACTATTACTGGAGCTTAGTCTATAAATGGTACGATTTTTATTTTTTCCACTGTATGAATCTGGAAAGAAAATAGTTAACCTAGTGAATTTCAGTGAATATATCTCAGTGAAAATATTTCATTTCTATGCATATTTGTGAAAGGCACATCTTTAAGGCTAAAGCAAAAACACAAGAATAAACTTAACAATTATTAAAAGAAAAATATGGCAGATCAATAATTTTGACCTACAACTCAGAATTAACATTAAAAAATACATACTTACGTGAAGTGACAATAAGTGTGTGAGTTCTAACCGTTTCTACTCTTCCATCTTCCATCAATATGCAGTAATATGTCCCTTGGTTGCGTTCATCTACAGTGTGTAAGATGATGTAGGCGGAGTTGTTGAACATCAGAGTGGTGTTGGATGTTTGTTCTCCTTCTTTCTCCCAGTGCAATGTGGAGGATTCAGACAGGAGAGGGACGTCACATCGCAAAGACACATCAGAGCCATGTGGGACTTTGAGAAGAGTGTTAGAACTGAGTGTGAGAAACTATTCATTTTTCTTAAGTTTAAAGACAAAAAACACTTTTTAACACATTTTATAAACATTTTCATATTTCACATTTTAAACCTGAATATACTGTTGCATACTTTTAAAATAATTTTTGTTCTACAGAATTTTAACCAACCTTCATTTTGGTTCTGTGCTTTTTGAACTGGTGGATGTTCTGTACAGAATGAATAACAGTTACAACAGTTACAAATAAGAAACTTTGCAGGACAAACCCCACAAACTGCTTAAAACTCTAAACAAAAGTATGTATTCACCAGCATTTTCTGAAACATTTGAACAAAGAGATGTTGCAGGCTTTCTAAATAAAAAATAGTTTTGGATTTTCTATAGTGATTAATCACTGACACAGACATGTTTAAGTTCATTTGTTTTGAATAAATGAGTTATATGCGTCTTAAAACAGACACTTAATTTGGATTTGATAAAAATGGAGATAATGAAAACTACAGATTACTGTACTATAGATTTTTTTCTTTTCATTTTTTTTTTCAATCAACAAACACCAAAAGCGTTAAAGAATATCTTGACAGAATAATCTCCCTTTTGATATGATCACCCAGTTAAAGTCGGTTAAAGTAAGACTCACCGATAGCGAGAAATCTGGAAGCAGATCCGCACATTAATATATAGATTATAATAGGTATAAGTGGCATAATTCTTCTTTCCTGTGCCTCAGATAAAGTGATGCGCTCTGAAGACTTTACCGAAAGAGCTAGCCAGCAGCTTTCACTGGGCGGTGCAATATTCAGTAATCTGCCTGTCATAGAAAACAACCAGTTTATGAAATCAAAAATAAAATGCCCATGTAGAGAGATACTGTACTAGATTAAACTAATTTATTTTCAGTGTTGTCATGTTAAATTACATTTAGAAGTATAAACAAATACCCTAAACATTATTTAATTAAAACATTTTAATTAATGATAAAAAAAAGTATTTTGAAATCTATTCGTACATGTATTCCTTTAATATTTTATCTTGTTTCAATTCAAACAGGCATGTCTGAAAACAAATATTATTTTTAGACTAGTCTGGTTTGCACATTTAGCTCATTTCCAGAGCAGGAAATGGTTTGTTAAACTGAACTATCTTGAGGTTTTGCTCAGGCACACAAATCTGTGATCTAAAGTGTGATCTAAACTCACATACTAAATTTATTGGGGAGGTCTATTTTTAAAACTTAACCTCTTTTTAGGCACAAGCAAATATGCATGCTGTCTTGTTTTTAATCTACATTTATGTGCATTTTTCATTTATCTAGTACGATGTTGATAATGATAATGATAATGATGCAGATGATGATGATTTATTTAAGCCCCTGCTTTCATAAGGCCATTTCAAATGTGCCTGACAACATTTATTATTTAAAAATAGCAACAGAAATAATTGTATAAAGCCTTCAGTGCACATAAGCAATGCAATAATTTTATGTTTCTTTTAATGAATATCTCATGGTTTAACTTGCTTGCAGTGTAAGTTTTTTTCCATACCAGGAAATACTGGTAGCTACATTTAAAACAGTTCTATGTCATGAAACCACATTGAGGTTTCTTTCTGGCATATGAGCTTATTGATTCAAGTCTGATTATACTCCAAGATAGTGTATGTGTTATGTTTTCTACTGCAAATGAAACCCAAAGAACCACTGCATGCATATAGAGCACACTTACAATCTCACTGGAGCATAAAACAAGGTTTATGTCTTAACTGATTCTTAATGTACCAAAATAATGAATGACTAGCTTTCTATTATCAATAACATATTAATTTAATGTTTTAAATTCCATAAAGTAAAAAATAAAAAAGAAATACAAAGTTTACGTTTATTCATTAAGCAAATATTTTATCCAAAGCAGCTTACAAATGAGGAATGCAACAAGTGATTCATCATAAATAAGCAATAAACACAAATGCTAATACGAAGTTTTAGACATTGTTCAGAATAGTACAGTTTAGAACAAGGAGAGATTAAGGAAAAGTGATAGCCCTGAGAAAGAATTTGATTTTATTTATTATTATTAGTTTTTTTTCTCAGCAGGATGCAGTTAAGTGCTCATGGAAGAGATGGTTTTCAGCTGTTTCTTTAATCTGTTGGCTCACTGTGCTGTATTAGCTGAGTAAATGACTGTAGTACTGCAGTCCAACATCTGTAAATATTAAAAATGTACAAGCTTAAAGAGTGTATATACTGTATATTAATAATCACTAACATACATAACACAAGTATCATTAGCAAAAAAAAAAAAAAAAGACAATTTGAAATGTTAAAGACAGAAGGTGTTTGCAGCTAACCTCTGAACTTATATACTTGGTTTTAGACCACATGTCAGCTCCTGGAAAAAAAAAAACAGTCATATATAGTTTATTTTATTTTGATGGTCACTTTAACACATTCTGTTAACTATAAATAACATTGCACCTACATGTCTACTAAGTGTTAGTAGAGTGTTAGTATACTGGTAGGGTTAGAATAAGTTGACATGTACTTGCAAAGTTCAGTAGAATGTCTGTTGGGAGACCATCACAATAAAATATGATATGATCGGATATTAAGCAAACAGTCTACTAATACTCTAATGAGAGTTAGTAGAGATGTAGGTGCAACGATATTTATTGTCAACAGAATTTTTAAAAAGAACCATCCTTAGTTTAACATAAATTTTTCACTGTAAAGAACACACAGCTTAATCTGCATTATTATTGTGCAGATAGTCCAATGTCTTTAAGGCAAGTCAGGTGATGTAGTATGCATTAAGTAGTTTTTTTAAATACAGCTCCTATCCACTTGAATGGAAATGGATTTTGATAAACACTTAGGCCGATCCAAGCATTTATGTACTAGAGTAGAAGAAAGGGGAAGGTCTCTGTAAAAAGGCAATTGCTTTTTAAATGAAAGGTGGGACATTTATTCAGCTTTTACATTCATCATCACAATCATTTTTCTATGGACCATCTTCACCTTATTACACTGTCTCTGAGATGTGCGCACCTGTTTTTTGCTGACATTTAAAAATTAAAACTCCCAGCAGAATCAGCACACTGACGCTGACAGCACACACCACGATGGTCACAATGTGTAGATGACTATCCTCTATCATGATGTCTTCTGCAGAAACATGTTGAGCCACATAATTACACCAGTGTCATGATTACACAGTGACAAATCACAGTATTAGTGTTACCTATAGAAAACTGAGGTTGTATATCTTGTTTGTATAATCTTATTCTGAGTTAAGGTGAAAATGATGTATATTAATGGTTAAAGCTAATACCTTATTTTGTTACAGTTTCTGCTGATGTACTTGGAGCATTTGTAGTTGATGAGGTAAGACTGTTTGTTATAGCGGCCAGAGCTCTGAGTGTATTGTCAGTAAAAACTGCACACTGCCATTGCAGTAGGTCTGTTTCATCGCTGGAAAGATTCACTGTGACACGTAACTTCTTGTTTTTCTCAGTCATAATTTGCTGTTTGACCAGCACTCCTTTGTTCCCCTCCATCCTGAGCCAGACCAACATCACTGACTCAGTTACTTCAGAAAGCTCACAGGTAAGAACCATTGAATGATTCCTCAACACAATCAACAAAATGAATGACTTTTTAAATGCACTGAACACTTAAAAAACAGTACGTATGTGTCAAATGTAAATAAAAATGCATTTATTACAGATTGATTGATTGATTGATTGACTTTTTGATAACCTTTAATGGTGTGTAGTATTATGGTTGTGTAGATGCCAGTTTCTGTAATACATCTGTATGTGTATGTGTATGTCTATTAGCCCTCTGTTCCCAGGTCCACTTCAAGCTCTCATATTGCTTTCTAGATTTGCAGATCAGTAATATATCACTATTACTGGAGCTTTGTCTATGAATGGTTGGAGTTTTAGTGTTTCCATTATATGAATCTGGAAAGAAAATAGGTATTTCAATTTCAGTGAATATATCTCAGTGAAAATATTTTATTTCTATTCATATTTGTGAAAGGCACATCTTTAAGGCTAAAGCTTACAAAAAAAAAAAACCAAGAACAAATTGAAAACATAATTCATAAAGGAAAAATATTATAGATCATTATAGTTTTGGCATACAGATCGGAATTAACAGTAAAAAAAAAAAAAAAAACATGCTTACTTTGAGTGACATTAAGTGTGTGAATCCGAACAGTTTCTATTCTTCCATCTTCCAGCAATCTACAGTAATATTTCCCTTCAGTTCGTTTATCAACAGTGTGTAAGATGATGTAGGCAGAATTGTTGTACATCAGAGTGGTGTTGGATGTTTGTTCTCCATCTTTTTCCCAGTGCAATGTGGAGGATTCAGACAGGAGAGGGACGTCACATCGCAAAGACACATCAGAGCCATGCAAGACTTTGAGAGGTTGAGTATTAGAACTGAGAATGAAAAACTATAGATTTTTTGGTAACACTTTAGAATAGTAACACACATTCACTATTAACTATGAGTTTTTCCTAAACACTCTCTTTATTTGTTGTTATTAATAGTTAGTTAATTAGTTGTTATTAAATTCAGGTATGAGTAGTATTAAGGGATCAAAAATATCATGCCGAATAAGTACACTTATGAAGTGTGCTTCATAAGAACTAATAAACATCTAATATTCTGGAAAGAGGCATTATAATAAGCAACTAGTTAATAATGAGAATTGGTGCTTAAAATAGTATCTTAAAAATACTGTTGCATAATTTGAAAATATTTTTTGCTTTACAGAATTTCAACCAACCTTCATTTTGGGTCTGGTCTGTTTGAACTGGTGGATATTCTGTACGAAATGAATAACGGTTACAACAGTTACAAATGACAAACTTTGCAGGACAAACTTCACAAAACGCTAATACATCACCTGAGGACAAAAGTATATATTCACCAGCGTTTTCTAAAAACATTTGAACAAAGGCTACATGTTTTAGATTTGTTATAGTGATTGATCACTGACATGTTTAAGATCATTGAAAAAAAAAGAGTTCTACAGATCTTTAAACAGATACGTTATTTTAATTTAATAAAAATGAAGATGATGAAAACTACAAATTGCTGTACTATAAAAAAAGTTTCCTTATTATTATTTTTTTTTTCAAATGGTTTAAATATTATTAAATCATTCTATATTTCATCAATTTCTGATTAATGTGTATATGTTTTTTAGAATAAAATCAACGAACACCAAAAGAAAGGAAGAATTAAACAACATCTTGACAGAGTAATCTTTCTTTTGATATGATCACTTGGATAAAGTGAGACTCACCAATAGCGTGAAATCTGGAACAATATCCACACATTAGAATAAAGATTTTAATAGGTGTACATAGCATGATTCTTCTTTTCAGTGCCTCAGAAAAAGTAATGTGCTCTGAAGACTTTAAAGAAAGACTTTGCCAAGAACTTTTACTGGGCGGTGCAATATTCAGAAATCCCCTTGCCTTAGAAAACAGCCAGTTTATTAATTTTAAAAAGAAAACATTGAAACAAATTTAATTGAATTACTCATTTATTTTACAGTGTTGACATAATACATTAAATTTATTATTTGGGGAACACAAATTTTACCCTAGTAACCATGTTCAATGAAGACCTGGAATCAAATGTGATGTTAGTTGACAGAGTTTACTGAAGACAAAGTTGTCCATACTTCCAAAGGTGTAAAAAATGAGGGAAAACTAACTTGTAATACAGAAACACTATTTACAGTCATATGGATGCTCAGTTGACGTAATGTCTAGATAATTGCAGATCATTCTAGTTACATCTAAACATATTTGTGGTTATTTATCTGTAATCATAATGGTCACATGTGAGTCATAAACCTTGCAAGGGCACTTCTCATCTGGATGGCTGTTGATCATATTCCTAAGCATCTCCGAACACTCCATTAGATAAAAGATAGATAATATTGTATTTTATTCCCTTCAAGGCTGAGCTACAGCACATCGGTGAAACAGAACAATGCATTCACATATAGCAAATGTAAGCTGACATGAACTTCTATTTATGATTCAATGTCAAATTTAAAAATATAGCTTTCAATAGCACTGTAAACCAAAAATGCAGCTCGAATGGCAAGTAAGCATATGGTGCATTATTGACCTTCATGACCCTAGGCACAATTGACTGTATAGTCTCATACAGTTGTCACTATAACAGCAAAATAAAATTAAACAGGTACAAAGCATCAAACTCTAGAACTCTTTGATTCATTTGATGATAGAAAGGAATTAATAACAAAATGGATGTTTATTCCCTGGACGTCAGGCTAAATGAATACTGTTGTATTCCTGACATGGGTCAGACCCTCGGCCACTTGGCAGATATCAAATACAGACATTGCCTGTTATATTATTGAAAAAACAAATATTATTTTTTAGACTGATCTGGTTTGCATATTCAGCTCATTTCCAAAGCAGGAAATGCTAGACTGAACTTGAGGTTTCGCTCAGGCACACAAAACTTTGATCTAAAATGTGATCTAAACACACAACCTCACCTGCTTCATTAAGGAAGTCTATTTTTGAAAGTCAGTTTATTTGTAGGCACGTGCAAATCTACAAAGTCTTTGTAGCTATGCTATAAAATAAAAAAAATCTGTAAAAACAGGGCACAGTTACTTTTAGTACTTTTTTGTGGTGTTTGGAACTATATGTATAGTGAAATGTGCTATAAATTATGCAAATACACTATCATTTAAAATGTGTGTGTGTGTGTGTTTAGAAGAAGTCACTTAAGCTCAACAAGGCAGCATTTATCTGATAAAAGTACAATAAAACAGTAATATCCTCCTGAGACCTCCCATTATTGTCATAATGGGAGTATTAATTGGTCCGATTTTTGTAGTAAAATCTAATATTTCATAAGAATTTTGATGTATATATATTTCCTATTCAATTGTTATGTCTCACAAAATGCATAATAAACATGCTTTTAGTCCTGGTGTCCTCTAAAGTGGACATGTATGAAATTATGTCCTGTTTCATAACAGAAAGTTATATTTGGATTTGAAAACTCATAACATTTTCCTGAGCTTTATGATAAACAATTAGAAAATGATTCAGATTTAAATGCAAGTTACAAAATGTAGTCATATTTCCATAAGGATGTACAATTTTTCACAAAATTAATTTTAGCCATTTTTAAAGACCAAGGAGAGGGTGTGATCATGGTCAAACTTCCAAACATTTGGTATCTTTGAAAAGCCCTGATGTACCCTGTACAGGACATCAAGGCTTACAACTATGACATGTGAGGTCTATTTTCTATTTGAATATATTTTAAAATAAAATGTATTCCTCTGATGGCAAAGATGAATTTTCAGTAGCCATTACTCCAGTCTTCAATGTCACATGATCCTTCAGAAATAATTCAAATGTTGGTTAAAATAATAAAATTAATTAATTACTAATCAAATAAAAAAAAATCTTATTATTTTGTTGAAAACCATTTTGCTACTCAATATTTTTTATTTATTTTTTTTGAAAATCATATTTCTTCAGGATTCTTTGGTGAATAAAAAGCGTGGTAGAAACATTTATTTATTCATTAAGTTTTTTATTAATTTGTTTATTTTATTTGGCAGTGTTAATTGCATGAACCTAGAATAGAATTGAATTGAACCAGAACAAAATGTAATAAATTAATAATAATAAAATAATAATAACAATAACTGATGTAAATTTTGAACAAGTCGTTTGAAACTAACATTAATGTTCATGTGTTCTTTGTTCTGGTCTGCGGTTTTTATAGTTACACAAGAGGTATTAACTTTTTAAATAATAACATTTATTACTGTTGTTATACTTTTTTTAAGCCTAACAAAATTTCTTATCTCAAAGTTTGCAATAAATGACTTTCTAGTGTCATTGCACACAGGCTATTCAGTAATTGTAACATTTCTTTTTATGAATATTTCACTGGGCACAACGCTTGCAATGTCCTTTATTTCTTTTGTTCAGTTCTGACTTTTGGTTAGTTGAAACATTAGTTTCAAAGCTAAATCATCTTAGCTTCTTCCATTCCAGGAAATGCTGTGCTACTTTTAACACAGTTGTGTGTCATTAAACCACAATGAGAGTTTTTTTTTCTGGCATGTGAGCATATTGATCTAATTATACTCTTGTTGGTGTTGCATTTGTGTTTTCAGTGCAAGTGAAACCCAAAGACCCCTTGCATACAGACAGAGCACACAGTGTACTTGAGCACAGAACATGGTTCATTAGTCTTACGCTTTAAAATGCCAAAATAATGAATGACTAGCGTGCTATTATTAATACACAACAACAACAACAAACATGCAGCTCCCAGTGGCAAGGCTCACTTTGTTTTAACATCTGAGTAGATGACTGCAGATTCTCTGTCCAGCACCTGTAGATATTGAAACAATCAAGATTGTACTTACTGTAAATAAATCAGAAACATATATAACACAATTATTGTTATGAAATCAAAATGACAGTCTGAAATTCCATTGAAAGGTGTTTCACAGCTGACCTCTGAACTTGCATGTTTGGTTTTAAACCATCTGTCAGTTCCTGGAAAAATAATCAGTCATATTTTTAACACATTTTTAACTGTAAAGAACACAGAGAGGTTAATGTAAACTTCCATCTTGTCTCACCCTGACTAGATCCTGCTACTGTCACTGAAGTATAATGGATGTCCTCATCTTCCTGTGATTTTATCCCAGCAATGCGACCTTCATCTAATGAAGCAACAACAATAGGTCTTATTTTAAATCTTAACGCAATCAAGAAAACATGGACACTTGAACATGCCAAAAATAAAAAATAAAAAAAGGGAATGTGTCTGTAAAAAGCTGCAGCTTTTTAAATAAAAGGTGGGACATTCATTCAGCTTTCATATTGAGCATCACAATTTGTCCCATTTATGGACCATCTTCTTGTTCTGTCTCTGAGATGATCTCACCTGTTTTTCGCTGACATTTCAAAACTAGAAGTCCCAAGAGAATCAGCACACTGATAGTGACAGCACAAGCCACACTGATCACAATGTGTAGATGACTGTCTTTTGTCATGGTGTCTTCTGCAGAAACACGTTAAGCCACATAATTACACCAGTGTCATGATTACACAGTGACAAATTACTTTGTTAATGTTAGCTATAGAACATTCAGATTTATGTCTTGTACATGTTATTCTGAGTTAAAGTGAACATGCTGTATATTATGCTGTATATATGCTTGGTTTGTTACAGTTGAGGTTTCTGTTTATGTACTTGGAGCATTTGTAGTCGATGAGGTAAGAATGATTGTTTTAGGGGCCAAAGCTCGGAGTGTATTTTCAGTAAAAACTGCGCACTGCCAATGCAGCAAGTCTGTTTTATAGCTGGATAGATTCACTGTGAGTTGTAAGTTGTTGTTTTTCTCAGTCATAATTTGCTGTTTGACCAGAACTCCTTTGTTTCCTTCCATCCTGAGCCAGACCAGCGTCACTGAATCAGTTACTTCAGAAAGCTCACAGTTAAGAACCACTGACTGATTCCTCAACACACCATTAGGGGGCTCCACTGAGACTGAAATCAACAACAACATGAATGATTTATTACTTTTACAGAAATATTGAAATAAAAAAGGAATATTACAGGTTAAATACACCTTAAATGTACTGTGCACAATGTTAATTCCCATTATTTTGCTAATTCACATACTGCACCCAGTCATCTTTCTAAAAAAATTGCAATAAAATAAAAAGTGTAAAGTCCATGTAAAGTAAAATTAAATGTGTGTTCTAAGTTTGCCAAACCACAGAAAACTGTGTTATTAACCACCCAGCCAAATTTGAATGATGAAAAACCTTGGAAAATTAATAAAATAAGGTATGAAAATTTTGAAAAAATAAGCAGTATTGTCCGCTCTGAAATGCTGGGGGCCTGTCTGTTGTCGGCGCTAAAACCACACCCACTCGTGGAAAGCTGCCATCTCTCAACTGCCAAAATATGATACAAGCTTAATGGATGCTTCTTTAGCAGCTTGATGTAAATGTGGAGACAGAGCTGTTTTGTAAATCATCGCAACCAGGTAATATGCATTTACGTGATGAAGACATAGGCTGTAGTAACATTAATGATAGTAACTTGCGATTGAGCCGTGAACCACTGATGCTAATGCGCTGTAGTTATTAGGTGTGTTTGATTTGAAGCAGCGCTGCACAGAATCATCTGTGTATGATGACAAACTACCACGAGAGCGATTCAAAAGCATAAGGAGCCGTCTGTTCTCTATAGCTCTCACTGTACTTTGACACACACAGATCAGTCTGTGTGCAGTCAGTGCTGCTTCAAGACAAACACACCTCTTATATAGTGTTAGGGAAGGGGGCCGTGTTAAGCTACTCCATTTCTTCATCGAGCCAAGATTTAACCCTGCGCAAAAAATCCTGAACATGAAAACGGTAAAAACCTGTTTAACGTTCTAACTTCACAATTAAGTACTACAAAGTTCAGTCTTTGTAGCATGTTTTAGCAATGCATGTCTAAAATTTTTAGAACATTTTTAGAACACAAAATTGACTTTACACAGACTTTAAACGTTAAGAAATTGTGTTTAAACTGATATTCCTAAACAGCCGGGGGGAAAAAAAGTGTGAGAAAACAATGTAAATTTGTTAACACACCTCTGATAGTACGTAGTATTGTGGCTGTGTAGGGATTGTCATTTTGATCATTCGTAATACACCTGTATGTTCCACTGTGACTGAAGTTCACAGGTGAGATGTGAAAGATAAAAAAATGACCATCGTATGATGTAGAAGTATTTCTTCCTGGTTTAATTGGTCCTTTTACTTGAACTTCTTTTCCTTTTTCAACAGCTACCAGATCAATCTGTGATTTAGGCCTCGACTCCCACGTCCATTTTAACCTGTGGTAGTCTTTTTTAGACTTGCAGATCAGTGATACATCACTATTATTAGAACTTTGCTTGTAAATGACATGACTGTTACGGTTATTTCCATTATATGAATCTGAAAAGACAATAGGTATTGTAACCTGGTAAATTTTTAGTATTTTAGAAATACCTCTCAGCTTATAAATTTCAGTTTTAAACATATTTGTGAAAAGCACTACAGGTCTTTGTTGAATTCTGCACATGTGACTTAAAACATTCTTAATAAAAGACATTGTAGATCATTATTATTTAGGCATACAACATAAAATGAACTCTAAAAAATTTACTTACGTGAAGTGACGTTAAGCATGTGAATCCTAACAGTTTCTACTTTTCCATCTTCTGTCAATCTACAGTAATATTTCCCTTCATTGTGTTTATCAACGCTGTGTAAGATGATGTAGGCAGAGTTGTTGTACATCAGTGTGGTGTTGGATGTTTGCTGTCCATCTTTCTCCCACTGCAATATTGAGGTTTCAGACAGGACAGAGACCTCACATCGCAAAGACACGTCAGATCCATACACAACTTCGTGAGAAAGGGTATTAGAATCAGGCATGAGAAATTGTACATGGTTTTTCTGATGTTTAAAACTTCATTTTGGGTCTTAACCGTTGGAGTAGACAGATATGCTGTATAGAATGAAAATAACTGCAATTACAACTATATGTTATAAACTATACTTTTAAAACTACAGTGTCTCACAAAAGTGAGTACCCCTTACATTTCAGCAACCATTTTAGTATATCTTCTCAAAGGACAATACTATAGAAACGAAACCTGGATGTATTTTAGAATAGTCAATGTGAAGCTTGAATAGCAGTGCAGATTTGCTGTCCTTTGAAAATAACTCAACATACAGCCATTATTGTCAAAATAGCTGGCAACAAAAGTGAGTACACCCTAAGTGATAACATCAGTATGTTTAACCATGCAAAGCCACATGTCCTTTTCATCATGTTTATGTTTTTGTCTGCTTGACAGGACAATACAAAGTTAAGTACAATTCTCTCATACTGACCACTGGGTGTTCAACATGGCACCTCATGGCAAAGAACTGAGGATCTGAGGATTAGAATTAGAATTGTTGCTCCCCAAAAAAAAAAAAGTTAAAGGTTGCAGAAGTAGAGGGTCAGCTTGTCAGTGCTCAGACCATATGCCGCAACTCTGCAAAAAGTCAGTTTGCACGGGAGCCATCCCAGAAGGAAGCCTCTTCTGAAACTAGCTCGCAAGAAAGCCAGGCGACAACCTGTCCAAGAGCATGAATTTCTGGAACCATGTCCTGTGGTCTGATGAGAAAAAAAAAAAACTTGTTTGGGTCAGATGGTGTCCAGCATGTGTGGTGATGCCCTGGTGAGCAGTACCAAGAAAATTGTGTCTTGCCTACAGTCAAGCATGGTGCTGGTAGCATTATGGTCTGGGGCTGCATGAGTGCTGCTTGTACTGTGGAGCTGCAGTTCATTGAGGGAAATATGGATTCATTTTTGTCCTATACATTCTGAAGCAGAAAATAATGCCTTCCCTCCAGAAACAAGGCCAAACGACAGTTTTCCAACATGATAATGACCCCAAACACACCACCAAGATGACAACTGCCTTGCTGAGGAAGCTAAAGGTGATGGGGTGGCCAAGTATGTCTCCAGACCTGAACCCTATTAAACACCTGTGGGGCATCTTCATGCGGAAGGTGGAGAAGCACCATGTGTCTAACATCCAGCAACAACCTTTGCAGCTCTGCAATTCCATGCCCAGAATGATTAAGGCAGTGCTAGATAACAATGGTGCTAACACAAAATACTGACACTTTGGACACAGTTTTGACAAGTTCACTTAGGGTGTACTCACTTTTGTTGCCAGCTATTGTGACAGTAATGGCTGTATGTTGAGTTATTTTTAGAGGACAGTAAATATATACTGCTATGCAAGCTGCACACTGACTAATCTAAAATATATCCAAGTTTTATTTCTAGATCATTGTCCCTTGAGAAGATATACTAAAATGGTTGCTGAATTGTGAGGGGTGTATTCACTTTTGTGAGATACTGTATATATACATATGTGTGCATATGTATACACACACACATACATACATACAGTACATGCAAAAGCTCCCTAGATTATTACAATTGATGGCAAAAGGAATATTTGGAAACGTAACTTGATATTTATTTCTAACTAGCTGGAAACTAGCAAGAAATATACTAATAGCTAAAAGTAACTTTTTTGGAAAATACTAATGGTCTAAGACATTTGCACAGTACTATATTGGGGTTTGGTAAGGGTTAATCAAAAACATACTTACAGTCTTAAATTAAAAATAATATAACACATTTTGTAGTTATCTGATTAAATTAATTTCATTTAACATGATTACATAAAATGTAATCATGTTACAAATTGTTAAAATCTAAATTACAGTAATGATGATTAAGAAATTCAAAATTTCTTTTTGGGTAATCATAACTGATAAGTTTCTGGACAGAATCAACTGCAAATTTATGAACCTAGGCCTATATATTGTTTATTTAGGATAAGGTCTGTAACACTCACCTTCTTGAGATTTACAACAAAGCCCCATCCTCAACATTAACATAAAAATTGAGATAATATGCATGGCGTTGTGTTCAGTCTTGTTTTAGAGAAGATTACAAAGTATTGCTCTTGTCATGCAGAGAAAGAGGAATTGAAAGAAGCTGACTAAACGTCTGATGATAGCATATCATCATGGTTACAAGTTTTAATTTTTAAATAATAACTTTTATTTTTAAGGAAGCTGTAATACCAGTGAATTACCATTGCACAAGATGCTTCTCTTTTATATCACAGCGTATTGAGTGCTGCCCTCTACTGGTGATATATTTAATTATAGCATAAAAAATTTCAAAAAGCACATCTGTGCAGCTGGAAAGTTTATTACCTGCACAAAGTACAACACTTATAGGCTACATATTTTATAATAGATGAAGATATTCCTTATGAGAATGAAGTATTCACATAAAACACTTGATGACAGGCCATCGTTTGCTGATTTTGGAAGAGGAAATACAAATTTTGGCAGCTTGAAAATACAGTCTGAAAAGATATGTATCCCACTATCACTTTTGCTTGGTAACAAGAAACTTGTCCATACTCACAACTGTTATTAGACATGACGTGAAATCTGAATTGTTGGCCAGTAGGCAGTTTATTATTTATCTCTAAAATGTATTTTAATTTTCTATATTCATACATATTCTATTGTGTTTTTTTATTATTATTATTAATGTACATTGTATTGTATAATATTATAATTATAGTTATTTCATATTATTATATATTCTATTATTATTATTATTATTATTTCTTATTTTATATTACATTATTGTTTTTATTTAATGGATCATCTTAACTAATTATTTTATTGTGTATTTGTTATATTATTATTCATTTAATATTAACCAGTTATATTACTGATATTATTTTAAACTCATATCTTATTTTTTTTTCCTGCCTTGTTATTGTTGCTGGGCTTCAGTACTCGGTCGCGGTATTAAACTCTATCGAGGCACATCGCTTTCTGTAACATTGCTCATGGTAGCAGCTGCATCGCTTAATCGCTCGTTTGCATTGAGTCTGGCGTCTTTCTTCTTTTCTTCAAAATCTTCCATTCAAAAACGCAAACATGTGCGAAAAGTTTGCCATTTCACTGCGCACCGAAGTTCAAGCTTGGTGAACTCTGACCACCTTCTTCTTCTTCTTTTGGTTTTATGGCGGGTTGCGAACCAACTTTGAACTCTGAACTGGGAATTCGCATCCCGTGAAAACGTGTGACCAACAGCAGATTGATACGTCACAGTGTGACGTCGTAGCTGAATTAAAATAACATACATTTAAAACTGCAGCGAAAGATAAGTAGATTGTGTGTTTTGACATTTTAGATTTACTATATTTGTTATAAGTTTAATTTAAGCCTTTTAAAAAGACGCTGCATAGCATGAGGTCATATCACAGCTTTAACAGGCAAGCAGCAAACAGAGATCTGTTCTGTGGGCATTAAAAAAATGAAAACTGTGGCAGCTAAAATTTACAGCAGTCATAAAATATACAAAGGATAATGTATTGACAGTAACAAGGTCACAGTTGAGGGTCGCGTAGCCTGTCTGTGTGTGAGACAATCTTGTGGAGAAATCAACACAAATGAACACAGAAGCACTGCACACAGAATATTTATAACATATACATACCTGTAAACCCTCCCGTTTTCCCGGGATTCTCTTGTATTTTATCATTCTATCCCGCTATCATCCCGTTGAAATATTTTCCTGTATTTCTTTCTTTAAAAAAATCCCACTGGGTGTATTTTATATGTTTCTTACATTCGCCTCTGGTAAAACTCCTGTAATTTGTATGGCCCAAGCCTCATATATGAATAATTACGTCAACATATTTCAAGGTTGAATATTGTTTAATTGATCAAATATCAGCCCTGCAAGTTTCAAAGTCAGGTGCTCTGCTTTGTTTTCTGCGGTTACGAACCTGCTGGCACAGAATTAATTAGCATAGAAAACAAGTTGTGAACCGGTGGATTCCCAAGAAGATAATTAATTATAAAACTAATAATTAATAAAAAAAAAAAAAAGCTTATCTCAGTCATTCATGAGAAATGTACAGTTCTGCTGTCAAAGAATGTCAAAAATTAACCTGGGAGAAGTTCATGGAAATATATTGTTGTCCTCCAACACTATGGTGAGCAGTTGTGTAATCGTTCAAGGTAAATGAGTACAGAGAAAAATGTTACAGAAACGATGAATTATTTACAAATTGTGAACAGTCATAGGAGTAGTTTAAGGTTAACTTTCGTGCAACTTTATTACCTGCTTGAATCCATAAAACAAAACACGATCTGAGGGGCTCACGCTAATAATTTCTGCTCCACTCGTTTGTACTTGATGGCCCCGCCCACAATGGGGTATCCTGATGAATATTCACGTAAGCGCTACCCATTGGAACCAAATATTTCAGAAACTAAAATGACGTTCGGATCCGTCTAACTAATGCTTCTCCTTTCCCTATCACATAGGGAACACAGGGCAAAACACGCTGTTTGCTAGCATTGTTTGTTTACACTCAAAGCACCTTGGTGTCCGCTGTATCGATGACTGCATGCACGTTGTTATGACGGCATACGATGAATGTTCCGGTAGAATCGTGTAGTCTGACATGTGTCTGGTTCTTCTTCTTCTTCTTCTTCTTCTTCTTCTTCTTCTTCTTTCTTTCCGGCAGTTTAGACGCTGCTTGGCGTATTACTGCCCTCCACAGGTCAAAGTTTATACTATATTCTTACATACAGTCCTGTGTTATGCAGGAACTGAAACACTGCTTCTGAGATCAGTTTATGCTTATCACTGTGCATGTGTCTGGTTCACGGCACAACAAGATTTTATGAGCCAAAATCGCATAATCTGACACAGTGCCTGTCGTAACCGACAAAAAAATCGTGTAGCCTGACCGGGGCTTTACACAATCCATGCGCACAATGCTTCGGCATGTTGCCCTCGCTCAAAAACTTGACAGACCTCCCGCGCCTAGTTACGGTTGCTAAATCACAATTGGCTTGTAGCGGTTTTCGGGCGTGGCTTAGCAAAGGGTCAATTTACCTTCAATATGTTATTGCATACTGTTTTATAATGTACAGTACTGAAGTATAAATAACTTTCACCTAACTACTAATTACATGCCTGTTGCTAAAGAAACTGCTATTTTAGTGTAAACAGAATTTATCGTTATTAGTGTAACTAGAATATATCGCTTTTTAGTGTAACTGCCATCATTGTTCAGTTAAGACCATAGACTGTATAAAACATGGACGTAGTGTCAGTGACGTCACTAGTATGTTTCTGAAGAGCGTTTTTGAAGCAAAAGTTGGGCGGGGCCTGTCGTCACCATTTTGGAAGCGCGTCACCGCGTGTCACTCCGGGAAGATGGGAAAATGGACAATGGATAGGCGGGACGTGGGTGGAGCTAAGATGTCTGGTTTTTAAATTTATTAAAATAATCCTGATAAAGTAACACCCTAAGAAAAAACAAACGCAATAACACGGCTGAGTTGCCAAGTTCAAGGGCTGGAATAAGCTGAGGTAATGTGACGGCTGCCTGACACCTGTCACACAAGTGGCCACGCCCTTAATTATGCAGAATTTTAATACTGAATATAATTTAAACGTGTGTTAGAAAAAAATTCACCCCCCTCAGAGTTGTCATGAAGGGCAAAACTAGCTGTAAAAACCAAAAACACTTTTTGTACCAGGCTGTAAACATGTTTTTATCTGTTATAAAGTTTAACATTTTAACACGAGAGTAAATGGGGATTTGCTCCCTTTTGGAGCCAGCCTCAAGTGGCCAGACGATGAACTGCAGCTTCAGTCACTTCCGTATTTTTGCAAGAGCGGGTGGTTGTTGATTCAGTTCTGTCCAGTATGTAAAGTTCATCAATTATGAAATGAGTTAAATTGGGAAATATAGCATATGAAGCCTTATTAAAAAGCCTTTGTAAAAAAGAACTGTCAGCACACTGTTCGTAAGGTAACAACCTCGACAGCTTTGCTGAACTACTGTTAAGTGTTTGTCATGTGACAAGTATACAACTCTGAAAAATAATTTGCTTATTGTATACTGTTTCACACACTATTCTTAAAAAAAAAAGCAGGCAGTATGCACTGTGTACTGGGCAGTAAGCAGTAAGTAAGTATGCCATTTCAAACAAAGACATCGTTTTGTTTAATAATGGTCCACCCTGATACATATCCAGACCCTTAACACATTCACTGCCCCGCCTCTTGCGTGTGTTTATAATATCCAGTAATAATTAACTCTTCTCAGTAGATTTGCCCTGAAGTCACAGTAAAGATGACTGCAAGAATGTTTGAAGAGAAACAGCATGCCTCCCTCTATCAAAAATATCGATTTGATCCACCAGATGAGTTGAAAGACCTTATTCTACAGTATCTGGACAAAAAGGTAAGACCTGTTGTGTCTACGTATTAGTCTACGTATCTAACACAACAATCTGACGTGTTTGTCAAAGGCGTCGTGTGCACGGCACTTGAATCACTGCATGTTTAACAGTTATTAGTGAAACCCTTCAAAAATATGAAACGCATACATTATAAAGCAATTTAAATGAACGTGTAATGATAAACTTACTGTTGTTAATGTAATGAAACTTTAGCCTAAATTAATTAAGATTGTATAAGAAAGCACAGTGGGTTTAATAAATCATAGTAACACCATGGTACTGTTTCTAAATTACCACCAGAGCCTGGTCATAAGTGCAAATGTTGTAAACTCATAATGTAACACCTCCAAAGTCACACAAAAGAAATTGATGTTATACAACCTATGTCTTTTACTTATTTACTTTATATTTAATATGTGAAAATAATACGCTGTTTAATGGTAAAAACATGCTTCACAGAAAGGAAAGCCCCATCAGCTGGCTGTGGATTTGGGCTGTGGTACGGGGCAGAACTGTCGTTCCCTGACAAAATATTTTGAGCAGGTAGTGGGCATTGACGTCAGTGAATCTCAGATAGCAGAGGCGAGAGCAGTGCCGGGGTTCCCTAACCTCAGCTACAGGTCAGTAATGCATGCTTCTACTCTTCCTTAATAAATGAGCAAACCATTCTTGTCACATGATTTATTTTATCTGATAATGTAAAAGATATTAAACAATGTACCGTTATACCTTTGTATAACCTTGAAAGAACAAAATTAGGTATTTCAGACAACATTGTGCAATAAAGTGCTAACAGATTACTGTGGTCTTGTCCCTATCATGTTTACCATTAATTGACAGAGTAGGCACAGCAGAGGAGCTGTCATTCCCAGATGGCTCAGTGGACCTGCTAACGGCTGCAAATGCAGCTCATTGGTTTGATGCTGAACGTTTCATAAAGGAGGCTATGCGTGTTCTGAAGCCTAATGGCTGCTTGGCTCTCTTTGGCTATGGAGACTATATGAAAATACACTATGAATCCTGTGGTGATCGACTAAATGACATATATGAGGAAGTAAGCATATATACTATAATTATGCATATATGTGACCCTGGACCATATATGCATAATTATATGCATAATTAATTGAGAATAAGCTTT
The DNA here is from genome assembly GCA_033026305.1 of Cirrhinus molitorella. NCBI lineage: Eukaryota > Metazoa > Chordata > Actinopteri > Cypriniformes > Cyprinidae > Cirrhinus > Cirrhinus molitorella. The sequence goes on along the minus strand of CM065122.1, from coordinate 20,224,588 downwards.
ACAATGATGTATGGTTTGTTACGATAGAACAATATTTGGCCGATATACAACTATTTGAAAATCTGGGATCTGAAAAAAAATCTAAATATTGAGAAAATAGGCTTTAAAGTTGTCAAAATGAAGTTCTTAGCAATGCATATTACTAATCAAAAAATACATTTTGATATATTTACGGTAGGATATTTACAAAATATTTTCATGGAACTTTACTTAATATTCTAATCATTTTGGCATAAAAGAAAAATCGATAATCGATAATTTTGAATACAATGTACAATTTTTACAATGTATTTTTAACCTTTGCTACAAATATACCCATGATACTTAAGACTGGTTTTGTGGTCAAGGGTCACATATATAAACGAAATAAGAGAATCTAGAGTGCAGGTTCAATGTTAAATTGACACTGTTAATATGTAAATGCCAAAGCTTCAGCTTACTGAATGCATGTTTATCAATCCTTTCACTATAAGTTAAATATGCTCATAACTGCTAACTGCATTCTTGTATTCATTTATCCTGCTAGGTAATGCAAATACTGCTGCCTTACACAAGCAGTAAGGTAAATGGGGCCAACAGTAAGCTAAAGGACTTATTTGAAGCAATACCCATCCCAGATAAAGAAAGGTAAACCAGAGCACTGCGCTGTAATCAATAATTAACTGTTTATGACAACGAGCTTCTACATAAATTACTTTCTATACTTTCTTTTGTATAGGTATGTGTATTTGTATGTAAAATAAAAAAATATTTTGTTTATACTTTTTTTTTTTTCAAATAACATTTATTCTAAAAACATATTTTACATATTCATTAATATGAGTTTAAACAGTAGTTTCTAACAGTTTTGTACTATTTTTCTGTTTTGTAAGGATTGAAAGTATTCCAATAAAGCAGCAGCTGAGCATCAAGACTGTAATTGGTTTTATTCAGACATTCTCCATGTACCAAGCCTATCTAAGAGCCGATCCAAGTGCTGCAACTGCACTGCTGGAGAGAACAACATCACGGTAATTACTTCTTTCTGCAGAACTTTAACACTTCAGGCACTTTTACTGTCATACAATGTTGATCATATAACACAAAATTAGACTTCATGTTTCTTATTAAAGGAGATTTGCTTTTTGGCCTTTATAGATCATAATGATGGTATAATGTTTGCTTGTTACTTATTGTGTTCCAGTATTCTAGAGGAGATGAAAGTGTCATCAACAGAGACTAAAGTTGACTTTATATTGGAGTACTTCTGTGTGCTTGCATGCAAACCTGAGTGACACATGACACAGTCACATGACCCACTTCACTTGTACTGTAATCCCAGGTGCTTAGTTTATTCTTACTTTAATCAAGTTGTTGGAAAATCTGTGGGCTTATAAATGCACAGTATTTTTTTTATATATAATTTCACATTAAAGATTTTGACATTTTGAATTTTTATATTAATGCACTATTGCATAATATAATACAGCCATTGATGTAATAATTGTTAAAAATAATAACATCTTTGTTTTTTTGTTGTTGTTGTTGTTTGCAGTTGTGTAGTTTGTTCACATGATTAGTAAAAAATCCCTGGATGCCACAGAAATGTTAGAAATAAAAATGTAAACGAATATTTCTTAATACTCACACTTCACATTCACATAAACCTTTTTTATTCCATAAGCATGTTTTCATCAGTAATATCAACATCAACTTATTGAACATTATGCATTTCTCTCTGTATTTTTATATTCTCCATGTACTCTCTTATATTTCATGTATCCTTTTTCATTAACTTACATCACTTGTTTTACATAAGATCTCATGATTTTTAAACTAAACAGAGATGGTTGATGGACATCTTCTGGTTAGCCTGGATACCTTTGAACCCCTTCTGGTCAATGCTTAGAAGATGTTTATTAACTTTGAAAAAAACTTTGCAGTGAGAAAATCTCTGTTGTGTGAGGCTGAAGTCCTCATTAGCAAACTGAGCACAGTGCCCCAAAGGAATGTTTTAAACAGCTTTATGTGACTGCTACGGTTGATAGTGTCTCAGTGTGTGAAGAAATAAGCAAAACCTGAAACATTAGATAGCTCCTACCTTTTATTTCATAGTTTGATTTCCTCAAGCTAGTGACTGCTCAAATCCCTATGGCTTTTTGACTTGTGCAGCTGTCAAAAATGGCTGTAAGTTTGAGGATAAAGAACATGCAAATTTGTATTAGAAGTACTGAATTTCTCCTCATCAGCAAGGTTCCACAGGAGTAATGTAAGACTTTTATGACTGTTTGTTGTTGTTTATTTATCAGCATGTCATATTTGTCATTTCAGTCTGGATCTATTGGATTTTTTCCTGCATTTTCTCAGAAAAATTCAGCCAATGACCTGCCAGTAGATGTTGGTTGTGGGTCAGGGCAGGGAACATTGCTTTTAGCACCACATTTTACTCGAGGGGTGGGGACAGACATCAGTCCTGCTCAACTAGAGATGGGGAGGAAGCATGTTAACATTCAAAACATCTGAACTGGGTGTTACTGCATGTGTGACAGCTTGCATTTGTGTAAATCTCATTTACATTTACAATCTGTTTAGCTTTCCATCAGCCAGAAAGTATGCAATTAACATGTTGGAGTCTGTTTTCAAGCTAAAGCAGTCACATTTAGCAACAGTTTTAAAAGTAAGGGTTAATCTGAAAAGTTGTGCAACTGCATCTCAGAAATTGTGACAGCCCTTCAAACATAAAGATTTGTACATATAGTTTTGTTTCTCATATAAATTACATTTCATGCATTTATTCCTTCATTCCAGAAGCATTTATTCAAAGTGACTCAAACTAATTATCGGCATGATTGTTGTCATGATTCAAGAGCTGGAATCTACTAACTTTTTCTTATTTTCTGTGCTGATTTTGAAAATCTGCAGATTTACAGAAAAGAAAAAGAGTGTTACATTAAATCAAAAGTGCTACTCTATGGTGAACTGGGGCAGATTTAGCCCAATAGGCGAGGTAAGCAGCCGCTTAGAGCGGGCAATCTGAAATTTCTATGAAAGAAGGTGTTTCACAGCTGACCTATGAATATAAATGGCTGGTTTTAAACTTTTTGTCAGTTCCTGGAAAAATTAATCATAGCTATATATTTAACAAACTGTAAAGAACAGAGGTTAATGTGAATTTCACCCTGACTAAATCCTGCTACTGTCACTGAAGCAAAATGATTGTCCTCATCTTCTTGGGATTTTAACCCAGTAATGCGACCTTTATCTAGTGAAACAATAACAATATCTCTTATTTCAAATCAGGAAAAACTGCAATGGACAAAATGGACACTTAAACATGCACAATTTTGAGATACAGCATGAATTAAAGTTGTATCTTTTACACTGATATTACCTACAAAGATTTTACCCTGGGTTGTTACAGTTGAGGTTTCTGCTGACATACTTGGAGCATTTGTAGCTGAGGAGGTAAGACTGTTTGATATAGGGGCCAGAGCTCTGAGTGTTTTCTCAGTAAAAACTGCACACTGCCAGTGCAATATGTCTGTTTTATAGCAGGTTAGAATCACTGTGAATTGTAACTTGTTTTTCTATCATAATTTGCTGTTTGACCAGCACTCCTCTGTTCCCGTTCATCCTGAGCCAGACCAGCGTCACTGAACCAGTTACTTCAGAAAGCTCACTTGTGTGTGTGTGTGTGTGTGTGTGTGTGTGTGTGTGTGTGTGTGTGTGTGTGTGTGTGTGTGTGTGTGGTTGAAAAACGTCTCCCTGGTTTAATTGGTCCTTTTAACTGAACTTCATTTCCTTTTACAAAGGCTATCAGATCAATCTCTAAATTAGCCCTCAGCTCCCAGGTCCACTTTAACCTGTCATATTTCCTGCAAGATTTGCAGATCAGTGATACATTGCTATTACTGGAGCTTTGTCTGTAAATGGTATGAATTTTACTCTTTCCATTTTATGAATCTAGAAAGACAAAAGGGAACCTGGTGAATTTCAGTGAATACATTTATCTATCTATATATCTCAGTATATTTTATTACTGAACATATTTGTGAAAACAGTCCTTTGGCCTAAAGTACAAAATAACCACAAAAGAATGTACTTACATGAATTGACTGATTATAATGATAAAAGGATAATTTTAATGATTATAATAAGATACATAATTGTTTCTCATGTAATAAATAATAATACGACACATTTTGTAGCTTGCTAGATGTAGCCTACATACAGGTCCTTCTCAAAAAATTAGCATATTGTGATAAAGTTCATTATTTTCTGTAATGTACTGATAAACATTAGACTTTCATATATTTTAGATTCATTACACACAACTGAAGTAGTTCAAGCCTTTTTTTTGTTTTAATATTGATGATTTTGGCATACAGCTCATGAAAACCCAAAATTCCTATCTCAAAAAATTAGCATATCATGAAAAGGTTCTCTAAACGAGCTATTAACCTAATCATCTGAATCAACTAATTAACTCTAAATACCTGCAAAACATTCCTGAGGCTTTTAAAAACTCCCAGCCTGGTTCATTACTCAAAACCGCAATCATGGGTAAGACTGCCGACCTGACTGCTGTCCAGAAGGCCATCATTGACACCCTCAAGCAAGAGGGTAAGACACAGAAAGAAATTTCTGAACGAATAGGCTGTTCCCAGAGTGCTGTATCAAGGCACCTCAGTGGGAAGTCTGTGGGAAGGAAAAAGTGTGGCAGAAAACGCTGCACAACGAGAGGGGGACCTGCGGAAGCAGTGGACTGAGTCTGGAGTAGAAACATCCAGAGCCACCGTGTACAGGCGTGTGCAGGAAATGGGCTACAGGTGCCGCATTCCCCAGGTCAAGCCACTTTTGAACCAGAAACAGCGGCAGAAGCGCCTGACCTGGGCTACAGAGAAGCAGCACTGGACTGTTGCTCAGTGGTCCAAAGTACTTTTTTCGGATGAAAGCAAATTTTGCATGTCATTCGGAAATCAAGGTGCCAGAGTCTGGAGGAAGACTGGGGAGAGGGAAATGCCAAAATGCCTGAAGTCCAGTGTCAAGTACCCACAGTCAGTGATGGTCTGGGGTGCCATGTCAGCTGCTGGTGTTGGTCCACTGTGTTTTATCAAGGGCAGGGTCAATGCAGCTAGCTATCAGGAGATTTTGGAGCACTTCATGCTTCCATCTGCTGAAAAGCTTTATGGAGATGAAGATTTCATTTTTCAGCACGACCTGGCACCTGCTCACAGTGCCAAAACCACTGGTAAATGGTTTACTGACCATGGTATTACTGTGCTCAATTGGCCTGCCAACTCTCCTGACCTGAACCCCATAGAGAATCTGTGGGATATTGTGAAGAGAAAGTTGAGAGACGCAAGACCCAACACTCTGGATGAGCTTAAGGCCGCTATCGAAGCATCCTGGGCCTCCATAACACCTCAGCAGTGCCACAGGCTGATTGCCTCCATGCCACGCCGCATTGAAGCAGTCAATTCTGCAAAAGGATTCCCGACCAAGTATTGAGTGCATAACTGAACATAATTATTTGAAGGTTGACTTTTTTTGTATTAAAAACACTTTTCTTTTATTGGTCGGATGAAATATGCTAATTTTTTGAGATAGGAATTTTGGGTTTTCATGAGCTGTATGCCAAAATCATCAATATTAAAACAAAAAAAAGGCTTGAACTACTTCAGTTGTGTGTAATGAATCTAAAATATATGAAAGTCTAATGTTTATCAGTACATTACAGAAAATAATTAACTTTATCACAATATGCTAATTTTTTGAGAAGGACCTGTATGCATTCATGTCACAATCACTTATCATTGTTAACAGCAAAACGACGGTAATGGTGGACAAGTTCCTGGACAAATTCAATTCATTCAACAATTAAATAAAGCAACATTTAAAAAAAAAAATAGGTATATTGGGGTTTTTTAGGGTTTTTTTTCACACTGGAAACCATACCTTCTTGAGAAAACCCACTTCTCAACATGTATATAACAATTTACATAATATGCATGGTGCTGTGTTCAGTGTTACTTCTAGGAGAATGATAAAGTATCACTCTTGTCATGCAGAATAAGCGGAAATGAAAGGAGAAGTGTTTTAGAAATGGACTCAGAATTAGAACAAACAGCTGGTACAAACAATTAATGAGGTAGCATATATTGCAGCTGGATATGCTGTGATAACGATGTGCACAGTTAGTCTACATAAAATATTATAATCAGTTTTTGAAAGACATAAGCAACATGACTGTCCTGTTATGCGCTTGATTTGTTTTTGTTGTTTTTCCATTGTTGTTCAATGTAATCTCAACTTTTAACGTTACATTTTAAACAGAGATATTAAACAAACGAATACTAGCATTTTATAGACCAGTACAATAGATTATAGACTAGTTGGTTCAGCTGAGTTATTAAAGCATAAAATTTAATCCATTGTCACAGCGTGATGACTGCTGCCCTCTTCTGGTAATGTATTAGTAATATTTTTTGCAGAGAGCACATCTGAAGCAGATCAAAGAGAAACATCCTTTACAATATTCTATAATAGATTTTCCTTTGTATGAGACCGTCTACGAACACACAATTGTGACTCGTTTAACATGACAACGGTGACAATATTATTTTTAATCTTCTCAGTTTTAACTACATTAGTCAGATTGTTTCAGTATAACACCCAGTGCACACACTAATAGCCCATTCATACTCTCGCGATACCTGTTTCTGACACTTAAAAAAAGTAAATATCAAATATGGCGACGTCTGTAACACAGCAAAGTTTTATTACAATTTAAATTATGTTTTTTTTTTTAAATAAATGCGTTCACTAAGCCCATTATCTTTCTTTAAACCCGATTTAACGGACAGCAACTTTGAATGTTTTTATTATTCTCAGCAATGACTGGAGCAGCGATGGAAGGCTTTCTGTATGCTATTCAGAAATTAAACTTACCGCGTCTTTCCTGATCATGAGCAAAGCTATAACATAGCAATCGTTTTGTTCCTTCAAATATAACACAGCTAACGTTAGTTTATCCCGCCCCCGTCTGGTTTTGTAATGTCCAGTAATAATTAACTCTTCTCAAATGTGCAGAAATTTCCTCTGAAGAGTCGTCCTGAAAAGCAGTAAAGATGACTGAAAGAATGTTTGAAGAGAAACAGCATGCTTCCCTCTATCAAAAATATCGATTTGATCCACCAGATGAGCTGAAAAACCTTATTCTCCAGTATCTGGATAAAAAGGTAAGACTGTCCTATCTACATCTACGTATTGAGCGCAACGATCTGACATGTTCGTGTCAGCTGAATCACTGTTTGGTATTTGTGAGACCTTTCAAAAATATTTTAATTAAATTTTAATGCTCTATTGTAATAAGAAGGATAATGATTAACTTTAATAACATACTAATGTGGTTGTAATTATATTTACTACTATTACAAAATATAAATATAAATTAATTGTAAGATATAAAATTAATTTAGATTGTATAAGAAAGCACAGTGGGGTTTATTGGCATTTTGCCATGTCCAGTAAATCATAGTAACACCATACGTTTTTTTAAATTACCTCTAGAGGCCAATCATAAGTGCAAATGTTGTAAACTCATAACATAACACCTCCAAAGTCACACAAAAGGAACTGATGTTACATAACCTATGTCTATTACTTATTTACTGTATATTTAATATGTACAAATAATAGGCTGTTCTCCCATATAATGTTAAATGTTAAATAAAGTATAATCTTCACAGAAAGGAAAGCCCCATCAGCTGGCTGTGGATTTGGGCTGTGGTACGGGGCAGAACTCTCGTCCCCTGACAAAATATTTTGAGCAGGTAGTGGGCATTGACGTCAGTGAATCTCAGGTGGCAGAGGCGAGAGCAGTGCCAGGGTTCCCTAACCTCAGCTACAGGTCAGTAATGCATGTTTTTACTCTTCCTTAATAAATGAGCAAACCATTCTTGTCACATGACTTGTATCTGATCATGTAAAAGATATGAAACCATGTACCATTATGCCTTGTATAACCTTGAAAGAACAAAATTATGTCTTTAAGACAACATTGTGCAAAGAAGTGCTAATAGATTACTGTGGTAATAGTCCCTTTCATGTTTATTATTAATTGACAGAGTAGGCACAGCAGAGGAGCTGCCTTTCCCAGATGGCTCAGTGGACCTGCTGACAGCTGCATCTGCAGCTCATTGGTTTGATGCTGAACGTTTCGTAAAGGAGGCTATGCGTGTCCTGAAGCCTCATGGCTGCTTGGCTCTTTTTGGCTATGGAGACAATATGAAAATATACCATGGATCCTGTGGTGACCAACTTAATAACATATATGAGGAAGTAAGCATATATACCACCACTACTGTATGCATATATGTGACCCTGGACCACAAAACCAGTCGTAAGAGTCAGGGCTTTTTGTATTTATACATTATCTGAAATCTGAATAAATTGATGTATGATTTGTTAGGATAGGACAATATTTGACCAAGATACAGCTATTTGAATGTCTGGAATCTGAGGCTGCAAAAAAATCGAAATATTGAGAAAATCACCTTTAAAGTTCTCCAAAAGAAGTTCTAAGCAATACTAATCAAAAATTAACTTTTGATGTATTTACTGTAGGAAATTTACAAAATATCTTCATGAGACATGATTTTCACTCATGAAATAATGACATATCCTAATGATTTTAGGAAAAAAGAAAAATTGATCATTTTGACCAATACAGTGTATTTTTAGCTATTGCTACAAATATACCCATTCTGCTTAAGACTGGTTTTGTGGGTCACATATATAAATGAAATAAGAGTATCTAGAGAGCAGGTTTAATAATAAATTAAGAGCTTAATATGTAAATGCCAAAGCTTCAGCTTACTTGCTCATAACTGCTAACTGCAGTCTTGTATTCATTTATCCTGCTAGGTAAAGCAAATACTGCTGCCTTACACAAGCAGTAAGGTAAATGGGGCCAACAGTAAGCTAAAGGATTTATTTGAAGCCATACCCTTCCCAGATAAAGAGAGGTAAACCAGAGCACAGTGCTGTAATAAATAATTAACCATTTATGTCAAATGAGCTTCTACACAAATTACTTTCTATACTTTCTTTTGTATAGGTATGTGTAAAATAAAACATATTCCATTTATACATTTTTACATGACATATTGATTCAAAAATCATTATATTTTACATGTTTTGTTAAAATAAAAAAAGTCATCATTGATATGAGTTGTAGATTTGAACAGTTTTTATTATTTTTCCGTCTTTGTAAGGATTGAAGCTATTCCAATAAAGCAGCAGCTGAGCATCAAGACTGTAATTGGTTTTATTCAGACATTCTCCATGTATCAAGCCTATCTGAGAGCCGATCCAAGTGCTGCAACTGCGCTGCTGGAGAGAACAACATCACGGTAATTACTTCTTTCTGCAGAACTTTAACACTTCAGGCACTTTTACTGTCATGCAATGTTGATCATATAACACAAAATTAGACTTCATGTTTCTTATTAAAAGAAATTTGTATTTTGGCTTTTATAGATCATAATGATGGTATAATGTTTGCTTGTTACTTATTGTGTTCCAGTATTCTAGAGGAGATGAAAGTGTCATCAACAGAGACCAAAGTTGACTTTATAATGGAGTACTACTGTGTGCTTGCATGCAAACCTGAGTGACACATGACTCACCTCACTGGATGTAATCCTAGGGGTTTAGCTGCTGTACTTTAATCTTACTTTAATCAAGTTGTTTGAAAATCAGTGGGCTTATAAATGCACAATATTTATTTTTTATAATTTCACATTAAAGTTGTTTTAATTTAGTAGTATTTGCACTATGCATTATGCTATTAATGCACTGTTGCGTCATGTTACTTAGAAATCAGTTACTGTACAGTATACAGGCATTGATGTAATAATTGTTAAAAATAACAATAAAATAATTTTTTTCTATTTTTGCAGTTGTGTAGTTGGGTCACATCAGGGTTCATGTGGGTCATGAAATGCCACAGAAATATTAGAAATAAAAACCTTGGTTAAAAAATCTTGGTTTTGTAAAAATGTAAATTAATATTTCTTAATACTCACACTTCACATTCACATAAACCTTTCTTTATTCCATAAGCATGTTTTCATCAGCAATATCAACATCAGCTGATTGAACATTATGCATTTCTCTCTGTATTTTTTTTTTCCAATGTACTCTCTTATATTTTCATACAACCATTTTCATACATCCACTTGTCTGCTTATATTTGTTTTACATAAGATTTTAAAACTAAACAGACATGTTTTTTTCAATTGACCTATCGGTGAGCCCCGCCCCTAGAACGCAAATGAGCCAATGGCAGTTCAGTATCAGCTGCACAGAGATGGAACTCGGACATTTGTAGGTTTCAGCGCCGTAGAGTAGCATTGGAAGATCCGAAGCTCTCGTCGTTTTAAAGGTGTTCATGCTACAAAAATAATAAAACGTATTGTATCGTGAGAGGACTGGCAATGGAATTTGGAATTTATTTTATTATTTAGTGTTTGTTTTCTGGTTGTCATACTTTCATTAAGTGGCCTTTTTCATCTGCTCAAGCAGGTAATGTCTGTAAATATCGTTACTATCTCTGGCTAAAACTAGCTAACGTACAAACCTCAGCCAAAGTCCCTTTAACTATTCTCACGTCATGTATAGTGTAAGTCAAAAACACATAAACGAAGGTCTACACCGGTGTGATTCGAATGTTGAGCGCATCACGTGATCAGCTGCTGAATTCAAATCCGATTTAGCTCTTTGACTGGCACTGAGCCAGATCGGACGCGCTGAGCTCTTGTCATATTATCACAACTATTATGTGTTTTCAACCATATAATGCTTGTTTTAGGTTCCACACATTTAATACACATAAGTACTAGCAAAACCATACATTTATAGTTTTTACAGCGTAAAAACACACGCTGATGTATATGAAAGCGGCAATAATGATCCTACAAATATAATCAGACAACATGTTTTATTAATATCATATACACATTGTGTAAGTAACTGTAAAGTTTACTCTGCTCTTCTCCCAGCTCACCGGAGACTTTGTGAGACTTTGTGAATATGAATAAAAAAAGAAAAACGAAATAAACGCGATCAATGTGTCTTACAGCTCTATTGCGGCTGCGGTGTGCCACGTGACAAGCATAACCCGTTGCCATGGAAACAATAAAGCGATAGGTTCTAAAATAACGGTCGCCTAAAAAAAATTCACCCTGGGGGGCTCAGCCATAGACTGTAAAAAAAAAAATGGACGTAGTGTCCGTGACGTCACTCGTAGGATTCTGAAGAGCGTTTTTGAAGCCTAAAGTGGGCGGAGCCGACCGCCGCCATCTTAGCAGCGCGTCACCGCGCGTCACTCTCGGATATTCGAAAATAGGCGAAGAGGCGGGACCTACAGTCTATGGGCGGGACGTGGGTTTGATATTTTATTTGATAATTTTAAGAAATAATCACGAAAATAATAATAATAATAATAAATAATAAGGTCAATTATGCAGCCACTGAACATACAGACCAACTTTTTTCCTATCTTCTGCATCAAAATGTTTTATTTTACCCCCCAGTATGACCATCTGGTTAGCCTGGATACCTTTGATCCCCTTCTGGTCAATGCTTAGGAGATGTTTATTAACTTTGAAAGACCTTTTAGTCTGTACTCCAAAGTGAATGTGAGAAAATCTGTGTGTGAGGCTCAAGTCCTCATTAGCAAACTGAGCACAGTACGGTTGCCCCGAAGAATGTTTTAAACAGCTTTGTGTTACTGCTACAGTTGATAGTGGCTCAGTGTGGGAAATAGGCAAGACCTGAAACATTAGATGGCTCCTTCCCTTTATTTTGTAGTTTGATTTCTTAAAAGAGTATACTAATTGTTCAGATATCTCCTGCTTTAAAATGGCTGTACGTTTGTTTGAGGATAAGGAACATGCAAACTCATACTGGAAGTACAGAATTTCTCCTTCTGAAGAGCTCATCAGCAAGGTTCTACAGTTCCACAAGAATAATGTAAGACTTTTATAACTGTTTGTTGTTGTTTATTTATCAGCCTGCTGTCTTTGTAATTTCATTTACATTTGGATCTATTGGACTGCGTTTTCTCAGAAGAATTCATCCTATGACCTGGCAGTAGATGTTGGTTGTGGGTCAGGACAAGGAACATTGCTCTTAGCACCACATTTTACTCGTGTGGTGGGGACAGACATCAGTCCTGCTCAACTGGAGATGGGAAGAAAACGTGTTAACATTCCAAACATCTCTTACAGGTAGGCAAACATAAATTGGGTGTTACTGCATGTGTGACAGCTTGCCTTTGTGTAAATCTCATGTCACTGATTCCATCAACCTGTTTTAAAACTTATGCATTTTACACATTTAACAACAGTTTTAAGAGAAAGTGTTAATCTGAAATGTTGACTGAGTCTCAGAAATTGTGACAGGCCGTATTGTATATATCAAGCACAAAGATTTGTCCATATAGAGTTTTTTTTTCCCCCATATTAATTTAGTTTCATTTATTTATTCCTTTATTCCATAAGCATTTATTCAAAGTGGCGTACAAATGATCTGCATGACAACACCTGTAATCTACAAACTTTTTCCTATTGTCTGTGCTGATTTTGAGGGGGGATATCTGCAGATTTACACAAAGACAAATAATAAAACTATATGCAAGAGACAGGCATGCGTATAACTTTATATATAATAAACTAATAAAGTATTTAATAGTTTACAATATTAATACGTGATCCTGAACCACAAAATCAGTCAAGGGTAAATTTTTAGATTAATCATTTATTTTATTATTATTTTTATTTAAAAAAAATTCAAGTTATTTATTTATTTTTTTTTTTGTATTTTTTTTTTTTTTTTCAGATGATTTTGCTGAATAAATAAGCAATAGGACAATATTTGGCCAAAATACAACTATTTGAATATCTGGAATCTAAGCTTGCAAAAAAAAAAAAGAAGAAGAAGAATTTAAGTTAATTTGTTACATTGCATACTATATATATATATATATATATATATAGTATTGTGTCCAGACAGAATGTGTCATCACATTAATGCGTTAATGGGCCTAAATGTGATTTCAAATATTTCATTTAAAGGCAAAATAATGTGATTATGCTTTTGATTTTATTTTCTTCATGAGTTCCATTTATTCAGTACATGCTACTGTTTCACTTATTTGAAACGTAAAGGGAGAGTCCAGCTGAAGAACTGCCTTTTGAAGATGGCTCTGTAGATCTTGTGACGGCCATGTCTGCGTTCCACTGGTTTGACCATTCACGTTTTCTTCAGGAGGCTCACAGAGTGCTTAAGCCTCATGGCTGCCTCGCAGTTCTCAACTACACCATGGACATGGAGCTGAGCTATGGAGACTGCTCAGAGACCCTAAACCACATCTGTAATGAGGTGAAAAAAGTACCACATATTCTATGAGAACATTTTAGAAAGATCTAATTTGAAAGTGATCTCAAATAATCTAAATTTCTGCTCATATATGACCTATAAGTCGTCAAATCATTTACTCAAACTAAAATCCTGTCAAATGGCATATACATTTGTCTCATTACAGTTTTATTCAGCCCTCCGGCCTTTCCGGAACCCTTACCTAGGTTCCAACTCATTCGAGCTTTATAAGAAAACATATGACTCTCTTCAGTATCCAGTCAAAGAATGGTAATGTAGCTGTATACAAACTAGCGTTAACATATTAACTTTATAAATAATTAAGTAGGTCAAGACAGTTCAAAGTGCAATCAATCTTAGGTTTAGAAACTGAAGATGGTTTAAGCTATATAAGTACTGTTTGTAATATTGTGGCAGTAGCCACAGTTACAGCCACATAACAATGGTTTGTTTTTATATAATGGATGTTGCATAATAAAAATATGAAGGATTTAAATTTAAACATAAATGTAATTTAATTCATTAACTGTCCCTGACGTAAACTTTTGCCATCCAAGATCAAAAAAAAAAAAAGCTTCATTTTTGATTATAACACAACTGGAATGCTGTATTTACCAATTAGAAGCCGGACTGCAACTGTGTTTTGTTTCTAGGCAGGACATTTTTTGGGTAAGAAAGCCTGTCCCTCTCTCTGGCTACATCGGCATGGTTGAGTCTTTTTCCGCTTTCCAGGCACTCTTAAAAAAAGATCCAGAAGAGGCCAGACGACTCTCACAGGACATTGAACAAAGGTATTAGACTTTGAGTTCTCTTACGTAATGTCTGTATATTGCTTGTGTTTCACATAATCTCTCTCTCTCTCTCTTTTTCTTTTCCTCAAACTACATTTTTCCTGTCAAGACTGTTGGGCGCAATGGGCGTGACATCCTCAGAGACGGAAGTTGTCATGGGAGTTAAATACTTCTATTTTCTGGCCTGCAAGCCTGCAGATGACTGATACTTTTCATTAAATCTCAATTTCCTTAACCATAAAATAAAAAGTAATAAAATATTTTTTACACATTCAATACACATAAGATATTAATAATGTAAAAATTAAAAAAGTTGAAAATTTGTTTTTACAAATTTAATGAGTTAAACTTGTTTTTTACATGATTTAATTTTGTTTATTTAATGAAACATCCAAAACACTGTAGAAGATGTGTATTCAGGTCACTGTAGCCTATTTTTAGTGTTTGTTTGAATAAATAAAAATCGTCCTCTAATTGATTAACTACAAAGAATCGGTAATTTAAAAATGTGTATTTGAAAGCGCGTCCACCAGGGTGCAGTGTTGATTTGAACATGCTGCAGTACTTGCGAGAGAAGCATGTCTACCAAACATTGTCCATGTGTGCAGCTGCCTGGGATGACACGACCCAGCAATTCCACGGTACAGTGATTTAACACAGGCTCAATACACAGCTTCAAAACACAAACAGAAACAAAGGAAACTGAGAGTGACATTTCTATGTACACTTCAAAACATTTACTGTAATTCTCTGAAACAATCCTGTTTTCTTGAACCATTGCTATGTTTTCGAGCTTCTCAAATGTGAGGTTTTAAAGGGATAGCTCACCCAAAAATTAAAATTCTGTCAATAATTATCACCATGTCGTTCCAAACCCATAAGACCTTTGTTCATCTTCAGAACACAAATTTAGATATGAAGAGTTCAGATGCAAAAGCCTCTAAATCCATCTGACATCTTTCTTTTAAAAATGTATTTTTATCAGGCTCCGATGTATAGGTTTCTATGTAAGTACTGGTACTTCTGATTGGACTGAAGGTGGGATTTTGTGAGTTAGAAGTAAAAGTATTTGATGGATGTATAATATGTGTCGAGAGCATTCATTCAGTATCATTATCTCATTTTTGACCGAGATGGCTTTTAGCTGATTTTGCCTCTTAACTCTTCTTATTTTTGATGAAATCCAAGAGCTTTCTGACCCTGCATGAACAGTAAAGCATCTGAAACAAAGATGAACTTAGGTCTTACTAGTTTGGAATGACGTGAGAGTAAGTAATTAATGCCAGAATTTTCATTCTTGAGTTAACTATCCCTTGAGTGAACTAAATCATGCCTATTTTTCTTTTTATTTACACTCAGATTTGACAAAACTTATAATTGTATTTTGGGTGGGCCTACAAGTCACACTCCATATTATGATAAAATGTGTTCGTGATTTGGCATTGTCTCTTGGAGCTAGCTGATGAATGGAAGGGTGAATGGAAAGAATGGATGACAGGATCTGCATGTGTCCAAATCTCTTACCTAGAAAAGTAATGCACAGAACTCCTATCAAATGACAACACATGATACAGTGAATGTAAGAGAAGAATATAGGGCCAATGCACATATGTGAGGCAGTTGATAGGTTATGCTACTCAACCAAACAATTAATACTTGATTCACACCATCAGTGGTCTGATATTTCCTAATATTCACTGTCACCCATGGCAACGCTATATATCATTCCGCTTATACGGGGTAATGGCACCTATCCACTGCAGCTGGAGAACTCTGCTCAGAAATGCTGTGCCTCAGCTTTGCTGTGTGTCAGTAGAGGATCTGTATAACCGGAGTGAAATCTGAATTACTTATAGTAATATGCAGTGGTGTAGTGGAGGGTATTCACAGTTATACGGCATATACCCACTTCTCCAGGCACCACTACACCACTGGTAATATGTAAACAATATCATGCACTAAATTAAAGCCAGCAAACTGGCTTGGTTAACCAAAGTGTAAATCATTGCAGTGCTCATCTTTTTACTAGGATGATTGCTTCGTACATTGTACCCAACGCATTGTACTTTTTTTCTGACTAGGAAGATGCTTTAGAAATCTTTAATGTGTGAACACATTTTTGTAGAGCATAATTGCGTTTATTAAATATATGAGCTGGATGTTTTTCATTTTAACCATACATTCCATATATTTACTGTATAGCGCTGCAATACACATGGTTTTCTAAAGGCATGAGTCAGTTATTTCTCTATGGTATGTCACAAATGCTGTCCATTTAGCTTAGCTTATATTGAACTTTGAATATTATGCTACAGTAAGTATGGTAAGTTTTTGATGTAGTAACGAAAGCGCAGGTCTCAAATTCTGTCCTCATCTGAGTCAACATGTATAGAATATTATAATTTTTAGTATAGCATGATCAGCAGATAGCCGTATCCTCTTGAAATAAACAGTTTTGCGAAATTTGACACTTCTGACATATTTTGTTACTTGCCTCCACCCTTTTCTATCTGACATTGAAGTGTCCGAATACTGGACACAGTGACCCATCACAGGCCACATTTTAATCCATTGAGAAATATTTTCATCCTGACTGAGCCGATTGGCCTGAGCTGTTGAATCATCTGCCCCTTCACAAATACACAATCTGAGACCTGGGCTCACCTCTGCTGTAGCTCTCGCATGCTAAAAGTGAGCCGTAGTTTCTCATGTTGTCGTGAAAAGAAGCTAATTACACTTTATGCAACACCAAAATTGTTATTATCAGAACCAAACATATGAAACAACACAGTATTTAAAAGCACAATCAGACATTCATAATTAAAGAGTGTTCATAGTGTTTTGGTAGATAGAAAATGCTTTCAGTAAACAAAGGCAATGGCTTGTGTAGCTCAGTTTGATTTATTGAGCATGGCTTTTTAATAAAATAGGCAGTGGGATTCTGATAATGAAGCTTATGTGCATAGTATTCCCTGTATATTCCACACCTTTTAATAAAGCCAGTGCAGCTATTCTGTTTATAAAGCTCATGAGGTTTTCCCTTATGAATAAACTATAGTTAATTTTCACTTAAGTTTGGACTAAATCTAAATTTAGTGCGATTCTACAGCATGTGGTGAAATATTTTTTCTAGACACATTGTGTGGTTACACAGTAGATTCTTTTAAGACACATTTATCTCATTTTTTTTTTTTTTTTTTTACTTTTGGCCTTCCTCTCAATAACCCAAAAATATAATTTCTGCTATTTATTCACTCTCCTTTTATTCTGAACCCGTATAACTTCCTTTCTGCCCTTGAATATAAAGGGATATTGAAAACTCCATTGGTCACTCTATTCTATGGAATTAATAATAAAAGAAAACTGAGGATTTCAAGCTTCAAAAGAACATAAAAGCTTCATGGAAATACCATAAAAGTGGTCTATACCACTGATTTTAAGTTTTAGCTTACTCAGTCAAGTACTTGAGCGCTTTCCAACTATGGTGACCTTCATAAGACATACAAATATTAATGACTAAGTTGTTTACAAAGAAATCTTTTTGAGTTAATTTGCAAGAGAAGACAGTCATGCTGAATGACTGCTCCAGAGCTCTGTCTCATCAGCCTCAGGACACAAGGGACACAATTACACCTGTTACAACACAGACAGAACATTTTTCTTCTCCATTTATAAAAAAAAAAAAAAAAAAAAGTATCTCCATGTCCCAGGGGTTCGTCATTTGAGGGGTAGGATCTTCTCAACAGTATAATCAGTATTAAGCAGTGTTCTTCTAAACATGTTTATTTTTGAAGTACAACCGAGATCATCTGATTTGCTGGACATTTTAAAAGAATGATGATGAAACATGCATAATTGATTATATAATAGGATTATTTATAAGAAATGATGCTAGATTGCATATCAACAGATGGATCCTTGAAAATCAGGTTTTCAAACCCACATTCATAATTCATAGTTTAACCTATAGTTGCATATTCACATATTGGAAATATATATAAATATATACAAATATATATATATAAATATATATATAAAAAAAAAAATATATATATATATATATATATATATATATATATATATAACATGCATAAGCTATGATTCAAACACTGAAATGCATAGAATAGGCCCCTATGAAATCTATTTTATCTTTTCATCCCAAATTCTGTTTAATTTTTTTCCAAAAAAAATTCTGTTTTTTTTTTCTTCCATTTAAATGTTTTTGAACTTCTTTTTAATGGTTAAATAAAATCGTATTAATCAAAATGTCTAATTAATTCAAATCATGAAACTTATACAATTTAACATCAATTTATTAGAGGTTTAACAAAAATGACGTGTTTAGGGCCCTATGAAATATTGTATTTTACTGTTACCAAATTCTGGTTTTAGCATGTCTAATTATTTGAATGCATAACAACTTTTATTTATTCTTACAATAGCCTTGTGAATTTTTTATTCCCTCAGAAATTCAGTGTTGTGTATTTATATTTTTCTGGTTATCAACAGAAGGCATAAAAATACATTTAATTTATCTTTTTATTAATTAAAATTAAACAAATATTTTTTGATGGGTTGCCCTGAATACCTGAAGCTGACGCTGTTTGTGGCTAGATTGGATACAGCTGCAGCTGGAAGCTAACAATATATTTTACTCAGCTGGAACAGTCAAATGCGAATGAAGTGACTCTCAGAGCAGTTCTGGAGATGTTGTTCATGTATTTATGTCCTCATTTATTGAGACGCCAAATGCTGAAATCACCGAAAGCATCACACATGCTTCAGTATGTTTAACAAGCAAAACCGCCCGTCTATGCAATTCATAAACACAGAGACACGCGGAACATAGAGGATTCATATTTAAATAGTCTTTTTGCGGCTTAATATTACCACATAATAGTTCATATCGCATTTGATTTAACTTGATGACATACTTTTGATGAATTCTTCTAAACTTTGACAAATTCCATGACATTCTGCGTTAAATAGTAAATTCTGTTTGTTATGGTTGGATTCTGCGATTACGTCTTCGTTTTCTGCATCGCAAAAATCATAGAGCCCTAACAGAATGTGCATCTATTCAATATAATTAAGTGATTTTAATGTGCTGATAAATGTTAGCGATGGAATTATCATAGTAAAAACTTTGAAGCATAAAATTAACAAATAAAATAAAATCATCACTGCTGTGCTTGCAGATGTTTTGCAGAAACTAGCACTTTCAACAGTCCTGATGCTAGGGAATATCATAACAACATATCAGGTTAAATGAGAATTGTTTGTCATGAGGGGAGATAGTCCTTTTGGGTAGCAGGACCTCATGTTCATATATCCTGGCAGGGTGTGAGATGAAACACAATCCTGAGTTTCTCATAGCTGCTCCACATTAGAGCTAGTTGTGACCTCGGGCTCTGGTTACTATACTGAGCTGCTATGTACAATTTATTTTGTTTGTAATCTACCTCTCACAAACAATTCATCATATAATGGAGAAAAAAAGAAAAACATGGCACAGACTGCCTCTATTCAAAGGGGAGGGCATGACAGAAAACAAAGGTAGAAGGGATGTAATACAGTCTTGTAAGGGTCCTGACCTCTTCAAAATACAGTGGTGGCCAAGATGATTAGAACACTAGTATTTTCACCAGATAAAAAATGGTCTATGTCAGTTATTTCTATGTTTTGCTGTAGTGTTTTCAGTAGGAGATATCCGTTTTTAATTTTGCCAATAATTGTAATAATCCAGTGAGATTTTTTTGCACATGGAGTCAGACAACAGCCAGTGCTCTACACAGAGATCTGATCTCATCATCATCCAGTCTGTCTGGAATGACATGAAAAACAAAACAAACTGAGACCTGAAAAAGTATGCTGCTTTAAACGCAAAGGATGGTCACACCAATTCAGTTCATTGATAAAGAAAATCTGTGTATGGCATTATATTTTACAGAATTTTTACACAAGTGCCTAAAACTTTTAACAGTACTGTAGCTTTGCAGGTAGGTTTCTTAAAATATCTTGGAGATGTTGCCACAGTTCTTCTGGATTTAGTCTGTCTCAGTTTGTTCTGTTTCTTCATGTCATTCCTGAATGATGATGAGATCAGATGTCTGTGTGGAGCACTGGCTGTTGTCAGACTCCTTGTACAAAAAAAAATCTCACTGGATTATTACAATTAATGGCAAAATGGATGTTTGGAAATATAAACTGATATTTCCTACTGACACACTACAGCAAAAGGAATAACATTACAACCATAATAAATGTCATCCAAGATGTCTTTCTTTCTTCAGCTGGAAACAAATTAAGGTTTTTGAGGAAAACATTCCAAGGTTTTTCTCTATATAATGGACTTCAATGGTAGCCAATGGGTAGAAGGTCCAAATTGCAGTTTGAATGCAGCTTCAGAGGGTTTTACATGATCCCAGCCAAGTAATAAGGGTCTTATCTAGCGAAACAATTTGTAATTTTCAAAGAAAATTTATATACTTTTTAACCACAAATGCTTGTTTTGCAACCTCACACAGTAAGTAATCACGCAAGCATGATGTAGGCAGTAGTACCGACCCAGTGTTTACAAAGCGAACATGCAAAGAAAGTGAAAGGCATTTTTTAAAAAAAGGTAAAACAACGATGTTGGACGATTTTGAAGTACAACTGACCACTCGTGACTTTTCCAACATGATCCTATAATGTGGGAAGATGGGCATGCCCATCGCAGAGCTAGTGCAAGAGGAGCATTTGTGGTTAAAAAGTATATACATTTGAATTTTTTTAAGGAACTGACAGATCATTTTGCTAGAAAAGACCCTTATTCCTCAGCTGGGATTGTGTAGAGTCCTTCGAAGCTGCATTGAAATAGCAGTTTGGACCTTCAACCCATTGGCCACCATTGAAGACCACTATATGGAGAAAAATCCTGGAATGTTTTCTGTAGAAACCTTATTTTCTTTGCGACTGAAAGAAGAAAGACATGAACATCTTGGATGACATGGGGGTGAGTAAATATTAGGAAATTTTAATTCTGTAAGTGAACTTCTCCTTTAAGGCACAAAATATTCTCACTGTAGTAGGGGTGCTTAATGTAGCTAAAACAGCATTCAATCTGTTTTTTTGTTTACTATTAAATGTCCGGATGCATTAATTTAAATGCAACTTCATTTTAATTGCCAGTGGCGATAGCCAAGAGACTGCCACTTAAAACAATGTAGCATAGTTTATGAGATTGAGATTAATGCATGAGGCTAAATTAAACTCCCAGTTGAGGTCTGAAAAAAGGAGTTGGTCTAAAGTTCATAAAAACCACAGATGGACTACAACAATCTGACACATTTTAAACAACAACAACAAAAAAAAAGCTGTTGTCTATTTGGGTATTTACAATTATTCTTTCTGTAATGGGCATTTGAATAGCATTCATTTGTAGGCTTAATTGATTGCCTATGGATCCCTTTTTAAGCTTGTTTTTTAGTTATTTTTGGCTAAAAGAAAACCGAATGACTAGCAGACGAGACAGAAGGTCTGCTGTGAGATAATTGGGAGATAAAAGCACATTGATGCAGAACTCTGACACGCTGAACTTCACAAAGCACATCATTGTGCACCAGTCACAAACCCATCCTCCAACACTTAAAGGTTCTGCATGTGAACTTTTGAACTTAATTTTTTATTTTGCAAATGTTCTAGGTTTTCTGTTTGCTTGTGAGTTCATGAACTTTTGTGTGGAGGGAAACAGGTTCAGATATGATGCAGCTTTTGTTAAGAGTTACTCTTCTTTGTCCATTGGCCTAATTTGTCTGTCTAGTGGAGTTCAGTCACTTCTGCTCATTTTGGCAATGTGTTATAATTTGATGCAGTTTGTTTAGGAATGCATGTATTTAATTGCTTATTAGTTCACATTAACCTAGACTTGAACTTTGCAGGCATGATTCATAACAGTTTGCGATTAAAGAATCTCAAATTGTTCTTTGTGCCTAAAAAGTTCTATTCTATTGTTGATTCAATGGATGTTATGTGTTACTCTTTTGTTATAGGCTTGTAGATGAGCTTTTTGTTTGAGTTGTACGAGAAAACCATTTTAACTGACATCCATGTCTCAGACATATTACAGACAGCCAGATGTAAACAAAATTTCTAAAGAAACAAGCATAACAACGTGCAGTAAACGGTAAATCAGTCTGCACTACAAACAAGTGTGCTCATAATTAGAATAATACATTAAAATAATATGGTAAGACACACTAATTTACAATATCAAGCCGCAAAATAAGCTGTTTTAAATAGCTAAAAATGTCTGGATGCAGATGAGACCACTCTTTCAGGAAGAAAACGGTGGATAAGATGCAAACCTTGGTTACCAACATACAGTGTTTCTGATGAAAGCTTCACAGTACTTTCCTTTTTTATTTATAGCTACTGTTTTTCAGTAAATGGACAGGCCAGTGTTTTCTCTTTGTTTTCCACATAAAATGTGACCTTTTGATGCTGTTCTGTGTTTGTGTAATATGTTTTCAAGATGTATTTCAGCTCCAGAACTGATTTTTTGCTGCAAAACAAGTCAATTTCCTGCTATTGATGTACCATAAGATTGTTCAGCTTAATTAACAATGTTAATATTGCTGTCCTGTGTGTTATTACAGTTGACATGAGATGACGAGAAAGTTTGTTTGTGCTCTCTGTGCTGAGAGAGAATGTTGGCGCTATCCCGTCAGCTGAAGGTGATTGATGCTTTCAGACACGAACATCCTCTAGGGATGTCAGAGGCCTCTAGCAGGTCCGTGTGCAAGCAGGAAAGAATCGTATAGTTTTCCAGTCTTTCTATTCTTATTTTGTCTTTTCACTCAAAGAAGATTTCTTGTGACAATCTTAGGTTGTTTCGATAAGTTTGCCCTAGATTTTCCTCTTCAGAAATCTTTCATCTCCTGTGGTGTGTGCTGTGGGAACGGCTAAGTTTCCTCACTGCCGGAGTCAGCAATTTTACCATCACATGTGCAGCTGAGAGCTCTACACTTCAATAAACACCACAGCGGGAGGTAGCGGTTTAATAGTTAGAACTCACATTGCACTCTATGCTGGGGTATCATTTTCTCCCTAAACATTCACTTTTTTGAGGCTCCCTCGCTGAGCCTCAGGAAATTCACAAAACTGTGCACTTTAAAACCTAAATCTTGTTTAAGGGATATAGTAAAGTTTCTCTCTGGCTGACAAAGCTGTTGAATGGACTTGTGAATGAGAGAGAACACTTGGCTTGTTTTCTGATTCTAGTTTTGTGAAGTGCTAGGTGAGCTGCTGAGAAATTTAGAAAAGAAAAGTAGATTTAAAGGGATGATAGAAAATCTCATTTTGTTCGCCTTCTGAAATAAAACGGTTTATCTAAATCTTAACCTTTGCAAGGGTATGTAAAATCTTTGTTTTTGATTTCTTGAAATTGTTCCTTCAGAAGTTCACTTCCAAAATTAAAATTTTCTTGATAATTTACTCACTCCCATGTCATCCAAGATGTTTCTTTCTTCAGTCTTGAAAAAAATTAAGGTTTCTAAGAAAAATGTTCTCCATATTATGGACTTCAATGGAGGCCAACAGTTTGAAGGTCCAAACTGCAGTTTCAATGCAGCTTCAAAGGACTCAACATGATCCCAGCTGAGGAAAAAGGGTCTTATCTAGCAAAAGATCAATCATTTTCTTAAAACATACAAATTTCTAGAGTCTTATCTATCAAAACGATCAGTAATTTTCTAAAGAACACAAAATTCCAATACTTTTTAACCACAAATGCTCATCTTGCACTAGCTGCCTTCACGCATTGTGAAATTATGTAAAAAAAAAAAAGTCACACACGTACATTTAGATTTAAAAAGGTAGGGTGAAAAACTCTTCCAACTTCAAAATTGTCCGTCATTGTTACTATGCACTTTTTTGTACGTGAGGTTGAGCTAGTGCAAGATGAAAATTTGTGGTTAAAAAGCATAAACATTTGTATTTTTCTTAGAAAATCTGTTTTGCTAAATCTGTTTCTCTTTTTATTCTTTGGCTGGGATTGTGCAAAGCCCTTTGAAGCTGCATTGAAATTGCAGTTTAGACCCTGAGCCCAGTGACTCCCACTGAAGTCCAATATGGAGAAAAATCCTGAAATGTTTTCATCAAAAAATGTATTTTCGACTGAAGACAGAAAGACATGAACATCTTGCATGACATGGGGGTGAGTGAATTATCAGGAAATTTTCATTCTGGAAGTGAACTGCTCGTTTTAATTATTGTTTGTGTGATGCACACAAGAAAGCACACATGGCGAGGCCAGAAATGGTAAAGTTCATGGACCTTGGTAAAATGGGATGGACATCAGTTCCTAGTCTCAAACTGAAGAACATAATTTTACAATACATGAGATAAAAATAGGTAAGATAATTTCAACAGCTAAAAATAGCATTTTCAGGTTAGGGCTGAAAGAGAAAAATAAACACGAACCGAAAATAAATGTTGAAATAGAAATTAAAAGTGTGACCGTCAGTCTGAGTGGGCCAGTTCCACTTTTACACAGCCTCGCCACTAAAGTACACTGAAATGTTTTATTTATTTATTATTTATTGGTTTATTTAGATAGGGACAGTACAAAAATCATGATTCCAAGCTGAAAAATATGCATTGTTTGAGAATAGAATTGAATATGTCCCTATTCAATGTTAAAGTGTCATTATCATGTTCTTCTTTTATTAACATTACTAGTTTCCTGGTTTTTAATGTTTTATTAAAAGGGAAAGTAAAGTGTATAATATATGACATGCCGTTGGCTTTCTTCCTCATCTCATTTCCCAGATCACATCTGCTCTGATCACATCTCTCTTGACACATTGTCGGCTAGCTCAGCTTCCAGACAGCTCAGGACTATGACTCAAAGACTTTATTCTTTAGACCTCTTTGTCAGCATGTTTTTATTACCTTGCTTTTTTTTTAAGATGTCCACCTCATTGTTTCATGTGCTCATTTTTTCCTTGTACTTTTGTACTACTGAGAAGTTCTTTCTGTAGTGTTTTTTTTTTCACTCTGTGGAAGTTTCTTGGCTGCTGTTCAAATACAGTGCCGATTTACAAGTTTTCAGTTCAAAGTAATTATTAAAAATGTAATAATTCTTCAAGTTCAAGTTTAATGTGTGTTCTTTAATTTGGCGCTAATTAAATATCCTTTTCAATAAGGCTCTTGCACATTGTTTTTCAAACCAGCACTACATGCAGAAATGTAAATATTGGAGTTTTTCTGGAGTTTAAAGCAACAAAATCAGTCTAACAAGTCAAATCACTTTTGTTTTGACAATAGTTTTAGTATCCACCTTTTTCTTTAACATGGAAGTAAGCCTATGGGTGAGACTTCTGGTTTATTAGGTGCTATAGGGAAATAAAGAGAAGAATAACAGTGCAGTAAACGATAAAACTGTTTGCACTACAAACCAGTGTGTTCACAATTAAGATAATACATTAAAATAATATGGTAAGACACAATAATTTTGCAATTTTAAGTAGCAAAACAAGTTGTTTTGTATAGCTGCATGCAGATGAGACCGGAGGCCAGACCCATAAAATGTACAAATTTTCTTCCCTGCTCTTACAGGAAGAAAAAGGTGGATAAGATGCAAACCTTGGTTGCCAGTATTTCTGATATCATGATTTCTACAAAACTGAGAGTCCTGATGCACATTGAGTCAGCTGTACAATCCTTTTCACTTCTTTGAGGAATGGCCAAGAGAATGCAAGTGTTTTTTTTTTTAAGTGTTTTTTCCCCCCTTTTTCCTAGAAAATGCTTAGTATGCACGTTAGAGGGTAACTCTGTGTAAGAGCATGCTCTGAGCACATCATGTTTTTTTGATGAATATTGAACCAAACATTAGAAGGTTCACCTCCACAGTTCAGAAACATAACCTCAGCTCAGGGGGCCGGCTTGGGATAACAGGGTCTGCGATTATCTCAGCTGGAAAAGTCTCTAGAGCACAGACAACCCCACTAACTCCCACAGGGGTCTTTGCAGTGCCAGGTTCTGCACCATTATTTATGCTGAGATTGTTTACTGCATAGACACAAACATTCAAATGATCTCGAGAGGCACAGCAGACCTGGTGACTGAGGGATGTGTCTGGTCACCTGTGGGTAGTTCCACAAAGTGTGCATGTTTCAGACAGAAGGGCTTGTGTGCTTCAGTGAGCTGTCACATTTTGTTCAGTGTTTGTGTGTTAATGTTCGAGTTTTGGAAATATAAAAAAAGTGTATTTCTGCCATGTGCTCCTAAATAGACACATGACAAGTCAGTCTTTGAGTATACATTTTTATTGTATTGGCACTTTTTTTCTGAACTTGAAAAACTTGCATTAAAATGTGAAACAACATCAAAACATGGCTAAATAAATAACGTTGAAGTAGACGAGTTTTGTCATCCATTAATATTAGACATTTCTCAAAAATTAATATATATTTCTGTTTTTTTGTTTTGTTTTGTTTTGTTTTTGTTTTTACGCTTGGCAATGATTAATCGTATCCAGAATAAAAGTTTTGTGTCCAAAATGTATGTGTGTACTGTGTATATTTTATTCAATGTATATAAAGACACACACATACAGTATATGTTTTGAAAATATTTACATGTATTTACATGTATATATTAATATTCATATAATTTATATATAACTATATTTAATACATAAACAACATATTTTCCTTAAATATATATATATATATATATATATATATACGTGCGTGCGTGCGTGCGTGCGTGCGTGCGTGCGTGCGTGCGTGCGTGCGTGCGTGCGTGCGTGTGTATACATAATAAATATACACTGTACATACACATATATGTGCACTTATTACTTACTTAAAACTACTTATTTTGGATGCGATCACTACCGTCGATGGTGGGGCAGCCAGAGGGTACGTTGACGTTCCCCAGGTGGAGTGTGCGGTTGCGGTGCGCTGCGAAGGCTTACAGTGCTGCAGGCAAGGCTGCCTCCACCCTGCACGCCATGGCCATCCTGCAGGTCCACCAGGCCAAGGCACTAAAAGAGCTGCACGAGGGTAGTTCTGGCCATGGTTGATGCGGGAACTGCGCTGTAGTACAGTAGCAGACGGAAGTGATAAAACGCATCTTGCCCTGCCGTGAGATCACCAGGCAACCGGGTGCCAGACCTCCGCCTGCTCATCACAGAGGGCGCCCTCCTGCGGCGACTACACCTGCTCTGCCCCTTGCAACATTGAAGGAGACAATGTTCCCCTCAGCCAGGGCATCAGGCTGGCAGCAGGAAAGGCTCTAAAAACACCCGCAAGTCTGCAAAGCGACGCTGACATGGGCTACCCAGAGATGGAGGGATTTGCTCTTCGAGGGACGACAACATCCATTTCCCCACCCCCAGGGGAGAACCAGGGGGCTGTGTCTTTGCTGCCGCCACTGACCTTCGAGTCGGTGGTACCCATTTTGTCACAAAAAGAGCAGTTTCCTCAATCTCTGGGTTTACAGCCCCAAGTTCTGTTCCTGAGAGACGCTTCACCTCCTCCACCGTGGGAACAAGGGGTCAAGGTAAGTGCTGCCCTGGACAGCTGATTTCCTGTGTTGAGTCACCTTCCCCTCCTTGGCTGCCCCACCGCAGGTACATCAGCTACCACCCCGTTGATCCCGCTTGTACATTGTCTGGGAGCCTCCTAGCCCATCTCGCTGGATGATCCGTACGGTGCGACTCGGCTACACGATTCAATTCGCGAGGGGTCTGCACAGGTTTAGAGGCATTTTTTTCACATCTGTCTGGTCGGACACAGATGCCTCTGTCCTACGTGCAGATATTACAGTTCTCCTGGTGAAGGACACAATCAAGCTGGTCCCTCCAGCCGAGATGAAGTTGGGGTTTTACAGTCCCTACTTCATTGTACTCAAGAAGAGCAGTGGGTTACGACCAATCCTGGACCTTCGCGTTCTGAACCGGTCCCTTCACAGACTTCCATTTAAGATGCTTACCTCGAAATGCATTCTTTCATGCATTCATCACCAGGATTGGTTTCAGGCCATTGACCTGAAGGACGGCTGCTTTCATGTCTCCAAGCAGCTCTTTGTCTGCTTTGGGGGACAGCAGAAGGGGAATGCTGTCTCCAAGCAGAGGTTGTGTTGCCTCCACTCTAGCAGACATATGCTGCGGGCTGGGCGACACCTAACACCTTCGCAAGACTCTGTAATCTTTGTGCAGAGCCTGTGTCCTCCCATGTGTTAAGGTAACATCAGGTAATTTGCGGGAGGCCGGCACGGTGTCGGCTTGCTGTGCCATTCCCTACGGATCCATGAGCTTTTCCCCAGCTGTTCCCCCTAACTCTGTAACTCTGGGTCATCCATGCCCCGCAGTCTGGACTAGAACGGAGTAGTCCGTGACTGTGATCCGTTAGGGGGTCTCCTTCACCCCCTACGGTTGTGGCGTCATGTCTCAGTAACTTCATGGTACTTCACCGTGTTCCCCTTAGAATTACTTGAGTAAAGCTGTTTTCCCACAAGACTTAAGTTGTTGTTGTTGGGTTTTTTTTCTCCATCTTTGTCTCAGATGGAGTTTTGGTTCCTTGCTACTGTCGCCTATGGCTTGCTCAGTTGGGGACAACAACTAAATTGGGGACAAACAATTTATTAATTTGGAACTATTGATTGATTTCCTCTAACTAAAATTGTTTACAGTTTCTTTTTGAATTATTGATATATTACTTTCCCATTTGATACTGTAAAGTTGCTTTGACACAATTTGTATTGTAAAAAGCGCTATATAAATAAAGCTGACTTGACTTGACTTGTGCTTCGCCCCCCAATGGTTACTTCAGATTCTGGCACCCCTGGTATTGGGCAGGTTACATGTTGAGTTCATTTGTTCTAACATGCTTGTGGTCCAGGTTTGTGGCGCCTTCCATTGATCCAATCCCACTACGTTACTCAACGTAACATCGTAGTGAATGACTAAGGGGGAACACCTAGGTGACGAATGTAACCCCCATTCCCTGAAGGAGGGAACAGAGACGTTATAACCCCCTGCCACATGCCTGGATTGTGCTGGGTGCTGGTTTTCAGTGGTTTTCAGTCAGTGCCTGCACGCCACCATCTCAAATGTATGTGCGATCTCACTACGTCACTCGGCCCAACGTCTCCGTTCCCTCCTTCAGGGAACAGGGGTTACATTAGTAACCTAGACGTGTGAAAGAATAGTTTGAATTCAGACCGCAGTTCCCATTTTAACCACTAGCTTTCATTATTACATACTGCACCTTTAATAACTGAAACCACTCCAGTCTACAATCCTTCTCTGCATTTGTTCTTCATTAATACTCAGTCATATTAAATTTTAAGTAGTCATTTGGCCAACTGAATTTGAGAACTAGATCTAAAGATGAGAAAAGTTGATGAATTGCATACTTCAGATGTATTTATTCATCATTCCTCTAGCAGTCTGATTACTACTAGTCATAAAGTGGGTGTTTACAGGCCCTCTTCAGACTTTTGTGGTTATATGTAATCCTCTTAAATGTACCAAGAGATCCACACACCAAAGTCTTTTTCTAATTCCTCCAGCTCTGCCTTTTATTATTTTGCAGAGGTTGCAGAATCAGAGGCCAGTCTCACTTTAACACAGATTCTCACAGTATAATCAGCATATTGTGGGTACAGGAGAATAAATCATGCTTTACACCTGATTAATTACTCTTTTGCCTATGTATGAAATTTGGTGGTATAGCCTAAAGGTGGACAGATTATGTGTTTACTGGACTTAGACAACATGAGGATGAAAGGTGTTTATATAGCTAATGTCTGATGTTGATGTCTTAAATAACATATAAGCTATTAATTAATGCTTACTCATTTAATATATACATTTATCTGTACCCTATACATTATACAGTTCATCATGAAATCAGGCAGTTTTACATTACTATTTTATTATTATTATTATTATTAATAAACAAAATATTATGGATAAACAACGTGGCAACAACAATACATATTTACATTAGAATATAAGGAACATGTTTATACAATGCTGAATATCCAAGTGTAAAGTTTAACTATTCCCCATGAGCCATGAACGGAAAATGTAAGCTACTGAAAAAAACAAAATACATATTATTTAAAAATAGTGAAACTTTATAACGTATACTGATTGCACTGATGCTGCACAATATATCAGAAGCAAAATCTTGTATTCGTTTTTTTCACAGAATGTCTAGAATCAGGCGATGTCCAATTTGTGAATGAACATCAAATCTATATTAATCGGACAATTGTTAGGAATAAGTTTGAATCATTCGAACCGATCACTCGCGAACTGGACCGTTTGAGATTTCTCATTTAGTAAATTAGTATCGGTGGATAAGTTCCAAATAAGTCCTGTCTGAAGTGTTTACCTACCTTTTTTCGAGAACAAACCTAACCTAGGTCTTTATTAAAGTTAAACCTTAACGAACAGCACATGAATGACTCAGGTAAAGGCAATTTACAAACTTGAACACCATGTGAGATGTTTGAGTTTCAGTCTATTAATAGGCAATGGAAATGATCACATATTGGCTTTTTTTGCTCTATTTCACCGACAAAAGTAATTCTAAACACAGCCACAGCATTGTTTTGCGCCCCTGAGTAACATGATGGTGTTTCATTCCTGCATGAACCAACCATTTAAATGATTTGGATCAATTCCAATGACTCACTTAAGACCCTGATAGCACACATACATCTCAGAGACATCTATTTGACGTCTGCATTTACATCTGCAAGACATCTGTAAGACGTAGTTTGCTCACCTGCAATACGTCTATTGCATGTTTCCTATCAGATGTCAAACAGACATCTATTAGATGTCTTTAAGATCTTTATGAGTTAGAATGGATGTAAAACTGACATCTTACAGATGTTTTCCAGACGTTTGTACACAGCAGCTGCTTTCCAGATCAAGAAATATTTATGGCTAGTAGAAGTTATGAAAATTTTTTAATTGGCTGGTGAGTGAAAAAGTTAATTTCAATCCCTGTTTGTTTCTACCTACTACCGCCATTCATGGAGACATAATATACATTTCAAAAAGCTTGAATTACGATAGAAAAAGGTACATTTGACAAAAACATTTTATTTGCTACAAAAATCTTAACATGTTGTGCATGCCAATAAAAAGCTTGAAAAGTTAGAGAACAATCAAATACAATACAGGTTCAGGCTTAATTCATATCCCTGCCAACTTTGATGATTTGCACAAACTTTTTGTCTGTCCAAAGAACTGAACTGGCCTGAGGACTTGCGTGTCTTGGAGATGTTCTCTAACTGGAGCGCTAATGATTCTGCTGAGGCTTACCCCAGCCAGAGCTTTAAAAACAAGGTAGAGTTTTTGTGATTTGGATTTATTAAGGCTAGCATACGTATAATGAATTTTATCTTGAAGACCTGTCTTCTTCTTCAGAATAGCAGTAATGTTGTTCATAGTAGCCCAATTATCCATTTTTCTTTGAGAGCACACTAGCAGAATTGCTTAACTGGTTAGTGGACTGTTTGGCATAAATTTACGTAATTTTGTTTCTCCTTCCATGTCTATCTCCAGTGAGTTTACTTTTTTGTTTGTGCTGTGATAACACTTGTCTAATGCAGTTTTTAGTCTGCACTGAGGTAGTGCTCTCTTGCAGTACTCCCTGGTGCTATTTTCCTGGGGTAATTTGCCCTTTTGTTTGCTGGATCAGCAGGGCATTGTCACAGCCCTTCTTTCTGTGTGACAATTTCTCATTTAGTCTACATAATATGAGAGCACAGATTTATGCACGCCGTAGGGCATACTATTTGTTTTCCCCCACCTTTTCCTTTCAGCATCCAGAAGGTCACTTAAAGCCCTATTCTGACAGGATTAGTTTTGCAAGGTTGGATGGTGTACTGTAATTTTACCACAATTGTAATGACCAATTTGCACAGAAATCAGAAATCAGTAAAACTATTTCTGCAAGATGTCTGCTAAAGATCTCTTCATCTAGAAAGCATCTGCTGTGTACAAATATCTGATAGACATCTTGCAGGTGTCAGTTTTTTATATACATTCTAAATCATAAACGTCTTAAAGACATCTTCTAAAAATCTATTAGACTGATCGAAAATGTTGATCCATTTCTGATCGGAAATGTCCTAGAGACACTCCAAAGTCTGTTAAATAGACATCTCAAAATCTCATTAAATAATTAAATTCTGATTTTGAATTTTTGAATTTTGTTGGTAATAGGCACTCACCTTAAGCTAACAGAAGCTTCATGCCAAAAAATGACAGAATGTTTACATATATATTTACAGCTGGTCTATTCCCATGGGGTAAGCGTTACTTGAGGTAATTTTTCCAGACCTTTTTCAGAAGCTCAAAGTCGCTGTAAGCTTTACTGACTTTGTCCGTAATGGATGGGACTCAAATCACTGAGAAAATCTGGTAACAACTTTATCCCACCTCTCCGTGTAAAGCTAGTTTTGTCAGAAAAGGGCTTCAGATTTGAAACATTCTGTACGGACGTTCTGTAAGTTCATGATGCATCCTTTTAACTGGACAAGCTCGATTTCTCATGCAACATTCCTTTCTGGAGTTTCTCTGAAATGTGTTCATAATACAAAGTGCGTTTTGTATTTTCAGTGTTTTCACATGGGGCTGTGTAGCAGGAATCTATCTAAAATGTTGTAAACTACTGTCAAAAGTTTGAATCATGTCTTGCTAAGCAAATAAACTGCATAAAGGTGCTTTTGTGCTCTGTCAGTATAACAATATTCAAACTTGTAAAAAGTGTCTTTGCAGAACTCTTAAACTTCCAAACACTGAATTTTCTCAGAGCTTTGCCTTGTATTAACTGACTATGGAATGTACTATGGAAACACTCAAAACAGCATGGCTTCAGCAATACAAAGTTTTCTTGTAATATTTCTGTTTCATTGTCTATTGGAAATGTGATAAGCCAAAATTAATCTGAAAATTAATAAAAGAAATACAGTACAGTTTAATTTATGTAGCTAAATTGAATATCTAATGCCTAAAGTTTTGCTAAAGAAGAATCAAAGTTGATTAAAAAGGCATTTGCACTTCTAATTGTCAGATTTAAATTCTGAGGAAGTGAACATGTCAGAGTGAAACATACGGTAATTACAACATGGCATGAACACACCATAACAAGTCGCCCCTTAAATATTAACATTTTTTTACAACCACTGTTACACATGTACGGTAGACTTAAACTTGCAATGCTGTGGCCAAGAATACTTGTTCACGTATTTGCAGAAAGTGTGTTTGTTGACATAAAACCATACTCTCAAGCTCTGTATGAAGGGTTTGTCTTTTTGTTTTGTTAATTTTATTTTGAATTTCTTGTTTATTATTTACAAAGATCATTTACTCGCAAAGAAAATCTCTAGAGCGATGTTGTAGCTCACGTAAATAGGACCCTTGTTGAATACTGAATGTCTTATGCTGCCAACTGTGTGCTTTATTTTTACAGTAGAGGAAATGGGGATAAGTATTTTAGCGCAGTTTGTAATAGCACAGCACTCTGTGACCTTTTATTTCAAAGTTTGCCCCTTCCTGAATTAGAACCTCAGACTATCATGTAAACAACCTCTCATAAATCTTTAAGCTACTAGAATATGCCATTGTTTCTTTGCCCCCATTTTGCTTTAGTTTTTGTTGGAAAAAGAAATTGAATTTTCATTTTGTTCTTACTTAAAAGCATAACGCACTTTTTAGAAGAGTTCTACGTTCTTAAAGTCAATTCACATCATGCGAAAGTCAGTCCTACCCCACAGGTACAGATCTGTCTTGATGCTGCTCCTTCTCTTTTCTTTTAAAGAGCTCTTTATGCACGATTGCATTACATTTTCACATTCCACAAATGAATAATTGAGTTCCCTGCACACAGACTCATCATTATGGTTCCCTCAGAGTGGGAAGACTGTCCCACACGTCTCTGAAGACCTGCCAGAACGGCTCAGTGAGATGCAGAGCAGGGATTTTATGCATTTAAATGCAGTGTATTTGGGGACTGTGACTGCAGAGCTGTCACTGCAGGCTGCTTTAGGGGAGCGTTGTCGTTTTGCGTACTGTCAGCGCTAGTAATGGGTGAGAGCCCTCCACTGTAATGTAGCACCACGCATAGTTCGGTGTCAGGTGGTGTTTGCTGAGCGGCAGTGGTGGTGCTGACGTGATCCAGTGCTGGTGCAAAGCAATTATGCTGTTCTTAAGCTTGAGTGGTTTTCACTGGCATGTGTATCACACTTTGAAGAGTAGCTCTGAAATCAGTGGGAGTATTTTGCAAATACAAAAACACAAATCAGGAGTAGTCATGGTACCGATGGAATCCAGATTAGGCCACTGTGTTTCTCACATATCCACCTTATTCCAACGCTTACATGGAAATAACGAGAAGAATAACAACGTGCCTTAAACAGTAAAACTTTTGCTCTACAAACCAGTATGTTCATAATTAAGATAATAAATTAAATAACATGGTAAGACACACCAATTTGCAATATCAACTAGCAAAACAAGCTGTTTTGTACAGCTAAAAATAGCTGGACGCAGATGAGACCTATAGTCAGACCTATAAAATTTACAAATGGCCACATTTGCTCTTACGGCAAAAATTAGATGGATTTCTTTGGTCATTAAGATAAGTATTATACCTTAGCTGTTACAATGTTTAAAATTAGCTTCTGTTTCTGCCTATATTTTAGGCCCTGTTTACAATAGTGTGTTTTTGTTTTTAAAGCAGTGTTTTAAAATGAAAACGATCCTTGTCTACACTGGATACAACTGCATTTCAGAAATGATTTCAGTCCACACTACACAACCAAAAACTCATGTCACATGACCATTCATGCATATAGGTAGATCCCGTATTATTTAGATGGTGGACGTGTCTACATGCTTGGAGAAGGGTCCTAATGGCAAAATAAAAGTTCAGTTTAGATTACTACTACTACTACTACTACTACTACTACTAAAATTCGTAACAAAAAAACTGAATTTGGGAAAAAATAACACGGATTTCATAGGGCCCTAATAGTGTCATTTCAGACATGTAAATCAATTTATACAACAGTTCTTTCTGGTCCTCGAATCTGATTGGCTAATGAGAGTGTGATGTTAGAGCGATATCAGAACTCCAACAGCCGTTTCATAGTTTGTAATCGTATCATTCTGCTTGCTGTACTTACAGCGAGTGTCATGGCGGACACCCAAATCCAGTATCATTTTATAAATATTACTGTTTTTGTGTCACGGAATGTAGTTTTACGAGGTTTTCAGGCAATAATGTACTTATTTATAGTTCAAATATGCAGTTATAATGTCTATTTGAAAATTTAAAAATCTATTTGAGCTCCAGATCCTCAGTGGCCGTTCTGCACTCATGATTACACCCGAGAGCGTCTCACCTTGGCAAGATCTTCTGGAATTTACAACTGGTTCTGATGTCTCTACAGTAGTAACACATGAGATATTATTCGTTTTGGGTAAATCTAACAGGTAGTCTTTGGTCTCATTAAACTATTATTTGTCCCAGAGCAAACAGTTTTGGCAAAATCTCATCATGTTTATGTGAATTCAATGCTGTATCGGAGCGCTGTCTTCGTACATTTAACTGAATTGCCTAGCATTTTTTGCACTGAGCAGCATCGTCATCAGAAAACACCCTTAATAAAAGATAGTAAGGATATTAGTACAACAAAAATGACACTTTCCTCAGCGTACATTCAAACTAAAGTTTCATTGTGAATAGAAAAAAAATTAATGCTGTATCTAGGGCTGTGCCGATTTTTAGACGCGATATCATGCGCATCTCGTCAGTAATGCCGGTTCTCTGATTAGTCCTAAATCTCATTCACCTGTTCATTCATGCAGTCACGTTTACTACACAGAGCCGTAGTTCACTGACAAGCTACGCAAGTATCGCCTTAAGTATCGCAGGCGATACATATCGATAATGCACGTGAAACTGCGTAGCTTGTCAGCGAACTACGGCTCTGTGTAGTAAACGTGACTGCATGAATGAACAGGTGAATGAGATTTAGGACTAATCAGAGAACCGGCATTACTAACGAGATACGCACGATAATTCGCGTCCGAATATCGGCACAGCCCTAGCTGTATCAGATGCAGGTAATTACAATCACTCTGACCATATCTCTTTAATAAAACTCTACATAATACAGAGATCTTTTAATACTGTAATACAATAAGTTTTCAATGAAGCAACTCAACATTCCTTTGTTACTAGTTTTAAAGTAAAGTTTTCGAATAAGTAACTGAAGCTTGGGCTCAGCTGTTTAACTGCCAAACTGGGATTTAAATTCTTAGTGGAAGGAAAATCCGTGTATCATTCGTTCAATCGTTTTTTCAAATTGAAACCAAAAATGAAAAAAAAACAAAAAACGACTTGTTTTTCCATTATTTATTCCCTGAACCAAAATGAAAAAAACGAATAACGACTCGTTTTCCGATTTTCTGATTGTGCGCTCAGATCAAAATAGAAAAAATCGAATAACGGGATTTGACTAATTTTGATTTTTAATTTACCCAAATTGGCATGACCCGAAAGTTTATGGATGTAACTTCGTTGCACATTTGAACACCATGTTGATAGCCATAGAAAGTTTTGTGCTGTTCAGAGGAAACAGGCGCATAACTCTTAGGGAAGATGACATGACTATTGTCATGAAGGATCTTTAACGTACTGTAGATTGAAAGACTAATTTACACCCCCACACCAGTAGCGTAGCCAGAAAAGAGACTATGTGTGTGCATCAGAAAAACTGACAATCCCTTGTATTTTTTTTTCTGCAGAAAGAACACTCGCGATAACAAGGCATGCCTGGCACTTTTCGTTATTAAAATAAGATGCTGTGACATTTCGAAAAGTGATCATGTCACGCTGTATTGAAATGCAGGAGTTGCATATATGCATGCATAATGAGTCAAATGGTTTTGATTTATTTCTTATGTGTGTGGGTGCTGTGGGGTGCTTTGGTCTTTCTTGGGGTGCTGAAGCCCCTCTTTAGCGCTGTTTTTTTTTTTTTACGATTATAAAAAATATTTCTGCATCTATTTTTAGGTGTGCCAGCTGCCGCTACGCCCCTGATATGTTCGTTGCTGTGACGCGCTCCGCTTCACGGAGACTGTATGAGACGGCAGAAAGCGCATTTCGTTTATTTCGCTATTTTTCAAAAGCACATTTTTTTAATGTTTTCATAAATCAGAAAAAAGTTCTTTCTGCAGAAAAATACAAGGTATTGCGCGGGCGCCTCCATATCATGCAGTAGGCGAGCGCGATAGGCTAATAATTAAGTTCATATGCGCACAAAGTGCACATATTCATCTAAAAGAATCAGCTGCGCGAAACAGGACCGGGAATGTGGAGCAATGGCGAATTGTCTTTTCTTTCTTTCTTTCTTTCTTTCTTTCTTTCTTTCTTTCTTTCTTTCTTTCTTTCTTTCTTTATTGTTTGATTGTTTACAAAATGCTAGCTTTTTATTTCGTACATGAACTAATAGGCTAGTTACAGATAATAAATCCTCAAAACGTAAACACACAGGATAACCGAATAATTGACTTTATTTTCGTTAAATACAGTTCCGTTACCATTCTAACAAAGTTTTAAACTGCTTAATTTGTGTGTAGACGTATGTGAAACAGCTTATTCTGGTCAGTATAAATGCAACATACAATTTAACTTTTCTATTTAATTTTTTTTGTGGGCTATTAATAATATCTCACAGATTAAATTTACGACTTTTTTGTGGATAAAGTGAAAATTAAATGAAAAGTCGTGTCTATTGCGGCATTACATTTTTTTTCAGATAATATGTACTTATCTGTAATGTTAGTAATACTCTGATTTTTTTATGTTATTTACTTATTTATTTTTTGCGTATTAATCTGACAATAAATGTACGTGGCACACCCAGTTTTTCTGATGCACACCCAGAGTCTCTTTTCTGGCTACGCTACTGGTGTGGGGGGTGTAAATTAGCCTTTCAATCTACAGTAGTGGTGTTCAAACGTACAACGAAGTTACATCCATAAACTTTCGGTCATGCCAATTTGGATAAATTTAAAATTAGTCAAATCCCGTTATTCGTTTTTTTCTATTTTGATCTGAGCGCACAATCAGAAAATCGGAAAACGAGTCATTATTCATTTTTTCATTTTGGTTCAGGGAATAAATAATGGAAAAACAAGTCGTTTTTTGTTTTTTCATTTTTGGTTACAATTTGAAAAAACGATTGAACGAATGATACACTGGTCCGGAAAAAATGAAAAAAGAACGGTTATTGTATTTTTAAATACAATGCTGAAAACAAAAATTTAAATAAAACCGTAAACAAAATGGTGTGCAAATACGCAGAAAGGGGAAAACGGCTCCTTTATTCGTTTTTTCGGGAAAATGAAAAACGAGATTTCGGCTCGATTTTTCGTTTTTTGTTTCACGTGCAACGGATAAACGACTTCAAAATTCGTTTTCCACTTGTGGGCGGTCACGAGACGCCCCTTTGCGCCGATTGGTCAACCAAATCTGGGCCGGTGGCACCATCAGTTGAAACTGTTTCATTAAACAAAATAATAGTCCTTTATTTATTTAGGCTATATTCTCATTCTTTTTTAATTGCATTTCGCAAAGAACCGCATTAAGTTCACCCAAGTGTAAATACAATAAGCAGTCAGAACTTTTCTTTTAGACATTATGCTCAATGCGATGGTCAGTGTAAATCTGTAATACAAATCAGCTGAAGGTACCGACGATAGAGAATTTAATTTTTACTGTACTGTATCACAGCCATTCATTTTGCCAGGAATAAGTGTGCACAACTAGTCGCTTGAGTAAAATGTTGATAAATAGCTATAGATAATAAACTCGTAGGCTTGTTTAAACAGTATAAACACTCGTTTATATTAAATATATTAACTATTATTAACAAAACGATTAAGACGGATGACATAAAGTTAACCTTATAAATTAAGGTATTTTGATTTTCCCCTTAAAAGCTAAACCACATTTTATGGTTCATTTATAATGTACAACTTTAATGTATTTTTTTTTTTTTTTTTAAATAAATAAATAATAATAATAATAATAATTATTAACATTAACGTTCTTGTGCTTCTGCCTCCGCGAACGTGCTGTCAATCAACTCGCTGGCTCATTATCGAGCGCTGCTGCTCGTGTTGTATGAAGCGGACGATTTTTTTCTGTCTGGGTGAACTAGCCTACATACATTGACATTATCGCTATAAAATGCAAACCGATACTGGGCGGTGGGCAAGTGATTCAGTCAATGGATGGCCGAACACCGTGAAACACCGACTTTTCACAAGCCAACGTGTTATTCAAGCAATATTAAAAATATTGCTTGAATAATTTGTACTAGGCTATTTGTAGTTATGGACGTGATTTCCTTATTGCTTTTCCTACTTTATTATTATTAGTTTATTTTAATGTAATTTATGTTATTGCCCTTGCATGTTCGTGTTCTAAAGATTGCAATTTAAAAAAAAGAATGAAAATAGCCTAAATAAATAAAGGACTAGGCTATTTTGTTGAATGTAACAGATTCACCAGCCCAGATTTGGTTGACCAATCGGCGGAAGGGGGGCGTCTCGTGACCGCCCACACATGGAAAACGAATTCTACACGTGAAACAAAAAACGAAAAATCGAGCCGAAATCTCGTTTTCCATTTTTCCGAACAAACGAAAAAAACAAATAAAGGAGCCGTTTTCCCCTTTCTGCATATTTAATTTCAAATTGAAAAACAAATGAACGTACACGGACCACGGACCAACCACGGACCCTAATGTTTATTATTTTGCACACAATTTTGTGTATACGGTTTTAATTTCAATTTTTGTTTTTAGCATTGCATTTAAAAATACAATAACCCTTCTTTTTTCATTTTTCCGTCATGGTCAAAAAAACGAAAAACGAATGGACACGAATGGACGCAAAAGTACACGGACCTACACGGATTAAGGAAGTAGTTTAAAAGAGGGTTTTTAAAGACACCACACTGTTGTTTCTTATGTATTTACACACTTTGAACCGTCAAACTGTTGTGTAAATGCAATATCACACTCGTAGACGTGAGATATGGCTGTATATCAGCATGTTGTGATTACCTACGGCCGAATCACAGCAATGCCAACTTGTGTGATATTGCTCATACACACACACACACACACACACACACATATATATATATATATATATATATACATTGAATGTACATAAATACAGTGCAATCATGTAGGGTGATATACTCTATGTAGCTATTCTCAATCGCTTGATTACTTTATCATTGCAAAATGTAAACTATACTATTCCCCAGCTGTTATCTGCCAAGCACGACTGCGATGAATGAAGCTATTAAGATATTATAAACATTAACATCATGTTTTTCTGGAAAGCTGCCTGTTTGTATTATGAAAGGCGCTTTGCAAAAAAAATTGACATGACTAATGAGATGTTTATCCATCAAAGGAATTTGTATTCGCATTTTTGGTGAAAGAATTAATTCTTGTTTGACAGGTTGAGTGTGAAGAATGAGATTGAATGTTTCAGCAGGGATCATGAGGACTGAAATATGCAAACTACTGTATGCTGTGAAAATTGCATCACATCACAGGGAACAATGCAAACCCAGAGAGGTGTCCTTCATATAATACTCCAGATAATATAATATGTACATAGAAACCCAAGGCAAGGCAAGGTGTCTGTGAAAAGTCAATAAAGTCAATAATGTATTATGAGATTTTAAAGGACCTGCCACAGAACGTACACAAGAGAAAGGCCAGCGGTCACACAGATCATCGTACATGCATGAGTTTGTTTATTGTTTCTGTCATGGCCGATGAGGTTTGTATCGTATATCAGGAGGTAATCAGGAAACACTAGGTGATATTGTGTCTCTGACAGCTGCTGTCTGGAGCAGAAATGGATAACTCTCATCACTGTGTCAACTTATTTCTCTCTCTCTCTTATATACTGCCAGTTCATATTTGAGTTGACTTTTTTTTTTCCTTTTGTACTCTGCTAAGCACCTCTCAATGCTTAATACAGTCTCTGCAATTTTAATATCAATTTTACATCTATAGATCAAAGAATGAAGACCCATTTAGAGAATATGCTAGCAGAACTGAATGTGATGAAATCTAGTGTGGATGAGCTACAGTTGATATATTAGCATAAGTTATGCATAAACATATGCCATAAATTAGTTTCTGTTGTAACTCCCATGTCTTGGTTTCATTGATTGAATTATAAATTAAATAGAATGAGGTATTTTAGTAGTTGATTTAAAAAAATTCTACTGGTTCTAAGAATATTCCGGGTTTGAGCAGAAATAAGCAAGGGTGTCCTTTCCTTTAATCGTTCAAATGATTCATTTATGGACGTTAATTTAGCTTTCTTTTTGACATCTCCACAGTGGCAAGCACTCCCACATTTATAACTCTTGTTCTGCAGTCAAAAAACGATCCTTGACCTCCTCTGTTGTTTCATCATGAAGAAGCCACACAGCTTTTCTGTATTGCACTCATGTTTTGCCTACAAACGAGCTTCAATGGTCTTTACTCATTATTCCCTCTTCATTCCCCTTTTGTTGTATACAGAAAATGGATGTACTTGTGCAAACGACAGGACTACAAGGTCATTGATTGTTCTCTGTGACCGTATGATCCTTTAAAAGAAATGTGTGTGCACCTTGAATGATTCATGGTTTAAAACCTAGATTTTTTTTGCATTGTGTCGTGTTCACATGGTTATGTAAATATGCCTCATAGCAGCTTAGGTTGTTGCACTTTTCTTGCCTGTTTTCCGGTTTTGGTAGCATACTTCACTGTAATATGTGGTTCCCTGGGCATTTATATGGAGTGCCATATGTGCTAATGTGATTAGTGTTGCATGTGTGTCTCCATACTGATGTGTGTTTTTTATTGGGGTTTTAAGATGTGTTTGGCACCTTGGAGTCCATGCGTTCAGTGCCTTTCAATTATTCATTTGGCAGATGCTTTTATGTAAAGTAGCTTACATTTTATCAGTATGGCTTCCCTGGCAATCAGCACATTCAGGAACTACAGTAACTGTTAGCTTAGACTGGTACCATGGTTCAGTAATTTATTTGATGGTAACATTATGATACTTTTATTATTTTTATACCACTCGCAGGTACACTATTGTTACTTATAGTACTATATACAGTTGAGGTCAAAGGTTTACATACATCTTGCAGAATCAGCAAAATGTTAATCATGTTACCAATATAAGAGGGATCATACAAAATGGCTGTTACTTTTTATTTAGTACTGACCTGAATATACTTTCACATAAAATCTTTACATATAGTCCACAAGAGAAAATAATAGTTGAATTTATAAAAATGACCCTGTCAAAAGTTTACATACACTTGATTCTTAATACTGTTGTTACCTGAATGATCCACAGCTGTTTTTAAGTGATAATTGTTCCTTGTTTGTTAACAGATAAACTGCCTGCTGTTTTTCAGGAAAATCCTTCAGGTTCCACAAATTCTTTTTTTTTTTTTTTTTGCTGTGGTACTGTTGTAAACGTGCATCAAAGACTGACTGAGTAGAAATTGTTGAATAAAGTAATTTATCCAAATTTATCTTTCTTTAATTTATACAATTTATACATAGACTATGCAGTTTTTATATTTGATTACTTTAATCAATTTCTGTAGCATTTCTTAGACCTAGTAAAAAAATTAAAGTACTTTGCATTTCATCTTTGTTCTACTGCTTTTACTTTATTAGGTTTTATTTTCTCTCTGACTGTTTGATGTTTGAACTTGATTAAACTTTTTTTTTTTTTTTTTTTGTTACACTAGAATTTTTGCTATAGTATTAAAATTTCAATGGTATATAAAATGTTAATGTCATAACCTTATTTAATAATGAAATGAAATAAGGATAGCTGTTTATCTATTTGCATTTATTTGTTTGTTTTGGTGTGGCCATTGTAATTTTTACAATTCTGAACCACTGGAATAAAGAGCCCTGTATTTATTAAGTTATTCTTTCCTTTTAAATAATTAAATTGTAAGAATTTAATTCAATTTATGTTTAAAAGAACACTATATATACATGAGTAAATATGTATTAGTTGCAGCACCTGTTGAGACTTTGATATGAAACTCGATAGAGGGCCCCTGGCCTGTTTTTGGCCTGATGACGTACATGAATATTTATCACAACGCTGGTCTCCCTTATCATCAACTCTGATATATGACACTGTTGCTCCAGTGAAAAGCTGATTGATTGTGTGCGCTGCATTACTAATTTATAGTTCTAAACGGAAGGCTTTAGTCCAGGTTTTCCTTTCTTATTTCCAGCAGCTAAATAATGAATTTTTCTTTTTTTGTGCAATACTTTTTTGTTTCATTGCCATGTTGCTGTCACTCAGCTCAGCTCTGCTGCAGGTGAATTGGCTTATATATGACCCCATCCCGTGGCCTTTTAAAGCAGCACCTGCTCTATTCTGATCGTGACTGCAAGCATTTGGGTCCCATTATGATACTCTTTTTCCGTCTGTTATTTTCAGACATACACCATCATCGTGTAAATTTGAGCTCTTCTTGATCCGCTACCTTTGCCAAGTCAACACAGCGGGCTACACGTGAGAGCTGGATCACCATTACTCTTGCCCATGCAGTCACATCCATTTCTCTCTGTTTCCTCACCGGGAATCCTCACAGCTGTTAGCTGGGCAACAGCCAACCACTGCTGCAGTTA
Source organism: Cirrhinus molitorella (assembly GCA_033026305.1). Classification (NCBI taxonomy): domain Eukaryota; kingdom Metazoa; phylum Chordata; class Actinopteri; order Cypriniformes; family Cyprinidae; genus Cirrhinus; species Cirrhinus molitorella. The sequence continues at coordinate 20,180,582 of CM065122.1, read as the reverse complement.
GAGCTGCACTGAGTGTATGCTCGTGTTTAGTATTCTTAAAAAGATAGTTCACCCAAAAATGAAAACTCTGTCATTAATTACTCATCCTCATGTCATTCCAAACCTGTAAAAAATGTGTTCATCTTCAGAACACAAATTAAGATGGGCCTTCTGACCCACGATGTGAACGCACATCGAGGACTGACACGGAAGAGACAAAATTGTTAAATAATGTTGTTATTTTTCTTTTCTTTGCACAGAAAAAGCATTCCTGTAGCTTCATAACATTACGGTTAAAACACTGATGTCACATGGACTATTTTAACAGTGTCCTTACTACCTTTCTGGAAGATGGAAATCAATTTTGAATTGCTAATGAAGAGATAGATAAAATCACATTAAACCAGGGATATAATTCTTAATATCTTCTATAATGTTCCACAGAAGAAAGTAAGTCATACAGGTTTGGAATGACATGAAGGTGAATAAATGGTGACAGAATTTTCATGAAGAGATAGATTAAAAAAATATTACATTAGACTATGAATATATTGAACTTTTTCCTCCCTTTCATCCTGCTTTAAATTCTTGGCCTGCCTCTAGTTATTTGCACGTATTCTGTGGCAGATGGCTGATTAGATTTGGAAAATGAAACATTGTTAACTAACCCATTGACTTCATATTAGGCATTTGCTGCAGTTTTCATTTGATTTAGCCACTCTTTAATGGATTTCATAGATTTTAATGCAGTTGCCACATAATTTACACTTTGGCTGAGGCCATAAATGCCTCAGATATCATTATCACTCTGCTCAGAGCTGTCTGTTCTCCAACATGTGGATGAAGCCCGTTGGGATCTGTGCCTGTTGGGAGCTGTAATGCCGAGAAATGTGCTTAATTTATTTGCACAGGTTGTTTGATTATACATGTTTTGCGTGCTTGCTCTCTCTCTCTCTTTTTTTATTTTATTTTTTTTTTACAAAATAGGTTGTTGGGCAGTGTTTATCTTTTAATACGTAGTTTGTGACTCACTCTCCTGAACAAATGCAGCATTGTTTAAAATGTTTGGCCAATGAAAGCAAAACAAAAACCGGAAAAAATAAACAAACAGAAAACACAAGAAGTTTGGCTGTTTATTAGTTGGTTGGGCATTAACAGATTGTAATTAACATTTAAAGTGACTGTTGTTTTTCTCGTTTGTAGAGAGGTGGAAATACTGGAGTCTGAACCCTGGTGTGCAGTACAAAATCACCATATGTTGTGTGAAATAATAACAGTAAACCTTTAGGACATTTTCTTCTCAGCATACCAGGTTTTCCCACATTTCATCCTTCACTGTTTTCTTTTGCAGATTTTCTGACCATTTACTTCCTTTGAAAGCAGTTCATGATTTTTCAGACCTACCATTTAGTCATTAAATACTCTAATATGAAATGTATGTCTAAATTCAGATTAGTTTCCCCCGCTCTCACTCTCTTTTTTAACCTCTGGATATTTTAAGCTGAGTTTGCAAAATGAAAAACATTAATTTTAAAGTAAACCATAGCCTTTATAAGTAAAGTTTAAATATTCTATTTCTGTTAATGTGGTGATCATCTTTGGATTGCGGACTAAAACGATTTATGCAAATTAGTCAAACTGAGTATTACAAATTTAAAAGGGAACAAGCTGGCTTCAACTCCTTTTTATTATATCTCAGATGTTTAGAGAGCTTGTATTTCTGTATTATCAGCCCTTTAACTTTTAATAAAAACAAAGCGTCTTTTTTCCTCACAAGATACTACAAGTTTGGAGAGTTTCAGTTTGAAATGGATCTGAAATGGTCTCTGAAGAATACAGCATGTTGGCAAATGGGTTTGTCATATCAAGTCATAGAAGACGGACTGGTATTGGTGAGGTGAGAGAATATATAGTTTAAATTAGATCCAAACGAATATGAAAATATATTAAAAGGATCAGTGCTCATAATGTAGAATAGAACTGTCTGGAAGCAACATACAGTGCCTTGCAAAAGTATTCATACCCCTTCATGATTTTTCACATTTTGTTATGTTGCTGCCTTATCTTAAACTGGTTTAAATTGCTTTTTTCCCCTCATCAGTCTACACTCCATACACCATAATGGCAAAGCAAAAAACTTAAATGATTCCATTGCATCTGAGACAGTTGAAATTTAGCTCAGGAGCATTGATATTGCTTGTAGATGTTACAACACTTCAAGTCATGTGAATGTAATTAATGGAAGAAGTTTGAAACAACCACAACTCTTCCTAGAGCTGGCCTCCTGGCCAAACTGAGCAACTGATGGAGAAAGGCCTTGGCTAGAGTGGTGACCAACAACCTGATGGTCACTGCAACATTCCACTGATCTGGGCTGTATGGTGTTGTGTCAAGACTCAATCCTCTCCTCAGTAAAGACACATGGAAACACACTTGGAATTTGGATTCCAAGCATCATGTTTGAAGTAAACCAGGCACTGCTTATCATCTATCGTCTATCACCCTTTCCTCATCGTTTCCTTGTAGCAGCCTCCTTCTGTGGGGCTGTTTTTCAGTGAAAGGGACTGAGGGATTTGTCAGAGTAGAAGAAAGGCTTAATGCACCAAAATATTGAGATGCCTTAATGAAAACTCAGTCCAGAGCATCCAGAATCTCAGACTGGGCAGAAGGTTCACCTTCCAACAGGACAATAACCCTAAGCACACAGCAAGAGTGGCTTATAGACAACTCTTTGAATGTCCTTGAACCCATCAAACATTTATGGAGAAACCTGAAAATGTTTGCCAGACTCCATCCAAGCTGACAGAGCTTGAGAGGTGAAGAGGTGAGGCGAAGAATGGCAGATAATTGCCAGATGTTGATGTACAAATCTTGTTGCATCATACCCAAAAAGACTTATTACAGTTTTTTTTTTTTTAATGAAGTTGTGACAGTTCTGCTTTTTCTTTGTCATTATGGTGCATGGAGTGTAGACTGATGTGGGGAAAAAGTAATTTAAAGAGGTCCTATTATGCTTTTTGACTTTTTGAACTTCAGTCAGTCAGTGTGTATGTTTGTGCATAAAAAAAAATCTACAAAGTTACAAATCTCAAAGTCCACTCCAAAGGGAGATATTTCGCATCAGGGGTCGGTTGCACCAGCTGTGCGCAAGTTACAACTTAGCCTAGTTGCTACTTAAAGGGACACTAAGTTACAACTTATGCACTACTAAATATGTTTGCGTTGCACCATTAAACATAACTCTACAGTCAAACTAAATATTTCTGGCAGCGTCTGGTCAGGAGTAATGGTTGGAATAAAATAGCAGACTGAGTGAACTGCATGGAAACTGCATCAGTATTTATTGATCCTTATTTATTTCAATTACAGTTTCTGAATGGTATTTACATATGTGACCCTGGCCCACAAAAAAGTTACATATAGACCAATCTTATTATTGTTTTTTTTTTTTTTAAATGGAAACTTGTTTTTACAAGCCAGTATACGTTGTTTTTTTAACCGTTAGTATACGTGATGCAAAAGAAGTTAGAATGAAGGATAAATTAAAATTCAAGTTCTGCTCTTGCTATTTGAAGGTTTCTATTGGATGATTTAGTGTAAACGTCATAATATGCGACTACGCATTACTTTACGGAGAGCTTACGAACTACTAACTTAGTTCTGCCTGCCTTACGAACAAGCAACCAAATGATGTATAGATTTAGTTACAAACTAGCTAGTAGTTACTGAGCCTCTAATGTGGACTTAACGTTCCGATTTAAGCAAGAACGGCTGGTGCAACCCTACCCAGAGCCGTAACCGCAGACGTGTCCAGTAAGAGATTTATTCATTTTACAGTTTAGATAGCTTCACTTATAAGGCGAGTGTTTTTTTTTTTTTTTTAATGCATATTGTTGCACTAGACTAGGCTAGGCTAATCAGTGATGTTATTTGATAATTTGTTCTTTGCTCGTTTTCTGTAGCTGATTTTTGAATAACTATATTTGAATAACTTTGAATAAGGAAATATAAGCATTATAATTAGTAACTCACAATGTCTTTATTCAAGTGTTGCCATGTTAAATACAAATTAAGCCATATTAAACATTAGCTTTTTTAGCCTTATGCTGGAGCTGGTTTCAGTAAATGAAAGTAGGCTATGTAAATAATTTAAGAAATTAGCACGATAATATCATGTATTGGCAATCTGGCAGGCTGACGATAGGACCCAACGCTACTGTAGCATCAGCTATACCTTCACATATCCTTAACTATAACCAAGTCAGAGCTTGATGCTTTGGCAAGGGTCGTGACAGTATTGAAACACCGTCGCCAATCACAACGCAGTGGTAAAGCTAACTAATCAAACACACTTTGTTTTTCGGAAGGCAGACCTTCCTCAGACCCGAAACTAATCGAGCCATTTGTGACAGGCTGGGGAGAAAAATGTTGGAATAATGTAAATTATGTTATGAACTACCAAGCATAAGAACACATGTTAGTACACCCCCAAAACTAAATCAAGACTGTAAAAGAGAATAATGGGATTTCTTTAAAACAGTTTAACATAAGGCAGCAATCGTGTATCTAAGATAATGTTACAATATATTGTTTGGGAGTTAATGCCATAGATTTATATACCTAGATTCCTCATTAGCGACTGTTTCTATGTGGCCCCTATAGAGGGTATGCATTGACGTAATTTTCCCGCCGGAACACGCCCCCTCAGCCGGACTGAGTGGCAAAAGAAGCAGCTCCGTGAATGGATTTAAATAGGGAAGCAGCAAAAACGCGAGTAAAACAAAAAGATAATCCTTTTGCTGGACTTGATATAATGTTCCTTACTAACCAAATGTTTCCTGACATTTATATGTGCCTGATTTCAAAGCCGGGGAAATAAACAAAACAGATTTGCCCATGAACACATTTTGTAAATACAAAATAGGTTGGTCTAAACCCCAGTGATCACTTATATCAATGCTATATATATATATATATATATATATATATATATGGTTATATAGTCCAGCCCAAAATCTTATATAGTTTTCTGTCAGTGTTTATTTAAAAACATCCAGGTGTGCATAATTTAGGATGGTAAATATTTAATTGATGAGATGTCAATATGATATTACAATACAATATACAAGGGCATGCTTTTACCGCAAAATTGAACATATTAACATGAAGTGATAACTGAAAAGCCGTGTTTCACCGCCTGGAGTCATTTGTTTCTTTGAATTGCAGCGATCCATTTGCGTTTCTTTTTTGTAGCTTTCGGCAGCCTGTAAAAATATACCTCAGGTTTCTTGTCAAATCTCTTTGTACAGTCAGTCGCAAAGCTTGTTTTGGTTTTAGAGGTGTTTTGTGTGTTCTGTCGCAGCATTTACGCTGAAACCAATGCTGCCACTCACTCTTTTTGCCACTCAGTGGGCGGAGCCACACTCACTCTAGCTGATGGTGACGTCACGTGCATACCCTCTAAACTGTCCGCCATATTGCAGCGGTCAACTTGACATCATTCCCCCATCATTCGCAGACCAACGGCTGTTCAGAATATTTAGTATATTCAAAAATGCCACAACAGTCGTTGGTCTGCGAACCTGAATGACATCAAGTTGACCATCCAAAATATGGCGAATGAATCTACGTGGTTGGATTGGTCCAATAGGGCATCTATACCTATGGTTAATACCCCATAAACTACACCATTAGGTTATCAGTCTCCTCTGAGTGACTATAAACTATAACACTTCTGTTGAAAACAGGTTTGTTGTTTATGATGGAGGCATCTTAGTTTTGTCACGTCATTCATTCTCTGTGTAGATGGGGTATTGAACTTGATTGTATAAGTCAGCGGTGTTCTATTTGCCAAAGAAATGAGTTTTGTGCAGCACTCAGTACCAAAATTGGTGCAATCCTGTTCGCACTGCCTTAGCTGTGAACAGCTGTGATCAGTCTTGCAGTTTTATCTCAGATCTTGGGTCATTATGATTGATTGGGTGATTTTGATCAAGAGGGCTATTGATCTTGCTGTCACCCAGAGCTGCTGCCAATAAATTTACTGCTGACTTTATGAAGGCATCAGTAACTGTGCTGTATAGCCTATTAATGGCATTTAATCAGTCAGTAAATGGTAGTGTTTACTGCCCTATGGATTTACTGAGGGTTTAATGTGTTGTAAGCTGCTTTAAAGAGCTCTATAAATCTTGAAAGCTAATATGTGTGGCATAGTGTGAACAAGTTAAATTGCTAATTAATTTAAAGTGAAAGCTATAAACAGGACAACTCATTGCACATTTAGTGCCAAGCATTGTCACCACATTATTATTGCAGTGATCATCATAAATTCTTAATGCCATTTTTATGATGATGCCATAGTTATGGAAATTTTGGATAGTTTTATGTTCATAAGGTAAAAGGATTAGTTCACTTCCAGAATAAACATTTCCTGATAATTTTACTCACCCCCATGTCATCCAAAATGCTCATGTCTTTCTTTCCTTAATTTTACCTTAAATTAACCTTAATTTCTTTTCGATTGAAGAAAGTAAGACATGAACATTTTGGATGACATGGGGGTGAGTAAATTATCAGGAAATGTTTATTCTGGAAGTGAACTAATCCTGTAATAAAGTAGGAATAAACATTAGGGTGTTAGATGCATTGGTAAAAAGAGTGAATTTTGTTTCAGAAGCCAGAAGAGGAGGTGAAGATCAAAACGTGCCATGTGGAGCTTCAGACAGACACACAGATGAATGTTCTGTTTCACTGATAGCAAAGAAGGTGGTCAGATGTCAGGATCAGTGAGATGAAGGTAATGTGCAGTGTCTAAAGATATGACAGAAGTGACTCTGTATGAGCCTTTGAACCAATCTGAAACCTGACTAAGAAACAGCTGATGGTGCAGAAATACAGAATCAATCCGCATACCTCAAAAGCCTGTCAACAGAAATGGCCTTAAAGGCAATAGTTTAAAATAATGAAACTCACCATGCAGATTTTAGTTATTATTAGTGGGAATCAGATGCTATTTTAATTATCAAAAAAAGGTCAGGTTATGCTCAGGTAGTGAATTGTACTAAAAGGAATAGTTCACCAAAAAATGATAATTTGCTGAAAATTTACTCAGGCCATCCAATATGTATGTAGATGAGTTTATGTTTACTGGAACTGATAAAAACATCACAGTCTACAAGTAATCCACAAGACTCTAGTTCGTCAATTAATGTCTTGTGAACCAAAAAGCTGTGTTGTTAATAGATTTAACAACATGTTTTTAACTTCAAACTGTCACTTCCAGCTGTGTTTGTATGTTTGTAAAGGACAACAAGCAAGAGATTTTTCACTGGAGGAAGTGTTATTATGGACTGATATTTTGGCTAGAAGCAACTGTTTACTCTTAAAACAACTCTTAAAAAGGTGGTTTCAACTTAAAGTCAGTGTTCATGCTGCCTTAAAATTTTAAGTTTAGTCAACATGAAATGTTAAGTAGATATGAAGAGAATGAAAACGTAGATATTTGAGTTGAGTAAACTTAAATTTTTAAGGTAGCACGAACACTTTAAGTTGAACCAACTTTTTTAAGTATTTTTTTTTTTACAGTGTGAGGCCTCAGTAAATTTTCAGCAGATGTTTATTTTTGTGAACGATTCCTTTAATAAAGTGGAATTTTAGCCAACATAGGTTTATTGGAAATACGTGCCTCAATACACATTTCTGCAAAACTGAAAAAAACATACCTATATGTACGAATCACTGCAGTTTCTAGTTGAAATGAACACAAGAGGTACATTTATTCCTTTTCACACAAAGTATGATTTCAAGTACAGAGTTTTGATTAATAAAGCCTGGTCTTCACACAATTAACAGTTCATATTTATTTTTTAACATGCAAAAATTTCAGACAAGAATTTCAGACTGTACAGAATATACTGACTTCAAAACAATTTTAACACCTACACGTTTTAAAAAACTGACACTTTTTAACATTGTCATCATATATACAGATGAATGTGTGTGAGTTTTCTAATTCAGTAGGTTTGCTTGGTAGCTCACGTGATACAGTGTAGTACTTGAGTGATGAAGAGAACCGGTACAAACCCTGTGAAACTACAATTCGACAAAACAGCTGAAATTCGCATAAGGAGGTTAAAATAACATGACTGCATCAACAAAAGCGTTTTTATATCACTTTTGCATTTGTTAACACTTTGGTTAAATTTAGGATTTGGGTGTGTAGGGGATATTTTCAACACGATAGAGCATTAACCTATAGCTATAGCTACTCTCCCCAGATAATTGAATACGTACCTCAAGCTGCATAATAAAAATGCAGCAATACCAACATCATAAAAACGTGCCACGGTCATGAATTGAACGTGTTTTAGCGCAATCTCTGGACATTTCACTTCGAAACTGCCACGAAACATTAAGGTATGTAATTACGGTGTTGCACAAATGTATATAAAGGTGCGTATTTGTATGAGCCTTGGTTGATTTTAGCTTTACTGTAATCTGCAAGTTCACCAACTAGAATTATAAAGTTGAGTTCGAAATTGCTTTTTGCTGTACTTACATCTGACCCCGCAAATGAAGGTTAGTGGCAATGGAAACAGTGCTTCCAGGGAAACTTCTTGTGGGATCTCTACTCACACACAGAGGTGAGGCAAATCAGTGTGTAAATTTATGCGGTGAAGTTCCAGTGAAGTATTGTGCAGAAATGTCATTCAGAAAGATATTCATGGCTCTCTCAGTCTCACAGTGAAAGGTCTTCGTGAGTATTTTCATAAAACTTTGCCCTTTTATGCTTTGTAGCACAGCACATCTGCTGCCCGCACATTTGAACTGAAGGGCTGATGCTATTATAGGAGTGCAGTTTCAATTGTGTGTATGCTAATGCTATTAAAAGCTAAGCTGAACTGTGTCATGGATCTAAGTATGTGGAGACCAAAGGGGAACACAAACTGATGGAAAATCTGTTTTCCATGCTGGCTGTTGGAAAGGAAGTACAGATGTTAATCATACATTTAAGCTGCTATAAATCCTTACCTGATTTTGAGACTACAAATACTAAGGCAAACGGCACTATTAATATTGCTCATCAATTTTTCAAAATCCCTAACCTTAAAGCTTCAACCAAAAATGAAATTCTGTCAATAATTACTCACCGTCATTCCGTTGTTCCATGCATCGTGGTACTCTTCTGAATGTGTGGAAATGAAGACTGTCATGAAACTGTTGAATAAAGTTATTTTTGTTTTCACACAAAAAAGTATTCTCATAGCTTCATAAAATTAAGGTTGAATCACTGATGTCACATGGAGTATTTTATAAATGTCCTTACTGCCTTTCTGGGCCTTAAACATGTCAGTTGCATTGCTGTCTTTGCAGGGTCAGAAAGCAGATTTCATGAGAAATATCTTAAATTGTATAAGGTACTAAAAAAGGTACTATTCAAATAGTAATTTACCAAATGTGGGAACTTAAATTTATGCAGCTGCCATATTAACTGCTGAGATTTCTCCCATGATGTTGACCCATATCCTGATATGACTGCTGCACTTCGTTAATTGCACATTTACTTTGCACTGGTGTCTGCTTATCGATACTGAAAGTTCCCCGTCCTCTGAATCATCTGTGATTCATGTGAGAGGTTCAGCGGCTCAGTTGCATCAGAGGGCTTTGACTGTACGTCAAGGTTAATTAGCCCTCTGCAATGTCAAATCCCCATCAAAGGCCGATAGGGAATGTGGGTAATAAAAAGACCTGTTAAAATAACTGCAGCTCATTAGACAATCCAGCTCTTAAAGGTGAGTGGGCATCTAATTAAGGTCCAGTTATTCCTGAGCCTTCCCTATACCTGCCCATCATCAGCATACATTGCAGCTCAATTTGATCGCATACAAAATGAAAACTTTAAAATATTGCTGGATATTTATTTTTAATCTCTTGCTGCATCAGTTAGAGCTGCGAACATACTGTCATTTCTGTTGTATTATGTTGTCTGTTGTACTGCAGTCTCTCATATTTGGTTACAGGAACTGATCAAATGGTTTATGGCTCATTTTCTTGTATTTTGTAGCTGTGTCCCATTTTAAAAGTGCAATATCATGAAAATCTGACTTTTTTTCATTTTTCAGTGCTATAATCGGGTTCCCGCAATATTTACCAACCCAGAAAAAGTGAAAAAGGACAACCCAGTAACTTTGTTTTGGGAAGCCTTTCTCTGCAGGCATGTAAATAAAATGAAATGAAACGAGCAACTCAGATTTAACAGCCACAGTAATGTAAAAAGGGATCTTATTTTAATATTACCGCCTCTTAATCTGGACGTTTCCACCTACAGCGTCGCCATTTTGTTTTAGCAAGCGACAGCAGTGCACCAGTTCTAATGATATGGCAAAAGTTCACGCAAAGCATGCTAACTGTTCTGTCACTGGCTGCACAGATGAGCACAGAACACTATTTAGAGTCCCAGCCTCAGAGGAGACAAAACTAATATAAACTTGTGATTTCTTTCCCAGCTGTTTACCTTCACAGACATAACTGACTGTTTTTGTTTTTGTCAACTCATTTGTGTTTTTAACATAAACTTGTGTGGATTTGACAGTTCAAGCGCAATAAGACAGGAAAAAGAACTTAGTTTAGTACTCACTTGCTGTGTGACAGCTGCTTTCTTTGTGCGTGCTTCGAAGGTGTGCCCTCAGATAACTGTATATGAATTCAACATGATAGACATGAAAATAAAACCAAACAGATGTTTTTGGCAGAGTATCTGAGATACTAACTGTTAAGGCACAGCCCTATTCTGTAAAAAGGGGCGGGGAGCAGCAGCTCATTTGCATTTAAAGAGACATGCACGAAAGCAGCGTGCTCTGCTCCCACTCAAACTGGCCATTTTCAAAATGATGTAATAAATGATATGTGAGGTATTTTGAGCTGAAACTCCACAGACACATTCTGGGGAAACCGGAGACTTACATATTGTAAAAAGGGGCAGAATAAGTCTCCTTTAAGCTTCTGATATTAATACGCCATGGAGAAATGCACAGAAATCCCAATGCTTGCAGCTGATAGAATGTGGGAAGAAACAGTCAGCCAAGGAGAAAATGAGCCATGATTTCCAATACTATGAGAGGTGAGGGGAGGTGTGTTATTACTTTTCTAAGCAATCACACCTATGATTTTCTAGAAGCCAACACAAGCACAGGGATTCTGGAGAAATTGTAAAGATATAGCTCAGTTCATTAAAGTTGTTTACGTTTGTGTGTTACTGTTCGGTGAGCTTGGTATTGATTTGCTGGTAAAGTGGAGCATTGCAAAATGTAGTTTGTGTGAGGTTTTGGCAAAATATGTTATTATTTTATTAATTTACTTTTTTAATACTGAACAAATCACCTGTGCTGTTTACAAATGGAGTTTGTACTTTTAATTAAAGTATAGTGTGAATAAATGAAACTGTCCTCAAAGAAAATACGACCCAATTTTACGTTCTTCTTTATTCACCTTATACAACCCATTTTTACGTCTAGTGGGCATAAAAATAATGACAGTGTCACGTTGGATCTGACGTCATGAAATGCCGTACGAGTTTTTACACCAATCCCACGGTAATTCAAACATATTTTACTAGGTGTAATTCGTATGAATGACCACACCTAACCCCACCCTAAACCTATCCCTTACAGAAATAGTGCAAAATCATGATATATAGTGCATATTCCACAAAAAAAAAAACACATGCTATGAGAATGTGTACATTCTCTGGTATCGAATCTGTGTTCGTATGATTACAGCACTTTGTAGTGCAACACCCTACCAACTGAGCTACACGTAATCCTGAAAGTGCATTGTATACCTGTTGCTCATAGGGGAGCAATTGTTGTATACGCTCTATAGAGACGTATTTTGAGGATTTGTGAAAATGACTTGCATCGGGCGTATAAGTTGGAGGACATGTTGGAATATATTGTATATTGCTATTGGTTAAGACACAACAAAGTGTTTTTAGTAAAAGATTTTATTGAAGAAGAATTATGAACTTTTATGTATATGGGATAGGGCTGGTTCGAATACCATTTTTTGCGCTTCGAAGCTTCGGTGATAATTAATATTGAATATTCGAAGCTTCGGTGGGAGGGGCTAAGCATATAATAAAGGCACAAATCTCTGTGTTGTCTGTTTGCATTTGTATTATGTCGGGAAGCGTTCATCCAAACGATTTCACGCGTCACGAATGTGTTGCTGCGACCATCGGGTGGGTCAAGGGACTTAAAAAATAGGTCGCCAGGATGATTTCCGGAAGATGTATATATGTAGCCTATGTAACGAAGTTCAAGACTCTGGGAAGGATGCGGGAAACTGCAAACGTACTTTAACAACAGAATAAACATTAACAAAACGAAAGTAAATGGCAGCCGCCTCACGCCAGATTCCATCTGTGTTTGAGTTGATCAGTCAGAATCCACTCACCGCTCAAAACGCCGGATTTTTTGTTCAGTCCTAAGTTCTGCAAGCTAATTAATCCTCTCATTATAACAAAGCCAGTAGACGCGCTTAGAATGCACGTTCAGCACCGCCAAGAGTTTTACGCAATCGTTAAAACGAAACCAAACCTGGACGCGCATTCAAAAGCATTTTTAATACTATAGAGTGATTCCCCAATGCACGCAAATTAGGCTATATAACATATCTAGGCTTTATAACTGTTGCTGTGAGTTCTTTATAGGATATAGGCTGCGTGGCGGACACGTCGCGTGTTGATTTTTCTTTCTGCGCCTATATGTTAACAGATACGCGCTTATATCAGGAATACGCGCTTATATCAGGTGCGGTCCAACCACACCGCAACCGCGACAGAATAGAAGTGAAGCGAATTTTTTCCGCAGCAGTCACGTAACAAACCCGCTCCACGTCCGCCACGCAGGCAGTGTGTCTCAGAGGCTTCGGCTGAAAACGGCATGCATCTCCGATCACATGCTCTGTTAGGCAGGCTAGACAGCTCACATTTCAATGAACAAAAATATTTCTTTATATTTTAAACTGTAAAATAAATCACAACCGGGTTGCAAACTATAGTGACACTAGTACACTCTTTTCTCCGTGGCTTGCTGACAGCTCTTCCCCTCCCGTTCACTAATGGGCCATTCAAGCGCGAATGAGAACTGTTCGGGGGGAAATCACGTGTTGAAAAAAAAAAAGAATATTCGAATCTCAGAATTGAAAATCGAATGCCAACCCTCCGAACGAATATTCGACTATTCTAGTACAGCCCTAAAATGGGATAAAAATGTTAAACACTTCTAACAGAAAAGTACATTTTGAGTACATTTGCAATAAAACACTGAACGCACCTTTAGGGTGTATTTTAGCTTGTCTTTGAGAGTTTATTGGTGATGTAGTGCTGTGTATAGATTGCTTTTAGCATATGCATTGGTGTGTTGTTTAAACTAACTCGTTCCAGACTTTTTGTTCCCGTAAGCTTGTGTTAGAGAGAGACTTATTTATTTTACGTCCTTTCATCTCTTTGATCTCTTTGAGGCTGTGCTTCTCTTTCCTGAACACTTTCTGTTCAAGGTATTATCTAGAAGTTAAATAGGTAGGAAGGATGAAAGCCAGTCTCTTTTTTGTTGGTCATATCCATCTATTGTAGTACAAAATTCATAATTCCATATTCACGTCCATAATTTTTCATTTCAAAAAAGTCATCTTAGTTAATTCCTCTCTGACAGCCTTGAACCAAAAATGAGTAGTTCAAAAACTGTTTGTGTGTGTGCGTATTAGCCAAATCTAGGCTGTATCGCCTCATTAAATCTGCAGTAGTGGAGATAAGTGTGCTTGTGAACTGCTTGTCTCACTGCAAACTCTTTCATAGTTATCGGCCGTGGCAGTCGCTGCTGATAAAGCTGTCTTGATTTCAGTTCCCCCCGATTGCCAGCTCACTTTTTTGCAGCCTCTCTGCGGGCGAGCTCAGATAATGGAGGTGATGACTATTTTTGGAGACTGGAGAGCCACTGTGGTTGTCAGCATTAGCAGAGCTTCGGATCTGCGTCTCACAGCGGTATTTAGATTGCTCGCAATGGAGCTGGAATTGATGTAGTTATTATATCAGTCGTATCCCTGTCAACATTTTCACATAGGTGCAGCATTTTCACCTCTAATTCGAGTAATTACATCATACCTGTGAACATAATGAATATATTCTAGGGAAATACACGCTGAGGGTTTTTCCCCCCTCACCTTCAGACTGTAAAACACGATTAGCTTGTACGAATCATCCATGCTTTCCAGACAGTCTCTTTCGCTTACCAAGATTTCCTTGTTTGCTTGGATCTGTTCGAAACCCACTAGACATAAATATGCTAGATCTGTGTGGTGAAATGAACTCATTTTATCACATCATTGCGGATGTTGCTTCGGGTCCTTGGCTCTGTATTATAGCTTATTAGCAAAACATCTGCCAAGTACCTCATCTTTCTGAGCAATATGCTGACAGGCGATGTGACTGTGTCCCTGTCCCTGTGATTGGCACCCCTTGGCCTGCCAGACTGTGTGCCTGAGGGCAACCTGGCCTAACCTCTACATTTTTAATAAATCACTCTGTTGACTTATGTGTTTTGGATCAATGAGCTATGCAGAGAAAGCTGGAAAAGCAGAATGAATCACTGTGGAGGTGAACGCTGCATAAAGCCATCTATCACTGCTTATGTTAATAAATGAGGAGTTTCCATTCTCAAGATCCTCTGTTCTTCTGTTTTAATGAAGATTTAAGTTTCCAGATTGATTTTTGCATTTAGATGAGTAATAAATGTGTGTTTTTTTTCTCTTATGCTTTTATGACTTTATGGTACATTTTTTGCACCAGTGGCTCATCAGATTTGACCTTTATTAAATTATTTTTTATTCAGCCTCTGGTGTATGTCTCTTTCTGACTGTTTATCTAATAATCAATGACAATCTGATTTAATATTTGAGTCTTATATTCTCCTAATAGTTTAAACTGTGGTATATAAATGTATGATAAGCTATTATAGCGGTGATTAAATATTTAGTAATGCATCTGCTCCGTTTGACATCGCTGCCTGTTGTGGAGATGGGAGATGAGAGCTGGGGGAGGTTTCTTTACCCGCAGTGTGATTAACCTCTCAGAGCTGAATGGGTGATATGGATTACTGTGAAGGAAATAGAGGTCATGCCATCAGCTTTGACACACATGCAGTACACTGCTGATTATGGCTGAAAGAAATGGGTTTAAATACGTGTTTTGTTTTTTTTACAGTAAAGTGGCTTAGTGCTCTTAAAGTGTGAGTTGTCAGAAATTATCAAAAGAAATATTTGCTCCTTTTAAATTTAATTTTCAGTAGTGCTCTTTACATTAAAGAGGATAGTAGGTCATCCATTTTTGCCAGTTAATCCACATTTAAATTTCTGTGGCTTTTTTGTCACTTTTAAGTAGGCCTGGGTAAAAAAAAAATTATAGATTTCTCATTTTTAATCGATTCTCATTTTTACAAAACAATATTGGTTCTTAAATCCCAAGAATTGATTAGTCTAGCCTTTTAAGTTAATGAACAGAACATTGTAGTGCACCTCCTATCCAATAAATCACAATAAGCTTTTGATACAAAACAAAGTCTTTCAAATTTTAAATTATGTTAATTTTATTACAGTATTCAAACAATAAATGGTGTTTTGGTGCGGTTTAATGTGGTGTGACAGATCGCTAGCACCTTAGTTCAATAGAAGCGGCACCTGAACTGATCATCTCCTCCACTTTAATACCAGTTTCAACACAAAATTTACATGAATAAACATCCGAAGGTATGTTAAAAGAAAGAGTACAACTTACCAAAATCCATATCCTATCTCATGTAATCTTTCAGTCAGTGTTTCAGTCGCGGAAAGACGTCAATTAAACAGTTTGTAAATAATGTCTCGTAACGTAACATTTACCTCTAATGAGGAGCATTTTGCTAAATATATGCACCATATACAGCCACCGTTTAAATATTTATATTTCAAAAAAACGAATTGGAGTAGAAATATAATTTTGTAATTGTAACTATTATTATAAAAACTTATAAGCGTTTGTATACAAATCAGTTAATTTTAACCTTCAGTGACTCTCATGCATATTTTTCAGCATTAGTTGAAAAAATTTTTTACACTTGAGAAAATTTGGCATGTACTGTAGCTGATATATATCCAAAATAATCAATAGCGAATTGGTTTGGAAAATGGAATAGAATTGCAAGCTTGTGAATCAGAATTGAATTGAATCAAATCAAATCTAATCAAATCATGAAATTTGTGTCAAAACCAAGCCCTACTTTCTAATCGCATTTATAGCACTTTATACAGTACAGATTGTTTGTTTCAAAGCAGCTTCGCAGTAATAAACAGGACAATTACAATGTTGCAAAGTTCATTCATTATGAAATGACTTTTCAGCTCAAATATAAAGCAGCTCTACAGAAGAAAATATTATCATTATTCAGCTTAATTCAGATTTAGTATTGATTCAGGTCAGTTCAATTAGTGTTGATGTTAAAATGTTCATCAATAATGCTATTTGTAGTTATTGTAATCCATGCACTTTAGATTAATTGTAAAAGTATGTGGATGTTTTGTTCATTAAAAAGTTTGTGGATATTATGTCTTAGTGATAGTGTGTGTGCGCATGCGTATCCAAGTGAAAGTTTCCTTCAAACTCTCAGTGCTCCTGATAGCTTCGGCCCACACATCTGTCATATGACAACACTGATCATTCATCTGCCCACGATCACCTACTGTCTCTATATTTAAACTATCAACACACAAACTTACCCTGTCATTCTTATCTCTTACTAGACCCAATTAACAAAACCATCTGCTCTGTGTAGTACATTATATGTACTTCTTTTTTTAAGTCAGTTTGGTTTCTTTTTCACATATATCATTTTCATGTTACAAATATGTGACCCTAGACCACAAAACCAGTCATAAGTGTTAATTTTTCGAAATTAAAATGTATACATCATCTGAAGGCTGAATAAATAAGTTTCCCATTGATGTATGGTTTGTTAGGATAGGACAATATTTGGTCGAGATTCATCTATTTGAAAATCTGGAATCTGAGGGTGCAAAAATCTAAATATTGAGAAAATCGCCTTTAAAGTTGTCCAAATTAAGTTCTTAGCGATGCATATTACTAATCAAAAATTAAGTTTTGATATATTTATGTAGGAAATTTACTAAATATATTCATGAAATATGACCTTTACTTAATATCCTAATGATTTTTGGCATTAAAGAAAAAACGATAATTTTGACCCATAATAATGCTTAAGACTGGTTTTGTCGTCCAGGGTCACATATATGATTTTAGCCACAGTTTTAACAACACTGGTGCACCATATTTAATTTTGAGCACCTGCTTATGAAGTGGCAAACTGGCTAATGCATTGGCCGTTTTCACATATTAGAATGGTGTGTCTCTGTGAAGCATCGTTATAGCTTGCTACATGATTGATACTTCATAAAACACTCTGGTGAGAGAAGCTTTTGTCATTGTTTTTAAGTCATAATATCTGCCAGTTAGCAGTTTAACGTTTTATCCAAATCAACTCACAGTGTTCTATAACCACATAGTCTCCTCAAAACTGTCTAGAAGTTTGAACACAATGCTTAAACACATTAAACTACCACTTGAAACCTTTAGCTCTCTTTTTCTCTCATATTGGTTCTGTAAGTATAGATACTACTGTACATCTACTCCACTTTCCTGCAAAATGCTGAACAGGTGAGAAAGAAAACATGTATAACAGTATATTGGATCTGGGCAGCTCTTAAAGTGACAGCAGTCTGATATTCCTGCTGTCATTAAGAAGAAAAAGCTTATACTGAGTCTATTTTGTTTTCATGTTGACCTTGGATGTGCTCAGATACAGTGGGGCAAAAAAGTATTTAGTCAGCCACCAATTGTGCAAGTTCCCCCACTTAAAAAGATGAGAGAGGCCTGTAATTTTCATCATAGGTGTACCTCAACTATGAGAGACAAAATGAGAAAAAAAAATCCAGAAAATCACATTGTAGGATTTTTAAAGAATTCATTGGTAAATTCCTCTGTAAAATAAGTATTTGGTCACCTACAAACAAGCAAGATTTCTTTAAGAGGCTCCTCTGTCCTCCACTCGTTACCTGTATTAATGGCATCTGTTTGAACTCGTTATCAGTATAAAAGACACCTGTCCACAACCTCAAACAGTCACACTCCAACTCCACCATGGCCAAGACCAAAGAGCTGTCAAAGGACACCAGAAACCAAATTGTAGACCTGCACCAGGCTGGGAAGGCTGAATCTGCAGTAGGTAAGCAGCTTGGTGTGAAGGCTACCATCAGTAACACACTGCGCCACCAGGGACTCAAATCCTGCAGTGCCAGACATGTCTCCCTGCTTAAGCCAGTACATGTCCAGGCCCGTCTGAAGTTTGCTAGAGAGCATTTGGATGATCCAGAAGAGGATTGGGAGAATGTCATATGGTCAGATGAAACCAAATTAGAACTTTTTGGTAAAAACTCAACTTGTCGTGTTTGGAGTCGAAAGAATGCTGAGTTGCATCCAAAGAACACTATACCTACTGTGAAGCATGGGGGTGGAAACATCATGCTTTGGGTCTGTTTTTCTGCAAAGGGACCAGGACGACTGATCCGTGTAAACGAAAGAATGAATGGGGCCATGTATCGTGAGCTTTTGAGTGAAAACCTCCTTCCATCAGCAAGGGCATTGAAGATGAAACGTGGCTGGGTCTTTCAGCATGACAATGATCCCAAACACACTGGCAACGAAGGAGTGGCTTTGTAAGAAGCATTTCAAGGTCCTGGAGTGGCCTAGCCGGTCTCCAGATCTCAACCCCATAGAAAATCTTTGGAGGGAGATTTTCAGCAAAACATACTGCTCTAGAGGAGATCTGCATGGAGGAATGGGCCAAAATACCACCAACAGTGTGTGAAAACCTTGTGAAGACTTACAGAAAACATTTGACCTCTGTCATTGCCAACAAGGGGTATATAACAAAGTATTGAGATGAAATTTTGTTATTGACCAAGTACTTATTTTCCACCATAATTTGCAAATAAATTCTTTAAAAATCCTACAATGTGATTTTCTGTTGTTTTTTTTTTTTCTCATTTTGTCTCTCATAGTTGAGGTATACCTATGATGAAAATTACAGGCCTCTCTCATCTTTTTAAGTGGGAGAACTTGCACAATTGGTGGCTGACTAATACTTTTTTGCCCCACTGTATGCATTTATGAAAGGTTAGTGTGTTATGTACACAGACACTTTAAAGACCTGTGTGCTGTTATTTCTGAGCGATTTTCATTTTATGTATTGCCTGTATTCATTTTACAGCAGCGAGAGGTACATGGGCCTACCATGGAGGGTTATGTAAGTGCCAGGGCATCTCAGAAACAATCTGTTATTAAATGAATGTTTCCCCTGCAGGTTTACTGATGCATCACCTTTCTCTTCTTTACTCTCGAAATCACTTCCATTTACTCTTAAAAGTCAAGTTTTTATTTTAAAGCATCTGTAGCTTCAGAATAAACATGCTAATTAATAGCTATTATAATACTTTCTTAGCTTTGAACTTCAAGGAGAAGTTGCACTGCTGTGCCGTGAGGCAGATCCATTAGAACCGTCAAAAGTGTTGTTGTTCTCATTAAATGCGTAGCTGGGAGTCTAATTAAATAAACTCCTATCCAGAAACAGTGACATTTAACTGCCACATTCAGGGTATTTTTGCAGGCAAAACTGAAGGCTGGACTATTAAATGATCATTTAGAGTAAGTTTTTTGTTTTGTTTGACTTTCAAAAGTTCTATAATTTGGTGGGGAAACAATAGCCTTTTAATAGCCCATTAATCAGGCATTAAGTCTGTAGTAATAGGATAGGGATATAAAAGATGCTTACCCTGAAGAATGTGCAAAGATGCTTCATTTTTAGGCATTGAACAACATGAAGAAAGCTTTGTCTTTAAGATGGTGGACAGCAGTGTTTTGAGGGAATGAGGCAGAGAGCACGGCTGTGGGATGGTAATGACTTCTCACTCAGGTGGCCCAATCTGATTGCATGGGCATAAATGTTTTGTCATGCCCCCCAGCTCCGACTTTAATCAGGGGGAGAACAATGCTGCTATCAGCCTGCATATTTATCTTGGTTTGAAAGAGCAGCTCCAGTTCTTCTAACCAGGACAAACAGGAATCTCATCTGTTGTTAACACAGCATAAATATTTAAAGCAGCCACGACCTTGTGATGAATAAATGAAAGTTGAGTTTCAAATGGATAATTGTTTGATAAAAGTTGAAATAAATTAAACTTAGCAAGATTAAAAACTCATTCAAGTTAATGAAATTTTACTTAAATTAAAAATGTACAGTAGATAAACTGTATTAAGGACTAACATGTCAAATTAGTACAATGATAGAGGATTTTCCAGGTTTCTAGTACACTAAACTACCTGTTATCTCAGGCCAATAACAGTCAAAGATGCACTTTGTTCAAACTATTTATTAAGAGTCACAGTGATAAATAAAGGGGTGTTAAACCACAAATTGTGATTGACAGTTCATTTTCAATCTATTCCATTTGATTTATTGGTTCCAGTCCACGGTTTGTTTGCTCTGCTTCACACATTTCAGCTCTATATAACGAGTGTACTCGCTCAGCAGAACACTTTAATGTTTGTTACATTAAGTAGTTTCTATCCTTCTCCTCAGTGCCAGGCCCTGCAGCACAAGCATTCATTTAAAATTGCACATATCTCTCAAACAACTGACAGCTTTCCGATGAGCACACTACTGTCATTCATCCGTGGCTCACTCCAGCAAAATAAAATTGGAACCACATGCTTCACTGTTCATAATATATCTGCACATATACACTTGCAATTTTTCTTGGTTTATTGTGAGAAAAAGAAGGGTTTAAACTCGAGGCTAAGTGAAAAATATATTAGTGTAAAATTATCTCCATTAGACTAACACTTGCTAATTAATACAGTGCCCTCATATTGGAACCCTTGGTAAACATGAGGCGATTGTGAAAATAAATCTGCATTGTTTATTCTTCTGATCTTTTATTCAAAAATGCACAAAATTCTAACTTATTATTTAAGTAAAAAAAAATTTAAATGAGGGAAAATCTCATTATAAAATAAATGTTTTTCTCTTGTTCATGTTGGCCATAATTATTGGCACCCAATTATTGCAACATCCTTTTCCCAAGATAATAGCTCTGAGTTTTCTCCTATGATGCCTGATGAGTTTGGAGAACATCTGACAAGATATCAGAGACCATTCCTTCATACAGAATCATAGAATCACATTTTTGTCTTGATTTTGATGTTTGTTTTGGTCAGTATTCTGATGGAAGATCCAACCATGGCCCATTATAAGATTTCCAACAAAGGCAGTCAGGTTTATATTTTTTAGCTGTTGATATTTGATAGAATCCATAATGCCATGTATCTGAACAAGATGTCCAGGACCTCTAGCCAAAAAATAGGCCCACAACATTAAAGATCCAGCAGTATATTTAACTGTAGGCATAGGGTACCTTTTATCTAGTGGGTTTGCTGCCAAACAAGGTTTCATCCAAACATAGAAGCCAGTCATGTCTAACAACTGAATATGCTAGAGTTTGTTATTAGATATTTCTTCAAATCTCTGAAACAACATAGGGGCTGTTTGATTTATTTATTTATTGCTTTAGCTGCTTTTTGACCCCAAGGCTAAAACTAATCTCTGCAATTCGCCAGCTGTGATCCTGAGTTTTTGGCCACTCAAACTCTTCTCCTGACGATGCATTAGGACGATATGGACAAACATCCTCTTCCAGGCAGATTTGCAACATCTTTAGTTGATTTGAACTTCTTAATTATTGCCCTGATGGTGGAAATAGGGATTTTCAATGCTTTGGCTCTTTTTTGCAGCCAATTTCTATTTTGTGAAGCTCAACAATCTTTTTCTGCACATCAGAACTATATTCTTTGGTTTTACTCCTTGTTATGGATTATTAAGGGAATTTGGCCTTTGTGTTCCTCATATTTTTAATCCTGTGGAACAGGATTTATGTGCCAAAAATGAAATATGAATGGGAATATACTTCCCATTCCCATAGATATTTGACTCATAAGAATTTTTATTGTGGCCAACATTTAATTGTTTTACTTTAATGAGAGGTTAGAATTTTTGTGAAGTTTTTGAGCGAAAGATCAAAAATAAAAACAATGCAGATTTATTTTCTCATATTTATCAAGGGTGTCAGTATTAGTGGAGGGCACTGTATACGTGTAGATGTGTATTTTAATACATTTGTTAAACATTTATCAGTAAATTAATCAAAATGCTTTATGTTTGTTTATTTTCAATATTACACCACAGAAGGGTTTCAACACTGATATTTATGTTACATGTTTTGGGGTGATTTTTGCCAGCTCTTTAGTCAGTCAGTGGGTGGTCTGTCGAAGGCTAGACAACTGCTAACCCCCCCAAAAATTTTATTGTTTGAAATAAGTTGTTTATTACTTCACACATGAGGAGGCCACATGGAACTGTCTCTTAATATTGAGTGATGTAACTCCAACAAAAGCTGTTTCGCTATGAAATGAGAGAGAGCTAATCTTGAACAAGCTTACGTAGGCTTACGTGTGTATTTTGACACAGTGTGTGTGTGTGTGTGTGTGTGTGTGTGTGTGTGTGTGTGTATATATATACATATACACATGTACAGTGCCCTCCACCAATACTGACACCCTTGATAAATATAAGAAAATAAATCTGCATTGTTTATATTTTTGATCTTTCACTCAAAAACTTCACAAAATTCTAAACTTTCATTAAAGTAAAACAATTAAATGTTGGCCACAATAAAAATTCTTATGAGTCAAATATCTATTGGAATGGGAAGTTCATATTTAATTTTTTTTTAACACAAATCCTGTTCCACAGGAATAAAAATATGAGGGACACAAAGGCCAAATTCACTTAATAAACCATAACAAGGAGTAAAACAAAAGAATATGTGACCCTGGACCACAAAACCAGTCATTAGTGTCAATTTTCCAAAATTGAGATTTATATATCGTCTGAAATTTTACTAAATAAGCTTTACATTGATGTATGGTTTGTTAGGATCGGACAATATTTGGACAATATCCGAGATACTATTTGAAATCTTAAATCTGAGGGTGCAAAAAAAAAAAACAAATATTGAGAAAATCGCCTTTAAAGTTGTCCAAATGAAGTTCTTAGCAATGCATATTACTTATCAAATATTGAGTTTTGATACATTTATAGTACAAAATTTATAAAATATCTTAATGGAACATGATTTTTACTTAATATCCTAATAATTTTTGGCACAATTTTTTTTTTTTTTATAATTTTGACCCATACAATGTATTTTTGGCTATTGCTACAAATATACCCCAGCGACTTAAGACTGGTTTTGTGGTCCAGGCTCACATATAGTTCTATATATATTTATTGTAAGGTGAAGTGAGAATTTGTATTCATCATGTGTCTATAATGCGATACAATGAATTAGGGCAACATTTTCCCGTCAAACATTTTCCTGTGTCATGTTTTCATGGTAACTCTTGTTTCCAAGTACTCCTACATCTGAATATAAGAATGTCTGCGGTATCTAATCAATCTTGAGCCGCCTTGTGACATGTTCTCAATGATACTCAAAGTGCCAAAGAAAAGACTGTAATTATATCTCTGATTTGCTTTCATCTTGTGCTGATGTTTCCTGGATAGGTATTATCATTTACTCAACGACTATTTGGATGTATCACATACTGTAAGTTTTAGGTTATGATCTGTGCAGATTCAGTATTCTTGGATCAGGTTGTTTCCATTTAAACTGCTACTATTGAACCAACCACTGAACTTTTATCTGAAAAACAGCAGGAAGTCTTCAGAGAACATTGATTCTCTAAGTTGACAGTCTTTGGCGTTAGGGTCAGGGTTTATCCCCCTTAGTGCCATCAGAACTGTAGAGCACGTATTCATGTGGCTTCCCTATGGGATTGCTTTCTATTGACCACAGCGTTCAGCTTGGTCGATGGATCCTTAGAAGATCTCTGCTGGAGATGCCTGAAAAAGCTTTTGATGAGACGGATCTCAAGCAAGTGTACAATGATTATCTGTTTATTGACAATAACAAGCCTCAGTAAATGAGAATTTGTGTGTAGATTTTCCTTTAATAGGTATTAAACTTAGTCTTATTAGATTTGCATTTCCAGAAGGAAATGGTGGTGCTTGCCAGGCAGCAAAGCAATAAAGCAGTAAAGCATTTGGTTAGCTTCGGGTTTTAGACTTTGGTTGTGCATAATTTAAAGTGCAATTTCCCGAACGGATTTGCAGTCCAGTTTGTTTGAGCCTATAGGGTCTTGAATACCTGGAGAGCGCTAACCGCTAGCGTTCACTTTCATCTCAAGGCAGTTACTTGGCTAGTGCAATAGTATGCAAAATGTTGCCATATACATATGTGGCATATACTGTATGGCATATGACTCATTTCTCTGGAGGTGCAAGAAAACAATGTAGTGACAGGAATGTGCGTATATTTTCCCCAGGTGAAAAGCTGAAAACTGTGTACAAATGATTGTGGGGCCACTGTGTTTTGGAAACCTTTTCTAGGAAACAGTTATTAATTTCAATGCTGTGCTTGCAATTAGAAAAAGATTTCCATAAGTGTTGAGGTCATCCTTGTTTTAGCCAAAAACAACAACAAAAAATCATAGTGTTGGCTTAAAATCTTTCTAATTATTCACTTTAATCATCTTATGTTTTTCTATAAACAGTCATAAAAATAGCCTCTAATCAAGCACTGGAATTTTCATGGGCTTCATACAATGTTAATTTGGAGCTGCTTTGTTATTTTAGTCTGTTATTAATGAGGAAAATCAGCCTTGTGAGACTCACCGCTGTGGATTAATTAAGAGATATTGAGAAAACATGCAGTCAAGAGCAGGTGAGCACCCTATAAATAATTTGTTTACTAGTTGTATGAAAGGTTCTCTTTCTTCAACCTCGCCTAGCTTTGATGGCAATGCCCTGGCTGGACAGGATCATTTCTGCTCTATTTAGCTGTAATTTCTAAATCGCTTGCAGCAAGAAAAATCTAGGTTGAATCTGAACAGTCCGTTTTTATTAAGTGAGGAGTTTTACTTGACTGGTGTTTAGCCGAACAAAGTGAATTCAAAACGACCGAATCATTAGGTATATCAGATATTTTTACTCAAGTAATTTTTTTTCCAACCTCATGCTCTGGAAATGGCCTTTTCGTTTAGCATTGTTAATCCTTTCCTACGGATTATGAGAGAGAAAATCCTTTTGTAAGATTATGATCTTTTTAAGTCATTCTTAATGCATTCTTGCTCATTTTACGTTCATGTTCTCGGCTGATGGTTTCTTATTAAAGTGGCTTCGTTCAAGATGCACAAAGTTTTCGACACTAGCTAGAAACATTACATCACAAAACTAATACACAATCAAGATTCTGCTGAATAAGTAAATACACATTTGCAGATAAGTCTCTAAAGAGGATTATAAAAATGTTTTTTTTCTCTTGCTGACTGATCTCAGACTTCATGTTTCTCATTAAGTGCACGTTTACGTCATATGTTAGTTCATATCATCATATGTAACGTTCATATAATCCCAGCTGTGCCTGTGCACGGTAGCCGTTACTGGGAATCCAGTATCTAATGTCTAATGAGTGTTATGGGGCAATTTCCTTTCCTCTCTAGGGGTGAAGTGGACATGTGTGCTTGCCATGAATATGTGTCTGAGCGCACGTCCTCTTGTCTCTGCACATTTGTGGTAGCTGAGCTACGTCATGCTGGAAAAGTTATTTAGGATGCTTCAAATTCACTTTTAATTTTGAATTTCAGATTGTCTGTGAGTTGATTCAATTTGTTTTAAACAATATTTTTTTCCCCTAATGAAAACTTGAAAATGCTGTCTTGTGAGCAAATCACATCAGGACCGGAAATGTCTTTTTTGCCATGTGTCATTTGAATGTTTACATTTACTAATACAAATGAGTCACATGGGTTTTCTTTTTCATTAATAAAACAACACACACACACACACACAGATATGTGAAATGGTGCGTATTCTTGTGCAAAAACAAAACATACTGTAAGTAAACACCACAAAATCCAGTCCCCGTTTCCCTTTTGAAACCACTGATAAATTATCTTCAGAGACAATAATAGAGCTACAGAGAATAACATTGAAGATTCAGCAATATATGAGGAACAAGGTAGAAAAAGAGTTAGTCTATCTATGATGGTCTTTAGACCAAACAGAAACATCTAGATCACTGCACATACTGATATAAAAAAAAAATTCAGGAAAAAAAGTTTACCCAAAATTACCCCTCATTTACTCACCCTCAAGCCAGCCTAGGTGTATATGACTTTCTTCTTTCAGATGAATACAATCAGAGTTATAAAAAAATGTCCTGACTCTTCCAAGGGTTATAATGACAGTGAATGGCTGTTGATATTCAATAGTCCAATAGAAGTCAAATAAAGTGCATCCATCCATCATAAAAACTACTCCACACTGCTCCAGGGGGTTAATAAAGGCCTCATAAATAGAATTGATGCATGTTTGTAAGAAAAAATCAATATTTAAAACCAGGGCTGGGCGATAAATCGATAACGATAATTATCACGCTATATGAATTTCCTCGATAAACGATAACAGGAGTTAGATATATGTTCTATATAATGTTTATGCGGCAAAGGTGGAACAAAAGAGCGCTTTTACAGTATGTCAGTATGTCAAAGCACACCACTCTGACCATTTATTCGCTCGGATCAAAGTTTAAACGCCGGCACAGTGTACTAGAGTAGATGATGTGTCACTCACTGATGAGTGTCGGTCACTAAACAGCACCAGAAGTGCTTGAATTCAGTGAAGAACACAAATGACTCGGTTTATAGCAAGATGAAACAGCGCTGACAAACAAGAGAAACGCTGAGCTCAAGGATACAGTCAGAAGGCTTTTTTTAATTTACAAATCGCCATAATTTACCATAGATTTACTGTAGTAGCACTAACTGCACAGTGGTATTGTGTCAGAAATGTGGATATATTTGTGTCGCATTTTATTATATTATTAATGTAGTAATGGGATTTAATTACAGTATTTTTCGTGATTAAGCTATAGCATTTATACTACTGTTTTTCATACAAATACCTTGGAACCATGTTACATTTTTACCATGGTGTTGAGGTGCTATATTTGTTTTAACTGTTATTATCATGATACTATGCAAGTAGTATCATGATAATAATGTTTAATAAAAAATATTACATTTACAGATATTAATGTTTAATAAAAAATATTACATTTACAGATATTTTGATAATGAACATAAATCTACACCTGCATTCTAAATCAAGCTACTACCAAATGTATATTTCTAAGAGACAAAATGTTGTTATTATTATTATTATTATTATTAATAATAATATTATCAGGTAACACAAACCTGTTTCTTGATTTGAAACAATATTACTCATTAAAACAGAACTAAGAAATAATTTTTCCTATTAAGATACTTGTTTTGTTAAGGAAAAATGACTGGAAAAATTGTGAAGAATTCAAAAAACATGAAGTGTTTGCCATGTTCTGACCATAAAGAATATTTTAAAGTCACATTTAATGGCCTGGTTTTTACACTGTAGCAAAAATCTGCCTTTAAACTTGAAAGAAAAAAAATGTACATTGTGATAATTATCAATAAAAAAAAATCAATCAAAAAAAAAGATTGTAATCATTTTTGGCCATATCGCCCGGCCCTATTTAAAACTTTAATATGCGTGTTCACAAAAGAGTGGTGTTCCAGCAGATGACGTACAAAAGGACGTAGGAAACATGGGCAGATAGCAAAGATTTGCTTTAGGAGGCCTTTATTAATCCCCCAGATCTGTGTGTGGTATTTTTTTTTTATGATGGATGGAATCAATTTAATGGACTTCTACTGGACTGTAGACTCCACTTCTATTGAACTGTTGAATATTAACACCCATTCACTGCCATTATAAAGCTGGATATTGTTAATATAACTCTGATTGTATCTGTCTGAGAGAAGAAGAGTCATATACACCTGGGTTTGCTTGAGGATGAGCAAATGAAAAAATCTAAATATTTTTCATTTTTGGGTGGACTGTCCTTTTAAAAACGTGTTTATTTGACTAACATAAACAATGTACATTACATTACAGTAGATTTTTACTTTATTTCTTTATTCATTTTTCAAAAATACTCTTGTGGCTGCATCCTGCTTACTTAGTTTTTCAAACCTGTCAGTTCTCCGGCTATGTATTTTTGTGGGTATTATGTATGATTGCCCTGAGGATGGCGCAGTGCCTGAGATTTCCTTTTGATTAAAGCTCAGAACCTGTTCCCACAAGCTCATATTATCTGCTTATAGAATCACTGTCTATTTTAGAGAAGGCAAGAATAGCATTCTAATTGATTGGACCTGCACTTGTTAGCATGTTCTCTGATGTTTTGACTCATTCAGTCTGGTGTGAAGAGCATTAGGGAAGCGAGATATTGTTTGATACCCCACAGCCCCCAACATTATACCAACTGGGGACAGCTGGGGATGGTTATAGCTTTATCCCTAAAGCCTGTGACTATGACAGTCGGAATAGACATGTCATCATGTAAGGAGGTCAGACAGTGTTTGCACATTAAAAGCATCAGGTAACCCATCTTAAAAGAGTTGTATTACTCTTACTCCATACATGCTTTTTCTCTCTCTCTCTCAATATATATATATATATATATATATATATATATATATATATATGAATGAGTGTGTGTGTGTGTATAAACTAATAAGAATCCAGTCAGTCATGTGGTTTGTAAATTATCTACCACATTAATACCTATTTGTACTGAAACTATTTAAAGCCCCCACATGCCCAGCAATATTTATGTTATGTAAGGAGCTGACTGTGGGAGGAGAAATAGTCAGTGTCTCATGAGGCGGATTGTAAAGACTGTAGTTCTGTCATCCTTATCCAGACTGTTTGACTCCCTCCGCAGGCCCAAATTAACTGCCGTTCATGTCTCTCTCTCTGTCTGTAATGCATCCAAGAGTCAAGTGCCCTAATTATGCAGTAGCAGATAAAGGCTCTCGTTCACCCGGCCTCTGAAGACAACACCGTTCATCAGTGCTGGTGTTTTTTTTTTGTTTGTTTGTTTGTTTTTACTGAGAGAAATGCTCAACTAGGGTGATCAGGGGGCTGTCTGATGTTAGTAGTCTGTCTTACAGACTGATATATCAATATCATATCCCCTGATATGCACCACCAGCATCATTGATTGTCCTCAACATATTTTTTTTCTTCAAATGTAGATACTATACAGTTTCAGGATTCTGACAGGATTATTGGATTACAGTTTGTCATCACTGTTGCTTTTTGAAAAGTACATTTTAGGATTAGAGATGACAAATGTGAGTTTGTCATTTGTTTGGCCTTAAAAACATAAAAAAGGAAGAGGATGTTCTATAAAGTGAATTTTGATGCAGTCCAATGGGAATATTAAAAACAAATTGTCCGATGTCTGATCTGTTCAGATTTTCAAGTTATGGCTGATAACCAATAATATTTTGAGAACTTTTCTTTAAATAAAATATTAAAAAACAGTTGTTTTAAATGCTACAAGTTAATTTAAGCATCACGCAATTATAATGTGCAGTATGAAACATAGCTAATCATTTTGAGATTTGCTAAAGAAACATTTAGCTGTTATTAACTCTCATGTTATGTCCTGTAATTTTGACTAAGAGATTAAAAAAAAAAAGCTTGTTTTGTTTCAGCTAGCAAAGAATTAGTTTTTTTTTTTTAACTGATTAATACAGCTTGCACAATACTGCTGCTCAAAATTTTGGGATCAGTAAAATATTTTAATGTTTTGAAGACATTCCTTATGCTCATCAAGGCATAAAAAGATACAGAAAAAAACTGTAATATTCTAAAATATTATTTCAATTTAAAATAACTGTTTTCTGTGTGAGTTATATTTTAAAATGTATTTTATTCCTATGATACAAAGCTACATTTTTAGCATCATTACTCCAGTCTTCAGTGTCACATGATCTTTCAGAAATCATTCTAATATGCTGATTTATTATGAATGTTGAAAACAGTTGTGCTGCTTAATATTTAGTTGGAACCTGTGATTTTTGTTTTGTTTTGTTTTGTTTTATTGTCTTCCAGAATTCTTTTACAAATAAAAAATTTAAAAGAACAGTGTTTATTTAAAATAGAAATCTTTTGTAACAATATAAACTACCATCTAAACGGTCAGCATTTTTTTTTTAAGAAATTAATACTTTTATTCACCAAGGTTGTGTTAAATTGATAAAAAAAAAACAATAATAAAAAAAATAAATAAAACATAATAGCGAAGTCTTTGTGATAGCAAAGACTTATATTGTTAGAAAAGATTTGATATTTTCAATCCTGAAAAAAAGCAGCATTTTTTTATGAACTGTTTCCAACATTGGTAATAACAACAATTAATCAGCATATTAGAATAATTTAAAAAAAAAATCATGAGACACTGAAAAAGCTGAAAGCTGGCAAATACTGTTGGTTGTTGCATGTCATAACCAATCGTATCAAGCTATTTTGAGTTTATGAAAGAAGAATGAGTTTTAGAGTTTTATTGGCGCTTGAGAGACTTTCACTTTCATTGTTTAAAAAAAAAGCGCACCGAGGACCTTTGAGATGACATTCAACTTTCTTCAACAGGACATGCACATGGTTGTGAGTCATACAGTTGTAGATGTTTTTTGGCAGCAGCCATTCCAAGCCTGATATCGGCGTGCCCTAATGAACTGCGGTGACATTTAATATCCGGGGAAGACCTGTGGGAAAATAGGAAGTGCATGGGAGTTTTAAGCCCAGAGCAGCAGTCGCACTTAACTGGTCTGAGTCAGTCCATCTCACACTTGATGCACCAGCCACCCTCACTCCTGATCTAATGCCCAGAGCTGCTGTAACTGAACCTCAATCACAGACACCAGAGAACCACCACCTGCCATGCTGATGAATAAAATGCAGATTTGGACGAGGCTGCACCAAGGATGCCGCACACAAGTCTGGAAACAAAATTAAGCCCTGCTGAGATACTGTCAATTCCCTAGACGATCCTCCGTAAATCCAGCTGTGTGCTCATGCAGTATTCTCCCTGGAATCCTGGGACAACTTTTACCTTTTAAGACATTGCTATATAAAAACATTAATTGTCAGCATTCAGTATGACTCTGCTTGCTTATAGCCCTTATAGACTCCTAAATGATGGTCCAGTCATGTAAAGTTCCTCCATATATCTTATATAATCGGGGTTAACACAATCACTTCTACCTCTGGTATAGATTCTACTGTCCATTCAGCCTTAAATCTGGTTGTTATCCAAGTATTCCTCAGGGAGACACAACTTAACTTTTTAAATACATTTCATTTTTAAAGTTGAGACATGTTGGTGTAAGTGTCATGCAAGTCACGTCATGGAAATTAGATTTGATTAGTATATAAAATATTATGTTTTATTCAATATTTTTGTTTTAAAGAAATCTAATTAAAAATTGAAATTCTTTAAAATGAAGTTTATTTTTCATACACTTATTTTTGTCCTTGTTTAAAGTATTAAACCTCACTAAATTTTATTATTTGTCTGACTTAACATCTTATGTACTTTTGCTCATCAAATTTTAGATATTTACAGATATTTTACTCCTGATTTCTTCTGTCCCTTCTGCTCACCAAGCCTGCATTTATTTGATCCAAAGTACAGCAATAACACAAAAACCTTGAAATATTTTTACTATTTTAAATAACTGTTTTTTATTTGAATATATTTTAAAATGTAATTTATTTCTGTTTTCAAAGCTGAATGTTTAGCATCATTACTCCAGTCACCTGATCCTTCAGAAATCATTCTAATATTATGATTTGCTGCTCAAAAAACATTTATTATTATTATTATTATTATTATTATTATTATTATTATTATTATGTTGAAAACAGCTGAGTAGATTTCTTTGATGAATAGGAAGTTTAGAGGAACAGCATTTATCTGAAATAGAAATTTATTGTAACGTTATAAATGCCATTTTTGGTCAGTTTAAAGCATCCTTGCTTGGCAAGCAAAAACCGTCAAAACTTTACTGTACAAAAACTTGTTAGAAAAAAGACAAAAATATTTCATTTGGTCTTTAAAGCGCACTTTACCCAAAAATGGCATATTACAATTAATTTATGTATTGATTTATTATTGTATGTTTTTCAGGCTATTTTTTGTATAATTATTTATTTTTTTATTTTATTTTTTTGCAATAATAGAAGGAAGGTGCACACTTTTACATAACACAATGATGCAAAAGATGTCTAGTTTTAAAATAGGGGGCATTAAATAGAAAGAAACACTGAATTTGCAGCCAGAGCCGGAGGTACAGCGCAGGGATTCATCTGTCCTAGTATGCAGTGCAAAGAACTAATGAAAAGACTGGGTGTTTTGACTTCATGGTGCTTTATATAGACAGGAAAAAACACCTCTAAGGTGTCTTACTGTATGAGAGATGGCAGTTTCTCACCCCGTCACATCTTGTTATTCTCATCATAAAGAGATACTGAGTTTAGTCAGTGATTGTTAAAGCTGCACTGCTGGCCTTTGCTCTGTCTGCCCTGTGAATGAAAGGAGACTAACATGTACTTGGTCTTCTGTTCCTCTGAAGGCTCTGTGTCCACTGCTTTGACACTGGTGCAATTATTTATGATGTCTCACTGAATTGTGTGACTAAGAAAGCTTGTGTGCGTGTGTGTGTGTGTGTGTGTGTGTGTGTGTGTGTGTTTTGCTGTGGGCTTCTTCTTTTAAAATTCAGAGGAATGAAATGAAAATGTAAAATCAAGGGTCAAAGAGTCTGTGTGAATAAAATAAGACAGCTAACATCCACATCCATTTGATACTATTATATCTCAAGTGCTAATAATCCTTTACAGATTAAGGATCACTTTTTAATTTTATTGTTAATATTACCATGAACAAACAATGAACAATACATTAATTTTTTAAATCTTTGTTCATGTTAATAAAATAGTCATTCATTATTTGTTCGTGTTGGTTCACAGTGCATTAACTAATGCTAAGAAAGACAACTTGTGATCTTAATAATGCATTAGTAAATGCTGAAATGAGTAAATGTAGAAATATTGTTCATTCTTAGTGCCTTAATTAATGTGAACTAATGAACCTTATTTTAAAGTGTTACCTTAATATTTTTAATTGTGCAATATTTGTATCTATTTATTTAGCTTATCTCAGCTCAAACTAATATAAGATCCTGTTTCTTCTGTTGTGTCTTTGCAATTCTTCTTTGCAATAAATCTTATGGACAACTTTGATGCTATTTTTAGTGCTTTAGTTATTTTAGTGCTGGTGTTTTTTTTTTTTTTAAGCTTGACAAAAACCGTAATGATCCTTTCATCCCTCATGCATCTCCTTTTGTGTTCTACGGATGAAACAATCACACTGGTTTGGAAATATTTACTGTCATAGAACAGAAGGATCAGCATGGCCATTCTGCATTTGAGTTCCAAGGAAAAACAAGTCTACTTATTGAGACTTATATTGTATTTATCCCTTGTGCAATCTTATGGACATTTTTGTCCATTTCAGTTTTGTTTTTTGTTATAAGTGTACCTGTGTTAATGCCAACTGCATAGATTTTGGCTCAGGTGTGTATTTTTTATTGGAAGTTTAATATTTCACCATCATTTCCTTCAAAAAATCTATTTTACCCTCCGTACAAAAAATACTCACACTCAGGGCCTTAAGGACAAAAATGTCTACATTGAAACCCATTAAAACTACAATTTTTTTAACCCAGGGCCATTTGACTATAAAATAATGCAATATTTGCTAATAGGCATTCATTCTGTCGGCAAGGCTTCAAATTTTAATTTGTGCAATTTTTTCAAATTTGCCATATAAAATAAATACTTATAGAGTCAATTTGAAAAATAATGCAGCTATAATTGTGTGGGTATGTTGGTAAGGATGTCAGAGTGTGGTTTGCATGTGTTTACTGAAAATGTAATGTGTGTAATTAGTTTGAAAGAAATGATATTGTACTGGCAATCAAAAATCCTGCTCCATGTATTTGAGTCACACCCTTGGCAGGGTTATAGGGCCATATGAAAACTATGAATAAGGTCAAAGAAGGTTAATGAGCTTTGAGGATTTTTCTTTTTCACCCAAACACACATCTTAATCCTTGATTGCACTTTTTCATTTGTTATTGTTTTTGTACAGAGATAAAAGGTGAGCTTGAATTTGATGTAGAAGTTCAGAAGCCCCTAAACACATTGTTTTTGTTTTCACCATAAGAAAATGTTGATTGTTTAGTCTGGTAGATTTTATAAAAAATTTTGAGTTGACACAGGTGTTCTCACAGCCAAACCTATAAATATGTGGTGCTTGAGGGCTTGGTCATTCATTGCTTGCAAGATGAAGAGATGTTACTCAGCAGAGGAAGCTCTGGAGCTAGTGTTGCCCACTGACAGTGAGCATACAGGTGCACTAGAAGCTGAGGATGAAAGAAACCAGCTTTTAAAGCGTTAAAATTCTGAAAATTAATTAATGTTTGGTAATTATGAATAGAAGAGATGCTGATGAAAAAAAACAGTCAGTGAAATTGGAAAACAATATTAATATAGAACATTTCTATTTTTGACATGGACGTTTTTGTCCATTATGGACCTACGTGTTAGTTTTTTTTTTTAAATCTGACACTACATAAAAAATATAAATGTAAGTATCCAAGTATCTAATATACAAAGAAAAAAAAATCTGCTTAGCATTTAGTATATGGAAATTAACTACTCTCTTTCATTTTTTCATAAAAAAAAAATGTAAACAAACCAGCATTTAAAGGGTTTCAATTCTGAAAATTATTGAATCTTTGGTATCTATGGATAGAACAGATGCTGGTTAAAAATTGACATCAGTGAAAGTGGAAAAAATATTAATAAATCATATTTTTATGACAGTTTTTGGACATGGACATTTTTGTCCATTTTGCACCTATGTGTAACTGTTTTTTTTTTGAACGCACAAGGGTTAAATATATTCTATTACTGGACAACTAGATCCTTAATAATTGAGAATAAGTCTCAGTGAACACCAGTTCAACTTAATGCCATTAAGACTTCACCTTGTCATCAGCTTGAGCTTTCAACCCTCTGCATGTGTCCTTAAAACGTCTTTAAAGATGAACTCTATTCAGTCAAGAGAAGCCAAATGATCATCTGCGTCTGAAGTGTAACTGACACATCATCTTAATGCTCTGAGCGCTTCACTGACTTCTTAATGAAACCCCCTTCACACTCTACAGATCTCCAGGGATACCACATAAATGCATGCACAGCTTCCTCCATCCATAGATATCTAGTCTCCCTGGACTCACTCTCGCTCAAGAGTACTTGTCTTATCAGTAATAGCTTTCCGTCTTAAAGGAGAGGTAAATGTCATCATTTAGTTCCTCTCATGTTGTGTGCATTGCAGTGTAAATGTTAGCACAATATATGCACAATGCACAAAATATTGGTACAATTTTGTTTACTGACTGATATTTGATCGTTCTTAATTCTCACTTAAAGTCAGTCTTTAAAAACATAAATTAACTAGCAAATCTATTTTACATACTAAATTATAATCTAAATTCAACAAATTTGTCTGGAAAATGTATCTCACAATGTGACTTTCACAATTACTTGTTTAATTTTTTTTATTTTTATTCTGTGATGGAACAGGCTTCCATATGGTTGGTTGAGTGCAATTAAAATCAGTAATTAAATCAATCACCTATGCCACATACAAACCTACTCATGCAAATGTTCCCATCTGGATGTTCTCATATGTGGAATATTAATATCATATTACATTATCTCATTCTTTAGTCGTGTAAAATGACTGTAGAGGGTAGCATAGGGGCAGTGAAAACCACTGTAGCTGCATTACATTAACAAAACCAATGAGTGACTCACATTCACCTGCATCAACCTTCAAAACTTTGAGAACCTCATTCAGATGCACTCAAATTTCTAAATAAAAATTGCCTATTGCTCATCCCTACTGCACTCAAAGCTAAGAATAGATATGATCACAGAGTTCATAGCCAACAACTCTCTCGACATTATCACATACAGTATGCTGTTGTTATGAAAGAGCAGTTCTAGTCTTTTATTCGCTTGCTTCTGCTTTGACAGAAAATAGTTGGCATTCTGATGTCCACATCATCTGTGTTTTAGTCTTTTTTTCCCTGCATTCATGACTCAAAATAGGACATTTGCTCGTTTAGTTGATTGATACTTGGACCATTTCAAATTAACATCTGCTCTGTTCTTTGGACCCGGAGCGTTTATGATTCTTGCCAAGCTGGGGTGGAGAGAGCACAGGGCATTTTTGTCAGTGATTTTATGCCAAACCTGTTTGAAGGCATTCATAAGCTGCAAATGTTTCTTGTCTGAGTGAGAGTGTGAAGAGACAAAAGAAAGACAGTCGTGTTTCTGAGCCTGGCGGCTTAAATGTGAGATGCAATGACCTGGCAGAGCAAGCACGGCGAACAATAGACTGTCTTTGTCAAATTACCCGTCTCTCCTTTTTGCTTTTCAATGAGGCCAAGAGTGCGCAACCCTGTTGGATGTCCCTCAAGCTAAGCAACAGCATTATTCATATGTATTCTTTCGCATCATTTTGTGGTTTTAATGCCAGTGTTTCTGATATTTTTGAGACAACGGCAGGTCACAGTGCTGTAGTCCCATTAGAATGAAAAATCGCAAATGAGATATTGTCTTTTAGATAGAATGGAGATTAGATGAAGGGCAAATGGACCCCTTTTTGAAGGATTAGGTACCCCCAAACAGTGCTGGGTGGGTTGAACAAAAATCTGTATTATGTTTTTTGACGGTTTATCATGATTTTTCCCTGACTGTGCCTCTATATGAATTAGAATACATGAAACACTGCATTTTAATCACGATCCAAACAAACATGCTACATATACCATAAGCAGTTTTTGATGTAAATTAGATTAAAATGTAAAGCAAAACAGAATGGTCTGTCTTTAGCTTTGTGATATCATGCTACGTAAAACATCTGAACTGAACGGTAACACTTTACAATAAGGTTCATTAGTTAACTACATTACTTAACATGAACTAATAATGAACTGTACTTATACAGCATTTATTAATCTTTGTTAATGTTAATTTTAATATTTACTAATACATTATTCAAATCTTGTTAACATTAGTTAATGCACTGTGAACTAGCATGAATAAACAATGAACAACTGTATTTTCATTAACTAATGTTAATGGAGATTAGCAAATACAGTAACAAATGTATTGCTCATAGTTAGTTCATGTTAGTTAAAACATTAACTAATGTTTAACTAATGAACCTTATTCTAAAGTGTTACCAACAAAACAAAAACACCAGACAGGCTGAATTAGACACAAATTCCCTGTTAATATATTAAATTAATATTAACTAAATTAATATGCATTATACGGTCTAAACTTTTCTGAAGACAGTCATTTCCCCTCAGAGATACATTCATATAAACCCCTCAGTTCAGTATTTTGGATTTTCTTCCAATATTTCACTTAGCGTGAACATGTGAAATTGCAAATTGAAACTACGCCCAATGGAAAAATGTAAATTTCGCAAAATTTCCCATATACCGCGAAAAAAGTTTTTACGTTCACGAGGTGCTTTTTCAGGCAATTTAAAAAGAAATATTTCTCAAAACTGCAATGGAATGTTTTTTTTTTTTTTTTTGAGCTGATTGCAGCCACTCTAGTCAGTGCTTGTGCTTATACTAGACATGCCGTGGCACGTTTCAGAAGTGCCCCAGAAGTGGCTCTTTGCACTTCTTTGCTAAAGATGCATGTCTGCATCTACTTAGATTAAAAATAAAGGCTAGTGTGGTGGCTGCGATATACGTAAACCTTCCAACATTGCTCATCATTAGGGCTGCCCCCATATAATCGATTATTTGTTGGTCGATGAGAAGAGGCTTGGTCAACCAAAAATGTATCTGAAAGATGTATGTAGTAGCAACTTTACATGGCCGCTCAATCTAATGTTGACCTAGAAAAATATGCACTATTCAAGTGTCTGTGCGGAGTGTGGAAGCTGAACAGTAGCATTAGGGCTGGGCAAAAAAAAACAAAAATTCAATTAATCGTTTTTTTGAATGATGTCAATTCGATGTCGATTCTCAAAAACCGCAAATCGATCTTTTCCGATATTTATTTCAGCAAACATTTAAAACAAGTGAGTCTTATCATTGGTCTTCTCCACATGCTATAGTAATACTACAAATCTGCAGAAGCATTTGACATCATGTGTAATTAAGGTGCTATATCCACAATGAATTTATGAATGAATGACGGATGGCGTGACGCACTTTGTTTACTATACATACTAAACCGCGGAGGACGTTTGTGGTGCTTTCAGCTTCTGCCGGAACTCTATATGATGATGTGAACACACAATATCATCTCCAGCTGAGAGTCAGTTGGTAAGCATTTCACCATTTCATTTGAGAAAACGTCTTGGTTACGTATGGTAACCCTCGTTCCCCATCTGTTGTTCACGTTCGACGTTGTGTCCACGTGAAGGACTAGTGTGTCCACGTGTCCACACTAGTGACCCCTAGTGTCCTTCACGTCGACACAACGTCGAATGTGAACGACAGACGGGGAACTACCGTCATATCACATAGGCCTACACAACAGCTGCAAATTCTTCACAGTTTAACGGTAAAAAACTGTCAGAAATATAATATTTAGCAGTCTTAAAACTTAACGTAACAACAATGCCACTACTGCTACTACTGAATAAATCTTTATTTTTAAATGAGTAATCACACTTGTTTTCTTTTTAATTTTTACAGTAAACCTTATTGTGCCGCACTTTGTTTGCCCAAAAATAAAAGCATTTAAATTTGATCAGGATAAATTAATGTTTTATGCCTTCATCTGATTACCAGAAAAATTAAGATGTACATTTTATAGAGCCCTTTTATTGTTTAAAAAAGGACCCAATACAAAAAAAGAATAGATTTAAAATACAAGCAAACAGGATGTGCTTTCAGTCGTCTCGCTCTGTGAACTTGATCGTGAAACTTGGAAACTCTGTGTATACTTGCTTTACAAACATGAAAATACATCTATAGAGAATGAAATGTCTACTTTTAAATGAACCCATTCAAATAGAAAACAAATATTCTCAGATGATGTAATTTGTATAAAACATCACACTGCTGTGGAGATGATGAGTGAGTGTTACTGACTTAATCTCTTAAGAAACAAAGAAAGCATTATTTTATCAATAAATTATTAAAACGGTAATGCATTCTCCTTGCTGTTTTTCCTGACACATTCATAATTATTATATCTGCTAGTGCTCTGTGGCAAGCTTTTTGTGTGTGTGTGTGTGTGTGTGCGCGCATATTAGAGTAAGTAGGCAATCAAAGGCTCATTATTATTATTTACATGGTTTATTAATAAACGTGCGACTAATATTCGACTAATGCTTTAAAATAAAGGACTACTGGTCAACCAGAAATATCTTTAGAAGAGGGCAGCCATACCGAAGATACACTTACATTTACATCTACCTCCCTACCTCGGTCTTATCACGAGAGGAAAAAAAAAATACATTTTGGTCACATAATATTGGTTAATGGAAATGCTGTCATTTCATTTATCAACATTTGTAAAATATCACCAAATTTTTGCACAAATAATTCTGTGGAAATGCACCTAGTGAATTTGCTCTGCCTGCTACAGCATTTTCTCCTCTTTGTGTTTGTCTCTAGCTTCTGTTAACAGCAGTTTACAGTTGGGTTATTTACCCAGTTAAAAAATTAGTTGTGTGTTATTAATCGTTCTAAAAGTTTTCCAACCATTAGTCAGAAGTGTATGCAGTTAACAGGCATCTCCTCTCAATTAACAATGATGTGTATGTTGCTTAAGCACTTGTACCGGTATGCCATATATATATATTTTTTCATTAATACCATTTTGCATAATTCCAAACGGTTTATCGTTTGAACTGGTATATCGCCCAGCACTACTCCCAAATGAAAATCCTGTCAGCCTCATCCTATTGTTCTACCTTCTGTAGAGAAGGTATTCTGAAAAATGTTTCAATGTTTGTCAATTCATTTAAAGTCAAAAACAGGTTCAAAACAACACTGACCTGACAGAGGTTTCATAATTGGGTCAGTTAACACTTGAAGTCCACTGCTTCTCTGAGTAATTTCAAACTTGGATTTGCTTAAATAACAAATGCTATAATTAAAAGTCAGTGATTTTATTATAAACTAAAAAGTCATCCATTTTTTATTTCTTCAAAGAAATTGTGAGAGAAAACTCTGAGACTAAGTTGATAGTTATACATATCCAAGAACTCCTTTGACACCTGAGCTCTGAAAGAACAACCTCCAAGCAATGAAATCTTGCTCTGAGCAATAGTTCTCACGGTCCTGTCATTAAACTAGGAGTTATATTCTTTGGAGTGTGAGGTTAGGATGACTGTTTGACCAGACAGTGAAGATATGCAACAATAAAACTTGATGCTGTTTAAGACAGGACTGGTATTTCACTACCCTATCCCAGACCTGTCACTAACGCCTGGAGGGATTTATTGAGAGTATTTTTAAACTTTGGTGTGAGCTGTAGAGATTCAGTATGGTCAGACCATATTTCCATTTGTTTCTTCAAACAGAATCAAGCTGTTGGAATCGTGCTTTATCAGCAGTGCAGGCAGAGAACTTGGTAAACTGTCTGCTATGCCATTATGTGATCTATATTTGTCATGTCCACATAATAACAGGATTTCAAAATGCTCTTCTGTTCCACAACTGTAGGTACCATATATGTTTGGTATATTGGTATTTTTTATATCCACCTTTTTGTAAGCCTATGGATGAAACTTCCGGTTCATTATCTGCTATAGGGCAATAACATGAAGAATAACAACTTGTGGTTTGCAATACAAACCAGTGTGTTAAGATAATACATTAAAATTACATGGTAAGACACACCAATTTGCCATATCAAGCAGCAAAATTATCTGTTTTGTACAGCTAAAAATATGGGGACGGGACCATTTACAAACGGCCGTGCCCATTGTTTCAGGAAAAAAGGTGGATACTGTTCTACATTTGTATATAAACACCACAATGTAAAGACGTAAAGGAATTAAAGACACAATGACAGTGGGAATAACCTAACACTCTATTTAAATTGAATAAAAATGAAGTTTTAACATCCCAAACACAATCTTTTTTTGCACCATTGAAGTAAACAGAAACGGCAGCAATTGTTCTGTTTATCTCACGCTTTAGAGAATATTTGTCTTTTTCAAGAGAATTACTCAGGTGTCCTTGTTTTCCTCCACATGCATTGACTCAATGAAGAGCCTTTGAGTCTGTGTACTTTGCTTTAAATCATGAAAGCCACCCACATTCAGAGCACTTGGTAGCATGAGCTCGTTCTACATCGGTGAACAAACCCACACGTTACTTTACACGTGGGAGGCATTGTGAAGCAATTTGACTTCAATGCAAAAAAAAACACCTTTTTGTGTAGCCAAGTTAAACACAGAAAATGGGGCAGAAAATTGGTTGGAGTCTCAGTCCAGCTCTTCAGAATTAATGCAGGAGTTGAACAATCCAAGAACTGAGAAAAAATCTTCAGGAAGACTTAATGAATACTGACATATGAAAACACTAAATATTGTGACATAATAATCAGAAGTTATAGTAGATAAGCAGGAAAAACAGGCAGCTTTTAGCATTTTATGCATGTGTGATACAGCAGGATATATAGGGATTATGTGCTGTGGGTGATGAGCCGCCATTGGTCTTAGGCTTTTCTTTACTACTAGTCCATTTCTGCCAGCTATCATGTCCAAAACACAACCTTAAGCTGGGTTTATCTGGATTTTCCAGCAGAGTGTTCAATCCTCTATCCATTCAGTGATGTTTTACATTTGGTGTTCACAACCTGAACAAGGAAATTTGATTTCAGATTCAGGATAGGCAGGCAGTGCTAAATATATCAAAGTGAATGACTGACATTGGTCTCTTGTCAAACCATTACATCATGGATTTATCTGTCTTTCTCTTTAATCATAATGGCCAATCCTCTAGTCATAATTAGAATCTGATTTACTAATTATAGTAGAAACAACTTCTATCTATAATATTCTTCTTGAACCAAAACCTTTTTCTACAGTGGATGTAGTATGTATGTGTTATGTAATGAGGTCTCTTGTATCAAAGCACAACATCCTACTCATATGTTTCACTCCTTTATAAAACATATTTACTTCAAAAGGCAGGCGATACCGTTCTCTTTAGTTTCCTTTAGTCTTTACATGTATGCACTCTGGACAAATCTGATGCAATGAATGGATCCGGGGCAACTCTTTCATGTGGGCCGGCTGAGAGTCCAGTCATTAATAACATTCTTTGATATAATCACATACTAACACCCCTAGTGAAAGGGTAGACACCTATACCCTCTTATTAGTGGTTCACTGAAGACAAACTAGGACACTAGTCTCTCTTAAAATAATTTACTTCCACCTTGCAAATGGAAAAGTTTATTGCTCATAATTTCAACTTCCCGGTCTCATTATTGAAAGAAATTCACAGTGTGACATTGTGCATGCTGGGATATGATATTGCTACCACTTAGAAATGAATGAATATCCTGCTGTCAGACATGGTTTTAGACAAAAACATTTTATGCTTAATGGAAATGGTTCATAAAAGATTGTGCTGATGAAAGCAGCTAATGAGCGCTAGGCTTAGAAGATTTGTGACTGCAGTTTGAATGTGATCAGAATCGTTTTAAAAGAATGGAAATGATGGCATAATATATTTGATGCTGTTTGTGTGAAAATGGGCCAGATAATATTACGTCAGACTGTCTTTTGTTTTCTTTTCAAATATGGTCTGTGCAGTTTTTGTTAGAATTTAAAAAGCATATAGAATTACTCACCCTCATGTCGTTCCACATCTTCCGCCAATATCATAATAGGCCCTTTTCACATGACGTCACGCAAATTCCGTTCTGAGGTGAAGCAGGGTATTCTTACTTCCGCCAGCATAGTTAAGGGCTATCGCTACCAGTATGGAGTTCGCCAAGACGCTTTTACATTGGCCACAAATATGGTTAGAGGACGACTGCCGCTTGTTACTGTCATCCTCATTCAAGGCGAGGCATCTGGCATCTCAAACGAAATTACCGAATACCGATCGGTGAGATTTGTT
Source organism: Cirrhinus molitorella (assembly GCA_033026305.1). NCBI lineage: Eukaryota > Metazoa > Chordata > Actinopteri > Cypriniformes > Cyprinidae > Cirrhinus > Cirrhinus molitorella. The sequence goes on along the minus strand of CM065122.1, from coordinate 20,137,174 downwards.
GCTTGAAGTCGAGGAAAAAGTTGAAAATCCAGCAATGAAGTCACTAACTACTGTGGCTCTCGTAGTGTTTACTTTCTTTATTGCAGTTAAATGATGTTGGCTAGATATATTTCTCAAATAAACAAATGTTTTAAACATTTACATGTGGTAACAAAGCCTTTTAATTCTATAATTTATGTACTGCTTAATACAGCACTTCCATGTGCAAGAATGAAGTTCAACATAAGTTTGTATTATTTAAATATCAATAAAATGGGGTTGTAGTTTTCTGTTTTATTTTTATAAACATGACATAATATAGTCCATAATAAATATTCAGTATATTAGGTTTACAATAAAAAGCTTTTACTGTTAAAAACAGATTTGTGAGCATGTGTAAATAAATGTAAACCGCACATCATAGCTGTTTTTAAGATAAAATTGCATATAGCCTATAACGAAAATAAAATGCGATCCGTATCGACCATTAATAATTCACAAAGAAAAAACAGGGTGTACATTTAAAGTGAAATTAAACGGAGGAATTAAATTAATTGTGTAAGTCCAAAGTCCAATGCACTATGGCTTGACAGTGGTCCTTCATGGGTGGTTTCAATATAAAGCAATTTTATTCTTGAACTGGATAATATTGGGTTTCTTTTGAGATCACTTGCATTTATGATGCGAAACTTGCTATGTAGTATGAAAGATTTAATATCAAAATGACTTAAGTCCATGTAATTTTTCCCATTGAAAAAAAATCACTGCCAAACAACTACACTTTGGAGAATTTTTAATGTACACATTGAAAAAAATGATCCAGCGAATGACATAAACTGAAAAAAAAAAGTTTCAAGTAGCCTATATATTTTGTGTGGACATGTAATCGTTATCATACAAATCTGCACACAAGGATCCCATCAAAGGCAGATGCAGAAAAATGTTCGCAAAAGAACCCGACTGTAAGTGCATTAACATGATTAGTCTTAACTCTTAACAAACGCCTTTCATTTTTCAAGTTTTTCCCTAATTTTCTCGAGAAGTCTCCAGCGTAAATGTATAAAGGAAGTACAGATACACGGCTTTGCAGGAAAACAGAAGTTAGCTAATGTCACTGTGAAAAGGGCCTATTGTAGTACTCTTGATAATGGCAGAATATGTTATTTGGAGGAGAAGAAATTGTTAAATAAAGTCAATATTTTTGTTTTCTTTGCACGAAAAAAGTACTCTCGTAGCTTTGTAAAATTGTGGTTGAACCACTGATGGACTGTTTTACTGATGTTCTTACTATGTTTCTGGGTCTGGGAGCATTTCAGTTGCAATTTGGATTTCATTAAAAATATCTTAATTTGTGTTCCAAAGATGAACAAAGGTCTTATGGGTTTGGAACATAACCCATCATTTTTTATTTATTTATTTATTTTTTATTTATTTATTTATTTATTTATTTATTTTTTGTGAACTATCTCTTTAAAAAATTGTTGTGTATTTTGTGTAGACTTACATATATAGCAAACCCTATAGCCATGACTATTTTCTAACCCAGGATCAGTTAAAACACAATTTCTGCAATATGATGCACATTTTGCAACACTTTTGAAGTAAAATGTCAAATAAGTGACACTAAAAGCAAGTTCTGTTTAATCCGAAACAGATTAATGTGAACCTGGCAAAGGTTTATGTTGGTTTTTGTATTGCAGGAGTTTGAAAAAAAAAAAAAAGAATTCTCTAGCGATTGGTGCTTAAAGAGATTTACTCACGCTTGTATTGTTCTGATGGTGTATACCCTTTTTTATTTTTTTTGGACAACAAAAGGAGATTTATAAAAAAAACAAAAAAAAACTGTCCAGCACGTGCTTGTCCATATAATGGCAATGTATAGGGATGAGCATCAAGCTATTAAAAAAGACGCAAAAGTATCACAGAGTGGTCCCGTGCGACACATGACATATATTCCAAGTACTCAGGGGATATACAATAGCAGCAGTAGCAGTGGTAGAAAATCAAGATGAATAAAAATGCAACATGAAGTACAATCCATGTCCTTTCTTAATTTTCATTTTTGAGTGAACTATCACTTTAAAGGTACATTCTTTTTTAGAAATAATTAATTAAAACCTAAATTAAACCCTACCCTACTGATAACTGATATTAGCTGGGTTTCCATCCAGAGTTGTGAATTTAACTGAAAAAAATGAAATATTGCATAAAACATTTGTGAAGAAGCACCATTTCCATCCAACGAGCCAAAGAGAAAAAAAACGTCACTTCCTGATAAACTGCCACTATATCACTAAGAAAAGTAGAAGAAGCCACTGAATATGATAATATTCATATATAATAAATTATCTTACAGCGAGCAGACAAAGCAAAATAAATGTGGTTATTGCTTTTAGAGGTGGATGCTGCTGTTTGGGAACGCAATCGTGTAAGACAGTTATGGGAGACAATTTTACAGAAATACTTTGTTGACAGACTTTGCTCAGGCATTGCAGAAGGACCATAACAACATTTCAGATGCTGTGGAATGAGATTGGTCTGCTGGTTAGTCAGGTTTTACCATCCCATAGTACAAAGTCACAGGACTTTTTTGATGCACACGGAAGAATTTATTCAGCAAATACGTTTCCATCTCCCATTATTCACAAGTCGAAAACCACCTCAAGCGAGTGTACATTTTTTATTTTTGAGAATGAATGGATTTTTTATTATTTTTTATTTTTTATCATAGCTAGTGTCAGCAAAGGTTAATGTAACATAAAAACATTTGCTGAAGCAACCATCCCATTTCAGCTTGCTTATACAATTCTTTAACTGATATATTTTATTGTTATGGTGGTTCAGACTGCACAATTTTTTTGTCGGTTATGACAGTTGTGTCAGATTATGTGATTTTAATTTCTAAAATCTTGTGACATGAACAAGAAACAAGGTCAGATTACACATTGCTAACCAGCCATTCATTGCATGCCGTCTTTAACAACTTTGCTCTGTCTTGTCATCAGAAAAGCCCCAAAAAAGAAAGAAAACCTGGTAGTGGAAACAAATCTGGATTGTGTGAAGATGACAGGATTGACTTAAAAGATTATGTGTAATTTTAGTCAGATGCATTTACATTGTGACTGTGCCCCAGATGAAATCAACAGGAACTGTCTGTAAAGGTGTGAACCAAACGGTCCATACATTTAGAATATCAAAAGAATAGTAGTCCTCGGGAACTTCTTCTAGATTGCAGGATCCCAAGCAGGAGGCCCTGACAGTTTCTATTGTTTCTAGCCATTTGTCTTTAGGTATAAAGTTCTGTCTTACCGACAATCTAACATCGCTGTTGAAGACCTGCTACACTGCTACCATCAATAAATTCTTCTCCCCACAAGAACTCTGGTCAAGCTTAATTATTTTATGTATTAGAGAAATCTAATACATTGGCGAGCCACCCAAACCACTGCTCAGCCAAATACAGCAGAATCTAACAGACTGTCAAAGTGAACTGAGGTAAAATAGTGTTTATTTGACCATTTTTTACTCTGTGGTTGTCCCTCAAGGACTATTATTATTGTCATAGCTCCACGAACATTTCATCCAATGTAAAATTCCAAAATCAGGCTAAAATCATGTAGTCTGAACCGAGCATTACTTGTAACCGAACGTTCAGCATAACAAGTGAAATGCTGTATCTGGTGGGTTATCGATCAAGTTTAATGTCAGAAAAGCCATACATACAGAGCTGGTTATGCAATGCAACATCCAAAATATATATGAATGTATATGTTTAGAAATCATGCACTATGATGAAAGTATTTTGAGGTCACAGCAGTATTGTACAAGGAACTGTGAAAAAAAGTTTAGAGCTGCATACTGATTATGGCAGTTTAACTGATGCTCCAAAAGGAAAGGACATGCATTAAGTGCTGGGGGATGAAAACTTTTGAACAGAATGGAGATATGTACATTTTTTCTTATTTTGCCTAGGTTTCATATTTTTTCATTCAGCACTGCTGTTCAGAGACTACAGAAGATAGTTACATGTTTCCCAGAAGACAAAATGAGTTAAATTTACCCTGATCTTCAAATTCTGGAGCATTAGTGAGCATTTGAACCTTCTGCATATAAGTACCTCAGTTGTCCTCAGTGTGAAAAAAATGGATCTCAAAATCATTCAAAATCAAAGTCATTCAAATACACAAAAATGCTGGAAAATCAAAGAATTTGTGGGACCTGAAAGATTTTTCTTTTTTTTTTTCATGAACAACTATTACTAAACAAAAAACACAGCTGTGGATCAGTCAGGTAAGAACACAGTGTTAAGAATCAGGAGATGTAAACTTTTGAACGTGGTCAACTATTATTTTCTCTTGTGGATTATATGTAAACATCTTTTATGTGAAATATCTTATTCAGGTCAGTACTAAATAAACAACAACATTTATTTTGCATGATCCCTGTTATGTTGGTAAAATAATTAACATTTTGCAGATTCTGAAAGGGGGATGTAAACTTTTGACCCCAACTGTATATTCACAGCACAGCCTATTGTACCTTGCCTAATGATTTCACATTCATTTGTCTTGGACCATTTTTAGAATTTCAACTTATATGGTACAATATAAATGCCCCAGGCCACCCCTTCTAATCCTTTTATAAACCCACAAAATAAAACCAGAGCCCTTTTCCATTCTTCCCAGCAGCAGTAATCAGCCTCCTTTGAACACTGTAAATGTTTCATAGTAAATGCTCTTGGCCAGACACCCAACTAAAGGCATCTGGGTGGCACCAGAAAGCCAGGTTTGGGACTGTCGGCCCAGTTTCTATATCCAACAAACTTTTTTAAGCAACAGCCTTTATGAAAGCTATTGGAGCTGGAATCACTGAACCTGCTGACACAAGACTTGTACCTCCTTTCTCGCCCTTGGGTTCAGCATACACATTTTAATCACAGTTCTTTTACAGGGTTTTTTAGTCACTGCTGCAGTGGAAGGTACACAGTCAGCCTGAGGTTATATAGAGTCATCAAAAATGCCAAAACAAGGGTTCAACCACTGGAGTCTGGCGCTGGGTTATTGGTTTATTTGAACAATGCCAGATGGGAGGAGTGTACTGTTTTGAAAATGAGTTTGTTAATGCTAGTTGTGCCGAAATTAACCTTTTAGACTTTAAAGAAATAATTTATTCATCTGATATTATCTTCTTAATCATTTTTGCGTAATAAAAGAGTGAATTAGAATGTTAAAGTGGTTTGTAATGAGTGTGAGTGTCTAATTACAGCGTAGTGAAAAGTGTTGTATTGTCCTTTACAGATTTCCTGTGCCCTCTCATTCTTTTGCGGTAACAGCTTCTCTAATTGGTGCATTACTTACAGTAACACTTTGAGTGTAACTGAAAATAACTCCCGTGTGATGACTATTAGCTCCTGTGCGGCTCCAGAGATGGATGACGTGTTTGTCTCATTAGCGAGGAGTCTGTGAATATTCCTTGTGTGATTCCGTTTACCCTTTCATCTAACAGAGAAGAATGTCCTTCCAAATATGGCTCCAAGTGTGTGTGTGTGTGTGTGTGTTTGAGACGATTATTCCCGCCCCTTCCATCAAGGTGATTAGACAACATTTTTAATTGCCTGTTATTAAAGTGATAAATAGCTGATGCATCAACTAGCGATCCATTAATCTCTTGGAAATGTGCCATCAATATTAATTGGTACTTTACAATGCAGCTAATGGGAATCCTGCTATCGGCATGTATTCAATGGCGTCTTATGTAATGTGATATAGGATAAGATTTATTCAATACTCTGCACTTCATAAGCAAGTGATAAAATATATGAGACCAGGGGCAGCACATCTGAAATCATTTATTGATTCCACATACAGATTTGATAAGCGATGAATGTTGCCCAAGAGAGATGAATTTCCCTGATATGGCACTAATAAATCAGTTAATTGTTTATTCTGAAAAGGTGATAGTTGTGTAAATGTTAAAACCATTCATAAAAACAGACTGTTTTTGTAGTCTTGCAAATTCTCACCAGCCGAATAAATGTAAATATTCAGGCATATGCAGTCTGTAACACAGCCTTAAATCTCCCCAGTAGAACTTTCATATTTATGAATCATAGTCGGATTTAAGGATTTACACTTTTTCACAAAAACTTTGCCTGTGGTGTCCTAACAATTTGCATTCATGGCACAGGAACATCCATTATTAGTGAGGAAAAGCATGTGGAGTGCTTCATTTTTTTTATTTTGTTTTTCTCAGAATTCATATATGAAATATCTAATACATAATTTAATATCTAACATCATTTAAATAAAAGAATAATAGTCTGAGGTCACTTACACAAATAACATAATTCCTCAGATTTCTTCTTTTGCCAGTCACTAATGTGTTCCTTCACAGTTAAGCTCTGTAAAGATTCCTGAAGGCTGTGATTTTTCAGACATAGTAGGTGGAGAGGAAAGAAATTATGATTAAAAGTACTGTCATGTCTGAGTTGAGTCTAAGCTGAAATGAAAGCTTAGTGATTTGAAAGTTTTGTTGCTGTGGTAAACCTAACTCATCACTTGAATACCTTGTAGTGAGACCTTTATTACAAAATGAATGACTGACTTTTTTTCAATGGAGTTAGAGAGGTTACTGATTTAAGTTTACTTAACTTTAGCATAGTGCTTTAAAAGTTGTGTTACAAATAAAAGCGCATCAGTGCATTTGGGGATGCTGGCAGTTATTTACAAGAATTTCTTATTGATCTCTGGTTACAAAATTATGCTCAGGGTAAAAAGAGCATAAAACATGAATCCCTGCACATCCTTTTTGCAACAGAACGCAGAGATATTAAATTCATGTGGCATGAACAACAAACTTAGACTGAGCGATTGTGCTCACCTGCTGTAATTTAACAGCTAAACCTCTGGTGACTCATGAGCACATATCTACCTTTGTTTCCATTTGTTTGTCTGACAGTGTAGGATGTGCTACAAAGTCCCTAATGAGGGAAATGTATAATAGAAGAGAATAAAAGAGTCGAGGGCCAATGACTTTATTATAACTGCGACCGAAATCAGAGACTTTGACATTAGAAATGTCTACTGTCTCAGTGCCACTGTCCAGTTTGCCACAGGCTTTTAAACCATTTACTGTGGGTACAGAGCTCTGGATATAAACAGATATATCTAAAAAAAAAAAAAAAAAAAAGCAATTAGCAGAACCATATGAATGAAAACATCCTTTTAGTGCTAATACATGAATGATCCCAGAACAAATGCTGCAAGCTTCTGAGCAGGTATAGGTTGCTCTCCACTACAGAAAGAAAATATTTTCCCTTGACATGACCTTATGATGAAAGCCCATGAGATGGGAGGAACCAAATAAATGAAGTGATTCTTTTTGGTTCACTTCTTTTAATAGTATCTGATAGCCACTGTCAGTACAAAAGACTGCAGCTCTGATGAGCTCTGATGTATTGCCTACAGTGAATCTCTTCCAACTGGGGTTTTTGTGATAAAGCTGAACTGAACAAACACTTTGGACTTTTGAGCAAATTAAGAATGTAACACAGTTTGCACATCGTTCCTAATGACATTGTTTTGTCTGATTTCTAAAAATCCAGATGATGTTGAACAAGAATAGTTTGCTTTAGCCCAGTTTTTAGTCTTTTGTCTCTAGCCCAATTCAATGGAAGCCCGCTTTCGCCACTGAATAAAAAATAAAAAAGGTATAGTAATTGTTTTTTTGTTTTTTTTTTGTATCTCACAATTCTAAATTATAAGAGTTACATTTTCTTCTGAATTGTGAGAAATAAACTCACAATTCTGAGAACATTTTTTTTTCTCTCTCGAAATTGGACTTGATCATTTGGAATTGCCAGTTTATATCTCACAATTCTGAGAAAAAAAAAGTTTTTGTCTTTATAATTCACAATTGCAAGTTTATATCACGTAATTCTGACTTTATAATTCACAATTGCAAAGTTATATCACACATTTGTGAGGAAAAAAAGTCAGAATTGCAAGTTTATATTTATATTTCATGCAATTCTGAAAAAAAAGTCAGAATTGCAAGTTTGTATCATGCTGAGAAAAAAGTCAAAGTGTGAGTTTATATCACGTAGTTTTAAGGAAAAAGTGAGAATTGCGAGTTACAAATTCACATTTGTGAGAAAAAAATTCAGAATTGTGAGATATAAACGTGCAATTGCGAGGAAAAGTCAGAATTGCAAGATACTCGCATTTGTGGGAAAAAGTCAGCATTGCGAGATACAAACTTGTATTTGTGAGAAAAAAGTCAGAACTGTGAGTTTTTGTCTTTATAACTCGCAATTGCTAGTTTATATCACACAATTCTTAATTTATAACTCACAAATGCAAGTTTATATCATGCAGTTTTGGACAAAAAAAAGTCAGAATTGGAAGTTTATATCATGCAGTTTTAAGAAAAAAGTGAGAATTGCGAGTTACAAACTCACAATTGCAAGAAAAAAGTCAGAATTGCAAGACACACTGGTGGGAAAAAGTCAGCATTGTGAGAAAAAAAAATCAGAACTGTGAGTTTTTATCTTTATAACTTGCAATTGCGAGTTTATACAGTATCACGCAATTCTGATTTTATAACTCACAATTGCCAGTTTATATCACGCAATTTTGGAAAAAAAAGTCTGTGGAAAAAAGTCAAAGTGTGAGTTTATATCATGCCATTTTAAGAAAAAAGTGAGAATTTCGAGTTACACACTCGCATATGCAAGAAAATATGTCAGAATTGCGAGATATAAACTTGCAATTGCAAAAAAAGTCAGAATTGCAAGATACTCGCATTTGTGGGAAAAAGTCAGCATTGCGAGATACAAACTTGTATTTGTTAGAAAAAAGTCAGAACTGTGAGGTTTTATCTTTATAACTCGCAATTGCAAATTTATATAGTATCACGCAATTCTGATTTTATAACTCACAATTGCCAGTTTATATCACGCAATTTTGGAAAAAAAAGTCTGTGGAAAAAAGTCAAAGTGTGAGTTTATATCATGCCATTTTAAGAAAAAAGTGAGAATTTCGAGTTACACACTCGCATATGCAAGAAAATATGTCAGAATTGCGAGATATAAACTTGCAATTGCAAAAAAAGTCAGAATTGCAAGATACTCGCATTTGTGGGAAAAAGTCAGCATTGCGAGATACAAACTTGTATTTGTTAGAAAAAAGTCAGAACTGTGAGGTTTTATCTTTATAACTCGCAATTGCAAATTTATATAGTATCACGCAATTCTGATTTTATAACTCACAATTGCCAGTTTATATCACACAATTTTGGGGGAAAAAAAATCAGAATTGCAAGTTTGTATCATGCAATTCTGAGAAAAAAGTCAAAGTGTGAGATAATATCACACAGTTTTATTAAAAAAGTGAGAATTGTGAGTTACAAACTTGCATTTGCGAGAAAAAATTCTGAGTATGGGTCACCATACTTGGCCACATGTCACGTACTTTTCTTTCCTTTCCAAACTTGTATTTGTGAGAAAAAAAGTCAGAACTGTGACTTTTTATCTTTATAACTCACAATTGCGAGTTTATCACACAATTCCGACTTCATAACTAGCAATTGCCAGTTCATAAAGAAGAAAGAAGAAGAAAGAAGAAGAAAGAGTAAGAATTGAGATAAAAAGTCACAATAACCTTTTATTTTTTTTTATTCAGTGGCAGAAACAGGCTTCTATACAATTCACACTGCACCAACGGAACGCAGACAAACAATCACATAATGTTGATTAGTTTTTATCAGTGTATTAGCCGTCAGTGTATGTTGGTGTTGGTTGGCACTCATTTTCACTGATTGTTTGTTGGGTCTAGGAAAAGTGATGTATTGTAATCAGGTGACCATTGGTCGGCATTGGTCTGCATTTGTTGTTGCAGTGTGAATTGTCTTTTAAGTACCATAAATTTGTACAAACATGACATTTAGATGACATTTGTGGTGTATTTATATAAATCCACATAGATTTTGCCTTGATTTGCACGAGAAGCCATAGTTATTTTGTTCTCTTAATATATGTGACAATAGTCAATTTTTACATTTAATTTGAATTTATTGATTTCATTCAATACTGAAAAGTATCAATTTATCACAGCTCCCCAAAATCTTTAAAAATTTTGACGTAGCAATGCATTGTGGGGTTGACTTGTAGATACATTCGCAAAGCATCAGAATCTTTTACAGCTTTTTGAGTATCTTACCAAAATATCTGATTTGACACAAAGCACATTTATGAGTGTGAAATGCATTGAGGTTGAACGGTGACACAAAGTGATTGAGTCCAGTGTTCACATGACAGTAAAGGTTTGTCAAACTCATGGGAATAACAGTGTCCTCCCTTTAGTTCGGTGCGTATCCATCCAAGGTGAAACTTATCCATCATCACGATAATGACTTCCATCCATCCATCTGTTTTACTGACAGAATGCTAGCATGACAAAACATTTAGTTGAAAACTACCTAAAAGAAACAGTTTTTGTCCGTATAAATGACTTGTAGTGACAGTGTTCACTATAAGCGTTTCAATATACAACCACTTGATGAGAAACAAGTCTTTCTTAGTGTCTGCAGTCTGTGAAATTTCTCCTGCTCTATTGTTCAGTGTGGAGATACTGTATAAATTACAGTTTGTTGTGGACTTATACGATTCCCTCGCTGCGTTTACTCCTCCACACCACTAGAGCAGTCATGAGTAGCGTCACCAGAATGGGCACCACGATAAAAGGGCCCAAGATCCGATTGGGTGGATCATGAAGCAGCCGCCCAGACAATGAGCAGTCATGGAAGTAATGCCTGTGCACTCGAATGAAGAATTCATCCACCATTCGGTTGGGCCAGAAACAGTTCATCTTCAGAGCCACCAGGAATGTGCAGTTGGTCAGTTCTCCATAGGACCTTTAGGAGAGCAAACAGAAGAGTAATGTCAGCTGTTTGTAAAGTTTTTAAGAGTCAGGATAGAGAAAATGGTTTAAATGTAAAGTTTTTTTTTCTTTTTGGTAGTGAAATGCTTTCTTCTTGCCTGTAGGAGGTAGATGTTCAGCGCCAACTATGGGAAAGACTCCCAAAGAGTGTAAACAGTGTGCCACTTTCAAAACATTGCTCTGTTAGAGCGGCTCAGCATGCCAATATTTGGCTTACTGCGATGACCCCTAGATGGAACAAACTGAGATTTTTGAGCTTTTTGCAACTGCAAAACAGCTAAACCAATTGCTGTGTAAAATGATTCACTGTTTCTGACAAAACCTGTAGAAACTCTCATTTTTCGGTGCCACCAATGATGCAAAAGCTACACAATTTATATCAATTTTGTATACTGAAATATAAAAAAAGCAGAGTCAATTAAATATTCATACCGATACTTGCAAGATTTTGAGACTGTACTTTAGAAACCACAAAAAAACTAAACAAAGCAGCACATTGTGGAGTTCACATGTGCTAACTATTTGCTTAGGTTCACTTAAATCACTCCTGTGCTGTTTCTAATCATCCATAAAATGCACGTCTGCGTATTTGTGTAAGAGCACGCTCGATGACTGCCTTTATTAAGCTGAAATGATTCTCTTAGTGACCCATAAGGAGCTCTGCTGGAATGAGATCACTCCAATAATGGTGATGATGATGATGGTGATGAAGGTGATGTCCTCTCCAGTGAAGGAGCTCAAGGAGAGACTGTTGTTCAGATGAGCTCTTAATAGGCCCCTGTGTGAGTGTTAGACCCCGATCTCCCCCCTCCCCCTGGGCTGTCTATTTATAAGCCCAGTCAGCCTAGCGTGGGATGCCTGGCATAACCAGCGCAGACTTTTAATCAAGAGTTCTCTTCCGGGCCTGTTTTAGGGGCTGGAGCAGACCGCACGCCCCCTCCCCTCACATTTCACCCCGAGGGATAAAGATGGCTCGCAGGATGGCAGCTCAAACAGTCAGGCAGAGCAAAAAAGCACGTCTCATCTTCCCAAAGAGGCATGTGTGTCACATATGAGGGTCTAGGTCACCCCTGTGTGCACAGGCAGGCTATATAGGCTAAGGGTGGTTGGTAAAGGAAATAGGAATGATTTAAAGAAGCCAGTGGAGAATGACTGGAACTGCTGAAAATTCAAGGAACTTCAAGGGTTTAAAGGATAGGCTTCTAAACTAACATTTAAGCACTACTTTTTTTTCATGCCCATGTACAAAACTTTCATGATGATAATTTGGAAATGTGCTATATTATAATATTAGATGTTCTAAATCTATAATTCCTGGGCTATTTTGTGTCAAATCTTTTTTGTGTATAGTAATGAAAGTTAAAATTAAATGTCATTGATGTATATTTACAGAATAATCCACTATTTTGTAGAGAGGGGTCAAAATGACAATTCTCACCTGAGATACAGAACCAAATTACAGATTGAAATTGAGATTGGTAGGTCTGTTAAATCTGTTGACTTTAGCCGTCTTTGTTACATTATGTGCCAATGGTGAACATTCAAAAATGGGGGAAAGCTTGCATGCCTGTAACTCAAGAACAATTAGAGGTATCTTACTGCCCTTGTAGTTATTGGATCGTAACACTTTTTTTGGTATCTTAATTATTAAGACCTTACATATGGTTGAGTTCTAAAGATTTTGCAATTTCAGTATGGCTCCCGGAGTAAATTGTGCACATTTTCGGTGGACATAAACCAATTTTGGGTCACTTTGCATAAAGATGTTACTTTTTCTTTTCTTTTAAAGAGGAATGCTTGAAGAACAGATAATATTGGAACTAGAAATGTATTTCCATAGTGCCATAAATATTTCTTTCCAAAGTTTGTATGCCTATAACTCAAGAAGTGTTTAAGATATCTCAATTTGATTTTAGATTCTAGTTCTTAATAAAATTTCTTTTAGAATCTTCATTTTCAAGGCTCTGTATTATTCACGCCCAGAGATATAAGAATCTCAAAGCAGCTCCATATTCAGATTGTTGAATAATTCACATTTTTAGTGGTCGAAAACTTAATGTTGTTTACTTTTTATACTGCTGATACTTATTGGATTTAAATAATAATGTCTGAAAAATAACTAATGTTAAAACTCTTCATCTTGTTAATTGTCACATTTGTATTTTGACCACTGAAAATATGTACAATTTAACAATTTACTCCTGAAATTTATCTTGAAATTGCAATATTTCTGGAACAGAACCAATTTAGGGTCTTCAAAATGAAGATGTCAAAAAGAAAGTTTAAGACACAATATCTAAAAGGGCATTAAGATATCATTAATACTTCCTAAAGGAATAGTTCACCCAAAAATGAAAATTACCCCATGATTTACTCACCCTCAAGCCATCCTAGGTGTATATGACTTTCTTCTTCCAGACGAACACAGTCAGAGTTGTTTTAAAATTTATCCTGGCTCTTATATAAGAGAAGAACAGACTGAGTTTTTGGCACAGCCTTATTTGTTTGAACCGGAGTAATGTTACACCGACCAGGAACTCAACTTTCTTGCAAACGTGCATATGGCCGTTGCATATTGAAGTCAGTGATTTGAAATATTTTTGTTACAAAAACCCATGAATCTGCTTCGAAAGACATGTTAACCTCCCGTATGGGTTAGTTTTACGACGGATATATGCATCCGACCGTGTTCGCCTGCAAGAAGAAAGTCATATACACCTAAGATGGCTTGAGGGCGTAAATCATGGGTAAATGTGAACTATTCCTTTAAGTTACAGGCATGCAAACTTTGGAGAAAAAACTTGAAAAGTGCATTTTCCTCATTTTTGAATGGTCATTAGAATGTAATGTAACAATTACCGCTAAAGTCAACAAATTTTACTAATAGACCTACTAATTCACGACAAGCCCAAAGACCTGGAGGGCAAAACATCTATAAAACAGCAGAGCAAGTCTGTCAATTTTCCATCCGCTTCCAAGCCATAAATATTTAGATCACCACTCAAAAAAAAAGTGATATGTGAACAAAGTGTAATTTTTGGCCATTTGCAATCTATATTAAGCAATTGCCGCAATATTTCAATTACTAAAAACCACAACACAACATACTGAAAAACACTTAAAGTGCCCTTATGTATTTAAAACCGTGATATTTACAGATCTAATTCAGTACATGCCTTATTGATGACTATATAGGTAAGCAGATGAGGCCGGAATATGAATGCAATACGCTAAAGGGTTCACTTTCTTTGGAATGGTTTTCTGTGGGAAACCATTTAATGTGAAACTTTGCACGCTGCTTTTATTTTCTGGGTTTATCTGTGTGCCTGTACAAAATATGCATCATCAATAAAGTGTATACTGAATTTTGGCTTTTAACATCAAAACTACAGGTGGTAGCACTTTAGAATAATGGTCCATTAGTTAACATTAGTCAACTACATTAGTTAACATGAACCAAGAATGAACAGTACTTCTACAGCATTTATTAATGTTAGTTCATGTTAACATTTACTAATGCATAATTAAAATCAGAATTTCTGCTTGAAAATATTAGTTAATGCAATGTGAACTAACATGAACTATCAATGAACAACTGTATTTTCATTAACTAACATTAACAAAGATTAATAAATACTGTAATTAATGTTTTGTTCGTTCTTCATTCATGTTAGTACAGTAATACAGTACATTAACTGATGCTAACTAACAGACCATTATTCTAAAGTGTTACCCTACAGGTTGTGACGTCATGTGAAAGCTATCAATATCTGTGTAAAAATGCCCCCAATAGACGACTAAACGTTAGTCGCCCAGAGAAATCTGTGGTCGACCAACATTTTATTAGTCCCTTAGTCGCAGAAAAAATAAAAATAAAATAAATCTGCAGGCGAAGTCACGCAGTTTGTGATGGAGAGATCATTAACGACTGGTCTGTGTGGTATTAGTAATACAGTACATCGGGCAGTACATCTAACACTCCCTATATGCCACTTCCTGATAAACTGGCACTAAATATCAATAAGAGGAGAAGCCACTGAATATAATTTTCATATATAATAAATTACTTGTGCCAGAGCGATCAGATGTAACACAATAAATGCGGTCACTGCTTCGGAGATGGATGCCTGCTGTTTGGGAACGCAGTCATGCAAGACAATTAAACAGAAATTGCTTAGGCATTTGAGAATGACCAAAACAACATTTCTGATGCTGTGCAACAAGATCGGTCCACTGGTTAGTGAAGTTACCCCGTCCCATCGTGCAGTCACATTATTTACGTTTTTTAATGCGCATGGAGGAATTTATACAGTAAATGTGTTTCAATCGTAGTTTATGCAAAGTTTTTTCTTATTGAATAAAAAGTTTATCCAACTCATTTGTGTGCATACGTTTTTTATGCACATTTTTAGAATTTATGCACATCTTGGCATTTCCATCCAGCGTTTTCTTATGGGATATTCCAAAATGCACATAAAAATAGGTGAGGGGAACACAGCTACTGTCACCGACTTCATCTCTTAAGCCGAAAACAAATAAAGCACTTTAGATTATCAGTAAATTATTAAAACGTTAATGCAGTCTTCTGTTTTTTCCTGACACATTTATAAACATTACTTCCGCGGTGCACAAGTTTATGCATGTGCTTGAGCGCTTATTAGGCTATGTAGGCAATTAAAATCTCATTATAATGATTTAAATGGTTTATTAATAAACTTGCGACTAGTCGACTAATGCTTCAAATGAGCGACTAGTAGTCAACCAGAAAAATCCTTAGTCGAGGGCAACCCTAAAAAATAACATGCTGCTGCTGCCATCTTTTTTTAAAGCATTTTTACCACCCTGTAATTTGCCTCCAAATCTCAGGAAAAAATTTTAATTTTGACTCCCCTCTACAAATTAGTGGATTATACTCAGTAAATACGCATCAATGACACTTCATATTTTGGATTTCTTAATTTCTTTGTTCTTCATTTCACCAGAAATAATATTAACAAAAAATAAAAAAATGAGCCAGGGACCTCTTGTTGAGTTGACACAGAATGACCCTCCTTTTTTGTTATGTTAATGTTTGTATCAGTGTACCTAGGTACCAGTGTGAAAATAGAATCATAATTTGTGGTAGACAGTCAGTAATGGTGGTGGGAGTGAGTCAGTTTTACAGGAATTAGAGTTCAGGAGAAGCTCCAGGTTGTGTTAAACCCAGTCTGTTAATGGACTGACCCTGAGCTCACACCCCTGACCGGCTCTGTCTGCCTGTGTATATATAGCATTCACAATAAAGACTAAAATAGACAAAGAACCATCCAACTGTATCTCAACAATGGACAGTTAAAAAGCATGCTAATTATGGAAAGTAGCACAGTATTTATTTGCCTCATCTTGCATATGTGTTTTTTTTATGTTTCCATTGTTACCATCTACTGCAAATTCGGCATTGTGACAGCCAAAGCACAAAACATACAGAAATATAAACATACAGGCATGTATAATATATTGTGGTCTCAATTGAAGCCACACAGGAGTGCATTTGTAAAGGGCAAAATATGGATCCGTACAAACGGTATAAATGGCAAAGTCTCATAGTGACATTTCATAAGGCCACTAAAGAGGCCGCCACCGTTAACATGAGCAAATCAGAAGTCTAATAATATCATATCCTCTCCAGGTGGATTGCAGTGTATGATATAAAGCTATACACACAAGGATGTGGCATCCATCATCATGTTTTCTTGAATCTGTAATTGCTTTAAACACTATGCCATTGTAACCCTATAATAAACTCATGTAACTTGAAAGCCATTTTGGTTGCAACAACATCTGCCTAATTCATTAAACCAGGATGCGGAACTTGCGGCAAATGAGCTTTTGGTTTCTACTCTGCTGAGGAGACAAACGAGCATTTCAACAAGTTTCTGTGTTTATATGTCCAACTGCAACTGAGTGATGAAGAAGAGATGTCCAACGTATCATCACCAGCTTGATCAGAAACAGCTGTGGCAATATTCAGCCTGTAGCATCAGTTTGAGAGGAAGTAATTTAGTGAACGAGTTAAATTTGGATGTTTAATCATAAGGAGCCCTGGGAGCTTCGTTTTTGCCCTGTCAAAACCTATTATCATGCAATTAGCAAGTGAATACAGATAAGATGAAGCAGTTCTGGTTAAGATGCACTGACTGCAGATGCGAGACGTCACATGATGTCTTTGTACTGAGGCCATCAATTACTCTCATGTCGCTCCAAACCCATGCGACTTTCTTGTGTGGAATACAAAAGATGTTGAGGCATAATAGCATCTTAAATTTAGGTCTGGTTCCTCGCACAATCTGTCTTCAAAAGACCACAAGATTTACTTTTTGCATAATTGGGGAAAATTACAGCTTGAATTGTTGGTTGTGGGCGAATGGCATCACAAGATGGACAGTCACAAATTGTGTAAACATGAATATAAACCATTTTCACACAGTACATATTAAAGTGTTTATTTCACTCGTTGTTTATATAGCTTTATTACATTTTTATTGGATTTTTGTAGATTAAAGATCTAGGACAAAGTTAAAACAAGTAATACAGAAATTACAGTAGGTACATAGTTCTTAAATATATAATTACACTGTAACTGTAAGGACACCTCAAAATAAGTGTAACAATTATATACTGAGTTTATTATATAAAGCTCAGGAAGTCTTTGAGTCTATAATGGGTGACTGCTGGTGCTTTTTCTTCATTGACCATGTGGTGAGAAAGTCTCTGGGGCTTTCAGTCTTGTAAGACAGCAGATTGAATTTCAAAATGGTTTAACACCACTAAATATAACTAGTCAGGGACAAACAACACACAGAGACCATGACTACGGCACACTGTCACTGCTCAGGCTGTGGGATGTGAGGGTTTCCTGCCACTATAACCAATCACAGAACAGAGATCACAGCAGTGGTGTCGTGATGGTGTTTCATGATCGATCGCTGCTTTCAGTAACTTCCTCTTTGCAAAGCCTGCAGTACGGTGTGACAAATTCATAATTTGACCTTATGCTCAAATAATATATTGCACAAATAATTTTCTTACTCAGTATTTTTGTCTAGTAAACAAAAATGTAACAAGGTTTAAACTTTAAAAGAAATGAGATACATATTTTTATTACTATTTCAAATGCACGCCAAAGACTGACACAGAAAAAAAAAATTGTTGAAGAAAATAATTACTTTAGTTTTTTGTCTGTGCACAAAAAGTATTCGGTTTTATCAATGTTCTTATACCTTTTTGGGTTTTAAACTTTTCAGTTGTGTTGCTGTCTATGCAGGGACAGAAAGGGGCTCTCTGGTTTTATCAAAAATATTTTAATGTGTGTAACAAAGATAAATGAAGGTCTTAAGGGTGTGGAATGACATGAGGGTGATAAATTAATGACAAAATGCACATTTTTTGGGTGAACTGTACATTATTTTTTGGGTTTTACTACAGAAACAAAACATTCAAGTGAGGGCAGTTTGTAGCAGAACCCAGAAACTCACAGAAGGTCCTTTAAAACATGTCAAGCACGTGTCTCTACCGTGAAGTTGCGAAAGCTGTTGATCTCTATCCCCTAGATACTAAAGGGGATGTGAATTGCTGAAACATACTATAAGGTGTCACCCTCTCGTTGGCTGTTTCTCTCTCTGAAAGATCATCAAGGCTGACAGAAGGGTTAAATGCTTTTAAGTGTGGTCACATTCCATAGAGCTATTGGAAACTATCCCACAAGCACCTGCACTATAATGTGAATTGTGCATGCCCGGGTGAACAGATGGACCTCTGGATCAGAACCTAAAGCCTGTGACTGCATGGAGAGCAACAGCAGGAATCTGGCTTCAAAACAACTTAAGCTTTATCGACAGTATGGAGCATTCTGAAAGGTTTAAATTAGGGATTTGCTGGAATTTAACAGCGGGATGGCGAGACCTGAATTGTCAGTTCCCACATGCTTTTGTGTTGAATTTACTGCCATCTCAATGGCAGTATGAAGCTACATAGCCAAACTTAAATATATGAAGAGTTCAGGTGCAAAAGCCTCTAAATCCATCTTACGCCTTTCTTCAAAAAATGCATTTTTGTCAGGCTCCGATGTATAGTTTTCTATGTATGCAGTGGTACTTCTGATTGGGCATTTGATGGACATATGTGTCTAGAGCATTCACTCAGTATCATAATCTCATTTTTGACCGAGATGGCTTTTAGGGGGTTTAGCATCGGAACTCTTAATATCAATTTTAAAACTTCCAAATGCAGACATTGCTGGAAGTTACGCCAGGACAGTTTGCGAACCAGCAGTTCTACATTTCTTCCTTGTGGTCACCCAAACAGTCAGTCTGCTTTCTCTTCTCGCCTTTAGTTTCTTTCTCCATTTTCAAGTAATCACATGAGCTGCCCGTCCTCGTCAGGGACAGGACAACAGGTCACAGAGGGCCCAAACACTGCTCAAACACCAGATGGTGTACATGGAAATGATGGGTACAATGAGTGACGACACCAGAGCTGGAGTTACAGGATCTTAGATGTATTAGTGGCTTGAAGAGGATAACATTCGTCATGGAATAGATTGCAGGAGAGGCCAAGAGGGAAAAGCCATAATATTTACTGCTATATATTCTGGGTGTGCTCATGGCCTGAAAACATGACCCTTCTGTGTCTGGATCAGTAACAGCTTTAGCCACTAGAAGTTTCTGGAAGCATTCCTCTTAGTCTTTAATTAGGCTTTTTATTTATTCAGTATATCGAATTTGAAATTAGCAGCTATAACATATCAACATATATCAACAAAGAACACTTATTATGACTGTGCTTTTTGAACATTAACTAGGTCTCTCATTTCGTGCGTAACCCGAGTTACAATTCCAGATAACACACATCAAAACCTCATAAAATGGCAGTGAAGTATGAAGCCTAAATTAAATCTGATTACATACAGCAGGCAAGATTCTGACCAGACGTCCTGGTCATATTTTAGCTTAAATGCATGACTTTCTAGATGCCTTTCAGCTGTTCGGGAGAACATGAACTGTCATGTAACCATTAGCAGATTATCCAAACCTTGAAACACAAAGTCATTCCTTTCTTATTTTTAATTATTCTTATTTTTTTAAAGGAATATTTACCAGAATTTATTTACCACAAAAATCTAAATACACAGCACAGTATTTTTGAAAAACAAACAAACAAAATAAATAAATAGTAAAATAAATCGATTATAAATTATTTTATTTAAAAAATGAATTAGAGATGCTTTTGATTATTAAAATTTAATGAAAACATTAAAATCAATGAAAAAAAAAACTTTTCATTCATATTTTTTTGTTAAACTTTAAATAAACTGCTGCTAAATTGTGTACGTTTCATGATTTCAATTAATTAGACATGCTCTCTGATTCATATTTTTTTATTTAAAACAATAAAACAGAGTCTAGAAAAATTTAAATAGAAAAAACGGAATCCAGAAAAATTAAAACAGAACTTGGGAGTAGAAGCTGACATGTTCCATCGTGGAGCGTTCTGTATTGAGTTAAGTTTGACGGGAATGCTAAAGGGGTTAATTTAGTTTTGTCTGTGTTT
This sequence comes from Cirrhinus molitorella, assembly GCA_033026305.1. NCBI lineage: Eukaryota > Metazoa > Chordata > Actinopteri > Cypriniformes > Cyprinidae > Cirrhinus > Cirrhinus molitorella. Next base: position 20,116,670 of record CM065122.1, on the reverse strand, counting down.
TGTTTTGTTTTTTTACTCAAAGATTTGGCCATTGGCCCATTGACTGCCATTATATGACTGAAAGACTACTGAAGAAACAAAGTCACCTATATCTTGGATGCCCTGGGGGTAAGCAGATAAACATCACATTTTCATTTTTGGGTGAACTATCCCTTTAATGCTTGGACTTCGTTAAACCTGTTGGGATCTGTTTTTGTGTGTTAAATTAGTACCAAAACACTTCATGGTGAGGTTTTAACATCTGTTCTTTAATAAAAATTTTTAGAGGACTGGAAATTATGTTTTAGACAAACACCTGCCTTTAATTCCAGCTCTGCCGTGTCATTTTGTTTACATTTTACGAGTTTGTTTCACCTCCAGGCTGTGCTTTAAGAGGAGTTTAATGAGCATACCGACACTCACAGGAATGACCCTGCAAGGGCAAAAGGCTTGGTTTGTAGATTGCCAGTTCCCTCCGAAGCTGTTTAATGCTCTATTGCCCAGGTGAGACAATTTGCTGAAGTGCAAGAGTGCTGGCCTCCTCTGATCGTTTGTATATAACCTTAATTACCCGCAGTCGACTGCCCTCAGTGCTTGCTAACTCTTACCTCACCACTTCTGAGGCTCACTGGAGGCCACATGCTGTTCTACTGTGTTGCTCAGACCTCATCCCAGACCTGTGGCTGTCTCTAGACAGTGCTTTGTGCATAATTTAGCCATGGAGCTGGATGACCTCACGGAGGCAGCCGAGGGGCCATACATACTTTAATGAGTGCTGTTTCACAGGTGCGTGAGGCACTTGAACCTGCTTCCAGATCTGAGAACACCATGAGATCCCTAGAGCAATGAAAGACCAACCTTTAAGCAAACCCGCTGTCCTCTAGGAAGGCTGACAAATTGAGCCTGGAGTCTATCTTGATTGTTAAAAAAATACTGCATTGAATCATGAAAGTAATATAGCTCACTTGCTGTCATAACAGATTTATGGCATGCATTTTCTATCGATTCAAAGCAGTGTGGCATCAATCATTATTGATGTACTCCATATATTAAATAAGCCAGCTAACTCACATCTGTGCTTGTTATTGAGGTTTAATCGCATCCAGATCCTTTAGAAATGAAGACAGAAAAAAAAACAAAAAAACATTTAGCCAAAATGTTAACGCGACGATTTTGTTTGGTGGGCTGAAGCACTTCTAATGTAAAAAAGCATGAAATAAAATACCAGGGATCAAGGTTATCTCTGTTTATTACTACCAACCACTATAAACAGTTAGCACAATCTATGACTCACTGTCTAAAGGGAATCGGCTTTTAATATAGTTGACATATTCAGTCAAGCAGGCGATATGAATAATCATTTTATGTCATAAATGACAGCTCAGTTTAACAACACCCGCAGGAATCAATCATCCTCCTGAACACGGTCTTTTTTGTTTGCAACCTTGGGGAAACATTCTGAGATTTTGATCTGACTAACAACAAATACGGCAGCAATTTTGTTAATGAACACAGCATTTCACCTGAGAGAAGCAAAAATCTGGGTTACAGTGAAGCACTTACAATAGAAGTGAATGTAAAGTTAAAATATTCAATAGACAATAACACAATTATTATCTTGGCCCCCATTCACTTCCATTGCAAGTGCCTTACCATCACATTTTTTAATTAAGAAAGGAGAAGTCATACAGGTTTGGAACAACTTGAGGGTTGGGATATATATCACTTTAAGGACCGTAAACTAGTTTCTACCGTAAAAAAGTCAGCATTTTGCTCCTTGGCTCGAGCTACAATAGATACGAGTTGGGTCGTTGGGGACAAAAAGTGCCTGGAGTGTTGATGGAAGGGACAGGCAGACCTTGCTGGCCCTGATCCGACAACTCAGACATCCAGTGTCACTTTTCTCGGCTGTATCTTTCTCGAATGTTGCACTGGAGCATGACAGCTTCAATCTAATGTCAAAGTGGCAGAGTTTTTTATGGCCAGTTGTCAAGGGCACAGAAGTACAGACAAGACAGTTCTTCTTGTTAACCTGGAAATGTGAAAGTTCTTCCGTATCATTTGGAAGGAGGGCACCACGAATAACTTCCTCCATTATGTCACAGAGACAGCTGGGCATATGGAGGCATTCCCAGGAACGGTGTACGCCTGGAGCTGTGCCACATGGCACACTAAATCCCTCTGAAGTATGTGATAATATGGGAACCCCTGTCATCTCTCTTACTGAGAAAACTCTGCTCTTCACTGACCTTGTCATGAAATGTTCAAATAAACATGCAGGCGTGTCAGCTGCAAGGTAGGATTGCACTGAACAAAAGTTGTTGAATGAGTGCTGAACCAACCTGTGTGTGTGATGTGAAATGTGTAGGGGACTTTTAGGGTCAGTCATTTTTTTATGTGTTTGAAAGAGGTCCTTTATGCTCACCAAGGCTGCATTTATTTAATCAAAAATACAGTGCGAAGTAGAGATGTAAAATTATGTATCTTGCTAAAATATGTAGTAAAAAAACCCATGAAAGATTTATGTAAAAAAAAATCCACACTGTTTTATGCATATTTTGGACCATGGGGGGTGCCATTATTTTAATGACGTCAAATGGTTGCACTCGGTGAGCTACTGACGCTACCTGTTGCTATTTTTACTGCAACACAACTTAGAAATAAAATACTGATACGATGCCCCATTGTGTGGCTTTTGGTTGTAATTTTCAGCTGAAGAGCAACAAAAGAAGCAAGTAAGTCTTCAGAGTAGAAAGGTAGAAAGGAATGGGAAAATGCCTGTGGATGAATAAAACTTCTTAAAGACCTGCGTCTTTGTTCTCTTCACTTTAGCCTTAATGCCTTTGAGGCTTTTAGTAGACCACAGCTACTGAATTTCACTCAATATCACAAGGAGTTTAGACTCCTTGTGGAGAAATCGGTTGTATGGCATTTAGTTTGAGCCCTTTCAAGAGTAACATCATTTACGTTATATATAAGCCATACATGTCCAAATTTTAAAATATTATTAAATCCTGTGATGACAAAGCTACATATTAGCAGCCATTACTCCAGTCTTCAATGTCACATGACAATTTAGAATTTATTCTAATATGCTTATTAGTGCTGAAGATACATTTCTTATTATCACAACTGAAAACAGTTGTGCTGCTTAATATTTTTATAGAAACCATGACATTGTTAGGGATTCTTTGATAAATGCAAAGAATCTCTAGTTATAAAATATAGACTTGTTCTGCACTGTGGCTCTAGGATCACTGTCAACTCAGTTTCCTCTAGCTAATCAGAATCAAGAATATAATATAATAAAGTCTGCATGTGTTTATCACTCACTCAACTGTGTCCTCCCAGCTGCACCACTGGCGCTGATCGAGAACTTCCATGTCCAGCTTGAACTTGGCCAGGCAGAACTCCTCAATGGCATTTCCATAGTGACTGCTGCACGCTGTCGTTAGCACAGACAGATTCACTGCAATAGACAATATGTTGAAGGTGAGGAAGGAAAAACATTCAAATCATACTTGTATACCCTGCAGATCAATGTGGATAAATGTAGTTACATAAATTGTGGAGATCAATGGTAACATCACAAATGAAAACTGTTTTTCCCTAGACACCAAAATTCTCTCAAGATCAAAAAATCTGCGCTATGTAATTGTAGAGCTCTTATACTCATACAATATGTCAGCCATTGTTTCATGTCTATTTCTAGGAATAGGATTTTTTTTATTTTTTGAAGTGGAAAAAAAACGTTTCCTACCTAAAAGTAACCACATCTATTTAAATATCTTCTTTTCCCCATAGGAATAATAAGACAACTGGTTACCTGGGATATTCAAATAGAAAACACTTATTTTAAATAGTAAAAATATTTCAAAATGTCACTGCTTTTGCTGTACTTTAGATCAAATAAATGCAGGCTTGGTGAGAAGAAGAGACTTCTTTAAAAAACATTACAAATCTTACTGTTTAAAAGCTTTTGACTAGTAGTGTAGTTCCTTGCAATAACCTACTGTACTGTACTGAATAAGAAAAGTGGCATTGCCATTTTTATGTTGCTCAAAAACGCCACTCTTCACAGAAACTTTCCTCAAAACGTTCTCATTAATCATAGTTCATAATGGTTAATGAAATGTCATTGTTTCAGTATAGACACTGTGGCCTGCTGCTGATATCACAGAAATTAATTTAGAATCACCCTGCAGTTTGTAAAAGACATAAATCAAGCTTAACTTGATTGAACCTGGGACATTTCTTTCAAATTGAACACCATTTCCAGATAACCACTATTCGTGCTGTAATTAGTTAATTAAATTAATTTTAAAACTAAACTCTCCTACAAAGCCAGTAACTTATTAAACATTCCAGATGCTAGCATAGAATGTAAAAAAAAAAAAAAAATCTTGAGAGGAGAAACAATGATGAGTCATTTCATTAACTCTGATATAATGGTATTAATGTGCAGCTTTCAAAAAAACAATTGCCTTTCAAATAGAGAAGCCATTGTCTGACTGTCATTTTCGTTCACATCTGCTGCTTGCTCACCCTCCTATTGTTTTATTCTCCTATAGAGATCTACAGTAGCAGTATAGCTCTTGGCCCTAGTCCCGTAAAGAAAGTAGTGTTGCCAACTTATTTTCAGGATAAGTTGCTAAAGGCAGGACAATTTGTTGCTAAAAGTTGCTAAATGACGTTGTGATGTCACTGCGATGTACTCAAGGCAAAACTGCATAGAATAATAGCACATTATTACATTTTATGTATTTTCTTTTGTACATTCTGAACAATTATATTCTTAAGGTAATTCTTTTTACCTGAATTTAAAATCACACCTTGTATTTTGTGTTCTCAGGTTACAACTTAGAAATAAACATTGCTTTTTTCCACATATTTTTTAACTGATCCCCAAGTGCAGGTAGAAACTAACAACTAGGTGTTATCATAAATTAACAATTATTATTGAACTGATGCATCTAGCAACTTGATTCAAATGATATGTGTCCTAGACACCTTTGATTTGCAATTTTAGTTTGTGTGCCAAAGTTGCCAAATAAATTTTAAAAATAGCTACATTTGTTGCTAGGTGCTGGATGTCTAGTTGCTAGGGTAGTCTGAAAAGTTGCTAAATCTAGCAACAAAATTGCTAGCTTGGCAACAGTGAAAGAAAGGCGGCTGATCTAGCCTGGTCTTACCATACCCTCGTACTTATTTCGTACAGAGGGTCTGGACATGCATAATTGAGAACCGATTCCAGGCGGGAGGCGTGAACTCTGCTGAAGTTCGAAACGATTGGATCTGATTTTACCCAATCGCTAACGTTTGGTCGTGACGTATGTAATGCGCCGAATTGTTAGTGAAAGCAAGCACGACATCTTTTCCGGAAATAAAACGTTCCAAACACTCCTCTTCGACTTTAATTTCGGGATATGTGGGTGCCTAGCCAAAACGGATTGAATGGCTTCCTTTACGCCTGTTTCACACATACTCCGTCTGCAGTGCGTCTGCAGTCCGTATGTGGTGCAGAAGCAGCACGGACTCAGTTTGCTTTCACACAGGATGATTTGCAGTCAGCAACTGATCCGTGGCTGTTTACCACAAACACAACATTTATCCGTTATTTTGATTTCAAATACAAACGTGCAGCATTTCAGCATTGTGATCCTCTTTTATCACAGCACGCTAATACAATCGTTCATAGATTTATTCACGTTTAAATTCAATAAATACAAACGACGTATTATTTAATGCACGTTCACTTCTAGATTTGTATATTAAGTTGATCAAGCAAGATGCAACACTTTTAAACACCGCATATAGCTTCCCTTTCTTATTGAAAATGGGCTACCACAAATAATTTAAATCAAAACTTAACACAGACAGAAACGGCTATTGTGTCTTTCTTTTGCATTAAATCTTTATTAAAAGCAATCCCGCGGGTCTTAAAGAACTTTTCTTTTCTACATCCACAAGTACATTTATTATGTTGACTTGTTTATTTAAAAGTACACCTTTCCTTGTTTTAAACCTAGCCAAAGGTTTTAGTGTCAATCCTTGCTCATTTTTACACGAACAATGCGCTGTCACTTTAATTCAGCGCATGCAGCACAGCAAAAAATAGACTCGGTGCGGAAACAACCGATGCACTGCTGCGAACGCACCGCTTCTGGAACGCACTGCCGGACCGCAACCGCATGCAGTGTGAATGCTTTAATCCGTTAACATGGGTGCGGAAAAAATACGCACTGCAAACGGAGTATGTGTGAAACGGGCGTTAGTTGCGTCTGCGCCGCCATTGCGAAACTACAACCAGCTAACTTAGAGACTACAACGCTAATGCAGCGCATTTTGCTTGATGTCATCGTTAACACCCCTCCTCCTGTTCGCTGATTGGCCCGGTAGGAATTCTACCGGAGGAATCGGGTCCAACAAGATCGTTCCCAGATGTACCCTGCAGGGAAATGACAATTGAGCGGAAGCTTACGGATGGCTACGGCCAGGCTACGGCTGATCAGTATGAGAGATGGGCTCATGGTCAGAGCCGCAGTGACACCGCTCCCCTCGACTCATTGTTAGTCAACAGCTCTATCACATCAATTATGTGACAGGTGAGACTCCTCAAGAAAAATAAAGAGAGGAAGAAACTTGTTTGTGTGAGGTCCAAAAAAAGGAATGTTTATACGATTATTATCAGACTTCTATTAGAATCCTGAAGGATCCTAACAGGAATTCACTGGATAAACTGAATCCCTACAGGGTGTTTTGGCTTTTTATAGGATAGTGTAAAGGATAGATTTTGGTTTTGTATAAAACTGGTTCCCAGTAGGGTTGATTCCAAATTATGATTCCAAAGAGAATACACATTCCTTTTGTCTAAGATCACCCAGGTTGCAACTAAAATAATTTTATTAGTGACAAAAAATAAATACCAGGCATGAAATCTTTATAGGAAAGATGTACTATTTTCTCACTCAAAACAGAAAATGAGTAGAAATGCAAATTAATGTAACATCACAACATCAAACCATATTTGCAAATAAAAATAAACTTGGCAGCGGAGAGATGAAAGAATGATGAAACTACAAAATGCATAAGAGAGCATACCATCAAAAACACTAGATACTGCATAGTATCTGTCAGAGATATGGGAATATGTTCCTGCTGTATTTCATATACATAAACAACTCTGGATATCAACCATGAGTAAATCCTCCAATGATTAGAGCTAGCAGATTTTAAAGGCTTCTAATGCAACACGACAATCAGATATTCCTGGAAAGAAACATTTCTGTGCATCATATTGCTTCAAAACCTGAAATCAACTGCTGCAGGCATAGAGACGTCCAGAAATGTTGTATGAGCATTCTGTTGTAAACTGTTAAGAATGTAGACATTTACCAGTCTGATGATAGAGTGAACCTAAAGCTGCACCAATTTAAGAGCATCTTGGGTATAAATAATTAGCACAATATTAATCCTGATTTTGAATAAAACACATCACTTAATTCAGCAGGGGTCAGATTTAGGGCTGTCAATAATGATTATTTTTGGTAATCAAGCGATCAGTCGATTATTCTGGTGATTAGTCAAGTAATCGGAAAATTATAAAAAAAATGTTGTGGTATTAAAACTGACCCAAGTTGACAATATACTTTAAGATTACTTAAAATACATATGTAATAGCAATGAGGCAATAATAATTAGTTCACATAAAGTATCAAAAGCAAGTACTCATATGGTTTTATTGAACAAATCTGTTAAAATACATAAAGTATTATAAACAATAGAGCTAATGTATATTACGTATTATAACAAATGAATGCAGAGGGCGCCAACGGCCTGACAATTGTTTTTACACTTTGCTGTGCAATCTAATCCTTGTTTAATATTGGGCCGTTTTTTTCTACAGAAATGCTACAGCAACTACAATTTCTTGAATATGTAGACATCAGAACATGCAAACATGAGGATTTGAGCTTTTATTTTGAAATCGCGATGAACAGATATTGAAGTATTCTCCTATTTGTGTAGGTTTATACATGATTTACTTTACAAATCTGATGAAATGGCGCATGTTGCGTTCCCAGATAAACGTTATATAATAAATCCAAACTCACAGCAATATGCAAAGATGGAGTCTAAAATGTTCCACACACGTAAATGATCAAAGTTTTTTAAAATCAAGTAAGAGTGTTTTCACGACACGTCATTAATCGACCATATTGACGGCAATAAACGTAAACGGTGCAACTGAACGGAATGAAACTCGCATATTTTGCAGATTATTGCTGCTGAAAATGGTTAATTATTGTTATGTTTTGGGCTGTACTAATCAGGAAAAACATTTGGAATACTATAGACTGGGAAAAACATTTGGAGTACTATAGACAGCCAAAAAGTTATAACAAATTTAGGAAAAGTGTGCGAAAAACTGTCTGAGAATCATCTTAGAATATCTTGGAACATCTTAAAATATCTTATTTAATACTGCTCATGCGTATCTTTACAGTCTGTTAACTTTAGTTTGTCAAAATATTACGCCCTTTCCTGCTTACTAAGTCATTTTCTATGTGATTTATCAGCTTCCACATGTTTTTTCTGTGGTTTAGACAGTATAAATTAGCAGAACAACGTATTTAGTAGTGCATTAACCATGCAATCCATGCTGTTGTTTACATTTGAGTATCGCGATATGGGTGTCCGGGTAACTGACCAAATCATGACATAAGTGCAAACTCTCTATTGAATCAAGGAAACGAGACAGCCGTAGTCAGATTATCATTATTACAATTAAAATTAAATAATGTAATGTTTTATTTACTTGTCATAGTCTGTTGGTACTTGCATTTGCCTCTTGGCAGGTGTTAATTCTGCGTGCTGACTTCAACATTTCTAAAATAAGCTGCTGAGTAAAATTAGAATCATACAATATTCCTCTCTCTGTTCTTGTTTGTGTGCCAGTGTTTACTCTTCCTCATGCCAAGAAATTCATGTTTTTGCACATTGGTGCTGCAGTCAGTAACAATCAGAAAAGATAAAATGTTCATTTTTTATGATAAGATTTTGAATAAGAGCCACTACATCTCAGAGTATTGGACGGAAAGTGTTTCCCCACATTTTCCCTGGGCTAAAACACAATCATGACTTCAGTGATATAAAATTGTTCTCTCTTAGGAAGACAAGAAGAAACATCCACTCACTGTTGCAATTCCTTATCTTGGATTTCCACAACGCAAAGGTGAAAATAAACACTAAAAATGATTATATAAAAACAAGTGCATGGTTATGTAGTTAGGAACAGAAAACGGGATGTGCAAAGCAGTACAATTCCTGTCAAATGACCTTTGATGCAATATTCTTGATATGACAGGAACCTTTCCACTAGAACATTTAATTAGTCTCTGTATGTGTAAACACCACTATTCTCACTGACATTCACAGCAAATGTGTGTGACTACTTCACATACGCAGGCAATCTGAATGATAGTCAGTTATAGTCAGTAACATCACTCCATTAACTGTGGTGTGCAAATGTAAATGCAAAAAAGGTACAAAGGGAGAATTAAAATGTTACAGGTTAAATTAATCGTGTTATGTGTGTGATTTTGCATTGTAAGCATCTTGGTACCCTCTGACAACACGACCTAAACAACTTTGCACCCAAAGCAATTCTGTTTCATAAGCGATTTCTAGCAGGCGTAAGCTTTTATATTGCCCTAAAGATGGATGAAGGAAAAAATGAATAATACAGTAGAAAACCATTCCAGTTTTGCCTTCCAATACAGGCAAAAGTGGCATGTTTGCTTATGCAAAGTGAATTTTTATCCAGACTAGACTGCACTTGTGGTAATGGGGACAGGGCACAGTATTATGTTTTTTTTACATGTTTGCTACCTTAGGAGCTGAACCCGTTAAACGGATATTAGGAAAGACAGCATGGCATTCATTATAAATAGCGGAAAGGGAACAAATCACTATAACATTGTGGATTTTGTATGTGCAGTACCCCAATACTATTTGGACACTATTAGTCACACTGAAATCAGTCACACAAAAATGTATGAATGTCATAGCATTAGAAAAACAAAAAAGACAAACCAAGTGGCATTCTAAAAGCTCATAACAAACTTTTTCCCAGACATTTTTGCAGTTACTTTTAGTGTGTAGGAGGATGCTGGGCCACATAGATCACGCCATCCATCTGTTCTGGCCGCTGTTAAGTGGTAAACTCACAAACAAGTGTTTTCAGAACCACTTCAATTTGTCACACCACTTACAGTATATGTACACACAGAATAGCAATTCAAAGTCTAATTGTGCTGAATATGACATTATTGACTTATTTTTAGGTATTTATTTTAGCATTTTTTATAATCTTAGACAAAAAAATTTCACTAAACACTGTTGCATTCTAGGATTACCTTATCCTTAAAGCATACAGTGGATGTAAAAAATCTACACATCCCTGTTAAAATGCCAGGTTTATGTGATTTTTAAAAATTAGACCATGATAAAAAATTTCAGAAATTTTCCCACCTTTTATGTGACCTACAAACCTGTACAACTCAATTGAAAAACTATCTGAAATCTTTATTCAGTGGGAAATAAAAATAAAAAGCTAAAATAATGTGGTTGCATTAGTGTGCACACCCTTTTACAACTGGGAATGTGGCTGTGTTCAGAATTAACTAATCACATATAAACTCATGTTAAATAGGAGTCAGTACACCCGCCATCATTTAAAGTGCCTCTGATTAACCCCAAATAAAGTTCAGCTGTTCTAGTAGGCTTTTCCTGACATTTTCCTAGTCGCATCTCACAGCAAAAGCCATGGTCCGCAAAGGTATCAGTCAGGAGAAGGGTGCAAAAAAAATTTCTAAGGCATTAGATATACCATGGAACACCGTGAAGTCAGTCATCATCAAGTGGAGAAAATATGGTGCAACAGTGACATTACCAAGAACAGGACATCCCTCCAAAATTGATGAAAAGACAAGAAGAAAACTGTTCAGGGAGGCTGCCGAGAGGCCTACAGCAACATTAAAGGAGCTGCAGGAATTTCTGGCAAGTACTGGTTGTGTGGTACATGTGACGACAATCACACATACTCTTCATATGTCTGGGCTGTGGGGTAGGGTGGCAAGACGGAAGCCTTTTCTTACAAAGAAAAACATCCAAGCCCAGCTCAATTTTGCAAAACCCATTTGAAGTCTTCCAAAAGCATGTGGGAAAATGTGTTATGGTCTGATGAAACCAATGTTTGGTGCAAAAACAACACTGCACATCACCAAAAGAACACCATACCCACAGTGAAGCATGGTGGTGGTGGTGGTAGCATCATGCTTTGGGGCTGTTTTTCTTCAGCTGGAACTGGGAGCTTAGTCAAGGTGGAGGGAATTTTGAACAGTACCAAATACCAGTCAATATCGGCACAAAACCTTCAGGCTTCTGCAAGAAAGCTGAAGATGAAGAGGAACTTCATCTTTCAGCACGACAATGACGCTAAGCATACATCCAAATCAACAAAAGAATGGCTTCACAAGAAAAAAGATTAAAGTTATAGAATGGCCCAGGCAGAGCCCAGACCTGAATCCAATTGAAAATCTGTGGGGTGATGTGAAGAGGGCTGTGCATAAGAGATGCCCTCGCAATCTGGCAGATTTGGAGTGTTTTTGCAAAGAAGAGTGGGCAAATATTGCCAAGTCAAGGTGTGCCAAGCTGATAAACTCATACCCCAAAAGACAGAGTGCTGTAATAAAATCAAAAGGTGGTTCGACAAAGTATTAGTTTAAGGGTGTGTACACTAATGCAACCACATTATTTTAGTTTTTTATTTTTACTTTCCACAGAAAAAAAGATTTCAGTTTGTTTTTCAATTGAGTTATAGGTCACAAGTTATAGTTCAAAAAATTCTTAAATTATTTGTGGTATTTAATTTTTTTTTAGATCACATAAACCTGGCATTTTAACAGGGGTGTGTAGACTTTTTATATCCACTGTATATGTGATGCTGCCTTAGAATTAGCCTAAAGCATGTAATCTTCTAAGGAAGCATGATGTTGTTTTCCTGTGTATGGTTGCAGAATGACATAATGCAGGCCTTCTAAAGTTAAGGTTTTATTGTACCATTTTAACAAAATGGTACAATAAAACACTGTTTAAAATGCAGCAACTTCTAGCTCATATATTACAGAAAGTTGATGTTATGCTGATACATGACCTTATTTTTCTCTCTTCAAACACTGAGATTCTTTTAATGTCAAACTCTTGCATAATGCACACTATGTTCATTCTAAGACGACTTTTGAAAGGGAGGAGAACTAAACGAGAGCGTTTTGAGTTTTCTCCTTGATCATCTCTCTAACTTTGACTGGTTTGACCAGCATGTTCATAATCATCTTTTTAGTGCAGAGTATTTTTGCAGTTTTATGATGTGCTGTTGGCTGTTAAAGGGATAGTTTGCCCTAAAATGTATAATCTGTCACTTACTCTCTTAAATGGCTTCAAACCCATTTAACAATACAAAAGATCAAGTCCATGCGACTCACGTGCAGTGTTATTTATTTATATGATTAATATTATCATATGCTTTATACTTTGTTATTATAGTAATTATTAATATTTTGAATTAGCTTTTATATTTATATTTTCATTTTATGTTTTTAGTGGTTTTATGTGCTCTCACTTCATTTTTCTTTATTTTTGCTTCTTAATATTTCTATTTAGCTTTTTTTTTTTTTTTTTATAACTTTAGTGCTTAAACTTTTAGTAACTCCTTTTTTTAGTACTTTAGTTTTTTATTTATTGTCATTTTAATTGATTTCAATTGAGTATTTTAGTTCAGGTAACAGGACTTTAATGGGGATCAGTGAGTTGAAGGTCCAAATTGCAGTTTTAATGTAGCTTCAAAGGGCTCTACATGATCCCAGCTGATCGTGGAATAAGGAATGAGGTCTTATCTAGCAAAAATATTGGTTCTTTTCTTTTAACAAAATGCAAATTTCTATACTTTTTAGCCACAAATGCTTGTCTTGCACTAGGTTGACTTCACGCATTATGTAATCATGTTGGAAAGGTTGCACATGACCTAGGCGGACATACCGGCCCAGTGTTTACAACATGCGAACATGCAAAGAAAGTCAAACCCTCTTAGAAATTCTGTGTTGTGTATTTATATTAACAGAAGGCATAAACAAATTTAATGAATGAATTTTTTTTTTTTTTTTGGCAAGTAAAGGGGATTAACTATTAAAAACATGAAATAAATATTGTGTAATTATTTCTTTAAACAATAAAGTTTTATTAATTTTCAACAGTAGTATTACGTACATTCTAAATATTAAAAATATATTTCTGTCATCTTTAAGTTAAACCGAACTTTTAATTTGAAGGGTTGCCGTGAATACCTGTAACTGATGCTGGTTGTGGCTAGATTGGACAGCTGCGGCTAGAGGCTAACAATAAATTTTACTCAAATGGAACGGTCAAATGCGAATGAAGTGACTCTCAGAGCAGTTCTGGAGATGTTGTCCATGTATTTATGTCCTCATTTATTGAGGCGCCAGATGCTGAAATCACCGCAAGCGTCACGTATGCGTAGTAGAGACATGCGGAACATCCAGGATTCATATGTAAATAGTCTTTTTGCACCTTAATATTTACACATACTAGTTCATAGCGATTTGATTTAATTTGAAGAAATACTTTTGATTCATTCTTTCAAACTTTGACAAATTCTGTGACATTCCGCATTAAATAATACATTCCATTTTTGTGACTGGATTCCACGATTCCGTCCACGTTTTCCACATCATGGAAATCATAGGGCTCTACTTTAAGAACAGACTGAAATTTCTTTGAATATACTTTATGTATTCAGAAGACTCAAGATATACTGTAGCATACAATATGGACCACTTTTATGGTCATTTTATAGTGCTTTCATTATGTTTTTGTCCCTTTGGCAGCATGACAACCCCTGGTTACTTTATGCTTTCACTGTATAGAAAAGATCAGCCTTAGAATCTAATCTGAACACAAAAGGGACTGCAGACCCTGGGAACTCTTCAGTGGCCTTTGGGTCCAGTGAATTAATGCTGCTCAAAAGCACCTAACAGGAGACATGAACTATTTGTAGTCCAGTTATAGTTTCAGAATGGTGTCTTTCTCTCTCCTCTGTGTCATCATCATATCTGTTATGCTTAACTAAACATGAAATAACTGTATGCGTCATCTTCCAAACATTGTCTCTCAGAATGTGTGAAGTTGTTACTGGTAATTATGTGAAACAATGACTCACATTAAGACAACTCAAGAGGCCACAAAATTATCCCAATTCAACACTCTTTACGAGAAAAATTGATCATTTCAGACAGGGCAAGTGCAGTACTGTAAATGCACATTTATAAAAACTGAGCGATGAGTCAAAAATGTTTTATGGTAATCAACATCACACCACAAATACTGTCATAAAGTTGAACTTTTATTAAAGCCGTACGATTAATTTAAACGTATTGTTGTGTTAAACTGAACACAGCTTCAAGCACTTGAGACAGCAGTGGACAAATACTGCTGATAGATGCATTATACTGAAATTGCTCATTTCCTGAAATTCCTTCCCTCAGTGTGCTTTTTGTGTGACTGTCAAGCTGTCATGTTCTCTTAAGGTGCATCGGCCACATAATTGGTCAAATTAATGGCTGCCACAGCAAGCGTCTCATGTCAGTAAATGGATGCAGACAGACGCTGACAGATAATGCAGGGATTTACTGTAACTCAAGAGCCAGAAACGTATACACAGCGAACAACAGTTGGACATGTCTGAGAAAATACATTTGAAGGGATTATAAGTTTTTGTTTTTTTTTGATTGTTGAGACAATATTCTAGTAAAACTGACTTTAAAAATGTTTTTGTTTCCAAATAAGCACAAAATAAATGTAATATGGCTCAGCTAAATGTCATCTGTGGATTTTGTTTTTCAGTGGTGGCATTGCAGTGATTTAGGCTGGCAGCTGTATCAATGGTTTGGGCATGTCTACTGGAGCTTAGAGAGCTGTTGTGAGAGAAGTGTCATTTGTAGATGTGACACTATCTCTAGGACCACTGGAAGCCTCGAAGCTGCAGGTCACCTCACACTGTTTACTAGCACAGACCAGTCAGCCGTAAACTCTGAGCATTTCAGCAACAGCAAAATCCACTACAAAAATAAAATCCTGCTGTATTTTAAATAGAAATGTAGAATGGCAAAATAATTTTACATGTGTTGGTTTGTAGGTAATGTAAACATTTAGTATTAATAAATAACATAATTTAGTTTCAGACTGAATAGGAAAACAAAATGACTCATATGGTAGTAACATTTTAGGTTTAACAGATTGAAGAGGTCGTTCACCCAAAAATGAAAATTCTGTTATTAATTACTCACCCTCATGTTGTTCCAAACTCACAAGACCTTTGTTCATCTTTGGAACACAAATGAAGATATTTTTGATGAAATCGGAGAGCTTTCTGACCCTCCATAGACAGCAACGCAACTACCATGTGCAAGGCCCTGACATACGGACGTTGTTAAAATAGTCCATGTGAAGTTTCGAGAATACTTTTTGTCCACAAAGAAAAAATAACAACTTAATTCAACTATTTCTTCCCTTCCATGTGCATTACTCTGCTTCTGGGTTTTATGTCAGAAAGCTAGCTCCTGCAGCACCACCAGTTTTCTTTTTTTCTTCCTTTGCACACAAAATGGTTGAACCATTGATGTCTTTGATTGATTGATGACTATTTTAACAATGTCTTTACTACCTTTCCAGGCCTTGCGTTGCTGTCCATGCAGGGTCAGAAAGCTCTCGGATGTCATCAAAAATATCTTAATTTGTGTTTTGAAGACATGAGGGTGACCAATTAATAATGGAATTTTCATCTCTTTAAGTTCAGTCTTTTTTTGGCATTCTGTGTAACACTGTGACATATTCTGTGACTCTCCAAGCCTGCTCTTATTATGTCCCAGTATATGCAAAATTGAAGTGTACAGAGATGCTACTATCCCGCATGGAGAAAAACAGCCTGCGGCTACTTCAGAAAAAGCATGATAGCATTTGCATTAATGCCAGAATCGAAGCATTAGCCTGCAATATGCTGCAGGGAAAACATGGTGACAGTCGTATAAAGCACTCCCAGTCAAGAAGCAACCCGTACAAAACATTCTGTAGTGTTGCGAGTAAACTACGCTGGCTGCCTGATCAACTACTGTCTGCCATTTACAGAAGCAAGCAATGTGCCACTACAAATTGCCACTTGCTTTGCTCGTCCTCCTATTGTGTAACATGGTTTAACTATTGATAAAGCAAATGCCTCCATTTACTCTTCTTATCACACACACACACACATGCACAACATCCATCATGGCATTCCAAAATAATCTACATGGCACAGACCCTTTGTGATGAAGCAATTACCGGGGCCATGAATGTCAGCATATCTGGCTGTACAGGTGATGGATCACTCATGGTCATTACATCCAACGGCTGGATCCCATTAAAGAGGGTCATTTGCTGCGGGTCACCATGACTCACGGCTGCAAGAGTTAATCGACACCTTGCGTTGTAATCTGTTGTAGGCAGCAATTGAAATGCACTTTATATCAAGCGCCAGCATTCAGCTGTGCAAAAAAATAAGATCATTTGTGTTTGCATCAGACTATATGAAAAATTGTGTTAAAACTTATAACAAAACGTAATTAGCTGGAGCTTTTACACATGCATACGTTTAGTCAATCTGATGTTATGATGAACATGTACCTGTGGGAACTTTTTTGCAAGATGCAAAATACATTCCGCCATGTAGATTTCATAACATATTCAATGTTAAATGTCCACTGTTTTCAGGGGATTTGTAACCAAGGATTCCGCATCCGAAGTCCAATTCTGTGCCCGCTGAGCTAGCGAGCAAGCTTGTTACATCCGTAAAGTGAAACACATGGAGCTGTATGAAAACAATTACAAGTGCTTGCTGTTTTACTGCCTCTAGTGTTCATTTCTGTTGGAAACGGCAGTGATATGTACTTCTTGGTCTGGATTTCGCGTCTCGCGTAAAAGTTCCCGCAGGAACGTTTTTGTCACGAGATCAGGTAGCATTTAGTCCATTCATACATGTGGTAAAGTTGAGTAGCAGATGTAGCCACGTCAAAAGAGCTACATACAATGCTATAGTGAATAAAAAGACAGCTGGCAGCCTTAGGAGTTTAAAATGTGTTGTAGCAGAAAACCTTGAAGGACAAAGCACAATATCATCAAGGGGGATAAAATGTTTGATCAGGGCAACTGTAACAAGCAAGCAAGGAATGGGCTTGTCTACAAACTAACCTTTAGGGGTTAAATTAATTAGATTTCAACTGGATATACACACTGTAAACCCGAACAGTGAAATTAATTAAATGAAATGAGTTGATTTCACTCAAATAATAATGAAAGTTCATTGGACTTAATTGAAATAAGTTCTGTAAACTCAAAATGTTGTTGTAGTAAGCTGAACTTAAAATGATTGAGTTTTCTAGTTCCCAGCATGCTTTGCATCAGACAACATGGAAAATAAATGTTGAAATTAAGTGTTATTTTGTGTGTTTTTGCACAAGATTAATGTAGAGAGACATAAGTTAGTACTTAAATGTTGTGTTATGTTAGGATTTACATAAGTTTCTCTTATGTTGGTTTTGTAGTGTCACCGTTGTGGTAAAGAGTAGAGCCTGTGGTTAGGTTGAGGATGGACAGTAACTAAAAAACTTAAACTTAAACTTAAAAAAAAAAGAGTTTGATTACTCAAATGTTTTAAGGCAATAAGTTTCTTCAAATGTTTTGAGTATTCTTAACTTATCAGGTTTTACAATGTATCAAAATGAATGAACTGGGTGACTAAGTATTTAAAGTTGGGAGAAATTATTTTGCATGAGTACAACAAACTCAAAACTAGATGTTTCTGCTTACTTAAAATTGGACATGTCAAAACTTAAACAATTTGATGTAACTGATTACCTCAATTTTTTTGAGTTTTGCCAACTTATTTGGGATTACAGTGCACAGTCAAGCCATCCGATAACTGTCAAAAACTGCTTTATGGATTTACGTAAGAAGGGAAAGATGAAGGTCTGTTCTTCTGCAAATTACTAATGGTTTTCTTTTATTGAGTATTTAGCATGTAAATTAATTTAAAAAAAAAAATCTATTATTGCTTTTCAGTTTGTAAGACATTAAAAAAATATATATAATTTGCAAAACCTTTAGCAGGGTCACCTATTGAAAAGTTGAGTTTTCCTTGATCTATGAGGTTTTATGAAAAGTCCATGATCATGAAGCATGTTTTTATTTTAAATGTTTCAACTCCTTTAAAAGAATTATTAATATTGTAGGCATAGTTCACCCAAAAACAAAAAATCAGTCATTAATTAATCACCCTCATATTGTGCCAAACCTGTAAGACCTTCATTCATCTTGGAACACAAATAAAATATATATATTTTTGATGAAATCCGAGAGCTTTCTGATCCTGTGTAAGGACATTCCATGTCAGTCTTCACTGCATGTTCACAAGAGTATCTTAATTTGTGTTCCGAAAATGAACAAAGGTCTTATGGGTTTACATGAGGGTGAGTAATAAATGACAGAATTTTCAATTTTGAGTGAACTATCGCTTTAAGGGATGTTTAAAGCAGTTAAAACCCTTAACCACAGTAACTGTGTGACTCTAAAGGAAATAAAGATGAAATCTTTTGTTGATTCGCTCAAGTGTTTGTGGTCGAGATGCCAATGCCACTCGGGGACTGAGAAAAATCTTGTTTCCTGAACTCCTGCTGTCAGAGAGGTCTTAAAAACACTGCATGCGGTCCGTCGCTGCTTTAACCGTCTCTTTAGACAATCACACTAAGGACCCCAGAATGATACTTCACAGCATATAATGTCACAATCAGTGGCATGTTGTCTGTCCTCCGCATGATAAGAGGGTCCTGCTGAGCTTAAGGCTCAAGCCTGCAAGTGAGCAGATGAATCAATCCACCTCTTATTTTCCTTTAAAACTAATTTATACCACAGCGATGCATCGCAGTATATAGGGTGACTCGATCTGCATAATGAATAATCAGCTAATGCAGGGAGGAGTTCCAACCCATCCAGCAGCACTGCAGAGTGCTGCACATTCCAGCACACGGATTCCCTGCTGACATCACACGACAGGTTAGACATCAAATATTAACTGTATTTTTTAGTGCTACACCTGTTTCGTAAAGCATTAAACAGAAAGACACTTTTATTTTGGAGCAACACAAATGCTAAGTGTGTCTCACGGGCCAGGGCTGGTGCACAAATTGCCTGTTTTTATTTATATGATCAGCGGCCTAAGACTCAATGCCCATGCCACCCAGTTTAAAAGAAAAATCTCTGCTGCTTCTCTAAGCCAGAGATTAAAATGAGATTTTTATGGAAGCAGAGTCTTTTCCAGACAGAAGACTCCAGTAAACTCATGTGTGACCTAAAAAGTTTCTTTTTCAAGATACCAAAATCTGCAATCAAAAGTTAGACAATGTCTTATCAAATCCTAAAACCAGCTATAAATTACAGCTCTATACTCCTGCTGTATATCATAATTTTATTTCTATTTTTATCCATCTTTAATTTGGTATTTTTATAAAAATGTATTAAAAAATAACAATTAAGATGTGCTTTTGTATTCAAACCTCCGAAACTGTATTCTGAATTCCAGCCAAGCTTTCCAGTCATGCTTCAAACATGATGCAAAAGAGTCATCTGAGTATATGAACAGAATAAAAAGCAACTTTTCTTTCAGCTTGATTACAAAATAACCAAAGATTTTAATACAATGCCAACACAGAAAATCTAAATCATTCCACTTGCTGAAGTTATTGAGATATCTTCGGATAATGCTACATGTCTAGACTGTCAGCTCTAATCAGAAAAATGTATAAATTTGTTGTGTTCTGCATGATCAAGCATGCTTAGTTTGTCCAGCAGCCCTCTGGATGTAATTCCAAACGCTCCGTTGGTAAAACAAATTCCATAATCATTTACCATTCAGTTTCTTGCACACAACCCTCACTAATGTACTTGGATTCAAGACCTAGTAAACTGAATGATTTCAAGGGAAGAACTGCTTAAGGCAGTACATTGAGAATGAAATACAAAGCAGTCCTGACAAGCGCAAAGAAATAGAGCAGCCATATATTCATCTTCACTTGTTACGGCTGTCCAGATCTCCCCGCCTACTGCCATCAGGTTATTCACCTCAATCAGAGAAATGCACCGTGTTAATCTGTATTTAGAGAACACACATCCTTGGCCTCCCCTTCATCCTGCTAAAGTGTCCTTTACTGTATTTATCTATCTGTGGTACACTTTCAATTGTCAGATTGTCAGAGCAATGAATCTTGGCGGGATGAAGCACAATTCTGGTCTGGAATACAATGAAAGCTTTGTTCGGTTTTGGAAAGTGTGCTTGACATTTATCTCTCGGCTCGCAACAACAACATGAAGCCACCATTTTCTCTGTGCCAGCAGTTAATAGTCATGATGCCATCAATATCCTGGGACTTGTCAGACTCCTTTGGTGCATTTGCAGGGCAAGATGGACATCTATAAAGAAAGTAGGGTGGGAGGCAACTAAAAAGGAAGAAAGATAACAGGAAAGGAAAGGAAAAATTTACTAAATAAGCAAAATGACATAAGATATTTAGTCTTGTTTCCAGGGGGGAAAAGTGCATTTTGCTTAAAAGGGGTAAGTAAAATACTATACTATATAGGAATATTTTACTTACCCTACTGGCAGATCATTTAACTTTTTTTCCAGGGGGAAAAGATTAAATTAAGTATATTTTACTTAAAACAAGACTAAATATCTTATGCCATTTTGCTTATCTAGTAAATGCATTTTACGTTAAGAATTTTTAGATATTTTGACTAAAAACCAGACAATATTAATAAGATAAGCCTTTTTTGCAGTGAAGCTAAACAAGGGAAAAGAAAAGGACAGAGGAAAAAGAAAAAGAAAACGGAGAGGAAAAGTGAATGAGAAGGAAAACCAAAAGGAACTGTAAACAGATAACAAACAAGAAAATACAGGAAAAGAAAAGAAATTGAAAAGAGAATGAAAGAGAAAATAAAAAGATAAGGAAATGAAAAGCAAAAGAAAAGAAACTACAAACAGGTAAAGAATGGGAAAATATGGACAAAGGAAAGGAAAGGAAAGGAAAGGAAAGGGGAGAAAATGTAAAGGAAGAAGAGAAGTGAAAAAGAAAGTATAAGGAAATATAAAGCAAAGGATATAGCAAAACTAAAAGTAAGGTAAGGAAGGGAGGTTGCTGTTGTGGTAACAAACCTCAGAATGCGATAGAGTTACTATAAAAGGTTTGTGTCACAAAACTGGTGTTATAGTCATGAAAAAGGAGAGAAAAATAGAATGAGAAGGAAAACCAAAGGGAAAAGTGAAGGAAATGAAAAGGATAAGGAAATATGAAAAGCAAAGGATATAGCAAAACTAAAAGCAAGAAACAAGGAAAGGAAAGGAAAGGAAAGGAAAGGAAAGGAACGCAAAGGACAAGAAAGGAAAGAAAAAGAATGCAAAGGGAAAAAAGGAAAAGACAGGGGAAGGAAAGCTAAACAATACAAGGGAAGGGAAAGGGAAGGGAAAGGAAAGGAAAGGAAAAGAAAAGAAAAGAAAAGAAAAGAAAAGAAAAGAAAAGAAAAGAAAAGAAAGGAAAGGATAAGGAAAGGAAAGGAAAGGAAAGGAAAGGAAAGGAAAGGAAAAAAGGCAAAAGACAGGGGAAAGAAAGCTAAGCAATACAAAGGGTAAAGAAAAGGAAAGGAAAGGAAAGACAATTAAAAAAGGACAGAAAATGTGCCAGAGAATCAAAAGGGAAAAAATGGAAGTAATGCAAAGCAAAAGGAAAAGCAATGGCTGGGGGAAAAAACTAAGACAAAGAAAAAAGGACAGGAAAATGTGCCAGAGAATTAAAAGGGAAAAAGGAATGAAAGGAAAGGAAAGAGGAAGGCAGGGGAAATATTAAAAGGAAAAGAAGAGGGGAAAGAGAGTGAAAAGCAAAAATGAAAGGAAAGTAGAATTTAAAAGGCAAAAAAAAGAAAATTGCTACAAACAGGTAAAAAAACTGGAAAATATGGAAAAGGAGAGGAAAGTAGGCGGCAGTTGCAGTAACAAACCTCAAAGTGCAACAGAGTTACTATGAAAGGTTTGTGTCACTAAACTGAATGTGTTATTAGTCATGAAACTAGTTTTATGCTGTAGCATCCATTATAGAGCCCTTTGCAGCAATGGTGAAAATGCAACACATACTTGCATTGTTTGCATTGTTTATGACCCATTCTAAAATGCAAGCCTTCAAATCAACCCTGCATATCTTATTTTTTTTACCAGAAGATTCTCCGGCTAAATCTACATATTTTATAGGACACTCACTACAGCAGCCTTAACTGGAGCAGAAGTGTTCATTCAAGAGTTACATATTTCTACAGACTGGTTAAATATTTCTCTGCAGTTACATGAGCTTCAATCTCTTGTGTGAATCCATCAGCATCCTCACTCAGAGACAGATACATGTTTGGCACTGTCACAAAGGAAGAGTCACATGTGCATTATTCGACTGAGAGTCAGGTCACTTCACAACAATGAATCGCTCATATTTGCATTGAAGATATTCTTCCTATGAAAGTATGCCATGAATCTTGTTAGAGTAAATATAGCAATCCCAACTGAATGGTGACAGGAAATCAAGGCAAGCCGAGTGCAGCTTGTTAGTCATGCTCAGCACAGCTCAGCGAGCTTGTTAAGGTAAGTGTGAAATGAATTCTTTCCAACAGAAGGAGGTTGCCATGCATTATTAATTAGAAAATTAGATAATTGACCCATACGTGGGTGGACTTGTCATTTATGGATTTTTCACTTTCAGCAAAATCTCTGTGTATAGTAAAAAAAAAAAGAGTTTGTATTCTACGTACAAATGTTACATGTTTTTTTCTCAAAAATACAGTCAGGATATAATTAAAATCAAATTATTTCACAAGCTAGCTATATTTGCAGTCGTCACACCATACAGGGTAAGTTATCACATGGTACAAGCCATCAAATAGCATATTGTAGGTTTTTTTACGAAATGTAAACATTAAAACTTTTATGAAATAATAAAAAATTAAAAAACTAAAATGTAAAAGGTTTTAATTTAAAATAACTGGGCCATTTTCCCCCAATCATCTCATTGGCCTAATTTACACTACCAGTCAAAAGATTGTGAACAGGCGAGATATGGTAAAAAAAAAACAAAAAAACTAATAGATATCACCATACTTACATAGTTGATTAATTACATTAAGAATTCGAAACATTTTTGTATTACATGATTTCTGAAATGTTATTTTGAAATATGCAAAGGAGGCATTATCTAATTAAATATTCACTTATTTGCATACATTTCTAGAACAAAAATCTCAGCATTGGATGAAGCCAGGTTCAAAATTGTTTCATTATATTGACATATTAGACTCAAATGTTTTTACAGGGGATTTTGAATTTCTCTTTTTTATGACTTTATAAAACAAAAAATACTGACAACAGCCAGAAAAAATGTTGCACTTTTTAATAAATTGTTGTATAAAAACAAAGTCAAATTATATATGAACAAACCCTCTGTAAAAACCTTCAGAATATAGATTATATAAAACTCTAAAGTCTGGTAGTTGCAAGTGTTACTGAAATGTATTGTAATCAAAATCTCAGACACAAATAGATAAAGTGCTATAAAAGAAACAATTAAAAAATTATTTTGGATGTTCCAATAATCTGAAAGGAAAAAAAAAACCTTTATAAAAAAAAAAAAAAAAAAGCCCAAAATCTCAAAATTGACAGGTGCATGAAAAACTGTTTTTTTTTTTCCTTTAATGTTTTTCTTTTAATCACCAAGACTGAATTTATTTGATAAAAAGTACAGAAAAATAACTGTACATTTGTGAAAAATATGTACTATTTAAAATACCTGTTTTCTGTTTGAATATATTTTAAAATGTAATTTATTCCTGTGATTTCAAAGCTTAATTTTTAGCATCATCACTCCAGTCACACGATCCTTCAAAAATCATTCTAATATTCTGATTTGCTGTTCAAAAGTTTTTTGTTTTTTTTTCAGGTTTCTTTGATGAAGAAGAACAGCATTTATCAAATATATATATATATATATATATATATATATATATATATATATATTTTTTTTTTTTTTTTTTTTTTTTTTGTACATTATAAATGTCTTTATCATAACTTTTGATCAATTTAAAGCATCCCCCTAAAAAATATACAAACTCCAAGCTTTTGAATGGTATAGTGTATAATGTTACAAAAGCTTATTTCAGGTAAATGCAAATATTTGGATCTTTCTATTCATCAAAGAATCAAAAAAAAAAAAAGTTTTTACTCAGTTGTTTTAAATATTTATAACAATCAAAATGTTTCTTGAACAAGAAATCAGAATGAGAATTAGAATGATCTCTGATTGTGAATAATCATGTGACACTCAAGACTGGAGTAATGATGCTGAAAATGTAGCTTTGATCACGGGAATAAATTACATTTTAAAATATATTTAAAAAGAAAGCAGATATTTTAAATAGTAAAAATATTTCACGATAGTACTGCTTTTGCTGTATTTTGGATCAAATAAATGCAGGCTTGGTGAGCAGAAGAGACCTCTTAAAAAAACATAAAAAATCTTACTGTTCAAAAACTTTCGACTGGTAGTGTACCTGGATACACCCTAACATACTAAAATATTAAACCTGTTTGGCTAGCAAATATTATAATTTATAGTTGATTCTTGCCTTGATACACTTCTTAACCCTGAGAGCTACAGCAAAAATACATTTCTGGTTGGAGGATAAAATTCACAACAATTATTGACAGGTTTGTATTTGTATGAAACCAACCTACTGTACAAAACCACTGCTAAAAAAAACACTGTTCTGACTCACCGTACAGTTACTGAGATATAGTGACAACTACTAGTCCAGTCTCCCATAAACCACCATCAAACCATAGGAACTACTGGATACCTCTGTTCTGATATGTTCCAACGTTTTTGGGTGGTTTACAGTCAGTATGACATTTCAGAAACAGGTCGAAATGCAGATATAAACAGGACAAACCAGTTCAACTTACCAACTACCAAGAAGAAAAGCGTGTGTCTCCACGACACTGATGCCATGACGCGTCAATCTCAGTTAAAGCAACAGAAGTTTGTCGATAGTCGATTAAACTGCACTACTCTCTCGATACTCGACACATCTGCGCGTTTGTCAGGTAATTTTGCAGACAGTTTCATTTAACGCTGAATCTCCGCTGAAGAAGCGAGAATTCCTCCTTTCCTCTCAGTCACCATGCTCTGTGTTTTATAAAGTACTGCTTTAGTGGCGAATAAAGCTCAAATGTACAACTGAAATGGTTCTTGGCTCAGTTAAAGCGTGTGCGCGCTCAGTAGTTCTCTCTGGAGTCGCTCGTGGACAGTCGGGCTGTGCGCTCGAGCGCGCGTCAGGCGCACAACTAAACGATGAGAGCTGCGCTTGTGGCAACAGTAAAAGAGAAGCCACCTCCCTCACGGCTCATCAACTAATGCTGGCTAATAATAAACACGAACATAATTAATTAGAGAAGTGAGGGAACCACTGTAACTTACACTGTACTGTTCACATTTGAGAAAAGTGAGACATTAACGTCAATGCTCAATTCCAAATGTACTACTGCGTAAGTATACACACTTTTTAAATGTATAATAAATACACAGACCGCTAATATCTATTGCCTCGTAACTTCCGATGGACTGACGCCAATTTTCTTGTCCAGATAAAATGTCATAATTTAAGAGATGATTAAAAGTGAGATTTCGCGCCTTCTATGGCCACGATCTGAATTACAGGGGGAATTTCTCAAAATAATGATTAATTGGAGTGAGAAATAAAGCACTAACAGCAGTTCTGCTAATATGAATAACTAATAGGTTATTTTTATTGGGGCTTCTAGCAGTATTATAATCAATTATTCAAGCAATCAATAACAACATTAATAAATTCAGGCAATTAAACTGGATTGCTCCGATTACATTTGTGCCTTATTTCATGTGAACAAGTTCATGTATCACATTTATTTGGTACTAAATTTTTTAATTCTCAATTATTATTAAAATAATAAGATTGTTCTGTATAATTTCTATGTGGTCTTTCTGAGCAACTAAGCAACTGACCTGTAGTTTCACATTTGAACCGGAAAAAACATTTATTTATTTATTTTTTTTAAAAAAAATTTTATGATGTTATGATGATATATACTATGTGTTAAAATTATTAGTAAAATAAGAATGAATATGCGGTAAATTAACTGTTTGGTTAGAAATCGTAGGCATGAGTTTTAAGCATTTCTGATGCTGCCATTTTTAAGTAAACTACCAGTCTCATTTAATGTTAGTCTTATTTAAAGTCTCTTATGCTCATCAAGGCTGCATTTATTTGATCAAAAATACAGGAAAAAACTCTAATATTGCACAATGTTATTACAATAATATATATATATATATATTTTTTTTATATATATATATACTTTACAATATAATTTATTCCTGTGATGCAAAGCTGAATTTTCATCAGCTGTTACTCCAGTCTTAAGTGTCACGTGATCTTTCAGAAATCATTCTAATATGCTGATTTATTACTAGAATTATCAATGTTGGAAACAGTTGTGCTGCCAAATATTTTTTTGCAACCTGTGATTATTTTTTCAGGATTCTTTGATGAATAACAAGTTAAAAAGAACAGCATTTATTCAAAATAAGAATCTTTTGTGACAATGTAAATTTATGCTATCACTTTTTTATTAATTTTACACATCCTTGATGAATAAAATTATTCATTTCTTTAAAAAAAAAGAAAGAATAAAAATTTACTGACCTCAAACTTTTGAACAGTAGTGTATATTGTTAGAAAACCTTTTTTATTTTAAATAAATGCTGTTCTTTTTTAACCTATTGATCAAAAATTCCTGAAAAAAGTATTCACAGGTTCCAAAGAAATATTAAGCAGTGCAACCGTTTCAAGAACTGATAATAAATCAGTATATTAGAATGATTTTTTAAAGATCATGTGACACTGAAGGCTGGAGTAATGATTCAAATATTAATTAAATTATAATGTATATTAATATAGAAAAACATTGATCTACATCGTAATAATATTTCGCAATATTATTTTTTTCTGTTTTTTTTGATCAAAGCTTTGATAAGCATAAGAAACTTCTTTAAAAAAACATTAATTGAGAGGGTGTGTCCAAACCTTTGACTGGTATTGTAAATATTTGTTGTCAAACGAATTTCCTTAATATGAGGTAAATAAAGTCAACAACAACAAAAACTGAAGAAGTATATTGTGTGATTTCCACTATTTCGTAAAGGTTAGAGCTTACATTGGAGCTAGGACTAAAGTTTGACTCATAGATCATGAAGAGCTCTGGCTCCACCTACTGCTCAATTGGAGACCTCAGCCACACGACATGACAAACTTAAAACACAACAGCAAATATGTTTCTACACCCACATCTTCACAGATACAAATTTGAAAAGCTGCTACTGTGGATTATAAGATCCATCTTTTCACACGGAGGACAACCGAGGGACTCATTTGAAGATTTGAAGATCAAGGGTAAATTTCATATATTTTGTCTTTTGAAATACATGTATCTACTGTAGCTTTTGAAGAACACTACTAAATGTAAAAAAAAAAATAATAATTAGGCAAAACAAGAAAAATCTACACATTTTCATTCTGTTCAAAAGTTTACACCCCTGGCTCTTAATGCATTGTGTTTCCTTCTGGGTCATCAGTAGGCATTTAAACCTTCTGTAATAGTTGCATACAAGTCCCTCAGTTGTCCTCAGTGTGAAAAGATGTATCTCAAAATCATACAGTCATTGTTGGAAAGGGTTCAAATTCACAAAAATGCTTAAAAAAATAAAAATAAAATTTGTGGGACCTGAAGGTTTTTTTCAGAAGAACAGCAGGCAGTTTAACTGTTCAGGACAAATAAGGGACTCATGAACAACCATCACTAAAAAAAAAAAAAAAACCCGGATCATTCAGATAAAACAGTATTAAGAATCAAGCACATGTAAACTTTTAAACTAGGTCATTTTTATAAATTCAAATATTATTTTCTCTTGTGGACTATATGTAAACATGTTTTATGTGAAATATCTTATTCAGGTCAGTACTAAACAAAAATATAACACGCATTCTGTATGAGCCCTCTTATTTTGGTAAAATAACATTTTACACATTATGCAAGGTGTATGTAAACTTTTGACCTCAACTGTATATACATACATACACAATGCATCCACACAAAAGCACTGGTCCAATTACAATGTTAAAATATCTTTTACTTGTGGAATGTCACATACAAAATGACAAGACAGTCAGTGTATTGATATAAAGAGATCATTGCTGTGACATCTACAGATCATTAATATATGTAAATAAGCCTACAGTGTGAGACTTGGAGAACAAAACGATTAGCATATGAACGGATTCCAGCTACAACTGCCTTCTGTGACTGAGCACTGCAATTAAAGACAGAGCAAATCAGACAGACCATATAAACAACTTAGAATTATTTACAGGAATAAACTGTATAAAAAGTTACAATTTGACCTTTAAACATTTCATCCCAGTGATTTCAGATCCAGTGATTATACTAATGACGTACTTTTCAGTGTACTGAAAAATAGCAGCAAATGCTTGTGGAACTTGCCGTGGAGGAGGAAGGATCCATGAAAGGCCACTCATTTGCAGATTGCGAGTGGTGAATTTGTTTTCCCTAAATTGTATCAGTGTATAACATTTTAGTTTGTTTACAAGGTCCATGGTCTTTCCCAGTTTTGATACTGTATGAGCCAGTGGGTGACAGAGGTCTCAGCTGCTCCTGTGTCTCACAATAACATCTAATACAGCATTTTTAAACAGTGAAGCACACTTAAGAACTGCATTTACAGACTACACAAAACACCCAGTGAAATATTTCAAATAAACATAGCAGATGACAAATTACACTGTAACCTTATGTTGCAATATGTCCATGTACATTTAAAATCTTGTTTGGGCTATTAAAATAAGGCAGTTCATAACTACTACGTATGGATAAAAACAGCTTTGATAAAAGGGTCAAACAGCGTATCTTGGTTCAATGACTTCATGAGTTGCCCAATGATACACAATCGTGCTCTAACAACTGTGCAGTTTAGAGTACAGTACTTAAGTGAAATAATGAATGCAGCTACTTCATTAGAACATAGAAAGCAGAGCAAAAGAAAGGCAACAAAGATTAAAAAATAGCATTTCTGTAGGAAAAAACGACTCCAGTTCTAAAAATAGTAACGCATTGTGATCCAACAGGGTTCACAAGCTCTTTCACAGTCATCTGAACAGGAAGTGGACAGCAGGTGGATCAAACATTCTAGATGATCAAACATCCCGTCACAACAAGACATGGGTCATTTATGTGCTTCTGCTACACCAAAGGGCTGTATAGAGTCACTCAAAAGAGGTATAAAAAGTTAGAAAAGAAATGGTGGTCCCCAAACACTGGACCTTGCTGTTAGCCCTTTGTGCACTTAAATGGAGTTCAATTCTTTTATTCTTTGTCACCAGCGTTGAGATCTGGGCTTGCAGATGCCATCTGTCAAAAGCCAGCATTCTTTAAGATGAAATTGCAACCCCAAGCATGCCCAGAGCCCAGTTGTCTATGCCTGCATTGTAAGGGCACTGGAATGTGTTGGATTGGAATGTAGGAAAACTTTTGATAGTCCAGTGACAGGTGCTGGGCATGTGCTCAAAGCGTTGCTCTCAGAGTTCAGTGGTCAGCAGACCTTTGGTCTTGTGGTTGTCGTCCTTGATTGGGTGGGCCACAATGCTGTCAAAGATCAATTCAGCAATTGGCAGTTACAATCAGAAGCTTAAATTAAGAACTTAAAATAACAAATGCAAAAAACAAACAAAACAAAACAAAAAACTCTTAAGTGTTTTAAGTTAAAGCAATTTCTGCTGTTTTTTATGCAAGTTACATGCTAAAACACTACTGTTCAAATGTTTGGGGTCATTATTGAACTGTTTTTTTTTTTTTTTTTTTAAGAAATGCAAGCAAGCATTAAATTGATCCAAAATTACGTCAATAATTAAGTCAATAATGTTACTTTTTAAAATACTGTAATTTTAAAAACACTGTTCTTTTGAGGCCAAAAAAATTATTGCGACTTTTTATTTTGTTTTCAGAATTGCTAGATATAAACTCACATTTGCGAGAGAGTCAGAATTGCAAAATAAAAACTCACAATTCTTTCTTTTTTCCTCACAACTGTAAGTTTGTATCTCGCAATTCAGACTTTTTTTCTCGCAAATACAAGTTTGTATCTAGCAATTCTGATTCTTGCAAATGGGAGTTTATATTTTGTGATTTTAAATCTTTTCCCACAAATGTGAATTTGTATCACAATTGACAATTTTCTCACAAATGCGAGTTTGTATCTCGCAATTCAAATTTTTTCCCCCAAATACGAGTTTGTATCAATTCTGATTTTTTCCCTCAAAATTCTGATTTTAATTCTGAATTTAAATAAATTGCAAATGCAAATTTACATCTCGCAATTCTGACTTTTACTTGCAAATGCAAGTTTGTATTTTGCAATTCTGACTTTTTTCCTCGAAAGTCTGACTTTTTTTCCTCACAATTCAGACTTTCCTCACAAATGCGAGTTTGTATCTCTCAATTCTGACTTTTACTAGCAAATGTGAGTTTATAATCGCAATTTTCACTTTTTTCCCTGCAATTCAGATTTCTTGCAGTTGAGTTTATATCTTGCAGGTCTAACTTTCTCACAAAATTGAGCTCAATCTTGCGATTTTGACTTCAATTGCGAGTTATAAAGTCCAATTTTGAGGGGGAAAAAGTTTATTTCTCACAATTCTAACTTCACCCGCAATTGCGTGTTATAGTCACAATTGCTAGATGCATCGAAATTGTGAGAAACAAAAATCTAGACTGAAAGACTGAAAATACCTAATTTTTTTTTTCAGTAAAATCAATGTAATATATTTTTGTTCCATAATATTTTTACTTTTTTATTTTGTATTTTGAGAGAATTTAATTGTACTAATGAATATTTATGCAATAATTATCATTTTTCCCCCATTAAAAATAAAACTTTTTTTTCTTTCTATATTACTTTTCAATTATATCAATATTTCATGTTAAAATACAGACAATGCCTTTAAAATCCAATGTTTAAGTCAGATTGGTGCCATATGGTGGGAAATAAAAAAGAAAAACATCTGCAATTCCAAGGTTTAGCCACAAGATTCCTATATAGCACCATATAAAAATGCTTATACATTCTCTAGTTATTTTGAGACAAAGATTTGTTTTTTTATTAAGCTGTGGATTTGGGTAAATATTTGGACATTCTCACAGACAACTATTTGAAAAGGCTTAGATTTTCTTTTGTTTGAAATTTTAGTTTGAAATGTCAGTTTCTGCATTAAACCGATCTTACTGACCCCAAACTTTTCAATGCTAGTACATTTAATTGAATACACCACTACTTTCAGTAATAGTATTTTCAGTAGAAAAACACACCCTTTTACCACAATGGTACCTACCAATCTACCAAGTTGAAAATAGTAAATCTCACTGCTTAGGAAAATAACAGGACAACTGTCCTCAACAGAGCAGAGAAAGGTAATGAAGCAGGGATGAAACAAACCTGGTGGCAATCACATTGTGAGTGTGAGAGAGATGGGGAAGTGAGGAAATAGCAGCTCCTTCAGGATGGTGAGATGACATCTTTGCTGTACAGTCAAGGAGGCCGTTAGTAAAGGTGCCAGACTGCTAGAGGTGAGAGAGGAAGCGGGGGGACAGTCATTCACTAAATGAACTACTAGAAATGGGAGAAGAAGTGAGGGTAATGAAAATGTACACTCCGTTGAACATGTGGCTTGATAGGGAGTCATCGGAGTCAACATCATCAGCGGCAATATGAAAGCTTCTTCTAAATCTATAAATCTACAGAGTGCATCTACAGAACTGCAGAGAAATATAAAGCAGCATCCATGTGCAAATGCTTAGATGATGTTTCTGTTTTTCTACAGAGAAGCATGGATCTGTACCTCTGGAGTCCTCACAAGGAAAAAAAGCTAAAACTAATAAATCATATTCAGAGTATTCAATCAATCCATTCTCAGATTTCATTTTCCATGTCATTTCATTCAAATTATTCTAAATAACATTAAAGAGGTCAACTCACTATAGGCGCTGAGGCTGGAACGATCCATCGAGGAGTGATTGTGGGTTTGGGAGGTGGCACCTGTGTCAAATCAAATATTTTAATAAAATGAGACCACTTCAACGATGTGGAAACACCTAAAGAAAACATGCATTATTGTACCATACAGTCAGTTATATATTTTTTTGCTGACTACAAGCATTACAAGCATATTTTGAGCTGCAGTGCTGAACTTACTACAGGGATGGGGTCTGTGAAGTCTATCAGGTTATCAGTCAGAGGGGCTGTCAGCGGCTCAGGATCCTGAACTTTGACCTGCATTGTAAAAAGCCATGTGCTCTAAAGCGAATGCCAACCAAAAAGCACATTCAATAACTAGAGCTGCATGATTAATAGTTAAAACATCCAGATCGTGATTCAAACGCCCATGCAATCTCATTTCTAAATGACAAATTGTCCGTGTCTCATAAACCTTTGACAAAGTCATATCGGAACATTCAAATCCGTGTTCAAAATGCCGCTGACACAGAGAGAGCAGTTATCATGTTTCATTATGGAACAGGTTCACAAACACAACCAAACAGGATTATTTCTGTCTTACAATCATTCATATCACAGAAGTACTGGGATAAAAGTTTATAGTTCAGATATAAATACTGATGCCCATGGTAGCTTCAAATTGGTGCTTCAAATAACATTTATTGATTACACTGTTTCGCCACTAGGTAGCGAAAAGTGACAGTTAATAAAAAATGTATGCGTCATTGAATCATTAATTTAAGAAATTTGTTCAAAAATGAGTCATTGAATCATTCATTCAAACATTTTTTTTTTTAATAAATAATTCATTCAAATTCAGAATAGAATAAGGCAACAAAAAAACTGTGATTCTCAGTTTATCCAGAATCATGCAGCTCTAGACTAGATTAACATTTCCTGCAGAAATGTCAATGCTGCAAAGACATCGCAAAAAGTGTAACAGCTTTTGTAATTATTCAAAAGCGAGAAAAATTTAACAGAGACAGAAAGGGAGAATATTAAATATAAATGAATACAAATATAAGTAAAATGTAAATAGCATGGTGAAGTGGATATGAGTTGCATCATCTCAAAGTCAGTGGTTATAAGCTTGAAGCGAGGCCTATGGCTAACACAAGGTCAAGATAAATAAAAAATAGGTAATCACCACTCATGATTTATTTAAAGCTTTTAAGTGTCTTAAAAAAGGCAGTTGCAAACAAGTAGCTAAATTGTACTACTAAGGTTGTCAGGGACATTAAACATCATGCAAAGCACGAAAGCTCATCTACTCATAAATCTGTGTTTATAATCACAATCTTGCAAACTTTCCCATGTGTACATTTTTAATTGTTGTGCAACCGTAATGTTGTTCATTTATAGCCCAACTTTTACTTTTTTACTTTTGTTGATTGCATTTAGGATTCAAAATTCATAAAAATTATGCGAAGATTACCATGATGAACATTTAAATACTATAAACTTTTATTGGTCACGGATTTAATTTCCTGCAATACAAAAAAATCCTATTGGCTAGCTAACTACGGGTTGTCATCCCTGCAGCACTCTGTTGACAATCCTGATAAACCACTGAGTAAACAGCAAAACCTCAACACACTGTTATGAATGTTTGACAGCCAAATAAAATAAAAGTGATGTTTTACCGGATTTAATTTCCCTGTATAGGAGAGCATGTTTCAGTGGTGAGTGAGTAAATGATGGTGTATGTTGACAGCTGTTGTGGACTCTCGTTACAGTGTGCCAGCAGCTGGAATGACATTAAGCCACTTTGGTTACCTTGGATGACTGGGCTTCATTCACTGGATCTGATGACAGAGTCGGCACAGAAGAGATGAAGTCATCCGCGTTCTCTTCCAGGCTGAGGACAGACAATGAATAGAATGAGCACTTTCATGAACAAATGCATTTCAAGTCCTTTTTTCGGAGTGAATCTTTAAGCTGCCGTATATGATAAAAGAATGGCTGTGGATGAAAATGTGATTGTCCTTATTGTCCTATTGAGGTCTTTTCAAAAGTGATGAAGCATGTCAGAAAAGAGCTCTGGACACAAATCTTTTGATTCTGATCACTGGAAATGAACACAAAGACATTGAAAACCTTTGAGCATTTCAAAGCACTTCTCAAGCTATTCATTAACGTTCATTCAAAAGAAAATCACAGGAAATCACAATGTTCACCCTTGAATGAAACCTTATAGACACTTCTTATGAAGTGTTTGAGGAAATGACTGAAGGTCACTTTGTGATTACTGTTGATTATGGGTTTGTGCGTGTGTATGTGTGTGCATTTGGACTGCTTCCCACCAGAGCAGAGCAGCGTTCCAGAGACTCCTGACAAAGTGTGTACCATTGCAAAGGTACAAATTATTTATACATTTGGCAGCTGATTTTGCCAGTGTGTGTGTTCCCTGTGAATCAAACCAATCATTTTGGGGTGTACAAATTGAGCATCTGATGTAGGCATCAGTAGTGAATTATAATTTTATCTCTGGTTCCTTTCCATAACACCTAATTTTCATATTGTATATAATTTGAACCATCAGTCACATATCCTTTATTTGATTCTACAGGTATGATGTATCTTCCACATTAAGACTCATTTTACATGTATTTTAACATGTGATTATCAGAGCTGAAGGGTTCCAGGTCAGTGTACACAGCTAATTATGCAGTTAATCTGTGGCATGAGCACATGTGGTTACATAAGAACATGTTTCCAGGCAGACCACAGCCATATGACCCATCTGTAACTAAATATCAACAGCTGACACTAGATGGCAACAGTGAGCTTTAAATCACAGGCTATTAAGGTACAGTGTACTACAGACATAATGTGTAAAATGCTGTCAATTAGCAAACAAACAAACAAAAAAAAAGTTATAATTTATTAGAAATTAGCAACTGCAACATCTCAGTCTAGCTTCTATGACAGAGAAGCACACAAATTTGTTCTACATCTTTGGGAACATTCCTATTGAAAGAAGTCTGTTATGCTTACCAAGGCTGAATTTATTTAATAAATAGAGTAAAACAGTAACATTGGAAACATTATTACAAAATGTTATCTATTATTTCAATGTTTTAAAGTGCATATTCAGCAGCCATTACTCATGTGATGGCAAAGCTGAATTTTCAGCATTACTCTAGTCTTCAATATCACATGATTTCTCAGAAATCATTCCAATATGCTGATTTAGTGCTTAAGAAACATTTCTTCTTATTACCATTGTTGAATCTTTTGTAACATATTTTGTAACACTGTAACATTGTTTTTCCCACAAATTCTTACAGTAATGTA
Organism: Cirrhinus molitorella; assembly: GCA_033026305.1. Classification (NCBI taxonomy): domain Eukaryota; kingdom Metazoa; phylum Chordata; class Actinopteri; order Cypriniformes; family Cyprinidae; genus Cirrhinus; species Cirrhinus molitorella. Next base: position 20,080,989 of record CM065122.1, on the reverse strand, counting down.
AAATGTTTAATGTCACAATGAAACAAAAAGAGTCAAAATAAGGACATTCTCTTTAATTAACTTACAAAGGTATGAAACTGATTTATACACAGGGTTCCCACTCTAAGCCACATGTAAAATTCTCCGACATTTCCCTGACTAAAGCTGAATTTCCATGACCTATAATGAATGGATCCATCCATTTGCAAGCTTTATTTACTTGTTCACAGACATTTTTAGTACAAAACATGCATACACACTACTTTTTGCTTTTAACCATTAAGTGCACTTTGATATTTTTCTTTACAGAAATTGTTTTATGGTTTTTATGCTTTCAGGGGTTAAATGCTCTAAAGGATTTTGTTGGTCATAAAGTTCATCATTCAGTCTTTCTATTTCTTCCCATTTAGTTCTTGCTTTTCTATCATTTACTTTGGTCATTTTGTAGCCAAAGGTCTTGAAATTTACAGTTTCCTGGCATGTTTGTCTTAGTTAACAGGTACAGCCTAGTGACTGGATTTGACTTAAGAGACTGCCAGTTGACGAGCAGGAAGGGAATAAAATGGCACTGAAAAATAGCCTAACCATAACAATAGGCAAAATGCATAAAAAAAAAAAAAAAAACAGGAAGTGACGTGTGGCCAAGTATGGTGACCATATTCGAAATTTGTGCTCTGCATTTAACCCATCCAAGTGCACACACACACCATGAACACACACAGAGCAGTGGGCAGCCATATTGCTATTGCTGCAGCGTCCGGGGAACTCTACCTCAGTCGTGGTATTGAGGGTAGAGAGAGCACTGATCACCCCCCCCACCCAACGACAATCCCTGCCGGACCTGGGACTCAAACTCACAACCTTTCGGTTTCAAGTTCAACTCCCTAACTTTTAGGCCACGGCTGCCCCCTAATTTAAAGCAACAAACAAAAATCCCTCATATTCCAGAAAATCCATGAACTGTGGGAACCCTGTATACATTTATACATCACCTGAAAGCTGAATAGAAACTTTTGAATGGAAGCTTTTCACTGACATATCAATTTGTCAGGACAATATTTAGCTGAGATACAACCATTTGGAAATCTGGAATCTGAGAATGCAAAAGACAAAATAAAAAAACCTGAGAAACTTTAAAAGTTGTCCAAATGAAGTTCTTAGCAATTCATATTAATAATAAAAAAATGTAAGTTGTGATATATTTACGGTAGAAAAATTACAAAATATCTTCATGGAACATAATCTAATGATCCTAATGATTTTTGTCATAAAAGAAAAATCGATCATTTTGACCCATACTGTGTATTGTTGGCTATTGCTACAAATATACCCATGCTACTTAAGACTGGCTTTGTGGTGCAGGATCACAAATTTGGAGTGTACAGGACCAATATGTCAGGATCTTTCTATGTACACCTTGAAAACATTTGTGCTGCTTAATAAAAAATAAATAAATTAAAAAAATAATAAATACAATGACACCAAACTTTTGAAAGCCAGTGTAAGATGAAATACTGTACAGAAGAAATAAAACAAGTCTTGGCTTGTTGATGGGAGGACCAGGTGGCCCCTTTAATCTGGGTGTGCCCCAGTTTCTGCCTACTTGTTCTCCACTGCCTCAGACTCTGTCCCAGGAGGATTACAGGCCCACAGGCTCACTCACATGGCCCTACTATGTCTTAATCCACACACTCCAACAACAAAGCAATGCTTCTTTGTAGTACAATCTTCTCACTGTACTTTGACTAGGTTTTGTGAGCTGCGGTCTCACCTGCTGGTAGAGCAAGGCAGCAGGCCGGGCTGTTTAAGCAGGTCCCAGGACTCCTGGCGCTCTGCTCTCGCACTCACGGGCAGAGAGGTTGTGCTTCCCATACGCCCTCCACGACCCGTCAGTCTGATAAAGAGACAGACATCTTTTCATTAATAAAAGTGTCAGCATTTTAAATAACTATTACTTAACCATTCATGGTTATCTGTGCCCAATTGTTACACAAGTCACAAACACATCATACCTGGCCGCTGCCTCCTGCAGGTTACAGTTCTTGTCTGGAGTCAGTCCAAGCTCATCTCTACAATCCTAAACAAAGAGATGATCATTTACAAAACATATCCACCTTATTTTTCCTGTAAGAGCGGATGCTGCCATTTGTAGATTTTATGGGTCTGGCTTCCAATCTCATCTACATCCAGCTATTTTTCAGCTTGTTTTGCTGCTTGATATTGCAAATTGGTCTCTTACCATATTATGTTTATGTATTATTTTAATTATAAACACACTGGTTTGCAGCAAACAGTTTTACTATGCAACATCTTCAGTATACCTGACATTAACATACTGTTGTCATAAGCAATGTATGTAATAATTAAATCGGTGACCCATCCTTTGAAGGAGACAAACAGCTAGCTGTCCGAGTGGAGATTAATGTTAATATTACACCTATGAGAGTGGTTCAATACCTTGAGCGCTGCCTCTGCCTGAGCTTTCAGGATGTTGCTTTTGAGTTCCTCAGGAGATTTGAGCTGGTTCAGGACAGGACTGCTACCCACACTATTTAAACTTTTCTCTGTCAGTTTCGCCACTTCCTCCTGCCAAAAGCATGTTAGCATCAAACATTAAATCTGTTCTGATTATGAATTAGTTTGCACTGTACTAAATAAACAGTCCAGCCTGAAATAATCAGCTTTTTATAGGAAAAGACCTTAAATGGCACAGAGCTGGAAAATATATAGAGATCAATAGGGTTGGGTACCGTTCACATTTTTACCGGTACGGTTCTAGTACCGGTATCTGAAATTCGATACCGGTACCCAACGGTTCCTTTTTCGATACTTTACTCTGATTTAAATGACTTTCAGTGGATGTGTTATATAGCCTAATTTGCGCGCATCTAAACGCGGGGTAATAAAATTGCTTTTGAATGCGCGTGCGCGTTTAAATTTTGGTTTCATTTTAATGATCGCGTGAAACTCTCGGCGGCACTGAACGTGCATTCTACAGGCGCGTCTACAGGCTTTGTTACAATGAGAGGATTAATTAGCTTGCAGAACTCAGGACTGAACAAAAAGTCCAGCGTTATGAGCGGTGAGTGGATTCTAACTAATAAACGCAAACAGAGATACGCACTGGAGTCTTGCGTGAGGCGGCTACCGCTTACTTTCATTTTGTTGTTGTTTTTGTTATTAAAGTTACGTTTGCAGCTTCCCGCATCCTTCTCCCTGAGTCTTGAACTTTGTTACATACATACATACATACATATACATCTTCCTTCCTAAATCATCCTGGCTACCCATTTTTAAAGTCCCACGAGTCCACGACCCACCTGAGGATCGCGACTGAAAACCACTGGTGTAATACATTTTAAATATGTAGACTATTATGGAAAAGTAAAATAATATTTAAATCAACAATGGTATTGTTCTGTTCATTTACATTACCCTTCAATGGGACCTATAGGTTTATAAGAAGCAGGGAAGTTAATGGTAATTTTAAATGTCCTTTCAGAAGTATTAACCATTTAGTCTATAATAACATTAAAATTATTTCATATTTTCTCTAAACTTACTTTTATAAGACAGGCACCTGTAATTATGGCCAAATTAAAGATTTGTTGTATGTTGTGTGCTTTTGTGTGTGTGTATTTATATCTATGAGTGGCAGAACGCGTGAAATAATAGAAATCACTTTAATTTCCAAATACAACAAACCAGTTGGAACTGAAATACCATCATCCTTTGAAATTCACTTCCCAAACTCCATCCCCCGTGTCCCACACCATTTCTAGCCCTGGGTTCGGCTATCTAATAAATTGCACTCCTGCGCTTTTAAATGCACGTTGTGTTTAACTAGTGCTTCCTCAGGTTGGATGTATTAGCACTGCCTGCCTTGCACTTACTGTTACAAATATTGCAGACAGCGTTGTCCGCATGAACCTTTGTGAAATGTAACCCACACATTAGAGCGCTTTCTGTTAGCCATTGCCTTGCGTGTTTGAGCACCGTCTCTCTCGCGTGCGTGCGCACGCTTTCGCTACATACCAGACTCACGCGGCACGCAGACGTGTTCTCTCAGGTACCGAAATTGAGCACCGATTGATTTTATGTGAATCGATACTCGGTAGTACCGACTCAATTCGGTCGGTGCCAATAAAAGTACCCATCCCTAGAGATCAATGACTGCAGTAACAGCATGAGTAATCATCTTCCCCATTTACATTTCATTTAAAGCACATCCTAAGGTTAGACGGGCACAGTCTCTGCTCTTTATATTTAAAGTCTATGTCAAAGGGGGGCGTGGGGGGGTCATATTGCAAAAACACCATTTACAAAAAGCTTTGTTCTCAGTCTGCGTGTGAGGCTTCCAGATGGCTGAACTGACCTGGTTGTTCATGTTGAGGTTGATGTTGGTTCTGGCTGGAGCAGACACTGGAGTGTTATCAATCTCTAGTTGCTTGAGCCGAGCTGCAGCCTCTGTGGACGAGAACAGATTCAGTGAGCATCATTAAACAATGAGAGGTCAGACAACACAGATGGAAACACATCTGCATGTGTGGGGATTAAAACATGTTCACTCTGGGGATAATCAGATCACACAATGGAAAAGCAGAGCATGAAAATAACAAGTGTACAGACAATAATCAAATAATATATTAAGTTAAATATAATGCAAGTTGCGCTTTATTTCAAAAAAGCACGCCGATGTTGCTTTTTTATAGTTATTATTTTATATAAAAGAGATGATTCATTTAAATATATACACTATTGTTAAAAAATTTGGGATCAATAAGATTTAAAAAAAAAATTATAGAATGTATTTAGGCTGTATTTATTTGATCAAAAATACAGAAAAATTATACAGTAATACTAAAATACAGTAATATTTTGAAATATTATAGCAATTTCTAATATTGGTTTCCTATTTTAATATACTTTAAAATATTATTCATTTCTGTGATGCAGCACTGAATTTTCCTTCAGCCATTACTCCAGTCTTCAGTGTCATATGATCTTTTAGAAATCATTCTAATAAGCTGATTTATTATCAGTGCTGAAACTGTTGTGCCGCTTAATATTTTTTTAAATAAATAAAAGTTAAAATAAAATAAAATAAAAAGTTAAAAGGAACAGCAAAATAGACAATGTTTCAAAATAGAATTCAAAATAGGATTCAAAATAGGATCCAAATATAAATATTTTCTAACAATGTAAGTCTTTACTATCATTTTTTATCCATTTAACACAGTCTTGCTGAATAAAAGTATTAATTTGTATAAAAAACAAAAAAAGCAACAAAAAAAAACGTCCCCCTAAAAAAAATTAAGCAGCACAAATGTTTTCAACATTGATTGTTAATTGGCATATTAGAATGCTTTTTTTGCAAGAATATTTCAGTTTTTTTCTGTATTTTGTATCAAATAAATGCAGCCTTGATGAGCTAAAGAAAACTAAAGAAACTAAAGAAACTTTAAAAAAAAAAAAAAAAAATCTTACTGATCCCAAACTTTTAAATAGTACTGTACATGTACAGGTCCTTCTCAAAAAATTAGCATATTGTGATAAAGTTCATTATTTTCTGTAATGTACTGATAAACATTAGACTTTCATATATTTTAGATTCATTACACACAACTCGAAGTAGTTCAAGCCTTTTATTGTTTTAATATTGATGATTTTGGCATACAGCTCATGAAAACCCAAAATTCCTATCTCAAAAAATTAGCATATCATGAAAAGGTTCTCTAAACGAGCTATTAACCTAATCATCTGAATCAACTAATTAACTGTAAACACCTGCAAAAGATTCCTGAGGCTTTTAAAAACTCCCAGCCTGGTTCATTACTCAAAACCGCAATCATGGGTAAGACTGCCGACCTGACTGCTGTCCAGAAGGCCATCATTGACACCCTCAAGCAAGAGGTCTGTGGGAAGGAAAAAGTGTGGCAGAAAACGCTGCACAACGAGAAGAGGTGACCGGACCCTGAGGAAGATTGTGGAGAAGGACCGATTCCAGACCTTGGGGGACCTGCGGAAGCAGTGGACTGAGTCTGGAGTAGAAACATCCAGAGCCACCGTGTACAGGCGTGTGCAGGAAATGGGCTACAGGTGCCGCATTCCCCAGGTCTAGCCACTTTTGAACCAGAAACAGCGGCAGAAGCGCCTGACCTGGGCTACAGAGAAGCAGCACTGGACTGTTGCTCAGTGGTCCAAAGTACTTTTTTCGGATGAAAGCAAATTTTGCATGTGATTCGAAATTAAAGGTGCCAGAGTCTGGAGGAAGACTGAGGAGAGGGAAATGCCAAAATGCCTGAAGTCCAGTGTCAAGTACCCACAGTCAGTGATGGTCTGGGGTGCCATGTCAGCTGCTGGTGTTGGTCCACTGTGTTTTATCAAGGGCAGGGTCAATGCAGCTAGCTATCAGGAGATTTTGGAGCACTTCATGCTTCCATCTGCTGAAAAGCTTTATGGAGATGAAGATTTCATTTTTCAGCACGACCTGGCACCTGCTCACAGTGCCAAAACCACTGGTAAATGGTTTACTGACCATGGTATTACTGTGCTCAATTGGCCTGCCAACTCTCCTGACCTGAACCCCATAGAGAATCTGTGGGATATTGTGAAGAGAAAGTTGAGAGACGCAAGACCCAACACTCTGGATGAGCTTAAGGCCGCTATCGAAGCATCCTGGGCCTCCATAACACCTCAGCAGTGCCACAGGCTGATTGCCTCCATGCCACGCCGCATTGAAGCAGTCATTTCTGCAAAAGGATTCCCGACCAAGTATTGAGTGCATAACTGAACATAATTATTTGAAGGTTGACTTTTTTTGTATTAAAAACACTTTTCTTTTATTGGTCGGATGAAATATGCTAATTTTTTGAGATAGGAATTTTGGGTTTTCATGAGCTGTATGCCAAAATCATCAATATTAAAACAATAAAAGGCTTGAACGACTTCGAGTTGTGTGTAATGAATCTAAAATATATGAAAGTCTAATGTTTATCAGTACATTACAGAAAATAATGAACTTTATCACAATATGCTAATTTTTTGAGAAGGACCTGTATATCCACAATAATACACTACCATTCAAAAGCCAATTAAAAAATGTTTTAAAGAAGTCTCCAAAACTGCATTTATGTGATCAATATCCAGTAAAATCAGTAATTTAATATATATATATATATATATATATATATATATATATATATATATATATATATATATATATATATATAATTACTATTATAAAACAAAAAAAAGGTAAATTTTCAGCAGTCATTACTCTAGTGTCACATGATCCTTCAAAAATCATTCAAATAAGCTGACTTAGTGCTCAAGAAAACATAACTTATCAATGTTGAAAACAGATGTGCTGCCTAATTTTATAGTTGGAATTATGATACTTTTTCAGGATTCATTGATAAATCTTTGTTAAAAAAGCTCATTGTCATCTTTGATCCATTTAAAGCCTCACTGCTAAATAAAATTATTTATTTGTTAAAAAATAAATAAATTACATAAATAAATAAAATAATAATAATAATCATCTTACTGCTCCCAAACTTTTGAACAGTAGTGTTTATGGGATTGGTACTGGCTAGTACTCTTTTGTTTATTATTCTGAAGTGGAGTGTCCAGAAAGCTGACAATATTAAGTGTTTAATTTTTACTCGGTTCAAACTATAAACTCTTTGTGTGTCAGGTTACAAAAGCACATTTATAACATTTATAATGCATATTATAAAACAGTTTGGAAGCCCAGTTTTGCTTTTTTTTTATAACTGTTGTGAACAAATGAATTTATTAGGACATTTCTTATCCATAATTTATTATCTGCGATGCATTAACCCACCAGTTAGAGAAAGCGTCTCCTCTGAGGCTGTGCTGGCGGTAGTATGAGCAGCACCTGGTCCCACTTCTTCTGCTGTCGCCATGGGAACAGGGGCTCGAAGAACCTCATCTACGCATGTCTCCAAGAGGTCAGTCACCAAGGGCATGCTGAGAGGGATGAAAGGGTTAATTACCATCTGTCAATTACAGGATGTAACCCTCTATGTGCTGCTCAAACAGGGTCCACATTAATAGATATATGACAAATGTTACTCACCTGAACAAAAATGCTCGAGGCCGGGACAAGACTCAAGTTACAGCTATGCAATAACACAGCATCACATTTCAAATATGTGATAGTCAAACTGAAAGATAGTGTACTCAAAAGCAGATGGGTGTTGGACGACGAAAATATATATATAAATATATTTCTATATCTGATTTATTGCACAAACCTACAAGCATTTATCAAACGTCCACAATCAAAAATGAGCAGAGACAGTCAATACTGAATAACATAAAAAGAATGGAACCGTTATCTAATGGACTCACACGCAAACTGACCACACACATTCCACTTGATCTAGATTAAAAGACCACACACACGCACATCAGTAATGCCTGTACTAGAATCACAAAAAGCAATATATTCCTTCCCTTCCTGAGTAAAATGAGGGAGGTAACAGAGTCACATTCCATAAATGGCTAGAATGAGATTAAAGTTCAAATAAAGGCAGCTTAATTTTGGACACGTCACTCCTTGACACACTGACTAAACCCCCCCTTGCACTTTACAGTATTCAGTGTCTGTATAAACCAAGTATTCAAAAAAAAAAACAAAACAAAAAAACTTGTAATTTACAGAAATATACAGTCAAAACTTAAAGAGAAACTGAAACATGCAACTGGGAGTTGCTTCTGGTTGTTAAATTTAATCAAATGTCTTAAAGCCGTGTAAGATACATCTGTTCTTTGGTTATAGTTGTAAACAGTGTATACTGCACTACACATTGTCAACTGGATAAAAATAAAAAAGAACTTGTGACAATTTAATAATCTGTTCGATCAGAATAAACTGAGATATACTGAAATAAAATGTAGAATTATAATGCCACTTTCCATAAATAGGATTCCCTACTCCCTAAAAGCACAAATTCAACATTCTATAAAATAAAAAAAATATTTTTAATTTATATGAAATGGTCCATCCCAAAAAAAAAGAAAGAAATCCCAATTATACTACCAGTCAAATGTTTTTGAACAGTACGATTTTGTGTTTTTTAAAAATAGGTCTCTTCTGCTCACCAATTTATTTGATCCAAAGTAAATTTTAAAATATTTTAAAATGAATAAAATATTTGTACCATTTAAAATATTTGAATATTTAGCTTTTGTATTTGAATACACTTTAAAATACACTGTGAACAAAGCAGAATTTTCAGCATCTTTACTCCAGTCTTCAGTGTCACATGATCCTTCAGAAATCATTCTAATATGCTGATTTGCTGTTCAAAAAACATTACCAATATTTTAAAAAGTTAATTTTTCAAGATTCTTTGATGAATTGAAAGATCCAAAGATCAGCATTTATCTTAAATAAAAAGCTTTTTGCTGTTCTTATGAACTTATGCAAAGAAACCTGAAAAAAAATCTATAATAATAATAATAATAATAATAATAATAATAATAATAATAATAATAGTTTTTAGAGAAGCAAATCAGAACGATCTCTGAAGGATCATGTGACTGGAATGATGCTAAAAATTCAGCTTTGAAATCACAGGAATAAATTACATTTTAAAATATATTCAAATAGAAAATAGTTATTTTAAATAGCCAAAATATTCCAAAACTGATTTTGCTGTACTTTGGATCAAATAAATGCAGCCTTGGTGAGAAGAAGAGAATACTTATAAAAACGTTAAAATCTTACTGTTAAACTTCTGACTGGTAGTATAGGTAGGACTACCAGACCTACTTTTAGTTTTTCTTTTATAAATTTTTATATTTAATGTTCAACACTAAATAAAATTAAATCTCCTCTTGAAATACAAACATTGTCTAAAAGTCACATACAGCCTTTTACCAAGAAATACTTCATTTTTAAGAGTTTAGTGCCCTACTTTGTACCCTATTTGTGGAAAGTGTCTAATATATTTGTTTTAAAGGTATAGTAGGCCTAAACAATCAAGTAAAAGTGTGGTTATGATGATCAAGGCATAACTTAAATATCAAATAAATAGCTAAAACAAATGTCAACAGGATATTTCCTGGATGACAAAGCCGGTTGAATAATGACCAAGTCACTGTCACTGAAAGTACAGCCACAGTAAGGATTTCAGGCTTCTCCCATGAAGGTTATCTCATCTCTCTGGCTGGTTTCAGTCTCAGAGGGGAAGGGCACAGAACACTTTCTGTGGTTAAAGCGAGGGGAAGACTTTAGCCCAGGTAGTTTCGCTTGATCTCAGTCAGAGAATATGCCTTTTATCCTGGCGTTCCCTGGTGCTCAGTTTGTATCCGAGGAATGCGGGGGTGGAGGGGTTATGGCAGCATCCGTGTATGAGAGGAGGTGCAGGGAGGTGCCTGTCGGTCACGCTGGTGTCAGTGATGGGATTGAGGGGGGGAGTGAAGCCTGAATGGGTCAGTGGAGGAGGGGGCAGTGTTAGCATGAAGGACAAGAATACTGTAGTGTCTGATGTGCAGTAGTCGAAAAAGGGTAGGCAATGTGAAGAGAGCAGATCACAGAACAAAAAAAAAAAAGAAAAAAAAAAAAGAGTGAGGTGGATGATGATATGCTATAGATATATTAAGATCTATATTTGAGGTCAAAAGTTTATATCCCCCTTTCAGAATATGTAAAATGGTAATTTTACCAAAATAAGAGGGATCATACAAAATGCTTGTTATTGTTTATTTAGTACTGGCCTGAATAAGATATTTCACATAAAAGATGTTTACAGTCCACAAGAGAAAATAGTTGAATTTCTAAAAATGACCCTGTTCAAAAGTTTAGATACACTTGATTCTTAATACTGTGTTCTTACCTTAATGATCCACAGATATGTTTCTTCTGTTGTTGTTGTTGTTGTTGTTTACTGATAGTTGTTCATGAGTCCCTTGTTTGTCCTGAACAGCTAAACTGCTCACTGTTTTTCTGAAAAATCCTTCAGGTCCCACAATTTCTTTGTTTTTTTTCAGCATTGTGTGTATTTGAACATTTTCCAACAATGACTGTATGATTTTGAGATCCATCTTTTCACACTGAGGATAACTGAGGGACTCATATGCAACTATTACAGAAGGTTCAAACGCTCCAGAAGGAAAAATGATGCATTAAAGAGCTGGGGTGTAAACTTTTGAACAGAATGGAGATGTGTACATTTTCTTATTTTGCCTAAATTTCATATTTTTTTCCATTTAGTACTGCCATTCAGAGGCTACAGAAGATAGTTAAATGTTTCCCAGAAGTAGTTAAATTTACCCTGATCTTCAAATTCAAAAAGTTTTCACCCCCCACTCTTAATGAATCATTTTTCCTTCTGGGGCATCAGTGAGCGTTTGAACTTTCCATAATAGTTATGAATATGAGTCTCTCAGTTGTCCTCAGTGTGAAAAGATGATAAATCATATAATCATTGTTGAAAAGGGTTCAAATAACCAAAAATGCTAAAAAAACCAAAGAATCTGTGGGACCTGAAGGATTTTTCTGAAGAACAGCAGGCAGTTTAACTGCTCAGGACAAACAAGAACAACTGTCGCAAAACAAAACAAAACAAAACAAAACAAACCAAACAAACAAACAAAAAAACAGCTTAAGTAAGAACACAGTATTAAGAATCACAAGGATGTAAACTTTTGAACAGGGTCATTTTTATAAATACTTATATATTATTGTACTATTTATTTTCACGTAGCATCAATATGTAATGGTACATTTTTAGGTTAGGTAAATTTTAGAAGTTCTATCATTAATTATGGAACAGTGGTTTAGTACAGATTGTACAGTTTTTGCACTAAAGAGAAGAGAAGAAAAGTTAAAGTCGCTATTTTTGCTTTCTTTGCACACAAAAAGTTTTCTTGTAGCTTCTTAAAATTTAACCACTGATGTCACATGGACCATTTTAAAGATGTCCTTGCTACCTTTCTGTTGTCTTGCTCTCCATTTTGTGATTTCACCAAAACATCTTAATTTGTGCTCAAAGACCAACAAAGGTCTTCCGGGTTTGGAACGAAATGAGGGTGAGTAATTAATGACAAAATTTTCATTTTTGTGGGAAATATCCATTTAAGATATTTTGCTTTTGCAAGAATGGAACATTCTAGAAGTTTCCTGGAACAATCCATTGTGGGACTAGTCATAAAAGACAAAAATCATCCAACATACATTTCTAAAGGTTTGAACTTGTGGTAAATGTTTATGTTAAACTGTCGTTAGCTAAATATTATGCATGTACCATGTAATTTTTATGCACGAGTAATAAAGTACTAGATTGTATAAGCCAACAGATTTTTTTCTAAAGCTTAAACGGCTGTAAGGCATTGTACATAATATTTTTATAGCTTACTATTTATTAATTAATTGTGTTGTGAATAAAAGTGAATATTTTTACTATTGATATGATATTTTACTGTGAAAAATAAAATAATTGCTACTATTATTATAAGAAAAAATTGCAAGGTCATGGGGAAGCAGATGGTAAGACAGCTGTAAGGTGACAAGAAAAGAAGGCTGAATGATTTCAAAGAATAAAAAATATATATACTTGAGTAAAAAAAATTAGGGCAAGAAAATGTTTTTAATCTATTCACTAGGCTAGGCAGTTTGCATTTGGTTAGTGAGGAGCTTAAAACAATCAATAGTAATCAATTTAGGTTAGAAATTGTAATCAGAAAGGGATGTCCACCTGTCTGCTGATTCCATCTTGAACTTGCCAAGCATAGGTACTATAGGTACTGAGACTATCCGCATTAGTTTTGACGTAGGAGAGGACAGGACAGTCACAAAGCCAATGACAGAATGTTGACTCCTCCACCCTACTTTGAGATCACAGGTCTACCCAATCAAGAACTGAAGCAGATACTGATTTGCCCAGCCAGAGGAAAAATAACAGATTCAAAGCCAATCACGAAGACCCCCTCAGAAATGCACTGATTGGTTGAAGCGAGTCTATAAAGGGTTGAAAACAGTGTACATACCTTGCCTTATGAAAAGGCCACTGGGGTTTCAGAACATCAGACTAGAACAAAGTTTAGACAAAAATAGCTATAACATTACAGAACGAGGATCAGATTTTCATAAGACAGGACAACATACCCAACACTCACACGATAATTTAATTTATTTTCAATATTTCAAGTTTAAGGCAAATCTCTGCACAGCACAATAACCCCAAAAACAGCCTCGGGAGACAAAGCAAGACAGGAAAAAAAGAGCTTGAGAGAAAGACAGGCCTTTCACATCAAGAGAGAGTTTGTTGTTGTCAGCCCAGCAGGCATTTTTCCTGTGCTGAAGCAGCCATCTGCTCAACGTCAAAGCTAAACAGCACAAAGCACCTTCAGCGCCAGTCACCAGCCAGCACCACAACCTCACACCAGCTCACCAACACACCAGCAGCAGCAGCACCAAACAGCCCAAATACATCATACAAGTGTTGCACTCTGCCAAAGTGATGTTAACTGGCTGTGCGGGGGCCTGAAGTAACAGCAGGGAATCAGATTAACCTGCTTAGAGGTCTTATTGCATTAAAATTGTGAGGAGCTCACCTCCTCTTGTCCGATAGGCTGCCTCCGGGACTTCTGGGGAGGGTTTCGATTTCCATGGAGCCTGGTGCAGAGGGCGGGCTGCTGACCACAGGCATACCGGACCAGGGAGGCCGTGTTTGGGTGGGCTGAGGAAAAAAGTGTGTGGGATGCACTTAGATACTGCAAAAACTCAAAGCAATACAAATGAGTGACCGCATGATCAAAGAGATGAAGTTGATTTCAGACTTAGAAATATGCAGTATTTACTACCAAAAAACCTTGCTGACTTATTCATAGTGATAAACAAATGGGTGATGAAATGCATGTCTCAAGTTTCTTTTTAACAAATCAAATGACTGATTACCTTTATTTATATTATTAAAATTGTGATGTGAAAATGTTTGAAAAATCTGGGGTCTGTAAAAATTGTAATATTAGTGACATTTAAAAAAAAAAACTTGTCTATTTTAATACATTTTAAAATATTATTCATTCCTGCGTTGACACAGCTGAAGTTTCAGCAGCCATTTTCAGTTCATATGATTCTTCAGAAATCATTTATATATGCTTTGGTGCTCAAGAAACATTTCTTATTACCGGTATTATCATTAGCTGTAACATGTAATTTTGCATTACTGTAAGAATTTGGGAGAAAAACAATGTCACAATTCAACAAAAGGGTAATAAATAAATATTTTACTCATATGCAATCATTTTGGCTTTAAGTGAAATATGACTGGACATTTCTTCATAAAAGTAAATCTTTTTTTTTTCAAATTTGTGTAACAGAATGAAGGTACTACCTTTGTTTCTAAGCTTGGGCTCACTCCATTATTGTGGTTACTGTGGAAAGAGCAGAGAAAATGAAAGTGATATTAAAACTAATTTCAGGGTTTATGAGCTACCGTTGACTGACTTCAGTAGGCAGCACAATGATGGTCTTTTTATAAAGGTGCCCAGAAAATCTGGTCATGTCAAACCAACAGGATCAGGGTGAGCCAAGACATTCCTGATGTTGTTTTCAGCATGTGACCAGATCTTTTAAAATACAATCATACTTGTGAAGCATTATTGTATTAGTCACAGCATGAGTCTTGAAAATTCCCCATAAATCAGCACTACAAAAGTGCCTGCACATGATTCTATTCACATTTGCACCTTTAACACCAGCTGAATCATCGTCTAAGTAGGGGTGCTTATAAGACTAAAGTGGAAAACTCAGTCTGACAGCATGCGCTTAAGCTGACAGACTAGTGATGCATTTTGCCCCTGGAATAAGAATGAAATAAAACAACAGTAGTAGTAATACTTACTATTTTATATTTCATTCAAATTACGCTTTTAAAAAATGATTGTTTGACAGCATGTCCATAAAGCGAAATGACTTTAGGACGCTTTTACATGTCAGTGTAAAACAATAATTCAGAAAAACACCTCTCCAGTACAATACTGATTGCCTTATTGGCCATTTTGGTATAAAATAAAAACAATCTAAAAAGGCTCTGGGCATTAATTCATTCATCATTTATAAACTTTCACTATACACACTACGCTATATAATAATTAGTATACACTAAAATAGTAACACAGCTGAGTCCATAGAAGCTCTGAACAGTGTGTTTGTGTACTTTCAAATGACACATACTTTATGAGTGATGTTGAAACTGGAAGTCACCTCATCACTATATGAGAGCCATAAGAATTCCATTGCACAATGCAGGAATGTAAAATACTTACTCTGAGGATTTGTTAGGACCTGCAGGGAAACAAAAAATAGAACATGTTATTATGTAAGATCACAAAGCTGAAGTCACAACAGAATTATGTGCATGGAACTGAAACAGTGTACACAATTTAAAAAAAAAAAATCTTAAAATGATATGATAAACCTGCAACTGTGATTTCTAAAGTCAGAATTACGGGATATAAACTTGCAACTGGGTGAAAAAGTTCTGACTTTTCCCCCCTCAGAATTGTGAGATATAAACTAGCAATTGCAAGTTATGTCCAATTCTTCAAAAAAAAAATTCTCAATTTATATTATAAAAGCACCATAATTTTGTTTGTATCATGCAAAATCTGAAGAAGAAAAAAAAAAAAGTCAGAATTATTATTTTTTATTCAGTCGTGGAAATGGGCTTCCATAGTAAATCAACAGCCAACTATTTGAAAAAGTGATTTTTAAAGGTGATGACTGGTTCACTGAAATTAATTGAACTATTAGTTGAGACCAAAATAATAAATAAATAATAATAAAAAAAAAACACTTACTGGTCTTAAATATGAGAATACCATTTTACTGACAATGTTGGCAGTATCACTACATTTCACCAGTTTAACCCTTTAACTGTCTGTCCCATTTTTAAACAGACGTGAAAATGCAGTATTCAAACTTTTTTTATATAATTCATATGATTTTGATGTACATTTTCCATGGTAATGCAATGTCTGATTTTAAAACGGTTTTCAAAGGATGAATTTCGAAAATTTAAGTTTTCAAATGATATATAATTTGTTATGATTTCTAAAGCATGATAGGGAAAAAGGCAACAAAGAAAGTAGAAAATATAATATAGAAATATCCATTTAGTAGTCTTAGTTTGTCATATATAGTCTGTCATGATTAGACTAGGATATATATGTAAAATGGTGAAGTAAACTTAGGTGTCCCACAGAGGGGACGGGTGACAATTAAGGCGTTAAATCCCCAACACAACATGATATTTTCCTCACCTCTGTTCAGCATGGTCCTTCTAGAGTAACGGCGACTTGGTCTTCTTTCAAAAGAGGCAGATCGTCTAGCTTTGTTGGCCTTAGTTGTCTGATATTCTGTCTTCCCACTTCCCAAAATAAAAGAAATTAACGTCAGTTACACAAATCTTGATAAATCCCTGCTGACTCGATAAGACTGCAGGCATTTACTTTTACAGGCTTGAAATAATGAAAGCCTAACGTTGTCTGAAAGAGAAAAGCCACTGTTCTTTAAAGGATAAGCCAGCATTAGCAAACAATTTAACAACAAAAAAAAAAATTACACAGGTGAATTCAAAGATAAGTGAATTCATTGACGTAAAAAACTGGTTAATTCTGGAGCGAGGGTAAGTGCTAAAATAGCAGGCAAACAAAAAGCCTGGCCAATAGGGAGCCAAACTGGACAGCGTCAAAGCTCCAGGCTGGCAGCTGGAGATAAGATACAATTCCATAGTAAAGACAACCAACACACACACACGCCTGAGCCAGACCACGCAACGATTTACAACCTAGCAGCAGTTATTGTTAGGAGGACCTATGAAAAACAGGAAGTCTTGTTTCAATCCAAGGAAAAAAAATTATCAACTGACATGAATAGAAAGGGTTTTTTTCTCAAATTAAAAGAGAACACACTGCAGATGCAAAAGTTGAGATGTAACATGTTTAAGAGCTTCAAATAAATTCAGTCCAACATATTAATATTACACAATTATTAAAGTGCCCCTATTATGCCATTTCGAATATTGCCTTTCGTGCAGTGTGTAATGTAGCTGTATGTGTGAATGCAAATGATCTGCAAAGTTGTAAAGCAGAAAGTAAGCATTAAATGAAATTACTGTCTCCCAAAAAAACCAAAGAATTGCCTCTGGAACAGCCTCAACGAGTCATTAGTAATCCGAATCCCACTTATGTGAAGGCAACACATCAAGGGGTAACATTTGCATAATGCCCACCTATGTTTTACGTTGGCCGGCTGCAAACAACTTGACCCACCCTCACACACATCATTTTACTGACAACTACTTCTCTAATCTTGGGTATTTCAATGCAGTATCACAAAATGCTTGCTCTTGAATGGCTCAGTACCCAGTTTGCTTGGACCGCTGGCTCCACTGAATCACAACATGTGAGTATGATAAATAACAGACGTTTATACTTTTTACGTCCAAAATATGGAACTATGAGATGCGCTATACATGGTAGACCACGGGACCATGGTAGACTGAACAATCTGACCATCAGAGCAGAGTAGTCTCATGGAAAGGAGGCTGAAAAGACTGAATCCAAAGAGAATTTAAAGAGACTGAATCTTTGTACTGCTTTGAATGAATCATTTAAAGGATTAGTTCACTTTCAGAACAAAAATTTACAGATAATGTACTCACCCCCTTGTCATCCAAGATGTTCATGTCTTTCTTTCTTCACTCGTAAAGAAATTGTGTTTTTTAAAGGGAAAAAAATCTCAGGAATTCTCTCCATATGATAGATATGAATGGTGCCCCAAAGTTTGAACTTCCAAAACGCAGTTTAAATCCAGCTTCAAAGGGCTCTAAAATGATCCCAGTCGAGGAAGAAGGGTCTTACCTAGTGAAACATCACTAGGTAACAACTATCTGTTATAGTCGAAACAAATTGACAATTTATATACTTTTTAACCTCAAATGCTCATCTTGTCTCGTCTCCGCGATGCGTAGTCTATGTGATCCGAGTCAATACAGTTAGGGTATGATGAAAAACTCCCCTCTCGTTTTCGTCTTCAACTTCAAAATCGCCCTACATCGCTGTTTTATCTTTTTTGTAAAGGGCATTTGATCTCTTTTGCATGTTCACTTTGTAAACACTGGGTTGGTACTCCTGCAGCGATGTAGGACGATTTTGAAGTTGGGGAATAAAACGACATCTAAACATTCAAACTGCATTTTGGAAGTTCAAAATCAGGGACACCATACAAAAAAAAAAAACAATTTCTTTATGACTGAAGAAAGAAAGACATGAACATCTGGGATGACAAGGGGGTGAACACATTATCTGTACATTTTTGCCCTGAAAGTAAACTAATCCTTTAAGAAACTTCAGAAAATTAGGTGATATTAAATGCATATTTTGAGAAAATGGGGAGACTCCCTAAACAATAATGGTAGCCTTAAAAACTGCATAATAGTGGGACTTTAAATCTGACATGACATATGCTAGGAAACATCAATATATGGCTGCTTTCAACAAAACCAAGTAACCTCAAATAGATTTAAAGGGATGGCTGGCCATGCAAAAGGTGCTCGTCTCCACAGTACTGCTCGTTGTGGGTCGGCATCAGGGCATTGCCATGCAACTGCGGTTAAGCTGGCTGAATGGTTTTAGTGTGTGCTAAGCCTCTGAGTCACTGTCCCAAGTCTGTAGGATTTTATCATTTGCCAGACACTCACGATGGGCAAACGACTAATGAACTCTAGAAAAACGTACCTGTATCTGAAACGTGAGCCCATGCGGATGAACCCAGAGCGAGCTGAACTTTTCTGGACCGGGCCACGTAAGCGGAAGAAGGCATGGTGCTCTACGGCGCACTTCCACAGATGCTTGCAAGCCTTAGGATGGTCCATCCGGAAGACAAACGTGTGCTCCTGCTCCTTCCCCTATGGCGGAGGTCAAAATGTAAGAGCAATGTACTTCTAATTTGTCCTCTGGTGTTACAAAAGGAATCACGAAAGCATAAACTAATTTAAAATCAAGAACGTGATGACAAATGTTGTTACTAAAAACAACATTTATTACTAAAAATACATTTATTTAAACATGTATTACTTTACAATAAGGTTCATTAGTTAACATTAGTTAACTACAGTACATTAGTTAACATGAACTAAGAATGAATAATACTTCTACAGCATTTATTAATCTCAATGTTAATTTCAGCATTAACCTATATATAATTCAAATTACAAGTTATTTGTTAACATTAGTTAATGCAGTGTGAATTAGCAAACAATGAACAACTGTATTTTTATTAACTAACATTAACACAAATTAATAAATAGTGTAACAAATGTGTCATTCATTGTTCGTTCATGTTAGTTAATACATTAATGTTACCAAAAGACACCTTATTGTAAAGTGCTACAAAAAAAGTTACTACAAAAAGGGGCAAGAAGCACTATTTTAATTGCTTATGTAGAGTATTGCAAAACAGTGCTTGATGATTTTCCATTTAGGTTAGGATGTTGTCTTTAAAACAGATCATTAGGTAACAGAGCAAGAGTGTTATTTGTCTCTGCTACCAGTCAAAGCCTGTGGAATGGAAGCTAAGACAGATACCAGATACCTCCAGTTGCACAATCTAATTTCTATGTACCCTGTTTGAGCAAATTAAATTCTGTCTGGGGCTTTTATCAGTTGTACCACTGAGGCACAACCTCATCAGTGACCTGTGGAGTCTGGGGGGCTCAATGTGCAGCAATTACTGATATACAACTCAAGAAGACCTTGTACAATCTCATATAGGACAGAAACAATAAAACATTTTACGACTGGTTACACTGGATGATTTAATGCTGAAATTAATTTCAACAGACTTCCAGATTTAACCGAAACCATACTGCGGTGCACCAAACCCAAGCCCCATCAAAATACACCACTGCTGGCTGTCTGACTCCATATGGCATGACTGACAGTGTTATTGTATATGTTCAGACTTAAGAGGCTGATGGGCAGTTCTGTCCGCACATTCACAGCTCCAGTGCTTTATAAAGTGTGAAGTGTTTCAGATGCCAGGCATGCCTGAAGGGAGACTGTCGTTTATTAACTCAAGCTGGAGAGATGCCAATAGTCTAAGCAAGAGCACGTACACACACATTTTCTTACACACAAACAAAGTGGCTTGTTCCTGGATGCACAAATACACATTCTTCACATCACATATAAAATGCAAAAGTGCATGCTACATTGCATTTGTCATAAACAGTCAGAAGTGGTCACAAGAGACACATTTAAGGTGCATGTTAACATCAGCTTTAAACCACACTTGAGTCATGAGTGTGCGTACGGTTTTTGATCATCCTCCACAAGCAGATGATGAGTGAACCTGTATGTGTGTGCGTGTCTGTGTAGGTGAGATGTCTCTTTACCTCTTCTGTCTCCTGCATTACCTGTTCATCATCCTCCACTACCACCAGGGTGAGTTTGCTTTTCTTAAAGTCCAGACGTGTGATTTTGGGCCTGTGCAGACAACCAGTTTGCTTTAGATAAAACAGCCATTGTCAGATTTACTGAAGTTGTGGTTTATGGTGAAGTGCAGATTTTTTAAGACCTGCACAAATTAAATACTGTATTCCCATTCAGAAAAAAACTAAAATAAATCATGCATCTCTTAATATTTACTTAAGTTTTGCAGAAAGTAAGATTTTTTGATTAAAACATCAAAAAAACACTAGAACAGTGTTATATATTTTGCTGACTTGGGTACTTACATTATGCCAAATGTTTTGCAAAAGATTTAAATCCAGAGAGATAAGCCATTTTAACTAGTGTAACAGACCGTCATTGTGTAGCCTGCATATGACTTCATACACCCTAGATTTTCCAGTTTTATTTTGTAGAAAACATGGAAACACTAAAGACGCTTTATCATGTTATGCATTTTATTATAACAAACCTTTCAACACACTCAAATGTATCTAGCATGATAAAACAGTGCTGCCTTTCCGCAAGACCGGAAGAAACAGAAGCAGTCGATTGTGGCATAATAAAAGCGTTCTTTCGTTTCAACGACTTCCACCCTGCTTCATACTACAGTGACCTTAATAAGTCTTTAATACATTAGCTCATCCATGGACCCCCTATGTCACTGTAGCGCCATTTTGGAAAGTATCCACTAGACGTAAACAACGTACGCTGTTCTGTATCAGCCACAACACAAGGATGCGCTGTTTTCGTTCAAATAATAGCGTAAATATACGTAGAAAACGTATCCGTGTGTTGTGGCTGATATAGAACAGCGTACGTTTTTTACGTCCAGTGGATACTTTCCAAAATGGCGCTACAGTGACATAGAGGAGGCGAATTGTTGACTAAAGTCGTCATTTTCGTTTTCTTTGCATACAAAAAGTATTCTCGTAGCTTCGTAAAATTATGGTTGAACCACTGTTGGCAGATGGACTATTTTGACAATGTATTTCATATGTTTCTGGGCCTTGACAGTGTAATGTACTTGGCAGTCAATGGGACAGTCAAAAAAGCTACCGGATTTCATCCAAAATACCTTAACTTGTGTTCCAAAGACGAACGAGGTTTACGGGTTTGGAACCACATGGGGGTAAGTGATTATTGACAAAATTTTTGGGTGGAGTAACCCTTTAATATGTAGTGAAAATTGTTTATGTACCCATATATCAATACGTATAAATTATGCTCACAAGGTCGTGTGATAAAAGATTTTGCTGATTAGGGCTACAACAAACAATTATTTTGATAATCGATCAATCTAACGATTATTAGACCGATTAATCGTCTAATCGTCAATTATTTTTAATCAGTAGACTTTGATTGATTATTCAGCTTTTGCAATTAGTAAAACTACTATGTTGATATCACTTAAGTATCTCTTTCTCTTGAATTGCATCCAGGAGGGCTGAATTACAGACTTGCGCTACAGCGCCACACTAGTTAAACCGCATTATTACAGTCTCTTACATTACGTCATATTAGATCAAACGACTACTTGACAACAAAAATATTTGTCGCAACCTTTTATAATCAACGTTGTCGATAATGTCGACCAATCGTTTCAGCCCTATTGCTGATACAATAATAATTAATTTATAGAAAGACAGATTACAGATTATTGTGGGGAAAATCTTTATACTTTTAAAAAACGTTTTTAGTCTTTCCTGCCTGTATTAGGCAAGCCCAGAAAGAACCCACAAGAGTTAATGTTGAAGGGAACCTTGGGTATTGGGTAAGACTTGTATGGCTTAATATAATGTAGATTGTGTCTCTTACTGAAATATGTAGTAGAAATCCCATAAAAGATTTACATTATTTAAAAAAAAAAAATCCACATTGTTTTACACATATTTTGGACTATGGGGGGTGCCATTATTTTAATGACATGAAATGGCTGCACTCGGTGAGCTACTGGCGCTAAATGTTGCTATTTTTACCGCAACACATCATGGAAAGTAAAATACTGTTACGATGCCACATTGTACTGCTTTTAGCTGTCATTTTCAGTTGAAGGGCAACAAGAGAAGCAGTGTAAGTCTTCACTGCTTTCCTAGTGATAAGAAGAGGAGAAAATAATGGGAAAATGGCTGTGAATGAAAAACCTCTCACGATCTGTGTCTTTGTTCTCTTTACTTTAGCCCTGATGCCTTTGAGGCTTTTAGTAGACCACTGCAAACGGCAGAGGGAAAAAAAACAAACAAACTAAAATGTCATCCTGACTTGATATCCAGTGGGGCAAACTGACTTCTTGCTTATATCCATTGCCACCTGTAAGCTCTTTCAGTAGCTGTGGCCATCATATATGTACTTTATTTTCTGAGTTGAGGTAGCGCCAGTAGCTCACTAAGTGCAAACCATTTAATGCCATTGAAATAATGGAGCTTATGCTTTACTACTTCCAGCTGCTCATTCAAATAAATGAGGAAGATCACGTCAAGCCATATCACAATTACTACTTTTTCCTTTAAAAAAAATAAATAAATAAATAAATGAAACCTCTTATACCATGTAAGATATTTAAGACTTTTTATGAAGCTGAATTTACTAACTGAAGGACCAACAAGAACCCAGTTTATGTTAAAAGCACTCTTTTTTTATTCATATTCTTTTTCTGAAAATGTAAACATTTTTTGATTTTTTCCACAGTTCCCTTTTTGTAGCTGCTATTGACACAGAAATGACATTTCAGCTATAAAGAGCTAGTGAGTGAGCACTTACCAGAAGAACAGGCCAATTTTAGTTTCCCCCTCAAACACGAGCACTCCGGTGGGGGTCAGACCTAGGCGGTATTCATTTCCGTCTCGTGCCTGGAGGAGTTGGTAACAAAGAACAGATAAGTTTCTAGATATATCCAGATTAAAGAAAGTCCCCTCAAGATTCAGATTTTAAACTCTTGCATGCTTCAAATGCATACCTTGACCATATGCATGTCCACCCCATACATCTCCAACCATTTGGCCTTATTCAGGTAGTTTATCTCAGCTTGTGCTGGCGTCTGGCCCCTGTGACATCAGCGAAATTTAAAGAAAATGAAACACCGAGCTGCTGCACATCTGCAGTAGATTACAGCTTGCCGAGGTTACACTGATGGGTCATAAATCACATACAAAGTGTTTAGGGTCAACAGTAGAGCTTTGGTTGAGTAGACAGGAGAGATCCAGGAAGAGTCAGAGGTGATGACCCAAACATTTACATTCATTCACCTGCTTTACATTTATATTTCCTCTCTAAGCACTTACTTAAAAGGAGTCATCATGTGTGGATACGAGGTACGTTTTTAAAGAATGAGCTCCCTTATTTATACCTGCACTCCTTCCATGTGTTGTAGATGGCTACTTCCATTTCCTCCGTCTGGTTTGGGGTGAAGCGGAATTCTGTCACCAGGTCAAGTCCGTGCTCGGCGGGGTCACAATCACCCAATTCAGCTGAAAGATAAAGGTTTTACAGATTAACGAAAAAGTAGCATACAGCTGAATTGTTTTGGTATAAAAATGACTGTTATCAGGACAGAATGCTCCATCATGGCCTGAACCAGTTTTTGCAGAAAGATATTGTAACAGTTTGTGCCTTTTGTCATAATGTTACAACTTAGTTCAAGTTGTTCCACAGCAGCTACAGCTGGTGAGAAGATTAAGAAAGAACAAGGACAAATAATTCTCTTCAACAGATAAAACATGCCAGGAAATGACCCTCAAAACTTGATTACAGGACTGTGTTTCCAAAATAGTATAAAAAAAAATTCTAACTGACAGTAGATGATCATAGCACAGTAGGAAGAGGGGGATTAGAAGCCCTTTAATTAAGACCCACACTAATGTCATTAATTTTTTTGGAGAATGAGAGACATCAAATCACTGTCCTCTCTCTTTTTCTGTGACCCAAAATTATGCAGATACTCTGCTAAAAACATCTACTTAGTTTTGATTATCATATCTATCATGTTGAAGTCATGTGTTCTGTACAATGGCAGTTTAAACTTCTGACACACTGTTTGCTAACCACACACGCACAGAAAGCGGCATTCACATGGCATTTGAGCACTAAACTAAAGTTCTCTTTCATCTCTTATTGCGCTTAAACTGTCAAATACACAAGTTTGTTAAAAAACACACAAGTTACAAAAACAGTCGGTTATGTCTGTGAATGTAAACAGCTGGGAAAGAAATTGCATTTTGACAATTATGACGATTAAGGGGCGGAAATATTATAATAAGATCCCCTGTCTACGTCACGGGGGGGGGGGCAATTTTCACTATATGCAGGGCTCTACACTTACTTTTCTTTTTAGGAGTACTTGTGCTACCAACTTAAATTTAGGAGCAGTGTCAAAAATTTACAAGCACCATTTAATCAACGATAAAAAAAAAAAGAAATTTAAATCTTTATAATGGCATTTTTTTTATTAAACGTGTCATCTTTTGTCAAAATTAAAATAATTGAGCTTTTTTTTAAATTTCTAATTAAAAATAAATAAATATGAACAAGTAGAAAAAGATTAAGTTACCAACCAAATGAAATCAGTATTAACAAAATTAATTTGTACTACAGAGGTGGTACAGAAGAACATAAAAGTGGAGGCATTTGTTTGAGGAGGCTCAGGAGGTGGCATGAGTGCAATCAAATCCATAAATTCATGTTGAGATTAATGTTTTGCATATAACATTTTGAATATAGAAATATTAAATGATTTAAATAACTGAAAAGATACTTTAAAAATTAAACTACTCTGCCAGTAGGTGGCGGCTGATTTAATTACTAAATCTCATTCATTTGATTTGTTCAAATGGATGATTCATTCAGAAATAACGCAAGTGACCGTTTATGAATGGAAAACTGAATCATTGACTCGATTGACTAGTTTCGTTTACAAATGCACTTTCATTCATAAACGAAACACTGTTGTGTTTGAATAGAGATGCGCAGCTGCTTTGGCACTTGTTTTGTATCATTTTTGATGACGAAAGAGAGTGAATCAGGCAATAGTATTATAGTCAGACAATGTAAGTCACTTAATATTAACTTTGTGTTTACTTAACTGTTGTATTAAATCAATCTCTCATTTATAAACTCCCTTAAAAATCATTAAAAGCTGTCACTCATCTTAGTTCATCGCAATCTCACAAAGTTCCATTATAATCAATGAAGCTCTCTACACTGCACAATCAATCTCTTATTTACACTCCCTCTACACTTTGTTTAAGCAAGGATTCGTCAGATATGTCTGTGATACATCACTCAGCGTGGCAAAAACACATTGAAACCGTCAAAGCTCCCCTCAACAACATACATACATCTTTGGTGAGTATAGGAAATATAAAAATAAATAAATAAGAACTTTTGAAAGGTACTGTAAATAATACATTTTTTGCATTGACTTGAAACTTACAGTTCTGTCACTTACCCTGTAATGCATAAGCAGCCAACTCCACTGCTGTGTCGAATGAGCATTCTAACCTGGATTACACAAGGTAAAAGTGCATTTAGACACCAGAAAGTCACCAGAAATTTAATATTTACAAAGTGCTTTCTATAAAGTGTTTTTTCAAAGCAATTCATTTCAGTAAGACATTTATTAGATTTTTTTTTTTTGGATAAAAAAAATGTTTAAGAACTAAATTGTGTCAATGTAGACAACCCATTGCTCAAAGATACATTTTATGTAAGCTAGCCTTTAAATAATAAACATTTTTAACATTCAAGATTCAAAATAACTTCACTTACTTGCCACTGAGAATATCCTGCTTTAACTGTAGTACAAACAAATATCTACCAGAGAAAAAGAAGATGAGAAGAGTCAGTAAAACAGTTGTGTGAATATTAGCAGATTGTTAATGGTATGAACATGATGAACCTTGTTAGCTCCTCGTGCAAGTTGTTGGGCTCTGAGGAGTAGAACTTTACTCTCATATGGAGGCAATATGGTGGTCCAACTGAAACAAGACAAAAGGCAAAGAACATAAGAGATATGGCTACCAAAGCAAAATGCCTTGGTGACCATAACTCCTAAATATCGCTAAAGATTGCAGAATAGAAATGGAATTTCTGAAGCAATGTCATGCAAGTGATGAAATATAGACAGTTTCCATTTCATGGTTTATTATTACCTGCCCTTCACAGACCTAGTAACGCATTAACCTTATGCAAACATTCTGAGAGCACTAAGGACGACAAACTAAAAATTTAGCTCTGTTCCACAGACTTGTGAGCTGCCTACCTAGATAACATAATGCAAGGCAGCCCACAAGGTTTGGAACAAAGCGTTTGAGAAAATTATCACTGTTAATTCTGAGGAATGTTTAAGTGTATTGTATCAGGCCTTATAGTTGCTCATATAATCAAACCTGTTCAAAACCTTACCAAGAAGTGAGTTCAGTATTTTACTTACTTTTGACTTGCTTTTTGATGCTTTTGGTGACATCAAGCCAGTGCTGTAAATGTAGAAAAATGAAATGCGTCATGTTTGGCGACATACGTTTGCTTCATATAAAATATCAACCTCACAGTAGTCCTTCTGATGTTTTTATTCAAGACATTACTACATAACATTTAACAACAGAAAGAGATAAAAATGGGAATTCATCATCAGCCACATTGACTGGTGAGCAAAAAAGTGTTTTCTATATCAAATGTGTTTTCATACATTTGTAAACACTAGAAAATTCTGCCCCGGCTATTGAGCTGGGCTGCTCTAACGGGGTGATGCACGAACAATGTGGAGGGAGGGAGGGTGGAGGCTCTCATGCTGATGGAAGAATAGAGTGTCTCAATCTCTCCCACACATTCCTCACACACTCTTCCCTCCCTCTGTCCGTTCTACACGTAAGACTCTGCCTGAGCTCTGTCTGCTACTCTTTGCAGACTGAATATACACTCTTAAAAGGTACATAGCTGTCATTACAGTTAGTTTATAAGAATATGTGCACTAAAGTTCTTTACAATTAGTTGAACAGAAGTTCTTAAAGGACGACAGCTAATACTTTTCAAAAGAAACCATCAGAAAAGTTAAAAGATGTGATTGAGAAAAAGCTCCTGATTTTTATTGACTGTGCAGTAACAATGTGTATATAATGCAAGCTGGGATGCACAACACTGCAAAGGCAACCGAAACCCATAAACAAAACAGCTGCCTTACTTTCTAAAACTTTACAATTTTTGTGTTCGCAGTGGTGTTCATCACAACATATTAAATGCTTTAATATTTAGACTCAGTAGTCTATTTATTTTACAACATTTTTACATTTTACTACAGCATGCCCTAGATATTGTTTGAAAGTGTTGGTCCTTTATTGTTCGGTCACACTTTACATTAGGGCTTCATTAGTTAACATTAGTTAATTAATTAGTTAAACTCCAAATAAAAAATTATTCTAAACATTCATTAATCTTAGGTAATTCCAATATAATAACAACAACGCCACATTAAAATCAAGTTATAAACTTTTTTTTTTTTAATGAACCCAAGCTAACATGAAACAAGAGTTAATAATAAGAGTTAAAAAGATTAATAACTTCTGTAGCAAATGTAGCTTTTGCTCATTCATAGTGTTAATGCACTAACTAGGGAGAACTAATGAGATGTTACTGTAAAGTGATACCTATTGGTCTTTTAGTGGGCACTTCCCATGTTTATTGTCATCTTATTTTGAATTGCTTGGCTGAAAATATAGCAATACGGTATGGCAATGAGAAAAGCATCTAAACAGTCAGGAATTCTGGGAGTTGTATTTGACTAAAACCACATCATGAAGACCACCCAGTCATGAGGAGTGAGTTCCCATCAGGTAGTGGGATCAGTTGAGAGCACGTTACAACTCTTTTTGACTAATTTCACTGCCTATCAGTCGCTGTCTGCATATATTTTATTAACCACCCACCTCTACCCACCTCCCATGCAAATCTACTCTGTGAAAAGCTATAGTACGTATTTGACCTAAATGAATAAAGAAAACTGAATATTTTTCAACAAGGCTTCCCTAATGCATATTATGACAGAAGCTTTCTAGTTTAATCTTCATGCAACCATCTACACTGGAGGTGAGCAAGTGTTGACTATTTGAACTTAACAGGCCCATCGATTAGATCAAATCAGCTGACATATTAAAGAACATCTTGCATCCACTATCTAGAAATCCTTTTGCTCTTACCGGGACTTGGGCCGAATCCATGAAGCGTAGCCCAAAGTAATCCTTCTCGACAACATCCAGGTGATACATGATCTGTTCAAACAGCTCTGCACCTTTGGCTTTTTTCTGAAGGGAGAGAACATGATTTAAATCATAACAGTCTGGTGCCTTGCATGCGCAGCTTTTAAACTGATAGTATGTACTATTACGCAAACTTCATTTTTGTTTATAACCAAGTACGTGTATTGGAACTGCACTGGCCTTTAATAGCACTGACACAGCAGGTCAGTGGATAAAGTCTTGGCCAAGCAGGCCAATCTAACTTTGACTAAAATGTAGTTTATTACTACTGTCCATTTCTCTGTTTTTTTTAATGTTCCATTTAAAAAAAAAAAAAACTTAAAATACCTAGTCTCATATTATTGTACAAAATCCCAACCTCCAAACTGCAGAAAAACCTCTTCTGTTATTCTGTCTGAATAAGGCTCAACAGCTCAACCACTTGACTTCAACTGTGTCTGATGTTTGAACTACAGTTCTGCATCCTCTCAAGCCAGTGAGTCAGAGTCTAGCTTCACAACGAAGAAACCCCCTGACCCATGACCACCAAAGACATAAACAAAAAGAGGAATAGTCAAACATTTCACAAGGTTGGACTTAAGCAAGTGATAAATGTTACTACTAGAGGTGGTTAACAAAGGGGGCATTTCATGGACTGTCAGATGTAAATCAAAGTGAGTTATAGGTTTCAATATCTTATTTTCAGAAGAACCAAAAAGAAAAACAAACAAACTGTGTTTTCTATAGCACTTTCTTTACTTTATCCAAATACACTGTTTAGTACCCAAAGTAGTAGTTTATGCACAGCTAGCTTCTCCATGTATGAAACAAAGAGCGCTGACACACAAGTGTCTCACCCAACTGCTGCACACAGAGTTGGGAAGGCTGGTTTAGCCGTAGCCCGGGCGAAGAGCACCGGATGCTCACGCAGGCCCCAGTGAGTTGGCATAGTGTACAAAGCATCCCAGCGAGCTGCAAGAATGCAGACAAAGAGTCCATTGTGTGCTTGAGTGAACCCCAGGCTCAGGACTCACATTGTTCAGCTGAGGTTTTCCAGGCTGCTAGGCCAACATACAGCCTTTGGAGGCGCAGTTACATTCCTCAGTGTGCTTCCAGCAAGCAGGACAGAAAAGTAACACTTGTTTTGATTGCTTGTTCTGAACCCACATCCATCACCCTCTCTCAGTAGGTATATGTTAATCTATTTTATTAGTTGCAAATAACAAGTCAGTGGGTTGTTTGCACAGGTAATCCTAAAAAAAAAACTAACCAAAAGCAGGGCTCTGAGGTCAGTAGTGATGGTGCTTGAAAGGTGTGTGTTTGAAGTTTGTTACCATGCAGAAATGTTTCAATTAAGTTTAGAAAATCATCCCCTTTAAAATACAGCCACTCAGAGCAAGGTTTTTTTTTTTTTATTAAAGGGATAGCTCACCCAAAAATGACAATTCTGTCATTAATTACTCACCCTCTGGTCGTTACAAACCTGTAAGACCTTTGTTCTCATCTTCAGAACACAAATTAAGATATCTGATAAAATCTGTCAAATTTCAAACCCTGTATAGACAGTAGGCATGGGCCGGTATGAGATTCTGACGGTATGATAACCTTACATAAAAAAAATATCATGGTTTCATGGTATCACGGTATTTAGATTACAACTCTAAAATATGTTATTTTTAAATGTCTGGGTAAAAAATAAATACATTTCTTCCACTGAACACAATTTATCTTATTTTTAAGAAACATATAGAACATTTTGGAGCAGTAAACATGTCAGGTTAATAATTAATTCTTCCTAATTAAATTAAGTGCAGTCACTTAAACCTAAACATGCAGCTCAGTAATCCAAAACATAATCAAAACCTAATTTCTGTAAATAAATGAATAAATAAATAAATAAATGCAGATGTTTTTGGTGACATGCTCACTTTCTACACATCTTTTAGTCCAAGTTTTGATGCAGGAATGTTCACCTTTCCTGGATTAAGTTTGGAGCAGTGATGTACGAGAATATGTGCACATACAGAGAGCGCGCGCGCGTACACACAAGCTCTGTCTCTTCTCCATTTAACGCAGAAACGTAATACTTTCGGGGCCGTTCACATGTCGCGTCATTTCAAATGTAGACGCGCGTTATGCACGTTTATAATGGAAACGAATCGGTCGCGATTTATTTATTCTTCTCAATAGGTCCGTCTCATTAGAGAGCGCAAGTCATGGCTGCTTAGCAACGGCAGACGCCATGGAAGCAAAAGCTACAGAACGCGAAGGAGAAGACGGCGTGCAAAGCGATTTCCACACGTGAACATGTTAGCCCCTTAGTCTGCTATTCCTTACTCTGTAAAGTAACACGAGGAAGGAAACTAGCTGACGTTAGCTAGTTAATTAGCCATGTTATCTGCCTCGGTAAGCAAGCCAAATAGTATTTATTTAAACACTGAAACAAACGGAGGGTGGGTCTCTGTCTAGATCGGGGCTGAAAGGGGGAAATGAAAATGACACAGATTTATATTTGATGCACGACCTGTAAGTATTTATTCAAAGATCGGCTCTAAAACGCCATCTGCAAAGAACATTGTGTACGGAACATGGTTAGTCAACGTTACCGTAAATAAATCCCATACAACAGACTCCGTCTTTTTTCGATGGGAGAAAAAACTTCAGGGATTCCCCTTTTTCGGCCATCCTACACACAGGAGACTCTCATTGACTGCTCGTACCAACTGGAGGGGAAGGGGTCGTGTGACTCTTTCACGCTATTTGCTGCACACAGCTGGGGGATTCCTGCACTTTCCGCCTTTGATGACAAGTAAACAAAAATGTGCATACCACAGGAACGGTATAACACAAAATTTTAGCGTTTTTAAACCGTGACTTTTCCAAACCGCGGTTTACCTTGAAACCGGTTATCGTCCCATGCCTAATAGACAGCAAGGGTCCTTTCACATTCAAGGTCCAGAAAGGTACCAAGAACATCAACAAAATAGTCCATGTGACATCAGTGGTTCAACAGTGATTTTATGAAGCTACAAGAATACTTTTTGTACACAAAAAAATAATGACTTTATTCAACAGTTCTCTCATCTGTGTCACCCTAGCGCCATATTGGAGAGTATCGCGATGCATGTGTGCTCTACTCTGAATGTAAATAACCCATGTGCATGGTGCTGTAGATGTATAACGTGTGTGCCATGCTTTGTTTAGGTTCAGAGGATAGAGCGTATGTATCATGGTACTCTACAATATGGTGCTAGGCTGATTTTGAGGAGACAAAATGTTGAAGAAAATTCTTCAACATTTTGAAGTTGTAGCTTCATAAATTTACGGTTGAACCACTGATGTCACATGGACTACTTTGTCGATGTTCTTGGTACCTTTCTGGACCTTGAATGTGGAAGGACCCTTGCTGTCTATGGAGGGTCAGAAACCTCTAGGATTTGATCAATAATATCTTCATTTGTGTTCTGGAGGTGAATGAAGGTCTTAGGGGTTTGGAACCACATGAGGGCGAGTAATTAATGACAGAATTTCCTTTTTTAGTTGAACTAACCCTTTAAAACAGCACACTGTCAGCATGCAAAAACTCTGAGAAGAAAATCTGAGCAGTTGCACATATAAGCTACGTTCACAAAGTCAGTTTTTAGGATTGACAACTGCATATATTTACAGAGTCTCAAAATGTCTAGTTCACACAGCAACTTGCATTAGCATCTTAAATACTGTCTGTATGAACGTGCAGTGGGAGTCAAGCCTGTATTCCTTACCAGTAACCACAGCAACAGTGACCAAAGTAATATCCAAGGTTGTAACGTCCATAAAACTAAAAGTCTTACTACTTTTTGACATGACAAGAGCTCAATCGAGTTGCTAGTTCATTTGTCAAATTTTCATTAACCGAAAGCAACTTTTATATTTTGGTGGAGCATCTCCAATGGAGAACACTGACTGGATGACAACCTTCAGATAGTCTCGCGTAGCCAGACTTTCTGATTGACAGCAGAAGGTCTAGAATTTTTGGCTGGTTTGAATGGCCAAGGCCTGCCCATTAGGCAATATGATCACGTTTCACTTTGTGCCACGTCATGTTTAGGGGTGTGAAAATGTCGCCACAATAACAGACCGTGCGTGAAACTCTCAAACATATTTTAAAGATTATATGCCTCGAACTTTAACTTTAACTTAACTTTTAACTTTATTTTTCACATTCTTTTAAAAAGTCCAGCATTTAGCTGATCCTAATAGGCGCTCGTCGTCACAGTTGTAAACACGACGACTTTCTTCTTTCGTGAGGGGGCTGAGCACACATTTTTGTTTCCAGGCGGAATGTTAAAGAACACGACACACGTTTCCCAGAAATCCAGTATAATCTAACCAATCTGATGACGACTTCGAAACTCCTGAAGTGTTTCCAGATAAATGTGCCATATGCATCTGACGTTTAGCCAACTTTCCGTGGGTGTGACGTCTGAGGCTGATACTAACCTTCAGATAACAAAGCTCATATACGCATCTCTAAATTACCAAAACCACACGCTGAAAAGCACAACACACGATAGGAGCATGTTTGCACATCAAAGTAGCTCTTCAGCACTAGTGACCCAGTCTGGTTCCAAAAATGCAGTTATAAGTCCTGAAAATGTATGGGTGTGAATTTGTTTGTAGAATGTAGCCGTCACTCCCACAAACTGCCATACTGTGTGTGAACGTAACTCAAATGCAGGACTGACAACCGTATTGTGTTGCTGTGTGAACATGGCCATATATTATTCTATTAAAGCACTGCTATTAAAATATTACAGCTTTTAAAAAGGCAAACTAGTTCACCAAAACAAACAGGTTGACCCAGCTCTAATGTGTGCTCCTCGTGATTTGTGATATTGGGCGGTCCCATTAATACTTGGCTTCACTCCTCAAAAGTGAGAGAACATTTATGTCAAGCCAGAAAATGAAGTGAACTTGAATCCTCCACCTCCACACTGGCCAGTGAAACAGCGATTCAGTATTTATGGGTATCCGGGGTGACTGTTTGAAAAGCTTTTCCTTGGAGATGCACCAGATGGTCATTGCATGTTTGTGCAGCTTGCAAACTGTAAAGATATTTATGTCTCTTTTCCAACAGCATAGTACTATACAATGAGTTTCTTGTCTCTCTGTCTAGAATGGTGCTGTGGTTGGACTTCTGTACCCTAATGCTTAAACTGTGTGAACTGGAGACTAGGAAAAACAGTCTTTCCTTAAAAACAATAACTATCATCATAAATTAAGGTCAGTTTTGCAGTGCTTTTTTTAAAAGGTATTTTAAAAGGCATTGTGTAGAATGAATATCCTGCTATAAACCACCATAAGAATGCAAGTAATGTGGGTTTGGAAAAGCATGAGGTTGAATAAATGTACAGCTTCTCTTTTAAGTTAGTGATGCAGACTGGCATCTGGTCATTTGATGTCTTTGGTGGGACTGTTTACTCTTGGTTATGCAGTTGGGAACTCATCCTCTAATTTAACAGTCACCACTAGTTCAGTTTATGTTTGTCATTCCCTTGTGTATGACAGATCAGAGGGAATCTTTAAAATGAAAACAACAACGAAACAATACTATCTCAAATAAGAACAAAGGGAAAAATAAAGGCAGATTAAGATCTTAGAGTAAACTACTATGGCATGTGAATTGGTCATTTCCTTGCCAAGCCTCAAACAGGCCATTAGTAATCTACAGTGACCAGCCCAGAGACCACACAGATCCTTATCAAATCAGGGGAACATAACCCAGCATCCTCAGTAAATAGCTAATATCTATTAGACTTAGACATTTCAAACTGCATGACTATGCCAGACAATTAAATAAAAATGTAACACACAGAAATCTATGGATGCAAGACCACAAGATAAATGCTTAATAAATATTTTAAGAAGATCAAATAATTTCAACTAAGTTCTGTGCAAGAACATCTTATTGCACTACTGATGTAGAAAAGTAGTTTGTGCAGGTTAATGGTCACTGTTCATTTAAAAATATTGGTAACTTGAACTTGACGCAATGCATTTAAAATGGCAACAGGTGCAATTCCAAGGAAACCTGATAAATTTGCTTTACACCTATTTTGCCGTAAGAGCGGGCATGGCCATTTGTACGTATTATGGGTCTGGCTTCCGGTCTCATCTGCATCCAGCTATTTTTAGCTGTACAAAACAGTTGATTTAGTGGCTTGATATTGCAAATTAGTGTGTTTTACCATATTATTTTAATGTATTATCTTAATTATGAACAAACTGGTTTGTAGTGCAAACAGTTTTACCGTTTACTGCACGTTGTTATTCTTTTCGTTATTTCCTAATAGTGGTTAATGAAAGGGAAGTCTCACTCATAGGTATACGTTGAAGAATAAGGTGGATACAGCACATAACAAAGAAAGCACATAATTGTGCATGTTAACAAACAAAATTAAAATAGAATAATATATCAGTCAGTGGAAATACTGAACTCTAGTTAGGAATGGAAAGGGAAAATGCAAGACACTCATGAGTTCAACATCATGCTCCATCATACATCAAACCTACTGTAACACATTCAACTGGAGGTCAAGGAAATTTCTGTCAGAGGCTCAACGACAGCGTAAACAGAGACATAAAGAAGCTGAGGGGATAAAGTCATTCACTGTCCACACAGTCCAATGACCACATGCTACAAGAGGGATGATGGTATTATGGCTAATCAGTAAACAGAATGACAAGCATCTGGGTCAGATCTCGGAGACCTGGGCTTGAGGGCACACCCTGAATCACCATAGAGTTTTACAAGTCAGAGTCAGATCTCAAGTAATAATGGAAATAACCATAACTTTTAAGTCCTGATTTTTACGTGCTATTTGAATACATTTTAAAATGTAATTTATTCTTGTGATCTAAGCTAAATTTTCAGCATCATTACTCCGTTCTTCAGCTGTTTTAAACATAACAATAATAATAATAATAATAATAATAATAATAATAATAAATGTTTCAAAGCAGCAAATCAGCATATTCTAATGATTTCTGAAGGATCATGTAAATGGAGTAATGATGCTAAAATTCCGCTTTGAAATTACAGGAATAAATTACATTTTAAAATATATTAAAATAGAAAACATTAGTTAGAAAATATTCCAAAATCTGACTGTGTTTGCTGCATTTTGGATCAAATAAGTGCAGGCTTGGTGAGCAGAAGAGACGAAATTCTAAAGCATTGACATTTTTACAGTTTATTAGATAAAATGCTGTCACTCAATATATCCCAATTATACGTTTTAGTGCTAAATGCTTTCCTCACACACACACACACGCTAGCATGACTATTTTGCAAAAAAAAAAAAAAAAAAAGATAAACGAAATGAAATGAAAAAAAAAAATGAAAACGGATAAACAATTAGTATGCTTCTTCAGTCCAGTAAATGTTCATCTAAAAACATACATTTAGTTCTTATGTTTACTTAATATAAAAAAAAAATAAATTGCTTGCTAAACTATCAATCTGAGTTCCGTAAACATTCAGTAGATTGTGTAAACGTTTTTGAGAATTTAGAGGCTTTACAAATTCATGTATCACATCTGATACACTGGCTTTATTGAGTTAAGATGCATCCAAAGGCAGGAAAAATGCCAAGCCTGAGCCTCATTTCACATGCAAAGACAGTGTTTAAATCAAGTCAAAGGCACAACAGTAAAAACATCATCGGGTTTTGGCACAAATACATTTTATGTGGGTGTTAGAACTCATGAGTCAAAGTAAAAGAGCTTCTTTGAAGGAATTCCTAATCTTGTCAGTTCAAGTCAAGGTGATTAAAATACAAAGCTGAAATTAAAGACTTCTCATATTTGTCAAGTTTGAAGTCCCAAGCACATCTCCAGTCACCACCAGAGATGTCTAGTTTCACTGTATGTTTCACCCAGGATTATGTAATAAGAAAACAGCTTCAAACGGCAATGAACAATAGAGAGCTTTCTCTCTGTCATACTGGAGTATCAACGTGACTCAGTAGGCAAGTTTCTGTCAGAGCACAAGCTGAGAACAGATGTCTAGTATTCAACCTTGGACTTCAGTAAAGGACACCTTTTAATTTGTGCAATGCAATGCAACCAAAACTAATTGAAGAACACTGAAACTGATCAAAAAGGTCAGTAAAAACATAGGCAACCAAACACATGTACATTTGAATGTATTAGTCAACTCACCGGCAAATCCACACTGACATCTGTGCCATCTAACAAAGACACTCGGCAGGTGATGATGGACTTGGCATCTCCAGCAGCAGGGATATGTGTTGTGGCTCGCTGGGCTTCCCGAAGTCGGGCTTTCTCGGCATGTTTGCGGATGGACCGCCGGCCCAGAGTCCGGCGAAGGAAGCTCAGCATGTTCAGGAAGATTTGTTAGCCCAGTCTAGAAGAAAGACCATCTTAGTTACAAATTACAACTTACTTCTCAACCAGTGTAACTTATAGATGGCACCTTATTTTCTAACTCAACTCAAAGATTTTGTACAGTATGTACAGTAACTTATTTTAACTGCAGCATCTATAATAAGACCACACTAAAAATGAAAAATCACCACGGTTAAGTCAATACAACTACAATTTCCATAAAACAAACGGCGGTATTTATGCAAAATAACGGTGTAAGGTATTTATAAACTTTAAATACAATCGCAAGCAAGCAGAATAGTTGTTCCCTTCACTCACTATAGTAAATATGTACACTGTGGTAAATATTCACAGACAGTGGTCCGTTCTTTCCTGTTATTACAAGCTATTAATGTCTTTGTCTTCAGATTACAGCCGCAAGTTACTAACAACACCTTTAAAAAGCAAGTTTAAAGAGTTTAAAATATCGGCTGATAAAACGTCAAACGTTTAACGCTGCTGTCAGGCGTGCACGCGCAATATCCAAACTGTTTCATGTTTCGAGTAAAATTGTAGCGAGTGGTTAACGATCACGCGCTTAGGACTGAACTCCACTGACACCTGTTTGCTCAAAAAAAAAAAATAAATAAATAAATAAAAGCGCAAGCGCATAGTTTACATTTAACGGCGGAACGACCTAAATGTTGAATTTTTTAAACACAAACGGTTAAAAATTACAATACGTCTATAATGATTAATCTAATACGGGTCAGATATAATGTCGAGTCCACCTCCGCGATGACCGCACTCGAGGCGCGAATCCACTTGTTGATCCTCAGAAAGAGCGCAGACAAAAGCGGTACTTACTGCAGATTGATTGCAATTTCGCCAGTGAAATAGTCCTCTAGCATCGGCCTTTATCAATAAACGACTTTGTGTTTTGAAATATCCATCTTCTACTCCGCAGTGTGGCCCAGCCACCTTATGTTTTTGGAGGTAAGTGTAACTAATATTCTCCTCTGTCCGAAAGATTGTGGGGTGGCCGTTTTCCCTCAGGAAATGACGTCACGTAAATCCCTAAAAGTGGATTTACATTTAAAGGGCCGGTGTGGTGTAAAATCTTTTAAAACTCAGCTACGTTATTGAACTTACATTTTATTATCCTTTAAAAAACTGCAATCAGCTAATGTGTGACATGCCACAAAGGTGTAAATCACTTACTGGATAAACCTATAGAGTAAAGCAATACATCCTAAAGAATCTAGTTTAACTTCTCAGTCTAGTCAAACTACAACAAAAACAGTAAAATTGTTAAATATTTTTACAATTTAAAGTAACTGTTTTCTATTTGAATACATTTTAAAATGTAATTTATTTGTGTGATCCAAGCTTCAAAGTTTAGCATCATTACTCCAGTCACATCCCTTCAGAAATCCATCTAATATTCTGATTTGCTGCTAAAAAAAACAGTTATTATTATTATGAAAGCAGTCGAGTAGAATTTTTTTCAGGTTTCTTTCATGAATAGAAAGTTGAGAAGAACAGCATTAATCTAAAATAGAAATCTTTTGTAACATTATAAGATGTCTTTATCATCACCTTTGATCAATTTAAAGCATCCTTGCTATATATATTTTAACTGTTTTAAATATTGATAATAATAATAAAAAAAAAAATATTGAACAGCAAATTTGTGAAGGATCATGTGACACTTAAGACTGGAGTAATGATACTAAAAATGTGATCACAGGAATAAATGACATTTTAAAGCATATTCAAATAGAAAGCAGAAGACAAGCCAAGAAACACAAAAAAATCTTGCTGTGCAAAAATTTTTGACTGAGAAAGTTTCTAGCATTGGTAGTAAGGCCTTGATTAGCTGGTTCATGCATGTTGAACTAGGTTTGGAGCTAAACTCTGCAGGACCCAGGCCCTCCAGGACAGAGGCCCCTGAGCTAGGACATGACTAACACAGCCCTCAAAACAGCCAGGTGCTTACAGGTGCTCTGTATTTAATTTATTTTTTCCAACAGCACCACCCACTGGTTTACCGAGGGCTTGAAACTGCTGCAGATCAGAAACTATCCTCTCTGCCAAAAAAAGGAATTAAAATGTACAATGTTAAAAAAAAAAAAAAAATGTATTTCATAACCAAGAATGAACCAGATCACACAACTGACTTTATTTAAAGATTTTCTTTTTAATATACAACATTGTATGTACACTTTATAATATTTTCATAAAAATGGACAAGTGGCACAACTTGACCTTCCTGTTATTTGCAGCAAATAAAACATTAACACCAGTCTACAATTGTACAGCTTTGTTGAAAAAGTGCTGTCCCACAAGGCAGGAGGCGTGTCGTTTCTCCCAAATTCCATGCCATATTCCTGTTTTAAATGTCAAATGGTAAAACCTGTATCCTGTCGAGCATAGAATGGAATTATTTGGTCCTAACACCAAGATTCTCCAGCAATTATGACCACAAAGAAACGTCATATGATTGACTGTAAAAGTAGATAGTACCTTGACAAAGCGTACAGGCATGGACTCAACTCGCCATTCAACTAAAGATGACCTGTGAAACTGGGCTGTGGGTCACAAATTTAATTTGAGTTTAACAATGTTAATTTGATGACTTTTAAACAAAGACTGTTCATAAAACTAGGGCTCAATTAAATAAACTAAATAAAATCAAACAGCCTGAACTAGACACCAGCTCTAATGCGCTGAACCAGGCCTAGACCAAACCTAAACAGGTGATTTGGGCTCTCACATTCACACGAACAGTACTATAAAACACACTTCCACATACAAACATTAGAAACGTACAGTAATAACACAACAACACATACCGGACATGCTAATGTTAGCGGGATATTCGGCATGTGCAGTCTGCTATGAGAAATAAACAAACTCCCCCAGCATGGTACTGCATTTGACACATTGTTGTGTGTAACATTCAGATTTAACAACACAAAAAGCAGTTCTTAATTGCAACACTGATGTAGTTGTAACATCACCTACAGGGAAAACTTAACTTGCCAACTGAATATCTGATTTTAAATGGCAACTGGTTTATTTTTCAAGGAATGTTTGCAGTAATTTCAGTAATTCAAAATTACATTTTAGTTTTTTCCTCACACAAAGCTATTGTTTGGCATCAGAAGATTTGGAATATAGCAAATATGATTCATTTTATGCAATTTTTATCTTGTAGGCTTTCACTGTATGGA
Organism: Cirrhinus molitorella; assembly: GCA_033026305.1. Lineage (NCBI taxonomy): Eukaryota > Metazoa > Chordata > Actinopteri > Cypriniformes > Cyprinidae > Cirrhinus > Cirrhinus molitorella. The sequence goes on along the minus strand of CM065122.1, from coordinate 20,040,686 downwards.
AATGAGCAGCATGAACATGTTTCAAAACTGACGAGAGAAGATCATATGGGTTTGGAAAGAGGGTGAGTAAATAATCACAACATTCTGCTTGACCGAACTGATGTTTTGCATCACAACTATGATGCAAAGTGCTTTAGAGTCCTTGTTGACAGCTTTTTAGTTTGACAGCAAAATAAATAAAATGATTTTCACTCTGCGCCACAAAGAGAAAACAAAGCAAACAGAAAAAAGAAATCATTGTAACAAAAACTTTTTACGTTTTGTAAGTAGTTACTTATGTTGAATGAGCCGGGCACAATATTGAAACATATTGAAATAAATATATCTAATAAAAAATACAAATGTTCATCTGCAGCACAGGCCTGGATGTGAATTAGTTTTGTGGGTGTTGTTTGTTTCCAAATAATAGGTGACCACATATAAAAACATTCTCATTCATTCACGGGCCTGCCCTTACACACATATGGCACCAGCAATCTCCATTATATTCATTATTAACATATATATTTGTTAAAACCCTAAACACTCAAAGTCCAAACAAGTACCTAATTCACCTTTGTTAGATTTTTTTGTCACTTCTCTCTCTCCTCATTGAAGCCTGGCGTATAGTCTCTTTGCCAGCATAAAGTGCAGCAGTGCTTGGTTTATGTCCTGTGTTCCTGGCTCGAGATACTTCTCCATCACTCTGTCACGGAGCTGTAATATCATCATGTGGAGAAGATCCTGTCAGTGAATTTCAGCATCATTTTCGGGAAAGCTGGCATTTGCATTAGCTGGATTCGTACAGCGTGGACTTGAGCGGTTTCACCAGGCCCTCCTGGTAAACCTTCAGTATGGCCTCACACACAAACTTGAACTGGCTCTGAGAAGACAGAGAAACAGAGGGGAAGTCATGGTGAATGGAAGACGTGTCAGTCTATCACGCAAGGGCAGCCAGCTGGGATGAGAGCATAATTCATGGACTGTGTCTGTGCGTGAGTGAGTGAGAGAATGCATATAGCACCACCATGGAACAAACCAAAACATTTTTGCATGTTAAACGGATAGTTCACCTAAAAATGAAACTTCTGTCATTAATTATTCACCTCATATCGTTCCAAACAAATTAAGATATTTTTTGATGAAATCTGAGAGCTTTCAGATCCTGCACATACAGCAACACAAATGACACATTCAAGGGTCAGAAAGGTAGTAAGAACATTGTTAAAATGTGACATCAGTGGTTCAAGTGTAATTTTATGAAGCTACAAGAATACTTTTTGTAAACAAAGAAAACAAAAATAACGACTTTAGGGTGCTGCTGACACAGGAGCTGGCATTCTGACATAGAACGCAGATGCCCTGTGCTTTGTTTGCAGGCAGAGGAATGCACGCGTATGCTTTGTAGTGTGGAAGAGAAGTGAATAAAGTCAATTATTTTTGTTTTCTTTGCACAAAAAAAGTCTTCTTGTAGCTTTATAAGAAGGTGAACCACTGATGTCACATGGACTATTTTATCTATGTCCTTACTACACTTCTGGGCCTTGAACGTGTCAGTTGTGTTGCTGTCTACGTAGGATCAAAAAAAGAAATAAAGTTCTCAGATTTTATCAAAAATTTCTTAATTTGTGTTTAAAAGATGAACAATCATCTTATGGGTTTGGAACAACATGAGGGTGTGTAATTAATTTTCATTTTGGGGTGAACTACCCCTTTAAATGCAAAAACAATTTACTGGCCCCAAACATTTAAATAATAGTGGATGACCAATAGAAAAAGTAATGCCTTAGTAACACCACTAATGAAAACGAACAGCGTGGGCATGTAGTGCACAAGTGTTTTCATTGAGCATCAGCCCTTTCTTCTTCCCGCTGTCTAATTAGTCTGGTCTCATGGTCAGCAGCCTCTGGGCAGAAAGGCTTTATTAAAGTACAGCAGATCATGTTGAAATCATAGCTGCATCATTGTCTTAACATCTGGGAGTCCCAGCCTAAACAAGAAGACCCCCTGCTATAGTAACTCTTCTGTATGTGACCCTGGACCACAAAACCAGTCACAAGGGTCATTTTTTTTTTACATTTGAGATTTATACATAATCTGAAAGCTGAATAAATACGTTTCCATTGATGTATGGTTTTTGTTAGGACAGGACTATTTTGGCTAAAATATAACTATTTGAAAATCGAAAAATACTGAGAAAATTGTCTTTAAAGTTGTCTAAATTAAACTCTTAGCAAAGCATATTACTAATCAAAAATATTTACGGTAGGAAATTTTCAAAATATCTTCATGGAACATGATCTTTAATTAATATCCTAATGATTTTTGGCATAAATAAAAAAATTGGTCATTTTGACCCATACAATGTATTGTTGTCTATTGCTACAAATATACCTGTGCTACTTAAGACTAGTTTTGTGGTCCAGGGTCATATATATGTGGAAACATTACAGCCTTGCATTTTAAAAATGTCACAAATAATTTTTTTGTTGTTTATTTAATATGTCATCCTTAGCTGTGTGGTATTCTACCTCTTCCCAGGCCGAAAGTCAATAAGAAGCCCCCATGGACAGCTGATGGAGACAGTGACAGGAATAAGAAGGTGGGTGGGACTTACAGGAGTCTGAATCATCATGGCCCTCTGATCCCGCATGGTTCTCACAATTTCTAATGGATACACCGGTTGGCCGCACTCCATCAGACACATTGCCGTCTCCATGGTGATGAGAACTCCTGTCCGGCCAATCCCAGCGCTGAGATATGGAAGAGGGAGAGGGGAGGGATAAAAAGGGGAAATGGTAAGCCAAGACTTGATTACACAGTAATTCACTTTGGATAACAACATTTAGAAACTACTAAATGATATAGATATATGAATTACCTGCAGTGGACCACAACGGGCTCATCCTTCCCAGCTCGTTTACTCCGGACCAGAGTCACGAAATCCAGGAAGTCTGTTGAGTCATCTGGTACACCGTGATCAGGCCACGCCAGGTACTGGATTTGGGTTAATTCCCTGCTTTCCCCGCTCTAACAGCACGAATATCAAAGCAACAAACAGAATGACAGCGTTATAATGGAATCATGACAAATGAAACAAGATCCTGGAGTTCAAAATTAACATTTTCCAAGTGCCTAATGCAAGCAACCCATTAAAGGGATAGTTCACCCCAAAAAATGAAAATTCTGTCAATAATTACTTACCCTCATGTCATTCCAAAACATAAATTAAGATATTACTGATGAAATCTGAGAGCTGAAATCTGTCTCCACCACACGCTCAGGAGACTGATGTCACATGGACTATTTTATCGATGTCCTTAATACCTTTCTGGGACGTTTCATTTGCATTGCTGTCTATGCAGGGTTAGAACGCTCTCGGATTTCATCAAAAATGTCTTCATTTGTGTTCCAAAGATAATAAAGGAGATGTTGATGTCTAAACGTTTTTTTTTTTTTGGCCAAACAATAAAAGTCAACAGGTAGCAAAACAGTTTGGTTACCAAATTTCTTCAGAATATCTTATTTTGTGTTCCACAGAATAAAGTCAGAATGCAGTTTCAGAATGACATAAATACACATTTATATTTTTGGGTTAACTATCCCTTTAAGCGAGTAAATCAAACATCAATTGGTAACTTTTTCAGGAACTGCACCATTACGTGATTTAGGTCAAATTATGCAATCTGTAGTACAGCTCACCTCATTGTGACTAAGAGTCATATCCCTAACCAAGAAAGCGGAGTTGCCTTCTTCAGTCTGACAGGAAACCTGAAAGCCGCCATATGTAGCGCTACCTGAGGGGTTCGGCCAGTACTGATGGCACTTCACCTGTGGTAGAAAGGGATCAAATGACGTAAGCTCAAGATGATTTAAGAAAAGGCTGATTCCAATTAACAATTCCTTTGTTAAAATAAAACCATTACAGTTACAGTATCAAAGATCAAGAGATATACATACACGTCCTCGCTCGACCTGAGTAGTAAGCATGACTACCAAAGAGGAGCCCTGCTCCCACGTCATCTGCCAGAAGTCTGGGCATGTATTGGGCAGCGGCCCCTGGCAGGCAATATAGCGGTTTATGAGACTGGAGGCAGGGATTTCCATCTGCAAACATGACAAAACAACATTGTGTGGGGCTATTAACCACAGTCCATCATTCCATGGGTGTTTCAGTCCAGAACACTCATTTGGGTTGGGTGGAGACAATAAAATAAATATGAGTCACTTACATTGATGTAATTTGCATTGATGTAGTCATCTGTGCCTTTCAAGATGACTCTAGTTGCATCATCTGACAAGAAAACAACAAAAATTGATTCATGTTTTATCAGTTCCACTGGTAATCAATAAAAAGGAATGGCATGCGGTGATACTCACAAGGTGAGATGTCTCTGTAGCGGTTTTTGGAAATATTCTGAGGTAATTTGGCACATGACATTGTCATTCCAGGCCTTTTCCGATACAGTTGCTTTAAAATAAAAGGAAGTCAGTCAGTCTACAAAAATCCCAATGAATAAAAACTCATTAACAGACACATTTAAAGTATGACCTTCAGAATTCAAACCTTCATTTCCTCTTTCTGTAACATTTATGAAACATGCACTGCTGGAGTAACTACAGAGATCTGGTAGGATTGTGTGCGTGTTTAAAAATGTGAGACATAAGACAAAATGTAAAACACATTTTTCTTTCAACTTAAGCACTTGCGGTTTGGAACAGTCCAACACATCTCTCTATAGAAAATGTGCTCTGTGTAAAATGGCTCTTCACTCCTCAAATTCAAGGATTGCAGTAATGGATCATTTCAAGGACATTCCACCCGGTGCTTTTCTCGTAAATATATGCATTATATGCAAATACATCATATATTCATACATTCTATATTTTATTTGACTGTAAATCTGTCCAAAACTGGATACTTCATGACAGGAAAGCATTTTCAACACATAAATAATACATGTAGAACTAGTATCTTAAATCCTGCTGGGGTTTAGTGACAGGTGTTATATATGTCTCCTTGAGTCATATATAGCACATTTTGATCGAAATATTCACATACACAAGCCCTACACACACTAACAGGAAGATATTAGTGCTGCCTGATGAAAGACAGGAAGTAATAGGAAGTTCTTTTGATATGACCACATCCTGAATAACCCTGATTGCTGTGGATTTCAGAGCATGCTGCAAATGAGCAATTTAGATAAACAATTGCATATGAACCTGAACCACTCTTTTGCCTAGGAGAACAAAAGATAAATTATGATGGTGCTCACTATTTGTAATCATTTATGGAGTAAAAACCCACACATTGCCCCAATAGAAAGTGTATTTACACTATCTGAATCGTTCCATGTCCCCTATATAGTGCACTACGTGCCAGTCACCATATAGACAATACTAACTCTAGAATAAGTGAGTGATTTCAGCCGCAGCTTCAGCATCTATTTTAAGTTTTCATTGTTTTTCATCGAACACAAGCTTATAGATAACATTAAGGCTAACACATCCATGCTAAAAGCCATAAAACTTATAGAGACTTTAAATTTGTTTCAGAATCAGTTTGTTAACTCACATCAAACTGGGTCAGTACTGTAGCACTGTTAAGACCCTCCTTTAACTGCAGCATTGAGTCCCTCCAGGCGTCCTGGTCCAGCTGCGATGGGTCTGAAGGTGATTTCTCTGGGATGTATTGAAAATCCGGCTCTGTCTCCAATTTCTCCTCAACCACATCGTAGATAGCTACACAGGGAGAGACAGTTAATGTGACAGCAATGTGTTAATGTGATAAATCCAAAAAATTGGAAATAAAAAGTGAATAAATGCAATTAAATGCTCTCTTTATATTTAAGTTTGGAAATCTTAATTATAATTTGTGCATTTAAAGTAATTTCAATATAGTTTGGGGTCTTTTTTTAATGAAATGGATCATTTTATTCAGCAAGTATGAATTAATGTGACAGTAAAGACTCAACACTGATAATAATATGAAATGTTTCTTGAGAAACAAACCAACATCGAAAAGACTTCTGAAGGATCATGTGTTAAAAAAAAATATCATACAACCCCAAACTTGAATGGTAAATGTATTCATTTCAGCAGAAGGCAGTAAAAGACAAGCGTACGAATCAGACCAGAGCTCACCATTGGGTCGCACCAACAGGATGAGCTCCCCCGAGTGGCTCTCACAGCTGGCCTTGATGAACATGACCACCTGATCATGCGTGTGCTCTGCAATATCTCGACCGTTGATCAGCACGACCTGATCGCCCTCATTCAGTCGAGGCACACATAAATCAGCCTAGAGACAAGACACAGACAGAAAATGATGAAATTTCTTGCATTATTTTGATTATTCTAAAATCACGTCAAGTAAGAAAATTCCATATCCAATTATTGAATGGGTTAGAAAGCAGAACAGATCCTTCAACACAGGCAAAAACAAAACACGGACATACAGGACAGTTCACTGCTAATCCTGTAGGGGTCGCTTTTCAATGAATCTGTTTTTATTGTCTTCAGATGTAATCCCAGCTGGCCTATAAAGGATATTACTGCAGTATTTATGACATTAAACAGCCTATTAAACATACCGATGTTCCAGGCGCTACTCGAGACACGATAATGGGCATCTTCTGATCAGAGCCACCCTTTATAAAAATAAAAAAAAAGGAGAAAAGTGATTTTATTGAGGCGATGAAATCATTAAATCTTCAACAATCAGCCACAGAAAATGAGAAAAGCAGAGCATTTTACCTTCACATTAAACCCAAATCTCCCATTCTCATCTGGTTTCATCTTGATCAGGACAAGATTGTCATGAGGAATGACTCCATTGGGCTAAATAAGAGAAAAATTGCAATAATGTCATCATTTGCATGTCAGTTACTCAAGCTGTAAACAAATCTAAAACAGTACACTGCACTGGTTTTAGCTAATTTGCATTGTTTTCCATTAAGTACAGGTTTTGGTTGTTTTATTAAAGCAATGTATGACTTGGCACCTTCATACGTTTCTGACTGTCTGTTCAAACGTTTCGAGTCATTTAAGATCTTCCTAAGTGGTTTTATTTGCACACCGAAAAGTAAACTTTCGGAGATCAAGTGAAGCTGCTAAAAGGGACAGTTTCACACCAAAATGAAAATTGTGTCATCATATTTTGAAGTTTCTGATTCCCTTTGACTTCCACAGTGTTTTTTCTCCATATTATGGAAGTCAAACAACTGTCTGGATGCCCACTTTCTTCAAAATACAGCTGAAGTCAAAAGTTTACATACACCTTGTTGAATCTGCAAAATGTTCATTATTTTACCAAAATAAAAGGGGTTCATACAAAATGCATATTATTATTTTATTTAGTACTGACCTGAGTAAGATATTTCACATAAAAGATGTTTATAGTCTACAAGAGAAATTAATAGTTATTTTATACCCGGTTCAAAAGTTTACATACACTTTACATACATTTATTACTAATAGTTGCTCATGAGTTCCTTGTTTGTTCTGAATAATTAAACTGCCTGTTTTTCTTCAGAAAAGTCCTTCAGGTCCCACAGAATATTTGTTTTTTCAGCATTTTTGTGTATTTGAACCCTTTCCAATAATCCATCTTTTCACACTTAGGTCATCTGAAGATCAGGGTTAATTTAATTTATTTTGTCTTTTGGAAACATGCAAGTATTTTCTGTAGCTTCTGAAGGGCCATACTAAATGGGAAAAAAATATATTTAGTCAAAATAAGAAAAATGTGGATCATTCAGGTAACAACAGAATTAAAAATCAAGTCTATGTAAACTTTTAAATGGGGTAATTTTGATAAAATTCAACTACTATTTTCTCTTCTGGGCTATATGTTAACTTCTTATGTGAAATATTTTATTCAGGTCAGTGTTCAATAAAAAAAAAAAATAACATGCATTTTGTATGAATCTTCTTGTTTTGGTAAAATAATTAATATTTTGCAGATTCTGCAAGCTGTATGTAAACTTTTGACTATAACTGTAACTTTTACATTCAACAGAAGAAAGAAACTCATACAGGTTTGGAACAACTTAAGGATGAGTAAATCATGACAGAATTTGTATTTTTGGGTAAACTGTCCTTTTAAAGGACATTACGCCCCCAAAAATTCCTACAAACTGAAATTAAACAATTTCCACATTTTTGTTGTATATTGAATGAAACACTTAAACATATATACATATATATAAAATGTATTATTGAATTTCACAAACAATGCTTTGTCAAAAATTGAAAAAAAAAAAAAAAAAAACTTAAAAACATTAACTCACTCTAAGGCAGTGAAAATGATTTATGTGCAATGAACTGCATGCACCAAACCACCAACAGCTTTATTACTTTTTGAAAGTGCCACCACATCACCAGTATACCATAGAAGGGAGGGACGCAGGACTATTAATGCCAACTTTGGAAAGAGGAACAACAAAGTAGCACACAGACAGTCTGGGTCAAATGAGTCAGTAGATGTATTCTTACCGTAGCCTTGTCTGTTGCTATGGGGACATCGTACATTTCATTGATGTGGTTGTCCAAGTCCTGTTGGGAGTGGGACAGTATAAGCTGGCTCAGATTCTTTCTGGACTGTTTGGGTGGGAGGGCAGGGGGTGGGCCTTCAACTCCTTCCGGAGACCTATTAAATTAAGGGAGAAATTTAAATAAATGTATAAATGAAGGAGCATGTAAACATTACCTTTTGTGTTTCACAGATAAAAAGAGAGCCAAACATGTTTGGACTGATGGAATATCCCTTTAATAAAAAGATTCTATCACCATAATTTTTGTCTAACACATGCATGACAATTCATCTACATTTCAGATAGAGCAACCAGCTATCAGAGGTGTCAAGTTCAACACAATTCAGCTCAATACATTTCATTCAGTTGAACTGACCACATTACACTGTGACAATCCAGTGAACCACTGAATTATGCAACACACTGTGTTTTAGGTTTCACACTTGGGCGCACACTTCCAATGAACAGAACACCATGTAGGGTAACGTGTATCTGAGTGTTTGTATATAGGGTGTAAAGGTGTGTGCGTTGGCTTCCAATGACCCCATCTGGCTTTTGTGTTCATTTCTAGTCGCGTTTTCACCCCAGCATGGTGTCAGAAAGTGACCGCTCTGACCCAAACTAAACACATCGCCCATGCAGAGTAGCTGAGCAGGCCGAAGGTCACATAGAGCAAGTGTGTTTATCTACAGATAGCAGGGACACACAACACAACCAGAGTAGTCTGACTCTCAAATAAATGACTCTTTTAGAGCTAATTCTTTTTATGAATCAGTCAAGAATCAAGAACGCTACAAAACTAGAGATCTCTAGAGTCCTGTTGGGTTTGGGCAGCAGGTGCTTATTTCTTCATTTAGATCTGTGACAGACACAAACAAGCATATGCAGAGTATGTGCATATGTGTGTGCGCATGTTGGTGTATTCTTTAGGTGTACAGGAAGATAAAGCAGAAGAGAAAGCATTATGGAACATAAGCTATGTATGCATCTATATGAGTGTTAAGAAATATGTATTAATATTCAGTTCCTCTGAATGTTACTCGAAATTACAAAAGAAAGAATTTACAATAATAATGACAATGATGACACATATTGACCAAATTTACTAACAGCTTGCGCCAATGCAAACCCCCTTTTGACGGGGGAAAAAAATACTGTCAGGATTTACTAAATTTGGCCTGTTTAGTAAATCTGGCCTGTAATATATTGTTCCAATAAACATCTCTGACACAGACCCTAAGATACGCCAAATGTCTACTACTATTTCTCTCTCACCTCCTCATTGCAATGCCTATTCTACATTTTAATTTTCTATGATTAATCATGTTCAACTTAGTGAAGAAATTTTATTCACACGTTGTCCTGAAAAATATCTGACGTGTATTACAGATTTTGAACCAGATGTTGGACTAATTCAATTATTCAGAGCAATTTACATTTATGCATTTAATAGATTATTTTATCCAAATCCACTCACAATAGAGAGCACAAGGAATTCATTGCACAGCCAACAATGCCACATAATTAGAAACCAAGCAATTGACAAAACATCCAATCACACATTACATATTGCAGCTGTGGCTGGACAGAACATGTAGGTGTTATGATATTTTGCATTTTAAACACAATACATTTTTGTATAAGTGCCAAAATTGTAAGCATTATAAAAAATGCAAAATGTAAAAATAGTGCTACTTGACACAAAAATGAAAACCCAGTCATCATTTACTCACCCTCATGCCGTTCCAAACCTGTATGACTTTTTGTTCTGTGTAACATATGAGATAATTTAAAGAATGCTGACAACCAAACAGTTTCGGTTCCTAATGACTTATTTTATGGAAAAAATGCAATGGAAGTCAGTGGGAAATGAAACTCTTCGGTTATCAACATTCTTATTTTTTGTGTTCTGCAGAATAAAAAAAATGCATAGGGGTTTGGAATAGCATTAGGGTGACTAAATAATGACAGAATGGGCATTTCCATAAGTGAACTATTAATTTAAGCAATTCTGTGACACTGCAGGTGCCATCATATTACTCTGACTGTTCACAACTGACTCGTCTTAAAGGATTAGTTTAGTCAAAAATGAAAATTCTGTCACTAGTCACTCACCCCTCATGTCGTTCCAAACCCGTAAGATCTTCATTCCTCTTCGGACCACAAATTCAGATATTTTTGGTGAAATCTGAGAGCTTTCTGACCCTGTATAAACAGCAATGCAACTGACACGTTCAAGGCCCAGAAACGTTGCAAGGACATGTTAAATAGTCCATGTGACATCAGTGGTTCAACCTTAATTTTATGAAGCTACAAGAATACTTCTTGTGCACAAAGAATACAAAAATAATGACTTTATTCAACAATTTCCTCTCTTTTGTGTCAGTCTCTGACCACTAATGTCACATGGGCGATTATAATGAGGGCCTTACTACCTTTCTGGGCTTTGAATGTGTCAGTTGTGTTGCCGTCTATGCAGGGTCAGGGTCTTGGATTTCATCAAAAATATCTCAACTTGTGTTCCAAAAATGAACGAAGGTCTTACAGGTTTGGAACGACATGAGGGAGAGTAATTAATGACAGACTTTTCGTTTTGGGGTGAACTATCCCTTTAAAAGCAATCAATTAAGAATAAGGTTTTTTGTTTTTTGGCGACACAGCCCATTATCGCACAGGTTATGTGGTGACACCCCACTGTAAACAGGTCATTTCTACAACAGCTTAAAGACTAAATCAAAGGAAAGGGGGATGAGCTGTTATATATCTATTAAACTAGCTCTGCAAACCAAGTCAAAACAACCACATGGCATGCAAATAGCCTATATGATATGCCACTGGCAATGTCATTAGGCTTAAGTATACTGCAGACCTATTCAAGAGGATCACAAAGAGCTTGACATGTTTACCATGCACCGTTAAAATCCAAAGCTCTGTGCCCAACGCTATGAGAGCGGTAAACACGTTTTACAGCTGCGCTGCGTGCGTTTAGTTTCCATTTGGGGCCATTTAAGGGCGCAGACAGAGGGTGGTAACTGTGATTGGAAGGCAGAGACAAAACAAACAGCCAATAAAAGATGGTTTTAGTGCAGTAAAACCACTTTTCCCATTTGAGGAACAGACTTGAGCTTCTGTTTTTTTACACAAAATTATGTGGCTTCTGCAAATAGTGTTTTATAATAACCAAAATGATTTAATGTTTCAGTAAGTTAGAGTGGCACTGCGGTATGAATAAGCAAATAGGCCTCATCAAGAGTATTAATAAAAAAAAGCGAGTATATCAAAAGTCTGCTAAAAGAGTTGGTTTATTAGGGTATTCTTTCTGGAATTTAAGAAACTGAAAGTTTCAAATAAAATGTCACTGAAATTACTTTGAATAAAAATATCAGTATTTCATACATCTGACTGACATCTGGACAGTCTTTTCCTTAAAAGGCATAATCCACACATTATATGTGGTAGCTTAAGCAAGTTGGAACACAGGAGGAACCTTAGGAAGCACAATCAATGATAATAAAGCATTACTAAAGCCAGTTCTTGAGGACAGATTGTTGTTTTTGAAGATAAGGGAGTACTTACGGCGTAGACTCCAAGCTGATGCTGTTAGCTTGTGTAGAAGAAGCTGATTTGTGATTGGAGAAAGCAGGCAGGCTGGGGGAGGCATGGATGACATGGTCCACCAGGTGACCCATGGAAGAGGGCCGTAGCCGAGGACCCTCTTGCACAAATAAGGAGTTCCTACTGTTGACAGAACATTTAGAGCTGCTGTAATCATTTTTCACCAATGTTTTATGAAATACAATTCTCTGGCTGAAGGTAAACCAAGTGCATAGTACTTTATATTATGATGCAACACATCATACTAGGCCCCTTACCTGGACCCTTCCTCGTCGAAACTACCTCTCCTTCACAGACCCTGAGCACGTTGAAGACACTAGATCCCCTGTTTATTTTGGACACTGTTATTTTTTCCCCCCTTTTTGGACACTTTATTTTGTATTTGTGCTTAATAAAAGCCTCTCCGAGGCCTGATGCCACACCCACTGTCTGTTGTGTGCTCCTCCCGCCACACCCTACTTATTAATTTTGCAATCTAGACTCTTCCTGAAAACTCCCTCTATTGGTTTACTAATAATGCAGAAGTCTATCTTTAGATCTCCCTGACTTCCTTGATGGGTAAATCTCACAAAACCTGTCAAGAATATGTCTAGGTCATATTTTTCCTCAAAATCAAAAAGGGGGAAATTATAGTATATTTTGCTTTAGGTAATTGAGCCTTCATAGGACCAATAAAACAAATGTGCATGTGACATTCCCATGTTCCAATGTATACACTGTAGCACCTTTGTGCTGATTTAAAAGAAATAAAAAAAAAAATAAAAAAAAGTATTATGGTATAAACAATAGTGTATTACAATATTGTTTTAGTGACAATCGTTATTAGTAATAACAGGTGACAAAAAAGGAAAAAATAAACAAATTACACTAACTAAAATTTGGGCAAAAAAATGTGTTTAATGTTTAATTGTCATGAAAATAATATGAATACAGTAAAAAATAATAATATGTGACCTTGGACCACAAAACCAAGCATAAAGGTAAATTTAAATGTTTTTTTTTGTTTTGTTTGTTTCTTTTTGTTTTTGGTTTTTTGAAATTGAGAAATTTGTTGGGATAGGACAATATTTGGCAGAGATACAACTATTTGAAAATCTGGAGGGTGCAAAAAAAAAAAAAAGTTGTCCAAATGAAATTCTTAGAATGCATTTTACTAATCAAAAGTAGATTTCTGACATATTATCGGTAGGAAATTTATAAAATATCTTCATGGAACATGATCTTTACTTAATATGCTAATGATTTTTTGGCATTAAAGAAAGTAATATAATTAAATCTATAATTATATCTATAATTTTGACCCATACAAATACAATTTATTGTTGCCTATTGCTACAAACATACCTATGCTACTGGTTTTGTGATCCAGGGTCACATATTTGCTTCATTTTTCTTTTGCAATACAACACACACATCTTTCTTTGCATTTTGGAGTGAAACATGACAGATCACAACCCAAGCACCCTACCGGGTCTTTGCTCATTAGGTTGGGTGTTTCACTAAAACAGAGATGCACTCACTGGTTAGGCGTCCCAGGGGGCGAACGTGTGGGCAGGCTACGGGTCTCCAGCCTCTCTTCAGACAGTGAGTTCCTGCTCACTGATTCCCAGTCTGTCACACCCATCAACTTTCTGCCCAGGGGTTTGCTGGGAGATCTAAGAGATGAAACACATTCGGTTAATCTCCACAATACCCCAGCAGAGCCAAAGACTAAGGTCACTTCTGAGCATTAACTGTCTAACAGCAAGATATTATTCCACTGAGCAGCTGTATGTTCATACCCAGTGGACACCATAAGAATGTTAAAACAAATCTCTTTTGTTTTTCTGAAACTTCATAATTAAGTCAGATAATATTTCAGTGTAAAGTTTTAATACTGATTACTGATTTGTTTTGATACAGTTTTGCTTTGAAACAGAAATCTTAGTTTATCATGTTCTCCAGACATTGTTCTACAATGTTTTATTTCGATTTTGAATGTTTAACTGCAGGCGTTCAGAACATTTTGACACAGTAACCCCTAGTGAGATATCTCTTTCCACAGTATTGCAATTTTAGCAAATATTGACATTCAAGAGTCCTGTCATAACAATATCCACTTTGAAAGTTAGACAGAAGAGAGTGTACTGTCAATTACTATTTTGGAAAAAAAAAAAAAAGTTGACTTTGCTCATCGTTTGCATTTCGCATTTGTTAACTTTTCAAACAACTCGAGTGCACAAAGTTACAAATTGCTGCAGGGTTTTGAAAAGTTGCTGTTTGTTTGTTTTTATGAGCAGTAGTGATCCAGTTCAAGATCTCTGAAATGCACCTTTCTAAGTATTGGTCAACAACCTCATAAGAGTTAAACATGTAAAAGGACGTGGCGTGTGGCCAAGTATGGTGACCCATACTCGGAATTTGTGCTCTGCATTTAACCCATCCAAGTGCACACACAGTAGTGAACACACACCTGGAGCAGTGGCCAGCCATATTGCTATCGCTGCGGCACCCGGGGTTGCAGTTGGGGGTTCGGTGCCTTCCTTAAGGGTCTCACCTCAGTCGTGGTATTGAAGGTGGAGAGAGCGCTGATCATTCACTCCCCCCACCGACAATCCCTGCCGGACCTGGGACTCTAACTCGCAACCTTTCGGTTACAAGGCAGACTCCCTAACCATTAGCCCCCCCCCAAAAAAAGACTACTGAAAAAGAATATTAAAAGTACTGGATTTTGTAATGGATTGGAACATTTCTAATGTGATTTAATTGTCTAGTTGTTTTTTTAAAGAAATTAAATATTTTATTCAGTAAGGATGCTTTGAATTAATCAAATGTGGCAATTAAGACATTTACGTGTTTTTTAAGTAACTACTGTGTACAGGGATTGAAATAGCTTTTTCACTGTGGACAGCTTTGATGTAAGTTTTTGATATTCTTCATATTCTCTGTGGTCAGTTCATAGCAGTGGTAGAATTAATCTTTTCCAATAAGTTTACATTGATTTTTACCTTTTTGGGGGGCATTTATACCTTTATAAAGCCTTTTTTTTTTTTTTTAAAAAGTGTTCAAACTCTAAAATGTCATAAATATATCATATTTGCATAAGTTGCATATGAAGTGGCAAGTGGCATTAGATGTATTTACACATGGCAATGCAGCTTAGAGGGACATGGAATGCTTTAACCTGCAGTTACAAATGCATAAATAATGTTTTTATATTTTAAACATAAAACATTGAATACTGATATTTGAAATTATTAAAAAAAAAAAAAGATAGGCTACTTAACTTCACATGTGAAATTTAAATCGTCAGCAGGTGTCAGTAATTCGCTGTTAATAAGAGTCATTGCGATTGAACCGAATCATTTTAACAATTGATTCGTTCAGGAACGAAACATTAGTCATATTGTTCAGAGACGCAAAACAGTGCTGCGGTTGTGTTTGGAATGATATTTGTTGGCGAAATAGAGCAAAAACAGCCAATACGGTGCCTAAAACGTAAGTCTCTTGATATTAACTTATTGTTTATCAAACTGTTGTATAAAATATCAATACCAAAAACGCCACTCTTCATGTGATATTAACTATATGAAATGCTGTAAATATCTACATTTTCTGCCACTTAAATTGAATTATGTGATCATTCTTAATGAATGCGCAATGATTAGACTGAAGTTAGTCTAACCAGACTTCATCACGGATTCGCGAATGTGTGAATGTCATTATGTCAAATGAGTTCAGTATTTGCACTAAAGTTGCGCAGATTTGGCTTGCATGAATATCCCCAAGAATTTAATGAGTGAACATAACTGACGAAAAGTAACCCACCAAATTGGCTATTGATTTGACAGCGTCACTCGCCACAGCTGATTTTTACCCGCATTTGGCGGGTTGGCGGCTGTTCACTTCAAACCCTGACTGTGTATGTATATTAATGTGACGATTGTTTAGGTAGATTCATGAAACAATTTATATTTAACGTAAATGCTGTTCTTTTAAACTTCCTATACATTAAAGAGTCCTAAAGACAATTTATCATCAATGTTTTCACAAAAATACTAAGCGGTACAACCATTTTCAGATTCTTGAGCACCAAATCAGCATATTTGAATCACTTTTGAAAGATCATGAAATACTTATTACTTTAGTCTTCAGTTTTTTTTCACAAAACTTATTTTAAAATATATTAACAGTTAACATTAACAGTTTTCTTATGATAATGCTGTATTTCACAGCATTACTGCTTTTATATATTTATTTATAATTTTGCAAATTCAGCCTTGGTAAGCATTAGATATTCTTTAATTAATCGTAGTCTAGCATTAAAATAGCTGATTTGAGTTAAAGAAATTTAACACTGTTGTCAGCAGTGATTTGCTATACACTACCAGTCAAAAGATTTTTAATCAACGATCACCTGCTTTTATTGATACAAAGTACAGCAAAAGCAGTAATACTGTGATTTTTTTTTTTTTAATGTTTAAAATAACGGCTTTCTTTTCAAACATATTTTAAAATGTAATTTATTCCTGTGATCAAAGCTAAATATTAATGCAAATAAATGCAGGCTTGGTGAGCAGAAGAGACTTATCTTACTTAATCTTACTGTTCAAAAACTTTTGTGTAGTGTACATAACTAAAACATAAGAATATTTCATAGTAGACCAGAGCTGTATTTTCATGAAATATCTCCCTGTGGGTGTTACTAAGACGGTGAATACTGAGTCATCTGACTTGCTTAAAAAGGACTTTGATCTCAACATGACTCTCAATGCTTCATGTAAAGATCCTGCTTAAATTCACCAAGTTACTCCTCCTCACCAGCTGGTAGTTTATTTTTTTTAAGAAAGTTCACACGAATATGCTAATGATCATTAACTGAAGAATCATATCATAACCGGTCACAACACAAAATCACTGAGGTACAAGATTACATTACCTTGCAAACACTCTGTCCTTGATTCCCTTCTCCTTGCCATACTGAACAGATTGTGTTTCCGTCCTCCCACTGTGAAGAGATGTATAATGTTTGTCAGGTTTGCCATCTTCAAACTGTATTTCTCAATTTCACAACATATAGTGTGACATTCCTGCCTGAGATCTCTAAAGCTTCCATCAGTCTGAGAATGACATCCAGAGCTTTTATGAGGCTCTTAGTGCCCAAAGCTACAGAGTTCAAATATGTTTTATTATACTATAGTGACCACCAATAAACACTTATAAATCTAGAAAGCATCGCAAGATGAATTATTGATCACCTCCTCTTCCTAGTTCCCCTATATCTAAAATTGGCTAAAAGAGCATCATCAATTTTTCAAAAGTTTATACCTAGGGTTTACTAGAGTATTTGTAAGTGTCATCCAAGGTCAAGCCTTTTGATGACTGAGGCCTCCCTCAGCACATATGCGACTACTGCAGATGAAAAGACTTTTTGTTTAGGGCCACCTAATATAAAGTTCACTTCCAGAATAACAATTTTCAGATAATTTACTGCCCCCCATGTGATCCAAGGTGTTTATGTCTTTCTTTCTTCAGTCAAAAAAAAATTAAGGTTTCTCCATATAGTGGACTTCATTGGGGATCATCGGGTTGAAGGTCCAAATTGCAGTTTCAGTGCAACTTCAAAGGGCTCTACACGATCTCAGCCAAGGAATAAGGGACTTATTTAGTGAAATGATTGGTCATTTTCTAAAAAAAAATAAATAAATAAATAAACATTTACATACTTTTTAACCACAAATACTCATCTTGCACAAGCTCTGCGATGCTTGTCTATAACTTCACGCCTTACATAATCACAGTAGAAAGGTCACGATTGGTTGGTTCTTCGTCTGTGTACTTTGGTTCAAAAATGTCTCATGTTTATTTTCACATCCAAATTCAAAAACGTTGTTTTATTTTGTAAAGCGCCTTTGACTTTATTTGCATGTTCGCTTTGTAAACACTGGGTCGGTACTTTTGCCTACATCACATGTGACCTTTTTAACTTGACCACATAATGCATGAAGTCAGGCTGGTGTAAGAAGAGTATTTGTGGTTTAAAAAAAAATTATATTTTATTGTTTTAAGACAATGACCAATCGTTTCACTGGATAAGACCCTTATTCCTTGGCTGGGATTGTGTAGAGCCCTTTGAAGCTGCACTGAAACTGCAATTTGGAACTTCAACTCATTGGTCACCATTTAAGTTCACTATATGGAGAAAAATCTTGAAATGTTTACCTTAAAAACCTTAATTTCTTTTTGACTGAAGAAAAAAAACACGAACAGAACATCTTGGATAAGTAAATTATCAGGAAAACGTAAAGCATGTGAATTTAGGAACATCTTACCAGTATCGGAACCTCGAGCCCAAACTGAAGTAGTGCGCAAAGAAGTTCTTCTGCGGAGGAACAGGCCGATCTAGCCGAAAGAAGGTGTGGTGCTCAACACAGGCCTTCCAGAGGTTCTTACAGGCCCTGTAGTTTACCATGTTGAAACCGAGTAATGTATCTCTTGTCTCATGCTGTAGACAAAAAGAAAGAAAAGATCTCAAGGCTATTAAATCAAGCACACTGCGTGCTTAACCCAAAACACAGGAGATGTCGGTGACATTTACTTTCCCCGCTCTGAATGTTATGTCGTTGTGAACATGGGCCTCTGTTTGAAACCTTGCCAAAGTACCCAGAAAGCTCTGCTCTGGAGAGACCTATTAGGACTGACACTCCAATCTGCAAGACTCCATTGGTCACTGGGGACTCCAGAGGGGGGTAAATGCACTTCCCAGAATGTTTTTGGTTCTGCAAATTGCAGGGGCTACAACCCGGGTCCAAGGAAATCGTACCCACTCAGCCAAGCAGTGCCATCTGGGCATCAATTATGGATCATGACATCATTGAGTTCTGCTTTTAGTACAACTGCTTCTGAAAGGCCCATGTGCATTATTCACACCACCGGGGTGTTTTGAGGTCTTCAGCAGAGGGTCTGTGTCGGCGTGTCTCAGCAATCGGCGTGACTCTAATGTCAGGTCTCATCCCACTTCCCCACATGCAAAATGAATCATCTACTCTCCATAATTAATAAGCTGTAAAGAGTCTCTATCTCTCTCCACATCGTCACTGACAGCAGGGCGGTAATTATAGAGAGGTTTCAAATAAACAAAGATCAGTGGTGCAATGGGAGCCAATATGCTCTTTAATTTGATATTGCCATAGCAAGACGGTTTATTAATAGGAATTACTACTCCCTGCTGCTTGTAAATGGGAGTGATGATGTGTTGGGGTCATTTTATGTTTTGACAAATTGTAATCGGCTAACAGTAAGACGAAAATGGATGCACATATATACAAATGCTAGGGCTGGGTTTTGACACAAATGTCACGATTTGATTTGATTCTGATTCTGATTCACAAGCACTCGATTCAATTTAATATCAGTTATTTTGGGTGTATATCAGGTACAGTACATGAACAATGTAATTTTCTCAAGGAACAACAACAACAACTCTCTCAACTAATGCTGTAAAATATACATGAGAGTCAGCTGGTTCTACATTACTATAATATTGAAGGTTAAAATTATTTTTTATACAAATGGTTATTTACACTCAATGAAGTTTTTATAATTGCGTAAAAATATTTCTATTCCACTTGTTTTTTTGAAATATAAACATTTAAATGTCATAAAACAGATTTATTCAAACGTAAATTAAACATTGAAGAACAGTAAAAATTACAGTGAATACACTATCCCTGCTGAACTCCTCTGGTGTGACTTTAAATGTAGAACCTGAGCCAAAAATCACCAAACACCAATGATTTGTACATACATATTTAGAACATAAAAAGCCACTTCCGAAAAGATGGAAGCATAATTCATGTATTTAACATTTTTTTACTTCTATCTCTGTTGTTCAGTTTTGGAACTGTCTAAAATGACTGTACCCATATGCACAAGTCACTGGTGTTTGGTTTGAGTTTTTGGCTCAAGGTCTGCATTTAAAGTCACACCAGAGGTGTTCAGATGGGATTAGGATTTGGCTTTATGCAGACCAGTCAAGTTCTTCCACACTGACTGAATCAAACCTTTCAGTTTCAGTGGGTTTCAGTAAGTTTTAACAGACCTTTGGATGTTTATTCATGTTTATTTTGTGCTGAAAGTGCTATTAATGCGGAGGAGATGATCAGTTCATGCGTCACTTGTGAATTTAAGCACAACAGTGATCTGAACACAATTTGAAATCTAAGACACTGTTGCATATCAAAAGTAACAAAGCAAAGCTTATTGCCATTTATTGGATTGGAGGCGCGCTACAATGTTTAGTTTATTTTAGATTTAAGAATCTATATAATTTTGTAATAATAAGAATCAATTAAAATTAAGAAATGTATTTATTTTATTTATTTTTTACCCAGTGCTAACAAATGTGCTGCCACAGATCACAAAAAATTAAAGATTAACAACAACAATAAATTACTATAATGTATACAGTTTTAAAATTATCATTTTAATACATTAATATTTAATTTAATAACTCATTATTTGTGACCCTGAACCACAAAACTAGTCATGTAACTAGTTTTTTTTTTAAAACTGAGATTTATACATTATATAAATAAACTCTCCATTGATGTATGGTTTGTTAGAATAGGACAATATTTAGCTGAGATAGACAACTATTTGTAAATCTGTAATCTGAGAAAAATCGCATTTAAAGTTGTCCAAATGATGTTCTTATCAATGTATTACTAATATTACTAATCAAAAATTAAGCTTTGATATATTTATAGTAGGAAATTTACAAAATATCTTTATGGAACATGATCTTTACTTAATTTTCTAAAAGAAAAATGGATAATTTCATACAATGTATTTTTGGCTATTGCTACAAATATACCCATGCTACTTAAGACTGTTCTTTGGTCCAGGGTCACATTGATGCACTCATATCATGCTCTACTTTTACAATCATTGCCTAATTATGATATTGTGACACAGTGTGAATCATTTGTTTTGCAATGTGTATCATATTGTGAGGTAGCTGGCAATGCCTTGGCAAACAATAATGTTTGGTGTTTTACTCAGAAATGCATTACATTGTCAACGCTCAATGTGTTACGGATGCTTTACTTATTTACAGTAACAGTATTTAAAAATAAAAGGTTTACCACTTACCACCTCTTTTCTCAGCTGGATGAAAAACTGTTTGCATTTAAAAGATATTTTTACAATCTTCAACCTAAAATAGAAGAAAAAAAAATGGTTAGTAAAACAAAAACACATTTTCAAGGGCAGCAACAAACGCATATTCTGAGCTGTTAAAATTCCCTGACCCATTTCACGGCCCTTTGTGTGACTCTAAGCTTCACTCCTATTAAAATATGACTCATAGTGAAGCTAAATATATTCCACACAACACACACACACACACACACACACACACACACACACACTCACACTCACTCAAGTGTCTGTATAAACACATGCTGAAGCAACCTTAACCACTTTACATTCTGTCACAGACTCCCAGCACAACACACTACAACTCACAAACAGTCAATGACTCAGGCAGGTCAAACTGAACTTCAGTTGACTTTAGAGAACATCCTTCATTTCCATCCACCTTTTTTCTATTTTAGTCAGCATAGTAAGATATTTATACACATCTTTTCATCACTGTGTTATGAACTGCAGGGGTGAACAATAAAATAATCAATACGTGCAATCGTTTGCCCTGAGAGGCTGGTTGATATCTATGACAGACAGACCTTGTTCTCTTCTGGGCTAAACATAGTTTGCCTGGAAAGCATCTGTGCGTGTATTTCAAATGGGAGATGCTTGGACTACAGCTACAGAAGCAGCTGGGCTTGAGTGCCAGAAAAACAGCCTGGTGGCAGAGGGGGAATAAAGCTTTGCCTGATGAGGATTTGGGTGCCGCTCTTTACATCTACATTTGATCATTTAGTATTCTGCACAATTTGAAATGAGTGCAAACAAAAAATTAGAACTCCATGTTGTACTTTACTTCCATAAGATTAGAATTTGGTTTGCTTACATAACACAGATGATCATATGTAAATTAAAATTTCATGTTTTCAACCGAAACCAAAAAAACAGCTTGAATGCAAAAAATGGTAGTTACTTTGAGAACAATTTAGAATGATTGGTAAAACTTGTTTATCTTTTTTTTTTTTTTTTTTTATAACTTTTCTGTTGCTCATCAAGGCTGCTTTTATTCAATCAAAAATCTAGAAAAAAAAATGTAATATTGTAAAATATTATTCAATGCATGTGAATAATGAATATATTTTAAAATGTAACTTATTCCTGTGGTGCTAAGCTTGATTGTCTTCAGTGTAAAAGAAATCATTCTAATATGCTGATTTATTATTAGTGTTAAAAACGGTGATGTTGAATATTTTGTTGGAATCTGTGATGCTTTTGTTCAGGATTCTTTAATAAATAAAAAGTTTAGAAGAACAGCATTTATTTAAAATAGAAATAGTTTGGAACAGTATAAACTACAATTTAAAATTTTATTCACCAAGGATGTGTTAAATTAATAAAAAGTGATAGAAAAGATTTCTATTTTGAATAAATACTGTTATTTTTGTAAAATCTTATTCATCAAAGAATCCTGTGAAAAGAATCACAGGTTAAAAAAAAACATTAAGAAGCACAACTGTTTCCAACATTTATAATAAAAGTAATAAATCAGCATATTGGAATGATTTCTGAAGCAAATGTGACATGTCTCATGTGACACTAAAGACTGGAGCAATGGCCGATGAAAATTTGAGCTTTGCATCACAGAAATAAATTATATTTGTAAAATAAATTAGAAAACCATTATTTTAAACTGTAATAATATTTCACAATATTTTTTTTTCTGAATTTTTGATCAAGTAATATCAAGTGTATACACACACACACACACACACACACACACATACATATTATATATATATATATATATATATATATATATATATATATATATATATATATATATATATATATATATATATATATATATATATGTGTTAATAATTAAATGCAACATTAAAATCAATGTTCAACAAATAATTAAACATCATTAATAACAAAAAATAATAGTAATAATAACAAACCATTTGTCCACAAAGAAACCAAATAAATCTTTGAAACCACATCAAGCCCACTACAAAATCTTAAAAGTTGAAAATTATGCTCCACTTTAAAAACTATGTTCTGAACAAAACATGGTATGCAGGGTTGTGTGGCAATTAAATTGTCAATGTTAACAGACAAACTATTTTTCACAGGAATCTGTTTAAAACACACCTGATTAAAAGACAGCATTATGTGCATAGCACATTAACACACACAGGCACACACACACACACAAATCAAAGCAATAGAATCTGCATTTTAAAACCAGAAATTTATATTAATTTATGTCTTGAAGCTGAGAGCAATGCATTGCATTAAAACTGGCAAAATATTTTGCAACCTTTAATTCCTTGAAATGAACACAAATGACACCAATAAGGCAAGTTCACTTACCATGGAAAGTAGTTGATTCGTACCCTGTTCTTGTAGATGGCAATGCCAGCTGACATCACGCCTATGAAAATCTCTGTGTTGCTTTGATCCTAAAAGCAAGAACAGGGGGAAAGAGAAAAATTATTAATGAGGATCATTTAGCGTTTTCAAAACAGTGCTGTGTAATGTTGTTTAAAGAGTCAGTCTACCCCAAAAATTAAAATTCGAATGAAAGATCATTTGTCTTTTTTCGTTCCAAGCCTGTGGAACGTAAAAGCTCTGCAAAATGTTAATGCTGCTCTTTTCCAAACAGCTCTCACTCACTTACCCGTGCATAGTGCAGTTCCACTCCATAAAGGTCCAGCGTTCGTGCCGTGTTCAGGTAATTGAATTCAGACTGTGCTGGAGTAAGTCCACTGTGCCCAGACCAAAAAAAAAGGCAAAACTAGGTGCTTCAGATTCACATCACAAGACAGTAAAGCAGAGGTGAGCATGTGTACACAACTATTGCATAAACTGGTGTCTTTCAGAATCCACCAAATGTTTTGTCAGTATGGTTAAAACGTGAAGGACAGCGAGCTTCCTGTCCTCAGCACAGATCGAGAGTGGGCGTACTGATCCGTGAGCGCTGAGAAAGCACACGTGAGTATGTTAACTAACACATGCGAGTCGTCATGAATATTCATAAAGCCATATGTGAAATCAACAGGACTCCTTCATTGTGGCAAACATCTGACAGTAATAGGAATTTTTGATTAGAATAGTGCAGCGACAATGACCAGAATTCTGCCAGCGTGACAGTTTAGAGCGGTGACTCTTACCTGTGTTGCTGGTGATGTTTGGTGACCTCTTTTTCAAAG
This sequence comes from Cirrhinus molitorella, assembly GCA_033026305.1. Lineage (NCBI taxonomy): Eukaryota > Metazoa > Chordata > Actinopteri > Cypriniformes > Cyprinidae > Cirrhinus > Cirrhinus molitorella. The sequence goes on along the minus strand of CM065122.1, from coordinate 20,016,214 downwards.
CCCTGAGGCTGGTTGGGGATGAAGCAGAACTCAGACAGGTATCCTGGCAAATTCTCAGCTTCGCTGTAATCACCCACCTCAGCTAAATCACACAATACAAGCGCAGTGTTACGGATAACAGCCGTGATTCATGACAGTACACCATGCAGACCATGTCACCTAATACTGTATATAAAAGGACAGGATCACTGATGGACACACACTGGTGCCTAAATCTCTTAATCCCTTCTTTTGTGTGTGACTTACACAGATTATTATTTGACCAAAAAATCTGAGCAAAATGCCCTAAAAACTGTATACATGTAATGCTGATTTTTTTTTTTACACAGTGATGCAGATTTTTCTCTTCTTTTAGCTTTAAAGATATTAATGCATTATTTGATGCATTCAACTGATCAAAGGTGACAGTAATGATGTTTAGGCTACATTACAAAAAATAAATAAATGATGTTCTAATAAAAAAAAAAATCTTGAGCAGTATATTATATTAGATCAGTATATTAGAATGATTTCTGAAGGATCAGGTGACATTAAAGACTGGATTAATAATGCTGACAATTCAGCTTTGCATCACAGGTAGAAACTAAAAATGTTAAAACAAAAATATATGTTCAGATTTTACATGTAAATGCAGCCTTGAGAAGTATAAGAAATGTCTTTCAAAAATATTAAAACAATCTTACTTTAAACTTTTGAACTGCAGTAAAGTATTCTACTAAATATTATACATAATATATTTGGGAAAACCAAAAAATCTGTCATTTTAATTCAAAGTGTATTAATGTAAAATCTACTATATATTTTATAAACACTACCAGTCAAAAGTTTTTGAACACTAAGATTTTAATGTTTTTTTTTTTTTTTGGCTCATTGAGCCTGTATTTATTTGAACTAAAGTACAGCAAAAACAGTACAATTCCTGTTTATTCCTGTGATTTCAAAGCTGAATTTTTAGCATCATTACTCCAGTCACATGATCCTCCAGAAATCATTCTAATATTCTGATTTGCTGCTCAAAAAACATTTATTATTATTATTTATTATTATGTTGAAAACAGCTGAATAGAATTTTCTCAGGTTTCTTTGATTAATAAAAGAACAGATTTATCTGAAATAAAAATCTTTTGTACCATTATAAATGTCTTTATCATCACTTTTAATTTCTGGTAGTGTATGTAAAGATTTATTATTTTATGCTTGCATTTGAGGCTATACCACTTAAGTGCCAAATGTTGACAGATCAAACATGAACCAGATTAGCTCAGCTTCATTTAAGCCAAGCACTGGAATATCATTACAATTATTCTCATTCACTTAAAATAAAATTAAAAAATAAGATAAAACACACTAATTCTTCAAGCTATTTAAGGTTTTAGGATTATTAAACACCTGTCACAATATTTATTATCATGTAACCCACAAGGGTTCAGTAAATCTTTGACAAAAAAAAATTAAAATACATCAAATGTAGCATTTAGCCTCAATTCTGCCACTATGGCAGCTTGTCAGTAAACCCCAAAGCAAACAAAATGAGTTGCAATAGATAGCGCTGTCCTAGGCAACCAGGCTCAACAGAATCCCCTCTGACCTATATAGTGCCCAAACTGCATGCTAAAAGCCCCGGAGAGACCGGAGCAAATGTGCTCACCACAGCAATCTGTCAAGAGTCATTATTGCTGAGCTCAATCTGGCAAGCGGACCCCCGAGGGTCAGGGATATGCCATGTCACTGCTTCGTCTTGAATGGGCACTATTAGGTTAACTAAGATGTGCTGGGCTGTGTTAGTGCCTGCTGTACTTCAGAGAGATTTCTTGCTCGCATGTACTCCTGTTTTACAAGCTAGTGCTTGTTAAGCGTCGAGGTTGTGCACAGATGGAATGTGCCGTGCTGAGCTTGCGCTGTTGTACTTCGGTGGTTTGTACTGGATTTGAGCTCGCATGATACCGTAATATACTGCCTGACGCGGAAAAAGAAAACGTGGGACATTACAGTGGCGGAAAACAACTTTAATTATAATTCTGCTACTATGCTAAATTGCTATCAGTTCCTCTCACTCAAGAAATAGAGAATTACAGGCGCCTCTTGTTTGACCCCAAACATAACATTAAAAAGGATTTGAAATGGTAACATTAAAGATAGCGAGACCAAACCAGAATTAAAGCTAACCACATGTAATTGACTGTCACATACTGTTCCGCTTAAAAAAAAAAAAAAAAAACTGATTTAGAACGTGGCTTTTTTTGTCATCCTACAGCCATTCTTTTCAACGAAGGGTTCATACTTACACTGAACAGCGTACGATGCCAGGAGTGCGGCAGTATTGTGCGGACAGGGCAGTCTGGGAAGGATATAAATTATATTAAATTAACAGTGAGAAATGTTGGAGATCAAACCAAATTACTGTATTTAAGTAACCATTAAATGACATGTAAGCACATGCAACTGGTGACAAATCCACATAGTACTAGTTACAGATATAATTTATAACCGAATCAAATGTACCCAATATTAAACTGGATTTACAGTTAAAACAGCCACACATGATCCAGCTCACCTTCCACTGAGTATGTCCTGCTTAATCTGTAGAAAATACTGGTACCTACACAGATAAAAAAAAAAATTATTTCTGTGAGTGACTAGACTAAAAATAACTCAAATGTATCGTTTAGATACCAGGAGAATCCGCATTATAACCAAGCAAAGCTAAAGCCAAGACATGGTCTAATTTGATTATAACATTAAGATTTACACATTTACATTTTACATTTATGCATTTGGCAAATGATTTTAATGTTATCATACAAGACCAAGCCCCAACTAAATGAATGGGGGAACCCTGAAATTTAAAAAAAAAAATTACATATTTTAAACCACTTTACCAATCAGCGATTGGCTCTTTCATTTAGAAGGCGGGACTATTCCGCCATATTGCGCTTTGCAGTTTCTCCCATTCATAAGTATAGGAGTGAACCATTTTTGTATTTCTATAATCTTTGGTTGCATTATTTTATAAATTTAATCAGTTCTTGTTTTCATGGGGAATTGAACCAATGACCATGCTCTACTGTTTTGTTACCAATATTTTTAAGTGAGCGTGCATTTAAAAGGAATGTCAATGCCTGGCGTATTAATAGTGGCTCCCACAATTTATTTACAGTATAATTACCCAATGACTGTGAGAGAAAGTACTGAAATATACATTTAAAAAATGTATCCCATCTCGTATTTATTCCCTTTAGGGGTTCTGTAGTACACATATTTTCCTTTCTGAACACAGTATTCAGATTCAGCCGGTTGTGGGAGGGGGAATGGGGACAGGAATTATGATGCCAGCTCAACATTGTGATGTTTGTCAGTCATATCATCGTCTATTGGCCCAACCCTACTTGACATCGACATTGACTGTATGCATTTGGCAGTTGCTTTCTTTCAAACTGGCTTACATTGCATATATTTTATTGGTTTATTGCATTCCCTGGGTTCTGAACCCATGATGACCTTGGCATTGCTACTGTTTGAGTAACAAGAACACTACAAAGAGGTAATGCAACATTATCACTGATTCATTATGAATCATCATCGCCAATTCAGGTGAGGAGGTCAATCATTGTAGTTTTACTCACGTACTGCTTTACTCATCTCTGTTTCAGCCTAACCTTCTACAAACTATTTTTGATCTCTGCATTACAGCACTTCTTTTACAGCCTCCGTAGAAATTAGGATTACTACATAAGAGATTCACGTCTGAAAAATAAATACATGTAAAAGAAATAAACGAAGGATTCCTTGACCTCAAATTTGTTTTTAGTTTTTGTCTGTTAGCCTTGAGGATCTTTAAATTCTATGGTGTACACTTAAAGGATTAGTTCACTTCCTGAATAAAAAAAAAAAAAATAATTCTGATCATTTATATACCCATATGTCATCCAAGATGTTCTTGTCCTTCTTTTTGTAGTCAAAAAGAAATGAAAGTTTTTGAGGAAAATATTCCAGGATTTTTCTCAATATAGTGGACGTTAACGGGGGCCAATGGGTTTAAGGTACAAATTGCAGTTTCAATGCAGCTTCAAAGGGATCTACACAATCCCACCCAAGGAATCAGGATCTTATCTAGTAAAGTGATCGGCCATTTTCTAAAAAAAAAAAAAAAAAAAAGTATTTATATACTTTTTAACCACAAATGCTCGTCTTGCACGCATGACATAGGCAGAAGTATCGACTCCATGTGTACAAAGTGAATATGCAAAGAAAGTCAACAGACTTTATAAAAACAAAGATAAAACAACAATGTTGAATGATTTTGAAGTTAGAGGAGAAAATGAGATGGAGGTTTTCGCCCTACCCTACCTTTTTGAACTGAAGTACAGATGAACAAACCATGTGCGTGACTTTTCCAAAGTGAATACATAATGTATGACTGCACATGCACACCGCTGAGCTAGTGCAAGAAAAGCATTTGTGGTTAAATGGTATATACAATTTAAACTTTTTTAAGATAATGACAGATCGTTTCGCTAGACAAGACCCTTATTCCTCGGCTGGGATTGTGTAGACCCTCTGAAGCTACTTTCAAACTTGGACCTTCAACCCGTTGTTCCCAGTTGAAATCCATCATATGGCAAAAAATCCTGGGAAGTTTTCCTTAAAAACCCTCATTTCTTTTTGACTGAAGAAAGACATGAAAATTTTTTATGACACGGGTGTGGGTAAATTATTATGAAATTTTTATTCTGAAAGTGAACTAATCCTATAAAAGCTGTCCAAAAAAAAATATATAACCAAAACAGAGTTTTAACTACAGAATTTGGTGACAAATTTTGTCCAATAAAACATGATAAAACATATAAAATTGGCTAAAGTTTAAGGGATAACTCACCCAAAAAAGAAAATTCTTGCGTTAGCAGCAAGTGTTGTATACTCTCGTAAACGCATGTCAAAGACTGACACAGAAGAAATTGTAAAATAAAGTCATTATTTATGTTTTCTTTTCACACAAAAAGTATTCTCATAGCTTTATAAAATTAAGGTTCAGCCACTGACGTCACAGACTATTTTAACAATGTTCTTACTACTTTTCTGGGTCTTGAACGTGTCAGTTGCGTTGCTGTCTATTGAGGGTCAGAATCTCCCAGATTTCATCAAAAATGTCAATTTGTGTTCTGAAGATGAACAAAGGTCATACAGGTTTGGAGCAATATGAGGGTAAGTAATTAATTACAGAATTTTAATTTTTGGGTGAACTATCCCTTTAATGTATAACTGAGACATTACCTTTATAAACCCTTTTTTAAGGCCTTTATACATCAAATAAAACACAACTGGCTTACATCAAAGCTGTAATCCACTCACCGTGTGTATTCTTCCTGAAGTTTGTTGGGGTCACTCACAAAAAATTTCACCCGGAAGTTCAGATGATGTGGAGAGCCCCCTAGCATTCAATTCACCAGAACACATGTGTAAGTACAAAGATGTACAAATACAAAGGTGAAGGAATAATCAATGGTTGGTGGTAAACAACAGCCTAGAATGGTGCCTTTTATAAAATTACTTACTTTTTAATTGCTTCCTTATGGGTTTATTTGGATCCAGCCACCTCTATAAATTATTGATTGAGTGAAAGAAAGAGAGACAGAGATGAGATAGAGAGAGGGGAAGAAAAACCTTAATAACATGGCAACAGTCCAACACAACCTAATGCCACTCAATAATTCAATAGGCTTGTGTTTTCTGCTGTGGGGAGGTGGAGATGTACTTATCTGCAGTTACAACACAAAGAGACAAACTGAGTGTGTTGTTGAGTAAAAAACTCTTTAACTTTGATCCAGTTTCAACTGAATCAATATAACTACAAAGTCTACAAAGCCACAGATCGAGCAGATGCCTACTGGTAGACAGATACACAGTAACATGAATGCTGATAGTATCATACAACAAAAAAAACACATCTATTGTGTTTGCTTTCATCTGAATTTATATAGCTTTTTGTAATATACACCAAACAACAAACTCAAAATCACATAAGATGAAGATTCCAGTCGTATGAGTAGTCTAATATTGGGCTATAAATTGAATATTGAGTTGGGCCACCCATGTTTCACAGGATGTTTAAACCTGAACCACTGTGTGCCCTACACTCCTAAATGTGAACCTATTTCACACTCAAGCCTCAAATGCTCCAAGTAAAACCTTCATGAATCCCTGAGGGCAATCCGGCTCGGCTCCGGCACATCTTTGAGCTTGACCTTTGAACTCACCAGGCTATCAGAGGAGTCGTCGGCCAGGTGCAACCCAAAATAGTCTCTCTCGGTCAGCTCCAGGTGCTTGAAGACAGCGTCCAGTAGGATCTGTCCTTGATCATGCTTCTAAAGAGCACAAACAAAGACAGAGAGAAACATGTAAGTCCTAAAACTAAATGTATAAGGACAGGTGTAAGAATGTATTTGAATATTTAGTTATAATATTTTCAATCAAAAAAAATATACTTGCATATTAAAATTCATTTTGTATTTGTTATTTAATATTGAATATCTGAATTTGAAAGAGGTGAAAAAATAAAAATTGTCATTTATTACTCACCCTCATGTCGTTACAAACCCATAAGACCTTTATTCATCTTCGAAACAACTATTGGACCATTTTTTTGGCCTTAAACGTTGTGCATAGGTGCACTGCTGTCTATGCAAGGTCATAAAGCTCTTGGATTTCATCAAAAATACCTTTGTTTACATTTGTACATTTGTTTTCCGAAGATAAACAGAGGTCTTACAGGTTTGAAATGACATGAGGGGTGGTAATTAAATAACAGAACTTTCATTTTTTGGTGAATATTCCTTTAATTGTACTAAATACATCCATCTCCTTCTGAAATATACTGACTTCAATACTGATTTCTTCACTTTTTTTGCAATGTTGTCCAGTTAATAAAGAATATAATGTTCTTTAAAAAGTAACCGAGAGCATGGTATAACATTATAAATGAACCAAATGAGGCTGCTGATTAAAAGCAAAACCTCATTAAACACTGCTGTCGTCACAATAATCATGTCATCTGTATAGCTGAGTGGCTGATATTAACAGCAAAATAAAATAGGAAGTATGCCCATCTTTCCAGTATAGGCCAGGATATTTCAGTAGTTAAAAATAGTCAGACAAAATAGGCCAGTTTTATTGGCTGTCAGATCCGTTACGGCATCCTGACAGCAGAGCTGAGGCTTTAGCAGCACTTTTATTTCCTGTTTTAACCTATTAAAATGTGTTGGAAATGCCAAGACGGCATACTCTGAACACATGCCTCCTGAGAAACACAGACAGACAGTTCAAATCACATACACGCTGTGTTGCTCAATAAACAAAATATGGCAACAGTCACATCAGCAGAATGAATGACAGGCCAGTCGAGAGAAAACGGACAGCCTAACGCCTCTGCAAAGCCGCAAAGTATGTGAGGAAATGCAGAAATGTTGTGTTCAAATAGAGCATAAATATTAACAATTCACAGGGAAAAAATTAAAATGAAAACTACAGATAAAATTGAAACATTCAAACTGAATTTGCATTTGAATGTTATTTGTAACACTATTGTCTTGTTTAGGGTGACTATACATCCTCTTTGTTTCCGGAAATGTCCTGGATTTCTAAACTGCATAAAATGCTCAGACTTTGTTTGGCTTTGTTTTCCTATAGTTTCCATGCTTACTGAAGGTAATGGTTGAAAAATAATTTGGACCAATAGGAAGCAGACATTTCATATAATCGACCAATTTTTATCTCAATAATGTCTCAATAAGTTTAGCTAATTAAGTTGTACACTTACTTATAATTTGTAAGTTCAGAATTACCTAAAAAAATTGCAGACATACTTCCAAGACTGGCATTACGGAGCCCTGCCTTAGAACATTAGAGATTGGTTTTGATTTTAAAAAGGAAAACAATTAAAATCGAATAGTCATTTTAAAATTTTCTAATTACATATATTTGCATAGCGCTTTTAGCAACACATGACACATTGACAACTAAAAGTGAGAATGAATCTGGAGTCATAAATTCCATTGAAAAGATCTTATTTGCTGTTAATGTTCATATAATTCATATAATTAAGTGACGCAGATAAACAGGTATGCAGTTATAGTCCAGTAAAATCCCATGCTTGAATGACTCATTGGGTGCCATAATCATACATACATGGCCCCCACTGACAATGTTAGCAGCAAAAGAAACAATGTATAAAAGGTACACTGTGGGAAAAATGTTAGGTATATCCAAAACAGGAAGGGTTTATATAGGCTTTGATTCTTCTTAATGTTTTTTAGGATGTAGATATGACCAAAGTTCCGGGACTTTTGGACCTTTGTGCTTCCTTCCCCTGACCTCAGCACTTTTGTATAGATTTACACACTAATTAAAGTGTCTTGCTGTGGTCTCAGACCTTGTGGCTGTTTAAATGTGTTTTCAACAGAAGTCTACTAATGGTTAAAACTGGAAGTGGGATTCCACTGTGGCATTTCTAATAAATGTGTGATGATGCACATGAAAGTCATAATGATACAGAAATAGTGACAGCTCTTTTCTTCCATACTGTGACAACATCAGATTATCAAAAAAGAAGTATTATTTAGGCAGGGACTTGCTTGGTTCTATCCTTCAGTTGTTAATTAGCTGAAAGAAAGGAGTCAATTTTAAGAAAATGCTGGGGTTCAAGCTGATTAAATGATTGGATAAGTCCGGCATATGTCACTAGAGAAGAGTCTGTTGTTTTACCAGAAGGTCGAGTTTTGACATTTTAATGTCAAAAACTGATACATGCAACTGTATCACGATCAGATCAATAACATGCATTTCAACTTCAAAAGAGGAGAGGGGAGTGGTATGACAGAAATGCAAGCAGACGTGCGGCAGCTTGTTCAGAGATCGGAGGTCTGCAGGAAGCCTGTGAGTGTTTTGAAGACGATCAGTCATCTACACATGGCAACCAAAGAAACAGGCAGCAACGACAGTCTAGTTATGACTTCTGTGTTTTGATAGCAAGGAAAGACTGGTATGGCACAGGAAAAAAAGTATTTGGAAAATTAGGCCACAGTTATAGCCAGCATTAAAATCATAATGCTATTTGCTTTCTTAATACGTTTCTGGGGTTATTGTGTAAGATTCATTAGTGCATATTTCAATATATATTTTTTTTAATCTGAAACAAATTTCCTTCAAAGCTCATGCAACTAAGGTCACCTAAGCATGTTAAATGCGTCCAAAACTGATGGCCTGTTTATCCTGAGCCTGCGTGAGAGTGTTTCGGCTCATCTGATGGACCCTGCTATACTTCACATTACATTTAAAATGAATATTAAATTGAAATACCATTCCTGCAAATTCTGTAATTATAATGTCATCTAGATGGCTGGCAAAGTAAGGTTTTGTTGAAAAAGCAACACCAACTTAAAGAAATGGTTCACCTAATAAATATGAAAATTATGGATTTGTTTATTACAAACATGCAACTTTTCATTTCAAAAGACATTAATTGATAGACTAAAGTCATGTGGATTACTTGCGAATTTGTGGATGAACTATTCCTTTAATCTTAAACAAAATAAATAGAAATTTTGCTTTACTGTTTATATTGTGTTATACACATATTCATCTAGCGCAGCATAATTGCATTCAGTTCACTTTCCCAGCTTATTGCATTTATACAGTCAAATAAACAATATTATGCCAAGATGTTATAAAAAGTCAGTTGTGTCTACAATATATACAGTTTAAGTCATAAGTTTACATACACCTTGCAGAATCTACAAAATGCTCACTGATGCTTCAGAAGGAAACAATGCATTAAGAGCCAGGGGTGTAAACTTTCAATCATATTTTTCTTTTCTTTTCTTTTTTTCATTTAGTACTGCCATTCAGAAGCTACAGAAGATACTTACATGATTCTCAGAAGACAAAATAAATAAAATTTTACCCTGATCTTCAAATTCAAAAAGTTTTCACCACCGGCTCTTAATGCATTGTTTCCTTCTGAAGCATCAGTGGGAGTTTAAACCTTCTGTAATAGTTGCATTTGAGTCCCTCAGTTGTCCTTAGTGTGAAAAGATGGATCTCAAAATCATACAGTCATTGTTGGAAAGGGTTCAAATACACAAAAATGCTGAAAAACCAAAGAATTTGTGGGACCTGAAGGATTTTTTTCTGAAGAACAGCGGGCAGCTTAACCGTTCAGGACAAACAAGGGACTCATGAACAACTATTACAAAAAAAAAAAAAAAAAAAAGCTGTGGATCATTCTGGTAACAACACAGTATTAAGAATCAAGTGTACGTAAACTTTTAAACGGGGTCATTTTTGTACCTTCATTGTAATTATTGTATGTAAATTCATATGTAATTATTCTCTCTTGTGGACTATATGTAAACGTCTTTTATGTGAAATATCTTATTCAGGTCAGTTCTAAATAAAAAAAAAAACAACAACAACATGCATTTTGTATTATCCCTCTTATTTTTGTAAAATAATTAACATTTTGTAGATACTGTAAATAAAGTTGACTTTGACAACTGTATCTTAAAATACAATTAGTCATATCATTATTGAATAAGATTTTGGTCATATCAAAAATAAAGACTTTCTTTCATGTTGTTCGTTCTCTTTCTTTATTTCTTTCTTTCTGTTTTAAAGGGAAAGTCTAAACTACTGGTCTGACTGGGCAAACAGAAAATGTCCTTATTTTAAACCCAGGTGTTGCTTATCATTTGCATAAAGTTGCAGTGAGCTCCACTTTATTGAACACTTTATCACTTAGTGGTCAATTATTGGGATTTTTTGCCAACCCTCGTTAAAAAAAAATAATGAAAGCCACATCATTTGTGCCAAAGGTAATACTTAGGGTCAGGGATTTGAACAAACCCCCTAATATAATGCTACTTCACACAACACCACTGATAAGGAAATCAAGATCAAAGAGACAGAATCTATCAGAACCTAAATATGCACATTAAGCGAGACGCTACAATGCAGCAATCTAGTCTAATATTTACAAAATTCCGGCTTTTTCTCTGCATTCCAGACATAATATGCACCTCTTCAAACACACAGTTAAGACATATTTATGATGGCCCCTCAGTAACATCAACAACATCAACTTCTGTAACACAAATAACAACCTTCCTGTTTTTTTAACACCTCGCCCCCTCTTGATTAGTTACCTCTGATCCTCCCTCTCTCTCCTTCCATTAGACCTTGTGTTTCTGTTCTACGTGTGCCCTATACTCATCAAGGGCCCGCTGTGCTGCCAGACTATCTAGGTCACTTAAAGGTCTGGCACAAAAAAATGTATGAGACCAGAGAGTGAGTGCGTAAATTTGATCAATGGGGCCGTTACATGAGGACTGGTTTTCCTGGAAATGTTGGGTACAAATCAAACAGCAGCATGACAGACAACTTCTATGAACGTCTTGATTCATCTAACAGATCAGCAGCTGTTTAAAGTGAGTCAGTCATGTGATGTTTATAGGTTTATTGCTTGCTTCAATTCAATATGGAAGCACATCCCGATACACAGGAAATCCTTGGGCAGTGTAACTGATGGGAAAGGTAATAACCAGCCATGAACCTGAGCAACCTTCTACTACATGAGAAATCTTTAATTCAGTGTTGGCACGAGCCTTATTTCAAGTCAGGACATAACAGTTCTCCGTAAGGACCATTTCTTTACACAACACTGAGGACAAGGATGAACAAACACATGGGTTTTGCAATCAATGCAGCAAATGAAAGAGCTGGGGATTTGTGCCTTTGCTTGTCGCGTGTGTGGGGTGTGTCACAGCAGCTTCATATTGCAGGTGCAAGTATGTACATGAAACTCTTGGACCCTGAGGGCCACTTTTCATTCTGACGGAATGTCAAGCATGCATCCCTTCTATAAGCAGAATTACACCACTGTCCTCTAGCTGGAACATGAGCACTATGTAGATGATGCCAACCATTACGCATATTTTGTATTTTTTAAATTATATTAAAAAGACTTTAACAAACACTATATAATGAATAAAATTATTGATTTCTTAAAGGGACTGTGATAAAAACGACCTCATGAGATATATATATATATATATATATATATATATATATATATATATATATATATATATACACATACACACATACATACATACATACACACACACACACACACACAAACACACATATATATATATATATATATAAAATTGAATTGAATTGTAGCGTTTGTGAATTCTTAATAGCATTATGCTTTATTATGTTTTTTAAATGGGTTTAATATGTGGAATACGCCACTTCCAGTATTTTGCAGATTACTTGACACAGGCAAAATGCAATTTTTTTTTTTTTTTTTTTTAACGAATACTCGAATAGAATTGAGGAATCATTACAGCCCTAATCAGTAATGATGTCTTCACTGGATGCAACAAATGCTTCATTTATAATGGATTTTATTGTTTTTGGTCTCAACGCAACAAGAGGAGCAACAGTAATGTACAGTTTTTGAAAAAATAACGTTTTTTTGAACCTCAAACCACGTGAACACATTGCATTTCACCAAATACTGTTCTTTTTAGCAACATCATATGACCAATTTCATTTGCCTTCATACACCAAGGATGGCTTGAGGGTGAGTAAATCATGGGGTAATTTTCATTTTTGGATGAACTATCCAGTAACAAAATACTGACATCAAAAGTTTCAGTCAAATGTACTAAACACTGGTGCATAACTGGTCTTGCACCATATTACAGACATGAATCATACCTCACATTACCTCACTACCTCAAAGCTTGTTGATCAGTGCAATAAGCTGTAAATTTGACAAATATTCAGACTTGTCTGAGGGATGATGAAATTGGTGAAAATACTCTGACTAACTCTGAGAGAGGGACCTAAGCCAGATCTAAAGACCAAAATATCAGAGACTTAGATGTGCATGGGCTTCACTATGAACAGCCTATTTAGGAATGATCTATCAACTACCTAGAACACACTAGCAACAAGCTACAAAAACATACAGGAAAGAACACACTGCATTGCAACACCTTGAAAATCAAGGCAAAATGTGAAAATGTAGTTATAATACATACTGCTCAACACATCACTGATCATTAGAAAATTGAATTTTCACATTACTCTTAAAGGAGTACTTACATTGATTTTAAAAGGCTGGACAGTGTTGTCCAAAAGAAGAACGTTGCAGACCACCTCGGTGCGCTGCCTGTCGCGTGCCAGCTCCGTCGCCCGGACATTGTAGGATCTGCCTGCAGGCAACCGGAAGCGTGCGGTCATTACGGTCCAACCAGAGTCTGTAACACAAAGATATCTACTTAAGCTTGTGTGATTCCAGCATAATATAACAGGTCAGGCCAGGTTAGTAATTCATTTTATACATGAATAATTATTATTATAAATATTTAATTACAGCAGAGCTGATAGCACCGGTTAAACTGGATCACAGCGTTTCAAGGCTTATTCAGACTCCAACTTGCATGCACACATGACAAACTGATATTTTTATGTACAGCCTACATTGTGCCTAAATATATCTATTTCCTTAGGGGTCTTACACAGCTTTTCTTCAAACAGGGCACACAAAGCATGGACTCAGAGAACAGCTACATAATACACAGCAATACATTGCAATACACTTTATAAGACGGTTTCAATTGTTGATCCAGGTTCATTTCAAAAGTTCAAAAGGCCTGAATTGGCCTTTAAATAATAATTACACCCCTGGAATTTTCTCTAAATTAAGAGATTCAATTATCAATCTACATGTTTTTCCTAATTTCTCATGTTCAGATCTGTTCTTTCGTTGTTCAGGTGAATAGAGCATTTGTGTGTAAGATCAGCCATGTGGAAGTGCTTTCAATGCAGCATTCTGACATGTGCACAGGTCACAACCATCAGAGACTCCTGAGCTCCTCTCATGTTCATTCATAGATCTACAGTCACACAAAGGTCAAAGTGAAATATCTCTGACCTTTAAGGTACCTCACAGGGATTTCTGGGCATTCAAGCTTCAAGGTTTTTTGTCGACAAAAAAAAAAAAAAAAAAAGAAAAGAAACACTACACGAATACATATGCATGATACAAGTATAGTAAAATAAAATAAGCCATTGAGAAAGATTGTGTAAGATGAATGATTATTAACTAAACAACAGATGACCTGTCATCATTGAGAGCACCTTGCATGAGTCAAATACAGTCAAAAACAAACACAGAAAGAAACTGCCCGTGAAGTAATATATGATACTGTTGTTCACAGGTTTATTAATGATTTAAGAATCTCTGGATTCACTGTCATTTGAATAAAGTAATTTGCATGTGCACTGCTGGAAGTCAGTAATAAAGAAACAGGAAAGTATAAAATACAAATACGCAAACTAATAAAGACAGACACAGTTTACAAACACAGGTGCTTACTGATGCTGTTTCAGTGTTCTCGTTGTGTCATAAAGCTGAACTAGCAACTGAGGGACTCAAAATGGCGTAAACAAAAAGGCAAACGGCACCTTTAATGGTTTACTACAGTCTATTCCGAAAACATCAGCTCTAATGCATTCAAAGCACACAAACTGAGTGCAAAGGTCAGGAAGCATCTACAAAGCCCAGGTGTCCTCAGTGAAGCTCGATCCTCCTACGCAAGCTAACCTTTCTATGTCCATTCCCTCGGGGGACGTCACCTAACCACATGAGCATGCTTGAAAAGGCTTCCATTACATTCTACATAACTCACAGCTCCACAGAACAAGCATTTCACTCGCAAATAAGAGCATATAAATGCAAATACCTTTATATGCTGTAAATCTCATTTAGTTGCACCAGAAAAGTTGAAATAAAAGTTGTGTTTTAGGCCATTACGCTTAGGTATCCGTCGAACGAACTAAAACCGAAAGCACAATATGGCTTAATCCCTTCACCAAGTCTGTTTTCGCTACGCGTTTCAAAGCGAAGTGTGCATTTCGTTCAGGCGATCAGCTCGTGATCCAGTGTTTTCCATGCCTCAGAACGACTCGGTTCACAGTGAATGAATGCAGTGAACTCGTTTATTGCATGTGCTGTGAATCTAGCGTGCGTTTGGGAATGCAATTGTCACCAGTTATGCTTTATTTTCACTGCAGATGATTATAGCCTTTCACTAGATTTAAACTCTCAAAGTGCATTCGATAGAAGACTTACTTTTAAAAAGGTACAACATTTTAATTTTTTTAAATATTGCAATAATTAGAAATAAAAAAACAAATAAATATAAATTTATATTTTTACTGCGTAAATATACAAGAAATTATGTGCTATCACAATAATAAATTGCATTTATTGGGCTGCAACGATTATTCGCCATTATCAACAACATCGACAATACAAAATTACTGATAAATATTTTTGTTGTCAAATTCATTTGATCTAATATAATTAATATAACTTTGATATAACTTTCATATAAATTGATATAACTTTCTAATAACTTTATTGTAATAATTCTATAGTATCATTATAACAAACAACACAATTACACAACTAATAATGGGTGTTAATAAGTGGCTGGGTATCGATTCAGAAGTCATGGCTTCAAACCACGACTCACGACTTTGTAGCGTTCCAGGCTTATGCTCATTTACAAATTATTTCTATTGCCAAAGATGCTTACTCCTTGCTTATTTGAGGGAAACAGAGGAGGAAAACGGAGCATAAGACAAGAGAAGCTGTTATATCTTTTATTTTATGCTATTTGTATATTTGGAAATACATCCATAGGGGCTACCATTGTTGGTTTGCAAGCTATGTGACGTCTGAGCGCGGAACTGGGAGTACATCAATCTAGTACGAGTTCACGGGTGGGAAGTCACGGGTTTGACTGTCATTCCAGTGCACTTTCACGGGTAGAAGGTTGGAAAAACACGAGTAACGGGTTGCCTGGAACGCGGCATAATACTGGGAATGAAACAGACGATGCAAATCACTGTCACATTCACATCTATTAGCAGCTTACACCAGAACGTTTTTGTGTGTGTCCTGAGGTCTAAAACAGCGATGTGTTGCAAAAGGCTACACTAACAAGCTTCTTGATTCCCCTGAGCCAAGACTCGACATTGAAAGAGAAGCACATTTGTGATTAAAGCTGCACATTCCAGTGAATTCTGCACTGCTTACTGTAGTAGGTTTAACTGCTAAGAGCTTGTCCACTCTAATCACGCTGTGAGTCTCTGGACACATGGACCCTGCATGTTTTTTCGCTCCAGCATCCGGCCTCTCCGCTGAGATACAACCACTCACCAGGAACACAGAGCTACTTGAATAAAAGCATGACTACCACAGCAATCAATATCCTGTAAACAAATCTACCTCACTTCATTAGAGAGAAGAATGCCTCCCCTGGGCTACAGAAATGGCAGAAGAGGCTCCAGCACTTTAGTAATGGAGACTACAGCTGAGAAGGCGGCCAGCTCAAGTGAAATGTTCTGTATTCATTATACGTCCCCCGAAGAGGGACGACTAGGTCGATAGATGCCGTGTGCACTACACGGTCAACTTGAGCCTTGAGCCCTTTACAGGGATCTGTTGCATGTTGGAAATCCCCTCATCACATCTACTTCCATTCATCTTGCTTAAGCTACAGATGACTCAAGAGACTCACATGTTACTCTGACCATTAGCCTGCAGCATCTCTACAAATGAATTTGTGACTCATCAAAAAGGCATAAACTGGATTAGTTCACCATAATAATGTCATTGCAAAAACCATGTTAAACAGAGCAAGAAGTCATCAGAGGATATGACAAAATCACATTAACATACTGTTTTGAGTGACTGTTTGAAAAGAAGTGTCACATGGACTATTGTACAGATGTCCTTACCACTCAAAACCATGTATTAATATTAGGGGTAGCACAAGATCTCACAAGATCTAATGTGTCTCTTGAGATCTATCTGGTCTCGCAAGAACATGATAGTACGTGCAGTGTTTACATTAGAGCTGCAAGATTAATCCTAAAAAGACTGCAATCTCTGTTCGAACACCAACGCAATCTTATTCCTGTCTTTAATCACATAATAATCATCATTTCTGTATTACAGACATTCAAATAACATACGTAGAGAATAAAAGTTTATAATTTGGAGATAAACACTAAATGTCAATAATAGCGATCAAAATGAAAGTATCTTAACACATGTATGTAATGTTTATCCTGTTCCACCAGGAGGTGGCGACGTTTAAAAACGCAGATGAATTATTCATTCAGGAGATTCCAATAGTAAATTAAGTCTTTATTAATGCATTTGATCAAATATATATATATATATATATATATATATATATATATATATATATATATATATATATATATATATATATATATATATATATATATATATATATTAATTATATAAAGACTTATGCAGTGAATGTTGTGTCAGAATCACTAGTAAATTGATATTTTGTTTAGATTTCTAATCTAATATTTTTTTATTCAGAATCATGAGGATCGTGATCCCCAATTTTTTCAATTGTTTTTAAATTTATCCAGAATCATGTAGCATAAGTTTACATGTTTAGTACTGCATATAATTCATTAAAAGAGAAGTTTAATTTAATAAATTACAAGTTCATATCAAAATGCACCTATATTTTTTGTTTTTCAGTTGAATAAAATACTATTTTTCCCTATATATTTCATTAAGGATTTCTTTAAAAAAAGTTTAAAAATCTTGTCTCGTCTCATTCTCATGAACCTAGTCTTGTGTCTCGTCTCGTGAGATAAGCGTCTCGTCACACCTCAGTTAATATTATTGGTAACATTAACAAAGATTAATAAATACTGTTAGGTAATGCATTAACTAATTGTATCGTTATTGTAAAGTGTTACTATATTATTTAATGGACCCAAACGACCATGAACTAATAATGAACAGATGCATTTTTATTTATGTTAACAATGATACTATAAATACTATATCAATTGTATTTCTCATTGAACTAAACTAACCATTGTAAACTAATGGGACCTTACTGTAAAGTGTAAACCCCCAAATAATGGAAGTTCTTTAAAGCTTCAAAATGTTAATGAATTAAACAGCTCAAGCTAAATTTGCTGTAATTTTAAAAAGTATTACTATTATTATTTTAAAACAAACCAGCATGAAACATTAAGTTGCCTTTGCAAATATTATAAATAAATAAACACTTTTGCTGCCAATATAGTTCATTAGTTCAACTGGATGCTTACTGTAGTTGCCAAGTAACTTGCTGCATTAATATAGTATTCAACTAACAGCTAGAGGGTATGCTTTAGCCTCTTTACCACTTCATTAAGTTCAATAGTTTCTGTAGATTTGAGTTTCTGCGCAAGGGCGCCCATCGGCTTCCAGTATGAATCAAATAGTCATACCATTACGTGTGTACTCCATAATGCTCACAACACCCTATTTTGGGTAAAAATAGGAAAGATAATACCTTCTCTAAAGAAACAGGATTCGCTGAATTATCGTCATTGATATCGTTATCGCAATAAGCACCAGAAATTATTGTGATAAATTTTTAAGCTGTTTTAAACGTTTTATGTGACATTGGTTTTGTAAATGTCAGTTCTGACACAGTTCTGACTTGAAATGTCCATTGAGTGATGCTATAACTGTAACGCTTCATGACATTTTAAAATAACAACATCTGCACTACACCAAAACCTACCGGATAGTACAAAAGCGAATATGGAGTAAAAATTGCAAGCATGCCGTTTTAGCTCGTTTTTCCATCTTTGCTCTTTCATCATAAGTCATGTTTTTCACGGGATTTGCACCCAAGGATTCCAAATCCTAAGTCCAATTCTGTTCCCGGCTGAGCTACTGTATTTCGCATCTCGCAAAAAAGTTCCCACAGGAACGTTTCCGTCAGGAGACCAGGTTGGGTTCCATGGATTTCCAAAACAGCTGTTTTTACAGCTTAATACTCAATGGATGGTATTGGTGTTTTTAAATCTGAAAGTTACATAAAATTTTCTTCATTATACTCTTGTATCATACAGAAAAAACTGCTTTCTCACAATATGAACCCATCTAAAGGTCTTTCAAACATCTAAAGGTCCTTGTAAAGTGGCTGAATTATACACTGCCTTGAGTATGTGGATCCAGAAATTGTAACTTTTATATTGGAACGTGTTAAAATGGGAGCAGCACATCTAGATCAGTCAACAAGTCAACCTCTAAACAGAACTGAAACAGCAGGAGGATGACCACAATTATGCACAGACATCATTCAGAATTACTGCAAGCAAAAAGGACTCCCCGGTCTAAAGTTAGAGAGGTTTAAGGTTACAGTAACACTGCTGAACATTGCAAAACAAACACAAATACTCTCTCCAAAAGACATTTTCAACAATGCAGCAAACATAAAACTGACAAAAGACAGAGTAGGAAAACACTGCAAGCCTGAAATAGTCATATACTAATACAAAATAGAGCATTTGGTAAATTTTCCTCGCGTGTCAGCTTGCAGTTTGTTCAAATCCCATTTTGGGAGAACAAACACAGACCTTTCCTCTACAGCGAGCGGCCAATGGCAGCCCACATAAACAGCGCAATGTGCTGCGAGTGTGTTCTCTGGCATGCGGGGAGGGGAAGTGGGCGTACCTCTTGACTCAGGTGAGTATACACACTTTAAAACTAGGTCCACAGGAGCGTGTAACCAGATCTTACAAGCACGATCCAGCCAATCTCTGAAAGAGCTTGACATTTTTGCAGCCTCTGGCTACATTTGGCACAGCAACCACAAATGCAATGACTAGAGGAAGTAAAAAAGGAAAAGAGTGATTTTTCCAACCGCTCTGCTTCAAAAACAGTTTGAATGTGGATGGGGGAAACGAAAAACAGCTTGGACATTAGGGAACTTTAAGGGAAAGCACTTTAGGCATTAAGACTTTTAGTGTATAGCCTATAATATGACAAGACATTTTGCAAATCTCAGGACAACAATGGAAAAAGATGTATAACCACATCACCATAATTTCACCTCATCAGTTTCAAGTCTGAGGCTTGTCGGTTAAAACCACCCTTACAAAAAAGAGAGAAAAGTACCATGTTTCAGTCTATCAGGCATAAATTTTTCATAATTTCATATATTCATTTGGTGCATCTCTAGTGGCAATACTTCAAAATTTCCCATTGTGTTTGCATGGTTTACAAGAATACCACAGCAATAAAACAGTCATTTCCCTAAAAAGTCACGGTACTTTTTTTAATTCAAGATTCATATCGCACTAAACAGAATCTAATCTCAGCTGATGTGGCCCAGCATGAAGGTGCCTGTCCAGTGAGGTTTAAAATAAAATGTGCATTTTTGTCAATGTTAAAATACTTTTTCATACCCAACTTTAATATGCAGAGACAGCTATAAGTAAAGCCATTAGTAGGGTGATTTCCTCGCCAAAGTGTAAACACTGTGGTCTCTGTTTGTTTGTGTATCCCAAAGCAGCAACATTGGAAAAATTTGAAATGTTATCCTAAGAACCAGTGAAGTGAACCCATCAAAACAGGTTTACGCTGAACTACAGAATCGTTTCTGAAGAATTTTATGTCTTGAACAACAAAGGGGTTTTCCTTTAGAAAGTAGAAAAAAGGCAGAAAAAGTAGAGAAAAAGTAGCTGTGTTTCCATCCACCCATTTTTATGCGCATTTTGGAATGTCACATAAAAAACAGCTGGATGGAAACGCCAGGTGTGCATAAATTCTAAAAACAAGTAGGATACATGTTTTATCCGATAAGAAAAAATGCACGATGGAACTATGATGGAAACCGAATAAATTCATCCATGTGCATTAAAAAAGTCATGTGACTGCACGATGGGATGGGATAACTTCACTAACCAGCAGACAGATCTTGTTGCACAGCATCAGAAATGTTGTTTTGGTCATTCTAGTATTTCTGTATAATTGTCTTACACGACTGCATTCCCAAACAGCAGGCATCCACCTCCTAAAGCAGTGACTGCATTTATTTCATCTGCTTGCTCTGAGGCGCAAGTAATTTATTATATATGACAATTGTTATATTCGTGGCTTCTCTTACTTTTCTTATTGA
Organism: Cirrhinus molitorella; assembly: GCA_033026305.1. Lineage (NCBI taxonomy): Eukaryota > Metazoa > Chordata > Actinopteri > Cypriniformes > Cyprinidae > Cirrhinus > Cirrhinus molitorella. The sequence continues at coordinate 19,995,122 of CM065122.1, read as the reverse complement.
TATTTAGTAACAGTTTATCAGGAAGGGACAATTTTGTTCTTTTTGGCTCGCTGAATAGAAACTGTGCTTTATTCACAAATGTTTTATGCGATATTCCAGTTTTGCGCACAAGTTAAATTTGCATCTTTGGATGGAAACATAGCTAGTGTGTCAGGTAGTAGCATCTGAAACCAGTTTCGTACATTCAAGTTAACACCAAGAAAAGAAACCCCAAAAAGCAATTTCATGATTTCAGTTCACAGCTGTGTAATTAAAATTTCCATTCACTCCAGATCTATAAAACACTACATCAAACATACCATGAGAAAAGGTTAATAAACCAACACTTAACTGACTTTTAACATTATCTTTCCACTCAGTCATTCCAAACAGAAAGAGCCCAAAAATCAATCTCTCTACACTACCAGTCAAAAGATTGTTAATGTTTTTCAAGCCTGCATTTATTTTATCCAAAGTACAGCAAAAACAGTAACATTTTGAAATATTTTATATAATAACAACAACAAAAAATTTCAAGCAGCAAATCAGAATATTAGAATGATTTCTGAAGGATCATATGGCTGCAGTAATGATGCTAAAAATGTGAATAATTTTAATTTAATTTAAGAGAAAACTGTTTTGCTGTACTTTGGATCAAATAAATGCAGGGTTGGTGAGCAGAAAAGACTTCTTTAAAAAAACTAAAATCTTAACTGGTAGTGTATCTATCCATCTATAGTCAATTACATATGGCCTTTATGATTCTGATTTTGAAACGATTCCTTAGAAAAGCTCTTTTTGCATTAAAGAAGCAAAATTGAGTGCAAACCATGGACAGATATATTTGGGCAGATTGTTATAATTAATTATCTTTTTAATAATCTACAATGTTTAAAAATTTTGTGGAGTTGGAGAATGACATGATTTTGAGCAAATGACAGCCATTGAAGACAGTCACTGAATACAGATAACAATGATAATACTGCAAAAAATATTCAATATTAAATAATGATAGTTATGTGCAAAGATAAACACATCAAAAAATCTTTCATGCCCAAGTTGCCTAAACACAGGGACTAGGCTGTACAGTCGAAGGGCTAACACAGATGTACACATACAGACACACTCCAATGCAGTGGAAATTTTCCAAACGACTCTTCCTCTTTCCGACAAAGCACAAGAACTTTAGTCATTAATGCTTTAAACATCTCATTGTCTCATTGAGACATGTCATGAGCCTTACATTAAAAATGGAGGGGAAAAGGAGGTCGTCTATTTTTGTCTGTCTGAGTTTAGTTGCAGTAAGGCAAGAGAAGCCACTGAAATGCAGTAGGGAAATCGGAATCTCCACAGGTTTTAACATAAACCCCTGTCAATCAAATCTTCTGGGGCAGAAGGGACTTTCTAACCACACTAATTCTTCTAATTCAGTTTTGTCTTTTATTTTTTTATTTTATCTTTCATAATACAGTTCTGTGTTTATATTGCACACCTAAATTACACTACCTCTCACAAGTTTCATAAAACTGAAAGGTTTTTGAACAAAAGATTTTGCGAGCCCTGTATTGCTATCGTTGCGGCGCCCAGAGAGCAGTTGGGGGTTCGGTGCCTTGCTCAAGGGTCTCACCTCAGATGTAGTATTGAGAGTGGAGAGAGCTCTGATCATTCACTCCCCCCACCGACAATCCCTGCCAGACCTGGGACTCGAACTTGCAACCTTTCGGTTACAAGTCAGTAGGGCTGGTTCGAATACCATTTTTTGCGCTTCAAAGCTTCGGTGGTAATCAATATCGAATATTCGAAGCTTCGGTGGGAGGGGCTAAGCATATAATAAAGGCAGAAATCTCTGTGTTGTCTGTTTGCATTTGTATTATGTCGGGAATCGTTCATACAAACGACTTCACGCGTCACGAATGTGTTGCTGCAGACCCAAGGGAATTCCGCTCCAATATGCTCACACAAGAAGTCTAGGGCAGTGGGTTTCAAACCCTGGGTCGCGACCATCGGGTGGGTCGAGGGACTTAAAAAATAGGTAGCCAGGATGATTTCCGGAAAATGTATATGTATGTAAGGAAGTTCAAGACTCAGGGAAGGATGCGGGAAACTGCAAATGTACTTTAATAACAAAATAAACATTAACAAAACGAAAGCAAACGGCAGCCGCCTCACGCCAGACTCCATCCGTGTTTGCGTTGATCAGTCAGAATCCACTCACCACTCAAAACGCCGGATTTTTTGTTCAGTCCTGAGTTCTGCAAACTAATTAATCCTCTCATTATAACAAAGCCTGTAGACGCGCTTAGAATGCACGTTCATGCCCACAAGAGTTTTACGCATTCGTTAAAAAGAAACCGAAATTAAAACGCGCACGCGCATTCAAAAGCAATTTTAATACTATAGAGCGATTCCCAAGTGCGCGCAAATTAGGCTATATAACATATCTAGGCTTTATAACTGTTGCTGTGAGTTCTTTATAGGATATAGGCTGCGTGGCGGACTCGTCACGTGTTGATTTTTCCTTCTGCACCTATGTTATCAGATTAGAGCAGCCACACTGTCTGCGGAATACGCGCTTATATCAGGTGCGGTCCAACCACACCGCAACAGCGACCCCAAGACAGAATAGAAGTGAAGCGGATTTTTTCCGCAGCAGTCACGTAACAAACACGCTCCATGTCCGCCACGCAGGCAGTGTGTCTCAGAGGCTTCGGTTGAAAACGGCATGCATCTCCGCTCACATGCTCTGTTAGGCAGGCTAGACAGCTCACATTTCAATGAAAAAAATATTTCAAACTTAAAAATAAATCACAACCAGGCTGCAAACTATAGTGACACTAGTACACTCTTTTCTCTGTGGCTTGCTGACAGCTCTTCCCCTCCCGTTCACTAATGGGCCATTCAAGCGCGAATGAGAACTGTTCGCGGGGGAAGTCATGTGTTAAAAAAAAAAAATAAAAAATATTCGAATCTCAGAATTGAAAATCGAATGCCACCCCACCGAACGAATATTCGAATATTCGACTATTCTAGTACAGCCCTACAAGTCAGACTCCCTAGCAATTAGGCCACGGCTGTATTCTCTGTCAACAGAGTGCTGTAAATTTTCTAGTAAAAAGGATGCTCATGATAGCCATTCCCTTTCATTTTTAAAGGCTTACCACAAAAATGTGACACTCATTTCCTCAGGGGCGAGTGCGTGTTTGGTGACAACAGAAGGAAGCGACTCACGGCTTTATAATCAACAAAATCTAAGATATGGAGTTAAAAGAATATGTTATTTTTTAAGGAAAACTGAAATGGAAATTTGAACAAAAATGGAAAATACTGGATGTATCCTCCCTCACAGAAACTACTCAATGCTGATAATAAAATGCACCGGCACGCTTATAAAACACCTTTGAGTCTGCGACAGATGGACTGTACACACAGCTGTGATTTGCTTCTGTCAGATCTGCTGAAATGCATGTGATGTGTGGCTGGTGATCCGTTTTGCAGTGCCACATGAGCAGTCACCGCAACAGTGCTGACAGAACACTGAGGCCAGTCATCCATCTCTTACCATTTCAGACAGGAAGTTTTTATTGGAAAGAACAAGCAGAGAAAACCTGTCAAAACGAGCACATATTTCCTCAGTGCTCATCTCTTAATGACTCAGATCTGCAATGACTGAATATGGTTGAATATATTTGACCTGGTATTAGAAGTTGCAGTTTCTAGATGAACTAATCATAATTCTTGCATGTCCACTTAAGATGAGTGTTTCTGCATTGCAATAAATTTCTGGTAAACTAAAATCCACAGCTGCAGTCACTTTGACCACTAGTGTACATTGGTCCATTCAAAGCTCCTGATAATCTCTCTTAAAGGGGGGGGGGGGGGGTACAAAGGTGTTTCGCATATTCAGAGTTGTTTACAGTGTTAATGAGTTGGATTCTCATGCTAAACATGGCCAAAGATTAAAAAAATAATTTGGACAAATGACAGAGAATTTCTTTGCCGAAAATCTTACTTCCGGGTTGGTACAAGTTTCGGCAGATTTTTTCCGATCGTGGCATTAATGACGTAATCGGTGGTGGAACTCCTTATATGAGCATTTCTCCTGGAAAAGCGCGTCCGTGGCGCCCGCGATCATGTCGGCCAGACCGTGAGAAAGAGAGCGCGCACATCAACGCGCTTCATTCGGATGCCCTCTGCAAGGGATTCATTCGGGAAGAAAGTCTCTAAAGAAGTGTGGTTATGGTTGTAAGGCAAAGATAACTTTGCTCAGCTTCCTGAAGAACCCAGCGTTACGTGAACAGTGGATGCAGTTCCTTTTTCTGGGGCAGCAATGGAGTTTAGCAAGTGAATGTTTCATATACGAGGACCAGTTCGACGCTGGATTTGCACATTGTTTGATACTGAAAGATGGAGTGGTCCCAGCTATAAAAGATCCCGGTAATGATTCAGAACTGCAGATGGTAAGTGAAACAACATTAAATGTCTGTTTTATTGACAATCCCAGCAAAAGTGATCGTCAAATTTAGCTCCGCCCACGGCGCGCCTCCAGAAGTTCGGCTTTTTCCGGAGAAAATCGGAAAGCTGTATTTTTCTTTCATAAATATAATAAAACTAAAAACTTTTTGGAGATATTAAGGATACATTACTACTCTATAGGTACTCAGGATTAACATGAGATTAGGTGAAACTGTGCATGTTATGTACCCTTTAAGATTTGTACTAAGTAACTAAGTATAACAAACCAGATAATCATTTCCACAAGGAGATTATTAGCTAAATCGGAAACAACAACGCTTCAAATATTATCAAGAAGTGAAAAGAAGCCATCATCTCACGGCTCAGCTGATCTGCCTTGTATCATCTTGGAAAGTACACTGTACACTAAACACTGTACACATAGAAAATATTTCTTGAGAACCAAATCAGCATATTAGAATGATTTCTAAAAAGATCATGCGCTACCGAAAAGTAATGACTGCTGAAAATTCAGCTTTGCATAGAAAACAGTTCATTTAAATTCTAATAATTCTTCACAATATTACTGTTCTACTGTTTTAATAATCAAATAAACACACTCTTGGTGAGCACAAGAGACTTCTTTCAAAAGCATTCTAAAAATCTTTCCAGTCAACTTTTGAATGGCAGT